>OY728134.1:589989340-599989340 GCA_963277665.1 Viscum album | reverse complement strand
CATCTAATTCAGTAATTCTAGAATAATGGTAGAAAACAGTATCATTATATACAAAATAAACTCAAGAAGTATAAAGATACTTTTTATAAAAACATTCATTTGTATTATTTTCAAAGATTCAACTGGCCATAAATGAAATAAGTGTTCATATTTCTGAACTCTTGAAGTGAATCTATTAGTTTGTTAAATGAAGGGCTAAATATTTTGAATCCACCCATGGATTTTCATTGAAAATACATTGATACTTCTGGGGGGTTACTAAAAATTATAATTGAATCACAAAATAAAACTATAATAATAAAAACTCATACCATAACCAACTAGAAATAAATCTTAAAAAATAAATACTCTATAAATTAAATAACAACCACATAAATATATTTAAAAAAATCATTTCAATTGATTTTAAAATACCTAATCTTGATTCTCTAAATCATAAAATATCACTTAATAAAATAATTTAAATTTTCCATACATTCGATACTAAAATCAATTACCCACTTCAAAATACTCATTTCATTTGAATTATATTTATAAATATCCTTATCAAACATCACAATCCCACGTTTTCATGTAAAATATTACTATTATCATGAAGAAAATTCATGATATTCAAATAACACTTATTTTATTCTTAAGTTAATCAATTAAAATTTTAAATACAAAATCCTATTTAGTGATTTTGAAGAGATACATTCTAAATTTCATATTTGACCTTCTCAATTAAAAAAATATGAACTTTCCTTCAAAATAAATTTTAGATTAATAATAATAACTCAATATTCAACACAAAATAAATATACCCTTAAGTGTGACTAGTGGTAATGAATGTCTTGACTACATTTCTTGTACGGCCATGAGATACATGTGTGGGTGACACAAAGATTTATGTCAAAAAATGTAATCATACATGACACATGTTTCTATATCTAATGGGATCATCATGTATCACAACTTTAAATACCATTTTAATATAACATTACATAAAAATACATTAATAAATTCAAATTTTTATAAAATAATTCAATAAACAATCAATAAAAAGTATATCATACCACAAATAAATTATAAAATCTCAAAACCTAAGAAACACAACCCAATATCCCCTAGTAACTCAAAGATGCAATCTAGAAAGAGTTCACCAGGCTCTCCCTAACCCAGCCTCTCATGTTTTGACATCACTCACACAAGAATAACACTAATACCTAAATAAAAAGTCAAGTTATAAATCATATTACCTCTTTATAACTTATGATATGATACAATTTTATCACAGACTAGATATTGAAACCTGAGAATCATCACCCAATCCAACCAATGATAGAAACATGATTTGTTATAAACTTCCAAATTCTTCCAAAAATAAACAAGGAATTAGATATTATTCTTAGGAGAACTATTATTAAAAGTAATTTAAATTAATCACGTGATTTACACACAGAAATTTGGCATGATCACTACATAAATCATACACCCATGGAGATATTGAAAAGGAAGAATTTATAAATATTTAAAACAAAATGAAACATAATGAATAAATTAAATAACATCTCAAAGGTAAAACATACAACTAAAACCACTACATGTATATAATTAGTTGACTAAGCTGATACAATAATAAATAAAACTAGAACTAACAACCAATTCAATCCCCACATGACTCATAATTTATCCATTCAAAATAAATCACACATAACTCGATGAGAAATTGTTTCATATCCAATAAACTAAAACTAAAATATATAGGAGTTTGTGAATTTTTTTTATTTTTATAGTAATGTAAGCCACACTACATGTATAATATTTAATTAAGGTATCCATTTATTACTTCTTTGAGATATATATTACAAATATACTTTTTTCAATTAAGAATAAAAACCAAATGTAATTAACTTCCCCTTTTATTTAAAATAGTTTAATTTAAATCAGTAGGTTTAGAACATTCCATAAATAACTTACATTTAAAATAAAAATCGAAAAAATCAGAAAATAGAGTTCTAAAACAATTCTAAAATTGTTAATCCATTTATAGAAAATGTTAAACATAGGTTTTTTTGTAAAAATATACAATTTATAGAAAAAATAAAAAAAATAAAAACCATTATAATTATAAACAAAACAAACAAATAAAAACAAGGATGGTAATTATTATAATGACATATTTAAATAAGGAAAACATAAATAATGACCAATTACCATCAATATAAAGGAAACATAATTTAGATAATAAATCCAGGTTCTTGTTATCATAAGAATACATAAAATCTAAGGGGAATTTCCAGAACATAATAATATATTATTAATCATATCTATGCTCTTGATTTAATCAATCAACCCAAATAATTTTTCAAACCCTATATAGGATAATCTAGGTGAAAACTCCAAAATTGTGGTATAATCCACACTAAGGGCCCTTAGAAAGAGCATAATCATTAGCTATTATTACATGTGATCTTGGAAAATCAACTATAAAATATTTGCTTCAAATTTTTTATTAATTTTAGGTGAGACAATAAATAGTAAAAAATAATTATTTAAATATTAATACATAGAAAATTACAATTACATAAAACGGAACTCTAAATAAGGCCTCAAATATGGGAACCCTCCACAAAAAAACCATTTGATCATAAAATAAATAAATATATTATACATGTCAAATAATATGGAAACATTTATTTATTTAAAACAAATAAAGTTTTGATAATGTTCCAAGGGCGTGTTTCTACCATGTATATCCCTATTCATAGTGTCAAATAGTCCTCCAAAACATTCCTTGGAAACAATGTTATAAGAACCATTTT
This sequence comes from Viscum album, assembly GCA_963277665.1. Classification (NCBI taxonomy): domain Eukaryota; kingdom Viridiplantae; phylum Streptophyta; class Magnoliopsida; order Santalales; family Viscaceae; genus Viscum; species Viscum album. The sequence goes on along the minus strand of OY728134.1, from coordinate 599,986,536 downwards.
TAAAGAACCATAAACACTTTACATAATATATAAAACAATTAGAAAATTTTTTGAATATAAAAAACTTATTAAAATTTTTGAATTAATTTTTATATTAAGATTGGGTATTTTTTTTATAAATTTTTGTCCATGGTTGACTAAAATTTATTTTCTAACATCAATAAAAAAAGATAAACTATTATATTCCATGATGATCCTATAAAAACACTGTTTCCATTTCAAATATTCACTAGAAATACTTACTATTAACATATGATATCTAATTAATATGATTAATTATGAAACAAACTCATATTTATAATTTTTAATGTTTAACACACATGGAATTCAATGTTAAATCAACTATTTTGTAAAGGGTGGTATTACTCTATCCACAAAAGTAATGAGAAATCATTTTAGATCAAACAAAAACCATGAAAACATGAAAACCCAAATTCAAAATCAAGAAGAATTGTACCCTTGGTCATAAATATCTTTAATGATCATTATGAACATAAGTGAATAAGTAGAAAGTGAGAAATAATATAAATAAGGTACTTCCCTTGAAAAAAATAATGAATTGAATGTATGAAGAAAAAACAAATTTCATGGAATAAGGTGTCTCTTGGGGATCACCCTTGGTAAGAATACATGATGGGATGGAAATAAACAAACGAGATAATTTTTTATGTGGATAAGGGAAAGAGTGGAATGTTTTCATTTTAAAAAAGCATTATAGACATAGACAATAATGTAGACTAAGGTCCCGTAGAATATTTTCCTATCATACGAACTAATATGACATGGCCTTTAATTATAGTGTAGAGGTTCCCTAAGTTGGATCCACCAATCTAGGACAACTTGAATTAGCTCTTCATATAATAGTATGATGACCTTTTATAGACACCCATTATTAAGGGAATATCCTTAGGTTTATTCACTAGTGATCCATGGTCAAGATGGTCCATGTCCTTTATGGACACCCACTTGGGTGTCACCTACATGACAGGGTATGTTGGGTTACCCCTACATTTTCATAACATATGTAACAATAATATTGGATTCCTTTATGCTACAGGCATAATTGAAAATTATGAAACAGTATTATCCAACCCCATAATGGCCAAACATGAACTTTTACGATGTGTTCAACTATCAAGAAGTGGGGCTATAGTGAGGACCAATTTTCAACATTATTTCCTACTACATTATTTAGTTTTAGACTATAGTTAAACCCTAGTATAACAAAATCCAATGGGATAACTGTGAATCATATTACGCCAAAATAAAAATTAATAATTACATAAAATAATAGTGAATGCTATGTAGGAGTGTGAAGTTATCAATTGGGATGTAGTTTCGATAAATTTGTATCCTTTTTAAACATTCTAAACTCCATACACACACTCATAAAATATACCAATCTTGTGTAAATATGAAATTATATATAAATATTTAAATATATATCTTCTACTTTTTATTTTCTATTTTAGGTTCCTCAAATTTTTTTAAACTTATTTCCCATTATCGATTTCCATATGTGTGACCAATTCTTATTGGTGTTTTCTGGAAATTAATATCCAAATATCCTATTATTTTGGAGAATTTTACATTTCTATCATTCTCTTAAATATTAAAACATTTTCATATTTTATGAGGATATGTGTACAAGAAAAATTATTATTTATCATTCTCAATCCAAATCCTCTATTCAATAATTTTTAGGAAGAGATAATGAAAGTTTTGAATTATTTATGTTTGAACAACAATTTTTTAAATTTCATCTATATGTTACGCAAAAAAACACTATTATCATTGATTTTTTCTCACATTTTCACAATGTCGTATTTCAAGGATAACCCACATCTCATTATCTTGTCATTTACTTTTCTCCGATCAAATATGGTTGCATAATATAACTAATTTATAATTTATAGTTAATCCACATTATTATATAATCCATGGATCACTTCTTGATCACCTCGTATAAAACCTTCAATATAACAACTTGAAGTAGTTTCCATATCATCAATTGTAGAAGTACTTATTTTTTTCAATGTGGTAGAATATTTATCGCTTATATACATCCATTATTTACTACAATTTATGAATTATATTTGAAAATAAAATATGAAATTAATCTTTTTGATGTGTCCAAAAATTTGTAAGAGATTTAAGTTTTCTTTTATTATTATTCTTATTTATATTAATCTTAAAGAACCTTTATTTAACCTAATTGAAATATATATTATAAAATGATTTTATACCCCACTAAAAATATTTATTACTCCTTTGAACATATATTCTTCATCATATCCCTCTTCAAACGTTAACCACATTTCCTTTTATGTATTTTTGTGTGCTATCTTATTTAATACATCATCTTCTAAGTAGTTTTTAGGCACTCTATAACATAATTATTTATTTATTTCTCTATTATATAACATATATAATTCCACACAAAACTTTATGATCAAATAAACAAGTATATAGGATGAATTTAAAAAATTTATCGTTGTTAATTCATAGACTCCTACTAAAATTTATAAAAATTATTTAAAAATAATAAATGGGAATTTGAATTTTAATCCATATCATGGATAGTATTAAAATATTGAATTACAAAATATGTTATGTTAAATGTAAAATAAACCCTATTTTCTCTAATTCTAAATGTAGGAACCTGGAAACCCTATGATGGGGTGGGGGTGAATCATTGTGTATGCTGATTTAAAAATTTTCGTTTGATCTTTTTTTATTACTCAATATTATTATAAGGAACAATTATTAAACCTATTTATTTCTAATAAACATCCACCTTAGTCATCATGAACATGTGACGAATACAAATCATTCTAGAACACTTGGATTTTACTTGGTTTATGAGTAAAAGGATACATCCTAGAGAATACACTAAGCAATGTGTTAGAGTAAAAAATAGAGTGTAAATCACTATTCATAGGATACAAGGTTTAGGTAATGTAACTCATAAGAAAGAATCACTACCTATAATATATTTATAGGTAAATATCCCACCTCCTAAGGATAACTACATGTAGATGGTTTAGGGAAAGCTCAATGCAATTTTATCATCTTCATGTACTACATAAGTTAATGTATAATGTTGTAGGGTCATATGTCTCTTCTCATCATATTTACATAAAAGTTAACTCCACGTTCTTTACATAAATTATGAATTATAAAACATATTATGTTGCATTAATGAAGAAAATATACATATACCAATACCAATTTCAGAAATAAACATGTCATTGTGAGAAGAATTTTGATTCTCTTCATTATTCAAACTCTTTATATCAATATTTATTCAATAAATTAATTCAAGAAAAGTGATAATTCTAAATTATATAATCTTACTTACTTCATAATAACTTAATTCTTCCATAATAATTTGAAAAACATATCTTCCTAGTTATATGAAAAAATTATATCTTCATCCAAAATATTTCTTCAATAGAATACCCAATAATCCTTATCATCAAAGATTAATCTATAATTAATCTCTATCAAGATGAAACTATATTATCTAAAATTCGATAGTCAAAATATATCTCTGATGTATTCTTTCTTCTTCATAGGAACAAATAATTCTTCTTATTTCATATTCCTAATTCTATATCTACACACTTTTACCGTTAATTTTTTTACATCTAATAATATAAGAAAAAATTATTTGGACATAAAATTTGAAATTCAATTCAAAAATTATCCTCAAATTATAATATATTATTTTTACTATTTTTATCCTATTTCATTTTGTGATATCCTAAATCTGGTGTAACAAACCGGTTCCCACATACAGTTGGTCATGTGAACTTAGGTGTGCCTCCTAGTATGCCAGATGCTGACAACTAGAATCGGGGGTCAAATATGTAACATGAGGATGATATACCCTCTATATCAAAGAATCACAATCACTAAAATAAATAAACAATAACCAAATAATAATAAGAAAAACTAGAATAAAACTGGTATCACACGATGACCAAAAAAGGAATACAATATCAAAACCAAAATAGTAGATATATAATTCCATATATAAGTCAATTATCTAAATAAACCCTAAAAACTAAAGACGAACTCAAAAATCCACAATCGGGTCCCATCATCATGTCTAGTTCGGTCATCCATGCTCTATCCCAACTCATCCATCTATCAAAGGTCTCTTACCCTTATCTTATCCAGCAATCATGATTTTTATTTGGGTATGAAGAAGTCAGTCCAAGTAGAGTATGAGTACAACTTAGTAGGCCACCACAAACAATGTCTGAAAACTATCCAGTCTATAAATGTTTATGTAGTTGTATAAATAATAAATTAAAATAATGTAAACAGTTATCACATTTAATTATTCATTAATTGATCACATAATCTACCTAGGTTCATCAGGAAACCCATAACACTAATATTTGATTCATACAAATCCAGAGTCTATACAACATTACATATGGATTCACAATTCATTATAACACGGGATTCCATTATCCATTTAATTTCAATTTCATGTCAGGAATTCTTATAACCATAAACCAATGCTATAATTTTAGTCTTAAAACACTAGGACTATAACCTCATTGGTATTTTAAGCCACTGTCCCTATCCCACAACCCATTTTTATCACATATAGGATTTGGAAGCACCAGTCTGTGTTCCATACTCATATACCAATCAATCGCATATTAGATTATAAAGAATAAATGCTTGTCCCAGATACATCATCATATTTAACACAATATCACATATGTCACAAATTCATTGACAACACAACTAATAATCATAATCCTTCTTATCAAACAATTCTCATTAAAGTGTACCTTATCAATTTATTAAATATAAAATCTATAAAACTTTAAGTCACATGGAATAATATGAACAATTTATTATTATACCCTTTATAAACACTTAATAATATAAATAATTAACCCCTTAAGGTCAAACCAACCATCCCATTATTATCATTAATCAATCAATTAAACACCCTATTAAATAATTTAGAAAACAATTAATTCAATTTAATATTCAATTTGAAAATTTGGAAATTTAAATTCCCAAATTACATTATCCCATAATCAACCAATATTTCTATAAGTCCATCATTAATTAATAATCAATTAAATAAATTATAATTCAATTTCCCAATGTGATAACTAAAGTTGAAAAAAAATTATACATGAATTGTTAATCAAAACTACTGGAAATTTACATTTAGACCACTTAGCTTAATATTATTGATGAAAAAACACCAAATAATAAGATACCCAAATTGAAATGGAATTATAAATTTTACAATTCAGATAAGATATAGAACCAGAACCTAGATCAAGATAAAATTGATTATGATCTTTCAAAACCTAGATCTAAACCCTTCACGAAAACAGGGTAAAACTGTCCTTTTTATATTTAAATAGAGATGAGAGAGAAATATAGGGGGAGAGGAATCCAATGTGGAGGAGATTATATATAGGTAGAGTTACATATCATTTTATATGAACATTGATTCATTATAAATGGACTTTGGAAGGCCTTGGAATCCATCAAGGAGATCGCAAAAATGAAGGGAAAATCTTTAGTCGAGTAGGGGCATAAGAGATTTAAATCCGGGGGGTTCATAAATTTTATAATAATATTTTGGGGAATAAAAACCCCTCACATGTCTTCTTGGGTAGGGTGCATGGATTTCCAAACCATGTGTTCTAACCATGTACCTCCTCTTAGTGGATCGCAATTTCTACTAATATGGTTCAGGGCTTGGAAAACCATGTTCCAAATATGAAAATCCCCACTATTCGGTTTTGGCATGTCCCCTGGGGGTAGGTTCACAATTTGGGTAAACCGTGCACTAACTGTGCACTGCACCTTCTTCTTTGAAAAGTTTAAAGATTCACCCAAAACAAGCTAAAACAACCCCACTAAGGACATACCAGAACAAGGGTAAAAGAGTAATTGAAAATGAGATTGAGATATCTCCATAAAAGGATGATACCTTATAATCTCATCATATTGTAACATATTATCATTGTGCTTTACTCCCAAGAAAATATATGATTCAAAGGTAAAGAGGTCGGGCCATTGAGCCCAAATATATTCCAACCTCTCTCATTTTCTCTCCTGAATGTTTCCATGATTCTATAACACATGAACTATCAGCATGTTCTTTCCCCGCAGCACATTCTCACAATGATCCATAACATGTATTAGATGATACTAAAAGGACGCATTAGTATCAAGCTGAACATCATCAATATCAGTCATAAGAGAAGGGTTAGGGAGATTTCACCGATGTTATGACACATGAAAAACATCATGCATAGCACTCTACCTCTGTAGAATATCAAATAAGTGTGAAACCACCCTAATTTTCTCCACTACCTCAAAATGTCCTAAAAAACATAGGCACTAACATTAGATGACTCCACATCATACAGCGACCCAATCTAGGTGGACCTAAAGGAACACATGATCACCCATTAAAAACTCAATCTGTTGTCGATGACTACCCGCATATGAATTCTACCTACATTGAACCATATTTACCAAATTTCGAATCAACTACACCTTCTCTTATGTCTCCTACATGAGACTCTATCCCAAAAACTCTAACTCACCTACCTTTATCCAATATAGAGGTGATCTATATGGGCATCCATAAAGAGCCTCATATAGTTCCATTTGAATTTTTACCTAATACCTAGTATTGTAGGAGAAATCAATGACTTCTAATTGCATCTGCAATGATCCACCAAAGTTAAATATGAATTCCCCTTGCATATATATCAAAACATTTATGGTTCATTTTGATTTTCCATCAGTCTTTAGGGTGAAATATGTACATAAGAATACATGTATACCAATTTTCTTCTATTAGGCTTTCAAGAAGTGTTAGATGAAACATGAGTAACAGTGTAAAAATATAACCATTGTAACTCTATGCATATGTACTATCTCTCGAACATACCATCATCCCATATGATCCTATGATAAAGTCTCCCAAATGGAATGAAATGCGCAAATTTCATTAATCTGAACACAATAACCCAAATAGCATCATTCTTTTGAGGCTTCCTCAGGAGACCCTCCCTGAAGTCCATAATATCATAATCCCACATCCATTCCAGATTGGGAATTGGTAGTATTAACCTATTAGGTAATTTATGCTTATACTTAACCTATTAATAGGTGTAGCATCAGGTCATAAACTCTAATATTTTGTTTTTCATGCTTGGCCACCAATACTGTCAACATTTTTCACAAAACATTTTGGTCATACACAGATGGAACACCTCATTTGGATCACGAATATCACATAGGAGTTCATATCGTATAATCATAGGAACAACACCATTATCCTTGAAATAGATGATCTCATCATAACCTATAGACCAATATGAAGGTGACTCCCCACATTCAAGGCTTTCCCTTGGGCACAAAATCTTTTGGATCCTCATATTTCCTTTCTCTGATTTGACTCAAAAGTGTAGAATACAATGTGACTGATATGAGGTTCCTATGATCCTACACCTCCTGAATATAAATATGTATCTATTCTAGTAAATTCATAATCTACCACTTATATCTAGACTCCTAAACCAACTTAGTCTGAGTTTTCAAGCTGAAAGCGTTAGAAACACTATTTTTTTCCTGAGTGTATATTCTATCTCATAATCGAATGAATTATTATACTCAACCAACCTCTGATGCCATATATTCAAGTCTCATTGTGAAAGGATATAAATTAACTATTTTGATCATTATACAATGTAAAATTTTCACCCTATAAATAATGTGTCCAAAAAATTTAGGAATAAACTATTGCTTATAATTTTAGGTCATACGTAGTGTAATTTCATTCATGTGGCCTTAGATATATTGAACCATAAATGATAAAAAATATCCAAACATCAACACTTATCTAATCCCTATCCCAGATGCATCATAAAAAACCTTATACTACTCACCGAGCTCACGTAGGATCAAATTTTTTGAGTTTTTAAAATGCTAATTCAACTCCTGGAATGAATTATCACATGATCTAGACCATTAAAATATAACTCCCTTATTGGTTGAGCCCGAATAGGTGATTCCATAAAAGAGAATTCATGGATGAAACTTCGTTAGCAACCAACCAATCCCAGAAAATAGCAGGCTTCAAAAACATTATTGGGCTGATCCTAGTAAAAAACTACATAAACTTTATCTTTATCCCCTAACAAACCTTCTTCTTATATGAATTAACCTAATAAATGTACTTGGTTGATCCATAGTTGAACATTATATATCTCGGCGTATTGAAAATGCTATCTCAGTATACTAAGAATGATGTAAAGATATTGGGAATGAGAATCATATGTCTTGGAGTAAACAGATATTTCATCTATAAAACAAGCTCAAAATAATCCATTCTTGTTTAGTGGATTCCGATCATGAAATCCATAAATATATCATGATTATTCACCATTCCAAACAACATCAAAATTAACTCGTAATCTCTAAAACTTTTTTAAAAAAATTCCATGGTATATCAAAAGGTAGAAATTTTAATTGATGATACCATGATGTCATGTAAACTTGGATAGCAGAAAATATCCTCACAAATATTCAAGGAGATCATTGATATGTAAGATATGATACTAGATCTTAACTATCATTAGGCTCAAATTGCAGTAATAAAAACATATGAAAAATTTCCCATAATCATTATGTGAAAAAATGACCGGAGAAAGAGACTATGACATACTCAGATAGACAAATCCCATATCAATCAACTCTTCTATTTGACTCATAAGCACTTGAAGCTCTATTGGTTCTATTTTGTAATGATGAATAAAATCCTTTTCATCTCCATGCATGTGCATAATAGTAAAATCTACATCTCACTCAAGTGGTATACCTAATTATTTAGGAAACATGTCTTGAAACTGATCCAATATAGGTTAAAATACATGATACTTTACACCCCTTCATTCCAGTAAAAGAATTTTTACATGGGATATGATCTCCCCCAGTTCCTAAAATGGCCCTACACGACCATCCCAGATATCCAATCTCCAAAAATGACTAGAACAGTCACCCTTATGGGACATAAAAAATATGATACGGTAACAATCAATACGGGTTTGGTGCTCTACCAACCAGCCCATAAGTAAAATTATTCCAAATATTGACCAATAAATGATGTAAACATACCATATTAAATGATACCCCCAACCTTGAGAGAACACCCCTTGCACAAATAAATGTCTCCTGACCATACTCTCAATGGTGTATCGATCATCATATACCCTCTTATAATATCAACATTTAGACACATCCCATTCAAAATTTCTTTAGATATAAAGGAATGAGAGGAAACAGTATCAAATTATTATCTAGAAAGTATAGAAGCTACAATAATAGTAAATCTAACTACTGATGGTTCATCATCTCTATCCACAAGTGAAGTTTGATCTGCCTACAATTGTCCTTCCCCTTTTCTCTGTGCTACTATCAGAATCCCATGAGGTGAGCTAATATATAAATGCAAGTGAACTTTTCTAGAAGTAATGCATCCACTATCATTAATTCCAAGTCCATTAGAACTCTAACTACTAGAATGAAATTTGTTAGAAGACCCCTATCCCACACTCTGATTCTTCGTAGCTGCTCCATCACAACCCATCTAACAAGGGTTCTTATAGAACCACTGTAGATGTACCATCCAATAGAAATATCATCACTCTACTAGTAGTCAGTGTAACTATCTACGGATGTGTCTAGACCTTCCGCATTGGTGGAATGTCACTCAGGTAATGTACTAAGTGACTGACCCATCTTCATGGAAACACTTCTTGTTATCTATCTTTTTTAAAATTTTCGAATCAGGTTTCATACTTTTTGAATAAAAAACTATTTCTCATCCAGTATAAACCATCCGTGTTTCACTGGAAGTCTTCTTCAGTTTCCCCTCATAAATAAATTATTGATTCACCACATCAATAATATTTTTCAGTTGAAGGATATTAACCCAAGACAGAATCATATATTTACGACCATCTTGATACCTTTTTTTCCAGTAATTTCCTAATCTCCAATGAACATTGGAATGAAACACTATAAATCAATAAATTGACTAAAAATTTCCATCACAATCATTATCTCCTTGGTCAACCTGATAAACTCATCTTCTCTCTCCTCATTAAGTTTCTCATTCTAAAATTTCAATAAGAACATCCTAGGAATGTCCATCCAATACATATTGCCTACTTGTCTATCTCGGGTCTAGATTCTCCACCAATACTTCACATGATTACGTAACATATAAGAATCCATTTTGACTCTCTAATTAATAGAAGTCTCTAAGTGGTTATGAATAATCTAGATAGAATCAATCCAGAACTCATCTACCTCAAGTCCACTATATTTGGAAAATGTTTAAAGGTGATGTAATTGGAACTCCCATGTTATGTCTGACATACTGATAGAGGAAAAACTTTAAAAAATTTCTTATGTATTTAAATATTTAACCCCCCCCCCACAATTTATCAATTTAATATGATTTAAATAAATTTTTTATTTATGGTTTGTTTTGGGATAAAATGTTAAAATTGGTTAATTATGGAAATTAAATAGTTTTTTATAACTTTAGTGTTTCGAGTATAAAATTTAAAATACCCATGCAATTTATAAGATTTTTTTTCTAGGACTACTAAATTAATTGGAATAGAATTTTTTCATCTTGGGAAAGATATTATTCAAAGATCTAGTGGCCTGAAAAAATCATTGAAGTTAGAAAACCTCCATGGTGGACAACATGGACCCACCTTTATAACCGAATCATAACTCAGTCTACACCCATCTAATTGCGGCGATTCCACTTGGAATAGAACTAGGACTCATATTCAAACTCTAAAAATAAATTTCATGGAGTTATGAAATCATTATAGTGGTTAGTGAATGTAATAAATAAAAGTATGATTTCAAGAAATATCATCATAAAAAAGACAAAGTCAATAAAAATTCCATAGTACACACCAGGAGAGTCCAATTAATGTAATATTTTGAGGTTTTATAGGAAATTATATTTATAAAATATTATAAGAAGGACTATTGGGGTGATGTGAACATATTGTAGACCAAATAGGCTCCAACCATTGGAAGATAGATTCTAAAGGGGAAGATGTTGAACTGATTTATTTTCTTCATTTATTTTTATTTTTATTAAATTTTACTGAATTTTATTTTAAATGTAATTTTAATTTTGATTAAATTAAATTCATTTTACTTCTGGATTGTTTTTATTTTTTCTATCTTTTTCACCCATTTTTTCTTCCTTTCTTCGTTTCATTTTCTATTCTTAATCTCATCTTATGACCATTAACTCTTATACTCATGGTTATGAGTAAATGTTCAGACGAATATCCCAATGGAGTAATCTAGTGCTTAAACCTGAGGCAATGTTTTTATCTTCTTTGAGTTAATTATGTGGAAAATTTATTGTGGGTGTAATCCTCACTATGGTTGTATAATGTTTTACTTCTTAATCTGCAACCATTTTCCCTCAATTGAGGAGGTGGGTGGATGGTGTGCTTGGAGATCACTAATTAGAATTCACATTCATAACCATGTTAGATTGATGTGTGAACTCATACGATGGATTTTATTCACTAATTAGATTTAATGTAGTTCAATGAAGGTGTAACCTAAAAATTCTATTGGGAGAACATCCTTTCTTCATTAATTACATTTTGTTCATCATTGGATGACAATTTATAATTGAATGTTAGTTTTATATTATTTTTGAATTTTATTTATTTTATTAAATTCAATTTCAATAATAAAAAATTAAACAACAAAAATAATTTGTTCAAAGGTGAATTAGATCATGTATGTGAAAAATACTAAGAAATAGAATCAAGTGAAAAGAACTTGATTAACTATTTTTTTGTACAAGGAAAGAATATAAATTTTCTTTTCTCCATGCCCTACAACAAGCGTGCATCAAAACTGGTGTAGTTTCAAGGGATCCAACCAGTTATTCTTTTAGTTCTTATTCTTTCTCATCTTGGATAAATTTTATTCCTTTTTATAAAAAAAATCTTCCATGATTTTTTTATATGAATTTTTTTTCAAATCATGGAATAAAAACTACTCTTATGTGTAAAAACTAGTAATTAAAAAATAATAAAGTGGGGTATATCCTACAAAATCTTGATTAATTCACTAACCAGGACTTACATATGATAAATGGGAAATACAATAGAATTTCATTTCATTAACTGATAGATTTGGTTGATAAAGTCAAAGTTGATTATCAAAGATAGAATACCAAGAATAATGTTCCACCAGAGTTACCAAATTTTACCTAAGATGTTAAAGAGGTTGAGGCCTAGCATGAGGAGGAGTCTACAATAGTGATTAAATTTAATGAAATGATAGAAGATCCAGGGAACCTACTTCTATCCACAAATACACATTTTCAAGAGGCAATTATAAACAAATATATAATTAAACCAGAACCAACTAATAGAGACGAACCTTTATTAAACTCTACCTTTTCTAATTTTATTCAGTATAATTTGTGTATCAGTCCTTACAATTTTGAATTTTTATATTCGGTCAATCCTTTTTTGTTTCTTTAGATGAATTTGAATAAATTATACCTTCTCCTACACAAGAATATATAGAGCTCCTTGTACCTGTTGAATATTTGTTGGATGGTGTTCGAGAAGAGATCTAAGTGGATTTTACTACAGAAACCAAGGAAAAATAGGATTACTTTATTAGTGAAGAATTTGATATTGATACTTCATGTTTTAATTTTATTCAAATATAATTTCAAAATGAAATTACCTTTATCTATTAATTTAAGGTAGTATATCTTGAGAAACTATTCGATAGAGAAGAAGATGTTTCCCAAGTAGAAACCAATAAGGAAAATGTTCCAGACATCATCTTACCCCACCATGAAAGATATACCTCATTGTGAAGATGGTGGATCTGTTGTTCTCTAAACATGGATTTATCCTCAATACGATCAAAGAAGTGGATTTTGGGAAAATCCACTTGTTGTGGTTCAAATCCAAGAAGACCCTCCCACTATAAGAATAGGGATAATAGCTGGTACTACCCTATTGAGGCAGTATGAAAACACAATTGTCACTTGGGGGATGTTACTAAGGTCTATAATTACCTGATTTCAAGTAATTTATATATCAAATTTTGTATTATGAATTTTACTATCATGAAACCCACTTCCTCTTAACTTTCTAATCTTAAATTAAATGATCATCATGCTAAATTTAGAAAATTTATTTTGTAGCTTGATCATGGAATAAGAAACCACCCAATAGCCTTGTATTAAAAAGGGATAATATTTATTTCTAATGGGATTCCAATTTTTTTTAAATCCTAATATTTTTTCACAATCATTATTTTAGTATTAAACTAAAATTGGAAGCCCATTCTTGAATCCATGCTTTACATGACATATCTAGGAGACATGATTTTATTAATAATCTAGTGATTCCATGTTTTAGATTTAAGTCTCAATGAAATTGAATGGGTAAAATAGATAATTGAATATTTAATGTGATTCATGGATATTAAAATGAGGACTCATGATTTAAGGAAATTAATTGACTCATGTAAATGAAATTTCCTTATCATTTTTCATTATTAAAATTTCTAAAATTTATGTAAACTAATTTTCTGTTATTAATCACACCATGAGTGATTGAACCAAATTATATTTTCTATTCTTGAGAGGATTTTTATACTATTTACTTCCAATTTTATCTGGAGAATATTTATTGAGAGATCCTAGGACATGTCACCAACTAGAACATTCATTTGAACTTTTAAAAGCTATGACAGTGAAAAAAAAATTAAAATGATTGAGGCATATTTTGATAAATAACATATCCTTAAATACCACATTTTAATCATTCATTAATTAGACTATAGATACCATTAATGAACATTATAGGGACAATCCACGTTTCAATCCATTCCAATCCAAACCTACCCTACTGGTTTCTCCTATTGAAAAAAAATAAAAAGACAAAAAAGAACAAAAACAATTAGAAGTATGGGTTGTGATTTGGGTAAACCAAAAACCACCATTACTATACTGATGTTTGTTTATCATACATGGTTTGGTGGGGTATGTTAGGTTTATTATAATAAAAAGTTTAGAAAAAATAAAAATAAAATCGAAAAGATCTTTGAAAACTAAAAAAGTATAAAAATAATATATATATATCTATGTGTGTGTGTGTGTGTTCTAGGTATGGTACAAATAAATCATTATGCTTAAACAGATAACAATATTTACTTTAGACTTTTGGGGATGTTGGGAGTTGATATTAATTGAACGTGATAATTTAATAACACTTTTATTTTTGATATCATGAATTTTACTTAAGAGATCAAACTCTTCCTTGAGCCTTAATATTTAAAGCATCAAAACCTACCAACCTCATTCCTCTAAATCATTTTAACAATTATTGCAATTCCTCATTATATTATGTGTCTTTTGACTTTAAAATTTTGATAAAGTAGTTCATTTAGAAATATATAGATAAGAAACTTTTTCTCATGATATTAGTATAACTGTACTTGATTTTTATCATGAGAGATGATATAAAATATTCAAAAGTGATGTTAATAATGATTTGGAATTTTTAATAATAATTAATTGAGGAACAGTAATGAATGAAAGGAAAAATTCTATCATTTTTCAAAGGGGAAAATTAAAATTTATGATTTTATTTTTTATTTAATAAATAGGAAATTATATTTTTATTTTATGTGGAATTTGAAAATTTGATTTGACAATGCTTTTTTTATTTTATTTCCTTTTAATTTGAATATTGGTAACATTGGTTCTCTTTTAACATAATGTTGAGAGTGTATGTGTGAGGATAATCATGTTTTATGTGTGGTGGAATTGATAGAGATAATATTTTAAAAAAATTGATATGTATTTCATATATTTAAAACATAAAAATTTATAAATTTGAGATTATTTATAACCATTTTGGATTTATGGGGGTGTTTGGGAGAAAATGTGAAAATTGGTTAATTATAAAAATTATATAGTTTTCCGTAACATTAGTATTTCAAGAATTAAATTTAAAATATAGATCCAATTAACATCATTCGTTTTTATAGTATTTCTGAATTCATTTTATTTAACTTTTTATATTGTTCTAAGAGATTATTCAAACATCTAGAGGCCCAAAAAATCAGTTATATTGGAAATCCTTCTGGGTTGATAGTCTGGACCCCACCTCTAGAACTGAATCATAACATGGTCTACACACCTCCAATTGACATTATTCCATCAAAATGGAATGAGGACTCATATACACATTCTACCAATAAAATTAATGGTGTTATGAAATCTTTAAGGTGTCTATTGGACGAAATAAATGAAAATAAGGTTTCTAGTAATATCGTCTATAAAAAGTTTGGGAAAATAAAATATCTATAAAATAATCTAGTAATATAAAATAATGTAAAATATGGAGCTCAGATATGAATTTATGTTTCTAGCAATATATAATATGGAAACATTGGGAGATTTGAACATATGGTGGAATAAACATGAGCCAATTTTTAGATGATTGATTTTTGGGGGAAAGCTGCTGCACTAATTTCATTTCTTCTTTAATTTTTATTTTTATTAATTTATAATTTAGTTTTCATTTAAATATAATTTTAATCTAGTTTCAATTAAATTCATTTTAATTCATGCATTGTTTTTATTTTGGGTTCCATCATTTTCACCCATATTTTTCTTCCTTTCTTCTTCTTTTCTTTTCTACTTGTCATCTTACCACCATGAACTCTTATACTCATGATAATGAGTAATTCATCCAAGGAATATTACAGGGGAGAAATTTTTTGACTAAACACCAGGACATATTTGTTTATCTTATATGAGTTATTTATAAGGATAATTTATAGTGGGTGTAACCCTCAAAACGGTTGTTTGATGTTTAAATTCATAATATGCAACCATTTTGCCTCAATAGAATAGGTTG
The DNA here is from genome assembly GCA_963277665.1 of Viscum album. Taxonomy (NCBI): domain Eukaryota; kingdom Viridiplantae; phylum Streptophyta; class Magnoliopsida; order Santalales; family Viscaceae; genus Viscum; species Viscum album. The sequence goes on along the minus strand of OY728134.1, from coordinate 599,970,514 downwards.
TTGGAGGGTGTTCATGGAAATACCTAAGTAGAATATTCATTCATAACCAGGGTAGATTGATGTTTTAACACATATGATAAATTTCTTTTAGTAATTATATTTCAATCTGGTCAAAGAAGGTGTGACCCAATAATTTTATCAGGAGAACTTGCTTTCGTCTATAATTACATTCTGTTTAGAATTGTATGGTAATTTAAAATTGATTGTATGTTTAATATAATTTTTTAAATTGATATATTTTATTAAATTCCATTACTTTCATAAAACATATAACATAAATGATAATTAGTTCTTATGTGAATTATATTATGTAGGTTAACAAACTGGGAAAGCTCCTCAAGTGAGATGACCTTGGTCAACCATTGTGTTTCCCTATGAAAACATAGGGTAAGACACCTCAATATAAAAAATTTCCTATTAGATACACATTTATCACATTCAAATGATCATAATTTACATCATTTAAAAATTTTAGTTTAGTATTATATACTTTTTACATTTAAATTACACATGAAATAAAGGAAATATTATTTATAATAATTTATCCAAAACCTGATTTTCCATGCTTGCTGAAAATGATGCATGTCATAATAAATCCTGTTTTCTAAAATGATTAATTTATAATAAACAAAATTACCTAACTAGGATATGAAGAAAATTATAAAAAATCTTAGATATAATAATATGACACAAATATTTCATCACTTGAGGTGAAATAACATCCAACTATAATAATAAGCATCAATAATAGCAATCCCACCCTAGGTAGTTTGTTTTGCCTCTATACAAGAGTTTGTTACTCCCATGCTTGGGATCATAAGTATGTCATGAATCATTTGAGTCTTCTAAATATCTTTCCAAAATAGTAAAATAGAATAGAAAAAAAATAAAACTTTTTGATACTACATTGTGACTACTAGAACCAGCTACTATATACCCATGCCCTTAAGCCGGTTGGTCACATTACCTCAGGCAAACCACCCCAAATTCCAAAGGCTTCCGAATAGCAGAAAAAGGTCAAATTTATAACATGGATAGACTATACAATCATTATCAATGTAGCTCAATATTATAAATAAATAAATAATAACCAAATGATAAAAATATTGACAAGAATAATGAAACTATCACATGATGACAACAAGTTCAATACAATTTCCCAACCAATATAGTTGATTTATCATACCATATATGGGTCACATGTATAAATTTTAAAAAAAATAAATACACATAGAAAACACCACTATCGGGTCCCAAAATCACAGCTGGTTCCCTCATCCATGCTCCATCCCATCCCAACCATCTAATATAGGGAACTTACTCTTATCCTATCATACAAACATGAACTCTATTTGGGTATCGATCAGGAATCCCAGGTAGGTGGTATGTATAACTCAGTAGGGCTCCACCGACAGAATTTAAATAAATATATAGTATATAATAGTGTATACTATTTTATAAATAATAAAGAACCAAGAATTAAACATTTATCCAATTTTAGTATTCTTTAATTGACCACATAATTATCCTAGGTTCATGATGACACACATACCCCCAATACCATATTAATCACATGACAAAGTCTAATCCATATCATATAGATATTCACAATTAATTATAAAATGGAATTTCATTATCCATTTAATTTCAATTTCATATCATGGATAATTGGATCCATAGTCCAATTCCAAAATTTTGTTCCTAGAATGTCATGTCTAGCACACCATGGGTATTTAAAGAACCAATCTCAATCCCACCATCCATTTTTATCAGATATTGTATTTTGAAGAATTATTATATGTCTCATAATCATATATTTTTCAATTACATATGGTATTCTGATGCATCTGTCCATGTACCACACACATCATCACATTTATCACAATATAAAATTTATCACAATTTCATTTAAATAATGTTTAAGAATCATTAGAATCTTATAAAAAGTTCCCATCAAAGTGTACATTTCATATTTTCTAGAAAAAACAAATTATCATCACATTAATTGATATGGGATAATTTGACCAATTCACCATTAAACCATTTATCAACATTTACTCATATAGGTCTTTAACCCATTGTGGTTACTCTATACAAAAACCTTGCTCATTATTTCACATTTATGCATGATTTATTACATAAAATGTCACTTAATAAAACATAGATGATTAAGAGCTCCAATTAATTTGGGGTTTTAGAACATTATAAAGAAATGTAAAACATGAAATACAATATCTTTATTGAAATATTCTTCAACATGATCAAAAAATTCTTTTGTGCTTAACACTTCATGATATAACCAGAGGACATAAAAAATAAATGGGTGAGATATAAATACTAGTAATGTAATAAACATAGAATAACATTATTATAATAATAAATTTTATACCAATAATATCAATGAGTTATAAAGTGACATTAAAAATAAGTCATGATATGACATGATAATTATAACATGGGAAATGTGGCTGTAACGCCCCGACCCCAATTACCCAGAGTCGGAGAATTATTTTAATACATTGGCATGATTACATGTAATCAAGTCCTGAAGGACCGATCGGTTTAGCAGTCTTGGAAAATAGATTACATACATGAATGTTACATTACAATTTATAACATACAAAACAACATAAATAATCTTTTATGAACACCATTATTCCCTTGGATTAACCCTGCATATCAATCATAATACACTTCTTGGAATCCTGGGAAAATGAAACATAGAAAGGGGTGAGCTCAAACGCTCAGTAAGTGTAAGAAATACAGCAGAAACGTTCAAAAATAAGCATAAACATTTAATGCAATGTATAAAACTAAAACAAAAGCCTTTTAAACTTGAACTTCAGCATAATATGGAAAAAAATAAAATGAATAATTCCATTTACTTATTCACATGGACATTCTACTAGTCGAATAATCACATGCAATGTCAATAACCACTTTCATAATGATAGAATGCATAATTCCAGACTATCATAACCACGTAGCCAAGTCCTCATGCCAAGACTACAAATAATATTTTTTCAAGGCATCATGCCAAGACACTAGTTTGTCTCATGAGACCTACCAATGCATCAAGGAGATATATCGGTCTCTACCCCTCACTTACTAAGTCTAATGCATTCCTCATATGAGCAGGTTTAAACATAACATAAACATTCGTATTAAAACTAGCATACGAAATGTCAATACTTTCTCCATAAACCATGAATGGTATAAAAATAATACATCCACAGTTAAACATATCATAAAACCTTCAATAAAATATGGAGGTTTTGTATCATAATAAATCAACTTAAAATAAGCTTAAAATATATCAAAGTATGTTGACATAGATGAAATCAAAACTATTTGAGACAAATATCTCTTTCTTGTGAAATCATTTAGAAGTCACACATTTTATTAAGGAAGTAATTTAAAATAGATTTTTTAATCAAAGTGTCTCATACCACTTTGAAAATTTTTAAAATAATTATCATTTCAAAATAATCATGTCAATATAAATTAATCCTTAAAATCAATTTGAAAACATGGAAATTAATTAAAAATATTTAGAAAGATAAATATTTAAAACATTTAAAATTATGATATTGATAAAGAGTACCTTTCACAAATCCTTAAAATATTCATTTTGAAATCATTTTTATGAAAAATGGACATGGATAATAAAAACGTCCCAGCAAAGACTTACACATAAATAATCTCGGATAATAATGAGATTGCGGAATTATCCCTTACCAATTTTGTAACTTACGAGAAACATACACCCCATGAAAGAGGTATCATACAGTGAATATGTAAATACACATAAATTAAAGTTTATTACACAAATAATACAATTATGGGAAGCATATACACCACACAAAACGTAATAGTGGCAATATGCCATGAATCTCATGAGAATAAGGAGTGAGATGAAAACCCCTTACCTTGCACTTTCCTTTAGTCGAGGGTACGTTTACCCTCCTGTATGAAGACTATAGTATGTAATTAAATTATACCAGAACCATATTAATATTTATGATATCATACATTATTCATTTATGACTATATACTACCCATTTAATAATAATTCCCATGTTATATTAATAATTTGGGTAATAATCACTTTCTTTATCGTACATGTTTTAACTTGTTTCTCTTTATTGTATCAATTAGATCATGATTTAAATGCTTCTAGAATATAAAAAATGATTTATTTATCATAAAAATTTATAATATATGTATATATGAAATGGAAAACACCGTTTATGGAGACGGTAGTCCGTACGTATGCATAAACGCTGTTTCCGTTTTCATGTAGTATTGAATGGAAGTAAGTGAATAAGATATATGTAAGTACATAAATACTTATATATACAAATATATATATATCCAGTAGAATTATTATGTCATATATTACATACTTATTAGTAATATATATTTTTTATAATCGTCGATGAATGGTGAACTTGGAAATTAATCTCATCACGTTGTGGAGACGGTAATCCGTACGTACGCACGAGCGAAAATATCATTATTTTGATATTAATATAACATATAATTGGATGTTATATAATATATACAGAATCCTTATCATGTTATATTTATTATTTACATCAAATACACATCATTATTATACCCATCCAAATAATAATGTATTGAATAACAATCACACCACGACGTGGAGAAGGTAAGTCGTACATACGCACGTATGGTGACATGTCATTAAAAGGGTGGATAGAATAATGAATTTGGTTGTAACATAATTATTATAACATCAAATTATATAGAATATATTGGATTTATTATTTTATAATGGAAACAACAAAGAAAATGGAAGTGGAAGAAGAAAGGAACTTGAAAGAGAGTGGTGAAATCATTACCTCTTCTTCAGGTTATTCCTTGTGATTTGATCAAAAGGTCTCTTTAGGCTGGCATTCAGATCAAACTAAGGCATATAGGTTGAATTTAGGATATTTGATAGGGTATTTGGGTAGGTTTTGTCCGATTGAAATGGATTAGAAGGTGTGAAAAATTGGTTAGAATTGGTGTCTTTTTATAAGGGGGAGGAGGGGCACTTTAGGAAAAACTTAAAGTATTATTTTATAATAAATTAATATTCGGTTTCTAATGGCTCCAAAGTAGATTATTCAAAGTATAAGGTTGGGATGGGTCGAAACCCTTTCAACCAATATATTTTAGATAGGTTTAGGTCATTATATTAACCTTATCCTTTATTTTTAACTCTTGGTTAATTAGTTTGACAATTACCATGTCACTTTGTATTTTTATATTATATAGTTAATAAACATAATATATAACTCCAAGAGACCCCCAAGTGGTCCATTAATGATACACCTATCTTGATACAAGTCCTTTGGAATTATCTTATATTTTTAATAATTTAATATTACTTAATAATATAATATATTTTCTAAAAACTCTTTTATGTCAATTTTGAAACTATTTGGTACTTTATTTTTGTGAAACTCATACCAGCATGATTACTTTGAAAACATTTAATTAAAGCGGTCCTAAAATGTCATATTAACCTATAAAATTCTTCTAATTCATTTAAAGTCTCAAATTATATTTATTTGGGTATTTATAATATCAATTATGTTTATATTTCACTAATAAGGTAATTAGTGCATCATCATTGTGTGATAAATAAATTAACTTATTTAATGTCTAAAAATTATAAATAAAATACCATTATATAGGAAATATTTTTATATTTATAATGAATATTTATAGTCTAAAATATAACATATATAACCCTATGTAAAATTTGTTTTTCTAAAAGATATAGTCTTATGTCATTTTTGTATTTACTTTAACTTAATTAATATAAAGTGTCATTATCACATACAAGTGGATCCATCGGGTCCCAAATTAGACCCAACTATTCCCATGGTCGGACATGTATCAAAAATTGGGGTTGAGACACGTTTTAGGGTAATTTATTGTTACTATAATATTATTTGTTTACCCTTATTTACCAGATTTACCTTTTAACAATGGTAAATAAAATATTTATAGAAGTAATTATACAAGATTTCAAAAAATAAAAGTTACCTATTTACACAATTTGGACATCCTGATTCCAAATTCAAAACACAAAAGTTGCAGAAATTAATTTAAAATTAATTCCCGCTGTCAAAACAAAAATCATGTTTTTAAGAGATAATAACTATCAAAAGATTGACACTTGTTTATGTCTGGTTTAAATGTGAAATTATGTCCGATGAATAAACATTGTATTAAACGGTAAAAATATATTCTAAATTTACTTTATAACCACTCAAATTCATAATTTATCATTATTAATTATTTCGACTAAAAAAGTTGTTTATAATAAAAATTTAGTAATTTTCACTATTCATCAAGACATAAAAGTTATCTGAAAAGTACCAAAATTTCATCCTAGTATAATTTCTATATTACGAATCCAAAAATGAAGTCCATTTTGAAAGTTAAAATTTATAAAATTTCAAAGAGTGGGTATTATTATTCATAGCGGCTACTTTGATTGGTTGTAGTGTGTGTTAGAACTCAAAGTTGCGTACAACACACGCTACTGTATTATTCAAAGATATGCATACCGTGGAAGCTTGGGGTGTTACATTCTCCCCTATTTAAATAAATTTCATCCTCACAATTCATGATCGGTATTGGAAACTTGGCGTTGACATTTAAAAACATCTTAGTTGAAATCCCACATCGAAAAATGGATTAATGAGGCCTCTATTTAAAATATAGAGTGGTAAGTATGAAGGTTACTGAAAATAACACATACTAGGGTTCCATGTTGGAAAATATGGATATGGAAGATAAATACAACCATCAATATCTGATGAAGAGTGGTAGAGAACATGGCTATGAAAAGGCCAACAATCCCAAAGCCATAAATTTGTGATGATCTAAGGTACCATCTATGAGACCATTTTTGTTCTAAGTTCCTTTTATTAATGTTGCAGAATTTTTTGATGAGATTGGATAAGTTCATAAGGAGATATACATATGTTATATTTAGAGTTTTATCCATTAATAAATTTCTACCACAAACTCATCTTCCACCCCAAAACATAATATAACTCAAAAATACTCTATCTGTCCTAACCGTATAGGTTTTCAAATACAATGAATTTATAATTCAAAAATTAGACCGTTTAAAAAAATAAACTACATTATACCATCTAGAAACATCACATGGTCCAGTGGTAGGTGATAAATCCCAATTGCACCATGGTTGTGGGTTCGATTTCCGCAGCTTTTTCTGACACGACGGGTCGTCACACGGTCTGTGTGGTGTCCTTTTATAAAAATCCAAAAATAACCTTTCAAAAAAAATCCATTTCAACCTTTAGACTTATTCAAAATACTTCTGTAAACTCTTAGTACAAAATTTATATGAAATGTAAACATAATGTAGATCCTTTTTGTCCCGTAATAGCGTGTGAATACCTTCATCATGTATTCTTTTAAAACACTGAAACATCCTGAATTACCATAAAACCTTATTGATTACATTCATGCTCCCTTATTCCATATAGAATACTATATATACTTCATCCATCCAAAAATGTTGTAAACTCCAACAATGATGGAATATACAAATCTTTAATCATTTTCAATGTAGTCAAGAATATCCAATATAATTTACCCAAATCAACCATATCTTATTCCAAAATCAGTACCTCAATATTTGGAATATATTAAGGTTTATCTTTCCTTCAACCATGTAATTTCCAAAAACATTTAACTCGATGAATAGTCACTTTTCTTAATACCATAAAATCTCAAATCCTCAATGAAATAGTACTACACTAAAATATTTATTTATTTCCAGTACATCATTGATACAACACTTCAATAAAATAATTCCCAAATAACTACATAAGAACACTAGTCATTCCTCTTCATCTATGGTAGTATCATAACTTGATTATTATCCAATAACATCATTTTCGGCATAGTCTGATGACTGGTGCATTGGTTCGCATAGTGTCCAAACTCCTTGCAGATGAAGCATTGTACATTTGAAACCTTTTTCTTACCCTTGTAGTCACGTACTTGGTGTCCTTTTTCTCCACACTTATAGAATAATCCCATTCCCTTCAAGAATTTTCCATGGTGATTCTTTCCACATTTATCACATATGGGAAAATATTTCTTTACCTTGTTTCATTTATCTGTCCTTCTCTCTACCATCCTTTCCTTCTCTCACTTCCCTTCAAATCCATAGGACTCCGAGAATTCTTTACTTATCATATCAACACATGATACTATTTCTTCATATGATGATAATATGTGGGAGAATATTTCCCTTCTAAATTCTGTCTTAAGACCATGAAAGATATGATCTTTCTTACTATTTAGATCATGGTTATTGCTGGAGTTCTCATTCCTTCTCCTGGGCGCCATTTCAAAACAATGGCATACACTAGATTAATTTATGAATAGAAATACCTAATCTCAAACTTGTAAAACACTAAACATAAATTAAACAGTTTGTGGATATTATCCATAATCATAAAAATGTCTTCTTTAAGGAATTTTATACTCATAAACTCTTCATAATGGTTTGTAATAAAATGATAATTATCCTAAGCATATCCCCCAAGAGTGTCGTAACCAAGAGTGCATCAAGGCCCATTATCGTGCACCAGTTCCCGTTCGAGTCTAGCTCAAAGCGGTGTTTTTGGGTTTTACCCCTAGATACATATGTGCCAGCGCTGCATCTACCTCCTCGTATCTAGACAGGGATGTATTGCTCGGAAAACTCACAAAATATCTACAATAAAAAAATTCTAGGAAGTTCTTCTATAATAATCCTCAAAGTCTATATAAGGGTAATGTTCTCTAATCATAGTTTATCTAAATCTAGTTTCGAATGTTATTTCTAAACTTCATCTGATACCAACTGTAACGTCCCAACCCCAGTTACCTAGAGTCAGTGCATTGTTTTAATACATTGGCATGATTACAAGGAATCAAGTCCCGACGGACCGATCAGTTTAGCAGTCTAGGAAAATAGATTACATACATGAATGTTACATTACACATTATAAGATACAAAACAACATTAATAATACTTTATGAACACCATTATTCCCTTGGCTTAACCCTGCATATCAATCACAATACACTTCTTGGAATCCTGGGAAAATAAAACATAGAAAGGGGTGAGCTCAAACCCTCAGTAAGGGTAAGCAATACAATAGAAACTTTCAAAAATAAGAATAAAAATTTAAGGCAATGTATAAAACTAAAACAAAAGCCTTTTAAACTTGAACGTCCGCATAATATGAAAAAAATAAAATAAAATAATGCCATTTAATTATTCACATGGATATTATACTAGTCGAATAATCACATGCAATATCAATAACCACTTTCATAATGATGGAATGCATAATGCCAGACTATCATACCTACGTAGCCAAGGCCTCATGCCAAGACTACAAATAAGATTTTTTCAAGGCCTCGTGCCAAGACACTATTTTGTCTCATTAGACCTATCGATCCATCGAGGAGCTATATCGGGCTCCACCCGTCACTTACTAAGTCCAATGCATTCCTCATATGAACAGGTTTAAACATAACATAAACATTCGTATTAAAACTAGAATACAAAATGTCAATACTTTCTCCATAAACCATGAATTGTATAAAAATAACACATCCACAGTTAAACATATCACAAAACCTTCAATACAATATGGAGGTTTTGTATCATAATAAATCGACTTCAAATAAGCTTAAAATCTATCAACGGATTTTGACATAGACGAAATGAAAACTATTTGAGATAAATATTTCTTTCTTGTGAAATCATCTAAAAGTCACAAATTTATTAAGGAAGTAATTTAAAATAGATTTTTGAATCAAATTGTCCCATAACACTTTGAAAATTTTGAAAAGAATTATCATTTAAAAACATTCATGTCCCTAAAAATAATTCCTTTATATCAATTTGAAAATATGGACATTAATTAAAAATATTTAGAAAGATAAATCTTTAAAACATTTAAAATTATGATATTGATAAAGAGTAATTTTCACTAATCCTTAAAATATTCATTTTTAAATCATTTTTATGGAAAATGTACATGGATAATAAAAATTTCCCAGAAAATATTTACACATAAATAATCTCAGATAATAATGAGATTGAGGAATTAACCCTTACCAATTTGGTAACATACGAAAAATACACCCCATGAAAGAGGTATCATAAAATTAATATGTAAATACACATAAATTAATGTGTATTACACAAATAATACAATTATGGGCAGAACATACACCACACAAAAGGTAATAGTGGCAATATGGCATGAATCTCACGAGAATAAGTAGTGAGATGAAAACCTCTTACCTTGCACTTTCCATTAGTTGGGGGTACGTTTAGCCTCTTGTATGAAGATTATAGTATGTAATTAAATTATAATAGAACCATATTAATATTTATTATATCATACATTATTCATTTATGACTTTATACTACCCATTTAAAAATAATTTCCATGTTATATTAATAGTTCGGGTAATAATCGATTTCTTTATCGTACGTGTTTTAACTTGTTACTATTGATTGTATCACTTAGATCATGATTTAGATACTTCCAGAATATAAAACATAATTTATTTATCATATATATTTAGAATATAAAAATTTATAATATACGTATATATGAAATGGAAAACACCTTTTATGGAGACGGCAGTCCGTACGTACGCATAAATGCTCTTTCCATTTTCATATAGTATTGAACGGAAGTAAGTGAATAAAATATATGTAAGTAAATAAATACTTATATATATAAATATATATATATCTCTAGTAGAATTATTATGTCATATATGACATACTTATAAGTAATATTTTTTTTTTTTATCATCAATGAATGGTGAACTTGGAAATGAATCTCATCGCGCCGTGGAGATGGTAATTCGTACGTACGCACAAGCGAAAATATCATTCTTTTGATATTAATATAATATATAATTGGATGGTATATAATATATTAAGAATAATTATCATGATATATTTATTATTTACATCAAATACACATCATTATTAAACCCATCCAAATAATAATGTATTGAATAACAATTACACCATGACGTGGAGACGGTAAGTCGTACGTATGCAAGTATGGTGACATGTAATTCAAAGGGTGGATAAAATAATTAATTTGGTTGTACCATAATTATAATAAAATCAAATTATATATAATATACTGGATTTATTATTTTATAATGGAAACAACAAAGAAAATGTAAGTGGAAGAAGAAAGGAACTTGAAAGAGGGTGGTGAAATCATTACCTCTTCTTCGGGTTCTTCCTTTTCATTTGATCAAAAGGGCTCCTTAAGTTGGCTTTCAGATCAAACTAAGGCCACTAGGTTGAAGGGAGTATAGTTTATAGGGTATTTGGGTAGGGGTTGGCCGAGCCAAATGGCTTAGAAGGTGTGAAGAATTGGATATAAGTGGTGTCCTTTCATAAGGGGGAGGATGGGATCTTTAGAAAAAACATAAAGTATTATTTTATAATAAATTCATATTAGGTTTCTAATGGCACAAAAATAGATTATTCAACTTCTATGGTGGGTATGGGTAGACATCCTTTAAAACAATATATTTTAGATAGGTTTGGGTCATTATATTAACCTTATCTTTTAGTTTTAACTATTGGTTAATTAGTTTGACACTTACCATGTCACTTTGTATTTTTATATTATATAGTTAATAAACTTACTATATACCTCCAAGAGACCCAAAAGAGGTCCATTAATGATACACCTATCATGATAAAAGTCCTTTTTTGAACCGTAGATTTTTAAAAGTTTAATATCAATTAGTAATACAATATTTGTTTTAAAAACTCCTTTATGCCAGTTTTGACACTACTTGGTATTTGATTTTTGTGAAAATCATAACAACATGATTACTTTTAAAACATTTAATTAAAGAAATTCTACCATGTCATATTAACCTATAAAATTCTTTTAATTCATTAAAAGTCTCAAATTATATTTATTTTGGTATTTATAATATCATTTATTTTAATATTTCACTAATAATGTAATTTTTGCATCATCATTGTGTCATAAATAAATTAAATATATAATTTCTAAAAATTATAAATAAAATACCATTACGTAGGAAATATTTTTATCTTTCTAATGAATATTTATAGTCTAAAATATAACATATATAACCCTATCTAAATATTGTTTTTCTAAAATATATAGGCTTATGTCATTTTTGTATTTACTTTAACTTAATTAATATAAAGTGTCATTATCACATACAAGTGGATCCATGGGGTCCCAAAATCGACCCAAAGATGCCCATGGTTGTACATGTATCAACCACGGTTAAGACATGTTTTAGGGTAATTTATTATTATTATAATATTATTTTTTTACCCTTATTTACCGGTTTTACCCTTTAACCAGGGTAAATAAAATATTTACCGAAGTAATTATTCAAGAGAAGCGTACCGTGGAAGAGATAAAAACTATCAAAAGATTGACACTTTTTTAAGTCCAGTTTAAATGTGATATTATGTCCAATGACCAACATTGTATTAAATGGTAAAAATATATTCTAAATATACTTTAAAATCACTCAGATTCAAAAAAATTCAATATTAATTATTTCGATTAAAAAAGTTGTTTTTGATAAAAATTCAGTAATTTTCACTTTTCATCAAAATATAAAAGTTATCTGAAAAGTTCCAAAATTTCATCCTAGGATAATTTCTATATTCCTAATCAAAAAATGAAGTCCATTTGGAATGATAAAATGTGTAAAATTTCAAAAAGTGGGTATTACTATTCGTAATGGTTACTTTGATTGGTTGTGGTGTGTGTTAGAACTCGAAGTTGCATACAACACACGCTACTGTATTATTCAAAGAGAAGAGTACCATGGAATATTGGGGTGTTACAGTGGAAAAAACTTAAAGCACTGCATCATTAACATAAGTCAACCCTAGACCGCCCTGAAATGAGGGTCGAAAAAAGTCCCATAAAGGAATCAGGTAAAACCATATCCCAACATGACATATCATGATACAAAACATTACCCAATGCTTTAGATCATTATGAGAGTGCACCTTTCATAATCATTTCCATCTCATTCTTAAGTTTTCTACATTGTTCATATAAAATAGATTCATTTAACATCATAATTTTATTCTACCATCTTTAAATGTCAAATAAAAACATGCAATTACCCAATAAATAGGAGTATTTGTATAAATTTGAATACCCTAGATAGATAAATGGGTAAGGTATTCTCTACACTATTATTTTTTCATGGTAAATCGTGGTTCAATTTTGGAAGCATAACGAGAGCATATAGAAATTCATTAAATTGTTTGATGAGAGAAAAAGGGGTATATAATCATTTATACGAGAAATGGAAATTAATAGGGACACTTAAATACATTACCCAACATATATAATTTGATATATAATTCATAAAATAATAATTAATCTTGAAGAGGAGAAATAGAAAGAACCCTTACAAAATTTTGGCATGATAATAGGTGTTTGTATAGGTTATTATGAGGGTTAAATGATAATGAAAGGGGATATAATCAGTTAAGAATCACCTTTTGAGTAATTGAAATAGTTAATAATGTATCCAAACATAAAAAAATGGAAATTAAAAATCAATATCATAATTAAAGTTCTTGATTAAAAGATGAGAGTGATAATCCCTCATGGAAATAAGATATAGTAACAAATTTGGTAAGAGTCCAAATGAGGGGGGATAAATAATAAATAATAAAAATAACATAAATTAGAAAAAAATTTAAGCATATAAAATGAATGTAAATAGATGAAATTGAAGTTAAATAACCACTCTCAAAGATAGTTCTTAAATTCAAAGGTAAGTATTGAATTCCCCTTCACGGGGGTGTGACTACAATGGCATGGGATATGATTCTTGGGAGATTGGGGAAGACATGGGAGGACTCTAGGGATTAAAGGGAAGAGGGTGTAAAATCATTAATGAGTTTTAGTGAAGATAAATGGGATTGTGGCTAGGTTTATATAGTACATGAGGGGGATTTCATTATTATTTTGGTTTTGGACACTATATAATAAAATATTCAAAACCACAAACCATATCATTGGGTTTTCCCTCATTTTTGGACAAAGGTTATTGGAATTAGTTATTTTACAACTCCAAGGGATGAATATAATAAAATATTTCTCTTGAGTATGTGGAGGTGTGTCACACTTTCAAAGTAATGATTTTAAAATCTTAATATATATTATTAGTCTAGAAGGATTCACTAAGGATTTATAAAATAAATTAAAAAAACATAAAATTATAATATTTTAATGTAGAAAAACATATTTGGACAAGGATACCTTTTATAGTATTTATTAAACAACCATTGGGCTCTTATTATGTCATAAAATACACCGTATATTTATACTATATTTATTATTTACCAAAAATTTTGAATTTCTCATAAAATTATGAAAATTTCACCGTTGGATAATTTTTACAACCTCATTAAAGAACTAATATTCATTTTATCTAAATAATATTATAAATATGTTAATATTCACTTTTAAAATAAAAACTGACATTTATTGAAAATGATGAGTTTTGGACAACAATAGTTTCTAAACCCTACTAAAAATTACATTTTACTTCACACAAATTATATAATAATTTACATTAAAAAAATAATTCTATAATAATACTTTACTAAAAAATTATTTATTTCAACATCCATTAATTCATGAAAATAGATTTCCAAAAATACTATTTATACTTGAAAAATAATTTACCGAGTAACAATAATAGGAAGATAAAATACTCATTATTCTATACTAAATAAGGTAAATACCATTATCATAGGGACTTGATAAATATAAATTTATTACACCAGCATATTTCTTAAGAGTATGGTGCACAATGGTGGTGCATTCATGGCGTCGTTTGGTGATCATGGTTTGGGCCATGATCTTGATGAGTTAGAAATTCTTTTGTAAATTATTTCGATCATGCTTATGTTGATGGGTCTCAGCTTGGTCTTGGTCTAGGGAAAATCCCAGAAATGATATCTTCCTTAGATGCTCTGATAAATGGGCATCATAGTGTACGATCCTACTGGGTGAGGCCATCACATCCTTCATCTCTTCCAAAGATTATTTTTTAAAACCATTTATTTATACTCGTCATTGATAATTGTTCAATGACTATATTATCAATATTAAAGATACTTAATGGTCATTTAAAATCCATTTGGATATAATAAAATAAGTGAACTTTTTCTATAAACATAATACATTTAATTAAATAAAAACAAATGAAATTTTATTCCTAAATATTCAGGTCATTTCACCCATCACCCCTTAAAAAGATTTCATTTTTGAAAAAAAAATTCGCACAATAAAATAGATGATGGTAACTTTTCTTCATCACCTCCTCTGGTTCCCACGTTTCTTCTCAAACTTGTTCGTTCACCATAACATTATGATGAGGGGCATTGTCTTACTCTGTAGAAAAGTTTCTATAACGACCAAAAAATTTTCAATGGAAATTCCTTTCTTATATTTATGTCATAAAATAACATGAAACCACAACATAATGATCTACTGATTGATAAGTGACCTTTAAACATAAGTTTGTCACTTCTGTGTTTGGAATTTTGAAAATCTGACATACACGGTAGTGTTCAAGATGATTTTTGGAGTCTAATGAAACAAAAATATTTTTTGGTGAATAGTGACCTACCCTTACGAATAGTAACATACCCTTATGAATAGTAATTTGACCCTTATGAATAGTAAATCATCCAACTTAAGAGTAACATTACCTATGAATAATTAAATAAAATTTAGACATCTTAGAATGTGACAATTTGACCATAGTAAACGTTTTGGTATTTTGTAAGTCATAAATATTAATTATAATTAATTAATTAATTTAAAATAAAATTTAATTCCCGAAAATGTATTCATAAATTATTGAATCAATGTCTTATAGTTTTTAGATTATTTTATAAGACCCTAAGTAATTTTTGAAAGCACTATAAAATCAGTTTTAATCTTAAAAACTGATTTTTTAAGTAAATTATGATTTTAATTAAATATTAAATTAATAATATTTAGAAAATTATTTTTGAAAAATGGACAAAATTTTTGGATTTTACACGTTGAAAAATGGTTGGGGTAAATTTTTGTGATTTTTCTAAGATACTTGAATTTTTGATGAATAGTAGAATCTGATAATTTATATTAAATACTAAATGATGGATTAATTGAGTCATCGATGATTCTATACTGATGTAATACCACTTGGTTCGGGATCACATGATAAAATTACTATTCTTGGTCATTTAAGACTCATTATTCCTTGTCTTAGGGGAAATTTATAAACTAATGAATTTTATATTAAGGAAACCCCTTTCCCCTCCACTATAAAAGCCACCCTTCACACCCTCATTTCCTCACACCTCTCAATCTCCAAGACTTCTCTAAACTCTACCCAAACACCTTCCCTAGCCCCTCCCCCACGTCCAAGATCTTCTGGTCTCATCAAAAGATCAATATTAGACCCTTAAGGAGGTTCTCAAGAGAAGGATTCAAGAGGTAATTTCTCTAGCTCTTCTCCTTTAATTTCCTTTCAAGTTCAAGTTCATTTCTTGATCTGTCCCCAACTATCTTCATCCAAATGATATTAAATGTATATTATTATACATATAATATAATTTTATGATTATAATGGTATATTATATCACCCAACACCCTTTCCCCCTTCCTTTTATTTTATTAAAGAGAACGTTGTTCGGGAGGTGGTAATTTATCACCTTCAAGAACGACATGCTTTCTTCTTCCATTTATACCTTCAGATCTCGTCATGAAACCATTTTTATTATAGAACCTTAACATTTCATATGTATTATCTCATATTTCAAGTTATTTAACTAACTTATGGCCATATTTCTATTGATAAAATAAAACAAGTTCATTATGATTGAAAAATCACACAAATTAACCCAAATAATCATCATTTGTTTCTTATCTAATGAATCATCCACATGGATATAATATAATTCATTATAAAATTATTAATGATCCTGTAATATCATTAATAACATGTAATATCATTTCTTTATTTTTTACCATGTTCTACCCAAACTTCAATTAATGAATACAAGTGAACCACCCAAGAAAAACCATAAAAACAAACATCTCTGAACAATGTTTTTAAACTCTATAAGTCATCCAATGGAAAATAAAATTACATAATGAAACCATAATGAACCCTATTAATGTATTAAAGGTTATGGAATTTCTAATTAATTAATATAATGTCATTATACAGGAAATTAAATAGAAGGAAGCATTCAGATACAAGGTAAGGGGAAATTCTCGAACCCAACTTTCATCCTTCGGGTTCTCCCTCTTTCACTCCATTTTTTGATATGTTTACTCCTTAAAGATCATTTTTTCATAATTATCTTACCTTTTTCGGGATATAAATGTTTTCTACTAAAGTTTATGTCAATCAAAATGTTTTCCAAAATAACTCTTCTTTTAGGAACTCACCTTTTACCTCTCATTCAAGGTTGATGGTTCTTGTATCAAGTATGTTGTTCCCTATTTCTTTTGGGAACACAAAAGTTTATGAATGTGTTCTTATGCGATGAAAAAAATTCCTTTTCATGGGTTAGTTATGTTCATTTATGTTATATGTTCATTGTGGAATGCATGAAAAATGATAATATTATGATGTGACTGGTGCGCCTGGAATTATATAGCGCTCCAATGCATTGGGTAAAGTGATGAATCTCATGAGTAAATGTGAAGTTATGTTTGAACAATATTCTAGCTTGGTTAACAAGTATGTGTGGTAGTTAACCACTAAGACCTTATTTTTCATTTTTATGCATTGCCACATTTCAATTCTTTTATTTATGCCCCTCTCATGTTCATGATCTTTTGCTTATGTTATGATTATGCTCACCCCATGATATATTGTTCTTATCTATACTCTTACTGGGCTTCTAGCTCACCCCTTTTGATGTATATCCTCAGGTTGATACATGTACTAAGGAGAGGAAAAGTTCCAATAAGAAGCTAGAGAAGAAGAAATTAAATAATTTTTTTATGCTTGATGTTGTATTTGTTATGTGTGGTCCTAGTTTTCCCAAGACACTAAAACTTTGGATCCTCTATGTGTAATACTATTATGTTGTTTATCTTTGAAATGATGTCATAGTAATGTAAGAAAAGGATGGGTTTCTATTGTTGGTATCAGAGGAAAGGTTTAGTTAATTTGGGATTTAGGATTATTGAACCCTAGAGGAAACCTATAACATGAGACAAAGTATAAATATGCACACAAGAATTTTTACCTAGGGATCCCATATGTTATGTTTTTGGTATAAATTGTTTAAATGAATAATTTATTCTTGACTTATTTACTTATGTTTTGTTCTAAACTTTTCTATTTTAGAAAATGGTGGGAACCAGGAGAAATCAGGCCAACAACTCATGTGAGGGCCAATGCAACGATTGCCCGAACGACATCCCCAATGATTTGGGAGGTGGATTTCAAAACTTCATGGAGATGCTTACCAAATTATCTCAGGTTATGAATAATAACCATAATAATGGCTAACTTCCTCCTTCACCAAAGAGGGAGAAACTGGCTATCGATTGTTTTATGTAACAACGACCACTGACGTTTTGTGGATCTTCTGATCCACTAGTTGCGGAACAGTGGGTCAACTCCATAGAGAAGATCTTCTCTGTGTTTCACTATTCTGAGATGGAGAAGGTGACTCTAGCCGTTTATCTTCTAGATGGAGAAGTTGATCAATGGTGGGATTTGATTAAGAACACCAATCCAAGGGAGGAAATTGAAGAGATGGAATGGGAAGACTTTAAGATAATGTTTCTTAACAAGTATTTCCCAAGAACTCTTTGCACAAAGATGGAGAGAGATTTCATAGAGATCAAGAAAAAAAGAAGGATAATCTATCAAACCCTATGAAGATAATTTCACAATGCATGCAAGGTATGCTTCGGGTTTTGTTATCAACAATGACAGAAAAATTTATAGATTTATTAGTGGATAAAAACCACACCTTCTAAAGGCTCTCTCAATTCAAGACTTTGGCAGTTATGAATAAGTTGTTCGGTGTGCTCTCAAAGTAGAGATGGAGTTTGGAGAATGGTCCCATGGATATGGTGATAAGAAAATAAAGATGAAGTATCAATATGGTGGTTCTAATGATAAAGTTGGGAAGAAAAATCATTGACCCACATGCCAAAAATGTGGGAAGTTTCACCATGGGAACTGCCTCAAAGGGACGGGGAAGTGCTTTAAGTGTGGGAAAGAAGGACATCATGCTCAAGAGTGTCGAAAGGGAACAAAAAGGAAGAAGAATGTGACTGATGAAAGGAGAGAACCAATCATGGTTCAATGCTACAACTATACGGAGCTAGGGCACTATGAAAACCAATGCACTAAACCTCAAACTCTCAAGGGTAATAAACATCAGCAACAAAAAAAATCCAAAGGAGCAAGGGAAGGCTTATTACATCACTACTGCGGAGGTGGAGCATGATAATGAAGACATACAAGGTACACTTCCTATTCACTCATGAATGGAAAAAGTCTTATTTCATTCTGGTTCTACGTATTCCTTTATATCTTGCAAGTTTTCTAGAACTATAGAATCGAAGCCCCGAAACCTTGAAGTAGAGATATCTGTAAAAACACCAAGTGGTGTAATCATTGCAACCCAGGTGTTTGACTCTTCTCCTGTTGGCGTTTTTGGGAAGATTCTTCTAGAAAATCTCGTAATACTTCCCTTGGTGGAATTCGACGCTATAATGGGAATGGATTGGATCTCATTATATAGAGCACATATCAACTGTTGGGAAAAGGAAATATCTTTTCATATTCAAAACCATCCCATTCTCCTCAACAAATGAAAGGAAGATCATGAATCTCCTTTGAAAAATCCTTCAATGGTGTGGGTGTTGATTCCCTATGAAGAAGCATACCTCACCCAAATGGTTGAGTCGAAGGAAAGTTACAACATTAAGGAAATTCCCATCGTGAGGGAATACGATGATGTATTTCCTGAAGAGTTACCCGGAATTCCCCTGGATCGTGAGGTACAGTTCTAAATTGAACTCATACCTGGAGATACTCCAATCTCGAAGTGTCCCTATAGGATGGATCCTATAGAACTGGAGGAGTTAAAGAAGCAGCTACAAGATCATATGGACAAAGGGTTCATATTCCCTAGTGCATCACCTTGGGGTGCACCAGTGATCTTTGTGAAGAAGAAGGATGGAACAATGCGGTTGTGTATCGAATATCGGGAACTCAACAAGATCACCATAAAGAACAAGTATCCTCTCTCAAGGATTGATGACTTCTTTGACAAGTTAAGAGGAGCTCCATACTTCTCAAAGGTGGATCTTAGTTCTGGATATCATTAGGTAAAGGTGAAGAAGAAAGATATTCATAAGACTGCCTTCCGTACAAGGTATGTACACTATGAGTTTTTGGTGATGCCCTTTGGACTAACTAATACCACTAAAATCTTCATGGATTTGATTAATAGAGTCTTTAGACATTACCTCGACAAATTTGAGGTATTGTTTATCAATGATATTCTCTTCTACTCCAAGAGAAAATAGGAACATGAAGAACATCTATGAATTGTCTTGGAGACACTGAGAAAGGAGAAGTTGTACACCATGTTCAGCAAGTGTGACTTTTGGATGAATCATGTCATGTTGTTGGGACATGTAATCACAAGTGAGGGAATTTCGGTGGATTCTTCAAAGACAAAGGTGATTGAGGAATGGCCCAGGCCCTCTAGTGTCAAATAAATCCGTAGTTTTCTTGGATTAGATGGGTACTACCGACATTTTTTGAGAAACTTCTCACTATTGTCAAGCCCAGAAACTATGTTAACAAGGAATGGGGTAAAGTATGTCTAGATGGAAGAATGTGAGGGAAGCTTCAAGGAGATAAAGAGAAGGCTAATCACTGCACCTGTACTCACACTACCAAAAAGTGGAGAAAGTTTTGTGATATAAAGTGATGCTTCAAAGAATGTATTCGGTTTTTTACTCATGAAAAATGATAATGTGATAGCCTACGCCACACGACAGTTGAAGATCCATGAGAAGAACTACCTGACGCATGATCTAGAGCTAGCAACCCTTATTTTTCCCTTGAAAATCGGGTTGCACTACCTTTATGGAGAGAAGTGTGACATATACACCGACCACAAGAGCCTAAAGTATATATTCACACAAAAGGAGCTCAACATACGTCAAAGGAGATGGTTAGATCTATTCAAGGATTATTATTGCTCTATTCACTATCATCCTAGAAATGCGAACAAGGTATCTGATGCTCTAAGTAGAAAAGAACCTGCTACTCTATCCACGTTGCAGATTGAGAAAGACCCTATATTCTTAGATATGCAAAGAATGAATTTGGAAATCATAAGATCAGGGGATACATCCTACCTTGCCCAAATTATTGAGCAACCATCCATCTAGGAGAAGATTAAGTAAGCACAAAGGTATGATATGGAGATACAAAAGATGTTGAATGATGTAAAGGAATGGAAGCTGCAAGAGTTCCATATCGACGATGATGGTGTGATTCGGTTTGGAACACGGATTTGGGTGCCTTCATCACCTGGGATAAAGAAGGAGATATTGGATAGTGCACATAGATCAACTTTCTCTATCCATCATGGGAGTACCATGATGTACCCTGATCTCCGAGAACACTTCTGGTGGGATAACATGAAGAAGGAGATTGCAGAATATATATCAAGGTGCTTGGTATGTCAACAAATTAAAGCTGAGCGACAAAAGTCTAAAGGTATGATGCAACCATTGCCTATACCCATGTGGAAATGGGAAAATGTTTCTATGGACTTTGTCATGGATCTCCCAAAAACGTCAAAGGGAAATATTGCGATATGGGTTGCGGTTGATCGACTAACCAAGACTGCCCATTTTATTGTTATTCGGGAAGATCTCTCGTGTGAACAACTTGAAAAGATATATGTGTAGGAAGTGGTAAGACTACACGGTGTTCCACTCTAAATTGTCTCTGATCATGATCCAAGGTTCACCTCTATGTTTTGGAGGAGCCTTCAATATGCTTTGAGTACTGAATTAAATTTTAGCATGACCTATCACCCCCATACTGATGGCCAATCTGAAAGGACTATTCAAACTCTTAATGATATGCTAAGAGCCAGCTCTATTGAATTAAAAGGTGGTTTGGATCAGCATCTCCAATTGGTTTGGTTCTCATACAACAATAGATTCCACTCGAGTATCTAGATGGATCCATATGAAGCTCTTTATGGGAATAGATGTAGAACTCTAACTTGTTGGGATGAAGTTGGAGAAAGAAAGCTACTTGGGCCCGATAATGTTCAAGAGATGACAGAGATGGTTCAAGTCATCCAGAAACACATCAAAGCTGATCAAAGTTGTAAAAAGAGCTATGCTGACAACTGTCGAAGGGACTTGGAGTTTGACGTTGGATATAAAGTCTTCCTACGAATATCTCCCTGGAAGAGAGTCATGTGATTCGGGAAGAAAGGGAAGCTTAGCTCAAGGTATTTTGGATCCTTTGAGATCCTTGACCGCATAGGAACTGTGGCCTATCATCTTGAACTTCCACCCAATATGGCTTAAGTTCATTATGTGTTTCATGTATCACTACTGGTAAAGTACATACCAGAACCCTCACATGTACTAAACTCATAGGTGGTGCAGCTGGAAGATGATCTCTCTTATGAGGAGTAGCCATCAAAGATTCTGGATCAGAGAGATAAGGCTATACGCAATAAGACAACCCATCTTGTCAATGTGTTGTGGAGGAACCATAAGTTTGAGGAAACAACTTGGGATCCAGATGAGGAAATGAAGGAGAAGTACCCTCACCTATTTGTGTAAAGTTAAATTTCGGGGGCGAAATTTCTTAAGGGTGGAAGAATGTAATGACCCAAACTTTTTCAATGGAAATTCCCTTCTTATATATATGTCATAAAATAACATCAAATCACAACATAATGAACTGCAATGTGATAAGTGACCTTTAAACATAAGTTTGTCACTTCTGTGTTTGGAATTTTGAAAATCTGACATACACGGTTGTGTTCAAGATGATTTTTGAAGTATAATGGAAGAAAAATAGTTTTTGGTGAATAGTGACCTACCCTTATGAATAGTAAAATACCCTTATAAATAGCAATATGACCCTTATGAATTGTAAATCATCCAACATAAGAGTAACATTACCTTTGAATAATTAAATAAAATTTAGACATCTTAGAAAGTGACAATTTGACCATAGTAAACGTTTTGGTATTTTGTAAGTCATAAATAAATAATTATAATTTATTTATTTATTTAATATATAATTTAGTTCCCTAAAATGTATTCATAAATTATTTAATCATTTTCTTACAGTTTTTAGATAATTTTATATGACCCTACTTAATTTTTGAAAGCACTATAAAATCAGTTTCAATCTTAAAAACATTTTTTTAAGTAAATTATGATTTTAATTAAATATTAAATTAATAACATTTAGAAAAATATTTTTGAAAAAATGGACGTAATTTTTGGATTCTTCACGTCAAAAAATGGTTGGGGTAATGTTTTGGGATTTTTCTGAGATACTTGAATTTTTTATGAATAGTTGAATCCGATAATTTACAATAAATGCTAAATAATGGATTAATTGAGTCATCAATGATGATCTGCTAATGTAAACCCAATTGTTTTGGGATCACATGATACAATTACTATTCTTGGTCATTCAAGACTCACTATTCCTTGTCTTAGGGGAAATTAATAAACTAATGAATTTTATATTAAGGAAACCCCTCTACCCTCCACTATAAAAGCCACCCTTCACACCCTCATTTCCTCACACCTCTCAAGCTCCAACCCTTCTCTAAAATCTGCCCAAACACCTGTCCTTGCCCCCCCCCCCCACGTCCAAGAGCTGCGGGTCTCTTCAAAAGACCAATCTTAGACCCTTAAGTAGGTTCTCAAGAAAAGGATTCAAGAGGTAATTTCTCTCCCTCTTCTCCTCTAATTTCCTTTCAAGTTCAAGTTCATTTCTTGATCTCTCCCCTTATCCTAATGATATTTTAACACTAGTATTATAAATATACTGTAAATTTATGATTCTAATGGGATATTATATCACCCAACACCCCTTCCCTCCTCCTTTTATTTTATTAAAGATAATGTTGTTCGGGAGGTGTTAATTTATCACCTTCAAGAACGACAAGCTTTCTTCTTCCATTTCTACCTTTAAATCTGGTCATGAAACCCATTTTATAGTATAATAAGAATATGTATTATGTATTATCTCCTATTTCAAGTTCTGTAACTAACTTATGGCCATATTTATAGTGATAAAATAAAACAAGTTCATTATGATCAAAAAATCACTCAAATTAACCCAAATAATCATCATTTAATTCTTATCTAATGATTCATCCACATGGATATAATATAATTCATTACAAAATTATTAAATATATAGTAATATAATAAATAAAATTTAATATCATTTCTGTATTTTTACCCATGTTCTACCCAAACATCAATTTATGAATACAAGTGGACCACCCAAGAAAAACCATAAAAACAAACATCCCCGAACAATATTTTTAAACTCTATAAGTCATCCAATGGAACATAAAATGACATAATAAAACCAGAATGAACCTTATTAATGTATATATGGTTCTGAAATTCCTAATTAATGAATATAATGTCATTATACAGGACATTAAAGAGAAAGAATCATTCAGATACAAGGTGAGGGGAAATTCTCGAATCCAACTTTCATCCTTCGAGTTCTCCCTCTTTCACTCCATTTTTGATATGGTTACTCCTTAAAGATCATTTTTTCATAATTATCTTACCTTTTATGGGATATAAATGTTTTTTACTAATGATTATGTCAATAAAAATGTTTTCCAACAGAACACTTCTTTTAAGAACTAACCGTTTACCTCTCATTCAAGGTTGATGGTTCTTGTATCAAGTATGTTGTTCCCTATTTCTTTAGGGAACCCAATTTTTATGAATGTGTTCTTATGAGATGAAACTAATTCCTTTTAATGGGTTATTTATGTTCATTTATGTTATATGTTCATTGTTTCATGCATGAAAAATGATAATGTTATGATGTGACAGGTGCGCCCGGAATTATATAGC
This sequence comes from Viscum album, assembly GCA_963277665.1. Taxonomy (NCBI): domain Eukaryota; kingdom Viridiplantae; phylum Streptophyta; class Magnoliopsida; order Santalales; family Viscaceae; genus Viscum; species Viscum album. The sequence goes on along the minus strand of OY728134.1, from coordinate 599,945,237 downwards.
GCAATATGAATGTTTAAATGTGACGGGTGCGCCCGAAATTATATAGAACTCCAATGAATTGGGTAAAGTGATGACTCTCATGAGTAAATGTGAAGTGATGTGTGAACAATACTCTAGCTTGGTTCACAAGTATGTGTGGTAGTTAACCACTAAGACATGATGTTTCATTTTTATGCATTACCACATTTCAAGTCTTTAATATATGCTGATCTTTTGCCTATGTTATGATTATGATCACCCCATGGTATATTGTTATTATCTATCCCCTTACTGGGCTTCTAGCTCACCCATTTTGATGTATATCCTCTGGGGGCTACATTTACTAAGGAGAGGATAGGTTCCAATAAGAATCTAGAGAAGAAGAAATTAAATAAATGATTATGCTTGATTTTGTATTTGTTATGTGTGGTCCTAGTTTGCCCAAGACACTAAACCTTTGGATCCTCTATGTGTAATAATATTATGTTGTTTATCTTTTAAATGATTTAATAGTAACGTAAGAAAATACTGGGTAGCTATAGTTGGTATCAGAGGAATGGTTTAGTTAATTTGGGAATTAGGATTAGTGAACTCTAGAGGAAACCTATAGCATGAGACAATGTACAAATATGCACACAAGAATATTTACCTAGGGATCCCATATGTTATGTTTTTCGTATAAATTTTATAAATGAATAAGTTATTATTGACTTGTTTACTTATGTTTTGTTCTAACCTTTTCTATTTTAGAAAATGGTCGGAACCAGGAGAAATCTGGCCAACAACTCGTGCGAGGGCCAATGCAACGATTGCCTAAACGACATCCCCAATGATTTGGGAGGTGGAGTTAAAAACTTCATGGATATGATTAAACAATTATCTCAGGTTATGAATAATATCCATAATAATGGGGAACATACTCCTTTACCAAAGAGGGAGCAACTGGCTATTAAGTGTTTTATGCAACAACGACCACCGACGTTTTATGGATCTTATAATCCACTAGTTGCCGAACACTGGGTCAACTCCATGGAGAAGATCTTTTCTGTGCTTCACTATTCTAAGATGGAGAAGGTGACTCTAGCCATTTATCATCTAGATGGAGAATCCTATCAATGGTGGGATTTGATTAAGAAAACCAAGACAAGGGAGGAAATTGAAGAATGGAATGGGAAGACTTTAAGATAATGTTTCTTGACAAGTATTTCCCAAGAACTCTTCACACGCAGATGGAGAGAGAATTCATAGAGCTCAAGGAAAAAGAAGGAGAATCTGTCACAACCTATGAAGTTAATTTCACAAGTCTTTCAAGTTACGCTTCGGGTTTTTTTATCAAAAATGATAGCAAAATTGATAGATTCTTTTGTGGATTAAAACCACACCTTCAAAAAGATATCGCAATTCAAGACTTTAGGAGTTTTTAAGAAGTTGTTCGATGTGATCTCAAAGTAGATATGGAGTTTGTAGAATGGTCCCATGGCTATGGTGATAAGAAAAGTAAGATGTAGTATTAAGCTGGTGGATCTAATGATTACGGGGGGAAGAAAAATCAACAACCCACATGCCAAAAATGTGGGAAGTTACACCATGGGAACTGCCTCAAAGGGATGGGGAAGTGCTTTAAGTGTGGTAAATAAGGACATCATGCTCAAGACTGTAGAAAGGACACAAAAAGGAAGGAGAATGTAACTAATGAAAGGAGAGAACCACTCATGGTTCAATGCTACAACTATAAGGAGCTAGGGCACTATGCAAACTAGTGCACTAAACCTCGAGCTCTTGAGGGTAATCAACATCATCAACAACCAAAGCCAAAGGAAAAAGGGGAGGCTTATGCCATCACTACTATAAAGGAGGTTCATGATAATGAAGTCGTACAAGGTACACTTCCTATTCACTCAAGAATGGAAAAAAGTATTATTTGATTCTGGTTCTACGGATTCCTTTATATCTTGCATGTTTGCTAGTACTATAGAATCGAAGCCCCGAAACCTTGAAGTAGAGATATCTGTAAAAACACCAAGTGGTGAAATCATTGAAACCCAAGTGTTTGAATCTTCTCCTGTTGGCGTATGTGGGAATATTCTTCCATCAAATCTTGTAATACTTCCGTTGGTGGAATTCGACGCTATAATGGGAATGGATTCGATCTCGTTATATAGAGCACATATCAACTGTCCGGAAAAGGAAATATGTTTTCATATTTCAAACCATCCCATGCTCCTCTAAAAATCCAAGGAAGATCGTGAATCTCCTTTGAAAAATCCTTCAATGGTGTGGGTGTTGATTCCCTATGAAGAAGCATACATCTCCCAAATGGTTGAGTCGAAGGATAGTTCCAACATTGAGGAAATGCCCATCGTGAGAGAATACGACGATGTATTTCCGGAAGAGTTACCTGGAATTCCCCCTAATCGTGAGGTAGAGTTCCAAATTGAACTCATACCTATAGCTACTCCTATCTCAAAGTGTCCCTATAAGACGGCTCCTATCGAACTGGAGGAGTTAAAGAAGTAGCTACAAGAGCATCTGGACAAAGGGTTCATACGCCCTAGTGCATCACCTTGGGTTGCACCAGTGCTCTTTGTGAAGAATAAAAATGGAACAATGCGGCTGTGTATCGATTATCAGGAACTCAACAAGATCTCCATAAATAACAAGTATCCTCTCCCAAGGATTGATGACTTGTTTGACTAGTTAAGAGGAGCTCAAAACTTCTCAAAGGTGGATCTTTGTTCTGGATATCATCAGGTAAAGGTGAAGAAGGAAGATATTCATAAGACTACCTTCTGTACAAGGTATGGGCACTATGATTTTTTGGTGATGCCCTTCGGACTTACTAATTCCCCTGCAGTCTTCATGGATTTGATTAATATAGTCTTTAGACATTACCTTGAATTTTTTTTAGTGTTTATCTATTATATTCTCATCTACTCCAAGATAAAAGAGGAACATGAAGAACATCTAAGACTTGTGTTGGAGACATTGAGAAAGGAGAAGTTGTACGCCAAGTTCAGAAAGTGTGACTTTTGGATGAATCATGTCATGTTCATGGGACATGTAATCACAAGTGAGGGAATTTATATGGATCCTTCGAAGAAAAAGGTGATTGAGGAATGGACCAGGCCCTCTAGTGCCACAAAAATCTGTAGTTTTCATGGATTAGCTGGGTACTACAAACATTTTGTGAGTAACATCTCACGATTGTCAATCCCGCTAACTAAGTTAACAAGGAAAGGGGTAAAGTATGTCTGGACGAAAGAATTTGAGGGAATCTTCAAGGAGCTAAAGAGAAGGCTGATCACTACACTTGTACTCACACTACCGAAAAGTGGAGAACGTTTTGTGATATACAATGATGCTACAATGAAAGGCTTGGGTTGTGTACTCATAAAAAGTTTTAATGTGATATCTTACGCCTCATGACAGTTGAAGATCCAGGAGTAGAACTACCCGACGCATGATCTAGAGGTAGCAGCCGTGATTTTTTCCATGAAAATTTGGCGGCACTTCCTTTAAGGAGAGAAGTGTGACATATACACCAACAGAAATATCCTAATGTATATATTCACATAAAAGGATCTCAACATGCATCAAAAGAGATGGTTAGAACTAATCAAGGATTACTATTTCTCTATTCACTATCATTCTGGAAAGGCAAACAAGGTAGTTGATTCTCTATGAAGAAAAGAACCTACTACTCTATCCATGTTGCGGATTGAGAAAGACCTTATCTTCTTAGATATGCAAAGAATAGATTTAGAAATCATAAGGGCATGGGATACATCCTACCTTTCCCAAATGATTGTGCAACCATCCATCCTAGAGAAGATTAAGGAAGAACAAAGGGATCATATGGATATTCCAAAGAGGGTGAATGCAGTAAAGGAAGGGAAGCTGCAAGAGTTCCATATCGATGATGATGGTGTGATTCGGTTTGGAATGTGGCATTGTGTGCCTTCATCACCCAGGATAAAAAAGGATCTATTGGATAAAGCACATAGCTCAGCTTTCTCTATCCATCATGGGAGTACCAAGATGTATCGTGATCTCTGAGAACACTTCTGGTGGGATAACATGAAGAAGGAGATTTTGGAATATATATTAGGGTGCTTGGTATGTCAACAAGTTAAAGCTGCGCGACAAAAGTCCAAAGGTATGATGCATCCATTGCCTATACCCATGTGGAAATGGGAAAATGTTATTGTGGACTTTTTACACGGGTCTCCCAAAGACGTCAAAGGGAGATAATGTGACATGGGTTTTGGTTGATCGACTCACTAAGACTGCCCATTTTATTTCTATTTGGGAAGATCTCTCACTTGAACCACTTGCAAAGATATATGTGAATGAAGTAGTGAGATTACACGGTGTTCCACTCTCAATTTTCTCTAACCGTGATCCAAGGTTCACCTCTATGTTCTGAAGGAGCCTTCAACATGATTTGTGTACTGAATTAAAAATCAGCACGGCCTATCACCCCCAAACTGATGGCCAGTCTGAAGGGACTTTTCAAATGCGTCAAGATATGCTAAGATCCTGCTCTCTTGAATTCAAAGTTGGTTGGGATAAGCATCTCCCATTGGTTGAGTTCTCATAAAACAATAGCTTCGACTCGAGTACCTGAATGGCTCCACATAATGCTCTTTATGGGAAGTGATGTAGAACTCCAACCTGTTGAGATGAAGTTGGAGATAGAAATCTACTTGGGTCCGATCTTGTTCAAGAGTTGACAGAGAAGGTTGAAGTCATCCAGAAACACATAAAAGCTTCTCAAAGTTTGTAAAAGAGCTATCCTGACAATCGTCAATGGGACTAGGAGTTTGACGTTGGAGATAAAGTCTTCCCTTGAATATCTCCATGGAAGAGAGTCATGCGATTCAGGAAGAAAGAGAAGCTAAGCCCAAGGTATATTGGCCCCTTTGAGATCTTTAACCTCATAGGAGTTGTGGCCTATCATCTTGAACTTCCACCGAATATGGCTCAAGTTCATGATGTGTTTCATGTATCACTACTAAGAAAGTACATACCAGACCTCTCACATGTACTAAACTCAGAGGTGGTGCAGCTGGAAGATTATCTCTGCTATGAGGAGCACCGAGTAAAGATTCTGGATCGGAGAGATAAGGTTCTACGCAACAAGACAACCCATCTTTTCAATGTGTTGTGTAGGAACCATAAGTTTGAGGAATCAACTTGGGAACCAGAAGAGGCAATGAAGGAGAAGTACCCTCACCTGTTTGTGTAAAGTGAAATTTCAGGGGCGAAATTTCTTAAGTGGGGAAGAATGTAATGACCCAAAACATTTCAATAGAAATTCCCTTCTTATATTTAAGTCATAAAATAACATGAAATCACAACATAATGAACTACTAAGTGATAAGTTACCTTTAAACATAAGTTTGTCACTTCTGTGTTTTGAATTTTGAAAATCTGATATACATGGTTGTGTTCAAGATGATTTTTGGAGTCTAATGAAACAAAAATAATTTTTGGTGAATAGTGAACTACCCTTATGAATAGTAACATACCCTTATGAATAGTAATATTACCCTTATTAATAGTGAATCATCCAACATTAGAGTAACATTACCATTGAATAATTAAATAAAATTTAGACATCTTAGAAAGTGACAATTTGACCATAGTAAACGTTTTGGTACTTTATAAGTCATAAATAATTAATTATAATTAATTAATTAATTTAAAATAAAATTTATTTCCCTAAAATGTATTCATAAATTATTGAATCATTGTCTTATAGTTTTTATATAATTTTATAATACCCTACATAATTTTTGAATGAACTATAAAATCAGTTTAATCTTAAAAACTGTTTTTTATGTAAATTTTGATTTTAATTAAATATTAAATTAATAATATTTAGAAAATTATTTTTGAAATATGGACTTCATTTTTTGATTCTACACATTGAAAAACGGTTGGGGTAAATTTTTGGGATTTTTCTGAGATACTTGATTTTTTGATGAATAGTAGAATCTGATAATTTACAATAAATGCTAAATAATGGATTAATTGAGTCATCAATGATGCTCTGCTGATGTAAGCCCACTTGGATTGAGATCACATGATAAAATTACTATTATTGTTCATTCAAGACTCACTATTCCTTGTCTTAGGAGAAATTAATAAACTATTGAATTTTATATTAAGGAACCCCCTCTCCCATCCACTATAAAAGCCACCCTTCACACCCTCATTTCCTCACACCTCTCAAACTCCAATAATTCCCTAAACTCTACCCAAACACATTCCATATCCCCTCCCCCACGTCCCAGAGCAATGGGTCTCATCAAAAGACCAAGCTTAGGCCCTTAAGGAGGTTCTCAAGAGAATGATTCAAGAGGTAATTTCTCTTCCTCTCTCCTTTAATTTCCTTTCAAGTTCAAGTTCATTTCTTGATCTCTCCCCATCTATATTCATCCAAATGATATTTTAACTCTGTTATTATACATATAATTTAATATTATGATTCTAATGGGATATTATATCACCCAAGCCCCTTTACCTCTTCTTTTTATTTTTTTAAAGAGAACGTTGTTCGGGAGGTGTTAATTTATCACCTTCAAGAACGACATGCTTTATTATTCCATTTCTACCTTCATATATGGTCATGAAACCATTTTAATAGTAGAAAAATAATATTATATATGTATTATACCATATTTAATGTTCTGGAACTAACTTATGGCCATATTTCTAGTGATAAAATAAAACAAGTTCATTAAGATCGAAAAATCACTCAAATTAACCCAAATAATCATCATTTAATTATTTTCTAATGGTTCATCCACATGGATCTAATAAAATTAATTATAAAATTATTCAAGCTCCTGTAATATCATTAATAACATTTAATATCATTTCTGTAGGTTTACCCATGTTCTACCAAAACTTCAATTTATGAATACCAATGAACCACCCATGAAAAACCATAAAAACAAACATCCCCGAACAATGTTTTTAAACTCTATAAGTCATCCAAAGGAACATAAAATGACCTAATGAAGCCAGAATGAACCCTATTATGTATAAAAGGTTATTTAATTTCTAATTAATGAATATAATGTCATTATACATGACATTAAAGAGAAGGAAGCATTCAGATACATGGTAAGGGGAAATTCCCGAACCCAACATTCATCCTTCAGGTTCTCCCTCTTTCACTCCATTTTTGATATGGTTACTCTTTAAATATAATTTTTTCATAATTATCATACATTTTAAGGGATATAAATGTTTTATACTAAAGTTTATGTGAATAAAAATGTTTTCCAAAAGAACTCTTGTTTTAAGAACTCACCTTTTACCTCTCATTTAAGGATGATGGTTCTTGTATCAAGTATGTTGTTCGCTCTTTCTTTTGGGAACCCAAAGTTTATGAATGTGATCTTATGAGATGAAACCCATTCCATTTCATGGGTTATTAATGTTCATTTATGTTATGTCTTCATTTTGGAATGTATGATAAATGATGATGTAATGATGTGACGGGTGTGCCCGGAATTATATAGCACAATATGATTTTTTAAATGTGATGGGTGCACCCAGAATTATATAGCGCTCCAATGAATTGGATAAGGCGAAGAATCTAATGATTAAATGTGAAGTGATGTGTGAACAATATTCTATCTTGGTTCAAAAATATGTGTGGTATTTAACCACTAAGACATGATGTTTCATTTTTATGCATTGCCACATTTAAAGTCTTTTATTTATGCTCCTCTCATGTTCATGATCTTTTGACTATGTTATGATTATTCTCACCCCATGATATATTGTTCTTATCTATCCTCTTACTAGGCTTCTAGATCACCCCATTTGATGTATATCCTTAGGTGGATACATGTACTAAGGAGAGGACAAGTGCCAATAAGAAGCTAGAGAAGAAGAAATTAAATAAATGTTTATGCTTGATATTGTATTTTTTATGTGTGGTCATAGTTTGACAAAGACACTAAACATTTCTATCCTCTATGTGTAATGCTATTATGTTGTTTATATTTGAAATGATGTAATAGTAATGTAAGAAAATGCGGGGTTGCTATATTTTCTCTATGATATAATATCTTCACTAGATACTCCTCATAATAAATATTATTATACAATGGTACCACCAATATATTAGTACATGTGATGGGTTTGGTATGTACTTTCTTTAGAGGGATACGTGGACTACATCATGTACCTGAGATAGGTTTAGTGGGAGTGCTAGTCAATATGCCACTACTCCGATGTGATCAATGATCTCAAAAAGAAATGATGTATATTAGACTATGATTTACCTCCATTATAAATATCATCAATCTTTTCCATGGAGATATTAAGGGGAATAACATGTCTCTAATATCGAACTGTTGGTCTCATTGATGATTGTAATCAAAAAACATTTGTTGGCTCTGAGCGGATTTAATGTTCTACTGTATGAGCTTAATATTCTCCACCATTTATTCATACACTTTAGGATCTAGAGGTTTTCATTCCCCTACTTCACCCCAACATTCTAGTGTTCTATACAACTTCCTATAATGGGATTTATAGAGGTCCATTTGGAATATTAAGTGGAAATTATTTTTGGAAGAGAACTCCACAAAAAAATGTTTGTCCCACCCACCTTGAAATCCATTGAGAAATCTCTGAACATTTCCCCATGTTGTGGGATAGTCTCCTCAAATTGGCCACCTTTTTTAGGGTTACAATCCATACTGATGTTAAGATTAGTCTTTAAAGGATGCCGAATACTTTTCCAAAACATAGATGTGAATTTTGGATTTTGATCGGACACAATCGTTAGTGGTACTCCATGTAGTATTACCAGCTCTCTGATATATATCTATGCCAGTTGATCCAGTGAGAAATCCACTCGAATCATGATGATGTGTGAAATATTTTTAAAATGATCCACAACCACACAGATAACATTGTTTCCCTTGGATTTATTTTGATGTTTGGTGACAATGTCCATGGTGATGTCTTCCCATTTGGATGTTGGCATGGTTAATTGTTTCATCACCCCCTTATAATTTTATCTTGATCCTTCACTTTTTGACATACCATGAAATTTGATTTATTTTTTTTTGATCGTCATCTTAATGTTATCCCAAAAATAGTGCCCCCATATATCTTGATACATCTTTTTATTTCTTGGGTTATTGATGAATGTCGAACTATGTGAATTATCTAAAAGTTATTTCATTAACATAATATTTTATTGAACAAATTGTCTTGAAATAAATCTCACAATTCCTTCTTCATTGGAATTAAACTCTAATTATTTCCCTTTTTTGATATTTTCCATTTTCTCCTAAATAACCACATCATATTTTTTAGCATCCTTTAACTTTTAAAAAGAGGAGGTTGCGAAATAATTGGTGAAATGAGTGATGTTGTTCCTTTATTTAGTATTCCCATGTCCATCTTGTTCAAGTCTAAGATGATCATATCCTTCCCAATTATCATCAATGATAGAATTGTGGGGTATTTTCTACTAAGATCATATGACACCTTGTTTTCTTTCACAGGTTTTTAGTGGATTGTGAAGGCATAATCCTTGATGATCTCTAACCATATCCATTTGTTCACATTTATATATTTTTAGGGAAAATATATTTTAGATTTCTATGATCCTTATAAATTTAATACTTCAACTCATAGAGATAATCCTTCCAAATTTTCAATGCAAAGATCACAACTTCCAACTCTATATCATGTGTGGGGTAGTTTTGGTCATGTATTTTCAAGTTCCTTAAGGAATATGCAATGAATTTTTCATTTTTCGTCAACACACATCCCAATCCTTTCTTTGAAAAATCATTGAAAATTATGAAATGTTTCCAAGTTGTCGGTAAAGTGGCACATGTGAAGTGATACGTCTCCTTTTGAAATATAATAAAATTTATTAACATTCATCATTCCAAGAAAATTTCACTCCCTTCCGAGTTATCTTGTTAAGTGGGATTGAAAATGATTAGAAATTTCTCACAAATCAGTGATAATATCTAGATAACCCAAGGATTCTATGAATATCTCTCTTAGATGATGGCCTCCGACACCCCTAAATTATTTTTTCCCTTGGAAGATCTTGAGACAATCCATTTCTTTTGATGATATTCTCCATGAAAGAGGCTTCTTCCTACTATAACTCTAACATTCTATACATTGCATAGAGCTTATCCTTTCACATGGTCTTTAGCACAGTTCTCAAAAGATCCTCATGCACCTCCTTGGTTTTGGAGGATATTATATGATCTTCTATAAACAATACAACAATTGTTTCAAGGTAATATATAAACACTTTTTTCATTAAGTCCATAAATATTGATGAAGCATTTGTGAGTCTGAAAGGCATCACTATGAACTCATAGTTCCTGTACCCTGTACGAAAATCGTTATTTGGGATATCCTACTTCTTCACCCTTACATGGTAATATCCAGGCCACATATCAACCTTAGAGAAGTATTTTTCTCCACATAATTGATCAAAAAAGTCATAAATATTTGGGAAAGGATACTTTTTTATCATGATTTTGTTGATCTCACAATAATCAATGCAAAGGCACATTGAACCATCCATATTCTCGAGGAAGAGGTCTGGTTCACCCGATGGTGACTCACTAGGGTGTATAAAACCTTTATCTAAATTATCATGTAGTTTTTTCTTTATTTCCTCATGTTACATAACAACCATCCTATATGAATTCTTGGATATTATCAATGCCACAAGTGTATGCTCTATTAGAAATTCAACCTCTCAGTTATGAGAAAGATTTGGAAATTCATCAGGGAACATGTTAGTGCCTTCCGTCAAAACATGCATGTCTTAAAGGATAATCCATTAATTTTTTCAATCATTTGATCTATATACACTTGAACATAGGGAATTAATATCCATGATTGAGATGATTTTTCTAAAGTATATTAATCTTCCTCCATCCAATTGTATAGAATCGAGGGTCGATTCACTATTTGGAGAGCGATTTCACACTCATGGAAATTTTTGTTGGCCCTATATAGAGAAATATAATCCCTTCATAGTATTTCAAAAAATTCCACCAAGTTAAGTATGATATGGTTTTTTATAACTTTAAATCCAAAAATTGTGAATTGGGAGGATTTATATACTTGGGATGAATTACTTTCCCCATTTTCCATCTTCACTAACATATCTACTTCCATGATTTGTGGTGGTTTTTATATAGTTATACCATACAATTCATGAAATAAAGCAATTTTAGCACTAGAATAAATAAATATGTTTTCTCTTCATGAATAAATAACTAGCATACCTTTCACCACATCGTTTCTAGGATTAACTTCGGTGGTAGTTATGGAAAAAGATCTCCCTTGCAACCTTGGAGGTTTTTGGTTTCTTATGAAAACCCGTGTCAGAGGGAACTGGTTCTCAAAGTTCCACGATTCCTTGATGTTTCAGTAGTGAACAAGTCATTGAGAGTCAAATAAGGAATTCCTTTCCTCTCTTATATTCATGGGTTTCTCCTATCGACAATCATTGACCATGTTCCCTTCTCTTCTACACCCAAATCATTTTTTGTTCCCCATATGCAATTTCCACTATGCTTCTTTTCGCATTTTGGGAAAGCGGGGTGATAGAAGTTTATATCACCATTGGATTTATCCATCGGGCCACCAAAATTAAATTCCACATTCCACATCTTATCCCCATGATACCCCTAAGATTCACTGATCTCCATCTCTGCATTGAGGGAACATTATACAATTTCATCATAGATATCAATGTCATGGATTGTTATGGATTTCCATATACTAGGCTTTATCCCACCAATGAAGTGGGCAACCATGCATTCAGGGATAACGAAACACCAGAGGCATATCATGAAAATCTATTGATGTTTTATTTGTATTCCCTAATAGATTCATTTTCATTTTTCTTTAGTTTAAGGAAATCTCTTTCCATTGTAAGACATAGGTTGCATGGAAAATATTTATCAAAAAACATTTTTTGGAAGTCCTTCAATTCCATTAAGTTGATCTATTACCCAAGATCAATATTATTAATCTATGTACGCCACTAATCAACTTCACTTTCCATATTATAAATAGCCAGAAGAATATTATCTTATTCATAACATTGAAAGATAGATAATTTAAATTCAATGGAAATGATCCATTGCTCTGTGATTTAGGGTCTTGATGATCCACTGAAAGTAGGAGGCCTTTGTCATAGGAAGCTCTTGACTACGGGATTCTATTTCTTACGAATTGTTGGGTGCTCCACTTGGTCCTGGTTTCTATTTATAACATGAGTTAACTAAGAGGGTATCATGAAATATTTTTTATTCCACCCCCTTTTGGTTGGGCATCACTTGGAGAAATCATCACACTTCCCTTCATATCAGTTGTTAGAACGATTCCTCCTATTTCTATACATTTTCAAGAATAAATTGAAATTAGGGATGACTATCATAGAATTTTAAACACATAAATGTTAATCCATTTAAAATAATGGAATAACTTATGAATTACTTTTAACTCCTTAATTTATGAGTTTCTAGGATCTAGTCTATGTAATCCATGAACTACTTCCAAAAATATATTCTTATGGGATTTTTTCATTATAAAATTAGTATTTGTTTGTAATGAGTGTATGAATTTAACAAAGAATATTCCCCAGGAGTGTCAAACTAGGTACACAATAAGGCTTGTTGTCGTGTACCAGGTTACCCCGAGTCAAGATCGGAACACCATGTCGGAGTTTTTACTCCTTGGTACATCTATGGCAGAACCAAATCCACTTGTAGTATCCATACAAGGATTTATCTTATTGATAAAAAACTTGATATATACTCACCAAAATTTAGGGATGTCCTCTTACATTTAGACGCTTCTATAAGGGTTTTCACTAGGGTTTTTCAATCATAATACAAAAAATAACTAAACCTGTCCTATGATACAAACTATAACAAACATGATCTTTATTTAAAATTTAAAAATGATTTATTTAATAAAAAAGCACTTAATAAAACATAAAATATCGATAGGTATAGTGTATTTTGGGTTTATAATCATTACATAACAACTGAAAACATGAAATACAACATTTTTATTGAAAATTTATTTGACATGATCAGAACATTCATTTGTGCTTTACACTGCATGGGATAAATGAAGAACATACATAAGAAAGGGGTAAGATATAAATCCCAGTAAGGGAATAAAAATTTAATAACCCGAGGATAATAATATATGTTAAACAAGTCATATAAATGAGGCATAAATTCACATTAATAATAACTCATGATATATCATTATAATCATAAAATGGGAAATGTGGAAACAACTTAAAAAACTACCTCATTAACATAAGTCAACGCTAAACCAACAATACATCATGGTGGAAAATATTCCTACAATGTAATAAGGTAAACCCTTATCCCAATATAACATAAAATTATATTAAACAATACCCAATTCATTGGAGGATTATTAGGGAACACCATTTATAAACATTTCAATCTCATGCTTAAGTGTCCTACATAGATCATATAACATGGATTCATTCAACATCATAATTTTATTACTTTATATAGAAATGTGGAATACATAAATGTTATTCCCCAAAAAATGAGAGTTTGTGCTCAAAGATGAATCCCCTTGATATATAACTGTGTATGATATTCACTACAAAATTATTTTCGCATGGTAAATTATGGTGCAATTTCGACAGCATAACGACATCATATAGAAATTCATAAAATGAGTTGATGTGAGATAATGGGGTATCTAATAATTTATAAATTAAATTTAAAGAAATGGTGAAATGGGAATACATTCACGAACATAAGTAATTGGAAATAGAAGGTGTAACATCATAAATAATCTCTAACAAAGAGGAGAAAGAAAAATAACCATTACAGAATTTCAAACATGATAACGGGTGAACGTAAAGGATATTGGGTGGTATAAATGATATTGAAAGAGGATAAAATAATTTATATATCATTAAATTAATTGGTAAAGATAATAATGTACCCCAACATAAAAAATAGAAATTAAAATGGCATATCATAAATGATGTGCTTGATTAAAAGAGTAGAGGGGGAATCCCTTATGGAATTTCGGCATAGTAACAGCTTATATAAGATTCCAAATGAGGTGGGATAAATGATCCCATGTTAAATTAACATCAATTGGATATTCAGTTAATGATTAAAAATTAATGTAAATATAATGAATTTAAATTAACTAAGTACTCTCAAAGAAGGGGATTAAATTCAAAGGTTGGGAGAGAAATACCTTACTTAGATGTGTGACTTCAAAGGCATGGGATAGGCTTCATGGGAGATTTGGGGTGCCTTGGAGGACTATAGGGAGTATAAGGACGTTGTTGGATGAGTTTAATGGATTTTTATTGAAGATAAATGGGATCATGGGTAGGTTTTTATAGAGAAAGAGAGGGATTTCATTATTATTTTGGTTTTGGACACAACATAATAAAATATTCAAAATGATGAACCATCTGATAGTTTTTTCCCATTGTTTCTGGAAACTGGGAGTGGAATAAATTATCTTATGATTCCAAGGGCTTAATATAACATAATATTTCCCTTGCTTATGTGGAGGTGACTCACACTTTCAAAGAAATGATTTTAAAATCATAAAATATATTATAAGTCTTGGAGGATTTAGAAAGGATTTTTAAATTACATAAAAAACATAAAATTCAATTATTTTAAATTAAAAATATATATTTGTATGATAATACCTTTTATTGTTTTAATTAAATCACTATTGGTCTATTATGTTGTCATAAAACACATCATATATTTTTACAGAATTTAATTTTTACATAAAAATTCGATTATCTCAGAAAATTATGAAATATTCATAGTTAGATAATTTCAAAGTCATAATTCCAAAAATAATATTCATTTTATCTGAATAATTATAAATATGTTTACTTTGACTTTTAAAATGAAAACCGACATTTATTAAAAATGGTGGTTTTTTGACAACAACGGTTTTCAAACCCTAATAAAAGTTACATTTCAATTCTGAAAAATTATAGGATCATTTATATTTAAAAAATTAATTTAATAATAATATTTTATGAAAATTTTATTTATTTCAAAAATCAATTAATTCATCAAAATAGATTTCTAAAAAGTCTATTTTTTCTTTAAAAATCATTTATAAAGTTACAATAATAGGAAAAAAATAATCTTTATTGTATAAAAAATAATGTACATAATGTTATTTAAAGGGTATTAATAATTATCCTTTTATTACATAATAATATGACCTAAGAGGAAGGTTTGTGATGGTGTGGATTTTATTAGGCCATTCGGGGAACATGGACTTGTCTGTGATCTCGATGAGTTTGAACTTATCCCATAAATGGTTTCGCTCATGCTCAACTCGTTTGATCTCAGATCGGTCTTGGTCTAGGGGAAATCCCATAAATAATATCTCCCTTAGAAGCTTCAATAAATGGGCTTCATATGGTACAATCCTTCTGGTCGAGACCATCACTTTCATTGTATATACAGAAAGTATTTGTTAAAAACTATATTTATACTATTCTTGTGATCATTGTTCAATGAATATATTATCAATGGTAATGCTACATAATTGAAATATAAAATTAAATTAGATATAATAAAAGAGGTTCATGTGTTTTCTATAACCATAAGAAATTTAATTAAATCAAAAGAAATGTTAATGTATTCATAAATCTTCAAATACTTATAATCCAACGATCCCATAATTCCAATTAATAAATAAATTCAACATCCCATTAATTAATTTATTAACTAATTAATTCAGTTCAAGATTCAATTTCCATATATGGGAATTGAAATTACTGAATTCTAATATCATATATTCAACCCTCAATTCCATAATTCCTTTAATTAATTAGAAATTAATTAACTCAATTAGAATGAAATTCCCCAACATGGAAATTTAAAATTCAAAAAATATATACATGAAATATTAATCAAGATTATAGAAAATTTGAATTTAGAAAACCTACATCAATACTATTGATGAAAGATATACTAAATAAAAAATATCCAAATTGAAACAAAATGATCAATTTCACAATGAAAAAGAAGATCTAGAATAAAAACCAAGATCAATATTGAGCGGATTATGATTTACCAAAAAATGAGAACTAAACCCATCTCCAATTGTGGATAAAACATTCTCCATTATCCTAAAATAGATATGGGAGAGAGTGGAATCCAAAATAGAGGATAATGCACACTAGGATAGGTATATATACATCAATAATTCCATTAATATGTCAAGAATATAGTTCAGAAGGTCTGAGAATCCATTCAGGAGCTCCCAAAACGATGGAAAACTTCTTATGTAGAGTAGGGGAGAATGAGGATGAAAGTAGGGGGTTTAGAAATTTTAAGATAATTTTTTTGGGAATAAAAACCACACACACTATTTCAAGGGTAGGGGTACATGGTTTTCCAAACAGTGCGCCCTAACTATGTGCCTCATCCTAGGGTTTCATAGTTTCTACTATGTGGGAATGGGGTTTGAAAAACTGAGTGAAAACCATGAAAATCCCCTTTTTTGGGGTTTTTATGGTTTGTTTGGGGTTGGTGAACTATTTGAGAAAACTATGTGCCAACACTGCACCACTCATTATTCTTCAAAAATTCTCTATTTTCACCCAAAACAACTTCATAAAATCCCACAATATACATAAAATCAATGATAAAAGAGTAATTAATAAAGTGCATGATACATCTATAGAAAAGTTCAGGATCATAAACATTAAATATCTAAAATATAATATGAGATTCTTATTATTAGAAGATAAAATTATTAACTTAATTTCCAAAGAAAATAATATCATAGATATTGTTAAAACTATCCAGATTACATGAATTGTAGTTTGGAACAATGCATCTGAGAAAGATTTATTGATTTGAAGATGACTTAATTCAATTTTCTTGAAGTGTCGTGATGTGTTGAGATTATTTGTAGAACGTACATCACTCTTCACAAACTACTAGAATTTAATTTTATTCTTCTTTTTGAGAAATATGTGTTTCATAGTGTGGAACATAGATATCTAAATCCACCCAAACCATAGATTATCAATTAAAAAGTGTATTTACATTTCAAAGATCCATAGTTTTAACTCTATAAACAATTGGATATTCCTAGAATCTACCTCAATGTGAATGTATTTTTTGTGCAGTCACACTTTTTTAAATAACTATATCAAAATAAACATGGATACCCTCTTTGGTGTTTCTCATACTTATAATGATCATAAAGCAATCTTCCAAAATCGTCTTCATGATGTTACCTTCATGTTCCTTGCATGTATCAATCCTATGTATTCCTTACAATTACTCTTCCAATGAATACAATTTTTTATTTTCAGACTATAATCTCATTCACTACGTGACATTGGTTAGTGCATCACAACCCATCTTTTTTCCACAATAACATCCTGTAAATTCATCGATATGTGTCACTCCAAAAAAGAAAATAGTGGGAATATTTTCCTACATTAAAACTAATAATATATTATAAAAAAAATTAAAATTATAAATTAATTTAAGATTTGAAAAAATAAACCTAATACACATTCTAAAAATGTTAGGGATTGAAAATTAATTTATTCCAAAAAATTACAACAAGGAATAGAACCATAAAATTTCTAAATATATTTATTTTAATTCCAATCATCATCAACATGGTTCATAATACATGTACTCTAGTTATAAAAACATCAATATACTCAAAGAGTTTTATATATCATAACCTCAACCACATATGAACACATTTCATCACCAATTCACATCATAAATCCTCCACTGATTATTAATTATTCATCATTAAATAAAATAATATTTTCATCATTGATTATATTCCTCTATTTCAAAAAATATATGTTTTTTAAAAAATAAAATATCAAAACACAATGTTTTAAAATTTACCACTTCCCAAAAATGGCTATTTATTTATTTTTCCAAATAAATATTATTCACATTTGTCAAGGAATTCATAATCCCATTAATTCAGTAACCAATATCTACTGATTCATTGAATTTTTTTTCACATTTCAATGTACAATGAAAATATTTTAATTATTTTAATGGCTATGATCAACCGTAAACATCTTATTAATAATATTATAGTCGAATTATTCATTTTCACAATATAAAAATAATTCACCATATTCCTTTTTCAAAAAAATATTTCATTGTTATTTACCTAGAGCATCCCTTTTCTAAAAAATGAATTAACATACCATAATATAAAAACAAGACAGGAATTTAATATATATTAATGGAAGGAACAAAATAATAGTTTTCTAATTTCAGAAGGAATCGACTCGAAAGAATAAGATTATAATTGATGATCTCAAATAATATAAAACTTTCCCCATTGTCAACTCAAAAATGTACTTCTCAATTTTTTGTATTCTCTATTATATTTGAATTTATATTTATCTAAAAAATTTTGTCAGAAACACTGAATATTCAAAATTCATTAGTCAAAATAAGAGAAAAAGACTTCTATAACGTTCATATTCAAATTCATAGAATTATTCTCATTGACAATTTTTCTCAACCTTAGTTACCGGTCTAAAGTTTTTTCATAAGACTCACCTATAACGGGCTTCAAAATTTTAATCATGAGGGATATTATAATTTTAAAAAAATACATATCTATGGGTAGGTATCATGTTTAGAATATTTTTATCATAATTTATTAATGAATGTAATTATTGTAAAGCGAGGACCATGGACATAGTTATCATCAAAGGGATAAAAACTGAATTTAAATTGGACATATATGATTTTAGAACATAAATAAGTCATGAATATATCCATTAGAAAATAATGTTAATCATATCACAACAGAATATACTATAGTTGCGGAGATAACTTTATATCTAATTAATTATATGATTTAAATAAAATTTATTCCAATGAAATCACAATTATTAGAGTTTCACAAAAAAAAATTATTTTAAGGAATAAATAAGATATAGGTGACTAATGGTTTGGGTCACCTAAAATATACATGGATAATATAATATAATTCATGGGAACCTTATAATTAATGCCACACCTATTGAACTATTGGGGTCTTGAAATGTATTTTATTTTGAAATAAATTCCCATTTAGTTTGTTGGTGTTTAATTTTAAGGAATAATTTTTTAAATATATATATATATATATATATATTATTCACAACTATTTTATCATGTAAAATCACTATTATCTCATTCTTTATTCAATTATGTGGGTTTTCTAAAAACTATATTGATTTTTAATCCAAATTCCATCATCTAAATTCATATTTTCAAACTATATTAAATATTAAATTCATACAAAACTCAAAATTTTTGTTACTCACACTAAAGTAAAATATAATAATATATATATATATAAATTCATCCAATGAACTTGGTCCAAGAAACTCATTTCACGTAATGGTTAAAAACATTTTGATAATCAAAATCCCAACATGTGTATTCTTAAATCTAATTAAATAAATCTATGGTATTATTAGACAAGTTATATACCTCAAGACCAGTTAAAAATATAAGGACTGAACCTAAAACATTACATAATCTTGAGTTTTATTCAATAAATTACATTATTACACATTGAGGACATTTTTAGGTTTAAAATTTTAGATAATTTACGACATAATACATACATAACATCCCATAATCATACAAGAAGATATAAATAAAATAATATACACTTTGTTTAAAATATTAAAAATTTGAAAAAAATATGATGTATTTTTATTGATAAAAATCTTCACAACATTCAACTTGCATTCATCCTTTTTCTTTCCTTTCCTTATACCATGTTAAAAACATTTGTAAACTATGGATGAGAATAAAAATCCCAAATAGGGATTTAAAAATAAGGAGAGAGACTATTAGTCCATGTATACTTATAAACATATGAAATCATTTTCAAAAGAACATACTTATCACTTACTATGTGAAAAAAGGTATTTCTATAAAACATAGAAAAACACAAATAAATCATATAGGTTACTTGGGGAATTACATACATACAATTTTATCCCCCACAACTACCATATTATTTGTAACTCTCACAACTAACTTACAATGTAACCCTCATAGATACCTTATGGTGCAACCATCGTTGTTACACTTGGAGTAACCATACGGCCAACCTATAATTTAAACTTACCCAAGAAATTGGAGGTAGATATAGGTTCCAAAAAAATCATAAATAATGACCAAGAACCAAAAAATAATCACAAAACAAGAATTTTTTTTATGTAAATCATTCCTATAAAAAAGAAAGGGAATTAAAAAGGGTTTTTAAAAAGAAATATCCCTTACAAGTATCATATATTTGATGTGAGATATGATAAAAATAATGTAAAATATTTATAAACTATAAATGCACATAATAAAATATTATATAATCAATATTAATTTCAAAATTAATCTTATCATGAAAAAATCTTTGATGATAAAGGGTATCCCAAAGAATGGAAATTAGGTTAAAAATTCCCTTACCTCTGGTTTGTCTTACTTCAATGGCTTTAAACCTCCTGTATAATGGTTAATATAATGTTATTAATATTTTATAGAAACATAATCATGTTTATAACACCTTATATGTTAATTTTATAACATGATTCCACTCATTTATTAATAATACTTTGTTTTTTTATTCTTTCAGGTGCCTTTTATGCCTGATTTCTTTGATCGATTCGTAGAGGATTTTCTTATCGAATGGAAGAGAGAATATAGATGTGAAATAAATTGGAATTAATATGTTTCCAGAATATTAAATGATACCATAAATAATTTATTTATCATATATGATTATGAATTGTTAGATAAAACTTTAATGATATTCATTTGGATCATTTTGGCAGTTCATCGATAATCACGAACTAGATTAGTTATATAATTTATAATCAATCATATAAGTTAATTGAAGAACATAAAAAAAGTTACATTATAAAATTTAAAATATATATTCATCCATTGAAATTGTATTATATCTAGTGTTTAAGGAAGTGAAGGAAATTTAAAAACATCATCGATGACGTTGGTAAATAAGCATATCAAGAGCGGAGGTTTTGTTTAAAAAAAGAGGGAGAGGAGAAGAAGTATGATGATTAATTTTTCCATAAACATGAAAAAAATATAGAATATATAATATAACGGGGCTTTTATTCCTATTGGATACAGAGATGTTAAAAGAGTATAATAAAATAAAAATAATTGAAAAGAAAATGAGATAAAATGAAAGATGATTTTTAACTCTTGATCACTTTCCTTGAGATCCACCTTAAGGACTTTAGTTTTGGACATTTTGTGAGACAAACAAGTCTTGGAAATGGGGTAGAGACTTGGGAATAGTATTGGGAGGAATTTATACTATACATAAATCATAAGAGGTGTGTGGGAAAGAGGGTGTTAGGGAGATTTTTATAGTGGAGTAAGGGATGGTTTTTCCATTATTTTAATCATTAGATTAATATTTTGGCTCAAGACTATGAATATTCATTATTATTTTGAAAAAATAATAACGAATGCATTTGAATTTTATCTAGGCGTGCTTACATCATCCATGAGGTTCAGAATAGTGTATTTGTCATATAATGTATATATATGGAAAATAATCGTATTTAGAAATTCACCAAAAGCTCAAGTATATCAGAAAAATCATAAATATTCACCCCATCCATTTTTCAATGTGTGGAATTCAAAAATGAGCTCCATTTTATCAAAATAATTTTCAATATATGAGAAATTTAATTTTTAAAGAAAATCTTAATTTATTTGAAAATTTTAAAATTAAAAACTATAACGGATTTTATAACACCTTCAAAAATTAATCAATGTATCATAAAATTATCTTTTAAACACATGAAAACAAAATAAAAATTTATGATTACATTTAATGAAAATAAATTTTCATTTAAATTATTTTAAAAATTATTAATTAATTAATTTAGACTTACAAAAATACCAACACTTTTACTATGATCATATTATCATTTAAAAGATTCCTAAATCTTAATTATAGATTCATGGGGTGGTTACTATTCATTTGGAAAATTTACTATTCATAATGGTAATATTAATATTCATAAGGGTAAGATTACTATTCATAAGGGTATGTTACTATTCAACGAAAACTGAGTTGAACCTAACAGGCTCTAAATATCGTAATGATCACAAACTGACATGTCCGTTTTTCATAATTCAAATCATAGAATCCACAAAATTTAGTTTAATGGCTTAGTCATTACTATATCCTTAATGTTTCATTATTTATAGAGGAAATATTTTATTCATTTCATTATATAATTTAATTTATTCATAAATTCCTGGGGTGATACATTCTTCCCACCTCACATCCTCGCAATTTTTTTATTTACCTAATAAACAAGTGAGGGTACCTTTCTATCAGAGCATTTTCAGATTCCCATTTTCCTTCTTCAACTATGTGATTTCTCAACAAAAACCTAACGTGATGGATCACCATATTCCCTTATACTAGCTCTATATGATTGGGAACCTAAATAGGTTTATCATCATAATAAATGATATCTTCCTACGGAATTGTATATTGGATCAAAACATGAGATGAATATGGAACATACTTTCTCGACATTGAAACATGAAAGACATTATGAACCTAAGATAAACGGAGAGGAAAAATATAATTGGTAGGCGACTAGTCCTTCTTTCTCCATGATTTTATATGGTCCAATGAATTATGGACATAACATTACTTTCTTACCACAACATAAAAAACTTTTTCCATGGTGTACATTAATAAAAACATGATCACCTAACTCGAATGAAAAATCATCCATTCTATAATCTTAATAACATTTCTTATTGCTCTGAGCTATCCTCATGTGCCATTGGATCATATTCACTTTCGCAGCTACTTTCTCTACTAATTCTGGTCCCATAAACATCCTTTCCCCAACTTCATCCCAAAAACCAAGAGTTTGACACTACTTACCATACAATTCATCAAAAGTTTCAATCTATATACTGGAATGAAAATTGTCCTTAGAATAAAACTATACTAAAAAAAGATATTAATCCCTACTTCCCTAGTAGTCAATGAAACAAGTTAGAATCATATTCTCCAATGTATGAATTGTTGTATCGTTTTTCAATCAGATTAAGGATGAAAAGATATGATGAAATTTAATTATGTTCCAAATGATTTATGAAGGATCTTACCAATGTTAAAAGTAATCATGAGATCACGATCAAATAAAATGGAAGGAGGAAAAACATGTAACATAACAATTTCTTTGAGTTATAGTTGAGAAACATGATCCAAAGACATAGTTTCTCGATTGGGAATAAAATGTGAAGATTTAGTCAGCCAATCAACAATAACACAAATCACATTATAATCTCATGATGTTTTGGTAGTCCCGCCACGAAGTCCGTGGATATATTATCCCATTTCCACTCTCATACTGGAAAAGGCTGAATCATCCCCTTTGGTTGTTTTCACTATTATTTGACCTGATAACATGCCAAATATTTCATAGTAAAATATGCAATATCCCTTTTCATTCTATCCTACTAGTAATAATCTCGAAGGTCTCTGTATATCTTAGTAATATCGAGATGAACTAAAAATGGATAACTATGACCTTCAATGAAAAATCATTTATTCAGATAGAAATCATAGGGCACACATAATCTCTTTAAATATCTTAAAATACAATCTTTATCAAGTTTAATTTTTGGTAACTTAACCATTTTATTAAATTATACTGACAAGTTATGTCAGAGGAAAAAACCCCTGACCATTTATTTAACAAATAAAAATGTAAAGTAAACAAAAAAAGAGGACACATGCAAACATGTTGCCCACATCAAACCAATTCCTTCCCAATGAAGATAACAACAAGTCATAATAATCATACCCTTCTATACATTCATAATAAGGCATTTCTTTTTCAGTAACTGATTACCACTCTGAAGACATTTCATTTTGAATCATTATTTTATTTTACTTTTTTCTATGATTCAACTACTCCAATGATGGATACTCCTCACAGGATTGCACACAAATCACTCTAGAAAAATGGGTAGCCCCTCTTTCCCTCGTAGATGAAGACCAGGTGGCCACTGTCTTTGGTATGTAATAGTATTATTTCATGGGTATTCTTCATGGTGGAGTAGTCTTAACTCCATTACATTAAGACATCTTGTTTCTTCCACCTTAAAAAATGTCACTGTAAGAAGGTATGATAGCTCAACTATTTTCATTATCACTATCAGAAACATTTCCCCATTTACCAGTGACCTTTATAGGGATAAGATCATTGCATTTGTCATCCTTCTGCATCAGAACACCCTCTAAAACAGCAAAGATCCCTCATTCCATCAGCTAGAATTGCCTGTTATGGTCAATTGTGGCAAGATATTGAGAGTCTGACGTGGCATCAGGGACATCTCTTAACATCTTCTCCATTGCATCATCAACAGCCTCTGCATGATTTATGAAACAAATATTCACATCATCATCCAAATGAGTTCCTCCAACCACAAGGGTGCCTCCTCATCCTCCAACGCTTCAAACTGGTTGTAAGTCATGACCACTTGAAATTGCCCATCATAATAAGGTGTGTTGCCTAAAGGCTCTACAAAACTAGGACCTGACTTTAGTTGACACAAACCAGCAGTATCTTCCAGCAAGGACTGCTTCCCAACACCAAGGTCACTCTTTAATCTATCATAAATTTGACTCACTGTCAGATTTAAAGACACCTGCATCTCCTTCATTCCCCAATTGTGCACAGGATCTTCTATAAAATCATTTTGGCCCACAACTACCCCATAAATGGATCTAGTTTCTCCTCAACCACTACACTGCCAAGTAATGAATCTCCCACCTGGACTTCCTGCTCAAGAGATCCTCCAAGATCAACACATCTAGTGTTCTCATAAAGAGAATTATTTTACCCATTCTCACCCCTTCCCATTGATAAACCAACTTCATCCGGAGCCTTCATCAAGGATTGATCCAAACAAGTGGCAACACAACCACCACTGTACATCCTCTCTTCAACTTGTGAGAATCCAATCACCCTCCCTCTACGACTAATCGACACCATATGACCAAAGTGGATGTAAGACATGAAATAAGGCATCCACAACTCAATCCCAACCTCCTATTTCTATAAAAAATATTTTCCATCAGTAATCTAAATGTTGTGGACCATTAACCTTGAAACATCAACTTCAACACATATTATCAAAAAAATTAGATGGCCGAATATCTCATTATGATGATCAGAATAAATATACCTCCCTACCATGGTTTGGATTTCACATAGAATAGAAGGATTTTGAAAATAAGGAGGTAAACCATGAATACTTTCCCATGTTTCAATTGTCGAATGATCGTGCTGAATTTGAAATTCAATGCTCCAGTGAAACAGGAAGAATGGAGATCTGTTGCGTCTTCAGGGGATCTAGACCAGGTAATGATTAAATACTCATCTGATCCAAACCGGACCATGAAATTTCTCTAGTCAATCAATCCAACTATCACACCATCCAATAGCTCCCCTAATTTTGAGATGAAATGATCAAACAGTTCAATTGAAGGCTGATGGAGATGGAACCGGGCCACCATGGTAAGATTTATTAATTCTTTATGATAGATATGAAATCACTGAAAACTAAATCAAAATAGAGGAATTTCATACACCAACAACTTCCGAGATGAAATTCATCAAATAATTATTTAGTGGGTCTTTTTCCAAATGTATCGTGGTTAATGATGCATGATCTTTTCAAATCAAGGCATAAACCAATTGGTTTTATTTTCAAGGATTGTAATTAATCATTCAAACATAATTATTTATTAGTTAAAACAATCTTCTCTACCTCATGTTTAATTCCTCTTGAGTAAATATATACTTCACACTTTTGTGTTCAGTATATATTTCACATCTGGCTCGGTAAAAATGATGCCACCAAATATTCAAAGAAAAAACCACAGTTTCTAATTCCTAATCATGTGTGGAATAATTTTACTAATATGGTTTTAGTTTTATTGAATCATATAAGATTACCTAATCATTCTGCATAAGAAAAAAAGAAATCCCCTTTAATGAAGCATAACTATAGATGATAAACTCACAATTTCTCGAAGGCGTGGCTAAAACTAGAGAATTAACCAATCTATTATTCAATTCCTGAAAATAATGATGACATTATTCTATAAAAATAAATTTAACCCTTTTTCATGTTTACTTTGTTAGTGGGATAGATAATAATGAAATGTTTTAATAAACTATCGATAATAACATGCTATTCCAAGAATACTAAGAATCTTTGTATCATTTTTACTTCCTGTCCATTCATCAAACTCTTTTGTTTTGGTAGGATAAACTAATTTTCCAACTTTATATATAATGTGACATAGGGGAGAAATATGTTGAAACAAAAAATTAAATTTTCTAAATTTTTTTTGTAACTTCCTTTCACTTAAAATTTGTAATATAATCCCCAAATGTTTCTCATGATCCTCATTTATTTTAAAAGACCAAAATTTCATCAGTAAAAACAAAAGTAAACTTATCAAAATATTCACCGAATATTCTATTTGTAAGATCCATGAATAAAGTAGGGGTATTTTTCAAACCAAAGGGCATAAAAACAAATCATTATTCCCATATCTATCTGAAAATATATTTGTAGGATGTCATCCTCCTTTATTTTTAGTGATGTTATATGGATCTCAAGTCAATCATGGAAAAATACTAAGCTCCCTAGAGCGAATAAAAAAAGTCATTGATATGGGGAAAAGGATACTTATTATTAATAGTAATTTTATTCAAAAACCTATAAGAAATGAAAAATATCATGGAACCATCATTATTTATAATAAAGACAAGATATCCCCCATGGTGAAGTGCTAGGTTGAATGAATCCCCTATCATGAAACACCTATAACTGATTTTCCAAATCAAGAAATTCCATTTGATCTATTTGATATGGGGATTTTGAAATTAGATTATCATAATAAACTATTTCAATATTAAATTTGACTTCCCAATCAAGTATAAAACAAGGTAACTCACTAGATAAAACATAAATGTATTAATTTACCACCAACACATCATTAATTTGAACATTTCTCTTTTTTCAAAAATATTATCATGACAACATTCATTGCCATATTTCAATTGTTTCTCAGATTTCGGATATGTTAACAATTATATGGGTTCATTCTTGTATAGAAACATAAAATATTTATTAAAAACAACCTTATTAGCTCTAAAATAAATATTATCATGATAAACAGAAATCTAATACATACCCATAATGACATAAAACTCTACTACGGGAAACATAACAAGGTTTCTAGATAATGACTTTACATGTACAAAAAAAGTAATATACTTATAATTCCTTTTTTCTATATTATTTCCCAATGGTGCTTTAACCATAAGTTCCAGTATCAATTCTAGAGGTGATATTTACAATTTACAAGGAAATTTCTCAGAAAAAATGTAATGTGTAGACCCCGTATCAAAAAAGACATTAGAAAAATCTTATTAGATAAAAAAAGAACTTGATACCACTTCATAGGATGGACCAACGTCTAATATTGTAGTCATAAAGTATCTCACTAAATATTTCTACTTATAATATCGATTCTCTTCATCATTAAAATCTTTCGTGGGGCAGACATCTTCTTAATGACATATCCCACCAAATTCAAAACACTTTATAGTTATATTATCCAGATTAATATAGGACCATTTTTATTAAAATCTTGGTCCACATGTCCTAACATACCACATCAAAAAAATTCAATGTTTTGGTATGGCATTCCATAGGGTTCGTTTTGGCCACACTTTTTAAAAACTAGAAACTGATCTTTATTACCTTCAGATTTCTTTGATTGATCCTTACCATCACATAAAATATGTACATATTCTTTTACTTGTTGTCAAAGTACAAATGGTTATTAGAAAACTACATTTATACCCCCTCATTACCTCTTACTAGTTTCCCATAACTTTTAAATTCATGGGAGGCTGATGCCAGTATATATCATGGATTTAATCCTAAGAAAAAATGGTTGATTTTGCTTTCAAGATACCGAATAAGATTTTGAACATACCTTTCTAATAAGGTGAGGTTTTATTCATAAACTGCCACTAATTACTCCCCATATTGATTTAATTCAAGGAATTTCATTTTCATCCTATGTTAAACCGCCTTATGATAATATTTTCCCAGTAAAATATTTATAAATTCACCTCATTCCAATGAATCAATCTTCTCACTGTACCAGATAATCTTGACCATTGACAACAACTGGCCAGATTCACCTTAAAATGATAAATGGAAAGAATGGATGTTTGATTATCTAAACACGATATGATATAAAATATATTTTCAAGGGATTTAATCTATCATTAAGCTACCACTAGGACAAATGATCCATTGAAAAAAGAAGGGTGTTTCCTTCAAAAATGTTACGTTATAATCAGGTTTAATTTTGGTAGCTCGGATTTTTCACTTGCATGGATGTCACCACTATTTATTGAGTTTGTCAGCTGGCCCATTACTATCACTAACTGATCAGTTCCAATTCCAACCATTCACGGTTGTGGACTATGAAATATATAATGATCTCAGTTCCTTACAAAATCATCTTTCCTATTTTTCTGCAGAAAAACCATTCTAAACAATCATATTTTAGATGAAGAAACATGGTAATATCTAAATTATACATAATTTTAAATTAAAAATAAACTAAATTTTTTTATGGTAATCTATTAACAACATCCTAACCCATAAAGCTTTCTAAACCATCCTCTGATGCCAACTATTAGGACCCGACTTTAAACATTAAATAATCTGGAGTTTTAGTCAAGAAAATACATTTTTACACATTAGGGAGCTTTTCAAGATTATTGGTTCATAGAATTATGAAATAATACATAAATAACATCCCATAATCATACAAGATGATAATACTAAGATAGTATACATGTATTCTTAAATATATAACATTGGAAATAAAACATGTTTTTTTCTTGATAATAATATTCACAACATTAATCTTGTCTTAATCATTTCTCTTACCCATCCTTATACATTGTGGAAAAGATTTAGAAACTTTAGATGAGAATAAATATCTCACTAGGGGATATAAAAATAATTAGATAAACCATTTGTCCACATTTAATTATAATCATATGAAATAATTTTCACAAAGACATTCTAATCAATTACTATGTGAAACATGGTATTTACAAAAAACATAGAAAATCATAAATAAACCAAATAAGATAAATGGGGAATTACTTAGTTAAAATTGTAACCTTGACAGATACCTTGTGATTTGTATCCCTCACAACTACCTTAAAATGTAACCATCACAGCTACCTTATAATGTAACCATCAGAGTTACAATTAGAGTAACCATTCGATAGAACTTCAAAATAAACAAACCCAATGTATTGGAGATAGATATAGATCCCACAAATTCTTAATAAACAGTTAAAAAGAACTAGAACATAATCATAAAATAATAATAGTTACAACATATAAAAAATACCTTTATAAAATGAAAGGAAATTAAAACGGTATTTTTAAAAGGAAAGTCCCTTACAAGTATCATATATTTGAATTGAGAGTTGATAAATAGAGTGGAATATATGTATAAACTAAAAATACCCACAATAAAACATAATAAAATTGAAATTAATTTCACAAATTATCTTATCATGGAAAAATCATAGAACTTGAAGGTTAACCTAGAGAATGGAAATTGTGTTATGAATTACCTTACCTCTGGTTCGTCTTAATTAAATGTGTTTAAAACTAAATTAAAATATTTAATAGAGTGTTGTTAATAATTTATAGTAATATTTCACTTTTATTAGAAACTATATTATCAATATATAACATCATTCGACCAATTTATTAATAATACATTGTACTTTCCATTGTTTTGGGTGCATTCTTTACATGTTTTCCTGGATCGGTTCGTATTGGATTATCTTGTTCAATAGAAGTGCAACTCCAGAAGTGAAATGAAATGGTATTAACATATTTACAGAACATTAAATTATACCATAGACCTTTTTTATCATATACTATGCTAAATCTTTTGATGAATTAATGATATTAGTTTAGATCGTATTGGCGGTTCTTCGATAATCACAAACTAGCTTCTTTAGATAATTTAATACCATGAATATAAGATAATTCAAGAACATAATGAAGGTTATATCATACACATTAAAATAAGTTTCATCACTTAAAATGGTTTTATAACTAGTTTTGAAGGAATTAAAGGAAATCTTAAACACATAGTCCACGATGTTAGTACATCTACACATCACGGATAGTGTTTTTAGTTTTCTAAAAAATAGAGAGAGGATAATAAATATGATATGTATTTTTCAATAAAAATGATAAAAATACATCATATATAACATAATGGGGCTCTCATTCCTATTAGTTAAAGGGATGTTAAGAGAGTATAAGAAAAGAAAAATAATTGAAGAGATAATGAGATAAAATGAAAGATGATTTATACCTATTTATCTCTTCTCACTGAGATCCTCTATGAGGCCTTTAGTTTTGGATTTTTGGTTGGAACAGTAGGTCTTGGACATGGGGAAGATCCTTTAAAATAGGATTGGGATAAATTTAGACAATTATTAAATTTTGAGTGGTGTGAGAGGAAGAAGGGGTGGGGGTGAGGGTGCTATTTAGGGTGGAGGAGAGGAGGGTTTTCCCATTATTTTAGTCATTAGTTTAACATTTAGGATCAAGACTATGAATAGTCTTGATTCTTGTGAAAAAATAGTAAATAGATCTTGTGAGTTCTAACCAAGGGTCATTACATCATCCATGATGTTAAGAATGGTATATTTATCATATAATGTATCTATATGGTAAATTACCACATTTAATTATTCACAAAAAATACTTATAGATCACAAAAGTACAAAAAAATAACCCTAAAAATTTTTCGATGTGCATACTTCATAAATTCACTTCATTTTATCAAAATAATTTTCTAAATATGAGAAATTTAATTTTAAAATAAAATTATAATTTATTCAAAATATAAAAATTTTAAAACTATAAATGATTTTATAACATTTTAAAAAAATAATCAGTATCTCATAAAATTATCATATAATTATAATGAAAAATAATAATAATTGATGATTACATTTTTTGAAAATAAATATTCATTTAAACTTTTTAAAAAATGAAATTAAATATTTATGGCTTACAAAGAAACCAACACTTTAACTATGATCATATTATAATTTAAAAGATGCCAAAATTTTATTTATACATTCATGGGTAAATATACTATTAATTTGGATGAATTACTACTCATAAATTCCATATTACTATTTATAAGGGTTATATTTCTATTCATTAGGGTAATTTACTATTTACTAAAAATTAATTTCATCTTATCAGACTCTAAATAACTTACTAATCATAACTGTGTATGTCCATTTTTTAAATTCAAATAATATCAATGACAAAACTTTAGTTCCATGGATAAGTTATAACAGTCTTCTTAAAACAAAGGATCATTATGTAGAGACTCACTGTTTCATGAATTTCATTCTAAATTAAAATTTATTTGTAAATAATTGGGGTGTTTGAAAGAATCGTACTTCAATTCCATATACCAAAACATAATAAACTTAAGTGATATTATAATTAAATTATAACTCTAACACCTTATATGTATATACTATATCAAACCTCTAATTACTTTCTAATAACATCAAAAACAATCCGATGTCAGAGTAGATGAAAACAAAATATTACACTACCACACATAGAATGAAATGATAATTTTACAAGAAGTAATTTATCATTGAAATGTAAGCAGTCATTATACTCACATTATGTATGTATTATATGTATATATATATGAATATTTAAAATGATTAAATTAATAAATAAATAATATAATCATTTTTAAAACATGATATGTTAAATGAATATTTCATTTCTTATTTTCGCATAAAAAATATTCTATTTATAATAATGAGAAATTACCATTTATAAAAAAATATAAAAATCATAAGTCATTTTTAATAAAAATAATTTTATCTTATATTTTTTAATGAATCATATTTAATGATATAAAATGGATATTATCTATCGAAATCATTTAATCAATCAACATATATAATAATTACAGTCATGGGCTACACATCATAATTGGAGATATATTTTATATCACCATTATGGGTGAAAAGTATTTTTTTTACAAAACCTAAAATTCAAGTCATGGGATATGATATCAAATTTCATAACCTTAAACCAAGAGTAAAAAATTAATGATTCAATGAATCATAAACCATGCTTCATTATGATGTTCAGTATGACATACTAAAACATTGAATTGTACCTTATGATATCATATATTTTGAAGTAAGGAAGATAAATATAAAGGATAACATTTACTCACACCATATAATACCTTATTATATATCCATTAGAAACATATGATATGCATTTTCCTCAAATAATAAATATAAATACATGAAAAATAAATAATAAAGGTGGTTTAAATAACACTAATTGGTTCTTTAGGATCACTACATGTATATAATTATATATCACTCCCAACATACACCATGAATTATAATCCTTTATTAAACATGATAATTTATGGCATGAATAAACAATTGGTGTATCTCTATTCCTATAAGTTTCATCTACATGGGGATGTGTTAGGGAGATTCCCATGTGAAGAAATAATAGGATATCACCTTTAATGGTAGTAAAATAACCACTAGAATCATTGTATGCTATGAGAAGACCCATTGATCTCTAGATGTGTGCTATGACTTCCCCCTTGGATGAAACATGATGGTCTTTGATAGAAGAGAATTCCATATATTGGAGAGTATATGTTAGATCCCAAACTGAAGAGATTTATTCCATTAATATAGACCGCGTTAATTTAATGAAGGTTTTGGATAATTGTTTACTAATGATTAGAAACCAAAATTTTTTACAGATAACATATTCATGTTGATGAATATAAGCATTTAAATAATTATGATGGTCAAAAAATGTTATCCACAACCTAAATAAATCATATTAAATTTTTTAAACTGTAGAAAACTATTTTCAAGTAGAAGAAGTATCTCATGAATAGAATTTAATATTTTATAATCCATTCATTCCATATGATAGTGTCATCTACATTCCTTATAGGATAGCTGTAGATCATAGGGTATGACATGTATGAAATAAATATCAAGGCCTATGATATAGATAAATCATATTAAATAATTAAATTATTTTATTACATATCCAATATGAATTATTATTAATATAGTATTGTTCCATTTATCACCTTTTTATTTTATACTTACCCATCCAATGATTAGATTACCCAATATATATTTATATATTTAATTGTGTCATCTAAAATCTTTTATATCCTTATTTTAGTTACTTTGTCATGTCTATTCCATTGATTTTATAGTTCCATCATAATAGTACTATATCGTTTATATTTTTTATTGTTTTTAGAGGATGATTATTTTCCATTAAAGATTATCGTGTATACTTATATTGTTTTGTAATCTATGGAACTAGTTTCAACCATTATAGTGAACAATTTTTTTTATTTTTTTTATCATTATGATAAAAAATAAAACTTCCAATATTTGATAGTATTTGGTATAATGTTTTCTTTTAATATAGTAGAATTAATTTTCTTAAATTATTATACCTATAACACCTGATTTTTTAATGCATGAAACAATGAGTCTCTACAAAACAATACATTGTTATAATTTATCCAATAAACAAAAAATTTCCACTTCTTGGTTTTGAATTTCGAAAATATGACATACGCGGTTGTGTTCAGGGTGATGTTTGGAGTCTCACAGAATCAACTTAATTGATGGTGAATGGTAACATGCCATTGGAATTTTAATTTAACCTTATTAATATTATCATACCTTTATGAATAGTAACCTCACCCATGGTTGAATAAATAAAAGTTAGGCACATAGTAAATGTAATAGAACATTTACAAATTATTGATTAATTATTGGTATTTTTGTGAGTGATAAATATTTAATTAAAGTTTTAAATTAATAAATGGATTCAAAATTAATTTTAATAAAATATTTTACTAAATAAATATTTTTTCCAATTATTTTTTTTTATAATTTTATGAGGCCTTGGTTAATTTTTCAAAGTATTACAAAATTATTTTTAAATTTAAAATCTGCATTTTTCAATTAAATAATGATTTTATTTAAAAATAAATTTACACATATTTATAATATGATTTTGATAAAATGGATTTCATTTTTGGATTCTACATTTTGAAAAATTGTTACAGAGATTTTTTTGGATTTTTTCTAAAATACTTCAATTTTAGGTGAATAGTAAAATACGACAATTTACGATAAATACTAAATAAATGATTTATTGATTCATAGATTATGTAAGGATGATATAGGACCACTTGGTTTGAAATAACAAATACATATTTCTATTATTGGTCACAATATTCAATTCTATTTCATGTCATGATAAAAATAATAAAAATAATGATTAAGATATTCAAAAATTACTCATCTCCTCCACTATAAATCCCTCTCACTCCCTCTTCTCTTCCCAACTCTCAAGCTTTTTTAATTGTCTAAAGTCTACAAAAATATCAACTCAAGAACCTCCCCCATTCCTAGAATCCATTGGTATCCTCAATAGACCAAATCCTCTCCCCTAAAGAGGCTGTTAAAGAATTTTAATTCGAGAGGTAAATTCCTCTTTTTAATTATTTTACTTTCTTTTCAAGTTCCTTTGATTTATTTTCTATACTCAACACTAATAATCCAAATGATGTGAAAAATAAAGTACCATACATTTAATTTAATGTTATTTTTATTGTATAATAAGTTACTATCATCTCTCATTTACCCTTATTTTATGCTAGTAGTAAAAAACTGTACAAGATGTGAAAATTTACCACATTCAAGGACGATGGGTTTTAAATTTCTATTACCATCATAAATTATTATCATCAAACCATTATTATGGTTAAAACAGATTATATTTTATGTATTATTTATCATATATGGTACAGGACTCTTTTTATACACATGGTTTTGATTTATAAATCTAAATAAGTCTATTGTGTTCAAAAAATGCCAATTAACCCTAACACTTATCATTAAATAATTTATATAATGATTAATCTTCATAATAAAAAACAAAATTAATTTCATAAAAATTTAATATTATGGTTTTTCAATAAGGAAATACAGCTTCAATTATGGACAACCATCCTCATCTTACATGTTTATCCATACATAAATATAAGTAAACCGATCATGAAAACCAAGGAAGAAAATGCTCCCAAATGATAAAATTGGATCTCTAAACCCATAAAAAGGCCATTAATGAACCAAATAATTTTATAATAAATCTATTACATGTATATTAGGTTCTATAATTATTAATAAACTAACATAAATTTTAGTATTCAAATCATCATGATCGAGTGGAGAACACCTTCAGACTTAAGGTAGGATTTTTTTTCATTTCACTTCCATTTTGGTGAGATATTCCATATTATCTACTATTACCTATGTATGGTGTATCTATAATCCCAATTGATGTTTCATATAATGAATATATTTATTTTTAAAATATTTTTAATGAATTCCATAAACCACACTAATTTTCAATTACTTTAGTGGGACATAATTAATGCCTAAAATGTAACCTCAATTTCTCTCCATTTTCTTTTCTGAGATATAAATTTTTAGAACCGTATTTGTGAAAAATGAAAATTATTTTCAAAAATAAATATTCCTTCCAAATTAAAATAGATTTATCACACATCACATTAACTTTCATGAGATATATGCTTTATTCAACACTTGTTGCTTTCATGTGGTGTTTGTAATACCCTTGGTATATTATATCAAGAGTCTCATTATTATCATTATATTACTAGGGAGTATAATTTTAATTTTTCAAGGTGTTATGGGATACTGGAATGTTAAATAATTATTTCTTCAAGAATTTTTCAATGGTATCATTTAAAAGTATCTTTATTTATGTGAACATATTTTGATGAATCTTCTATTTAATAGAGGATTCTATCTTATGATAAAATATACAATATTTTGTTGAAGGGTTTCTGGTTAGTTATAATGTGGATGTTACGCCTTGATACCATACACCAATTTACATTGAATAGTTACTGTTTATGTTTATTGTATGGAGAATGTTATTTACATTCCATATGTATGTTTCAATATGAATTTATATCTTATTTATCATTATCCACATTTATAAAAGGAATGCATTAGACATATAAAGTGTTGGGTGGGGCCCACTATATCCCCTTGGTGCATCATTAAGTATCGTGAGACAAACTATGGTCATGACCCGAGGCCTTGAAAAAATGGATATTTATGGTCTTGGAAAGAGGTGTTGATAGTGTAGTTATGATGTACTGCATTACGTATTCCATCATTATGAAACTAGTAATTAATTGTTCATGTTGTTATTTGACTAGTAGAATATCCATGATTATGTTTTATTATGGTATTATTCATTTATCTCGTATTCCTAACATAATCTCATCAAGTTTATTTTTAAAGGCATGTGTTTTTTGTTATTCACCATGCCTAATGTTTATGTTTATGATATTTTATGCTATATATATTTCCCTTAATGAGCATCTTTTCTCACCCCTCTCTAATGTTTCATTTTCTCATAACATGATGATGTTTATTATTAATGACCTGAAGGGATAAACATAGAGTTTAGGATGTTCCCAATAAAACTTATATATTGTATTTCATTTAATGTTGTAATGTTGAAGCATTCCATGTATCTGGTTTTCAAAAAATATAAATCGACATGGCCCTTTGGGATATGAATTTATTGTAAGAATACAAATTTAATGAATTAATGAACCAGCTCCGGGAAATTGGGTTTTGGGTATTACACTATCATTAAATAAAATCAACCTCAAAATGTATTTAAAACATTATTTGATAAAAATATCATGGAGAATTTAATCATAACATCCTCATTATCCCATATTTCGTCCTCTATCTTTTTATTCCTCCAATGAAAATTCAACAATAAATGGTTCTGATTCATTAACACTTTCACTCAAATTCCCAGAATATGGATAGTCTCTCCATTACTAGATATGTAAATACCTATATCAATATTTTAGGGTTGATTATATATCATTGGTCTAGAATATACTTTTTATAAATTTAGAAATTAAATACATTATCTATATTAGATTGGGTTGGTTTCATATCTAAACATATCAATATAACTAAAATTATATCTAAAATCCCAATAGTACCAATACACATTAATCTATGATTCCCCCTTTACCCAATATTATAAATCCCGCCCATGGAGAAATATTCTCAAAGGAATGATCCCATATATGAAATTCCACGTTCTTCCACAAATTATCTTAACAGATTTTATATATGATTTGATATGTCTTAATATTATTTTAAATGATCTAATCATTTTTAGTTTCTTGTAAATGGGTTTTGGAAAAAACTAGTTTCATTTCATCAACATAATCCCAATATGTTGGAGTAGAACTTATTTTACCATACAATGATTTATATTGGTGGATTTTAATTATTTAATAGAAGCTAATATTGTATGAAAATTCTATAAATCTTATAAATTATTCCCATATTACATGGATGTAAAGTTATAATACCCTTAGTATATCCTTTAGTATCTAGATAGTCCTTTTATACTTCCCAAAAGATGTAAGATTATAGTTTTTTACCGAAATTTATCATAATATTTAGAGCCTTATGAAGACTCCTATAAGATGTTTATGCCATATAAGGGAATAAAAACATATAATTGTTATATTTACATGAGGAAACATCAAAATATCATTGATATAGAACCATAAACGATTCTAAAGTGTAATATCCACCCTTATTTCTAGGAAAAGCATTCAGTTTTTAAGGAAATCTATAAAATAATATATTAAATCAAATTTCAAAGAAGTATTGACAATATATACCATAATATTATCACACTTACACAATTTTATAGGGAGAGATCGCATGAAAAAATAAGGATGTTAAATCTATCATTTACTTATTGGGACAAAAATCATCTTAACACATGGCTAATAGTTTTCCTATACATATTTCCCAAAAAAATATTTCCTCTTTAAAACATATACATCCTAGCTCTAGTAGGGAGTACAGGAAAATTTTATCTATGAGCTTATTCAGCTTATGTATTAATAGAATCCAATGAAAATTTCCAAACATAAATAAACCATAACCATAGATGATTTATATCCATTTACCGACACTCATAGTTTTATTTATCTTTTTACACCCTTGTAATCTCATTGGGATAATTTTTTCATATCAAATAAAAATGGTTAGGAAATCACATAGTAAAGGAATGATGTATACAATTATCTAATAATTTTCATATTCAAAATTATTAATTCAATGAATATTATATATGTGAAAATAATCATCATGGATAAAAATCTATTATCCTTCCAACATAATGACAATCCATCATTTTTTTCTTTCATGGGTGGCTGATTATTTTATTTTCATGGTCCTTAAGTTGTTCTATCCATATACTTTATCTCATGCAGACATCTTTCTTTGTTTATATATACATAAAACTATTTTTATAAATATATTTGTCACATATTTCACCATAATGATTGTTCCTCAATATTATTAGGGAAAATATTGAAATTACCCCACAAATATCATCAGTTACATTGTTTCGTTCTGTAGACTCAACTTTTCATGATTCATATGCATTGAACCCATACTTTTTTATAATATTTAACCCCGTAATTTTATTAAATTAATAACTATATATCAATAATACTTCCTCCCATAATGTTGAATTTAATACTATTATATTGATTAATGTATTAATTAG
This sequence comes from Viscum album, assembly GCA_963277665.1. Lineage (NCBI taxonomy): Eukaryota > Viridiplantae > Streptophyta > Magnoliopsida > Santalales > Viscaceae > Viscum > Viscum album. Next base: position 599,906,238 of record OY728134.1, on the reverse strand, counting down.
TTCCTTTATTCATTCATCATATACATTTGATAATGTGAATTTGTTTCCTTTATTTGTTAGCTTTATTAACATGCTTACTAGTCAAAAATCATTAAAAAAATCTCTAACATTATGATACTAAAATAATGAAATTATATATCATGATTATATTTTTTTACTGTTATAAATTATTTATACACCTTATTCTTTGAAGGGTCTCTAGATATCCCATCCCTAGAGATAATTTGGTCTAGAAGATAGTCTTATTGGATCCAAAATTCACAATTCGTAAATTTCAGATATAACTTATTTTCACAATGAAAATGAAGAATAATTCATAAATATTCACCTTTATCTTAATATATTATTGAGTATATATTGAAATCAACAAAAAAAAATAACATGAAAAATTAATCAAGATAATCCTTGAAAACACTTTTAATGAAATTAGTAAAATTTATAGAAGAATTGTCTAATATATTGGGAATTATAGTAAACTCCTAATGTCTATATCTCATATGAATTTACATCTTTGTTATATCAATATTATCCACTTTTAAATTATGGTTATAAAAAATGAAGATAAATCATCGATAAGTATGGGGAATGAACAAGTAAACCACGCATATCATCAATCTATTTTAAGGAAAACATATTATTAATAATAATTGAAATTATTTCACTATAATCAATGTACATCCTCATAAAAATATCCTAATTTATTTAAAATTGGTTAAGGAAACCCTAACATGAAATAGTAGGGTGTATAAATAACTCACCACACAAATCTTGTTATCATTCCTTCTACTAAACCTATTTAACTAGGGTTATATTATATAGAGTCTTAGATTTGGGGTTTTCTTAAGGAATATAATCTATAGAATATTAAACATATTTTTTGGTGGATTTAAATATAATTAATTATGAAATATATCAATAGATTCTTATATAGTAGGTATATCAACCATTCATAACATATCCTTACCATCTATATATTTTATTTATCCATAATATAAACTAAAAAAATTATCCAGAGGAGATACCATAGGTCATTATAAATAAGGATCTGATAATGACTTCTCTGTTCCAAAAAATGGGATTGTCTTAATCCCTAAATATTAAAATCATATTCTTTTGGTGGTAAATTCTATCAATAAGAGGCAGTTCATCCCAATGATTATGTAAACATAATCCATAAGTATAATTGTGTTCCCACCAAATAATCTCTATAGTTCTTAATAAGAATATCCATTATATTATCTTAAAATATGATTTTCATGAATTGATTAGTTTAAAATATCCTTCCTCAATATATCTTGATATGATTCAATATTTATATCAATCATATATGATTAAAAGATATCACATATCTATAATCTAATAGTATATTTACAAACACTCTATATTTTTGAAGAAAGTATCGTATATCACATGTAAAGACCCCAAACCCAATATCCTAGAGTAGGTGCCTTACATAATTACATTAGTGATATGAAAAAGTTTTCCTATACTAAATTGACAAATATTTTAGTTGTTTTAGAAAACTGGATACAAACATATGTTTTATATTTCAACTTGAAAGGAATATTAACATAGAAACTTCATAGGTAACATCCATAACTCTGATATTATCTATGAAATTCATTCATAATATACATCTTCACATCCTATGGAAAAATAAAACATAATAAAGGAGTGATCTCATATGACTATTAATTGTAATTAGTACGGTGGAAGGAATTATAAACATAAACAATAATATAAGGTGAATAACTTAAAAAAAATCCAATAAAAGAATTTTTTTTGAATAATATGGAAGAAATAAAAGTTGAATAAATAATGATATATAAAAAATCACATGAAAGATAACCATTGATATTATAATAGTATAATATTAATATAATTTATCAAATAAAAATATCATAAAGTGGTAATCCATAATTTTAGACATCATGAAAATACCCTCGAGGACTCGACCAAAACATCTGAAAGTAAATGGTTAGGGCCTTCGCCAAATCTATTTCTGATTTGTCTCATGAGACATATCGATGCATCAAGGGTATATAGAAATCCCCAATTATCACATACAAATTCCAATTCAATCCTCATATTAATAGTGTTAAACATAAAAAATATTCATATTAAATGTTAATAAGATTCCCAAACCCATAAAGATAGTCACGAACAATTACGAGTAGTATGGTGAATGGTATCAAGATATCATATACATAGTTAAACTGATCATAAAACATTTAATAAAACATGGTATATGAAATTAATAAGAGATAAATAACTAGTAATATTCAATTGATGTTTTAAATAAATAAAAATACTATAATAAATCCTTGAGGAATTCTGGAGAGAAATTACATTTATTTACATTTCATAGAAGTGTTCTTTTGGAAAAATCATTTTTATTGGTCATAATTGTTTATATAAAACAATAAATGAACATATATATATTTTCGTGAAAAAATAAATGATTTTATAAAAACAATGGTTTCTTATAATGGAAATGGGTATGAAATCAAGGAGTTCCCTTTAATATGGTTTATGTATGATGGAGAACTAAGAAGGGGAACATGAAAAGAATATATTTTACACATAAAATAAATAATTAATGATCTAGAAAATTGATTTTAGAACATTTAAAAAGAAATTATAATAATTATATAAGAATATTTATGAACTAAATTGGATTAAAGAGGGATAAATCACATCCTGATTAAAAATGGAGGTTCGGAAAGAAACCCTTACCTTATGTTTGGAAGTGTTCTTCAATTGAAATCACTTTCCTAGATACAGAAATTAGCTTAATTATTGAAATAATTCATAACCTATTCAACATATATTTTACTTATTATTATTATTTTAAGTTAATTTATTGATTTTTTTATGGGTTATGTGATTCCCTTTAATCATTTGGGTGTGTTCTTTTCCTTTTTTTTATGAGAGGTTTAATTTTACATGTATATGGAAGATCATATAAAATAGAAATAATTATACATAATTTAAATTATATTTTATAAATGAAAATAAATAAGATTCAATGATTCTATTCATTTACATTATTTTGGTGGTTTTTCGATCATCACAACCTAGGTTTTTCATATTAACTAATATCCTATATGAATACTGGTTATAGAAAAATAAATAACTTATATTATGAATTAAAAAATATGGTTTTACCATAATTATGTCTTTATAACCATTCATGAAGGTGTAATTGAAAATTTAAAACATATCGTCCACAAAGGCGGTAAATCGGAACCTCTCAAAGGATGTTTTTATTTTTAAAATAAAATTAAAAGGCGAAGAGATTTGATGGATGATTTTACATTGGAAAAATAAAATTACATTATATAAAATATACTTTATTATTGTTGGGGTTTGGCTTAGTGGTAAGCTCCACTTATTTCTATATGAAAAATGGGGGTTCAAAACCCATTGGGCGCAGGTACTGTAGTGTACTGTAGCAGCGGCGACACTGTAGCAACGACATCCACTGTAGCGGCGGCAGGGCACTGTAGCGGTGGAAGAGCACTGTAGCAGCGGCGGGTACTGTGCATGACTATATCAGTGTGGGTACGGTAGCAGTACTATTCATAGAATGGGCTTTGGGCCTAAAAAATGGGTCTACGAGCCATGTAATGGGCTAAATGCCCACTGGGCCTTTGGGCTATGTAATGGGTCTCCCTCTACCCAGTTAAAGAGGTATTTGATTTTCTATAATAATAAATGAGGCTTTGGCCCCAACCTTTTAAAATATATATATATATATACTGAATTTATCATGTTACTATGGATAGGGGACGTGAGGTAAGGGTAATAAAAGAATGGATATTGAGAATAAAAACAAATGAAAAGGAAGAAGATTTTTACCTCTTCAATTCTCCACCTTGAGAACCCCTTAAAAAGGGATTAGTTTTGGTCTTTTATTGAGAGAAAAGGATTTCGGACTTGGGTAAGAGTTTCAGGAAAAATATTGGGTAGAATTTGTTTAATACTAAATGCTTGGATGGTGTGGGGAGATGAGGTGGTATTTACAGTTTAGAAAAAGATTTTTTTAATCATTAGTTTATTATTTTGGCCCAACAATATGAATAGTTTGAGAAATATCACAAAAAAAATTAATACATAATAGAATTTATAGAATATGGTTCTCACATCATTCATGAATCACGTAATAGTGTTTTTATCTTATATTGTATATATACCATAAATTACTATATTTCACTATTCAATAAAAAATCCAACTAGTTCATAAAAATCAAAAAAAAACACTATAACAAATTTTCAACATTTAGAATTAAAAAAAAGATTATGTTTTATAAAATTTATTTTTTAAATATGAAGAATTTAATTTTTAAATAAATTCATCACTTATTTTATGAGTACTAATTTTAAAACTATAACTGATTTTATAACAATATGAAAAATTAAGGTCTTATAAAATTATCTTATAATCATAATGCTAAAAATTAATAATTTAAGAATTTATTTTATGAAAATAAACTTCTTTTGAATCATTATATTAATTATAAAATTTTGATTAAAAATTTAAGACATAATAAATAGAACACTTTTTTTATTATTTTTATAACATCTAGTTACATATATCAGGATATAAATATATCATATTTTCATTTATAAGATACATGAATTTTAGTTATACTTTCATAGGTGAATTTAATATTCCATGAGTTATATTACTATTTATAATGGCCATATTATTATTCCAATGGTCAAGTTACTATTCCATTGGAATATGTTCCTTAACTTCTAGAAATACCTCTTATATCAGTAATAATTCAGTTATAAAGTATTTTTTTTATAAAAGTGATTTTTTGTGATTCATAATATATAAATTAACTATAACATTGGATAATTAATTTATAGAATTTTGGATCTTAAAATTCTCCCATTCTACAAAAATATTATCATTGAAATTTCCAAAATGTCACAAAAAATGATTTGGGTATTTCTTCATCATAACATCCTATGGTTCAAACACAGCCTGTCCAATTTTATAATTTTTATAATGTATCTTTACCAACTGTGTCTTCTGATTACACAAAACCTATTCCATAGTGTTGAGAATATAGATATGATCATAAAAATAATATAAACTAGGCTCCCATTCTGTTTCTTTAGAAATGAGAACATGTGTTGGGTCCAGCATGTACTTCCTTAAAAAATGTAGAATATATCAAGAACATCGGAAAGGTTAGGTGGAATTTACAAATGATAAGACACAAATTCAATTTCCTCTATAATTTCAAAAGTTCCAATGTACCCGGGGCTCATTTTCCCTTTCTTATTGAACCTTATGACACCCTTCTATAGAGATACCAAAAGAAAAACATGATCTTCCACTTCAAACTCCAAATATTTCATTTAGTTTTCATCATTTTTTTCTACTTTGAGTTTTTTTATATGTGTTTGAATAACCTTTACCTTTATTTTTTTCCCTCAAGATTCTTTGGTTATACAAGATTCTTTTCACCATATTCATCCTAGCATGTTGGGTTACACTATTCTATTCCATACATTTATTCATATAGTTCCATTTGGATACTTGAACCAAAAATATTATTTTGTTTTAAAATTTTACCAAAAGAAAATACTGATCCCAAATACCTTCAAAGTCATGTAACAATGATCACAACATTTCTTATAAATTTTGTATTATCCTTTTTCATTTCCCGTCAGTTTGAGGGTGATGATAAGTAATAAATGAAGCTCAGTATCCAATTCATTTAGAGGAATATTCATGTATTTATATGTAATGAGTGGATCATGATCAGACACTATTGAAATATGTTCTCTATGAAGTCCTAAAAATTCTTTAAATACATTCATGTAAGGTGCTCCAATAGAAAATCCCCCTTATAAAGATAAAATGTGAATATTTGGTAAGTCGATTTACAATTAACCATATTACATCATTATTTCTTAGAGTTTTAGAAATACGATGAAAAAATACATAGTAATATCATTCCATATCCATGTAAGAATATGTAGAGGTTACATGAATCCTCTAGGATGTTATATTTCAGCCTTAACCTATTGACATACTAATCATCCTGATACATTATCATAAATTTCTTACTTCATATTATCCAACTAGAAATTTTATTTCAAATCAATATACATCTTGGTGCTTCCAGGGTTTATAGAGATATTTGATCTATGGGAATTATCCAATAATTTATTCCTTAGTTCATGTTTAATGGGAACAAAATGTATCTTCCCAAGAATTCCATCCTCATACATGATTTATGTCAACTTTCCATGATTCACACCGCTAATTTTCCTTTGAAAATTATCATCTTCAAACTAATAAATCTTATTCCTTTCCAAAAAAATGGTTATGAAACCAACTGAAAAGGTAATGATGTTTTACCTTCATTGATAATTCCCATATCCATCATCATTGTATTCATGAACATAGGATCCCTTTTAATCCACATTTTATTTAGAACTCCATTATCGTTCTTACTAAATAAATTAAAAACCATATTTTCCTTCCCTGGGTGATAATGTATTGAAAAATCATAATCCATTAGTATCTCAAGTCTTCACATTTTCCTCATGTTGAGTTTTTTCTGTGAGAAGATATATTTAAATCTCTTGTGATATGTATATATCTCACATCATTCTCCATAGAGACAATGTCCTTATATATTCACAAAATATATATTATAGATTCTAACTCAAGATCATGTATTGTATAGTTATGTTAATGAGTTTTTAGCTTTTATGATGTATATAAAATAAATATCTCATTCTGTATAAGGACAAAACCATATCCACTTTTTAATGCATCATGATAAACCACAAATCCACCATTTGTAGATGGTAGAGTTAAAATAAGGGCATTCACTATTCAATTACTAAATTATTCTGAACATTCACCACATTCTTTTATTAATAAAAACTTAACCCATTTATAAAAAATATTGTTTTACATGATATATAATTGAGAAAAATTCGGAACAAAACTCTTATATTAACATATAAAACCTATGAAACTACGTACCTGGGTTATTTTTGTTGGTTAATCCCATTTTTAAAATTCCTTTTTATTCATTTAATCAATAGATATTCTATCCATATAGACACTATAACCCAGAAAATAAACTGATTAATGCCCAAATTCACACTTTATAAGCTTCCAGTATGAATATTTTCTTCTAAGAGTATTAAAAATAATACACACATGGTTATCATTGGCTTCATAGATCTTATATTATATCAAGATATCGACAATAAATAATAAAAAAATTCATCATGTTATTTGTTGAAAATTATTTTAATTAGATCCGTGAAAGAAGTGGGTCCATAAACCAGTCCAAATGGAATTACTATAAACTTGTAATGTCCATTTCTGTTTCAAAATGTTTTCTATGGAATATATTTATTCTTTACATGCATTTGATGATATCCAGAATAAATTTTAATATTTAAAAAATATTAATCTTCATGAAGTTAATCAAATAAATCATCAATGTGAGGTAGATGATATATATTCTTTATTATAATAACATTTATTTCTCAATAGTCAATGTACAAACTCATGGATCCAACTTTATTATTAACAAAGTGAACATGGGATATCCATATAGAAACACTAGGGGGAATAAATCTGTTAATACTCAACTCTTGTAGTTTTTTCTTTAGATCCACTAATTCAACAGTGTTCATTCAATAAAGATTATTTTATATTATCCTTGCATCCATGATTAACTTATTATGAAACTCAATTTCCCACTCCAGAGGATGTCCAAGTAAATCCTTTGGAAATAAATCAATGCATTCATGAAAAATAGGTACATACTCAATTTCATGATTTATTTTCACATCAATATATGACGTTTCCACTTCCTCCCCATGAATTTAATTCAATAGGGATACTGGTGGTTGATCTGGATAAGAACCAGATGATAAAGTTTCTAATCTAAAGATAAGGTATTCTATATCTTCCTCAGAAACTAGAAATTCATTTTCTTGAAATAGTTTTTCAATAATATTTTGACAGCCAGTCCATAACAAGTATTATATAAAAATAAACCATAGGTATGATGACAATGATTGAAACTAAAGAATTTTTATGTGTCATAATGGGGGATGACTGACACGTCTTTATAGCAATGATACTTCCCTTAGGTGTTTGGACTCAAAACTCCTTTATTAAATCAAAAGAAAAATGTCTAATTTTCTTGGAAAACTAAAAGGATATAAAAAATGATATGATATAGAAACAAATAAATAATTTGATAAGTTTTAGGAAACAATTAATATACCTACAACTACATCATTATGGTCGTCAACCTATACAATTTTGATCTCATAACATTGACATTTCCCCAATTTTATTTTGTAGGGAAGGTTTCCTTTAACTTCAGTAAATTAATTTTAACTGTGTCCCATATACCTATAATTGTAGCATTGAACATTGGTATCTTATTTCAATCCATTTCAATCACAGGCTTGGTGGACTTTTTCTACAAACTTTTAATATACTCCTTTTCCTTTTAAGTATGTCTGAGGGTGATTTCATCCACAACTAGTCCATGTTGGAAAATTCCATTTTGTATTATTCACTTTTTCTATTCTTTCTCTTACAACCCACTTATTCCCATGTTTTCCTTTTATATCATTAGTCACAGATAATTATATTCTATATTGATAGTACATGATACTATATCTTCATATTAAGGGAAATTCTAGGAGACTAGTTCCATTATGAGGAATGGTTTTATTCCATCAAAGAATCAGTCAATCTTACACCTTGAATTATGTACATAGTTTGTGACATGAATTGATAACCTTGTAACGTTGGATTAGTACCTAATAATGTTTTTATCCTATTTTTGTCTTAGACGCCATAATTTTCTCTATTTATCTTCTCACTGTTTGTGAGTGAAATATTTTTCCAATAAAATTTCATTATAATATGTTCATTAGATTTTTATAATTTCTTCATCCTTTGTGTTTTTAATTAATGACCACAGCCAATCTAAATCTAAATATAGATTATAAAATTCCATTATAACCTTCTCGATTTTATTACCTCCCAATGTGTGAAATATGTTCTCTAAAGAACTTATCCACTACACAACTACAAATGAATTTTTAGTCCCATTGAATAACATAGTCTCTTATCGCATAAAGTGGTCAAACATTGTTCATCCACAATGAGATTGAGAAGCTCTATATGGGTAAGGTTATTATTCATACCCTGAACTAGTTATCCCTATATATTTATAATTTTTTTAAAAACAATCCCATCTCCAGTACCAGAATCATTATCTTAAATTGGTGGGAAATTCCTACATGGGATACATGCAATGATACATTTTCATTCAATCTACTTGGAATGATTTCTAAAAATGGAATACACTAAATTATTTTATGAATCACAATGAGTAATTTCAAACTATCAAAACACCTAAAAAAATTGGAAATTAATACAGAGCTATTCTTATAATAATAAACAAGGTTTCTTTAGGGAAATATTTACATTTAAATACTTCATAATGGTTTGTAAATAAAATTTTAATTATCCTCATCATATAGCCGAGGAGGGTCAGAACAGGTGCCCATTAAGGCCCATTGTCATTAATTAGGATACCTCGAGTATGGCATATGACACCTTATCAGAGTTTTTACCCCTAGGTATATCTATGCTAGAACCACATCCACTTGTAGTAACCGAAAAAAATGTTGTACTAGGAACACCCACATTATCTCTACATAACGAGAATTCCAGGGTTTTATTCTATTATTATCCTTAAATTTCACCTATGGTTTATGTTCTCTTATCTATGTTTTCTAAATTTAGTTTCTGGGTTTTCTACTAAACTCTTCATAATACAAAAGGTAATGACCCGAAACCTAGTAGCCTATAGTTGGTTCCTTACAATATTAAATTGGTACTATGAATAAGTTTTCACATAGTAAAGGACCAAATATTTTATTAGTTTTGTAAAAAAGATACATACATATGTTTTACATTGCATCATGAAAAGGAAAACAACATATAAACTTCATAGGTAATATCCATAAATCCTAAATTATCTCATGAATTCATTCATAACATATGTCATATCATCTGGAAGAAAAATAAAACATAATTAATGACTAATCTAGGATTCTTATTAATATTAAAAAAATGTAGTGGAATATATGATAAACATAATCAATAAGGCATGGTGACTGACTAAACAACATTCCAATAAACTAATATCTTGAGTATAATATTGAAGAAATAAAATATGAATAAGTAATTCCATATAAATAATCATATGATACCTAACAATGGATATTCTACTTTTTGAATAATCACATGATTTACAAATTATAAATATCATAATGAGAAAATTCATATTACCATATATCATAAACATACTATTGAGGCCTCGAACAATACATTTAAAAATAAATTATTAAGGTCTCAACCAAATCAATTTTTGGTTTTGTATCATGAGACATACCATTGAATCTATGAGATATATGGGTCCCCAACTATCTCTTACCAAGTCCAATTAATTCCAAATATGAATGGGGTTAATCATAATCAACATATATATATGATATGTAAATAACTTGTCCCATTATTTGAACATAATCACTAAAAATTCTAACTAGTGGCGTAAATAGCATCAATATGGAACATTTGTAGTCAAAATAATTATAAATCATTTAATAAATTATTAAACATGAAAATGAGAAGACAAAAATAAATTATAATATCCATTAGTGGTTCTTAAATACATGAAAATACAATAATAAAATCATTAAGTAATTCATGTGCGAAATACTATTTTCTTACATTGTAAAGAAGAATTATTTTAGAACAACAATTTGTATTTTTTATAACTATTTGTATAAAACATGAAATAAAAAATATATTTTTTCATAAAAAAATTATTTTTTTCATAAAAATAATGTTGTTTTATAATATATTATGTATGTTACTTTAATATGGGTAAGAAATCTAGAAGTTTCGTTTAATAGGGCGTGTATATCAGGAAGAATTAGGAATAGAACCTTGTAAAATGTATATTTTTCCATAATATAAATATGAAATGATTTGGATATATTATTTTGAAACATGTACATATAATTAATAATAATTATATAAAAATAATTAATTATTACATTAGTGTAATTATAGAGAAAGTGGAACCCGAATGCCTATGGAGGTATAGGAAGAAAACCTTACCATATTTCCAAAAGTGTTCTGCACTTATGATTTATGTCATGGATAATGAAATTAGATTCATTAATAAATTAATTAATAATATATTAAAATATATTTTTTATTATTATTTTTTATGTTCATTTATGGCCTTTTTACTAAGTTATGAGATTCAATTTCATCATTTGAGATTGTTCTTTTCCTTGGATTTCATGACCGGTTTAATTTTACATGTATATGGAAGATCATGTAAAATGGGAATAATTCTCCAAAATTGATTTTATTTGTTATTAATTAACATTCATAAGAATAAATGGTCTTATTTATTATCTTATTTCTAGATATTAGAATGATTCATTAGTTAGAACTTTAATGATGCTCTTTTTTATTATTTGGGTGGTTTTTTTATCGTTATGGACTAATTCTATCTTATTAATTAATATTATATACAAATTTTTTCAAAAACAATTAATAACTTATAATATATATAATATAATATTTTAACCATAATTATGTTTTTAAAACTATCCTTAAGGGAATAATTGAAAAACAAAAACATGTGATCCATAAAGGATGTAAATCGACACCTCTCAGATGATATTTTCATCTTTAAAATAAAATAAAATGGGGAAGAGGATTAATGGTTTATTATTAATTGAAATATTCAAATTATAGTATATAAATTATAATGGAGTTGTCATTTCAATTCGAACAGGGGAGGTTAGTGAAGGATATGATGATAAAATAAAATCATAAGAATATAAAAGAAATGAAAGGGTATTTTTTACATATAAATTTACCTCCTTGAGAACATCTCTAAGGGGATTGGTTTTTGAATTTTGTTGAGAAAAAAGAATCATAAACATGTTGGATACTATTGGTAAGAGTATTGAAAAGAAATTAGACAAGTCTCAAATCCTGGAATGTGAGAGGAGATGAGGTTTTGAGAGGTTGTATTTATTGTGGAGGAGAGGGGTGTTTTCTAATTATTTTAATCATTAGTTTGTAATTTTTCCAAAAGACTATGAATAGTTTTAGAATTATAAACAAATAAATTAAATAATGAATGTATGTTCTATGAAATGGATCTTACATCATTCATTACTCAATTAATAGTTTATTTATCTTATTATATATTTGTATCATTAATTTCAATATTTCACTCTAAACCAAAAATCCAACAATTTCTAAAGAATATAAAAAATTTGCCACAACCATTTTTAGTTTTTTATAATTAATAAAAATAGATTCTATTTTGGGAGAATAATTTTATAAATGTAATGAATTTAAATTTTAAATAAGTCATCATTTATTTGAAAAATACTAATTTTAAAACTACCAATGATTTTATAAAACTTTGAAAAAATAACTGAGGTCTAATTAAATTATCTTATAATCATAGGAAAAGAAATTATTAATTTATTAATCTATTTTAAGAAAAGGAATTTATTTGAAATCATTATATTAATTATAAAGTTTTAATTATATATTTATGAATTAAAAAAATACAAACACTTTATTTATTAGTTTAAAATCATATATTTACTTATGTCGAGATACAAATATATCATAATTTAATTTATAAGATTACAAAAAAATTAATTTATAATTTCATTGGTGATGTTACTATTCTATTGGTCCTATTACTACTCATACTGATCACATTACTATTTCAAATGTTATGTTATTATTCCATTGGTTTTGGTTCCTCAACTTCTAGAAATACCTATTACATCATTCATTCTTCATTTATAATGTTTTTATTATTTTATCTATGCAATTTTATGTGATTCATGCGATATGAAATAACTACAAGAAGGGAAATTTCATTGATAGAATTTTGGGTCATTACATTAAATATTTTGGGCCTAAACATCCTCAATAGATATCTTTTAAGCCCATAATTTATACCTCAACCACTTCTAAGGTAGTTTTCAATGATTCATATAATAATGACTGAGAAATCATTAAATTTTAATTATTTTTAATTACATGACATGGGTATATTCTATTTTTACATTGAATTTATGAGTTTGATGGAATTTATCTCTACACATTCTAAAACCCCCATTCTTGTTATAAAATAGTAAGGGTGTTTCTTTACAAAATGATTACATGTGTAGAGTTCCACCATTCATAATTTCTCTATCACCAATGATTACCCAACGTAGAACTCAACCAACCTCTTCTTATCTTAATTTTTATTTAAAATAAAAGGCATGAATAATTATTAAAATACAATTAAGGAACATAAAATTATCATATTACATGTTTAAAATGTTTGAGATACTAATTGTCATGGATGGATTCGATTTTTTTTTAATCAAAGAAGCGATCAATAATTATTTTTTAGATATATAGTTTAGAACATTTCATCGCATCCTTGTAATGTTACCCTTGGGATTAGTAATAGTTTTTCTTAAGTTTAGTATTTATTATATCAAATTAAATTATTTCCCACAAGGAAATAATTTTATTAGGAATATAATCTAAAATAATTACATTCCATACTTCTAACATAATTGTATTCATTGCATTTTTAAATAATTATAACCATTTTTTAGTATACTCTATAATATTTTGTACCACCAAGATAACCTCTACTCGTTCATTAAACCCCCAAGTGAAGAATATATCCTCTAAGGATGTGATTCATTGATTAATATCCAATAGAAATGTGGTTAAATATATGGACGGAGGTTTTACCGAATGAAGTTATCCTAAATTATTACTCCATGTTAATGGGAAACAAGTTTCTCTATGTAATAAATGTTTTTGTTTACAATTTGATGAAACTTCTCCAATATAGTGACAATTTTCTCAGTTTCCACCCAATCCTCATTGGGATTCTTTATTTGGAAATACATAAATTTATTATGGGTGTTGACAAAATTTATGTTCCATCCATTTAGTTTTCCTTTAATATAACGTTATATATTTTATTATAAAATGATTAAATATCTTAATTATAAATAAAAATATTTGATTCCTATGTATATAAAATATAATTTCTATGAATTTGTTCATATGTTTTTATTTTCTACCTGTATTCATACACATTTTTTTACAATAGTTTATATTAATCATTATATGAATCTAACTATAACAACATCAATCTGGTGACATCAATATAAAATATATTTTATCAAACTGCTATAAAATACTATTGATCACATTAAACATGATAAAATATTTTATTAAAATTAAGAGACTAGTGTGGAGTCAGTTACTATAAATATCCATCATTTTGATAATTCACCACACACTATACATTAAAATTTAAGTTCATGATAGTTTTTTAGTTTTTATTCGAGTGATGATTTATTGTGTGAATAATTAAAACATGATTAAATGACTATATATTTAGATTTTTCTCACAAAAATATATTATATAGATATTAGTGTGTGGTGATGTCTTATTGTGTTGAACACATCAGAATATGTATTTTGGTTGTATATCTACCATTCAATGAAAAAATGCCTATGGTGTTATTGTGATCATCACTGAAGGAATTTGAATTTGAAAACTGATTTTTCTTAGAATTGGTCTCAATAAATAAAACTCAAAGAATCATGTACTTGAAAGACAATACAAAAATCATCTAAAGAATTTTTTTATAATTTTGATTTTTGAAAAAATTCTTGCTTGAATATGTTATGATACTATTTTTTAAAATGTATTATAATTTGTGAATATAGATGTGAGATTTTACAATAATTTATCTAAAAAATTATTTTGATAATTTTTTCTACATGAAAACTCATGATTAAGCAGCTTCCATGTTGGAATTTTCTTTTTACGATCAAATGAAATTGAGGGATTCTATAGATTGGAAGACTATATGTGTCTCTTATACTTAATGATATATTGTATTTCAGGGTTTGGAGGAAAAGGAATGTCCAATCATACTGATTTTGGGATTACATGGTAATGAAGATAGAGGGGCCATAGATTGAAAGATGATACCATAAAATGGTGTTATCAATCAAGGAATATCAAGGCGATGAAGTGGGATATCATGATTCTGGTTATAAACCAAATAAATATTTGGTTTAAAAATAAAGGGATCATTCATTTGAACTATATTGAATAATATATATCCTTTAGGGTATTTTTGTATGAAATAAATACTATATACTTTCTTTTAATCATTACATTGTATTATGTTTAATTTCGGTTTAATTTCATCTATTCTTATTTTATTTATTAAAAAGTATTCTAACAACCAATATATTTATTCAATTTTTTGTAAAACTTCATATACTCTGGTATTAATTATTTTTTAATGAAATATGTTGTTGTCTAATTAGTAACAATTTTAGTGGGATGGGAATATATTTTTTAATAGGAATTCACCCCTCTTTAATTCTACCATATTTATCTTTTTTTGGTATAAAAAATTATATCAAATCCTTAACTCATTACATTAATTGATAAAAAAAATGTGTCAACATCTTACATTTTAATCATTTTGATATGTGTATGTATCATGTAATGATTTTTTTATTGTTCATGTATTTTATTGAAACATAAAATAGTTTCATTACACTAACATGAAATAGAGAAAATATCATTTTTTTGATACAGTGAACCTACTAGTTTGAACCCTACAGAATAAAAATCATAGAAGACCAGCAATCACTATGGGTGTGGAATATAAATATTTATTTTTTTAGTTGAATTATTTTGTCATCGACTTGGTGTTTTGTTATTTTCCTTAAATAATATGAAATTTTAAAATTCCATTAAAGGATTCATCTATTTATTTCATCCAATGAAATATTTGTATATCAATAAATTTATACTACACAAAATAATTTTCATTACAAATTAACACAAACAATCTAAAATATAATATTGTATTATGATACAATTAATGGTATATTTAGTATTATTGAGATAACAAACTTGAGAAATTCCAATGTTATTTAGACTAAAAGTGATATACTATATGATCACTATCATGATTTTCCATTCATTCCTATACAAACAGTTACACAAAATGAGCACAATTTTATATCCATCATTAATGGGCTTGACTCAATTGGAGAGAATGAAATAACCATTGAACATCTTGTGGGGATGGTTACTAATAATTTACAAATTTAAAATGAATAAAAAATAATTAATGTAGATCATGCCAAACATTAGGACATGAAAAATATATAGTATTTCATCATCACATTAATGAAATAAGAAAATCCATATTTGAGGGATGATGAGAATGATATGAAAAATAATGGTGTTTAATTTTCATTTACTTTTGATGCATTAGTTTTTTATGATCATATATTTAAATAGAATGTTTTATTTAACAATAATAAACCTAAAATAAATTATAATAATCTTGAAGAGATATAATTAAAACTCACTCATCGTGAGAGGAGAATGAATACAATTATGAAAAATAAGAACATCAAACAAAATCATTGGTAAAAAAGGGAACACATATTATAAGAAATGAAATTTATAACAAATATTCAATGTATTGAAGAAACCAAAACACATTAAACTGTATAGTAAAAGGTTTTTAAAAATGATCAACTATTTTAAATATTTGAATATGAAATAAAAAAGTATCTTCTAGATTTGAATGATACTTCATGTATCATCGTGTATCTATCTTCAAAAAAAATAGTTATTATTATGAAAATAAAAACAATATAGATGGATTATACTATAAAATACATTAGAATAATCCATGATTGATGTAAATTGTAATTCTTAATACTCTGGATCAATTAAAATTGATTGAAAATATTTGTTGACAAACATATTATGGTTGTTCATCTTTATTAGAATAGGAAGACGATTTTACTTTTATTGATGAAAATACTATATATATTGAATGTATGGAAAAGAGAAAAAATTATTTAGCTAAAAATCTAATAATTAAAAAGGTAGATTTTTCTAAAGTAGTATATATGATTAATAATATTATATCCGATATCTCTAAATTTTATTCTTATATTAATAATAATTATTAAAAAATATCTAAAATTTTATAATGGAAGATTTATCTCTTTAATGAGTACATTGAATATAAAATATAAATATCAAAATTAATTACTCAATTCCAAACTATGCCATCAATAGAAATTTCAATTAAATATAGAAATAAAAAAAGTTAACATTATGTCATATATTGAATGTTTGAAGAAAATAATAAAAAACATAACAACTAAGATAAATTCATATAAAAATTTCATTAAATATTTTGATCTAAAAGAAAAAATATGATCTTTATCCCAAATCCATATATGATTTTTTAAAAACAATTAATTTGTTTCTAGTTATGAAGCTTTGTACAATAAATATAAAAGAGGTCACCCTTGAAGATAATAGTGTTCATTGAATAAAATTCAATATCTTCAACATATTTATGATTAAGGAATTGAATAGATTAATGATATGAAACATGGAAGATTTGTTCCATTAATGGGTTCCCAATTAATATTTTCATAACATTAATAGAACTAAGAACATTTGGGTACCATACTCATAGGATTCAATTTATAAGCAGATAATATGGGTATGTACAAACAAAATATATTGTACATGGAAATGTATCACTGTTGATAAAAAATAGAGTCAAATATAGCTACTAGAACATGAAGAAATTAAATTCTGGAAGATTCAATTTTTAAGAAAATGTGAATGGTGAATTTCATGTTATGGGTAATGATTTTTCATTAGAAAAAAATAATAATATCTAATGTTTGTTTTGTCATAGGACTTATGTTAAACCTCATAAGTATAATCAACCAATAAAATGAATTTAGTTAGTGAACTTTTGTAATGATACTTATAATATTAAAATTTCTGATTGAGTGTACACATTACTTAAAATAATTCTTTCCAATGTGTATACAATAAATTTAGAAAAAAATTGCATTCTAATTTTACACTATCTTTATCTAGTATAAGATTCCTCATGTATTTGGAATATAAAATTAATTTTTTAATTTACATAGGGTAATAATGCAATATTGGAAAGGTATAGTTAATGATTTATCAGAACATAAATGTTAAACATATATGATATATGATTTATTCAAATATTCAAAGAAATAGAAGTCTATATTTTAATTAATTGGAAAATTATTTTAATTAATTTTCTTATTGATAATGTAGATGTATCATTTATAGTCCTACAAAATCTAGGAGTATTAGAGGCAAACATATCATGAATTATTTAGTTAAGGATTACAAAAGACTAACATGGGCCTATATTCTATGACATAAATTTGAATCACTTTATATTTTCAAATAATTATTTTTTCTTATGAAAAAAATATAGAAAAACAAAAGGTGTCACTTTATGAAGTGATAGTGGTAGATAGTATTTTAATTATTCATTTTCTTTCTTCAATTATAAAGAAGGTAGAAATCAACATTTTTCAACACCTATAACACAAAAAATAATGATATATTTGAACAAATGAATTGAAGATTTCATCACATTACCGATAAAAATTTTCTTGAACACTCATTTTCTAATTTTTTGGGGGGTACAATCCATGAGTTTATCTTTCAATACAATAAATAATTTTTTCCATCATATTTTGAAATTCAAAACACTATATAAATTTTGGAAAAGAATAATCCCTAAACATAATGACTTTAATAATTGTTTAGGAAATTATTGTATTCAGAATGCTAAAAATAATTTTAATAAATTAGATCTAATGGCTGATAAAGGAATACTTCTTTGTTACTACACTTCAAGTAAGGAATTTCACCCCTTCAACAAGTGGAAAGGAACTATTTATGGAATATTTAAATTCAATTTGTATGAATTATATCTATAATTAATAGTATCAAAGGTTATACACAAAGATTTTTATTTTCAGAAACCTCATTTTTATTACAGATTATTAAAAATTAATAATTAGAAATTAACTTACAAAAAACCAGATCAATGGATGTATATACTATATAATTTATTTTAATTTATAACAATTAACAGGTAGATGGGGTTAAAAATTTATCTTTACCTATAAATCATATTGACCTAGAGAATCAATAAAATTATTATATAATTGGTGATGCAAAACAACTATATTAAAATATAAATGTACTTCTGAATGAGTGAGAGAATCTATCATTCATATCTCAGCTAAATAATAAAACAGAATACAGAATTATTTCTGATAAATTTTGGATATTTCTTATGCATGAAAGTATAATTATTTTGAACAAAACAACATTTTCATTTTGTTTTGGAATCTAATGATTTTTTTTGTTATTGGTGATAAGAGGGTTTTTCAAAATAAATATGATGAAAATTAGATTATTTTTTTGAATTATGTATGATTAGTTTCAAAAGGTTGTTCCTAAAAAGTTTACATTTATTATAGAGAAATTTTTTCTCTATAAGATCGGTTTGAATCTATCCTCATGCTTCAACAAATTATAGTTCATTTAAATTTTATATCAATTGAAAGTTAAATGTTACATCCATAAAAATATATATTTAATATCACAATTATATAAAGTGACCTCCTAGTTTTGAATTATTAAATTCACCAAAACATGTTTTTAAACAAACTGAAGTAAATTTTTGAATTAAATGTCCTTTTAGTGCCATGCTTTATTTTTTTAATGTTTCCTTTAAAAAAATTTCAATGTAATGTTAAACCCTAAAATTTGTACGATGAAGTTATTTAAGGGTACCAAAATTGTTCAAATATATATATTTGAATTATATTTTTTTTCAATTAAAAAAATATTATAGGTAGTTTCTGAAAACATATATACATTTAGTTCATGATTAATGTGATAAATAATTTACTTCTCGGATTCCAAATATATTGAAAAATATGAAGGAATAGTCTTAAATTAACATAACTATATAATATATCTACATAAATAATTTGGTTTTAACAATTTATCAAGTATAAGTATTTTTGTCTGTACCTCTTGTAAATTATCTCTTGATAAATTTGGGAAACTAGTTGATCCAAAATTATGCAATGGCATGATATGATGTTCAATATAAATAATATCATGTTAACTAAATATTATGTTTGATGTATTATTTTCCATTAGAATCCACAAAAATTTGAAGGACACACAACTTAAATTATAAAACAATTCTTTATTCTACCATAAATATAATTATGAAAAATGTTTCTTTAGTTTTTATGGAATTTAGTTTTAGTGAAGTTTAATTTTGATATTTATTTTGGAATATGTAGTCTGGATATATAGATAACCTCAAGAACTTTTCATTTCATTAGTGATTATATAATATCATTGTCTAAAGAAATTTTTTTCCTTTTAACTGTAGAAACAAAATATGTAGAGACTTAGAGTTGTATTTGTTAGTTTTTTTGAATTCAACACACACTCATGGATTTTGGATTGTGTTTTACTCAATGTTCTATTCATTATGACAAAAAAACTATTTCGTTTTTTTGAATTCCATCACATTGCTCAAGCAAAAATCACATAAACAATAGACACCATGTCCCTTGTGAACTTAAACAATATGGATACATGATTATTAATTTTAACAACACTAAAAAAATGAAAATATCATCCCTAAAACATTAAATTTTGATATATTTTATGATATTTAAAAAAATTATGAATTATCGATGAGAAGTGATCATAATTTTGGCTTCTAGTTTCTAAAATATCACGACATTACAAAACATCTTATGAGGGGTGATTATATCTTTTATATTTATACTATATTTTTATACATGTAAATTACATTATCAAGAATGTTTTCTAATAGATCCACTATTTTTGAAGATATATCATCATTTTTGTTCCATAAAAGTTTACTTCTAAATGGATGAATGTTATTAATTATTCAATTTAAATATATTCTAAACTTTTCAATGCTCATATGTTTAGTATTATTTTTTACATTCTCATTTTAACTACTCTATTATAATTTCTATATTTTATTTCATTCATTTATCTACAAAAATAATTAAATAGTTTAACAGATGTCATGTTTTATACTCATATTTTTTATATCATTTTTATTTTTATATATGTCACATGATTATAATATTCTCAAAAAATATAAATTTCTCCATATTATCTATTTATTTTCTTCACTAATTTTATTAATGTTTTCTAATGGAAGATAGATTATTGAGTTTATAAATAGGAATAATTTTTTATATATTTTGTGGATGATAAAAAATAATTTTTGTGGATTCTCTTGAACTATTGTATATAGATTAATATCATCCATAAACATTAAAAGATATCATTTGGATGTTTCATTCAATTTAAGTTATCCATCCCTTATTTATATCATTTTAATAAAATAATTATCATTTATTTTTATAAAAATCATTTTCTTTAGGGTTTTATGTTTTGACTATCATAGAGTGGAAGAATTTAATGTTCAATTTAATGAAGAATTTATCATACTATGTGTGTTTTATTTATTTTGGGGAAAATTAATAATTTTTTAAATTTCTTAAAATGAAATAATTAAGGATAAATATATACATTATTTAACTAAGTGTTGAATATATTACAAGGTAATTGTTTTATAAATGTTTATCTACTTTTTGTTTCATCCTATAAAATAATTGTTTTGAATATTGTTACCAACCAGGGGGGAGTTTTAGCTTCTCAAAAATTTCATCCAGAAGAATTTTTTTTTTGAAATGATACAATATATGATGTTTCATCCTCAAATTCTACTCCAAATATAAAATTTTTTTTGGTGTATAATGATATTATAAATGAAAAATTTATCGATCTTTTGACTTTAATAATGAATTGTTTTCATAATTCAAAATACACTCGTTATTAATTTTAATAAAACTTCACAATGATTATTTTAGTTTTTATTTTTGTATAAATTTATTATCCAATAAATTAGAATCTAGTTAGAAGATTATTTATTGAGATTTAGTTTATAGAATATTAATTTAAATACACAGGTGAATTATGATATCATGCTATATTGAACATGTTAGATGATGTTGTAAAAATGTACATCCATCAAATAATAGAGGAATTAATCTAACACAGTTTCAATTGACCCTGAAGAACATATAAAATTACTGTTGTTGTTTGTTACAAAAGGTATATAAATAGAAAATGAGAATTTTAGTATTTGAATAATATTACTAAGTTATTTGAAGTTTTTTTGGATATTTTTGATATCTACATCATTTTCCCCAAGAGATATTATTATTTCATTTGTCTTTAAAAATATTATTCATAGATAATTTTAATGAGATATTTTATAATAACCTCCATAATCCTTTCTTAATGTTATTTATTTCCTCCCAATCCTTCATGATTGAGGAGGTTCTGATCTAGGAGATTGTTTCCTTATACTATGAGGTTAGGTATTCCATTGATAGTAAAACTATAAGATCAGCTAATCCTTTTTCAATGATGGTATCATTTATTTAAAAGATATAGAATTATCTTTCAAAATGATTGATGGATTTCATGTCTTGGATAATATAGTTTTTATGGACTGAATATTGATATTTTTTGGATGTTTTTTTCATCAATGAACTTCCTTGTGTGGATATTGTATACCTTAGTTTAGGTTCCATAGCATTTTCCACTTTTTCCTATTAGAAAAGGGTTCTTTAATTGGTACATGTTTTTTAATTGATATCATTGATGTATTTTTGAGTTATTACTCAATAATACACATTTTTTAATATCATTTAGTAACATTAATTATTAATTTTTTATTTATTTAATTTTATGTTAATTGTATTCATTGGATAGTCGTATAACTTCTTATGGATTCATTTTTCTACGCGTAAACTTCATTTACTATAATATTACTTTGATTTTATCATAATATCACATTTTTCTAATGAACTTACATTTTAGTGGGGTGGATATTTTAGTATTATCTAACTAATTCCACCTCTAGTAGAATTTCATAATTATATTTTGGAAACCACATATAGATATTTAATCAATATATACATTTCATTTATAAATTTAAAATACAACATAAAATTAAATAAAAACTTATTATTCCTCTATGATTATTGTTGGATAATTCATTGTTCACTTTTATACCCATTGGAAATCGAAAACAAAATAAATGATTTAGAACAAATTCAATACAAATATTAGTGAATAATATAAGTTAGCATGTAATTGAAAAGGAATAAACAATAGGGAAGAGATAAGTAATAAAATGGATGTCAGATGATATATCAATAGAAAAAAATCAATAAATAATTACGTGGATAAAAATAAAATATTTTATATTGATGGGGTCCATAATGTCACAGTTCCTAGTGAGATTATCAATTCCTCTGTCAAGACATCATAACTATACATTCAAGGATTTTAGATATGACATAACAAATAATAGGACAAGAATAAAACAAATACAACAAATTAAGATTTATCAGGACTCTTACTAAGGAATTGAGAAGCTATATAATTTATGGACCCACTCATCCCACAATACATACAATAAATTAGTAGTATTAAAAATTTCTTCTAATAATACTTGTAATAATTTTGAAAAGAACCATTTATATATACATGACATAGTACTAAATACTTTTCATATAGAATTAATAAGTATTAGATTGTAAAAGTTTACAAAACAAATTGAGTTAGACTGTTATTTAGGTAAAAATCCAATAATATGGATTTAATTATTTGATGTTCACAATGGGATGGAATGTATCTTTATTCAAGTGTAGTGGGGTGGTTTTCATTCACTATATATTTTTAATAAATACAATGGTAAGAAACAAGTAAAATGATTTAAAATACAGACATGAAAAATAAAATTTGACTATATAAAAATATTTTGGAATTATAAGGGATTATAAGGGAGGTATAATAACAGGTAATATTAATTATATATTCTTAATAAAACATTTTATTTAAAAGAATGAAAAATATTATAAGTAGTTGAAATGTAAATAATTTCAAAGGTTGTTTGAATGAAATAATAAGATAAAAATATGGAACCCCTTACCTTGATATATACATTCCAAAGGCATGATAATGATCTCCTTAGATTCATAAGAGCACGGTATCTCAAAACTGAAATGTGGATAAAGTTTTCATACTCATAAACTCTCTAATTCTCCTATGAAAATATGTTAAGACTAGTTTTCAGGTGATAAATAGAGATAAATTTCGTAAACATTATCAATTTAAGACTCCAATTAAATATTACTGAGCACAAAAATGAGGTAAATAAAAAGATCAATAGATTTTAATGAGAGAGAAATTTGAGGCTAAGTCGATATTTATTTCAAATGAGGGATTATTCTTTATTAATTTCTAGACATAGGACGTATACATTCTATTGTTTAAAATTGAGAAGAACTATATTTAATATAGTTTCTAACCATGTTATTTTACATTTAGGACTTGATTTAAGACTTTTATATTTATAAGAATCAAAATACAATTAATTAATTTACTTTGGATATGGGAAAATATTATTCATGAAGAAAAGTTTTTAAGTTATAATAAAAAATATCAATTTTGAAAGAAAACTATATGTTTGGAAAAATAATAATTTATTTTAAAATACATTATTTTATTTAATAATTAAAATTTTGGTCAATAAATCATTTATATATATTATCACAAAATTTTTACATAATAATAAAATCATAATTATTACATTATAAAAATAGTGAAATTATTTTATTCACTCAAAATATGATTATCTCATAAGATTATGAAAATTTTATTGATAAAAAATTAAACATTTATATTCTATATATTATTCCCTTTTATGAAAATATAATTATATAAAAAATAAAAATAATTTCTTCAAAAAATTATAAGTGTATTCCAAAATCATATGTTTGTTGCACAAAATTTAATACCTCTCTATTGATAAATAATATTTTTAATACAACATTAGTGTGTCATTGTATTAATATTAATTTATAAATATAAATTATAAATAACCATCAATTATATTATTGAGAAATGTTTTTAAAGTAATTTATTTTTATAATTGTATATATTATAGTTTTATTAAATTTATAATGGTCATATTATTGACAATAAAATTACAACAATCTCATTTCCCTTCCAAAGGTCATGTTACGTGTTCTATATAAATATCAATTTAATATCTAAAAATATTAATATCCCACATTTAGTATTTTTCTTTTCCTATTATATTTGTCTTTGTTTTTTTCATAAGAGTAATATATATTATATATACCTCATTCTTTTTATGGTATGATAACCTAGTGTTCATGTTTATGGTGTTGCCCTGTATTATAATTTATTTTTATAACTAGATACCATAAGTGTTTTGAAAAAAAATGTCATTTTTTGTTTAAATATTATGATTAAATACTATAATTTTTTTATAAAAAAATTGAATGTGGTGTTGATTTGTTATAGTAGAATCTTGAGTCTTATATATAATCTTGATTTTTTAAATAACTAAGAAATACTCAATTATACAAGGTATAAAAACCCTTTATAAGTATATTTTATATCATATTTTGAACCAACATAATCAATATCCATGTATCCTATAAATACATGTCATTGTTACCTATATTAAAAAAATCTGAAATCCAATATACCATTGATATATAATAATATATGCTTCACCACTGGTATGTGTCTTTATTTGGGATCACAGTGATGTTTCTCCACATTCCCCATGGAAAATATAATATTTTATATTATCTCCTTCAAGTATAATATTCATCCAAAATATCTTTTATATTATGTAATATTGACATACTTTTCACACTCATCACTGAAAAACATCATCTTGGCAGTAGTTGGAATTGTAATTAGCTTTATAGACTTCAATAAAAAAATATTTTGAACAATTCTATTTAATATTTTTATTGTGTTTGAATAAAGTATTCAATATTAGATAATTTTTTTATTTTTTGTCATCATTGATATTTGACTATAATCATTTTTATGGATTAATTTGTTATAGAAAATAATAAATATGTAATTTTAGTGATTAAATAAATGTTTAATAACAATATTAAATTTATATAACTGACATTTTAGAAACTATTATTTTAAACAAGAACTTTAAAATTTAATATATGTTTTGTATGACTGATTAACAATATGTATATGTGATATCATGAATTTGAGTAATATATGTAATTGAATCGTAGATATAAAATTTGTTATGTGAGATTGAATATGGAGAAGAGATGGTTTAAAGGTAAGATATATATCTTGAACCTACTATATAATTTCAATGAAATTAAGAAGAAATTTTATTTAGTTTGTAATAGTAAAATTTAGATTTATTATTTCATACATTTTCAATCGGTAGGAAATGTTTTATAAGAGTAAACCATATTTTTAAAATATATCACAATTGAGTTTTATAGATGACAAGCTATGATACTATTTAAAGAATAAAATTATAGGAATGAATTTAAAATTTTGATGACCATTTGTTATGAGACATTAATGGATAAGAAAATGGGACATTTTTTGATACATTTGAATTATATTTACGTTAGTTTGAATGAAAAATGTGTCTCCAAAACTAGGAGATTAATGTAATGATATCTATAGAACATTTTTAACTATAAAATGGTATTATTTTAATATATTTTATACCTTATATTTTTTTATATTTAAGAAAAAACTGAAGATAAAATGGATTTATAGAAGAAGGAAGTTCATGGTAATGAGAAAATAATACAATAATGATGAAAGTGGTGGTAATTATCATTTCCTTAAATAACTATAGATTTCAAAATTAATTGCAAATGAAGATATGATGAATCATTTTATTTCAACTTTGAGATTACGAAATTTCAATATTTGGTTTAATTTGAAAATTTTTATTAGCATCCTTTATCATATTAGATTGTCAATTATTTTTCTTCTCCTCCCAATTTCTTAATGGAGGATGAGAGAGTTATTTTTTGGGATGATGTGTGAAAGGCTATAATTTTACTGGTGATGATATTACTAATGTTGTCACCTATCTCAAATCCTATAATCAAAATTTCAATAAGATAATGAATTATTACGTCATCTCTAACACCTAATAAACTATAGTAGTAGGTATGGACAGTATCATGAGTTATCACACAAAGCACACTCTAAAGAGGCCTTATTAACAAAAATACATAAATGTTAAATTTTTAAATGTTATAATAATATTTTATCAAAATATCTTTTTTTTAATTCTTCTAAAATATATAAGCTGAAGATAACTATTAATAATTTTTCTTAAAAAAATAGTTATTTTGATGATTCGTAAAATATTCCGATTTTACTAATACTATGACTTTTATGGCGTTATTAGTATATAGTTATGACATAGAAATTTACAAAACCCTTTTATTATATATATATATATGTGTGTGTGTGTGTGTGTTATTGGAATTATACATTTGAAAATATTAATTATAATTCAAAAACACATTATTTATTTTTTAGAACTCATGTAACATTTTTTTCATAAATTCTTATAATATATTATACATTTTTATATAAAAATTAATTTTGAACATATAAGTAAATTGAATTAGAAAAAAAATCAAATTTTTATTCAATATTACATATTTTTTTAATAATCGTCACTTTTGTAGGCATAGATAGTAACTTTCTATAAATAAAAAAAGTTATCATGGTAAATGTTTGAATGGTAAGAGTATTAATTCAACTTGTAATTCACATGAAACATGATAAAATAATGTATAATATTACTTTTTGGAGGTCTTAATCAATCCCATTTATTTTATACTCCATTATTTCTAGTATTTGGATTCACTAGACTTTGTTATGAGGTTATTTCTTTACATTATGTTAAAATATTTACAAAAACATAATTCTCCCAAAATATAAAAGAGGAATGCCACCAACCCTTTACAAAACTCTTTTAATATTTGATTTACACTTCAAAAACCATCAATTGAGTTTATCCTAGAATAATCATTCATGCTATTCATATTTTGTTTATTTGATATTTTCTTATGAACATCCATTATACAGAATCTAGAAAGAGAATCCTGAAGTTTACAATGTAAGTATTGACATTGTGAAATGTGTTTCATGAACTTTGCCACATAATTCAATATGAGAACACCACAAAGACTCCAAATGTTAGGTTGAAGTATAAATACAACATTATACTAGATGATGGAGAATATTATATTCTCGTGTATCGTGACCCAAAATGTCCTTGAGTAGGCCTGTAATGTTTATAGTTCCACTCTATTTTTATGGGAGGCAGTGATGGTATTGAAGGAACCACATAGAAGGGATGAGATCGAATGGAGATAATGATCTGTATAAAGGGTATAGGGGCAGAACTCATATGATAAGGAGCAATTAGTTTTACCATGGTGTTCACCCACGGTGCTAATCCAGGTGCTCCAGTGCACACCATCCTTTCATGCCAAGAGGATGGTGTAGGCCCAACCTACACATCCCAAAAGGCATATCCAACCCTGTGCGCAACAATTACATAGAGAAAAAACATTTTTAACCTGCTTGTCCAAGAATTGTTTGACCCTTATGTGAGACACCTACGTTGACTACCTTCACCATGGACATTTGGGGGGTAATACCTTCAACCATTGTATCTTTTTTACCTATAAAATACTATAGGGATCCTCATTTTCACAGATAAAAAGTCCCATGAACTCCCTACACTATTTTCACCCTATTCCTTTTCCCATTCCCCCAGAAACCTTCCAATTTTCCACAAATAATCAGATGAAGAGATAATTATGGTTGGGGTAGTGCAACCGAATTCATCTTAAGGTAAAATGCACATGACAGCTGCACAACGAACGCTTTCTCCCATGGTGGATGAACACTATTTTGAGGAAAACATTACTAATTAGGGACTAGTGTGAGACTATTCCAAGAACAATAGTGGATATCCTTGGATCCATGAGAAAATCCATTCCTATGTGTTGTCTCCCAGGTTTTCCATCACCCCAATTACCTTCAGATCACTCATGCCTACTTGTATGATGTACTCTCATCTTTTAGAGGAAAAACTATGAAAATAAATCCCATACCAAATAAGGATAACCTACAGAAGAAACCCATTTTCAATCACTAAAATCTATACTTTTCCCGATAAACTCTTCAGTCACTCTTTGAGCCACCAATGAATGTTTCTCTCTTTATTTAGATCCCTATTTTGAGAGCGATCAAATTGAAACCTCTATCGAAGCTTACAGAATTAAAAAACCAA
This sequence comes from Viscum album, assembly GCA_963277665.1. Lineage (NCBI taxonomy): Eukaryota > Viridiplantae > Streptophyta > Magnoliopsida > Santalales > Viscaceae > Viscum > Viscum album. The sequence goes on along the minus strand of OY728134.1, from coordinate 599,876,889 downwards.
AAAAAGAGGCACATCAGCATTTATGTAATTTGGATATAAATTCCATCATTCAATGTTATCATACATATCTATTACCTAAAGGGTTGGTTCCTTAGGGGTGCGTTCAGATATTGATACGCATAGTCATGATGACCCCTAACCTAGGGGTGATTTCATGTAACTCCCAGTATCATATACTAGGTCTAGGGACACATCCTTCTCTAGATATCTCTAAGACCCGTAGAATTAGTTTTTAGTTGGGGAGGGTGAGGATCACACATTCCATTCCCCTCTATATAGAATGATATCCTCCCATCAGAACTTATTTTTGTGCTTCCCTCCTAGAGTAATCCTCAATCCTTTCTTACAGGATATTTCACACTTAATATTATTATCCTAATAGGTCATACCTGGGTGTATGTCTTATGTAACTATTATATATATGAAATGGGAGAGGGAACTAAGGAATTAAATCCCTTACATTATCTTCTGTATCCCTAGCCACTTCCACCAGTGGAAGATGGATTGTATGGTTTTCAATTTTGTTGAATATATGTTTTTTCTCACATTCATTCATGAATCATGTGGGATTATAGGATAGTCACGATCATGATTTTTTAACGATAAAATTTATTTTTTGGAAGAGAATAATCTTTTAGATATTCCTTTCATCGTTCATCAAAGTGCTTCCATGGGCATGTGACTTTAAGTCTACTTATCCAACCTACTGGGAAAGAAGATTATGTGGTTCCTTGGATTTACCTCTTCCTCTTGTTTCTCTCAACAAGCATGAATCTCATTGGATTAGAGGTTTGTGGTGAATAGTACGTTCACATGATCACGAACCCAATGGGAATAATTCCAAGTTTAAGAACAAACTAAACCTTTTGGGCCTCCTACATTGTATAACCCCAAAATCTAACTTGATCGACCTATTCAATAGTGTATTCCCAATTCATAACTGAACCATATGGAATCTTCCTTAGTATTAAGACAAAACCAAACCGTACGTATTAACATGGGAATTCTCTATAATAATATACCATCACAAATCCTCTCACTGGGTCATACTCCATTGAGATACAGACACGTGGGCCTCTACATGCATATGTTATCATAATAAAACTTTGTTTGATTTAATTTTTGTCTAAATGGGATATGTTGGAAGACACCCTATAGTCTAAACCCAACACTACAAATTAACCCTAATTCTCCCTAGGATGTATTACTATTAGAGTATTATTCATACAAGGAATCCATATGTCTTCAAGGTTCAATGACCTTCTTCAGCATAAGTCCCGCACCATACATTAACTAGGAACTGTTCACCTACACTTTTTTGTCGCATGATGCTAAAATGCATGGTTTGGACCATATCACATGAAATTAAAAGGTTTCATATACCCCATTAATTGCCACCTAAAATCATGGGTTTTGATTCATTTAACAAAAATATATAGGAATCCCATCACATAGGTATGATTCCAACATCAAGAAAACTCCCATCCCCTAGGACAATGATACACTCCAAATCACACCACCTTGGGGCTAAAAATCGTCATCATCATAATAGTGACTAAAGAATATATAATCAGAATATAAAATGATTTTATTGTTAGAGAACCTCAGATATTAATATCTCCATTGATAAGGGGCCTCAGTTACATACAGATTATTCTAAATTCCATATACGCTAATAATTGATTATTAATTCAAGGTTAACCCACATAATACTTGGGATATAATGATGGATTCACAAATATGTCTTAAATCTATAAGTGAGTCTAGGAGTATGCAACAATTCTCCCCAAAAGGCTATGATGAGACTGACCTTCTATACTCTTGACTAATGTGTGTTCTTATGTATCCTTGGATGAACTTCCCAACAAGGTCCTGCATTTGGAAGGTAGGTCCCTCATGGGTATAGAACCCCTGGGTGTTTCCATCTCCATGATCAATGACATTGGAGTTCATTCAAAAATAGTTAAACTTATGTTAACGATTTCACAATATTCAACTCACTTATAATCAATCATAGGGCCAGCACATTCTCCTAGAGAAATGTAATCTAAATCATTCCGATGACATATGAACCTTTTACCTTTCCATTTAAATATTATTCTTTTTCCAATTTTATATGTAAATAAAATTATTTGTAATATAATAATTTTTATTATATTTTTCAAATAATAACTAATCACTTTTTCTATTTCCCATAAGAAAAATGAATCTGTAATCCGTGTGTTTTGAAGTCTATCACCACCACAACACAACATATTTCATTTTCCTGAACCTCTTTAAAAAAAGATTTAGGGTTTGGAATAAAGAATAGGTATTATTTTTTCGAAATAAAAAATGTTTTTTATGAAAAATATTTTAACTAATTAATGATATGATCAACCAATGATCATTGTTATTTTAATCAATTAAAATAAGCATACTATGAAGATGTTCTTTTATTCAGATTTTTTATTTTTTCATATAAATTAATTATTAATTTAATTCATTCATATTATGTTCTATAAAACTAATAAATACAAAATAATATCATTATTATTCTAGTATAATTATATTTCAATAATGTGGCTTCATAATCATTCATTAAATATAGGTATGTTCATGTTTGGGTTGGTTTGACCACCTCAATGATCAATACTATGAATTTAAATCAGTAATGACTATGTGAAAAAAATACAAGTATAATATGATATAAATGAGTATGAATTGATATTTTTTGGTTCTAGAAAATTCATATCAATATATAATACATTATTAACAAATAAAAATTATTTTTTCACAATTCACTGAAACATTCTTGTTTTTTATTTTACCCAAAATGATAATGACTAAATAACTAATTAATGGAATAAAAAACATCATAAATAGTTATAAATAATATAAAATATTAAATTTAATGATCGATAAATAATTAAATTTGTAATAAAATTATATATAGATATAACTATAATGAAACTAGTACAAATGATCATAATAGTAAGAACCCGATGTAAAAATCAGTAGAATTGCTATATATAATGAAAATTTATAAAGATTATTCATTAAAATTGGTATGGGTTTTATTATGAATTATTTTATAACAATATCTATTTTTTGATACAGGATGTTAAAGATCATTCATGGAAGTCCATTAAATTATTAAGTGGTTTCAGTCTCAAATTTATCTTTTGGAGACATAATTTGTATTATATACCTAATTTCCCAATAGTGGTGTATATATACTAACTATTTTAGTTTTTACATAATGAAATGAATTTATTCATAGTATTTAATGAAAAATTGTATGTCCAATCATTCATTTTTTTATTATTTAATATCTAGTCAAGCTATATGTGGGGGTTTACATATCAATTTTCATTAATTGGAACACATGTTATAATCACCAGATATTTTATTTTTGTGGTGAATAAATTTAAATAGAAGATTTTGTTACATAATAAATATAAAATTTAATGTATTTATAAGTCGATATTTTTGTCTACAAAAAATATTATTTGGAATCTACAGAAACCTAGACCATCATAAAACATAATCATTTCCATGGAGGGAAACCCATCATAAGCTTTGGTAAGGTAAATGTTAGTTTATTTTCCTAGAAAATGCATCACCTTATAAAAAATTTCAAATGGATGTCACTATGTAATAGAAGAAACTATGGTTAATCACCCGGGAAATTGTTGGTTGATCATGGAAGAAAGCATCACCGTGATTTATGTCAAGTTGTTTTAATAATTCACACCAATCGAGACACACATGTGAGATATTCTTTGGAATATTGACATGATATTAGTGAACCATAATGAATGATTTTCCTCTAATTTCCCTATTCTACATTGAACATAAACTGTAGATCCCACTTACTATATTCCACAGATAACATAAGACAATTTAAGTAAACTCCCCATGATATGTATATAATAAGGGTACTTCTTGATACATTGATGATACCGAATAACTTATATTTTTATTAAGGGGTATTATCCAAGACACCAATATTTTTTTAATGTGGATATATTTGATTTATATTTTTATCCTTATAAATATAACAAATTTTCCATTAGTAATATGTTCCAAATGGAATGGTATGTGCGTTATGAAAACCTATTATATTGAATGCATTAGACTTAATAATGTGATGGCTGGGGACCATAATTATATTTACCCTCTATATTTTGATAGGTCTAATGAGATATTATAGGTCCAGTTTTGGTGTATTTGTCTTCCCATAATTGGATAATGTCTTCAAATAGGGCCTTGAAATCCTATTTTCATGTCAATAATTATTGATTCCTTTAGTAAAGATAAATGATTATTATCAACAAATAAATTTATTTACAATGATGTAGGATTCCATTAGTTTCATTTGATTACTGATTCATGTGGTTTATTTTTTATATCCATATCACTTGTAAAATGTTTATATAATGAAATTTTCTACTCAATGAAACACATTACTATATATCTGAGCACACCATTATTTTTTCTTCCCCAGTAATCCTAGAGGATGAATATGTGTAATGTTTTCTAGGAAGTTAAAATCCTGTTTTCACAAAATGATCATACCAAATGTTTGATTTGTTTTGTATTTTATATATGTATTTGGACCAATAAGGCTACTAAATTAGTATATCCTTTTGAAATTATTGTATCTTGTACCTATAATGTAATAAAACCATCAAATCTTGCGTTAAAGTGTATGGTATGATATGTTTATTATTAATGAAATGGAAGTATGAACCTTACATGCTATAATTATAAGAACAAAGGTAGAAAGTGTAATTTCTTTGATAAAACCTCAATATTTATAGGGAAAACTCTTGAAAAATAATAAGAATAGTGTTTTACAATTCGATATCATAATATATTTAATTATTTTATATTGTAAAATGCATTGTGGGTAATTTGGGGAATAATAATTGTATTAATACCCATATTAAATTCAAGGATATTTCCCTTAAACATTTTATTGAAGCTATGCTTGAGACGAATCATTTCGTAACCCTATTAAAGAAGTTGATCGGGTATATAGTAACTAATATGATATTCATAGACCATTCTACTAATCCAAAATATTGTGTAATTATGTTAGGTTTATATAAGTTAAAAAATATTTATTATTATATTTAAATAAAAAACTATTAGTAATTGTATAATGGATCATGTCCCTAGGGAATATCACTCCCACTTTGGGAATTAGTGAAATGAAAAATTTATCCATTGAAAACTATCATCTGAATTGAGATATAGAAGCATGGTGGATTCTAATTTGATATAATAAAGATGAATATAGGATCTTGAACTTGTAATGGTGTAATTTTAATGAGGTATTAAAAAAAAGTTATTTCCTCTTGATTAGAGGGAAAAATGGAAATGATGTAACTTAATGTTAGAAAATAGTATGAAAAAATATAATTAAATATGAGGGTAATTTTACATGGTTAAGTAGTATTGTGTCATACCATATATGTAGATCATAATTAAATATTGGTCATTTTTATAATAGGTTGTTTTTAGCATATGAATGGAATTGGTGTCCCATAAATTTTCCTTATATAATGAAATAGTTTCATACACCATTAATATAACAAATATTTTTCTATGAAATTGTTTTCTTAAGAAATTAATAGAAGAAGATGAAAAATGAGAATCATAGAAATAATAATTTATAAAATGGGATATGGAAGGATGGTATTTATGATATATGATAATGTTGGGAAGAATAACCCTAGGTATTACATCAAGTGAATTGTAGTTTTTTAAAAGAATAGAGTAAAATGCCATTAATATTACAAAATTAAGGTAAAGGAAAAATATATTAATTATAAATGATTTAATAGTGGGTATAAGGTACATAATTTGAACCAATATCCCAAATGTCAAGGAAATTTACCTAAGAATTATTCAAGGGAGTAGACACAAGCTAATGTGATTTCCACAACTGAGATTGAAAATCCAAATAACATGGTGTATGGAATATTCACCATTGAATCATTGTTAGATAATGTATTATTTTATTCTATATCATTGAACTCTTTCATAACATTCATGTTTTCGAAAAACCATATATTCATTAGTAAAACCCTAGTAAATGGGTTATTAAATATATCACCAAGAGAGAATCATATAATTTTTATTTGTCATGATGTTTCAATTATTATTCATGGGCGTTCCCTTTTTTTAAAAGTTTGTAATTATAACTATGGTTGAATTTATTGTATTCTTTTTGTGGAGATTATTTCAATTTATAATGAATTTTTTTACAGGAGTATAATATTAAGATTTGTGAAGCTATGATTGAATATATATTTTTAGCGGGGAAACACCATCATCTAAATCTATATTGATCCTACCCTAGTAGATATTATTAAATAAATTAAAGGTATATAGATTGATCAAGAGTGATCTATAGATGCAGGATATATCCTAAAAATATAGGATATAACTGCGGTATAAAAACTTATTTTTGTTTTGACACATGAATTACCAAGCCATCCACCATACTATAAAGATGAGATATCAATTGAACTAGTTCATGATGTATGAACTATATAAAAAAATATATAATGGGATTAGGAGAGTTTTTGGGGTCTAAAAATAGCTAAAATCTTTGAAGGATAATGGATTTTCATGCTCTAGTGTTTCCCCATGGGGAGCCCGTATTATATATGTGAGATTGAATGATGGATCTATGAAGCTATAAATTAATTATAGAAAGATCAATGAAAATAATATTATTAATATTTATTGATTACCAACAATTTATTACATATTTGATCAGGTTCATGAAGGATAATACTTTTTAATTATTGATCTTAACTCTGGTTATCATTAGATAAATGAGAAAATGATGATATAACAAAGATGAGATTTCAAAAAAGGTACAGAAATCCTGAGTTTATGATAATGATTTTTTGATTAACCAATGAACCTCCTATATTTATAGATCTAATAAATATATTAGTCAAGGGATGTCTTGATAAATCTATAGTGTTATTTTTTTACGATATCTTGATATACTCAATGAACCATGAAGATAATGATATTTATTTGAAAATAATTCTGGATTCCATATGAGAAATATAATTATATGTTAATTATTACACATTTAAATATTTTCTCAATGTTTTTTCATTTATTCGATATATTTTATCCGATGATGGGAAATATTTTGAACCTAATAATATGGTAGTTATATAATGGACTACATTGATGAACATAATTGAGATACAAAGTTTCTTTGGATTACTATGTTACAATCTGTGGTTTGTTAATGATTTTTCATTGTTGGAAATCCCATTAATGAAGTTAACATGTAGAGGGTATAAATTAACATATTTAAGGAAATTAAGGGATCTTTGGAAGAGATGATGATGAGAATAATTAATTCATCATTGTTTAGAGTAAAGTCCCAAACTGAATTCCACTAAATAGTGCACGGACCTAGTGGGTCACATCTATTTAAGGGAATATTCCCTACTATTAGAGGATTCCAACTAGAAGAGAGGACCTTGGGAATATTTGTGGGGAGACTGTTCACTATTTTTATATTATAACTAAACAGAATATCATTTTGGTCAAATAGCTGAAGCATCATATCCATAAATAAGTAATATAAATAGGCATTATGACCACTAGAGTAGTGACACACCATAGCGGATGCACAACCATAACTGAATAAAAAATAAAAATAAATATATAGATATAAATATAAAAAATTCCAAAATAAATCTCATATATAATGGTGATCTTCTCATGTATCTACAACGAATCCAAAAAAATTATACAATAAGCAGTACAAAACATGTATTAAAATTTCAAAAAGAAAAAAATAACTATCCCAACTTGCATCATGAGCTTCAGCTCAGTCTTGTTCTCCCCTGCTTCTAAGCATAGTAAAAATCAAGAATCGTACTCTGGGTTCTTTACCTAGCCCCTATCTACATACATATATTTTTTCCTGGTACCCAACATCTACTCGAACAAGGTGTGATATAATATCCTAGTAGGACACCAACAATGATTTCTATAAAAACCTAGGTTATCCAATAAATGATAAAAAGTGTGATGTATATCACATGTATAGGAGGAATGAAATAAGTTCCCATAGAATCTATGAAAAATATAAATAAAAAATAGGTCTATCCTAAAAATGATTCCTTCAAATATGGGGTCAGACTCTGATAATAAGGTAGAAGTAAGGTAATAGAAACAAAACCACAACCAGGATGTATACATAGCATTTCATATCATCAACAGACACATAGTATAACCCATATAACATATTAAACATGAACAAGATGTGTAATAAAATAAGTCACATTCACCATGGTCGATATGTATATACATAAGTGTCGCATTTAAAATGTCAAATCCATATAATCAGAAGTGTAAGACCACATAAGGTCAGATCCAAGGTATAGATGACTAATTCATCCTCATCAAGTCCTAGGAGAAAATCAATGGAAACTTAGTTAGACATATAATGGGGTAAAAGGATCATGTCAACAGAACATGTGCACTATAATATCAATAAATTCAGAACCATGGGGTACCGAGGCTCACAGAATCCCATAGAATATAGACCTAATAACCAATATCATCGATGGAGAACAATACCACTATCAAGATCCACGAGGTAAACATCTATGGCATCTAATAGAATCAAGATCCTAGGTATACCAACTATGGAATCCTCAATTATTTTAGGTCATCACATTCATTCATTAATCCCAAATTAAATTCATTCCATGAGTTTACCCACTCATATAAAAATTAAAATTGTAACAATTAAACAGTTCAACTCATGCATAACATTGAGAAGGAGGAATAACATATCCATAAAAATTCATTTCAATTCAAACAAATTATAAAGGCTTACTCTAACTATTAAATCTAACAATAAAACTCTATGGATGGAATAAAAATTGGAAAATAAAGGGAACAACCCATGGGTGGCCTAGGATGGGGCAATAACCTCCAAAAATAATCAAAGGTACAAATGGTAAAACAAATAGGTTCCAATTCATTCAATTCAATAATTAATTTCATTTTAGGTGAACCACTGTAATATTCATCATTACACACAATTAAAAATAGCTATAGAAACTACCAAACCACAAATAAAAACTATATAACAACTATATTAGGTTCATAGTAGAGTGGTTATCCACTATAATGCTCTAATTTAGGTCATACCAGAAGGAAACGAAGAATAGAAAAAAAATCATGTAAATGGGGAATATTATCTCATATCTAAATTGAACATCCAATACCAATGAAAATGAACAAAAACATAATATTATTTTTGTAATTATCAGTTAAAACCCCACAAGACATATGATGGTTGTTTCCATGTTTAGAAAAAGAAATTGGAGAGAAGGATATGAATTGGTCTTAAATGGAATTCTCTTACGTGAGTTCTATCCATTGGAAGGGAAATAGAAATTAAGATTTTCTTGTAATAGCTTTAATGGGAACAATGGTAAATTCAGTCAAAAGTGTTGGGAATCAAGTTTTGGACCCATTGTTATCTAAACCAAACATCAACCACATTCCATTCTCTATTATAAGGGGCACCACACATGGATAGTGGACATGGTTTTCCTATCCATTTGAAAATCCCTCGATTTGAATATTCTAAAAAGTATGGGTTCCCCCGCACAGAAATGAACCTCCAACCACATGGTTTCAACAAAATTTATAACTTTTAGCACCCCTATCAAGCTTCACACACTTAGGGGGAACCAAGGGGCCATCAAACATAGTTTCCACTAACCATGTGGCCTACTAGTTATTTCCAAAAAATGAGGGGTATGCACTCCAAAAAATACCCATTCACCAATGATAAACCCAATATAAAATTGGGATAACACATTATAAATCCCCATTAAATAAGAAAAATATCCATACCTCATATGAAAACTAGGGATCTTATAATCTCCCCCATTAAAACAATCCAACCCCGAATTTCCCTGTCATGGGTGGTCAAGAATCAAATAAGATTAATTCAAGCCACTAGGCACATATGTCAGTCTTCTGCTCCTAAGTATCATTTGGTAAACAACCATTCTACCATATCTCGCATACTAAAGGAATTAAAAAATGTCAAATAACATTTTTGATCCTATAGGAAATATGAATTTGATGCTCCTTAGAGGACACATCTACCTGTAACTCAACCACCTTGGGCTGAAAATAATTAGATAGGTCTGAATGATAGTGTTGAAGTAGAGATATATAGAAGATGTTTTGCATGAAACAATACTTATAAGGTATATTTATCTGTTTGGATTCCATCCTGAATCCACCTCGAATCTCAAATGACCCATCATATCACAATAATGCTTACCCAGTCCTATAATCCTTTTATGCCCAGACTCTCAGAGACATGGAAAAATACCCCTTCCATAACCCTAAACTCTAGGGGACGTCAAAGATGATGAGAATAAGATTTCAATTGATACTATGTAGTATCCATCCATTTTTGAATCAACTGTACATACTAAAAAGTCTCCTACATGAAATGTGGTTAAAGTAATGCTACATAACATGCCTCTAAAATAATTATTGTTGATCAACATGGAATAATGTAGTAATCATCAAAAGAAACCATTTTAATAGTTTCATAATATCTATTATTGTTGGAGAAATAAAGAAAGGGTATATTCCTCTAACAAGAGCACCAGAAATTTGAATATTCATACTCGCTTCATGGCTTTAAGAACCTGTATCTTACACTCTAATTGGCCATCAGTATGATTTTTTTTCAATGCTCAGAAGCACCTTTTTAACCAATATCAACTATAAAAACTTATAGAAATTTGATGTAAATAAGGAATCTATAGTTGAAATTATAGTACAAGGTACCCCATGTTGTTGTACTATCACTTGGATATACGACCTCCTAATATCTTCAATAGTGAATGTATCCTTGATCAGTATGAAATGTAAAACCATTATATGTTATTACACAATGACTCACAAAAAGCCACTGTATCGATGTGACTTCAGTAAATAGATCATGAAATCCCTCTAAAAATAATCCCATTTCCACTTTGGAAAAGCTAACAGTTGTAAAAGTCCGACCAATCAATGATTTTGTTCCTTCACCTTATTGACAGATGGAAAACCTCATAAAAAACCAGTTACCTCAAATTTCCTTCTAGACCACTAATTCTGGCAACATAAGTCACAACACATATTTTTAATTCCAGGACTCACTATCCAAATTATGCTATGAAAATCATACATCAACTCCTCACATAATCCCAATAAAACCCAAACACGACCATGCACACACCAAATTTCATCATATCCCACAGTAAATCCAGGATACGAGTCCCCAAATTCCACACTCTTCTGTATGAGTATGCTCTCAAAATCTAAAAGCTATATCATTATCAATATATCCATAAGAGTAGAGATCACTACTAAAGAAGAACGAAAGGTCTACCTTAGACAATCCTGAATATCCGTGTGTATCTGGGAAACAATACATAAGCTCTGACTCGTTATTGGCCTCTTAAACTAACTGTGTATGAGTCCTTATACTTAGTGCACCAACCACAACATTTTATTTATGATTTTTATTGGAAAGTACAAATTCAAATGACAATATTAACTGAAACAAAAATTTATGCATCATATTCATATCATGCAATGTAAATATATAATTTAGGATTTAATGGTCCATGCATACCATAAAATGATCCCTAGAAAACAGTGTCTTTAATATCCTAATGGATGAACAACTGCATCTAAGTCAATATTGTGCATTGGGTAATTCCTCACATGTGGCCTTAACTGTTGAGACCCATACACGAAAAGTATACCCCATGCATCATATCTGCTCCATGTTTGATAACTGATGCATCTGAAGACATAGTGTTTCTCCTTCACAACTCTATAATAATTGGGATCAGAGTGGAAGCCAATCACCATTTATATTTTAAAAGGTAGTCTCATAGGGTATATATAATAAATAATTCACACCCTTTTTATTCATTCCCATAAATGGTTCCTCTTGTCATGATTAGAAATGTATAAAATACCTTTAATATATTTCCATCCCCATGAAACATCACATGTCAATGACATTCAGGAAAAAGTCCCAAGAAACTATATTTATCACCATATTTGGAACAAATTGTTCTCTTATCTCTAAGATATGATGCCCCACGAAGTGAATCATATCCATCCAGAAGTGCAAAATTATGATCTCAGAATGTAACTAAATATATCTTAGTTTATCCAAAATGATCTCAAGATGTTTTTCATGGTCTTTTTTATTATGAGAATAAATCAAGATATATACCATAAAAACCACAAAAAATGATTCCCCCTAAGGATAGAAAACTCTGTTCATCATCACCATGAAAACATTTGGAGCATTTGTGAGACCAAATGAAATTACGAGATACTCTTATAGATTACAAGTTCTATGAAAATATATGTGAGGTATGTTTGATTTTCGAACACATACATGTTGATATCTCAACCTCAAATAAAATTTTTAGAACACCCAAGATCCTATGATCTGATCGAAAAGGTCATTTATCCACAATAGAGGATATTAGTTCCTAACATTAAACTAGTTCAAATTAAATTTATCCACACATAGCTTAAGGGTACCTTCAACTTTTTTCACAGAAAGGATATGAAAACCCCATAGAGAAATATTGATTCAGATAAACTCATTTTCCTTAATGTCCTTTAGATACCTCTTGAGGTCCTACAACCCCATAGTATACATCCTGTAAGGAGGAATGGACTTTGGTGTAACTTATTGACTATCTTCATTGGAGAAATCCACCCCAAATTCTTTAGAGGTAAACTAGAAAATTAATTCGAGAAAACATCCTTGAAACGATCAACCACTAGAGGGAAATATACCTGATGAAATACTTGATCATCCTTACATGAACAAAAAATATGGGCTATCATCCTACCCAACCAACAATAATGTGGTCATGTTAGAATATACAAGACATCACATTCAATGTTATGAATAAAAACGCATCAATCTTGTGATGTTCAAGTCACTCTCGGATGATAGAAATCAACATGGTCTTGATAAAATACTGGATATTCCATCCCATGTTTGAAATCAAACCCTACCATCTCGAGTAAAAAAATATCCCACATAAAGTTACACACACCTATCTCAATGGATAACTCCCTACACTTGTGTACACTCTTTATTATGATCCCCAACAGAGTGTCAAGCATCGTAACACCATTAGAAAACTGAACAAAAACATCACGTCCTTCCCAACATAGGTAAAAATATTAATCAATGGAAAATACACGTATCAAAAGTGCATTAGAAAGATTAAAGTCTACTATGATCATACCTCTCGCTATAGAGGATCATATGATCCTATACTCGGGTGTAGGGGGCACCAAATATATTTGGACTAAACTACGACCTTATGAAACAACCTCACTACCCAGAGTAGTGTCACTCTATTTTCTAGGTAAAACTGGTGTCTAGATACCATGGTCATTACCACCATGACATCCCAAATTAATTGTGCTTCTCTTTCTCTTAGACTAAAAAAGAGTAGTGTAAAATATCTCTAGAACATAGAGTCAGAGCTGATCCACTACCACTAACTATTGGAGATAAGGTTCTATAAAATATTTGTATGTGGTCTATCCTATTGCAAGCTCATCACATGACTAGGTATCTATCACATTGATTTTTCATATGCAACCACCTGCCACATTGATGACATAAAACAATATTGTCGACAATAATATCCAGGCTCGTACTCATCTAATGGGAAGCCTCAAAATGGTGCTTCCTTCATAAATACATTGAACCACTAAGCAAAGACACTAAACAACTCTACAACACACCCCCAATCTTCCATCACATCCTTCTCTTAAATCAGATAATGATTCACTGTTTAAGTAATAGATTTCATCCCAATAACGAGGACCATATATCAAATGGAATATAAGAGACCTTTCCCATATCATCTCACCATTGATAGAACATCAACAAGGTATAGTGGCTAAATAAATTTCATCACCATAATTATAAACGAATCAACTAGAACAGGAAGCTCAACCTACTCTAGACACATAAAAAGACTAGACTATTTTATTATACGGTCTCATGGAATATGTAACTGCAAAATCTTGTTTTGAAATCACCCAAACCATGTCTCACAACTTGTTAGCCTCGTTCAAAACATCCCACCAACACTTTGTTGCTCCTAAAATTATGGAAGTGGAATGTTTCACTCTCCTATTCAAAGGTTTATTAGGATTTTGAATATAAACATTTTTGTATAAATCCATATATCAACATCCTATGGACCACCATACATCGAAAACTTGGGATGATGTTGCGGTAGGAATACCTGTGTCATTTTTTCCATAGACGAGGCAAGTTATAGTGCTCCCAAAAAGTCTGTATAAAGCGTATAATCCCATTGAGGAACTATTCCTTAGAAAATTCTTCTAGTAATACCATTGTTTCTCCATATGGACATATTTGAGGATCTACCAGCACCCATGGGACCTTCAACTCAAGTGCATGGTCAGCCCCACCCTCGAGGTGTACGAATGGAAGTCGACACGGTGAGATGCATCTTCAATTCCAAATGTATTCCTCAAAATTTATCGATATCAATGTTCATAGCTAAAAGAATATGATAGGTGGAATAATTCCTATAAATAGGGCTTGACCCTCTGAATTCTCCTAAATTGAGGTCTACATAAAAATAAATAGTCCTAGAAGTTAATAGGTACATTGCCTATCACCCACTCTAAAGAAGAGTCTAGGAAAATTTATATTCTTTAACAATTTCCATTTCATTTTGATTTATACTTATCCAACAATTTTAACAAAAATATTGAACCAAATTTTTCTCCACTTACGTTCCAAAAGGGACCATACACCTCATAAACTAAAATATGGAATCCAACTAATTAATACGATGACATGGTCATGGTTATGTGACTGATGGTACATGAATCAAAATTCCATGGTTGGCTACTTAGGCAGTCTATTGTATCCTAATTATAAAATCAATTATTAGGTTATGGAAGCACCTATAAGTATTAACCTTGTATCGCAATTCCATTCTCAAATCATCTATCCAAACATCATGTATGTTAAAGAAGGAATGTATAACCACATCATACAATCAACCAATCAATCCTATATTACATGGTATAATGCATGACATGTGATCCAATATAGTGTCTATAATGATGCATGAGATTGAAAAACCTCATATCATTAAGATTAAATAAAATATAAACCTCCATCATATAATTGGTAACTCCAAAATTCCTCTTCATCACACGATGATGGAATCAAATAAAATGTAATAAGAAAAATATAGAAAATCACAATTTTCATTCACAGAAAAATTTCTTTTTCCCATATGTATATTAGTTACTCCCTGGAACAACTCATTACCATATTCTAGTACCTTCCCATAACTTATTATTGTCTCCACATAGTAAGGTAGAAAAGAAGACATCCTATGATTCCACTTGGTAATGTATAGATCTGATACCAAAAAGCAGTTCCCTAAACCAATGGGTCGCATGGCCCCAAGCATGTCTCCCATAATCCTAGAGGATTCTGACTAGAAGCGATGAACTAGGGTGTATTTCTGTAGATAATATTCCCAATTTTAAGAGTGTAACATAGTTGAACATCATAATAGTCGTATAGTGGTAACATCATATCAATGATGAAGAAGCATGAATAAACTATATGACAACTAGACCTGTAACCCATGGTAACAGAGTCACAATCAAAACCGAATAAATAATAATCATATAGAGATTGATATAAATATAAACAATGACACATTTAATCTCATAGACAATCAGAATCATGTCATGTTACTACAAATTCTCCAAAATATGTATACCAGAAGAAATACAATACATGTATCAAAATAGAAAGAAGGCCTAAAGAAATATCCCATCTAGTGTCATGAGATTCAGTATAGTCCCATGCTCCAATGCTCCTAAACATAGTACAAATAAAACATATTACTATTGAAACATTCCCAAATACCTTCTTGTATCCATATATCATATCCAGGTACCAAATGATGACCAGAATATTGTGTGATATAAAATCTTAGTATCCCACCTTTAATGATGTATATAATAATCCATGTTATTCAAAACTAGATAAGTAGTGTGAAATGTATATCTTAGGTATAGATGAAATGAAACAAGTTCCCATGGAATCTATGATACAAGTTAATCAAAAAGGATACTAGATAAAAAGGATTCATGTAAACTAGGGATCAAGATCCTATAAGGAGGAAGATGTAAGAATATAAAATAACAACCACAATCATGTTTTATACACAGTATATCATAGCGTTGATGGTCATGATGTATAACTTTTATATCATATCAACCACAGTCGATACATGTAACCAAAAAGTCACATTCACCACAATCGAGCTATATAATCAGAATTTTCAAATTTACCTAGGATCAGTTGTATAATCAGAAGTCTCAAACCTCTCAATACTGGATTCATGATCTAGAATACCAGCATTTTCAATGAGTCCCAGGTGTATCTCAATGGTAACCCGGTTATACATAGAATAAAGTCCAAGGAGAATGATGGTATACCATATCCAATCGGATCCCATGAATGAAAAATACAAGGGGTATAATGGCCCAGGGTATCCCAAAGAATCAATACCCAAGGAGAAACATCTTCCAAGGAATCCACTTCTGATATTCAGATCCACGGGAAAAATGTACATGACATCTAAAGGAATCGGGATCTCATATATACCATCCAGGGAATCCACTACCATTTTAGTTCACCACACATAATCATCAATCCACTATCAAATTCATTCAATGAGTTTACCCACTCATTTAAAAATTCACATTTTAACAGTCCAACAATTAACAACATGCATAACACGGAAAAGGAGACAAATAATCTCCTAGTGAATTCGTTTAAATTAAAAAAAAAGTGTAAATGCTTCTTCTAACTCAGAGATCCTACTCAAACACACCCCTGGGGGAAAAAGAAATAGGAAAAAGAAAGTTCACACACAATGGGTGTCCAAGTAGGGGAAACTCTAACAATAAATACTCAAAGGAACTAAAGGGAATCCCTAATATGTTTTAATTCAATCAATTCTATTATTCAATATATTTTACGATAGCCTTTGGAAATTTTTTCATGCCACACAATTGCTACTAGAACTATAGAGAACCAAACCATGTGAGGAAAATATAGATCACCCATTATAGGTTCATAGTAGAGTGCTCATTCAGCATCGAAATCAGATTCGATTTAGATCAGAAGGAAAATGAAGAATGGATGAAAATCCTCTAAATAGGGAATATTAGCTCGCATCTAAATAGTGTAACTGATACCAAAGAAAATGAAGAACTGCATAAGGGGATTGTTGTATTTACCGATGTGAATCCAATTAGACTAACATATTTTGATTATGAGAAAAACTAATAAAATGGAGAAAATTCTATGATTTGGTATTCAAATGAGATATACTATGCACGTTCTATCCAATAGAGGATAAATATAGATTTGGAACGGTTTTTTATAGTTTTTATATAGAAATGTAAATTTTTTCCAAAAATTATTGGCCACATACTTTTCCAAATATTGTTCCCTTCAATGTCTTAAGGGGACTTCACATGGTTAGTGTGAATAATTTTCCTTATCATACAAAAAATCTGTGATTTTCTCAACAAAAAATTGCAGGTACCTCACACAAATATGCACCTATATCCACATTATTTCTAAAAAATGTTCCTCCAACAGAACCACACTATAATTGCTTACACGTTTAGGGATAACTATTCATCCTATCCCCCATGATTACTCCTAACCATGTGGCATATCTATTTTTTCCAAAAAGGTGGTATATGAGCTCTGAACAAGCCCTGTATAGCCTCGATACACCCATGATCACATTGTGTACTCAAATTATCCCATAAAACTATTTAGACCTAAAAAAGATTCATACCTCGTATAAAAAACATATATCCTTCATTAACTATACCATCATCTATGGAAGTATTTATAATATATAGCGGCACATAAAATAAAAATCTTGGTTTTGTATTAATGTAACTTGATAGGATGATTTCATACACATTAATGAAATTTAATACTCATGAGCATAACTATCCAACTCAATACCTTGAGCTGGAAGCTATAATATTTTCCATGAAATTATAGATGTAAACACCCTAACCCTAGTTTTTTCGATACAATTCCTTATAAAAATACATTGGTATGTTTATAATGAGGTTGCATCACAATGGAAGGAATAATTTAGTAGCATTGGGAAACAAAATACATACATAATAGTTTCTTTACATATTGAAATGAATTACAACATAGTAATTATATTGGAAACACCAATAAACTTTTAGATTGCCCTCATAAGTCATTCATAATATATATCATTTCATCTTGAGGAAAAATAAAACATAAGAAATCGGTGAGCTCAGATTCTCAGTAAAGGTGATTAATACAACAAAATAAAAAATATAAATCATGGTGAATAACCAGTAGTACACATTCCATTAAAACATAATCTTGCACATTAAATGACTGGAATTAAAAATAGACA
This sequence comes from Viscum album, assembly GCA_963277665.1. NCBI lineage: Eukaryota > Viridiplantae > Streptophyta > Magnoliopsida > Santalales > Viscaceae > Viscum > Viscum album. The sequence continues at coordinate 599,858,278 of OY728134.1, read as the reverse complement.
TTTCAATAATAAAACATGAACGTGGATATCCTATTAGTCTAATAATCACATGGAAATACAATTACTTACTTAATAATGTGGTAATGAATAATGGAAAACATCATAATCATACCATCAAGGCCTCAACCAAGACAATATTAATAATGGATAAAAACCCATGATGGTTTGTCTCATGAGACGTACCAATGAATCTAGGGGCTATAGAGGGACCCAACCATCACCTACTAAGTCAAATTAATTCCTCATGCGAAAGGGGAAAATTATAGTCAACATATAAATTCATATTGAAACTAACATATGAAACGTAAATAATTTTCCCAATCAGTCAACATAACATTAACCATTGACCGAATGGATTGAAGGCCAAATTTTTTTTATTTTGGAAAAACCCCTATTAAGGGAAAAGGGGGGAACCTCACATGACATCAAAGACATAGATAAATCAAACGATCATCATCCCAGAACGATAATATGTTTAAATACTACTATGAAACATTAACATCATTATAGAACACCTCTATTATGCATGACTACTTAGCAAGTTGTCCCGTGAAAAAATTCATGGGTAGGGTACTGATGGTAGTGCCATACCCTCTTAATCATCCAATCTGAATAGTCATGCACGATGAAATCTACCTTCTCTAAATCTTCATATGGGGGAATTCCTTGTAGAATGTCTAGAAAAATCCCACATCAAAAATACAATAAAAAAAATAAGATTCACAATCTCAATAGTATTGCTACCAAGGATTATCCCTCTGCCTTCAGGTCCCAAATACAACATCAAACAAAAGAAATTAATATCAATGGTTGTTGTTGGAACACTACTCTGCCGCCACAACACTATAGAAGAACAACCACAACCCATGAACCCAAATCCAAAACCAAACCACACTAACATCAATATCACAAACAAGAATAAAAAACATAGACCCAACATAAAAAACCTTCACAAAAAGATCACTCGAACACCATAACAGTTCATAAGAAGATCCACCGCATAATCACAAAGCCCTTCGCCACCTTCATGTCCATACAAAGTGACCAGATCTACCCACCAATCCCAAATCCAACATAGAGTCGAGGTAGAAACCTTCTCTGTAAGAGCGTGACACAAACATTGGACCCTCGCGACACTACCATGATGTTCCATGTCCATATATGAAGGGAAGAGAGAGAAAAAGGCTGGAAAATGTTGAGATAAATGAGATGTTTGAGCCCAATGAGTCATACAATGCAACCACATAGAGAGACACTAAATTCCATGATCTACGGAATGAAACTTCTTGTATCATAACCCAGATAATCCGTAATGGGGGAGGAAGGTAGTGGTGGGTGAGGAAAACCCTAACGCAGAATAAATACTAACCATTTAGAAAAATATAGTGATTTGTATCAAGATAACATATCAACAATAAAAAAAATCATAAAACATTCAATAAAATATGGTAGATGATATCATAAAATATTAATCCCCATTAAACATAAGAATCAATAAGAGTGTTGAAACAGATTGAAATACTCTTATAAAATCATCGAGTAATACTTGAGATAAATACTCTTTTACTTAGAAAAGAAGAGTTATTTTGAAAAAATAATTATATTAAACCAGAATAGAAGTAATATAGCTTTTTCATAATATAATGTGTGACTTTAAAAAAAAATTTGGCTTAAATCAGATTATAGAATGAACATGAAAATAGGTTAGAATTCTAGATGTACCATTGAGTTAGGATTTTTTATCGAGAAGAATTTGAGAAAATTTTCTTTGAAAACATGTAACTCCCCATAAAAGAAAGGAAGACTCTAATTGGTTCAAATATATAAAACAATCAAAAAAATTATGAGGATTAAATATGAATAATTAATAATTTCATTTGGGTAATGAGAGAAAAAGAGTAACCCGAATGAAATTGGTGATTCGTGTAGAAAACCTCTACCTTATGTATGAATGTATTATGAACTTCACCTTAATTTCATAGATAATTCAAAAATATATTAATTAATTTATTCAAAACCTCCTATATATTTTTTTATTTATTATAATTTTATTTTGTTGATTTATGGATTTTCAATGTGTTATAAGATACAATTTTATTGATCGAGTGAGTTCGTTTCCTTGGTTTTCACAATTGGTATAATTGTATTTGAGTAATGAAGTTCATGTAATATGGTTATAAGTATACAGAATTGGAATTAAATGTTATTAATGAACAAACATAAGTGTAATTTTCATTATTTTTTCTTATTTTTTCATATACGAGGATGAATCAATAGAAAACATGTTAATGATAATCGATTAGCTTAATTTTAGCGGATTTTCGAACACAATGAAATAGTTTTGTTCAATTATTTAATATTATGTATATAAAATTGTTAATGAAACATAAAATATATATAAATTATTTTTAATAATAATTTTAAACAAAAAAAATTGTTTCATGACTGGTCCTGAAGGCTAAATTGTAGGAGAAAAGTTTGGCATCCATGAAGGTTTTAAATCAGGACCTCCTAGACGATGATTTAAATTTTAAATTAAAAGAGAGATGGTAAAAAGATAGATAATGGATATTGCATTAAAATTACATAATTCTAGTATATAGATTATACCATAGTTAACATGATAATTTGTACAGAATTGGTGAAAAGAGGATATGAAAATAAAATAAATTGAAATAAAAATAAAATAAAATGGAAGAGAGTTTACCTCATGAATTATCCACCTTGAAACCCCATTAAGGAAAGGGTTTTTAGTCTTTTGTAAATAAACTTAGCTCTTAAGATGTTTGTGAGAGACTATAAAAGAGGATTTGGGTAGAATTTAGACATGATTCAAGGAATATAGGTGTTAGGTGAAGAGGGGGTGAGGGTGATTTTTATAGTGGAGGAGAGGGGTGATTTCTCATTATTTTTTTCATTATTTTTTTATTTTTCTCAAGATAATAAATATTATTGATTCTTGTAAATAAATACTGTAATAAGTTCATTTGTTTTTGAACCAATGTTTCTTACATCATCCATGACAAATGGAATAGTTTAGTTAGCTTATAATGTGTTTATAGGGTAAATTTCCTTATTTTATTATTCAGTAAAAATCCATGTATTTTACAAAAATCCAAAAAATTCACACTATTCATTTTTTGATAATTATAATTAAAAAGTTAAATCCATTTTATGAAAATAATTTTCTAAATATGATAAATTTAATTTTAAATTAAATTAATTATTTACTCCAGATATATAGTTTTAAATATATAAATGATTTTATAATAAATTAGAAAATAAAATAATTCACATAAAATTATCATAAAATCACAAGACAACAAAATATTGATTTATTAATAATTTTTATGAAAAATAATTTTATTTAAAGGATTTTTAATTATAATATTTTAATTAAATATTTATGACATACAAAAATACCAACACTTAAAGATTGATTTTTTAAAATTCCATTTACATACATTATGATGAAAATATATCATAATTCCAATTATAAGGTGGAAAAATAGTATTTATACTTTAAATTGTGAGGTTACTATTCTATTGGCCGGTTTACTCTTCCTAAGGGCCATATTACTATTCCTAAGGGCATGATAATATTTTACCGGTATATGTTCTTTAACTTCTAGGAACACCACTTATTTCATTAATTCAACATTTATGATGTTCGTATTGTGTTATATGAGTGATTTTATATGATCTATACCATATGAAATTAACATAAGAAGGGAAATTTCATTGATAGAGTTTTGCGTCTTTACATTATCCCCTCCAACAATAATTTCACCCTAAAATTTTTTAGATTTTTAAATCATGAATGTATTTGGGTAGTTCTTCATCATAAGTTCCTTAGGATCCCACTATGCCTCTTCAATTTTATGATTTTAAAAACGTACCTTTACCATCAGAGTCATCTGGTTCCTCAATACAAGTAATTTATTTTAATGAATCCAGATATGCTCTTCATAATATGATAACTCAGATTTCAATTCTATTCCTTTATAAGAGAGTACATGTGTTGGGTCTAGAATTTATTTCCTTAACAAGGATATGTGGAACATATTATGTACCTTAGACAGGATAGGTGGAATTTCCATACGATAATCCACATCTTTAATTCTTTATATAATTTCAAAAAAACCAATGTACCTGGTTCTCAGTTTCTATTCTTCTGAAATCTTATATCACCTTCTAGGGAGATACTTTCATGAAAACATGATCTCCCACTTTTAATTACAAATTATTCCTTTGATTATTGGAATATATATTTTTACTTATTTGATCTAATTTAATCTGGAATTTAATAGACTTTACCTTGGGTTTTTCCTCCGCATTCTCTGGGACTACAAGATTACTTTCACCAACCTCATCCCAACAGGTTGGTCTATGACATCGATTTACATACATTTCTTCATATGGTTCCATTTTAATACTTTAATGAAAACTATTGTTTTCAGAAAACTCTAAAAAACTAAAATAATGATCACACATTCCATGAATGTGGAGGTAGCATGACCTCAACATGCCTTCTATTGTTTGAATGATCCTTTTAGACTGCCTATCAGTTTGATCATGATAAGAAATAATCAAACAAAGACCAGAATCCAATGATTTCTGAGGAATTTTCTAGAATTTCAATGTAAATTGTGGGTCGCAACTAGACACAGTAGAAAGAAGTTATCCATTACATCGTTCAAATTAATTAATATTGAACCTTCCAAGGTGATCTAGTGGAAAATACTCCCTTATAATGAAAAAATGTGTAGATTTTATAATTTGATTAAAAATCATCTATATTGCATCATTTGTTCTTGGGGTTTTTGGTAATCCAGTGAAAAAATCCATTGTGGTGTCATCCAATTTCCTTATATGAATAGGTCGGGGTTTCATGACACGTCTAGGATTTTTTCATTCAGCCTTCACCTATTTACAGACTAAACATCTTGATACATAATAAGCAATTTCCCATATCATATAATCCCACAATAAATGTTCCTTAAAATATCTATACATATTTGTGCAACTAGGGTCTATAGAAAAATTTGAGCAATGATCATCATCCAATAACTCCCTTTTTAGATCGGGTATAGTGGAAACACAAAGCCTCCTCTCAAATTTCATAATTCCTTCTTCACACACAATGCATGGGAACTTTGCATTATTCACAACATTAATTTTATTTTAAAAATTCTCATCTTAACACTGAGAAATATTAATTATTTATAATTATTATGGTTAGGAAACCATTTCAAAAAGTAATTTTGTTTCACCTTGCTTGATTTTTCCCATATCCATCTTTGCATTATCCATGTACATAGGGTCCCTGTAAAATCCCCATTTTTTATAACTCCATGATCATTCATGCTTAATTAATCCACTACTATGTTTTCCTTCCTAAGGTGGAAGTGTATTGAATAATCATAATCCATGTGTAGCTCGACCCAACACCTTTGCCTCAGGTTGATTTATTTCTATAAGAAGATATATTTAAAACTCTTATGATCTATGTGTATCCCACATATTCCACCATATATATATTGTCTTCATATCTTTATAGAAAATATTACAGCTACTAACTCAATATCATGAGTTGGATTATTCTGCTCACAATTTCTTAACTACGTTGATGCATAGGAAATAACTCTATAATTCAGCATAAAGATACAACCAAGTCCTTTCTTAGATGCATCACAATAAATCAAAAACCAACCATTTCCTGATGGTATATTCAGGATCAGAGAATTCACCAATATCCTATTTAATTTTTTGAAAACATTCTTCACATTACTTAGTCCATAATAATATAACTCATTAACATATAATCTTGGTTAATGGGTTTTATGAACAGGAAAAGTTTTGAATAATGTTCTGATAATAACCTACTATACCAAAAAAACAACATACCTTGGTTATTTTCGTTGGTGTAATCAATTCCTGAAATTCCTTTGACTTAATAGGATCAGCTAATATTCCATCCATAGAGACAATATGTCCAAGAAATGAAAACGTTTGAAGCCATAATTCACACTTTTTAAAAATCCCATATAACTCGTTTCTTCTCAGAGTCTTCAGAATAATGCACCAGTTGTTCTAATGATCTTCATAGATTTTTTAGAATACCAATATGTCATCAACAAATACCACAAAAAATTTAGAAAGATATTCCTTGAAAAATCTATTCATTAGATCCATGAAAATTTATGGTTTTTTTGTAATTCTGAAATGCATTACTGAAACACAGAATTCCTATACATTGTATAAATTGTTGTATTGGGAATATATTCCTTCAACAAATGCAACTAATGATATCCAGATCAATGTTCAATATTCGAAAAATATTGTGCTCTATGAAGTTTGTAGAGACCTGAATATTGACGTACATATACATTACATTACTTTTGCAGAATACTTAATACATAACAAAAACATATACACACGGACCGTAATAGTTTAGTGTCTTTGGAAACTCAGTATATAAACTTCTAATCATGTTGAAATATCTTCAACAACTCCCATAATAATCTTCCCCTTTTGTTTCCTTACCTAAAACCTTTCTTTATTTCCTGGGGAAAATAAAACATAAAAAGGGTGAGCTCAAATGCTCAGTAAGGGAAAACATAGATAACATAAAACAATCCATAAACATTTGAAAGCAAAAACATGAACATGAAATTTATACATAAAAATCTTGAGCAAAGACATAAATCGTGGAAGTACGTAAGGCATATATCATAATGGAACATCAACCATGATAAAATATAATGGGAATAAAACATGAAATTGTGGAAACCATTTAGCACATGTTATGATTTCCATAGTAGCCAAGGCATTGCTTCCAAGACCATCTTAGTGGACAAAGTCCCTTTCTGAATCGAGTTCACTCCTCATTTCAGTCCTGTAACACTGAACCAGATTAACTTACCATTCCAGCCATGTCTATCTCATGAGATATAAATCTTTACCCAATGAATTAGAGGGAGATATAGTTCTCACCCATCTCATTGTGAAATCATTCTTTCTTGTTCCACAAAATAAACTTAAAACATTCAACATAACCCAAAGAATAAAATGGGTTTCATAAACATCATCCCATCATTTCATAATACATATAAAACAAATGGACATTTCATCATAAGAAAAGTGAACCATGTAAATCATATAGACATTAAACTTAAAACATATACATATCAAATAATGTCATCTTAGATGGAAAATGGTTTTGATAAAACATTTGAAATGAATTCTTGAGAAAAATATCCTTTATTCATCAAAATAATTTTTTTTCAAAAAATGCCAAGCACTTTTAAAATAAAAGTATTTTGTTGAAAATATTCATAAAATCAAGTAGAGTATGCTTCATGAAAATGAGGAATTATGAAACCGTAAAAATCCGTCCATGCCGTATAAGTTAAAAATAACATTCTCCTCGTGCTTTTGTCAAAAAAGTCAAAAAAAAGTACCTCATAACGTAAACAAAAGAAAGATTCCTTACATACCATGTAGTAAATGTAAAAAATGGGTACAAAGGACATTAAAAACATGAAACCATTTTTAGGAAGCATGGACATGGATGAGAACAATAACCCCAGTAAATACTTACGAATAAACAATCTCAGATAAGAACGAGATTGGAAAAGTTATCCCTTACCTTAGGTCTGATATGCTTCGTATGGATCCGAACCTCATGTATAATGATTTAAATAATTTAATTGACTTATAACATAATCATATTCATTGTTATCATATAATATATGTTTCACTTATGACTTTATATTACCCATTCTTTTGTAAATTCCATGTTAAAGCAGCGTTTTGGGTAAAATCATTTCATTTATCGTATGTGTTTCGACTTGTCGTTCTTGATATTATTACTTATATCCTGATTTACATAATTCCATAATGTAAAACTTGATTTATATATAACATATATTCATCATATACATATATATTATAGATCGATAAAAGGAATGAAATACACCGTTCATGGAGACGGTAGGTCGTACGTACGCATGAACGCTGTTTTCATTTCCTCATTAAATTGAATGAAACTAAATAGATGACATACATATATGTATACAGAAATCCAGTAGAATTATTATGTAATATATTTCATTATTATTCATTATATAAACTTTATAATCATTCTGGTATGGTTAACATGGAGAATGAATATCATCGCGTCGTGGAGATGGTAGTCCGTACGTACGCACGAGCGATGATATCGTTCCCATAATTATAGAATTGGAGTGGATGTTATAATATATCAGAATCATTATGATGTTATAATAACCATATATAGTTATTCGTTACACCATTATACCCATCCATGTAAGGTGTTGGTGGAAAAACATATTACACCACGGCGTGGAGACGGTATTCCGTACGTACACACGCGCGGTGATTTTGTTATCCATAGGATGGATAGAAGGTGAAATAGGGTTTTTTTCATATTTATAATAACATATCAGTATATGAGGGATGCTGATTTTATTACTTCATAATGAAACAACTAGATAAGAATGAGTATAAGAAGAATTGAACTTGAAGAAAACGATAGAAGGTATTACCTCTTTCTCGAAGTTCCTCCTTTAAACTTTCTCTTAGGGAACTAAAAGTGGTCTTTGAAGAAGACCAGTACCTCTAAGTTGTTTCTAGGGAAGTGGAGAAGATAATTTGGTAGGGTTTGTCCGATCTTGAAGGCTCAAAGTTGTGTAAAGATGAGAGGGATGAGGTTTCCTTTTATAAGGGAGGAGAGGGGCACCTTTGGAAATCTTAAAAATATTAATTTATAATAAATCTAACCACACTTAAAAACCTCCAAAAATGACTCATATTAGAATATTAGATGGGATAGGGTTGTAATATCATTAACCGATAAAATTTATACATGTTAGGAATTTATTTTAAACATTATCAACTTGATTTATCATTATTTAATCAATTTAATTTTATTTTTGGTAATAACATTCTAAATTTTTAAATTACAACAAATAATTACTTATTTGTTTTGAATTCTCCATAATCGGATAATTTATAACATTTTAGACCATATAAATTTAAATTTATAATTTTTAAATATTTTTGTGAGTTTTAAACAATTTTATAATATGTTATTTTTATAAAATAACAATAGTGTCAATTTTGACACTATTCATTTATTTGAATTTACATAAAATATATACAGAAGATATGTTCAAAATAAAAGCTTTAATAGATTCATAAAAGGTCATATGTATCTAGAAAATTAGTGGAGAACATTAAATAGTTCATATAATATTTATTTTATTATTTTTAAAACCATTTATTTGGTTTATCTCTTAATAAAATAATTACTACATCATTCTTGTATAATTATTTAATATAGATATTTATTGCATAAAAATTAAAAATAATATCCTATGATGAAGATAAATCTATTACCTTTCATAATAAAACTTTTACAAGAATTTATCATCTTAAAATCATAATATTTAAATTGTTATATTTATTAAATTATGAAGGTGACAACTTTGGAATCATTTAAAATAAAATAATATAAGTGTCATAATCACTTTTATAAGGGTAAAAATGGTTAAATATTAGACCATTGGATGATTATGGTTTACATTTACATTACCAATAAGTTTTGGTCAGGGTTGTGTGCCTTTTATGGTCACTATTAGTTTAATAAAAACTATATTCTTGATTTTTAAATAGATAAACAATTTCTGCATCACTATTGTGTCACAATTAACGATAATTATTTAATCCCTAAAAATTATAAATAAATTCATAGGATGTAGATAATTTTATTATATTTCTGTATACTATTCATTTTCTATTTTTTATGAAGTTTATCACTAAATTAAAATTAATATACTTATAATATTTAAGAGAGTGACATGTTGTCACTCTCTTTGGTTTTAATAATAATTAAATTATTTTCATGGAAAAAAGTTCATTAAATGATTCTAATCTGACCCTAAGGTGATATGGGTCTACTTTTAGTCATCCAATAGGATTTTGGCAGGTTTTAGGTTAATTTTATAATCTTATATTTACCCTTAATTACCCGATTTACATTTAACTATGGTAAATAAAATTTACGGTAGTTACTATTCATAAAGCCCAAAAATAAAAAGTAGCTTATTAATATAATTTGGACCCACTGATTACAAATATGGAATACATTTTTCAAAATTAAATACACAAAAGTTTCAGAAATTAAATTAAAATTAATCCCGTTGTCGAAAGAAAACAGGTTTTTGTTTAAAACATTGCAAAAGATTGAATTGATTTAACCTACAAAATCAATGTAAAATCAATGATAATGACATAATTTATATTAAATGGTAAAAATATATTCTATTTATACATTAAAACAATTCAATATTATACTTTAACCACATAAATTATTACGATGAAAAAAGTTGTTTTTAATTAAAATATTGCGTGTTTTTACTATTCATTAAAATATGAAAGTTATCAAAATAACATGAAAATTTTATATTATTATTCCAAATAATAATTTTATTTTGTACAATTTATCTTATAATCATTTCAAAAACTAGTTTTAAAGTGGGTGCGCCATCAAAAGGTGGCAAAACTACATTTCTTGAAAAATACTTATTTTACATGAAAAATTTATTTTGTTCACATTAAATGTTTTAGAAAATTTATAAGATGAATAATAATGTTATAAAATTCAAAATGTGGTTAATAACATTCATAACAGCTAGTTTGTGATAATATTATAACCATATATCGTTGTTTAATGAAACCTGATATTGCGTACAACACATGCTATCGAGGAAGGTCGCAATTGTGTGTAATGAAAGCCATGTTAGGGTTGCGTGTAGTGAAAGACTCCTTTGTTGTTGCGTATAACAAAATCAAACCATATTTCATTTATACATTGAATATATATATATATACACTCAATGATGCATAGAATAACTTCTATCAAATGAACTTGAAATCGTGTATAACACGATCCAAGAATTGTGTTGCGTATACTGCAAGCTAATACAGTGTTGCGTATAACACAAGATAATCTTGGTGTAGCATAAAAAACATGACATCAAATAAATTAAAAGGAATACTTATCATAAAATCTCTGGGTGTTACAAATTTTATCAAATATATCATTAATGGGAGGAAGAAGGTACTTGTTATTTATCATAATAGAATTATTTTTCCTATAGTCAATATATTGCCTCATGGATCCATCTTTTTTTCCAAATAAAGAGAACATGGGATCCCCATGTTGAAACACTAGGCTAAATAAATCCATTATCACTAAATGCCTCTATTGGATTCATCATATCCACAAATTTCAATGTTTCTATTCTATAAGGATTCATTAATGAAAATCTTTCACCGTGAATTGAATCAATAGGAAACTCATTTTTGTACTCTAGAGAATGTCAGGTATATCATCTGGAAGTACATCAATGTATTCTGGCATAATAGGTACCTCATTGATTGGACCATTGATTTTATCACCCATAGATATTGTGTTCCCTTCTTCCACATGAATTGAATACAATAGATCTATTAGCGGTGGATCTAGATAAGAATCATATGGTGAGGATTCTTGTCTAAAGATAAGGGTCTCTACATCATTCAAAAAATAATTACTTCCTTCTTCTTGAAATATATCTTCACATCATTATTTGAAATCCAATTCCTAATGATTATTATAAAAAAATAAATTATTCGTATGATGATAAGGTCAGAAACCAAATCATGTTTATGTTTCATAAAGGGGATAGATTGAAACAACATTGTTGTAATGATTCACCCCTTAAGAGTATTGAAAGAATACTCCTTTTTTAAATCAAAATTGGGATTTATAATTTGCTTATCTAACTAAGAAGATATATAAGAATGTGATGATAAAAAATAAAATAATTCATTGTCTATGTTTGTGGAAACAAATAAAGTACCTTCCACCACATCTTTAGGAACATTAACCTCTAGAGTTGTGATCACATAATCTTGGTCTTGATATCTTGGCCTTCTTTATGGAATGTTTCCTTGACACCTTGGATAATCATTTTCATAATGTCCCATATCTTTGAAATTATAGAATTTAACATTGGTAGATTCATTCTTTCAATTGCAATCATGTTCTTGGTGGCCTTTCTCTCCATACATGTAAAAAACACCCATACCCTTCAGGAAAGTTATAGGGTTTTTCTTATCACAATTACCAAAGGATAGAAAATCAATTATTTCCTTCTTTCACTTTTTAATTTTTTTAGAATGTTCAGCATCCCTATTATTCTCTTTCTTTACATGAATTAAAATGACTTAAATAATTCCTTTTTTGTCTTTATAACACATGAGACTACACATTCTTACGATATGAAATATAGGGATACTAGTACCCATTGAAGGAATGGTTTTAAACCATCAATTAATCGATCAATCTTTCTTTATGGATTAGTTATGTAGTCCACGACGAGCCCTAATAACCTTGTAAAGATGGATTCATACATTCCTACATTATCAGCCTCCTTTTTCCTCATATTCAATATTTTCCTTTCCATATCCTCTAGTTGTTCTTACAGGAAAACATTTATCTAGGAAAATTTTATTTAAATCCCAACATTTTCTACTTGTAATTTATTCATTCTCCTTTGTGTTTTGCATTAGTGACCAATATCGAACCACACATCCCAATATATAATAAACTACCATGAAACCTTATCCATTTGATTACGTTTCAAAGTGATAAATATTTTATCTAAAATACATATCCATGGCCCAGCAAAAAATGTGTTTGTAGTCCCATTGAATGTTGGAGGTTGTTGTTGTATAAATAAGTCTATCATTTCTCCTCCACATTGTTGATCTGGATGATCCATACAGGTATTTTTAATGTTCATAACCTGATCTAGTTGTCCCTATATTATTATAAGTTTCTCATCACCAGTCACATCTTTAGAACATATGTCATTATCTTGCATTGGAGAGAAATCGCTACATGGGATACATGCATTCGTACATTTTCTATAACTTCAACTGGGTTCCATTTTTAAATTTGGGAATATAGTGGATTTGGTTTTATATCTAATGTATAATATCAATTCTATAAAAATACATAACATTATATGTACAGGTATTCTCATAATCAAAAACATGTTTTATTTAGGGACATATTTACATTTAAATCCCTCATAATGGTTTGTAAATAAAATGAAATTATTCTATAAATATCCCCCTAGAGTGTCAAATCATGTTCACAATAAGGATCTTTTACATATATCATGTTACCCCAAGTCAGGCATGGAAGACCATATCATATTTTTTACTCCTAGGTAGATTTAGGTCAAAGGCACATGCACTTATAGTATCTAGACATGGACTTATTTCTAGAAAGTCCCACATAATATGATCCTTACAAAAATTAATGGATGTTCTTATATTATTATCCTTAAAGTGTATATTGGGGTTATATTCTTTAATATATGTTTTCTAAATCTATTTTCTAGGGATTCCACTAAATTTCATGTCATACAAACTATAAAGACCCCGACACTTGTTTCCCAAAGCTGATACCTTATATTAATACATCGGTATGTTTATAAGGAGGTCTTATCCTGATGGAATTAATAGTTTAGTATCATTGGAAAACCAGATACATACATAATAGTTTCATTACAATAAGAAATTAATTACAATATATTAAATATATTGGAAACGCTAATAAACTTATAGATTTTTCTCAAAAGGAATTCATAATAAACATATTCACATCTAGAGGAAAATTAAATCATAAAAAGGTGTGAGCTCATATTCTCAGTAAGGGTATGTAAAACAGTAGATGAAAAAATATAAAGCCGGGTGAATAACTAAAAGTACACATGCCATTAAAACATAATATTGAGCTTAAAATGGTAGGAATTAAAAATTGATAATTCAATAATAAAACATAACCAAGGATATTGTTCTACTAGAAAAATAACAGGGACAAAAAATAATATCTTTATAATTATGGAATTAATAATTTCAGATATCTTAATCATACCATCAATTCCTCGAACAAGACATCATACATAATGGATAAAACCCCATGCTAGGTTGTCTAATGAGATATACCCTTGCATCGAGGTGCTATAGAGGGCCCCACACATGAAATACTAAGTCCAATGAATTACTCATATTAAGGGGGAGACACATAATCATCATATACATTCATTTTGAAACTAACATATGAAATGTATAAACCTTTCCCTAATTGGTAAACAAAAACACTAACCATTCAGAGTAGTGTGGTTACTGGTATCAAGATAACACATTGATATTAAAACTAATAAAAAACAATTCAATAAAATATGGTAGATGATTTCATAAAATATTAATGCCAATTAAACATAATAATCAATAAGATTGTTGAAATATATGGAAATACTCTTAAAAAAACGCCGGGTAACACTTGATACAAACACTCATCTACAGTTCAAAGAAGTGTTATTTTGGAAAAATATTTTTATAAAAATAGAAGTGAACTAATATTGTTTTTCCTCAATAAAATGAGTTATTTTAGAAATTAAATGGTGATCTAAAAATTATTATAGATTGAAATTAATAAAAAAAATGTATAAATTTGAGAAGATCCCGTGAATCTGACTTGTTTATCGGAAAGAATTTGAGAAAGATCAGTTCGAAAAATGTAAATCCCCATAAAATAAAGAATTATTATGATTTTTAAATATAAATAGAACAAACAAAAATAATTTATAGATATTACCTATAAATAATTAATAATTTAATTGGGGGAAATATAGATAATTAGTAACCAGAATGAAATTGGAGGTTCGAGTAGAAAACTTGTACCTTATGTTCGAATGTGTTCGACACATGACCATAACATCTTGGATTATAAAATCAAATCCTTTAATTAATTAGTTTAGAAACTATTATACATTTATTTTATATATAATAGTTTTCTTATGTTAATTTATTTCATTTTCGTGGAGTTATAGGATTCAATGTTATTTCTCAGGAGCATTGGTTTCCTTGGTTTTCACAATTGATTTACCTATATATGAGTAATGAAGTTCATGTAAAATGGGTATAATTATCAAAAATTTGAATTAAATGTTAATAATGAAAAACCATAATTTTAATTGGTATTATGTATTATTTTTTTCCCATATACAAGTATTAATAAATAGATAACATGATAATGATAATTGTATATATTAATTTTAGTGGGTTTTCGATCACAACAAACTAGTTCTGTTATATTATTTGATATTATATAAATAAAATTGTTCCCAAACATTAAATAAGATATAATAAATCTTATATTATCTCAATAAACTATAGAAATGGTTTTGTGACCATCCTTGAAGGAGAAATTTATTAATGAATGTCTGTCATCCATGAAGATTGTAAATCAAAAACTCTGAGACGATGATTTCATTTTCAAAATAAAAGAGAGAGAAAGGGAGAGAGAGTGAGAAAATAAATTGATGATGGATATTCCCTTAACATGATATAATAATAGTATATATATAATACTATAGTTATTATGATTATTTCTATCGAGGATACAAGGAGGTTTTATGAAAAGAAAACAAATTGGAATGAAATTAAAAGAAAAAAAGAAGATGGTTTACCAATTGAATTATCCTCCTTGATAACCTTGTTATGAAAGAGGTTTTGGTCCTTATAAAATAAAAAGAGCCCTTAGAAGTGGGTGATAGACTGATTATTATTATTTTGGTTGAGTTTATAAATTTTTAAATTCATAATGGTGCAAGGAGAATAGGGATTGATGAGTGTTTTTTTATAATAGAGGAGAGGGGTTATTTCTCACTAGTTTTTCATTATTTTATTATTTTGATCAAGAAATGAAGTAGTGCTGATTATTATGACTAAATAAAGTAATAGGTTCATGTTAGATTGAACCAATGTTACATTCATCGTCTATGAATCAATATATTGTGTATTGAGCTTATAATGTATTTATACTACAAATTTCTATATTTACTACTCAATAAAAATTCATGTGTTTCATAAAAATCCCAAAAAATTACCCTACACAATTTTCGAAGTGTATAATTTATAAGTAAACTTGATTTTATTAAAATAATTTTTGAAATACGATAAATTTAATTTTTAATTAAAATCATCATTTACAAAAAATACAGTTTTAAATTTATAACTGATTTTATAACACTTTAAAAAATTAAATAATGTCTCATAAAATTATCCTAAAATCATAAGACAAATAAATATGTATTTATGAATAATTTTTATGAAAATAAATTTTCATTAAAATAATTTCATTAATTATAATATTTTAATTATATATTAATGACTTAAAAAAATAAAAACACTAAAATATGAATATTTGTTATATTAAATTAGTTACACTATGATAGTATTATATCATAATTTCATTTATAATATGGAAAAAATTTATTTATACTTCCATTGGTGAGGTTACTATCTTATTGGCTGGTTTACTATTCATAAGAGTAATATTACTATTCCTAAGAGCATGTTACTATTTCATCGGTATAGGTTCCTTAAATTATAGGAATACCAATTATTTCAGTAGTTATTCAGGTATTATGTTTTTATTGTGTTCTATAAATTATTTTATTTGATCTACACTACATGAAAAAAACATAATTTACGAAAATTTCATTGATAGAGTTTTGGGTCGTTACAATAGAGGCACTACCTCCGTAGAGAAAGATGCGACATATATATATATATGTGGAACACAATAGTTTGAATTATATCTTATCTTATAGGGAGAATAACATGAAGGAAAAAAATAATGTTTTGACCTAGAAATGGACTATGATTTCTTAATACTGTACCACCTTGGGAAGAAAATCATGGATGATGATGCATTGAGTGGGAGGGGATATGAGTTTTTAAAATTGATGAGGATTAATAATGATGTAATATATAATGATAAAGTAAATTTCGATACGGTGAGGTCTATGAAAGGATATTTATAATTACATTTACATGTAATTGAAAAATCATCGTTAATAGAAATTTCATAGATGTTATAAAAGGATTTTGAGAAAATAGAAAATGGATTAAAGAAATAAATGATGGGAAATTGATAGATCCCATCTATAAAGATGGAGTATTGAAGTTAAGGAAGTGATTATATATTTTTGATATACAAATTTTGAATAGAAAACTACAATATTAATCATACATCTCAAAAATATCCATAAACCCTAGGAGGACAATGATACATTGGGTTTTTGAGAGCTTTTCTTGTGTGATTGTATGTAGATGGAAAATGCAGACTATTTTTACATATGTATATTATGCTATCAGATAATGAATGATTAAATACAAAATAATGGAGTTAAAACACCTAATATTATACCTATATGGTAGTGGAACAATGTTATAATGTACATTATCACACGACCCTAAATACACCAAGGACAAATGATGCTTTATGGGTTGTCATTGATCATCTTACTAAGTCATATCATTTCATATAAATTAGATAATATATAACCCTTTAAATCCTTACCAAAATATTTATCAATTAAATTTTAAGGGTTTATGGGGAACATCAATCGACTAAATTTGACATTAACCCCCGGTTCACATTACAATTATGGAAGAGTCCTCAAAGGGAACTCAACGCTGAGATATATTTATGTACTGCCTATCACATCTATATTGATGTATATTCTAAATGGACTATGAATACATTATAATACATGGTATTTTATTATTCCCATGTCTTAAAATATATATGGGACCATTACCTACCAAAGTTGAAATATTAATACATCAATTGGTTCCATTAAAGCATCAAGACGGTACCACGTGATGATTGTATGGGATGAGGTGCCCTCTACTCACCTATTTGGAAGAAGTTGGTGAAAGTAGGTTAGATGGCCTAGACCATTTAAAATATTATATTATTAAAGTATAAACTATTTATGATTAAATTAATGTTTCCCAATGTATTCAATATATATATACTATTAAGAAATGGAAATAATTGAAATTTCAATTTTGGGTTCATCTTTTAATGATGTATTCAACATATAAGGGGTCATATGATTTGGTAGATATGGGATTTTATGACCGATGTACATTGGACCTTATTGAAATACTAAAAAGTATTTGGGATGTATCCTACCTATTGGATTTTCTACCCAACCTTTCTAAAGGAAACAACATCTTCCATAATCAGTACTATGTAAATACATATCAGATATCGTGTATGTGATGACATACAAGGGAATATATTTGGTTCCTCAATTGTACTAAAATGGAAAAAAAAAAGATTATTCTTTATGGAGAGGAAGTATTGCAGAATAAGACAACTGGATTAGTGAAATTCCTATGGAGAAATCATAAAATAAAAAATATAACCAACGAAACATTAGATGCTATGAGGAATAGATACCCATTTCTCTAATAGTTGACACATAACCACATTTTTAGGAGAAAATTATTTATGGTTGGGATATTACTCTTGAAACTATACTGTACCATTTAATGACCATATCTTGAACAATATCTGAATTCACACTCCAAAGAGAATTTCTTCTTAAATCTATTTAGAATATTAATTCTGGAATGATAAAATTTTATTTTGTCAAAATAAAAAATATTTCTAAAATTCTTTATAGAGTTATTAGCATAAGATGATTTTTTGGTAATTTTTAAAAAAAATTAATTTTATGGGAATTTTATAATATACTGATAATAATAATACTATGACTTTTATGAGTTTATTTATATAAAAATATGAATTTTCAATCTATTAAAAAAATTTATGAAAAAATATTTAATTTCTAAATGAATTTATACATTTCAATATATTAATTATAATATTAAACCGACAATTTTTATTTCAAAAATACATTATTATTTTATAACTTTTTTAATATAATTTATGGTTTTCATATTAAATTTATATCACAAGTATTATTCAAATTGAATTATAAAAAATATATTTCAAATATAAAATGATTAGGTTAAAATTTTTCAAGAAGATAACAACTTTGAGCATAAATATTAAGATACAATAGGTAAAAAAAAGTTAACAAATTAACCAATATAACAGTAAAAGTAATAATTCAATGGGTAAAGGGTTTGAAAGACGACCAAAAAAATTCTATAATTTAGTGGAGGTGGTTTGGATTGACCTCAATCCTTCCCCACTACATTATTTGAATTTTTTGGATCCAAATGAAATGTTTAATGTGTACTCCATTTATATTATTTTGAAATATTTTATAAAAAATAACTATCACTACAGATAAAAGGGGCCTCTAAAAACCCCTTAAAGGAAGTCATAACAATTTGGATTCCTACTAAAAACCTTCCAATTTTAATTACCCAAGAATAATATTTCACTCTATTTATATTCTTGTCACAATATATTAGCTTAGGAACCTCATTTCCATGGAATCCTCCAAGATAAATCCAAAGTTCTTAACGTATGTTCTATCATCTTGAAAATATATTTCCTTTTATTGTTTCAATTTCAAATTTTTTTTCCCAATCATATATGAAGAATTTAGTAGTTATAGTATAAGAAATATTTTTATATTATGGAAATAAATACTAACCCCCTTTTCTATTAACCATAAGAAAAATAAATCAATAATTCATGCCTTGTGTGGACTACTGCCTACATGACACAATAAATTATGTTATCCTTCACCACATGACATGACCTAATCTAAGGATCAGTTTAAAGGATTAATATAAATTTTATGATATAATTACATTTATTGAATAAAATATTTCAGAACCTATGAGGGATGTTATCAAAAAATACGTATCATTATTTTATTCTTTTAAAATAAGAATTCAAAGAGGTTAAAATTTTATTCAAATTCTTTATGTATTTCATTTTGATTACCTTTTCTTCAAATTCCTACTAATTCTAGTATATTAGAGTAATAAAAAATAAATAATATCTTCACGCTTTTAGTATAATGATATTACAAAAAAACAAATAAAAACCTAGGTAATATTAAGATAAGTAATTTTCATATCATATTAATATTCATTAAATTTTTTTTATATAATAATATCCAATATATGAATATTAGGTAATTTTTCAGTCACAAGGGAAAAAAGCCTTATTTTTAACCATAATGTGTTTTCATGAATTAAATAGTTTTATTTAAAATAATGATTACAATTTTTTTGAATTTTTATTTGAAAAAATGAAATTTATTTTTGAATTAATAATATGAAAATTATCATTGGTTTATTGTTTTATGTATTTCATAAAAGATATATTTTATGATGAATAGTGAAAAATACAGATTTTAATTGAAAATTATTTCTCCCTTAATGTATTTAAAAAGTCAAATTATATTTTATATTGGGGTTAAATTTTAAATAGTCTATTTTTATTAGAAACACTCTAGAAAATATTATTGGAATCTATATTATACTTGAAATTCGTATAAAAATATCATACATAGATGTCATTTTTCTGACAAAGAATTTTTCATCATGCTTTATGGGTTTATTTTATAATTAAACTCATAATATTTTATGAATTTAATTGGATAAAATATATTAAATATTTTAATAACAATTATTAATAATATGTAATAAGGTAAACTTAGTTTTTTATGAAAATAAATATTAAAGCAGTAAAAATATGTTAGCACGGTTAAGTTTTAAACAAGTTTATTAGGGGTTAAACTAAAGGTATAATTATTAAAATGTAATAATAAATTGTATATGTTTTATTGGATGGAAATATATTTTCCCATTAACATATAATATTTTGAAAATTCCCATTAATGTTCCATTTTTTTGAGTAATACATTAATATATTTTAATCATGTAAAAATCAAAGGGTGTCCTCTCCTACACTTATTAAATGACACCACCTCTCATATCAACTACAAATGTCAAGAGAAATTTGGGTTAAAAAATTATTTCCCTAATCTCTTCCTTACATCCCTACCCATGTCTTATAGTTCCTTTCATGATCAGAAAATAATCCTAATAAGGTTTTAAGTATAATCCCAAAGAGTTTGTCTCTGACAACCCTGCTTTTATTACATACTTAAAACCGATTTATTACATAAAACCTTCACTTGATACAACATGGATGATCGAGAGGTTTAGTTTCTTTGGGGATTAGTATCATTACATAATAACTAAAAAACATTAAATACAACATCTTTATTGAAAACATCTTTTACATGACCACTATATTCCCTCGTACTTTGCATTGCATGGGATAACTTGAGGACATGCATAAGAAAAGGGTGAGCTATAAAGCATATTAATGGAATAATCATGGAATAACATGAGGAATAAAATAAATGTTAGAAAATAATCTTATAAATAGAGAACAATAGAAGCATAAACATGAAGGCATAATAAATCGTGATAATCATAACATGGAAATGTGGAAACAACACTTAACATGGAATTAGCATGAGCCAAAGCTCATTGCACATAGAGCATTAGTAAATCCTCATTCTACATGAAGCATGATTAAAACCTCATTACACATGAATTAGCATGATTAAACACCCATTTCACATGACGTATCATGATACTATACTTTACCCAATGAATTGGAGTGCTATAAGTGTTCACCCTTCTTAAACATTTCATTTCATGCATAAGTGTGCCACATGGATCATATAACATGGATTTATAAAACCCAAGAATTTATTAAATGATAAATTAATTGTGTAATTCATCCATGAAAATTTATAATCAATAAGTAAATGTGCATAATGATGAATATCCTTGATAGATAAATGGGCATGGTATTCACTACACAGTGACATTGGCTTGGAAAATCAGTGTAATTTCGACAGCATAACGACATGACGTTAGAATTCAAAAAAATGGTTGATGAGAGAGAAAGGGGTGTCTAATAATATGTACATGAAATGGAAATTAGGGGGTCATATAGATACATGTCCCAACAATTGTATTGGAATTTAGAGTCATGATACAAAAGAATTGCTTGAATATAAAAGAGGAGAGAGAAGTTACTTTCAGAATTTTGGCATAGTAACGTGTGTACACAGGAGGCATTTAATGAGATAGAAAGGGGTATAACATCATTAAAACATAAATAGGGAAGTATTGGGGATTTTTGAAACCATACCCCAACATTTATAATTGAAATTAATAGGGTATAACAACATTAATAAAATTGGAAAAAAATGAGAAAGGATGAAAAACCCTTACTTCGAAGTGTGCTTCCAAAGGCTTCAGAGAGGCTTTATAGAGGCTTCTTTGGAGCTTCGAGCACCTTGGGAGGATTCTAAGGAGATTCGGTCATAGTTTGGACTAACTACAAAGGCTTTGAGTGAGGATAAAGTGGGATCTTGGGTGGGTTTATATAGGAAAGGTGAGGGAATTATTTATTATTTAGGGTTAGGACACCTCACATTAAATTAATTCAAACCACAAACCAGCCCATGGTTTTTGCCGATGGTTTTTTCCAAAGGGGAGTGGAAAAAAATATTTTATAAGGCCAACGTCCTAACTTCTTAAAATAATGGGGTTGCTTATGTGGAGGTGAGTCACACTCCAAAGAAAAACAATTTAAAAAAGACAAGATGTTTAATAAGCCTTGAAGGGTCCATTAATGATTTTTTAAATAAGTCTAACAAAACAAAAATATAATTATTTTAATGGTAAAACATATATTGTTCTAACATAAGTCTTATAGTATTTTATTACATCACAATTGGGTCATTATAATGGCTTAAAACACATTATATATTTAAAAAGTATTTAATTTTTACCCAAAAATTCGACTGTCTCAGAAAATTATGAAAAATTCACCGTTGGATAATTTAGACATCCTGATTATAGAAATTATATTTATTTTATGTAAATAATTTTTTAAATATGTTAATTTTAACTTTTAAAATAAAAACTACCATTTATTGAAAATTCACGGGGTTGGACAAAAATGGCTTTCGAACCTTAATAAAAATTACAATTGCATTCATAAAATTTTACGATAATTAATATTTAATAAAAATTATTTTAATAATAATAATAACATTTCATTAAAATTTTATTTTAAAAAAATCCATTAATTCATCAAAATATATTTCTAAGAAAAAACACTATTTGAGATTTAAATACTATTTACAGGGTAACAAAAATAACATGAAAATATATTGATTATTATAAAAAAAATTACATAACCATAGTGATAAGGTCTTGTTACATAATCCATTATAACACCCACATAATGTTGAAGAGTAAGGTGTGTGATGGTGACAGATTCTTGGGGTGGCTCGGATAACATTGCTTGGGCGGTAATCTCTATCAACTTCCACTTCTCTCATAGGTGGTCCCGCTCGAGCTTAAACTATTGAAGCTTGGCTTGGGATTGGTCAAGACCGAAGCCTAATTAAGCCACCTCTTTTCCATGTTCTAAAAAATGGGCTTCATATGGGGCACATCTACTGGATGAGGCCATCACTTCCTTTTTCTAAGTAAATTTGATTCGTTAAATCCCTATATTTATACTAATCATGTGATCACTGTTCAATGGCTATATTAACAACGGTCTCATTTCTTAACATAAATCCAAAGAAGTTGACATTTTATTTAAAAAATTTACATAAATATATATTTAATTAGATCAAGAGGGATTTCCATTAATGAATGTTTGGTTTGTTACAATCTTTCCCCCTTAAGAAATTTTTTCCTTCAGAATTTCCTTTTCCCACACTAAAACAAATGTGGGTAACTCTGCTTCATCACATCCTCTAATTCCCACTTCACTTGCTCAAACATGTGGTTTCTCCAGAACACCATGATGAGGGGAATTGTCTAATTTCGTAGAACTTTTTCTCTATGATCTACGATCTTCACTAGTTTCTCCTCATAAGAAATATCATCCTCTAATTGTACCACCTCTGAAGAGAGTATATGTGAAGGGTCCAGTATATACTTCCTTAAGAGGGATACATGAAAGATATCATGTATTTCGTCCATGGTAGGTGGAAGTGCTAGTCTATAAGCCACAACCCTGACACGATCAAGAATCTCAAAGGGGCCTATGTACCTTGTACTTAACTTCCCTTTCTTTCCAAACCCCAAGAACATCTTCGATAGAGATATGCGTAGAAATACCATGTCTCAAACTTTAAACTCAAGTTCTTGTCAACGGTTATCTGCATAACTCTTCTGTCGAATCTGGGATACCTTGATGTGAGGCTCAATGGTTTTCACCTTCTCCACCTTTTCTTGGACCATTTCTAGTCTAAAAAGATTATGCTCACCGACCTCATCACAACACGCCGGTGTTCTACACCTTTTCCCATAAAGGGCTTCATATTGTTCCATTTGGATTCTCTAGTGGAAACTTTTATTATAATACAACTCAACCAGAGGAAGATGTTGATCTCATCCTCCATTAAAGTCCATTAAGCATGATCTCAACATGTCCTATAGTGTTTGTATAGTCCGCTCAGATTGGCCATCCGTTTAAGGATGATATGCTATACTGAAGTTCAGATTAGTATTCAGATCATGTTGAAGACTCTTCCAAAACATAGAGGTAAATCTTGGATCTCAATCAGACACAATAGATAGTTGTACTCCATCCAGTCTTACCACTTCCCAGATATATAATTATGCCAGTGGATCCAATGAGAAATCCTCCTGAATAGAAATGAAGTGTGAAGACTTGGTAAGATGATCTACAATATCCCAGATTGCATTGTTGCCTTTGGATGTCTTAGTAAGTCCTGTGAAAAAGTCCATGGTGATGTTCTCCCATTTCTATTCTGGTATGGGCAATGTTTGCATCATCCCCTTAGACTTCTATCTCTCTGCCTTCACTTTCTGACACACCAGACACATTGATGTATATTCAGTGATCTCTTTCTTCATATTATCCCACCAATAATTCTCTAAGAGATCTTGATACATATTTTTATTTCCTGGGTGAATAGAGAAATTTGAACTATGTGCATCATTAAAATGTTCCTTCTTCAACTTCAGACATGATGGAACACATAATCTTTTACCAAATCTCGCAATTCCTACTTCGTTAATATTAATCTCAAAGGATTTTCATTTTCTGATAGCTTCCACTTTTTCCTGAATTCCCACATCATCCTTTTGAGCATCCTTTAACCTTTCCAAAAGTGAATTTTTAGCAATCACTTGTGAAAGGATTGATTATGTTCCCTTCTTTATGATTCCCATGTCCATCCTCATTAAATCTAAGAAAATTGGATCCTTTTAAATTCTCATCAATGAAATAATTGTTGGTTCCTTTCTACTTAGAGCATCTACCACCTTGTTCTCTTTCCCAGGGTGGTAATGGATTGAGCAGTCATGGTATTTGATCAGCTCTAACAATCTTCGTTGGCGCATATTCAACTCTTTCTATGTGAATATATACTTGAGGCTTTTGTGGTCCGTATATATTTTACACTTCTCCCCAAAGAGATAATGCCGCCAAATTTTCAAAGTGAAGATCACTATATCCAACTCGAGGTCATGTGTTGGATAGTTTTGTTCATGAAATTTAAACCACCTTGAAGCATAGGCAATGAATTTTTCATTTTCCATCAACAAATATCCCAGGCCCTTCTTCGAAGCATCACTGAATACCATAAAATGTTCTCCACTTGTGGGTAATGTGTGGACGGGTGCAGCGATAAGCCTCCTTTTTCAACTCCTTGAAGCTTTCCTTACATTAATTACTCCAAGAGATCTTTACTTCCTTATGAGTGATCATAGCAAGAGGGTTGGAAAATCATGACAAATTTCTCACAAATCGTCGATAATATCTAGCTAACCCCAAGAAGCTACGAATATTCGTTACCGATGATGGCCTTGGCCATCCCTCAATTGCATCTGTTTCATAGGGATCCACATATATCCCATTGCTTGTGATGATAGGGCCCAAGAATGATACCTTCTTCAACCAGAACTCACACTTTCTATACTTGGAAAATATCTTCTCCTTCTTCAAGGCCTCTTGTATAGTTCATACATTCTCCTCATGATCCCCCTTGGTTTTAGATTATATCTGAATATCATCTATAAATACTACCACAAATTTGTCGTGGTAATATTTAAAGACTCTATCCATCAATTCCATGAATATTTCTGGAGCATTAGTGAGTCTAAAATGCATTAATATGAATTAATAGTGCCTGTTTCTCGTACGAAAAGTAGTCTTGTGGATATCTTCCTTCTCCACCCTTTCTTGATAATATCCTGACCAAAAATCCTCCTTGGAGAAGTATTGTGCTCCACACAGTTGCTCAAACAAGTCATAAATTCATGGGAGAGGATACTAGTTCTTTATCATGATTTTTTTGAGCTCACAATAATCAATGCAAAGGCGCATTTATCCATCCTTCTTCTTGACGAAGAGGGATGGTGCACCCCATGGTGAAGAACTTGGGCATGTAAACCCTTTATCCAGATTCTCTTAAATTTGTTTCTTCATCTCTTCAAGCTCCACAACAGCCATTCTATATGGAGTTTTGGATATTTTGAATTCCCCTAGTATAAGTTAAATTGAGAATTCAACATCTCTTCTAGGAGGAAGACCACACAATTCCTCGGGAAACACTTCAGCAAATTCCCTCACAATAGGCATGTCTTCAAGGATGGTTAATTCCTTGGACTCAATCATCTAATCCAGATATGCATGCTCATTGAGAAGTAATATCCTTTCTTGAGATGATGGAGCTAAAGATGATTCATCTTCCTCCTTACACTTGTAAATAATCGGGGGTCGATTCTCCACTTGGAGATTGATTTCCCTCTCATGGCAATTTATGTTGGCTCAATATAAGGAAAGCCAATCCATGCCAAGAATTGAATCATATTCCACCAGAGGGAGTATGAATTGGTTCACTAAAATGTTCAATCCACATATTATGACAGGGGAGGAGTTATATTCAGGGGATTTAATAATTACCCAATTTTTCATACTCACCGACTTCTTCACTTCCATGATTTGTGGTGGTGATGGTGTTGTTCTACTAAAATTTTGAGATATAAAAGAATGTGTAGAACCTAAATAAAAAAGTGTGTTATCTATTCTTGAATGAATAACTATAGTACATGTCACCACTTAATTTCCGTGGCTCACTATAGTAGTAGTGATAGAAAAAGATCCCCCTTGCTGCCTTGGAGATT
Organism: Viscum album; assembly: GCA_963277665.1. Taxonomy (NCBI): domain Eukaryota; kingdom Viridiplantae; phylum Streptophyta; class Magnoliopsida; order Santalales; family Viscaceae; genus Viscum; species Viscum album. The sequence goes on along the minus strand of OY728134.1, from coordinate 599,831,143 downwards.
GTTGGTTTCCTCCGAAAACTCTTGTCATAGGTCACTAATTTGCAAGATGCCCTGGTTCTTTGCAGTTTTAGAAATGAACCACACATTGAGGTTCGAACAGAGTGTTCCTCTCCTCTATCTCAGCCACAAGACTTTCCTACCGACATTTAATAGCCAAGTTCCCTTCTCTTCCACACCTAAAGCATTTTCTTGTACCCTTCAAGCAATTTCCGGGGTGCTTCTTTCCACACCTTTGGCAAGAGGGGTGCTTGATCTTCTTAGCACCGTTTGATTTATCCATCGGACCATCAGCATTGATGTCCACATTATTCCTTTTATCCCCATGATACCCCAGAGATTATACGATCTTAATTTCAACCTTGAGGGCACATCGGACAATTTCCTCATAGCTTTTGAAGTCATGGATTTCCAATTCTTTCCATAGGCTGGGTTTTGGCCCACCAAAGAAGCGGTCAACCTTGCATTTGGGGGTAACGACCAAGCCAGAAGCATATCGTGAAAACCATGTGAAGTTTTCCTCGTATGCTTCAACTAATTTTTCATCCTTTTTCTTGAGGGCAAGGAAGTCCCATTCCATCTTAAGCTAGAGGGTGCGCGGAAAATATTTATCAAAAAAGCAATTTCTGGAAATCCTTTCATTCCAACGCCTCGATCTCCTCTTCATGATTCTTATTTTTGATCAAAATCTACCATTTATCTACTTCACCCTTTGTATGATAAAAATCCAGGAGAACCTTTTCTTGTTTAGATCATTGAAGGATGGAGAAGATATTTTCAATGGAGTTGATCCATTGTTCAACGATTGTGGGATCAGATGATCCATTAAAAGTTGGAGGTACTTGTCTCATGAAGCTCTCAATAATGACTTGTTCTTTATTTTGGGGGAGGGGGGGTGAACGTTCCTCTTGAACCATGTTTCTCTTCAAAGATTGTGTTATCTTAGAGGGAAGCGTGAAAAAGTTTCTGATTCTCACTCCTAGTGGATTGGGCATCTCATTAGTACAGTCATCACATTGATCTTCACATCATTTGTTAACTCGAGTCCTTCTATTACCAGCCATTGGCTGGAATACAAGAAATGTTTGTGGTAACACATAAAGGGTAATACAAGGAAAAAACTGATGGCTTATAAATAAATCATATTTCCTTAACATATGAATCTATTGGCTTCAGTCTATGTTATCCATGATCTACTTTCTAACATATATTATTAGGGAATTTTTTGTCCCTTAATAATGGTTCATACTAAGATTGTGAATTTACCAAAGCATATCTCTCAGGAGTGTCGTAACTAAAGGTGCAACAAGTCCCATTATTGTGCACCTGATTTCATTCGAGTCTAGATCAAAGTGGTGTTTTCGGGGTTTACCCCTAGGATACATCTGTGCCAGAGCCGCCTCTACCTTCTCATATCAAGACAAAGGATGTATTTTTGTTATAAACTACTTACTCAATACCCAAAAAAATTTAGGGATGTTTTTATTATAATTAGTCTTGTCTATAAGGCTTTACTAGTGTTTTCTAATCCTAATCTCAAATATAACTAAACCTATCCTCTGATACCAACTATGACAACCATGATTTTATTACAAACATAAACCTGATTTATTGCATAAAACCTTCACTTGATACAACATGGAATATCAAAAGGTCTAGTGTCTTTGGGGCTTAGTATCATTAAATAACAACTTAAACCATGAAATACAACATCTTTATTGAAAACATCTTTTACATGACCACTATATTCCCCCGTACTTAGCATTGCATGGGATAACCTAAGGACATGCATAAAGAAACGGGTGATCTATAAAGCCTAGTAGTGGAATAATTAAGGAATAACATGAGGAATGAAATAAATGTTAGAAAATAGGCATATAAATAGAGAATAAGAGAATCATAAACATAAATACAAAATAAAGCATGATAATCATAACATGGAAATTTGGCAACAACACTTAACATGGAATTAGCATGAGCCAAAGCTCATTACACAGGGAGCATGAGTAAATCCTCATTGCACATGAAGCACAAGTAAACCCTCATTTCAATTGAATTATCATGAGTAAACACCCATTGCACATGACATATCATGATACTATACTTTACCCAATTCATTAGAGCGCTATATGGGTGAACCCTTCTTAAACATTTCATTTCAGGCATAACTATGCCATATGGATCATATAACATGGATTTATAAAACCTAATAATTTATTCCATGATAAAGGACTTGTGGAACTCATACATGAATCTTTATAATCAATATGTAATTGTGCATATTGGTGAATACCCTTGATAGATAAATGTTCATGGTATTTACTACACAATGACATTGTCTTGGAAAATCGGTGCAATTTCGGTAGCGTAATGGCATGACGTAAGAATACCTAAAAATGGTTGATTAGAGATAAAGGGGTGTCTCATCATATGTAAATTAAATTTATAGTAATGGGGTCATATAGATACATGTCCCAACAATTTTAATGGAATTTAGAGTTGTGATACAACATAATTTCTTGAAAGTAAAAGAGGAGAGTGAAGTTCCTTTCGGAATTTCGGTATAGTAACCGGGGTACACAGGAGGAATTTAATAATAGATAAAGGGGTCTAACATAATTCAAACATAAATAGGGAATTATGGGGGAGGTGATAAACCATACCCCAAAATTTAAATTGAAATTAAAATGGCATAACAACATTAAAAAAATTTGACAAAATGAGAAAGGAAGAAAAACCCATACTTGGAAGTGTGCATCCAACGGCTTAAGAGAGGCTTGAGAGAGGATTCATGGGAGCTTGGGGAACATTGGTAGGATTATAGGGAGATTAGGGTAGATGTTGTACGAACTACAAAGGCTTTGAGTGAGGTGAAAGTGGGAGCTTGGGTGGGTTTATATAGGAAAGGTGAGGGAATTCTTTATTATTTAGGGTTGGGACACCTCACATTAAACTAATTCGAACCACAAACCAACCCATGGTTTTTGCCCATGGCTTTTTCCAAAGGTAAGTGGAAAAAAATATTTTATAAGGACAAATTCCAATCTTCTTAAAATAATGGGGTTGCTTATCTGGAGGTGATTCACACTCCCAACGAAAAAAATTTAAAAATACAAGAGGATTAATAAGCCTTGAAGGGTCCATTAATGCTTTGTAAAATAAGTCAAACAAACCCAAAATTACATTATTTTAATGGTAAAACAAATATTGGCCGAAAATAAGGCTTATAGTATTTTATTACATCAGTATTCGGTCATTATGATGTCATAAAAGACATTATATATTTAAATGGTATTTAATTTTTACACAAAAATTTGACGGTCTCAGAAAATTATGAAAAATTCACCGTTGGATAATTTCAATGTCCTGATTCCATAAATAATAATTATTTTATCTATAATTTTTTCTAAATATGTTAATTTTAACTTTTAAAATACAAACCAGCATTTATAGAAAATTCACATGTTTGGACAAAAATGGCTTTCGAATCTTAATAAAAATTACAATTGAATTCATAAAATTATACAATCAATTATATTTAATAAAACATAATTTTATAATAATAATAATATTTTATTAAATTATTATTTAATACAAAAAATCATTAATTCATCAAAATAGATTTCATAGAAAAAAACACTATTTGAGCTCTAAAAACTATTTACAAGGTAATAAAAATAACTTGAAAATATATTCTTTATTATATAAAAAAATAATTTACATAACCATGGTGATAATGTCTTGTTACATAACCCCTTATAACACTAGCATAAGACCGAAGAGTAAGGTTTGCGATGGTGACATACTCTTGGGGTGGCTCAGATAACATTGCTCGGGTGGTAATCTCTATCAACTACCACTTCTCTCATAGGCGGTCCCACTTGAGCTTAACCTGTTGAAGATCGGATTGGGAATGGTCAAGAGAGAAGCCCAATGACGTAATATCTTTTCTGAGTTCTGACAAATGGGATTCATATTGGGAAGTTCTACTCGATGAGGCCATCGCTTCCTTTTTCGGAGTAAATTGGATTCGTTAAAGCCCTATATTTATACTAATCATGTGGTCACTATTTAATGACTATATTATCAACGATCATGATTCTTAATATATTACCAAATATTTTGACCTTTTATATAAACATTTTACATAATAAGACATTTAATTGGATTAATAGGTATTTCCATTATTGAATGTTTGGGTCGTTACATTCTCCGAATAAGAGTTGTAGTTCATAACTCATGGATTAAATTTTATTTATTCTTATACCTCCTTAAAATAAAATTTTTCCATGTTGAGTTATTTAAAAAACCATAGAACATATATTTAAATACTTTTATATTAATTTCGTAACCCATATCAATCTCCTTTTTCAATAAAATGAGAAACATAACCATCGTTCATGTATACGACTGACTACTTCCTCACAAACAGATGCAATCCATTCTGGATCATTTCCTCCCATGTTTAGTTATAATGAATCTTTTAATGTATATATATGATATCCAAGTATCATAATAATTTTTTAAATATAAAATTTCATATTTTTTCATTTGTTTCTATCAATTGAAAATTTACAACGTCGTTCATGCATATGTGTGGATCACAACATCCACGAAACGATGTGATTCCTTTTTCATGACCACATCCCACATAGTCTATAAATAAGGGTTTTAAAATAAATAATATTACATTTATTATATAAAAATAATTCTATAATGTGAAAATAATACCTTCCACCTTTCCTTCATGTTCATTGAAAACTAGAATTGTTACTCATGCATAAATATGACCTACCATCTCCATGATTGTAATATAATTCATTATTCATAATCATAATTCATGGGTTGTTTTAAAATTTTACTTTATATAAAAATTATAATTATAAAATTACAATTATTTTGGATATGATTTAATAATCACAACTTTAACCATATATATATATATATTACCAAGTTCATTTTGGATATATGAGCCGAATACTATAAAAACATCCATCCTGAACTTAATTTATAATGTAATTATATATAACGTCATAATAAAAAATATAAGGAATAATAAAATTGAAAAATGATATTAAGAAAGTAAAAAAATTTATAAAATTGCATTATTTTTCATGATAATGAATGTACTTGATGAATAATACTCAAGGTATAAGACACATTACATTAAAAACATCATTTTAAATGTCTTCATGATATATTGTTTAAATATTTATATTCCATGCCAAATAATCAAAAAAATATTTAGAGGATTTGTTTATATGAAAATAAATTAATAATGAAAGAAATTTTACTACTATTTTTAACTTTTTATAATTACTATTAACATTAATTTTTTTAACTATGTTTTATAGAATTTTTTGAGTTTCATTAAAATAAAAAAAAAGTAATGTTCTATTTTAACATATACAACATCAGTGAATTTTAACACCTCCATAACCATTACATGATGTTTGTATTACTCAAAATTGTTCATTATTTTTTTCAATGATAAACTATGCCCCCCTTCATTATGTGTAATTGAAAATGGGTTTTAAAGGTAATGGGTGTAATGCCCCGACCCCAGCTACCCAGAGTCGGTGCATTACTTCGTAACATTGGCATGATCACAAGAAAGATCAAATCTCGAAAGACCGATTTGGTTTAGTAGCCTTGGAAACACTAGATATATTCATAAGTTTTACATTACATCATAAAATGAAAAACTAATACAACAACATAATGTTTCCACAATCCACACTATTAACCCCTCATAAAATCCCTGCAGGTCATTCATAACTTACTTCTTCACATCCTGGGAAAAATAAAACATAGAAAAGGGGTGAGCTCAAATGCCCAGTAAGGATAACAATATAGTGGAAACTTTCATAAATAAGAATAAACATTTAAGGCAATGAATTACTAAAACAAAAGCCTTTTAAACTTGAACTTCAACATAGTATGGCAAAAGTAAAAATGAAATAATGCCATTTACTTATTCACATGGATATTCTACTAATCAAATAATCACATGCAAAAATCAATAACCACTTTCATAATGTTGGAATGCATAATTCTAAACTTTAATTACTTTTCAAGGCCTCGTCCCAAGACCTTGGGGCTAACTGTAACCGGAACCCAACCCGGAGTGCCTCTAATAACCGGACACCAACCCGGAGTGCCTCTAATAACCGGAAACCAACCCGGAGTGCCTCTAATAACCGGACACCAACCCGGAGTGCCTCTAATAACCGGACACCAACCCGGAGTGCCTCTAATAACCGGACACCAACCCAGAGTGCCTCTAATAACCGGACACCAACCCGGAGGGCTTACTTTTACCAGTCCCTAACCTGGAGGGCTTACTTTTACCAGTCCCCAACCTGGAGGGCTTACTTTTACCAGTCCCCAACCTAGAGGGCTTACTTTAACCAGTCCCCAACCTGGAACATACTTGTCCAACACATTCATATGAAGTAAAGATTAAAATATAACATAAACATTCTTATTGGAACTAGCATACGAAATGTCAATACTTTCACCATAAACTATGAATGGTATAAAAATAGCACATCCACAGTCAAACATATCACAAAACCTTCAAAACAATATATAAGTTTTGTATCATAATAAATCAACTTCAAATAATCTTAAAACCCATCAAAGGATGTTGACATAGATGAAATCAAAATTCTTTTTAAAGAAATATCTCCTTTTATTTTGAAATCATTTAAGATCCATATAAAATCAAACATTTTCTTTGAAAATAGTCTTATAAGATTTTAAGGGAAGCTTTGCCGATTTTATAACGGCGGAAAATAACCGCACCCGCCGTATAAGTTAAAAAAACATTCTTATCTTAATTCTGTCGAAAAGGTTAAAAAGCACCTTGTTTGGAAAACGACGGAAAGATTCCCTTATAAACCTCTTATAAAAAGTCAAACAAGGGTATAAATGACTTTAACCCATATTATTTTAAATATTAAAAATGTTTTGAAATACATTTTGAAGAAACATGGATGTGGATGATAATGAGATCCCAGTAGATTATTACGTATAAACAACCTCAGATAATGAAGAGATTGTGAAATAACCCTTACCAGTTTGGTAACTTATGAAACATACAACCCATGAAAGAGGTATCATACAATGAATATGTAAGTACACATAAATTAGAGTGTATTACACAAAGAATATAATTATGGGCAGTACATACACCACACAAAAGGTAATGGTGGCAATATGGCATGAATCTCATGAGAATAAGGAGTGAGATGAAAACCCCTTACCACGTTAATCAACTGAGTCGTATGGCCAAAATTTAATAACCACCAAAGGATTTACAGAATAACATGAATATAAATAGAATCATGATAATATATATCAAATGGCAGTACACAATACACCACTTTCAATAATTTAGTGGCGAACAATGGAAATCTCACGGAATTGAAAGTGAGATAAGAAAATCCCTTACCTTGTACTTTTCCTTTGTTGGGGTTGGTTAACCTCCTGTATAATGGTGAAATAATTGTTATTAAATTATACAAGAATCATATACATTAATATGATATCATATATGATCTTTTAACATTGCTTTATTAATAATATCTTAGTATTATCGTCGTTTTAGGTGATAATCGATTCGTTCTTCTTAAATGTTTGGTTACGTAAGACATGTTTGTAATGGATAGATTAAATCTTATTCATAATAAGAATGATATTAACATTATTTTTAACCCTAAAATGAGAATAAGACTTGAATGGATACGATGGAGGATGGATCTCACCGCGTTCGTGGAGACGGTAGTCCGTACGTACGCACGAACGCTACTTCCATTTAATTTTTATTTTAAAAGAATTGAATCCAAATGATACATAGGTATATTACTATTCCAGTATAATATAATATTTTATATATGTTACTTAAGTTCATTAACACCATCCTTTATACGTTCCATGTGTGGTATGAACGAGTCATATCATTTTAAGGGGGCGGTAGTCCGCACTTCCTCAAATGAAATTATCGTATGTATATACAACATGAAACGAATAATGGTATGAAATAAAATGGAATTACAGAAGCTTATATATAAAATATATATCATTAATATCATATTTAATTACAGTGCCATCATAATGGCCACCATGAGAGGCGGTAAGATGTATTTGAACAATCATCGTTTCGTGAGGCGTTAGTTTGCCATCCACAGAAACATTATGTTCATCATCCATTAGATGGAGTTGTGTGTATGTGTAGTTTGAATCCTTCTTATAACAACATCCTAGTATATTGAGGATACTGGTGTTGTTACAAAAGAAAGGAAATAAAAAGAGTTTGGGGGTTGAAGAAGCAAAATAAATGAAAATAATTTAAGAGAAATCGTTACCTTTAATTTAGGTAACTCACTTTGGTTGGAACCAAAGTACTTGTTGAAATGCTTTATGCCTAAGGGAAAACTTCAAGGAGGAGGAGAGGGATGTGGGGAGCTTATTTGGGCAGATTTTGGACGAGCCAAGTGGCTTTAGAGGTGTGAGGAATGAGTAGAAGTGGTCTCCTTTTATAAGGGAGAGGAGGGTCTCTTTAGGAAAGAGTAAAAGTATTACTTTATAATATAATTATATTCGGTTTATAATGGTCCAAAAATCCTTGAGGTCGAATATAAGATGACTAATATTCTAAATAACATCAACCAATAAGAATTGGACAGGTTTTAGATAATATTTTAATCATTATAATATTATTTATTTCAATGATTTATTAATGAGGTAAACATTGCATCATTATTGTGTCATTAATAATTTAACTTATTTGATGTCTAAAAATTATAAATAAAATATCATCATGTAGGAAATATTTTCAGCTTTCTAATTAATATTTATAATCGAAAATCCAACATGTATAACCCTATGTAAAAATTCTTCTTCTAAAAGATGTAAGCTTATGCCATTTTTATTTTTATTTTAACTTTATTAATATAATGTGTCCCTACCACATACAAGTGGCTCCAAGGGGTCCCCAAATTGACCCAAGGATGCTCATGGTCGGGTATGTGTCCACCAATAAGGTTAGGACACGTTTTAGGGTAATTTTGTATTATTATAATATTATTTTTTAACCCTTATTTACCGGATTTACCCTTTAACCATGGTAAATAAAATATTTACCGCAGTAATTATTCAAAATGTGTAAAAATAAAAGTTACCTATTTACATAATTTGGAAATCCTGATTCCAAATATGGAATCCATTTTCCTAAATTCAAAACACAGAAGTGGCATAAATTAATTTAAAATTAATTCCCGCTGTCAAAACAAAAAGCGTGTTTTTAAGAGGTAATAACTATCAAAAGATTGACACTAGTTTATGTTCGGTTTAATTGTAAAACTATGTCCAATGACCAACATTATATTAAATGGTAAAAATATATTCTAAATATACTTTAAAACCACTCAAATTCACAATTTATCACTATTAATTATTTTGATTAAAAAAGTTGTTTTTAATTAAAATTTAGTAATTTTCACTATTCATCAAAATATGAAAGTTATCCGAAATGTACCAAAATTTCACCCTAGGCTAATTTTGATATTCCAAATCCAAAAATGAAGTCCATTTTCAAATATAAAATATATATAGTTTCAAAAAGTAGTTATTACTATTCATAACGGCTAGTTTAATTGGTTGTTAGAACTCGGTGTTGCGTACAACCCACGCTATCACATTATTCAAAGAGAAGCGTACCGTAGAAGCCTGGGATGTTTCATTTTAAATTTTTGATGTCCCCATTTAGTCAAAAAGTTTAAAATATAGTATTTAAAAAGGGTTCACTATTAAAGTTGATAAAAGTGCAATACTGAAAATGAATTTGTTCTTGCATTATATCTAAGAAACTCATAATATGGATTCTAAAATTATAAGGATTATATAAACATTAAAATTTATCTAATACTGTTCATAACCTCTTTTGAACGGCTTGTTTGGTAAGTCATGGTGTGCTTGAACTTTGTGTTGCATGTAGTGAAAGTTGTTGAATTATTTTGAAGAACTAACACACTATGAAATCTTGGGGTGTTACATTCTCCCCTCCTTCAATAAATTGCATCCTCGCAATTTGAAATTGTTCTTCGAAAATAAAAGGTTGAAAATATATAATATATTTGTGGGAAACCCCACATCGGAAATTGGGTTACTAAAATTTAGTCTTAATATGAGGAAAAGAGAAATGAAAGGGTCACCACCAAATTATGATCTCGATTAGGAGAACATTGGTGGCAATTTGAGACATATAATTGGAGGAAAAACGTAAATATTTATAGGTAGTGATTGAGGTCATCAATCACAAACAAGTATAAAATTGAGGTCCTTAAATTCATCAATCTATGATGATTTGAAATACCATCGGTTCAACAAAACATAGGGTATTAGGATAACACATTTTTGACATTTCAAAATATCTTAGTTGAAATCCCACATCGAAAAATGAATTAATGAGGCCTCTATTTATAATAAAGAGTCGAAAGTATGAAGATTACCGAAAATAACACATACTAGGGTTCCATGTAGGAAAATATGGATATGGAAGAAAAATCTAACCATCAATTATCTGATGGAGAGTGGTAGAGAACATGGCTATGAAAAGGCCAACAATCCCAAAGCCATAAATTAGTGATGATTTAAGGTACCATCTAGGAAAAAAAATTTGTTCTAAGTTGCTTTTCTTAATATTGAGGAATTTAGTTATGAGATTGGCTAAGATCATAAGGAGATATACTTACTTTATAATTAGAGTTTTATCCATTAATAAATTTCTACCACAAACTCATCTTTCACTCTAAAAGATAATAGAATGTAAAAAAAATTCTATTTACACTATTCGTATAGGGTTCCAAAATAAACGAATTTATAATTCATCTACAAGATCTTTTAATAAAAACTACATTATTTAATCCATGACATCTCATGGGCCAGTGGTAGGTGATACACCCTTGTCGCCCTTCGGTTGCGGGTTCAAGTCTCACAGCCTTGCCGGACGCGACGGGTTGCCGCCCGACCTCCGGGTTGTCCTTTTATGGCAATCCAAAATAATCCAAACTAGAACTATCCAAAATACTTCTGTCCAAACTCACATTCCAACATTTATAAGGAAGGAAAACAAAATATAGATCCTTTTTACCCCGTAATAGCATATGAGTACCTTCATCATGTATTACCATATTCCTTATTGATTACATTCATGCTCCCCTATTCCATATAGAATGCTGGATATACTTCATTAATCCAAAAAAATGTTTTAAACCCCAACAATGATGGAATATACAAATCATTAATTAGTTCCAAGGTAGTCAAGAATATCCAATATAATTTATCCAAAACAATCACATATTATTCCAAAATCACTACCTCAGTATCAGAACTATATTATGATTTATCATTCTCTCAACCATATATTTTCCAAAAATTTATCCTACTATTGAGTCACTTTTCTTTGTTCCACATAATCTCAAGTCCTTAATGAAATAGTACTTCAGTACAATCCTTATATACTCCATAATTATTATAACAAGTACATTGTTGATACAACACTCAATTGACATAATCAACATAAGAACTCTAATCATTCCTCTTCATCTGTGGTAGTATCATAACTTGGTTATTATCCAATAACATCATTTGCGGCATAGTCTGATGACTGGGACATAGGTTCGCGTAGTGTCCAAACTCCTTGCAAATGAAGCATTGTACATTTAAAACCATTTTCTTACCCTTGCAGTCACGTACTTTGTGCCCTTTTCCTCCACACTTATAACAAACTCCCATTCCTTTCAGGCAAGTTCCAGGGTGTTTCTTTCCACAGTTACCACATATGGGAAAATTCTTCTTTTCCCTCTTCCCTTTATCCATCTTTCTCTCTTACATCATTTTCTTCTCTTGTTTCCCTTCAAAGCCATAGGACTCATTAAACTCTTTACATATCTTATCAACACATGATATTATTTCTTCATATGATGATAATATATGGGAGACTATTTCTCTTATAAATTCTAGCTTAAGACCATGAAAGATACGATCCTTCCTTCTCTTTGAATCATGTGTATTTCTGGAGTTCTCATTCCTTCTACTGGGCGCCATTTCTATACCATGGCATAAACTAGATCAGTTTATGAATCAAAACACATAATCCCATACTTATAAAACACTTAACATAAATTTAACTATTTATGGATATAATCCATAATCATAAAAATGTTTTCTTTGAGGAAGTATATACTCATAAACCCTTCATAATGATTTGTAAAGAAAATGAGAGTTATCCTAAGCATATCCCCCGGGAGTGTCGTAACCAAGAGTGCAGCAAGGCCCGTTGTCGTGCACCAGTTCCCGTTCGAGTCTAGCTCAAAGCGGTGTTTTTGGGTTTTACCCCTAGGTACATCTGTGCCAGAGCCGCCTCTACCTGCTCGTATCCAGACAGGGATTTATTGCTCGGAAAACTCACAAAATCTCTACAATACCAAAATTCTAGGATGTTCTTCTATACTAATCCTCAAAGTTCATCTTAGGTCTACGTGCTCTAATCAGAGTTTATCTAAATCTAGCTTCCAAGGTTTGTACTAAACTTCCTCTGATACCAACTGTAATGCCCCGACCCCAGCTACCCAGAGTCGGTGCATTACTTCGTAACATTGGCATGATCACAAGAAAGATCAAATATCGAAAGACCGATTTGGTTTAGTATCCTTGGAAACACTAGATATATTCATAAGTTTTACATTACATCATAAAATGAAAAACTAATACAACAACATAATGTTTCCACAATCCACACTATTAACCCCTCATAAAATCCCTACAGGTCATTCATAACTTACTTCTTCACATCCTGGGAAAAATAAAACATAGAAAAGGGGTGAGCTCAAATGCCCAGTAATGATAACAATATAGCGGAAACTTTCATAAATAAGAATAAACATTTAAGGCAATGAATTACTAAAACAAAAGCCTTTTAAACTTGAACTTCAACATAGTATGGCAAAAGTAAAAATGAAATAATGCCATTTACTTATTCACATGGATATTCTACTAATCGAATAATCACATGCAAAAATCAATAACCACTTTCATAATGTTGGAATGCATAATTCTAAACTTTAATTACTTTTCAAGGCCTCGTCCCAAGACCTTGGGGCTAACTGTAACCGGAACCCAACCCGGAGTGCCTCTAATAACCGGACACCAACCCGGAGTGCCTCTAATAACCGAACACCAACCCGGAGTGCCTCTAATAACCGGACATCAACCCGGAGTGCCTCTAATAACCGGACACCAACCCGGAGTGCCTCTAATAACCGGACACCAACCCAGAGTGCCTCTAATAACCGGACACCAACCCGGAGGGCTTACTTTTACCAGTCCCTAACCTGGAGGGCTTACTTTTACCAGTCCCCAACCTGGAGGGCTTACTTTTACCAGTCCCCAACCTAGAGGGCTTACTTTAACCAGTCCCCAACCTGGAACATACTTGTCCAACACATTCATATGAAGTAAAGATTAAAATATAACATAAACATTCTTATTGGAACTAGCATACGAAATGTCAATACTTTCACCATAAACTATGAATGGTATAAAAATAGCACATCCACAGTCAAACATATCACAAAACCTTCAAAACAATATAGAAGTTTTGTATCATAATAAATCAACTTCAAATAATCTTAAAACCCATCAAAGGATGTTGACATAGATGAAATCAAAATTCTTTTTAAAGAAATATCTCCTTTTATTTTGAAATCATTTAAGATCCATATAAAATCAAACATTTTCATTGAAAATAGTCTTATAAGCTTTTAAGGGAAGATTTGCTGATTTTATAACGGCGGAAAATAACCGCACCCGCCGTATAAGTTAAAAAAACATTCTTATCTTAATTCTGTCGAAAAGGTTAAAAAGCACCTTGTTTGGAAAACGACGGAAAGATTCCCTTATAAACCTCTTATAAAAAGTCAAACAAGGGTATAAATGACTTTAACCCATATTATTTTAAATATTAAAAATGTTTTGAAATACATTTTGAAGAAACATGGATGTGGATGATAATGAGATCCCAGTAGATTATTACGTATAAACAACCTCAGATAATGAAGAGATTGTGAAATAACCCTTACCAGTTTGGTAACTTATGAAACATACAACCCATGAAAGAGGTATCATACAATGAATATGTAAGTACACATAAATTAGAGTGTATTACACAAAGAATATAATTATGGGCAGTACATACACCACACAAAAGGTAATGGTGGCAATATGGCATGAATCTCATGAGAATAAGGAGTGAGATGAAAACCCCTTACCACGTTAATCAACTGAGTCGTATGGCCAAAAGTTAATAACCACCAAAGGATTTACAGAATAACATGAATATAAATAGAATCATGATAATATATATCAAATGGCAGTGCACAATACACCACTTTCAATAATTTAGTGGCGAACAATGGAAATCTCACGGAATTGAAAGTGAGATAAGAAAATCCCTTACCTTGTACTTTTCCTTTGTTGGGGTTGGTTAACCTCCTGTATAATGGTGAAATAATTGTTATTAAATTATACAAGAATCATATACATTAATATGATATCATATATGATCTTTTAACATTGCTTTATTAATAATATCTTAGTATTATCGTCGTTTCAGGTGATAATCGATTCGTTCTTCTTAAATGTTTGGTTACGTAAGACATGTTTGTAATGGATAGATTAAATCTTATTCATAATAAGAATGATATTAACATTATTTTTAACCCTAAAATGAGAATAATACTTGAATGGATACGATGGAGGATGGATCTCACCGCGTTCGTGGAGACGGTAGTCCGTACGTACGCACGAACGCTACTTCCATTTAATTTTTATTTTAAAAGAATTGAATCCAAATGATACATAGGTATATTACTATTCCAGTATAATATAATATTTTATATATGTTACTTAAGTTCATTAACACCATCCTTTATACTTTCCATGTGTGGTATGAACGAGTCATATCATTTTAAGGGGGCGGTAGTCCGCACTTCCTCAAATGAAATTATCGTATGTATATACAACATGAAACGAATAATGGTATGAAATAAAATGGAATTACAGAAGCTTATATATAAAATATATATCATTAATATCATATTTAATTACAGTGCCATCATAATGGCCACCATGAGAGGTGGTAAGATGTATTTGAACAATCATCGTTTCGTGAGGCGTTAGTTTGCCATCCACAGAAACATTATGTTCATCATCCATTAGATGGAGTTGTGTGTATGTGTAGTTTGAATCCTTCTTATAACAACATCCTAGTATATTGAGGATACTGGTGTTGTTACAAAAGAAAGGAAATAAAAAGAGTTTGGGGGTTGAAGAAGCAAAATAAATGAAAATAATTTAAGAGAAATCGTTACCTTTAATTTAGGTAACTCACTTTGGTTGGAACCAAAGTACTTGTTGAAATGCTTTATGCCTAAGGGGAAACTTCAAGGAGGAGGAGAGGGATGTGGGGAGCTTATTTGGGCAGATTTTGGACGAGCCAAGTGGCTTGAGAGGTGTGAGGAATGAGTAGAAGTGGTCTCCTTTTATAAGGGAGAGGAGGGTCTCTTTAGGAAAGAGTAAAAGTATTACTTTATAATATAATTATATTCGGTTTATAATGGTCAAAAAATCATTGAGGTCGAATATAAGATGACTAATATTCTAAATAACATCAACCAATAAGAATTGGACAGGTTTTAGATAATATTTTAATCATTATAATATTATTTATTTCAATGATTTATTAATGAGGTAAACATTGCATCATTATTGTGTCATTAATAATTTAACTTATTTGATGTCTAAAAATTATAAATAAAATATCATCATGTAGGAAATATTTTCAGCTTTCTAATTAATATTTATAATCGAAAATCCAACATGTATAACCCTATGTAAAAATTGTTCTTCTAAAAGATGTAAGCTTATGCCATTTTTATTTTTATTTTAACTTTATTAATATAATGTGTCCCTACCACATACAAGTGGCTCCAAGGGGTCCCCAAATTGACCCAAGGATGCTCATGGTCGGGTATGTGTCCACCAATAAGGTTAGGACACGTTTTAGGGTAATTTTGTATTATTATAATATTATTTTTTAACCCTTATTTACCGGATTTACCCTTTAACCATGGTAAATAAAATATTTACCGCAGTAATTATTCAAAATGTGTAAAAATAAAAGTTACCTATTTACATAATTTGGACATCCTGATTCCAAATATGGAATCCATTTTCCTAAATTCAAAACACAGAAGTGGCAGAAATTAATTTAAAATTAATTCCCGCTGTCAAAACAAAAAGCGTGTTTTTAAGAGGTAATAACTATCAAAAGATTGACACTTGTTTATGTTCGGTTTAATTGTAAAACTATGTCCAATGACCAACATTATATTAAATGGTAAAAATATATTCTAAATATACTTTAAAACCACTCAAATTCACAATTTATCACTATTAATTATTTTGATTAAAAAAGTTGTTTTTAATTAAAATTTAGTAATTTTCACTATTCATCAAAATATGAAAGTTATCCGAAATGTACCAAAATTTCACCCTAGGCTAATTTTGATATTCCAAATCCAAAAATGAAGTCCATTTTCAAATATAAAATATATATAATTTCAAAAAGTAGTTATTACTATTCATAACGGCTAGTTTAATTGGTTGTTAGAACTCGGTGTTGCGTACAACCCACGCTATCACATTATTCAAAGAGAAGCGTACCGTAGAAGCCTGGGATGTTTCATTTTAAATTTTTGATGTCCCCATTTAGTCAAAAAGTTTAAAATATATTATTTAAAAAGGGTTCACTATTAAATTTGATAAAAGTGCAATACTGAAAATGAATTTGTTCTTGCATTATATCTAAGAAACTCATAATATGGATTCTAAAATTATAAGGATTAT
Organism: Viscum album; assembly: GCA_963277665.1. Taxonomy (NCBI): domain Eukaryota; kingdom Viridiplantae; phylum Streptophyta; class Magnoliopsida; order Santalales; family Viscaceae; genus Viscum; species Viscum album. Next base: position 599,814,175 of record OY728134.1, on the reverse strand, counting down.
ATAAACATTAAAATTTATCTAATACTGTTCATAACCTCTTTTGAACGGCTTGTTTGGTAAGTCATGGTGTGCTTGAACTTTGTGTTGCATGTAGTGAAAGTTGTTGAATTATTTTGAAGAACTAACACACTATGAAATCTTGGGGTGTTACAATGGGTATTTTGATATCATCAAATATTTTTCTTAATGTTACAATGAGTATTTTTTTATGAACGGAAGATTTCACGTAGTATGATTATTCTTTTATTCAGTGATTTTTTTTATGAAGGGTGATCCTGATATAGCCCATTATGAATGATGATCCAGATATAACAAATGACTACAGGTTATGCCAAAATTTCTCTCCAATACGTTAGTTAAAGGGATGAAGTCAATCGATTAGGTTTCTCTTAATAGATTATTGGAATTTATCTGTAACGTTGTTCCATTTATAATGGAAATCAAAATATTGACATAAAAATGATATTCTATTTTTATTAAAAAAAATATACACTCTATATGGCATTTTATGGGAGTATTATGATTTCATATGTTAAAGTAAATATATTAAGATTGAAGGGATGTTTATGCTAATTTTTTATGGTGAATTGTATAACGATTTGAAAAAAGTTTAATGATTTTTTTATGATTACAAAGAAAAATACATATATTTTTTATGTTTTCCTAAAAAAATTATTTTTAATTAGTTTCTGGAAATACTTTTCTTGGAAGTTGATTTCTTAAGTAAGAAATTTTTTAATTTGAGAGGAATGTTTATTATAGAAAAGGGAAATTTTTTATATTGATTATTAACAGAATAAAAAGTTTATTTTATTCTTATTATATGTCACTTACTAATATCTTTTTTCACAAACCAAAGTATCATATAGTTTTCATATGGTTGTATTTATCAACATGGTAAAGGATGAGGTCAACAAAAAATTCTGATGATACTTCAATAAATGATAACCTAATATATATTAAATGATTTTTAAAGTAGGGAAAATGGATACCAACTAAACTCTATATTTTTAATGTAATATTTTATTTTGGATGGGTGATGAAATAATTTTATAAAAATATAATACTAAATGATATCAATGAATGTATAAAAATTTATACTTTTCTATTGAAACAATCTTTTTTATTTTTAAGGCTACGTCCTTATAATTTATATTTATCATGATATGGAATTTGAACATTACCATGTCCATTAAATTAAACTATGCGTCTTTATAATGGGTTTCCATACGAAAAACAAGGAAGTTAATTTTTGAAGGAACCAAGAGAAAAATATCATTCCTAAAAAGGCACATGGAATGGTTGGAATTGGAATTGAGTAGTTTTTTTTATTGATGGATTAGTTAATACATGATATAATTGTTGTATCCTCTATGATAGAGAGTATCCAAATATACCTCATACGAGATTGAATTTAGTGGATAATTTTACAATAGATAAACCACAAACATTCATTGGATCTTTTAACTCCGTGATTTCTAATGGATGGATTAAATATATAGAAAAGATATAAAGTCATGGATTGGTCAGATCGTCAAAAGGTAACTCTTTCTTTTTACCATTTTAATGGTGAATCCATTCAATGGTTGTAAATGGTTAAGAAAATAATATATATTTAAGTGATTGGTTCCATGGAATTAGATATATTTAATAATATATTCCTTCAGATTCATTTTACTTAGGAAACTAGAATTATAATTAAAAATAAATTCATTAAATTGAGATATAATTATTATTATTTTGTGATTGTTTATGAGGAAAAAATTATAAAATTAGAATGATATTCATCAAATTTTATTTAATATTATCGCAGTAAATTTAATAGTTTTTGCATTGGGTTAAATCCCTGATACCATGGGGAATTAGACCCTCATGAATTAAAAAGTATTGAGAAACATGTTCATTGGGCAAAAAAGGTATAAATTTAGTTTTATGATGAACATATATTGCATGAAAAAATGAAGGAAAATGAATCCATATGGTAGAAAATTTGGAATATTGTATCAATGAAATTTGAAGGTATAAATACAATGTTTTATATTTTTTGATAGGTGTGCTAAAAGAAATCATGGGGAATTTCTTATGATATATTGTAAGTTCATCTAATGTGGTAGGCTTGAACCTATAGTTCATGATTTTTTTAAAATATATTTGTAGTGGTCATAATTTCTTTGAAAAATAGGTAGTAAGGTGTTATAAATGAAATAAGATCTATCACTATGAGGATTCATGGCTAAATAAGATCATGGATGATGGGAAACAACAATAATAAAACCATAATGGTAAATTGAAATCATTTTAAAGTAATTTATTCGATATTGGGACATCAAATGATGTGGTAAGAAGTGCATTACTTATTTATTCATATTATTCTAATGTACAGTTTAATTTTGGGTCTACACATACATTTTTTTGATAAATTTTATAGAAATAATGAAATTTTGAATTTGTAAAATGATGTTAATAATTTTGTAAAGAAACACCTTTGGTGTACTATTAATGCAATAATAATTTACAATGTTCATCAATTTATCATCTATAAAAGAGTTTTCCCTACAACCATTTTTTCCATGCCCATTGTATAATTTGATGTCATTTTGTGTTTTTATTGGAATTTATTTTATAATGATCAGATAGATTATAGAGAAAACGAATTTATTTTCCTAAATTAGATTTTGTTATTATATAAGAATCAATATTTACCTTTGATAACATATCAAGATAGTGAGAAAATATTATGAGATGGAAATGAATGATATATTTCCTATATTACAGAAAATAATTGAGATGTTTTGGTTAAAGATGTTCTGGTAATAAAATAACATAAATATTTTTTACCTAATGAGTCACCTAGTGTTATAGCTTATCAGGAAGTTCGAGTTTACTATTGATATAGTTCTTGATGTTACCAAAACATCAATACCCATTATAGAATGGCTCAGATATAACTATTGGAATTGAAAAATAAGTTTCAATATTATTGATAAAGGTTTCATTCATCCTAGAACAATATGAGGGGGGTCTACTATTTAAAATATTCAAAAGAAAGATAGTTTCATGATGCTTTCCATTGATTTTAGAGCACTAAATAAAGTAACTGTTATGAATATTTATCTATTTCATTATAACAATGACTCGTTTTGTGATATATAGAGAGATTATTTTTTTTGAACGGTGATATTAGGTCTGGGTACCATCAGGTGAAGATGAATGTGTATGCAATCCTTAAGATAGTGCTTTATACTAGGAATTGGAATTATGATATTTCAGTTATTTCCTTTGTATTGAATAATTCTCTTTCAGTATTAATTGATCTTATGAATAGAGTTTTATAGGAATATTTGATTATTTTTTTGGTTGCCTCTATTGATGATATTTGTTTATTCAATATGTTTTGAGGATTACAAAAAAATCCAAGTATTATTCTGAAAACTTAGAGAGGAATGATTTTATATGGAAAATTTAGTAAATGTTATTTTTTATAGTAGATTTATTTAATTTAAAATATCATAAATAATGATGGAATAACTATTGATCCTAATAAAAATAAATTGGTTGATGAATTTATAAGGCATAAAAATTTTGTTTAGAGTTATAGTTATCATAGTTTATTAGGATATCACAGGTGCTTTGTTGAAACAATTTTTTCACTATCTAGAAAAAGATGTATGTTAACATGAAAATAAGTCAGGTTCATTTGGAATATAGACTGTGATAAATGTTTTTAGTAGTTAAAAATAACATTAATCAATTCCCTATTTTTGGACCTGAAAATAAGAAATCGTGACTTTTTATCTACATCGATGCTTTGTCGAAGTTCCTAGGTAGTGTTTCATTACCAAATTATTACATAATTTAATATGATTTATGAAATATAAATTTGGATGATAATAGTTTCTTATACATGACATTGAACTATAATCTGTAGTGTTTTCTTTTAAAATTATGAGAGATTATTCATATAGAGTAATGTGTCAAATATATACTAATCATAAAATCATGATATACATATTCACTAAAAAAGCATTGAACCTGAGATAAATGAGAAGTCTGAAACTGGTAAATGATTACAAATAAATAATTCATTACTATCCATTTATTGATAATAGTCTAGATGAGGCTTTATGTTGAAAATATAATGACTCATTTTCTATGATACATATGGAACATTATCCTATGTTAATTTATTTGATGAATCTTTTCTTTGAAGTTGTACTTGTAAGAACTGTTGGAGTTGGTGCCCTAAAACTAACTTGTATTTAATTTTTGATAAACTGTATTCATTTTTTTGAATATTGATAAACTACATATCACAAAATTTTTGATCTTCATCATCATAAAATAGATTATTATTTAAAAAAGGTAATAAAACATTACATTAATGCCCATAAAAAAGGTTGGAAGAGACCCATCTATGGGGGTCAAATATATTGAAGACCAAGGGAACCCCCTCTAATTATCTCCACCCACATAGGATTTAGACTATTGAAGTTATGGAAAATTATGCTCTCTGAGCAAGGAATATCAAGATTTTCCAGATAGTCCGCTGCCTCATTCCCCTCCCACATGTGTGAGACACTCTCATGATGTTACCAAGGCTCCCACGACACTTACAGATTGTATATTCGATAAACCAAGGTATATTACCAAGGTGTTGAAGATAATTATAAACCTGTATTTATTCAGTTTCCAATTAAATGGTCTCTAGTCCCCTCTTCCTGTAAACCATTAGTCTTGTCCACAATGCCTTAACCCTTTCTTGCAACGATGTCCCATCGCCCAGTCGTATTGAAAAATCCAGAATCAACAAACCATTGTTATCCTGAACTATCTCCCTACCTCATATATCACAAAAAAACCCATGAACCATCAATATTAATCTTTAATCTTCCAGTGGGGGATTCCATCATACCTAGTATCCAGAAGAGAGATTCATTTCAGACGAGGTATCGTGGGTATCATGCACGATCCATTGCAAGGTTGGAACCTCACTCCACATGAAGAGACCCATAAACATATCCAGAAGAATAGTTTTAGTCTTAAAAATTATTGAGCACCTAGGAAATCCCACCCCTTCATATATCCACTTGTTATTTACCTTACACAAACACCAACTACTTGCCTACATTACAAGTCTGCATGTCGTTCTCTCAAGAACCTCCCTCCCCGCACCACGAATCAAGCCGATAAGAAATGGCTTCTCGGCCATTGTAGGAATCGAGAAAGTAGTGAATTCAATATTGAACTTCCACACCTCCTATTCACATTCACTCCCAAAGAACATGTGATCAAAACTCTCCTCTATATACCTACTACAATAAGAACATATAGACTTGATACTCACACTCCACCTCTTAATATTCCCATCAGTGGGGATTTATTTGTTCGGAATTCTACAAGTGAAAAAATTATACATGGGGGGGATGTTTCTACACCAAATAACCTCATTCCACTCATCCCCTACAGCCTATGTGGAAGAGACACAATGATAGTCCTTGGTCATAAATGACCCTGAAGGATACGGGGTGAACACACATTTATCCAGTTTCCAATTCAGTTCATTGAGCTGGAACATACCTAGTTGATCTCTCTCCAACACCTCATTGATGAAAACCAGATAAATGTTGGCCTCTCTAAAATATATGTCATTGTATGGGAATCCTGGGAATCCAATGATATCCCCACACAAGTTATCATTCCAGAAGGAAACTCTAATGTTCCCAACGATCCATTGAGATTAATGTTTGATGGGGAAGACTAGGGAACCTATCTCACTCCATAGGGGAGAGGTGTGGCCACCCCGAGCATCCCAATCCTCCGTATAGCATTCATGCATAATCTAACCCCATAGGGTTTGTCTCTACAGTGCCTCCCATTCCATTTTTTCATTCATTTAAGTTAAAGTATCATTGAGACTCCAAACATTAAATATATATTCTATATCTAGATGCGGACCCAGAAGTGCTAAAACACTATTGTTCAAGATATATTCTCTATTTAGATGATATCATTTGAGTCACACAAATGATATAGTCTATTAGGGGTTAAGACTCCTAGGAAATTAAGGCACCTTCTCATGGTGTACACCTTCGGTAATATCCATCATAGGATATTTTGAGAAATAGACCTACCAGCCAGAAATACACATTTATATGTGTCGTTGGATATTCCAATCTGTGGGTGTGTGTATTAGTCCATAGACTTTAAAATTATTATTAATGAGTATTATGAGTCATGTAATTTGATGTATTGATGAAAATGTGATTACAAATTTTCATGTTGAGGTAGGATATGTTGGGTAAATCATGAGTAATATTTCAGTAATGAATATTACAAGAAACAATTTATACCTTATGCTCTTTAATTCAAGTTGATATCTTAGTCCCTTTGATGAAAATGATATATCCATCACACATACATTTCCATGGTAATCAATAAGCACATTCAATTTATGATAAGTCAAAGAATGATCCATAGAGCACACAGTTTGACAGAACCGACACATAACCTGTTGGATTAGAGATATCATGACAAAGGGATTATATTAGAAGATAATAATTCATATGAGGTACTATGTCATTGTAGTTTTAAATTCTTTTTGTATGGGTTCCATGTCGTGATTCTAGATGATAACCTTGTACTTTAGGCTAATTCATCAAATGACACTGAGTAAGAGACCTAGAGGGTCACACACTATGTGTACCCTAAATATTATTTAAATAATAATATCATTTTTTATTATCGAAAAAGATGAATAAATATTATTCCCGCACATGGTTTAATAATTTTTTATGTTTTTTGAGTTCATATATTCCATAACAAGTTATTCGAGAGAATATAATGTGATTATAATATTTAGTAAATATTTATTTTCTATTTAGTGAATATAATATTTATATATTTATTGTACAATAATGCAGTGATATTTATTTAAAAAATATATATGCATCATTCAATGCCTGATAAATAATGTGGAGGAATAGTTATAACGACCCATACTTTACATACATTTTTATTACTTTAGAATTGAAGCACACTTATTACAACATATAACAAAACCAAGAAAGGACCGTATAGGTATAGTGTCTTTAGAAACAGGGAAACATAAACAACTGGTTCATAAAGCATCGACTTTGCCTCATTTATTTCATCGTATCTAGAGTCCCTTTTTGGCATATTCTACTTAAAAACCTTCTTCCTGACCTGGGGAAATAAAGCATACAAAAGGGTGAGATCAAATTCTCAGTAAGGTAAACAAAAGAAATATCAATCACATCATATACATAAGCACATAACTTTTGGAAATCTTAACCTGCAAAAGAGATCATAATTTCATAACATGGGATAAATCATAGTAGTGAAATGTAATCCCAATAATCATAACTTCAAACATGAAACTTTTTGTCATACACACATAATCATAGAGAATCATTTCTTATTAGTCCAGACTCATTTCCAAGACTATCTTAGTGGACAAAGTCCATTTTTGAACCGAGTTCACTCCTCGTTTCAGTCCTGTTTCACTGAACCGGTATAACCTACCGTTCCAGCCATGTCTATCTCATGAGATATAAAATCTTTACCCAATGCATTGGAGGGAGATATAGGTCCCACTCATCTCATAATGATACCATTCTTATGTGTTCCACAAAATCATAAATCATACATCATTGCATAACCCATATAGTAAAAATGGGATTCTTAAACAACATGACATCATAAAACAATTCATATAAGATAAAGGAATTCATAAAAAAATATTTCCATCATAACATAATCAAATCCATGTAATAATAGTTATATAAACATAACCCTTTATTATCTTAGTTGGAAAATAATTTTGTTAAAACACTTGAACTCCATTCTTGAGGAAAATATCCTTTCTACTTCAAAAATACTTTTCCGTTCTTAACATGTCATACCGTTTTAAACTAAAAGAAGTTGATTAAAAATAAACTTGAAGACTTGTAAAGGAAGCTTCTTGGAAATAATGTTTTAAAAATCCATTCACGCCGTATAAGTTAAAAAAACATTCTTCGTACTTTTGTCGGAAAAGTCAAAAAGTACTTCGTACGAAAAACGACAAAAGATTCCTTTCATATCCTTTACTAAAAAATCACTGAAGGGTAAAATTGGATTTAAATAAGTGTAGGTGGATGGAAATAATATTACATATTGAGGAAACATGGATGTGGATGATAAAATACACCCCAGTAAATACCAAAGTATAAACAATCTCGGATAAAAATGAGATTGTGATATTTCCCTTACCTTAGGTCTGATATGCTTTGTACGTGTCCGAACCTCCTGTATAATTATTTAAATAAAGTTATTGACTTATTACAGAATCATACTTATTATAATGATATCATATATGGTCCTATTTTTAACTTCTTATTAGTAATATTTCATTACTACTTGTTATTCGGGTGTTTATTACTTTTTGTTCTTAAGCGTGTTTTGTCGAATAAATTCTTATTATTCTCTTTAGGTTATAGATACCTCATTTACAGAATGGTATTAGTTTAATATATATAATATTAATTCAATTCATTTATATAATCCTTATGCAATTAAGATCATGTAGAATGAGTCGCATCACATCATGGAGACGGTATTCCGTACGTATGCACGAGTGATGATATCGTTCCTATGATTGTGGAATTGTATTGGAGTGTATGTATACTATTTTATAATCAATATCACTTTTTCATAGTCATATATAGTCATTATTTACACCATTATACCCATCCAAGTAAGTTGGTGGTGGAAAATAGATTACACCACGGCGTGGAGACGGTATTCCGTACGTACGCACGCGCGGTGATTTCTTTTTCCGTAGGATGGATAGATGGTGAAATAGGGTTGTTTCATAATTATAATAACATATCAGTATATGAGTGATACTGATGTTATTACTTCATAATGAAACAACTAAAGAATAATAAGTGGAAGAAGAAATAAAGATGAAAGAATTGGTAACAGACATTACCTCTTCTTTGAAGTGCTTCTTTGAGACCTTCTTTTAGGGAACTAAATTTGGTCTTTGAAGAAGACCAGGACCTCTAGGATGTCTCTAGGGAAGTGGAGAGGAGAAAGGTTCAGGGTTTTTCCGAGATTGAATGCTTAAAGTGGTGTGAGGAAGAGGGGGGGGAGGTGCCCTTTTATAAGGAAGGAGAGGGGCTCCTTTGGAAAAACTAAAAATATTATTTTATTATAAAGTCAAGTTCGGTTTTAAATAGCTACAAATTGATTTATTTCAAAGATAAGGTGGGGATGGGTCGGAATCCTCTCATTAAATAGAATTTAGACAAGTTTAGGTTCCTATTTTTACCTTATCATTTAGATTTATCATTAAGTTAAATAATTTTACTTTTACCGTGTCTTCTTGTGTTCTTATACTATAAGGTTAATAAACTTACTATAAGCCGACAAACGAACCCCAAGTTGTTTATTATTAATATATATAACAATATCTAAGTCATTTGGCAGAACCTCAGATTTTTAGGAATAAAATAACAATTACTAATATAATATTGTTTTTTAAAACTATTTTATATCAATTTTGACACTATTTATTAATTGATTTTTGTGAAAATCATAACAGAATGATTAGTTCGAAAAAAGTTAATTAAATCAATACTAACATGTCATATTAACCTAGAAAATTAGTTTAATTCATCAAAAGTCTCAAATTATATTTATTTGGGTATTTATAACATCAATTATGTCAATATTTCATTAATAAGATAATTACTGCATCCTCTTTGTGTCATAAATAAATTAAATTATTTAATGTCTAAAAATTACAAATAAAATACCATTATGTAGGAAATATTTTTATCTTTCTAATGAATATTTATAGTCGAATTTATCTTATGTATAACACCATATTAAAAATGATTTACTTATTAAACATTGATTTTAACTATTTTAACCCTTCTATAAATAAATTAATAATAAATGTCCTGATCTAATCCAAGTGGGCCTAAATGGTCATATTTTATTCGTAAGGTTGTTTTTGGTCGCATTACACTTTTCCAATAGAATTAGGACATGTGTTAGGGTAATAATAATTTCATTTTTACCCTTAATTACCCTATTTACTTTTAACCGTGGTAAATAAAAGTAAAAAGTTACTATTCACCAAAAATTATTTTCATCTCATTGAACCACATTTTACTTACTGACATCAAACGTGTCTCTCGGATTTTTGAAATTCCTCTCACAGAAGCGGTAAAATTAAGTTTTATGAAAAATTCAGTTTTTTTTAACTACCACTTAGTGGTTTCACTATTCATCAAAAATTGAAATTTTTCAGAAAAATACCAAAATTTCACCCGAGGCTAATTTCGATATTCCGAATCCAAAAAATGAAGTCCATTTTGAGAAATAAAATTTATAAAATTTCAAAAAGTGGTTATTACTATTCATAACAGCTAGTTTTAATAATATTTTAATAGTATATCGTTGTTTAGTGAAACTCGGTATTGCGTACGATGCAAGCTATTGAGGAAGGTTGCGATTTCGTGTAAAGCAAGACAAACAAGTGTTGTGTGTAGAAAAAGATTCCTTTGATGATTTATATAACATAAACATCTCGGGTGTTACATTCTACCCCCATTAAAATGAATTTCGCCCTCGAAATTCGTCACTTTGTAACAAACAGATGAGGATACCTCTCCCTCATCATATCCTCAAGCTCCAATGTAGCTTCTTCTAATTGGTGGTTCCTCCATAAAACTTTCACTAATCGAGTGGTCTTGTTTCGTAGGACTTTTTCACTACGATCCAGAATCTCTATCGGTTGTTCTTCATAAGAAAGATCTTGCTCCAATGGTACAACTTTTGAGCTGAGTGCATGTGAAGGATCAGGTATGTACTTTCTCAGGAGAGATACATGGAACACATCGTGAACTTGAGATAGATTCGGTGGAAGCGCCAATAGGTAAGCTACCTTCCCAACACAATCCAGTATTTCAAAAGACTGATATATCTAGGGCTCAACTTCCCCATCTTTCTAAATCTCATAACCCTCTTCCAGGGAGATATTCGTAAGAACACTTTATCACCCACTTCAAACTCTAGGTCTTTTCTTAGGTTGTCGACATAACTTTTCTGTCTACTCTGAGCTGCTCTTATGTGTTGTTGAATAGATCTGACCTTTTCTTCCATTTCATCAACGAGATCAAGTCCTAATAGCTTTCTTTCCCCAACTTCATCCCAGCAAGTTGGAGTCCTACATTTCTTTCCATAGAGAGATTCATAAGAAGCCATCTGAATACTGGAGTGAAAGATATTATTATAAGAAAATTCCACCAAAGGTAGGTGTTGATCCCAACCACCTTTGAAATCCATAGAGAATTCTCTCAACATATCTTCTAGATTTTGAATTGTTCTCTCAGACTGACCGTCTGTCTGAGGATGATAAGCAGTGCTGAAACTCAACTCTGTATCCAGAGTATGATGAAGACTTCACCAGAACTTCGAGGTAAATCTCGGATCCCGATCAGATATAATAGAAAGTGGTACTCCATGCAATCTTACCACTTCCTTTACATATATCCTGGCAAGCTGATCCAGAGAGAAATCCTCTCTAATAGCAATGAAGTGTGCAGACTTGGTAAGACGATCAACTATGACCCAGATAGCATTATTGCCTTTGGATGTTTTAGGAAGTCCTGTGACAAAGTCCATAGTGATGTTTTCCCATTTACATTCGGGTATGGGTAATGGTTGTAACATCCCCTTAGACTTCTGTCTCTCAGCTTTAACTTGTTGAAAAACCAAGCATCGAGAGACATATTCAGCAACATCTCTTTTCATGCCATCCCACCAGAAGTACTCTTTCAGGTCCCTATACATCTTCGTGCTTCCAGGATGAATAGAGAATGAAGAATTATGAGCCTCATCCAGCAGCTCCTTCTTTAATTCGGGGATGGGAGGAACACAAACCCGATTCCTGAACTTTATTAACCCATCACAATCAAGGTTGAATTCAGGAACATTTCTCACCTTCTTTTGAAACTCGACATCTTCTCTCTGTGCCTCTTTAATCTTCACATGTATAGATGGTTGAACATTCATTTGAGAAAGATACAATTTTTCCCCTTTCATTATAATTCCAAGATCCATCCTTTGTAAATCCATAAATATTGGATCTTTTGTGATCCTCATCATGGATAAACTAGCATGTTCTTGTCGACTTAATGCATCTGCCACCTTGTTTGCTTTCCCAGGGTGGTAATGGATTGAGCAGTCGTAATCCTTAATCAGCTCCAACCATCTTCTTTGGTGCATATTCAGCTCCTTTTGTGTGAAAATATACTTTAAACTTTTATGATCAATATAAATATCACACCTTTCACCATAAAGGTAATGCCTCCAAATCTTTAACGCAAAGATTACCGCATCTAACTCCAAATCATGAGTTGGGTAATTTTGCTCATGTATTTTCAACTGTCGTGAGGCATAAACTATCACCATATAATTTTGCATAAGAACACACCCAAATCCCTTCTTGGATGCATTACTGTAGATCATAAACCTTTCTCCACTACAAGGCAGTGTGAGCACAGGTGCACTGGATAACCTTCTTTTCAACTCCTTGAAATTCTCTTCACATTCCTCCGTCCAAACAAACTTAACTCCTTTCCGAGTCAACTTGGTGAGTGGATTATATAATCATGAAAAATCTTTCACAAAATGTCGATAATATCCATCCAAACCAAGAAAACATCGGATCTTGGTTACTGTTGTTGGTCTCGACCATCTTTCGATAACCTCTGTTTTTTCTGGATCCACAGATATCCCCTCTTTTGAGATTATGTGACCCAAAAATGAAACTTTTTGAAGCCAAAATTCACACTTGGTAAATTTGGCATAAAGATTCTCCTTTCTCAGGGTCTTCAATATAATTCTCAAGTGATCTTCATGTTCTTCCTTTCTCTTTGAATAGACAAGAATATCGTCTATAAAGACTTCCACAAACTGATCAAGATAGTCTCTAAAGACTCTATTCATTAGATCCATGAAGATAGTAGGGGAATTAGTAAGACCAAATGGCATCACTATAAATTCATAGTGTCCATACCTTGTACGGAAAGCCGTCTTCGGTATATCCTCCCTTTTGACCCTTAATTGATGATACCCTGAATGAAGATCAATCTGGGAAAAGTATTGTGCTCCGCGTAGTTGGTCAAATAGGTCATCAATGCGTGGGAGAGGATATTTGATCTTGATAGTGATCTTGTTAAGTTCTCGATAATCAATGCAGAGTCTCATTGATCCATCTTTCTTCTTAACAAACAGAACAGGTGCTCCCCAAGGTGACATACTAGGGTGTATGAACCCCTTATCAAGATTCTCTTGGAGTTGCTTCTTTAATTCCTGTAACTCAATTGGGGCCATTCTATAAGGTGTCTTTGAAATAGGAAAAGCACCCGGTATGAGTTCTATTGAAAACTCAACTTCACAATTCGGTGGAAGACCCGGTAATTCCTCCAGAAAGACATCATCAAACTCCCGTAAAATGGGAATATTCTTAATCATGAGTTTCTCACCAACCATTTGAGATAAATAACCTTCATTTAGTGGAATCAATACCCTTAAAATGGAAGAAATTTCCACTGGAAGGTTATGTTCATCCTTGCATCGATAGACGATCATAGATTGATCTTGAATATGAAATGTGACTTCCCTTCTTTGGAAATTGATATGATATCCATGTAGAGAAAGCCAATCCATGCCAAGAATCACATCAAATTACACTATAGGAAGGATCACAAGATTTGCAGGAAGCACGTTCCCACAAACTACAATCGGAGAAGAATTATAAACTTTTGATGCGACTGTTGTGCCATTAGGTGTTGTCACAGCTAACTCAACATGTAATTGTTGAGGTAATACGGTGATACCCTTAGAAAATTCTTCAGAAATAATGGAGTGGGTGGATCCAGAATCAAATAAAACATTTTCTACTTTAGAGTGGATGGTAAGTGTACCTTTCACCACATCGTTATCGTAATCCACATCGCTGATAGAAATTTCATGTGAATTTCCTTTGTCTTTATTCTTAAGAGTTTGTTGACGTCGACCATCATCATCAACCCTTGGATTAGGGCATTTATTGGCATAATGCCCCATCTCCTTGCACTTGAAACATTGAAGTGTAGTAGGTTCATTCTATGTATCTCTTCCTTTGTTTGCATCATTAGACATCTTCTTCCCATCATCACGGCATTCAAATGCCCGATGAACTCCCTTTCCACATTTGAAACATTTACTTGTCCCTTTAAGACAACTCCCTCCATGTTTATTTCCACACTTTGAGCATAAGTTAAATCTCATCTTCTTTTCAGTGTGCTCTTTAGATTTTCATTTGAATTCCATTTTCCTCTTCTTATCAAACCCATATGACTGATGGGTTACTCCAATCTCCATCTCAACTTTGAGAGCACATCGAACGATTTCCCCATCGCTATTGAAGTCTCTTAGGGCTAAGGCCCTTCGAAGACTTGGTTTTAAGCCACTAAAGAATCGATCGATCTTACATTCAGGTTGGATAATAATACCAGAAGCGTACCTTGAAAGTCTTGTAAAATTTTCTTCATAGGTACCAATAGATTCATCATCCTTTTTCTTCAGTTCAAGAAACTCTTTCTCCATATTTTTTCGGAGAATACGAGGGAAGTACTTATTGAAAAATAAGTTCTTGAACTCGTCCCATTCCATGGACTCAATTTCATCCCTTTGCCTCGTATTCTTAATAAGATTCCACCATTGATCTGCATCACCTTCCAAATGATACACTGCTAAGATGAGTTTATCATGCTCAGAACATTGAAGAATTGAAAATATCTTTTCAGTAGTACTAATCCATTGTTCAGCAACTAATGGATCCGTAGACCCACTGAATGAAGGTGGACGCTGTCTCATGAAGGATTCAACATAATGTTGCCCCTTTGCTCGTTTGGAAGTCCTGCATGATTCATAGCTTGAGAAAGTAGTGTGAGCATGGCTATAAGATTTTGCATTCCAGCTCCCATAACATTTGGTTGCTCAGGGGGACAATCATTGCATTGCCCGTCGCATTCCGCATTAACACGGTTCCTTCGGGTTCCAGCCATTGACTAAAACCAAGAATAATAGTGTGAGAAACACTAATTATAATAGGAAAATCACATAATAAAGAATAAAATTTCACACTTAAGGTCTTATCCTAGGTTATTCATGGCCATTTCTAAAACACTAAGATTGTGTTCTATGCTTATTCTTATCCTCAGGGTTCTTACTATGGCTTTCACATCCTAGTTTCCAAAGGTTGACTATACCTTTCTTCTGATACCAACTATAACGACCCATACTTTACATACATTGTTATTACTTCAGAATTGAAGCACACTTATTACAACATATAACAAAACCAATAAAGGACCGTATAGGTATAGTGTCTTTAGAAACTGGGAAACATAAACAACTGGTTCATAAATCATCTACTTTTCCTCATTTATTTCATCATATCTAGAGTCCCTTTTTGGCATATTCTACCTAATAACCTTCTTCCTGACCTAGGGAAATAAAACATACAAAAGGGTGGGCTCAAATGCTCAGTAAGGTAAACAAAATAAATATCAATCACATCATATACATAAGCACATAACTTTTGGAAATATTAACCTGCAAAAGAGATCATAATTTCATAACATGGGATAAATCATAGTAGTGAAATGTAATCCCAATAATCATAACTTCAAACATGAAACTTTGTGGCATGCACACATAATCATATAGAATCATTTCTTATTAGTCAAGACTCATTTCCAAGACTATCTTAGTGGACAAAGTCCATTTCAGACCGAGTTCACTCCTCGTTTCAGTCCTGTTTCACTGAATCGGGATAACCTACCGTTCCAGCCATGTCTATCTCATGAGATATAAAATCTTTACCCAATGAATTGTAGGGAGATATAGGTCCCACCCATCTCATAATGATACCATTCTTATGTGTTCCACAAAATCATAAATCATACATCATTGCATAACCCATGTAGTAAAAATGGGATTCATAAACAACATGACATCATAAAACAATTCATATAAGATAAAGGAATTCATAAAAAAAATATTTCCATCACAACATAATAAAATCCATGTAATAATAGGGATATAAACAGAACCCTTTATTATCTTAGTTGGAAAATAATTTTGATAAAACACTTGAACTCCATTCTTGAGGAAAATATCCTTTCTACTTCAAAAATACTTTTCCTTTCTTAACATGTCATACCGTTTTAAACTAAAAGAAGTTGATTAAAAATAAACTTGAAGACTTGTAAATGAATCTTCTTGGAAATAATGTTTTAAAAATCCATTCATGCCGTATAATTTAAAAAAACATTCTTCGTACTTTTGTCGGAAAAGTCAAAAAGTACCTCGTATGAAAAACGACAAAAGATTCCTTTCATATCCTTTACTAAAAACTCACCGAAGGGTAAAATTGGATTTAAATAAGTTTATGTGGATGGAAATAATATTACATATTGAGGAAACATGGATTTGGATGATAAAATACACCCCAGTAAATACCAAAGTATAAACAATCTCGGATAAAAATAAGATTGTGATATTTCCCTTACCTTAGGTCTGATATGCTTTGTACGTGTCCGAACCTCCTATATAATGATTTAAATAAAGTTATTGACTTATTATAGAATCATACTTATTGTTATGATATCATATATGGTCATATTCTTAGCTTCTTATTATTAATATTTCATTACTACTTGTTATTCGGGTGTTTATTACTTTTTGTTCTTATGCATGTTTTGTCGAATAAATTCTTATTCTTCTCTTTAGGTTATAGAT
This sequence comes from Viscum album, assembly GCA_963277665.1. Taxonomy (NCBI): domain Eukaryota; kingdom Viridiplantae; phylum Streptophyta; class Magnoliopsida; order Santalales; family Viscaceae; genus Viscum; species Viscum album. The sequence continues at coordinate 599,797,309 of OY728134.1, read as the reverse complement.
ACCTCATTTCCAGAATGGTATTAGTGTAATATATATCATATTAATTCAATTCATTTATATAATCATTATGCAATGAAGATCATGTAGAACGAGTCGCATCACATCGTGGAGACGGTATTCCGTACGTACGCACGAGTGATGATATTGTTCCTATGATCGTGGAATTGTATTAGAGTGTATGTATACTATTTCAGAATCAATATCACTTTATAATAGTCATATATATTCATTATTTACACCAGTATACCCATCCAAGTAAGTTGGTGGTGGAAAATAGATTACACCACGGCGTGGAGATGGTATTCTGTACGTACGCACGCGCGGTGATTTCTTATTCCGTAGGATGGATAGATGGTGAAATAGGGTTGTTTAATAATTATAATAACATATCAGTATATGAGTGATACTGATTTTATTACTTCATAATGAAACAACTAAAGAAGAAGAAGTGGAAGAAGAAATAATGATGAAAGAATCGGTAACGGACATTACCTCTTCTTTGAAGTGCTTCTTTGAGACCTTCTTTTAGGGAACTAAAACTGGTCTTTGAAGAATACCAGGACCTCTAGGATGTATCTAGGGAATTGGAGAGGAGAAATTGGCAGGGGTTGGCCGATCATGAAGGCTCAAAGTGGTGTGAGGAAGAGGGGTAGGAGGTGCCCTTTTATAAGGGAGGAGAGGGGCTCCTTTGGAAAAACTAAAATTATTATTTTATTATAAAGTCAAGTTCGGTTTTAAATAGCTCCAAATTTATTTATTTCAAATACAAGGTAGGGATGGGTCGAAATCCTCTCATCCAATAGAATTTAGACAAGTTTAGGTTCCTATTTTAACCTTATCATTAAGTTAAATAATTTTACTTTTACCGTGTCTTCTTGTGTTCTTATACTATAAGGTTAATAAACTTACTATAAGCAGCCAAACGAACCCCAAGTTGTTTATTATTAATATATATAACCTTATCTAAGTTATTTGGCTGAAACTTAGATTTTTAGGAATAAAATAACAATTACTAATATAATATTTGTTTTAAAAACTATTTTATGTCAATTTTGACACTATTTAGTAATTAATTTTTGTGAAAATCATAACAGAATGATTAGTTCGAAAAAAGTTAATTAAATAAATACTAACATGTCATATTAACCTAGAAAATTATTTTAAATCATAAAAAGTCTCATATTATATTTATTTGGGTATTTATAACATCAATTATGTCAATATTTTATTAATAAGATAATTACTGCATCATCTTTGTGTCATAAATAAATTAAATTATTTAATGTCTAAAAATTACAAATAAAATACCATTATGTAGGAAATATTTTTAGATTTCTAATGATAGTCGAATTAATATTATGTATAACCCCATATTAAAAATGAATTACTTATTAAACGTTGATTTTAACTATTTTAACCCTTCTTTAAATAAATGAATAATAAATGTCCTGATCTAATCCAAGTGGGCCTAAATGGTCATATTTTATTCCTAAGGTTGTTTTTGGTCGAATTACACTTGTCCAATATAATTAGGACATGTGTTAGGGTAATAATAATATCATTTTTACCATTAATTACCCTATTTACTTTTAACCGTGGTAAATAAAAGTAAAAAGTTACTATTCACTAAAAATTATTTTCATCTCATTGAACCACATTTTACTTACTGACATCAACCGTGTCTCTCGGATTTTTGAAATTCCTCTCACAGAAGTGGTAAAATTAAGTTTTATGAAAAATTCAGTTTTTTTAACTACCACTTAGTGGTTTCACTATTCACCAAAAATTGAAAGTTTTCAAAAAAATACCAAAATTTCACCCTAGGCTAATTTCGATATTCCGAATCCAAAAATGAACTCCAATTTGAAAAATAAAATTTATAAAATTTCAAAAAGTTTTTATTACTATTCATAACGGCTAGTTTTAATAATATTTTAATAGTATATCGTTGTTTAGTGAAACTCGGTATTGTGTACGACGCAAGCTATCGAGGAAGGTCGTGATTTCGTGTAAAGCAAGCCAAACAAGTGTTGTGTGTAGAAAAATATTCCTTTGATGATTTATATAACATAAAATTCTCGGGTGTTACAATAGTAGACTAATTTTAATAGTCTGATGATAAATAATAAATATTGTATATTATTTGATAAAATAATATTTAATGTAATTATCATGGTAAGAGAATATTGGGTAATTATAATATTACTAATTTTATTTTAAATGCGAGTTTATAGGGATTAAATAAATAATAAATGTCAATTTTAAAATTATTTATTTCAAACCCTAGTGATATATAAATATAATTATGTTATTTTCTATTTGATCCAATTAATTTGTTTTAGTTGTGCACAACAGATTTGGAAAACCCTTTAAAGATCTAGATAGATCCCTTCTCCAAGAATGTATCGAAGAACTAAGAGCGATCTTCCTCCACCTCCCACTATCATGTAAAGAGGGTTCCAGGAGAATGATTTGGTAGCATTTCTTGAGGTGATCAAAGGTCACTGATGTAAGTGATATGATAAATCGTGCTTGCACAAAAAGATTCCTACGACAATGTTTATATATTTTAGGGGCACGTGTGGATCACCGCTATAAGGAATATTCTCTTGATTCCTATAATATAATGATGATATAAGACACATCTAATGTCAGATATATCAATGTATATAGAATAATATCAGGATAATTTTCTAATTAATTAAATTAATTATAAATAATATATGATGATCCTCTCTCTTGTGACAATATTTTATCCCTTAGTTATTTTTATTTGACTCAATTCCTTAGATCACGATGATTATCACTGTTTTAATCTCAGATTTATCATCGATCATGAAAAAAAAGTTCTTTATGACCCATCACACACTTCCGCAGTGCCCAAAACCTACAAGTGGTATCAGAGCGGTCACGTAATTATTTAAAATTATTTAATGATCATTTATTTATTTACGCATTTTTTGATTTAGTTTTCTATTTATCTTTAACAATTATTTTAATCCGAATTATGAGATATTCTACTTCCTCCTTCATTTCATTTAGATCATATCAATATGATTAATTTTATGAATGAAATTAAATTAATAAAACTCATATAGAGATTCAAAGGATTATATATGGATAACATAGGATTACACACCATGTATCCAATGTTATACGTTGTGTAATTTTGTCCAATTCATCAATAATTAATTTGAAAAATAATTAAAACAATGTTCATTAATGACACATGGTGTCTTTATTTCTTACACTACATGTAATGCGACAAAACCTAAAAGCTTAGAGCTTGTGTATTTTTTTATTACGTTGGCATTATTACAATGAATCAAATCCAGAAGGACTGATCAATATAACAGTCTTGGAAAGATGTATTACATACAAGATACCCATAATACATTAGGAAATATGGAATAAAAACATGATACATAAAAAATTAAATAAACAACACCTTTTAAATCCTAGTAAAATGATTCCTCTTTATAGAATGGGTAAAGGAAACAAAATAAGGGTGTGATAAAATGATCAGTAAGGGTATGCGAAGTGGAAGAAATAATGAATCAATAAGAGTAAATCAATATGTCAACGTAAATAATGGATAACACATTCCATTCAAATAACTAGATAAGTAAACATTAATAGGATAATGTAATAAAGTGAAATACATTCCATTTAATCAATGAACATAAGGTGAAATAATCCCATAGATATGTTGTTGAAAAATATCATGGATAAATAATAACTTTATATAAATGATGGATATGCTTAATAATTGGACTCCATGTTTTCTAGGTACACAAAATCATTACCATAAAGACCTATCATAAGTTAGATTAGTATATCAGGTAAAAAACCATCTAATTTGGCCAACTATTTCATCTAATGAGACTAATAATGTATCAAGGGACTATGTATAATCAGAACCCACACATGTTGTGCCTATAAAAATAATTCCTTATATATAATAATGGATTTATTCAATAAAAAATATTCCATATCAAATATATGTATTGAATAAAAGATACCAATTTATCAATAATTCCTGAGATAATCATGTAATACCCCATAATTCCATGTAATTATTTTTATAATTAAATGGGGTTATTTCGAGACCATACTTTAAGACAACATGTGATTACGAGTTCTAGAGTGGTCAGAATTTATTTTCATACTTTTTAACGTTAATTAAATAATCGTGCGAGCGGGTTTTTATAACATTGAAACAGGTGCCCAGATACAAAATATGAGGGCACCATTGAACTCGGAGCATTGTTATTTACCATGTAAGGGCCTAACATCGACCAACATTGGTTGACTGAAAATTAGTGTTTTCTTGGCATTGAGACGAAAAATAAAATAACCTAAAAAAATTATTTTTCTATTTACTCTTCATCGTTACACAACGACTCATCAGTGCTATTGTAAAATGAATAGGCAATACTAAAACATTTAATGAACATAATTAATGAATCATCATTGTGACATTGTAATGCGGAACGCATCTTCCTTAATTAATTAAACAATAATTTAGGGTTGATGAACAACCCTGGAATTCCTATGATGAACGATGAAGGAATCCTCTCTAACCATGAAATATAATGAAATGGAAATCTGCAATGATACCATTGGAGATAGGATTAGAAATGGAGATATACGGATGGTGAAGATCAATCTTCCTCGACCTATCTACTTTTCCAAGACATGGGTTTAAATCTTATAGATTTCTTTCCCCCGGTTCTCCCCCCTAAAAAAAGAATGCAGATCAACTCTCTAACATGTTGATATGTGTATGGATTATCCTTGGGGGATTTAGAAATATTTATTGTGGAATTGGCTATGGGGATTAAATCTTTGTTATTTCTAGTTATGCTTCATAATCCCACTGAAAAGAACAATTTCGGGCCGACACGAACAAAGGTTGGTTTGTTCATTAGTTGTTCTCGGTGATCCCCTATATCCCTCTCATTGATCTTCATCGAAGGACCCATTACGTCATGTTAGATCTTGTCAATGGGTATTTCAAATGAGGGAGGACCCCCTGTAGAGATTGAAAATGGTGAGGAGTAAGGAGCAGTGATGTGGTCATCCCAAGAAGCCTTGAAACATAGATAGATCGGGTAACAGACCACCAGATCACGCTCAATGGCCCGAGGAGGAGACCGTCGGTGCGCCGTTGCGGTGGAGGCTACAACCACCAGTGGCCATGGAAGTGTAGGGTGGCGGCACTGGTCGGGTACCACATCAGGTGGAGCGACCCACATGGTGGTCTGTGGTGTGCGCTGGAACATGGTCGACACTAGAAAACGTGTAGAGGGAGGCGACCAGCCTCAGTCGGCTACGTGGATGCACGAACCGGATGCCATCTGGCATCCTGGATGGACCCAAGTCGGCTTGTCAATGCAGGCTAAGCCGAAAGAGTAAACTAGGATTCTGGTTAGCCCGGGAAAGAGATAAAATGGCCCAAAAAATTGCAGACCAGGCCGGATGGAAAACTGGGCCACTGGGTGGCCCAGATGCTCAGAACCGATCCAACTATGTCCGACTGGACCAGATGACAACATGGTCATTAGGTGATCCAACATACTGGACCTATATCTGAACCGAGCCAAGTCCAGCAAAGCCCAATGAGCCTGACCACTAGGCCAGGCCAGGCTGGGTCAGCCCAGTCCCCACCATGTCGGGCCAAGTCAAATGAATCGGTTCGGGTTTTGTAGGACCCCCGGGATGGGTTTCTCAGGTTGGTTCGACTAAGTGAAACTAGTCCCCGACACAACCAGCCCATGTTTACTAAAACACCAACATCATCTAGACCAGGCATTTGATTGATGCTTCATCTATGGTTTTGGTACCCCGGTGATGAGAGGGTCCTTTGGGTATACTCTAAGTGAGTTTTCATGGAAATCGAGATACCATCGATAGCATTAGGAGTAGATTATCCCAAAATAAAGTGCATAAAAGAGCGAGAATCCTACAGATGGCTAGGACACAAAATATATGATTTGTGGGACCTCGATCACCTTTTAGTACAATGACCTTTGGTGGAACTGTAGCTGAGCATACCTCAGTGTTCCATTAGCCGAGTGGACCTCTGTGGTCTAGTTTCTCAGCGAACCTTAGTGGTCCAATAGCAGAGTTGACCTCAGTGGTCTTGTAGCCGAACATACCTCAATGGTCCAGTATTTGGGCTGACCTCAGTGGTCCAGTAGCCTAGTAGACCTTAGTGGTTCTAGTATATGAGTGGACTTCAATTGTCCAGTAGCTGAGTAAACCTCAGTGACTCATCAGGGATGATTCCCTCAGTAGTACAAGATGATTTAGCTTTATGACGGATAATATTACTTTCTATACTTTGAGTTATACCTGATTTTGGTTGTCTATGATTTTTGGTAATTCTTTGTGCTCTTTACATTGTGGTTTTGGGTCCCTACTTAGTATTGTGTTACTCACCCCTGCATGGACTTCTCCCATATGTGTCGTGTCGCATGCTAGTGATCAACACTTCGACATAGACCTTGGTTGTCTGAGACCAGGTGGTTCTAACTGAGACCGAAAAGATGAGCACACTTCTATAACTAATGGAACCTACCCTTCACATACCCTTCAGGTAGGATCTCAATCGGATAGACCATGCCAGTTTCACATTCCGTTATGGTTTTGGAATTTTATTTTGGCCCCTTTATACATCAAGTTTGTGTTGTACTCTCTGTAGTTATCTCAATGTCACATGTGGTTTAATTTTTGTTTAATTTATGTAGTTTGAGAATTAGGCATGTGTACAGGTTTAAAAAAATTTCTTGCCATTTTTTGGATATTCATACATGGGTCTCGTCACCAGCCCAAAGCGTATGGATGGTGGTCTTGGGTTATCTACAGAATGGGCCCTAGGGGATGGGTCGTGAAAGATAAAATAACTATCAAAGTTATCACCGTATGTAAAAATGGTACACAGTTTAAGAAATTATAATATCCATCACCCATGAATGTTGATATTGAAATAAACTGACAGTTTTAAGATATATTTTAGAGTCACAGTGATGGTGATATTGGAAATATAATCCTTAAAAATGTTCTTGAGGAAAATAATATTTAAACATTCCAAAGTACCCCATACCACTTTGAAACATTTGAAATTGTAATCCCCATGAAGAAATATAATTAAATATATATTAAAATATCATTATAATAAGAAAATTCATGATATAACATATCAAACAGCTGTATATATATCATATATATTTGATTTGTTTCATAATAACAAATTAGTCTCGAAGGAGTCTAAATGGAGATGATATCCCATCTCATAACATTACATTATGTAGTGTGGTATTTACCCTCCTTTATAGTGGTTGAAAATAATTTACTAACCTATACTAATACCATAATAATGTTTATAATGTCATATATCATCTTCATTAAATATCTTATTACACTTTTGGTAACAATCATTCATTATTTTTATAATTTGAGGTGTTAATTGACAAGATTTCTAAAATAATGTTTGACTTGTAATTTGTTTTTCATATTAAATATATCATGATTTCATTATATCTAGAATGTAAAAAAGTTATATAATTATCATATATATATATATATTCATTATATATGTATTTAAAAATTATACTTAATATTAAGATATAATAAATGAAGTGCTCTATTCATGGAGATTGTAGGTCGTACGTATGTATGAATGATACTTCCATTTATTTTTCACAGTAAAATATTGAAATGTAAATGATAAATAAATATATTATAACTCTAATACCATAGGTTTTTGATATTTTTTACACATTTTTATTAATATCATCTTTAATAAATTCCATGTTTAGTGTGAATGAATCACATCGCTTTAAGGGGGTGGTAGTCCACAATCCACAAACAATGTTATCATAATTGAAAAATATTTAATGTATAGATGTATGAGTTACAGAATAATTGATGAAGAATAAATATATTATGAATATAATATATATATCATATATAATTATACTTTCTATCATAATGACCTCCATAAGAGGTGGTAAAGGAAGAAAGAAAAACTATCATTTTGTGAGGTGGTGGTTCATCGTTCACAAAAATAGTCTGTTCATTTACATTTAGACAAGAGTGTGTTTCTATTTTGGTAGAAACATTAGAAAACAATATTAGTATATTTTTGATAAATTTTTTATATAATCATTAAATAATAAGAGTTTAGGGGGTGTAGAGTGGAAATAAATCTACAGATCTTAAGGAAAGATATTACCTATTAATAAGGTAACCCCTTTTGGTTTTGAAAGAAAGTTTTTTTTAATGGATTTTAGATTGAGGTATGGATTCAGGGTTGAGGGTAGGAATGTATATAAACTATTTAGATATATATTGGTCAATAAAAAGTGTCTTGAGAGGTACGAGGAAGTGGGAGTAGAGGAAGCCTTGAATATTAGAGTAATGGAACTCTTGTATTTTTTTTGAATGGGAATTACACCATTGGTCTCCCATTGAAATTGGAACCAGTAATGAATAAAAACTCAATCCAGGAGAGGATAGGTTCAAAATATGGGAAATAAATTTCAATTGGAAAATTTTCTATGTCAATTCGGCCCTTAAGATTTAGTTTTAGTCTCTTATTGAGCTAAATTTTTACTTAATCATTGTTATTAATTTTAATTACATTCACCAATATTGTTGGTCCCAATCTATGATGAAATTATTATAATTTATAAATTATCATGACATTATATACATAATCAAATTTTCAAAATTACATTTATTAAAGTGGAATACATTAAATTAAATTTAATCCAAGTGACAGGTCATCATTGTGAGTTTTTAATGTAAATACATCCAAATGTTTTCTATGTTTTATACTAAATTTCAAAGTGTTATTGTTTCGAATGGAATAAATTGGATTAATTGATAAATAATTTTTATAATGAAAATAAAAAAAATTAAATATATAATTTGAAAATATAAATAATTTATATGAGAAAGAAGTTTTGAATTAAAATACAGTATGTTTCAATATTCATTAAAAATTTAAACCTCACAGAAAAAAAAATTACCCTAACATAATTTTTATGTTTATATTTAAAATCATATTTTTTTGAAATTTAAATAGCTTAAAATTTCCAAGAATTCGATTTAAAATTGGTTCACTATTAAAAGTTGGTAACAATTCATAAATAACAATATTGTATTTTATGCACAAAATTGGGTCTATATTTATCTTAATCCTATAAAATATATTTAATGAATATAAAAAATAATTTATTTAATATATAATTTTTATATCACATTTATACAATTAAACAATTATTATGGTAAAATTTATTTGTGGGAAAACAATAATAATATTTTATTTTATATTCAATAAGTTATCATATTCATTTTTTATTAAATTGTACCCAATGAATTCATTTTATATTTTTGTAAACCATAGATTTTCATATGTTTGTTAATCCTTTTCATAAGTAATATTTTAATGTCTAGGATATATCTTTTATATTAAATAATATTTTAATAATATATCGTTATTCAATGAAACTCGTTCTGGCATGTAATGAAATACATTTGAAGAAACTCGTTGTTACATGCTATGTACGCCAACTCCTTATCTTATTCATTTGAAGATATATCATATATCTCATTTGTTTAAATAGTAAATATATTTTAATGTCTTGGTGTATTATATTCCCAAACATGCTTTGTGATTCTTGTGATAGAAACTATCAAATATAATGATAAGACTTTAGAATTTCAGGGAATTAAATTATCACTTGAGTAAATAAATTTCTTCCACAAAATTTACCCTTGATATCAATAATTGAGGTATTGTTATTTTCAAATAAACTATTTTTGTAAATACCACCTCTTAAATAGGGTTAATATCAAATCTTCTTAATAAGAGAGAAAGGAAAGTACAGTATCCACATAACATGGTTCCATAGTCATAGAACATGGGTGGGAAATGGAAACATGGATACAAAAGAAAAATAAACAATAATATTATGATGAAGAGTGATGGAGAACATGGTTATGAGAATGTTAACAATCACACTGACATAAATCCACAGTGATCAAAGGGTCTATTTTATTCATCAGAGATGATGGTTTTGGGATATAATTTTTTGGTTTCATGATCATTTTCATTGATTTGATGAACTATTTCACTCACTAATATTATAAGTAAATATTTTTAGTTGGTACAATTCTATAAGCACAATCCTATCTTTTTGTTATTAGTTGAACTATTTATACTATGTCTCTTAGAATGAGATTCATCAAATTGTGATTTAATATATCAATATCTAAAAACAGATACAATTTTCAACATAAACCATATCATTATTGGTGAACTTTTCCAAAATATTATGATCCAGCACTTTAGAAATAAGGTCACTAAATTTAATAATTTAACTTATCATTAAACATTAATCAACATGATATAGCTCTAAATTTTAACATTCCAAACATCCAAATAACATCGTCTTGTATCCTTTTAAAATATGGAAATAACCCAAATTACCATAAATACTTCTTGGAAACATACATCATTCCTTATTCAATATGTAAAAAACATGTTATTGGATATATTAATTAATTCTAAAAGTCTTGTCAACTTAATAAATGATAAAACAGATTAATTTGTCGAAAAATTATTAATCAGTTGCAAGGTTGTCATTAACTATCCAAATCAATCATTAATTCATCATTATATCAACATAATGAACCTATTAAGGGTTATATTTCCATAAATAATTTATTTTCTAAGAAGTTTAACTTTTAACTTGATAAAATTTCTATGTACAACTTCACATATGATACCAAATTCGTAATGAAAAGTACTACAATACAATAATTATTTATTTTATAAATTATTTTATGGAAACATCATTTGTAAAATTATTTTTCAAAACATTTATTATATCCAAAAAAATAAGAACATAAGTCATTCCACTTCAATTGTGTCAATAACATATTATTGACTATGACCCCTTATCTTTTTTGAGGTATATTCTCATGATTCTTGGGGAATTCATTTGCATATTTCCCTATCTCCTTGCATTTTTAATGAAAGACATCATTGAATAGATTCATCCCCTTTCATTATTTTCATTGTGACCATTCAATCCCCACTTATAACATACACATAATGATTCCATGCTTTTACCAGGGTGATTCTATCCATAGGTATCACATATGGAATAGATTTTCTTTCACGTCATTACATAATATAAAATTTTTTCTTCCTTTTCACATTCTCTTGGTTCCCTTTAAATCCAATGGACTTATATAACACATTATCTATCTTGATAGCACCTAAAAAAATTTAATGGTATGAAGAAAAATTCTAGGAAACTAGTTCCCTTTAGAGATTTGGCTTAAAACCATAAAATAAGTTTCCAATATTTCACTCAATGATTTTATATATTATGTAGCATAACTAGATTTAATTTTAAAGGTATTTTAATAATATAAAAAAATATTTTCCTTATGCCATAATCTAGGGAACATTATCATCATATTAATTTCTTGATCCCAGGTGAAGCATTTATTGAAGAACATCTCCTTAAATGTTCTATATCCCATGAGTTTTATTTCTTCTCCCTCCCTTATATTCTTGATCAATGACCACCAATAATCAATATCACTATAGAGAAAATATACCAAAATTATCTCATTTTTATTTTTTCTATATTCTAATGCTATAAAAATCTTTTCCAGAGAGTTAATCATTTCATAAGAAAAAATTGGATTAGTAGTCTCACTAAATGATGGGGCCTTCTGTGGAATAAAGTAATCGAACATAGGATATTATGTTTTTATAATAGGATTCTCCATTAATGAAAGGTTATTTTTCATATATTGAATAAGCTACCAAAATATATCAATTACTTTTTTTGTTCTAATACTAGGTACACCAACTTTCTCAGTAGGGAAACAACTACATCAGCCATGAGTATTGATACCATTCTTCCTTCTATGTGATATTTATAAAAGATGAAATATAATAGATTATCTCATAAAATTATAAACATTGTATAAATTAAAATTTTGTATATCAAATAACATAAATTAATGCATCGTAAATATTTTAATCATAAACATTGGTTACATTAGAGAAATCATTACTTTCAAAACTATCATAATGGTAGGTAATGAAAATGTGAACTATCCTATGCATATCCCACAAGAGTATAAAACTAAGTGACATCGAGGTTCATTTTAATTTAGCTGGTTACCAAAAATTAGGCAAAAAAAACCTTTTCAAAGTTGTTACTCCATGGAACATCTATTCTAGAACCACTTCCACTTGTAGTATCCAAACCTGGATGTATTTCTATGAATACCCACATAATATCCACCTTAGAAAACTTTTAGGATTTTATTATATAATTATACTAAAATTTTAATATAGGTTTATATAACCTAATATATTTTTTCAATATCTATTTTCCATGGTTTCTACTATACTTAAATTCATACCAACTATAATGACCTGACCCCAGAAGCTCGGAGTTGATCCATTATTTTATCACAATGTCCTGATTACAAGGAATAAAATCCTAAAGTACCAACAAATTTATCAGTAATTTAATTCTATATTACATGAATTATACCCATAATACATTAGGAAATCTATAATTCAAACAAGGTACACAATAAAAATAAATAAACTGCATCCTTTAAAGATTATTCAATGGATCCCTCTTTATAACATGGTGAAAGGGAACATAATAATGGTGAGATCAAATTATTAATAAGGGAAAGTAAAGAGGAAATGATAAAACATCAATGAGAATAAATCAACATGGAATGGTACCTAATATATAACATTTTCCATTAAAATATCAAGATAAGAGAACATCAATATGTCAAGGTAAGAAACTAAAAATACAATTCATTTAATCAATGAATTGAGATTGAAAGGAATCATTAGATATGTCCATGTAAAATCTCATGAAAAATAATAAATTAATATAAATGAAAGAAATAATTAATAATTTTTTTCCATGTTTCCAATGTATATCGAACCATTACCATCCAGACTTTTAAGAAGATAGTTTACCATATCGAGTAAAAACCCATCTTATTTTTCCGACTATTTTATCACATAAGAGTACCAAACCATCGAGGGGCAATATATAACTGAGACCAAACTATGTCATAAATGTTCAAATCCTTACTCATATATAATAGCGGATTTAATAAACAAAATATACCGCTTCTAAAATATCCATAATGAATAAAATAAATATATTTATCAATAATTCCGCAACAAATCAAATTACACTCAAAGTGAACACCATATATAATAATGGTATATAATTTACGAGATAAAAATATAAATCACCCAATAATATAGATATTTAAATTACATGATTTTTCAAGATAAATTTATGAATAAAAAAGAATGTGATATTTCAATGATAATCCTAAAAAACATTCTAGAGGAAAATAACCATTAAACATTACAATGTGTCCCACACCACTTTGAAACATTTGAAATCATAATATCCTTGAAGGAATATAATTAAATGGAATAAAAAATATAATTAGAATAATATTATTAATGATATAACATTTTTAATTCTAGTATACTCACTATATATAAGTTAATTGGTGCATAATAACATATAAGTATCGAAGGAGTACAAATTGAGACGAAATCCCTTACTTTAACCTTCCTTTTTGTTGTGTGGCCTTTATTATAAGGTCCCAGCCTTAAACCTTACTTAATATTTAATTAAATGAATAATTCACATTGAGGATCTTTTCAGGTTTAGTGTTTTAGAGAAATAGGACATAACTATTACATCTCAAAAGATTACAAAGTAGAAACTTCTACTAAGTTTCCATAAAATAAAAACTCTTAAAAAGAAACATGACTAGTTCCATGTTTTAGGTAGCATGACTTTCCCTTGATCCCATCCTTGACCCTATTCCACATTAAGTCCTGTGAAAAACATTTCAAAAACATTGGATGAGCATAAAAATCTCAGTAAGGGATACACAAAGAATGAAAACTGTTAGTTTTTCAAAACAACAAGTAAACCATGTATACTTTACCAATGTAATACTTTTCACCTTTTCGAAGTAGTAAAAACTCTTCACTGAATAAAAGTTCATTACTTACCCTTAAGTAACCAAAATATTACCATAAAACCCATATAAAGATCACATAACATATAAAGGTAACTTGGGACATAAACATACTTAAGTGGAATAACCATACGGTCGACTTCCACACATACTGAATGGAATAGCCATACGGCCGACTTCCACACATACTTAATGGAATAGCCATACGGACAACTTCCATACCCAATGCATTGGAGGTTATAACGTAACCGCCCGTCCTGGTATTCACGGCACCACCCGTCATAATGTCCAAGTACCATTATAAAATCATAAGACATTAAACAAATATAATGGAAAGAAAACATTTCCACATTTCGATCATAATATATCACTTAAATATATCGACATAACAAATAATTTATAAAAACCATTTTCAATACCAATATACATAAAAGAGTATATGGTATTTATTTCATTTTAAAAAACATTATGGCTTTTTGAGGAATCCAAAGACCAAATAATACTCGCGGCAGCGGAAAAGGTCGTTGTCACCGCGTACGTTAAAAGAAACATTCCTTTTTGTCATTTAGTAAAATGCTTCATATAGAAATATTCCTTTTGAATAAAATTAAATTTAAAAGGGGTTTATACACCGTATAAAATAAATTTGTTTGTAAAACTAAATATGCCTCAATGAAACGAGATTGAGACGAAGTCCCTTACAAAGTCGGTATCCTTAGATTAAGGATAAATCAATTATATGATTATGTGTGACAAATACGAATACACAAAATATAAGTGGATATTAAGTGTAAAACAATCATAGGTCATTCACACATAATCATGGAAAAACAAAATCAATGACATAGATATTTAACTCAATGAAAAGAGATTGAGTTATGATTTCTGATACAAGTCTGTCTAATTGACATAATAATTTATCAATGAGATGATTATGTGTATAAATAGTATATACACACAAAGGTTTGTGGAAAATACAAAATAGAGATTCCACACATAATATTGGAATAATAAAATCAAGAATTAGAGGTTTAACCCAAATAATTGAAGTGGGTTAAGAAGTTCCCTTACAGAAATTCGACAGCCTAACGGCGTCACTTCAAAACTTATAAAATGAGTTGATGAGAGATAAAAAGGGTATATCATCACTTGGACATAAAATTTACATTAATAAGGATATTGAAGAACATATCCCAACATAATATTATGTGAATTAAAAGACATAACGAAATAAGTCTTTTAAAAAGAGGAGGGTGAAAGGTTCCCTTACCGACTTGGGTAACTTTCGAAATGTACACCCCATTGAAGAAGGGTCATACAATGAATATGTAAGTACCCATAAATGAAATTATATTACACAAAGGGTATAATAATGGTCATTACATATACCACTCAAAGTAAATTGTGGAAAATGTACCATAAATCTCACGGGAATAAAAGTGAGATGAAAAATCCCTTACGAAAACTCGGCAGCCTAACGGCGCCACTTAAAACTTCCAAAAATAGATTGATGAGATCAAATAGGGTATCTCATCACATTACAATAAAATGTACATAAAGAATAATATAAAATAACATCCCCCATAATAATAAATATGAGCTTAAAAGAAGTGACATAAAGGAGAGTACTTAAAGAGAAAGAGAGAGGTTAGATCTCTTACGAAAATTCGGCAGCCTAACGGCGCCACTCAAAACATCCAAAATGGATTGATGAGAGAGAATAGGGTCTCTAATCATATGAACATAAAAATTACAGTAAGAGTAATATAAAATAATATCCCAATAACAAGAAAGATTAGCTTTAAAAGTAATGACATAAAAGAGTGTACTTAAAAAGAAAGAGAAGAGTAGGATCCCTTACCTCGTGTCCGACATGACTCGATCATTCTTTAATCTCCTGAATAATAAAATTTGGTCAATTTATAATTGCTTAAGGACCTCCTACAAATATTATTATTCAGTTCACATCACATATTATAATGTTATAATATTTTGTTAATAAAGTGAGTTCGTATCAGACGTTTTTGTCGATGTTCAGTACATGACTAAAAATTGAACTTGTTGGAAAAGAATTTTCCATGTAGTTATAGGTACATCATCTCCAGAATAGTATTTTTGTTTTAAATATCATATATATCCAGTATATATTCATTTTATTCTATTCCATAGCATTTGGATATAAAAAAATTAAAAGCACCGTTCAAGGAGACGGTATGCCGTACGTACGCATGAATGCTGATTTCATTTTTTGCCATATTAATGGAATTAAAACAAAATGAGAGAGATATATATTATAATTACAGAATTATACCAATCATTTAGATGTAATATATTACATATATAACCATTGTATATATGTACTTATAATAGTACATAACATTTGGAGATAAGAAATGAAATGTATCGTTCATGGAGACGGTAAGTTGTACGTACGCATGAACGCTACTTCCATTTCTATTTCATATTTAATGGAATTAAAACATAATGATACATAATAGTATTTTAATTCCAGTATGTTATCATATATAATGTCATTAAATATATCCTTTATACGCACCACATTTGGTATTAACGAATCAAATCACTTTGAGGGGGCGGTAGTCCGCACTTCCTAAAATGAAGATATTGTGTTTACCCATAATGGAAACCATAAAGGTATGAAATAAATGAAAAATACAGAAGCTTAAGGAAAATATAAACATATTATATATCATATATAAATATAGTGACATCTTAATGGCCACCTTTGAAGGTGTTAAAATAATGATGAACAATCATCGTTTCGGGAGGCAGAAATTTTCCATCCACAGAAACAGTAGGTTCTTTAACCATTAGAGGTAGGTGTGTGTAAGTGTAGCTTGAATCCTTCTAATAAAAACATCCTAGTATATTTAAGATACTGTATTTGTTACAAAATAAATGAATAAAAAGAGTTATGGGGTTGGAGAAGCAAAATAAAACAAAAGGACACAAGTGAAGACATTACCTTTAAATCTGGTAACTTCCTTTGATTTGTGCTCAAAGGCTTCCTTGGAAAGGATTCTGCCCAAAGTGAGGCTTCAAGGAGTTATAGAGGGATGTGGAGAGATGAAATGGGCAGGGTTTGGCCGAGAAAAAGGCTTTGGAAGTGTGTGTAGGGAGGTAGAGGTGGGGGCCTTTTATAAGAGGAGAGGAGGGGCACTCTTGGAAAGGTATAAAATCTAACATTATTTTCAAATGAGTTTCGGATTTTAATGGTCCCACATTGATGTTTTTTACGGATACGGTGATAAGGGTTCTAAATCCACCCATATAATAGATTTTGTACTTGTTTAGGTCTTATATTTACATTATCTTTCCATTTTATTTAAATCGTTAAATAATGAGGTCATCGCTGCATCATCATGATGTCATAAATAATTTAATTTATTTAATGTATAAAAATTATAAAAAAAATACTATAATGTAGGAAATTCTTTTCGCTTTCCAATGACTATTTATAGTCAAAAATCTGACTTGTATTACACCATGTAAAAATTGTTTTAGTAAAACATCTCATGTTTGTGTCAATTTTACTTTAACATTAAATAAAAAGGTATTTATGTCATTTTCCAACCGAAGTGGATCCATGGGGTCCCCAAGTTGACCCATAGATTGTCTTGGTGGGCCATGACACATCCAATTAGGGTAGTACATGTGTCATGCTCATCTAATATTATTAAAACATTATTTTCACCTTAAACTACTCTAATTACCTCTAATCGCGATTAAAAACTTAATAAGATACTATTCACCAAAAAATTATTTTAATCCCAATGAACAAAATTTTACTTATTAATGACAACCATGTATGTCAGATTTTTGAAATTCAAAACACAATGATGGAAAAATTTCATTTAAACGGAAAATCAGTTTTTATAAGTACCGCTTAGTGGTTTCACTATCATCAAAAATTGAAGTTTTTCAGAAAATTACCAAAAATTCACCCTAAGATATATTTGATATTTCGAATTCAAAAATGATTTCTATTTTAAAAAATTAAAAACATATTAGTTTCATTAATTAATTTAATAATTAATTCCCACTATCAGAGCAAATAGTGTGTTTTTATGAAACAAAAAGTATCAAAAGATTGACACTAGTTTAAGTCCGATTTCAAAGTGAAATTAATTCCAATGACCACTATTGGATTAAATGGTAAAAATATATTCTAATTTCACTTGAAAGACAATTCAAATGATAATCTAATCATATAAATAAATTAGATTAAAAATAGGTTTTGAATTAAAATACAACATTTTTCACTATTCATTAAAAATTGAACTTTTTCGGAAAAATACCAAAAATTTACACAAGGTAAATTTTGATATCCCGATTCTAAAGAAGAATTTTATTTTGTCAAATATAACACATAAAATTGTCAAAAAGTGGATTTAAAAGAGGTTCGCCATCAAAAGGCGGTTAATCGACCTTTTAAAGAATATTAGAATGTCTACGCTTAAAATTGGATTCCTTCGCATTTTTAATCCTATAACATTTATTGTAAAGTGTAAAAATATTTGACAATCATATATAATCATTTTGTAGTTAGTTCTATTCATTCCCTCCATTACAACAGATATGCCTTAACTACCATTTAAAATAATATAATTTTATTATTAGAGTGCAACGTAAGATTCCCAAGAAACTCGTTGTTGCGTATTGGGTACGCCATCGAGCATAGCATCCCCTTTAAAGTAATTTTATTCACAAATATGGATAAATATAAAGATGTCATATTCTTTATTTACCTGGGGTGTTACATCATTCCCCCCTTTTGGGAATTGCGTCCTCGAAATTTAAAAATTGGGCTTGGAAACATCCTTGAAAGTCCCACATCGGAACAAGAGTCGGTAAAACAATCACTTTAAAATAAAGAAAGATAAGTACAGAGGTCACCCGAGTTAACCCAAAATAGGATTCCATGTAGGGAAACATGGACATGGAGGAGAAAACATAGGGTCATGTTCTGATGGAGAGTGATAGAAAACATGTTTAGGAGAAAGTTAACCACAAGAAAATCACAAACATGTAATGGATTAAACTGTCTTCGATTCCCCAGTAGGAAAAGTTAATAGACAACATTTTTGTTTTAAGTTAATTTTAATTGAGGAATTTATTCATAAGGAAACATAATTACTTATCATGTTGACTTTCAACTTTTATTAGATTCCTTACACAAACTCATATTTTCTCCAAAAGATGAGTATTTAGGAAGACTTGTTCACATTAAGAGTACTATAATCAACTTCTAGAGAATCACCTAATCCACAAAAGAGAACTATATACTTCCCATGTCTTTAGACTTTACCCAAAAACAAAACCAAAAAGGTTAGTACAAAATCAGATAATCCAGAAAAGGATAACCCTTTATAAAAAGAAAATCTACTCTTAATCTCCAAAATTCATCAAATCATACCCAAAGTTCAACAAAGACCATTCAATAAACAAATTGTCCATAAAATACTTCAAAGTAAACCAAAATAATATTGAAACCCAAATATTTGAAGGATTTAGTCTCATAGTCTTCCAAGGTACAAATTAACACTTATCTCCAAATAACATCAGTTACTCTTAAAGTCTCGTATTGAAAAGTAATTAACCTAATCACATATCCTCCATGATAGGTTAATATACTTCCATAGATAACCCAAAATCAAATTACTCTTAATTCATAAAATCATCTAACTAAAAATAATCAGTCAAACTAACCCGGGACTTCACGTAGTCCAGTGGTAGGCGATAAATACCAGTCGCACATTGGTTGTGGGTTCTATTCCCGCAGCTTTGTCCAACGCGACGGGTTGCCACACGGTCTGCATTTTGTCCTTTTTCCAAAACTATATAATTCTTAAAACATTCTCCAAAACAAGATAAAATCTTCAAAAAAAATCATAAAATATTTTAACCTCAAGTTTATCTCATGCCTTTCATTTTCCATCATATCATTTAATAAGCCATAATTACCTCAAAAGTAAGGATCATATAAACTCTAATGGTTACCTTTATAATTATTACCTGAACTTCCACATTGATTGGTCATCTCGTACATGATGAATTGCAGATTATAACAAGGTTCAAGTGGTTGATCATGAATCCTTGATAGTTGGTTTAGAACAACCATGAGTTTCCACATTGAATACCCCATTTCATCCAGTCTCTTAATCAGAGAACCACCACATTTTCCTTCAAAACTATTGTCACTTTGGTGCCTGCTAGATCCATCCATTAACTAAAAACAGAAAAATCAGAGTGAGTATATCAAAAAAACCATCATGTACTAATGAGGAAGATAAACACTAATATATACATACTCATTCACTTTATCTAAAACTAGGACTCTTTCTGAAATCCTAACCATTATGGTAATGTCACTTATACTTAGAGGATACCCTAACCTCTAAAGTTATCTAAACAGACCTCTGATACCAACTATAAGGCCCCAGCCTTAAACCTTACTTAATATTGAATAAAATGAATAATTCACATTGAGGATCTTTTCAGGTTTAGAGTTTTAGATAATTAGGACATAACTATTACATCTCAAAAGATTACAAAGTATAAACTTCTACTAAGTTTCCATAAAATAAAAACTCTTGAAAAGAAACATGTCTAGTTCCATGTTTAAGGTAGCATGACTTTCCCTTGATCCCATCCTTGACCCTATTCCACGTTAAGTCCTATGAAAAAATATTTCAAAAACTTGGGATGAGCATAAAAAGCTCAGTAAGGGATACACAAATAATGAAAACTGTTAGTTTTTCAAAACAACAAGTAAACCATGTATACTTTACCAAAGTAATACTTTTCACCTTTTCGAAGTAGTAAAACCTATTCACTGAATAAAAGTTCATTATATACCCTTCAGTAACCAAAATATTACCATAAAACCCATATAAAGATCACATAACATATAAAGATAACTTGGGACATAAACATACTTAAGTGGAATAACCATACGGTCGACTTCCACACATACTTAATGGAATATCCATACGGCCGACTTCCACACATACTTAATGGAATAGCCATACGACCGACTTCCATACCCAATGCATTGGAGGTTATAACGTAACCACCCATCCTATTATTCACGGCACCACCCGTCATAATGTCCAAGTACTATTATAAAATCATAACACATTAAACAAATATAATGGAAAGAAAACATTTCCACATTTCGATCACAATATATAACTTAAATATATTGACATAACAAATCCTTTATAAAAACCATTTTCAATACCAACATACATAAATGAGTATATGGTATTTATTTCATTTTAAAAAACATTACGGCTTGTTGAGGAAGCCAAAGACCAAATAATACTCACGGTGGTGGAAAAGGTCGTTGTCACCGCGTACGTTAAAAGAAACATTCCTTTTTGTCGTTTAGTAAAACACTTCATATAAAAAGATTCCTTTTGAATAAAATTAAAAGTAAAAGGGGTTTATACAACATATAAAATAAATTTGTGTGTAAAACTAAATATTCCTTAATGAAAGGAGATTGAGACGAAGTCCCTTACAAAGTTGGTATCCTAATATTAAAGATAAATCAATTATATGATTATGTGTGACAAATATGAATACACAAAATATAAGTGGATATTAAGTGTAAAACAATCTGAGTTCATTCTCACATAATCATGGAAAAACAAAATCAATGACATAGATATTTAACTCAATGAGAAGAGATTGAGTTATGATTTCTGATACATGTCCGTCTAATTGACATAAGAATTTATCAATGAGATGATTATGTGTAGAAATAATATATCCACACAAAGGTTTGTGGAAACTACAACATAGAGATTCCACACATAATCTTGGCATAATAAAATCAAGAATTAGAGGTTTAACCCAAAGAATTTAAAGTGGGTTAAGAAGTTCCCTTACAGAAATTCGACAGCCTAACGACGTCACTTCAAAACTTATAAAATGAGTTGATGGGAGATAAAAAGGGTATCTCATCACTTGGAAATAAAACTTACATTAATAAGGATATATAATAATATATCCCAACATAATAGTATGTTAATTAAAAGACATAACGAAATATGAATTTTAAAAAGAGGAGGGTGAAAGCTTCCCTTACCGACTTGGGTAACATTCGAAACGTACACCCCATTGAAGAAGGGTCATACAATGAATATGTACGTACCCATAAATGAAATTATATTACACAAAGAGTATAATAATGGTTAGTACATACACCAATCAAAGGAAATTGTGGAAAATGTAGCATAAATCTCATGGGAATAAAAGTGAGATGAAAAATCCCTTACGAAAACTCGGCAGCCTAACGGCGCCACTTAAAACTTCCAAAAATGGATTGATGAGATCAAATAGGGTATCTCATCACATTAAAATAAAATTTACAGCAAGAGGAATATAAAATAAAATCCCCCATCATAACAAATATTAGCTTAAAAGAAGTGATATAAAGGAGAGTACTTAAAGAGAAAGAGAGAGGTTAGATCTCTTACGAATATTCGGCAGCCTAACGGCGCCACTCAAAACATCCAAAATGGATTGATGAGAGAGAATAGGGTCTCTCATAATATGAACATAAAAATTACAGTAAGAGTAATATAAAATAACATCCCAATAACAAGAAATATGAGCTTTAAAAGTAATGACATAAAAGAGTGTACTTAAAAAGAAAGAGAGGAGTAGGATCCCTTACCTTGTGTCCGACATGACTCGATCGTTCTTTAATCTCCTGAATAATAAAATTTGGTCAATTTATAATTGCTTAAGGACCTCTTATAAATATTATTATTCAGTTCATATCACATATTATAATTTTATAATATTTGGTTAATAAAGTGAGTTCGTATCAGACGTTTTTGTCGATGTTCAGTACATGAGTAAAAATTGAACTTGTTGGAAAAAAATTTCCATGTAGTTATAGGTAAATCATATCCAGAATAGTATTTATGTTTTAAATATCATATATATCCAGTATATATTCATTTTATACTATTCCATAGCATTTGTAGATAATAAAATTAAAAGCACCGTTCATGGAGACGGTAGGTCGTACGTACGCATGAATGCTACTTTCATTTTTTTCCATATTAATGGAATTAAAACAAAATGAGAGATATATATATTACAATTCCAGAATGATACCCATCATTTAGATGTAATATATTACATATATATCCATTATATATATTTACTTATAATAGTACATAACATTTTGAGATAAGAAATGAAAATGTACCGTTCATGGAGACGGTAAGTCGTACGTACGCAAGAACGCTACTTCCATTTCTATTTCATATTTAATGGAATTAAAACATAATGATACATAATATTAATTTAATTCCAGTATGTTATCATATATAATATCATTAAATATATCCTTTATATGCACCACATATGGTATTAACGAATCAAATCACTTTGAGGGGGTGGTAGTCCGCACTTCCTAAAATAAAGATATCGCGTTTACCCATTATGGAAACCATAAAGGTATGCCATAAATGAAAAATATAGAATCTTAAGGAAAACATAAACATATTATATATCATATATATATATAGTGAAATATTAATGGCCACATTTGAAGGTGTTAAAAGAATGTTGAACAATCATCGTTTCGGGAGGCAGAAATTCACCATCCACGGAAATAGTATGTTCTTTAACCATTAGATGTAGGTGTGTGTAAGTGTAGCTCGAATCCTTCTTATAAAAAAATCCTAGTATATTTAAGATACTTTAGTTGTTACAAAATAAATGAATAAAAATATTTTAGGGGGTTGGAGAAGCAAAATAAAATAAAAGGACACAAGTGAAGACATTACCTTTAAATCGGGTAACTTCCTTTGATTTGAGCTCAAAGGCTTCCTTGGAAAGGATTCTGCCCAAAGTGAGGCTTCAAGAAGTTATAAAGGGATGTGGAGAGATGAAATGGGCAGGTTTTGGCCATGCCAAAGGATTTGGAAGTGTGGGTAAGGAGGTAGAGGTGGGGGACTTTTATAAGAGGAGGGGAGGGGCACTCTTGGAAAGGTATAAAATCTAACTTTATTTTCAAATGAGTTTCGGATTTTAATGGGCCCACATTGATGTTTTTCGAGGATAAGGTGATAAGGGTTCGAAATCCACCCATCCAATAGGTTTTTTACATGTGTAGGTCTTAGATTTTACATTATCTTTACATTTTATTTAAATCGTTAAATAATGAGGTCATCGCTGCATCATCATGATGTCATAAATAATTTATTTTATTTTATGTCTAAAAATTATAAAAAAAAATACTATAATGTATTAATTACTTTTATCTTTACAATGACTATTTATAGTAAAAAATATTACTTGTATAACCCCATGTAAAAATTGTTTTAGTAAAACATCTCATGTTTGTGTCAATTTTACTTTAACATTAAATAAAAAGGTATTTATGTCATTTTCCAACCAAAGTGGCTCCATGGGGTCCCCAAGTTGACCCATAGATTTTCTTGGTCGGCCGTGACACATCCAATGAGG
The DNA here is from genome assembly GCA_963277665.1 of Viscum album. Taxonomy (NCBI): domain Eukaryota; kingdom Viridiplantae; phylum Streptophyta; class Magnoliopsida; order Santalales; family Viscaceae; genus Viscum; species Viscum album. Next base: position 599,772,715 of record OY728134.1, on the reverse strand, counting down.
GTATGACATGTTTCATGCTCATCTAATATTATTAAAACATTATTTTTACCTTAAACTACTCTAATTACCTCTAATCGCGATTAAAAACTTAATAAGTTACTATTCACCAAAAAATTATTTTAATCCCATTGAACCACATTTTACTTCTTAATGAAAACCATGTATGTTGGATTTTTTAAATTCAAAACACAATGATGGAAAAATTTCATTTAAACGGAAAATCAGTTTTTATAAGTACCGCTTAGTGGTTTCACTATTCATCAAAAATTGAAGTTTTTCAGAAAATTACCAAAAATTCACCCTATGCTATATTTGATATTTCGAATTCAAAAATGATTTATATTTTACAAAATTAAAAACATATTAGTTTCCTTAATTAATTTAATAATTAATTCCCACTGTCAGAGCAAATAGCGTGTTTTTATGAAACAAAAAGTATCAAAAGATTGACACTAGTTTAAGTCAGATTTCAAAGTGAAATTAATTCCAACGACCACTATTGGATTAAATGGTAAAAATATATTATAATTTCACTTTAAAACCAATTCAAAAGATAATATAATCATATAAATAATTTATATTAAAAAGAGGTTTTGAATTAAAATACAACATTTTTCACTATTCATTAAAAATTGAACTTTTTCGGAAAAATACCAAAATTTTACACAAGGTAAATTTTGATGTCCCGATTCTAAAGAAGAATTTTATTTTGTAAAATATAACACCTAAAATTTTCAAAAAGTGGATTTAAAAGAGGTTCGACATCAAAAGGCGGTTAATTGACCTTTTAAAGAATATTAGAATGTCTACGCTTAAAATTGGATTCATTCACCTTTTTAATCCTCTAACATTTATTGTAAAGAGTAAAAATATTTGACAAACATATAAAATCATTTTTTAGTTAGTTTTGTTCATTCCCGCCATTACAACGGCTAGGCATTAATTATCATTTAAAATAATATTATTTTATTATTAGAGTGCAACGTAAGATTCCCAAGAAACTCATTGTTGCGTATTGGGTACACCACCGAGCATAGCATCCCCTTTAAAGTAATTTTATTCACAAATATGGATAAATATAAAGATTTTATATTCTTTATATACCTGGGGTGTTACATTTATCCTTCTGTATATTGGTTTAAAATATGTTGCTAAATTATAATAGAACCACACATAGGATTATTATGTCATATAAAATATTATTATAGAATATTATTACATGTTTTTTAACAATAGTTCCTTATTTTTATTATTTCAGTTGTTAATTTCCAAGTTTTCTCATGTCAGTTTTGACTTGTTATTTATTGTTCCTATTAAATATTTCATCATTTTATAATATAAATAATAGAAAATAGGATTTAATAATCATATATATTCTGTATATTCTTATTTAAAATAATCCATAATATTTGGAAATAAGAAATGAAGTGCAATGTTCAAGGAGACGGTATGTTGTATATATGGATGAACGCTAATTCCATTTCTTTTTCATATTAAAAGAACGAAAATTAATATATATATATATATATATATATATATAATAATTCTAGCATCATATCTATGTCATATATATTACATAATATTATTATGATCATCCTTAATACCTTCCACATATAGCATGAACGAATCACATCGCTTCAAGGCGGCGGTAGTCCACACTTCCACAAATGATGTTATCATATTTACAAAATATGGAATGTACATAGGTATGTGTTATAATATAATTTTGAAATAATAAATAAATAATAAATATTATTATATATCATATATAAGTATATTATCCATCATAATGACAACCACGATATGCATTAATAGAAGAACATACAATAATCGTTTCATGTGGTGTAGTTCACCATTCACATTAACAGTATATTTGTTACCCCTTAGATGAGTGTGTTTGTGTGTGTTTCAGTCAAACCCTTAGAATATAATTATACTAGTATATTTAGGATACTTTTTTTATATAATCATGTAATAATAATAGTTTAGTGGGTGAATAATGGAAATAAAACTATATAGATTAAGTAAAGTCTTTACTTGTTAATGAGGTTACTCATTTTGGTTTGAACCAAAGGGATTACATGGATGGATTTATGACCCCAGTTAGGTTTATAGGATTAGTATAGTTTTACTGAGGAGATATGTGGGCTGATCATGGTCGATCCAATGTATATTGAGAGGTTTTAGGAAGTGGGTGGACGGGAGAAATTTTTATAGTTGAGGAGTGGTACCCTTATAAATTTTGGGAAAGGGAATTCCACCCAAATATTTCCAATTTAAAGTGGATATAATAAAGGAAATAAATATTTAAATGATATAATATGGTCTAAATATGACTATCCAATGGCTATTGGACATGTTTCTAGGTTATTTTTTCCTTAATATCAAGGTTTTGTTCTTTATTTTTCCTAATTTTACAATAATTGTTATAGTTAATTTTAATTACTTTCATAAATACTTATTTTATCAAAATCTAAGTTAAAATTGTTCTAAATAATATTTTATGGTGATTCAAAATATTTAATACATTTTTTCAAATTATTATCATATAATAGGAAAAAATTAATTGAAAATTAATCCCATTGACTGGTCGACAATGCAGGGTTTTAATGTAAAAATGTCTAAACAATTGATTTTTTTATACCAAATTCCAAAGTGGAATTGAGTAAAATGCCCTAAATTGGATTAATTAATTAAAAAATTAAATTATTTTACATTATAACCAATTAAAAGTTTAATTTAACACTATAAATAATTTATATGAATGACCAGTTTTAAATTAAAATGTATCCTTTTTCAATATTCATTAAAAAATGAAACATGACAGAAACATAAAATTTACCCTAAAATGATTTTATGTTTATAATTAAAATATTGTTTTTATTTTGACATTTATAACACATAATATTTCATAAATTGGATTTAAAAGTGGTTCCCCATTAAAAGGAGGTAAAAATTCCTAAATAATATAGTATATTGTGCATAAAATTGTGTTTTTCAATCTCTATCCTATCCAATCTACTAGAATATTATAAAAAATATTTTTTAATATATATATATATAATTAATGTCACTCAATGATTTTAATTAATTTAATTTATTAGGTTAAATTTGTATATTGTGCATAAAGATAATAATATTTTAGAATATATTCAATCAGATGTAATTTTTTTTAATTAATTTGCAACAAATTAATTCATTTTATATTTGTGTAAACTATATATTTTCATTTTTTCAGTATCCATTTTCAAAACTACTAATTTAACGGCTATGTTATATCTTATTATATTAATTTATATTTCAATAATAAATTGTTATTTGGTAAAACTCGGTCCTACGTGTAACACAAGACATTTGAATAAACTCGTTGTTTCATGAAATATACACTTTCTAAAAATAAAATTTATATCAATATATATCATATTTTGAATTTTTATAAAATAATAAATATATTTCTAATTATCATGGTGTTATATCCTCTTACTCACTTAGTGATATGTGTGATATACTCTATCAAATACTATGTTCTTACTTCAGAATTTTAGGGTGTTACACCACATGTTTACTGGGACAGGGTGGATTATAATCAGCTAGAGTGCATTCCATGTATCCCACATACACAATTTTTAGTCCCTTTGATCAATATAATGGTCATGGTTTACCATACATGGCCCACCTGAATGGTGTCTTTGTAAATCGGCAACCACATGTCGTGTAGTCGCATATACATGTCGTGTACTCCAATATTCATAGGTATGGATTACACCCAGAGTCCCTAGGTGCAAGCCTCGAATACATGTAAAGATATGTACATGTTGTGTAGAACACTTCTACACACTGGGTACTTGTACTTTTTTTTCAGATTTAAAATTTATTTATTATACTATGTAATCCTTATCAATATGGGCTTCTGTATGGTCTTTATGTTGATTGGACACACCATATGATATGTTTTAATATATATATATATGTGTGTGTGTGTGTGTGTGTGTGTGTCTAATTAATAACTATGTTCTATTTAGATATTCATATCATATGTGAGTCATGTTACAATTGTTACTCTACATGAGTGAAAGAATGATAAATTATTGAAAAATCATGTAATTCGGGTAATCATGAAGTTGATATTCCACATAAAGAAATTATGTGATAAGTTGTGTGTGTTAAATGTCAAAACGAAGAAGCTATATATGAGTATAATAGATGTTGGGTAGATTTTTATGGGTATTCACAATGTTTCCACCATTGTACATTTACGTACATAGTTAATTTTAAAGAAATTTATTTAAGTTATTTAAAATAATGATGACGGAAATCTCAAAGAATTTTGAATGAGAATTTAGATAAAATAATTGATTAAGTAAGTAAGATAATTTATTTATTCGAGTCTGATTTATATTAAATAGTAATGATTAAAAATTAAATTCTATATTTATTAAATGTGAAATTATTTTAATTATTTTAGATAATCATTACCATAGACTAGGACATTATATGTGATTGGTTCTATTTTATTCATTGTTAGATCAAATTACTGGCCTGAGTTCATTTTCTTATCTCTTTATATAATTAGATATGTACCCAAGGATTATTTTATGATAACCCTTTTCCCCTCACACGTGATCAAGTAAATTCATATGTAATGGATGAAGATCCCAAGATATTATAGGTGGTTTAATTTTGTAGTTTATTCAAATACAATCCAAGAGAGATATATAGTTAGACAAGTAGAGAACTGGAACATGAACATTAAATGGATGAAAGAATTTTTTCCCTAAGGAAATTGTTAGTTTATCAACCACTAGATAAACTAACCATTAGTAAAATATCATTATCATACCAATTTATTTTTTTTCTTTTAATTTTTAGGGTTATTTCGTTATGTATGTTTTGACATGATCATATGAATTAATTAAATTAATGATCATGGAAGATAGAACTAAAATAAATTGAATTATACATAAATTTTATCCATGACATTGTTAATCACTTAACTAAATCCTCTTCGTATTAAAAAACACGCATCAAAGATAATAATTGGAAATTTTCCCATAAACTATAAAATACCTAAATAATATATATTAAGTCAGTATAACCTTCCACAAATTTAGTAAAAATCAACACATAGTTCAAAGTTCTTGACCAAACAATGTTGGGGTGATTTTAATTATCAGGTAATTTTAACTTGATGTTTTGGGTTGAATTATCTTAGTTCACATCAAAGGTTTACTTCTAATGTAGTACGTGGTTTAAATGAGATGATGGGGTTGAGGAAATCCAATTTTTGGATTTTAGGAATGGGGAGTCCACTCAACAGACCAATGAACTATGAGTAAATATATTTGGAATTTTTAATGCCTACCTAAAAGCATTCAAGTGGCTTGACTAATCAAATTTAGGGTAGTTATATGGGAAATATATATCCTTTCCACTAGAATGAATAAAGAACAAGATATTATGAAACCAATGGTGATGAACATTTTTTTACGATAAAACAAGCGAGACTAATGAATAAAATATTTTTTATTTTTCTATATTTTATTATATAAAGCAATAAAATTCTTATAATATTATTTTTAGAAACTACATTAAAATGAATCCAAACATTTAATTGTGATCCATACATAAGAAAGATAACCTTCTCATTGGCACAAATTTTCAAGAGTGTAAGAGTTGTTTACACGTTATCTTTATTCATGGAATGAAATTGTATGTGCTGGAAGAACCCAATCATTTTGAGACTAGTAATGAGGAATTTTATGTAGAGTTATATTTCTATGAGAACATCTCAATTATGATTTATATGTTTAATGCTTTATGTTATCTTCCATGCATAATGATCTTTTGAAGCAACATTAGGACATGGATGCATATGACATTATGTCTCACCATCTGGATCTCTTTCAAGAGAAGTAGAGACTAGAGAGGTATGAGATCTAAAATTATTTGTTTAAAACTAATATTGGAGAGTTAGTGACAACAGGTAATCATGTAGTAAATATTATTAGCTACATTTAATTCTTATACATCTTAGGGATTAAATTTATAGTTGAGTTTCATACAAATATCATACATTCATCACTTCCCAAGACTTTCTCCAATTTTATTATTAATTACTATATAATAAATAATGAGAAGAATTTTTTATAAGTTCATAATTTAATTGACCATGTCGATAATGACATGTCACATGATAAAGCTATGGTATTTATGGTGAATAAGATTATAAAGAATAATTAAAAGAGGCACAATACTCATAACAAGTCTAAAGCTCCCAAGCACCATCATTCCAAGAAGAGGAAGATCCAAAGGTAGGGTAAGGAATAGGACATGATGTTTTTTTCATGTGGAAATTCAGGCCACTAGAAGAGGAACTTCACCCAAATGTGAGGGGAAGCTAATAGTGAGTGATTTATTGAGTGTAAACTTTCAATAACTACATGTTAGGAATTAGATATAGTGTGTGGTGCTCACATATGCATCCAAATTCCAGAACTAAGTATACTTCGAAAGACATATATGGGATATGTGGATTTATGAAATGATAATGGTTTGAGGCTAGCTTCTATAGACATTGGTGACTACTATATTTCATTTTAGATAATAATTATTTTAGGTTTTAAAAGACTATTTTAATGTCTCAAAAGTTACTAGTAACCTAATTAATGTATCATCCTTAGATGCAGATAGTAATTTTTCAATTTTGGAAATAAAAGTTTTTTCTTTTATAACGACATCATATGTTATGGTATAGAACATGTAAATAATAGTATTTTTGTATTAAATTACAATAACCATGTATTGAAAATTGATAACGAATCATTTTCACATGACTCATATAACACCCAGTTATGGAATAACCTTATTGGTCATGTAAACGAGAAGAATTTGAAAAATCACTGTCAAGAGGTTTTTTTGACTCATCTGAGATAAAAACACTTGGAAGATCTCATGCTAGTTTACAACGAGAAATGACCAATCCTCTCATTAGTTGTTACGGTGAAAGGGCCACATAACTTCTAGGATTTGTGAACAGTAATGTGTGTGGACCATTTTTAGTAGAATATATAGGTTTTTATTCTTACTCAATAAATTTGACTGCAGACTTAAGAAGATATATATATATATATATATGTACTTCATGATATATATGTCAGAGTCCTTTGATAAATTCCATAAACTAAATAATAATGTGGATAATACATTTGAAATGAAGATAATGAACATTCGATCAGATCGATGTGGTGAATATATTAACCAATATTTCATCAAATTTCAATGGGATTTTTGGATTATATCTTTAATCACTCAACCTTACATGCCATAGTGTAAGAATGGATGTTAAAGGAGGAACGACACCTAGTTAGACTTTGTAAGGATAATGACGAGTCAGGTAGATATTCCATTATCCATTTGCAGTGTTAATTAAAATTTATGGAAAACACATTAAACCAAGTTCTAACTAAAGAATAAAATTCAATTACCTTCAAATTATGGACTGGAAGGAAACAATTTTTGTCACATACATGTGTATGTGGATGCAATGAATTTTTTAAGTCCATTTAATGAATCAAACTATAAACATAGGGAAAAAGTTTATCTGTATAGGGTATCACATGTAAATAATGAAATACTACCTATACAACCCCTTAAACAAGAAAGTGAATATTGATAGATAAGCCGTATTTGGTGATATGGATCACATCCTCAAAAATGATATATGGAGAAATAATGAATTTGATGATGTTGATGCTAAAGATACATAAGAGTTGGTACATGAACAAATTCTAATTGTCCCCATGAAAAAAGTAGTTCCTGGAACATATATACTGCGTAGAATCACAAGAGAGGTAAGAGAACTATAGATATATGGTTTTCTAGTAATTGATGATGGTGACTCATTATTCATTGAAAATGATGAACATCAATCCAATAAATACATAGTATAGAGCCTAGCACATCGAATATCACAATAATCAATGAAATATGAAATGGATTCCATGTATCAAACCTTTGTTTGGGTTCTAGTGGTTTTTCTTGTTTATGTAAATCATGTTGGGTGAAAATTTCAATAGAAAACTAGACATCGAAGGTAATGTAAATACCTCTAAAGAAAGGATAGTGGTTAACAGGTTTAAAAAATTTCAAGGAATTGAATATGATGAATCCTTTACACCAGTTTCCATGTTTAAATCCATCCAAATTATTCTTAAAATAATAGCTTTCCATGAGTATAAGATTTGGTATATGGATATAAAAACACCCTTGCTTAATTGTAACCTTTTGGAAGATGTCTATATGTCAAAACCAAAAGGGTTTTTGACTCTAACTGATTAAAAAATCATTTACAAGTTAGAGAGATCCATTAATGGATTTAATAAAGCTTCAGGTTCATTGAAAATTCAATTCGATGAATCCCTAAAATAATTTGGTTTATTTAATAATGAATGTGATACATTTATGTCGAATAGATTAAGTGGAAATTCAGTTGTTATCATATTAGTATAGGTTGATGGCATATTACTTATTGGAAACAACATACCATACTTATAGTATGTTAAATATTTTTTTTTAATGTTTCTCCATGAAGGACATTGGTTTAGTAGCCTATATTATAGGGATAAAGATGATATACACAAGGGTATTATTGGACTAAGTCAAAGTACATGTATTGAAATGATACTAAATAGATTTAGTCTTGAAAATTCCAAGAGGGGATTGGTTTTAATGTGACATGGTTTTCATCATTCGACGGAAATGTATCTTCAAAAAAAATATGAGAATGAGAGAATGAGTAAGATATCATACACTTCTGCGATAAGATCAATCATGCATTCAATGTTATGTACAAGATTAGGTGTTACCTATGAATTGATCATGGTTGGAAGATATCATGGATATCCTAGAGAACAACATTGGTCTTCTAATAACACTGTTAATAAGTCTATGAGAAGAACTAAGGATATGTTCCTGTTGTATGGAGGAGACAAGGAGTTCTTCATCAAGAGTTACACTAATGATTGTTTTTAGATAGATCATAATGATATGTTGTCAAAGGGAGGATATGTTTTCTATATAAATATATGGGCATCAAGATAGATTAGTTTAAAGGGGCCAGTTGTTGCAGATTCTACAATGAAGTCTGATTATAAATAATGTTATGATGTAGCTATGCAATCTATTTGGATACAGAAATTTTTTATGATCATGATGTTTTACCTACCAATAAAGGCCATATCACATTATGTTGTGATAATACTACTGCGGTGGTTCATACAGACGAGCCAAGTTCACACCAATGGAAAAAACATATACTCTAGAAGAATCACCTATTGAATGATTTTTATGGAAGGGGAGAAGTGAAATAAGTATATTACCCATGAAAGAGAATTTTGTGGACCCTATGACTAAAGGATTATCTCACCAGAAAAATGAGTATCATGTGAGAGCTAGTGGAATGAAGGTTGATAGAAGATGGCTCTAGTGAAATTGGGTGTATATTGTAGATTTTCCCTAGAACGAACTTATGTGTACTTTATGATAACATGTATTCATAGTTTTGAATATTAATAAAATTATTATCACATTATTATTTTTCTTATGTGTAACATATGATATGATATGGTCCCAGGAGTAGCTATTGTACTAAATGGTTGTAGCAGTTCCCTACTATGATGATAGCCCATGTGTTCTATGATTGTATTCCTAAAGATATGTTATATATCTTGATGATAAAATTTTAGGTACACAAATAATACAATATATTTGGGTTGGAGACTCATAATACATTGAGGATCCTCTCATGGTGTTTTCCCTTGGTAATATTTAGCATCAGATATTATGTGAATGAGACCCCCATATGAAAATCTATATTTATATATGTCATTGGATATTCATATATTTGTATGTGTGTATTAGTCCATAGAATTTATGGTTATTATTAAGGAGTATTATGAGTTGCATATATTGATTTATTGATGAAAACCGTGTTGAGAGATGTTTACAGTGAGGTAAGATGCGTTAGGTGTTTCATGAGTAAATTTGAATTAATGAATACTGACTGATAGGATTTGACCCTTATATTCTTTGACATAAGTTGATATCCCCATCCCTATGATGAAAATGATATTTCCTAAATAAATCCATGGGCGGGGTGTTCTATTAGAAACATGAGTTTTTCAGAAGTCAAAGAAAGAAACATCAAGCACATAAGTTAATGGAACCATTATGAAAAATTATTAATTAGAGATGTCATGATGAAGAGATTATATTAAAATATAAGTATCAGTATAAGGTTTTATTTCATTGAGTAATTAATATATTTTTCTACGAGTTCCTGGGAATGTTTTTAGATGTTATCCTTGGATATTAGGTTTCTTCACCTAATGTTACTAAGAAGGTGTCCTAAAGGGTCACAAACTATGTGTATCTAGAATCTCAGTTAAAAAATATTAATAACATCTATTATTGATAAGGATGATAAATATTATTCCTTCGTGTGGTTTAATAATTATTCATGTTTTCCTGATCACATATATTATGTCACCAGTTATTCTGAAGAATACAAAATGAGTAGAATATATAATAAATATTTACATTCTATTTAGTGAACAAAGTATTTGTTTATTTATCGGAGAATAATGGAGTGATTTTAAATTAATAAATAAATATTATTTAGTCATGGCCGGATAAATATTATCAAGGAATGGTGAACCAATTTTAATGGTCCTATGATAAATAATATCTATTGATTTTTATTTGATGAAATAATATTTAATTTAATTCACATGTTAAGTGTAAATAAAGAGATAATAATATTATTATTATTGGACATGGGGGTTCTTCAGGGATTAAATAAAAAAATGGTCGTGCGAAATTAATTATTTCTAACCCCAGATATATATAAACAAATTATATTATTTTCTATTAGATCCAATCCATTAGTTTTGGTTGTGGAAAATGGATTTGGAGAATACTCTCAAGACCTAGAGAGATCCATTTGGAAAAATTCTCACATGAATGGAAAGAAGTATTTCTCCACCTCCCACATTGATGTTATGAGAGATCCAGAAGAATCATTTGGAATCAGTTCTCAAGGAGATCAAAGGAGGAAGATGCATATGATCAGATCTATCATGTTTTAACCTAGAGATTCCTACAATGACATTTATATATTTTTAGGACACATATGGATAATATCTAAAGTTAATCTTATCTCAATTCATACAAGGTAATGATGATTCATCCCAGATATGTTCTCATATCCATCAATGAAGAAAAACTTCCCCCAAGGAAATTCATAAATTAATTATATTAATTTTCACTAATATATAATGATCCTCCTAGGATCCGGTGTTTTCTCAATTATATGTTTTTAGTTTTTTCGATTATATAGATCATGATTTTTATAATTGTGTAAATATCATACTGATCATTGATCATAATAAAAAAATTTAGGAACGAACAATTTAACAATTTAAATACTCCCAAAACATACCAGAACTCACTATATTTAGTTCCAGGTGTTAATGAAATCATTATTTTCATGCATAATTATGAAATCCTGGAAGGAGGATCATGTTTTATAGTTAATGTTAGAATATATAAAGAATGGTAAGTTTCTAGAGTTTAATGTTGACGAATTTGGTGTCATCAAATTTGGGATAGGGTTATGTGTTCCATATGATTCCCAATTAAATAAACCAAATATTTAATTATGATCATAGTTCTTTGTTTTCTATTCCTCGTAGTAATTTTTTTTTTATAAATTCCTTAGTGAACATTTCAAGTATAATGAAATGAAGAATGATATTTTTCATTTTACATTGAAATTTTTAACTTTTCAATAGGTTAAAGTCAAATGAAAATTATCGAAGGGGATTCTTTAGTATCTTACAATTACATAATGAAAATGGTAGATTATATTAATGGATATCATAACGGTGTTACCCAAAAATATATCAACGTAAAAATATGATTTGTGTAGTTGTTCATCAATTAACTAATTATGACCACTACCATCCCATTCAAGATAATATTTCAATTGATCAAGTTTTTTGACTTTATGATATAGAGAGAATAATATTACATGGGTCACTCTATTTATTGAATTTTTCCATTATCCTAGGATTAAATTGTATTTTTTGAAAAGTCTTCATAAATATTTTTTACTAATTTAAATTTCAGTATAGCATTAAATCCATAAAATATTGGATCATCAGAGAGGATTATTAATTCATTAAAAGATATAATTTAATATTTATCAATGTTTTGATATAGATGTTGTGTATTTATATGTGTTTTAATGATATTTCATATAATAAGTATTTCAATTCAAGTATATAGATTGAAACTTTTGAAACATTATATTGAAAGTGGGGTACAACACCATATTTTTATAATAAATTTAGGGAAATATTTTTTCAGGGGAGAATAGTTAGAAGATATTCATGATAATGTGGTGATGATTTACTAGTTCATGAGGATGTAATAGAGTATTCAAAAAAGTTACGTAGACATCCTAAAGAAAGAACTCCCATTAGAAATTTTATGTCATGTTTTTTTAAAAGTATCTCCATGGAAAATTGTTATATGTTATGGAAAAAGGTAAATTTATGTCCATAATTCATTGAACCATATGAAATATTGGAAAATGTTGGATCCACTACCTAATAAATAACCTTTGTACTGATTTTACCACAAATAAATTTCATAATTCATGTATTATTGTTAAGAAAATATATGCTAGATACATATCATGTTTTGAGACCTAAAGTTGTTCAGTTAAAAGAAAAAAAATTATTTTAAGGAATAACTATTATAGATTCATAACCATATAGAGAATGTGTTTCATAATAATTTTATTTACCCAGTTAATGTTATGTAAAAAATCCTTATGCGTGATTAAGAAATATGGGAACTAGAAAATAATATAATGGAAATATATCCCCACTCTTTTAGGTAATGAATAAATATATGTGGAAAACTTTTATCAAAGAGTATGAGAATATAAAAACCCAAGAAATTTTTATATAAATAATTTCCATTTCTCATTAATTATTTTTAATCATATTTTATAGATTTATATTCATTATTACAATCTGAGGTTATTTACTAGTCAAAAAGAAAAAGATTTATTTCTAACTAAATTGGATTTCATGTAATTTATGGTTTTATCTAAAATAATTATTTCATTATTATATAATTTTAATATCATATATGTAATGTATATTGTAATTATTAATGTGAAATTTTTCTTAGGATTATATTTTTTTAAATGTTCTGAAAAGATTTATTTTTCGATAAATAGGGAAAAATTATCAGTTTTATTGTAAACTGTCTTTTTGTATGTATTTAAAAAGTCAAATTATATGTTAAATTAATTTTTCTGTTCAATTTATTCCATTTTAAGAAAAATAATCCAGAAAATTTTGTTGTAATCAACATTATACATTAATTTGGTGAAACAACACTTCTATACTTTATGAGGAATGTTTTTTGGAAAACAGTCTTTCATCGAATTTTGTGGTTATAATTTTAAATTATATTCTATAAATTTTCTATGATTAATATAATAAAATGGATTTCATATATACAATAAAAAAATAAATTATTTTAAAATTTGAACTGAATATTTTTCCATAATGAGTAGTAAAAATAGTAAAATGTATGTTACCATAGTAAATTTTAAAACTATTTTACCATGGATTATCCTAAATAGATAAGTGTTAAAATGTCCCAAAAAATTTATATCATATTTTATTTCTATAATACAAACCTTCATCATTTAGTATAAAAAATTATCTATTTTAGATCCATTTTTTATTGTTTAATACATTAATATATTTTAATCTTTTTAAAAAATCCAAGTGAGGCATTTCCTCCACTTATAAAATAATATACACTATTATCTCCTATCCAAAAATTAATATCTTTTTATTTAGTATAATATTTTCTAAAATAATATCCATAAATCCCAAAAAAACTCTAATAAATTATGTTTTTATCATAAAAAATACATATAATTATTTTGGTATAAACCTATAATTTTATTCTGAAGAAGAGGTATAGTTATTAAACTGGAATTCATGTTTTATTTCATTTTCTACATGATTAAAATCTCGTTAATAGATGATGATATAATAAAAAAAGTATCTTCCATATTATAATATTATTTATGGAAATTTTATAAATTATATTTATATCATTCTTTCATCATATGGGAAACAAAACCATAACTTTTTTTGTACGGCGTACTACCTTCCTGTGAATTGATGTAATTTGATTCCCCTTAACACCACTCCCTAATGGTTATGTTAAATAATTTAATGAATATATGTTTTATTAATGAAATATTCATTATTATTTAAAGATAATATATAATAATTTTTTATTCCTTTCTATCCATTGAAAAATGATAATGTCATTTAAGCGTAGGTGTCTATTATTAGCTCCAGGAAGCGATGTGATTATTTTTTTCATGACCCCCTCACATAGATTCTATATATATGTTTATTTAAATATATAAAATTATATTTATTATATACTAATAATTATATAATGATAAAATAATATCCACCTTCCAACTATTAGGTTTATTTAAAAATAGAAACATTACTCATGCGCACATATGACGAATCGTCTCCACGATTATAACTAACTTTTCTTTTCATAATCATCAATAATGGTTGGTTTTAAAAGTATATTTTTGTATAAAAATAATAATTATATTAAGATTATTTTTCATTATATTATGGAATAATACCCACCTTGTCCATATTAAACTTACCAAAATTGTTTTTGGACACAAGATCTGAATATAATCAAAACATCTAAACCAAGATTAATTGATTAAATAATAATATATAACATGAAAAAAAATAATGTCAATAATAAAAATGAAAAATTTTCTTTTGAAATTAAATAATTTATGTAATTTTATTAATTATGAAGAAAAGGAATGTATTTTATGAGTCATACTTGAGGTAAGGAACACTTCACCTTAACAACCTCATTTTAAATGTTTTAATGATTTATTTTCTTAATAATTTTCATTCATGTAAATATAAATAAAATTATTTTATAACATTATTTATATAGATATAAATTAATTATGGAGTAAATTTTATAAATCATTTTAAATTATTATTAAATTTTTCATTATTAAAATTTTTGAGTATTTTAGATGGATCATTTCGATTATCTTTTAATGTGAAAAAAGATGTTCTATTTTAATGTAAATGACGTAAAAATATTTTCCAACAATAGTAATAATTATTTTTTTATTATTTTACTTTTCATGATTTCCTGTTCTTTTAAAATAAGGACCCTAGTTTCTTTTGTTACAAGTTTTTAAAAAAAATATTTTTAAAATGGAATAAATATTTTATTATCCAAAAATGATTTTATTATGGATAAAAATAATATTTTTATAAATATGAATTAATTCCTATGATGTGATTATATTATAATTCTTGTAAATTTATTATAAGGATGACTGATTATGATATAAATAATAGTGGTGGGTGATCAAAATAAAACCCATGATGGTAGGTGAGTGTGATATAACTCCCCAATGCATTAGGTAAAGGGATAAAATAAATTAGTTAGGATTATCCTAAGATATTATGAAAATTTATCTTCTAGGTTATTCAATATGTAAGAGTTATTGAAGGAGTGATCTGAAAAACATCATGATGTAACCTACCTTATTTATCTTTGATTTTTTTATATTTTTAAAAAAATTATATGATTTCATAGGTTATTATATTTATATTTTCCTTAAAGAGGTTATTATTAAACAACATAAGGGTGAAATGTATAATTTTTTTAAATCAAATCTTTTTTTTTCATGATTTGAATGATTCAATAATAAGTTTTAATTTTTCATTTATTATTTATATTAAAATATTATAAGAAATTATTTCGGTGCAGATTTTTATTATGTCGAAAAAAAATATTTATTTTTAGATCAAAGATTCCTATGAGAATGAATTTTTTTAATGAGTAATGATGTACTAAGAACTATATTTATTTCTTTTTATATGTTTATCACTGAACTTTTTTTTCTCAAACAAAATTTTTAAATGATATAAAATGTATTTTAAGGATGAGTACGGAATATTATGAGGTTAATATGGAAATTTTGATGATATTTCTTGAAACTAAAACTTATTATATCTAAATAATTTATTGTGGAAGAAATTGATATTAAAGGGAAGTGATAAAATTCTGATATAATATTTTATTATGTAATGTATGTGAACTAATTCAATAAAAATATATATTAAAAATATCTATGGGAATGAATGAAAATAAATTATTATCTAAGAATCAATTAAGGCATTTTTAAGGAAAATTCCTTTTAGTTGGATTGAGAGGAAATGCTTAGATAATTATAGAGTTTAGGATAATGTATGTAAATATCCTTAAAAGATTATAATTTATGGTAATCATGATATTACATTTGAATATTACCATTTCTGTTTATCAAAAAAAAATTACAATTCAGAGTGGTTTTTCATAGAGGATGGTTGCTTAAGTAAGATTGAATAATGTAGATAATATCATTCTATAGAAACAACCAAGAATGGTTCGAATTTTAACCTAGTATCTTATTAATTTGACGACTTAGTGGACAAATTATATTATTGTTGGTGGAATAAATTCTAGAGATAAACTTGTTCTACCATAGAGAAACATGTCTATATTGAAAAATCCTATAAGAAATCACCATATATGATATTTTTATCTTCTTATTCATTGGTTTATGAGATATAGAATAAATCTACAGAAATGATAATCAAAGTCATGGGTTGTTCAGATTATCAAAAGGAAACACATTAAATTTACCACTTTGAAGGTGAAACTGATCAATAGTGTTTAATGGTTAAGAATACTATGGAAAGAGAATTTAATGAAACAATGGAATAAGATATATTTGACAATAATTTCCATGATAAGTATTTTCATATTTCTATTTGGTAATGTATGGAAAACATACTATTGTAATTAAGGTGAATGGAGAATGATTCAATGCCCAAGAGTGTAGAAAAATTCACCAGACTTACAATGTACCAACCAAATTTAATTTCTGATCTTGAAAGTTAAATTAATTGGTTTTATTCAAGATTAAATATAGGATAAAAAATGTGGATTGTACTCTCTATAAATTAATTTTTTGAGAAACATGATCACTATTATTAGAAGGTATAAATAGAGTTTTCTAATGACAATTTATTCAATGTAAATAAGAGGTAAAAGTGATCCAGGTGGGAGAGGGGGCATAATTATACAAATGAATTGATTAAATATAAATCTAATAAATTAAATTTTTAATTTTGTGACATTTTTTGTAAAAAGAACAATGAGAATGAGTTACTAAATTCAGGAATATCTTTTAATATGAAATGTTTGGTTATATGATTCATGATTGATTATAAAATTATCTTAGTCGTGGTAAGAACATTTTTCTATAAAAATGTAGTGAAGGTGTTTAAATGTAATGAGATGGTAAATTATGCAGTTGTTGGTCTGATGTAGAGAAATATTTATTAGAATCAATAAGAATATAAGAATAATGGTTTATTTAAATCCATTACAACTACTTCAGTAGATGCCAGGACATCAATTGATGCAGTAATAGTTACATTAATTAACTATTTAGAGAATATTAATGTATTGTTTGATTTAAATTCTAAACCATATTTCATTTATAAAAATATTTCTACTAAAATTAATGTTTTAACTCATGTCATATATTTGGGAATTCTGGTTAAAAACCATGGGTGTAGTATTGTGGAAAAATAATTTACAATGACCTTCTCATTATAATTTGTGGAAGATTTATCCCTACAAACATTGTTTTTATTTCCATTATAGAACTTATTATTATTTTGAGGACAATATATATTTTATTTTATCGTGATAAGTTAAATTTCAAACTCAAAGATGTTATATTCCAAAATGTATTCCAGTTTGTATATAAAAATAAATTCTTACATTTTATAACAAATCATGAAGCAAAGAAACTGTTAAGATATTGTAATGAATGTTATCTTGCTCAAATTGATGAAAATAAGAGAAATATTCATATTAATGATGTTTTAGAACAAATTTAATATCTATATTGTTTTATTGATGAGTGAAATTGAATTATACATGATGAGGAAGTTGATTTTATAGTTGAATTATTTTATGATGTTATTCCAATTTCAGGACCCCGTTATCTAATGGATAAAATAAAAATTCTAGAATACAAAATTCTATTATATAAGTATCTTGATAAAATATTTATTTTTACTTAAACTTAACCATGGGGTTATCCAATTTTATTTGATAAAAATAAATATGGTTCTATGATTCTCTTCATTGATTATAGATAATTTATGAAACCACTATTAAAAATAAGTATTTGTTACCGTATATCAATTACTTATTCAATCAACTGTAGGTTGTTCCATATATTTAAAAGTATGATCTATGTTATGAGTACCAATATCTAAATGTTAAAAGTATGAAATCCAAAATATAGTGTTTAATAATAAGTAATGGATTTATGAGGTTGTGGTTTTTCCCAGTGGTATGATAAATTCTCCAACTATACTCAGAGATATAAAGAATACATTTTTTCATGATAATTAGGATAATTCCATAATTGCTTTTATTGATGATATTTTTGTTTATTATAAAAGATAATAGGTTATTGAAAAAAATATAAGGATTATTTGTAATATTATAAAATAAAATAAGTTATATGGAAAAATATGTTATTTTGATTTTTTTATTAAAGATTTCATTTTATGGAGATACTATAGATAAATAATTAATAAATATTGATCTTGAATAAACTAATGTTCTTGATGAATGGAAAAGGCATAAAATGCTTATTAATATTCATAGTTATTTTGTATTAGAATAATATTACCGATGGTTTTTTGAAAACATTTCATGATTACCAAGACCATTGAATATGTTAACCAAAAAATGAGTTAGGATTATATTGGAAAAGCAATAGGTTGAATATTTCCAGAACATGAATAGAAGATTCATAAATGCTCCTGTTTTTCCCTACCATATGAAAATGTTTAATTTTTTATCTACATGAAATATTAATTGATATTATTTGGTTGTGTTTTATTTCATAATGATTGGGTAATTTAATATGCTTCATGTCAATTAAAACCACATGAAAACATTTATCCCACACATATCCTTGAATTGGAATTTGAAGTTTTTGATTTAAAAATATGGAGACACCATTTATAAGGATTAAAGTTTTAAATATATATTATTTATAAAATATAGATGTATATAATCACTCATAATGAGTTGAACATGAGACAAATGATATTAATTGAATTGACAAATGATTACGATTTCTCAATCAATTTCAACTAAGTTGATGCCTGAAATATAGGTAATGCTTCGAATAAATAAGGTAATTGTATATTAAATATAATACATTATAACATGATACTTTTTAATGATTTTATATGTTTTTTCTTAGAAACATTTCAATTCGGAACTCCATCTGTTTTGTTGATGGGGTAGACGTTGTAACCATTGTTATAAAGTGTTACACAAGCTCAAAAGGATGATCATGTTTTATAGGAAAAAGTATAATCATTCAAGAAGGGTATGTTTCTATAGTTTAATTTTGATCAATATGGTGTTATCATATTTCGAATGATGTTATTTGTGTCAATTTATACATAATAAAAGAAAATATTTACTGAGTAATCCTCATAGTTCTTTATTTTTTATAAATCCTATTAGAAAAAAATGTATAAAGGCGTTTAGGAAAATTTTCAGTGGTATGTAATGAAGAATTATATTTTATATTTATCTAATAACCAGAGCTTTATGTACATGGAAATTACATTTATTTTTCATAATACTTAATGCATGACACAAATAGACTCCCAATGACCGTATTAGATTAGTGCCTTTGGAACCATGGAACATAATCTTCTAACTTGGTGGAAGATCATCAACATCTCCAATAAAGATCTTCCCCTTTTTTTTCTTACCTAAAACCATTCATTATTTCATAGTAAAATGAAAAAAAAAAGGGTGACCTAAAATTCTCAGTAAGGGTAAACATTGAGAACATAAAACAAAACCTAAATAGAAGAATGTAAAAACATGAACATAAATTTTAAATATCAAAATCTGTAGTCATGGAATAAGTCATGGGAGTACTTAAGGCATATATCATAAAGGGAAATTAACCATGATAAAATTGAGTAGGAATAAAACATGGAATTGTGAAAAACAAATAACCATATAATATGATTTCTATAGAGGCCATGGAATTACTTCCAAGACTATCATAGTAGGAAAAGTCTATTACTGAACTGTGTTTACTTTCTGTTCCATCCATGTATTTCTGAACCAGAATCACATTTCATTCTAGCCATGTATTACTAAACTCTATTTAATAGACATTCTATCAATGTATTACTAAACAATATTTACTTTTTGTTCCAGTCATGCCTATCTCATGAGATATAAATCATTACCGAATGCATTGGAGGGAGATATAGGTTCCACCCATCTCATAATGAAATCAATATTATGTGTGCCAAAAAAACATAAATCATGGAATAACCCATGTCATAAAATGGGTTTCTCAAACATTCTCCCATCATAATCCATTTAAAACAAACATATTTCAAAAATATGATTCCATCATACCTTAAATCATAATTATAATAGTGATAGAAACATAAACCAATTTAAACATTTTCATCTTAAATGGAAAATAATTTTGATAAAACACATGAAATTAATTCCTGAGGAAGATATCCTTTCTTTAGGAATCATGGATGTGAAGGATAAATATACCCCAATAATTACTTACTAATAAACATCCTCAGATAATTTTTCAAAATTATCCATTGCCTTAGGTCTGATTTCTTCCGTATGTGTCCAAGACTCATCTTCTTCGAGTATCACCATTTTATTTTCATAAAATGTCTCTCTAGGATAGATTTCTGTCCAATGTGTGTCCTCTAGGATTATGTTAGGTATATTAAAATAATAAATGTTCTGGTCTTGGCCCATAAAAATGGATTTAGAGGTGTGATTAAAATAGAAGAAGAGGTTCCCTTTTATAAATAGGGGAGAAGCACCTTTTGAAATACCAAAATATTTAAATTAATATAAATTAATTTTTAAATTAATATGAATCAATAGAGGATTATTTCGAATATAAAATTCTGTTGGGACTAAATCCTTAAAACCAATAATATTTAGATATGTTTTAATTTTACTTTAAACCTTATCATTTTGATTTATCCTTATTTAATTGATTTAATTTTATTTATGGTAATAATATTCAAAATATTAAATTGTTATAAATACTTATGTGGTTTAAATTGTTTATAAATGGATAATTTATGATATTTTCGACCATAAAATTGTTACTTTGTAATTTTTAAATTTTTTTTGTGAATTTTAAATAATATAATAATATGTTGCTTTTATAAAATACCAATATTGCCATTTTTGACACTATTCAATTATTTTCCTTTAAATAAAATTCAAATAGAAGATAAATTCGAAAAAAATAATTAATACACTCTTAACATGTAATATTCAACTAAAAAATTTGTGGAGAACATTATTTAGTTTATATGATATTTATATTAATATTTTCAAAAAAAAATTATTTGATATTTTTATTAATAAAATAATTTCTACATCACTATTTTTTCATTATTAATAGTTATTATTTAATCTATAAAAATTTTAAATAAATTTACATGATGTATACAATTTTATTTTCTTTCTAGAGACTATTTATGTTTGTTGTTTTATCTTATATATCACCTTATTAAAATTTATTATACTTATATGAGATAAAAGAGTGACATGTTGTCACTTTCTTTTGCTTTAATTATAATTTCAACAAATTCAAAGGAAAAAAGTCAATTAAATGAATCAATTATGATACATAGGTTATATTAGTCGACTTTAATTAAAAAAATATGATTTTCAGGTGTTACGGTAATTTTATTATCATTTTTATATTGTTTATTACCCTAATTTACCTTATTTTCTTTTCACCGTGGAATATAAAAATTATCATAGATACTATTCATAATATCAAAAAAAGTAACCTATTAACATAATTTTGACCCACTTACTCAAAATATAGAATCCATTTTCAATATTAAAAAAACAGAATTTTCATTTATTAATTTAAAATTAATTCCCATTTTCAAAATTAGAAAATGGGTTTTTAAGAAGTAAAAACTGTGAAAATCTTGACATGTGTTTATCTCCAATTTAAATGTGAAATTACATACAGTGACATAAATTACATTAAATGATAAAAAAATAAAAAACCAGTTGTAATTTAAAACCATTTAATAATATAATCTGACTATATAAATAAATTAGATGAAAAGGCAGTTTTTAATTAAAATGTAGTATTTTCACTATTCATTAAAATATGAAATTTATCAAAAAAATATCAAAAATTCAACCAATGAAAATTTTTATATCTCGATTCCAAATTAGTTGTTTATTTTTTTTTGAATAGAATAAATTAAATTGTTAAAAACTAGATTTAAAATTTTTGTGCCATCAAAAGGCGGTAAAATGCATTTTTTAAAAAATACATCTTTTATCCGAAAAATTTAGTGTGTTCTCATATCATGTTCTATAAAATATTGAAGATGAATGTTAATGTTAAATATAATTAAAAATTTGGTTAATACTATTCAAAATGGCTAGTCTATAAACCATAATAATATTTTCATAATATATCATTGTTTAGTGAAGCTCGGTATTGCTTACAACGATATTTATCGAGTAAGGTCTCTCTTGCATGCAATGCATTCCAATTCAATGCTCTGTTTAGTGAAATTTTAATTTCGTGTTTTTTATACCATAATCCAAACATATTTATTTTATACATTGATCGAAATCTATACTCAGTGTTTCGTAAAATGAATTATATCAAAAGAACATGAAATTTTTTGTAACACAACCCAAGAACAGTGTTATGTATACTAAAAGCTAATATGGTGTTGCGTATAGTGAAAAAAAATCTTGGTGTAGCGTACAACATAATAAATCAATGAAATTAAAAATAAATTATCTCATAAAATCTCGGTGTGTTACATTATACCACCCCCCCTTAAAATGAATTTCTCCCTCAAAACTCGAATGGGTTATAAAATGTTTAATTCTTGAATATTTCATTCATATAAACCCACTTCGTAAAAAGGAATACTAACATCTCATTTTAAAGGATAGTTAGAAACATAACTGTTACACAATGTAACACATCACAAGGTTTCCATATAGGATATCAAAGGTGAGAAGTGAAAACAAGGATATGGAAGAAAAATCAAACCATCATGTTTTGATGGATAGTGATAGAGAACAATGTTTAGAAAAATATAACAACTAGAAAGGGATAAATCTGTAATGATTTATGGAACCATATGATTCATCTGATAAGAAGGTAAAAAGATAACATTTTTTGTTTTCAATATCCATTCTTTAAAGATGAAGAATTTTTCATCAGAATAAATACTTACTTGATTTTGGTATAACCTCATCATTGTTCATGCCTCGAAAAATTTCCAATTGATATCTTATTTAAACAAATGACGCCAAAATTTTCATTCTTGAAGTGTTAAATTATCATGAGATAGAATGATATGTCATTCCATATGTCTATAGAAAGGTTATCACTGGTAATAAAATATTCTTAAGTCCACCTATAGTGAGATAATACATTAATCTAACAAACTTCATTTGGAATATAACTAATATTATACATAAATAGATAACATTACAATCCATCCAAATACTAAAAATATAAAACTTTAGAATGGGATGAACTAAATCGATATAAAATTTTCCTCCCATATCTCATAAGTTAGTTCTTTTTTGTCACATTCCAAAAATGGGAATACCTTAATCATATATTCTCTTAAAACATGATAATAACACGAATTACCATAAAACCTTAACAAAAACATTCATTCTATCCAAATTAACTCTTTCCACACACCAATAATAAAAAGAATTCTATATACTGAAACCATGATATCAAATTTTCCATATATCAGTAATAAAGTCAATAATGATTTCAAACATATCATTATCTTCTTATTCCTTCATTATGTGCATATCATGTGATTTCCAAATATATTTCCATCACATTTCAGTGTTACTGATATCAGTCAACATATACCTTCAAATACTTAAGGACAAAAAAAAATCTTAACAATCCTTAGATGTCTCTTTATTCCATAATACCATATAATTACTTATACAACATTATTTTTTATAATCTTGTAATTATTACGCAATCTTCATAAACCATTGGCTGAGCAGTATAATTTTATTCTTCAACACATCATTCATCTCTTATATCATTTTTAGTATCTTCATTTTCCTTGACATAAATACTACACATATGAGCATGGTGATTCTCTACATGATATTTTCCCTTAGGGAATGGATTTTCATAATTCTTGTACATTCAACATTAAAAACATTTAACTTTTTTTGTCTTAGTAATACCATTTTCCTTTTCTATTATATAAACTGATCCTTTTCCATTGAAATTTTTGGCTTTCTTTCCCCCATTTCCACACCCAAAGCATCTTCTATTTCCTTTAAAACAATCTCCTTGATGCCTCTCCTCGCATGATTTACATGAGGAATATTGAACATTCTTTTCTCTATGATCACCATGAAACTCCATATTTCTCTTATTAGTTGGGTTTTGAAACTCACCATCATTGATATTATTGATAATATTATGGGATTTATAATTAGGGAAAATAAAAATGTTTTTCCTTCTAACTTCCATTAAATTTGGTTTCTCAGGAATAATATCATTTCATTGACCATCATATTCTCCATTAACATGAATCCTTCTATTTCCAACCATGTTCTAAAACCCAAAAATGAATTGTGTGAGAGGAAAAATCATATTAGGAAATAAACATAATAAAAGGAGAGTACCATCAATATCTAACCTCATAGGTTTAATCCTATGATATTTAGGATCGTTATTATAATTTTACGATTGTAACCAATAGTTGGAATTACACATTGGGATATCCATACAAATTCATTATAAATAAGTCTATGGATATCACTAATGTTTTCACATACTAGTTTCCAAAAGGTTAACTATATCATCACGCTGATAACAACTATAACGTCCCAATCTTGACGTACAAGGAAATTACATTACATTTTAAGAATAACTTATAAAAGAAACAAACAGACGGCCAAAGACCATATTAGTTTAGAGTCTTTGGAAACATGGAACATAATCTTCTAACTTTTTGAAAGATCCTCAACATCTCCCACAATAATCATCAAATTTTATATCCTTCCTAAAACCATTCTTTATATCCTGGGAAAAAGAAAACATAAAAAGGGTGAGCTAAAATTCTCAGTGAAGGTAAACATTGAGAACATAAAACAAACCATAAACAAAAGAATGTAAAAAATTGAACATAATTTTTAATTTTCAGAATATTGAGTCTTGAAATAAATATTTTTAGTATCTAAGGCATAGATCATAATGGAACATTAACCATGATAAAATAGCATTGACATGAAACATTGAATTTTAGGAAAAAAAACAAGCACATAATATGATTTCCATAATATAAAAGGTGTTTCTTCCAAAGACCATCATAGTGGAAAAATTCCTTTACTGAAATAGGTTTAATTATCATTCCAACCATGTATTACTATTTTGGATTTACATGTCGTTCCAACCATATATTACAAAACTAGATTTACTTATTGTTCCAGCCATGTATTACTGAACCATATTTACTTACTGTTCCATTCATGTCTATATTATTAGATATAAATATTTACCCAATACATTAGAAGGAGATATAGGTCCCTCCCATCTAGTGATGAAATAATTCGTATATGTGCTATAAGAACCAAAATCATGGAATATATCATGGAATAAAATGTTTTTCTCAAACATCCTTCCATTATAATCTAGGTAATATAAATAGAGATCATAAATATCATTCCATCAAACCTAAAATAATAGATATAATAGGGATAGAAACATAACCCTATTTAAATAATTTCATATTAGATTGAAAATAATTTTGATAAAACACATGAACTTAATTACTGAAAAAAATACCCTTTCTTCTTCGAAAACATCCTCCATTCTCAAAATGCCATGCAATTTTTTTTAAAAAATAAATTGAAAATAAACGTCAAATCTTGTAAAGGAAGATCAAAGGAAATAAGGAATTTTAAAATAATAAAAATCCATTCATTTTGTATAAGGTAAATAATCATTATCCTCATATTTTTACATGAAAATTAAAAAAGTAACTCGTATCAAAAAAATGACAAATGATTCCTTTCATACCATTTAATAAAAATTTACCAATAGGTAAAATATACTTGAAACATTTGTAGAAGAATAAAAAAATACCTATTTAGGATACATGAAAATTATTGATAAATATATCCCAGTCAATACATATGAATAAATAGTCTCAGATAAGATTGCAAAATTATCCCTTACCTTAGGTCGGATTTCTATGGTATGTGTCTGAAACTCATCTTTTTCAAGTATGGCCATTTGATTTGCACAAAAGGTCTTTGTAGGATGTTTTTCATCCCAATTGTTGGCCTATAAGATAAAGTGAGGGGTGTTGGTAGAATCAATGGGCATGGATTAGTCGAGAAAAGGGATTTAGAGGTGCGATTAAAAGAGGAGAGGTGACCTTTTATAAGAGAGTTGATGATCACCTTTAGAAATACCAAAAGTATTAAATTAATATAAATTAATATTTAATTTCAAATTTTGGCTGAGTGGATTATTTCTATGATAAGATTATTTTTTTTCAAATTCATATCAACCAATAATATTTATACATGATTTGATTTTATTTTAAACATTATCATTTTGATATATCCTTATTTACACTATTCATTTTATTTTGTAGTAATAATATTCTAAATATTAAATGGTTTGAAATATTAAATTATGTATTCTCAATTTTTTATAATTGGATACATTATGAAATTTTAGACTATATAATTTTCACTTTGAAGTTTTTATATATTTTTGTGATTTTTAAATAATTTAATAATATGTTCTTTTTATAAAATATCAATAGTGTCAATATTGATACCATTCATTTATTTTACATTAAATAAAATCCACATATAAGTTAAATTAAAAACAAAATATTTAATACACTTTTAACATGTCATGGTAACCTAGAAAATGTGTAGAGAACATTAATTTGTCCATATGATATTTATTTTAATATTTTTAAAACAATTTATTTGATATTTCTATGAATAAAATAATTTTTACATCTCTATTGTGTCATCATTAATGGTAATTTTTTACCCAATAAAAATTCAAAACAAATTACATGATGTATATAATTTTATTATTTATTTGAAGACTATTTATGTTTGAAGTTTTATCAGGTTTATCATTATATTAATATTATTATACATATAAGAGATAAGAGAGTTACATGTTGTCACTTTCTTTTCATATAATTATAATTACATCACTTTTATCACAAAAATTCCATTAAATGAATAAATTACTACCCTTAAGTGATATTGGTAGATTTTAATTGATCATATAGGACTTGGGTAGGTGTTTGGGTAATTTTATTAACTTTATCATATTTTTGGTTACCCTAATTTACCCAATTTAACTTCAACCGTGGTAAAAAAAAGTACCGTACTTACTATTCTTAATATCGAAAAAATAAATAAAACTTACCTATTAACACAATTTGGACCCATTGATTCCATATATAGAAACCATTTTTTAAAATTCAAATCATAGGGGATTAATTAATTAATTTGAAATTAATTCCTAATGTCAAAACCAAAAAGCATGTTTTATGAAGTAAAAACTATCAAAAGATTAATATGTGATTATTTCCAAATTAAATGTGAAATTACTTCCTATGACAAAAATTAGATTAAATGATAAAAACACAATACAAATACACTTTAAATCTAATTAAAATAATAATATTCATATATAAATAATTTGATGAAAATCCAGTTTTGAGTTAAAATGAAATATTTTTCACAATTAATTAATATATGAATTTTATCGGAAGAATAAAAAAATTAAATCGAAGTAAATTTTGAGTTCCTGACTCCAAAGAATATTTTTATTTTTTCAAAAATAATATATAAAAGTGTCAAAAATTATATTTTAAATTTGTACTCCATTAGAAGGTGACAAAACATCATTGTTTGAAAAATACTTCTTCTATTTGAGAAATTATATTTTTTAATTTCTAATGTTCTAGAAAAAAACATAAGATTAATCTTAATGTTATATTAAATTAAAAATGTGGTTAATAATATTCATAACAACTAATTTATAACCAATAATAATATTTTAATAATATATTGTTCTTTAGTGAAGCTTAGAATTGCGTACAAAACAAGCTATCGAGGAAGGTCGCTCTTGCATGTAATGCCAGCCAAGTCAGCGTTTCTTTTAGTGCGAGCGTCATTTGGTGTTCCGTATAATATAATCCAAACCTAATTCTTTTATACATTGGTCGAAATCTATAATCACTGTTGTTTGAAATTATTTCTATCAAAAGAACTTGAAATTGTGTGTAACACAAGACAAGAATAATGTTGGGTATACTGCTAGCTAATATGGTGTGGTGTATAGTTCATTCTAATATTGATGCAGCATACAATACAAGTCATCCAATAAATAAAAAAGAATATATTTCATAAAAACTCAGGGATTTACATTTAAACAGTTAATGTTTTTAATATTATACTATATAAATTTGAATTAACATTAATGAAGGGTATTCTTTAGGTTTTCTAGTTACTTGATAGAAATAGAAGAATATAACGACAGATTTCATGGTGACATTACCAAATATATCTCAAGGTAATAAAAAAATTTCTGTAATCGTTGATTTATTAACTTATTTTTTTATATTCATCCACTTAGGGATAATATGACTTTGAATAAACTATCTATAATTTTTATTAAATTCATTCTTACATTATATGGAGAAACTCTCTCAATTGTATCGGATCGTGATCCAATGTTTAACTATAATTATTGTAACATTCTTCAAAATCCATTGGGTACTGAATAAAATTTCCATAAAAGATATCATTCTCAATATTATTGGTTGTAAATGGGAATAATTTAGACATCATAGGATATTAATTTGGATTATTTAATGGATTACTATAAAATCTAGGTTAAACATATGATTTGTTTTTAATTTTCATTATGGTAACATTTTTAATCATAGTATATATCTGGAACATTTGGAAGCAATATATGGAATGCAATGTCAAAACCCATATTTTTGTGATAAAATTAGGGAAATAATGTTTTTGATATATGATTTGGTAAAATAAATGGTTTAAAAGGTGAATATTACATTTTAACACATGAGGAAATATCAGAGTTGGATGAAAATTATACAGAAGTAAGATAAACACACTTTATTTTAAGTTAGGTGATCATGTATTTCCTAAAGTATCTCTAGGGAAAAGTTTTATGAATTTTCTTCAAAAAAGGAAACTTGTTCTTTTAGTTAATTATATCATATGAAATCTTATATAATTTAGGATCAATTAACTATTAAGTGGACTTTTTTATGAATTTATCCCATGTACATGATGAATATCATGTCTAATTGTTTCAAGAAAATTTATGCCAGAGACCTCACTTTTTTGCGCCCTAAAGTAGGTCAGTTATAAGAAAACCATTATTATGAGGATCAAAGAGTATAGATTCTATAATATAGATATTTTTTTATGGAATAATATAAGTTTACAAGTTAAGGCTTTTTAAAGACCATTTTCTTGAATAAGAAACATGGGAATCAAAAAATACTATAAAGGAAGAATTTACCCACTGGTTTAGGTGATGAATAATATTTTAGGGGAGAAAATTTAAAAATGGGGGATGAATTTAACAACATTTATATGTTTCTATAAACATGTTCATGTCTCATTATAATTCAATATTTATATTTTATAGAGTTGTATTCATTTTAAAAATTATTGGTAATTTCTGAGTCAAAATGAAAAATCATTATTTCTATCAAATTTGGGCTTTGATGCATTAGATAGTTTTAATTAATAGATTTATTTCAAAAACATTGAATTTTTTTTATTGATCTTCATATTTTATTTCTTGAAGTTAATATTAGTATGGGATGAATTTTTCAGAGTTTACTAAAAGGTTTTATTTTTCAAAGAATTGTGAAAAATAATAATTTTAATTGAAAATTATCTTTTCTTTTATTGTAACTAAAAAGTAAAATAATATTTTATTTTATTATTAGAATTAAATTATTTTCCATTAATTATTAATAATATATAAATTTTATTTGAACCTGCATTATATGTGTGTTTGGTATAAAAACATTTTTAAAATTAGAAAGGTATTTTTTTGGAAAACTATGTTCCATCCTTTTTTTAAAATTTTACCTTTAACATAAATTATGTCACTTCTATTAATATAATTTTTTATAATGGATTACATATCTATAATTATAATAATTTTCACACAACAAAAAAAAATTCTGGATATTTTATCCAAAACTTAATTGTTTCACGATGGTTTTTAAAAACCATCGAGAAAAGAAGAATTTCAAAATATTTAGCTGCGGTTTTCAAAAAGTACTCTGACAATATTTAGCATTAGTTTTGAAAACCTTCATGAATATTTATTCAATGCTTTTTAAATTTTATTCTTTTTGAAATTTTTTGAAATATTGAAATATTTCGTTCGCATAATTATTTAATTATTTGTTATTATTATTATTTATTACGAATTTAATAATTTAATAATTTATTTATTTATATATTATTACATTTGTGACATCTATACATGTGTACGACTCAAATGTTAGCCACACATGGTTAGAAACATGTCCACAAGCACACCTCCTTGTACGCTAGAGGTAGCCAACTAGTAGGGAAGACATAGGGTGTGTCCATGAAGAGACTACACCCACATGTTCGAGCGGATTACATCAGATATAATAACAGATAGATAAAAAACAGAAGAAGTAATATAGTAATCAATATGACTTGTAGTAGAAGATAAACATACCTCATTATGTAATAAATAAACACCTCAACAGCTAAAAATGTATCATATATTAAAAATATTATTTAATTTCATGTATCTATAAAAGAAAAAGTATGCATAAATTAAAGAAGGAAACTAGTACAACACTTATTGTACAAAATATTCAAAGAATTTAAAAACAATCTTAGAAGCCCATACTCTGGCTCGATCTTCTTCTACCAAGCTATATCATAATGTAATAAAACATTTAATCTAACCAAGGTGGGATTCTTAACATTATCCATACTAGTGATCATATAATATTTATTGGTACCAACAGTGGACTAAATAGGGTGTGAGATAAATCTCAGTAGGCCACCACTAACGATATTTATAGAAATATAGTCTATGTATATAAACTTAATAATGTGTATGTATATATAGTGATAAAGAAATTCTATAATAAATACATCATATCTGCTTTAATTTTTTCAGGCGATGTCTCTAAACATGAGGTCCTTTGAAGGATTTATTCAATTTTTATTATACATA
The DNA here is from genome assembly GCA_963277665.1 of Viscum album. Lineage (NCBI taxonomy): Eukaryota > Viridiplantae > Streptophyta > Magnoliopsida > Santalales > Viscaceae > Viscum > Viscum album. The sequence goes on along the minus strand of OY728134.1, from coordinate 599,741,082 downwards.
TGTAAATCATGTGAGGTGATAAAATTTGATAAGATATATCATAATAATAAAAATGAGGATCCAAGGTGAATCCAAGGCATCTGTAACCTAAGGTGCTAGCCAACTCATAGTAATTACTCATGTAGTATGGCAATAAGGGGTCTGAGTTTTGTCCATAAAGCTCACCCAAGGCACTCAATTTTAACTGAGACTAAACAAGTCTATGGAGATCAACCATGGAAATGTTGATTGAAGCATGATAGGTTTAATGGGGTTAATCCATGGATTTATGTGAATAGTGAAATCAAGCTAAATCCAATGAGTATATCCAAGGCATTCGAATATCTATTTAGATAGTGAAGTGATCCTATGACATCATGTCGGTTATCTACTAATTTTAAAGGACCATGTTTCAAGGATGGTATCTCCCTTGGTAAAAAACTTCTTGAATCAGAATGTAATCCTTTGAGTGCTCAAGGAATTCCATAATGAAGAAAATGTGGCTTAATTTGGACAATTCATATAAAGATAAAATGGTATATATGTAATAGAAACCTTAGACATATATCATAATTCAATTTATGAACATGTAATACTCATTAAATTTAAACATTAATTTGGATCTGTGAATTGCCATTAATATACATGAAAAATATAATCATGGTTGTGAATTTTTTTTATTTTAATATAACTACAAGGAATAGGTTCATTCTATGCCTTTCATTAAACAGAATAAAGGATACAAGACATTGAACCAAAGTAAAATCAATAATAATTAACCAGGCCAAATGATATATATAAATATACTTGACATTTATCAATTAATGGGGTTCATTAATTATTGTGGAATAGTTAACTTATCAGAGGAAAATTCCAAATCACCAAAATAGTGTTGCAGATGAAACCAGCATGGGTCACCAAGGAATAAGGTATCAACCTCCAATAGTCTTAATTAAGATTATTAGGTCCATGTTATATAATATTTACAATTTATATCAATGTATTTGAATTTATTAAGAAACACCCAATGAAATCGATGTGCGAACAATGATGAAAATTTATAAATTATAAAAATTTTGGGGAAAATATATAAACAACCAACATTATTCCAATTTAATTTTACATATATTGTATCAACCATTAGATTCTCCTAGATAAAAAAATGGGATAACAGCTTAACGCCCTGAATATAGGTCATGTGGAACTACATTAAAAATACATTTTCCAAGAGAATAGAAATATAAATACAATCATAATGAATGAATAATATACCTAGAGGAGACCAAATAGAATATAAAATCATTAATCTATGTCTTAAAAACAAATAAATCAATGATCATAGGTTATGATGGATATGGATATTTTAATGGGATAAAAAGGAGGTCTAGTCCACTAGAATGAAGAAAATAAAATGAGGTGTTAAAATTATAAATCGATAGGTGAAAAATGGATATTTCACAATTTTAAACTTGGTTAGTTGGTTTCACTACATGTTTGTCCAAACCGTGAACCAACCTTATTTAACCTACTTCTATTAAGGGGTGTCACATGGTTCTTGTGCAGAGTTTCTAAAACCATTCATAACCCATGTCATTTGAATTTTCTATAAATTTTTGAGCCTCTATATGGACGTGAAATGTATATCTCATAGTTATAGTAAATTATTTTTCCCACCTATTTACACTTAGAAACCCCTCATAGTTCAGTGAGATCATATAGGATGGGTTACATTGTTTCTACAAACCATGCATCTCAGGTTTTTCTTCCACTGGATGAGTTTCTGGCTCCGAACAATCCCAAGATACCCTTGTTTCATCCAAATCCTCAATAGTCATTAATATTTGGTAAATGTCAGGGTATTAATCTTAAAATTAAATTATACATACAATATTGTAATAACTAAGTAATCAAATTCATCCCATTTTAAAGAAAATCATACTCTAGTTTCCCTTCTAAGGGTGGTTGAATGTTGTATGTGAAAAACAAAAACCACTGGGAACGTACATTAGACACTCACTCTCAAGTCTCATCACGTACATGGAAATTCTTTCATAGAACCAATATTATAGGAAATGATGGGAAACATAGATACTTCTTGCCCCAACCAACAATGAGTGTGAGATACCCCGTAATAGAAGCATTGTAATCTTACTAAACATACATGGTATTAAAAAAATGATATAGGTTGGAATAATAATTGTGGACCTCTAAGAAATTGAATATGTCATCCATGGAATGGTTCCTATGAGGTAATAATAAATAATTGGATACAAAACTAACTCTATCCAAGACCTAAATGTCCAGATAATGTGAGGTGATACTTCCCTTTCCTCAGTAACCATTGATTCCTAATTATGGGTGATAATCGAAGGGCAACACGATACACGACGTTGAAATATATAAATCATTAGAAATGATATATAAGATGGTTTTTTTATATGGTATGTGAGTATATATACTCTATAATACCAAATGTATGATCGAATAAGTAAAAATGAGATTCGCAAATACAAGAGGGGGTGAATTGTATACTTTAAAATTTCCTAAGGAAATTTTTCATAACCAAAATTCACAACACCTCTAAGTTCTAATAACATGAATGATTCCAGAAAAGTGATTCCAGAAATGAAACTAGACAAAAGTTTACAACAACTATGATTCAACCTTAAAGAGTATTGAATCCTAAATAATCAGAGTACAAGTCTAAGAAAGTATAATAATATTATTCTTTCCTCAACAACTAAAAATACAGTGGAAAGAAAAATAGAAATACTACAAGTAACAAATAGTAACTCTTTTAACCCAAAGAGAAGGGTATCCAAAAACCCTGGATAAAAGGTTCCTTGATTTATACTTTCAAGAAATTATTTATTACCCAATCCTAGGTAACCCTTCAATCTGAATATCGGTATCTGTCTTGTTATCCCCGCAAGCCCTCGATTTTTAAGGAAAACTGCACCTCTGACTTCACAATCTGAAGTCTCTGATTTCAAGGAAATCGCACCTCTGCAATAAGAAAATCATCACGATGCAAAGATTGAACAAGAAGTTCAAACTTTCTGCACAAAGCCTGAGAGTTTATAAGAGTCTATCTCTCTAGAAATCACTTCTGAAAGTTCTGTGCTTCAAAAAATCCAAAAAGTTCTGAGCTCTTTCAAATGAGCTCCTATTTATAGGCACGACTTCAATGGTCGGATCCGTCCTCGTACGGTCATATTTTTCCTTGAATTTCAGAGGGACCTATACATGTGTCACTCAAACAACGGTTTGTTAGTAACTGAAATCACGACATCGTTTTATAACAAAATAAGTGTAACAATAACTAAAATCTGAAATTCATAATGTAAAAAAATGAATGTTCAAAGTCTAACGAAAATTTAATTCAGAGTCTTATAATACAAGGATATTAGGATTATCTTTTCTATGAATTCTAAACCTGAATTCTATATAATTCTGGAGTCTTAATTTCAAAGAAATTTGGAATCTGGCTTCACCAGAAATCGGAACCAGAACATACAAAGATCGGATTCAGATTTCATGAGAATTCAGAGTCAGAACTCATAAGAAGTCAGAATCTATATTTAGGGAACTCAGAGTCAGAACTCATAATGTTCATAACAGAATTATTATTCAGAATTCGGAGTTAGAACTCAAAAAGTTCATTACCAGAATTCAAATTAAGAATTCAGGGTTAGAAATCAGAAAGTTTGTAACTGGAATTCTTAATCAGAATTTGGAGTCAAAACTTCAGAAGAGTTCGTAACCAGAATCCGTAATCAGAATTCGGAGTTAGAACTTAGAAGAGTTCGTATCCAGAATTTGTAATAAGAATTCAGAGTCAAAACTCAAAAGTGTTCCTAACCAGAATTATGAGAATTCGGATCCTAAAACAAAATGTTTCATATCTAGGTAATTATAGTATTCCGAGGTTTTGGTTTCAGACATAATTTTACACTTAGGAAAATTATGATATGAGAAATGAAAACATGATAATGATAAATTTCCTTGGGGAAGGAATTTTTTTCCTTTTAGAAGTAAAACATATGGTAAAAAGATATTTTCCATGAGATAAGGTGTTTGTGATTTTCAAAACAAGAAAGAATGGTAAAGTCATAAAGAAAACCTTAATGACTCACCAGTCTCTCCCAAGTATGAAGGAATGGAAAATTCATAAGGAAAACCTTATTAACTGAAAAATCTCCCCCTTTTTGGAATAGACAAACATCCTTACGAAAAAGAATATAAAGACTTAGAAACTATTTTACTAAAAATTGAAAATAAAACTTATCTCCCTTTATTCATGGTCAATGGTGAATACGAATAACCCCCCCCCCCCCCTTAGGATTTGGAACACTACAGATCGTATTCAAGATTTCCTGAATGAGATTTTTTCATTTTAATGTGGAAATCTTTGTATTGAGAACTCCCCCTTACTTATGGATATTTCTTATTTTACTTACAATTCTTTCTCCTTTCTCCCCCCTGTTGATTATCAAAAAGAGTTTGAGGGAATGGAAAAAATGGTACCTAAAATATTAGTACAAGAATCCAAACAAAAACAAGAAACCACAATTTCATTAAGATTAGAATAATTTGTAGAAGGAAAAATAGATACAACAAAAGATCGGATTTGGATCTATTTTGCTTCTTTTTCATTGGGTATAAACTTCTTCACGATGGTTTTTATCTTATTTAGCTCTTTGTAATCATCCTCTGCTTGCTTCTCTAAGGCTTTGATCCTATCATCTTGAGCCTTCAGAGCCTATGTCTGAGCCATCATCAAGTCATCTTGCTTCACTAGCTTTTCTTGAATCTTGATCTGATGATCCCTTTCTGTTTTCCAACTTTGGACAACATAATTCAACTTCCCATTTAGATCATTGACATCCTGAATCCAAGTATTTTTTTCAAGATTTATCTTTTCCCCAAAGATATTTGTATGATCCTTGATTTTTGAGTCTTCAGTATCAAAATAATCCTTGACATCTTCTTGAAATTGACAATCTTTCTCAAATCTTCAACGATCTTCTTCGACCAGCTGGTCATTTTCATGCAAGATTTTCTATGGGCTTTATAGTTGATAAGGAAATTCTTGTGTTTAGCCTCAATCTTTACACACCTATTAATCACCCAGGATATAGAGTATGATTTCTGATTGATGTTATGCTGGAGCATTTGGCATTTGGAGTCAATTGTTAGAAAGATCAGAATGGTGTCCACTAGCTTCTTCAGGGACTAAATGAAAAAATCATGTCCTAGAGTTGATGACTCCGAGTCTGACACTATTCTAGGTTGTGGTTCTTCCTCTATCTCAACAATCTTCCTCTTAGAGTATCCTCCAGATTCCTTCATCCTCAGAATTTCTTTGGTTGGGGTATCAACAACCACTTGTTTCCCCTTGTTGGTTTTCAGAATAGATTATTTATTTGGAGATTCCTTCTCACTCTCAGAAAACTGAAAAATCTTATCTTCATTATTTTTTTCATTATCATCTCCTACCTCAATATCTTCAGGGAGAATGAAGTCATGATTATGAATCTCTTCGTTAGATAATTTTTTTACTTCCTCTTCATCCTTGTTATCTGTTTCAAAAGATGCAAGTTTCGAAGATCCGGCTTGAGAAGTCTGGATTGAAAATTTTTCAAATGCACTTTCCTTCTCATGAAAGTCTTCTACTTGCTTTATCAGATCCGTTGTATCTTCAGTGCTTTGAGCTTCTTGTACTTCTTATATGGCTTACATTTTTTTGACACCCTTCTCTAGTACTTTTTCCGGAGTCATGAACTTCTTCCCCGGTATCTCATGTAATGGTTATACAAAGAAATTTTTTGGTATGTGAATGTTCACGGATGGAACTTCGGTATCCTTCAAAAGAGAATGCATAATCTATGCCTCTGACATATTTTTATTAAGCTTCTTCTTATTTATCTTTTTTCTCAATCTCTTCAGCAGCTTTCTCTTTCAATGCTTTGGCCTATGTGGGGTCTAGGCCAAACTGTGGCTCCCCTTCCTTCCGATTCTTTTTATCCTCCCTTTATTCAGCTACTACCTCATCTGGATAGGCTTTCTGTTTCATGGGATTTTTAGGTACGGATTCAGTTTCTTTGGCCTTAGGGGTAATCTATGTTTCTTCCACTTACTTTAGTTTCCTCTTCTTTCCATCTTTATTTGATGGTTCAGCCTCTTCTATATTTTTCAGAACGACTTCTGCTTCATTCTCTAGTAGATCATAAAACTCGCTTGACTCCTTAGAGAAACCAACTTTCATCCTCTTGAGGGTATCATTGCTAATTAGAATTAATTTTCAATTCTTTAGCTTGGAACTGCAAGAGATCTTGAAAGATTCAAGGCATCGAACTATCAATTTCGAGAGTAGGGGAGGATACATGATTATTTGTGCCCTCAGATTCCCATTTTTGATATTCTCTATCGTAATGAGAATATGCTTCATCAGATTGATTTTCCTTAGATTTACCAAAAAATCTATGTTATACATATCACTATTCTTAATAGATTCCTTGTCACATTTTCTCTATATGATAAGGCCCAGAACCCATTACTCTAGGATCTGATTGTTTGTAGACAAGTGAGCAATTTTTTCGGTCTTGACATCTGTAATTCCAATACTTTGCATAGCCTTCACTTTTACAAAACTACGTTGAACATCTGGTAGCTTGTGGAAAAAAATTATGCCTTTCCTTCATAAGATAACGATACCAAGCTAGTAGCCTTGGGGTATGAAAGTGCATATGTTTTCCCATAACTCTTGAAGGAAAATTTTTCACTTCCATCTTCCTTGAAAAATCAAACTGATTCATAAAATACAATGAGTAGAGCCGGATACACAACATTCTGAGCTCCTGTCTTTGATAAGGATACACTCTCCCATTAATTAAGCTTGATATTCTATGAATTAATAGAGTAATACTTATTGATTAATTTCAGATGCACCAACCTCTCCCTGTAAATTTTCCACTCTGAAATTGGATTAACAGAAGACATTTCTTGAGAAGGAACATCAGCAGACATCCGAACTTGAGAAATAATTGAAAATCTAGAACAATATTATGAAGTTGGGCAGAGATTCATCATGCAAAATCGTTGAAAACTGATGTGTGAAAACCATCGGGGTTCCCCTTTTTATAGGTTTCGAAGCGACGGTTGACCTTCCCATCTGAATCCTATGGCTGAGAATTCTTCTAATCTGATCTGACGGATGAAATGATAGCCGGAAGGAAAATTTGGTAGGATCCGATTCTTTGAGGTTTTTAAAGGAAAATATTCAGATTTAAGGAAACTAGAATCAGAGAAATTCTAAAAACAAATGAAACTAACAGCAAGTAAAAGGTTGTTACAAAAACTCAAGAAAGAATCATACCTTTCGAATTGTCAATAGAATTTTTTGTATTAAGGAAAATTCTTTTTGAAGGACTTTAGATTTAGAAAAAAACTTGAGTATGATAAAATGAGTATGCAGATATTCCTTACAAAAATCTTCATTATAAAAATATCAAGTATGAAAAACTTCATTAAGAAAATTTCAAGTACAAAAAACTTCATTACGAAAAAATTAAAAAAATTCATTACGAAAAAGAGGTAAAAATTAATTAAGAAAAATATGAAAAACTTCATTACAAAAAATATGAAAAACATCAGTACAAAAAATATGAAAAACTTTATTACGAAAAATATGAAAAACTTCATTATAAAAATATGAAAAACTACATTATAAAAAATATGAAAAACTTCATCAAAAAAAGTACTCCCCCTATGAAAAGGATTTCATTACTGTAAGAATATTGGTTCAATAGGAAGTTAATGAGGAAGATTACCTTACAGTTTTCATTCCTAACTTCGGTTTAATGTATTCAAATCTCTGGGAGGGTAAATATTTTGTGAAAATATCCACAAGTTGATCTTACATTCCGATAAATTGAAGAATGATATCTCCTTTCTATGTGTGATCCCTAAGAAATTGATGCCTAATATCTATGTGATTTTCATGAGAGTGATGTGCAGGGTTTTTACTAAGGGAAATGGTACTTTTTTTATCACACAATATTTGGGTTTTGGTAAAACTCATACCATAGTCTGTTAGTGTGTGTTGCATCCACAACACTTGAGCACAACAACTTTTAGCTACTACATATTCAGCTTCAATAGTGGAAAGTACTACTGAGTGTTGCTTCATGAAAGACCAAGAATCTAATGAATCTCCTAAGAAATGAAAAATTCTGGATGTACTCTTTCTATCCATTTGACATCAACTACAGTCCGCATCTGTAAATCTTTTTAAAATAAAATCATTTCCAGAAGTATAAAAGAGTCATAAATCCATGGTTCCCTTTAAGTAGTGAAATGTTTTATTCACGCCTTTAAGTGAGACTCCTTGGGATTGGATTGATATCTTGTAAATTAGGAAACTAAAAACATTGTGTCTGGACGACTAGCCGTTAAGTAAAGTAAACTTCCTATCATACCTCTAAAAGTTGTTTAATCTACTGGTTTCCAAGCTTCATCAAGATCAAGTGTGTTTGAGGTACCAATGGGAGTACTAATACTTTGGGTGTTGTCCTATCCATAATTTTTAAGAAGATATTTAATATACTTATGTTTGGATATATAGATTCATTTTGGTTTTTGAGAAATTTGAACACCAAGGAAAAATGTTATCTCACTCATCATACTCATTTAAAACTCAAATTTCATTAGATCCGCAAAGGAATTGGTTATTGATTACTGAGTTGAACCAAATATAATGTAATCAACATATATTTGAAAAATAAAAACATTTTTCTTGACATTATTTATAAAAAGGGTTAGATCTTCATTTTCATAAACATAGTTATTTTGAAGAAAAAATCCTATATTTCTATCATACCAAGCTCGAGGGGCTTGTTTATGTCCATACAGAGCTTTGGTAAGTCTAAAAACATTATCTGGATGTTTTTTATCTTCAAATCCTAGAGGTTGTTCAACAAAAAAATGTTCTTGAACATAACCATTAAGGAAAACACATTTCACCTCCATTTTGAAAAAGTTTGAAATTGAAGAATGCTGTGAAGGTAAGTAAAATACGAATAGATTCAAGTCTAGCTACTGGAGCATAGGTTTCTTCATAGTCTATTCCTTATTTTTGATTATAGCCTTTAGCAAATAATCTAGATTTCTTTCTAACAACGATTCCATTTTCATCACACATATTTCTAAAGACCCATTTTACTCCAATAACAGAAGTTTCCTTAGGTCTTTCAACCAAGGTCCAGAAATTATTCCTTTATAATTCATTTAGTTCATCTTGCATGCCTTTAATCCAATCCTCATCACCTAAAGCTTCATCAGTGCTTTTTAGTTATAATTGGGAAAGGAATGCTAGATGTTCAACTTTATTTCTTAAGGAGCTTCTAGTTTTAACAGGTTTATTTACATCACCAATGATACTATCACTGGGATGATTTTTTAGAAACAACTGATTTGGGTTTTGTAAAACCAGTTCATCAACATAGGGTAGAAAATCTTCTGGGGTAAATGTTTCAGAAGTATCTTCTTTGACATTTTCCTTATCTAAAGGATCTTCTAACATAGGTTGATAATCAATTTTTGAAAACACATCCTAATATGTAGGTTGGGGTTGTTTAAAAATAAAAGGACCAGTTTTATCAAATTTAACATGTACTGTCTCTTCAACAGTACAAGTGTTTTTATTGAAAACTCTATATTCCTTAGAAGTTGTGGAGTAGCCTAAGAAAATTACTTCATCATATTTTGGTGCAAATATATGTATATTATCTTTAGTATTCAGAATGAATACCTTGGAACAAAAAACCTTAAAGTAGGAAAGTCTTGGTTTTCTACCATTCCATAACTCATAAAGAGTTTTATTAAGAAAAGTTCTCATCAAATCTTGATTTATAGTATAATAAGAAGTACTCACAGCTTCATCCCAAAAATTATTGGCTATAGAATATTCACACAACATGGTTCTTGTTATCTCTTGAATAATTCTATTTCTTCTTTCATCAACACCATTTTTTTGAGGTGTTCTAGCTGATGAGAAGTTATGAGTAATTCCTTTTCTACTACAAAAAGTTTCAAAATAAGAATTTTGAAATTCTCCTCTATGATCACTATGAAATGTTTTCAATTGAATGATTTTCTCATTTTTAACTTGGGAACTAAATCTTTTGAAATACGATAAGGCTTCAAACTTATTTGCTAGAAAATACACCCATGTAAATCTAGTGTAATCCTCAACTAAGACAAATACATAGTACATGCCTCCAATGCTTCCAGTTTGTGTTGGACCAAAAAGATCCATATGCACTAGCTATAATGCATCAGTAGTTGATACTTCACTGACAGATTTAAAACATTATTTACGTTGCTTTCCATATTGACAAGGGTCACAAACATTTGAAGAATCAAATCTAAGCTCTGGTAGATCCTTAACTAAGATTTTCTTAGATTGTTTTCATAAGTTCCTAAGGTTAGAGTGACCTAACCTTCTATTCCATAACCAAGAGTGATCTTCAATTTCACTAAGGCAAGGTATGTCTTGGCTCCTAAGGTCTTCTATGTTTAGTGTGTAAACATTCTCTCACCTATGGGAAGAAAGAATGAACTCTTCCTTGGAATTGTGTACTAGGAACTTGTCATTCCTAAAATTCACAAGGTAACCTTCATCACATAATTGTCTTATTCTAATGAGGTTTTTCTTATGACCCTTAACAAATAAAACATTTGAAATCAATGTTTTTCCAAGAATAACGATGCTATCTATACCAATAATTTCTCCCGGAGCATTATCTCTGAAAATTACTTTTCATCCTTTCTTCTTGATAATCTTTTCAAAGTAGTTTTTTTTTCAGTCATATGTGAGGAACATCCACTATCCATGTACCAAGTATTGTTGTTGGTACTTTCTATACTTTCATGAAAACTAAAAAGTTAGACTTTCAGAATCCAAACATTCTTGGATCAAGAAATTTTAGAAAAAAAAATTTTAGGCACCCACATATTCTTAGAAAAATAAGATTTAAGAAATACTAAGGACTGGGTTTTGTTTAGAGAACAATTCTTTTCCCAATGTCCACCACACTAAAACTTAGTACATAATGGATCACTTTGAGGAACAAAGTAATTGTTACTGAAAATTGGTTTAGAACTAGTATAACCGAAACCAGAACTATTCCTTAGAGGTCGGATTTGAGAATACATTTTATCAAAATTTTCTTTACCTAAGGTCAAGTTTGAAAAATACTTCCTCAAGGAAAATATTTCATATTTGATTTTGATAATCAAGTTCATGTCTTCAAAAACATTTGATTTTGAACTAGAGCTAGGATTGAAAACATTTTTCTTAGAAATTACATTTTTGAGATCTTCAGTATGTTTATTCTTCTCACAACTTTCTTCCTCAATATTTTTTGAAATACTTTCAAAAGAAAAATTTTTCTTATCAATATCTTTAGTATGATCTGATATTTCCTTAGTTAAAAAAAGTATTCCTAGAATTTTCCTTATCAAATTTTTTCATGAGTTTTGAATTCTGAATCTCAGGAAGTTTGGAAAACCTAGAAACTTCTTCATAGGAAGGTAAAGTGTTGTCTTCATCAGAAGAATAATCTTCATCCCAAGAGTTATAATATTTATCATTACTATAATTTGTTTTTAAAGAAACATTGGTCAGTAATTCATCATTGTGTACCTTAGCCATTAAAAATGATTGTTAATAGGTAGCTTGGATATTAGACTAAGATTCTTCTCTCTAGAAGATTCATATTCTGAAGATTCATCTGAAGAGTCTCTACCACTGGCACGCTAGGGGTAATTAGCTTTCAAGACTTTATTTTCTTTATCCTAGTAATACATCTTTCTGTTTCTCTCTGAATTCTATTCCTTTATTTATTTTCTCTTAAGCATAGGACAATCAGGTCTTATGTGCCATATCTCTTAAATTCATAACATGTAACTTCTGAATCTTTCTTATCTTCCCTTTCCTTTTTCTTATATCTGGATTGAATGTTCCTCTGTCTAGAAATCTTGATCATCCTTTGAGAAAGATTTTCTAATTCATTTTCTTGAGGATTAACTTCCACTAGATTCGAATTGGATAGAAATGTTCTTATATTTGGATCTAGTAACTCTCTCAGGAGTCTTAGCTTTCATATGATTTTGAATTTATAGTAAAATCAACAATACCAGTCCCATTCTTCATCTTTACATTTTCTGCATCTTTCATTATTCTAGTCTCATACTGAAGAAGAGTTCCAAAAAATTCATCTAAGGAAATATGAGTAACCTTTCTGTTCTCATCAATATTAGTCCTCTTGGATCCCATTCATTCAGCATGATGTCTATGACCTTATAAAAAAGAGCTTCATCATCTAATCCTTTCTCACCCATGGATTGTAAACTATTCACAATAGTCATGAATCTTTGTTTCACCTTACATATGAGTTCTCCATACAGAATAATAAAACCATGATATTCATCTCTGATAATTGTTATTCTAGTTTCAATTACTTTGGAAGTTCCAATGTGAGTAACTTCAAGTTTCTTCCATATACAATTTTCTGCTTCAAAAGATGAATTTTGGGTATATATGTTTCTAGTCATGGAAGAAATCATAGTATTGTGTACTTTATAATTCAGTTGATATTCATGCTTTTCTTGATTTGTAATGGTACTAAATTCTTTTTCAGGGATTTTATATCCTCTAGTAAGCATAAAAAATTATCAACACTAGTATTGATAATGAAAGTCTTAATTCGATCTCTCTAATATTTGTAATCATTTCAATCAAAGATAGGTGGTCTAGTTGGATTGAGATTGTCTATGGAACCAACATTGATTCATGACATCTTAAAGAAGCTTCTTTCCAAAAAAGTTGTTAATAGAAAAAGTTTGTAAACAAGGAAAATATTCCTAGGCAAGGAAAATATAGAACAAGAGTATCTCTAAGCAAAAATGAATACGAACTATACGAGTCTGAAAAATTGATTACAGAAAATAGGAAGAAGAAGAATTCTCCTCTAAATCGAATCGTGAGATTAATTCAGAGGTAACCTACTCTGATACCAATTGTTGAGATGGTATGTGAGTATGATATACTCTATAATACCAAATGTAGGATCAAATAAGTAAAAATGAGATGCTCAAATAAAAGAGGGGGGATGAATTTTATACTTAAAAAATTCCTAAGGAAATTTTGCATAACCAAAATTCACAACAACTCTAAGTTCTAATAACTTTCTTGATTCGAGAAAAGTGATTCTGGAAATGAAACATAACAAAAGTTTACAACAACTAAGATTCTACCTTAAATTGTAATGAATCCTATATAATCAGAGTACAAGTCTATGGAAGTATAATATGATTATACTTTCCTCAAAAACTAAAAATACAGCGGAAAACAAAATAGAAATACTACAAGTAACATGTAGTAACTCTTTTAACCCAAAGAGAAGGGTATCCAACAACCCAAGATAAAAGGTCCCTTGATTTATAATTTCAAGAAAGTATATCATACCCAAAACCAGGTAATCCCTCAATTCGAAGATCGGTATCTATCTTGCTATCCCTGCAAGCCCTCAATTTGTAAGGAAATCGGCACCTCTGACTTTACAATCTGAATTCTCTGATTTCAAGGAAATCACACCTCTTCACTAAGAAAATATTCACAAAGCAAAGATTGAACAAGCCGTTCAAACTTTTTGCATGAATAATAAGAGTTTATAAGAGACTCTCTCTCTAGAAATTACTTCTGAAAGTTCTTAGCTTCAAAAATTCCAAGAAGTCCCGATCTCTTTCAAATGATCTCTTATTTATAGGCACGACTTCAACGGTCTTCTCCCTTCTCCAACGGTCAAATTTTTCCTTCAATTTCGGAGGGACCTATATACGTGTCATTCAAACAATGGTTAGTTAGTAACTGAAAGCATGACATCTTTTTGTAACAAATCAAGTGTAAGAATAACTAAAATCTGATATTCAGAATGTAAGAAAATGAAATTTCAAAGTCTAACCAAAACTGAATTTAGAGTCTTATAATACAGGGATATTCGGATTATTTTTTCTAGGAATTCGAAACCTTATTTCTATAGAATTTCTGAGTTTGAATTTCAAGGAAATTCAGAATCTGGATTCACAGGAATTCGGAACCAGAACATACAAAGTTCGGAGTCAGTGTTCATGAGAATTCAGAATCAGAACTCATAAGAGTTTGGACTCTTTATTTAGAGAACTCAGAGTCAGAACTCAGAATTTTCATTACCAGAATTCATATTCAGAATTCAGAGTCAAAACATAGAAAGTTTGCAACCAGAATTCGTATTAAGAATTCGAAGTTAGAACTTAGAAAGTTCATAACCAGAATTTATAATCAGAATTAGGAGTTAGAACTTTAGAAGAGTTCGCAACCAGAATTCATAATCAGAATTCGGAGTTAGAACTCAGAAGATTTTGAATCCAGAATTCGTAATCAAAATTCAGAGTCATAACTCAGAAGAGTTCGGATCAAGAATTCGTAATCAGAATTCGGGGTTAGAACTCAGAAGCGTTTGTAACCATAATTTTGATAATTCGCATCCTAAAACAGAATGCTTCATATCTAGGTAATTATAGGATTATGAGGTTTTGGTTTCAAGTCAAATTTTACACTTAGGAAAATTATGATATAAGCAATGAAAACATGATGAGGATAAATTTCCATGGGGAAGGAAATATTTCCTTATAGAAGTAATACATAGGGTAAAAAGAGATTTTCCTTGAGATAAGGTGTTTGTGATTTTCAAAACAAGAATGAATGGTAAAGTCATAAAGAAAACCATAATGACTCACCAATCTCTCCCAAGTATGAAGGAATGGAAAATTCATAAGTAAAACCTTATTACCTTAATAGTTTTTTATGCTGAGTAGTATAAATATTTTTTGTGATCATCTACACCTTTTGTGAAGACTCTAATACAAGATGAGGACCTATTAGTGCTGCCTCTCCTTCCTTTAACTAGCATAGAGGTGAATGGCATGACCAACCATACAAGACCTCATATATAGAAATAAAAATAACTTCCTAATATTTATTATTATTGGAAAACCCTATGATAGGTATATGATTCTCCCGGCAACTACCAACATCATGGATTAAAGCTCGTATTATGTACTCCAAAATTAGTTATGTCTATTCCGAACAGACGTGGATTTATTGATGAAAAGTTTTTCACATAATCATATTTGTACCCAATTCTCTCTGTAACCCCTGAAAGAGACTCAATGTGAAAAAAGACTCGATATCTAATATAATAGAATGAGGGAACCTATGTAGCAATACAATTTCACATATATATGGTCATCTTGGTTGATCAACTAAGAAAGTATCCCATAATGAAAGGAAGTAGTTTTATTTCTTCGATCAATCCATGATAACCCAAAAAGTGTCACTAACTTTAGGTGACCTCACTAATCCATGAAAACAATCCTTCACAACGTCTTCCCTTTTTCATTATGGGATCAGAAATGGCTGTAACAAACAAGCAGGTCACTGGTGCTCTGTGTTCACCTGTTAGTGGGCGAAACACCTAGTGATAAAACATGCTATATAAAATTTTAACCCAGACCCCCAAAATAGGAGATGAATATCATGATAAATATTAAATATTCATGTTTAATATCCCTCTAATAATCATGTGACTATCAAATGAGTTCCTCCATAATATTATTTTGAATTCAGATATATTGATGTATAAGTTGGATTTTTTCTCTATGAATTGAACAATACAGGTGTAAGTTCTCACTAGAAATACTCTCTCAAAGGACCAAGAATTCAAGATCAGAGAACTTTCTTCTCCTCACCCCATATAGGTGTGAATAGGTAACTATTTAGGACATATGAAAGGTCATCACATGACCGTCATTAAACTTTATATGCATATCAGACTTAAGGGCCAGAAACTTCTGTTCATCACATAATCCCTATATAAATTGTGACTGATTTTTATGTCTCAAGGCCTTGGAAACTATATTTCTATTTCTATCCATGTATTAAAGATAAAATTCAAATATCTAATAGTATAAAAACCATATAATCTATTTTAGAATCAAATTACTCTTTGTAAAGATATATTTCAGGCTCTTTTGGACTATATACAACAAAAAATGTTATTCAATCAGATAGTGTCTCTAGTATCATAAGGCATGGAAAATTGATTCTAGATCTAGGTCATGTGTTTGGTTGTCATGCTTGTGAGGACATCATTAGAGATAAAATATGCAAAACCTCTCTCAAAATTCATCAATGCATCACCTAGCCCGATGCTTGATGCATCAAAAAACATGGTATAACATATTCCATGATTTGGTAGAATCATAATTGTTGAGAAGTAATCCTTCCTTTTAGATCCTGAATAACATTTCTAAATGCTTTATACCATAATAATTTCACATAATTATTAGACAGAATAGTAATAAGTGAAACAAGGCATGAGAAGCCCTATATAAAATCCATGTCATATTCAGTCATCCCTACGATACTTCATATATCAAACTCATTATTGTGATTCTCTAATAAAAATACAACACTAACCATCTCTAAGTCAAGTGATACTCTTTATTTCTATATAATATGACCCAACAAGTGAAAATTTTCAATCCAAAAGTGCACCATAGAAATATTACCATATATTTGAGGTTGTCTCAGTGTATTGAAAATGATATCTAATATTTATCATGGTGGCTTCCAATATGAGAATACAACATGATGTAATCCATAAAAAGTGCAAAAAATGAATCCAGAAAGTGTTGTGAAACCCAATTCATCCAAAACATGAAAATTAAGGGCATGTTCATGAGACCATACTACATTACGACATAAAATATAAATCATGTTGACTTATTAAATCTGAACATGGTGTGTCTTATGGACGGACTCATGAAAGATGTATCTTCATCCTAGGTATATCTTTGAGTACACCCTCGATTCTCAATATTGGTCAAATAGATCCTCTATTCGAGTCTCTATATACAAGTTAATAAATATAATCTAGATAAATTTCCAATAATACACATATAGACTAATGATCTTATCTACTTTCTTCATTAAAAACATAGATGAAACCAATGATGATATGATGGGTTGGAAAAAAGCATTAGATTCTAAATTTTCCATCTGTCTCTTGAGATCTTAGAGGTCAGTAAGTTCCATCATGTATGGAGTTATAGGTACTATATCTAATCATGAAAAAATATCAATAATAGTCTCTATTTCTATCTTAGAAGGTAATATAGAATTTATTTTAGGAAATTCATACATGAAACGATTTTCCCCTAGAGAATAGTTATCCTGATGTAATTATTACTCCTAAAAAGGCTAGAAAAAATGCATGGTCATTCCACCTAGCCCAAAATTCACTAATATAGATCTAAAT
This sequence comes from Viscum album, assembly GCA_963277665.1. Lineage (NCBI taxonomy): Eukaryota > Viridiplantae > Streptophyta > Magnoliopsida > Santalales > Viscaceae > Viscum > Viscum album. The sequence goes on along the minus strand of OY728134.1, from coordinate 599,723,680 downwards.
TATTGTACATACCACTCACCCATATGAAGATAAATATTTCCCTTGGTGATGTAAATGATACCCTACATTGATACAAGTCCACATAGGCATGATAGAGAACCAACCAGTTCATCATGAAAATGACATCAAATCCCATCATATCTTGGATGAACAGGTATCTTAAGAAAAGAAATTTTTATAACTAAATGAGGAAGTATAATCATTGGAGTATACACAATAATTTCACAAAAAATGTTTCCAAGGTCATCACACCACATAAGTTCAAAATTTCCAGCCCGACACTTTCCACGATCAATAAAGTGATAAAAGAGTGAGAGGAACCCATATAGAATAAATCATATACAATACGAAAGGCTACTATAATAGTACCTCCTATAGTAGATGGTCCCACACATTGATCCTTAGGTATCACCAGTCAAACATGAAACTTTCCAGTTTCGTGTCCCTATACTACTGCTAGACTACCATGAGTAGGTCCACTCTGTTGGTGATTATAATGAGATCTCTCATTACCACGATCATGCCTTCCTCTTCTCATATCCTACTTGTGCTATTCCATATTCCCACCTAAAAAAGGAATAAATGATCCCACTTGTAATTTTAGAGTTGTAATGAGTCCACTTCAATAAGAAATAGGTGTAAAGGTCAAGAAGAATCTTTGACGATGACCTATATGGATATAATCATGACACTCAAGAGGATCTCTATCACACTTAGTATTTACATGCCACTTCCATGAAAAGCGATTCCACATAAAATATAAACCCATGAAGATACTCTATCTTCCATTTCTCCGATGATAAACCTCTAGGATATGCTTCTTTCTATGAGATGAATAACTGCCATGTCTCAACACAAAACATCTATTCCTAATACTATAGTCTTCTCTCAGGTAGTGATCATTGATAATAGCATGATTTAATGTCTTATAAAATTTATATATGTGAAATTAATTCACCTTAAAGAGAATAATATACTTAATGCCATTCTCAAAATGTCTCTCTCAAAATAGACCACCACGGGCTAGAAGGGGTGAAAAGCATTGCACATACTGAAATGAACTGAATAGTCTATAACATAAATAACACTATACTACAAGTTCATAAATTCCCTATATTGGTCAGATATAAACATATTAGTGAAAAATTAGTCATTGGAGGAAATTTGAATGTCTATAAATATCATGCCCAGATGATGACGAGCCCGGGTAATCCCATCCCGCCAGCTCATGGAAGAATCCTGCGACATGTAGGTGGAAAGCATCACCCTCCCATATATTGGCATCTCAATATGGTAATTGATAGATAATATGGCCCTTGTCCAAGAATTATTTGCCTGAGGACCACCATCAATAGAAAATATGGGTGGATACTGCTTATGGAAGTCATGAGTCAAATCAGACATCGTAGGTTCTGGTGGTGGATTACACTAAAAATACTACATTAGATGTAATAATGCCTCTAGCTGCTGAGCGTGTGTGTCTAGTTTGAGAATATCTATTGGGGCCATAAGTGTAACTCCACACTATTTGACTAGTTTCTTAGGGTACACTATCTATAGAGCTTGGTCCTGGATAGCCTCTAGGCACATGACTTGAAGATGTCGTGGATGAATAACTCTACAAATTCTTATTACATGTGATAAAATTATATTTTAAGTAGAAATAAAAACAATATGTCATAGATCATAATGGAAAAGGGATCACTAAACAAAATATTATCCCAATTACCCGCATAAATGGCCGGTGTGTTGGTAAATTTTCATGTTTTTAATTATAGGTGTTCCATTATATTGAAGGGTCAATTGGAATTTAGGAAGGAAAATACTATTAAATTACATATTGCCTCTCCATTTAAGAGAAAATGGTTAATTTATTTGGAAAATTTTATATTTTATATTTGTGTGTTATTATATACATATAAAATGGATCAAAAAATGGATCTCTATTCCCTGTTAATAACGGCCCATACACATTATAACTAAAATCAACACCCATTTAATTTTAATTAGCCCTCCACACATTCAGTATATGAATGTAATATATAAAATATAATTTCTGAAATATTTGAATTACTTGTTCTAATTAATAATGGTATCTACATATTAAAATTGAAAATGGTAATCAAGTGATCATTTAAAAATCCCATATCATGTAACCCAAGGTACATACCATGCATGGGATAAAATTTTCTATCTAAGATGCCACTATAAACATATAAAGGAAAACACTATTTATATTGATGGTTCTATTTTAAGTATCCAATTACCTTCCATATATAATACATTAGTCTCATACACATATATAGAAACCATGGATTACTAAACAATCACAGAAAACCCTGGAAAAATAGGAAAAAATGCACCTATATGGAAAGGAATATGCATGGCATGTGAATTATATGTTCCTATAACAATGAATGTGACAATGCTACTTGATGTACCATGATTAGAAAAAATTTATATAAAGCATATGAAATACAAAAATTAATGTGAATCACCCAAAAGAGAAATTATATCGACTGTAATAAAAGAAGAAAAGGAAAATAATTTTGGATTCACAATAAACTTGTTATTGATCCCCGAATGTGGATTAGCTACACCCAAGCATTACTTGTGACCAATTTCCATCATGTTATTAATATCCTATCTAAATTACCAAATATTAAAAAAATTAAGGGAAGAAGATCTAATTCCACTTTGTGGAATCTCAGCCTGATATCCACTCAATGGTTCCCTTGACTCTATTAGCCACATGGCCTCAAGCGTGCCTCCCCATATTTTGGATGCTTAATACTAATATTAAGAACCTAGTGTGCTTCAATGGGTAGAATATTCCTTCAAATAATTCTATAGAAAAGTGTATATAATAATATATATAAAAATAATAGAAAGGATGAATATTAATCAACAACACTTGATGTAGAAGATAATCATCAGTAATCATGTAATAGAGAAACATCTCAACTATTTGAACTATATAATATATATAAAGATGTTGTAATGTCATGTATATACAAAAAGAGAATAATTTATACATGGAAGTTGTAAATCAGTAAAATAAATTCTATAGAAGTGTCAAAAAATAAAAAAACTACCCACATATCTCATGTTCTGGATATGATATATTCTACTATGATCCAACCTAAAGCAAGCCGTCATGTCAGGTTTCCAAGGTAGGACACTTACCCTTGTCCATACATGGGATCATATAATCTGAATGGGTACCAATGATATCCAAAATAATGTATGAGATAAATCGTAGTAGGACACTGGTAATGGAATCTATACCAATCCAGTATGTGTATATAAAAAATCAGTATACATCTTTATATAGAGATAAATAAATGCTATAATAAATACATCATACCCACTACAGCCTCAACCAGTAATGTATTTGAACATGAGGTTGTTTAAAAGGTTAATTAAAAGTTCAATTTATATAGATAAATTATTTTATTTTGTCAATATTACTGAGATAGATTATAATAATAATAAAAGAAGATATAAGGTGAAACCTTGGTATCTGTTACCTCAAGGGTCGATGAAACCATAGTAATAACTCACCCAGTCTTTCAATATGTGGTATGAGTGTAATAAAATGGCATCTTCCAAGTAAATCCACTAAAATTGAGTCTAATAGAGTCTATGGAGCTTGTCTATGGAAATACTAAGGTAAGAATGACTCGTCTGAATGGGGTGAATCTATAGCGCCTTGTATCCAAAGACATAAAGATAAATCCATGGAGTGTATCCAAGGAATTATAATATCTTGAGAGGTAGTGAAGGGATACAATGAAATCAAATTATATATCCACTAATAGAGATGACCCATTTTCCATGGTGGTTATATATCTTGGAAACCAGCTCCTAGAATTGGAATTGTGTCGTATGAGTATGGAAGGGATTCCCTGGGGAATCCAATGCTATCTCAAATCTAACCATTCTAATAAGGATAAAATGGTCCACAAGAAATATATATCTTATACATACATTATTATTAAATTTTTTCCTTGAAATACTCACTCCATTTAATAAAGAATAGGTTCATTACATTACCTTTCATCAACATGACAAGGTTAATCACAGATGTGAAACCATTTATTATATTAATTTATAAACATTTAATAAGTTCATTCCATGTATTTCCTTAAACTTGAAAATGGAATAAAGTGCATAAAACGCAAGTAAATTCAATTATAATTAACTAGGGAAAGTGATAACTATAAATATACTTGTCATTTTCCCATTATATGGGTTCATTAAATATATTGGAACACTTACCTTATCAGAGATTAAGTCTGAAACACCCAAATAGATCACAGATAAACCCATCATGGGTCACCAAGGAATAAATGAAGAACACCCCCAAAATGGGTGGTTCACATTGAGGTATCAAATTCAAATATTATATGGTTACATTATTAGGTACATGGAATATAATCTATATTATTCAAAACAAAAAAATTGAATTTATTATGGAGTTCTTGTTGAAACCAGCTTCTGCACAATAATGAAAATTCATAAATGATAATACATTTAGGTAAAATTCATAGACCACATTCTTTATCCCCATAACACTCTGATCATCTATTTTATTCCCTTAGTTTGGCATGGATTTGAATAAAATATAAGAATGGAAAATGGCCTAGAAAATAAGGTATACGATCCTTCATCAAAATAAATCCAACAAGGATAATAGAAGCGGTGGGATGAGTATAAGGGTCGAAGCAATTAGCAAGAGGAATCCCACAAGATGATTATATAATGATTCCAAGTTCAAAAAGTGAAAAAATTAATGAACCTTGGATATGATGGTCATAGAGATCCCAAATAGGGGAAAAGAGAGGAATTGTCTAATAAAAGGAAGAAAAGAGAAGGAGGTGATAAAATAATAATTTCTCATGGGGAAATAGACATTTAACCTTGTTTATATAGGTCACACAGTTTGGAAACTATTGTCCCAACCATATGTGATCCATTATCCATGTAGTGGTGTCACTTGGTTCATACCCATAGTTTGGAAAACCATGCACAAACCATGTCATTTGCCTCAGTTAAAAATTGCAGAGCCTCTACACAAGATTCCTCCATGGGTCACCCTATTAGGGGAAACCACTACTAAAAAAATACATTATACCCCATGTTTGGTCAAACTGTGCGTATATTTCATTTATTAAAAAATTCATCCAATGGGATTTGATCTTAGTACCAGCCCCCTACACTCCAACAACTTTACCACTATCTTAGAACACATATTATTTTATTATATACACACACACACACATATATATATATATATATTTATATATAAAAAATAATTCTATTAAATATTCTATTATTAATGTTATTATTATGAAAAAATAATGGACCAACCGTTACCCATGGTTGGGTAAAATCTGTTTTCTAAAAAATGACTTTTGTTGGGAATGGAACCCATCACCTTCCGCTTAAAATACGGTGACTTTAACACTATATTATTACACATTTTAGGTAATTATATTCAAATATATATATATATATACTGTTTATTATTATTGTTATTATTATAGAAAAGAATTGTCCAACCTATACCCATGGTTTGGTCAAACCATGGTTATAGGCTCTTATGAAGAAATTTGTTTTTCTCCCATGAATCATATTTTCACAGTTTAGAAAAACCATGGGTAAAAGGGTCACTTATACCCACAGTTTTAATAAAAGCATGGGTATAGGTCCTTCAAAAAAAATTCACACAAAACCTACTACAATTGTTTATAAAAAAATTGGGTATAGGGGAGACCTTTACCCATAATTTTTGGAGAATTATAGTTATAGGTCCTTCCAATGAATTTTTTTCCATCAAAACCTATGCCCAAGGTTTAAAAATACCATGGGTATAGGTCTGACATATACACACTATTTTTTAGAGAACCGTGGGTATTACCTTTAATTTTCATAGTGAATTGTGCTTCCCTCTCTTTCCCCCTAAAATTCCCCACACATCATGTGGACGGGGATACATGGTCTCTACTAACCAGGTGACATAGTTTTTGCTTCCCCAGACTAGGGTTCCAACCTCCAAACAAGCCTCATCCACCCTTGTTTCCCCCAAAACTATATTAGGAATTCATGTTAGGTCCAAACCAATGTCTTAAATTGAAAATTAATGGACCCATACCATATAAGAAAATGGGTTCTTATACTATTAATAATTATACCAGGAATAAATTCAACATATATATATATATGTTTTCTGTGAGATTTGAACCTCTTACCTCTAGGTTATTATATAAAGGCATTAGAAGTCCAGCAAACCCTTCTTGTTGTGAGTAAACAACATATAATATAGTTGTATATAAAACATAAAAATATATAAAAATACGTATATATAAATAATTAGACTAAATAATAATAAAAAATGATAAATAATAATAATAATATTAAATATTAAATAATAACTATTAAATAATAAATTATAAAACAATAATTGAAAAATAAATATGATATAAATCATCAATAAAAAAATTAATAAATAATAAATAATAAACATTAAACAACAAATAGATGATTAAAAAATAATAAAAAATAAATAAAAAATAAAAAACAATAATAAATTATGAATAAATAATAAGGAATAAAAAATAGATAATAAAAAATAGATAATGAAAAATAAAAAATATTAAATAAGTTAATATAAAACAAATAGTAACCAAGAAACTAAAAAAAATAAAAAGTAAAAAATAAGAAGTAAAAAAATTAAAAAATAAATAAAAAATTAGAAATCACTATATAAAAAATAATAGGTAATAAATAAAAAGTAAATAAAAAAATAAATTAACAAAAATAAAAAATCATTAACGAATTGATAAGAAATAAATAGCTAAAAAATTATTATAAATTTATGACTAATAAGAAATAAATATATGAAAAATAATAAATAATAAATAATAAGTTGTAAATAAAAAATTATAAATAATAAATAGTAAACCGATATATGTATAATTACATATAAATTTATTTAAATATGGTTATATATATCTTATTGAAAAATATAAATAAAATTATTAATAACTTTATATAAATGTAAATAAATAAAAAAACTGACACATATACACACACTAATCAATAGAATAAAAATAAATGTACATTAATTTATATAAATATTCATATATATATATATAATAATTTTTATAAATACATATTAATATCTTTGTATTGATGAAAATATTTATATTTCTTTAAATAAATGTCGATTAATATGTATAAATTATATATATATATAATACATAACAAATAATGAATAGAAAAAACCACAACCATTTCAAATCCATCAAAAAAATATGAATGAAAATAAAATGAATAAAATCATAGAAACAGTATCAAGAACTTGAGCACACTCTTAAATGAATCTGAAATCACATTGAATGTTCAAAAATCGTGTCATTCAAAAAAGAAATAAGGTTTGGAAGATTTTCATGCATTTTTTGCTCAAAAATAGCGATCTTTCTCCCACCCCCAATGTCAACAAGGTGTAGAGAACTTCATCGGTTTTTATTTTTTATGGTAGATCCAAAATGGAATCTTTTAGAAAAAGTTATGTATGGTTGTAGATGATGTTCCAGTTTAAACATCTCTTAAAATAGTAATAAATTTTATTTTATTACGCTTGTCCTTATTATTTACTATTTTTGTTGTATTTAATTTCCTAAATAATGATTTGGATGTTTGTGGAGATAAAAAAGGCAGCCAGATCAAATGATACAGTTATTTACCACAAAGGTCTAATTGTTTTAATTTTTTAATTTATTTTTAGTAATGTTTTAAAAAAACTATAACAAATTATTGTTGTTTTTTATAAAACACATCTACAAATATATTTAAATTTTTAGAAAAAAATTTAAAAAATATTAAGAGATGGGTTTTAAAATAGCCCGCTAAAAATTTTGATGCAATATTTACCAGGGTGAGGAAAACATATTATAAATACTCAAAAGAAATTCAATTTTTCCTATAGTGACATTAGATTATTAGGTCGATATAATTTTTTGTTATTCTGAATAGAAAAAATAGAAATATTTTGTTGTCACGTTTATTTTTAAAATATGTTTTTTTGGGTCGAACTAAATAGATAAGGGTAAAAATTAATTTAAAACATGAGTAATTATATTGTGTGGCCATATTTCCTCCTAATCTTATCTGATATTTAGAAATGGTCCATTTGGGAGAAATTTTTATTGAGTGATCTATTAATATATTTTTATATTTTTCAAAAATCAATGTCTTTTATCTCATGAACATATAAAAGGATACCCCTATCATCTCTTATCCATAATTATAGAGAATTTTGATTGGAAATTACCTTCCCAAAACCCTTATTTACATCCCTACCCAGATTCTAAAATCCTTGTATTGATTAGAAACCCAGCATATATATTTTTTACATATAAAACTACATATGTTGTGTAAATAGGTGTTATATTTCATAAAAAAACTTTTAGTTTAATTTATTTTCTACCCAATTGAAAGCATCTTCAACCATACTGAAATAATAACACTATTATCTCTTGTATACTTATATTTTTTATGTTTTTTTAATAACCTATATCCATCTCATTCGTCCATCAAATGGTAAATTAAACCTTCCATTTATGAATGTATGAATACCACCTTGTAAACCATTGTAATTAATTCTCCATCACCACCTATAAAAAGGTTATAATTTTATCTTTAATGTATATATATATGGTATTCATTGTATATATATATATATATATATATATTATTTTTAAATAGAATATAACATATTTCGTATTACCTTTATATCCCTTGAACAATATTAACGTCTTTCATGCATATATGTGGATTACCACATCCATCAAGTGATGTGAATCATTTTACAAGATGACATCACAAGTATTCTATATATAATTTTATTATATTTAAAAAATATTATATTTATGATATATTGATGATTTGATGAATAAATAATAACACATACCTTTTTTTATTCAATTTCATTGAAAAATTTAAATGTTACTCATCCATGCGTACGAAATGACATCATTAATATTGTAATATAATTCAAATTTCATGGTTGGTTATAAAATTTTAATTTATGTATAAAAAAGATACATATTTATGGATTATTATTCTTGAGTTAAGGGAATAAGGACCACTTTGACAATAGTAATTTTACTAAATTCATTTCTGATATATAAGCAGATTATTTTTAAAACATCCAACATGATCATAATTGATTAAGTAATTGTGTATAAAAATGTAATAAATAAAATCAATGAAATAATAATTTCTTTAAATCAAGTAAATAAGTAACATAATTTTATTATTCCAGAATATAAAGAACATATCTGATGTGTACGAATATAGGAAATGGACAGTTTACCTTAAAAATATCATTTTAATTATTTTAACGATTTGTATTCCAAATATTTTTCCTCCATTTAAATATTATTAAAATCTATTTATGGATTTATTTATATGAATATAAATGAATTATTTGAAGAAATTTTTTTTTATTTTGAATTTCATATATACGTTATCAAATGTAATCTGTCACCATTTTTTATACAGAGTATCTTTACTTTCTTTAAAATTGGAAAACGAAATATTATATTTTAACATACCTAGTTTCAATGTCATTAAACTCCATGAAAACTAGTATTTTAAATTTTAATTACTTTTAAATATTTCATTTTGTCATCCTTGATAAAACCCCAATTACCATTGTTGATGGTTTTTTCAAAAAGTGTTTTAAATAGAATAAATATTTCATTATCCAAAAATGCTTTTATTAAGAGTCAAAATAATATTTTTTCATGCGAAATAATTATTGTGTTATTATTAATTTTTAGTACATGAAAATTCATTATGAAGATATGTGAGTGAAATAAAAATGGGGATTACTAGTAACCCAGATATTTCTCATGATGACATGTGAGCTTGATATAGATCTGTAATCAATTTGGTAAAGGGATAATGTTAACCAGTTGGGTTTCTCCTATGATTTTATTTGAATTTAATGGGTATCTTATACCATTTTTATAATTTATTTTATGAGTGATAAGAAAAACATTCACAATTTATCTATATTATTTATCTGTTATTTTTATGGTGTTATATTTAAATAATTGGATTTCAAATGATAAGAAAATTAGCATAAAATTTAAGGGTATGATTATGAAACATCATAAGGATGAAATGTTTATTTTTTTGAAAAATTATACATGATTTTTTAATAATTTCCAATAAATAATAATGAATCTGATGTTAACTTTATTAATTCTAATAAAATATTTTATGAAAATCATTGGGTATATATGATTATTTCTTTGGTGACTAAATATCTATTTTGATCACAATTTTGAATTATGAAAAAGGAAGTTTTTTAAAATGAGTATTCATGGATTGTTTTGTATGTTCCTTTTTCTCTATGTTATTTACCTAAATTATGAAGCAACAACATTTTTTAAAATTTTTCTAATAGGGTTTTAAGGAATCGGTTATCCAAGGATGATGTCAATATGAGAATTGTGAGTATATGTCATTAAAATAAAAAAATTATATCTTAAATTCATGTTATTGTGGAAAAATGGACATGAAGTTTTAGTTTGAAATTTGTGATGTAATATTTTATTATTTAAGGGCGCATACTAAATTCTACTAAAATCAAAACCTAAATTTTCCATAGGAATAAAAGAAAATTAATTCTCATCTAAAGAATAAATTTTACAGATTATTTAATATTGGGTCCTTAAAGATAGTATAATAGGAATGGTTTAGATAATTTTTGAGTTAAGGATAATGTATGTAAATACACTTAATAGATTCTAATTTATGGTTCTCATGATATGGAATTTGAACAATACCCTTTTTCCTCAAATAAATATTTTATATATATAATGGTTTTTTACAAAGGAAAATGGGAAGCTGAAGTATGAAGGAACTAAGAGGATAATAACATTCTAAATTAGAAACCAAGAATGGTTTATAATTAGTACTATAAATTTTGTTGTTTTGATGGATCTATTAAAAAAGACATAAAGGGTGGTTACATCCATGATATAGAGTTTCCATAACTACTATATAGAAACATATATATAGTGGAAATTTGTATGAGACAACACAATCCATTATTCAGTGGATATTAAAACTCAGTTATACTTGATGGATGTATTAATTTTTTAGAAAGTATATTTTAAGTCACGGGGTTTTTTTGATATTCAAAAGGTAAAACTTTATATTTATTATTTTAATGTCAAAGATGATCAATGGGTGTCAACGGTTCAGAATACAAGAGATATATAATATATTAACACCATGGAATTTGAAACAATTAAGAATATTTTACTTGATAATTCTTTTCATATGGTTGTTCAACATACTATTGAAAATAAATTATTGAAATTTATGTATAAATTGGATGAATAAATATATATTCATGACGAAAAACTTATTTTATTGGAACGGTACACACCTAATGGTATTTAAGGTATTAATCATCTAACATATGAGTTTTAATTTGGATTAAAGACAACATTCTGAGTAACATTCAACTCTCAAGAATTTTAATGTTATGGGGATCCTATTCACTATTGTAATAAAGAATAAATATTTTTTATAATGATCATGTTTTATATGAATGTGAGGATAAAAATTGATCCATGTGGTCAAAAAAATGGGAAGAATGCATCAAGGTAACATGATGGCATGAAAATATTGTTTTTAGTTTGTGACAGGTTTGTAAAAAAGAAACATGTGGATTGTCTTATAAAATACTATATGCTATTATGATGTGGTATATTTTTGATTATGGATCATGATTGAAAATAAAAATATATATGTAGTGGTATGATAAATTTTAATAAATAGGTAGTAAATTATTTTAAATGTAATGAGATGGTTCATTATGACAATTTGTGTCCAGAGAAGAGAACAAATGATAAGAAACCACAAGAATATAAGATAAAAAACATGGAGATATCCTTTTAAACTACATTATTTGATGATTTTATATTAAATTAATTGTATGTAGGTATATTACCTATCTATTCAGATTATGGTAATGTTTTATTTGATTTAGAGCCTACACATTTTTTCCTTTTTTTGAAATTTTTGGGAAAAATAAAAATTTCACCTTAAGAAATAATGTCCATAATTATGGTATAAATGCATGGAGAAAATATTAAGATAACAAGAATTTAAAAAGGAATTAGTATCATATTATAAGAATTATTTTTTACCTTCAAATATTTTTGTCATTGACATTTCAGATAAATATGTTATAATGGGTATTGAATGGATTTCAGTTTATCATGTTATGATAGATTTCATTTTCAAATATGTTATTTTGTAATATAAATTTCAATTCAATTTTAATAATAAATTATTACCTATTATTACATATCAAGAATAAAATAATTTGTGTAGAGATATCAATTAATGTTATCTTTCTCATATTGTTGTTAATAATGGAACTATTAAGATTACTGATGTTACTATAATAAAATAACATATAGATTGGTTTCCTAATTAGTACTCGGTATTATACCAGACCAGTAATTTGACATTATTATTTAATCACTTCATAATCCTAATCCAATTTAGAATCCACCTTTTCAAAAAATTCATATTGAACATTTGAAATTGAATATGTAGTTACATAAGTTGGTTTATAATGTTTTCATTTGTCCTAATAATTCAATAGGGGCTAATATTGTTTTATTATATTAGAAGAACGATTATTCTAAGAGGTTTTTTATTTATTATAGAGTATTAAATAATATCACTATTATGATTAAGTATATGTTTATGTACATAGATTATTAAATTTACCATCTCCATGGTGCATAATATTTTTTAAATATTTATCTTATATTAAAGTAAAATCACTTGATGTTGAAGAAGGATGACATACATAAGATATCATTTTATAAAATGTATAAGAATTACTAGTTTGTCGGAATGCCATTTAGGTTGATGATTTCTCCCATTATATTCATATATCATAGGAATAATGTTTTCCAAAAATATATGGATAATTTTATGGTTGTATTTATTGTTGATATATTTCTTCTATTAAAAATTAATAAGTATCATGAAAATATTATATGTATTATTCTAAAAATGCTAAATGAAAATATGTTATAAAGAATATTTAGTTTATGTGATATTTTTTTAAATATTATTTCATTCCTTATAAATATTTTAAATAAAGATGGAATAACAATTGATATCCATAAAAAGGATGTGGTTAATGAATGGCTAAGACATACAAATGCGACTGGGATTCATCATTTGCAAGATTATAAGGATATTATAGGTAGTTTATTTAAAAACATTATTGTTTATCTAGATCACAAACTATGTTATCAAAAACATTATTTATGGTCATCTATACCAAGGAATGTGTTGAGTATAACCAATAATATAATAGAATATTACTAAAAGATCCAATTTTGATCCTTCCAACATAAAATGAACAAATATTTTCCAATAAATATTATTTATTGAAGGTAATAAGTACATTTTAAATGATTAATGATATAGAAATTTCATATGCTTTTTGTTAGGAAAATCCCCTGGAGAAAAAATATCATGCACATCACCCTGAACTAGATGTTGTAGTGTTTTCATAAAAAATGTAGATGAATCAATTATATAATGAAAAGTGTGAAATGTATACTAATTAGTAAATAATGATTTCTATATTTTTTTAAAAATGATTAAAATAATAAAAAGGATGTGTATGTAATTGGAAAAGGATTATTACTACACATTTAATTACCATCCATATAATAAAAACATTCTAACTAATGATTTGAGTCATAGAGATAATTCTATATTAACTATTCTACATATGAAATATTATCCATTAGTTAATTTTTTAATGAATTGTGTCTTAGAAGTTGTTCATACAGGAACATCCGATATAGTGTTTCAGGTGTTAGTGATATCTATTTGTCAAAAAGAATTATGTATGATCCAAATAAGGATTTCGTTTTACCAAAAAAATGTAGATTATATCAATAATTGTATGTTTCCATAGTTTAATGTCGATTATAATGGTATTACAATACTTTTGATTAATGTTTTTTCATTTTATGTTCAGTTAATGGAAGAAATATTATAGGAGGATCATATTTCTCTATTTTATATTTATCATGAGGTAAAAAACCTTATAGAAGGATTTTGAAGCATTTCCGGTTTGTGGGAATAAAGAATGTCTTTATTTGTTTTACAATTAAATGACTAAAAAATTAATAAGTAAATTTTGAATAAAAATTAGTGAAGGGGATGCTTCATCCTTTTCTAGTGATAGAATGTAAATGAGATAATTTGTCCATAGATTTCATGGGGAATCAGCAAAGACATATCAATGTAAGAATATGATTTTTGGAAATTTTGAATCGATTACCTAAAGCTTATTATTTTCATCCCATTAAAGATATTGTTTCTTTGGATAAAATTTATGGAAATTTTGTTAAATATATACTTACATTACATGGATTCCATGTATCAATCATGTTTTAATGTGTTTCCAATTTTATATCTATTTTTTAGAAAATTCATCATATATCATTAGGTTTTTAATTTCATTTCAGTACACCCATTCACCGTCAATATGATGTACAATTAGAGATAACAATTTAGACTTTAGAGGACATGGATGTTTCTTTTTCATTGGATTATCCTCTAATATTGGATCAATGACACTCTCTAATTTAGTATTTTATAATAAAGAATTTTATTCTAGTATATATTTGGAATATTTTGGATCATTATATAGAATGTGTTGTTAGACACTATATTTTTGGGATAATTTCATGGAAATATTCTTCTTGACACCAACATTGGTTGAATAAATGTTTGAGAAAGCGAAGATGAATTAGAAACACATTAAGAAGGATTAGACATAGTAGAAAATTTATTTATGTATCTTTATGGATAACCATTCTTTGAAGGTATGAAATCATTCTTTTTTTAATATATCTCCCGTGAAAAGTGTTATGAATTATGATAAAAGGGAAATTTTTATCCACAGTTCATTAGATCGTATGGAATCCTAGGAAAACATGGATTAGTTTCCTATCAAAATTGTTGGCCTCTGATTTTATCTAAGATAAATGAAATATTTCATGGTTTTCTGTCATGAAAATGTGATCCATATACATCACATTTTATGATCACTAAATTAGTCCAGATAGAAGAAAACCACTGACAATAGGAACATCCGATACTAATTCTTGACTATAGAGACAATGAGATGTGAAATAAACTGATTAAATATGTTATTTTTTGGGTAAATTATAAATTTGAATTAGAAACATGGTAATCCAAATTGTTAGGATGTAAAAATATCCCCACATATTTAGGTATTGAATAAAATGAAAATTATGAAATTTCAAAATTTATGGAATAATATATAAACCAAGGTAATGTTAATAAAAATTATTTTCAGGACTTATTAATGTTAATTAACTAGAATTTTTATATTTATATTCATCCTAATAATATTAGGTAATTTATCAGTGAAAGGAAGTAATCTTTATTTCTAACCAAATTGGGTTCTCATTTATAATATGATTTTATTTAAATAATTTATTTAGAAATTACATATATTGTATTTAAACATATAAAATCAATTTTTTTAATCACATCATAATAATAATAAGATACATTTTCTAGAATTTTTTGAATTGTTTCATTTTTGATTAATAGTGAATTATTCATAATTTTGTAGAACACTTTATTTTCATTTTGATGTATTCACAAAGTCACAGTATATTTTGGATTATATCTAAAATTTAATAACATCATTTGGATTAAAAATAATCCAAAAAAAATTGTTTGAATAAAAACTATACATTAATTTTGTATGAAAACATTTTTATACATAAAAATTCATTTTTTGTATAAATACAATTTTTTCATGTTTTTTAGGTTTCTATTTATATGTATGATTTATTTTATGAGTTATGATTATGTTACGGTTCTTGGAAATTTCTTATAATTAATGTTGTGCCTAATAAAACTCATAATGATGGGTGAGTCTGATATGAAAACTAGATATAGCTCTCTACTGCATTGAGTAATGGGATGGAGTTAACCAGTTAGGTTTCTCCTAAGAGATTATTTGAATTTAATGGGTATGTCATTCCATTTGTACAAGTGACTATAATAGTGATATGAACATGATTTCCCATGTTACCTACAATATTTATCAATGATTTCTCAGTGTTTTTATAGAAATATTATGATTTCACAATGTATAGAAATGAGCATAAGTTTAAAAGAATGATTAATCTAATTTTTAAGGGTGAAATATATAACTGTTTGAAAATATTCCCATGACTTATTCATGATTTCAAGGAAATAATTATGAAATTTATACTTCATTTAATATTTTATATTATTTTTTTAAAAAATTATATCATTAATGAATTTCATTTCTTTGTTATGAAATTTTTTATTTTGAGAACAACATTTATTATGAAAAAGGAAAAACATTAATTATTATCCATCGACCAATGAGTTTCTTTATTTCATTTCATATTTATTTTTCTATGATTTTGGTGACCACATAAAAATTTAAATTTATTTTCATTAGGAAATAAGTATGAATATGAAAAAGGATGAGGTCAATATTAAAATTCTAATGAAATATCAGGAAAGTAATATTTGATATATTTTACATGCTTCGTATTGTGGGAAAAAAGATACAAATTAGAAGTGTACACTTTGTTATGTAATATTTTATAATGAATGGGTTGTGAAATAATTATATAAAACTATAAATCTTACTGATATATGAGACTGAAATAAAATTAACTCACATCTAAAGATTGAGTTTTATTTTTTAAATATATATCTATGTAAAACCACATCGTTACAGTACATTAAATCTAGAAATTTTTATGTCTGGGTAGGTATAACCACCAAATTGATCAATTATATAAATATATATAATGAATGTAAATGGGGAAATAATTACTATTATAATATGATATAAATGTGTAAATATTAATTGTTTTTTATTATGGAAATTTTAAGTCAACATGAAATTCATTAATTATGAAAACATAATTCGCTATCCATGATTCAAAAAGACATGTTTTTTATCTATTTCATCTTCAAGGATAATGAATAAAACACTAATGAAATAATTTTGAAACTAAATAAATAATTATAAATAATATTTTATAATAAATTTATTTATTTATTAATGGATATCTTTTTTAAAAAGAATGAATACATGCATTTCTATAATAAAACTGGCTCAAACGCTGAAAACAGTAAAACCACGATGTAGAAAATTTGGTGCAATTCATATAGAGAATGACTATTTATGAATATAATAAATGAAAATTGATATTATTATGGTAATTATTTAAGTGAATATAATATCTATATTTATGATATTAGATATTAATGTATCTTCTGGGATGTTTGTATAATAGATAAGTGGTTTCCATAAAAAAATCAGCTCTTCAAGACATGCCTTATATTAGGCACCTAATTTTAATTCTATGTATTATATATAATTCCTATAAGAGATCTTATATCATTAATTTATTTCCTTAATTGTATTTAAAGATACATTTTAGGCCCACTCATTCAATATTTTATGATTGAATTGCAACTTAATCGACATGTGGTGTTTTCTTTCTCAATTTCGACTATTTTAGACTCATGTTACAATCAACAACTATTTTCCATTGTGTAGTTCATATACTTACGTTCAATAATTTTACCCATATTACTCATAAAATATACTTTTTAAGATTTATATATTTTTACCCCTTTCATATACTTTTTATGGAAGAGTTACCAACACTATTATAAAACTCAATCTTTTTCATAGTAGAAAAACAATCATAAATTTTGTAATGACAAATGTGGGTGAAATTTACTCAAAAATGAATCTCAATATTGATATTAAATAGGGGTTTCGAATTTTTTATAGATTAAATTATGTTTAATCACCCTATAAGATTGGTTGATAATTTACTCCATCATCACCTAGATACATGAACTGTGGGAATTAGACTACAATCCTAGAGAGACACTCAAGTGGGATAAACTATAGAATATTTACATTATATTAATAATCCATGGTGAAATATTTTACTACCATTTCATTTGACACATAAGAGTGAATAATATTAGACAAAATTACATTCTTACATGTATATCCCACTAAATTCTAAGTACCCATGCCATTATATTTTTTTATGAGGATAATACATGATGCATTAATGATAAAACCTTATTATTAGTTGATTATGGGTTGTTCTCATTGTTTGTTAGGATTTTGATGGGGCCAAAACAACATCAATCAAGCCAAGTGGTGATGTGATGCTTTTTTTATGCCTTCATTCAGAATTTAAAATGGTGGGAGTCTTTTATCACATTCATTAGTGATTTATACTCTATTAAAAAACATGATTATGGGATGTTAGTCACTCATTACATGAATTTCACATTGGATATGATTGCCTAGTTTAGGTCTTCCTCATAGATTAAACCCACTTTTTGGAAATCATTTATGGAACATTATTGAGGGGAACTCTGGTTAATCAGTTTTCTTCTGTATCAAGAGGTAAGAAACCTTTGGTCTGTGGGAGTCATCACATTGGAAGCAACTTTGAATGTTTGGACATTGGGAACTTGTAAATTTTTCCTCTTGTTGATGTAATTTCATATAATGAATCTTATGAATATAAACCAAGAAATATTGTGTCATCCATGAGGTAATTGATTTAAAGGGATTATGTCTTTTGTGTTTTTTTACCTCATGCATCCTATGATTACTTTCTATGGTATGGATTCTAGATTGGCCATATGCTTAATATCATACAGAGATGAAAATAGGGTTAATTTCTTATCGGGACAAGTTAGGAACAAGTTTAATGTCTTTTAGAGATAGGATGGGCATGTTTTTAACATATTGTAGGGTTGTGATCAAAATGTACTATTGATATGAATAGAGTGGTTATTTGTGTCCCTATGGGTAAATTTTTTAGACTTCATAAATGGTGTGTGTCCCTATGTAGAAATATTTCACACAATGATGATGGATCAAAAAATATTGTAGACATGGATCATGGAATGATTTTAAAATATTTTATAGATAAATAAGAAAATCCTATTGAGGCAGATCGAGTGAAGATGTGTCGCCTACTAGGATTATTTCACCTCAGGATTTTGTAGATCAGAATACCTGGTTGATATAGATTATGAAAAAAATCAAACATCCCATTGAGATGGAAGGAGGTGAAATTTTAAAATCTTTTGGAGATGGATAACAACATCATATTGTGATTTATAAATATAGTGTGTCCCTAAGAGGGAATATTTTACACTAGGATGATGAGTCAAATCATCCTATTGAGTTGGATCGATGGAAAAGTTTAATGCCTTTTAATGAAAGTTCAGAACATCCTATTGAAATAGATTGAGGGTGTGTATCTCTATGAGATAATTATTCACAAAATGATGAAGTAATGCATCCCACCATTTTGGATTATTTGAAATTAGAATATAGGTTTTATGAATTTTACCATAGGGAGGTGTGCTATATACCCTTCATTAGATATAGGGTTAAAACTCACGTAGTTTCATATTGTAGTTTAAGGTCATGTGACAAGAAAAATCCATGATGATTAACATCATATGGTATGGATTCTATTAACACTAAAGGAGCATCTAATATGGTCTTTTTGTACATTATTAGTGAAATATTCCCTTGTAAAGAGGAATTCCACTTTAGTTAATGATATGGGGCTTAAAGGTGGGAGTTTCCTAGGGGTGGGGGACCATCCCGTGGTAGGGGAGATGGTTCCATCACTAGATGATTTTACATGGGGAATACTATGTTTATGACATAGGGATGAAGTTGTGGGGTCATCCAATACGAATCATACATGGGGATTAATTTTTTTAATTTCAAAGGATAAGGATATAGTTTTACATCATGTTGTGAGGATTTTTTCATGAAATTTAACATCATACAAATATGACATGGAGTTGGGAAGTTATACCTCATGAATCATAAACATGATGGGGATAAATCATCAAGGGAGACCATTTCAAGGTGTTATGAATATTTAGAATATATAACCTCAACCAAGGAAGGTTCATAGTTTCCCTCGAATATGCCACTCCTATGGTTATGTGACCACTGATCAGGTGCCTTTGGGTGGGATATGACATTAACACTGTCATAGAGGAGTGTCTATTAGAGGGTTAAAAAATAGGTTTCTTATGATTAGAATCTATAGGAATTGGGGAACCTATTATTAGAAGAAACATTTATGATGGAGGTCAATAAAACATTTGGTGTGAAGCGTCATGACCCATGAGTTGGTGGAACTTGTCACATAAGGACTTAAGGTCTAGCAGAACCAGTCCTGATTTCGTATGGGTGCCTTGGGTACTCCACATTCATGAAAGGGTGTCAGATGAAATTAGGAAACATGTACATTACCAAAGGAGGTGATTTGAGATGTTTGGGGATTCATATAGGTTAGGTGTCTCACGAAAGAGTATACATTAGAAAATAGTGTGACCATGCATTCGAAAAATGTCTTGATCCCATGGGGTAGGTTTCATAAATGATAAGTTCCTCTCAAAACACCACATTCAAAAAAGGGGTTTCTTCTTCCAAAAAGGACATGGAACTTCATATAAGGAATCTCTATTATGGGATGTGGTTGTCAAGAACCCGTGGGAGTAAGTTTCGTGAATGATGGTTACCTTGGGAGATACATATTCTCTTTCCATAGAGGATCTCAACTGTATCATGAACTTAGAGGACTTAATGGGAGTAAAAAGTTTTTGTCTAGAAAATTTTATACATAAGGGGTTATTTATATGACTAGTTTATGGGGGGTGTTTTTCCAATACTAGAACCATTCTCAAAGAATTACCAGCATCATGAATTGGAAGGGCAATGTGATCTTATATGATGGGACATGAAGGTTACAGTCAAACCTCTATGCAGTCACAAAAAGAGCTCCATGAATCAAAACTTATGTGGTGCATATGTTACCATAAAGAATCTACATATCATGGACATTGAATTTTTTTCGATTATTAAAAGTGTTGACCATCGTTAATCTAGTCTCTTATATGGATTTTTGGGTTATTTTGGTCTGGATTCACTTTTAACCAGCCATGCCTTCATGAACCTCTCCTGCTACACACATATTTCAGAATAAATAAATGAAAACCACAAAATTACTGTAGAAATTGGAAGTAGGGTTGGATTATGAGGGAAAATAGAACAAAATGGGAAATTGAATCATGTTTATGAAGACCGTTCATGATGCCTGATAGTGAATCTTAGTCGTGAATCTCATTCGTGAAGCCCGGTTTCAAATCCCCTTTCCAGACTCCACATATAGACATTGGGAATAAATATGTCTATAAATAGAAAACATATCCCTTAAGGGTACCAAGATCATTTCATGAAAATAAATCTACAATATCTATATTCGTGAAGCTCAAAAACATCATGAGATCTTTTGAATTATAATCCCCATAACATGTAAAACTCAATACTTCCATGAAAATGATTCTATAACTAGTGTTATATGTACCCCACCTTTTGAGAAGATATCAAAAAACCCAACCCTTGTAATCTAAGCTTCATAAAACAATCCAAAAAATACTTCTAACTATTTTTAAAAATGGATTTTAAAGTTACCAACAATAGTACTACTTGTTAAGAAGAGATGGTAGGGAGCATAATGATCGAACATAGTTTCTAGAGTCCCATATAACACTACATAGTCACCCCACAACTGATAGAGGCTTAAAAATAATACCAACTTTACAGGATATTTCCACTTTATGTATTTTTTATGAAGAATGATTTACTAATGACTGATCAGGATATAGATGAGCTTGCCTACTGGTTCAAGAGATCACAAAGAATGTTTTAGTGGCACATGGATACTGAAAAAAATATTTTTAAGGATCTTGATTCTCTCATGGAATACACTCTATGGAACCATGTCGAAAAAATCAATGAGGAGAATATAGAGTTAGACATGCACCTACCCTTCAGTATGAGATTATTCTAAATGTATAATTTGGGGGACCCACTGTTGGGGTGGACAAACTAATTGGACCTCTTCAAGGTTGGAAATTTTAATGGTGAATGGGATTGGTATTATTGGACATGAAAGTAGTGACTTGAATTTCATGTCGACCTAAAGTAGATAGGGATTTACTAGGAACCATGGGTCTTGAAGTTCCACATCTAAATCCAATAAGATATCATACCATAGACTCTAAGTAGGTGGCCTACAGGGATTGGAACTTTTCATTTGCACCATTGGGAGGCCTGATTTATCTTTTGGGATCTTTAATAGATTGATGGGATCCCAATTCATGGAATAATGTATGATGAATTATTCCAGAACGAAAATTTGTGGCAGTATCTAGAGAAGCTTCTAACCCTTGAGAGGGAAGTTATTTGTTTGTTGGAAGGGATGAACGAGAACTAGATTGGGGTGAATCACATCTCATTCAACCTGTGGGTCAACTACTTTAAAAAAATCTAGTTGAATGGCTACTAAGGAAGCAATAGACTTTCCCTGGGGAATTTTATTGGATAAATGAGTAATCCTACTGAAGGATTCTAGAGTCGATCCAGTGATAGTTTTGGGGTTACAACGTGAATCATAAGGGTCACCATAGTCAAGCAAGTAGGGATTATCACAATGTTGGTCTACAACTAGATTCTCCTAGTAAGTGATGTACAGATGTTGGTGTGGTCGAGCACCATAATCTTAGAAGTGATATTGGTGATAAGGTTGAAAATCTACCTACCTATCAAAATATTGGAGAATTTTTATAAGGCCTCTACCAAAAAAATATAATGGAATATTCCACTGCACGTATGAGGCCCCCTCCACTTCAAATACGGTTGGGTTTCCATGAAGATAGGGGATATGAACATCAATATCAAATTTATCCATCTACCATGAACATCTGATCTAGAATTATGACCATTTATAGTATTTTACCACTCAAATAGGGATTTGTGGATGTGATGGAAAGGGTTGGGTAAGTGGACTATTTTATATTTTACCAGTTATCCATTCCCATGGGGATGGTGTCCTATGTTGGAATGGGGAACATTGAGTAGTGGTTGTACCTTTTGGCCTTCCAATGTGGGACACAAGTAGAAACAATTGACTTTAGGGATATTTTCAATCAATATAAGCTTCACCAATTCATGATATGGTTCATATTAATATAATGTTTGACTCTAAAGGTCTACGTAGATGTTCTATTTGAGTTCCATCATTCAGTACTGTGGAAAATACTGTGCATTAACACATGCGATTATGAGAAATGGATGAAAAAGATTCCACTTACCAGCATTGCCTATGGGATAATCCATTAATATTTGTAATGTTGAGAGATTGCCTATCATGGGGAGATTCTAAGGCACCGAAGCACTTAATAAAATTAATGAGATGCCCCAAAACCATGGGGTCGACGAAGAGTGGCGGTTGGACCACAACGTAGATATAGGGATAGCCTAGTTGAAAGAACTATTAAAGACCTAGTTTTGAAAATCCCTATACATACATAGGCATACTCCACATGTTGAGAAGAGGCAACATGATCAAATCTCCCAGTAAAGTAGTTGCGGGAAGAAGCTGAACTCTTTGGGGTGGTCCCAATGATCTTAGTCTATGGTTTGGGGGATCGATTGTGTTGTTCACATATCTCCAATGATGTGGTGTTTCTAGATTATTGGGAGAGCATGGGGCTCAAATCCAAATCCACACCTTCTATACAATGTGGAAGCATCTCAAAGAGAGGAAATATTCCTCACTGTGTTGGTCCATTCCCAGTTCGGTTTGTAACGACCCAAAGTTTTTCAATGGAAATTCTCATCTTAAAGTTATGTAATAAAATCACATGGATGCACAACATAATGAACTACTAACTAATAAGTGACTGTTAAACATAAGATTGTCACTTCTGTGTTTGGAATTTTGAAAATCTGACATACATGGTCGTGTTCGAGATGATTTTTGGAGTCTGATAGAACAAACTTGTTTTTTGGGTGAATATTAACATAGATTTATGAATAGTAAAATGAATATTAATAGGACCCTTATGAATAGTAAATAATATTATTATTTTATTTTCTTAAAGCAATAATATAATGAGATCTAAATTAATTTT
This sequence comes from Viscum album, assembly GCA_963277665.1. Lineage (NCBI taxonomy): Eukaryota > Viridiplantae > Streptophyta > Magnoliopsida > Santalales > Viscaceae > Viscum > Viscum album. The sequence goes on along the minus strand of OY728134.1, from coordinate 599,699,470 downwards.
TCAATGAGAAATAAAACTAAGCGCACCTTTAAGATTGTTATTTTTCAAATTAACTGTGACGTTATTTAAAAATTAAAATTAATAATATTTAGAAAATTAATTTTGAAAAATGTACTTCATTTTTTGAATTCTACAGGTCTAAAGATGGTTAGGATAAATTTTTGGTATTTTTCTGAAAAAAATGAATTTTTTATGAATAGTAACATACGGTAAAATACCGTATATACAATTTAACAGCAAAATACGCTATTCATGACATCAAAAGTGATGTAAGGCCACATGGTTCAAACTCACATGAACTTATTACTATCAGGGGTCACATGAAACAATACTATTGGTTGTCTTGAGGGAAATACTAAAATAATGAATTCAATATTCAAAATGTACCCCTCCCCTCCACTATAAAAACCACCCATCACAACCACATCCTCTCACACCTCTCAAGCTCCAAGACTTCTATAAAATCTGCCCAAAAATCCTCCCTATCCCCTCCCCCACGTCCAAGAGCATCTTGAATCACCCAAATACCAATCTTAGGCCCTTAAGGAGGTTCTCAAGAGAAGGATTCAAGAGGTAATTTCTCTCCCTCTTCTCCTTAAATTTCCATTCAAGTTCAAGTTCATTTTTTGATCTCTCCCCACCTATATAAATCAAAATGGTATTTTAACTCTAGTATTATACATATAATGTAATTTTATGATTATAATGGGATATTATATCATCCAACCCCCTTTTCCTATTCCTTTTATTTTATTAAATAGAACTTTGTTCGTGAGGTATTAATTTATCACCTTCAAGAACGACATGCTTTCTTCTTCCATTTCTACCTTCAAATATGGTCATGAAACAATTTTTATGGATGAAACAGAATATTTTATATGTATTATGTCATATTTAATGTTCTAGAACTTAATTTTGAACATATTACTAAGTGATAAATTAAAACAAGTTCGTTGTGATCGAAAAACCGCCCAAATTAACCCAAACAATCATCATTAAATTCTTATCTAATGATTCATCCACATGGATATAATATGATTAATTATAAGATCATTAAAACTCCTGAAATCTCATTAATAACATGTAATATCAGTTCTGTATGTTTACCCATGTTCTACCCAAACATCAATTTAAGAATACAAGTGAACCACTCAAGAAAACCATAAAAACAAACATTTCCGAACAATGTTTTTAAACACTATAACTCATCCAAAGGCACATTAAATCAATTAATGGAACCGTAATGAACCATATTAATGTACAAAAGGTTATTTATTTCTAATTAATTAATATAATTTCATTATACATGACATTAAAGGGAAGTAAGCATTCAGATACAAGGTAAGGGGAAATCTCGAACCCAATTTTCTTCCTTCGGGTTCTCCCTATTTCACTCCATTTTGATATGGTGACTCCTTAAAGATCATTTATTAGTAATTATATTAACTATTTTGAGATATAAATGTTTTCTAATTATGTTTATTGTCAAACAAAATGTTTTCCAAAAGAACTCTTCTTTTAAGAACTCTTCTTTTAAGAACTCAACTTTTACCTCTCATTCATGGTTGATGGTTCTTCTATCAAGTATGTTGTTCCCTCTTTCTGTTGGGAACCCAAATATTATGAATGTATTATTATGATATGAAACCAATTCATTTACTTGGGTTAGTTTTGTTCACTTTTTATATGTGTTCTATGTGGAAATCATGATAATGATAATGTTATGATGTGACAGGTGTGCCCAGAATTATATAGCACAATATGAATGTTTCAAAGTGACAGGTGCACCCGGAATTACACAGCTCTATAATGAATTGGTTAAAGTGATGAATCTCATGAGTAAATTTGAAATGATGTGTGAACAAGATGCTAGATTGGTTCACAAGTATGTGTGGTAGTCAACCACTAAAACATGATGTTTCGTTATTTTGCATTTCCATATTTCAAGTCTTTTATTTATGATCCTCTCATGTCCATGATTTCTTTACCTATGTCATGATTATGATCACCCCATGATATATTCTTCTTATGTATCATCTTACAGGGATTTTACCTCACCCCTTTTAATTTTTATCCTCAGGTGGCTGCATATACTAAGGAGTGGAAAAGTGACAATAAGAGCTAGAGAAGAAGAAATTAAATAAATGTTTATGCTTGATGTTGTAATTGATTTGTATGATCCTTGTTTTCCCAAGACACTAAACCATTGGATCCTCTATGTGTGATACTATTATTTTTTTACCTTTAAAATGATGTAATATTAATGTATGAAAAGGTTGGGATGTTATAGTTGGTATCATAGGAATGGTTTAGTTAATTTGGGAATTAAGATTAGTGAACCCTAGAGAAAACCTCTTGCATGAGACTAAGTACAAGTAGGCACTCAAGAAAATATAAATTGGGATCCCATATGTTATGTTTTTGGTATAAATTGTTTAAATGAATAAGTTATTCATAACTTTTTTACTTATTTTTTGTTCTAACCTTTTCTATTTTATAAAATGGTGGGAACCAAGAGAAATAAGGCCAACAACTCGTGTGAGGGCCAGTACAACGTTTGCCCGAACGACGTCCCCAATGATTTGGGAGGTGGAGTTCAAAACTTCATGGTGATGCTTACCCAATTATCTCAGGTTATGAAAAATAACCATAATAATACGGAACGTCCTCCTTCACCAAAGAGGGAGAAACTGGATATCTAATGTTTTATGCGGCAATGACGACCGACGTTTAGTGGATCTTCTGATCCACTAGTTGCAGAACAGTGAGTTAACTCCATGGAGAAGTTCTTTTCTGTTATTCACTGTTCTGAGATGGAGAAGGTGACCCTAGCCATTTATTTTCTAGATGGAGAAGCTAATAAATGGTGGGATTTGATTAAGAACGCCAATCCAAGGGGGAAAATTGAAGAGATGGAATTTGAAGACTTTAAGATAATGATTCTTAATAAGTATTTCCCACGAACTCTTCGTATGAAGATGGAGAGAGAATTTATAGAGATCAAGAAAAAAGAAGGAGAATATATCACAACCTATGAAGCAAATTTCACAAGGCTTTCAAGGTATGCTTCAGGTTTTGTTATCAACAATGATAGAAAAATTGAAAGATTCTTTAGTGGATTAAAACCATGCCTTTGAAAGGCTATTGCAATTCATGAATTTTGGAGTTATGAAGAATTTGTTCGATGTTCTCTCAAAGTGGAGATGCATTTTAGAGAATGGTCCCATGGCTATGGTGATATGAAAATAAAGATTGAGTTTCAAGCTGGTGGATCTAATGACAAAGGTGGGAAGAAAAATCAACGACCCACATGCCAAAAATATGGGAAGTTGCACCATGGGAACTGCCTCAAAGGGACGGGGAAATGATTTAAGTGTAGGAAAGAAGAAAACCATGCCCAAGAGTGTCGAAAAGACATGAAAAGGAAGGATAATGTAGTCGATGAATGGAGATAACCACTCATGGTTCAATGCTACAACTGTAGGGAGCTAGGGCACTACGCTAACTAGTGCACTAAACCTCGAGTTCTTGAGGGTAATCAGTGTCTGCAACCACCAAAGCCAAAGGAACAAGGGAAGGCTTATGCCATCACTACTACGGAGGTGGATCATGATAATGAATTCATACAAGGTACACTTCATATTCACTCAAGAATGGAAAAAGTTTTATTTTATTCTGGTTCTACGCATTCATTTATATCTTACAAGTTTTCTAGAACTATAGAATCGAAGCCCTGAAACCTTGAAGTAGAGATATCTGTAAAAACACCAAGTTGTGCAACCATTTCAACCCAAGTGTTTGAATCTTCTCCTGTTGGCATATGTGGGATGATTCTTCCATAAAATCTCGTAATACTTCCCTTGGTGTAATTTGATATTATAATGGGAAAGTATTGGCTCTCGTTATATAGAGCACATATCAACTATCGGGAAAAGGAAATATCTTTTCATATTCTGAACCATACCAAGATCTTCTAAAAATTCAAGGAAGATCATGAATATCCTTTGAAATATCCTTCAATGGTGTGGGTATTGATTCCCTATAAAGAAGCATACCTCACCCAAATGGATGAGTTGAAGGAAAGTTCAAACCTTGAGTAAATGTCCATCGTGAGGGAATACAATGATGTATTTCCCGAAGAGTTACCTGGAATTCCCCCAGATCATGAGGTAGAGTTCTCAATTGAACTCATACCTGGAGCTACTCCTATCTCGAAGTGTCCCTATAGGATGGATCCTATCGAACTGGAGGAGTTAAAGAAGAAGCTGGAAGACCATATGGACAAAGGGATCATATGACCTAGTGCATCACCTTGGGGTGCACCAGTGTTTTTTGTGAATAAGAAGGGTGGAACAATGCGGTTGTGTATCGATTATCAGGAAATCAACAAGATCCCAATAAAGAACAAGTATCCTCTTCCAAGGACTGACGACCTGTTTGATCAGTTAAGAGGTGCTCAATACTTTTCAAAGGTGGATCTTCATTCTGAATATCATCAGGTAATGGTGAAGAAGTAAGATATTTAGAAGACTGCCTTTCGTACAAGGTATCGTCACTATGAGTTTTTGGTGATGCCCTTTGGACTTACTAATTCCCCTTCAATCTTCATGGATTTGATTAATAGAGTCTTTAGACATTACCTAGACTAATTTTTTGTAGTTTTTATCGATGATATTCTCATCTACTCCAAGATAAAGTAGGAACATGAAGAACATCGAAGACTTGTGTTAGCAACATTTAGAAAGAAGAAGTTGTACGCCAAGTTCAGAAAGTGTGACTTTTGGATGAAGCAAGTAACATTAATGGGACATGTGATCACAAGTGAGGGATTTTCTGTGGATCCTTCAAAGACAATGGTGATTGGGGAATGGCCTAGGCCCTCTAGTGTCACAGAAATCCATAGTTTTCTTGGATTAGCTGGGTACTAATGACGTTTTGTGAGAAACATCTCATGATTGTCAAGCCCTCTAAAAAAGTTAACAAGGACAAGGGTAAAGTATGTCTTGATGGAAGAATGTGAGGGAAGCTTCAAGGAGCTAAAGAAAAGGCAGATCACAACACTTGTACTCACACTACAGAAAAGTGGGGAATGTTTTGTGATATATAGTGATTCTTCCAAGAAAGTCTTGGGTTGTGTAATCATGAAAAATGAAAAAGTGATAGCCTACGCCTCATGACAGTTGAAGATCCATGATCATAACTACCCGACGCATGATCTAGAGCTGGCAGTAGTGATTTTTTCCTTGAAAATATAGCACCACTACCTTTATGGTGAGAAGTGTGACATATACACCGACCACAATAGCCTAAAGTATATATTCACACAAAAGGAGCTCAACATGCATCAAAAGAGATGGTTAGAGCTAATCAAGGATTACGATTGATCTATTCACTATCATCCTGGAAAGGCAAACAAGGTAGTTGATGCACTAAGTAGAAAAGATCCTGCTACCCTATCCATGATGCGGATTGAGAAAGACCCTATCTTCATTGATATGAATAGAATGGATTTGGAAATATTAAGTACAGGGGATACATCCTACCTTGCCCAAATTATTGCACAACCATCCATCCAGGAGAAGATTAAGGAAGCACAAAGGGATGATGTGGAGATACAAAAGAGGGTGAATACAGTAAAAAAGGTAATCTGTAAGAGTTCCATATCGACGATGATGGTGTGATTCGGTTTGGAACATAGCTTTGTGTGCCTTCATCACCCGAGATAAAGAAGGAGATATTGGACAATGCACATAGCTCAACTTTCTCTATCCATCATGGGAGTACCAAGATGTACCGTGATATCCAGGAACACTTCTGGTGGGATAACATGAAGAAGGAGATTGGATAATATATATCAAGGTTCTTGGTATGTCAACAAGTTAAAGTTGATCGAAAAAAGTCCAAAGGTTTCATGTAGCCATTGCCTATACCCATGTGGAAATGGGAAAATGTTACTATGGACTTTGTCACGGGTCTCCCGAAGACGTCAAAGGGAAATAATGTGATATGGGTTGTGGTTGACAGACTCACCAAGACTGGACATTTTATCCCTATTCGGAAAGATCTATCACTTGAACAACTTGCAAAGATATATGTGAAGGAAGTGGTGAGACAGCCCGGTGTTCCACTCTCAATTGTCTCTGACCCTGATCTGAGGTTCACATCAAAATTCTAGAGGATTCTTCACCATTCTTTGAGTACTGAATTAATTTTCAGCATGACCTATCACCCCCAAACTGATATCCAATCTGAAAGGACTATACAGACACTTGAAGATATGCTTAGAACATGCTCTCTAGAATTCAAAGGTGGAGGGGATCAACATCTCCCATTGGTTGAGTTCTCATACAACAATAGCTTCCACACAAGTATTAAAATGGCTCCATATGAAGCTCTGTATGGAAAGCAATGTATAACTCCATCCTGTTGGGATGAAGTTGGAGAAAGAAATCTACTTGGACCTGAGCTTGTTTAGGAGATGAATGAGAAGGTTCAAGTCATCCAGAAACACATCAATGCTGCTCAAATTTGGCAAAAGTGCTATGCTGACAATCGTCGAAGGGACTTGGAGTTCGACGTTGGAGATAATGTCTTCCTTCAAATATGTCCATGGAAGAGAGTCATGCGATTCGGGAAGAAAGGGAAGCTAAGCCCAAGGTATATTGGCCCCATTGAAATCCATGACTGCATAGGATCTTTGGCCTATCCGCTTGCACATCCACCGAATATGGCTCGAGTTCATGATGTTTTTCATGTATCACTCCTAAGGAAGTACATACCTAATCCCTCACATGTACTAAACTCAAAGGTTGTGAAATTGGAAGATGATATCTCCTATGAGGAGTAGACAGTAAAGATTCTAGACCGAAGTGATAAGGATCTACACAACAAGACAACCCACCTTGTCAATGTGTTGTGAAGGAACCATAAGTTTGAAGAAGCAACTTGGGAACCGGAAGAGGTGATGAAGGAGAAGTACCCTCACCTGTTTATGTAAAATGAAATTTCGAAGGTGAAATTTATTAAGGGGGGAATAATGTAACAACCCAATGTTTTTAAATGAAAAATCTCATCTTAAAGTTATGTCATAAAATCACATGAATGCACAACATAATGAACTACTAAGTGATAAGTCACCTTTAAACATTTTGTCTCTTTTGTGTTTGGAATTTTGAAAATCTGACATACATGATTGTGTTCAAGATGATTTTTGTGGTCTAATAGAACAAACTTGTTTTTTGGGTGAATAGTAACATACCCTTATGAATAGTAAAATGAATAGTAATATGAATCTTCTGAATAGTAAATAATATTATTATTTTATTTTCCTAAGGCAATAAGATAATGAGATCTTAATTAATTTTTCAATGAGAAATAAAAATAAGTACACTTTTAAAATTTTTATTTTTAGAAATAACTATGACTTTATTTAAAAATTAAATTAATAATATCTAGAATATTAATTTTGAAAAATTGACTTCGTTTTTTGAATTATACACGTTGAAAAATGTTAGGGTAAATTTTTGGTATTTTTCTGAAAAACTCGAATTTTTTATGAATAGTAAAATACAGTAAAATACCGTATATACAACTTAACAGTTAAATACACTATTCCTGGCATCACATGTAATGAACCAAAGTTTCATTAATGGAAAATCCCTCTTTATCTTATTAAATGTCTCTTTATATAAAATTTTTTTATATGATGTTAACTTCTTTGGTTTTATGTTAAGATTTTTGATCGTTGTTTATATAGCCGCTGAACAGTGATCACATGATTAGTATAAATATAGGACCTTAACAAATCCAATTTACTTAGACAAAAGAAGTGATGGCCTCATCCAGTAGAATTTCCCCATACGAAGCCCATTTGTCGGAGCTCGTAAAAGAGGTGGCATCCTTGGGCTTCGCCCTTGACCAAGCCTAAGCTGAGCTTCACCATGTCAAGCTCGAACGGGACCGTCTACGGGAAAAGTGGAAGTTGATAGAGTTTATCACTCGAGCGATGTTACCCGAGCCACCCCAAGAGTCTGTCACCATCGCACACCTTACCCTTAGGTCTTATATGGATGTTTTAAGGGGTTATGTAACAAATAAGTAGTACTATGTTCATGTACATTGTTTTTGTCTATAATAATGAATATAATTTCTAGTCATTTTTGATACATTGTAAATAGTTTTTAAAGTTCAAATGGTGTTTTTAGTTATTACTTATTTAAGAAATCTATTTTATTAAATTAAGGGATTTTTGAATTAAATAATATTTTAATAAAATAATATTATTATTATTAAATTAATTTTTATTAAATATAAATGATCTTATAATTTTATGAATGCAACTAAATTTTTTATTAAGGTTTGAAAGCCATTTCTGTCAAAACCCATGAATTTTTGATAAATGTCGGTTTTTATTTTAAAAGTAAAAATTCACATATTTAGAAAATTATTTAGATAAAATAAATGTTATTTTTGGAATTAGGACATCGAAATTATCCAACGGTGAATTTTTCATAATTTTCTGAGACAGTCAAATTTTTGGGTAAAAATTAAATACCGTTTAAATATATAATGTGTTTTATTACATCATAATGACCCAATGGTGATGTAATAAAATACTATAATCCTTATGTTCTGCCAATATATGTTTTACCATGAAAATAAAGTGATTTTGTGTTTGTTTGACTTATTTTTCACAGCATTAATGCACCCCTTAAGACTTATCCAACACTTTGCATTTTTAAATTAATTTCCATGGGAGTGTGAGTCAACTCCAAAAAAGAAACCTTATTATTCTAAGAAGTTCGGACTTGTTCCTTATAAAATATTTTTTTCCTCTTCCCTTTTCCAAAAACCATGGGAAAAACCATGGGATGGTTTGTGGTTTGGATTAATTTAATGTAAGGGGACCCAAACATAAATAATAAAGAATTCTCTCACCTTTCCTATATAAACCCACCCAATCTCCCACTTCCTCCTCACCAAAATCCCTTGGAGTTCGTCCAAAATCTGCCCTACTCTCTCTATAATCCTCCCAAGGTGCCCGAAGCTCCCAAGAAGCCTCTCACAAGCCTCTCTCTAGCCTTTGGAAGCACACTTCAAAGTAAGGGTTTTTTCTTCCTTTCTCATTTTTGTCAATTTTATTTAAGTTGTATTGACCTTTTAATTTCAATTATGAATGTTGGGGTATGGTTTTGCACCTCCCCCATACTTCCCCTTTATTTTTTGAATGATGGGATACCCCTTTCTCTCTCATTAAATGCCTCCTATGTACACCTATTACTATGCCGAAATTCTGAAAGGAACTCCTCTCTCTTCTTTTACATTCAAGAAATACTTTTGTATCATGAATCTAAATTCCATTTCAATTTTTGGGACATGTATCTATATGACCTCTTTACTATCCATTACATGTAAATATGATGAGGAACCCCTTTCTCTCTCATCAACCATTTTTATAAATTCTTATGTCACGCCGTTACGCTGCCGAAATTGCACCGATTTTCTAAGCCAATGTCATTGTGTAGTGAATATCATGCCCATTTTCTCCATCAAGGGTATTCACCTTTATGCACATTTACTTATTGATTGTATAGTTTCATGTATGAATTCCAAATTCCTTTATTGTGGAATAAATGATTATGTTTTATGAATCCATGTTTTATGATCCATGTGGCACACTTATGCATGAAATGAAATGTTTAAGAAGGGTGCGCCCTTATAGCGCTCCAATGCATTTGGTAAAGTATAGTATCATGATACGCCATGTGCAATGAGTGTTGACTCATGCTAATTCAAGTGCAACGAGGATTTACTCGTGCTTCATGTGCAATGAGGGTTTACTCATGCTTTATGTTCCATGAGCCTTGGCTCATGCTAATTCCATGTTTAGTGTTGTTGCCACATTTCCATGTTATGATTATCATGCTTTATCATGCCTTTATGTTCATGTTTCTTTTATGATCTATTGATATGCCTATTTTGTAACATGTATTGTACTCCTCATGTTATTCCATTTTTACTCCCTTACTGGGATTTATTGCTCACCCTTTTCTTATGCATGTCCTCAGGTTATCCCATGCAATGCTAAGTACGAAGGAATGTAGTGGTCATGTAAAGGAAGTTTTCAATAAAGATGTTGTATTTCATGTTATAAGTTTTTATGTGATGATCCTAATCCTCAAAGACACTAAAACATTCGATCTTCTTTGTTGTATCAAGTGAATTTTTATGTAATGGATCATGTTTAAGTTGTAATAAAAAGCAGGGTTGTCATAGTTGGTATCAGAGGATAGGCTTAGTTATTTTTGGGATTAGGAAACCCTAGTAAAGCCTTAGATACAAGACTAAGTAAAATAAAAACATCCCTAATTTTTGGTAGGTGCTGAGTAAGTTGTTTATCAAACAAATACATCACTGTCTGAATACGAGCAGGTATAGGCGGCTCTGGCCCAGATGTATCCTAGGGGTAAAACCCGAAACCATCGCTTTGAGCTACACTCGAACGCGAACAGGTTCACGACAACGGGCCTTGCTACACTCTTGGTTATGACACTCCTGGGGGATATGTTTTGATAAATTCACAAGCATTGTATGAACCCTTATTTAGGGAATTAAAAAAATTCCCCTAAGAATATATGTTAGAAAGCAGATCATGAAAAGCCTAGATTGAAGCCTATAGACTCATGAGTTAAGGAATAAAAGTTTATTTATAAGTCATCAACTTTTATCTTTGGATTACCCTTTATGTGTTACCCCTAACTTTTCTTTTATTCGAGCCAATGGCCGATAATAGGAGAACTCCGGCTAACAACCGTTGTGAAGATCAGTTTGATGATTGTACTAATGAGATTCCAAATCCATTGGGAGCGGGAATCGCGAACTTTTTCACGCTTCTCTCTTAGCTAACTCAAGTTTTGAATAGAAACACAGGTCAAGAGGAACGTTCAAACCCCCTTAAGAAAGAAAAAGTCACTATCAAGAGCTTCATGAGACAAAGACCTCCTACTTTTAGTGGATCATCCGATCCCACGATCACTGAAAAATTGATCAACTCCATTGAAAAGATATTCTCCATCCTCCAATTTTCTGAACAAGAGAAGGTTCTCCTAGTGGCTTATTGTATGGAGGGTGAATCTGATCAATGGTGGACGTTGATAAAAAATACGAAGCCTGAGGAGGATATCGAGGCATTAGAATGGAAGGATTTCTGGAAGATGTTTTTCGATAAATATTTTCCACGCACCCTCCAGCTTAAGATGGAAAGGGAGTTCCTTTCCCTCAAGAAAAAAGATTAATAATCTGTTGGAGCGTATGAGGAAAACTTCACGAGGCTTGCACGATACGCTTCCGGTTTTGTCATTACCCCCGAATGCATGGTTGACCGCTTCTTTGGTGGGATGAAGCCTAGCTTACAGAAAGCATTAGCGATTCATGACTTCGACATCTATGAGGAAATTGTCTGATGTTCCCTCAAGGTCGAAATGGAGATCGGGGAATCACATGGGTATCATGGGGAAAAAATCGTAAGGTGGACTTCAATGCTGGTGGTCGGATGGATAAATTCAATGGTGCTAAGAAGATCCAGCACCCCACTTTCCAAAAGTGCAGAAAGAAGCACCCTGGAAATTGTCTTAAGGGGACGAGAAAATGCTTCAGGTGTAGAAGAGAAGGGGACCTAGCTGTTAACTGTCGGGAAGAAGGACCCACGGCTGCGACATTGGAGAGGAACGCTTCGTTCGAACCTCAACACGTTGTTCAATGCTACAAATGAAAACAACCTGGTCATTTTGCAAATCAGTGCCCTAATACAAGGGTTATTGGAGGCAACCAACAGCCTCCAAGACAGCAAGGAAGAGCTTTTGTCATTACTTCTGCCGAAGTGAACCCCGACAACGAAGTAGTGACAGGTACGCTGGTTATTCATTCTAGAATAGCGAACATACTTTTTATCAGGTTCTACTCATTCTTTTATATCTCGAAAGTTTAGTAGAACAATCCTACCACCACCACAAATCATGGAAGTAAAGATTTCGAAGAGTACGGCAAATGGGGAAATCATTGCATCCCATGAATGTAAGTCCTCACCTATTATAATCTGTGGATTGAATTTCCCAGCGATCTTCGTCATACTCCCTCTAGTGGAATTTGATGCAATTCTTGGCATGGATTGGATTTCCTTATATAGATCCAACATAAATTTTCAGGATACGGAAATCACACTCCATATGGAGAATCGAACCCCGATTCATTACAAGCGTTAGGAGGAAGATGAATCTTCTTTAGCACCATCATCTTAAGCATGGATATTACTGCCTTATGATAATGCATATATGGCTCAGATGATTGAGTCCAAGGAAAAACCATCCTTGAAGAAATTACTATTGTGAGGTAATTCGCTGAAGTGTTTCCCGAGGAACTGCATGGTCATCCTCCAAGAAGAGATGTTGAGTTCTCAATTGAACATATACCTGGGGCACTACCAATATCCAAGACTCCATATAGAATGACTATTGTAGAGCTTGAAGAGCTGAAGAAAAAACTACAACAGAATCTGGATAAAGGGTTTATACGCCCAAGTGCTTCACCATGGGGTGCACCAGTCCTCTTCGTCAAGAAGAAGGATGGGTCAATGCGGCTTTGCATCGATTATCGTGAACTTAACAAAATCACGATAAAGAACAAGTATCCTCTCCAAAGAATCAATGACTTGTTTGATCAGCTGCGTGGAGCACAATACTTCTCCAAGGTGGATTTGCGGTCGGGATATTATCAAGTAAGGGTGAAGAAAGATGATGTCCCCAAGACTGCTTTTTGTACAAGGTACGGGTACTATGAATTCATAGTAATTCCTTTCGGAGTCACCAATTCTACATCAATATTAATGGAATTGATGAATAGAGTATTTAGAGATTACCTTGAAAAAATTTTGGTAGTCTTTATAGATGATATTCTAATATACTCCAAAACCAAGGAGGATCATGAGGAGCATTAAAAAACTGTACTAGAGACTTTGCACAATGAAAAGCTCTATGCAAAGTACAGAAAGTGTGAGTTCTGGTTGAAGGAGGTCTCATTCTTGGGCAATATCATCATAAGCAATGGGATATCTGTGGACCCCTCCAAAATAGATACAATGGAGGGATGTCCGAGGCCAACATTAGTAACGGATATCTGTAGCTTCTTGGGGTTAGCTGGATATAATCGACGAATTGTGAGAAATTTCTCACGATTTTCCAACCCTCTTACCAAGCTAAATTGAAAGGGGGTAATGTTTTATTAGAGTGATGAATACGAATAAAGATTCAAGGAGTTGAAAAGGAGGATTATCACTGCACCTGTGCTCACTTTACCCACAAGTGGGGAGCTTTTTGTGGTATTCAGTGATGCTTCGAAGAAGTGATTAGGATGTGTGCTAATGCAGAATGATAAAGTGATATCCTATGCCTTAAGCTAGTTGAAAATCCATGAGAGAAACTATCCAACACATGATCTGGAGTTAGAGGCTGTGATCTTTGACTTGAAAATCTGGCGGCATTATCTCTATGGAGAGAAATGTGAGATATATATTGACCACAAGAGTCTTAAATATATATTCACAGAATAAGAGCTTAATATGCGCCAGAGAATATAGATAGAGATCATCAAGGATTATGATAGTTCAATAAATTACCACCCTGGGAAAGCGAACAAGGTGGCAGATTCCCTAAGTAGAAAGGACCCAGCAATTCTATCAATGATGAGAATTGAGAAGGATCCAATCTTCTTAGACTTGATGATGATGGACATGGGAATCATAGGGAAGGGAACATCATCAATCCCTTCACAAATGATTGCTCAACTGTCTCTTTTGGAAAGGATAAAGGATGCTCAAAAGGATGATGTGGGAATTTAAGAAAAAGTGGAAGCTATCAAAAAGGGGAAATCCTCAGAGTTTAATGTTAATGAAGAAGGATTTGTGCGGTTTGGGAAAAGACTACGTGTTTTATCAAGTCCAGAGCTGAAGAAGGAACTTTTGGATGATGCACATAGTTCAAATTTCTCTATTCACCCACGGAGCACAAAGATGTATCGAGATATCTGAGAGAACTTTTGGTGGGATAATCTGAAGAAGGAGATTGCTGAATATAAATCAAATTGCCTGGTGTGTCTGTAAGTGAAGGAAGAGAGGCAGGAGTCTAAGGGGATGATGCAACCATTGCCCATACTAGAATGGAAATGGGAGAACATCCCCATGGACTTTTTCACTGGACTTCCAAGGACATCCAAAGGCAACAATGCAATCTGGGTTGTTGTGGATCATCTTACAAAGACTGCACACTTCATTTCTATTCAGTAGGATTCCTCTTTGGATCAACTGGCACAGATATATATCAGAGAAGTGGTAAGGTTTCATGGTGTACCACTATCTATTGTGTCTGACCGAGATCCAAGATTCACCTCTAAGTTTTGTAAGAGTCTTCAACATGCTCTGAATACTGAACTGAACTTCAGTACGGCCTATCATCCTTAAACTGATGGCCAATCTGAGCGGACTATCCATACACTTGAAGATTTGTGGAGAGCGTGCTCAATGGACATTAAAGGAGGATGGGATCAACATCTTCATATGGTTGAGTGATCTTAAAATAACAGTTTCCACTCAAGCATCCAAATGGCACCATATGAAGCCCTGTAAGGTAAAAGGTGCAGAACACCGGCATGTTGGGATGAGGTCGGTGAACGTAAGCTGCTTGGACCAGAAATGGTCAAAGAAATGGTGGAGAAGGTGAGAACTATTCAGCATCATATCAAGGTATCCTAGAGTCGATAGAAGATTTATGTAGATAATCGTCGACGAGACCTTGAGTTTAAAGCTGGATACATGGTTTTTCTACGCATATCTCCATGGAAAAGGTCCTGAGGTTTGGAAAGAAATGGAATTTAAGTCCAAGGTACATCGGCCCATTTAAGATTCTTGATCGTGTTGGGGTTGTGACCTATCGTCTAGCACTTCCACCTACCATGGCCAAGGTGCATGATGTCTTTCATGTATCCCTCTTAAGGAATTACATACTGGACCCTTCACATGTTCTCTCATCCGAGGTGGTACAATTGGAAGACGATATTTCTTATGAGGAGAAACCAGTGAAGATCTTAGATCGTAGAGATAAAGTTCTACGAAATAAGACAATGCCCCTCATTAACGTGATGTGGAGAAACCACAAGTTTGAAGAAGAGACTTGGGAATCGGAGGATATGATGTAGTTGAGTTACCCACATTTGTTTTTGTGTGGGAAAAGGAAAATTTCGAGGGCAAAATTTCTTAAGGATATGTTGAGAGCGTGCTCAATGGACTTTAAAGGAGGATGGGATCAACATCTTCCTCTGGTTGAGTTCTCGTATAATAACAGTTTCCACTCAAGCATCCAAATGGCACCATATGAAACCCTGTGTGGGAAAATGTGTAGAACACCAGCATGTTGGGAGGAGGTCGGTGAATGTAAGCTGCTTGGACCAGAAATGGTCAAAGAAATGGTGGAGAAGGTGAAAACCATTCAGCAACATATCAAGGCATCCCAGAGTCAACAGAAGAGTTATGAAGATAATCGTCGATGAGACCTTGAGTTTAAAGCTGGAGACATGGTTTTTCTACGCATATCTCCGTGGAAAAGGTCATGAGGTTTGTAAAGAAAGGGATGTTAAGTCCAAGGTACATCGGCCCCTTCGAGATTCTTGATCGTGTTGGGGCTGTGGCCTACCAACTAGCACTTCCACCTACCATGGCCAAGGTGCATGATGTCTTTCATGTATCCCTCTTAAGGAAGTACATATTGGATCCTTCACATGTACTCTCATCTGAGGTGGTACAATTGGAAGACGATATTTCTTATGAGGAGCAACCAGTGAAGATCTTAGATCATAGAGAAAAAGTTCTACAAAATAAGACAATGCCCCTCGTCAAGGTGTTGTGGAGAAACCACAAGTTTGAAGAAGCGACTTGGGAATCGGAGGATATGATGAAGCTTAGTTACCCACATTTGTTTTAGTGTGGGAAAAAGAAAATTTCGAGGGTGAAATTTCTTAAGGGGGGAATATTGTAACGACCCAAAGTTTCATTAATGGGAAATCCCTCTTGATCTTATTAAATGTCTCTTTATATAAAATGTTTTTATAAGATGTCAACTTCTTTGGTTTTATGTTAATATTTTTGACTGTTGTTAATATAGTCGTTGAACAGTGATCACATGATTAGTATAAATATAGGACCTTAACATATCCAATTTACTCAGAAAAAAGAAGTGATGGCCTCATCCAGTAGAATTGCCCCATACGAAGCCCATTTGTCAGAGCTCGGAAAAGAGGTGGCATCCTTGGGCTTCACCCTTTACCAAGACAAAGCTGAGCTTCACCATGTCAAGCTCGAACGGGACAGTCTACGGGAAAAGTGGAAGTTGATAGAGTTTACCACTCGAGCGATGTTATTCAAGCCACCCCAAGAGTCGGTCACCATTCCACACCTTAAACTTAGGTCTTATACAGATGTTTTAAGGGGTTATGTAACAAATAAGTAGTACTATGTTCATTTACATTATTTTTTTATATACTAATGAATATAATTTCTAGTCATTTTTGATACATTGTAAATAGTTTTTAAAGTACAAATGGTGTTTTTAGTTATTACTTAATTAGGAAATCTATTTTATTAAATTAAGGTATTTCTGAATTAAATAAAATTTTAATAAAATAATATTATTATTATTAAATTAATTTTTATTAAATATAAATGATCTCATAATTTTATGAATGCAATTAAAATCTTTATTAAGGATTGAAAGCCATTTCTGTCAAAACCCGTGAATTTTCGATAAATGTCAGTTTTTATTTTAAAAGTGAAAATTCACATATTTAGAAAATTATATAGATAAAATAAATGTTATTTTTGGAATCAGGACGTCGAAATTATCCAACGGTGAAATTTTCGTAATTTTCTGAGACTGTCAAATTTTTGGGTAAAAATTAAATAACATTTAAATATATAATGTGTTTTATGACATCATAATGACACAATGGTGATGTAATAAAATACTATAATCCTTATGTTCGGCCAATATATGTTTTACTATTAAAATAAAGTGATTTTGGGTTTGTTTGACTTATTTTTCAAAGCATTAATGGACCCCTCAAGACTTATTCAACACTTTGCCTTTTTTAAATTAATTTCCACGGGAGTGTGACTCACCTCCACATAAGCAACCTTATTATATTAAGAATTTCGGACTTGGGCCTTATAAAATATTTTTTTCCTCTTCCCTTTTCCAAAAACCATGGGAAAAACCATGGGATGGTTTGTGGTTTGTATTAATTTAATGTAAGGAGACCCCAACCTAAATAATAAAGAATTCCCTCACGTTTCCTATATAAACCCACCCAATCTCCCACTTCCTCCTCACTAAAATACCTTGGAGTTAGTCCAACCTCTCCCTACTCTCTCTAGAATCCTCCCAAGGTTCCCCAAGCTCCCAAGAAGCCTCTCACAAGCCTCTCTCTAGCCTTTGGAAGCACACATCCAAGTAAGGGTTTTTTTTCTTCCTTTCTCATTTTTGTCAATATTCATTAAGTTGTATTTCCCTTTTACTTTCAATTATGAATGTTGGAGTATGGTTTCGCACCTCCCCCATACTACCCCTTTATTTTTTGAATGATGGGAGACCCATTTCTCTCTCATCAAATGCCTCCCATGTACACCCGTTACTATACTGAAATTCCGAAAGGAACTTCTCTCTCTTCTTTTACATTCAAGCAATAATTTTGTATCATGAATCTAAATTCCATTTAAATTGTTGGGAAATGTATCTATATGACCTACTTACTTTCCATTACATGTAAATATGATGAAGAACCTCTTTCTCTCTCATCAACCATTTTTATCAATTCTTATATCACATCGTTACGCTGCCAAAATCGCACCGATTTTCTAAGCCAGTGTTATTGTGTAGTGAATACCACGTCCATTTTCTCCATCAAGGGTATTCATCTTTATGCACATTTACTTATTGATTGTATAGTTTCATGTATGAATTCCACATTCCTTTAACGTGGAATAAATGATTATGTTTTATGAATCTATGTTTTATGATCCATGTGGCACACTTATGCATGAAATGAAATGTTTAAGAAGGGTGCGCCCTTATAGCTCTCCAATGCATTGGGTAAAGTATAGTATCATGATACATCATGTGAAATGAGTGTTGACTCATGATAATTCAAGTGCAACGAGGGTTTACTCTTGCTTCATGTGAAATGAGGGTTTACTCATGCTTTATGTGCAATGAGCCTTAGCTCATGCTAATTCCATGTTAAGTGTTGTTGCCACATTTCCATGTTATGATTATCATGATTTATCATGCCTTTATGTTCATGTTTCTTTTATGCTCGATTGATATACCTATTGTCTAACATGTATTGTACTTCTCATGTTATTCCATGTGTACTCACTTACTGGGCTTTATAGCTCACCCTTTTCTTATGCATGTTCTCTGGTTATCTCATGCAATGCTAAGTACGAAGGAATGTAGTGGTCATGTAAAGGAAGTTTTCAATAAAGATGTTTTATTTCATGTTTTAAGTTTTTATGTAATGATCCTAATCCCCAAAGGCACTAAACCTTTCGATCTTCTTTGTTGTATCAAGTGAATTTTTATGTAATGAATCATGTTTAAGTTGTAATAAAATGCAGGGTTGTCATATCACAAGTGATGAAAGGCCACTAGGTTCAAACTCACATGAACTTATTACTATTAGGGGTCACATGAAACAATACTATTGGTTTTATTTAGGGAAATAATAAAATAATGAATTAAATATTCAAAGTTTACCCCTCCCCTCCACTATAAAAACCACCCTTCACACCCTCATTCCATCACACCTCTCAAGCTCCAAGACTTCACTAAACTCTACCCAAACATCCTCCCTAGACCCTCTCCCACGTCCAAGAGCTACTAGTCTCATCAAAAGAACAATCTTAGTCCCTTAAAGAGGTTCTCAAGAGAAGGATTAAAGAGGTAATTTCTCTCCCTCTTCTCTTTTAATTTCCTTTCAAGTTCAAGTTCATTTATTGATCTCTCCGCACCTATCTTCATCCAAATGGTATTGTAACTCTAGTATTATACATATACTATAATTTTATGATTATAATGGGATATTATATCATCCAACCCCCTTTCCCTCTTCCTTTTATTTTATTAAAGAGAACGTTGTTTGTGAGGTGTTGATTTATCACCTTCAAGAACGACATGCTTTCTTCTTCCATTTCTACCTTCATATCAGGTCATGTAACCATTTTTATGGTTGAAACAGAATATGTATTATGTATTATGTCCTATTTAAATTTCTGTAACTTACTTATGAACATATTACTAAGTGATAAATTAAAACAAGTTTGTTGTTATCGAAAAACCACCCAAATTAACCCAAACAATCATCATTTAATTCTTATCTAATAATTCATCCACATGGATATAATATGATTCATTATAAGATAATTCAAACTCCTTTAATATCATTAATAACATTTAATATCATTTCTCTATGTTTACCCATGTAATACCCAAACTTTAATTTAAAAATACAAGTGAACCACTCAAGAAAACCATAAAAACCAACATTCCCGAACAATGTTTTTAAACTCTATAACTCATCCAAAGGCACATAAAATCACTTAATGGAACCATAATGAACCATATTAATTTAAACAAGGTTATTTATTTCTAATTAATGAATATAATTTCATTATACAGGACATTAAATGGAAGGAAGCATTCGGATACAAGGTAAGGGGAAATCTCGAACCCAATTTTCTTCCTTCGAGTTCTACCTCTTCCACTCCATTTTGATATGGTTACTCCTTAAATATCATTTATTCATAATTATCTTACCTTTTCTGATATATACGTGTTTTCTAATTAATTTTATGTCAAACCAAATGTTTTTCAAAAATACTCTTCTTTTAAGAACTCAACTTTTACCTCTCATTCATTGTTGATGGTTCTTGTATCAAATATGTGGTTCCCTCTTTATTTTGGGAACCCAAATAATATGAATGTATTCTTATGAAATGAAACCCATTCCTTTAAATGGTATAGTTATGTTCACTTTTGATATGTGTTCTATCTGGCAATCATGATAATGATAATG
Source organism: Viscum album (assembly GCA_963277665.1). Classification (NCBI taxonomy): domain Eukaryota; kingdom Viridiplantae; phylum Streptophyta; class Magnoliopsida; order Santalales; family Viscaceae; genus Viscum; species Viscum album. The sequence goes on along the minus strand of OY728134.1, from coordinate 599,679,298 downwards.
TTATGATGTGACGGGTGCACCCAGAATTATATAGCGCAATATGAATGTTTCAAAGTGACGGGTGCGCCCAGAATTATATAGAGCTCCAATGCATTGGGTAAAGTGATGAATATCATGAGTAAATGTGAAATGATGTGTGAACAAGATTCTATCTTGGTTTAAAATTATGTGTGGTAGTTAACCACTAATACATGATGTTTCATTTTTATACATTTCCACATTTCAAGTCTTTTATTTATGCTCCTCTCATGTTCATGATTTATTTACCTATGTCATGATTATGCTCACCCCATGATATATTCTTCTTATATATCCTCTTACTAGGATTTTAGGTTACCCATTTTAATGTATATTCTTATGTGGCTACATATACTAAGGAGAGTACAAGTGACAATAAGAAGCTACAGAAGAATAAATTAAATAAATGTTTATGCTTGATGTTGTAATTTCTATGTATGGTCCTAGTTTTCCCAAGAAACTAAATTGTTTGATCCTATATGTGTAATACTATTATGTTGTTTACCTTTAAAATGATGTAATAGTAATGTAAGAAAATGTTGGGATGCTATACGGTTTCCATGTGTTCAATATTAAGTGGTGAAATACATAAGATAGATATAGGATTTGGTCCACTCATATGGAAATAAACATCAATTGACCTCCTAGGTGAAGGTGCTACTTGGCATCCCCTCCCCCACAGATCACTTTACAGATTAATTAGTTTCTGGCATACCTCTACAGGGGGAGTCAAATGAGTCTTTGGGAGGGGATGCTTATTGGAATTATCCTATAGTAAGGGGACCTACCATCTTCCATGTAAATACTCTAACCCCACATGATTTAGAAGTTACCAAAGGCCTATGAGTGTTGAATAACACCTCTTGTACTTGTCCATGTATAAATGATCACATAATAAGGGAAGGGTCATGAGAAACCTAGGGTAGAGGGAGATGGAACCGTCACACATAAATGGTTGAGAATAGGGCCCTTCCCAGATATTCTCAAAAGGAGCAGCACACTCTTGTCTAAAGGAGTTCTTGTGACTAAGGTAGCTTTTTTCTGGGGAATTCTCTCTTTAGCGGAATTTCTCATGAACCATTATAATATCCTTGTTAAAGTATTATATTCATGTAAGTAGATTCTCCCTTTCACCATTTCCAATAATGTTTTCCCTTTTTTTGACCTACTCATGATTAAATGGCTGTTTAAACTGTGTTTTGGGTTTTGATTCTAGTGTCGACATTGATGTTAGCGGATCCACAGGTTGAGGTGGTGATAGAGGATGCTTCTCTCCTAGATAAAATATCTGGGGAAGCCTTGCGGGTTAGAAGAAACATAGAGGTGATATGAACAAGGACTTCCCAGACAATTCCCATGATTGATAGGGTCGAGATGGTTTCATGATAAGGGAACTTGGGGGGTTGCAGTGGATGATATTGTCATAGAAGTTCCACTGGAGGTGACATTCGAAGTTGAAGCCTCAATGAATGAGATGGAAATTGTGTCAGTAGTTGGAGTGAAAGACGAGGAATCATTGGATGTTCTGGACATATAATTTCAATCAATGGTGTCCATGAGAGATAAGGCCTCATTAGAGGCAGATAAGATCATGAATCCAACATAGGAGACCGAGGAAGTTTGGATGATTGCATCTACATCAAAGATTCCATAGGATGAATATCAGGATTCTATTAACGATGGTGGGGCTAGTGATGACATTATCTTTTAGGGAGAGTATTTAATCCCATATGTTCCTGAGGAAATAGTCATATATAAACGATCCAATAACATGTTGGCAGTTTCTCCTCCACATAAGCAAGCACATCCAAATTAGTTCATGAATTCAACCTTGAATTCCACAAAGTATAATTTAGTCATTCTTCATAAGGAATGTAGGTATATATTGAACATCATTACCCACACCCCGATGGTTTACCTACCAAACCAGAAAAGATATCTCCACTATAGGCTTGTAAGACTTGATACCAATGTGGTGGAATATAGTGGACTTCATCCAATGCCATGATAATTCCTCATTTAGAGGGAACATACCAACGGGTGTTCCGTAAGATCAGCTAGAATATTCAATGGATGAGTAATTCAAGGTGATTAAGGCAATAGAAGGGGATATCACCTATTTATATGTGTTAGAGACTGAGTCTCCAACTATCATCACTACTCAAGATGATACCATCGACCATATAAGGTCCCATTTAGTTGAAATTGATGCAAAGGTGGAAAAGGTGGTGTCTCTATTGGATGATTTATTTCCCAATAAGAAACAAATATAAATCAGGGAAAACTAAGTATGTCCTAAGGCCAATGAAGAGGAAACCAACATGGAGCAGTATCATTAGACTATGGAGTCTACCAAATAGAATCTATGTGATCTACAATTCTTAATCCATGGGGTGTATCCTTAGGGTAATATTTTAAAGGAGATTCTCCAATATGTGGATGATGCTTCAGAACCTCAGTTGACTTGTTTTAAATTCCCATACACTTGAACAAGTTTATTTTTCCTTATCTTGGTACCGAATCCCAATCACATTAACAAGAAATATTCCTATGTATATCTATTCCCATTTGAGTCATGCTATGTGTGAGAAAAAATGGATGAACATTGGATTACCCATTCATATAAGAGTTTTGAGAAATGGATGGACACTTAGGGTCTGAATTTTTTGATTTACTTCTAGGAGTGACGTGGATGAGGATGGCTATCACTAGAGAGAGATACTATATGAGAAGTTGTATTTATTTTCCAATTTTCACTAGTACATGAATGGGGTAACACTGGGGGAGTTGAAGTCTACCCAAAAAATGGTAATAGAGGTTGAGAATCAAGACACCCAAGATTCAAAACATGATGGGAGCAGCCTGATGACAGAGGATAATTACATACCATGTTTGAAATATAGAATCTATTATCATTATGTTGAGGATGTGGATAAAAAATGGGGTTCGATCTTTGACCATGCTTGAAAGAAGAGACCGATCTCAAAATGTCGTTTAAAGTTCTCTAGGGCGTGTACACCAAACAGTAGGTGAGCTAGTGTTACATGGGACCAAGCCATCAAGGGTTACTTTTTCAGACATGGAGGAGGAGAATCCAAAAATTGGGATATGTGAATCATGTTGACGGAGTGATGGAAAATTATGATGGATTTTAATCATATTGAAATTATGATACATTGGATTTTAGCACATTTGGTAGGTGTATCGATCTGAATAATGGTCAAACTCTTCATCCAAGGAGATCCTCACCTCGAATGTCGAACAACGGATACAGAAGATGAACAATGTAGTAGGTGACCATCATCATAGGAAAGGGCTTATTAGGAATGGTCCTACTATTACCCACAGTTTCACAAAGTGAAATAAGGATGATAGACACAAAGTTTAACATCATAAAATTATGATGTTTCATACACAATTTAATTTCACACACTAAGGATAATAGATATATTGATTGAAATCATATGGTGAGGATGTTTTATATGATTATTAACGTCATATAGTGAGAACTATGTATTTTATAGTTTAACTTCATGTTATTGTGACATGGATTCATATATTTTAATATCATGCGATTATTATTTGATCACATAGTTTAACATAACGTGATGGGGATATGGGAATTTATGTGAATGGTATCCACCCAGCTAATGTGGTGGGGGGGTAGGGCATAGGAGGGTATCACAATAGGGGAACTACATATATGTACCTATATGGTAAATATATCTTGGAAGACTCTACCCCATGAGAATTAATCATGGGTGAGTTGCATATAGTTTATTGTCCTGATGCTTTCACTATGTGTGGCATATGGGAGAGGTATCCCAATGTGAATGAAGGGGCCTAAGAGGCCACCTAACATATAGACTATCCCAAAGAAATTATTCACATATTTTATTGTCATAAAGGATAAAACCTAGTTTTATCATCCCAAAAGGATATGTGTAGTGTTAGAAGATAACATATTACTTCAATTGGGGGCCAACAAGGCCTAACTCCGCAAAACACATTCCCATGGGGACCCACACATAGTTTAAATTCATTATTATTGGACATGAACTCTTAGTTTCTAGTCATATGGTTTAGTAAAATGTCTACTCTAATGTGTTTCATGCAGTATAAATTAATGGGTAGTAACATGATGGGAAAAAGTGCTAAGGGAGTCCCTTATACACAAAAAACATAAGGGTAAAGTTTCAAATAGTTTAAAGTCGTGATGCTTTGACATGGGTTCAATGTTTATGGTCATAGATATGCAACCATGGGATCTTAGTTTATTTTCACTGACATTGGAAATCATGTAAATTGTTTATGGCCATAATGCCTTGACATAAGGGTCTGTTTCTTGAAGGAATATGTACGGTATAACAAATGGATAATTGACATGAATAGATGGCTCAAAGAGGACACCTTCCACTACAAAAAACATTCCTTAGACAAAATGAAAATATTTTTAGGTCATAGGGATGTAACTAGGGGCTTACAATTTATGGTTATAATGTATGGACCGTGTGGTGGCATGTATTAAAAAACTTGTGAGACATGGAGGAAATATTACTTGATGTGAAATGAGTGGACTTGGAATCCACCTAATACTACACAAAATATCATTTAGAAAACATTAATATGGTTTAAGGTCATGATTCATAGACCATGGGAAACATGTGCATCAAAACCATTCTTGATGAATACCCCCTCACATCTCTTAATCCCATATGAGCCATGGTTAATGTGAGAAACATAGAGAGGATTGGAGTTTTAATTTTTCAATGGGGAGAACACAATGTGGAGAGGATGCGACTGACCATACACATGAGGAAGAATACATCTATCATTATTTGGATAATTAAAGTGGAGTAACTATTGAATTATGGAAATTGTTTCACCAAATATGAATCACATGTTATATAACAATGTTAGTAAGATAAAGACTAACAAATTCAGTATCAACCATTGAACGAGTTTGTAACATGGTAAAAATTGTCTTTGGTTGAAGATCCATCGAGCCGGGAACCCAGGATGTTAGGTGTGACAGTGTGGGATGAGACCATCCCATTAGTGATCCTATTCAGATTGGGAGGATTACGATTAACCAAATTGGAGAAAGGGTGAAGTGTATAATTGAAATTGGGGAATGTATCAAGTGGAATATTAAGTTCCCTTGTAGAAATTCCACTATGTACTAAAATAACTGAAAAAATGAAGGTATGCGATGGATTATCAATGATAAAAGTAGTAATACACCAAGGTGAGTTGATGACATAAGCAGGATTGAGTTGAAATATCCTATAATTACCATGTATCCCATGAGGATGGGAATCTACCCAGACATTGTTCTAGGAAGTGGTGGGGAATGAGATTAGAAATGGATAGGGGGATCCTCTATAGTGTGGATATCATGTTATCTTATATAAAGAGGAATTTCAATTTTATACGGTGTATTTCCTGACATCCCATACTTATCATTTGAGGAATCCCAATGTCATATGGGGTATGTTTTTCTTATCATCATCCCATAATTATAAAATGATGAATCTTGATTTCCTTTTATAGGGTACAAATGTAGTTTAACATCATTCCCTGAAGACATTAGGCATTGCAGTTTAATGTTGTACTACTTGGACTAGGGATTCTAATAACTTAATGCTACAGAAATCAGACGGTACTGATTATTTCTAGTTGAAGGACACATAAATTTGACTAAATGGGGAATGGATGTACAAATGGGGCATATTGGAATGAATGAATAATGAATAAATGAATAATGATGGCCAAAGGGTACATTTTCCACACAAAATGTAACATAACATACCCTGGTAAGACCTCATGATTTTTTGGAAAAAAGGATCCTACCACAATTTAAAAAATATAGATGTGTATGACAAGAAATATCTAGGTTTCAATATCTTTCCCATGAGGATTGTAATCAAGCCACACATAGTTCTGGAAGGTGACATGGAAGGATTCTAATTCTCGAAGGGGTTATCCTCTAGAATGAATATACTAAATAATCTAAATTTCGGATATGAATCACCCTGATTTCATATAATGTCTACAATTTAACATCATGTCATGAGTAATTTGGAGTTTTCTTATCCCATATATTTCATATAGGTCGTTCCAGTTTGATATGTGTTAAACCATCTCTCATTATGATCCATCAAAATTTCATATAGTGTAGGGATATTGTTCAACATTGTGTGATGAGGTTGTTTTCAGGTGTTGAAAATCAAGTTTCTAATCCTTTTCTTCCTCATGTTTGGTCATGAGGTATTCTTAGAAAGATAATCATTTGGGGAAAATTAATCCTAAGAGAAGATTGCAGGATGATATCATTGTAGGTAATGGACAATTTTTTGGTGAATTTTTTGTTATGGTTTAAGACATAAAGTTTAGGTGTAAATAAATTTCCCATGAAGATGAGAATGAGTCAATAAATAGTGATTGAAGAGGGTGGATTCATAGGCTTTTTAAAAAACATGGGATGAAGAACATCATCCAAATTATGGGAGAATTCACATAGTTTAGGGCCATAATTCGTGAACCATATGTATGTTATTTGAGTATTATCATTTAGTGAAAAAGAGGTAAAACCCATCATGAATGGATCCAAGGTGGCTCTACACCACATGAAGTAGTTTCTAAACCGGTTTCACATAGATTAAAGACTTATGTCGCGTTCCATGAAAATAAGTAGAAGTCCTGATGCTAGGACTATTGAAAAATCATTTAAATTATTTTTTCATGGACAATGAGTATTTTTTGTTTGAAGGTAATTGCATAAAAAATAGGAATAACCTGACATGAAAACAGGGATGTTAGGTGCACATAACACACAAATACCACAAAATAAACTACACATAGTTTAATTATTTTATGCATTCACTAGTGTGAAGGTGTAAAAGAGATTAAAGTCATCATTCTCATAATTGGAAGAGGTTTCTCTCAAGGGTATACATGCGGAACAAAAGAGGTAAGATTTGATATGAATGGATATAATAGGTTGTCATACCGTACAAAGACCATGAGATGAACTGCACGTAGTTTAAGGAAAAAATTCTTGGACCATAAATATGGCCAAGGGGACAAAGGATTGAAAATTTTGTGGCTAGGCCCAGATACAGGAGGTCTTGGTGTCACTACATATCCATAGGGAATGTGAATCAAGAAACACATTGTTTATGAACATGGAGTGGTAAGAGAATAATGCTTATCGTGAGGGAAATATTCTATTATGAGGGAATTTAGGAATCCCAAATTTTCCTTAGAGAATACCATGCTTATGATACTTGGTAGGGCTTAATTTTTACATATATTTCTAAGGATGTTGGGTTTGGTTCTTATCATATCATAGGAGGAATCTATATTTCAAATGGGGAATGGTTTTTTCCATCTCATATGTTTCGTATGAGGCATCATGGTTGCATATGTGGTAGGAATTTTTGTATCATCACATACATGTCGTATGAGGTATCCCAGTTTCATATGGGGTGAGATCCTAATTTAACATATTTCAATGATGAAATTAGTATTTTTAGTTTAAATTCATAGAACATAGACTATTTATATTCTGTAAATAGTTTATTATCATAATTCTTCAACAATTTGCAAAAATTTTAATATGTATTGCGTGAAATATGGGGTTGTTGTTAGTTTTATGTCATAGAGTTCAAACCACAAGAAAATATTTTTATGGCCACACTAACCAAACCCCTGTAAATTGTTTAAATTCGTGTTATAGGGACAAATTTCAAATAGTTTCTGGTCGTAATACATGGAACCCTATAGATTGTTTAAGTTTATGTTTTATATATCATTTTAATAAAAATAAAGTTCACACTTCTTGGACCCTGGGGATTTTATTATATTAAAGTCATAAATCTATGATCTGTTAAATAAGTTTTATGGCCATACCCCATGGACCCTTGAAAATAATTTAAGGTAATATTTCAAGGGACATTTGACTCCATATGTTATGTACTATTTGAGAAACATGGCGTTTGTCATAGGAATGCCATTCTCTATGTATATGGTGATTAGAGATTATTCCCCATTGGAATAGACAATAAGGTTGAAATAAGGTCCATCCTATTTGGGCTCCAATATTGGTTGATTTTTTCTTGCTACCACTGGCATTGGATGAGCTAGTTCTATGTCACCCTTGTGGAAATAGCGGGGCTGAACCTTCTTGTTGAACATCTTATAATCCTATTTTGGCTCCTCTTTAGATTGTTCACGACCTAGATAATGTCTTCCTCAATGTATTAAAACTTATCTAGGAGAACATATTACATTATTTTGGGTGTATAATGGTCAAAAATAGTAGTTTTTAGTGATGGAAACTAAACCTAAATGGGAAATACTTCTTCTATTCTATACATTGGGGAATTTGGGGTCACTCATGGGGAATTAAGAGTTGTCATCTAATATTCCTAGAGGGTATTGGGGATATTTTCCATACAAATATTTGGGTTCGTCCCAACCATTTTCTATAGTATTTGAGAGTGGGTTTTGTCAAACACCTCAATCTATAAATTTTTCATTTCGTAGTAACTTGATGTATGTTTGGACCAAATGTTGTACTTGGTATAAATTTTTTTATTCTTGATAGCCTAGATGTTGGTACCATTATCAGTGTGAATAGTATGAGGAACTCCAAACAGATATATGATATTTTTGGTCATAAAACCTATTATATAACTATATTTTACATCTTTTTGGGGAAAAACGTCTATTAACTTATAGATTGGTCAGAATGAACATTAATTGGTGTGATGTTTTTGGTTCACATAACCCCACAATGTTGATTGCCCATGTATAAAAGGGACAAGAATATTTTATGGGGTGTAGGATCTCCAAAACCCAATGAAAAAAATATGGAATGGACCTGATACACATGAATCATCTTCAATAACATGATGCAGTCATGTACCATAGTGGTCCTGAAGTTTGTCATCCTTGGAATCTAGTGGTAGGGCTTAAATCCCACCTAATGTGTAGCACATAATCTATCATATAAATCATGCACAGAATATGGGATCTCATTTCCATGGATGAAACAAAGGATAATTCCATACAAATCACGCATGTAGAGGGGTTTCTCAATGATATGACTAATCTAGAGTGTAAAATATGTTGTGTTCTCACTGATCCGCTAACACTCGACTAGGTCTAATGGGATAATTCCCTAGTGGAGATACTCACCGAAGGGAGTGGACACAACTAACATTTCTTCCACTCAGGGGGGGTCTCAGAGTCCTCGAAAAAAATTATCAGCATCCAGTTGGATTACCCATTGGTTTCCATCATCTAAAGTAGAAGGGGTGATTACCCTCTAGTGTTCCACATGAATGACCAGATCATCAAGTTATGGTTATGAAAAGATGTGGCTAAACAATACACGTTTTTAACTAAAAATTATGTGACCAGGGAATGTGAATAACTTATTGATGTTAAGGGAACTAGGCCACCAGCTGATGAGTATGATCCAATGGGGTAATGAGGTATTTATTTCTAATGATGTAGTAATGATAGAATTTTTTTGAGGACCAGTTCAGAGTCTCCCTCCACAAGAAAGTGGGGGAAACCAATCATGAGATATGTATCATGACCAACAATGATATCCTATTGATGTACCTTATTTTAGGTTCAACATTCGAACAATAAGAATGAGTATGTTAGGATGGCCTGTGATGGAGTGATGAAGATGATCATTGGGTCTATTCTATTGAACTTGAGATTATGGAAACTTCTATTGGTCGTGCACTAGGAGGTACTATAAAAATTCATCTGAAAATATGCTACAATGTGATCCACTAAGAGTACAACCTAGTCTAGAAAATCAACATCATAGGGATATTCTTCCCATGATGGATGGGTGGACCCGAAATCTTAAAATGTCATCCATTTAATATCCTTATGCGGGATAAATATGATTTATAAATTTTATAGGATGACCACCAAACATGCCAAATATCCTATCATCATAATGAGAATGAGAATATACTTCAGTTGGTTCACTCAGAACACCATCTTTATCTCATGATTCTTCATATAATTCCACAACTTATGTACAGTGAAAACTTCTGTGAGGATGCTCTTCTCTATGGGGGAGTATCATGTCTCCAGGTTGATGAAAATGGGACTGAAATGGAAAACATTTCTCTACCCCCATTATTTTTTTGGTCCAGAAGGGTGCTATGGGACCATTCTAGATCATTCATATAGAGGACCAAAGTCATTATAGAGACATCTATCACTAGAACTAGTGGAAATAGAAATTACTTCGTGACAAACTCGAATTCATTATTACACACCTCATCCCATTGGTAAAATATTAATTTCTTAATGATACTCAAGAATGGATTACATTTCACTTCCATATTATAAATAAATTGGCATATGTATGCTAAATGGACATGCAGACCTCACAACTCAAATAGAATTCTTAGGGGAGGCATCTAATTGATGACTTAATCTTTACTAGGTAAATATAAATTACCTTTTATTATATGGTGATGATGATAAATTACCCATAGGTAACCCAAAATAGACAATTTAAGGTGGTCGTATTTATGTTCCTGGAATGGTTGAAGCCAAACACTTTCTCAAGTTCCTTGAGATGGTCTTGACTCCAAGATTAGTTTACTAGAAATCAGATTAGGTATAATTCCACCAATGACCATAAAATCATATTTCATATGTGGTGGATAGCCCATTGGTATTTGGATTCATCGTATTTCAATTCGAAGGAACCATCTGATAGTAGAAGGTCCATTACGGGATCCTAACGGAGGTGGAATGCAATTCTTCAGTGGAAATATGTATTTGATTTGACCCATAATATCCATAGATGAATTAGACATATTTGAACCTATCTATGGAATCAATCAAAAACAAATTTATTGGAAGTGTAAATTCATCCTTTAGGAAGTGGTAGTTGAGGTCCCATAAGTTATTACAAACATTGATATAGTCATTCTTATTCCTAACTAAGATGACTTTGGATATCTAATTGGGGTACTTGACATTCTGGATGATGTTGTATTTGATAAGCATGTAAACTTCATTGTTGGCCGTAGCACCATGAGATAGGTATATCTTTCTAGGAGACTCCATAGACATGTGATGACCTGTTGGGATGCGAAGATAGTGAAGAAATGCCTAGGGTCCATCCCTAACATCGTATAATATATCTAGTATAGGAATTCAAAATTTTCACATTAAATGTACACATACTTCAGCTACACCAATGGATTCATGGATGCATTGATCAACAACGAGCATATATCTTCGTCAGTACCATGGTTCACCTAGGTTAAGTCACTAAGGGTAGTGGATACAATGTCTTAAAATGTTGTAGGGGTGTTTTCAATGTCCACATAGTCATATGATATTGGATAATTAGTTGATATAGGGAGATCTTCTAGTTAATCTGATCTAGGGGAAGCATTGGAATATGCTTTAGATGTTGCAGAATTCACAACAAGGGGTTCCTTCTATATGGAGACTATTGCGAAAAAAATCCATCATACCAAATCCATCCATCTAATGACTATGGGGTCCTTTTTTATGTCAAAATAATGGAAATGAGTAAAAATTCGACGAGAAATTGATTCTTTGTAGAATAATCAGGAATACTGTGGATTGGTGGTCATACGGTGAAGTTATCGATATTTCACATGAGTATGGGCTTCTCACTTCACCTAGTATTGTAATGTGTACGTTTATTAGTAATATATGGACAATAGGTTTTCAAAGGGATGCCAAAACACTTATTATTATAGAAAAAAAGTAAACCCTAGGTCTGATGCTTTGTCCTCTAATCAATGAATCTAGATAATGAATATATCTTCCAATTCTACCCACAGATTGACCGTAGTGGCCATCAGATCATTAGGAGCATTGATGTTATCAACCCCATTAGTCTGAAATTATTTTATATCTCTCTTATAGTACCCATAATTTAGATAGCGGGGTTCACAGGGTTCATAGGGGGAATCATCACTCTTAGGTACCCATACTCGACCATTGAGGGAGTATTTGAGGAACTGGTGATACGAAGAAGGGACCACTGCATGAAAATGAAGTTAGGGTCTACCCAGCAATGCATTGATGGATGTATCATATGAGTCTACCATTAATTGGATGCTTGATATCAAGGATGAAAATTTTGGCTTTAGGAAAATGTTTCACATAGTTTATTCTCACCCTTATAATAATGGTTAATTTTTATGATTGAGGGAGTGAGAAATTCTTCCTCTAGACCTAGCTTATGGAGTGGTTGTGTTGGAATTGGGTTGATCCTAGATCTAGAATCTACTAGGAAGTGGCATATCTCAATACCATTAAAATGTAATATGATTTATAGGGGGCATATATTCGCCTATATGAGGACTCCCTCATCTTCCCTAGAAATTAAGATAGTGGATCAACATTCTTCTTTCTTGGACTCCTCTTCATAATAGGACCCATATAGGACTACCTCATATTTGATTTGGAGATGGATTTTAAAATCATGTACAAGGGCCTCATGTATTGTTTTTACAACCATAGGGACGTGAGAGAAAAAACACACACAAGTGTGCAAGAGAGGTTATTCAATACATTATATTTCCATGCCAATAGATTATTTTGTCCCATAGAGGGTCACTCCTTGGAAGGGGGTGCTATAGATTCCTCTAGATAAACTGATGTGTTTTATAATGTTCTAGAAATATTTTTATTGTGAATAAATATAATACCAAAAAATAATGACATATGACTATCTATTCGAAGATAATAGGCTTTGGATGTATGTACCTAAACACGGAACAATCACAATTGATATTCCCGGTCAACTAACACAGTTGGATGAGGTGGTGTACTTGACAGAGCATATTGAGAGGAAAGTTATTTCTATGATCTTCAAAAAACCTTATTTATGGGATTGGTAGAATTAATGACCTACATTGAGGCACCATCATGAACATTTTGGCTGCTCACATCAGGGTCTTTCCTTTGACGTTTCCAACTAAATAAGTAGAGGGGGTATGAATATCATTCCACAGAGCCAGCCCTCATAAAGGGGTCCACTAAATCACGGGAATTCACATTTGTGGAATACTTATCATCATAATTGAGCTATTATAGTTATTGGATGACCCTAGGATCATATCCTAACTTATAATACATGAATTTATCAAGAGTGTGAGATAGATTCAACAACGGCAGGGGAATCAGATTTTCCTTGAGTTGTTGATTCATGTTATTCTGAAACATGGAGGGTTGTGTCACAGATGAGGAAGCAATGGATAAAGTAGGCATGGAAACCATGGGTGGTTTTCTAATATTTAATTGATCATAGATAACATTGTGAGAATTATTGACTTCATTGTGAGACAAATAGTCATCCTATTTCTGCATCCCTTAGTTGGGAACCTTCTCCCATTTACCAGAGCCTTCACTATTATTGTTGGGGTCAGTGGAAGCATGGTCCATCTATTACATAAAATCACATAACATAACTAGAACACAATAGAAATATTCCTACAACCAGTCTCTAAACAAAAATAGTACTTGATGGCATTTCAGAGGATCCTATGCTATGGGTGATGATCAGTGTGGCTAGTGAGTCATGCATCCTATGGCCTATTTTACTCTGGAAGCATTAAAATACCATTCTATATGGTTTAGATTATGTATCTAGAGACCTATAAATCCCTAAAGGAATAGTTTTGGTTTCTTAAATATGGGAATAGAAACTTGGGATCCTGAAAATTATAAGGTCATAGAGAAACATTATATCATCGAGGTGGATGCGATTGGTGAGGTTGTTCTTGACGGTTCTGTTCTGGGTGAAGAATCTCTTTGTATGGAAGCGCATGATGAGGCAATTTGGGAAAATAGTATAGTAGGTCTCCTCTCTTGGTACCTCTGTTTTTACATCGATGACAATATTTACTTTTTAAGGTCTTCCCATATGATTTGGAAGGGTTAATGAGCATAATGGTTTTCTAGTCTACAATAAGGACTCTTCCTGACACTGAGCCTTTTAGGAGATCATTGATAATCTGCTTGGTTAGTTCAGAGTGATGAGGGTAGGGACTAGAATACTCTAAATGTTCCCCATGCACATCCTTAGCATCTATTCCTGGGATAGTGGCATGTTGAGTGAATACATGAGGCCCTTAATCAAAATGAAAAATTATGAAAATTACTCACCATGAACTATTTTTTCACATGATTTTATTATAAATACATTTATTTATTATATTAGAGACGAATTTATAGAGGAAATATCTCTAAAGGACCTCCCAACTAACAATAGACCATATGGGAATCTAGTTATAACAGATGAACGCAAGACCTTCCTCTGTCCGAACAAAGAATCAGAGTTTGAGGGAATCATACTATTTTGGGGTTCCTAAAAAATGTACAAACCTTGATGTAATGTGGGATATATACTATATATTTTCACCCATCACATTGAATGTTTTAAAGCTGGGATTTCTAAACATGAGGCTGCTCAATAATTATTCTCCCATGCAAGGTACAGAATTCCATAATGAGGTATTTCCACCTATAATGCCTACATGGATTTGAGATGAGATGTGAGAGAAAATTTCATGTCATCTTGGAAAGGTTCTCTAACAAAAAAATGTTTTGAAAATATCATCGACCTGGTTTAGAGCATGACCTTTATCACAATGTCGATAATCACGATGCATGGGTGGGTTGGAAACTCATACCCTAACTACTTTCCATATTACATAGAATCTACTCTTACTTGATGTATGTGGATACCAAGATCAAATGTGGGAACCTTGAAATGGAGGACCAGATTTCCCACTAGAGGATAGATGAGGTCCCTTAGGGCACTTCCATAATTTGGGTACCATTTAGTGATGAGATCAGATGTAAGCATTTTGTATTTATCAAGATGCTAAATAATGTTGGATACCATGGGATTTGTATGTTCATTAGAAAAACCCTTGAATGATTCAATAAGTTTAACATATACCTTTATATTTTTTAGAATATGTCTAGTTGGAAATCAAGCTTGGTTGGTGGGACTTTTGATTCAAATTTCCTTCCTCTGATAATGAGTGATGAATCCTACCCGAGGGTATTCTTAGAAATATGCCACTACATGAGTTGGGTCATTCCTACCACATCCTGCATCAGTGGCCATATTCCTTTGATCCTATGGAACATTTTGTTGACTATATAATTCATGATGACATCCAGATGGGAACTTTCATCATCAGTAGATAAGTCAGACTACCTCAAGATAGGGCTAAAATGGAGAGAAGAGAATTGACCCTAGAATCATATCTGTATGCATGGAGATGAGTTTTCTATAACATATAAGGTAACTATGATGATCTTGATGTATTATTGTTGGAGGGTTTGGAAGTAGAAGTTTGATTCGGGACACTGATCTACCAGGAGCGTTGTAATGTAAAAATTTCTACACAGATTTTATTGTATTGATGTTCTCATGGATTCCTGGGTAGGAGAGCTAATGATTGTGGATATGGTGAAATTTTACCCAGGTAATATGGATGAAACACACTACTAGGTCATCAATAAGGGACTCTGGGATGTCAAATTATTGAGTTCTCAATAGCCAGAACACCACTGATAGCTAGTCAGTGGCTAGAACCTCTAACATTACCTCTTTATAAGAGAAATGGTCCTAATATTGGTTTTCCAATTCCCAAATTATATTGTGACATGATAGGGTTTTTGGCACAAATAAAGATTAGTTCTGATAACTTTTTACTAAGAGAGGAGTCACTATGTGAGTAAAATGTGTTTTTTATTCTAGAATATATTCGAGGATAGTACCAACATCATCATCACATCCTTGTCAAATTGGTGTTCACCACTAGATCATGTGCTAAGGAGGGATCATCCATTTTTGGTTCAGATTATTGTTTCACATAATCATAGGGTGTTATCCTAGACCCTGAAATCTATCAAATTCTTGTGTGGAGGTAGATTGGAGGGAAAATGGTGGTGACATAGATAGCTACATTGCATGCCTCTATAATGTTGTATAATCATCCCCCACATGCGGGTACCTACGGAGGGGTCTTGGAATATTTTGAACCTTAGTTTTTGGAATTGTGAAATTCAATTTATGGATTTATTTCCCAATCTATGGCAGGTGGGGTGAAGGTTTCATTATTGAGTCATCCATCACATTTGATATGGAGGGGTCAATGCTAACACAATTCTTCATAGAGTTCCATATTTTATGGCGTGTATTCCCCATACCACATTAGGATGGTTCATCGGAACATGGTATGTCATTGGAAAAGAGAGGACCTCTGTTCATGTTAGTGGTAGAGTGATGAGGACCCATGCTTTGATTGTTGGAGACATGGGGAGGACGTTCATGTTGATTTGTGGTGGTATAATGGGGAGGAACTCCATACTATTTTTTGATGGAGTGGGTATGGTTGCAATATTGATTGGTGGGATAAAGGGTAGGACCTCAATACAAAATATCGATTGAGTTGGGAGGGCCACTACTATGGTTGTTAATGGATTAGGGAGGACCTCCATGATGATTTGTGGGAGTATTATAAGGACCTCTATACGAGATATTCGGAGTATCAAGAGGACCTTAAAACTTGCTGTTGAAGGAGCTGTAAGGGCCTACACTCTGGGTGGGGACGGTGCAGGTATGACCTTCGCACTGATTATCCTTATCACCAGATGTCCTGTAATGTAGTTGGGTTATGACTACGATTTAAAGAGTCAATATGGTCTTCCTATGATGCCGATGGGGTCTCGATACCATGTGGGGAAAAGGATCTATATACAAGTATTACCGGAATCAGGTGGGATACGTCGTTGGTGGGATGGACCACATGACCTATAGAAGGTTCTCTTTATCTAGAATCTTCTTATGTATACCCTTAACATTAACATATTTTTCTCTAGACTGTGGTCAATTGATTAGTGATGAAGTACACCTAATTTTATGTATATGGGACGGATCTATGATGGTGTTGACGAGGTCTGGTGGGATCCCTGGTAGGAATCTCATGGGTTGTAGTCACTATCGGCGTGACTCGAATATACCATTCAACCTCTATGTAGGGGAGTGAGTTATTTGAGTGCTATGTGGAGATTCACCCATTTGGGTTCATCATTGGAATTGGGGGGGGTCCCCCTTCACGGACCATGAGGTCGATGGTGTTGATGAGCCACTAACACCTCCATGTCATAATAGGCCATATCCCAAGTGGTATTGACCCCTCTTACTCATATCGATGCATAAATGTTTTGATGACCATTCAGTGGATGTACTAAGAGGGTGACACAGTGTGTGGGTTCCCAGTAGATGAAGGTGTGGCAGAAGTCATGGAATATGTGTAGTTGTGTGGGATCATCGCGTAAAGGTTTATCCTACCCCAATGATTGTGAGCACCTGGTTAAAAGTTTCCCAGAGTCCGAGTCTTGTAAAATATGTTGATTAAGCCATAATTAAAGGTAAAGGAATTGAGATTTCAAATTCCATAATGTAATTAGAACATTATAAAGTAGGGAAATGATCCACAGTGATGATATCATAGACCAATGATTCTGAATGCTAACTACCCCAATTCACTGGTCAGTTTCATGATGGGCTCACCCATTTCATGGTGGTAACCGACAGCGAATATCAGAATCTTGGGAAATAAAAATCTGATAATTCCCCAAACACTATAATTTCCCATGGATGATGAAATTAGTTTCACATCAGGTAATTTAATTTTTTTCTGATTCTTTCACTAAGGCAGAAGCTCCATCCTTCCCTCCATATGGTTCCATTATACTTTCTTGTTTCCCAAAATTCCCACATTAAAATATTGGGAATAATTCATCACTTTCTTAAGATATGTCTTCTACTTTATTGAAATGGGGTTATGGTATGTTGGTTTCTCCTTCCATGCATTCCACCTTAGATCACTTTTCATAGTTCAGTTATCCCTCATTGATTAATACATGTTTTTGAAACTCATTCCCAATTCCATATCAAGGTAGAAAATAGTTAATTACTATTCTTCTATGTCGACTGGGAAGAATCCTTCGATCAAGGTGATTAGTCACTTCGGGATATTTTGGTAATGTCTAGGCATTTGGTATGTTGGGCACTGATAAATTTTTCCTCTTCTAGAGGGAATCTCGTATGAAACATATTAGGCACTTAGCATATGGCATACCATGTCAACAATGAGTTAATTAATTCAAGGGGAATATGTCTTCTAGTGGTTTTTAACTAAGTCATACTATGATTTTTTAATTGCGTATGGATTCTTGAATGGTCACATGATTAATTTCTTGTGGAGATATGAACATTGTTAATGTCTTATGGATAAAAATTGTGCATATGTTTTTTGTCTTGTAGGGATATTATGGGTTTAGGTTTGAGATATTGTAGGGACATGATCAGGATGTCCTACCGAGATGGATTGGGTGGTTATGAGTGTCCATAGGTGAGAAATATTTCACAATAGATTAATGGAATGTGTCCCTAGGAGGGAAGATTCCACAATAGGAAAGTGGATCATAATTTCCAATCAAGATGGATCTAGGCATGATTTTAACATCTTGTTGTAAAAAATTAGAAAATAATATTAATAAAGATCGAGTGGAGGTGATCCCTAAGAGGGAAGATTACACGCCTGGTTTTATAGATCATAATGCACCATCTGAATGATTGGGTGTAAATCTGGATGTCCTATTATGACAGATCAAGGCATGCATTTAACGTCTTGTAGAGATAGACAAAAATATACTTTTCCTAAAGTTCGGTGTGGTGTGCTAAAAAAAGGGAATATTTAAAACTAGGATAATGGATGATAAGAACCTGTTGGGATGGATTGAGGAACAAATTAACATCTTTTAGAGATTAATCTGAACATCCTATTCAGAAATATTTAGTGGGTGAGTCCATAGGAAAAAATATTTCACACTAGGATGATGTATCTTTTCCCCAAAAGGGGGATAAATTAACACTAGAATGGTTATTTTTTAGATTGAACCATATAGAGGTGTCTTATACACCCTACATAAGGTCATGATAAAAACTCCTAGAGTTTGACACCATTGTATAAGGTTGTCTAACAAGACCTCTCATTACAGTTTAACATCATATGGTAAGGATGCTCATGTTATGAAAGTAGAATTGAATAGGGGATTATTGTGGATTACTTGTGAAAGAAACCCTTTTCATTTGGATTAGTATTTAGGGATTGGTTGGGGGTTATATGAGGGAGCTACCCAAGGGTGGAGGATCATCCCATGGTAGGGGACAGGTTGGAATCCTATAATGATTGTACATGGGGAATCATGTGCATATCACACATGTGTAGTGTTTTTGGCTTTTCCTATTTTCATCATACCTAGGGATTCCTGTGATCATTTCACATGGAAAGTATACGATTTTACTTTATTTTCTAAAGATGTTGTCCTATAGTTTAACATTATATAACTAGGATGTGGAGCTATTAATTTTTACATCTTGCATCTTGGAAATGGGGGGATCACTATTCCAGGGGCCATGACAATTCCAGAGAAATATTTTAAATATGGACCCTTAACCAAGAAAAGTGCATCATTCTCCCCAAAGATACCACCCCTAGGTCTTACATGACCACTGCTCATGAACTTATGGGTGAGGTATGGTGTTGGCACTACTTTGGAGGAGTTTCCATCAGTATGATCGAAATTAGTGTACCAAAAGTTAGATTCTTTCAAGATTATGGTAGCCATGATTAAAAGAAAAATGTTTTATAGAGGCCCAAACTAGACATGGAGTGAAGCGGGTAGACAAAAGATTTTGTGAAGCTGGTCACATACAGACTCATGGGGAATTTAAACCAGTCTTGATTTTGTATGGGGGCCCCGGGAACTCGACTTTCACGAAAGAGTGTTACATAAACTGAGGAACCATAGATAAGACCATATGTGGTGCTTGTTGAAGGTTTGTTCTTCGCGAAGGAAGAGGGTATGGGGGAGGTGTATGCTTTGTGATATAGAGTGTCCCTACCCTAGGATAATGTCCTAGTTCCTATGGGGTTTATTTTGTGAAGGATATGTTCCTTGAAAAACCCATGATGCCATGATGTGATTTATTATTCCCTAAATTCCATTAACCATTATTAAAGTCATACCCACCATGTGTTGTGGTTCTTAAGAACTGATGAAAGGTGGTTTTGTGAGATATGGATACCTTGGTAGATAAATAATCTCATTCACTTGTGCAGGTTTGGAGATTCATGAATTAGAGCATTTCTCCATAGTCCAATGGACTTGTCCCAAAACAATGAATACATTTGGGCATATTTATAGTCCTGGATGACACATGGGTGTTGTTTTTTTAAAAAGTAGAACCTTTTATGAAATATTTTATGATTCAAAAATAGTTAGGTCATTATGATATCAAATGATGTAATGAAGAGTTTTCTAACAACGCACTTTATGATCATGAAAAGAGGTCCACGAATATAAAATTATGATATGTGGCGGTTATCACCAAGTATCCATGCATCTAGGTCCTTCCTGTTCTTTTTTATGTTCATGATGGTGGTGACTTTCACGAATCTAGTCCGTTAAAATAATTGTTGGGGCTTTTTGTACTAGATTATCTCCAAAATGGAAATGTCATTATCACCCTCTCATGTGACACATGTATTTCAATGTCAGCACACGTGAAAATACATATTATTCATATTATATAAGGAAGTATTTAATTTTTTAATTACTTATTATATATATTTTTATATCAATGTTTAATTCAGAATGATCATCCACATGGAATGATATGAAAAGTCCCAATTAATCCGGTAGTGAATGTGTTGGACTTCATTTGTTAACCATCAAGACCTAGAATTAATTTTCCCTCAATGCGTCAATAGGTCTAGTAAGATAAAAAAATTTATATTTTGGTTTATTTATCTCCCAAAAATAGTATATTTTCCTCATAAAATTCCATGAATATATGTTTGAATGTCCTGTATTGTGAATTCCATCAGTATGATATCATTGATTATTTTTATCCATGTTTTCATTTATTTTCATGGATATGGTATGAAATTTTCTTCTGTTGATTATTGATACATGTTTTTCATTTATTCATTCCATATTAACAATACCTTCTTTATGTAATAAATGTTTTTATTTTATTCTACTCATTTCTGAGCATCTATGATCACTAATAAATGTTTCCCTTATCATTAAAACTGGAGGAGGTTTATTTGTAATTTTAAAGGATATTATGGAAGAGATATTCATGTTCTCTTAGTAGGATCATGATAAATTTTTTGGTACGAGATGCAATGTATATATCTCTATAGTCTAAAAAGACTAATAAATTTTTGGATCATTCGTGATATCTTATATCTTGTATAAATACATTAATATATCTATCAGATTTGATTTTATAGAGATTTTGATATTACACTATAAATATATTATGTTTATGATCCTTGTTTATATACCATTTGAATTTACAAAGTAAATATCGTGTACCATATGTACATTTTTTATTTCACTTCAATAATGTTATATATGACAAATATGCATGGAAACTATTTTTCTAGATATTTATATTATTAAAGAAAGAAGATCAATTATTATTGAATAATGTTTCTATAAATTTTGATATTGTGATTCTCCTTCCGTTGTAATTGTATCCCAAACTAACTATAGAACTAAAACGTTCTATCTGATCTAAATATTGCAAACAGTAAGGAATTCATCATATTATATATTTTATAATGTAAAATTATATTAATAAAAAAGTGTTAAAAAAATTATAAGCTTTTTTATCAAATCCGTAAGAATGGAATGAAATATCAATATAGATGACCCATGCTTCATGTTCATGAAAATAAAATCAAATGTATTGAAATATGTCCCCAAATAGAAATGAATTTTGATGAGTAATTTTTTTGATATATAATGTTCATGATATGAAATATAATTACTAATGTGATTATTATACTAATATGATTTACATGAAGTTCATGTGTTGTACATATTCAAAAGATATATGGGATACAATGTCCAATATATATAAAGGGTAAACAATGTGAGTGATAAAATGAATAAATTTTCCACTAATAAATTTTATTATATAACAATTAATCTTTATGAATGTATGTAGAAATTCTTTAGGTTATCATTGATGTTTTTTGAACTGTAACAGGACTTGGATAAAATAAAGAGGATATTAAAATTTTAATTAATAATTTAATAAGGCTCAGAAATTTATAGGAATTGCATAAATACACATCAGTGAAGTGTGTCTTGGTTTTTGGACATGAAATCTACTATAAATTGTGTTAAGTTTATAAGGTTATATGACTTACTAAATAAAAAAAATGGAATTTTAATTTACTAGTATATTTATAGTGGATAATGAAAATAATCGAGATGAAATTATTCATACATGTATTACAGATATTTTTTTAATTGTGTAGAAAATAAATGGTATGTAGTAAGGAAGGAAAATATGTCAATGCTGGGGATGAATCCTCAAGGTTATAAATAAATATATTTTCTAAAAAACAAGATAATTTATTCTTAACAAATGGGGAAAATTATAGTGAATTAGTTTGGTTTGAAAAGAAGAAAATATTGAATATATTCATAAATAAAGCGATATGAAATTTTAATATATTTCAAAAGAAGAGTTAGTGGACATATTTTATGATGCGAAATTTTAAGAAGTTTCTTTTTCACATTAACAGTGATCTTATTGTTTCACATGAGGAACATGAAGTGAAAATGAAAAATCAATATAATGATGGGTAATTTATTAATAGAATAAATTGAGTATATAAATGAAAATAATGATGAAATTAAAATATGTTATTTTTACAAATAGAGAAATATGATTGTAAAAAAATACCTAGTTGATTTCAAGATAAAACTAAAATGAAAAATTATTATTATTTTAGATACGAATTATTATATTCAAGATAAGAGTAATAATTTTTAATATCTAAAGGAGGAAGTGGTTATTATGAGATGTAATCTTCATGTAAAAATAAATCAAGGAATCTAAAAAATGATTTTTTATTATAGGTATTATTTTGTGGAATGGAAAGAAAAATATGAAGGTACTGAATCATTTTTGGACTATAGTATCATAATGAAATGGTACAATTATGTGGTAAAAATATTTTTACTCATATATGAAAAAAAAATATTAGATTATTTTATATGATCATATAAAATTTAAAATTTAAAATGCATTCCAATGTACTATATGTTTGGTATTTTTGATTATTTTTTATATTTTTTTTTATTGACAAAAAAATTTATAACTTTAGTTCTATGAAATGTACACCTTTTAACCCATTCTAGATGTATCATAGAAGACTTATTTTTTTGAGAGATATAATAGGATCACTTAAGTGAATGTCAAAATCTAGAGGAGAGGTGAATCAATGGGGATGAATGTTCCTTTTTCGAGGACAACCACACAAATTATTTTTCAAAAATAATATATCCAATAATTTGATTTTGAATTAAATTGATATAATAACTTATTTATCTTGGTTCTCCCACGGTATAGGTGACTATAACTCTAGTTTATGGTAGTTTTTAACGTGCATAGACATATTATCCTTAATTATAAAAATGATTCCATGGTAATGGATATATCCTTGAACATGGTATGTCACTACAACAAATGATTCCAAAAAAGCCCAAAAATATCATAACGAATTAATAACATGAAATTATTGAATAATGATAAGTAAATAACTTATGGGGCTCTAATTGGATGGATCAAAAAGATATTCTTATTTTCCATACAGGAAAATAATATCCCTAAATATCTCTCACATAGTATTGTTATAGTGGCCACACATTCTATGAAATTCGACTCATTTTCCTCTTTCAATCCTATTTCATCCTTTTAATAATCCTCCATAAAATCATGATGTATGTATCTTCATTAATATCACGCTTTACTTTTCTAAAAAATCCTAAATTTATATAAATTAAAATTAAAATTTAGAAAATAGGTATTCTTGGAAATCAAATTCAAATTTTTACTATCTTTTAAAATTAATTCTTAATCATTCTCTCTCAATGAGATCCATAATTATGATTAGTTAATATATTATTTTCAACTCACCGTTAATTTTTTATTCTTTTTTAAAATGAGATTCTAAATAAATGCACAACTTCTTTTCCACCCATGAATTATCATATGAACACAACAACTCAATGTTCAATATATTTTTCATAACATCAGGAATTTTAAGATAAAATCACAAAGTCTATTTAATAATATAAATTTTTAACATTTTAATTTATTTAAATTAACATCATATTTATTCGTTGTTAACCCTTAAAACACATATTTATTTTTTCTTTCCCCTAATTTTTTTTTCATGTCTCCTTTGGAATAATATTTTTGTCATATGAATTCATAGAAATCCCATTTTCATGATTAAAAATTACCCATTTAATCTTACTAGATAGTGATTTTATATTACATACCCTAAAATTAATTTTTTATATGTTGTGATACTAGGGAGTTGTTATTTTTATACCCATTTTACTATAGTGCGTGATCTAATCTACGCTTTCATATCATCAGAGTCAATATTAATTTGGTATTGAAAAGTAAAAAAAATCTTATGTATCACAATACAATTCCAAAATTCATGTCTCCCATGATCTT
This sequence comes from Viscum album, assembly GCA_963277665.1. Lineage (NCBI taxonomy): Eukaryota > Viridiplantae > Streptophyta > Magnoliopsida > Santalales > Viscaceae > Viscum > Viscum album. The sequence continues at coordinate 599,654,598 of OY728134.1, read as the reverse complement.
ATATATCTAGTGAAAAAGAAATGTTACACTTATACGTAAACTCAGTTTTTTAGAGATCACTTTTAGCTTTCTCATCTTATACTCAAATATCCTTAGCTACATAATTCTATGTCAAAATAAATTTCAAACACATTAAATATTTTTTAACTGTTTGAAATATCATGAAATGTATTGAAGATAAACATAATTTCATCATATATTGGACTATGAGTATTCCCATTTTTATATATTTTCAATAGTCAAAACATTTTTTCTCACTCTCTTTATAAATTTACTCCCACTAAATAAGTGAATCCATACATTCATATTTACAAAAAAAATATTCGTTCTTAAATACTTATAAATGTAATACTTTTTTCTACCTCTTATTGAAAATAATGATGACTATTTTTTATGCTATAATATAAGGCTTTTTAGTTGAATGATCCATTAATTAATCCACATTTTATATTTTGTTGCAAATTTGATATATATCATAATAACGACAAAATTAGACATAAAATCTATACAAAAACTAAATATTCATGTGAATAGAACCTAAATAACTCTCATTCATGAATGTTAAAACAAATTACCATGTTACATTATATACTCATCCCAAAAAATAGATTAAAATGACTCATGTACTTGAATTTTTCTACACATGTAGTTTATATATTTCCAATTAAAATAATGAAAATATGATTAAAAAATTGTTAATATCCTAGATACATAACATCGTGTTTTTTAGAAATGGACGTTACATCATATGTAGTATCATATTAATACATATCTCAGTTGGGAATGATTTTATAGAAATATTAGTAACTTTTTTCATAGATGAAAAATATTATATATTTGAATATTACATTAACTACCTTATCCTTCATAAATTGATATTATATATCCAGGTATATTGGTCATGAATATAAAACTCAGTTCTGGAATAAATTTTTTGAAAATTTATTGTTACTGATAATAACCAAGTGAAAAAATGAAATGAAATTCATGTCATTATGTTCAGTATTAATGTTTATCATTAGTGAAATTTCCTTTTCAGTAGAAACATGCTAATCCCTGGTGACACTAAAAAAAGTAGAGTATTTATTAATGAAATTAAATGCAATAAAACTATGTCTGATTTAGATTTATATATTATATGTTGAGTTTTAATCATTGACATAAACAACCCAATAAAAATATTTAATCATTTTTAATTATATCATAATTTTATTCTCTTATAAAAGTCCATGTTTTCATGGGATCTGTATGTAAAAAAAATTACTCTTAGTTTCCATTAATAGTGACTCCATTATATTATATTGATCTTTACAAAATCATGTTATAGAAAAAAATATATCTAACCTTGATGTAGTCAAATAAAATTTTATTCCACATAATTTTCTTAATTCATTCACCTTGAAATATTTAATAGTATTATATATACATAATTATTTTCCCACATTCATAGGTGTAGTGTCACCTCTTGATTATTCCAAGATAAATAATTTCAATAAAACATTTTCATAATTCTATTGATAGATAAAAATATTATCAACATTTTTGGTAAATGTTAAACTAAGTAATAAGAATATCTCTCCATGTTGAAAAATATCAAATCATATCATAATTCATGTCACTAACACTTCAATAACTATGTATTCATTAATTATAGTGCTAATATAATAAACATAAGTAATAAAAATGAGTTACGTTGTGTTGGTATAACTTAATTACAATTAACATCCCCCTTTCCCTCTTCCATATTTCTTTCATCACATGTATTAATCAATCATTAAATACAAAACACTTATGGATTGTTCCAACACATAGATATCCTTTTCTCAATTTTAATATCATTATTTTATCCTTATTATGAATAAATAATTTAGATAGATCATTGTACATATAAGAAGTAGATTGAATATATGAAACTTTATAGGGGTTATTTAAGGTGTTGGTTGGTTAAAAAGTCTTCCATTTTATCATGTTCACCCCATTTCTAGATTGTTTCCCACAGTTTTATAGAATACATTCAATATCTCATTATTCATGCTGATATTAATGAATCATACATAAATAAAGAAATTTAATAAACAAACAACACCTGTTTATTGCTTGGATTATGGTAAATGTATACAATTATGAATAACTCACAAACTATGGGTTGATGTTCCAAAAAATCACTCATACACAAGTTTTTGGTGTAAAAAATTATTATTTGTTCACCCCATTCCAAAATTAATTGATTTTACATGGTCTTGGAAAGATAATATATCACTCCAAGGGAAAATCCCACTTCTTCTCATATATTTATTTTATTGGGGAAGGCTGTTCCAATTAACAAACATGATAGTCTATTCCAAATTTTATAATATCAAAGGTTTCTTCTCTATTAGCATATAAGGTTAAAAACACATCCATCCTCATCATTAAATAGATACTATAATTATTTCTAGATCATGGGGACCAAACCCTCTAAGACAGAATGAGATATATATAACAATGGGTGAGATATATATTATTATTTCTTTAATTATTATAAATTCAAAATTTATTTGTCAAAAAGAAGAATAATCTGGAAAATGAATTATTCTTGTTTCAGTCCTTCACTAGTATCCAATATATTTCATTTGAATTCACCCATTTTAATTGATTATTCATTCATTTTTAGAGATGATATGATCATTGTAACTCCATTATTTCTATACAATATTCTTCTTCTCTTCACATTATATCTGATAATGTATTATTTATTGCCTTCGATAAAAATATTAATTGGTAATTTTTATAATAAAATCCAAACATAAATCCCATGATCTAATGGTAAGAATGAATTATTTATCCACTAAAATTTTGAGATTATTACACATGGACATATGATTAGACGTGTTAAAATATATAACATTATATTTGAGTTATCATCCAAAATTATAATTCAAAACATCACCATTATAAATTCAAACTTATTTTTATAGATATTTAATATAATAAATGATCACAAGATGATACTTCCCACTATATAGTGATACAATTTTACTCTAGCTAAATTTTGTAAGAATTTATTCAAGTTCAATCATAAATAAATTTAGAGATCCATAAAATTTATATAATATCTCTTTCAAAACTCCCCAATAATGTTTTCATGATTATACACATCTTATCAAATATCAAATCTATTACGACATTACATACTTCTTCTTGAAAAAAATATGTATATAATTTTACAATCAAGAATTATATATGTTTTTCTAAACCTTCTCCTCTATGGTGAAATTGATTTTTGAAGGAATCTTCTTTCTCAGCTCATGACCACTCATGATATGTTTTATACATTAAAATGTGATTCCTCCAATCATCACATTCCAATGAAATAATATTTTGTTCAAACACTCGATAAGGTGTGTCTTCAACCCCGACTCATATATTCACTATAAATTTAATCAGTCATATTAACTATTTTTTGTGACCCTCATCACATTGGAATAATAATTATTCTTATATATTAAGTTTTATGACATTAAAAGGCTAGTTTTAATATGATCTTTTCTGACTGGATGTAATATACATCCATCTTTACAGGATATTCATATATAGTACCTATGTAATTCTAATATATAATTCAAAAACGTTAGATTATTATTACATGAGACCTATAGTTACATTTTATAAAATTACATTATTAAACAATCTATTTTATTTTTCTCACATGTATCAACTATCCCCATGTCATAGTAACTATTAAAAATATATTTTCATTTCTTCATAAAAATATATAAATTAAATTATAAATAAAGAAATTCTAACAACATTGTATACAATAATATTGATATTAGACATAATTTTTAACCCATCAATTCTTGATATTCTATTATAATCAAGTTTATGAAACCTTTATTCCATGACCAAGATAGATCAAGCTATCAAATGGTCTCTAATATCACATATCCATATAGTCATTGAATTAGCTTAGATGGTTTATTAATAGATTTGGTTTGACCATACTTAATCATTAGTTTAATATATGTCAATTCATTATTCACCAAATGTGGTTATCATGTATGGTAACCAACTACACTATCTATCATTATCCGCATTAAGAAGTTGTTAACTTCGTATAATGTAAAAAATCATAATACTATAATAAAATCCTACAATTATTATAAAACTTAAAACACATAACCTCCGGGTTACAAGTCATTCCCTATTGTATTTTTCTCACAATAATAACATAAATAAATCACTAACATTACAATTCAAAATTCCATCACAATATTCAATATAATATATAGATTTATGGTTTATTATGATCACTCCCCAATAGTTAATAAATCACACAGGGGCACTTCGCCAGATGATATGTTATGATTTCCTAATTTTCTATAGATACCCAATAATATACCTTTCATTATATTAATTTTCCCCTAAAATAAACATTATGACACCTAAATCACCTCATAATCCCATTAGTAGAAGGTTTAGGGACATTTATGGCTAATTAAATAAGCAACATGTTGTAGAAAACCTATAAATATTTCCCTATAATAGATACACGCGATACATAATTCTAAACATCAGATAAGTTAAACCCATATTTATAAATTGGTTAGTAGAAGAATAAGAAAGTGGTGAGAAAATAAAATAGAAAGGGAAATATTTTAAACATATTATCATGTGTTTGATCATGATAAAGAGAAATAACAAAAACATGGGATAAATATTTTATTAAAAGAAAATTGGAGAGTAAGTGTTTTTCATATTCCATGATATGAAGAAATGAAACCTACAAGATGATAATATATATTTTTGCATGAAAGTGCAGAAAAATTAGACAATAAACATGATTCATATAGATTAATCATCAGAATATGGGGATAAAAAATAACATTCCCTTAAGATATAATATAAAAATGCACAATGGAATAAACATATCCACATTGAAATTACATAATTTTGAAAAACAATCCATGCATCTTGTTATAAAAAAATGTCCAAGATTCATGTAGTGGATTAACAAAAATTTGAAGCTTCTTGTACTGAACTAAACAAATAACCATTATTAAATTCCATGTATTATGGGATATAAATCCATTACTAATACATTTTATGATGTTATAGAACCCCTATAAAAAATTATACATAAATAATCTGAATGAAAATAATCAACCATCACATACTGATAACCCTTAAAATAAAAACTGAGTTTCACAATATTTACATATTTTATAACCAAAATTTACCTAAAAATGTAAATTGTATACTTTAAAAATTCAATCACCCCTAATGGGTATTTCAGATGAACATTAAAAAAGTGATTCCTAAATTATATTTTCCAAATAATAAAATGCTATAGAGGTAAAGAGGAAAATGGTGGGGAAATATTAATCATTTTTAGGAAATTATTTTATATTTGGTGTAAAGGAATAAGTTTTTGTCACTTTTAAAATATTTTTTTGAAATATAAAGGTTATATTTTAAAAATAGTGCTTAAAAATGAAAAATTACATATTGGATCCATGATGGAGAAACATTAAAACATTTTGAAATTCCATTTTAAAAAACCAACATTGAGAATTTTTTACCAAAATATAATTTATAAAAGAATAGAAAATAAATATAAATTTTATATAGGATAGAACTACCTTTAATTTCTGTATTTAACAGAGAACATTAGCTGGAATGTAATATATTGTCAATGTATGGAACTTTTCATTAAATAGGTTTGTAATTATTAATAATAATGAAATACTTTTTGAAGAATATTATATCAAGATAAACTTATTAATTAAAATCTTAATTTCCCAATATAGGAAGAAAAATTACTTTGAAATAAAATCATAGTTTTTATGAAACCAATAAATGAATAAAAATGGTCAAGTAGAGGAATTATAACTCAATAAAGAGAGTTGAGTAAATTAAAACACATTCCAAATTTGTATATTTGGAATTGTGATCCGTTGGAACAATGAAAATTATATAGATCATAGAACCCCATTAATTTATTTAATGTGTAAAAATATATTAACTATTATATAGTCACACCATATGAAATATGTCATAATACTTAATAGAAAATATCCCTCATGGAATTAAATTTCCAGAAAATATCCCCTTACAACATTAGAAATTTTTGAATTAAAAATCCTTTATTTATATGATTTTAAATGAAACATTAAATATCACGAATAATGTTAGTTTCATTATAAAAAATTATTAAAGTAAAAATGAATATAAAATTATAAATAAAATATGGTTTATAATATGTAATAAATCTCAATGATTAAAATTTGAGAAAAGAAACCATTACATTGAATCCATGCTAATTTGATCATACAATATCCTCATTTATTAATCATATTAATAAACTATTATATAAACGTATTATTAATTATAAACTTTTATAAAAATATTTTCAAATTATTATCTACATCAAGATTAGTTTGTTTTTATCTATTTTCTAATATCTTATTTGATTTACCATGATTGTTTTGAAAAAGCTTCATAAAAGAGATGTATTCCATTATTATTCAACCAAATTTCATCTTTAAATGATCATAAAAGTTAGTGGAAAAATTTATTTATCATTTTATATAATTATTTAATTTCAAAGTATTGTTTTTTATTATCCTTAAATATGAATCAATAAATAACTATTTTCTGTTATTTTTAAAAAATTAACATTGGACTCTTAATTAATTATTTTAATATTTGGTACACTTTTACAGAACGAAAATTAAATATTTATTTCCTTTTATATATAATATATTATTATTAATTATGATCTCATAGTATACCATGATATTATCTTTTAGTATTTTTCATTTAGGTGGTTAGACATGCCCAAATACGAATGTGTAAAAATTAATGGATGGTTATAATTTCGAAAATGTTTTCATTGTTCGTAAGATAAATATTAGAGAAGAAATTTTTTATTATTTAGATACTACTGTCTTAAAGAATAATATTTGGTATGATTTATAAGATGAAGGTAAATGTAAAATATGGTTTGAGTTAAAAGTATATTTCTTTTCTTATTGGTATGTTATTTAAGGCGGTTAGTTTTAAAATGATCGTTAATGGAAAATATTACTAATAGTATATGAATTTTATTATTATCTAAAATGAATAATTACTTAAATAATACATCTATTAACTAAAAAGATTTCAATAATTATCATATAAATGTGTTTATGAAAAATTAAATGTTCCACTCTTGGAGGTAAAATTCTGCACACACTCATGAAAAACATATTCATTTTTTAGATCAAATGGGAGGTGAATAGATAATGGTTACAAAATTAGTATATTAAAATGTTATTATATTTATTATAATTTAGAAATTATATTCAAAATAATATAATGGGTTTGGTGGAGGGTGGTTTAGAATATAATGATATGACGTTGAAGGGTACATAATACTGACATTGATAATTTCCATCTTCTCTAGCTGTATCACTTGAAAAGATTGTAATTGAAGAATATTTTTTTTATAGAGGCTAAAACATTTTAGAGGGAGTTTTCAGTGGAAAATTTATCTATAAATATTTCATAAAATGGGTGAGTGTGAGGCCATTTATTTGGTTAAAATAGAGACAAATCGTGGAAAAAATGTCAATCAAGGGTTAAGAATTAAATTTCATGGATCTTAAAGGAGTAAGGTGGGGAATGTTTTGTGTGACTTTTATGTACAACTTTATAACCTAAAAATGGTATTCTTGAAGGTCTATATGTCAAAATTATATAATAAAATTGGAGACACTTTGGATTACTGATTGTAAAAGTTATGATTATTGATTAAATATTAATCATGATAATTATTTTATCGCTAAAAATATAATATGATCATTATTTAAAAATTTCAATGTACATAATTTGAATTTAAGTTACACATAATCTTTATTTTTCTTCTAAATAATGAACAATTATGTTTTAAATTTTAAAAAATTATTGTCTTAATCATTATATTTTCATAATCATTTTAAAACTTTATTACAAATTATATGACTAATAATTTATCTTTACATTTATGTTAACATAATATTAGATTATAAATTTAAAATATAAACATCTAATTTAATAAAAAAAACAATATTAATGTATTACACTAGAAAAAATAAATGTTTTAATATAACTAATATTTTCCTTGAAAATTGATTTTAGCACCTAAAAATGAATATAACATTTATTTATAATAATAAAATATAATCCAAATTTTTCAAAATATTTTTAAAAATTAAATTAGTAAATGTATGAAAAGTTAAATGTATTATTTTCACAAATAATTCATAAAAAACATTTTCAGAAATATTGCGTTTTACGGTTAGAATTTATATAGTCTAAATTTATAAATTCCATATACTTTAATGATATAAATTATATTATTATAAATAAAATAAGGCTTATGTGGCTTAAAAAGAAATCCAAAATATAATATTAATATAAAAATATATAAATAAAAGAAAAAAATAAAATAGTTTTAAAATTAAACAGAATGTTTTATTTTATTTTGAAATGTTGAATGTAGCTTTTCTAAATTAAAAATGATATATTAAAATATGTTGTTATAATACATTAATAAATCTTAAATAAAATAAAATGTATTTAAAACTTCTAGTTCTTTTTGATATATTTATAACCTTATAACAAATTAATATGAGTAAATAATATATTTTTTATTTTTAGACAAATAATTATATTATTTATGAATGATTCAAGAAAAAAAATATTAGTATAATATTTATATACATGATTATAGAATTTAACTAAAATTAAAAAAATGAAATTCTAAAATATATAATATTTTCTTTTAGATAAATATTATAATATAACTTTTATAAAAAAATAAAAAAATAAAATATTAATTGTTATTAATAATATTATTTCTGAAATTATATTTTATTATTATAATGTTATCTAATTATCTTTATAGTGTTCATAAATTTTATTTGTAATATTCAACTAAAATGTCATGGACTATTTTATTTCATTTTTTGGGTGGAGAAATCTATCAAACATTATAAATAATCAGAAAGAATATACTCAATAATACTGGGGTGTTACATTCTCTACCAAAACTAAATTTCATCTTCATAATTTTAAAAATAATCAACAAAGGAAACTATGTAAATGTATTATATATATATATATTTAAAGATTTCATATCTATAGAAATATAAACCATCCAAACATAGGGAAAATTATTTAATTTTATTTATAACTAGATAATCCCATTAATTTATTTTTTCTCAAACAATTTTTTACCAATGTTTGTTGTTATTTGGATTCACAACACACAATCTATAATTTTCTTTAAAAGGGTGTCTATACTCATTCTTGCATTGATAGTTTACCTTAAAAAGATGTTAAATGGGATTTCCTTATTCTATATAACTACTCATCTATGTATAGGGGACCATTCCTTTGGAAAAATATTATTAAATTCATATAATGGATAAAAATATTTTCATAAGGAACATTCCCATAAATTACAACTTGGGGTACAATACAAAAATAAGTATTCATATATAATTTAATCATCTGATTAGAAATTTGATATTCTTCAAAAACAAAATAGTCTAGAATCTATTATGTTATCCAAAAATATTGACTGGATTGTTATTGTAACTTAATTGTCAAAATACAACTGAATAAATTTAATTTTTTAGCCTCTAACATTATCTATTGGTTAAGAAGGTTTTATATTTATATAATCCATGCAAGATGTTGGTTTGGGACATTAATTTTCATAATACCCAAGTTCCTTATATTTATTGTATTGATGTATGGAAGGTGTATAAGTTGTATATCCAATACATTTCATTATATTGGCTATGATATTTATATATCTTTTATAATAATGAGATTAATGGCCAATCCTTACACACTTCATACATTTTCATGTTTTTTTGAGTCATTCTATCTAGTTCTTCTTCACACATTTTTGACATGTAGGTTGTTGAATCTTCTTTCATTCATCATCATCATAAGTTTATATTTTATGAAACTAGATCCTTATATTATGGGGTGTTCTTTAGATTTATAAAAACTGATTTTATGAATCATAAGTAGAGATAGACAAAGGAATATGACAGAAATATTTTCAAGACCATATGTAATCCCTTTTTTCTCATTATAAAAAATAGTATACTATCAATTACATCCATTACTGACTTTCTTTATAATTTAATCATACATTTATAAAAAATTGAGTTACTTATGAGTGAGTAATGTGCAAAACTAAAAAAGTATTACTTAAAAATTATGACATGAAAAACTCAACGTCAAAATATCTAACCCTTCAAAATTAATACAATTGATTTCAGTTTATCCTAAATCACTATTAGTTTAATATTGGAGTCATTAATTTATATTATCTCATAATTATCAACATAATACCTCAATTTAATTTGGAAATAAATCCTTATGAATTTCATGTAAATATAATTTGATTACCCAACGAATGTCCCACACTATTTTCTATCTTGGTGTGCAGTCTTTGGCACACTCATCAGTTAGAAGATTGAAGATTTATTTGATTCTAAACATACATTATTTCAAGTTATTTACCTTAGGTGAATCCATACCGTATCAACATCTAATTTATATTATAAATATGGGGATTTAATTTATAGGATAACCACATAATATCTTATATACCAACACAATAGGATGTTATAGCATTTATTCAATTATCCCATAGATTTATCCCATGTTTTTAATAATTTTTTTAGTACTCTCTATGAAATAACTAATATAATATTCACAAAAAACTATAAACTATTTTAAATCAATTGAAGTGGAAAAATACTAAACTTTGTATCATTTTATATTATTTCCATAATATAATCATTAGAAATCATAAAAATCTCATAATCTCAAGAACATAATGATTTGTTCCATTTAAAATTATTTACATAATTATCATATTATAAAATAATTTTGACTATTCATACATAAATGAAATACAATAAAGTCTCTTTTAGACTTATCTTGTGTTATAATCATGTTCATAACAGGGGAATGGAAAAAAAAAACATAGGCATGAGATCAAAATCCCCAAAAGGGGAACCAATTTCTCATGTCATGAGGGATAGATCAAAAGAATGCGGGAAAAATGATTAAGGTAATAATATATAATTAAAATAACCTTTTAAAATAATTTATTTCAGTATTTTTGTAAAATAAGACAAGTAATCTAAGAATAGAAATAATATATGATGTCATAAAAATGAGGAAACATTAGATAACAAACATTACCCATAAATGAAAATCTTGTGATTATGGAATAGAAATGTATGTTTTCCTTGAGGTATATCAAAATTATGAACATTGGAACAGACATAATGTAATAGTAATTATAACACTATAACAAATAAAATTTCAATTCTTAATTTTGTGAAAAAGTAAAGTTACAATAATTTATATTGTAAAAAATGAAATTCCCGCTATTCTTGTTGTAAAAAAAATCCAAATTTCACTACTTAACATCCTTATATCATGATATATAAATGATTTAATAATACATTGGAGGTTTATATAGGACCCTAACTATCTATCATACTTATATATATGTTCCACTTCAAAAAACCATCCATTTTTTTTTAAAAAGGTTGATGACATGAACTGGTTTCCCAGTTCATGCAACCCAAACGAATTTATTAAAAACAGGATGTATGCAGTACAGACTCGAGGTGTAAAGAAATTACACCAGCGGGGAATTAAAGAAAAAACAAGAAAATGACAAAGAAAAACAGACCACCCAAGGGCCCTCTTGCCTGCTTCCACTTTCTGCAGTGCATCTTCAATGTCATCTGAGTCTTCCTCCAAAGCGTCGTCCTCATCATCATCTTCAGAACCATCATTGGCATCACCCATCTTCAGATCATCTTCATCATCGCTGTCATCCAAAACTTCATCCAGTGTGCACCACCGTCTTGAAATCAGTCTTCTGAGGAGAAGTGAACTTCGCCTTCTTGGCCGGATCCAGAGATTTTGTGGCCAGATAAAAAAATTCAGGTCTTCAGTATGTGAATAACAGCTTTGATTCTTCCATTTGAGACTCCATTTCAACATCCAAGCACTGCCAGACTAAACTTTTAATATTTTTATCTTTTGAATTTGATGCAAGATTATATCACTTTCACCCCATTCAAAAAACCATCCATAAAATAATATAGAATACACAAAAATAAATAACGTTTTGAAAAAATTTAAATCTCGTGTCCCAATGACTAACCGGAACAATGTAAATACTTGATACCCAAATTTAAATCAAACCAAAATAGCATTTCATAATAACATAGATAATTTTATTCCTAAACATTAATTTATTAAAAAATAAATCCATTTAAGATAAAGATTAAAATTGTGGTGGAATCATAAATGATATTTTAATACATTATTTTGTATATAGTGTAAAATAAGAACTTATAGCCACTTTGAAATGTAATTTTTTAAAATATGATGTGAAATTTTTTTAAATAAATTTATTTTTAAAAATTGTTTTCCAATTTTGGTACCCCAAAAATGATATATTTTGTTTTAAAAGGTGATGTGAAAACACATTGAAAACATTTACTTTCCAAAATATTCATCAATTATAGGGCATTGTAAATGAATCCAATGTTTAAATAAAAGTGAATTTAAAACAAATTGAGTCCATATACACTAAAAAGATGATGTTTAATTATAAAAAATTTAATATATATAAAGATTATCAAGATATTTTTTTAATAGAATATAGAACATTGGATTATAAAATAATGAATTTTTTTTGAATAATATGATATACATTCATTAAAACCCCTCATTTGAAAAGTATATCCACAAATTAATTTTAATTATAATAGAAGGGAAGACTGATGGTTACCTAAGATAAAAAATAATTATATTTCAGAATATAGTGGATAATATTGATGGGAAATGATAATATGGACATTGAGGATAATTATTCACTAAAGAGGATGTGTATAAGCATTAATAATGCTAAAATATTTAGGAAAAAATTATCATGATAATGAAAATTTAATTACAACTAATTACCTACATAGATGAAGGGAATAAATCTTTATTAAAATTATTATGGTGTACGGAACCAAGAATTTCCAAACAATGTTCAATAAGAGGCATTTCAACTTAGCAATTGGAGTTGGGTTAATGAAGAGACATTCAAATTGGGTATCACATTAAAAGATAGACATTTGAATAAAGTACAATATATGGATCTTAAATTATTATTTTTATTATTAAAATAGTAATTAAATATGAAAAAATAAAACTATATCAATCATATCATAGTGTGTGTTAAGAAATATGTCTTGAGGAATTATTTTTGAGACAAAGAACCACTTATGATATTAGAAACATTTAAATCATGACCCTTTGAAGGATGTGATTTCAAATTTAAATTTGAATGATATATATGTTGAATGTCGTAATATAAAATATTAATGTGTTATTGGACACATTATTCCAAATCAATGATGGTGAATAATAAAAAATGTATCATGGGTGAAACGTTTAGATAAGGTACTCTTACCATGAATTCCAACTCAGTTAATCATATTACAACATATATAGAAAATTAACAATATTAATCACCTATATAAGAAGAATATTCACGTCTATAAACTTTTATAATATATAGTTAATATTATTTTCTGTATGTATTTTAGTTAGATGTTATATATTTTTCAATATAAGGTGTGACTAATCTGGATCGTTTTGAAATACATTCATAATGGTGATATTTTTACTCATTCATATGACAATTTAAATCATTTAAAAACTATAAAAGGAACTGTAATTGATGATTTTTACTTATTTATAATGTTATAATTTCATTATTTGTGATTTTTTTGTTTCATAATGATAAAATCAGTGAATAATATATTTCATTTATTTTTAAAGCATGGACATTGATCTCTCAATTAATGAGTTTAATATTATAATGACCATTATAGAACCAAAATAAAATAATTATATAATAATTGATATAATATATTTGTATTAATTGGGTTCGCATAGTTTTCAATATTATAATTTTATAGAAATGTTCATTTAGGTGGTTTGAATGAACCAAACATGATCATTCCATAATTAATGGATGATTATAATTATGAATGTGGATTCATTTGGAATAATCTCATTGTTAAAAAGGTGTAATTTTTTATTAAGAAAAATTTAAAGAGTTTAATTATGATTTTGATGATTCGTAAGAAGAATATAAACAGAAAATAAGTGATAATTATGAATAAATTCCATTCCCTTTTGGTAAGTTTTTCTAAGTGGTTAGTTTTCAAATGATCCATTATTTATAATATTACATATATAATTTAATATATATTTATTCAGTGAATATAAATAATGAAATATATAACATATCAATTAGAAATACCCATTTCCATAACCTTTCTTGAATGGTGTGGATGAAAATCAAAACATGTCATTCATGGAGGTGGTAGTCCGCACATGTGAATGAGAAACAATTTCATTTTTTAATTGGATAACAGGGGAATAGATCATGATTATAAAATAAATATAATAACATTTAATTATATTATCTATAAATATTTATTTATATACATATGTTCATAAATTAATTGGAATATGCTGGATAATAATGTAAATAAATTGAGTTAAAGGGTAAGTAATACTTATGCCAAGAATTTTGATCTTCTCTTAATCTATCCCTTGTAAATTAGGGACTTGAGTAACATTTTTTTCGCTCTAGTGTATTAAAATATTTACTATTTCAATAATAAGTAAAATAGGTACTGTATTATGAGAGTTTGGATCAATGGGTTTCATATTAAATTGGTGTATGTGAGATTCTTTTATAGGGGAAAAGAGGGAAACATCAATGCAAAATAATGATAGGTAAGGGGTATGAATGAATTTTCATGAGAGTTAGTTTATGTAATATGGTAAATCTTGGTGATAAAAGTTTGTATGAAATTATAAATATAAAAAATTATTATATATCGTACATGTTCCAAATTTATTTAGTAAAATTTTAGCCTTATTTGGTTACACATTTTACCCCTTATTAATCATAATTATATATTAATCATGGTTATTATTTTATAACTAAAAATACATGATGAACCCTCATACCAAACATTTATGTTATGAATATTTATTTATAATCCATTTAATCTACCTAAAATTTTAAATTCTAAAAAATTAACAGTTAAATTATAACATTTTCTGTGTTGAAAAATAGTTTTCTATACAAAATGTAATTTTAATCATTTAGTATCTGTATTACATGGTTAAAATTGAATTATAATTAAATGAGTGGTAATATATTTTTACATATGATTAATGATAATTTAACAATATTAATATAAAATATAACCATTTCATTTAAATATAAAAAATATTTATAGTGGTAGTATTCATAAAAAAGATTGATTTTACTCTTGTAACAAATATTTACCTCGGTAACTTAATTTATGTGCATATAAATTTAATATGAATATAATAGATAATATGAAAAATTTAATTAAAAATAAGAGAATAATTTTATCAAAACAATGTATATTGTTTCTAAAATTTATGCTTAAATCTAGCCCATATAATGGATAAAAATAATGTTCAGAAAAAGTGTGTTTTAGGTATATATTTTATGTAGTATAACATTATTGTATTTATTGACTCAAATGATATAAATTTTATTATTCTAAAAAAAACTAGAGTTATATGATGTCCAAAGATAACCAAATATAAATATTACTATAAAAATATTTAATTAAAATAAAGGATTTTTTTTTAATTAGAATGAAATTTTACTTATGTTCTAAATTATTTAACACATGTTTTCTAAATTCAAAGTGTTTTATTTGGTGAAATGAAAAAAAAATAAGATATATATTGAATGTATATTAAATAATTTGAATGTTAATAAATTTCTTAAAATAGATTTTATAACTACTCTTCTGCTTATTACACATTAACATATGATTTATACATAAAATTACACATAATTCAACCTAAAAGGTCAAGAAGTATAGCATATTTTGGAATTAGGTACATTACATTACAACTAAAAACATGGAATATAACAACTTTTTTGAAATATTCTTGATTATTATATGACACAAAACTATATGGGATAACAAGAAGAAATAAATATGAAAGGGGTGTGCTATAAATCCCAGAAACATAATAAACATGGCATAAGAAAAAAAAGGTTATAAAATAGGCATATCAAGGGGAATAAAAGGTGTAGGAATCATAAATGTGAATGATAATACATGATATATCATGATAATATATAGTTAACATGTTAAATGTGGAAACAACTTAATACACTACATCATAGGTCAAGGATTACTTCCTAGAAATCAAAATGTACAAAGTATTATAAAAAACCTTTTTACTCCATATCTGAACATAACATATAATGATACTAAACATTATCCATTACATTGGTGATCTATATAATCATGAGTGTACTATCAATTTTTATTTCAATATCATGCATATGTGTGTCACATATATCATACAACATAGATTCATTCATCATATTAACTTATTCCATGATACGAGAGTATGGAATACATATTTGTAAGTCACAATTCAAAGAAGAATAAGTGTATGAAGGTGAACACCATTGATAATAAATGGATATGGTTTTCACTACACAATTTCTTGGGAATGGAAAATGAAAGTGAAATTTTGGTTGCGTAACATAATTGTATGAATATTACTTAGAAGGGTTGATGAGAATGAAAATGCCCTCTCATCATTTTTACATAATTTGGGAAGTAATAGGGTAATTTAAATAAATATTCCATCATTAGGAATTGGAAATATAGGGATTATGATAATAAAGAAATTAGATTAAATAAGATGAAGGAATAACTCTTATGAAATTTTGGCATGGTAACATGTGTAATTAGGAAGAAATAAAGAGAGAGAAGGGGGTCTATCATCATTTAGACCTCATATTGGAAGTATGGGGGATGATCAAAAACAGGCCAAATACTTAGGAATTAAAAATAAAATGTAATAAAATAGAGGATAATCTTGAATAAAAGTGGAAAAGAGAGGATCCCTTACCTTGAGAATATGACACCAAAAGATTGAAAGGGGATTCATGAGAGAATTTGGGAAACATGAGAGGATTATAGAGGGGGAGAGAAGTGTAAGGACATGCTCCATGGGGTTTTAGTGATGAGAATTGGGATCATTGGTGGGTTTATATAGGAAACGATAGTTAAATTCTTTAATATTTCACAAGAATTGGTTTTGGACTCTATATAATAAAATATTAATGAAAAACCTTAACATGGTTCGTTCTTATTGTTTCTTAAAAATGGGAGGGTTTTTCATTATTTTAATAGTAAAAGGTCCAAAATTATTAAAATATTACCCTTTCTTAGATGGAGGTGAGTCACACCTTTAATGAAATGAATTTAAAATAATAAAACAAATTGTATTTTATGAAGGATTCCTAAAGCCTTTATAAAATTAATAAAATAATTTTAAAATAAAATTATTTTAAGGGGAAAATATATATTTTGTCCAAGGATACCCATTATTGTATTTATTACATCATTTATGGGTAATTATGATGTCATAAAATACAATATATATTTCTACGATATTTAATTTTTACCCAAAAGTTCAAATGTCATAGATATGTATAAAAACCTCACCATTGAAAAATTTTGATGCTATGATTCCAAAAATGATATTAATTTTATATGAATAAATTTATATATATGTGAAGTTTCACTTTTAAAAAATAATAACAGATATTTATCGAAAATGACTAGTTTTGGAAATAAAAAATTTTAAACCTTAATAAAACATTACATATGACATCATAAAACTTATATTATCATTTATATTTATAAATCATAATTAAAATATTATTTAATTCAAAAATATTTTCATAAATAAAAATAAAATCTTTAATTGAATTGAATATTACCACAAAATACTATTCATATTTTATAGTATCAAAATAAATGTATATTCACTATTCATTACATAATATAATAAATAATAAATTTCATAGGGTCTTGATACAATTCTTTGTAATACACTAGTGTATCTCATAAGATTAATGTGAGAAACAGTGATACTTTAATGGGGTCTTTGTGGATACATGGTTTGGGTTATGATCTCGATGAGCTTGAAATTATCCCGTAAATGAATTTTCTCATGCTTAGGATTTTGGATTTCATCTTGGGATTGGTAGAGGGAAAATCCCAGATATTCTATCCCCCTAGGAAACATCAATAAATGGGGTTATTAAGGTACAATACTTCTAGATGAGGACATCACTTCCATTTTCTATGTCAATTGGATTGGTTGAAGCCCAATATTTAAACTAATCATGAGATCACTATTTAATGGTTATATTATCAAAGGTAAAAATTCTTAATGGTCTATTTATTCAAATGGGATATAAAAAAATAAGTGACTGTGTTTAATATAACTATATTACATAATAAAACCATAATCATTATGGAATTTTATTTATAGCAGTTAGGATCTTTACAATATTTCTCCCATGAGAAATTTCCCCAATAAATTTTCATTTCACCCACTTAAAATACATAAGGGTAATTATATTTCAACGCTTACTTCGGTTCACATGTCATTTCATCATAATGTTTTTTCATCTACAGCACTTTGACACGGTATATTGTGTTATTTCATAAAATAGTGTCTCTACAATCAATGATCTTCATTGGCTTCACCTCATAGGAATGATCATTATCCAATTGTACCATCTATGTATTGATTACAAGTGTGGGGTCTAGCATGTACTTCCTGAAGATTGATACTTGAAATACATCATGAACATGAGATAGGTTAGGCTGGAGTGCATGTCGATAGGCCACCACATCGATGCGATCAAGTTTCTCAAAGGGGTCGATATATATGGGACTATGAATTTCCTTATTTCCAAATATCTTCGTATTATTCCTTGGAGATATGTGGAGGTATACCATATAACCAACATCAAACACTAGGTTTAATCGATAATTTTCCGCACAAATATTCTGTCAACTTTGAGTTTCTATGATGTATTGTTGAATGGTCTTAACCTTTTCCACCATTTCCATGACCATTTTAGGACCAAGTAGTTTTCATACCACAACATCATCCCCACATGTAGGTGTCCCACACCTATTCCCCTAAAGGTATTAATAGGGGACCATTTGGATGCTCGAGTGTAAACTGTTATTGTATGTGAACTCGATCAGAGAAAGATGGTGATCCCATCCACCTTTTAAGTCAATTAAGCATGATCTCAACATATCCTCAGGTGTCCAAATATTCCACTCAGATTGGAAATCAGTTTGAAGTTGATGAGTGGTACTAATGTTAAACACATTATTTAGAGAACTATAAAGTGATTCCCAAAAAATGGAGGTGAATATTGGATCTGGATCATATATAATCGATATTGATAATCCATACAGCCTGATCACTTCCGTATTGTATAACTGTTTAAGTAAATACATTTAGAAATCCTCTATTATATCAATGATGTCTGACGTCTTTTTAAGATGATCCACCACACTCCATATAGTATTATTAAATCTCTATGTCTTTTGAAAACCACTGAAAAAGTCCATGGTTAGGTTTTCCAATTTAAATGTAGGTATGGGTAATGGTTACATTATCCCCTTGGATTTTTTTTTTCATTTCCACTTCCACATTCTAAAATAAAAGGCATCTTGATGTATATTCCATGATCTCATTCATTATATTTTCCCACAAATAGTGTTATCAAAGATTTTGATACCTATTTTTTCTTCCAGGGTAAATTGAGAAGGCTGAGCTATGTGAATCATCCAACAACCAGTTCTTAAACTCAGGATTTGATGGTGTATATAGTCTTGAACCAAATAATACAACACCTTCATCATTAAAATTATATTCTATAGATTTACCTTTTTATATATATTATATTTTCTTATTAATTCCCACATCAACTCATTGATCATTCATTAAAATATCCATTAGAGATGGTTGAGAAATCATTTGTTAAAGGATTGATGATTTTACATCCATTATGATTCATATGCCCATCTTTTCCCAATATAAGAAGATTGGATCCCTCTCAATTATCAAAAATGTTATAATTTTGAGATCCTTTCTTCTTAGAGCCTCTTAAAATTTATTCACATTCCCAATATAGTAGTGGATTGACATTTCATATTATTTGATCAGCTCTAACCATCATCACTGTAACATATTTAACACTTTTTGTGTGAATATATACTTGAGGATTTTGTGATCCATGTATATTTAAGAATTCTCCCCAAAGAGATAATGCTGTGAAATATTCAAAGTGAAGATCACATCATCAAACTCTAGATCATGTGTTGGTTATTTTTCCTCACGAATCATCAACTTTTTTCAAGAATTGGCTATCATTTTGTCATTCTTCACTAACACACAACCCTATCCATTTTTTGAAGCATCATTGAATACCATGAAAAGTTCTACACTATACAGTATTATATGAAAAGGGGTAGTGATAGGCCTCGTTTTCTTATCCTTTAAGCTACTATATCATTCATCATTTGAAGAAAACATTACTCCCTTCTGATTTATCTTGGGTTGAGGGTTTTCCAATCGTGATAAATTTCCCCAAAATCAACGATAATACCCAAAATCCCCATGAAAACTATAGATACCCTTCATAGATGTTTTCCTTGGCCAAAAATCAATTTCATCAGTCTTTTGAGGGTCCACATATATCCCATTCATTATCATTATATGTATCATGAAAGATAGTTCCTTCAATATTAACTCACATTTTCTATACAAGGAAAAAATTTATCCTCTCGCAAGGTCTTTAGCACAGTACTCAAATGATTCTCATACTCCTACTAAAATTTAGAGTATATTAGAATATCATTACAAAGACTACCAATTTTTTGAGGTAATCACTAAGGACTCTATTAATCAAGTCCATAAAGATTGATGGATAATTAGGGAGTCCAAAGGACATCACTATTAACTCATAGTGCTGATACATTTTACGAAAATCATTCATGGGGATATACCCCTTATTCACCCAAACATGGTAATATCAGGACCACATATCCACATTGGAAAAGTATTGCGCTCCACGTAGCTGATAAAATAATTCATAAATATGAGGTAGATAATACTTTTTATTTATCGTGATCTTTTTGAGATCATGGAAATCAATACAATGGTGCATTGACCCATCATTATTCCTCATTAATTTGACATGTGAAACCCATGGTGATGTACTTGGATGTATGATCCCTTTATCAAGATTCATCTATAGTGGTTTCTTCAGGTCCTAAAGTTATACAATATCTATCTTATATGGATTCTGGGATATTCGAAACTCTCCATGTATCTGCTCAATTGAAAATTCAACCTCTTAGTGAGGAGGAAGACTAGGAAATTCCATAAAAAACACATTAGTGAATTCCCTCACAATAGTCATGTCTTAAAGAATGATCTCTTCCATAGAATAGATCATTTTATCCAGTTATGATTTCATATTCAGAAATAATATTCTTTCTTGAGATGTTGGTTCTAAATAATATTAAATCTCTTCCGTCAACTTGTTTTGAATCGGGGGTCGCTTCTCCCTACAAAGAGTTATTTCCTTCTAAAATAAATTTCTATTGCCTCCATATAGGTAAATCCAATCCATGTATATAATTCTTTCAAAAACCACCAAAGGGACCATGATAATGTTCAATGGGATATTCATCCCACAAGCTATGACATAGAAGGAGTTATATACATGGGATGATATAATTTCCGCATTTTCCATTCTCACAGATATATATTCTTCTATAATTTTTGGCGATGTTTTGATATTTTCAGTAAACTTTCACGATACTATGTAATGTATAGAAATATAATCATAAATCGCATTCACTATTATTGAATGAATAACTAGTGTACTTGTTACCACTTCATTTTTGGGATCCACCTTTCTGGTTTGATGGAAAAATCACTCCCTTTATACCTTGGGGGGTTTTGGTTGTATCTAATAACCCTTGGATTGGTGAATTGGTTTGAAAAGTTCCATAGTTTATTTTTGTTATATCAATGAAAATTTCACTGAAGGTAGACAAGAATATTCATTTCCTCTATCACAGTAGTGAGTTTCTCCAATCAAAAATCATTGGTTGGTGTCCTTCCTTCCCACACCTAAAGAATTTCTTCTTACCCAATAATAAATTTCATGGTTTCTTTTTTCCACATCTTTGACAAGTGGAGTGTTAAAATTTCATATCACTATTATATTTCACCATCGGACCTCCAAAATTAAACTCCACATTTTTTAATGTATCCCCACGATAAACAAAAGATTCTATAATCTCTATTTTGACATTAAGGGCACATCAGAAAATTTCATCATACCTATCAAAGTCTCGGATCACCGTGAATTTTTTTGATTATGCGTTATCCCTCCAAAGAAGTGGTCAACCTTTCATTGAGAGGTAACAATAAAGCCACATGCATAACATGAAAGTCTTGTGATGTTCCTATCATAAAACTTGATGGATTATTCATCTTATTGATTGAGGTCAAGGAAATAGATTTCCCGTTTAAGATGGAGAGTGCAAGGGAAATATTTATCAAAAAAATTGGAAATACATCGTCCCCATTAGATTGATATCTTCTTCATGATTTATATATTTTGATCAATTTCCACCATTTATCAATTTCACATTCCATTCAATAAATAGCTAGAAAACCCTTCTCTCTATCAGAATGTTTAAAAATGGAAGAGATACTTTCAATGGAGTTGATCCACTTTTTCATGATTAAGGGATCATATGAACCATTAAAATTTTGTGTCCTTTATCACATAAATCATATATTGTGGATTGTTCTCAGATAAGGGGATTTGAATGCTCCTGTTGATCTAGTTTTCTATTCAAAACCAGAGTGAACTGAGAGAGTATCATCATGAAGTGCATGATTCCTTATCCCATTGGGATGGGAATTTCATTAGGGGTAGTCAACACATTACTCATCATGTAACAACTTATTCCCAATAGCTTGAGAATACAATGAATCATTACTAGACTGTAAGGGACATCCGCAAGATGGTAAATTCAGGAAATAAATGCCTAAAGATTTCATATATATGTGAGGGAAAATTTAACCTTGACAAACTAAAATAATTAACCCAACAAACCATAACCAAACAACTCACTATATGATGCATGAATAAATGAAAGACAACTCAACCACTTAATTTTTAACAAAACCACACCAATGTGTACTATGTTGGAAGACAAAACATATATCATTGTATATAGTGGATATATAACTAGTCAAATAAATGATTAGAACATTACTCTATACACCCCATCTCATTATCCAATCCCTAAACATCCCAAGAATCACAATGTGGTGCTAAATATGTGTGATACTTTAACTTTTCCCATCTCTCAAAAGATAGAATCTTCAAAAGAACCAATGTGAAAAAGTAGGGGTGAGTATAAAAATCTGAAGGTTTTTTCCAATGACTTCTCTACTCATGTCAGTAGGATTGAATGTTTAACCACATTTATATAAAACATTTTATATAAAACAATTTCCCAAAATAGTTTACTACTAAATATAACCAAGTTCAAAATCCATTTATAAACAAACATAAATATGTGATATTTTTAACGAGTTTTCCAGCAAGTCAAACTTCCATAAATTTAATCAAACAAGGAAAAATACAATTTCCAATATCATTTCTGAATCACCATTCCATGTTTCCCAACTCACCCACACATGGGTTCTTCTTTTTGACTGTTACATACTCATGAGTGGTCTCTCATCCAATCACCATGTGTCCCAATGACACATTCCCCTGATCCAAGGTCACAAATCTTATACCCAAATAGTATACATCCCTTATTCATGGGTACTTCAATCATGAACTCACACAACCCAATATTCCAAAAACCATTCAAAAAGTCTAGTTCAATCCATTTCAATAAAACCGTTTTTTATTGAAAACCACTAAACAAACCAACTCCAAAAACCCATTTAGTTTCAATAAAACATTTCCTTTCATTTAATATGCTTTTATCAAATCCATTTGTTATAATTCTAGAAAAATATTAATTCAAAACAACAATTTAAAATCAAAATATTGAACTATTTATTCACAAGATCCAAATTTTCAAGATTTTCACATCCATCACCAAAAAGGGTTTCAATCAATCATAAAGTAGAAAATTCATAATAAAATCCACAAAAATACATCAGTTTGAAACCATTCCATTCAATTATACTAAGAAGAGTTGATATTGAAGCCACCTACCTCAACTGTTTTGATGAAAACCAAAAATAGATAAAGAAAGATCAAGAAAAATGGGCTGATTCTCCACGAAACCACCATAGATATATTCTCCTACCCAGAAAAAGACAAAATCATATCATATTTGGAATCCAAAATTTTATATAAACCCAAAACGTAAGTAGATCTACAAAACTGATAATGGGGGAGAAGTAGATCTATGTATATCTATGAAAAAAATCAAATACAATGAAGAGCGGTCACATACATATAGAATCTGTCTTTGAATCACCAAGTAATGCAATTGTATTTCCTCCAGATAGGTGGGGGATCCTTCTAAGGCCTTAGAAGAAGAAAAAATCCATATTTAGAGACGTTTTGGGAAAACCTGAGTGGATTAAAGGCAAGGACAACCAAGAACCACTTTTCAAGGAGGTGGGTTTTAACCCACGCAAGGTTAGTCCACACAGTTAAGAAATCCATGAACTAATAATGCATTAGATACTACCTTGAAGATCACCCCACATAGCCACCTCACACAGTTTCCCTAACTAATCACACACTATTTCGATGCTACTATCTAGAATCTAAAACATCACACGGTCTTAACTAGGATTACTATACGGTTTGGACAAACATTGTACATTCCTTGTGCCTCTTCTTTGTCCCCAAAAACTAATTAAAGGTCCTCTAAATTTTCCCATGCTTTACCCTTACAGATTATAAACACAAAAATCACAAATTAATGGTTACATACTAGACCCAATGGGTACTATATTCACCCCACCATTGGTTTTTCAATCCTCAAAAAGTTGAAAACCCTCACAACCCTGAAGGTGTTTCAGCCATTGCTCTTTCATTTCCATCTCAAATTCCTAAGTCTCTTTCTAAATCTAAAAATGTTTCCATAAAATCCATACTAGACCAATTCATAAGAACTTATCTTTCCTATCCACAATCTCGATCAGGATATGTACCAACAAAGCATTCGACTCTTGGTTAACATGATCGCATTTCATGACAAGGTCAGGGTCATTATTATACATTCTTAACTGTGATGCATGGAACACATTATCCCCCACACTAAACCATGGTGGCAATACCAACCAATATTCCACCCACCACCACATTCAATTATCTCAAAATGAACTATGTATTAAAATATTACATTCCATGCTTCCCAAAATTATGATTTCCAAGCATGGAAAAATCCTCAAGAACACACGATAACTCACCATGAATGGAAATGGTCTTAGATGATGATCCACATACAATTTCTGATGAATCTGAGCCATATCTATCCTCTTTTGGATCAATATAATCGTATGTATTATTAATTTTACATGGATCGACCAGACTAGTGATGTATCACCTATTTACACACAACAAAGTGGAGAATGTCATGGACTCCCATACAATGATTTAAAAAATCCATATGTATTGAGGCCTGATAACCGTTATTATATGAGAAATACACTAAGGGTATATCCTCATCCCATTAACCATAATTCTCCCTTACACAATCCCTCACCATGTCTTCCAATATATGCATTTTCCTTTTATATTTCTCATCCATCTAATGATGATACACCATACTCACACTCATCTAAGTTATAAGGGATTTATGTAAGGATATCTAGAAACAAGATATGAACCTCAGAACTCTATTTGAGACTATGGAAACTAATATTTCTAGTATCTTTAACACTTTCTGTATGTATATTTTGGACAGTTCCACTGCCATATGAGTTTCACAAATACGGATGAAATGGTCCGACTTGGTAAGATGATTCACTATGACCAATATGGACTCGTGTTTCTATACTGTTATTGGGAGACCTATAACAAAATGCATCACTATCTACTCCCATTTTCACACTAATATAGGTAAATATATCAACATACCCACTGTTCAATGATGTTTTGACTTAACTTGCTGACATGTTAGGTACTTTGAAACAAACTCAACCACTTTACATTTCAAGCTCCTCCACCAAAACTATTACTTTAATGGCTTATACTTCATCTGTATACCTGAATGAACAACCCATCTAGAATTAAGGTATGTATGAATAATTTTATCTGGACATACCATAGGTACAACCATTTGATATTTGTACCACAACACTAAAATCCCATAATGTTTATATCCCTCAAGGGTCTCCCTACCATTGAGTTCTGAACTCATAAGCAATAATTCTACAACTGATGTTTGTGCCTGTTTAACCATCTTAACCAAATCAGGAATGAAATAAACTGAAAATAAAACCAAAACATCACTACTATATTCCCATTCCACATGCATGTCAGCTAGGACTGACATCAATTTCCACTTATCTAAATCCTCTTTTGCCAACTGAGAATATTCCATTCGACATAATGCATCAACCACCAAATTAAATTTTCCCAGTGTATGAATCAAGTCAATATCAAGCATCTAGAGATACTATATCCATCAATATTGCCTCATATTCGAATCCCAATGTTAGAGAATGTGTTTCATGCTCTTATGATCCATAAACATAGTAAATTATCCCCAATGAGATAATGACGACAATCTTCAAAGAATGAATGAATGTATGTAACTCTGATTCATGTGTTGGGTAATTATTCTCATGCACTCTCAAATGTCTTGATCCATAAGCGACCACATGTTCTCCATGCATGAGAAAAAAAATCAAAACCCAAATATAAAAGCATCAAAATTCACCACATAACCTTGTTCTGATTCTGGAAAAATCAAGATAGGTGATAATGTTTGATGAACATTCAACTCTTGAAAAGAATTATGGCATTCCTCAATCCATCAGAATTGATCATTATTCATTGTAAAAGTTTTCATCGGTGAATCTTATTGTGAGAAATCAAACCCAAAGCATAGATAATAACCATCTAGACAAATAAAACATTGTATCACAAAGACATTATTCAAGGGTTTCCATGAGATAACAAACTAATATCTTCTCTAGTTCGAAAAAACACCTTGTTCAGAAATTACTTGGTTGAGAAAGCATACCTCTTGTATCAAAAAATCACAATTTGACAATTTCACATATAAATGATGATCTCTAATTATTTCCAACACTATCTTAAAGTGTTACTCATGGTGAGACTTTTTCCTTGAATACACCAATATTTCATCCACAAACACCAAAAAAAGAGAATTCATATATCTATCAAATATAAAATTCATCAATTCAAGAAAGAATATTTTTGCATTCATAAGAACAAAAGTAATAACTAAATATTATTAGTGTTTATATCTACTTTGAAAAGCTTACATCAAAATATCTTCCTTCTAAACTCACAATTGATTATATCCTGATCACATGTGAATTTTACAAAACAATTCAGATCCCCACGATTGATGAAACATATGATTTATGCATTGAAGTGGATATCTATTATTTTTCATAACATGGTTAAGCATATGATAATCTACACATAACCATAGAGTTCTATATTCTCTCTTTAGGAAATAGAATAGTACTACCCACATAGATGTGATTTATTGAATGAAAATGTTTCTTCCTAGCTCTTCTAACTATATTTTCAGTTCCCTCAAATCTATTGGTTTAATCCTATAAGACGGAAGATAAATAGGAATAGTCCCCAAAATGAGATCAATCATAAACATCACATCCCTCATAGGTGGAAAACCTGATATGTTCATGGGAAATACATATGTAAATTAATCAAAAACATCTTGAAAATTCTTATCATCGATCACTTACATCAATGATAAAGTCAACGCCACTAACTAGTAAGTGATCATTCCCCCAGCTGGTTCTAACAAACCCATTCCATCTGTCTTTACAACCCTTTCTTCGTTTAAGAGATTCATAACACCATCCCTAGTTGCGAAACAAACTATTATTATATAATAGTTTATGTGATCATTGAATGTTTATAACTAATCCATTCCTAGTATTACATAAAATACAACCATCTCCAGTATTGATAAGTCCCACATTAGCTTAGCTCCATCAACCGTTATAGAACATGATCTGCACACAAAATCTTGAAAATCTCTTTCACCAAGAAGTGATTGAAGTTTTATAAGGATGCAATGATATCAAGCTGAAGTTATTGAAAATAAATAGTACGAGGATAAATGAAGGAATACAATGCACTAGTATCTAAAATCACATTCAAATGGGTTGATTTCAAAACAATCATACCTCTCACCATATATGGTCCATCCTGATCATATTCAATCATATTCTCAACTCCTTATAACTAATTAATTTCTGGATTCTTCTCCTTATTTCCCTGTTGATATTCACCATAATGAGGATCCATGGTGTTCCTAGAATCACCATGTCTATACCTACTATTCTATAAATACAGAGTATATTATCATCTCCTTTTCGAAGCATAAATTGCTTTTGACACCTGAGAAGTTTCCGAGCACCTGACATCGATGCACTGTGACAATAACATGGATGCTGGACTATATGATTTTACTAATGGAATGATCTAGGCTGTGTTGTGAACTCTCGATTTATGTGGTCATTAAAACCACATTGTAAATAACAATCACTACACTTGGGTCATGGAAGACGGTTCACTGATCCAGCCGTCTGATTTTGATTCCCACTTCCACCTTGGAAATAGGTGCCCCTCTTCCATTTTCTCCGTAAGTTCGAGTTCTCACAATTTCTCATAAGTACCATCATACTTCCTCCACCTGTAGATCACGAGATATCTCATTTATCCATTATCTCTAAGTTCACCATCAAATTTGAATACGTAATACAAAGTACATAAATCATCAATTGAATATCATACCTTATCCTCGATTCAAAGACACATTCCTTTAAGTCTACACTTGCTACAACTTTAGCTGCAATGTGCACTAAATGAATGAATTTAGCTGCATACTCCGTGATAGAGATATTTCCTAGATTCAAGCCAAAAAAGTCAAACATTCTTGAGATCCTGAATTTGTGAGGATATAATTATTTATTATAAAATTCCTCAAAATCTCCAAAAGTAAGACCACGATCCAGTTTATCCTGCACCGCCAAATCCCACAACTGGTGTGTGAGATCTTTGAGCATATAAGTCACCAGCTGGACTTTATGCTCATATGGTGTACTGATGAAATCGAATATATTATTAATCCTATTTATCCACACCTTAGACATTTTAGGTTCCAAATCACCTCAGAAGATGGGTGGATTTTTCTTAATGAACTGGATGTAATGATCAACATGCCCCGAATTATCCCTTTGATTCCTCTTATACACAACATGAATTACATTAACGATACCTCTAACCATCTCTTTGTTTACATGTGGCTCAAGTAAAACCATTTTCTTTATATCTTCTCCTTGTTGTTTTCTATGATGCCTACAGGGTTCCATTTTCTAAAACACCAAAAATCTCTATATGTCTCCCTCCCTAGAAACAAACGTCATAAAATTTAAAATTTTATCACCTTAACTATAACAACATTTCATTCCAAAATCATCCTTTTCCACGTTTAATCATTTTTGAAAAATCCATTCCTTCTTTTGAAAATCAATCCATTTACAACGTGCACCAAACATGCTTTTTCAAAGTCATTCATTTGAAAAAATATTTCACATTTTTAAAGAATTTACACCTTTTCATAGAATCATTAATCATTACCCAAAATTAAATATGACATCCTACTGGGATGTCATTTCTTTATAATTCATTTCATGCTCATCTCATTGGATAAACCCATGACAATGAGATTCCAAGATCCTATAATTGTGTCCAAAACACATAGGTACCCAACTTCTTGGTTACATGAAGTTCATCATAAAAAGGATTGCTAAGTCTTTTTATAAATTAAATTTTATGTCCCAACAATCGTACTAATTTCTATGGTTACAACCTAAGGAATCAATAAGAATGTATTTCTACTCCAGGATCAATAAACTGATGACCACATGTTAGGAAATGAATGAAAAAAATGATACCATTTATAATGACCCACTTATTACCATTTTCTTGAGAATAAAAAGAATCATTTATAGGCTTTAAGAGATATTCCCAATACCCCAATGGTTGGAAAAAAATTCCATAGGGTTTCATATGTATGTGGGGGATGATTAACCCTTGAATAACTAAAACTATTAATCCAGCAGACCACAACCAAACAAATCACTATATAATACAAGAAAAAATGAATGTCAACTCAACCAATTAATTTATATCAAAACCACACCAAAGTGTAATATAGTGGAATAAAAATCAACTATTAAAGTAAAGGGAGGAAAGACTATTGTACATCTCGTTCCCCTCGTTGTTTGATTTTCATGATCACAATCACCTTCTTATTTTACTAATCTTGTTTTAAGTGTTTGTGTTGATAGGCAAAAGGTTGCCAAGGTCTTAGGCCAAGAAGAAGTCAAAAGTGGACTGAAATTCAGTCCACCGGCCAACCGATGGAAGACCACCGGCCAGCCGATGGAGGACTGGACAAGAGGGATTACTCTGTCCAGACCACCGGTCATCCGGTGGCTTGACCACCGGCCAGCCGGTGGAACCTGCACTCAAAGGGGAGCCACTGCCTCACCACCGGTCAGCCGGTGGCCTCAGCACCGGCCAGCCGGTGGCACCCAGATGCAACAGTATGAGCTACTGTCTTGCCACCGGCCAGCCGGTGGATCCTCCACCGGTCAGCCGGTGGAGCCTGGACCAAAGGCCTTCTCCTCTGCCAAGGCACCGGCCAGCCGGTGGCCCTGTACCGGCCAGCCGGTAGCCCTGGTCAAACTAGCCGTTGGCTTTGACCAGTCAACTCCAAAAAGCCTCCCAACGGCTCCGAGGCCTTTTCCAACGGCTCCAAAGCCCTCCAACGGATACTTGAAGGTTCCTAGCCTATAAATAAAGGCCTAGGAAGCCCCGGAACATCACCCAAGCCACCGGACACATTGTTGATCATTTTGGCGAAGCTCCGGCGGATTGTTCCAAGAGAACCCCAAGTGCTCCATCCATTTCCACATCCAAGAGCACCACTCAAGAAGCTTGGGAGAGCACACTACATCAACTCCATCATCCAATTGGCGCCCAAGTCTTCCCAATTACGGTTTTATTGTTTATTTTATTTTGAGCTTTAAAATTGGGTTTGTGCCTACAAACCCCAAACCTTTTCTCATCCCCCTTTCTTTTGGGTTCTCACACCACCATTAAGGTGTGAAGAGGTTTCTTCAAGCCTTTCCTTTTAAAAGGCTTGTGTTTCAGTGAGCTAGCCTTCACCCGTTAAAAAGGCTAGTGGGTTCTTGCTAAACCATCAAAAGCAAGTGGGTTCTTGCTTAACCACCAAAAGCAAGCTGTAATAGGTCCTAGTGCTACCTCAAAGCCTAGTGGGTTTCTTGCTAAAACCATTGAAAAGCAAGCGGTAGGAATCTCTCAACGGTTAAGTTGGGAGCGGAGACGTAGGCCGGGTTTTGGCCGAACTCCGATATCAATTTTGTGTGTCTTGCCTCTTTATTTCCGCTGCATCTTTACTTTGATTTTTTATTTGTTAATCAATTTTTTAAAAGGCAATTCACCCCCCCTCTTGCCATCATTCCTTGGGGTGTTTTCTCCGACCTAACATTTGGTATCAGAGGGAAATTTGAGTAATTCCCTAACCCGGTTTCAAATTTAAGATCCTTTTTGATGGCATCTACCTCTTTCGCCCCCGAGGGCTACTCTTTGGGTCGGGCTCCATTTTTTGATGGGACTGACTATAATTATTGGAAAACCCGCATGACCACCTTTTTAAGAAGCATAGGATATCCAATTTTTAAAATAGTCATGCAAGGTTACACTTTGTCTACCCCCGACGAATCCAAATGGACACCCGCCGATATTAGAAACTTTGAGCTTGATGGCAAAGCCATGAATGCTCTTCATTGCGGGTTAGATAGGAATGAATTTAATCGTGTATCCACTTGCACCACTTCACATGAAATTTGGAAGCTTTTAGAAGTGACCCATGAAGGCACTAATAAAGTCAAAGATACTAGATTAGATATGTATAGACAAGACTTTGAAAGCTTTTCCATGCATCCAAATGAGTCAATTTCTGAAATGTTTACTCGCTTCACTGACGTTTGCAATGGAAGGAAATCTCTTGGTGATGATGTTTCAGCTGAGACGATGGTCAAGAAGATCTTATGGGTCCTTCCGAGCTCATGGGCACCTAAGGTGACGGCGATCCAAGAAGCTAAGGATGTCAAGAACATGCCGGTAGAGGAGCTCATCGGATCCCTAATGACTTATGAGATTACGATGAGGAGGCAAGCACAAAAGGAGGGCACACCAATCAAGACACCAAAGAACATTGCCCTCAAGGTACAAAAGCAAGTAAGCTCCTCCTCATCTTCTTCCTCATCTCCTTCCTCATCTTCCTCATCATCAAGCGGCGACTCGGAAATGGAGAATCTCGCCCGCCAAATGCAAAAATTCATGAAGAAGCACAAGAAGAAGAAACAATCTCGCAAGGCGCGAAAGCAAGAACCCACCGCAAGAACCGAGCCCAAGGTAAAATGCTACGGGTGCGGCGAAAAGGGCCATTACAAGCCCGATTGCCCACTCAACAAGAAACGGGCCATGCCAAAGGAAAAAGGAAAGAAAAAAGTCCTCAAGGCGACATGGAGTGACACCTCCTCTTCATCATCCTCCTCCTCCTCCTCAAGCGACAACGGTAACAAATGCCTAATGGCATTCCATGAGGTAACATCTTCCGACTCCTCATCCTCTTGCTCTTCAAATTCCAATTCTTTAAATCATCTTTCTTATGAAGAACTCTCACATGCTAGAGACCAACTTGAAAAAGGTTTTCATACTTTATCGTCAAAATTTGTTGCTTTAAAAAAGAATTTCAAAAAACTTTCCTCCGAAAAAGACCAACTTCTCAAAGAGAAGGAGGAACTCTCCCTAAAAATCCAAAATTTTCCAAATGTTGATTCTATGGAATCAACCATCAAAGACCTTAGAGAATCCCTAGCCAAGTTCACCCAAGGTGAACAAAATTTGTCCAAACTTTTAGGCTCTCAAAGAGTTTCTAGAACCACCAATGGACTTGGCTACACCAACCAAGCCTCCTCCTCCCGTGCACCCACTGTTTTTGTAAGGGGGAGCTCTTGTTTTAAATTTTGTAATTATTGTAAGAAACCCGGGCACCTTATTTATGAATGTAATTGTAAAAACGCCCGGTATGGCCAACCCAAATCTTTTTTTTATTCGGACGAATTTTATAGGAGAAGACCCGCCATGAGGCAAGTGTGGATTGAAAAATCCCTCTTAGCGAGTCTCTCCGGGCCTAAAATTGTCTCTTTTCAAAATCCCTCTCCCCGGTGACTTTTTGTTTTTATTTAGGGGGAGTTAGGATCTTTTAAGCTTTTTTTGTAATTTCAAAATTTTCGATTCCAACTTTCAATTTCAACACTTGGTATCAAATTTTTTCATTTCAAAATATTCAATTCGAATTTCTCACTCAAATCTCTCAATTCTTTTTTGATTCAAAACTCTCAATTTCAAAAATTTCATTCGGTTTCAAATTTCAAATTTCAATTGGTTTTTGATTCAAAACTTTCAATTCAAACTGTTATTCAAATTTTCATTTTTATTTTTCATTTCAAAATTTCCAACAATTGGTATTATTTTCAATTGGTTTAAATTCTTGATTTTCAATTCTTCCCTCAATCAAGTTTTATGCCCCGAGCTATTTTGATAATCACAAAGGGGGAGAAATTTCTTGATTGATTGGGGGAGAATCCTTTTCATCATGCTTTGCATTTCCTTTCAATTTCAGTTTTTTTTACTTTGATTGTTTTGGTGATTGTGATCATCAAAATAGGGGGAGATTGTTGTACATCTCGTTCCCCTCGTTGTTTGATTTTCATGATCACAATCACCTTCTTATTTTACTAATCTTGTTTTAAGTGTTTGTGTTGATAGGCAAAAGGTTGCCAAGGTCTTAGGCCAAGAAGAAGTCAAAAGTGGACTGAAATTCAGTCCACCGGCCAACCGATGGAAGACCACCGGCCAGCTGATGGAGGACTGGACAAGAGGGATTCCTCTGTCCAGACCACCGGTCAGCCGGTGGCTTGACCACCGGCCAGCCGGTGGAACCTGCACTCAAAGGGGAGCCACTGCCTCACCACCGGTCAGCCGGTGGCCTCAGCACCGGCCAGCCGGTGGCACCCAGATGCAACAGTATGAGCTACTGTCTTGCCACCGGCCAGCCGGTGGATCCTCCACCGGTCAGCCGGTGGAGCCTGGACCAAAGGCCTTCTCCTCTGCCAAGGCACCGGCCAGCCGGTGGCCCTGTACCGGCCAGCCGGTAGCCCTGGTCAAACTAGCCGTTGGCTTTGACCAGTCAACTCCAAAAAGCCTCCCAACGGCTCCGAGGCCTTTTCCAACGGCTCCAAAGCCCTCCAACGGATACTTGAAGGTTCCTAGCCTATAAATAAAGGCCTAGGAAGCCCCGGAACATCACCCAAGCCACCGGACACATTGTTGATCATTTTGGCGAAGCTCCGGCGGATTGTTCCAAGAGAACCCCAAGTGCTCCATCCATTTCCACATCCAAGAGCACCACTCAAGAAGCTTGGGAGAGCACACTACATCAACTCCATCATCCAATTGGCGCCCAAGTCTTCCCAATTACGGTTTTATTGTTTATTTTATTTTGAGCTTTAAAATTGGGTTTGTGCCTACAAACCCCAAACCTTTTCTCATCCCCCTTTCTTTTGGGTTCTCACACCACCATTAAGGTGTGAAGAGGTTTCTTCAAGCCTTTCCTTTTAAAAGGCTTGTGTTTCAGTGAGCTAGCCTTCACCCGTTAAAAAGGCTAGTGGGTTCTTGCTAAACCATCAAAAGCAAGTGGGTTCTTGCTTAACCACCAAAAGCAAGCTGTAATAGGTCCTAGTGCTACCTCAAAGCCTAGTGGGTTTCTTGCTAAAACCATTGAAAAGCAAGCGGTAGGAATCTCTCAACGGTTAAGTTGGGAGCGGAGACGTAGGCCGGGTTTTGGCCGAACTCCGATATCAATTTTGTGTGTCTTGCCTCTTTATTTCCGCTGCATCTTTACTTTGATTTTTTATTTGTTAATCAATTTTTTAAAAGGCAATTCACCCCCCCTCTTGCCATCATTCCTTGGGGTGTTTTCTCCGACCTAACATTTGGTATCAGAGGGAAATTTGAGTAATTCCCTAACCCGGTTTCAAATTTAAGATCCTTTTTGATGGCATCTACCTCTTTCGCCCCCGAGGGCTACTCTTTGGGTCGGGCTCCATTTTTTGATGGGACTGACTATAATTATTGGAAAACCCGCATGACCACCTTTTTAAGAAGCATAGGATATCCAATTTTTAAAATAGTCATGCAAGGTTACACTTTGTCTACCCCCGACGAATCCAAATGGACACCCGCCGATATTAGAAACTTTGAGCTTGATGGCAAAGCCATGAATGCTCTTCATTGCGGGTTAGATAGGAATGAATTTAATCGTGTATCCACTTGCACCACTTCACATGAAATTTGGAAGCTTTTAGAAGTGACCCATGAAGGCACTAATAAAGTCAAAGATACTAGATTAGATATGTATAGACAAGACTTTGAAAGCTTTTCCATGCATCCAAATGAGTCAATTTCTGAAATGTTTACTCGCTTCACTGACGTTTGCAATGGAAGGAAATCTCTTGGTGATGATGTTTCAGCTGAGACGATGGTCAAGAAGATCTTATGGGTCCTTCCGAGCTCATGGGCACCTAAGGTGACGGCGATCCAAGAAGCTAAGGATGTCAAGAACATGCCGGTAGAGGAGCTCATCGGATCCCTAATGACTTATGAGATTACGATGAGGAGGCAAGCACAAAAGGAGGGCACACCAATCAAGACACCAAAGAACATTGCCCTCAAGGTACAAAAGCAAGTAAGCTCCTCCTCATCTTCTTCCTCATCTCCTTCCTCATCTTCCTCATCATCAAGCGGCGACTCGGAAATGGAGAATCTCGCCCGCCAAATGCAAAAATTCATGAAGAAGCACAAGAAGAAGAAACAATCTCGCAAGGCGCGAAAGCAAGAACCCACCGCAAGAACCGAGCCCAAGGTAAAATGCTACGGGTGCGGCGAAAAGGGCCATTACAAGCCCGATTGCCCACTCAACAAGAAACGGGCCATGCCAAAGGAAAAAGGAAAGAAAAAAGTCCTCAAGGCGACATGGAGTGACACCTCCTCTTCATCATCCTCCTCCTCCTCCTCAAGCGACAACGGTAACAAATGCCTAATGGCATTCCATGAGGTAACATCTTCCGACTCCTCATCCTCTTGCTCTTCAAATTCCAATTCTTTAAATCATCTTTCTTATGAAGAACTCTCACATGCTAGAGACCAACTTGAAAAAGGTTTTCATACTTTATCGTCAAAATTTGTTGCTTTAAAAAAGAATTTCAAAAAACTTTCCTCCGAAAAAGACCAACTTCTCAAAGAGAAGGAGGAACTCTCCCTAAAAATCCAAAATTTTCCAAATGTTGATTCTATGGAATCAACCATCAAAGACCTTAGAGAATCCCTAGCCAAGTTCACCCAAGGTGAACAAAATTTGTCCAAACTTTTAGGCTCTCAAAGAGTTTCTAGAACCACCAATGGACTTGGCTACACCAACCAAGCCTCCTCCTCCCGTGCACCCACTGTTTTTGTAAGGGGGAGCTCTTGTTTTAAATTTTGTAATTATTGTAAGAAACCCGGGCACCTTATTTATGAATGTAATTGTAAAAACGCCCGGTATGGCCAACCCAAATCTTTTTTTTATTCGGACGAATTTTATAGGAGAAGACCCGCCATGAGGCAAGTGTGGATTGAAAAATCCCTCTTAGCGAGTCTCTCCGGGCCTAAAATTGTCTCTTTTCAAAATCCCTCTCCCCGGTGACTTTTTGTTTTTATTTAGGGGGAGTTAGGATCTTTTAAGCTTTTTTTGTAATTTCAAAATTTTCGATTCCAACTTTCAATTTCAACACTTGGTATCAAATTTTTTCATTTCAAAATATTCAATTCGAATTTCTCACTCAAATCTCTCAATTCTTTTTTGATTCAAAACTCTCAATTTCAAAAATTTCATTCGGTTTCAAATTTCAAATTTCAATTGGTTTTTGATTCAAAACTTTCAATTCAAACTGTTATTCAAATTTTCATTTTTATTTTTCATTTCAAAATTTCCAACAATTGGTATTATTTTCAATTGGTTTAAATTCTTGATTTTCAATTCTTCCCTCAATCAAGTTTTATGCCCCGAGCTATTTTGATAATCACAAAGGGGGAGAAATTTCTTGATTGATTGGGGGAGAATCCTTTTCATCATGCTTTGCATTTCCTTTCAATTTCAGTTTTTTTTACTTTGATTGTTTTGGTGATTGTGATCATCAAAATAGGGGGAGATTGTTGTACATCTCGTTCCCCTCGTTGTTTGATTTTCATGATCACAATCACCTTCTTATTTTACTAATCTTGTTTTAAGTGTTTGTGTTGATAGGCAAAAGGTTGCCAAGGTCTTAGGCCAAGAAGAAGTCAAAAGTGGACTGAAATTCAGTCCACCGGCCAACCGATGGAAGACCACCGGCCAGCTGATGGAGGACTGGACAAGAGGG
The DNA here is from genome assembly GCA_963277665.1 of Viscum album. Taxonomy (NCBI): domain Eukaryota; kingdom Viridiplantae; phylum Streptophyta; class Magnoliopsida; order Santalales; family Viscaceae; genus Viscum; species Viscum album. The sequence continues at coordinate 599,616,732 of OY728134.1, read as the reverse complement.
ATTCCTCTGTCCAGACCACCGGTCAGCCGGTGGCTTGACCACCGGCCAGCCGGTGGAACCTGCACTCAAAGGGGAGCCACTGCCTCACCACCGGTCAGCCGGTGGCCTCAGCACCGGCCAGCCGGTGGCACCCAGATGCAACAGTATGAGCTACTGTCTTGCCACCGGCCAGCCGGTGGATCCTCCACCGGTCAGCCGGTGGAGCCTGGACCAAAGGCCTTCTCCTCTGCCAAGGCACCGGCCAGCCGGTGGCCCTGTACCGGCCAGCCGGTAGCCCTGGTCAAACTAGCCGTTGGCTTTGACCAGTCAACTCCAAAAAGCCTCCCAACGGCTCCGAGGCCTTTTCCAACGGCTCCAAAGCCCTCCAACGGATACTTGAAGGTTCCTAGCCTATAAATAAAGGCCTAGGAAGCCCCGGAACATCACCCAAGCCACCGGACACATTGTTGATCATTTTGGCGAAGCTCCGGCGGATTGTTCCAAGAGAACCCCAAGTGCTCCATCCATTTCCACATCCAAGAGCACCACTCAAGAAGCTTGGGAGAGCACACTACATCAACTCCATCATCCAATTGGCGCCCAAGTCTTCCCAATTACGGTTTTATTGTTTATTTTATTTTGAGCTTTAAAATTGGGTTTGTGCCTACAAACCCCAAACCTTTTCTCATCCCCCTTTCTTTTGGGTTCTCACACCACCATTAAGGTGTGAAGAGGTTTCTTCAAGCCTTTCCTTTTAAAAGGCTTGTGTTTCAGTGAGCTAGCCTTCACCCGTTAAAAAGGCTAGTGGGTTCTTGCTAAACCATCAAAAGCAAGTGGGTTCTTGCTTAACCACCAAAAGCAAGCTGTAATAGGTCCTAGTGCTACCTCAAAGCCTAGTGGGTTTCTTGCTAAAACCATTGAAAAGCAAGCGGTAGGAATCTCTCAACGGTTAAGTTGGGAGCGGAGACGTAGGCCGGGTTTTGGCCGAACTCCGATATCAATTTTGTGTGTCTTGCCTCTTTATTTCCGCTGCATCTTTACTTTGATTTTTTATTTGTTAATCAATTTTTTAAAAGGCAATTCACCCCCCCTCTTGCCATCATTCCTTGGGGTGTTTTCTCCGACCTAACATTTGGTATCAGAGGGAAATTTGAGTAATTCCCTAACCCGGTTTCAAATTTAAGATCCTTTTTGATGGCATCTACCTCTTTCGCCCCCGAGGGCTACTCTTTGGGTCGGGCTCCATTTTTTGATGGGACTGACTATAATTATTGGAAAACCCGCATGACCACCTTTTTAAGAAGCATAGGATATCCAATTTTTAAAATAGTCATGCAAGGTTACACTTTGTCTACCCCCGACGAATCCAAATGGACACCCGCCGATATTAGAAACTTTGAGCTTGATGGCAAAGCCATGAATGCTCTTCATTGCGGGTTAGATAGGAATGAATTTAATCGTGTATCCACTTGCACCACTTCACATGAAATTTGGAAGCTTTTAGAAGTGACCCATGAAGGCACTAATAAAGTCAAAGATACTAGATTAGATATGTATAGACAAGACTTTGAAAGCTTTTCCATGCATCCAAATGAGTCAATTTCTGAATGTTTACTCGCTTCACTGACGTTTGCAATGGAAGGAAATCTCTTGGTGATGATGTTTCAGCTGAGACGATGGTCAAGAAGATCTTATGGGTCCTTCCGAGCTCATGGGCACCTAAGGTGACGGCGATCCAAGAAGCTAAGGATGTCAAGAACATGCCGGTAGAGGAGCTCATCGGATCCCTAATGACTTATGAGATTACGATGAGGAGGCAAGCACAAAAGGAGGGCACACCAATCAAGACACCAAAGAACATTGCCCTCAAGGTACAAAAGCAAGTAAGCTCCTCCTCATCTTCTTTCTCATCTCCTTCCTCATCTTCCTCATCATCAAGCGGCGACTCGGAAATGGAGAATCTCGCCCGCCAAATGCAAAAATTCATGAAGAAGCACAAGAAGAAGAAACAATCTCGCAAGGCGCGAAAGCAAGAACCCACCGCAAGAACCGAGCCCAAGGTAAAATGCTACGGGTGCGGCGAAAAGGGCCATTACAAGCCCGATTGCCCACTCAACAAGAAACGGGCCATGCCAAAGGAAAAAGGAAAGAAAAAAGTCCTCAAGGCGACATGGAGTGACACCTCCTCTTCATCATCCTCCTCCTCCTCCTCAAGCGACAACGGTAACAAATGCCTAATGGCATTCCATGAGGTAACATCTTCCGACTCCTCATCCTCTTGCTCTTCAAATTCCAATTCTTTAAATCATCTTTCTTATGAAGAACTCTCACATGCTAGAGACCAACTTGAAAAAGGTTTTCATACTTTATCGTCAAAATTTGTTGCTTTAAAAAAGAATTTCAAAAAACTTTCCTCCGAAAAAGACCAACTTCTCAAAGAGAAGGAGGAACTCTCCCTAAAAATCCAAAATTTTCCAAATGTTGATTCTATGGAATCAACCATCAAAGACCTTAGAGAATCCCTAGCCAAGTTCACCCAAGGTGAACAAAATTTGTCCAAACTTTTAGGCTCTCAAAGAGTTTCTAGAACCACCAATGGACTTGGCTACACCAACCAAGCCTCCTCCTCCCGTGCACCCACTGTTTTTGTAAGGGGGAGCTCTTGTTTTAAATTTTGTAATTATTGTAAGAAACCCGGGCACCTTATTTATGAATGTAATTGTAAAAACGCCCGGTATGGCCAACCCAAATCTTTTTTTTATTCGGACGAATTTTATAGGAGAAGACCCGCCATGAGGCAAGTGTGGATTGAAAAATCCCTCTTAGCGAGTCTCTCCGGGCCTAAAATTGTCTCTTTTCAAAATCCCTCTCCCCGGTGACTTTTTGTTTTTATTTAGGGGGAGTTAGGATCTTTTAAGCTTTTTTTGTAATTTCAAAATTTTCGATTCCAACTTTCAATTTCAACACTTGGTATCAAATTTTTTCATTTCAAAATATTCAATTCGAATTTCTCACTCAAATCTCTCAATTCTTTTTTGATTCAAAACTCTCAATTTCAAAAATTTCATTCGGTTTCAAATTTCAAATTTCAATTGGTTTTTGATTCAAAACTTTCAATTCAAACTGTTATTCAAATTTTCATTTTTATTTTTCATTTCAAAATTTCCAACAATTGGTATTATTTTCAATTGGTTTAAATTCTTGATTTTCAATTCTTCCCTCAATCAAGTTTTATGCCCCGAGCTATTTTGATAATCACAAAGGGGGAGAAATTTCTTGATTGATTGGGGGAGAATCCTTTTCATCATGCTTTGCATTTCCTTTCAATTTCAGTTTTTTTTTACTTTGATTGTTTTGGTGATTGTGATCATCAAAATAGGGGGAGATTGTTGTACATCTCGTTCCCCTCGTTGTTTGATTTTCATGATCACAATCACCTTCTTATTTTACTAATCTTGTTTTAAGTGTTTGTGTTGATAGGAAAAAGGTTGCCAAGGTCTTAGGCCAAGAAGAAGTCAAAAGTGGACTGAAATTCAGTCCACCGGCCAACCGATGGAAGACCACCGGCCAGCTGATGGAGGACTGGACAAGAGGGATTCCTCTGTCCAGACCACCGGTCAGCCGGTGGCTTGACCACCGGCCAGCCGGTGGAACCTGCACTCAAAGGGGAGCCACTGCCTCACCACCGGTCAGCCGGTGGCCTCAGCACCGGCCAGCCGGTGGCACCCAGATGCAACAGTATGAGCTACTGTCTTGCCACCGGCCAGCCGGTGGATCCTCCACCGGTCAGCCGGTGGAGCCTGGACCAAAGGCCTTCTCCTCTGCCAAGGCACCGGCCAGCCGGTGGCCCTGTACCGGCCAGCCGGTAGCCCTGGTCAAACTAGCCGTTGGCTTTGACCAGTCAACTCCAAAAAGCCTCCCAACGGCTCCGAGGCCTTTTCCAACGGCTCCAAAGCCCTCCAACGGATACTTGAAGGTTCCTAGCCTATAAATAAAGGCCTAGGAAGCCCCGGAACATCACCCAAGCCACCGGACACATTGTTGATCATTTTGGCGAAGCTCCGGCGGATTGTTCCAAGAGAACCCCAAGTGCTCCATCCATTTCCACATCCAAGAGCACCACTCAAGAAGCTTGGGAGAGCACACTACATCAACTCCATCATCCAATTGGCGCCCAAGTCTTCCCAATTACGGTTTTATTGTTTATTTTATTTTGAGCTTTAAAATTGGGTTTGTGCCTACAAACCCCAAACCTTTTCTCATCCCCCTTTCTTTTGGGTTCTCACACCACCATTAAGGTGTGAAGAGGTTTCTTCAAGCCTTTCCTTTTAAAAGGCTTGTGTTTCAGTGAGCTAGCCTTCACCCGTTAAAAAGGCTAGTGGGTTCTTGCTAAACCATCAAAAGCAAGTGGGTTCTTGCTTAACCACCAAAAGCAAGCTGTAATAGGTCCTAGTGCTACCTCAAAGCCTAGTGGGTTTCTTGCTAAAACCATTGAAAAGCAAGCGGTAGGAATCTCTCAACGGTTAAGTTGGGAGCGGAGACGTAGGCCGGGTTTTGGCCGAACTCCGATATCAATTTTGTGTGTCTTGCCTCTTTATTTCCGCTGCATCTTTACTTTGATTTTTTATTTGTTAATCAATTTTTTAAAAGGCAATTCACCCCCCCTCTTGCCATCATTCCTTGGGGTGTTTTCTCCGACCTAACAAAGACAACTGATCAACTCAAAGACGACAATAAGACTTCATGATCCAATCACCAAACATCCCAAGGACAATGAGGTGGTGCTAAATATGTGTGATAATTTACCTTTTCCCATGTGCTAGAAGATACCATCTACAAAAGAAAAAAAGTGCAAATGCAGGGGTGAGAATAAAATTCAGTAGCCTTTCCACAATTATTTCCTAACATATACCGCTAGGATTGATAGGTTATAAACATTTATATAAAAAAATATATGAAAATTTACAAAAATAGTTTATAACTAAATACAAACAAGTTACGAACCCATTTATTACGAAATGTAAGCTAGTGTTATTTTCAACAAACTTTACAAAAAGTCATACATTCATAAAATCAAAAAAAAACAAGGCTTAAAAAATTTTCTCAATATCATTTTGGAATAACCATTACATGGTTCACAACACACCAACACATGAATGATATCTTTCTACAATCCCATACTCATGATTGGTCTATCATCCAATCAACTTGTGTCCCAAACATACATGTCCCCGATCCAGAGTCTCGCACCTTGAACCCCAATGGTACTTGTCCCTTATTCATTGGCACACCAGGCATGAACTCACACAACCCAATATGCAAAACCATTCAAATAGACCAATTCAAACCATTTAAAAATCTGTTCTTTTATTGAAAAAAATTAAACAATCCAATTTCAAACTCGTATTATATTTCAATAAAACTGTTTTGTTCAATAACACCCATTTCATCAAATAATTTTTTCATAATTCTATAAAAATATGATTTTAAAACTTTATTATAAAATCAAGAATCAAAAATATTAATCACAAGTACCAATTATTTATTATTTACACATCCATCACCTAAAAGGGTTTCAATCAATCATAAAGAAAAAATTTCATAATAAAATCCACCTAGAGAAATAATTTTAAAACCATGAGATTTTATTCCACTAAGAAGAGACATGAGTGAATCTTCCTACCTAAAACATTTTGATGAAAACTAAAAATGGACAAAGAACGCTTTAGAAAATCAGTTTGATTCTCCACGAAACCACCATTGATCTCTTCTCCTACCAACAACAGTACCAAATATTATCATATTTGGCATCCAAAATCCTATATCTACCCATAACAGATGTTGATCTATGAAACTGAGAATAGAGTAAATATAGATCTAATTAGATCTAAGAAACAGATCGAGAATGATGAAGAACGATCACGTACCTTAAAAATATACCTTTAAATCACTAGGGGAAGCCATTTGATATCCACCAGAATTATGGGATAACCTTTTTTGGCCTACGATATGACAAATACTATGTTAGAGCTAGTTTGTAGAAAACGAGTGGATTAATGGTAATGAAGACACAGATCCTCTTTTTAAGGATGTGGTTTTTAACCAGCGCACATTTAGACTTCACGGTTATGAAAATTGTTCGCTAACTGTGAATTAGCTATTACCTTACAGACCACCAAACATTACCTCCTCACATGGTCACCTTAAATATGCAGACACTATTCCAATGCTACTATCCAGAATCTACAAATTTTCACTGAATCTACTAAGATTTCTGCACAGTTTTGACATATTGTGCGCATCTCACGCCCCTATCCTTTGATCCCATGATCTTATTTTAATTTTCCAAACTCTCCCATCCTTCACCCTTACACTTTATAAACATAAAAAATACAATTTAAGTGTTACATATAAGAAACCTGAGGTACTACACTTCACATAAATTTATTTCATGATTTAACAAATCTCCAGCCACATGCAAGTATAAAAGGAACACCATGAATGATTATATTTAAATAGTTAAAACATAAATGGTGAATCCAAATATACTAATGGGGTAACTTATAAATTAAATGTATTTCCTTATATTAGGAATATCTAGACTTCATTCTATGTAATACATGATCTATTTCCTTGAATATACTCTTATAGGAATGTTTTTTTACTCCCATTGTAATGGTTCACAATGATTATATGAATTTACCAATAAATATCCCTCGATAGTGTCATACCATGTGTGCAACAAGGCCTCTTTTAGTGTGCCATGGTACCCCAAGTTAGGCTCGAGACACTTTGTCAGAGTTGTTACCCTATGTCCATTAATTCCAGAACCATGTCCACATGTAGTATTTAGACATGGATTTATTTTTTGATAAACCATGCAACCTATAAATGTCATGATTTTGGAATGTTTTCTTATACTTAGTGTTATCCATATGATATTTTTTAGAGATTTCTAATCCTAATCACAAAAATAACTAAACATTTTTTCTAATACCAACTTTAATAACTAGTCCCATTTATAAAAATTAACAACTAATTTATTAAATAAAATTTTACTTAAATAAACATGAATTATAAAGATGTCTAGTATCATTGTGAATTAGGTAAATGATGTACATGGATGTTACTAACATTTTTTAACTTAGTTTTAATTAATTTGCTAACCGCTTCTTGAGTTTTTAGGTTCTTTTTTGTAGTATTTTAATATTTTAGATATTTTTAGTTAATTTTATATTAACATTAGTTATTTACTTTTATTTTTATTTTTTTAGTTTTTTAGTTTTTTTTTAGTTTAATTAACATTAGTTATTATTATTATTATTAGTTTACATAATTCTTCTTTTTATTTTTACTAATTATTATTATTATTATTATTACCTTTTTATTTAAACTTTTAGATAATTAGTTTTTAAATTTAAATTTTAGTTTTAAAATTTTGAATTCTATCTAACTTCCCCCCCCCACCCCTTGACCCGCTCTCCCTATCAACCCGCTACCGGCCGTTTTTTTTTTTTTTTTTATCTTCCATCCCGCTGGCCGCATCACCTGCACCCCGCGCCCCCCCCCATCTTCAGGCCGGGCGCAACACCAGCCGCCGGGCCTCCCCTCTCTTCCATTCCGCTGGCCGCGCACCCCCTTACCAGCTTAGCCCCCGGATCCCCTCATCTACCCAGCGGAGCCGCCACCCTCATCTCCCCCTGGAGCCGCCCTCTGTTCCCTTTCCCGGCCGCCACCCAGCCTTACCCAGTCTGCCACCCTGCCCAGCGCCCCTTGCCTCCCCTCAACACATACAGTCGCCGCCCTCTTCTATCTCCTACAGACCACGCGGCCTCCTTCCTCTCAGCTGAAACACCCAGTGCGCGCAGCCTCCTCCTCCTCTCACCATCGAGGGCAGCGCCTCCCTCCAGCGTTCAGCAGGCGGCCCAGCTTCCTCTACCATCCACGCAGCCACCACTCCGCCTCCCTCTCACCTCGCCCGGCGCTGCTCCTCCCTTCTCCACATAACCGCACCGGCCTTCCCTTTTCACCCCGTCCGCCACCCTGCCCAGCCGCCAACTCTCACCGGCCGCCGCTCTCCATCACCCTGCTCAGCCCGCAAGTGACCCAAATCCCACGCCGAACAGACCCGCCGCGCCCCTTTCTCCATTCAGACCCGCCGCGAGACCCCTTCACCGCTGTTTCTTTTATTTTCTTGTTTGCAGCGCACCGGTCACTGCCATCCGAGCATCCGCTGCAAGTTCTCGTCACCTCGCTCAAGCTGCTTCTACGTCACTGCCATCCGAGGAGCCGATCAGCATCCACTTCACTACTCATCTCCTTTGTTCCGGCGGTCGCGTAGTTGGTGCACGACGTCATCACGTGTTGAGGGTTGGTGCGCGCGGCGAAAATAAAGACAGACACGATCATTGTTTTGGTAACGCAGTGTTGTTTTACATGACATATCATTTTATTACTGCGTTGATTTTTTTAGTTGTGATGTCGGGGTAATTTTCTTAGTGTCGGGATGTTGGTTGATTAATTAAAACTATTGCGCATGCCATGCAAGTATTATTTGATGATTAATTGTCAATTAAATTTATTTTAATTGAATATTTATCTGTTTAAATTATTTTTGCACTGAATTAATTGCTAAAATTAAAACTGGCCATTTTAATTATAAGTCGACGCGGCGGTCCGAGAAGGTAAACCGCGTTGACTGATGGTAGGTGCAAATTAGTGACACAACTTTGTGAGAAACGGGTTGTGTCATTTCGCCGTGTAGTTTGGGGCTTGAACGAATTTTCTAATTTATTTATGACACCAGAGAACGGGACTTTAAATATAATTGGGAAATTAAAATTGAGCATCTAAAAAATGGTCATATTTTCGGAACTGGCGATAATTAAACAGAATAAATAATTAATCATCCTAAAGAATACCTTGCACGGCTGCGTGATAATTTAATTGTGACACCAACATCCCCGACACATTTTGTTGACTTAGAATCCATCATCATTTCCGTTTGCAATTTTCTTTTTATCTTTTGTCTTCTCACCTTTTAGTTAAAAAAAAAGAAAAAAAAAAGAGAAAACTCAAAAATAGGAATTCCCTCAAACCTTGTCCATCTAAACATTGTCCAACGAAAGGCAGGAGTGCATGGAAATGGATTCGGAGGACCTGTACATATTGATTCGGAGGACCTGTACATATTGATTCAAAACATGGCCGAACACAGTTTCCAGTGGCCAGAAGATTTTTCAAGACGAAAGGCAGGAGTGCATCACGTTGATACTCAAACATTCATGGCTGCACAATTTGAAGCTCTCAACAAGAGGATTGACAACTTGTCAATAAACCCGCCTAAGCCAGTCCATGTTGTTCAAGCTGAACATTGTCCACACTGTGGTGGCCCTCATGATTATCCCATGTGTCCATATAACACATCTGAGACTAAGATGTCTGAAGCTAACTTTGTCAGCTACAACAAAGGAAATTATGGAAACAACTACAACACAAACTGGCAAGGAAATAACCAAAATCAAGGTTGGAAGGAGCCATCAACTACTCAACCAATAAACCAGAATGCGGGTCCACCTGGATTTCCTGCTCAATCTTCCTTCAGACCCGCCATGCAATCGCAAGAGCAAGGATATCAACAGAAATACCGACCCCCATTTCAGCAACAACAACAAAATAAGGAGCAAAAGCAAACAGACTTGTCCCCTCCTGCAATGCAAGGACAACAAGATTGGGGAGCAACTATTGCTAAACTAATGATGTCCAATCAATCAAGGTTTGAGTTACAAGAGATTGCAACTCAAAATTTGCAAGCAACAACTCAAAATTTGCAGACGAACACCCAAAACCTGCAGGCTTCCATGCGTAACATTGAAAATCAAGTCGGTCAGATAGCCGCACAAATGCAGAACCGGCAACAAGGAACACTACCGGGAAGCACAAGAGTCAACCCAAGAGAAGAAGCAAAAGCCATCACATTGCGAAGTGGCACACAGTTACCAGAGCACCAAAAGCCTGATGTTCAACCAACAGATGAGACGCCTATACCTTCCACTGAAAATGGTGACTCAACAAACAAAGCAATCCAACTTGAACCCAAAGGGGAGGAAGATCCAAACAACCTTGCAAAGAATGAAAAGGCAAGAAAGGAGAAGGAAAATGAGGCACTCAACGAAAGAGCGAAAGCCCACATACCACCTCCTCCATTTCCACAAAGACTGAAGCAAAGGAAGTTGGATACTCAATTTTCAAAATTCATGGAGATGTTCAAAAAGCTTCAAATAAATATTCCTTTTGCGGAAGCCATCACACAAATGCCCCACTATGCCAAATTTCTCAAAGAACTTCTGTCAAAAAGAAGAAAATTAGATGATGTGGGAACGGTCATAATGCACGAGGAATGTTCAGCAGTCATACCCAGATCCATACCTCCAAAACTAAGAGACCCTGGGAGTTTCACTATTCCTTGCAATATTGGAGGATGTCAATTCGGAAGAGCTTTGTGCGACCTCGGAGCTAGTGTCAATCTCATGCCGTCTGGAATCCTTGAAGAACTGGGCATCACCGAATTAAAGCCAACAAGAGTCGCCTTGCAAATGGCTGACCGATCAGTGAAGCATCCTCGAGGGATTCTCGAGGACGTTCTTGTCAAGGTTGATAAATATTACTTCCCTGCTGACTTCATTGTCCTCAATATGGAAGAAGATAAGGACGTCCCACTCATTCTCGGGAGACCCTTCTTGGCGACATGCAGAGCACTGGTTGATGTCCAAGAGGGAAAGTTAATTTTTAGAATTGGGGATGAGAACATAACATTTGATGTCCTAAAGGCCATGGAAAAACCATCTGTAGCAGACTGTCATTTCCTGGATACGATTGAAGAATGGGATGAGTTTGCAAGCGATGTGTTGGACCTCGCAGATTTGCACAAAGAAAATAAAGAGTTCACTGAATCAATCGAGGAAGTGGAATTCATCAGGAATATAGTCGAGCCTTTAGATAGACAAGAATTCACTTCACTTACTCCATCACTTGAAAAGCCTCCAACTCTTGAGCTTAAACCTCTTCCATCAAACCTGAGATATAGCTACTTGGGAGATTTAAACACCTTACCAGTCATCATAAATGCCAATCTTTCGAGTGAACAAGAGAGCAAATTGCTCAATGTCCTGTCACAAAGGAAACCAGCAATAGGTTGGACGATTGCTGATCTAAAAGGTATAAGTCCTGCCATCTGTACTCACAGAATACATATGGAAGATAATTCAAAACCCTGCAGGCAACCGCAACGACGCTTGACACCTCCCATGAAAGAAGTAGTCAAGAAAGAAGTCATTAAACTTCTTGATGCCGGTTTAATTTTTCCAATCTCCGACAGTCAGTGGGTTAGCCCGTTGCAAGTGGTACCTAAAAAGGGTGGAACCACAGTGGTTGAGAATGATAAAGGAGAATTGATAACCACAAGAACAGTGACTGGATGGAGAGTGTGCGTCGACTATCGGAAATTGAATGATGCCACTAGAAAGGATCACTTCCCATTACCCTTTATTGATCAAATCCTTGAACGATTGGAAGGTCGAGATTACTACTATTTTCTGGATGGATACTCGGGCTATAATCAAATAACAGTGACACCAGAGGATCAAGAGAAAAGCACGTTCACTTGTCCATATGGTACATTTGCTTATAGGCGAATGCCTTTTGGAATGTGTAATGCTCCAGCCACATTTCAACGATGCATGATGGCAATATTCCATGACATGATTGAAGAGTTCTTGGAAATTTTCATGGATGACTTCTCAGTGTATGGAAATTCTTTTGATGACTGTCTAGAACATTTGGATAAGGTTTTGGCAAGATGCGAAGAAAAGAATCTGGTACTTAATTGGGAAAAGTCACACTTCATGGTCCAAAGTGGAATAGTCTTAGGCCATCAAATTTCAAAGAAAGGAATTGAAGTTGACTCCGCAAAGATTAGTACAATCTCTGAGTTACCCATGCCTTCTTCAGTTCGTTCCATTCGAGGTTTTCTTGGGCACGTTGGATTCTATAGATGCTTCATCAAGGATTTCTCTGTTATTGCCCGACCCCTTACGAATCTGTTGGGAAAAGATGTCACATTCCACTTCGGCCCTGAATGTCAGGAAGCATTTAAATTATTAAGGCAGCGTTTGGTTGAAGCCCCAATAATGATTTCACCTGATTGGGAGCAACCATTCGAGTTAATGTGTGACGCTAGTGACTGGGCAGTTGGAGCTGCCTTGGGGCAAAGAAAAGAAAAGATCTTTAGGACAATCTACTATGCTAGCCGAACTTTGAATGAGGCCCAACATAATTACACAACAACTGAAAAAGAGCTGCTAGCAGTTGTTTTTGCCTTTGATAAATTTCGATCCCATCTGTTGTTCTCAAAAGTCACTGTCTATACGGATCATGCGGCACTTCGGTATCTAATGGCCAAGAAAGATGCAAAATCGAGACTCATTCGATGGATACTGTTACTTCAGGAATTTGACATTGAAGTCAAGGACAAAAAGGGAACAGAGAACGTCGTTGCTGATCATTTATCACGCCTCGACCATGACACAAGTGAAATCAATGTCGAACTAATCACTGAAACATTTCCTGACGAACAACTCTATGCCATTGAGACAATCACACCTTGGTATGCTGATTTCGTGAACTACTTAGCTTCAGGTGTGATACATCCAGATTTATCAAAGGAACAGAGGAAAAGATTTCTGAATGAATCACGACATTACTACTGGGATGATCCTTTACTTTTCAAAGACTGTGCGGATGGAATGATAAGAAGATGCATCCCTGAAGAAGAAGTGGAAAGTGTTTTGAACCTATGCCATACTGGAGAAGCTGGAGGACACCATGGGATTCATCGAACAATCAGCAAGGTGTTACAATGTGGTTTGTACTGGCCAACCATGAATCGTGATATTCGTGAATTCGTCATGAATTGTGACAAATGCCAAAGAACCGGGGGTATAAGCTGGAAGCGCGAAATGCCACAACACTCAATCATGGGAATTGAAATTTTTGACATATGGGGAATTGACTTCATGGGTCCTTTTCCTAAATCTTTTGGGAAATCCTATATCCTTGTATGTGTGGACTATGTGTCAAAATGGGTGGAAGCTGAAGCATTATCGGAAAATACTGCTCGAGTCGTCATCAAATTTTTGAAGCAACACATTTTTACCCGGTTCGGAATTCCAAGGCTCATCATCAGTGACCGTGGTACCCACTTCAATAATGCGCTGTTTCAGAAGCTAATGACTCGCCATGGATGTCACCACTACATGAGCACCCCATACCATCCACAGACCAATGGCCAAGCTGAGGTTTCAAACCGAGAAATTAAGGGTATTTTGGAGAAAACTGTAAGTACATCTAGGAAAGATTGGGTCACCAAACTTGATGATGCACTATGGGCCTACAGAACTGCCTACAAGACACCCATTGGAATGTCCCCATATAGGTTGGTCTTTGGGAAAATCTGCCACTTACCTGTAGAATTGGAACATAAAGCTTATTGGGCTGTGAAGAAACTGAATTTTGATCTCAAAACTGCCCAAGAGAAGCGTTTTCTACAAATGAATGAACTGGATGAGATGAGGAGAGAAGCATATGACAATGCTTTGATTTACAAAGAGAAAACTCGAGCCTGGCATGACAAACGGATCCAACAAAGAAATTTTTCAACAGGCGACAAAGTTCTCCTCTTCAACTCACGACTTTGAATCATGGCTGGAAAACTCAAGTCGAAGTGGTCAGGTCCTTACACCGTCACAATTGTTTATCCACATGGTGCTGTCGAAATTTCTGATGGGAAGATGCCCCCATTCAAAGTAAATGGTCAACGCCTTAAACTTTACCACACTTCGGATAAAATAGGCATCATTGAAGAACTACAATTGCAATGAGAAGTTATCCGTCTGGCTGAAGACGTAAAACTTAGCGCTGATCGGGAGGCAACCCGACTGCTTCTTCATTCTTTGATCTTTATTTTCTTACTCTATCTCTATCTCTCTATCTGCTTTGTGAATGCAGCTAAAAAGAAAAATGTCTAGCTCTTCTGATTCTTCTGTGGTCATCGATGCGCTTGTTCCGTCTCCCTCTGACTTAGTACGACGGATAACTCAGGAGCTGGCTGATATCGAGCGCCGGCTTGAGGAACTTTCACTGGAGATTCGTGCTCAGCATCCAGCACCACCACAAAGAGCACAGATTCCGTTCCTCCCTCACCAGCTTCACGCTCACTTTGCTCCGGAGGTGGTTAATCCCACCAAGCGTCCCCGTGAGATCGAGGATACAGCCACCAGTTCTCGTAAGAGGCAGAGGAATTCTGAGCTGATGGACCAAGACGATTGAACATTGTCCATCCGTCTGGCTGAAGACGTTAAACTTAGCGCTTCCTGGGAGGCAACCCATGTTCCAGTTTCATTCCCCCCCCCCTTTTTTCTCCTTTTACCTGTTCTAATTTGTTTGAAAAAAAAAATAAATAAAATAAAACATGGCATGTGTGATTTTTCTTTTAGCTCCTCCTGATATCTGTATGCACCTGTCACTCTTCTGCATCTCTGCTTCTATTTAGATGATTCTTGGTGTTATCTTTATGATATGATGCGGGTATGTGTTGTCCATATGTAGATTTTACAGGTACATCATTTTTGGAACTTCATCGGATACAGGCAGCCTCTCCGCATCTATCTGCACTTACACAGGGAAGTATTTTAATTTTCGCCATATTTTCTGCTTCCAAAAACACCATGTGAAAAAAAAAAAAAACTAACACTCCTGTCATTCATGAACCCACATAAGAACTGTTGTATTTTTACCGCAACCCAGTCGGGAACATACCACTTGTGTCCCTAGGCAGTTTGAGCACCTGATTCTTGTTCTGGATTTCTTTAATCCTTGACCTCATGACTTAGATGATTGCTGATATTATTTCATGCTTCAGAAGATTTTTCAAAAACTTGAATATTTTTTAGACACTTATTTGCACTCATTCTCATCTGTGCTGTCCAACATTCTATTTCCATACCCGTGAGGACTCTAATCCATTTCAAAATCATCTCTTATTTCTCTTTTTCTTGAGGGAATCTCAACCATGTTTTGTCTTCTAGAACTTGCCATGTTTTTCCATCAAAGCGTTAGGAATTTTTGAAAGTTGCACTAAAATGATCGAGGCATCTGTTTGATATTTTAGCCCCGTTGACCCACTGAGCCACCCAAACATTTTCTCCTTCGTATAGCCCTTAGAAGCCATGCAGGAGCCTTTTAGGATGAGCCCTAGCCGATACCCTTCCCTACCAATTTCTTGGATTTTTGCATGATTATTTCAATCTAAGTGTGGGGGAGAGAGACTTACTCATGGAGAGGGTTCTTCGAGGGACAGTGAGTCATTTGATGTCCATGGATTGACATTATTCCATCCTGATCATATGAGTTCTTTTTCACAGTAGCGACATTCATTTCATATTATTTTGATATAGGAATATAGAACCCTTTTCAGTTCCAACAATGGGTACATTGGTGGTCATTACGCGGTAACCCTCGACTTTGGGGATACCTATTAAAGTGATGATCCATTACTCCAGGAACTAAAAAGTTTTCTATATGACCTACCTTCATTGAGATGTTACAGCATATACGCTGCTTGTGTACCATTCTTTGGGATTATTGTCTGACACCTATTCCATGGGGTTTTTGGGTTGATACTCACCAGTTTTTCCTGACCATATTGTGAGTGAGTTGTGTTTTTTCAAAAAAAAAACAAAAAACAAAAAAAAAAGTGAAAAAAAAAGAGAGAGAGCGAAACATTGGCTTATCATATGCTTGGGGACAAGCAATGTTTTAAGTGTGGGGGAGCGAGAGTTTGAGGGAGACATTTGGATTTACTTTTCATGCATTTATTTCAAGATTCAACCCTCCTTTTTACCAAAAAAATGTCAATTTTTTTTTTCTTCCCACCGTCCCACAGCTTCAGAATCATTTGAACCTCATGTAAAGTCCTTGAGATTGGTGCATTCTTTTGATTTCCACTAGTGGAGAGGTGAAATTCATGGCAAGCCTATGGTAAGCCTGCATGTGTATGAGAACTGAGAAAAACTTTGATCAAATGTTTTTTGAAAGATGAGAGTGATGGTGAGGTAGGTCACGTGATGAATGAGTGCACGTACTTGTTTTGAAAAAATGCAAGTGAAAGAACAATTTTTTGAAACTGAAGTTTTAAATGAAGCATGATATATTATGAGGAAAGAGATTGAAAGATTTTTGAACTTGTAATTTTGATGTTTGGATTTGTCTACAGGTCCACTTGTGTTTTATTTCAGATTGTTTTGCCCAGGAGTGCAAAAGTTTAAGTGTGGGGGATTTGATGTACATGGATGTTACTAACATTTTTTAACTTAGTTTTAATTAATTTGCTAACCGCTTCTTGAGTTTTTAGGTTCTTTTTTGTAGTATTTTAATATTTTAGATATTTTTAGTTAATTTTATATTAACATTAGTTATTTACTTTTATTTTTATTTTTTTAGTTTTTTAGTTTTTTTTAGTTTAATTAACATTAGTTATTATTATTATTATTAGTTTACATAATTCTTCTTTTTATTTTTACTAATTATTATTATTATTATTATTACCTTTTTATTTAAACTTTTAGATAATTAGTTTTTAAATTTAAATTTTAGTTTTAAAATTTTGAATTCTATCTAACTTCCCCCCCCCCCCCACCCCTTGACCCGCTCTCCCTATCAACCCGCTACCGGCCGTTTTTTTTTTTTTTTTTTATCTTCCATCCCGCTGGCCGCATCACCTGCACCCCGCGCCCCCCCCATCTTCAGGCCGGGCGCAACACCAGCCGCCGGGCCTCCCCTCTCTTCCATTCCGCTGGCCGCGCACCCCCTTACCAGCTTAGCCCCCGGATCCCCTCATCTACCCAGCGGAGCCGCCACCCTCATCTCCCCCTGGAGCCGCCCTCTGTTCCCTTTCCCGGCCGCCACCCAGCCTTACCCAGTCCGCCACCCTGCCCAGCGCCCCTTGCCTCCCCTCAACACATACAGCCGCCGCCCTCTTCTATCTCCTACAGACCACGCGGCCTCCTTCCTCTCGGCTGAAACACCCAGTGCGTGCAGCCTCCTCCTCCTCTCACCATCGAGGGCAGCGCCTCCCTCCAGCGTTCAACAGGCGGCCCAGCTTCCTCTACCATCCACGCAGCCACCACTCCGCCTCCCTCTCACCTCGCCCGGCGCTGCTCCTCCCTTCTCCACATAACCGCACCGGCCTTCCCTTTTCACCCCGTCCGCCACCCTGCCCAGCCGCCAACTCTCACCGGCCGCCGCTCTCCATCACCCTGCTCAGCCCGCAAGTGACCCAAATCCCACGCCGAACAGACCCGCCACGCCCCTTTCTCCATTCAGACCCTCCGCGAGACCCCTTCACCGCTGTTTCTTTTATTTTCTTGTTTGCAGCGCACCGGTCACTGCCATCCGAGCATCCGCTGCAAGTTCTCGTCACCTCGCTCAAGCTGCTTCTACGTTACTGCCATCCGAGGAGCCGATCAGCATCCACTTCACTACTCATCTCCTTTGTTCCGGTGGTCGCGTAGTTGGTGCACGACGTCATCACGTGTTGAGGGTTGGTGCGCGCGGCGAAAATAAAGACAGACACGATCATTGTTTTGGTAACGCAGTGTTGTTTTACATGACATATCATTTTATTACTGCGTTGATTTTTTTAGTTGTGATGTCGGGGTAATTTTCTTAGTGTCGGGATGTTGGTTGATTAATTAAAACTATTGCGCATGCCATGCAAGTATTATTTGATGATTAATTGTCAATTAAATTTATTTTAATTGAATATTTATCTGTTTAAATTATTTTTGCACTGAATTAATTGCTAAAATTAAAACTGGCCATTTTAATTATAAGTCGACGCGGCGGTCCGAGAAGGTAAACCGCGTTGACTGATGGTAGGTGCAAATTAGTGACACAACTTTGTGAGAAACGGGTTGTGTCATTTCGCCGTGTAGTTTGGGGCTTGAACGAATTTTCTAATTTATTTATGACACCAGAGAACGGGACTTTAAATATAATTGGGAAATTAAAATTGAGCATCTAAAAAATGGTCATATTTTCGGAACTGGCGATAATTAAACAGAATAAATAATTAATCATCCTAAAGAATACCTTGCACGGCTGCGTGATAATTTAATTGTGACACCAACATCCCCGACACATTTTGTTGACTTAGAATCCATCATCATTTCCATTTGCAATTTTCTTTTTATCTTTTGTCTTCTCACCTTTTAGTTAAAAAAAAAGAAAAAAAAAAGAGAAAACTCAAAAATAGGAATTCCCTCAAACCTTGTCCATCTAAACATTGTCCAACGAAATATTTTTAGTGGACTAGATTCCATGCTCTCTGTGGTTCGACCATGCTCGCCACTTTTACAGTAGCCAGTCGGTTATAAAAATTCGCAAATTTGCACGCGTTGCGACGCGCGTACCAGTAAATTACATTAAAAAATTAAATAAATAATACTAATCATTATTGAAAAATTCTTTAACATGATCACACATAAAAATTCATTGGATTACCTAAAGAAATACATAATAAATGGTTGATCTATAAATCCTAGTAAGGGAATAAACATGGAATAAGGTAAAATGTGCTAGGAAATTTGAATATCTAGGGGAATAGAAATATGAATCATCAATACTAAGAATGAGAGATGATATAGCATGACAACATAATAACAAAATGGGTTTTTACCATGATTTAAGAGTTTACAAACATAGGTTTTAGACTATATATTATAAAATATTTTAAAAAACATATCTTCTGATGTGTTTTTACAATGATTTATTCTAAATGAGAGTGTTTTTTATATTTTATTAGTTAATGGGGAGATCATATAAAAATAATACCCTAGTTTATGTGGATGTGAGTCACACTTTTAAATAATTGAATTTAATGTCATAAAATATATTATATGTTTTTGAATCATTCATAAAGGCATTATAAAATTAATAAAATAATATTAAAAAACATTATTTTATGTTGTAATAATATATTTTGTCAATGAAACCAATTATAGTTTTTATTAAATCATTTATGTGTCATTATGATGTCATAAAACACAGATTATATTTATATGGTATTTATGTTTTACCAAAATATACGACTCTCAACAATATATGAAAAATTCACCACTGGATAACATAAATGTAATGAATAAAAATATAATACTATTCTCATCTATATAATTTTATAAAAATTTAAATTTTCACTTTTAAAATATAATAGTATGTATTTATGGAAAATGACGGGTTTTAGGAATAATAGTTTTGGAACCCAAATAACACATTACATTTGACATCATAATAAGTTTATGATAATTTATATTTAATAAAAATAATTAAAATATTAAATAATTATAAAATAAATTAATCCAACAAAATAAATTCTTTAATTGAATTTAATATACCCCAATAATATTATTCTTGTTTTATAGTATCAAAATAAAAATATATTCATTATTCATTACAAAATAATGATCAGAATAAATTTTCATGGATCTTGATACATATACCTCTAATAAACTATCATAATCCATAAAAATAAGGTTCAAAACAGAGAAATTCTCATGGTTTTGTCAGGAAAATATGGTTTAGGTCGTGATCTTGTTGAGCTTGAACTTCTTCCATAAACGGTTTTTCTCATGCTTAAGTTATTGGATCTCAGCTTGGGCTTGGTCAAGGGAAAATCCAATAGATGATATCTCCCTCAGAAGCTTTGAGAAATGGTATTTGAGTGTATAATCCTACTATATGAGGCCATCATATAATTTTTATGAGTCTATTTTATTTGAAAATTCCCTATATTTATACAAATAATGTGATAACTATTTCACAATTATATTATCAATGATTAATATTATTATTGGTCTTTTTGAATCATATTGGATATAAGAAAAGAAGTTAACTTTTTTCTATAACCATATTACATAAAAAAAATTAAATCATAAGGGAATTTTATTTGTAATAGTTCTTGTCCTTTTATATTAATTGTCCTTCTACATAACATTAAACTGATAATCTCCTAAGCTATGACTAGCATCAAAAGTAAATAGTAGATTCTTTCTAGGATTATATTCTTGAAATTGCAAGAATATATTTTTAAACTATTTTCAATGTCTCGGTAACATTTTAGGATGGGGAACCTAGTACGTTGACTATTTTTTTGGGTACATGTAAGTTGATGAGAGTTATTCTTTAGATTGTTTATGATGGAAATTTAAAAGATGAGAGATCATGAGGACAGATCCACCTATATGAATTCTATACATTTATATGTTATTAGATATTCCTATCTTCATGATTGTGAGATGTTTTATTGAATTTATGAAAATTATTAATTCATTTCATGAATCATGAAGTTTGATGTATTTTCCTATACCATTATGAAAACAATTCATAGTGAATTTTCATATTTTGGGTGACTCACAAATTACATGTTATTAATAAATATATTTTGGAAGGAATTTCCCTTCCATATTTTTTGGAATTTTATATCTGAGACCTTTTCTAGAAATTGAACCATTACATTAAATTAATTAGCCAAGGTTTAACAATTATTAAATTTCAGATAGTGAATGAATGAATTATGAAGTATATATGTTGATGGCTTTTGTGTAAAAAATTTTTTTAGATATTTTGAAAAAACGGTTATATTTCACCATAATAATGCATGTATGGTTGTCAACATAGCACCATTAAATTTATTCTCTATAGTTCCATGACCCATTTCTATATAGTAATCATGTAATATAAGTAAGTCCACCAAATGAAAATGTGAAAGAATCCTACAGGGTCACATAGTATGTGTTTCCATTGATTACAATTATATTAAATGTAAATTTAATTATTACAATTAATATTAATCTAATGACTGAGGAATAATTCCATTTAGGTTTTTTAGTCACAAATATTAAATAGAATTTCACATCGGAAGGTAATTGTTTAATTACGTGAATATATATAACTTATTAAATTTTTATTAAATATAATTTAACAAATAATTGTTTATCCATTAATAAAAAATATATAAAATTACATTATTATTGACTAAATATTAATTTTCTAGACTATGTATTGAATATTTAGTTTATTTGATAAATATTCAATAAATATTTGTACTCTAAATTATAAAAATAATATTAATTTAATTTATGAATAAATATTTAATTAAATATTTATTTTCTTGTATATAAAACTCTAAGGATGATGATTTGACCAAGATTTTCTTTTCTGATAAATAATAATATTAAAGATGGTAAAATATGATTTATCATTTTGATAGTTTTTTCACACCATGAAAAATAATAATAATATATGGAATGGGGTCATATGACTTTAAATATGTTATTTTATAGAATTTGTACAATTAAATAATATTTTAACCCAAACCCTATATCTTAAAATATATTACTATGTCTCTTTCATATAATTTGATCAAGATAGATCAATATTGAGAATCGTTGGGCATAATGAATTCTAGGGATATCTATCATGATTGAAAAATGAAATAGATATTCTTCACCATCCTCCACCCTCTCAATAGTTCAAGTGAAACAATGATAGTTCAAGTCCGAAATAATTTCTATAGCGATCAAGATGAACACCACAAGATGATTGAAATTTATCTTAGAACCTAATAATCCATTCATGTCATTATACGATCAAGTGGATCACCCCTAGAGGGATTCTACATTAGGATCTATAAACACAATAATGGTAGACTGAAAAAAGATTATGATGATCAACATTGTAAATCAATGAATGATCTCAAGACTGAGGTATTAATTCTTGTACTCTATTTAAATTTATTATCAATTTAACCTTAAAATATAATCTCTTGGTTCTGTAATCCTTTACAATGCATATTACTTTAAAAATATACATTTTCAGGATGATTACATCGTATAAATTATAAAAATGACCCATAAAATCAAACAAATTATTAGATCGTATCGACCATGAAAAGCGCTTCTAATGTGATTTGAACCATCAAGTGTTATATGAGCATTCATTTCTTTTTTAAATTTTGATTATTATTGATCAACCATATAAAATCATGGTTAATTTTCTACATCAAATTTTTTATTTATATGATGATTAATTTACATGATTTTGATATATAATTTTTCTTTTTTCTACAATCATAATTTTTGAATGATCTCACCATTGAGATGAAAAACGAAAAGAGATTTCATCTAGAGATGATGATAATTTTGGATAGTATAAAGGGTTATACGATGTGTGATCGTAGTACATGTTGTGTACCCATGTAAACTTCAACTAAAGATTCCATAGAACACATGATTACCTAGGAATAATAATATTATGTGCATTAATTATACACTGCATGTTGATCTGTCTTACCAAGCATACAGTTTATTGGACTACACATCCTGTAGACAATGTAAACATTGTGTAGTTTACAATGTTTAGATGTAAAATGCATGAAAACCATGTGGTTAAAGACTCAGCATACACCAAATGAGAGTAAAAAATATTATAATTAATGAGTTACGTGGTATATATCCAGCATACATGTCATCTGACCATTAATTCAAATGTCTAAAGGATATGTCGAGTTAATCGTTAGGTTGTGAGACCAAAGAAAAAGATAAACACATGGTATTCGTCGAATGTTAACATTGTTTAATACATTCTTTCCATAGTTTGAAGAACTTTTGGATCTAATAAATGAGTTATGTGAACACATAAAAAGTGGAACAACTGGCATATACATTATTGTTACACATTCGACAATCTTACATACATACATACCATGTCATAATGTGATTATCCAAAATAACTGATCAGTGAAGAACACAACATGTAACTTATTAGTGAATGATGTGTATTATAAATTTTAATAAAGGAATTAAATTACAATAAAACAAAAAATTAAAACATTGAAAATCTTATTACTCTATTTACAATAAATTTATTGACTATGTAATAATGTTATAACTATTTAATATATTTTCAAATAATTCCATCCAGTTCTCTATAAATATTGGGAATACAATTTATGTTATAGGAATTTATTTATGATATGTATCACTAATGAAATTTGGGTTGTCATTATGAAAAATGGAATGTAACACAGTGATATAATATATGTATTTTCTTTTTAAATAATAAAATAATTGTTTCATATCTTTCATTACATTAAATCCTGAGTCTATAAGAATCATGATACTATAAACAATTATAACTGGAAAAATAAATTGGAATTCATGAATACTAAATAATTATTTACGAAAAAATTTATAATTTATTTTAATAATGAAAATTTATTAATTAATGCATAATGAAAATGTAAACAATTTTCATAAAAGTCATTTTACATTCCAAAAATATGTTTTCTAAAAAATAGTTTTTATTTCAATTTTTCATTTGAAATTTATAAATAATATCTAAAATTAATAGAAATTTTATTTTATTAAATTAGTATCATTTTTAATAATGTCCTTTCAATATATTATTATGGTTAGTTTTTAAAAAAGAATTTAAAGAATTTATTTTTTAGTGATTAGTGAAAATTACCAAATTTTTTATAAATTTTATCACTTTTATTCATGTAAATTTACCATTGATTTAAATTTTATTTTAGTTAAACTAATTTTTATTTAATTACATAAATTATAATTTACTATATTTAAGTAATCATTTTAATTGATTTCGCTATAGGTTAATTATTGGGCTTAAGAACACATTTTTCTAAAAAAAACATTTATGTGAAAAATGTATATTTATCTTAATAAATTAAATTAATAACAATTTATTAATTTACTTAGTAAAATATAAAGATATTAAATTCAATATTATATTTTGGAATTAAATTTATTATTTACAAGGTAGTGAATGGAATAAATTTTAGATTTATGGTGCAAAATTAATTTTTCAAAAATTAGATTCCATCGCGTTTTTATTTCATAATTAAAATTTAATTATACCAAGTATAAAAAAAAATTATGATAAAATATATTCATTATTTTTATTCAGATCAATTAACATAATTTATTATTGGAAACCTAATTTTTGTACATAGTGAATAGTAAAATAATTACAATTTTGCCTCCATAGTTAAGGTAAAACATGTTTACTAGGGGTAAAATGTGACATAAGGGTAGTATTACCATACAAAAAAATATTAATATTATTTTTCAAATATAGATAAATTATATATTATCCTAATTTTTTTCCTATACTTTTGGATCCACTTTACCAAAAATGTGACCCTAAATCATTCAGAAATTCCATTTGTGTCCCTCCCCTCACATAAAAATTGTAACCCCTTATCCTCCCCTATAGAAACCATTTGAGACATATATATTAGCATATAAAAACTAAAAAATATTTAATTAATATATCCCTTCATATTAGTTGTTTTATTATTTCCCTAAGACTATTCCTCAATGCTGAAAGAGTAAGCTAGAGTAAGTCTCTAAAAGATGTGGTATGGATCTTAACCCAGATCATTCTATTTTATTTATTCTTCCACATCATTTTAATTTAATGTGGACATCAAAAAATGATTAATTTAGTATCTTAAATATACTATAATGTTATCATGTTAATTCCACAACCACTTCCCACCTCTTTTCAATTCAATGGGACATTATAGTATCGATCTTATGTATGTCTAGGATACCTCCTCCATGTAGTGATATGAATGATTATCCAAGAACATAAATAATGGATAGTTATTTTGATATATTAAATTTTTATATATGAAAATACATTTATATTAATCATTCTAGTAATATGAATTAATATTTACCTTTCCATTATTCCATCCTTTGAAGAATGGAAATGCAACTCATCTATTTGTAAGGATTACCATCTCCACATAGTGATGTAATTAATTTTTCACCACACACACCAACATATATATATATATATTAATTATTTTTATGTAATGATTAATATAATTTATATTATTTTATGATTATAAACATACATGGACAATAACTTTCAAATGAAAAAATAAATGAAAAACGAAGAAATTAATACATGAAACGATGATAATAATGAAGTATTTCGAATGAATGAGAGGTCCGATGTTATAAGGGAAACATGAATGTTATTAAATGAATTAATATACTTATATAATGTATTTATAATAAATTAATATTTATTATGAATTATATCTAGAACATACAGTGAAAGAAAAACTCTAGATATGGGTTTTATGTTACAATCTAATTTCCATTAAGATTGTTTATGAATATATTTTTCTGTTATGAAATTATATGATTTTTATCTCTCAAGATTTATTTATTTTTTAACATATATTTATTTTTATATGTTTTATTATTTTATTTAATGTTCCTCCTATAATCATCTGAGAGACAAAAATGCAATTTTTATTGAAAATGGATCATTTTTATCTACAATGAAGATAATTTTAATCAATCTCCATATTTTTATTAAAATATTTAATGATTTTTTTTAAAATTATTGAAATATTTCTTAAAATATATTTTATACATATTTCATTTTAAATAAAATTATATTAAATTCATCTTATTTTCATTTTCCAAACAAGATTCTTCTATATTTTTATCGACAATGTGTAAATAATTTTTTTTTACTTTTACGGTGTGAAGAGATTTATAAAACATCATGAATACTATTTTTTTAAGATTCATTAAGACATTTCCTTGTTTTTTTTCAAATAAAATTTTTACTTAATATTTTTAAATTATTATATTCTAAATAAGTGATTCCAAATAAAAGGTTATTTTACTCTTGAAATATTTTATTGATATTTTAAAATAATTTTTATCAATAACAACATACATTGATGTTTTTATGATATATTAGGGATATGACCCAATGTTACCATATTTAGTTTTTCTTAGGATGGCTTATTATTGTTAAAATTTAATTTTTATGAAGCATGTATTCTTTCTATGAGATATTATTTTATTATATTATGAATGTTTTACTATATTGTTGCATTCATATATGTGGATTTCATTATGTGATGGGTGGATATAAAATTATATATACCTTCAACAAATTTGGTAAAAAAGCTTATATCATGATTTAAAAAAACAGGAATAGTGATTGGTCTTTATTTTGTAGGTAATAATTTTCAATAATATATTATAGGGGACAACATTGACCAGAAAAATGAAAGAATGAGGAGTGAACCCCATAAAAAATAACTGTCTTTGTAGTGAGCCTTAACTATGGAAATTATTTTCTATGTTTACGTTCATGTGAAAATCATATTTTCTATACTCATGATATATTTTCAGGGATCATGAATGACTATTTATGATCCTATACTCTTCAGTGTTATGTCATTTATTTTAAAAAACCTAATTCCATGTTTCATAATTAATGATCTCTGGCTGATTGGGTTTGATTATTATATGTCTTGATCATGTTATCACATACATAAACTTATATTATGCTCACTTATGATCACTAACGAATATGTCTTATTTTTTTACCTTACTATGCAAAATATCTCATGCTTTATTATTTTTCTCATCCCATGGATTTGAATATATATTTTCAGTTTTATAAGTCGTTCATGGGTGATAGTTATGATGTAGATATTTTATGCATCAGGTTTTTATGCAAAAATTATTCCAAATACAATATAACTATATTTTATATATATATATATATTATTAATCATATTTAATATTAATATACAATGATTTAATGTTTATAAGATAAATGTATCGGTTTCTATAGTTTTTAACATGTAAGGTTTAGTAACCTTTTGAAAATACTATAAAGAAACATTAGGGAGAACCCTTAGGATTTGTCAATGTATTAGAGAACATCCATAATTATGTATAATGACATCATATTTTTACCTTAGAAAATACAAACCAATTTGGATACAAAAATTATTTGTGGGTTTGAAATGGATTCATTCAAGGTTAATAACACTAAAAATAGTTGGCCAAGAATATCTCATCCATCATTCTTGTGTGTGGTGAATGGGACCTTACTGTTATTCTATTTTTATAATGTAGGGATAAATTAATATTTTATATAAAATATTTAATATGATTCTTTAATAAGGATTTTAATTTCAATATCTAGAGATTTTAAAGGGAAGGACACTATACTTGATAATGTGGACGACACAAAACATTAAGCTTAAAAGAACTGTGGAATATTATTTTTTAAATATGACCATTATAACATTGCTATCAAATTGGAAGTTATTAAGATGATTAAATACCTATTGAAATATATATAATGGTTATGATATATATAAATTTATTGATTAATTCATAGTAAATAAGCATTCAATTTTTCATAAAACCATTTAATTCTTAAAAAATGATTTTATTTATTCTTTGTGATGGAAGAATATAATTACTTTCTAGAACATTTAGAAATTTTATTTTACAAAATAAATATATTTATTTTAAAGAGAAAATTTAAATTATACTATTGTAAACTTTGATATTCTTATGAAAAGATTTATTTATCAATAAATAATGAAAATAAAAATTATTATTGAAAAATGTATTTCATTTTTAGGTGTTCATAAAATAAAATTATACTTTGGATTACATTCATAATTTAATTAGTTCATTATGATTTTATATAATCCAATTATTTTTTAAAATTTTATTTTGCACTTAAATTTATTATAAGGTGATTTTATATTTAAAAATAGAATTTTTTAGATAAACCATTTTTCATCGTGTTTTTTGTTTAGATTTTAAATTAAAGTATTCCATTTATTTTTTATCAATATTAAATTAAAAATTGCATATTTGGAATTAGGATGTCTAAATTGGGTAAATAGGTCACCTTTTTTAATTAGTCATTATGAATAATAACCATAATAATTTTTTATACTACAATAAAGGGTAAATCATGAAATTATGGGTTAAAAATAAAATGATATATACTATAAAATGACCTTACCATGGTATATTATTTTGATGGATGAGTATATTTAATCTATACTAATCCAATATTCAGTTTTATGATAATTGTTTTTTTCAATTTTGGTTGTCATTATGACTTTTATAATGTATTATGTAAAGAAGAGTAAAAAATGACACATTCTTGTTTCTAATAAGTGTAATATTTTTATAATCTGGATTAACAAAGGTTATTTTCAGTTATAAATATTTATTTTAAATATAAATTACATATATTTATAATAAAACGTTATTTTTAAATCTTAGTTCTCAAATAATTGTCTTAAATGCCTCCCCACACTATAGCAATTAATTATTAAATTAATGGAGAAATAAACAAAATGATATTTAAAATGTATGAATAAATAATACCCATGAATTTTATAAATAAATATAACATTTTATTTATGTATAAAAATATATTACTTTAATTTAATGGGTTTTCTCGATGTTATAAACTACAATATAAATGAATAGTTCTAAAATATTAAATATTAATGTTTTATGAATTTTTTTTATTAAATGATATAAAATTAAAAAAAATCCTATATATTTCTAATTAAATAGGATATAGTTTCGAATATAAACCATGGAAAATTTATGGATTATTCTTCCATTTAAGGAAACTGACATCACCCTCCTATATTAAATAACATTAGGATCATGGTATGTGTGAAAGCTGTTAAGTGGGGTTAAAAAGTACAAAAAAAATAAGATATCAAATTTCCCAAATTTTATTGAATGTGATTATTTTGAATCATGCAAATATTATATTATAATATTATCAATTTGGATCCATTTATGAGAAAAAATAACTTATAATACTATAATATTTTATGAAATTATAAGAAATCCCCTCCCATATCTTATCAAATATAACATATTATTCTCATTTATTCACACATAAAAACTCATTTGGATAAAATAAATATCTACTGAAATTCTTTTATAACATCTATAAACACATTATTGAGACCTTATTTTGGATATAATACCATATTTATAGGTATTAATGTGTAAGGAAAAGGATGTTGTCTGAAAAAAGAGGTAAAATTATCAAACATTCATTTTTGTTTTATTTATTTTTCCACCTCCTATAAAAATTATCCAATGATGATGATATAATAAAAAGTTAACATAAATATACTAGGATCACTAGTGCATAATATAGGTTTTGACATCGGTCTCTATTCCTTTTAACATCATTTATTATGTGATGTTTTTTCAAGAGAAGTTGTAAATTCGTTTTTAACGTCAGTTAAAAATCTGACATTGTAAATGAATTATTGGAATGGGTTTTCACATTGGTTATAAGATAACCTACCTAAAAAACTATGTGATAAATAGTTTTTCATTTTGTTCATCAAATAAGTAACCTCAAAAACCAACACGATAATTTTTTTTCACATTTATTTTTTCAAAACCTATGTGAAAAATAAATCTTAATGGTTTTTCATGCTAGTTAGAAAATAAATGATGTAAAAAGTCAATTTTTTTAAATAATTTCCATTTACATCCACCTATACACTACAATAAAAGAAAAATAATACAACCTAAAATACCAGTAGAAATAAAGAATGAAACAATAATAAATAGAAGAAAAACAACCATCAAAACACATTTTCAATTATAACTGTATGTATTATAGTAGTATAAACAAAAAACCAATAAGGCTTGTAAATTTTTTTTCCAAATCAATTTTTATGTGTCTTATCTATTGTCCACAATAAGGCAGATAGACTTGAATAAGTTATTAATTAATATAAATCATTTAACATGTTTTACAAATAAATCAAATGAAATAAAAGGAAATGTTTATAAATAAATCCAACATAGTAGAACTTGATGATATTCCAAGATGAAATTATCTTATACATATATCATAAATTATAAAATCCATATTATATTATTCCTTCATGTTTATGGAATCAATTATTAAAATAGTTTTTCAATTCAAAATAACATTATTAAGTAATATATTCAGATGTCACTAATTGTTAATAAAAATTCACCTCTTTTTATACATATTTTATCTTACTATATTATTTTAGTGTGTTTTATGGAATGAAATCTATATATATACTAATCTTAGGTTTTTCTACTGCCTCGTTTCAATCTAATATTCCGCCACATCCTGTTTTCAATACGTTTCAAGCCTCCCAGAATCCACGTCCCGCCACAGCTCTCTTTCTCTACCATTCTCTCCCTCCACCTCCCGCTCCCACTCTCGCTCATCCTTCCCATCGTGATTTCCCTCTCCCCGTTTACGTTCACCACTGCTCCTCCCTTCTACCTTCATCGTTGTCCACCTCCTTCAACTTATTCGGTCTCCCCAATCTAGGTTTCCGCTCTTCCTCAGTTCTCTGTTCTCCGGCTTCAACGTTTCACCTTCTTCCCCCTATCACGATTTTCCTCCACTAATCTAGGGTTTCCTCTCATGATTTTCATTCCATCATTCCATTTTCATTTCCTCTTTACTACGCCTCCTGCAACCCCTTCAAATGATTCCCTATCTCCAGTCATCGTCTTCCTGTTCAGCCTCTCTCCTTCACTAACTATCTCTCCAAACCCACTGAACCCGTCCAATTCCATTCATTTTCTTCCCCAAAACCCTACCCTTAGTCGCTCCTCGCTTCCTTTTCCTCTGCCTCCCCCCTACGCCTCCGCCTATGACTCTTGTTTCTTCGCCTCCACCTGCTCGGCCTTCGCATCCTAGAATTCATCGAACTGCAGCCTGATCCTAAGCCGACATCCCTACTTCAGGACATCATTTCCTTCAAACCCAAGCACACATCCTTGCTTCACGATGTCCATTCTTGAATATACATGAAACTTCTGGTATCTCTAACTGTTTTATTTTTTTATTCATATTCACATGGATAGATTCATATTTCCACAGTTGTGAAAAAAATTTGGGTGATAAGAATCTGTGTTTATATTCTGTGACAAGTTATTTTTTGGTTCAGGTGTGTTTCATCGCAATCCTCTTCATCAAGCATTGGTTCTCCTATTTAAGGTATATTTAATTTAAATTTCTTGTGTAATAGAGACTATTATCATTTGTTTGGTTACTGGGTTTGAATAATTTATATGCATTCTCATCCCTTGGGACCAATTTAATATTCAAACTGTTCACACGTTCTTGTCATTAGGCTGACTAAGAGAAAACTTCCTCAAACATGGAGTCAAATATATTATGAGGATACTTCTAAACAGTCAATTCCAGTCACAGATTCTTGGAATTTGAAAAAATGTAACTGATTTTATTTCCTTTTGAGGTTATCCATCTATTTCATTACATTTTCCTTGTAATTTTTACAAAAATTGACTTCGTTCATTCATATATCATAACAACTGGGGTTGTCTCTTTTCAAATTCCAGGTCTGTCGGATAAACCTAGGTTTTAAAATTCAAAAAGGTCAATTTTATATATTTACATTTTATCTATTTTTTTGCAATAGGATTTTCTCACTACAATTTATTTTATGAATTTCATCACTTTGTTTCATATATTTTCCCACTACAGCTATTTTAAGGGAAACTAACTAGGTATTTCAGCTTTGATTACCAAACTAGTCTCTCTAACCATAAGGATTGGAATTGATTGATGCATATCCTGGAACTAGGTCTTTCAGCTTCATTTTCATCATTTTCTTTCCTATATTTTTCTACTATAGCTATTTTGAAGTTAAAATAACTAGGTCTTTCAGCTATTATGAATTTTGACATTTTCTTCCTATATTCACTCTACCAGTATTCCTTTTATTTCTTCATTTGTAGATATAACAAGAACCTGTGGCATCTTGGACCTATATGTCTGGGTGCCTCCTACCTTTGTGAAGATCATACCGTATTCTCTCATACAATTCGGTACCTATGATACATTCATTCTCTTGTTCTTGGTTAGTTTATTGTCATCATCATTCATGTAATAATCTGGAATAACTAAGATCAATCATGTTGAGTGACACGTGAAAGGCCATAGCTAGAAAAATATGGAATCTAGCTGAGTATCAACTTATTCCATACATACCTTTTTTCAGATTTTCGTATACATAATTGTTTTCACATTATAAATTGAATATTTCATACACTTAATTGATTCTATATTCTTTATACATATGTTTTTTCTTATACATAATTATTTTTTTCAGATTTCTTACACATGGGTATTCGTAGATTGCATATTGCAGATTATTTTCTGATTGCAGATTAGTAGATTTCATGTCCATTCAGTGTTGTTATAACATAATTATTTAGTTTCTAGCTATCAAAAAAAATTTATATATAAAAATAAAAATCATTCTATATTTTGTTACAATATACAATATTTGATAGGTTCTCTGAAATATGTTTTTTTATTTCAAAATCTGTGAAACAAATAAGTCGAATAGGTATTAATATTTCTATTATCATTTTCTTATTCTAAACATATCATTGAAATCATTGGTATTTCATTTTTTATGAAGGATGATGAAGAAATTGAGTTGAATAAAAGTTTTTTAACTGCTTTTGGGTTTGTAAAATCAACCATACATGTTTTTGTCAACTGTAAATTCAGATTTCTTACAATCTTTACTCTTTTCAGATTTCTTATATTCTCTTCTGATTTTTTTGTTAAGTATACATTCAGAATTTCTCCTCTAGGTTTCTCTTGACACGGGGCCTAAACTTTTACTATAGGAATAGGTTCAACCCATTATGGAGTTTTACTGGTAATGGATTTCCATTTATTTTATGCATTATTTAATATACATAAACATTCGATAGTTACCTCTATGATTTTTTCTTTCCCGACATCATAATATTTCTATTTCAATTGATTCGTATTGACTTATGCTTGGGTTTTAGTAGGTTGATCCTTTTATCGATGCTAGATTAAGTTGACATGGTTTGTATGAGGATTTTTGAATAAAAATGTACAATAGTCTTCTATTTTTATCACAATTTTGATTTTCTACCAAATGAACTACTACTACATGTTTTGGGTCCATTTAAATTGATTTGTTCAATTTTATTTTCCTAATTTTTAGAGGTAAATCTTTTTATACAGCTTTGATTTCTTTTTTCCTTCTGGTGTTTTTTGGTTATGTAGCTTTGTGTTCATGGAACTGTTTTACGCTCATGTATGATTAGATCATTGAATGTGTTTGGTGTCTTGAATGAATGAAATTTTTTCTATCTTTGATATAAGTATGGGATTACAAGGATAATTGGTTTCCTGACGGTATGTCTTACTTAAACATAAACTATGAAAATATAAACCAATCATTGTAATCATGGATGCATGGAAATAAAATAATAAAGCATGGAAAACTACTTCAGTCTTCGATATTATTTTCCCATGTATTTTTTTTCTCTGGTTAAACAGTCTGAGGATGCAAAGACTTTTGGCTACCACGAAGCATGTTAATTAGAAAGGTACAGAGTTAGAAATATTGTGACAGTTCATTTGAACCTACCAATGCCTTGAAGCATGAAGTTTATGATGGACAACTGATCTTTAGAGCTTAAAAATTATTTGCAGTAACGATTTTTATACATCTTTGATTTCTTTTTTCCTTTTGGTGGGTTTTTTTGGAAATGTAACTATTTATTCATGGAATTGTTTTAAGCTCATGTATGATTAGAGATTCTAATTTGTTTGGTGTCATGAATGAATAAAATTATTTATATCTTAGATGCAGGTATGGGATTCCAGGGATCATTTTATTCCTGAAGGTATGTTTCATTGATTTAAATCTCTTATGACCCATTTGACTATGAAAATTGCCTTTTGGTTCGTATTCACATAGTAAATGTTTAATTGAACCTTTTATTTTAAAAAACTTTTTGATTTATTTGTGTTGGATCATCCATTCAAAATTTGGTTGGATCCACAGTTATGCATGCATTGATCGCACACTCAATGAACTGGTTATCAATGACCAGTCTCATGACCCAGGTTGATGCTAAGACAGGTAATCTCTATGTTTGCAGTACCCCTTCTTTTCCCTCATATAGCCATTTTAATCTCCCTCCATCTTTTTAAACCTTTTCCAATATGATGAAGATAGGGTGACATAGGTTATTATGTAATCAAAGCTTTAATTTATAATAGTTCCACATTTGAAAACAAAACAATGTTCACCCAAGTAAGAATTTATTTGTAGGTATTGTATGTAGTATTCTTATAGTATACATGTGTGTTTCCATGCACATAAACACATATATATTTATTATCAATTGTTTATTCTGCACCAAATTAATTTTGATTTCCATTGATTTTTTTCTTTATTTATTGCAGGATAAATATTGGCATTGGGAGAAAAAAATATCCACCCACAGTACTCTTAATGCACCATTTTTATCAAAGGTAACATGTTGTCATGTTCATTTATTTCTTCTTACCATACTACAACAAGTATGTTGAGATGTTTCTTCTCATTATTCATTCATGTGGATGTCCATATTGAACTTTATATTAAATATATTCAGACGATTATTCAGGATTAAAAACTTTGTATGCCATAGTACATATTTACTATTTCTTTGTGGTTCACAATTAAGCATCTCATTCATTCTGCTTATTTGGATGGTAGTAAGACAATAAGCCTAGGATTTATGAACTCTTCTATACATTTTTCTTCATTGTGTTATATATTATTAACAATATGGGTTAATATAACCATTTTCCTCTCCCTCCATCTTCTTAATCCTTTTCCAATATGATGTAGATAGGGTGAAACATGTTATGATATAATCGAATCTCTAATTTCTAATAGTTTAACATTTGAAAACAAAACAATGTTCACCCAAGTAATCATTTATTTGTAGGCCTTGTATGTGGTATTCTTATAGGATACATGTGTGTTTTCATTTACATAAACACATATATATTTATTATCAATTGTTTATTCTGCACCAAATTAATTCTGATTTTTTTTTAAAAAAATTCTTTATTTGTTGCAGGATAAATATTTTCATAGGAAGAAAAATAAATATTCACCCACAATACTCTTATGGAACCACTTTTATCAAAGGTAACATGTTGGAATGTTCATTTATTTCTTTATACCACACTACATCAAGTATGTTGAGAGGTTTCTTCTCATTATTCATTCATTTGGATGTCCATATTGAAATTCAAAATAAATATGTTCATACATTACTCTTGAATAAAAACTTCGGTATTCCATAGTACAGATTTACTATTTATTTGTGGTCCACAATTAAGCAGCTCATTCATTCTGCTTATTTGGGTGGTAGTAGTCCAATAAGCCTTGGCTTTATGAACTCTTCAATACATGTTTCTTTATTGTGTTATATATTATTAAAAATATGGGTTCATATTGTTTATTGCATAGGAAATGTCATTTAGGTAGTCCTTTTGATGCTAAATTGGTTGAACATTTTTACCCCGAGAAAAAATAAATGCTAACTTTTTTACTATTATTCTTTCAATATGCCCTAAATGCTTTCTCTATGGTAATCAGTTTTGTATTGGATATATTTTTCATTTTTGTTCTCATTTTATGTGAAACATACTTGAAAGAATATCATGCTAGAATTAGGTATGCTTTGGTTTCATTTTAAAATTTGTGCTTTCTAGCTGATTCTTGATTTCATTTGTAGATTTGAGGATCTATGATTCGAAAGCAGTATTTATTGAAAGGATGTTGTGTTATCAATTAATTTCCTAGAAAACTATATACTACCCAACTAGAACTACATACTATCCAACTAGGATGTTGTGTTATCATTCAATTACTACACGAATCCTTATAATTTTATTTGAAAAGAAGAACTAGATACTATCCAACTAGGTATGTCCATCCACCAACTCCCTATAAAAGGTTACAAAGTTTTAAGTGACTGAAGTTTATTTGATCCTAAGAATATTGACAAACTGGATGGAGTCACTATCAGTCTACAGTTTATCTCTGGCATATTTAAATGAAAAAATAGTTATTCTTCAAAATAAATAAAATTTCGAATAGATTGATATAATAAACACTCCACAACCTTGTTCCCAGTGCTGCCACAGTTTATCTCTGTCGTCTGCACCATCCCGCTGAACATTGAGAGGGACTGGCGGATTGAGAAAGGTGTGATCATGGATGGATACTTCGGAGTCTGGGTCTCGGATCCATGGATCAAAAACCAATTCACTCAGGCTGAGCTTCGCACCTTGGAATCCCACGTTAGTCTAATTTATTTGCTTCTTTTTTGTTCATCATCGTCATCTTTCTTTTTGTTGTTCCTCCTTAACCCTATCATTTTTTAATGCAAATCTTAATCTGTGTATCGCATTGGGTGATGGCTATTTTAGAGCGTAGTTTCTGGGCACGAGGAGAGAAAGTGTTGGCAGGAGGCTGCTTACTCTCCAAGACCTGCCTTTGGAAATGTCTAAGTTTGCAACATGTCGGAGAACACATTTCCGGGGAAGAAAGAAATGTGATTCTTCAAGAGGCGTATCCGGACCAGGACGAAGAGGTGGGTTTTGAGCTGTTTCTGAAGGTTGGCATTTCAGGTTTTGGGTCAAATGCTTTGTGTTTCACCCAAATGGACTTGAATTATAATATGAACATTGTTGTTTTTTGGACTTTGGGATGTGTTTTTGTGGTAGGTGTATTTGAAGCTCCATGCTCATGCAAGTTCCAGAACTAGAATTGGTACAAAGAATTCATCTTCCATCCAAAAAGCTGCTACTACAACATTGCTTCACACCATTAGTCAATCTGAAAAGCCATCCTATGTTTCACATATCAATCACTATCTAGGTAAAGATGAGTTTTTAAAGAAGTACCTTCCGATAAATCCTTCCACTAATGATCTTTTCAAGATTGTGAAGGATGGTGTTCTTATATGGTGATTGTTATTTATTTTTCATTATATTTTTCATGCTTTTGCCTAAATATTTCATCCAAATGTTTGATGCATAATTTTGATTCAAGAATTATGATGCAGTAAGCTTATATTTTTTTGAATTCCTGTCATGGTTGTAGTGATGTTTGAAGGGAAATTTCTTTTAAGAGATATGTTTGAAACTGGTTAATTATACAAAACTACTATTTCTTAGTGATCATTTCCACTATATTTTTATTCTTCCAACACCTCATTTACAATTTCCAGATAGAGATTATAAATACAAGTAAACTTATTGAGACATTTTATTGATTCCAACCCATCATCTTCAAGATAAATTGTATTTTTTCTTCCAAATTTGTTTTCCATTTTGATACTGTTTTCAATCTTCAATAACACAAATCAGAAGGATCTATAGGGTTAATGTAGGGAATGGATATTTTTTCTTCCAAGAGATGTTTCAAACTGGCTAATTATACCAAAATATTATTTCTTAGTGATCCTTTCCACTTGATTGTTATTCTTACAACACCTCATTTACAATTTCTATACAGACATTATAAATACAAGTACACTTATTGAGATATTTCATTGATTCCAACCCATCCCTCTTCAAGATAGATTGCATTTTTTCTTCCAAATTTGTTTTATATTTTGATACTGTTTTCACAATTGAATAACACAAACCAAGAGGATCTATAGGGTTAATTTAGGGAATGAATATTTTTTCTTCCAAGAGATATGTTTGAAACTGGATAATTATACCAAAATACTAATTCTTAGTGATCCTTTACACTTGATTATTATTCTTCCAACACCTCATTTACAATCTCTATACAGAGATTATAAATACAGGTAAACTTGTTGAGAAATTTCATTGATTCCAACCCATCCCTCTTCAAGATAGATTGCACTTTTTCTTCCAAATTTGTTTTACATTTTGAAACCATTTTCACTCTTGAATAACTCAAAGAAGAAGGATCCATAGGGTTAATGTAGGGCATGAATATTTTATTGCACTATTCCATTTTTCAAGTTATTAAATTTATAAAGAAAATAGTGTTCATTATGATGATAGAATATGTTTTCATGCTTTTCATTAAGCTTGTGGATTTATTTTCTTCAAGATGGTGAAAAATTAGAAAATTTTGGAAGTGTTTTCTTATGATTGGTGCTGATTTGTTGAATTCCTTATGATAATGGTGAAAAAAATTATTCTTATTATATGTCAATTTAATTCTCTCTAAATGAGTGCTCTAATAATAATATAATATCCTGAATTATTCAAATTCATATTGTATAATTTTCTCCCTGTGTTGCAAATAGCGTCACAGTCCATGTGTGGCCAACTTCTCTCAATTCTTTTTCCCTCAGCTATTAAGGATAATTATTTTTTTCATTTATAATGCCTTGATTCTATAATTTTCCCCTTAGAAATATTTAATTACATTTTTTAAATTTCATAATTCTTCAGAGGATGCTAGATCTGGTATTACTTTTGAAGGAACATCCATTCCTTCATAGATGTAACTCCAATTTGAATTTGAATTTTCTTAAATTTTTTTCAGATGTAATCTTGAAATCTCCTATGTAACTACCTTAATGAGTTCGTGCATAGGTGAAGGGGAATAAAATGGAATAGATATATGGTGGGAATTAACAGATAATGATGAAGATCCAAGGTAACATCATAATCACTTTATTTTTATTATTTTATTCAAAACATTATATTTTTGGTATCTGCAGAATGTACCTGCTGGAAGTTTTTTCAAGATGAAGACATCTTGGAAAAAACGTTTTATGTTGTACGAGTGTATAACTTCATTTTACTAAAAATCTTATAAGAATTTATACATTACAAATTATTTTGTAATTACATGCTTTTTGAAAGTCTGTATTTAATTTAATCATTATCACATTTCTCTGTTTTATTATTACAACCGTTGTCTTATCATTGAAAAATATTTCACTTATTATTTTAGTTCAAGCATTATTGTTATTGTGATTGAAAGAAAACCCAGTAATCGAATATGTCGTGCAATAGCACGGGCGAGTACTAGTTATATTCTATGTTTGAAGCTAATATGAACTAAATTGATTTAAAATTGATTACAATATAAAAATGTATAAAAAATTAAAAAACAATTTGTCTAATAAATTATAAAAAAAATTTCACTCTTCACAATGGATAGAAAATGACTAGTAAAGTGGATTCTCACTTAGAAAATTAACACCAAACATCCAATGACCACTAATATAAAAGAAAATTTAATTTATGTTTTTATTATATTAAAATATATGTGACACTTTTTGAGGTATATGCCTTATAAACTTGAAGATAAAGAAACATTTGGCACTGAATAATTGAATTATTTTGAAATATTTTAATAATATAAAATGTTTTATCTACTATAGTCATTTTCATCACTATTGGAGAAGTGAACGTTGGGTCCATAATCCCATATACATATATCAAGACCCGATCCTTAAAAAATGTAAAAAGTGTCATAATAAAAAACAAACATTAGTATAAATTTTCAATAAAGTAATCATACAAAAAGAATTACGTTATTACATATATGAAATAATATGTCATCGTGTTGATACCTAGTTGATCTTCAGTTGCAGGATCCATGATATCATTTTTATAAAGCACCAATATCATTTGACTTCCACAAATCCATATTCAATTGGAATATCATAATTACCAACTGAAAAATGTGAATATGTTAAAAACTTATCAAAAATACAAGAATATGTATATGAAGTCATATAACTTTGTATTTGTTTGTTTCTATATAATATTTTTTTCACCAATTAATTATTTTGAAAAAATATATAATTGTTCTTAAAATTAAAATGTTAAAACAAATTTAATATCAAAATTAATGAAAAGATAAAATATACACATAACTATATGGTATTATGCCAAATAAGTCTAAATGGACAAACTAAAAAGTGGTTGATACTTTTTCCAACTCTACAAACCTCATCTGTTAGTAAGGGTACGACATTTAAATTATCTATAATGTCATGTACAGTGGCCCCATGATTCTTTATCTCTATCTATTGATGATGAATGATATCTTCAATATAAAATTTCATCCCATATTAAAAAAAATATTGTTGGGGATCATCATTAAATAACTCAAAATAATTGCGATGTTGTGTAGGAGTTGGTGTAGAAGTAGGATTAGAAATGCTATGGTCTGTAGGCAAAGTTAGAGGAGTTGGAACTACTGGGAGAGGAGGGGAGAGGGAGGTGTAGCCTGAAAATTTCATTACATGTCTACAAACATTTTCTGTAATGAAGCTTTGATTTTATCCTCTATCGTCAGATGAATATCATGAACTTCAGCTTCAAAATATTTTGTGTTGGATAAAAATTATCCATGTGAAAATATATAGAACATGGAAACTCTTTTAAATGATACACCTTCCGGGTTTCCTCGTACACGACTCGAGTGTTCAGCCTTTCCCAATTATTTAGCTAAAATATCCTTCCTACCAAGAGATATAAATTTCCCCTATGTGATATTCTCACCATGATAATAATATATAATATAGTTGAGAAAGTCTATATTGAATCACAAAATATGAAGAATTTAATTAATATAAACAAATAAATAATGTAAACATCATACAAATCTCTCAGATAAAACCCTTGACTCTTCAATAAGATATTTTTAATTTTTACTCATTTGAGTCCTCGTATATTTTTCATGTCCTGAATTTGGGGTGGCATGGAAGCCTTTTTGTATCCTGAAGATTCACCGATCAATTTTTGAAAATATTCTGCAATCATTTGTTCTTCAAAAAACGTATACCCTCACCGAGATAAAGTATGAGGGTATAAATTTATTGATTGGATCTCTTGAGGAGATATCCTAATGATATCACCTCAATTACTGTAAATTAAAAATAAATAAATCATTTATAAATCATTATAAATATCATTAATAATTAAAAACTTCTAAATGGTAAAATTGAACATTC
The DNA here is from genome assembly GCA_963277665.1 of Viscum album. Classification (NCBI taxonomy): domain Eukaryota; kingdom Viridiplantae; phylum Streptophyta; class Magnoliopsida; order Santalales; family Viscaceae; genus Viscum; species Viscum album. The sequence continues at coordinate 599,575,903 of OY728134.1, read as the reverse complement.
CAAAAATTATTCTCATCTTTTAATTTCAGAAATTTTCTTCCATGTATCTTAATCAATAAAGGGATATAAATCACATGGATTATGATGTTGCATATTACCAAAAATGAAATCTGATGTGAGGGTTTATTTTAGACCCCTCCAACTCTTAGAATCCAATAATAAACATTTCCTCTAAACTCCTACAATATTAGGTATATCATATGTCATATTACAATAATTGTGAAAAACATATATTACTATAATCATTTCATGATAATTAAAGTTATAAAAAATGTGATTACCAAAATTATATCCCACAATTCAGATACAATCAATGTTTTTACACCTATCCAATCATCAATCAAAATAATAACTTTTCGTATACCCTTCTCTGATGAAAAACTATTGAATTATTTTGAATTTGGACCTATTAGAATAATATTATCATAAACTTTTACTATGATCTTTTGGTCTTGCATAAGGGCAACTAGTAATTTCTCTAAATATGTGATTTCACATTTACTAACCCTCAAACTCTTCTTTGTCCCTATGGGTGTAGATGCCTCTTGTAAAAATGGACAAGGCTCATCAATAGGAGCATTTTTATGTTCCTCCATATATGTATGAGTACAATCATATCCAGAAGTATGTAGTGGATCAGTTGATTGATATTTCAATATCAAACAAATTAAAGCCTCAAAAAATTAGCACACAAATATATAAATTCAAATATTACATAACAATGTAAATAAAAACTAAAAAATTATCAAATAAAAAAATTAAACTATACTAAACATAAAACATATTTTTTATATTTATTTTTAATTTACTAAAACTCTAACAACATTAATGAGATATGAATTGACATATAAACAAATGAAAAAATTTCCAAAAATGGTTTTTTATAGTAAAATTTCTCTAATATAATAAATCATTGTTTACATAATTTTTTTTAATATACTATTATACAATTTTTTTATTAGAAATATTATATTTAAAATAAATGTTTTTTAAAAAATATAAATTAATAGATATGTTATGTAAGTTTAAATAGGGTAAAATAAACAAAACTAAAGTAATATAAAGAAATGTAACTTATTAAATATAATACATGTTTGAAAAAATAAAATAAAATAATAATATCTAACATTTTATGAAATTCAATATATTAAATGAGAAGTAAACACATGTAATCAATAATATTAGGAATGTACTATTGGATTATTTTCAAAAATTAATTCTTCATGATCATTCAATATAAAAAAATCCAGGTCAAGGATAGGCTCATCAACATTATTTTTTAATATTTTTATTGAAATATGGATCTCACATAAATCAATATCTTTAACGATTTTACCATCACCAACATAATATTTTTTTTCTTTGAAAAATAATAGACCACTATATATCTGATTGATCAAGACCATAGATAATTTTTTTTATTCATATGATTCCTTTATAATGAATAAAATGTGTATTCTAATATATTTATATTAATAAGTGTCATTCCAAATTCATTACGGATGACACAATTGTTTCCAATGAAACAACATCAGTTAAAACTGGAACCTAAAATATAGTGTAATAAACCTCACTAATTTATGTAATGGCTCTATAATATGTATTTTATGAAAAAAATGTGGTTTTTCATTAGAACTCAAAAAATTCTGTGCCTCTATGAACACCAATACATAACTATTATAAACTACACATTTATTCATGTTATTTCAAATGAAATGTATATCCATTAGTTTCATACTCAGACCATTTTATCAAATTTAATCATAAACCACCAACTAAACATCTTAATGTTCCTGATGAATCTGATCAACTAAGAACACTCTCTCTAAGCCACGTAACAAAAGTTTTATTTTTTCATTCAAAATCCATATATATTTTTTCTTTGGATAACATTGTTTAAAAATATTGATATGAAATTTTATATGTGGTTGTGTATCTTCTATGATATTAAATATGTATAAAATTTCCTTTGTTATCTATTATCCTATTAAGAATTTTACTTTAGAGCTATGTATCCCCATTCCCCCATAAATATCACCTTCATGGTGAGATGTAGGAAAACTAATGTGCTCTAATATAGACACATATCTTGTATAAAATTTAGTAACATTTTAAAAAATATACTTCTCAACAATGGAGATTTCAGTTCAATATGGATTCTTTACATACCCCTTTTATATCTATATATACCATTAAAAATGATATATTGGACATATATATACAGGTTCAAAAATATTTCATTCTACCACCATAAAAACAATTAAATTCACATTGAAATCAAAAAAATGATAAAGGAAAATACATTTCGAACCAAACATTTATAGAATCCTCATGGTTCTCGAAAAATTTTCAAAGTATTCAGATAAATTACTTTAATAAAAATTTAATTGAAAAATTAGCAATCCAACATTATTGTTATTATCCCACAATTGATAAATATTCCACACAATGTAACTAGTAAGATTTATTGCATCATGAAGTTACAATCATGATATTTATTACTATTCAACTTCAATTCCTTTAAATAAGTTTTTACATTTGAAGAATTACCCTGCAAGAACAATGATATCATAAAATCACTGAGAAAATATAATCTTCAAACACTTTAAAAATCTAGAAAAATACTTCTGTAAGAATTTCCACCATCCATTAGAAGTGGGAGCTAACACCAAACACATTCCCATTTGGTGTAATTCCAATCATTCATTCAAACAATCATCAGTCTTTAATTTAACATCTTACAATGTTCCAATAAATCTGTCACAAATATTATTCTTCACTTTCATGAAATCAATGTTATGTTTTACTCCATTATATCTTCAATATGTTCTCTCATACAATATTTAAAATTTATTCAAAATATTTCTCTCATTACCATATTTATGTGTCGTTGCAAATTTCACGTCAATGTTTTTTGACCATTCACAATAGTACTCAGTTGGTAATGATTTTGGAGCAATATGAATTTCTTGTGATCCATTGAAGGCCTTTTTTTATTTTATATAAGTGTGATCCATAAACCAAAAATATCAATGAACATCGTATATTATTTTTCTACAATGTTTTAATTGACTGTATAACGTCTATTGATCACAAATTGGAAAATATTTATACCACTTATCATTGTATCCAAATGACATTGTATATGTTGGTATGTCATTAATTGGGAAAATAATAATTTCATACAGTTGATAATATTCCATTTTATTAGAATCACAAATCCTAATAGCATTCTCCTAAAAAATAGTCCAATCATCAATTAATGTGGACAAGAGAACATCAATATAACTTATAGGATGTTTTGGTCCTATTATCATTAAACTTAACAATAAATACTTTTCCTTCAAACAAAATAATGGAGATAAGATGTAAATTATCCAAAAATTTGGCCCTGAACTATTTGTGATACTAAATTTTATATATAGATTTATTCAATCAATGAACAGTCCATGTCTAAGATTTTCAACTTCATTTTCAAAATTTGGAAATTACTGATCAATTTTCTTCAACTATAGACAATCATGAGGATTATGTAATTTTCCAAGACATATACACTCATCTGTCTTTCATCTTAAACTTTTTGCATCTTGTGAACTTTTCAAATTAATAACTAAAATGTGTAATTATAATAAGATAAAAAATACCTTGTTAGTGTTCTATGTAACAAATTAATGAGCCTGTCATTTTTCATTCAACTTACATCGAGTTGTCCCACATTTACGACACTCAGACAGAAAATCATATTCCATTATATATAGCATACATTCATTTGGGTATACTAGTATTTTTTTATTACCTAATCCCACAGGGAAAAAAACATTTCCTCTCATTATAATCTGAATATGGAATATCATTTTATTTAGGAATAATATCATTCAAAAATTGTATATACTCAATAAAAATATTTTCACTCCATCCATGTTTCTTCATCAAGTTAATAAATCTTACAACTTTCTATAAAACTATAAATTAAATACACCCCAGATACAATGGTTTTTCAGTGTCACCATATAGCCACCCAATTTCTTGTTCTTTCTTAATTTCCTCTTCTTTAATATCATCAATAATTTCTTCAATTTGATCAGAGTTATTTCCGTACAAATAATAATAATCAATATGTCCCAAATTATTCTTAGTTTCACCATGCCAAATCCAAGGACCATAACATATATTAAAACCATGAAAAATAAAATGATATTTTATATCTCTACTTTTCAACTTTTTCATATTTAAACAATTCATAACAAGAGTGAAAATCAGGTAATTTTCTAGAACATTTCATTTTTTAAATCCCAAAACAAACATCATCACCTTCCTCAAAATCATCACTTATTCAATGTTCCGTAATTCAACATTGACTGATTATTATCTATAAAAATGTCAAAAAGAAAATATATTTTAAAAATATTATATTGGTGATAAAACCGAGTATGTGGTTGAAATAGTACACTATTTCAATAATAATGAAGAAGACACACTTGTGGAAGAATTTATTAGAAAAATGCTTCTATGATTTTTAATAATATTAAAAATAATTATTAAAAATTAATAAAATTGGAGATGAAATTGAATGTTAATTTGAATTATGAAAAAATAATAAAATATAAAATGAATTAAATTTATATCAAATATTTCATAACATAAAAGTATTAAATTTTTTAAATTTTATAAAATATAAGCATATTTGAAAAGTATAATTATAAATTACACAAAATAATGAAATATAATATTCAATGTTATTGGTAAATAATAAAATTAAATGCATGGAAGTACTTTAAAATTAAAATATAATTAGAACATTCTCTCATTTCACTTTTTCTTCTAAATTAAATTAGATAAAACATAAAATTGAATATTATTGACCTGAATACAGTTAGATATCTTGGATAAGGGAAACACTTCCCCATGTTTTTTTCATTTAATGAGAAGAATTGTTTTTTGGTATTCATCAAATAGTTACTATGTAAAGTGGGTTAAAGAAATGTATATTACCCATTATTATTTAGTTGACCGAGTTATTATTTTAATCCATTCAATTAAAAATGAAGATCTAATTTGTTTCAATACTAAATGGGGATATATAGTCATTATTTTTTAAATAGGGATATTGAATCATGGACTATTGTATTATGTCAACCATATATGTTCTTGTGATTTATTTTAATATTTGTTATGGAAGTTAGTTCGAATCCTTGGAGAGGCCAAAAAAAATTTGGTTAATTTTTTATGTTCGTCTTTGCAATATGAGGGTTGATTTTTTGCATAGAATAATTGAATTTATTAATGGATTTAAATTAATTTATAAATATTATATAGACTTTGGTGAAGTCAATTTTTTATATTTGATCTAATATGATAACATTGATATGAAAAAAAAGTATTCCTAAAATTATCATCTACCTCAAAAACGTATTTAGCTAAGAATCTAAATATTTAGAATTTTATCCAAATCACAACTAGGATTTGAATAATAATCTAATCTAATTAAGAAAAGGCATAATAATTCATGAATAATTGTATACGTGGTTCAAATAATCCATATTTTTCACATAAGTATCAATATATTTCTCTAACCCATGAATAATAAAATTATGTTACACTATGTAAAAATTTGTAAATTTTATGCAGGTAAAGATCTCATTCACCATAAATTCCCATTCTATCAAAAAATATAAAAGATATGTCAAGGAACCAATTGAATGTTCCTATTATGTATTCACCAAAAATGTAAAAATTATATTGACATAAACTCCTAGTATTTAGACATAATATTTAGAAATAATATTTAATATATTAATTTTCAATTCAACAATATGCTCACATCACAAGAAAAGGGATGATATGCATATACATTACTTATATAATACTATATATTAAAATGTATAAAAAATGAAATGTATTTATAAATTACATTATAAAATTAATAAGACACTAAGAAATTCATAAAACAAATTTAAATTTATGCTTATATTTGTCAGTGTAATCATAAAAAAGGAATAATTGACAAATAAAATTCTAATAAGAAACAATTATAAATTTGATGTAGAAATATAAGATGTGATAAAATATAAAAACATGTTAAATCATTAATTGAAAACAAATTTCCATATATTATAAACATAATAAAATTTATATAAAATGATTAAATTTATGATCTAACAAAGAACACTAATATATAATGCATTACACAAATTTGTATACTTAAATCAACACATACCTAAGTTTAATTAAAATGGTAATGCTGGATTTGAGGTCATAATATTTATATTCAAGTATGAAATGATGTGGAATACAAAACAATAGGGTTATTGAATATGATAATTCAATATTGTAGTCTATATAATCAAAAAAATCGAGAGCTAGGGATTCTACACCATGGAACACCAGGATGAGAGGTTAGATGTGTGAGGATTACTTGAGAGATCAGATAATCAAATGAAAAATAATGAGTAGACAGAAACCTATGATGTGTGATGATAAAAATTAGATACTGGAGTACATGGAATAAATGAAAACTTGGTTATGTGTTTCACATGAGCGAAATAAGTCTACATTCACAAAAATGAGTAACCCCAAAATGATTAAAATAGACTATTCAAAAAATTTTAAAGATTATATAACATCAGTTATTATATAACTGATATAAAAATATTCCATTTGACATCCGTTATATGATAACCGATTTGAAAATACTCATCATCATATTAGTAAAACAATAACCTATGTGAAAAAAGGGTAGCTCAATTTATCATGTTAGTTTTACAATAACTAATGTGATAAAGTGACATATATCTCACTTATTCACATTAGTTATATATTAACTGATGTGATAAAGAAAAAACAAGACAATTTCATGTAATATATGAAAAACTGACATGAAAAAAACCAAATTCATAAACACTTTTTGTACTATTGGATTTTATTATGTTACCGACATATCAAATATTCATCTATAACCTCTATAAAATGGGAAATTAATTCATCATTCATCTGTATGATGGACTACTACCTTGAAAACCGATGTAATTTGTTTTCCATCACCACCTCTCACATATGGTTATAATGATGGATTTAGTGAGTGTATATAAATATATATATATATATATATATTATTAATGAAATATTTATCAGTTTAAAATTTTAATATATCATTTAATTTATTATCATTCCATTCACTAAAAAATGATAACGTTGTTTATGGGTATGTGTGGACAATCACATCCCCAAAGATATGTGATTCTTTTTCATCACCACATCACAAAGATGATATATATATTTTTGTTTCATGAAATAATATGTTACTTTTGATATAAATAGAATTTTGTAATATAAAACTACACTTATCTTCTCTTTGTGAGGATTATTGAATATATAAAATGTTACTCATGAGTACGTATGACCTACCATCTCTAGGATTTTATGATAGTTCATTTTTTATAACCATATTTAGTGATTGAATTGAAAATTATAATTTATGTATAAAAATCATAATTATTTCATTATTAATACTCTACAGATGATTTAATAATTATCTCTTTCACCATAGTCAACCAACCGAAGTCATTTTGGACTTATTAACTGAATATCATCAAAAAATATGATGCCAACTTAAATAAATAATTAATTTTTTATAATATGGTATTAATTAAAATAATATAAACATTAAACATGATATTTTAAATCTAGAAATTAAATATTTTACAAAATATTATTATTCATGAATTTGAATGACATACATGACCAGCCGAAGTCAAAGAAAAAGTCTTTCTTTTAAAAATCACATTTTAAATTTCCCCTTAAAAATCATTTTATTCCAGGTATTTTTTTTAAATTATATTATACAAGTATTTTATAGGATTTAAAATAATTATAAATCTTGTTTTATGTGTATTTTTACTTTCTTTAAATGTTTTTTTTCAATGAGTCTTTTTACATAATGTTTTCAATTTCTTGAAAGAATGATAAAAGAACTGTTTCCTTTTAATATATACAATAACAATGAATTTTCCAAATAATTAAATGAATATTTTATTTTTGGAATCAATTACTTGGTTTCATGGTATATTTATATGAAAACCTCTTTCTATATGTTATATTTATTATTTAAAAGTTTTTTAAAATGGAATAGATATTTTAAATTGTAGAATTTCTTTATTATGGGTGAAATAAATATTTTTCTGAGTGTAATGATGAAAATTAATTCTTCCATGAATTATTATTATGATGTGTTTTTGTGTAATGTTTTTTCTATTATGGGGTTTATATTATAAAACAAGGGGGTTTGGGTCCATGGTATCCCTCAAAACGCTTTGTGTATGGACTTTGATCATATTGTTTTTCCTTTGTAAGAGTAATTATAAGAGTGGTATGAAAATTATTTTCCAAGATAACTACACTTTTTATATATTATTTCAATGGGGTTTTTTATAATTCAAATTTCAATTGATGGTAATAAATTAATCTTATTAAAAAATAAAATATATTTTACTTTTTAAGAGTTAAAAGTATAACATCTTGAAAAAGTCATTATCTGTTTTCATGATTGAAAAGAAAATAATATTTTTTTTCATTTAATATATCTTATGATATTTTAAATAAATATGTTTGGATATTAAATGTTATGTATTTAGTAGTAAAATGTTAATTTTGAGCCCAATTATTATATTCAAAATGATTTTTTTATAATTATTCATTGACTAAATATTTCTTTCTATATTTTTATTCCCCTTACTAATATTTTTTGTTTTCATTCTGTGATTAAAAATATTTTTCATAATGCTGTGAGTATAATTAAGGATATGGATCAGGTCGAGATGAAAATTGTGGAAATATATCATGAAATAAAAACATGATTATTTTTAATAGATTGGTTTTATGGATAAAATGGAAACTAAATAGAAGTGTCCAAATTGTAATATATGGGTATGTTATGTAATGGTTGTCAACTAAATAGATAAAACTCTAAACCCAAATAATCATTAGGAATGTAAGAGAGTGCGTTATAGTATAATTTCACTAGAATAAGAAATTTATATATATGAGTCCTTATAGTTTCTATTAAAGATGGGATTAGGTAAATTGGTATATTATGATATTTTATGCAAGGTTATACTAGGAGTTATGGATTACACCATCAGTATATTAGTTTAAATTTGATTATAAATAGAAATGAAAAGACATCCCATTTATTTGTTTTATGTGATTGAATTTTATGGTGACTAATAATATTTTGGGAAATGTTTTACTAATTTTATTTATATGTTACCCTTAGGTTTAACATGAATGATTATTTTAGAAGAATTATATTAAATTTTGGGGGATATAATTTGAATGGTTTGAAATACCCTTTGAGGATAAATTATTAATTAGTGGTATACTTATGAAGGGTTTTTTGAGGAATTAAAGTTTAAAATTTTTATGAGAATTGTCTTTACCTAGACCATTTTCAATTTAACAAGCAATTATTCATTTCATGTTTTAATAATGTTATTTTATATAGATTAACGATCATTTATCAAGATTAATGAATAAAGACATCACTTAACCTTATTATCTATTCAAAATTATTTAATTATCAATATCAGTAAAAAAACACGTTCAAATGATTTTGAATGTTTTTTTTTGAAAATCCAAATCACCTATTAGAAAATATTTGATATATCCAAAACATTTCCATTTCTCAAAACTTTATATGAATCAGGGAATATATTTTATTTCATTCAAAAAACTAAACTCTTAAATATTATTATAAAAGATAAATACAAACATGTACTAGAATAATTCTTTTGGGTTGATATAGACTTAATGATGATATATTAAAGGAATATCAATAGCATAAAAGAATACCCTGATGTATAGATTTAATGTATAAGTTGTTATCTTATTATTTATGTATTAATCATGAGTGAGTTTATATTGTACAATAATGAGGAAATATTTCATAAAATTTAATAATATGATAAATCAGGGGCAAGGGTTTATGAAAAGGTGTAGAATTAATGACCAATTAACCAATGAAATTCTTATATATTATCTGAATTATGAAATATTATATATTAGATGTTTTTTAACATTTGGATAAAAATGTTAGATAAAATTAATATTTTTGAAAAGTATTAATGAAAGAAGGTAAAAATCATTAAAGAATTTCATTTAAGGTCGTATTATACAGGTATAGATAAACAATTGGATTAAAATGTGTTTGATGATATGGAAGTGAGAGTAAATTATGACTATTATATTTGTAGAAAATTCATTTATAATGAAATCCTTTGAGGTTAAAAAGTGATTTGATGATTTTTCATATTTTTGAGGATGTTCATCATATATTTTTAAATAATATAGGAATTATTTTAATATTAAATTAGTTAAAGGACAATACACATGGTCATCAATAACCCATCATATTTGGAAAGGCCGTAGGGCCTGAACCCACAACCAAAGGATGATAATGTTACATCACCTATCACAGACCTAATTGATGTACTACTTCATAAGATATTAAAAACAATGAAGTTTATATGATTTATCATATAGATTACTATGGGATTAAAAACCAATTGGATGATTATGATATTAATGTTATTTTGGAAGAATTTATCTATTTTGGGAAATTAATATAATTAAGGTAAATAGAACATCATGGGATATTATTTTAGGATAAAAGGTTGAATTATCTATTAGAGGTATATATTAATATATGGTGTCTTAATGGTGATTTAGTCAATTTGTTAAATGATTCGAATATCTTAGAGATAATATTACTATGTGATATATATATTTGGTATGATACTCTAAGAGTGATTATCATAATTTGGTGATAAATGATAGAAACTTATGTGAATAAATAATTATAATCATTGTGATTAAATATTAGTAGGGAATATATCAATGAATTTTAAGGATAGTTATTTAAATAATTATTTTCTTTAATATTTTGGTTTTACTAGTTAATTTTAGGGATTAATGTTTTATGTCTTAATATAAATAATTATAAATTATAGTAACTATCATACCTTGGGATAACTATTTTGATTTTTGTTAATGTCTTAATACAAGTAGATTATCTTTTTATTATATAATTTATAATGTGAAACATTAAGTATTTATATTTGTTCATTAGGCATAAAAATTGATATAGATTGATCATCATATTGAGAAAAAGATAATATTATGGTGGAAATTATTTATATGAAGAAATAATCCTTTTCAAGTATGTGTATTATCCTTATGTTCTTAGTATATATGGTAAGGAATTCCTAGAATTTAAGAAAATGATATTTTAAAAAAATATACAATTACCTTAATTTTTTATAAATTGATTGTCTTATTAAAAACTCTTTATTTCACAGTTTTGTGGTTGTTGACTTTCTACTGGTCATTCACATTCTTGTTATCAATAATCTCTATAAATATATATCATTATTTAGAAATTATAACTATCTTCAATGTCCATATATTCACATACAAATAATATTATCCAATTTTGACACATAGTTTATGTTATTCCAGATAAAAATCACAATTAACACTTACGAGTTCCAAGAAAGTGTTTTATTAATTATTTTTACAATGTCGTATTTTGAGAAATGTACTTTGGAATGTCAAACCATTTATTTCAAAAATAAATTTAAAATTGCTGGTAAAAAATTATTAAATGTGGGAGAATATAATATCTAGAAATTTTACAAGGGAGGATAATGTATTTTATAATATTTATTACATTTATCCATGTGCTTAGACAAACCTATAAATATTATTATTTATATATTGACATTAAAAAAATCCAATAAATTGGAGAGTTTAAATATGATTAATTAATTATTAAAATATATATAATGGTTCTAATTAATATAAATTTATAGAAAAATGTTTTGAAGAAAAGAACCCAATTTTTACCAAAGCCATCTAATCCTTAAATGATTTATTTTCATCAATAATGACTTCATGGATTTTAGTCAGAAAATAATATAGATAATTTTTTTTGAAATTGTATATGATAATATGAATATTATTTTTTAATCATCATATCCAAATTAGTATATTTTGAAAATTTTAAATTCTTCTTAAAAGAATAAATTTTAAACAATTAGTGAATGTACTGATTATTTTGAAAAATATTTTATCTTTTAAAGTATTTACATAATAATAATATTTTTTCAATTTTTTTAAATTTATTTATTTTATTTTAATTTAAAATAATCCAACAATTGTTTTTTAAATTAATTTTATAATTGAACATAGTATAAAAACTTTTTATATTTTAAAATGGAATTTTTCACAAATGTATTTGATCATCACGTTTTGATGGTTTGATTTTTAATAAAATTAAACCAATTATATGTATTTCCTTTTTATAAATGGATTATATATTTTTAATAATTAGGTACACATTGGTAAATAGTACCAATTTATTTTTATTCATTAGGATTATTAACAATAATAATTTTTGTTACCATGGTAGAGGATAAATCAAGTAATTTAGGGTCATAAATAAAATTCTAAGGACAAGAAATTTACTCTAACAATTAAATTAATTTTATTAGATGAGTCCATTTAGTTCATAATCTTCTATGATTTAGTTATATAGCCTCTTTTCCCATTTGGATGTGTTTGTGACCATTATAAGTTTTTATGAAATGAAAATTAAAAAATATAACACTTGATTTTTTCAGAAATATAATAGTTTTAAAATGGGGATAAACAAATAATATTTTCTATTATAAATAATATATTGAAATATATATGGTTTATATTCATCATGTAAATTTATTATCAATTTTTATTTAATTATAATTACCTTAAATTCTTATGGAATGTTGATGCTGTAATTTTTCAATTAATGGAAAAATAAAATAACCGAAATTAAAAAAACTAAAAGTACTATAATTTGTAATAGTTAATGTGAATGATACATTTTATCGAATTTCATAATATTTTAGTGATGTGTAAAAATATTTTATTCATATTTCAATTTTTGTATTGATGTTATAAAATTTTATCTAAAAAAATAGTTCTAAAATTGACATTAATGATATTTTAGGAAAATAATATTTTACTATATGATATAAAACTTCTAAAAATCATATAATTGGAAAAATGATTATGATAAGGGTTAGAATATCAAAAAACATTTATTTATGGACTATTTTATCATTTATGGTTGTTATTGTGACCCTCAAGGAATAAAAAACCTTCTTATAATCGTATGTGTGAAAATGATTAACATGGGGTTAGAAATTGTTAAGGGAAAAATGTGATCCAAACATGTCAAAAATTTATTATTTGTGAGTATATAGAATTATAATCATATTAAATTATAATATTATCAAATTTGATCTGTTTTCAAATCAAAATTTATTTATATCAATTCAGTATTTTATTAAATTCAAAGAATGTGTTTCCACTCTCTTATAAAAGGGAAACTTTTCTTCTCATTTATTCACAAGTAAAAACCCATTTTGTCAACCCATGATCTACCAAAATTCATCATTAACATCACTACCAACATTTATAATTAATTATTTTTGTCATAATACCTAATTATAGTTCTCTATGTGTCAGGAAATCGAGGTTTTCTGAAGAAGAGGCTCAGTTCATTACTGAGCACTTTTCGATTATTTATATTTCCACATGTATAAAAACTTATAAAAACATTATAATATAATAAAATTAATATCTAACATAAATTCTTATATTATAATTTTAGTTAATTAACCTATATCTATATCCAACCTCCATCAAATTGGAAGGGAATCAACCATTCATGGGAATGGCGGTCAACCGCCTAGCGAATTATTGTAATTATTTTTCTATCTCCACTGATTGAAACATATATATATATATTTATTATAAATGATGAAAAGAGGCTAATCCCCTTATAAACATCAGAGCTTAAAGGTGGTCAAAAATAATGCAGACTAAGGGAATCCATTTGGGAAAAAATATGACACTTCTGGGGAAGAGACCCCAATCCATCAAAGATGGTTTACCCCTCTTCTGAACTTCCCAAACATGAAAGCACATCGACAAAAAAATTGGATTCTATACAACTGTGGTGTAAGCATTGACCCAATGGTGCCACCATAACACATTTTTAGATAATTTATGTCATGTCTCAGGGAGTTTAATGTCTCCACTAGATCAACTTTACTAGGATCTCAGAATCAAATTCCACTTCCGACACATGGAATCTGTGCTCTATGCACACATGAAGTACTTTGAGTAGTGCCCAAGCCTCCACCCCTAGGGAAGATCCTGGGCCATAAAACATGTAGAACGTCACAAGGTTAGACTGGCTCGGTTCATGAAGACTCCTCCACCTCTCATGACTCCATTCTAGAATAAACCGTCCACATTAAGCTTAAACCCACTAGAAGGAGGACTTCAGCCGATCCATCTTCCCCTCAAGCTTTCCTATAAGAAAGTTCTATTAAGAATTTTGAAAATCAGGGCCGATTTCTGACTTCCTTTTATTAATGAGATCATCTCTCAACTGAGGTACCTCGCCCTAATATAAACAAGATAAATAGTCATCAGAGATCCCAATCGGTATTGGTCCTTTACCTTCTATACGGTTCAGTAGATGGATGCCAGAATGATGGCCCAGACCTTTCATTCCATGCTCTTGATTTCTACACTGTAGAGACATGAAGAAATGATCCCTTGGAAAAGGTGTTACTGCATGCCAATATGATGTTGTGTGGAGCAAAGCGACCAAATATCGACGACCCAGTCACTCTGAGTGATTCAATGATCGATTGATTCCCTCCTCGGGTTCGTACAACAGAAGCACCTAGAGTCTAAGTGAATACCCCTCCCTTGATTGTTTTCTTCTGTGGGTAATGCATTATTTCGAATGCGCAAAACAATGAAAGACATATTTGTGGGTATTTATTTACACCAGGATTTTGCGTCCCACTCCTCAATAACACTCTCCACATGTATGCTCCTTCTTTAATCCTAGATAGAGAAATTTCCCACGACTGAACCCATGTAGTATCATCTTTCCGCTTCATCAGTCAAGTTAATATGGTCGAACACCGTCTTCTACTCTACGTTTTGTATAACATCAATCTGCATAGGGTACATGCTTTCTTCGTTGAAGTTGATGTTGGGAGAAGGAAAACCCTGAAAAAAACACATCACCCCCACCTAGTTATCCTTCCAAAAGCTAATATCCCCTCTTCCAATAACCCATCAGGTAGAACCATTAAGATCATTAAGATGCTGAAACATGTGTCGAGATAGGATAGTACAACCTACTCTTATTCCTTCTCTAAGATCCGGCTGGTCCTTGTACCACTACTTAAATAAAGAGGGCCACAACTATCTTCCCGTAATGATATCCCATGAGAGCATCAACTGCATGCCATGCATGTCTTCCATGATGTCGTGCAACCCCACGCCTCTCTCCACCACGGGTCGTGCCAAACACTCCCATGTGGCCCAGTGGCAGCGACAAGTTTGATTCACATTCCATAGTAAAGTGGTACTGACCTTCTCGATTCTCACAATGGACCCTTTAGGTGGATTGATGATTGATATAATGTGTATTGGGATAGAGGAAAGGACATTGTTGATAAGCCTGACGTGCCCCCTTTGGATAAGAATTTACTCTTCCAGTTCAGGATCCTCCCCAAAATATGATTCGTGAGGTCTTCCAAATGGATGATTTTAATGTATCTAGTAGAAAGCAACACCCCAACATACTATAATCGAATCTTCCTCCTTTGGAAACAAAATATTTCTTTGATAACCCTACAGTAGCCTCCCAAGCACTTATTGGAAATGAAGACATGTCTCTTTCTTGGGTTGATATTCTGGCCACTTAAAGTACTATACACCAATAGAATATTCATGAGGCTTACCATATATCTTCACCTACCATTCATGAAGATCAGAATATTGTCTGCGAACATCAAGTGAGATATATCCTCCCATCCCCTCCGACTGAGGAATGGTTCCAGACTTCCCTTTTTTATTTATATATAGAGATTCTTGGATGGAATTTCCTGTTCTAAAATGAAGAGAACAGGAGAAATGGATCCCTTTGACAAACACCATGAACCAATTTGAAGAAGCTAAATCATTTCCCCTTCCTATAGATTGAAAGCCACAAAGATGAATAACACCAAACATAGAGATCGAAACCCATTATCGGAAGCCAAACCTGCACATCACCTTAAAAATAATGCTCTATTCCACCTTGTCATAAGCCTTATCCGTGTCGACTTGGAAGATTAAATTAGAGTCCATCACCCTTCTATTAATTTCGCTCCAAAATTCGCTAGATATGCTGACTTACCCCTATATTCTTCTTCCCCTGATAAATCTATGTTTCTCACTAGAAACAATCCTCAAAATAATCTCACTCAAGTGCCTCACGAGAAGACTAGACAGAATCTTATTAGACACATTTCAAAGGCAGATGTGCCTATATTTCCTGATAGAAGTGGGTTCCCAGACCTTCACCATGAGAATGACCCAGGAATCACTCACTGGTCTACTGACTGCACCACCCTAGAAAAATCTTATATGGCATCCACCACCTGCTTGCCAACAATCTCCCATGAAGCGATGTAGAATCCTCCAGGACAGCCATCTGGGCCAGGTGCGATACCATGTGGTAAATAAAGGATGAAATTCATTATCTTTATTTCACTAGGCAGAAGTAATAAGTGATCATAATTAGTGTTCCTCAAGATCTGTGGTACGCCTTCCCAGAACTTCTCCATTCATTGAAAAATAATAATTTCATTTGTGCATAAGTGTGTACTACCACCACCATAATGTAATGCTATTATATTTTCATAACCAAGTCCCATTAATGATATATATAATCATTTATAAATAAAAAATATTGTATTTATGATATGAAAATAAATTTTTATATAAAAAAATAGTTAACTTCTTTCCATAATAATCATTAAAAATAGAAACTATACTCATGTGTATGTATGCCTTACCATCTCCATGATTATATGGTAGTTGATTTTTCATAACAATTTCTATTGTTCATATTTAAATGTATAATTAAATAATAATAATTAATAATTATTTCATCATTATAATGCTATATATGATGTTAATATGCCACATTTTACCACCTTCATTTTAATGAATTCTTTTTGGACATATGAACTGAATATCATCAAAACATCTTATGTGAACGTAAATGATTAATTAAATTTTTATAACATGGTAATAAATGAAATAAAATCGATAATAAAATTTAATATGTTTATAAACCATGAAAATAATTCAAATTAGTTTTTTATTCAGGGGGGTAATGAATGGACATGATGATTCATACTCAAGGTAAGAGACTTTATTTAAAAATCCTATATTAATCTTTCCTTTAAAACTCATTTCCTTAAATGTCCTTATTTCTAAAATTATTTTATAGATGTGTTTATATAGACATAAAATAATTATAATGTACATTTTATGTCTCTTTTCAATTTATTTAAATGGTTATCAAAAGGAATACTTTTACAGAATATTTTTAAATTATTTACAAAAAAACAAATTAATTGATCTATTTTAACTTATATGATGAAATTGAATGTTCCCCCAACCATAAGAATTATTTTATTTTTGGATACCATTAAAAAGATTCATGTTTTATTCAAGTAAAATATCACTTTCCCAATTTTATATTTATTTTATAAATTATTTTTAAACTAATTGGATATTTAAATATCCAAAAATGCTTTCTTATTGGTGAAATAAATTTTTAATGAGTTTATTTGTGAAAATTAAAGACTATATGTTTTATGATAATTATATAGTTATTAGGGATTATTTATAATGAAAGGATTTAATATTTTAAACCATGGATGGGTGGTTCCATTATAAACTAATGATGGTTGGTTAAATAATTAAATAATAATAGTTGGTTCCATGATAGTCCTCCAATGCATTGGGTATGAGATTCGGCCATATGGTTAACAATATTGTAAGAGTTATTGTTATATTGATATGGAAATGATGTCCCAAGTGACATAACATTTAAATATAATATTTTTATGTGTTTCTAGAAAAATAATATGATTTCTTAATGTAATATATATATATATATATTATGTTTCATGCAATGTATATTTTACTTTTAAATTGTGAAAAGTATAACTTTATGAAAATGTTTTTATGTGATTTCATGATTTAAAATAAACCAAATTTTTTTTAAATTTCTTTAGATAATTGTTATTAATTTTTTATAAAAATATTTTGGTATACAAAGAGATTTATTATGTAAGGAATTTTTTATTTTCATTCCAAAAGTTATTTTGAAAATGGACAATATGTTAGAGGAATTCATTGTCTAATAATATCTTTCTTTATTTTTATATGTAATACTTTTCATTTTTTTATTATTACACACTATAATATGTTTTTAATAGGATTTTATGATGAATGTGAAACAATATCATGTCTAGAAGAAAATTTTAATGATATGTCAGGAAATGAAAACCTGATTCGTTTTAATATTTTGGGTTTAGGTGAAAAAATAAACAGTTAATAGATGTGTCCAATCTATTATTTCTCAGTTATTATATGAGAGTAATGACCATAAAAACTAAAAATATAAACCTATAATATCAATGGGAATATAATAGATAGAATTTTATTTTATAGTCAATTGAATAGGTAATTTACATGGTAGGGTCATTATGTGAATAAATATCAACCAAGGATGACTTAGGTGAAACCAAAGGTGTTATTGGTACATATCTTTTTTAGTGGTAACAAACCATGTATCCTAGGTTTCAATGAAGATAAATTTTTATGATAATATATTATTTTATAAATCTTAATTTGAAAAAAATTGGATAACTGGTGAAAAGATCCACCGTTAGTTCATTTCTGCCACCACCAGCTTATTCCACCGTCAGAGTGGTGCCACCACAAGAAGGTCTACCACTAGATGTTCTACCACCAGGCCTAAGTCTTCTAGGGTTACTATGATCAATCTTATTCTCACCAGACCCCCTACCAAATGGATTCAGATTATTCTAGAACGTGCTACTACTAAAAATCCCACTGGAAATCTCGTGCCACCATCAGATGATCTACCTCAAGGATTGGTACCATCAGCTTTCCAAAATTTATTTTCTACAAAATAGGAATTTAATGATCCAAATGGCTATTTTATTTAAGTTAATCATAATTATTAGTCCTAGTTCATTTTATTAATTCATTTATGGAATTATCAGAGTTTCATATGAGGCTCCAGAAAATCCTCTTAATTATTCATCAGTGGGAATTAGAATGTGAAAGGGTATATATTTTAAAAGATACCCTTCATGATTGAATGTGTATTGATCAATGAGAGATAATAATTCAATACTATATATGAAAAAAAACATATTAGTGTGACTGTGTGGAATGCATCAAATATCATGTTCCTTTCTGACACTAAATCATGAAAAGTTTTTCAGAGGCATCTTCAGACAGAAAAGATAACATCATAAATGTCTATTTTTCTAAAATATTCAAAAAAATAGTTCGATCACCCCACCATGACAAACCAGAGGAATCTCGGGAAATAAAGCCTCAAAACCCGAACATAACTTCATTTATTCATATATACTTGTTTCTCTCTCTCTTTTCAGAGCATTATTGCATTGTTTGATTTCACTCTATATTTTACATACTCTCAAATTCACATAAACTTGAGAATATATAATATTATCTCCAACTATTTTCATCTTCATACCCTCAGTTATGGTCTCATAGTTCCCTACATGGCCTTTTTTACTTTTCATAACCACCATTATTATGGAAGTGTCCTTGATACTAGATAGCTTATGTTGGTTTCTATATTCCTGATCCATGTTGTGGATTATATTATTTTATATAATAATATTTTTAGGAGAGGATTACTTTCAAGTAGAGGGGATTATGTCCTGACATCAGTCTGAATCCATGGTTTATTCTATTGTGTGTTTATGTTTTTTTATATTTATTTTAATTACCAAAAATTCATTTGTTTTGAAAATGAAAACACAGGTTCTTTTTAAATTTAATTTTACTAGTTTAAATATAAAGGAATTGACTATGTAAATTGATATTATAAGTGATATTAATATCTACATTGTTTTAACTAAGTCCCAATAAATATTTTATAAATCATTTCAGGGACATAAATTAATATACAACTTTTTTTTTATTAATTGGGTGAATTTATTTTAAGTGGAGGATTTTATTTTTAATAGAAATATTGTTGGGAACTCCATCAAACCACCTCTTGATCTAGTTACTCCCAGCTGCATATGGTGTAAATGGGTTTCAAAATTATTTTAATTGTGATTTCAGTTTCATTTTAACGATAATCAATTTCTTATATTACTAAATTATGTTATTTATGGATTATAGAGAATAGGGTTCTTATGCCCATATAAAACGTCTTTTTAATGGATATAATTGTGTTCATTTGAAAATATAAAAGAAAAATCATACTTAGAGAATGGGTTTTGAAATATGAACTAATTTTATTTTCAGATATGAGATAAAAAACTATGTGAATCAAATAGGATGATCCTAAAAAATATTTATATAAAAACAACATTAAACACCTGAATTTTTTGTATCTTTCTTTTGTTGAGAAATAATTCACTATAATATCTACATGCCCAACTACATTGTAAAATTGATACGCATTGGATAATTATCATGAGAGAACATCTAATGATAATGAAATTAATTCATATTCATATAATATTACATATGATACTATTAAAATGAAACATGATGAGAATATTTTTGACATTCATAAATGGTTAAATGTGATCTTGAATTCAATTCACTAACTCAGTAATCATGTTCAAATAAAGGCCAAATGGCACTCTTATTGAGGTTTCCACCAGAAATATGTGGATGAAACTGAGTATAAATTAGTAAATCATGTGATTTTAGATATTTACCTATGTTTGAGTTTATTAGATAATTTATTATGTGTGAGGAAGGAAAAAATTTAATAGATAAGAGAAGGATGAACCAAAAAACAAACAGTTTTCTTTAAAATACATTGTCTCAAATAAAATGGAGAAAATTTATACGGGTAGTTCAAGTGATATAGAATCAACTACTGATAGTGGTGAAGAGATGGCCCATCCTGATAGAAGATAAAAAACGTTTTTCAAAAAGGAATATTTCCATATGAAACCATGATATAATGGATAATCTAATAATATATGAAACCATTGGAAGAATGGGAAGAAAAATGATGCTTCAAATGAAATTGTCTGTTATGAATGTCATTAGAAAGGGAATGTTAAAGATGAATATAAAAAGTAGAAATAAATAAATAAATAAATATATATGATATTTATAAGAGATATATAAAATTAATGAAACAATCATAGAGTGATTATGAAGACACCTCGTGTGATTCAGATACCACCTATGAAGAAAATCATAAAAGGTCTAACATGTGTTTTATGAAAATCACATCTGAGGTGTCTAATTTTTTCCATGATTATAATGTAGACATTTTTATTCATTGTTGAGTTGAAAAAAATATTAAAAAATGTATAATGAATATATTTTTTTATTACTATAACATTTATACGATAGTTTTATTAAACATATATGTAAATATTATATTCTAAAGAAACATCATTCTTTGATTGCCAATTTGAAATCAGATCTTAATATTGTAAAATAGATAAATGATAAACTATTAAATGTTAACAATGAGTTGAAATTGACTAATGAGAAACTAAATAAAGATCCCAAAATACTCACTTATAATAGAAATTGTCTTACTAAAACATTAGAAAATATAAAACACATAAATAGGAGACTGGTACAGGGTATCCCCCATAACAAATGAGAATTATTAAAAATAATTTCTTTCATAGTTCTGGTAATTTATAATATATACATGTTTTTCTAACCATATCCAAAAAAATCCTTTATTTTTAAAATCTTGATATATGATTATATGAAACCATTTCTGAAAATATGGGTTCCTAAATCATTAATTACTATAATTTATAGATCCTTGAATATTTGGGTAGGAAAATATTTTTTGATTTAAATTACTTTTATAGGGAAGCATCTTAAAAATCTCTAGAAATAACCTATGGTTTTCGGAATATGGTTGTTATAAATACATGAGTGGAAAATGTTCATTTTTAAATAGTTTTATAAAAGTGTATGGTGGAAGTATCACTTTTGGTGAAAAATCCAAAGGGAAAATTATTTTCCATAGCCAAATAAGAAAGTCTAATAATGTTTTTATTTTTTAGTTATTATATATATATATGGTATAATGTAAAATTTTTATAGAATCCGATAGGTATGTGATGATGTTTTTCATCTAAAACATGAAAATAATGTATGTGATGTATTTTATTATAAAAATTCTTTTGTTTTTACTACTTTAAGAATTGAAAAAAGTTATGTCTTTAACATAGATTCATTAGATTCTCATAATATTTTTGTTCTATGATTCTTTCCCAAATAATCATGGATTTGGGATAGATGAATGAGATATTTAAATATTCACTCATTGGAAAATATCAACATGAAATGGTTAGTCAAGGATTTACCTACAATTGAATTCTCAAATGGTAAAGTCTTTAACTGATGTAACAAATGGAAACAACAAAATTTACATGTCAAATAAAAGAATGATGTTTCAACTTCAAAACCCCTAGAGTTGGTTCACATGGAATTATTTGTCCCATCTAGAGTTTTTAGTCTAAATGGGGAGAAATATCTCTATTTTTTTATAGATGAATTTTATAGGTATACATCGTAATTCGTTCTAGATCCCAAAAGTGCATCTTTTAATTTTTTCATCAAGAATGATAAATATGTATACAATTTTAGCAGACTTAAGGTTTTTGATCATAAGAATTTATCGTGTCCATGAGTTCCAACATAAATAATTTGAATATTTTTTTCACCCAAAATTTCTATGATCATAAAATTTATTCTCCTATAACCCCACTAAATAATGGTGGTTTAAAAATAAGAAATAGAACAATTCAATAAATTTATTATACTGTGCCTAAATAGTATGACCCTCTTTTTTATTTTTGTGAAGAGGTTATAAAAACACACTATTATATAATTAATTTATTGCTAATTAGACCAATATTATATAAAAATACCTATGAATTATAAAATTGTAGAAATATAAAGGATAATAACTTCATTGTTTTTGGATGAAATGTATTAATTTTGAACGTTATGAATAATCCTGAAATTTTTTCTTCCATGTGAAATGAAAGAGTTTTCCTTATTTATTCAACTTATGGTGAATTGTATAGGGATTTTAATAATAGAGCGAAGACTATGGAAGAATATTTTTTGTTCAAATTTGATTAAATAGATCCAAATGATCATAATACCCCTTTAGAAAACCTTGTAGATGATAATTGAATTCTAAAAATCAATGCCAAACATTCGGAATATTATAAGAAACAATAAAAAACATTCATTTCTAATGAACATCCTAAACCTGAACATGAATATATTTATAATCACAAGATAACTAGGTATTATTTTCCAAGAGTTTCTAGGAATCATTTATACCATCCTATAGATTTTGTAGTTAGATACCTTGATAGAGGTTACCAAAATAGATCTTCTATTATAAAAATGATGAACATCAAGAATTATTTTCTCCACCTAAACCTAAAAACATCAATGATGCAATTAATAGTAATTTTTTGGTAATGTAAATACAAAAATAACAAAAATATCATGAAAGAAATAATTTTTAGGAACATTGTATATACCTTAAGACAATATGACTATTTTAAATAAATGGGTGTATAGAAACAAATTTCATAATTAATTCACTATAGTATGAAATGAATATTGATTGGATTCACAAGGATATAGTCCAAAAATGGGAATTCACTATGAGGGAAACCTTTCTCCAGTGGACAAAGATTGAACAATTAGAATACTTCTTTCCAATGACACACATTTTTAATTTCAAAAAATATAAAATGGATTAAAAATTTTCATTCTCAAATGGTTATATAATAGGGGTTTTATTTATTAAAAAACCCCTCAATTTAAAAATCCTCATTTTCGAAATCATTTTTTTAAAATAATAAAATATTTATACTGTTTAAAACTGGATCCTAGATTATGGTATTATAGGTTCATTAGTTATTTTAATTTACGAAGGTTTCTAAAAATTTATAGATGATCCTAATATATTTATAAAATTAATTTCTAAATATTTTTTAGTTGTTCAAATATATTTTGATGGTATTATTTTTAGATCTTATATAAATTAATTTCGTAAACATTTTTTTTAAGATGATGAAAAAGGAATATGAAATGAGTTTAATTAGTGAACATAAATTCTTTCTTGGATTTAAATTTTATCAAATTAAATATTTAAGTATACTAACTAAAATTATATAAGATAAAGAATTTATAAAATGTTTTGGTTTGTATATCACTAATATAACTGAAACTCCCATGATTAATACCTATATGTTGGATCTTGATGAAGCTAGAAAGCCAATTGATCAAACCAATTACAGTGGTATGATTGGAAGCTTTCTAAACATAACTGATATCCAATTGGATATTAGGTTTTGTGTGTTTATGTGAACATGTTTTTGAAGAAAATCCCAAATAATGTCATTATATTGCTGTTATTTTTTTTCCATATTCCTAAAATATAAAACCAATTTAGGATTATTTCATCATAAAAGTCATTAATTTGACTTCGTTATTTATTCGTAAGTTGACTTTTATGGTTTTAATTTAGATATAAAAAGAAACTCTAGAGAATTTCATTTTTTGGTAATGTCACTAGTATCTTGGTGTAGTAAAAAAATAAAGTTTCACTATCTATAACAATGGTTTAATACATAGTAATAGTAAGTTTTTATGCATAATTTTTTTTGGGGAAACATACAATTCTTGATTATGGATATAAATTTATAACTTCCCCTATATATTTTGACAGCACAAGTGTAATAAAAATATCTAATAATCATGTGTCTCATTCAAAAACAATGAATATTTATGCAAGACATCAAATTGTGAGAAATCGTATTTATTAGTGTGGTATAACTCTTGAATTTAAATGAAAGAAAACATATTCTTCTAGATATTTTTTAAAAAACCATTGAATTATAAGATGTGAAACTACATCAAACATGAATTAGGAATTAATAATTTATATTAGTCTTTAATCATAGAGTATTCATTATTGGCCAAGATACTAATTCGAAAATCCACCAACGGAGAAGCTACTATTGGATAAGCCCCCATTAGAATGATCCACCATTGTAATGATCAACTATTGTAATTGTTCACTATTATTATGATCTATTATTAGGATAATACACGATTGGGACGATCCACCATTATTATCTACCAATCTCTATTTTTATTCTACTAATCTTGACCATTTTTTTTCTACCATTACTAATTTCATATGTTTAAATTTTTATTTGACTAAATTGATTATATATTTTTATAGTTTCTGAATTCAAATACCAAAATTATAAGTCGAGATTAAAATTTAATTTTATTTTACTCTCACTCACTCCTATTCCCTTAGATCCTTTTCCCTCTCTTGTAGTTCACCGTTCTTCATGCCCATTTATTATCATCATTCTAGTAAAATGATGACAGTACAGACCAAACCATAAACATTACATAACATGCTGTTTTTTCAATATATTTCACATTCAGGGTTCTTTTACTTTGGATTATTATAGAATTTGGAAAAGTCTTAAAAAGAAGTATTTTACAATAAAATTGGAAAATTATACTCATTATCCATTTTAACCACAATATATAACTCTTTAAAAAATTTGATTTTATTTTTGAAATATCTTCACAGTTATCTCCTTGATATAATCCTTATCTTGATTCCCCCTTAAACCCTATTAATGTGATTTTTTTAAAAAATGGATGATAAAATAAGGATATTGAAGGATATAAATAATGGAAGTATTTATTTATGTAAAAATAGTAAAAATTATATTATTTTTACCTTTATATTAAATTTTCATTAAGAATATGAAATAAAAAACTTCACATGAAAAAATTGACTCATTATACTAAAAAAAATCTTTATAACCCGTAACAAGAAATTAAAACCCCTTCATGTGAATTATAGGTTTATATACATAGATCCCTTTAATAACACATTCAAAAAAAATTCAATTGGAATAACTATATTGTTGACTTCAAATTATGATATTACGGGCTTACCCAATGCTCTTTAGGTAACTGCGTGTCAAGCAATAATGGGCTTAAACATAACCATCGATGCCACCCCATATTATAATGTAACAAGATTATCTTTTTATATCTAGAACAACCCATGTTATGTTATAATGGAATTACCCAACACTATTTGGGCCACCCCATTTTAATCTGCAATAATTTTATCCAATGGTATCTAGGCCAACCAATTTTAAGTTGTAATGGAATTACCCGATGCTATTTGGGCCACCCAATATTATGCCCCAACGAGCTTACTCTGTGCTATCTAGGACACCCCATGTATAATATATATTTGGATCGCCCATTTCCCTTAATTATCAAGTACCATATCATTAATAAAATACTTTCATCATAAAACCCTTTGAAAAACAATTTTAATACCATATAAAAAACACTTTACAATTAAAATTCCCTTTTCTTTTAAAAAAAATGTTTAATATAAATAATATAAAAATGGAAGTGTATTTTTATTATAATTAATATATTTATTATTTTAATGGAATAGTTAAATTAAATAATAGTCATGGTGGTGGGAAATTCATTGGCAATATGTATGTTAAGAATAAAACATTCCTTTTGTATTTTGTCAAAATGTTCAATATAAATCACATAAACATATTCCTTTTTTGAAATATTTGAATGAAATAAAAATGGAAATAAAATATCCTTTATAATCATTTCATATCCGTATAAATAAATAAGTAAAATAATATCATGAATATTGACATTGATAAAAATAATTCATAATTAAATCTTTAAACATTTAAAGTTTCTCACGCCAGTTTGAGCATTTAAATCATAATCTCCATGAATGATAACATTTGAAAGACAATAATTAAAATTATAATAAATATATTCATGTTATTATATTTAAATGGTGATATGTATACAATTCCTAAAAGAAGGTGAGTGTATAACATAAAAATATTACTTAATGAAAGGAGGTTAAGACATAATCCCTTACCTTCAATCCGACTCTTCACATAAAATATTTATATTCCAGAATAATAAACATATTTTAATTATTGTCATTCTTTGAAACCTTCTCCATGTTTATTATTCCTTTTATATCACTTTTTATCATTTTATAACAATTACATAAATATTTCTTTTGTGCATAGTATGTTTTGATGATATTTGGTACCCAAGACTAAAATGACCTTGGTTTAATGCCTATAGTGAAAGTATTCACGGGTACATTATCAAATAAATGTTAAATATGGAATAATTAATATTGTATAAATAAATTATACTTTTAAATCCAACCATCAAATATGTATATGAAAAATGAACTATGTTATAATCATGGAGATGGTATGTTGTACGTACACATGAGTAACATTTCCATTTTTCAATGATTATTATGGAAATAAAGTTAATATAATTTTATATTCATATAATTAAAATAATATGATATATATCATATAATTTCATGAAATATTCTTATATATATAATCTATGTGTCATGGAGAAGAAAAATGAATCACATTGCTTCTTGGATGTGATAGTTCACACGTACGCACAAAGGACATTATCAATTTTCTATGCAAGAAAATGTAAGAATGTAAATGATATATTATATTTTGATAATGATAAATATTTCATGATAACAATATAAAAACATAAATTCCATCATTATATCATAACATGAGATACTGTGGAGGGAAACAATTTATATCGGTTCGTGAGGTCGTAGTTTTCCATACACAAGAACAATTTATTCATTTCACATTTGAAGGAAGGGGTGATAGATTTAGGTTATTATACTAACATAATAACATTTTAGTATTTTGATGCTATTAAATTTGTAATTTAATACTGTTTTAGGAATATTTTAAGGAATTTGAAGAATAAATAAAATAGTAATACTTGATTAAGAACGATACATTTTCCTCAGACCACCTCCTTTCCATAACACATTAAGACCACTAAGGATGATTTTATGCCTAAATTAATAGATCTAGAATGTAGGGAGGTATTATTGGATGGTATTTGGGTATATAATGTTTAAAAAAACTGGTTTTTAATTTTGAGGAATAGATAATAAGATAATCCATTTTATACGAGAAGGGAGGGGAACTCTTAGGATTTCACAAAATAGTAAATTAATATAAATTAGTTTGTTATTCCAAATGAATAAAATTTGATTTATTTTGAAAATAGGATTATTATGGGTTTAAATAAATTCATTAAATAATTATTAGATATTTTAGTACTTTTTTTAGTCTTTATCTTTTGTCATTGACCCTTACATGACCTCTCTTTAAGTGATAACCTGTGTTTTTACTCTTTAAGGGTTAATATAGTTATTATAAAATGACCAACGAACCAAAAATTGATAACTGATGAAATTTTAAAGAATATACTAATAACCTATCCAAATTTTATATTTTGATGAATTTTATATCATTTCATAAAATATTAATTTTTTTGAAAATATCATTACTATCAATTTTGACACTATTCATTTCCTAAAATTTTAATAATATCATAAAAACAATATAAATTCGAAACAATTCTTCTTGAAAATATATAACTAGTTAAAATAATCTTCAAAATTCTTGGATTACATTTATTATATAATATAATAAGTATTTTTATATTTTTAATACCATTTATTTGAAATGTCAATTTATTAAGCAATTATCGGATCATCATTGTTTAATCCTTTAAGCTAATAATTTATTTTATAGTAATTAAAATTAAATTTATATGATGAATATAATTTTTTTATATTTTTAATGACTATTTATAATCTAATATGACTTCCAAATAACCCTATATTAAAAATTTACGGGTTATTAAAACATTATTATGACATCATGAAATATTCTTTAAAGTAAAACACTATAATTGGATTAATTTCATTCAAGTTCCTCTAATAGGTCATAAAATTAGACGAAGTAAATTTTTTTATGGAAAATCACTCATTAAATATAATTTGGAAAAGTTTTAGTGTAGGTTTAAAATATTTAAAATATTTTTTTACCCTTAATTACCCAATTTAAACTTAACCGTGGTAATACAAATTTACTAATGTTACAATTCATTTTGAGAAAAATAAAATACAATTATTTTAATTTTTGCCTTTTTTATTAACAATAATGATTCCATATTCTAAAATTATGAAATATATATGTTATAGAAAATAATTTAAAGTTAATCCCACAGATGGGATGTTACAATTTATTTTTTTAATTAAAAATAATTAAAATTCCAAAAATATTTTTATATCAAATTTCAATGTGAATTTGATTAAAATGAAGTAAATTGAATAAAATGATATGAAATTGAACTAAATATACTATAAAAACAATCAAAAAAATTTTAACACTAAAATATTTATATAAAAAATATTTTCAATTAAAAGACATTATTTTTCATTATTCAACAAACCACGACTATTATCAGAATAATTCATAAAATTAAAACAAAAAATAATTTAAAATTTTAATTTTAATTTATAATTACTTTTAAAAAATATATTCAAATACTAGATTTAAAACAATTTCTCCATTAAAAGGATGAAAAATTTTCTTTTCAGAAATATACATCTTTCGTGAGAAAGATTGGATGTGTTCTTCTATAATGTCAAGAAAAAACAATAGTATTAATGTTCAAAATTAAATTGAATATATTATAAATTTCATTAATACAATCCAAATTTTTTTATTTTTTTATTTATTTGTATAAAAACAACTTGTGCATATATAAATAGTTCTTCATAAAAAAATTTCTTTTCTTAAAAAGGGTTTTATTTACATTTATAATTAATTTTTCAGAAATGAAATATATATGTGTGTGTGTGTGTAAACTATATTTTTAAAATTCATTTAATCCAATTAATTCCAACCATTCTAATGACTATTCAATAACTTATATATTAAATAATAATATTTAGATGTTCATTTAAGCTGAATGTGACGTATCATGTACACTGTCGAACTTGAAGATTGATTCCTAAAATAATTAGTTATTACATTTACCATTATTTATTGAATTGTTTCATTAAAATATTAACTTGGAAATGGTAAATAGGGTTCAACAATTCATATAAACTTGATTTAAATCCAACATTTGGAAACGGATTAATGAAACATACACATTAAAATAATGAAAGGGAAGTACATATGTCACCTGAGATAACTCATAATATGGTTATATGTTGGAAAAAATGGTAATGGATGAGAAAAAACATTCAATTTCAAATAGAGATTGATTGATAACATGTCCATGAGAATTTGATCATTCACAAAAACATAGATATTTGAGGGGTTACAAGGTCATTGTTTTCTTAGTAAGAAAGTAAATTGATAATGATTCTGTTTTATGATCCATTTCATAGATTTTTTGAAATATTTTAGTCCCCGAACTAAGAACATATATTAATATACAAAATTTACATGCAGTGTTTCATTATTTATTCAATTTCCAACACTAAATCATATTTTTCATAAAATATGAGTATTTAAAATGATTTTTTCACTCCTAAAGCACTAGAATAAACTTATATAGAATCACATAATCCATAAAATATTAACAGTTAATTTCATATCACTAAAAACATTAATAAAATAAAAAATGGTTAGGATATGTCAGTATAGTTATTTTAATAGAATAAATATTTATATGATTAAAAACAACAATAATCTCAAAAAATCTTCTGTAACTCCCAATGTTCAACATATACCATTTTACAAATAAATGCCCTTAAAAATCCTCAAAATAATCCAAACTATGACTGAAACCCAAAATATGTATGTATTTTAAAACATGGTATTCCAAGACATTTTTTAATTATTATCTTCAAATAACATCAATTACTCTTGTATTCTTATAACAATATGTAATTTTCCGAACAACATTCATGATAAACTAACCATTTTCATAAATAACCTTAATCACCATAAATGAAAAATTAAATAATATATTCTTCAAAAATATAAATCAATCTTTATTACTCAAATAAAATATCATATTATTCTATTTACATTAATGATATAGAGTTCCTAAAATAGAAAACTTCTACTGAAATATCATTAAATCCCCTAATCACCAAACCATTTTCAAAACCCAATGTTGTTTATTGGATAAAATATAGGTTCCCAAGATAAAATTATTATTCCATTACCAAATAATTTAACTGAAAAAAATAATACTAACTGGGACATAATATTTGCTTGTGGTAGGCGATGAAACCCTATCTCCCTTCAACTATGAGCAAAATTCATTCAAAATTGTCGGATGTGATGGTTTATCAAATATCCAATGGGTATTTATTTTTTAATAAAGATAATTCTTATTGAAATATTAGAAAAATAAATTATTCTTTATATAGAAAATTTTATCCTCAAGGGTTGTCTCATATGTATCATTTTTCATCCCAATATAAAATAACAACAATTACCTCAGAAATGAATGTATCCAAAAATACCATTAGTCACCTTAAAATTTATTAAATTAAAGCCTTAAAAGGGGTTTCTAATTCCTAAAACATATGATCAAACATAAAATTATAAACCTATAATGATATACATATATTTTAAGAAAACATCCGAATATCCAAAGTTTTCTAAACAATACTTTTATAGTATCTATAAAGATCTATCCTTAAACATTACTTTTCCTACTATTTCTGATATGTAATTAACATTCAATGATATTTTCAGTTTACTGTTTTAGATAAATAAGAAAAATTATTACAAAGTAAACATTTACCTTTCAAGTGGAAATTTATACTTGTTATCCATTTTTTTAAATAATAAAATCTCTTTAAAATAAAACATAATTTTTCATTAATGAATATATTTATAATTACACCTTGATCTCATCCTTATATAAATTCCCCTTAAAACATGTGAAATACATTTTAAAAAAATTGTGATGAGAACAAAATATCTGCCAAGAATTTAAAAATAAGGGATTCAATTAGTTTAGTAAAAACATGAAAACTAATATACTATTTACCATTATATTAAAATTAATTTTATTATATGAAAAAATATATTTTCTATAGAAAAAAAGTGAAATTTTTCTCAAATAAAATCATTTAATCACATAGAAAGCAATTAGACCACAATTATGTGGCCTAGAGAAAAATATTCATGTGAAATTTTGAAAACCATTCCAAATACCTTTAATATATAATATCCAAATAAATTACTCTATATTAAGAAATTATAAACTTACCCTGTGATATTTAGGCCACCCCATGTTATGATGTAATAGGCTTACCTGATGTTATCTATGTCACACCATGTTAATGTTATAATAGGATTACATAATTCTATATAAAAAATTCATGTTAAGTTGTAATGGTATTACCAAGTGCTATATGGGAACCCATTTTTATGATGTAACATCAATACCAGATGCAATCTGAGCCACTCGATGTTATGTTGTAACTAGATTTCCTGTTGTTGTCTTGTCCACCACATGATAGACTGCAATGTGCGTACCCAAAAATATATGTGTAACCCATGTATATTCTATATATGGATCATAAATTTCCTATAAATAAAAATTATTATATAATTAATAAAACACTTTCATCATAAAACCAATTGAAAAACTCTTTCACTCCCATATGAAAAGAACATTCACATAAAAACGTATTTTCAATTAAATAATTTCAATAAAACATCCCCAAATATAAGAGAAGATGGTTTTTCATTTTATAAAATATATAAAATTTCAATGTAATATAGAAATTAAATAACATTCCTGGTGGTGGAAATGTCGTTAGTGCTGTGTACGTTAATAATAGAACATTCATTTTTTTGTCTAAACATTCACTATAAAACATGTAATGATATTTCTTTTGGAAAACCATGAAATGAAATTTAAAATGGTAACAAAATTTATTTATAATACATTTATATCCATATACATAAATATTTAAAATAATATAAAGAACATTGGCATGGAGAAAAATATTTGATAATTAAATCATCAAGCATTCAATGTGTCCAATACGAGTTTGAAAATTTTAATCATAATCTCCATGAATGAATATAAATTAAAAAAACTATAAATAACATGAAAGTAAATAAACTCAGAATATGATATATCTAAGGCAATGTATATACATGTTATAAAATAAGGTGAATTTATAACATCAAAATAAGCCTCAATGAAAGGAAATTGTGGCAAAATCCCTTACCTTGAGTCTGAATATTTATGCACAATCTTTATATTCCTAAATCATAAACTTATTTTATTTATTTACATTCATTATAAACATTGAGAAGTTTATTATTCCTTCTATATCACTTTTTATCATGTTATAAAAATTACTTTATTATTTAAATTTACGTCGTTTTTTTATGATATTGGTTACCGAAGTCCAAAAATGACTTTTGTTTGATGTTTATATTAAAAGTGGTCATTAATAAACCATCTAAAAATTAATATTAGAGGAATAATTATTACTTTTAAAATCAATTATACTTATAAATCAATCAATTAAAATGGATATCCAAAATAAACTACTTTATAACCATGGGGACAGTAAGCAACACATACGCAAGAGTAACATTTCAATTTTTCAATTACCATTATATAAATAAGGTAAATATAATTTCAACATTCTTTAATTATTATAATATAATATATATCATATTATTTCTTAAAATAAAATTATATATATTATCAATGTGATATGGTGTTGAAAAATAAATCACATCACTTTGTGGAGGGGATAGTTCACATATACGTACAAATGAGATTATCATTTTTATATTCTTTTAATGATAATT
Source organism: Viscum album (assembly GCA_963277665.1). Lineage (NCBI taxonomy): Eukaryota > Viridiplantae > Streptophyta > Magnoliopsida > Santalales > Viscaceae > Viscum > Viscum album. The sequence goes on along the minus strand of OY728134.1, from coordinate 599,541,920 downwards.
AAATTAATTATATATTATCATTTCATAATTATATATATTTAATTAATATCATATATAAAAATTAATTCCCTAATGATAAATTTTCATTGTACCACCTCCTTTGATTAACACCTTAAGACCAATAAGTATGGTATTATGGTCAATATAAGAGCTATAGAATTTGGGTATATATTCTATTAATGGAATTAGGAATATATTGGATAAACAAAATTGGATTTTAAGTGTGAGGAAAATAGAATTAGAGGTTCCCTTTTACAAGAGGGGGTGGTGCAGTCCTGGAATTTCTGAAAATATTAAATTAATATTAATTAGTTTTAAATTCTAAATGCATTGAAATAGTATTATTTTGAATATAGGATGATTAGGGGTCTAAATAAACCCATCCAGTAAAAATTATACACGTTTTGACTATTTCTAATCCATATCATTTTTCTTTAACCGTATTAAACAACTTTTACTCTTATGATGATAAAATGTATATTTCCACTTTAAGGGTTAATATGGTAACTATAAAATGATAAAAACCCATAAATGGATCATTGATGAAAAATAAAACCATATACCAATAATTTTTCCTAATTTTATATTTTTATGAATTTCATATTTTTTAATAAAATACTACTTATTTTAACTTATAGTTAATGTCAATTTTGACACTATTCATTTGAGGAATTTTTAAAAAGATCACAAAAAACTTGATAAATTCTATCCAATAATTCTAAATAGAAATAAAATGTAAAATTAATCTATAAAATTCATGGTTGACATTAATTATTTCAAATATTATTTATTTTTATATTTTTAATATCATTTCATTGATATTTCCATTACTTAAACAATCATTACATCATCTTTGTGTAATCTTTTAAGGTAATTGATCATTTCCTAAAAATTTAAAATAAATTTACATGATGAAGATAAAAATAATATATTTCCAAAAACTATTTAATGTTGAAGAACAATTCTAAATAACTCTAAATTAAAAATGTTATATTTTTCAAAACATAAGTTTGACATTTTGACTTTTCTTTAAAATAATATAGTATAAAGGGAATAAAGTCACAGATGTGGCTCCAAAGGGACATAAAATAGGCCCAAGGATTATTTGGGTCTATAATCACTCGTAAAATTAAATTATGATAGGTTTTAAGGTAATTTTCTAACATTTGTAATATTATTTTTACCCTTAATTACACAATTTTCCCCAAAATATTGTAATAAACAATTACTATATTTTCTATCCATTTATCCAAAAATTAGCGGGAACCATTTAATAATTACTAAACTTATGATTACAAATAATTAATATATTTTTCAAAGTCGTTTTAGAAACTAAATAAAAAATAATCCTATCGATGGGAAGAAACAACGATTTTTTTAATGTAAAAATATTCCAATGTTCACGTAGGATTTTATCCAATTTAAATGTAAAATTTATTACCATGAGATATTTTTTGTTAAATGATAATAATTTTATGTAATTATAATTTAAAACCAAAAAATATAATTTAACAATATAAATTACTTTGATGGAAAATCTATTTTCAAATGAAATTAAATAATTTCACTATAAAAATACATAAAACTTATCAAAAAATAATAAAAATTAAACCAAATTAACATTTTATATTCATATTTAAATTATTATCTATATTTGTTTTCAAATATAATTTATAAATTTTTCTAAAACATGATTTAAAATAAGTGCACCATAAAAAGTTGGAAAAAAAGTCTTTAAAAAATAAATCATTTTGGAGTAAAATTGGACGTCTTTTTTATATAATGTGTAGAAAAATAATATGATGAATGTTAAAAATTATATTTAATAATTTATATATTTTATTATTTATTCTAATTTGGGTGATTTTATTGTTTTTTAGTGTAAAAACACTTGTTCATTTTTAAATAGTTTTTCACAGGAACAATTCTTTTTAAAATGGTTTTTCTATCTTTTAAAAATAATTTGTCACCAAATAATCAATTATATATAACTGTGTAAACCATATTTTAATAATTCAGTTGATTATTTTCATACTTTCCATTCTAATTTCTATGCGATAACTTGAATATTAAATAATAATATATAGTTGTTCGATTAAGCTCGACGTGGTGTATCAAGTTTTCTATAAAACATAGTTTTTCCTTCTTAAAATTACAGGATGTTATTGTGAGGGCCAATAATAATTCTGAGTTATATCCTAAGTAAGTTCTACCTGCAAACATTTCTATATGAGAATCATGTCGATCTGTTGATGATACAAAGAACACACAACTTGTGAACCATGTAGTGGTAGCAGAACAAGAAGTGGATGAAGTGTTTCCATGTGAATGAACAAGGAGTTTTTTATGATTATAAAATATATATTCAAGTGATAGTGAGTAATTTATTTATGATAATTCTTTTCTTGATATTACTGGAGAGGAACATTGAGAAGGCCTACTAATACCGAGTTAGATGGAGAATAGAGACTGATGTCCATATTTATTCAACATATATTACGTCCTAGGAATGGGTAATTCATTAAAATTTGAAATCCAGATGTATGTCTTCTATTCATTTTGAAAATAAGTTAAAACATTTACCATTGTATATACCTCATGGTGCACAAGATAGAAATGAGTAATAAAAAATTTAGTTCCAATGCTCGTATTTATTATATATTTATTTTAACTATATTGGAATGAAAATTATTAATAGATGGGATTGGGGAAGTTGGTGTAAAGTTTGGTTTATTATTCATGAGTATGGTTACATGAAAGATAATGAATGTTAATTAAAATACATGTATGATAATGTGGGTTAAAGATAATGAAATGTTAAATAAGGATTTTAATCATATAGAAGATCCTTCAAGACCCAAGAATCTTTTTGATATTAGATTGGATATTCATGATTTAGTTACTTATTCCAATGTTAAATAAAATGTATATGTGGATGATGAAGAGAAAATGGTAACCTCAGTTGATGAGGGTAGTGACCCAGATATCCCCAGGAGCCCAACTACTTATTTTGGACATGCTTGTCTACCTTGTCTCTCCCAGCTAAAGTGTGTTTATTATGATAAAGAGATGCTTATAATGAGGAAACTGAGGTCATGTGAAATGATAAAATCATAAGTTATTCTATGTATTATGGAGATGTTTTATAGGTATCATATGGTTTTATGGATGATTATAATGGAGATCGTGGAATTTGAAATGATGTAAATGATTATGAAGAAAGTAATAGTGATGGAGCTGATCATGGTGATGCTTATGAGGTTGAGAGGACTCAATCCCATCATATACCTCCTGATTCTTTTGGTAGTTAAATGGAGAGACATTGTTCACCTAGATCAATGGATTTGGAGATATATTTTCCAACTCACCGAGATAGAGATGATTCCTCTACTAGAGGGGAGTCTAGAGTACTTGATAAGGGGGAGGAGTCCCCATGTTATATCATTTATCTAGTTGACCCTATGGATTCTAATGACATGGATTATTCTATAGTGGAATTAGATACACATGCTGAGTGTGAAATGTTCCCAAGGTATATCCATATTAGATTGGAGTACTCAGAGTCTATGAAATCCAGAGAAGAAGTTTTAGTTCATGGAGAGGCACAAGGTGTTTCTACCTTAGTAGAGGATGAGGTATCATCTAAGGGTGATCCTTCATTAGGTTCAAAATTTCTTATAAAATCATATGAAGACTCAAATGTGGATGAAAGTTATGATGAAAAATACAATCCACTAGAGAGTGGTTGACATGATATATCATTGGGATTTGGGATAGATCTTAAGGGATCCATGATGGAGTAGATTGGTGGTGCATGTGAGCTTCATGAGTTCCCTTGGGGTTTAAATATAATATGAGAGCTCATCATGGATTATATGATTATTTCTGAGAGATTTACTTCACCTCCTCCAAATATTTTGTCTATTATTAATTTGTACATTATATCTATTGTGGATTTAGAAAATATTATAGAGGGAGTTATTTTATATTTCGGTAGATTTTGCAGTATCAGAAACCTCTAACTACACAACATATTGAGTTTGATGCTAAAAATTTTGTTTGAGTTTATTTTATACCATATCCATCTTGATTGAATTTTCATTTTCAGGAAGTTGAAATTGAGAAAAGAAGTATGAAATGAGGAATGGAAACTATTTGATCTATTATGGATAATATGAGTACCACATTTTATGCTAGTCAGGATGAATTGCTGAGGAGATTGGAGAGTGTTTCTACTATTACTTCTATATCCATTGCTCCACATCCTTATAATTCAGTTGATGATGAGATGATTCAGTCTATAGTCAAATAGTTTCTAAAATATTTTATGGGTGATATAAAAAATCATCATCAGTAGGAACTGTGCCAAATTAGGCAACATGATGATAAAAAAATTAGCATAGAGTGTTTAAATGAAGCCCAAAGTGATCAGGAAACCATCAGCAGGGCTATATAATAATATATTTATGGGGAATAAAATAAAAATGAATTAAATTTACACATCATTTTTTATATTAAAATATAATTATTCCACATATTACTATGGAATTCACATAAAATGTAGATCAGGTGAAATTTATCACTCCTCCATTCAAGTTATTCATGGGAAAAAAATATGTCTTCATTTCAATGGATAGAGAAGGAAACCATATCATAGAAAATTTAGAAATTTCAAATCCATTAATTTATGTATCTAATATATATGTGGTTTATCCTGAGGCCATTCCCATGTCATCTTTTAGAACCAACTCTTCATCTACTCTTTTTACACAACAATATCAGTTGTTCAACTTGATACAGATTGAAGAAGTCGTGAATCTAAAACCAGTGATCATCAGAAAGATTCCTTAATCTTCTTCAACACCTTCAGTGTCTACATCAACATAATTATCCTCCACATCAATTTATCCTTTCTATATAAATGGAAAATAAGTTTCGGATCCTACCTCCATATATGAGATTTTTTCATATTAGACATATTATTTGATGGGGACTTTGACATATTTTCCCTGACATTCTTTTTGGATGTAATACGTCGACCTTCTGTTATTAATAATGTTTTCTATATTTATTCACGTCCTAATTCTTATATTTACTATATAATGTCTTATATTTTTTATAATTCCAAAAGGAGTGGAATAGTAATGGAATTTACCTCATACATTTTATTTGATACCCATTTTATTTGGATGACATTTACCTTTGAAGTAAACCCCATCCATGATAAGTTATCTTTAATACCATATTTATCAAAGAAACCACACATATTCTTTGATAACTTAGTTTCTGGAATTATCCTTTGATATCATAATTATTCAGATTGTTCTTATCATTTACCACCATACTTATTAGGGTATAATTTAGGTACTTATATTTGGAGATTTGATACCATATCATTTTTACCAAATATATTTCATGTATATCTATTTTGAAATTTAATTTTAGAATATACCAATAACTTTTTAATATTTTAATAAGTTTATTAATCATAAAATTCATATGTTTATGTCTAATTATGTTTTACACATGGTTTATAAAATTACATGATTTCTGATCATCAAAAAGGGGGATATTTTTGTAACCTTCTTGTTTTAATGATCACAAATCATATTTCTTGTGTTTCAAATGAATTTAATGTTTTATTATATAATATTATTTCATAAATAAAAATATGATAAAAATTTTGTAGGTTTTGTAAATTTGATTCTTTAGATCATTTAATCATCCACTAGATTTGTCCACAAATAGAGTGTTTTCGCATCCATAAAGGGTACTACAGGTGTCACAAACCCGTCCGAGTCGACCCTAAACTGGCCACCCAGGCCAGCCTGTGACAAGTCCTAAGAGGAATTCTTGATCCACCTGGGATGGCGACAAGCACCAAGGGAATCAATAGAGTACACAAGGGAACGATTTCTCCCATATATGAACAATCAAACAAACAGTGAAAATAAATGGATAGCCCAAAATACATTTATATAAAAATTCAACTGAACATTATTTGTGCAAGAAACTAAAAGTACAACTAAGACAACAAATCAACTAACCAAACCCGGTAACCAATTAACTCCATGTGACCCCACTGGTCACTCTCAAAAAAAATGATCACACATCGCCCAAGGCAATTGAACTCAAGCTGAAACTACCACAAGGTCTAAAAACAAAAGAATACTATAGGCATGAGTATTAAAACTCAGTAGATTAACCCGATATTCTATTACCAATGCACATCTGTTAAATTAAAAGAAACATAGATTTCAAATTTTAAATAAAAATATAAAGTTATTTATTCTAAATGAGGTCCCATGCTATAAAAAACCAGACAAAAACTTGCATGTTTTATAAGAAAAAATGCAAGTAACAACTTTCAAAGCGGTGTATCTTCAAAACGAAAATAGTTTTCAAGAGGGCTGCTTTAAAGAAATTTAACTTTTAAATAAATAAAACACACTACTAAATTTACCAACCAAATACACCGTATACCGATGGTGAGTACAAAATATCTAATGAGCACAAGTCACGGGAACACCCCTAGGCACTAGTCAATTGTGGGCCCCAGGTACCTCATATCTCAGTGTAGGTAACCATAATAAATATCTGTTCTCGTGCACACGAGCCACTAGAAGGGAGAATACCCATAACCAAGTGGTCCCCCAACATCCTCATCATTATATAGTTTAGTTAGTGTTGTCATCTTCAAACTTACTATGTGATATAGGGGCCAAACCCTACATGATCACTAGCATACTTGTACACGTCCGCCCACCTAGATAACCGGGATTCCCTTTAGTGCTCAATCAAGTTACACATATTATCAAATACACATTTCACATAAAAAGTCCATTCCCAAACCGTAAACACACAAACAGCCCACATACATTCTTCACATTTCTTTCACGAATCAACAAACCGCTAAATATTTTCGTAAAAACAATTTCAAGGAGTGTATTGAGGCTTTGTATATAAAACTCATTCAAAACACACTTTCAATTATAAAAACACATTAAAACCATACCAAACCATATTTGAAAGCCCTGAAAACATTTAATAAAATCATTTCATGGACAATAAAACAATCCCAATTGAACAACTTGGTATATACAAGTAAAACACTCATTCTTCATTTTTAGGAAAGGCAAAAAGGGCCTTTAAACATTTTCTCAAAACTAACATCTGACAAAGTTCTGAATTTCAATTTTATTAAGGAGGTGTGTACACAAAATTTAATGAATAAAGCCACATTCATAAGTCCCTTAAAATACTTAGGTGACAAATTCAAAACACAACCATTTTTATAAGAATGTGAAACGTGCCATTTTTCTGCAACTCTGGCCAAAACATGTTGTAAAGAAAAAACCAATGTTTGTAAAACCAAATCCAAATTTGAAATCCGTTAAAGGATCCGAAAATAATTTTCTTACATGATGAAAATATATTTAAAAATCCAAACAAATTAATTTAAATTTCACTATACACATAAAGCCAAATAAGAAAATTTACCAAACACATGGAATGTACTATTTAACAAAACAACTTATGTTAAGCACTTAAAAAGGGATAAAAAATCATTTTCATGCCATAATGATATTCAAGCTATTGATCCATATAAAAAATACCATAAACCAAGTTCAAAAGCTCATGGAATAATTTATCAAATAAGAGGAGTGAAAATTTATACCAAAATAACTATATTTTTAACAAAATAAGTCATAAAACAAAATTTGCAAACAAAACCTTTAGAAACAATGTTTCATATCAGCACATATCATATAAATAATGTTATAATAGATTTAAAATGGTGAAACATAAATGATAAAAGTTTGTGCAAGGGATATCCTACCTCAAATACTTGGTGTAATGGAAACTCACACCCGAAATCACCCGTCGTGGGTTTATAAACCCTAAAACTATGAAGACCAGACCTAAATGAATATTAACTCAATAAAAAACTATGGTATAACAGAACCCTAGGTAGATAATGACTAGGGAATATTATAAAACCAAGAAATAATGAATGGAGGAAGAAGAGGGAGGACAAAGGAGATGGAATCTCACCAAATACCCATGAATAGGATTGGGATTTCCAATGGATCAGATCAATACAATGACAAAAAAACATGTTGTGACAATTCTCCCCACCATTAAAGCTTTTCGCCACCGGAAAGCCATAACACTTTCCGGATGAAAAATAAACACCTAAGGATTACCTATCAACATGATCCATCCAATCAAGAAAATGAAATATCATCAACCATCAATGGATGTTAATCCTCTAGCTCAAAATAACACACTACTCACAACCACTTATGGAAAATCATTGGAAATATCAAGCCACCACCTCCACAACCAAGACAAGAACCCGATTGTTGGGCCTTCTCCCAATGAACCCAACCATCACCCTAACCAAATATAACTCACAAAAACCAAATAATCTAGGGGAGTCCAGAATGTACTCCCCACCATTAATAAACAACTAGCACTAGAAACGTTCTTATGATTAAAATCCATGAGTCCCATGGTGGGTCTCCCCACCATTAGAAACCAACTAGCAACGAATAGACAAGAATTCAACATGATCTAGAATTGGGCCTCACTCACACAAGCCCCACAAAACTATCCTACAAAAACCTAAAATACCAAGTTAATTGGGTTACAACATGAACATATAAACCTCCCACTCCCGAACTGAGGGGACTAGAACTGGGCCAACACTTTTAACATATATCTGGACCCCCACCACTCAGGGATGAGAGGGAAGGTGACCCAATAATTTGGCCACTGAAACCACAAAAGAAACAAAGGAACTACCCAAAACTCTCCACCTATGAATATGTAATACCAATAACACACCTGATTTTCATAGGCGGTCTACACAGGGACATTGATCGAAAACCCACATCCATGAAGGCATAACCATATACATTGTGTGAGGGGTAATTCAACCACCCTTGTTGTGACAAAGGGAAATTCATAGTAATGAGAAACCACAATAGATACATAGAAACTACCACACCAAAATGTTGGAGACCAGATCCTGGTCAAGCCCCCCATACCTTTGGTGATTTCCTGACTGCATGAAAATCTTCACTCCGAGGCCTATTCCTAGAGCCCTGATTCTTGAAGCATCTAATGCACCACATTCAGGGTTAGAATAATTACACCGCTAAAAAACTCACTTTCTCAACAAAACACCTTCACCTAGATAGGAACTCATGAATTCATACCAAAATTTTGTCTCACTCCAAACGAGTGGCAGAACGGACAAGGAATACGGCAAAACACATCAACATCACCAAACACAACTACTATGACCAAAAGAATTATCACGACCTAGATGTACTTTTAATCGATCCCAAACAGCTCTCTATTCCAACAAATAGGTTGAGGAATCATAAAAAACGGTCGATTTAACATTTTAAATGAATCCTTAAGTTGATCAGTAGGAATGATTTCCAATGGAGAACTATCCATGGTCACATCACAACATCAAACACATATTTAGGAACCCAATGAACATTACTCCAAAACCAAGAAACCAAAAAGATCTCATCTCAATATACAACAAGATTATGACTTCTATATCACAAGGAATCTTACTAAATAAACAAATCTTCTAAGATGTAGAAAAATTAATCCACATAACCATTGGTTAAAAAAATGACACAATTTTTTAGCTCAAAACACTTTTGAAAAACTAACTAACTTGGTGGGTTTCCACATTCACCAATGGTGTTTCATCAAGTCTCACCCACATGAAAATTTCCATGCCACCACAGGAACCCAACCACCATGCCATATAGTCCATCCTTCCAGATATCAATAAAACTATACATGTGAGCACCCATGAAAACACCAAACGCTAAAACAAAACAACATCATTCCAAAAATATTTTACCATCCAAAGGAACACCAACCACCAAATCAAAAACTCTTTTCATATTTCACAAAAAGAAACCACAATTCATTAAGAACCATTTTCTTAAAAACCTTCCCCTTTCTATTTTTATCAACTTTTAAAATAACCATGCCACTCCAAACAACCCCTTCCCATTTTTTTTAAAATTCAGCAAGGTATATTTTCATAATCATAGGTCCATTGAGACTAATACCCTTTCTAGGAAAACACCAACCGATCAAAACCAATTTCTAATACTAATTTATCTGATTCAAAAACTTTTTAACATCCCAAAGTACACCATTAAAAACAAAGATTTAGAATCACCTTCAAATGATTCAAAATTTCAAAACATTTTATTCCAACAAACCACAAGTTTAGATTATGGATAATCTAATCCCGTTAAATCATTTCCACTTCCATCCAATTTTTTTAACGAAAACAAAACCTTATAAAACCATTCTTATATTTAATTTTTGAAAACCCACCTTTTCACTTTTCAAAATCCAACCCTTCCTTTAAAACCCATTTCTACAATTCTCACACAAGGATTCTCAAAACAAAAATTCTGAATTCTAGAAAGGTTCAAGAGACCCAGAAGAAAGGGAACTAGTGTCGGTGGGTGACTTGACCATATGGTTGGCGGCCATATGTCATACACAACCCCAACACATAGAGACTTATTAAGACCATTCCCCTGCTCTACATGGATTTCCATGCCCCGTGAGCTCATGGAGGCCATTAGTCAGACTCCCCTTGTCATATCCCAACACCAAACAATCAACAAGAACAAAGGACACTAATAAAACCGAACTTCCCATGGAAACCCGAGGATTAGAATGAGAAAGAGTTCATGACACTCTTCCTGCACTTACCCCTCATGTCCCAACAATCCTACTCCATCTAGCTTGAAATCCCCAAAATAAAAAGGGCTCTCTAAAAAGAAAGGTCTATTAAGAGCCGACATCCTCTGATACAATTTTGTCACGAACCAATCCGAGTTGACCCTGAACCGGTCACCCAGGACAGCCTGTGACAAGTCCTGAGAGGCATTCCCAATCCTCCCGGGATGGCGACAAGCACCAAGGGCATCAATAGAGTACACAAGTTGTAACACCCTGAGATTTTATGAAAAATATTCTTTTTAATTTCATTAATGTCTTGTGTTGTACGCTACACCAAAAGGAGTTTTCACAACACGCATCCTTGACATTCCTTGAATTACACACAATCGCGACCTTCCTCGATAGCGTGTGTAGTATGCAATAACGAGTTTCACTAAACAATAATATGCTATTAAAATATTATTAAAACTAGCCGTTATGAATAGTAATAACCACTTTCTGAAATTTTTTAAATTTTAATTTTCAAAATGGACTTCATTTTTGGATTCGGAATATCGAAATTAGCTTAGGGTGAAATTTTGGTACTTTTCGGATAACTTTCATTTCCTGATGAATTGTGAAAATTACTAAATTTTAATTAAAAACAACATTTTTAATCGAAATAATTAATAGTGATAAATTATTAATTTGAGTGATTTTAAATTATATTTAGAATATATTTTTACAATTTAATACAATGTTGGTCATTGGATGTAATTTCACATTAAACCAGACATAAACAAGTGTCAATCTTTTGATAGTTATTATCTCTTAAGAACACGCTATTTGTTTTGACGACGGGAATTAATTTTTAAATTAAGTAATGAAACTGATATGATTTGAATTTGGTAAAATAGAAATCATTTTTCAGTTCATAATATCAAATATATCATAGGCCTAATTTTTGGTATTTTTCTGGAAACTTTCATTTTTTGATGAACAGTGAAACCACTAAGTGGTAGTTAAAAAAAATGAATTTTTCATAAAATTTAATTTTACCGCTTCTGTGAGTGGAATTTTAAAAATCCGAGAGACACGGTTGATGTAAGTAAGTAAAATGTGGTTCAATGAGATGAAAATAATTTTTGGTGAATAGTAACATTTTACTTTTTTAAACCACGGTTAAAAGTAAATAGGGTAATTAAGGGTAAACATGATATTATTATTACCCTAAAACATGTCCTAATTCAATTGGATAAGTTTAATTCGACCAGAAACAACCTTAGGAATAAAATATGACCATTTAGGCCCCCTTGGATTAGATTAGGACATTTATTATTAATTTATTTAAAGAAGGATTAAAATAGTAAAAATCAATGTTTAATAAGAAAATAATTTTTAATATAGGGTTATACATAAGATAAATTCGACTATAAATATTAATTAGAAAGATAAAAAGATTTCCTACATAATGGTATTTTATTTGTAATTTTTAGACATTAAATATTTTAATTTATTTATGACACAAAGATGATACAAAAATTATCTTATTAATGAAATATTGACATAATTGATGTTATAAATACCCAAATAAATATAATTTGAGACTTTTTATGAATTAAATTTTTTTTTATAGATTAATATGACATGTTAGTATTGATTTAATTAACTTATTTCAAACTAATTATTCTGTTATGATTTTAACAAAAATCAATTACTAAATAGTGTCAAAATTGACATAAAATAGTTTTTAAAACAAATATTATATTATTAATTTTTATTATGTTCTTAAAAATCTAATGTTCGGCCCAATGACTTATATAAGGTTATATATATTAATAATAAACAACTTGGGGTTCGTTTGGATGATTATAGTAAGTTTATTAACCTTATTGTATAAGAACACAAGAAGACACGGTAAAAGTAAAATTATTTAACTTAATGTTAAATCTAAATGATAAGGTTCAAATAAGAACCTAAACTTGTCTAAAATCTATTGTATGAGCGGATTTAGACCCATACCCACCTTAACTTCAAAATATATCAATTTTGAACTATTAAAAAACGAATTTTACTTTATAATAAAATAATAATTTTAGTTATTCCAAAGGTGCCCCTCTCCTCCCTTATAAAAGGGAACCTCCTCCCTCTATTCCTCACACCACTTTGAGCCTTCAAGCTCGGACAACCCCTGAAAAATTTTCTTCTACACTTCTCTAGAAACATCCTATAGGTCTTGTTCTTCTTCAAATACCAATTTTAGTTCCCTAAGAGGAGGACTCAAAGAGGCGCTTCAAAGAAGAGGTAATGTTCGTTACCGATTCTCTCAACTTTATTTCTTCTTCCACTTCTTCTTATTAGGTTGTTTCAATATGAAGTAATAAAATCAGTATCAATCATATACTGATATGTTATTATAAGTATGAAACAACCCTATTTCACCATCTATCCATCCTACGGAAAATGAAATCACCGCGCGTGCGTACGTACGGAATACCGTCTCCACGCCGTGGTGTAATCTATTTCCCCCCACTACCGTACTTGGATGGGTATAATGGTATAAATAATAACTATATATGATTATTTTAAAGTGATATTGATTCTGAAATAGTATACATACACTCCAATACAATTCCACGATCATGAGAACGATATCATCGCTCGTGCATACGTACGGAATACCGTCTCCACGACGCGATGAGATTCATTCTCCACATTAACCATTCATGAATGATTATAAAGTATAAATATTAAGTAATCATGAAATATATGACATAATAATGATACTGTATTTATGTGTATATATATGTATGTTGTCTACTTAATTCCATTAAACTCAATAAGGAAACAAAAACAGCGTTCATGCGTATGTACGACCTACCGTCTCCATGAATGGTATATTTCTTTCCATTTACTGATCTATTATATATATGTATATTCTGAATATATATTATATATAAATAATTTTTTATATTCTGGAATTAAGTAATCATGATCTATGTAATCATATGAATAATTACAAGTCAAAACACGGACGACAAATGAAACGATTTTACCCAAAACGCTCCTTAACATGGAATTTACAAAAGAACGGGTAATATAAAGTCATAAGTGAACCATATATGATATCATAAAAATTATTATGATTCTGGAATAAGTCAATGACATTATTTAAATCATTATATAGGAGGTTCAGACACTTACGAGGCAAATCAAACCTAAGGTAAGGGATAATTGTGCAAATCTCATTTTTATCCGAGATTAATTTTTCGTAAGTATTTACTAGGGTTGTTGCTATCATCCATGTCCATGTTTTATAAAAGTGTATTCATGTATTTTTAATGTCCTTTTATACCCATTTTTACTTTTACCCCATGGTATGGAAGGAATCATTCTTTTGTTTACCCTACGAGGTATCTTTTTTAACTTTTCCGACAAAAGTACAAGAAGAATGTTTTTTTAACTTATACGGCACGAACGGATTTTAACGGTTTTATAAAGCCTTATTTTCATGAAGATTCCTCCAAAATATTTCATGAATACTTTCAACCAAATCTCTTTCTTTTAAAATTGCATGACATTTTGTGAAAAGAAAATGATTTTGAAGAAGAAAGGATATTTTCCTCAAGAATTTATTTCAAGTGTTTTATCAAAACCATTTTTCATCTAAGATGAAATTATTTCATATATGTATGTTTCAAGTATAAAGTCTCTATGATTTACATGGTTTCACTTTTCTTATTATGAAATGATATCCATTTCTTTTATATGGATTATGTGATTATGTGATGATGTTTATGAAACCCATTTTATTTATTAGGTTACTATGAATGATGTATGTTTATTTTGTGGAACAAGTAAGAATGATTTCATTATGAGATGGGTGGGACCTATATCTCCCTCCAATGCATTGGGTAAAGATTTATATCTCATGAGATAGACATGGATGGAATGGTAAGTTAAACCAGTTTAGTAATACAGGACTAGAATGAGGAGTGAACTCGATTCAGAAAGGGACTTTGTCCACTAAGATGGTCTTGGCAGCAATGCCTTGGATACTATGGAAATAATATCATGTGCTTAATGGTTTCCACAATTAAATGTTTTATTCACATGCTATTTTATCATTATTAATGTTTCTTTATGATATATGCCTTATGTACTTCCATTTTTTGTGTCATTTCTCAAGATTTTGATGTTTAAAAATTATGTTCATGTTTTTAAGTTCAAATGTATATGGTATGTTTTATTTTATCCATGATTACCCTTACTGAGCATTTGAGCTCACCCTTTTTATGTTTTCTTTTCCCCAGGATATAAAGAAAGGTTTTAGGTAAGAAAAAAAGGATGATCATTATGGGAGATGTTGAAGATCTTTCACCACGATTAGAAGATTACGTTCCAAGTTTCCAAAGATAGTAAACTATTACGGTCCTTGTGTGTCTATTTTTGTTATGTATTAAGTATTCCGATAAAGTACTGTAATGTCCATGTACGTCAATCTTTGGGTCACTACAGTTGGTATCAGAGGAAAGGTTTAGTCAACCTTTGGAAACTAGGATGCGAGAACTTTAGTGAGATCCCTAGAGATATTTATAAGGTATGTCTAGGGATGTCCCTAAGGTTAAGTATAAGTATAGGTTATATTACTAGAATTACAGTAACCTAATATGTTAGATATTGGAGGTACTCCCCCTTTATTATGTTGTTTTCATAGCATGATTTTTGCCTCTCACACTATTCTTTTTGGGTTTTAGACGATGGATGGAACCCGAAGGAATCGCGTTGATCAATGCAATGGACAATGCAATGATTGTCCTCCTGAACAAACAAATGTTGTGGGAGATGGAGTGAAAAATCTTATTGCTATACTTACACAAGCTATGAATCATTCTGGACTTCCAAATGAGCAGAGAAGGGAACAATATTCTATTGAGTCCTTCATGAGGCAATGTCCACCTTCTTTCAGTGGGTATTCTGATCCACTTGTTGCTGAGCAATGGATCAGTACCACTGAAAAGATATTTTCAGTTCTTCAATGTTCTGAACACGATAAAGTCATCTTAGTAGTATATCGTTTGGAAGGTGAAGCTGATCAATGGTGTAATCTTATCAAGAATACGAGGCCAAGAGATAAAAGTGAGTCCATGGAATGGGATGAGTTCAAGAACTTATTTTTCAATAAGTACTTCCCTCGTATTCTTCGAACAAAGATGGAGAAGGAGTTTCTTGAACTAAAGAAAAAGGATGATGAATCTGTTGGTGTATACGAAGCAAATTTTACAAGGCTTGCAAGGTATGAATCTGGATTTATCATCCAACCTGAAAGTAAAGTTGATCTATTCTTCAGTGTCTTAAAAACAAATATTCGAAGGGCATTAGCTATAAGAGACTTCAGTAGCTATGAAAAAAAATTGTGTGTTGTGCTATTAAGGTAGAAATGGAAGTTGGTGTTACATATTCATCTCATGGTTTTCACAAGAAACGAAAGATGGAGTTCAAGTAGAAATCTCAGAATAATGGTGAAAATAAGATGAATGTTTCCTTATTCTAAATGTGTGAAATGAAGCATGGTAGAGATTGTCTTAAAGGGACAAGAAAATGTTTTAAGTGTGGAAAAGAAGGTCATCGAGTAGCTGAGTGTCGAAGTAATGGAAAAAGGGTGTCTAATGGTGTGAATAAAGAAAAGACTGCAGAGAACGCACCAACAAAACTTCAATGCTTCAAGTGCAATGAAATGGGGCATTAGGCTAATCAATTCCCTAATCCAAGGGTTAATGATGATCGACATGAGAAACCACTTAAGGGAAAGGTCATAGGGAAGTCACATGTGATCACTATTGGCGATGTTGAATATGACAACGATGTGGTCTAATGATTAAGTGTTTATGTAATGGGATTCCAAAATAATGTTGTATATTGTATCATGTAGTATTGGAATATTTATGTATTGGTCTATTGTGGTTTTCAATAATTTTATGGTACTTGTATCCATGGAAAGTGATTGAGATATTTTTGGTAAGCAGATGATATGCGCATAATGAAGGGATAAGAAGATAATGAGTTGTTTGATTGTATTCATGAGCTCATGATTGATATATGGACTAAGTGTAATCATGGTTTGAGTATAAATAATTTTTAGGATTTTGGTTTGTGGAAAGTGTTAACTTTTAACTTCATTCATGTTTCCACTAAGGTTCAATGGGTATACATGATTAAGGTATTCACATGTTTGTAATTTGACCAAAAAAATATATCTTATGATATATGGGGGATAAATTATGGCATTCACGTGATTGTTATGTGACATTTCAAGTAATAATTTTTATACTATGAGATGGGACCGAAGTATTTTGGATAAGCCTAAAGATTAGGATGGATTATGTTGGACATAAGTTAGTATTGTTTAAGTATAGAAGTTTTTTCGATATTATTTATGGAATGTTATAGTAATTTAGTTTTAGAAAAAGGACAACCTGCAGTATGGGCGACAGCCCATCGCGTCGGACAAGGCTGTGGGAATCGAACCCATAACCGAAGTGCGACTGGCCTTTATCGCCTACCACTGGCCTACAGGAAGTCCTTGTTTAGTAGAAACTAGTTTTATTATGATATAATAAGTATAAGTCCATTTTAGGAACCATATATGATTAATCTCACTATAGATCGACTTATGTATATTTAATAACTTTTTTTAACCTTTTGTTTGAGACAGATGGAATGACCCGTAATTCTATCACATGATCTGTTAACACTTCACAAATAACAAATTCAAATTCATTTCTTTAAGAGATGAAGTGGAAATTTTTCAAGGCACGAACAACAGTGAGATTTTACCAAAATAAAGTAAGTATTTATTCTAATTCAAATTCTTCAACTTTAGGGAAATGATCTTGAAACCCAAAAATGTTGTCCTAGTGCTCTTATATCTAATGAATCAGATGGTACCTTAGATCATCAAAATTTTATGGCTTTGTGATTGCTGGCTTTTCCATAGCCATGTTCTCTACCACTCTCCATCAGAACATGATGGTTAGATTTCCCTTCTATATCCATATTTTCACCTATGTGGAAACCCAGTGATAAGTTTATTTGGGTAACCGTTACGTTTCATACTTTTGTTTTTAAAGATTGGTTTTGGTATTCCTTATTACAATATGGGTTTCTATTAAAGAAAATTTCGAGTAGTAAACCATTTATAACCCCGACGAATTTCGAGGGCGAAATTCATTTTAAGGGGGTAGAATGTAACACCCCGAGATTTTATGAAAAATATTCTTTTTAATTTCATTAATGTCTTCTGTTGTACGCTACATGATAAGGATCTTGCACAACACGCATCCTTGACTTGCCTTGAATTACACGCAATCACGACCTTCCTCGATAGCATGTGTAGTATGCAATAATGAGTTTCACTAAACAACAATATACTATTAAAATATTATTAAAACTAGCAGTTATGAATAGTAATAACCACTTTCTGAAATTTTGTAAATTTTATTTTTCAAAATGGACTTAATTTTTGGATTCGGAATATCGAAATTAGCTTAGGGTGAAGTTTTGGTACTTTTCGGATAACTTTCATTTTCTGATGAATAGTGAAAATTACTAAATTTTAATTAAAAACAACATTTTTAATGGAAATAATTAATAGTGATAAATTATTAATTTGAGTGGTTTTAAAGTATATTTAGAATTTATTTTTACAATTTAATACAATGTTGGTCATTGGATGTAATTTCACACTTAAACCAGACATAAACAAGTGTCAATCTTTTGATAGTTATTATCTCTTAAGAACACGCTATTTGTTTTGACGACGGGAATTAATTTTTAAATTAAGTAATGCAACTGATATGTTTTTAATTTGGTAAAATAGGCATCATTTTTCAGTTCATAATATCAAATATAGCTTAGGCCTAATTTTTGGTATTTTTCTGGAAACTTTCATTTTTTGATGAATAGTGAAACCACTAAGTGGTAGTTAAACAAAATGACTTTTTCATAAAACATAATTTTACCGCTTCTGTGAGTGGAATTTCAAAAATCCGAGAGACACGGTTGATGTCAGTAAGTAAAATGTGGTTCAATGAGATGAAAATAATTTTTGGTGAATAGTAACTTTTTACTTTTATTTACCACAGTTAAAAGTAAATAGGGTAATTAAGGGTAACAATGATATTATTATTACCCTAACACATGTCCTAATTATATTGGATAAGTGTAATTCGACCAAAAACAACCTTAGGAATAGAATATGACCATTTAGGCCCACTTGGATTAGATTAGGACATTTATTATTAGTTTATTTAAAGAAGGGTTAAAATAGTTATAATCAATGTTTAATAAGAAAATCATTTTTAATATAGGGTTATACATAAGCTAAATTCGACTATAAATATTAATTAGAAATATAATAAGATTTAATACATAATGGTATTTTATTTGTAATTTTTAGACATTAAATAATTTAATTTATTTATGACACAACGATGATGCAGTAATTATCTTATTAATGAAATATTGACATAATTGATGTTATAAATACCCAAATAAATGTAATTTTAGACTTTTTATGAATTAAACTAGTTTTCTAGGTTAATATGACTTGTTAGTATTGATTTAATTAACTCTTTTTGAACTAATAATTCTGTTATGGTTTTTACAAAAATCAATTACTAAATAGTGTCAAAATTGACATAAAATAGTTTTTTTAAAAAATATTATATTATTAATTGTTATTTTATTCCTAAAAATCTAATGTTCGGACAAATGACTTATATAAGGCTATATATATTAATAATAAACAACGTGGGGTTCGTTTGGCTGATTATAGTAAGTTTATTAACCTTATAGTATAAGAACACAAGAAGACACGGTAAAAGTAAAATTATTTAACTTAATGTTAAATCTAAATGATAAGGTTAAAATAGGAACCTAAACTTGTCTAAATTCTATTGGATGAGAGGATTTAGACCCATACCCACCTTAGATTCGAAATATATCAATTTGGAACTATTAATAACCAAATTTGACTTTATAATAAAATAATATTTTTAGTTATTCCAAAGGTGCCCCTCTCCTCCCTTATAAAAGGGCACCTCCTCCCTCTCTTCCTCACACCACTTTGAGCCTTCAAGCTCGGCCAAACCCTGAAAAATTCTCTTCTCCACTTCCCTAGAAACATCATAGAGGTCTTGGTCTTCTTCAAATACCAATTTTAGTGCCCTAAGAGGAGGCCTCAAAGAGGCGCTTCAAAGAAGAGATAATGTCCGGTACCGATTCTTTCAACATTATTTCTTCTTCCACTTTTTCTTCGTAGGTTGTTTCATTATGAAGTAATAACATCAGTATCACTCATATACGGACATGTTATTATAAGTATGAAACAACCCTATTTCACTATCTATCCATCCTACGGAAAACGAAATCACCGCGCGTGCGTACGTACGGAATACCGTCTCCACGCCGTGGTGTAATCTATTTTCCACCACCACCTTAATTGGATGGGTATAATGGTGTAAATAATAACTATATATGATTATTGTAAAGTGATATTGATTCTGAAATTTTATAAATACACTCCAATACAATTCCACGATCATGAGAACGATATCATCGCTTGTGCGTACGTACGGAATACCGTCTCCACGACGCGATGAGATTCATTCTCCACATTAACCATTCATGAATGATTATAAAGTATATATAATAAGTAATCATGAAATATATGAAATAATAATGATACTATATTTATGTGTATATATATGTATGTCGTCTACTTAATTCCATTCAACTCAATAAGAAAATGAAAACAGCGTTCATGCGTACGTACGGCCTACCGTCTCCATGAACGGTATATTTCTTTCCATTTATTGATCTATTATATATATGTATATTCTGAATATATATTATATATAAATCATGTTTTATATTATGGAATTAAGTAATCATTATCTAAGTAATCATATGAATAATTACAAGTCAAAACACGGACGACAAATGAAACGATTTTACCCAAAACACTCTTTAACATGGAATTTACAAAAGAACGGGTAATATAAAGTCATAAGTGAACCATATATGATATCATAACAATGATTATGATTCTGGAATAAGTCAATGTCATTATTTAAATCATTATACTGGAGGTTCAGACACTTACAAAGCAAATCGGACCTAAGGCAAGGGATAATTGTGCAAATCTCATTTTTATCCGAGATTACTTATTTGTAAGTATTTACTGGGGTTATTGCTATCATCCATGTCCATGTTTTATAAAAGTTTATTCATGTATGTTTAAAGTCCTTTTATATCCATTTTGACTTTTTCCCTATGGTATGGAAGGAATCATTCTTTTTTTTACCCTACGAGGTATCTTTTTTAACTTTTCCGACAAAAGTACAAGAAGAATGTTTTTTTAACTTACACGGAACGAACGGATTTTGACGGTCTAATAAAGCCTTATTTTCTTGCAGATTCCTCCAAAATATTTCATGAATACTTTAAACCAAATTTCTTTATTTTAAAATTGCATGACATTTTGTGAAAAGAAAATTATTTTGAGGAAGAAAGGATATTTTCCTGAAGAATTTATTTCAAGTGTTTTATCAAAAGCATTTTTCATCTAAGATGACATTATTTCATATGTGTATGTTTCAAGTATAAAGTCTCTATGATTAACATGGTTTCACTTTTCTTATTATGAAACGATATCCATTTCTTTTATATGGATTATGTGATGGGATGATGTTTATGAAACCCATTTTATTTATTGGGTTACTATGAATGATGTATGTTTATTTTGTGGCACAAGTAAGAATGATTTCATTATGAGATGGGTGGGACCTATATCTCCCTCCAAAGAATTGGGTAAAGATTTATATCTCATGAGATAGACACGGCTGGAACGTTAAGTTAAACCGGTTCAATAATACAGGACTAGAACGAGGAGTTAACTTGATTCAGAAAGGGACTTTGTCCACTAAGATGGTCTTGGCAGTAATGCCTTGGCTACTATAGAAATCATATCATGTGATTAATGGTTTCCATAATTAAATGTTTTATTCGCATGCTATTTTATCATTCTTAATGTTTCTTTATGATCTATGCCTTATGTACTTCCATGTTTTGTGTCATTTTTCAAGCTTTTGATGTTTAAACATCATGTTCATGTTTTTAAGTTCAAATGTATATGGTATGTTTTATTTTATCCATGCATACCCTTACTGAGCATTTGAGATCACCCTTTTTATGTTTTATTTTCCCTAGGATATAAAAAATTGTTTTTGGTATGAAAAAAAAGAAGATATGTATGGGAGATGTTGAAGAACTTTCACCACAATTAAAAGATTACGTTCCAAGTTTCCAAAGACACTAAACTATTACGGTCCTTGTGTGTATGTTTTTGTTATGTATTAAGTATTCCGCTAAATTAATGTAATGTCCATGTACGTCAAGATTTGGGTCTCTACACAAGTGAACGATTTATCCCATATATGAACAATCAAAAAAACAACGGAATGAAATGGACAGCCCAAAATACATTTATATACAAATTTAACTGAAAATTATTTGTACAAGAAATTGAAAGTAAAACTAAGACGACAACTCAACTGACCAAACCCGATAACCATCTAACTCCATGTGACCCCGCTGGAAAATCTCCAAAAAAATGATCACACATCACCCAAGGCGATCGAACTCAAGCTGAAACCTGCACAAGGGCTAAAAACAAAAGAAGACTATAGGCGTGAGTATTAAAACATAGTAGGTCAGCCCGATATTCTATTACCAATGCACATCCTTTAAAATAAAAGAATCATCAATTTCAAGTTTTAAATAAAAATATGAATTTATGTCTTCTAAATAAGGTTTCATGCTATAAAAAAACTACCCGACAAAAACTTGCATGTTTTATAAACAAGAATGCAAGTAACAACTTTCAAAGCGGTGCAACTTCGAAACGAAAATAGTTTTCAAGAGGGCTGCTTTAAAGAATTTTAAATTATAAATAAATCACAAACAATACTTAATTTACCAACCAAACACAACGTATGTCTATGGTGAGTACATAATATCTAATGATCACAAGTCACAGGAACACCCCTAGGCACTAGTCAGTTGTGAGCCACAGCTACCTCGTATCTCGGTGAAGGTAACCATAATAAATATCTGTTCCCATGCACACGAGACACTAGTAGGGAGAATACTAATAACCTAGTGGTCCCCCTACATCATCATCATCATATAGTTTATTTAGTGTTGTCATCGTCAAACTTTATACGTGAAACAGAGGCCAAACCCCACAATATCACTAGCATACTAGTACACATCCACCCACCTAGATACCCGAGATTCCCTTTAGTGCTCAATCAAGTTACACATATTATAAAATAAAAATTTCACATATAAAGTCCATTACCAAACCATAAACACACAAACATCCCAAAAAAATTCTTTACATTTCTTTCACGAATCAACAAACCGCTAAATATTTTCGTAAAAACAATTTCAAGGAGTGTATTGAGGCTTTGCACATAAAACTCATTCAAAAACACTCTTTCAATTATAAATACACATCAAAACAATACCAAACCATATTTGGAAGCTATAAAAAGATTTAATAAAATCATTTAGTGGACAATAAAATAATCCCAATTGCACAACTTGGTATATACAAGTAAAACACTCATTCTTCATTTTTAGGAAAGGCCAAACGGGCCTTTAAACATTTTCTCAAAACTAACATTTGAAAAAGTTCTGCATTTAAATTTTATTAAGGAGGTTTTTAAAAACCATTTACGTAATAAAACCACATTCATAAATCCCTTAAAACACTTAGGTGACATATTCAAAACACAACCATTTTTATAAGAATGTGAAATGGGCCATTTTTTCACAACTCAGGCCAAAACAAGTTGTAAACAAAAAACCAATTGTTTGTAAAACCAAATCCAAATTTTAAATCCATTAAAGGATCCCAAAAAAAATTTCTTACATGCGGCCAATATATTTATAAATCCAAACATATTATTTTAAATTGCACTAGACACATAAAAGCCAACCGGGCAATTTACCGAACACATGGAATGCACTATTTAAAAAAACAACTTATGTTAAGCACTTAAAAAGTTATAAAACACCATTTTCATGCCATAAAGTTTTTCAAGATATAGAGAAATTTTATAAATACCATAAACCAAGTGCGAAAGCTCATGGAATAATTTATCAAATAAGAGGAGTGCACATTTATACCAAAACAACTATATTTTTACCAAAATAAGTCATAAAACATAATTTGTAAACAAAACCTTTAGAACTGAAGTTTCATAGCAGCACATATCATATATATAAGGTTATAATAGAGTTAGAATGATGAAACTCAAATGATAATGGTTTGTGCAAGGGATATACTTCCACAAATCCTTGGTGTAATGGAAACGCACACCAGAAATCACCCGTCGCAGGTTTATAAACCCTCAAACTATGAAGACCAGACCTAGATGAATATAAACTCTATAAAAAACCATGGTATAACATAAACCTAGGTCAATCATGACTAGGTGATATTATAAAACCATGAAATAATGAAAGGAGGAAGAAGAGGGAGGATAAAGGATATGAAATCTCACCAAATACCCATGAAAAGGATTGGGATTTCCAATGGACCGGATCAATACAATGAAAAAAAACTAGGTGTAACAATATGAATAGATAGTTATAGGATTTCATTATTTAGGTTTACTACCAAATGTATTTCGACCCTTTAGTGTGGTACCTGCAGCCCTCTAACACCCATGAATTAGCTTCCTCTAGAATGTTCCACCACTAGGAATTCCATCTCCTGGCTCGTTCGACCATAATATGATCTACCAACTGGGGTGATACCATTAGATTTTCCACCATTAAGTTTATACAAAAATTGAATTTAATTCTCTCAATTGATGGTTTATGAGAGTTCACACATTAGTATTATTTAATGATTAATCCTTTACTATTGCATAGATGACTTGAAGATAGGATCTAACTTCAGTATGAAAATCTAGAAAATCCTCATGATTATTCATTAAGGGGAATTCGAACCTATAGTTGTATATAGATCAGAATATTTCCCTTGTGCGCACTAGTGTATTGATCAATATAAAAGATAAATTTCATGTGATATGCATACTTAAATATAATTGTTAAATTTTATAATATATTGATTATAACATTCCTTTTTCATACTGAGTGTATAAACATTATTCAGAATCATCTCCAGATAAAAAAGAGAACTCCATGACACTATGTTTTTACATAGCTTTCAAAGTAAATGTTTGTGCTCCTCACCATGCCAAACCCGATGAATCTCAAGCATTTGGGGGCTTAAAACCCGAGAATGACAAAATATCATAATATCTATTTATTTATCTATTTGTTTTTTTACATCTGAGCAGCGTTGCATTTGAAATTATATATTTACAAAGATTATCACTTGCACTAAAATTGGAGAATATATGTTATTACATAAATCTGTTTTCATCTTCGTACCAATAGTTATATTCGAATAGCTTCTCATGTGTCCTATGTTTTTTTTCATACCAGTGGTTATTTTCAAAGAGTATTTGAACCTAAAAATATTAGGATGTTGTGTGTATACACAATCAAGGTTGTGGATCAGATTATTAGATATAATGATCTTCTAGATAGTGGTTAATTATAATTTGTAGGGGATTAAATCTCTTATTGATACATAAGACCGTGTTTCTTATGTTTTATACATTTTTATTTATCTTTTTTAGTGATTAATATAAATTAGTTTTGAAAATTCAAAAAATTACCTTGAAATATAATATTATCTAGTAAAAATATATTTTATTTGATTAAGTAAATTGATTTAAATAGCTAATGTAATCATTATATATTTTTTAACTGTGCTACAATCAATCATTGTGAAATCTCTTAAATGACCAAGAATATATTAAAATACTATTTTTATTATCTGAGAAAATTGATTTTAATTGGGGATTTTATTTTCAATAGAATTTTTATTGGGACGTCAATTCACACCATTATTGAGTTACTCATTCTGGACAAAATTTTTCAAAGATTGATAAGATTATGTCAAGATTAAGAAATCCAATAAATGATAGTTCATGGCTAATCAATCTGACTAATTATTCTTGATGATCAAGTTAACCATTTAGTTTTCAGTAAGGGATTGATGATAAAATGATGATTTCATGTTGGCGATAGCTAGGATCAAATATTCAAGTATCTTATTTGAGTTTCTTCATATGAATTCATTTAAATCTTGAATACTCTCAATGAATGTGTATTTATATCATCAACTATTTGAAAATAAATTATATGTAAAAACTCATAATGGTAATTTTATGATATCTCAAGTCTATGAATCTTCCCAAATTTATGTTTTTGGGAATTCAATTATGTAATATCATGTTTTTTCCTCTTATATAATTTTTGTGATTTTGTGAACGGATTGTATTTCATTAAATAAATACCATAAATATTAACATGGATGGTAAGTCCAATTTAATATTTATAACCAAAATCTTATTTTCTAATAGTGTAAGGTTAAGTATGACCCTCTAATGGATTATATGTCTAATACATGTGACTTTATTTCCATTCAAAGTGGGTATTTATCATATAAGGGTGTAGAGAAACTCAAAATTTTGTGTAGTTATTTTCATATATATCTAATCTACTCAAAATGGTATCTTAAAAGTGAGTCAAGATATGTGGAACTATTGAGGGTGATGAAAATTTCAAGAAACTGAAGTGATGTTTGGTCAATGAACATGTGTTCACACTACCTTAAACCGGAGAAGGGTGTGTGATTTATAATGATTCATTAATGAAATGACTTAAGTGTGTTATCTTTTTGAATTATATGGTGATATCTTATTACTAAAACTAATGGATGTTTCATGATACAAATTACCCACCTCATGACT
The DNA here is from genome assembly GCA_963277665.1 of Viscum album. NCBI lineage: Eukaryota > Viridiplantae > Streptophyta > Magnoliopsida > Santalales > Viscaceae > Viscum > Viscum album. The sequence continues at coordinate 599,515,239 of OY728134.1, read as the reverse complement.
TTTAGTTAGGAGAGGTAATATTTTAATTAATGTTATTGATGATTTATCTTAGTGGAGATTAATGTGAAATATACATTGAGAAAAAATGTTTAAAACTAAATATTCAATAAAAATAGTGTAATATTCACCAAAGAAGATGAGTGGATATGGGTGAAGACTATAAATTCTTAGTACACTACCACCCTAGAAAATATAGACCGTACAAACATAAAGGACGGTAATAAATCATATATTTCTCAAATGATTGTTCAACCATATATCCATGTAAATATTAAAGATGCTTAAATAGATAATGTGATACTACCAAAGAATTTTTGAAATGTTATTGAGTTCAACCTTGATTTTTATAGAATTATAAGGATCAAGATCCATGTTTGTGTCCCTTCAACACTAGACTTGAAGAAGTATCTATTGGAATATACACTTATATTATCACTATATATTAATTTATAAAGTATGAAGACGCATAAAAATCTAAAGAGTAAATTTTTTGGGACAACATAAAGAGGGACATTGTGGAGTATATAAATTAGTGTTTGGTATTTTATCATCTTGATGTTGAGAGATAGAAGTCTAAGGGGACGTTACAACCATTACACATACCAGGATTGATATGGGAAAACATCACCATGCATATCATTTTTAGACTCCCGAAAATATAAAATGGACATAATTTTATTTGGGTAGTATAGAGATCCTAGTTCTTCATATGTTCATATTATATCATTTTTTATGAATATTAAATACATTACATAAACACATGCTTTAAGGCCATAATAATTTAGCGCCTTAGGATACTTGGAACACAATATTCTAATATGGTGAAATGTCATCAATGTTTTCCACATAGAACATATCATCAAAGACTCTTACATGAAACCCTTATTCAGAACCTAGTAAAATGAAACATAAGGAAGGGTGAGAACATATATTCATTATGGGTACATAAAAATAATATGAAAATTGGGTATGAGAACAAGAGCATAATATTTGAAAATCATACCCTTAATATCAAATAACATAATCCCAAGTCATGGAATAAGGATTGGATGTTCATAAGCCATGAATCATATGATAATAAAATGACATGATCCACGAGAGAATTACATTTTCACAAGACATAGATTTATATAATTCACATAATATTTATACATTTTGAGTGTGTATAAATAGAAACAATTTCACTAATTAAGTAATGGATTGATATAAGGCCCTCACATAATCATATGGGCATGACACTAGGCCAACACATATTATTATGTACATGAAATACAATTCCCAATGTAAAATTGTGAACATGTAATCAGGTTCATGAATATCATTATGAACATGTAATCAGGTTCATGAATATCATGATGAACATGTAATTAGGTTTAGTCCTGACATTGTGAAAATGTAATCATGTCCATAGATAACGTTTTTAACATGTAATCAGGTTTATGCATAACATTGTGAACATGTAATTAGGTTTACACATAACATTAGGAACATATAATTATCTTCATGCAGAACATTTTGAACATGTAATTAGGATCAAGAATAACATTATAATCATGTTTTTAGGTTCACACACAACATATATAATAATTAGTTATTCATAGTTACCCAATGCATTGGAAAGAGATATTGGTATCTCTAGTCACATAATAAAATCATACATATGTGTTCCACAAGATCAGAAAAAATCATCATATCAGAATTCACTAAATTAGATCGATAACATAAAATTTCTTCAAATCCCAACTCATTGAAAATAGATAGTTTTATTAATTATTTCATCATATAATAACCTAAAAAAGAATCAAGTTTAATAACTATTTTAATATAGAATACCCCACAGGAGAGAAATGAGTTTCATAAACAACTATTCATTTTAAACACAATCTATTCAAAGAAATAAAAATAATTATGTTATTGTATTGAATCCCAATAAAGAATAAACCATATAAATTTTTTTTATCTTATATGGAGGTGGATTTTGAAATATCACATGAAACATTTCTTAATTAAAATAACCTTTATTTGAAAATAAAATTTTCAATAATAATGAATTTAGAAAATCCTTTTATTTGAAAACCACTTTTAAAACCTATAAAATAATTTATAAACCCATATGAAACATTTCTCTAAAAAAATATTGTTTCCAATCTGATGAAATCATTTTAAAACAGTAAATCGTTTTAAATCGTTTTTCATTCAAAATAACCGTAAAAATACAAAGGAAATGTTTTATATCAATTAAAATGATTTGAAAAACATAATTTTTTAAGACGATTTTATTTTAAAATGATCTTAAAATATCATTTTAAAATATATTATAAAATGATCTTAAAATATCATTTTAAAATATATTATAAAATAGTTTTATAAATCATTTTTTTGAATCAAAAAAAAATATCGAATAGAGAAACACATTTATATTTTTCATATATGTTTTTATCTAAAATATATTATGTATACAAGATTTTAAAAGTGGTACAATTATATGAAGATATAATGAATAAATAGTGGGTATAAAAATTCAAAAGTTTACCTTAGAGGAATATCATTATATTTCAAAAATTTATAATTAATCATAATGTATCCCAATAAATGATGAGATTCTAACATAAATCTTTACTACTTTGGTAACATTGAATCATAAGCCCTGTGAATGAATAAAAAAAATATAACCAAAAATATCCTAAGGAATTAAAATTTCCTGATATAACATGTCAATGGGGATGTATATACATGGTATGAAAGAATATAGTTGTGTAACATAATGTATGTCTCAATGAAATGAAAATTGAGACAAAAACCCCTAACAAATTTGGCGTTTTTTGAAGAGTAAACCCCATGAAAGAGATATCCAGAAATTTCTATTTTAATACAAATAATTTTAATTATAATAATAATGAAATACATTTAGGGTTAGTATATAAACCACATAAAATAATTATGTGGTGAAGAAGGCTTATGTCTCAATGAAAAATAATGGTGGGAAGGAAATCCCTTACGTTTAGTCTTGACTTCAATCATACAAATTCAAACCTCTTGAATGTTAAATATATGTTTATTATAAATATATTTGATGATAATATTCATGCACATCCTACAATAAATTATTTTCTTAGAACCATTCTTATCTATTTATTAAAAGTTTCATGTTAAAGTAATGTTTTAGGTAATAACATCTTTTTTCATACATATTTTGAATTGTTATTTTTTATCCTATTATTATGATAATGATTTCATAACCTAAAGAATGTACTAAAATATATAAATATACTATATGTAATTTATATATATATATATATTTATAGTAATCCAAAAAAAATAGTGGCAATAGATTATGTACGCTATTAATAGAGATGGTTGGTAGTACATTCACATGATCGTTGTTTTCATTTTCTTGTAAAATTGATAGAACGAAAGGTAAATGATATATATATATATATATATATATATATATATATATATTATCATTCCAGTATTAATTTTATTCCATATATATCACATAGATTTCTTAATCCCATCTTTAATACATTCCCTGTAATGTTTGAACAAATCACATCGCTTCACGGGGTAGTGGACTTCCAAACACACAACTGAAGTTATTGTATTCTCAAAAAATGGAGTGCATGAAGGTATTGGTGATATAAAAATTAAAAAATCATAATAAAATCCTGGAAATAAAATATAAAATATATAAATACTATTCCTATCATTATTCATAAGCTTGAAATTTGGTAATTAAAAAACAAATGAATCTTTTCATGAGGCAGTTGTTCATTGTACACCCAAACAGTGATTTTGTAGCCCATTTTATTGAAGTGTGAGTAGTTTTAGGTAATAAAATTTTATTGAAAATATAAATATATTTAATATAATTATTTTGTTTTGATACAATTATATAAAAAATTTAAGTTGTTTTTGGAATAAATAAAACAAAAACATTCGTTGATGAACAATACATCTTCTTTAGGCATCATATTTTGGTTTTATCTGAAGGCCTTCATAAGATGGATTTATTCATAATTTAATGGTTATAACATAATGTTGGGGGAGTTGTAAAGTGTATTAGTTAGGGTTTTTTATATGAAAAATGTCTTGAGAGGAGTGAATAATAGTGTAGAGTGAATTCTTTTATAAAATATTGGAGGAGTGGTATTCCAGCAAATACCCAAATGTAACCATTATTGGGTGGTATCCCTTTTGTAATGTGTCACCAAAATAAAACGAAATGGAGGGGAGGGATTAATTTTTAAATAAATTCCTCTAATACCCAATATAAGTACATTACTTATCATGTTATCCTTTATTCTCTATGATTATTATATTTTATGTTTAGTTTTTACCAATGAAACCTATATCTTTTTATTTACCCTGTTTTTTTATACATTAATTTTATAATTAGAATAATATAAATTAGATAATTCAAACCCAATTATTCTAAATATTAAATCCAATCCATTGAATAAAAATCTTATGTGAATGTAAAATTAATTTTTTTACAAAGGCATGTAATGCACAAAACCATTTTTTTAGCTTAATCAAATTAATTAATTTTAAATTTATCACGAATAATTATAGAAAAAGTTAAATGTGATATTATAATATTATATAAATAATTCATATTGAAAATTTAGAATCCATTTTTCTAAATTATATTCATATAAGTAGAATAATTTATTAAAAAACAAAACACACTGACGTGATGAGAAAATAAGTTAATAAAGTAATACATTCAAACTTTTATATATTTTTTATACACAATTTCTGTATAAAAATGATTACAATTAAATAAATTATATTAATAGATATATAATTGAATTGATATTAATTTTAAAGAAAACTAAAATACAATTCATCTATATACAAAATTCAAATAGAAAGGTTGTTTTTAATTAAAATTAAGTATTTTTAACTATTCATAAAAATAAAACATAAAAAACCCCAAATATTCACCATAAGAGAATATTATTGTTCCAATTTCAAAAATTATTTTTATTTTTTCTTATAGAATTTATAAATTTGACTAAATTTTTTTAAAAAAAATTGTGGGCTATTAAAAGGTGGTAAAAATTCCTTTTATGAAAATACATCTTTTTATGTGTAAAATTGGATATTTCTTATCTCTTATCTATAAAATACATAAGATAAATTATATATTATTTAATTTATATATAATAAATAAAATAATTTTAATGACTCATAAAAATTGGGTTTTTTAATTTACTGAGATAAAATGTTTTTCTGAAATGAAAAATACTTTTATTAGAAAAACAATTTCATTATTTTAATATTGTTTTTAATTTCATTTGAAATTAATTAGTCACCAAAAAATTCATTTCATAATCATGAGTAAATCCTAATTTAATAATTTATTTAACCCTTTTATAACCACTATTACTACATACAAGTAATTACTTTCATATTAAATAATAAAATTAACGATATATTTTTGTTCATTAAATATCAGTCTTGTGTGAAATATAAGAAATATTAGTGTTGTGTATATCATAAGAAAACTCAAAATTTCCTATTGAATAATGAAAAATAGTTACTGAATATAAATAATTATTAACTTGGTTTATTATAAAATAAAATTCATTGATGAATTGTAATTTATTTTATGAAAAATAATTCATAAAACTCAGGTTTTTAGATTCAATCCCTTTTAAAATGATTTTGTCCCTAAATATTGGATTGCGTCGTCAAATATTTATTACATGAATGTTAGATTCTAAAAAAAATCAACATCATACAAATTAATACTAAAACAACAATTAAAAATGGGAATTTGGAAACATTATTGTTTTCCAAAGTAAATTATAACTAGGTACCGGTATGAGAGAACATAGTTGGGAAGTGATGACTTGGACACAATATAATAACATAATTAATTATAGAGAGTGATATCGATAATTGATAACAAAAAAGTGGATGATATATAGGACGTTAAAAATCACAAAACCCTAAATATTTAATGATCTAATCGACCATTTGATTCATCATAAATGTATGTAGTAAGAAAACATTTTTTTCCAAATCCTTATCCTAAAGTTTAATATTTTTCATGAGAATATATACATAAATGGTTTCATTATATTTCCTAAAAACAATCTCCCCCTTGGTAATTGATCAATTGACACTTCACCTCTTACTCAATGAAATTAAGGTGGATTTCTTAATCATGAAGAAAGAAATTGATAGTAAGATCCCTAGATAGAATGATAAATCATTCCATATGATATACATTATAATCCAAGAAAAAAGATAGATTAGGTCCTACAATATTCATGACTATTTATATGGAGAAATAATACATTAATATATAAAACCAAATTCAATTTTCAAAATAAGCCATTTCATAAAATATTGTATATATAACCCTCTCAATATATTAAAATACAATATTTGAGAAATAAGGTAACTAAATATCTCAAAATAAACTTAACATTAATCTCATGTATATTCTAAATCATCTCTTGACTATCACATACACATAATTTTAATACATTCATCATATATTCTCTTAAAATATGGTAATTCCCAGAATTACCATCAAACATTAATACAAAAATAATTACTCCTTATTCCTTGAATAAAACCACAAAATAATGAATATATTCCATAGATAAAAAATTATGTAAACTCCATAATTGATTTCATAAACTACCTTTTCCACAAATACATTTTCAGTTCTGAGACTAGACATAGTATCCAACTTACTTTATTGTTATCCAAAATCTATTTACCGAAACTAAATACCATTTTCACAATAATAGGATCATATTAAGTGTTACCTTAATTTTATCAATTGTTTTCCATAAAAAATGAACATATAATTAAACAAATTTTCTAGGTCATCATTATAATTAAACATATCATTAAAATCCTTACTGAATCACTTATACTATATAATCTTTATATATTTTACAATTCATAACCCATGAATCCATATAAATAAATAATCCAATCCTTCCACATTGTTGATTTTCATCGAATAGGTCCATTCTTGGCATGGAAGAAAATTTTTCTCTTTAGGGAACTTAGTTTTTTAATTATCATATTCTACATAGACATCTCATTTAACTTGTCGACAATTTTTCTCTCAATAACCGTTACTTCCACAAAGATAACTTCTTCCCCTCCATTTGATATATACCACAATGTGTTTTTTCCTAGATTAATTAAATTTATAAATCCATGTCTTCATTCCCATATGATTCTTACAACATGAAATTTCATAAAATCCAATCTTCCCTTGATTATATGTTTTAGGATTATCACTAATGTTAATGTTGTTAATCATATATAATGATATATGATTATGATAAATTACAGTCACATCCATGTACTTTTTTCTTGGTATTTTCTATTTTAATTTTTTCCAATTTTTCCCCTTAGGTTCACCCATTAATTTTGTAGATAAGGGGAGGTTTTTGGGTTGATATAACCAAGAGCACAGTTAGACACACCATTTAGTAAACCTTGCAGACAAACCTTTTGCACGGTACAAGTCATGCAATTTTTTATTATAATTTTTCACTTCTAGTGTCAAACCTAATACACCCTCTCCTTCTCCATTCGACCCTTTCTACCAAAGAAGGCCACTATTCTCTCTCCAACTCCCTTGGTACCAATTTTTGAATTGGTTTTGAGGGGGGGGGGTGTCATCAAGTATCACCAAGTAAGTGGATTTCCCATACCTTTTTCCTTCTATTTATGGTTTCTTCACTACTTCTTGAGGTTATAAAATTACATTAGCCTGGGTTTCATCCCTATGTATTAATATAGAGTTTTTTGGATCATTCTTTATTATTATGTTTTTTTTCACTCTCTTGACGTGTAGTTGTGGTGTAGTTGATTTTTTTCTCCAATTTTTGGGTTTTTTGAAATCCAAGGTAGGTGGTTCTAGGTGGAAACATTATTTGGTGATTTTTTACTTTCTTGACATATTTAGGATGTTACTTTCCTATTATGTGTTGTGAATAATACATTTTTTGCACCACTGATTATGCGTTTTATTTTAATGTATCATTTTTACATGAAATTGAGTAGCTTTCATGTGTAAACCATGTTGTGTAATTTGAGGCCGTTTTTATAATTTTTTGAAACTAATTTATTAAATGGTGTTAGAGATGTAAATTCTGTTTTGGTATGGTATTGATTGGGGTTATGACTTAAAATTGTATTTTTGAAAGGAGTTGTGTGCAAAGTGGTGTAATCCCTCTCAAAATTGTATTACAAAATTTTTAAATAGTTTATTAAACTACATTGGGGGTGACAAATATGATAGGGTACTGTTTGGTGTTTGTATAATTTAGAAATGGATTTTTTATGTGAATATTTTATTTTATAATGTGTGGAACATGGTTGAGAACAAAAAAGGGATGCTCGAGTAACTAGGTGGGTGGACTTGAAATAATATGCTAGTGATTCAGAATGGGCAATAGCAGGGTTTTACTTACTGGGATTGAAGAAGATAATAATAAAAAAACCATGATGATTGGTTGGAGAGTACTAGGTCATCAGGGGGGGTCTCCTCCTAGTAGACCATGCACAAGAATGTAATTGGTTGTGGTTCCATAGTATATTTCAACGAGATACAAATTAACAAGGGCCCCATAGGTAGCTAGTACCTATGGGTGTTTCCTGTGAGAAGTGCTCAATAGTCACATTGTACTTATCATTGGAATACATAGTGGTTAGTTGGTAATTATGGCATCACATGTGTTTTCTCTAAAATTTATAATTTTTTAAAGATTACATCTTGAAAATTGATTTTATTTAAGTTGTCACCCTTAAAATTTGTTACTAGGATTTCTTGTTTATGAAAACATGAAAGATTTTTCATTTTTCTTTTAATGTTTATATCATGGAATATTATTAAGAGGAATCCTATTGGACTTAAGCTCACACCCAACATACACTATTGGTTGTAATTATGTGTGATAATGTTTGAAAAAAGGTATGGTAAAGGTCTCTGGAGACAATGGTTTGAGTTTTTAGTTTCCTTCCATGGTGATGTGTTATGGAGATGGCTTAAGGGAGATGGTCCCTTATCATGTGGTGGTTTTTGAGTCAGACTTTCTGCTCCTTTTTAGTTGTCACACTCTTGCATTTTTTTTAGAATCATGTATTTCGATTCTGAATTAAGTTTATGGTTTGTTTGGATGGAATTTTAATATTTGACTTACTTTTTATTATTGTTCATTTTATGGTTCTAAACTCAAGTAAATCATTCCCAGACTATTATTTATGATACATGGGAACTTATTCCATCCTGTGAGGATAGAGAACCCCCTTCGGTCCTTACAATAGACTGGGTCTGGAACCGATTGGATGGAGACCCACTTTGGTTTGTGAAAAAATGGTATCATAATTGGTTTACCTCTTTGGGGAAAATTATTTGGGATGAGTCTGGCTAGACAGGAGCTTGGTCTGTTGGAGCATGGAGTTTTATTTGTGAGTAGGGGGGCTGGACAACAGCTCTCGTGATAGACCACGAGTTTCCATGGTATATTGGGATTATTTTTTAACTACTCTTTTAGGTGGGACGTAGGTGTTGAATATTGCACTTTGATATTGTGTGGGGGAGAAGTAGTTGTTTATTTCATTATAGTGATGTGTTTGATTTATTTATTTTTGTTTTTTTTGCTGAAATTTTTCAGAATAGTCTTACTAATGATTTATCTTATGCATATTGCTTTGTGTAGAAACATACCTTCCTAAAAGGATCTCATGCACCCACAAGAGGAATCCAGAGAGAGTTCTTCATCACCAAATGATCAGAGGTTGGTAGGATATGTTGTATGGGATGTCTAGGCTATCGAGTATGGAGTGGTTCCTTCTCCTGCTCCAGTTAGATAAGTTAAACCTATTCCTTGTAAGGACAGATCCCATGATTTTCTCAAGAACAAGCCTCATACATTTTGAGGTAGCACCGAATCTCAGGAAGAAGTGGAGTGGCTTGAGAAGATAGATCATATTATTGGATTCCATGACACACATGAGGAGGTTAGGGTAAAATGTGCCTCATTTCTGGTATAAGGACCTATTTCCAGGTTATAGGAATCTATTCTTCATGCTGGGAAGCATGAGTAGATTAGATGGAAGGATGTCAAGGATATATTTAATGACTAGAACTATCCTGATGTCTTGGCCTATGATAGATATCGATATATTATGGACCATATTCTGGGTGACCAATTAATGATGGAGTATGACAACCACTCTGATGATATAGTCTTATATGCCCCCGAGATAGTCTAAAATTAGAAGATAAAGGCTCAGAGGTTTGAAAATGGATTTCATCTAGAGATCTATTCTTAGGTATTCCTGTTGAAGTTAAATACCTATATGGAGGTGGTTGACCGAGCATGTATGTTATAGATTGACCACACAGGTATGTCTGGATTCTCTCGGAAAATATTAGTGATGGGTAGTGGCAGTTCATCTACGAAGAAAAGGAAGCGAGAGGAGCAAGGGAAGAAGCGAGGTGGTATTTTAAGCAATCCTCCTTAGTAGTTTTCATCTATGGATTCTGAGGTAAGTTATGTTGTGTGCCACAAATGTGAGATGGAAGGGAACAACTGACATGCATGTTCATATTCATTTGGCCTTTTTATTAGTGTCGATATATTGTTTAATTGCAGGGATTTTTCAAGGTTATGCATCCACTCTATAGTGTGGCAGGATCTGTGGATTCTATGTGGTTTTTGTTCAATCATAGACATCCATGATTACAAGATATTGATTTCATGGTTGTGGTGGTAGGACCAGTTAATATTTTGGGTAGATCTGGTTCAATGAAGATCCATAGAAGAGTGATCATTCTCAGGTAGAGACCAGACATATTCATGTTGTGGAACATGCATCAGAGGGATTAGATGTAGTGCCTTCGATTGTTTGAGGGACTGTTTTGATTACATCTCTAGTATCATTTTTGTTCTTTGATACCAGTTCTTATATATCTTTTTTCTCTTCTTGTATTATTTATCTTTAGAATATTCTAACCGAGTTGTGGTCTTTTGCAACAGAGTTGGTGAAATCATTGGGTTAGAAGAAGGAGCAAGGTCGCCTGTGCCCATCATGTGTGATTTCAGTTTCACAGGTTGAGATGGAATGAGATCTTCTGGTCATGGATATAGACCTTTACTATATAGTTCTCAGCGTGGATTGGCTATTTCACCTTCATGCACATATCCATTTCTATAGGTAGTATGTATGTTTCATGACATCTGATGGAAATCTTGAGTTTTTCTTGGGGAATGGGATCCTCAGTCGGGTCATGCGGAACATCCACTCCAATAGTTGTAAAATATTATTATTCAGTTATTGTCACTCATTCTAGTGGATGATGGAAGTTATCTTGATGATGGATTACCTCATGTATTCGATTAGTTCCCGGTGGTATTTATAGACAATTTCTCATGTTTTCCCTGAGAGCAAGACATGGATCTCCTAACAGATTTGGCACTAGGAACACATCCCATATCTCTTCCCTTATATCGTATGGCCCCCACTTCTTGGAGGGAATTTAAGAAACATCTGGATGACATGGAATCAAAATTATTAAATCTTAAAATAATTTCTCATTGGGCTACTTCTATTAATTTTGAGAAGAAGATTGATAAATACCTCTAGTTGGGAATCGATTAGTGGATGTAGAATATGGTAACCATCAAGAACAAGTTTACTTTGCCTAGAAATGACATTTTTTGATAAGATGAAGGGGGAAACGTTGTTTTCTATAATATATTTTCATTTTGGTCACCACCAAGACTGTTTGTGCGAGGATGATATCTGGTAAAGGAATTTTTGATGTAGGTATGACCACATGGTGTATCGGGTCATGCATTTCATATTGAAAAATGATCAAGTGGTTTTTTATATCACTCATGAATAGGGTGTTCCACTATTTTATATAATATTTCATTGTTGTATTTTTGGATGACATCCTAGTGTATTCTAGTTTCAGGGAAGAGCATGAGCATCATTTGTGGATCGTGTCGAAAACTATGTTGGGTCGTTGCCTTTATGAGATGTGGTCCAAGTGCTCTTTCTGGACCAAGAATGTGATGTTTCTGGATCATGTCATCTCTGAATAAGGGTTTTCGGTGGAACCCGATATGATTACTGTAGTTATTTCATGGGAACAGAATAATAAAATGTTCAATATTAGGAGCTTACTAGGACCGGTAGGTTACTACGCCCAGTTTATTTGGGATTTCTCTTGGCATGCTTTGCCCAAGACCTCACTCACGTAAAAAGGGGTGAATTTTGAATGGGGCCGAGAAGGTCAAGAATCATTTGAGGAGTTGAAGTAGCAGTTTTCTACTGCCACATTGTTGATATTTCAAAAAACTGGAAAGCGCTATCTTGTTTATTGTGATACTCTATATAAGGGTTTTTGGTGTGTTCTTATGCAGTGTGATCATGTGGGGGCGAATGACTCTCAAGAACTCTAACCACATGAAATGAATTACCTGACCCATGACTTTGAGTTAGTAGTTCTGATGCATGATTTGAAAACATGGTGTCACTACCTATTTGGGGAGATTATTGTGGTCTTCTCCGATCATAAGATACAAGCCTATATCTTCTCCCAGAAGGATTTTAATCTAAGGTAACACTATTGAATTGAGTATTTGTAGGGGTTCAACATTGATGTTGTCTATACCCCAAGGAAGGGTAATGTAGTGTTTGATACCCTTAGTAGAAATGATCTAGTGCAAGATTTGAGGAAGTCCAGTGAAGAGTGGACTCTAATGGGACTCTTCACTCAAACGCATGTGGAGACCAAGGATCACAGTGGATGTGCAATACTAGTAAGTGCTCAGTAGAATCCTTCTCATTTGGAGTTGATTCAGTAGGAGCATCCTTGTGATGAGCTGTGTTAATGGCCAATGTAGTTTCTTCGTGGCGGGGACACATCTTCTGAATGGTATTCATATCTCGAGGGGATATTGTGATTAAAATTCCATTTAGTGGTGCCATTTTCTATGAGGGAGGTAGTGATGAGGTCTATCCAACAATCTCAGTGGGTCATTCATACCAGGGTTTCCAAAATGTATTATGAAATTGTTCTCTTGTTCTAATGTCCAGGTATGAGATGAAACATAGCTGAATTTGTATCGAGGTGTTAGACATGTCACCATGTAATAGCAAAGCACCAAAGGCCCTGTGGTTTTCTTCTGTAGTTCCCCATTCCAACCTATATTTGAGACAAGGTTTCAATGTATTTTTTTGCATTATTCCTACACCTCGAGGTAAGACCACCATTTGGGTAGTTATTTATTACCTTAACAAATCATACCACTTTATTCTGATCTGAGAAACAACTAAAGTGGATGAGTTGGGTAGATTATATGTTCAGGAGGGGGTAAGGATTCATGGTGTTCCATAAATTTTTTTCTTAAACAGTACCCCCATTTTACCTACTAGTTTCGAGAAGGAATTCACAAGGCTTTGGGCTCATAGATTAAGATGATCATGACATACCATCCTCAAACGGATGATTAGACAGAGCCGTAAAATTAGATTCTGGAGGACATGCTTCTTGCATGTGTTTTGTATTTTAGGGGAGCTTGGGATATCCATTTGGGTTTGGTTGAATTTTATTTTAATAACAGTTATCAATACTCTATTTGAATGACTCTTTTTGAGGTGCTCTATTTTTGGCCTTGCCGGTCTCCTCTCTATTGGGATGAGGTAGGTGAGATCTCACTGTTGGGGTCGAGCCTTGTGCAAGAGACATCTAAGATGGTCAAGTTAATTGACAATAGTTATTGATAGCTCAGAGTCACCACATATCTCATTCCGACCATATGCATTTTGATCTTGAGTTTTATATGGTTGATCAGGTGTTCTTGAAGGTGTCCCATCATTTGGGCTATCATCATTTTGGAAAGTAGATAATGCTAATGTTGAGGTATGTCAGACCTTTAGAGATCACAGAGAAGATTTTCAAGGTCTAATATAAGTTAGCTTTTCTTTCTCAGTTGACATTAATTCATGATGTAATCCATGTCTCCTTATTGAATAAGAATAATCAGGATCCATCCCATTTCCTAAATTTGGATGAGTTAGAGATACAACCATATTTATTAGTATATGAAGGACCAATGTGAATAGTGGATTCCTAAAATAAAGTGCTCCCTGGAAATACTATTCCATTATTCGGTGTCCTCTAACAGCATGGGAATGAATTCCATGAGACATGGGAGGAGAGTTCATGTGTATAGAAAGTGTACCCATTCATGTATTCCAATAAATATGTATGTAAACTTTTTGGTGTGGTATTTTTTCATGGTGGGGATAATTGTCACATCATCATTAATCTTTTCAGGTATTTTCTCTTTTAATTTCTACCTATAGTTTCCCCTATGATCCCCATTGAATTTTGGAGATAAGGGGAGTTTTTTGGGTGGATAGATCCAGGCGCACAGTAAGTTGCACTGTAGATACCCAAGCTTGTTGTACATGAAAATTACATTACTTTTTTGGAATACTTAATACATGACACAAGTGAATTCAAAGACTATATTTGTTTAGTGTCTTTTGAAACTTGGAACAAAATCTTCTAATCATGATGAAAGATCTTCAACATCTCCCATAAAGATCTTCCTATTTTGGTTTCCTACCTAAAACCATTCTTTTTATCCTGATGAAAATAAAACATAGAAAGGATCATCTCAAATGCTCCGTAAGGGTAAAAATGAAGAACATAACACAAACAAAAAACATTTAAATGTAAAAATATGAACATATTTTTTAAACATAAAAATATTTTGGAATGACATAAATCATGGCAGTATGTAAGGCATGGATCATAAAGGAACAATAACCCTGATAGAATAGCATTGGAAGAAAACCTTTATTATGGAAAAAATATAAGAACATAAAATTATTTCCAAATTAGACAATAAATTTCTCCCATGACCATCACAGTGGAAAAATTCTATTACTGAACTAGTTTTACATGTCATTCCAGCCAGGTATTACTAAACTAGATTCACTTGTTGTTCCAGCCTTGTATTAATAAAATATATTTACTTGTCGTTCCAGCCATGTCTATATCATGAGATATAAATCATTACACAATAAATTAGTGGGATATATAGGCCCCCCTATCTCCTAATAAAATCATTTTTACACGTTCCACTAATCATAAATAATTCATTATAGCATAACCTATGCAATAAAAGGGGTTGTAACATATCATTCCATCCTAACATAATCCATAAAAATATCATTCCATAATTAACACAATAAAATCATAGAAATAATAGGTATAAAAACATAAACCTATTTAAGAGTTTCATCTTATAAGGAAAATAATTTTTTTTAAAACACATGAACTTAGTTCTTGGGGAAAATATCCTTTTTTCTTCAAAAACGTTTTATCTTTTAAAAATTTCATGCAATTTCAAAAGAAAATAATTTAGTTGAAAATAAAAATGATTTATTTTAGAGGATTATTTGTGGAAATATTTCTTTTTGAAACTGTAAAAATTCATTAATGACGTATAAGTTAAATAAAAACATTCTCCTCATACTTTTGTCAAAAAAGTCAAAAAAGTACCTTATATGGTAATCAAAAGAAAGATTCCTTCCGTACCATATAGTAAATGTCAAAAGGATTAAAAATGACTTCAAACATACATAGAAGAATAGTAAACATTTTTTGAAAACATTTTTAGAAATCATGGACATGGATCATAAATATAACCATAATAGATACATACATATAAACAATCTTGGATAAAAATGAGATTGCAAACTTTTCCCTTACCATAGGTCCAATTTCATCTGTATGTGTATGAAAATCTTTTATATTAGGTTTAAACATATTAATAACTAGTAAAATAACCATAATAATATTTATGATATCATATATGATTCACTTATGACTTTATATTAAGCGTTCATTTGTCAATTCCATGTTAAGGAAATGTTTTGGGTAATAATCATTTTATTTATTGTACATGTTTGGACTTATTATTATTTTTATTATTACATAGATAATTATATACATAATTCAAGAATGTAAAACATGATTTATATATCATATATATTCATTATATAAATATATATAATATATCGATAAATGGAATGGAATACACTATTCATAGAGACAGTAGGCCATACGTACGCATGAACTCTGTTTTTGTTTCCTTAATAAATTGAATGGATGTAAGTAAATGAAATATATATATATACATAAATCCAGTTGCATTATTATGTCATATATATCATGATTATTTATTATTTATATTATATAATCATTCTTTAATGGTTAACATGGAGAATGAATCTCATCACATCGTGGAGACGGTAAGTCATACGTACGCACGAGCAACGATATTGTTCCCATAGTTGATGAATGTGATTGAAGTGGATGGTGTATAATATCTCAGAATAAGTATCATGTTATAATAATAATATATAGATATTATTTCCACCATTATTCCATCCATGTTTGTTGGTGGTGAAAAACAAATTACACCACTGCGTGGAGACGGTAAGTAGTACGTATGTACATGCGATGATTTAGTTTTTCACAGGATTGATAGAAAGTGAAATATGGTTGTTTCATATTTATAATAACATATTCATATATTATTGATACATATGTCATTACTTTATAAAGAAACAACTAAGAAGAGTACGTATAAGAAGAAATAAATTTGAAAGAATCGGTAGAAGAGATTATCTTTTCCTCGACATGCCTCCTTTAAATTACTTCTTAGGGAACTAGAGCTGGTATTTTGAGAAGACCAGAACCTCTAGAATGTTACTATGGAAGGTGAGAAGAGAAATGGGAATGGTTTGGCCGATCATGAATGTTCAAATTTTAGTGAATAGGAGAGGGAAGAGGTTTCCTGTTATAAGAGAGGAGAGGGTCACTTTAATAATGTTCTAAAATATTAATTTATTATAAATAAAATTTAAATTTAAAATTGTCCAAAACATATATAATTACAATATAAGATGAATTTTATTCTAATAAACATCATACCACAATTTTTGGACACTATTGGATTATTTTTTATCCTTATCATTTTTGTTTTACCCTTATTTTACGTTTTTTAAATCTTACTGTGATATCATGTTATTTAAAAATCGTGGTTTAATGAAATTAGCTTATCATGTCAACCAAACAAAAAAAAATTATTTATGAAATATTTGGACATATATTAAATTTTTTGATGAATCATAGTTTTTTATGAATTTAATATCATATAATAAACTATTTTATGTTTTAAGTTATGAATTGTGTCAATTTTTGACACTATTCATAGTTTACTTTTTTAAAATTTTATAACCTGATTCCTATGAAAATAGTGCATTAACTAAAATATAATACGGAAATAAAATCCGTAAAATTCATGAATTACAATAAAATATCCAAATTACATTTGTTTTAATATTTATAAATTCATTTATTTGAATCATTCATTAATGAGTAAATCACTACATCATAATTATGTCATATATAAATAAATTTATCTATTATTTAAAAATTATAAATAAATTAACATGATGTAGGAAATAATTTTATCTTTAGAATGAATATTTATTGACATAGATATCTTTTATAAATCCCCATATTAAAATATATTTACTAAACAATATATGTTTAGGTCATAGTTATCATTACTTTAAATTAAATATTCTAAAATATTATTTTCAAATCCATGTGAATCCATGGGGTTCCAAAATCGAACCAACGATGCCCATGGATAGAAATATATCATCTAATTGGATTATATATTGTTTTAGGATGGTTTACTATTATTATAATATGTTTTTGTACCCATATTTACCAGATCTACTGTATAAAAATTTTAAATAAAATAATTACTGATGTTACTATTCATAATGACCAAAAATAAAAAATATCTATTTACAAAATTTGAACCTTCTAATTCCAAATTTGGAATCAATTTTTACAAATTCAAAACAGGGATGTTTTAGTAACTAATTTGAAATTAATCTCGTTGTCTAAAAAAACATATTTTTGTTTAAAACGTTTCAGTAGATTCAAATGTTTTTACATACGAATTCAATGTAAAGTTAATGAAAACGACATAAATTGTCTTAAAATAAAGAAATGTATTATATTTATAATATAAAACCATTAAATAAAATATTTTAACCATATAAATTATTTTTATGAAAATAGTTGTTTTTAATTAAAATTTAGCCTATTTTCATTGTTCATCAACATATGAAAGTAGTAAGAAAAATATCAAAAATTTATACAAAGTAAATTTTTATTTCCCAACAACAAATAAGAAGTTTATATTTTCAAATATAACTTATAAATGTGTCAAAAAATATATTTAAAATGGTTTCACCATCAAAAGGCGGTAAAACAACATTTTTTTGAAAAAAACTATTTTTATTCAAAAAATTTATTTTGTTCTCATATCATTTGTTTGATGAATTCTAATGGAATATAAAATAAAATATTTGGATTATACTATTAATAAAATCTAGTTCATATAATATATTAATAATATTTTATTGTGTAGTGAAACTCGGTATTGCGTACCACACAAGTTATCGAGGAAGGTTGCTCTTGCATGTAACACAAGTCATGTTAGAGTTGCATGTAGTGAAAGATTCCATTGGTGTTGCATATAACATAATCCAAACTTAGTTAATTTATATATTGGAAAAAATCTATACACACTGTTTTGGGAAATAAATTCTAACAAAATAACTTGAAATTGTTTGAAACACAAGCCAATAATAGTGTTGCATATACTGCAAGATAATACAGTGTTTCATATATAGAAATCTAATCTTGATGTAGTATACAACCCAAGACATCAAATAATCTATCTCATAAAATCTTGGGGGTGTTACATTCTACCCTCCTTAAAATTATTTTTTTTTGAAATTCTTCAGGGTTATAATTGGTTTTCTATATGAATGTTTCATTCATAGAAACCTACATAGTTAAAAGGAATAATAAAAGTTAATTTTAAAAATGAATCTTAGAAACATAATGGTTACCCAATGTAACTCATCACTGGATTTCGACATAGGAGAACATAGGTGTAATGTGAAAACATGGATTTAGAAGTGAAATTTAACCATCAAGTTCTGATGGGTAGTTATAGAGAATATGGTTTGGAGATAGTTAACTACTAGAAAGCCATAAATCTACTACGATTTAAAGGACCATTTGATTCATTGAATAAGAAAGTACTTGGATAACATTTTTGGTTTTCAAGACCCTTTTCCTAAAGTTGATGAATTTTTTCATGAGAGAAAATACTTACTTGATTTCAGTATCATTGATCATTCCCTAAACAATTTCCAGTTCAACACTTATTAAAAGTAATGAAGTTTAATTTTTCATTGTTGAAGTTTTAGTAGATCATGCGATAGAATGATAGGTCATTCCATCTATCTCTATCACAAAAATCTTGGCATAAGTATTTAAATATACATAAGTAAATATATGGGGAGAGTAATCGTATATGGTTACAAAAATGGACTTATACTTAATCTATCACACCAATTAATAAAATAAAACTAATTTATACTTACAAGGAAATTCTTGTAGGACAGTTGTTGGAGATAATACCCTGTCACACTTCTGTTGCAGGTTCGATCCCCGCAGTCTTGTCCAACACGGCGGGTTGCCACCCATCCTGCGGGTGGTTCTTTTTTTAAAACAATACTATTATATCATTCCAGATATAATATAAAAATTGATCCAGCCTTAAACAATACTATATGATGTACAACATAATCCATTCCAACATTTTGGATTATCCAAGACACTTTTGTCCAATCTCACCGTACAAAGAAAAGATTTATCAGAAAGTTCATATAACAAGTATGTGAATACCATCATTTATCCCCCATATATCATAAGATATATCATGTTGATCACATTCTAATAATTTCAATGAATTCATCATGAATTCTCTGGAGTCATAGAAATAACATAAATTCCCATATATTCTTATTTAGAACATGCATGTTTCCTTATTCAAAAACTTATTGGATATATTCTTTATGTCCTGAAAAGTTTAATACTTACTCGGTGATAACATAATACACATTTCAACAAATCTTTAACCAATTCCAAGGTAACTAATATCGGCAAACATATCTTTATAAAAATATCATTATCTCAACATCACTCTCATATTAAGGGTAATCCTTCCATTAATCATGTGTTTTATAGGAATATCAACATTTCATTATGTCACATTTATTATCCATTATAACTATTCAACATATTCTTGAAAATCTATAGCGAAAAACATAAACCGATAACTCTTATTTAATTAATCATTTATCATTAGTGTATTCCAATACATAAATAATTCAATACTCTTAATTTAATTGTATGCATGGATTACATCCTTCCTTGTATTAGAAGTAGATCTTTATGTTTGGGCATTGAGTTGGGTAATTACCATGTTTTCCATAAAATGATAAATTATACTCCATAACAATTCGTCAATCTATGACACTTTTTCTCAAAGAGATAACATCTTCCCCCCATAGACTAAAACTAAAAAATAATAGAGCGAGAGGAAAAATCATTCTAAGAAAAAAACATAATCATGGGGGAGTACTTTCAATATCTGACAATATAGGTTTAATCCTAGAATATTTATGATCATTTTCATAATTCTCCAACTATAACCTATAGTAATACTTAACCTTTGTTTCATCCCTAGACATACATTAGAAGTATCTATAGTGATCCCACTACGGTTTTCACATCCTATTTTCCAGAGGATGACTAAACCTTCCATATGATACCAATTTTAAAGACCCAAGATGGAAGTATGTGGAAATTAAATTTATTTTTCGAAATACATAATATATTACACAAACAAATTCCTAAGGACCATATTAGTTTAGTGTCTTTTGAAACTCAAAACATAATCTTCTAAACATGGTGAATGATTTTAAACAACTCCCATAATGATTTTCCCCTTTTTCCTACCTAACACCTTTATTTATATCATGGGGAAAATAAAACACAGAAAGGGTGAGCTCAAATTCTAAATAAGGGTAAACATGGATAACATAAAACAAACCATAAACATTTGAATGTAAAAACAAGAACATAATGAATAAACCTAAAAATATTTATCAATGAAATAAATCATGGCTGTTTGTTAGGCATGGATCATAATAGAACAATAACCATAAAATAATAGCACTGGCATAAAACATGTAATTATTGCATAAAATTAAGAACATTAAATTATTTCTATAGTATCCAAGGCCTTGCTGCCCTGGATATAAAAGTGTACAATTTACCTTATAGAACAGGGTTTATTTGTCATTCCAGCCATGTATCATAAAACCAGATTCACTTTCCATTCCAGCGCTGTATTACTGAACTGGATTTACTTTCTATACCAGCTATGTATATCTCATGAGATATAAATCATTACTCATTGCATTGGAGGGAGATATCGGTCCCACCCATATTATAATGAAATCATTTTATAGGTTCCACAAAACATAAATCATTCATCATAGAATAACCGAAGAAATAGAATGGGTTTCATACATATCATTCCATTATAACATAAATCCATAAAAAGTTCATTCCATTATAAATGCAATTAAATAATAGTAATAATAGGTATATAAATGTAATCCTTTTAAATAGTGTGATATTAGATAGAAAATAATATTGGTATAACCCATGAACTTAGTTCTTAAGGAAAATATCCTTTCCTCTTCAAAATTTTTTTCTTTTCCAAACATTTTGTTCAATTTTAAAAGAAAATTATTTAGTTTAAAATAAATATTAAATATTTTATAGGATGATTTGTGGAAATAAGGTGTTGTGAAACCATAAAAATTCAATCATGTTGTATAATATAAAGGGGTAAAAATGACTTTTAAATTACATTTAAGAATAGTAAATATTTTATGAAAACATTTTTAGAAAACTTGGGAATGGATGATAAATATAACCCTTGTAGATACTTACGTATTAACAATCTCAGATAAAAATGAAATTGCAAACTTTTCCCTTACCTAAGGTCCAATTTATTCTATATGTGTATAAAAATATTGTATAGAGGATTTAAACCTATTATCAAATTGTAAATGAACCATAATAATATTTATAATATCATATATGAGTCACTTACGACTTGATATTACCCATTCATTTTCCAATTCCCGGTTAAAGAAACGTTTTGGGTAATAATCATTTTATTTTATCATACGTGTTTGGACATTTATTTTTTATATTTTTACATAGATCATGATTTACTTAATTCCATAATGTAAATAATGATTTGTATTTCATTTATATTCAGTAAATAAATATATATAATAGATCGATAAATGGAATGGAATACACCATTCATGGAGACAGTAGGTCGTACGTACGCATGAACACTGTTTTCGTTTCCATATTAAATTGAATGGAAGTAAGTAAATGGCATATATAAATATATACATAAATAATTTTGAATTATTATTTCATATATTTCATTGTTAAATATTAATTATAATTTCTAATCATTTTTGAATGGTTAACACGAAGAATTAATCTCATCGCATCGTGGAGACGGTAAGCTGTACATACGCACAAGCGACCATATAATTCCAATAGTTGTTGAATGGAATTGAAGTGGAAAGTGTATAATATCACATAATTAGTATCATGATATAATAGTATTATATAGTTATTATTTACACCATTATACCCATCCATGTATGGTGGTGGTGAAAAACAGATTACGACAGGACATTGAGACGATAAGGCGAACGTACGCACGTGCGGTGATTTCACTTTTTGTTGGATCAATAAAAGGTGAAATAGGGTTGTTTCATATCTATAATAACATATAAATATATTAGTGATATTTATTTCATTACTTTAACATGACACAACTAAATAAAAGGATGTATAAGAAGAAATAAATTTGATGAAATTGGTAGAAAAGATTACCACCTCCTCAACGTCCCTCCTGTAAATTTACTCTTAGGGAACTAGAGTTGGTATTTTGAGAAGAAAATCACCTCTATAATTTAAATAGTGAAGTTTTTAAGATAAATGGGCCAGTTTTGGCCCATCATTAAGGTTAAAATGGAGTGAATAGGAGAAGGAGGATGTGCTCTTTTATAAGAGAGGAGAGGGGTACTTTAGCAAAGATCCAAAGTAATAATTTATTATAAATAAAATTTCGATTTAAAATGGAAGAAAACTTATTTAAATCTAATATAATATGATGTGAGTTTGAATATACATCATCCAATAAATTTTTGACAATATTTGAATTTTTTTATCCGTATCTTTTTGGTTTTACCCTTATTTTACCCTTTTTAATGATACTGTGATTTCATGTTATTTACACATTGTGGGTTAATTTAATTACCATATCATGTCAAAAGACCCAAAAAAGTTATTTATGATATATTTGGACTTAAAATAACTATTATTTTCTAATCCTAGATTTTTAGGAACTTAATATCATTAAATAAACTATTTTGTATTTTATGTTATGAATTTTGTCAATTTAGGACACTATTCGTACATGACCTTTATAAAAATTTAAAAAAAACATGATTACTTATAAAATAAAGAATTAACAAAAATATAATATGTCTATACCATCCATAAAATTCATTGATGACATCAGAATAACAAAATTATTTTTTTATAAATTCATTTATTTTAATCTTTCATTAATGAGGTAATCACTACATTATAATTATGTCATAAATAAATATATTTATATAATGTCTAAAAATTATGAATAAAATATCATGATGTAGGAAATTGTTTTATCTTTCCAATTATTTTTTATATACATATTGAACAATTATATAACCCCATATTAAGAAATAATTAATAGAATATATATGTCTAGGTTATAATTATCATTATTTTTGAAATAATTTTTATACGATGGAATTTTCACATCCAAGTGAATCCATGGGGTCCAAAAAATGACCCAAGGATGACCATGGTTGGAAATATCTCATCCAATAGTATTATTGCATGTGTTAGGGTATTTTAATATTGTTATAATATTATTTTTTTACCCCTATTTACCATATTTACTTTTTAACCATGGTTAATAAAATAGTTATTGAAAATACTATTTATAATGTCTAAAAAATAAGATGTACCTATTATCACAATTTTAAACGTATAATTCCAAATATAGAATCAATTTTTCCAAATTCTAAACACATAATTTTTAGTAATTAAATTAAAATTAATCCCAATGTAAAAAGGGTTTTTGTTTAAAACATTGAAAAAATTAAAATATTCTCACATATGAAATCAATGTAAAATTAATGAAAATGAATAAAATTATATTAAAATATAAATATATATTCTATTAATACTTTAGAACTATTCAATAATATATTTTAACTATATAAATTATGTTGATGAAAAAAGTTGTTTTCAATTAAAAGTTTACGTATTTTCACTATTTATCAAAATATGAAAGTTATATGAAAAATATCAAAAATTTAACCAAAGTAAATTATTATTTCCCACTTACAAGAATAATCTTATCCTCTAAAATATATATTATATATGTGTCAAAATCTAGATTTAAAATAGGTTCACCATCAAAAGGCGGGAAAACTACATTTTTTTTGAAAAATACTTATTTTATCCGAATAAATTGATTTTGTTCACATATCACATGTAAGATTAATTATAATGTTATAAAAATTTAAAAACGGTGTCAATATTATTCATAATGGATAGTTTATATAATATTTTAATAATATATCGTTGTTTTGGGAAACTCATATTGTGTACCCCGTAAGCTATCAAGGAATGTCTCCCTTGTGTGTAACACAAGCCATGTCAGTGTTGCGGGTAGTGAAAGATTACATTGGTGTTGAGTATAACAGAATCCAAAATTTTTTCATTTATACATTGAACAAAATCTATACTCAGTGTTATGTGAAATTAATTCTAACAAAAGAATATGAAATTGTTTGCAACACAAGCTAAGAATAGTGTTGCATATACTACAAGCTAATATGGTGTTTCATATAGTTCTAGAAAATCTTGGTGTAGTGTATTATGTAATACATAAAATAATATGTCTCCTAAAATATCGGGTTGTTAGACTCATAGCCTACTAAACAATGTGGGAAAAACCGTGTGCATGGTCTAGGTCTTAATTTTATATTTTTACCATTTTCCCTTCTGAATTAAACCAAATACGCCCCTCTCCTTCTCTGTTTGACCCTTTTAGCCATATAAGGCCACCAAGGTCCCTTAAAACAAATTTTAGAAGGGTTTTTTGGTGGGGGAAACATATAGGATCATAAAGTAAGTAGATTTAACCCATTCTTTCTTCCTTTTATTTAGGTTTGCTTCCCTCCTTGAGGTTTTAAATTTCCAAAATCTAGGCTTTCATCTTGAGGATTTAATATTTCGCTTTTTGGCTTAATATTCTTTATTTGGGGTCGTTTTAACTTTCTTGTGGTGCATTTTTTGTGCAATTGAAGTTTCACTCAAATATTTGGGGGGTTTTAAATCCAATGTAGGTGGTTCCATGCGTAAACAGTATTTGAGGGAATTTTTTTTCTTTGATGAAATATATAGAATCTTCTGTTCCTATTATGTATTGTGAGAAAACCATTTTTGTTATAACTAAATAATTATTTAGTTTTAAAGTAGTCCTTTTACAATAAATTCATTATTTTTCATGTGTGAACCATGTTGTGTTATTTTAGAAAATTTTATAAATTGTTTAAATTGATTTATTAAATGGTGTCTGGTCTGAAAAATCTATTTTGGTATGGTATTGGTGGTAGTTTGGCCTTAAAATAGGATTTTTTTAATGGAGTTGTGTACATAGCCATTTAATCCCTCTCAAATTTGTTTTATTAAATTTTTAATGGGATTATTAAACTACATTGAGGGATGAAAAACATGTTTGGGTACTATTGTGTGTGTGTTTGGTGTATAAATGGTGATTTTAGGTGAAAATGGTATTTTATAACACATGTAACTTGGTTGAGAACAAAAAGGTAAGCCCAGGTAACTATCAAGGCGGACTATGAAAAGTATACTTGTAATTCAAAAGTGGCGATGACCTGGTTTCACTTATCAGGATTGCTGATGATAACACTAAGTAAATAATGATGATTGGTTGGATACCACTAGGCCATTGGGGTGTCCCCTCCTAGTGTATCATGCACAGTAATGTAATTGATTGTGGTTCTGAGACATATTTCACTAAGATACAAGGTACCTAGGTCCCTATAGGTAGACAGTGCATAGGGTGTCTCCCATGACTAGTGCTCATTCATTATATTGTATATACCATCGAGATAGTAATTTTTAGTTGGTAATTTTAGTAGAATGTTTGTTTTATTCATAATTATTCATTCATTAATGTTTCCCTCTAGAATACCATTTTCCATTAAACATGCATCCGTTAATAATTTTTAGTAGCATTTCATGTTTACAAAAACATGTAAAAATTTTCTTTTGTTTTATAATGTTTATATCGTGGAATCTTTTTGGGTGGAATACAATTGGGCTAATTCTCACACCCTACATACACCTTTGGGTGTAAGTAAACTTGGTAATATTTGATGTAGGTAAGATCAAGGTCTTGGGAGATGATGGTTCCGGTTGATAGTTTCATTTCGTGGATTGGTGTTGTTAATATGGATTGAGGGTGATGTCCCCTTGTCGTGCGGTGGTCTTTGAGTTAGACTTACTTCTCCTTTATAGTTTTCTTCCTCATGGGAATTTTTTAAAACCTTGTAATTTAATTCGGAATTTTATTTATATTAATTTTGTATAGATATTATAAATTCTTTTTATTTATTATTGTGGGATGTTTTATGATTATAATCATGGGTAAATAATTCCCAAACCATTGTTTATGATACATGGGCACCTGTGCCAACCCGTGGAGATAAGGAATGCCCTTCAATACTTATCATATATTGGGTCGAGAACCTATTGTATGACAACCCGTCTTGGTTTTTTACAATCACAATATCATTCTCTCAAGCCATCAATAATTTTGGTTTCTCATAACTTCTGAATTTTGCATTAGATTCATCATTTACCTGATTCATTCTGGTTTTAGACATCAACTAAAACCACAAGCATAGTGTGAGAAACACTAATCACATTAGGGAACCACATGATCAGGAAAAATAACTTATAGTATTTCCAAATCATGAAACCATATTATTTAACATATTTCACCTTAGTTTTTTCCTATGATATTCACAATCACATTCGATTTAAATTCTTCGTGATGGTTCATAAATAATCTGTGAATTTAAAAAGCATATCCCATAGTAATTTCAAACCAAATATATAGGAAGGCTAATTTATGTGCACCAGTTCATGGACGAGTCTATCTCCACAATGTTCTATTAGAGATGTTACCCCTAGGTACATCTATTATAGAGCCACATATACATGTAGTATCTAGTGAAATATGTATCACTAGGAAACCACTAACTCTATAGTTTACCAAAATTCTAGGAAATTTTCTAATTCATTAACTCATAATTATACATATTCTTAGAGATATCACTAGACATATCTTTAAAAATATCATTAGGGAACTTAATAATTTTTTTCTCTTGTTATTTTTCAATAGATAACTTAAACATTTAATTTATACTATCTATAGTGACTCAAGATCTTCGTACATGGATATTACATCATTTTTATGAATATTCATTACATTAAATAAACATACACCCAAGGGTCACAATTTTTTAGTGTATTTGGAAACATGGAACACAATCGTATAATCTAGAGAAATACCTTCAGTGTTTCCCAGAACAAATGTCCCATTTAATAATACCATAGAAGACCCTTATTCATAACCCATAGAAAATAAAAAATATGGATGGGTGAGGTCATATGCTCAGTATGGTTATATAACAAAGATACATATGTATAACATGCAGATAAGGGTATGAAATCATGAGCTTAAAATTTTAAAGCCATAACATGAATATCAAAGATAATAATCTAGAGTCTTGGAATAAATATTTGATGGTCATAAGAAATGAGTCATTTGATAATCAAAGAACATAATCCAAGAGATAATAACATTGTAATAAAACAAAGACTTGTGGAAAATAAATCATCTAATAATGTAGTGAACTTGTATAAATAGAAACATGATTACTCATTATGTAAAGTACCAAAAATCAAGCCCTAAAATAAACTTATGTAAAATAAAACATGCCCACACATATCATTTTGGTCATGAAAAATATTTCCTCGCAAAACATTGTGAACAAGTAATAAGGTTCATGTATTAAATTGAGAACATGTAATCATATTAATGCATAACAATGGGAACATGTAATCTGGTTCATGCATAATGTTATGTACATGTAATCAGGTTCACTCGTACCATTGTGAACATGTAATTAGGTTCACACATAACATTGATAACATGTAATCTGGTTTATATACAACATTGTGAACATGTAATCTGGTTGATGCATAACATATATACACAAGATTTGTTCATTGGTCCCACCCATCACATAATGAAATCATACATATGTGTTACACTATATCATGAAAATTAATCATATAATAACCCATGAAATGAAATGGGTAAAAACAAATTCTTCAAATCAAAACCTGTGGAAAAGAGATAGTTTTCATAATCATCCCGTAGTTGTATAACCCATGAAAAGAGGCGGGAATCATGAACATTTTAACATGGTATATCCCATGTAAAGGAAAACCTTTCCATAAAAAATATTTCATCATAAAAAACATTCATAAAACGAATAATAATGGAGTCCTAGGATCATATCCCTAGTAAATAATTATCTAAATTGAATAATGGAATCATAGATGGAGGAGTATTTTTAATGTTCACATGGAACATTTCATAAAGAAAATAATATTTATTTTAAAATAACATCATAATGAATGTTCAATATAATTTTGTTTAAAAACAACTTTTATATCTTGTAATGTATGATTTAGAAATAATTCAAAAAATTGAGGAAAACACAATTTCCTATTTGAAATTTTTTTAAACGTAAATACTTTTTAGAACAATTTTCATTGAAGATACAATAGATAATTTTAATGTATGCTTTCAAAATTATCTAATATGATTTTAAAAAATCAAATAATTTCATTTGAAATGATCTTAAATATCATCTTAAAAATTAATTTTCTTTATAAAACATGGTTTTGAATGAAAATAGATTTCTGACTAAAGAGAGAAATTAATTTGGATTCTCCTAAAAAGATTTCATAATTTAATTATGTACAAAAGAGTTAAAAATGGAAAAATTACATGAAGATATTAGAAATAAAAAGAGGAGAATAAAATTAATGATAAATATTGAGAGGTAAATTATGGGAATTATATAGTTGATAATTAATGAAAATTAATCCTAATAAATGATGAAATTCTAACAAACGTATTTATGACATTGAAAAAATTGAATATTAAGTACCATGAAGAAATAAAATAATATGGAACATTAAATATCACGAGGTTATATAAATTCATGATATTACATTTCAAAGGGGTTTTATATACCCATTATGAAATAATATAGGTGTGTAACCTAACATATGTCTCAAAGAAGACAAATTGGGACAAAATCCTTATCTATTTGGTATGTTTTGAACCATAAACTACATAAAAGATAGATCCTATAATTGATGTGAAAATACTAGTAATTTTAATTATAATAAACATATAATAAAATCATTATAAGTATATTCACCTCATAAAATAAATATGTGGTGAACAAGGAATGTGTCTCATAGAAAAATAAAGGTGCAATGGAAATCCAAACCTTAAGTCTTGACGTCACACATTCTAAATTAGAAATACTTTATAATAAATATAATTATATTATTAATATAATAATGAATAATATTCATACATGTAATTCCATATATTATTTTATTAGTGCCATTTGTTTTCTCATTAATTAATAATTCCATGTTAAAGTCATGTTTCAGGTAATAACTGCTTTGTTTTTTATATATGTTTTGATTGTTATTTTTTTCATCTTACATTCATCATTATTTGCTCATTTAAAACCCTTAAAACATGATATAAATATCATAAACATCTATTATATATTTATTTAGATTAATCCATAATATTTAGTGGTAGTAAATGAAGTACATCATTCAAGGAGATGGTAGACCATATGCATGCATGGACATTGTTTCCATTTTATTAACGTATTGAATGAAATAAAGGTAAATGACCTATATATATATATAAAAATTAAATAATTATATTACATTTATTATTTCATATATATAATTTATTTTTACTAAACCCATCCTTAATACATTCCATGCAAAGCGTGAATGAACACATAGCTTCGCAAGGTGGGTTTTTAACGTACAAGCCAACACCATTATCATATTACCGCCAAATGGAGATAATGAATGTACGTGTGGTATAAAAATGAAAAAATCATCATAATATCTGAAGTATCATTTATAAAATATATAAATAGTATTAAAATCATTATTCTGATTCTTTTAATTTAGAAACAGAAAAACAAGTGACATCGGTTTGTTAGGCGGTAGTCTGTCGTACACATGAGCAATGATTTGATATCCCATTAAATTGATGTTTATGTGGTTGTAGGTAGTAATATTATAATAATAACATATCAATTTATTTTAGATGCCTAGGTCATTACATAAGAAACATATCAACATAATTTAAGGGGTTTGAGTAAGAAATAAAACAAAAACACTCATTGATGAAGGTTACCTCTTCTTCGGATATCTATTTTTGGATCGCAAAAAGGCTATCATATGATAGATTTACGAAATGAAATAAATCCTATATGATGAGGGAGTGTGATTTTGAGGATATGTTTTCAGGTTTTGGTCGATCAAAATGTTTTGAGAGGGGTGAATAATATGAATGTTAAATACCCTTTTGTAAATACCAAAAATCATTAACTGTTGGGATGTCAGCCTCACCTCATGTGGAATAAAAATATAAAATTAATATATATTATGTATGAATTTGTATATAAATACCACCAAAATCCAACATAAATATATGGTTATAAGTTTATTCTTTAGTCTCCAAGTTTTTTTAGTTTTATCTTTATAGTTATTACCATGGAAACTTGTATATTTTTTTTACCGAGGTATTATTTACATTAAGGTAATAATTAAAAATATATTTATTAGTTAATTTAAACCCATTTTATCTAAATATTAATTACAATTACTCAAATAAAAAATAAATTTTTATTTAGAATTAATTTTAATACAAGCACATGTAATGCGCAAAACCATTTTTCAATCTTAATCACATTAATTAATTTTTACTTTTTTAATTAAAATTTATGGTAAAAAAATTATGTTAAAATTATTTTATAATATAAATTATTATTATATGAAAGATATGATATTTTTTTCCATGTTAATTTCATATAATTGGAAGAATGTCATAGAAAATTAATATCACAAACATGATGAGAAAGTGAGTTTTGAAAGTTGAAAAGTTCAAAAGTCTACAATATTTTTATATCAAATTTCCTTATGATATTTCTTCCAATGGAATAAATTGTATTAATAAATTTATAATTGAACTAATTATACTTTAAAACCAAAATTAAATATATTTTAACAATATAAATAGTTTGAAAAAATTGTAGTTTCAATTAAAATTATGTATTTTGAACAATTCAAAAACAATTATCATTTTCAATAGAATACCAAAAAACCACCTTATTATAATTTTGAAATTAAACTTTTAAAAATAAATTTTATTTTATTAAATAGAATTCATATGTGTCAATTTTTTTAAAATATGTTTAACCATTGAAAGGTGGTAAATTACCTTTTAGAAGAAAAAAAATCTTTTTCATATGCGTAAAATTGGATTTATTCATATTTCTTGTATAGAAACCACAATAGATTAATGTTAAATAGTTAATTAAATATATAATATATTAATTTCTTTGAAATGATTCATAAAATGAATTTTTTTAATTTATTGAGATAATTTTTTTGTGTACATACAATAATAGTTTTCTAGAGAAGGATTTTTGTTATTTTAGAATAGTTCATACATTCATTTATAAATAATTGTTTAAAAAATAATTCATTTTATAAATACTAATTATCCATATTTTCATAATTTAGTTAATTCTATTCATACCCAATGTTCATGTGGCCAGGTGATACCTATCATATTAGATAATAATATTTATAGTATATTGTTGTTTGAAGAAACTCCATCTTGCATGTAATGGAATGGAACATAGTATTGCATAAACTTCACGAAAATATAAATGTTGTGTGTAGTTCAAGATTAAATTTTTGTTCCTTATAATTCATGAATAACTTTTTTTAATGTGAATTGTAATCAATTAAATAATTCTAATTTATTTGAAAATCATAATTCATAAATACACATGTCGTTACTGGCTATGTTCAATCACATTACAAAGTAAATGAACTTCATTACTATTAGATAATATTTCAATATTTATAAAATGTATAGGTTATAAATCATGTAATTGGTAATGTAAAATTTGGTATCTTATTCTATTATATTTTATCCGGATATTAGTTTTACATCAATATTCTGGGGAATTCATAACTAGCCTCTAGATTCAGAGTTTGTAATACTACTTCTTATCCTGAAACACATTTTCAAAATGATAAGACCATTAAAACCCTTGAGTAAATGTTTTGATTTAATTATTTAGATTTAAATAGTGTTTGGATTAAAAAACATCCGCCAATTGATTTTTTTTACAGCAATAGCTTTCACACGAGAAATCTGACAGCACCTTATAAAGCAATATTTGGAATAATTATAAAAATATAACATAAATGGATGATTTTGGTATATAATGATATTTAAAATGAATATAATGTCACTACTCGTCCCCCAGGGCCCATGCCATGACTACCCCAAGTCCGCCTTCCACAGGCCAGGAGCTGGAGACTACCACCGAAGGCGTATTCCCTAAAACTGGGAAGACATTTCCTTTTTAACCTGCTAGAACACGTAACCAAGCACACAAAAAGATAGGAACACAAGTAATCTAAACAGTAAATAGAGTGAGTGCAATATGTAAAAGGGTATAGAATACAAGTACAACTAGAAAGTACAATTTAAACTGTGATACAATACAACTGAAAAAAGGAAGGTCAGATGTTGGGTCGTCCTCCGAGGTTCCTACCTGAAGGGTAGGTACAGATTGGCTGCTCAGCACTCCACGTCCACATGTCTCCTCTGCGTACCAACACGTCGTTTGGTCTACCTCCAGGTACCGTCCAGTCCTAGTACTCTCATCCTCAGTCAGTGATGTCTGTCATCTACATCCAACACAACAAGGTGTGGGCATAGCCCATGCCGGGGTGAGTATAACGATACTCAGTAGGGACCCCGAGACCCTCATGGTCTCAAAAAATACACTATTGATAACCCAAAAAGTATGAAGTCAATATATAATCCTACTTAGTTATATGCTCATACATATACCTATGTTATCAAGTAATCCATCTCAATCATGAGGAAAACAAAGAAAAACTTACTCATCTCAAACCAGGATTTTTATTCTAGAGGTAGTATAAATTAACACCCCCAATCACATTGTCGAAACTATGGATGCTAGGGAACTCTTCCTCTATCGAGTAAAGTGGGCCTGCCGCGACACCAAGTGTGCTTCCCACTAACCTTGGAAATCTGAGGTATTCCTCTTGTCTAGTACTGTGGATCTGCTGCATCACGAAGCGTGCTCCCCACTGTGGGTATGTCGTGTAACCAAGCACGCTCCCCCTCATCGCCTGCTAAGGTACTCCTCCTGTTAAGAATCATGGGTCTGCCACGACACCAAGGCGCTCCCCACTGTGGGTCTTCCATGACACCAAGGTTCTCCCCACTGGGCTAGTCAAGTCACTCTGAGTCGAAACGCTCAGCAGTCGTCAGGTCTCAGCCTGATACTTGGTCAACGAACTAAGCTCACTCATCTCTAGGAGGATCTGCTCCATAAGCTACTGGTCGATAATCCAATTGTCAAGAAGTCCCATGAAGAATTATCTTAATGCTCTGGCACCTCATAGGGGTCTCAACGCAACCGTCTGCATGTCAAACGGACGAACGGTTTGTGAGTTATTAGCCTTTTAGTCCCATGGGTCCAGTTGGATTCATGCTTGATCCAACCAGACTGTTTCCCATCTCAAACCTAAACTCTAGTGGAGTATACTCAAAGGGACCATCTCAGTCCTTGATTTCCAAAACCACTCATTGTTCATCAAATGGACGTCTGGTGCCAATGTTCTGGTCAAAGGAGCGTAAAAGGGTCACAGTGGGCATGTGTCCGGCCCGACCCCTCAGGGGCGCTGCGGGGGGGGGGGGGGGTGTAGAGACCCGAAGCTTGACGTACATGGACATTACATTACTTTTGTGGAATACTTAGTACATAACAAACACACACACACAATGATCGTAATAGTTTAGTGTCTTTGGAAACTCGGAATATAATCTTCTAATCGTGGTGAAAGATCTTCAACATCTCCCATAAAGATCTTTCTTTTTTTACCTAAAACCTTTCTTTATATCCTGGGGAAAAGAAAACATAAAAGGGTGAGCTCAAATAATCAGTAAGGGTAAACAAAAGAAATATCAATCACATCATTTTCATAAGAACATAACATTTTGGAAATCTTAACCTGCAAAAGAGAGCATAATTTCATAACATGGGATAAATCATAGTAGTGAAATGAAATCCCCGATAATCATAACATAAAACATAAAACATTGTGGCATACACACATAATCATAGAGAATCATATCTTATTAGTCAAGACTCATTGCCAAGACTATCTTAGTGGACAAAGTCCATTTCTGAACCGAGTCACCCTCATTTCAGTCCTGTTTCACTGAACCTGTATAACCTACCGTTCCATCCATGTCTATCTCATGAGATATAAAATCTTTACCCAATGAATTGGAGGGAGATATAGGTCCCACCCATCTCATAATGATACCATTCTTATGTGTGCCAAAAAATATTAAATCATACATCATTGCATAACCCATGTAATAAAAATGGGAATCTTAAACATTGTGACATCATAAAACAATTCATATAAGATAAAGGAATTCATAAAAATAATTCCATCACAACATAATCAAATCAATTTAAAAATATGGATAGAAACAAAACCCTTTATTATCTTAGATGGAAAATAATTTTGATAAAACACTTGAACTCCATTCTTGAGGAAAATATCCTTTCTACTTCAAAAACATTTTCCTTTCTTAACATGTCATACAATTTTAAACTAAAAGAAGTTGATTAAAAATATACTTGAAAACTTTTAAAGTAAGATTCTTGGAAATAATGTTTTAGAAATCCATTCATACCGTATAATTTAAAAAAAACATTCTTCTCGTACTTTTGTCGGAAAAGTCAAAAAGTACCTCGTAGGAAAAACGACAAAAGATTCCTTTCACATATTTTACTAAAAACTCACCTAAGGGTAAAATTGGATTTAAACAATTGTAGGTGGATGGAAATAATATTACATATTGAGGAAACATGGATGTGGATGATAAAATACACCCCAATAAATTCCAATGTATAAACAATCTTGGATAAAAATGAGATTGTGATATTTCCTTTACCTTTGGTCTGATATGCTTTGTACGTATCCGAACCTCATGTATAATGATTTAAAAAATGTTATTTACTTATTACATAATCATACTTATTTTTATGATATCATATATGGTCATATTCTTAGCTTATTATTATTAATATTTCATTACAACTTGTTATTCGGGTGTTTATTACTTTTTGTTCTTATGCATGTTTTGTCGAATAAATTCTTATACTTCTCTTTAGGTTATAGATACCTCATTTTCATAATGGTATTAGTGTAATATATATCATATTCATTCATTCAATTCATTTATATAATCATTATGAAATGAAGATCATGTATAACGAGTCGCATCACATCGTGGAGATGGTATTCTGTACGTACGCACAGGTAATGATATCGTTCCTATGATCGTGGAATTGTATTAGAGTTTATGTATACTATTTTAGAATCAATATCAATTTATAATAGTCATATATAGTCATTATTTACACCATTATACCCATCCAAGTAATGTTGTTGTGGAAAATAGATTACACCACGGCGTGGAGACGGTATTCCGTACGTACGCACGCGCGATGATTTCTTTTTCCGTAGGATGGATAGATGGTGAAATAAGGTTGTTTCATACTAATAATAACATATCAGTATATGAGTGATACTGATGTTATTACTTCATAATGAAACAACTAATGAAGAAGAAGTGGAAGAATAAATAAAGATTAAAGAATCTGTAACGGACATTACCTCTTCTTTGAAGTGCTTCTTTGAGACCTCCTTTTAGGGCACTAAAATAGGTCTTTTAAGAAGACCAGAACCTCTAGGATGTTTCTAGGGAAGTGGAGAGAAGAAATTGGCAGGGGTTGGCCGAGCTTGAAGGCTCAAAGTGGTGTAAGGAAGAGGGGTAGGAGGTGCCCTTTTATAAGGGAGGAGAGGGGCACCTTTGGAATAACTAAAAATATTATTTTATTATAATGTCAAGTTCGGTTTTAAATAGCTCCAAATTGAGTTATTTAGAAGATGAGGTGGGGATGGGTCAAAATCCTCTCATCCAATATAATTTAGACATGTTTAGTTCATTATATTAACCTTATCTTTTAGTTTTAACTCTTAGTTAATTAGACTGACATTTACCATGTCACTTTGTATTTTTATATTATATAGTTAATAAACTTACCATATTCATCCAAGAGACCCCCAAGTTGTGTTTTATTAATATATATAACCTTATCTAAGTCATTTGGCTGAACCTTAGATTTTTAGGAATAAAATAACAATTAATAATATAATATGTTTTTAAAAACTATTTTATGTCAATTTTGACACTATTCAATAGTTTATTTTTTTGAAACTCATAACAGAATGATTACTTCGACCAAAATTACTTAACTCAATACTAACATGTCATATTAACCTAGAAAATTATTTTAGTTCATAAAAAGTCTCAAATTATATTTATTTGGGTATTTATAACATCAATTATGTCAATATTTCATTAATAAGATAATTACTGCATCATCGTTGTGTCATAAATAAATTAATTTATTTAATGTCCAAAAATTACCAATAAATTACCATTATGTAGGAAATCCTTTTATCCTTTTAAGGAATATTTATAGTCGAATTTATCTTATGTATAACCTTATATTAAAAATTATTTAGTTATTAAACTTTGACTTTAACTATTTTAACTCTTCTTTAAATAAATTAATAATAAATGTCCAAATCTAATCCAAGTGGGCCTAAATGGTCATATTTTATTGCTAAGGTTTTTTTTCTCGAATTACACCTGTCCAATAGAATTAGGACATGTGTTAGGGTAATAATAATATCATTTTTACCCTTAATTACCATATTTACTTTTAACCGTGGTAAAAAAAGTAAAAAGTTACTATTCACAAAAAATTATTTTCATCTCATTGAACCACATTTTAGTCCTTGATATTAACCGTGTCTCTTGGATTTTCGAAATTCCACTCACAGAAGTGGTAATATTAAGTTTTATGAAATATTCAGTTTTTTTTAACTACCACTTAGTGGTTTCACTATTCATAAAAAAATGAAAGTTTTCAGAAAAATACCAAAAATTAGATCTAAGCTATATTTGATATTATGAATTCAAAAATAATGTCTATTTTATCAAATTAAAAACATATCAGTTGCATTAATTAATTTAAAAATTAATTCCCGTCGTCAAAACAAATAGCATGTTTTTAAGAGATAATAACTATCAAAAGATTGACACTTGTTTATAACTGGTTTAAATGTGAAATTACATCCAATGACCAACATTGTATTAAATTGTAAAAATATATTTTAAATATAATTTAAAACCACTCAAATTAATAATTTATCACTATTAATTATTTCTATTAAAAAAGTTGTTTTTAATTATAATTTAATAATTTTCACTATTCATCAGAATATGAAAGTTATCCGAAAAGTACCAAAATTTAACCTTAGGCTAAATTTGATACTAAAAATCTAAAAATGAAGTCAATTTTGAGAGATAAAATTTTTAAAATTTTAAAAGGTGGTTATTACTACTCATAACGGCTAGTTTTAATAATATTTTAATAGCATATCGTTGTTTAGTGAAACTCGGTATTGCGTACTACACACGCTATCGAGCAAGGTCGCGATTGAGTGTAATGAAAGGCAATTCAATGATGTGTGTTAAGAAATCTCCTTTTGGTGTAGCGTACAACACAAGACATTAATGAAATTAAAAAGAGTATTTTTTTATAAAATCTCAGGCTGTTACATTCTACCCCCCTTAAAATGAATTTCGCCCTCGAAATTTGTCGGGGTTATAAATGGTTTACTACTCGAAAGTTTCTTTAATAGAAACCGACATCGTAAAAAGGAATACCAAAACTTGGCATTAAAAACTAAAGTCTGAAATGTAACGATTACCCAAATTAACTCATCATGGGGTTTCCACGTAGGAGAACATATGTGAAAATATGGATATGGAAGAGAAATCTAACCATCATGTTCTGATGGAGAGTGGTAGAGAACATGGCTATGGAAAAGCCAGCAATCACAAAGCCATAAATTTGTGATGATCTAAGGTACTGTGTCACCGTTGGTCATTCTTTGGACAATTTCCACTTCATCTCTTAAAGAAATGAAGTTGGATTTGTCATTCGTGAAGTGTTAGCAGATCATGTGATAGAATGATGGGTCATTCCATCTATCTCAAACAAAAGGTAACAAAAGTTATCAAAAATACATAAGACCATCTATGGTGAAGTTAATCATATACGATTCCAAAAATGAACTTATACTTCATATATCATACCGCGTAATAAAATAAAACTACTTTCTACTAACCAGAGACTTCTTGTAGGCCAGTGGTAGGCGATAAAGGCCAGTCACACTTCGGTTGTGGGTTCGATTCCCACAGCCTTGTCCGACGTGATGGGTTGTCGCCCGTCCTGCAGGTTATCCTTTTTCTAAAACTACATTACTATAACATCCCATCAATAATATCGAAAAAACTTTTATCCTTAAACAATACTAACTTATGTCTAATATAGTCCATTCCAATCTTTAGGCTTATCCATAATACTGCTGTCCAATCTCATATTATAGTGAAAATTATTACCAAAGAGTTCATATAAAAAGAATGTTAATACCATCGTTGATCCCCGTATATCATGAGATATGTCTTGTTGGTCACATTCCAAACATTCGAAGGCCTTAATCATGTATTCTCTTGATAAATGAATACCCATTGAACCTTAGTGAAAATAGTAATGCAGTTAAAAGTTAACACTTTCATTATACCAAAATCCTCAAAATTCTATATACTCAAACCATGATATCACTTAGTCCTTATATTAATAATGAGCTCATGAATACTTTCAAACATTGCATTTTCTCCTTATCCCTTCATTATGCGCATATCATCTACTTTCCAAAATATTTGAATCACTTTTCATGGTTACCGGTACCTTAAAATTATTGAAAACCACAATAGACCAATACATAAATATTTCAATACACCATAAAAGTACCTCAACAACATTATTCTTGAATACCAATACATAAAAATTCAGTCCATCCACTTCAATTATTGTCCTGGAATAAGTCCTTCCTTGATTTAGAAGTAACTTTTTAGGTCAGGGCATTGAGTTGGGTAATTCCCATGTTCTCCACAAATAAGACATTGAACTCCATAACAGTCTGTCACTCTATGACCCTTTTCTCCACATAGATAACATCAGTCCCTCCATTTGAGGTATTCCTCAAGGTTCTTCTTCCCTTCTTTAGAAATCTCAATCTTCCTTTCTTTATGCTCCTCAACATGAGAACATGCATAATATTTTATCTTCCTCTTCTTTGATGAATTAGGCATACCACTAAATTTCACCTTGTTAATCATATATCGCGATGACTGATTCGGCATAATCACAATATCTTTCTCTCTAGGAAATACACAATTTTTTTGCTCATAGTCACCAATTTGTCCATTGGATTCAATGATAACCGAATTTCTTATGGTTCCCTCCATTAACTAAAACACAAAAAGAATCTTGTGAGAGGAAAAAATCATGCTAGAGAAAACAACATAGTAAAGGGGGAGTAACCTCAATATCTAACATCTTAGGTTAAATTTTAATATCGTTAGCGCAATTCTAGGACTATAACCTATACGTATACTTAACCTTAGAGACATCCCTAGACATACCATAGAAATATCTCTAGAGATCTCACTAACGTTTTCACATCCTAGTTTCCAAAGGTTGACTAAACCTTTCCTCTGATACCAACTGTAGAGACCCGAAGCTTGACGTACATGGACATTACATTACTTTTGCGGAATACTTAGTACATAACAAAAACACACACACAAGGATCGTAATATTTTAGTGTCTTTGGGAACTCGGAATATAATCTTCTAATCATGGTGAAAGATCTTCAACATCTCCCATAAAGATTTTCCTTTTTTTACCTAAAACCTTTCTTTATATCCTGGGGAGAAGAAAACATAAAAGGGTGAGCTCAAATGCTCATTAAGGGAAAACAAAAGAAATATCAATCACGTCATTTTCATAATAACGTAACATTTTGGAAATCTTAACCTGAAAAAGAGAGCATAATTTCATAACATGGGATAAATCATAGTAGTGAAATGAAATCCCAATAATCATAACTTAAAACATGAAACTTTGTGGAATAAAAACATAATCATAGAGAATCATATGTTACTATTCAAGACTCATTGCCAAGACTATCTTAGTGGAAAAAGTCCATTTCTGAACTGAGTCACCCTCGTTTCAGTCCTGTTTCACTGAACCGGTATAACCTACTGTTCCAACCATGTCTATCTCATGAGATATAAAATCTTTACCCAATGCATTGGAGGGAGATATAGGTCCC
Organism: Viscum album; assembly: GCA_963277665.1. Taxonomy (NCBI): domain Eukaryota; kingdom Viridiplantae; phylum Streptophyta; class Magnoliopsida; order Santalales; family Viscaceae; genus Viscum; species Viscum album. Next base: position 599,474,231 of record OY728134.1, on the reverse strand, counting down.
ACCCATCTCATAATGATACCATTCTTATGTGTGCCACAAAATATTAAATCATACATCATTGCATAACCCATGTAATAAAAATCGGAATCTTAAACATTGTGACATCATAAAAAAATTCATATAATATAAAAGAATTCATAAAAATAATTCCATCAAAACATAATCAAATCAATGTAAAAATAGGGATAGAAACAGAACCCTTTATTATCTTAGATGGAAAATAATTTTGATAAAACACTTGAACTCCATTCTTGAGGAAAATATCCTTTCTACTTCAAAAACATTTTCCTTTCTTTACATGTCATACAATTTTAAACTAAAAGAAGTTGATTAAAAATAAACTTGAAAACTTGTAAAGTAAGCTTCTTGGAAATAATGTTTTAAAAATCCATTCATACCGTATAAGTTAAAAAAACATTCTTCTCGTAATTTTGTCAGAAAAGTTAAAAAGTACCTCATATGAAAAACGACAAAAGATTCCTTTCATATCATTTAATAAAAACTCACCGAAGGGTAAAATTGGATTTAAACAATTGTAGGTGGATGGAAATAATATTACATATTGAGGAAACATGGATGTGGATGATAAAATACACCCCAGTAAATGCCAAAGTATAAACAATCTTGGATAAAAATGAGATTGTGATATTTCCCTTACCTTTGGTCTGATATGCTTTGTACGTGTCCGAACCTCTTGTATAATGATTTAAATAATGTTATTGACTTATTACAGAATCATAATTATTTTTATGATATCATATATGGTCATATTCATATGTTATTATTATTAATATTTCTTTACAACTTGTTATTCGGGTGTTTATTACTTTTTGTTCTTATGCGTGTTTTGTCGAATAAATTCTTATTTTTCTCTTTAGGTTATAAATACATCATTTCCAGAATGGTATTAGTTTAATATATATCATATTAATTCATTCAATTCATTTATATAATCATTATGAAATGAAGATCATGTAGAACGAGTCGCATCACATCGTGGAGACGGTATTCCGTACGTATGCACGAGTGATGATATCGTTCCTATGATTGTGGAATTGTATTGCAGTGTATGTATACTACTTCAGAATCAATATAACTTTATAATAGTCATATATAGTCATTATTGACACCATTATACCCATCCAAGTAAGGTGGTGGTGGAAAATAGATTACACCACGGCGTGGAGACTGTATTCCGTACGTACGCACGCGCGGTGATTTATTTTTCCATAGGATGGATAGATGGTGAAATATGGTTGTTTCATACTTATAATAACATATAATTATATGAGTGATACTGATGTTATTACTTCATAATGAAACAACTAAATAAGAATAAGTGGAAGAAGAAATAAAGATGAAAGAATCGGTAACCGACATTACCTCTTCTTTGATGTGCTTCTTTGAGACCTCCTTTTAGGGCACTAAAATAGGTCTTTGAAAATACCAGAACCTCTAGGATGTTTCTAGGGAAGTGTAGAGAAGAAATTGGCAGGTTTTGGCCGAGCATGAAGTCTCAAAGTGGTGTGATGAATAGGGGGAGGAGGTGCCCTTTTATAAGGGAGGAGAGGGGCACCTTTGGAATAACTAAAAATATTATTTTATTATAAAGTCAAGTTCGGTTTTAAATAGATCCAAATTTAGTTATTTAGAAGATAATGTGGGGATGGTTCTAAATCCTCTCATCCATTAGAATTTAGACAAGTTTAGGTCATTATATTAACCTTATCTTTTAGTTTTAACTCTTAGTTAATTAGATTGACATTTACCATGTCACTTTGTATTTTTATATTATATAGTTAATAAACATACCATATACATCCAAGAGACCCCCAAGTTGTGTTTTATTAATATATATAACCTTATATAAGTAATTTGGCTGAACCTTAGATTTTTAGGAATAAAATAACAATTAATAATATAATGTTTGTTTTAAAAACTATTTTATGTCAATTTTGACACTATTCAATAGTTGATTTATTTGAAACCCATAATAGAATGATTACTTCGACAAAAGTTAATTAAAGAAATCCTAACATGTCATGTTAACCTATAAAATTAGTTTAGTTCATAAAAAGTCTCAAATTATATTTATTTGGGTATTTATAACATCAATTATGTCAATATTTCATTAATAAGATAATTACTGCATCATCGTTGTGTCATAAATAAATTAAATTATTTAATGTCTAAAAATTACAAATAAAATACCATTATGTAGGAAATATTTTTATCTTTCTAATGAATATTTATAGTCGAATTTATCTTATGTATAACCTTATATTAAAAATGATGTAGTTATTAAACTTTGATTTTAACTATTTTAACCCTTCTTTAAATAAATTAATAATAAATGCCCTAATCTAATCCAAGTGGGCCTAAATGGTCATATTTTATTCCTAAGGTTGTTTTTGGTTGAATTACACTTGTCCAATAGAATTAGGACATGTGTTAGGGTAATAATAATATCATTTGTACCCTTAATTACCCTATTTACTTTTAACCGTGGTAATAAAAAATAAAAAGTTACTATTCACCAAAAATTATTTTCATCTCATTGAACCACATTTTAGTCCTTTATATTAACCGTGTCTCTCGGATTTTTGAAATTCCACTCACAGAAGCGGTAAAATTAAGTTTTATGAAAAATTCAGTTTTTTTTAACTACCACTTAGTGGTTTCACTATTCATCAAAAAATGAAAGTTTTCAGAAAAATACCAAAAATTAGATCTAAGCTATATTTGATATTATGAATTCAAAAATGATTTCTATTTTATCAAATTCAAAACATATTAGTTGCATTAATTAATTTAAAAATTAATTCCCGTCGTCAAAACAAATAGCGTGTTTTTAAGAGATAATAACTATCAAAAGATTGACACTTGTTTATAACTGGTTTAAATGTGAAATTACATAAAATGACCAACATTGTTTTAAATTGTAAAAATATATTATAAATATACTTTAAAACCACTAAAATTAATAATTTATCACTATTAATTATTTCGATTAAAAAAGTTGTTTTTAATTATAATTTAGTAATTTTCACTATTCATCAGAATATGAAAGTATTCCAAAAAGTACCAAAATTTCACCTTAGGCTAAATTCGATACTCCGAATCCAAAAATGAAGTCCATTTTGAGAGCTAAAATTTTTAAAATTTTAAAAGGTGGTTATTACTATTCATAACGACTAGTTTTAATAATATTTTAATAGCATATCATTGTTTAGTGAAACTCAGTATTGCATACTACACACGCTATCGAGGAAGGTCGCGATTGCGTGTAATGAAAGGCAAGTCAAGGATGCGTGTTGAGAAAGCTCCTTTTGTTGTAGCGTACAACACAAGACATTAATGAAATTAAAAAGAATATTTTTTTTATAAAATCTCGGGTTGTTACAGGGGGGTTCTCCAGCGGTGTCGTAGGGGGCGCATGCCGGTCTGGCAGGGGTGTTGAGGGGGGCGTGGGCTGGTACAGCCGGGGCACCGCGGGGGGAGCGGGCCGGTGCGGGCTGGGCACCACGTGGGGCACGAGCCGGTACGTCTGGGGCACCGCGAGGGGTGTCGGCCGGTTTGGCTGGGGTGGCGGCGAGGCATGGAGGTGGATCAGCTGGGTGGCTCAGCACAATGGCGGTTCGGCAGCGTCGTACAGCGGTGGAGGCCGCTGGTGGTGGAGCGTCGTTACCTTCATCGCCATCGTCGCCTTCCATCATTCAAGAGATCACCACAAAGAAGAATGGTAGAGGGGGGTCGGGCCATTTTTGTTTGGCCCACACCCTCCACGTTTAGAATTATAGCATTTGGCTCAACAAGAAAGAAGAATGATGAACTTCAAACATTACAACCTCCACAATGATTCGTTCCCAAACAGCAAAAGAAATCAAGGAAATTTTTATCACACAAATAGACCCCCTACCTCGTTTGCTTGCTGGTGTTGGCGCAAGAAGGTAGTGCGGTCGTCGATCCGCCGTAGATGAGGATGTTCCACGTCAGAAGAAGTCCCAAGGAAGAAGGTAAAAAGAGATCAGTTTTATTCATTGGCGGAGAATTCTTCATTGGGAAGCATGTTCTTTGTTGGTTAACACATTATTCGTTGGAGAGAGTAATCTTATAAGTGTTGGGTGTCGCGTCACTTTACCAGTTCTTTGTCGCTTCGTGAAGCCATCCCAAATCCTCCTCCCAAGCTCCATATATATAGGAGGGGGAATGTAGGTAACGATCATGGAATTTATGAAGGTTTATTTATTAGGATACTTCCTAAATTACAACAATGTTGGTACATAAATTAAAAAGGGTGCAAGGAAATTATCTAAGATGGCACAATTAATGGTATGTGCATTGGCAAAATTAATGTGGAGGAAGCATAAGAGGCTCCTCCAAATTAATGAGAGAGTTGAGGTTTTTCTCTCAATTAAAAGGGGGTTTCAAGGGGGTTTAATCCCTGGTGGTCACCACCACCATAACATCTCGTGGGAGGTTATGGTTTGGTGGTCCCCACCACCAACTTCCACATGGAGGTTTAGTTCTAGTGGACCCCACCTCCCAACACCCACATGGGTGTTGAAAATAAAAATAAAATGTTTCCACAATTTTATTTTTATTTTATTCTTACACGAAAAACCCAAAAACTAACTTTCACCCTCGACCAACTATTGTCGAGGAGAAAGTATCTTTAAGTGAAAACTGGCGTTGAGTGTTCAACAGTGCCCTCAGATTTTAATTTCGTGCACCGGTTCAAAAGTTTGAAAAACCCACTCGCGCGTTTACTGAACGTACCCGAACAAAAGTTTAGAAATTCATTCTAGGTACTCCGGGCCTCAGAATCTCACGCCATCAATTTTCAAGGACTCGTAAAATTCCCATTTATTTTTTTAAAAAATTACAACGAAATTCCGGGTACTTACATTCTCCCCACCTCAGAGCTTTACTTCCCTGTAAGCTACAACTCAAACTAAGGGAACAAGTGGGGCTACTGAGCACGCATATGAAGCTCCCACTCCAATGTGATCTCATGGAGGTTCTCATGATTCCAGCGAACATGCACCAGAGGTATCGACCGACCATAAAGGGCCCGCTTTTATCAATCCTCAATCTCTTCTGGAACCTCCGTAAAAGTCTCCCCATCATCGATGTCCAGCTCTCCATGGTCGATGATGTGGTAAGGGTCGTGCACATGTATCCTCATCTGGGATATGTGGAAGATGTCGTGCACCTGATGCAACTGAGGTGGAAGAGCTAAGCGGTAAGCCACCTCTCCAACTCTACTGAGGACTTGAAAAGGTCTGATGAACCTCAGAAATAACTTTCCGCCTTGGCCAAATATCCATAGACCTCATCGGGGTGAGACCTGTAAAAAAGACATGGTCTCCATCCTCGAACTCTAGAGGTCTTCATCTCTTGTCGGCATACGACTTCTGCCTGCTCGATATAGTCTTCACTTACTCCTAGTTGATCTGCATCTTCTCTGTGGTAGCCTATACCATCTCTGGTCCCACGAGTGCTAACTCCCCTGGGTCAGTCTAGCACATAGGCGATCTGCATGGTCGCCCAAACAAGGCCTCTAAAGGTGTCATCCCATGGTGGAGTGATAACTATTGTTGTATGAAAACTCCACCAAAGGCAAGTGATCCACCCAGCTACGACTGAATTCGAGGACATAAGAATTTATCATGTCCTCGAGGGTCGGAATGGTCCACTCATTTTGACCATCCATCTACAGATGGAAGGAATTTCTCAAATGAAGCCACATCCCGAAAGCCTCCCCCAACCCCTTCCATGGCCAGGAAGTAAATAGTGTGTCACGATCGGAGACAATCATCGAGGGTACTCCATTTAACCACATAATCTTCTGAAGATAGAGGCGTCCCATGCTCTCTACTGAACTCATCTCTCTAATCAGTAGAAAGTGGACCGACATGGTGAGTCGGTTGATGATCACCCAGATAGAGTCATGTCCCCTTGATGTGCATGGATATCCTGTCACGAAGTCCAAGGATATCCCATCCAACATCCACTCTGGGACCTCTAAAGGCTAGACCAATCCTGCTGGTACCTGATGCTCTACCTTCAATTGCTGTCAAGTGAGGCACCAAGAGACAAACACTGCTACTTATTTCTTCATTCCCATACACCAGTGTTGTCTTCATATAATTTGGTACATCTTCGCCACTCCTAGATGTACTACTAGAATGGATATTTTGAACTCTATAAACACTTCCTCATGAAATGACACTGGTACCATGGTATGACCTCTGAAAAGGATGATGTGCTCCCCACATTCTAAAAATCCATCAGGTGCCTGCCCTGTGGATATCTGGGCACGTTGAGCCTCGTAGTCAGTGTCCCAATGTTGTGCCTCCCTGACTCACTGACGAAGTGGGGGAGTGACTGTAAGAGACTGAAAAAAATCTGCTCTATATCTATCTACAAAGTGGCTAGCTACTCCACCACCTCACCAAGAAGTTGTATATCGGATCTCCTACTAAGTGAATCTACAACAACATTCCCCTTCCTAGGAGTATAGACAATCTCTAAGTCATAGTTCTGGGGGCACTCAGTCCACCGTCACTATCTCATGTTCAAGTCCTTCTGAGAGAAGATATACCAGAAACTATTGTGATCAGAGTACACGGTAAAAAGTTCCCCCATCAGATAGTGTCGCCACATCATCAAGGCGAAGACAACTTCTGATAACTCCAGGTCATGGGTTGCATATTTCTACTCGTGTTTTCTTAGCTGTCGAGAACCATATGCGATCACTGCTCGCTCATGCATCATAACACATCTGAGTCTGGTCCCTGATGCGTCGTAGTAAACTGCGTACCCTATGCCCTTCTCTGGAAGCCTCAAAGTGGGGGTACTAGTCAGTCTCTGCCTCAACTCCTAAAAGTTTTGTTGGCATCTCTCTGACCACACTAAGGGTTTCCCCTTCTTCTCCAATGCTGATAGTGGTGCAGCAACTCTAGAGAAGTTTGGAACAAACCCCCGGTAGTATCTAGTCAAACCCAGGAACTCCGCACCTCTGTCACACTCCTGGGTGGCTCCCAAGCAAGTACCGCCTCAATCTTCACAGGACCTATTGCTACTCCAGCCTCCGATATGACATGTATCAGTAAGTGAACCTCTCGGATCTAGAACTACCACTTTGAGATCTTAACATAAAGCCGGTACTCTAGGAGTGTGTCCAATACTACATAAAAATGATAGGCATGCTCCTCCTCAGTAGTTGAGTAGATCAGAATGTCATTGATGAAGACTACATCAAATCGATCAAAATACGGCTGAAAGATACCGTTCATGAGTCCCATGAACACAGCTGAAGCATTGGTTATGCATAATGGAATAACCAAGAACTCATTGTGGTCATACTGAAATCTAAAAGTTATCTTCTGTACATCCTCATCTCAAACTATGAGCTGGTGATAGCCTGATCTGAGGTCTATATTTGAGTACAACCGTACTCCCTTCAGCTGATCATAGAGTTCTTCAATCCTCAAGAGTGGGTACTTGTTCATCACGGTCACCTGGTTTAGGTGTCGATAGTCAACACAAAGCCTCAAGATCCCATCCGCCTTCATGGCGAACATAATCAGGGCTGCCCAGAGAGAAACACTAGGCTAGATGAATCCCATCCCTTGCAAGTCCTCTAGCTATACCTGCAGCTCACAAACCTCTACGGGAGCCATCCGATATGCTGGTGTAGATGTCGGTACCATACCGAGGTACAATTCAATGTAAAATTCCACCTCTCTGTGAGGAGGTAAACCAAGAACATCATCAGGGAAGACATCTGCCTATAGGTCCACCACTATAGGATAGCTCGGACTCTCGACATCAACTGCTCCGAGGGTAAGGCAAGGCAACTGATGAGTGATCAGTTGCACTCATCTCTGGTTAAGTCCATCCTACGCTGAAAAGGCTCCCTTCTCACCGGGGGAGGTAAACATGGTCCCATCCATCCAGAAACACCGCACTTAGTTCCTTATACAGTTAATCTGAGAATGTAATGTAGATAAACAGTCCATACCCAAGATGATGTCGTAATGCATTGATGTCGCTACTATGAGATCCCAGCCGAAGCTTCTGTCTCTTAGAGTAATCTCACACTGCTAGCAGTAGTGCGTAATCATTGAATCTTCTCCCGTAGATGTCTCTATCCATAAGTATCAATCCAATTGCTCTTTCAGAATCTCTGTACTTCAAATGAGGTTAGTGGCAATGAATGAATGTCTAGCACCTATGTCTATAAGTACTGCAGCTATGGTGGAGTTGACACCGATTATACCTCATATTATCTTCGGAGCACCATGATCATAGGCATAAACTACTTGGAGTTGAGCTCTCCACGGCCCACCTGATCCATGCAGTCATGGTGGACCTTCTGATGGTGGTGGCGGTAATATCTCGAATCATCACCCACTTCCAACTGCACGACCAGCTCCTCTGCCACGTCCGCCTGCTCCCTGCGTACCATCTCGATCAAAACTATGTCTCCTCCTGGGAGGTCCTTTGACCATTTGTTGATCATCCAAATGGTGGGTCGGATAGTCATGAGCCATGTGACCCTACCCGCCACATGTGAAACACTGCCCACTCCGGGCATGTCTGTCTCTACTTCGGGTTCCCCGCACAACTAATCCTGAGTCATGCGGTCGTCCACCTGTAGGTCTGGTCCTCTCGGACCTCTGTGACATCTGTCTACTACCAGCTATGGAATACTCGGCTACATGTCGACTGGTGGTGGATATCACTGTTGGAGACTGATCAGCAAGGAAATTCTCCACTAAGAGGGCTCTCTCTAACACCCCTGCCTGCGTCAGGATGCTGAGTGTGATCACCGAAGCCCAGATCTCCCACCTAAGCCCCTGATCAAAGGTCCGGGCACAGAAAAATGGGTCACGTACAATATCAGGGGATTAACGTGAGAGGTCATTGAACCTTGCTGAGTACTGAGATACTGTCATGTTGCACAGCTACAGATGAATTTTCCCTTATATGCACACTACACAATGATTTTCTGGAACAAACTCTACCCGAAGATGGCTCTTGAAGTATATCCAGAGAAGCATCACCACGTTGTGGATGTAGAGCATCATGCTCCACCATCTTCCTATTGTTTCCTGTAGAAGGCTGGTGGAATGGATCACCAAGAAATCAGCTGGTGTCCCTACCAATTGGAAAACTCTCACCATAGCCTCCAGCCAATCCTCAACCGCCTGCAGGTCCGTCTCTCCCCAGAACATGGGTGGCCTCTAGTGCTAGAACTTGTGAAACACCCTCAAGTGGCATGCACCATCTGCTGCTGGGGATGGTGGTATCGGTGGCCCAACGGGGAGTGGTACCGTTGGTGCCTCCATAGGTAAAGTGCACTACACCAAGGCCTCGTCATTGGGTTGGCTAGCAGTGCATACAACTCTCAGAACTCTTGCTGGCTCTATATGTGGAGGAATCCTGAAAATAAACTGGTGTGCTATGGTCAAAATGAAAAAAAGGTTATACCTGGTGAGCTGACCAGATGAGCTGACTTAAAAAAACTTTTGAAAACACACACACAATCAATTTTTTCGTGCACTAAGTCGGAAATCAGAAGTTCGGGTTCTCGTGTATGGATACGCCAGCCGCCACACCAACATTGGACTCCCTGAACTAAAAACTGCACTCATTAACCTTAACATTATGGCCTCATAGAAAAGATTAGAGTCTTATGTTCTGTGATAGTTTCAACTCCTCTAATACCAATTTTCCATGACTCATCCCCCCGGGCCCATGCCGGGACTACCCCTAGCCCTCCTTCCATAAGCCAGGGGCTGGCGACTAGAACCAAAGGCGTATTCCCTAAAACTGGGAAGGCATTGCCTTTATAACCTGTAATCACACGTAACCATGCACACAACAAGATAGGAACACAAGTAAACTGAACTGTAAACAGGGTGAGTGTAGTATGTAAAAGGGGCAAGAATACAAGCCCAACTAGAAAGTACAAGTACAATTGTGATACAATAAAACTGAAAAAAGGAAGGTCATCTGTTGGGTCATCCTCCGAGGTTCCTACCTGATGGGTAGGTAAAGGTCACCTCCTCAGCACTCCACGTCCGCCCATCTCCTCTGCGTACCAACATGCCATTTGGTCCACCTCCAGGTATCATCAAGTCCTGGTACTCTCAGCCTCAGTCAGCGCTGTCCATCTTCTGCATCCAATACAACAAGGTGCGGGCATAGCCCGCGCAGGGGTGAGTATAACGATACTCAGTAGGGACCCTGAGACCATCAAGCTCTCACAAATTCGAACAAGGATAACCCACAAATTATGAAGTCAACAGATAACCCTACATAGGTATATGCCCATACATATACCTTTTTTATCAAGTAATCCATCTCAATCATTTGGAAAACACAGAAAAACTGAATCAACTCAAAATAGGATTTTTATTCTAGGGGTAGTATCATGTAACATCCCCAGCCAAATTATTAAAACCACGACTGCTAGAGAACTCCTCCTCTGTCAGTTACAGTGGGCCTACCGCGGCACCAAGCATGTTTCCCACTAACCTTGGACTGGTGTGGTACTCCTCATGTTGAGTACCGTGGATCTGCTACATCACCAAGCGTGCTCCCCACCATGGGTCTGCCCCGTCACCAAGCGCGCTCCCCCTCATAGCCTACTGAGGTACTCCTCCTATCGAGTACCATGGTTTTGCCATGACTCCAAGGCGCTCACCACTATGGGTCTGTCACGACACTGAGGCGCTCCCCACAGGGCATGTTGAGTCACTCCGAGTATAAATAGTTAGCAGCCATCAGGTCTCAGCCAGCTACTAGGCCTCCGACCTAAACTCGCTCGTCTCTAGGAGGATCTGCTCCACGAGCTACTAGTCGATACTCCAACTATCACGAAGTCTCATGAAAAAGTATCTCAATGGTCTTCCATGTCATAGGGGTATCAATGCAACAGACAGTGCGTCAAACGAACGCCCGATCTGTGAGTTATTAGACTTTTAGTCCTGGGGGCCCGGTTGGATTCGTGCTCGATCCAAACTGACCAGTTCCCATCTCAAACCAAATCTCCAGTGAAGTATACTCAAAGTGATCATCTTGCTCCAAGATTTCCAGCGCCGATGAAGGTTCCTCAAATGGAAGTCCGGTGCCAAAGATGTGGTTCAAGGAGCGTAAAAGGGTCGTTGTGGGCCCTGGTCCGGTCTGACCTAGTTGGACTATCCCGGCCCGACCTGGAAGAGGTTGACTCGGTTCAGGTTGACCCGGCCAGACCTGCTGTGTCAGGCCCATCCTCCTGGGAGTTCTGGACGGCCGTGAGGGCCACTTGGGCCCGAGGGGCCGCGGAGCACGTGGCTGCCACGGGGCGGCTCGGCCACAGGGGAGACGCGCTGGTGTAGGGCCTGTTTGTTCGGGCCGCCGCTGCGGAGCGGGGCTGGTCTAGACGGGGCGCTGTGGGGGGCGCGGGAGGGTTTGGCTGGGGTGCCGCGCAGGCACGGGCCAGTTTGGTCGGGACCCCGCACGAGAGCGGGCCCGTTCGACAAGGGCGTCGTGCGGGCACGGGCTCATTCAGCCAACGCGCGGCATAGACGCGGGCCGGTTCTGCTGGGGCGCCGCGCGGGTGCAGGCCGGTTTTTCCGGGGTGCGGGCCAGTTCGGCCATGGTACCATGCGGGCGCGGGCCAATCTGGCAGGGGAGCCGCGCGGGAGTGGGCCGGTGCAGCCGGGGCACCACACAGGCGCGGGACGTTCCGTCCGGCGCATCGTTCGGGCGCGGGCCGGTCTGGCCGGGGTGACTTGCGGGCGTAGGCCGGTTTAGCCAGGGCGCCCAGTGGGCACGGGCAGTTTCGGGCAAGGCGCTGCGCGGGCACGGGCTGGTTTGTTTGTGGCGCCGCGAGGGGCACGGGTCGGTTCGGGCGGGGCGTCGGTGAGGCTCGGCGGCGCAACATGACGGGGGCTCATCTCGGCGACTCGGCACAGTGGCGGCTCGGCACGATGGCGGTTCAGCGGCAACGTGGAGCGGCGGAGGCTGCGTGTGGCGGAGGGTTGTTACCTTCATCGCCATCATCGTCTTCGTCGCCTTCCTTCATTCCAAAGATCGCCACAAAGAAGAACATCGGAGGGGGGTCGGGCCATGTTTGTTTTTCCCACACCCTCCACGTTTAGAATGATAGTATTTTTCTCAACAAGAGAGAAGAACGATGAACTTCAAGCTCTACAACATCCACAACGATTCTTTCCAAACCGCAAAAGAAATCAAGGAAAGTATTATCACGAAAATAAACCACCTACCTCGTTCTCTTTTTAGCGTTAGTGCAAGAAGGTATTACGGTCATCGATTCGCCATAGATGAGGACGTTCCACGTCAGAAGAAGTCCCAGGAAACAAGGTCGATGGAGGTCGGCGTTTTTCGTTGGCAGAGCGTTTTTTCGATGGGGAGCGCATTCTTAGTGAGAGAACATATTCTTAGTTGGAGAGCGTAATCCTTCAAGTGTTGGGTGTTGCGTCACATTACTAGTGCTTCGTTTCTTGGTGAAGCCCTCCCAAATCCTCATCTCAAGATCCATATATATTAGAGGGGGTGGAAGGTAGGTAACGGTCATGGAATTTATGAAGGTTCATTTATTAGGAACCATCCTAAATTCCAATGACGTAGTTACTTAAATTAAAAAGGGGGTAAGCCAATTAACAATGTTGGAAAAATTAAAGGTATGTGCGCTGGAACAATTAATGTGGATGTTGATCAAGAGGATCTTCCAAATTAATGAGGGAGTTGAGGTTTTTATTCCAATTAATAGGGGGGTTTAATCCCGGGTGGTCCCCACCACCATAACCTCTCATGGGAGGTTAAGGTTTGGTGGTCCCCACTACCAACTTCCACATTGAGGTTTAGTTTTGGTGGACCCCACATCACAACACCCACCTAGGTGTTGAAAATAAAAATAAAATGTTTTCACAATTTTATTTTTATTTTATTCTTACACGAAAAACCCAATAACTAACTTTCACCCTCAACAAACTGTCATCGAGGTGATAGTCTCTTTAATCGAAAATAGGTGTTGCGAGTTCAACTGTGCCCTCAGATTTCAATTCCAAGCACCATTTTAAAATTTAGAAAAACCCGCTCGAACGTTTACTGAATGTACCCGAAAAAATTTTCAAAATTATTTTCTTGGCACACTGGGCCTCAGAATCACATGCCATCAATTTTCGCAGACTCGTAAAATTACCATTTATTTTAAAAAAATGACATGGAAATTCCCAGTCTTTACATCTAATTTGGGTAATGGAAAAAATGATTAATTTAGTGGAATATCATGGAAGCTCAAAGTTAATAGTACAGTTATCCTAATAGTCATCAGTGAGATATATAATTTTGTGTTTTGATAATGTTTTAATAAAACTTTTTTAAATGAAGAAGGTTATGATATTCAGAAAGAAGGGATTGTTGAGCCTTACATATAGTGGTCCCTTTGGGATTTTATATTTTGTATCGATTGTATTATATCACTTGAAACTCCTAAAAAACATATCTCAAGTTCTAGAGTTGTTCCATATATCTCTCACGAGGAAGTATATACTCAATCTGTCACATATACTAAACTCAGGGGTCATTAAACTAGAGAATAACCATTATTATGAAGAAAAAATAGTATATATTAGTACTACAGAGATATGTTTATAAATAACATTACATATCTCCTCATTAATGATTTTTATATGAATAAAAAATTGAAGGAAGAAACAAAGGAACCCAAAGATGTGATAAAGCAAAGATATATTCAATTTTTTATTATAGAGTGATTGAATTTTGAGGGATAAAATAATATTTAGGTGTCTATAATGTAATACCCCAGTAGAATATATGTAATTCCACTAAAATTAAACATTATGTATTAAATTGGTTTCCTTACAAGAAACCCAAAATCTATATAAACAACGATATAATACGATTTTATAACCTAGACATTACATTTTCATGATGGAATAGTAATAAACTCATTATGAGAAATATGTTAATTGGTGTTTTATTAATGAGAATTTACATATTAATGCATAATAAATAAGTAATAAATTATTTTAAAGTAATTTTATGATTCAATAATATTTTTTAATAAAAAAGGGGTTTGATTTCAATTTTTCATGAAATTTTTTAAATTTATTTCTAAATTTTTTATATATTTTATTTACATAAATAAATATCATTTTAAAAAAATTATTTCAATTTTATCTTAGAATTATTTTTTAATACTTTTCTAAATTCAAATTTTTTGGGAACGGTGAAAATAACAATTTTTGTAAAACATGTCATTTATTTCCATGAACATGTATAATTATATATTGAATTTTAATTTAATTTAACATATTTATATAATAATTATAAATTATTTAATTAATGGCATAGGAAAATCATTATACTTTATTTTGGTATAAGTTAATTTTTTTTTCTAAAAACACATGTGTCTAAAACGTATTGTTTATACCCATAATGTGTTTTTATATTTAAATTTAAATTAATCACTATTTATATATGGATTTAATTAATGTTTTATATTATATATTCTATATATTGTTTTAATTATGTTTATGGTTTTTCGGAGGATGAAAATGGGTGAAAAATATGTTATTCCCTTAAAAATCTATTTCTCATAAATAAGTGTTTATTATAGTTTGTGTGGTGAATTATAATTAAATCCCACCACATAATGAAATTTAATATTTTATAAAGTAACAAATATTTATTATATTAATTATTAATATTATATAATATAGTTAAATATAATATTCATCATATTTAAAAATAATTATAAATTTTTTTTACCGCGACTAAGGGTAAAACATGTTTACCAAGGATTAAGCAAGAGATAAGGGTAGAATTTACACATTAACCATTCCAGTTATTGTTGGATATAGATAGTTAAAACTAATATTATTCCACTTTATAATGCCTAAGTATTTGGAGAAACTTTCAAATGATAGTGACCCTAAATCATTGAATTCTAATAAGAATTTCCATCTGTGTCCCCCCACCGACTTCTAAAAGGGCATGTATTATATTATATTATTCACACTATTTAGGACATATAAAATGGAAAATAACTCATCCCAAACCATACTAGAATAATTATATTAATCATTGATATTTTTCTCTTCACATGAGGTAAATCTTTATTTATTAATGAGTAAGTAAAATGAGGTCTCTCACAGAAGTGGTATATATCTGAAATGAAGTCTTACAATTTTATTTATTATTCTACTTCCAATTAAAATGTTGTATCCCTAAGAATATGACTAATATAGTGTCATAAAAAAAATATTTTTATGATTTTCAAAAACCCAATTACCACCTCTTATCAATCTATTAAGAGATGAATGCATCACTTCTGCGCACATGTGGACTACATCATGTACATAGTGATACACCTCATTTTTCTCCACCATCATTGATGCATGGTTATTATGATAGATTTAATGTATATATATTCTATTGCATATATAATGATGATACATGAAATTTAAATTGTTTTTCACCTTTCTTTAAATACATCCATTGTAATATATAAACATCACTCCTGCGAATATATTTACTACCGCCTCCACGTAGTGAATCAATTATATTGTCATTACACATTTATGTAAATAAATATATACATATATACATGTAAACAATATATATATTATTATTATTTATATAATTATTATAATAATAAATATCTGGAAATCATGATCTATTTTCAAGGACAAGAACTGTCGAACCGAACCATACATAAAAAAGATGTTGTTAACACATGAAATGATGAATACAAAGAATGGTTGTTAATGAATGGGTGATGAGATGTTATAATTAAACAATTTATGGTATTATAGTAATATTCATTATTATATTACAAAATTATAATAAATTTAAATTTATTTTACTGAAGTTTAGAGAGCTTACGAAGCAAGAAGGACTTAAGTTAAAGGTTTTATGTTATAATCTGTTTTTACTAGAATTATTTATGAATAAATGTAATGATGATGAAATTATATGATCTATATATCCAAGGTGTTATGTGTTTTCTTCTACTATGAGAGCTTATTTATATATCATGTTTTCAATTCATTTGTTTCTCTATAATTAATAATAAAATTTTAATATTTCTTAAAATTAAGTTTCACCTTTTTTCTCATTAGTTGGAAATATTTCTTTCCATGATGAAATTATAGATAATATTTTTTCAAAAATGTTTTTAGAATTATAAAATGATTCATTAAAGTCATATTAAACATGATTTATTTTATATTAAAATTATTAAAAGTAAGCATCTTTTTTCTGAACAAGGTTCTTTTGACTTTTTACCAACGATGTGAGTGGAATTAGTCTTAAAATAAAATAAATGAATAAATTTATCCACTGTAATAAATAATATTCTATTTAAATATTATATTATATGTTTAATTTATTCCTTTCAATGAAAATATTTTCCTTAATATTTCAATGGAAATTAAATTCTAAATAATATATTTCAAATAAAAATGGTGTTTTACTCAATAATTATTCAAATTATCTTTTGAAGGAAATTTTATCTATAAAATAATCATTTTATTTTTATTTTTATTTACTAGGAATATGCATACAATTTACCATCATTATTATTTAAAAATATGGAATATTATTATAGTGATGAAATGTTTATGAAACTCATATTTTATCCATGGGTCATAATTTATTATATATTGAATGTTTTAATATATTTTGGCACACATCAGTATGATTTTCATTATGGGACGGGTGGGAATGAATGAATTATATATATATATATATATATATATATATATATATATATATATTGCATAGGGAAAATAAGGATTCCCCATTAGATAACAAAAAAATAGAATATAATGTGATTTTAGTTTAGTGTGGGACATTGAAAAATAAGATAGTATATGGAATAAACCCTAAATATAGAAATGATGAAATTAAGAGTGAATATAATCCACTATGAAAGTTTTTACATTGATCCTTTACAATAGAAATGATATTCAATGTTTATGAGCATGAAAAAACTGATTTATTAGGCTTCTGATATGATTGAATGGTTTATTAATGATTATTTATTATTTTTCACTCTTATGTATTATGTCATTTGTTTGAAGAAACCATACACAATGTTTTATTATTAATGTTTCTAAATGATTATTTTATTATAACATATAATCTATTAATGGTATCTCTTATGATTAGACATAATAAAAATATTAGCTCACCCATCTTAATTTTCAATTCCCGAGATATGAATAATTGTTCTATGTATGATATATCTAAGAAGGGTTATCATTTTTAAAAAATTGAACAGAAATGTTATTGATTTTTATGTACTTGTATTTATGTATATATATTTCTAAACACACTAATCCTATATTTTCATATTACATGTATTGTAATAAAAGTAATTGAATATTCATCTAAAATTATTTAATATTTTTGTATTAATATTATGCTTCGATAAATGGAATTAAATAAATATTTAAATAATTAATTGAATCAATATAATTTTTTTTATAAAAAATAAATAATTAATTAAATTCAATGCTAGTTAGTTCATGATTTTGTATTAATTTCATGTGTATGGTTGATAATAATATTTGACCAGACTTGTGTATGTGTTGGTTTTATTAATTTTTTTTTATTTCATGGGTTGGAAATTATTTGTTAATAATATAAATATGAAGTCCAAAGTGTCATCCCTACATCATTTGTTCTGTAAAACATGTGAGTCCACCATTGTTTTATGTAATTTCCCATAACAAATCCTCTGGGTACCCTCACCTATGTGTGAGTTATAAAAGAAATGTATCAAAAAAATTATCCAAATTCATGTGGTGGTTTTTCAAGATAAATCTAAGATTAAACCATCTTAGAAGATACATAGTTGGGCTGGTGGAATACTATAACTCATGGCAAGACTGACATAAATTCTTTTCCCTGAGGTCATAGGTTAATTTATTTTCTGACCAATAAATTGACTACTATATAATATCAGGATCACATCATGTATTTATTTATTTTATTTAGGTATTATGCATTATTTATTTAATGGATACATGACCGTTAGCATAAAAATATATGGAATAATGTAGAAAAGATATAATTAAAAAAATGTATTATAAAAAAATATTTTATCCAAAAAATGTTAGTCTCTAATGTAATATCCACACAATATTAAAACGAAATGTAAAAGACAAAATATGAAAATTAATGAATATAAAAAAAATCCCTCTATCATATATTAATTATTACTAATCCTTACATTACACAATTATTAATTCAACTATTTAAATACGTTCTAACATGAACATAGTCTTGACACATACTTTTATTGTCTAATTTTTTATGTTTATTTGGTTGAATATCCCAGAAATGTATGGAATTTAATAGAAATGGATTATTCAATAAAAAATTAGAGTTTGGTGTTGGGGAAATCTGAGCCATGATATCACCATTGAGGAGTTCAGCTAATGGATTAAGGAACTGTATGCCTCTAGTTGGGAATTCATCCTGCTAAAAACATATGATAGTTATCAGGTCTATTTTCTGGGTTATTAGGATATAAATTTTAAGCCTTTCCACTATATTTTTGAAGGAACTAGACATTTCTTGTTCAACGGTGGGGTTGTTGGGGAAATATAAAATAGTGGGTAACATAATAAAATTAATATTATTTTCTCTCAAATAATTTGTAAGTATGTGAACTACTAATCATATATTTTAAGTATTTTATAAAAATGGAATGCATCCCCATGAAAATGATGTGATTTTTCATTAACTTGAGAAATATCCTTATAAATAAATATTTCCCAATATGGTACAATTGTTTATATGATGAATTAATATCATTCATATTTTACTATGTATTGGAATCCACTATTATTGTCCTGCCCCACATTTGTTGGGAACATGTCAAAAGGATTCCTACCAGATATATTTTATGGATACTTAGTACCTTAGTTGTATAATATTATAAATATTATCTACAAAGTTGATGATATAACAAAATTATATGGATACATATACTATAATATATCATCATAATTTGTTTGAGAATGATAAGGAAACTATTGATGTAAATAACAACGTAAATGAATTATATTACTCTAAATTTGAAGAATAAATCTACAAACTAATAATTATTTCAAATTGATAGGTTATATTGTTTTTTTTGAATCATTTTGGTTTCACTTGGACAAGACATTGTTCATTAAATTATTTTATTATCCCTTACAACATTTTTATCCTTATTCATTCAAGCCTATATAAAAACATTAATATGTTTCTCAAGAATAATTTATCCATATTTCACTAAGAGGTTAAGTGTTAGTCAATACCAGTTACCGCACCCCTTATATTGAAAATCTTGATGTATAATTCTAAAGATCCCATAGATAATATAATTAAAAAATATTTTATAATGACTCTAGATTTTTAAATGATATATACTTCTTCATAAAATGTGTGTTATATTATATAATATTATATGAAAAATTAAATCATTATCATTACTTTTAACATATATAAAACAAATTAAAATTATAAACATTACAATTATACAAAAACAGTATGTAATTTAATAACTAAAATTGGAAAATATGGATACCAAAATCGACTAAAATCATCACCCCCAGAAAAACATGATATAAATAAAAAAAAATATTAGTAAACTAATCATAAACTTATAAAATGAAAATAATACATTATGAGTAATTATAATTAATATTCAGTGAAATAAGTAAGTGGTATTAAGAGGGAGAAATATGAGTGTTAGAATAGTAATATGATCATTAATCATTATACCCATTGGTCTATTTGACTGTGGAGAAATGTACCCACTGGTAAAAATATTACCATTATAATTAGTGTTTATAATTAGTAATGATAATGGATAATTGATGTAGAAAGAATAAAGGATGGTCTTAACCAATAGAGTCATGTCATTTGATGTCTATTTTTCATAAAATGAGAGGGAGGTTGGAACAATAGGGATTTCCCTTGACCAATACCAATATGAGAATCAATAATTGAGACTTTATTTAAATCTTTTGATGGGATATGTACAAGTTATTTGAGATTACCACTCTATCAATGTTAGTCAATCCACCCCATGAAACCACCTCAATCATACACCTTACCATTATGGCGTATGTTTGTGTAATAAGGGGTCACGTGCTTAGGAATTAGTTTCCTAATGTGTAATTTACTTTTTAAAAATACAATTGAATTCTATTAGTTCTATTTGGAGGATAATTTTTTTTTAATAAACCATATTTCTAGGTTACACCAATTTAATAAAATGACTTTCAGATGAAAAAAAATTATTTTTTTAGAAAATATATTCACTTTTATAATAAAATTAGATACTATGAATAAAATTATTTTAATTAAATATTTTTTTAAAACAATATATTTTAAATATAAATGAAAAATAATTATATAATATCCCAGTGAATTTTTATAAGTGTGATATATTTGATTATGAAAAGAAATTAATATTTCCAATAAATAAGTATTATATATTTAAAAGAAAAATTATAATACTTATATAAATAAATGATAAATGAAATATTTTTATTTTAAATCACAACATTGATATTGGGTATAGTGAATTTTGGAAAAATTTCATAAATGCATTATTTTTTAGGGAATAATAACCAAATAGTTTTGGGTTTTCAATACGTTTAATTAATTCATATTTAATTCATAATGATTTATAAATTAATTACCCAAAACACAAAACCTAAAATATGTTAATTTATTAAATTTATGTATTTTAAGGTCTTTTAATCAATTACCAAACCTATAAGTAACCGTCCAAAGACTAAAATGGAAATTTAAATTATAAAAAACGTTTTTTGTAAAATATTTACATTTTCATCTCAAATAAAGAGATATATAATTGTTTTTTGTTCTAGTAGATTAAAAAAAAATAAAAAAATTGACCCAAATGTCCAAAACCATGAGATAAACCCATGGTTAATCCATTTGTTTTTTCATCTTCCATAACCTATATTTCCAAGACCTATATTTGGAAATTAGAAATAATTCCTCCAGTTTTAATATAAATACCCACCCATATCAGCCTTACCCATTTGCCCCAATCCATCCTCTATGGTTTACTAGTAATATTTCTTCCCAAACTATCACCATGTTGTCTTTAATCGTCTAAGAATCCATCCTCATGATTTAGGATCAACTCATCATGGTAAGGGAATTCTATCATCTTTTTTTCCATTCAAGTAATTATTTTGCGTACATATTTTAGGGGGCATGCTTCATAATTTTTATATTATTTTCTCATAACCTTACTTCCAAAATATTCTTTTTTCAATGGGATTCCTTCATTGTCTCTCATGTCACCTATTCCAAATCAAAATTTTATAGAAGTCATGTTTCTGAATTTACATATCTTATTTCGAACATTAACCTAAAAAATTTTTATATTATGAATAGATTATTGATTTAATTATACTTTTGTATTCACTTAGAAAATAATTTAATTTTTATATTTGGGTATATACATATACATGATCCTTATTCAGTTTATGTGGGAAAAAATGATGTTATGTTCAAGTCCTTAAGAACTTATTTACTCAAATATTATATGAAGTCCATACATTATTACCCTCGGGTTGTTGAAAAAATTTAATTTTTTTAATCAAGTGGATCTCATAAAATAAAGGAATATAAAGTGTGTTCCCTGATTGAACTCAAATAATTTAGGTTTAAAAATTTATTCTATAGAGAAAATAGGTTTACAATACCCTGATAAATGTCCTTGGTAATTTTTATATATGAATCCATGGTTATAAACCACTGTGATATTATTATGAATGCCTCATTTTTAAGTATTATCTATATTTACATGTTATTATTTAGGTTCTTTTATTATGTTATTCCCCATGTTCTCTTAGTCATATAATATTGTTATACTACTTGTTCTTATAAATATGCCTCATGATCACGTGCTAAATATCTCCCTTGTTTATTCCCTTACGGGATTCATGCTCACCAATTTCATTTTATTTTCTCCATAGGATTTGATATGCCATAAAATTAACATAAGTTGAACCCATGAAGATTCCTTTCAAGATAATTATAGGAAATTATTATATTTTTATTTATTATTTCCCTCATTTCAAAGAAACCAAACATTAAAAGATCTTGTGTTTTGATATTTTTAATGAAATGTTTATATGATGAAAAAGAGTGATGTTGTAGTTGGTATCAGAGGATGGTTTAGTTATTTTGTAAAATGGGACATGATATATTTAGTAATAACATGAAAGATAATTATAAATACATGAAATCATTATGTAATTTTGTTGAAGAAATAATTTTTTGGTTTCCAATAGATGAAATCCCTATTTCGATGCTAAATGTAGAAGTGGATTTGAAAAATATATACCTAGGGGTAACAATCCTGAAAACACTGTATTTAGCTAGAAATAATCAATAACTAGTAAATGAAAATGGGTCGTTCTAAATACCAAGTTTGATGATCCTAGGTGATATATTTGGTTAGTCACAAACATATTATGAACTGTAATGATAAAATTATACAAAATGTAATTGTTATGAGAGAATAAAATATTTAATCATGATATTTAATGATTTTAAATCCATTTTTAATTATAATATTTCTAAATGTAATTTTTTTCTCACTAAATAATTCTTCTTTTAGAAAAACTTCTAGAAATAGGAATAACCCCAGAAATGACGAGTCCAATGGATGATGCACTAATAGAATTCCAAAAAATATGTAATATATTATAGAAAAATTCACGATGATACTCAGTAAACTATCTTGAGTTATGAATAATAACAGTAATCTAGTCGGGGAACCAGATTCACGTTAAAAGGAACAACTTTTCATTAAGCCTTTTATGCATCAATGACCATATTATTTTAGTTGATCTACTGACCTATTGAGTGTTGAACAATATATTACATCTATATAAGATATATTTTATATACAAATCTACATAGAGTTACCAAAATACACCGTATAAGTGTACCACTTGGAAGTATAAGTTAATATGTAGTGGACATTGACAAACTACAAAAATACAAGAAGGGATAATGATGCTATATAGTGGGAAGAGTGCAGTTGAATCTCATTCAATAAATATTTTCCCCGTTTAAGGTGAACAAAAAATGAGAAAGAATTTCCAGAGCTAAATTAGATGGAAAAAATCAATGGGATGCTAGAAAATGAAATTTAAAGGACTTTTCAATACATATATATGTTTTTATGGATCCTATGGGAAGTGATGATAGATTATTTGGGGGAATAAGACCCCATTTTGAAGAAATTTATAAAATAAATTAATTGAATGGTTTGAGGATATAGAGAGAAGTGCTATGAAGTTAGAGTTAGAGATTTGAGATACATAGTGGTCCTATAGGTAGAATTAGAAGAATATATGATTAGATCCAAACTCATGGAATAAATTTCATAATGGAAGATGAATAATGGAGATGAAACATCCCATGCACAAACAATGTGGGAAAAGGAATTTGGCTTATTTCTTATATGGTAATTTGATATGATACATGTTAGAAAAATGTAGGAATATATATTAGATCTTTCATGATGAGGTGAAGTATATTCTTCTCAGCACTAATGATAATGTTAAGGATAACTAGGACAATAATGATGTTCAATGATTTAGATATAGAAAACATGGGAACCTTTCTAATAAATTTCCAAAAAAGATAGTTTTTGTAAACCACTATAAAAATAAACATAGGATACGAGATTAAGGTATTGTATTTTCAATCATTACGAATATAATAGAGGCTGAAAATGATGGAGTGGAAGGAACACTAGTTGTGCACTCAAAGCTAGCTAGAACTTTATTTGGTTATGGTTCTAAAAATATCATTTTCCATCTATTTATAAAATGAATATAGAATCAATCCCCGAGATTAAATATGTGGAGTTATTATTCAAGAATCATGGAGGTATTATCATATAATCAACAGTGTATAGAAACAATAGTATTAACATTAGTGAGTACAATCTAATTAAAAATCATAGTGATTTTCATGGTGGAATCTGTCACGATACTTTTGGTGGACATGCTATTAATGTATGAACCTAAAATCAACTATTAGAGAAAGAAACTGATATTAATATTGACTAGAAAAATATTTTTATTTTTTGGGGAGATATATCTGAACCTATGTTTATTCTTGAATCACCCCCAATATCCATATTTATAGATATGTCCTGTGAAGTGGAAGAAGGAAATGAATATATATTTATTGAAAATTTCCCAAGATTTTAGTAATAATTGAAAATATATCCTAAAGAGTTGCATATAGGTGCAGCTGGAAGATAGTTATAGTTATCTGTTGAACACATATCTTGATCCATGCAGACATCAAAGACCCAATATAGAATAAGAAATCTGATGTTAGAGGAATTAAAGAAACGACATCAAGATCATTTATAGAAGGTATTTATACAACCATGTGTTTCTCCATAGGGAAAAAATATTCTAACTATAAATAATATTTATGGATAATTAAGTATATATGTTGATTATATAGAAGTTAATGTGATTATAATGAATAACATGTACCCAATCCCAAGGGTTGCTAATTTAATTAACCTTCTTTTTGAGGCTCTATTCGTCTCCAAGATTGTTCTCCAATCTAGGAATCAACAATTGTGGGTAGAGAAATAAGATATTCCAAATAATAACTTCCAAACAAGATATGGGAATTATTAGTTTGTGGATATTCCCTTTTTCAGGAATTATTCTCTATCTATATTTATGGATTTGATGAATAGAGCCATTACAAGATACCTTGACAAATTGGTGGTAGTTTTTATTTATGTAAATTCATTACATTCCAAAATAAATGAGGTTAAATGGGATCATATCGTGGTTATATTTCAATATCATGGGATAGATAATAAATTTGGAGAATTTTGAAAATATTAAATCTAGTAACAATAAGTTTCATTTTTGGGACTCATTATAACAAATGATTGAATATCAGTATACCGAGTCATGAAAAAGGATAAATAGAAGTGGCCTCATCCTATAATTTCAACTGAGATTCAAAGTTTCCATTATTGTATTTGATATTATAAGTGATTTGTTAAAAAAATTTCATGAATTTATAATACACTAAACATGTTAACTAAATATGGATATTTTTTCATATGGAATAAGTAATGTAGGGACAGTTTCCAAGAACTAAAGAAGAGGTTAGTTAATACAAAAGAGTTTAACTCTACTCTCTATAAAATAAGTATTTCTTATAGTGATCTATCTATTAATGGGCATGGATGAATCTTCATTCAAAATAAAAAGGTGATGTCTTATGAGTCTCAAAACTTAATGCCTTGTGAGTAGAATTATCTTATACATGACCTAGTGTTAGTTGTAGTCATTTTTACTCTGATTATATGGAAGAACTATCATTATGGGGTGAAATGTGTTATATACATAGAAAATGAGAATTATAGGAATATATTCATGAAAATTGAATAGGGAATGTGAGAGAGGATACATTTGGAGATTCTTAAATACTATGACTATTCAATTAATTATCACCCAAGAATAGAAAAAAAGTCACAAATGAATTAATTCAGAAAGACCCTAATGTGCTGGATATGATGACGATTCAAGGATATCTAGTTATCAAGGACCTATTAAGGTTTGATATGTGAATTATGTGTAAATGGACATTATAAATCATATCCCAAATAATTTATCATCCATCACTAGTTGAGAAGATCATGATATCTTAGAGAAGATCATTTGATAAAAAAGATGATGGTTGTGAAGAATGAGATGTTTTATATGTTCAATATTGATCCAAAATATGTACTAATATTTAATTCATGGTTATGTGTCCCATATATATTTAAGATAATGAAGGATGTGATGGATGAATCTCATAGTTGGATATTCTCTAAAAATCCTAGACGTAAAATGTATATGAACCTTCGTGGTCATTATTAGTGGTTTAATATGAGAAGGGAGATTGATGACCACACTAAGAGTTGTATGGTGTGTCCATAAGCAATGGTGGAGATAAAAAATCATAATGTTTTTTGAATCTAATACCTATATCATCATGGAAGTGAGACAATATCATGATCAACATCATTGATGGTCTCCCAAGAACATCCAAAGGATATAATGTTATATGGGTTATTGTGTATTGACTCACTAATACTACATATTTATTTATATTCATGAATATTTTTCTTATTAAAAAAATTACATGATATAAATAATGGAAATTGTGAGGATCCAGGGGAACCAGTTTCAATAATTTCTAATTATGATCCAAGAATCACATCTAAATTCTGGAGAAGTCTCCAACATTATCTAAATACAGAATTCAATTCATATATGATCTATCACCCAAATTTATGGCTAATGTGTAAGGACTATTTAGACACTTGATTACTTACTGGAAACATTCTCAATGGAATTTAATGGTGGATGTGATCAACATTTCCCATTAGTTGTGTTCTCAAGCAATAATAACTTCCACGTGAGTACTAAAATGAAACCCTGTGAAGATCTATATGGGATGTGATGTAGAACTCCAATTTTTGTGATTAATTTAGTGACTAAAATATGGGCTCGATATTTTTCAAGAGATAAAATAAAATTTTGATGTTGTAACATCCCCAACCTGGGAGCCACTAATCTGGTTCAATGAGTCGGATCACTACATGAACTCAAGCGTGCCTACCCATATGCCAGAGTTTTCCGACTAATGACGTGGGTTTAATGATTCACATGGGGATAATATACCACATTTACCAGAGTAATCCACTATAGAAGACAATATAAATAGCCGAAACAGTACGAATAAACAATAAACATGCATAACTGACCCATTCCCCAAACTGAGTACAATCATATACAATAGTAAATATTTCATGTCATGCTACAACGAATGTGAATGAAACCCAAAATAAACAATATCCAAAAACATACAATGGGTCTCGACTCAATGTCTGGATCCTTCTATATGAACATCTTGAGCCCAAATCAATATCATAGTGTAGGGACCTTGACCTTGTCTTGACCTAAAACCAAGAAGTCTGCTCAGGTACCCAACGGCAGCCCGAGCATGGTGTGAGTACAAAACACAGTAGTCCACCACCAAAAAGTGTCTAGAAAATATCTAGTCTAATAGATAGAGAATTCAAATACAAAATGAAAGGCCATTAAACAAGGGACAATTCAACTACCATTAGTTAATAAGGTTCATTTAGTTCATGACTAGAATTCATCCCAATTTCATTTCATATATCATTTCAACACATAATCTATTTCAAATTATTCTCTTCGGATTAGGCATATATATCATCCATACATGGGTCTATAGCAATAAATCACAATGAATAGGGGAAATAAATCTAGTCCCTAACTCACTAGGGACACACATATCACATCTAACCATTATCCTCACCTCCAAACTTCAATCAAATGGGAATGAAACTGTTAGGGGAGTGGATCCTCTGTCCCCTTACCTATCACGTGAATTTTGGGGGTGGATTTTAGAGCTTCATTCTATAACTCGACCTGTGGGCATAGTACCTCAATTCAATACCCCACTCTACCAAGCCATGTTCACATTTTTATTTATCAATCACAACCATACTATAACACAACATAACATAACCAATTCCATTGTAAATCAACAATCACAATTCATAGCAAACAACATGGACATTAATACAATGCCAAAGCCTATTAACACATTTTCCAATTATGATTCATATCAATTTATCCAAATTCTCATTCCTCTGCCTTAACCCATTAAGCGTATTCAATAACCCCTATGGATTTCACAAATTAATCATTTACTATTCATTAACCAATTTTTCCCATTTATCATTTGACAAGAATTTACCCTCTTTTTCATTTCAAGTACAATTATCATATCACATAACACAATACCCTTATTGCATTCAACCATTTGGGTATACCACATAATCATCTTATATGGATCCATTCCCCAATTTCATTCATTCCCTTATTACATCTCATTAACATATCTCCCCTTCTTCATTCCATTGTCCAATTACAAGTTTACCATTTAATATGCACCACCCCCCTTAGGAATTTCTATCCACAATTCATTAAACAATTGACATAATCCCATTCAACCCAAATTTCTCATTTCTATATCAAGCCAAAAAGATGATTCAAGATCATGGCGCATTCACCAGAGCAGGGCTAAATGTATTTTGAAGAATGAGAGGGTATGACATTCCCATCGGTACTAGACAAGTTCATCATGGCACATGACATCTAGCCGAATAGCCATACAAAGGTGGAGAGCTGATCACGATGAAGATGCTGGGGAGGGGCGGTTTCAAGTACTCATAATCTGTATGATTTCCCTAAGACCTATGGGTCCTGTAATATCTCTATGCCTATGGGAAATGTAATATCAAACCCTATGGTCCTTGTAAGGGTTCCGCCTCATCCCTTGAAATGGGGGTTATAAAAAAGGCCTTCATGCCACTCATGCATGTCATGCCTGACAACCCCTTATGACTTATCACCCTATGCATCTCTATTATCATTCTATTTACACTTAATCAACCATTACACATTTTTTTAATGGGTTACACATTATCACTCAACAACCCTTCATTCAAGACTACCATTTTCTATGTCTGGAAAAGCCAGCACACCCCATGGGTGTCCATTAAATGGTCAAACCATCATCTACACATCCCATAGAGATCTTGAGGGTTACAATTGGTCACTTTAACACCCATTTTTATCAAATACCACAACAGATAAAATAACACCAAAAAGGGGAAAACAAGAACACAGACTTCCATGCACAATCCCAACATAAAACTTTGGGAAAATACTTGTAGACCACCTACCTCAAATATGATGATGAACACACTCTTATTCATAGACAAAAATCTTAATTCAATCAGCCCTTGAAGCCCCAACCTAGGTTCCACTAGAAAACAAATGGCGTTTAGAGATTCAGAATAGGATGGGAGAAACCACAAGCCCAAATCCAAAAAATATAAGGGGGAGAGGATTAGAATTACCCGGATCTTCGATCTGCAACCAACAACGTCAAAAACGGCCAAGATTCCAAGAAGGAACACCTATTGTGAGATTGGGTAATCCAGGTTCATCACTAGGGTTGAGAGTGGAGTAATGGAGTGAAATCTCGAGTTGGGGTTTAAAACCCTAGAGTATAATTTTTTAAATTATCCATATTTTTTTTGCACATGGTTTACCCTCATGTTTTTCCAAACTATGCACAAACCATGTGTATGCCTCTATCCATGGCTACACGGTTTCCTGAGATGCTCCACATAGTTTGAACTAACCATGCCCATACCCTGATACATTCTCAAGAACCCACGTTTTCTTCCTCTTTTGTGTCCCAAACCCCTAGAACACCCCTGATCCTTCACTTGAACTTTGGGAAACACCTATTTAGCCAAAAAAGTAGAGGCCAAACAAAAACATAAACAAAAAAGTACCTTAATAAGATACTGGATCTTACAACCTCCACACCTTATAATGGATCGTCCTCATGCTACTCTTCCAAGAATCACAAAGTCCATTGAACACGAAACAAGGGCACAAGTTTTCCCCACAATCCTTCCACACTACAACCACAACACAAGATGAAAACGCATAAAATATGCATTCACTTCAACCATTCCAACCGCGAGATCTTCATGGTGGGAACTCAGACAACAACACCAATCTACAATACAAGAAAACAAAACACACAACATCACATCATCATAGAGGCACCAATCGGTACCTCATCAGCCCGATCCTCTATATGAATCATGACCCACATCACATGGATTCATTTCCTATATTTTTCTTTTCCAGTCTCTAATGGTGACCCAAACCTGATATCACATGATGGAAAACACATGATCCTTCCAACCATGTTTCCTAAAGATTTCATTCGCCAACCATACAACCAAACACCACTCAACACATCGAGGTACTCGACCAAATAAACTCACGCCAAGGATCTCTACCAGGGCAAAACAACCTTAATGGTGACCTATTAAGTCCTTCCAAACTAAATCCCTACTCAGGTCCTCAACAAACTATTTATTCAGTACGGTTCATTCCACTATCTTATGTTACCCGGAAACTCCGCTATCGATGAAAGAACACTCGAACCTCAACCTGACTTTCACATTGCCTAACATGTTCCAACTAACTATGCCTGAACATCCCTAGGAGCATTACCCTGCATTAAAATCCATATGCACTATCACAACCATTAGGGAGACATCCCTACACTATCCATTATAGGACTAAGATCATCTTGACCTCACTCAGGTATAAATTCAATTCGAATGTCGCATTTTGATAAAATATGAACCCAAAGGTGGATCAATCTCACCTCACCCATTCATGTTTAACATATTAGTTCTAATCACACCTGACTGGATTATCCTAAAACATTCACCATCCACTGATGGTATGTTATCCCCTTCTCACCTTTTCAAGGTGCTTACTAACTCGAAGCCTATCATTATCATCTCATGCACCCATTGAAGTCATTTCCTATATTATAGTAGAATTTCATCATCATAGAACTACTTCCCTCTAGACCGTCATCGGCTTCACCCCTGGCATGTCACCACATCACATGGACAAAGTTCACTCATGATCATGACGTTCTGAAACCACACAAAGGAAAATTAGAGGAGAATAGGCTCAATATTCGTTGGAGTTATAGGACCACAACTTCTCTCGAAAAAACCTATTTTCATATCCAACCACACCCTCATATGACTCAACATAGACCTCAAATGCTTCACTAGGAACCAACCTAAGCTCAAGCCCACACCGGGCTCATTAGTCATCACATCCAAGTCCCACATTCCCTCTCGGAAGGACCTAACAAGCACCTTACAGGTTCATCATTGGTATCTCGATGCCACTATAATGACTCGATGTTCTCCTCTTCACACTCAGGACTATCATATCACTCCACACATTGGGAGTGTCACTACCATTTCCCACCAAGAGGGATTACAAACACTCCATCTTATAGCTGATCACAAATCGAACCCCAAACATAGATATGGTCATCCAACCTTTTCCCCAAAATAAGAAAATGAATGTCCCCCAGTTCCCATTCTCGTCTTCTTTGGATAGTAACCATGACTTATTTAATCATTCGGTACATCCGGAGTACCTCACCCAAATCCATAAAGGGTGCATATTCCACCATAAATCTCCACATATACTATTTCCATGCGGGTAACCTCCATGTTATCCCTTTCCCATCCAAACACCTTCTTTTCTCCTGGCGTGAGCTAGAGCTTTTCAACGTACATGGGATGATGTCAAGATATTGTGAATTATCATCACTAGGTGAGGTACACTATGAAGTTGTCGAAAAACAACACCACCAACTCATCCATTTCTGAGGCTGAAGTATGGGACACCATGACCTGACAAAGATTTTAGGCCTCCCTGTCGAATGCATCACATCAACACTCAACCCCACCACTCCGGTGTGATTTCCACCCTAGTCCTCTCTTCTCAAAAAAACATCCAGACGTCCATTAATCATTATCCAAATAGGTGATTCCAGAATCCATATGATACAACCCTTCAAAAAACCCTTATATCCTATCACGAGCACATGGGCGCCCTTACCAAAGAACCTGATATAACTATACCCTATTCAAAAAAAAAATGGTGGTACTCAATATGCATTATCACCATCTCTGAAGAATCTCTCATGCTTCATATTCTGAGGTACCTGCACCATTGGGAAAACATCCAACATGGTCTCCCTTTCTTTGTCTGAACTATCAGTGCATAACTAAAACCCGAGTAGCACCACCAACCCTAAGCCTTCCCATTGAGTTCTCTTGGCCAAATCTGCACTATACAACACCTTGAGTTCCACTATAAAGGTCCAAAACATCTATATGTGCGACGCACACACAAAATCACTAGATTCCCCGTCCGACCTCTCCCATAGGTCACCTTGATGGTTGAATGATTCCAAATCCCTGGACTAGAGTCACAACTAGGAGAATCAATTGGTCCACTCTCCAAACAATACATATCAAGACAAGAACAAAGAAATGCGCATGAATGGAACTCTCACTCCCATTCTGATGCACACAATTCTTAGCATACCAATCAACCATCATCTCTAGGTTCTAAACCAAATGTGTACACATTCATAGACACAATGGAAAAACATCCTCTATAGTATTTTAGACACAACTCACAATGTCTCTACCCACAAGGTCACCATGACCCATGCACCATCCATAGGGTCCAGCATGTACTTCGTATGGTCATGGACCATGAGAGTTCCCTCACTCACATAATCAAAAAATGCCTCACAACCCGAAGGTCACAAACATACCAATGGATCCCTAAACACACCACCTAGTCTATATTATAACCAGAAATGCCTCACAATCCTAACCCAAAGTCTCAATTGGGGAACTCTTAATGCCCCAACCCACGCATACAAATGTCAAATCGACATCACCAAGGATACCCACCTTTGAAACCAAACATTCTCATTCCAAAATTCACATTCACACAACACATTGAAGAATGACCGATACAGTTTATCCACAGATGGAATGATCCCACATGACTAACCTTAAACAAACCATTCTACATACTCTACCCCAACGGTCAACATCACACTTTTAGCACTACCCACCACCATATATACCATGGGTCATGGTCAACATGGTGGTAAAAAATTTACTTAATCATAAGTCTTTCGTCAAAAAATCATCAACCCGTGTCCTTTGATGACATGATCCATTAGGCACATTTCCTATTTCACATCATTTTAAAATCGTCATTTTAACTCATTTACAAAATTCATTAGGAAAAATCTGTTAACAATTTTACCATCATTATGCACCCATTTTCTTTTAGACACCAAAACGACCTTTACAATTTTCATACCCCAAAACATTAACCATATCACCGAACATCTTATACATGACATTAATTAACTATTAATTAATGTAATTTTCATTCACCAACATTAATAACAATTATTTGGCATCAATTTCATCATATTTATCAAGTAAAGTGCATTCTACTCACTATACCCCACACACCCATACCATGTGTGTGCCTATAACAATTAATGATCTATATATCCTTAGGTTCCTAAAATGATGCATGAATGTACAACCTTATGTCGTTCTATCCATGTTCCAAATATCATTATTTAGTCAAATCACACAATTTGTGCATCACCCACGAGTGAAATATCACTCAAATTTAACAACACACATCATGAACAATAATTTCCACCTATGGTGACTTGGGTTTTACCTCGTACATGGTTTAGATAATCCCATGAACGAGCTCATTATCAGGGCCTGACACATCTTAATTTTTTATCTACCATCTCCAAATAGTAGGAAGAGAAAAGAACTTCTCGGTTACAACTTTTTAACATCCTCGACCTGGGAACCTCTATTCTGGTGCACCGAGATAGTCATTACAAGACCTTAAGTGTGCCTCAACGTACACCATAGGTTTTTTACTGGAAAGGAGGGTCTAATATGTAGAGACCCAAAGCTTGACATTCATGGAAATTACATTACTTTTGCGGAATACTTAACAGATAACAAAAACAGACACACAAGGACCGTAATAGTATAGTGTCTTTGGAAACTTAGAACGTAATCTTCTAATCGTTGTGAAAGATCCCCAAAATCTCCCATAAAGATCTTCCCCTTTTTTTCTTACCTAAAACCTTTGTTTATATCCTGGGGAAAAGAAAACATAAAAAGGGTGAGCTCAAATGCTCAGTAAGGGAAAGAATGGATAAAATAAAACATACCATATACATTTGAACATAAAAACATGAACATAATGTTTAAACATCAAAAGCTTCATTAATGACATAAAACATGGAAGTATGTAAGGAATAGTTCTTAAAGAAACATTAAGCATGATAAAATAGAATGGGAATAAAACATGTAATTGTGGAAACCATTAAGCACATGATATGATTTCCATATTAGCCAAGGCATTACTGCCAAGACCATCTTAGTGGACAAAGTCCCTTTCTGACTCGAGTTCACTCCTCGTTCCAGTCCTGTATTACTGAACCAGTTTAACTTGCCATTCTAGCCATGTCTATCTCATGAGATATAAATCTTTACCCAATGAATTGGTGGGAGATATAGGTCCCACCCATCTCACAATGAAATCATTCTTACTTTTTCCACAAAATTAACTTAAAACATTCATCATAACCCAAAGAATAAAATGGGTTTCATAATAATCATCCCATCATTTCATAATACATATAAAACAAACAGATATTTCATCATAATAAAAGTGAACCATGTAAATTATAGAGACATTAAACTTAAAACATACACATATGAAATAATTTCATCTTTGATGGAAATTGGTTTTGATAAAACATTTGAAATGAATTCTTGAGGAAAATATCCTTTCTTCTTCAAAATCAATTTCTTTTCACAAAACATCATGATATTTTAAAAGAAAGATATTTTGTTGAAAATAGTCGTGAAATATTTTGAAGGAATCTTCATGAAAATAAGGCTTTATAAAACCGTAAAAATCCATTTGTGTCGTATAAGTTAAAAAAAACATTCTTCTCATACTTTTGCCGGAAAAGTCAAAAAGTACCTCGTAATAGTAAGATTCCATACATACCATGTAGTAAAAGTAAAAAATGGGTAAAAGGACTTTAAAAATACATGAAAACATTTCTATAAAACATGTACATGGATGATAACAATAACCCCAGTAAATTCTTATGAATAAACAATCTCGGATAAAAACAAGATTGGAAAAAATATCCCTTACCTTAGGTCTGATATACTTCGTACGTATCCGAACCCCCTGTATAATGATTTAAATAATGTTATTGACTTATTAAAGAGTAATATTCATTGTTACAATATCATATATGGTTCACATATGACTTTATATTACCCGTTCTTTTGTAAATTCCATGTTAAAGAGCGTTTTGGGTAAAATCGTTTCATTTGTCATCTGTGTTTTGACTTGTAATTATTCATACGATTACTTAGATAATGATTAATTAATTACAAAATATAAAACATGATTTATATATAATATATTTTGATAATACACATAAATATAATATATCAATAAATGGAAATAAATACACCGTTCATGGAGACGGTAGGCTGTACGTACGCGTGAACGCTGTTTTCGTTTCCTTATTGAGTTGAATGGAATTAAGTAGATGACATACATATACATAAATCCAGTAGCTTTATAATGTCATATATTTCATTATTATTTCTTATATATACTTTATAATCATTCTTAAATGGTTAACATCGAGAATGAATCTCATCGCGTCGTGGAGACGGTAGTCCGTACATACGCACGAGCGATGATATCGTTTCCATAAATATTGAATTTAATTGGAGTGGATGATACAATATATCAGAATGATTATGATGTTATAATAACTATGTATAGATATTATTTACACCATTATACCCATCCAAGTAAGGTGGTGTTGGAAAAATAGATTACACCACGGCGTGGAGACGGTATTCCGTACGTACGCACGCGCGATGATTTTGTTTTCCGTAGGATGGATAGATGGTGAAATAGGTTTGTTTCATAATTATAACAAAATATCATTATATTAGTGATAATGATGTTATTACTTCATAATGAAACAACTAAATAAGAAGAAGTAGAAGAAGAAATAAAGTTGAAAGAATCGGTAACAGACATTACCTCTTCTTTGAAGCGCCTCTTTGAGACCTCCTCTTAGGGGACTAAAATTGGTCTTTAAAGAATACCAGGACCTCTAAGATGATTCTATGGAAGTTTAGAAGAGAATTTGGCAGGGTTTGACCGGCCTTGAAGGCTCAAATTGGTGTGAGGAAGAGAGGGAGGAGGTTCCCTTTTATAAGGGAGGGGAGGGGCACCTTTGGAAATCTTAATAATATTAATTTATAATAAATCTAACCCCACTTAAAAACCTCAAAAATGACTCATATTAGAATATTAGATGATATAGGGTTGTAAGCTCATCAGCAAAAAAAAGTTAGACATTTTAGGAAATTATTTTAAACATTATCAACTTGATTTATCCTTAATCAATTTAATTTTATTTGTGGTAATAACATTCTAAAATTTAAATTATAAAAAATAATTACTTATTTGTTGTGAATTATCTATAATTGGATACTTTATAACCTTAAATACCATATAAATTTAAATTTATAATTTTTATATATTTTTGTGATTTTTAAAATTTTTTATAATATGTTATTTTTATAAAATAACAATAGTGTCAATTTTGACACTATTCATTTATTTGAATTTAAATAAAATATATAGAGAAGATATGTTCTAAATAAAAGCTTTAATAGATTCATAAAAGGTCATATGTATCTACAAAATTATTTTAGAACATTAAATAGTTCATATAATATTTATTTTATTATTTTTGAAATCATTTATTTGGTTTATCTCTTAATAAAATAATTACTACAACATTTTTGTATGATTATTTAATATACTTATTTGTTGCATAAAAATTAAAATTAAAATCTTATAATGAAGGTAAATCTATTAACTTTCACAATAATACTTTTACGCTAACTTATCATCTTAAAATCACAATATTTAAATTGTTATATTTATTAAATTATGAAGGTGACAACTTTGGCACCATTTAAAATAAAATAATATAAGTGTCATAATCACTTTTATAAAACTCCAAACGGTTATATATTATGTAATTTGATGATTAAGGTGTATCTATACACTACCAATAAGTTTTGGTCAGGTTTGTGGGCCTTTTAAAGGGTATTATTATTTCCATAAAAACTATATTACTGATTTTTCACTTAATAAATAATTTCTGCACCATTAATGTATCACAATTAATGACAATTATTTAATCCCTAAAAATTCTAAATAAATTATCATGATGTATATAATTTTATTAGATTTCTGGGGACTATTCATGTTCTAATTTTTATGATGTTTATCACTAAATTAAAATTATTATACTTATAAGATTTAATAGAGTGACATGTTGTCACTTTCTTTGGTTTTAATAATAATTAAATTACTTTCATGGTCAAAAGTCCATAAAATGAATCTAATTCGACCCTTAGGTGATATGGGTCGACTTTTATCCATCCAATAGAATTTTGGAATGTGTTAGGGTAATTTTATAATATTATTTTTACCCTTAATTACCCAATTTACCTTTAACTAAGGTAAATAAAATTTACCGTAGTTACTATTCATAATTCCCAAAAATAAAAAGTAGCCTATTAACAGAATTTGGACCTACAGATTCCAAATATGGAATCCATTTTTTCAAATTCAATACACATAAGTTTCAGAAATTAAATTAAAATTAATCTTGTTGTCGATTGAAAACAAGTTTTTCTTTAAAACATTGCAAAAGATTGAATTGATTTAACCTACGAATTCGATGTAAAATCAATGATAATGACATAAATTATATTAAATGGTAAAAATATATTCTTTTTATACTTTAAAACCATTCAATATTATAATTTAACCACAAATGTTATTACGATGAAAAAAGTTGTTTTTAATTAAAATATAGCGTGTTTTTACAATTCATTAAAATATGAAAGTTATCAGAATAATATGAAAATTTTATCTAAGGTAAAATTTTATATCCTGATTCGAAAGAATAATTTTATTTTGTATTATTTAACTTATAAACATGTCAAAAACTAGATTTAATGTGGGTGTGCCATCAAAAGGCGGCAAAACTGCATTTTTTTAAAAATACTTATTTTACCCAAAAAATTTATTTTGTTCTTATACCATGTTCTAGAAAATGTGTAAGATGAATAATAATATTATAAAATTCAAAATTTAGTTAATAATATTCATAATGGCTAGTTCATAATAATATTATAATAATATATCGTTGTTTAGTAAAACTCGGTATTGCGTACAACACACGCTATCGAGGAAGGTCGTGATTGCATGTAATGCAAGCCAAGTCAGGGTTGTATCTAGTGAATGAATCCTTTGTTGCTGCGTATAACTAAATACATTTAATATATATATATATATATACTCAATGTTTCTTAGAATAACTACTATCAAACAAACATGAAATTGTGTGTAACACGATCCAGGATTAGTGTTGCGTATACTGCAAGCTAATATGGTGTTGCGTATAGTGTAAGATAATCTCAGTGTATCATACAACAGAAGATATGAAAGAAATTAAAAAGAATATATCTTATAAAATCTTGGGTTATTACATTCTACCCCCTTAAAATTAATTTCGCCCTCGAAATTCGTCGGGGTTATAAATGGTTTTCTACTTGAAAGTTTCTTTAATTGAAACCCACATCGTAAAAAGGAATACCAATACTTATCTTTATAAACTAAAGTACGAAACGTAACAGTTACCCAAACAAAATAATCACTGGGTTTCCACATAGGATAACATAGGTGAAAATATGGATATGGAAGAGAAATCTAACCATCATGTTCTGATAGAGAGTGGTAGAGAACATGGCTACGAAAAATCCAAAAATCACAAAGCCAAAGATTTGTGATGATCTATGGTACCATCTGATTCATCAGATATAAGGTCACTAAGACAACATTTTTGGATTTCAAGATCATTTCCCTAAAGTTGATGAATTAAAAGAAATACTTACATGATTATGGTACAATCTCACTATTGTTCGTGAATTGAACAATTTACACTTCATCCCTTAATGAAATGAATTTGAATTTGTTATTCGTGATGTGTTAGCAGATCATGTGATAGAATGATAGGTCATTCCATCTGTTTCAAACAAAAGGTTATCAAAAGTTATAAGTCCATCATATGGTTAGATTAATCCTATATGGTTCCAAAAATGAACTTATACTTCATATATCATACCGCTTAATAAAATAAAACTAATTTATACTAACCAGGGACTTCTTGTAGGCCAGTGGTAGGCGATAAAGGCCAGTCGCACTTCGGTTGTGAGTTTGATTCCCACAGCCTTGTCTGACGCGACGGGCTGTCTCCCATCCTGCAGGTTGTCCTTTTTCTAAAACTACATTACTATAACATCCCATCAATAATATCGAAAAAAGTTCTATCCTTAAACAATACTAACTTATGTCCAATATAATC
Organism: Viscum album; assembly: GCA_963277665.1. Lineage (NCBI taxonomy): Eukaryota > Viridiplantae > Streptophyta > Magnoliopsida > Santalales > Viscaceae > Viscum > Viscum album. The sequence continues at coordinate 599,435,027 of OY728134.1, read as the reverse complement.
CATTCCAATCTTTAGCCTTATCTAAAATACTTCGGTCCAAGCTCATAGTATAAAGAAAATTATTTCTTGAAATATCACATAACAATCACGTGAATGCCATCATTTATCCCCAATATATCATAAGATATATCTTGTTGGTCAAATTACAAACATGTGAATACCCTAATCAATTATTCTCTTGAAGAATGAATACCCATTGAAACTTAGTGAAAACATGAATGCTGTCAAAAGTTTACTCTTTCCACATACCAAAATCCCAAAATTTCTATATAATCAAACCATAATATCACATAGTCCTTATATCAGTCATGAGCTCATGAATACAATCAAACATCTCATTATATTCTTATCCCTTCATTATACGCATATCATCTACTTTCCAAAAATATCTGAATAACCTTGCATGGTTACCGGTACCATTCAACATATTCTTTCATATACTTTAGGAAAAACAATAGTGTAACAATCCTTAGATGATTATTTATTCCATAGTACCTAAATTATTCTTTATAAACATACAATCATTCCACTAACTTCTTAAACCACTAGCTGAGCTTCATCATTTATTTCATCTCATATTTCATTTCTAGTCTCTTCATCATCATCCACATAAATACTACCCGTATGACTATGCTGATTCTCTTCATGAGATTTTCCCTTAGGGCATTGGTTTGCATAATGTCCATACATTCCACATTTAAAACATCTAATCATTGTTGATGTCGTAGAAATACCAGTATCCTTGTCCATGGTGCTAATTGAACCTTTTCCTTTTCACTTACTGGCTTTGTGTCCTTATTTTCCACACCCAAAGCATCTTCCAGTTCCTTTGAAACAATCTCCCTGATGCCTCTTCCCACATGATTTACATGAGGGAAATTGAACTTTTTTTCCTCTATGATCATCATGAAACTCCATCTTTCTCTTATTATCTGAGTTGGGAAACTTACAAAAGTTTAGATTATTGATCATATAATGAGATTTATGATTATGCATAATAATGATTTTTGGACTTCCAAATCTCGTTTCATTTGGTTTCTCATGAAGAATATCATTCCATTATCCGTCATATCCTCCATTATCGTGAATCTTCCTGTTTCTAGCAATTTTCTAAAACCCAAAAAGAATAGCGTGAGAGGAAAAAATCATGATAGGGAAAAAAACATAGTAAAGGGGAATTACCCCCAATATCTAACATCTTAGGTTTAATTCTATGATCGTTACCGTAGTTCTAGGACTATATCCTATACGTATACTTAACCTTATGGACATCCTTATATATTCCTTAGACATATCTCTAGGGATCTCACTAAAGTTCTCGCATCCTAGTTTCCAAAGGTTGACTAAACCTTTCCTCTGATACCAACTGTAGAGACCCGAATCTTGACATACATGGACATTACATTACTTTTGCAGAATACTTAATACATAAGAAAAACATAAACACAAGGACCGTAATAGTTTAGTTTCTTTGGAAACATGGAACCTAATCTTTTAATCGTGGTGAAAGATCCTCAACATCTCCTATAATGATATTCCCATTTTTTCTTACCTAAAACCTTTCTTTATACCCTGGGGAAAAGAAAACACAAAAATGGTGAGCTCAAATGCTCAGTAAGGGTAAGCATGGATAAAATAAAACATACCATATACATTTGAACTTAAAAACATGAACATAATGTTTAAACCTCAAAAGCTTGAGCAATGTCATAAAACATGGAAGTACGTAAGGCATTGATCATAAAGAAACATTAATCATGATAAAATAGCATGGGAATAAAACATGTAATTGTGGAAACCATTAAGAACATGATATGATTTCCATATTAGCCATGGAATTGCTGCCAAGACCATCTTAGTGGACAAAGTCCCTTTCTGAATCGAGTTCACTCCTCGTTCCAGTCCTGTATTACTTAACCGGTTTAACATCCCGTTCCAGCCATGTCTATCTCATGAGATATAAATTTTTACCCAATGCATTGGAGGGAGATATAGGTCCCACCCATCCCATAATGAAATCATTCTTACTAGTGCCACAAAATAAACTTAAAACATTCATCATAACCCAAAGAATAAAATGGGTTTCATAAACATCATCCCGTCATTTCATAATCCATATAAAACAAATGGATATTTTATCATAAGAAAAGTGAACCATGTAAATTATAGAGACATTAAACTTAAGACATACACATATGAAATAATTTCATCTTAGATGGAAAATGGTTTTGATAAAACATTTGAAATGAATTCCTAAGGAAAATATCCTTTCTTTTTCAAAATCAATTTCTTTTCACAAAAAGAAATGATATTTTAAAAGAAAGATATTTTGTTGAAAATATTCATGAAATCTTTTGAAGGAAGCTTCATGAAAATAAGGCTTTATAAAACCGTAAAAATCTGTTCGTTCTGTATAAGTTAAAAAAAAATTCTTCTCGTACATTTGCTGGAAAAGTCAAAAAGTACCTCGTAATAGTAAGATTCCATACATACCATGTAGTAAAAGTAAAAAATGGGTAAAAATAACTTTAAACATACATGAAAAAACTTCTATAAAACATGGACATGGATGATAACAATAACCCCAATAAATAGTTACGAATAAACAATCTCAGATAAAAACGAGATCGGAAAAGATATCCCTTACCTTAGGTCTGATATACTTCATACATATCCGAACCCCCGGTATAATGATTTAAATAATGTTATTGACTTATTATAGAATCATATTAATTGTTATGATACCATATATGGTTCACTTATGACTTTATATTACCCATTCTTTTGTAAATTCCATGTTAAAGAGCATTTCGGGTAAAATCGTTTCATTTTTCGTCTGTGTTTTGACTTGTAATTATTCATATGAATACTTAGATCATGATTAATTAATTCCAGAATATAAAACATGATTTATATATAATATATATTCGGAATACACATATATATATTATATATCGATAAATAGAATGAAATACACCGTTCATGGAGACGGTAGGCCGTACGTACGCATGAACGCTGTTTTCATTTCCTTATTGAGTTGAATGTAATTAAGTAGATGACATACATATACATAAATACAGTAGATTTATAATTTCATATATTTCATTATTATTTCTTATATATACTTTATAATAAGTCTTAAATGGTTAACATGGAGAATGAATCTCATCGCGTCGTGGAGAGGGTAGTCCGTACGTATGCACGAGCGATGATATCGTTTCCATAATTATTGAATTGAATTGGAGTGGATGATACAATATATCAGAATCATTATGATGTTATAATAACTATTTATTGTTATTCTTTACACCATTATACCCATCCAAGTATGGTGGTGTTGGAAAAACAGATTACACCACGACGTGGAGACGGTATTCCGTACGTACACACGCGCGGTGATTTCATTTTCCATAGGATGGATAGATGGTGAAATAGGGTTATTTCATAGTTATAATAACATATCATTATATGAGTGATACTGATGTTATTACTTCATAATGAAACATCTAAAGAATAATAAGTAGAGGAAGAAATAAAGTTGAAAGAATCGGTAACAGACATTACCTCTTCTTTGAAGCGCCTCTTTGAGACCTCCTCTTAGGGAACTAAAATTTGTTTTTTAAGAATCCCAGGACCTCTAGGATGTTTCTAGGGAAGTGGAGAAGGGAATTGGGAATGGTTTGGACGATCTTTAAGGCTCAAATAGGTGTGAGGAAGAGAGGGAAGAGGTGCCCTTTTATAAGGGAGGGGAGGGGCACCTTTGGAAATCTTAAAAATATTAATTTATAATAAATCTTACCCCACTTAAAAACCTCCAATAATGACTCATATTCGAATATTAGATGAGATAGGGTTGTAATCGCATCAACCAATAAAATTTAGACATGTTAGTAAATTATTTTAAACATTATCAACTTGATTTATCCTTACTTAATCAATTTAATTTTATTTGTGGTAATAACATTCTAAATTTTAAATTATAACAAATAATTACTTATTTGTTGTGAATTATCTATAATTGTATACTTTATAAAATTTTAGACCATATAAGTTTAAATTTATAATTTTTAAATATCTTTGTGATTTTTAAACAATTTTATAAATTGTTATTTTTATAAAATAACAATAGTGTCAATTTTGACACTATTCATTTATTTGAATTTAAATAAAATATATACAGAAGATATGTTCTAAATAAAAGATTTAATAGATTCATAAAAGGTCATATGTATCTATAAAATTAGTGGAGAACATTAAATAGTTCATATAATATTTATTTTATTATTTTTAAAACCATTTATTTGGTTTATCTATTAATAAAATAATTACTACAACATTTTTGTAGGATTATTTTATATACTTATTTGTTGCATAAAAATTAAAAATAAAATCCTATAATGACTATATATATATTAAAGTTTACAATAATACTTTTACTAAAATTTATCATCTTAAAATCACAATATTTAAATTGTTATATTTATTAAATTATGAAGGTGACAACTTTGGCATCATTTAAAATAAAATAATATAAGTGTCATAATCACTTTTATAAATCTCTAAACGGTTATATATTATGTAATTGTAAGATTAAGGTGTAGATATACACTACCAATAAGTTTTGTTCAGGTTTTTGGGCCTTTTAATGGGTATTATTATTTCAATAAAAAATATATTACTGATTTTTCGCTTAATAAATAATTTCTGCACCATTAATGTATCACCATTAATGAAAATTATTTAATCCCTAAAAATTATAAATAAATTATCATGATGTAGATAATTTTATTATATTTCTATAGACTATTCATTTTCTAAGTTTTATGATGTTTGTCACTAAATTAAAATTATTATACTTATAATATTTAAGAGAGTGACATGTTGTCACTTTATTTGGTTTTAATAATAATTAAATTATTTTCATGGTGAAAAGTCTATAAAATGAACCTAATCAGACCCTTAGGTGATATGGATCGACTTTTAGCCATCCAATAGAATTTTGGCATGTGTTAGGGTAATTTTATAATATTATATTTACCCTTAATTACCTGATTTTCCTTTAACAATGGTAAATAAATTTTAAAGTAGTTACTATTCACAATTCCCAAAAATAAAAATTAGCCTATTAACATAATTTGGACCCACTGATTCCAAATATAGAATCCATTTTTTCAAATTCAATACACAGAAGTTGCAGAAATTAAATTAAAATTAATCCCATTGTCGAATGAAAATAGGTTTTTGTTTAAAACATTTCAAAAGATTAAATTGATTTAACCTACGAATTCAATGTAAAATCAATGCTAATGACATATATTATATTAAATGGTAAAAATATATTCTATTTATACTTTAAAAAAATTCAATATTATAATTTAACAACTTATGTTATTACGATGAAAAAAGTTGTTTTTAATTAAAATATAGCGTGTTTTTACTATTCATTAAAATATGAAAGTTATCAGAATAATATGAAAAATTTATCCAAGGTAAAATTTTATATCCTGATTCAAAAGAATAATTTTATTTTGTAAAATTGAACTTATAAACATGTCAAAAACTAGATTTAAAGTGGGTGTTCCATCAAAATGTGGCAAAACTGCATGTTTTGAAAAATACTTATTTTACCCGAAAAATTTATTTTGTTCTTATACCATGTTCTAGAAACTGTGTAAGATGAATAATAATGTTATAAAATTCAAAATTTAGTTAATACTATTCAAAACAACTAGTTCATAATAATATTATTATAATATATCGTTGTTTAGTAAAACTCGGTATTGCGTACAACACACGCTATCGAGGATGGTCGTGATTGTGTGTAATGCAAGCCAAGTCCAGGTTGCGTGTAGTGCACAACTCCTTTGTTACTGCGTATAAAAAAATAAATTGAATATATATATATATACTCAATGTTTCGTAGAATAACTACAATCAAAAAAACATGAAATTATGTGTAACACGATCCAGGATTAGTGTTGCGTATACTGCAAGCTAATACGGTGTTGTGTATAGCACAAGATAATCTTGGTGTATCGTACAACAGAATATATGAAAGAAATTAAAAAGAATATATCTTATAAAATCTCGGGTTATTACATAAAAAGCCACATGGGGAGACTATACCGTCTTTACCAGATTAATCCACAACAGAATAAAATATAAATAGCAGAAACAATATGAATAACCAATAAACATGAATAACCGACCCATTACCAAAACTGTTTACAGTCATATACAATTGTAAATATGTCATTCCATGCTACAGTGCAAGTGAACGAAATAGAAAATAAAAAATGGATAGAAACTCCCAATGGGTCCCAACTCTAATTCTAGATCCTTCTCAAGAAACATCTCAATCCCAACTCAACAACTTAGTGTAGGGCCATTTCCCTTGTCTGGACCTACAAATAATAAAGTCTGCTCGGGTACCCAATGGTGGCCCAAGTAGGGTGTGAATACAAAACTTAGTAGGCCACCACCAATGGTGTATACAAAATATCCAATCTAATCAATAGTACATGCATGTGAAAAATGAAAGGTATGTAAACAAGGGACATTTCAGGTGCCACTAGTTAACAAGGTACATTTAGTACATGATTAGAATTCATCCCAATTTCATTTCTTATAAAATTTCCACACATAATCCATTTCACCTTATTCTCTTTGGATTAGGCATATATATCATCCATAAATGGCTCCAAGGAAATCAATCTCAATGAACAGGGGAAATCAATTCAGTCCTTAACTCACCAGGACACACATATCACATCAAACCATTATCCTCACCTCGAAGCCTCAGTCTGAGTGGAATGAAACCGTTAGGGGAATAGAGCCTTCATCCCCTTCCCTAAACTGGGAATTTTGGTGTTTTTTAGAGCCTTAGTCTATAACATGACCCATGGGTGTAGAACCTCAAGCCAATACCCCACACTACCAATCCAAGTGCACATGCTTATTTATCAATCACAACCATATCATAACACAACATAAAATAACCATGCCATTGGAACTCATCATTCACAATGCATAGAAAAACCATGGAAATTAATACTATTCCATAAACCATTAACACATTTTCCAATTACGATTCATATCGATTTAGCCAAATTTTCATTCTCATTCATTAACCCATTATTTATATTCAAAAACCCCTATGTGTTAGCCAAATTCATCATTTTCTGTTCATTAACCCATTTATCCCATTTATTATTTAACATGAATTTACTCACTTATGCATTTCAATTACAATTACCATATCACATAACACGATCCCTTTATTGCATTCAACCATTAAGGTGTACCACCTAATCATCATGTATGGAACCATTCCTCAATTTTATCCATTCACTTATTAAATCTCATTAACATATCTCCCCTTCTTCATTTAATTTCCCAATTACAAGTTTACCATTTAATATGCACTAATCCCCTTAAGCATATATAACCAAAAATCGTTAAACAATTAACATAATACCATTCGACCCAAATTGAATGTTTCCATGTCATTCCAAATAACTCTTCATGGCTTATCACCAGAGGAATATCTATTATAATTTTATTTACACTTAATCAAACATTACATATGTTCTACAAGGGTTTTGCATTATCACTCAGAAACACTTCATTTGACCCTACCATTTTCTAAGTCCAGAAAAGATGGTGCACCACATTGGTGGCCCTTAAATGGTCCAGCCATCCTCTAGAATCTCATGAGGATCATGATGGTTATAATTGGTCCCTTGGACACCCATTCTTAACAAACAAATCAACGAAACCGAGAACACCAAAATGGGGAAAACAAGAACACCAACACCCATGCAGAAACCCAACATAAAACTCTAGGACAATACAAGTAAACCACCTACCTAGTATCTGATGATGAAATCACTATTAATAATATCCAACGATCCAGATTCAAACACCCCTTGAAGCCCCAAACTAAGTTCCTCCATAAAACAAAGGGGTTCATTGATTCAAAAGAAGATGGGAGAAACCCCACACCTTAATCAAAAAAAGAGAATGGGGGAGAAGATTAGACTTACCAAGAACTTTAATTTGTAACCAACAGAATAAAAAATGGACAAGAATTCAAGGAGAAACACCTATTGGGAGATTGGGTTATCCAAGTTCATCACTAGGGTTCATAGGGGAGGAATGGATGAAAATCCCATGTTGGGGTTTAATTCACCGGAGTTGCAATTTTTTAAATTTTTCCAACTTATCTGGGCTACACAGTTTTCCAAAATGGTTTTCCAAACCGTGTGTAAGGTACATCCTAAAATCACCCAATATTCATGGTTTCCTAGGAATTCCATATGATTTTCTAAATTGCTTGAAAACCATGCGTAAGCCTCTGCTCATGGTTGCAGGGTTGCCTAGGGTGCTCCACACAGTTTGAACTAACTCTGAACAGACCACGCAACATGCCCAAGAACCCCCTTTTTATTTATCATTCATGTCTCGAACCCCTAGAATACCCCCGATCCTTCACATGTACTTTGTAAAACACCTATTAATCCCAAAAAGGAGAGTCCAAACCCAAACGTAAAAAAACATACCTTAGGAAGATCCGGGAACTTATAGATGTCATCTTACAATATAGAAAATCTCATAGAGATTGAAAAAGAGTTCGGCTGATAACTATTGTAGAGACATATAGTTAAATGATGGAGATAAATTTTTTCCTTTATATGTCACTATGGAAGAAATTTATGATATTTTCAAATAAAGGGAATATTTTCCCTTAGTACATTATTCCATTTGAAATCCTTGATCGCATAAGAGATATGTATTATCAGATATAACATCAACTAAATCTATCTCAAAATCATGAAATATTCCACATATAATTCTTAAGTAATTACATACTAGATCCCTCGCAAGTATTGGAGTTGGAGGTTGTACAAAAATAAAATGACCTATCTTATTAGGAGTAGGCAACATAGATATTTTAAAATAGAGAAAATGTTATACAAAACATGAAAACTCACCATGTTTAGGTGTTGTGGATGAACTCTATGTATTAATAGGAAAACAAAGAATATATAATAAATAATGAAATAGAAGTAACCCCATCTATTCCCAAACAAGAATATCAGTTTAAATTTCTAGAATTAAATTTCTCTGTGGGGGAAGAATGTAATGACTCATGCTTTATAAATGAAATATGTTTCGTGAGAAATTTTTTATTATATTATATTATATTATGAAAAAAATTATTTCATTAATAATTATAATTAAAATATCAAACAATGAAACTAATGAAAATTAAAACATTAAACTTGAATAAAAATATAAAATAAAAAACCTAAAATAGGGAATTTAGGATTTAGCCATTATTCTAGATTCATCTCCCCCATGGAAAACACCATTGAAATGAAACAAAATATTATTAAACCAATCAAAATATTGTAAAATGAAAATATAACTGTCTGATGAATTTTAATAATGATTGAGTGACATAATTAAGTAGTATTTAAAGGTGGAAATGCCACTGTTGAAATAGTTATATGAGAATTTGAAAAATATTATCGTTGGAAAATATAATCATTGGAAATATAATCATATGTCTATTTGAAAAATTGAAAATATACCCATTGGTTATAATTTTACCATTATAATTACATTTTATAAATAGTATTAAAGAATAATTTATGGAAAACAAAGAAATAATGTCCTTAACCAGTCGAGTTGTTCCTTTTGAATCCCATCATTCATAAAAATAGAGGGAGGTAACTTCACCTAATTTTTACCTTAACCAATCACATGTTGATATTCAATAAGTGTGGGTGAAAAAATACACCCATTGGTGAAGGTCAAGTTAGTTTAGTTTACTTCTCAGTTAATTATATCCATGAAACCCCATGAAACTGCCACCATCAATCAACATATCCCTATCAAGTATGTGTGTATAACAAGGGGCTATATCCCCAAGAATTATTTAGTTACTATGTAAGTTAAATGTTATAAATAAAATGGTTATTCCATAAATCCCATTTTTAATACATTATATGAATAAAATAATTATTTTATTAATAATAATTTGATAAATCGATTATTGGAAACAAATAAAAAATAACTGTTTTTTTTAATATATACACATTAATAATAAAATTAGGTACAATAGATAATATTTTTTAAATTAAATATAATTTTAAAAGATTCTTATTTAAAAATAAATGTTAAAATAATTTTATTATGTCTTTAATTTTTTTTAAGTGTATGAAATTTTATTGTGTCATAAAAACATATATTTTTTATAAATACAGATTCTTATAAATAATTGTGTTTGGTTATAATGGATTACAATATCCAAAAATTACGGTGTTTGGTTATAATGGATTAAAATTTCCTAAAATATGACGCATATTTTCAAAAACATGATGGAAACTATGGTTAAGTTAATGGTTTTTCATATTACATAATCTGAACATCCAAGACCTATTTATGGAAATTAATAACCTCCCTCTCCAATTTTTCATTAAATACCTCCTATTTCACATTACCCCTTTCACTCACAATCCATAATCCTAAATGTTTTGGTTATTTTTCCTTCAATAGAGTCCCAAAAAGTTGTACTTAAGACTCTAAGATTCCATCCAAAATATATAAGAGAAACTCATTATGGTATGGGCATTCTCATAATATTCGTTTCGATTCCAGTAATTCTTTTTCTGTATATCTTATAAAGAGAATGATACTTTCTTTTTATATGATTTTTAAAATACATATACATATAAAAAAATTATAAAAGAAATACACTATTTCCCCCCATTTTACCTTTTTATAAATCTACATTTTATACCGTTTCGTGCCTTTAAATTTATTTATCAAATTTATCTCTTTTACATAAGAGTTTCTAATATTATGAATTCATAAAAAAATTATTATCCATAGGTATTCACATATATGTTAATATAAAGTATTCATTTTTTTATTTACTTATATGACACCCACATTACCTTTATAACGATAAAAAATTATTTTATGTTTACATATTTAATAATTATGCACTCAATAATTTTATATGAAACACATACTTTATTCTCCTCGAGTTAAGGAAAAAATAATTTTTTATTATCAATTTTTATCACATAAAATTTATACATATTAGGTTGTTTCCTAATGTTGATCTAATGCATTGGTTAAATAATTTAATCTATATATATGTCATTTTCTATGATACATTGGTAAATAACCATGATAATATTCATTTATGACACCTAGGGATAAACCATGATGATATGGTTATGAATTCCTTATTTTTATGTTGTGGTCACATTTCAATGTTATGATTCAAATTACTTTTATTATCTTATGCATCATGTTCCCTTAATAATTCTTTATTATTATACATATTGATTTTATTTACATACCCCATGATCACATGATAAATTTCCCTCTTTTTCCCATTAATGTGCTAATGATCACCCATTTCCATTGATTTATGTCCCAAGGATATGAGATGAAATAAAATTAACATAGGGTGAACCCATTATGGATAATTTCACATGGATTAGAATAATGTTTTTAAATGTAATATGTGACTAATTTACAAGAATATAAATATCAAATGATCATATGTTTCATTCCTTGTAATGAAATTTTTATGTAATAATAAGGAAATATGTCTTATATCCATTAGAAAATAATTAAAAATTTCAAAATATTTAGATCCAGTAGAACGGACAAGAGGCTATTTTATTTTTTTGAAAATAGTGGACTCTTAAAAAAAATTCATCGAATTGAGGAAGTAAAATGATCTATCAAAATCATATATATTCATTAGTTTTTTGATTCAAAACTTTTATGATAAAAATAATATTCTTATTAAGTATTTTTATAGAAATTTAATAAATTGAAATGAAAAGGAAGGTTATATAGTGAACTCAAAATGATATGATAAAGGGATATTCCTACACCATAAGGTGAAGATCACTACATTCCATTTCCAAAATAAGCCGATTCATGTTTTTAAAAATTATTACCATAAAATTTATCTTACGGTGAACTAAAAAAAATGAGATATTATTTCACATTTGGAAGAAATTTTTTTATGTATACACAAATAGATAAATAAGTACTAGGTAACACATAAATCACATATATCCATAAAAATTAATGATGAATATAAAATATATTACTCTTACCTAATTAGGGAAAGGTAATTCATTCTAAAAACATTCAAACTAGTTCACTTTTTTATAGATGTTAATGTGTTTTAGTCTTGATTTTGATAATATACTGAATATAAAAACAAACAAGTTATCATGTATTTGAAAAATAAACACTTATAAATAAATTTACTGAAAAAATATTTTAAAATTTAGTTCAACATAGAAACATATAAAATTATAAATCTATAGGTCACTTCATATAAATCTTGATATTAATTTATGAAATTTTAGAAATGATTATTGAAGTAAATGATTGCACTTGGTAATGATTGAGGAATCTATATGTTGTCTTCTCTAGGAAGGTATTATCCAAATAATCATTAATCATACATGTGAAGTTAAGTTATTCAAAAAATAAATCAGTATCATGATATAATTAAGGGGATGATCAATGATGAGTCTTTTATATATTGAAAATATTCCATAATTTCTTCAAAGAAATGTTTTTCAAATATAATTTCAAAAACTAAGCATGTAAAACTACATTTTAATGGATTTTATATCAATTACAATACAATAAGACTCTATTTTGACACTAGAACATGTTTTTATTGAAATTTATTTCATTTATATTAGTTTTACCTAAAAATGGAAATAAAAATAGGTGTATATGTATTAATAATCATATATCCAATAAGATTATTAACACCAAGTCATGATTGATTATATATCCATAACGGAAGTCTATATTTTTCAATATAGTTGGATAATACTAATCATCTATGGGTTAAGGATCATGATGCACATGGGCTGGAATAGAAATTTGGGACTCCACTAAGATTAGTGGGTGGATCTATTCGAGGAAAAGACAATATATAGGAATTCCGAATCAAAGTGGTGGTTAGCGTTCACTATAGTGGGTGATACATATATTATTCATTCAGAATAAGGATTCTTATAAATATGTTTTCTGTGAAAAAATTATATGGTATAACTATATGTATAAATTAAATAAATGGACAACATTTATTAAGATTCATGGACTATATATTAGGAATGATTCAAACATGTGCTATTTTAGGTGAGTTTTCTTTAAAAACAAGTCATGAATGGTATATGATGATATCAATAAAGCATTATTTAATACTAAATGGTTAATTCAATAACAAAACCTATACACAATTCATAATGACTAAAAATATTTTTTACATCCACTTTTCAATGAATAATTCTATTACTTTTATATAGGTGTATTGATTACCATGTCTAACTCATCTGATCAAGACTTAATGATCATATATATATGTTTCATGAAAAAGAAGACCTTATGGTATATGTATATAAGGAATAAATATAATCGGTCATTGATATTAATAAATTTCAATTATATAAATATATATTATAAATTATTTTGGGAATAAATAATGTATAGTGATCATAACATATTGCTTTTCAAATGAATAGGTGACATGTGAATCTAATTTGTTCAGGATAACACATTTTAATCTAAGATAAGTATTTTGATACAATATAGAATTTTTTTGTGTATTTATAGTTTTTCAAGGAAAAGGATTTAAATTTATTGAGACCCAAATTTTTTCGTATGTGGATGTTATATATAAATTGATGAATATTAATTACATAACATAATGATCGATTCCTGAATAATATAGGTTCATTACCTTCGGAAACATGGATACATAAACAACTAGAACATAGGAAAATGTCGTCATCTCCCACTAAGTTCTTCATAACTAAAACCCTTCATAGACATATATTACATAATACCTTTCATGATAACCTGGTCAAAGGAGTCATAAGAATTGGTGGGGTCAAAAACTATCAATGGGTAAACAAGTGGGGTATCTAAAGAAAATGAACATAAGGGTGGGAGAAATTGAGAATAAAATAAAAAATACACAACCTTTATATAAAAATTTATAAACATAACTAATGGATTAAATCATGGAAAATTAAAAAGAAATGAATCATAAAATAATCAAGGAACATAATCAATGAGATAATCCCAATAGAATAAGACATAGATTTATGGAATAGACATGGGTATAGAAAATATTATGAAAGGGATTACTACTAAGACATTCATAACATGTTAGGATTGGGATAACCACCAATAAACCGACATCGACCTTGTGATAACCTCTCATGTAACATCTTATGGGAATGAGATAACATCCTTTGTATCTCTTTCAGGATTTGGATGAACTAACATGTAACATATTTCGGGATTGGTATAATATTACATGTACCCTTTGACCCCATAGAGAATTAATCCTTTCCCACTACATTTGAGGGAGATATAGGTTCAAAACATTACACAATCCATATACTTGTGTTCCTCCAGATCATACACATTTATAGGGACCACATCCTTTTACACATGTTATTTTTTTTAACAAAAATATCTTTAATTACCACCAAGATATCACGAGGCCTATTGTATTTGGATTCCTAGGTTCATAATACGTCTAAATGAGAATAAAATAAGACATCATTATTTTATTCTCCATAATTACCTCCTAAATCCTTTTTTAGATCCTTAAACAGTAAGGGATAACCTAGGGAATACATAGAAGAAAAGAGTTATCTATAAAGCCTAGTAAGGGAATAAAAATGGAAAACAAACATAACATGTGAGAAAAAAGTATAACTGGATATAATAAAAGATAGGGATCATGATTAATCACATCAAAGTATAAAAAATATAAAATGGTATGATAATGTAATGGAATCATATAAAATTTTGAAATAACATAAAAATGAATCAATGATAACATCCAAGATGATATCTCTTGGTGGAAAAATTTCTATAATGGAATTGGTTTATCCATAATTTAAAACATGATGGCTTAATGAGACAAAAACATTTCCCAATGCATTGAAGAGTTATCTGGGTGATCCCCTTGTAAAATTATCTTCATTTATGTATGATTCATAAAGAAGTAATTCATATTGTATAATATACGAAATAAATATATAATGAAATTGGTTTCACAATCATGTCTCATCTCAGAATAAAAAATACCACACTGAATATATTTGATTGATGACAATAAAGAAGTTATTACCCCATTATATAAATGTATAATATTATAGGTATATATGGGATAATATAAATACATAATTTCGAAGAATTCCATAATATCAATGGTTGTGATAGTTGTTGGAAATGTCATTAAAATATTTCAGGGAATATTTCATGACGAAAATACACGTTTCACATTGAAACCACTTCATCAAAAAATTAATTTTTCAATTATATTAAAAAAAGTTATTTAAAAATAACTATTGAAAATTATAAAGTAATATTCATATAATTTAGTGCTATTGATGGTCGGTAATTCCGTACATAGAGTATAAGATAAAAAATAATATTCCTTTCACACTATTATTAAAAGAGTAAAAATTAACCCATTTGGAAAATCACAAGAGGATTCCATTCAAAAAAAATTTAAAAATTTAATAATTATATTAATAAATTATTTGGAGAAGGAAAGAAATGTTCATGAAAATATTTTTTAGAAACATGGATATTTATGAAAAAGGATATTCAATCGAAGAGAGAAATAAAGTCATATTTTCTTAAAAGGTGTTTCCCAGTAATTTTTTGTACGAAATAGAAGAAAATGGTAATATTACATTAAATTTTCACAAATGACCATATGATAATAAAATTAAATTGGTTTATTAGAAAATTAATAAATAATTTCATATAATGAAAACTCAAGTATAAAATGTCCATATTAAAATGTGATTGAAACATAAACCTTTACCGTATTCGTAACATTTGAATCATAATTACCATTATTTATGTAAACGTATTGATAAAAAAAATATCATTAAGTATAATGGATTAAATATATAGTATTTAAATTTATATTATATAAACCATTTTATAGAAAACGTGTTCATTAAAGAAGAATTGTCTCAAAGAAGAATGTTTTTTAGACGAAACCATTATCCTGAGTCCAAACTTGTAATGTATTTCTTTTATCACCTATATAATAAACCTATATAAGTTATATCAATTTATTAATAATATATTATAACATAAATTATTTATGCTTTTATCATTTACTTTATTTATTTTAGTGAAAAATATAATTATTTATTAAATTATGTCCAGGTTGGTTGTCTTGAGTATCCATAGTTTATAACTCCCATTAATTATGGGCTTATTGGTCTTGGTCTCCTGGACCACAATCATCTGGGGAAAATCATTGCAGTAAAATATGAATCACATCATGCCTTCTAGGAACCTGTAGTTGCTGAGGCCTCTTCCATCCTTGCAGGTATGATGCTATTTGTGGAACGTGGATGGGACGATATCATCATTGAGTCTGACTGCCTTACCGTGATCAATGATATTAACCACAACGATGCCGGACTCCAGTCTTTTGGTTTCATCATCAGGATAATTCACTCGCTTCACCAAGGCTTCTCTCGCTTCACCTTCTCCTTTACCAAAAATGGAAGTAAACAATGTGGCCCATCAGCTGGCAGCTTCAGGCACCTTCGATGACAACCAGCTCTGGCTGGACAATTTCCCTTTATGGATCTGCTTATGTACGGCTGCTGATCTTCAACATTAATGTTATCTTTCCTAATTTTCAAAAAAAATGTAATTTTTCTGTTATATATATATATTAATAATCATGATTTTTTACTTTAATAATCAATTATACTTTAAAAACAAAACAATAAATAATGATGTATGTTACAATCATAGAGATGGTAGGTCGTACGTACGAATGAATAACAATTTCATTACATAACGATACTGATGAAATAAATTTAAGTGTTGTTTTTTATTTATTTAAAGATTATTTTATCATAAAATTCAAAATTATTTCTTTCAACACAAATACATATTAAATCCATGTGATGGGTAATAAAAAATATAACACATCGCTTTATGAGGTAGTAGTCTCTGATAAACACAAATAATGTTATAATATTTCAATGGATGTTACTGTAAGAAGGTATAATATATGTTATATTTAAATAATTATTAATATATAAATAATATCACACAATAACAGTATGTAAATTTCCATAAAAAACTATGAGCGGAGTTGACGGTAAACAGATTACATCTGTTAGGGAGGCGGTAGTCCACCATACAAAAGAATAATGGTTTCATTACCCATTTGATGTAATAATATATGGATTAATGTTATTACATAAATATACTAATATCTCAGTTTATAAGACATATTGGTTCTATTATATTGAAATATTTAGGTCATTATTGAAGGTTGAAAAAAATAAGAAAAATAAAGGTACTCGTTGAAGGAAATTATCTTTTCTTATAAGAAAATAATTGGGAAAACTTATTAAGGAACCTAATTTTCGTTCTTTGGTAATAATAGAACATATATAATGTGAAGAAGGATTTAGGAGAGATATTGTTTGAGGTATCTTTTAATAAAAATGGGTTTATAGTTATGAAAATGTGAGGGGAGGTAGTTTCTTTTTATATTTGAGGAGGAGTGGAATTTTTAGAAATAGCCAAAACTATTCAATAATGGGAAGTAATTTTAAAAAAAAGTGAATAAATATTGATAAATAATTGATTTAAGGTGTCATATAGTTAATAAAAAACTACACTTAAATTTTTTTTTAAACCTTTTATGTAAGAACTAGATTATCTTTTGAGGTATTGAAGATTTTATTTTCTCTTTAACCCATTTATCCATCTAATGGATTTTATGAAGAGGCAAAAAGGTGGTTTAGGAGAGTAATGGTATCATTCATAACATGTAGATCCATATTATGGGATGAAATGTGAAGAAACATGATGTGTTAAATATTAGTGATAATTCTGAAACTCAACTATGTAGGTGTTTTAATGAACTGTATAGGGGTGCACAATTTGTTTTAACTATTACCATAAAGACACATGGGTTTAAGAGGACCTGAAGTATATTGTAAGTTGTCACACAGTTCATAAAATAAATTCACCTCGGACCATATTCATATGGAATCTTAATTAGTATATGATAACAAATAAGCGAACAATTTGGCAACATGTGTGTCCATACAATATATCACATTAAAAGTTTTTTAAAATTACAATATTTTCAATTTGAATTAAAAACCTAAATTACATAACATTATATTTTTTGTTCAGTAGATGACCACATGACGAGTTCTCTCTTCCCCTTTTCCATATTCATTAAAGGCAATCCTATGAAAAAACACTAATTTCATTATCATTTATCACATGAAATGTATATATATATGAGAATTAATCAATATCCTTCTCTTCATAATTTATCTCACTATATTTTCGGTTATTTATGTGTGATATAATATGAACTATTTTATTTTAAAATAATTTAATGCTTATTTTTACCATTTTATATAGAATTAAGGGATGACTATAGAAGATGGTAGTTCTTCCTAACTGAGGTGGATTTGTTTGTTATTTTCCACTAAATTCTCATTGTTTTCATCATGCGTTATTGTGATGAACATTAAAACATCCATGTGACACATATAAAATTTTAAATTAATCTAAATAGTTGATATTTCAATTCTAATAGTACTCTTATAATTCCAATATAAACATCAAAGAATGACCACCTCAATGGGATCCACCTCTTATGGTGTGTTACCTTAAATGGTTGAGAGCCTTATTATGTGATTTTTATTGAACCAAACCCTAAGTTGTGTTGATTCATCATTTTTGAAAGATATATAATTTGAATTTAACCAAAGGAGAATGATTTTACATGTTCATATTCCCCTTTACTTTCTTATTGTATCATGAATCTTATCCACA
This sequence comes from Viscum album, assembly GCA_963277665.1. Classification (NCBI taxonomy): domain Eukaryota; kingdom Viridiplantae; phylum Streptophyta; class Magnoliopsida; order Santalales; family Viscaceae; genus Viscum; species Viscum album. Next base: position 599,416,100 of record OY728134.1, on the reverse strand, counting down.
TAAATTTAATGGAAAAATGAATTAAACAAGTTGTTCAAATGGTTTGGGTTCATAACTATCCATAACCAACCTTTACTGCATGTTATGGGAAATATGTGGGTTCTAAATTAGAATTCACTGGTTATGTTTTTTTATCAAAATAATTAGACTATTATAAATTAATTTTAATTTTCTAGGAGTTATACATGGATGATTTTTAGAATTCATTTGATTGGTTCACCATGTGGATGCTTTTATGGTACTTGTGAGCGATACATAGTTCCAAATTGATTACATGGGATGAGATATTTTGGAAAAACATTAATTTCATACCATGAGAAATACCTAGAACACTTTTTGGTATACATTGGTTGGCCTGAGAGGGTTACCCCCTATTAGCACATCACGAGTTATTAATGGGATCCTTATAGGGAATCCCCTCGATAGAATCTTGTGGTGATTAGTTTTTATATAACAACTGGAGTGATACCTTGGTTCCTTAAATATGAAATGACTTTGATAGTCTTATTATGCATTTTAGTTAAATTAACTGATACTTGTCCTTATTTAATGAACATATATAGATTTAGTATATGCTTTACTTTTAATATAGACTAATTAAACATATCAGTCATGAACATATGCCATGATAATTTTGAAACCTGTTGTATTGGTTTATGGTCACCTTTGTTATACAACCCATATCCTAGATGATATTAATTATTTATATAAAAAATCATGTTTGATTATTTATATTATGTAAATATATACACATAAATTGTATATATATATATTCATACAGGGAGTCATATTCTTAGAGACATTTTACTTTGTATAAACCATGTAGTGACGATTGGGTATCCCATGAAGAACTCAGTCTAATGTGATTTATTTATTTAATATTAAATTCATACTACTTGGTCACTTCTCATTTTATTTGATCATACCAGATAGTCCTATATAACATTTTTGGTGGCATGATGAGTATATCCCACACCCTTTTGGGGCTACCTTTATTACCTAACAAGACATTATGAATGCAAGCAAGGAGAAATGTAAGAATTTTGTTATGGATGGTTGATTTCCCTCTTATAATGTTGTACATGAGAAGAGGACCAATATTTTGATCATGATTCTAGTCGAGATAGAATTTTGACATTTTTTTTGAATGTGAAGATGAATGTTCCTATTGATCCACTTCTATTTATTCCCTTTTTTATATCCAATTACATGATATAATTTTTTTAAATGATATTGATTTTGTTTGTTTACTAATTTAATTGATTCATTATTCAATTTATAGATATTAATAATTTTTTCTGATAGTTATTACTACATACCTCATTTCTAGACACTGATAATGAGGGTCTAATCTCTCCACTGAACCATCACAAACAATCTATGATAGTCAAAAGCCAAACATATATAGCAAGGCACACATGAGACCACATGACCCACTGTGTTGGATAATATTATTGAGTGATCTTTTCTAGGATGTTACAAATGGTTTCAGATTATTTTCCTCTATTTTTCTTACAGTTTTTGTATTAAACAAGAGACTAGGAATCGTTCCGAATTTGGTAATATATGTATTCTTTTGAGTAGTTAACCCATGTATAAAAAATAATCTAAATTACCATGGGGGTAAATATTTTTCTAGATTATTATTATGTTAGGTTTATTGATTTGACCATTAGGTGACACTCATGATTTTTAGTTTTATTATTGTTATCGTTATTAGGGATTTATTTTTCTCATTTTATTAGTAATGAAAGGGGGTATAGATCATGTATCGTTATAGGAACATTAGGATTTAAATTTCAGGCATATGACATGAACTATTTTTATTATTATAAGAATTGTTTTTTGTATATTACTTGTACCTTAACAATGATATTGGAATATTTGCAAAAAAAATATTTGGAAACAATAATTGGATTAATTAATGTGTATGCATAAACCTAAGTGTTGTTTTCCCAAATATTTTGATGTTAACACCTTAATTAAGTAATTATTCCAATTTTGAGATATTGAACACTTGTAACAGATTGAGATTTTTTGAATTTTGTTTCTAATTACTTTAATCTTTTTGATATATTTCATTTCACACAATAATGAATATAGATTATTTTATATTAAATAACTATGTGTTTCCTGATTTATATGAAACACAATGTCAATCATGCACTACATGAATCTTAATTTTTATTTTTCTCTACATAGAACACTGGGGTTATTTATCGTGATATGCCGGACTAACATTCCATGATGGCTTGCGTAACACACTAGATTGAGTGTTACCAAAAAGTAATATATTATTTAAAATATTATTATTTAAAATAAAAAAGATATAACCTAGATGTTAAATTTAATATTTTTGGATTAAATAAATTATGAATATATATATTAAAATTAATTGGTAACTTATGAATATGTTATGATTATTGAAACAAAGGGAATATAAAGGGAATTATTATATTAAATACTATTTTGTTACAAAAGGAAATTTATCATAACAAGTTAAGTTAATTAATATTACTAAATTATAGTAATAATTTTTTTTTATATATTCAATAAAATATTTTTGTATATTCATACTGTAAAGACCCATAAATTTCAAGAAATATTTTTTTCTTAAATTCTTTGAATTTTATGAGTACGTAGTTTTTAACTGCACCTAATTCCGAGGCCCGGTGTGCCCGGAATAATTTTTTGAAGTTTAGCTCGGGTACGTTCAGTGAACGAACAAACTGTTTTTTCAATCTTTTGAAGCGGTGCTCGGAATTGAAATCTGAGGGCACCGATGAACTCGCAGTGCCGATATTTTCTTAAGGAGACCTTTACTACAGTTGCGTTTTATGCGGGCCGAAAGTTAATTTTTTGGGGTTTAATCTTAAACTAAATAAAATTTTGTGTTACACGATTTTATTTGTGAATTGGTTATTTCCTCCCAAGTGTGGATATTTGTGAGGTGGGGCCCAGATTAGCCCCAAACATCTTTTCCCCATAACTCTCCTCAACTCCCCATTAATTCCCTATTGTTTCCTTTGACAACTCCTCATTAATGGTGGAGCCTTCCCACCCCCCTCTTCCATTTAAATGTGCCAAATCTTATAATTAATGTTAGCATTAATTAAATGAGACCACATTGAATTAATATATGAATTTCATATCAATTCTTTTAATTGGAGAGCCTCCTTATTTCTTTTCAGTTGGAAAATCACTTGTGGAAAAAGGGGCTCTGGAGGATTAAAGAGAGGTGATCCTTCTCAGACGAAGAACATTGTTCTTAAATGAAGAACATCCCTGGTGAAGAACGCGAAGGACTTCTTCCAGCGACACATCTTCCTTGGACGCACCTCGACGTCAGGGAGTGTACATCTCTACGACAATGACTCTTCCTCCATCATTGATGGGATGACACCGTTCTTCTGCGATGCCAGACTACCATGACGCTCATCTTACATGGCACGACGACGAACGCCATCAACTAAGATGTAGGGGGATTTTTATATTTTATTTATGTAATTTATACCCTCGATCAGGGCATTTAATTGTTGGGTGATTATTTGAACCACTAACATGGTCGGTACCTACTAATTAACAAATCCGTACCCATCAGCATATTTTTCTTGATGCGCGGGATGTTGGAGATGACAAAATGGGGCCGCAACGGCGATTTGCAGCCTTCATAGTGAAGTTCAGATCCCGAGATGCCCGCAGGCATAGATGGAAGAAAAAACGGACCACTGGAATGACTCCGGTGGACCGCGGAAGACCGCACCGACCGGCCGTATAGAGGCGGTGCCGCCCCAGCGCACTGCCGGTAGAAGCCCGCCACGCCACCGGCCGCGGCGGTGAGGAGAAGAACCCACGGCCACGCGGGATCTAGGAGACAAGCGGTGCCAGCCTGGCGCTGCGTTCACTGAACCAGGGGTCGCGCCCCCCGCTCGGCCCGCTGGCTGAGCCGGCACACCCCGCCGCTCGGGCCGTGGCCGGTCACGTCGACTGGGCCACACCCATTCGGGCCGGACCCAGACCCGGGTCGGGTCGACTCGGTTCAACCCGACCCAGGGTGGGTGGGGCCGGGTTGGACCGGGCCCGGACCCCCCACTTTAGATGGTTTTTCGGTCGTTTTCCCATAACTTGAGCTACAGACCTCTGATCAATGCACCGTCAATTGAGTAGGAATCTTAGGTTCGAGAAGGTCATTTTTTTATATTAAACTGGAGGTTTAGGAAATTTTTGGGTATGTCCGGGTTGGTTCGAACCCGAAACCAACTGGGCCCTCAGAGCGGAAACACTTATAACTTAAGGAACAGAAGTCCTATTGATGTGGAGTAAACTACGTTGAATTTCTTTTGATGGGATGATTCGTTTGGCGTACTCCACTTGAGGTTGGAAGTAGCTGCAGTATGGTCGGGTTGGTTTTAACTTAAAAACCAACAGGGCCCCTGGAATGGAAAAGCCAATAAATCTCAGACCGAGCGTCCGATTGACACACCGTCTGTCACATCGGGTTCCTTTTTATGAGATGGAACTTCAGGATACATCAACTCAGGACTTCGTGATAGTTGACGTATCGAACCCTTTTCTCGAGGAGCATACCCTCCCGGAATCAAGCGTGATGTGTGCGGGAACCCTAGAGCTGGTTGCGACTACATCAACTATTGTATTGGGATCCTCTATGGGTTCGACGATGACGCCTATCGTACCAATATCCTCCGTGGGTTCGAAGAAGATTACTTTCGTACTAGGATCATCCGTGGGTTAGACGATGATGACTTATTTACTAGGATCCTTCGTGGGTTCGACGATGATGACATCTGTAATGGGATCCTCTATGGGTTTGATAGCGATGACTACTATTCTTGTATCCTACGTGGGTCCGGTAGTTTGACCTCTGTACTTGTATCCTGAGTGGGTCCGGCAAAGTAGCTGGTCCTGTATCCTATGTGTGTTCGACAGCTTAGAAAGTCTTGTATCCTATGTACAGCTTAGATGAATCAGAGACTACATCTGATCATCTCTACCGCTACGAAAGATGTATACCTGTGTGAGCTGAGTCTTGACATTCAATCATTATCTTTAATATGATTTACTATATTTCCTGTGTGGACTGGGTTGTGCTTGGTCTCGAGAGTTGGAGCTAAACTGAGATTGATAAATTAGGTATATGTATGGGCATATACCTAAGTAGGTTTGGTTGATTCTTTGGGATTGTTCATTTCCTTTGTGGTTTGTCCTTCGTAGATTCTGGGAGACCTTCGTGGGTCTCGGGGTCCCTAATAAGTATCTTATACTCACCCCTACATGGGATATGCCTGAACTACGTTGTGTTGGATGCAGACGATGGACAACACTGATCGTGGAGGTGTCTTGTGGTGTTGGACAGTACCCAGAGGTGGACCACCTAGTGATGCGTGCATGGAGCGAACAGACTGACTCGAGGTGCCGAGGAGACCATTTGTACCCACCCTTAAGGTGGGATTCCCAGAGGAAGACTCGGTGGTTTCTGCTTTAATTTACTGTTGTTTTACTTTCCTTTTTAGTTGTACCTTACTTTCAGTTGGGTTTGTACACTGGCTCATTTACTTTTCAGCAATTACTTTTGTACTCAGTTTTACATAGTGCTTACTACAATTGCGTACAATGTTGTGTTTTTTACTTACATAAAAGGAAATGCCTTCCATTTTTATCGGGATTTACGTCTTTGGTGCTAGTCTCCAGCCCTGGGCCAATGGAAGGCCGGCTAGGGGAAGTCATGGCACGGGCCCCGAGGACGGGTCGTGACAAATTGGTATCAGAGGAGTCGGTTCTACCGCAGAACTCAGGACTCTGATCTTTCCATTCTGTGAAGCAATAGTGTTAAGAGTATTGAGTGTGGTTTTCAGTCCAGGGAGTCTAGTGTTGGTGCGGCAACCGACGTATCCATACACCAGGACCCTGACCACTGATTTCCGACTCAGTCCAAAAAAACACTGATTTTGTGTGTGTTTCCATTCAAAAAAATTCTTTTTGATTACTTTGTGTCAACTCACCAGGTTTACTGTATTAACTATGGCACACCTTTTTCTTTTTAGGATGGCCCCATGAAGGCAGCCGGCCAGGGTTCCTAGTTACGTGCGAGATGGTAGCCCACCGAGCAACGAGGCCTCGGTGCAGGACCCCATTACAGCGGAGGCACCAGCGGTACCGCTACCCGCTGAGCCACCAATGCTACCGGCCCTAGCAGTAGAGAGTGCACGCCGCCTGAGTGCGTTGCAAGAGTTTCAGCGATAGAGGTCGCCCAGGTTCCGCGGAGATATGGACCCTCAGGCAGCTGAGGATTGGCTGGAGGCTATAGTCAGAGTTTTCAGATTGTTAGGGACACCAGCTGACCTTATGGTGATCCTTTTCGCGAGTCTACTACACGCAACAGTAGGTAGACTGTGGATCCTGATTCTCTAGGTGAACGACTAGGCATCTCTTCTTTGGATAGACTTTGAGAGTATGTTCCCCTCAGATTTTGTTCCAGCCACCCTCCATGCGGTGCACATGCAGGAGTTACTTCATCTGCGACAGGGAAGTATGATAGTAGCTCAGTACTCGGTGAGATTTACTAACCTCTCATGCTACTCCACGGATATGGTATGAGTCCCGTTATTCAGGTCCCAGACCTTCGATCAGGGGCTGAGGCACGAGATCAGGGCTTCGATGATTCCCCTCAGCGTCCTGATATAGGCAGGGGTGCTGGAGTGAGCCCTTTTAGTGGAGAGATTTCTCCCTGATCAGCCACCAGTAGCGAGACCCACCGTAGGGAGACACGTATCAGAGTCTTCTCCAGCCAGTAGTAGACAGATGTCACAGGGGTCCAAGCGGACCAGGCCATCAGGTGGGCGATATCAGGATACATGTTCGGTTGTGCGGGGCACACGAAACAGATCCAGCCTTATAAGGAGCAGACAGTGCTATGCATGCGGCGGGAAGGGCCACATGGCTCGTGACTACCCGAACTTCCATGAAGAAGATCAGAAGACAATGGAGGGACCTCCCAGGCAGTGGAAGAGGTTCGACCGTGGCGGTCCGTAGGGAGCAGGCAGACGAGGCAGAGGAGCTGGCCGAGCAACGGGTGGTGGACGACGTTTCAAGGCTCTTCCACCACCACCCCCAGGAGGTACACCCCGACCACATAGAGCTAGCGGGTAGAGGTAGGCTTTGCTCTAGGAAGTGGAGGGTTACGAACACGGTGCACCTGAGACGATTAGAGGTACTATCTGTGTCTACTCCACCCTTGCTGCAGTTCTTATAGACACAGGTGTGAGTCATTCTTTTATTTTTGTTGCCCTTGTTTGGAGCTCGGAGATTCTTACAGAGCCATTGGCTCAATCCTTATGGATAAAGACTCCTACTAGAGAAAACTCTACGATTATGCACTGGTGCCAGCAGTGTGAGCTTACTCTAGGAGGTGAGAGCTACGATTGGGATCTTCTTGTAGTGGCATCGAGGCCTTGCGATGTCATCTTGGGTATTGACTGGTTATCTACAGTCCATGCCCAGATCGACTGTATTAGGTGCAATGTGCGGTGTGTCAACACGGATGGGACCAGGTTCACCTTCACCAGCAAGAAGGGAGCCTTTGATGCACTGGATGGACTTATGTAGAGGAGAGGGCAGCCAATAACACATCAGTTGTCTAGTCTCATCCTTGGAGCAGTTGATGTGCGGAGTCCAAGTTTTCCTATTGTGGTGGATCAGTATGCGGAAGTTTTCCATGACGACATCCCAAGACAAACTCCTCATAGAGAGGCAGATTTCTACATTGACCTGTACCCCGGGACAACACTGATATCTACTCCAGCATATCTGATGGATCCCGCCGAGCTTCTTGAACTGCAGGTACAGCTGGAGGACTTATAGGGAAAGCGATTCATCTGACCTAGTGTTTCACCCTGGGCCTCTCCTATTTTGTTCACCAAGAAGGTGGATGGGAGCTTGCGACTATGTGTTTAATATTGTTTCCTGAATCAGGTGACTATAAGGAACAAGTACCCACTTCTGAGGATTGATGACCTCTTCGATTAGCTCAAGGGATCACGATGCTTCTCGATGATAGACCTCGGGTTAGGCTATCCCCAGCTCAGAGTTCAAGATGAGGATGTGCAGAAGATGGACTTCAGGTGTCGGTGTGGCCACTACGAGTTCTTGGTTATGCCCTTTGGCATGAACAATGCTCCAACAGTGTTCATGATCCTCATGAACAGGATCTTCCAGCCTTACCTCGATCAGTTTGTCGTAGTCTTCATTGATGACATACTGATTTACTCGACCACTGAGGAGGAGAACGCCTACCACTTGCAGTTTTTACTGGTTAGACTCCGTGAGCACTAGGTTTATGGTAATCTCTCGCAGTTATGGATTCAAGAGGTTCACTTCATGGGGCACATCATCTCGGAGTTGGTAGTTTTTGTGGATCCTGTGAAGATCAAGGTAGTGCTTTCTTGGGAGCCACCTAAGAGCATGACGGAGGTGCGGAGTTTCCTAGGTCTGTATGGGTACTATCAGAGATTTGTTCCATACTTATCCAGAGATGCATCACCGCATTCAGCTTTGATGAAGAAGGGGAAACCCTTCGTGTGGTCATATAGATTCCAGTAGAGATTTCAGGAGATGAGACAGTGATTGACCAGTGTGCCCATATTGAGGCTACCTGAGGAGGGAGTAGGTTTTGTAGTTTACTGCGACGCATAATAGACCAAACTCGGGTGTGTCCTGATTCAGGAGTGAGTAGTGATCTCTTACGGTTCATGGTAGTTGAGGCATCATGAGCATAACTATGCTACCCATGACCTGGAGTTTGTAGCAGTGGTCTTCGCCCTGAAGATGTCGCAACACTATCTGATGGGCAAGCACATTATAGTCTACTCTGACCACCAGAGTCACATGAACATTTTCTCACTGAAGGACCTGAACCTGAGATAGCGGCGATGGCTCGAGTTCCTCTAGGACTATGACTTTGAGATAGTCTATACTCATGAGAAGGGGAACGTAGTAGCTGATGCTCTCAGCAAGAGATCGGGCATACAACTGCTAGGGGAGGCGACGAAGCAGCTAGCCGCATTGCAGTTATCCTTCATGGAAAGATATGGGGCAACCTTTCTATAGCCTCTCACAGTCACTCCTCCACTACATCAGCGGGTCAGAGAGGCACATTGTGGGGATGTTGACTGTGAGAAGCAACATGCTCAGATTTCCACAGGGCAGGCGCCTGATGGATTTTCTGAAGCAGGAGAGCACATCATCCTATTCAGGGGACGTACCATTGTACGAGTTGCACTGCAGGAGGAAGTGCTGAGGGAGTTTTACACTTCCCCTCTAGAGGTACATCCAGGAGTGGCAAAGATGTACCAAGACCTCAGACGACAACACTGGTGGACGGGTATTAAAAATGTTATAGAAGAGTTCGTTTCTGAATGCCTCACTTGTCAGCAAGTGAAGGCGGAGCACCGGGTACTAGTAGGCTTGGTACATCCCTTAGAGGTTCCGATGTTGAAGAGGGACGGGATATACATGGATTTCGTGATGGGGATTCCTCATACTTCCATAGGACACGACTCCATCTGGGTGACCGTAGACCAACTCACCAAGTCGGCCCACTTCCTACCGATCAGAGAGCATGGCTCAGTAGAGAGAATGGGATGCCTCTACGTTTAGGAGATCATAAGGATTCATAGTGTTCCATCGACTATCGTCTCCAATCAAGATGCTCTCTTTACTTCCCAGCTTTGGAAGGGGTTGTAGGAGGCATTTGGAACGTAGCTGCGTCTGAGCACCGCCTTCCATCCTAAAATGGATTTCCAGAATGAGAGGACCATTCAGACACTTGAGGACATGCTCCATGCATGTGTCCTTGACTTTGTTCATAGCTGGGAGGATCACCTACCTTTGGTGGAGTTTGCGTACAACAACAGCTACCACTCCACCATCGAGATGGCACCATACGAGGAACTGTACGACCGACCATGCAGATCACCATTGTGCTAGATAGACCCAAGGGAGTCGGAACTTATAGGACCAGAGATGGTTCAGGCTACGACGAAGAAGGTGCAGATCATCCAGGAGTGGATGAAGACTACCCAGAGCAGACAGAAGTCCTATGATGATAGGAGACGGAGACCACTGGAGTTCGAGGATGGCGACCACGTTTTCTTACGAGTCTCACCTCGATGAGGACTATGGAGAATTGGTCGGGGCGGCAAGATATCTCCACGATTCGTCAGACCTTTCCAGGTCCTCAGCAGATTAGGTGAGGTGGCTTACCACTTGGACCGTCCACCTCAGTTTCACAGGGTGCATGATGTCTTCCACGTATCTCAGCTGAAGAGATATCTACACGACCCGGCCCACATCATCGATCACGGGGAGCTGGACATCGATGATGGGGCGACATTCTCGGAGGTTCCGATAGAGATCGAGGATCGACAGGAGTGGGTCCTTCATTGATGGTCGATTCATCTAGTGCACGTTCACTGGTAGCACGGGAACCTTCGGGAGAGCACATGGGAGTAGGAGGCTTAGATGCATGCTCAGTACCCCTTTTTGTTTCCCTAGTGTATGCCGTAGCTTTATGGGGACGTAAATCCCTGAGGTGAGAGTAATATAAAGACCTGTAAATTTCAAGGAAATTCTTTTTGTATTAAATTATTTAGAGTTTTACGGGTACGTAGTTTCTGACACCACATGATTCTGAGGCCCGGTGTGCCCGAAATAATTTTCTGAAGTTTAGCTCGGGTACGTTCAGTGAACGAGCGAGCGGGTTTTTCTATCTTTTGAAGTGGTGCTCGGAATTGAAATCCGAGGGCACCGATAAACTCACAGTGCCAATATTTTCTTAAGGGGACCTTTACTGCAGTTGCGCTTTATGCAGGTCGGAAGTTAATTTTTGGAGTTTAATATTAAACTAAATAAAATTGTGTGGTACACGATTTTATTTGTGAATTGGTTATTTCCTCCCAAGTGTGGATATTTTTGAGGTGGGGCCCACACAAGCCCCAACCTTCTTTTCCACATAACTCTCCTTAACTCCCCATTAATTCCCTTCAGTTTCCTTTGACAACTTCTCATTAATGATGGAGCCTTCCCACCTCCCTCTTCCCTTTAAATGTGCCAAATAATATAATTAATGTCAGCGTTAATTAAATGAGACCTCTTTGAATTAATATATGAATTCCATATCAATTCTATTAATTGGAGAGCCTCCTTATTTATTTTGAGTTGGAAAATCACTTGTGGAAAAAGGGGCTCTGGAGAATTAAAGAGAGGTGATCCTTCTCTGACGAAGAACACCATTCTTCAACGAAGAACATCCCTGGCGAAGAAGGCGAAGAACTTCTTCCAGCGACACATCTTCCTCGGACGCACCTCGATGTCAAGGATCCTACGTAACTACGACAATGAATCTTCCTCCATCGTTGATGGGACGACACCATTCTTCCTTGAAGCCTGACTACCGCGATGCTCGTCTTCCGCGGCTCGATGACGAACAACGTCAACTACGAGGTAGGGGGATTATTAAATTTTATTTATGTAATTTATACCATCGATCATGGAGTTTAATTGTTGGGTGATGATTTGAACCACTAAAATGGTGGGTACGGACTAACGAACAAGTCCAGACCCATCGCCGTATTGTTCTTGATGCACGGGATGTTGGCGATGACGAAATTGGACTGCAACGGCGATTTGGAGCATTCGTAGTGAAGATCGGATCCCAAGACAGCCGTAGACGCAGATGGAAGCAAAAACAGACCACCAGAATGAATCTGGTGGCCTGCGAAAGACCACGGTGGCGCGGGTCGCCTGCGCGGCACCGCCAGCGACCGGAGGCAGCGGTCGTGGCGGCGAGGAGAGAATCCCATGTCCAGGTGGGACCCGGGAGACAACTGGCACCAGCCAGGTTCCGCATTCGCGGAATCGCCCCCCCCCCCCCCCCTCTGCCAGCTGGCCGAGCCAGCACACACCCCCGGCCAGGCTAGGGTGGGTCAGGCGGACCGGGCCGTGCCCAACCGGGCCAGACCTAGACCCGGGTCGGGTTGACCCAGTTCGGGCCGACCCAGGGTGGGTTGGGCCGGGTCGGACTGGGCCCAGACCCCCACTTCGGACCATATTTCGGTCTTTTCCCCATAACATGAGCTACAGGCCCCCGATCTACACACCGTCAGTTGCATAGGAATCCTTGGATTGGGACGGTCTTTTCTGTATATTACACATGAGGTTTCAGCAATGTTTTGTACAGCCGGGTTGGTTTGAACCTGAAACCAACCAGGCCCTTGGAGCGGAAACACTTATAACATAAGGACCGGATGTCTGATTGATGTTTCGTCAACTACGTTGAATTCCTTTTGATGGGACGGTTCTATTGGAATACTCCACTTGAGGTTTAATGCAGCTGGAGTACGGTTGGGTTGGTTTTATCTTAAAAACCAATCAGGCCACTGGAAAGAAAAAGCCAATAACCTTCAGACCGGGCATCCAATTGACACCCCGTCTATCGCGTCGGGTTCCTTTTGATGAGACAGAACTTCGAGATATATAAAATCACGACTTCATGACAATTGATGTATCAACCCCTTGGCTCGAGGAGTGGACCCTCCCAGAATCGAGCGTGATGTGTGCGGGAACCCTAGAGCTGGTTGGGACTGCATCGACTACCTTACTGGGATCCTCCGTGGGTTCGATGACGATGTCTACCGTACTCGAATCCTACGTGGGTTTGACGATGATGACTTCTGTACTAGGATCCTCCATGGGTTCCACGATGATGAATTTTATACTAGGATCCTCCGTGGGTTCGATGGCAATAACATTTATACTGGGATCCTCTATGGGTTTGACAACGATGACTACTGTTCTTGTATCCTGCATGGGTCCGGAAGTTTCACCTCTATACTTGTATCCTGAGTGGGTCAGGCAGAGTAGCTGATCTTATATCCAATTAGGGTCCGACAGCTTAGCTGGTCTTGTATTCTATGTGGTTCCGACAGCTTAGATGAATCAGTGACTGCATCTGATCATCTCTACAATTACGAAGGATGTATACATATGTGAGCTGAGTCTTGACTTTCAATCATTATATTTTATGTGATTGACTATCTTTACTGTGTGGACTGGGTTGTGCTTGGGCTCGAGATTTGGAGCATAACTGAGATTGATAACTTGGGAATATGTACGGGCATATACCTAAGTAGGGTTGGTTGATTCTTCAGGATTGTTCCTTTCCTTTTTTGTTTATCCTTCATAGATTATAGGATACCTTCGTGGGTCTCGTGGTCCCTACTGAGTATTGTATACTCACCCCTACATTGGCTATGCCCGCACTACATTGTGTTGGATGTAGACAACAAACAACATGGATCGTGAAGGAGTCTTGTGGATCTGGACATTACCCAGAGGTGGACCAACTAGTGAGGCGGGCACGGAGCGGACGGACGGACCCGAGGTGCCAAGGAGACAATATGTACCCACCCTTCAGGTGGGATTCCCATAGGATGACTTGGTGGTTGCTGCTTTACTTTACTACTATTGTTCTTTCTTTTAGTTTTATTATACTTTTAGTTGGGTTTGTATACTGGCCCATTTACTTTTCAGCACTTACTTTTGAACTCAGTTTAACTTAGTGCTTACTTCACTTGCGTACTCTATTGTGTTGTTTACAGATATAATAGGCAATGTATTCCCTTTCTATCGAGATTTACGCCTTTGGTGCTAGTCACCAACCCCTGGCCTATGGAAGGAGGGTTTTGGGAAGCCACGACTAGGTCCCCGAGGATGGTTCATGACACATACAATTTATTTTATAGGTATAAGATAATAAAAGACCCAATATTACATAAAAAACCAAAAATTCTAGAAAATCAGTTTTACTGCCTTTTAATGTATAAACTTATTTGAATCTAAATTTTGGCATATTATTAAATTTTATATGTGAAAATAAAAATAATTTTTATAAAGATAAATATTAATTATATGTTAGTGTGAATTTATGTTATTTTTCTACGATGATGTTTTTTTAATGAATAGTGACAATAAATGAATTTTAATTCAAAACTGATTTTTTATATTAATTTTATTTATATTCTCAAATTATATATTTAAATTACTTTAATGTTTAATTAGAATAATTTTTCACCAATTAATCCATCGCAGGTCAATGGATTCAATTTACATTTGAAATTGAATATTAAAACATTGCAAACTTTTGAACAATTTTTATTTCAAAAAACCTAAATTATTATACGGTCTGTTGAATTAAATTTAAATTTATTTCTAAAATTTGTGTGATTTGAATTTCTAAAAATTAATTCCATATTATTAATTGTCATAAAATATTATTTATCATAAGGTAAACTTAGTTTATGAAATAAAATATTAGTGAAAGTAATTTAAAATAATTACACCAATTAAGGTAAAATTAAAATTATTTAGAGACTAAATCATAATATTAAAATGATAAATAAATAATAAACATCTAAAAAACTATTTTATTATAATATTTCATCCATTAAAACACTAATTTTTCCGTAATGGCCAATTTTTACACTTGGGGAATAATTAATTCTTGTGGAACACATAATTCTTTTCAAAAATAACAATTGTGTCCATTCCCTCCGATATAGAAGGCCACCACATATCCCTCTTATTCATACAAATAAAAAAAATTATGCTTGGAAAATATATTCCCAATTAAAATCCAAAAATCCATCAAATCATAGTTGAAACATCCATTTGGTAAAACAAATCCACACAAGAGATCCCTTTGGTGCAAACAAAAAGATGTTACACAAAGAAGAGGTAACATCCTTCCTCAGGCTCCCTTCCATTATTTTATTTCTACTCTACCAAAATTCATATTATTAAATGAATAAATAATAAATTAGATATTATAAATATACAAAGATTTTATTATTAAAATATTATTACCATTAATTATGCACAATTTCATCTAATTGGTAATGAACATACCTTTCTTGTGTAGGACGAACTAGCGCCTAACGAAACAATGTTGTTCATTTTTTCTTTACCACCTAACATGGATGGGAGTTATGATGTATACTATATTTTTATATGATACATATGATATATATGATATATTTATTATTATGTAATTATTATTTAAAACATACCTTCATTCTTTCTATTTTTTGTAAATATGAACATTTCGTATGGGGATGTGTGGACTATCGCCTCTTCAAAATGATGTGAATCATTCACATACTACATGGACAATATTAAGAAAGATTATAGTAAAATAATATATTACATATTATATATTAATTATAATTTAATTATAATATATGTATATAAATGAATTTCATTTAATTTCATTCTTTCAATATTGTAATGAAAAATGAAAATAGTGTTCATGCTTACGTAAGACATACCATCTCAATTAACAATGTATTAAATTTCATATTTCTGTATTATATTGACTATTATAAATAAATATATAATAAATAAAAATTATATTATATCACTTTTACATTATGGGAAACATGATATAATTATTAAGACAATAAATATTACCAATTAAGACACATCAAAAAGACAAAGCTAATATTACCTGAAGTGAAACCTTAACATGGAATTGATCCGAAGATGTTAATATAATGTCAAAATAATATGATATATGGTATTAAATATAGAATATTATAATGAAAATTATTTATAAATAACTTATATTTATTATAAAGTATGTTTGGGTGACTCTGAATAATGTCATGATATAATGTTAGAGAATTACATCTAACATTTTATTTTCATGTGATTCATTCATTTTTTAACACTGATTTATTTTTTTTGGTTTTTATACTTCAAATATATGTATTATATCATTATTATACTTAATTTATTTAGTTTTTAAATATTAATTTGATGATATTTATTTCATGGGATTTTTGTTTTAAATGATACCTAATTGGTAAAGTAATTTTGTCTCAATCATTATTTTTTGAGAAACATGCCATGTTTTGAATCTATATTATTTCACGAGGTTTATTGATTGAAATTTAAATATTATATTATTAATATCCATATTTTAAGGATATATTGTGATTATTTTTATTTTTTATTTTCAATTCTATTATGATTCAAATTTACCAAATTGGTGACTGTTTAGAAGAATAATCTCACTGTTTATCAAAATTGTTTATGATAATTCTTAAATTGATGAAATATTATGATACATATATAAATATAACTCAAGATTTCTCCCAACCTATGTTTATAGATTTTATATCCAAGTAATATTACAGTTTTTCCACTATATTAAATATAAGATGATCGGTATGCTTTTTTATTAATTTCTATATTTGCCTCTCTATTCAGTTCGATATTTGTGTTCCATGAAAACCATATATTATTAAAGGTTTCCCAAAATATTAGTACAATTTTTATATGATCATTAAATTAATGTTTTACCCTATTTACTTTTTAAAAAAATTGTTTTTTAAAATGTAATCATCTTGTCTTGTTCTGGTCAAGGAAATTCTCTAAAATTTTTATAGTGAACAAGTATTTTTTAACATGTAAATATTTATGAACCATCATGGACATAATTTCATTAATGAATCATTTAAAATATTAAAAATTTAATTATTTACAGAAAATGTTTTCCTCCTATATCTGAAATTATTAGTTTTAAAGTTGTTTTAATGAAAATGATTATCAAAATGATTAATGAATAAAAGTTTTTATAAATTATTATCAACAAATCAATTATAAATTTACAAAATATTGTTTTCCATGAATAATATTTCAATTATTTTGCAGCTACATTTTTTTGTTTTCAAATTATTTTCCATTAAAAAGGATTTTTAAATGTTTCCATCTTCTTTTATATTTTTTCATGGGAAATGATTTTCAATATTATTTCATTACTTATTTCTTTGTATTCTATATATTTTTAAATAAAAAGGATTCCAAATTTTTTTTCTAGATTATTTGATATGTTTTCTAGGGGAATGGTTTTCTAAATTATTTCATGCATTATTTATATATATTCAATTGAGTTTCAATAAAAATTTATTTTAAAATGTTTTCAATATTTTTTTATATGTTATCAAAGAAAAAAAGTTTTAAAAATGATTTGAATCCCTATTTCTATGTTTTAAAAGTTGTTTCCAATTTAAAGGTTTTTCAAAAAGGTTTTATGTTTTATATGATTTTTTATAAATATTACAAGATATTTTCTTCCTAATTTTTTTTAAAAGGGTCTTTCCAAATTATTGTCCATGTAATATGACATCCATCGGTCTTACTCGTACCTTTCTATGAAATGATCCAAAGGATCCATTCATATTAATTCATTGAATTGTTTCTGTTTTTGGGGAATAATTTTTATAAAACCTATTTATATTTCATAGGATAAATTTCCATTTAACATGTTCCTATTCAATGTTTTTTACGATTATGATACACACTTCTTTTCACAGGTTATGATGTGATGAAATGATTATGAACCCCATCTTTTTTCACAGGTTACGATATGATGACATGTTTATGAAACCCATTTCATTCCGTGGGATACTATAGGATGTTTATAAAACCCATCTATTTTTATGGGTCCTGATATTTTGAATGTTTAATTATCATGTGGAACATGTAAGAATGATTTTAATTTGATATTGTAGGGACCTATATCTGTTTACAATTCATTGAGTAATGATTTATATATCATTATATAATGATGGGAATCAAGTCAATGAAATTGATTCACTATGTAAAGAATTGGAACTTGATCTCGTACTTGTAAAGGATTGTGATTAGGGATGGTGGTGTGCCCCTCCCAATCAGTGTAGTTACCATTCTGATCAATTATGAGGAATCATGATCCACAATGGATGATGGGGCAACCCGATCCACTATGAAAAGATGGGGAAACCTGACACCTTACAAGGATAAGATTATGAATGGGATGGTGTTGTGTCCCACCAAATATTATTAGACCCCAGTAAGTGACCTTTGTAGTTATTTTCAAATGTATTGACTTCTAGAGAATAATATTACATGTTTATGTGTATTCCATAATTCCAAGTCTTATTCTGATGTTATGTTTTGATGGCTTAAGCACTTCATTAACATATGGTTTATGTGTTATTAAATTCCATTATTTATCCCATGATTTATGTTTAAAATATTTGATATTCATGTTGTGATCTTGGAATGTTATGATCATGTTCTCATAACCTTATGTTCTTGTTACTATTACATATTTAATTGATTTACCCTTACTGAGAATTATAGCTCGCCCCTTTATTTTATTTCCTTCCCCCATGATGTGAAGATTTTTTTTAAATATAATGAATAAGGGGTAAGATATTTATGGGAGAAATTGAAGAACATTCACAGAGTTATATGACTTTTCTTCCATGTTTCCAAAGGTAGCAAACTAATACTGTCTTTAATTTTTAAGTATTCCCCAAAAATGATTTAATTTATATGTACATTAATACTGGATTGTTATATTTGGTATTAGAGTGATTTTTTATAATATATTTTTAAACTAAGATGAGATATCTTTAGTCATTTCACTAGGGATATTTATATAGATATTTATAGGGGTGTCTCTAAAGATAAGTCTAAGTATGAGTTAACATTTTTTTAAATGTACTGGAATTTTTTATAGGATAGAGTAAATGGTTTCCTAGAGATACATTTATATATAGATAATAAAATAGGATTTGGTTTTGGTAAATATGTACCTAGGAGTAGAATCATAGACATGTTGTGTCTCACTGGACTCGAACAAAACATGGTACAAAACAACATGCCATACTACGCACCTGGTATGACACTCTCAGGGGATATGATTTGGGTATTCAAAAACAATTTACAAACTATCATGGAGATTGTATGTAAAGTATTAATATGAATAACCAAGGATAAACCTTAGGTTTCATAGATTAAAAAAGTAAGGTAAATGATTTAGACATCCAATAAGTGATTTCTTTTAATGATTATGTGGTTTTCCATTTTGATATATGATTTTGACCCTAGAATTTATGTTCGTTGTCAATAGCATAAACTAGATGGAATTGGGATAACATTAAATGTTTCATTTTTAGAAAGTTTTTTAATTATAGAAATTGATGTACTAAGTGGAAACCTCAAGAAGAGAACCAGGAAGGTTGTACAAGTATTGGATATACTAAGGAGGAGAAGGAGACCACCAATAAAATGTGAAAATATGGAATGTTCATCCAGTGTTTCTTACAATAATAATGATTAGATCGTGTTTTATGAAAATGAATAAATGATACTTATTTCATATTATTGAAAATAGTTATTATGTAATATATTGAAGA
This sequence comes from Viscum album, assembly GCA_963277665.1. Taxonomy (NCBI): domain Eukaryota; kingdom Viridiplantae; phylum Streptophyta; class Magnoliopsida; order Santalales; family Viscaceae; genus Viscum; species Viscum album. The sequence continues at coordinate 599,396,781 of OY728134.1, read as the reverse complement.
AACCTAAGTAATGGTTTAAGAATAATGTTTTGTTATTGAAGTTTATATGTTTTGGACTTCAAACATTATGTTATATGAATCATGAAATATACAAGTATTTTCTATATATGTTTTTCATTAAGGATTGAAATTATATTTTAAATGGTGATGAATTCTAAGAGAAGTTATTCAATGGAATTATGATACTTTGAAATAAGGGAAGCTAACCCTCAATGTGTTTAATATGTTGAAATAATTAACATTAGCTTGGATAAATAAATGATTAATTTGAACAAAATAAATTTGATAGTATTTATAAGAAAAAACTGATAAATTATTTATTAAAAGAACGGTATATGTTATCATGGATAATGTTTAATTTTTTTGGGTTTTATGTAATATATCAAGTAATCATGGAAATAAAGAACCATGCATGTTTTTCAAAAATAATTTATAGTAATTTAGGTTATTATCTTGTTTTAAGATAATATATTATGAGGGTTTTGACATTACTGTATTGTGAAAACCCAGATCTTCTTGGTAATATACAAGGGATTAACGTTAATGCAATTTTGTGACCTTCTTTCTAATGTTTTGAATTTTCATCTTTATGAAGGGTTATAAGGTAAAACATTTATGGAAAGTATAAGTTAAACATTAAATTAATTTTGTGAGATTAAATTATTATATCCCCATATAAGGATTTATACATATGGGATAACCTGTTATAACAACTTTTTTTTGGTAATATATCTTACATTGGATAGATAATCATGAATCTCATGATCTTCTAGTGCTTCAGGAATGATAATTTCACCTTCATTTTTGGAGAAATATTTGAGGTGAAAAACAATCAAGGCACATAAAAGGGTTAGATTATACTAAATCAAGAAGGTATATCTTCTCAAAATTATTCAAGTTTAGATAAATCATCTTTAATTGAAAATGATATCCAAGTACCTTATTTTATGATACATCATGTCATGACTCGTCCCCCGGGCCCGTATCGTGACTACCCCAAGCCCGCCTTCCATGGGTCAGGGGTTTGCGACTAGCACCAAAGGCATAAATCCCTAAAGCTAGGAACAAATTTCTTTTATAACTGTAAACAAACACAACCAGAGTAAAAGTAAATGCAAACACTAAGTACAAACTATGTAACAAGTATGCTGAAATTAAAGGGGCCAGAAATACAAGCTCAACAGTAAATTACAAGGAAAGGACAAATAGGTACAACGAAAAAGACAAATAGTTGGAAGGTGTCTAGAAGATCCTGGACTATCCACCACAGATCCTAAATGAAGTGTAGGTACGGATAACCTCCTCAGTGCTCCGTGTATTTCTACCTCCTCTGGGTACTGAATCGTCGTGACGTCCACCTCTGGGTACCGTCCAGTTCTTGTGCACTCCTCCTCGGTCAGCACTATCTGTCATCTGCATCCAACAAAACGAGGTGCGGTCATAACCCGTGCAGGGGTGAGTATAACGATACTCAGTAGGGACCCCGAGACCCTGAAGGTCTCACAAAATCCAACAAGGATAAACCACAGAGTATGATTTAAATGGATAACCATTACTTATGAATATGCCCATACATATACGTAAGTTATCAAGTAACCCATCTCAATCATGAGGAATAAACAAAGGTCATTGACTCAGCTCAAACCAAAAAATTTATTATTGAAACCACGACTACTAGAGAACTCCTCCTCTGTCAAGTACAGTGGCCCTATCGCGACTCTGAGGCACTACTCACTAACCATAGACTACTGAGTTACTCCTGTTGTTGAGTACCGCGGGTCTGCTACCAAACCGGGCACTCTGTCCGCTGTGGGTCTACCGCCAAATCGGGCACTCCCCCTAATAGTCGTCAGAGGTACTCATCCTCTCGAGTACCGCGGGTCTGCTACCAAAACAGACGCTCTGTCCGCCATGGGTCTGCCGCCAAACTGGGTGCTCCGTCCACTGGACTAGTCAAATCACTCCGGGTCGAATCGGTCAAGTAGTCGTCAGGTCTACAACTACTAGGTCTCCACACTTCGTATGCTCGTCTCGGGAAGGATCCGTTTCGCGAGCTACTGGTCGATAATCCAAGTTTTAGGAAGTCTCAGGTGGAAGTATCTCAAATGACCGCCATGTCATAGGGGTCCCAATGCAACAGACGGCGTGTCAATCAGACGCCCGGTCTATAAGTTATTTGCATTTTAGTCCCGGGGGCCCGGTTGGATTCGCGTACGAACCAACCTGACCGTGACTCAACTATACCCCGAACTCCAGTGGGGTATATCCAAGAAGGTGTAGGGTTGGTAATGGGCCTGGGTCCGGTCCGACCCGGTCGGTCCGACTCTGCCCAACCCTGTCGGGGCCGACCCGGCCTAGGTCGACCCGGTCAGACCCGCAGGGTCAGACCCGACCAATTGGGCGGGTCAGCCCGCTATGTTTTTACTCGGTCCGCTGGGCCCAGCCCTGCAGACCGCGAGGGAGGTTAGGTCCGTTAGTCTCCACGTAGGTGGCTCGGTAACTCGGCCCAAGAGACCGAGCCAGTTCGTCCAACGACATCGCGGGGGACGTTGCAGGTCGGCTCTGGAGGCCGGTGGACAGGAGGCCAGCGGGCTGGCCGCGAAGGGAACGGGCCAGCAGATTGTACTCCGGGCAGGCCGTGGCAGGAGTCGGGCAGGCGGGCAGTGTGCCAGCAGGGGGCGCGGGGCAACGGGAGCACGCCGGCTGGGGCGTGGGGTTCTGGGCTGCGCACCGGCATGGGGCGTGGGGCGCCGGGATCTGGGGCACCGAGTGCGTGCCGGTAGGGGCGCGGGGCCCGAGCAGCACGCCGGTAGGGGCGTGGGGCGCCGGGAGCACGCCGGTAGGGATGCGGGGCGCCGGGAGCGCACCGGCAGGGGCGCAGGGCGCCGGGAGAGCACCGACAGAGGCGCGGGGCGCCGGGAGCGCGCCGGCAGGGGCGTGAGGCCCCGGGCGACGCGCCAGCCGGGGGCACGGGGCGTCGGGAGCGGGTCGGGGCAACGCGGGGGCGGGGCAGTTCACGGAGGCCACATGTAGTGCGACCTTTGTTCACGACCTTCGTCGTCCTCGCTGCGAGTACCGCCTTCGTCGTCACCAAACAAGAACAAACAAGGGGAGGGTCGGACCATTTTCGCGCGGCCCGAACCATCTTCGTTACGGTGAGAGAAATTGGGGATTCTCATACCATAACTGGATTGATGAAGAATGACGTTTTATTCTCATATTTAAAAAAACAAAAAGTTCCCTTAACTTGGATTTTCTGGTAGTCGTTCGTTGACGTCGCGGAAGGATGGGTGTCAATCCGTGGTAGACGATCACGTCCCACGTTGAAGGGGGTCTGAGGAAGAAGGCCAGAGAAGAAGAGTGTCATCAGCATTCTTCGCGTTCTTCGTGTTCTTCATTGGAGAGCATAATCCTCCAAGTGTTGGGCGTCGTGGCACTTTAACAGCACTTCGTCGCTTTGTGAAGCCATCCCAAATCCTCCTCCCAAGCTCCATATATATAGGAGAGGGGGAAGGTAGGTAATAATCGTTGAAATTTATGATGGTTCATTTATTAGCAACCTTCCTAAATTCCAACGATACTGTTACTTAATTTAAAAAGGGGCAAGCCAATTAATTTACGCTGGCGCTACGATGCGGTGTGTTGGAAAAATTAATTGTGTGTTCTTTGGAACAATTATGGTGGAGGGGGTCAAGAGACTCTCCCTCATTTATGAGCGAGTTGAGAGGTTTCATCCTCCACCATCAATAGGGGTTGGGTGGTCCCCACCCCAACCATTAATAGGGAGGTTGTTGCGACTCAGGTGATCCTCACCTCAATTAACCTCTAATGGGAGGTTGGGTTTGGGTAGGCCCCACCCCCACAACCTCTAATGGGAGGTTAGGGTGTGGCGGTCCTACCACCAAATCCCATGTGGAGGTTCCAACTACCCTCACTCACATGGCAGATGGAATAAGATAACGTGTCTCTACACATTATTTTATTATTTTTTTATAAAAAAACAAAAAAATTAACTTTTATTCCCGACAATCCACCATTGAGGTGAATGTATTATTAAGTGAAAACCGGCGCTGTGAGTTCAACGGTGCCCTTGGATTTCAATTCCGAGCACCAGTTCAAAAGATATGAAACATCAGTCGCACGTTTACTGAACGTACCTGAAAAAAAGTTTGGAAAATTATTATCAATCACCCCTGAACCATTGAGGTCAAGGTTAGGATCTTCCTAGGTGAAACACGCCCCAACTAACCCAATGGTACTCCAGGATTTTTAATCCTAGTTACCGTTTCGAAGTTATGAATTTTACAATAAAATAATTGACACTTAATTATTTAATTTGCTGTCAAAAACTAACTTTTTCTGGTGGACTATACCGTCCAAAGTTAGTATCTACGTAAATAAATCATTCCCTCATGAGTGCAGTGGTGGTTTGGAATTTTCAATCTGAGCCACCATTTGTGAGTTATAAGTATTTGGAAAATAAAATAACTTTATTTAATTATTTTATTTACGGTTTTGTCATTTTCGGGATTTCTCACATGAGGCCCGCACCGACCAAAGTTAAGTCATTCCTAGGTTAATCCTTCCATCTTGAGCACAACGGTGCTCTCATATTTCTGATCCAAGTAACTGTTAATGATTTATTTCACTTTTTCAGGAAAACTTCTTATGCGGGTTAATTTAAGCTTATCAAAATTTCGACGGATCATTACGGGAACTCCGGGGCTCGGAATCGCTCGCCGTCAGAAACTGCGGACTCATAAAATTCCTATATATTTAGAAAAAATACATGGAAATTCCAGCTCTTTAAATTCTCCCCACATCAGGGATTTATGTCCCCATAAGCTACAACTCGAACTAAGGAATCAAGTAGGGGCACTGAACACACATCTGAGCCTCCCGCTCTCAGGTGCTCACTTGGAGGTTACCGTGCTGCCAGCGAACATGCACCAGAGGTATCGAACGTCCATGTAGGACCCACTCCAGTCGATCCCCAATCTCCACCGGAACCGCTGTAAAAGATTCCCCGTCATCGATGTCCATCTCCCCGTGGTTGATGATGTGAGATGGGTTATGCACGTATCTCGTCAACTGAGATACGTGGAAGACATCAGGCAACTGATGTAACTGAGGTGGAAGAGCTAAGTAGTAAGACACCTCACCTACTCTGTTGAGGACCCGGAATGGTTCGTTGAATCTCATAGATAGCTTGCCACCTCGGCCAAATCTCTGTAGACCTCGTCGAGGTGAGACCTGTAGAAAGACATGGTCGCCATCCTCGAACTCCAGAGGTCTCCATCAGTATATGACTTCTCCCTGCTATGTGCAGTCTTCATCCACTCCTGCATGGTTTCCACATTCTCTGTAGTAGCCCGCACCATCTTTGGTCAGTAGGAAGTGGGCCGACTTGGTGAGTCGATCGATGATCACCCAAATCGAATCGTGACACCTAGATGTACGTGGATGACCCATAATGAAATCCATGGATATCCCATCCCATTTCAACTCTGGGACCTCTAAGGGATGAACCAAGCCTGCTAGTACCTTGTGCTCCACCTTCACTTGCTGAAAAGTGAGGCATCGAGAGAAAAACTCCGCTACCGCCTTCTTCATACCTGGCCACCAGTGCTGTCGTCAAAGGTCCTGGTACATTTTCTCCACACCTGGATGTACCACTAGAGGGGAAGTGTGATATTCCCTCAATACTTCTTCCTAAAGTGAAACTGGTACCATGGTACGTCCTCTAAAAAAGATGACATGCTCCCCACCTTCAGAAAAATCCATCCGATGCTTGCCCTATGTATATCTGAGTACGTCGCTCTCGCAGTCAGCGTCCCCATGCTGCGCCTCCCAAACTCGGTGACGAAGTCGGGGAGTGATTGTAAAAGACTGTAGATAGGCTGCTCCATCCCTATCGACAAAGGATATCTGTAAGGCAGCTAGCTCCTCTGTCTCCTCTCCAAGCAGCTGAATTCCAGTCCTCCTGCTTAGCGCATCCACAACAACGTTCCCCTTCCCAAGAGTATAGAATATCTCAATGTCATAGTCCCTGAGTAACTCAAGTCATCGTCGTTGTCTCAGGTTCAGGTCTTTCTGAGAGAAGATATACCTGAGTCTCTTGTGATCAGATTACACGGTAAAACGTTCTCCCATCAGATAGTGCCACCACATCTTCAAGGCAAAGACCACTGCTGGTAACTCCGGGTCATGGGTAGCATAGTTCTGCTCATGCTATCTCAGCTGCCGAGAACCATATGTGATCACTGCTCGCTCCTGCATCAGGAAACACCTGAATCCGGTCCCTAAAGCATCTCAGTAGACTATGTACCCTACGACTTCCTCTGGAAGCCTCAATATGGGATCACTAGTTAGCCTTTTCCTCAACTCCTGAAAGCTCTGCTAGAATCCACTACGGGAAAAATGGTTAATAGCGACGGGATATTTGCGGCGTGAATAATTCCCATCGGAAATACCTTTCGCAAAGGAGTATTTGCGACCAACAACTATTCTCGTCACAAATAATCTGTTATTTGCGACGGGTTTTTTTACCCGTCGCAAATAGTTTGGCGCGAAATGTGCGCAAAACCACGCGAAGGTTATTTGCGACAGGGTTCTATCCCCGTCGCAAATAACCGGCGGCGGTTAAAGACTATTTGCGACGGGGCTGCAGTCCCGTTGCAAATACCCAGGCGGCAGGGGTTATTTGCGATGGGTCCCGTTGCAAATAACCGTGTTTGAAGCCGCCCATAATTAAATGCGGTCAGGGTTATTTGTGACGGGGTTCTACCCCCGTCACAAATAACCGGCGGTGGTTAAAGACTATTTGCGACGGGCCCCGTCGTAAATAACCGTTTTAATACTGCCAATAATTAAATGCGGTCATGGTTATTTGCGACGGGTCCTGTCGCAAATATCGTTATTTGCGACGGGTTTTCTGTCGCAAAAAAGCCCGTCGCAATTAATCTAACCTATAAATACTGCCAACTATTACAATTTTCCCACTCTCAACTCTCAACCGTTCCAATTTTTCCACTCTGAATCTTTTACGACTTTCAGTTGTAAATTTTTTTTCCGACTTCGAGGATTCAGTCGGTGGTGTTCTCCAATTACAACGGCTCGACATTGACATCAAGTTTAAGGTTTTTATCTGAATTTTAATTTAATATTTATTTTATTTATTATATTTATTTAGTATAAATTTTGAGATTTTTTTTTTCTGATTTCTAATTAGAAATAATTATGAATAAGTATTAATAATTAACAGTAATTAGAGACAATTAAACACTAATTAATTTAAAATTGTTAGCTGTAATTACAATTAATTAGCAGTAATTATGAAAAATTAAAATTAATTTGAATTAATTAATAATAATTAAAAATAATTAACATTAATTAGTAATAATTTATAATAATTACCAATAATTAGTAATAATTACTAATAATTAGTAATAATTACTAATAATTAGTAATAATTACTAATAATTCCCATTATTCAATAATTGCCAATATTTGTCAATATTTGTCAATATATTTTCCAATAATTACCAATATTTACCAAGAATTGAAAATAATTGTCAATATTTACCAATAATTAGGAATAATTACAAATAATTAGGAATAATTACCAATAATTAGGAATAATTACCAATAATTAGGAATAATTATCAATAATTAGAAATAATTACCAATAATTAGGAATAATTACCAATAATTAGGAATAATTACAAATAATTAGGAATAATTACAAATAATTACCAATAATTACCAATAATTACCAATAATTAGTAATAATTCGTAATGATTACCAATAATTCGTAATAATTACCAATAATTACCAATAATTACCAATAATTAGTAATAATTTCCAATAATTAGTAATAATTACCAATAATTAGTAATAATTAGTAATAATTACCAATAATTAGGAATAATTAGTAATAATTACCAATAATTACCAATAATTAGTAATAATTAGTAATAATTACCAATAATTAGCAATAATTAGTAATAATTACCAATAATTAGTAATAATTACCAATAATTACCAATAATTAGTAATAATTACCCACAATTAGTAATAATTACCAATAATTAACAATAATTAGTAATAATTAGTAATAATTATCAATAATTACCAATAATTAGTAATAATTAGTAATAATGACCAATAATTACTAATAATTAGAAATAATTACCAATAATTACCAATATTTGAAATAATTAATAATAATGACCAATAATTCGTAATAATTATTAATAATTACCAATAATTAGTAATAATTACCAATAATTACCAATAATTACCAATAATTAGTAATAATTAGTAATAATTAGTAATAATTATCAATAATTAGTAATAATTACCAATAATTCGTAATAATTACCATTAATTCGTAATAATTAGTAATAATTAGTAATAATTAGTAATAATTAGTAATAATTAGTAATAATTTTTAATAATTAGTAATAATTACCAATAATTACCAATAATTCGTAATAATTACCAATAATTACCAATAATTAATAATAATTACCAATAATTACCAATAATTAGTAATAATTAGTAATAATTATCACTAATTACCAATAATTTGTAATAATTAGTAATAATTACCAATAATTAGTAATAATTAGAAATAATTACCAATAATTAGTAATAATCACCAATAATTACCAATAATTACCAATAATTAGTAATAATTCGTAATAATTAGGAATAATTACCAATAATTAGGAATAATTCGGAATAATTAGTAATAATTAGTAATAATTCGTAATAATTAGTAATAATTCGTAATAATTAGTAATAATTACCAATAATTACCAATAATTACCAATAATTACTAATAATTACCAATAATTAGTAATAATTACCAATAATTCGTAATAATTCGTAATAATTAGGAATAATTACCAATAATTAGGAATAATTCGTAATAATTCGTAATAATTAGTAATAATTCCTAATAATTAGTAATAATTCATAATAATTAGTAATAATTAGTAATAATTACCAATAATTACCAATAATTACTAATAATTTGTAATAATTACCAATAATTAGTAATAATTACCAATAATTAGTAATAATTAGTAATAATTACCAATAATTACCATTAATTAGAAATAATTACCAATAATTACCATTAATTAGTAATAATTACCAATAATTACGAATAATTACTAATAATTGGTAATAATTACAAATAATTACCCATAATTACCAGTAATTAGTAATAATTACCAATAATTAGTAATAATTACCAATAATTAGTAATAAATACTAATAATTACCAGTAATTACCAATAATTATTAATAATTAGTAATAATTAGAAATAATTAGTAATAATTAGTAATAATTAGTAATAATTAGTAATAATTACCAATAATTAGTAATAATTACCAATAAATACCAATAATTACAAATAATTAATAATATTTAGTAATAATTAGTAATAATTAGTAATAATTAGTAATAATTACCAACAATTAGAAATAATTTACAATAATTACCAATAACTAGTAATAATTACTAATAATTACCAATAATTACCAATAATTATTAATAATTATTAATAATTAGTAATTATTAGTAATAATTAGTAATATTTACCAATAATTAGTAATAATTTCAATAATTACCAATAATTAGTAATAATTACCAATAATTACCAATAATTACCAATAATTAGTAATAATTAGTAATAATTACCAATAATTAGTAATAATTACCAATAATTAGTAATAATTTGCAGTAATTAAGAATAATTACCAATAATTATGAATAATTAGTAATAATTATTAATAATTAGTAATAATTACCAATAATTGCAAATAGTGTCAATATTTACCAAGAATTCCCAATACTTGCCAATATTTACCAATAATTAGGAATATGTACTAATAATTAGGAATAATTACTAATAATTAGGAATAATTAAGAATAATTACCAATAATTAGGAATAACTACCAATAATTAGGAATAATTACCAATAATTACCAATATTTACCAATAATTAGTAATAATTACCAATATTTACCAATAATTACCAATATTTACCAATATTTACCAATATTTACCAATATTTACCAATATTTACCAATATTTACCAATAATTACCAATATTTACCAATAATTAGGAATAATTACCAATAATTAGGAATAATTACCAATAATTAGGAATAATTACCAATAATTAGGAATAATAACATTATTACATTATTAGTATATATTATTATTAATATTAAAATAATACAATTTTATATATTATATAAAATTATCCTTTCATCTGTGTGTTTTATGTCTCCACATGTAATATTTGCATTCTTTTTCAAAATTATCAACCTACTCACCAATGGAGAGGTGAAAGTGAATGCAAATATTACATATGGAGATAGAATGTTAAACACACAAATGAAAGGAGAATTGTATATAATATAGAAAATTATATTATTTTAATATTAATAATAAAATATACTAATAATGTAATAATGTTATTATTATATAATTAATATTTATGAAAAAAAAATATTAGTATCATTAAAATAATAAAATTTTTATATAATATTAAAATTATCAATATTTGTAACAGGTTTTGCTTTATTCTCAACATATTCAATTCTTAAAGGGTCAATTTATAGGTCTATCTCAATAAAAATTTTGCGTCAGTTGTGTCTGATGTAAAATCTATAATTATCCTTGCGTGAGTGTTTTTTATAACAAATTATTCAAAACCAGTAATGCTTTTATATTTTATTGAAAAATATGGTACAACGAGGTCATCAACAGTCATTATTAGATGACCGCATATGGATAAATCAACGTAGAAATCTAAACGGTTCTGGTTTAAATCCAGTATATATAGAGGGTGTGGAGACTTTTTTATCATTTGCGGCATCAAATCCATAATTTTTTTCCGAAGGAAAAATAAAATGCCCTTGTAGAAAATGTGCATTGAGAACGTTTGACACGTTTGAAAAAGTGGGGGGGACATCTCTTGTGTTTTGGTTTTCAACCAGATTATGTTTTTTGGTATCAACACTGTGAATGCAGTTCCAGAGTAGTTGATACCAACTTGATTCCAGATCCATCCCGGTTTCAAGATTTAGTACATGATATTGCAGGATCATCTGTTCAACATATAGAAACTCCGGCTGATATAGCTTTAAATCCTGAGTTGGCACCGTCTGAATTTTATGAGTTATTGAGGTCTTCTGAGGATGCATTATATCATGGCTGCAAGATGAGAAAATTAGAAGCATTTCCAAAATTTATGGCTATCAAATCAGATAAAGGAATGTCAAACACCTGTTTTGACTAGATATTTTCTTTTCTTAAAACACTGTTACCTGAAGGAAATGTTTTTCCTGCAAATTACTATGAGAGTAAGAGGCTGGTTCGAAATTTGGGACATACTTGTCAGAAGATTCATGCATGTTCAAATGACTTCATTTTATATTCTAGGGAAAATGAGTCGTTGGATAGTTGTCCCACATGTGGGAAACTGAGATATAAATAAGGGAAACATGGGAAGTCTGGTTTGATTCCTGTAAAACAGTTGAGATATTTTCCGCTTACATCCAGGCTTCATCGTTTATTCATGTCTAAGAATACAGCGACAATGATGTCATGGCATAAAGAGAATATTTCAACCGATAAAAGCTTGAATCATCCAACTGATGGTGATTCATGGAAACATTTTGATAGAGTGCATCCATCCTTTTCTTTAGAAGCTATAAATGTTTGACTGGGCCTTTCCAATGATGGTTTCTGTCTGTTCGGATCTTATGGTAGTCAGTATTCATGTTGGCCTGTTTTTTTAACTCCGTACAATTTACCTCCATGGATGTTGATGAAGGAGCCATATATCTTTTTGACTTTACTAATTCCAGGACTTTTAAAGAAGAATATGGATGTTTATTTGAAACCATTGATTGATGAATTAAGTTTATTGTGGAGTACTGGTGTCAGTACATATGATGTTGCTACGAAACAAAATTTCAAACTGAGAGCAGCATTGATGTGGACAATTAGTGACTTCTAGGCTTATGGGATGTTATCTGGATAGAGTACACATGGTCAGAAATCATGTCCTTACTGTATGGGAGAGAACAAAGCATTTATGCTCATTCATGGAAAGAAACCTTGTTATTTTGACTTTCATCGCTAATTTCTTCCAGCTGGTCATCCTTTTCGCAGAAAAAGATCTCATTTCAAAAAAGGAACAGTTGAAAGGGATGGACCTCCAAAAATGATATCAGGTTCGGAGTTAAAATCAGTTGTATTTTCATTACCTCCCATCACTTTTGGTCCTACAATAAACCAACAGAAAATTTCTGGTTTTGGGAAAGAACACAATTTGATTAAACGTAGCATATTTTTGGATTTTCCATATTGGTCTGATTTGTTGGTCCACCACATGTTGGATGTCATGCATATTGAGAAGAACTGTTTTGATAATTTGTTTCATACAGTTTTGGATACGCCAGGAAAGAGAAAAGACAATATAAATGCATGTTTAGATTTTGCCCAAATTTGCAGGCGTCCAGAACTGGAACTGTTTGAGAATGTAAGAACAGAAAGGTTACTGAAACCATTAGAAGCTTATACACTGTCTAAAGAATACCGTTTATTATTTTGTCAGTGGATTGTGGATTTGAGACTTCCAGATGGTTGTGCTTTTAATTTGGGTAGATGTGTAAAGAATGGTCATATTACTAGATTAAAAAGTCATGATTTTCATGTTATAATAGAAAGACTTCTACCCATTGGATTAAGAGGTCTGTTGAATTTTGTGATTTGGGATTCCATAACAGACATGTCTCATTTTTTTCGGGACATTTGTGCGGGTACAACAGATTATGATGCTCTATGAAAACATGAAGAAGATGTTGTTGTAATTATATGTAAACTGGAAAAAATATTTCTGCTGTCTTTCTTCGACTAAATGGAACATTTGATGTTACATTTTCCATATGAAGACAAATGTGTAGGTCTAGTACAGTTCGATGGATGTACCTATTTGAAAGATGAATGAAAAAATTGAAAATAAAAGTACGTAACAAAGCATCTGTTGAAGGATCTATTGCAGAAGCTTATTTGCAAGAGGAAATATCTTTTTTTCTGCTCCCATTATTTTGAATCTGAGAATCCTTCAAAACACAACCAAATGGGACGGAACGAGAGGAATATTGAGGAAATCAACAATCAATTATCTATTTTCAACCAGCCAGAGCTTGGTTTTGGTGGAGTTTATGAACGCTGGCTTTCAGATGATGAACATCACAGAGCTCATACGTATGTTCTTCTCAACTGTGAAGAGATGACATCAGTTGTACTGTAAGTGTTTATATCACTTATTCTATCATTTATGTTACAATAAATAACTTTTTTTAAAGGTTGTATGATAATCATATCAAGAAACAAATCACACAAATTACAGCAGTTGCTCACGAAGAACGCCGACAGAAAAATTTTTCTCAGTGGTTTAAAAAACTGGTAACATAAATTCTTTATCTTTTAGCAACTCATTCAATATATAGTTTACTATATTGATAATTATTTCACAAATTTTCTTGGTGTCTTGACATGCTGATAAAATTGATAAACAGTTGTGTATAATGAGTAACCCACCTTCCAAACTTGTTAAAACTTATAATGCATATATGGTGAATGGATTTATATTTCACACACATGCATATGGGGAATCAAAAAAAAAATGAACAGTGGAGTTAGCTTGAGAGGATCTCATCATCGAGAAAATGAAGTTGACTTTTATGGCATGCTTGATGAAATCATTGAACTCTGTTATCTTGGACAACATTACATAACCATGTTCAAATGTCAGTGGTTGGATACAGAGAGAGGCGTGCGTGTTCATCCGACTCATGGAATCATCAATATTAAATGTTAAAGTATTCTCGCAGTAAATGATCCATTCTTATTGGCTCAACAGGCACATAAAATTTATTACGCAAAGTATTGTGCTACATCAAGAGACTTGACTGATTGGTGGAGTATAATAAGAATCAAAATTCGAGACAATCAGTTTAGTCAAAGTGAATGTGCTTTCACTGATGTGCAAAGAATTGAAGTTTTTCAAGAGAGTACTCAAAATAAATCTTTTTTACAAAGAGACATGAGTATCGATGACGACACTCCACATTTAAGAGTCGGTGATGACGATGATGTTAATGATGTCACATATTAATTTGAAATGTTAAGAGATGAAGCAACTGGAACTTGAATGGATATCGATGATGTTGAGGAGGAATATGAAGATGACATTGGTATATATGAAGATGATGATGAAGATGAACACTGATAGAATTCCATGGTAGTTATATACAATCATAACTAATATATATGTATATATAATAGTAATTATCAATTATTTGCTAAAAAAATTAACATTTTCTGATTCAGATGGACGACGACGCATTTCGTGAGTCGGCGGATGATGACCTGCCTTTCGATGCGGATGAGTTGCTGGAAGATGATCCTCAGCCTTCAGGCGCTTCAGGGAGTATGCGGATGGGGCACGGTCTTGCACGATTGATGATTCTTGACCCCGTCCTCGAGTGACGTCCACGTCTTGGGTTTGATCCACGCACACAGAGGTGTGATAACCTGTTGATTTGACTAAGATTTCATTAATCTATTCATATAATAAATGTTTATTATTTTTACAGTTTTCCGCATATAGCAGTCGAACAGGGAAACACTATTTTGCGCAACTATTTCTCTCATCCTTGGACCACATGAGAGCAGATTCCCATTGATGTGCAGCAGGCCATGTTCAGCCATTGGTTGGTACGTACGTAAAAAAATAATTTTTATTTTGAAAATTATTTCATTTCTAACTTGATATTTTGATTTATTTGTAGGTTTTATGGTATCCGGTCGAGGATACCATGCGTGACGCCATCCACGAGGCATGAGAGGTGGCCATGCGTGATCGCTTTCGTCAGTTTTTGCACAATTTAAGAAAAGATGCCACGAAGAAAGCAGGAGTGTCAGATTTTGATGAGTCATGTAGAGCACACCAACCAGAGTACATTTCATCCCACGTATGGGATGGATTGTGTGCGAACTGGTTGAGTGATGCCTTTCAGAGGAGATCATCGGTGGGGAGGCAGAATCGGGGGAGACAGGAGGTGACTCCTCGAGCTGGTAGTCGTACTTTCAGTACTCATAGACAACATCTTGTACGTACATTATTTATAAATATTTTATATAACTATAAATATTAATAGTTTATTTTTTATTCTTATAGGCTGTCGAGCACCCCGATATTACGGAGTATGACGTATATCGGAGGATGTATAGTGATCCTGCTACTGGGGAGATCAGAGGTGATCGTCAACGTCAAATCGTGGTTAGTATTATTTGTTTTCATGTTTAAAAATTAACTGCATATAATATATTCACAATTTTAATTTTAAATTGCAATTACAGGAGTCATATGAGGCCGCAGCGTCACAGACCCAGCTTGAGAGTCAGGCCGAGTCATCAGATCAGACCACTGGCCGTCAGTTTGATGAGGCAGCATGGATTCAGGCCACCCAGTATGCCTTCGAGAAGGGCCGGGTAGTTGGTATCAGCTCTCGACTGACTCCCAGAGATTATTATGGCAGTGCTACGATGTCGGTGTCCAGCTCGAGAGGAGATCGTGCATCCTCTTCTGCTACACAGTATGAGGACCAGTTGAGATCTCAGACTGCACTGATAGAGTGTCTCCGACAGGAGCAGGAGCAGATGCGTCAGCAGCAGCAGCAACATGAAGAGGGGCGTCGACGCCAGCAGCAGCTGTACGAGGAGCAGATGAGTCGGTGGCAGCAGCAGCATCAGGAGTTTATAGATTACATGTGCTGACTCACTAATGCTTTAGGGATGGAGTTTCCTCCACCAGCATCTGCAGATCCCCCCTCCCCCCTCCCCCTCCCCCCTCCTTCAGATTAGAGTTTGTTTTTATGTTATAAAGTTTGTTAAATCAAAATATGAATTTTTTTCTATTCGTAGTTTCTATCTCATTATAAAATATCAATAATATTATATTTTGAAATAACAATATTAATATAAATAATAATATTATTTATATTTTATAATATTAAATTATATATATATATTAAAATTTTATAATATTATAATTTAATTATATTTTTTTTAATATTTGATTTATTTTAATATTTGAATGTAAAATAATTCTATTATTTTTATATTAATTAAGATAAATTATTAATATTTTTTTATTTATGAATTATAATTCAAATATTATTATATTAATTAAAATCATTTATTAATATTTTTTTATTTTTTATTTTTGAATTATAATTCTATTATTATTATATTAATTAATATAATTTATTAATAATTTATTTTTTTTATTTGTGAAATATAATTCTACTATTATATTAATTAAAATCTTTATTAATATTTTTTTATTTTTGAATTATAATTTGATTATTATTATATTAATTAAAATAATTTATTAATAATTTTTTTTTTATTTTTTTATAGTATTTGCGACGGGATACTATGCCCGTCGCAAATAGTATTATTATTATATTAATTAAAATAATTTATTAATAATTTATTAATTTTTTTTAAAATAGTAATTTCGACGGGCCTATCGCAATTACTATTTTAAAAAGTTTTTATAAATATACAGACTAATATTTGCGATGGGAAGGATCGCCGTCGCAACTAATACTTTTAGCGACGGGCCCATCGCAAATAATTATTGTTGCGACGCCGTTTTCCGCAACAGGCTATTTGCGACAGACCCCCATCGCAAAAGCCTATTAGCGACGGGATCCCGACGCAAATGCCTCGTCGCAAATGCCATTATTTCCAATAGTGATCTGTCAGACCACATGAAGGGTTTCCCCTTCTTCATCAAGGTGGAAAGTGGTGTTGAAACTCTTGAGAAATCTAGAACAAATCTCCGGTTGTATCTAACCAAAGTAGTCGTCCCTCCCCCCTTTGAGGGGTAATCCTAGAAACATCTTTTGAAAAGATGTCCCCATGTACTTTCACTCTTGTTTGGAACTGAAAACTCAGAACTTATGCTGCCACGTGGGTAAGGTTGGCCAACTCAAGAGTGATCGGTTGCACCCTCCTATGCATGAGTTTAACATGCTTCCTAGGTTCCCCTTTTTTTGTTGACTAAGGAAATCCTCATCCCAATGTTGTAGATAACCACAAACTTTTTGCCTAATACAGTCAATCTGTGTATGAACTGTGGTTGCCCAGTCCATACCCAAACTGACATCATAAGTCAACGACGCTACTACCAAGAGGATCCAACCGAAACTCTCGCCTCAAGGGTCAGATCACACCGTCGGCATAAGTGTGATTATTGAGTCTCCTTCCAAAGGTATCTCCAGATGTGAAGGTCAAGTCAACAGTTTAACCAGAAACTCTAGGTCTGGGACAAGATTCATGGATGTAAGGAAGGATCGGTACCCATGTCTATTGATACGACAACTATTAGTAGAACTAGATTGTACCTCGAATCATTCTTAGAGCCCTTGGGTCACACTCCTTGGAAACATGTAGCTACTTTCTTCCCCTTGCCTCTAGCTCCCTAATCCTGGAGAGGACTAAAATGTTAGGTGGTTGTAACATGTCGAAATGTACACCACCTCATGCTGCTCTACTAGCTCTACTTCCACGGCTACTTCCCTCCAAATTCATCTATCCTCTTCTCAAAACATTTTTACATGCCCAAGTCTCTGAGACTAGCGCTAGTTTCCTGCTTTCCCACTACTAAAATTCAATGGCTATATCCGCTCAGCCAAATAACATTCAATATAAGGCCCCGGCCTTAATCCTTACTTAATATTGAATTAAATGAATAATTCACATTGAGGATATTTTCAGGTTTAGAGTTTTAGATAATTAGAACATAACTATTACATCTCAAAAGATTACAAAGTAGTCACTTCTACTAAGTTTCCATAATAAAAACAAACTCTTAAAATAAACATGTCTAGTTCCATGTTTTATATAGCATGACATTCTCTTGATCCCATCCTTGGCCTTATTCCACATTAAGTCCTATGAAAAACATTTCAAAAAAAAACTTGGGGTGAGCATAAAAAGCTCAGTAAGGGATACACAAAGAATGAAAACTATTAGTTTTTCAAACATCAAGTAAACCATGTATACTCTATCAAAGTAATACCTTCATCTTCATGAAGTGGTAAAAACTCTTCACTGAATAAAGTATCATTACTTAACTTTTTGTAACCAAAGGATTACCATAAAACCCATATAAAGAACACATAACATATATAAAGGTAACTTGGGACATAAACATACTTAAGTGGAATAACCATACGGTCAACTTCCACACATATCACTTAATGGAATAGCCATACGACCAATTTCCATACATACTTAATGGAATAGCCATACAGCCGACCTCCATACCCAATGCATTGGAGGTTATAACGTAACCACCCGTCCTGGTATTCACGGCACCACCCTTCATATGGTTTATAACGTAACCACCCGTTAAAATGTCCAAGTACCAATATAAAATAATAAAACATAAAACCAATATAAAGGAATGATAAAATTTCCACATTTCAATCACAATATATCATAAATATATTGACATAATAGAATCCTTTATCAAAACCATTTTCAATACCAAAATAAATAAAAGAGTATATGGTATTTATTTTATTTTAAAAACATTACGGCTTGTTGAGGAAGCCAAAGACCAAATAATACTCACGGCGGCGGAAAAGGTCGTTGTCACCGCGTACGTTAAAAAAACATTCCTTTTTATCGTTTAGTAAAATGCTTCGTAGAAAAAGATTCCTTTTGTATAAAAGTAAAAGACAAAGGGGTTTATACACCGTATAAAATAAAGTTGTGCATAAAATGAAATATGCCTCATTGAAAGGAGATTGAGACGAAGTCCCTTACCTTGGGTCCCACTTGACTCGATCGTTCTTTAACGTCCTGAATAATAAACTTGAGTTAATTTATACTTGATTAAGAACATTTTTAAATTTCATTATTCCTTTTATATCACTTATTTCCATGTTATAAGCATTATGTAACCATTTAAGTTAATAATTTTTGTTTTGTCAATATTTGGTTCTTAAGTCGAAAGTGGACTTCTTACAATTACATGTTGTTCGTGTGGTCAAAGGTTCTTTATATCCAGAATGAAATTCCTGATTTTGAAATCATATATATCATATATATCTAGCATATACATGTATTTATAATATTACATAATCATTTAGAGGTAAGAAATGAAATGCACCGTTCATGGAGACGGTAAGCCGTACGTAAGCATGAACGCTACTTTCATTTCTTTGTCATATTAATGGAATTAAAACTAAATGAGAGGTATGTATATTTTAATTCCAGAATTATATTCATCATTTAGATATATCATTCATTATATATATCCATTATATACATGTACTTTTAATAGTACATTACATTTGGGGATAAGAAATGAAATGCACCGTTCATGGAGACGGTAAGCTGTACGTACGCATGAACGCTACTTTCATTTCTATCTCATACTTTAATGGAAAGAAATAATAATGATATATAGTTATATTATAATTCCAGTATAACATAATATATAATAACTTTAAATCCATCCATTATACGTCCCACATATGGCATTAACGAATCACATCACTTTGAGGGGGCGGTAGTCCGCACTTCCTTAAATGAAGATATCGCGTTTACCCATAATGGAAACCATAAATGTATTCCATAAATGAGAAATACAGAAGCTTAAGGAAAGAATAAACATATTATATATCATATATAAAAATAGTGACATCATAATGGCCACCTTTGAAGGTGATAAATGAGTATTGAACAATCATCGTTTCGGGAGGCAGAATTTCGCCATCCACGGAAACCGTATGTTCTTTAACCATTTGATGTAGTTGTGTGAGAGTGTAGCTCGAATAAATCTTATAACAACATCCTAGTATATTAAAGATACTGGCGTTGTTACAAAATAAGTAAATAAAAAGAGTTTAGGGGGTTGGAGAAGAAAAATAAAACAAATGAACAAAAGAGAATGAATTACCTTTAAAAGTGTAACTCCTTTTGATTTGAGACTAAAGGCTTCCTTTGAAAGGATTAAGCCCAAAGGGAATCCTCTAGGATTAGGAGAGGGATGTGGAGAGAGTAAATGGGCAGGGTATGGCCGATCCAAAGGCTTGAGGAGTGTGTGAAATGAGGTAGAGGTGGGGGCCTTTTATAAGAGGAGAGGAGGGGCACTTTTGGAAAGTAAAGAAATATTACTTTATTTGAAAATGTGTTTCGGTTTTAAAAGGCCCCACATTGATATAATTCGTGGATAAGGTGATAAGGCTTCGAAATATTCCATTAAAATAGGTTTTTTACATGTTTAGGTTTTAGATATTACATTATCTTTCCATTTTATTTAAATCGTTAAATAATGAAGTCATCGCTGCATCATAATGATGTCATAAATAATTTATTTTATTTAAAGACTAAAAATTATAAAAAAAATACTATTATTTAGGAAATATTTTTAGATTTCCAATGAATATTTATACTCAAAAATCTGATCTTTATAACCCCATGTAAAAATTGTTTTCTTAAAACATATTATGTTTGTGTCTTTTTTACTTTTATTTAAAAAAAGACATTAAAGTCATTATCTCACCCAAGTGGCTCAATGGGGTCCCCTTAATCGACCCATGGGTTTTCTTGGTCGGACATGACACAACCAATAGGGTTAGTACATGTGTCAAGCTCATCTCATTTTATTAAAGCATTATTTTTACCTTAAACTATACTAACTACCTCTAATCACGATTAAAAACTTAATAAGTTACTATTCACCAAAAAAAATATTTTAATCTCATTGAACCACATTTTAATTCTTAATGACAACCATGTATGTCGGAGTTTTTGAAAATCAAAACACAATGATTGCAAAATTTCATTTAAATGGAAAATCAGTTTTTATAAGTACCACTTAGTGGTTTCACTATTCATCAAAAATTGATGTTTTTCAGAAAATTACCAAAAATTCACCCTAAGCTATATTTGATATTACGAATTCAAAAATGAAGTCTATTTTACAAAATTCAAAACATATAAGTCACATTAATTAATTTAATAATTAATTCCCGCTGTCAGAGCAAATAGCGTGTTTTTATGAAACAATAAGTATCAAAAGATTGACACTAGTTTAAGTCCGATTTCAAAGTGCAATTAATTCCAACGACCACTATTGGATTTAATGGTAAAAATATTTTCTAATTTCACTTTAAAACCAATTCAAAAGATAATCTAATCTTATAAATAAATTAGATTAAAAAGATGTTTTGAATTAAAATACAACATTTTAGACTATTCATTAAAAAATGAACTTTATCGGAAAGGTACCAAAATTTACACATAGTAAATTTTGATGTCCCGATTCTAAAGAAGAGTTATTTTTGGTCCAATAGAATTTATAAGATTGATCAGAACTATATTTAATGACGGTTCGCCGTCAAAAGGTGATAAGTGAACCCTTAGTGAAAATTAGGGTATAAATGCCTAAAATTGAACTCTTTCCGTATTTTAAGCCTTTATATTTTATTTGGTAAATGTAAAAACATTTAAAAACATATATAATCATATTTTAGTTATTTCTATCCATTCCCACCATTACAACGGCTACTTGTTAACTAACTTTTAAAATAATATTATTTTATTACTTGTGTGCAATGTAAGTTTTCAAAGAAACTCATCGTTGCGTATCGAGTAAGCTATCAAACGTAGAAACCCATTTTAATTAAAATTAATATTTAATTCGTAAATATTAATAAATATGAAAATTATTTATTCTTTAATTACCTGGGATGTTACATCCTTCCCCCCTTTTGGGAATTGCGTCCTCGCAATTTTATTCACTTATCAAAATAAGTGGGGGTATTTATCCCTCATAGCATTTTCAGATTCCCACGTTGCCTCATCAATCACATGGTTTTTTCACAAAACCTTTACCTGATGAATCACAAGGCACACACAATATCTTCCCAAATCTCAAAACGCAATCATTATCAATGTTTAATTCATGCAACTTATCTTTCTGAACCAGCTCTACCTTTTTCGGCAACCCACTGTCTTGCTTATATGCTTGCTTGATTCTATCTGATAGAGATGATCTCACTGATAGCTGAAACAAAACAGAAGAACTTCCTGCACCAACAACCTCTATGCCAAAGTTCATCATATCTTTAACCAAAGGATCACGTTCCAAACGCAACATTGCTAATGAAGTATTACTTTTTCGACTCAAAGCATCAGCCACTTTATTTGCTTTTCCCGGATGGTAATGAATTGTACAATCATAATCCTTGATTAATTCCAGCCATCTCCTCTGTCTCATGTTCAATTCTTTCTGAGTGAATATATACTTTAAACTTTTGTGATCAGTATATATTTCACACTTTACTCCATACAAATGATGCCTCCAAATTTTTAAAGCAAAGACAACAGCAGCTAATTCCAAATCATGTGTAGAGTAATTTACCTCATGAGTTTTCAACTGTCGTGAAGCATAAGCAATTACCTGATCATTCTGCATAAGGACACAACCAAGTCCCTTCAACAAAGCATCACTGTATATAACAAACTCACCATTCCTAGAAGGAATTTCCAAAACCGGAGCATTCACCAATCTTCTTTTCAACTCCTGAAAACAATCATCACATTCTTTTGTCCAGATGAACTTAACACCCTTACGAGTTAGCTTAGTCATTGGACTAGATAACCGTGAAAAATTTTCAACAAACCTTCGGTAGTAACCTGCCAAACCAAGAAAACTACGGATCTCGGTTACATTTGTGGGTCTTGGCCATTCTTCAACAACTTTTGTTTTAGTAGGATCAACAGTTATGCCATCTTTTGAAACAATGTGACCCAGGAAAGAAATTTGTTGTAACCAAAACTCACCCTTGATAAATTTTCCATATAGTTTCTTTTCTTTTAAGGTTTGCAAGATAACCCTTAAATGACTTTCATTCTCCTCTTTACTTTTAGAAAACACCAAAATATCATCGATGAAAACAACCACAAACTTATCCAAGAACTCATGGAAAATTCTATTCATAAGGTCCATGAATACAGCAGGTGCATTCGTTAACCCAAAAGGCATAACTACAAATTCATAATTTCCATATCTAGTACGGAACGCAGTCTTCAGAATGTCTACTTCTTTTACTTTCAACTGATGGTACCCCGACCTCAAGTCAATCTTCGAAAAATACTGAGCTCCCTGGAGCTGATCAAACAAATCGTCGATATGAGGCAAAGGATACTTGTTCTTAACAGTAATATTATTCAAGGCTCTAAAATCAATGCAAAGTCTCATTGATCCATCTTTCTTTTTAACAAACAAGACCGGGGCACCCCATGGTGATGTGCTAGGTCGAATGAAACCTTTATATAATAACTCCTGCAATTGTTTGTTTAACTCTAAAAGTTCAACTTGAGACATTCGATAAGGGGGTTTTGAAATTGGCTTAGAATCAGGAACTAAGTCAACAGTAAATTCAACTTCCCGATCTTGAATAATACCAGGAAACTCATCAGGAAAAACATCAAGATACTCATTTACCACTGGCACATCATTAATCTGAACAGTTCCTTTATTTTTAACAATATGTGCAAGGTAACATTCATTTCCATCTTTTACTAGTTTCTCAACTTCCTGATATGTTATCAAAATCAAGGGATCATTCTTGTACACAAACTGAAAATCTTTCTGAAAAGAAACCATTTTAGCTCGGTATTCAATCTTAGCATGATAAACAGAAAGCCAATCCATGCCCAAAATAACATCAAACTCTACTAGAGGCAAAACAATAAGGTTTTCTGGTAGATTCATTCCACACACAAGGATATGAAGGTTCTTATAATTCCTTTTTGTCTCAACGTTCCCTCCGGGTGTTTTTACCATAAGTTCAGGATTCATATCTTGATATGGAATTTCCAATTTACTAGAAAACTTCTCAGAAATGAAATAGTGTGTAGACCCTGAATCAAACAACACATTGGCGTAATCTGAACAAACAAACAGTGTACCTGATACCACTTCATTCGATGGACCAACATCTACTGAAGTTGTTGCAAAGGATTTCACCACCCCTTTCTGCATGTAGTCTGGCTACATTCCCCCAGTTGAGTTCTTCGTTGGATACTCGTTTGCATAATGACCAATTTCATTACACTTAAAACATCATACCGTTGGCTTTTCATTGCCTACTTGATCATCTTCCTTACAGTTACGAGAAATATGACCAGTCTTACCACACCGAAAGAACTTACCAGACTTGGATAAACATTCTCCAGGATGCATTTTACCACACTTCTCACAGGATGGATATTTGGTTTTCTTACAATTGCTTCTTTGATGAATTCTTCCCCTTTGCCTGCCAACTAGACCTCTTATTCTGTTGTTTGTCATAGAACACCTGATCATCGGCAAACTCCATTTCCACCTTCTCCGCACATCGAACAGGTTTTTCATAACTTTTGAACTCACGAGAAGATAAAGCCCTTCGATACTTTGGCTTTATCCCTGAGTAAAAACGGTTTATTTTACTATCAAGATCTCTTATGAAGTTTGGAGCATACCTTTCCAATCGAGTGAACATTGCTTCATAAGCAGCCACTGAATCATCCTCCTGCCTCAATTCTAGGAACTGTTTTTCCATCCTAAGATGAACCACCTTAGGAAAATATTTCTCAAGAAAAATACCTTTGAATTTTTCCCAGTGAAGATCCTCAATCTCATCACTATCCCTGATACTTTTCACCATCGACCACCACTGATCAGCTTCACCTTCAAACGGTAAACAGAAAGACTATACTTTTGATGTTCTGAACACCCCATGACATCAAAAATCTTCTCCAGTGCTTTAATCCACCCTTCAGCTTGCACAAGGTCAGATGATCCTCTGAATGATGGGGGATGTTGCCTCATGAAATGTTCCACCACTGACATGTTCCTCTGCGGTTGATCTGGCTGATCTCGTGCATGGATACCACCGCCATTTATAGCCTGAGTCAACTGTGCCATCATTGCAACAAACTGTTCAGTTCCGATTCTGACCATCTCAGGTTGCTGATTTGGAAGGTTGTCTTCCTCCTGATGTTGTCCCAACATAGTTGCTTTGTTTCCTCTGCGGAAAACCATTATGAACACATAAATATCTTAGGCGAAGCAACATGGTAATCTGTAAATGATATATCATTTCAATCATATTATAATTTAACACTTTTCTAACTCCTAAAGTTGTCTAAACTGACCTTTGATACCAACTATAAGGCCCCGGCCTTAAACCTTACTTAATATTGAATTAAATGAATAATTCACATTTAGGATCTTTTCAGGTTTAGAGTTTTAGAGAATTAGAACATAACTATTACATCTCAAAAGATTACAAAGTAGTCACTTCTACTAAGTTTCCATAATAAAAACAAACTCTTAAAAGAAACATGTCTAGTTCCATGTTTTATATAGCATGACATTCCCTTGATCCCATCCTTGAACTTATTCCACATTAAGTCCTGTGAAAAACATTTCAAAAAAAAATTGGGGTGAGCATAAAAAGCTCAGTAAGGGATACACAAAGAATGAAAACTGTTATTTTTTCAAACATCAAGTAAACCATGTATACTCTATCAAAGTAATGCCTTCATCTTCATGAAGTGGTAAAAACTCTTCACTAAATAAAGTATCATTACTTACCTTTTTGTAACCAAAGGATTACCATAAAACCCATATAAAGAACACATAACATATATAAAGGTAACTTGGGACATAAACATACTTAAGAGGAATAACCATACGGTCGACTTCCACACATATCACTTAATGGAATATCCATACGGCCAATTTCCATACATACTTAATGGAATAGCCATACGGCCGACTTCCATACCCAATGCATTGGAGGTTATAACGTAACCACCCGTCCTGGTATTTACGGCACCACCCGTCATATGGTTTATAACTTAACCACCCGTTAAAATGTCCAAGTACCAATATAAAATCATAAAACATAAAACCAATATAAAGGAATGATAAAATTTCCACATTTCAATCACAATATATCATAAATATATTGACATAATAGAATCCTTTATCAAAACCATTTTCAATACCAAAATACATAAAAGAGTATATGGTATTTATTTTATTTTAAAAACATTACGGTTTGTTGAGGAAGCCAAAGACCAAATAATACTCGCGGCGGCGGAAAAGGTCGTTGTCACCACGTACATTAAAAAACATTCCTTTTTGTCGTTTAGTAAAATGCTTCGTAGAAAAAGATTCCTTTTGTATAAAAGTAAAAGTCAAAGGGGTTTATACACCGTATAAAATAATATTGTGCATAAAATGAAATATGCCTCAATGAAAGGAGATTGAGACGAAGTCCCTTACCTGGGGTCCGACTTGACTCGATCGTTCTTTAACGTCCTCAATAATAAACTTGAGTTAATTTATACTTGATTAAGAACCTTTTTAAAGTTAATTATTCCTTTTATATCACTTATTTCCATGTTATAAACATTATGTAACCATTTAAGTTAATAATGATTGTTTTGTCAATATTTGGTTCTTAAGTCGAAAGTGGACTTCTTACAATTACATGTTGTTCGTGTGGTCAAAGGTTCTTTATATCCAGAATGAAATTCCTGATTTGGATATCATATATACCAGATATATCCAGAATATACATGTATTTATAATATTACATAATCATTTAGAGGTAAGAAATGAAATGCACCGTTCATGGAGACGGTAAGCCGTACGTACGCATGAACGCTACTTTCATTTCTTTGTCATATTAATGGAATTAAAACTAAATGAGAGGTATGTATATTTTAATTCCAGAATTATATTCATCATTTAGATATATCATTAATTATATATATCCATTATATACATGTACTTTTAATAGTACATTACATTTGGGGATAAGAAATGAAATGCACCGTTCATGGAGACGGTAAGCCGTACGTACGCATGAACGCTACTTTCATTTCTATCTCATACTTTAATGGAAAGAAATAATAATGATATATAGGTATATTATAATTCCAGTATAACATCATATATAATAACTTTAAATCCATCCTTTATACGTCCCACATATGGCATTAACAAATCACATCACTTTGAGGGGGCGGTAGTCCGCACTTACTTAAATGAAGATATCATGTTTACCCATACTGGAAACCATAAATGTATGCCATAAATGAAAAATAAAGAAGCTTAAGGAACGAATAAACATATTATATATCATATATAAAAATAGTGACATCATAATGGCCACCTTTGAAGGTTTTAAATGAGTATTGAACAATCATCGTTTCGGGAGGCAGAATTTCGCCATCCACGGAAACCGTATGTTCTTTAACCATTTGATGTAGTTGTGTGAGAGTGTAGCTCGAATAAATCTTATAACAACATCCGATTATATTGAAGATACTGGGGTTGTTACAAAAGAAGTAAATAAAAAGATTTTAGGGGGTTGGAGAAGCAAAATAAAACAAATGAACAAGAGAGAATGAATTACCTTTAAAAGTGTAACTCCTTTTGATTTGAGCCTTAAGGCTTCCTTTGAAAGGATTATTCCCAAAGGGAATCATCTAGGATAAGGATAGGGATGTGGAGAGAGTAAATGGGCAGGGGATGGCCGAGCCAAAGGCTTGAGGAGTGTGTGAAATGAGGTAGAGGTGGGGGCCTTTTATAAGAGGAGAGGTGGGGCACTTTTGGAAAGTAAAGAAATATTACTTTATTTGAAAATGTGTTTCGGTTTTAAAAGGTCCCATATTGATATAATTCGTGGATAAGGTGATAAGGCTTCGAAATATTCCCATCCAATAGGTTTTGGACATGTTTAGGTTTTAGATATTATATTATCTTTCCATTTTATTTAAATCATTAAATAATGAAGTCATCGCTGCATCATAATGATGTCATAAATAATTTATTTTATTTAAAGCCTAAAAATTATAAAACAAATACTATTATGTAGGAAATATCTTTATATTTCCAATGAATATTTATAATAAAAAATCTGATCTTTATAACCCCATGTAAAAATTGTTTTCGTAAAACATATTACGTTTATGTCATTTTAACTTTTATTTAAAAAAAGGCATTAAAGTCATTATCTCACCCAAGTGGCTCCATGGGGTCCCCTAAATCTACCCATGGGTTATATTGGTCGTCCATGACACAACCAATAGGGTTAGGATATGTTTCAAGCTCATCTCATTTTATTAAAGCATTATTTTTACCTTAAACTACACTAATTACCTTTAATCGCGATTAAAAACTTAATAAGTTACTATTCACCAAAAAAAATATTTTAATCTCTTTGAACCACATTTTACTTCTTAATGACAACCATGTATGTCGGATTTTTTTAAAATCAAAACACAATGATTGAAAAATTTCATTTAAACGGAAAATCAGTTTTTATAAGAACCACTTAGTGGTTTCACTATTCATCAAAAATTGATGTTTTTCAGAAAATTACCAAAAATTCACCCTAAGATATATTTGATATTACGAATTAAAAAATGAAGTCTATTTTACAAAATTCAAAACATATAAGTCACATTAATTAATTTAATAATTAATTCCCACTGTCAGAGCAAATAGCGTGTTTTTATGAAACAATAAGTATCAAAAGATTGACACTAGTTTAAGTCCGATTTCAAAGTGAAATTAATTCCAACGACCACTATTGGATTTAATGGGAAAAATATTTTATAATTTCACATTAAAACCAATTCAAAATATAATCTAATCATATAAATAAATTAGATTAAAAAGAGGTTTTGAATTAAAATACAACATTTTACACTATTCATTAAAAAATGAACTTTATCGGAAAGGTACCAAAATTTACACAAAGTAAATTTTGATGTCCTGATTCTAAAGAAGAGTTATTTTTGGTCCAATAGAATTTATAAGATTGTTCAGAACTATATTTAATGGCGGTTCGCCGTCAAAAGGTGATAAGTGAACCCTTAGTGAAAATTAGGGTATAAATGCCTAAAATTGAACTCTTTCCGTATTTTAAGCCTTTATCTTTTATTGGGTAAATGTAAAAACATTTAAAAAAATATATAATCATATTTTAGTTATTTCTATCCATTCCCACCAGTACAAAAACTACTTGTTAACTAACTTTTAAAATAATATTATTTTATTACTTGTGTGCAACGTAAGTTTTCAAAGAAACTCATCGTTGCGTATCGAGTACGCTATCGAATGTAGAAACCCCTTTTAATTAAAATTAATATTTAATTCGTAAATATTAATAAATATGAAAATTCTTTATTCTTTAATTACCTGGGATGTTACATTCAACCCCAAAGGTTCTCTCATCCTAACATAAGTAGATATGCGTAGAGGAATTGTGCTAGCTCGGATGTCATTTAAACACAGCTCACATAGAAGTTGGAGACCTGAATCACTGATCATACCATATTCATCATGTATCTTGAATGATCGGTATGCCTCGATGAATACTCATCTACCGACACGTCATCCTGCCGAAGCTGTAGAAGTTCTAGGGAACTCTCAGCCACTTCCTCAAGCCAGTCCTTAGCCGACTGTAAGTCGGGATCACCTAAGAACCTGAGGGGTATCTGATGCTGATACACGTGTAAGGCAATAATCCTACAAGTGTCCTATACCGATACCACCAGTTGCAACTTCTGACCAACATGCAGTGATATATCTGACACACTACCTGGAGGTACTATCACGGGTAATGGTCCACGAATAGAAGTTTCATCACTATGTAGACCAACCTCTTGGTCACTCACTAGAAAACACTAGCACTCGCCTCCAGCTAGTCCTATGCTTCCCAGTAATCTATCTCACCTCAAAACCACGAAGGCCTCTGCCGCTAGAACTCGTGAATGCGCTCAGTCGATGTGAACCATCCTCCAATGGTGCTGGTGGTATCTGCTTCCCAACGGGTGGTGGTGCTGCTGGTACACCACTCGAAGGTGACAACATAGTAAGAGGGCCCTACACCGGAGCCTCGTCACTCAGTGGGCCGTCATTGTGTACTCTCTTGGAACTCTAAATGGTTGTCTGTGTGGATTAATCCTGAAAGAACAGATGTGACAAAGTCAAAATACTATACCTGGTGAGCTGACCTGGTTTGAGTTGACTTAAAGAAAACTTCTGAAAACACACACGAAATCAGTGTTTTCTTGCACTGAGTCAGAAATCAGAAGTTAGGATCCTGCTGTATGGATACGCCGACTACTCCCCCAACACTGGACTCCCTGAACTAAAAACCACACTCGGTACCTTTAACACTATTACTTTACAGAAAAGAAATATTAGAGCCATATGTT
The DNA here is from genome assembly GCA_963277665.1 of Viscum album. Lineage (NCBI taxonomy): Eukaryota > Viridiplantae > Streptophyta > Magnoliopsida > Santalales > Viscaceae > Viscum > Viscum album. The sequence goes on along the minus strand of OY728134.1, from coordinate 599,366,364 downwards.
CTGCGGTAGAACCGAAATCTTTGATACCAATTTGACACGACCCGTTCCCCGAGGCCCGTATCGTGACTACCCCAAGCCCACCTTCCATAGGCCAGGGGCATGCGACTAGAACCAATGGCGTAAATCCCTAAAGCTGGGAAGGCTTTGCCTTTATAACTGTAAACATACACAACCATAGTACAAGCGGAAGAAAACACTAAGTACAAAATGTGTAACAAGTATGATGAATGTAAAGGGGCCGGAAATGCAAAACCAATAGTAAAGTACAAGGAATGGAAAAATAGGTACAACTAAAAAGACAAATAGTTGAAAGGTTTCTAGAAGCTCCTGGATCATCGACCAGGAATCCTAACTGAAGGGTAGGTACAGATTACCTCCTTAGTGCTCCGCGTCCGTCCGCCTCCTCTGGGTACCGACTCGTCGTGAGGTCCACCTCCGGGTACCGTCCAGTCCTTGTACACTCCACCTCGGTCAGAACTATCCATGATCTCTATCTAACACAGCGAGGTGCGGGTATAGCCCGTCCATGGGTGAGTATAAGAATACTCAGTAGGGACCCCGAGACCCTCAAGGTCTCGCAAAATCCAACAAGGATAAAACAAAAAGTATGATTTCAATGGATAACCATTACTTAGGTATATACACATACATATACCTATGTTATCAAGTAACCCATCTCAATCATGAGGAATACACAATGTTCAATGACTCAGATCAAACCAGGATTTTTATTATCGAAACGATGGCTGCTAGAGAACTCCTCCTATGTCATGTAAAGTGGCCATGTCGCAACTCCGAGGTGCTACCCACTAACCTTAGACTGCTGAGGTACTCCTCCTGTCAAGTATCACGGGTCTGCTACCAAACCGGGTGCTCCGTCCGCTGTGGGTCTGCCGCCAAACCAGACACTCCCCCTGATAGCCGTTAGAGGTACTCCTCATGTTGAGTACCATGGGTATGCTTCCAAACCAGGCACTCCATCCGCCATGGGTCTTCCACCAAACTGGGCGATCTGTCCACTAGGCTAGTCGAATCACTCCGAGTCGAATCGATCAAGCAGTCATCAGGTCTACATCTACTAGGTCTCTATACTCTGTATACTCGTCTCCAGGAGGATCTGTTCCATGAGCTACTAGTTGATACTCCAAGTTTCATAAAGTCTCATGTGGATGTATCTCAAAGGTTTACCATGTCATTGGGGTCCCAATGCAATAGACGTCGCGTCAATCAGACGCTCGGTCTGTGAGTTATTAGCATTTTACTCCGGGGGGCTCGGTTGGATTCGTGTACGAACCAACCTGACCGTGACTCAGCTATACCCTGAACTCTAGTGGGGTATTCTCAAAGGGATGGATATTCTACAATAAAACCATCGCCACTGATGGTTCATCAAACGGACGTCCGGTGCCAAAGATATGGCCCAAGAAGGTGAAGGGTCGGTAATGGGCTCGTGTCTAGTCCGACCCGGTCAGACCGACTTGGCCTAGATCGACCCAGTCAACCCGCTATGTTTTGACCTGGTCTGCTGGGCCCGGCCCAGCGGACTGCAAGGGCAGTTCGCTCTGTTAGTCACCACGTAGGCGGCTCGGTAACTCGGCCCGAGAGACCAGTCCAGTTCGGCCAGCGACATCGCGGGGGACGCCGCGGGTTGGCTCGAGAGGCCGGTGGCCAATAGGCCATCATGCAGGCCGTTGAAGGCACGGGCCGGCATTCTGGACTCCGGGAAGGCCGCGGTAGGAGTCGGGCAGGTGGGGAGCACACTGGTAGGGGGCACAGGGCGCCGGGAGCACGCCGGAAGGGGCGTGGAGCACCGGGCTTTATGCCGGCAGGGGGAGTGGGTCACCAGGAGGACATCGTCAGGGTTCAGGGTGCTGGGAGCGTGCTGGAAGGGGAGATGGGTGCCGAGATGCGCGCCGGAAGGGGGCGTGGGGCACCAGGAGAGTGTCGGGGTGCCGTGGGGGCGACACAGTTGAAGGAGGTCGCAGGTAGCACGACCTTTCTTCACAGCCTTCATCGCTGTCACTGCGAGTACCACCTTCGTTGTCACTAAACAAGAATAAACAAGGGGAGGGTCGAATCCTGATCGTGCGGCCCGAACCCTCTTCGTTATGGTGATAGAAATCTAGGATTATCATACCATATCTTGATTGATGATGAATGAGGTTTTATTCTCATAATTTAAAAAACACAAAGTTACCCTACCTTTGATATTCTGGTAGTTGTTCATTGACGTCACAGATGGATGGTCGTCAATATATGGTAGATGATCACATCCCGCATCAAAGGGGGTCCGAGGAAGAAGTCTGGAGAAGAAGAGCATCGTCGGCGTTCTTCGTGTTCTTCATTGGAGAGCGTAATCCTCCAAGTGTTGGGCATCACAGCATTTTATCAGCGCTTCTTTTCTTGGTGAAGTTATCCCAAATCCTCCTCCCAAACTCCATATATATTGGAAAGGTGGAAGGTAGGTAACGATTGTTGGAATTTATGATGGTTCATTTATTAGGAACCTTCCTAAATTCCAATGATATTGTTACCTAATTTAAAAAGGGGCAAGCCAATTAATTTATGTTGGCGCAACGATGTGGTGCATTGGAAAAACTAATTGTGAGTGTGTTGGCACAATTAGGGTGGAGGGTGTCAAGAGGCTCTCCCTCATTTATGAGGGAATTGAGAGGTTTCATCATCGACCATCAATAAGGGTTGGGTGGTCCCCACACTGATCATTAATGGGGAGGTTTTTACGACTCGGGTGGTCCCCACCTCAATTAACCTCACATGGGAGGTTGGGTTTGGGTAGGCCCCACCACCATAACCTATCATAGGAGGTTAGGGTGTGGTGATCCCACCACCAACTCCCAACTGTAGGATTCAACTACCCGCACTCACATGGCGGATGGAATAAGATAAAGTGTGGATATACTTAATTTTATTATTGTTTTTATAAAAAATCAAAAAACTAACTTTTATTCTCGACCATCCGCCATCGAGGTGAAAGTATTCGTAAGCGAAAATTGGCGCTGGGAGTTCAACGGTGCCCTCAGATTTTAATTCTGAGCACTAGTTCAAAAGATATGAATTGCTGATCGCACGTTTACTGAACGTACCTGAAAAAGGTTCAAAAAATTATTATAAGTCACCCTCAACCCACTGCTGTCAATGTTAGGCTCTTCCTAGGTGAAACACACCCCAAAAAACCCAATGGTACACTAGGATTTTCAATCTGAGTTAACGTTTAGATGTTATGAATTTTACAATAAAATAATTGTCACTTAATTATTTTATTTGTGGGCAAAAACTAACTTTTTCTGGTAGCCCACGCCGGCCAAAGTTAGTATCTGCTTAAATAAAACATGCCCTCACGAGTTCATCGGTGGTCTCGGATTTTTAATCTGAGCTACCATTTGTGATTTATAAGCATTGGAAAAATAAAATAACTTTATTTAATTATTTTATTTACGGTTAATTCATTTTTGAGATTTCTCACAGGAGGCCCGATCCAAATACACTTAAGTCATGCCTAGGGTAAACCAGCCATCCTAAGCGCAATGGTGCCCCTTTATTTCTGATCCGAGTAACCATTTAAGAGTTATTCCACCTTTTCAAAAAAAGTGCTTATGATCGTTAATTTAATCTTAACAAAACTTCGACGGATCATTCTGGGCACTCCGTTCCTTGGAATTGCGCACTGTCAGAAACTGCGGACTCATAAAATTCCCATGTATTTTAAAAACATTACATGGAAATTATGGGTCTTTACACATCAAATGACCCCATTGTTTATTAGGCATATATTGAATTGCGATTCTCAACATTATTCGTACCATGTTCTGTATAAAACTACATCATAACATGATAGTTAGATTTCCATTACATGTCCATGTTTTCACATCCCAAGTATTTTATCCTATGTGAAGACCTAGTTATATGTTAATTTGGATCAACGTTATGTTTCCAAACTTGTTATCTCATTGGAAATTTTATTATTCATTTTTATGATGCAGTTTTCTATTAAATGAATATTAAATTATTAAAAAATTTATTCTCATATGATTTTAGATGCTAAAATTCATTTAATGGGGTATTTGGTAACACCAAAATATTTGGTGAAAATTTTTCCCGAGTTAATTTAATATTTATTTTTATTTTTATTTCACACAACACTCAAAATAGTTTTTTTATATTAAAGCACTTTTTTTACTTAATTTATATGAAACACCTAAATAATAATTCAATAAATGTAGAATAATGATTATCTTACTCTACATGGAAGACCCATATTATCTTACATTACATGAAAGACTCACATTCCTTGATGTCTTGCGTGACACACATGACCGAGTGTTAGAGAATAGTAATATATTTTTAAAAATATTATTATTTAATACAAAAGGGATATAACCTAGATTTTCAATTTAACATTATAAGATTATATAACTTATGAAAATATATGTTTTAATTCATTGGTTACATTTTAATTATAAATAAATATATAAACCAAATAAATATAATGACTATAATTTTATAAAATACTTTTTTTCAAAAGGGAAATTATTTTAAAAATTTATATTAAATAATATTAGTGAATGAACTTAATTAAATTTATTTTCTAAATATTCTTTAAAATATTTTGACTATTTATCCAATTGATTTTATAGGCATAATATTAGAACAACCCTAATATTACATATATAAACCTTTCTTTTTTTTAAAAGTAGTTTTACCAACACTGAATGATGAACCTATTTTAAATATTAATTTTTGAACATTTATAAATTTTATATGTAAAAATAATCATTAGTTTTTAAATAGAAACATACAAATTAGGATTGGTAGGATTTTTTTTTTATTTTTCTATAATGTTTTATTTTTAAATGAATAGTGATAAATAATGAATTTTAATTCAAAACTGCGTATTCTTCTAATTTATTTATAAGGTTAAATTATTATTTAAAATTGTTTTACTGTTTAAATAGATTTTTTTTATAAATTAATACAATATAAGAAATTTTATTAAATTTCACTTTTAGATTGAATATAAAAACATAACAAACATTTAGACATTTTTATATTAAAAACCCATAGTGTCGTCTCATCTAAGAGATTAAATTTATATTAAATTTTTCCACTTATGTGACTACAATTTGTAAAAACGTACTAAACATTTAGAATCAGAATAATTTATAATTTATAATAAGATAAAAATTGTTTTTAACAAAAAATATTAGAGAATTTAATTAAAATTAATTATATCGATTAAGGTAAAAGAATGCTTGACAAAACACAAAAACATAATTGTATGGTAAAAACTACCAATAAAGTTTTCAAAAACCAAATTTATTGAATTATTTTTTCCATTACACATATATGGATTCCATAATGGATCATTTGAACAGTTTTGGAACATGTAATACTTGGGGAACACACAATTCTTTTCAAATATACAAAGTGTGTCATTTCCCTCCAATATAAAAGGTCGCCACTTATCCCATTTATTTACACATCTCACACCACATATGATTGGAATATATATAAAAAATTAACTTCATAAAATCCCTACCTTCATCCTTTAATCCTCCCTTTTGGAAAAAATCCATCTGACAAAGCCCTTTGGTGCAAACTAGAAGGAGTTACCCAAAGAAGAGGTAACATCCTTCCTCAAGCTCCCTTACATTATTTTGTTTCTCTACTACCTCAATTATTATTATTTCCATGCATTCCTAATAACCTCGGTATCCTAAAAATATTAATATGTGGTTATTTTAATGGTTATACCTAAACTTACACATAGTTCTATCCAAATGGTAACTAACTTACCACTCTTATGAACGATTAACTACCACCTCACGAAATGATGTTGTTTTTTTCATTAACAACTGTCAAGGTTGGGAATTATGATATAATATAAATTTTTATATGATATATATATTATTTATATGATATATATATTCTTATTTAATTATTATATAACTCATTAATTTTTTATTTTCATTTTTTGTAAATATGATTATTTCTTTTGGTGAAGTGGGGACTACCGTACCCTCAAATCATTGTGATTTCTTCACAAACGACATGGAATGTATTAATAATTGATTTAGTGAAATTATAATATAGATAGGAAATATTAATTATAAATTAATGATGTTATATATATATATATATATTTTTAATTACTTTTTTATTTCAATATCACAATGAAAAAATGGATGTAACGTTCATGCGTATGTACGGCCTTCCGTCTCCATGAATGATGTATTGAATTTCATATTTATATATTCTATAGGTTATAATAAATTCGTATATATATATATATATATATTTATTTATATAATGGTTTATATTATTTAAATCATGATATACCTATGAGGACAAAAGATATAACAAATTATGATATATGCAAAAAACAATGTTTATATTACAAGAATCAAAACCTAAACATGGAATTATTCATAAGAAGGTAATATTAATTCATAATAAAACCATATATAGTATTATATATAAAAATATTGTTCTATAAAATTTTTATAATAAACTTATATTTATTATACAGGATGTTTTTATGATTATGAAAAGTGTCAAGATATAAGGTAAATGAATTGCATCTCGCTTTTTATTTTCATGTGATTCAGGCCTTATTCAACACTCATTTATTCTATGTGGTGTGTATAATGAGAAAAAGGCATATTTTTATATCGTGAATAATATAATGGGTATTTTAATATCAATTTTATAATCATTATTTCATGGGTTTTATGTTTCAAAATTTACCAAATCGATAATGTAATTTTGTCTTAATTTTCTTTCTTTGAGAAGCATGCTATATTATGAAAATATATTTTTACATGAGGTGTATATAATAACTTATAAATGTAATATCATGAAAATTAATCTTTTAATGATATTTTATGATACATTTATTTTTATTATTTCCATTTTTCATGATTAAATGTTACCAAATTGGTATAAGATTATAGTTACAATCTCACAGTTTGTTGACATTGTTTATGATTACACTACTATTAACTAAATCTTATAATACCTATCTCAAGAAATATCATGATTTTTCATAAACTATATTTATCCATTTTATAACCATGTAATTGTACCATTTTTAACTATTTGTTACATTATATTATTAAGAATGTGTTTTTATGAAGTTTGACTTTACCTCTCCCCTCAGTTGGAAATTTGTGTTCCTTAAAAACCATGATTTATAATGGGATTACAAAAATATTATCATTTTATCCTATGATCAATAAAATACATTTTGAACAATGTTTTACCATTTAAATAAATGTTTTTTAAAAATTATTCTTTTTATCATTTTTCGATCAAAGAACGTTTCTAAATATTTTACATAGAAAAGGAATGTTCAGAATTTACAGATTTACGAAGAATCCTGAACATTATTCTACTGAAGCTTCTTTTAAAATATTTCAATATTAATTTTAAGTAAAATTTTTTCTTATTATTTTAGAAAGTCTTTATTTTAAATTATTTCAATGAGAACTATTTGAAAAGTGTTTTACATTTAAATAATATATTAAATTATTTTCCAAACATACTTTATAATTTTTCTAAAGGTTTTATTAAATGAAAAATATTTAAATTAATTTTAGTATTATTTAATATATTTTCAAAAAAAATAATGAATAAGGTATTCACAATATATTCAATCTCCTTTTATATGTATTCATGGGAAAATGTTTTCAAAATAATCATTATAACTTGTTTTATTTTTTAAACATATTTAAAAAAAAAGGGATTTAGAATTGTTTTCTATCCACTTTTATATTTTTTCAAGGAAAAAAGTTTTCAAACTATTTTCAAGACTTTATTCTATGTTTTGAATGTATTTTAAATGATTTTTTTTAATTTTGTTTAAATATTATTTTATTATTTTTAAATGGAAAATTATTTCAAAATGAATTCAAGTATTATTTTATTATAAATTAACTATTTTTTTAAAAGAATACTTTTTTCAAAAAATATTTATCTTTTAAAATAATTTTATAAATAAGAAATGATACTTTCCTCAAGAATTTTTTTTATTGGGTCATATCCAAATTATTTTCCATCTATTATGGAATCCATTAGTGTTTCTCAGGCATTTTGGGGAAATTATGAAAACATTATATTAATATTACTTGACTAAATGGTTTATTTATTGATGGAATTATGTTTATGAAACCTATTTTTCTTTAATGAGTTATATTATTTTGAAACCCATTCCACTTCCATGGGTTTAGTTCTTATGAATAACTTTTCTTTTCAAGAATTATGTAGTGATGAAATGACTATGAAACTTGTAATTTTTTCATAGTCCACATTATGATTAGTTATTCATGAAACCAATTCCATTTCATGGTTAATGATTAGATGTTTATGAAACCCATTTATTTTTAAGGGTCATGATATGATGGATGTTTTATTTTATTTTAACACATGTATAAATTATTTTATTATGATATGTGTGGGAGGTATATTTCCCACCAATGTAGTGGGTAACGATTTATATCTCATTAGATAATTATGGGAATTAAGTCGACGAGATTATTCCACTACATGATGATGGTGAAACCTAATCTCTTATAATGAAAGGACTATGACTGGGGATTGTGGTGTGTCATTCTAAGTATGATTTGTCACCATGAAGATAAAATTTGAGGGAACCTGATCTGATATTGGAAGACGGGGAAACCTAATCCTCTATATAAATATGGGGAATCTAGATCCCCGTACAGGGAAATGGATTTGACTAGGGCTAGTGGAATATCCTTCCCAATAGATGTACTCCGCCTGAAGTGTCATGATTTATTTTTGTAACATTTCTTGACTTATTTGGAATAATATTACATGTTTATGTGTATTCCACAATTCTATGTATTATTCCAATGGGATTATTTCATTTATTATTCTCATGTTCTTTTTATAATTCATGTCTTATGAACTACAAATATTTATTCCATGATTCATGATTACGATCACTGATATTTTGGGTATGATATTTTAATGTTATGATCATTTTCTCATACCCTTACATCCATTTTATTCTTACATATTTACTTTATTTACCCTTACTAAGATTTATATATCACCCATTTTTTATGTTTCCTTTCCACAGTATATGAAGAAAATATTTTATATAGAGTTAATAAATGGGAGATATTTGGGGAAATATTAATGAAATTCCACTGTGATAGAAGATTATTGTTCCATGTTTCCAAAGGAACAAAATTTACAAGGTCTTTAGGATTTTATTTTGGTAATGATTTAATTATTCCAAAAACAATTATCTAATGTGTATGTACATTATGATTAGGGTATTATACCCATGATCACAAAAGTAGAAAAATTTCATGATTTGGTTACATGAATTACAATTGTAATTTTTGAGTAATGTACCTCTATAAATTTTTAATTTTAATTCATATAATAAAATTATATTATATGGGGAGTTACATCCTATTTCTGGATGTAATGGTCAAGTAATTTTTACATGACATTTTAAATTCTACTTATAACTCTTATGCACTTATAACATGGGAATTGTTACTCATCTAGGTAGATTATAATGTATATATACATTAGAATGAGCATGAACATAAATGAATTTAAATTAACAAATAAAATGGATACTAATCAAGAGGTATTCCAATTTCATTATAAAGTTTGTTTTACCCTAATACGTTTAATTGGAAATCCATATACAAAAGTATTTTCTATGTGATGTAATACCTAGACCCTTACCCGACCATCATGGTGGGTTTTATGTTATGTCTCTTGTGACCTTTATGGTATTAGTTATCACCCAAACATGGCATTAGTATCAGGAAGAGGGAATGTCACTTATATAAGAGGGAATACACCAATCATATTCTATTATATATGATTCTATTTGTTGTTTATCATTACTAGAGGCATTCACTTGGGATTTACAGAGCTATAAAACCATGACATCATCGAGTCCGATGTCTGGAGGGTGGCAATGATCATTCTTTGGTGGGGGCGGGACATGATCTACTTGTATTTTATCAGGTTGTGCCTTATGAGGCACCTCATGTTGTCCTTAGTCCAGGTGTTCATGATCTGTTCAGAGAGATCATTCGATGAATTATGCATTCTATACATGGATCCCCATGACATTCCCCTACTAAAGAAGAGATGATGTGAGAGTTGCAGAAGAATCAAACTCTTAAATTTTCTTGAGACATTGGTCCCCAAGCTTTTGAGTCTTTGGAAGAGGCTATTTTATCCATCTTAGATAATTTGATTATTTATTTTATTTATAGGGTTAAGCTTATGACCTATATTCTTTGTGATTATGCTATGGGGTGGTTGTATGTTATCACCCTTGATAATAATCATTAGGTTATGTTTAGTGATAAATTTTATACAACCTTACATGACTACTTTTTCCCTTATATATAAATAGAGGAACAATATAGAGAATTTATGCTCTTATAGCATGGTTTTTCGTATGTTTGTTAGTATTGATATCATTTCATTGACTGACAAAATTTTGAACGATACTTTTTGGTGATCATTTGATGATAGTGAGGATGTTTTGAGATGAACATGCATACACCATCCAATCATAGGATAATATCTTTTGGTTGAACACCATTTCTAATAGAGTGAATAAGGTCCACAGTAATGAGAGGAACCTGAGGGAAGCTAGTAGTTTGGGACAGGGTGGTTTAGCATTGAAATAGCTAAGTGGTTTATTTAGAGGTAGGAAATGTCGTGTTGATTTTTATCATATGAGAAGCACCAGTCAGGTGACACCCACATATTGTTATGTAGGGACTCACCAGTATAGTAGGGAAATTTATAAGAAGCCCTAGTTTATAAATAACCTAATTGAGCACCGAGCATTTAACTATATCAGAAAAATATTACATTTTTCTGAGACTATACTATAGTGATTAACGAGAAGGGATCTTCTTGGACTACAAATTTAGATGTTGGATTAATAGCTCCACATCTTGAATGGAGCTAGTATAATAACATCCCATAATGTTGAGGATAGGTAATTGCTGAGGTATTTAGGCTATAGATATGCATTTCTATTAGGGTCCTTCCAAGGGTAGCCAGGTAGAATATCATGGGTGTAGATATGAAAATAATATATGCAGTGTAGAAGATTTTTGTGGTGAATATTCTTGACCCTTGTATTGTTCAATGAAGTATTATAATTAAATATACAATGTTATCTTCCATTTTTTGACATAATATATTCAAATTAGTTTATATATGAAGTAATTATGGAGTTTCTGGGACTCAAATTAGAGTACTTATATAGTGCACTGACTGTAAACACACTATTAGGGATTTGATCTTTTAACTTACACCATTGAAAGGAATTCTATTTTGAGATTGTTGTTTGTATTATTACATGAAAATTCTTGTCCACAAGATGATATGATTCAACATCACACATGGTATTGAAAGGTTAGTGTCTTAACAATATCATGTTGACTTCAATAACTTGAGGTTATCTTTTACATAACCTGAGGGTGGTAATTATATTATAAAAGTATAATGGGATGTCCATTAAAGTCGAGTTCTACTAGAACATCTTGGGTTGGTGGGAGAGACATCCAAGACTACAATCATTTTTGTGAATTATTAAGGAACATGACATATATATTTACATTTAGTAGTAGATAATTATAGGGATATATAACATAATGAATTTTATGGTTTTCCGCCTATAATAGATGTGGGTTTTAATATAGAGTTAGAGCCAAGAACATCACCAATGTCCATTCTTCCCTTAAGTAAAACATATAATAAGCTACAAGAAATCATGAAGAAACTATAGGACACAAAATAATATGATTTCAAACAACATAGTACATATACATTGGGTTCATCTATTCATTTTACCAAGATGGAGGATGGTACTATCAAACATTACATGGATTACCATATACTGAAACAACATTTAGTGAAAAACTTTTGAACATTTCCTCACATATATAACCTATTTTAACAACTCTAATGTTATTTGGGTTTCTAAAAGATTTATTTACGGTCAGTCTATCACTAGGTGAAATTTGGAATATTATACATACCATATATAGAATTATAACATAGTTATGGATTGTATGATCATTTGGACGCATCAAGGGGCTATAATGGACCCATATCACTAATTAGTTTGTACAATTCATTCTAAATAAGAATGAGGTGAAAAATAATCACCATATAAATTTTATAGAAAAAAATATATAATATATATGTAACTTTCCCCAATAAGTAATCATAATCACATACCTCCCCATTTAATGTGGTGAATAGTAACATAATAGTACATAACCAGTAAAAGTAAAAATTAAACACTTAATAAAACATGGTAGATTTTATCATAATGGATCAAACTAAAATAATTTTAAGATAAAATATATCATTTTTAAATAATTGAAACTAATTTAAATGATCCCATTGGAAAAATATATACGAAAATACCAATTTTCGCTTTAAAAATAACATTTGTTTAAAACAAAAAAAAATTAATAAAAAAACATTTTATTTTAATTTATACTTGTAATATTTTAAAGTATTATTTAAAAAATTTAGGGATTATGATGGCATGAAAATCCTCTCATACCATATATTTTTAAAAAATAATTACTCCTATATTTATATCAAAAAATAATCAAATTACCTTGTTTAAAAAATGAAAAAATACATATTTAAAACCATTTTTAAAAAATTGAACACTCATAATATCCACATTAAAAAACCATAGGATAATAGTAAAAACATTTTTGGAACAAAATATTGAAAAACAGGTGTGGAAGAAAATTAATATTTTAAGAAAAACATTTAATAATATATTTAAAGAGAAAGTCTCTTAAAAATATCATATCATTGAAGTGGTTGTTAATAAAATTAAGAAATTATTTTATACACTATAAATATAGATAAAATAAGTTCAAATAGAAATTAATGTAATATGAAGTCATTTCATACATAATGTTAGCAAGAAAAATCAATGAAGTAGAATATTAACCCAATGAATTGAAATTGAGTTAACAAGTCCATTGCCACATGTAACGAGTCAAATCAAATGCCCATAAATTAAAACATTACCAAATGAAACATTTAATATAATGAATATACTAGGTTATATGATATTATATATCAATGGTAAAAATAAACACCACACCAAATAAATCTGTTTTGACTAAGGGATATATATTACATAAGTAAAAGTGAGATGAGAAAACATTACCTTACAAATACATTTAGGTTTTCATACTTTTAGATCCTGTATAAATGATCAAAGAAAAAAATTAATTTATTCCAAAACTATATTAATATGTATAATTCCTAATATAATTATTTTAAAACATATTATCAACCATCCATTAACAATCATTCAAAATTTTTATTTTTTGTGGTGTGTGTGTTTCATGGTTTGGATGGTTGGTTCACCAATGAATAATTATGGATGTTCTTGTAATATGTAAATGAAACTCCATATGTCAAATTAAATGATATTAATTCACCCACTAAATTTAAAATGGTCCCCTATATATTTTTTCTTTCGAACATGTGCATTATTCATTTAATAAAATGTTAATTGTAAATGTTTATAATATTTAAATGATTATTTTGAACATCAAGATGCAGTTACAATTTATTTTATAATATATATACTTATATTAGATCAATAATATGTTATAAATTATAATATACCTAATAAAATTTGATTTAACCATTATAATACTTTTATGATTTCCATGAAGGAAGAAATTGAAAATTAACATATTGATTATTCACAGAGATAGTTAACCTTCAGAATTTGGACAGTGAATTCACTTTTTTGAATGAGAATAGGTAATGGAAATTATTATTATAAGATATGAAATAATATATATAACATTATAGTATTTACATTATTTTTTATATATTATTCCTTGATGAATGAAATATGTGAGGAGAAAGTATAAGATGAAAACAAAATAAGGATGGTGGTTTGAGAAAATTATCTCTTGAATATCACATATATGAAGGATCCATTACTGAAAATGGAATTATAATTTAAGTGAGACTTAAAGAAATTGTAAATGGGTAGTGTTTTTATGAGAGTATTTGGAATATAATTGAGGAATTTTATGTCTCATTATTAGAAATGGGGTGGGGATTGGTGGTATTTGTACTTATGGAGGGGTAGTTTTATGTCATTAAATAAATATTATTTTATATTTAAAGGCAAAAACATTGCGGAGGAATTTATTTAAAATAATTTGTAATATAATTTATTATTTAAATTTTTTAGTGTTGATAATCACTTCAACCAACCATTTCATCTTTTAGTTTTTAGGTATTTTATGTTTTTTCATTTTAACCATAAGTTGTTACATTATTTTACCAAAGTTATGGTAAATAATATTTTTACTATTGTAAATTTTTAATTCCTAAAAACGAAAATGAAATTATAAACTAGTTTAGATGTTATGATTGAAAATATTTAATCTATTTTAATAAATTCTATTCACATATTGGAAAAAATTATATTAAAAATTAATTTTTAAGACAAAATGAGTAAGCATGTTTTTAAATTAAGAAGGTTCAACTATATGAAATGATTTTATATCAAATTTCAACACGAAATTTATTAAGATGAACTATATTTGATTTATTAATATTAAATTTATATAATTTTACTTTTAATCCAATTTAAAATATTAGATATCTATATAAAAATGTAGATAAAAATGTTGTTTTCAACAAAAATTCAGTACATTTCACTCTTTATTAGAAAAAGAAATTTATCCAGAAGATTCTATAATTTCACCATAATATAAATTTGAAAATAAAATTAAAATATTTAATTGAATATATAAAATATAATTTTCATTCATATCATTCACTATTATCGATTAATTTAACTAATTATAATAAAAATACATTGCTGGTATAAAAATAATTTTTTTTATAAAAACACATTCATTATATTGAATTTGTTTTTACTTTAATTTATAATAATTTGGTAACCAATAAACTAAAATTATAAATATATATAAACTATATTTTCAAAAAAATGTAGTCCCATTCATCACCTCTGTTCCAATGGATAAGTGATTAATATAAAATTAAATAATAATATTTAATCATTTGTTTAAGCTCAGTGTTTTTTGTAATGTAAGAAATAAATAATATTGTTCTATATTATATCTGTGTGTTATGTTCTCCCCTCATTAAATAAATTTAATCCTTAAAATTTAAAATTTCAATTTTAAAAAAAGTATGATATTTTAAAATTCTTTTATGGGAAACAGACATTACATAATGGTTTAATAAAAATTCATTAAAGAAAGAGTGAAAGGAAAATGTGAATTTCACAAGAAAACTAGGTTTATAAATAATAGAACATTAGTGGGATTTGAAAATTTTGACATGAATGATAAATTTTATTATGATTTTATTTTATGCATTAATAGGGAACATGGTCATTAGAAATATTTCCATCACAAAACCATATATCTATGATGAGATAAAATGTTATTGATTTCATGGTAATAGAATTAAGCGAATAAATTTTTTGACTGAAAATAATTTTTCAGGAGGTGAGGAATTATTTTACCATCAATATAAGTTACTCCTGAAAAAATATTACTTGATATATAAATATAATCTCATCCTTGGGTTGTTATGTGATCTATTTCAACATCATTCTCTAATACCATGAAATGGACATTCAAGATTAATTTTGTTGCCTCAAGAACATTTAATGAATTATGAGATCCAAAAGTCATTCCTCGGACAACTAAATATATATGGAAACCAAAATTATAGGAATATGTTATCAAAAAAATAACATATAATGTTAAACATAAAACATTCCATATGTAGTTAATCTTAATACTTATCCAAAATATGTCTTTTTGAATTAAAATACAAAAAACGTAACATGAATGTCAAAAATTTAAAAATAACCTTAACATTCGATTCCTAAAAAGAAAATAATTTAATTATTAATGTCACATAAAAAATATATGAATACCTTCATCACCATAAAACCATAATGAAAATATACATTCTACCAAAAATAAAATATTATAATATCCAATATATTCCATAAATATAATCCTATAATATTTACTAAAAAGAAAACAAAAACCATCAAATCAATTACCAATTTCATGGCCACCAATAATATCCCATGAAAATCCCTTTTTCATTATTATTTCAACATAAGACACATATTTAGGGTTATCTTCCACAAATAATTTTCATCTCAAAAAACGAACTTTCAATAGAATCACTTCTCTTGGATATTGGTATTATTCGTCACATGATTCCAAATACATAATGAATAAGTAATATAATACAATCCTTATATATCTCTAGATTCGTAAATCGAAATATAATTTTTAATTTTACAACATAATTCTGAAATGAAAATATATACTAACTTTATCATTCCAATTCATAATAAAACCATTGACTACACTTCCTCATCTTATTGATCTATCATTTTAAATTTCATTTATAGTCTATTCATAATTAGTTGTATATCATTGATTTTTAACTCTAGGTCCTAGAATTTTCAAATGATCATACTTTCCACATTTAAAACATTCAAACTCTAATAATACATTATTAAGACTATTATTCTAAACTTTTCATTTTTCC
Organism: Viscum album; assembly: GCA_963277665.1. Taxonomy (NCBI): domain Eukaryota; kingdom Viridiplantae; phylum Streptophyta; class Magnoliopsida; order Santalales; family Viscaceae; genus Viscum; species Viscum album. The sequence continues at coordinate 599,349,714 of OY728134.1, read as the reverse complement.
TTATAAATTACTTGCTTTATATAATTTGTTCTTATACCAAAACAACTTCCTATTCCTTTAAGACATTAACATTGTTTTGTCTTCCCATATTATCAATATCTATGAAGTAGAATCTTTTATTCTAAATGATCTGAAACACTCGATCTAAAAGTGAACTTATATCCTTCTCTTCTTTGTCAAGTGTAAGAGTTGGGGATAGTGTATGTTTTTGATCATATACCATGATAATTGATAAAGAATAATCACAATATCTTATATTAATCCTACAATTTTTTTCAAATCAATTTATTTTATTTTCTATAAAACATTAACCAATCTACTAACGATTCAATCCATTTAGTAAAACCAAAAATCATAGTGTGTGAAACACTAATCATAGATATATATTACATAGTCATGAAGAATCATTTATAAGTTTGGAAACTAATGTGAATTTTTAAATCTATAAATCCTTATGTTTATCCTAGGTTACCAATGACCATTACCAAATATATTAATTATTTACATATTCTTAGAAATATCTTCAATGTCATTATTATGGTCATGTTATATAATAATTGTCTTTAAAAATATATTTCACAGGTATTCTACTAAACTTATATTGATACAAACTATAAATACTACAACGCTAGTATCCTAGAGTTGATTTTTTACTTCATAAAATTGATATAATATAAAAGGAATGAAATCCCAGAAGACGGAATATGATGGTAGTGTTGGAAATATAGATGCATACTATAACAATAAATTATAATAGAAAATATAAAACGCGACACACATAATCCTTTGAGGAAACCATTATTATCATATCTTATTGATGCATAACTGTGATAATAATTTTTATTTTCATTCTTGGGAAATAAAAAACATAAAAAATTGGTGATCTTGGACAATGAATAAGGGTTAATTACAAAAGAAGCTATCCTGAATCAATAAGCATAAAAGTAATGGAATGATAGACATTCCATTTATTCAATAACATGGAAATAATACCAAAGTAGTAAAATATGATCAAATAATTCCATATAAATAATCACATGATCTAGAGAACCTAACCGTGATTGTTTTTCTAAATTGATAATCACATGGATATTAATAAATTGATTTATAATAATGGAATGCATATTGTCGGACATCTGAAACATAACCTCGATGATTTATATAAATAAAGTAATATTGTCAATGACTCATGAATGAATTCTAAAAAATCATGTCTATATGCAAAGAATATCTTAAATGGGTATATACATGGAAAACATTTAGTCTTTTTTGTCTCATGAGACCTATAGAAGAAATAAGGGGCTATAGTGGGCCCTAGTAATCACTTACTAAGTCCAATACATTCCAAATATACAAGGGGTAAAACATAAGCAATATATACATTTGTATTATATAAATAATAATAATTGTAAGTAAGATTCCCAATTAAGTTAACCTAATCACATGCCATCCTGAGTAAGATGTTGTGTCATATCAAAATAGTACACCCCATATCAAAATAATCAATAACCATATAATAAAATTTGATAGACGATGTGATATGTGATCAAAATAAATAAAGAATAAAATTACAGAAAGAAAATTGACAAATATGGTTTTTTAAATGTGACCATTATTAAAATTCTAAATGAAAATACCATTTTTCCATTTGAAAATATGTTATATAATATAAAAAACATTACTTCCTTATTTATGTTGGAGATTCATCAATGAACCATTTTAAGAAAAATAAAGAATATACCATTCAAAAAAATTAATAAAGTAAAATATGATGTAAAATTACATTAAATAATTATATGAAAATATTAAATTCATTTTTGTAAACAATTATAGAAAACATAGAAACAGAAGAAATATATACTTTTAAAGAAGACATTTAAATGTATACATTTGTAATGAATGTTAATTAAAAATATTATATTAATGATGTGAGCACAAATACAATTAATCTATTAGTTTTCTCTACTATAGATCCAGAAAAAATATGTAGAAATAAAAAATAAGGTTATTAATATTCATTTCATACATAATTTTAGAATAAAAAACTTAATGAAGATGATGGTTTACATAATGGATGGAAATTGTTCTTAGAAATACAATACAGCCTTTAATAAGTCGAATAATATGTCCCATAAAAGAAAAAAATAACAAATGAAGTATTAAATATAATGAATATAATAAGATTTGTTATATGATATATAAATTGGATGTATATACACAAAAAAAAGATATATGTTGTGAATAAGTCATATGTCTCACAAAAGTAAAAGTGGGATTAAAAAACATTAAACTGTGATTCCCTATTGTTTTTCATTCATTAAAATATTTTATAAATTTTTAAATAATGTAATTAATTCATTTTAGAACTATATTACTATTTTCAATTTTTTATAATATCTTTTCATAAAAAATTATATCCCATTTATTAATAATATTTAATTATTTTCGTTTATTCATGTGCATTTGATTCATGGTTTCAGGGATAGTTCACATGGGTATATTTATGGATGTTCTTATAAAATTGGAATAAAAAAATAAAATTAAAACTAAAGGGTATTCATGAACATCAATAATATTTAATTTTTTGATTTATAATTTCTCTTTCGAACATGAAAATGATTCATTTTATGAAATATTAATGATAAATGTTTATTTTCTTTTGGTGATTCATCCAACTATTAAAAACTAGTTATATTTTATTTATGATTATATATAAATAAGATCAAAAAACATAAATATGTTATAATAAAACTATTACAATATTTTTAACCATAATAATACTTTTATGACCATTTATGAATGTAGTAATGGACATCGAAAGAAATAATTATTCACAAATATAGTTAACCACAAAAGTTTGGACAATGATTTCCTTTTTTATAAGAGGAACTAATAATAAGCATGGATGTTAGATATTCCATTTTAAATATTAAATTTTATTTTGTAAATTATTTTGGAGTTATTATTAATTTATGGATGAAGGAGGTTTGGATAAAGTAAATTATGAAAAGATAATAATAGAGTAGGTTTGAGAAAATTACCTCTTGAATATCACCTACATGAAGTGTCCCTTAAAGTCCCTGGAATTTGTCTTTAGGTCTGGCTATAAGATATTTGACATTGGGAGAGTGGGAAGGAGAAGGTCTAGATGATATTTTATTATCTTCAAGGCCTTTGAGGAGAAATGGGGTGGTAAGGGGTGATATTTATACTTGAGAAGGGTTGGTTTTAGGGGATTTGATAATGATTATTTTATATTTAAATCCAACCAAACTGATCATTAATTATTTTAAAAATATTTTTCTAAAAATTAATATTTTAATTTATGTTTATGGTCATGATATATACCATCTATCCATTTGAGTTTTTAGTTTTTAGGTATTTTAAGCTTTTACCTTTAAACTTGAACCCATTACATTATTTTACTTATACAATGGTAAATAATTTCTTTTTCACTGGTATATTTTTAAACCATAAAAATGAAAATGTCTATAAATACTAATTTCAACCTTATTATTAAAAATATAGTATCCATTTTTCCAATTTAAAATCAAATAATTTTTAAAATTATACTTAAAATTAATCATGTAGAAGCAATATGAAAGAGGGGTTTTGTATTAAAAATGATCAAAAGTTCGAAATGTATTTATATATAATTTCAATAGTAAATTGATTACCATGACATAAATTATATTTAAATAATTAATATTGAATAAATTATACTTTAAAAAAATTAAATTATAATTTACCCCTATAAATTAACTAGATAAAGACACCGTTTTAATTTTTTTATGTATTTTTCACTATTTATAGAAAAATTTAACTTATCTAAAAAATACCAAAATTTAACCCTAAAATAATATTAATTTTACTTTTTGAACAATAAACATTAATTTTTAAATAAAAATTATAAAAATGTTAAAAATAGTTTTATAACTAATGTGTGGTTAAATAGAGGTAAAATTTCATTTTAGAATAATATATCAATATTTTACATAAAATTTGATTAATTCTTATCTTATGTCTATAAAAATTATTTAATTAATTTTAAAACATTTTTTGATATATAAAATATATATTTATTTAATGTTTTCTTATAATAGTGAATAATATAATTTATTAAGATAAAATTTCACTATGTCTATAAAAATATTTTTTTAAAAAATTTCATTTATAAAAATATATATTTATTCAGTTGGTTTTTATTTATATTTCTATTTAATTTGTAACCAATGAACACATTTTATAAAATTTTTTAAACTATATTTTCATAATTTATTTAATATCATTAATTATCTCCATTCTAATGATGAGGTGATAATTATCACATTTAAATAATAATATTTAATCATTCGTTTAACATGGTGTGTTTTGAAACGTAATCTATCAAACATATTGTTAAAAGAAACTCATGATTTCATAGATACTAATTTTTAGTGATCTATATTAGGAAGTTAAATGTTATTCCAATTACCTTTATGTTTACCCACATTTAACATTTTAGATTCTTCTCATTGTAACATGTTTTTAACTAATGTTTCAATTAATTATGGCCAAAAATAATTTTTATCATATTATGTAATATAAAATATGATAAATAAAAATAATAAATCCATTTTATCAAATTAAATTAATATAATTTACAAAATTTAATTTAAATATAATCGAATGAAATGTGATGAAGATCAGTTTTCAAGAAATTTATCTTTCAAGTAATAGATGACCTCATATTTACTTTTTGACTAACAATCATCATTATGTGAATATTAATTAATTTAATTAGGTGTATTATATATGAATTTAATATATATTCCCTTATAATCAGTTATTTTAATTAATTAACATTCATAAATGTTATGCATTTTAAAATAGTTCATAAAAACCATGTTGTTAAGCCAAAAAATAAACTAATAAAAAGTAATCAAAGTTTATGATTCAAATTAAATTTGTAAAATTATTATAAACAAAATGGTTTATATGTATCTTTAATATAAAATTCATAATATAATAGAAATTTTAAATTATACTATTGAATGGAAATAAATGTTAGTATTTGAAAAATCCTAAATTTTAAATGTTCACTAAATAATAAAATATTTGAAAAATCCCAAAATATCACACTAATTTTATTTTGATATTGTTGTTTTAAGAACTATGTTAATTTTAAATATTAAATTTTAAAAAAAATTACAGAATTAATTATAATATTCTCTCTCAAAAATACAGGATATTATTTCTGACAGAAACATAGTTTTTTAGAGTTAAATATATTTATTAAAAATTTAGTTTATATTTATTAATAAGATATAAATAAATTTTTATTGATTATAACCTTTATAAATATTATATAATTTAGTTAATAATATTAATACCTACCAATTTAATGGCTTGGATATCGAATAATATATTTCATTTTTCATTTAAACCAAGTGTTTTTTATCATATACACTATCAAACATAGTGTTCTTCTTTTAAAATGTCATTGTTTACATTATCATAACCTATGAAATGAAAATGGGTTTCATAAAAATCTCATCATATTAAAACTCATGGGAAATACATAAGTTTCATATACATTATTATTATAATAATAAATCATCAAGAAAATGATTATAGATGGAATCATTATATTGTATCCCCAATAAATATTATGAAGAATCAAAGCATGCCATCTTAGATGAAATGTTATTTTTAAAGGTAACCTTGAAAATTTATTGGCGAAACGTAACAATTTTAAAACACTTATAAAAAATCATAACACATCACAAAATATTGAAACATGTGTGTCCTAATCTACTATAGGAAACATGTGCATCCTAATACACAATAGAATACATCTTAGTAGTCACAATCCTCCATAATTATGTGTTACATAACATGATAAAACCATCACCATATAATCACATCATAACCTGTGTTAAAAAAAATTAAGAAAATTCCATAAACAAAAAAATTAACCACCTAGATAAATAATAAGGATGGTATCATTCAATTTAATCCCCAATAAAGTCTAATTAATAATTAATTATTTCTTATTAGATGGAAAATTATTCTAAAATATTTCTTGGACCATTTTTTAAGGAAGGTTTCCATTTTCATTTGAAAAATAATTTTTTGAACATAAAAAATTTTCAAAATTATTTTATTTTAAAATATACATTAAATTTTATTGAGTAATATTCAATGAAAATAATGTTAATGACCCCAATAAATTAGGTTCACGTTGTAAATAAAAAAACGATGATTCCTTTCATTTTTCTAGTAAAAGGGAAATGGGAATTAACAAGAAAGTGATTTCAATTATCTTTTCAAAAAAAATTAAAAAAGAAAAATATCGTTAATAATGCATTTATGAAATAATTTTATTATTTTGAAATAAATTTTTGAAATAAATTATAGAAAATATTGTGTTTTGATAAAAATATTTTTGACCAAAAAGATATTATTTCAAAGAAATAGCATCTGAAATATTTAGTAAAAAAGCGTTGAAAAAGAAGTGAAAGAAAATATTTTCATAAAATAACTATAAGTGAATAAACTTATTTAAATTCATGATATATAGATCATAATAATTCATCATTGGATGCATAATCATAAAAATTATGAATAAATGATGAGATTTTAACCTGAAACTATTGCCAATTCAATATCATTAAATCATAAGACCAATGGATGAATAACAATAAATGAAACGTTATATATCAATAATATAGTTATATTAATGATATAAATGGTCAACAGGGAAGTATTTAAATCCCATAAATGATGTTTGTGTATAACACAAAATATGTTTGAAAGAAGGTAAATTAAGACAAAAATCTTTAATTGCTTTGTTAATCTCATGAATCATAAGACCCATGAAAGAGATATAATAAAATGTATATATAAATCCCAATTATATTAAGTAATTGAAACATAAATTAAATTCATTGGATGCATATACAATAACAAAATAAAAACCTTTGTGAACATGGATTGTGTTTGTGAGAAAATAAAAGTTTGATGAAAATCTCTTACCAAAAGTCTCGAATTATTTTTTACATATTCAAAAATTATATATAATAAATAAAATTTTATTAAAATTTTACTAAAAAAAATTATTGTATATATAAAATTATATATTATTTATTATGATATTTTATTACTCATTTATTAAATATTCCACGTTAACGTCATGTTTTAAGTAATAGCTGCTTTATTTTTTATATATGTTTTTATTTTTTATTTTTTCTCATACTGTATTTATCATAGATAAATTATAACGTGAATGTTAAATATTATACAGATATCAAATATTTTAATTATATATTTATTTATAGTAATCAATAATAGTTAGAGATAGAAAATGAAATACACCGTTCAAGGAGACTGTTGGAAATACATATGCATGAACACTATTTAAATTTTATAGATGTATGAAATTATAGAAAGGTAAATAGTGTATTAAATTTCTAGAATAATTATTAGTTCATATAAATCTCTTTTTTGTATTTAAACATGTCTTTATTACCATCCATGTAAAGAGTATGTGAATAAAAACCACATTACTTGGTAAGGAGGTAGTATGTCGTACACTAAAATACTATTATAGTATTCCTTTTAAATGGAATTTAATAAGGGATATATTATATAATTATTATATAAAAATAATAATATTATATATATAATATGTAAGAAATAAATCCATCCTTAAATTTAGATGTGAGAAGTGGTGATGAAAAAAGAAAAACACATCGATTCGCGAGGCGGTAGTCATCCATATACATGAATGATGATTTCAAAATCCATTGGATATAATAAAAGAAGGATTTATATTATAACATTAACATAATATAATTAAATTATATTTAATTTTTTTTATTAGTACAGTTTCATAATAATTGAATTAAGTGGAGGAATAAGTAAACTAAAATTATCGGTTAAGGATAATAGCTATTCTTCAGAAAATAACTATGCGTTTTCTCAAAAAGGATTTCTAGGTAGGATTTATAACAAATTTAATATTTTTTTATTATTATAGGGAATTAAAGAAGTTATTTGGGTTGGAATTATCTGAAAAAACATGTCATGGAAGTGTAATGTTTTGAAGAGAGTGGTTGTCCATTTATAAGTGAGGTGAGTGGAACACTACACATTTTTTTAAAAGAAAAAATGTGTAAACAAGTTTTCCACATAAAACACGGATAATAAATTTCCCATTATAGAAACTAAATTTTAAATCATTGAAATATGACTACAAAATAAGCTGGTTACATTTATAAGGTCATTTTTAACCCTTATCATTTAGGTTCACCTGTAGTAAACCCATTTAAATCAAAACAGTGAAAATAAATTTTTATTTTTAATATTCATTATTGTTAAAAATTAATTTGAAATATGTATACTTTATAAATTATTATTATATAAAATATTTAATCTATTTTCTCAGATTACATTCATATAAGTGTAAAAAATAAATTTAAAATAAATCCATAGATTGTATGGGAACGATATTTTTCGAAGAGAAATGTTTTTAATTTATAAATTTTTTTTATAACAATATTAAAAATAAAATTTATTCAAATGAATTAAATTAAATTAATATAAATATAACTCAACTAATTATACTTTTTAAAGCATATTAAAACAAATTTTATGTGGTAAATTGGTTTACTAAAAATGAAAATCGATAATAAAAACCATTATTTTGAACTATTCATCAAAAAAATTATCTTCCTAGAAAATTAATAAACATTTAATTTCAATATAATTTTGATATTTTTATTTCAATATTAATGTTTATTTTAGAAAATATATATTTAAAAAATGTAACAAATAAATTTTTAATGAGTACACAATGTTCGACAAAATTACATTTTAGAGAAATACAATTCTATGTGTAAAATTTGATTTATTATTATCAATTATATTGAAAAATAATAAAATATATTTTAAACATCTGATTTAATATAAAATATATAAATTTCATTGAAATCATTTAACAAAGGTGTTTTGTAAAATTTATTGTGGAAAACCTGTTTTTCTGCATAAATATAGTTTTTTAAGAAAAATATTTCCATATTGTTTAAACAGTTTTTATTTTAATTTATAAATAATTGTTCACCTAGGAATTAATTTTATATACATATATATATGTGTGTGTGTGTTTGTAAATAATATATTTTCATAAATTTTTTAAATCCTATTCTACCACCATTCCAACACCCTGGTGATAACTATCATATTAAATATTTAAATTTTAATAGCATGTTGTGTTGTTTTTAAAATCAATGTTGTATGTAATGGAAGATACACTCATTGATATGTGTAACATAGTATAAAATTAGTATTTTATATAAATTATGATAAAAATGATGTTCTGTGTAATGAAAAATATTTCATTTATTTGAATGAGAAATACTATGTAAAATAATGGGGTGTTACATTTTACCCCCAAAAAATATATTTCACCCTCAAAATTCATTAATTTGGTACCAAAAACTATTGATACTTATACCTCATTACATACCCATTTTCCTACGCAGCATCCTCAAGTTGGTGGTTCAAAAAAAACATTTACTAGATGAGTGTCTTGATTCATAAAAACACTCAATTGGATAAAGAATCTATACCAGGTTCTCCTCATAGAAAATATCATTCTCCAGCGGTACAACCTCTGAGTTCCGAACATGTGAAATATTAGGCATGTACTTACTTATGATAGACACGTGTAATCAGTCATGAACCTGATAGGGGTCCTGTGGAATGCCAATCCATATGAAAATATCTTTATATGATCTATAATTTTAAAGGTATCGATATGAATAGGGATTATGTTTTCTCTATATCGTAATTACTGTTTCATCCCTTGGTTGTTCTTTGATTAATTTCAACTTCATCTCATTTTCCAAGAAACAAATGAGTAATTTATTCTTGAATTACTGATGCATTGCATGATGTAAACTATATGGCCATTCTAAAAGATTAAAATAAACAAACATTATATATATGGTCTCTCAATTTCTAAAATTAACTTATAATAAAGCCCCAAAGAACAGGAATTTTATATTAATGTCACATAACAAATATGTGAATATTTTGATCATATATTCTAATGAAACATGGAAATAAGAATATTTACTATAAAAAATTAATGAAAAGATAAATAATTTTATATTCTGGGAATAAAAAAATGATTAATAAATATATTCTATAAAAATAATAATGTATTAAAATATATTAATGATAAAATAGAACAATTTGTCTATACAATATTAGTTAGTTCTCTGGTCATCAATACTATCCAATTTACATTATTCATATCCAATATATCCTTATATCATAATAATTATAACTAGATAACATCATATTAATGGTTATCTAATGTTTTCTTCATGGTAAAGAGTAATATTTCATTAATCTTTTGTTTTTCATAAAATATCACCTTTACGAGAACATCGTTCTCTAGGACATCAGTATCGGTCTACATATTCTTGAAAATATTTAATGAAAATCTTATACATAATAGCCTTATATATTTCATTACTCATATAAAATAATTATTAAATTCAAATAGATATAAACTTCAATCATCCCATTCAATTTTAAAATATTATATAGGATTCAAGATCTTATTCTATAATAGCACATGCCATAGTATGAAATATGAATCAAGTCATAATATTAATAATCCTCAATTTAATTATTCTTCTTATGATTAACATGAAAAAATATCATTATAAATTACCAGAATTTTTTTTGTTCCATTCATAGTCTCTTCATCATTATCTGCATAACCAATTCTCATAACAATTTGTGGATTCTATTCATGAAATTTCCCTACATGACATCGATTTTTATAATTCCCATTCATTCCTCAATTAAATTATTCATCCATTGAAAATACATTTCTGAGACCAATATTCCTATTAATTTATTTAATTAAACTTAATATTCTCACATAAATTAAATGATTGTTGTATTTCGTTTCCACACTCAAAACACCTTCTTATTCCATTGAGACATTCCCCCGAGTGCTTCTTCTCACAATCCAAATATATAAAAAATTTAATCATTATTCCTCTATGGTCTCCACCACCCATACTTTAATTTATATATATATTTCTCTTATTTTTTGAGTCCGTTATTTGGTTATGGTGAATTATATTAATCATATGTCATGTTAATCGATTTGGATTAATCCCAATATCATTCAATCCAGTTATGATCCCATTGTATTTCATATAAACACATTTTTTATCATATTCTAGGTTTATCCAATTCATTGTAGTTCCCATTATAGACTTAAACAAAAAAATAATAATGTGATAAACCATAATCATAATGGGGAACCACATCATCCTGAATACCCACACATATTATTTCTATACCATGACACTTTCTTTTCAATAAATGAAATATTAGTCATAGACATAGTCATTCAGGGTCATTATTTATATCCTTCCTTGTGGTTTTCAATGAGTTTCTAAATTTATAAAGAATATACACTTTAAGTGTCAAACTATTTTTTGCAGCATAGCATGATGTCACACACCGGTTTATGATTGTGTCTATCATAATTCAACTTTTTCAACATTATTATATCAAGGTACATCTATTATGAAAACCCTTGTCTATATTACACATGAATATATTATTTATTACATAGGAATACACATAATAAAACCTCAAAGATCAACAATTATATTCTCTATGTAAAATTAGGTACACTATATAATAAAAAATAGGGGTTACATAAGCATTATTGAAAAATTCATTATCTTGCTTATAATTTTCCATCATTCCTAAAATTGCATGGGATAACCTAGGGATATACATAAAAAATGGGTGATCTATAATGCCTGCTATGGGCATAAACATTGAATAACATGAAGAAATATTTACATGTTAGACATTATTAATTTCATTAAAACATAAAAAGCATGTCAATAATAATCTTGTACAATGATTCATGATATAAATGATAACATAAGGGAAACATGGGAACATGGTAATAACATTAATCTTTTCATTATAAGAACATATAAAGGTTAACCAACAAGACAGAATAACCTAATGTTCATAGGATAACCTCCTATAAAACATAAATGTAATTTCATGAGACTAAAACATTACACAATACATATGAGTTCTATGTGGTTTCACACATCATAATTAGATTATGTTCATGAATAAGTGATCCACATAGATCATATAAGATAAGAATATATTTCATCATATTTAATTCCATGATCATGGTGTGTGGAATAAATATATTTATGTCCCCAATAATATAACATTACATATGTCACAGTGAATACCCTTGAGTGAAAATATCAGATATATTAACAACAAAAGTGTTTGACAGTGATGAAGAGTGGGGAAATTTTAAAATCATAAAAAAGAACATAAATATTCATAGAAAGGTAGAATGAGAGGTAACAGGTTCTATCAATACATAGAAATAAAATGTATAGTAATAGGAATGTTTATAAACATATCATAATTTTAGTAATTTGAAATAAAACGAGTAGATTGAAGAAGATTTGAAAATATATAGGAGAAAGAGAGGGTACATTACCTTGATAGGGAAATTCTAAAATCATGGGGGAGATTTTAGAGAGACTAGAAGAATGTTGGGAGGACTCTGCAAAAGGAATTAAAATGTAAGGATATCCTCCATGATTTTTGAGTGAATACTAATGGGATATTGGGTAGGTTCATATAGTAAATGAGAGGAGAGTTCTTTATTATTTTAAAAATATTGGTTTTGGACTATGTATAATCATGTAATCAAAAAAACAAACCATAAAATGGTTTTTGACCATTATTTCTACCAAATAAGAGATATATTAATTATTTTATAAGGCCAAGGGAATACATCAATAAAATAATACCCTTTATGATCTCAATGTTAGTCATGTTTATATAGAAATGAGTTTAAAACCATCAAATATAATATAGTGTTATGTGGATTCATAATGGATTTATAAAATCACTAAAATAATCTAAGAATCAATTTATTTTAAAATAGATGCATATATTTTCTCGTTTAATAATTTTATATATTTTTTCACATGAATATTGGGTATTTATAAGGTTATAATACATATCATCTAATTATACGACATTTAATTTTTAACTGATAATTAGAAAGTCAAAGAAAATAATGAAAAAAAATTATTCAGTAATTTTTATGTTTTTATTACAAATATAAGTATTATTTTTTTAAAATATTTATATAAACATGCAATTTTATTATTTTAAAATCAGAATTGACCATTATTGAGAAATAGCGGGTTTTTAGAAAACTCTAGTTTTTGAACACTCATAAAATTTATGTTTGACATCATAAAAAATATATTATCATTTATATTTAATAAAAAAGAAGAAATTTTAATAATATATTACACTAAAATTTATTTTTAAAATTCATGAATTCATTAAAAATGAATGTCTTAATTAAAAATTCATATTACAAAAAAAAATTATTTTATAGTATCAATATAAAAATAATTTATAATGTCATAATAATAAGAAGTAAATATAATTTTTATTATATAGAAAATTCAATGTAAATATTTTCATTCTTTGGGGCTTGATACATAGTCCTATATTACACTAGAAAACACCATGAGGGAATGGTGCACAGTGGTGAGATTTTCATTTGGTGGCTCTGCATATATAGTTTGGGATTTGATATCGATGAGCTGGAACATCTCCCTTAAATGGTTTCACTCATAATTATTTTTGATGGATATAGGCATTGGATTGGTAATGTGAAAATCTAAGTGATTCAATCTCCTTTGGATGTTTAGTTAAAAGGTCTTCATAGGGAAGGATCTTATTGGTCCAGGCCATCACATCTATTGTCAGTGTCAACTAGACTTATTCAAACACTATATTTATACAAATCAAATGAACATAGTTATAGAACTATATTATGAATAGTTATAATTAATAACTATATTTTAAATTAAATATTATATAAAAAATAATTTCATTTGTTTTCTATAATTGTAACAGGGAATTTAATTCAATCACAATGTGAATTTTTTTATAAAATTTCTGGCCATTACAATCTTCCACCCTTAAAAAATCTCATCCCTAAAATTCTTATTTGACACACCAAAATATTTTATAGTAGTTCTATTTCATCACCTCCATTGGTTCCCACTTCACATATTCAAACATTTGGTTTCTCCATAGTACTTTGACTCATTGTATTATATTATTTGATTGAGCTCTGTCTCTACCATCATAGATCTATATCGGGTTCTCTTAATATAAAAGGTTATTCTTCAATGGTACCACCTATGTATTCATCCCATGTAAGGGTTATTGTATGTATTTCTTAAAGAGTAATCAATAGAACACATCATATACTTGAGATAGGATAGGTGGGGGTTCGAGTCGTTAGGCCATCGCTCTAATGTGATCAAGGAACTCAATAAAACTGAAATATCTTGGGATAAGCTTTACCTTCTTCCCTAATACCATGAATTTTTTCCCTAGAGATATGTAGAGGAATAGAATATCTTCCACCTTAAACACTACTTCTCATTGAGAATTTTCATCATAGATCTTCTATCGACTTTGAACTGCCCATATGTTCTACTGAATGGTATTTTTATTTACCACCATTTATTCGACCATTTTAGGACCCATTTGATTGTGTTCCCCAACTCCATACTGGCAAGAAGGTGTTATTAATATTTTACTACAAAGGTATACATACATATCCATTTGTATTAATGAGTGTAAACTGTCATTGTATGAGAACTCAACTAGAGGAAGATGTTGATCCCATAATCTGTTGAATTCAATTGACATTTAATTCAACGTATCCCCAAGTTTCTAGATATTTTCCCAGTTTGGATATCAATTTGATGTTGATAAATGATGCTAATGATCAAATCAGTATTCATAGAATGTTATATACTTTTCTAGACCGTGAATGTAAATTTTGATTATTGATCAGATAAAATCGATAATGGTGTTCCATGCAGTTTCACCAGTTCTCTAATTTATATCCCTACAAGTTGATTGAGTATGAATTAATATTGAATTTATATTAAGTGAAAATTTTATAAAAATATCTCCCAATATCCATATAGAATTATTTCCATTATATTATCTTGAAATGCCAGTGAAAAGTTTATTGTCATGTTTTCCCATTTCTATTTAGGAATGGGTAATGATTTCATCATCCCCTTGAATTTTGACCTTTCGTCCTACACCTGATGTTTTATAAGACACCGTGATATATATTCCAAGATCTCTTTCATCATATTGTCCCACCAATTGTTCTCTAGGAGATCATGATAAATAAATTTTCTCCATTGATGCACATGTAAGGTTGAGTTACATGCATCATCCAACAACTCGTCCTTTAACTCAGAAATTTACTGCATGCATATTCGTGACCCAAATCTTTAATCTCTATCATTAATTTTGAACTCTATGTATATAAATTTCCTTATAGATTACATCATATACTGAATTTACACATTATATCTGGAAGAATAATTTTATCTCATCCAAAATAGATTATTGTGAAATCATTTTTGGAAGGATGGATTATTTGAATTCCATTATGATTCCATTGTCACTTTTTTGATGTTTAGGTAGACCATATCCTTTTCAATTATCACCAATGATAAAATTTCCAGATCATTTCTACATAGTGTGTTTGGTAATTTATATTCGATAATAGGATTTTACTGGATTGAGATATAAATTTCCCTAATCATATATAACCATCATCACTAGAACATATTTATCTCTTTCTATGAGAATATAAACTTGAGTCTCTCAAGATCCCCATGCACATTACACCTCTCTCCAAATAGATAATGCTACCATATTTAAAACAAAAATATTACTTTGAATTACTCCATATCATGTTTTATGTATTTATCTTTATAAAATTTAATTTTCTATGATGCATAGGATATCATTTTCTTATTATTTATTAGTACACACCTCAAGTCCTTCTTTTAATTATATTCTTATACAAACATTGTTACACACTTGTGGGTAGCATAAGTACTAGTGTAGTGAGAATACTATTTCATAACTCCTTTAAATGCTCTTCAAATTAATTATTCCAAATAGACTAGACTTATTATGAGTTATATTGGTTAGTGTATTGAACAAATGTGAGAAATGTATCAAAAATCCATGATAATAACCATCTAGTCCAAGAAAAATATGGATATTTTTTCCCAGATATTGGTCTCAACTATTAATCAATTTATTCTATCATTAAATGGTCTATAGATATCCAATTATTTGTAATAATATTCCCCATTAATGCTACTTCCTTAAACTATACACGCATTTTCTATAAATTTTATTAATATTATCCTTTCATAAGGTCTTTACCACACTTCTCTGTTTCTCCCCTAGCTCATCCTTGATTTTTTAGAATATAAGAATATTTTCTAAAATGACTACATTGAATTTTTTTATATAATATTGAAATAATATATTCATAAATTCCACGAAAATCATTAAATCATCAGTGAGTCCAAATTACATTATAATTAACTTATTGTTCCTGTACCTTTTACCAAAATAACTATTAAGGATATCCTACGTTTTCACCATTACATGATAATACCTTGACTGAAGATGCACCATATAGTATTATTGGGATACACATCACTTATTTAACATGTATTAAATCCATGTAATGTGATATATGTTCATTATTGTTATCTTGTAAAGCACGTGATAAAAAATGAAAAGGAAAATTGACCCATCCTTCATATTGATGAATATGACTAGTGCACTACAAGGTAAAGAACATGGGTGTATGGACCCTTTATCTATATCCTCATATAGGTTTTCTTTATATTATCTTGTTCTGCAATAAATATTTTGTATGGATTCATTGATATGTTCTAATCACCATGTATAAAATTTAGTGAAAATTCAACCACTTAGCTAAGAGAAAGAATATGCAATATTTTTAGAAACACATATGGTGAATTGCCCAAAAATTGGTCATGTACCCAAGGATAATCTAATACTCAATCATTTTAAATAGATAATATTTACTATAAATTAATTATGTAAATGATTTAGATTTTGGTTATATGGAAGGATCTTCATCCTTCTAACATTTTTATAGATTTAAAGAATGATTCATGAAACAAATAGTGATTTAATACTCATATAAATTTAGGTTGGATATATATAAGGAAGGTCAATCCATAGCTATAATTGCGTCTAATTACCCATAATGTAGTTTCACAATATTCACATGGAAGTTCATCTCACAAATCAATACATGGTTTGAGTCATATTCATGTAATGCAATAATTTCCCCATTTTCCATTCTTACAGAAAACTCTAATTGAATGATTTGTGGTGTGTTTTTTATAGTTATAATAATCATTTGTGATTTTAATGAATACATATAACCATACAGAAAAAACTTTTCCACTATACAAGAATGAATATCTAGTGTACCTATCACAATATCAGTGACATGATTCTTCTTAGTGGTTATGGTGGTAAAATATCACACTTTAATTCTTGTAGGTTGTCACCATTGACAGTATCTAACAACCATTAGTTTATGGAATTCGTATCCATGGTTTCATTATTACTTATAGTTAAAACATCGGAAAATAGTTGCAGGGTTGACTTGATCATTTATCTCATTAATTAAGTGGGAGAGTTTCACTTGTTGGAAATCACTAGTTATGAGACCATCCTTTCCACTACAAAATTATTTCTTCATCTTCTTTAGTTAATTTTTTGGGTTCTTATACCCACACTTTTGGCATGGGGGTGATTAAATTTCATACCACGACTAGATTTCCCAACCACACATCTAGAATTAAAATCCACTTTTCACTTATTATCCACTTGAGACCCATGAAATTCAATAATCAATGTTTGTACATTGAGGGAACATTGAATATTTTATTCACAACTAAAAAATTTATGATCCTCTAAGTATTTTCATATAATAAATTTTATACCACCAAATAAGTATAAAAATTTACAATCAAGGTAATGAAAACACTTGATTCATATTTTGGAAAAGTTTTGAATTTTTTCACTTAAGATATGAAGGATTCATCATATTTCTTCTTAAGGGAAAGAAAATCACTTTCCATTTTATGTTAGAGAGTTCTACAAAAATATTTTTCAATAAAATGTTTCTAAATTTCCTTCGACCCCATTTTGTTGGTGTCTTCCTTAGGCATCATATTCTTTATCAATTTACACCACTCATCATGTTCTATCTATGTATGATAAATTTATAGTATAAACTTCTATTTATTTTAACCTTGGTGGATGGAGAAGATATTTTCAATGGATTCGATCCATTTATATATAATTTTTGGATAAGATGATATTTTAACGTTGAAGTAAATTTTATCATAAAGGTCGAAATTGTAGCTTGATCTATTTTAGGGGTATTCGGGTGTTCCTCCTTATTCATGTTTTTTTTATAACCTGAGTCAACTAATAGGAAATTAATATAAAATATATGGTTATTCCTCCCATTGAGATTGGAAAATCATTTTTTCAGTCATCACATTTCACTTAACGTTGGTCATTTACTTACTACCTCCTATTTCAGAAAGTAGACTGGTATAAATGGAAAATTACAAATGAGTATTTTGAAAAATTTAAACATATAAACATGAATTCAATAACATTAATGGGATAATTTTTAAATGAAATTTATTCCTTTACATAGGTGTTTTAAGCTTCAATTTATGTTATCCATGATGTATTTTCTAACATAAAATTATGTGGAATTATTTGTTCCCCTAATCACAGTTCATAACAAGCTTGTGAATTTAACAAATCATATCTCCTAGGAGTGTCAAACCAGGAGTGAAGAATGGCTTGTTGTCATCCAGCAGTTACCAATTGATGGTTTCTCAACATGATTTTTTGGGTGTTACCCCTATATACATCTTTGCTAGATCAAGATCCTCTTGTAATATCCATAAATGGATGTATTTTCTTTGGAACCACATAATCTATACATTTCTAAGAAGTTTGGATGCTTTATTATCTTTAACCTTATCCCTAAGGCTTTTAATATATTTCTCTAATCATAATCCCAAAATAACTAAACATTCATTTGATACTAAAGAAGATAACCCATTTCATCATTACACATTAATTGATGATTTATTAGATAGTAATATATATAATATAACAGATAATTTCATACTTTATAGTGTATTTGGTTAGTTAGGTATGTTACATATCAACCAAAAAAAGGTGGTCAATTTTAATTATTGAAAACATTCATGTCATAGTCATAACTTCCAATAATTTATAAAACTGTGTGGGATATCCCGGGGACATACCAAATAAATTGGGGAGCATTAAATAATAACATACAAGGGATCTCATGAATAAATTATTACATGTTATACAATAGTCATTTCATTGGGACATAGAAGGGGTGAGAATCAAAAAAATGTACAATGAGGCATGATATAGCATGATAAAATAATGGAAACATGGAAATCTATAAAAAAACATTGAACATGACATCCTAAGAATAATTAAATTTTAACAATAAATAAATCATCCCATAATGTTCAAATGATAACCTATTGTGCACCATATATGGCATCATTGGAGACTAAAACATTTGCCAATGCATTACAGAGTTATCTGGGTGTACCCATCATAATAATATCATGTAACCTCATAAGGTGTTTTGAATAAATACATGGAGGTTCCCAATAAATTAATTTTATGTTTGTCTTGTTTAATGCCCATGAGTAGAAATAGTGATTTTATTCACAACCCAATGGATTGAATTAAAACATTTATGTGAAATTTCAACAGCATAAAGACAGTATAAAAAGGATGATAAAATAGTATAATGAGGGACAATGGGGTATATTACCATTCAAACATTGAATGAATAGTAATAGGGGTATGTAAAAACTTATCAAAACACTATTAATTAGAAATAAAATGCACAAAATGAATAATATGTATTAAAAAGGATTATAAGGAGATAATCCCTTACCATGAGAGGGTGATACCGAAAACATGGTAGGAACTTCTCTATAGATTGGAGGAACCTTGGGAGTACACTATATAAGGTATGAAAGAGTTTGGATGTGACAGAAGAGTTCTTTTGTGTCAATATTAATGAGATATTGGGAGGGATTATATAAGAAAATATAGGGGAGTTCTTTATTATTTCACAGACATTGGTTTTGGGCTTTATATAATGTTGAAATCAAAAAGATGAACCATGTCATTGTTTTTTCCAATGGGTTTTACTAAATAGTTGTGGTGTTCATTATTTAATAATTCCAAGGTCTGATCATAATAAAATATTACCACTGGTGATGTAAAAGAGAGTAATATTTATAAATAATTTATTTTAAGAAATAAACTATAACATAGATTTTTGAGGATTCAATGTGGAATTATAGAAGTACTAAAATAAAATAAAAGTAAAATTAATATATAGGGAAAACTTATGTTTGGTATTGTATAAAATTTATATTATATATTAAAACATTTTATGGTCATTACGATTTCACAATTCACATCGTATATTTATATCCTATTTAATTATAACCCAAAAATTAAATTGTCTCTGATATTTATAAAAGAAAATCATTAATTGATAATTTCGAAATGTTTTTTCCAAAAATAATATTGATTTCCTAAAAAAGTTATAAACATGTAAATTTTAACATTACAAAAATAATTGACATTTATTTAGAAATGATAGGTTTTTTTAAATAAAAGTTTTGAAACCTTATTAAAATTAATTTTTATTTCATAATTTTTTTATCATTTATATTTAATAAAATGAATTTAATTTTTTTAAATTACCATTTATTTTTAAAACTCATGTAATCGTCAATAAAAAATGTCTTAATTGAAATTTAATATTTCCCAAAAATATATTATTTCTTTTATTATATCAAAATAAAAATAATTTATAAATAAAAAATAATCATAAGTAAATATAAGAATTATTCTAAAAAAATAAAATATTTATATTTATATTATTATGTTCTTGATATAGAGCCCTTTATTACATTAATAAATTCCATGAGGGTAAGGTGCATGACGGTGACATTTTCATGGGGTGGTTATGCGTACTTAGTTTGGATCATGATATATATTATCTTTATAATCCCCTATAAATGGTTCTAATCATGTCTCAGTTGTTGGAGATTGGATTTAGATTGGTCGGGGGGATCCTAGTAACTCTATCTCCATCAGATGCTTTGAAAAATGGGCTTCATAGGGCATGATCTTAAAAGTCTAGGCCACCAATCCATAGTTTGTGTCAATTGGATTTAACAAAACCATATATTTATACTAATAAAATGGTCATTGTTCAATGACTATATAATCAATCGTTATGGTTCTTATTGGTCTTTTCAATTCGATAGGATTAAAAAAATTTTCATGTGTTTTCTTTTATAGTAGTAAGGAATTTAATTCAATCACAAATGGAATCTTATTTAAACATGATTTGGTTATTACATCTTTCCCAGAGTCACAACCACTTTTAGTATCCATATAGGGATGTATCTTCTTGAAAACTAATCACTCAATCCATTACCAGAAGGACATGACAAAATCCTATTCATTGACTCGCCCTCAAACATATCCATAGAAATATCCATTAATATATCCTTAGAAATATCTATAGGGATTTCAATAATGTTTTCACATTGTAGTTTCCAATGGTTTACTAGAACTTTTTACTGACACCATCTATCTCAACCAATGATTTTAATACATACATTTCCCAAGTTTTTAGATGAATATTCAACACATTTCATAAATACATGCATGATGACCATAATAGTTTAGTGTGTCCAGAAAGTTGAAAAACAATACTATTATTTTATGAATTATCATCAACATCTCCCAAAAATATATTCTTACGTAGTACCCCACTTTGGAATACCCTACATAAAAAATTAATCATAACATGGGGAAGGAAACATAAGGAAGGGTGAGCTCATATTCTCAGTAAGGATAAATATGACATTTATCAATATATGATCATATTAATGTATACAATAAACACGAGGGTATTTTATCATGAAAATAATTTAAGAAGTTTATATACAACCTATCATAGATCATAATCATGATTCATAGATAAAACAATATCATTTAAGAAAACATGGCCCATAAGAATGAAAAATCATCATAAATTAATAATTACCCATAATCTCATTTTATAAAAGTGTGTAGCCATCATAAATATATATAAACATATTTCATATTTAAAGTTTAATTAATAATACTATCAATAATGTAGATCAATACTTATCAACTATTTCTTATTATGGATTAGGACACACATGTTTCCCAATGTGTATTAGGTGTACCTATTTCCCAAATTGGATCAATCCCATAAACTATTTTCCCTCTATCATCTAATTAGATAAATATATTTACCTAATAAAATTTTATGGAGATATAGGCACCACATATCTCATAATTAAAACCAAACTTATTTGTAGCGCAATATCATAAAACATTCACCATATCATCACATTATAACATGTTTAAAGAAAATAGTTTTTATAAACATTTGATCAAAATAAAAATTAACTATCTAGACAAATAATAAGTATTTTTTCATTCCAAATTATTCTCATTAACTCATATGTAACATCATTGGTTTTCATCATAGATGGAAAATTATTTTGAATGATATCATGAAATATTTGTTTGGTAAAATTACATTTCATCTTCGGAAAAAAATTAAAACATAAAAATATATTTATTTGAATATAAACTTGAAAAAATATAACATTATATTAAAATAAACTAATGGTAATTATACTGAGAAATTTAATTCGTGACATATATTTTTAAACAAATATTCCATTCCCATTTTTAGTAAAATCAAAAACGGTCATTGTTTTGAAAAGTACATGAAGATTCCTTTTAAAATACTCTATAAAAAGTAAAATGTTTGAAAAAATTTCTTTAATAAATCATTTGAATAATTTTAAAAATAGTTATGAATTTTTTTAGAAAAGATTATTTTTGATGAAAATGGGTTTTAACCAAAAAGATGGTATTTCCAATAAACTTTCTTTTAAACTCTTCGCACATAAGGTGAGTAAAAAGAAGGGAAATTTTATTCTAATAATATTACCATAGGTGAAGAAAAATGTTTTGTTTCATGAATTGTAGATCGTAATATTTCATCATAAGTAGTATAATAATAAAGAACCCTAATAACTGTTGATATTTCAATATAGTACTCTTACCAATTTGGTAATATTGAATCTTATTCCCCATGATAGAATAACATTTAATGAAGTAAAAAATATAATTAATAGAATTTTAATCATGATATAACATTCCAAAAAGAACTATATATATAGTCATTGAATTTTTATTCATGGATACTACATATTTTTATATGAACATTAAAAAAATACAAAAAACACGCATGTGAGGACATTAATATTTTAGTGTTATTGGAAACTAGGTAAATAATATTCTAATTTTGTGAAATTTATTCAACATCTCCCATAATGGTATTATACTTTTGTACTCTTCACAAACATGACCTACTTGAAACATTTCATCATAACATGGTAAAATGATACATAAGAAAGGGTGACCTCAGATGCATTGTAATGAGAAAAAGGGTGATATATAAGAATATCATGAATATAAGTTTACGGGAACATGACAATAACATATGAAAACTATACCCTTTATATAAAAGATCATAATAATGGGTCATGGATGAAATTTTGGTACTTCATAATTTGTGAATCATATGGGAATAATTGAACATGAGACATGAGAGAATAACATTGGCATAATATATATAATTATTTCATACATATAAGAATAGAAAATCCTTTCCATAGTAGTATAGGATAACATCCAAGGACACCATTGTGGAATGGTTTCTCTCCACAGACAATCATATTAGTCTAGGATTACTCCCAAAAACATCATAGAAAAAAACTCACATACTGAACTGAGTTCACTTTCAATTATTGTCCATTCTATAACATGATATATAAATTATTACCCAATGAAGTGAAGGGATATATAGGTACCACCCTTCACATAAGGAAAATCATATGTATGTGCTCCAAAAAATGACAAAAATTTCATCATTTCACATCCCATGAAATTAAATGGGTTTTATATACCTTAGATAATATCTTAACCTCTGTAAAGGAGATAAGTTTTATAATCTATTCATGATAGCATAACCCATCAAAAAATAAGTGGGATTCAAAGGATTTTAATCATTTTAACCCATGGAGTAGATATGGATTTAATAAACATATTTTCATCAAAAAATATAATCCATTTTGAGAAATATTAATAATGAAATCTTTTTATTTTATCCCTATAAAAATATAAACATCAAGGCATGTCATTACACATGAAAAATCATTTTGAAAAGTCACATGGATAATTTCTTCTAGAAAATAGCTTGTTACATGAAATTAATTTTCCAAAATAAAAATTCCTAAAACATTTTGAAATCATTTTATTTGAATTTTTTTTTTGGTAGAATGAGAGATTTCTGAAAGTAAAAAATCTTCTATATTTAATAAAATAAAAATAAAAAAACTCTAAACAAATTATTTTTACAATAATCACAGTTCTAAAAATTGAAATCATCACTTAGAAGATCATTTTATCATATATATGAGAAACCCTTTTATTACAAATCACACTATCCATTTTTTGTTACTCGTTTTATGTAAGGGTAATGATACACTTCATGGATGAATGATCATCCATATAGTTTATCCATTTGGCATTCAACTTAATGTAATTTTAATAGTTCCATTTCTGATAGCTTGAACCATTGTGGTGGAGTGACATTCAAGCCAAAAGTTGAGGCCATTATGTTTCACTAAAATATCTACCACATTAATAATATTGATAATTTTAGTGTCATGTGATGTGGTGAATCCATAATTTCCAAAAAATACAACACACATTTTCACCGTGTTGGCTTTTGAAAATCAAACCTCTACGAGATGGGCCCATATTTTCCCTTAATGAAAAATCTATATTGCATTTTATTCATCCAACAAAAGAGTAATACATATGACTTAAATGGTTTAATAAGTATAATGATATTTAACTAAAATACCATGATGCTTACTTATAGTGAGATCATAAATTATGTTATCACAACATCATTTTTGAAGATTATTTTCAAATTTTAAAACATAAAAACATGAGCCAATACCAACTGCTGAGTAAAGGAAGTTTCCACATAAACACATTTATTTGGGATAGTACATATAGTATAGATAACTTCCCAAATGGGCAAAATAAATATGTTGATAAGTTATTGTGAAAGTGGTAGATTCATGTAGGCGATAAGGTAATCTCATGTACATTCAGATATGGGAATTTCAATTTAAAAGCAATCTTCTATAGAAGTAAACAAGGTTGAATTATTATTGTAGCCTAATAATAGATTTTCAATTTCTACTATAATTTTGAAACATAGGGAACATTGTGAACAATGGTTAATGCCAAAAATATGCAAAAGTACCATAGTGGGAAATTTATAATACATGACTATGCACGAAATAGAGTATCTGGATAGAAGAGTAATGTTTTTCCCAATGAATTACACAGGTTTTGTAATTATCTTTCACATATTCTTAATATATAGTATTTTAAAATATCCTCCCAGTGGAATCAAATACCCAAACTAGCATATAATATCCACTAATAAAAGTTTAATTCAAAAACAAATTCCTTTATACTAGTAGTAGAAAATCCACTAAAGGATACAATTTATCATTGATTGAAACATTGGTAACAAAATAGGTATCATGGGTGTTATGAGTGTCGAAAATAGGTGCACTAGTCTAGTTATCTAACAAAAAATTTAATGAATAATTAATATTTTATAGCTAATGTGAATCCACAAAAACAATAGAGAAATTATTCATATATGAAATCCAAATAGATAAGTCCACGTAATTTATATTCTGAATTTTTGGTCTATTTATAATTTGGATCTTATAAGATAACTATACTCTTAATTATAATTTATAAGCCTCTAAAATATGTTTTCATGAAAATAATCGTTGAATTTACCTATAATTTTAATCACACCCCACCTTTACCAAATTGGAGAAAACATAATTTCCAAGGAACATTCATAAGGATTCTTTGAAAATGATTCCACTACATAGAATATTTTTAATAGAGGTGTTTATAATCTTGAAAATTCAAACTTTACATATTTGATCCATAAAATATTAAACATTTTTTGGTAGAATAACATCATTAAAAATACTAACCCTTGTAGCCACAGAGAGTGTCTTTAATTTCTATGAAGCCAACTTATTTCTAACATGGATTACTATTTAAAAAAAATTCCTAAAAAACCATTTTCCCCAAAACATAGAGAAACCCATATATGTAAAGGAGTGAATACCTTCTCCAATTCACACCTCTCTAATTACATCCACTTTTCTAGCTGTAGTACTACTTTTTTTGAAGTAGAAATGGCTTATTCCAACTGATCTCCCACCCTAATACTCTCTCATAATGAAGGATAATATATTTTATGCCTTTTATGATTTTTACCCTTTTGTAATAATGATGATGTCATCACCATATAATTAATGATATGGGAAACAAAGCCTCTAGTAGATTTGATGGGATAGTGTTTATTGTCATTTTCATTGTAGATCACGACCTTTCTTGAGTTATATTCATCAATGCAATAAATAATTAATGAAAGTGGATCACTTTCCTTACACATAGGATATGTGTGCAATACCCCTCAAGGGAGCCATTAATACTCAATGAGTTATGTTACGAACTCATTATACATCCGACCCAATTGATAAAAATGTAATAAAATATAAAATTTTGTAAAACCTTGCATATGAAGCCACAATCCAAAGTGTCAAAGTCTATTAAAAAAACAATATTGAGATGATATTAACTAATTTGGTGGAATTTATGATAAGATTAATACATTTAGAGGCATTAATAAGTGAATCCTAAATATTTCTACCTTTGATGATATCAACCAGCTTTGGGGACATAATTTTATTAGAAATGATGTAGTGCATGTTGGATTGAATTGTACAAATATTTTTATATATAGTGTTGACAAGATCCACCAGTAAAAATAAATGGTTATAATTTTCATTATTCATTATATGGATGAGGGAAATGATCTATGAATAGATTCCCTTCATCAACAGAAAATACTTGATAAAATAACTAATAAGGCTTTGAAAATCACAATTAATAATCTCCTAATAGGTTTGAAAGAAGGTATTTTTAAACTAATCCTCTATAAGAGAGATTCAAGATCTCAAGATAAGAAAATAATCCTTTCTCTGAAAATATATTGTAAGAGAAATTAGTTTTGAAATGTCATCATAATTAACTTGTCTTGGAATGAACACTTCAATGTGATAAATAGTATGATTTTTTCCATCAAAGAGGTTCTCATAAAAACAAACAATGTGAGAAACTAAATCCACTATTTTAACAAGAAATAACCCATTATAAATGATAATTTGTTGAGGTCTTTTGAGATATCAGGCTCCAAAAATAGAGATGAAATATTTAGAATTATTATCCCCATAATTAATTTGTTTTACTTTAAAATCCCATCTTTTCATCCACTATTTATGACTTAAAATATTATTAACATAGTGGAAAATATTTTTTTCCTTCTCAAGCCCGGCCAAAAAATCACTACAAGAATCGAATTCTTGAACATTGTGATGATGAGACACAAGATTAATAATATTCTCTACTAAGTGTATAAATAGATCATTAATCAAAATCAATAATCATTTATTAAGACGTTTTAACTTAAAAACAAAATAAAAATCACCCTCCTTGTTGCTAAATGATTTATAGGTTTCATGAACCAGTTTTTGATATTTAGGGTGAAATGTTCAGAAATTTCTAAATATGAACATAAAATTTGGTATTGTATCTCTAATGCTAATATTTACAATAATTGTATAATTATCTAAATTCAATCTAGAATGGATAGATGGTGAAATTTAGGTCTAAACATCAAGGTCTATATCCTTATCAAAATCCCTATCCAATCAACTAAATACCACATTATTTAGATTAATCTTGTACCAAGTTTATTAATCTCCTACCAGGTTTACTTCTTATAGAATTCTATTATCAATTAAATATATGATGTATTTGGTTAAAATATAACAATTATCCAGGAAAACCCTCTAACATGGAAATATTTTCGAATTGAAATATCCCGAAAGAGTCTCAAATCCTCTTTTTGGGCTGCTTTAGACTTAGATATCCAGCCATAGATGTATTAGTTCACAATAAAAAATTTAAGAATAACATATTGAAAAAAATAGCGCCATTAAAAAATAATTATAACATATAGAGATAATATTATCTTTGTAATCGACAGGGTATACTCAATCAATTCTCAAATGAGAATAAACACAAATCCATTTGATATCATTACGAGATTTATTAGAATAAACTAGTTAGTATCCTAATTTTCAAGAGAAGATAAAATTTTGGAATAAATCATATTGGGATCAGAGTGACATAGAATATGAAGATTGTGTTTATTTATAAAAAACCTAATAGAATAACTGCTCATTTATTGTAAAATTCATGTAAATTCAAAAACATAATCCTTATATTATATTCTTTTTGGATCGAGAGACATATTTTTTCTTACCACAATAATTTTTTCCTAGATGATCTTAAAATTTTAATATATTGTTTATCATCCATACATGGGTTGAATACATTTTCCATTGATTGAGTTTCACCATTTAGTGATCCAATTTCATTTACAAGATCCAAATAATTATGAACAATAGGTAAATGGAATTTTATAATTCCATCCAATATTGAAAGTATTTTGGAATTAAATATACTAGGGTTTAATGTATGTAATCCTTCTAGAATTGATAGTCCATCAGATAGGACAATAGTTATATAATAAGATAATATTTTCAAAAACAATTATCAACTTTTGGGTCATTAATATTTAGATAAGGTTCATGAATTTCCATATCATCTATAAATATTCCATGTGACTTAGAATTACCTTGGATATTTCCTATAATGGGAATCACTGGATTTACTTCTAGGCTAACATAAAATATGTCTATTGACTTTACTGGAGAAGAAAAATGGGTACTGTGTGAACAAAAATGGTTCTATTTAGAATACTTGATATATTGGAGAAATGTAGAATCATTGGAAGTAACTTCATCATATTCCATAGAAACATTGTTAAGGCTTCACTTTTTGTCATTGAAAAAGATATTATTTTGATCAGAATAAGTTTGAGGGAAATAAACCATTTCTCACATTTAAGAAATTGTTATATATTTTTCATCAGTCAGAGACTCAATTAATACCATGATGTCTTGATAAATTTCATGATCAATTTATTAATCCTTATTACCCATAATTCTATGACTATTCATATTTCCCCCCATCAGGATCATCAAGATCCCACAATATATGTAATACATTGAAGTTAAATAAAATTAAAAATAACTACAACCTGATTTTTTCAGAGGATATTCTATGTTTTTCATCATTATTATATTAATAAAATGTTCTAATATCATGATAAATATCAACATATATGATTTCATATTCACTATCACAGATATCATCCCCCTAATACTTCCAATAGGTTGTTCTCTAATATTATTTTCACTAGTGTGATCCTTATCAGAATCATTTGGTTCTTAATCAACAGTTTTAGAATAATATTTTACACTAGTGTTCTTTATTTCAACGAAACATTATTGTTTTTTAACCAATTTTTGTGTATCTTCCTTCCTTCTAGGATCCACTTTATTTAGAACCGCTACTTTTCTTTTGTTATTTATATCTACTTCTTTCTATGGATTGACATCAGGTAGTGGTTTAACATGTCTACAAAAAACTCTACAGTTGGAAATGTAATGGGAAAAACCAAACCTAAATCACAAATAGGTGGAACATATTCATATTCAATTTCTACTATGATTTTCTGACATTAGGAGTAGTATTTATGACATCATGGAACATTGTTTCAATTTTTAAAAAGACATAAATTCTAGAAAATATTCCTAGTTCAACATTAAGAGTATGCTGATCAATGTTCTGTGGAATAAAAAAACAAGCATTACAAAATTTAGAATCTTGGGATGAAAAAATCCCAATTTATACCATATAGCCAAAACCAATTCTATGATGTTGAAATCATTTGATTGAATGGATAGAAGTTGATATCCAATTTATAAATCCCTATAATTATAGGTTACATATGGATATTCCAAATATTACACATTGAGTCAAGATCATTTTGATTTCTCATTATTGTATGGAAGAAGTCTCTCCCAATTGGTGTCATCTTCAATTTATTTCCTCCCTATTAGTGTGAAATCACTTATTTTAGGTCAGATAACGGCCAAAATTTGTCTCCCTTTGAGTATTAAACAAACCTAATAATAGATAATTTTCATAACTAATATATTCAAAAAATTAGAGTTCTTAGTTGATATTATCTAATTTTTAAAATATCATCATTTTGAAACTAAAATCACAAACAATGGATAAGGATCCATCACATCATCATCTATTCTTACCACAAGTATGACTCATTAACTGATAATAATATCACCATCTCCATTCAGAAGGTGGAATATTCTAGGGCCACATCAACTTTTTTACTTTCCCTTTTTAATATCACCATATTTGGTTCAATGTGAATGATGTAATTGAGGGTTTGTGGTTTGAGAACTAAACCCACTATAGGGGACATCAAAAAGTTGTGGATCATCCCAACTCAATCCCTATGCTCTCTAGGGGTACAAATTCATTGTGGATTGAAGAAAAATATCATATTCTCATAAGACCAAATGTTTTTTCATGGAAATATAAATCTCAAGTGATATAAAGGGAGTTTGGTAGATTATTTCTATGCATGGAATTCCAAACACCATAATTGAAATATGTGGTGAATAGTGCTACTGTCTTACGGAAACAATGGTGAGAAATAATTCACTTACTACTTAAATCTCAACATCATTCTTACGTGTTCAAAACTATTATATAATAAATACATGTTTGTAATAAATTTGTTCCACAATCATACACATACTTAATATATCATATATATGATCCCCATATAATGTTTCAACACTCATTTTTTAGTAATTCATTTATAAAATCACTATCTCTTAATGTTAACTATTTCATACAAGAATATTTGTTTTTTAGTTATGGTTATTGAATTTTGATCATTATTCCATAATATAAATAATTTAAACTGTAAAACTAATATCATATATTTTCATTATATACATATCTAAATTCATACAAATAATTTATAGACAGAAAGATGAAATGCACTGTTCATAAAGATGGTAGGTCATATAGAGGCACAAATGTTGTTTCCATATTTATATGAATTGAAGAAAATAAAGGTAACAAATTATTAAACATTAAATAAAAATTTTCATTATATATATATCAAATATTGTTATTAACATAGTGTTTATTACCTTACATGTAAATGATTATATAGAATGAATAATATTGCTTCATGAGGTGGTATACCGCTGTACATCCGAGTGATGTTAGCATATCCACCAATGAATGGAAATTTTAAATGGTACATGTGAATTTATATTTTCATAAGATAAATTATGCTAAAAGTATCATATAAATATTTTAAATCTATCTTCACACCCAACCTCAATAGGTGTTAATGGGAAACAAATTATGTTAGTTTGTGATGTGGTAGTCCACTGTACACACAAAAAAGCATTAATTTCCCCCCAAATTGATGTAGAGATGGATATATGTTATTAGTCTAACTCAACAATATATAATTTTATAGATGAAATTTATTTAATTATATTTGAATTGTTAATTCATAATTAATGGAGAGAAAATAGTAAGAAAAAGAATGAGCTCAGTGAATACAATTAACTTTTCTTAGAATAACCTCCTTTGGATCTATTTTTAAAGAACCTAGTGTTGGTCTTTTGGGAGGAAAAAATCCTTATAAAATTCATAAGGATTACGAGGAGGGATTTTATTAATTGTTTTTCTACTATCAATATTGAGAGGTAGAATTAGTTGAGGGAGGTGGTGGCCTTTAATTAGCAGGGGAAACGAACCAACATCAAAACTACATTGAAATTTACCTAAATAATTGAATATAAAAAGGTAATTCATAATAAAAAAAATTATAAATACTCATATATTATTAATTTATAAGGATAATATTTAAATATTTAATCAAAATAGTAATATTACAAGTGTTATTGAAATTTAAACCCTTATCGTCTTAGTATAACCACATGTAAACCCATTTTACCTTAACAAAAATAATTAATTTATACTGTATTTAGTATTTATTTTTCCCAAAAATAATGTTGATGTTGTTAAATAATAAAAATTATTCAAAATAAAAAATTGAATTATTTTTTTTCCAAATTCAATTAATATAGGGGAAA
Organism: Viscum album; assembly: GCA_963277665.1. NCBI lineage: Eukaryota > Viridiplantae > Streptophyta > Magnoliopsida > Santalales > Viscaceae > Viscum > Viscum album. Next base: position 599,317,234 of record OY728134.1, on the reverse strand, counting down.
AAAGTTAATTTAAAATAAATCCCGAAGACTCAATAATAAAGCATGCTTTCAAATAATAAATTCAAAAACGTTTATAATGTTTTTATATCCTAATTAAATATGAAAATGATTATAATGACCTAAAAATTTTAAATATATATTTAATTGAAATTATTTTACATAAAATTAAAATTAATATATAATTTAACTCTAAAAATAATATAACTTAAAATGATGTTTTCAGTTAATATTTTTTATTTTTCACTATTAATCCAAACATTAATCTTTTCATGAATTTATAAAACCTAATACTATTATAATTTAGATATATTAATTAAAAAATTAATTTTAGTTTTTGAATTAAATTATTTAAATTTTTAAACAATTATTTTAATATTATAAGTTTATAAAAGAAACAATAATTTTTTGAAAAAAATAAAATAAAATTTGATTTATTATTTTCACTTATATAGAAAACAAAATAAAGGAATTAGAATATGTTTATTGAATATAAAATATAAATTTATTTCATTATAAAAATTCAAATAATAGTTTTTCTAAGTTTATTTAGATAAAAAGTGTTTCTTTTCATAAAAACAGTTCTTCATAATTATATTTCCTTTATTTTTATTTTTAATAAAATTTTCACCAAATAATTTATATACATGAGTAAAAAATATATTTTCATAATTTATTTAATCATATTCATATCCTCAATATTAATAATAGGTGATATATACCATATAAAAATATTTTAATAATATATCATATTTCAATTAAACTCATTATTATATATAGCCCAACTTAGTGTTCTGTGTGACACAAGATATCGGGATGAATAAATTTGTTTTAAAAAATATTTCTAGAAATCTAAAGGTATTACATTCCAACCCCCATAAAATATATTACATATTTTAAATTTATTTTTTCATCAATGGATTAATATTTTAAAATTTCATCATAGAAAGATGCAATGCAAAAAATGGTTAATAAAACATCTTATTGAAAAAGAGAAAGCGATGTGGAAAATTCTCCTATAATAACACATTATATGTTTCTTAATTAGAGAACATAAGTCGGATTTAATGATATTTATGTGGAAGAAAATATTAAGTAATTATAGAGTGTGAAATATCTTATTAATCAAAATAATATAATTGATCATGGCAAGGTTAACAACCACAAAACCACAAACCAAAGCAGTTTGAAAATGGTTACTAATATAATAAAAATGATGATATGAAGAAAATATTTTATTTTAATATCCTTCTACAAATTTTACAAAATTCATTCTTCATATATACTAAAAATATATGAATATGTACCTATATGATATATTTTTATTTCATTGGAACAATTTTATCATTTGGATCTTCCTTTATCAATTTATACGTTATCTATTACTCTATTAAATAAGATTGGTTTTCTTGTGTGAAGAACTAAATGAAATTGATAAAATAATAATAATTCATCCCATCAATCAATAGTTTAATAAATTTTTAGCACTAATTATAAAATATAGATAAATCATCATAAGGTGAAATATTACATTATTTTATAAAACCACATCCAAATTTAATTATAAAAAATTTCATAAATTTTTAAACTTATGACCCTTCCAAAATAAAAAATTTATAACAAATGTCCCTAAATTTCAAAAACTCAATAATAGTACTCCATTTTTCATTAATAATATTTTAATGGTCACAATCCAAATATGTCAAATACCTTTGTCATATATTCTTCAGTAGCATAATAGAGACCGGAATTACAAAAAAATAACAATAAAAACCTTCATGCTTCCTCCATTCTTTAATAAAACCATATATTATAGATCATTTTCAATGATCCATGAATTTTGAAAAAAATATCAATTATAAAAATAACCACATGGTCAAAATAATAATATATCAATTATTATTTCATCGGTATGATCTGATTTACATTATCCATTTCAGTCATCTCTTTAACCCAACAAAAACTCATTTTATGAACCTTAGGCACATATTAAGGATTATCATTCCTTAATAATGTGTTTTCCCAAAATATTACATTTTCATTAAATAATGATTATAGATTATTAGTAATATTCTACATATTCTTGCATATCCTAAATGAATAACTTGAACAAAATAATAATTATACATTTCATGATTTATATAACATAATTCCTGAATTCCAATAAATAATCAATTCAATAACCCCAAATCCTTATCAAACTATAAAATATGATATTCAGTCTTATTCGATAACACATATTTTCTTTCATATGTCATTTTAGTCACATCATCATTAGTTATATAACCATTACATGTACCTCCTTTTTTATTGTCTTCATGTTCTATCACCTTATGAAATTTATTTGTATAATTCCCAATTTTACACATTTAAAACAAAAAATAATTGATGATACCTTAGGGATACCATTATTCTCATCCATTTTAATAATTTAAATTATCATTTTTCATTTTTTGATACTTTATTTGGTTCCTTATTTCCCACAAACAAAACATCATCTTATTACTCTAAGGCTTTTCTATGGGTTATTATTTAAACATTATTGTTATATGGGAATTTTAATCCTCTTTCATCCATAATTTCTTATCCCTGAACTTGTATGAACTCTACTATTGTATTCTATGGGGAGTCTAAGAGTATGTAATGGTGCATATTGTTAATAATGTACAATGATAATTGATTAGGAATAATCAAAATATCTATTACTGAAGTCATAATACAATTTATCTAATCATTGGAATTTTTTTCACATTCAATGTAAATCCAGTCTCTTCATGTTCTCACCATTGACCAAAAGAAAAAAGAACAATGTGAGAAACACTTATCATAATGGAAAACCAAATAATGATGAAAATCCCTTATAGTATGTCTAAATCATGAAAACTTATTTTCAATCAATTTCACATTACGTTTATCGTAGTCCATTCATATTCATAATCTATTTAAATCCATTATAATGGTTTGTAAAAAAATGTGATTTTTTGAAGAATATATCCAGGAGTGTTAAACAATGTGTCTAGAAAGGCCAATTTCCAAGAAACTTTTGTCTATAAAATCAAGTAAAATGTTACCTTTTCATATTTATTACCCCTAGGAACCTATATTCTATTGATACATTCACTTTTTTCTAGAGAGGTATCTAATTACATAGAAACAACATTCACTCTCCTTAATAAAAAATCTTAGACATTTTCTAATATAATGACTCATTCTCAAAATTTTCCTTAGACATATAACAATGGATATAAATAGAATAAACTCTAGGTATCACACTACTATTTTATCACCCTAGTTTCAAAATGTCATCTAATCCTTTTTTCTGACCCCAAGTATAGTTTCCTAGGATTTTCATACATGGATATTATATATTTTTAGATGAATGTTCAATACAATACCAAAACACAAGACTAATGATGGTAGTAGTTCAATGTACATGGAGACTAGGTAAAAAATCATTAATTGGGTGAAATATATTCACTATCTCCTCTAAATATCCTATCCTTTAGTGATCATAAAAAACACGCCCACTTGAAATCAATTATTCATAATGTGGGGAAATGAAACATAATAATTGGTGATTTTAGATGATTTGTATCGGTACTAGGGGATAAATAAGTATAACATAAACATATGGGTATAATAACAAGATCATAAAATATTAAAAACATGATTTTCATATCAATGATTATATTATTGAGTTGAGAAATAAATGTTGGTATTTTAGAAGACATAAATAATATAAGAATCAAATAACATGAGAAATGAAGAGTAACATGGGAATAAGATAAATTACTATTTCATACACATAAGAATATAAAATAATTTCCATAATAGTCAAGGATCACATCTAAATTTATCGTAGCATATTAGGCTGACTCCAAAAGTCATCATAGTTATCTCAGTTCAAACCAAAGTCCATCATAGTAGAAAAATTCGCATAATGAATCAGGTTCCCTACATTTTATATTCACATCTATCTCATGAGATAAAAATCATAAACTAATGAATTTAAGGGAGATATATTCCCCACCCATTTCAAAATGTAAATCATATTTATGTGTTCCACAAGATCATAAAAAAAGTTTGGTATATCATAACCCATTAAATGAAGTGGGTTTCATAGAAAAATCATCATATCATAACCACTAGAAATGGGTAAGTATTAATAATCAATTTTTCATAGAAAAACATGTGGAAAAGGATGTTGGTTTTATAATAATGTTATCATGATATAACTCATAGAAGAGATATGGGTTTTATAAAATCTCGATCACCATAAACATATAAGACTTTAGAATGAATAATAGTTGTATCAAAAGATCATATCATCAATTATAAAAAATTATCATTTAGGGAAATCATCTTTATTGGAATAATATTTTGAAAATACATTCAGAACATTCCATGTGGAATATAACATTCCTTTGAATATAATTTTTTTTTTAAAAAAAATTCATAATTTTTTTAAATAAATTTTGTTGAAAATAATTTTGAAATTTTAAAAACGTATAATGAAAACATTGTGAGGTAATGATAGAAAAAAAACTCCCCATATGTTTTATATGATTAAATAATTATACCTTAAATTGTTTTTGTCAAAACAAAATATGTGTTTTTTTTGGAAAATCACATAAATATTCCTTAATTGTTTTTAAGAAAATGAAAAAATTGTTAAAAATTTCATTAAGTATATTTTTTAAAAATGTTATAAAATTTTGAAAATTATTTATAAAATAATTTTTTGACTGAAAAGTATTTTCAACTAAAGTGAGAAATAAAATATTATTTTCATTAAAAAAATTCTCAATTATATTAAATACAAAATAGTGCGAAAATGAAATTATAACTTTTAAATATCATGAATAACCACAGTAGAGGAACAATAATTTTATTTATTAATAGTTAAATCATATGATTTCAACTTTGGAGACATAACAATAAATAATCCTGATAAATGATAAGATTGTAACATTAAATCAGTAACACATTGGTTACATTTGAAACCTAATATGCATGAAATGAAGATACTAAAATAGATATGTAAACCAGTAAAATTTCTAGATATGTATCATAAAAGACATTAGTGGTTAGTATATATTCCACATTAAAGAAATACATTGTTAAAATGGATTTTGTATCAAAGAATATAATGGTGAGTTGTAAATTTCTTACCATAAAATTTCCTCTTATATGGATTAGTGGGAATACTTCTAATCAATGTAATTGAAAAACATTATTCCCTTTGTTCAATATAATAATATATCACAAATATTTCTAAGAGAATATGAAATAAAATCTTATTAAAATAAGTGGTTTCTATATATACTATATCCCAGTGTGTTGGAGATTCTATTATGACATAAAGAGAGGCTTATCAAGTTCATGTTATGATATTGGGTTATACTAAAAGAATGTTTTTATCATTATTAAATTAATATTTAATAAAGGGATTAGTCAGGATTTCAGGATTTTAATGTAAGAAATAGTTGTGGATACTTAGTTATATCACTATAAGAGGGATTTATTCATGGTACTAATGTTATTAAAAGAATATTTTCTATACGTGCATGTGGATTTTACAAACATATCCATGGAAAACATTTGGCCATGTGTCCAAATCCATTCAATAGAGAATCATGTTTAACACGTAAGGACATACATGTCATTAGATTTTGGATCTACTGAATATGGGAGTCTATATTAGTTGGTTCCCCAAAAGAAATTAATTTTTACAATTTAATTCCCGTATATTATTGAATTTTAATAATAATAAATATATTATCAAATATTTTTCATGTAGATATCAGACATGTTATAATATCATGTGGTTACTGTCTCTTCAATAAGTAATAAGAGTTTTTTAAAATAATGAGAACCATGAAATTCCAAGTTGGTATTCTTAATCCTAATTCTATAGTCAAATAACAATCCATGAATGGTAGGATAGTATGATTATTATCATGTTTGTGTAATCATGTGTAAATTATAAATCCTCTCATGATGATTGAGTATGGTAATCTCCAAGACACCAAACTATGATCACCATACATCATGTTAGAATTTTGTATGTTATGTGTCATTAGATATTAATATATGTCATCATTTCTAATTTTCACAGACCTTAATATTATTATAAATTTATGTCATGAATTATAAAAATAGATTCATTTCCATAAACCTAGAGGAATATACTATATAGAGAAGTTAGGTATGTTTTGTGCACCACCAATGACATATTATTAATCAATAAGTCAATGATGGATTTTACCCTTCTATATTTATAGATGTTGATATGTCAACCAATTGATTAAAATTTAATCATCATATTAAATTTAAAGGATATGGTTTAAAATAACGTTTATTACAAATTTGAAATAAAAAATGTATTAAGAATATAATTTAATGAAAAAAGTATGAAAAGTACTTGATGATATATTGAGATAAAGATATTATATTACACTATGAACATTTATGATTGGTTATCAATATTTAAATATTAAATTGTTTCTCTTGAGTGGCTTGCCTAGTATCTAGGCAGAAAACATGGACATCAGAAAAGCCTATAGAATACAGATGGGAAGGAATCATAGAGGGCCAGATACAACGTGTTTCTATTGATATCAATTAAATCCTATTTGAATTTAATTATAATGAAGAAATATTATTTTCAATACCAGTGAATAATTTTTTTAGGAATTATAATTTTTAAATATTAAAAAAATATGTATTCATAAGATAATTTTATTATTCTGTGAAAGAATATTATTTATCTATTTATTTTAATTTGGATCATAAAAAATAATTCTTTTTTCATCGATAAATAATTTATTTAATTGTATAATTTTTTGAGAAAATTTATTATCCAAACTATGGATAAAATATTTATTTTATTTATTATATAATTAACACATTTTAAATATTCATAATATTAATAGAATATTTATATTATTTATGAATAAATTTTTAATTAAACATTTATTTAGTTATTAAATATATTTCAAGGATGATGAGAGGATAACTATTTTTTTTGTAAAAAAATATTAATTTACAGGATTATAATATAATATTTATCATTATTCAAGTATGAGAAAACAATGAAAAATAATTGATATATTATTAATACATGGGATGGGGTCACATATATTTTAAAATATTCTTTTAGGGTTAGTGTAAAATTAAATGATATTTTATTCATAACCATATGTATATTAGTAGATCACTGCATCTACTGTGAAGAAATTGATTTAGATAGATTAAGATTGATAATCATTGGAAATAATAAATTTTAGTGCCCTATCCCATGATCTAAGAATGATATTGGGATATTCCACTTGCCTTCGTACACTCATTGAATATAAAGTAAGAATGATACTTAAAACCCAATGGAACCATTACAACAATAAAAATGGACAATGCAAGATGAACAATCATTTTTGTTAACACCTGAAAATATAACGATGTTGTTCCGAGATCATGGAATTTTTTTTGGATCACCAAAAGACAGATTCTACAATTGGATCATAGAAATTCCACCAAGTAAAGCCAAAAGGGTTTTAGATTATCAATATCCTCTTCAAAGAATGGTCTAATGACCAAGGTATTATTCTTAATGATCTATTTAATATAAATATAAATTTAACATTAAAAGATATTCACATGGTTCTAGTAACCATGTATATCACTATTCTATAGAAATTTTTTGTTGGTCATTAAATTTACCTACTAAAAAATATTTGAATTGTCCCTCAAATATAAAAATTGTTGAGTTGGGGTTCAGGGTGAAAAATTCTTGGACAATAATTAAAAATGTCACAAATAGAGTTTTATAAAACAAAGGATTACTCCAAAAGAAAATATTTATTTAATTAAAGGCTTTCATAAAATTATATTTAATAAAATATTTAATTTTGTTAAAGGTAATATTTTTTAAAATTAAACTAAAACTAAATTATTTTATAATGATGTTAGAAATTTATCCTAGAACAACAGTTTTACGTCGAATTATGAAAATAAATTCATTTTAAAAAATTAAAATTTTCAATTTTTCAAATTTACATTTTCAAAGAATATTTCAATATATAAAGAAAAATAATTTTTATTTTAAAATTAAATTTTTTAAAAAATATTCTTTCTCTAAAATATATTTCCAATATTGATAATAGATTATAATTTTTTTATCTACTATAGGATTTTTTATTCATAAAATTTATTAATAACAAGAATCAATTATATCAGGAGTTGTTTTTTAAGATTAATGTGATGAAATATATGTAACATAGAATTAATTTAAAATGAAATTGGAAACAATTTATGGGTGTTAATTTTCTCTATCAAGTGATATCAATTTATAACATATATACACTAGCATGTTATATTTATCACTACTCACCCATAATTGATAAACACCATTAATCTCAAATTTCAATATAAATTACATAAATCCCTTCATAGAACCATAAAAATTGTTCTAATGAGTAAAGACATCAAATTTAGATTGATTATGATCCACCAATATTACATAGTTTCGTGATCCAAAAAGTTAATAATAAAATTTATATAATAAAAATTCATAGATTTATTACATATAATTTTTACTCATATTTTATATTACACTTCTAACACAATATGTTGAAATAAAATAATGTTGGATCAATCAACGACTTGAAAATTATATAAAAATATAGTGTGATCTTTTAAAAAGTTTCAAATCCACTTGATATATTAAAACTAGGACTCTATTACAAAATTTCTAGTACTTCATCTAATATATTCATTAATTATATTGTTTCTATCTAAATATTTAATTTCATTTGTTTGTTTTTTCATAAAAATATGTAGGAAATATTTATCAACAAAATTTATAAATGTGTCGATAAATTTTATTAAATATAAATTTATCACCTAATAATGAGTAATTAATATCCATTAATCATGCTAAGTCATATCTTGGTGTCAGAAACAAGTGTTTATGTTAATAACATAACTATTTTCCATTACTATCAATTACATCCATAAATCCCATATAACTGAATCTTTTAATTCATTTTAAAATTTTACCATAGATCTCAATCACACATTCATAAAAATATAATGGAATAAGAAAGAAACTAATAAGTTTCGATTATACCATGTATTTTATCAATTGATACCACCTATTATAATAAAACCATGATACCACATGATATCAATTATCTTATTTCAATATATTTTTTTCTATTTATATCAGATTAGGAAATTTTAATTTCATAATTTTGTGTGTATTTCATCTTGAATATCATATATATTTTAATAAATTATTATCTTCAAAATCAATTTTAAATGTACACAATTATATTCCTCTTTTAAAAAATTTAATAACCTCAATACATCATTTGATATAAGGTTTTTTCAAATAAAAAAATAAACATCAATTTTATGTATGTATATTTTCTCCATTGAGATTTAGTTACCTTATTGTGCTACATATATAAGTTGAATCATGATCTATTATCACTTGATAACCACTTGATCTTCATTGAGACAAGTGAAGAATATATATAATTCCTTTAAATTTCTATATCTCATAATAAATATCAATCCCATTTGTACTTATTCATTAAAACCTAAAATTATATATTTACATGTTATTCCCAAATTGGCTACTTGACACCACTCATTATTTCATATTAGTTGTTTAAACCATTTAAATTTTCATTTCATCTAGATAAATAATAAGAACACCAATTTTTATACCCATTATTATTGATAGAATCTTTTCTTAGAATTGGAAAATATACATTTAGAAAAATAACTGCATAGATAGTTTGTCCCTCGTAATTATGTATCATTATGAAAATTATATATAACAACTAAATACATATGGAGATGTTTAGTGATGAAGATATTATATAAAGATAAATTTTTATGTTAGGCATGATTACATCATGATCTTGGGATATCAAAATTAATACATGAAATAATATTTCATCCATTCTACCCCCATTGTATATATGAAGAACTGAATATTTAAGTGTGTTCATATTCTAGTAGATAAATCATATAAAAGAACCCATTTATCAGACTAATACATGAGTTATAATATAAATCATTTTTTCTAATATTATTCATATGATGCATAAATGGACAATACATTAACTCATTCCTTTTAAATACATGAGTTAATTATTATAGTAGTTACAATTTTCCTCAAGGGATTTGTAAAGGAAACTTATATGTGATGGGAGTTTTAAATCTATATACTTTTTGCTTGGACACACCTCCTTTGACCATGACACTCCCTTTCATCTTCCTCTTTTATATATGATGTACTAATATACCATATAGAAAAAGAAGAATCTCATTCTAGCATTAAATGATATAGGTTACTTGTGGATACACCATAGAGGTGGGACAATTTTTTAAATCTGTGTTCCTTAACAAACAAATATAATGATAATGGTGTTTCTGTAGCTCTTTAGTGAATGTAACTCCTGTACAATATTTATTAATATTAGCATTTTTTGATGTTTCATAATTATTTTTATAGAGATTCTTGTAAAAGTTTTTATATATCTTCTACATCATCTAATAATTTTAATTATATTATTCTGAAACCCTTTCAAGATATTAGAGAAGGATCATGTTTTAGTTTTATAAAATATTCAATGAAATAAATAAGAAAAAATAAAAACAGATATTTTATTCATTTTTGGAAAACAAAATTCACAATGTGGTTTACACATATGTAGTTATAGTATATAATGTTAAATCAATGAATTACCTCACACAAATGAGGAGCGTATGGGTAACCTATGGATTACACATGCATAAAGAGGTCTGCGTGTGGGACATATTTATGCATCGTTACCTAGATTGGTCTACATATGGGTAACACAAACATAAATGTATATGATTATAAGGATATATAAAGGTGGATATTTTTTTAAAAGAGTAATTCAATGTTAACACAATGGTTTACCCTTAAGTGTATATGAACTAGGGTGGCTATGTAAAGGATTGCGGAATTTTCATTGACACAATGAATAAAAATTAAATATTAACTTTAAAAAAATAACATGCCTAATGGTATTACATATACATATTGATTTATATTACGGTTGTTTCCTCCTAACCCTTAGACATAGGTTCCTAATGACATATAATGGTTTCCGACCAGTTACCCATAAGTGAGTAAGCTAGGTAATGTTTATATCCATGCACATAGAGGATTAATGGTAGTGTGTAGAGGTAATATGACTTCTTCCCTTTACACAACGATTCTAGAAGGTATACAAAAGGCTTAAATTAGACCATTCTTTAGCTAATGTTATTATGTTAGGATAATGGGATTACATACTTATGATGGAATGGTCTCACGTGTATGGGTAAATAGAATGGTATTTAAAATTCTATTTTAAAATAATAAAATGTTTTTATGGTCGGATAAAGGTTTATATTTCAATTTAAGATCTATTTTTGAGAATAATTAATCTATAAGGGGTTTATAAATTAATTATATGACTCTAAATGGTTTATAACCAATTAATTAAATTTTTTGGATTCTTTTATTTTACCAAATATTAAATTATAATATTTGAAATACATTTAAATAAATTATATTTCAATTATTATGATATAGAAAAAAATGTTTTTATCTTGAAATCAAAATAGATAATTTATTACAGGACGTAAATAATGAAATAAGGCCAAAATATAAATTTTATATATTTAAATTATGAATTTACACAAATTGGATATTTTAAATTGATCAATATCAAATCAGGCCATATTTGGATATTATTTATGCCACATCAAATGTGTTTTGATAATTGATACAAAAAAGGTTTAAATAATGATTATTTATACATTATATGGATTATGTAAAATATTTATATAATAAAAGTTGGATTATCTATGGTTAAAAATTCGTAAAATATCATATATTTCAAATTTAAATGACATATAGTAATACATATAACGATTTTATATTTTGATGAATATAAATTGTTTATATTCATGGTTTTTTATAAATATGAAAGAGATAATATTGAAAAAATATAAAATGTTTACATTCGAATTTTTTAATGTAAATAATATTGATTATTAAAACTTGAATAGGTTTTATATGTTTCTTTAAATTATGAATTTCTTTTATTTATGAACAAATTCTATATATTTTTCTAGTTTTTAAATATTTGAATTATTCATTTTTAATGGATATACACTATTATATTCATGTTTAGTATGTTGTTTAAGAAATGTGAATACTTTTTATACTTTAGTATTAAATGATAAACTACATCAAGGATTTAATTTAGAATTAAATGCTAGGGTTTCATCTATAATTATTTTTGTTTATCTCCTACAATTAAATTACTTTTTAATTAATGTTATTAGCTTGAATTTAGATGTTTAATATTGTTTGTGAATATTAGGTGTCATATTTATGATTAATTAGAATCCCTCTTGAGTAATTTATCCTAAATTATTTGGACTTGGGGTTAGACTACCAACTTCCCTAGAGGCCTATTATTGACTATATTGGTTAATGAAGTTTGAAATCTATAACTTTGGGCTTACTCATTTGAGTATTGTCAAATTAAAAAAACTTCCAACCTTTACATGAAGTTATCTTATACATTAATCATATGATAAATTTTTACATGTATATATAAGTTTGAAATATATTTTTTGGGGATTAAAATTGATATATGGGTTTTGTTAAGAGTTACTCATCAATATGGGTTGAATATGTTGATTTGGTGGAGTGAATATTATTGAAAACTGATTTACTAGAATCATACATATATAAAAGGTAATAACATGAGATAATATGTTAAGATTTAATTCCAATTCAAATACTTAATGTGATATTCCTTCCAAAGTGATACTTTTCATAAATTCTATCTTCCAAATTTGTTATTTTGTGAAATTTTTTGCTTCCCCAGGATTGTATTATGTAATGAACGAATGTAATAAGTAAATATATATTGTCTTCTTTTGTAGTTTCATTATAAATAAGTGTTCCTATAAATTTTCATTAGTTAACATTTTTATGTAATTTTTTTGTACCATGTTTTTGGGAAGTCCTAACATTTAGGATACCAAAGGAATAGAGTTGAATTTTTCCATATGATGGATTCAAAAATGTGTTTTATAATTAGTTACAAAACAATCTGATATGATATTTTTCTGGTTATCCCTACGTAAATAATGAACTGGTGAAATGAATGCCTAATTTTTCTCACTAGTTAGAGAAACATGGTTGTCATTCTACAAATATATAAGTATAATTTTAAAAAAGGGGTTATCATTTTATTAGGATCCCATTAAAAGTCTTTAATAAATGGTAGAGAAAATAATATAATCATATAATAAATGTTTCTTCTATATATAAATGTTATCAAATTTTTTAAAAAAACATTTAGATTAATAAGTCAAATTGGGGAACATAATGTATGTTAGTCATCACACCCATAACTTATGAAAATTTCATAAGAATGATTATTAATTTCTGAAAAATTTAATTTTTCAGAATTGTTTCATTCATAGTAACCGTGTGATGAAATTTATCAATAGGTGAATTGTGAAGATTATTGAGGAATAATGATTCATTCAAGGTTTAAATTGAATTAGACAAAATGGATCGTTTTTTATAGGGAATTTATCATAGTATCATCTATATAATTTTTTTTACAAAATGATTTAATTAAAGTAATTTTTACCTGATATTCACAATGTTTTTAGAATGTATGAACAAGGATAAATATTTCTTAACTATGAAACTACATGGATAGTATATGTGGGTATTAATTCAAAATTGAATAATTAATGTTAGATGATAATTTCAAAAAAAAAAATATGAACCCAATAAAGGTCATTGAAACCTATGATTATCAGGAAGGAATAATAATACATCAATTTGATTAGATTTTCTATAATATTGCTGAATGATTTTAGGAAATTCAACAGAATTTACTTATCAATTATGGATGTTTCAGAAATTAATTCTTTTATTTTTAATGGAATTTTTTACTGAAATGTATATAAAAAATAAATTTAACTATATAGGTTTTCAAAATCTTCTAAATAATCGATTGAGTTTATAGTTTATGTTCATGATATAAAGTTAATAGTTACTACATTAATGATTATAATGTAATGGGTTTTATCTAGATTAAATGAATCTATTAAAAACATGTGTAACTTAATCACATTTCTCTGAGGTGAGAAGAGATTCTGTTCGATTCCAAGTGTTTTTTATGAATATTTATTGGGTGAATAATTTTATACATTGGGTTTATGATTCATCAATTTATGATACATTTTTTGAGAAGAATATATGTTAAAAATTATTTTATCTATTATGAATTTTTTATCATTATATTATGAAAAATTTGTGGGAATGTATAACCAACACACACTAGTGGTATATTTTTAAAAAAAGTATTCTTTAAAAAAATGTGTTGAAAAATTACCACTACATATATTATATTAAAATAATAGTGTTTGTTAAATATTTCTATTAAAAGGAAATAAATATTATTTAATTAATAGGATTTTTCGTATCATATGAATATATTCTAGAGAGAATATATTATCTATGAAGATAATGGGGGTACGTTTGCTCATAATGAATTTCAAAGTAAACAAATAATGAATAAGACCATTTTCCTTTTAAAGTGAATCTCATTTAATGTTGTAAGATAACATGTATGTATTATTATTCAACAATGTAAGCAGAAACATCATTTCATAGAAAATTTTTGTTATAATAGGGCTCCAAGGATGAGGGTGATACACTTAATAACTGTTACAAAAGTTGAAATCATAAAATTTGATAGTGTAAAGTAAAGAAGTTTGAATATGTTCAAAATTTAAATAGATTTTAATATTATTACTAATTAAAAAAAATTTAAACAAGAAAAATTAATAGATTTTCCTCAAAAAAATAATTTAGTGGGAGGTTTTTATCAGGAGATCATATCGAATGTTACATGGATTACATAAGATCTCTTGTATTAACAAAACCTATAATGTATATAAAATATAAGGATAACATAGAAATTTATCAGATATGGTATAATAATCTAGAGAATATATTGGTTTTCTTAATCATAATGAATTTAATAATATTAAACTTAATCATATTAAATGAATCCTAAATGTTATCATGATTTCATATTTTATAAATAGGTGAATATATAGATAGTTATTTTAATGAAGTGTAATGATTATTAACCTTAGAAATTATGACTTTGAGTTTATCCCTAATATATTTACATTATAGAATTTTATAGGTAATAATAAAATTTGATATTTAGAATGATTAAAATTATTCTATAGATAATCATAATATTATCATGGTTCATAATATATAAAATATTATTATTTGGGTGCAGTAGATGATTCACTAAGTATAAAACCTAGTGTTTTATATAGGTATCATTATTATACTAGTGGCACATGAATTATATTTGAGCACCCAATACATGAGGTTTGAGGGAAACCTATCATGAGAACCATTACACATAAATTCCCTACTAACACAAGTTTACAATTTGACATAGCTAATATGAGGGTGGTTGGGTATGTCACTGACCAAGTTATTGTTTAGAGCACAAACGAGATAAGATTTTTCATCTCATATGATGAGTAAAACATTACTTCCACGAAATGATATTGATTTAAGAAGTGTATGGACACATCTTGATTTTATATAACCATTAATATAATAGATATGTGTAGTATGTACCCTTAAGGATGGTTGACAGGTGGTATCTTCATCGATCTGGTTTTTCTATACTCTGAGAACCGAGAACATATATTATGGATATATTTTTTTCTATTCATCAAATTCTATGGTCACTCGGTGTATTACGTAAGTGAAAAATATTAGTATTAATTACTTTATAAGTTATAGACTGGTTAAAATTGTTATATTCATATGTGTATTTGGTGGAGATCGTTCCATATCTCTTTATAGATTTTTTTAGTATTGAAAAATTTCAATAGGGTACACTTATCATACTTATATATATATATGTAAAATCATATTTATTAAGTATTCAATAAAGGCCCATGGGTTTACACATTGGGTTTTAATTAATGGGGATTTATTTCGAATAATAATACAGCCCAAAAAATTTATTAGATTTAATCTAAAAGTATATTGGATGTCTTATCACAAGGTATATCATATGATCTGATATATGTGGAAGTTAATGATACCATTTGAAAAGTGTTTTTGAATTTTTATCATAATTATTTTTATATATACATTAAAAAGATATCATATATGACACAACATATGATGAAATGACAAAAATACTATTAGGATTCAGTGCATGTAAAATATTATAGGAAATTTTCCCCAAATCTATAACATGCATGTGATGAATGGCTATATCACATGCTTTGTATACTGAGATTTATTCACTAAATCATATTCCATGGGAGATATTTCATCTGATTATATAAACATTTTAATATTTCATTTGATTATATAAACATTTTAATATTAAATAATTCTAATATTTGAAACGTGTAAGTTACTTAAAAGATATAACTAATTGAATCATTACAAGAGTTGTAATATTAAGGGGGTTTTCTAAATTCATGATTACAATTACTGAATTTTGGATATATTAACTCAATAATTTAAAACACATGAATTAATGCATGAAATACTGAGGATTTGTGTAATGGGTTTTTAAATGTTACTTCTACATGATGGAAAGTGTACATGTTTGTTCCCACATTGAACATCCCTATATCCCAATGATATCTTTGATCATACAGAATTGAACACAAGGTACTTAAATACTATAGAGAAAATATAATTCTCATACAAACATCAGATGATTTAGTTTACCGTGAGAAAGACAACTTCATGTTGAATCTTTTTCCGTTTATTAATCTTTAAAAAACCCATATGAAGCCAATGATATTGTAGTAGTTATTTGGTGAAAGATTTACAAATAAAAAATTTATTCATTTTATTATTTTATATAGTTTCATATTTCATGCACGAAGACCCTTGAACATGTGTTTATATCCCTTCTTCCTTATATAATAAAAGTAATTAGAATCATTTAAAACTATTCGGGAACTTCACGAACATCCATAAGTAGCGGAAGGTGGTTTGTCTTTGTGAAATAAATATTTTTTTCCAACTCAATTTCATGACATTCATAGTGTTATCCTTATAATACTAACTGAAGAAACATTATTTTAGATATTATATATTTATTTTTCCATATTTCTCATTTTGGTATTTATCTTTATCAATGAATAATCAAAATACTTAATGATTTATATATCGATGCATCATTATTGTATCCTTATTAATATATTCCTCTACCTTCTTATGATTCATTTATATATGGTGAATCATTTTTTATAGTTATCTTAATCTGATGATATACCAAATGAAAACTATGTTTGGTGAAACTAAAGAATCTTCCAAAAACTAAAAAAATTAATAATATGAATATTGATATAAATTTTAGACCGTCTTCCATAATTCACAAAAACTCATCCTCAGTTTTATGTTTCTAGTGTAATCTACATTATATTATCATTAATATTCAACTGATGCACAATGTTACCTCAATATGTCATTGGATGTCACCCTGGTAAACAGATTATCATGATTCAAATTTCAAGAAATATTATTTATCATCACTAATATATATTCTATAAGGATTCATATATCATGATATTTCAAGTTAGTGTGTTTCATTCATGCATTAATTATTGGATTCTGATCTTGATGGATGACACACTAAATATGATAGAAATTTTTTTCACAATCTAATAATTTTCCTAGTTTATTTACTAAATGAGTCATCTATATTAACTCTTTCAATACATAATTGGAATAAATATTTTCCAAATCAATTTTTGATAAAGTAAAAACATGATAAAATCATGACATCCTATAGACTACAACTCCACCAAATGTAAAATCTAAAGTTGTCATACTTTTCCCAGAAGCTATGTCACTAGAAACATCTATATATACCAAACCCTTTAACATATCACCATCTACAAAATATAATTCATCATTTTTTTATCCCTTATAGTATAAAATAACCATTTCCACCATTTTCCAATGTTTTTATCTGGAATTTAAAATGCAATTGTGAATTAATATAACTATAAAATCTGTAGGTTTTAATGTAAAAACCATTGAATACATCAAACTTATTACTAATAATGAAAAAGAAACCTTGAACATGTTAAGAACTTTTATATACATTAATGTTGAATGTTATATATATCATTTGGTGTTTTTATTGTGTGTCCGTTGGGGGTATAGGTTGAAACTTGTTTATAGTTGGAAACTCAAAACATTTTGATTTTCTTATGAATTTATTCCATATTTGATAAAATAATGTGTTAGTTTTATTACCCATCTTGATTATCATCATTAATATTTTCTTGGGTTGTTCAAGGGCCATAATTTCAATCCTTTTAGAAAACATCCTCTTCATTTTATCAATCCGTTAGACCTTTGGTTGAGAAGTCAACATATCATGAACATACAACAACACTGTCATATATATTCCATCATCAATGGATTATTGAAACAACAGTGATTAGAATTAAATTTACTACTAAATTAATCAAGAATTAAATTATCAAATATTTGATTCAATGATCATGGAGAATCCTTAAATATTTAAATTCCAATGTTCAATATATAAAAAAATTTTTTCCTTTCGGTGAACATCATATCCATTGAGATGCATGAGGTAATTTTCATCATAAAATTACCCATGACGTAAAACTATCTAAAAATATTATTTATACATGTGTAGAATATCTAAAACCAAATTCATAGTATAATTAGAATGGTTTTGTTATCTACTAATGTTGATAAAATTTCCAAAAATAAATTTTCTCCATTTTCCTAAACACCCTCACCACATACATTAATTTGTATCTCTTACCTCCATGAGCTTCCTATTTCAAATAAGAAAACTCATATATTTTCAAAAGCTCATTTTCATCTAGTTAGATTGGATAAATCCCATGTATCTGGATTTTTAATGATTGATTTTCATTCTCCATGCATGAATCCCACAGTATTGAGTCATAGAGTTATGTTTTTTTCCAGAAAATTCTCATTTCCTAAAACCATAAGATGTAGATTTTTTATATCATCCTACAATTTAAAAATTTTCTTTTTAATATGAATGTATTTTATATAAAAATTTTAGAGTCACATGATGGGACCTCTCCATTCGATATTCATTCATTTGATCCTTCTTCATTCAATATTGTCTATCAAGCATTCCCTATTTGAAACATGTCTACTCAATCACTCTTTTTCCTGAATCCATACTATTCGGGTTTCAACTTCTAATATTCTTCAATATTTTATTGATATATTATATATCCAATAAAATAATTTAATCATCTTGAACTTGAAAGATTTATAAATCCTCTACTTTCTTATTTTTGGGGGTTTTATCATTCCATAGAAGTTCTAATGTTGAATCAAAGGAATTTGACTCATAAAATAACTTTTCTTATAAATTATGTGAAGAAATCACTTTTGTATATATAATTTAATGGAAATAATCAGTATAAAAAAATTTAAATAATTTTTAAGTGATCAAGATCATAACTCAACCACTAGAGGGTCCCCCACAACTATCTTCAATAGTCTATTCGACTATAAACACTCATCCTACCTCAGCTATGCCACCCTATCCATAATCATTGTGAATATTCTTAGTATTTATCTTCTTTGTGTGATATTAAGAACCCCAAACATGCCATTATTTCCCTAAAATTTAATTCTTTAATCCTTTATAGAGGCATTAACTTAATTAACTATAGAAAATATTGGTTAAGATAAACCAGATTTCAATATTAAAGACACTTTCTCTAAAATTCTATGAATACCATATGGGTATATTGAATCACTTCATAGTCGAAGCACAATGGATCACCTCTGGATTAGTCATATGATTCAATACATTAGTCCACTAGAAACTCAATGACCTACTACATGTCCCTGATCTTATTATTTATTATACATGAAATGGAAATCATCTCTATAGTAAGTGTCTCACCATCCAATGGATGAATAGTTGGAAGAATATAAACTAATTTATCCTCCCGAAAGACCATTAAATTAGTTAAGGCCTTACAAAAATACTTGGGAAATTTTCAAGGTTAAATATTTTAACTTTTTTTTCGATGATAGGATAAATAGGATCTCAATATTAATTTCCAATAATTCATTATTTCCAACCAAGAGAGGGGAAAACTAAATTATATCAGTGAATCGAGTATATTTTATTACCTTAAGGACCTTTAATTTTATCCATGAAATTACACTTCTTATAATTATATCATATATTATAAATCAACGAAAATTAACTAAATAACATTATAAAAACATTATAAATGATGAATGAATGAAATAATAAGTATTTATAAAATTTAAGGAACCAAACCAATGGAATTGTAACCTGACCTCTGAAATATTAATGTGACAATAAGAATAGTCACCTATAATATATAATAGAAACCTCACGTATAAAATTATAATTAATATTTAATAATATTTTATGTGAAAATATAATATATTTATATCATAGAATAAGTAATTAAATGTTTTAAAAATCATAAATTAAGTAATGGAATTTTTGGGAAACTTAAATTTTTATTCACAATTTAATATTTAATATAATTATTTAAAACATTTTTAAAAAAAAAATTATATTCAAAAATTAATTTTTTTGTCTTATTATTTTATGATAATTTTATAAGACCGTAATAAATTTTCGAAAGTGTAATAAAATCAGTAATAATCATAAAATTAGTATTTTTCAAAAAAATGATGATTTTAATTAAAATATAATTTAATATAAATAGAACTTTTTATTTATAAAATGGATCACATTTTTTAATTTAACCTATCTAAAATGGTTAGGGAGAATTTTTTTCTAAAATAGTTTACTTTTTTTTGAATAGTGAAATACATCAATTTACAGTATAAGCTAAATATAAAATTTTTTGAGTCATTGTAGCACCCTAGGTAAATAAAGAATATTACATTTTTATATTTATCCATATTTGTGAATAAAATATTAATATGACTTTAAAGGGGACACTATGCTCGATGGCGTACCCAACACGCAACAACAAGTTTCTTGGGAATCTTACGTTGCACTCTAATAATAAAATAATATTATTTATCATGTAGCCGTTGTATTGGCGGGAATTGATAGAAATAACTAAAATATGATTATATATGTTTTTTAATGTTTTTACATTTATCCAATAAAAGCTAAAGGCTTAAAATACAGAAAGAATTCAATATTAGGTCTATATGCCCTAGTTTTCCCTAAAGGTTCACTTATCTCCTTTTGATGGAGAACTGTAATTAAATATAGTTTTGATCACTCTTATACATTCTTTTGGACCAAATAAAACTCTTATTTAGAATCGGGACATCAAATTTTACTTTGTGTAATTTTTTGGTATTTTTCCGATAAAGTTCATTTTTAATGAATAGTGTAAAATGTTGTGTTTTAATTCAAAACATCTTTTTAATCTAATTTATTTATATGATTAGATAATCTTTTTAATTGGTTTTAAAGTGAAATTAGAAAATATTTTTACCATTAAATTCAATAGTGGTCGTTGGAATTAATTTCACTTTTAAATTGGACTTAAACTAGTATCAATCTTTTGATAATTATTGTTTCTCAAAAACACGCTATTTTTTTGAAAGCAGGAGTTAATTATTAAATTAATTAATTATACTTATATTCTTTGAATTAGGTAATATAAAAATCATTTTTGAATCGGAATATCAAATATATCTTAGGGTGAATTTTTTGTAATTTTCTGAAAAACTCCAATTTTTGATGAATAGTGAAACCACTAAGTGGTAATCAAGCAAACTGATTTTTCAGTTAAATGAAAGTTTACCACTAATGTGTATTGAATTTTGAAAAAACCAACATAAATGGTTGTCATTAGTATGTAAAATGTGGTTTAATGGGATGAAAATAATTTTTTGGTGAATAGTAACTTTTTTTCATTAATCGCGATTAGAGGTAATTAGTGTAATTTAAGGTAAAAATGATATTATAAAAATATGAAAACACCATGAAACTTGTCCTACCCCTATTGGATGAGTCATGGCCGACCAAGACAACCCATGGGTCAACTTGGGGACCCCATGGAGCCACTTTGGTTGGAAAATGACATTAATATATATTTATTTAATGTTAAAATTAAATTGACACAAACATGAGTTGTTTTACTGAAACAGTTCTCAAGTGGGGTTACACAAGTCCAAATTTTGACTATAAATATTAATTATAACGATAAAAATATTTCCTACATCATAGTATTTTTTTATAATTTTTAGATATTAAATAAATTAATTTAATTACGACATCATGATGATTCAACGATGACCTCATTAATGAACAATTTAAATAAAATGAAACAATAATATAAAATCTAAGACCTAAACTTGTCCAAAAACTATTGGATGGGAATATTTAGAATCCTTATCATATTATCTTCGAAATATATCAATGTGGGACCTTAGAAATTCGAAACACTTTTGAAAATAAAATAATAGTTTCATGATTTCCAAAAGTGCCCCTCCTCTCCTCTTATAAAAGGCCCCCACCTCTACCTCATTTCATACACTCCTCAACCTTTGGCTCGGCCATCCCCTGACCATTTACTCTATCCACATACCTCTCCTAATCCTAGAGGATTCCCTTTGGGCATAATCCTTTCAAAGGAAGCCTTTAGGCTCAAATAAAAAGGAGTTACACTTTTAAAGGTAATTCATTCTCTCATGTTCATTTGTTTTATTTTGCTTCTCCAACCCTCTAAAATCTTTTTATTTACTTCTTTTGTAACAACAACAGTATATTAAATATACTAGGATGTTGTTATAAGATTTATTCGAGCTAAACTCTCACACAACTACATCAAATGGTTAAAGAGCATACGGTTTCCGTGGATGGCGAAATTCTGCCTCCCGAAACGATGATTGTTCAATACTCATTTAACACCTTCAAAGGTGGCCATTATGATGTCACTATTTTTATATATGATATATAATATGTTTATTCTTTCCTTAAGCTTCTGTATTTTTCATTTGTGGCATACCATTATTGTTTCCATTATGGGTAAACACGATATCTTCATTTTAGGAAGTGCGGACTACCGCCCCCTGAAAGTGATTTGATTTGTTAATACCATATGTGGGATGTGTAAAGGATAAAGTTAATGATATTATATATGTTATTATACTGGAATTATAATATACTATTATATAATTATGATTCCATTCTAGAAATACGAAATAGAAATGGAAGTAGCGTTCATTCGTACGTACGGCTTACCGTCTCCCTGAACGGTGCATTTCATTTCTTACCTCTAAATGTGATGTAATATTATAAATACATGTATATTATGAATATATATGATATATATGTTATCCAAATCATTAATATCATTCTGGATATAATGAAACTTTGGCCAAATTAACAACATGTAAGTGTAAGAAGTCTATTTTTGACTTAAGAACCAAATACCGACAAAATTAACATTATTAACTTAAATGATTGTATGATGTTCATAACATGGTATAAAAGGAATAATTAACTTGAAAAAGGTTTTTAAGCAAGTAGATATTAACTCAAGTTTATTATTTAGGAGATTAAAGAACGGTCAGGTCAAGTCGGATACGAGGTAAGGGATCCTACACCTCTCTTTCTTTTTAAGTACACTCTTTTATGTCATTCCTTTTAAGCTCATATTTATTATGATTGGGATGTTATTTTATATTACTCAAACTTTAATTATTATGTTCATATGATAAGAGACCCTATTTCCTCTCATAAATCCATTTTGGAAGTTTTAAGTGGCGTCGTTAGGCTGCCGAGTTTCCGTAAGGGATTTTTCATCTCACTTTTATTTCTGTGAGATTTATGCTACATTTGCCACAATTTCAATTGAGTGGTTTATGTACTGCCCATTATTACACTCCTTTTGTAATATAATTCCATTTATGGGTATTTACATATTCATTTTATGACACTTCTTCAATGGGGTGTACTTTTCGAAAGTTACCCAAGTCGGTAAGGGAACCTTTCACCCTCTTTTTTTTAAAAGACTTCATTTGTTATGTCTTTTAATTCACATACTATTTTGTTGGGATATGTTATTCTATATCCTTATTGATGTAAATTTTATTTCCAAGTGATGATATTCCATTTTTATCTCTCATCAACTCATTTTCTGAATTTTTGAAGTGACGCCGTTAGGCTGTCGAATTTTACCAAGGGAACGTTTTAACCCAATTTCGATTTCTTTGGGGTTCAACATGTAGTTATTGAATATGTCATCCTTTGAATATGTGTGAATGACCTTTTATTGTTTTACACTTAATATCCAATTATATTGGGTGTATTTATTTTTGGCACACATAATTTTGATATTGATTCATCCTTAATTTAAGGGTACCTTCCTTATAAGGGATTTCATCACATTTTACATCCCTATTGAGACTTCATTGTTGTTATGCACCAATTCACTCTTATATGGTGTATATACTGTCCTTTGTAATATTATATCATGAATCCATTTATTCTCATGATATTATAAAGTTCTGATTAAATGTTATTCCTCAATTATTGTATTCAAGTGTCTCTAATTTTGGTAAAAACCCTTTGACCAAAATATCATTTTAAATGTTTTAATGACTTGTTCTTATTAATATACATGTTTTCAAAATGGTTTTAAGGATTTTTTTTATATGGATATTAATGGTTTAAAATGTTAAAAGCTTCAAGGTGGTATGGGACACTTTGATTCAAAATTCTCCTTATTAAATTTTTTAAATGGTTTTGGAAATGGTTTCTTTTTGTATGGATTCATTCTTTCAAAATACTAAAATGTTATATTGTGATTGAAATGTGGAAATGTTTTGTTTACTTTATGCATGTTTTATGTGATACGTTTATGTTATGGTTCTTGGGCATTGTTATGAAAACGGGTGGTTCCGTGATAAACTAAGGGCGGGTGAGCCCGATATAGCTCTCCAATGCATTGGGTAACGCGAAGGAGTGAAACATTAAGGTTTCTCCGAAGAGATTTAGGGAATATACTATGATGGGTATTACAAACGTAACCAAGAGGGTTACTCCCTATGTAAGAATGTTATGAATACCTCAAGATACCTTTATGTCTTATGATTTCGATGATTTATTCATGATTGGATGAGGTATGTTAAAGTGCCTATGTTTTATGGGTAAAGTATGATTTCATTCTTATGTATATATGTACTCATGTTTCCTTTCCATATTTTTTTATAACCCTTATTGAGCTTTTTATCCTCATCCCATGTTTTTGAAATGTTTTTCACAGGTCATGGGAAAGGTACATGATGTGATGATAGTGTCAAGGATGTTTCAAGAAAGAATCCGTATTTTATTTTAATTATGTTTACGTTGAAGGGAAGAATGAATATTGTCTTTTATGTAACCACTTTGTTTAAATGTGGAATGTAATGCAAGTTTCATGATCTAATTCTCTAAAACTCTAAACCTGAAAATATCCTCAACGTGTAATCTTGTGATAACTCAAGATTATGTAAGGTTTAAGGCTGGGGCCTTATAGTTGGTATCAAAGGCCGGTTTATATAACTTTAGAGGTTAGGGTATTCTTTAAGCATAAGTGACATTACCATAATGGTTAGGATTTCAAAAAGAGTCCTAGTTTTAGATAAAGTGAATGAGTAAGTATATCTTAGTGTTTATATTACTCATTAGTACATGATGGTTTTGTTGATATACTCACACTGACCATTTTGGTTTTAATAAATGGCTGGATCTAGCAGGCACCAAAGTAACAGTGGATATGAAGGAAACTGTGACGGTTTTTTAAGCAAGCAACTGAATGATATGGGAGCTGCAATGAGAACTCTTGTGACTATCCTCAACCAACTATCTGGAGTCATGATTGACCACCTAAACCTTGGAGATTTCTCTAAGGCATCATATATGAGAGAAACAAATCCCTACGGAAGTACAGGTAATAATCATAAAGGTAAGTGTGTTAAAAAACCTATGTGTCAAAGATGTGGAAAGAAGCACCTAGGAAAATGTTTCAAAGGGAAAGAAATATGCTATAGATGTGGAAATGAAGGTCATAAAGCAAGAACCTTCCATGGAAAAAGGAAGCATCCAGTTGACTCGAGGAAAGGGAAAGAAGTTCTTTCTGAGGGATCAATTGAATGTTTTAAATGTGGTGTGCATGGTCATTATGAAAACACATGTCCTATGAAGAAGTTTCGTGAATGGGATCACCAAGAGCGTACAAATGTTCGTTTACCAATACCTAATGCCATTCCGATTAAGGATGAAGAAAATGACAATGACCAATCGAAGGTATGTATTATTTCATTACTATTGTTTTCCTATTTTGGAATCTTAAGATATGATTCATGATTTTGTTTGTAGGAAAGAGGTATTTCGGAATAAGTTGGAAAGGAATGGTTAATGGATCATGAAGAATGTTGAATGAGTAAGATGTCAACATATAAGGTCTCCAAGAGTTATGGTGAAATTCTTAAGAGTATTAAGTCTCTTTTGATGATGGGGTTACATTAGAAGACTTTTTATATTATGTGTAACCCTGATGTTTAATATAGGCAAATTTTATTCAAGGAATAGTTATCTTTTCTTTTGTGGACATAGTTATAAAAAACCATTTGGGTTTATATGATCCTTACTTTTGAGGTAATTATGGGTTACTATATGTTATGATTGAAGTGAAAGGCATGAGATAAAATTGAGGTTAAATTATGTTATGGTTATTTTTGATGATTTTATCCCTTTTTGGGGAATGATTTGAGAATTATATAGTTTTGAAAAAAGGACAACACGCAGACCGTGTGACTACCCGTCGCGTCGGACAAAGCTGCGGGAATCGAACCCACAACCAAAGTGCGACTGGTATTTATCGCCTACCACTGGACTACGTGAAGTCCCTGGTTAGTTTGACTGATTCTTTTTAGTTAGATGATTTTATGAATTAAGAGTAAGTTTATTTTTGGTTATTTATGAAAATGATTAACCTATCATGGAGGATATGTGATTAGGTTAATTACTTTTCAATACAAGACTTTAGGAGTAACTGATGTTGTTTGGAGATAAATGTTACGATTTAACTTGGAAGACTATGTGACTAAACCCTTCAAACATTTGGGTTTCAATCTTATATTGGTTTACTTTGAAGAATTTTATGGACAAATTGTTTATCGAATGGTCCTCGTTGAACTTGGGGTTTTGCTAGACAAATTTTGGAGATTAAGAATAGATTTTCTTTTTAATGGGTTATCCTTTTATGGATTATCTGACCTTGTACTAACCTTTTTGTTTTTGGTTTTGGTTAAAGCATAAAGACATGGTATGTATATAGTTCTCTTTTGTGGATTAGGTGATTCTCTAGAAGTTGATTATAGTACTCTTAATGTGAACAAGTCTCCCTAAATACTCGTCTTTTGGAAAAAAAATATGAGTTTGATTAAGGAATCTAGTAAAAGTTGAAAGTCAACATGATAAGTGATTATGTTTCCTTGTGAATAAATTCCTCAATAAAAAGTAACTTAAAACAAAAATTTTGTCTATTAACTTTTCCTACTGGGGAACCCAACACCGTTTAACCGATCGCAAGTTTTTGATTTTCTTATTGTTAACTTTCTCCTAAACATGTTTTCTATCACTCTCCATCAGAACATGACCCTATGTTTTTTCCTCCATGTCCATGTTTTCCTACATGGAGTCCTAGTATGGGTTAACTCGGGTGACCTCTGTGCTTATCTTTCTTTATTTTAAAGTGTTTGCTTTACCGACTCTTGTTCTGATGTGGGACTTTCAAAGATGTTTCCAAGCTCAATATTAAAAATTGCGAGGACGCCATTCCCAAAAGGGGGGAAGGATGTAGCACCCCAGGTAAATAAAGAATATTACATTTTTATATTTATCCATATTTGTGAATAAAATATTAAAATGACTTTAAAGGGGACGCTATGCTCGATGGCGTACCCAACACACAACAACGAGTTTCTTGGGAATCTTACGTTGCACTCTAATAATAAAATAATATTATTTAACATGTAGCCATTGTATTGGCGGTAATTGATAGAAATAACTAAAATATGATTATATATGTTTTTTTAATGTTTTTACATTTATCCAATAAAAGCTAAAGGCTTAAAATACAGAAAGAATTCAATTTTAGGTGTATATGCCCTAGTTTTCACTAAAGGTTCACTTATCGCCTTTTGATGGCGAACTGTCATTAAATATAGTTTTGATCACTCTTATACATTATTTTGGACCAAATAAAACTCTTCTTTAGAATCGGGACATCAAATTTTACTTTGTGTAATTTTTTGGTATTTTTCCGATAAAGTTCATTTTTTAATGAATAGTGTAAAATGTTGTGTTTTAATTCAAAACCTCTTTTTAATCTAATTTATTTATAGGATTATATAATCTTTTGAATTCGTTCTAAAGTGAAATTAGAAAAATATTTTTACCATTAAATCCAATAGTGGTCGTTGGAATTAATTTCACTTTTAAATCGGACTTAAACTAGTATCAATCTTTTGATAATTATTGTTTCTCAAAAACACGCTATTTGTTTTGAAAGCAGGAGTTAATTATTAAATTAATTAATTCTACTTATATTCTTTGAATTAGGTAATATAAACATCATTTTTGAATCGGAATATCAAATATAGCTTAGGGTGAATTTTTGGTAATTTTCTGAAAAACTCTAATTTTTGATGAATAGTGAAACCACTAAGTGGTAATCAAGCAAACTGATTTTTCAGTTAAATGAAAGTTTACCACTAATGTGTATTGAATTTTGAAAAAACCAACATACATGGTTGTCATTAGTATGTAAAATGTGGTTCAATGGGATGAAAATAATTTTTTGGTGAATAGTAACTTTTTTTCATTAATCGCGATTAGAGGTAATTAGTGTAATTTAAGGTAAAAATGATACTATAAAAATATGAAAACACCATGAAACTTGTCCTACACATATTGGATGAGTCATGGTCGACCAAGACAACCCATGGGTCAACTTGGGGACCCCATGGAGCCACTTTGGTTGGAAAATGACATTAATATATATTTATTTAATGTTAAAATTAAATTGACACAAACATGAGTTTTTTTACTAAAATAGTTTTTAAGTGGGGTTACACAAGTCCAAATTTTGACTATAAATATTCATTAGAAAGATAAAAAGATTTAATACATCATAATATTTTTTTTATAATTTTTAGATATTAAATAAATTAATTTAATTATGACATCATGATGATGCAACGATGACCTCATTAATGAATAGTTTAAATAAAATGAAACGATAATATAAAATCTAAGACCTACACTTGTCCAAAAACTATTGGATGGGAATATTTAGAAGCCTTATCATCTTATCTTCGAAATATATCAATGTGGGACCTTAGAAATTTGAAACACTTTTGAAAATAAAATAATAGTTTCATGATATCCAAAAGTGCCCCTCCTCTCCTCTTTTAAAAGGCCCCCACCTCTACCTCATTTCACACACTCCTCAAGACTTTGGCTCGGCCATAACCTGCCCATTTACTCTCTCCACATCCCTCTCCTCATCCTATAGTATTCCCTTTGGGCAGAATCCTTTCAAAGGAAGCCCTTAGGCTCAAATCAAAAGGAGTTACACTTTTAAAGGTAATTCATTCTCTCATGTTCATTTGTTTTATTTTGCTTCTCCAACCCCCTAAACTCTTTTTATTTACTTCTTTTGTAAAAACACAAGTATCTTAAATATACTAGGATGTTGTTATAATATTTATTCGAGCTAAAATCTTACACAACTACATCAAATGGTAAAAGAACATACGGTTTCCGCGGATGGCAAAATTCTGCCTCCCGAAACGATGATTGTTCAATACTCATTTAACACCTTCAAAGGTGGACATTATGATGTCACTATTTTTATATATGATATATAATATGTTTATTCTTTCCTTAAGCTTCTGTATTTTTCATTTTTGGCATACCATTATTGTTTCCATTATGGGTAAACACGATATCTTCATTTTAGGAAGTGCGGACTACCGCCCCCTGAAAGTGATTTGATTCGTTAATACCATATGTGGGATGTGTAAAGGATAAAGTTAATGATATTATATATGTTATTATAATGGAATTATAATATACTCTTATATCATTATGATTCTATTCCAGAAATACGAAATAGAAATGGAAGTAGCGTTCATGCGTACGTACGGCTTACCGTCTCCATGAACGGTGCATTTCATTTCTTACCTCTAAATGTGATGTAATATTATAAATACATGTATATGATGAATATATATGATATATATGTTATCCAAATCATTAATATAATTCTGGATATAACTAACCTTTGACCAAATTAACATCATGTAAGTGTAAGAAGTCTATTTTTGACTTAAGAACCAAATACCGACAAAATGAACATTATTAGCTTAAATGATTACATGATGTTCATAACATGGTATAAAAGGAATAATGAACTTGAAAAAGGTTCTTAAGAAAGTAGAGATTAACTCAACTTTATTATTCAGGAGATTAAAGAACGGTCGGGTCAAGTCGGATACGAGGTAAGGGATCCTACACCTCTCTTTCTTTTTAAGTACACTCTTTTATGTCATTCCTTTTAAGATCATATTTCTTATGATTGGGATGTTATTTTATTTTACTCCCACTGTACTTATTATGTTCATATGATGAGAGAACGTATTTCCTCTCATCAATCCATTTTGGAAGTTTTAAGTGGCGCCGTTAGGCTGCCGAGTTTTCGTAAGGGATTTTTCATCTCACTTTTATTCCTGTGAGATTTATGCTACATTTTCCACAATTTCATTTGATTGGTTTATGTACTGCCCATTATTAAACTAATTTTTTAATATAATTAAATTTATGGGTATTTACATATTCATTTTATGACACTTCTTCAATGGGGTGTACTTTTCGAAATTTACCCAAGTCGGTAAGGGAACCTTTCACCCTCTTTTTTTTAAAAGACTTCTTTTGTTATGTCTTTTAATTCACATACTATTATGTTGGGATATGTTCTTCTATATACGGATTGATGTAAATTATATTTCCAAGTGATGAGATTCCCTTTTTATCTCTCATCAACTCATTTTCTGAATTTTTGAAGTGATGCCGTTATGCTGTCGAATTTTACCAAGGGAACGTTTTAACCCAATTTCAATTTCTTTGGGGTTCAACATGTAGTTATTGAATATATCATCCTTTGAATATGTGTGAATGACCTTTTATTGTTTTACACTTAATATCCCATTATATTGGGTGTATTTATTTTTGTCACACATAATTTTGATATTGATTTATCCTTAATTTAAGGGCACCTTCCTTATAAGGGATTTCATCACATTTTGCATCTCTATTGAGACTTCATTGTTGTTATGCACCAATTCACTCTTATATGGTGTATATACTGTCCTTTGGAATATTATATCATGAATCCATTTATTCTCATGATATTATAAAGTTCTGATTAAATGTTATTCCTCAATTATTGTATTCAAGTGTCTCTAATTTTGGTAAAAACCCTTTGACCAAAATATCGTTTTAAATGTTTTAATGACTTGTTCTTATTAATATCCATGTTTTAAAAATGGTTTTAAGGATTTATTTATATGGATATTAATGGTTTAAAATGTTAAAATCTTCATGGTGGTATGGGACCCTTTGATTCAAAATTATCCTTATTAAATTTTTTAAATGGTTTTGGAAATGGTTTCTTTTTGTATGGATTCATTATTTAAAAATACTAAAATGTTATATTGTGATTGAAATGTGGAATTTTTTTTCCTTTATGCATGTTTTATGTGATACGTTTATGTTATGGTTCTTGGGCATTGTTATGAAAACGGGTGGTTCCGTGATAAACTAAGGGCGGGTGAGCCCGATATAGCTCTCCAATGCATTGGGTAACGTGAATGAGTGAAACGTTAAGGTTTCTATGAAGAGATTTAGGGAATATACTGTGATGGGTATTCCAAACGTAACCAAGAGGGTTACTCCCTACGTAAGAATGTTATGAATGCCTCAAGTTACCTTTATGTCTTATGATTTCGATGATTTATTCATGATTTGATGAGGTATGTTAAAGTGCCTATGTTTTATGGGTAAAGTATGATTTCATTCTTATGTATATATGAACTCAAGTTTCCTTTCAATATTTTTTTATAACCCTTACTGATCTTTTTATGCTCATCCCAATTTTTTGAAATGTTTTTCACAGGTCAAGGGAAAGGTACGTGATGTGATGATAGTGTCAAGGATGTGTCAAGAAAGAATCCGTGTTTTATTTTAATTATGTTTCCGTTGATGGTATGAATGAATATTGTCTTTTATGTAACTACTTTGTTTAAATGTGGAATGTAATGCAAGTTTCATGATCTAATTCTCTAAAACTCTAAACCTGAAAAGATCCTCAACGTGTAATATTGTGATAACTCAAGATTATGTAAGGTTTAAGGCTGGGGCCTTATAGTCATGGTTGGTGAATGGATAATGTAACCCAAATTGGTTCGAACACACATGTACTATATTAAATTTTTATTCGATGGAATCAAAACTATTCATTTTTGTGAGCCAAAATAATAAACATGTGAAAAAAATTATAAAAAACACACATATCCTCCAATATAAATACCACCCCTCACCACTGCTTTTCCTCACACCAATAAAGTCTTAATTCATTTACAAATTCCACCCAATACTCTTAAGAATATTTTCCTCAATTTCATGGAGCCTTTAGGCTAAAAAAAATGAAAAAATAAGTGTCTCAAATAGGTTCTCATGGAGAATAATTCATCATTGAAAAAAATCATTATTGTTCTTTTAATTTATTTTTTAGTAAATTTTATTTTCTTATTATATTCTCACCTCCCATAATCCAAGTGAAATTATATCTAAAATTTATTTTATATACTTTACATATATTTTTTTAATGGAATATCCCATTATAAATTATCTTCTCTTATCCTTTAATTCTAAAAATGATGATATCACACGTGAGGTGCTGATCGACCGCTTTCATGGATGATGAGATTTCATTTTTCTTAATACAACCCTAAAAGATGTTTATAAACCCATTTTATTGCCAAATTCTTTTATAATATATGTATTATATCTTATTTATCATTTAGGAACTAGTTTATATACCTAATACTAATTAACAAAACAAAACTAGTTCGTGATGTTCGAAAAAATGAAAAAAATACTCTAAACTATTATCATTAACATTTTATCTAATGAATCGTCCTTGTATTTGGTAGAAAAATGATATGTAAGAACATTTAATATAATTTATATTCATTGATAACATATAATTTCAATTCTAGGAAAGTATTCTCACTTTACATGATTTTCCATTCTTTTATATAATTAAACCAATCATGAAAACCAAGGAAACAAACACTCTTGAAATAAAATTGTATCTTATAACTCCTCAAAAAGGGCATAAATGATTCATCATTGATTTTATTAAAATGAAAAAATAATCTAAATGGTTATCCTTAACATATTATCTAATGATTCATCCTTGCATTTGGTAAAAATGATATATAGGAACATTTAATATTATTTATCTCAATAAATAACATATAATAACAATTCTAGGAAAGCATTATAATTTTACATGATTTTCCATTCAGGTATATAAGTAAACTGATCATTAAAACAAAGGAAAATAATGCTCCCAAATGATAAAATTGTATCTTATAACTCATAAAAAAGGCCGTAAATGAACATAATAAAAATATTATAAATAATATAAATGTTGAAAATGTTATCAATTAATTAATTAATGGATTTAATTTTATTAACATGTACATTATGGTAATGTGTAGAACACTTTTAAGCACATGGTAAGGGATTCTTTTTGAACATAAATTTTTTCCTTCAGGTCACACTTTCTCTCTATTGACCCTAATGTAACTATTATTTGTTATTATATAATTCATCAAAAACTTTGCCTATTAGTTCCAAAAACATGTATCCATATTATTGCAACATACTTTTGTGGGGAAATGCATGTCATAAAAAGGACCATTTCTCAATTTTTCTCGATAAGAAAATCAGATTAAAGGAAACATCTCGATTTCTTACCAAGTTGAATCTGAACTCAATAATATACATTAATCGACGAATATTTTTATAAAATGACGCATTTTATCATTAAAAACTATATTGGATCATTTCTGGTTTATACAAACATTTATTCCTTTTACTTTTTAAAGAATCATTAAAAAATTTCTTTCTATTGCACTAATGTGGATAAAATATAAGGTCTCTTAAACACTATTTTTTAGATGTTTTCACCTCATTCAGACATTATTTATCACAATATATGACTATTTTTTCATATTAATGTAATTGAATGTTTTAAATAAATTCTTTCATGGAAAAAATTATGATATTCCCATTTTTATTCTATGTGACATGATTACAATACCCAGTTATTTTTATGGGTAACCTTTCTGTTTATAATGTATATTTGATTATTCTTAAGGAACACGTATTCATGATCATTTTGTTATTGGTGTACCCTAATATAAATCCAATTTATTGGGTTATTTTTATTTTCATGAGACATTATGTTTGAACAAGGAGTGAACCTGAATCCTTTATAGAATGTTGATATCCATATGAAACAGTCTTGGAAGTTATCCTTGAATAGTGATCCTCTAGATGAAACTGTCTTGGAAGATATCCTTGATTTTTTTTTTCATTTTGTATGTTGTTTTATCATCATCATTATTAAATTTATTCCAAATAACCATGTACAAAGCAAAGGCAAGGGGGTGAGGAGGCAAGGTCCCCCTCCCTATGGGGGACTAAAATAGTGAAGGCCAAG
Organism: Viscum album; assembly: GCA_963277665.1. Taxonomy (NCBI): domain Eukaryota; kingdom Viridiplantae; phylum Streptophyta; class Magnoliopsida; order Santalales; family Viscaceae; genus Viscum; species Viscum album. Next base: position 599,282,257 of record OY728134.1, on the reverse strand, counting down.
AGCATCACATCGGATCAAATTGACGCCTTCTGGTTTAAGAGCGGTAATGTTAGGGAGACATCTGATGCTAGAGCCGTGCTATGCCATCGTAGCCAAGTGATCCACGACCTTGTTACCCTCCCGCCATGTATGAGTAACCTGGATGTTATGGTTGAGAAAATATTTGCATATTCTGATGGTGTACTCAATCGACCTAGGGATGGATCTAGTGCCATGAAGGGAGTCATGTAGAATCATCGAGTCTGTTTCCACCTGCGTGAGAACCAGGTTTCTCTATTTACACAGGGTCAGGCCAGTAAGAGATGCATTCCCCTCTGCCTATATTGGGGTGCCGCTACCATAATAATCAGTGAATGCTAGGAAGACACTTCCCCCTGCGTCCCGAACCACTCCCCATCCCCGTGTGTCACCCAAGATATAGGACCCATCAGTGTTCAATTTGAGGCCATTGACAGGGGGCGCCAACTGATCCATCTTCCTCGATCAAGAGGTTCCGAAGCGCCTGAATGGAGAAACCTCAGGGACGGGGCTTCCCGCCCATTTCTTAAGAATGTATCCAAGTCCACCAATAGACTCTTCATCCTCATAATGATCGTCCTGTCAAGGGAAGAAATCCCCTCATACCTTGCTTGGTTCCTGGCCTGCCATAAGCACCAACAACCGGCATTAAGGATCACCACCCGACCCGACTGTTCTAGTCCCAGGTTCGTCACCCCCTGGAACTAGTTGTCCAGGAATGAAGCTGCACTCGTGCCCACAATGGGTATGGCGGTAAGGGAGCCAAATAACTTCCACACGCTATGAGCCCATTCCCCTTCAAAAAACAGTATATTCCGCACTCTCTTTCTATTTTCCCTTGCAGAAATGATAGCAGGAGGCTAGGTTGATCCCCACTTTCTTGATGTTGTTGTCAGTAGGAAGCGCTATGTTCTGGAGCCTCCAAACGAGGAAGCCATACTTCCCTGTGATCCCCTTGACCCATGTTATCGTATTCCATTTTTCATTGGACTCTGAACTGGGGGAGAGCTTTTGAAAGTCCTTCAGCGTGAAGTACCCCGACCTCGACGGGGTGAACACACATCTATCAGGCTATGCATTGAGGGTGATCGTCTCAAAGATATCAAGTTGATTCTTATCCAGTACTACCTTAGCGAAAGGTTGATGTAGACTTGCCTCATGAATTGAGATAAGAGGGGATGGGCACCTCGGATATCCGATCACCGAGCCACCCCAATTATACAACCAAAAAAGGATATTCCCCTCCCCCACCATCCAACGAGCATGCTGATGAAGCATCTGGTTGAGAGGGAAAATTCTTCCCCAAAAGGGAGATCCCCGGGTGACAGTTCCATCCATATTACCATTGTATTTTTGAGCCATATTGCTACCCCACAAGGTACGTTCCTCAATGACTTCCCATGCGAGTTTCACATTCATGTAGGTAACCATGCCACCCATGCTTGGCACATTGATCCCCCCATCATGGAAAGGGTGGGCCAACCTCTCCCAAGATACCCAATGCCTCTTACTTTCAGACAGGGCATCCCAAATGAAACTAACCAACACCTTGTCAATAGTTTTGATCACTCCTTTCAGCATAGAGGTGGAAACTAGAGAGTGCACCGAGATAGCAGATAGAACACTATTAACCAAGGCGATTTGCCCCCAGAGGACAAGAGGTGGTTCTTCTAGTTGAGAACTCGTTCCGTGACCTTAATCAAAAAAAGGTCGAAGTCCCGTATACACAAGTGGCCTAGAGAAATGTGGGTTCTAAGATAGACCAGGGGAAACGTACCCTGTTTCATGTCCATTTTGTTGCAGACTTGGTTGGACCGGGTGGAAGCACACTTGTTAGAGATGTAAAGGTTACTCTTGGAGTTGTTGATAAGCTGCCTGCTCCAAAAACAGTACTCCTCAAGGATCTTCTTGATTCCCCATTCTGACCTCTTGCCCGCATTAGAGAAGATAATGGTGTCGTCCGTGAACAACAAATGGGATATGGGCCACATACTCTGTTTTCTCCTAAAAGGAATGATCCTACGAATTGTGATCCCTCTATTGAGAAGTCGGCTTAAGGTATCTTGCATGATGATGAAGAATCTAGGTGAGATCGGATCTCCGTGACGGAGACCACAGACCGCCTTGAAGAATCCGTGTGATTTCCCCAAGAAGGTTACATTCATCCATGCAGAGCTGAAGCACCTAAACAGGATATCCACAACCTTTGGAGACATTCCCATACTGGCCAGGACCCTGTTTATGAACCCCCATTCGACCCTGTTGTATACCTTACTCATGTCGAGCTTCACCGCCATGTTTGAACCATGGGTTTTATAGTTGAGGTCCTTCAACATTTCCTGATCAAGCGCTATCGCAACATGGATAGACCGTCCCCTCACAAATCCATGTTGTTCGATGGAGATCCATCGTGCCAGCCATGCGGACAGCCTCACATTAATAGTGCCTTCCAGGATCTTGTATGGAAAATTGCAAAAGCTAACATGCCTATACTGAGATAAAGACGAGGGATCTTTAACATTCGGAATGCGAACGAGGGTCGTGGAACTCTCCACCCTTGGCAAGTAGCCCCCTTGGAAGAAGTCCTGAATGGAAGAGAAAATATCACCTTTGATCGTCCCCCACGCCTCTCTGTAGAAAGAACCTGGGAAAAAATCTGGACCTAGCGCGCTATCTGCATTCAGCCTGAGCATAGCTGCATGGACTTCCTCCTCATCGGGAATTATCTCCAGCACCCCATTATACTCCTGAGATATACAGGAGGGAATCTTCTCCCACAACTCAGAATTTCCACTGGGGTTCCCATCATTCATCATCCTGTTCGGGCCCACGAGTAATTCCTTGAGGAAGGATAAAGACATTCCTCCCACATCCTCTATATTATCCGTGTAGGATCCATCCTTGCACATGATGTTGGGAGTGATAGGACATATTTTCTCCGTGATACATTCGTGAAAATACTCTGTATTCCTATCCCCCTCTTTCAACCATTTGATCCTTGCACACTCCCGAGCCCTTCATTCCTGACCCAGGATCATCTCAGCTGACCTGCCCTTTTTATCTGCAAGGTCAGTGAACACCGACTCATCCCACAGGTCCTGGAGGCTTCATTCCCTGTTATCGATATACTTCTTGAGCTCGTCGAGATCTTGAACAGCAGGGGGGAGATCACCAGCCCATGCCTGGAGCTTCTGCTTTAGTCATCTGAGCATGTTATGAATCGCCACCCACGAGTGCCCTAGAACAGGTTCCATCCAGGACGAGCATATCAGGTTGGGAAAGTCCGGTTTGTCGAACCAATGGGCGTGGAACTTGAAACGTTCATGCATCCCCTACCTGGATGCCAGTTACACCAGCAACGGAGACTGGTCAGAGATGCCTCCCACCATGTGTTTAACCTGCGCTACAGGAAACGTCTAGGTATCCTTAAGATTCTCCAAGCAATGGTCAAGGCGGCTCCAGCATCTGTGGTCCCCTTTCTGGTTATTATACCATGTTAAGCAGTCCCCCCGTGTACCCCAAATCCAACAATCCATTTCTTGCCATGAACTGGGAGATATCCATGCTAGGTCTGGGAGGGAAGGAACCTCGTCCTTTTTTCTCAGCCGGCACCACCATAATGTTAATGTCCCCACCGATGATCCAGGGTACCTCCCCGGGTCAAACACACTGAGATTCTTCCACAAGGCTTCCCTCCTTTGGTTATCGCAACTACCATAAACAAAGGTCACGATGAGAGAAAGAGTGCCCAACTTTACCCTCGTGGTCATGTATTGGTCACTCGCCTGAAGAAGGACCTCCGAGATGTCCCTCTTCTAGAAAATCCAGATGTGTCGGTTGGCTGGGTCTGCATGCACGGACGCGTGCATGCCGATTTTACGGGTAAACTGGTTGAGTCTGGGTGGCGCCTGTTTGTGTTCGAGAACTACAGTGATCAAGACCCTGTTATTCTTTATTTCTAATGCCAGGAAGTCTGTTTTAACGCGGGATCTAAGACCACGAGTGTTCCATATTATCAAGGGATACATTAAGCATAGAGGGACCCAGAATTGACCCCAGGTTCCTTGGTCATCAGCTGGAAGGAGGAAGAATACACCTTGGTTCCATGATTTTATGATATCATGTTATAAGTATTATACTTTGTTATGTTTATTCATGATCCATGCCTTCTATCCCATGATATATTATTTAATACTATGTTTATTCCCTTACTATTTTTTATATCAAACCATTATTCATTTATTTCCCAGGTTATCTTATCTAGATTAATGTTCTCAAAGGATGCTAGGATCTCATTATGAAGATTAAATAAAAGTTGATTTTATTTTTTATTTATGCTTTCTAATCAAGTATGTAATAATCCTATTATATTAGAACTTACGATCCATAGATTGTATTTGCGGGATAGTTATATTTAAAATTGTGTAATAATATGTTAAAATGGATAGGTAAATTATTATTTGTATCAGAACGTGGTGTAATAATTTTGGATATTAGTACTATATCACTTTTGTAATAACCCTATGGATAATTTTTTCACTATGTATAACCAAGATTAAAATGTTTGGAATAACAATTATCTATATACTTTCCATTTACGATTTTTTAATTTTATATTCAATTTTTTCTTTATATATTCTTATTGGATAAGTATTGAAGCCCATATGATTTTTATATCCATTTCATAGTAAATGGCTTGAAATATGAGAACCCATTACAACAATCAATGTGATAGAAAATGTGAATATTTTCCTAATGAAATAAAAAATATGATGGGAAAGGGTGATCAAAACATCATGAAATTACATTCTCAACTAGATCATGTTATTAACAATAACATGAATCATGTTTAATTCCATATTTATCCTAAGAAAGAGAATGTTATGGTCGAATCATATATGCGAAAAAAGGATATCCATGTTTTGTGTATCTGTTGATCACCTCATTGTAGAAAAATGGATTTACTCCATTAAGATGATACTCCCTATCATCTAATGATTTGAAGAAGGAAAATTTGTTCTTTATATGTATAATTTTTATGTGAATTTGATCAGTGATGGAAACTAATCAATAAAATTATGTTGAAGGAGAAAATTGATTCCATGGAATGTGTAGATTTGATAAATATATTTTCCAATATATATTTTCCACCAAACCTTAATCTTAATAAAAACTAAAGAAAATCGTGGATGATTCTATATGAGTTTATTAGTCAACCATTAAAATTATTGAAGATACACCTCTATCCTTGTTATGAACAATGAAAAAAATGTTGATCACTTATTTAGTAGACTAAATATGTGTCTAATAAATGTTTTGGAGATTTGATATGTTGATAGCTATGAGGAGGTTATCTATTGACCCCTTAAGGATGAAATTTAGATTGGATAATCTCATTGGTCTTAGGGGGTTAGAGATAAATGTTGAAAAATGGATTTTAATGTGGTTGGATCCATATAAAAATACCATGATGTAAAGAAAATAAAACATCCCACATGTCCAAAATTGTGGGAATAAGCATATACGTACCTATCTAAAGAGGATCAGGAGATTTTTAAAATGTGAAAATACGGGGAATCTAGCTAATAACTTGATGTTATTAAAATTTACATAACTTTTTATATATTCCCTTTAAGGATTTTATATGAAGTGTGCATAATTTATGTGAAATATTAATGTTAAATATTAAATATAATTTTTGAGCACTATTAGAAATCATCTAGATTCCAGTCATATTACTATTATAATTGAAGTGAACTGTGTTGCATTTGTTGTCAATGAGGTATGTTGTTGTCAAGGAATGAATGGATGGATGTCAAGGAGTTTCAATATGTGAATGACAAAGGATGTGATGGTGTTGGTGATGAATGGAGAATGGCCATGGTACTAAGATGCATGTCACTTAGGAGATTCACTAAGTGACATAGGATGTTGTGGTTGAAACATTCTCTATGGATATCAGACGATTGAAGAACTGATCTTAATGTTTCAATGCTTGTATCAAGATGATACTAAGTTACACCACTTGAAGAATGGATGATGATGGAGCATCATCATTATATCTGACGATTGTTGAACTGGTCTTTAAGTTCAAAGAACTTGTATCAAGTGGATACAATGTCACAACAATGTTAGAAGACCATGCATTGTTAAGACAATGCATTAGGAGATGAAGATGATCCATCCACACCTCCTAAGTGGATGAAGTGAGATGAAGAAGTCCATGCACTATCACTTAGTGCATGTGAATTAAAAGTTGATCCAACTTGATCTCTGATTGGATCAATGAAGAACATTGAAGATCTATGTGATTCAGGAGCTCGGTTGATGAAGAACCTTCGGGAATTCCATTCCTAAGTGATGAATAAATGTTGAAGAGAATTGGAGGAATTCTAATGAAGAAGAAGAAATAAAGAAGAGTAAATGAAGAGGAATATGGCTTGAAGTGGCATTTTATATTGGGAGTACTTTGTTTCTTAACAAAGTCTTTATCATTTCCATTGCCAAAAAATTGGCCAGCCAAGGGCCAGCCACGGGTTCAACCCCAAGGCACATGTGGGCCTAGGCGCCACGCCCATGGGGGATCCCATGGAGCAAGCCCAAGGCGGCAGGAGGCCACGCGGTGATTAAATCCGCGCGGCAGGGGCGCATGGCGCGCGCCCGCGAGAGGCAGAGTGGGCGCCAGTGGCGCGCCCGAGTGGCAGGGGTGGGCGCAGAGCGCGCCCGCAGAAGAACTCGGTGCGGGGCGGCACCGAGAGGGGAGGAGATTCAACTGGCCGTTCATGGGAGCGGATGTTTGATAAACCGCGAGAATTCCGCGGCCCATTTCGATGTGGGACAAAGATTTTTGCCGCGGATTGAATCTGAGCCACTCGTTCGATCGCTCGGCCGATCTCCGCCGCTCATCGCATCTCGCCGCTCGAGATCTTATCCCGGACGTCCAAGTTCAATCAACGCCAGATCCGACGGCTCCGAGGCATCTCCTTCCTCGAGCTTGAGCCGAGGACACCCCGTGCCACCCGACGTCCCCCACTGAACCAGTGGCTCCCCGAGCATGGATTTTGAGATTCCGGCCACCTCTGAAGAAGCTGAAGACACCAATGAGCTCGTCTGGCCACACCGAACATGTCCATTCATTAAAATGACTCTGCATGCAACAAAGGAGAGAATTCGAGGTTGGCCGAAGCAACCGGAGGTGCGAGGCCATGATGGTTTATGTTTTGTATGGTTTATCCTTAACCGAAGGTCGTGCATGCGTTCTAAGTCGCATGCACGTAGAGGAAATTAAAAATGAGTTAAGCCGCATGAAACAGAGGAGAAACAAGATTTTGGAAAATCTTGAAAACCCGAGATATTCGGGAGTTTGAATTTATAACCACACAGATGTTTTGAGGCGTTCCTCTGCCTATAAAAGGTGAGCCCGAAGCACAGAGAATGCTTGCTGATCCTTTGTTGAAAACCTGACGTCCCGTGAGAGCACCCTTGTGCCTCGCGAAGAAGAATCCCCGCACAACCCACTTGTGCGGCTGATGTTCTCGGGACCACCCGAGGTCCTGAAGGAGTCCCCTGCGCGCCTATCTTGCGCGACAGAAAGATCCCGAGCCACTTGAATCTGCGCGCTCGAGGATTGGCACCCTCACTACCCGCATACTTGTGCGGCAGGAGGAAGTGCCCGCGGGTGTTGCACTTGCGCGCCCTGCGGTGCTCATGCACCTTGCGCGACTGCCCCTTGCACTAAGGACTTGCGCGACTGTTGAGAGTGGACACACCCCCTTGCGCGACTCCTTTGAGTTTGCCTTGTGTGTGCTTAGTGGAGTGAAGGCCGTAGCCTTTGGTGGTTGTGCAAAATAACAAGTGAAGGACGTTCCCTTATGTGGGTGCACATTTTGAAGAACAAGAACACCCTATGGCCATTTAAGTGTGTGCCAAGTGCTAAGAAGACCACACATTGTGTGTGAAGTGAAAAAGGCCGAGAGGAAGTGTGTGCAAGTGGAATAGGCCGTAGCCAAGTGTGTGTAAGTGAATAAGGCCAAAGACCACACCTAGTTGTGTGAAAAGTGGAGAACCTTGTGTATGCAAACTTGAAGAACCACCTACGGCCCAAGTGTGTGCAAGAATAGAGGAGTAGGCCAAGCTTAAGTGTGTGCAAAACGTGGAACAAGTTGTGTGTGAAAAACAAGCGAAGGCTGAACCTTAGTGTGTGCCTAAGTGGTGTGTACACACTAAGAAGGAGAAGAAGAAGGAGACTCTCACACTAGAGTATAACACACTTCTAAGTGTGTAACCAAATTGAATTAAGTGTGTGAAGTTCAAAGAAGGTGTGTTCTTAAAGAGACTACACCCTTTGAGGGTTTATTGCACCAAGAGAAGAAAGAAGAGGAGTGCATGCATGCATGCACGTGCACACGTGAACAAAGCTAAATCAGGCTGTGTGCAATTGAGAAGTCCAAGACCAGAAGATCTTGAAGAATCAGAGTTTCCATGCATTCAGTGCATGAAGTAGAATTGCAGTGAGACTGGACCAGACTGAAGTTAAAGATATCAGTTGTCTGAGTATTCAGTAGTTGAAGAGAGATCCGGGTCATCCTTAGAAGAAGGTGATAAAGCCCGAGCAAGACGACAAGACCTGTTCATCACAAGTGAGCAGAGGTACAGAGCAAGGCCAGCAGTCTTTATCCCAGACTGCTGAAGATACTTGAAGAAGCTTAAAGTGAAGAAGAGCTACTCGTGTGACTCGAGGAGCCAGGAGAAGCCCCCTGTGAGACTCAGGGTGGAAGAAGTCTTCAGTGGGATTCTGGAGCAGGCCAGTGGGACTCTGGTAACTCTGTGGGACGCAGTATAAAGACCCTCCTGTGGGACTCAGGAGAGATACAATGGGATGCTGTATCGACCATTGTAATACTAACATATTATAATGGAAGAAACCATGTTGGGGTGTATAACCAACATGGCAAGGACGTAGGCCTTTGGTGCCGAACCTTGTAAATCCTTGTGTCCTGTGCCTTTACATTTACTGCATCATTCGAGGAATGGCTGAGAGATACAAGAAGAGTGGATCGAGGCCTTAACAAGCCATAGAGGTTTAATTTATAAGAATCAATTAGTAAAAAGTTTTAAGGGATCACTGATTCACCCCCTCCCCCTCTCAGTGATTCACACTGATCTGGGCACTTCAATAATTATAAATCTCAACCAACATATCCTAATTGCATGTTTTTTTCAGGATTCCACATTCAATATAAAAAATTTCATTAGAAGGGATCTTGGAACCATTCTTCAATTTGATGGGACTTATAGTCCACACAAAAGGCCTAAATAATCTGTGAAGAGCATGGGAAATCCATGAAGATATAATTACTGGACTCACTCAAAATATAAAAATCCTTTCATTATCCTCCAATGGTATATGGACAATTCAATTCATCTTGGATAAATATTTCAAGGCCCAATTCCAAAAACAAGGGGCCCAAATGATTAATTTAAACCTAGCCCACTATTATGTACGAGAAATGAAATTACCCACCATTATTGATTTTTCTCTTGATCGATACACCAATTTGATCTTATATTATTTAGTGTGAAATTGGAGATATAGTTGGCCATTTTTTTGAAGAAAGTGTTCATATTTGAGGTCATATTCCTATTCAAGAACCCATTCACATTTTTGCATTTAAAAAGTATTGATTGAAATGGACATATTAAATTTTTTTAATCAAACCGCCAAAACATTGGATCCTTAAATCCAATGTCCTCAAAATATTCATAGTATATAGAGGTGATAAATATATATAACTTGTAAGAAGATAATATATTTAGATTTGGCTATCTAATTTATCAAAGTGGTGATGCAAGTGGAGGGGATTTTTTGGAATCCAAACCGCCCACAATATTGGGCTATAAATACACCCCTCCTCTCCATGCAATAGGTTGGAAATTAAGATAAGAAGAGGATCAATTGGCACAACCCAAGTTCTACCAATGATCATAGAGGATATTCCAAAATCATTTTTTCACTTGAGATACCCTTCCTCCTCTATTTTATTTCATTTACTTTTGTGTTCTTCTTTGTTTGTAATCTCATTAGTGTTTATGTAGTGATTCTATTTTTATAGAAGTTTCTTCTTCATATTCTGTTTAATTATCCACCCTCTGTTCTTAAATATTAATGATCGTAAAATATTTTAAATAAATCTGGAAACCCTTCCCTTCTTTTTCTTCCTCATTTAATCAAAATTATATTTTTAATTCACATCATTGTTTGTGTGTGTGTGTTCGGAACACACCTCTTTTAATATCCCATTATTTTTTATCTTATTAACTCATCATAATAAATATAATATACCAGATTTATAATCATCTTAATGGATGAGTTAATATACCATTTGGGTGAGTCAAAGTTTAGGGATGTTAAGTGACTGACAGTATTTTCTAGAGGAGTATTCTTTAATTTAACATTGTTCTTGTTGGACATAACATGTCAGGGATTAATGTCAAATTTTTCTAAACATATAGATTTCATGGATTATTGAAACCATAAATATAGTACCACAATAAAGTACTGATTAAGATTAGAATCCTAGTTATGTTAAGGCACATATTAAAGGCTTAACAGTTAAAAATTCTTATAAATGCCAACTTGTGATAGTGATGTCAATTTAATGAAATATAAAGATAGACTCAAGGATATACCTAGCTTAACAACCTCATGATGAACTCACCCAAATATTTATCAAAATATTAAAAAAATATTAATCAATAAATCATTTCAATTATGCTCTACAAACAACCCCCCCCCCCAATCAAAATACAATCAACTAAAAACAACTGACTATTAAAAAGTATCATCGATGAGGATTCAACCTAAGTGATACTATACACATTAGAATAGATTCATAACCATGAATGGTCGATATGTGAGGATTCTACATGCTCTCAAATGACTCCATTTTCGGGGATTGTGTAATTATGTGCTCGTTAGTTTTTTATGATTGTACAAAAAACAAGAAAAAACAAAATTTAAAAAAATGAAAAAAATACATTGAAAACCCCACCTTCGCATAAAAAGCATAAACGAAAAAAACACAAAGAATAAACCCATCTACCTATATCTTACTAAATATATCTTAATTCCTCGTAGCCTCCCAAAAAATCCCTCATATTTGAATGACCCTAAAATTGAGAGAACTCTTCACCAACATAGGAGGAACATTAAGGATAATTAAATCATTCATGAACCATACCTTGTCCAACATATTGAATTACATATGTCTAATAATAGGTAAAAACACTTAAAAACCTTTCTTCCTCTGATATTAATTACCAAAATATGGGTATTTAATATCAAAAAATAGAGGCTGACATCGATCTTAAATTTGGTTTCATTCATCTTCTTCCTCATTTCCATGGGATAGCCAGTGAGGATCCACATCTTCATCTAAAATAGTTCTGAGTGGTGTTCTATATAATTAAGCCTCAAGGGGGTTCGAGGAAGAAATCAAACATAGAGCATTCCCTTTTTCCTTATTTGACCCCTCCATGTCATGGATCAACTACCAACTTCCTAGTTCTATAAACTCATGGATTGACATGAAGCGACTTTTCATAGAGAAATAATTTCCGGCTTCTCGTACTGCTTATATCTGAAAGGAAATAACAGGTATCCATCAATATCCAAATGAACCACTCCATGAATACTAGGAGAGGTTCAAAAGTCTTGTTGAAACCATCCCACACCACAAAATCCATGACAAAATCTTCATCCAATACTTCTATGAGGGGTAATTGGATATGAAGATAACCTTCATTGATGTCGCAAGTGGCGGTGCTCTGGTTGAAAAAACTCCCACAACTGCAAGATATCTCATAATAAACATGGATACAAACACACAAAAATTCCATACTCGAGGACGTTCTCAAGTCAAACAAGTACAAGATAATAATTATATAGTTCCAAACAAGATGACAGAGTGGACGAGTGAACTTATCGGTCTTGTGAGACAACTAGCTATAGCTTACAAAGAACAAACCTTGTCATCTCTACAATCTTTGTTACCTAGACCAATCAAGAACTATGGAATATTTATCATCCCATCTCATCCAACTGAAACATGTCCACATCTTCAAGGGTATCCCTATGATTCATCAGGACCAATGGAGGTCAATGCATCATATGCGCAGAGGAACACCAACCCTCAACAATCAGGTCAGTTCTTTTGAAACATCAACCAACCCCACTCTGATCCCTTCTCTTATTCCTTCAACCAAGGCTTATGGTATGGTAATCCCATTTATCATCCCCCTCAATTTCATTCCTCAAAACCCAAACCAATTCCAATATGGTCGAGGTGTAGGTATCTTCCAACAACAATGCCCTTTTGTTCCTCAACCTCAAAGGATCAAACCTCCTCTTCCTCCTCTAAGATTCTACTATACTAGTGATCCTTCCCAATTCCCAAACCATTACAATCGCTTTCCTTTGAACCAAAATCAAGGAAATACCAATCTTGGAAAAGCTTATTCTTCCATGAAACCATGGGAAAGTGCAGTGTAAGATCTTGCATCTTTTACCCATTCCAACCTCAAAAATATTGAAACCGAAATTGGTCAACTTGCATCCAACCTGATCCAGCAACATCAATCAAATTCATCCCCAATTCCAACTCAACCATTAACTAGTCCCATGGGTAATGTAAGTGAAATTTTACTTAGACCGGGAAGGAAAATATCTATTCATCAAGATAAGTACTCCAAATCCCCTTTAAATGTTGACATAGAAAATGAAAAGAAAAATAAACTAGAAAAGGAATTTGAATCCATTCCCTCATCTTCTTTCATTCCACAAAAGAACACAATTCCTTCACTTCAAGCCATTTTTAATCCAAATTAGTCATTTGAACCCGATCCTGAAATGCTCGACATGTTTAGACGCGTTGATGTAAAAATTCCTCTCTTAGATGACATCAAACAAATTCCTAAATATTCCATGTTTCTTAAGGAATGGTGCACTCATAAGAGACAACTTAAGACCACTGATAATGTTTCAACACAAAATTCCATACCAATGAATTGAAAAGATCCTAGGACCTTTACAGTTCCATGCCAAATAAGAAGTTCCAATTTTGATGATGCGCTCATAGACCTAAGAGCCTCGATAAATGTAATTCTCAAATCCATATTCTGAAACCCTTGTCTAGGTCCCTTTCAACCAATAGGTGTTGTCATACAATTAGCCAATCGATGCACAACCAGTCCTGAGGGAATAATTTAGGATGTCATTGTCTGAGTCAATGTTCTTATATTCCTATATGAATTCTATGTCCTTGACATAGAGGGTGAGACAACTTCATTCCAATCTCCTATGATTATTGTAAGACCATTATTTATGACATATAAAACCAAAATTGAAGTCTGTGTTGGCATCTTATCCATGGAATTTGGTGACCAACAGGTCATGTTCAATATTTTTCAATCCATGCGATAGACATTATATAATCAATCTATATTCTCTGTTTGTGCTTTTAAAAGTCTCTATGACAGTGTGTTGATCCCAATCCATCATGTTCTTCATGTTCTAATGACAGAGTATTTTTTGAATATCGAATACTCATTAACCAAGTCATAAATGGGGAATTTTGTGTTGACATTACAAATGAAAACTCCATTAATCTAAATGATCATGAATACTCTTTGGAATTCCATCGAACCTTTGAAACCCACTGCTCCAAATTGGAATGTAAATGGGAATATAAACAAGCATGTTCATTTTTTGATTCAAATATGATTATAAAAAATTCACCATTTTCTATCCATGATTTATAAATTTCTATTACATATGAGGTGAACCTTGAACCAATGTGTTTATATTTCCTTGATGGTAGTGATGTTTGTGATAATTGTTCCCTAATTAATAAAGTGATCAATTGTGATGTTGAAATTGACCATTATTTTTTTGAACAACATTGATATAAAGGATATTGAAATATTTATTCAATCCTATGAATCCAATGATCCTCATTACTCTACATCAGTATGTGATGAAATAAATTAGTCAAAAAAAAAATTAGGATCTCATATTCTGGTTTCGTGTTATTTAAACCTTACATAAACGAACCATCAGAATGAGACATCATCCTGAATTTCCAATCATAGAAAACAATCACTTTTTTTGACAAAAATCATTCCTCATGTTGGGGACCAAGGGGTGGATGGTCATATTCTATTTCCACGCCCATTGAATTACAAGCACAAAATCAAGGAAGGGGATAAATTATCCAATGAAAAACCAAGAATCCCAAATCAGATGTTTTTCTGGAAGCATACTAGAGTTGAGAGAATACAGTGGCCACCATCGGACTTTGGGTTGTCCACTGCAATTTTGAAGCTGTGGACAAAATAAATATAGTGCTTCTTAGGTGGAAACCCAAGTTTACTTTTACTTTTATGAAATTTTAATTTCTTTTTATTTTTTTCATTAAATAAGTAATGGTTTTTGTTTTTGTTTCTTATTTAGGTAATTGTTATTTTCTAAAGAATCTACATGAGAGGACACACATCTCGAGAACCACATAAACATCCATCTGATCCCCAACTTCTTTTGTTGACCCACCGCTAGATGGATACAACGACCCACCAAATCCAAACCAGGGGGAACCTCTTTCTCTTTAACTCTCTCCCTCTCTTCCTCTATCTACCTCTTTCTTCTTATTTATCTCTATTTAATTTTAACCACTTTCCTCATCAAACCCTTTATTTTTCTATTTCTCTTTTTTGTAGGTGTTTATTTTAGAAATAATAAAAAATTTAAAAAAATGAATAAAAACCAAAAGAGTCATACGTAACCACCATATAGTTTTTATATTTTTTCCAAACATTTGGGGGAGTCAAAAAGACATGTTTCATCGTAATTATTTTGTATTTTCATCATGAAATTGGATAATGATTTTTGTGTAAAGGATAATAAATTTTGAATGCACATTTTTGAATTTGGAAAATGATTATTCCCCAACCATGATGAATAACAATAGCTTTCAGGAAAAGGACACCTATGGCCATCTTTTCAAAATCTGTGTTTCCACCCCCGATTGTGGGTTTTGAGTTTGAGGACCTTTGAGCTGAATTTCCTACTTTGGTGTGAATTAATATGATAGTTGAAGTTTATAAACAACATGAGAATCAAAATATCCAAAAAGCATCTCATTTACCTTATATTAATCCTCCTTTTGAATACCCCTTCGAGCCTATGAAACACTTTTTTTGTTAGTCATATTACAAGCTGAATACATTGTTCCACCAAATATCTATATGGATTTATAGTGCATAATTTATTGATATTTATGTTTGGGAGGAATAGATTTCATTTTGGGTATCCTTTTCTTAATCTTTCAGCATTTTATCATATTTATGAGGGCATGTATCCAGTTTAGTTTGGGGAATAGGTTTTCATTTAGGGATTTTTGGGGAACGTAATTTCATTTATGTAATTTTGTAAATGTTATTGACAAGTGTTCAAAAAAACAATAAAAAAGGGAAAAAAGAAAAAAAGGGTTTTGTCTTGGGTTGGTCAAAATTCACTCTTCATGAACCATTGATCTTGTTATAATTATGACATTTAGTGTCATGAAAAGATCAATCGTGGGTTAGGATATGCGTCTGAGATCATTGTCAAGTTAAACTTTCAAAAAAAAAAAGAATAAAAGAACACTTATGTCATTTAGAGAAATTTTGTGTTTTGTAAATATTTCAACTTCACATACCATTCAATTTTTCTTCCACTCTTGTGTCTTTCTTCACACAATCATTCCCTTATAAATATGTGTTTTCATTTCCTTTAATGTTTCATTTCTAAAATAGAGTGCATTTTTTTACCCATGTTGATGTTTTACCCCTCTTATCATCTCTATTAAACATTATATTCCTATCGTCCCATAGCCACAACAAATCCACTTAAAAGTCCTATTTCTTTTTTTGCACATTAGGACAGGGAATGAAAGCTGAGAGTAATTTCAAACTCTATGATTTTCAATTTTTTGGTGAATGAGTGAACCTCCAGAAATAAATTTTTATCATCTTGAGAGGAGTGAGTTTTGAGTGCCCACATTTTCCATTTATAAATTTGAACTGAAAAAAAGAGTTGGTATTGTATCATTGTTTTGCTAAAAATTTGTGGTGGAATTCAATATGGTTGCGTGAAATAGTCTACACCTCCTATGATTGGGGAAAACACAATTTTAATATTTTTTGGTGACTGAGAATGATTTTGTCATGGTTTTATATTTGTAGTGCATGAGGACATTCAGAAGACTAAGTGTGGGGGAGTATATATTATTAATATTTTAATTACTTTTTATATACTCCCATTACTGATTTTATATGAAATGTGAAATTTTTTATGAAATATGAATGTTTAAATATTAAATAATTTTTTTGAGAACTATTTGAAATCATCTAGATTCAAGTATGCATACCGTTTTAATTATAACTCTAACCCTATTTATAAAAATGGCATGGTTTATATTTTTTAGGATTCCACATTCATATAAAACATTTCATTAGAATGGATATTGGACCAATTATTCCATTTGATGGGTCATATAATCCACACAAAAAGGCCTAAATAATTTGTGAAGAATCTGGACAATCCATGAAGATAGAATTACCGGGCTCACTCCAAAAGTCCTAATCCCTGTATTCTCCTCCAATGGTCCAGGGACAATTCAATTCATCTAGGATTAAAATTTCTTGTCCCAACTCCAAAGACAAGGGTCCTAACTAATGAATTTAATTCCAACTCACTATTCATTCCGGGAAATGAAGTTATCACACCATTTTTGATTTTTCTCTTGATAGAGATATCCATTCGATCTGATATTTTGTATTGTGAAATAGGAGATATAAGAGGCTGACTTTTTGGAAGAAATTGTTCATATTTGAGGGCATCTTTTTATTCCAAAACCCATTCACATTTATCCTTTAAAAAGTTGAGATGGAATTAGAAAGAATATAATTGTTTATTCAAACCGCCATAACATCGTCTACATAAGTCCAATGGCTACCAGATTTTTAGAGTAGACACAGGGGATAAATATAAAAAAAATTTAATAAGATAATAACTTCAGATTTGTCTTCCAAATATATCAAAGTAGCAATGAATGTGGATGAGACGTTTTGTAATGCAAACAGCCCACAAAAAATGGGCTATAAATACAACCCCCTCATCTCCTTGTAAGAGGTTGGAAATTAATAATAGAGAAGGATCTATTGGAATGAACAAGCCTCCGCCAAAGTCTTGGGAGGATATGAAAAACTCATTTTTTTCACTTGAGAGACCCTTCCTCCTCACATTGATTTAATTTACTTTTGTGTTCTTCATTTTTTTAATCTAATTAGAGTTTGTATAGTGATTCTATTTTAGTGAAAGTTTCTTTTTCATATTCTATATTAATCATCCAACCTCTTTAATTTAATATTAATTCCTTTAAAATAGTTTAAATCAAGTTGAAAACCCTTTCATTATTTTTCTTACTCATTCAATTAAAATTATATTTTTAACTCTTATCACCTTTTGTGGGTGTGTGTTCGGCGCACAACTCTTTTCTAATCCCATTATTTTTATTCCCTTATTAACTCATCATAATAATCATAATAAAGCAATTTTATAATCATATTAATTGATGAGTAAATAAACAATTGGGGTGAGCCAAAATTTACTGAGGTTAAGTGATTGGGTGTATTTTCTGGAGAAGTATTCTTTAATTTTACATTGTGTATATTGGACTTAACATGTAATGGATTAGTGACGTTTTTTGATTATCGTATGGAATACATGTATTATTGGAACCATAAATACACTACCAAAATCAAGTATTAGTTGAGATTATAATCCTAGTTTAGTTAAGGCTAGGATTAAAGCCTTAACACTTAGGAACTCCAATCAACGTAAACTAATAACCTATGTGTTAATTTAATGCAATATAAAGCAAGACTCAAAGATATCACAAGCTTAACTACCTTATGATGAACTCACCCCAATATTTATCAAATTGTTAAATCAATCTATATCAATAAATAATTTCAATTGTGTTTTGAAAACAAACCCCCTTAATCAATATACAATAAATGAATAAAATCCTACTATTGAAAAATTATCATAGCTGAGGATTCAACCAAAGTGCTGCTATACACATTAGAAGAGCCTCGGGAACCTTGAATGGTTGATAGGTGACAATCGAAAATTCTTTCAAAACTTCTAAAGTGATATGAATAATACCACTAATTAAAAAGATGATATTAAGGATAAAATCAAACTATAGCCTGAATTATACTATTTCAACTACAAGTAACATGGTCATTATGAGAGTAATTACACTATGCCAAGGTTTGTTTGAGGCTTTCAACAAAAGAAACTTCTATGGAAGCATGTAAGTGAATATGTTACCACTACTACTGAGGTGGATCCCAAAAATGATATGGTGACTGGTGGGATGGCTATTCTTTCATGAATAATGAATATACTATTTGATTCTGGTTCGGGGTATTCTTTCAAATCTTGCATGTTTAGTAGAATAATTCATACATCACAACAAATTGTAGATTTTGAGTTATCTGTGAGAAAATAAAATAGGGAAATTATATTAAACGTAGCATAAAAATACTCCCTAGATAATGTTTTTGGACTAATCCTCTTAGAAATTATTTTTATGCTTCCTTTAGTAGAGTTTGATTACATATTGGGAACAAATTTTCTATCTTTATATAAATCCTCCATCAACTACCGAGAAAGGGATATCACACTTTATATCCCTATGTAGCCTCCAATTAGTTAAAGTGTAAGGGGACGGATGAATCTTCTTTAGAATCATCATCTCAATTGAGGATATTATCTCTATATCATAAATCATATATAGCTCAAATTATTTATACAAAAGGGATAATCAAGCTCGAATCCATGGCCATTATGTAGGATTGTACTGATGTGTTCACCAAATATTTTTCAGGTATTCATCATGACCTAGAATTGGAGTTATCAATTTAATGTATTACTAGATCATTGCCTATATTAAAGATACATTATAAAATGTCCACCACTGATTTGGATGAATTTAAGAAATAGTGCCTAGATAATTTAAAAAATGGTATATACTCCAGACTGATTCCCCTTGGGTTAAGACGGACCTCTTCATCAAGAAGAAAGATAGATCAATGTTCCTATTCAATGGTTATCACGAGATCCATAAAATTATGATAAAAAATAATAATCCCCTACCACAGATAGATGAATTTTTTAATCAACAACAGGGGGCCTTGTATTTCCCCATGGTGGCCTTTTGGTTCGGATGTCACCAATTAAAGGTGAAGAAATAATATATTTCTAATATTTCCATTCAAATGATGTATGGATTCTATGAGTTCATAGTGATTCCCTTCAGGATCAGTAATTCTCTATAAATATTTATGGAATTAATTAATTGTGTCTTTAGGGATTACCTCAAAAAAATTATTCCTTTTTGATGATATTCTATTATACCCAGAGAGAAAAGGGGAATAAGATGAACATATTAATACTATACTAAAAAAATTACGAAGGGTAAAACTATATGAAAAGTACAGTAAATGTGAGTTCCTTATAGAGTAAGTATCATTCATGGGGTATGTTATTAATAGAAAAAGAATATCTATAGACCCCTCTCCGATGAAAGAAATTGAACAATGGTCTAGGGAAACATCTGTAATGTAGATCCGTAGTTTCTTTTGATAATGGGTATTACTAATGATATTTTATGAACTTATCATGATTTTTAAACGAACTAACCATACTGACACAGATGGGAGTAATGTTTATCTAGACTTGTGAATGTGAATACTAATTCCAAGAGTTAAAAAAGAGGCTTCTCACTACTCAAATAGTTACTATCTAGACCATTGTATAACTCGTTGTGGTATATAGTGATGCACAAAATAGGGGATTAGGTTTTGTACAGATGAAAAATGATAAATCGATAGCCTAAAATTAATATTAGTTGAATCATCATGAGAATAACTATCCCTCACATGATCTAGAGTTGGAAGTTTTAATCTTTTCCTAGAAAATATGGAAGGTTTATCCCTATTCTTAAAACTGTGAGATATATACTAATAAAAATAACCTCAATAATATATTCAAAAAAAGGAGATTAATTTTCACCCATGACGATGAACATATCTCATTAAGTATTGTGACTACTGAATCCACTACCATCCTGATAATGAAATTAAGGTGGAGAATGTTCTATGTATAAAGGATCTTATATCATTATCAATGATGGGAATTGAGAAGGATCCAATATTCATAGACCTATAAAGGATTTACATAGGAATCGTTATGGAGTTAACACCACCAATACTTTATCAAATGATTTATCAATAATCCATTATTGGGAAATAAAAGTGTGCTCAATGAAATGATGGGGAAATTATGAGAAAGTATAACGATATTATAAATTGAAAGTCCTTAGAGTTCAAAGTGGATGTGGAATGTGTTTTGAGGTTTGGGTAACACTATTTTTACCATCAAATATAGATATAAAGAAAATGCATATGAATGACACGCGTATCTCCACCTTCTCTATTCACCCATGTATCATAAACATGTATTGTGATCTTTGGGAGAACTATTTGTTGGACAATATGAATATCACGATAGAAGAATATAAATCAAATTCAATATTGTGTAAAAAATAGAAGGATGAAAGTACAAAGTCTAAGGGGATGATGCAAACATTCCCCATACCCACATGGAACTTGGAAAACAACACTAGAGACTTTTTCACCAGACATCTAAATATATATAGGGGAAATATATCTATTTTTTTAGTAGTGTATTGTCTTACTATGACAACTCAATTCATATAATTAAAGGACCTCTCAGTAGATCAATTTTCTTTGATATACATCAAATAAGTGGAAAGGCTTCATGGAGTACCACTATCACTTATTTTTTATCGAGATACATGATTCAAATATACATTCTAGAAAAGACATTGACATGCTATAAACACTAATTAAAACATCAGTACAACCTATCATTATCCAATTAACGGAAATATGATTGGAAAACTCATTATCAAGAAGACATGTTGAGAAAATGTTTTATGGACTTCAAGAGAGGATGGGTCCAAAATCTACATCTGGTCAAGTTCTCTTACATGAATAGTTTTGAATCGATCATCTATAAGGATCCATATGATTCCCTTTATAGGAATAGATGTATAATGTTGGAATGTTGAGATGAAGTTGGTGATCATATGTTTCTAGGACCTAAAATAGTGGAAGAAATAGTTGAAAGGAGAAAACCATTTGGAATAACATAATTGAAGCCCAAAGTCAATAGAAGTGATTTGTAGACTATAATGAATTATTCTTAGTTTTTATGGTTAAAACCATGTTATTACCCATCATATATCCATGGAAAAGGATCATGAGATTTGGGAATAATGAAAAGATATGTCCGAGGTACATCGACCACAATGAGATTCTTGATCATGTTTGAGTTGTGGCCAATATAATAGAAATTATTCTAAAAATGTCTCAAACAGACAATGTATTCCAAATATCCCTCTTAAGGATGTACAATCTTGTTCCCTAACATGTACTAAATTCAGTGTTCATAAATAAAGAAATTAATATCTTATATGAGGAACAATCTGTGAAGATCGTGGACTATATATATATATATATATATATATATTTATGAAACAAGATTACTCACATGGTCAAAGTACTATAAAGGAACCATAATTATGATGGGAAAACATGGGAACCAGGGGAATCAATGTAGGTGAAGTACCCTCACCTATTTTCCCATTAGTTTGTAAAACAAAATAACGAGGGTGAAATTTCATAAGGGGGAAAGAATGTAATGACCTAGAATTATATCAATGAAACATTCCTTCATATAATTATGTCATATAGTATAAATCACATTAAATACTTAATGAATAGTATATAAACATTATGAATGAAGAATTGATGAAATAAGAAGAATTTATTGATATTAAGGAACATTAACCAATGGAATAGTAACATGAACATTGGAATAGTATTGTGGCCATTAAGAATGGTATGTCAGAAAATAGAATAGTAACCTCACCTGTGAATATATAATTAAAATTTAGGAATCCTACACTTGAAAATATGAAATATTTATATCATGGAATAGGTAAATAAATGTTATAAAACTATCAATTAAATATTGGTATTTTTTGTGAAACAAAAGCAATTATTTATAATTTAAAATTTAATGAAATTATTTATAATAAAATTTAAATTCATAAAAATATATTCATAAATTTATATTTTATTGTATTATGATTATAGCATTAATTTTTGAGACCTAAATTAATTTTCCAAAATGTTATAAAATTAGTAATAATATTAAAATTAGTATTTTTTACTAAATTATGAATTTAATTAATAAATTAATTTCCCACTTTTGGAAAATTATATTCCTAAATTGAAGACCATTTTTATATTCAATATGTTGAAAAAATTTTAGGGTATTTTTTTTATTTTTCTAAAATAGTAGATTTTTTTGAATAATGAAAAATGAAAATTTATAGTATAAGCTAAATACTTGAATTATTTAGTCATAGTTGATGTATGAATGATTTAATAACCATTGGTTTGAAATCACATTATATAGTTACTATATTTAGTAATAATAAACAATACTATTCATATTATTGTTTCAAAATAATAAACAAATGATTAAAATTATCAAAAAACACCCCTCTCCTCCATTATAAAAACCATCTCGTTTACTCACATCTCTAAATCCATGAATATTGTCAATATTCTTCCCAATAATTCTTTCAAGTCTTTCACTCAATTACATGAGCCTTTTTATCAATAAAATATCAAACTTAAGTGCCTGAAAGAGGTTTCATGGCGAACAATTCAGGAGGTAAAAACCTCTTTCTTTTTCTTTTAATTTTTTCCATTTTTTTCATTTCTTTTTCTCTCATAAAATACCCTTATATAAGTGACATGAAAACTCTAGTATATTTTAAATAATTTTATATTATTGTTTTAATTTAATAAAACATCATCTACTCTCATCCCCTATACTATTATTCTAGAAATGAAAACATTGTTCGTGTGGTGCTGATTTACCACCTTCATGGATGATGATTTTTTATAATACCACTCTCAAAGATGGTATTAAATTCATTTTTATGGATATAATAAAATATAATATATGAATTAAATATTATTTAATTATTTGTAACCAGAATATATATTATATTAATTAATAAAACAAAACTAGTTCCTGATAATCGAAATAATGCCAAAATAATATAAAGGATTGTCATTAATGTTTTTCTAATGAATCAGTATCACATATGTAAATAATTATATATAATACCATTTAATATAATTGAAGTTAATTAATATGTTAATATTTAAATTTTGGAAAATATTATCAGTTTAGATTATTTTCTATACATGTATTCATGTAAACTGAACATGAAAATAATGGAAATGAATTGTCGCGAACAATAAAATTTTATCATATAACTCCTCAAAAAGGCCATAAATAAACATTATAAAATAATAGTAAATAAAACATTGAATAAAATTTTCTTATTTAGATAATTAATGTATTGTATTTGATTATCGAATACATTAAGATCACGTGACAAATTCTTTCGAACATATTGTATGGGGTTTTGTTTGAACCTCTATTTTTTCCTATGGGTTATTATTTTTCTCTCCTAAACTGCTATAACTCATATTTATATTTATATAATTATACTTAATTTTCATTTTATGTTACAAAATTATTAATCTAGATCATTACACCCTACTTTTATGTGGAAATACATTATTTAAAATGGTTCCCTTCTCAATTCTACCTGATATGCTGACCCAACTAAAATAAACATCTCGATTTCTTACCAATTTTAAAGTGAAATCAATAAACTATATTAAGCCACAATTATTTTAATAAAATAACTCATTTTATCCATAAAAAATATCTTTCCCATTTATGTTTATATAAAAAAAATTATTCCTTTTTTTAAATATTCATTTCTATTTAACTTAAACTGCACTAAAGTGAATCACTTTTAATGTGTCATGAAAACTTCTTTGATACATGTTTTAATATAATTTTGACAATATTTATTAGGATATATTCTTTTTTTCCTTATGGATGTATATTTATGTTTTAATTATATTTCTTCATTGACATCATTATGATATTTCACTTTTCATGCTCTAGGACTTGATTACGATACCCATTTCATTTCATCGGTTACCCTTATATATATACATTATTTTTGTATTCTTCATGTGTCACACATTCTCATGATCATTTTATTATGGTTTCATCTAGATAGAACGACATAAAATTGGATTATTTTCAGTCTCTAGAGATGCGGAGTTGGAACAAGGAGTGAACCTGAATCCATTATGGGAATTTTTCCACCATATGCAATGGTCTTGGTAGTTGTCCATGAATCATGGTCCTCTATGTAAAATGGACTTCGAATTTATCCATGAATCATGCTTATTTCTTATAGTATTTCATTAAAAAATTCATGTGATTCCATGATTACATGATACTATGTTATAAATATTTTTATTCTTCATGTCTAGTCATGTTCCATGTCATCTTATGTCATCATGTTATGCCATTTAACCCATGATTTAGGATTTATTTATATTTATATTACCTTATTAGAATTTTTATCACATCCCTTTGTCCATGTATATCCTAGGTTATCCTATGAATATGTTAGGGATAAAAAAATGTTAGTATCTCATTATTGAGATTAAATAAAATAGGTTTTTATATTGGTTTTATACATTCAAATCATGTATCTTATTCTCAAAAGAAACTAGATATTAGGATCCTTGGTATGTATTTCATGGTTAGTTATTCATGAAATAATATAATAACATGTTTATATTTATAGGGATGTTATAAACATGGAAATTAAGGAATATATTGAACACAATTGTAGTTCTAGATACAATTTTTTGGGGGAAAACATTATAGAAAACTTGTTTGTGAAAGCAACCAAGGAGATACATTCTTATCTTTGAGTTTTTCCTATTACACCCCAAAACCTCAAAGAGGGTCCCTATAACATGAACATTTCCCGATTCACCTTCCCATCATATACTATCTTAAGAAGGTCAAATACAATTGTGAGGATTTCTATCCAATCCACAACAACCAATAACCCGGCAGTGCCATGAAAACATGGTGGATAATAGGGATGTAAGTGTTTGGAAAAGTCAAAAGATCCCAGATCCCCTCCACCATGGGAAGGAACAAGATTATGGAATCCCGTAATGAGGTGGCAAAAAGTATTTCACCATAAGTTAGGTGAAATATAATTTTATGATACACCCTTCGATAACACATGTAGGGGAACAAGGAAATATTCTCTAATGAGATCATGATAGCCCACATCACCTAGAGGTCCCCCCGGTTTCATTGGAGGTGGGGTCTTATTATATTATTCTATCATAGAAACCCCTTATAGAAGTGACATGACAACATTGGTATATTTTAAATAAATTAATTTTATTCTATTAATGGAATAAACCATCATCAATTCTCTTATACTATCTTTTTATTCTAGAAATGAAAACATTGTTTGTGTGGTGCTGATTTACCGCCTTCGTGGATGATGATTTTTTTGTAATAGTGCCATCAAGGACTCTCAAAAAAACATTTTTATGGTTATAAAATATTTTAATATATATATTAAATATTATTTAATGAATTGGAACTTGTGTATATATATTAAATTAATTAGTAAAACAAAATTAGTTCTTGAAGATCGAAAAACGCCAAAATAATCTAAATGATTATCATTAACTATTTTCAAATGATTCATCATCACATATGAAAAAAATGATCTATAAGACCATTTAATATTCCTAAATATCATTAATAAGATATAATTTAAATTTTTGACAAGTATTCTAATTTTCGACTATTTTCGATACATGTATTCAAGTAAACTGATCAAAAAAAAACATGGAATAGAATTGTCTGAAACGATAAAACTTTCTCTTATAACTCATAAAAAAGAACCTAAATGAACATAATAAAATTATTGTAAATAAAAAATGAATAAAACATTATTTTTCAGTTAATTAATGTATTTAATTTGATTATCTAGGATATTAATATTTGCTGATGAACACTTTCAGAAATATGGTAAGGGATTATGTTTGAACCTTTAATTTTTTCCTCAAGGTTAGGATTTCTCTCTCATTACCCGATATGGAACAAATATTGTTTTTATAATTATACTTAATTATATTTTTATTATCCAAAATCATGTATCTAGATCAGCACAACCTTCTTTTTTGTTGTAATACTATTTTTAAAAAGGATCCCTTCTAAATTCTTCTTGAAAAGACAACCTAGTTAAAAGAAACTTCTCGATTTCATACATGTTTTCCTGTGAATTCCATAATCTATATTAATCCAAAATTATTTTTATAAAATCAAGAATCTTATCATGAAAATATATCTTTCTCATTTCTGGTTTTAAAAAAAATATTCTATTTTATTTTTTGAAGATTCGTTAGAGTTTCCCTTAAACTAAACTAAAGTATATATCTTGTATAGTGTCATGAACAATACTTTTTAACATGTTTCCCATATATTTTAAATAAATTATTAGTATCTATGAATTTTTTTAAACATATTAATTTCTATTTATGCTTTAATTTCATTATTTCATGGATATAATTATGATGTTTTCATTGGTCATGCTCAATAAATTGATTATGATACGCATTTCATTCTATGGGTTACCCTTATGTTTATACCTTATTTTTTATTCTTCAGGTGTCATAAATAATAATAAACATGTTATTATGGGTGAATTTAGATAGTTCCCTAGTGCGTTGGGTAATATTTTGTCTCCAGAGAAGAAATTTCAGAATAGGGAGTGATCCTGAATCCATTATGGGACGTTTTCTGCCTTGTGCAATATTCTTGGTAGTTAACATTGACTCATGAGCCTCTATATAAAATTAACTTTGATGTTATCCTTTAATCATACTTATTTAATTTTGATTTTTTTTTAAAAATCTTCATGTGATTCCATGATTACATAAACCCATTTTATACTTATTATTCATCATTATGTCTATTCATGTTCCATGCCTTCTTATGTAATCACGTTATGCCATTTAACTCGTGTGTTAGGATTTTTTCCTATTTATCTTCTCTTATTGGAATTGTTAACACATCCCTTTGTCCATGTATTCCCTAGGTTATCCAATGAAGATGTAAGGCTCAAAGCAAGTTATGATCTCATTAACAAGATTAAATAAAATAGGTTTTTGTATTGTATTTATACTTTAGAATTATGTTTCTAATCATAAAAATAAACTATAAATTATGATACTCGGTGTGTATTTGATTCATACTTATTCTTAAAATCAACTAATAATATGTGTACATTTCAAGGGATTTTATACTCATAGATGTTAAGGAATATCTATGAACTACTTTTCTTGGTCTAGCTACAATTGTTTGGTGAGATACTCTAGGGAAAGCATGTTCTTGAAAGCATCATAGGAGAAAACTTTATGTCTTCTAGTTATTCCTATTACACCCCAAAACCTCCAAGAGGGTCCCTATAACATGAACATTTCCCAATTCACCTTCATATCCTATACTATCATAACTATAACATCCCGGATAAATGAAGAATATAAATTTTTCATATTTATTAATTTTCGAATTAAATATTAATTTTACTTTAAAGGGGTTACTATGTTTGATAGCGTACCCGATACGCAACAACGAGTTTCTTTGAAATCTTACGTTGCACACTAATAATATAATATTATTATTTTAAATGGTAGTTAACTCCTAGCCATTTTATTTGAGGGAATGAAAAAAACTATCTACAATATGATTACACATGATTGTTAAATGTATTTATATTTATCCAATAAAAAGTTAGAGGCTTAAAATATGAATGAATCTAATTTTAAGCATTATTTACATTTAAAGGTCAACTTACTGCCTTTTAATGGCGAACCCTTTTTAAATATAGTTTTGGTCACATTAATACATTATATATGACCAAAGAAAATCCTTTTTTAGAATGGGGAAATCAAAATTTACTTTGTGTAAATTTTTTTAATTTTTCCGATAAAGTTCATTTTTAATGAATAGTGAAAAATATTGTATTTTAATTCAATAACTGCATTTTAATCAAATTTATTTATATGGTTAGATTATACTTTTAATTAGTTTCAATGTGAAATTAAAATATATTTTTACCATCTAATCCAATGTTGGTCATTGGAATTTATTTCACTTTAAAATTGGACATAAACAAGTATCAATCTTTTGATAGTTATTGTTTCTTAAACACACACTATTTGTTTTTATAATGGAAATTAATTTTAAAATTAATTAATTCCACTTATATTTTATGAATTTTGCAAAATAGAATTCGTTTTTGAATTCCGAATATCAAATATAGCTTAGGCTGAATTTTGGGTATTTTTCTGAAAAACTTCAATTTTTGATGAATAGTGAAACCACTTAGGGGTAGTTAAAAAAACTGACTTTTCATTTAAATAAACTTTTACCACTTCTGTGAATTGAATTTCAAAAATACAACATACATGGTTGTTATCAAGAAGTAAAATGTGGTTCATTAAGATGAAAATAAATTTTGGTGAATAGTAACTATTGACTTTTATTTACCGTGGTTAAAGATAAATAGGGTATTTCAATGTAAAACGAATATTATAATAATTCCAAATTACCTTAACACTTTTTCAAATTTTATTGGTTGAGTCATTAATGAACATGGGCATCTTTGGGTCGATTTTGGGAGCCCATTGAGCCACTTGGGAGTGATAATGACAATTTAGATTAATTAATATAATGTAAAGACAAAATTGACATAAAAAAGTCTTTTAGTAATTAATTTTTATATGGTGTTATATAAGTCATATTTTAGACTATAAATATTCATTAATAAGATACAAATATTTTCTACAACACGGTATGTTTTTTATAATTTTTAGACATCAAATAAATAAAGTTATATATGACACAATAATGATGCAGTATTTACCTCATTAATAAATGATTTAAATAAATAAGATTATAATGATTAAATTATTATCCAAAACATGTCCAATTCTGATTGTATGATTTTATTTCGAATATTATTCATATTATATTTGACCTTAATGATTTTTGGACCATTAGAAACCGAATATCATTATATTATAAAATAATATTTTCACACTTTCCTAAAGAGCCCCTCCTCTCCCTTATAAAAGGAGATCACTTATAACTAATTCCTCACACCTCACAAGCCATTTGGCTCGTCCAAAATCTACCAAATTATACTCCCTACATCCCCCTCCTCCTCCTAGAATCCTTACCTTAGGCAGGAGGTACTTATGAAGTCCATTGGTTCAAACCAAAGGGAGTTACCCAAATTAAAGGTAACAGTTTCTCTTAAATTGTTTTCTTTTATTTTACTTCTCCAACCCCTATACTCTTTTTATTTCCATTCTTTTGTAATGACTCCAATATCCTTAATATACTACGATGTTTTTATGGGAATTATTCGAACGACACTTACACACACCTCCATCTAATGGATGAAGAACATAATGTTTCTATGGATGGGAAACTAACGCCTCAAGAAACGATGATTGGTTAATTACATCTTACCGCCTCTCATGGTGGAAATTATGATGGAACTGTATTTATATATGATATATATTATGTTTATATTTTCTTTATTCTTATGTATTATTCATTTATAGCACGCCTTTATGGTTTCCATTGTGGGTAAATACGATATTCTCATTTGAGGAAGCGCGGACTACCATCCCCTCAAAGTGATATGACTCGTTAATGCCTTATGTGGGATGTATAAAGGATATAGTTAATGATATTATATATGATATTATAATTTAATTATAATATACCTATGTATCATTATGTTTTAATTCCATTAAAATAAGAAATTGAAATGAAAGTAGCGTTCATGCGTACGTACGACATATCGTCTCCATGAACGATGCATTTCATTTATTACCTCTAAATGTTATGTACTATTATAAATACATGTATATACTTGATATATATGATATATATAATATCCAAACCATGAATATCATTTTGTATATAATGAACTTTTTACCACATGAACAACATGTAATTATAAGAAGTACATTTTTGACTCAAATACAAAATATCGACAAAACAAACATTATTAGCTTAAATGATTACAAAATGTTTATAACATGGTAATAAGTGATATAAAAGGAATTATAAAATTTAAAAAGGTTCTGAATCAAGTATAAATTAACTTTAGTTTATTATTCAGGATGTTAAAGAACGAACGGGTCAAGTCGGACATGAGGTAAGGGATCCTACCCCTCTCTTTCTTTTTAAGTACTCTCTGTTATGTCACTTCTTCTAAGCTTCTATTTATTATGTTATGAGATGTTATTTTATATTCCCCATACTGTAATTTTTATGTTCATATTATAAGAGACCCTATTTGATCTCATCAATCCATTTTTGTAAGTTTAAGTGGCGTCGTTAGACTGCCAATTTTTCGTAAGGGATTTCTTATCTCACTTTCAATTCCGTGATATTTCCATTGTTCGCCACTTATTTATTGAATGTGGTGTATGTACTACACATGAATGTATTCCCTATGTAATAAAATTTAATTTATGTGAAATTAAATATTCATTTTTTGATCCTTCTTTCATGTGGTGTATGTTTCGAAAGTTAACAAATCGGTAAGGGAACCTTTCACCCTCCTCTTTTTAAAAGACTTCTTTTTGTTTTGTCTTTTAATTTACATATTATTATGTTGGGATATGTTCATTTATATCCTTATTTATTTAAATATTATTTACATGTGATTAGACACTCATTTTATCTCATCAACTCGTTTTCTGAATTTTAAAGTGACGTTGTTAGGCTGTCGAATTTTTGTAAAGGGACATCTTAACCCAATTTCAATTCTTTGGGTTAAACTTCTACTTGTTGATTATGTCGTGCTATAAATATTTGTGAATGACCTATGATTGTTTTACACAAAATATCCACTTATATTGGGGGTATTTATATTTTTCACACATAAATTATGTCATTGATTTATCCTTAATCTAAGGATACCGTCTTTATAATGGATTGCGTCTCAATTTACATTTCATTGAGACTTCATTATTTTTATGCACAAATTCACTCTTATATAGTGTATATACTGTACTTTGACATATTATATCATGAATAATTTTATTCTCATGATATTATATTGTTATGATTAAATTGTATTCCTCAATTATTTTTATTCAAGCGTCTCTCATTTTGTTAAAAAATCTTTAACTAAAATATCGTTTTAAATGTTTTAAATATTTATTCTTCTAAATATTTATCATAAATGTCCATGTTTTCAAATTTGTTTTTGGATTTATTTATATGGACATTAATTTTTTAATGTTTTTATTTATTTGAAATCTTCAATGTGGTATGGGAAACTTTGATTCAAAAATCTATTTATTAAATGTTTTAATTGGTTATGAAAATGGTTTGATAAAGTATTGTTTATTTAAATATCTTGATATGATATATTGTGATTGGAATGTGGAAATGTTATCTTTTCATTATGATTGTTTTATGTGTTATGCTATGGTTATTGGGCATTTTTTACGTATATGGTTGGTTTTGTGATAGACCTAAGGAGGTTGAGCCCAAGATAGCTCTCCAATGCATTGGGTAACCTGACAGAGGTAAACGTAAATGTTTCTCCTAAAAGATTTAGGGAATATTGTGTGATGGGTATTTCAAATGTGACTCCCTATGTAGATTTGATAGCTACAATGTAATTTTGTTATGAATTCCATAAGTAACCTTTATGATTTAAGATTTCTATGTGTTATTCATAAATCGTATTATTTTGTAAGGTATGCTATGATTGAAAAGTATTGGTTTCATTGATTTGTAATTATTGATGGGCTAATGATTTCTTTCCTTATTTTATAACCCTTACTGAGCTTTTTATGCTCATCCCATGTTTTTGAAATGTTTTTCACAGGACTAAAAGATGAATAGGGTCAAACAATAGATCATGGAAAAGTCATGATGTCCAAAACATGGAACTAGACGTGTTTCTTTTCAATATTTTTTATTTTATGATAAAGTGGATATTGACTAGTATTGTCTACATGTAATCTTCAAGTTGTTATGTATTAGTTATGGCCTAATTCTCTAAAACTCTAAACCTGAAATGATCCTCAATGTAAATTATACGTTTAATTCAAGATTATGTATTGTTTTAAGGTCAGGTCCTTATAGTTGGTATCAGGGGTCAGTTTAGACAACTTTAGGGATTATGAATTTTTGTTAGACATATGGTTAGTCCCTAGCTATTATTTCAGTTAAATCCTTGTTTAGTAAATTTTTCAGATCAAGGAAATTTAGTTACAAATGGAAGGAGTATGATCTAAAATGACATTCCTATATCTTACTGATGACATGATTGTAATAATTATTGCAAAGTCATGTTCAGATGATTGCGAACCTTTTTGTATCATACAAATCACTTGCAAGTAGTGGTTTGAGATATCAAACACCACCACTATACATCGTTATCATCGTGGATCATGGGTTGTATTTAGAAAATTCCTATTTTCAAAATATTCTCATATTTTTGAGAAAGGTAAATATTATCAAGTTATTTTCAAATATTTTACCTTATCACAAGATTTTGAAGCATATTATGATTTTAAAAAAGGTGCTGAAGAAGGAGACCCTTGAGCAACCTATTTATATTTGATTTTAATATATATTCTCTCAGTACATACTTGTGGTATTTTAAAAAACCGTTAATTGAAAGTTTCAACTCAAATTCAGTTCGACTGTTTTATATAAATCATGTTTTATTAGATGTTTTGAAATTTTATGTCATACATGATTATTTTCCCAAACTGTTTTTCTGTAAACACCCATATGACCCATGTTGTACAAGGTGTATTTGGATGGAGGAATCTAATGATTTTGAAGGATCTCTAAATCATTTTTTCAATGCATGGACCTTCTACCTAAGTGAACAAGATGACGATGAAACCAAATGGACACCATGTTCAAGGTATGATGTTCTTTATTTTGGGGATTGTTTTATTTTATCATATGGTGCTGAAATAAGACTTCATGAATTAAGATGTAGAGATCATAATGAATTTGGATAAAAATTAAAGGTATAAGGAAACCATTGAGGTTAAAACATGTTAGGGTTATTTTTGAGATTTATAAAAAAGACAACCCGTAGGATGGGTGACAACCCGTCGCATCCGGCAAGGCTATAGGAATCGAACCCACAATCGAAGGGTGACAAGCGCATATATCCTACCACTAGCCTACTTGAAGTCCCTGGTTAGTATGACTTATTATTTTAGTAAAATGATTTTATAGAATAATAATATGTTGATTTTTGGAACTTATGTTTTATCAAATCTATATACTTAGTATTGAAAAATGATTTAGTGATTAAGTGATAAAGGTGGTTGTGGAAGATGTTCTCTCTTTTAAGGAAAGATTATATGCCTAAGAAAGATAGAATACTATGGGATTTCAATTGTGGAATAATTGTTGAAATCTTAGTTTTAAAGAATATATGTTTTTATTATGGACACATGATGATTTGATTTTTTTATGAAAATGATTAACCTATCATGGAGAATATGTGATTAGGTTAATTACGTTTCAACATGAGACTTTATGAGTAACTGGGGTTACTTGGAGATAAATTTTAAGATGTATCTTGTAAGTATATGTAATTAAATCCTTATGAGATTTGGGATACAATCAAAGTTTGGATTACTTTTAAAGAATTTTCGGGACTATTGTTTATTGAATGGTCATTCTTAAACCTTGGGTTCTTTTTGTTGAATTTTGGAGATTAAGAGTAGTATTTATTTTTATAAAGTATTATCCTTTTGGTGATTATATGATCTTATACTAACAATTTTTTTAGTTGATGTCTAAATACATGAGAAATAGCTAGTTATCCTTTTGTGGATTATGTGATTCTCTAGAAGATGATTCTTGTGCTTTTGATGTGACCAAGTCTTTTTTAATGCACATCGTTTAGACAAATGATTAGTTTTGGTAAAAACTTTTTAAAAGATGAAACTCTACTTGATGGTAAGTATATTTCTTTATGTTTTTATTCTATCTAGAAGATGAATTCCTCAAAATTATGAAAAGGAACATAAAAAAAAAACTTTGGTGGTTTACGTTTCCTACTAGGTAATCAAAGTCTATTTACACACATCATAAGTTTGTGATTTTCTTGCGGTTAACTTTCGCCTAATCATGTTTCCTATCACTCTCCATCAGAACTTGATGGTCTGTTTTATCCTCCATATCCATGTTTTTATGGAACCCCAGTATCTGTTGTCTCGGGTAACCTTTGTACTTATCTTACTTCATTTTAAAGTGATAGTTTTATTGACTCTTTTTTTATGTAGGACTTTCGATGAAGTTCCCGAGCCCAATTTTAAAATTGCGAGGACGAAAATCCCAAAAGGGGGGAAGGGTGTAACATCCCAGATACATGAAGAATATGACTTTTTCATATTTATCAATTTTTGAATTAAATATTAATTTTACTTTAACGGGGTTTCTATGTTCGATAGCGTACCCGATACACAACAAAGAGTTTCTTTGAAATCTTACTTTGCACACTAATAATATAATATTATTATTTTAAATGGTAGCTAAATCCTAGCCATTGTATTGAAGGGAATGAACAAAACTAACTACAATATTATTATACAAGACTGCTAAATGTATTACCATTTATCCAATAAAATGTTAGAGGTTTAAAATATGAATGAATCTAAATTTAAGCATAATTTACATTTAAAGGTCGATTTACCGCCTTATAATGGTGAACCCTTTTTAATTAAAAACAACTTTTTTCATCACAATAATTTATATAGTTAGATTATCTTTTTAATTGGTCTTAAAGTTTAATTAGAATATATTTTTACCATTTAATTCAATTTTGGTCATTGGAATTAATTTCACTTTGAAATTGGACATAAATAAGTGCCGATCTTTTGATAGTTATTGTTTCTTAAAAACATGCTATTTGTTTTAATAACGGAAATTAATTTTAAAATTAAATAATTCCACTTCTATGTTTTTAATTTAGAAAAATAGACATCATTTTTGAATTCGGAATATCAAATATAGCTTAGGCTGAATTTCGGGTATTTTTCTAAAAAACTTCAATTTTTGATGAATAGTGAAACCACTTAGTGGTAGTTAAAAAAACTGACTTTTGCATTTAAATGAAATTTTACCACTTCTGTGAATTGAATTTCAAAAATACGACATACATGGTTGTTATCAAGAAGTAAAATTTGGTTCATTAAGATGAAAATAATTTTTGGAGAATAGTAACTTTTGATTTTTATTTACCGTGGTTAAAGGTAAATAGGGTAATTCAAGGTAAAAAGTATATTTTAATAATTCAAAATTAACTTAACACCTGTCCAAACCATATTGGTCGAGTGATTAACGACCATGGGAATCTTTGGGTCGATTTTGGGACCTCAGTGAGCCACATGGGAGTGATAATGACAATTTAGATTAATTAATATAATGTAAAGACAAAATTGACAAAAACAAAACATATTTTAGTAATTAATTTTAATATGGTGTTTATAAGTCATATTTTCGACTATAAATATTAATTGTAAAGATAAAAATATTTCCTAAAATATGGTATTTTTTTAATAATTTTTAGACATAAAATAAATTAAATTAGATATGACACAATAATGATGCAGTATTTACATCATTAATAAATGATTTAAATAAATAAGATAATAATGATTAAATTATTATCCAAAACATGTCCAATTATGATTGGATGATTTTATTTAGAATATGAGTCATCTTATATTCGACCTTAATGATTTTTGGACCATTAGAAACCGAATATCATTTTATTATAAAATAATATTTTCACACTTTCATAAAGAGCCCTTCCTCTCCCTTATAAAAGGAGACCACTTCTAACTAATTGCACGCACCTCTAAAGCCATTTAGCACATCCAAAATATGCCCAATTACACTTCCTACATCCCTATACTCCTCCTAGAAGCCTTACCTTAGGAATAAGGTACTTAATAAGTCCTTTGGTTCAAACCAATGGGAGTTACCCAAATTAAAGGTAATGATTTCTCTTAAATTGTTTCTTTTATTTTACTTCTCCAACCCCTATAATATTTTTATTTCTGTTCTTATGTAACAAAAACAGTATCCTAAATATACTAGGATGTTTTTATGAGAATTATTCGAACTACACATACACACACCTCCATCTAAAGTATGAAGAACATGATGTTTCTGTGGATGGCAAACTAACGCCTCACGAAACGATGATTGTTCAATTACATGTTACCGCCTCTCATGGTGGACATTATGATGGAATTGTATTTATATATGATATATATTATGTTTATGTTTTCTTTATGTGTCTATATTTTCCATTTATAGAACTCCTTTATGGTTTCCATAATGGGTAAATACGATAATCTCATCTGTGGAAGCGCGGACTACCGCCCCCTCAATGTGATGTGACTTGTTAATGACTTATGTGGGATTTATAAATGATAGAGTTAATGATATTATATATTATATTATACTGTAATTATAATATAAAAATGTATCATTATGTTTTAATTCCACTAAAATAAGAAATAGAAATGAAAGTAGCGTTCATTCATACATACGGCTTACCGTCTCCATGAACGGTGAATTTCATTTCTTACCTCTAAATGTTATGTACTATTATAAATACATGTATATGTGGGATATATATGATATATATAATATCCAAATAATTAATATAATTTTGGATATAACGAACCTTCGACCACATTAACAACATTTAATTATAAGAAGTCCATTTTTTACTCAAGTAACAAATATCGACAAAACGAACATTGTTATCTTAAATGATTACATAATGTTTATAACATGGTAATAAGGGACATAAACGGAATAATAAATTTTAAAAAGGTTCTGAATCAAATAGAAATTAACTTTAGTTTAATATTCAGGACGTTAAAGAACGAACGGGTCAAGTCAGACACGAGATAAGGGATCCTACATCTATCTTTCTTTTTAAGTACTCTCTTTTATGTCACTTATTCTAAGATACTTTTATTATGTTAGGGGATGTTCTTTTACATTACCCATACAGTAATTTTTATTTTAATATGATGAGAGACCCTATTTGATCTCATCAATCCATTTTTTTATGTTTTAAGTGGCGTCGATAGGCTGCCAAATTTTCATAAGGGATTTCTTATCTCACTTTCAATTATGTGAGATTTCCACGGTTCGCCACTTATTTATTGCATGTGGTGTATGTACTGCACATGAATGCATTCCCTATGTAATACACTTTAATTTATGGGTAATTAAATCTTCATTTTTTGATCCTTCTTCCATGTGGTGTATGTTTCGAAAGTTACCAAATTGGTTAGGGAACCTTTCACCCTCCTCTTTTTAAAAAACTTTTTTTTATTATGTCTTTTAATTTACATCTTCTTATGTTGGGATATGTTCATGTATATCCTTATTGATGTAAATTTTATGTCCATGTGATGAGATAATCTTTTTATGTCCTCAACCCGTTTTCTGAATTTTAAAGTGATTTTGTTAGGCTGTCAAATTTTGTAAAGGGACATCTTAACCCAATTTCAATTCTTTGGGTTAAACTTATTCTTGTTGATTATGTCGTGCTATAAATATTTGTGAATGACCTATGATTGTTTTACACTTAATATATACTTATATTGGGTGCATTTATATTTTTCACACATAAATTATGTCATTGATTTATCTGTAATCTAAGGATACCGTCTTTATAAGGGATTGCGTCTCAATTTACATTCCATTGAGACTTCATTATTTTTATTCACTAATTCACTCTTATATAGTGTATATACTATCCTTCGACATATTATATCATGAATACTTTTATTCTCATGATATTATAAATTTATTATTAAATGTTATTCCTCAATTATTTGTATTCAACCGTCTCTCATTTTTTTAAAAACTCTTTAACTAAAATATCGTTTTAAATGTTTTAAAGAATTATTCTTCTAAATATTTATCATCAATGTACAAGTTTTCAAAATGGATTTTGGAATTAATTGTATGGACATTAATGTTTTAAAATGTTAATTTTATTAAAATCTTCAATGTGGTATGGGACACTTTAATTCAAAAATCTATTTATTAAATGTTTTAAATGGTTATGAAAAGGGTTTGATAAAGCATAGTTTATTTCAATATATTGATATGATATATTGGGATTGGAATTTGGAAATGTTATCTTTCCATTATGCTTGTTTTATGTGTTATGTTATAGTTATTGGGCATTGTTTACGTATACGTGTGGTTTCGTGATAAACCTTGGGTGGCTGAGCCCAAGATAGCTCTCCAATGCATTGGGTAACATGACAGAGGTAAACGTGAATGTTTCTCCTAAGAGATTTAGGGAATATAATGTGATGGGTATTCCAAATTTGATTCTCTATGTAGCTGTGATAACTAAAATGTAAGTATGTTATGATTTCCATAAGTTACCATTATGATTTATTATTTATTTGTGTTATTCATAAATTTTATGATTTTGTAAGGTATGGTATGATTGAAAATTATTGGTTTCATTGATTTGTAATTATTGATGGGAAAATGTTTTCTTTCCTTATTTTATAACCCTTACTGAGCATTTTATGCTCATCCCATGTTTTTGAAATGTTTTTCACTAGACTTAAAGATGAAAAGGGTCAAGGAATGGATCAAGGAAAAGTCATGTTGTCTAAAACATGTAACTAGACGTGTTTCTTTTCAACATTTTTTATTTTATGATAAAATGGATACTGAGTAGTATTGTCTACATGTAATCTTCAAGTTGTTATGTATTAGTTATGGCCTAATTCTATAAAACTCTAAACCTAAAAATATCCTCAATGTGAATTATTCGTTTAATTCAAGATTATGTATTGTTTTAAGTTCGGGACCTTATAGTTGGTATCAGAGGTCGGTTCAGACAACTTTAGGGATTAAGAATTTTCATTAGACATATGAATAGTCCCCAACTGTTATTTCAGTTAAATCCTTGTTTAATAAATTTTTCAGTTCAAGTAAATTCAGTTACAAGTGGAAGGAGGAGGATCTCAAATGACATTCCTATCTGTTCCCGATGACATGCTTGCAATAATTATTGCAAAGTCATGTTCGGATTATTGTGAAACTTTTTCTAGCATACAACTCACTTGTAAGCAGTTGTTTGAGATATCAAACACCTCCACTATACCTCGATATCATCGTGGATCATGGGTTGTATTTTGAAAAATCCTATTATCACAGTATTCTCATATTTTCAATAAAGGTCAATATAATCAAGGCAATTTCAAATATTTTACCTTATCATAATATTTTGAAGCATATTATGATTTTCAAAATGGTTTTGAAGAAGAAGACCCTTGAAAAACCTATTTATATTTGATTTTAAAATATAGTCTCTCAGCACATACTTATGTTATTTTAAAAGGACCGTTAATTCAAAGTTACAACTCAAATTCAGTTTGAATATTTTATAGAAATCATGTTTTATTAGATGTTTTGAAATTATATGTCATACATGATTATTTTCCCAAACTGTTTTTATGTGAACACCCATATGACCCATATTGTACAAGGTGTATTTGGATGGAGGAATCTAATGATTTTGAAGGATCTCTAAATCATTGTTGTAATGCATGGACCTTCTTCCTACGTGAACAAGATGACGATGAAACCAAATGGACACCATGATCAAGGTATGATGTTCTTCATTTTGGGTATTGTTTTATTTTATCATATGGTGGTGAAATAAGACTTCAAGAATTTAGATTTGGAGATCATAATTTATTTGGATAAAAATGATAGGTATAAGGAAACCTTTGAGGTTAAAACATATTAGGGTTATTTTTGAATTTTATAAAAAGGACAACCCGTAGGATTGGTGACAACCCTTCAAATCCGGAAAGGCTGTAGGAATCGAACCCACAGCCGAAGGGCGACAAGGACGCATCGCCTACCACTATCCTACTTGAAGTCCCTAGTTAGTATGACTTATTATTTTAGTAAAATGATTTTGTAGAATAATAATAAGTTGATTTTTGGAACTTATGTTTTATCAAATGGATATACATATTATTGAAAAATGATTTAGTGATTAAGTGATAAAGGTGGTTTTGGAAGACGTTCTCTCTTTTAAGGAAACATTATATGCCTAAGGAAGATAGAATACTATGGGATTTAAATTGTGGAATAATGGTTGAAATCTTAGTTTGGAAGAATCTATGTTTTTATTACAGACACCTGATTATTTGATTTATTTATGAAAATGATTAACCTATCATGGAGAATATGTGATATGGTTAATTACTTTTCAACATGAGACTTTATCAGTAACTGGTGTTACTTGGAGATAAATTTTAAGATGTATCTTGGAAGTATGTGTAATTAAATCCTTATGTTATTTGGGATACAATCAATGTTTGGATTACTTTTGAAGAATTTTAGGGACATTTGTTTATTGAATGGTCTTTCTTGAACCTTGGGTTCTTTGTTTATGAATTTTGGAGATTAAGAGTAGTATTTCTTTTTATAAAGGATTATCTTTTTGGTGGTTATCTGATCTTGTACTAAAAACTTTGGTTTTAGTTGACATCTAAATACATGGGAAATATAAAGTTATCCTATTGTGGTTTATGTGATTCTCTAGAAGATGATTCTTGTGCTTTTAATGTGACCAAGTCTTTTTGAATGCTCATCGTTTAAGGAAATGATTATTTTTGGTAGAAACTTTTTAAAAGATGAAACTCTACTTGAATGTAAGTATATTTCCTTATGTTTTTATTCTATGTAGAAGATTAATTCCTCAAAATTATGAAAAGTAATGTAAAACAAAAATGTTGTTGGTTTAAATTTCCTACTGGGTAATCAAAGACCGTTTACACACATCATAAGTTTGTGATTTTCTTGCGGTTAACTTTTATCCTAATCATGTTTCTTATCACTCTCCATCAGAACATGATGGTCTGTTTTCTCCTCTATATCCATGTTTTCATGGAAACCCAGTTTCTATTGTCTCAGGTAACCTTTGTACTTCTCTTACTTTATTTTAACGTGATAGTTTTATTGAATCTGTTTTTTCGATGTGGGGCTTTCAATGAAGTTATCGAGCCCAATTTTAAAATTGCGGGGATACAATTCCCAAAAGGGGGGAAGGATGTAACATCCTGGATAAATGAAGAATATGAATGTTTCATATTTATTAATTTTTGAATTAAATATTAATTTTACATTAACGGGGTTGCTATGTTCGATAGCGTACCCGATACGCAACAATGAGTTTTTTTGAAATCTTACGTTGCACACTAATAATATAATATTATTATTTTAAATGGTAGTTAACTCCTATCCATTGTATTGGGGGGAATTAACAAAAATAACAAAAATATGATTATACATGATTGTTAAATGTATTTACATTTATCCAATAAAAAGTTAGAGGCTTAAAATATGAATGAATCTAATTTTAAGCATAATTTACATTTAAAGGTCGATTTACCGCCTTTTAATAGAGAACCCTTTTTAAATATAGTTTTGGTCACTTTAATAACTTATATATGACCAAATAAAATCATTTTTTAGAATGGGGACATCAAAATTTACTTCGTGTAAATTTTTGGATTTTTTCCGATAAAGATCATTTTTAATGAATAGTGAAAAATATTGTATTTTAATTCAAAAGTGTCTTTTAATCTAATTTATTTATATGGTTTGATTATCCATTTAGTTGGTTTTAAAGTCAAATTAAAATATATTTTTACCATTTAATCCAATGTTGGTCATTGGAATTAATTTAAGTTTAAAATTGGACATAAACTAGTATCAATCTTTTGATAGATATTGTTTCTTAAAAACACGCTATTTGTTTTGATAACGGAAATTAATTTTAAAATGAATTAATTCCACTTCTATGTTTTGAATTTGAAAAAATAGACGTCATTTTTTTAATTCAGAAGATCAAAAATAGAATAGGCTGAATTTTTGATAATTTTCAGAAAAACATTAATTTTGGATAAATAGTGAAACCACTTAGTGGTAGTTAAAAAACTGACTTTTTCATTTAAATGAAATTTTACCACTTCTGTGAAATGAATTTCAAAAATCTGACATACATGGTTGTTATCAAGAGGTAAAATGTGGTTCATTAAGATGAAAATAATTTTTGGTGAATAGTAACTTTTGACTTTTATTTACTGCGGTTAAAGGTAAATAGGGTAATTCAAGATAAAAATAATATTATAATAATTCACAATTACCTTAACACTTGTCCAAACCTTATTGGATGAGTCATTAATGACCATGGGCATCTTTGGGTCGATTTTGGGACCCCATTGAACGACTTGGAAGTGATAATGACAATTTAGATTAATTAATATAATGTAAAGACAAAATTTACATAAACAAAAAATCTTTTAGTAATTAATTTTTATATGGTGATATATAAGTCATATATTTGACTATAAATAATCATTGGAAATCTAAAAATATTTCATACAATATTGTATTTTTTTATAATTTTTAGACATCAAATAAATTAAATTATTTATGACACAATAACGATGCAGTATTTACCTCATTAATAAATGATTTAAATAAATAAGATCATAATGTTTAAATTATTATACACAACATGTCAAATTCTGATTCGATGATTTTATTTCGAATTTGAGTTATCATATCTTTTACCTTAATGAGTATTGGACCATTAGAAACCAAATATCTTTATATTAAAAAATAATATTTTCACACTTTTCTAAAGAGCCCCTCATCACCCTTATAAAAGGAGACCACTTTTAACTAATTCCCCACACCTCTCAAGCCATTTGTCTCATCCAAACTCTACCCAATTAAAATACGTACATCCCTCTCCTCCTCCTAGAAGCCTTACCTTATGCAGAAGGTACTTAAGAAGTCCTTTGGTTCAAACCAAAGGGAGTTACCCAAATTAAAGTTAACGGTTTCTCTTAAACTATTTTATTTTATTTTACTTCTCCAACCCCTATAATCTTTTTATTTCCTTTATTTTGTAACGACAACAATATCCTCAATATACTAGGATGTGTTTATGATATGTATTCGAACTACACTTACACACACCTCCATCTAATGGATGAAGAACATAATGTTTCTATGGATGGAAAACTAACACCTCACGAAACGATGATTGTTCAATTACATCTTACTGCCTCTCATGGTGGCCATTATGATGGAAATGTATTTATATATGATATATATTATGTTTTGGTTTTCTTTATTCTTCTGTATTTTTTATTTATAGCACACCTTTATGGTTTCCATAGTGGGTAAATACGATAATCACATTTGAGGAAGCGCAAACTACCGCCCCATCAAAGTGTTCTGACTCGTTAATGCCTTATGTGGGATGTATAAAGGATAAATTTAATGATATTATATATTATATTATACTGTAATTATAATATACCTATGTATCATTATGTTTTAATTCCATTAAAATAAGAAATAGAAATGAATGTATCGTTCATGCGTCCGTACGGCTTACCGTCTCCATTAAGGGTGCATTTCATTTCTTACCTTTAAATGTTATGTACTATTATAAATACACATATATTATGGATATATATGATATATATAATATCCAAATAATAAATATAATTTTTGATACAATGAACCTTTGACCGCATGAACAACATTTAATTATAAGAAGTCAATTTTTGACTCAAGAACCAAATATTGACAAAACGATCATTATTAGCTTAAATGATTACATAATGTTCATAACATGGTAATAAGTGATATACAAGGAATAATCAGATTTAAAAAGGTTCTGAATCAATTATAAATTAACTTTAGTTTATTATTTAGGACGTTAAAGAACGAACGGGTCAAGTCGGACACGAGGTAAGGGATCCTACCTCTCTCTTTCTTTTTAAGTACTCTCTTTTATGTCACTTCTTCTAAGATCCTATTTATTATGTTAGGGGGTGTTCTTTTATATTACCCATACTGTAATTTTTATATTCATATGATGATAGACCCTATTTGATCTCATCAATCCATTTTTTGAAGTTTTAAGTGGCGTCGTTAGGCTGCCGAATTTTCGTAAGGCATTTCTTATCTCACTTTCATTTCCATTAGATTTCCATTGTTAGCCACTTATTTATTTCATGTGGTGTATGTACTACACATGAATGTATTCCCTGTGTAATAAAATTTAATTTATGGGTAATTACATCTTCATTTTTTGACCCTTCTTTCATGTGGTGTATGTTTCAAAAGTTAACAAATCGGTAAGGGAACCTTTCACCCTCCTCTTTTTAAAAGACTTCTTTTTTTATGTCTTTTAATTTACATCTTATTATGTTGGGATTTTTTCTTATATATCCTTATTGGTATAAATTTTATGTCTATGTGATGAGATACTATTTTTATCTCATAAAATCGTTTTCTGAATTTTAAAGTGACGATGTTAGACTATCAAATTTTTGTAAAGGGACATCTTAACCCAATTTCAATTCTTTGGGTTAAACTTCTACTTATTGATTATGTCGTGCTATAAATATGTGTGAATGACCTCTG
Source organism: Viscum album (assembly GCA_963277665.1). NCBI lineage: Eukaryota > Viridiplantae > Streptophyta > Magnoliopsida > Santalales > Viscaceae > Viscum > Viscum album. Next base: position 599,237,454 of record OY728134.1, on the reverse strand, counting down.
ATTGTTTTACAATTAATATCCACTTATATTGGGTGTATTTATATTTTTCACACATAAATTATGTCATTGATTTATCCTTAATCTATGGATACCGTCTTTATAAGGGATTGCCTCTCAATTTACATTCCATTGAGACTTCATTATTTTTATTCACCAATTCACTCTTATATGGTGTATATATTATCCTTCGACATATTATATCATGAATCCTTTTATTCTCATGATATTATAAAGTTATGATTATATGTTATTCCTGAATTATTTTTATTCAAGCATCTCTCATTTTGTAAAAAACTCTTTAACTAAAATATCATTTTAAATGTTTTAAAGATTGATTCTTATAAATATTTATCATCAATTTCCATGTTTTCAAAATGGTTTTTGGATTTATTTATATGGGCATTAATGTTTTAGAATGTTAATTTCTTTAAAATCTTCAAAGTGGTATGGGACACTTTATTAAAAAATCTATTCATTAAATGTTTTAAATTTTTATGAAAATGGTTTGATAAAGCATTGTTTATTTCAAAATCCTGATATGATATATTGTGATTGTAATGTGGAAATATTATCTTTCCTTTATTCTTGTTTTATGTGTTATGTTATGGTTATTGGTCATTATTTACGTATATCGGTGGTTCTGTGATAAACCTAGGGCGGGTGACCCCGAGATAGCTCTCCAATGCTTTGGGTAACGTGACAGAGGTAAACGTGAATGTTTCTCCTAAGATATTTAGGGAATATATTGTGATGGGTATTCCAAATGTGACTCCCTATGTAGCTGTGATAGCTACAATGTAAGTATGTTATGAATTCCATAAGTTACCTTTATGATTTATGATTTCAATGTGTTATTCATAAATCTTATGATTTTGTAAGGTATGTTATGATTGAAAAGCATTGGTTTCATTGATTTGTAATTATTGAAGGGCTAATGTTTTCTTTCCTTATTTTATAACCCTTACTAAGATTTTTATGCTCATCTCATGTTTTTGAAAATTTTTTCACTGGACTTAAAGATAAATAGGGTCAAGGAATGGATCAAGGAAAAGTCATGTTGTTTAAAACATGGAACTAGACATGTTTCTTTTCAACAGCATTTATTTTGTGATAAAATGGATACTGAGTAGTATTGTATACATGTAATCTTCAAGTTGTTATGTATTAGTTATGGCCTAATTCTCTAAAACTCTAAACCTAAAAAGATCATCAATGTGAATTATTAGTTTAATTCAAGATTATGTATTGTTTTAAGGCCGGGTCCTTATATTAACAAGGGCTAATAAAATCGTGATGATTTCTATCCAATCCATAGAAATCGATGACTTTCCAGTTCCCTGAAAACCCGGTCCATACTAGAGATGGATGTTTTTGGAAAATTCAAAAGAGATCAGTTCCCCTCCACCATGGGAAGGAACATGATAATGGAATCCCATAATGAGGAGGGAACACTTCTTGTGACATAAGGTAGGTGCAACAGTATGTTATGATACACCCTTCTGAAACACTTGTAGGGGAACTAGGGAATTATTTCTAGTGAGATCATGCTATCCCACATCACCTAGAGGTCTCATCAGTTTCATTAGAGGAGGAGTCTTATGAAACATGAAGGAAACTTTTAGAAAATCTAAATTCATTAGGATAGATCCATTTTAGCATTTGTGATCACAAAATGTTTCTCCGTTGATTCTGACCATTACTCAAGTTATATACCTCATAATAATAACCATGGTTATGATCCTTGTATATTAGTCCTAGTCACATATATATACAAATAAAGATAGAATAATTTCATTAAAATAATTAACACTAACATATATATCAGAATACCATGAATGAAATATATATTACATTATCATAGAATATATATTTATCCGGAATAGATAACCAAATTAAGGATCTAAATTGAAAACATATAATGCTTCAAATAACTATTATATATATTGAATATAACCCAATGTAACCTATCAAGGTGTCTGCATGACCCAAAATCTCAAAAAAGCCTCAAATATATAAAATATAACATGGAGGTCTGTTTCATGCGATCTATAAAAACAATTGGAAGATCCCCTGCATGGGACCTAAAAAACCTATCTCCATTGTAAAATCACATAGGATATATAATTGAAAATTATAAATTTGTTCTATTATTCCATTTTGTAACACCTTGAAATGAAACACATGGTAATAGATAAATAGATATAAGAGCTCCTTCATATCTCCCTATATGTAAGATCTTTATAACTAGCTATGAGGGTCGTAAATCCATATGTGGGGACACTATACGCTATATATCGTATACTTGAAAAAATAATATATATTATGTATAATTTTACTTAGATTAATCAAAGTGGAAGACAAGACATCATAATTTAATGTCGTATGGAACCCATGTCATACAATTAAATAAATATAATGAACTAAGCTTCGAGTGTGGAATGGTAATCATGAGTTAATGCATAATAATGGAAATATATTAACACATAGTAAAATAATCGGTATTATATTCTTATTATTATAACATATATATTCTCCATAACTCAGATATCTTCCATATCCCCATACCCTTTCTAAAATGTAACCCCCATGATTTTTTGATTTTTATTTCAAATTAATTTAATATTTTTGATATTTTCCATTTCACGCAATGCAAGAAATTATTTATATTATAATAAATAACTATTTATTTATTTCAAAATACACAAAACCATGTTAATCATTCACTAATACAAACATAAATTTGAGCATCCTCTACACATAACCCCAATGTTCTCTTGTGTTATAGGCATCAATGACTTCCCTCATTGAATTTTGTAACACATAAGACAGAGTGTTAAAGAATAAAGTTCTAATATATAATATATATGTGAAATTAAATTAGTATTAATCAAATTTTTTAATTAAATTAATAAAATATATGGTTTAAAAATTTATAAAATGAGTTCATTGGTTACAAAATAATTGCAAATGAATATGAAAACTGATTGAATATAAAGGAAAATAGCATTATACCCACAATGCTACATTACCCTAATAAATTAAATTAATTATAATTATTTATTTATATTAATGTTATATAAATATATTATATTAATTATAATATTTTTTATATTCATCCAATATATTTGAATGGTTTAAGATAAAAACAGAACCAAATTTATGCATAACATTATATATTTTTATTAAGTAAATTTACCAAATTTTAATGGAGAATCGAAGTTAAATCAAATTCCTGTAACTTTCATTAACTATATATGACCAAATAAAATTAGAATTTTATTGATAAAGAAAATTAGGGTAAATGTTTGCAATTTTTTCGTAAGGAATCATTTTTAATGAATAGTTAAAAAATACTAAATTTTAGTTTAAATCTAATTTTTCATATAAAAAATTTATAAGGATAAATTAAATTATAAATTGAATTACAAGTTTTATTAGATCAAATTTTTATCAATTAATCAAATTTTTGTAATTGTAATAAATTTTACATTGAAATTGAATGCAAAAAGATAACAAGATTTGAATGTTTTTACTTAAAAAACCAGTAGTGTCAGCCCATTAGCGGGATTAGATTTAAATTAATTTAATCTATATCTACGATTGGAATTTGAAAAAAAAAATGATTCCAAATTTTGATTTAAAAAAATTTATAATTTATTATATCATAATAATATTCTTTTACCAAAAATATTAGTGAATGAAAATAAAATTAATTACAATGATTATGGTAAAATTAAACTTAATAAGGGACTAAAAATCATTCTTAGGGGCCTGAATGACAAAGAAACCTTTCCAATAGCTATTGGATGGCCATATCAAGACTCTATACTAAATTAGATATAATATGGACCATTATTGTAAGAACATTACATTGGAAAACCATAGGTGTAATTCCTTTTCAAATTTTTTTAAAGAGTGTCACTCCTTTTCCACTATAAAAAGGCCTCCTCTCCTCCCAATTCATAACACCTCTCAAGATACTTTGGAAAAACCACGATATTCACAAATATATACTAAAATTCAATAATTTTTTATTTTAATTATTCCTTTGGGAAAAATACAATCAAATGAGTCCCTTTGGTGTAAACCAAAAGGAGTTACCTAAACAAGAGATAATATTCTTCCTCATATTCTTATATGTTATTTCCATTTAACACCCCATAAACTCTTCCTAATAAATTATGGTATAAAAAACTAGAATTATAAATATCATATGATGATGTTATAAAATATTTTCTACCAAAACCAACACAGACACCCATCTAATGGGTAATTAACATACTATTTAAGTGTACAGAGAACTACCACCTCATGAAACGATTATTGTTCTCTTTCCTCTACTTCCTCTCACGGTTGAAATTATTGTTTAAAATGAATTTATATATGTTATATAATGTATTTATAATTTATTTAATCTTGTATAATTCTTAAAAAACATATATATTTACAATTTTTTTTGTGTAAATATGATATTTTTGTTTGAGGTAGTGTGGACTACCACCCCTCAACGCGATGTGATTCATTCAAACACTACATGTAATGTATTAAAGTAAATTTTAGTTAAATTTATTTGAAATTTTGAAATAATAATAATAATTTAATGATATTATATACATATAGACAAATAATTCAATATCATTATTTCCTTCAGTATGGAAATAAATCAGAAACAACGTTCATGTGTACGTATGACATACTGTCTCCATGAACAGTGCATTCTATTTCATACATCAATATTATATAGATTATTATAATATAAATATACTGAATATAAATTATATTTATATTATTAATTAAATTATGGAATCATTATATTTGTAAATGACCCAAATATATAACAATTTAAGACACATGCGATGAACGAAGTATATATTACTGAAAGTAATTCCTTAAATCCAAATTATTAAAAAGAGGGTAATGTAAAGTCATAATTAAACTATTGTATAATATTAGATATAAGAATATGTTTCTATTATAGATTTATAAAAAAATTAAATTTATTAAACAATATCTTTTTATAAGTACATTGAGTGTCTAGATATAAGGTAATAGAATTTCATCTAACTTGTTTATTACTGTGAGATACATGTTTTATTCACCGCACATTCCATTTGTGTGGTTTCTATACTACTAAAGGATGAATTATATGGTTCATATAATTAAATTTATGGTTATTAACATATCCATTTTATGATATTTCTTTTATTTTGTTTATGTTTCAAAAGATTAAACATCGATAAAGTGATTTTGATTGAATTTCCCTTCTTTGAGACACATGTAATGTTACACACCCATATTTTTTCAGAAGGTATATATAATAATATTTAAATATTATATCATGAATCTAATTATTTTCATGACATTTAAATCTTCATTTAATTTCATTTTATTACATGGTTAGTATCGATCAATGTTACCAAGCGGTAAGAGATTATTGATACAATCAAATTTTTTTGAGATTGTTTACGATAATGCTTACATGGATTAAATATTATGATCCATATCTTTTGAAATGTATTTAATTTTATTATAATCTAGTTATTCAAAATATATTCCTTTAGTGGTACAATTTTTCTACTATTTGGTACATACGACATATAAGAATTTGTTTTTATGAAAGCCTGAATTTACCCCTTCTTCGGTGGAAAATATATGTTCCTTCAAACCCATATCTTCTAAAAGGTTTCCAAAAATATTCTAATATTATCATATGATCATTAAAAAACTTTTGTACAAATATTTTATCTTTTTAGGTAAAATGGTTTTTGATAGGTAATATTCATATCGTTTTCTGGTTGAGGCACTTTTTTAAACATTTTACGATACAAAAGGAATGTTCAGAATGTGCGGATTTATCCGTCATCATGACCGACATTCCCATGAATCTTTTTTTATAAGAACAAATAGTTAATTTTTTTAAAATAAAATGTCTTCCTATTATCTTGAAAATTATTTGATTCAAATTATTTTCAAGGAAAAAAAATTTCAAAATGTTTTCATGTTTTTTTAAAATGTTTGATGGAAAATGGTTTTCAAAAAAGTTTCTATCATTCATTATATGTTTTAAAAATATTTTAATTAAATTAATTTCCAAAAATTTCCTTGATTTATTTATAATTTTTCAATGTATTTAAAAAGAAATGGTTTTTTTAAAAACAATTCATGATTTAATTATAATATTTAAATTTATTTTAAATGAAATGGTTTTCAAATAGTTTTCAACACATTCCTTAATGTTTCAAATTATTTTCATGGAAATTTTTTTCAAAATATTTGGAATCTTATTTTAAAAGGTTTTAAGGGAAATTTTTTAATAAAATTTAATATTCTTTTATAAATTTTCGAGGGAAAATGGTTTTAAAAATAATAAATATTATTTTATATGTCATTAATGAAAATGATTATCAAAACTTTATCAAGATTTTTATATATTATTTCATGTATATTTTAATGAAAATACATTACAAAATTATTATGTTATAAAAATATTTTTCCATGTAAGAAAGTATATTTTCATTAAAACATGTTTTTAAAAGTTATTTCAAATTTTTTTCCAATATAAGGTGACATATATTGGTGTTACTCATGAATTTATTGGGAAATGATTCACTGATTCCATTCATATTATTTCTCTTAATGGATTTTGTTATGATTGAATGATTTTTTATAAAAACGATTTCTGTTTAATGGGTTATATTTTTTTGAATCCAACCTATTTTCACGGGTTATGATTTTGTTGAAATTATTATAAAGCCTATATCATTTTCTATTGGTTATAATGTGATTACTTGTTTATAAAACCCATTTAATTTCACTGGTTATTATATTATTATTAATGATCTTGTGGAAAATTTATGTATTATTTAATTAAGAGATTGGTGGGACCTATATCTCCCTCCAATACATTGGGTAATGATTTACATCATATAATATTGACTAAGTGGATATTGGGAGTGAACCGTGACTACTAAGATGTCCATGGGAGTGAACCATGTCTCCCAAAATGGTATGGGGAGTGAACCCATACAACTAAGATGTTCTTGGAAGTGATTACTTAGATATTATGTAAATAATATTATATGCTTATTTTTTTGACAGAATACCATGACTTATTCCTATGTTAGGATGTAATCTCTTATGTTCTTAATTTAATTATGATTTTTGTATTATGAATTTCGAATCTTTATATCATGATTATAATTTATGATATTTGATATGAAGACTATGATATTCTATTTATATAATTATTTTCTCTTACGCTTATGATCATGTTTATTCTGAAATTTTTCCCATGTTTACCATTTCTGGGCATCTAAGATCACCCATTTTTTAGGTTTCCATCCACATGTTACAAAGATATGTAAAAATTATGTTGTGTCTCATAAGGGTTATAGTCATAAATAACCTTGCAGGATATAATTTAGCTCACATTTGTAGATATATTTATGCTTCCATTTTTCCAAAGGCACTAAACTAAAACAATATTTGGGTGTGTATTGGTGTACTGTTTTAGGTCATCCAAAATTTTTATGTAATGTTAATGTATTTAAAGACTGGGTTGTTATAGTTGTTTAAAAATATAGTTTTATTCAACCATTATAATTAATGATTATAATACATTACATAGATCTCTAGGTATATGTCTATGGATATGTATTGGGTAGTATCTAAGGATAATGAAATGGATGTGTAAACAATTAGGGAAAATGTCATGGAGTATTAGTAAAGGATAGAGTTAGTGGTCAGCTAGAAATACATTCTAGTCTAGATACTAAAAGCTGATGTAGATCTAGGATATATTTAAATAGGAGTAACAACATGGAAAAGTTATGTTATTCTTGACTTGACGTAACCTGGTGCACGACAATGAGGCCTATTTCAAACAATGTTTGACACTCTCGGTGGATATTCTTTGGAAATTTGAATATTGATCACCAAACCAGAAGAAGGATTTAAATATAATTTGGTTATGAATTACCTATGAGAACATAAGGTTTCATAGATTAAGAAATTGTCATAATTTAGACATTATATATGTGGTTTTCATGATTATGTTATTCCTCACTATGATAATTGTTTCTTAATCAATTATTCATTGTTTTAGTCAGTGGATAGAACCAAAATAAACTATATTAACATTGAGTATGATGGATAATATGTTGATGATATTCCAAATGGAATGATCAATTGATTAAAGGATTTTGTGATCATTCCTAATTAGTTTTCATGGAACATGATCAAATTTTTTTACCTTAACAGACTATATAACTTACCAAAGAAGGTAATAAAAGTATTTTATCTGAGTTCAAGAAATTTATTCCTAGGAGGAAAGAAGATTTAAATTAAATTATGTCAATAATGTTGGAGGAGTCACCAAAGTGAATGTCAAAGGGGAACAATATCTTGTTTTGACTATGGAAATAAGGGGAAAAAGAAAGTAAATTCAAATGAATAATGAAGGGTTTCATTAATGAGAAGTATGGGAATTCGGGATCATTTCAGACATCATAAAAGGTAATATTCTTTATGTGTGGAATCAATGGTCATTATTAAAATTGATGTCCTAATGGGAAATATCCATATGTGTATCAATAAGGTGGTTCAAGTAATGGTTATATTTTTGATGTTGATGAGACTACAGATTAAATGTGAAAGAAAAGAGGTATTAAATAAAGAGATTAGGTAGCCTTATTATGGATTATGTGTGAAGTGGGATAATCAGGATTTTTATGTATTTGGATTTAATAAATTATTCTATATGAATGATGAAATATAAAGGGATTTTTCTTTTTATGTTTGTCTCTAATTATTTACATGATTATGTTCATTTTCCCCAAGGGACTAGTAATGTGATTTAAGGACAAGTTTATATTTTTGATAAAGAAAGGCAACCCTTAATATATTATTTATATTAATATAATTTTTCATGGATAATGATGCGTGGGATATAATAATAAAATTTTATGGTACATATTACCTTGGAACTATATGATTACTTGTTGATAGATGGTTTATGAAATCATTGATGAAATTTACAACATTTTAGGATTTATAGAATTGATCCTATATACTTTTGAATATGGAATCATGCATGTTTTCAATAGTTTTTTTGTAAATATCGTACATTATTGTGTTTGAAGAGAATATATGTTGAGGATATTCACATGTTTTTAATGTAACAAACGTGAGAAAGTTTGTGATATATGGGTGATCAAAATAAATCAAATTTCATAACCATCATTCTATTTTTTTCATATATTTTAAGGATTATAAGGCTAACCATTCATGAAAAGTATAATTTAGAATTCATAATAAGTATCTGTGAAGTGATATTGTATTGAATAACATTGTTAAAATTCTATTTAGTGATCAAACATATTTCAATGATTTCCATAATATTTTTGAAATTATATTAGTTTTGATTTAGAAAAGGAAATCATATATTTCAGATGACATCCAATCTACTATATAAGGGATGTGGGAATTAAACCAATGACTGAAGGATGATAAGGGTTTACACCCACCATTGGCCTATGTGATGTCATGGTTAATGTGTAATTATTTTTTATGAATAAATATTAATGATGATCCAGTGGAGTTACTTTTGTGTTTATATGTTAATGTAATCGATTTATAATAATGGTTAGAGACAAATATTTATACATTTTATTCTTTTATGGGCCTTATAGTCTTTTAACAGTGTATTTTAGTTCATGAGGCATTAAATTTAATTTCTCGACATCCAATTTGTGAAATAATAGATGATTTTGAAATAGATAAAATCACCACAAAAGGCTGAAATTTTATTTATAGAAATATATCAAGTAATTATATTAACATATACTATTGATCAATAAAATTATTAAATAATTATATAATAATAATAAAAAATGTGTTATCCTAATACAATAATATTTTTTTTCCAATGGCCTTTCAAAAAATCAAATATTTATGAATAGAGACCCTAAAAATTTCTTTGAACATTCACTTGTTTGGGATAAATGAACTCAAACACTCCCAAAAAATATTTACACTTTTACTTCATGTCCAATCCTCACTCAAAAATTTATGTTCTCTTACAAGTAAACCTAGTTATATGTTACTTTGGGTAAACAACACGGTTCCATCATTCCCATTTTAAGGGAATTCTTATTACTAAAATTTATGATCTACGTTTTTATGAATGAATAATTCATGTATTAAAACATTGATAACCTAGATGAATCTTGATGGAGAAATTCAGTTTAAGCGCGGTATATTTTATTGCCATGATATTTTGTAAATATTTTTTTTCAAATTAATTTAACTTTTTTTTATATTTTTCTTTTCAAACAATTATAAAAATAGTTTATTTTATGTTAAATACCTCTATTGGTATTAAATAATACACAAAACCAATTTAACATTGAATCACATGAAACATAAATTTTAGCTTTCTCTATAAAAAATATGGAGGCCAGCTTGCGTTACACACAACAATTACTTTCTACGATGTCTTGTATAATAGAGAAGACTAAGGTTTGGAAAATAATGATATATTTATTAATATACCGTACATATTAAATTATTATTTATAAAAATAGTTAACTAACATAGGAAAATATATGGTTTACACAAATATTAAATGAGTTAATTGTTACAAATTAATTATAAATTAATATAAAAACTGATTGAATATAAAAGAAAATATTATTATACCAATAATGTTTTTTACGCTAATTAAGTAAATTAATTACAATTAGTGAGTGGTATTAATTGGATATATATATACAATTATATATATTATAGTCAATATAATATTTTGGATATTTATTTAATATATTTGATATGCATAAGACAAAAACAAACCCATTTTTATGCATTAAATATTATATTTCTACTTAAGGAATTTTTAATAGCCTTTAATGGAGAAAATATTTTAAATATAGTTCGTTGAACTATTATTGATAATATATGACATAAAAAAATTCATATTTTAGTGATAAACAAAAAAATTATGTGATGATAAATATATCATATTTTTCGGTATGGTTTCATTTTTAACGAATAATTAAAAAATGTATAATTTTAGTTAAAAGTTTCATTTCAATATAATTTATTTATAAGGTTAAATTACAATTTAAAATGGTTTTAATGTTTAATTATGTCAAATTTCTATGAATTAATATAATTTAGATCATTCGAATAAATTTAACGTTGAAATATACTGCAATAATATAACAAACATCTAGATATTTTCAATTTAAAAACCCACAATGTCATCCCTTGAGGGTGATTAATTTTAATTTATTTCATCCCAATTAATTTATTGTAATTTGGAAATATGGAATCCATATTTTGAATAAAAATAATTTATAATTTCCAATAAGGTAAAAAAATTGACCAAAATATTAGTGAATGTAATTAATATTAATTAAAATGATTTGGGTAAAATTAAGCATAATAAGGGACAAAACATTAATATTAAGGGCCCAAATAACCTATAAAATTATACAAGATAAATTTTATGGAAATATGTTTAACCTGTCCTCCCTTGGATCTACTTTTTACCATTATTTTATCCACTTTAAATGGGAAAAGTGTGTGTGGAATTCCTTTTAAAAAAATTTACAAGAGTGTCACTCCTCCTCCACTATAAAAAGGACTCATATCCTCCCACTTCCTCACACCTCCCAATACACACTATATCTACCTAGATATGCACAAATAGGTCCTAAAAACCAATCCCTTACTCCTTTAATCTTAAATTTTTGGTTTAATAAATCTTTGGATGGGCTTCTGTATAAACCAAAAAAAGTTACCCAAATTAATGTTTACATTCTTCCTCAAGTTATTTAATTTTATTTCCATTATACACCACTAAAATATTATTATTAAATAATTTTATAAAAAAATCATCCTAAATAAAATATTATGATGTTATTTTTTTGGATCTGAATCAACATATTATACACAAGAGGGGGGGGATTGTGTCTTTTGAAAATTTTCAATAAATATTTTCTTTAACGAGTTATGTCCTTTATTATTTATCATATTTGATCATGTAGAAGAGTAAGTAAAAAATAAGAACAAGAAGGTGTATAGTTGTTCGGGGAACAGAAGGCCCCTGGTCCACTGCACCAATGCTCAACTCCATGAGCTTGGTGATTTTTCTATCTTGTACTCTTTTCCACAGACCGATTCACAACTGAGTACAGGCAGTTGACACCTGTAAAATACAAGGGAAAACAAAGACTTCTAGTTCAAACATGAACCTACAAAGCATAGAATGAGAAGCTGGATACTCAGGAATAAAAATAATTTCAGAAAGAAATTTCTAGTTGATCTTCAAAATTGCAACAGAACGCAATTGACAGCAGATGGATCAAAGTCTCTAGAAATATTGATCTTCAAGATGAAGTAGTTATAAGTTGATCCAGTTACAGTATATATAGAGATATAGTTCACAAATTCATCAGTAGTAGATCCACAATAGATATTCTATGTAGAACAGGTTAATCTCCTACCGAGTTCCTTCTTTTTGAACAAACAGAGCTTTTACGGACCTTTTAAATCAGCAGATTAATCGAGAATAGTTACAATAACTATTTTCCACCACTTTCAACAATAGATCGATCACACCCCCTTGTACCTGGTGTTTCAGAGAGAGAATATATAATAAAACAAATCTCCTACGCATTTAGATCAATAAAATTCGCCTTCTGATGCGCGATATTCAAAAATTTGAATTTACAAATAAGTCGTAACATCTCTTAAGACTCGGAATAAAAAAGCTCAATTTAATTCAATCTTAAACCCATTAATAAAACGTCTTTGAATTCATCAATGTTGTACTGTAAAAACTCCTTTAAATCTAGATTGAAATCCGCCCAGAAATCACCTTACTGATCGTTGTACAAAAATATCTTCTGCCTAAAGTTGCGATGCCAAACGTAAGGTTGATGACGTAGCCTCCAAACATAGGGTTGATAACATAGTCATCAAACGTAAGGTTTACAATGTAAGGTTGATAACGTAAGGTTGAATAAAAACGTAGGTTTGATCATCCATACTTTTTCTTCAACACTCAAACGTGCGGTAAAAGATCCATACTTTTACTTGATCCATACTTTTCCAAGAACGTATGGTTGATTACAAAATTAAGGTTGATGAACCATACTTTTGAGAAAAAAACGTAACATTTAGTATTTAAATACGGTTCTCCATCTATACTATGCTGATAACCAAAATGTAGGGTTCCTTCCTAACGTAAGGTTCTTCTTCCATACTTTGCTGAAAATGTATGGTTTTTAACCATACTTTTCTCTTATCTCAAAAAGTATACATGCTTTTAATCCTTACGCTATATTTATCCACGGGGGGTATGAACAGTGATTCCTGAACGCGCTAAAATAGATTCCCTGCTAAGTAATAAATTCTCATAATTTCAAGAGTAAAATAAATTAATAAACTGCTGCAAAATATTAAATAAAATCATTAGAAAATAACTAAGGGTATTTGTGGGCATCAAAATTATCATAATGAGACAGAGTATTATTTTCAATAATCTCCCCCTTTAAATAACATTAATACTTATTGTTGAAAACAATAATTCACTCAACAATATCCCCCTTTTTGATGATCACAAAACACATAAAATAATTAAAATTAGTTAAAAAAAATTAAGATTCAAAATTAGTTATAAAGTTTTATATAAAAACTTCTCCACCAAAAAGATAATTATAAATCCAAATGTCTCATTTAATTTTCTCCCTCAATAAAATGAATTCAACCCCTAAATAAAATGTAGGTTTTGATGTTGTGTTTATCCAAATTCTCCCCTTTTTGTGATATAAAAAAAGAATGAAAAAACATGGATTCTAACATGTTTAATATTGCACTGAACTGTTAGTAAATTCTATTACAAACTGTTTATCAATAATTAAATCTGGAGTACTGGAATATTAAAAATAAAGTCAGTAAATAAAATAAAGAAAGAAACAAATAAACAATGAAGGAAAATTGTCATTTAAAAAAATAGTATATACATGACAATGATTTACACAGGAATCAAGGTTTGGGTAAGATAGGAAACAGTGTCTATCTCCTCTGGATTGCAGACTTGATTTCTGTAAACTGTTCCTAAAGTCTCTTCATCATCCCATCTCTAAGCTTGATAATGAGCTCTATATTCTCTTGAGTCATATGAATATCCTCAATTAAATTGACTATGAAAAACTCATTCATCCTTTCCTCTTTTTCAACAAATACTGACAACTTCTCTGATAACTGATCTAACAGAATTCTGATCGATAGCTCACTAGATGTCAGTTGATCCACAAAGAACTTCTAATTGTCCAGCAACACTGAAAAAGGAGCACTGTTACATTGAAGATCTTGTATCTTGTCATTCATATTGCTCAATGCAGCTATGATAGCCTGAAACCTTCTGATTAAATCAAATGAAGTACCTAATCCACTAACATCATTATTTGCAACTGATGCAAATTGGTTCTCCATAAACAACATCAGATCTGATAAATCTGACTTCATAACCATTTCATATTTTAATTGTGTAACAGCAGTCATCATATCATCTATAAACATTTCAAATTATTGCCTTGAAACTGTACACTCCTTCATCTTTTGAAACATCAAATGTTCTAAGTCTAAGGCATTTCTCAGAGAAGCATTCTCAGATTCCAACTGAGATACTTTTCTGTACAGTTCTTAAACTTCTTATTTCCTTGAATCAGATACACCTTATGCTTGATTCACATTCTCAGGTTGATGCAGTAGTTCCAAAGGCAATTATTCAGCATCAGATTTCTCTTTTTCTCTGTCCTGAGAAGGTTGGTCCATAGATTTTTCCTAAGATTTTTCAAACTCCTCCACAGAAAAATCATCATGAAGTACCTCTGTTTGAGCTTCAGAAGCATGCTCATCAAATTACTCTGCATCTTTTTCTTCCACTAGAATTTAAAGAACAATATATTTAGAAGATACATGAGGTCTGGCCACTTCTTCACCCGGCACTGCCTCTATCTCTTGTTCCTGTTGAAGTGCAACTTCAACATTAGTTATAATCTGTTCCTGATTTTCCCATTGAGTTTCTTCTTGAGCTCCTGATTTCTCTACTGGAGTTGTTCTCTCAGTAACATCTTCCATGGTTTTATCAACAACATCTTTTCTTACAAAAGAATAAGAATATAAAGCTTCTATTGCAGTTTCCAAAGCAGTGGATGTGACTTCCTCATTTACTGGTCTTTTTCTTCTTGATTGAAGTCCCTCCTAACTTCTGTCTTCCTCAACATCTTCCACTTCAAAACGAATCCTTCGTGTTACATTGCTGAATCTGGATTCATATTGTCCCTCCTTGGAATTAGCAGTTTGAGACTGAGCACTCTTTGGGTCTTCCTCAGCTCCTACTAGAAAATTTTTTCCTTTAATTATGCTCCAGAAATACCCAACTTTCTTCAATGTTCCAGCATTAAACGTATTACTGTGCTGACAGTTAACTCTTGCATCCACTAATATCACCATGTCTTTCTTGGAAAACAGTTTATAAATAAATCTACCAAAAGGGTAGAAATTCATCCTGGCCTCGCTTTGACAGAAGTAACTGAGATACCTTATCATGTATCTTGGAAAGTATAACTTAATATCACTTAACATAGGAAACATTATATACATATCTGGGTACAAAATCTTCTCCATTTCTTCCATCCATGGAGCTATTCCGGTCTGAATAAATTTTACCAAAATCTTCTGAGCAGGCTCCAAATCCTTAACAATCATTTTCTTTATTGTCTTGGTACTAAAAAGAAAAGACATGATGTCTTCAGATGTATGAAAAGAATCTCCAAAATTCTTCAAGTCAAAATGAAAAACTCCCTCATGAGTGCAGTTAAGAATCTGACTAATCTCTACTGAAGAGATTGAGAAATCCCTATCCTCTATTTTAGCCATCATACTGTCTTCATTATCTCCCAGACTAAACTGTACAGATTTGTAGAAGTATCTAGGTTCTACTTCATACAGAAATTCCGTATTTTCACAGTTGAACATCTGTTCAAGATTCTGAAATGACAGCGCTTGCTTCAACAACATATTTTTATGAAATAACCAGTCGAGATCGATTAACCTACCCTGTAAGATTTTTCTTCCCTTAGTGCATTGCTTCTTGGAATTTATCGGCTCGGCCTCACTGGATCCTTTAGTATTACCATTTCTGCAAGAGTCTCTAAATGTTTGAAGGCTAGGGTTTCAGAGGTTCGAATGTTAGGGTTTCAGAAAAGGAAGTGCGATTTTCGGATTTCGAAAGGGTTTCGATAGAAGTGAAAGGGTTTAAGAGTCGAAAAGGCTCTAACAGCCATGATTCCCGTGTAATCACTAATCATTACATATATTTAAATAACAAATAAATTTTTCATATGACGAAAGAAAGAAAATATTAAACATTATTCAATAAAAAAATAATATTTAAATAAATAATTAAAAATAAATTAAAATAAAAATTATTTAAAATTAAATAAACCGAGATCCCCCTTAATAAAATCAAACCTTGTAGTGGGAAGTGGTTAAGTAAAAATATCTGCTAATTGAATTTTAGTATTTATAAATTCTAAAAATATATCTTTTTTGATAAAATGATCTCTTAAAAATTGATTCCTTATATCAATGTGCTTATTTCTAGAATCACTAATAGGATTTTTTTGAAATATTATTTGCACTCGTATTATCACATAAAATAGGTTTATTATTCAAATTGAATCCAAAGTCCATAAGGGTGTTTTTCATCCACAACACTTGTGCACAACGACTACCAGCAGAAACATATTCTGCCTTAGTTGTTGACAGGGCAACTGAATGTTGTTTCTTACAAGACAATGATACTAAGGAATTTCTTAAAAAGTGACATGTACCTGATGTAATTTTTCTATCGAATCTGCAACTTCCAAAGTCAGTATATGAATATTAAATCAAATTGAAATCAGAAGTTTTAGGATAAAGAAGATATTTAAAAACAGTTCCTTTTAAATATCTAAAAATTCACTTAACAGTAGTTAGATGGGATTATTTAGGATTTGATTGAAATATAGCATAAAGACATACTGAGTACATCATATCTGGTCTGCTAGCAGTAAGATATAACAAGCTACCAATCATACCTCTATAAAACGTGTTGTCAATTGATTTCCTAGTTTCATCCAAATCAAGTTTTATATTAGTACACATAGGATTTGTAAATTGTTTGCTGTTTTCAAGACCAAATTTCTTAAGTAAATCAGTAATGTATTTTCATTGATTTAAAACATTTCCAAAATCTTTTTGAAATATTTGAAGACCAAAAAAGAAATTTAATTCTCCCATCAGAATCATTTCAAATTCTTCTTGCATTAATTTTGAAAACTGATGACAAAGAGTTTTATTAGTTGATCCAAAGATTACATCATCAACATAAATTTTAACCAATAAAACATTATTCTTCACAGTTTTCTTAAAGAGTGTTGAGTCTTCCATTCCAACAGTAAAATAATTTTTCAAAAGAAAAGAACTTAATATTTTATACCAAGCTCTAGATTCTTGTTTAAGGCCATAAAGATCTTTAGTATGTTTAAAAACATAATCTGGTTTTTGAGTGTTTTCAAAACCATGAGGTTGCTCAACATAAACTTCCTCCATCAAATAACCATTTAAAAAGGAAGATTTAACATCCATATGAAATAATTTAAAATTCATATAAGATGCATAGGCTAAAAGGATTCTAATGGCTTCTAACCTAGCTACGTGTGCAAAAGTCTCATCATAATCTTTTCCTTCTTCTTTATTATATCCTTTAGCTACTAATCTTGCATTATTTCTAGTTATTGTGCCTTGGTCATCCTGTTTATTTCGAAAGACCCATTTGGTTCCTATTACAGGACAATTCTTAGGTCTTTCTACTAATTCCCAAACTTCATTTCTTTTAAACTGGATTAATTCATCTTGCATTGCTATTACCCAGCTTTCATCATCTAAATCTTCTTCTATAGTCTTGGGTTCTTGTTGAGATAGGAAGGTAGAGAATTCCACTAGGTTTCCTAAGTTTCTTCTAGTTTGAACACCAGTTCCTAAGTTACTTATTATAGTTTCTAAAGGATGGTTCTTTAGGGTTTTAGACTGTCTAGGTAATATATTTAAAGGTTTTTCAGTATCATGTTCCTCTAAACTGGACTGAATTCATTTTATATCATTTTCAAAATCATTCTTTAAATTCTCAAGTCTCATGTTATCATTAGAGTCAAGTTCATCCATTTGTTCTATCCTTTTCTCAAAAGGATCAGATTCATCAAATTTCACATGAATTGATTCTTCAACAATCCTTGACTTCTTATTATAAACTCTATAATCTTTTGAGGTAGCATAATATCCTAATAAAATACCTTCATCAGATTTTGGAATGAACATACCAAGATTATCCTTGGTTTATAAGATATAAACCTTGCATCCAAAATCTTTAAAGTAATTTATTTTAGGTTTTCTATTATTCCATAGTTCATAGGGTGTCTTTTTCAAAATAGGTCTAATTAAAACTCTATTAATTATATAACAATCTGTATTCACAGCTTTTTCCCAAAAATATATAGGAAGGCTATATTCAATTTAACATAGTTCTAGTCATTTCTTGAATTGTTCTATTTCTTCTTTCTACAATCCCATTTTGTTGAGGTGTTCTTGGTTCAAATAAGGTGTGTTTAATACCCATATTTGAGAAAAAGGAATTAAATTCAAGATTCTCAAATTCTCCACAATGCTCACTTCTTAATGATATTATATTGAAACCTTATTCATTTTGAACAGATTTGTAGAAACTTTCAAAAAAAGTAAAAGCTTAATTTTTAAATTTCAAGAAGAAAGTCCATGTAAATATTGAATATTCATCGACTATAACATATACATATAATTTTCCAGCTAAGATTTCTATTCTTGAAGGTCCAAACAAATCCATATGAATATGTTCTAGAGGTTTAGATGTAGAAACGTTATTAACAAATTTGAAGGATGATTTGTGTTGCTTTCCAAGTTGACGTGCATCACAAAATCTGTCACATTCAAATTTGAGACGTGGTAAATTAGAAACTAAATGTTTATTAGAAAACTTATCTAAAACATATACATTGCAATGACCAAGTCTTCTATGCCAGATCCAGGATTCACTTACATTAGTAGTCAAGCAGTTTAATTGTTTTTTACACAAGGAATTTAAATCCAAAGTATAGAACTTTGTAGTTCATGTTGTTTTAAATTTAAACAGTTTATCTTTAGAAATAGTACAACAATTGTTAGTAAAATAAACAGTATATCCATCATCAAAAAGTTGAGCAGTACTTATCAGATTGTGTTTTAGTCCTTGTACATAAAGTAATTTGTTGATTGAGACTGTTTTTGGATCTCTAACAGTTCCAATGCCATTGATTTTTCCTTTGGCATTGTCACCAAATGTGACAACTCCTCCTTCCTTTTGAGTGAGTGAAGAAAAATTCAATGAGTTTTCACTCATATTTCTTGAGCAGCCACTGTCTATGTACCATATATATTTTCTTCTCTGGTGACCTGCTACCTACAAAGACATTCAAACAAGTTGCTTTGGTGCCCATATTTTGTTGGGTCCAAGAGTGTTAGCTAGCAATGATCTGGGTATCCAGATTTGCTTTGTTCTTTTAAAATTACATGAATCATATAAGTCTTTTGAAACATAGGATTTCTTAATACCAAAAATTTGAGGTTGTCTTAAGAAACAGTTTTTAGCTACATGTCCCTTTTCCCCACAAAAATTACAATTAACCTTTTTAGAGCTAGGAACAAAATAATTTTTATATATCTTTGGTTTTTCTCCTTTACCACCAATTCCAAATCTCTCCTTTTTAATGACTAATTTCCAAGAATTTAATTTAATGAATTCTCTCCTTTTGTAAAAACCAATGCAGCCTATTTTTAAGATTCTACTTCATCCTGTAGGGTTTTTATTCTTGATTCAAAATTGATATAGTTAGTATTAATTGAATTGTATTTATCAGTTAATTATTTATGTTGTTTCAGCATTGTATCTCTTTCATCTTAAACGGCTTTATGTATATTTTTTAGTGACATCTGTTTATTAAATAGTGAGTTATATCTTTCTTCAAGAATATTGCAGTAAGCTGCGAGTTTTTCATTTGTGTAGCGTGATTCATAATTTGATTCAGAGGAGTAATATGAGTGTACCTCATAAATTTCTGCTATGAAGCACATGTTTGCTTTTAAATTGACTTCTTCTTTCTATGATATTGATTCAGAAGAGCTACTAGAGTCTTCAGATACACTCCAAGTGGCTTTCATAGCTTTCTTGTTTTTATGCTCAAAGTCATTTCTTTTGAATAATTTCTTCTTCTTTGCATCCTTCAATTGTGGGCAATCTAGTCTGATATGTCCCATCTTTTTGAATTCATAACATCTTACTTCATTATTATCTCCCTTAAAAGATTTTTTGAAGCCTCTTTTCTTGCTATAGAATTTTCTAAATTTTATGGCTAGTTGAGCCAGTTCTTCATCTGAGTTGGATGAGTTAGAGATTTCTGATTTAGCTTTGACTTCTTTACTCTTCATCTTTCTATTCTTTTGTTGTGAAGTTACCTTCAAGAAAGTATCTTATCTATTGATAATAACTTTATATTCATTAGCCTCATCTTTCATTTCAGCTTCATACATCATCAGTGTACCAATTAGCTCTCTCATAGTTAGATCTTTGATAGGTGTTAATTGTCTGATTGCAGTAGAAATATCATTCCTTTGAGTAGGAAGTACAGTCAGTACTTTTAATGCTTGATCAGCCTTCTTGATAGATTCTCCTAGACCAGTTATATTATTGAAAATTTCTTTCAATCTACCTTTCATTTGAGTAATGCTCTCACCTTCAACCATTCTGAAAGTATCAAATTTCAGTTTTGCAGTTGCATATCTCATTTGCCTCATATTTTCTGTTCCTTCATATGCCATAGCTATTGTTTTCCACATCTCATATGCTGTCGGGCACTGAGATACTCTGTTAAATTAATCTGGTCCTAGACCGTAGATAATTCCATTCATAGCCTTTGAGTTCATATCATACTCTGCTTCTATAGCAGCACTCTATGTCTTAGGATTTTTAGGAATTTCAGAAGGATTCAGAATCTTTGAATAGACTCTATATCCGAGGTTTTTGAGATATATTATCATGCGCAATTTCCGGCAACCATAGTTGTGTCCATTAAAATATGGAGCTCTGACCATCGACATATTTTCTCTTTTATCAGTCATGATGCTCTATTGTATAATCCTTAAATGCTTCCAGATTTCTAAGGCTCTATCAGAAGCTCCTCCTCTGATACCAATTGTTGGATCTGAATCTACAGATTATACACAAGAGGGGGGTGAATTGTGTCTTTTTCAATTTTTCAATAAATCTTTTCTTGAACGAGTTATACCCTTTGTTCTTTATTAGATTTGACTATGCAGAAAAATAAGTAAAAATTAGAACACAAAGATGTATAGTGGTTCGGGGAACAAAAGGCCCCTAGTCCACTCCACCAACGCTTAACTCCATGAGCTTTGTGATTTTCACTATCTGGTCCTCTTTTCCACAGACCAATTCACAACTAAGTACAGGCAGTTGACAACTTTACAATCACAGGCAAAACAAAGACTTATGGTTCAAACACAAACCTACACAGCTTAGAATGAGAAGATGGTTTCTCAGGAATAAAAATAATTTCATAAAGAAATTTCCAGTTGATCTTCACAATTGCAACAGAATGCAATTGACAGCAGATGGATCAAAGTCTCTAGAAATATTGATCTTCAAGAGGAAGTAGTTCTGAGTTGATACAATTGCAGTAGATATAGAGATATAGTTCAGAAATTCAGTAGTAGTATATCCATGGTAGATATTCGATGTAGAATAGGTGAATCTTCTATCGAGTTCTTTCTTCTGGAAAAAACAGAGCTTTTACGCTCCTTTTAAATCTGCAGATTAATCGAGAATAGTTATAATCTCTGTTTTCCACCACTTTCAACAATATATCGATTACACCCCCATGTACCTGATGTTTCAGATAGAGCATATATAATAAAAAATATCTCCTTCACATTTAGATCCGTAAAAGTCACTTTCTGATTCGCGATATTCAAAAATTTTAATTTACAGAGAAGTTGTAAATTCCCATAAGACTCGGCATAAAAATCTCCATTTAATTCGATCTTAAATCCATTAATAAAATGACGTTGAATTAGTCAAAGTCTTACTTTAAAAACATCTTTAAATCCGACTTGAAATCCGCCCAGAAATCAGCTTACAGATCGTTGCACAAAAACATCGTCTGCCAAAAGTTCCAACGCCAAACGTAAGGTTGATGAAGTAGCCTCTAATCGTAGGGTTGATAACATAGTCTTCAAATGTAAGGCTAACAACATAAGGTTGATAAAGTAAGGTTGAATACAAATGTAGGGTTGATCATCCATACTTTTTCTTCAACACTCAAACGTACAGTAAAAGATCCATACTTTTACTTGATCCATACTTTTCCAAGAACGTATTTTTGTTTACAAAAGTAAGGTTGATGAACCATACTTTTGAGAAACAAACGTAACATTTAGAATTTACTTACGGTTCTCCTTCCATAATTTGCTGATAACCAAAACGTAGGGTTCATTCCTAACGTAAGGTTCTTCTTCCATACTTTTCTGAAAACATATGGTTGTTTAACCATACTTTTCTCTTATCTCAAAAAGTATACATGTTTTTCATCATTACACTATGTTTATCAACGTAGTGTACGAACAGTGATTCCATAACGCACTAAAACATATTCCACGCTAGGTAATAAATTCTCGTTATTTCAAGAGTAAAATAAATTAATGAACTCCTGAAAAATACTAAATAAAATCATTAGAAAATAACTAAGGGTATTTGTGAGCATCAAAATTATTATAAAGAGACAGAGTATTATTTTCAATAATCCCCCCCTTTAAATAACATTAATACGTATTGTTGAAAACAATACATCTCTCAAAAATTTTATGGTTTTTATCTACATGTACACAAACTTATTTATAATGGTTAAAAATATATTGTTTATGTGTACGACGTACTACCACCTCACAAAAAGATTGTAGTTCATTTTTACATTACCACCTATAATCATGGAAATAATGATGAAACAAATGTTTTATTATTTTATATATTATATTTATTATCTATTTATACATATTTAATCCTTTTACAGAACCTATATTTTTACATTCTAGTTGGTTTAAATAAGAGAATTGTGTTTGAGGAAGTGTGGACAAATGCCCCTCAAGGTGATGTGATTCGTTCACAGGCAACATGGAATGTATTATGGATCTATTTAGTGAACTTATATGACAGGTATGACATACTAATTATAATTTAATGATTTTATATCAATATATACATATATTTAATTTTCTTTCTTTCTTCCAATACGATAATAAAACAAAAACAATGTTCATGTGTACGTACAACCTACCATCTCCAAGAATGGATTATTCCATTCCATAATTATATATTATGTATATTATTATAACATAAAATAAAACATATTCATGTTATTTACATCCTATTTCAAATTCTAGGATCATTATATAAGTATAAGGACCTAAGATATTAAAAATTAATTCACATGAGAAGAATAAAGAGGATAATCCCTGAAGTGAAACCTTAACAAGTAATTGTTAACAAGTGGGTTATATAGAGTAAAAACAAATCCATATATGATATTATATAGATTAATATGGTTATTTGATAGATTTATAATAAATTATTTTTATTATATGGTAATTTTGTAAGAGTTTGATGAAAGTCAAGACACATGGTAAGGGAATTTCATCTAACTTTTATACATGAGATACATGATTTCTTCACCACACATTCATTTTCTATGGTGTGTATACAGACCATGTATTAATTATATAGTAATTATAATTAAATTTATAGGTATTAAAATATCCATTTTATGATCTTTCTTTCATGGGATATATGTTTCAAAATTTACCAAATTAGTAATGTAATTTTGTCTCAATTTTCCTTCTTTGAGACATGTGTCGTGTAATGCACCCATATTGTTTCATGAGGAATATATGATTACATTGAAATATTATGTCATTATTTTCATTATATTTAATGATTCAAGTAATATAATTGTATTACAAGTGGATTATGGTTCAAAGTTATTAAAGAGAAAGAGTTTATTGAAACAATCTCATCACTTTTAGATATTGTTTAAGATTATGATCCCATTGATGAAATATGATGATCCATCTCTTAAGAACCCTCATTATGTTTCATATACATAATTTAATCACTATATCCCCATGTATTGATACTATTTTCCAGTCATTGTTTCATTATAGAGTTAAGAAATGTATTTTAATAAAGCTTGACTTTACCCCCTCTTTGGTCTGAAATATGCATTCCTTTAATAAAATTTCCTCTAAATGGTTCACAAAAATATTCTATTTTTCTCCTATGATAATTAAAATAAACCTCTACGAATGTTTTAATTTAAAAAATGGTCATAATAAGGTCTCGTCTCATTAATTTTTGGTTGAGGCACCTTTCTAAACATTTTGCGGTGCTAAAGAAATGTTTGTTGTGTACAAATTTACCCCCATCATGAATGACATTCCCCTGAAGATTAATTTACAATATTAAATTATTATTTAATATAAATAAATTGTTTTTATAATATTCAATAAATTCATTATTTCAAATTATTTTCATATAAAATGGATTTCAAAATGTTTTCAAACATTTTTATATGAATTCTAAAAACAATTCTTTTGAATAGAAATTCAATTTTTTTAAAAAAAAATTTAAATTATTTTAAAATAAATTGTTTTTCAAAATAATAATGATTTATTTATAATATTTATATTTATTTTAAAAGAAAATTTTTAAAAAACTTTATCAAGATTTTATTATATGTTTTGAAATTATTTTATATAAAATGGGTCTCAAAACGTTTTTTTGATTTTGTTATAAGTTTTGAAAGTATTTTCGAAGAAAATTGTTTTCAATATTTTTTAAATTTTCTATTCTATTTTTTCAATGAAAAGGGTTTTCAAAAAAAATATTAGTCTTATTTTATAAGTATTCTTGGAAATATGGATTTAAAAAATGTTTTTATTTTTCTTTTATAAGGTTTGAAGGAAAACAATTTTCAAAATGATTATAATATTTCATTACATGTTTTAATGATTATATTAATGAAAAGGATTTTGAAATGGTTTAAAAAAAATCATTTTATAAAGAAGAAAAGATATTTTACTCATGAAATGGTTTTAAAAGGTCTTTCAAAATTATTTCCCATCATAGATGATATCCGTTTCTTTTTTCCCATTCCTTTCTAAGGGAAGGATTCAATGATTCCATTCATAATCTTTTGATGAATGGATTAGTTATTTATGGAACAATGTTTAATGAAACCTATTTCTCATTCATGGGTTATATTGTTTTGAAAACTGATTCTTTCACCAGTTATTCTTTTGATGAAATAATTAGGAAAAATATATATTTTTTGATATGATATTATATGATTACATATTTATGATAACAATTTCATTTCCTGGGTTATGATATTATTTGTAAAGATCTTATGGTACATGTATGTGTGATTTCATTATGATATGGTTGGGACCCATATCTCATTCCATTTCATTGGTGAAAGGTTTATATCTCATGAGATAGACTATGATTGTATTGGTAGTTAACAATGACAACATAGATGGCCATGGGAGTGTACCATAAATACCATGATGGTATAAATAGTGAACCCATTCTATGAGATGGACTTTGATGTGATACCTTGGTTACTATAGAAATCATATTATTTGCTTATTTGTTTTCCAAATCCCATGTATTATTCCGTTGTTATGATTTTATAACTTATGTTCTTCATTTAATTATGAATAATTTATTATGAACGTCCAATATTTATATCATGATTCCTATTTATTATCTTTGATATATATAGATTGATATTCTATTTACATGATTATCTTTTCATGCCCTTATTCTCATGTTTATTATTACTTGTCTCCACTATTTTCTCTTCCCGAGCATCTGATCTCACACCATTTTATATTTCCTTCCCAAGGTTATTTAGATTTTTATTATGTATGATCTATCTAAAATGGGTTTTAGTCATGTAGAACATAGTGGGATATAATGCAGCTCACATATATACCATATTTTATGTTTCCATGTTTCCAAAGGCACTAAAATAATACTTCCTTTGGGTGCATATTTTTGTAATGTTTTGTGTATTCAAAAAATATATGTAATATTACTGTATTTCAATAATGTGGTTTTATATTAAATAACAATACATGAGGTCTCCTTACACATTAGGATTTTCATAGAAGGTATTATTAATGATACCCATTAGGAAACCACCAATGTGTCCTTAACATAGGTGAATATCTATAACATGTTTATTTAATGATATAATATATGTGAAAGGAATTATAATCGATCATAGTTCAAGTGTTAAAATACTAACAAAACCACCATAATCTCGAGATATACATTCTTAATCTCCCTTCCATAAGTATTTTCATAGTATATCACTAGTTATAATGAAATATCCATAGGGATTATATTCATATCTATCAGTGGTATCAAGGCATTAAATTTTGTAGATTGTAAATCATGTTGCCTTGATATGGTGGTTACATTATTACAGGAGAACATGAAAAAATACGATAAAATACTTAAGGATTGAATAATATAGTAAAATTGGTAAATAAGATACAAATCTAAATATCACATTATAATTGACAATATTAAATAATAAAAATAATAAAAATAAATATTCTACATCATTGATGTCATTCAAATATTACTAAGTCATTTCCTAGGGGAAAAATAATGGTGAAATAAGATGCTCAGTAAGAGATATGTACGGTGGAACCTATAATGGGTAAATATTTTATAATAAATATTGTGTGGAACATGTTTGATGAAACATTCCGTTTAATCAATTACATGAGCATGATGAATAATATGGTAATATTAGAAAACGATAAAATTATTACTTTTAAATGATATAATGAGATTGAATTTTATCCATGGTGATTATTATAAATAATCATATGTATTTAAATACATGAATTTATAATTATTGATTAATTAATTCTATAAAACTGAAACATATCGTCGATGCCCTGTTCAAAGACACTTAAAAATACTATCAATAACTAATGATAATATATATATGTGGTTATGTCCTCAACCAAATACACGATATATATTACCCCATGATTCCAACTGTCATATCAAGATGAAATATATGTTAGGTCCCCACCCATAATTTAATAATTATAATACATTCTTCATTTGAATAAACTATTCAATATAAGAGAAAATACTAATTAAAAAAATATTTGCATTTGAATAACTAGCAAGTAGAAAGTGAATACATTATCCAGTCAAACTGAACATAAAACATCCATAGAACAAATAAGGATTTGTATCTTTAAAACACATACCTAGTGTAGAATAAAACGGATGTCATTACAGATGAATAAAAATACCATTTAAAGATCATTAAATCATAAATAATAAAAATACACATTTTACATAGAAATTCACTTTAAATAGATAAACATTTATAGAATATTGTGGAATGTTTTTTTTTCATGTATATAATCATGGAATCGTATAAAGGATTCTTCTAACCCTTGATTATACATGATGGTGAGAAATTATATTCATTCCATAAAATTTAAAATAAAAAAACTTTCTTTTTTAAAATGAAAATTCAAAAGGTTCCTCATTTAGAAAATGACAAAGAGATTTATTTTAAACCATTTTAAATGTAAAAAATAGGTAAAAATATGCATAATAAGTTAATTTATATTTTAAAATATTCATTCAATCATTTTAATAAATATTTGGACATGGAAGATAAGATTCCTGATAGTGTATAGAAACAAATTTTGTTATGAATGAAAGATTTGTTTCTGTACCATAACTACATAAATAGAGGAAAATAAATGTACAAATTTTAATTTTTACAAGTAACATGTGTATAAGAAAATATATTATTTTTATGATATATTTATAAATTTACCCCCATATAATATTTAAAAACAAAAAAAAAACAAGATAATGATGACATTGAAAAAAAAACATTTCTACATTTCTATGTTTCCAAAAAATTCCATTTGATGAAATCATTTGAATTGAAACATAAAATACATTGAATTAATAAATATAAATTATATTATATTTCAATGGGTTCTATATATAAACCTCATTGACAAGAATTGGTTCATAACATCAAACATGTCTCATTGAAGAAAAACTGAGACTCGAAAACCATACCAAAAATTCAAATTAATTTTTTTAGTTTTAAAAAATCATATATAATATAAAAATATTTTTTTAAATGAATTCCAAAACCGTAATGATATATATCATACAATTTATTATTTTATTATAACCTTTTATCACATGTTTATTAATAATTATTTATTTAAATCATTATTATCGGTGATAACTTCTTCATTTGTCATATATGTATAGGTTCAACAGTTTTAGTCCTTATACATTGATCTTGGTTTCATAATTACCAAAATAATAATAAATATATCAATAAAATAATATATATATATATATATGGGTATTCATTCATAAATGTTGTATATAGAAAAATGAATAGCACCTTTCAGGAAGATGGTTAGTTGTACTTACAATTAAATTTTGTTGACACTTTTGGAAGGATAGAACAAGGGAAAGGTAAATAATTATCCTCATTTAGAGGTTACTAATATATATTTATATCAATATATATTCTACATATCTCTACTTATTACTATCTGTGTAATGTGTAGTTGGAAAAAAGGTCACATCACTTCATAGAGGTGGAAGACCACACATACACACAAGGTACTTTACCATTTAAAAATGGATATAAAAAAAGAACATATATATGAAATAATTATTTGAATATAATAATTATTAATTAAATAAAATATATGATCATTAAAATCATAATAATACCCATATTTATAATATTGTGATGAAAAAATAATTGTATCACCATGTGGATACGTTAAGCTATACTAACACATGAGCGGCGTATTCACTTTTCATAAAATGAGAAATAAAGGGTAAATGGTTATTTCATAATCATAGTAGTATAATATTATATGAATAAAAATAAATTTATAATTTTATATTGGTGACAAAATATTTAAATCCTGTTTAGGAAGAATTAAATTTGGAAGAGTAGGTAAGGAACATTACCCTTTCCTTGAAAAACATCAATTAGATATTAACATAATGGACCTAAGGTCAGTTTTTATGAATACAATTAACCCCATAACATGTATACATATTTCAATAAGTGATTTTTAGGAATTGATCGATCTATGAGGCTCTCGATGGTGTATAGAATATAGTAGATGTGTATTTATTTTATAATGAGTATATGGACACAGATGAAATTATTAAAATGATTTAAATATAATGAATCCATATTGAAGTTAAAGTGAATAAATGTTTCAATAATTTTTTATATTATTATGATATGGATTAAATTTAATTACCCAATAAATTTTGGAATTGTTTATGTGGTATTATGTTTTGGTTTATCCCCCAACTAAACCTATTTTAACTTTAACCATGGTAAAACATTTTTATTTCTTAAAGAGATATAATATTATATAGAATGAAAACATAGGATTAAAAATGTAAACTAGATGATATTTTAAACCATATATCATCTTAAATATCCTATTTAATATATTTAGTTTTTTAAAATAAATAAATTAAAAACTTTTTCACATAAAATATCAGTATTTCCATTTTTGAAACTATTAAATTAATTCTAAAATAAGTACATTGAGAAAAAAAAATTAATCAGAATAAACACATTTATAAAGTCCTAATTATGTCATATCTATCTATAAAATTTTTGGTTCACTATAACTCAATCAAAATATTTTCATTTTATGTGCTTTTGAATAATTATTATAAATTTTCAATTAATTGTGAAAAATACTAAATCGGTATTGAGTATGATATTGTGTTAATGAATCTATCAAAAAATTTATAAATAAATAAAAATCATTAAATTATTTTATAATTTAAAAAAAATAGAACCAAATATCTCATCTTTTTCATTATAAAAAAATGGAGTGTTATTAAGGTCAAGAGGGTCACATTTTGTATTTTTTTTTCAAATTGTAATGTAAAGGAAATAAACAGTGAAATATGCTAATAATATGAATAAATTATATAAATAAATATATATAGATAAAATAAACTAATCAAATTTGATAAAGGAAACTACTAGGGTAAATTTTTAGTTCATTTTAATTTATTTTTATGAATAATTCTGTAGCTTACCGTTTCTATGATGATAATTATTTACAATGGTTACTATACATAATGACCCAAAAAAATACAATCTAACAAATATTGACCACATGATTCCAAATATTGTATCCATTTTCAAATATTTAATTCCTCTAAGTGAAAAAAATATTTTCTGACAAAAACAAAATAAACAAAGAAAAAATATTCATAAAAATATTTTAAGCCTGTAATTTTTAATATAAAACAAATCTATAAAATTTAAGAAAATGAAAATAAGTGTATTAATAATAATATATTAAAAAAATTATTTAAAATAATTTTTAAATAGTATGGATCTTTGTAATTTTTTTAAATTAAAATGGAATTTTCAATAACAAATAGTATTTTTAACACTAAATTAGAAAATCATCCTTTTAAAAAAATCCAAAAAAAATAACTTCGAATAGATTTTTAAATGATTATTTAATTATATATATCATTTTTATCAAATAAAATATCAAGAATGTAATTATAATATTCACTCAAGAAAGTAAATAAAACCTATTTTTGATGAATACATTTTATTTCGAGGAATAAAATTTATTTACTAATATTTTATTTCATATTTCATGAGAATTCATAAATAAATTTTTATTGAGAAGAACCATTATATATATATATATATCATAATTTCATAAATCCTATTCATACCCACTCATTCAATAACTTCATTATAAAAGTTTTATTTCAATAATAATATTTTTTATTCATATAATTATGGTTTGTAATATTGTATATGCTATGGAACATAAGGTTTTCAAAAATATTTAAGAGTCACATTCATCACCACACATTTAATAAATTGAATCCTCACATTATTAACTTCTTCTAGGTAACAAATGGGTTTAAAATATGAAAATAACATTGTCATAAACTGATATTATAAGAATTGTTAATAAAACATTATCTTAAATAGTGGGAAATGGAAATACATAGTATATCTTAAATAACATAAACTAGGATTAATGATAATGAATATTTTGTAGGAACTAAAAATATATACCTAGAGAAGAAATCTAAAATCCAAGGACTATTAGAGAGTGATTGAGAACATGGTTGGATAATGTTAATGACCACAAAGAAAAATGATTATGATGGATGAAATGTCAATTGATTCAAAAAATATTGACTTAAAATTATACAATATCATTTTTAGGTCTGGTTATAAATTTTGAGTGATTATTTCTCTATCATGATATAGACCCCAATAATATATATTATGTTGATATATTTATATTTCAAATGAAAATATCAATCCTTCATTTATTCCAAAATCAACATCCAACTTATCTCTTACTCTGTGAAATTAATTTCAATGATGGATATTTTTATGCCTGAAGCAGTAAAATTATATTTTAGTAAAACATAATATCCATAAAATAATTAAAATTCATTCCTTATATCTCTAAAGACATTCCAAATCCATAATATTTATCACAATAACATAATTTATAAATAATCAATATTAACCCCACTTGTTCAACAAAATCCATTCAATAAGTATTTATCCTTTAAAAACAACCATAATAAGTCTGGCCAAAATAAAAAACCAAAAAATTTGAATGAAGGTCATTAAATCTCCTAAATCATTGAGTACTCAAAAAAATATAAAGTTTCTCTTAATGTCACGTACTTAATATTTGAATACCTTGATCACTATAAAAAATCAATGAAAAGATAATTTCATAAAAAATTAACCATGTCATTGTTTATTAAATAAAAGATAATATTATCAAATATATTACATAAATATGAAAATTCATTAATCTCCATAATATATAACTAATAATTTTAGTAAATAAAAATAATATCAAATTCACTTAATCAATGTTAATAATATCTTCCTCCTAAATAAACATTATTACATCTAAATCAGAAAAATATTAATGGTTATCTTTAACATAAACATGTATTTTAAATAAAATATGCAATGACTCAGATTTTCCATGTATTAATTTTAAATATTATATGGAATTTTTATGAGATCAGGTGCAGAGATGGAATGTCATTCTGAGGCTCAGTGATCCCAGAATGGTGGTCTAAACTTTTTTTAAGTTATGTGAGTCAGCACTTGTGCACGGTTGTGGAAGTTTCTAAACGGATTCCCAGCATAAACAATCGAGGGCACCGCTGCTTCCGGGACGACGAATTTATCTAAGAACAAACCTGACCTCGACCGGCGTGGGTCGAGGTAAAAATTTAATTTTTGGACATTTTATGTAAAATAAAATACAAATAAATTCGCAAAGTTTATTTTATTTCTTTTTGGAAATATCTGCTGTAGCGCAGAGATGGGGTAGCTATTTCAGTCATTAGTATCATGTCATAATGACTCCGGAATAGCAATTATTACTCATTAATGCCGCAGCGTGATGGGAAGTGAAATATCATTCCCTTTTTATTATGATAATAGATTTTTCTCATTGTCAATGGTTGAGAAAAATCTCTAGAGAATCCACGGAGCGTTGGAGTAAATTCTCAGTGACGAACGACGATGGATCTAAGTGGAGAATCGTTGCGCCAATGAAGTGGAAGGATCTCGATGATGACAAAAACATGAACCTTTCATCAATGATAGATCTATTTTTAAAGTTAGGGGTTTCTATTTCATTTCTCATTCCCCATTTTTGAGGTTAAACGACCAACACGGATCAACCAAAAATAGGTTGATCCACAGATTCGTACATTCTTGCGGGTGGGATTTCTTTGGGATGATTATAGCGAATTGGTCTGTGTTGTTTATTTTTGTTGATTTCTTCTCCCTTTTATGCCTATTGAAGGTAGCGGATCAATGTCATGATGAACAACCGTGGATGCTCATTCCTCAATTTGTTCGATTGGTTTTCTTTCCCCGTTTTCTTCTCGCTCATTCTTCACGTTCTTCACGTTCTTTGCGGGGCGACAAACAATGGATCGTTGTGCACCAATCATGCAACGCAGCGATCCCAAACCAGAGATCTGACATGGCAACGACCCTACGGATGTGTGACGGCCATGACGGACCACGAATCAGCTCAGATCGGAACATGTTTTTCTTCGAGTGTTCTTCGTGTGGGATGATAAAAACATGTTTTTAGAGCCGATCGGAGGTCTGAAAACAACTGAAGCGGCCTTGTGGTGTCGAGATGACGAAAAACCGAGTGTTCCAGGGTGATCGGATGATCGGATCGATGAACGGGGCATCACCAAAAGCATGGAAGCGGAGGTCCGCATTTCTGGAAATTTTCCAGAATACACGACGTGTACTTATGAAGAACACGTCGTGTAGTATTGGCGGTGGTGGAAAGGGTTTCAGGGGTTAGAGTGGAATCACATGGCATGTGACCCTGTTCAAAATGGGTGTTGGACTTTCCCTGAAGCTCAGCATTTATTTTTGGGAAGTAAACATACACGGGATGATCTAGACAGCTCCAGAACACGGCATGTACAACATGGCATAGGCAGCTACGAGGGACTTGGCATGTATCCAAGGGGTACACAGACACGGGATGGAGTACACGACCGTGTACTCCATCGCACGGCGAGGCGAGGCAAGTGATGTGGGTCACCCCATGTACCGATTACACGAGTTAGAGTACATGAGTTGAAGACCGTGTACAGGCACATGGCCAGTGTACAAGGAGCCGACCCCAGGCACTCGGACATAGTGTGTACACAGTACTACACGTCGTGTTCTAAATTTTCTATATGACCAGCCTTATGACATGAGCTGTTGTACAGGGGAAGTACCCGGGGTCAGACAACATGGCATGTAACTTTTCTACACGTCGTATATTTTTTGAAAAATGGCATGGTCCCCATGTTCACCGTATATTGGACATATTTCATTTGGGTTAGTGCCCCTTCTTCTCATTCCACTGAAGGTCAGGCATCATTTCCTATTATAGGAGTATGATCCCTTTAGAAGGACTTTCTGTGATTGATTCATGCATCCATACGAGAGGCCCGGATCAAGATCCTCTATCCATTCTTGACCATAGGTAGAGTTAGGAATCGACGTGACCAAATCCACCAAGCATCAATCCTCTACCTAGAAGGTGAATTCCGGATGAGTCGCGGTATCCGCCTCGGCCCTGGCAGGGATCCTCATCTATGTATCGGGATCTTTCCCACTTAGGAGTTTGTCTCTCGTAATGAGTGCATCTCTCTATCGTAATCTTCCCACTCAGAATTGTGTCTTTTGTAATGAGTGTAACTACCTCTCATGACATTTCCCGATGAACAGTACTGTAACACCCCAAGAGTTTTTGAAAAATATTCTCTTTAATTTCATTAATGTCTTGTGTTGTACGCTACACCAAAAGGGGCTTCCACAACATGCATCCTTGACCTGCCTTTCATTACACGCAATCGCGACCTTCCTCGATAGTGT
This sequence comes from Viscum album, assembly GCA_963277665.1. Lineage (NCBI taxonomy): Eukaryota > Viridiplantae > Streptophyta > Magnoliopsida > Santalales > Viscaceae > Viscum > Viscum album. The sequence continues at coordinate 599,202,661 of OY728134.1, read as the reverse complement.
GTGTAGTACGCAATAACGAGTTTCACTAAACAACAATATTCAATTAAAATATTATTAAAACTAGTCATTATGAATAGTAATAACCACTTTTTGAAATTTTTTAAATTTTAGTTTTCAAAATGGACTTCATTTTTGGATTCGGAATATCGAAATTAGCTTAGGGTGAAATTTTGGTTCTTTCCGGATAACTTTCATTTTCTGATGAATAGTGAAAATTACAAAATTTTAATTAAAAACAACCTTTTTAATCGTAATAATTAATAGTGATAAATTATTAATTTGAGTGGTTTTAAAGTATATTTAGAATATATTTTTACAATTTAATACAATTTTGGTTATTGGATGTAATTTCACATTTAAACCAGACATAAACAAGTGTCAATCTTTTGATAGTTATTATCTCTTAAGAACACGCTATTTGTTTTGACGACGAGAATTAATTTTTAAATTAAGTAATGCAACTGATATGTTTTTAATTTTGTAAAATAGACATCATTTTTCAGTTCATAATATAAAATATAGCTTAGGCCTAATTTTAGGTATTTTTTTGGAAACTTTCATTTTTTGATGAATAGTGAAACCACTAAGTGGAAGTTAAAAAAAATGAATTTTTCATAAAACATAATTTTACCGCTTATGTGAGTGGAATTTCAAAAATCCGAGTGACACGGTTGATGTCAGTATGTAAAATGTGGTTCAATGAGATGAAAATAATTTTTGTTGAATAGTAACTTTTTACTTTTTTTTACCACGGTTAAAAGTAAATAGGGTAATTAAGGGTAAAAATGATATTATTATTACCCGAACACATGTCCTAATTATATTGGATAAGTGTCAATCGACCAAAAACAACCTTAAGAATAATATATGACCATTTAGGCTCACATGGATTAGATTAGGACATTTATTATTAATTTATTTAAAGAAGGGTTAAAATAGTTAAAATCAATGTTTAATAAGTATATCATTTTAAATATAGGGTTATACATAAGATAAATTCGACTATAAATATTCATTAGTAAGATAAAATGATTTCCTACATAATGATATTTTATTTTTAATTTTTGGACATTAAATAATTTAATTTATTTATGACACAAAGATGATGCAGTAATTATCTTATTAATGAAATATTGACATAATTGATGTTATAAATACCAAAATCAATGTAATTTGAGTCTTTTTATGAATTCCACTAATTTTCTAGGTTAATATGACATGTTAATATTAATTTAATTAACTGTTTTTGAACTAATCATTCTGTTATGATTTTCACAAAAATCATTTACTAAATAGTGTCAAAATTGTCATAAAATAGTTTTTTTAAACAATATTATATTATTAATTGTTATTTTTTTCATAAAAATATATGGTTCGAAAAAATGACTTATATAAGGTTAAATATATTAATAATAAACAACTTGGGGTTCTTTTGGCTTCTTATAGTATGTTTATTAACCTTATAGTGTAAGAACACAAAAAGACACGGTAAAAGTAAAATTATCTAACTTAATGTTAAATCTAAATGATAAGGTTAAAATAGGAACCTAAACTTGTCTAAATTATATTGTATTAGAGGATTTCGACCCATCCCCACCTTATATTAAAAATAAATCAATTTGGATCTATTTAAAACCGAATTTGGCTTTATAATAAAATAATATTTTTAGTTATTCCAAAGGTGCCCCTCTCCTCCCTTATAAAAGGGCACCTCCTCCCTCTCTTCCTCACACCACATTGAGCATTCAAGATCGGCCAAACCCTGCCTAATTCCCTTTTAAAATTTTCTAGAAACATCCTAGAGGTCCTAGTCTTCTTCAAAGACCAATTTTAGTGCCCTAAGAGGAGGACTCAAAGAGGCGTTTCAAAGAAGAGGTAATGTCTGTTACCGATTCTTTCAACTTTATTTCTTCTTCCACTACTTATTCTTAGGTTGTTTCATTATGAAGTAATATAATCAGTATCACTCATATACTGATATGTTATTATAATTATGAAACAACCCTATTTCACAATCTATCCATCCTACGGAAAACGAAATCACCGCGCGTGCGTACGTACGGAATACCGTCTCCACGCCGTGGTGTAATCTATTTTCCACCACCACCTTACTTGGATGGGTACAATGGTGTACATAATTACTATATATGATTATTGTAAAGTGATATTGATTCTGAAATAGTATACATACACTCCAATATAATTCCACGATCATGAGGATGATATCATCTCTTGTGCGTACGTACGGACTACCATCTCCACGACGCGAAGAGATTCATTCTCCACGTTAACCATTCATGAATGATTATAAAGTATATATAATAAGTAAACATGAAATATATGAAATAATAATGATACTGGATTTATGTGTATATATATGTATGTCATCTACTTAATTCCATTCAACTCAATAAGGAAATGAAAACAGCGTTCATGCGTACGTACGACCTACCGTCTCCATGAATGGTGTATTTCTTTCCATTTATTGATCTATTATATATATGTATATTCTGAATATATATTATATATAAATCATGTTTCATATTCTGGAATTAAGTAATCAGGATCTATGTAATCATATGAATAATTACAAGTCAAAACACGGACGACAAATGAAACGATTTTACCCAAAACGCTCTTTAACATGGAATTTACAAAAGAACGGGTAAAATAAAGTCATAAGTGAACCATATATGATATCATAAAAATAAGTATGATTCTGGAATAATTAAATAAAATTATTTAAATCTTTATACAGGAGGTTCGGACACTTACGAAGAAAATCGGACCTAAGGTAAGGGATAATTTTGCAAATCTCATTTTTATCTGAGATTGCTTATTCGTAAGTATTTACTGGGGTAATTGTTATGATCCATTTACATGTTTTATAAAAGTGTTTTCATATATGTTTAAAGTACTTTTCTACCCATTTTTACTTTTACCCCATGGTATGGAAGAAATCTTTCTTTTGTTTACCCTACGAGGTACGTTTTTGACTTTTCCGACAAAAGTACGAGAAAAATGTTTTTTTAACTTATACGACACGAACAGATTTTTAGGGCTTTATAAAGCCTTATTTTCATGAAGATTCCTCCAAAATATTTCATGACTATTTTCAACAAAATCCTTTTCTTTTAAAAATGCATGACATTTTGTGAAAAGTAAATGATTTTGAAGAAGAAATGATATTTCCCACAAGAATTCATTTCAAGTGTTTTATCAAAACCATTTTGCATATAAGATGAAATTATTTCATATGTGTATGTTTCAAGTATAATGACTCTATAATTTACATGGTTTCACTTTACTTATTATAAAATGATATCCATTTCTTTTATATGGATTATAATTGATGGGATGATGTTTATGAAACCCATTTTATTTATTGGGTTATTATGAATGATGTATGTTTATTTTGTGGAACAAGTAAGAATAATTTCATTATGTGATGGGTGGGACCTATATCTCCCTCCAATGCATTGGGTAATTATTTATATTTCATGAGATAGACATGGTTGGAACGACAAGTCAAACCGGTTCAGTAATACAGGAATGGAACAAGGAGTGAACTCGATTCAGAAAGTGACTTTGTCCACTAAGATGGTCTTGGCAGCAATGCCTTGGCTACTATGGAAATCATGACATGTTCTGAATGGTTTCCACAATTAAATGTTTTATTCCCATGATATTTTATCATTATTAATGTTTCTTTATGATTTATGCCTTACGTACTTCCATGTTTTATGTCATTGCTCAAGATTTTGATGTTTAAACATTATGTTCATGTTTTTAAGATCAAATGTATATGGTATGTTTTATTTTATCCATGCTTACCCTTACTGAGCATTTGAGATCACCCTTTTTATGTTTTCTTTTCCCCAGGATATAAATAAAGGTTTTAGGTAAGAAAAAAAGGGAAGATCTTTATGGGAGATGTTGAAGATCTTTCACCACGATTAGAATATTACGTTCCATGTTTCCAAAGACACTAAACTATTACGGTCCTTGTGTGTGTGTTTTTGTTATGTACTAAGTATTCTGTAAAAGTAATGTAAAGTCCATGTACGTCAACCTTCGGGTCTCTACAGTTGGTATCCGAGGAAAGGTTTAGTCATCCTTTGGAAACTAGGATGCGAAAATGTTAGTGAGATCCCTAGAGATATTTCTAAGGTACGTCTAGGGATGTACCTAAGGATAAGTATACATATAGGATATAGTCTTAGAACTACGGTAATGATATTAGAATTTAACCTAATATGTTAGATATTTAGGGTGGTCCCCCTTTACTATGTTGTTTTCTCTAGCATCATTTTTGCCTCTCACAGAATTCTTTTTGTGTTTTAGTTAATGGAGGGAACAAGAAGGAATTCAGTTAACATTGAATCCAATGGACAAATTGGTGACTATGAGAAACAAAATTGTGTAATTCCTAGAGAGAAAGATATTGTGATTATGCTGAATCAGTCATCGCGATATATGATTAACAAGGTGAAATTTAGTGGTATGCCTAATTCATCAAAGAAGAGGAAGATAAACTATTATGCTTGTTCGCATGTTTAGGAGCATAAAGAAAGGAAGATTGAGATTTATAAAGAAGGGAAGAAGAACCTTGAGGAATACCTCAAATGGAGGGATCGATGTTATTTGTGTGGAAAAAAGAGTCATAGAGTGAAAGACTGTTATGGAGTTCAATGTATTATTTGTGGAGAACATGGGCATTACCCAACTCAATGCACTGACCTAAAAAGTTACTTCTAAATCAAGGAAGGACTTATTCCAAGACAATAATTGAAGAGGATGGATTGAAGTGTTTATGTATTGGTATTCAAGAATAATGTTGTTGAGGTACTTTTATTGTGTATTAGAATATTTTTGTATTATTCTATTGTTGTTTTCAATAATTTTAAGGTACCAGTAACCATGAAAAGTGATTCAAATATTTTGGAAAGCAGATGATATGCGCATCATAAAGGGATAAAGAGAAAATTAAATGTTTGACAGTATTCATGACCTCATGATTGATATAAGGACTAAGTGATATCATGGTTTGAGTATAAAGAATTTTGAGGATTTTGGTATGTGGAAAGTGTTAACTTTTAACTACATTCATGTTTTCACTATGGTTCAATGGGTATTCATTCTTCAAGAGAATACATGATTAAGGTATTCACATGTTTGTAATTTGAACAAAAAGATATATCTTATGATATATGAGGGATAAATGATGGCATTCACGTGATTGTTATGTGACATTTCAAGTAATCATTTTCTTTATACTATGAGCATGGACCGAAGTATTTTAGATAAGCCTAAATATTGGAATGGATTATGTTGGACATAAGTTAGGATAGAACTTTTTTCGATATTATTGATGGGATGTTATAGTAATATAGCTTTAGAAAAAGGACAACCTACAGGATGACGACATCCCATCGCATCGGACAAGGCTGTGGGAATCGAACCCACAACTGAAGTGCGACTGGCCTTTATCGCCTACCACTGGCCTACAGGAAGTCCCGGTTTAGTAGAAACTAGTTTCATTATATTACGCAGTATGATATATGAAGTATAAGTCCATTTTAGGAACCATATATGATTGATCTCACTATAGATGGACTTACGTATTTTTTTGATAACTTTTCTAACCTTTTGTTTGAGACAGATGGAATGAACCATCATTCTATCTCATGATCTTCTAACACTTCACGAATAACAAATTCAACTTCATTTCTTTAAGAGATGAAGTGGAAATTGTTCAAGGCACCAACAGCAGTGAGATTGTACCAAAATAAAGTAAGAATTTATTCTAATTCGAATTCTTCAACTTTAGGGAAATGATCTTGAAAACCAAAAATGTTGTCCTAGTGCTGTTATATCTGATGAATCAGATGGTACCTTAGATCTACACAAATTTATGGCTTTTTGATTTCTGGATTTTCCATACCCATGTTCTCTACCACTCTCCATCAGAACATGATTGTTAGATTTCTCTTCCATATCCATATTTCCACCTATGTGGAAACCCAGTGATTAGATTATTTGGGAAACCGTTATGTTTCAGACTTTTGTTTTTAAAGATTGGTTTTGGTATTCCTTTTTACGATTTGAGTTTCTATTAAAGAAACTTTCGAGTAGTAACCCATTTATAACCCCAACGAATTTTGAGGGTGAAATTTATTTTAAGGGGGGTAGAATGTAACACCCCGAGATTTAATGAAAATTATTCTTTTTAATTTCATTAATGTCTTGTGTTGTACGCTACGCCAAAAGGATCTTTCACAACACGCATCCTTGACTTTCCTTGCATTACACCCAATCACGACCTTCCTCGATAGCGTGTGTAGTACGCAATAATGAGTTTCACTAAACAACAATATGCTATTAAAATATTATTAAAACTAGTCGTTATGAATAGTAATAACCACTTTTTGAAATTTTGTAAATTTTAGTTTTCAAAATGGACTTCATTTTTGGATCCGGAATATCGAAATTAGCTTAGGGTGAAATTTTGGTACTTTTCGGATAACTTTCATTTTCTGAGGAATAGTGAAAATTACAAAATATTAATTAAAAACAACCTTTTTAATCGAAATAATTAATAGTGATAAATTATTAATTTCAGTGGTTTTAAAGTATATTTAGAATATATTTTTACAATTTAATACAATATTGGTCATTGGATGTAATTTCACATTTAAACTAGACATAAACAAGTGTCAATCTTTTGATAGTTATTATCTCTTAAGAACATGCTATTTGTCTTGACAACGAGAATTAATTTTTAAATTAAGTAATGCAAATGATATGTTTTGAATTTGGTAAAATAGAAATCATTTTTCAGTTCATAATATCAAATATAGCTTATGCCTAATTTTTGGTATTTTTTTGGAAACTTTCATTTTTTGATGAATAGTGAAACCACTAAGTGGTAGTTAAAAAAATGAATTTTTCATAAAACTTAATTTTACCGCTTATGTGAATGGAATTTCAAAAATCCTAGAGACACGGTTGATGTCATTATGTAAAATGTGGTTCAATGAGATGAAAATAATCTTTGGTGAATAGTACCTTTTTACTTTTTTTACCACGGTTAAAAGTAAATAGGGTAATTAAGGGTAAAAATGGTATTATTATTACCCTAACACATGTCCTAATTCTATTGGATAAATGTAATTCGACCAAAAACTACCTTAGGAATAAAATATGACCATTTAGGCCCACTTGTATTAGATTAGGACATTTATTATTAATTTCTTTAAAGAAGGGTTAAAATAGTTAAAATCAATGTTTAATAAGTATATCATTTTTAATATAGGGTTATACATAAGATAAATTCGACTATAAATATTCATTAGTAAGATAACAAGACTTCCTACATAATGGTATTTTATTTTTAATTTTTAGAAATTAAATAATTTAATTTATTTATGACACAAAGATGATGCAGTAATTATCTTATTAATGAAATATTGACATAATTGATGTTATAAATACCAAAATAAATGTAATTTGAGACTTTTTATGAATTTCACTAATTTTATAGGTTAATATGACATGTTATTATTGCTTTAATTAACTTTTTTCGAACTAATCATTCTGGTATGATTTTCAAAAAAATCAATTACTAAATAGTGTCAAAATTGACATAAAATAGTTTTTAAAACAAATATTATATTATTAGTTGTTATTTTATTTCTAAAAATCTACAGTTCGGCCAAATGACTTATATAAGGTCATATATATTAATAATAAACAACTTGGGGTTCTTTTGGCTTCTTATAGTAAGTTTATTAACCTTATAGTGTAAGAACACAAAAAGACATGATAAAAGTAATATTATCAAACTTAATGTTAAATCTAAATGATAAGGTTAAAATCGGAATATAAACTTGCCTAAATTCTATTGGATGAGATGATTTAGACCCATACCCACCTTAGATTCTAAATAAATCAATTTGGAGCTATTTAAAACCGAATTTGGCTTTATATTAAAATAATGTTTTTGGTTATTCCAAAGGTGCCCCTCTCCTCCCTTATAAAAGGGCACCTCCTCCCTCTCTTCCTCACACCACATTGATCCTTCAAGCTCGGACAAACCCTGACTAATTATCTTCTGCACTTCTCTAGAAGCATCCTAGAGGTCCTGGTCTTCTTCAAAGACTAATTTTAGTGCCCTAAGAGGAGGACTCAAAGAGGCGTTTCAAAGAAGAGGTAATATCCGTTACCGATTCTTTCAACTTTATTTCTTCTTCCACTTCTTCTTCTTAGGTTGTTTCATTATGAAGTAATAACATAAGTATCACTAATATACTTATATGTTATTATAAGTATGAAACAACCCTATTTCACCATCTATCCATCTACAGAAAACGAAATAATCGCGCGTGCGTACGTACGGAATACCGTCTCCACGCTGTGGTGTAATCTATTTTCCACCACCACCTTACTTGGATGGGTATAATGGTGTACATAATAACTATATATGATTATTGTAAAGTGATATTAATTCTGAAATATTATACATACACTCCAATACAATTCCACGATCATGAGAACGATATCATCGCTCGTGCGTACGTACGGACTACCGTCTCCACGACACGATGTGATTCATTCTCCACGTTAACCATTCATGAATGATTATAAAGTATATATAATAAGTAATCATGAAATATATGACATAATATTGATACTGGATTTATATGTATATATATGTATGTCATATACTTAATTCCATTCAACTCAATAAGGAAACGAAAATAGCATTCATGCGTACGTACGACCTACCGTCTCCATTAACGGTGTATTTCATTCCATTTATTGATCTATTATATATATGTATATTCTGAATATATATTATATAAAAATCATGTTTTATATTCTAGAATTAAGTAATCGGGATCTAATTAATCATATGAATAATTACAAGTCAAAACACGGACGACAAATGAAACGATTTTACCCAAAACGCTCTTTAACATGGAATTTACAAAAGAACGGTTAAAATAAAGTCATAAGTGAACCATATATGATATCATAAAAATACGTATGATTATGTAATAAGTCAATAACATTATTTAAATCATTATACAGGATGTTAAGACACTTACGAAGCAAATCATACCTAAGGTAAGGGATAATTTTGCAAATCACATTTTTAACTAAGATTGCTTATTCGTAAGTATTTACTGGGGTAATTGTTATCATCCATTTCCATGTTTTATAAAAGTGTTTTCATGTATGTTTAAAGTCCTTTTCTACCCATTTTGAATTTTTCCCCATGTTATGGAAGGAATATTTCTTTTGTTTACCCTACGATGTACTTTTTTCACTTTTCCGACAAAAGTACGAGAAGAATGTTTTTTTAACTTATATGGCACGAACAAATTTTTACGGTTTTATAAAGCCTTATTTTCATGAAGATTACTCCAATATATTTCATGACTATTTTCAACAAAATCCTTTTATTTTAAAATATCATGACATTTTGTGAAAAGAAAATGATTTTGAAGACAAAAGGATATTTTCCTCAAGAATTCATTTCAAGTGTTTTTTCAAAACCATTTTTTATCTAAGATGAAATTATTTCATATGTGTATGATTCAAGTATAATGACTCTATAATTTACATGGTTTCACTTTCCTTATTATGAAATGATATCCATTTCTTTTATATAGATTATGTAATGATGGTATGATGTTTATGAAACCCATTTTATTTATTGGGTTATTATGAATGATGTATGTTTATTTTGTGGCACAAGTAAGAATTATTTCAGTATGAGACGGGTGGGACCTATATCTCCCTCCAATGCATTGGGTAAAGATTTATATCTCATGACATAGACATGGTTGGAATGGAAAGTTAAACTGGTTCAGTAATTCAGGACTGGAACGGGGAGTGAACTCGATTCAGAAAGGGACTTTGTCCACTAAGATGGTCTTGGAACCAATGCCTTGGCTACTATGGAAATCATGACATGTTCTGAATGGTTTCCACAATTACATGTTTTATTCCCATGCTAGTTTATCATTCGTAATGTTTCTTTATGATCTATGCCTTACGTACTTCCATGTTTTATGTCATTTCTCAAGCTTTTGATGTTTAAACATTATGTTCATGTTTTTAAGTTCAAATGTATATTGTATGTTTTATTTTATCCATGCTTGCCCTTAATGAGCATTTGAGCTCACCATTTTTATGTTTTCTTTTCCATAGGATATAAATAAAGGTTTTAGGTTAGAAAAAAAGGGAAGATCTTTATGGGAGATGTTGAAGATCTTTCACTAAGATTAGAATATTACGTTCCAAGTTTCCAAATACACTAAACTATTATGGTCCTTGTGTGTGTGTTTTTGTTATGTACAAAGTATTCTGAAAAAGTAATGTAATGTCCATTTATGTCAAGCTTCAAGTCTCTACAAGTACTTCTCGGACGGACATCATCAGTGCTATTAGAATCGTGGAGTGTGTTCTCCTTTAACGAGTGCTTCGTGGAATCTTCAAACTGAACACCTTACGGGGTATGCGGTTGTGTGACTTGTCTCAAGACTATAGGTCTGGGTTTTGAGTATATCTGTTTTGTGCTATATGTTCTGTAGACATATATTGTGCATAGCTGATTGTTCCTTTACTTTGTCTCAAAACCTATGTTTGTTAAATATTAAAAAATTCCACTCTCATTTCTTACATAAAAAAAACCAAGATCCCACTTATCTGCACTCAAAATCCTATGAGAACGTCCATAATATTCCCTCCTCTCTCTATAATCCACCCAAGTTGCCCCAATATCTCATGAATCCCATCCTCAAGATCATGATGTCACACACTCATATAAGGGTGTTCTTCCATTCTCATTTATTTCCACGTTTCTTTATTTTGTTATACCCTATTATTTTTCATTTAAAATATGGGGGTTTGATTTCTCACCTCCCCATAGTTCTATCCTTATGTTTGAATGATTATACCTCTTTATCTCTCATTATTCTATCCCATTTACACTTGTTACAATGCCGAAATTTCATAAGAGTTATTCCATTTATCCTCTTTCTTCAAGTTTATTTATAATATTACGCCATATATGTCAAAATTACATTTGTTGGGACATGTAACAATATTAACCCTTTACTTTCAAATTTATGTATATATGATGAGATACTGTATTATCTCTCATCAACCATTTTTATTATTTTTTATGTCACTCTGTTTTGCTGCCAAAATTGCACTATAATTTTCAAGCCAAAATCATTGTGTAGTGAATACCATACCCATTTCTATATCTTGGGTATTCACCATTATGTACATATAAATATTTAATGGTACTTACATGTATGTATTCCACAATATCTAATTGTGGAATAAAATATTATGTTGAATGATTTCGTGTTATATGATCCATGTGGCACACTTATGCATGAAATTAAATGTTTATAAAGGGTGTGCCATGATAGAACTCCAATGCATTGGGTAATGTTTAGCATCATGATACATCATGGACAATGAGGGTTTACTCGTGATAATTCATGTTAAATTATGGATTAATCATTCTAATTAAAGTGAAATGATATTTTACTCACGCTAAACCATGTTCAATGAGCCTTATCACGTGCTAATATCATGTTGTGTGTCGTTGCCACATTTTCATGTTATAATAATTATGATATGTCATTATATTATGTTCATGTTTCTCTTGTGATCCATTTATATTCCTATTTCCTAACACGTACTGTATTCTTCATGATATTCCATTTTTACTCCCTTACTGGGCTTTATAGATCACCCTTTTCTTATGTATGTCTTCAAGTTATCCCATGAAATGCTATGTACGAAGAAATTATGTTGTCGTGTAAAAGAAAATTTCAATAAAAATGTCATATTTTATGTTTTAAGTTTTCATGTAATGTTACAAATTTCCCAGGACACTATACATCTTAATCATCAGTGTTGTATTAGGTGAATGTTTATGTAATAAATCATGTTTAAAATTTAATAAAGAGCATTGTTGTTATTGTTGGTTTAAAAGTATAGGTTTATTTGTTTTTGGGATTATGATTAGAAAACCCTTAAAAAGTCCATAGAGAAAAGACTATGTATAATATAAACATCCCAAAATTATGGTGAGTATAGAGTAAGTGTTTTATCAAGAAAATACATCCATGTCTGGATACACACAAGTAGAGGTGTATCTGGCATAGATGTATCTTAGGGAAAATCTAAAAAACACCTCATTGAGAAAGAATCAAATGGGAAAAGGTTTATGAAAACATGCCTTGATTCAATCTTGGTTTGACACTACCAGGGGATATGATTTTTAAAATTCATAAACTTAGTATGAACCATTATTAAGTGAAAAAATTACCCTATGAATATATATTGGAAATTAGATCATTGATAACCTATATTGAAGCCTATAAATTCATAAGTTAAGTAAATACATGTAATTTATAAGCTAACCCTTTTTTTCATTATATTCCCCTTTATTTTCTACCACTAACTTTTATTTTATTCAAGCCAATGGATGGTAATATGAGGACTTGAGATAACAACCGACGCAAAGATCAATGTTATTACTGTTCTAATTAGATTTCCAAACTAATGGGAGCAGGAATTGCATATTTGGTCATGATAATATTTAGTTTACTCATGTTATGAATAGAAACATGGGTCAATAGGAATATCCACCCCCTAAGAAATAACAAGCCATGATTGAGGGCATTAGGAGACAAAGCCCTCCTACTTTTAATGGATCATCTGATCCTGCAATCGATGAAAAATGGATCAACTCAATTGATATGTTCATATCCATCCTTGAATTTCTAAACAAGAGATGGTTCTTCTGGATACTTAACATATGGGTGGAAAGCTTATCCGTGGTGTACATTGATCAAAAATATGAATCCTGAGATATAGATTGATGCGTTAGAATGGAAGGATTTCTGGGAATTTTTTTTGATAAATATTTAATTTTCATGCTCTGTCTTAAGATAGAAATGAAATTCCTTTCCCTCACTCAAAAACATGACGAATCCATCAGAGCGTATGAGGAAAACCTTACAAATATTACACAATATGCTGCTAGCATTGTTATTAATCCCAAATGAAAGTTTTACCGCTTCTTTGGTGGGATAAAACCTAGCCTATGGAAAGCCCTAGTGATCCATGACTGCAATAGCAATGAGTAAATTTTCTAATATTCCCTTAAAGTCAAAATAGATATTTGTGAATCTTAGGGGAATCATGGGGATAAGAAGTCAAATGCGGACATTAATTCTAGCGGTCCTATGGATAAATCCAATGGTTCCATGAAATTCCATCACCCCACTTTCCAAATTCATGGAAAGAAGCTCCAAAGAATTATTCCAAAGGGGAAGAGGAAATGCTTTAGGTGTGGAAGAGAAGGTCACCTTGTTATTAATTTCCATCAAGAAAAAACCGATTTTTTGATAGAGGAGATGAACACTCCATTCGAACCTCAACACATTGTTCATTTCATCAACTTCAATGAATGAGGGAACATTTCCAATGTGTGCCCTAAGACAAGGGTTTTTTGAGGAAACCAACAACCTTCAAGGCATAAAATGTGATCTTTTTCCATCACTAGTGCTGAAGAAAATCAAGACAACAAACTGGTCACGGGTACGCTGGTTATCCATTCAATAATAGTTAACATACTTTTTTATTATTGTTTTTCGCATTATTTTATATCCCGAATATTTAGTAAAACAATCCAGCCACCACCAAAATTCAAGTAAGTAGATCTGTCGGTGAGATCAACAAATGAGGAAATTATTGAATCCCATTAATATAACTCCTCCCCGGTCACTATTTTTGGATTGAACTTCCCAGAGAACCTATTCATACAACCTCTAGTAGAATTTGATGCAATTATTTCCATGTATTGGTTTTCCCAATATAGATCAAACATAAGTTTCTGTGAGAGGGAAAGCATTCTCCTTATGGCGAATCGACCCCCGATTCATTATAGGTGCAAGTAGGAGGATGAATCTTATTTAGCACCATTATCTCAAGAATGGATATTACATCCTTATGATAACACATATATTTATTATATGATTGAGTCTATGGAATTAACCATCCATGGAGGCATGCCTATTGTGATGGAATTTGAGGAAGTGTTTCCTTGGGAATTTCCTGGTCTTTCTTCAAAAAGTGATGTTGAATTCTCAATTGATGTGATATGTTTGGATTTTCCAATATCTGATAATTTTTATAGAATGGATATTAATAGGAATTAGGAGATATGTAAATAACTATAGGAGAATATAGATAGAGGGTTTGTATGGACAAATGCTTCACCATGGGGAGCATAAGTCCTCTTCAAAAAGAAGAAGGATGAGTCCTTGCGCCTTTACATTGATTATTGTGAGCACAAACAAATCAAAATAAAAACAACTATCATATTCCATGAATTTATTACATATTCGATCAGATATGTGGAACACAATACTTCTCCAAATGGATATACGATCGACATATTACAATGTAAAGGTGAAGGAGGATGATATCCCCAAGACTAAATTTCATACAAGGTATGGGTAATATTAATTCATAGTATGGCATTTTAGACTCACTAATTCTCCTTAAATATTTATGGAAAAATGAATAGTGTCTTTAGAGATTACCTCGACAAATTTGTTGTAGTATTTTTAGAAAATGAGGAGCATGAGAAAGATCTAAAACTAAGGAGCATGATGAGCATCTAAGAACTATTCTAGAGACCTTGTGAAATGATAAGCTATATAAAAATTACATCTAGTGTGAGTTATAGTTGAAATAAGTTTCATTATTGGGTCATATCATAACAATAAATGGGATATCTATAGATAATTCAAAGAAAAATACAATTTAGGGATGGATGTGGCCAACATATATGATGGATATCCTTAGCTTCCTTAGATTTGCTGGATATTATTGTCGATTTGTAAGAAATTTCTCGTGATTTTCAAACCCTCTTACCAAGATAACTCAGAAGGTAGACAAGTTTTCTTGGAGTGATGAATGTGAGGTAGATTCAAGGAGTAGAAAATGAGGCCTATCACTACTCCCATGATTAGACTACCCACAATTTGAATGATTTTTGTGGAATTTAGTGATACTTCAAAGAATGGAATGGGATGTATGTTGATACAAAATGACAATTTCATTGCATATACTTTACAGAAATTGAATGTTCATGAGAAAAAAAATCCAGAAAATGATATTCAGTTGGATCTAGTAATCTTTTCTATAAAAATTTGGTCACATTACATCTTTGGGGAGAATTGTGAAATATATAAGAATCACAAAAGCCTAGATTATATATTCAATAATAAAGAGTTGAATATGGGCCATAGAAGATGGTTAGAACTAATCAAAGACTATGACTATTCAATCATTTACCACACTAGGAATGAAAACAATGTTGAAATTTATCTAAGTAGAAAGGACACATCGATTATATCATTGATGAGAATTAAAAAAGATCAAATATTGTTAAATTTGATAAATATTGACATGGGAATCGTAAATAAGGGAACATCATCAATCATTTGACAAATGATTGCTCAAACATCTCTTTTAGAATGGTTAAAGGATTCCCTAAAGGATGATGTGAGAATTAAGATGAAAGTGGAAACTATGAGAAAAGGGAAATCCCTAGAGTACATTTTTAATGAAGAAGGAATTGTGTGATTTTGGTCAAAAAAATGTTTTCCATCAAATCTGGAGTTATAGAATAAACTTATTGATGATGCACATAGTTCGAATTTATCCATTAAACTAGGAAACACAAAGATGTATTGATATCTATAGGAGCATTATTTGTGGGATAATATAATGAATGAGATATCTAAGTATACATAAATGCTCCTAATTTGTCAGCAATTGAAGGATGAGAGGATAAAGTCTAAGGGAATGATGACAACATTACTCATACCAACACAGAAATGAGAAAACACAGCCATGGACATTTTCACTGAACTTGAAAATACATCCAAAGGATACAATGCTACATGGGTTGTTGTGGATCATATTATAAATACAATACACTTTATTTAAATTCGGGAAAATTTAGCATTGGATCAACAAGAACAATTATATATAAGAGAAGTGGAAAGTCTTCATGGAGAACCACAATCAATTGTATTTTATTAATATCCAAGAATCACCTCTCTGTAATGGGAGAGTCTCCAAAATTCATTGAATACTGAGTTGAACATAAATATGTCTTATCATCCTCAAACTGAGGGCCAATTTGATAGGACTATCCATACACTTGAGGACATGATGAGAGCATGATCTGTGGATATAAAATATGAATGTGATCAATATCTTCCTCTAGTTGATTTCTCTTAAATTAAAATTTTTCAATCAAGCATCCAAATTGCTCCATATAAATCCCTTTATGGGAAGAGGTGAAGAACACCATCGTGTTGGGATAAAGTTGGGGAGAAAAAACATCTAGGCCCAGAAATGGTGGAAGAAATGGTGGATAAATTAAAGACAATCCAGTAGCACATTAAAGTTTCTGAGATTCGAAAAAACAACTTTGCTGACAACCATCGATGAGACCTAGAGTTTCATATTGGAGACATGTTATTCCTTCAACTATCACCCTAGAATTGATTTATGTGATTTGGGAAGAATTGAATGATTAGTCCAAGGTACATCTTCCCTTTTGAGAACCTTTATCACATTGGATGAATGGCCTATTGACTAGCACACCCACTGAACCTGTCTCACATACATGATGTATTCCATATATAACTATTGAGGAAGTACATACCTGACCCATCAAATGTAATCAATCTAGAGGTGGTACCATTGGATAATGACCTCTACTTTTAAGATAAGTGGATGAAGATCTCAAATTTTAGGGAAAAAGATCTATGAAATAAGACAATGCCCCTCGCCAAAGTGTTGTGGAGGAACCACATGTTGGTGAAGAAACATGGAAACCATAGGATTTGCTGAGGTGGAATTACCCACATCTGTTTTAGTATAGAAGAAGGAAATTTCTAGGGAGAAATTTCTTAAGGGGGACAGGTTGTAACACCCCATACATACATGAATAAAATTATCTTTCTTTTATTTAATTAAATGTCTTATGGATATAGAAAACACATGCACTATTCTTTTTATTTATTATTCAATTTAAATGGACATTAAGTATCATTACTTTTGATAATATAGTGGTGGAACTGTGATCAAACAATTGATATAAATTTATGGTTTTTAAAATAGAATCATTTCGACATAGAAAAAGGAGAGGATGGCCTCATCCAGTTGAATCGATTCGTAAGAAGCTCAATTTTCGGAACTCGGAAAAGAGGAACAGTCACTAGGCTTCGCTTTTGATAAATACCAGGCTGAGCATTAAGAAATTAAGCTTTAATGGAATCAACTGTTGGAGAAGTGGAAATTAATTGAGATTACCACCTGAAAAATGTTATAAGAGCCACCCAAGAGTCTATCACCATCACATAACTTCCCCGTAAGTCTTATGCGGGTGTTATATGGGGTTATGTAATAAGGAATTAGTTACATTTGTGTGTAATTTATTTTATAAATAAAATTCTTATTCCATCAATTCCTATATGAGAATAGTTTTTATTAAAAATATTATGAATTAGATAAATTGATTTTTTGGATAAATGGTACTTTTTAGATATATATAAATTATTTTATTAAACTTATCTTTTATTAATATTTTTATTATAACAGTTTTATAAGAACACTTCTTTATATTATAATCGGTGTTTATATTACTTATTGTTTTGAAACTATAAATGATTGTGTATTTAGTTTGACAAGAATTATATTTTCATACAACGAAACTGAAATGGTATTTTTAATTAAAGAATTTATTTTGACGAACTAATAAATTTTTGGAAGGAATAATACTTTAATAAAATATTATTATTATATAAATTTTATTAAATATAATTGACCATATAATTTTTGTGAAGCCAATAGTAAGTTTTATTATGATTTGGAATTTTTTTTCAAAACCTATCAATTATCAATAAATGATTATTTTTTTGAAAAGTGAAAATCCCTATATTTGGATAAATATTTTGATAAAATGAATATTATTTTTAAAATTAGTTCATCAAAATTATGCAATGGTGAATTTGTCAAAATTTTCTGAGATAATCAAATTGTGGGGTAAAAATTAAATACCTTGTTAACATATAATGTTTTTTATGACACCATAATGACCCAATAGTGAAGTAATAAAATACAATAAAAGGGGTATTATAACAATATATGTTTTACCTTTATAACAATGTGAATTTAGATTTTTTTGATTAATTTTATGATGCCTTAATGGACCCTCCAAGACTTATAAATTATTTAATCATTTTAAAATGATTTCAATGAGAGTGTGAATAACTCCACATAAGAAAGCCTAAGATTTTAATATGTTCTTACATTGGCCTTATAAAATTATATTTTCCACTATTCTGGGGGAAAATCAATAGGAAAAAAACCAAGGGATAGATTTAGGTTTTGAATAAATAATTTTATAGATTCAAAAACCTATGTTTTAGAAGTATTAAGGAATTTCCCTCTCATTTCCTATATAAACTCAGCCAAGATTTCATTTAAATTCTCTAAAAATCACGGAATCACGTCCATAATCATTCCTTCTCTCTAAAGAATCCTCCCAAGTATCCCCAAGCTCACAATAACCCCACATTATACTCTTGAAGTCAAACACTCAATTAAGATATTTCTTCCATTCTCATTTTATTCCAAGTTTCATTATATTGATATACCCTTTAATTTTTCAATTGAATATGTTGGGGTATGATTTCACACCTCCACGATAATGCTATCATTATGTTTTAATGATTATAAACCTCTTTTTCTCTCATTAATCCCTCCCATGTACACCTGTTACCGTGCCGAAATTTGGTTAGAGTTATTTCATTTCATCACTTTAATCACAATTCTTTATTACGTTACGCCTTATATTTCCAAATTCCATGTTTTTGGGACATGTATCTATATGAAAAAATTTAAGAATATCTTATTTACATATTATGAGTCACTCCCATTAACTATCATCAACCATTTTTATTAATTCTTACGTCACGTTGTTATGCTTTCAAAATTGCACCGTGATTTTCCAAGACAAAATCATGGTGTTGTGAATACCATACCCATTTCTCTATCAAGGGTATTCATGTTTATGAACATATTAATTTTTAGTGGTACTTAAATTTATATATTACACATTCTTTAATCATTTAATAACTTATTATGTTGAATTATTCCATGTTATATTATCCATGTGACACAGTTATGTATGAAAAGAAATGTTCATATAGGGTGTGCCTTAATAGCACTCCAATGCATTGTGTAGTGTTTAGAATCATTATATTACATGTCAAACTAGGGTTTAGTCATGACAATTCAAGTGAAATGAGGGTTTAATCATGATAATCCATTTGCAATGAGCCTTAGGTCATGCTAATATAATGTTTTATGTCATTGCCACATTTCCATGTTACGATAATCATGTTATATCTTGCCTTAATGTTCCTATTTCTCTTGGGCTCCATTAATATGCCTATTTACTAAAACATTATTTATTCTTATTATTATGCCTTTTTTACTCCCTTACTAGTATTTATAGCTCCTCCTTTTCTTATTTATGTTCTCATGTTATCCCATGTTATACTATGTACGATAATATTGTGGTCATGTAAATGAAGTTCTAAATAAAGATGTAATATTTTATATTTTATGTTATTATGTAATATTCCTAATTTCCCAAGGAATGAGACCTATAGATACTCAAACATTCCTTATTTTTTATTTTTTTTTAATAAATTGTGTTGAAATATATAATCAAGAGAATGGTTTTTATATAAAATATATCTCAATTAAATATTATTGTGACGACGAACCGTTGCATCATGTATGAATTATATTGTGTGTGTTTGAAACTCCTATATAATAAAAATATATTTATCATAATTATATTATATAACTATACTCACATATTTAATACAATATAATATTTACTCATAACCTATTATCATGAATCTGTTAATTTATTAATTATTAAAATCTATTTTTCATGTGATAATAGCTTTGATTTTCATATATTCTTACATTTAGTAGTTTAGGTCATTATACATTGACCATGGTCAAAAAACTTCCTTATTTTTTATAATTAGATAAATATCATATATATATATATATTTGTTATATATATATATAAATATAATCATTCATAAAATATTGATATAGAAAAATGAATTACACCATTCATGGAGATGGTAGGCCGTACATATGCATGAACACTGTTTTCACATTTTGATGGAAGGAAAAAAATAAATTTATTTTATAATTAAACTCTTAAGGGTCAATTTAATATCATATATATTCATTATATGTATTCTTATTAAAATAAATGTAAAGTGTAAAGGAAAAAATGAGTCACATCAATTCGTGGAGGTGGTAGTCCACACAAACAGATGAGCAACATTATGGGTTTCCAAGGTACTAGTATGTATGATTGTTTATAGGATATTATAATTCCCAAAAAAAATTATTTTATTATTATCATATCTAAACATTAAAACATCATAATACCCATCCACTAATGATGGTGATGAAAAATAAATTGTATCACAACATAAAGACGGTAAGACTTACACAAAAGCGATGTTTTTACATGTCATATGATTGAAAATAGATAGAAAATGGTTGAACCAAAATAATACTGACATATAAGTATATTGACGATAATTAATTTATTATTTTAGTATGGTTAATATATACACTGAGACGATGAATATGAAATAAATTTGGAAGGATCGGTAAAGATGATTATATCTTCTTTTAAAATGTTTCTTTTGATATTCTCTTAAAGGAAATATGGTTGGAATTTTGCGATGAAAAGAACTTCCATAACATGTTTGAGGAAGTTGCATGGATATTTTTTAGGGGTTGGTCTAGAAAAGAGGATCTATGTGGTGTAGATTATAGATGATAGGTGATTATTTTTATAATTAATAAAAGGTCACATATGGAATTATAAAAAATATTTAAAAATAAGAAAATAAATTTCACTTGAGAGTGCCAAAATGTGGGAATAATTTATTAAATATTATAGGATATGTTTTAAATATCATCAAAAAATTATTTTTTCAATTTTAGGAGGAATTTTAAACTCTATATTTTGGTTTGACCCCTTAATCAACATGTTTTAACCTTTGGCACGATAATGACATTTTTAACACTTAAAGGGTTATAAATTTTCTTATAAGGATACAATACTTCAAGAAAATGAAATGAGATGAAATTTAAACCATATATTATCTGATTTACCCCTTTTAGTCTTATTATGACATTAAATAATTTAATAAATTTGTATTTATCATAAATTACCAATAATGTCTTTTCTGACGATATTCATTCAATTTTACATTAACGAAAAAATAATAGTACTTAATTATAATATTGACATTTATAAGATCTATAATATTTCATTCATGTCTAAAAAATCCATTGGTCACTATAACCATCTCAAAAAATATTACTTTTAGAATATTTAAAATATTTTATTTAAATTTTATTAAAATTTAATATAATGAAACTGATGTTACATAAGAATTTTTAGTATTTATTTAATTTTTAAAAATTATAAATAACTTAACATGATTTTATTTAAATTTTTTAAAAAATATAGGATAAAACATTTGATATTTATATAAATGTAATAAAAATTTAGATATATTATAGTCAAGAGGGTGATCATATTTATTTATTTTTTCATATATTAATATAAAGATCCTAATCATTAAAATATGAAAAATATGAAAATATATTACAGAAATAGATAAAATTAATCGAAGTGAACACATAAAATAGGATAAATGATTTTTTTGTGTTATTTTCTATCCCTTATCAAATTATTTTTAACATTCATTACCCAATTTACTCTTACTGTGGTGGATTTTTTTTACTGTGGTCACTATTACTATTGAAAATAAATAAAAGGGGACTATATATTAAATTGTTACATTATTATTACAAATAAGGGATCTACCTTTTATAAATATATTTCTAAAATTGGATGAAATTAATTTAAATTTAAAAAACTCGAAGTAACAAAAATATTTTTTTCTGATAAATGTCTTTTAATGTAGAACATGTGTTTTAGTATGAAATTAAACATTAAAATTTAATAAAATGAAATTTATTGATATTTGAATAGTATATGGGAATTAATGGTATTTTTAAACCGTTTAAAAAAAATTTAATGTTAAAATTCCAAAAAAAGAAATACAATTTCTGATGAAGAATCATATTTTTGACAATTAACTACAAAAAAATTTTTTTAGAAAAATTTCCAAAACTTATATTAATAAAATTTATCACGATGATTAAAAATTTTATATTTACTTTTCAAATTAAAATTCTAATATTTTTTTAAAAAAATTGTAATATTCACTCACGAAATGAAATATAAACCATTCTTGAAGAAAAAGTATATTAATTAATAAAATGTCTCCAATAAAAATATTCTTATTATTTATAAAGAAATAATCAATGAATTATTTTTAGTAGGTATTTAGAATTTTATTTCATAATATGGTTAATCCAATTCCAACCCTCTAATTCATTGAATATTTTATAACAACCATATTTTAATAATAAATTTTTATGGTTCATTTTAGATCAATTTTTGTGTTGTATATGTTATCAAACATAGTATTATTTTAAAATCATGGGGTGTCACGTGATATATAATTACTAAAGTATTTAATATCATGGATGTATCAAAAATCATGCATTTGGGTTTTCATACCCAATCTATTTCTTGGTTCAGGTCACTAGGTTGTGGTACTATGTATATTCCTCTAGTCAAGGACCCATGTCATAGTACCCATAATGTCTTTGCTGTGTGTCATGCTTCCCAATTTCATTCCCCTAATAGATTCTTAGCTAAATAATTTTAGAAATCTAAATTCATTAAAACCCCCCTGCTATGTGATAATCGTAACATTATGGTCCACCTATTCTTATTAGTTTGAATAAAACCACTAAAGTCGTTATAATAGACACAATGGTGTTGAGTATTGAAGAAAACAAATAGTATACCATCATGATAAAATAATTTTAATATTTTATACACGTGATCAACATAATAAAATTTAAAAATTATATAAGTATACTCATGGAGTAAATCTTTTAATGTGTGTCCCATGAGATACACATAAAAAACTATATGCGATCTCTTTCAAGAATGATGAAAAAACTTTGACAATATAAGAACATAACAAGAAAATTTATTTATACAAGATACAATAAATGTTTTGTAACATCCTTCCTCAAGGTTATTGATAAATTATTCCTAATTTCTTCAAAATATCAAAACCAATCTGACATCACAACCCCATGGAGAAATTTATGAGATGTCAATGATTCTTAAGATAGGTTCTTGTTCAACAAGAACGATTATTAGAAATGATACCCAAGAAGATTCCATTTCAGTATGTTTTTTCAATAATCAATTGTCTCAACGATTCAACCAAAACAACTAGTATCGAGATATATTAAAGAAAAAATACATTATTTGGTTTCTTTTTCAATTCAACAATAGATTGTGAATTCATTATAAAATATAAAAGACAACCCTAGGTTCATACAACGAATATACATCCACTAAAAATCTATAATCATTGATGATCTCCAATGTGGGAATAAATGAGAAGAAGATATATTATTGATAGATCTAAGGAAAGATACCCATAAACATCCACCATTCATGGGGAATCATTCTTTGATCAAAGGGGATATAATTGGAATTTTAAAACTACCATTATTATATAAATTACTTAAAAATTCATCATTAGGTTTCAATAAAATATATCGATCAATGAATGAATTATAGGATCTTTGAATAATCAGAAGATAAAAGTGACATATCAGGAAGAAACCTAAAAAATTTGAGGTTTCTTTATCACATTCCTATATTAGAGAAATATAGATAACTGGGATTCACTAGAATCTCATGTTGGTGTTGAGAACATCGTTGGGGAATAACGAATGTGTCTCATCAATCAAGGGGGATTCACATATAAATAATAATATGTTAAAATGGAACATAAATGTCAAGATGAAATATGATCATTAGTTTTAGGAATTCAAAATTCAATCTCTCTGTTTAAAAAAAACATGTTCTAACTATGCACCCTTTCTGAGATTCTAGAAACAAAACATTGTTTATATAAAATGATTGTTAAAATATAAGCCAACTATTCTGTTGGCCAATGGATTATGTTACATTGTTTTACCAATTAGGACATGTGGTTTGTAAAACCAATCCCCTTAATATTGTTCTACATATCGATCCATTGTATATAGATTTATTTTTTCCATTAGAATCCAAAGTGTAAGGGAAAACCATGGGAAAAAAGAACCCCTAAAAGGGACATTTAGAATCTATTATACCCTCTAAAACCCTCATATCCCTATTAAAACAATTCCTAAAAAAACATAAAATTTATTACTAAGATTAATTCATAAGACACCAAAAAGGATTGAGGTGATTAATGGAATAAACCTTAGAATCAATAATCCATATTTATAAAGAACATTAATTTGAGAACTATTGTTAGTTTAATTTAAATTTAGATTCAATTCATGGTATTTAGTATTAATATTTTTTAATTGTTAAATTATATCATTTTTAAATAAAGATTCATTTCACTATTAGTATCTCATTGATAAATTTTTCCTTAGAATATATAAATTATTCTACTCTCGTACTCAAATTATATTACGATCATGATTGAAATCCCATTAATGTGATCTCCAGTATTCCTTCAACCAGAATCCTGTTGATTATTGTTTTATCTGACCCTTTTGAGTTTTATTTTTATTTTATGATGATATTATAGGTAATTAATTCATAGAAACAAGCTCATTAACCTGAAATTTGTGGTTTGTGTGATTTTAGGAAATGTTCTATAAGAACCCGAGTTTTTGGAATGGGTCAAAATCCCAACCCTGTTTGAATTTTGAATCACTTCTGAGAAAACTGGAGAATTTGGATGATTCTAGGTTAAATATTTGATTTTGGGGCGGTAATTCAGGTGTGCACGATTGGCACACAGTTTTCCAAACCATGTGGACAAACCGTGCGAAGTCTCTGGGTGAGGCAGTGGGCTCCGCATGGGCAGTGCACGGTTTCCCAAACCGTGCGGGTTGTTCATGCGAAGTTCTTGGGTAAGGCAGTTGCAGCCGCACGGTTGGCGCACGGTATGCTAAACCGTGTAGGGTAACCATGTGGCCACTTAATGTTAGGGGTTTTAAGTTCCATCCCACCCGGAATTCCTCATTTCTCCTCTTTCCTTCCTTCCACTCAGGACCTATGCGGGGAGAGCCGGCCAGACTTTCTTCTTGCTCCCGGATCTTCATCTGAACTCCGTTTCAAGCACTGTTTGATGCCTTGGAACTCCCTCGGTAAGGCCTTGATTCCCCTTGATCCATTTTTCATGATGTCTTCGCTAGATCGTGTTATGGGGGTTTGATTGGTTTTGATTCTTTTGTAGATCTATTGCGTTCTAGACCTAATTGGAGGTTTCCATCGGAGGAGTAACATCGTACTAGTACGAGGTAGGTGGTGCATACCTTCTTTCAGGTTTTCGTGGACTTTTGGGTGGCACGACCTATGGCGCGTTTTTGGGTATTTTGAGAAAGACCATAATTTATCTTCTATTACATATTAAATGGTTTATTAGACCAGTGGGATGCCTTTGGGTATGCCCTTTACCTATTTTTATTGGGCATGGTTGGGAAAAGGCTCGTTGCTCAAATGGGTCATTTTGGACGGGGGTGCCAAAATGGTATTAATTGTTTTTTGTTGTTATAAACTACATAGTTAGTTTATTTAACATTTATGTGTTTGGTAAGAGGCCTTATAGACCTCAGTTTTGGTATGGGACAACACATAGTGGGAGCATTTCAACTGTTGAGTTGTTTGCCTGTTTAAAAGTAAATATTTTGTTTATATATGTGAATGTTGAATTGCTTATGCTGGAACCTTTGGGTTATGATGGGCATGGCCCGAGTTACTATGGTAGTTTTGACCACGGGATTGGGCGTCATGGACGTCGACTTGAGGCAGGATGACTGTCAGGTTGGGCAGGTCCCGGGTTACTCTTGAGCAGCATGGTCACAGGGACATGAGGTGTCAGATGTGTGGTGGATTAGGTACTATTTTTGTGATTACCGCTTACCCGGAACATTGAGTAGTGTGCACACATAGATACTCCGTGATGAGGTGGTTTGGACCACTCATGTGGGTAGAGGTCTCCGTAGATGCAGTTTAGGTATTTTGGTAGGGGGTGCTTGTCGTAGAAAGCCACGTGGAAGGTGAGGAGCCTTTAGTGAATATCATTGAGGCTATTAGGTTGGGGGCTGAGGCTCTCCATTATTTGAGGGCAGATATCGTTGTTCCTCCGGGTTACTTCTTGTGCATGCCTTCGGGACGTCGGTACTTGAGACACGAGGTGTCAGGAGGCACATGGTCCAGGTTACTATTCTTGGGCGTGCCTTTGGGACGTCGGTACTTGAGACATGAGTTGTCAAGAGGCACTTGGTGCCGGGTTACTATTATTGGGCGTGACTTCAGGACGTCGGTACTTCAGACACGAGGTGTCAAGAGCCTCATGGTGCTAGGTTACATGACAGAGATTTCGGTGTTGGCCGAAGCAAGTGACACTTCCTGGTGGCTACTGAGCACCAGTGAAGTTTGTGTTTATTTGGGTGCATCATATTGTTTACTGTTTTAATTATAAATGCATGCCTTCTTAAACACTTATATTAGGTATGCACAATTGGGTGGCATCCTATTGAGATTCGTCTCACACCCAGCACGGCCCCTTCGGGACGCGTGCATACTTTATAGACTTACGTGAAGGAAAGATGCCTTCTTTAGGAGCTCGGCTGCGTTAGTTGTTGCATGGAGATGGTATGGACTTTGAGGTCTTACCTAGCTGGAGTATCACATTTTGTTTTCGTTCCTATATTAGCATGATTATTTGTTATATAGCTACAATTGTTTTTCCATTGGTGCCATTTGGTATATTGACTTGCTATGGATGCATGCTTGGTTTGTTTAGTAGTTAAATTTGATGTTCATCATGTTGTTGTATTATTTCATCCACTGTTGTTTATAGTTATTTCTTCCTCTGTTTATTTTTATCGAACTTGCTTCCTCTATGCTGGTCTAGTTCGAGTCTGTTGAGTCGTTTATTCCACTGCATATTAATTATTATACGCGGACCAGTACCCTTATTATCCTCTGTGAGGGTATATCCTACCCACTATACCTAAACGACCCTCGCTGCTAGTCTGCAGTCTTTGGTGTTCGGGGAGGTGCGCCTAAGGTAGTAACATCCGACCCGTTTAGCACTGTTCGGGTGGATGGCCGGGTCCGGGTCGTTACAAAGTGGTATCAGAGGAGGTCTTGACAAGGATTTAGTAGCATTGTTTTTTCTGGATACTAATGAGATTGATACTTCTCTTTTTATTTATCCTAGATTTACTATTTGGGATATGGTAGACTGGAGATAGGATGTTGTTACTGGAGCAGGGTTCCTAGATTGTGCTTGGGTGCCTGCAGCACCAGGTATGAGGGATGGACCAATTTTCCATGGGTGGGAATTTTTGTTTTGCTTTTTTCTCAGATTACGGTTGATATGATTTCCACATCGACGGCTCACTTGGTGTGTGATGTTATTGATTGTGATATGTAACCCTTGACCCGGTGTGGTAAGGGAGAATTGGACCTTGGCCTGGTATGACAAGGCTTGTATTCTTGGCTTTTGATAGGCACATTTTACGGTATTTCAATTTCATAATTGCACGTATGCTTTGTGAAGTGATAATGCCAGGTGAAAAAAATCAATTGTCATGACTTTTATGCTCTAAAATGTGAATTGGTGAAATTTGTGATACAATTGCTTGTTATTGCAATGTGTTATTCCATTCTTTAAATTGTATAATTTCATGTGACAAGGTTTTTGGGTCTGACTCTTATGAGAGTAGGCGGGTACTATGGCTGAGGCAGTGTAAATATCAGGATTGGGTGACTCGGTCATTGGTTTGAGGCAACATGAGTTGTCCGGATGGGTATGGCCCGAGGTACTTTAGATACATGGCTCTGTCAAGGGAAGGTAAGGAGGCAATGAGGCCGGGATGTCGTGGGGCATGAGTTGCGGTGAGGGGGAGTAAGGGTAGTTGTTATGCACTCCCTTTTTCTGCATTCCATATCTGCATAGAATATATTGTTATATATATATGGGATGTCTGACCATTTATGGTTTTCAATGGGTTACTCCTTCACAACTCGATGGAGTGTCAGACGGGAGATGGTACAATGACGCAGGTGCATGATCAGGTTCAGGATCCGGTACAGGAAGAGCAGGAGATGCATGTACAGGCTCATGGACAAGATCAGGTTCAGGATGTAGTGCAGGGCGGACAGCAGCCGGGTTTGACAGCATTCAGGTCATGGCCCGACGAGCATCTCCGAGCTAGCTTGGTGTGAGTCTTATAGGGGATTGATGGAGGTGTGCAGGGTACAGAGCCATTTATGGCTTATCTGACGCGGGAGTTCCAGTCGCAGCACCCGCCACTTTTTCAGGGTGCGGGTGGTCCGCAGGCAGCTGAAAACTAGATAGAGAGTATGCAGATGATCATCAAGCAGCTTGAGACGCCTCCAGGGGGAGGGTCAAGCTGGCGACATACATGTTGAGAGGGCCAGAAAAGCATTGGTGGGATGTACAGGTATTGGCTCGTGGACAAGAGGGGTTGGCATGGAAGGACTTTGAGGACATGTTCATTGAGCACTTTTACACGGAGATACTGAGAGCTGAGAGAGCTCAGGAGTTCTTGAGTCTTCATCAGGGAGACATGTCCGTCATGGACTATGCAGCTACTTTCATTAAGTTGTCTCGCTTTGCTCCTGGTATGGTAAGCGATGATGCGGCTCGGGTGAGGCACTTTGAGGATGGATTACGACACACCATTCAGGTCTAGGTGAACATCTTTCGGCTAGGTTCCTTCTCAGAGGAAGTGAATCAGGCGCTCATAGCGGAGGGAAACCAGAGGGATATTCCCGAGGTTGGCTGGGCAACCGCTTCATGTGACAGTTTGGACAGCAGGAAGTGAGGACGATGTGAGTTCTAGCAGGGCGGTCAGGCCAAGGACTCAGCTAGACTACCTCGTGGTAGTTCGTCAGTGATTTTCCATTAGTGCGGACAACCGGGACATGTCCGGACTCAATGCGATAAGCTTCCTAAAGAGTGTTGGGCATGTGGACAGGTCGGACATCTGGAGAGGTTTTGTAGGCAACCTTCTCAGACAGCCAGCAGGAAGGAACCAGGACAGATTGTGGCATCTGGAGTTGGTTCAGGTTCGGTACCAGGAGAGGGTAGTCGAGGTTTAGATGCATGCGGTGGACGTGACGGAGATCACGGGACCCAGTTGAGGGGTCAATGGCTGGTGACTGGAGTTGTACCGCAGGGAGTTCAGGCATCAAGCAGTTGTACTTCAGGCCAGGTGCACGTCGTGGAGCTGCCAGAGGCTGAGTAGGTTGGTGAGCCGACAGCGGTTAGAGGTACACCTAGGGTGTGGTCGTGATTTCCATGTGTTTCTTTTTTGAATGACCTGTAGAGGTATGTCCATTTTGAGTTCACGTGATGCACATGATCTATGTGGACCAACTAGATTATAGTCAGTGGGATTGGCACCATATCGGGTGCGTGATATATTTATATATATGTATGAGATGCGTAGCATCAGGGTCATCGAGGATGCGGGTTATTTTAGGTGCCATGGGCATCGGGGCATCGAGGATGCGGGTTACATGAGGTGCTAGGCACCAGGTTCGTTTTGAACATCCATGGGATGAAGGACCTCATGGAGGTAGACACTGATGCAGTGCGTGATATGTTTGGGTGTCGGAAACGACACGGGAGCTCCAATGAGTGGCAGGGGTGACGATTCGTCACGAGAGGACCTTGAGTCCGGAACACAGGTTTTCGAACCTTTTCTTGTTCTGAGTTTTTTCGGGTTGAGACTGAGTTAGGAGATTCCTAAGGTGGGGAGCCCCTTGAGGAATTTAGCCAGAACCTTATGACCGGGGAAGTTCGGATTGCTTTGGTCGGGGTGGTATGTTCGGTGCCATCTTCTGGTTTCTTTTGATAGCTCAGGGACAAGCTATGTTAAGGTGGGGAGATTGTAAGAACCTGAGTTTTTGGAGTGGGTCAAAATCCCGAACCTATTTGAATTTTGACTTGCTTCTATGAAAACTGGAGAATTTGAATGATTCTGGGTTAAACTTTTGATTTTGGGGAGGTAAAGAAGGTTCACATGGTTAGCGTACGGTTTTCCAAACCGTGTGGATAAACCGTGCGATGTCTCTCGGTGAGATAGTGGGATCTACATGGGCAGCGCACGGTTGGCCAAACCGTGCGTGTTGGCCATGCGAAGTTCATGGGTAAGGCATTGTCAACCACACAGTTGGTGCACGGTTTGATAAAACATGTGGGTTAACTGTGCGGCCACTTAAAGTTAGGATTTTTAAGTTCTGGGCCACCCATAATTCAACATTTCTCCTCTTTCCTTCCTTCCACTCGGCACCTACACAGGGAGAGCTGGCTGAACCATCTTCTTGCTTCGGGATCTTTGTCCGAACTCCGTTTCGAGCACCGTTTGATGCATTGGAACTCCCTCGGTAAGGCCTTGATTCCCATTGAGCCAGTTTTCCTGATTTCTTCCCTAGATTGAGTTATGGGGGTTTGAGCAGTTTTGATTCTTTTGTAAATCTACTGCATTCTTGGCCAAATTGGAGGTTTCCATCGAAGGAGTAACATCGTACTAGTACAAGGTATGTGGTGCATACCTTCTTTCGTGTTTTTGTGGACTTCTGCGTGGCACGACCTATGGCGCATTTTTGGGTATATTGAGAATGACCCTAATTTATCGGCTATTACATACTAAATGGTTTATTAGATCCATAGGATGCCTTTGGGTATTCCCTTTACCTTTTTTTATTGGGCATGGTTGGGCAAAGGGTTGTTGCTCAAATGGGCCATTTTGGACGGGGGCGCCAAAATGGTATTAATTGTTTTGTGTTGTTATAAACTATTTAGTTAGTTTATTTAACATTGATGTGTATGGTAAGAGGCCTTAGAGATGTTATTTTTTTATGGGACAACACATAGTGGGCACATTTCAACTGTTGAGTTGTTTTCCTGTTTAAAAGTAAATCTTTTGTTTATGTATGTGAATGTTGAATTGCTTATGCTAGAACCTTCGGGTTGTGATGGGCATGGCCGGGGTTACTTGGGTGGTTTTGACCACGGGATTGGGCGTCATGGACGTCGACTTGAGGCAGGATGACTGTTAGGATGGGCATGGCCCGGGTTACTCTTGAGGGGCATGGTTGCAGGGACACGAGGTGTCAGATGTGTGGTGGATTAGGTACTATATTGGTTATTACCGCTCACCTGGAACTTTGAGTAGTGTGCACACATAGATACTCCGTGATGAGGTGGTTTTGACCACTTGTGTGGGTAGAGGCCCCCATAGATGCGGTTTAGGTATTTTGGTTGGGGGTGCTTGTTGTAGAAAGCCACAAGGAAGGTGAGGAGCCTTTAGGGGATAGCATTGATGCTATCAGGTTGGGGGATGAGGCTTGTTGTGATTTGAGGGTAGATATCACTGTTCCTTCGGGTTACTTCTGGGGCGTGCATTCGGGCCGTCGGTACATGAGACACGAGGTGTCTGGAGGCACATGGTGCCGAGTCACTATTCTTGGGCGTGCCTTCGGGGCATCAGTACTTGAGACATGAATTTTCAAGAGGAACATGGTTCCAAGTAACTATTATTGGGCATGCCTTCGGGACATCGGTACCTGAGACATGAGGTGTCGAGAGGCACATGGTGCTAGGTTACATGATAGAGATTCCGGCGTTGGCTGAAGAAAGTGCACCTCCTGGTGGCTGCTGAGCACCAGTGAAGTTTGTGTTTATTTGGGTGCATTGTACTGTGTACTATTTTCATTATAATTGCATGCATCCTTGAACACTTATATTTGGTATGCACCATTGGGTGGTATCCTACTGAGATTCGTCTCACACCATGCATGGACCCTTCGGGTTGCGTGGCGACTTTATGGTCTTACGTGAAGGAATGATGCCAACTTCAGGAGCTGGGCTGTGTTAGTTGTTGCATGGAGATGGTATGGACCTTGAGGTCTTACCTAGCTGGAGTTATTCATTTTTTTCATTCCTGTATTAGCATTCTTATTTGTTATGTAGCTACAGTTGGTTTTCCATTGGTGCCATTTTGTATATTGACTTGCTATGGATGCATGCTTGGTTTGTTTAGTAGTTACATTTGGTGTTCAGCATGTTGTTGTATTATTTCATCCAATGTTGATTATACTTATTTCTTCCGCTGTTTATTTTTATTGAACGTGCTTCCTCTATGCTGGTCTGGTTCGAGTCTGTTGAGTCGTTTATTCCGCTGCATCTTTATTATTATACTCGGACCAGTACTCTTATTATCCTCTGAGAGGGTATATCCTCCCCACTATACCTAAAAGACCTTCGCTGCTAGTCGGCAGTCTTTGGAGTTCTGGGAGGTGCGCCTAAGGTAGTAACATCGGACCCGTTTAGCACTGTTCGGGTGGCTGGTCGGGTCCGTGTCGTTACAAAGTGTTATCAGAGGAGTTCTTGACAAGGATTTTGTAGCAGTGTTTTTCGGGATACTAATGAGATTGAGACATATATTTTTATTTCTTCTGGACTTACTATTTGGGATGTGGTAGACTAGAGATAGGTTGTTTTTACTGGAACTGGGTTCCTAGATTGTGCTTGGGTGCCTGCAGCCCCAAGTACGAGGGTTGGACCAATTTGCCATGGGTGGGAATTTTTGTTTTTCTTTTTGCTCAGATTATGGATGATATGATTTCCACCTCGGTGGCTCACTTGGTGTGTGATTTTATTGATTGTGAAATGTAACCCTTGACCCGGTGTGGTAAGGGAGAATTGGACCTTGGCCTGGTATGGCAAGGCTTGTTTGCTTGGATTTTGATAGGCACATTTTAGGGTATTTCAATTTCATAATTGCACGTATTCTTTGTGAAGTGATAATTCCAGGTGAAAAAAAATCAATTGTCATGCCTTGTATGCTCTGAAATGTGAACTAGTGAAATTCCTGATACAATTTCTTGTTATTGCAATGTGTTATTCCATGATTTAAATTGTATAATTACATGTGATAGGGTTTTTGGGTCTGAATCTTATGAGAGCAGGCATGTACTATGGCTGAGGCAATGTAATTGTCAGGATTGGGTGACTCGGTCATCGGTTTGAGGCAACGTGAATTGTCAGGATGGGTATGGCCTGAGGTACTTTTGATACATGGCTCTATCGAGGGCGGGTAAGGAGGCAATGAGACCGGGATGCCGTGGGGCATGGGTTGTGGTGTGGGGGAGTAAGGGTTGTTTTTATGCACTTACTTTTTATGCTTTCCTTATCTGCGTAGAATATATTGTTATATATATATATGGGTTGTCTGACCATTTATGGTATTCAACAGGTTACTCATTCACAAATCGATGGATTGTCAGACGGGAGATGGTACAATGTCGCAGGTGCAGGATCAGGTTCAGGATCCGGTACAGGCAGAGCAGGAGCCGCAATTATAGGCTCAGGGACAGGATCAGGTTCAGGATCTAGTGCAGGCCAGACAGTAGCCGGGTTTGACAGCATCCGGGCCTTGGTTCGACGAGCATCTCCGAGCTAGCTTGGTGTGGGTCTTACAGGGGATTGATGGAGGTGCATAGGGTACATAGCCATCTATGGCTTATCTGATGCGGGAGTTCCAGTCGCAGCACCCGCCACTTTTTCAGGGTGAGGGTGGTCTGCAGGTGGCTGAGAACTGGATAGAGAGTATGCAGATGATCTTCATGTAGCTTGAGATGCCTCCAGGGCGGAGGGTCATGCTGGAGACATACATGTTGAGAGGACCGGAAAAGCATTGGTGGGCTGTACATGTACAGGCTCGCGGACAAGAGGGGTTGGCATGGAAGGACTTTGAGGACAGGTTCTTTGAGCACTTATACCCGGAGACACTGAGAGATGAGAGAGCTTGGGAGTTCTTGATTCTTCAGCAGGGAGACATGTCCGTCGTGGACTATGCAGCTACATTCACTGAGCTATCTCGCTTTGCACCTAGTATGGTAAGCGATGACGCGGCTAGGGTGAGGAACTTCGAGGATGGCTTACGTCACGCCATTCGGGTCCAGGTGAATATCTTATTGCTAGGTTCCTTCTCAGAGGAAGTGAATCAGGCACTCATAGCAGAGGGAAACCAGAGGGATAGGCCGCAGGTTGGCTGGGAAACCACTTCATGTGACGGTTTGGACAGCAGGAAGTGAGGACGAGGTGAGTTCCAGTAGGGCGGTCAGGCCAAGGACTCATCTAGACAACCTTGTGGTAGTTCATCAGTTATTTTCTTTTAGTTAGGATAGCCGAGACATGCCCGGAATCAGTGCGATAAGCTTCCTAAGGAGTGTCGTGCAAGTGGACAGGTCGAACTTCTTGAGAGGATTTGTAGGCAACCTTTTCAGACAGCCAGCAGGCAGGGACCAGGACAGATTGTGGCATCTGGAGTTGGTTCAGGTTCAGTACCAGGAGGGGGTAAATGAGGTTCAGCTGCATGTGGAGGATGTGACAGAGACAGAGGGACCCAGTTGAGGGGTCAGTGGCCGGTGACCGGAGCTGTACCGCAGGGTGGTCGGGCATCAAGCAGTTGTACTTTAGGCCAGGTGCACATCGTGGAGCTGCTAGAGGCTGAGCAGGCTGGTGAGCCAACAACGGTTAGAGGTACACCTAAGGTGTGGCCGTGATTTCAATGCGTTTCTTTTTGGAATGTCCTGTAGAGGCATGTCCGTTTTGAGTGCATGTGATGCATAGGATCTATGTGGACAGACTAGATGCTAGTCAGTCGGATTGGCACCATATCGGGTGCGTGATATATTTATATATATGTATGAGATGCGTAGCATTAGGGTCATCGAGGATGCGGGTTATTTGAGGTTCCATGGGCATCGGGGCATCGAGGATGCGGGTTACTTGAGGTGTTAGGTACCAGGTTCGTTTTGAACATCCATGGGATGCAGGACCTCGTGGAGGCGGACACCGATGCGGTTCGGGATATGTTTGGGTTTCAGAAACGACACGGGAGCTCCAATGAGGGGAAGGGGTGACGATGTGTCACGGGAGGACCCTGAGTCCGGAAAACAGGTTTGAGAACCTTTGCTTGTTCTGATTTTTTTTGGGTTGATACCTAGTTAGGAGATTCCTAAGGTGGGGAGACCCTTGAGGAATTTAGCCAGAACCTTGTGACCAGGGATGTTCGGGTTGCTTTGGTCGGGGTGGTATGTTCGGTGCCATCTTCGGGTTTCGTTTGATAGCTCCGAGATGAGCTATGTTAAGGTCGGGAGATTGTAAGAACCTGAGTTTTTGGAACGTGTCAAAATCCCGACCCTGTTTGAATTTTGACACGCTTATGAGAAAACTGGAGAATTTGGATGATTCTGGGTTAAAATTTTGATTTTGGGGAGGTAAAGTAGGTGCGCATGGTTGGCGTATGGTTTTCCAAACAGTGTGGACAAACCGTGCGATGTCTCTGGGTGAGACAGTGGGCTCCGCATGGGCGGCGCACGGTTTTCCAAACTGTGCAGGATGGCCGTGCGAAGTTCTTGGGTAAGGCAGTGGCAATCGCACAGTTGGTGCACAGTTTGATAAACCGTGTGGGTTAACTGTGTGACCAATTAAAGTTAGGGTTTTTAAGTTCTGGGCCACCCGGAATTCATTATTTCTCCTCTTTCCTTCCTTCCACTCGGGACCCACGCGGGGAGAGCTGGACGGACCTTCTTCTTGCTCCAGGATCTTTGTCTGAACTCCGTTTCAAGCACCGTTTGATGCGTTGGAACTCCCTCGGTAAGGCCTTGATTCCCATTGAGCCTTTTTCCTGATTTCGTCCCTAGATTGAGTTATGGGGATTTGAGAAGTTTTGATTCTTTTGTAGATCTACCACATTCTAGACCTAAATGGAGGTTTCCATCGGAGGAGTAACATCGTACTATTACAAGGTAGGTGGTGCATACCTTCTTTCATGTATTTGTGGACTTCTGCATGGCGCGACCTATGGCGCATTTTTGGGTATTTTGAGAAAGACCCTAATTTATCTGCTATTACATACTAAATGGTTTATTAGACCTATGGGATGCCTTTGGGTATTCCCTTTACCTGTTTTGATTGGGCATGGTTGGGCGAAGGGTGGTTGCTCAAATGGGTCATTTTGGTCGGGGGCGCCAAAATGGTATTAATTGTTTTGTGTTGTTATAAACTGATGATTTAGTTTATTGAACACTGATGTGTATGGTAAGAGGCCTTAGAGACCTTAGTGTTGTTATGGGACAACACATAGTGGGCGCATTTCAATTGTTGATTTGTTTGCCTGTTTAAAAGTAAATCTTTTGTTTATGTATGTGAATGTTGAATTTCTTATGCTGGAACCTTCAGGTTGTGATGGGAATAGGCCGAGTTACTTGGGTGGTTTTGACCACAGGATTGGGCGTCATGGACGTCGATTTGAGGCAGGATGACTGTCAGATTGTGCATGGACCGGGTTACTCTTTAGCGGCGTGGTCGCAGGGACACGAGGTGTCAGATGTGTGGTGGATTAGGTACTATTTTGTTTATTATTTCTCACCCAGAACATTGAGTAGTGTGCAAACATAGATACTCCGTGATGAGGTGGATTTGACCACTCTTGTGGGTGGAGGCCCCCGTAGATGCGGTTTAGGTATTTTCGTTGGGGGTGCTTGCTGTAGAAAGCCACATGGAAGGTGAGGAGCCTTTAGGGGATAGCATTGAGGCAATCAGGTTTGGTGATAAGGCTCGCTGTGATTTGAGGGCAGATCTCACTGTTCCTCTGGGTTACTTCTTGGGCATGCCTTTGGGATGTTGGTACATGAGACACGAGGTGTCAGGAGGCACATGGTGTCGAGTTACTATTCTTGGGTGTGCCTTCAGGACGTCGGTACATGATACACGAGGTGTCAGGAGGCACTTGGTGCCGGGTTACTATTCTTGGGAGTGCCTTCGGAACATCTGTACTTGAGACATGAGGTGTCAAGAGGCACATGGTGCCGGGTTACATGACAGAGATTCCTGCGTTATCTGAAGAAAGTGACACTTCCTAGTGGCTGCTGAGTGCCAGTGAAGTTTGTCTTTATTTGAGTGCATCGTATTGTTTACTATTTTCATTATAAATTCATGCATGCTTAAACACTTATATTAAATACGCACCATTGGGTGGTATCCTACTGAGATTCGTCTCACACACTACACGGGCCCTTCGGGACACGTGTAGACTTTATAGATTTACGTGCAGGAAAGAGGCCAGCTTCAGGAGCTGGGATGCATTAGTTGTTTCATGGAGATGGTATGGACCTTGAGGTCTTACCTAGCTAGAGTTATCTCGTTTTGTTTTCGTTCCTGTATTAGCATTCTAATTTGTTATGTAGATACAGTTGGTTTACCATTGGCGCTATTTTGTATATTGACTTCCTATGGATGCATGCTTAGTTTGTTTAGTAGTTACATTTGATGTTCATCATGCTGTTGTATTATTTCCACCACTGTGGTTTATACTTATTGCTTCCGTTGTTTATTGTTATTGAACGTTCTTCCGCTATGAGGGTCTGGTTCGAGTCTATTGAGTCATTTATTCCACTGCATCTTTATTCTTATACTCGAACCAGTACCCTTATTATCCCCCGAGAGGGTATAGCCTCCCCACTATACCTAAAAGACCCTTGCTGTTATTCACTAGCCTTTGGAATTCAGGGAGGTGCACCTAAGGAAATAACACCCGACCCATTTAGCACCGTTCAGGTGGATGGCTGGGTCTGGGTCATTACATGTTCGGTGGTTAAGTGGGTGATATTAAAATTAATGATTGTGGATTGATGAAAACAATCTCAGTAAGTTTTTTTGGGATATAATGGAATCCATTTTGACTAGAATTATTGACACAACTGTAAACTATGTTGATTGTGGTGTTTATAGGGTTAATATTTCATTTTTGGATTTAATTATTTTGAAGGAAATAACGAGTGTGTTATTTAGTCATAAATCAAGTAATCTGCATCCATAGTTTTCTTTTTTTCATTATGGCCACCTGACATATGACTATATAAAAAATCAATTTCAGTCTTAGATAAAATGGATCTTGAGTTTTCCCTTATTTTTAAACATAAATAACTATTTGAATTTAGGTCACATGAAATTAATATCAAGATAACATAATTACATGTGTAACTAGATGCATACTAGGATATCACATTAGATCCCTTCCTCATGTATCCCCTTCACATATGTTTTTTATAAAGGATTGAGTGAATCAAAATGTATAGTTTGTACATTCCATGTATCGACATCCTCATATGTAACAGGTAATTCCAAAAAAATATTTCTATCAATAGAGAGGTATCTCTATATATGTCAACAAAACACGTCCTCTTGAATTAAGGTGGATCTTTTCTTTTCAGACAATTTTAAATATCTAAACATGTTTGAATATTGGTCATATAAATTATAAATAATGAAATCATATATCAATGTGTAACAAGATACACATCATGATATCATGTCAGAATCACACATAATGTATTCCCTTGAAACATGTTGTTTATAATGGAATGAGTGACTTGAAATTTATATGATATTCATTCCTAGTAACCACATAGTCATACACGATATGTAATTCCAATAACATTACTATAGCTGGAGAGTGATCTCTTCGTACATCAAAAAAACACATCATCTTTATCAAGTGTTAATACACACCATGGGACTCATAGGAAATTATATATATCAAATATATGTGAATTGAGTAATTTTAGTAGATGAAAATTACTACCCATGTTACTTACCCACTCTGTATACTATAGGTAAACATCATATATATGAAATATTTCTATTTTCATATTATATTTCTTGATCAGTTGTTAGTTTTAGAAAAACAACAAGTCCATTCAGGTATTTATCCACATTGAACATGATGGTATGGTTGGTTTGTCCATCAAATCCAACCTATTATATTTTTTTTCAATTTTTAGGATGATATATATATATATATAGTTATTGGAGGGGTTCATGTAAGATGTTTTCTGTGGACATGGATTTGGTTCTTTATAAATATTGTATAATTTATAGATTACAATGGTAGATATAAAACTATTGGAGTTTGGTGATTTGACACGTTATTTCTATGGATGTTATATATAGGGAGATAATCATTTATAGTTTTCATTTCATGAGTCCATTTGGTAATGATGATTCTTATATCCCTTTTTTCAGGTGCTCCTAGTGGTTTAGTAGATCACATTTTTTTTCTTTCTTATATCATCCATCATTAGGGCATCTATAATTTTTTAAAGTCACAAAATCTATATAAATATATTAGGTATATTTATGTTAATTTTCTACTATTGGTTCCTATTACTACATATGAATGATGAATTTATATTTATTATTATTATTGGTTAATAAATCAATTATGTGTTATTCTCTCTTACTGAAAATGACCATACCCTGACCTATAATATAAATTCATAGGATGTCACATTCAGAATAATATCATCTTCCATTGGACCATTATGGGTTGGGTCTTGTAAAAAAAGGACAA
Source organism: Viscum album (assembly GCA_963277665.1). Lineage (NCBI taxonomy): Eukaryota > Viridiplantae > Streptophyta > Magnoliopsida > Santalales > Viscaceae > Viscum > Viscum album. Next base: position 599,162,854 of record OY728134.1, on the reverse strand, counting down.
TGTAACTAAATATTACTGTGATATTGAATTTAAATGATTAAAAGATGAACTCTATAGAGTATAATGGGCCCATATATATTTTTCATATGCCTCTATTAAAATTCATATTTCTCCACCAAACCACTTTTATAAAGAGATGTAACTAATAAATTTCATATTTTTTATATATGTATTATTTGATATTTTTAATATATTATTAATAAATTATCATTTCTTAAAAACATATCATGAATTATTTTTTAAAATATATGCAACATATCATCCTCTACATAAATTTCACAAAAATTTCAAAATGACACATATAAATGTAAATAGAGATGTTTAAGAGGAGAATATGTTAGATCCAACCTCAATTTATAGACCATAATACTATTTTATATACAATTACATTCTAATTTATAAATCACTCTCCTTAGACATTGAAATCGCAATTTAATTACAATATTAACTCTTCCCTCTGTCATCCCTACAATATAAAAATCAAACCATTATTTTTATACTCTAAGTTCATAAATAATTGTATGGTCATGTATAATAAAAATTAAATTTGATTTAACAAAATTATCGACCAATAATTATGTTTTATACAATACCACAATTATATCTATATAATTATAACCATGACCCTAGGTTATTGGGATTAAATTCAAATAAAAAATCATTTAGAGATGAGAGTAAGGGAAGAATTATAAGATGGTATGGATACCTATAGCATCACGAGGATTTTTTCAAGGTATAAATAGGATAAAAATATGTAATGATAGGTAGGTAGCAAATTTGACAATATTGTTATCATGGGTGGTCTAGAATGTCATAAGTGCTATCAGACCCACTCGTAGATTAATATGTCTATGGGGATATTGAAACCCATGGGTGGTGTATAGATGGGCGAAAACCCATATCTCATATTTCATAGATAAGATAAATATGAACTTATTCTGATAAAATATGGATAACACTCTAATTAGAAAGTATTTTATGGGATCTACAAGATAAAATTACACTATGAGGGAGGAAACTCCTTATAACTCAAACTATTATTATTGTAGATTGTTTGGGACAATTTTTGATAGTTTGAGGTGTCACACCATGTATAATTACCACTATATTTAGATATATCATTTAATTTTTTTGAGTGATAAGTCCTTAAAAATATTATTATAGTGAGTAGTCATTATAAAATGACAAAGTAGAACATAATTAAAATGGTTTACTTTAGAGAGAGTATGAATAATGATGTTGAAATATTTTATGTTCTCCTATTATTATCTTGTAATTCATAATGAAATCATCATCCCCATTTTTATATAACATTCATCTTTAATGTTTTGGATGATTGAGCTTCAAAATGTATACTTTAGAATCATTTTTTAATAATTCCCAAATAATTGTTTTGTTATATATCTATATATATATACATTTTTTTATACCCCGGTTATTTTTTAAATATGATCCATGTGTATATTATAATAATCCCTTCCTTATTTATAGCATGTATGAGACACATATTTATATTTTAAATCATAAAATTACATATTTTTCAAGGTTTATCATTTTAAAATTTCATACCTTATTATATAGATCGATATCATCAATTTATTCCTCTTGAATCCTCACTTAAATAGATATTTATGGAATAGTTATGGAAATATATGACTTCATCCCTTATCTTTTGGTGTTATTATGAACCCTTTACATATCCAAGAATATTGGATATCATTACATCAACTTCATATACATTAATATTAAATATCATTTTAGAAATTATCATATAATCATTATAATGATACATGATAACTATAAATTAGTATTAAAAATTTATACATTTACCATTATTTTATTTATTAAAAAATTAAATAATATAATTTATAATTTATTTCATGCTACAATGTTGTCTTTTCATTAATTCATAAAATATGTTTTAATAGTTTATATACTTTTTTATTTTATAATTGAAAGTGTAGTCTCGGGTTCTTGTATATAAAATTAATTATTTAAATAAATAGTTTAAAATAAATTTTTTTCATTTTGTTACTAAATAAATTGGTTGGAAATTTTTTATAACCATAAAGGTGTTAGATATAAAGGTAGAGATTGCTGGTTGATTAAGATATAGTTGATGTGATGGGTATACTACTTTTTTATTCTTCTATGAACAAATAAATCACATTAATGATTATTAATTCATTTTTGTGTAATATGGTCAATTTTATTTATATTATTTAACATGATTAAAATAATTTTGGAGTTACAATGTGGCATTTGAGTTTCATTTAAATATAAATAAGCAAAAGAAATTGGGTTTTACATTATAATTTTGTTTTTAAAACCTATATAAAGATTCATTTTATAGACAATGAATTATTATGTCAGTGATAAGAAATGTTTTTTTAAATATGTTCTCCCTAAGGAGGATGGGTCACATTTTTTACATATAAACTACCACAAAATATTTACTTGTTAAATGTTGATGAAAAAATCATATATTTCTTCATTATATTATGAATCAATTGGTGTATTTTAAGATCCTAACATTTTTTGCTGAAGCATCAGTATTTTTTCAGGTACCCTCGTTCCTAGTCTTGGATAATTTTTGTTTGAGTTTTACCTTGGGATTGTTTGGTGAAAATTGTAAAATTTGGAATGATATTGGGAGTTCACGATTGGCTCATAATTTTACCTAACTGTACACCCTATCCCAAGAAACTGGATGAACCAAAACCCATCTTCCATTTTAGGAAAAATTGTGACCCCTCCCCCCAATAGGAATGTGGTTATAGACCATAGTTTAAAAAATAGTGCATCCCTACCCAGTTAATGGTGCCTATAGTTTTAGTTAATCTGAAAATTAGTTTTATAAATATTCGAAGCTCCATTTTAACCCCAATTCTACACCAACTCATCCATATCCTAGTTCATTCAATTTTGGTGGCTCCATGACAATTTATTAAGGCTTACAACCTCCATTCATGGAAAATCGAATCCCATATTGAATATTGGCACCACTTGAGTATGTGGTTTTCTCTAATTTAGATATATATATATCCCACTCCTCTCTATGGTTAAAAGATGGATTCTTGTCCACTGTTATATCTATATCTAGATATAGTTTTTTAGACCATTATTAGTTTAAATCTTGGATATAGGAATTGAATCAGTATCTCATTATTCATCGTTGTTTGGATAAATTTGGTTATTTTTGTTGGGGAGAGTTTATCATCCATCGTCAGGTATACAGTCTATAATAAAATTCCAATTTTTTTGATATCAATTACATGAATATAATTATAGAATATCTATTGTGAGTTTGAAATTGATTGAAATAGGTTAATTAATTGTTGAGTTAATTAATAGATGATGTTATTGTAAAATGTGATGGGAGGTATAATGTTGATTATCCTTGATTGGTGTGAAATATTAGTTATTGTGATACATGTGATTATTATGAAATTTTTGTGTGGGGAATTACCTTATGAATCCAAATATAATAGTTATAGATTGATAATTGTGAGTGGGACATGGCATGAAATAAATATATAACATATTTATAAATTGATATTCTTATCTTGGAAACAGCCAGCTGCTTCAAAAGTCTATAGTTATAAAATAAAAAGTCAGTGAGGGGCATGATCTGCTACATCAAAATCCCACAGTGTCCTATAACTGGAAATATGAACACAAAATGTTGGCATTAGACTATGGTTCCATTTTTATATATTATAATTTTAAATGAAATGATTTTTTTTAATGATTTTATTGTGAAAAGTGTTTTCCCTTGGGTATAGTTTTGAATCTATCATGGGTGGAAGTAAGTGTTTTCGTTTCAGTTCCATTAGGAAACAAGTGGGTTTTGGTGGTTACATTCAAGAATTATAAAACGTGATAATTATTTAATTATGAATTGTGCATAATAATTTTAAATCTATATAAACTAATATTAAATGGATAATGTTCAGACACCATTGGTAGTGGACTTTTGTGTTGTACTCACACCCTACCCAAGATGCTTGATCTTTACGCGAATAGATATCATATTGGTAGGACATGATAAGGGAATAGTCCTTCTGTTGGATGGCTGATTTTGGATGGATCATGGATGAGGGAATAATACATGATCGGGACCCACTTGGGATTTTTCAGTGTCTTTAATTTTGGTATTATATTTGGGCTCATGGAACATACATTATCATGGAATATCTATTGTTCGATTTTGATATTTAATTTCATGTTTTTTTCACCTTATGATATGTGTATTTTCTGGGCATGGTTATATCATTTGGTTATTGTTTATTTATTTATGCTGGTTTATTACACTGATAAAGATGGTATAGTCTCCCCATGGTAGATATTTGACCCTCTATAGAAGTTGGTATCATCTAGCATTCATGGAGGCGTTTTTGAGGTCATGTGGTGAACAAATCGATGCACTAACCTGTGGAAACTAATTTGAGACGTTACAAAGTAGTATAAGAGGAAAGTTTTCTTGTCTTTTATTTTTCCTTACTCTTTAGTAAAGGTGGAAATATGTCTAAAAAGTGTCAAGACAGAGACCTGAGATTGATAATGGGAGTACCTACCCCATATATGTGGCAAAACCCATGTACCCAAGGTGGGACGATGGTTATTGGTATTTTTAGTTATTATTGGATGTTATTTCACCTAGGGTGATGCACTTGTTATGTGATGTGATTTTTGTTTTTTAACATTTAAATATTTGACTCGAGTACCTATATGGAATGGGATATGAGTAAAAATGAATCATTATTGTCACTCATGATTATTTTGTGACACGGTTCATCGTAGGCATGCACGTGAAAAATTGTTTTGGGTATGTTATTGAACATGAACAATTTTTTGTGCTTGTGAAATTGAACTGAAAATTCTGCCGAAGTTGAAATTGATAATTAAAAAATGATGCTAGAATAAGTGGGTTTCAAATGATATACCTTAATATTATAATGTGTTTAACCATATTAACCATTACAAAGATGTAGGATGGTTAAGGGTAGATATAATGCATCATTTTTTTACCATGTGACAAGAATAGGGGATTGAATTGTTTTAAATTAATGTGAAAACCCTCTTGTGAAATGATTTAATGTTGGGTTATCTATCCTAAAAAAAGTTTTTGTAATTGTAGATACATGCCTTCATGATGATGTTTGTTGAGAAAATGATAGAAGGAAATAAATAGATATGCATCTCATATTGTGGAATCTAAAGAAATGGTAGTGTCCAGTGAAGAAGCTTGAGAGAAGATTCACGGGAGCATTACATAGTTTATATAAATAATGGAAATAGACCTATGTAGGGCTGGTAGAATAATTTTTGATCTGATAAGGGTGTTCTAGTTACATCACCCACTGACTACAATTGGAGAGGGTGGAACTTTGACATCAGAGTTATGGATTGATTCCATCCAGAATATACATAACCACATGTAGAATTCTTATATGAAGATATTCAAGTTAGATACCTATATGTTATGTGGAAAAGATAAGAAATGGTTGTATATCATGATTCTGGATAGATATATTTAGAACATGGAGTTGAATAAATTTTAAGTGGAATTCATGGATCACTTTTATCTAGAGACGCTAAGGTAGAAGCAAGAAGATGAGTTACTGAGATTGACCTACAGAAGCATGTCCATGATGGACTATACTTTACTCTTTATAAAGTTTTAGTTCTTGGTTCCAAATTTGTAGGGAGATGAGGCTACTATGAGAAAGAGGTTTCAAGATGGTATTAAATGTTAAATTAAGGCCTATTAGAATATCATCAGGCTTACGAATTTTTTAGAAGTGGTGACACTGGATCTCATATCAGAGGGGATACTAAAGGAGGAATCTAGTGGAGGAAATGTGGTTCCAGCAGAAAGGTCAGGATGTATGACAGAAGAGAGAAGATACCATTTTTGTGATATTGTTATAAAAGGTATTTATAAGTAGATTATCTAAACAGAGGGGGTTTTTACTCAAGATCATACCTGAGTGATCTGTCAGCAGTCTGGTTGGTCGGGAAATGTTTTGAGACAATTCCCACGGCTATTGGTTGATTGATGTGGCTGCAATTGGATGAGACTTCTAAATAGGTTCTTTAGGAACCTATAATAGATGGTTAGAGGTGGAGTAGTGGGAAATGGAAAATTATATGAAGGGGATCCTATATTTCTTATTAGTATGGCTATTGGAGTTTTATTGGCCATCATAGTCAAGAAAATGGATGTGGTAGTTCTGGGAAGGATTACCCATAGTAGAAGAGTGGTGAATCCTAGGGAGTTTAGGCTGCATTACATTGAAAATCAGTATGATATATACATGCAATTTAGACAACACTTGTGGATGGTGAGGCTAGGCCATTAACAATAAGATGTATTATTATTGCAGTTTTATAGTATCAGATTCCATATTTGATATTGGTACCTCAATTCCCTTCATTTATACACAACATTTGAATGGATTGATCCTAGCAATGGAGTTTTTGAATGGGGTTTTTATGATAGACACAAATTTGGGATTATGGTTAGGAGACATCTATCTAGGAAAGTTATGTTTACTAGAGTATGGGGAGTGTCATTGTCTATGGGATATTTATATCCTTGACATGTCAAGATTTCAAATAATAATGTGAATGGACTTGTTATTAGCATACTAATCCCACATGTATAGTTACCATTGGATATTTATGTTCACATATCCCGAGGGGAACAAATATATTCCCCATGGAAAATGGTATATAAAGGTGGGTCATGCTGGTCCAGTTCATCAGGAATTGGGGGATCTTACCAACCTAGATTATAGTATGTTGATGGATTAAATTGGTGAAAAGAATGATGTATATCACCCCATAGTAGACCAGTTTCCAGAAAACATTCTTGAAGACTTCATAGAGATTCCACATTAGAGAGATGTGGAATTTACCATTAATAACATACCTCAAGATGAGCCCGTTTCTATTAATCAATACAAAATGGTTCTAGTGGGGATTCATATAAGGACCTATCCATAATCATTACATAATAGAGGAACTTTTAACTGGTCTTGGTTTTGGAGAATTTGATACAGACATACAAATTATCAATGTTGAAAAAAAATAAAAAAAAATGAACACAACACTATGGGCGATAACATTGTATGTGAAAATAAATCCTTCAAAAACTCCAATGTATCTATGGAAAATAATTAAAACAAGGGGAGAGCATTAAATAATATCAGTAAGAGGTTTAAAGAATATCAATAAATCATTATAAAATACTCTTTTGAAAGTAATTGTGAGAATAAATTTTTAAATACCCTTTCCAAGATATTGTTTTAAATTACATAGAATGTTAAAAAAATGGATCATTTTAAAATTTACTTACATTCATAATAGTTTAAGCATAATCCAATATTTTTATTAATAAAATACTCATGCTTCTTAAAACAAAACATTATTCATACACCACTTGAATCATTGAAGGATGTCTGGGCCTACCCACATAGCGAAGGATGGGTTCACTCCCCAATGACCTTCCATATTTACAACGATCAAGCACCGAATTTTCTAAAAAAGTTTTAATCATTCATTACTTATGAATATATTTTCTATGGTGTTTTTACGATTTGAAAAATAATGCTGCATTATATTACACATTACAGAATTTATATGTTCGTACATATAAATATATATATATATATGTATATGAAAATTTATTACACTTTTGAGTTTTTTTACAACCAAAACCCCTACCATACCCTTTTCATAATCTATCCCCATGTTCCGACATTTTTAAATGAAATGAATTTTCCATAATTGATCATAATAATTAATTATATTATAAAGGTTAAATGGAAAAATTTAAAATAAAATACATTCCACGTGATCCACACACTCATTAATTACTGAATTTAACCCATGATATTTGATACCATAAATTTATTATAATGTACCGAGTGTCAATAATATTCATAGTTTCATGTCCATGTTCATATGTAGATGTTAAAACCATAATGTTAATATAATGTGATGACATGTTATATGTAATTTTTCAGAAACAAGATGATAAAAATTATAAAATTTATAAACATGTTAATAAAATTATAAACATAACTATAACCATTCTATCCATGAGTAAATTGAAAATGAGATCTTGTACTAGTCCTTGATATTAACTTTACCAAAAATCTGTAGATTATTTTATAACACTTTCAAATCATGCACTAATATGTTGATATATATATATATATGTATGTATTTATGTATGAATTATTTTTATTATATACTCATATATACATATATCTCACCCATTTACATTACTTCCATACAATAAGTCATAAATACTAAAAAAATTCTTATATATATATTCATGTATGATGAACATGAAATCACATTCACATATTTGTATACATAAATATGTATCATGAATTTAAATTCTAAATATATAAATTTGGTAATCACTTGTGTAAGGAAAATGGATTTGAGATTAATATAAAAGTCAAAATAAAATTTTTTTGTATTGGAGGTTTTAAAATAAAGGTAATACTTAAAATAAATTTTAGCACAAAAATGAATATTGAATCCCTTACTGCAGAACACATTCATGTATGATTTTGATAAAATCCAACAAATATATGTTATTATATTTTCTTAACACACACTTCAAATATTTAATACTTTAACCAAAAGTAAATTAGAGTATTTAAGAAAAACATCTCTTGTAAATAAATCATGTTAGTGAAAACAATGGAAAAAACATTGGCATGGGAAAACAAATAATTATTTGAAAATAAAACATTTTGATGAGAACAATCCAACAGATTAACAAATGTATATAATTTCCCATATAGTACATTCTCAAATACAAAACATAAATAATAGAAATATCCCTTGAAAAAAATCCCTTAAACCTCAATTAAAATTTTGACAGTAACTCTTCATAAATAAATTATGTTCAATAAATTATATAATCTCCTAATTTGATTTAAAGTAGAAAAGAAAAGGATCGAACCATTTAATTAACATAAATGAGATTTCATATAAATAAATGAATGAAAATTAAAAGTTTTCACATACGTTGAACTAGAAAATAGAAAGTATAACGTGAAATAAATATATATATATATATACATCACTGCCATAATTTAATAAAAAACTTGAAAAAGTCTTGATATTGAAATTTCAAACAACATCACTGACTCTCACCTGTGCTCATGCTACAAACTCGAAGAAGAACACAAATGGACCCTCTTGGTTGCGTAGCTCGTCCCCGTTTACTTACCTGCCTGAGTGACATCCTCGACCGTGGCGTGCGACTCGAACCTGTCACCCTCGAAGACACCCTCGCGATGGTTGCAGCGACTCATATATTCCCTATACCTCACCCATGAAAATCAATTCCCCCCTTTTGATTTAATTATTTTTATTATTATATAAATAATTTCTGTAATTTAATTTATATAATGTTATCATTATATATGTATAAGTTTAATTAACGTAGTTATACCATTATAAAAATCATAATATTAATAATTTTCTTAAAAATTAATATAATCAAAACGTCTAATTTAAATATAATAACGATTAATATATATATATATATATAATGTTTTCAAAAATATATATAACCCATATAATTATTCCTATGATAGATTAAAAATTTGGTTGAATAAATTAAAATAGTGTACTTTTACAAAATAATGTCATTAAAATATTTGAAATTAATATTACAACATAGGATACATTAAAATAATAATTTTAAAATAAATACATAATCATAATATAAAATTATAATTTTATAATAGTGTTATTTTTATATTCATAAGTTTATATAATTCAAAACTAATATTCAGATACATATTATATTTTAAAAATCACTCTATTTATTAAAATTAGTTATTCTAGAATTCAAAGTAAAATAATATCTACTTTTAGAATACATTTTAAAAATATACTTTTAATAAAACAATTAATTATTATTTTAAAAAAACATGTCTTAAAAATGTTAAAATTAAAGATAAATCCATTTGATAAAATATTTTTACAATAAAACCATGTTTATATTTTCAGGGTTGTTGAATTATCCCCCCTCAAAATAATTGCATCCCCACAATTAGTTTCTTTATTATAAAAACCATTCTGAATTTCTGTCATCAGAATTAAGAAAACTAAGACTATTAGACTTATAAACTCGACCGCTTATATGATAACATCTAATCTCTAGAGATTCTTCTAGACTATTTCTATAATACCAATTATAAGGATCCGACCATAATCATTACATAACAGAGGATCATTTTACCAGTTTAGGTTCTGAAGAGTTGGATACAAACTTAAAAATTATTAAAGTTGCAACATAATAAAAAAACAAACAAAAACATGGCTTGCACTAACTCTGTATGCGAAGTGAACGCCATCATAAAACTCCCTTGGATATGTGAAAAATAATTCAAACAAGGGATGAGTATTAAATATGCCTAGTATGGGGTTTAAAAACATTCCATAAATCCTTTTCAAATATTCATTTTATAGTAACTGTGAAAATAAATTTTTAGATACCCTTTCCAAGATACAATTTTAAATTACTTGTGGATTAAAAAAAGACTGAATCATTATAGAAACTACTTACGTTCAAAATTGATTAAACTTAATTCAATATTTTTATTAAAACAACACGCATGATTCTGAAAAGAAAACACTATTCTGAGGACACTTGAATGACTGAAGACTATATAGGCCTAACCAAGTAGAATATAATGGGTTTACTCCCCCATAACCTTCCATATTTACAACGATCAAGCGATGTATTTTCAAAAAAAATTTCAATCTTACTTATCTTATGTATATATTTTCACCGGAGTTTATAACATTGAATACATAACACTACATTCAATTACACATTACAAAATATATAAGTACGTACATATATATATATATATATGTATGTATGTATATAGACTTTCTTATCACTTGTGAGTTTGGTTACAACTAAAACCATTACCATAACCTTTTCTTAAACTATCCATATATTCCATCATTTTCCCATGAAATGAATTTTCTATAATGGATCATAATAATTAATTATGTTATAAAATTGGAATGGAAATATCGAAAATACAATACCTTCCCATGTGATCCATACACTAATTAATTTATGAATTTAAACCTTGAAATTTAATATAATAAATTTATTATAATGCAACGAGTTTCGATGATATGCATAATCGCATGAGCATGTTCATATGTAGAAGCGAAGACGTTAATGTTAATATAAAGTTATGACATGTTACACACAATTTTTCAGAAACAATATGATAAAAATTATAAAATATAAAAATATGTTAATAAAATTGTAAATTAAACAATAACTATTCCATCCATGAGTAAAATGAAAATGATATCTTCTAATAATCCTTGATATTAGTTTTATCCCATATCTATAAGTTATTTGTTTGCGCTCTGAAATCATGCACTAATATGTTGATATATATATATATATATGAAGTATTTGTATAATATACACATATATTCATCTATTGAAACAATTTACATTAATTCAATGCAATTAATCATTAATTCTAAAAACATATTATATATATTCATGTATGACGAACATGAAATCACATACATATATTTATATTAATACATATGTATAATGTATTTAAATTCAAAATACATAAATTTTGGAATAAATTGTGTACGAAACATGGATTTTAGATGAATATAACAAATCAAAATTATAAATTCTTGAATTAATGGTTTTAGAATAAAGGTAATGACTTAAAATAAATATTAGAAAAAAAGTAAATATTAAATCACTTATAGCAGAACAAATTCATGTATGGTTTTGATAAAAAACAAATATATCTTCTTATAATTTCATAACACACACTTCAAATATTTGATGCTTCATCAAAAATGCAATTAGAATATTACAGAGAAACAACACCTTGTAAATAATTCATGGTGGTGGCATCTATGGAAAAAACATTGGCGGGGCATAACAAATATTTTTTTGAAAATAAAACATTTTTATGAGAAAAATCTTATAGATAAACTCATGTATATAACTTTTTTTACATCATATTCTCAATCAAAAAACATAAATAATATAACTATCCATTGAAAATATATCTTTACGCCGCAATTAAAATTTGACATTTACACTTCATAAATATAATATTCTCACTAAAATATATAATCTCTTTATTTGATTTGCGGTAGAAAAGAAAATGTTCAAACCATTTCATTAACATAAATATGATTTCTGGTAAATAAATGATTTAAAATAAACTCTTTTCCCTTAATCAGAACAAAAAAAGAGTGTATAAATTGAAATAATAAAAAAATTATAGAATCTCCTTCGATAATTTATAACAAATCATGAACCAAAAATTTAAAATATTTTTTCACCCATACTAAATAAGATTAACCAGGAAAATAAATATTAATTCCCTTTCCTTGATATGATAATTATCTTCTGCCAAGACATGGATACAACGAGAGGGAGGTGTAGGGCTCTGCCAAGTGAGGAATATATAGGGAGACTAGTATAACACATTCAATTTAGAGATTATGATTAATTGTTTGTATAGTATTTATATATACAGTATTTTGGCAGACGTGTGTTGAGGAAGATTAACATAGAAGAAAAATATTTTTCAATGGTTTTGATTATGATTCAGATTATAATAGAATCAATAGTCCAAAAATACAATGTATAAATTATACTATAGATGATTGAAAATAAACAGACAAAAACAACTTGTTCAAAATTCAATTGTAAAGAAGATGTTGATTGTTTAATAAATATGACAATGAAACAGTGCTCGTATTAAACCAAACACAACCAGCCGATGACTAAAATCATAATAGAAAAAAAATCCACACGAAAGGATCTACATCAAGATGAATTAATTATAATTAGTCAGTAGAATGTCCATGATATAAGTAGTTGAATAATAGGGTGTAGAAGGAAACATTTGATGGAAAAAAGGGACTGTGAAGTGCGGTTTGGACTTATTACATGATTTTCAGAAAAAAAAACGAAAAACATTTGAGTTAGATCAAATTGGACACTGGCGAACCACACCTACCATGATTGGTTGAAGAAGAATCAGAACCATAATCTTGATCTAGAAATTGCCCACAACATCACTGAAAACTCCTTGCTCCACATAAACAGACCTCAAATATGTCACCAAGTCCACGTCGATGAACAAACTCAAACAAAACACCCAATTTGCAAAGACTCAACCTACATCAGCCACAACTCTCAGCCATGCTCATGCTCACAACTCAAATAAGAACATGACTGGAGCCTCACAATGGCTCAAATCAGCCTCAGTTACTTCCCTTCTTGAGTGACACCCCCTTTCACGGTGTGTGACTCGAACCCGTCTCCCTCGAAGACGGACTAGCAATGGTGCTCCAAGACCTACGCCTCCACTTGCAGCGACTCATAGATTCCCTATAACTCAACCGTGAAAACCAATTCCCCATTTTTATTTCTTTATTATTATTATTTAATAAATAATTTCATTAATTTACTTTATATAAAATTATCATTATAAATGTATAATTTTAATTAAAGTTGTTATACGATTATAATAACCACGATATTAATAATATTCATAAAAATAAATCTAATCAAAACATCTTATTTCAATCTAATAACTATATATATATATTATATTTGTTTCTGTGTATATCATGTTTTTGAATATATATAAAATCCATATAATTATTCATAAGATAGATTAAATATGTGTTTTTATAAATTAAAATAGTATATTTTCACAAAATACTGTCACTAAAATGTTTTATTTTATTATTAAAACATAGTATAGTTTAAAATAATAATTTTAAAAGACATACATAATCTCAATATAAGATTATAATTTTACAATAGTATTATTTTTATAATAAAAAATTTATATAATTAAAAAAATAATATTTATATACATATTATATATTGAAAATAATTCTATTTAATATAAGTAGTTATTCTAAAATACAATGTAAAATAATATATACTTTTAGAATAAATTTTAAGACAATACATGTAACAAAACAATTAACTATTATATAAAGAAAACCACCTCAAAATGTTTAATTTAAAAATAAATCCATTTGATACAATATTTTTACAATAACACTTGGTTTAGATTTTTTGGGATGTTGCAATTCAAGAGCTAAATAATCAGCTAAAAGAGTTGGAGTATCAGGTATTTATCTGTCCAAGTACATCACCTTAGGGTTCTTCATACCTTTTTTCTCTAAGAAGGATAAAGGAAATCTACATTTATGTGTGTATTACTGGAAGTAGAACTAGATGAATGTTAAGATCCAATATTCTCTTCCTCACATCGATGATCTATTTGATCAATTTAGGTGATATTCAATTTTCACTAAGATCGACTTCAGATCGGGGTATCATTAGTTGGGAGTTTGAACTTCTAATATACCATGTAATTATTTTAGAAGGATTTATGTCCTATATGAGTTTGTTTTAATTTATTTTGGGTTGATGAATACACTAGTAATGTTTATGGAAATGATGCACTCAATATTCCATCCATACTAGGATATGTTTGTTGTGGTATTTTTTGATGATATCATGGTGTACTCCAAGACTCATGAAGATCATTACCAACATCTTGACAACATAAAAAGTACACCAAGATAGATTCATATATACTCCAAGTAATCTAATTATTAATTATGTATTTATTAGGTATGCTACTTGGGTCACATAATCTTGGATGATGGTGTGTTAATAGACCAACATAAGGTTTAGAAAGTGGTTTCTTGTGAGAAACCTAATAATGTTTTCGATATAAATATCATTATGGGGTTATCGTTAAATTATCAATGGTTTATCAAGGACTTTTACAGATTAGGAGAACCACTATAGGGTTTGAACACGAAGGGAATCAATATTGTGTGGTATGAATCATGTGATAATTTCATCTGAGAATTAATGATGTGGCTGACTACTCCACTGATTTTGATTCTGCATGAGTCAGGTAATGAGTATACCTTATTTTTTGATGCATCTAGTGTGTAGATTGGGGTTGTTTTGATGTTTCATAATTGTGTTTTTATATATGTATCATAATACTTGAGCCCTCATGAATGAAATTTCCCTATTCATAATCTTTATTTAACCATAGTTTTTATCCTTTGATGTGTTGGAGTCATTATCTATTGGGTGAATAGTTTAATATAAACACCGACCATAAGAGTTTTCAGAATATATGCTGAAAATAATATTTGAATATATGAAAGTGTGGGTCAGTTGAGCACCTGCATTCATTTGATTTTGAGCTTGAATATACATTCAGGAATGGAAATAGTTTTGTCGATGCTTTAAGCAGGAAAAATCTAACTCATACTGTTTCGGGGTATAATGATGATTGGAAGTTGATGAACATTCTAGTTGAGATGCTTGTTTTGGTTCATGGGATTACGAAACATATGAATCTTGAATTAGTTTTACTATAGTCCATGCATTCGATACAGATCAGGGAAATGATATATCAATATCCATAATTGTTGTCAATGAGGGAATTCATTTATGGTGGGGAGTCACCTTCAGATTGGATCATAGATGAAGATGAGAACATTTATGTCCAAAATCAAGTGGTTGTACCTACAAGCATGTAGGATGACCTGATTCATGAATTTTATTAATTGAAAATGGTGGTACATCCCTGGGTGATTAAAACATACTATAACATTCAATAAAAATATTGGTGGTCGAGAATGAAAAAGGAGATAATTGGGTGCATGCTTTGATACTACACCGTACAATAGGTGAAGGGCGAGCATTAATGACCTGGTGGTTTAACAGATCCATTTCCCATTCTAGAATGGAAGTGTTATGGAATTACTATAGACATTATAGCGGGTATCCTAAGGAATTATCATAAGAAAGATTCTATTTGTGTCTTTGTGGACCATTGAGAAAATGTAGTACTTTTCCTACCAGTGCAGGAGACTTCCTTAATGGATTTGTTGGGAGAGATATATGTTTGGGAGAGAGTCTATTTATATGTGCTTCAACAAACTAAACATTCATACCATGAATCCTTTTTTACTTCATTCTTATTGAATGTATTATAGAAATCCCTCAGTACACATTTTTTAATGAGTGTTTATTTCCACCAATAGAAAGATGGAAATTAGAAACATACTATTGTGGTTCTTAAGGATTTATTGCAAACATCTGTTCAACACTTTAGTGGGTCTTGGGAGAAACACCAAGAAATTTTGGAATTTTCCTATCACAATTTCTCAATAAACTATACATATTTAATCATAGAATGATATTTATGGTAGGATATGCATATCACCTCAATGCTAGATGCATGTAGCTGAGTCGGACTTGATGAGACCCAGTCTCATGTTGGAGATGTAAGAGCATTTGCAGTTGATTTGAAAGTCTATAGACATGGATCTGATTTGACAAAAGGAATATGTTTATATATGTGTATAAACCATAAATTTTACAGTGGGTGATCGTGTATTCATTTGTGTGTAGAAAACGTTGGGTCACCGCATGATACAAAGATAGGGAAAGCTGACACCCAAGTTAATTAGAACATTTGAGGTTGTGGAGAGGATATGGATGGTGGGTTATGGATTGAATCATCCATATAGATACAATGATAAGCGCTGTTTTTATCATGTGTCAAAACATTAGTGGTATCACCTTGAAACTTCTCATTTGATTGATGTGGATGATGTTGAGCTTGAGATGTATGTTTCCTTTGAGAATAATTTGATACTTGTATTATATCATAGTGAGAAAGTGTTTTGTAAAAGGAAAATTTCAGTAATTTTTGTATTGTTGAAAAACATTCATGCTTAGGAGGAAAAATTTGGGAGAGATGTGGATATGAGGGTTTAATGGTCCGATCTCTTTTACTCATGATCATATAGATTATCAGTACTATAACACTAGGATGATCTATTATAGGGTGGGGAGATTGTATGATATTGACCATTTTTTGAGATGTCTGAGGCGTGTTTTTTGGTACAATTTTTCCTATTTTGATTAATTTTTTGTGTATTACATTGGGGTGTATTTAGGTGAAAATTGTAAATTTTGGAAGGAGATTGGGTAGTGCACAGTGGGCGCATGATTCTCCCAAACCGTGCACCCTACACCAGTAAACCATGAAACCACAAATAGAGGGGATCCACATAAGTGGCACATAGTTTGTTATATCATTCAACCTATTAGTTTAAATAGTGCACCACCCCCTCCCCAAAAAAGAGGTGCACAGTTAAGGCACATAGTTTCAGAAACCGGGCAACCCTGCCAACCAAACACTACACGGGGGGTTTAATTAATCTGAAAATTAGTTTTAAAAATACCCAAACAACCATTTTAACCTCAAATTGACCAAAAATCAGACATAAACTAATTATATTGATTTTTAAGTCTCTTGGACGATTTACTAATGCTCCCAACCTCTTTTGTGGAAACTATATTCTAAGATTGAAGATCAACGCCACCCGGGTATGTGGGTTCTTCCTATTTAATTATATATTCATCTTTATCATTATCCCCTTCCTAGATAATATATGGTTTCTTCTATACTATTCAATCTAGATATAGATTTAGTGTTTTTAGATCATTATTTTTTTAAAAACATGGATCTATGAATTGAATCAAGATCTCTTTTTTCTTCATTGTTCCACCCAAAATAGGGATTTCCATTGGGGATCATTTATCATGAATCTGGATATAGGTGGTCTATATTAAAATCCCAAAGACTTTATCATAATTACATGTATCTAATTTTATAATTTTTAATTGATGATTATCAATTGTGTTTACTAAATTTAATTAATTTATGATATTGGCGTTTTGAATTTTTTAATTAATTGTTAAATTAATTATTGAAATTGATGTGACAAATTAAATGGTTAATTAATATAATAGATTAATGTGATTAATTTATTTTGGAATTAGTGAATGGAATAATGTGAATATGAATTTGTGTAATTGGATTTATTAATTTCCAAATAAATTAAGGGGAATACTTATGTGTATTAATTATCGAATTAATTAATAGATGTTGGGATCATGAAATGTGGTCAGATTGATAATACTGATTATCCATTATGGAATTGATATATATTTAATTGTGATAAAACTTATTATTTTGATATTCAGGTATGGGGAGTGGCCTACTGCATCAAAATCCATTAGTGATAAATTGATATTCATGTGTGGGACATAGCCTGCTATATCAATATGCCATGGTGATAAATTAATATTCATAGTTAGGACATGGCCTAATGAATCAAAATTTCAATGTGATTAATTGATAGCTGACTATGGGACATAGTCTTCTATATCAAAATCCCACCATGTCTTAGGATTGGAAACCTAGACCCAAAATGTTGGCATTAGACAATATATATTTGATTATTGTTACTCTTTATTTAGTTTATTACATCAACATTAGCTCATTCATTTGTCATAGTAAACATGATATATTTATAATGTATTTAATTTTTACAAGATAATCCCACTCTCTAAAAATTTAGAAAAATTAACCATAGTATAATTTTGAGATTTTTAATCTAAAAATAATAACTAATTTACCATTATTTTTTAATGTTATAATTTTACTTTTTAAACATGAATTTATAGTTATTGTGAAATTCTAGGGGTTTTGACACAAATAGTTTTTTATCCCAAATTTTAATTGTATTTTTCTTCATGAAAAAAAAGTATCATCTATATTTAATAATCATTATATAATTATATAATTTTATTATAATAAAATTTATTTATAAACGAATTTATTAATTCAAATTTCATATTAAAAAAAATAAATTTTTGTTTTATCATATCAAAATTAAAATTATTTATAATGTAACATTAATATGTTAAAAATAAAATCACTATATTATTAATATATATATATATATTCATGTTATTTGAGTCTTGATAAATTTTCCTTTAATATACTTGAAACTTCCCGAAGGGTATCTTATCTAATTATTAGAAATTCATAAGGTGGTTTGGTATACATATTTTACGTCATGATCTCGATGATCTTGAACTTATATTGTAAAAAATTCCACTCATTCTATAGTTATTAGATCATAGAATGGGCCTGGTCGATGGAAAATTTCAGTGGTTCTATCTGTATTGGATTCTTTAATAAATTGGCTTTATAGAGAATGATCCTACTAGTCGAGGACATGAAATCATTTGTTTGTGTCAGTTTTATTTTTCAAAACCCTATATGTATACTAATCATATGATACTAATTTAATGTTAATATTATCAATGGTTAGGATGGAAAACAATATTTTAAATAGGATAGTATATAATATTCCATTGAAGTTCATATTTTTTCTAATACCATAATAGGGAATTGGATTCAATCATGATTGTAATTTTATTTATAAAATCATGGGTAGTTATATTGAGATTGTTTATGTGGAAATCACATTTTCCGATACTTTCAAAATCAATTATATCATGCCTCTAATTATTTTACAATATTCTGTAATATTTATCTCTTTTCCATAATCAATCTATAAAAAAAATTTCTAGGTAGAAAACAAGGTTTTCATCCCTTTATATCTCCATATTTGAAGTCTTCTCAAAACCTATATTCCTTATTATTATTTAGAGGTGACAATACCATATATTCATTGTATGACATATAGGTCCTAAAAAAAATAAAAACTCCAAAATCATTAGAATATAAAATCACACATTAGAAATTCTATGATGGTCATGCATTATTATTTTTTCAATCCACCAGGTTATAAGTCAGAAACATATATAATAACCATCATGCAATGATAATTTTTCTTCTATATGTAATAATTATGACCAATATCGCCACACAAATAACTGGGAATAATTATTTTCTTATCAGTATTATAATAACAAAATCATAGTGCTTTCCTTAAAACATCAAGAACCTTCTTTATCTAAAATAAATTTCTCTCCTCTTCTTGAATAATAAAACCATATGGATTCTTTATATATAATTTTTATTCATGAAATCCATTTAAAAATGAAAACATGATTTATTTATGAATAATATTCAATCCCATTTTCATAGATATAGCCATTATAAATTGAATTTTTTGTATTATAGAAATAGTATAAAATATGTCATTGACATTGTTTCACTCAAATTGGGAGTATTAATTTCCCACAAGTCATTCTTTTTTTAAATCTTAATACAATCATTATTCAATTTTATATAGAAACCCATTTCGGCCATAATGATGGTCTTAATTCTCTTATATTAAATAATAACTGAAGTCAAATTATTTATTACTTTTTCAATCTTCTCATTTCATACGAAAATCCATTTCTCATAATTATTAGCTTTATCAAAACATTTTTGGAACTACAAGAGATATAAATGATCCTTGTTTTACAATATTTGTTCCCATTAATTTAAATGGTTCTTCTTATTCAATGATGATATTTTTTTATCTATTTCAAACCTAGTTTTTTATTCAATGTAAAAAAAATTATATATTCTTCATAATCATCATTGGATTATTTCTCATAATTATAATTTTTTTGTATTTTCCCTCTTAGTTTCTCAACCTATCTACATTTCCACCATGCATCATCCATTTTTATACCAAGGATTCAGTTTAGTCTATATTATATTGTTATTTATGAATTTTAAAATAAATATAAAATGGTTATTAAAAGACATGAATGCATTTATTTTGGATGAGTATTCAAAGAAAACACTTTCCACTCAATCAGAATATATATTATTGTATTTATTGTCATTATAAATTTATAAATTAATTCTAAAAAATAAAAAATCATTCCATCATTTTCTACATTACATGACACTTATCATCTTGATTCTTTTATTCTCAAAAAAATAAATCTCTAACTGTTATATACACTAATTACATGACATATTCATTCCAGAAGATATATTTTAAGTCTTTCCAAATAGGAATCATTATAGATAGATTGTTTATGAGCTAGTTTCAACTACCAACTACACAAATTTTGTAATGTGTCTTTATTGATAACACATGTTTTATTACCACAAGATTATAAATATAATCTCATAGCTATATTAAAGTAAATATAATTTCATTATCATCTCATAATTATATAATCTTATATAGAGTTATATATTTATTTTTCTATTGATACTGAGTAATGTAACTGAAGATGTCATTCCTATGGGTAATGACTTCAATCCATGCCATCCTATTTTAATCAATAAATGAATGTATATAATATATCTTCCCATTAATGGATCATGGTGATATATATACACACACATCAATATATAACAATTCAAAAACACTTTTTGAATTATAAATTTTTGAATTATACATATTATAAATAATTTTATCAATTTTATAAAACACATACTACATTAGTATATAATCATGAGGCTATTTACAAATATCACTAGCTCTGTAGTTCATTACCAAATAATCCATGGAGTATTGGCTCAACTATCAAATACACTTACACCACAACCAGTTATCATCTTACATTGTAAAAAATATCATACATTCTTCAACATCAATATAGATTTTTTCATCTTCTTTAATATCGCTTTAATTAAAATTGAACAATCCATTTATTTGATGATATATTAATTATTGGTAAATTTTTTAATAGTTCCTGAGTCACATAGTTTATAGAATTATAAAAAGATCTAACTTAGTCCATTAGTGACAAGGAAACCTATTTTCCTCTTATTTTCATACTGATATATTGATTTTCTATAGATAATATTCTTTAATCTATCATATATTCTAGAGGTGACAACACCTTCCTTGCCTTACAATATTCATATGATATTATCATTATTTCTAATCATATAAGATGTAAATCCACACTAAAGGATCCATAGATTAAATTTATCTGATAATTTCTTTGAAATATCATGAACCACTATCTTCAAAATTGTTTCCCTTTATCTATGACATTGAATATATAATTTGTGATGATTGAAAAATGTAATATAACATTGAATAGGATATACCAAATTCTTAGTATAGATTTTAAAAAATAATTTTTGATTTTCATCATACATGAGGATTCCTTCATCTAAATTTTTTAAATAATTTATTTTTTCAAATATACACTCATTTATATTATTGATGAGTAGTTCTATTCTATATTCACATGTCCAGGACACCAAATATAGTTCCCATCGAATGATACCATGGAATGTTGAAATTAGATTAATTTATTTCTCTTATTCCCTATGGAGCCTCTTATATATGTGACACATTTTCTTGTAATTTCATATTTTCAATAGTAAAAACACTATATTCATATAGTATTCAATTATATCATTTCTATAACTCTAGTCGTATTTTATGTTCTTTGAGTGTTCTAATTCATATTCACACCCACGTAAACCTTCATATTTGGAGTGAGAACCTATGGGTTCATGTCAACCAACACTAATAGCTTTATGTGAACATGAAATGTGTCATCACTATTATTATAATGTGCATGATTATTTTTTATAAAATACCCTAACAATTTTATTTCCCCTCAATTGATATTATGTGAATTTCCAGTATAAAATTTCACTGGATTCATGATGCCATATTGGGTGTGAAGTGTTTATCCTCATTTAAAATAATTCATTATAGAAGGATTATTTCTCTTTATATCTCATCAATATTTAAGAATCAGTATATCAATATATAATTATACGTATAAATTATTTGGAACTTTTTTATGATCATGATTTTTTAATAAACAAAATTCATAGTGTATTATAGATTTTCATATTTTATATTTTCAATAACTTTATTCATTTCAGAATTATTGACATCTTTTAGATGAATTTATATTTTTTCTCATGACCCACTCCATTATATTTCATTTCCCTATATATATACACATGTATAACTTCATGGTAATTTATTTTAGACCATTTTATTCTAAAATACTCAACACTTTTGAATATGGTTTCTAATTTATGTAAAAGTTTTCATGGTACACTTCATACTATTAAAATTATTTAAATATTTTATTAGGGGATCATCATCATCTATATCATAAAATATAATCATAATGGGACACAATTCTACATGATACAATAATTTTACCCATAAAAGTCATATGAATTGAATTATAACATTGGAAATTATTTTTTTGGTTTTAAATTTTTTGGAAGGGATTGACATGACATAATCAACATATTATTAGTTCATATCATCCACCAAGGTGATCATTATAAAATAATTTAATTATAAATCCTTATAAATCCCATTTAACATTGACTTATTATAATTGTTTCTCATTTATATGAAAAAATATTACAATGAAGAGTATCTAATGTAAACTCCTTTTGATTGTTATCATCAACATTAGTGGCTTTTTATTAAACTATAATGGAATAATTTTTTTTTGAAATTCATGATGATTACCACTTAATCGAGGGTTTCTTCAGGATATTTCATATCTTATGAAAAAATATTTACATAATCAAATAATCCATCAAAAAAATACCTTAGGTTGAATCCTCATTTACTAAAAATTAGTCCATAGAGCTGAAATTTTTGATTATTATACTATTTAATTACCTCGAAATATGTCAATCATATTTTCTGACATGGCTAGTGAGAATTCTAATGACATCACAATAAATCAATAAATATTATTCATAGACAATGACAAAATCATGTTCTTCCTTATAAGCTACATGAACACCATTCTTTATATCTTGTTTATAGATACACAGAATACCTATATGAAATTCATATATTTTAAATTTTCAATTATTAAATCTTGTATGGACTTTTGTAGGACCCACATTCAGGGTTTTCAAGTTCCCTTAACAATTTCATTAAAAATAACCATCCCTACATGGAAAATTCAAAACAATATTATATTTATTTGAATTTTTTTCAATATAACTACAATGTTTTATTGTATGTTCTATATGAGATATAATTATTTTCAAAAAATATTTCCATTCAATTTCTTTAGTTAATTTTTTTATCCAGAACCACATTGTCAATATCACTATGAAAAAACAAATATGTACATTTAAAAATAATATTTCAAGAATCATAATAGAAAAAAATTGAAAAATCATCTTGAGGTATTCATTCTAACATAATACTAGGAAAATTATATATTATTATGTACGAATGTATTTAAAATTTAATTTGATGGATTTAATATAGTAGTATAAAGTAGCGGTGTGTACTCTAACTGATATAACATATATTAAAATTCATGAACAATCATGGAATATTATCTTATTCTTACATTTAGTGAAGGATTCCATAATAGTAATGGGGAACATGATATAAGAATGAATTTAATAGATTATATAAAAGATTCATTATGGAAAATCTAGTGGGTAAGAGGAATAATCTCTAATACTGGAGGCATGTTTTGAAGTTATATTTATTAAGAAATGTAAAATATTTTTTTATTTATTTAATTTTGTTGTTGATATTTTGTCTATCATTATAGTTTTTAGGGAGACTCTATAATATTCAATGACCATTAAGAATAGAATTAATAAAATTTTAGTCCATGATGAATCAAATGTCTCTACACATAATGATTGGGATCTAAATGAATTTCAAAAGGCTGAATGAAATTTTTTTGGTTTCAAATGAGATTAGAGGAGGTTTGACATTTGAGAAGAGTTTTATAATATAGAAATATATATCATTAAATTCCCCAAAGAATGTGATTAAATCTACAGATGGCATAGATGACGATGAAAATTAATTTTAAGGTAATGATACTGAAAAGAATAAAGACAATAAATTATTTATTATCCCAGAGAATATTTTAAAATAAAATGTGCATGTTCTAGAAAACTAAATTCAAAGTGTTTCTACTTTTAAATTATTCTACATTTTGAAACAAATTACCAAATTATTAAAGAATATGTGATTAGATATGAACATAGTTTAAAAAATAATATCTATAACAAGTTGGAATTAAAATTATTAAAGATAAATTTTCCAACTTCAATGTTAAAATTTGAGAAAATTTTAAATTTAAAATTAAATAGCCACATTTGAATTATTTATGAAGTATAATTTATTTACATTTAATATAAATAAAATTAATCCTCTATGAAACATTTGTAAAAATTAGATAATTAAAATTTGAATAAATTGGTTTCTTGTAGTAATTTACAGAATGAGGAAATAAATATAAATTAATTTATATGTATGAATTAATGTAATTAATAATTAAAATATCTAAACTAGAGAAAGAAATATGATGTTTGGAAAGGTATCTAAAGTAAAATAAATCGGTTAATAAAACACAAATTGATAGGGATCCGTAATTTTTTAATGTTTTGAATGATTAAAATATTACTTTGTATTTTGAATAATAATAATGATATAAAAAAAAGAATCATACATAGCAGAAAATGTAATTTTAGTAACATTAGACAAAATATTGGGAGGATGAAGATAAATTTGACAATTACATGTTTAATTTTCAAATTTCTATTCATGATATTGTTGAAATTTCCAAGTATAAAAATAAGTCATATTAAATATCCAAGGTTATTATCACACACATAAAAAAGATAATTTGATTAAAAAATGAATAAAATGGTTATCCAAATTCATGGGGGGTCTAATACAGTGGTGGTCAAGATGATATATAAAAATATTATTATTATTATTATTAGAAGGATGGGAACCGAGACCTAGAAACAACTTGAAGGAATCGATATGGCACCATTAGAATCAAGGATAACTACTTCCTTATTTTTTTATTCCCATGAATAAGGAATCACCTATCATGATCAATTGACTGTTAGGATTCCCATATAGGATTATCAATGGACTATTGAACCTGAAAAAAACATATCCAAATGTTTACAAAAAGGGTGGAGCCTAATCCCATCATAGAGGGTGAGAAATGTAAGAGTCGTTATATAAGAATCGTAATAAGAATAATAATAAATTCTATAATTAGTATGTTACACTCAACCTAAAAATGCTTAAACCATTTCCACTAGTCATCATATATCATATACAATTCCACCACCATACAAGATATCATATGAAATTGTATCATCAGAGTTATGTTTGAGTCTGTCATCAAGATTTTTTTAAATATGCAATAGACCTATTTACTTCTACATTGAGTAGGCTTGGGTAACATAATAATCTAGGGAACATTATAGTTTTAAGGTGGAAGGAATATTTTTAAAATAAAATTTACAATCTAAAAAATCTTAGGGTATAATTTAGTGTTTTTTTCTTTTTGAGAGGATTATAAACCCATGTTTCTGAATTCAATTTGAACCCCTAATAAGAAACAATATAGGATGATAACACAATACGGTTTTTTTCATCATATTAATTAGTATCCAAATACTTATACCATGATTATTGAAAAAATTCATTGCAAACAAGAACAATTGAAAACCCCCAATAGTTCATAATAATGTTCCACAAATAACAAAAACTATTCCTATGAAAACATAATCTCTTTTGTAACCCAAAGGGTGTTTTCATGGAAATTAAATTTAGATGTGAGGTGAATACCATTATGATGAATTATATTATCTAAGGAAATATCTATTTTTCTTATATATGACACCAAGAATAAAAAATTGACATATATATTTGTATTCTAAAGTAAGTGATTCAATTTGTATTTGGAAAGATATAAATGAATGGGATTGTTAAATCATTGGTGGAGCATAATACTAAGCTATAAAAATTAAAAATTCCACAGTCATTCTTGTCAAAATGTATTATTTTTTATAGTAGGGACTCTAGTTATTCATAGAAGATAAAAACTGTAAAAACTTAATCCAATGTGTCCTATAACATCAATCCAAGGTGTAGGAATACTAGGATGTATAGAGAGTGGGTAGATCATTTTAAACTATAAAGGTAACCACAACATAAAAAAAATAAATTGTGAGTAAAAAATAATAATAATATGTTTTCCCTAAAGGCTTCACAACATATGTGAATAAAAATGCTATCTGTTAAAAATGGTAAAAATAATCCACCTATATTAATAATTTTAACGATTTAGATAAAGTGAATTGTTTGAAAATGACTCACTCACAAAAATTATCTACCTTCATTTTTAACATTTATCTTGATGATTTATTTTTATATGGTCTTTAGTAATACAAATCTCCATGATAATCCCAACTAATACACTGAATATTATGATCTTGGTATGATTCCACCAATAGTTCAATGATTTTATATTGAGTACTCATAATGACTATTTTTGGGTCCCTAATATCCAAAAAAATTTGTATTGGAATTGGGAAGAGAACAGAGGAAATGATAGTTACCATCCTCCTATGGAGAGAAAGTGACTCTTTAATTTTCTAATTCATATATTTATTCTCTCCGCAAAACCATAAATATGATAAAACTAAATCCTTCATATAGATATTTGGTCATGATCATTGATCATTTTTATGGTCTACATGAAAATTTAAATCTACATTTAAATGAACCAGGGATGTGTGACAAAGAATTATATTTAGATAAACACATTGATTTAAATTTGATTGATATTTCGGGAACATCACATAAAACAGATTTCTACAATATCCTTTAATCATTTTATTTATATATTAAAAAAATTTAATAAGAAAACCATTTAATCAAAAAAAATTTAAATGAAATAATTATGACTCTATATCTATATTTGAATGAAAAAACTACCCATGAGATACATAATTGTAAAGGATACTACCAATAATTTCTTGTTCCATGATAAAAAGGGTGGGGATATATTATCACCTTAGTGGAGGTTTCATGATGATTTTGAGTATTCAAATTCTATTCACATTATATAGATCACAAAAAAAGGGGAGGATTAGCTCGAAAATTTTTATCACATACAACTTATAGAAATTTACATCTCCTCCTAACCTTAAAGATAAAATTCTATTCATGTTAATCATAATATTTATATATATTGATAAGAAACATGATATTAATCCCCAAAAAATTCCAATAATTGTCCATCAATGCTTCTAATTCCAAAATTATGGCATCTTGAATAATAATACACAAAATAATACCTTGTTTTTCCTATGAAACATTGTTGGAAATAATATTCCAGGGTCTTTCATGTTAAATTATAGAATTATTTTATAATAGAGGTTGAACCTGACAATAGAAAAATTATATAAGTGGAAATGTTTTAATTTTAACATTTGGATAAAGAAAATGGGGTTCACATATCTAGATATGACTAGAATACCTCCCGTGATATAAATCTATATGGAAATGATGGACATTTCCTTAATAATCTCACTTTATGTTACATAGATGGAATTGGGAAAGTCATAAGGCCCCATGGAACTATTGAGTTTCTATTAAAAACTACCTCGTTAATCTCCTCCTTTAATGGGGAAATTCCATAAAAGTATTTTAGGGAGCATCAGTAGAGAATTAGATATTTTCGAGGAATGAATTGGGATCTCATGTGTAACAGCTTGGCCTGGGTGACACATGTTGGTTCCCCAATCCAGTCAGTCAAATGACCCCAAGGGCACCTCCTCTTAAGCTAGAGGATAAAAACTATAAGTGAGGTTCTAATATAAATTATGGGAAACATATACCATTATTTTTTCTAAATAAAATTAATAGACCATATGAAAATGAGAAATAATAATTGAATAAAATTTAAACCAAAACATAATTGTTACAATATCACATGAATACCAAAATTGGAAATTCAGAATCAGAGTTCAATAATATATATGTAGTGATAATGTATGTGCATGTTTCTTAATGAAATCCCCAACTAATTTTGCTTAAGGCTCCCCCATATGGGCCCAAAATTGTGTCTGGTCAATCATCCATTATCCTTCCCAAATTAGCAATCTAGCACATGTCCTTTTCCCTTATCCCATCCTACAACCATGAAATCTATTTGGGTACTAATTAAGAAGCCTGAGTAGGGTTTGTGTAAAACTTAGATGACCACCACCAACAGTGTTTAAAATAATATGTAGTCATTAATAGTGAATGAATTTTTAAAAATAATAAAATACATGAAACAAAAAAATTCACATTTATTCAACAACTCATTAAAAAATCACAAAAAACCACCAGGTTCTCTAGGACACCTAAACCACAATAACTTCTTAATCTAGTGCCGGATTCTAAAACGATTCAAATTATCAATTCAAAACTAATTTAACAAATAGTATTTCATTATCCATTTCATTTCAATTCATAATTTGGATAATTGAAACCACGGTAAAATTCCACTATTTTGGGTGTATATCATCATGTATAGAACCCATTGAGTCTTTAAATAACTTTTACAAGTCTTAGATATCATGGATATTTGGAGAATCATTCCATATCCCTCACATCATGGTTATTTGGAGCATCATTCCATGTACCATACAATTATTCGCATGCATGAACATTTACACTCTTTATGTTTTTGGAGCATTAGTCTGTGTCCCACAAACTTTTTTCTCAACCAATTGCATATATCTAATGTACCACATATATCACATGTATCATATATGCCACATGTATCACAACAATATATAAATTAAATAAAAAATTAATTAATCATGGAAAATCCATTAATTAATTTAACAATTAATTAGTCATTAAGAAATTTCAATTATTTGGTCACATAAAATCCAATAATTAATTCAAAAATTAATTAAGTATATCAATATCATTAAATAATTCAATAATAATGTAATCACATCATTTCCATTTTTTAATTCTATAATTAAATAATCACAACAATAACATTAATTAATTCAAAATTTTATTAATCACATCATTTACATTAGTTAATTCGATAATTATTTTATCCCATCAATAACATTAATTAATTAAAAAATTAATTAATCATGTCAGTTGCATTATTTAATTAAACAATTAATTAATCACATTAATTACTTTACTTTATTCCATAATTAACTAATCACATTAACAACATTAATTAATTCAATAGTTTATTAATATTTTCAATAACATTAATTAATTCAACAATTAATTAATCATGTAAATTCCCTTAGTTTATTCAATAATTATCAAATCACATTAATATCATTAATTAAATCAACAATCAACTAATCATATAAATAACATCAATTAATTAAAAAACTAAATAACAACATCAATTAATTTAATTTATTATAAAATTAACTAATCACATTAATAAAATTAATTAATTCAATAATTAATTAATAATGTCAATAACATTAATGAATTCAAAAATTAATTAATCACAAAAATCAATTCCATAATCAGTACGATGTACATTTAATAATTAAACAATTAATTAATCATATCAATTCGATTAATTAATTTAAATAATAAATAATCACATAAATATAATTAGTTAATCGAATAATTAATTAATCATGTCAATCCGATCAATTAATTCTACAAATAATTAATCCCTTCAATATTATTAATTAATTCAACAGTTAATTAACCCTTCCAATTTCATTAATTAATTAAAAAAATAAATTAATCACATTTTAATCCATTCAATTTATTAATCAATTGATTATTTTTGAAAATACATTAATTAATTCCATATTTAGTTAATCACATCCAACCAATTCAATTAATTCACATATTAATTTCTCACAAAAAATTCATTAATTGATTAAACAATTAATTAATTGCATTCAATCACTTCAGTTGTTTGAAAAATGAATTGTTCTTTTCAGTTCCATTGATTAATTACACAATTAATTAATCACAACCAAAACCTTTGATAAATTCATCGATTAATTGTTCACTTCAATTCAATTAAACAATTCCAAAATTAATTATTCACATTCCTTCCCTTCAATTAATTCCTTAATTTTTATAATGTCAATTCATTTATTTAATTCAAAAATTAATTTCTCACATGAAATTTATTAATTAATACAACAACATACTTATCAAAACAATACACTTAATTAATTTAATAATTAAATAATCAAATTACATCCATTAATTAATTCATCAATTAATTAATCAAAATCTATAAACACAATATCCCTCATAATTAATTCAACAAAAAACTATCCAAACTCAATAAATTCCATATTCCTAATTAATTATTCAATTAATTTTTCAAACTCAATCAATTCAATAACCCAATTCAATTTATCAAATAGTTATTCCAGTTCAATCAATTCAATCTCCCCAACTAATTCAGAAATTAATTGTTCTATCTTAATGAATTCAATACCTCAAATAATTTAATAAATTAATTTATACATATTAATATATTTAATAATAATTAATATATTAAATAATAAATTCTACAATTAATTATACCGATTCATAAAATTTCAATATAATAATAATTAATACGATAATTAATTATTCAATTTCAACTATCTATATCTTTCCATAATTAATTCATAATTAAATATCCCAAATAAAAATTTCATAATCCCAACCATTCACATTAATTAATTATAAAATTAAATATTCAAGTTCAACAACCTCAATATCTCTATAATTTAATAAAAAATTAATTATACAAAAATCTAAAATTATGTTTTTTTTCATTTTCACAATTACCTCAATTAATTAATGCATCAAATTAATTAGGTTAGTCAAGATCTAAATTACTAGAAACCCTAAAAAAGCTATACAATTTCATATTTATAATTGTAATTAAGATATTAGAATTTTATTTATGGACCACCTACCTGAAGAACGGTGAGGAAAGCTCGACCATGGATAACAAAAACATTAACATAAAAACCACAAGCACGATGAAGAACATGATATAGATCCCAATCCTAGATCCAAAATCAAATGAATCCAGATCTGAAAATCTTAGATCTAGATAAATAATTTCTAAATATTATTCCAATAAAAATGCTTCAAAGGATGGAAGAAGAACCCATAGGTGACATGAAACCAATCAGGAAGAAGCCACATACACTAAGACTTGGATAACTAACAACAAGGATTTGAATTTATAAGAACGGAGGTTAGGAATCCTAGTAAATTCTCTGGGATCCTAAAAAATGAGTTAATTTGATTTGGGTTAAGGAAGGATAAATGTAATGATAATATGGGAGTTTTGTAAATTTAAAAATAAATGTTTGCAACATAAATTTTTACATGCATTGTGTAACATCCTGGGTAAATAAAGAATATGAAATTTCCATATTTATTAATATTTGTGAATAAAATGTTAATATTACTTTAAAGGGAATTCTATGTTCAATGGCGTACCCAATACGTAACAACGAGTTTCTTTGAAATCTTACGTTGCACACTAATAATATAATAATATTATTTTAAATGGTAGTTAACGCCTAGCTGTTGTAATGGTGGGAATGAACAGAAATAAATACAAAATGATTATATATTTTTGTTAAATATTTTTACATTTATCCAATAAAAGTTAGAGGCTTAAAATAATAAAAGAATTTGATTTTAAGCATAAATATTCTAATATTCATTAAAAGGCCGATTAACAACCTTTTGATGGTGAACCCGTTTTAAATCCACTTTTTGTCAATTTTAAATGTTATATTTGACAAAATAAAATCCTTTTTTAGAATTAGGAAATCAAAATTTACATTGTATAAATTTTTGTTATTTTTCTGATAATGTCCATTTTTTATGAATAGTGAAAAATGCTGTATTATAATTCAAAATATCCTTTTAATATAATTTATTTATATGGTTAGATTATCTTTTTAATTGGGATTAAAGTATAGTTGAAATATATTTCTACCATTTAATCCAATGGTGGTCATTGTAATTAATTTCATTTTGAAATTGGATATAAACAAGTGTCAATCTTTTGATAGATATTGTTTCATAAAAACACGCAATTTGTTTTGACAGCGGGAATTAATTATAAAAATAATTAATGATACTTATATGTTTTTAATTTGTTAAAATGGATATAATTTTTTAATTTGTAATATCAAATTTACTTTGGATAAGTTTTTCGTAATTTTTTTGACAAATGTTCATTTTTAATGAATAGTGAAAAATACTGCATCTTACTTCAAAACTGCTTTTTCGTCTAATTCAATTATATAGTTAGATTATCTTTTTAATTTTTTTTAAAGTGTGAATAAATTATTTTTTAATCACCTAATTCAATGTTGTTTATTTTATTTAATTTCTCTTTTCAATTGGATGTAAAAACAAGTCAGTCTTTTGATAAATTTTACTTCTTAAAAAAACCCATCTTTGGTTTTGACAACGGGAATTATTTTTAAATTAATTACTGAAATTTATGTGTTTGGAATTTGGTAAAATGGATTCCATATTTTTAATCATAAGGTCCAAATTATGTAATAAATACGCTTCTGTTTTTGGATATTATGAATAGTAACGACAACAATTATCTTTAATTATCGTGATTAATTAGTAATCGGGTAGTTAAGGGTAATGAGATAATATCATAAAAATAAAAAATAACCAAAAAATGTGTCCTAATACTATTTGTTCTGTCATGGTTGACCATGGAATTCCTCGTTCCAACTTTGGGACCCCATGGAATCACTTTAGTGTGATAATGACCTTTTATCATATTATTTTTAAAGAATGGAAAATATAACCAAAGTATGTATAACCTAAGTAAAACAATTTTAATTTTTTTTACATAAATTATCTCTTAGACTATAAATAGTAATTGGAAATATAAAAAAATTTAATACATCATGGTATTTGTTTTAGAATTTTTATACATTAAATAAAAAATTTTACTTATGACACCATGATGATGCAATGATTACCTCATTAATGAACGATTTAAATAAAATGAAAATACAAGGTGAAATCTAAGACTTACACTTTTCTAAAACCTATTGGATGAGTATATTTTGAACCATTATCACCTTATACACTAAATATATCATTTTGGGACCTTTAAAATCCGAAAATAATTTCATAATAAACTAACATTTCATGACCTTCTAAGAGTGCCCCTCCTCCCTCATATAAAAGGCCACCACCAATACCCCCTTACCCACACCTCTCAAGCCCTTGGATCATCCAAAATCTGCTCATATTATCTCTCCACATCCCTCTTTTACTCCAATAATCCTAAATTTGGGCAGAAGTATTCCTAAGGTAGCCTTTGGCTCAAATCAAAAAGAGTTACCCGATTTAGAGGTAATGTCTTCTCTCGAGTTTCTTTCTTTTATTTTACTTCTTCAATGACCACTATATTCTTATTTTTTGATTCCATAACAACACCAGTATAATCAATATACTTGTATGTTGTTATGAGATGTATTTTATTTACGCTTACACACACCCCCGTCTAATGGTTAAAGAACATACTGTTTCTGTGGGTGGTGAATTACTGCCTCACGAAACGATGATTGTTCAATCTTCTTTTACCACCTTTCATGGTGGCCATTAAGATGTAACTATATTTATATATTATATTTTTTTTCCTTATTCTTCTATCTTTTTCATTTATGTCATACCTTTATGGTTTCCATAATGGAAAAAAATGATAATTTCATTTTAGGAAGTGCGGACTACCCCCCCAAAGTGATATGACTCGTTCATGCTATACATGGAACGTATAAATGATAGAATTTATGAAAATATGTAACATATATAAAATATGTATTATAATGTAATTATAATATACATTTGTATAATTATTTTTTCATTCCATTAAATTATAAAATAAAAATGAAAGTAGCGTTCATGCGTACGTACAACTTACTGTCTCCATGAACGGTGCATTTCATTTCTTATCTCCAAATGTTATGTACTATTATATGTACATATATATAATGGATATATATGATATATATTACATATAAATGATTAATATCATTCTAGAGATAATCGAATCTTGACCACATGGAAAATTTATAATCATATCAAGTTTACTTTTGACTCAATTTCCAAACATTGGAAAAATGTCCATTATGAACTCAAATAATTAAATAATGGTGATAGAAAAGTAATAAGTGATATAAAAAGAATAATAAACATGAAAAATATTATTAATTAAGTAGAAATTTATTTAATTTCATCATTTAGGAAGAACAAGGAACATAAGAGCGAGTCAAGTCGGTCATGTGGTAAAGAGATTTCTTATCGCACTTTGAATTCCGTGAGATTTCCATTGTTCGCCAATTATTTATTGAATGTGGTGTATTTTGTACTTCCATTTGATATATATTATAATTATTCTATTTATATTCTTGGTATTATGTGATTCATTTGGTTCTTATTGTCTTTTGGTCATACGACTCGATTTATTACAATGAGGTAAGAGTTTTTATCTCACTATTTATTCCCGTGAGATTCACGGTACATATGTGACTATCTCCTTTTAGTGGTGTATTTACTACCCATTACTCTACTATTTGTTTAATATAATTTCGTTTATGGGTATTTACATAAACTTTGTATAGTCCTTATTTCATGGGGTGTACGTTTCGATAGTTACCCAAGTCGGTAAGGGAACCTTTCACCCTCCTCTTTTTAAAAGACTTTCCTTTGTTAGGTATTTTAATTTACATCTTAATAATGTTGGGATATGTTCTTATATATCCTTATTGCTGAAAATTTTATGTTCAAGTGATGAGATACCCTTTCTATCTCTCATTAAATCATTTTCTGAATTTTAATGTGACGTCGTTAGGCTGTCGAATTTCTGTAAGGGAACTTCTTAACCCAATTTCAATTCTTTGGGTTAAACCTATACTTCTTGATTATGTCGTACTATGAATATGTGTGGATGACATATGATTTTTTTACACTTAAAATCCACTTATATTGGGTGTATTTATATTTGACACACATAATTACATAACTGATTTATCCTTAATCTAAGGATACCGTCTCTGTAAGGGACTTCGTCTCAATTTCCATTCATTGAGGCATATTTTGTTTTAATACAAGTATTTATTTTATACAATGTATAAACACCTTTGAATTTTCATTTCATTCAAAGGGAATATTTTTCTACGAAGCGTTTTACTAAATGAAAAAAAGGAATGTTTCTTTTAACGTAAGTGGTGACAATGTCCTTTCTGCCGCTGCGAGTATTATTTGATATTTTTCTTCCTCAACAAGACGTAATGTCTAAAAAAATACCATATAATCTATTATGTATTTTGGTATTGAAAATGGTTTTGATAATAGATTTTGTATGTCAATATATTTAAGTGATATGTTGTGATAGAAATGTGGAAATGTTTTCTTTCGTTTATATTTGTTTTATGTCTTATGATTTTACAATGGTACTTGGACATTTGACGGGTGGTTACATGATAAACCAAATGACGGGTGGTGCCGTGAATACTAGGACGGGTGGTTACATTATATCATCCAATTCATTGGGTATGGAAGTTGGCCGTATGGCTATTCCATTCAGTGACATATGTGGAAGTTGACTGTATAGTCATTCCATTTAACCGTGTTTATGTTCCAAGTTACCTTTATATGTTATGTGTTCTTTATATTGGTAATATTTTGGTTACAAAAGGGTAAGTAGTTATATTTTATTCAGTGAAGAGTATTTAATACTTCATAAAGGAGAAAAGTATTACTTATGTTAAATTATTCATGGTTTACTTGTTGTTTTGAAAAACTAATAGTTTCCTTCTTTGTGTATTCCTTACTGTGCTTTTTATGATCATCTCACCTTTTTTGAAATGTTTTTCACAGGACATAAAGTGGAATAGGGTCAAGGATGGGATCAAGGAAAGTCATTCTGTCTAAAACATGGAACTGGACATGACATTTTTTATCAAAAGTTTTTATTTTATGAAAAAAATGGAATCTGAGTAGAAGTGTCTACTTTGTAACTTTTGAGATGTAATAGTTATCGTATAATTCCTTAAAACTCTAAACATGAAAAGATCCTCAATGTTAATTATTCATTTAATTCAAGATTATGTAATATTTTAAGGTCGGGTCCTTATACATTTTTTTATAGGGACAAGCCTCACGATTAGTACTAACCGTGATCTTTAATCATGAAATGGTGAAAACATAGACTAAAAACATCATTTAACCATGAGAAAACCATTATCAATCTATGCATAAGAAATTAAATACTTTTAATAGTTTATTTAACAATGTGAAAACCCTACAAAAACTATAAAACCCATTACACCCACTGTTTAAAACAAGAACAAACCATGAAAATCCTCTACTTCTTCAAAACTTCTCTGATTTTTATCCAAACATTCCTAAATAAAGAACCTTACAAGTCATAATAAAAATAGGGAAATATAATACATATACAAAAGACCATAAAATTCTAGAAAAAGGTCAGGATCATACAATATCTCCACCATATAATATCTCTTCCCCAAACTATACTCCCAAGTATTTCTATGATTTTTAGTCAAAAGGTCGTCCACTGAGCCCTCACATACTTTTCTCTCTCCCATGTTTCTTCTGACCCACATCCATGTTTCTAAAATACATAACTAACAGAACAATATTTTCCAATGAAATATTCTCACTATGATCTAACACATGTATCACACACTCCTCAAAGGACTCATCGGTCTCAAGAATAATTTCTATAACATACCCAATGTTTTTTTAAATAAAAATTAGCAATAAACCCATGTGCCCCATCCAAAATTAGCACCCATACTTTCCATAAAAAATAGCCTGGAAAGGATGTATATCCCACACCTCCAAGGCTCACCTAGACTCTATTGGGGAATTTAAACATGCACCTTATAGGTTCCTTATATTCATTTGGTTGACACAACTTCCAACCCATGGTCTTAATCCAAACACCTACTTATAACACATATTTCCCCATATTTTGAGAATCATTAACAATGCTATGTCAAGAATCTTACCCGCTATGGTATTCATCAAACTCCAATCTAACCAAAGAACCTCATCCGGAAATGTTTGATGGTATATATTCCACCCTCCGACTCCACATATAATACATCATCAGTGTATCCTCTATGAGGCTCCAAATCCAAACAAATCATATTTAGGTAGCTAAGAATAAATCAAATTCTTTATCTACGTAGTCACTATAATTTCATGGTTGTGGATATGATCCTTACCGATTTAAAGTAAGCTGAAAATTTATCATTAAAACCCACCACAAATATTCAATCATTAATGTTACCCCTTACTACTGAAACACCTTAACACATTTAATTTCTTGGGTTTCCCCACCCACTACCATCTCACCATATGATCCAAAACCATATGGTCCTTCACACAACCTACATCCATATTCTCAAACATGGGTATTCTAAGAAGCCACCCACATCAAGGGCCAAATAAAAAAATGATTCTAAATTAAAAATATTAACATAGTTAACAAGAAGGGATTTACAAAAAACCATTATATATATTACCCAGTTTTTCTTACATAAAGGAAAAAATGAGGCATTATCTCTACCCTCAACCCTCCTACATCTATGTAATGGTTAATAATTGAAAACTATTCTCATTATTAAAATTTCTCATTTATATACTCATTTAGTCTCATCAAGAATCATTTTATAATATCTTTTTCACATTAGTGACCGGTTTTGATTTCAATTTCATATGAATAGAAAATAGTTTATGTTAAACAGATTACCCATAAACAACATTCACTTGATTGAATAAAGTGATGCATGTCACAGTAATCCCAAGTGGAAAAAATGATGCAAGAAACTCATCTTGAGTTCTATAATAGGCTATGAGTCAAATGTCAAAAAAATAATTAAAAATAATCCCATTAAATGTAAGTGCATCACTCAAGGTGAAATAATATTCAACAATAACAAAAAACATAAATAATAAAAATTCACACCTTGGATACATGGGTTCTCCACCGTACATGAGTTAGATACTCCCATGAAAGAGCTCATATACCACTCTATACTATTCCTAGTCTTCTGTATTCCATACCCAAAGAGTTATTAGAAAGAAAAAAATCAAAACCATCTTTGATAAAACATTGAAACGTCTTAACCAAGGCTCAACGTGCTGGTTCCATGAGTCGATCAGTTACATTATTTTAGGTGTGTCTCCCCGTACACAAGAATCTACTCACTATATGTGAGGTTCAAATATCGATCCTAGAAAGATGATACACTCATTTTTTATAAATCTGTGTAATACACCTGTTAAAAATAATAATGATGAAATGAATAACATATAATGTTAAACCTAACTATACTAGTATAAAAAATGAAAAAAATGGAAATAAATAATCAAAACTGAACAGTAGATGTTCCATGATATTGTATCTTCCATGTGAAAAATGAAAACCCAAAATAAATACATGAATGACTCCCCAAGATGATCCCAAATTGTTTTTGTTTTCCTAACTAATGATACATCCCAAATCATTAATCTAACATAGAAACTTTTCCTTTAACCCATTCTCTAACAATGAAAACTATTTGGGTACCGATTAGGAATCCTGAGTAGGGTGTGAGTAAAACTCAGTAGGCCACCCCCAACGGTGTCTAGAACAATACACAACCAATAATAGTGTATGAACATGTATAAATTATAATAAAAAAACAATAACATAAACAGGTTACACATATTCAGTTACTCTTTATTTGACAACATAACACCCTCAGGTTCCTGAGGATAGCTGAACCTCAATACATGATTCGACCTAGGCTGAAGTCTGAAAAATTTAACATTACCGATTCATAATTTATGTAACTAATTGAATTTCATTATCTATTACATTTCATTTCATAATACAGAAAATTAAAACAATATTCTAACGACACTATTTTGGGTGTAGATCGTTATGTTTTACGCTCTTTGAGTATTTGATGCATCATTCCTTGTCCCCATAATGTGGGTATTTGGATCATCAGTACATTCACCACACATCA
Source organism: Viscum album (assembly GCA_963277665.1). Lineage (NCBI taxonomy): Eukaryota > Viridiplantae > Streptophyta > Magnoliopsida > Santalales > Viscaceae > Viscum > Viscum album. The sequence continues at coordinate 599,123,069 of OY728134.1, read as the reverse complement.
TGAGTAGTTTGAGCATCTATCTATGTCCCATAAAATTATTCTCATGCAGGAACATTTACACTCTATGGGTATTTAGAGAATCACTATGTGTCTTGAGCCCTGTTTTCCTAACGAATTACATCTATCACATGTATCACATATATCACATGCATAACATATATCACATGTATCACATATAACACTTGTTTCACATATACCAGATGTATCACATATATCACATGTATCACATATATCACAAGTATCACAACGTCAAATTAATTAATTCAAAAATTAATTAATCCTGGAAACTCTATTAATTAATTCATAATTAATTAATCATGGTAATCCCTTCAATTAATTAAGTTATTATTTAGTCACATAAATTCTATTTATTTATTCAAAAATTAGTCAAATATATCAATATCATTAATTAGATGAAAATTTAATTAATCAGATCAATTTATTTTGTAAATTCAATAACTGACTAATCATATCAATAATATTAATTAATTCAACAATTAATTATTCACATATTTTACATTTAATTCATTAATAAATTAACTAATCACGTCAATAATAATAATTCATTCAATAATTAATTAATATTCTCAAAAACATTAATTAATTAAATAAATAATTAGACCCATCAATTCCTTTAGTAAATTCCACAATTAACAAATCGGATTAATAAAACTAATTAATTCCCTATTTAATTAATCATGTCGATAACATTAATTAAATCATGATTAAATTAATTTCATCAATTCTATTAGTTTATTCAACAATTAACTTATCATATTAATAACATTAATTAATTCAACAATAAATTAATCAGGTCAAAAACATTAATTAAATTAATAATTAATTAATCACATCAATTACATTAGTTAAATCATTAATTAACTAATCGCATTAATAACATCAATTAATTCAAAAATTAATTAATCACGTCAATAACTTAAATTCATTCTACAATTAATTAATCGTGAAAGTAAATTCTATATTCACTACGATGTCCACAAAGTAATTCCATAATTAATTAATCAAATCAATTTCATTAATTAATTCAATAATTAATTAATAAATTTAATATCCTTACATAATACATATATTAATTAATCCCTTTACTCTCATTAATAACATTGGAAAATAATTAATCCTTTCAATCTCATTAATTAATTGAACAATTAATTAATACTACAATTTCCATTAATTACTATAGAAATTAGTTAAAAAAATTTAATACCATCAATTGATCCACCAATTAATTATTCATGTGAATTCCAATAATTAATTTTACAAATAATTAAAAAATTCAATCAATTCAATGAATTCACCAATTAATTTTTCATGTAAAATCCATTAATTAATTCCTAAATTAATTAATCGAATTCAAGCAATTCAATTAATTCATCGATTAATTGTTCATATCAATTCCATTAATTTATTCATAATTAATTAATCACATTTAATCCCTTTAATTAACTCACCAATTAATTTATCCACTTCTGTTTTATAAATTAATCCCACAATTAATTAATCAAATTCACTTAAATTAATTAATACAACATGAAATTGTTCACCTTAATTCCATTATTTAATTCAACAATTAAATAATCACATTACCACCATTAATTAAAACATAAATTATTTAATCCCATCAATCAATTTATTTAATTCACCAATTAAATAATCCCAACACCTCAATTAATTAATTCATCAATTAATTAATCAAAATAAACAATCCAAATATCCTTATAATACCAAGTACACCCATAAAGTATTCTTCTGCCTATTTATTAAATAGATGAAAAAATAGCAGAGTAGACGGGCGGGGTCAAACAAAGGGACTTTCCCTCATCTATCAAAACATAATGTTACAGATCATAATAAGACATATCATTCCCATAATCAGAGTCATCAACAGTTTTCCATTTAGTGTAGGACCTACCCATATTGAGGATATTAAGAGTATACAAATTAAATTTACCTAAGAGATTAGAAGAAAGAGTACCCACATTGTGAGTTGAATTAGTATAGTCCTATTTTGGCCTTCACTTTGAGGGTGCATGAGTATAGTCAACTACCCCTTTTCTAGAAATGAGCACATCTTTAAAAGAAGTTGGACCACCACTACCCACTGTAGTCCCATTCACCATCGTGATCCACCTCACTTACAGGATATCCTAGAGGAGTTCAATAAATTTTGGATCACGTGATTATAATCAACCTACTAAGGAGTCCATGTGTAAGGGGTCATATCAATTGCCTCATCACGTATAACACCTACACCAAGACTAGCATTCATGCATATTGTTGAGGGGATAGTACATGAATGAGATCCTACTAAAGATAGAGTATCATTTTTTCCAGTCCCAACTAATCCAGTGGGAGTAGTAGTGCGACCATCCTTTAATCTCCTTGGAAAAATCTATCTGATTAGTAGAGGGACCACTCATTGGGGATGCAAGGATATCGCAAATATTAGAAGGGCCACTGTTGGCCCTCAATGGTGACGAATCCACCATCAATCTCTTCTGTTTCGAAGGTAGTTGATATTCTTCTTCATAGACCAACATATCATCCTTATTGAAAGATGGCTCGATTCTATGATCAAGGGGTGGTAAAAAATCCACATCATTCCTCCTTGATTTTCTTCAACAAATGTTGGATGGATGACCTTTGATCCCACATTTCTCACAATATATCCTTCTCTAACATAGTTCTATCGAGTTCCCAATATCCATACATATATTAAAAATGTGTTTTTCTATCATAAACAACATCAATTTGAATGTCATCTGTCAGAGTAGAAAGAGTTACCTTTTCAATCAATATGGAGCTAAGATCAATCTCCACTATCATCTTTGAGAAGTTTCCAAACCGAACAATATAAGTTGCATTGTCACGTCGTATACGAGTCCCAATTTCTAAACCAATATCATGCAGAATCTTTGGAGGCCAAATGAACCAATTAAGAACATGAAGACGAACCTATACATGGGAAAAATAATTCCTTTTATGAGAAGTATTAATTTTTAGGGATTATTCATGATGGTGTAGCCATCTAGGATTCATGGAATGCGATCGAGTGCTCTGCGGATGAATTTTAGATGAATATTATGTAAAAATGAAATGAAAGAAACCACGTGCAAGATATAAACACCTCCAATCAGAGAAACCCCACAAAAATGAGATTTGTCAGACCTATTCATCAAACCTATATGATTTTTGACCATTGGGTAAAACATGTACAGAGGTTCGAAGCATTAGTATGTCTTCTACAAGCCTCTAAAAAAGAGAGAATTTGATATTGGTTGAGTTGGGGTTGAGTTGGGGTTAATATGTGTGTTTATTAATTTTTAAAATCAATTATCATAACATAAAATTTAACATGAATTATTTGAAATTTCATGTCGAATGGTTAGTTACTAACAAGGATCATTAACAATGCAATGTTCCATACTCGGGCTTCACAATAACTTTATTCATGCGAAAACCATGAATATGAGATTCACACATAGTTTAACCATCAACAAACTATGTACAATCCATGAGAAACCCATGAAAATACTTGTGGAATTGGTTTAACCATGATAAATCTATGAACAAACAATGTGAAAACCATGACGTCCATGAATAAATTATTTAACCATGTGAAAACTGTGAAACCCCTTACACACATTCTTTATCCTTGAACAAACCCTACACAAACCATGAATAACCCATGGAATACCTCTTCTCCTTCCCAAATTCTCCAATTTTTACCCACACACACCCAAATAATGACCAATAAAATTTATACTCACAAAAGAAAATGAATAATAATAAAAGATCCCTTGAGATAACCAGAAAAATGTTGGGATATTTCAACCCCCTTTTTAATAACCACCCCATACTCTTTCTAGGAACATTCAATCTCGGATGAAAAATAACACATTATAATAGGCCCTGTAACATCATTATAATTAGTAAATGATCTATAAACATATTAAATTTTATGTTTCTACCAAAAAAATATTTTTATTAATACAAGAATGTACTTATGAAGCTTTATATTCTCAAAATTTGATCCATAATTGTATCAATTTATCTTGGGCCTTTATTATTTTCTCAATCATCATCTCTTGTACGGGTCTCTACTTATTGTATTAGGGTATAAAATTATCTTTATCCGATCATTCCAATCTGATAATAATAATAAAATTTATTTATATTTTAGGTTATTATAGGGATACAAGGTGTGTACGAAAACCATCCCCCATTCCATAATGTGATGTTTAATTATCATATTGTTTTATAGAGAACCCCATTCAGGACCATTCATATGGTGTCACATGTAGAATGCATAGTGTGTATGAATTAGTTTCTCTATTAATATAAAATTAATTTTAGTGGCCCATTAATTCATCAAAAAAATCATTCAACTGGTTATAATAATTAATTTTTTTATGAATAAATGGAAAGGTAAATTGAACATAATGAAGAAGAAAAGATTTTGTTATAGAAAAATAAAAAATTACTCTTGATGAGATAAATTTAATAAATTATTTATTGATAATTTAAAGGTTTAAAATCCTTTAGAAATAATTATCATGAATGATAAAAGTTCCCGAATACCACAAAATTTTGGTAATCAATAAGAAGATGAAATTAATTGTTAGAATGGATATAGACTAGATACATCATATTTAGTACCTCAAGAATTTTTTGCAATATTGTATTCATTTTTATTCTATTTATAGAGTTATAGTGGAAATGATGATATTGAAAGGAATTTTTTCTATAATGAATCATATTTTAATAATAATATAATTTTTAGATATTAAATTTTTTTAGGGGAAATGTTTATGATAGGATATGATTTTGAATTGTTTTTGGGAATTTAGGCGTTTATGAGAAAAATATGTTTCAATTTTTCATTGAAAATATAGGATGATGTGATTATCCATTTCAATTATATGATGAATTCCTAAAACTATATAAGTTTATGATGTTTAGGAATATTTTTCAAATATTTTATAATGAGAAATAATTATGGAATTTAATATCCTTTTTCTGGAACATTATTTGAATACATCTCAATGGAATCCATCATTGATACCCAACAATTGGTTTCTATCACATATTATAGGTGAAATGATACTGAAATAAATATTTGATAATTATATGGATGTATTGGTAACATTTTATAATAATGGATCACTCCATAAAAGAGATTGTTCAATATAAATTGGAATCATAATTTAAATTTTAGATTAATATTTTTATAAATGGTTTAATATACAAACCTCTTGGTGTTTCAAAATAATGAAATGATTGAAATTAAGTGGTTATTTTTAAAATTAAGGTGATGGTGAAAATTATAAAATATTTATTTCTTATAACTTTAGTATTATAGACTAATGACACCATATTTCAAGTAAGTGACATAAAAAATTATATAAACATAAGGAAAATTTATAAAAAGAAGTTATGAAGTTTTTATCATGAATATAATGGTTAAAACCCAATAAAAATAAATGAATGATATAATATTGTATGAACAAGGAGTGAATATTACACCATACTAAGGGGAGGGTGGTGAATTATTGGTTTTTAATTTTTTTGAAAAAAAGATATTTCCACCATCAGTTTATGTTAATAGATATGAGTAGTGGTGGAGTGATGATATGAGAAACAGTGAGAAGGGACACACTTTTATAGAATAATGTTTGAAAGGTGAATTCAACATTATTATTTAGTGGTTAATATATGTTGTATAATAGTTGTGATCTCAGTTCCATATTTTTAATTATTTATTTTTTATTAATAAATATAAATATAAGATTTTATTAAACTCATATTACAAGATGAATGATGAGAACCATGAAGTCAAATTATCTTCCCTTCCCACACCTCATTTTTGTTCCTTCTCATGCTATAAAGTATATTTCATAAATAATATTATCTCTATCATGTTGTGTCATTATCATGTTCATTCATTGTTTTGTTTAAATAATTCAAAAAATATGTATTCCTGTACTCCCACACTCAACACTAATTATCTTTCAAATCATCCATGAGAATGATATTAGTGGATAAAAAAGGATAAAATGTAGAACATGTAAATTAATTTCTTCATGAATATAGTTGTAAAATTACTCTAATATGAAGTTTTCTAAAACACCATATAGTAGAATATAATCATGATTGTGAGAGTACTCAAACAATTATTGTATGATAAATTCTATTTTAACTAAGAATAAATTGAAATAAAATATACTCTCCCTATAACACTTTTATTCACGATGATTATTATATCTTTCAATACTTTATACAATCTCCATTATTTTATTTTTTATAAACCTATAAATCATCACCTAAAAACATGTCCATAATCTAGAAAACAACACCTCAAGATTTACATCATTTTTAAAAAAAAATTCTTCTTTCCCGAATGATGATCCCCTGTAAAAAACAACAATCAATCCCATATTATAGAATGATACAATTCTAGAAACCCCTCTAAGAAAATGCAACCGAATTAATGAGTGAAAATAACTTAGAAGCAAGTAGGTATTTTTGGAAACAGGAACCCTAATATATACATAGTGTGATAAAATTAAACCATTCATAAGATATTATTTATGATATTGGATACCTTATCATAGGTTAAAACATATTTTAATTATATATTACCATGATCAATATTTTCCATTATTATGTGGTACTTTATATCAATTTTAGTTGATCTAATTATTAGTAGATTACTTTAAATGATGATTTTGCTATGAATGTCACAACCAATCATCAATATGAGAAAAATATAACCTTATGTCTTAAAATAATGAGTTTATTATCATAATTTGAGTTTTGTATTATGATTCAAATTTTTTTATTTATTTTAATGTTTTTACGATGATAACATTTAATTCATAGATTTATATGAAACGCATCTTCCTATAATAAAGAATACCCCTCAAAGAGAAGGGACTCTATCATAAAAAAATATGTCCCATTAGAAATCATTACACCATACAAATTTAACAATTAACCTATATTAATCCTTAATACATAATCCAAACATCCTTTAATGTAGGGAAATATCTATTTCAGTGTCATAATATGAAACTATTTTGAGAAATATTAGAATCATGTATAATGTGTAACTGCAAACACAATATACATTCTTAATCTTATTAAATTTAGTTACCAACCACTGAGCCTTCATAACAACATTTTACCCATACTAATTCCTTATTAATCCATTTATATCCTAGCTTAAACTCATATCGGATTGCAATATTCACTTCATTATCCCTTTCCCCAAATGTTTTCAAATACACAATTAAACATTTATAGGGAGATAAAAATAAAACATACTATATTAATGTCCTGTAGAATTCATAATAAAGTAATATTAGTGACCATTGAAATCAAAAAAATATAGCTCAAATTTGTAGAAAATAATTCATATGTTTCATATCTGTTATTTTAAAAAAAATTCATGAATATACACATTCAAAATGACTGAGTTCTTATAATCTCAAATGGAATGTATATTTTAAATAACCGTACTTTCACTGAATTAATGAACATTATGATAATTTATTGTTATAATACCATCCTAAGGAACTATTATGTTCACATATAATGTCTAAATTAACATTGACACTCAGGAATTATCACTACAACAGATAAACCCATCTAATTTTTCAATATGGAAAACATCAACAAATTATTCATATTGAAAAGCTGACTTCAAATCCATGAGGAAAACATTGTAATTGGTTTTTTCTAAAATGAAGAAAAACCGTAATATAGATTCAATCCCTATCACTAGAGTAAATGTATTATAATAATATATAACATTATATTGTGTGTATTCATTTTAAATGAAGAATTATTTTTTTAATGTAACATAACATTATCATTGAGATTATTAAAAAAAATAAAACATTTTTCAAATACATTTTTATCTCAAGAATAATAAATATAATACAAATTGTTATTCTGAATTTGGATATTCTATTAGTCCATAACCTCAATCTAATACTCCTGATATAGGGTTTTATCACCACAGATTAGTTCAACATGCAAAAGCATATTAGTATGATTGGAAATTTACAAGCTTATTTAGGTTCGTAACCCATTGTTTTTGTCTTCAAGAATACTTTTAGGTTTTAATTATTTTTTGAATTATTAGAACAGAGAACCTCATTTTTCTAAAACTTCTAAATTATTATAAATTTTAGTATCTTTAAATGGTTTGTGAAATTCCTCTCAATCATTCTAAATAATCTCATATTATCCAGCATATCAAAGTTATTCTTCATCGTCACTGATAAGAAATGATTCTTTTAATGGATATTGAATCTGTAACTCAATTACTGTGAAGAAATAAAAAAATATTCAATATATTTTTATTATTATACTAGATATTTCTTCCAACATATGTGTACCCAAGACTTATACCTTATATAGATCTCTCATCAGTCACTCCCAAATTATATCCAATAATATTGATATAGAAATGGATACCATTGAAATTAATGATCATCTTGAACAAAGTTTTGAAAATAATAAATTATGGGGAATATTAACCAAATATGATAGGAGTAGGAAAGATTTTATAATATCGATATTCATGTTTTTTTATTTTAACAAAAAAATTTGAATTCCCATTCTCTAGTAGAATTTTTATTTCTGTTTTCACAGAATTGTTATTAATCCACATACAAAATCTATTTTTTTATGTTGTGTGTGGACTACTATATTCATTACTTGTACTATTATTTTTATGATATCCCACAAAAATTTCATTTATATATTCTAATAAATTGTTGAATTAGAATCGTTTGATGAAATTCCCTATTTGATTCTTAAAAAAATACAAAGATGTTTAAAATTTTTAATCTCTTCATAATTACTGAAGAAAAAATAATCTTAAGTGATTTGGGTAATATAAAAAAAATATCATGAAATATATTTCTCAAATTATATATTCCATGATTATCGGTCATCACATATTATAGTTTACAACACATGTGTTTTATTATATTTTATATCTATATAATTGTAACTCAAGTTCATCAACCTTCATTTGTGACATGATACAGATGTTTTGATTCTTAAAATTGATATCTTTGGTAGATATATCATAGAATATTTCTTTACTATCATAGAGAAATTTTTCTACCAAAAATGGTCATCTATTTTATAAAAAATCAAAGTATACTTTTCAATTTTTATGCCATAAAAAATTGTATCCACATAAACTAGTATTACTTTTCAATTATTTGACTACCCATACTTCTTAATTATATGATCTATCAAACTCATTATGATGAATCCATTCTAATAAATAATTACCATAATCCCATTATGGGAATGTATGATGAAATTGAAGATATTGTTCATAAACTCATTGAAAAAGCGAACATCAATATATTTTACATACCAAACATGTTGTATGAATGTATTTACACATTGGGTTATCTAGTGTTTTTAAAAATGATAATGATCATTTCATAATGTTGGATATTTTTTTAATATATTTTGTTCTCTATCATGAATGGTGTGCATCCATTTCCATGTATCCATGAATTCATTCCTCTCATAGCCTAGTATTCCACTTCATCCACTTTTACATTCATTGTATTAATCCATATCATGATTGATTTTCAATATTATTATGTTTTTAGATGTTCAGATAGTATTGTTTGAAAATTTTTGGAAGGGTGATCTGATTAATCACACCTTCCACAATTCTTCCTTAAGAGAATCAAATTTATTTTTCAATTTCACCTAAAACAATTGATATTTACTCATTTTTTTCTCTATAAGGTTCAATATTACATCACTATAATCCATTTATTATTTTATTTTAGGTATGTAAACAATTATTCATCTACATATATTATTTTCTCTCATAAACTCGGTAGCACCAAAATCGTCCATCAAACTATAATCTTTACAAATATAAAATCAGTTATATAAAATTAACATATATTGTTTCACTATTATTAGTTATATAATATTTATTGTCATCTCCATCATGATAGGGACCATTTTTACCATGAACAGTCCATTTTTCTTTGCATCAATATTCTTATATTCCTATAATTATATTCCATTAAAATTTCCAATAGCATTATCAAATATAATAGTTGTTTCATTCTAATTCTTAAGTGATGCAATCAATTTCTTCATACATTGTCACTATTTACACCACTCGTGTTGGAATTATCAGTGTCTAAAACATGTTTACATAGTATCATGGTTTAATTCCTAATATTAGACATAATATTATCATATTTATCCACTATTTTATATCCTTCACCATCCTCAATTAATAAATTTCTGAACTACCGAGATTTGGATTTACTCTTGTTATTATTATTTTTAAAATGAATTTCATTAAGTGAAATAACCTCCTCATTATGAGAAATTTTATTTTTATTAGTAATATCAATAATTATGACTCTTATATCAAGTATATCATATGATATCTCTCAACATTAATTTGAAATCTATCTTTGTCTATGTATTGTACTTGTCTTTTTATCTATCTATAAATCTACTTAATGAATCATTATATATCATAATATATTTATTTTATAATTTGATTCTACTATTTTCATTCAATAAGACCCTGATCGAAAATCTATGTTGATATTTTTTTGGTTTCTCCATATCAAACCTATCTTTATTCTCACACACATCTTCTTCTATACTTGATGTACATTTAGGATATTATTATTTCATAATGGTTATTTTCTCATTAATCCCTCAGAGATAATCAAAATTTTAAATTATATATCATCACAATATTTATTTTAAATTATTATATTTTTTTGGCATCATTATATTTTATTTTATAACTTTTTCTTCCAAATAAATGGTTAGTTTATAAAAAAGGGTGAAAAACCATCACATTCAGAAATAAGACATGGCTTGAACACAAGAAGAAAGGGAAAATAGGGTGCAATTCCAACCACTAAACTATGTATTTTAAATTTTTAATAATTTTTAAATGTATTACTTAAATTATATCATGAAATATATTCATTATATCGTTAAAATTATCATGATTACATCTTGACTAAAAATATTTTTTATGTAAAGGTTATAAATTTTCATTTATTATGGATTAAATTTTGAGTTATGTAATGAATTATGTAATTATTTGATATTTTAAACAAGTGAAAACATATTTAAATTTTTTGTATTTATGTTTCATAAATAATTTCATCACGAAAATAAAAAATGTATGGGTTTAATTTGAAATAAATATTTATTTTTTTAAATAAATTATTTTACAATGCATTTAATGGTTTTATTAATAAGATAAATTTCTAAATTTTATAATTTAATTCAGATAAAAATTATTTAATTTTTTGTTTTATTGTATAATATTTTTCTACGAATGAAATTTGTTGACATTTTTAAAAGAGTTATCTTAATTATGGATAGTGAAAATACCATATTTTCAAAATTATGTCACTTTTATAATATTATAATGATTTAATCATGATATAATAAATTTTAAATACATATTATTTTAAAAAAATGTTATTATTTTGTTAAAAAATTTGTATTATAACATTAATTTTATTTTTTGAAGCCATGCATGGATTTTGTGAGGAGAGAATATATTATATTCAAATTGAAAAATTTGTTTTCATGAATTTTCAATTAAGGGTAATTTTATTAAGGTTCTATTTGTTTTTTTATTGACAAGAGTTTTAATATATTCTTTATATTTTGAAAGAAAAAATCTGGAAAATATAAATTTTTACTTGATTTTGATGTAAATTGATCTCATTGCTTTAACAGGTTATTATCCTAATTTTTTTGGGATATTATGATATTATATTAAAAGTAATTTCTTCCACCTATATAATATTAATATGATAATTTAGTCTTCATATTTTTAATAATAATGTTAAAAAAATTATATTCCTTATTTTATATTTTATGAAAATAATTTATCCTGGTATTATTATGTTATCACAAGTATTTTTAAATTAGGTTTAAAGGAGATTAACTAAGAGATATATATAAATAATGTCTCAATATATTTCACAAATGTAATTTTTAATGCATTTCCACCATATACCATCTTCTTATTGATGTTTTGGTGTTGTGGTTCCACTTCAAAAATAATAAGTCATTATTATATTTTCAAACATTGAATAATTACACGAGTGACACTCCACTTAACATATAAATGGGATAAATTTCCTCTCTAATTAACACCACATGATCCACATATTTATATAATTATTTTACCAAAACTCTTTCTGAACATCCCCTTCATTTCCTAAAGGATTTGGTCTTATCAAAATTCCATCCTAAATGGATTAAGGTGTAATCCGCAGGATGTTTCATGAAGAAATGGTATAAATATAAAATACATATTTTTAATTATTTATTATTAAACATAGATAAAATATTATATGAACAAGATCCTATAATATAATAAGTATCTTATTTATACTAAATTTTAAATATTATATATGCATAACACTTAATTATCCCATTTTCCATTATATGGCTAATGAAACAATTGTTCGTATGTACATGTGTAGTAGCAACATTTAAATGTGTTGTGTTGCAATTGATATCACTGAATTTCATGGGTGGTTGTCGTAGATTAATTAATATAAAAATATTATATTCATAATAAAAATATTATTCTATAAATTTAATATATCTTATTTTTTATAAACATTCTATCTGTTGAAAAATAATAATATTATTTTTATGTACTTGTGTACTGCCACCTTCATGAAGTGATGTAATTAGTTTTTCATCATCATATCTAATTGTTGATTCCAATGGTGTAATTGTTAAATTAAAATTAAATATAAAATATAAATAATTTTTTATTTGAAAATATTAATTTTTATTATTTTATTTATACCAAGTCTAAATATATCAAGTGTTTAGGTGTATGTACTGACTACCATCTCCATGAACATTGTATATAATTTTTCAATTAAAAACATTCATAGATATGTATAAAAAATAAGATAGTGAATTACCATGATTATTACATCATTATTATTATTCTAGATATGTATTATCCTTGGCTTATATGACCAAAATCTACCTACCCAATTCATTTTGATATTTTCAATATAATGTCCTCGAAACATCCGATAAGAACTAAACTAATTTGGTATCTATAACTCGAATGGTAATAAATTATATAAAAGATATAATAAAAAGTTAATAAACCGAAGAAGTTTATTTAAAATGTAAATAAATAATATAGATTGAATATATTGAAGATAAGTATGTACATGTAATGTGAGACATGCTTTAGGGGATATTCTTTTAAAAAAATTGTTTTTATTGTTTCTATCCAACTACTTTTATTCAATTTATCTGTTCATATAAATGATTCATGAATGTTTTTATTTATGATAATATATTCAAAAAAATTAATTTCCAATTATTTTTATTATTTATTAACGAATTATTAAATATGATTCATTTCTATTATCTTAGTATGGGTTATTATCATCTTTTTAAAAAATTATAAAGATTCTTATTAAATGTGAATTTCTTGCTAACCCTTTCCCACAACTATATATGTTATTTTTCATCAATATTAAATTATGTATTTCGATGGATATTTTAAAAAAAATCATCTTTTCTATATATTATTATATTTCTAAAATTCTAAGGTAACATATTATTTTTCATATCACTTTGAGATAGTTTAATGTGTTTTTTATTATGGATAGAAATTTCAATTTAAATATGTTATATAATTAAAGTGAATATTATTTTTGATATATTCTTGATACGGTTCTTATATATTTTATTTGAATGAATGTTGAGCCCAATTTAGTTCTACTGATTGGTGAGACTATTAAAGATATTAAATGAATTTGGTATATTAAATAGAGTTTTTGATGATTAGTTAATCCTAAGTGACCAATAAATTACTCCATTCCATGATTTGAATATATTAGTTCATCCAATTATTTATGAAAGGATAAGGTCCCATGTTAATTAAATTATGTTATTTATATGTGATTAAAATGAATTGTTTTTCAAAAGGTATAAAAAAGGTTATATTGTTTTTGTTTTTATAAAAAAAATATCGAAGTAATGATTTCATTGGAATTAATTTTTTAATTTTATATCTTCATAAGAATCCCTCATATTATGATATTTCATTAAATAATTTGTATTGAATGTAACGCCCCGACCCTAGTTACCCAGAGTCGGTGCATTACTGCGTAACATTGGCATGATCACAAAAGATCAAGTCTCAAATGATCGATTAGTTTAGTAGCCTTGAAAGCACTAGATACAATCATAAATGTTACATTACATCATAAAGTGAAAAAATAAAATAACATAGTATCCATTTTCCACACTCATATACCCTTCAGACTATCCCTGCAGGTCATTCATAAAATACTTCTTCACATCCTAGAAAAATTAAAACATTGAAAGGGGTGAGCTCAGATGCTCAGTAAGGATAACAATATAGCAGAAGCTTCTATAAATAAACATAAACATTTAAGGAAATATATAACTAAACAAAATCCTTTTAAACAAGAACTTCAACATAATATGGAAAACGTAAAATGAAATAATGCAATTTACTTAATCACATGGATATTCTAATGGTCGAATAATCACATGCAATATCAATAACCACTTTCATATTGATGGAATGCATAATGCCAGACTATCATAACCACGTAGCCAAAGCCTCGTGCCAAGACTACAAATAAGATTTTGTCAAGGCCTCATGCCATGACACTAGTTTGTCTCATGAGACCTACCGATGCATCGAGGAGCTATAGTGGGCTCCACCCGTCACTTATTAAGTCCAATGCATTCCTCATATTAACAGGTTTAAACATATCATAAACCATAACATAATCGTATCACATAAAACATGCATAAAGGAAACATAAAATTTCCACATTTCAATTAAAAGATATCAATTCAATGAATTGATATAATAAAAACATTTTCAAAACCATTTTCAATACCAAAATAAAAGAAAATTAAAACTTTGTAATTGTTTTTCAATAAAAAAGGTTATGGCTTGTAGAGGAAGCCGAAACTCAAATAATGGTCACGACGGCAAAGAAGTCGTTGTCACTGCACACGTAAAACATGAAAAACATTCCTTTTTGTCGTTTAGTAAAACTCTTTGTATAAAAATATTCCTTTTGAATAGACGTAAAAGTCAAAGGTGTTTATACACTATATAAAAGAAATTTGTGTATAAAACAAAATATGCCTCAATGAATGGAGATTGAGACAAAGTACCTTACAAAGATCATTTAAAAAAATAGATCTATTATGTGTATTCACTATAAGTACACATAATAAAATTACAAATACAATATAGGATATAATAATATCATCACATAATTTGAAAGTAAGAGATTAACCCAAAGAACGGAAATTGGGTTAAGAAGTTCCCTTACGTCATGTCCGACTTGACTCGACCGTTCTTTAACCTCCTGAATAATAAACTAGAGTTAATTTATAATTTCTTAAGAACATTTTCCAAGTTCATTATTCCTTCTATATCACTTATTTCCATGTTATGAACATTATGTAATTATTTAAGTTAATAATGGTTGTTTTGTCGATCTTTGGTACTTGATTTAAAAATAAACTTCTTATAATTACAAGTTGTTCATGTGGTAAAATATACATTATATCCAGAATTCTATTCATGATGTAGATATCATATATATCATATATATCTAGTTTATACATTATTTCATAATATTACGTAACATTTAGAGGTAAGAAATGAAATGCACCATTCATGGAGACGGTAAGTTGTACGTACGCATGAACACTACTTTCATTTCTATTTCGTATTTAATGGAATGAAATAATAATGATATAAAGGTATATTATAATTCTAGTATAATATTATATATAATATCATTTACTCCATCCTTTATACATCCCACATATGGCATTAATGATTCAAATCACTTTGAGGGGGCGGTAGTCCGCACTTCCAAAAATGAAAATAACGCGTTTACCCATAATGGAAATTATAATGTATTTCCATCAATAATAAATACAGAAGCATAAGAAAAACTAAAACAGAATATATATCATATATAAAAACAGTTTCATCATAATTTCCTCCATGAGAGGTGTTAAAAGAAGATTGAACAATCATTGTTTCGTGAGGCAATAATTCGCCACCCACAGAAACATTATGTTCTTTAGCCATTAGACGAAGGCGTGTGTAAGTGTAAATAAAATCCTTCTCTTAAAAAAATCCAACTATATTGAAGATACTGGTGTTGTTACAAAATAAAGGAATAAGAAGAGTTTAAGGGGTTGGAGAAACAGAATAAAACAAAATAACATAAGAGAAGACATTACCTTAAAATCGGGTAACTCTTTTTGATTGGAGCCAAAATATTCCTTGGGAAGAATTATACCCAAAGTGAGGATTCTATGAGTAAGAGATGGAAGTTGAGAGAGTATTTTGGCAGAGTTTGGCTGAGCCAAAAGGCTTTGAAGGTGTGAATAAGGTGGTAGTGGTGGGGGCCTTTTATAAGAGGAGTGGAGGGGCACTCTTGGAAAGTAATGAAATGTTACTTTATTATATAATGAGTTTCGGATTTTAAATGTCCCACACTTATATATTTCGAGTCTAAGGTGATAAGGGTTTGAAATATACTCATCCAATAGTCTTAGGAAAAGTTTAATTCTTAGATTTTACATTATCCTTCCTTTTTATTAAAATCGTTAATTAATGAGGTAATCACTGCGTCATCATGGTGTCATTAAATATTTAATTCATATAATGTCTAAAAATTATAAAACAATTACCATGATATAGGAAATAGTTTTATATTTCTAATGAATATTTATAGTAAACATGATTACTTGTATAACCCCATTTTAAAATTGTTTTAGTAAAACAACTCATGTTTGTGACATTTTTATTTTAACATTAAATAAAAAGTTTTTAGTGTCATTTTCCTACCAAAGTGGCTCCATGGGGTCCCCAAATTGACCAATGGATTTTCATGGTCGGCTATGACTCATCCAATAGGGTTATGACAAGTGTAGGGTATTTTTATATTTTTATAATATCATTTTTTCCTTAAATTTCACTAATTACCTTTAATCGCAATTAATTAAACTTAAAAGTTACTATTTACCAAAAATTATTTTTATCCCATTGAACCAAATTTTACTTCCTAATGTCAACCATGTTTGTCGGATTTTTGAAAATAAAATCACAGAAGTGGTAATGTTTCATTTAAATGAAAAATCTGTTTTTTAACTATCACTTAGTGGTTTCACTATTCATCAAAAATTGAAGTTTTTCAGAACAATGAAAAAATTTCACCCTAAGCTATAATTGATATTCTGAATTCAAAAATGATTACTTTATTACAAAATTTTAAACATATAAGTTTCATTAATTAATATTATAACTAATTTCTGCTATCACAACAAATGGCGTGTTTTTAAGAAACAATATATATCAAAAGATTGACAATTGTTTATGTCCAATTTCAAAGTTAAATTAATTCTAATGAACACCATTGGATAAAATGGTAAAAATTTATTCTAATTATACTTTAAAACCACTCAATAATATAATTTATCACTATAAATTATTTTGATTAAAAAAGTTGTTTTTAAGTATTTTTCACTATAAAAAAATTGGAAGTTCTCAGAAAAATACCAAAAATTCAACATAAGCTAATTTTGATATTCCGAATCCAAAAATGAAGTCCATTTTGATATATAAAATATAGATAACTTTAAAAAGTTGGTATTACTATTTGTAATGGCTATTTTGATTGGTCACGGTGTGTTAGAATCTCGAACTTGCATACAATGCAAGCTATTGCATTGTTGAAAGAGAAGCATATCGTGGAAGCTCGGAGTGTTACATTCTCCCCTCCTTAAATAAATTGCGTCCTCACAATTTGAAATTTTTCGTTGAAAATAAAAGTTTGAAAATAGAAAATACCTTTGTGGAAAACCCACATTGGATATAAGGTTTATAAAAATATAACTTTTAATATAATGAAATATAAGTACAAAGGTCACCCGAGATAGCCCATACTAGGATTATATGAAAATATGGATATGGAAGAAAAACAAACCATCAAGGTCTGATGGGGAGTTGTAGAAAATAGGATTAAGAGAATGTTAACCACAATAAAATCACAAACTTGTGATTGGTTAAACGGTCATTGAATCCCTAGTTGGAAAAGTTAACCGGAAACATTTTTGTTTTAAGTTACCTTTTATAATGTTGAGGAATTTATTTAAGAGATTTACTAAGAACGTAAGGAAATATACTTACTTGTCATGTAGACTTTTATTCATTAATAAATTTTTACCACAAACCAATCATTCACTCCAAAATGTAATAGAACTCAAAAATATTATATTTATCTTAATAGTACAAGGTAAAAAATATTAACACATACCATTTAGATTAGGAAAACTATTTTTTACAAACCAGGGAATTCACGTAGTCCAGTGGTAGGCAATAAATCCCAATCGCACTATGGTTGTGGGTTCGATTCCCATAGCTTTGTCTGACGTGACGGATTTTCACACAGTCTGCGTGCTGTCCTTTTTATAAATATCCAAAAATAACCATAACCATAGTATCCAATGTAAAATATAATCCATTCCAACCTTTATAATTATCCAAAATACCTCTATCCAGACATTATCCAAAAGGTCTCTAAATTCCAAAATCAATTGTAACATCAGATTCTCCAAACAAAGTAATGTTTCTCTTAATGTCACATACTAAAAATATGATTACCTTCATCATATTAAAACCTTAATGAAAACAAAAAGTACTGAAATACAATCCTTATATATCACATTATTCTTATAACCAGTACATCCGTGATACAACACTCAAATGACATGATTCTTTAATAACAACATAAGAACTATAATCATTCAACCTCTTTTTTGGTATTATCATAACTTGATTATTATCCAATAGCATCATTTGTGGAATACTCTGATGATTTGGACATTGGTTTACATAGTGTACCCACTCCTTGCCGATGAAGCATTGCTCAATTGAAACCTTTTTCTTACCCTTGCAGTCACGAACATGGTTTCCTTTTTCTCCACACTTATAACAAACTCCCATTCCCTTCAAGAATGTTCCAAGGTGTTTCTTCCCACAGTTATCACATATGGGAAAATTCATCTTTTCCCTCTTCTCTTTATCCATCTTTCTCTCTTCCATCCTTTTCTTCTCTTTCTTACCTTCAAATCCATTGGACTCAGAAAATTCTTTACTTATCTTATTAACACATGATACTATTTCTTCATATGTTGAGAACACATGGGAGACTATTTCCCTTCTAAATGTCGACTTAATTCCATGAAAGATATGATCCTTCTTACTCTTTGGATCATACGTATTGCTGGAGTTCACATTCCTTCTACTGGGCTACATTTCTATACAATGGCATAAACTAGGTCAGTTTATGAATTGCAATGAATAATTCCAAACATGTAAAATACTTAAAATAAATTGAACAGTTTATGGATACAATCCAGAATAATAAAATTGTTTTCTTTGAGAAAGTATATACTCATAAACCCTTCATAATTGTGTGTAAAAATGAGAATTATCCTAAGAATATCCCCCGGGAGTGTCGTAACCAAGAGTGCAGCAAGGCCCATTATCATGCACCAGTTCCCATTCGAGTCTAGCTCAAAACGGTGTTTTCATGTTTTACCCCTAGGTACATCTGTGCCAGAGCCGCCTCAACCTGCTCGTATCCAGGCAGGGATGTATTTCTCGGAAAACTCACAAAATCTCTATAATACCTAAATTCTAGGAAGTTCTTCTATATTAATCCTCAAAGTCTATCTTAGGGCTACGTGCTCTAATCAGATTTTATCTAAATATATCTTCCAAGGTTAGTACTAAACTGCCATTGATACCAACTATAACACCCCGACCACAGTTACCTAGAGTCGGTGCATTACTACGAAACATTGGCATGATCACAAAAGATCAAGTCTCAAAAGACCGATTAGTTTAGTAGCCTTGGAAACACTAGATACATTCATAAATGTGACATTATATCATAAAGTGAAAAACTACAATAACATAGTCTCCATTTTCCACACTCATATCTCCTTCAGACTATCCCTACATGTCATTCCTAAAATACTTCTTCACATCCTGGAAAAATTAAAACATTGAAAGGGGTGAGATCATATGCTCAGTAAGGATAACAATATAGCGGAAGCTTTCATAAATAAACATAAATATTTAATGCAATGTACAACTAAACAAAATCCTTTTAAAGACAAACTTCCACATAATATGTAAAAAGTAAAATTAAATAATTCCATTTACTCATTCACATGGATAGTCTAATGGTAGAATAATCACATGCAATATCAATAACCACTTTCATAATGATAGAATGCATAATGCCAGACAATCATTACCACGTAGCCAAGGCCTCGTGCCAAGAATACAAATAAGATTTTGTCAAGCCCTCATGCCAAGACACTATTTTGTTTCATGAGACATACCGATGCATCAAAGAGCTATAGCGGGCTCCACCCATCACTTATTAAGTCCAATGAATTCCTCGTATTAACAGGTTTAGACATATAATAAACCATAACATAATCTTATCACATAAAACATGCATAAATGAAACATAACATTTCCACATTCAATTACAAGATATCAATACAACACATTGACATAATAAAAACATTTTCAAAACCATTTTCAATACCAAAATAAAAGAAAATTAAAACATTGTAATTATTTTTCATTAAAAAAGGTTATGGCTTGTAGAGGAAGCCGAAACTCAAATAATGGTCATGGTGGCGGAGAAGTCAATGTCACCGCATACGTACAAAAAGAAAAACATTCCTTTTTGTAGTTTAGTAAAACGCTTCGTATAAAAAGACTCCTTTTGAATAAAAGTAAAAGTCAAAGGGGTTTATACATCATATAAAAGAAATTTGTGTATAAAACAAAATATGCCCCAATGAATGGAGATTGAGACAAAGCACCTTACAAATATCATTTTTTTTAAAAATAGATCTATTATGTGTATTCAATATAAGTACACATAATGAAATTACAAATACAATATAGGATATAATAATATCATGACATAATTTGAAAGTAGGAGATTAACCCAATGAACGGAAATTAGGTTAAGAAGTTCCCTTACCTCGTGTCCGACTTGACTCGACCGTTATTTAACCTCCTGAATAATAAACTAGAGTTAATTTATATTTTCTTAAGAAAATTTTTCAAGTTCATTATTAGTTTTATTTCACTTATCACCATGTTATGAACATTATGTAATTATTTAAGTTAATAACGGTTGTTTTGTCGATCTTTGGTATTTGAGTCAAAAATAAACTTCTTATAATTACAAGTTGTTCATGTGGTAAAATATTTATTATATCCATAATTATATTCATGATGTAGATATCATATATATCATATATATCAATTATATACATTCTTTCATAATATTACGCAACATTTAGAGGTAAGAAATGAAATGCACCATTCATGGAGATGGTAAGTCGTACGTACGCATGAACGCTACTTTCATTTATTTTTCATATTTAATGGAATGAAATCATAATTATATAAAGGTATATTATAATTATAGTATAATATTATATATAATATCATTTACTCCATCCTTTATACATCCAACATATGGCATTAACGATTCAAATCACATTGAGTGGGCGGTAGTCCACATTTCCTAAAATGAAATTATCGCGTTTACCCATAATGGAAATCATAATGGTTTGCCATAAATAAGAAATTCAGAAGCATAATTAAAACTACAACATAATATATATCATATATAAAAATATTGTCATCATAATTGCCACCATGAGAGGTGTTAAAAGAAGATTGAACAATCATCGTTTCGTGAGGCAGCAATTCGCCACCCACAGAAACAGTATGTTCTTTAGCCATTAGACGAAGGTGTGTGTAAGTGTAAATAAAATCCTTCTCATAACAACATCCAAGTATATTTAATATACTGTTTTTTTTACAAAAGAGATGAATAAAAAGAGTTTAATGGGTTGGAGAAGTAAAATAAAACAAAATAACATAAGAGAAGACATTACCTTAAATTCGGCTAACTCTTTTTGATTTGAGAAAAAAGATTCTTGGAAACAATTATACCCAAAGTGAGGCTTATAAGAGTAAGAGAGGGAAGTTGAGATAGTATTTGGGTAGAGTTTTGCCGAGCCAAAAGGCTTTGAAGGTGTGAATAAGATGGTAGTGGTGGGGACCTTTTATAAGAGGAGAGGAGGGTCACTCTTGGAAAGTAATGAAATGTTACTTTATTATATAATGTGTTTAGGATTTTAAAGGTCCCACACTTATATATTTCTAGGATAAGGTGATAAGGGTTCTAAATCTATTCATCCAATAGGATTTGGACTGTTTTAATTCTTAGATTTTAGATTATCCTTCCATTTTATTTAAATCGTTAATTAATGAGGTAATCGCTGCATCATCATGGTGTCATTAGAAATTTAATTTCTTTAATGTCTAAAAATTATAAAACAATTTCCATGATGTGAGAAATCTTTTGATATTTCTAATCAATATTTATAGTAAAAATATTACTTTTATAACCCCATTTAAAAATTGTTTTAGTAAAACAACAAATGTTTGTGACATTTTTATTTTTACATTAAATAAATAGTTTTTAATGTCATTTTCCTATCAAAGTGGCTCCATGGGGTCCTCAAGTTGACCCATGGATTGTCTTGGTCGTCCATGACTAATCCAATAGGGTTAGGCCAAGTTTAAGGGTATTTTCATATTTTTATAATATCATTTTACCTTAAATTTCACTAATTACCTTTTATCGCGATTAATTAAACTTAAAAGTTACTATTCACCAAAAATTATTTTTATCCCATTGAACCAAATATTACTTCTTAATGACAACCATGTAGGTCGGATTTTTGAAAATCAAATCACATATGTGGTGATGTTTCGTTTAACTGAAAAATCATTTTTTTAACTATCACTTAGTTGTTTCACTATTCATCAAAAATTGAAGATTTTCAGAACAATGCCAAAATTTCAACCTAATCTATAATTGATATTCCGAATTCAAAAATGATTTATTTTTTAAAAAATTCCAGAAATATAAGTTTTATTAATCAATTTTATAACTAATTCCTGTTGTCACAACAAATAGCGTGTTTTTAAGAAATAATATATATCAAAAGATTGACAATTGTTTATGTCCAATTTCAAAGTGAAATTAATTCTAATGAACACCATTGGATAAAATGGTAAAAATATATTATAATTAAACTTTAAAACCACTCAATAGTTTAATTTATCACTATAATTTATTTTGATTAATAAAGTTGTTTTTAAGTATTTTTCACTATAAAAAAATTGGAAGTTCTCAGAAAAATACCAAAAATTCAACATAGGATAATTTCGATATTCCGAATCCAAAAATGAAGTCCATTTTGAAATATTAAATATATATAATTTCAAAAAGTGGGTATTACTATTCATAATGGCTATTTTGATTGGTCTCGGTGTGTTAGAATCTCGAACTTGCGTAAAATGCAAGCTATTGCATTATTGAAAGAGAAACATATCGTGGAAGCTCGAGGTGTTACATTGAATATCTTATAAAAAAAATTAATCTATTATTTTGATACATTAGATAGAAAAATGAATATTTGAGATTAATATTTTATTAAAAAACGAATAACTAATCTTATGGGATTCCATGTTTTCAAAGGAAATAACCAATTTTAGACCTTTTATATTTCATAGTAATATTTTTTCCCTCATTACATAGTGCTATATGATTATAAAAGGGTGAATGTTGAGTGAAAACATCAATAAATATATAGTACTATATATTTGAGTTGATGATTGAGGATCTTTATAAATAACTTATTTTGGGGGGTAATATATACTTTGTGGAAATTTCTACTTTTTTAAGTGATGATTTACGTAATTATATAAAACTCTAAACCTAAATTATCCTTCAAATAGATAAAAATTAATATCTTGTAATATATCATGTAATAATTGATTTAATAAGGAAAGGTTTATCATATTCAATATCATATAATGTTTTTACATAAATTTAGATATTATGATGATTAATTTAATGATATTTTAAGAATTTTGGACACCATATTGGGTTAATAAGTATAATTTTTGAGCTATTTATAATGTAACAGATACCCTTTTGGGAATGTAGTGATGTAATTATTACGTGATTAATGATATTTTGGGAGATAGATTAAGAATGTTCAGGACTTGAGCAAACTCTGTCCTAAAAATTTATTTTAAAAAATAAACATATAGTGAAACAAAACATACATGTGGAACAAAAAGCACAGCCAAATCAACACAATTGAACAAAAATGAATCCCCAAAATACTTAAAATCCCAATGACACTTATATCATCACTATTTATAGGATTTTAAATTATTGAGGATATATTTTTAATTCAGATATATAATGAGTTATGTTTTTTTGGTAATATGTGATTTTCCTATAGTTATTTTGTGATTCATGTTATTTATTGAAAATATTAATATATGTTAAAGGAAAAATAATTTGGGAATATAAATTTTATATAAGTGAATAAGTGAGTAATTCCAATTTTTGGAGATAATTGTTAAAATGATTGAAGAATTTGAGACCCAATTATTCTAATCAATTGATTCCTATTTAGTTAAAAATATTTTCATGTGTTTATAGTAACTTATTTGTGGAATAATTAATTTTTCTCTTTGAGTATTATTTTTTAATATTAATGTGTAATCATTTTGAGTATTATATTATATTTCATTAATAATTTTTTTATTATGGAAAAAATAAATTTCTTATCACTATATTAACGGTCTCGAAATCTATTTTTAGTTATCATTAATGAGAATGTGTCATATTTCATTTTCATAAAAAGATATATGGGATTAAATAGAGGTGGAAACATATTGCATCACAAACATAAATTATTATATTTATTTTATGTATTAAAAAATATTTTGGTATATATTATCATATTCTAAATATAGTTGATAAATGAATCCCTAAACTCAAGAAAAAAGATACTGAAATTGAGAATATTACCCCATTACTATCATTTAAGATTAATTTATGGTCTCTTCTCTCAATGGGAAAATATAATATTAAATTTGAAGCAACCTCTTTGATGATAATTTTTCTCTTAATATTATAGTATTGTGGAGAATAATTACCATACTTTTTAGTTGGGAATTTTTTCTATATTCATATGTCTACGTCTCCAAAATTATACCCTTCTTATTCAGGAACAGGATTATGTGTTATTATTTGTTACCTTCATATTTTACTTTTATATTTTTAAATGGATGTTTTATTATTCATTTTAATGATGACTTGATTCAATAAAATTATTAGTTTCTTCTTTTATAATCATATTTTTTATCTATAAATCAAAATTTCATTTCGATAATATAAAAGATTTTTAAAATTTTCAACTATTTGGTTTTATATAGAATATAATTACATCCAAATTCCCATTTTTCCTATCAAAATTGTGTTTGTAAATTTTTTAAATATTTTTTGACTATGGTGAACATAAAATTACAAGGACACAGAATATTTATATTTAGGAGAATATAACATTCCCTTAATTATTAATATAATAAATATTTTTAATAAAAATTGGAATTTTTTAAAATTTTTTCCATACAAAATTTTATCCCAAAGGACTGGGTCACAACCTACCACTCCAGGAAAGGTGGCGGGGCTCAAAAAGATTATAGAATGAAAAAATGGGTGAAATACCAACAACCATCCTATATTTTGTCTTATTCTTAATATTTTTAAATTTAAAAGATATTTTATATTATGAAATATACTCATAATATAGTTAAATTTATCTTGCTTTCATCATGACTATAAATATGTTTTTTGTATTGGAATTACATTTTTTCTTCTAATGGTTTATATTTTGAACCATGTACAGAATTTATATTCTATATAAATTAAAATTTATGATACATTTATTGACTTATGATTTATAAGTAACGTCATCATGGTAAAGAAAAAAAGTATATGGTAGTTAAAAAAATTAATTTTTTTAAATTTAGAATATTTTTTATATGAATTAAATGGTTTTATAAAAAAATTAAAATTTTAAACTAATGAATTGGAAATTTATAAAAAGGAATTAATTTTATTATTCATAATATTGAATTTATATTATATTTAATTCTGGAGTTTTTTTTCTAAAATGGTTGATAGTTTGGTGAATATCGAAATACATATTTTCAAAGTATATACAAATTTTTAAATTTATTAGGATGTAAGGATGAATTAATAAATTTTAAAAACTTATATCCCCAAAATATTTTTTAAGGAGATAAATAATGTATTTTAAAAAAATTATATTTAATTTGGGGATCCAATCCTGACATCTATGATCATAAGATATATTTTTTTCCAAAGAGAAAACAAATATTCAGTTTTTATATATAATGGAATTGGTTTTAGTATTATTAATGTTTTAGATTGATACAAAATTATTAAAAACATTAATTTTTTTTAGATAAAATAATCATGGAAATCCTATTTTTATCATCATTTAAATGAAAAATAATTTTTTACTGTAAATCATGGTTTAAAGAAAAATATTTATCATGTGTTTTGTTTTATTATGTTATAAGAAATTTCTTCCACCGATAGAAAAATAATATGGTAAAATGGATTCTATATTTGGAATCATAATTTTCAAATTTGGTTAAAATTCCAATTTTTTTGGTTATATAAATATTATTTTCTGGTAAAAAGTTATGTTGTCATAGTTAAGGTTAAATTTTTATAAAGGATTTTAGGTATTAGATTAGCCTTAAAATTTCACCAAAACCTGTATGAATGTGTATTTTGAGTATTCTTCCATATAAAATCATCCCTAAATTTTCTAGGTTCATTGGTTCGATATGAAAATTAATAAATCCTTAAAATATTTTAAAATATAGGCAAATTATAGTAGTGAGATTGTCCTCACATAAAAGAGGGAACTAATTCTCCTCAATTATTCTAAAAAATAATGAATATTAGTACAACTAATACCTACCAAAAAATCATAATAAAATTATAACCTAAAACCTATAGACTCTAGTGAATCAAAATACCAACCTATAATCCTAATGTGTTTTCCATTGATGTTTTTATTTTCATCATTTAAAACTCTCAACTGATGGTTTTCATTTTAAATCTTCTTATTTTATCTCATTCAAATATTTTATCACCATGATCATATAATATCATAATTATAATAAATGTACATAATTTATATTATGTTTGAGTCTTGAACCTATTCCATCTCATCATTCAATCTAGGACCAATGAAAATGTCGTTCGTGTATATGTGTGGACTACCACCTCCACTAAAACTTGTTTTTTATTTTAAATCAGCACTTTTCATGGACGGAAATAGTAATTTATTTAATTTATAAATTTTTTTATTAATTATTTATCTTTTAATTATATTATATCATAATTGTTAATAATTTTTAATATGTCGAAAAATGATAACTTTGACCGTGTGGATGTATGGACTACGAAGTTGATGAGGTGATGTGATTCTCATTTCATCCATTCATCACATGGATTATCAAAAGGTTGAAATTAGGTAACGAATAAAAAAATTATGAGACATATAATAATATATAATATTAATTTATTATGTTCCAATCGATTATATTTACAATAAGAAAAACAAGTGTTTCGTTCATGTGTACGCACAAACTACTACCTTCATGAACATTATAATTAAATTTTCTATTACTGTTTTCGTGGATTGTTATAAAATATTCTCTAATGAAAAATTTAATACCATTTTTCTTATCATATGAACGTACCCATTTAAATTATTTATCACTATTTATTTCAGACCTAATACAGGCTCCTAATGAGTTCATGATGGTTTTAGGGGTGTTTGATGATTTTTTTGAGCTTGAAACCATGGAAGATAAGAAAATATAACAAACAAAATATTCAGTAGAAACCACGTGATACAGGGTATGTGGTAACTAATAAATTTTTGAATCCACTTTTTGGGTTAATAATGAAATATTTTTTCCCTAACCATGTTCTAGGGGTCGCAGGCTTGTATGAATTGTCTTTAGTTTTTAGTAGTGGAGATACACAAGGTTGGTGAATAGTTTTATTAATTTTACCACCTAACCATGTTGGTTCTCTAATTATGTAGTTTGAGGAAAATTGTTGACACAAATACAGGTCATGTGTGTAGAAAAACCATGAGCCTTTAGAATTTTAGATGACATTACCATTTCCCCATTAATTAAATTTTTAAACATTCACATTTTTTAATTTCTCATATACTAGATATAAATGGATCAATTCTCCCAGTTTGAGATCCATTGAATCTTCTTTTTCAGTTTTTGATAATTTTTATCCATCCAAATTCTGATCAATGCATTGTTTATCTTAATGGACTCCTCTCTATAAGATATCGACTCGTTTTTAAACGTTCTTCATTACTCTTCTCCCTTATAGGTTCATTGAGGTACATTTTCATATATACTATTTTCAAGTTCTTAGTATGTTTTTAAGATATCTTCAAATCCAAGGAAAACTTGAGGCTAATACAGGATGCAGAGAGTCGTATGGGTTCGAGTTTGGTGGTTTATAACTCATCCTTCATGTTTCATCATTTTTATAAATTGCTTTATTTTTGGTCAATCCGACTTCATTTGGAATATAATATTAAATTTATTTTTATTTCTTATAATAATCATGACAATGTTTTATATTGTTATTCACAAATTTTATTCATGTTTTTGGTGGTTACAACCACAACACTATCCATCCCATGCAGGTCTTCATCCATAATTAAACTTTTAGTAGCTTTCTAAGACAATCTTCTCCACTATTTTGGTGTTTTTCAACTAAAAAAATTCTAAATATAAGTTTTTAATAAAATAAATTCATTTTTAATGGACAACACATCTTGGGATTTCACATAAACCTAATATGGTAAGATCTTCAATGTAGTTAATGGATCTCATTAGGAAAAAAAATTTATATTATATATATATATGACATTACCTAAGTAAATATGCATGAATTGTTTTGTTTCATGTATGTATAAAAAATTTCCATATATAATGGAAGTTATTGGATCGAACCAAATTAATTAATCAATCAATACATGAATTAATAAATGGTGTCATGACCTTTATCCTTATCACACTAATGAAATGTATGTATTGATCCCATTGTCTAATTAAATTGAATGAATATTAAATGGCCTAATTAAATAATGAATAAATTATATGGTGACTATTCCATATAAACCAACTAATAATTATTCGAGTGTTACGAATCAATATATCCTTGAATTCTGACAGAATCACTTGAACAGTCATGGACGCCATTCTGATTAATGGTTTTTGGCTTCCAATGGTGGGACCCACCTTGAAACTAATATTTGCATACTATAGGGTGCCAAGTATGAAAATGTAGGATCCCTCCATTATTATTATATGATTCCTTGGATACACTCCTTGAATCTAGGATGACATCTATAGACATGTGGCGCCATGGATTAATGCCTGGGTATAGTCATTCCATATCCACATTTACCTTTGTTGAATTACTTGAACTCGGTTAGAATCATTATTGAACAATAAATTTGGTGATTCCCCTTGGATTACACACTTACCCCTTTATACATACATCAAATTATTATTTAATTTGATTAACCCCTATGGTACAAAATTCATTGGACATTATCATGGATCCTCTATACTATTATCATCATCATATGACTCCTTGTTATATATTGGATCCATTAATAATATTTTCCAATCACGATGTCATTACTAGTTATGCATCATGTGAGTTACTATATAAACTTGTAAATCAATAATAAATAAAATTTTTTTATGTTAATATACCATCTGAGGCTAAAGAAGGTACATGGGTATTCACTTTACTGAAATTATTTACTTTTTATAGGTATTCCTACACAATATTTATGTTTATATTATACATAATAGAAGTTATATATGTCATTGGGGGTGTTCTACTGAGATTTATATAACACAATATGTGTTCCACCATTTGTATCCAGAAAGACTACATGTATGTAGGTGTTGACATGGGGAAGCATCCTACATTGGACACCTGACACTACATGATTCCATGTACCCAAAAGGGATTTCATTAGTAGCCTCTGTTATATGGTGAGATATTCTTGAGGACATGTTGTCAAATGGGATTTGGAACATCAAAGTCTAATCTAGGTCCAAACTATAACAATGTGCTATCGAAGGGGTTACAAACATGCTTTAGTATTATGAGATGATATAGAATAATATTACAACCACTTTGGAAGATGGTTATAAATAATTATTGTCCATTGATTACCCATGTTAGGGGTAAATTCTAAGTTCCCTATATATAAATTGTCATTCTGCTTTTCCCTATTATAGGTGATATCATTTCACCCTTGTGTAATGCATATGTTGTGTGATTTTTAATTAGATTATTCCAATTAAGGACATTATTTCATTCTTGTCTAATGATATGAGGGAAAGGATAATTGTTACATTCATCATCATAGGCACCTAGAGTTCACATTCCATTCCAATGCCATTCTATATAAGGGAATTTCATTCTTCTCATTTCCTATATTTCTTATGATGGTTGAGTGGTCCATTTCATATATATGTGTGTGTGTTTGTGTGTCTATCCATGAGTCTCTTTTGATGTGATTGAGTGATTTCTAGTTTTAATTTATGAAATGTATAGTCCCTCACGGGTTCAACTTGGTGTTCTTCCAAGTCAATAACTTTTATATAACTCATTAAAATAAAAGACCAGATGTCGATGGGGTTGAATTACGATTTAATGGGTTTATATATCAATGATAAGGTGTATGGGCCCTAATTCCCTAGTATGAATAATCCATTATAATCAGTGTTTGAGATAATATTATTAGAAAAATGAAACATAAAAAAACGAAACATGACTTATAAGATAAATGGTTTTCAATAAAGGAACTAACAAGGTGTTATTGAGCCTTTACATACTAGAACCCATATAATTTAAATTCAATCACATAATAATACATGACCTTCTAACCATATAGTAGGGTTAGTATACATAGGTTATTGAGATCTTATTTTTATGTCTTTTTCCTCTAGTAGTTATATTTTATAGTATATTGTTCTATGGAGTGATATTGGAATTCTTAGATGAATGACTCTATGAAATCGTCGTGTCATGCTTCAGATGTGTAATGAATACCATGCTATAGTTGTGGAGGCCTTGATCCACAAATATTACTTCTAGGGTTTTCACTTTATGCACCACATGATATACATGATCTAGGAACATATGCTCTTCTTCATGAAATTTTACTACGTTTGATGCAGTCTATGTATTGTTCTCTACGACCTACACCAAAAATAACTAATCTGATGCATGAGTTTCATCTATAGAGTCTTCCTAAATTCTAAGGGGATTGAGGTCCAAATGATGTTTTTTTGAATTTTTTTCCCCTATCTATCTTTGAGAATTTAAATATTCATATAGAGTGGAAGGCCGTCATTTCTATTTATATGGTGTATGATACAACCAAGCAATGGTGGGAAGTAATTACCCAGGCTGGTTAACATCTGTACATTGAATGAGTTGATTTATAGCCTTTTTTATGATAACTTCATTCCTCATATGATGAAAGCTGACTATTCCATAGATATCACACATTTAGAGTAGGTGTTTGTATCAGTTATTTGGCATGCATCTCATTTTACCGAGTTGCATCACTTTTCACCACTCCAAGACGATGATGAGATTTCATGTGTAAGAAGATTTTTGGATGGGGTTTAGTATTCCATCCAACAATGGTAAATGTATTTATCCAACCCAAATTTTTTGAGATCATCAATTTGGCTCTTATCAGAAAGCACAACCAAAGGGGAGGAGATAATACAAGGAACATAGGATCAGTACTGAGGTAGGCCAGTAGTTCATCCAGTTGTAAAAAAGTGACCATTTAAGGTTTCACATCAGAGCCTTGGTGGTCAGAGTAACCATATTGGTAGCTCCTTTGTATTGTATAAATGTGGAAAAAGTTAATATGAAGCCTTAGTGTAATATAGAACCAATGGAGTGTCATGTTTTCAACTATATGGTACATCTTCATAGAGTATATCTGACCATTCCATTTGGTTCTAGTGGAACAAGATCTATAATTGATACACCTTTAGGAGTAGTTAACTTTACATTTTTTCAGGTGGGGAGTTGGACTAGATTTAGAAATGCTTGTTGAGGAGGAGGTCAAGGTAGCTAGACATCAGATCATCAACTCTAGTAGATAACCCACACATAGTGTAATATAGCTACAACACAAGGTTGCTTATCAAGCCAAATGCATTCTTTACATCTAATTCCCAAGGATCAGAGTGTATGCATATCTATAGTATAAGGAACTATTATAGTAGCATCAACTATAGTATCTAGTTTATTTTATATGGATTATTCGCACTCCTACATCTCTTTCTCTATCGTGGGAAGTGTTGGGCTGTAACTTTAGTATTACAATGGGGGTAATTACCCTTCATACACATTTGGGAGTTTGTTCATATGGGATATACCAATTTAAGGACTATACCCTAGAGGTAGGATGTTACCCTTTATGTTGGGACCTTTTCCTACATCACCATAGGGTAGTTGATATCTACATAAGGGTGAGTCAGATTACTAGGCTAGCAAAGCTAGAAAATAGCATCACAACCTAGGTGGATTGACCACAAATATTGATAATCTCTTAATGGAGGAGAAGGGTTTTGTACCAGTTTGAATCACCTCCCTTATTTGACCATTTCAGGTAAATCATTCCTGAATATAATTTTGTGATTCCTCATAAGAAAGAGGTAGATTTTCTGATTGAACTCATTCCTAATGAATCATCAATTTCCATTCTACCATAAATTATGGGACCTACTAAGCTCTCGGAGCCCAACAAATAGTTAAAGGATCTAGAGTCCAAAGTTTTATATAAAATAGAACATCATATTGTGGGTCATCCATTATTTTCACTATGAAGGGGATTTGAACATTTTTTTCATGGATTATAGGAAATTGATATCGATTTTGGTCAAGAACTGGTATCCACATCCTCAAATATATTATCTTCTGTACTTGATCTGAGGAGATATGGTATTCTCAAAGTTCAAACTGAGATTAGGCTATCATGAGGTGTGATTAAGGCCACTATACATTCATTGTAAAAATTTTCATAATAAAATTATATATATAAATATCTATTTATTCCATTATTTCTTACCTATGTGGACACCATTTTCATACCTTTTGTTAATAGGGTTTTTCATCCCTATCAGGATTCTTTTTCATAGTCTCTGTGGATAAACTTTTGGGGTATTCCCACACTCATAAAGACAATGATAAGTATCTTGAGATAATTCTGAGAACACTGAATGTCTAAAATCATTATGATAATATTTAAATGTTCTAATACTATATTGAAATGTCCACTTATCTGGTCATATTATCTCAGAAAAATGAGTCTTTTTTGACACAATGTGGTTGAGTGTGGTGGTTTTCTAGGAGCATCTAACAAATGTGTTTGATATATGGTGTTTATTTTTACTGGCTGTATAATACAGGATTTCATACATTAATTATCACTCATTTAATTACCTCTTACTAGTCTTAGAATGGACGGTGTTAGGTTCCTATGGTTATATGAATATGTTAAAGCCTTTTCACAACATAATGGGAGGATGGTCGCGACCCCTATTCTGATTCTTCCATAGCCTAATAGAAAGTGTTTTTTATGTATTTGACCTCAGGATAGGAGAAATGATTATTCAAGAGTATAACATCATTTCATACCGATCTTATCAGTTTTGGTCTCACGAGATAAATTACCCAACACATATCTTTGATTAAGCAGCAGTTGTCCCTACTTTAGATTGCTGGAGACACTATGAGATGCGTGAGCACATTATGGTATATAAAAAATATAAGTGATTAAAATATATCATTATATTGCATAACATGAATCTAGGGAATTTGAGATGGGATTATTATCTCCAATAATTCTATTTTTATATTAATTATATTCGTGGAAATGGAAATGAAGTAGTTGATGCACCGAGTTGAAAAACTCAGCCACATGTCATATGAGAAGCCAATGATGAATCGAAATTAATGGAAATATTTTCCATGATGTATTTGGAGTTTCATGACAATAAATATAAGTATTATCTCCATAATTAATAGTTACTTCTTCCCTAATTGAGAAGGTAAAGAGAAGGAAGTTTTCTGATACTAAAGGCTTAGTTCTCCATGATAGTATTTCTGTAGAGGACCCCCCATCCAGATTGGTCTGTGGGTAAATATGAAATATTATGCCCATATAGATGTGTTTGGTTTCCTATATATATATATATATATATTTTAGAATAACTGATGTGGGAGTCCCATGCTTCTCAGTGGGCATTTCATCTCGGCGTATCCATGATGTTACCAGATATGAATTTCCAGTTTAGTGTCCTGAGATAAACCATTAGTTAGATGGTTATATCACTAGGTTTTTTACCTTTCAAGAGTTGAAGGTAGAGCACCAGAAACCATCAGACTGGTTATGACATCTTTCATTCATAGATTGGAAATTGTAATATGTTTCAATGGATTTTATTGTCAGCTTAACAATGTTTCCTTGAGATAGAACCAATGTTTTCATAGTCATTGACCGACTAATGAAAGTATCTGACTTACTTCTTATCAGATAGGTATTATACATTCTTGAAATGGAAATATTACATATATGTAATATTATATGACTATACAGGGTCCCTCTTACTATCATTTCTGATAGGGATCCTCTCTTCACTTCATGGTTTTGGTAGGGGTTAGATAAAGCCATGGGAATATGTGATTATAGAATAACCATTCACCCACATATATTTGGCAAATTGAAGTAGATGATAGAGGTTATAGAGTACATAATCTTTGAATCAATACTTGATTTCAGTGGTTCGTGGTAGAATCATATCAATCTCATTAAGTAAGCGTATACAAATTGAATTCTTATAATGATTTCGATGTCACCTTTTGAGGCCTTGTATGGTAGGACATTTCGATCAACCCTATACTTTCTAGAGGTGGGAGACACGGTCTTGCTAGACCTTAATCAAGTGTAGGTGAATTTGAATAAATTCAGGCTTATTAGGATGTGTAAGTATACAACTCAGCGTATAAATAAATCTTATGTTGATCACCAACAATGTACTCTAGATTTCAAGGTTAGGGATTATGTTTTCCTATAGGTATCACCCATGCATGGGAATAGTTGGATTCAAATAATAGGCGAGGTGTCAAATCATTATGTAGGGCCATTTTAGATTATGGAGGGAGTTGTTCTGTTAGCCTATTAGTTGATACTACATCAGAGGTACCATTCCATGCACAATTTCTTCAACATTCAATAACTGCATTATTATCATGGTGACCCATCTCATACTATTGTTCATGATGAAGTTGAGTTAGATGTTGATGATTTTTTGTAGAAGTATCTTATACATTTCATCATCCAGATAACAAAGTCTCTCTATGGATTATTTTTCCCTTTAGTACGAATGTTAAGAAAAACATCTGTGTAAAGAATGAGAATAAGAGTAGGAGGCTGAGATACATTCCTAGTGGTTGAGGTTGTTCTTAGAATATGTTTTCCACAATAGAAAGTTGAACTCAAGGAATAGTTTCTTTATAGTTGTAACAATATAAGAACATTGACTTCATATTTGGTATGGATACAATTAAATTTTTTTTATTCATTATTTTGGACCAAAAAAGTTTATAAGGATTTCATGAAGGTTTCTAGAGTGTATGAGGTTTTATCAAACCTTGTATGTAACGCCCCAATCCCAGTTACCCAGAGTCAGTGCATTATTGCGTAACATTGTCATGATCACAAAAGATCAAGTCTCGAAAGACCGATTAGTTTAGCAGTCTTGGAAACACTAGATACATTCATAAGTCTTTCATTACATCATAAAGTAAAAAAAAACTAAAAAAACATATTTTCTTCATGTCCCCTCATACTATCCCTGCAGGTCATTCATAATATACTTCATCACATCCAGGAAAAATTAAAACATTGAAAGGGGTGAGCTCAGATGATCAGTAAGGATAAAAATATAGAGGAAGCTTTCATAAATAAACATAAACATTTAAAGAATGGTATAACTAAAACAAAAGCCTTTTAAACTTGAACTATAACATAATATGGAAAAATTAAAATGAAATAATTAAATTTACTTATTCACATGGATATTCTACTGGTCGAATAATCACATGCAATATCAATAACCACTTTCATAATGATGGAATGCATAATGCCAGACTATCATAACCTCGTATCTAAGGCCTTGTGCAAAGACTAAATATAATATTTTTTCAAGGCCTCGTGCCAAGACACTAGTTTGTCTCATGAGACCTACCGATGCATCGAGGAGCTGTAGCGGTCTCCACCCATCACTTATTAAGTCCAATGCATTCCTCATATGAAGAGGTTTAAACATATCATAAACCATAACATAATTGTATCACATAAAACATGCATAAAGGAAAAATAACATTTCCAAATTTCAATTAAAAGATATCAATAAAACACATTCATATAATAATAACATTTTCTAAACCATTTTCAATACCAAAATAAAAGAAAATTAAAACTTGGTAATTATTTTTCATTAAAAAAGGTTATGGCTTGTAGAGGAAGCCAAAACTAAAATAATGGTCACGGCAGTGGAGAAGTCATTGTCTCCGCATACGTACAACAAGAAAAACATTAATTTTTTCATTTAGTAAAACGATTCGTATAAAAATATTCCTTTTGAATAAACGTAAAAGTCAAAGGGGTTTATACACCGTATAAAAGAAATTTGTGTATAAAACAAAATATGCCTCAATGAATGGAGATTGAGACAAATTACCTTACAAAGATAATTTTTTAAATAAAATAGATCTATTATGTGTATTCACTATAATTACACATAATGAAATTAAAAATACAAGATAGGATACCATAATATCATGACATAATTTGAAAGTAGTAGATTAACCCAAAGAACAGAAATTGGGTTATGAAGTTCCCTTACCTCATGTCCGACTTGACTCGACCACTCTTTAACCTCTGGAATAATAAACTAGAGTTAATCTCTACTTTCTTAAGAACCTTTTTCAGGTTCATCATCCCTTTTATATCACTTATTACAATGTTATGAAAATTATGTAGTCATTTTCGTTAATAACGGTTGTTTTGTCGATCTTTGGTACTTCAGTCAACAATAAAATTATTATAATTAAAAGTTGTTTATGTGGTAGAATATCAATTATCTCCATAATTATGTTCATGATATACATATCAAATATATCATATATATCCAGTATATACATGCATTTATAATATTACATAACATTTAGAGGTAAGAAATGAAATGCACCGTTCATGGAGACGGTAAGCCGTACGTACGCATGAATGATAATTTCATTTCTATTTCATATTTAATGGAATGAAGTTATAATTATATAAAGTTATAATATAATTCCAGTATAATATAATGTATAATACCATTTACTCCATCTTTTATACATCCCACATATGGAATTAACGATTCAAATCACTTTGAGGGGGCGGTAGTCCGCACTTCCTAAAATGAAATTATCGTGTTTACCCAGAATGGAAATCATAAAGGTATGCCATAAATGAAAAATATATAATAATAAGGAAAACAAAAACATGATATATATCATATAAAAAATAGCTTCATCATAATGGCCACCATGAGAGGTGTTAAAAGAAGATTGAACAATCATCGTTTCGTGAGGCAGAAATTTTCCAACCACAGAAACAATATATTTTTTAACCATTAGATGAAGGTGTGTGTAATTGTAAATTAAATCATTCTCATAAAAACATCCTACTATATTGAAGATACTGGTTTTTTTACAAAATAAAGGAATAAAAAGAGTTTAAGGGGTTGGAGAAGCAAAATAAAACAAAATAACATAAGAGAAGACATTACCTTAAAATCGGGTAACTCTTTTTTGATTTGAGCCAAATGCTTCCTTGGGAAGAATTATTCCCAAAGTGAGGCTTCTAGTAGTAAGGTAGGGAAGTTGAGAGAGTATTTTGGTAGAGTTTGGCCGAGCCAAAAGGCTTTGATGGTGTGAATAAGGTGGTAGTGGTGGGGGCCTTTAATAAGAAGAGAGGAGGGGCACTCTTGGGAAGTAATGAAATGTTACATTATTATATAATTATTTTCGGATTTTAAAGGTCCCAAACATATATATTTTGAGGATAAGGTGATAAGGCTTCTAAATATACTCATCTAATAGGTTTTTGATAAGTTTATGTCTTATATTTGACATTATCCTTTCATTTTATTTAAATCGTTAAATAATGAGGTAATCACTACATCATCATCGTGTCATAAATAATTTAATTTATTTAATGTCTAAAAATTATAAAACAAATATAATGATGTATAAAATCTTTTTATATTTTTAACTAATATTTATAGTAAAACATATCACTTTTATAACCCCATTTAAAAATTGTTTTAGTAAAACAACTCATGTTTGTGACATTTTTATTTTAACATTAAATAAAATGTTTTTAATGTCATTATCCTACCAAAGTGGCTCCATGGGGTCCCCAAGTTTACCCATGGATTTTCATGGTCGGAAATTACTCATACAATAGGGGTAGGACATGTGTAAATGTATTTTCATATTTTTATAATATCATTTTTACCATAAATTTCACTAATTACCTTTAATCACGATTAATTAAACATAAAACTTACTATTCACCAAAAAATTATTTTAATCCCATTGAACCACATTATACATCCTAATGAAAACCATGTATGTCAGATTTTTGAAAATCAAATTACATGAGTGGTAATGTTTTATTTAAACAAAAAATCAGTTTTTTAACTACCACTTAGTGGTTTCACTATTCATAAAAAATTGAAGTTTTTCAGAACTATGCCAAAATTTCACCCTTAGCTATGATTGGTATTATGAATTCAAAAATGATATCTATTTTACAAAATTACGAACATATAAGCTGCATTAATTAATTTTATAATTAATTCCCACTGTCACAACAAATAGCGTGTTTTTAAGAAACAATATATATCAAAAGATTGACAATTGTTTATGTCCAATTTCAAATTAATCATTATTCTAATGAACACAATTGGATAAAATGGTAAAAATATATTCTAATTATACTTTGAAAACACTCAATAGTATAATTTATCACTATAAATTATTTTGATTAGAATATTTGTTTTTAAGTATTTTTCACTATTCATAAAAAATTGGAAGTTCTCAAAAAAATACCAAAAATTAAACATAGACTAATTTTGATATTCCGAATCCAAAAATAAAGTACATTTTGAAATATAAAATATATATAATTTCAAAATGTGGGTATTAATATTCATAATGGCTATTTTGATTGGTCGAGGTGTGTTAGAATCTCGAACATGCGTACAATGCAAGCTATTGAATTATTGAAAGAGAAGCGTATCGTGAAAACTTGGGGTGTCACATTCTCCCCTCCTTCAATAAATTGCGTCCTCGCAATTTGAAATTTTTCTTTGAAAATAAAATTTTTAAAATAGAAAATACCTTTGTGGAAAACCCACATCGAAAATAGGGTTCATAAAAATATAACATTAAAAGAAAGAAAGAGATGTACAAAGGTCACCCGAGATAGCCCATACTGGGATTATATGAAAATATGGATATGGAGGAAAAAAACATCAAGGTCCGATGGAGAGTTGTAGAAAACATTATTAGGATAAAGTTAACCACAATAAAATCACAAACTTGTGATTGGTTAAACGGTCATTGAATCCCCAGTTGGAAAAGTTAACGGACAATGGTTTTGTTTTAAGTTACCTTTCATAAAGTTGAGGAATTTATTTAAGAGATTTACTAAGAACATAAGGATACATACTTACTTTTCATGTTGGATTTCATTCTTTAATAAATTTTTACCACGAACCCATCTTTTACTACAAATGGTAACAGAACTCAAAAATATTCTATTTATCCTAATTGTATAAGGTTCCAAATATTACCACATACCATTTAGACTAGGAAAACTATTTTGTAATGACCAGGGACTTCATGTAGGCTAGTGGTAGGTAATAAAGGCATGTCGCACTATGGTTGTGGGTTCTATTCCTACAGCTTTGTCCGACGCAACAGGTTATCCCCCGACCTACATGTTTTCCTTTTCCTAAAACTATAGTATTATAATATTCCAAAAAAAATATTCAGAAATATTTTAACCTTAAACAATACTATACAAGGTTCAACTTAATCCATTCCAACCATTATAGTTATGAAAAATACTTTTGTCCAACTCACAGTCCAAATTTTATAAGGAAGGTAAACATAATGAAGATCTTTTTTTCTGTGTAACAACATGTGAACACCTTTATCATGTATTCTTTTAAAACACTGCAACATACGGAATTAACATAAATCCTTATTGATTACATTCATGATCCCTTATTCTTTATAGAATACTAGATATACTCCTTCTATCCAAAAATGTATACAAATCATTAATCTGTTTCAAGAAAGTTAAGAATATCCAATATAATTTATCCAAATCAATCATGTATTATTCCAAAATTTCTATCTCGGTATCAGAACCATATTATGGTTTATCTTTCTCTCAACCATATATTTTCCAAAAATTTAACCTGCTGTGGAGTCACTTTTCTTGGTTCCATATAATCTCAAGTCCTTGATGAAATAGTCCTTCATTACAATCCTTATATACTCTATAATTATTATAACCAGTACATCATTGATACAACACTCGAATGAAAAAAATTCTTTAATGACAACATAAGAACTCTAATCATTCCTCCTCATCTTTGGTAGCATCATAACTTGATTATTATCCAATAACATCATTTGGGGCATAATCTGATGATTTGGACATTGGTTTCCATAGTGTACCCACTCCTTGCAGATGAATCATTTTACATTTTAAACCTTTTTCTTATCCTTGCAGTCACGCACTTGGTCTCATTTTTTTGCACACTTGTAAGAAACTCCCATTACCTTCAGGAAAGTTCTGAAGTGTTTCTTCCCACATTTATCACATATTGGAAAATTATTCTTTTCCCTCTTCCCTTTATCCATCTTTCTCTCTTCCATCCATTTCTTCTCTTGCTTACCTTCAAATCCATAGGACTCAGAGAATTATTTACTTATCTTATTAACACATGATACTATTTCCTCATATGTTGAGAACACATGGGAGACTATTTCACTTCTAAATGTTGGCTTAATACCATGAAATATATGATCCTTCTTACTCTTTGGATCATAAGTATTGATTGAGTTCACATTCCTTCTATTGGGCACCATTTCTATACTATGGCAAAAACTAGGTTTGTTTATGAATTTCAATGAATAATTACAAACATGTAAAATAATTAATTTAAATTGAATGGTTTATGGATATAATTCATAATAATAAAATATGTTTTCTTTGAGGAAATGTATACTCAAAAAACTTCATAATGGTTTATAAAGAAAATGATAATTATCCTAAGCATATCCCCCAGGAGTGTCGTAACCAAGAGTGCAGCAAGGTCCATTGTCGTGCACCAGTTTCTGTTCGAGTCTAGCACAAAGCGGTGTTTTTGGGTTTTACCCCTAGGTACATCTGTGCCAGAGCCGCCTCTACCTGCTCGTATCCAGACAGGGATGTATTTTTTGGAAAACTCACAAAATCTCTATAATACCAAAATTCTAGGAAGTTATTCTATACTAAACCTCAAAGCCTATCTTCAGGATATGGTCTCTAATCAGAGTTTATCTAAATCTAGCTTCCAAGGTTAGTACTAAACCGCCTCTGATACCAACTGTAACGCCCCGACCCCAGTTACCCAGAGTCAGTGCATTATTGCGTAACATTGGCATGATCACAAAAGATTAAGTCTCGAAAGACCGATTAGTTTAGTAGTCTTGGAAACACTAGATACATTCATAAGTCTTACATTACATCATAAAGTAAAACAAAAATAAAAAAACATCTTGTCTTCATATCCCCTCATACTATCCCTGCAGGTCATTCATAAGATACATCATCACATCCTGGAAAAATTAAAACATTTAAAGGGGTGAGCTCAGATGCTCAGTAAGGATAAAAATATAGCGGAAGCTTTCATAAATAAAACTAAACATTTAAAGAAATGTATAACTAAAACAAAAGCCTTTTAAACTTGATCTTTAGCATAACATGGAAAATGTAAAATGAAATAATTCAATTTACTTATTCACATGGATATTCTACTGGTCGAATAATAACATGAAATATCAATAACCACTTTCATAATGATAAAATGCATAATGCCAGATTATCATAACCATGTAGCCAAGGCCTCCTTCCAAGACTACAAATAATATTTTGTCAAGGCCTCATTCCAAGATAGTAGTTTTTCTCATGAGACCTGCCGATGCATCGAGGAGCTATAGCGGGCTCCACCCGTCACTTATTTTGTCCGATGCATTCCTCATATGAACAAGTTTAAACATATCATAAACAATAACAAAATCATATCACATAAAACATGCATAAAGGAAACATAACATTTCCACATTTCAATTAAAATATATCAATACAACACATTGATATAATAAAAACATTTTCAAAACCATTTTAAATACCAAAATAAAATAAAATTAAAACTTTGTAATTATTTTTCATTAAAAAAACTTATGGCTTGTAGAGGAAGCCAAAACTCAAATAATGGTCACAGTGGTGGAGAAGTCATTTTCACCACATACGTACAACAAGAAAAACATTCCTTTTTGTCGTTTATTAAAAAACTTCGTATAAAAAGATTCCTTTTGAATAAAAGTAAAAGTCAAAGGGGTTTATAAACCGTATAAATGAAATTTGTGTA
Organism: Viscum album; assembly: GCA_963277665.1. Classification (NCBI taxonomy): domain Eukaryota; kingdom Viridiplantae; phylum Streptophyta; class Magnoliopsida; order Santalales; family Viscaceae; genus Viscum; species Viscum album. The sequence goes on along the minus strand of OY728134.1, from coordinate 599,080,012 downwards.
TAAAACAAAATATGCCTCAATGAATGGAGATTGAGACAAAGTACCTTACAAATATAATTTTTTAAATAAAATAGATCTATTATTTTTATTCACTATAATTACACATAATGAAATTACAAATACAAGATAGGATACAATAATATCATGACACAATTTGAAAGTAGTAGATTAACCCAAAGAACGGAAATTGGGTTAAGAAGTTCCCTTACCTCGTGTCCGACTTGACTCGACCGCTCTTTAACCTCCGGAATAATAAACTAGAGTTAATATCTACTTGCTTAATAACATTTTTCAAGTTCATCACCTTTTTTATATCATGTATTACAATGTTACGAAAATTATGTAGTCATTTACGTTAATAACGGTCGTTTTGTCGATCTTTGGTACTTGAGTCAACAATAAACTGCTTATAATTACATGTTGTTTATGTGGTAGAATATCTATTATCTCTAGATTTATATTCATGATTTAGATATCATATATAAAATATATATCCAGTATATACATGCATTTATAATATTACATAACATTTAGAGGTAAGAAATGAAATGCACCGTTCATGGAGACGGTAAGCCGTACGCACGCAAGAACCCTACTTTCATTTATATTTCGTATTTAATGGAATGAAGTTATAATTATAAAAATTTATAATATAATTCCAGTATTATATAATTTATAATACCATTTACTCCATCCTTTATACACCCTACATATGGCATTAACGATTCAAATCACTTTGAGGGGGCGGTAGTCCGCACTTCCTAAAATGAAATTATCGCGTTTACCCAAAATGGAAATAGTAAAGGTAAGCCATAAATGAAAAATATATAATAGTAGGGAAAACAAAAACATAACATATATCATATATAAAAATAGTTTCATCATAATGGTCACCAAGAGAGGTGTTAAAAGAAGATTGAACAATCATAGTTTTGTGAGGCAGAAATTTTCCAACCACAGAAACAATATGTTCTTTAACCGTTAGACGAAGTTGTGTGTAAGTTTAAATCAAATAATTCACATAAAATATCCTAGTATATTGAAGATACTGGTGTTGTTACAAAATAAATAAATAAAAAGAGTTTAAGTGGTTGGAGAATCAAAATAAAATAAAATAACATAAGAGAAGACATTACCTTAAAATCAGGTAACTGTTTTTTGATTTTAGCCAAAGGCTTCCTTGGGAAGAATTCTGCCCAAAGTGAGGCTTCTAGGAGTAAGGTAGAGAAGTTTAGAGAGTATTTTGGCAGAGCTTGGCCGAGCCAAAAGTCTTTGATGGTGTGAATAAGGTGGAAGTTGTGGGGGTCTTTTATAAGAGGAGAGGCGGGGCACTCTTGGAAAGTAATGAAATGAAACTTAATTATATAATTAGTTTCGGATTTTAAAGGTCCCACACTTATATATTTTGAGGATAAGGTGATAAGGGTTTTAAATATACTCATCCAATAGGTTTCTGACAAGTGTAAGTCTTATAATTTACATTATCTTTTCATTTTATTTAAATCGTTAAATAATGATGTAATCCCTGCATCATCATGGTGTCATAAATAATTTAGTTTTTTAATATCTAAAAATTATAAAACAAATATCATGATGTAGGAAATCTTTTTATCTTTCTAATGAATATTTATAGTAAAAAATAGTACTTGTATAACCCCATTTAAAAATTGTTTTAATAAAACAACTCATGTTTGTGACATTTTTATTTTAACATTAAATAAAACGTTTTTAATGTCATTTTCCTACCAAAGTGGCTCCATGGGGTCCCCAAGTTGACCCATTGATTGTCTTGGTCGGTCATGACTCATACAATAGGGTTAAGTCAAGTGTAAAGGTATTTTAATATTTTTATAATATCATTTTTACCATAAATTTTACTAATTACCTTTAATCGCGATTAATTAAACATAGAAGTTACTATTCACCAATAATTTATTTTAATTTCATTGAACCAAATTTTACTTCCTAATGACAACCATGTATGTTCGATTTTTGAAAATCAAATCACAGAAGTTGTAATGTTTCATTTAAACAAAAATCAGTTTTTTAACTACCACTTAGTGGTTTTACTATTCATCCAAAATTGAAGTTTTTCAGAACAATGCCAAAATTTCACCATTAGATATAATTGATATTACGAATTCAAAAATGATTTCTATTTTAAAAAATTTCAAACATATATGTTGAATTAATTAATTTTATAATAAATTCCCGTTGTCACAACAAATAGTGTGTTTTTAAGAAACAATATATATCAAAAGATTGACAATTGTTTATGGCCAATTTCATAGTAAAATTAATTATAATGAACACAATTGGATAAAATGGTAAAAATATATTCTAATTATACTTTTAAACCACTCAATAGTATAATTTATCACTATAAATTATTTTGATTAGAAAAGTTGTTTTTAAGTATTTTTCACTATTCATAAAAAATTGGAAGTTCTCAGAAAAATACCAAAAATTCAACATAGGCTAATTTCGATATTTTGAATCCAAAAATGAAGTCCATTTTTAAATATAAAATATATATAATTTCAAAAAGTGGGTATTATTATTCATAATGGCTATTTTGATTGGTCGCGGTTTTTTAGAATCTCGAACTTGCATACAATGAAAGCTATTGCATTATTGAAAGAGAAGTGTATCGTGAATGCTTGGGGTGTTACATTCTCCCCTCCTTCAACAAATTGTGTTCTCACAATTTGAAAATTTTCTTTTAAAATAATAGGTTGAAAATAGAAAATACCTTTGTGGAAAACCCACATCGGAAATAGGGTTAAAAAAAATATAACATTAAAATAAAGAAAGAGATGCACAAAGGTCACCCGAGATAGCCCATACTAGGATTATATGAAAATATGGATATGGAGGAAAAACAAACCATCAAGGTCTGATGGATAGTTGTAGAAAACAGGATTAGGAGAAAGTTAACAATAAGAAAATCACAAACTTGTGATTGGTTAAACGGTCATTGAATCCTAAGTTGGAAAAGTTAACTAACAACGTTTTTGTTTTAAGTTACCTTTAATAATGTTGAGGAATATATTTAAGAGATTTACTAAGAACATAAGGAAATATACTTACTTGTCATGTAGGCTTTCATTCTTTAATAAATTTTTAACACGAACCCATCTTTCCCTACAAATGGTAACAGAACTCAAAAATATTCTATTTATCTTAATTGTATAAGGTTACAAATATTAAAACATGCCATTTAGACTAGGAAAACTACTTTTTAATAACCAGGGACTTCCTGTAGTATAGTGGTAGGTAATAAAGGCATGTCGCACAATGGTTGTGGGTTCAATTCCGGCAGCTTTGTCCGACACAATGGGTTATCCCCCGACTTACATGTTGTCTTTTTCCTAAAACTATAGTATTATAATATTCCAAAAATAATATTCAGAAATGTTTTAACCTTAAACAATACTATCCAAGTTTCAAATTAATCCATTCCAACCTTTATAGTTATCCAAAATACTTTTGTCCAACTCACAGTCCAAATTTTATAAGGAAGGTAAACATAATGAAGATATTTTTTTCAGCGTAACAACATGTGATCACCTTCATCAAGTATTCTTTTAAAACACTGTAACATCTAGAATTACCATAAATCCTTATATATTACATTCATGATCCCTTATTCCTTATAGAATACTAGATATACTGCTTCTGTCCAAAAATGTATACAAACCATTAATCTGTTTCAAGGAAGTTAAGAATATCCAATATAATTTATCCAAATCAATCATGTATTATTCCAAAATTACAATCTCGGTATCAGAACCATATTATGGTTTATCTTTCTCTCAACCATATATTTCCAAAAATTTAACCTGTCGTGGAGTCACTTTTCTTGGTTCCACACAATCTCAAGTCCTTGATGAAATAGTACTGCAATACAATCCTTATATACTCCATAATTATTATAACCAATACATCATTGATACAACACTCGAATGAACAAATTATTTAATGAAAACATAAGAACTCTAATCATTCCTCCTCATCTGTGGTATCAAATAACTTGATTATTATCCAATAACATCATTTTTGGCATACTCTGATGATTTGAACATTGGTTTCCGTAGTGTCCCCACTCCTTGCAGATGAAGCATTGTACATTTGAAACCTTTTTCTTACCCTTGCAGTCACACACTTGGTGTCCTTTTTCTGCACACTTATAACAAACTCCCATTCCCTTCAGGAAAGTTCCAAGTTGTTTCTTCCCATAGTTATCACATATTGGAAAATTATTCTTTTCCCTCCTCCCTTTATCCATCATTCTCTATTCCATCCTTTTCTTCTCTTTCATCCCTTCAAATCCATAAGACTCATTGAATTCTTTACTTATCTTATTAACACATGATACTATTTATTCATATGTTGAGAACACAAGGGACACTATTTCCCTTGTAAATGTTGGCTTAATACTATGAATGATATGATCCTTCTTACTCTTTGGATCATACGTATTGATTGAGTTCACATTCCATCTACTGGGCGCCTTTTCTATATAATGGCATAAAGTTGTTTAGTTTATGAATTGCAAGGAATAATTCCAAACATTTAAAATACTTAATGTAAATTGAACGGTTCATAAAAAAAAATTCTATGAGAAAATTTATACTCATAAACATTCATATTGGTTTGTAAAGAATATGATAATTATCCTAAGGATATCCACCGGAAGTGTCATAACCAAGAGTGCAGCAAGGCCTGTTGTCGTGCACCTGTTCCCGTTCGAGTCTAGCTATAAGTGGTGTTTTCGGGTTTTACCCCTAGGTACATTTGTGCCAGAGAAGCCTCTACCTGCTCATATCCAGACAGGGATGTACTGTTCGGAAAACTCACAAAATCTCTATAATACCAAAATTCTAGGAAGTTCTTCTATACTAATCCTCAAAGTATATCTTCGAGCTATTTTCTCTAATCATAGTTTATCTAAATCCAGATTCCAAGGTTAGTACTAAACTACCTCTGATACAAACTGTAACGCCCCGACCCCAGTTACCCAGAGTCGGTGCATTATTGCGTAACATTGGCATGATCACAAAAGATCAAGTCTCTAAAGTCCTATTAGTTTAGTAGTCTTGGAAACACTAGATACATTCACAAGTCTTACATTACATCATAAAGTAAATCAAAACTAAAAAAACATATTGTCTTCATATCCCCTCATACTATTCATTTAGGTCATTCATAATATACATCATCACATCCTGGAAAAATTAAAACATTGAAGGGGGTGAGATCAGATTCTCAATAAGGATACAAATATAGCGAAAGCTTCCATAAATAAACATAATCATTTAAAGAAATTTATAACTAAAAAAAGCCTTTTAAACTTAAAATTTAGCATAATATGGAAAAAGTAAAATGAAATAATTCCATTTACTTATTCTCATGGATATTTTACTGGTCGAATAATCACATGAAATATCAATAACCACTTTCATAATGATGGAATGCATAATTCCAGACTATCATAACCACGTAGCCAAGGCCTCGTTCCAAGACTACAAATAATATTTTGTCAAGGCCTCGTTCCAAGACAGTAGTTTGTCTCATGAGACCTACCGATGCATCGAGGAGCTATAGCAGGCTCCACCCGTCACTTATTAAGTCCAATGCATTCCTCATATGAACAGGTTTAAACATATCATAAACCATAACATAATCGTATCACATAAAGCATGCATCAAGGAAACATAACATTTCCACATTTCAATTAAAAGATATCAATACAACACATTGATATAATAAAAACATTTTCAAAACCATTTTCAATACCAAAATAAATGAAAATTAAAACATTGTAATTATTTTTCATTTAAAAAAAGGTTATGGCTTGTAGAGGAAGCCAAAACTCAAATAATGGTCACGGTGGAGGAGAAGTCGTTGTCGCCGCATACGTACAAGAAGAAAAAAAATTCCTTTTTTTCGTTTAGTAAAACACTTCGTATAAAAATATTATTTTTGAATAAACATAAAAGTCAATGGGATTTATAAACCGTATAAAAGAAATTTTTGTATAAAAAAAATATACCTCAATGAATGGAGATTGAGAAAAAGAACATTACAAAGATCATTTTTTAAATAAAATAGATCTATTATGTGTATTCACAATAAGTACACATAATGAAATTACAAATACAAGATAGGATATAATCATATCATGACATAATTTGAAAGTAGAAGATTAACCCAAAGAACAGAAATTGGGTTATGAAGTTCCCTTACCTCATGTCCGACTTGACTCGACCACTCTTTAACCTCTGAAATAATAAACTAGAGTTAATATATACTTGATTAAGAACCTTTTTCAAGTTCATCATCCCTTTTATATCACGTATTACAATGTCTTGAAAATTATGTAGTCATTTACGTTAATAACGGTCGTTTTGTCGATCGTTGGTACTTGAGTCAACAATAAACTTCTTATAATGACAAGTTATTTATGTGGTAGAATATCCATTATCTCCATAATTATATTCATGATTTAGATATCATATATATACTATATATCCAGTATATACATGCATCTATAATATTACATAACATTTAGAGGTAATAAATGAAATGCACCGTTCATGGAGACGGTAACCCGTACGTACGCATGAACGCTACATTCATTTCTATTTCATATTTAATGGAATGAAGTTATAATTATATAAAGTTATAATATAATTCCAGTATAATATAATGTATAATACCATTTAATCCATCCTTTATAAATCCCACATACGACATTAATGATTCAAATCACTTTGAGGGGGCGGTAGTCCGCACTTCCTAAAATGAAATTATTGCATTTACCCATAATGGAAATCGTAAATGTATGCCATAAATGAAAAATACATAATCATAAGGAAAAAAAACATAATATATATCGTATATAAAAATAGTGTCATCATAATGGCCACCATGAGAGGTGTTAAAAGAAGATTGAACACTCATCGTTTCGTGAGGCAGAAATTTTCCAACCACAGAAACAGTTTGTTCTTTAACCATTAGACGAAGTTGTGTGTAAGTGTAAATCAAATAATTCTCATAAAAACATCCTAGTATATTTAAGATACTATTTTTGTTACAAAATAAAGGAATAAAAATAGTTTAAGGGGTTTGAGAATCAAAATAAAACAAAATAACATAAGAGAAGACATTACATTAAAATCGGGTAACTCTTTTTTGATTTGAGCCAAAGGCTTCCTTGGGAAGAATTCTGACCAATGTGAGGCATCTAGGAGTAAGGGAGGGAAGTTGAGAGAGCATTTGGGTAGAGTTTGTCCGAGCCAAAAGGATTTTATGGTGTGAATAAGGTGGTAGTGGTGGGGGCCTTTTATAAGAGGAGAGGAGGGGCACTCTTGGAAAGTAATGAAATGTTACTTTATTATATAAATAGTTTCTGACTTTAAAGGTCCCAAACTTATATATTTTGAGGCTAAGGTGATAAGGGTTCTAAATCAACTCATACAATATGTTTTTGACAAGTTTAGGTTTTATATTTTACATTATCTTTTAATTTTATTTAAATCGTTAAATAATGAGGTAATCACTGCATCATCATGGTGTCATAAATAATTTAATTTATTTAATGTCTAAATATAAAAAAAAATCATGATGTAGGAAATATTCTTAGATTTATAATGAATATTTATAGTAAAAAAATTTACTTTTATAACCCCATTTAAATATTTTTTAGTAAAACAATTCATGTTTGTGTCATTTTTATTTTAACATTAAATAAAAAGTTTCTAATATCATTTTCCTACCAAAGTGGCTCCATGGGGTCCCCAAGTTGACCCGTGGATTGTATTGGTCGGACATTACTCATACAATATGGGTAGGACAAGTGTAAATCTATTTTCATATATTTATAATATCATTTTTACCATAAATTTCACTAATTACCTTTAATCACGATTAATTAAACTTAAAAGTTACTATTCCCCCAAAAATTGTTTTAATCCCATTGAACCAAATTTTACTTCCTAATGACAACCATGTATGTCAGATTTTTTAAAATCAAATAACAGAAGTGGTAATGTTTCATTTAAACAAAAAATTAGTTTTTTAACTACCACTTAGTGCTTTCACTATTCATCAAAAATTGAAGTTTTTCAGAACAATGCCAAAATTTCACCCTTAGATATAATTGATATTCCGAATTAAAAAATGATATCTATTTTACAAAATTACAAACATATAAGTTGAATTAATTAATTTTATAATTTATTCCGGTTGTCACAACAAATAGTGTGTTTTTAAGAAACAATATATACCAAAAGATTGACAATTGTTTATGTCCAATTTCAAAGTAAAATTAATTCTAATGAACACAATTGGATAAAATAGTAAAATATATTATAATTATACTTTGAAACTACTCAATAGTATAATTTATCACTAAAAATTATTTTGATTACAAAAGTTCTTTTTAAGTATTTTTCCCTATTCATAAAAAATTGGAAGTTCTTAGAAAAATACCAAAAAGTCAACATAGGCTAATTTCAATATTCTGAATCCAAAAATGAAGTCCATTTTGAAATATAAAATATATATAATTTCAAAAATTGGGTACTACTATTCATAATGGCTATTTTGATTGGTCGCGGTGTGTTAGAATCTCGAACATGCGTATAATGAAAGCTATTGCATTATTGAAAGAGAAGCGTATCATGAAAGCTTGGGGTGTTACATTCTCCCCTAATTCAATAAATTGTATCCTCATAATTTGAAATTTTTCTTTAAGAATAAAAGGTTGAAAATAGAAAATAACTTTTTGGAAAACCCACATCGGAAATAGGGTTAATAAAAATATAACATTAAAAGAAAGAAAGAGATGTACAAAGGTCACCCGAGATAGCCCATACTAGGATTATATGAAAATATGGATATGGAGGAAAAAACCATCAAGGTCTGATGGAGAGTTGTAGAAAAAAGGATTAGGAGAAAGTTAACCACAATAAAATCACAAACTTGTGATTGGTTAAACGGTCATTGGATCCCCAGTTGGAAAATTTAACTAACAACATTTTTGTTTTAAGTTACCTTTCATAAAGTTGAGGAATTTATTTACGATATTTACTAAGAATGTAAGGAAATATACTTACTTTTCATGTAGGCTTTCATTATTTAATAAATTTTTACCAAGAACCCATCTTTCACTCCAAATGGTAACAGAACTCAAAAATATTTTATTTATCCTAATTGTATAAGGTTACAAATATTACCACATACCATTTATACTAGGAAACCTATTTTGTAATAACCAGGGACTTCCTGTAGGCTAGTGGTAGGTAATAAAGGCATGTCACACTATTGTTGTGGGTTCGACTCCTACTGCTTTCTCCGACGCAACGGGTTATCCCCCGACCTGTAGGTTGTCCTTTTCCTAAAACTATAGTAGTATAATATCCCAAAAATAATATTCAGAAATTTTTTAACCTTAAAAAATACTATCCAAGGTTCAACTTAATCCATTACAACATTTATAGTTATCAAAAATACTTTTGTCCAACTCACAGTCCAAATTTTATAAGGAAGGTAAACATAATGAAGATCCTTTTTTCCTCATAACAACATGTGAACACCTTCATCATGTATTCTTTTAAAACACTGCAACATCTGGAATTTCCATAAATCCTTATTGATTACATTCATGATCCCTTATTCCTTATAGAATACTAGATATAATCCTTCTATCAAAAAATGTATACAAATCATTAATCTGTTTCAAGGAAGTTAAGAATATACAATATAATTTATCCAAATCAATCATGTATTATTCAAAAAGTACTATCTGAGTATCAGAACCATATTATGGTTCATCTTTCTCTCAACCATATATTTTCCAAAAATTTAACCTGCTGTGGAGTCACTTTTCTTGGTTCCACACAATCTCAAGTCCTTGATGAAATAGTACTGCAGTACAATCCTTATATACTCCATAATTATTATAACCAGTACATCATTGATACAACACTCGAATGACAATATTCTTTAATGACAACATAAGATCTCTAATCATTCCTCCTTATCTATGGTAGCATCATAAATTTATTATTATCCAATAACAACATTTGGGGAATACTCTGATTATTTGGACATTGGTTTGTGTAGTGTCCCCACTCCTTGAAGATGAAGCATTGTACATTTGAAACCTTTTTCTTACCCTTGCAGTCACGCAGTTGGTGTCATTTTTCTGCACACTTATAACAAACTCCCATTCCCTTCAGGAAAGTTCCACGGTGTTTCTTCCCACAGTTATCACATATTGGAAAATTCTTCTTTTCCCTCCTCTGTTTATCCATCTTTCTCTCTTCCATCCTTTTCTTATCTTTCAACCCTTCAAATCCATAAGACTAAGAGAATTCTTTACTTATCCTATTAACACATGATACTATTTCTTCATATGTTGAGAACACATGGGATACTATTTCCCTTCTAAATTTTTTCTTAATACTGTGAAATATATGATCCTTCTTACTCTTTGGATCATACGTATTGATGGGGTTCACATTCCTTCTACTGGGTTCCATTTCTATACTCGGGCATAATCTAGGTTAGTTTATGAATTGTAGTGAATAATTCCAAACATGTAAAATACTTAATGTAAATTGAACGGTTTATGGATATAATCCATAATCATAAAAAATGTTTTCTATGAGGAAATGTATACTCATAAAACTTCATAATGTTTTTTAAAGAAAATTATAATTATCCTAAGAATATCCCATGGGAGTGTCGTAACCAAGAGTGCAACAAGGCCCGTTGTCATGCACCAGTTCCCATTCAAGTCAAGCTCAAAGCTGTGTTTTAGGGTTTTACCCCTAGGGACATCTGTGCCAGAGCCACCTCTACCTGCTCGTATCCAGACAGGGATGTATTGCTCAGAAAACTCACAAAATCTCTATAATACCAAAATACTAGGAAGTTCTTCTATACTAATCCTCAATGCCTATCTTCAGGCTCTATTCTCTAATCAGAGTTTATCAAAATCTAGCTTCCAAGGTTAGTACTAAACTGTCTCTGATACCCACTGTAACGCCCTAACCCCAGTTACCCATAGTCGGTGCATTATTGCGTAACATTGGCATGATCACAAAAGATCAAGTCTCGAATTTCTGATTAGTTTAGTAGTCTTGGAAACACTAGATACATTCATAAGTCGTACATTACATCACAAAGTAAAACAAAACTAAAAAAACATCTTGTTTTCATATCCCCTCATACTATCCATGCTTGTCATTCATAATATACTTCATCACATCCTGGAAAAATTAAAACATTGAAAGGGGTGAGCTCAGATGCTCAGTAAGGATAAAAATATAGCGGAAGCTTTCATAAATAAACATAAGCATTTATAGAAATGAATAACTAAAACAAATGCCTTTTAAACATGAACTTTAGCATAACATGGAAAAAGTAATATGAAATAATTACGTTTACTTATTCAAATGGATATTCTACTGGTCGAATAATCACATGCAATATCAATAACCACTTTCATAATGATGGAATGAATAATGCCAGAATATCATAACCACGTAGCCAAGGCCTCGTGCCAAGACTATAAATAAGATTTTGTCAAGGCCTCGTGCCAAGACTGTAGTTTGTCTCATGAGACCTGCTGATGCATCGAAGAGCTATAGCGGGCTCCACCCGTCACTTATTTAGTCCAATGCATTCCTCATATGAACAGGTTTAAACATATCATAAACTATAACATAATCGTATCACATAAAACATGAATAAGGGAAACACACATTTCCACATTTCAATTAAAAGATATCAATACAACATGTTGATATAATAAAAACATTTTCAAAACCATTTTCAATACCAAAATAAATGAATATTAAAACTTTGTAATTATTTTTCATTAAAAAGAAGGTTATGGCTTGTAAAGGAAGCCGAAACTCAAATAATGGTCACGACGGTGGAGTATTCGTTGTCGCTGCATATGTACAACAAGAAAAACATTCCTTTTTGTCGTTTAGTAAAATGATTCATATAAAAATATTCCTTTTGAATAGACATAAAAGTCAAAGGGGTTTATAAACCGTATAAAAGAAATTTGTGTATAAAACAAAATATGCCTCAATGAATGGAGATTGAGACAAAGTACCTTAAAAAGTTCATTTTTTAAATAAAATAGATCTATTATGTGTATTAACTATAAGTAAACATAATGAAATTACACATACAAGATAGTATATAATAATATCATGACATAATTTGAAAGTAGGAGATTAACCCAAAGAACAGAAATTGGGTTAAGAAGTTCCCTTACCTCGTGTCTGACTTGACTCGACCACTCTTTATCCTCTGGAATAATAAACTAGAGTTAATCTCTACTTTCTTAAGAACCTTTTTCAAGTTCATCAACAGTTTTATATCACGTATTATAATGTTACGAAAATTATGTAGTCATTTACGTTAATAACGGTCGTTTTATCGATCTTTGGTACTTGAGTCAACAATAAACTTCTTATAAATACAAGTTGTTTGTGTGGTAGAATATCCATTATCTCTAGAATTATATTCATGATTTAGATATCATATATATCCAACATATCCAGTATATACATGCATTTATAATATTACATAACATTTAGAGGTAAGAAATGAAATGCACCGTTCATGGAGACGGTAAGCCGTACGTACGCATGAAGGCTACTTTCATTTCAATTTCATATTTAATAGAATGAAGATATAATTATATAAAGTTATAATATAATTCCAGTATAATATATTTTATAATACCATTTACTCCATCCTTTATACATCCCACATATGGCATTAACGTTTCAAATCACTTTGAGTGGGTGGTAGTCTGCACTTCCTAAAATGAAATTATCTCCTTTACCCATAATGGAAATCGTAGAGGTATAACATAAATGAAAAATACAGAATCATAAGGAAAAAACATAATATATTTCATATATAAAAATATTTTCATCATAATGGCCGCCATGAGAGGTGCTAAAAGAAGATTGAGCAATCATCATTTCGTGAGACAGAATTTTTCCAACCACAGAAACAATATGTTCTTTAACCATTAGACGAAGGTGTGTGTAAGTGTAAATCAAATAAATCTCATAAAAACATCCTAGTATATTTAATATACTGGTTTTGTTACAAAAGAAAGGAATAAAAAGAATTTATGGGGTTGGATAAGCAAAATAAAACAAAATAACATAAGAGAAGACATTACCTTAAAATCGGTTAACACTTTTTTGATTTGAGACAAAGGCTTCATTGGGAAGAATTAGGCCCAAAGTGAGGCTTCTAGGAGTAAGGGAGGGAAGTTGAGAGAGTATTTGGGTAGAGGTTGGCCGAGCCAAAAGGATTTGAAGGTGTGAATAAGGTGGTAGTGGTGGGGGCCTTTTATAAGAGGAGAAGAGGGGAACTTTAGGAATGTAATGAATTGTTACTTTATTATATAATGAGTTTCTGATTTTAAAGGTCCCACACTCATATATTTCGAGGCTATGGTGATAAGGGTTCAAAATATACTCATCCTATAGGTTTTTTTTACAAGAGTAAGTCTTATATTTTACATTATCTTTTCATTTTATTTAAATATTTAAATAATGAGGTAATCCATGCATCATCATGGTGTTATAAATAATTTAATTTATTTATTGTCTAAAAATTATAAAAAAATATCATGATGTAGGAAATTGTTTTAGATTTTTAATGAATATTTATAGTAAAAAATATTACTTGTATATCCCCATTTAAAAATTGGATTAGTAAAACAACTCATGTTTGTGACATTTTTATTTTAACATTAAATAAAAAGGTTTTAATGTCATTTTCCTACTAAAGTGGCTAAATAGGGTCCCCAAGTTGACCCATGGATTGCGTTGGATGGAAATGACTCATAAAATATGGGTAGTACAAGTGTAAATGTATTTTCATATTTTTATAATATCATTTTAACCATAAATTTTCTTAATTACCATTAATCGCGATTAATTAAACTTAAAAGTTACTATTCACCCAAAAAAATTATTTTAATCCCATTGAACCACATTTTACTTCCTAATAAAAACCATGTATGTCGGATTTTTTAAAATCAAATCACAGAAGTAGTAATGTTTCATTTAAACAAAAAAATCAGTTTTTTAACTACCACTTAGTGGTTTCACTATTCATCAAAAATTGAAGATTTTCAGAACAATGCCAAAATTTCACCCTTAGATATAATTGATATTCCGAATTCAAAAATGATTTATATTTTCAAAATTCTAAACATATAAGTTACATTATTTAATTTGATAATTAATTCCCACTGTCACAACAAATAGCGTGTTTTTAAGAAACAATATATATCAAATGATTGGCAATTGTTTATATCCAATTTCAAAGTGAAATTAATTCTAATGAACACAATTGGATAAAATGGTAAAAATATATTCTAATTATACTTTAAAACCACTCAATAGTATAATTTATCACTATAAATTATTTTTATTAGAAAAGTTGTTTTCATGTATTTATCACTATTCATAAAAAATTGGAAGTTCTCATAAAAATAAAAAAAAATTAACATAGGCTAATTTCGATATTCTAAATCCAAAAATGAAGTCCATTTTGAAATATAAAATATATATAATTTCAAAAATTGGGTATTACTATTCATAATGGCTATTTTGATTGGTCGCGATGTGTTAGAATCTCGAACTTGCATACAATGCAACCTATTGCATTATTAAAAGAGCAGCGTATCGTGAAAGCATGGGGTGTTATATTGTAACCCCCACTACTACGAAAATTTTACAAGAATAATGGTTAGTCATATCAATGCGAGCCACGAAGAATGGTAACTACTAACTGTGTGAGTTTGGAGAGTGGGGTGAAGTAGGGGGCGCAATTTTAACAAAATACGAGACATAGACTGCTTGATGTTATGAAATATGGATATTTTTAGCCGAGGATATTCACATGATGGGTGCATGGTTTACCTAACCATGTATACTTACCTAGTGGGTTCCCTCCTTTAGTAGTGGGAGGCACACGCTTAGGGCACAATTTGGCCAACTATGAGGCCAAACAATGCGACTCACAGATTTTAGTAGAAATGACCATTTCTCCCTTAATGAAATGTTTGACCTCTCTATTACTATAATTTTTTCACCAGTTGAAATAGGGGCTTCTTTATCCCACTATGATACACTTTTATGAACTTCTTCATTTTTTGATCACATTCATCCATCCAGAGTCTGATCAAAGCTCCGTTGGCTGGTTGGATTCCACAATGTAATATCTCAATTCCTTTTTAGGGATTTTTCATTTCCCTTCTTCTCGACATGGTTATTGAGGTGTAGGCTCATATACCATTTTTTTGGAAATTTGGTACACTCTTAATATATCTTCCACTGGATTCCAAACTAGAGGCTAGTACAATATATAGTAGTATCAATAAGAGCTAGGTGGAATATAACTCATCCCTATATTTTTATAGTTCTATAAATTGATGTAGTTGTATGCGCTCTAATATCATTGGGAATGCCCTATTAAATTAATTTGTTTTAATTATAATCATTTTCATCATGTTTTATATCTTTTTTCTCAAATTTTATTCATGTCGTTACAATTTAAAACTTAATTTTTATTGATTTCAGGTAGGGGTTTTTCAATAATTATGCTTTTTTGTAACTTGTTAAGACTATATGCACCCCATTTGGATGTTATTTGACTTGAAAATTATATAGGTATGTGTTTAATGAAATAATTGAAGTTATAATGGCTAGCACTGAAATAATTCTCACTTGACACATCTAAATTATGTTCTTCAATGTCAGTAATAGATCTCAATTGGAAATAAGATGTATATTATATATATGACTTTGACTAATTAAATGTAAATGATTCTTTTGGCTGAATTTATATAAAAACCATTTAAAGATATAAGGGAAGGAAATTTATTTAACCTATTAAATTGACTAAGTGAATTATGAATTAAAAAATTGATGCATTTCCTTTAGCATTGTCACACTAATGAAAGGTATGGAATAAACCCCATTGGCTAATAAAATAGAATGAATATTAAATAGGCTTATTAATTAATGAATTAAAAATATGTTGCCTATTACATATGGAAGATATCATTATTATAGGAGTGGCCAGACATGAGTTATCCTTAGATTCCCAAGAGAATTCCTTAAGCAATCATAAACAACAATTTGATTAAAGGATGTCTCTTTCCACGGGTGAGACCCACCATGGAACCAGATCCTTTTCTACTAGTGGATTATATGTATGAAACAATAGGATCACACAATTATTATTACTGGATTCCTTGGATATACTCCTTGAAAAAAAAATGATATCTACAGACATGTGGTTCCTTGGACACACCCATGGGACTAGTCCTTTATTATCCCATTTTACTTTGTATGGATTCTTTGAACTTAGTAAGAATCATTATTGTGAAGTCCCATGGGTGATTAAACATGGATTACAAACGTTATCCTTTATCCATTATATAAATTATTAATGTGATGGAGACACCTCTAAGGTCAATGATGCCTTGGTTATTACCTTGGATCATATTTACAAAAATAAACATCACATTATTCCTTGTTGAATCTTGGATCCATTAGTATAATTATCAGTTCATGATGTTAGTACTAGTTATTCGTAATGTAACTTACTATAAAAAATATAACATATCTAAAAAATGAAATGGTTAAATGTTCAAATACCAATGAAGGCTAAAGTAGGTAGTTGAATATTTAAATTATTGTACTCCTTTATTTATATATATGAGTTCCTTTACACTGTTTTAGTTTAAATTATATAGAATAGATGTAAGATGAACTGTTGGTAGTGGACTACTAAGAATTCTCACACCCACTATCTAGGCTTCCATTGGTACCCAAAACGATAACATGTATGAAAGTGTCGATAATGGGAAGCATCATTCTTCAGAAACCTTATACATCTTGATTTTATAGTATAAATATTAGTAGATAATGATCGTGCTAGAGCTCATTATGCTAGGATTGTTTTTGGATTATTTTTGGAGTATTTTTCTTATTTTTTATAGAATGTATTTCATACTACCATATAACGATGCATTCATGTTTTATAGATTCATGAAATATATTTTCATCTATTTATTATTATTATTATTTGTTGTTATTATTTCTTATTATTATGTCTACTTTTTATTTTACATATATTAATATTGAATCCAATAATTACCTGTTATTATTTCTATCTATTGTTTCCCACTATATTAATGAGGGAAAAGCCTCCCAATGGATATACACTAGGACTTCAGTTCTAGTCAACAACCACTGGAATTTGGGGAGATGCGCCTAAGTCCATGTGGAAGACCAATATCAAGGAACCCTTTAGTGGAATTCAGTTCTTAGATGTAAAAAATAAAATATGATAATTGTTTCTCTTATAGTTATTCTTTATATGATCTAACAATGACCAGTTTGTCTAAAATAAACAATCCAAATTCATTTTGAGATTCAAACTTAACATCCTTAAGATATCCAAAACGAACTTATCTAATTTTTTAACAATAAAGGAATTATAACAAATCAAAAATAGAAAATTATTATTGAATAAATCTATAATATTTTAATAAATAGGTAAATAAAAATCATATCATTACTATAATGTGTTTATAGATTGTATGTGGATAGTTGGGCTCAATGAAAAGGGCTTTCCTTTCGAAATATTTTTTTAAACTATCACATATAATTAATTTTTTTATTGTCAAGGATCATTTAAATATTTAAATAATATAATTAATAAATATTAAAACTTTTTTAAATGTAATTTTAATTTACTTTTTACATTATTTATCATTTATTAAAAATTAATTATTTAAATTTTCTATATATTGTGTATTTTTATTTTTGTAAAAATGAAAAAAAATAATTTTTTTAACATATATTTCATGAAATCCCCTTACAAACATCAAATATGTTGTTGATTAGATGTATTACATAATAATTTTCTATGTTTATTTCTAATCAAATTATACTTACGAGCAATATTTAATGTATTCGTTTAATAATGACTATCTAATGAAACTAAAAGAAATCATTATTATTAGATAACTAATTTATTTTTTTAACCATTTTATCAAATTCAAATTCAAATGGGATTGATGATTAATATGAAAAAAATTTGTATTTCAAACAATTTATAGTTTTTTAGAGTTTTATAGTAATGATATTTTTTCTTGATATATATCTGATGATGGGTGACCCTAATATGATTATTTAAGGCATTTGGTTAACTGAAGAATTTTATAGGTGATCAGTTAATCTTATGATATATGAGAATTATCTAGTTAAGGGATTCAATTATAAGATTTTGGGAAAGTATGGACATAATAACAGTAATCCAAGTTATATAAAATAATATTTAGCAACTATATTGGAATGAAATCTTTTGACATAAAAGGTAGAAAAAGAGATTCAGTTCTTAGCCTTTTAAAAAAGGCTGAAAGGTTGTTTTTAGGGAATGGTATTAGTGAGTTTTATAACTCATAAAGAATGATAAATTATTATGAATTCTTTTAATAATAATAATAATGAAATATATGATGAAAAATATTAACAAAATATGTTTTTTCAACGAACATGAAAAAGAATATTTGAGGACAATGTTTTATTATGGAAATGAAAAATTTTAAATTGTTTCCATGTTTTGAAATGAATAAAATATTTTTCCTCCATTTTGTAGCCCATTATGAGATTTTTTTGTTATCTAACCAATTTTTCATATTATTGTTCAGATATATCAATGATGAATATAAATTTTGATAAATTCCAAAAAAATTATATCGGAGTTACCTTGAATGAAGAAAGTGTATCATTATAAATTAGTATTTATCTGAAAAAATGGATAATGGTCCCCATGGAAATATCATATTCAAAATAAGTACGTAAATTTTTAAATAAAAAATATACTAAATAATTATGAAAATTAATACCTTTATATAGAAAAATAATTTATGGGATGAATAAGTTACAAGTTGTTATAATATTTCCTGTCATAATATTTGTCCTTGTGATTTAAAAAATGATTTTTCATATTTATTATATTGAAAATTCCAATAATTTGGATAAAAATATCATCCAATAAATTAATATGGCTTCATTTTCTTCGTAAATTATATTTTGGGTTGATAAATCATCCCATTTTTTTATGATTCTCAGATAAAAATAATAAAAATATACTTATATTTCAATAATTAAATAATTTAATTGGTATCCATCTACTATGTTTACTAATGTCTCCTAATAATTGTTTTTGAAAATAATGTGATAAATTATTCAAAATAATTACATAATCATGACAATTATTCTATTCCTCAGGATACATCACTATAAAACATGATGCAACACATTTGATGCATTTAATGTGTACACCTTGATTGTTTTTAATTTATCCTTCACTGTGTCCATTTTCTGACATCATAAGTGATCAAAATATTAATAATTATTTTTAGTGGACCAATCATCCATGTATTTATCCTAGACATATAAAATCTTATTATAATATATATATATATATATATAGTAGTACTATTATCACATTATTCACATTGGTTTTATATTTAAGAATTTTTCTATATATTTTAATAAATCATATAGTATTGTTTGAATTAATGATGATATTATATATTGATTCATCTTATCCATTATTAATAAAATTAATCAAACCTGTATTTGGTATTTAATTAGGAATATTAATAATTATTATATTCTTCATAGTAGTCATGGTTTATCCCCTAGATACTTTTTGTTGTCTTCATTCCCTTGAATTGTTCATACAATTTCTTAATGAGTGATTATAATAAATCATTTTGTGATCTCCATTAATTTTATATGTTCATAATGTAACGAAATGAATATGTAATCCAACTAAATAATATCTAACACCATTTTCTAAGGTATCAAGAATATGTGTCTTGATTGATAGAATATTTCGAAAATTCCACTCTTTATATACACAAAATCCCTTGTAATAAGAAATTTGAACACATATGTTATTGATGATATGTGATGAATCAATGAAAATCACTTTAAAAAATAATTTCATGAATTAAAATATTGATCAATGTGAATCATACAAGAATATTCATTATGAATACTATGATACAAATTGTGGGTCCCAGGAGAGAGTATACCACCACAAAGTGAGGTGTGAATTGGTGGATGCTAAATATACTAACTCACTCAAACCAGGTGATTCCCATATTTAGTTAGTTTAAGAATATTTTTTATTTTTATAATGTGACGACGTATGATATAGATATAACGAACACAACTAGATATATGGTTTTTTACTAGGCTCACACAACCTTATTATCATCTGGATAATCCTTGGTGTTTAGTAGTTGATATCCTATATCCCATGTTCTAAATTAGTTTCAAATATATTTTTTTCAAAAAAAATTCAATTATAAGATTAAATAAAATATCCAATATTTAAAATGAAAATCACTTCATATACCCAGAGTACATCCATATTTTTGATTATTTGTGAATCCATGTTCTTCAATTAGAATTACTATAAATTATATATTGAATTATCTATGAAAAGAGTGTTCATATCTCTCATAGTATATCATTTATTCATCATGCATAACTCCAATCAGGTAACCCTTTTTATAAATACCAAACATTTATTATGGGGTGGAACCATCAGATATGAAATCAAACTCTGATGTAAATCATATAAACGGATAAATCCAAGAGGTATCAAAGTATCTTTGGATTTCTTGGTAGTGAGGCCAGTTACTTATGTAATAAAAATATAAATATTTCCATAAACATATACATAGTAAAACTTTTTTATTTCGACTCATTGTATCTATAGAATTTTTCCATTCTCGTTGCATCAAACTATAGGGTGTAAAAAACATTTACTTATATCACGAGACAACATGGATCATTTATCACCACAACACTAATTTCTCATAGGTTGGTCTTTTGGTTAGATTCAATTTTTTATTATTTCATATAAGAGCACTCATTTCGAAACCAATTGAGAAAATATGTGACACTTCATACATTAGAATAATTTCTTTTTCATGTACATGTTTCCTAGTGGTATTATCTTTTCTTAAGAGTTAAAAAATCTTCTGACAACATAATAAAAATTAAATTATATAATTTGTTTGGTGGTTCTCATGTTAGATAAAATATTTATTATATAATAGTAAATCAATCTTTCAAAGTAATTATCACTATCACTCATTTTAAGGTTTCAAAAACCTTTTTCAAACATCATTCCTATATTTATATACTTATTTTTAAAAAGTTTAAAACTCATCCCTAATGTTTTTTATTAAATGAAATAAATCCTAAATCATCCCAGACAGAATAATGAATTGTCTCAAGAAACCATTGATATCATTAATCTATTATAAGGATTTTCTGAAAACCACACCATACAATGGAATTTTGTTTCTGTAAGTACACGAACCATCCCTTTAAGATCAATTACAATTATTCCTTGTCTCAATAGAGATCAATTTATCTCTATATTTACCAATTTAATTTTGGGGGATTCTAAAATCATCCCATAATATCATTAATTATTATTATTTTTATGTTATTAAATAGATAATGAAAATTATAATTCGATAAATATTAAATTTTAATTATTAGGATCTAATATAAAATATTTTAAATTAAGGAAATATGTTAGTTGATACTTGACTATTTCGAAAAATATTTATTGATGAAGAAAAAATCAATATTTGGTGAAAAATAATCTATCTAAAACATTAAGAACATTAGTTAGATCAAATGACTCATTTTCATAAGAGGAAATATTATGTGTTGAAATGGTTTATAAAATTTAATTGTTTAAAAAAAA
This sequence comes from Viscum album, assembly GCA_963277665.1. Classification (NCBI taxonomy): domain Eukaryota; kingdom Viridiplantae; phylum Streptophyta; class Magnoliopsida; order Santalales; family Viscaceae; genus Viscum; species Viscum album. Next base: position 599,058,130 of record OY728134.1, on the reverse strand, counting down.
GAAATATGGTCATTTAGTAAATAATTTCAATTCCAAAATTCGATATGAAATTAATAATGAAATTTTTAATGAATAATTAATGATGGTTTTTAATTTTCACGTATAAATTAAATCATATACATGAAAAAAAAATTTAGTTGTAATAATTGAATATTGATTGAGATATATTGAATGAAATTAGTGTAATGTGGTAATTTTTTAGTAATTTTCACTTTTTATTCTCCCAGGAATCATTACTATAATGTGCTCAAATATGTACACATTTTAGAACAGTAATTATTAATGGAATATTAATTGGATATCTTCCAAATGTAATGGGTTATCATTATTTAAAATAGTAATACTGAAACCGTGGTGATTATATAAATTTTACGGTGATGATGAACATATTTTGTGAGGGGGAATAATAATGGGCACTTTTAAAAGTAGACTAAGAAGATGTATAATTTATTATATAGTGTCAAGGAATTTTTAGAATTATTAATGATATGAGTTATTTGAATCAAGATAATGATGATAAAACATTATATAGTGATGAGAAAAATAATTGAAAAAAAATAATGTTTTAGGAAAAAATTGGATATTGATATCCTCAAAGATGATCAAAATAAAATGGTTCAAACTAAGATATCTTTTAAGATAACAACAAATAATTAATTATATTTCCAAGACCAACTAAAGAGTATTAATAAATCACTAACTTTTTATAATTGAATTCAGGTCATGTGTAACAACCAATTTAATAATATTAATAAATCCATTTTATGATCTATAATTATTCATTTAATATTTTCAAATTCATAATTGTTTTAAAAATATTATTTTTTTAAATTTTTCAATCAAAAAGTAAATTGTAATATTTTACTAAATTATTTTTTTCTGTATTACATAGTTTTATTTAAAATATAAATTTCCTAATTTAACAACATTAAAATGAAAAATATGATAGATTTTTTAAATCATCATATAAAAATAATATTATTAAGATTTTTTGCTATTTTTCAGAATTAGTATATTTTTCGGTGAATAGTGAACATACTGATTTTGCACATATTATCAATTTCATAATATTAAAATTCACACCCCGACCTTTTTTATTCTATTTATTGTAGTTTGATAATTATATTGTGTTTCTAGTTGAGTTTCTAGTAATATTATTTTTGGGTTTTAGAGGTTTTAGGTAGTTTTGGCCCTATATATGGTAAATGTGTACGATTTGGTGAGAAACTATATGGCTAGCTGATGTAGAGGGAATTACAAGTTCAAATTTTTCATTAATTATTTAAATTAAAAATCATATGAACTATTTGGACTAAAAAGTTCTTGGAAAAGGTGTAACCATTCAAATTATGGTTAGTGTCTGTGGAAAGGTGCATGGCTTGTGCATTTTCTAGAGAAATCATAATGAAAATGTTTGAGGGTGTTTATAAATTTTAGTAGAACAATTTTGAATGATTGAAATGTATTTTCCCAAACCATGAGACTAACACATATATGTTCCCCATCCTTCTAGTAGGATATGTATGACTGAAACATGGTTGCAGAAACATGGAAGTCGAACTGTTTGACATACCCAGATTCTTTAAAACATGATTTTTTCTTTTTCCCATATTATATTTTTAAATTATTTTATCCTCCTCTCCTATTGGTCAAATTTGGTTCATGAAGAGAGCTCCCAAATCCCTCACTCTGGGTTCTTCTTCCATATGTGATTCTTCAACATGTTTCCTCATTATTTTTCTATTTTTTGTTCATTTTATCACTCCTCTTTAATTTTTCTCTTATATTCTGAGTTCTTTAGGGTGGGGTTCCCTCTTAGACAAACCCTATTATAAGGGATAAATTATTTTGGAAAATTATTTTCATTTTAGATTTTACAAATTACTTCTCAGAATTAATTCATCATTACCCCAATGTCTCATCGTATTTTAACATCATTGAGTGATATTTTTCTATTCATTTCCATTATATAACATTCCATTTGACATATAATATTTCCTAATTAATCTCTAAATGTATTATTCATGAGTTTGATGTGTTTATAGATTTTTCAGTTCTTATATTTTTTAACTTTTTGAGAATGTGTTTTATAATGATTTTCATTAAATTTAAAAAGATACCTATGTAGATATGTTGTTTTATAAAATAAAACCAGCCTTTAACAAATAATTAAATAAATTTTTATTATGTTTTTTCTTGGTTGGGATTCTGAAAAAATAATTCTTATGAATTATGTCGGGATTTAGGGATTGGTTCATTTCTAGTATTTGTTTCCTACATATGAAGTCTTTTTATATTATGTGACACTATATATAATTCTTGATTTGACCTACAGATCACATTATGTTAATAAATTTTCATTGTGGTGGATGTGGGAATTTCTATATGTGCATTGGGTGAACATATATATTGCCACAAGCATATGAGTGATAAATCCATAAAAAAAATCTATCATGGAACCCCTAGTTCTAAAAAAAACTTTATCATAATTTCAATTTTTTTATACTCTATTCCATCAACCAAATTGTTTTCAATAACCCCAACACACACAAAATGGATTTTCAGTTTTTAAATCACTTGGATTGTGGGTTTCAAAAATGTTTTCCAAATTATGGACACTTTCAAACCATGATATGTAATTTAGTATGTAACTGAATTTGCACGGTCCTTTGGATTCTCCCAATCCAAAATTTTTATGTGGCATTGTTTTTGGAAAACGATTTTGAATTTGGATGTTGTAAGGCCAAGATAGTACATTGAGATGCTTTATAAATTGGATTTAAATTCATTTGAAATTTAGACACATTTGGAACATTCAGAAGGATTCTATTTGTGATTGGATACCCAATGGTTGTACATCCCATGAGAGGGCCTTAACATAGTTTTTGTCATGGATTTAGAAAGGCAGGACAATGGAATCTATGAGTTCAATTTAATTCAAAGCATGTGATTAACTCCATAGTTAAATTTATACTTTTATCACGGTATTCATGTACATAATATATGATGTAGAGTGATCGTTTGTTTTTAGTATCTATTATATGGATTTGAACCTATAATATAGTGGATGTGCTAGATATGTTTTTCTTCTTGGGATCCTAATTTAGAGAATTCTGGTCAGTAATTGAATATGCAGTTTCCCCATAAACTAGAAGGTGGGTCTGGAATAACTATGTGCTTTGATATCTTTTGGATATATATAATAAACACCCATGATTATATATAATTATGTTTCTTATATATCTCCACCTTGATTACTATTTTTTTAAGTATTTTTCTATTTTTACATGCACTATCTCCCTTTATTCTATCATTATCTACCTTATATTTCTAGTTTTCTTTAATTTGGTTTTAAAAAAATGTTTTAAAAATAAATGATGTACTTGATTTTCTTAATGAACAACATTATTCACACTATATTTATTTAAGTATAGTTTATTTTGAATATTTTGGAAAATAAAATATATGTTATCTATGGTACTTACCTACTAAATTTTTTAGTGTTCACACCCTTAATGTGCCACTCATCATATACAAACCCAAGAAGTTTTTATGGTTTCGGTTTTCTTTTGTTTTCTTATGAAGTAGGGTGATCTTATGGATGGTGGTGACCAATAGGTCACATAGAGATCACGATGGGTTCATATTTTGGTCTATTTTTTCGTTTATTTTATTGTTGATTTTTTATGATGTTATATTTAGATTTGGTTGATTAGTTTTTCATTTTAGTGAATTAATTCTTTTTTATGTTGAGTAAAATTTCATGTATCATTTAAGTAAGATGTTTTTTGGGATACATCATTACCATTTTGATTATCTTTGATCCTCATCCATTTTTTATTGCTTAGGAGGATAGGGAATGCCTCTATGGCCTTGACAAAAGCTTACTTATGTTATCGATTTGGGGTTGAACTTGGTTGGTTCATGAAAAAATGGTAATAAAGAATTCCATTGTTATTTGGGGGTATCAGTTAGACATTAGACATGAATGTTTGGACTCAGGATCTATGTTGGGGAAGAACATCATGAACACTTATCTTGATCATTGAGAAACCATGGGTGGTCATGGAAATGACATTTTTGTCTTGATATTTTTTAAGTAATTGGTTTTAATTTGGTTTATTTAATTTAGGGAATGATATGGGATTTTTTCTGGGGTTACATTATGACACTGGATGGATTAGTGACCCATGTGTAGCCTGGGGTGCACGGTTCAATATACTTCTGGTGGTTGGTGCTTACCCATGGAATGGTCTCCTAAACCATGTGGTCGGGTTATACAGGTCCAATAGTTCATTATTCAATGCGTTTGGTGTGGATAGTGTCTCTGTTTTTTATTGGAATCAGTGGATTTAAAAAGAAAAAATGGTTTTTTGAAAGTGGGTTTTCAAAAAGAAAATATTTTTTATGGTTTTATTTTTAAAGTTATCTTCAGTGTCTAAAATAATATTTATAATAATTTTTCAATATTAGAAATGTGTAATTTTGAATGATATGTTTTTTGAAATTGAAACAGTAATGGTGATTTTTTTAATGATGATTTTGGTTTTTATTTTTGATTCTGGGTATATGAGCATGTTGTTTTAGATTGAAATAGCCCTTTTAATTGGATGTTGATTTTTTTTGTATATAGTATTCATCTCGGAAGGATCCCAAAGGTATCACAATGGTCTCCTCCAGGTCTTGACCCTTCCTAAACTCCTAATGGGGTGTAAGAGAAGAGTTATCCTTCATTCCATTGAATTATACATTCTGACAAAGGTCCATTTGAGTTTTTGGAAGGTGTTGATCGAGTTTAATTTTTTTCATGTATATTTAGAAATCTATAAGATGTAACTGTATGATCTATTTTGTGTTCATTTTTTGGATCAGTTTGGGATCAATGGAAGGTGATTCTACAATTATCATTGAAGATGAGGATGTATTGAGAAAGATTTCTTAACATTTCTATCTGAGGGATCATACCTCAAGATATGAATATAAAGAAAGTGGAAGGTCTCATGGGTTTTCAAAATGGTCAATGGATAATAAAGTACTATGTTTATCACATTGTTAAGATGATTTAATTTTATCAAAATAAAACATTAAAGGATTATCTAAAATATCCTATTTTCATTTTGGGTCTTAATCTATAGTTTAATTGGAAAATTACATCGTCTAGGGAAATGCGATTGGGGAATCTAGTGGATAAGGAATTTTTAGACTAGATGGTTCTTGGAGGAAAAATCATTAGATGTGGGTAGTATCGTTTCCCTTAGAACGCTTGATGTATCCCAAACATTTATAGTTTGTGTAAATGATGCACCAATCCATGAATAGTCTCCCTTGAAAGTTCTTACTTCTCATTCATAAGGACATTATTTTTTTTATTCTTTTTTGGCTAGTTCAGTAATTTAAAGCCTTCTTTTACTCATATTCTAATGGTTTTTTCATTGATGTTTCCATTAGGGTAACCTAGATATTTTTTAAATTTGGTATTCTTTAAGGGAAAGTCTGAGATGATGGTTTCAATCTATTGAATGCGATCATTTAATTTTTCAAATAACCAATGATCCATGCATAGTCCCTTGAGTGAATATGTTCACACAGATATAAATTTTCATCTTCGAGGAACCTTGGAATTTATTTTACATATTATTTTAGAGTGGGGACAATATATCTTTCCGAGTTTTAATTCTATTTATCTTTTAATGATCCATAATGTTGTTAAAGGCTTCATGGTCTTGTTTTTTAGATCTATGGTTGTGCTCTGTTTCATGAAATATATTTTGTTAGCCCATTATATATCATTCTGGTTTGGGTGTGTCCTTGTTTTTTAGATGTTCATGTACTATGGAAATGATGACTCATTGTTTTTTCGAGTTCCCCTCATTTTTTTATCTTAGTTTTGGGGGTTCCAGTGTTTTTCAGTTTATGTATAATTTTTAATTGCGTGGATACCAACAATGTGTATTATTTGAATTCTTCAAGAGCTAGTTGGTTTTGACTTGTTAAGATGAAATTTCTCACTGAGGATCATGGTTTTATCTGTCTTTATTTAGTTTTGAGATTGAGTTTTGTTCCTTGTTTTATTGGGATACTTTTTGGGGGCTAAAACCTGTTTTGGTGAAGATACTTGTCTCACCCTAACCCCATTTTTTCACAAATTTATTTAATTCTAATATTCCCCTAGCTATTTAATTTATTTTTTTATATTTTTTTGAGATTAAATTAAGATTTTTTGGTATTCATTGGATTCATATAGTTTTAGTCCATGTGCATGGTTAGTGTGCACAGTTTGGTGAGAAATCATGCATATGGTGGATGTATAGCGCACTTCCAGAAAATTATTTTCATTCATGATTTGAATTTCATGGCCTATGCATGGTTTTAATTAAAACAAGAAAGGAAAAAGTGTAATTTTTCTTCATGTAGTTGGTGGATAGGAAAATGCGTAGGGTATGATCATGATCCGGATATACTATGTCACACTCATCTGAGGGTTTTTTCAATTTTTTGTATACCAATTTTTCTTGGTTGGCACATAGTTTCTGAAACCCTACAACCAACGCTTGCAGGTTCCCCTTCCTTCTAATAGGGTGTAAACAATTGGTGTATGGTTTGGAAAATAGAGTAAAGACATAGTGTAACATTACCAGATTCCTTAAGGAAAAAGTTCTTCTTTATACCCTATTATTTTATTACCCCATGTCAACACCCCATATCCTCTAGCTTGATTCCGGCACATGAAGGGAGCACCCCAACCCCCTATTTCCTCTTCTATTATTGATTATCCATTATGCATCCTAGTGATGTTTCTTATAGTTTTTAGTCATTCTATTCCTATTTTATTCTTTCTCACTTGGATTTTTGGTTATTATTGGTTGGGTTCCCTCCTTGAAGATCCCTAGGGTGATAGATGAAAAATTAGGGTTAATTATTTTAATATTAGGGTCTTTGGATTTCTTCAAAATATTAGTTTTTTCATCACCTGATTTCTCTTCACATTCACACATCATTGAGGTAGGTTTTTCCCTCCATTTTCATTCCATAATATTCCATTTGATGGTTGATATTTTAAATGTAATTTATACATGTTTTCATCATGATTTTAAAGTGTATATATGGGTTTTTGGTGTCTCTATATAGCTATTTTCATTAAAATGGGGCCTTTAAAAGGTTTCATTAAATATACCTAAACATATAATCACATAAGTCGTTTTAGAAAATTATTATTGTCCATTGAAAATGAAATTTATTTTTTTTGTATTATTTTTTCCTTAGTTCCGTATTGGAAATGTTTTTCTTATGTATTTAGTATATTTGTGAGGGTTTTTTTATTTTATATGATTTTTTTCTTATTTGTGAAGTCTTTTGGTATGATGTGAATTTTTTTATTATTATTGATTTCTCTCATGGATATACTTATAGTTATACATTTATATGGAATTGGATGTGGTAATATCAATATGTGCATGAGGTTAACATATAGATATGAACATACATATGAGGGATAACTCTATAAAGAAATCCATATTGGAATCCATCGTTTTCAAAACAACCTTATCCCATTTCCTTTGTATTTTCCACATCATATAAAAAATAGTTTTATAAAACCCCAAAGCATACAAAATAAATTAATAGTTTTTATATGAATTTTAATGTTATGTTCTTTTTTTCAAATATTGGTCAATTTTCATCTCTGAAGAATAAATGGTGTTTTAACATTTGGTTTTGATAAAACATTAGATTTTTAAATGTTATGTTTCATTTGGTACTTGGTGATGTTTTATAAATTATTTTTATATTCATATACTGTGTAATAGCAATATGAAAATTTTTAAAGGTTGTACATATGAAAATAAATTCTATGATTATCATTATGATGATAGAGTATTCACATAGTTGTTGTTAATGATTAGAAAATGATTGAATCGTGGAATCTGTATGTTATATTTAAAACCAATCATGTGATGTCCTTTTTATGATCCATTATACAATTATCACAGGATTCATAGAAGTTTTCTAGAGTGTCATGTTATGGTTACATTATATTCTTGATTAGATAGGCCTAAAACCCCTTTATATAGGATATGCTAGGTTGGATTTTCCACTAGTGGGTCTAGTTAATGGTAACTATGTTGGTTATTAACAATGGATTTTCACCATAAACAAACAAGTGGTTCCGAACTGAGTATGTATAACTATTTAATATAGTGATGTTTCAGAAACAAAAATAATTTCATGTTTCTATGATTCTAATTTAGTTTTCTTCACCATGGTTAATTTTTATCTGAATTAGTATGCTTTCACATTAACAGTCTCCCTTTATTCTGGCATTTTTCTCTTTATCTTCCTGAATTTGTTTTCTTAGTTTTTAAACTATGTTTTAAAAATAAAAGTATTAATTTATTTTATAAATTAATAAAACCCCATTTCAATAAAATAATTTTAGACTAGAATATTTGGACTATATAGAGATAGGAAATGTATGGATTCTGTGGTTTTGACAAAAAGAGTTTTTTTATGCTCACACCATACTTGTGCCACTCGACTTCAGTAGAATAATGCCTTTTTAATGTTTATATTTTATTTAGTTTTCTAATAGAGATGGTTGGCCGTATGAATTGTGGTGAGAAATATGTTACAAGGAGATCATATCAGATTTTTTTGGTTTACATTTGTTTTTAGTTTCTTGTTTTGGTCCGCTATAGTTATATTTTAATCAGGTTCACTATTTATTACATTTAGTGATTTAGTCCTTCTTTTTAGAATAAATAAATTGTAGTTTCTCATTTTTTATTGTTTATCTATGGATAAATATTTTCTCTTAGGAATATATTTGATTCCGAGTACTAGTTTTGAGCCCTTGAAGATCAAGAACACCTCTTGGGAATTGTTGCATACTGGCTCTGGTGACCGGTTTGGTGTTGACCCTGTTGGTTAGTGATAGTATCATGATATAAGAATTAAATAGAATATTATTAATCCTTTTAATAGAACATATTATTATATATTTAATAATTAATATGATGCAATTATAAATATAACTATATATATTTATTTTTGAAAATTTTGAAATCTATGTCTTGTTTTTACTATGATAAGTTTTATGGTTTATATTTTATAATCAAGTGTTAACATGTTTACACCTATATTTGGTTTAGTTTTAGTATCAAATGTGTCACATTTTATATCGTATTTGAGTAAACTCATTTTAAATTAATATTATAAATGACATTGGTGTAAAATCAATTTTATTCTTAAAAAATAATTTTGTCAAATGGGTTTTTATTTAGTTTTAATGATTATATTAAAAGTAGATTTTACCAATTCTTCAAATTTAAAAATATAAATATGTTAATATATTTTTAATAAAACTATTTAAATCTTTAATTGATGGTAATTTCATTTCTAATGATAATGAATTGTCACCATAGTAGAATGACCTCCCCATGGTAAAGGATAAAAGGGATAAAGAGGGGGTTAGACTAATAGATAAGGATATAAATACCTCAGAAATATTAATAATTATGTTTATTGAGTTTATTGAAGCCATAAATTATCCTATATTTTATATTATAAAAAATTTAAGCCATATTCAATGAAAACTAAATATATTATATCTTAATGTTCATAATAATTAAAAGGGTGCCACTCCTCTCATTATATAAGAGACACTTCATTCCTCACTAATCTAAACACATTAAAGACTATATATATACCATTAAATACCTAAATTAATTCTTAGATAAACTCCCCACACCCTATCTCTCCTTTTATAAACAATATACCAATCATAAAATGATTTTTGTTTATGAAAATTGAATATATTGAAGGAGGATGTATAAGTATTGACAAAATTATTTCAGGATTATTTATTTTTCTACAACCAAAATATATTAAATCCATATAAATTAAATTAATTTATTATATTTAATATAATATAATGTTATTATATTGATGAAAATTTTATTTTCTACAACCTTTCCATCCCCATTGTATTGAATGTTTCCCTCATACATTCATGTGGGCTACCACCACCAAGTAGTGATGTGTTTCATTATTCATCACCACCTCACATAGTTTTTCATAAATATGTATTTAATAGATATATACAATTTTTAGTTACTAATTTATACTCTATAATGTTAATATATTGTCTACCATCTTACTCTATCATTATTAGAAAAATGATAACAGATTTAGTGATTTCATTTGGACATCCCATCCAATAAGTGATGTGATTCGTTTTTAGATTTTCCCATAACATGAAATATCATAAAGATAGATTTAATTATTAATTACTATTTTTAAAATATTTTTATGATTCTATAAAGTCAACCATTTCCTTTCATTTTTTAGTTTTCATCAATTAAAAAATTTAAAATTTTTATCATGAATATGTATATACTACCACCTCCAGGATTAATATACCTCATTTTCAATTACCACATCACATGGATGGTTTTATAAGTCTGTCCAATAAAAATATTATAATTATAGAAAAATTAATATTGTTTATATTATTAAATTATTGGACATTTGACCATGATGATCTCAACGAAATTATAACACCCAGATATTCTAATATAATAATCATATATTAGATAGTGTGCATGACACACGACACTAATCACATAATATGATATAATAACATGATAATTTAAAATATTTAAAATATTTTAAATATATTTTAAATATTTTATATTATCCAATTTAGGGAACAAAGAGTTCATGTGAGTTACACTCAATAATGACCTTCTTCGATGGCTTCTGTTACACACAAGACTGAGTTCTTCCAATTAATAATAGAATATTAAAATATTATTATTTAATATTGTTACATATAAACTATTTATTATGAGTAGTGTTAAATTACATATGAAAATAAATTATTTTTATAATTATAAAAATTAATTCATTGGATTCCAACAAATGGTAAATGAAAATAAGAACCAATTGGATATAAAAATAAATATTATTATATATACACTTCCAAAAGAGTGTTTCATTGATAAACCTAGTTAATTAAAATAAGTGAATGATTTTAATGAAATATATATGTTATTTATTAAATAAAATAATATTTATATTCATCCATTACGTTTTATATGAATAAGACAAGAACAACCCATATTTTACACATAAAAATATATATTTTTATAAATGAAATTTTATCACCTTTTAATGGTGACCCATTATTGAATAAGAAATTTAAAAATTTATTTGATTAAATATGTCAAAATAAACTTCATATTTGAAATAAAAACATCATAATTATGTCATCGTGAATTTTCGAAAATTATCAGAAATATATCATTTTTAATGAAGAGTTAAAAATACTACATTTTAAATAAAATATTATTTTTCATAGTATTTATTTATAAAGTAAAATTATGTTTTATTTTGTATTTATAGTTAAATTAGATAATATTTTTATGAATTAATATAATTTAGGTTATTAGAATAAATTTCACTTTGAAATTGACAATAAACACACATCATTCTCTATGATATTTTTAATTTAAAAACTCGTGTTGTCACCCCGCCTACGGGATGAATATTAAATTAATTTAAGCCAAATCTATGATTTTAATTTAAAAATTTGCATAAAAATTTGGAATCAGAGTAAATTAAAATTTCTGAAAAGGAAATTTTTTTTTTAACAAAAACATTAATGAATGTAATTAAAATCAATTACAATTATTAAGGGAAAATTATACATAATAAAGGACTAAAACTTTATATTAAGGGCCTAAATGACCTATAAACATGACCAAAAACCATTAGATGGACATATATAGACCATAAACAATCTATTATTGTGTTTTTTATTTCTTATTACTTTTTTAGTAAGAACTTGAGTACACGTAACTTGTTTCCAAAAATTGTCAGTGACTCTTTTTCCTTCCCAATAAAAGGTCACAAAATCTCCCAACTCCTCCAACCTATCAATCCATTTAGTTTTAAATTATATATACCCAAATAGATTCTTAAATTACATCCCCTATACCATGAATAACCCCTTTTGGATGTATTCCTTACATGGAATCCTTTTTGTACAAACCAAAGGAAGTTAACTAATTAAAAGGTAACCTCTTCTCTAAAACACTATAGTTTCATTCCCATTAACCACAACATAAAATATATTTATTCAATTATTATATAAAATAAAAATTATAATAAATATCATAGGAATTTTAATTTAAATTTTTTACCTACACTTACACACACCTCCATCTAATTGGTAACACACATATTGTTTCTGTGTCGGGAAACTATTGCCTCACGAAATGATGATTGGTCAATTATCCTTTACCACATATCATTTTTGTAAATAATGATTAACACTATTTTTATATATTAAATACATGATATTTATTAGGTCTCTAGACTTATTTAATAATTCTATAATAAATACCTATAATATGTTCAATTTTTCATTAATACGATAACCTCATTTGAGGAAGTGTGGACTATCGCACCCTCAAAGTGATGTGGTTCATTCACATCATACATGGAATGTATAATTGTTGGTTTTAAGAAACCTATGTAACATATAAAACATATAATTTATACTTTAATTATAAAATCAATAAGTATTATTTATTTTTCATTATTTTAATACAATAGTTTAATGAAAGTACCATTTATGTTTACTTATAGCCTAGCATATCCTTGAAAAGTACATTTGATTTCTAATCTCCAAATATAATATAATACTATAAATACATGTATAATGATTATATTTGATAATTAAGTTATGTTTTACATTCATTATATGTTGAATCCATGATTTAATTAGTGATAACAAACAAATAACAAGTTAAAACATACTCGAGAAAACTATGAAATTAACACCAAAAATAGAGAAATTAATGAAAGTTGTTATCAAATGGGAATTAAGGTATTATAAGATGATAATACATGTCATCAAACATTATTATGGTTATGGAATAATTATGTAACATAGTTTAAACCATTATACTATATGATAAAGTCAACAAAATTAATTGAAGGTTAAGGAAAGATAATTTCATATCAATTTACTTTTCATTGAGACTCATTTGTTATTTTGCACCAATTAAATTTTACTTGGTGTATATACTAAAATTTATTTGTTATATCATGAATCCAATTATTCTCATGGAAATATATGTTTAATTTAATTTCATACATTGTGTACATTATGATTCATATGATTTAATATGATATGAGACACATTGGAATGTTTGAAGGTTATTATCCTCAATAATGTTCTTAGTGATAACATTTGCAATCTCACTTACTTTTGTAATCATTTTACATTGTATGAATCTTGGAATATACCTATAATTATATGATGGATATTATTATTTTCTGTACCATATATAGTTTCACATATATTGTTTACTTGGAAAATTATTTGATCAACTGGGTAATTATTTTATAAATACGAATATTTTATTCATTATGGGTAATTGATAGTGCATATAATTTATTTTGATTATTATATATGAAGAATTATCTTCACCAGTACTGATGGGTGGATCCCAAACACTATATAACTCCTCTATGCATCGACTGGATTTAATGAGACAAATAAGTTAGCCAAATATAATAGGTTTCTATCCATAGTTTTAAAGAGTCTTGTGATTTGTTAAGATGATGTAAGATTTTTTGTGCCTTAGATATGAATTACATTAAGAAATAATTTCACTAATTTAGTTTCAGGTATTAATTTTCAATGATATATTGCATCTACATATCTATTTATTTACTTAATTATCATTATATTTATTTATGCAATACCTTTATGATTGTTTCCTCACATTATTAATTATACCTTTTCAAGTTGTGTAAATGGAAAGTGTGCTCAGTTATTTACCATTCCATATATATTGTGTTGTTATTTCCTTAAATTTATTTACCTGTACTAAGAATTTTTTATCCCCCATATTATGATTCTTTTCCCATAAAATTAAGAAGATAAATTTGAATAATTTTTCAAGGATACAGTTTATTTCAGTTTATTATGTAGAATGATTTATTTTGTTTTGACAATGTATTATGGGTATCATATATCTAATATATCTTTTCAAAAATGCTAAACTGATTGGTCCTTATAGATTTGATTATTTTTAATCATTCCAATGTAATAAGATAATTCCTTGGATAAAGGCTTCTAGGGGAGGGTCATTATAGTTTGTATTAAAGAATTTTCAATAGCAACCTTATAAACTAGATTTAGAAAATATAGAATAGAAAACGTAATCATAAGATAGAAATTGAGTATGAGTATATAATAACAACATAGATTTATGGTATGGTAGATATTATATGGGAAATACTAAAAATACATACTTGTTTGTACACTAAAATTGGACATGGTTCTGGAATATATGTTCTTGGAAATATTTACTCTAAAAAGGTGTTTCGAGCCTGACATGGGGAAACCCGGTACATGAAAACGAGCCTTATTATGCACCTGGTTTGACACTCCTGGGGGATGTGCAAAGGATAATTCACATTTTATTTAGACGCCATTAAGAATGATTTAAAATTAAATATAACCCCATGTAACCAAAGTTTATGATTCAAGGATTCATGATGCTTAAATTTATGTTCTGTGATATTCCATATTTAGAGTTACAAAATGTTCACAAAATTATGTGATAATATAGATTATTCAATTTTTTTGAAATGCATCACAAAAGGAAGAATAGTAACAATAATAAAGGAAAATATAGATATTTCCCTACATAAGAAACAAATATAACTATAATTAGATCTGGTAAGGTTATATATATATTATTGTAGCTTAGTCAGGCAGTGACAAATACCAATTCATGAACGGAGTAACCAATTCTATAGATTTATTATCCAATGCTGGATCGTATATGCAGCGGAATCCCCCATCATTTTTTGGGACTAGTAATGAAATTGTAACAGAGAAATGAATTATGATTCTAGATATGTCCTTAAAATAAAGTAAATAAGAAAATGTTACACATGCGGTCTGTTGTCTCTATGGTGATGTTGACTAGTGGTGGTCTTAAATCCAAAATACATGGGAGGATAACAAATTGATTACATAGAATGGAGAACTTTTAAGGATACATTCTTCAATAAATACATTCCTCAATATCAAAACATTGATATGAAGAGGAAGATCCTTAGCTTAAAAATAGTTAGATGACAGTTTCATATATTATGAAACTACATATAAAAGGAATTATAGGTATGGTACAAATTATATACACACACTGAGTGCAAGAACTGCCACTTATGTGAAGAAATAAAGTCATGTTTTTTAATGTATCATGTGTCTCAAAACATTTCTTCAAAAAATGAAATAGCTTTATGTGAAATCAAGATAGATAAATAATTCTCCATGCCAAATGGATTTATGTGATACCATGATAAGAAGAGGTATTATTAACATCATAGAAAGGGGAATTAGTCATAGAATATGAAGGGAATGGAGGAATTTCTAATAAGTGATAAATGTTGAAGGAATCGCCCTGGAAAATGCTTTAAATGATAGGAAGTTTTCTATAAGTATGTGAATAAAATTCACTTGAAAAAAATGAAAAAAAGGATGGAAAACAGTAAAATTCAATGATAAAAATTTAGAGATATGGGTCACTACACAAACAAAAGCCCCAAATATGAAGGGATAATCCATCCCATGAATATAATATATCAAGGTCAAGTATATGATATTATCACAACCGAAGTGGATTGATTAATGTTCTTATATATCAAGAGCAAACAAATATGTTTTAAAAGTATTTTTTATGATGTTCTCATCATATGATTCATGAAATATGTAAGGATTGTATTTCAGTACATTGTAATTATGTATTTTATATCATATGTTGAATGGTAACAAGAGTACTTATTTTGTAGAAATATCAGTTTTCTATAAAACACATGATTGTGGGGAAGAACACCCATAATATGTTCCTAATGTTGAGATAATGATGAAGAAACTATTAATTTGTATATGTTATGACTATCTTAATGACTTTTCAACAAATCTTCTATGATAATATTGATTGATTTTACAATAATTTTAGATTAAATGAATATATCAAATAATATATGTCTTACTTTGGGAATAAAGAATAATACATGTTTACAAAGAGGTTTTGTGGTGATTCGAGTTATTACCATATATGAAGAGGATACACGGGGAATTTATTCACATGTGTGAATGTGATAATTCAGAGCTACATTATGATGATTAATAATTAATTTTAAGAAAAATTTTGAAAAATTTTGAATTTCCTTCCAAAGTGATTGGATAATAATCTGTTGGAAAAGTTAACCATTTATAAAACGGTTCGATATGATCATTGGATAAGATTTTAGATGTTAATGTATTACTTCACCATGTTATTCATCATGATAAAAGAGATGAAGTAGAAATAGTTCAAGGATTAGTAAAAGGAAAATACTATGTTTATTGAGATGCATATTTACTTATATTCTTATAGAGTGAAATAATTCCTTATGTATAGAAAAAAATGGGTTTGAAAAAAAAATGATATCCTATTATCATAATTTTTTATGATATCGATGACATTTATTGACACCTATGGTTTCTGGTTTTGTGGTCAACATCATTCCACTGAACATGTTCTCTGGAACAATTTATCAAAACTTGATTGTTGGAATTTTTCTTCTATATCCATTATTACATTTTGCACTTATGTTATCCTTCTTGGGAACCTAGTTACATGACAATTTTAATTTACATTATCTCTTAATAAGAATATGTGATGATATCATTTATTATGATGTGGGTATTTAAAAAAAGATTCTTTTCAATCCCTCTATCACTGATTTGATGTTTAAATTGTGAGGATGAAATATAATTATGGTGGAGAGAACGTAACACCCCAAAATTATAATGTTTGAACCTTATATTTGATAGATTGTATGACACATGAAACTAATCATATAAGATGATATAATTCCATGATACATTAAAATATATTTAATTAATAAAATTATATTGGATATTTTTTATACTTATTAATTCAAAAAACATCGAGTTATGATGCATTAAACTGAAGTGTGACATTCTTAGACAGTTTGTGTTACATGTAATATGAGTTTTACCAAAAAAATAATATATTATTAAAATATTATTAATTAATTCAATTTGTTTTAAAAATCCATTTTGATTAGTATTAACTAACATATGAATTCTTATGATTTTATAAATATAAAATTAAATCATTGTTTACTGACTAATAATAAATGAAAATAAGAAAAACTTTGATATAAAAAAGAAATATTATTATTTATATGCTTTTGATGTAGTTTTATCTTATTAGACATAGTGAATTACAATTAGTTAATGATTTAAATGAAAGATATGTTTTATATATTCAATAATTTTTTTTATATTCATCAGTTATGTTTGACATGAATAAGATATAAACAAACCCTATTTTACACATAATAACATATATTTTTTAAATACAATTTTATCTTCTTTTAATGGAGAAACCAGTTTAAATATAAATTTTGACAAATTAATAGATTTAATATTAGAAAATAATCTTCATATTTCAAATATAAAAATAATAATTTGTCTATGGTGAAATTTTTATATTTTTCAGAAATATATCATTTTTAATGAATAGTTACAAATAAAGCATTTGTTTCAAAATTTCTTTTTGCTCTAATTAATTTATAATGTTAAATTATGTTGTAGTGTATTTTTAATGTATAATTGGATAATATTTTTATTATTAAATCAAATTTAGTTTGTTTTAATATATTTCACTTTGAAATTTATTATAAAAACATAGAAAACTTTTAGACATTTTTACTAAAAACACCATGTTGTCATCCCCCTTATGGGAAGAATTTCAAATTAACTTCTAACACTTGTTTGATTGGAATTTTCACTAATGGATTACACATTTGGAATCATAATAACATAAAATTTATGTTAAGGTTAAATTAGTTTCTTCTCAAAAATATTAGTGAAATTATTTATAATTAATTAAAATTATTAAGGAAAAATTAAGCTTAATAAAAGACAAAATCGTTAACTTAAGAGGGGAAAAAACCTAAAAACCTATAAAAATAAATTGGATGGCCCTATCTCTTCCATAATACTTACATTAATGAGTTTTTTAACTTTTAAAACTTCTTTATGTAAGAACATTTTTACACCGAGCTTGTTCCCAAAAATTCCATGTGAGTCATTTTTCTTCCGTATAAATGGCCAATACATCCCACTATTCCTCACACCTCTAAAACAACATATAGTCTTCCATGATCTGCCCAAATATATTATCCACATACCTCTACTAGACATTGAATCCTACATTTTGTAAGTAATCCTTCCAAGGATTCCTTTTTGTATAAACCAAAAGACGTTACCTGATTAAGTGGCAACGCCTTCCCCCAAGTTATATAGTTTCATTTCCTTTCACCCCCCAAAAATCACATTATTCCATTCTTATATAAAAACACCAATTTAATAAAAATAATATGATGTTTTTATGAAATGGGTTAAACCTACACTTAAATACACCTTCATTTAAAGGGTATCGAACATATTATTTCAATGTTCGATGAACTACTGCCTCACGAAACGATGATTGTTCAATTTTCCTGTACCACATATCATCTTGAACATTATGATGGAAAATTTTTTATCTATGATATAAATGATATTTATTATATATTTATACATATTTATTCCTAATATAACACATACATTTAATACATTCCATTTTTCGTTAATACGATGACATCATTCGAGGAACTGTTGAATAATGCCCCCTCGAAGTGATGTGTTTCGTCCACACTATACATGAAATATAAAAAATATGATCTTAATAAAAATATGTATCATAAATAACCATTATATGATATTTTAATTTTAATTTACATTTGTGTTATTTATTTTTAATTATTTTAATACAATAATGAAACAAAAGTAACATTCATGTGTATGTACAACCTACCGTCTCCCTGAATGGTGCAATTAATTTATTATCTAGAAATATAATGGTCTACTATAAATAAATTTATATGGATTATATATGATTATTACAATATTTTTTTCATTCTGGAGATCATTAAACCGTGATCTAATTAATGATAACAATCAAATAACATGTTAAAACTTACTCGAGAAAAGTAGGCAATTAACACCCAAATATTAAAATTAATTAATGTTGTTAAAAAATAGGTAATGAGATATACTAGGAAGATAATATATAGTATTATAAACATGAATATGGTTCTCTAATAATTTACTAATATTTTTTAAACCACTATATAGATAAATAAAGGCCACACAACAAACAGAATGTTAAGGTAAGGGAATTTTGTCTGAATTTACATTTCATATAGACCTATTTGTTATTTAGAGCCAATTCACTTTTACATAGTTTATATACTACCTTTTTATTAATATATAATGAATCCAATTATTCTTCTGATATTATAAAATTCATTTAATTTAATATTTTTTGGATTTTTTAACGTGGAATGGGACACTTTTGAATGTTTAATAATTATTATCCCCAATAATGTTCTTAATGATAATCTTTGCAATATCACTTCCTTTTGTAATCATTTTTCATTGTAAATTTACAAGAATATATATATATATATATATTTATACAATGGATATAATTATTTCCATAACATTATATTATTTCACATGTGGTGTTTACTTTGATAGTTATTTGATTAAATGGGGAATTATTGATATATTAGTATCTTTTATTCAATATGTATATTTGATAAGGTATATTATTTATTTTTGTTATTTGATATGATAAATTATTTGAACTTGAATTTATTGGTGGATCTTGGTTTTTATATACCTCATTGATTCATCAATTGGTTCACATGAGACAAATAATTTGGCAAAATTAAAATACATTTATCCATAGTTTTAAACAATCTTGTGAAAGGTCTTGACAGTATTAGTTTTTATATTCCATAGAGATGAAGAACCTTAAGAAAAAATATCCCTATATTAGATTCATTTATTATTAATCCATTAGATTATCTATCGATATATATATGGATGTAATTCATTCCCTCTTTTTTTGACTTATGGCATGGACTTAATTTTCTTACGTTTCACTATTATTTATTCCTTATCTAGTTGTGTAAAGGGTATGTGTGCTCTATTATTTACCCTTACATAAAGATTTATTATAAGGACCCAGCCTTAAAACACTACATAATCATGAATTAAATGAATAATTCACATTGAGGATCTTTTCAGGATTAGAGTTTTAGAGAAAATAGGACATAACTATTATATCTCAATGATTACAAAGTAGACACATCTAGTTAGTTTCCATTTTTTTCACAAAATAAAAACTCTTGAACAAAATAGTCATGTCTATTTCCATGTTTTAGACAGAATGACATTTCCTTGATCCCATCCTTGTCCCTATTCTACTTTATGTCCTATGAAATACATTTCAAAGACTTGGGATGAGCGTAAAAAGCTCAGTAAGGGTTCTAACAATATAGAAAGAATACATTAGTCCACGTATACATAAGAATCAATGAAATCATACTTTACTCATAAAACATAAGCACTATAACATACCTCATGAAATCATAAGATTTATGAATACCTCATAGAAATCATAAGAAATAATGGTAACTTGAGGCATTCATAACATTCTTACGTAGGGAGTAACCCTCATGGATACATTTGGAATACCCATCGCATTATATTCCCTAAATATCTTCGGAGAAACCTTAGAGTTTAACTCCTTCACGTTACCCAATGCATTGGAGAGCAATCTTGGGATCACCCTCCCTTAGTTTATCACGAAACCACCCGACTTCATAAACAATTCCCAAGAACCATGACATAATCGTATCACATAAAACATTTATAAAGGAAACATAACATTTCCACATTTCAATCACAAGATATCAATACAACACATTGATATAATCAAAACATAATCAAATCAATTTTCAATAACAAAATAAAATAATAGTAAAACATGGTATTTATTTTTCATTTAAAAAAATATATGGCTTTTAGAGGAATCCAAAACTCAAATAATGGTCAGGACGGCAGAAAAGTCATTGTCACTGCATACGTAAGACAAAAACATTCTTTTTTTCGTTTAGTAAAACGATTCATGTAAAAAGATTCCTTTTGAATGAAATTAAAAGTCCAAAGTGTTTATTATACAACTAATAAAATAAAGTCATATATAAATTGAATTTTGCCTTAACGAAATGATATTGAGACGAAGTCCCTTACAAAGACGGTATCCTTAGATTAAGGATAAATAAATTACATAATTATGTGTGACAAATATAAATACACTCAATATAAGTGGATATTAATTGTAATAAAATCATCTTTCATCCACACATATTCACAGAATGACATAATCAAGAAGTAGAGGTTTAACCCAAAGAATTGAAATTGGGTTAAGAAGTCCCCTTACAGAAATTCGATACCCTAACAATGTCACTTTAAAATTCATAAAATGAGTTGATGAGAGATAAAAATGGTATCTAATCACATTTACATAAAATTTACAGTAATAAGGATATATAAGAACATATCCCAACATAAGAAGATGTAAATTAAAAGACCTAACAAAAAGAAATCTTTTAAAAAGATGAGGGTGAAAGGTTCCCTTACCGATTTGGGTAACTTTCAAAACATACACCCCATGAAATAAGGGTCTACAATGAAGATGTAAATACCCATAAATTAAATTATATTACAAAATGAATTAAATCATGTTCAGTACATACACAACACAAAAGGAAATAGTGGAAAATGTAGAATGAATCTCACTGGAATAAAAAGTGAGATAAAACCCCTTACCTCGTTGTAATAAATCGATTCATACAACCAAAAGATAATAAACACCAAATGAATCACATAATACCATGAATATAAATAGAATCATGATAATATATATAAAATTTCAGTACAAAATACACCACATGCAACAAATAAGTGGTGAACAATGGAAATATAACAGAGTTAAAAGTGAGATATAAAACCACCTTACCTCAAGTCTGACTTGTCTTGTTCGTTTCTTTATATTCCTGAATAATAAACTTTGGTAAATTTATAATTTCATAAGGACTTTCTTTAAATTTTATTATAAAATTCATATCACAAATTATCATGTTATAATAACTAGTTAATTATGTGAGTTCATATCATACGTTTTGTCAATGTTCGGTACATGAGTAAAAAATGAACTTGTTTGAAACTAATTTCCATTGTAGTTATAAGTAAATCATATAAATAATGGTATTAATGAATTAAATATCATATATATCAAGTATATATTCATTTTATACAATTACATAACATTTGGAGATAAAAAATTAAATGCACCGTTCATGGAGACGGTAGGTCGTACGTACGTATGAACGCTACATTCATTTCTTTGTCATATTAAAGGAATTAAAACTAAATGAGACGTATATATATTATAATTCTAGTATAATATATATGTTATATAGGTAGCATAAGTTCATTAATTACATTATTTATAAATTCCATGTTTGGCATGAACGAGTCACATCACTTGAGGGGGTGGTAGTCTACACTTCCTCAAATGAAATTAGCGTAGTTCCACAACATGAAAAGCATAACGATGTGATTTAAAAATAAAACTCAGAAGCATATAAAAAAATAAATACCATATATATCATATATAAATATAGTGACATCATAAATGCCACCATGAAATGTGTTAAATGATGATTCAACAATCATCATTTCGTGAGGAAGTAATTCGCCACCCACAGAAACATTATATTCTTTAACCATTAGACGGGGGTGTGTGTAAGTGTAGGTAGAATCCTTATCATAAAAAATAATAGTATATTTTGGATACATTTGTTCTTATGGGATAAAATAATAACAAGATTGTAGTGAGTGAAGAAGGAAAATTAATGAAAGAAACTCGAGAGAAGACATTACATCTAAATTGGGTAACTCTATTTGATTTGAGCCAAAGGATTCCATGGAAAGACTTATTCCCAAAGTGAGGCTTCTAGGAGTTAGAGAGTGATGTGGAGAGATAATATGAGAAGATTTTGGATGATACAAGGGCTTGAGAGGTTTGGGTAAGTGGGTATAGTTGGGGGCCTTTTATAAGAGGGTGTAGGGTTACTTTTGGAAAGTCTTGAAATGTTACTTTATTATAAAATGATTTTCAGATTTTAAAGGTCACACAATTATATATTTTGAGGATAAGGTGGCAAGGTTTATAAATCCACCCATACAATAGGTTTTCTAGAAGTGTAAGTCATATAGTTTACCTTATATTTTCATTTTATTTACATCGTTCATTAATGAGGTAATCACTGCATCATCACAGGGTCATAAATAAAATTATTTATTTAATGTCTAAAAATTATAAAAAATATACCATGATGTATTAATTATTTTTAGATTTTTAATGAATATTTATATTATAATAGATCATTTATGTAAACCAAATTAAAATTGTTTTACTTAGGATATACAAACCTTTGTTATATTTCTCTTCTTTTTAAAAATAATGTCATAAATGCCTATATCACACCCATGTGACTCCATGGTCCCTAAAGTTTGGTAAAACGCTTCCCACAGTCGGCCATGACTCAAAAAAGAGTATTTGGACACATGTTGTGATCATTTTATATTATTATGATATTATTTTATTACGCTTAACTATTCGATTACTAATTAATCACGGTAATTAAAGATAATTGTCGTCGTTACTATTCATAATGTCCAAAAACAAAAGTGTATTAATTACATAATTTGGAACTTCTGATTACAAATATGGAATCCATTTTACCAAATTTCAAACACATAAATTGCATTAATTAATTTAAAAATAAGTCTCGTTGTCAAAACCAAAGACGGGTTTTTAAGATGTAAAATTTATCAAAATATTGAGTAGTTTTTACATCCAATTGAAAAGTGAAATTACTTCCAATGAACAACATTGTATTAAGTGATAAGAAAATAATTCAATTAAACTTTAAAACCAATTAAAAGTAAAATATAATTATATAATTAAATTAGATGAAAAATTAGTTTTGATGTAAAATGTAGTATTTTTCACTATTCATTAAAAATGAACATTTTTCAGAAAAATGCCAAAAATTTATCCAAAGTAAATTCGATATTAAAAAGTTAAAAATGATATCAATTTTAACATATTAAAAACATAGAAGTTTCATTAATTAATTTTATAAATAATTCCCGTTGTCAAAAAATAGCATGTTTTGAATAAACAATATATATCAAAAGATTGACACTTTTTCATGTTCAATTTCATAGTGAAATTAATTCCAATGACCACCATTGAATTAAATGGTAAAAATATATTCTAATTAAACTTTAAAACCAATTAAAAAGATAATAAAACCATATAAATAAATTATATTAAAATGACGTTTTGAATTAAAATACAACATTTATCACTATTCATTAAAAATGAACTTTATCGGGAAAATAACAAAAATATACACAAAGTACATTTTGGTGTCCTTATTCTAAAGAAGAATTTTATTTTGTCAAATATAACATATAAAATTGAAAAAAAAATAGTTTTAGAAAGGGTTCTCCATCAAACGGCTGTTAATTGACCTTTTAAAGAATATTAGAATGTTTATTCTTAAAATTGGATTCATTTGTATTTTAAGCCTCTATCATTTATTGGGTAATTGTTAAAATATTTAAAAAACATATATAATCATTTTGTAGTTAGTTATGTTCATTCTCGCCATTACAACAGCTAGACGTTAACTGCCATTTAAAATTATATTATTATATTATTAGTGCGCAACGTAAGATTTCAAAGAAACTCTTTGTTGCGTATTGGGTACGCCATCAAACATAGAATTCCCTTTAAAGTAATATTAACATTTTATTCACAAATATTAATAAATATGAAAATGTCATATTCTTTATTTACCTGGGATGTTACATCCTTCCCCCTTTTGGGAATTGCGTCCCCGCAATTTTAAAATTGGGCTTGGAAACTTCATTGATAGTCCCACATCAGAAAAAGAGTCAGTAAAACTAACACTTCAAAAGAATGAAAGAGAATTACAAAGATCACCCGAGTTAACCTATACTAGGATTCCATGTAGTAAAACAAGTATATGGAAGAGAAAACAAAGGGTCATGTTCTGAAGGAGAGTGATAGAAAACAAGATTAGAAGAAAGTTAACCACAAGAAAATCACAAACTTATGATGTGTGTAAACGGTCTTTGATTACCCAGTAGGAAACATAAACCAACAATGTTTTTGTATAACATTCCTTTTCATAATTTTGAGGAATTCATTTACTACATAGAATAAAAACTCAAGGAAATATAATTACCTTCAAGTAGAATTTCATCCTTAATAAGTTTCTACCAAAACTAATCTTTTCTCCAAATGATGAGCATTAAAAAATACTTGGTCACATAAAAAGCACAAGAATCATCTTCTAGAGAATCACATAAAACATAAAAGGAGAACTATATATTTCCCTTGTATTTAGACATCAACTAAAACCAAAATGGTTAGTACGAGATCATATAATCCCCAAAAAGGATAATCCTTTATAAAAAAAGAAACTCCTAATCTCCAAATTTTTTCCAAAAATACCCAATGTTCAACAAAGACCCTTCAATAAACATCTATCCATAAAATTCTTCAAAGTAATCCAAACTATGATTGAAATGCAAATCTCTGAAGGATTTAATCACACTGTCCTTCAAGGTAAATCTTAACATTTATCTTCAAATAAAATCAGTTACTCTTAAAGTATCATATTGAAAATTAATTAACCTAATCACATATCCTCCATGATAGGTCAATAATTTTGATAGATAACCCAAAATCAACTTATTCCTAATTCATAATTTCATATAACTAAAAATAATTAGTCATACTAACTAGGGACTTCACGTAGTCCAGTGGTAGGTGATAAATACCAGTCACACATTGGTTGTGGTTTCAATTCCCATAGTTTCGTCCGTCGCGACGGGTTGTCACACGGTCTGCGTGTTGTCCCTTTTCAAAAACTATATAATTTTATAACATTCCCAAAAAGTGATAAATTAACCAAAAATAACCATAACATAATTTAACCACGAAGGTTATCTAATAACATTCATTTTGCATCCCAAAATGTATTAACCGGTAATCACCACAAATTCAGAGATCATATAAACAAAATGGTTCTTTATAACTACATCCATAAAAGAATAGATCATTATTACTTGAATAAAATTTTCATATATCAAACATCAGAGTTACACATACTATAAAAAGTCTTCTGATATAATCTCATCATCAAAAGATCCATAATACTTATAAGAATTTCAACATCCTAAAGTCTACCATAACTCTTGAATCCCTTATATTTTTAATTCTTACTCATTCAACATTATTCATGATACATTAACCATTCCTTTACAAATTATTATGAAATACTTCTTTTCTATAAACAAAATCATGAATCATATCCCATGATTCAATAATCGGAAAACATATGTTAAGAAATAATCCATATCTTTCATTGGTCATTGTCGATTTCTTCATCCTCAATCGGAATGGAATTAGGTATTGGTAAAAAAATAGTTGTACGATCTTGGTGATCCCATTCCCGAAACTTCTTCGTAGGACATGTGTTTGCATAACGACCATGCACACCACATTTAAAACATTTAATTGATCCCTCAGAAAGAACTTCTTTCCCTTTCCTAGAGTCAAATAGATGCTTCATTTTTCCATGGCAGGTTCATGTTTTATGACCTTCATTTCCATATCTATAGATTATTTTCATCCCTTTGAATCATTTTACTATGTGTTTCTTTCCACATCTTTGACACATAGGTTTTTGAACATATATACCATTATGATTATTACCTGAACATCAGTAGGGATTTGTATCTCGCATATATAATGTCTTATAAAAATCACTAAGGTTCAGGTGGTAGATCATGACTCCATATAGTTGGTTGAGAATAACCACAAGAGTTCTCATTGCAGCTCCCATATCATTTAGTTGCTCGATCGGAAAACTATCACAGTTTTCTTCACATCCACTGTTACTTTGGTGCTTGCTAGATCCAGTAATTTACTAAAACCAAAAAGGTCAGTGTGAGTATATCAGTAAAATCATTATATAATATCTTATGAAGAGGGTAAATACTAATATATACTTATTAATGTTATCTAAAACTCATTAACTTTATAATAATAACTATGACTCTTTCTAAAATCCTAACCATTATGGTAATTTCACTTGTGCTTAAAGAATACCCTAACATCTAAATTTATCTAAACCAACCTTTGATACCAACTATAAGGACCCGGCCTTAAAAAATTACATAATCATGAATTAAATGAGTAATTAAAATTGAGGATCTTTTCAGGTTTAGATTTTTAGAGAATTAGGACATAACTATTACATCTCAATGATTACAAAGTAGACAGATCTACTCAATTTCCATTTTTTTCAAAAAATAATAACTCTTGAACAAAAGAGTCATGTCTAGTTCCATGTTTTGGATATCATGACATTTCCTTGATGACATCCTTGACCCTATTACACTTTATGTCCTATGAAAAACATTTCAAAGACTTGGGATGAGTATAAAAAGATCCGTAAGGGTTATAACAATACAGAAAAAACATTAGTCCACGTATACATAAGAACCAATGAAATCATAATTTACTCATATAACATAAGAAATTTAACATAACTCATGAAATCACAAGATTTATGAATAAATCATAGAAATCATAAGACATAAAGGTAACATGAGGCATTCATAACATTCTTACGTAGGGAGTAACCCTTATGGTTACGTTTGGAATACCCATCATAGTATATTCCCTTAATCTCTTCGGAGAAACCTTAACATTTAACTCCTTCCCATTACCCAATTCGTTGGAGATCTATCTCGGTATCACTTTCCCTTTTTTTATCATGGAACCACCCGACTTCATAAATAATTCCTAAGAACTATAACATAATCGTATCACCTAAAACATGCATAAAGGAAACATAACATTTACATATTTCAATCACAAGATATCAGTACAACACATTGATATAATAAAAACCTTATAAAAACCATTTTCAATACCAAAATAAAATAAAATTAAAACATGTTATTTATTTTTCATTTAAAAAAAGTTATGGCTTGTAGAGGAAGCCGAAACTCAAATAATGGTCACGACGGCAGAGAAGTCGTTGTCGCCGCATACGCAAGACAAAAACATTCCTTTTGTTATTTAGTAAAATGATTCATGTAAAAATATTCCTTTTGAATGAAATTAAAAGTCAAAAGGGTTTATTATAATACTAATAAAAGAAGGTCGTATATAAATTGAAGTATGCCTCAACGAAAGGAGATTGAGACGAAGTCCCTTACAAAGACGGTATCCTTAGATTAAAGAGAAATCAATTACATAATTATGTGTGAAAAATATAAATACACTCAATATAAGTTGATATTAAGTGTAAAAAAATCATAGGCCATCCACACATATTCATAGCACGAAATAATCAAGAAGTATAGGTTTAAGCCAAAGAATTGAAATTTGGTTAAGAAGTCCCCTTACAGAAATTGGACAGCCTAATGATATCACTTTAAAATTCAGAAAATGATTTGATGAGAGATAAAAAGGGAATCTCATCACTTGGACAAAACAATTATATAACATAGATATATAAGATCATATAACAACATAAGAATATGTAAATTAAAAGACCTAAAAAAATAGGTTTTTTAAAAAGAGGAGGGTGAAATGTTCCCTTACCGATTTGGGTAACATTCAAAACGTACACCCCATGAAAGAAGGGTCATAAAATGGAGATGTAAATACCCATAAATTAAATTATATTAAACAAATAATACAGTCATGGTCAGTACATATACCACACAATAGAAAATAGTGGCATATTTAGCATGAATCTCACGAGAATAAAAAGTGAGATAAAAACCACTTACTTCATTGTAATCAATCGAGTCGTATGACCAAAAGATAAAAAACACCAAAAATAATCACATAATACCATGAATATAAATATAATCATGATTATATATATGAAATTACAGTACACAATACAACACATGCAACAAATAAGTGGCAGACAATGGAAATCTCACGGAATTAAAAGTGAGATAAGAAATCCCCTCACCTCAAGTCCGACTTATCTTGTTCGTTCCATTATATTACTGAATAATAAACCTTGGTAAATTTATAATGTATTAAGGAATTCCTTTAATGTTTATTATTAAATTCATATCATATATTATCATGTTATAATAATTAGTTAATTATGTGAGTTCATATCATACGTTTTGTCGATGTTCGGTCCATGAGTCAAAAATGAACTTGTTTGAAATGAATTTCCCATGTAGTTATAAGTAAATCATCTCTTGAATTTTATTAATGATTTAAATATCATATAAATCTAGTGTATATTCATATTATACTATTCCATAACATTTGGAGTTAAAAAATGAAATACACCGTTCGTGGAGACGGTACGCCATACGTATGCATGAACGTTACTTTCATTTATTTGTCATATTAAAGGAATTAAAACTAAATGAGAAATATATATATATATATATATATATTATAATTACAGTATAATATATATGTTATATAGGTAACATAATTTCATTAATTACATTATTTATAAATTCCATCTTTGGCATGAACGAGTCACATCACTTGAGGGGGCGGTAGTCCACACTTCCTCAGATTACATTATCACAGTTCCACAACATGAAAAGCATAACGATGTGATTTAAAAATAACATTATGAAGAATATAGAAGAAATAAATACCATATATATCATATATAAATACAGTGACTTCATAATGGCCACCATTAATGGTTTTAAAAGAAGATTGAACAATCATAGTTTTGTGAGGCAGTAATTCTTCACCCATTGAAACAGTATGTTCTTTAACCATTAGATGGGGGTGTGTGTAAGTGTAGGTATAATCCTTTTCATAACAAAATTATAGTATATTGATGATACTGGTGTTATTATGGTATGAAATAATAAGAAGATAGTGGTGAGTGAATAAGGAAAATAAAAGAATGAAACTCAAGAGATGACATTACCTCTAAAATCGAGAAACTCTTTGATTTGAGCCAAAAGCTTCCTTGGAAAGACTTATTCCAAAATTGTGGCTTCTAGGAGTGATATAGGTATGTGGAGAGATAATATGAGTAGATTTTGGATGAGACAAGGGCTTGAGAGATATGGGTAAGGGGGTAGAGGTGGGGACTTTTATAAGAGGGAGGAGGGTTACTTTTGGAAAGTCTTGAAATGTTACTTTATTATAAAATGAATTTTGGATTTCAAAGGTCACACAATAATATATTTTGAGGATAAGGTGATAAGGGTTCAAAATCCACTGATAAAACTTGGTTTTAGACAAGTGTAAGTCTTAGATTTTATCTTATCTTTTCATATTATTTATATCGTTCATTAATGAGGTAATTACTGCATCATCATGGTGTCAGAAATAAATTTATTTATTTAATGTCTAAAATTTTAAAAAAAATACCATGATATATGAAATATTTTTATCTTTCCAATGACTATTTATAGAATAAGAGATAATTTTTTTAAACAAATTTTAAATTGTTTTTCTTAGGATATACAAACCATTGTTATATTTCTCTTCTTTTTAAAAATAATGTCATAAATGTCACTATCACAACCATGTGACTCCAAAGGCCCTCAAGTTTCGTAAACATCATCCCAGGGTCATCCATGACTCAAAACAGAGGATTTGGACACATGTTGGGGTCATTTTATTTTATTATGATATTATTTTATTACCCTTAACTACCCGATTACTAATTAATCACGATAATTAAAGATAATTGGTATTGTTACTATTCATAATATCAGAAAACAAAAGAGTCTTAATTATATAATATTTCCGATATGATTCAAAATATGAAATCCATTTTAAAAAAATTCAATCTTATAAATTTCAGTAATTAATTTAAAAATAATTCCTGTTGTCAAAACCAAAGACGAGTTTTTAAGAAGTAAAATTTATCAAAAGATTGACTTGTTTTTACATCAAATTGAAAAGTGAAATTACATCCAATGAAAAAAAATTATTCATTGATAAAAACATAATTCAATTACACTTTAAAATCAATTAAAATTACAGTATATCAATATAATTAAATTAGATGAAAAACAGTTTTGAAGTAAAATGTAGTATTTTTCAATATTCATTAAAAATGAACATTTGTTAGAAAAATACCAAAAATTTATCCAAAGTAAATTTGATATTCCAAATTAAAAAATGATGTCAATTTTACCAAATTCAAAACATATAAGTTTCATTAATTAATTTTATAGTTAATTCCCGCTGTCAAAACAAATAGCGTGTTTTTAAGAAACAATATCTATCAAAAGATTGACACTTGTTTATGTTCAATTTCAAAGTAAAATTAATTACAATGAACACCATTGAATTAATTTTTAAAAATATATTCTAATTAAACATTAAAACCAATTGAAAATATAATCTAACCATATAAGTAAATTATATTAAAAGGAGGCTTTGAATTAAAATACAACATTTTTTACTATTCATTAAAAATCAACTTTATCGGAAAAATAACAAAAATTTACACAAAGTACATATTGATGTCCCGATTCTAAATAAGGATTTTATTTTTTCAAATATAAAATTTAAAATTGACAAAAATTAGTTTTAAAAAGGGTTCGCCATCAAAAGGCGGTTAATCGACATTTTAAATAATGTTAGAACATTTATTTTTAAAATTAGATTCATTTGCATTTTATGCCTCTTTAATTTATTGGGTAATTGTTAAAATATTTAACAAACATATATAATCATTTTGTAGTTAGTTCTATTCATTCCTGACATTACAACGGCTAGGCGTTAACTACCATTTAAAATAATATTATTATATTATTAGTGTGCAACGTAAGATTTAAAAGAAACTCATTGTTGCGTATTGGGTATGACATCGAACATAGCATTCCTTTTAAAGTAATATTAACATTTTATTAACAAATATTAATAAATATGAAAATGTCATATTCTTTATTTACCTAGGATGTTACCTTGATTCATTATTTCGTCCATTTTATTTACCCTTAATGATAATTTGAGTTCACCCGTTTATGTTTCTTTCCCCAGGTTATGATAAACATAACAGTGAATAAGCTTTAAAGGATGTAGTTTATTTCATTTTATTATGAAGCTTGTTTTATTTGGTTTTCTCAATGTGTTATGTCTTTCATGTATTTAATATAGCTTCCCAAAATATTAAATTTACTTTTCCTTTGGTATTAGATTAAATTTAATCATTCTAATGTAATAATATAATGTATTCTCTCTAGAATTTTGTGGTCGGGGCATTACAAAAATTATTTTCAAAATATATACTGAACAACATCAAAACTTATAATGTAATAATAAATAATTTATAAATAAATATAATATGCTAATAAATAAAATAAGGGTCTAATAATAATGGAATTAAAATATTAAAGGTTCTTAATATAATAAAACTTTTGTATACATTTTGTTATTTAGAAGATAAACACAACATAATGATTGAATGAATCAAGGTAAGGTATTTTTTTTGAAACCTTATTTTAAATTTCTCATGTAATATTTTTTCGATTCTATATCATTTTTTAAAATGATTCAAAATGATATTATTCATAAAAAATCAATTTGTTCAATTTAATTTTAAAGTTATTTTTAATTTATTTAAAATGTATTAAAAATGAATATTTTTTATGTTTTCATTAAAATTCAAATTTTCCTTTTTTTACAAGAGTATGAGGTATATATTTTTTAATATTTACTCCATGAATTCATTTCCACAAAATTATGGTCATTAAAAATTATTAAAATATATCTTTAAATTTACATGTTTTTAAAATATATCAGATTTCTATTCTTCTAGGATTCTTTCTATAATAAATATTTTTCAAAAGAAAATATTATATAATCTTTTTTTATATAAAAATGGAATTAAAATTTCTTAATAGTAAAATTGAGTTATTCAAGTTATTTATTATTATTAATTGTATAAATATAAATGTTTTATTCATGATATAGTACTTTATATTTATATATAATGCCACATGATCTAATAAACAGTTCATTAATACATTGTGTAATAAACTATAACATGGTAAATGATTATGCATGAACTATAGCAAGGTAAATCATTCCATTATATTGAATCATATTAAATGAAGGAATGTTATAACTAATGAAAAAATGGTTTTAATTTAAAAATTTATTTTACATTAAAAAATTATTATTTTTAGATATTTCAACCTTTTAATGTCATGTTCTTCCTATATCTATAAAACTGTAAAAATATATTTCGATGGGAATTTAATAATGTGACATACTTGTTATTAAATTCATAATTATCAATTTATTATGTTATATGATTTTATATTTTGTATCAGAGAATGTGTTTAGATAAATAATTGGGTAGGGTTGATGATAAAAGACACTTTTATGAGATTATAATTTACTATTAAATAATCATGGTATAGCTTTTTAAGATCTCCATATGTCTTTATAAGAAGTAATATATGTTCTTGGATGCTCTAACAAAGTGTAATCAATGATGATGTGTTTTGAAGAAATCAAGTGGAAAATATCCTTTGAAACTAGCAACATAAAATGGTCCATGTTAGTGGTATCCATTTTTGTTTTTTTAAGTAAACTAAAATAGGAAATAAATAGTGGAACCCATGAAAGGGGAAGAAATTTCTAAACAGTATTGTGGTTATTGAGTAGCATTTAATTAAATATCACCCATCAGGAAGTTGGTTGATCTTATGACTTTGTTAATATAAAAGGATATACATATCATGTATAGAATATATTAAAAGTTTTTATATTTTTAATGAATCAAAAGATTGATTTATATATTTACCATTTTAATTATAAAGATGACTAGTAGTGGTCTTTTGTTAAGTATAGAATGAATTTAAAATAAATTGATATAATGGAACATAATTTTATACATGTTATTTTAATGAGAATTATTTCCTTAATGGTATTTGACATTTAGCGTAAAATATAATATATTGATCTAAATAACATGGATGAAGAATAAATTACCATATTTGAAGAAATATTTACTACAATCTATAGGTATGCATCAAATTATACATTAAACTACAAATATTTTAGACCCAAATCGGTTTTGCTGAATTTCTCGATAAAAAGTTTTTATTTGAAAAAACATTTTCTTAATAAGTTTTATTAGTTTAGTGAAGTATGATTTTTCAATTATAATTGGATTTCTAAAAAAATACCGAGTAAATAATTTTGTTTTGGGTTAATTATCAATGTAAATATAATAAAATTTGGATGTAACATGGAATTGGGAAGGATTTCTATAATAGTCCAACATGGTCAAGAGAAAGGCCAAAGATGTTTTAGGGGGATATTTTATTAAGAAAGAGGAGGACCATGTCATAGTGTTCAATGTAAATCCATGTTAGCGGGAGTTTGGGCATAATATATGAAGCATATATAGGATCAATCATAATTTATCCATTAAATAGACTTCATTTCTATATTAATCATAATATATAATTTTTGGTCATGATTATAGAATTAAAATAAGGGGTATTTAATGGTTAATCACGTCGATTAAATGAGACCTAATACTTATTTAAAATGAGAGACAAATATAAAACATAGAAGTTACGGTAAATGAAATCTTCATGGGATTATTGGATATAATAAATAGATTTATTTGAATTATTCTATGACCCATAATGGTAATATGCATATCCAATTTATTATCATTTGATAACCCTATTTAATAGTATACATTATAAGTCGATGTGAATACATATGTCATAACATATTTTTTTATCAATTTTTTTATAAAAAATAAATATGAATTATAGATGAATTGTATGAAGGAATGAAGAATATGTGTCTTATAACCCACTATAAAAGTTTAAAAATAAGAAGTAGTTCCCTGTGTGGTTGTACATATATTATCTACAATGTTGAAGAAAATATGGATTAATATAAAAAAATTACAAAAAATAATTTAATTTAGCCTCAAGGTTGTTGATAAGGGTACCAGAAATTCTATAAAATTCGGGACTTTTTTCATATCCTCACTGTGAGTTCTAAGAAGGACATTATAGTGAGTGACCATTGGTAAGAAGTGAAATATATATTTACATGTACGGTTAATTACCCCATGATTTTAAAGGGATGTGAACATTCATTAACTTGATGTACCAACCCAATGTAAAATTTGTAATGCCTCATGTTTTGGACCAAAAAAAAATTCAAATGTTATTTTAATTTTACCATTTGATTTACAAAAATATATTTAAACTAGGATTTGGAATGTAAATATAATCTATGGAACACATAAATGTGTTGTTTTTAGATTTGGATAATTTCTCGATAGGTTCCTAGTGTATTCCATCAGATTGTAAAACCATTAATCCCAAAAAACCAAATTTTAAGGAAACATAGAAGTTGTGCATAGTTTTTCAGAATCTATACTATCCTCCAAGATAAAATGTGAAAATGGTTTTTCTATCCGGGAACTATTTTATGAAACCATGTTTCCCCTGGAGAAATGATTCTGGCCTAGTCGAGTGTTTATGAAGGTGTTTCATGGTTTTGACTAACGATATGCATTAGGACACACAATCATGTACCTATTACAAACCTCTTCATAGAATAAAAACATGTGATTTGTTCATGGTTTCTCAAACCGTGTGCATTAATCATGTGATCCGTGTACATATGAAGTATCCGACAATTTTTTGTGCAAGGTTTGGCCAACTATGAAGCCAAATAGTGTGCCACATTTAAAGGGTTTAATTTAATATTTTCTCATGATTCATTTTAATTAATCTCCTCTGTTTTTCTCCACCTAAATTCATAGAACTAGGAGCTGCTGATGATCCTCCACCTCTCTATTCATAGGCTTGGAGATATCACCTTCATTAGGTTCGAGAATCAATTTTCATCGATATCTTTGGATATATACTGGTATTATCTTCATTCTTCATTATAATTTTTTCATTTTTCATTCTATATTTGGAACTATCTTTATGTGATCCAATTCTATATATTTTTAGGGTGCTTGAGGATTTAATTATTTTATATATAATTGTATTGATTCATGACATGGTATTGGATTGTTGAAGAATCCCTGGTATATGGTATGTTGTATATGTTATTTCCATAAAGTTTCATCAATATATTATTTATGTCATTGTGAAATGTGTTAGTATTTATCATTGATACAAATAATTTTTTTTTATAATTTATGTGGAATATGATGATCAATTTATAGCATCATTTTATATAAAATAATAAATATTGAATTTCGTGGATATCATTTTGTGCGAACCCCTTAATATTGAGTTCCTTTAATTCATTAAATTAATCTGTTGTCTTCAAATAAAAATATTGTTGAGCTGTGATATGTCATAAAATAAAAAATAGTAAATTAATTGGAGTGTGGAAGGATGTAACACTACACTAAATTATTCCCTAGTGACAAAACCATATCCAATGTTGTTATGGTATAATTTATTATTGATATAACCTAATGAATTCTATATCCATCCATGTTATCACAGTATATTATTTATCCCTTTTTATGTATGTTGTTGACTTCTTATGAATAGTACACCTACCCCTTATACTTTTAGTTGTACTATGGCCCTCTTGGTAAGTGAAATGTTATTGGCATAGAAATCCAATAACCTCATCCATAATTAGTAATCACGTTTTTATAAATGTAATTATTATGATCATCGAAATGATTTTTATTTATAAATGGTTTGTATTAATCGATAGGACGAACACATGGATGTCTATAAATGATAAATAATTTCTATTACAAATGGTCCTCTAACCCTAGAGAACTGTAAACTTCTTCTTTATGGAACATTGGGATAAGGGATCATAGGGAACCTGGATTACCTAATAGTGTTTTATGACACAAGTTAAACTGTTTAGGGTCATTATTCATGGAATGTCACAACCCTTTAGTTGAGGATGTTGGCATGGAATTCACATCTATTGGGTTTCTAGGCATAATGTTCAATGCCCCCTTGATAAAGAGGTTGGGTGTGACCGTCATCATTATTATTCATGGCACTCAACATGGAGTCCTATATTGATTACGATACTCAGAAAACATTCTATATTGATTCTATTCCTTGGGAATGATAACCCTTATTTATTATCTTGACATTCTTATTATTAATATGTGCAGTATTAAACATGGATTCTTGAGTTACGCCTTGTGTGCTGGAAAATAATACATGTCTATATATTTGTATATAAACAATCTTACATTTATAGTATATATATATACATACATACATATAAATATACTAGATTAGGCTGAAGTAGGTATGGTCGGTGAGGTGTCTTTGAGGAACCTGAGTTAGAATTATTCACTTTTGTTTACTTTTTCCAATTTTATTTATCAGTCATACACACTACTATATTTTATATTCAAAAACGTTATAGCATTATAAATCATTGATGGTGACCTACTGATTATATATAAAACTCTATTTGGGATTTTATTTCACTAGAATACCCAAATAGACCTCATGTTTGGAGGTTTAGGATCATATCCCGTGTTACATGCTTTAAAAATGGGTTATAGAAGTTAATAGCACATAAATAAGTCATAGATTAGGATGGTCATGGAGAAATCATTAGGATATTATTTATTTCTTCTATAATATATTGTATCATCTACATCATGCTACTGCTAAGGTTATTTTTTTCTCCATATGGACATGCATGCATAGTATTATGTTTGAAATTGATAATTTATAATTGTCAAGTATGTTATTATATTATTCTTCCTTTTCTCACAGTGATTATATAGTTGTTCAATTTATATATTATTATATGAATTTTTTACTATGATCATGATTGTATAGTATCCCCTCCATAGAATCATTATACCATAATTCATAGTCGGCATAAATTTGCATACTATGAGGTGCACTTGGGGCCACGTGATAGATCAACATGGGACACCATTCTAGTGGATCCTAGGTCGGGATGTTAAAAATTTTTATCAGTGTGGTATTCTTTTCCTTTTTGTATTACTAGTTGGGAATTTGTAGATCAAATACTATGAATGTTATAGAACTTGGTATATAGCCATGTCTGGGAGTGAACAACTTACACACTAGTAAATGATCACGTAACAAGGGACGTGGCTATTGGTTAAGTTGTTCTTTTGTTCAATTTATTATGATTTCATCTTGAGTGATTGGTGAACTTTTGGTTTCTTACTTATTTATTAGATTTGTGGAATTTTCCTTGGCTCTGTATAGAAAGTGTATAATGTTACATGCA
Source organism: Viscum album (assembly GCA_963277665.1). Taxonomy (NCBI): domain Eukaryota; kingdom Viridiplantae; phylum Streptophyta; class Magnoliopsida; order Santalales; family Viscaceae; genus Viscum; species Viscum album. Next base: position 599,019,731 of record OY728134.1, on the reverse strand, counting down.
TCATTATATGCATGTATAGATTCATAATCCATTCATATTCCATGGCATATAGATTTCATTTCATGTCTATTTGATCTTTTTTAGTTTCCTTATGTGTTTATTAGCTTGAATATTATATACCATGTTAGGTATTTTAGTAAAATACACAGTTTTATACTTTTTAAGGTATTTCATCAACACACTTGTTTATTTAACATAATGTGTGATATATTTATTACATTTTCTTATACATCATGATTGTTTGATTTTAGAGTAAAGATTAGCATGATTACATATATTTACTAGATGTGACAACATTCATGAGTATAATTGTGATATGTGGTCTGTTATTAATGTGTCAGAATAAGCCTAAATGGTTTTCACCATATATCTTAAAAATGATACCTTAAATAACTGATCATTAAATGTTTGAGACATTACTATTGGTTTCACGTGCAGAAAAATATTAGTTGTTAAATATTTAGTGCCAATTTTCATTAAATAAACTATATGGATGCTTAATGAAATGGGAAATGGTGACCCATAAAATAAAATAATTTTTTATGATATTGATACAACAAAGAAACATTTTTTTAAAAACATTTCTATTAGTTTCAAGTTTTCAATATTTGGTTGCCTCTATAAAGGCTTGTAACGCTTCCATTTTGTCATGATGACCCATATTAATAAATTCAGAAATAAAAATCACAACCCAAGTATATTTGATGGGTCTTGTTTCCTATGAGATAACCAACTAATTATGATTGATACTTTATTAATTAAATCAATTTCTATAGTTTATGGACTTATGTTATATATAATGAGACCCATATTGGTCGCCTTTGTTTTGGAATTCCCTAGTATTTAACACCTTGGAGGTATGTTTATATGATACAGGGATGGTTATTTTAAGTGTTTGGATCAACTTATATGGTGTACAATATAAAAATATTATGTCAACACACTTTTATAGTCCCATATTTAAGTAATAAAATTCATGTTATATTCCACTATACATTAAAATTGATGTTAAATTAAACTCATATATATTGTGAGAAACTTATAGATAAATAAAATACATAAAATAAAAATTATTATATTATCTTATTTGAAATAAAAAAGGTTTCAATTATGAAAATAATGCTTTAAAGGAACTATGATATAACTTACTTACACTGCCTTGTAGAATTTCTTAAATAATGCACCAAATAACATTTTCCTTATGATTCGAATTGGTTTTTTAAAAACTTTCCTTGTAAAATTAAAAACAAAAAGTTAATTAAGGGAATTTCTTAAATGGAAACCCATAAATGTGTTGTGTTTTGAGACACCATGTAAGGGTTAGCCATACATTGTTCCTTGTTGAATGTTTAGAAATATGACATGAGTTTTTCTCATATGATTTTTTAATGTATATGAATGTAGGTGTGGCTTCATTAAATTATCCAAAATGACAAACTGATTGGATCAATGATATATGATTCACTAAGGGTCTTTCCAAAGGTAGGTAGATCCCTTAAAAAATTTCAGATTTTTTCTCTAGTTGGATTTCTTACATGTTGTACTAATCATGTGTTGTTTTTCCGGTGTATGAATCATTGTTTTTAAGATGAAATACCTTATTTATTATGTGGAAATTTTATTATTTAAACCTTTCAAAATTTGGGATTCTCGATAAACACTCAATTATAATGTGTTTGACATGCCTAGACAATTATCATCCACCTTATGGGTTGTTAGACCAAAGCTCCTCTTCATTGGTGTTAGATGACTTGGGAGGTGGGTAAGTTGTTTTACAGTCATATAAGATAGTATGAATCTTGGATAGTTATATTTATGTGACGTTAGATATTGTGATTCATAGGTATGATAGGTGTATATATTATATTAATGATGTGCCATTGTGTTCCTGCGATCTTAGGGAAATAAGTGTTAATACACACCGTACACGAAGAGTTTGTAAAATAGTTAATAAATTAAATGAGATCAGTGTTAATTATTAATTACATGATATTTTATGCTTTGATCAAAGTCATATATGAGGGATAGTGACCTAAGAGTTATGGAAAATCTCACTCTTCCTAATACCCTCTTGATGATTTTTGGAATATGATCATGTATTTTGACATCATAGTTTTTTTGTTTTTGCTTTTATGCCTTATTTTATGGTGCACATAGATATAACATGGCTATTTCACCCATACTTATGATTTTTAAAATTATGGAGAAGGTTTTTATGGCTTTAGTTTTTTTATCTTTTTGGTTTAACAGTAAATAAGGTTTGTGTCCATGTCCAGCAGTCAAAATAAGTGGTCGTTGGGGCGTGTCATGTGGGATGAGTTTCATTTTATAATAAATATGAATAAAAAACTACTAAGGTGGAGAGAATCATGTCAATTTGGGTAATATTTTTCTTTCCATATGGATGGATGAAACCAAGGATGAATATTTTAAAATGGTATAATTTATTTTAAATTCCCATAAGGCTTGTGAGTTTTAATATATATTAGTTCTTGCACGTTTTCCTGATGAATGTATGAAAGGTTGTACACACAATTTTTTTGAAAGTTATTATTCAATGATGGACATTGTTTGTTGTCAATCAGTGATCATGTGATTCATTTAGGGTCAAAATAATCATAGTTAGTTAATGATTACATGTTAATGGGATTAGATGAGCACATTTAGAAGAAATTTCCTAGTTGTGGTTCGAAACCCTACCGAGCAATTTATCATTTGTGTGATAGGAGTGTGTTAGGACTTCATTGTAATTCATGATTTTATTTTTGTGAACACTTATTATAATGATGATAAATTACATTATCATGATACCATCTGGGTTACACAAAGGGATAATTTGTTATATGTCAAGTTAAGTATAATTTTCTTTCTATGTTTGATAAATAGTTTGTATGTGAGGTGTGCCCCAAAGGCATGGTTTTTCATTGAAACATGGTCACTCCTAAGTGGTACTTGGGTCCTCAAGTAATAATTCTTTATATGGACCCATGTTTACATAATATTTTTCTATTGGCCTTTGTAGCATTTTTATCTGTTACTGTTATTATATGTAGATGTCTCATATCTATAATGACATACGACTTTTATATTTTGAAGTATAAACTACCTTTAATGAACAACATATACTATTTTTCATGACTCTAATGTTACCTTGGAACTTAGTTAGTCTCATATTTGATACTTTGAGGGTGACTGTCCAAGTGTTAGGTATTAGGTGTACACATATGTTCGTGCCGGGGCCTAATGACTTAAATAAATAGTCTATCATGAGATGTCAGTAGAAGTCAGTTATGATCTTCGATGGACATGACAAAAGTAATAGTGAGGTTCAATGGGATATGGAATCATTATTTTTGGATTCATATGATGACCATCAAATCTGATCATATTTTAGAATAGATACCTAGATATGGATTTAAATGTTTCCTCTTGTTTCATTAAATACAGTGGGTGCAAGATAATTTTTGGCTCATCATCGTGAAGAGATGAGTGTTGTGCAATGTTATCCAATTCTCCTTATAGAATAGATGGCTAGTCTTGGATATATTAAGTCGATTATGAGTTAGTAAATTTTTATATAATGATCATTCCATTAGAATTATTAGAATGAATTTCATTCTGATGTAGATAATCCATAGGTTGAAGATACAATGAGTTGAGGTTGGCAGTTCATAGTTTCAATTTATGGTGGGAACACCATAGGATGGTTAGTGAAAGAGATGATGATGTGATCATTCCTTGAGTTAGTTATACTATGATAGATTCCAAATCAATTTTTCAGTTCAGAATACTATATTTGACTAAAGTTTCTATGTATAATATAAAGTATACTTAAATGCGTGTTTGGAGGTGAGTTGGGTGTATGCAAATGCAACATTCATGATTCAATTAAAACATCACGATCTAAGTAGGTCGAGTGTTATTAACCTTGTTCTTTATGGATTATCAGGTATTATATGTTCCAAGGTGGGGATATTGTAACGTTCCATGTTTTGGACCATGAAAACAGTTCCAGGGGAATTTTAATTTTACTATTTAGTTAATGGATTGTTATTTAAATGATGATTCAAAATGAATATCTGTGATCTGGAACACATAAATTTGTTTTTTATTCATGGTAAATATCTCAATAGTTTTATTTGTTGTTCAATCATGCTTTAAGAGCATCAGGCCATAAGAACACAATTTTTGGAGAAACTGGTAGAGGCACATTTTTTCCCAAAACAATGCGACATAACATGAGAAACAATTAGGGTAATTTTTAAATATGGGGAATGTTTTATGAATCATTGCAAGAATTAAATAAAATCATATGGCATGGTTCATGGAGGCTGAGGGTGTTCATATTTTTGTCTAAACTTGAACACCATGCCGCTAGTTTATGCATCTACTGCAGACCTCTTCATAATGAGGAAATTAATGGTTTCACACTATTTCTTAAGGTATTCCTATTATCTATTTGAACACAAATTTTTATTATATCATATTAATGGTTGATGCACGATTTTTTAATCCATGAATCTAAATCATTAATTTAATTTGATGGAGTTAATTTATAATGTTTCCCCTATTTCATTTTAATTTCTCTCAACCCTTTTTCCACCTCCATCCACACAATAGGGAACAACATGATCTCCTCCTCCTCTACTCTCCTATGTATGGAGAGATCTCCTCCATCTGGTTTTGTAATTATCTTCCTTCCAACTCACTGTATGAGTATCTATAATATCATAAGTCCTTTGGATCCTTTCTTTATTTGTATCTCTATCATTGTCACTATCTTTGTGGATATAATTAACCCAATTTTCTTGGTGTTTTTAGGATTTCTTCATTTTACCTCATCCATGATTTATAAATCCTTCGTATTGGATGGGTGAAGGATCTCTTGTATATGGTATGTGGTTTATGGATTTTTTCTACTGTTTCATTAATTTATAAATTATAGTGTTGTTCCACCCACCGGTAGTTTCATGATATTCCTTCAAAATGTGTAATACAAGACATATAATCTAATTAACTTATTATAGTTGTATTATTTATTAAATTAGTGTATTTTATGACTATGGACCATGAGCAGTAACCACCCCTTAAGGGTGTGTTCCTTGAATTCCTTTAATTAATGAACTTTTTTTCAAATAAAACCACATTTTGATGAGCACTGTCTAATAAAATGTAAATGAGTTGATTAATTGGATGGTGGAAAGATGTATCACTCCACTATAGTAATCCATACTCACCAAAACATATCCAAATTGATTATATTCTAATTTCGTATTAAATAAGATGCTGAATTTTTTGGAATGTATGCAAGAATGGCCTATATTTTATCCCTTTTTCTTATATGGAGTTCACAATTTATGATGATTACACATTTCCCCTAATAATTTTTTTTATAAATTCCCCTCTTGGTAGGTTGGATGATATTGGGTTAGGCATCCCTAACCTCCTCCGTCTCTATTAATTGAATTTTAAAAAAATAGAATTCTTATGGTCAATGAATTTAATTTTTATATATAGATGGATTTTATTAATTTCATGAATGAAAACACATATTTATTTTAATGGTTAAATAAATTTTATTAAAAAGGATCATTTTTTCCTTAAGTGATATCACTTACCTACTTAAAGAATTTAAGGTTATGTTTTCCATGGGAAAGTGGATTACATAATATTTATTTATGATATTGGGGACCTTATTCAGGGTCATTTTCCATGGCGTGCCAAATATTCGTACTTGGGGATGTTTTCATGTTGTTCACATATATTTGGTTTTTCAGAATGACATTCCAGACCCCCTCAATTAGGGGGTTAGGTATGACCCTCCTCATTATTGTTCATGACTCTCAACATGGAGTTTGGTGTTGATTGTGATACTCATCATGGTCACCTATATTGATTATGATCATTAAGAATGATGACCCTTATTTATTATCATGACATTATTATTATTAATATGATTTTTATTTTTCATGAATTCTTGAGTTATGCCTTGGTTCCTAGATAACACAAAGTATCTATATATGTGGTTAAAAGTGTTACTATTTTTATACTTCATTTATATGTATACATATATACATATATATATATATAATTATAGATATTCTATCTTAGTCTATAGTAAGTATGGTTGGCTTGATGTCCATGAGGTACCTATGGTTGACTTGTTTACTTTTATTTAGGTTTTCCTGATTTATTTGTTATACCTAGACACTATTGTATTTTATATTTTATGAATAGATAGAACTAGAAACCACTAGTGGTGGCCTATTACGAATATATCACACCCTATTCTGGCCCCCATTTCACTATGTACCCAATAAAACTTCATGTTTGTGGTTTCAAGATCCTTGACCATGTTAGGTGATATTATGATGGTTCATGGAAGTAAGGAGCACATAATTGATCTAGAGCTCATGAATATCATGAACAAAGCCTATGAATTTTTTTAATTTCAGTTAAATAATATATTTTATATCTTGATTCATGTTACTTAATATATTATTTTAGCATAATATGGACATGCATTCTTGATTCTATATTTGACATTGTCCATTTATAGCTGTCAATTATTACAACATCTTTCATAGTTTTCTATTCGTACTTCTTCCATTATTGATTGATTTAAATTTTTATTATATATTTGTGTTATTAAAATAATGTTGGTACAATATATCCATAATAGAATCATTATAACCTCACTTATATTCATTAGTATCTATCATATGATGAGGTGCGCTTTAAGGCCATGTGACTGAACCACTCCAGGAAAAATTTTAGTGGATCCAGGGATGGGACATTACGAACATCATGATCCTTAGAGTAGTGAAATTAGGGTGAACCGTGTAAATTCTATCTTACTTATGTACATTTTATATAAAAAAATAATTGGGAAAAAATATAAACATATAATATTTGGTAAAATTAATGGTCAAGTGAAATTTAATTTCAATCAATATAAAAATATGATAATTATGCTATAATTATGTTAAGAGATTAGTAAGTATATACTTTTTTTTCTAAATATAATTTTTTAAAATAAGCATATAGTTTTAAACTGTAATAAAAATCGAAAGGCAGAAAAGAAGAATAAAAATCATAAAGACTTACATACATTGGACCAATTTATGTATGGTGAGATATCATTTGGAATGATACTTTCAACCTGTAAATGTAATGTATGAAAGATTCATATAAAAATTTTATCATTTCACGTAATTATTTTTCAATAGTGGATGAAATTCCATGAATATAATGTGATATAACCACTTCGGATGATGAGGATATCATAATGGGTTGATGATTTATGTTATCCAATAATAAGTGAAATTGGGACAACAACTATAGAATGAATATTTATGGTATAAGGTGGAAACAAATTCTCAATAAATGTAGATAAATGTTCTAGAAACCGAGGTTTAAAAATTTAGAGGAATAATAATAATATGGTTAATGATATAATAGTCCCTAGGGAGAAAACTGATTATCATACAGAGACTTAAGTATGATATACATCAATATAAAACCAATAAAAATTGATTTAAAAAAATAGAGTATCAACTAAATATTTTATTCAAAATTTAAATTTAAATAAATATGTGTTGGTTTGAAACATGGATGAATTTTTAAGGGGAAATTCATTGAATAATATATAGTAATCATTGAACACTCTATTATTCAAATAAATTTAATAATTAATGATCAAAATGATAAATCAGAAAAAATATCACACACATTTGAAGAAGATATATATTTTTGGAAGAAAATAGTTCTAAAATTTTATTCTCAAATAAGGTTTAGGAGAATAATAATCAACCCATTGTAATAATAATAAAAGTGTACTAAGAAATAGTTAGATACCTGTGTTAATCCCAAACTCAATAATGATTTAAATTTTGTTCTTAATCAACCTTATATAGGTTCAAATGAAATAATGTATATCTTTTCCATGTTATAGGAGAGACATAAAACGATTCCCATTTTATAATCACTATAATCCATGGCTAATGCAGGTCCTGTATATTAAATAACACCACTACATCATGCCCAGATGATATAAATGAATATTCTCCTTATAGTGGACCATTGTGAAGGTAATGGAAATAGATTTTAATGTTTATATAAAAATGATAACATCAATTGTTTTGATTCTCAAAGAATAATCAAAATCTTGTATTTCTATTGTGGGATTCCTGGACACATCATATGTTTTTATTTCCAATATAGAAAAATACATCACATGTTATGTGTATGGTGGAATGTATGAAAAAATTTTATCTTATACTTAACTGAATGTGTATTGTCATTATTTATAAATTTTCTATCACTCTATAATTTTTGAATGTGGATGATCTAATGAATGTAAATTATGAAAAAATGAATCCATACAACATTTAAATAAAAATATTCCCCTCCTAGGAATATATATTTTGGACTAGTTGAAGTTGAATTACATCTTTAGTATAACTCAAGAATGTTTTTTAAATTATTATAGAGATAAGAACCTATTGAATTAAATGAAGGATGAAATAGATGAAATTAGAAATAATCTTATTATATAAAAAATGTGAGAAATGATTCCAATATTTTTAAAAAAAGGGAATAATCCACCAAAGAAGATGTCATAGTTGGTACTCACGATCATCAACAGTCAAAGTCAAAAAGAATCCTTAAGTGGTATTCAATTAACCAATAAACGTTATAAACTAATTGATGGTGGATATTTATTTTAATTGATAATTAATATTTATTTATTTCATATATTATAGTCAAAGGAATATAATTGATGGTATGGGATTTCATTCATTTTAGATAATAAAATTAATCCAATAATGGAAGACATGTATATAAGACCATCTAGAAGAAAAAAAGATGATGAAAAGACTAAAATTCACTAAATTAATATTAAATAATGAATATAATAGAGTAAAACAAATTATCTATCCATCATGATAATCATCATTCATATACTTATGTAAATTTCACAGACCCATTTCCCCTTATAATTTATTAATTAATAAAATCGTTTGATAAATGAAACTCTATGGGGGAGATATAATATATTGTGTAATTTTAATAGAAAGTAACACGTTATAGAGTTGAAGAATATTTAATTTCATTTTTTTATCATTTATTCAACTTCCACCAAGTAATATCATAGGATACATCATGTATTTAAAATTCAAAAATTCTATTAGGTTTAATTTTTAATAATGAGTTACATTTTTATCTTTGGCGTTTTCTATAAAAACACTTGTTTCATATGCTGAGATCAGGATCAATAAGTATAAATAATGTTTTAAACGATGAGATTCTTTTTATGAGCATAAGTAAATTTATTTAATAAATATTTTGGTTGTAATAGGGAATATATAATAGTAGTATTCAAGATTTTGTAAACGAAAATTGATTTTTTCAATTGGTTTCAGAGTATTTGGTTAATCAAAAAGTGGTTGATGAAAAATAGTGAAAGATAATGGAAATAGTGGGAGAAGAAAAAGGATATGTAATTCCTCCCTATCCTAAAATTGTGAGTTGATTACTATGAGGATTCCCTATTAGTATTTAAAGAAAAGGGATAATATAAGAAAATTTTAGAGTTTTATCCAATAAATTAATGTGGATAATAGTTGTATGATGAAAGGAGTTGTTCCCAATTAAAATAAAGGATGATCCATATTAATGAATTGAGAGTAGTTACATTTAGATCCCAAGTGGAAAAGAAATTGAAGATCATAATGTCTTGGAATATTACATTTCCATTTCATTAACATGATTTGGGAGAAGAATTCAAATACATGGTGTTATTATCTTTCCATAAAAATAATATGGGTGACATTCTGAATACTAATTGGATTTTTGGATATTTAAAAAAAAAGAGATTTCATGATGATAAGTCTTTTATGTATGATTTAGTGGTGGAGAATAGTTCTATATATTTACCTAAAGTGTATCATTTAATACATATGTATTAAATACAGTTTTTCTTGAACCATTATTCACATAAACAGAATGTATCCTTGAACCAATATAGTATTTTAAAGTATTTTTAAAAGAGTAATACATTATTTAGATAATGAAAAAATGTTTTCAAAAAACATATAAAAAATTATTAGGAGGAACCCACCATATTACAAGGGATGTTGTAATGTATTATCGACGTTGAACAAAATAAAAACCAACACACCAATTTCAGAGCGCACATTGATGATGAAGATTATGATGTATGTGGAAAAAGAAACTCATTGTAGAATTTTTAATAAAACAATAATTTTTAAGAATGTATAGTTTTATGTGTTCATATTTTATTATTTATAATTAGTCTCATTATGTATTCATAACAATCATAGTTTTATAAATAATATTACATAATTCAACAATACAATAATGAATAGTTCAATTTAACTAAATTGGATCACAATATATCACATATATTAATTGGTAGTTAATTTTCAAATTTTAACAACTTTAAATTTATAAAATAGAATTATTCTTCCAAATCATCCTATAAAAATATTAAATGATGGAATTTTTTAAATTTTTAGAAAATAATTTAATTTTTTGATGAATTGTGAAAAATACAAATTTCACATTAATTGTCATTTTTGTGAAATTATGTTGATATAATATTGACATCAAAGTTTATGGAACCATTTAATTAGAAAAATATATACATATTAAAAACATAATTCATATTAAAATATGATTTTTATTCAAAAAATGCTTATTAGATATTTTGGATGTCTATTTAATGTTTCTATTGAAATAAAATATTTTTTTCGATTAATCTCTATAAATCGATATTTCAAAAGGATATATTAACTTTTAGGTTTGGTATAAAATTTTAATAAAAAATTTTAAATATTAAAAAAAATTAATTCTATTATAATCAAAATTATATTTGACTTTGGAAGAAAATTATTTTATTAATAGAAAATTCATTTTTCTAATAACGGCTATTTGTTGAATTTTTAAAAATTATCCTAGATTTCATTTGTAAATATTATAATAATTGAATCAAAATTTCAATACCATTTTGGGAATCACAATGATAAATTTTTTTAAATGAGGTTATTTTTATTTTTATTTATAATTAATTATTACCATGGTTGAATTTTGACACCATGATAATTGTTGAAAGTGGTATAGAGGGGGGTTAAACAAAGAGAAAATGTATAAAATATATAAAAAAAATATTCTACATATGTTTTGATGATTTTACATAGACATTACGAAACCCTATATTGGATGTTTGACTAAATTGGAGTATCATGTCTTTAAATATATGCATATTATATTTTGGAGATATTGATATTTACATGGGTGTCTCTCCTCACACTTATAAAAGGAAACCACTTATCCTCACTTTTTTAAAAACACAGAGTAGTAAATATTGAAATAGGTCTACCTAAATTCCTTAATAAAGTCTCCAAATCACATCATTGAGCTTTTGGTATCTCAAAAATACCAATCCAAAATTCCATATTGTGTGACCCAAAGGGAGATATCCAAGGATGACTAATAAGTATAAAATGAATTATTTATTCCTTATTTATTCTTGAAACACTATAAAATTTATTCTAACTATCCTAACATGATTAAATAAGATTCATTAAAAAATTAAATGAAATTATATTGATCTAAAAACTATTTTCTCTATCATTTCCATTAAATGGGAAATTATAATTTTGTCTATGTGTATGTGCGCACAACCACCTCCGTGAATAAATGTGTCTCATTTTTCATTTACCACATCCTAGTGTAATAATTCATAATATTTTACATCCAAAAATATGAGAACCATAGGTGTGGTTCTCTATAGTTTTCCATATAGGTATTCCACTTCACTTGTTGATCACTCCGTCCATAGACACCACTAACCTATTTTGGGCATCACTATTTATCAATAGGAGAAAACATAAGAACCACAACTTCCACTCTGGTTTCAGTGAATACCATGTTGGTTGTTTTGATAAATTTGTCTTTATAGAAAAAAAATTATTCAAATATGTACCTTCCTAATGGATATTTTTACCTTTTCCAATTCATATATGAACTCCACCAATGACCCATGATAAACCATAAAATTTGGTGTAATTGGAATCGAAGTTCATCACATGCCATGGCCTCCAAAAGTCCTATTAACATCTTGTTCATATCACCATATCCTACCATATGGGTTTGGTTTCACACAGACTATTCCCCATATCCATTATTCTCATTGACAAGGGAATGGTTCAGTTTATATACGGATATATTCATATCAACACACCATTCACCATGGGTTATTATTTAATGGAATCTCAAACATTCCCTCCTATATGTTTTTGTCCATATTGGCATGGGAATGCTTCACTCTTAGGCCATCCATATAATGGTGAATGACATCTGGTTGGCCTCTATACTCTATTTTCTTAACCACTCACCTCATTCTCAACAAATATAACAAAATATGACAGATATATTTTCATATGATAATTATGTTCAATAAAATCCTCTAGCATAGATAACAATAACACGTTTTTCATTTTATTAACAATATTACATTTCATATATTTCCCCCTATAATTACATGAAATTTAGAGGGATTATAATATTAATTTAAATTATTGGAATTTAATTTGATGCTCAAAATCCCTCACCTTAAATGGGGACTTGTTCTTACTTATTTTAACTTTCCCCCATGATGTGTGGGAAATAATTCATCAAAATATCAACTCAACCTATATATTCATTTTCAAATAGGGATCCCTGGTGGCATGAAACTCCCTGTATGAGTATAACTAGTAGTTCAACATATCATGTCATATCCTATCAATCAATCCCTATTTCTGTTTTACTTACTGAAAATATTCATTTTGTGAATTTCTAACATGGGACTTGAGATGTAATTGGGTACTCTAAGACTACAGAGCCTAATATCTATTTTTGAATGATTTTTCTTATAAAAAAAATATGTTTTTCGAAGTCATGGATGAATTATAATGAAAAAAACATACTCTATTTCTCTATATCACTTCTATTTAAAACCTGTGTTATCTGGAAAAACATCTCACCAAACTATTTGCATAAAACATTATGTTACATTCTATGAGATTCATACCACAGGATAATGTAATTTTAGGCAAATTATAAAAAAAGACCCCATTTTTTACAAGATTATATTAATTTGAAAAAATGTTACCATTTGAACTCAATTATCTTAATTTCATAATAGGTTTTGGAATTATTCAGTAGATATAGATTTATCACTAACAAATGATCATTTCTATCAGATTCACACAATGGATCATATAACATTATTAATTCACCACCTTTTAAAGAATAATAAGAAATAACAAATCATATAGGGTGATCAATACCTTGAGGTTCATCATGTTGATGACTGGGGATGGTGAAGATAAACTAACCGGTCACATTTCAAATTTCCTTTTCCATTATTATTATTTGTGAATGTAAATCAATAGTTAATTAATTATATTGATAATCACTTATATTGAGACATCATTAGCTATTTCCAAAGAACATCTTCAGAAACCCTAACCCCAATAGCTTGGAGCTATTGTTGACATTATGATATTGTTATAATATATGAGTAATCTCATCCAAATGAATGAATATTCTATTATTGTTTTCCTACTAAATACATATTTGAATCTTTCATTACATTTTAATACACAATTTTAAATATATATATTTTTTCTATAATGTCATTATTTACACAAGAATATATTTATATATCAATAATAGTGCAATTAATGGATTTATAGGGATAGAAAAAAAAAATTATGAGATCAAACTCTCAGTAATATTTATATACATAAAAATCAATAATGATTCAATAAGCACAAATGACATAGAGTGTTAAATAACTAAACACACATTCCATTTAAATAATTTTTCAATCTTGGATAAATAAGACATGAAAAATATGGATTGTAAAGTAAATAGAAACGCATTAAATTTAATAAATAAATTAAATATCATATTTTGAAAAGTCATAATGAATATATAAAATAAAACAAGTTAAAATTTTCATTTAATCAATTATCTAGAAAGATTTTTTTAGATATAATCTCATTGAGAAAATCTCATGAGTAATAATAATAAATGAATTATAAATGAATGAAATGATTTATTATTAGATGTAATGATATAATGAATCATGATACCACTACATTTAGTAAATTTCATGAGACAATTTAAAACTATACGTAGAAACCTGTTTAATGTTGGCTTACTGATTCAACTCATGAGACAACTGATGCATCTAGGTGATATATAATTCCAGTCCTCACAGATCACTGTATGTCAATATAATTCATTTTATATTGAATATTTTATTTAATTCATTAATAATATTTCTTTTAATTAGAAATATATATTTACTAATGAATACATATTTATCTATATTTCCATAGATAAAAAATTTAACTACTACTGTATAACAACATATTTAAAAATGATATATAGCTTGAGAAATAAACATATCCATGATACAAATAATACTGATAAAGAAAAAATAAAACATTAATTGTCATTATTAAATATGAATTCATGTCAAATACATCAATAGGGTTTCATATACATCACATGAAACTAAATATGTGAATGTTAACAAATAAGTCTCAATGAAAATAATGTTAGGCAATATCTATTTTAATTATCATAACATTAAAGTGAGAATTAATAAATGAATATAATATATATAACAAATGTAAATAAATATATAACAAATGTAAATAAATATATAACAACTGTAAATTCAGTATAAGATACTGAAAATTCATTATACATGTAATCATAGAATATCAAAAGATAATGATGTACTATAACCCAATGAAAATTAATTAAGTTATATAATTCTTTACCACTTGGTAATTTTCATGTTAAATCACATTAGATGAAATAATTCAATTTGAAACATAAAATACAATTATGTATGAATTAATAATGATATTAAATTTCAAATTCTCAGTATACAGACCATATAAGTGAAATTATGTCTATAATATTACAATGTTCTTTAATGAATGGAAGTTCAGTCAAAGTCCCTTACCGTACACTTCCTTTTGGTTGAACATGATTTAACATATTTTAATTTAGTTATAAACATTATATTAATTTATAAAATATCCATATTATTATTTACAATATTATATATGATCCTTTTATAACGTTCTATCACATGTACATTAACAGTATTTCATTATTTTTGTCTCCACATGCGATAATTTCTGCTTTGTTCTTAACGTTTTGGAATTTGTGAATATTATATAGTTCCATAATCTATATAATAATAAAAATAATAACATAATTAATATATGTATACATAAATAAAAATTTTAATCCAAATATTTACATATTGTTATGAGAAATGAAATAGGTTGTGATCATGAAGATGGTACGTTGTACGTACACATGAGTAACACTTCCATTTTTTTTAAAAAAGTTATGGAAAGGATAACCATAGTATTTTATCATTATATAATAATAATAATATCATATATAATATATTATTTCCTTAGAAAAACTTATATTTATTTATATATATCATCCATGTGGTGTGGTGATGAAAAGAGAGTCGCATCGATCCATGAATATGGTATTACACACACACGAATGTTGTTATCATATTAAAATGAGGGAAAAAGTAAGAAATAAAGTGATATATTATATTCTAAAATTGATAAATATTTCATAGATATAATATTTATGTAACTAATATCACATATATTCATTAACATTATCATTATTACTTTCTGTGTATTGCATTACTTAACAACTAACCATTTTTCTTTGCAAAGTGGTATTCATTTGTACACACGCGCGACATTATTGTATCTTATAAGGAATAGAATATAAAAAAGTAATATATAATATAAATACAAAAATATATTTAATAGTTATCAAAATATCATATGCATTCATCATTTTTCCAATCCATGAAAGCTATTAATGGAAAAACAAATGACATTGATTCATGAGGTTATTGTTTGCCACACAGAGAAATGATGATTTCATAACCCCTTTGAGGAAAGTAGTTATGGTTGTTGGTTACTACATTAATATAAAAAATATATAATTATATTTCTAATACTCATTATATTATATCATAATTGTTTAATAATAATTGAATGGGGTGGGTTAATAAATCAAATAAAAAGTCTCAATGATGAAAATTATGTCTCTCATGGGTATCCTCCATAAGATTACACCAAAATCCATCAATGGAGGTATTTATGAAAGATATCATGCTTATAGAATGATTTTATTTGATTTATAATGTTATTTTTTTCTTTTATCATTTGAATAATTAGGTTCTTAATGATTTAGGAAGAGAGGAGAGGGATGGCCTTTTATAAGTGAGGTGAGTGGGACAATACTAATTTTTTTAAAAGAAACGGGTGCACCCACGTTTTCATCATTTCATAAGGTTCCAAAATTTGATATTAAGAGAGTTATGAATTATAGGGTTTAAATATTTCCATAAATTAGGATTTATAAAAATTTTTATGTCAATTTGAATTTATTTTTGTTTACCCACACGGTAGACCCATTTTTACCTTAACCATGACAAGTAATTTTTTATGTTTTCACTAATCATTTTTTTGTAGAAAATTAATTTGGACTTATAGGATTTTATAAATAATATTAATTCCAAATATAGATTAATTTTTTAAAAATTCCATTTATATAAGATGAATAATTTAAATTTATGTTAATCCCATCGACATAATGAGAATTTAGGGTTTCAAAGAGAACATTTACAAACGTTTTCTAATTTTTTATAATAAATGTCATTATAAAATGATTAGAATGACTTTAATTGGAATACTATATATATATATATTAAATTGAACTGATATAAAATTGAAAAATTGAAAATATAAATATAAATTATTAATTATTTAAACAATATAATGTTTGTAATTTAAATCATTATTTCCACTATTCATCAAAAAAAGAAACATTTCAGAAAAATCCTTAAAATTCAACCAAAGATAATTTTGATTACTAATATCAAAAGTAAAATAACTTATTTTAAATAATATTTGTAAAATTTGTAATATTTATTTTTAAATTATGTGCGCAAAGGGATAGTCAATATTTTCTGAGCAAAAAATAATTTATTTCCACAACAATATAAATTATTATTTTTAATTAATCTTATTTTATTTATAATATAAATATAAATATAATTTAAATATTTTTTTGTACTATTAATACAAAAAAATTCATCATTATCTCTATATTGGTATTCTAACTTTTTGGTCATTAATAATTGAGGTTGTGTGTTCAGTAAGCTATGGAAGAGATTAAATTCAATGAAATATATTTCATTTGTTGTTTATGATTATAGATTGACGATGAATAATATATCATGTATGATGTTCTTATTTTATTATTCTGGGTGGTTATATGCTCTAAAATAGTAAAAAAACTATAATCCTCAAAACATAACTGTTATCTCAGCAATCAAGGGTTATATATTTGAAATTTCTTTTTTTGATAACCCCCATCATAAAAAGAGTTCGTAAAATATTCTCTTAATAATATAAAAATGTATATACAAAGGATATAAAAAAAAATATAGGATTCCATGTAGGGGAACATATGTATGCTTTGAAAACATAGACATGGAAGAGAATACCTACACATTAGGATTAATAGATTACAAAAAAGATCATTGACCACATAAAAGTGGGTGATCTAGATATAGTTATCAACCACAAAACTTTAAAATTTCGATGAGTTAAGGGACCATTTAATTTATAATAAATTAATTTCATAAGATTTTTTTTCCAAAATCCTTTTTGTAACTATAAGGAATTATTTAACAGTGTAATGATATCAAGAAATATACTTACTCAATACATTTTTATTTCATAAGAATAATTTCATCCA
Organism: Viscum album; assembly: GCA_963277665.1. Classification (NCBI taxonomy): domain Eukaryota; kingdom Viridiplantae; phylum Streptophyta; class Magnoliopsida; order Santalales; family Viscaceae; genus Viscum; species Viscum album. The sequence continues at coordinate 599,001,827 of OY728134.1, read as the reverse complement.
TTGATTGTTCTTTGATCTATTTATTATTCATTATTCACACCATGAACTGAATAAAATTATATTTCAATTAGCAATAACATTAATTTTTAATGGATAAAAATATATACATAAGACATTTGGAATTCATTACATCTGTCTATAACTATTTTGCAAAATAATTATGGTTCAGACAAGTCATCCAATACAATATATTAATCTGTAAAAATCAATAGTAACCTAACTGGTTCAACATTTATAAGTATTTTACAAATTTCATAACTAATGTCATATTAGAAGTGGTATCATGTATGCCTATGGTAGGCATTGAACCCATGTTTTTCATCCTTCAAGGGTTCAAGACCGTGGGTTTTTCGGAAATGACACGTTGTCACTCAACATGTGGGTTGAAATATTTCTAAAACTATATTCATACAATTCTTATGACATTCCTAAATTTTTTTACAGGTATCCTTGAAATAAAATGAATCGTTAAATAAAAAAAATAATATGGTTTTCGATACAAAATTTTCCCCAAATTATACTAATATTATTTGACAATTATTACAATGTCATTAATGATTATATTAACTATTATGATTAATGGAACCTTTAATATTATTTAAATAATATGTAATGGAATTATTATTCAAACAAATTTTCCACTAAAACATATATTTTTCATAAATTTATTTATAAATATTTTTAATCATGGTATACCCCAATTATAAAATACATAAAAGGGGTGTTTAATTCAATGTATTATGGTCAATGTTACACTACGAAACCCATGACAGTATCCATGAATATTAAGTCATTGAAGATACATTTTACTTCAAATTTATAACACATTACTTAAATATTCGATGATTTTATTAACTATAATACCATTTGTAAAAATAGATCTATACTGTAATTTTGGAATCCTAATAAATACATCAATAATTTTATTTGAACACAGGTCATTAATTTTCCTATGAGTTCAGCAATATAATTGGGAATTGACTCAGATACATCCCAAGTTACCTAAAATAGGAAAATTAATAATATGTGGATCCCTAGGTTTTGAATTATTTCATTCCATCGTAATCTTCAATTCTCCTTGAAAATTCCTTGATTAAGGCCCTTATTTTCCACACATAATGTATTTTACAATTAATTTGAGACACATTCTATGTTTTCAAACCCTCTTTTTGATCTAATATATGAAATTTAATGTCATTGACATATTAAGAATCAAATTTTCAAGCCTATTATATAAAAACAAAATCATGAAACATCAAATATTCTGAAAACTCAACCTGATTATTAGTATTCATGATCTATAAAAATTAATATACATTATTTTTTTAAAAATATGTGTCAATTTAATATATTTATTTATTATAATATTTTTGAAAATAAACAATATACAAAACATTATATAATATCTTCATTGACATCCTTTGTAATATCTATCACATTTTTTGTTTGGCCTCTCATATGACTCTTTTGTTCCTGATATATTCAATAAAATGAAATTTAATAATATTATTTAGAAATATATACCTATGTTCCTATGATAATTCAAATTCTATTAGTGTAAAATTTGAGATCCTCCCAACTAATTATACAATTGAGGGAAAATTTTTGAATTCCCATGTAGTCGGTACTGAGTCAATTTTTTCATCAACACATAAAACTAAAATGAATATTTTATCAATATCATCAACACATATATAAAAAATTTTAGGCACTCCTCTTCTAACTATAATTAATATGTAGTGCCTTCTGTTTGAGCTTTTTCAGCAATGATTTCAAAAGGACAGGATTTCTGTGAATAAAAATAAATAATACATAGTATGGTATTTAATGAAGTTCCATGAATTATTTACATAATATGAGAAATATATAAATATTTTATCTCCTAATTGGATTCATCCATCGATATTGTATGGGGCCTCCAAATTTAGTTTCCATTATTAATTCACTGTTTAATACATCATGATAGTATAAAAATATGGAGGGAAGATCATATCCATTACACAAAGTGTTAATAAAAATCTCTCATGATGGTTTTCAAGTTTGGCAATTTATATAGTTTTCTCACATAGTTGTTTCAAGAATGTAGAAAATTGGAGTACAAATGCAGTAAAATTTTCATGTAATAATGTCTGTAATTTGAATTTTTGTAAATATAGTAAAAAGTATGTGAATCGTGGATTTTCAATCCATGTAACCTAAAAGGATTTAGGTCAAAAAACGTTGAAATGTTACATGAATACCCTTCAGAAACCTTCAAAATCTTTAAAATTTAATGGAGTTCAACTTTATCCAATATTTCTGGCAAACTTTCAATTCTAATATTTCCAGAGATCATGCTTTACGTTAATTATTTATAAGTGCTTCTGAGAATTGTGATAGTCCATCAATTTTTCATACTAATTAAAAAATGTGAAGGTCAATTTGTTACAAATATAATTCTAAATACGAATTACATCATGATTGTGCTACAAAAAAAATTAAATTCCCAATTTTTATTTTTTATGAATATAGATAATTTCTTCTATTTTTGTGTTCCAATTTCACGTGACAACGAACATTGAACCCATTTCCCAATGTCATTAACATAATGCACCTTCCAAATTTCTATTTCAACATTTCTACGTTTTGGAATATTTTACAACCTTTCAAAAACATTGTAGGTGGTCTATGATCAATAGAATTGTTTTGTTTTAATTTTTTAAACCAAAATCAATGAGATGGATAAAAAATTATTTCATGACATAAGAAGCACTATTTTTTATTATGAGGCAGTCATTCGGTCGTAATATAAATGTTATAAATTGAAGAATCCAAACCCATATAAGTGTTTTAACCTGATAAGATCCCAATTTTATGGAAGTCACTAATGGTCCATATTATAGATTTTTTAATTTGGAACATTATTATATAAGATTAATCATACGTCTCAACACCATTTCCCCATTAGTCATTTAATAATTTAGTCAGAGGATTAAAGTATATATCAATATCATTTCCATATATTTATTACTAGGAATTTTCATCAAAATGATAAAAGATTTTTTTTTGATAATAATCCATGAAGCAGGATTTTAAGGGATCAAAACAACTATCCAAATGTTATAACTGGTGCACAATAAACCAAATGGGATGAAACCATCGACACCCAAGCCCAAAAACACATTCCTAGGATCAGATGAGTATTCTAGATGTAATGAATCATATTTATTCAATGATTTTGATTCTCTTGAATTTTGTATTAAACCATCATTGTTGTTATATATATAATTCCACTTCTTGGGATTGATATATTTCAATTACTTGAATAATAATTATAATTGAGGTTTCAATGTTAAGTGAAACAAAACCTTTGTAGGAGTGTTTTTATTCATTATCATAATTGTATGTTGATTCAAACTTCCAAAATCATCCATCGACAACCATCTAGAATAAGAACATTTTTTTAAATCATTTCTAGTTTAATATTCTCTAATATAAACCAAAAAATCATTAGGTAAAGCATTTAATTTTGTATAATCCAAACCAAGCATGTTAACAAATTTTTTGAAATCATCAAAAAATCTATGATATTTGCTTCCAGAAATGCATCATGAAAAAATTTCAATATCATATACCTATATGTATTTTTAATTCCATATAGGCATTTTATAGGATACAACTTCTGTAGAAAAAAACTAATTCGACAATTTCAAACATCCACCAGATAGTTCTTTTTTTACATCATCAACTAAATCTTGAAACTCAATTTTCAACTCCCTGAATTTTTTTCTTACATAATCCTCCACCTAATCAATAGGTGGATCCAATAATACATTAAAATCATGAAATAGGTTTCCTAATGTCCCATTACATCACTTATGAAGTTAATATGTAAGGAAAACTCGGGTGGGTTTTACGATATTTTTATGTTTATATTATTGTCCTTAAATTCTAAAAGCATCATTTAAAAGGATTTTGCATTCTATTTTCCATTGTTGATGAATTTGGGAGCTCATTCTATTTATATCCATCATTTCTCAGACTTTTTGTAATGTTCGATTCTGTATTCTAAATCCAACAAAACATTTTAGAAGGGAAATGGTTCAATATCATGATTTCAGAAACATCATGTCTCTTAGAGAATCTCCAAAAATTAAATTCAGGACATAGAAATCTGACAGTCCCATAATTAGATCGATTAGAAATATAAAAATATAAAAACTCCTTGAAACCCATTTTATAATGCGGTGTTTTCCATATTTTATCTATATGTATCGAAATATGCAAACACTTTTTTAAATAAAACTAAAACAATTATGTATTTCTATGTAGGAAATGAGATAAATTTTAGTGGGAAAAAACAATCAAACTACTAGTAACATGATTCATATATGTAATAAAAATGTCAATATAAAAATGGATATCAATCGAGAATATTATTATATAAAATAAAAGAAAGTGAAAAAATAATAATGTCATTAAGTAAACAACATTTTAAATATTCTTTGAAAATATCTTATAAAATCTCACATTAAAAAAGTTAAATATAACTATTTCCATAAAATCACTTTTTACGGAAATTCACCTATCTTTAAAGGAAGTAAATCAGTGTAAAGAAATCATTTTTAAAGACCATATTTTCACATTCTTAAAAAATTTTTAAGCCACCATAATTTTAATTGTCACAAAACAATTTAAAAAATTATTAAGATTAAACTACCTTTAATTCATAAAACATGCCTCCAAAACAATACATAAATTTTATAGACAAATTTTATGTCGAAAACCTTGTAAAATAGTTAATTACAATTTGAAATTATGGAATGGAATAAAAACATGAGATCACATTAGTAAATGATGAATAATAGAGAACATAATTAATATATATTTTTCTATACTTCTATTTTCATAACAATATAGTATAAATGGGTTATGTCCATAAACAATTCAAATATTCCCCCCACATATTTCAATGTTTTCTTATTTTAAATAACACTTTAATAAACCCAATTTTATGGTGAACCAAAATACACCTAAATTGTTACACCATCATAAATAGGAAAAAATTATCAAGGGAGCATTAATGAATAATAAATCCAACTATGATTTCATTTATCAATATAACAATGGAAATTCAAATAATAAAATACTAAAATACCATAAATATATCTTGAGATGAAACTATGTATCATGGGTATCTCCTAATACTAATATATATGGATCCTTAACTAGAAAAAATAACCTAGTTTGACATTATTGAACTTGTCAAGTCTTGATAGTCCTCTAGATAAAATAAGGATCAATCACAATCATGATTCTCAATAGATTTTCCAGAGTCTTTCCTTTTTTATTTATATTACATAAAACATGTAGTTTTGACACTAGCTCTAATTGAGTCCTTACCCGAGGAAGAATATTCTATAATTGGTATTTTACTTATTATGATCCCTTTGAGACTACTAGGACTCCCATGATAGGTCAATATGGTAGGTGATAAATAAGGAACATATAGGGAAAAATAATCCATTTATTACATCCCATGTCTCATTTCTTACATCCTCATATGATGCAACAAATTTCATATCTATAAAAAAGTATCCGAATAAGAATAGAATTTCCCAAATATCCTTAATGGGGTTACAAGAAATAGCACGTATAATTAAAACACAAGTGCCAAGTCAGGGTCTCAACAATTTATACAAAAACATCACATAATGTTCCATTATAGATTTCACAAAATATTTTATGTGTTTAACCCATTTTTACACTGTTTAAAATTCATATATCAAATAACCTTTTAAAAATAACTATTCAAATGAAACGTCAAATTCACTTTAGAATCTGAATAATTTTTTAAAATCAGTTTTTAAAATGACATACCCATTTATTTATATAGAAATCTTTACCACACACCTTTTCATAAAACTTCAATTAAACCATCTAATATTATTCATGAAACCTTAAGTACCAAAATGACTTAAAAAAATTAAGATTACTATTAAAAAACTATTTTTAAAAAAACAGAAGTAAAAATATAATACACCACCTATTAGTATTAATTGAAATCATATGTGACATTAAAATATTTACAACACTTTAATACATACTAATATACATTTTAATAAACAATTTGAATTTGAAAATGGTCCACAAAAAATCTTGAAACCACATGAAATCCATTAAAAACAAAAAATGGTGCTCTATAAATATATAATTCAAAAAAAAAACACATCCAAAATCATAAATAAATTTAAAATATCCACTTAATAATTTTCAAAAAAATATTCATGAAACATTTCCATATCATATGAAATAACATTTTTGAAATATTTTTGAGCCTTATATGGGAACAAAATATGCTTTTAAATTCATAAAAAATAATTTATAAAAGAAAACAAATTTATATAATTTTTTAAGGGAATTCAAGTTATTAAAATTAGGTAAATAATAGTGGAACTTAAACTGAAATTATTAAAGAATAATAACCAAGTTTTTAACATTGATTCCTCAATGTCAAGACTTTGCCGCTATAATCATGGAAGGAATCCAACTGAGTAGAATATTTTATTGTCCCTAGATAAATCCTGAGAAAAAATGAAGTGAATAATGAAATCAAATCCCATATAATTTAAATGGTTCCTAGTCTAGGTGTTACCTAATGAACTCTTGGCCAGGACAACTGGTTGGATAAGACCTAGTTGTCGATGAGGAAGATAGATAGGTCTATAAGAGTTCAAGGGGGACTATAAAACAAGAGAGAGTGAGGTCGATGGGTGGTTTAGAGAAACTAGAGAACTCGAGAGGGTGAAGGATATTGTTCAAGGGGATCTGGAGAAGCTGCAGTGCCAATAACGGCTCAGTTTGGGGGTGGGGGGCTCAGGGGTAATTGGAGAACTGATGAGTGTAGAAGGTGGGGGGATGGGGGAGGGGGAACTGTAGACATAGTGTGGGGGGAAATGACCAGAGCTATGAAGGGGGGATTCCATGGTGACGAGGGATCAAGAAATAGGGGTTCTTAATGATAGTTGAGGGGACCTTAGGGGATATTGGGGGTTATGATAATGATTTTTGTTTTCAAATTGATTAAATTTAACATTAGTTTTTAAAAAACCAGTGCTAAATTGTCATAATTCTTTGAGGTGGTTTAAAAACCCTCCACTAAATACCGATATAAAACTAGTACTGTAAATCCAAAAAGGGCATGTAGGATTTACTCTAGCATAAGGTGGGACATAAAATTGAGACTTACTATGCACCTGGTTTGACACAACCATGTGATACACTTAAGATAATTCAATTTTCTAATAACCATTATAATGGTTATGAGAAAGTGATATCCAAAATGAAACCATGTTTATCATTATGAGATTAGTTATTAAAAAAATCAATTTACATTAAACATTTGGGTTATAGAATATAATACATAATGATATGATCTTATATAGTGTGTTCCATCATTTATAAATGGTTCCTAAGAGAAGGAATATGAATGGTGTCAATGCACGTAATTCATAGGGTAAGAATAATAAATATTTAGTAGTTTTAAACCAATATATGTTTATGAATTAGTCTAAAAAACCTTCTCATCAGACGAGGAAAAAATATCATATCCCAACGAGATAGAGAAAGGATTATATAAATGTAATTTATTTAGTGTGAGGAATGAGAACTAGGGGAATAATTAGAAAATGATGGATAGAGAAAATAAAACAATAAATTATTTTCCCACATGTTATAATAATTGAAACAAACACCCTTGTTCTTAATCAAAATGAATTGGAATTTTCTACATGTTTGTATATAACACACAATATTATAGTTAACGAAAGTGTAAGAAAAATGTTTCCAATGTACTAAAATTCAATTATAAGGTGATGTGACGTTATTAAAATATATGTTTCAACCATCAAAGTAATATACCTCAAACAAAAACAATGGATCTTGGTAACCATTATTATACTAACGCATATGAAGAGGAATGACAGTTATCCCTGTGTTTGGATTCCAGAAATATGTCATGTGATTACTTTATTAGGGATGTAATGGTTATAATAATTAGGAAATGTATAAGGATTTTAGATAAATACTATTTAGTTACTAATTTTATATAATAAGTTAAATGTTACTATGAAAAGTTATTCAGAATCTAGATGAACGTTTTACCAAAACACATGGTTGAGGTAAATACAAAACTTAATATGTTGTTAGTATTGAGAAAATGATGTTTGGATAGTCATATGATTGATATGGATAATGTAAATAGGATAGTGTTGACTACCTTGTAATAAAAGTGGATATGCTATCATTAATGCAATTTAAAACTTTTTTTGGATTTATGGAATTTATCCAATAACCTTTGTTTTATGTAATGAATAAAGCTTCATGCATGTTTTCAATAATCGATTATTTTAATTCATTCCATTACCATGTTTCTACAGATTACATGGTGATTTTATTCATATGTATGGTATGTTAATATCTAATGATACGTTTTGTTTTTTGGATTATTGATAAGTTTATTTTACAAATTCAGTGATGTTATAATGTTTTGGATCATGATCATTTTGAAAGGGTCATAAGGCTGACCATTTATGAAATGGTTAATGTTGAAATTTGAATGATGTTTTAGTGATTAATTTATTACATTGAATAACACATTCTAACCATATAATTTTTGGAAAATATTAAATACAAACTTATTAATTTTAACTCTTTTATGGATCATACGATATAGTAAAAGTGAATTTTAGTGATTCAGGAATAAATAATTCAGTTGTGGATATTTATTACTATTTGGTAATGTTATTAATAAAAACTTAATTAAATCAAATCCTGAAGAGGAAATTAAAATTAGGAAATATAAATGTGTATTTCCCTATATTCATAGATAGAAAAATAAATCATCAACATTAGGAAAAAATATCAAGATATTAAAATTTAATCTTATTACAAACTGTTTTGATAAATTTTAGGGTCTTTTAAATCATCACAAATTTATTGTTTCAAGGACCTTAAATTTATAGTGATCAATCAGTTGTTTCTAACCAATGAACTTTATCACTCTCCATCAGTATTTGGGATTCAAATTTTTATTTCATGTCCATGTTTTCATTTCACACATATGTTATCCAGCATCAAAACCTTGTTATGTTATTATTCTAGTTGACCTATGTACATCCCATTTATACTTATTATGAAGGGTATTTTTGAACCCTTTTACATTGTGGATTTTCATCAAAGTTATTTGAAAACATCAAACCCTGGATTATAAATATCAAGTTTAAATTGTAAGGACTCAATTTTTATAATATGGGGAGAATGTAACAGCCCAAAAATATAAATTAATAACTTTTAATTTAACATAATAACTGACACACAATACCCCAAGTATATGGGAATATCATATCCTGATACTCTATGATATATTTAATATTTTAAATAATAAAATTCTATATCTTTTAAAAAATGAAATATTGAGTTACTTTCATTACACACAACAACCACTCTCATCAATTTCTTGCGTTACAAAAAAACGATTTTAACAAATATTATAATTATTTTTATTTAAAATGAAAAATATTATATCAATTATATTCTTGGTTATTAATAGAAATAAATTATATGGTTTAGTTAATTTGTTAACAAATAATTTGAAAAAAACCAATTGAATATAATGGAATTGTTTTTATAAAAAAACTATTTTTATACCCCCCAAAAGCATTTTATTTTTGTAAATTAATTAAATTAACATTACAGAATTATCATAGAGATACTTATTTATTATAAATTAATTTTTTTTAGAAAATAATTTAATGTATTTTTCAGATATAAGAAAAGAAAAAAAAAATCAATTTTACTCATAAAAGAATATATTTTTATAAAGGCATTATTTCATCCTTTTAATGGGTCACTTTTTTTTAAACAAAATTTTAAAAAATTTATAAAATTTATTCCACGAAATATAGACCATTTTTTAAATATTAATTTCAAAATTATAATTTTGTGTTTTTGGGATTTCTCTGAGAAGTTTGATTTTATGATGAACAGTAAAAAATTATACAAAATTTTAATTTAAATGAGACTTTCTATTTAAATTATATATAAAGAGAAATTATATTTTTCATTTTTTAATGTGAAATTAGATCAATTTTATCCCTTGTAATAAAATTTTGGTAATTATAATCAATTTATATTTGATTGTTGTTATAAAAAAATTGTAAACCCTTGAATATTTTAACATTAAAACGCTTCTTTCACTTTGTATCTGTGGGATTTTTTTAAAATTTTATTCATCCACATGTATAAGATGAGTTTGGAAAAATAGATTGAATATTTTAATTCATATAATTTATATTATATAATAAGATTAACATAATTTTTTTACCATAATTATTTGAGAAAAGTGTTAAGATTAATTATAGTGATTAAGGTAAAAAGAGTTTACTTAGTTGTTAAACATAGAATACAAGTTGTAAAATGACCTAAATATTTTTCCAAAACAAATTTAAAGGAAATATTTAGAATATTATGACTCTTTTCCATTTATTTTGATTTTTTAGACACCTTTCCATAAATGTGACTCAAATAATAAACTATGTATTGAAAAAGAAAAATGATTATTTTCTTACATTTAATTTCAATAATGATTTGGGAATTGGAAAAAACAACCTAGGTTATTTTATAAACATGATTTATATATACATATAATTTTTTTAAATAATAATAATTTTTTATTAAATTTTAGAGATCAATTAGTTACTTTAAATGTTTAATATACACCAAATTAGTAATTATTTAGTTAATAATAAAATAAAATAAATGAAACTTAAAATATTAAAAGTGAATTAAATTTAACGAATTACTATCATCAAATTATTTTTTAGATGATTAAATAATGTTACAATAGTTTTAAACAATATATTTTAATTCCATCAGTTTCATGATATTTTTAAATTTATATTATATATATAATTTCAAAATTGACATTAATGTTATTTTAAAATAAATGTTATTTTATTAAATCATTTAAATATACCAAATTTAGTACCCTATTCGATGTATTTTTTTAATATTAATAAATATCATATATTATCTATGAATTTACCAATTTATCTTTTATAATAACTATATATACTGTTAAATCGTAAAAATATCATTGTTAGTATGGTTATGGGTTATGTAGTGCTTTTTCATGTTACATGTGTTTGTTTTAAAATTAATTTTCAACACATATAGGTTTTTTATTCTATAATCTATAAATATCATTTTTAATCAGTTTGTGTAAATTCTATTTCAAGTATCATTTTATTTTAGTTCTGTGGATAAAATAATTAGGCTAGAAAACATGTTATCATAATGAAAAATCAAAATGATAAAATAAAGAATATTGTTAGTAAAAAAAGAAAAAGTTCAATACATGAGTTATATAATTTGATTAAAAGTTAAGAGAACACATAATCTCTACAGCCCATGATTTATTAATATTATATCTACTTGAGGTAATATTGACCTTCAAGAATTCAGTATAAATGAGTATTTACAAGAATTCTAGTCCTCATCAACTATAAAAAGGCACTCACTCCCCCAACTTCTTAACACAAATAATGACATTTTTATCAAGTAATATCAATACAAATCACTACCAAACATCCCTACACTCATCCAATAGTAATTACTTTTTGAATAATGGAAATAACATAAGGACTCAGGGAAAACATAAGGAGGAAACCTGAAGAAGAGGTAATGTTTTTATAAAAGTCTTATTATTTAATTTCATTCTCAAATTCCTTAAAATCATTTCAAAATAAAATTTTATAATAACTATATTATCTTCCATATACTCATATGTTGTTATGTTAAGGGTAAAACCTATAACATCACACACTTCTTATCAAATGGGGTATGAATTTTTTTTCTGTGTATGGTATACTACCACACCATGATCCGATGTCATTCATTTTTCCATTACCACCATTTGTGGTTCGTAAGAATGATGAATTTATAGTTTATATAAGATATATTTATATTAAGTATCTTATTATTATATATTTTTATTATATAATAAATACCTTTATGCTTTATATATTTTTGTTATATGATAATGTCGCTTGTTTTCACAGAAGACAACCACCTCGTGAAGCGATGCAATTACTTCTTGAAAGTCATGGAATATATTGGGGATTTGTTTAATATAAATATGGGATATATATGACTTATTTATGATACTATAATGATATTATATTTATATTTAATATAATTTTTTTCATTAAATATTAAAGAATTGAAACAATGATAATGTGTGCATATGACCTTCCATCTCAATGATAATTGTTTTTCATTTACAATCACATTATTTCATGGATTGAAATAAATAAATACATTCTGAATATGTATTATATATAAAAAATTTATTAAATTATGGATAAATTGAAATCATGATCAATTAAAGATGAAAAAATAAACATGTTAAAACTTACTCAAGAAATAAGGCCATAAACACCCGAAACAATGAAAAAAATGGAATATTATTAAAAACACAGGTGATAATATATTATAAAAGGATTATTTATGACACCATAAACACTAATATGTTTATTATATAAGTTATTAATTTTTTAAAACCGTGATAATAGAGTTTAAAGTGTTATCATCCAAAATAACATGTGAGGCAAGGGATTTCACAACTCATTTTCCACTCATTAGCTTAAAATTTTAATTCTTTTATTATATCACTATAAGATTATGTGTGTGATAGTTTTTTATTATCTTATATTGTATTTTTACTTGTTTTATGTGAATATATTTTATAAATAAATAATATATTCATTTTTTAATTCCCACCTGAATGTTATGTTAATTTAAGGCCGTATTTCACAATCCCATTCTAATTGAGATTAGTTATTCATGTATATCATTTTAATGAAATTAAGTTAATATTCCCTAAAAAATAGTTAAATTATATTTAACTCTTGTTATTAATGAACTCTTTCAATTAATATTACTATTTCCCCTTTATTTGGTACTTCAAATGTTAAAGAAAATGTTTTCAAGGAAATCCAGCTACATTTTCCTTTTATCCCGAAAACATGTTTTCTTCCAAAACCATGTTTTGTAAAAATCATTTCAAAAATCATTTTAAATTTTAAAAATGATTTATTAAATTTATTTTTACCCATTTTTATTCATTACAAAATGTTTTCAAAGGAATATTTATCTCATTTTCAAAATAACTACCTTTTGGAATTTACACATAAAGTGAAAGAAAAGATTATATTAACATGTACGACATTATAGAATTTACAACCATCAGGACCAATAAAATTTAAAGAATATTTTATATGATTCATATAATAATTTTAAAATAAAATCATTTTGAAATTGTTTTTTGAAAATTTTAATTTGTATAAGTGATTTTAAAAAAAATCAGAATTAAAAGTATATCTTAAAAAAGAATTTTATTAAATATAATTTTATGGTTTTTCTATTCACAAATGATGAAAACAAAATATTATTACTCCAATGGGTATATATTGTATTGATGCCATCCTTAATCTTCTATTGGATTGTTTATGAAAATTTGGACTAAGGAAATTAAGGATATCCACTTCATTGATTCATTCTTTTAGTCATTACTATTCCACTGAAATATTCACTATCCTATGATCAGTAAAAATGAACTTTATAGTAAATATAATTGTACTTGTGTGATAGATATGACTATTGATTAAACAATATACCATTTTGACATATGGTATTTTGTGGTTCCGGGCGTAGTGGAAGCGCGTGGGTGGATGTGACCAATTGGCTTTTTTTCATTATCAATGATCAATCCGGGATCAATACGACGATAAATGCTAGTCTCCATGGATTGAATCACAGAAAAAGACAAAGAAGAGGGTTTATCCTGGAACCACAAACAAGGATCGTTATAGGTTGATTATAATTAATTTAATTAATTATAAAGAAATACCTTTTGGGTGTTCTGTCTTCGTTGATGTTATTGATCATGTTGTCGATGTGATCCATTGTTGCGTCGCAGAAGCCATGTGTAGACTCCCACTAGCGGTGATCCACACGTGTACCTCGTATCTCTGGACATCGCCAAAGGATTCTCTGGGTGCTAGCCTGGAGAAGCCTTTGCTTACGTTGTCTGCCATAGATCGTCTTAATCTGATGGAAGAGGATCTCTCTCAGTCTTGAGAGCGTTCTTGGAGGAGGAGGTTCTTTCGTCCTTGAAATAAATCTCCAGAGATATTGTGCACAACGATTCTCTTGTGTAGGAAAAGAGTTGGGGTTGCGAGGATATTTATAATCGGGTTTGAGGTTATAGAGTTATGATAATAAATAGACGCATTACACATTTTATTTATTTAATTAACTCTTATTGAAAACCCCCATGTTGAATAATTAATTCCTTGACATGTGATCACGCTAATTATGATAAATATCATTTAATAAAATGATATTATATCCTCAAAATCTCGACTGGAAAAACTACATGGCGTGTAATAATAAATACACGGTGTGTGATTTTTTTTCTTTGAAAACTACACGACGTGTAAATTAAATGTACACGACATGTATATCTTGTTTTCATTTATTCATTTCCTTTCCAAAATAAAAACTACACGGTGTGTATATTTAATAATACACGGCGTGTACTTGTTTTATTTTATTTTTCCTCCATCATATAAAAAAACATAGGATTCCTTAAATAATCATTAAACCACGTACGAGAATAATCTATATTTAACTTGAGATACTTGGATACACTTAGTGTGTGACCATCTAGGCATCTTTCTCGTTGGCATTAGGAGGGCTTGCTTAAAGTCCAAGATTACTATCTAGCAACGGGTCAAGGCACCCAAGAGAAAGAAGTTGACGCCGCATTGACGTATCACCTCATACGAACTCTTACTATGTAATTTAATCCCTTTGTCTCAATATCTCATCAAGCAGGTTTCATGGAAGTGTCATAAACCTATATTCTTGATCCATCGTTCTTTGACTACCTGAAATAAACTCATCGTTTACACCATGGCCATGGAATTTAATGTGACAGTTCTATTTTAATCAAAGGGATGAGATATAAACTTCCATAAATGGAAGGGACAAATTCTTCATCGACATATCCATTAACAACATGTCACTCGTGACATACCCAACGTACCCTACTTTCCGCCAAATGTCTGCGTGATGGTTTTCGTCAGTAAATCTAAGTGCGCGAGTCATGACATGAGTTAAGACAATTCCCCAGTCTAAGGACCATTACACACACTCGCAGATAGAAATATCCGATAACACCAAGATATGCGTAATTAGTACTGGTAGGTCTTTTCTCATAATCTCCCATCTTGGAGATTATCAATTGTGAACTCCATGAGAGAGATTCTCGTCTTCTTACAAGTACTCACACATAACGATCTGTATACTATGTGTATTATCATAGTATGTCATCCAACTGAAGAACATTATTTATGAATATTATTATAGCATTTCAAGGTTCTCATCATAGTAGGGATCTGCTATGACCTTATTAATGCAACAAATATTCCAGGACATTATTCTATTATAGTCATGCAGAAAAATGAACAATATATAATAAGTGAACATTCATGTAATCAAAGTACAAAACAGTTGGTTCTGAGGACACCAACCCTTACAAACTCCCACTGGTACTAGAGCCAACTTCCTATGACTTTTAGTTCTCTAGACCTCACTTGATGATCATGTTTCTACTGAGTCAAGGCTTTAGTCAATGGGTCCACCACGTTGTCTTCCATAGAAATACTGCTCACTGCAACTTCAACTCTCTTAGAAAAATACCTTAAGAGATGATACTTCTGAAGTATGTGCTTTGTCCACTGATGTGACCTTGACTCTTTTGCACGTGCCACCGCTGCAGTATTATCACAATAGAGTGTGATAGGATATTTACTGCTTGGTAAAACATCCAACTCTTGGACGAAGCATCGAATACATACTGCTTCTTTAGCTGCCTCAGAAGCTGCGATATACTCGGACTCCGCTGCAGAATCTGCCACCACACTTTGTTTTGAGCTCTTCCAGCTCACTACACCTCCATTCAAACTGAAGATGTATCCAGTCTGTGACTTCATGTCATCTTGATCAGTCTGGAAAATAGCATCTACATGTCCTCTGATGACTAGTTCCTCATCTCCTCCATAAACCTGGAACATATCCTTAGTACGCCTCAGATACATAAGGATAGTCTTGACTTCCATCCAATAGCGGTCTCCTGGATCGGCTTGATATCTTCCTACCAAACATAATGCATAAGAAACATCTAGCCTTACACATATAATAGCATACATGACTGACCTAATCACGGATGCGTATGGGATCCTTGCCATCCTATTTATTTCCTCATGTGTCTGAAGACACATTTTCTTGGAAAGATGAATGCCATGTGACACTGGAAGCAATCCCTTCTTGGACTATTCCATACTGAATCTCTTCAGTATCTTGTCAATGTATGCACTTTTACTCATGCCCAACATTCTCTTGGATCAATCACGATGGATCTTGATCCCAAGAATATATGCCGCCTCGCCCAAGTCTTTCATGGAGAATCATTTATGCATCCATGCCTTAACTGACTGTAAGATAGGTACTTAATTTCCAATTAGCAATATGTCATCAACATATACTATTAGGGAAACTACTGCACTTCCACTAAACCTTTTGTAAACACAAGGCTCACATTCGTTCTTAACAAAGCCAAATTTCGTAACAACTTCATCAAAACAAATGTTCCATGACCTTGATGCTTGCTTTAATCCATAAATGTATTTCTGCAACTTGCATACTTTGTTGGAATCCTTTGGAGTCACAAACCCTTAAGGTAGTGTCATGTAGACATCTTACTGGAGGTTCTTGTTAAGGAAAGATGTTTTGACATCCATTTTCCAAATTTCATAGTCATGGTAAGAAGCAATGGCCAATAGGATTTTGATGGATTTCAGCATCGCAACTGGTGAAAAGGTTTCATCATAGTAAATTCCTTGACGTTGTCTAAAACCTTTTGCAACCGGTTGTGCCTTATAGGTTCTAACTTTCCCCTCCATGTCCAGTTTCTTATTGAATACCCATTTAATACCAATAGGCTTTACATAAACTGGAGGATATACCAAAATCCAGACTTGGTTTTGGTACGTGGAATCCATTTCATAATTCATGTCTTTATTCCACTTCCCAACGTTTGTGCCTTCAACTGCTTCCTTGTAGGTAAGAGGATAATTATTTTCAACTAATAATGAGTCACCATCCTCGGTGAAAAGAAAACCATATAGTTCTGGTTCTCTCACCTCTCTCGTGCTCCTACGCAGTTCTCGTGTCTCTGGAATAGATTTTTCTTCCACGGGGCATTGTGGAATCTGTTCTTGTACCAACTCATGGGTATCTTGAGCCTTGACTTCATCAAAGTCTATCTCGCTCCCACTATCTCTTTTAGAGATGTGCTCCCTCTCAAGGAATATGGAGTGTCTATCCACTGTAACCTTTTTGTCTGAGGGGTTGTATAGGTAATATCCCCTTGTTTACTTGGGATATCCTATAAAGATACCCTTTGTGCCTCGGGGCGCGAGTTAGTTACCTGAAGAGGCCTTAACAAATGCTTCGCTACCCCAAACATGTAAATTCGATAACATGGCTTTGCGTCCACTACATAACTCATATGGAATACCACTTATCGATTTAGTTGGTACTTGGTTTACTATGTGCACTGCTGTTCATAATGAAAATCCCCAAAAGGATAATGGAAGACTCGTACGACTCATCATTGATCTCACCATGTCCAGTAGGGTGTGGTTCCCCTTTCACTTACACCATTCCACTATGGTGTGTAAGGAGGAGTGAGTTGAGATAGAATCCCAAACTCTCGTAAGAAATCAATGAAGTCTAGATTAAGATATTCTCCTCCTCTATCTAAGAGGAGTTTCTTAATCTTCTTACCAAGATGGTTCTAAACTTCATTATTGTATTCTTTGAAGTGATCAAAAGAATCTGACTTATACCTCATTAAATAGATATATCCATGTTTACTAAAATCATTTGTAAATGTTATGAAGTACGAGAACCCACCCATTTCTTCAACTGGAAATGGTCCACACACATCTGTGTGAACTAATTCTAGAATCTCTTTAGCTCTTTCACCTTTTCCACTAAATGGGGCTTTGGTCATTTTGCGTTGTTGACACGCATTACATTCACCAAGTGGTTTTAGTTCGAAAGAATCTAAATACCCATCTTGATGTAATTTTGTCAAACGTTTATCATTTACATGACCTAGCCGGTGATGCCAATGTTGGGTGTGGAATGAGTCATGTGAATTAACTTTGTTATTGATTTCCATTACTTGTTTTGTGTAGTATAACACATAAAGGCCGTTATATAATTGTGCCCTACCAAAACAAATGCTCTCTTTATAAAAATAGCAACATCCACTTCCAAACTTGAAGATGATTCCATAAGTATCTAATCTGGATACTGAAATAATGTTTTTGGTTACAGAGGGTACATAATAACATCCTTTAAAAACCAAGTCCATCCCCGTAGTCAATGTGAGTTTGTATTCCCCGACAGCTACAATGGCAAGTCTGTCTCCATTGGGTGCTCGTAGATCTACCTCCCCTCGATCAATATTCCTAAATATACTTGGTTCCTATATTTGGATACATATGTTTGCACCACAAGCAGTATCTAATACCAATTAGTATAAACAGATAGATTGAATTCGATAACAAACGCACCTGAAGCTTCCCCTTGCATCCTTGGCTGGGTGCAGTTTTTCTTCTAGTGGCCCTTCTTGCCACATGAAAAACAAACATCATCCTGTTCCTTTTCCTCCCATTTGATCTTCCTTTTCTTGGAAGGCCTTGAAGAAGCTTTGGGCTTAAATCTATTCACCTTCCCTTTCCTTTTATTCACCATGAGGACAGATGGCTTTTCACGCTTCATGTTAGGGTCCACTTGGCGAATGAGGATGAGAAGATCAGACAGAGACTTCTCAATGATGTTCATATTGATGTTCACAACAACTATTGAGAAGCTCTGGGGGAGTGATGCAAGAATGTGATCGGTACCCAGTTCTTCGGGGATTTTAAACCCTAGAACCTCCAAGCGCTCAATGTATCCAATGAGCTTGAATATATGAGGCCCGGCTGGGGCACCCTCTCCAAGCTTGCTCTGAAATAGAGCCTTGGAGATCTCAAACCTTTCTTGTCTTGCTCTCTCCTGGTATAGACCACGGAGGTGCTCGAGCATGCTATAGGCATCCATGTCTTCATGAGACTTCATGAGATTACTAGACATAGATGATAGCATCAAACATTGAATGTCGAGAGAATCATTCAAATGTTGATCATAGACCAGGAAATCTTCATCACTCGCCCCTGGGGTAGGAGAATCCGGAACTGAGGACTCCAGCATGTAAAACATTCGTTCATGGTGTAGGATAACCAGAAGGCGCCTAATCCATTTCTCAAAGTTACTACCGGTGAGGATATTGTCCTTATCCAGTATTGATCGTAGAGAAAATGTGGTCTATGAGTTTTTCATTTAGATTCTACAAATTAGAAGTGCAAATTTATCAGTACTTTCTTGATTACATTTTTATGAGAAATAATAAATTAATTAATTCTCCCACTATTTTATCAAGTCCCAATGGCCCTCACCATCGAACTTGGAATGTCCAGTTGCTTTTACATTCTAGTGGCAAGGATCCATATTTCCCTTTTCATAACCCCAACAAGGGTTGGTCAAACTATTTGAAGTTATTTAGGTAGGCAGGTCTTTGCCAACTGTGAGCTTACAGTTCCTTGATCTGTTGAGTGGACTCCCCAATCTAGAAATCCTAACTTGGATTTCCTCAACTCTTACCTCCAATATTACACCAAGTCTATAAAGGGCTACTTCTCTTTTTGTAATATGGTTAAGTCAACCCGAAACCTTTGATAATGGATTCCTTTATAAAAGTAAGTGTCCCAACAAGGGTTGGTCAAACACATAGTTTTGTTGAGTCATGCCCTTAATCAGGTAACAAAAGGCTTGGTTTGACTTAATATTGTATTGAGGGATTTTATTCCTTTATGCATAGTTTCTCATTATCACATGCTTGTTAATATTAATTGAGGCTTTCTTAAGTGATTAACCATGTTCTGATAATGTTTACGCATAGTCCGGTTTTTATTTTATTTCATCTTTTCATGCTTGTTCATTTTATTAATTAAGTGATCGTGACAACACATACATAATAAATACACCATGCAATCAGACCGAAATAAAATAAGATGGAATGATCATGAGATTCTATTGGTTAGCTTATATAGCGGTTTTGATAAGCTAACCCTGACCTAGGGAAAACACCTTGAACCTGTTGGTTCATGTTTTGCAGCTCCCACCTGTCCACCTTTGTATCTTCTTGCGTCAGTTTCACCTCGACTTCGGGATTTGAACTGTCTCCTCTGGCTTGGGAGATCCTCCATTACATGGGTTTACATTAAAGAAACCATGGGAACGCATGCCCTACATTTTATTTGAAGAAGGCTCACAAGCCAACAAATTTAAATTAAATAAATTTAAATGAAACCATACACATACAAAGGGTATTTGTTCTAGCTCATGATCATCCACAGCATGCAACAAAATTTAAGCATATTTAGAATTCATATTCTTTTAATCGCTCTATCATTTAAGATAAGTCGCACTCGAATTCAATTAATTATGATATTATAATTAATCAATTCATTATCTAAAATTCCTTTCTGAATTTCCTTGAGATTCTTCTCATCCATATTCCTTGTACGGGTCTTTTTACATTGGAGGAAACTTGGTGAAATTCCATTTCTTAAAGTACATGGCGTGTAGTTTATATTTACACGATGTGTATTTCTTTTCACCTTGTTTCCAAAGTACACGCTGGGGCTTTGGCGTGTTTTCTCTACTTTGGAAATTTTGGAGTACATGACAAGTAGATGAATCATACACGGCGTGTACTTCCTTGTTACGCGGTAACTGGCTTGGCAATCCCGTGTTCGCAGAACACGGCTTCTCCTTGTACACTGTTTCACCTGGACCGGATCAGATTACATGGCGTGCTATTCCAATATACACACCATGTATTCCGGTTCCCATGTTTCATTCAATTCTGGTCAACACGACATGATTAATACTTAGTCATAATCAATTCACACTGCGTGGTTTGGTAGACAAGTGCCGGTTCATTGAACCTAAGTACACAAAGTGTAGTTTTAATTACATGCTGTGTAATCCCTTATTGTACAGACAGAAAGAGAGACATCTACGGATGAATTCCTCGTTTTTATTTTAATCAAAAATAAAATTAAAAATTCTTTTTTTTATATTAATCAAGAAATGAAGGAGGAAGAATAGATCTAGTTTATTCAGATTAATAGAACGATATATTTTGAATTGAATCAAATATAAATGCGTAAATTATCAATGAAAATTAAATAACTATAATCAATGTTGTAACCTGGCTCTGATACTGTTTGAAGGTTCCGGGCGCATCGGAAACACATGGGTGGATGTTCCCACTTGGCTTTTTTTCATTAGAAATGATCAACCCGGGATCAATTCGACGAGAAACACTAGTCTCCATGGATCGAATCACAGAAAAAGACAAAGAAGATGGTTCGTCCCAGAACCACAAACAAGTATCGTTACAGGTTGATTATAATTAATTTAATTAATTATAAAGAAATACCTTTTGGGTGTTCTTTCTTCGTTGATGTTCTTGATCACATTGTCGATGTGATCCGTCGTTGCGTCACAAAGCCAATTGTAGACTCCCTCTAGCGGTGATCCACACGTGTACCTTGTATCTATGGACATCGCCAAAGGATTCTACAGGAGATAGCGTGGAGAATCCTTTTCTTGTGTTGTCCGCCTTAGATCGTCTTAATCTGATGGAAGAAGATCTCTCTCGGTCTTGGGAGCGTTCTTGGAGGAGGAGGTTCTTTCAGCCTTGAAAGAAATTGTAAGAACCCGGGTTTTTGGAACGGGTCAAAATCCCGACACTGTTTAAATTTTTGACAGGTTTCTGAGGAAACTGGATTTAATGGGAAGTTTCTTGAAATTTCCAGACTACACGCCGTGTACTTTAAGTACATGCCGTTTATGTCTCACCGAGTGGCCGGCCGTGTACTCGCCGAGTACATGTCGTGCGGGTGACCGTGTATAGTTTTTTTACTACACGACCTGTAGTTTTGAACATGCCGTGTAGACTGCCGACCGTGTGAAGCCATAAATGGCGTGTAGGCCGTTGGCCGGGTAAGAACCAGGGACACACCGTGTGCCCTTTATACATGCCTTGTAGTCTAGCCGTTTATGAGGGATATACATGGCGTGTGAGTTTGTCGGCAAGGAAAGGAAGAGGAACCCAGTACATGCCGTGTACCCAGAGGTACACGCCGTGTACTCATGTCGGCAGGCTCGGAAAGTAAGTCGGCGGGACCTTTCCGTCTTGTGAACAGTTAAATGAACCATACACGGCGTGTAGTCCCAAAGTACACGTCGTTTACTTTTTTTTTTCTTAAAACGGGAAGTAGCCTCGTTTTGAGGTAGAACACACCATCCTCTGCCCCAAATTGGCCGAATCTTAATTTGCTTCCTGGTTCTTCATCTGAACTCTAATACGATCTTGGTTGGATGCATTAGAACCCCCTCGGTAAGGCCTGGATTCCTCTTTGGCCGTTTTGTCTGATTTTCGTTCTAGAACAATTTATAGCCATTTGAGCGGTTTTGAATCTTTTGTAGATTTACCGCGTTTCAGACTGAATTGGTGGGTGTTACTGGAGGAGTATCATCGTGCGAGTCTCAAGTAGGTGGTTCATACCTCATTTTGTGTTTTCGTGGTTGTTTGGGTAATGCGTCCTTCGACGCATTTTCGGGTATTTTGAGCGGGACCTGTTTTATCTGCTTTGTTCATACTGTAATACTTATGGGACCTCTGGGATGCTCTTGGGTATGCTCGGTTACTAGGTTGCGTGAGCAGGGCCGGGTGAGGGGTCGTTGCTCATCGGGGCATTTTGGCCGGGGAAGGACAAATTGGTTTTATTAAATTATTAAGGTGTTAAACTGCTTAGTTTAATTTATTAAATCCTGTTATAATTGTTAGAGGCATTTAAGTCCTCAGTGCTGGTATGGGACAGCACCCTGCATAGTGTAATTCAACTGTTTAGTTTGTTTTTCCTGGATATGATTGCTGTTTACATATGTTATATATGCGATTGCTGAATTGCATCTGTTGGACCCCTTTTGGGTTGTGTTGGGCTTGGCCCGGTTATGCTTGAGTGATGCTGATCACAGGTTGGGGCTTTTCCTGGGTTACTTTGGGTGGTTTTGACCACGGGATTGGGCGTCATGGACGTCAGTTTGAGGCCGTACGACTGTCAGTTTGGGCATGGCTCGGGATGCTAGGGTGGAGATGCCATCGAACTTGAGCGACATGGTCACAGGGACACGAGGTGTCAGATGTTTTGGTGGCTTAGGACTATTTTGGGTGATTACCGCTCACCGTGACTTTGAGTAGTGTGCACACAGAGATACTCTGTGATGAGGTGGTTTTGATCACTCGTGTGGGTAGAGGCCCCGGTAGATGTGGTTAGATATTTTGGTTGGGGGTGCTTTCCGTAGAAAGCCACGTGGGAGGTGAGGAGCCTTTAGGAAATGGGCGAGCCTTCGGGACGTCGGTACTTGGGACATGAGGTGTCAGGAGGCACATGGTGCCAGGTTACTATTTTGGGTGTGTGTTCGGGACATCGGTACTTGAGACATGGGGTGTCAGGAGGCAGATGGTGCTGGGTTACTATTTTGGGCGTGCCTTCGGGACGTCGGTACTTGAGACACGTGGTGTCAGGTGGCACGTGGTGCCAGGTTACACGATAGAGATTCCGGCGTTGGCCGAAGCAGGTGACGCTCCATGGTGGCTATTGAGCACCAGTGGATTTTGTGTTTAATTGTGCATCCTACTGTTTAATACTTTCCTGGTAAATGCATGACTGCTTAAACACATATATTTGGTACGCACCGTTGGGTGGTATCCTACTAAGATTTGTCTCACACCCTGTACGGGCCCTTCGGGACGCGTGTAGACTTTATGGATTTACGTGCAGGAAAGAGTCCAGCTTCAAGAGATGGGCTGCGTTAGTTATTGCATGGAGATGGTATGGACCTTGAGGTCATGCCTAGCTGGGTTTACATTGTTTTGTTTACTTTTTGTTTTGGCATGCTTGTTGTAGCTACTGTTGGTTAGCCATTGACGCCCTTTTTATATTCAGTTGTGTATGACCTATTCTGGATGCATGTTTTACTGTACAGTTGTAGTTACATGTTCTTAGCATGATGTTGTGTTTATTTCCGCTGCTGTTGTTTCATTTACTACTTCCGTTGTTTATCTATTTTGATTATGCTTCCGCTCTGCGGGTCTGGTTCGAGTCTGCTGAGTCTTTCTTTCCGCTGCATATTTAGTATTATTCTCGGACCAGTACCCATATTATGATCCTCCGAGAGGGTATAGCCTCCCCACTATACCTAACAAACCCTTGCTGCTAGTCGGCAGCCTTTGGCATTCGGGGAGGTGCGCCTAAGGTAGTAACACCCGACACGTTCGGCACTGTTCGGGTGGCTGGCCGGGTCCGGGACGTTACAAAGTGGTATCAGAGGAGTTCTTGACAGGGATTTAGTAGCAGTGTTTTCCGGCTACTAATGAGATTAAGATTTCTCTTTTATTTCTGCAGTTTTTACTATTTGGGATATGGTAGACTCGAGATAGCTTATTGTTACTAGAACTGGGTTTCTAACTTGTGCTTGGGTGCCTGCAGCCCCGGGTATGAGGGATGGACCTAGTTTCCACTAGTGGGAATTGATGTTTGCTTTTGCTCAGGTTACAGTTTATATGATTTCCACCTCGGTGGCTCACTTGGTGTGTGATGTTATGTATTGTGATATATGACCCTTGACCCGGTGTGGTAAGGGAGAATTGGACCTTGGCCCGGTATTGCAAGGCTTGGTTGCTTGGCTTTTGATAGGCACATTTTAGGGTATTTCAGTTTCATAATTTCACGTATGCTTTGTGAATTGATAATACCATGTGAATAAAATAAATCAATTCCATGCTTTATCTACTTTGAAATGTAAAATGGTGAAATTCCTGATATAATTTCTAGTTGTTGCAATGTGTATTCCATGATTTATATTTAGTAGAATTGCATGCTGCAGGATAATTGGGTCTGACTCTTATGAGAGCAGGCAGGTACTATGGGTGAGGCAGTGTAACTGTCAGGATTGGGCGACTCGGTCATCAGTTTGAGGCAACGTGAGTTGTCGGGACAGGCATGGCCCGAGGTACTTTGATACTTGGCTCTGTTTAGGGCGGGTAAGGAGGCCGTGAGGTCAGGATTCCGTGGGTCATGGGTTGCGGTGAGGGGGAGTAAGGGTAGTTGTTATCCACTGCCTTTTACTACTTTCCTTATCTTCATAGAATATATTGTTATATATATATGGGTTGTCTGACCATTTATGGTATTCAGTGGGTTACTTGAGGTGCCGAGGGCATCGGGGCATCGTGGATGCGGGTTACGTGAGGTGATCAGCACCAGGACCTCGTGGAGGTGGACACCGATGCGGTGCGGGTTACGTTGGGTGTCAGTAGCGATACTGTAACATCCCAGGTAAATAAAGAATAAAGAATTTTCATATTTATTAATATTTACGAATTAAATATTAATTTTATTTTAAAGGGGTTGCTATGTTCGATAGCGTACCCGATACGCAACGATGAGTTTCTTTGAAACTTACGTAGCACACTAGTAATAAAATAATATTATTTTCAATGTTAGTAAACAAGTTGCCGTTGTACTGGCGGTAATGGATAGAAATAACTAAAATATGATTAGACATGTTTTTAATAAAAGATAAAGGCTTAAAATACGGAAAGAGTTCAATTTTAGGGCATATATACTCTAATTTTCACTAAAGGTTCACTTATCACCTTTTAATGGTGAACCGTCATTAAATATAGTTTTGATCACTCTTATACTTTATTTTGGACCAAATTTAACTCTTCTTTAGAATCGGGACATCAAAATTTACTTTGTGTAAATTTTTGGTGCCTTTCTGATAAAGTTCATTTTTTTATGAATAGTGTAAAATGTTGTATTTTAATTCAAAACCTCTTTTTAATCTAAATTATTTATATGATTAGATTATTATTTTAATTGGTTTTAAAGTGAAATTAGAAAATATTTTTACCAGTTAATCCAATGGTGGTCATTGGAATCAATTTCACTTTGAAATTGGACTTAAACTGGTGTCAATCTTTTGATACTTATTGTTTCACAAAAACACGCTATTTGTCATGACAGCGGGAATTAATTATTAAATTAATTAATTTGACTTATATGTTTTGAATTTTGTAAAATGGACTTCATTTTTGAATTTGGAATATCAAATATAGCTTAGGGTGAATTTTTGGTAATTTTCTGAAAAACTTCAATTTTTGATGAATAGTAAAACCACTAAGTGGTAATCAAGCAAACTGATTTTTCAGTTAAATGAAAGTTTACCACTAATGTGTATTGAATTTTGAAAATCCTACATACATGGTTGTCATTAATAAGTAAAATGTGGTTCAATGAGATTAAAATAATTTTTTGGTGAATAGTAACTTTTTTTCATTAATCGCGATTAGAGGTAATTAGTGTAGTTTAAGGTAAAAATGGTATTATAAGAATGTGAAAACACCATGAAACTTGTCCTAAACCTATTGGGTGAGTCATGGACGACCAAGACAAGCCATGGGCCAACTTGGGGACCCCATGGAGCCACTTTAGTTGGAAAATGACATTAATATATTTTTATTTAATGTTAAAGTGAAAATGACACTAACATAAATTATTTTACTGAAATAATTTTTGAGTGGGGTTATACAAGTCCAAATTTTGATTATAAATAGTCATTGGAAAGATAAAGAGATTTCCTACATCATAGTATTTTTCGTATAATTTTTAGACATTAAATAAATTAAATTATATATGACATAATAATGATGCAGCGATGACATCATTATTTGACGATTTAAATAAAATGGAAAGATAATGAAAAATATAAAACCTACACATGTCCAAAACCAATTGGATGAGTGGATTTAGAACCATTATCACATTATCCACTAATTATATCAATGTGGGACCTTTTAAAACCGAAACACATTTTCAAATAAAGTAATATTTCTTTACATTCCAAAAGTGCTCCTCCTCTCCTCTTATAAAAGGCCCCCACCTCTACCACCTTACACACACTCCTAAAGCCTTTGTATCGGCCAACCCCTGCCCAATTACTCTCTCCACATCCCTCTCCTCATCCTAGAGGATTCCCTTTGGGCAGAATCCTTTCAAAGGAAGCCTTTAGGCTCAAATCAAAAGGGAGTTACACTTTTAAAGGTAATTCATTCTCTCTTGTTCAATTGTTTTATTTTGCTTCTCCAACCCTCTAAACTCTTTTTATTTACTTATTTTGTAACAACACCAGTATCTTAAATATACTAGGATGTTGTTATAATATTTATTTCAGCTACACTCTCACACAACTACATCAAATGGTTAAATAACATACGGTTTCCGTGGATGGTGAAATTCTGCCTCCCGAAACGATGATTGTTCAATACTCATTTAACACCTTCAAGGGTGGACATTATGATGTCACTATTTTTATATATGATATATAATATGTTTATGTTTTCTTTAAGCTTCTGTATTTTTCATTTTTGGCATACCTTTATGATTTCCATTATGGGTAAACACGATATCTTCATTTAAGGAAGTGCGGACTACCGCCCCCTAAAAGTGATGTGATTCGTTAATGCCATATGTGGGACGTGTAAAGGATGGATTTAAAGTTATTATATATGATGTTATACTGGAATTATAATATACCTCTATATCATTATTATTTCTTTCCATTAAAGTATGAGATAGAAATGAAAGTAGCGTTCATGCGTACGTACGACTTACCGTCTCCATGAACGGTGCATTTCATTTCTTATCCCCAAATGTAATGTACTATTAAAATTACATGTATATAATGTATATATATAATTAATGATATATCTAAATGATGAATATAATTCTGGAATTAAAATATACATGCCTCTCATTTCGTTTTAATTCCACTAATATGACAAAGAAATGAAAGTAGCGTTCATGCGTACGTACGGCTTACCGTCTCAATGAACGGTGCATTTCATTTCTTACCTCTAAATGATTATGTAATATTATAAATACATGTATATGCTGGATATATATGATATATATGATATCCAAATCAGGAATTTCATTCTGGATATAAATAACTTTTGACCACACGAACAACATGTAATTGTAAGAAGTCAACTTTCGACTTAAGAACCAAATATTGACAAAACAAACATTATTAACTTAAATGGTTACATAATGTTTATAACATGGAAATAAGTGATATAAAAAGAATAATTAACTTTATAAAGGTTCTTAATCAAGTATAAATTAACTCAAGTTTATTATTCAGGACGTTAAAGAACGATCGAGTCAAGTCGGACCCAAGGTAAGGGACTTCGTCTCAATCTCCTTTCATTGAGGCATATTTCGTTTTATACACAACTTTCTTTTATACGGTGTATAAAATCCTTTGACTTTTACTTTTATACAAAAGGAATCTTTTTCTACGAAGCATTTTACTAAAAGACAAAAAGGAATGTTTTTTTAACGTACACGGTGACAACGACCTTTTCCGCCGCCGCGAGTATTATTTGATCTTTGGCTTTCTCAACAAGCCGTAATGTTTTTAGAATAAAATAAATACCATATACTCTTTTATGTATTTTGGTATTGAAAATGGTTTTGAAAAAGGATTCTATTATGTTAATATATTTATGATATATTGTGATTGAAATGTGGAAATGTTATCATTCCTTTATATTGGTTTTATGTTTTATGATTTTATACGGGTACTTGGAAATTTTAACGGGTGGTTACGTTATAAACCATATGACGGGTGGTGCCGTGAATACCAGGACAGTTGGTTATGTTATAACCTCCAATGCATTGGGTATGGAAGTCGGCCGTATGGCTATTCCATTAAGTATGTATGGAAATTGGCCGTATGGCTATTCCATTAAGTGATATGTGTGGAAGTCAAACGTATGGTTATTTCACTTAAGTATGTTTATGTCCCAAGTTACCTTTATATATATTCTATGTGTTCTTTATATGGGTTTTATGGTAATTCCTTTGGTTACAAAAAGGTAAGTAATGATACTTTATTCAGTGAAGATTTTTTTTACTACTTCATGAAGGTGAAGGTATTACTTTGATATAGTATACATGGTTTACTTGATGTTTGAAAAACTAACAGTTTTCATTCTTTTTGTATCCCTTACTGAGCTTTTTATGCTCACCCCAAGTTTTTCGAAATGTTTTTCACAAGACTTAAAGTGGAATAAGGTCAAGGATGGGATCAAGGGAATTTCATGCTATCTAAAACATGGAATCTAGACATATTTCTTTTTAAGAGTTTTTATTTTATGGAGACTTAGTAGAAGTGTCTACTTTGTAATCTTTTAAGATGTAATAGTTATGTTCTAATTCTCTAAAACTCTAAACCTGAAAAGATCCTCAATGTGAATTATTCATTTGATTCAATATTAAGTAAGGTTTAAGGCTGGGGCCTTATAGTTGGTATCAAAGGTCGGTTTAGACAACTTTAGGAGTTAGAAAAGTGTTAAATTATAATATGATTGAAATGATATAGCATTTACGGATTACCATGTTGCTTCGCCTAAGATATTTCTATGTTCAGAATGGTTTTCCGAAGAGGAAACAAAGCAGCTATGTTGGGACGACATCAGGAGGAAGATAACCTTCCAAATCAGAAACCTGAGATGGTCGGAATCGGAACTGAATAGTTTGTTGCAGTGATGGAACAGTTGACTCAGGCTATAAATGGTGGTGGTATCCATGCACGAGATCAGCCAGATTAACCGCAGAGGAACATGTCAGTGGTGGAACATTTCATGAGGCAACATCCCCCATCATTTAGAGGATCATCTGACCCTGTGAAAGCTGAAGGGTGGATTAAAGCACTGGAGAAGATTTTTGATGTCATGGGGTGTTCAGAACATCAAAAGGTTAGTCTTTCTGTTTACCGTTTTGAAGGTGAAGCTGATCAGTGGTGGTCAATGGTGAAAAATATAAGGGAAAGTGATGAGATTGAGGATCTTCACTGGGACGAATTCAAAGGTATGTTTCTTGAGAAATATTTTCCTAAGGTGGTTCGTCTTAGGATGGAAAAACAGTTCCTAGAATTGAGGCAGGAGGATGATTCAGTGGCTACTTATAAAGAAAAGTTCACTCGATTGGCAAGGTATGCTCCAAACTTCATAAGAGATCTTGATAGTAAAATAAACCGTTTTTACTCAGGGTTAAAGCCAAAGTATCGAAGGGCTTTAGCTTCTCGTGAGTTCAAAAGTTATGAAAAACTTGTTCGATGTACGGAGAAGGTAGAAATGGAGTTTGCCGATGATCAGGTGTTCTATGACAAACAACAGAATAAGAGATCTAGTTGGCAGGAAAAGGGGAAGAATTCATCAAAGAAGCAAGGAGGTAAGAAAACCAAATATCCATCCTGTGAGAAGTGTGGTAAAATGAATCCTAGAGAATGTTTATCCAAGTCTGGTAAGTGCTTTCGGTGTGGTAAGTCAGGTCATATTGCTCGTAACTGTAAGGAAGATGATCAAGCAGGAAATGAAAAGCCAACGGTAAGATGTTTTAAGTGTAATGAAATGGGTCATTATGCAGACGAGTGTCCGACAAGGATCTTGAGTGATGGGAAGCAGTTAGACTACAAGCAGAAAGGGGTGGTAAAATCATTTGCAACAACTTTAGCAGATGTTGGGCCATCGAATGAAGTGGTATCAGCTCCAGGGAGCTCAGTATTTTTCGAAGATTGACTTAAGTTCAGGGTACCATCAGTATAAAGTAAAAGAATCAGACGTTCCGAAGACTGTGTTCCGTACTAGATATGGCCATTATGAATTTGTAGTTATGCCTTTTGGGTTAACCAATGCACCTGCTGTATTCATGGACCTTATGAATAAAATTTTCCATGAGTTATTGGATAAGTTTGTGTTTGTGTTTCGAGGTTTGTGAAGAGATTGTGTGTGCCTTGTGATTCACAGTTGAAGAGAGATTTGTTATGTGAAGCTCATAGTTCTCCGTTTTCAGTTCATCCGGGCAGTACTAAGATGTATAGAGATCTGCGGGGGTATTACTGGTGGGATGGAATGAAAAGAGACATTGCTGATTTTACTGTGAAGTGTTTGACATGTCAACAGGTTAAAGCAGAGCGGCAGTTACCGAAAGGGATGCTTTAGCTTTTACCAGTGCCAGAGTGGAAATGGGAGAATATATCCATGGACTTTGTTGTTGGATTACCGAAGACATCTCGAGGTAATAATGCAATCTAGGTTATTGTTGATCGCTTGACCAAATCTTCTCATTTCCTTGCTATACGAGACACTTTCTCTCTTGATTAACTTTCCCATTTGTATCTTAAAGAGATAGTCAGGTTACATGGAGTTCCTCTCTTTTTTGTATCGGATCGTGATCCCAGGTTTACTTCTAACTTTTAGAAAGTCCTTCAGAAGTCGTTGGGTACTGAATTAAATTTTAGTACAGCTTTTCATCCTCAATCAGATGGGCAGTCAGAACGAACAATTTAGACATTGGAGGATATGCTACGAGCTTGTTCTATGGATTATCAGGGAAGTTGGGACCAACATCTTTCTTTGGTTGAGTTTTCATATAATAACAGTTTTCATTCCAGTATACAGATGTCACCATTTCAGGCATTATATGGGAAGCGGTGTCGAACTCCAGCTTTCTGGGATGAAGTGGGTGAAAGGAAGTTGTTGGGACCAGAATTGGTAGAAGAGATGGCAGAAAAAGTTCAGCTGATTTAGAAACACATGAGAACAGCTCAGAGCAGGCAAAAGAGTTATGCGGATAACCGGAGGAAGGATCTATCTTTCGAGGTAGGTGATCATGTTTTTATCAAGGTTTCTCCTTGGAAAAGTGTGATGAGATTTGGTAAGAAAGGAAAGTTGAGTCCAAGGTTCATTGGACCATACAAAATTCTTGAGAGAGTTGGATCAGTTGCGTACCGAGTGGCTTTACCTCCGAGTTTATCTCAGGTACACAATGTTTTTCACATTTCAATGTTGAGAAAGTATATGCCAGATCCATCTCATGTTTTGAGTCCAGAGGTAGTTCAGCTGGAAGAGAACATATCTTATGAGGAACAACCGGTCTAGATTCTTGACCACAGGGAGCAAGTGTTACGGAATAAGGTGATTAAGCAGGTAAAGGTTTTGTGGAAAAATCATGTGATTGAAGAGGCAATGTGGGAATCTGAAAATGCTATGATGGATAAATACCCCCACTTATTTTGATAAGTGAATAAAATTGCGAGGAAACAATTTCCAAAAGGGGGGAAGGATGTAACTCCCAGGTAAATAAAGAATAAAGAATTTTCATATTTATTAATATTTACGAATTAAATATTAATTTTATTTTAAAGGGGTTGCTATGTTCGATAGCGTACCCGATACGCAACGATGAGTTTCTTTGAAACTTACGTAGCACACTAGTAATAAAATAATATTATTTTAAATGTTAGTTAACAAGTAGTCGTTGTACTAGCGGGAATGGATATAAATAACTAAAATATGATTAGATATGTTTTTAATAAAAGATAAAGGCTTAAAATACGGAAAGAGTTCAATTTTAGGGCATATATACTCTAATTTTCACTAAAGGTTCACTTATCACCTTTTAATGGTGAACCGTCATTAAATATAGTTTTGATCACTCTTATACTTTATTTTGGACCAAATATAACTCTTCTTTAGAATCGGGACATCAAAATTTACTTTGTGTAAATTTTTGGTGCCTTTCTGATAAAGTTCATTTTTTATGAATTGTGTAAAATGTTGTATTTTAATTCAAAACCTCTTTTTAATCTAAATTATTTATATGATTAGATTATTATTTTAATTGTTTTTAAAGTGAAATTAGAAAATATTTTTACCAGTTAATCCAATGGTGGTCATTGGAATCAATTTCACTTTGAAATTGGACTTAAACTGGTGTCAATCTTTTGATACTTATTGTTTCACAAAAACACGCTATTTGTCATGACATCGGGAATTAATTATTAAATTAATTAATTTGACTTATATGTTTTGAATTTTGTAAAATGGACTTCATTTTTGAATTCGGAATATCAAATATAGCTTAGGGTGAATTTTTGGTAATTTTCTGAAAAACTTCAATTTTTGATGAATAGTGAAACCACTAAGTGGAAATCAAGCAAAATGATTTTTCAGTTAAATGAAAGTTTACCACTAATGTGTATTGAATTTTGAAAATCCGACATACATGGTTGTCATTAAGAAGTAAAATTTGGTTCAATGAGATTAAAATAATTTTTTGGTGAATAGTAACTTTTTTTCATTAATCGCGATTAGAGGTAATTAGTGTAGTTTAAGGTAAAAATGATATTATAAGAATGTGAAAACACCATGAAACTTGTCCTACACCTATTGGGTGAGTCATGGCCGACCAAGACAAGCCATGAGCCAACTTGGGGACCCCATGGAGCCACTTTAGTTGGAAAATGACATTAATATATTTTTATTTAATGTTAAAGTGAAAATGACACTAACATAAATTGTTTTACTAAAATAATTTTTGAGTGGGGTTATACAAGTCCAAATTTTGATTCTAAATAGTCATTGGAAAGATAAAAATATTTCCTACATCATAGTATTTTTTTTTATCATTTTTAGACATTAAAAAAATTAAAATATATATGACATAATAATGATGCAGCGATGACATCATTATTTGACGATTTAAATAAAATGGAAAGATAATGAAAAATCTAAAACCTACACATGTCCAAAACCAATTGGATGAGTGGAGTTAGAACCCTTATAACCTTATCCACGAACTATATCAATGTGGGACCTTTTAAAACCGAAAAACATTTTCAAATAAAGTAATATTTCTTTACTTTCCAAAAGTGCCCCTCCTCTCCTCTTATAAAAGGCCCCCACCTCTACCACCTTACACACACTCCTCAAGCCTTTGGCTTGGAAAAACCCTGCCCAATTACTCTCTCCACATCCCTCTCCTCATCCTAGAGGATTCCCTTTGGGCAGAATCCTTTCAAAGGAATCTTTTAGGCTCAAATCAAAAGGGAGTTACACTTTTAAAGGTAATTCATTCTCTCTTGTTCATTTGTTTTATTTTGCTTCTCCAACCCTCTAAACTCTTTTTATTTACTTCTTTTGTTACAACACCAGTATCTTCAATATACTAGTATGTTTTTATAATATTTATTTGAGCTACACTCTCACAAAACTACATCAAATGGTTAAAGAACATACGGTTTCCGTGGATGGCGAAATTCTGCCTCCCGAAACGATGATTGTTCAATACACATTTAACACCTTCAAGGGTGGCCATTATGATGTCACTATTTTTATATATGATATATAATATATTTATGTTTTCTTTATGCTTCTGTATTTTTCATTTTTGGCATACCTTTATGGTTTCCATTATGGGTAAACACGATATCTTCATTTAAGGAAGTGCGGACTACCGCCCCCTAAAAGTGATGTGATTCGTTAATGCCATATGTAGGACGTGTAAAGGATGGATTTAAAGTTATTATATATGATGTTATACTGGAATTATAATATACCTATATATCATTATTATTTCTTTCCATTAAAGTATGAGATAGAAATGAAAGTAGCGTTCATGCGTACGTACGGCTTACCGTCTCCATGAATGGTGCATTTCATTTCTTATCCCCAAATGTAATGTACTATTAAAATTACATGTATATAATGTATATATATAATTAATGATATATCTAAATGATGAATATAATTCTGGAATTAAAATATACATACCTCTCATTTAGTTTTAATTCCACTAATATGACAAAGAAATGAAAGTAGCGTTCATGCGTACGTACGGCTTACCGTCTCCATGAACGGTGCATTTAATTTCTTACCTCTAAATGATTATGTAATATTATAAATACATGTATATTCTGGATATATATTATATATATGATATCCAAATCAGGAATTTCATTCTGGATATAAAGAACTTTTGACCACACGAACAACATGTAATTGTAAGAAGTCAACTTTCGACTTAAGAACCAAATATTGACAAAACAAACATTATTAACTTAAATGGTTACATAATGTTTATAACATGGCAATAAGTGATATAAAAAGAATAATGAACTTTAAAAAGGTTCTTAATCAAGTATAAATTAACTCAAGTTTATTATTCAGGACGTTAAAGAACGATCGAGTCAAGTCGGACCCAAGGTAAGGGACTTCTTCTCAATCTCCTTTCATTGAGGCATATTTCGTTTTATACACAACTTTCTTTTATACGGTGTATAAACTCCTTTGAATTTTACTTTTATACAAAAGGAATATTTTTCTACGAAGCATTTTACTAAACGACAAAAAGGAATGTTTTTTTAACGTACGCGGTGACAACGACCTTTTCCGCCGCCGCGAGTATTATTTGATCTTTGGCTTTCTCAACAAGCCGTAATGTTTTTAGAATAAAATAAATACCATATACTCTTTTATGTATTTTTTTATTGAAAATGGTTTTGAAAAAGGATTCTATTATGTCAATATATTTATGATATATTGTGATTGAAATGTGGAAATGTTATCATTCCTTTATATTGGTTTTATGTTTTATGATTTTATACGGGTACTTGGACATTTTAACGGGTGGTTACGTTATAAACCATATGACGGGTGGTGCCGTGAATACCAGGACGGGTGGTTACGTTATAACCTCCAATGCATTGGGTATGGAAGTCGGCCGTATGGCTATTCCATTAAGTATGTATGGAAATTGGCCGTATGGCTATTCCATTAAGTGATATGTGTGGAAGTCAACCGTATGGTTATTTCACTTAAGTATGTTTATGTCCCAAGTTACCTTTATATATATTCTATGTGTTCTTTATATGGGTTTTATGGTAATTACTTTGGTTACAAAAAGGTAAGTAATGATACTTTATTCAGTGAAGATTTTTTTACTACTTCTTGAAGGTGAAGGTATTACTTTGATATAGTATACATGGTTTACTTGATGTTTGAAAAACTAACAGTTTTCATTCTTTTTTGTATCCCTTACTGAGCTTTTTATGCTCACCCCAAGTTTTTCAAAATGTTTTTCACAGGACTTAAAGTGGAATAAGGTCAAGGATGGGATCAAGGGAATTTCATGCTATCTAAAACATGGAATCTAGACATCTTTCCTTTTAAGAGTTTTTATTTTATGGAGACTTAGTAGAAGTGTCTACTTTGTAATCTTGTAAGATGTAATAGTTATGTTCTAATTCTCTAAAACTCTAAACCTGAAAAGATCCTCAATGTGAATTATTCATTTGATTCAATATTAAGTAAGGTTTAAGGCTGGGGCCTTATAGATACAGGAGCACCAACGAGGTGCAGGGGTGACGATGTGTCATGAGAGGATTTTGCATCCTGAAAATAGGTTAGTGAACCTTTTTTGCTTTAAATTTTGTTGGTTGAGACCGAGTAGGCAATTCCTAAGGTGGGGAGCCCCTTGAAAAATTTATCCAGAACCTTGGGACCGGGGTAGACCAGGTTGTTTAACTGGGATGGGCGTTTTCTATGCCATCTCCAGGTTTTGTTTGGTAGCTCGGGGACGAGCTACGTTAAGGTGGGGAGTTTGTAAGAACCCGGGTTTTTAGAACGGGTCAAAATCCTGACCCTGTTTATATTGTTGACAGGTTTCTGAGGAAACTGGATTTAATGGGAAGTTTCTGGAAATTTCCAAACTACATGCCGTGTACATTAAGTACACGCCGTGTATGTCTTGGCAAGTGGTCGACCGTGTACTCACCGAGTACATGTCGTGTGGGTGATCGTGTAGAGTTTTCTTACTACACAGCGTGTAGTTTTGAACACGCCGTGTAGACCGCCGACCGTGTGAAGCCA
This sequence comes from Viscum album, assembly GCA_963277665.1. NCBI lineage: Eukaryota > Viridiplantae > Streptophyta > Magnoliopsida > Santalales > Viscaceae > Viscum > Viscum album. The sequence goes on along the minus strand of OY728134.1, from coordinate 598,964,692 downwards.
TAAATGGCATGTAGGCCGTTGGCCGGGAAAGAACCAGGGACACGCCGTGTTCCCTTTGGACATGCCGTGTAGTTTAGCCGTGTATGAGGGATATACATGGCGTGTGAGTACGTCGGCGAGGAAAGGAAGAGGAACCCAGTACACACCGTGTACCCAGAGGTATACGCCGTGTACTCATGTCAGCAGGCTCGGAAAGTAAGTCAGCGGGACCTTTCCGTCTTGTGAACAGTTAAATGAACCATACACGGCGTGTAGTTCCAAAGTACATGCCGTGTACTTTTTTTTTCTTAAAACGGGTAGTAGCCTCATATTGAGGAAGAACACACCATCCTATGCCCCAAATCGTCCGAATCTTAATTTGCTTCCCGGTTCTCCGTCCGAACTCCGATCTGATCTCGGTTAGATGTGTTGGAATCCCCTCGGTAAGGCCTGGATTCCTCTTTGGCCGTTTTTTCTGATTTTTGTTCTAGAACAAGTTATATCCCTTTGAGCGGTTTTGAATATTTTGTAGATTTACCACATTTTAGAACGAATTTGCGGCTGTTACCAGAGGAGTAGCATCGTGCGAGTCTCAGGTAGGTGGTGCATACCTCATTTTGTGTTTTCGTGGTTGTTTGGGTAATGCGTCCTTTGGCGTGTTTTCAGGTATTTTGAGTGGGACCTATTTTGTCTGCTTTATTCTTACTGTAATGCTTATGGGACCTCTGGGATGCTTTTGGGTATGCCCGGTTACTAGGTTGCGTGAGCAGGGCCGGGTGAGGGGTCGTTGCTCATCGGGGCATTTTGGCCGGGGAATGCCAAAATGGTTTTATTAAATTATTAAGGTGTTAAACTGTTTAGTTTAATTTATTAAATCCTGTTACAATTATTAGAGGCATTTAAGACCTCGGTGCTAGTATGGGACATCACCCTGCATAGTTCAATTCAACTGTTTAGTTTGTTTTTCCTGGTTATGTTTTATGTTTACATATGTTATATATGCGATTGCTGAATTGCATCTGTTGGACCCTTTTTGGGTTGTATTGGGCTTGGATCGTTTACGCTTGAGTGATTTTGATCACAGGTTGGGGATTTTCCCGAGTTACTTTGGGTGGTTTTGACCATGGGATTGGGCGTCATGGACGTCGGTTTGAGGCAGTACGACTGTTAGGTTCGGCATGGCCTAGGATACTAGGGTGGCGATGCCATAGGACTTGAGAGACATGGTCACAGGGACACGAGGTGTCAGATGTTTTGGTGACCTAGGACTATTTTGGGTGATTACCGCTCAGAGGGACTTTGAGTAGTGTAAACACAGAGATACTCCGTAATGAGGTGGTTTTGACCACTCGTGTGGGTAGAGGCCCCCGTAGTTGCGGTTAGGTATTTTGGTTGGGCGTGCTTGCCGTAGAAAGCCACATGGGAGGTTAGGATCCTTGAGGAAATGGGCGTGCCTTCGGGACGTCGGTACTTGAGACACGAGGTGTTAGGAGGCACATGGTGCCAGGTTACTATTTTGGGCATGCCTTTGAGACGTCGGTACTTGAGAAAAGAGGTTTCAGAAGGCACATGGTGTCGGGTTACTATTTTGGGCGTGCCTTCGGGATGTCAGTACTTGAGACACGAGGTGTCAGGTGGCACGTGGTGCCGGGTTACATGACAGAGATTCCGGCATTGGCCGAAGCAGGTGATGCTCCATGGTGGCTGTTGAGCACCAGTGGAGTTTGTGTTTAATTTTGCATCGTACTGTTTACTACGTTCTTGGTAAATGCATGACTGCTTAAACACATATATTTGGTATGCACCGTTGTGTGGTATCCTACTGAGATTTGTCTCTCACCCTGCACGGGCCCTTCGGGACTCATGTAGACTTTATGGATTTACGTGCAGGAAAGAGGCCAGCTTCAGGAGCTAGGCTGCATTAGTTATTGCATGGAGATGGTATGGACCTTGAGGTCATGCCTAGCTGGGTTTAAATTGTTTTGTTTACTTTCTGTATTGGCATGCTTGTTGTAGCTACTATTGGTTAGACACTGGCGCCCTTTTTATATTCAGTTGTGTATGACCTATTCTGGATGCATGTTTTACTGTACAGTTGTAGTTACATGTTCTTTGCATGATGTTGTGTTTATTTCTGCTGCAGTTGTTTCATTTACTTCTTCTGCTGTTTATCTATTTTGATTATGCTTCCGCTCTGTGGGTCTGGTTCGAGTTTGCTGAGTCTTTCTTTCCACTGCAAATTTAGTATTATTCTCAGACCAGTACCCATATTATGATCCTCCGAGAGGGTATAGCCTCCCCACTATACCTAACAGACCCTCGCTGCTAGTCGGCAGCCTTTGGCGTTCGGGGAGGTGCACCTAAGGTAGTAACACCCGACCCGTCCGACACTGTTCAGGTGGATGGCTGGGTCCGGGACGTTACAGAAATCTCCAGAGATGTTGTGCACAATGATTCTATTGTCTAGGAAAAGAGTTGGGTTTGTGAGGATATTTATAATCGAGTTTGAGGTTGTAGAGTTATGACAATAAATAAATGCGTTACTCGTTTCATTTATTTCAATAACTCTTATTGAAAACCCCCATGTCGAATAATTAATTCCTTGACATGCGCTCACGCTGATTATAATAAATACCATTTAATAAAACAATATTATATACTCAAAATCCTGACTGGAAAAACTACACGGCATGTAATAATAAATACACGGCATGTACTTGTTTTTCAATGAAAACTACACGGCGTGTACATTAAATGTACACGGTGTGTATATCTTGTTTTCATTTATTCATTTCCTTTCCAAAATGAAAACTACACGGCGTGTATATTTAATAATACATGGCGTGTACTTGTTTTATTTTATTTTTCCTCCATAATTTAAAACAACTTAGGCTTCCTTGAATAATAATTAAACCACGTTTGGGAATAATCTTTATTCAACTTGAGATACTTGGATACACTTAGTGTGTGACCCTCTAGGCCTTTTTCTCATTGGCATTAGGTGGGCTTGCCTGAAGTCCAAGATTACTATCTAGCAACGGGTCAAGGCACCCAAGAGAAAGAAGTTGACGCTGCATTGACGTATCACCTCATACAAATGCTTACTGTGTAATTTAATCCCTTTGTCTCAATATCTCATCAAGCAGGTTTCATGGAAGTTTCATGAACCTATATATGTGATCCGTTGTTCTTTGACTACCTGAAATAAACTCGTCGTTTACACCATGGCCATGGAATTTAATGCGACAGTTCAATTTCAATCAATTGGATGAGATATCAACTTCCATAAATGGAAGAGAAAAATTCTTCATCGAATTATCCATTAACAACATGTCACCCGGGACGCACCCAATGTACCCTACATTCCGCCAACTGTCTGCGTGACGGTTTTCGTCAGTAAATCTAAGTGTGCGAGTCATGACATGAGTTAATGATAATATTCCAGTCTAAGGACCATTACACACGCTCACAGATAGTAATATCCGATGACAACAAGACATGCAGAATTACTACTGGCGGGTCTGTTCTCATAATCTCCCATCTTAGAGATTATCAATTGTGAACTCCATGAGAGAGAGTCTCATCTTCTTACGAGTACTCGCACATGACGGTATGTATATTATGTGTCCTATCATAGTACGTCATCCAACCGTATAACTTTATTTAAGAATAATGTTATAGCATTTCAAGGTTCTCATCATAGCGGGGATCTGCTGTGACCTTATTAATGCAACAAATATTCCAGGACATTATTATATTATATTCATGCAGAACAATAAACAATATATAATAAGTGAACATTCATGTAATCAAAGTACAAAACAGTTGGCTCTGAGGACACCAAGCATTACAGTGTTTATATATAATATTATTTGATCAACTAGGACATATTAATTAATGTTTATTCTCTAATAAATATTGATATTTTACAAGAAACATTTTTGTTAATTAAATCAACTATTCTATATATGATGAATTCTTTGGAAATATATGAAATGGGTTTCGTATCATTTAAGGTAAGTTCTTTGATACATTGCTAATCTCACAAGATGAATCAGTTGAAAAAATTAGATTTTTTTTTACCGTGTATTTTTAAACTCTCTTGAGAATATATATAGTTATTTAAGGTATCATGTTCTTGGGAAACATTTTTTCATATAATTAAGAACCTCACAATCTTTTAATTTTTTTATCCATTACGTTTTCTTGATGAGAAAATTTACTGGTCAATTTTTTTCTCATCATATTGATTAAATGTAAGGTGTTTTCAGATATTTACTTATCTGTATTGATTGTTACATATATAGTATATTATGTGGAATATGTTCTCATTTAACTATTTTGACATGTTTATTATTTATTCATCTATATATATCTATTATTTAGTATGTGAGATCATCCTTATATGTTTTCATTTCCTCATGATATAAAGATGAATTCTAGAGTGAGTTTCAAGGATGATGATCCCATTATTTTGATATGAACTATTTTTTTTCTATTCAAAATATATAATTTCTATCTTATTTTTATTTAGTTTTAAAATTTTCTTAACTTTTTTATCATTTTGAATTTTTATCATCTATCTAAACAAATTTAATAAGGTACGACACTAGATCCGAGGTACTTGGGTCGGGGTCATTATATATTTTCCATACAGAGTAATAAATATATAATTAGTATCATAATTATGTAATTTATATCTCATATATTCAAAAAAATATATCATCATTACCTTCCATTTAAATAATTAGTGAAAATCAAATTACATCACTTCGCGAGGCAGTAATCCACCATACACACGAGCGATGTTATCGTATCCCATAAGGAATGGAAAAATAAAATAAGTAATATTTGATATAATGACTCCATATGTATAATAATTTTTGAAATATTTTATTAATATTTCATAATCATGACCAATAGTGATATGCGCTAATGGAAAAATGAATGACATCGTTTTGCGAGGTGGAAGTCCTCTGTGCACCTGAATAGAAATTTCATAACCCATTTGATTGCAGTGGGGATGGATATTGGTCATGAACATAATATAAAGACTTCTACATATATATAATATATTTATTTTATTAATTTATCATGGTTTAATATGAATTGAATGGGTGTATGATGAAATAAAATAAAAATGCAAGATGAAGAATGATACATATTTTTCAACTATCCTTCTTACGTTTCCCAAAAATCATTCCAAGTATAGAATTATTACAAAATAAGGAATCTATGATGAAATTTTGGAATTTAGAAGTAATTTATTTATTCCAAGGATGAAAAAATGGTTTTTATGGTTTTATGTATAGATGAGATGGGTGGCCTTTTATAAGTGAGGAGATTGTAACAATCGTAATTGTTTTAAAAGAAAAAATGTGTACTAATGTTTTATAAATAGAAATTTGTTCCATGAATAATTATTCTAGATCCTTAGAGATTATATGGTTGATATAGTTCTATAAAATATATTTTAGACGTGTTTTTTTGTCAATATAACTCTTATATTTTTGTTTGACTCCCCGATTAAGCCGATTAATACTTTAACCAAAATAAATACTTTTAACTATTTTCACTATTATCTTTGTGAAAAATTAATATTAACTTAAAAATAACATATATAAATTTACATCCAAATATCGAATCAATTATTAAAAAATCATTTCACAAAATTGGAAAAATGTAACTTAAAATTAATTCCTCATAGGCAGTAAGAAAGCATGGTTTCAAAGAGGGAATGTTCAAATGTTTTCAAGGTTTTTATATAAAAATTCAATATAAACGATAAAATAAACTAAATTATATTAATTTAAATATATTTTAACTGATTTTATTTTAAATAAAATTTATATTTTATTTTTACGTTATAAATAATTTAAATGTCAAATCTCTTTTCAAATAAAAATCAATAGTTTTCCCTATTCATCATAAAATGAACAATTACTGAAAGTTCCAAATAACTTCACCCTAAAATAATGATGATATGATGATTTCAAAAATTAATTTTATTTCATCAAATAAATTTTACATTATTTTGAAAAATTAATTTTATATTATGTCCTCAAATTGCGACTATACCACCTGTTAGAAGAAGGAAATATAGTTTTTTTAGAAAAAATTAGTTTTCACTTAAATGTTTTTTATTTTTTTAATAAATATATAGATGTAATTGTCATAATTTAGTTAGTATTATTCATACCTAAATAATTAATGAATATTTTATAACGTTATACTACACTATGTATCATTTATACTTATTGTTGTGTGTTCTTCAAGATATCAAAAAGATATAATTTATAGAAAAATATTTATTGGGTTTTAAGCTCCCCATGGCTTGTCTCATACACTATCTAATAAAATTTTAAAATTTAAAAATTTAGGGGAATTATAAATTTCCCATAAATTAATAAATATTCACAATTATTTTCATGGATGTAATCTAAAAAATAGTCCTTTACATTGGGCTTTCTAAAGTTGTGGAAATTATCACACTTGAACATATAACTTCTTTTGTTACATCATAAGTGGTTCGAACATCCTGATTTAATCTCCATTACATCTTAATTATTTTAAATATTGTTTATTAGTGTGGAACCTCATTGGGAAACCTCTACCTTGATGATAGTTATTGTCATCATGGAATAAATTTTACATTCTTTAACACCTTCTTCACTATATGAAAAACTGATTTATTTTTATTCCACATAAGTCTATTGTCTTTCTCTAAGGATTAATATGAAAATACTGATTTTGGTTCCTAGTAGACCCTTCATTGAGTCTTATATTTATCCTCTAATACAATGACAACTTTTTATAATTATATTGACCATTTCATAGATAACCATTCTTCTTGAAAGCTATAAAATTGGAGGGTCCTAGTATTGATTCATTACTATTAATTCATTACATTAATTAAAATAATATTAAATGTGATAGTGGTTAGAAATAAAACAAAAACCATAATAATCATATCTCATTTTTTTATACCTTGATTGATATATTTTATATTTTTTAGTTCTTCTTACATCTTCAGGTTTGTTGGATTCAAAAAAATATACACATGACGTGACCAAATCAACAAAAATATAATAACATTACTTATTCATTAATTTATTTGTATATTATAATAATAAATAACCATTAAACAATTATTTTCATCATTATTTCATATTTGGATTTCTCTTCACTCCTGTAAATTTTGAGATTACATTCAGGTGGATCATCATCTTAAATTATCAGGAGTTTATCATCTTCTAAAGGCCTCATTTCATCTCATACTTATTCTGAAAATAGGAATCAATTTTATTCAAACCTAAAGAAAATTACATTATGGTTTTTATTTTTTTCATTAGTTTTATATTTTAGTAGAATGGTTCTTGAATTCATTTACTTTTTAATGGACATTTGTTCAAAATATCATGGGATAACCCTTCAATCATATAACCTTTCTGTTTCACTGTTTTTCACGTTATCCTTATGAACAAATTCATGGAAATTACTGCCTTTTCAATATTTATTTTAAAGGAAAAAATAATTATTCATTGTATAGTACACTCATTACATGATAATCCATTTATCTAGGTTTTCATTGAATTATATTTGCATCAAATTAAAACATGAATGCATTCCCTCTTCTATAATAGAATCAAATCACATTTTTATCTAATGTAGTGGGTCAGAAATTTTATATCCTTTATCCAAATTAGGATTAGAATCAAAACTATACCTAGCCTCATTTTTTACCGCAACTAAAGAACATATTTTTGAAGAGGAAATTTTCTTTTTTATTATTTTTAATTCCTTTTTCATTGGGAAAATTTCACTTGCTCGTTCTTCATTTATATTTTTTTTTCATATTATATCCACATATCATTGGATAGGTTGTAATGATTTACCTTTTGATACATGTATTACTCAACTAATCATTTAATTCCACATTAAGTAATTCCTTGGTGGGAATATTTCTTTAATATGTCATAAATATTAAAATATTATTTATTTACAAAAAAACTTCATCTTCAACCTCTTCTCAATGAACTATAAGAATGTATTCAATATATAAAAAAACAACATTTCATTCCCAAAATATCATTAAAAAGAACACTATATCATTTATTGTGTATTCAATTATTATTTAACTACTTCATTTCTAGTTAGAGAAAAAATTAAAGAAAAAAATGATCATATGTATCTGATACAAATTATTGGACCATTAATTGGGACATAGAGATAGAATACCTTGAGGGGGAGATTCAAGGTATATAATTTATTTCCCAATAATAACCCTTAACTTTAAATAATTATATTTCCCAATATAGGTCATGAACTCTCATCCTTAAGGTTCACCTAGATTAATCTATTATTTTTCATTTATTTGATATTAATTTATATTGATCCTTTTCTACCATCTGTTCGTTATATTTCATGAACAATTATTTCATGCATGTATAATGTAAATATGGAATTCAGAATTTATGTTGTTTACCCTAATTATTCTTTGTAAAAGGAGAAAGAACCAATAAAGTACTACAAACTAGATCATTATATATATCATTACAATTCAAAATGTTCTATCCCCTTACAATGGTTCAAGATTGGTTACTCAGTCCCATTCACACTTCTTTAAAATTTTGTGGGACATCTCATAGCTTCCCAAGGGACACTAACTTGAACGTTCCTTCCTTAACTAACTTATAGCAAACAAAATCACCTTTACATAGTTTATGTAAATGTAGGTTCCTTATCTAGAACCAATTACATGTATTGATCATTTTATATAGATACTTTACCCATTTCAGTCCACTTTTTTAGTTTGTTTATAATATTCGAACAAGTCCTTGATGTCAAACATATTATTCACATTCCAAAGAATTGGTAGAATACATCATTAACTACAAAACTATGATCACTATATATATAATTATAAATATCATTGATAGTTTTTAATTAATCAACCATATATCCCCTCACCAATAATTATTATTTATTTACATATTTAAATCTTCAATGTAATAATAGGGTGTCTCTTTTCTCCACTTCAATAAGATCTCCCAATCTTTAAATCATGGGGCCATGAACCAAAATCCTTTGAAACTATTTATCATAAAATTAATTGATTCATAATTCATATATAGCCTCCAAAAAATCCATCCATTTTCTATTCATAAATTTAGATAAACCAAAAACTTTATAGAAGTTTTTAGATCCTTTGTAGAATGAAATTATTCTAAGTAAATCCCTAAATGAATAATTACAATAACATATTAAATTTTCTTAAATGGGAGAAAAAATCTGAGGTAGATGTTATTAAAACACTAAACACATAGATAATGGATTATTTGAATGGGAACCTCCGAAATTTCCATGCCAAACCCCAACATTCCTTGCATTGAAGACTGTTGTAATACTTCTATACATTTTCTATCTAAAAAACTAGGAACCGAATTTTAATTCAACTATAGTTGTCCATTTTTCCTTTCTAATATACCTATCATCCACACCATCCATTTCAACAATGACTATTATTTTAATCATTCGTGTTTCTCAAGGAGATAAAATATAAGTACATCAATGTGAACTATGGGTGTAGAGCCCAATTTTTAAACATTATTTATTTACCAATTTATATTCATTATACCATGATCTTCCCAAACTAAAATGTACATAATTATTTCTCTATGATCAAAAGTACAACATGGTTCAATAATTGTGGTTATTATCACTGGAAAAGACCATTAAAACGCCCATATACAACATCAGATTCTTTGAATGCCCTAATTTATTAGAATGTGCACACATATTCCTATCTGAATCTCAAAAATTCAAACATAATTGGGTATGGTATTTCATGTGTTGAACTAACTTTAAATCAAAACATCCTTTATAATGGAAATTATATTTATTGGATTCTCCAACAGTCCCTCCACCATGCGAATTTCCTTACATTCTTCACTATGTTTCACTATTGGTTTGTTAATCTCTTGGTGATTCACTTATGGTTTTCTTCCAGACTCTATCGACTTGAACAATCACTTCTTTTTCAACAAACCCAACTATAATTGAATGTTTTAAACATATCGCTATTTCTTCATAGAGATTGAAATATAATGCACTAGTATTTTATATTATATTTCTCTATAAATAAATTATATGTGTTTGATAGTTTCCATGACATGTAACATTAATCTTAAAATAAATCATGCTATATTATAACATAACAATTAAATAGTGGGATATTACTAAAATTATCTAAATTATGATACATATATATAGAAATGTTTTAATCATTTCATAATTATTAATTACTTCATAACATATAATTAGTAAATTTTTAGTAATGTGTTTATATGTTTCAAGATTATTTTTTCTTAAAAATTGGTTGTTATATCATTTTTTGGGAATATAATAATTAATTTCTACCAATTTTTGAAATTTTATTTGATAAAAAACGGAATAAAATTTTATTCCATAATTTCAAAATTTTCTTAGTGTGATATTTTGAGATTTTTATAAATTCCATGACATTTCAATGAAATGTGAAAATAAAAAATATTCTAGTACACACATTTATTTTAATTATATCATATGATTTAAAGATGCAATTATTTTTTGGACACGGTCTTAAAGTGATGTTTGATAAATTTAATAGGGAATAATATAAATAAATTCAATTTATTCCTAAATATTAACTAATTTTTTAAAATTTAAACATTTTTCATCAAACAGTATTTTTCTAAAAAAAATTAATTATGTTTACAGAATTTATATTAACATTATTTCTACCACTTATAGAGATTATATTATGAAAAAGTGATACCATGTTTGGAAAATGGGGGTTCAAATTTTTTATAGGAGAACCGTTTTTTGGTCATTTTGAATAGCAATTGCTGTAAATATATGTCACCTTGGAAAGGGTAAATAGGTAAAACTATGTTAAAACCATGCAGTAAGGTCTTAAAATCAACCATACAGTTTTAATTTTACATATTGGATGAGTTTATTTTTGTTACAACCAATATATTCTAGTATTAATGAAAACAAGGTTTGATATTTCTTTGATTGTGGTATTTAATGTTTTCTATGAAAATAATAAATTAAAAATGTCACTCTCTTAATTTTAGAATACCAATAACGTTTACATATGGTTAAAAATAAGATATGTTATATTTTAATGTTTTTATTTAAAGAAGTAATTATTTTTTTATTAATTTTATAGTAATTTTAGTTTTTAGATACTGATTTAATAATATAAATATTTATGAAATGCAGACCCAATATTTATTCAATTAATTGAAAAAATAAAATACTTTTTTTAAATAAAGGAAAATGTTATATAATATTTTTTAATTTTTGTGTTTCATGATTTTTTGATAAATATATCATGTTTTATATATGTGAAATTTTAGGTTATAATTCCAAAAATATATTGATGTACTCATGGTACATGTAATTTAACAATGTTAAAAAAAGTAATGATATTTTATTTAAAATATTATTTTATTATATTATACATAAATCAGAAAATTTTTAAAGCATAAATGTCTGGTGAGAATGGTTAAAAAATTTCATTATTTTCCCAATTGTTATCAAATTTTTCAATTATAAATTAAATTATATCCCTTTAAATTTTCTAATGGAGTTACCGTAGTTATGGTAAAAATTAATTAATGATGGGGTTAAACCAAATTTTAATGATTAAAATGACTCTAAAACTAGTAAAAATTTCATTTTCGGATGATATATGAACCTCAGAATAATTTTATTTTCATCTCTATCAATTTGGAAAGATTTTTATTGAGGTTGAATTAATTATATTTTTCTATTTATTTTAATTACTAGTTTGTCTTATCCCACTCTTATAAAAGGAAACATATTCTATTTTTTAATTTCAACACATTGAGCCATAAAGCGTGAACAGACTCTGATCACATATCTTAAAATTTTCCATACCAATGATGTTGAAAAGATGGTATTATTAGAGGACCAATTAAAGCATCATGAAGAAGGGATCTGAATAATACCTACCGAAGAAGATATATTCATTTTACCTGACCTCTTTCAATTTAGTTCATATCCTACCACCTTTAAATTTATTGTATTCACCATAAAATTAAAAATTCTGTATGAAAAATATATTTAGACGTTATTATGATTATGCAGCATCTCATATCAAGTCATTATTCTACAAAATGGGATGTAAAATTATTACTCATCCATATATGTGGACTACCACACCCACTTTGTGATCCAATTAAATTTCTATCACAATATTTCATGGATGGTAATTATGTTGGGATTAATGAACATATATTACATTTTAATTATTTATATACTTGTATAATGTTATTATCATTTCGTCTATATTACCTATAACATTCTAGAACTAGTTTAATCATAAATAAATAAACATTATTGGCCACTAGTCCTTGACCATTCCTACACATATATTAGAGGCTTCCATCTAGTAATGAGGGTCTATGGTGATGAATTAGGGATATTATACCGTAATGGTCAGTGTGAAAGGAAATGATATATTATATGAAAAATCCAATTAAACAAGTAATAATGGAAATTGTTGGTGAAGACATTAAGATATAATAATATTCCATAGTAAAACATCATTAACAATAATAGAACCATATCCACTATCACATATAAAATGATTTCATGACATTATTCCATCCTAAATATGGGAATATAATAGAATCAAAGAAGAATAAATATACAAAATTATATATAATAATTTACTAACATACTAAAATATATCTCACTTAGATTCACTAGAAAATCCAAAATCCTCTCTCTTATACCCTATCCCATTACAAAAAATCAATCAACCAAAGTTAAGTGATTCTCCTTTTACCTATATTTATCCATGGGGTCTATAGGGTTTCAATAAGTGTAATGGACAGGGTGTGAAATAATCTCATAATACCACAACCAATGGTGGCTAGAAAAATAGAGTATGTGAGTATAAAATAATATGTATGCATTCATAAATAATAATTAAAGTAAATAAATAATTCATGTAGGTATGTGTTCTTCATGGGACATCAGTCAAATTATATCTGGATTGATCTAATCACGAATGTCTTTTAAGAAGGGCCATGAAAATACAATAAATGTATGTGAGTATCTGTAATAAATCCTATAACCCATTCCATATTTGTGAATCTTCCATGTAAAATAATTTGATAAGGGGACTATTAAGTTTCACAACATGTATGGATTTTTTTAATAATGTATAAGCCAGAAGGGTGTACCCTTAGCGTATCTTGTTGTGTTTTTATACCATGTACCTAAACAAACATTCTACATGGCATCAGTCCTAAAAATATGAGTAACCCACTTCATAGTTTTTTTTGTTTCCATGTTCATCATGGATACACATACTTTAAGGATTATGATTGAAAATTCAAACATTCAATTAAAGGAGAAGGATCATCAATCCCAATAATACATAATAACTAGATGAAGTTATAATTCGAATGTAAAATTCAAAGGTAAGTTTTTCCATTTCTTATATTTTAACTAAGGGGAATTTTGTGAGTGGAGATACATGTCAAACACATTCCCCTTCAATAATGAATAACACCATATCTAGAAATTTTCATCAATTATACTCAATGATAATGATAGAAATGGTCACATGTTATAATTAAATAATGGATATGTGGAATTGTTATATGCTTCAACATCTATTTATCTCATTTATCCATTTAATTTAAAATTAATGAGGCTTAAACTAATTAAAAGGTTTTTCAATTACCTAAGAAGGCATATGTTCCCAGAACGATGTCAATCCATTTCTTCAAATTTAATTTAATTGTCACATTTTTAAGGAAAATTTATTCTTCCTAAAAAGGAATATTAAATATATATATATAAATATAAGAATATTTTTTATACACATTTTCAGTAGACATGTAATAAGCTATGGATTTTGATGAGGTTTTCAACCTCTAAGAACAATAAATTTCTATGTGAATTATTTTTGATTTCACAAATCATGTCTTCGAATTATAAAATATCTTCAAATTATTATTAGTTATGAATATAAAAGAAACACACATTAAGAAGTGGTTCATGTCAAGGTAGATAACCAACAATAATGGTGTTAGGTCTTAAAGACAACTAACATTAGGCATTAGAAATTTTCGGATTAATTATACATTTATGTAGTGAGACATAGGATGTTTGGAAAGTGGTATGATGTCACATAATATGAAAATAAATAATATTTAGTAGAAGAACTTGACCAACTATATTGGTCAGGTAGTAGAATAATCCTCCACTTCTAGCCACTAATTTGGGATATGATCATATAAATAATATAAATTTACAAACTCCTAAAAAATAGAGAATATTCAATCACATGGATTTATCATTCAATATTGAGAGATAAATATAGACTAAAATTGAGAGGAATGAGAAGATTTTAATTGTCTTCCCAGTGTAAAAATATTTATCCATATCAGACACTTATGATGGAGATAGAGAAAATCCTAGAAGAGTGGGGGTATACTTTGGCAGTGGTGCTACTCGATTTTGGAAAAAATGAGAAACAAGAGTTAAATCAATGGAAGGAAAAATATCCATTTAAAATTTTTAAATGGATGTTATGGTTTATCCATATATTGTGATAATCCATATACCAATATTGTACCAACATTACCTCTTGGGTACTCCCCCTCACAAGGGAATGTGCACGATATGAAAAATCATGTGTAGCCCATTTGTGCTCCTTGTACAAGACATATTCCCCCTCTCAATATTTTTCATAGTTTTCCAAGACTTGTAAAAAATTTGAATTACACTTCTGTAAATAGTCAAAACCATTATTCATGGTCATGTCAACAATATTTATTAATTTTTCATAACCTTTATCTCCTATATATGGGTCGCACGGTTAATTCACACTATTACAACTAATAATTTTCCATCATTATGTGTCATTAAACATCACTAAAAACATTATCTCCATTATCGAAACATTAATGAGACACTCATTAACCCTTACATAGAACCTTAAGAGATATTACAAGTTTAAAATAAAATTTTTTACCTAAAAAATAAGGGATCCATACATCTATGAAAAATTGGGATGTAATAACAAACCCACCTTAATATAACTCATCCTCGTGTTTATATTTTGGGGGAGGAGAACATTATATATGAAGTTTTCCATCAATTTAGAACATACATCAATCTCTCTCCCAAAGTTATCATCTTGTACATTCCTATTCAAAAATAGAATCCAAATTAATGGAATTCAGATCCCTCAAATATCATTCAGGTTGCGATTCAGGATACACATCACATACTCCTCAAATGAAGAATCAACATCAAACACAACATAATCTAGATGAAAAAAAAGAGATTATTTTAAATAGTAACAATGATGTTGAGAAGCATATAAGATGTCATGCATGGAAAAATACATATGAGGTAAAATTCATCTGATAGGCTACTAGCCTGACTCTCTCCATAATCATGATGAACACCACATGTCAGGGTTCCATCACCCATTGTATATGAATACATAGATGCCCCAATAAAATTGAAACACTCAATAAGGGATGATATCTAACCTCAAAATTCATAGGTCGGTGGTGAGGATCAACATAAATATTTTTCCTAGAATGATTTGTTGACACACTCATCTTTATAAGTTGTACTTTATCTGACTTCTCTGAAATGATACATGATCCCAATAGTGCCACCCCTCCTACTTCTAACTAGAATAGAGGTGAGTAGAATGACCTACCATATAGCGCCTCATAGGTATCCATCATTATAATATATTTGAAACTATTATTGTATAATAATATAGTAATAAGTAAATGTTTCTACTATGAACCTAAAAAATCAAGGATATATTCTTATAGAATGTCCTCTAAAAATTGTATCATACAGTCAGACTAGTCATCAATTTGTGGGTGATTGTCTATACTCATAATTACCTATGAACCTAGTTCCATATATAATCTTGGATATAAATTTGATGTAAAATGATCAAACCTGACGAATATAATAGAATGTGAAACTCCTTGTACATGTATAATCTTTCTGACATACTGTCTCACTAGCTTATCTATTATAAAGTCTTAATTAATAGTTATGAAATATTATACCTTCACCAATATACCCATGATAACCCACACTTCGTCGTTGTAATGAGTTGACCCTGGTAAACCCACCATAATGTCTATTGAAACTTCATCCCACTTCTAATTTTAATGGCTAATGTATATTTAAATCAAACTAGTCATCGGTATTCCACCATCACCAACTAATAAGTGGAAAATCCTATAATGAAACAAAGTATCTCCCATTCCAAACTAGGCCACCAATACTGGTTGAACATGTCATGGTATATATTGGTAAAACTAGTATATACATCCCATGTAGAGGCATGGTATTCTTGTATCAACTCCTCCCACACAACTATAATAACCCATACACATCCATGAATATGAAGGATATCATCCTCATTTAGGACCAAAATTGGTAGTGGGAATTCACAAGAAACAATATCTTATAGGACCAATTCCTTAGGATTAGAAAATTATATTAAAATCACTATATCCTTATGTGAATAGTTCACTACTAAAAGATAGAGTACAGGAAGACCATAACATTAATATACATCCAAATACATCTCATAAAACAATGTAGTCCACTTTCATTAAATAATATCTTCCTAAAATTCTTGTTTCAAATTCATCTAGCTCATATTATCATCGAATTAATTACATTTCCTTGGAATTTACATAAGATAAAAAAAATATTGATATTAAGACACAACTCACTTTCTAATATTCACGTCACCTTGTGTCAATATATATTTAAGAAATTTGTGCTATTTCTTTAAAAAAAAATGGTTCCCTAATAAGAGAGTGACTCAAACCACCCTAGGAATGCACAACTATTTCGAACTCAAGGACATGTGATTTGTAATTTTAATATTGACATATAAAATGAAATGACCCACACATTATGATATGGTCTAATTTCTTTGAAACTACTCCCAACACAATGAATGGTGAATCATAGTAAATTATACGACCTCTACTATGGTCAAGTAGAATCAAAATCAATGTTGATGTTAATATTCCTTTTAGATCATTAATGGATTTCTCACAATGATCAGTCCATGTAAAATTAATTCCCTTTTTCTACATGTATATAACAGTTGATTCTAGGCATAAATTATCCTGAATAATGTACCTATTATATATAGTTATCCCCAATAAATTATGAATGTCAATGAAATTATTTGGATTCTCCAAATAAAACATGGATATCACATTTCTTGGTCTAAATACAATCCTTCCGCTTAGATGATGTGACCTAGAATGTAAAATTTATCAATCCAAATGTGTCATTTGGTGTGAACGGCATAAAACATATTCTATCTCATTGTATTCAATTTTGATGTCATTGTTTTTTGAATCATCATGTCAAGTGTTTTAATAAACCAATATGTAATCTGTCAATTATTCCATAATAGAGTGTATTTATGGATGAATACAGGATTCATCATGGATATAAAAACTATCAGTTTATTCATGACAAAAACTGACATATCCAAATAGTCATATAATCTAAATATCCTATTGATTGTTGTACATTATATATATAAGGATCATAACCTCACATGATGATACAAAGGATTCATATTTTTTTAGAAAACATTATCTATATAGTTCTGGTCAAATAGGCTTCCTATTAAGCAATTGGATATCGATTCTTAAACATAAGCTTATTTAACTTCATTTAATCCACCGAAATACGAATAGTTTTGTCCAGCTTATTTTTTAAAGAATAGGCAAAAACCAAGAAGAAGAACTGGTTTCGATAAACCCTAGGGATTTATGTACCTCCAACTATCTATTATTTTCTCGATGCATTATTGGATCCATAAAATAATGTGGAATAGACTTCATTTACGCTTCGAGAACTATTTGAATAGAAAACTCCACTGATCTCTCAAGAAGTAACCCAAACAAATTTAAAATTATAAAATATATAAAATGATTCCTGATATTTGGTAAATCAATCTATCATGCTCCTCGTTCAGTCAAAAAATATTTTTACTCTGGGATGACACCCCACCATTACAAAATTTCATAGGAGCTGCTCATCTTTTCAGAATATCTCATTCTCCCATAGGAATATTGGTACCATCCATCGGTGATGTCAAAAGCACCAATTAGTGGTAAAAATAAACATGAACATGATAGTATACTATAGATTTTATCATGATATTAAATTCAAAGATAGTCTCATTGAGGATAAATAGGGTATATAGGTAATTCTGACCACATATCTAATGGGGAATTCCATAAATCTGTGTACACTCTCTAACTGCAATACCAACAGACTGCCGATAAATCACACCATAGAAATACTGGATCATAATTATAATAAATACTATAACATTCAAAAAAAGGATTGAAAATGTAGTGATTATTTCAAGGAAATATGAAACTAATGTAGATTCCAATAAAATTTTACATCAAATTGTATAAGGCCTAATAGAACGATCCTTATTTGTAGGCTATACTATATATATCTAGGATGGACAATGACCCTGAGATAAAATATCACTACATTGAGAAGTTTTTCTCTACGGGAATTATATGTCCTATGTTTGTATCCCATGACCATGAAGTTTTCATTGACATGAAAAGATATCAGTACTCAAATATCCAACCTATAGGGGAGCTACTGACCCTGCTCTTGAACAAGGAGTCAGTGCAGATCCTCTATCACTGACTACTGGAGGAAATATTCTATGAAATCACCAATGGTTTCCTATCATTCCAAAACCATGATAGTCAAAGGGGTCTCTATGATATTAAAAACCATTCTATTTACAAATATTTTTAGATGATTTAGAAACATAAATATCCATTAATACAATTCAAGTATATCAATGTTCTAGTGTCTTTGGAATACTAGGTCTATAATATATAAAATTGTGTCTAAAAAGTCATAATATTTTTTTTTCTTCACAATGAGGTAATAAATCTATTGAAACACCTAATTTTTATAGTATTACCTCCATGATATGAAAACATTTGAACTAAAAATCATTCTATTGGAATAAATGTGATAATGAATCATAAAATGTGTTTCAAAAGTACATCACAATAACATAGAGAGTATTATCATGAGTAATATCATGGAATAAAAACAAAAATAAGACTATATCTTAAGATCATGGTAACATATTAAATGTGACAAAAACATAAAAACATGACATAAACAAGAGTCACGAAAAACATCCTATACTATATATTAGGGTGGTAAAATTCCAATATTTTATTTTCATTACTCTCTAGTCCTTTACATGACTTCTCATGAGGCTATTACATTATCCAACGTATTGGAATAGTTTATAGGTGGACCCATCATAAATTATTCTATTGCATCCTGACTAATTATTACCTGAATTATATATTCATTTTACAAATAGAGGGTATTTTCACATTATTTTCTTGGAAATATGGTACATAATACATGAAAACATAAAACATTATTCTAAGACAACATTAAACAGATCATAGAGGGTTAATTATAGTTTACATTTACTATATCTCAAATCATGAGTATATAAATAAAAGGAAAGTGGTGATCATGAAGCCCAGTGGGAGAAATAAACACAAGTGTCATATATAATTAAATCATGAGACATTTAAATATGAAAAAAGGCATGAGGATAAGGGATGAGCAAGATTAATATCATAACAATAAAAACATTAATCATATCATCGGAATGTGCCTACAATATTTAAATGATACATTCAAAATCAGATGACAAATGTTTATCTCCAATGATATTTTAAATAAAAATAACCATGGTTATTTACAAAGGTATCATCTAAATTGAGGTCTGTATAAATTTAATTCTTTACCCAATGCATTGGAAATCTATCAGGGATAAACCTTCATATGTATTAATTTCTTATTAGCCACATAGATATGAATAAATAATTTCATTAAAAACTCAAAGAGTATAAGTAATGAATTTCTTATTAAAAATTATTAGCATACAAAAGAGATTAACGATATGATCATTACATCATTTTAAACCCCAGAATGGATATTTAAGTTTCATATATATAAATACTATAACTAAAATGAAATTTTCAAATAAATTTGAGTACCCACTAAAAATATGTTATTTGGTATTCAAATAAAAATTGAAATAAGAATTACTCATGTAAAAGATGAAATCTAAGAAAAAATATTTGTGGTATGATGGGTATAAGAAATAGTATTAGAATATTATTAAATGAGAGGTTAAAATAGTCTAAAAGTGATGACGTTATATAAATATGGTATTGGAATAATATAAATTAGATGGAAGATAATTTTTGGAGAAATTAGAATTCTTACCCCAAAATGCACTAATAAATAGAAAAGAGAAGTGAATATGTCTCTTACCTTGAATATTTCCTCTTAAAACATGAAGATGGATACATTGGGGATTGATGACACCATGGTTGAATACGTGGGTATAAATATCACTATAACTTCATGGATGATGGATTGAGAGTGAATTATAATTAAGAAATGGGTGGGTATTTATAGGAGATGTGGATGAATTGTTTAATAATTTCTAAATAAAAAACTAGAAAAACTACGTTGTCAAAAATGAAAAAGTATTGTCTTACCTAGGGTCTTAAATCATGGATTTTAACATTTTAGAAGCATTTTATGTTATTTTAATACAAGATAATATATCATAATTTAAGAATACATAGTTTGAAATGGAAAATAAATATTCCACAATGTAATGTACAAATTATCAAATTTTTCTTTTTAGCATTTGGAAAGTTACTTATAGTTTTTAGAATTGTTTAAAATTTATTAAAATAAATATTATTAATAAAATAACATATTTTTGGTGATGGATTTGGTTTGATTAAAGAGACCCCAAAATTGTATTTTTGTTTCTTTAAAAAAATAATGTATTTTATAAAATTACCATAAATTCACACTATACTAATGTAGAAATTATGTTTTCAAAATTTATTTTTATTTTATTAGAGAAATTATCTAAATATTAAAATTTATATTCTTAAATATAGAAATTAAAATTTATTATTAATAGTAGTTTTTAATTCAATATACTATTTCTAAAATTTATAACAAAAATCCATGGAATTTATAAAATTAATTAATAATTAATTATTGAAAAATAGTTGTTATAAAATAATATTTAATTACACCAATTTATATTCATAATACCTTTTTTATACATAAATGTTTTATATAGTTTCTTGAATAAGTACAATTATGTTTTATTTTCATCCAAAATCAAATTATCAAATCCATCCCAATTAAAAAATACATTATTAAGAAAAACTATTATAATGCGTAATTGATGGAATAAACATTTTATTTTTAAAAAGGAAGTTATAATAAGGTCTATACATGTAATCCCTTATTACACTCACAAACTCCCTGAGGGTATGGTGTGCGATTGTTGTTGATTTATGGGGGGCATTAGCTAAAATTGACTAAGTGGTAATCTCCACTAACATGAACTTCTCCCATAGATAAGTTCATTTACACTTCACCTCATGAATCTAGGCTTGGGCTTGGTCAAGGGAGAACCCCAATAATGTTACATCTCCCCCAAATTCATTCAAATGGGATTCAAATGACATGTCTCTACTGGATGAGGCCATAAATTAACCTTTCTGTATCAATTATCCATTGTCATTACTACTTACAAACACTAATTATAATGAATAAATTATAAAAAATGGTTGCAATTTCCAATTGTAATTTTGACCAACATTATCATTGAATAAAGTTCATATTGTGGTTGAATCCCAATGTTAACATATCCCTTTATACCCTATATATAATACTTAATTATTTCACTCTAAATACACTATAATTTCTCTAAAGGTTATATTTTCATTTTAATAATATTTTGACTAGTTTGGTAATATTTAGTTTTCTTTCCACATCATTTTCAATCTGAGAAATGATTATAGTGGAGTGGGGTGATCCATAAATTCTCATTTAAGCTATTCTAGTTTATATTTTTTTGTTTAGTTTTAATGTTTGGGATTTTAAATAGTTCTTATTGTCCAATATCTCTACTAGTTTCTTCTTATAAGAGAGCGAATGTTCCAGTTATACCACCTATGGAGTTAGTTTAGGTGAGGGATCAGGTATGTATTTTATCAAGATAAATATTTGTGATTAATAATGAAATAGATATAGATTTTGTGTATGTTCTAGATGATAGGGAACTTCTCTTATGTGATCAAGGATTTCATAGTTGAAAATGTACCTAGTGCTGAGCTTACATTTCTTTCCAAATTTCATAACTATCTTTAATGGTGATATCCAAAGGAAAACATCATATCCATTATAAATCTCTAATTCCATTTGAAAGTTTTCATCATATATCTTCTAGTAAATCTAATAATACTTTATTTATTTTTTGATGGAATAAAAATATTCTATCATCTCTTGCACAAGATCGAGCCCAAGTAATTTTTTGTTACCAACATCATCAAAATAAGTATGATTTCAACATAACATTCTATATTGATCTTCATATGGTGCCATTTTATACATGATAAGAACCTATTATTTTATGAGAACTCAAAAAGTGGGTGTTGTTGATCCCTTCCACCAAAATATTCCATTGAGACTGTTTTTAGCATGACATTGAGTGTCTAAATAGCCCTTTTAGATTATCCATCAGTTTTCAGGTGACAATAATAACATAAATTAAATTACGTATTCAGAGAATATTGAAGACATATATAAAATTTATATGTGACCCTTGGATCATGATCATAAATTATAGAAATTTTCACCTCATGCAGTCTCATCACTTCCTTTATGTATATCTTCATAACTTGGTCAAGCTTGAAATATTCCAGAATAGCGATGAAAAGGGTGGTCTTGTGGGAAGATGCACTATAAACCATATGGAATTATTTCCTTTGTATTTTCTTTGGGATACTAGTGATGAAGTCCACTGTGATGTTTTCCCACTTCCACGTTAGTAGGGGTAGTGGTTTCCATATAATTTAATATTCGGTAGCTCTTCCTTCACTTGTTGACATACCAAGAACCTTGAAATGTTGTCGACAATATCCCTTTTTATATTATACATCAAATAATTATCAAGAATGTCCCTATACATTTTACTTCTTCTAGGATGTACAAAAAATGTTTATATATGAGCTTCAACTTTCAACTTCTTATTTATCTCCTAGATAGATGGAATACAAAGTCATGATTGAAATTTCAATACACCTTCTTAATAAATATTGAACTCATAAATCCTCAAACATTTCATATCGTCTATCATATTTTGTAATAATAGATCTAAACATTGATATTTTGAGATCTACTCTTGTAATTATGGTTGAGAAATAATTTGGGATAATGTTTATGAGGTCTCTTCCCTTGTGCTTACCATATCAAATTTTACTACGTCCATGATCAATGGATCTTCTTTAATCCTAATAATTTCCAGCATAACAGGGTCTCTCTTAATTAATGCACTAGTGACATTTTATTCATTCATTGGTGATACTGAAATGAATATTCATAGTCATTACGAAGTTCCCACAAAATACTTTGTCTCATTTTCAATTCAGTTTTCATGATAATATAATTCAAAAAAAAATTATATGTATATATCAAATTCATCCCCATTAAGATAGTGCCTCTATATTTTCACCGAAAAAATTACAAATAACTCTATGTCATGCATAAGATAATTATTCTCGTGAGACATTGACTGTAGATATTCATAAGAAACCACATTTCATTTTCTATAAGGATGCACCAAACCCCTTTAAGATATGTATCACTATAAATAATGTAACTTCTTGGATAGAGGGTAGATTTAACATAATTGATGTAACTGAACTAATCTCTAGTTCTAGAAAATAGTCATCACACACCTTTTTTAGATGAAAAAAAATCCCATATTCTATTTGAATTGGTTACTGGATTATAATTCATTATTTTTTTTCAAAAACCTACTATAAAATCATTATAAACCATAGAAAATATGAATCTTTGTTACTAATGTAGGATGGGGCCACTCCACTACATCCTTTGTATTCACATGCCAACTTATATTCTTTTATTGGTTAAAATGTTCCCATTGAAACAAAATTTCTTTAACCATAAGTCGCATTTATAGATATTCTAAAAATAATCTTTATCCTCTGAGATCCTAATATAACCCTTTTAATACCATCATGGTCCTCAAAACATTTGGATTATATTAGAAAATAATCAATCAAAACTACCACAAATTTTTCAGGGTAGTACTTAAACACTCTTTAAATAATATCTAAAAACAAAATAGGGTCAGTAGTTTATCTGAAGCGAACAACAATAAAATAATAATACATAGATTTTCTTAAGATTATCTTTGGAAAATCTTATTTATTCACCCTTAAGAAATAATACCCATATCAGAATCCAATCATGGAGAATAATTTATCCTCATAAATCTGGTCAAATAAATCATCAATCTATAGGATAATAAACTTCTTATTCACTGAGATCCCAGTAATTTATCTATAATCAATTCATAGTCACATTGATCTATCCTACATTACAAAGAGGCCATGTTCTCTCTAAGGAGAAAAACCTAGTTGGATAATTCCCTTTTCTAGAAGATCATGATGTTTTTTTAATACCTCCAACTACATACGTTCTATTTTATATGAGCTATTTGATATTGGATTTGTTCAAGGTACAATTTTAATGGAGAACACTACCTCTCTTTCTAGGGGAGGTCAAGGTAACTCCTGAGGATATATGTCAATGTCTTCTTGAAAGAGAGGGACATTCTCCATCATTATACTTTTATTTCCTTCTCCCTATTCACTAATAATCTATATAAATAATTCTAGGTAAGGTGATACCATTGAAAATTATTGTTGGTTTTTCATTCAAAACTACTAAAATTTAATTTCATTATCATTTTATCATAGAATTATACTTTGATAACCAATTTATCCATAGTATAGGGTCATATTAAACCTTGGGAATGACTACTAGATTTGATAGAATGTTTTACTCACCAAATATAATAATTTTGTTTCTATACACTTGGATTCTAGGATAATTCCTCCATGAGTCTTAACTGATAAGCCTACATATAACAATTTAGGGATTGATTTTATATTGTTTTCAAACTTGAAATAAATAATTCAATGCGTAGAAATAGATTAAACAATGTATGTTCTAGATTTGAGAGATCAATGCATGTACTTACCACCACATAATTTGGACCATCCACTTAGGTTGTCATGTTATAATATTCTTGAATTGAACATATGGATTGGAATGAACCATTTTCCCATTATCATTACTATTGGGATGTTGAGTCTTTACATAACCACAATAGTTCTGAACTATATGGACATATGTTCCACATTTTTATAACCTTGAACTACCTAGAAAAAATATACCCAAATTATTCTTCTTACATTTTTTTCATGTGGGTTGATTCAATTTTATTACTCCTCTTTCATGGTCAATGGACTGAAAATGTTTGGATCCATTTATAACTTCTTTTTATTCAATATATCTGACCACTACATCTATTTAAACCCTAGTTCATCCTTTATTTAACTCTACACTATCTCTTCATAGCATTCATAATCCCAAAATCATAGATTCTTATATAGATGTGGTCTAAACGAACAAAATAATTTATCAACATTTCCCTAACGATTCATAACAATGTTAGAGGTGTGTCGATATAGTATCCTAATGTTCATTTTATAGACTCCCAATGTTTCATTTTAATTTTTCATTAGTTCATGTAATTCAACTATTTTTTCACCTAACATTGAATTAATTTGTTGAAAAAAGATTCTCCCAAACTCATCAAACAATATATCTTCAATATACATTCATGGATACATGTTTTTAAATAATTTTCTGACCACTGATCAACTTCTCCTTATAGGTGGTATACTTCAATTGTGACTTTCTCATATATATTTTTTAGCAATAAATTGTTCAGTAGATCCATTGAATGAATGTGATTATTGAATCATGAAAGATCCAATGGAACAGTGTTCCCTTCAAGGTGAATCCAATCTCTTGACTGGATTCAACTTATTTTTCCTAAATCAAGTTATTTGATTCATCATCCTCATTAAGTTTCTCATTCTAGAATCCAGCAGAACTCCATCGGTACATAATTTCATTCACTCATCATTTTTTTGGTTCATCATATTTCAAAATAATTTTATAAATAAATAAAACATTTGTGAGAAACATGTTCTTCTTTGGAATATTATAATTTGAAAGGGATTTAATCTCTTTTAACATCATGCATTATTATTTCACTAATCTTATCTAATAAAAACCAAATTTTCTATATATCCTTCATAATGGTTCTTAAAACCCCTAATATTAACCAAACATATCCCCTGAGAATTTAAAATGAGGAGTGTATCATATCCCTTTGTCATGCACTAGTTCTCATTTGAGTCCATATCAAAGAAGTGTTTTTGTGTGTCACCCCAAGTTATAACTATGCCATAGCTACATGCACATGTTCATATCGATACATGGATATAATTTCATGGAATACTATTAATTAATACATCGTGGAAATACCAATATTTTTTTATATGTTTAGATTTTTCCCTAGTCATATTACTAGAGTTCTAAAGTAATTATTTTTTATAAACAACTAAATAATCCATTGATATTGTTTCTTCGTGAGGTTCATGTGTGTGGGAAAACAAAATTTTTTGACAGATAACAACTAATTTCATGTTGTTATATAGAGATTCACATCAGATTCACCATTTTTTTCAACCAAATTCAAATCGCAGCCACCTTCTGTTTTGGTCATGATGGAACCACTGGGATTGGGAAGAAGTATATCCTTTTTATGTAATGAAGGAGGTACCACATTCTCATGACCATAGTGGGTGATTTCTGGGGGTAATTTGATTGTGAAATCATCCCATATCGGATACGATGTCCTCATATGGTCTCCAATGGGTTTATTAGTGGAACCAAAAATACCCAACGACCTTAGCATACATGATTCATGGTCCTTAATTCCACAAGATGTTTCATGTTAGATGAAGATTTGTCCAATGACACTTAAGGATGCCATTGGTCTAGAGGATGGGAGCTCGGGTTCACTACACCCTTTTGGGGGGAAATTATTTCCTACTCTAAGAATATCTTATAGATTTAAGAACTACTCATATGTTCATGAATCATTGTTTCATTCCCTAATAGTGTGTGCATCTATTTCACTTTACTTGAAAAATCCATCATGGATATACATGGATCCGAATCTATTTAGACAACATTGGTTTAAGCCATGTGATGAGGCTTCTGGGAGTTTATCATCATATAGGGGGGATGAGAGTTGTATTCATGTCTAGATTGAAAGCATTATATGGGCTTCCTATGTATCCTTTTGAGAGGAATCAAATCCCACATAATTTGAGGCCACATAAATAGACACATCACATTTAAAGGTCATGTGATGAGGACCCATCCATTCAGTTTACCATCATGTCATTAAGAGATTTAGGTAGAAGATTCCAATCAAGATTTCATGTGGGGCTTAAAAAGAGGAAATCCAAAGGAACCACAAGAGATATGGTCTTCTGCATGGATAAGGACTTATTGAGGATATGTCTCGTTGACCACTAGGGTGACATGGGTACTGGGTTTGGATCTCAGGGAGGCTTCCTATATATCCCAATTAGTTGGGAATCAAATCCCACATAGTTCGGTTTATGTCAAGGATAATGTAATAGAGATGTCCCATTTGTGAGAATACAATGAAGCCTTACTCTTAAATAGGATTCCATTATATAAGGGGACATGAGTGAGTCTTACATGTTGTAGCTTCCCATTTTGGATGAAATGGTTGGGGATGACACTATAAAGGAGGAAATTCTTAAAAGATTCACATTGTGGATTATTCCTAAAGAGGAATCCCCAGTGAGTCAAGAGAAATTCTTATTGGGAGTAAATTTTAAGTAGAATTTATCATGAGATTGGACATTAGGTAGGAATCCAATGTATCCTAGTTAGAGTATGAATAAATGTTCTAATAGTTCAATTATTTTTCTGGGATTTGATTGGGGGTTATGCGTAGGAGAATCCCGTTTGAAGGGTGAATGATCTCTCATTTAATGGATGAGATGATATGGATCTCGGGCCAAGATAAAGGCTTCTGTTGTATCGGAGTTGTGTTGTGATTCAGTGTTCTCATTGTTCATGATTAGATTGTGCGTATGTCATATCATCACAGACCTGTAATCCCTTGTGAGTAATACTTAGTGTGAGAAATAAAATAATTTGAATGATTTGAAAAAGGAAAAACTTATCTTCTCCACTGAAGGAAAATGAGGAGGCTGATGGTGGAAGACGTTTTGTCTATGATGCCAATGGTATATGGAAAGTGGTATTTGAATATTTCATCCCCTCACTCATGATGATATTTAGGATAATCACATATGGTGAGCTATATAGACACATCTGAAGTGTAGAAGAAGAGGGGACACACAACCACATTCCATAAAAGGATAATGACTTACCTTTAGAAGAGTTCCCTGAAATGAGTTCTAGGAAAAGGGATAAGCATTGATCCTCATCAATGGGAAACAATGTATGATCCCTTTTTCTTGTCACTGTCCCTTACTGAATTGAAAATATAGTGATTACCGTTGATTATTATAATGAGATGGTTCACATCAGCAACACAAGATTGGACTAGGGGTTACCTTCGGAATGTAGACTTAAGGATGTCATGGGGGTCCAAAATATTTTGGGAAGTACCTTTTCTCCTCTGCATACATCCGTTATATAGACTCTGAAGGTCACGCTGATGAGCCCAATGGTCATGTGATATGGGTCTAGTGGATTTATAAGAATATTTGGCCTAATGTTGGTGGACTGGTTTGTGGAGGGACCATGGATTGTAATACAAGAATGGACATACAAGATTTGATCTGGAAGGTGGAAAAACCTAAGGCAACCCAGTCCATATAAAATTTTATCATCTAGGATGGTGGGCTTTTCTGTATAGCATACTACTATACGGGTAAAAGGGTCGTCCACATACCAAAGTGGTACATAAACCTGGATGTGAGATGCCTCCTACTATGGTGGTTCATGATCTCAGGTTCCATATGCATAGCATAGTTTTATATGGAATATGGTCTTGTCTGTATAGTGATGCACCATGCAGTTTTCTAGGCTAATGGAGGGGCTCTGTGACCAAAATTCACAGGATGTTCATCTATGAAGGTAATATGGTTCACGATTCAAAAATTTGTATCACAACTTGTTTATTATTATTGATTTTCATTCTTTTTATGTTTTGTGACCGGTTTATACCTGTTGGAAATGATTCTTAGTTATGTACTTTATCAATCATTTTAGTTCGATGTATTCCATTTTTAAACACCATGTTATATGAAACCCTACCCCCTTCTAAGTTTCACTTGTGGTCCCTTTTATATAGTGTTCGGGAATATGTATCTACGGTAACACAACACATTTTGCAGAAGCCCATGGAGGGATATTCTGACCCACTTAAAACTCGGTCAACTGAGGTTCACGGTGTTGCAGTTAGTAGTGGTGGAAATTACCACCTTAATTCCTTGAACGACACTATTAATAGGACATTGCTATCCCTACCTTGTTCATTAACTACTCAATCTGTTGGGATGGTATGCTTGGACTTACTTCTCATTCATTTTTTCTCCAACGACAAGGTTAATAGTTTCTTGGTTCACTATTTTCATCTCATCTACGAATGGAGTGGTTTGTTGTCCAATGATTCATTGGGTAACATTTCACAGGTTGTACGTGTACCTCATAGTTCGTGGTCTATGCCTTTAGTGGACCTTTATTAGTAACTAGTACGATGCCCTGTTTGGGTCATTTTCCGAATAGGATTTCTTCAATATTCTCCCCAAATTTTCATCCTGACATGAATCTCTTTCCTCCGTCAAATTTTTAGGAGTATATTTCCTTCCATTTGTGGAATTTTCAAGCCCCTAAAAATTACTCCAATCAAAATGGGCTCTGTTCGGAATGATTTGGCACTCGACTTTTACCTATGATTCCCTTGTCATGT
Organism: Viscum album; assembly: GCA_963277665.1. Lineage (NCBI taxonomy): Eukaryota > Viridiplantae > Streptophyta > Magnoliopsida > Santalales > Viscaceae > Viscum > Viscum album. The sequence goes on along the minus strand of OY728134.1, from coordinate 598,934,565 downwards.
TTTTATCCTAGAGAGTTCTATTTTTCTTTTGGTGGGTAGTTTAATTTCTTGAAAACCAGACTATCATTACTAATGTTTTATGTCAAACATCATTGACCATGACCTGTGGAGGAATATATTCAATTTAGGACTCATTAACTATGAATTTCCCGAAAACTTTTAGACATGGATGGGGGATTTTTTCATGACCATTACTTCTGATTTATATATATGGGACTTGATATGGGTAATGGAAGCCATGGTGAATACTGAGATATGAAATTCTTCTCTTAAGGAAGAATTTACCATTGGTTGAAAGTCCATTTTTCTGGGCAACACATACAGAGCCGCCGAGGTATAATGTGCATAGACTAACAAAGCTGTTCACGGGACAAAATACTTCTTTTTACAATGTCCATGATGTTTTTATAGATCTTTGGAATTATTTAATTTTTTAGAACCATAATTGAAGGCCTATTACGGGAAAAATTTCTGAAATTATGGGGAAATCATTATTGGTTCATGTTTAGAAACCACTCCCACATGAATTTGACAAATCTAAAGGTGGATTAGTACACTATGTATTTTAATATCTTGAATCTAGGTATTTGTTGACTCATGGTGAGAAATAATTTTACTCTGACTAGAGGAGGGTAAATTTTTCATCATTTACCACATTATATTGAACATTTATGTCCTTTATCTTCGGTCATTTAGAAGGGGAAATATGTAAATCGTAATCCATAGGGTTTCTGAATCCAAGTACTGAGGTGGGAAATAAATGTCATAATGGAATACAGAGAAAGGAATTGGCACTCTTACAGACGCATATTCTTTTGGTTTAGAGAATATTGTTGTGGGAAATGTATGAAAATCCATTGGGTCATGATGTTCATAGTCATGAAAATGTATTCACATGAAACTGGTAATCTATATCTGATGGACATGGAGTATTATAGAGATTCAAAAACTTTTAGTCACATAGTATAGTGATTGTGGAGGGGGAATAATCATGAAAAATGGGACATTTCATGTTGTAATTTTCTGGAATTACCAATAATTCATTGAGGAATTTTTATGATATCAATATGAGTTATTACCTTATGCTGATCTGACCCTTGTACAGGTATTTATGGGACACTTTTTACGGCTATATCTGATATATGAGATTCGTATGTCACTATATATCAAGTGATGATAGAAATCATGTTTTACGTAGTTTATTTGAGGCACATTCCTATGATGATCTGGTACAAGCATATGGATGGGGGATTTTTTGTTTTAGATATGGATTCATCTATGGGGAAAGGCATATGTCAAAATTTCATACATAGATTCATTTATTGCATAGGGTAATTTGGGGACATAACATTTTTATGTGACCTATACTAAGGTTGAATACCGGGTATCAAGAACCATGTAGTTAAAACATCATGTGATTAGAATGTCGATGTAGAAATATTATGTAACTGGAGGGAAATTGATCCAAGATGTTCTGATGTGTCCAGGACGTGGGTAGGGAGGAGAGTGTAAATCATGGATTTGAGGGATCTTGGATTAGGTGAAATTAAAAGGGGCTTGGAAGATGTTAGGCGTACAAAAGTAGGAAAATCATCTCTTTGGGAAAAAATTTCATTTGGTTGACATGCCATTTTTGGGTCAAAAAAAGCATTTCTACTGAGCTATTGTATTCATAGTCATGAAAAAGTGTTTGTAGGGCATTTTACATCAACTATTGATGGCTGTGGATGATTATAAAGATCCCAGATCACTGAAAGCATAGAGTTTGACATCTAGCGGGTGTGTGCCTGGATACATTACAATTATTTGGTATGTGATATACCCATAGAGTTGGGAACTCCCCCCACATAGATATTACTCATACTTGAGTTGAGGATTTTTTATTCCCTCAGTGGGGTTGGGCCTAGTTTTAGAGATCCATACACCCAATGATTGGACACCCTGCCTAGGTTTGATTCATTGGTAGGGGGTGGGGAATTTATATATAATTGGTTTACATTGATGTTTAATTTTATATGGTTAGTAAATTATTCCTCCCAATATGGAGGGGAAAACAATAATATTCCTTTTAAATTCATGGAAGTAGGGATAACCATTGTATATTGATTCTCCCTAACCCTATGGAAAGTTCCCTACTGATATTCCTAATCCCACATGATCTATGATCAGTGCGTGAAACAATGGAAGAAAAGGGTTTCACTAAACATATTATGGATGTCAGTATCATATAAAGGATCATTTTTGGGCCATGTAGTTTAATTTCATGTAGTGAGGACGTAGATGTTAAGTAGTTCAACGTCATTTAGCAAGGAGGAATTAATTGTGCAATTTATTATCATGTGATTAAGACATCATTTGTACTATTTATTATCACGTAGAATATATGTAGATTATATAGTTTAATATTCATGTTGAAGGGATGAATTATCAAAGGAATCATGTGTAAATAGTTGATAATTTGGCTCGGATATTGCAGGTACACCCCATACATGATCGGGGAAAGAATTTTTTAACCATGATTCATGGATCCCTCATGTAAGGTGGGATAATTGGAGGCTTAGGAGTAAATGAGCATATAGGTGTAAGAAAAACCACTTTTATGGATGAATTTTTCTTTGGTTGACATCCATTTTTGTGGGAAACTTATGAAAATCCACCAGGGAATTATATGAATAGTAAAACAAAGGTGTCTTCAAGACACTAACCATCCATTTCTGATAACCAAGGCTGATTATGGTGATCCAGTATTTCTCAAGACACGGAGTTTGACAAATGAAAAGGGGATGTTTGGGTATCTGAATAATATTCAGACCATTATCAATTCTATGGAAAGATATCCTCTATATAGATAGGATTCATATGTAAGGGGAAGCATGGTTTTTTTGACACTTTTGTGATGTAATTTTCTATGATTGAAATCCCATGTATCTATTTGTATTTCACATGATAGAGATTTAGGGGAACATTTTTTATTTTTTTGGTAGTTAGACTAGGATGAAGGATCCAGGTGTCTCTACATATCATGTGAGGTCAAGAATTAATCCATACATAGTTCTTAAAGGTATTTATATACATATGTCTGATCCATACACTGGGAAGAGGAAATCGTTTTGAGTGGTGGTTGGACCAGGGTAGATATACCTACTATGAATACTTATCCTATTAGAGCATAAATCATGCCACATGTAGTTCTAGATATGTCGCATTGTATAAATTTTTCTCACACATAGGGAGGCGATGGAATTTTTATCAATATTTTTAATGGTCTTGTAGTATAAATTTATCCTTTGTTCATCTAGGGGGAACCATTACCACCATTCCTAAGCTCACGTGAGCTATGATCAGTGTGAGAACGAAGAAATAGTCAGGATCTCCTCCCATAATGTAGAGGATTTTAAGTGTATAATATATTCATTTTCTTACCAGGTGGCAGCAGGACCAGGATGAATGATCCCAGTGTCACTACATATCCCATCAGCGGATGGGAATCATGTTGTATGTAGTTCTATGAAAATATTTTACCCGTATTGGTCTGAACCATGAATAGATAAAGGTGTTATCAGTTTTTATCACAACAGCACTAGTATGAACGATCCTGGTTTCACAACATATCCCGCAATGGTAGGAATCAATCCATACGTAGTTCTGTAGTGCGACATGGTAGGTGACCGATGCCGGAGGAAAGGTCCCCTTAAGTGAGAACATTTCTAGGGTCATGATGTTTAATGTCATGCAGTTAAGACTAATAATTTCACTAAACATGTCTAAACTATATGCAGGGAGAGGGGTTCTATTGATTTTAACTGGAGTCTAGACCAAGTTGTAGGATCTAGGCATCACTACATATCCTGAGAATGAATGAATCAAGCCATACATAATTATAAGGAATCTCTATTACATTCTAAAATGTGCATGGATATGGGGAATTTTATATAATTCTTCCATGATAATAGGCTTATTTTATCGCTCTATGCTTTTTCTATACGGCGGAAATCAAGACAACCATTCCTAAGATCACGTGAGTTATACTCGGTGCGAGAAACATGGAGCTATGAGGATTTATCAAGGTAGTATAGGGGTGATATAGGATATCATAGAGGCATTCCATGTCGTGTGATGGATTGACCAAGACATAGGTTCAAGTTGTCTCTATGTATCCCATTTATGAATATGTATCAAGTCTTATATTGTTTTATGATGTTCCCTCTCGTGATAGGCTCAGGGAACACAAATGGAGGGGTAGACATATTTTCTTCTTTCCCATTCACATATCTTATTCATTCACAATAAGTCACTGATCGGGACATAGTGATCACTATTTACATTAATGTCTTTCGATTAGGATGAATCTGCTGAGAAGTGACATTGTGATGTGTGGAAAAAGATGCTGAGGAATTTCACACCGTATAACATGGATGAAGATAATTATCCATTTAATGTCGTGTGGTGTGGACGAATTCACTGTTCAGTTTATTATCATGTGACTAGGACATCCAAAATATAGTTTAATATCATGTGGAAAGGACGTAGGAATCACTATGCAATTTGACATCATGCAGGCAAGCCAACATTTATAATGATTACACAATGTACTTCTTCAAGAACTTTGCACTGGTGGGAGTTGTGTTGAGTTTTTCATCCATTGAAATAAGAGAATATGATCCATTAGAGTAAAATTTGGGTATAAAAGATGGTCCTTCCCATTTTTCCTCCAACATTGGAAGCTACATCAAAATTATCATTGGGGTTCAATGAACCAACACCATTTCTCCTTTGGGGAATTATTGAAGGTGAATCGTCTTATTGAAGGATGTGCAATCCAATTTTTCTAGACTTCCAAATAGTGAAATGTGTGAAAGATTTTCTCATCCAACCAATACATCTCATCAATCTATTTTTGGGATTTCTCATCTACAAATTTTTAATCATGGACATCGACACCTATTGATGGTAGTTTAATTTCCATGGGCAGAACCGCCTCTATCCCGCATTCTAAAGAGCACGGTGTTGTTTGAGTGGTGGTGCAGGTTGTGGTTATGTAAGCCCAAAGAGAGTGGAGGAGATTTTACTACCATGATTTCTAATTTTATTCTACTATCGATTAGAGTATATTAGAAATAGTCTTGTTAAAATATTCTATCTGGCCGTTTACCACAGCATGGTAGCAGAATGAACGGTTGGCATTGATATCATACTCTTGGTAGAGTTTTTCTAATTTATCAGACAAAAAATCAGTGATGTTTCCCACCAGTATTATGTGAGGGACTCCAAACCTCATGATGATATTTTTTTTCAAAATATTGTAAATGCTCTTTACTATGTCTTCATTAAGGAGTACAACTTTTTCCCATTTGGAAAAGAAATCGTTTTCTGGAAGAATAAAATTGAATTATCTGGACATGGTGGGTGGATATGGTCTCATGATGTCCATTCCCATTATGTAGAATGTCTAGGAGTACTTAGCTATGTGAAGAAACTCTGGGGTTTGATGTATGAAATTGTTATGGACATGGTTGGAGTGAATCTTTCTGGTAAAATCAACACAATCTTGTATCATGGTGGGCTATTAGTTCCCAAGCCTTCAAATTCAATGAAAGAGTTTGGATGCTGATTTGTGTGCTCCACTTCTAATGTAATACACTTCATTCATGATGGAAGCAGTCTCTTCAACATCAATGAAATTATGAAGGAATTCATCAAGGCGTCACTTATAAAGGACCATTTTACTGTTTTGTGCTATCATACAACATGAAATTGAATTCTCTTCTTTAGATCTGTTCCCCTCCATCCTATATGGAAGTAGTTTTACCTTTTGAATAATGTTCACAATGGAATCCATCCAGCTAGTGGTTGGAGAATACCGTTCAGTGATGGGATTGAAATTATTAATTTCTTCCTTGTTGTCCAGAATGAATGGTAAGACCATCTGTCAGTGCACAATAATGATGACTATTTTGTTCTAATCCGGATCGTCTAGATATGTGGATATATTTTCTAATTCATATGATTGAAAATTCCTCAAATTAGGAACATAATCCAGTTTCCTCTCTAATGGGAATTCATCCATTAGTTCTCAATCATTATTTGTCATAGGGATCATCTTCTCTTTCTTGATACAATAGAAAGAATTGAGTTTCTTGATAATAACTTCTAAATCGCCTTTTATCATCATGTGTATGGATTGCACCTAAAGTGCCAGTTCAAGGCTTACGATAAGATCATGGTATTCCGCTTCTTTTTTTGTGAACCCCTTTGATAGTAGGAAAGAATATGCCAGGACTGACTTTTCTAGGGATACATGTATAACTCACCACCCTACTTTTTTTATTATTGGTCCATTATTTTTCCTCTCTGGCTTCTCAACATGACGTCAAAATTCATTTCCCACATATAAGAGTTCAATTGAATATATAATAATTTCACATCATATAACACAACATTTAATGGGTTCACCATTATTGAGTGATGCTCATCCAGGAAATCTACTAACGCCAAACCGTTGATAGGGTTTTGAGATATGAACTGTATATCCAACTGTTGCAGGTTGAATTTCCACCATGATAGGAATCTGGTCAACATTGGAAATACGAGAATGTAGTTGAGTGGGTTTCTATTAAATAACAAGTAGACCTCATGTTGCTTCAGATAATTCCATATCTTATAAACAAAAAATATTAATTCAAGAATGATCTTCTCAATATTTGAATTTTCAGTCTCAGCATTAATCATGGTTCAAGTTGGATTATAGATTCTATTCTCACTTCCATCATCATTATTCTAGGTGACGACAATGAAAAAGGATATCTACAAGGAAGTTACATACAAAATGATTTGTATTCCTATAATAGGCATCATTATTCCTAGAGGACTCAAGAAGTATATCTTGATACCGATGATCCCTTCTAGAAACTCACCATTACATTGATATTCTACCCATTTCTTCATCAACCTGGTGAAGGGAAAGCAATTGCCTGTGTGGTTGGATATGAATTTCCTAATATAAGACATGTGTCCTTGGATTCCTGTCCACTCATAAAGGTTTTGATGCGGTGGCATGACAAGGATGTAATTTTTCTCCTCAAGGTCATCTCTATGCCACAATGGTGTGTGACGAAGCCAAGGAACTTACCAGAGGTGAAACCAAAAGAACATTTCAGGGGGTTAATTTTCTCACTTTGTAATCATTGTTTATAAAATATAGTTTCACGATTGGCCATATGGTCTAGGAATTATTTTTACTTAACCACCAGATAGTCAACATTGAGTTCGACAATCATTACCAGGATGGGTTTGAGAATTCAGTGCATGGAGTGGTTATATGCGGTGCTAACATTATTCAATCCAATCGACATAACTATATTGAAAAATACCACATGAGGGGCTCTAAAGTTGGTGGAATATTCATCTTATAGGTCTATCTAGATTTTATTATATCCTGAATAGTCATCGATGATGGAGATAACAGCATATCTAGCAGTTGGGTCGATCAGTAATTCTGTGATGGGGACCAGGAAATCATTTTTCAGTAGTTCCCGTTAAGGTCCCTAAAATTGATGCAGACCATGGTCTAACCATTCATCATCTTTATTGGGACAAATTTTAATATCCAAATTTGATATTTGACCAATAGAATTAATTTATCTTTGATGATCTTGTTGACTTCATCCTCTATTTTTGCAACATGTGTCGGGTGCATCGTTCAGGCGACTTTCATGTAGCCATAGTGGTCTGCTGGTAGGCCCATGTGGTGATTGGGAACCTTGGGATTGAGATCTGTAATTATTGTATAATTCATGGAGAGAAAATATTGAGTCTTCTTCAGGAAAGAAGCATATATATCTTTCTCTCTGGAAGGCATGGTTTCACTAACCAAAGTGGGTCACGGGTCTTCATTCGGACCCAATTTGATTTCATTGAGTTAATCAACTGTGGTGGAGACACCTTACTTCAAAGCTATATGGGCATCCCCTAGGTCCTCTTCATCCTCCTCCTCTGCATCCTGATCATTTTACTCTTTTTCTTCTCATGGGGAAACAATCCTTGAAACAAATGATCCATATTTGAGGGGGGAGTTGTAATTTAGGTGTTCGGGAGGTGAATCCATATATTATTCATCCACCATTGGCGGGGGATTCATTGGGGAAGATATGGTGAGGGTTAAAAAAGTTTCCTTATCTTCATTGAGTGATTATATGCTTCCTCTCCCCTTAGTGGCTGTGGTAGGAATTTTCATGGGTTTTGAGGATAGTGTGAGGAATGATTTATACAAACCTTTCGTTTAATCATGGGAGTAAATGAGCCTTTCAACATTATCAGGCATGACATCTGTAACTGAAATCAGGAGTACTACTGAATACACAACCAAATTTGGGATTTTGTATTAAACTTGATTGATGGGCAATAAATATTCTTACCCATTCTATTTGAGGGGATTGGTACGAACTATTTCCAAACCGTTTGCTACAGGGACCCAATCAATCCTATATGCTGAGTGTTGTTTCCAAATTGGATCAGAGAACCTTGAATCAATATAGTGTGACTCGCAGGACTTGAACGAGTCCTTATCCACAAGTAGTGTCCCACTATAAAAATTAATGCTATATTTCAAGCACTGGTAGAATGAAGGGGTGATTGCTACATTTTTATACAGCTAAGGCCTTCCTAGAAGGGCGTTTAAGGGTGTATTATTTGAGACCACTAGAAATTATTGGCTTGTTATGTGGTCATAAAACTGCATTTAGAGTATTATTTCACCTAACAGCTTCTACTATCTTTTGTTGTACCCCAATAGGTTCGTGGTGTAGGGTGTCAGATCACCCACATTGCATCAAATTTGACAATGTGCCTATAATGGGATGATATTAACCCTAGATCCATATTCGATCACGAATTTTTGGATATCAAAGCCATTTATTCATCCAAACACATAAAAGGGTTTCGTGTGTCCTTTCATGATGGATTTTTATTCCTAATCCTTAAAGGAGATAACTGCAAGGTATTCTTTCATATTGGTCTATGTGTGGTATACTTCAGTTGTGGCTACTTTATCTTCAAACTCCTATGGACTCAGTAGAGATTCTATGAGGGATTCTGTGATATCTTCTAATATATTCAATGAATCCATGATTGTCAGATTATATGGTAATGATGATAGATGATTTAAAATTTCTTATTTATGATCTAAAGGTTGTCATTTACCAACTACGGGTGATATTTTACATTTTCTTTAAGGTAATGATAATTTGATGAATACAGGTCTACCATTGGGTTTGGAGATGAAGGAGCTTTCAAAATATTTTGATTGGGATAGGCAGGACTGCTCGCCTACTAAGAGTAATTAGTTATATATTATTCCTCTAATGGATATTTCATAAGGATTGGACTGAGATGGATTCTCGTGGGGTAAAGGGAATAATCCTATCATTGTTGAAACCATTGTATGGTCCTTCTACAGGTTTCTACAACACTAACGGTATGAGAGGGGGTGTGGCCATAAGCTTGAGTACTGTCGTGGTCATGTCTCCCTTCATATCCCTAGATTCTATAGTTTCTTCCTCTGGTCTAACCAATTTTTTCTGAGGAATTCTGTTCGACAACCATTTTCATTATCTGAGTAGGGATTCCTACATGGATAAAATTGATGGAGCCAAAAATCAGTTCCTCTTATAATGATGGATTTGACTCATCATCTTCCTATTTGTCTACCATTTGCTGGGGTGGTGCCTGTTATATCGATTGGTGGGGTGGTTCCTATTGTGCCATTTTGTGGGGTGGTTCTAGTTTCTTTAGATTCGATGGCATGAAATCTGGTAGTGTTAAATACAACGTTGGATTTTGTGCAAATTCTTCTCCCCGTACTTTCTTTCTTCCCTTTTGATCAGATTAATTTTTGAGAAACTATCCTTTAGAGTATTTTATAGCTCAGGATGATGGATGGGTTTCCGTAGGAGAAGTTAGAGGCATGGTTGGTTTCATCAATTATTCCTGGAGTATTCCATGAGTGCGTTTGACTATTTTTTGAGTCATCTAACAATCAAACTTCTACTCCTTTTTGTTAACAAATATTTTCCACCACCCTTCTTCTTCCAAATTAGTTGTGGAATCTTATGCCACATACGTTGACGGTGGTCATAGATTGACTTGTATGGAGCCTGTCATCTTTTTCAGGAGGAACTTGAAGATAATAAACATATGGATATTGTTTCCCAATATTTGATAGAAGGGGAAATAATATGGATGGTCATCAAGACCTACTTCATCATCACCAATTAGCTCTAGAAGATGAAGAAAGATTCAATTCATGGTGTCTATGAAGTAATCGCATACCTGATCATCCTAGAATTATTAGACACTATATTTTTTTCTCCTTAAATTGATTCCTTTTGGCCCCCTCCATTCGTCTTGATGGGGCTGGGGTGGCTATTGACATCTAAGGGGTCCTGCACAGTTTGGCGGGGGACTTGGAGCTAGAGGTTGTGTAGGATGTGGCTTAATCATGATAGAAGCTAATTTTTATCTACATAATATTTTTACCTAGGATGTTGGGGCTATGTAACACCCGAGACTTTTATGAGAAATATTTTTGTTTTTATAAATCATAAAAGGAATCTTTCACTACAAAAAACACTAGCTTGGCTTTCTTTATACGCAATCGCGACCTTACTCGATAGCTTGCGTCGTACGCAATACCGAGTTTCACTAAACAATGATATGCTATTACAATATTATTAAAACTATCCGTTATGAATATTAATAACCACTTTTTGAAATTTTATAAATTTTATTTTTCAAAATGGTCTTCATTTTTGGATTCGGAATATCGAAATTAGCCTAGGGTGAAATTTTGGTATTTTTCTGAAAACATTCAATTTTTGATGAATAGTGAAACCACTAAGTGGTAGTTAAAAAAACTGAATTTTTCATAAAACTTAATTTTACCGCTTCTGGTAGTGGAATTTCAAAAATCTGAGAGACACGGTTGATGTCAGTAAGTAAAATGTGGTTCAATGAGATGAAAATAATTTTTGGTGAATAGTAACATTTTACTTTTATTTACCACAGTTAAAAGTAAATAGGGTAATTAAGGGTACAAATGATATTATTATTACCCTAAAACATATCCTAATTCTATTGGATAAGTGTAATTCTACCAGAAACAAACTTAGGAATAAAATATGACCATTTAGGCCCACTTGGATTAGATTAGGACATTTATTATTAATTTATTTAAAGAAGGGTTTAAAATAGTTAAAATCAATGTTTAATGAGTAAATAATTTTTAATATAAGGTTATACATAAGATGAATTCGACTATAAATATTAATTAGAAAGATAAAACGATTTCCTACATAATGGTATTTTATTTTTAATTTTTAGACATTAAATAATTTAATTTATTTATGACACAAAGATGATGCAGTAATTATCTTATTAATGAAATATTGAAATAATTGTTGTTATAAATACCAAAATAAATGTAATTTTAGACTTTTAATGAATTAAAATAATTTTATAGGTTCATATGACATGTTATTATTTATTTAATTAACTTTTTTAGAACTAATCAGTCTGTTATGATTTTCACAAAAATCAATTACTAAATAGTGTCAAAATTGACATAAAATAGTTTCTAAAACAAATATTATATTATTAATTGTTATTTTATACCTAAAAATCTAAGGATCGGCCAAATGACTTAGATAATGTTATATATATTATTAATAAACAACTTGGGGTTCGTTTGGCTTTTTATTGTTAATTTATTAACCTTATAGTATAAGAACACAAGAAGACACGGTAAAAGTAAAATTATTTAACTTAATGATAAATCTAAATTATAAGGGTAAAATAGGAACCTAAACTTTTCTAAATTCTATTGGATGAGAGGATTTCGACCCATCCCCACCTTATCATCTAAATAAATCAATTTTGATCTATTTAAAACCGAACATGACTTTAAAATAAAATAATATTTTTAGTTTTTTCAAAGGAGCCCCTCTCCTTCCTTAAAAAAGTGAACCTCCTCCCCCTCTTCCTCACACCACTTTGAGCCTTCATGCTCTGCCAACCCCAGACAATTTCTCCTCTCCACTTCCCTAAAGACATCGTAGAGGTCCTGGTCTTCTTCAAAGACCAATTTTAGTGCCCTAAAAGGAGATCTCAAAGAGGCGCCTCAAAGAAGAGGTAATGTCCGTTACTGATTATTTCAACTTTATTTCTTCTTCCACTTCTTCTTCTTAGGTTGTTTCATTTTTAAGTAATAACATCAGTATCACTCATATACGGATATGTTATTATAAGTATGAAACAACCCTATTTCACCATCTATCCATCCTATGGAAAATGAAATCCCCACGCATGCGTACGTACGGAATACCGTCTCCACACCGTGGTGTAATCTATTTTCAACCACCACCTTACTTGGATGGGTATAATGGTGTAAATAATGACAATATATGATTATTTTAAAGTGATATTGATTCTGAAATAGTATACATACACTCCAATACAATTCCATGATCATGGGAATGATATCATCGCTCGTGCGTACGTAAGGAATACCGTCTCCACAATGTGATGTGACTCGTTCTACATGATATTCATTGCATAATGATTATATAAATGAATTTAATTAATTAATATTTTATATATTACACTAATAACATTCTGGAAATAAGGTATCTATAACCTAAAGTAAAGAATAATAATTTATTCGACAAAACGCGCATAAGAACAAAAAGTAATAAACACCAGAATAACAAGTTGTAATGAAATATTACTAATAAGAAGCTAATAATATGACCATATATGATATCATAACAATGAGTATGATTTTGGAATAAGTCAATAACATTATTTAAATCATTATACAGGAGGTTCAGACACATACAAAGCATATCGGACCTAAGGTAAGGGAAAATATCACAATATCATTTTATCCGAGATTGTTTCTACTTTGGTATTTACTGGTGTGTATTTTATCATCCACATACATGTTTGCACAATATGTAATATTGTTTCCATCCACCTAAAATTGTTTAAATCCAATTTTACCCTTCGGTGAGTTTTTAGTAAAAGGTATGAAAGGAATCTTTTGTCGTTTTTCGTACGAGGTACTTTTTTACTTTTCTGACAAAAGTATGAGAAGAATGTTTTCTTAACTTATACGGTGTGAATGGATTTATAAAAAATTATTTCCAAGAATCTTACTTTACAAGTTTTCAAGTTTATTTATAATCATCTTCTTTTAGTTTAAAATTGTATGACATGTTAATAAAGGAAAATGTTTTTGAAGTAGAAAGGATATTTTACTCAAGAATGGAGTTCAAGTGTTTTATCAAAATTATTTTTCATCTAAGATAATAAAGGGTTCTGTTTCTATCCCTATTATTACTTGGATTTGATTATGTTGTGATGGAAATATTTTTATGAATTCTTTTATCTTATATGAATTGTTTTATGATGTCACGATCTTTAAAGATTCCCATTTTTATTACATGGGTTATGCTATGATGTATGGTTTATGATTTTGTGGAACACATAAGAATAGTATCATTATGAGATGGGTGGGACCTATATATCCCTCCAATGCATTGGGTAAAGATTTTATATCTCATGAGATAGACATGGCTGGAATGGAAGGTTAAACCAGTTCAGTGAAACAGGACTGAAATGAAGAGTGAACTCGGTTCAGAAATGGACTTTGTCCACTAAGATAGTATTGGCAATGAGTATTGACTAATAAGAAATGATTCTCTATGATTATGTGTGTATGCCACAAAGTTTCATGTTTTAAGTTATGATTATTGGGATTACATTTCACTACTATGATTTATCCCTTGTTATGAAATTATGATTTCTTTTGCAGGTTAAGATTTCCAAAATTTATGTTCTTATGTATATGATGTGATTGATATTTCTTTCGTTTACCCTTACTGGGAATTTGAGCTCACCCTTTGGTATGTTTTCTTTCCCCAGGTCAGGAAGAAGGTTATTAAGTTAGATATGTCAAAAAGGACTATAGATATGATGAAATAAATGGGAGACAGTGTAGACGCTTTGTGAACCAGTTGTTTATGTTTCCCAGATTCTAATGACACTATACCTATACGGTCCTTTCCTGGTTTTTTTGTATGTTGTAATAAGTGTGCTTCAATTCTGAAGTAATAACAATGTATGTAAAGTATGGGTCGCTATAGTTGGTATCAGAGGCAAATGAGGTAGGAATGTATCTGATCCTTGGGAAATCTGACATGTAAGCGTTGGACGAAGCATGGCTCTCTGCCCAAGGGCTTCATGATTAAATGGATACCACTGGGGATGGTGGTGTGTCCCTCCCAAGGGGTGTAGCCGCCCATGGAGTGCCCTGATAGGTATCAATTATAGTCCACTAGAAGTAATTCCAGACCGCTACAGTTGGTATCAGAGGAAAGGTATAATCATCCTTTGGAAACTAGGATGTGAAATCCTTAGTAAGAATCCTAAGGATAAGTCTAAGCATAGAACACAATCTTAGTGTTTTAGAAATGGCCATGAATAACCTAGGATAAGACCTTAAGTGTGAAATTTTATTCTTGATTATGTGGTTTTCCTATTATAATTAGTGTTGCTCACACTATTCTTCTTGGTTTTATTCAATGGCTGGAACCCGAAGGAACTGTGTTAATGCGGAATGCGATGGGTAATGCAATGATTGTCCCCCTGAGCAACCAAATGTTATGGGAGCTGGAATTAAAAATATTGTAGCCATGCTCACACAAATTTCTCAATCTATGAATCATGTAGGACTTCCAAACGAGCAAAGGAAGGAGCAACATTCTGTTGGATCCTTCATGAGACAGCGTCCAACTTCATTTAGCGGGTCTATTGATCCATTAGTTGCTGAACAATGGATTAGTACTACTGAAATAATATTTTCAGTTCTTCAATGTTCTGAACATGATAAAGTCATCTTAGCAGTGTATCGTTTGGAAGGTGATGCTGATCAATGGTGGAATCTTATTAAGAATACGAGGCAAAGGGATGAAATTGAGTCCATGGAATGGGACGAGTTGAAGAACTTATTTTTTAATAAGTACTTCCCTCATACTCTCCGAACAAAGATGGAGAAAGAGTTTCTTGAACTGAAGCAAAAGGATGATGAATCTGTTGGTACCTATGAAGTAAATTTTACAAAACTATCAAGGTACGCTTCTGGTATTATTATACAACCTGAGAGTAAGATCGATCGATTATTTAGTGGCTTAAAACCAAGTCTTCGAAGGGCGTTAGCCACAAGGGACTTCAATAGCTATGAGGAAATCGCTCGATGTTCTCTCAAAGTCGAGATGGAGATTTGAGTAACCCATCAGTCATATGGGTTTGATAAGAAGAGGTAAATGGAATTCAAAGGAAAATCTAAAGAGCACACTGAAAAGAAGATGATCTTTCCCTTATTCTCAAAGTGTGGAAGGAAACATGGAGAGATTTGTCTTAAAGGGACAAGTAAATGTTTCAAATGTGGAAAGGAAGGTCATAGGGCATTTGAATGCCGCAATGATGGGAAGAATATGTCTAATGATGCAAACAAAGGAAGGGATACACAGAATGAACCTATTACACTTCAATTTTTCAAGTGAAAAAAGATGGGGCATTATGCCAATCAATGCTCAAATCCAAGGGTTGATGATGATGGTCGACGCCAACAAACTCTTAAGGCTAAAGAAAATGGAAAGTCACATGAAATTTCTATCAGTGACGTGGAGTACGATAACGATGTGGTGAAAGGTACACTTACCATCCACTCTAAAGTAGAAAATGTTTTATTTGATTCTGGATCCACCCACTCTTTTATTTCTGAATAATTTTCTAAGGATATCACCATATTACCTCAACAATTAGATATTGAGTCAGCTGTGACAACCCCTAATGGCACAACAGTCGCATCAATAGTTAATAATTCTTCTCTGATCGAAGTTTGTGGGAAAGTGTTTCCTGAAAATCTTGTGATCCTTCCTATAGTGGAATTTGATGTGATTCTTGGCATGGATTGTCTTTCTTTATATGGAGCTCATATCAATTGCCAAAGAAGCGAAGTCACATTTCATATTCCAGATCAATCTATGATTGTCTATCAATGCAAGGATGAACATAACCTTCCAGTGGAAATTTCATCCATCTTATGGGTCTTGATTCCACTAAATGAAGGTTATTTATCTCAAATTGTTGGTGAGAAACTCATGATTAAGAATATGCCCATTGTACAGGAGTTTTATGATGTCTTTCCAGAGGAATTACCGGGTCTTCCACCAAATTGTGAAGTTGAGTTTTCAATAGAACTCGTACCGGGTGCTTTTCCTATTTCAAAGACACCTTATAGAATGTCCCCAATTGAGTTGAAGGAATTGAAGAAACATCTCCAAGAGAATCTTGATAAGGGGTTCATATGCCTTAGTGCGTCACCTTGGGGAGCACCTGTTCTGTTTGTTAAGAAGAAACATGGATCAATGAGACTCTACATTGATTATCGAGAACATAACAAGATCACTATCAATAACAAATATCATTTCCCGTGCATTAATGACCTATTTGACCAACTACACGGAGCTCAATACTTTTCCAAGATTGATCTCCATCAAGGTATCATCAATTAAGGGTCCAAAGGGAGGATATACCAAAGACGGCTTTCCATACAAGGTATGGACACTATGAATTTATAGTGATTCCATTTGGTCTTACTAATTCCCCTGCTATCTTCATGGATCTGATGAATAGAGTCTTTAGAGACTATATTGATCAGATTGTGGTAGTATTTATAGATGATATTCTTGTCTATTCAAAGAGAAAGGAAGAACATAAGGATCACTTGAGAATTATATTGATGACCCTGAGAATGTAGAAGCTTTATGCCAAATTTAACAAGTGTGAATTTTGGCTTCAAAAAGTTTCCTTTTTGGGTCACGTAATCTCAAAAGAGGGGATATCTGTGGATCCAGCAAAAACAGAGGTTATCGAAAGATGGCCGAGACCAACAACAATAACTGAGATCCGAAGTTTTCTTAGTTTGGCTGGATATTATTGACGTTTTGTGAAAGATTTTTCATGATTATCTAATACACTCACCAAGTTGACTCAGAAATGAGTTAAGTTTGTTTGGACGGAGGAATGTAAAGATAATTTCAAGGAGTTGAAAAGAAGGTTATCCAGTGCACCTGTGCTCACACTGCCTTGTAGTGGAGAAAGATTTGTGATCTACAGTGATGCATCCATGAAGGTATTGGGGTGTGTTCTTATGCAAAATTATATGCTGATAGCTTATGCCTCACGAAAATTGAAAATACATGAGAAAAATTACCCAACTCATGATTTGGAGTTAGCTGCTGTAATATTTTCATTAAAGATTTGGAAGCATTATCTTTATGGAGAAAGGTGTGACATTTATAAGGATCATAATTGTTTAATGTATATTTTCAGAAAAAAGGAGGTGAATATGCACCAAAGAAGATGGTTGGAGCTAATTAAGGATTACGACTGCTCAATCCATTACCACCCTGGGAAAGTAAACAAGGTGGCAGATGCATTAAGTCAACAAGACCATGCCAGTTTATCCATGATAAGGATCACAAAAGATCCAATATTTATGGATTTACAAAGGATGTATCTTGGAAATGAATGTTCAACCATCTATACATTTGAAGATTAAAGAGGCACAAATAGAAGATGTCGAGTTACAAAAGAAGGTGAGAAATGTTCCTGAATTAAACCTTGATTGTGATGGGATAATAAATTTCTGGAATCGGGTTTGTGTTCCTCCCATCCCAGAATTAAAAAAGGAGCTGCTGGATTAGGCTCATAGTTCTTCATTCTCCATTCATCCTGGAAGCACGAAGATTTATAGGGACCTGAAAGAGTACTTTTGGTGGGATGGCATGAAAAGAGATGTTGCTGAATATTTCTCACGATGCTTGGTTTTTCAGCAAGTTAAAGTTGAGAGACAGAAGTCTAAGGGGATGTTACAACCATTACCCATACCCGAATGGAAATGGGAAAACATCACTATGGACTTTGTCACCGGACATCTTAAAACATCCAAAGGCAATAATGCTATCTGGGTCTTAGTTGATCGTCTTACAAAGTCTGCACACTTCATCGATATTAGAGAGGATTTCTCTCTGGATTATCTTGCCAGGATATATGTAAAGGAAGTGGTAAGATTGCATAGAGTACCACTTTCAATTATATCTGATCGGGATCCGAGGTTTACCTCAAAGTTCTGGTGAAGTCTTCAGCATACTCTGGATACAGAGTTGAGTTTCATCACTGCTTATCATCCTCAGACAGACGGTCAGTCTGAGAGGATGATTAAAACTCTAGAACATATGTTGAGAGCTTTCTCTATGGATTTCAAAGGTGTTTGGGATCAACACCTACCTTTGGTGGAATTGTATTATAATAATAGCATTCACTCTAGTATTCAGATGGATCCTTATGAAGCTCTCTATGGAAAGAAATGCAGGACTCCAACTTGCTGGGATGAAGTTGGGGAAAGAATGATATTAGGACTCGATCTCGTTGATGAAATGGAAAAAAAGGTCAGATCTATTCAACAACACATACGAGAAGCTCAGAGTCAACAGAAAAGTTATGCCGGCAACCGAAGAAAATACCTAGAGTTTGAAGTGGGTGATAAAGTGTTCTTACGAATATCTCCCTCGAAGAGGGTAATGAGATTTGGAAAGAAGGGGAAGTTGAGCCCTAGATATATCGGTCCTTTCGAAATACTGGATCGTGTTGGGAAGGTAGCTTACCGATTGGTGCTTCCACCGAATCTCTCTCAAGTTCATGTTGTGTTCCATGTATCTCTCTTGAGAAAGTACATACCTGATCTTTCACATGTACTCAGCTCGGAAGTTGTACCGCTGGAGCAAGATCTTTCTTATGAAGAACAGCTGATAGAGATTCTGGATCGTAGCAAAAAAGTCCTACAAAACAAGACCACTCGATTGGTGAAAGTTTTATGGAAGAACCACCAATTAGAAGAAGCTACATGGGATCTTGAGGATATGATAAGGGAGAGGTATCCTCATCTGTTTGTTACAAAGTGACGAATTTCAAGGGAGAAATTCATTTTAAGGGGGGTAGAATGTAACACCCGAGACTTTTATGAGAAATATTTTTGTTTTTATAAATTATAAAAGGAATCTTTCACTACACACAACACTAGCTTGGCTTGCTTTACACGCAATCCTGACCTTCCTCGATTGCTTGCGTCATACGCAATACCGAGTTTCACTAAACAATGATATGTTATTAAAATATTATTAAAACTAGCAGTTATGAATAGTAATAACCACTTTTTGAAATTTTATAAATTTTATTTTTCAAAATGGGCTTCATTTTTGGATTCGGAATATCGAAATTATCCTAGGGTAAAATTTTGGTATTTTTCTAAAAAATTTCAATTTTTGATGAATAGTGAAACCACTAAGTGGTAGTTAAAAAAACTGATTTTTTCATAAAACATAATTTTACCACTTCTGGGAGTGGAAATTCAAAAATCCGAGAGACACGGTTGATGTCAGTATGTAAAATGTGGTTCAATGAGATGAAAATAATTTTTGGTGAATAGTAACTTTTTACTTTTATTTACCACAGTTAAAAGTAAATAGGGTAATTAAGGGTATAAATGATATTATTATTACCCTAACACATGTCCTAATTCTATTGGATAAGTGTTATTCGACCAAAAACAAACTTAGGAATAAAATTTGACCATTTAGGACCACTTGGATTAGATTAGGACATTTATTATTAATTTATTTAAAGAAGGGTTAAAATAGTTAAAATCAATGTTTAATAAGTAAATAATTTTTAATATTAGGTTATACATAAGATAAATTCGACTATAAATATTCATTAGAAATCTAAAAATATTTCCTACATAATGGTATTTTATATTCAATTTTTCAACATTAAATAATTTAATTTATTTATGACACAATGATGATGCAGTAATTATCTTATTAATGAAATATTGACATAATTGATGTTATAAATACCAAAATAAATGTAATATGAGACTTTTTATTAATTCCACTAATTTTATAGGTTAATATGACATGTTAGTATTGATGTAATTAACATCTTTCGAATTAATCATTCTTTTATGAGTTTCACAAAAATAAATTACTAAATAGTGTCAAAATTGACATAAAATAGTTTTTAAAACAAATATTATATTATTAATTGTTATTTTATTCCTAAAAATCTAAGGTTCGGAAAAATGACTTAGATAAGGTTATATATATTAATAATAAACAACTTTGGGTTCGTTTGGCTTTTTATAGTGAGTTTATTAACCTTATAGTATAAGGACACAAGAAGACACGGTAAAAGTAAAATTATTTAACTTAATGATAAATCTAAATGATAAGGCTATGATAGGAACCTAAACTTGTCTAAATTCTATTGGGTGAGAGGATTTAGACCCATCCCAACCTTAGCTTAGAAATAAATCAATTTGGAGCTATTTAAAACCGAACTTGACTTTATAATAAAATAATATTTTTAATTTTTCCAAAGGAGCCCCTCTCCTCCCTTATAAAAGGGCACCTCCTCCCCCTCTTCTTCAAACCACTTTGAGCCTTCAAGCTCGGCCAACCCCTGTCACGTTCTCGTATTTACTTCCCTAGAGACATTCTAGAGGTCCTGGTCTTCTTCAAAGACCAATTTTAGTGCCCTAAAAGTAGATCTCAAAGAGGCTCTTCAAAGAAGAGGTAATGTCCGTTACCGATTCTTTCATCATTATTTCTTATTCCACATATTATTCATAGGTTGTTTCATTATGAAGTAATAACATCAGTATCACTCATATACTTATATGTTATTATATGTATGAAACAATCCTATTTCACCATCTATCCATCCTACGGAAAACGAAATCACCGCGCGTGCGTACGTAAGGAATACCGTCTCCACGCCGTGGTGTAATCTATCTTCCACCACCACCTTACTTGGATGGGTATAATGTTGTAAATAATGACTATATATGATTATTGTAAAGTGGTATTGATTCTTAAATAGTATAAATACACTCCAATACAATTCCATGATCATGGGAATGATATCATCGCTCGTGCGTACGTACGGAATACCGTCTCCACGATGTGATGCGACTCGTTCTACATGATCTTCATTGCATAATGATTATATAAACGAATTGAATGAATTAATATGATATATATTACACAAATAACATTCTGAAAATGAGGTATCTATAACCAAAATAGAATAATAAGAATTTATTCGACAAAACACGCATAAGAACAAAAAGTAATAAACACCTGAATAACAAGTTGTAATGAAATATTACTAATAAGAAGCTACGAATATGACCATATGTGATATCATAACAATGATTATGATTCTGTTATAAGTCAATAACATTATTTAAATCATTATACAGGAGGTTCGGACACGTACAAATCATATCGGACATAAGTTAAGGGAAAATATCACAATCTCATTTTATCCGAGATTGTTTATACTTTGGTATTTACTGGGGTGTATTTTATCATCCACATCCATGTTTCCTCAATATTTAATATTGTTTCCATCCACCTAAAATTGTTTAAATCCAATTTTACCCTTTGGTGAGTTTTTAGTAAAAGGTATGAAAGGAATCTTTTGTCGTTTTTCGTACGAGGTACTTTTTGACTTTTCTGACAAAAGTAAAAGAAAAATGTTTTTTTAACATGTATGGCATGAATGGGTTTTTAAAAAATTATTTCCAAGAAGCTTACTTTACAAGTTTTCAAGTTTATATTTAATCAAATTCTTTTAGTTTAAAACTTTATGACATGTTAAGAAAGGAAAACGTTTTTGAAGTAGAAAGAATATTTTCCTCAAGAATGGAGTTCAAGTGTTTTATCAAAATTATTTTCCATCTAAGATAATAAAGGGTTCTGTTTCTATATCTATTATTAAATGGATTTGATTATGCTGTGATGGAAATATTTTTATGAATTATTTTATCTTATATGAATTGTTTTATGGTGTCACGATGTTTAAAGATTCCCATTTTTATTACATGGGTTATGCTATGATGTATGGTTTATGATTTTGTGGCACACATAAGAATGGTATCATTATGAGATGGGTGGGACCAATATCTCCATACAATGCATTGGGTAAAGATTTTATATCTCATGAGATAGACATGGCTAGAATGGCAGGTTAAACCGGTTCAGTGAAACAGGACTGAAACGAGGAGTTAACTCAGTTCAGAAATGGACTTTGTCCACTAAGATAGTCTTGGCAATGAGTCTTGACTAATAAGAAATGATTATCTATGATTATGTGTGTATGCCACAAAGTTTCATGTTTTAAGTTATGATTATTGGGATTACATTTTACTACTATGATTTATCCCATGATATGAAATTATGATTTCTTTTGTAGGTTAAGATTTCCAAAATTTATGTTCTTATGTATACGTTGTGATTGATATTTCTTTTGTTTACCCTTACTGAGCATTTGAGCTCACCCTTTGGTATGTTTTCTTTCTCAGGTCAGGAAGAAGGTTATTAAGTAAGATATGTCAAAAAGGACTATAGATATGATGAAATAAATGAGAGATAGTGTAGACGCTTTATGAACCAGTTGTTTATGTTTCCCAGTTTCTAAAGACACTATACCTATACGATCCTTTCCTGGTTTTGTTATATGTTGTAATAAGTGTGCTTCAATTCTTAAGTAATAATAATGTTTGTAAAGTATGGGTCGCTATAGGCTACCCGTGACTTTATATTAGTATTTTTTATAGAATCATCTATCATTTGAGTGATTATGTAGATATCTGAGAACCCACATGTATATTCCACCAGAATAACTATTATTCACAGCTCATCAAAGAGATAATTCATGCCAAAGAAAGAATCTCATCTTGGGAGAGTGGTAGGTTGAAGGAGTAAGTTAGACCTTTGTATAGGTCGATGAAGTCTGAGACACTCCCATTCTCTCACTATTTACAGTTCATGAGATCACAACTATTGACTTTGGTAACGTCGAGATGAACTAGAACATAAACTGTTTTCAGAGATCCCCTATCCTATTATTGTGTTATCCTGAAAACTAGTGTACCACACAATTTATGATGTTTTCGTGGTTGTTAGAAAGCATCTAAGCTTCCCATTTTGTTATTGGTCTAAGTATCCAACCATGGGATCACAGTAAGAAGATTAGTTCATTAGATGATGCTTTGTGTCCCATGATCCAATGAACATTATAAATATGGGATTATCAATGTTTTATGGAGGCAGGATGTTTCTTACCTAGTCAGGTTACGGATTTTGTTCATGTTCTATAATTGCACACTTCCCCTACATTTCTTCCATAATAGTTTTCAATAAACTGATGGTATTCAGGATACATTTTTGTCTCTGTTCCTGAACCTGTGCATGAGTGGGTGGAGCAGGGGAGAATATTGGATGTTCCGGTGTTTTTGGAACTTGAGGCAGGTACCCGACATGGGGAATCTTTTAGGTATTTTCCTGAATCGGTTCATGTTTATTCCCTAATAGGGGAAAATCATGATATCCTCCCTAGAACATGTTAAGGAATATTGATGGTCTCAGTTCTACCTTGAATGATATTTCCATCCTTCTTTCATCCATCAAGATGTGCCTATGAGGCATAGGTACATCTGATGGAAGTGTGTGTTGAATCTCAACCTGAGGAACATACCCAGTAGGGAGGATTGCTATTAGAAGCTCAGCATTGAGTCTCCCTAGATCATTAATTTAATTCTCTTTTATTGAGAATATCTCCTCAATCATGGGGGAATAATATTCACTAGGATAAGAAGGTATGTCACAGACCATGCTCTTATTCTTCTCCTTGTTGAGGATTTTCGTGGGAGGTAACACTGGATTGACTGAAGGGGTGCCCAAATTTAAGGAAACTCATTGGTTTCTTGTGGGCACCCCTTTGAGCTCAATGTGTACCATCTATGGGAGGGAACCCTCTTTTCATATTTCTATGCTATTTGTATTATTTTCAGTAAGGTATGTGTGGCTGATGTCAATGATTTTTAGCAATTCTTACATTATTTTGGTTTCATACTAGGTGTTGAATGGTAGGAGAGCTTCATACATTCCTATTGGATCTTCTTCTACCATTCTATGATACACTTCATGTTTCTCAGAAAATAGTGACTATGCGGGAGCCCTAAAATGAACTTATATTATGCCTCTATTCTTGGGGATGTGATTCCTGGGATTTGATGGAACATGTGACCCCTCTATAAGTTTTTCTTCCCAGTAGGGTGAATACAATCATCTATTATGCATGAATTTGAGATAAAAATTCCCCCAACCCCTATAAAATTGGGTTTCTCTTGTTCATCTATTAACATCCCTTGGCCCAGAAGTACTGCTGCTACAGAGGCATTTTTTTAATCATGCCCCCATCCCTACGGTTTGTGGATAGTTTTATATTGTAGTGGATGCTGCTACCATTGTAACATTATTTATTTCCTGAATTTCCAAGTGAGTGTGAACCAAATATGGTGTCAGGTCTGCACATGAATTGCTTACATCCAATGACATGATCAATGTAAGAACCTGGACCTTTTTTTCCGGTATATTTTCCTTTTCTAGTCATTTTTATGAAACAGAGGAAATTCTGAAAATTTTTTAAGTACATGACGTGTACATTATGAGTACACGCCCTGTACTCAGTTACCGTAGGTAGCCAGGTGCTGGCCATGTAGCATCCTTGAACAAAGCTGTGTGGGGGTGACTTGGAGGCCACTTAAAGTGGAGCTTGGAAACAACGAGTACAAACTGTGTAATTCAAAAGTAAAAGACATTTACTTTCTATTTTTTCATTACACGCACCGAGGTTGCGTCTAATCGCCAGAACCATCTTCTTCTAGGTTTTCATCATTCGAGAGAACCCATATGGCTGTGATCCTTCTCTGAGCCCCAGAGCCTCCATCCGATCTCTGATTCGACCGTTATCAACTGTGTTGGGATCGACTAGGTAATCTTTCTTTTCTGATTGAGCCTCGTTTCAGTATTCCTATTATTTCTCAAGTTATCCTATATTGAACGTTTTATACGTTTTTTTTGATCGTTGGAATTATATGGTGATTCAAGCCTCGAGTTTCACATATAGTGAACTCCTAATGTCAAGGTAGGTGGTTTTTTCCATTCTGTTGAATTTTATTGAGTATTATGTGTAATTTTGACCAATACCCTTAAATGGGGTATTGCGTGTTTACTATTTTACCCATGTTGATTTCTGACCATGCTTGTATGCTTATATAGTGGTTAATAGGATATGAATAGGTTTGATTGCTATGATTTGGATGTTTTACCCAAGCATGATCTTTTTATGGCCATTTGGTCCTGCTTATCCTTTTGGGCACCTTACCAGTTTTCAATGCCTGTTGATGTAGGGTGGAGATTTTGCATTATGACATGATTGTTATACTGTAGACTGGTTATCCAAGTAGTTCTGTAGGTTTAATTTGGACATATTGAATTTCTATGCTTGTTGACCTACACAGGACCGTGATAACATGGTATAGTAGAATATAAGGGGAATTGACCGAGTGAGCTTCCTCAGAGAGTCTTTGAGGACTTTAGGCTATAGGGGGGAATGAACGAGAGAGACTACTCAGAGAGACTAATACCACTTGGGGATATAAGGGGAATTCTCTGAGTAAGCTTCCTCTGAGAGTCCTTGACTGCTTTATACTATAAGGTGCAATGACCGTGTGAGCTTCCTCAGAGAGTCTTTGAATTACTTGAACGAATTTGTGATATAAGGGGAATTGACCGAGTGAGCTTCCTTAGAGAGTCCTTGACCAAGGGTCTATAAGGGGAATTGATTGTGTCAGTTTCCTCAAAGAGTCCTTGACTACAATAGAATATAAGTGGAATTTAATGTGTGAGATTCCTTAGAGAGTCTTGCTTTACTTATGACTGTAAGGGGAATTGACTGTGAGTGTTTCCTCAGAGAGTCTAATTATATATATTTGTGACAAAACCAGAGGGGTTAGACTGAGTGTACGACCCAGAGGGTTGCTTATACATGTTAGGTTGGACCAAAGGGGATGGGTTGTGAGTATTTCCCAGAGGGTTACCTATTTGGGTTTAGCTGCTTGTTTATATTTTTCTTAATATCGAAACTATGGATTGTTTCCTATTGATTAATTTCCTATTTACTGGTTTCTATAATTTTACCTACCATATATTTACTGAGTATTATCCACAGATCTCTGAGTGGTTGCCTATTGGGATTTAGTCTCACACCATGTTTGGGCCATGCTTTAGGGCCCAAACAGATTATATTGATGAACATATAGATAAGGGCAAGCACCCATTAACTTTAGGTACTTGACTAGCTGTTGAGTTGGAGAGTACAGTACCAAGCTTAGGATTGCAATGTTGAGGAGTTGTTTATCTGTTTCTTTTGTAATTTGGTTTAGTACTCTTTGTATTTAGCATTGGGACTTGTTTGGCTATTTTCCTAGTCGTACGAATCATGCATCATTTTATCTATATGTGCTCCAGTTGTTTATTATTTCAATCTTCCACTATTTAATGTTATTGTATATTTTCTGGTTCCGATATTGTATATTTGTTTCTCTTACACTGTGTTACTCTTCCAATTAGGGCATTGTTTTCCCACTATCACACCCAAGGACCTCAATGCTAGTCGGTAGACTCTTGCTTTCGGGGAAATGCACTTGAGGCCATATGACCAACCAGTTACGGGGCGCCTCTGGGTGGCGTCTAGAACCAGGATGTCATAAAGTGGTATGAGAGGATTATTTTCTCTTGAAATACTGTTTGGAGCCTTTATCCAATAATATGAAGGAATTAGTACTTGGTAATAAACTATGTCCAGGAGTAGCTAACCCGTGTACAAGGAAAAGCCAAACTACCTCGTTTATTTAAATTTTTCTATTTTGCAATTTTACAGTTGATTTGATTTCACTGTTGGGTGATTCATATGTTTTGTGATATTATCATTGATATTATTGATAGTCTATTTCTTTCGAAACCCAATGAGATGAGGGTATTCCATCTCATGCATCATATATGCACTTGATATAAATCACATGTCATGTATTCTTTCCATGCCATCTAGGATGCATTAGCGATTTCATGTGGTTGTGATAGATGTATTGTATAATATTCATGCTTTTGTGATATATTCCTTGATAAAAATACCTGTTGTTTGATAGAGTATAGTTTGTGTAATGTTTGGTTATAATGAAATCCAAACATTGGTTCTCAAGGTGTTATGGGCCCTCATGGACTGGAATTTGGTGGATCATTGCCCTGTTTTCCTTGTTATAACATGTATAAAATGTCAAGCTTTGATTCGCGGGATGTATGGGTCCTCACAGATCCGAATTTGGTACTTTCAATGTTTGTTTCAGCGTTTTTCTGGGCTTCAGAGTAGTTTCTGAGGCTAACATTCTAGAATAACCAAGAATACATGCCGTGTAGTTTTACTACACTCCATGTGTTCTTCTATTCTGGAAGAAATAGTTTTTCTTAAGTACACGGTGTGTAATTTACGTACACGCCATGTAGTCTCTAACCGCGTCATATGTTGTGTGGGTAGAGACACGAGATGGGAATGGTCTGGTGGGAACACACTGTGTACCAGTTGAACATGCCATGTAGTGTTGACCCTGAGTCCTCCCGTGTATCTAAAAATACATACGGATAAACATTAAGATACACACGCCGTTTTAGGATTGAACACACCATGTAGTCTGACCCAGGTACCCGGCCGTGTCACTAACAACATGGGTTGATGTTATCCTTTAACGCACACGCCGTGTCTTCTTGAACATGTCGTGAAGTGCGAGCTGTGTGTTAGGTCGTGTCATTAACAACACGGGCCAGGTAAGGGTTGTCCAGTACATGCCGTGTCTACTATGAACATTCCATTTAGTCTTGTCTTAGGAGAGCCGTGTGGATTAATTGTGTAGATGGACTCGGGTGGGGAAAGAGGAATCAAGTACACTCCATGTGTTAAGACAAGACTGTATGTGTTAAGACAACACACCATGTGTTTGGGGTGTTACAAAACCAGTTTAGGAAAGAGTACATGCCCATGTAAATGACTTAATGGAACACACCGTGTAGAAATTGTACAGACAGTGTGGTTATATTTTGTATAACATGAGTAAATTGTTTCTCATGTACTCTTCTTACACTTCTAGTTTATAGTCCTTGACAATCTTTTTTAAGGTCTATTCTTGACCTTGCAGAGTCATGCCACCGAGATGTCCTCCGGTTGTACGCCAGTTTCCATGCAGTGATCGGACACCGGACATGGCTGATTAGGGACTACCTACAAATCTTCCAATCATTCCAAACTTGGCACCATCCATTTTACCAAAAATAGGTGTTGATGTACAGTTCGGGGAGGGATTTTTGAGGATGATGCAGACCATTCAGTGAGTGCCACCTCCTGCCCCATCGATTGAAGAATTGACGCGGGTCCTTCAGTAGAAGTATCCTCCCACTTTCTCAGGGGATTGAAAACGCCAGGCTGCATAGTCATGGCTAGAAGCCAAATTGACGATTTTTGAGCATCTGGAGATACCTCTAGAGAAGATGGTGAGGATCGCTATATACATGCTTCTAGACTCTTCCAATAGGTGGTGGGATGTGATCTCACAGGCGGGATACTAGTAGAATATGTCTTGGTATGAGTTTCAGCACATCTATTACAATCAATTCTATCCAAAGACCCTGAGGGCCGATTGATCCTGATAGTTCTTGAGTCTGGATCAGGGAACACTTTCTATCCTGGAGTATTCATCACGCTTTACCGAGATGCAATGCTTCATGGCTTTTCTAGGAGGTGATTAGTAATTTCTATCAAGGAAGTTCAAGGATGGTTTTAGGCATGACATCGGATCATAAGAAAACATCTTCAGGTTGACTTCCATCACTTCTATCGTCAACCAGGCACTGATCACAAAGGACAATCTGAGGGATTTTGGAGTTGTGCGCCAGGGAAGCTCGACATCTAAAGTTAGTGTCCCTCCTACAGACAGTAGGAAGCACCACATGAAGTCTTCACACAGTGATCCAAGGAGGCAAGACACATCTTCTGGTAGCTCGGTGGTGTGTTACCAGTGCGCAAGGAGTGGGCATATGAGGACACATTACTGGAAAGAATGAGTGGAGTGCTGATCATGAGGGAAGATGGGTCACCTTCAGATCTTCTATTAGATCTTCTCACCAATAGCTAGTGACAAGGGTTCTTCTAAGACATCGCGTTCTGGAGAAGCACCACCGATTTCTCACCAGTCTGGGAACTGGAGTTCTTTCGGCCGTTCAGGCCGAGGTGGAGGTCGTGGTTGTGGTGGTCAGTCACTGGTCTTTCAGAGACATCAGTGTGGATCAGCTCAGTGTGGTCAGGCAGGGTCACAGGGCCTTGGAGCGTGCCATACTTTTGCTGTGGAGGAGACCTAGCAGGAGCAGGATAACATACCCTCTACTGTTCGAGGTATGATCCTAGTTGCCTCAGTTTTATCATTAGCTCTTTTCAATACAGGGGCTTCCCATAGCTTTATATCTGTTGCTGTTGTGAAAAGCCTTGGGCTCAATATCTTTTCCTATGCTGATATCTTGATGATAGACACTCCGTTGGGGACCAGAATGACTAGTTTACGTCAGGGCAGAGAATTCCTTCTAGAGTTTAGTGGGAGACACTTCTTATGGGACATTTATGTCATAGATATGACATGATATGATGTCATTATCAGGATTGATTGGTTAGTTCCATTCCAGGCAGTCATCGACTGTTATCGCCGCAGTGTGAGTTTCACGTCACCAAAAGGTGAATCTTTTCTTCATAAGGGTTAATGGGATGTCCAAGAGAGAAGAGCAGGACTTGAGCATCTTGGTTTGTGAGGAGTTACAGCCCATATTTCTAGTCTATATCCGGATGACCAGGGCACTTCATAGTTAGACTTTCCTCCAGTGGTGGATCATTTCAGAGATGTCTTTCCAGAGGACTTTTAATGTTTTCCTCTGGTGCGTGAGTTATAATTATCTATTGAGCTTGTGTCAGGAGCATCACCAATGTCAATTCCACCTTAAAAGATGGCTACACTAGAGTTGCAGGAGCTGATGAAGTAGTTGGAGGAGTTGCAGGCAAAAGGATTCATTCAACCCAGTAATAGTCATTGGGTTTCACTTGTCTTGTCTGTGGAGAAGGCTGACGGCACCATCAGGATTTGTGAGGATTATCGGATGTTGAACCAATTGACAGTCAAGAACCTATATCCCTTGTTGAGGATTGATGATCTATTTGATCATCTTTGAGGATCCTGGGTGTTCTCTAAGATTGACTTGAGGTCTGGTTACAATAAGTTGCATGTTAGACCATCCGACATATATATGAAAGCCTTCCAGAGTAGCTATCCTCTATATGAGTATATGGTTATGTTGTTCAGTCTCACGAATGCACCTGTAGTTTTCATGGAACTGATGAACTGAGTGTTCCATTCGTACTTGGATTATTTCATGGATGTCTTCGTGGACGATATATTGGTGTACTATAACACTCGACACGACCATTCTACACATCTTGAGATCATTTTTATTTAACTGAGAGAGAATTATTTATATGCTATTCTCTCAAAATTACACTTTTGGATGGATCAGATTCATTTCATGGGCCAGGTTATCTCAGACACAGGAGTATCAATAGACCCAAAGAAAGTGAGGGCGGTAGTTTCCTAGTTCCAGCCGAAGAACCTCATTGAGGTGAAGAGTTTTCTAGGGCTGGAGGGATACTACAAACGTTTTATACATGACATTTCATGCTTAGCAGCACTACTGACGGGTCTAACAAAGAAGGGTGCAATGTTCCTGTGGTCATATTCTTGTGAGTCATCCTTTTAAGAGCTGAAAGGGAGGTTGACTGTAGCACTGATACTAGTATTTCCAGAGACGGGAAAGATCTATACTGTTTATTGTGATTCTTTAGGTATCGGGCTAGGATTTGTGCTTATGCAGGGAGAATGATTCGTTGCGTATGGGTCTCGACAGTTGAGGACACATGAGAGGAACTACCCGACGCACGATCTCGAGTAGGTGGTAGTTTTTCATGCCTTACGCTATTGGAGATTATCTTTTTGGAAAGCATTATGTGGTTTTCACAAACCAAAAAAGTATCAAGTATATCTTCACTCAGTGTGATATGAATTTGAGACAGCGAAAGTTGGTTGAGTACCTTCAGTCCTTCGACTTTGATCTTGCCTACACACCTAGGAAAGGAAATGTAGTAGCAGATGCATTAAGTATGAGGACTCAAATACAGGTAGTTACGGAGGAAAGTAGTGAGTGGAAGCTTATGGCTCTATTCTCAGAGATGCATTTGGAGTTGCAAGACAGAAAAGGGAAGAATTTATGTACATCTGTAGTGGTTACCTCTACCCTTCATGATCGAGTACGAATGAGGCAGCTATCAGATCTTGAAGGCCCAGTCCTGTGGGAAAGTGTGTGAGGAGAGGGCCCTATTTTTGGATGGACCCTAGGCGAGGATGAGGTATTGTGTTTCCATGGACATGTATGGGTTCCAGTAGAAATACACGAGGAGATGAAGCCATAATTTCATTCATCTATCTGGGATGTTCATCCATGTGCCACCAAGATTTATCGTGATCTACACCGTTAGTCTTGGTGGTCAGGTATGAAGAGGGATGTTTTAGGTTTCATCATGAGGCGTTCCACCTATCATCAGGTGAAGGCGGAGCATCGATGACCATGAGGGATTTTGCAACTCATACCCATTCCTGAGTGGAAGTGGAATGATGTCGCGATGGACTTCATAATAGGGTTGCTAAGGTCACCTCGAGGGAATGATGTTGTATGGGTTGTCATTGACAGACATACGAAGGTCGGTCACTTCTTTCCGATCAAGGAGACCTTCAGTGTTGATGATCTGGGATGATTGTACATCCATAATATTGTACGTATGCATGGAGTTCCACACTCCATTGTTTCATAAAGGGATTCCCATTTTACTTCTCGGGTTTTGAAGTTGATTCAGAAGGCTTTGGGTACACAAGTACTTTTGAGTACGGCTTAGCACCCCCAGACAGATGACTACTTCGAGCGTACGATTCAGGTGCATGAGGACATGCTCCGAGCATTCTTCCTTAATTTGTGATGTTCTTGGGAGAAGCATATACCTCTTTTGGAGTTTTCCTACAATAATATTTTTAAATCAACTATTCAGATGGAACCTTATGATTCTTTTTACGGTAGGCCATGCTGATCACCCATATGTTGGATGGAGGTAGGAGAGGCCACTTTGCAGGGACCACAACTTGTTCAGGAGACCACAAAGCAGATAGAGTTGATTCGAAAGAGGATGGCTACTGCACAGTCTTGACAAAAGTCTTATTCTTATCAGTGGAGACGACCTCTGGAGTTCGAAGTCGTGGATCATGTTTTCTTGCGTGTTACATGATGTATAGGACGCAGGAGGATTAAGAGATAGGGTATGCTTTCCTTGAGGTATGTCTGGCCATTTGAGGTGTTGGAGAGAGTTGGGAAGGTTTCCTATCGGTTTCATTTACCTAATAAATACT
Organism: Viscum album; assembly: GCA_963277665.1. Taxonomy (NCBI): domain Eukaryota; kingdom Viridiplantae; phylum Streptophyta; class Magnoliopsida; order Santalales; family Viscaceae; genus Viscum; species Viscum album. Next base: position 598,901,942 of record OY728134.1, on the reverse strand, counting down.
GGGCTATGCATGACGTTTTTCATGTTTCTTAGATCCGACGTTACTCTTCAGACCTTCTCATCTCTTTCTACCTAAGTAGGATGAGCTCAAAGTTGACGTGTTGTTCAAGGAGCATCCAGTACAGATTGTTTATTGTAGTAAAAAGGTTCTCTATGGCTGGTATGTTCCTCTAGTATGAGTGCTATGGCAGCCCGTGAGTGTTCAGGATGAGATTTAGGAGAGGGAGACCGATGTACGAGCACAGTGGTCAGAGTTGTTTGGGGTTTCTTCTTCTACGTCATGCTAGTGAAATTTGGGGACTAATTTCTTTAAGGGGGGAAGTTTCAAAGAACCATACCTTCTTTTTAAGTATGTTTTCCTTTTCTGGTCATTTTTACGAAAAATAGGAAATTCTGTAAGATTTCGATGTACACTCTGTGTACTTTATGAGTACATGTTGTGTACTCAATTACCGCAGGTAGCCGGGTGCTGGCCGTGTAGTGACCATGCACACGACCGTGTGGGGGTGACTTAGTGTCCTCTTAAAGAAAATTATGGAAACAGAGAGTATACGATGTGTACTTTTTTTTCATTAAATGCACTGGGGTCACGTCTAATCAGTAGAACCATCTTCATCTAGGTTTTTCTCGTCCGAGAGAAATCGTACAGCTGTGATCCTTCTCTAATCCCCCAAGCCTCCATTAGATCTTTTATTTGAATGATGTCGATTGCGTTTGTATCACCTTGGTAAGATATGTCTTCTGATTGATCCTCGTTTCATGATTTCCATTATTTCTCAAGTTATCCTATATTGTATGTTTTAGATGTTTTGTGGATATTCGGCATTCTAATGTGATTCAAGCCTCGAGGTTCACATATAGAGATCTACTTACGTCGAGGTAGGTGTTTTTCAATGCCTTTCCATTGAAAGGCATTGAGTATTATGTAGAATTTTGACCAATAACCTTGAACATGGTATTGCGTATTTACCATTTTACCCATGATGATTGCCTTCCATGATTATATGCTTGTGTAGAGGTTAATTGGATGTGAATAGGGTTTATTGCTATGATTTTTATTTTTACCCATGCATGATCTATTTACGATCATTTGGTCCTGCTTCACCTTTTGGCCGCCTTGACTGTTTTCCATGTCTGTTGTTATAGGGTGGAGAGTTTGCATTCTGAAATTCTTGAATTAAATGAATGAATTTGGGCCATAAGGGGAATTGAACGAGCGAGCTTCCTCAGAGAGTCCTTGGCTACCTTAGACTTTAAGGGGAATTGACTCTGTGAGCTACCTCAGAGAGTCTTGTTTTACTTATGACTATAAGGGGAATTGACTGGGAGTGTTTCATCAAATAGTCTACTTATATATTATTATGAATGAACTAATGGGTTTAGACTGAGTGTACTGCCCTGAGGGTTGCTTATACTTGTTACGTAGGACATGCGGGGATGGGCTCTGAGTATTTCCTAGAGGGTCACCTGTTTGTGTTTAGCTTATTGTTTAGTTGTTTCTTGATATTGAAATGGTGAATTGTTTACTACTGACTACTTTCCTATTTACTGCTTTATGTACTATTACCTTCCATATATTCACTAACTGTTAGGCACAGATCTTCGGGTGGTAGCCTACAAAGATTTAGTATCACACCATATTTGGTCCATTATTTTGGGCCCATAATGATTATATTGCTGCATGTATAGATAAGGGCAAGCTCCCTTCAACTTCAGGTACTTGACTAGTTGTGGAGATGGAGAGCATGGGACCAAGAATAGGCTTGCGATTCTAAGTAGATGTATATTTGTTTCTCATATACTTTGGTTTATTACTGTTTTTATTCAGCATTGTGACTTGTTTGGATATTTTCCTAGTCATTTATATCATGCATCCTTTTATCTATATGTGCTCCAATTTTTTATTATTTCTGTCTTCTATTATTTACTGTTGTTGGATATTTACTGCTTCCACTATTTTATTTTTGTTTCTCTTCTGTTGTGTTACTATGTCAATGAGGACATATTTTCCCTACTCTCGCACCCAAGGCCCTCACTTCTAGTCGGTAGTCTCTAGCGTTTAGGGAAATACACTTGAGGACATGTGACTAACCGGGTATGGGGTGCCACTCGGTGGCATCCTGAACCGGGATGTTATAATCAATTCCCATCGATTGGCTTCCCTTAGATGAGAATCCTATTGCGTGTTCTCATTGGCCTATTTCAAGAGCTTATCAATGGCTTACTCCCATCTGGCCTGACGCTTCTTAGACTTACTAAAGGAATTTTCTTCTTGGTAGTTCCTCATTTTCAGAGCTGGGATATAATTTTATTTTCTTCTTGGGATGATGAAATTACAAGAAGTATCTTACAATAGGTTCTACTAGATGGAATGTGGGTGATTTTTTGAATTCCCTTTTATCCCCATCCCTGGATATGAATCCTAGATGGGGTATTGCCGATAAGGCAACACAACTTGTGTAGTGCACAGAAGTATGCTAACCTGAGGTCTTTATTTCTCTTATTTTAGTGTAGGAACATTTCATATTTAAGGTCTTCTAGGTCAATTGGATATTGACAATCCCCCAAGACATTAACATGATCTATATACCCATCATAATGAAAAAAAATTTCTTACATCTGGCTGAGTGTTGTCAAGATATTGAGGCGAATGTTATGCATGAATTATTCTAAATTTTTTGTATGTTTAACTAAGAATTGGTTATGGTTCAATAGATCATTTTTTCCATCCTTATCTAGTTGACTTCATAAAAGAAACACATCATGTTTTATTTATTCTAGGGGATCTATTTCATGATTCAACCGGTTTGACTAATCCATAATGATTTCAATTCAAGAAGTGGGGTTATCATGAATCTCATTGACATGTGAATGGTACGAAGGTGGATCAGAAGATGAGAATGATCCTGGGACATCCTTTGGTTCGGAAAGGATATCACTTTTAATGTAGAGGGTATCTCACATGTCATTCTACATTTTTCTATGTGCCTTGAAATAAGAGGACATTCTCACTTTTGATCCGATGAAGGGAGGACCATCTAGCCGATGTAAATTTTGACTACATGGTGGACCATCACAGTCTGCTTCATGATGGAGAGGACTTCCATTACCACTTATTTTATGGCTTTTGAGGGGACTTCTGTGGTATATACCCTTGATATTACCTTATGTATGGATGACCGCAAATAGAGGACCTTCTTTATTTTTATAATCATTGAGGGTAGATCCTTCAAAATGACTTATATCATAGAGATCACTACTATCATTACATTGTATGTAGTGAGTGTATTAAGTGTTTAAACTATTGGAAGGGCCTTTAGGATGTAATAAAATGAGGAGAGGACCATCACATTGCTTAATGTAACTGTGGGGAGGTTCGTTGTAGTTAATTTCTTCATGGTGAGGACTACCATCAATGTTTAATGTTCGACCAGAAGGAGAAACATATCTATAACGTATACCCTAAGAAGGACCATCATAGAAGATGGTAGTATGGGGAGTAACATCTTCCTATTCAATATTCTTGTAAAAGGGAGGGATACCATAACACGCATCAGGAGATAGGATCTCGTGATCGATCGGTGTTGGCCCACAGAGTAAGCACCAATGGGTGCTCTATGGAGGACCTTCAGAGCTGATAGTAGTTAAAATATAGGGAGGGCCTTCACAACTTCTACTGTCACTTCCATAATTTGTTAATATATAGATACGATATTTAGAATCTATCAATAGATGTTTCATGGCGTCAAGAACGACAACTTCTAATTTAGAATAATCATGAGTGTTCTCCTCATTTTATAGTGGCCTTTGGCATGTTTCATTTTCGTGTGCCCTCTTGTGGGTAACTGGGGTCACATACTATTTGTAAGGGACTTTATATAAGGTCCCCTATCTAATTGGTTCTTCTTATGTTATCGGGATATTCCAATGATTATCTTCAGTTATGGTAGAGATATATGCCTGCAATGGAGTGACCCCAACATTAGATCAGTGTCCCCCAGTTGGAACATGTATTTTTTCATTATTTAGTTGACCATGTATCAAAAAATGTGGATATGAACCCACTTAGAATGGATCATGGATGATGGTCTACTACCATGTGATTATCTGATTTGTTGGATGAATTACCCTGCACAGGGAGGCCGGGTTGTGGGCCCAAATCCTCTCTTTTAGTGACAATGCAATGAAGTCTTGACATATTTGGATGATATTGTATGGGATTGGTTTATGATCATCCTTCATAACTAGGATGTGTAGAGATATGTCATTGGGTAGAACATACCTAAATTCCCATTCTGATTTTGGAGAAGGAGTGTGCGCCTGTGACATTCCTATTTTAGTTATTAGTGGGTACTAGAGGTTCTCCTGTGTCGGGGTAGAGGAATGAGTCTTCACCCGACAAGATAAGAAAAGCCAACTATTTTATCCCGTTCCATCATATTTTACAAGTGGGATTTACTTTTTCATGTTCGAATTTATGTGTTTTCATTTTACATTGTATTTGTATTACATGATTTATTTTCATCTGTAGGGATTTTATTTTTCTCATATTTTCTTACCACCATATTTGGATGGTGGGATTCATATGAACTAGGAGTGATTCCTGACTACCCAAAATTTTCATCCTTATTTAGATAGTGATATTTTTGTGAATTAGCAGAAATTTTCACCTTCTTATAGCTTATTTCCATCTTATATGGATGATGGGATTCTTGTGCATTGGAAGGGAATTTCATCTACCAATAAATTTCTTCACTGTATGTGTGGAAGGACCAATTATCCCTGGTTTGAATGTGAGTTTTCTCGTATTGTGACATCATTTTCCATGGTGGGATATATAGAAGCAAGCGGGGATATAAATCTACTATTAAATTTCGGTCGTATTTCTTTGGTGGTCATTATCATGAGGAGAATAATTTTATGTATTCCTATTATATGCCACCATGTTTGTGTGAAGGACTCTTCCATAGGAACTAGGTTGGTAACCATCTCCTGAAAAAACATATTCCTCCATCAGTAGGCAGCCTAAGGGGATGGTGTATATTAAAATTCAGAAGGTTTTCCTTGTATGGGATCCTCTTCAGAGTGAGGATATTGTGTCGTACACCGTTGGCGGTGACATACTCCAACAGGAGAACTTGAGTGGGATTCCTATCTAACTAGAATGAATTCATTGGTGTTGATATCATATAACTCTCTAAGATAAGGGAAGAACTCATTATCATGCTCTGGGGACAAGCTCTCAATGTGATTTGAGATAGCGAATCAGCAGTCCGGTGTTGGATTATAGGTCATGGGTAAAAAGGTGTTTAATAAGATTTTACCTATTAGAGGGAATACCTTGTTGTCTCCACCTTGGGGATTGTACAAAATTGGTTGTACTCTTTGATCAACATGTTTGAAACCCAGCATTGAAGATGTTGAGTATGTGACAGAGTAATATCTGTCGGGGATCTGGTCACATGTGCGGATACTAACACACATTTCTATGCAATTTTTCGATATTATATTTAGATTGGAGATATATTTGTGAAACCAAAAATACATGTGACTAGAAAAAAATAAAGAATCCCCATCAAGGTAGCCTCTTATTATCACATGCATGATTGGTAATCTTGCTCGACCCTCAACCTTTTGAATGTGGAAGGGGCTTCGGGTGGGGTGACCCACCACCATGGTTATGAATTCACATCATGATCATCATTTTTTTTCTTCTATAGATTGGTGTATGTGGTAGAATGAAATGTTCTGATAGATAACGACTAATTTCTTATTGTTATAGAGTGTTTCACGTTAGATTCACCATTTTTTCGACCTAATTCACATCACACACATGTTTTGGTTTGGAAAGATGGTCCCACCAGGATTGGAAGGTATATCATTTTTATGTTATGAAGGTGGTGTCTCATTTTCATGATCCCAGAAGGCGATTTCGGGGTGTTATGTGTTTGTTAAATTTTCCCATTTTGCGTATGAGGTCCTTGCAGAGTCTCCAGCGGGTTTATTCAAGGACCAAGAAACCCCTAATGGCCTTGATATCCATGATTCATGGACCTTATTTCCAAAGGCAGGTTCTTGTTGGTTAATGATTTTTCCAACCACACATATGGAATTGATTGGTTAATAAGATGGGAGGTCGGGCTCGTCACACCCCTTTTCAGGGGAATTATTTCGTACTCCCTAACTCTCTTATAGAATTATGAAATTTTCAAGTACTTGGGAATCCTTGGTTATTTCCCTACGTGTGTGTCCATTTATTACCCCAGACTTGAAAAAATAAATCATTATTATAAATGGATTTGTGCTACTGAGAAAAAACTAGTTTAATCGATGTGATGAGTGGCTCTAGAGCTTATTTTCATCTAGGGAGGATGATAGTTTTTCTGATGTCGAGGTGGAACCCAAGATATGGGATTCATATGTATCATTGTGAGAGGAATCAAATCCCACATAGTTTGGTGCCACTTAAATGAACACATAACCTTTTATGGTCATGTGACGAGGACTTATCCATGATTTTTAATGTCATGAAGCTAGGATATCTAGTTGTAAGAGGCATAATAAAGATTTCATGTGGGGATTTTTCTAAGGATACCCAAATGACCCACAAGATTTATTTTCTTCTGGGTGGATATGGACCTACTGAGGATATGTCCCGTTGAACACCAGGGAGATTTGGGTACTGGGTTTGGAAATCTGGGAGGATTCCCACGTATTTCAGTTAGTTGGAAATCATACCCCTCACCGTTCGGATTATGTTGGGGATTATATTATAGAGAAGGTTCATTTGTGAGAATTAAATCGGGGCTTACTTCTAAATCAGATTCCATATTATGATGGGACATGATTGGGGATTAATTGTTGGTGCTTCCCATTTGAGAATACATGGTCGGTGTATACATTGTAAATGATGTGTTCCTTGAAAGAGTCATGTTTGGGCTTAATACTAAAGAGGGGTCCCTAGTGAGACTGGGGTTATTATAATTGGGGATATATTTTAAGAAGAATGTCCCCTGAGATCGGGATTTAGGTAGGTGTCCTACATAACCTAGTTATAGAAAAAATCATTGTTCTTGTAGTTCAATTAATGGGTTGTGATATGATTGGGGATTAATCATTAGAGAACCCCCTTTTAAGGGGGAATGATATTTCATTTCTTGGATTAAATGATTTGGAGCTCGGGTAAAAATAAAGGATTTCAACCCATCTCAATTGTGTTGGGAATCAGAGTTATTATAGTTCATGATTGGGTTGTGAGAATGATGTATCATCAGAGACATCTAGGCCCACATGTGTCATGTTTAGTTTTGGAAATAAGAGGAAGTGATAGATTTGACAAAAGAACACTTTCCCCTCTCTATTGAGGAAAATGAAGGTGGGAGATGGTGGATTAGGGAATATCTATGAGCCTAACGGGATAGGTAAGTGGGATTTGAATGTGTCATCCCCTCGCTCATTTTTATATCCATTATAGCCACATATGATGAGCTATCTGGACACATCCCATGTTGGTCTGGATAGGGGAGAAAGTGCCACCTCCTGTAAAAAGTCTAGGGATTACCTTAAGAGGTGTTCCCTAAAATTAATTCTAGGAATGTGTAGAAGAATTACTCAACGTCAATGGGAAATCATGTATGATCCCCTTGGATTGTCAATTCCCCCCATTGAATGGAAAATCCAGTGATTACCATTGATCCTTAGAAAGGGTAGGTTCACATTTTTGTATAAAGGTTAGAATATGGCTTACCTCGGTAATGTAGAATTATGGATTCCCCGGGGGTCTAATCTATTGTGAAAAATCCATTTTCACATGCACTTACCTCAGGTATATATACTTAGAAGAGAACATTGATATGCCTAACTGTCATGTCATACGAGTCTGGTGTCTTTGGAAGTGGCTTTGGCCTAATGTTTGTGGATTGGTTAGCAGAGGGGCCATGGATGGTGTGATGGGAATGGAAGTACAAGATTTGATCTGAAAGTTGGAAACCCCAACGACACATTGTTCTATGTACCATTCTCTTAAGCGGAGTGGGGGCTATTTTGCATAGCGTTCTGATATGCGGTTAAGGGGTCTTCTATGTACTAAAGTGGTACACGAAACTGGATACATGCCTCCGCGTACCATGGGGGTATGTGGTCTCATGCTCCATTCGCATAGCATGGTTCAATGAAGCATTGGGTCTTGTATGTGTAGTGATGCGCCACAAGGTTCGTCACACTGAAGGAGGGGCACTGTGCATGTGGCATGTGGGAATTTCATCTAGGAAGGGCCTCTAGATCATAGTTCACCAATTAGGTTCACAACTAGTAAATTATTATTGATTTTCATTCTTTTTATGGTTCAAGGACGGTGTATACCTATTAAAAACATTTTCTTGTTCTATAATTCATCGATTGTTTGCATTTGATGCCATCCATTCATAAACTCTTATATCATTGAAATCATCTCCCCTTCTTAGTTCCCCATGTTCCTTTTATATAGTGATGGGGAATCTATATCTATAGTAACAAAAAACCTTCTTCAAAAGCCCATGGATAGATCATCTGAATCACGATCGACTCGTTCAACTGAGGTTTACGGTGTTGTGGTTCACGATATTGGAAATTACCACCTGAATCTCAAGAAAGACATGGTTCTCAGGACATTTCCAGCCCCGACTCATCCAAAAACTTTTCAATATTTGGGGATGGTATGCAGGGAATTACTTCTCCATCACATTTTCCCCAATGACATGGTTCATGGTGCTTTGGTTGGCTAATTCCATCTGATCTATGAACTACATGGTTCTATGGAAAATGCTTCACGAGCCATCATTTCTCAGGCTATCTGCATAACGAGTGGTTTACATTCTGTACCTTCTATGAACCTTTCTTATTAACAAGTAAAGGTTTGAGTTTGGGTCCTTTTCTGAATTGGATTTCTTCAATATTCCCCTTAAATTTTCATCACTGAATTAAGATCATTATTTTATAAACTTTTCAAGATAATATTGATTTCCCTTTGTGGATATTTTGGGACCTTACATATACCATGTATGGAATCACGCCATTTTATTACATAAAATTTCAATTTATTATACAAATAGAGGATATTTTAATGTTTTGCTTCTTTAAATATGATTCCAAATATATGAAAACAGAAAAAATTATTATAAAATAACTATAAACTCTTATTTATGGGTTATCTCTTGTTTAATTATACTATATCTCATATCATGGGGAATAACATCAAAGGAAATGGGTGAGCATGAAGCATAGTAAGGGAAATAATCAAGAGATACATATGACAAGTTATATTGAGAATTATCAATAAGAATAAAATGGATACTAATAAGGTATGATAAAATGAATATACTAATAATAATTACATGAATCGTAACATGGAAATGTGGGTATGGAATTTAAATGAGACATTCATTTTCATAAAACAATGCTTTATCACAATGGTTTCTTAAATATAGATTTCCAACGTTATTTTCAAAGGTATTGTATAACATGTCATCTATAAATATTAAATTATTTACTCAATGAATTAGAAAAATATTTTGTCACTCCATCCATATGTCTAAATTTTTTTTGATCCACATAGATCATAATAAATTACTTCATTAATAACAAGTGTAGAATAAAGAATGGGTTTCTTAAAATAAATTATACAAAAGAGATTCAATAAATGATCATTAAATAACTGTAAACCCATTAATGGATATAGGACTTTCATATATGTAAATAACCGACATAAAAATCTATTTTAAAATCATGTTGACTACACATTGAAGAGAAATGTGGTTCAAGTATTCAAATAAGAATGAAAAAAGAATTACTAATGTAAAATAAAAAAAATTGTGAAAAAAATTGGAAGCATAATTGGTATAAAACATGGATTCATAAAATATTAAAATAATATGGGACAAGGGTATCCCATTCATAAAATAAATATCCTACATTAATTGGATAAAATTAATTGGAAAAAATGAATTCTCTTGTTAATTAGATGACATATCACAAAAGCACACTTGAATGGAAAACAGAATTGAAGATATCTATTATCATGATAAGTTTTTCCTAAAACATTGGGATGGATCCTTGGGGGTATTATGTCACATTTAGGGACTCCATGGGAGGTTAAAGAACCTAAAATTCATCTAAGATAGATTGTGAGTGAATAGAAATGGAGAAATTGGTAGGTATTTCTAGGTGAAGCGGAGGAATTGATTAATAATTTAAAAAATATTGGTATGTGAAAACATGACAGTGGTAATTTAAAAATCATTAGCTTATCCATTGTTTTTCATCATGGTAATGGAAATTTGCGTAACATTTAATGTCATTTAAATCCATTGAACATCATTTTTAAATACTTACATTGGAAAGGGAATATAATGATTCCACAATGTACTGTTTTGAAAAAAAAATATTTTTTTTTAGACTTTAGATAATATGTTATGGATATAAAAATTGATTAATATCTATTAAAATACATAATATTAATAAACTAACATTCCTTTTATTGGTAATTTTTTAAATTGATTATTAAATATTTATTAAATAAATATTATGTCATAAAATTTATTGAAACCCTAAAACTGTATTTTTTAATATTCATGAAAAAATAAAGTATTATTTAAAATTATCATATATTAAACCAAACCAAATTTTTAGTGAATATTTAAAAAATGATGATTATTTTATGAGAATTTGTTTTTATCCAAATCAATTTTTTCCTTTTTCTAAAAATCCAATTTATGGATAAGCGGTAAACCATACTTTCCAAACACAATTTCATTCATTCAAATAACAATTTTCAAAAACATCATCATCATCTCGATTCCCGTAAATCTTGAGTCAAGCGCCTGCCTCTAGTTACACACCTCCACTATGCTGGAGAGACCCAACAGAATCCTCATCAATGTCAATTTCAACTTCACCACTGTCTCATAGAGTTCCATGATATCATCGTCACTATCCTTCACACAGATCTGATCCAGTTCCACTGTCCTTGTTGTAGTCCATTAGAGACTTACGCAGTTGAAGCAAATCACACCAATACGAGATCTACCCAGTTGAATCTAATCACATCAAAACCAGAGCTACCCAGATGAACCAAAACATAGTAAAACCAAATTAAAATATGTAAAACTCAAGAAGCCACACACAGAACCACCTCCACCTCCGAATCACTACTTATCAGGGATGGTCCGAACCAAAAACCCGCTGGAGACATGCCTGGATGCACCGGAAGCCGAGAACCATGGCCGCATGCCGTCGATGTTGGAAGGCGCAACAAACCAACATATGTTGAAGCTGTACCGAGCCTCATCGTTGATTGAAGGGCGAGCCGCGCTGGGTCGAGCTCGAACACTCCTTTGGGAATTGATGACGCCGACCATAGGAAATGGATGCACGGATAGACGATGACGCCCTACCGAGCTGGGGCCAGATGCATCAGCTGAACTGGACCAGGACGGAGGGAGAAGGGGAAACCGCAACCTAGAGAAAACCCTAGTCGCCAAGGGTATGACAACCCTGCTTTTTATTACAACTCAAACATGCTTTATTACATAAAACTTCACTTGATACAACAAAGAAGATCGAGAGGTTTAGTGTCTTTGGGGCTTAGGATCATTACATAAAAACTTTAAACTTGAAATACAACATCCTTATTGAAAACATCCTTTACATGACCACTACATTCCTTCGTACTTAGCATTGCATGGGATAACCTGAGGACATGCATAAGAAAAGGGTGAGCTATAAAGCCGAGTAAGGGAGTACATAATGAATAACATGAGGAGTACAATACATGTTAGGTAATAGGCATATCAATAGATCATAAGAGAGACATGAACATAAAGGCATGATAAAGCATGATAATCATAACATGGAAATGTGGCAACAACACTTAACATTGAATTAGCATGAGCCAAGGCTCATTGCACATGGAGCATGAGTAAACCCTCATTGCACTTGAAGCACGAGTAAACCCTCGTTGCACTTGAATTAGCATGAGTCAACACTCATTGCACATGACGTATCATGATACTATACTTTACCCAATGCATTGGAGCGCTACAAAGGGCGCACCCTTCTTAAACATTTCATTTCATGCATAAGTGTGCCACATGGATCATAAAACATGGATTCATAAAACATAATAATTTCTTCCACGATAAAGGAAAGTGGAATTCATACATGAAACTTTACAATCAATAAGTAAATGTGCATAAAGGTGAATACCCTTGATGGAGAAATGGGCATGGTATTCACTATACAATGACATTGGCTTAGAAAATCGGTGCGATTTCGGCAGCGTAACGGCGTGACATAAGAACTCATAAAAAGGGTTGATGAGGGAGAAAGGGGTTCCTCATCATATTTACATGTAATGGACAGTAAGGAGGTCATATAGATACATGTCCCAACAATTGAAAAGGAATTTAGATTCATGATACAAAAGTATTGCTTGAATATAGAAGAGGAGAAAAAGGTTCCTTTCGGAATTTCGGCATAGTAACGGGTGTACATGGGAGGCATTTAATGAGAGATAAAGGGGTCTCCCATCATTCAAAAAATAAGAGGGCAGTATGGGAGAGGTGCGAAACCATACCCCAACATTCATAAATGAAATTAAAAGGGCAATACAACTTAAAGAAAATTGACAAAAATGAGAAAGGAAGAAAAACCCTTACTTGGAAGTGTGCTTCCAAAGGCTAGAGAGAGGCTTGTGAGAGGCTTCTTGGGAGCTTGGGGAACCTTGAGAGGATTCTAGAGAGAGTAGGGCAGAGTTTGGACGAACTTCAAGGGCTTTGAGTGAGGAGGAAGTGGGAGCTTGGGTGGGTTTATATAGGAAAGGTGAGAGAATTCTTTATTATTTAGGTTTGGGACCCCTTATATTAAAATAATCCAAACCACAAACCATCCCATGGTATTTGCCCATGGTTTCTGGAAAAGGGAAGAGGAAAACAATATTTTACAAGGCCAAGGTCCGAACTTATTAAAAAATTAGGGTTGCTTATGTGGAGGTGAGTCACACTCCCATGGAAATTAATTTAAAAAGGCAAAGTGTTGAATAAGTCTTGAGGGCTCCATTAATGCTTTGAAAAGTGAGTCAAACAAACCCAAAACCTCATTATTTTATTGATAAAACACATATTGGCCGAACATAAGGATTATGGTATTTTATTACATCACCATTGGGTCATTATGATGTCATAAAACACATTATATATTTAAATGGTATTTAATTTTTACCCAAAAATTTGACTGTCTCAGAAAATTATGAAAAATTCACCGTTGGATAATTTCGACGTCCTGATTCCAAAAATAATATTTATTTTATCTAAATAATTTTCTAAATATGTGAATTTTCACTTTTAAAATAAAAACCGACATTTATAAAAAATTCACGGGTTTTGACAGAAATGGCTTTCAAACCTTAATAAAAATTTTAATTGCATTCATAAAATTATAAGATCATTTATACTTAATAAAAATTAATTTAATATTAATAATAATATTTTATTAAAATATTATTTAATTCAAAAATCCTTTAATTTAATAAAATATAATTCTTAATTAAATAATAACTAAAAACATCATTTGTACTTTAAAAACTAATTACAATGCATCAAAAATGACTAGAAATTATATTCATTATTATATACAAAAAATAATGTACATGAACATGGTGATACTTATTTGTTACATAACCCCTTAAAATAGCCGCATAAGACCTAAGGGTAAGGTGTGCGATGGTGACAGACTCTTGGGGTTGCTCGGATAACATCGCTCGAGTGGTAATCTCTATCAACTTCCATTTTTCCCGTAGACGATCACGTTCGAGCTTGACTTGATGAAGCTCAGCTTGGGCTTGGTCAAGGACAAAGCCCAAAGACGCCACCTCCTTTCCGAGCTCCGACAAATGGGCTTCGTAAGGGGCAATTCTACTGGATGAGGCCATCGCTTCCTTTGTCTGAGTAGAAAATTGGTTCGTTAACGCCTTATATTTAAACTACTCAGATGATCACTGTTCAACGGCTATAAAAGTAACGGTCACAAATCTTAACGTTAAACTAAAGAAGTTGACATCATATAAAAACATAAAGAAAAATTTAACTGGATCAAGAGGGATTTTCCATTAATGAAATTTTGGGTCGTGACAACATTCCCCCCTTAAGAAATTTCGCCCTCGAAATTTTCCTTTTCCCACACTAAAACAAATGTGGGTAACTTAGCTTCATCATATCCTCCGACTCCCAAGTTGCTTCTTCAAACTTGTGGTTTCTCCACAACACCTTGACGAGGGGCATTGTCTTATTTCGTAGAACTTTTTCTCTACGATCTAAGATCTTCACTGGTTGCTCCTCATAAGAAAGATCGTCTTCTAATTGTACCACCTCGGAAGAGAGTACATGTGAAGGGTCTGGTATGTACTTCCTTAAGAGGGATACATGGAAGACATCATGCACCTTGGCCATAGTAGGTGGAAGTGCTAGTCGATAGGCCACAGCCCCAACACGATCAAGAATCTCGAATGGGCCGATGTACCTTGGACTTAACTTCCCTTTCTTTCCAAACCTCATGACCTTCTTCCACGGAGATATGCGTAAAAACACCATGTCTCCGACTTTAAACTCAAGGTCTCGTCGACGATTATCTGCATAACTCTTCTGTCGACTTTGGGCTGCCTTGATATGCTGCTGAATGGTTTTCACCTTCTCCACCATTTCTTCGACCATTTCTGGTCCAAGCAGCTTACGTTCACCGACCTCATCCCAACATGCCGGTGTTCTACACCTTTTCCCATACAGGGCTTCATATGGTGCCATTTGGATGCTCGAGTGGAAACTATTATTATAAGAGAACTCAACTAGGGGAAGATGTTGATCCCATCCTCCTTTAAAGTCCATTGAGCACGCTCTCAACATATCCTCAAGTGTTTGGATAGTCCGCTCGGATTGGCCATCAGTTTGAGGATGATAGGCCGTACTGAAGTTCAGTTCAGTATTCAGAGCATGTTGAAGACTCTTCCAAAACATAGAGGTAAATCTTGGATCTCGGTCCGACACAATAGATAGTGGTACTCCATGCAACCGTACCACTTCCCTGATATATATCCGTGCCAGTTGATCCAAAGAGAAATCCTCTCGAATAGCAATGAAGTGTGCAGTCTTTGTAAGATGATCCACAATAACCCAGATTGCATTGTTGCTTTTGGATGTCCTTGGAAGTCCAGTGACGAAGTCCATGGTGATGTTCTCCCATTTCCATTCTGGTATGGGCAATGGTTGCATCATCCCCTTAGACTTCTGCCTCTCTGCCTTCACTTGCTGACACACCAGGCACTTTGATGTATATTCGGCGATCTCCTTCTTCATATTATCCCACCAAAAGTTTTCTCGGAGATCTCGATACATCTTTGTGCTCCCTGGGTGAATAGAGAAATTTGAACTATGTGCATCATCCAAAAGTTCCTTCTTCAGCTCCGAACTTGATGGGACACATAGTCTTTTCCCAAACCGCACAATTCCTTCTTCATTAACATTAAACTCTGAGGATTTTCCCTTTTTGATAGCTTCCACTTTTTCTTGGATTCTCGCATCATCCATTTGAGCATCCTTTAACCTTTCCAAAAGATATGGTTGAGCAATCATTTGTGAAAGGATTGATGATGATCCCTTCTTTATGATTCCCACGTCCATCTTCATCAAGTCTAAGAAGATTGGATCCTTCTCAATTCTCATCATTGATAGAATTGCTGGATCCTTTCTACTTAGGGCATCCGCCACCTTGTTCGCCTTCCCAGGGTGGTAATGTATTGAACAGTCATAATCCTTGATGAGCTCTATCCATCTTCTCTGGCGCATATTAAGCTCTTTCTGTGTGAATATATATTTAAGACTTTTGTGGTCAGTATATATCTCACATTTCTCTCCATAGAGATAATGCCGCCAGATTTTCAAGGCAAAGATCACCGCCGCCAACTCCAGATCATGCGTTGGATAGTTTCGCTCATGGATTTTCAACTGTCTTGAGGCATAGGATATCACCTTATCATTCTGCATCAGCACACATCCTAATCCCTTCTTCGAAGCATCACTGAATACCACAAAAAGCTCCCCACTTGTGGGTAAAGTGAGCACAGGTGCAGTGATAAGCCTCCTTTTCAACTCCTTGAAGCTTTCTTCGCATTCATCACTCCAAGCAAACTTTACTCCCTTTCGAGTTAGCTTGGTAAGAGGGTTGGACAATCGTGAGAAGTTTCTCACAAATCGTCGATAATATCCAGCTAACCCCAAGAAGCTACGGATATCAGTTACCGATGTTGGCCTCGGCCATCCCTCAATTGCATCTGTTTTGGAGGGGTCCACAGATATCCCATTGCTTGTGATGATATGGCCCAAGAATGAGACCTCCTTCAACCAGAACTCACACTTGCTGTACTTGGCATAGAGCTTCTCCTTGCGCAAAGTCTCCAGTACAGTTCTTAAATGCTCCTCATGGTCCTCCTTGGTTTTGGAGTATATTAGAATATCATCTATAAAGACTACCACAAATTTATCTAGGTAATCTCTAAAGACTCTATTCATCAAGTCCATGAATATTGCTGGAGCATTGGTGAGTCCAAAAGGCATTACTATGAATTCATAGTGCCCGTACCTTGTACGAAAAGCAGTCTTGGGGATATCTTCCTTCTTCACCCTTACTTGATAATATCCCGACCGCAAGTCGACCTTGGAGAAGTATTGTGCTCCACGCAGCTGATCAAACAAGTCATCGATTCTTGGGAGAGGATACTTGTTCTTTATCGTGATTTTGTTAAGTTCACGATAATCGATGCAAAGCCGCATTGACCCATCCTTCTTCTTGACGAAGAGGACTGGTGCACCCCATGGTGATGCACTTGGGCGTATAAACCCTTTATCCAGATTCTCCTGTAGTTGTTTCTTCAGCTCTTCAAGCTCAACAACAGCCATTCTATATGGAGTCTTGGATATTGGTAGCGCCCCAGGTATAAGTTCAATTGAGAACTCAACATCTCTTCTTGGAGGAAGACCAGGAAGTTCCTCGGGAAATACTTCAGCGAATTCCCTCACAATAGGCATTTCTTCAAGGGTGGTTTCTTCCTTGGACTCAATCATCTGAGCCAGATATGCGTGCTCATAAGGCAGTAATATCCATGCTTGAGATGATGGAGCTAAAGGAGATTCATCTTCCTCCTGACACTTGTAAAGAATCGGGGGTCGATTCTCCATATGGAGTGTGATTTCCCTCTCCCGAAAATTTATGTTGGCTCTATATAAGGAAAGCCAATCCATGCCAAGAATTGCATCAAATTCCACCAAAGGGAGTATGACGAGGTTCGCCGGGAAATTCAATCCACAGATTATAACAGGGGAGGACTTATACTCATGGGATGCAATGATAGCCCCATTTGCCGTACTCACCGACATCTTTACTTCCATGACTTGTGGTGGTGCAGTGATTATTCTACTAAACTTTTGAGATATAAAAGAATGCGTAGAACCTGAATCAAAAAGTATGTTCGCTATTATTGAATGAATAACTAGCGTACCTGTCACCACTTCGTTGTCGGGGTTCACTTCGGCAGAAGTGATGGCAAAAGCTCTTCCTTGCTGTCTTGGAGGTTGTTGATTGCCTCCGATAACCCT
Organism: Viscum album; assembly: GCA_963277665.1. Classification (NCBI taxonomy): domain Eukaryota; kingdom Viridiplantae; phylum Streptophyta; class Magnoliopsida; order Santalales; family Viscaceae; genus Viscum; species Viscum album. Next base: position 598,884,268 of record OY728134.1, on the reverse strand, counting down.
TGGATTAGGGCACTGATTCGCAAAATGACCCGGTTCTTTGCATTTGAAGCATTGAACAACGCGTTGAGGTTCGAACGGAGCGTTCCTCCCCTCCGTCGCAGCCGCGGGTCCTTCTTGCTGACAGTTAACAGCTAGGTGCCCTTCTCTTCCACATTTGAAGCATTTTCTTGTCCCCCTAAGGCAATTTCCCGGGTGCTTCTTTCCACACTTTTGGCAAGTGGGGTGCTGGAATTTCTTAGCGCCGTTGGATTTATCCATCGGACCACCAGCATTGAAGTCCACCTTCCGCTTCTTGTCCCCATGATACCCCTGTGATTCTCCGATCTCCATTTCAAACTTGAGGGCACATTGGACAATTTCCTCATAGCTGTCGAAGTCACGGATCGCTAATTCTTTCCGCAAGCTAGGCTTCAGCCCACCAAAGAAGTGGTCAACCTTGCATTCGGGGGTAACGACAAAGCCGGAAGCGTATCGTGCAAGCCTTGTGAAGTTTGCCTCGTACGCTCCCACAGATTCCTCATCTTTCTGCTTGAGGGAAAGGAAGTCCCTTTCCATCTTAAGACGGAGGGTGCGTGGAAAATATTTATCGAAAAACATCTTCCGGAATACCTTCCATTCCAAAGCCTCGATCTCCTCCTCAGGCTTCGTATTTTTGATCAACGTCCACCATTGATCAGCTTCACCCTCCATACGATAAGCCGCCAGGAGAACCTTCTCTTTTTCAGAGCATTGGAGGATGGAGAATATCTTTTCAATGGAGTTGATCCATTGTTCAGCAATCGTGGGATCGGATGATCCACTAAAAGTAGGAGGCCTTTGTCTCATGAAGCTTTCAATAGCGACTTGTTCTTTCTTAGGGGGGGTTGAACGTTCTTCTTGACCAGTGTTTCTATTCAAAACTTGAGTTAGCTGAGAGAGAAGCGTGACAAAGTTCGCGATTCCCGCTCCCATTGGATTGGGCATCTCATTGGTACAATCATCACACTGATCTTCACAACGGTTGTTAGCCCGAGTTCTCCTATTACCGGCCATTGGCTGGAATAAAAGGAAAGTTAGGGGTAACACATAAAGGGTAATCCAAAGAAAAAAGTTGATGACTTATAAATAAACTTTAATCTCTTCAACTCATGAGTCTATAGGATTCAATCCAGGCTTTTCATGATCTTCCTTCTAATATATATTCTTAGGGGCATTTTTCCCTTAATAAGGGTTCATACTAAGATTGTAAATTTATCAAAACATATCCCCCGAGAGTGTCGTAACCAAGAGTGCAGCAAGGCCCGTTGTCGTGCACCAGTTCCCGTTCGAGTCTAGCTCAAAGCGGTGTTTTCGGGTTTTACCCCTAGGATACATCTGTGCCAGAGCCGCCTCTACCTGCTCGTATCCAGACATGGATGTATCTGTTTGATAAACCACTTACTTAGTATTTACCAAAATTTAGGGATGTTTTTATTATGCTTAGTCTTGTATCTAAGGCTTTACTAGGGTTTCCTAATCCCAAAAATAACTAAACCTATCCTCTGATACCAACTATGACAACCCTGCTTTTTATTACAACTCAAACATGCTTTATTACATAAAACTTCACTTGATACAACAAAGAAGATCGAGAGGTTTAGTGTCTTTGGGGCTTAGGATCATTACATAAAAACTTTAAACTTGAAATACAACATCCTTATTGAAAACATCCTTTACATGACCACTACATTCCTTCGTACTTAGCATTGCATGGGATAACCTGAGGACATGCATAAGAAAAGGGTGAGCTATAAAGCCCAGTAAGGGAGTACATAATGAATAACATGAGGAGTACAATACATGTTAGGTAATAGGCATATCAATAGATCATAAAAGAGACATGAACATAAAGGCATGATAAAGCATGATAATCATAACATGGAAATGTGGCAACAACACTTAACATTGAATTAGCATGAGCCAAGGCTCATTGCACATGGATCATGAGTAAACCCTCATTGCACTTGAAGCAAGAGTAAACCCTCGTTGCACTTGAATTAGCATGAGTCAACACTCATTGCACATGACGTATCATGATACTATACTTTACCCAATGCATTGGAGCGCTACAAAGGGCGCACCCTTCTTAAACATTTCATTTCATGCATAAGTGTGCCACATGGATCATAAAACATGGATTCATAAAACATAATAATTTATTCCACGATAAAGGAAAGTGGAATTCATACATGAAACTTTACAATCAATAAGTAAATGTGCATAAAGGTGAATACCCTTGATGGAGAAATGGGCATGGTATTCACTACACAATGACATTGGCTTAGAAAATCGGTGCGATTTCGGCAGCGTAACGGCGTGACATAAGAACTCATAAAAAGGGTTGATGAGGAAGAAAGGGGTTCCTCATCATATTTACATGTAATGGACAGTAAGGAGGTCATATAGATACATTTCCCAACAATTGAAAAGGAATTTAGATTCATGATACAAAAGTATTGCTTGAATATAGAAGAGGAGAAAAAGGTTCCTTTCGGAATTTCGGCATAGTAATGGGTGTACATGGGAGGCATTTAATGAGAGAGAAAGGGGTCTCCCATCATTCAAACAATAAGAGGGAAGTATGGGAGAGGTGCGAAACCATACCCCAACATTCATAAATGAAATTAAAAGGGCAATACAACTTAAAGAAAATTGACAAAAATGAGAAAGGAAGAAAAACCCTTACTTGGAAGTGTGCTTCCAAAGGCTAGAGAGAGGCTTGTGAGAGGCTTCTTGGGAGCTTGGGGAACCTTGAGAGGATTCTAGAGAGAGTAGGGCAGAGTTTGGACGAACTTCAAGGGCTTTGAGTGAGGAGGAAGTGGGAGCTTGGGTGGGTTTATATAGGAAAGGTGAGAGAATTCTTTATTATTTAGGTTTGGGACCCCTTATATTAAAATAATCCAAACCACAAACCATCCCATGGTATTTGCCCATGGTTTCTGGAAAAGGGAAGAGGAAAACAATATTTTACAAGGCCAAGGTCCGAACTTATTAAAAAATTAGGGTTGCTTATGTGGAGGTGAGTCACACTCCCATGGAAATTAATTTAAAAAGGCAAAGTGTTGAATAAGTCTTGAGGGCTCCATTAATGCTTTGAAAAGTGAGTCAAACAAACCCAAAACCTCATTATTTTATTGATAAAACACATATTGGCCGAACATAAGGATTATGGTATTTTATTACATCACCATTGGGTCATTATGATGTCATAAAACACATTATATATTTAAATGGTATTTAATTTTTACCCAAAAATTTGACTGTCTCAGAAAATTATGAAAAATTCACCGTTGGATAATTTCGACGTCCTGATTCCAAAAATAATATTTATTTTATCTAAATAATTTTCTAAATATGTGAATTTTCACTTTTAAAATAAAAACCGACATTTATAAAAAATTCACGGGTTTTGACAGAAATGGCTTTCAAACCTTAATAAAAATTTTAATTGCATTCATAAAATTATAAGATCATTTATACTTAATAAAAATTAATTTAATATTAATAATAATATTTTGTTAAAATATTATTTAATTCAAAAATCCTTTAATTTAATAAAATATAATTCTTAATTAAATAATAACTAAAAACATCATTTGTACTTTAAAAACTAATTACAATGCATAAAAAATGACTAGAAATTATATTCATTATTATATACAAAAAATAATGTACATGAACATGGTGCTACTTATTTGTTACATAACCCCTTAAAATAGCCGCATAAGACCTAAGGGTAAGGTGTGCGATGGTGACAGACTCTTGGGGTTGCTCGGATAACATCGCTCGAGTGGTAATCTCTATCAACTTCCATTTTTCCCGTAGACGATCACGTTCGAGCTTGACTTGATGAAGCTCAGCTTGGGCTTGGTCAAGGGCAAAGCCCAAAGACGCCACCTCCTTTCCGAGCTCCGACAAATGGGCTTCGTAAGGGGCAATTCTACTGGATGAGGCCATCGCTTCCTTTGTCTGAGTAGAAAATTGGTTCGTTAAAGCCCTATATTTAAACTACCCAGATGATCACTGTTCAACGGCTATAAAAGTAACGGTCACAAATCTTAACGTTAAACTAAAGAAGTTGACATCATATAAAAACATAAAGAAACATTTAACTGGGTCAAGAGGGATTTTCCATTAATGAAATTTTGGGTCGTTACAAAGGGTTTGGGAGAGGATGGTGCTCAGAGGCCCCAATCTGAGATGTTTTTTTGAATATTATAATTTTAATTTCTAAATAAAAAATTTTAACCAAAATACTTGATATTAGGGCATAATCATGTATCTCATATTTATAAAAAAATTTCTAGAACTTTATAAAATTATTTATGAATTTATTTTAAAATAAAAGGATTTTAAAATAAAATTAAATTAAAAAAATACTATTTATAATACATTGTATAGTCATAATTTTTTTTTCATGAAATAATTAAATAACATTTTCATTGTGTCTAAAAATCAAATTATCGAATACATATCAACGAAAAATATATTTTATTAAGAAAAACAATTCTTAAAAGGAATTCATGGAATTAAAAGTTTATTGACAAAAAAAAGTTACACTATGGTCTAGACACATAACCCATAATCACACATTCATGCTCCTTGGGGGTAAGGTGTGAAATTCTTGTAGTTTTATAGGGTGCCTCAGCTAATGTTAACTGAGTGGTAATCTATAGAAACATGAAATTATACTACAATATATTTAGTTAGAGTTTTACTTGATGAAGCTCTTCTTGGGCTTGGTTAAGGGTGATCCTCAAGGAAGATACCTCCCTCCCATGTTTTGAAAAATCTGATTCAAATGAAATAACAATATTGGTTGAGGCTATCAATTCGTTTTATATATCAATTATTATATTCCCTTACTACTTATAAACACTAATTTTAATGGTAAAATTATAATCCAATGTTATATATTCTAATGTTCATATTTTATAACTTTAATATTTTCATTACAATTAGAAATAATTAATTGGTATTTATATTTTAATGGTCGAATCCCAATTTTCACATTTTCCTTTATACCATATAAATACCTCTTCATTATTTCCATCAAAGTTCACTAAAATTACTCTAAGGTTCATATTTTCATTTTTATAAGATGTTTATTTGATTAATAAGATTTTTGTACTTATATGGGGTTTTTAGTGGGGGGTATGGGTTAATTATTATATATTGGGGTGATCCATACATTCCCATTTTAGCTATTCTATTTTTTAATCTTTTTCTAGTTGCAATGTTTCAAATTTTAATCAGTTTTATAGCTGACTAATGTAATGATCATTTTTAATGTTTTATATTTTTTTTCATTCTATCAGTTTTATACAACTATGAAATTGTAACAAATATAATAAAAAATTATTTCGGAAAAAATATCAATTAGAAATTTTGTGTCATTAAATATTCATAATCCATGTGTTCCAAATAATGGATTTCAGTCATAAGGAATAACTTATGAATTACCCATCGAAATAAAATCGGTTGCATAACCCGATTTAATTACTAATAAAAGGAAAATTCGTAATGAAGGAATTTGATAATGATTATATGTCTTATATTTCCTGGCAATGAAAGTACAAATACACTATGTACATATGTGAGAGGAATATTTTCATAACGTATAAGCAATACAAAACATCAAAGGGTTTTTTCACTGATGAAGAGATACAAAAATTATTTAGGAAAATAATCCTTTCAAATAGAGTAACATAAAAAGATGACATCTATGATGGAAAATGATTTCAAAAGATTCCATTTTACATTTATTTGAAAAATATACATTCCATTTTTTAAAAATATAATGAAAATATAAATAATCATCAAACATTAAAGAAATCCTATGTTTAGAAAATAACATTTTTATGAAAATCAAGATTTGAAACACTATGATGCCATGATGAAGAATGAGCTATATTCATGATGGATTTGTTTTAGAAAATTAAGATTCATTTCAAATTTTGGAAAAAAATTCCCAAAAGTACCATTTTTTGGAAAATGATAGAAAGTTTCATTTTAACATGATGTTTTAAAATCTTATTAAGGGTAAAAATTATTTAAACAATCATTTAAAAATTTGTTGAAAACATTTTTCAAAACCATATACTTAGACGATGGAGTATTTTAATCCAAATATATTAATAAAGACATATTTTATTATTAAGAATCACAATTATTTAATGAACCAAATTGTGAAAATAACACTATTATAAAAAAATCATGAATAGACAAAGGATAATATAATTAAAATGTGTTATTATAAAATTATCCATGAAATTCATTCAATGGTAATTCAAGAATAAGAAATATTGTTTAAATTGAGATTGAAATATAATCACATACTGCATTACTAACCTTTAAAGAATAACATAAAATGAATTAATTAGAATAAAATTGACCTAAAATATTATTTTATTAATAATGATTCTTGTTATAGTTTGTAAATGGGTTGTACATACTCAATTAAAAATAACTTTTTTTCATAAAAGAACATGTGTCTCGAAGTAGGATGTTTCTGATAAAACCCTTACAATGATCATATCAATGAGGAGAATGTTAATTAATATGGTGATTATATTTAAAAAAATTATATCCAAAATATTTGTTTAGGAATAAAACATATTTTGATCATATTTCAATTCACATATAATTTTTCCATAATATAATAAAAAAAGTAGTCATATAAACCAATGAATATAAATTGAGTTTGGAACCCCCATACCCCATGCTTTCTATTTGTTAAGTTCCCTTTAAACTCATGTATATTGTTTTTAAACAATTTTTAAACATGTTCCAAAACGTTTTAATATTTATAGCATCATATATTATCCTTTTATAACTTCATTTTACCAATTCATTACTAATAATTCATTATCATTATTGTTTCAGATGTTAAATTACTTCTTTTTATCATGAATGTTATATTCTAATAGTTCATGATAAAAAAACTAGTATATAAAATAAATCATTTCCATAAATATAATAGTTTTAGAAATATCAATTTTTTCATTAAATTCCTTTATAATAATTATTTAAATTAGAAAGTGGAGAATAAATCACATTGCCTTGATGAGATAGTAAGTGTTATATACGCATGAGAGATATTATGATTTTCATAATGGGTAAAAGGGTAAAGAATTGTGTTGTATATTAAAATTATAGAATAAATATAATATAATAAATGTGATTTAAATTCATAAAATGTATTATTATATCATTCCATGTAATGCATTAGTGAAAAACGAATCACATAACATCGTGAGTCGATAGTCCGCCGTAAGCAGAATCAAAGTTATAATATTCTATACAGAATGGAATGTAAAAAAGTTTTAAATGATATTACATGTAAATTAGTATAATTATCTCATAAAGACCAAAAACAATCATTATATACATAATTGTATATATCCATGATATTTGGTGATGGAAAATGAATTATGTTACTTTGTGAGGCGACATTCCTCTTTACACATGATCTAATGTTTTATTTCCTATTCAAGAGAGGAATATAATGTTTTAAGTCAAGATATTATAATAAAAATATATATTTATAAATAATATAATGAGGATATTATATCATTATCTTTTAATAATATTTGGAGGAGCTAGATGAAAAAATAATTTAATATGCCCGGTTAAGGATGTGACTTCTTATTTGGAAAAATAAATTTGGTTCTCACCAAATGAATTATTTGGTTTGATTTATGAAACAAAAAAAGGATTATCTAATAAGAGGATGGATTAAGGGATGTTATTTGGGAATGAATTCAAAGATACAATAGGATTTATATGTTTTCCAAGGAGGGGAGAGGTGGTTCCCTTTTATAAGTGGGGGAGGGGAAACACATGGAATTTTTGAAAAGATAGAATTTCATAAACATTGTTCTCATTAAATAAGGATATGAATATGATCATTTTGGAATAATAAATGATATATGGTACACAAATTACCATGATATAGAGATTTTACAAAAAAAAATTATCATTTTTAACATTATAATTAAGGTTTATCCCACGATAATTTTGTTTTTACCTTAACTATGGAATTTTTTATTATTATTTTCACTATAAATTCTGATAAAAAATTAAGTGGAAATTATAATATATTATAAAATAAAATGATTATAAATATGGCTTCTATTTTTAAAATGATAACTCACATAAGTGGAATAATTTAATATAAAATAAATTTCATTATCTTGTCGAAAATTTTGTTTTCCAAAGGAAAAAAATTAAATGAATTAAATTAGTTTAGATAAAAAATAAATATGTAAATGATTTAATTAACTAATTTTTATTAATAAATATATGATTAAACAATTTTTAATTTTGAAACCTCATAAAAAATTTTACTTTTAAATTCCTTAAATAAAATTAAATCTTTTAATAAAAATAGGGATTTTTTTCTACTTATCAACAAATAAAAATTTTACAAAAAATACAAAAACATGACCCTATGATTATTTTTATATGGTGACTTGAAAAATAATTTTAGTTTTTTAAAGGAAGTATTATAATATTTATAAAAATTTATTTTCAATTATGTGTGAAATGTACAATGAAACCACCTTTTATAAAAATATATTTTTACATAATATAGTAAATTTTTATTTAAATTATGCTTTTTTATTTATAATAAATTAATAATAATTGAATAAATTTGATACTAGTTTAATCCTCATAATTTCATTTTAATAAGATTTGATTTATCATATATGTTATTACAGTTCATTTAGATTGTAGGTTCCATGTTTCAAAAGCAATCAAATATATTGAATTTATGTAACACCCCAAGATTTCAAAGGACATTATTTTTTCGAAGTAATTCAATAACTTGCACTACACGCAACACCGATTTCAAGCGCACCACGACTTACCAAACTAGCCGTTTAAAATAGGTTATGAATACTATTAACTAAATTTTTAACTTCATATAATCCCTATAATTTCAGAATCCATATTATGAGTTTTTTAGACATAATGAAATAAAACAAATTCATTTTTTTCAGATAAAAGAAGCATTTTTAAAAAAATTAAAATTTACCCCCTTTTAATGGAGAACCATTTTTAAATCCAATTTTTAAAACTTTTATATATTCAATTTTACCAAATAAACTTTTTCTTTATAATCGGGACATAAGAATTTAGTTTCGATAAATTTTGTGTGTTTTTCTGATAACTTTCATATTTCGGTTAATAGTGAAAAATACTATATTTTAACTGAAAACAACTTTTTTAATCAAAATAATTTTTCTAAGTTATACATTTTATTGTTTTAGAAGTTTAAATAGATTATATTTTTACCATTTATTCCAATTTTATTCAATGGAAATAATTTCACATTGAAATTGAATATAAAAAAGAATAAATCTTTTGTTAGTTTTTATTTCTTAAAAACAAGGTTTTTGGTTTTGACAATGGAAATTAATTTTAAATTAATAAATGCAACATCAATGTATTTATTTTTGTAAAATATACTTAATTTTTTAATTCATTATAAAAAAATTAGATTAGGGTGTAATTTTGGTATTTTTCTGAAAACATTATAGTTTTGATGAATATTGAAAAACACTCAGTTATTGGTTAAAACCGAAATTTTATTTAAATAATTATTTATTTAATTTAAATTTATATTATGTCAAAATAGATCAATAATACCTATTTATGTTCAATATAATAAATTGGAGTCATTCTATAATAAGTTTAGATATATAAAAGTTTCATTGAACTTTTTACCATCTTTTACCCACCTCCTAGGAGAATTTCCAAATTCACATAAAACATAATTTTACCATTTCTGTGATTTTAATTTCATATATCCAAGAGACATGGTTAACCAAAGTAAGAAAAATGTTGTTCAATAATATGAAAAATAATTTTTGGTGAATAGTAACTTTTGACTTTTATTTACCGCGGTTAAAGGTAAATAGAGTAATTAAAGTTAAATAGAATATTATAATAATACAAAATTCTCTAAACACTTGTCCTAACCTTATTTGATGAGTCATGGCAGACCAGTGCCATCCTTGGGGCGATTTTGGGACCCCATCGAGCCACTTATAAATGATAATGACACTTTAATTTAATTAACTTAAAATAAAGGCAAAAATGACATAAACAAAAATCTTTTAATAAATCTATTTTTACAAGGGGTTATATAATTAATATTTTAGAATATAAATATTCATTATAAATCTAAAAATATTTCCTACATTTTAGTTTTTTTATAATTTTTAGACATCATATTAATTAAATTATTTCTGACAAAATAATGATTAGTATTTACCTCATTAATAAAAGTTTTGAATAAATAAGAATATTAATATTAAAACTATATCCAAAACCTGTCCAATTATTATTGGATGATTATATTTATACCATGAGTATTATTATATTCTTCTTTAATTAGTTTTGGACCTTTAGAAACTGAATATAAATATATAATAAAATAATATTTTCACACTTTCCTAAAGAGACCCTCCTCCCCCTTATAAAAGGACACCACTTCTAACCCATTCCACACACCTATCAAGACCATTGAATTGTCCAAACCCTACCCAAATAATCTCTCAATATCCCTATCGTACACCTAGAAGCCTTACCTTATGCATAAGTTGTAACACCCCAGGTAAATAAAGAATATGACATTTTCATATTTATCCATATTTGTGAATAAAATATTAATATCACTTTAAAGGGGACACTATGCTTGATAGCGTACCCAACACGCAACAACGAGTTTTTTTGGGAATCTTACGTTGCACTCTAATAATAAAATAATATTATTTTAAATGGTAGTTAACATATAGCCGTTGTATTGGCAGGAATGGATAGAAATAACTAAAATATAATTATACATGTTTTTTTAAAATGTTTTTACACTTATCCAATAAAAGATAAAGGCTTAAAATACGGAAAGAATTCAATTTTAGGCGTATATGCCCTAGTTTTCACTAATGGTTCACTTATCGCCTTTTGATGGCGAACCATCATTAAATGTAGTTTTGTTCACTCTTATACATTATTTTGGACCAAATAAAACTCTTCTTAAGAATTGGGACATCAAAATTTACTTTGTGTAAATTTTTGGTATCTTTCCGATAAAGTTCATTTTTTAATGAATAGTGTAAAATGTTGTATTTTAATTCAAAACCTCTTTTAAATCTAATTTATTTATATGATTATATTATCTTTTTAATTGGTTTTAAAGTAAAATTAGAATATATTTTTACCATTAAATCCAATAGTGGTTGTTGGAATTAATTTCACTTTGAAATCGGACTTAAACTAGTGTCAATCTTTTGATACTTATTATTTCACAAAAACATGCTTTTTGTTATGACAGCGGGAATTAATTATTAAATTAATTAATTTGACTTATATGTTTTGAATTTTTTAAAATAGACTTCATTTTTCAATTCGGAATATCAAATATATCTTAGGGTGAATTTTTGGTAATTTTCTGAAAAACAACAATTTTTGATGAATAGTGAAACCACTTAGTGGTACTTATAAAAACTGATTTTTCTGCTTAAATGAAATTTTTCCATCTTTGTGTTTTGAATTTCAAAAATCCGACATACATGGTTGTCATTAAGAAGTAAAATGTGGTTCAATGGGATAAAAATAATTTTTTGGTGAATAGTAACTTATTAAGTTTTTAATCGCGATTAGAGGAAATTAGTGTAGTTTAAGGTAAAAATAATGTTTTAATAATATTAAATGAACTTGACACATGTCCTAACCTCCTTGGATGTTTCATGGCCGACCAAGACAACCCATGGGTCAACTTGGGGACCCCATGGAGCCACTTTGGTTGGAAAATGACATAATATCTTTTTTTTAATGTTAAAGTAAAAACAACACAAACATGACATGTTTTACTACATCAATTGTTACATGGGGTTATAAAATTCATATTTTCGATTATAAATAGTCATTGGAAATATAAAACGATTTCCTAAATCATGATAGTTTTTTTATAATTTATAGACACTAAATAAAGTAAATTATTTATGACATCATGATGATGCAACGGTGACCTCATTATTTAACGATTTAAATAAAATGGAAAGATAATGTAAAATCTAAGACCTACACATGTCAAAAACCAATTGGATGGGTGGATTTAGAAACCTTATCACCTTATCCTCGAATTATGTCAATATGGGACCCTTTAAATCTGAAACTCATTTTCCAATAAAGTAATATTTCTTTACTTTCCAAAAGTGCCCCTCCTCTCCTCTTATAAAAGGCCCCCACCTCTACCTATTTTCCCAAACATCCAAAGCCTTTGGCTCGGCCAACCCCTGCCCATTTTGTCTCTCCACTTCCCTCCCTTACTCCGTGAAGCCTCACTTTGGGCATAGGACTTCCCAAGGAAGCCTTTGAGCTCAAACCAAAGGGAGTTACCCGATTTTAAGGTAAAGTCTTCACTTGAGTCCGTTTTTTTATTTGGCTTCTCCAACTCCCTAAACTCTTTTTATTCTTTTCTTTTGTAACAACTCCAGTATACTCAATATACTAGGATGTTTTTATAAGAATAATTCGAGCTACACTTACACACACCTACATCTAATGGTTAATGAACATACTGTTTCCGTGGATGGCGAATTTCTGCCTCACGAAACGATGATTGTTCAACACTGATATAACACCTTCAAAGGTGGACATTAAGATGTCACTATATTTATATATGATATATAATATGTTTATGTTTTACTTAAGATTATGTATTTTTCATTTGTGGCTTAACTTTATGGCTTTCATTATGGGTATACGTGATATCTTCATTTTAGGAAGTGCGGACTACCGCCCCCTCGAAGTGATATGATTCGTTAATGCCATACGTGGGACGTATAAAGGATGGATTTAATGTTATTATATATGATTTCATACTGTAATTATTATATACCTATATATCATTATTATTTCTTTCCATAAAAGTATGAAATAGAAATGGAAGTAGCGTTCATGCGTACGTACGGCTTACCGTCTCCATGAACGGTACATTTCATTTCTTATCTCAAAATATTATGTACTATTATAAGTACATATATATAATGGATATATATGATGTATGATACATCTAAATGATTAATATAATTCTGGAATTAAAATATACATACCTCTCATATAGTTTTAATTCAATTAATACGACATAGAAATGAAAGTAGCGTTCATGCGTACGTACGGCTTACCGTCTCTATGAACGGTGCATTTCATTTCTTTCCTCTAAATGATTATGTGATATTATAAATACATGTATATGATGTATATATATAATATATATGATATCCAAATAAGGAATGTCATTTTGGATATAAAGAACCTTTGACCACACGAACAACATCTAATTGTAAGAAGTCCACTTTCAACTTAAGAACCAAATATCGACAAAACAATCATTATTAACTTAATGATTACATAATGTTTATAACATGGAAATAAGTGATATAAAAGGAATAATAAGATTGAAAAAGGTTCTTAATCAAGTAGAAATTAACTCAAGTTTATTATTCAGGACGTTAAAGAACGAACAAGACAAGTTGGACCCGAGGTAAGGGATCCTACACCTCTCTTTCTTTTTAAGTACACTCTTTTATGTCATTCCATCTAAGATAATATTTCTTGTTATTGGGATGTTATTATATATTACACTTACTGTAATTTTTATTTTCATGTTATTAGAGACCCTATTCTCTCTCATCAATCCATTTTGGGAGTTTTGAGTGGCGCCGTTAGGCTGCCGAATTTTCGTAAGAGATCTAACCTCTCTCTTTCTTTTTATGTACTCCCCTTTATGTCACTTATTTTAAGCTCCTATTTGTTTTGATGGGGGATGTTATTTCTTATTCCTCTTTATGTAAATTTTGTTGTAATGTCATTAGATACACTATTTTATCTCATCAATCCATTTCTGGAAGTTTTAAGTGGCGCCGTTAGGCTGCCGAGTTTTCGTAAGTGATTTTTCATCTCACTTTTATTCCCGTGAGGTTTATGCTACATTTTCCACAATTTCCTTTGAGTGGTGTATGTACTGACCATTATTTTACTCATTGTGTAATATTCCTTCATTTATGAGTATTTACATCAATGATGTATTGTCCTTCTTTCAGAGGTCGTATGTTTCGGAAGATACCCAAGTCGGTAAGGGAACCTTTCACCCTCCTTCTTTTTAAAAGACTTCTTTTGTTGGGTCTTTTAATTTACATATTATTATGTTGGGATATGTTCTCATATATCCTTATTGATGTAAATTTTATGTCCGAGTTATGAGATACCCTTTATCTCTCTCATCAACCCTTTATGTAAAATTTTATGTGACGCCGTTAGGCTGTCGAATTTTACCAAGGGAACTTCTTAACACAATTTAGATTTCTTTGGGTTCAACATGTAGTTATTGAATATGTCATCCTTTGAATATGTGTGAATAACATTTGATTGTTTTACACTTAATATCCACTTCTATTGGGTGTATTTATATTTTTCACACATAATTATGAGATTGATTTATCCTTAATTTAAGGATACCATCATTATAATGGATTTCATCTCATTTTACATTTCTTTTGAGACTTCATTGTTGTTATGAACCAATTCACTCTTATATGGTGTGTATACTGTCTTTTGACATATTATATCATGAATCCTTTTATTCTCATGATATTATAAAGTTCATATTAAATGTTATTCTGCTATTATTTGTATTCAAGAGTCTCTTATTTTGTTAAAAACTCTTTAACAAAAATATCATTTTAAATGTTTTAAAGATTTATTATTCTAAATATTTATCTTTAATGTCCATGTTTTCAAAATGGTTTTCAGTATTTATTTATATGGACATTAGTGTTTTAAAATTATAATTCCATTAAAAGCTTCAAAGTGGTATGGGACACTTTGATTCAAAAATCTCTTTTAAATGGTTTTTGAAAATGGATTGATTAATTAAATATCTGGGAATTATTTATTGTGATTGCAAATGAAATATTGTTATTGAAATGTTTATGTTTTCCATATTTTATGTGTAATAATGGTACTTGGACATTATGACGGGTGGTTCTGTGAATAACAGGACGGGTGGTTACGTTATAACCTCCAATGCATTGGGTATGGAAGTCGCCCGTATGGCTATTCCATTAAGTATGTATGGAAATTGGCCGTATGGCTATTCCATTAAGTGATATGTGTGGGAGTCGACCGTATGGTTATTTCACTTAAGTATGTTTATGTCCCAAGTTACCTTTATATATGTTATGTGTTCTTTATATGGGTTTTATGGTAATCTTTTGGTTACAAAAGGGTAAGTAATGATATTTTATTCAGTGAAGAGTTTTTACTACTTCATAAAGGTGAAAAGTATTACTTTGATAAAGTATACATGGTTTACTTTTTGTTTTGATAAACTAACAGTTTTTATTCTTTGTGTATCCCTTACTGAGTTTTTATGCTCATCCCAAGTTTTTGAAATGTTCTTCACAGGACTTAGCGTGGAATAGGGTCAAGGATGGGATCAAGGGAAAGTCATGCTACCTAAAACATGAAACTAGACATGTTTCTTTTTAAGAGTTTTTATTTTATGGAAATTTAGAAGAATATACTACTTTGTAATCTTTTGAGATGTAATAGTTATGTCCTAATTCTCTAAAACTCTAAACCTGAAAAGATCCTCAATGTGAATTATTAATTTAATTAAATTTTAAGTAAGGTTTAAGGCTGGGGCCTTATAGTTGGTATCAAAGGTCGGTTTAGATAACTTTAGAGGTTAGGGTATTCTTTAAGCATAAGTGACATTACCATAATGGTTAGGATTTTAGAAAGAGTCCTAGTTTTAGATAAAGTGAATGAGTAAGTATATCTTAGTGTTTATCTTCCTCATTATTACTTGATGGTTATATTGATATACTCACACTGACCTTTTTGGTTTTAGTAAATGGCTGGATCTAGCAGGCACCAAAGTGACAATGGGTTTGAAGGAAACTGTGGTGGTTCTCTGATTAAGATACTGGATGAGATGGGGGATTCAATGAGGAATCTCATAGTTGTTCTAAACCAACTATCAAGGAGTCATGATCAACCACTTCAACCATGGTGAGTTCTCTAATGCATCATGTACGATATGGCCAACTTGATGTGGAAATTCAGGTAATAATTATTAAGGTAACCATTAGGGTTTATATGATCCTTAATTTTTAGGTAATTATGGGTTACTCTATGATATGATGGAAAACGAAAGGAATGAGATAAACATGAGGTTAAAATATGTTATGATTATTCTTGAATATTTTATCTCATTTTGCGGAATGTTTTAAGAATTATATAGTTTTGGAAAAAGGACAACACGCAGACCGTGTGACAACCCGTCGCGTCGAACAAAGCCGCGAGAATCGAACCCACAACCAAAGTGCGACTGGTATTTATCGCCTACCACTGGACTACGTGAAGTCCCTGGTTAGTTTGACTGATTCTTTCTAGTTATATGATCTTATGAATTAAGAGTAAGTTGATTTTGGGTTATTTATGAAAATGATTAACCTATCATGGAGGATATGTGATTAGGTTAATTACTTTTCAATACGAGACTTTAGGAGCAACTGATGTTGTTTGGAGATAAATGTTACGATTTAACTTGGTAGACTATGTGACTAAATCCTTCAAATATTTGGGTTTCAATCTTAGTTTGGTTTACTTTGAAGAATTTTATGGACAAATGGTCCTCATTGAACTTTGGGTTTTGTTGGACAAATTTTGGAGATTAAGAATAGATTTTCTTTTTATAAAGGGTTATCCTTTTCTGGATTATCTGATCTTGTACTAGCCTTTTTGGTTTTGGTTTTGGTTAAAGTCTAAAGACATGGGAAGTATATAGTTCTCTTTTGTGGATTAGGTGATTCTCTAAAAGTTGATTATAGTAATCTTAATGTGAACAAGTCTTCCTAAATACTCGTCTTTTGGAGAAAATATGAGTTTGTGTAAGGAATCTAACAAAAGTTGAAAGTCAACATGATAAGTGATTATGTTTCCTTATGAATAAATTCCTCAATAAAAAGTAACTTAAAACAAAAATGTTTTCTATTAACTTTTCCTACTGGGGAATCGAATACCGTTTAACCCATCACAAGTTTGTGATTTTCTCGTGGTTAACTTTCTCCTAAACATGTTTTCTATCACTCTCCATCAGAACATAACCCTTTGTTTTTTCCTCCATGTCCATATGTTTATACTTGGAATCCTAGTATGGGTTAACTCGGGTGACCTTTGTACTTATCTTCCTTTATTTTAAAGTGATTGTTTTACCGACTCTTGTTCCGATGTGGGACTTTCAAGGATGTTTCCAAGCGCAATTTTAAAATTGCGAGGACGCAATTCCCAAAAGTGGGGAAGGATGTAACACCCCAGGTAAATAAAGAATATGACATTTTCATATTTATCCATATTTGTGAATAAAATATTAATGTAACTTTAAAGGGGACGCTATGCTTGATGGCGTACCCAACACGCAACAACGAGTTTTTTTGGGAATCTTACGTTGCACTCTAATAATAAAATAATATTATTTTAAATGGTAGTTAACATGTAGCCGTTGTATTGGCGGGAATGGATAGAAATAACTAAAATATGATTAAACATGTTTTTTTAAATGTTTTTACACATATCCAATAAAATATAAAGGCTTAAAATACGGAAAGAATTCAATTTTAGGCGTATATGGCCTAGTTTTCACTAAAGGTTCACTTAACGCCTTTTGATGGCGAACCGTCATTAAATATAGTTTTGTTCAATCTTATACATTCTTTTGGACCAAATAAAACTCTTCTTAAGAATTGGGACATCAAAATTTACTTTCTGTAAATTTTTGGTATCTTTCCGATAAAGTTCATTTTTTAATGAATAGTGTAAAATGTTGTATTTTAATTCAAAACCTCTTTTTAATCTAATTTATTTATATGATTAGATTATCATTTTAATTGATTTTAAATTAAAATTAGAATATATTTTTACCATTAAATCCAATAGTGGGCGTTGGAATTAATTTCACTTTGAAATCGGACTTAAACTAGTGTCAATCTTTTGATACTTATTGTTTCATAAAAACATGCTATTTGTTATGACAGCGGGAATTAATTATAAAATTAATTAATTTGAATTATATGTTTTTAATTTTGTAAAATAGACTTAATTTTTTAATTCGGAATATCAAATATAGCTTAGGGTTATTTTTTGGTAATTTTCTGAAAAACTTCAATTTTTGATGAATAGTGAAACCACTAAGTGGTAGTTATAAAAACTGATTTTTCCGCTTAAATGAAATTTTGCCATATTTGTGTTTTGAATTTCAAAAATCCTACATACATGGTTGTCATTAAGATGTAAATTGTGGTTCAATGGGATAAAAATAATTTTTTGTGAATAGTAACTTATTATGTTTTTAATCGCGATTAGAGGTAATTAGTGTAGTTTAAGGTACAAATAATGTTTTAATAATATTAAATGAACTTGAAACATGTCCTAACCTCATTGGATGTGTCATGGCCGACCAATACAACCCATGGGTCAACTTGGGGACCCCATGGAGCCACTTTGGTTGGAAAATGACATAATATCATTTTATTTAATGTTAAAGTAAAAATAACACAAACATGACATGTTTTACTAAAACAATTGTTACATGGGGTTATCCAATTCAGATTTTTGATTACAAATAGTCATTAGAAAGATAAAAAGCTTTCCTAAATCATGATAGTTTTTTTATAGTTTTTAGACACTAAATAAATTAAATTATTTATGACATCATGATGATGCAGCGATGACCTCATTATTTAACGATTTAAATAAAATGGAAAGATAATGTAAAATATAAGACCTACACATGTCAAAAACCAATTGGATGGGTGGATTTAGAAACCTTATCGCCTTATCCTCGAATTATGTCAATATGGGACCCTTTAAATCCGAAACTCATTTTCCAATAAAGTAATATTTCTTTACTTTCCAAAAGTGCCCCACCTCTCCTCTTATAAAAGGCCCCCACCTATACCTCTTTTCCCAAACTTCCAAAGCCTTTGGATCGGCCAAACCCTGCCCATTTTGTCTCTACACTTCCCTCCCTTACTCCTTGAAGCCTCAATTTGGGCAGAAGACTTCCCAAGGAATCCTCTGAGCTCAAACCAAAGGGAGTTACCCGATTTTAAGGTAAAGTCTTCACTTGAGTCCGTTGTTTTATTTTGCTTCTCCAACTCCCTAAACTCTTTTTATTCTTTTCTTTTGTAACAACTCCAGTATCCTCAATATACTAGTATGTTGTTATAATAAGTATTAGAGCTACACTTACACACACCTACATCTAATGGTTAAAGAACATACTGTTTCTGTGGATGGCGAATTTCTGCCTCACGAAATGATGATTGTTTAACACTCATATAACACCTTCAAAGGTGGTCATTAATATGTCACTATATTTATATATGATATATAATATGTTTATGTTTTACATAAGCTTCTGTATTTTTAATTTTTGTCTTACCTTTATGGCTTCCATTATGGGTATACGTGATATCTTCATTTTAGGAAGTGCGGACTACCGCCCCCTCAAAGTGATATGATTCGTTAATGCCATACGTGGGACGTATAAAGGATGGATTTAATGTTATTATATATTATTTTATACTGGAATTATTATATATCTATATATCATTATTATTTCTTTCCATTAAAGTATGAAATAGAAATGGAAGTAGCGTTCATGCGTACGTACGGCTTATCGTCTCCATGAACGGTACATTTCATTTCTTATCTCAAAATATTATGTACTATTATAAGTACATATATATAATTGATATATATGATGTATGATACATCTAAATGATTAATATAATTCTGTAATTAAAATATACATACCTCTAATATAGTTTTAATTCCATTAATACGACATAGAAATGAATGTAGCGTTCATGCGTACGTACGGCTTACCGTCTCCATGAACGGTGCATTTCATTTCTTTCCTATAAATGATTATGTGATATTATAAATACATGTATATGCTGGATATATATAATATATATGATATCCAAATCAGGAATGTCATTTTGGATATAAAGAACCTTTGACCACACGAACAACATGTAATTGTAAGAAGTCCACTTTCGACTTAAGAACCAAATATAGACAAAACAATCATTATTAACTTAATGATTACATAATTTTTATAACATGGAAATAAGTGATATAAAAGGAATAATAATCTTGAAAAAGGTTCTTAATCAATTATATATTAACTCAAGTTTATTATTCAGGATGTTAAAGAACGAACAAGACAAGTTGGACCCGAGGTAAGGGATCCTACACCTCTCTTTCTTTTTAAGTACACTCTTTTATGTCATTCCTTCTAAGCTCATCTTTCTTGTTATTGGGATGTTATTATATATTACAATTACTGTAATTTTTATGTTCATGTTATGAGAGACCCTATTCTCTCTCATCAATCCATTTTGGGAGTTTTGAGTGGCGCCGTTAGGCTGCCGAATTTTCGTAAGAGATCTAACCTCTCTCTTTCTTTTTAAGTACTCCCCTTTATGTCACTTCTTTTAAACTCCTATTTGTTATGATAGGGGATGTTATTTCATATTACTCTTGCTGTAAATTTTGTTGTAATGTGATTAGACACCCTATTTTATCTCATCAATCCATTTCTGGAAGTTTTAAGTGGCGCCGTTAGGCTGCCGAGTTTTCGTAAGTGATTTTTCATCTCACATTTATTCCCGTGAGATTTATGCTACATTTGCCACAATTTATTATGAGTGGTGTATGTACTGACCATTATTTTACTCATTGTGTAATATTCCTTCATTTATGAGTATTTACATCAATGATTTATTGTCCTTCTTTCATGGGTCGTATGTTTCGGAAGATACCCAAGTCGGTAAGGGAACATTTCACCCTCCTTTTTTTAAAAGACTTCTTTTGTTGGGTCTTTTAATTTACATATTATTACGTTGGGATATGTTCTCATATATCCTTATTGATGTAAATTTTATGTCCAATTTATGAGATACCCTTTATCTCTCTCATCAACCCTTTATGTAAAATTTTATGTGACGCCGTTAGGCTGTCGAATTTTACCAAGGGAACTTCTTAACCCAATTTCGATTTCTTTGGGTTCAACATGTAGTTATTGAATATGTCGTCCTTTGAAAATGTGTGAATAACCTTTGATTGTTTTACACATAATATCCACTTATATTTGGTGTATTTATATTTTTCACAAATAATTATGAGATTGATTTATCCTTAATTTAAGGATACCTTCTTTATAATGGATTTCATCTCATTTTACATTTCTTTTGAAACTTCATTGTTGTTATGCACCAATTCACTCTTATATGGTGTGTATACTGTCCTTTGACATATTATATCATGAATCCTTTTATTCTCATGATATTATAAAGTTCGGATTAAATGTTATTCCGCTATTATTTGTATTCAAGAGTCTCTCATTTTGTTAAAAACTCTTTAACAAAAATATCATTTTAAATGTTTTAGAGATTTATTATTCTAAATATTTATCTTTAATGTCCATGTTTTCAAAATGGATTTCAGTATTTATTTAAATGGACATTATTGTTTTAAAATTATAATTCCATTAAAATCTTCAAAGTTGTATGGGACACTTTGATTCAAAAATCTCTTTTAAATGGTTTTTGAAAATGAATTGATGAATTAAATATCTGGGAATTATTTATTGTGATTGAAAATGAAATATTGTTATTGAAATGTTTATGTTTTCCATATTTTATGTGTAATAATTATGCTTGGACATTATGACGGGTGGTGCCGTGAATACCAGGATGGGTGGTTACGTTATAACCTCCAATGCATTGGGTATGGAAGTCGGCCGTATGGCTATTCCATTAAGTATGTATGGAAATTGGCCGTATGGCTATTCCATTAAGTGATATGTGTGGGAGTCGACCGTATGGTTATTCCACTTAAGTATGTTTATGTACCAAGTTACCTTTATATATGTTATGTGTTCTTTATATGGGTTTTATGGTAATCCTTTGGTTACAAAAGGGTAAGTAATGATATTTTATTCAGTGAAGAGTTTTTACTACTTCATAAAGGTGAAAAGTATTACTTTGATAAAGTATACATGGTTTACTTTTTTTTTGATAAACTAACAGTTTTTATTCTTTGTGTATCCCTTACTGAGTTTTTATGCTCATCCCAAGTTTTTGAAATGTTTTTCACAGGACTTAGCATGGAATAGGGTCAAGGATGGGATCAAGGGAAAGTCATGCTACCTAAAACATGAAACTAGACATGTTTCTTTTTAAGAGTTATTATTTTATGGAAATTGTGAAGAATAGACTACTTTGTAATCTTTTGAGATGTAATAGTTATGTCCTAATTCTCTAAAACTCTAAACCTGAAAAGATCCTCAATGTGAATTATTCATTTAATTCAATTTTAAGTAAGGTTTAAGGCTGGGGCCTTATATAAGTCACACCAAAACGTCATTTTGGTTCAATCCAAAGGATGTTACCCATATTAATGGAATGATTTCTCTTAAATTATTTTTTTTATTTTTTTTGTTTTACTTATCCATCCCCCTAAAATCTTTTTATTAAATTATTTTATGAAAACACTAGTATCCTCAATTTAATAGGAAGTTTTTATGAGAATTATTATAACTACACTTCCACAAACCTCCATCTAATGGGTGAAGAACATGTGGTTTATGTGTTTGGAAAACTAACACCTCACGAAATGATGACTGATCGATTATATCCTACTGGCTCTCATGGTGGCCATTAATATGGAAATTTATTTATATATGATATATATATTTGGTATATGTTTTCTTTTTGATTCATTATTTTTCATTTATATCATACCTTTATGGTTTCTATTATGGGTAAAATGAGATAATTTCATTTGAGGAAGTGTGAACTATTACACCCTCAATGTGATATGACTCATTAATGAATTATGTGGGATGTATAATGTATGGAGTTAATGATATTATATATGATATTATACTAGAATTATAATATACCTATCTATCATTATTTTGACATTCCATTAAATTACAAAATAGAAATTAAAAGTAGTGTTCATGCGTACATACGACTTACTATCTCTACGAATGATGCATTTCATTTCTTATCTCTAAATGTTATGTGCTATTTTAAATACAAATATATACTGGAAAATATATGATATATATGAAATCTAAATGAGTAATATAATTCTATAGATAATGGAATTTTGACCACATGGGCAATTTATAATTATAACAAGTTCATTTTTGACTCAAGTTCCGAACATCAACAAATTTCCGATATGAACTCAAATAATTAACTAATTGTTATAACAAGATAATAAGTGATATAAAAGGAATAATAAACATTAAAATATTCTTAATAAATTGGAAATTAAATTAAGTTTATTATTCAAGAAGAATATGGAACATACAAGTGAGTCAAGTCGGACACGTGGTAAGGGGTTTCTTATCACACTTTTAATTCCGTGAGATTTCCATTGTTCACCACTTATTTATTACATGTGGTGTATTGTGTACTTACATTTGATATATATTTTCATGATTCCCTTTATATTCATGATATTTTGTGATTCATTTGGTGGTTATTTACTATTCTTCATACGACTCTATTGATTACAACTAGGTAAGGGTCATTTCCTCAATCTCATTATTATACGAGATTGTTCATCTGTAAGTATTTTCTGGGACATAATTATCATAGATACCCATATTTTATAAAAATTATTTCAAAAATAATCTCTTAAAATTTTATGGGAGGGTCTATTTAACTATATCATCATTTCAAATGTTTGAAAGATTTATCTTTCTAAACCCTTTTAATTAATGTCCATGTTTTCAAAATGATTTTATGGATTTATTTATATGGATATGAATGTTTTGAAATGATAATTATTTTAAAACGTTTCTATGTGGTATGGGGAACTTTGATTAAAAAATACCTTTTAAATGAATACTTAAACAAATTGGGAGAATTTTAAATGATATCATTAAAAGGGGGTATTTTTCTCAAAGTATTTTATTGATCATTTTCATCTATGTCAACCTCCTTTAATGGATTTTAAACTTTTTTGAAGTTGGTTTATTATGATACAAATCTTCCATATTGTATTGAATGTTTTGTGATATATTTGACTGTGGATGTGTTATTTTTATATATTCATGGTTTATGGATAAAGTATTAAAATTTCATATACTAGTCTTAATACGAATGATTATGTTATATTTCAACCTTTTCTTATGATGAATGTATTGGACTAATATGTACTGGGTTGGGGCCGGTAAATGTAAGCCCACCGGGTTGGGGTTCGGATACAACAGACCATATGGGATGGAGTTCGGTTATAGAGGCTCTCCGGTTTGGATTCCGGTTACAGAGGCTCTCCAGGAAGGAGTCCGATTACAGAGGCTCTCCAGGTTTCTGTCTAGATACGGTTAGCCCATAGGTCATGTCACGAGGCCTTGACACATAAATTAAAGTACAGTACTGTACATTACCTCATTATGAAATTTGTAATTACATGTGATTATTCGACTAGTGTAATATCCATGTTCATGTTTAAATGGTAATGTTTGATTTATTTTTCCATATTATGTTCAAGTTTATGTTTCAAAGGCTGTTGTTTTATTACACATCTTGCCTTGAAAATTTATAGCTTCTGCAAAATTATTTACTCTTACTAAGCATCTGAGCTCACCCCTTTCTTATGTTTTATTTTCTGAGGATATGAAGAAGTTAGATATGGGTGACATACATGCATAATCTAGGAGTCTCGGACGTTTCTAATGGAATAAATTAGTGTTGTTTTTCTTTTCATGTTTTAATGTTGAACTTCATGTATGTAAAACAATTTTCTAAGACTGCTAAACTGATCGGTCCTTCAGGACTTGATTCCTTGTAATCATGCCAATTTTATTTAATAATGCACAAACTCTGGGTAACTGGGGTTGGGGCGTTACAGTTGGTATCAGAGGAAGTTTTTCAATAACCTTGGAAACTAGATTTAGATAAACTCAGATTAGATCACATTACCATAAGATAGACTTTGAGGATTAGTATAGAAGAATTTCGTAGAATATTGGTAATATAGAAATTGTATATGTTCTCCAAGAAAATACATCCCTGTCTAGATTGGAGCAGGTAGAGGTTTCTTTGGAACATATGTACCTAGGGGTAAAACCCAAAAACACCGCTTTGATCTAGACTCGAATGGGAACTGGTGCACGACGACAGGCCTTGGTGCACTCTTGGTTACGACACTCCGAGGGGATATGCTTAGGATAATTCTCATTTTCATTACAAATAATTATGACAGATTAATGAGTATATACCTCATCAAAGAAAATATTTTTCTGATTAAGGATTATATCCATAAATTGTTCTATTTATGTTAGGTATTTTACATGTTTAGATTTATTCATTGGAATTCATAAATAGACCTAGTGTATTCCATTGTATAGAAATGGCACCCAGTAGAAGGAATGTGAAGTTCAACAATATGTATTATCCAAAGAGTAATAATGATAATATATTTCACAGTATTAAGACAACATTTAGAAGGTAAATAGTCTACCATGTACTATTAACATATGAAGAAATAGTATCATGTGTTAATAAGATAAGTAAATACTTCTCTGAGTCCTATGGATTTGAAGGTAAGTAAGAGAAGAAAGGGATGGAAGAGGGAAAAATGGATAATGGGAAGAGGGAAAAGACGGTTTTTCCCATATTTGATAACTGTGGAAAGAATCACCTTGGTAAATGCTTGAAGAGAATGGGAGTTTGTTATAAGTGTGGAGAAAAAGGACACCAAGTACGTGATTGCAAGGGTAAGAAAAAACTTTCAAATGTCAAATGATTCATCTGAAAGGAGTTGCAACACTATATGAATAGATCTCCAAATCATCACAGTATACCCAAAATGCTACTATTGGATAATAATAAAGTTACGATACTACCGAAGATGAAGAAGAATGATTAGATTTCATACGTTGTTATTAAAGTATTGTGTCATTTGAGTATTGTATTAATGATGTTCATGTTATAAGAATTATAGAGTATATAAGGATTGTACTGTAGTAATAATTCATTAAGGACTTGAGATTGTGTGCAACCAAGACAAGTGACTCAATAGCTGGTTAATTTTTTGGAAAATATATGGTTGACAGAAAGATAAACCATAATATGGTCTGATACCGAGGTAGTGATTTTAAAATAATACATGATTGACTTGGATAAATTATATTGGATATTCTTGACTACCTTTGACTGATTAATGATTTTTATATTCCATCATTGTTGGAGTTTGCAACATTTTTGGATTGAAAGAGTATATCCATTATGCTATAAGGAATAAAGGAGTATGGCTGTAATCTATATGGTTTTATGGTAATTCAGGATTTTTTAGTTTTTTAAAAGAATAAATGATTAAGGCGTTCACATGTTATTATGTGGAAAAAGGATATTCATTGTGTTTACCTTCCTTATAAATTTTGGACTGTGAGTTTGGATAGAAGTATTTTGGATAAGTCTAGTTTGTGATTATATTTGGATTTCTATAAAAAGGACAACCTAGAGGTCGGGTGTCAACCCGTTGCATCTGGTAAGGCCGCGAGACTTGAACCCACAACCGAAGGGCAACAAGTGTGTATCCCCGACCACTGGCCCACGTGATGTCCTGGATTGAATAATGTATTTTTTTAAATTCCTGGTTTATTTATTATTAATTCTATTTTTTGTAACCCTATACGAATAAGATAAATAGAATATTTTTTTAAGTTCTATAATCATTTAGAGTAAAAGATGAGTTTGTGGTAGAAATTAGTTAAAGGATAGAACTTTACTTGTCGTGTATATATTTTTTTTCTCTTATTCTATAAATAATTAATTATTAAACATTAGGTATGGGATCTTAAAATTAAAAATTTGTTATCCTAATATCTTATTTTTTGTTGAACCGATGATATTTTAAATCATCATAGATTGATGGCTTCGAGGCCCTCAATTATACAATTGTTTGTGATTGATGACCTCAATCACTCCCTATAAATATTTACGATTTTACTCCATTTATGTGTCTCTAATTTCCTCCAATGTTTTCTTAATTGAGATCATAATTTGGTGGTGACCTTTTCATTACCAATTTCCTCTTATTAAGATTAAATTTTATTAACCCAATTTCTGATGTGGGTTTTCCGACAAAGGTATTTTCTATTTTCATCCTTTTATTTTTGAAGAACAATTTCAAATTGTGAGGATGAAATTTATTGAAGGAGGGAAGAATGTAACAACCCAAGATTTCATAGTACGTTATTTCTACAATGTAATACAATAAATTGCACTACACGATACATCGAGTTCAAGAGCACTACGACTTACCAAACTAGTCATTCAAAAGAGGTTATGAATACTATTAACTAAAATTTGAACTTTATATAATCCTTATAATTTTAGAATCCATATTATGAGTTTCTCAGACTTAATGAAAAAAAATTCATTTTTTTCAGATAAAATAAGTATTTTTTAAAAAATGAAATTTTACCTCTTTTTAATGGAGAACCCTTTTTGTTGGACCCTTTATGATATTGTAGTTTTCATAATCACAAATTATTTCTCTATACAGAATCTACTCATTCGAGCAATTTTAATATCTATATGTGAATCGATTTTTTCATAAAACAACATATACTTTAAAAATTCTATTGCTTAAAATTCATGAATCAATATGTTTACAAGTGTATTTTTACATATACATTGATTAAAAATTCTTCTTGTAATGGTATGTGCTAGACAGACTATTCACAATCTTTTTTGGATTCCCTGAGACCGAAGTCTGTCAGTCGAAAGTTTGACAGACCAAAGATGACAGAATGAAGTTTGACAGACCTAAGATGACTCACCGAAACGGATGTCGGCACACTAAAACCGAAGTAGACACACCGAAACCAAATTGAACACACCGAAACCAAATACAACACACAGAAACCGAAGTCGAC
Source organism: Viscum album (assembly GCA_963277665.1). Classification (NCBI taxonomy): domain Eukaryota; kingdom Viridiplantae; phylum Streptophyta; class Magnoliopsida; order Santalales; family Viscaceae; genus Viscum; species Viscum album. The sequence continues at coordinate 598,856,199 of OY728134.1, read as the reverse complement.
ACACCGAAACTGAAGATGACACACCAAAACTGAAGTTGAAACACTGAAGATGATAGTTCGATGTTATCAAACCAAAGCCAACACACCGAAGATGACTATCCGATTGAAATAAATAACTATTTCCATTTTATTAATTCAAATTTATTTATAACGGTAATATGTAGACAAATTAATGTGTCTGACATTATTTAAGGTTGTTTATTGGGCAATCAGTATAAAAGTACGAGGTACATGCACGTGCGAAGATCCTTTTGCATAGATAATCGTGGAGTATAAAAGGACCTCATATTTTACGTTAAAGATAAAACGACGACAACTCTAGTACACAGTTAGACACAGACTGTGCGAATACAAAAAGAGACGAACTATGTTCTTGAGATTTCAAGAAGACTGTAACAAACTACCTACTCCAAAAAAGGCTTCAGTATATATCGAGAAATTAAAGAGCTGATCCTTTTTCATACCTCAATTCAAGATTACAGAAACTATGATTCTTGGTTTTGAATACAACTTCGAGAAGTAGACTCAAATACCGTATTCTCAAAATTCATTGAGTATATAGCTTTTGTTCACAACGCACAAAGAATTATTAACTCTATTCCCAATCGTAACTCTATTTTATTTTATATTTTCTATTTGACCAGTGTGTATGTTTATTTGTATAACACACACTGTCTCCTATGTATAACTGGAGAATATCAAACTATCCTCATTCTCAATCATTTACTTCTTTTTTTCCCACAAATAACATTGTTAGTGGTCAAGTGTGACCTGGATAGCCGGGTGTGCTGTTGTAATCCCTGATCCAGGGTGTGGATTAGAAGTTTACTTGTATAAACAGCTCAGTGGCAGGTGATCACCAAGAATAGATGATTAAGTCTTCGCTTGAGACTGAACCTCTTGTTTACATTGGTGTGACACTATTCAATTAATCTCTTTTGTTTTATCCACTGCTTATATTTTCTAAAACATAAAATTGTTTATCTTACAATTTGATAGTTTGTTTTGGTTAGTTTGTGTGTATTTGATTAATTCATTAAACTCGTTTCAAAATTTGAATTAGTGTTCTACACTGATTTGTCTGAGGACTAATCACCCTTTGAGAAACATGTTGACCAATTGAACATTTACATTTCTTATGCCTTAATTAACTAGACCGTTTTTAAAATTGGGGGTTTTCTAACCTATAAAATTTTTAACAGAAATTTTAAATTGAAACTCAATTCAAATCGTCTGGAGTATCCACTCTGAAAAACATTTGGTATCATAGGGTTATTCATTTTCAGGTTTTTCATATTACATTCAACCATGATTTTAGATGTATCATAATGATCTATAAATCTCTGTTATATATAAATTTTCAATTAGTCAAATTATAAGTAACTATGGAGACTAGAGTTGAGGGTGATGCTACTAACATTCCACCTTTATTTAATGGTAATAACTATGCTCAGTGAAAATTAAAAATTAAAATGTATCTAGAGAGTATGGGACTTGAAATCTGGGACACAATTGAAGAAAAAAATACATTACCTACTACTACTTGAGACACATGGTCTTAGTTGACCAAAGCTACATATAATAATAACTATAAAGAAATGAATTCCTTGTACTGTTATCTAGGTGATGATGAATTAAATAGAATATCTGATTATAAAATTTCATATTAAATTTTGGATACATTAGATATTTCCCATGAGGGAGCAACTAATGTTAAAGAAATGGGACTAATTACATACACTATTAAATATGATAATTTTAAAATGAAGCCTGATGAACCTATCTCTAAAATGTATCTCAGGTTCACAAAAATAGTAAACACTATGATTCTTCTTGGAAAACCAGTGGACAACAATGACCAGATTATGAGACTACTTCGATGTCTACCTAACAGAAGGAGGGGATCTTCTATTTCCATCCGAGAATCTTGTGACATAATCAAGCTACCAGTCAGGGAACAAATAGGTAACCTTATGATGTACGAGGAAGAACTAAATGTGAATAAAAAAGTAGATGAGCATCCAAGGATGAAATCATTAGCATTCAAGACTACTACTTCAAAGAGAAAAAACAAAGAAAAATAACATGTTCCTGCAGACAGCTCCACTAGTAATGAGTCAGATTCAGACAGTAATGAGGAGATTGCTCATCTTACAAGAAAGATCAAAATGTTTCACTGGAAGAATAAAATATTTAGGGAGTCAAACTACAAGGGAAAGTATGATAGTAAAGGAAAATGGAAGAAATATAGAAAATGGAATGAGAACTCAAATGAAATAATCTACTATGAGTGCAAATGAAAAGGTCATGTGAAGGAATACTGTCCCAAGATGAAATTAAAGAAGAAATATGAAGACAAGGGAAAAGGATATAAAAAGGCTATGAAAGGTACCTAGAGTGCTTCATAAAATAGCTCTATTGGATCTGATTTTTCTGTTAGTGAAAAGAACAATCATTCCAACTTATGTTTCATGACAGAAACATCTGAGGTAACACTTAAGTCTCCTATACATAATTCCTATTATTCTAAGAATAAGAGTGAGGTACATAATGATGAAGATATGTCTAAGGATGAACTATTTTAATATTGAAAAATGATTGAGGATATCTTTAATGATATCAAAGACAAATATAAATCACTAAAGATACAACATGCTTTAAATGCAAATTATAATTCATGTCTGGATTTTGAGAAAGAAAAATGTGCTCAGGTCTAAAAAGAAAATACTGAACTTAAATTATCAAATGAAAAATTAGTGAAAGATCATGAAAAATTTACTACTGGCAGAGATACCATGACTCGGTTTATAGGAAAACATATTTCCCTAAAATATACAACTGGTCTATGATATCATCCTAGACAAAGAAGGATCATTAAAAATAAATTTATTCCAAAATCTGGACAATTCACTACTAGATCAAGCTCAGGAACATTTCTTTAAAAACAATTCTCTAAAGGACAAAACAAAGTGTTTGTATCTCAAAATATATCTTCTGATTATAGGAAATATTTGAGACAAGTATGGGTTCCCAAAGTTTTACTTGCTAAACTCTCAGAACCCAAGAAAATCTAGGTACCAAAGTTAGCACATGTTTAATCTATTTCGCAGGGATGTTGCCTATAGAGTTTCTGTAAGACTCTATGGTACTTGGACACTGGATGTTCAAGACATATGAGAAAATAATACTCATGTTGTAGAATCCTGATCAAGTTTAATGGTAATCACATAACTTTTAGTGATAATGAAAAGGGAAAAATTACCGTCTTAGGCTAGATCGGTAACCCTAATACATTATTAATTTCCAAAGTGCATTTTGTTGATGGATTAAATTATAATTTAATTTTCATCTCTCAGTTGTGTGATGATGGTTTCAATTTCATATTTGAAAATGATTGATCTTGTGTTTTTAATTACAAATATAATTTAATATTTATAGCTCTCAAAAATGGGAATGTGTATTTTATTGACTTAAATTATTTAGCTAAGAAAAATGTAGCTTGCATAAATGTTTTTTATAAGGAATCCTGGCTGTGGCACAGAATACTAGGACACTACAATGTGCACTCTCTTAGGAAACTGAGTAGGAGAGGTTTAGTTAAAGACGTACCTAAACTAGAATTCCCACTTAACAAAGTGTGCAATCCCTGTTAAAAAGGAACGCAACACAATGTTTCATTCAAACCAAAGATAGAAGTTTCTACTTCTCAACCGCTTGTGTTGGTACACATGGATTTTTTTGGATCATCAAGTGTTTCATGTTTAAATGGGAAGCACTATGTTAATGTTCTTGTAGATGATTTTTCTAGGTATACTTGGGTATTCTTTCTGGATCACAAAAGTGAAGCTTGTTCTTATTTTATCAAATACTCCAACTCTGTAGAAAATCATAGTGTACTTAGAATCAAGACCTTTAGAAGTGATCTTGGTCTTGAATTTGAAAATCAGGACTTTGAATCCTATTTCTCACACAATATATATAGTCACAATTTCTCTGCTCCTAGAACACCTCAACCAAATGGAGTCATGTAAGGAAGAAATAGGACCCTTCAAGAAATATCTTGGACTATGATTAGTGAATATAATTTTCCTATTTATTGTTGGGTCAAAGCTGTAAATACAGATTGTTATACCATCAATAGAATCTTGATTAGAACTGTTCTTAAGAATACCCCTTATGAAAATTATAACAATAGAAAGCCTAAGGTTAACTACATTAGAGTTTTTGGAAAAAATGTATTTATCCTTAATACTAAAGATAATCTTGACAAATTTTCCTCCAAAAGTGATGACGGAATTTTCCTAGGTTACTCAATCTTAAGTAAAGCCTAGAGAGTATTTAATAAGAAAACCAAATGTGTGGAAGAGTCAGATCATGTCAAATTTAATGAGACTGATCCACATGAACCCAAAACCTCTCTTGAAAATCTTGAGGAAGATATGTCAATTCTGAACCTTAATGATAATGATAGTGAATCCACTGTACAGGTAACCAATTCTGGGAATCTTCCAGAATCTGCACCTATTGATTCTGAACCTATAGAAAATCACGAGGAGTCTAGTTCAACTCTTTCTAGAGGTATAAGAACTCTCAAGAATCATCTTTTAGATATTGTAGTAGGTGATTTAAATGGATGGACACAAACTAGAGCTTATCTGAGAAACCAGGTTGAACATCAAGATTTTCTTTTAGAACTTGAACCTAAAATATCAATGATGCAATCAATGATGAATTTTGGGTGATGGATATGTAAGAAGAATTAAATCAATTTGAAAGAAACAATGTCTGGGAACTTGTTGAAATACCTAAGGACACTTTGACAATATGCACTAAATAGGTTTTTAGAAACAAAGTTGATGAGTTTGGAAATATAGTTGGAAACAAAGCTAGGTTAGATTCACAAGGTTATAGTAAAGAGGAAGTAATAGACTACAAGGAGACCTTTACACCTGTATCTAGGTTAGATGCCATTAGGATACTAATTTCTTATTTAGCTCATCTAATTTTCAATCTTTATCAAATGGATCTGAAAAGTTCTTTTCTAAATGGGTATATAGTTACAGATTTATTTGTTGAAAAACCCCATATCTTTACAAATCCCCATTTTTCAAATCACGTTTTTAAACTTTCTAAAGATTTTTATAGTATAAATCAAGCTCCAAGAGCTTGGTATGATAGACTTAGTTCCTTTCTTATTTCAAATGGTTTTACTAAAATAATAGTATATCCTGATTTATTTATTAAGAGGATTTCAAAAGGTGTTTTGATAGTACAAATTTATGTAGATGATATAATTTTTGGATATTCTAAGAAGTTTTTATATACGGATTTTTCAAAAATAATTCAAAATGAATTTAAAATAAGCTTAATGGGAGAACGTAAATTTTTTCTTGGATTTCAAAATTTTCAAAATAATGATGGCATTATTATAAATCAAGGTAAATATATAAAAGAACTTTTAAATTGATTTGGTTTGGATGGTACTAAAGGTAATGATACACCAATGAGTACCACTTGTAAGTTGGATGCTGATGAAGCTGGAGAATCAGTAAATCAAACCATCTACAGAGGCATGATAGGGAGTTTTCTCTACCTTAGTGCTAGCAGACATGATATTATATTCAGTGTATGCATGTGTGCTCAGTTTCAAGATAATCCCAAAGAATCTCATTTAAATTATGTTAAAAGGATTTTCAAATATCTCAAATATACTCCCAACATAGAACTATTTTATCCAAGAGTACAACCATTTGATTTAATAAGTTATTTAGATGCTGACTTTACTGGTTGTAAACTAGCAAGAAAAAGCACCTCTGGAAAATGTCACATGTAAGGAAAGTCACTAGAATCATGGTGTAGTAAAAAAAAATATTTTATTGCATTGTTTACTGTCGAAGAAGAATACATTGCTGCTGGTAGTTGTTCTGTGCAAATTTTGTGGATGAAATACACATTACTAGACTATGGATATCAATTAAAACATGTCTCCCTTAACTGTGACAACACAAGTGCTATTAACATTTCTGAAAATCCAATATCTCATTCTAGAACAAAGCATATTGATGTAAGACAACACTTCTTGGGAGATCATTATCAAAAAGGTGATATAACTCTTGAGTTTATTGGAACTGAACATCAGCTTGCTGATATATTCACTAAACCCTTAAATTCTATGAGAATGAATTACATCAGACATGAACTAGGAATGATAAATCAGTAACCAATTTTTAGAAAACTGATATTTATAAAACCAATCTTTATAAAAACAATCTTTATAAAACCGATCTTTATAAAATCAATCTTTATAAAACTGATCTTTATAAAACTGATCTTTATAAAACTGATATTTATAAAACTGATCTTTATAAAACTGATCTTTATAAAACTGATCATTTTAAAACCGATCTTTATAAAATGATCTTTATAAAACCGATCTTTATAAAACCGATCTTTATGAATCCAATCTTTATAAAACCGATCATTATAAAACCGATTTTTATGAAACCGATCTTTATAAAACATATTTTTATGAAACCGATTTTTATGAAACCGATCATTATTAAACCAATTTTCATGAAAAAGATTTTTATGAAACCTATTTTTATGAAACTTATTTTTATGAAACCAAAATTTATGAAATCGATCTTTATAAAACTTATTTTTATGAAATCGGTCTTTATAAAACTGATTTTTGTGAAATTGATTTTCATGGAACCTATTTTTATGAAACCGATTTTTGTGAAACTGATTTCTGTGAAACCGATCTTCTTAAAACCGATTCTCTGACACCGATATATTTAAGGACTATTTTTTAAATGCAATCTTATTTAAGTGAAACGACACTATTTTATTTCTTTCGACTTATCACCTTTAAATTTTATGTTTTATGATTTACAATCCCTAAATGATATATTATGTCTAATCCATCCCGAACATTCACCTTCTCCATAGCCGTAAAGCCTCCTATATTTAGTCACTCTCTCTCTTGACTCTCGATCTCTCAACAGAAGTTAGAAGTTTTTTCTTTTTCATGGCTAGGACTATGCGCACAATGGAAGAAAATTGAAAATATCATCCTACTAAGCATCAGAAGGGTGAAACTAGTGGTACTGTGATATCAAGCTTAGAAAACGGAGTTGTTATAGCTAAAAAGGAAGTGTCTGCTGAGTGGCTTCTATCAAGAAAATATTTTCTGCTAAAGGTACAAGAATCTCAAGGGTAGCTCAAGTGGTTTACCAACAATGAAAGACCCTATTATCCCCATCTAGTGTATGTGTTCTATCAGGATTTGAGTATAACACTGGATGTAGCCGAGGCACCAAATATGACATCTATAGTAAAGGGAAATGAAGTGGTTTTCTCTTCAATGAAATGGGATGAATGCTTAAAAGTACCTCATGAAGGTGTCTATGATGACTATCCTGGTAATATTCCACCCTCAAAAAATTTATTTTCATATGAAGATGCTATGAAGGAGATAACTGTAAATGAAGAATACAGGAGGACTGTTGCAAAAGAATTTATAGGAGAAGTGAGATTGCTTTTTAAGTTCATACAACATCAAAACTACGCAAGGAAGGGAGATTTATCTACCGTGAAATATCGGGATGTCTTCTTGATTTTTTTTTTGAAACATGGAATAAAGGTAAATATTTCCATATATCTTATAGTAAATATTGGTGATTGATTAATCCATCTAAGAAATCAACCTGCTTATACTATTTGAGAATGATTTCTACCATGTTGATGAAATTAGTGTGTATAGAAGATGGATATGAAATGATAACATCCATTAGTGGTTTTTGTCTTCACAAATACATTTGTAAAAGGATGAAAATCCTTTGGAGCCCATGGATGAGATGTTGGGTGGGAGATGAAGAAAGGTTGTATGAGGAATTAAATCCGGATGGCCATCCTTCTAGACCAAAGGACCATATTGATCCATGTCTCAAACCTGGAGAAGTTCCTGTCTATTCTGATGAGGAAGCTGAGGCTGAAGTGCCTAGGGAAGACGGATCTCCTTTTGATGACAGGAGCTATCCTTATATCACTAAATGTCCCAAGAATATGACATAAGGACCTGCTAGTCCACCTATGGCATTGCATTTATGAGAAACTATTCTAGGTGATGAAGAAGATGAAGAAACCGAAGTTACTGGAGTTGAAGGTTATGTTAGCAGATCAGATGAGAAATCTGATGATGATGATGATGATTATGATAATAATGATGATGATTATTGTGACAATGGTGATTATGGAGGAAGTGTTGAGCATTTGGGTGACTCTCTAAATGCGGGACAACAAGTGGTTGACAGATCCAGTGAAGAATCTGTTCATGGAGCTGGTGATGGAATTGAGCCTGTAGTTCAACATGCTGATGATCATAGAGATGCTGGACATGAGGATAGATCACTCCATACCAATGATGAAATCCAAGATTTCATCTATGAATTGAATGATATTATGGCTACTATCCAGGAAGAAGAATATGTAGTTCTACTACTTCAAATTGAGGAAGTACCTGGTGAAGCTGAAATAGCTAGAGATCAGGCAGAACCTGAAGTTCTGTTGGTTCTTGTCCCCAGACAAGATATTATGGCCACAGATCGGGATGAAGAAATTGACGATATTGATTTTATTCTTGAGACTTAGGGAAGAAGGGTAATAATAGATACCATTGATCCAAGATATTGGACATGTACTAGTGAGTGGAAAAGTAATCCAAGATATATTCTTTTTGGTTTAGAATATGACTCGGATGAGGAAATAGTACCTCCTCCTCATGTTCCTCAAGTACATGCAGATCCCGAACTTGTTTCATATTTTACTCAAGAAAAACCTTGACCTCATCAACCTATAGCTCAGTCAGTGCCCAGGGACTATGTCACCAATGCTGATTTGGAAAAGTGCAGGAATGTGATATGTGAGTCTGTGATAGCTTCTGTGGGATCGAGAAATGAAGCTTCCATCTCAAGAAGTTTCTATGATGCTGATGAAAAAACAGATTCAAGAATTTTGATTCAGGAGATTCAACCGAATATTATTACTACAGTAGAAACTATTATTAGACACAACACTTTTCTTAGAGAGGATATAAGAAATATAAGAAATGATTTGAACTCCTTAACCGATGACTTCAAGAATTCCTTTAGTGGTGTTCTGGATGTTCTTAGGATCTTGGTAACTCATCTACTCATTGTAGATTTGAAAAATTTGAAAGAAGAGCTTGGAAAAATGTTGAGTGGACTGTCTAGTTCCTGGAGTGAATGACGTGTTTTCAATGCTTTGGAGTCTCTCAATGCTGTGATGAGTGAGAAGATTCAGAAACTCCAGATTGTTTCAGACAATGAAAATCTTGAAAAGTAAATTGGAATAAAGATCTTGTGTACAATATGGTGAGACAATGTACACATGAAGCCTCTTCATCTCAGAAGGAAATTAGAGAAAAGGTGGATAAGTATTTCACTATGATATATACCAAGCATGACCTCATCAATAGTTTAAAGTTTCTGGTAGACAATATTCAAATTCGCCCAGTCATAGAAGCATTCAAAAGATAAGTTCACCAATTGAAAGAGTTTACACCTTTACTGAGTAAATTGATGGAGAATAGGGATGAATTTGAGAATGCAATGCAATATGGAGGAGAAATCATTAATAAATTAATCAAACTCCTCAAAACTTATCTGCATGTTCAGGCCGATGCTATTTTGGTTTCTCTAGCTACTTCAATTGGTACTACCTCTCGGGATCCTACTCTAATGACTGTTTCTCAGGATCTTACTCAGATTTGATCGATCATTACTGAGAAGTCTTCAAGTCGTGTGTTGTCAAAGAGAAGGCCTACCCTTTCAGCTACTGTTCCTACATGCCTTGCTCTGCCTGGTGTTGTAATCAGATCACATCATTCCTATACCACTCCAAAACCTTCTTCTTATCCATTGGATCCTTTAGAAAAAGGCAAAACTCCACTGCATCCAATACGCTAGTGATGGATTGTTTCTTTTTTATAAGGATTTTATCCTTTTTTTCTTGTACTATTATGACTTTGAATGAAAATTCTTATGGTTTCTTTCTTCTATATTACTTCTCCTTCTTGTTTTTCTCTTTTTGTTAATCCCAAAAGGGGGAGAAAATATGAATGGCATAAAACATAAGGATAACATATATGTGAGGGGAATATTTATCTTAAATAAATTCTAGCAATTCCAAATTTTAGTTACATTGGAAAATTACATTCAACTATGTTAAAGCTATCTTTATTCTATATATTTGAATATATTCCATAATTTGTGATTATAAAAAAGGGGGAGATTGTTAGACCCTTCATGATAATGTAGTCTTCATAATCACAAATTATTTCTATATACAGATTCTACTCTTTCAAGCAATTTTAATATCTCTATGTGAATCAATTATGTCATACAACAACATATACTTTAATAATTCAATTCCTTATAATTCATGAATCAATATGTCTACAAGTGTATTTTTACATATACATTGATTAAAAATTCATCTTGTAATAGTATATGCAAGACAGACTCTTCACAATCTTTTTTGGATTACCTGAGTCCGAAGTTTGACATAACGAAGTTTGATAGACCAAAGATGATAGACCAATGTTTGATAGACTGAAGATGACACACCAAAACCGAAGTCAACACACTGATACCAAATTTGACACACCGAAACCGAATTTGACACACTGAAACCAAAGATGAAACACCGAAACCAATGTCAACACACCAAAACCGAAGATGACACACTGAAACCGAAGTTGACACATTGAAGATGATAGACCTATGTTATCAAACCGAAGGCGACACACCAAAGATGAATCACCAATTGAAATAAACAACTATTTACATTTTATTAATTCAAATTTATTTCTAACGGTCATATGTATAAAAATTAATGTTTTTGACATTATTTAATGCTGTCTGTAGGAGAATTCGTAGACAAGTACAAGGTACATGCATGTGTGAAGATCCTTATACATAGAGAATCATGGATTATAAAAGGACCTCATATTTTACATTAATGATCTGATGATGACAGCTGCAGTACACACTGAGACACTGACTGTGAGAATACAAAAAGAGAAGAACCAAGTGCTTGAGATTTCAAGAAGACTGTTACAAGCTACCTTCTCCAAAAAGGGTTTCGGTATACATCAATACATTAAAGAGCTGAACCATTTTCATACCTTGAATCTAGATTACAGAAACTGTGATGCTCTATTTTGAAGAAAACATCAAGAAGAAGACTGAAATACCATATTCTCAACATTCATTGAGTCTAGAGATTTAGTTCAAAACACACAAAGAATTATTAACTATATTCTTTTTCTTAACATTGTTTTGTTTTATATTTTCTATTTGAGGAGTGTGTACGTATATTTGTATAACACACACTATATTTTGAGCATAACTAGAGGATATCAAAATATCCTCATTCTCAATCATTTACTTCTTTTATTTCCCACGAAAAACTATTGTAGAGGTCATGTGTGACCTGGATAGCCTAGTGTTCTATTGTAAACCTCGATCCAGGGTGTGGATCAAAATTTTATTTATGTAAACAGCATGGTGGCTGGTGATCACCAAGTGGAGAGGATTAAGTCTCTACTAGAGACTGAACCTCTTGTTTACATTGTTGTGCCAATATGCGATTACTCTATTTTGTTTTATCCACTACTTATATTTTCTAAAACTTAAAACTGTATTTTCTTACACTTTGATAGTTGGTTTTGGTTAGTGTGTATATTTGTTTAATTCATTAAACTTATTTCAAAAGTTGAATTACTTTTCTACACTGATTTATCTGAGGACTAATCACCAATTGAGAAACTCGTTGACCAATTGAACATTTATATTTCTACCGCTTTAATTCACTAGGCCATTTTTAAAATTGGGGGTTTTCATAACTATAATGTTTTTAACAGAAATTTTAAATTGGAACTCAATTCACCGCCCCTCTTGAGTATCCACTCTGACCAACACTTCATAAATCCAATATTTGAAACTTTTATATATTCATTTTGACAAAATAAACTTCTTCTTTAAAATTAGGACATAATAATTTAGTTTCAATAAATTTTGCGTGTTTTTATGATAACTGTCATATTTGGGTGAATAGTGAAAAATACTATATTTTAACTGAAAATTTTTTTTTTAATCAAAATAATTTTAGTGTTAAATTATACATTTTAATCATTTGAAAGTATAAATAGATTATATTTTTACCATTAAATCCACTGTTATTCATTGGAAATTAATTCACATTGAAATTGAACATAAACAAGTATCAATCTTTTGTTAGTTATTATTTCTTAAAAACACGCTTTTTTTGACAACAAAAATTAATTTTAAATTAATAAATGATAGTTCTATGTTTTTAATTTGGTAAAATATACATAATTTTTGAATTCATAATATCAAAATTTGTTTAGGGTAAAATTTTGGTATATTTCTGAAAACATTCAATTTTTGATGAATAGTGAAAAACACCGAGTTTGTAGTTAAAACCATCTTTTTATTTAAATAATTGTTTATTTTATTTAAATTTATTTTAGGTAAAAAAAGATACATAATACATTTAAAAATTCTATATAATTCATTAGAGTCATTTTATAAGCAGTTTAGATATATAAAAAGTTTATTGAACTTGTTACCGTCTTTTACCCACCTCCTAGGAGAATTTGCAAATTTATATAAAACATAGTTTTACAATTTCTGTGAGTTGAATTTCTCAAATCCAAGAGTCCTAGTTAAGCTCAGTAAGTAAAATTTGGTTCAATAAGATGATAATAATTTTTAGTGAATAGTATCTTTTGACTTTTATTTACAGCGGTTAAAGGTAAATAGGGTAATTCAAGGTAAAAAGAATATTATAATAACACGAAATTACCTTAACAATTGTCCTAACCTTATTGGATGAATCATGGACGACCATGGGAATACTTCAATCGATTTTTGGACCCCATGGAGCCACTTTTTAATGATAATGACACTTAACTTTAATTAACTTAATGTAAAGGCAAAAATGACATAAAAAAATATCTTTAGTAAATCAATTTTTACATGGGGCTATATAAGTCATCTTTTCGACTATAAATATTCATTGGAAATCTAAATTTTGTTCCTAAATTATTGAATTTTTCTATAATTTTTAGATATCATATAAATTAAATTATATATGACAAAATAATGATGTAGTATTTACCTCATTAATATATGTTATAAATAAATTAGATTATTAATATTAAAAAATTATCCATAACGTGTCCAATTATTATTAGATCATTTTATTTCGACCATGAGTCTTCGTATCTTATACTTTAATTAGTTTTGGACCATTATAAACCTAATATAACTATATAATAAAATAATATTTTCACACTTCCCTAAAGAGCCCCTCCACCCCCTTATAAAAGGGCACCACTTCTATCCCATTCCACGCACCTATCAAGCCTTTTGAATCGTCCAAAACCTACCCAAATAAGATCTCAAGATCCTAATATTAATTATATAGTCCTTAAATTAGGCATAAGTTCCTTGAAAAATTCATTTTGTTTCAAACCAAAGGAAGTTACCCAAATTAAAAATATTAGTTTCTCTTAAATTCTTTTCTTTAATTTTGTATTATTTTACTTATCCAACCCCCATAAAATCTATTTATTACCTTATTTAATGAAACAAACTGTATCCTAAATATAGTAATATTTTTTTATTAGAAGGATTCAATCTAAATTTACACACACCTCCATCTAATGGGCGAAGAATATACTATTTCTGTGGTTGGAAAACAAACACCTCACAAAACGATGATTGCTCGATTATCTCCCAACACCTCTCACGGTGGCCATTAATACAGATCTATATTTAAATATGATATATATATTATTTATATGTTTTCTTTGTGATTTTTTATTTTCCATTTATATCATACCTTTTTGATTTCCATTATGGGTAAAACATGATAATTTCATTGGAGTAGTGCAGACTACCACCCCATCAAAGTGATATGACTCGTTCATGAACTATGTGGGATGTATAAAGTTTAGAGTTAATGTTATTATATATGATATTATTATGTAATTAGAATATATCTATGTATCATTATGTTTTAATTCCATTAAAATACAAAATAGAAATGAAAGTAGCGTTCATGTGTACGTACTACTTACCGTCTCCGTGAACGGTGCATTTCATTTATTATCTTCAAATGTAATTTACTATTATAAATACATATATATACTGGAAATATATTATATATATGAAATATAAATGAGTAATATAATTCTATAGATAATGTAATTTTGACCACATAGGCAATTTGTAATTATAACAAGTTCATTTTTTACTCAAGTTCCAAACATAGACAAAATGTCCGATATGAACTCAAATAATTAACTAATTGTCATAACAAGTTAATAAGTTATATAAAAGGAATAATAAACTTGAAAATATTATTAATCAAGTAGAAATTGAGTTAAGTTTATTATTCAATAATAACATGGAACATACGAGCGAGTCAAGTCAGACACGTGGTAAGGGGTTTCTTATCTAACTTTTAATTCTGTGATATTTCCATTGTTCACCACTTATTTATTGCATGTGGTGTATTGTGTACTTCCATTTGATATATATTATCATGATACTATTTATATTCATGATATTCTATGATTCATTTGGTGGTTATTGACTATTGTCCATACGACTTGATTGATTACAATGAGGTAAGAGTTATTTCCTCAATCTCATTATTATCCGAGATTGTTCATGTGTAATTATTTTCTAGGACATACTTATCATAGATACCCATATTTTATAAAAATGATTTCAAAATAAATATTTTAAGGTTTTATGGGAGGGTCTATTTAACTAGATCATCATTTTAAATGTTTTAATGATTTATCTTTCTAAACCCTTTTAACCAATGTCCATGTTTTCAAAATGATTTTAAGGATTTATTTATATGGGCATGAATGTTTTGAAATGATAATTATTTTAAAATGTTTCAATGTTTTATGGGACACTTTGATTCAAAAATACCTTTTAAATGAATACCTTTATAAATTGTGAGAATTTTAAACGATTTCATGAAAAAGGTGTATTTCTCTCAAAGCATTTTACTGATCATTCTCAACTATGTAAACATACTTTAATAGATTTTAAACTTGTTTGAAGTTGATTTATTATGATAAAAATCTTCAATATTGTATTGAATGTTTTGTTATATTTTTTACTGTGGATGTGTTATTTGTATACCATTCATGGTTTATGGATAAATTATTGACATTTCTTATGCTAGTTTTAATACAAATGTTTATGTTATATTTCAACATTTTCTTACAATGAATGTATCAAACTAGTATGTTCTAGGTTGGGGAACGATAAAAGTAATCCCTCCAGGTTGGGGTATTGTTTCAGAAGACCCTCCGGGTTGGATTCCTGTTACAGAGGGTCTCTAGGTTGGAGTCCGGTTATAGAGGCACACCTATATGAAGTCCGGTTACAGAGGCTCTCCGGGTTTGGGTCCGGTTACAGTTAGCCCATAGGTCCTAGTATGAGGCCTTGACACAGAAATTAAATCATGGTACTATACATTCCCTCATTATGAAATTATTTATTGCATGTGATTATTTGACTACTAGAATATCAATGTGCATGTTTAAATGGTAATGTTTGATTTATTTTTCCATATTATGTTCAATTTTATGTTTAAAAGGCTGTTGTTTTATTACACATCATGCCTTAAAAGTTTATAGCTTCCACTAAATTATTTACCCTTACTGACCATCTGATAACACCTCTTTATTATGTTTTATTTTCCCAGGATAAGAATAAGTTTGTTATGACTGACTTGAAGGCATAATCTAGGAGTCTTGGACATTTCTGATTGAATCAATTATTGTTTTTTTTTCAAGTTATAATATTGAACTTCAGGTATGTAATCTATTTTCCAAGACTGCTAAACTGATAAATCCTTCAGGGATTGCTTCCTTTTAATCATTCCATTATTATATAATAATTCACCGAATCTGGGTAACTGGGGTCGGGTGGTTATAATTTATTTAAAATAAATTGATATTAATGTCATATGGTTTTAAATTATCATCCAAGATTTGTTTCAGGTGAAATATATGTTATCTAAATTATTTTTTTATTTTAAAATCCCTGGTTATTACATTGTACACCACATAAATTAATTTGACCCTTGCATGTTAATCTTGATCTCAGAAACCAAGGGTTTGAAAATTTATATTCCGAAAAACCCATAACATTATAAGGATTCATAAAAATATATCTTTAAATTTGGAAAGGAATTTATGAAATTCATTAGGTAACTAGGATTCCACATATAGGAAAATTGATGAAAAGTGTATATATGGAAAAGAATGAAAAGAATAAATAATTATAGATGGTGAAATAAATCATTAATAACAAGAAACAATATCATTAATTGAATGTTAAGGACCTAAAAAATTATAAATATATGATGATTTTCATGGCCACTTGACTCATTAGATATGATGGTAATATGATAACATATTTCTAGATCTATTTTATAATGTTGATGATTTCTTTTACTATGTATGAATATAAGTAAATGTAATAAGTTGATATCTTTTTATTTTATAAGAAATATTTCATCCTTAGGTTGTTAATTTCTAAATTTCCACTTCATCTTTTAATCTAAGAAACAAATATCCAAAATGGGATAATTTTTTTATTATTTTAATACATAAATTTACATTTAATGGATTATAATATCTATAAAATAGTAATAATATATTCCACATATCTTTATTTAAACCCAAATATTTTACACAATGTCAGATAATATCAAAATTTAAAAGGAATATAAAAGTATCCAAAATTCAACAATTAAACTAAATGGGTAAAAAATATCATTCTATAAAAAAATTTACTTATATCGTAAATAATCTCAATAACTAGAATATGAAATTTGTTTTTAACCAAAAAAGTTATTTTAAACCATTTCAACATAAATCTCAACAACATAATAAAATTATTTCATCATAATAATTTATATTATTCCGAATTGTTTTATGTACTTCAAACAAACAAAATGTCTCTTAAAATATATTTGACATATATTCATTAAATGTATCATTATTTCCTTGTAATGCATTAGTAAAAAATGATACACAACACTTCGCGAGTCATTTTTCCACCGTACACATAAGCAATGTTACCGTATTCTATAAGGAATGGAAAATAAAAAGGTTTAGACGATATTATAATTAAAGAAGTATAATTATCTCTTAAATATAATATATAAACATTATATATATAATTATATATATCCAAGATATTTGGTTATGGAAAATGAATTATTCTAGTTCGTGAGGTGATAATTCTCTTTAAACATGATCAAAAGATTATTTTCCTATTAGAGAGAAGAAATATGGATACAATTTAAGAGATTATCATAAAAATATATATATGTATAATTAATATGTTGAAGATATTATATAATAATAATTTAATAATATTTGGATTACGTGGAGGAAAACATAATTTAAAATGCTCAGTTAAGGATAGGACTTCTTATATGGAAAACGTTATTTGGTTTTCACTGAATGACTTATTTGGTTTGATTTATGACACAAAAAGGATTATATGATATGAGGATGGACTTAGGGATTTATTTGGGAATTAATTAACTGACACAATGGCATTTATAAGTTTTCAAAGGAGAGGAGAAGTGGTTCACTTTTATAAGTGGGGCAGAGGACACAAATAAATGTTTTGGAAAGAATGAATTCCAAAAACATTATTCTCATTACATAAGGATATGAAAAAGATGCATTTATAATATTACAAGTTATATAGTAAACATATTACCATAAAATTAGAGTTTTAACAAAGCAGTCTCATTTTTTACCCATATAATTTAGGTTTATCTCATGGGAAATTTGTTTTTACCATAACCATGGAAAATAATTTCTATTATTTTCACAATTCATTATGATAAAACATTATGTAGAAATTATTATATAATATATATTATGTTTATTCTAAATATGGAATATTTCTCAAAAAATTTAACTCACATAAGTGGAATAGTTTAATTTAAAATTAAATTCATTGTCATGTAGAAAAAATGGTTTTCCAAAATAAATAAATTAAGATATTAAAAATATTTTAAATAAAAAATAAATATGTAAATGATGTATTAAAATAGTTTGGATTCATAAATATAATATTTTACTAATTTAAATGTCAAGTACACATAAAACTAAAATACATATTTTAAATTCCTTAAATAAAATTACTTCTTTTAATAAAAATCAGAATTTGTTTTCTATTCCTATAAATAAGTTTCATGAAAAATACAAAAAATTAACCTGTGTTAATTTTTATATGGTGACATTAAATATTATTTTAATTTTTTAAATGAAATATTATAATAATTATATAAAATTACTATCATTTTTGTGTAAAAATAACAACGAAACAACATTTTATAAAAATATAGTGTTATTGAAAACATTAATTTTTTATTTAAATTATTCTTTTTTTATTTATAATAAATTGATAATAATTGAATAAATTTATTTTGAGTCTAGAACTTATATTTTTTATTATTTTATTTTTTTCTATTCATACCTGATGATTTATCATATATGTTATTATGATTCATTTAGATTCTGGGTTGCGTGTTTCAAAAGTTAACAAATAAATTTAATTTATTTAAAATAAATATATACTAATGTCTTACGGTTTTAAATTATATTCCAAAATTGGTTTCATGTGACATATATGATATCTAAATGATGTTATTATTTTAAAATCATAGATTATTACATTGTACACAACATTAATAAATTGGGCCCTTGTAATTTAATCTTGATCTCAAAAACCAAGGGTATAAAAATTTATATGATGAAAAACCCATAGCATTAAAAGGGTTCATAAAAATATATATTAATATATATAAGTAATTAATGACAATTATCACGTAATTAGAATTCCAGATAAGTGAAAATTGATGATAGGTGTTGATATGGAAATGAAATAAAAGACTAAATAATTATAAAGGGTGAAATAGATAATTAATCACACGAAACTAAATGATCAATTAAAAGTTAAGGACCTACAAAATTATAAATATATGATATTTTTCAAGGACATTTGACTCATTGGATATGATGGTAATATCATAACATATTTTAGATCCTTTTCATAATGTTGATGATTTCTTTTACTATGTATGAATATAAGTAAACATAATTTGTTGATACCATTTTATTTATTAAGAAATAATTCATTATTAGGTTGTTATTTTCTCAATTTCCACTTCATCTCTTAATCTAGGAAACAAATATCCAAAAGGTAATAATTTTTTATTTATTTGACTACTAAAATTTACTTTTAATGTATCATATGATCTATAAAATAGTAATAAGATATTCTAACTTTATTTTTTAAAATCCAAATGCTTAGCACAATGTATGATAATAACCAAATTTAATATTATTCTAAAAGTATCCAAAATTAAACAATTAAACTAAAATTTTAATATAGATAATTCTATCAATATATTGTCTTATATGATAAATAACCTCAATAACATGGATGTGAAATATTTTTTAACCATAAAGGTTATTTTAAACAGTTTCAACATAAATAACAAAAACGTAATAAAATGATTCCCTCATAGTCCATTATGTTATACCAGATGGTTATAGTGCACATTTTTTAATATATTCTGAAAACTAAATAAGAATAATCACAATATCAGTTAATCTAATCATCATCCCATTTGGTTTCTCATCAACAGAATTTCTGTCAAATTCAATGTTAACCATATTCCTTCTGGTTCTTACCATTGAAGAAATTCAAAAAACATTGTATGATCAATAATAACCATAGTGGGAAACCAAATAAATATAAAACAACATTTATATGATGTATCAATCATAATTGTTTTAAATATATGACACTTTTGGTTGATCCTAGTACATTAATATTTATAATATATTCATATATTTTGTGATGGTTCATAGAGAATTTTTCAATTTTCATGTGTTTCACATGGAAGTGTAATACTAGGTGTATAGTAGGCCTATTTTCTTGTACTAGATAAGGCTCTAGTAATGCTTGAAACACCTTTTTCTGTAGTTAATACCCCTAGGTATACCTGTACTAGATTCACATCATATTTTTGTATCCAAACTAGGATGTTATTTCTCAAAACCCAATCACTCTAAACATCACAAAAATCCCATGATAATTTTCTATACATTTTGTTATCTTTATAATTATACATAGAGTTATCTTTAAGGTCCTCAAATTTTTTTCTGATCATAGTTTCAAAATATAATTAATCTACTCATTTTATACCAACTATGATGACTAAATCCTTTTAAACATATTATGAAATGATTGTTAATATATAATATCCATTAATACATTACAAGTATAATAAAAGAATAGTGTGTTTGGATGACTAGGTTTATAATACAACAATTTGAGAGCACTAGAGCCTCAACCAAGTTGGTGAGGACTCAAAAAGTGCATCTTAGTGACCTGGGGTCAAAACAAAGAGGATGTGTAATTTTCTAGTTACTGTAGCAGTACTGCAGTAGTTACTATAGTTGGTACTGTAGCATTTACTGTAGTTGTACTGTAACAGTACTGTTCGGTAGTGTTGAAGCTAGAACTATTCACCCATTTGGGCCTTCGAGCTATCAGTTTTTTCCTCGGGTCTATCATGGCCTTTGGGCCACCCAAGGCCTTCGGGCCACCTAAGGACATCAGGCCAGTATGGATTTCCAGCCACAAGAAGGACATCAAGACACATGATCTATACATGTTGCCCCAGATAGACTCTATAGAAATGAAGATGCCCCAAAAGAGGATTCAGAACAGGTGCACCCACCAGAGCAGAACCAACGAAATTAGAAGAATATAATGGTATGGCTATGCCATTAGGACCATCCTATGCTAGAAGAAGAAGCATAGTTAGGAGACCATGCAAAGGTGGAGAGCTACCATCATGATACAGATTATGGGTTGGGGTAGTTCCTTATAGTTATAGTCCGGTTGAATTCCCTAAGGCCTTAGGGTCATGTAATGTCTCATATTCCTATGGGCTGTGTAATATCTAAGCCTACATTTCTTTTAAGGGTTCCCCATCATCCCTTTAAAGTGGGGTTGTCAAAAAAAATAAAAAAAATAAGGCCTTCGGGCTATTCGGGTCATCAATGTGAGACTATATATAAAATATTTTATTTTACATTCCATAATGAGCTCTTAAATCCTTTTGATATCATAAATTACATGAGATAACTTGGGGAATTCATAAATAGGACACATGATCTAAAAATCTTAGTAAGGGAAAATAAATGATCATAAAACATAATGCGTGGAAAAAAATAGCATGATATCATAAAGAGGAGGCTCACGATTAATTTTATAGAGGAATAACATAATGAACATAGTATAATTTAATCACAATAACATTGAAAATATCTAATAAATAAAAAAAATTGACATAATAATGGGGTAAGGTAACTAACTAATCTATATCACATAGATAAAAATGTCATATAATAGATTTGGTTTACTCGCAAATACCATGATATATATCTCAGGAGACTATAATAATAAATAATGAATTTGAGTTATACATGGGTAAATTAATAATAATATTTTCATGAAGTATGTGTGCATAAAAATGAAATAAATTATAAGTAATAACATAAGAAATACCCCTGAAATGAAAATGGGATGCAAAATCATACATCATATGACATTCAAATGTTTTTTCCTACGTAACGAATTTGAGAAATGATTATAAGGCCTATATTACACCATCAAGTAAGGGTGATGAATTAGGTATATATGTGAGATATTTATATTCCTAATATATAATTAATACATAAAATTTAATGGTTTTTATGAAAATTTCATAATCATACTTTATAAAACTAACATTTTCCCATTTAGTAACAACATAAGATAGAATCATAGATGAAAATATCTTTTTAACGGTCACATTGAATATTTCTTGAGGAAATTATCCTCTCTATTTTGAAAAAAAATTAATATTTAAATCATTCTCTAACATTAAATATTTTTTTATAAAAACACCACAGTTAAATTAAAATTAATCATTAAAACATCGGGTGGTCAAGATTAAGAAATAGTTTAGTTCATGCCAAATATGTTAAAAAATGATTCCTTTCGAATTTTTATAAGGAAAATAAAAAAGCACCTTGTTTGGAAAATGAAAAAAATATTCAATTTATTCTTTAAAAAAACTAGTGATGGAGAAATATTTCTTTAAATAATCATATTGAAATATTTTTAAATTTCTATTTATAAAAAATGGATTTAGAAGTAGAATGGTTTTCACCCGAAGAGAAAAATAAATTTAGATATTCATAAAAAAATTATCAATAATTTTACACAATAAAGAGACATATATTATTCTAATAAAATAATAATTCATGAATAACTATTGAATAATATAATCAAATGTATTTATTAAATAATGATCGAATAATTTACATTAATTGAAATTCAAGCATAAGCAGTCCCGGTTAAAATGATATTGAAACATTAACCCTTATTAAATTTTTATATTTTGAATAATATCAAACCATAGGAGAATTAGATTAATTGTACCATAGAATACCATGTATTAGTAAGTGTTCATGATATAGTATGTAAAAAGTTTTTATATACACCATCCTAATGAAACTAGGTGCATAAAGGAACATGTGTCTCAAAGAAGGATGTTTGAGACAACACCCTTAAAATGTTTGTATCATTTTGGTGAGAATGAATAAACATGGTGATTATTTGTAATGTTTTTAGTTACATAAATATAAAAATTTAAATTAAATATAATCAACAAGAAATTCATTTAATAAATTAATTTCTCATAATATAATCCATAAAATAACTGTAAAACCCAATGAATGGAAATTGGGTAAAGAAACCCCTTACCTAATGGTCCCCATTAGTTGAGAACTATTTAATATCATGTATATTTTTTATAAACATTAAAAATATTTGGAAAATATTAATATTTATAATATCATATATTATAATTTTAAAAATTCACATTAACATTTTATTAATAATAATTCCATCTAAAATATTGTTTGGTGTGTTAATTTCCTTATTTTCTCATGCTTCTTTTTTCATAAGAGTAAAAGATATCCAAAATAAGATATATATATATATATCATATAAAAAATTATATTAATATTATAAATACAATTTTCTATCACTATATACATAGGTATAATCATTAACTTATTTTCATCATTGAGAATGAATCACGTCGCTTTGTGGAGATGGTAGGTCGTCCGTATGCACAAGTGACATTATCATATACATAATAGGGGGAAAGGGTAATGAATTATTTCTTATATTAACATTCAAGAATCAATAAAATTTTACATATGTGAAATATATTCATTTTATTTATCCTTTATTACCTTCAATTTAAATAGTTAGTGAAAACCATATCACATCGCTTCAGGAAGAGGTAGTCTGCCATACACCTGAGTGATGTTATCGCAATAATTATATAATGTAAAATAAGAATTTATATTAGATATTATTATTACAGAAGTATAAATTAATAAAATATATGATATATAAACATTTTCAATATCATTATATCATATTGTGAGAACAAGTGTTCGAAAATGTATTTTATCAGTTCGTGAGGCGGTTGTCTATCATACACACGATCTACAGTTTCATTTTCTATTTGAGATAGAAGTATATATTTTTAATTTAATAAAATTTAAAATATTAATTTTATATTTAAAATACTTTGGATATCATATCATCACGGGTTAACAATAATTCGTGGAGGCAGATGAATAAATAAAATA
Organism: Viscum album; assembly: GCA_963277665.1. Taxonomy (NCBI): domain Eukaryota; kingdom Viridiplantae; phylum Streptophyta; class Magnoliopsida; order Santalales; family Viscaceae; genus Viscum; species Viscum album. Next base: position 598,832,303 of record OY728134.1, on the reverse strand, counting down.
AAATGCTCGATTATGGAAGTTGCATCCTCTTTGAACAACACCATTTTATTTTCACCAAATGTCTTATTTTGAATGATATATCTCAAACATTAGAATTATATGTTGAGGGTATATATTTAGGGAAGATTCAAGATTTTTTATTTTCTAATCCAATGCGTTTTATTGGTTTGGATAAAAATTTAGAGCGGACAACCTTTTATAAGTGGGGAAGATGACACACATGGAATTTTAGAAAAGAATGAATTACTCCCATTTTTTCCTCTCTTAATGGATGAAATATATATTATATTATAATTATTATATGTTATAATTTCAAAATAGTACCATACAATAGTAAATAGATAATATATGGTTCATTTTTATCACTTATATTTAATATTTCACCCATCGTAAACCAGTTTTTACCTTCCCCATGATAAATATGTTTTACTTATATCAAAGCTAATTATGGTAAAATATTATGTTAAAAATAATATCTAATAAAATAATTATTCTTATTAAATATTCAGAATCCATTTTTTGAAATTCAACTCACATAAGTTGTAGAATTTTTGTTATATTAAATCCACTTTTATTTTGAAAAAATAGTTGTCCAAAAGAAAAACATTCAAAAGAATAAAAACATATTTATACAAATATAAAACATAAAAATGACTCTAATGAAAAAAATTCGAATTAATAAATATATAATTTAACTAATTTTAATTTTAAAACTACATTAACATAATATTGGGATTTTAAATTCTTTTAAAAAATGATGTTTTCCATAAATATCAATATTTTTAACTATTCAATGAAAAATGAAACATTTAAAAAAAATTCTAAAAATTTAACCAATGATACTTTTGATATGATGATTTAAAAAATAAAGATAATTTTTAAAAATAAATTTTATAAAAGTGTTAAAAATAAATTTTAATTTATGCATGGAAGGACCTTCTTTTAGAAAAATACTATTTTATAAAAACATTACATTTTATTATAAAATGATTTTTATTTTATTTAAAATAAAGTAATAAATATTGAATTTATTTAATAATTTTTTGAAAAATATAGATTTCATGGATTTTTAGTCTGATTAGTACTCTTTAATTGAACAAATAGGTATTTAAATTCATTTTGATTTGGGGTTAGTTTGTTCCACATGACAATAATGAGATTGAATTTATTTATGAAGATGTACATCATAATGTCTCGGCGTGTTTTGTTCTTTTATAATAATAGAGTTTCAATATATATATGATATAAAACATGATTTCCATATTCTAAAATCAATGGGTCTTACACATTTTTCATGATTCCCTCCCTGATGTAATAACACCTAGCTACATGTGTTAAAACTGTGACTACCACATCTTTAATGGGAACACTCTTGGTGACACTTAATGCCTGTAGTTGAAGAATTATCTTGTCTATATGCTAAATCTCCCTAGACCACACATAAAGCCTCTCTAATATTATTCTCAACGATGAGGTTCTAATTTACCATCTGAGATATTGTATTCAATAAGAAGATGTTCACCTATGATCTGAGGTCATACCTGAGATCATCCTAAAATAAACTACCATGGGATAATTTATCCCCTATAATAATATATTTAAAGTATAGTAACCTATGATTTTAATAAATAATTAACACATCATTAGAGATGAATTATTAAATAAATTTTATAAATACACACCCTCAGACCATAATATATAAGTATATTTTGAGACTAAAAACACAATCATCTTATTTTGTAAAATATTTTCAACATATCCCAGAAATTTCATCTAGGATAGTAATCCCCTTAGGGATAGCATACCAAAAACACTCTTAATAACCTAGGGTAAGAAATGTAATAATAGGCGAGGTTATATGAACTAAAAGATTAAAAATATTATATATCAATATTTTATTTATGAAATAATATGTCATGTATATTTTTATATGATCAAGAACATTACATACAAAGTTCATACCCAACCCATCATTAAATAGAAATATGAGTCCATTTATAAAACATTGTCATTTAAGAAAAACTGAGTCATAAGTGTGATAAATACTCAAAAATAAATAATGAACCATAAAACCATGTCAAAAAAGTGTGGGTCTATCATAAATTTATAAAATAAATTCATTTTCCATGTCCCCCTACCAATACTATCAACCTAGTGGATCCAGACTTATCACATATTTCCCATTGTGGATCAAGATGTACCTATTTTCTATAGTGGATTAAGACACATATATTTTCCAAAGTTGTTCAGGAGGCACCTATTTCACATATTAGATCAATCCCATCAACTTTTATACCATTTGTGTCTCATGAGATATAATGATTTATACAATGCATTGGGGATATATTTATCATTCCAATAGCATAATTAAAATTGTACATATGAGTTCCATATTATCATAAAACAATAATCATCTGATCACAATATAACCTATGTAATGAATATAATCTTCATAATAATTTCATCAATTTACCAATGAATAATCCATGAAAATTAAATAGGTTTCATATAAATTTCATTTATATAAAAATTATCCATCCATTGAAATAATAAAGTTCAATATTTTATCTGTCAATATTATTCATAGTTATGTATATGTATCATCAAAGGATTTCATCTTAGATAGAAATGTATTTTGAACGATCACTATTTAAATTCGTGAAGAATATTTTTAAACCATAAATCATTTTCAAAACTATTTTCATTAAAAATAACATTGCAAAATTAAGGTATGAAGCATTTAAATTTATTTCATCTTTTCTTGAGGATAGTTACATTTCATTTTTTATTTCATTAAAACATTAAAAATATTAAAAATATTTTTTATTGAAAATAAATGTGATATCTTATAAATAATTCTCAAATGAAAATAGTGTTTAGGATAGTGATACATTCTTCTCATGTCATACATGTTAAAAAATGTTTTTTTTTAATTTTTTTGTAAAAGACAAGCAAGAATTATTTTGAAAACAACATGAATATTAATTTTAAAAAAATTAAAAAATTAAAAAATTTCAAGAACAATTATTTCATAAATTCTTTTAGTTATTTGGAAAATAAATTTGAAAAGATTTTTTTTGAAAATTTAACTTTGTTAGGATATGTTTTTCGGCCGAAGAGAGAAATAATGATTTTTTTTATTAAAAAAATTCTTTTTAACCATTGAGTACATAAATATATGAAAATAAATGGAATAAATGATTTATAATTGAATAAATAATGCATCAGAAAATTACTAATTTTCATGAGAGGAATATTATATGATTTCATTAATTAAATCATAATCATTATGAATCACAACAAATGAAGGGATTGTGAAATAAAAACCATACTAGTTATGTAACATTGAAATTGAAGCCTCTTGAAATAATAATTTTAAATTAAACTATTAATAACATGACTATAAATAAATAAATTATATTATATTTCAATTATTCCATGTATACACCTCATAAATGAATATAGGTTTATAACATAACAGTTATCTCATGGAAATAAATTTGAGACACAAATCTCTTACGACATTGGTATCTTCTAAACCATAAACCCGATGAAATATATGTAATAAAATCGATATGAAAATCCCTATAATTTTACGTATAATTTATATAAAATACATTCATTGTTAGTATATACACCACATAGGTGAAAATAAAAGGTAGAAAAAAATTTATTACCAAAAGTATTAACATCCATCATACAAATTACTGAAATAATTACAATAAATTTTATTATTTATAAATAAATTATTTAACTATACATATAAATATATATATGTCACACCATATATATTTGTCTTATTACCTTTTATTACATATTTATTAACAATTTCATTTAAATGTCACTTCTTTGAGAAATAACTACATTATTTTTCATTATGTTTTTGTTTTTTTGTCCAATTACATTTATCATGATTCAACCATATCATAAATAATAAAATTATATAAATATAATATATTTCCAGTATACATATATTTATGTTGTCCATAAAATTTAGATTCAGATAATTTAATACACATTTAATGTTGATCATAATCTTTACGTATGCATGAATATTGTTTCAATTTTCCAGATAGAATGAATAATAGAAATGTAATTAATATATCATTGTTATAAAATAGTTTTTACTTCATTAATAATACATATTTTCCGTAATTTTATCCTTATTATCTTCCATTTAAATCTTGAAATAATCACATATCTTCACAAGTAATTAGTTTACCATACAAATGAAAGATGTTATAATATTCCCACTGAATGTAAAGCAAGACTGAACATGTAAAATCATGATTATAAAAGCCTAAGAATATCATAAATATCATATATAAATAATTAATCCATTTTTGAGAGGTGTTAATGGGAAATTTATAACATCAATTCATGATGTGGTAGTCTTATATACACATGATTGATTATTTCATAACCATTTTGATAGAAGTTGTTATGGGTTCAGTTCATTAACATAACATAAAATGTGTTATTATATTGAATATACTAAGGGTATTATATCATAATTTATTAAAAAGTATTGAAGGTTGTCACGGAAGAAATACTATAAAAATACTCGTGGAAGAATGTTACCTCTTCTTTTGGTAACCTCCTTAGGTTTTGACCAAAATCCTTTATAGTGTTTCATTATTACAAAAATATGTATTCTAGGATATTATGTGTAATTATGGAATTTATTTGACAAGGTATTTCTTAATAATAATTATATTTTATTTTTGAATGTGAGAAGAGATGGGTGACTTTTATAAGTGTGGTGAAGGGAACACTTGAATATTTTTAAAATAAAATGGTTTATCACAATTATTATCATTCCAAAAAAATAAAAAAAATAATTTAAAGAATCAATAAATAATTAGTTAAAGCTATGTCCATAAAATTATTAGTGGGCATTTTTTTGTGTCATTTATAACTATAATATTATTAGTATAACCCCATGGTACACCCATTTTAACATTAACTATGGATATTTTTTTTTAATTTTTCTTTATGGTAAAACATTTTTTTGACCTTATAATATAATATATTCTATTTTTATTCCAATTATATAATTCATTTTTTCAAATTGAATTCATATAATTGGAAATAATTAATTTAAAATTAGTCATGTACACACCATCATAAATCATGTTTTAAATGATAAAAGTGTTCAAATGTTTAAAATGGTTTGATATGAATATTAATTTTGAAAATGATATCAATGACCTAAACTAGATTAATTGATTTATAATTGGTGTAATATTTATTTTAAAACTATTATTAAAAAAAATTAACAATATATTTATTTTTTTGACAAAATGATGTTTTCAATAAAAACAAGTATTATTCACTACTAATCAAATTATTAATATTTTCATATCGAAAAATTTTGTAGGATGAGAGGAACTAGTGAATGGATACATCAAAAACCATACACTGAGGACCTCAGAGGTGGCAACTATTTGGATTGAAAAATCTGAACTCCATTGGTTTCTTTCGATCTAGATTGTGAATGATTCATTTAATGTGACACATCGATCCTAAAGGTGGTCACAGATCACTTAGAAGAGGCCATTTGAGATTCGAAAGAAACAATCAAATGGATTTAATTCATCGAAGCCCTCAAGGGTTTGGATCTACAGAATATTTCCTCAATGATACCCTCAAGTATTTGAAAACTTGATGATGGATGATTTCTAGTTGAAGAAGACTGTGATGCACTACAACACAGGGAGAAAATGTGTAAGTTTTATATTCTCGGTTGCATTTCTTACCTTCAAGGTTATTTTCCGTGGTTAGTTAACAATATAAAACCTAATATTGGGAAGTTTTGGGGATCAACCAATTGGAAATTAGTTCCACTTGGGAGGTACTATTTTCATGTTATCCTGCACTCGCAAGAGGAACGGGATCGAGTCCGGAAACATGGAAATGTACATATGAAACTAGGTGTTTATAGATTATCCACATGGGATTATTATTTCAATGCTTTTACTCAAAAAACTCCATGGTCCAGATATGGGTTCGATTAAATGGACTAAATTGGTTGTTTTGGAACCCCAGAATTTAAAACGACCTCACCTATTTCATATTAGTCCCCTATATGATCGATCAAAGAACCCTAAATTGAGAATTGTGGAAATATAGAACAGTAATGGTGGAATATAAACTTGACTAAAACCTACCACATGTGATTTCTTTCAATGATAAATAATATAAGGTTGTGGTTAGGATTGAGTATGAACATAGGCCCCCCCTTTTGTGACTAATAGAAATCATTGGTCACACTGTTATCAACTACTGAGTGATAAATGAACAAGAACACCCTACCATTGAGAAGGGATATATTGAAGTCTGGAGGAAAAGTAATGATGGTAGAAATGAATTAGAAAAATCTGACCATTATGTTAAGAAAAAAGAGAAATGGATTAGGGAGGTTGATGTCACGTCATCTTCAAAATCCCCTTCCAATAATTTATGGAAAGATATGGTTGATTTGGAGTAAATTGATAAGGAAGAGAGGCCTATTTTGATGAAATATAATCCATGGTTCGATAGACTATCAGTTATATTATACAAATAGTTAACACTAGGCTGGACCTAAATGCTTGAAAATTAACAAAGGAGAAAATAGATGCAACTTAGAATTTTCATAGGCTTACTATAAACATTAACCACCCTTTGGAGGAGAAGGCATGTGGTCATAAGATATAAAATTTATCTACTGTTTTAGATATCCCAAATACTAATAAGCTACTAAACTCTTTCTCTGATAATGCTCAGCATACCATGTAGTCTATTTCCACAGAAACAACTCGTAAATGGAACCTTATGCTAGTGTTTAATCACTTGGTTCATAACACCTATAGCTCCAATGACTGCAACAAGGAAGAGACTCATAAATTGGGTATTTAGGCACCAATAGAGAGAAACACAACCCACTGCATAGTTGAGCAGGGAGAAATAAACTCTGAAGTAGAAGAGTTGTGTGCCACTGCTCACAAGACCTTTACATCTCCTGCTACATAGATATCATAGAATTCTTGAGGTGGCATAAAAAAATGATGTTCTTTGAAGGCAGTGCACTGGATTTGAAAAAGAACACCCTGTCTATAATTGGGAAGGTCACTCCATCCTGCAACTCCAGCACTTGTGACAAAGGGAATATAAAATTAATGCCCAATGTGGGCAGAAACTAGGTTCAACATGACGATGTCTTAGTAGGTATAAAATTTGATAATATATCTCCTAACTTTTCCATGAACATGCTGGAAAAAATTACAATGAAAAAAAAACTCTACTAAAAATTTAGGAAATATGAACTAGGAAAAAAATCCATAGGTAACAAAAATAAGTGTCCTAGCCCCATGTATAGGTATAAATGAATATTTGTTACTGGAATTTTTAGTGTATTTCCAACCCTGACACCACGGTAAATTTAAAAAAACATTTTTTTACAGATAAGCCTTTGAATTTTTCTATATCTTAGCCTAAAATCATCATTTCTTCTGGTTCTAATAGTTTGGATATATATAGTTATTGGTTTATTGGATCCTCTTCTAATAATAGAAATTGTAACTCATTATTGGTCTTTGACCATACCTCTATAAGTAATCCACATATTTACAATGTTGATTCCCAATATTTGACATGTGAAGTTGAAATTCATTATGACATATTCTTCTGTACTTTCGTGTATGCATGAAATAGATAGCACGATAGAAGAACTATTTATCACAATATATCCTTCCTCAAATACACAATTCAAGTACTTTGGGTAATTTTTTTGGGACATTAATGCTATTCGTGGACCTATGGAAAATCTAGGACGATTACAATCAAACATATCCACTAAGGAGTTTATGCTTTGTATTGATGATAACAGCGTAGTATATATTATTCATGATGGTGAAAAAAACACTTGGTAGAGGAAACATCATAATGAAGTATTAGCAAGTAATCATGATAGAACCATTAAAAATGTCTAGGCCCTTGATAAATGGAATACCATCTCTAGTATTAACTTGCCTTTGCTAAATTCTGATCACTATCCTATTTTAGTGAGCCAAAAAACTAGAGATAATAAGCATATTTTTCATTTTAGGTTAAATAATTCTTGGAAGACAATTATGAATTGTAATAAAATTTTCAAAGAAACATTGAATTCAATTATCTCAATTGATGCCTTTCAGGATTTATGAAAATGAAAATCCCGAAACCAAAATTAATGCTTTGGTAAAAAGATGCAATTCAATAAGACGATAATGATATTAACTCCATAGAACATGACCTTAACCAAATTCAAAATGACTCAACTTATAATGATTTTACTATGGATCCATCTCAAGAAACAGTGATCAGTAATAAACTTATCTCTATTCTGACCTTCAGAGATAATCTCATGAAAAAAACACTTAATATCAGCTTTCTTAAAGATGGAGATAGAAACAATAAATTCTTTAATGCTCAACAATGTTCAAGAAAGGGTAGTAGACCTCTTTCTTTACCTAAATATGGGGAAACTTTCTTTGATAATAAAGATACATTTTCTAATCATGTCACTACCTACTTTAATAACATTATTAATGGTACTACTCAGAATAAGGATATCAATCCTAACATAATTCCCCACCCAGTGGAGGATAATGACAGTGACATCTTGAATAGTATTCCAATTGAACATGAAATTAAAGAGGTGGTTTTTAGTTTAAATCATGATAATACCCTTGGCCCTTATGGATTTTGTAATGGTTTTTTCCATCATGGTTGGGACATTGTTAACAATGATGTTTGTCACCTTGTTATATAGTTTTTCACTAATGGCTTCCACCCTTATGGTACTAATTCCCAATTTCTTATCAACATTCCCAAAGTGGAATTTTTTTTATTAATTAATATTTTTAGGCAAATTTAACTTGTAAACATGGTTTATAAAATTATCTCCAAGCTTTTAGCTATGATAATGAACCATATTGCCAACAAAATTATATATTAGAACCAATTTGTTACCTTAAGGGGATGAATATCCAAGATTGTATATGCATTGCCTCTAAAAGTACTAACCTATTAAAAAAGAATCATATGAGGGGATGTGTCTCCATCAAGTTGGATATTAAGAAGACTTTTGATACCATTGGTTGGAATTTCATATTCAAAAATAATTATTTCTTGGCCTTTAATGATTATATAGTCAGAAAAATAAAATGTATTTTTAGCACCGTTCAATTTTTATTCTAATAAATGGTTCCCAAAGAGGATATTTCACTTGAAAAAAAGGTGTTTGACAAGGTCACCCCCTTTTTTCCATAATTTTTTTATTGCTGACGACTACCTTAGAATACTCATCACTAATTCGATTAATCAGGTTACATTAAAGATAATATTTTCCTCCAGAACATTAACTAATCCCTATCATCTTTTATATGATGATGACATAAGTTTATTCTGCCAAGGAGATAGTAAAAATATTAAAAATCTCAAGGATATCCTCTAGAACTATGAAGATGTATCTGGTCATACCCTAAATTGGAACAAGCCTTCAATTTTTTAGTAAACATTTTCCAACCACAAGAAAACTTTATGCGATAAATAATCTGAGGATAAAAGAAGGATTTTTCTCTTTTACCAATCTTTGGGTACCAATATTCTAGGTAAATTCCAAAACCATATACATCCTAAATATTTTTTATTAGATTAGATAACATATTTCCTGATGGAATGGAACAAATCTATTTATGGAAGGTCTAATTTTTCTTGTCAAACACACCATTGTTTCTAAAATGGTATACTCTATGATGGTTTAAAAATGGGCTGCTGAACTTTGTAGAAATATCAGTAGAAGAATAAAAACAATTTCTGGAGTGGAAGAATTCGTGAATTAAAACATTTAATTATTCCCTATAAAATATGTTGCACTCCCATGTATAATGGGGGCCTTGGTATTAAAAACCTCGAGCATTTCAATAAATCTATACATGATAAACATACCTGGAATATTGTAAGCAACAACTCTTAGAATTATGAGTTCCTTCGGGATATATTTTATAATAACCTTAGGAAAGGAAAGAACACATAAATAGACTCATAAATTTGGCCTTCCATCAAGCATAGTTTTTCAAGAATATTACCTAACTCTAGATGGATAGTCAATAGGAATTCTTCTCTTCTCTTTAGGTTATATAATTGGAATGGAATACCTCTATGTAATATGATAGACACCATTCTATTTTCCAACAATTCTAACATTACAATCAGTGATTGTCTGAACTATCATGATTTGGATAAACCATATAAAATAACTTTTATTATCACACCTTTACTTTTGTTAACACTAATGATTTCTTAGTTTGGAATCCTGCTCCTAATGTTGTGCTATCCACTAAAATTTACTACATTCATAAGGTCACTAACAATAATAATAATTATTTAAATGTTGAATAATTTCAACAAAAAATGGATAAGACCATCACATCTCACACTAGTTTGGAGAATTACTCATAATTAGATTCCCTGGGATTGCAATATTCAAATGTGTGGTATATAACTTTGATCTAAATTTTTCATATGTAATGTTCATAGAGAAGATACTGATAACCTATTTTTTCACTGGTGCTATTTCTTCTTTTATATAGAATTAAATTTTTTTCATTTTGATCTCATATGGATAGGTTTAGACTCAATCGGTTTACAACTACAAATATGCACTATAGTAGATGCCTCTCCAAAAATTCATCAAATCTTCACTAATGATGTGGAAGAACTGATTCATCTTATTTTGTATAAAATAAATTTAATTAAGCACAAAAAAAACCCACACTGCGATCAAGGAAGCTGAAATCACGAAAACAGGGACTTACCACAACATAATCAAAGATTTATGTATCCTGAGAAAAGTAAGATATAGACTGAAGGGAGGTTTATTGGATGTTTTATAGAATCCACCGATTCCTAGATGGATAAAAATTAATGTGGATGGTGCTTAAAAATGGAACCAAGGGCTTGCTAGTTATGGTATAATTTGCAGAAATCACTATTTGGACATTCTTGGATGCTGTTCTGATTCATGTGGTCACGCCTCCACCATTTAAGCTGAGATACACAACATCATAAATGCAGTTGATTTGATTATGCAAAGAATATGGTACAATGTTTGGATTGAAAGTGACTCAACTACCATCGTTCAATCTCTTAGACATAGAACATTTCACCTGCCTTGGACCCTTAATGATAATTGGATCGTTTCCTACAATACATATCAGGACTCTATCATATCATCATGCACATCAATAGTGAGGAGAACAAGGTGGAAGATGGTGTCCCCAAGAATGGTGTTGACCGCAATAGTACATATATGGAGAATCTTTCTGATTATCTCACCCCCATTTACCAGAATTATTATTCTAAACCCCCACATTTCAACTTTTGTAAGCGTTTATTTTATATATAATAAGTCACTTTAAAAAATATATTTTCATAAAAATCACTACCAATCACCAAAATAAAATTATGATATTCTGAAATAAATAATAATATTTATTTTCTCAAAATATGTTTCCAAATGTGATGAAAATTAATAGTATATATGGTGTTTAAAAGGAGATGAAATTGTTTTTTGAAAAAATAAATCATTAAGTGTAATATTTGATTTATTCATACCCCATACCTTTAAAAAAAATATGATGAATTTTGAAAATTTTATTGAATATATAATATATATATCATTAAAATAAATCAAAAAAAGTTATTTATTAATTTATTGAGAAAAATTATATTTTTTGGCATAAATAAAGTTTTTTATAAAATTATTTCATTAATTTTAAAATTGTTTTTATTTTCATATGTAAATACTTTTTTACAAAGAATTTATTATATATAATTTTTTTACCATACATTTTCATAATTTATTTTATCCTATGCATACCCACCATTCTTCATCTTGTCGATAATTATCCTTTTAAATGACAATAATTTTAATTTATGATATATTTTGTTTAAATTCATTGTTCAATTTAAGGGAATATAAAATCAACCTAACATGTAATTTATGCTAAAGTATGTGGTACATGTTATGAAAAATAAGATATATATTAATTTTTTTGCAAATATTTATATACCAAAATCTCTTGGTCTTGAATTCTAGCTCACATAAAAATAATTTAGACCTAGAAATTGATCACTTTGGTACAAAAACAATTTTCTATAATTCTACCTCATTATAGCATCTGGATCCCATATAACTTCTGAAAGATATTGGTTTCACCAAAAAATAATTTATCTTGTATGTGGCCATGTTTCATATAATTTTATCTATTTGATTTAGAATCTCTATAGGTTATCCCTACTAATAAATATCATGGTCAAATGATATGACCTCAGTGTTTTGTACATGTTTTGTGTCATGTATTTATTTTCTCATGACAGATGCATAAAACATAGTGTGAACCTGAGGGAGGTTTGGTGGAAGACTCAATCAATAGGATACTATCCCGATACAGTCATGAATTTCAATGTGACAGATATTCCTAGGGATTATATTTCCATTGAATTGTAATAAAAAATTCATCATTTGGTTCTACAATGATCAATACCTTCATAATCTATTGCTCCATAAAATGAAGTTGAATTTTTTATTCATTATTCACTAACAATATTAATGACTATAATATAATGATAAGTCATTTCTTTTATCTATAGTTATAATAAAATGGTTTCATGTGTTATCCAATATTGATAAATAATCATATGGTGAAGTAATATGTTAGTCTCTAAAAAACATCCAAAATTCAACATAAACTATTAAGTAAATGGGTACCCATATTTAAAATATAAAATTAAAAATTAATAAAGATATCAATCTTAATAAAATCTCACATATACAATAAAGTATCTCTTTATTACCACATATAAAACATTTGAATTACTTCATCATATATTATCGTGCATCATGGTAATAACTTGAACTAATGTAAAAATTTATTGAAAAAATAAATGATTCCTCATTAATTACATAAAATATATATTATTTGTTATATTACTAGAATAAATAAAATACTATAAACAACATCAATGAAAGTATAAATCATTTTTTCAACAAATCATTAATCAGTTCGGATGTAATCAATAAAATGAAACTTACATTATCTATATCAATCATCTCTTTATCTAAACTAAACAACAATATTTTACAAATATTTATAAATTTAGGGTTATCTTCCCTTAATAACTTTTTTATTTAATATATCACATTTCTGTGAAATTCATTTTCTAGGTCATCAGTTTCATTCTACATATTATTGATAATCCATAAAGAGAAACGTATAGTAAAAAAACCTTATATATTTCATAATTCATATAGTATAATTATTTAATTCCAATACATTAACTCTTCCCACAATAAATATCTTTTTTATTATCAAAACACTTTTGAGGGAAAAGTATGAAACCATAACGTTCAACTAGAGATGACACCATAAAAGGGCATAACATATTCATTAAAACATAATTTGATTCTATTAGATGCATTATTCAAAAATAATTTTCCAGATAATTGTCAAATGTGTGTTTTTAGAACATCCCTTGTAATGTTATTAAATCGATCTTCCATTTACCCCCATGATTGATTGTACTCATCATAGTTGATCCCCCCTTTATTAAAAAATCTTACCAGAAAAAGTTAATATTAGTCAATCCATTAAGTTTTCTCGGTATTGGTCTCCAGTTATATCACTATTCAAACCCTTATATTTTCTTCCTCTTCTATATAATTAATAATAAGGGCCTTCTCCCTCATATTTTCTCCCAAATGCACTAGGAATTCCTTCGGTTCCCTATTATTGGCCTACTTTGTCTTTGTCTCTAGAGTTCGATCACCCCTAGAATTATCAAGAATGACCAAACCCTTGACATGACCCTCCTTTTTATACTTCCCATACACAACATTAGAATAAAAAATTTATGGTTCCGTTTATTTTTCATTGATTTTTGTCTTTCCCTGGTATCCATCAGTTTCAATAAGGAGTAATAATCATTGCAACCTTTGTTCTACTTCCAATTTTTTATGGAGTGGATTCTTGAATAGAATTTGGAAATTGTACCTTTTTTCATTATTACTCTAAAAAAAACCTTGATAATGTTTACCACACAAAGGATCCTAATAAAAATAACCAGGGGACTCATCCCCAGAGTGAGAACCTTAATCTGGCGTCCCCTATTTATGGACATGTCCTTGTTGGCCACCTTTCTTGTCATTAACCAACCCTTGGGTTTCCTGTATGGAAAATTGGTTGCAGGTCGGGATGAAAACAAGAACTTGAATGGTCTCACCTTTTGATTTCTGACTCACTAATTCTTTAGAGTACAGTTCCTTTAGTGGTTTAGACCCCTATCACACTTATTCTCTCCCAATGTCTATAGAGATAGTACAAGAGTCACTTCCAAATGCACAGATTTTTTCCTGAAGATCAATGCCCCATATCCAAAGTTAATATCGGCCTCTATGGTAATTGTTCCATCACTTTCCTCCACTACTTTCTTTTCACACCATATTTTCCAATTTGTTTTAGTAACCAAAGACTACACTCACCCTAGGGTCCAGTTGAAGCTAGTGTTCATTCATCTAGATAGAACTATATCATACAATGGATTCTTCATTTTCTTCAACAACAATCTTTCTGACTTTCCCTTCAAACAAGGACCTACCAAAAACACCAGTATTGATAGCCAAATCCATTCTCTTTGAGCATTCACCAGAAGAATTTTCCCTTCGTGTCAGCCCCACATCCACATTATTCTTACTCCCATGCCCACATACCATCATATCATTAACAATCTTCTTTAAAAAAGAATAATAATCCACCATTGATAAAAATATCACTTTAGGTTTTTAGAGTAACACCTCTCTAATGAAATCCACACAAAATAAGTCATTATTCTCGACACATCCACTTCAACACAAATGGGAGGAGAAATAGGGTAACGAAAAACCTATGTCCTGTTATCCGAGAATAGGTAACACCCCACAAGGATCCCTAACATAAAAATGATGGAAGGATTTTGAAATTTAGTGATTCATTCCACATTATCAACATATAGAAAGCTTAATATTTAGTCCACCATGGTCTCCACCACCCATGATCTTATGAAACTATTTCTTTCTCTTTTCTGGTGTTTCAAATAGTTGTTTTTGATTTGTGTTTTTTGTCATGTACTATGATAATTGGTTTGGAATAATCATATCATCCCATTAGGAGTGTCATAAAATATCATTAATCACATTAAAAATTATTTTATTTCCTTTGTTTTCTTCCATTTATTAAACAAAAAAATAGAGTTTGTGTAAAAATATCTATTGATGGAAACCAAATAATCATGAAAATGAATTATAAAATGTATCAATAGTGAAAACATATTTTGAATATATGAATTCTTAATCATATGTTAGGATATCCATGGTCAACATCTATTAAAATCCATCATGGTGGTTTATATAGAGTTTTTGAATTTATAAATCATATCCCTTGGAGTATCAAATTAGGTGTTCATCATGGCCCATTTTGATGAACCAGGGGACAATCAAGTGTATTTCATGTTCCCTTTTTTATGATATTACCCATAGGTAGCTTTGTTTCATAGAAAAAACCACCTACAATATCCGGTCAGAGGTGTAATTTCTTGGAAACGACTCACTGAAACCTTTTCCAAAACCCAAGGGAATTTTCCTCTACATTGACTCTTTATTAGACTTATCCGTAGACATATCCTTAAAATTATACTTATTAATATACCTAGGGATATTAATAATGTGTTTTCATCCCAATTTCCAAACATTAAGTGAAACATTTATTTGATACCAACTATAGAGTCTTAGGCTTTTCATATATAAATATTAAATCCTTTTAGATGAACATTCAATACATTTCATAAAACCACACTTTGGGACCTTAATAATTTAATTTATTTAGATACTAGAAAACAATAATCTTAATTCATGAATGATCTTAAACACCTCGCTAAAATATTTTCTCACATAGTATTTCTCTTAGAATTACCCTACATAAAACATTATTCACAACACATGGAAGAAAACATATGAAAGGGTGAGATCAGATACTCAATACAGGTATACATATAGGATACAAATATTGGAAATATGAAAGAATAAAATATTCATAATGATGTATGATCATGAAAATATTATATTATTTTAATACCTAGGCTATCATATATTTAAAACATGAGTCATGGAATAAGAATTAATCAATTCATAAAACATAAACCATGAGAGTGTGAAATCATTATAAATCAATCATGAACCATAAACACATTTCATAAATATTTGGCACAATCGTAAATTTAAAAGAAACATTAAATATTATAATGTTAAATACCAATAAATTAAATATATTGGATTAAGTCTTATCACCTTTTCCCATTATAGATCATTTTTCTCGTACATTAGATATTGGATCATGATGTAGCTCTTTCCCACGGTGTATTATGACATACCTATTTCCCATAGTGGATCATGCCCATTAAATTGATTACCATTGTTTCCACAACAGATATAACATTTTAACCAATCCATTTGAGGGAGATATAGGTCCCACCTATCATATAATAAATACCATACTTATTTTTTACAAAATATCATTAAACATTATCAATTAATTACATCATAACAAATGAAAAGAGAATGATTTTCATAAAAACATTATTAATTTACCATAGCATAAAACTTGAAAAATCAATTGGTTTTATAAAAAATTCATCTACATAATCATTAACCATCCAGATAAAGAATAAGTATGACATATTTTATTCTTATATCGGGTAAATCATATGTAACATCAAAGGATGTCATCATATATAGAATATTATTTTGAAATATCACATTAAAAAAATATTGATAAATATATCCTTTCAACATTGAAATAAAAACATTTTACAACATAAAACCTTTTCAGATTCCTATTTTTTAAAAATAACCATGTAACCTTATAAAGTAATCATTAAAAAACATTAAAAAATATTATGATGGAAATTCAATTTTCGAATTGAAAAAAAAAATTATAGCATAAAAAATTTTGATAAAAAAAATTTAAAAAAAATAATCAAAAAATATAATGTATTATACAAATAAAAAAATTTCATTATGGATGGATATTTTTTGTATTAAGTAGATGATAAAATATATATTCCATTTACATTATCGGTAAAATCCAAATGAGCATTATGTAAAAGATAAAATGATGATTTCAATCAAAAAAATTATAAATATTTAACCAGTGGAAAATATATTTAAAATCAATAATTTAAATAATGTTAAAAAATTAAAATCCTTTTTATAAGAAATGGTTTGGGAAGAAAAAGTGTGTTCTTCGAAAGAGAGAGATAAAAGGTATTTTTCGTAAATATGTTATTTTGAAATGTTGTGTTCTTAAACAATGAAAAATTAATATAAACCCTTATTATCATGAAATAAAATTAGGATATGGAATGTAATTAGTTTCATGAGAGATAGATCAAAAACATTTATCTTTGGAAGCATAATCATGACCTATCCCGTCAAATGAAAAGACTTCAACATAATTTCATTACCACATTAATATATTTGAATATTAAGTCACATGAAATAATAATTTTAAAGGAAATTTATAATTTCATGATTTTAAATAAAATAATTTAATTAAAAATCATATGTGATTTATATAAACCTTATGAATGATGGTAGATGAATATAAAAACATGTGTACCAATGGAGGAAAATTGTGAAAAATAATCTCTTATCCCTTTAGTAACATTTGAACTATAAAACCCGTGAAAGGGAAACACTAAAATGGATATTTAAATACCAATAATTTTTATTATACTAATATTTAAATACATTCATAGTATTTATATACACCAAAAAAATTAAAAAAATTGTAAATATTCATTGTGTCTCATGGAAAATAAATGTGTGACCGAAATCCTTTACTATAAGTCTCAACGTCATTCATACATTTTGAAACATCTTATATGAAAATTATAATATCATTATATATTTATTATAGAATAATATATATATATATATAATTATACTTAAAATGAATTTATTATGATAATTTATTACCTTTTTTTAACCCCTCCATGATAATGTCACATTTCATTCAATAACTAGTTTTTTCACATATGTTTTGAAATTTTATTTTTGGTTCTATTAATTTGATCATGATTCCATAATATTAATAATTTTAATCATGACATAAATATAATACATATTTGTCATAAATGTATTAAGAGTTGTCCATAATAGTTATAGATAGAGAATAAAATACACCGTTCATGGATATGATAGGTCGTATATACGCATTAATGTTTTTTACATTTTTCTGATGAAAATCAAAAAAGATTGCCAAATATTGTATTATCATTCCAAAATAATATATATTTCATATTAATAAAATATTTTCATTAAAACCATATATATTTCCATTAATTTAAAATGTGGATGAATCACATTGCTTCATGAGACGGTATTCTTCCATACATAAGAACAATGTTAACGTATTCCAACAGAAAAGAATGAAAGAATGTACACATGATAAAAAGATTATGTAAACATAATAATATCCTAAATATTGTGTATAAACAATAAATAAATCATTATATCCACCCATGATAGGGTGTTATGGAAATATAATTACAATGGTTTGTGATATGGTAGTCCGTCGTACACATGAATAATGATTTCGTAACCCATTTATGAAATAGTAGATGGGTTTAAGCCAATAAATTAACAAAAAAATCACCATAACTTCATTATTACGAGGTTATCAAATCATAATGTTTTAATATTAATTAAAGGAGTTTATATATGAAATAATAGAAAAACATCTATTAAAGAAGATTACCTCTTCTTTATGTAATCTTCTTATGATTTCCAAAAAATAATTCCCAAATAGGATTTATGTTCAAATAGGATTCTACAATGATAGGATGTAATCAATGAAATTATTATTTTTAGGTATTTCTTAAAACATATGTTATTGTGTGTGTGGCGATGATATGAGATTGGATGGACTTTTATAAGTGAGGTGAGTGGAACACCTGTAAATTTTGAAAAGAAAATGTATTAACCACACAATTCAAATGTCAAAAATCAATGAAATGGATTATTATTAAACCTAAACGTGATAGGTTTTAAATATTTCAATAACATGGGTGTTGGAAATGATTTTTTTTATAATTTTCAACCATTATCATTTTAGTTTAACCCACTGGTAAACCCACTGTTACCTTAAACATATACTTTTTAATAGTATTTTTAATAATACATATGGTTGAAAACTAATCCTATATTATTCGATATGATATCTTATTAATATTACAAATATAGAATCCATTTTTCTAAATTAGATTCACATAATTCTAAATTATTAACATAAAATTAATCTCATAGATATGGGGAGAAGCCATGTTTTCAATGAGAAAAATGATCAAATGTTTACAATGTTTTTAAATCAATGTTCAATTTGAAAATTATACTAGTGCAATAAATTGTATTAATTGATATATAATTGACCTAATTTTTGTTAAATGCTTTTAATAAAATAACCCATATATTTTTTTAAAAAAAATTCCATTTTAAACAAAAACTATTATTTTCCACTATTCTTCAAAATACTAATTGGATTTTAAAAACACCAAATAATAACCTTATGATTATTTTGATTTTATGAATTAAAATTTTTTGTTATATTTTTTCATAAAATGTTTCAAAAATTAAGAAAAAAATAAATTTGTTTAATAGGTCATAAAATTTGACAGAATAGATTTTAGAGAGAAATAGTGTTTCTACATAGTAAATTGGATTTATTCATATCTATTGTCTAAAAAATAAATTATAAATTTTTTAACAATTTTTCAAATAATATAAAATATAAATTTCAATAAATTCATAATGAAAATATATTGTTTAATTTATTGAGCTAAAACACATTTGTGTGCATAAACATTATTTTCTAGAGAAAGATTTCGTTTATTTTAAAATTGATTTTATTTTAATTTATAATAAATTGGTAAGAAAAAATCATATTATATAAATTTTTAAACAATATATTATCATAATTTAGTATATATTATCTATTCCATAAATTTCAATGGCCAAGATATAACTATCATTTGGAAAATTAATATTTTATATATATCACATTTCATTTAAAATTAGTATTGCATAAATGACATGAAAAAACTATGGTTTTTGTAAATAAAGAAAAAATTGAGGCTGAATATACTTAAAAATATAAAAAATAATAATTATATTTGATAAATATATTTCCAAAACCTCAACGTGTTCCATGAAGCATTAACACTCAAAAAATCAATTAGAATCTTCCATAACAAATAGTGTTGCATTCTATAGGAACATAAAATGACTGTCTTTGTCATATATAAATGTATCATGATAAAATTAATCACATAATGCAGTATGTAAATCTCTATATACCATATCCTAATGATTTTTGACTAAATTCAAGACATCCAACCAATGTTTTGATGACCGAATTAAAATATATTTAGCGATCTACACTCTCCTCCAATGAGGTTTCTCTAGATTATTAATGATAGATTTCATGGCCTCCAACTTTGAATCACCGTCTTGAGAAACTTATTCCCCTAAAATATTTGAGGGTATGTCTTCTATAACTCCTTATTGAACTATTTTATAGAAGTGAATGTTTATAGAGATCCTTGTATAGACTCATCTAACCATAAAAACCATCTAAAATTTTCCATTAGTCCCCAAATCATGAATTCTAAGAGGTTATAAAATTGGAACTATATGATATAACCCTGTTGGATTATTTGGGACAAAATCTAGATAAAGGTCGTTATAAACTTCTTGAATATTGAACTATGTCCATCGTGGTAGAATATCACTAAAGTTTTTAGCATACACCTCCAATAAAATTAATAACTAAATAGATAATATAAAAGTATCTAGGACATGAATAGGTCTTCATACAGAAGAGTTAACACCCCTTTTTTACTCCTAAATCTAGTTATAAGTGGTGTAAACATTTATAACTGCCATAAGAGACCCACCATACATCCCAAAATTGAGTTTGGGTCAAGGTCATGTTCTTTGATTCATGCTAAAAGATCCAATATTTAGAGTGAGAATATAAGTTATAGTAGAAGACACTCTAAAAGTTACAATTGAAATCCATAGTTAAAAAAACCCATTTATTTTAACCATTAAGAATCAGAAATATCCCCTATCCATGTATATATACATACACATCCTGATACATTTAAAATATTATTTTGTTTTGAAGTTATAAATTCCTACGCTTTATTTATTGTAATTAGTAATTGATGTTATTATAAGTACAATTTATGATTTTAAATATACATGGATCACAATTAAAAATTTATAGAGGTACATGCACAATATAAATTTCAATTGTATTGAATTTAATTTAATCCACTATGTTTCATCACATGTAACCAATGATCCATGTATTAAACTATTAATAATTGGTTAGTTAGAGTGACAAAATAAATCATTATAGAAAAAACCATTTATGTTTAATCAAAAAAATTATTTAAATATTTATTTATCTAATTCAAAATATAGAAAAATTAAGTAATGATATACATACTATATAAGGCAATACAACATTATACACACAATTCACACTATTAGTAAACATGACATAGAATATACATGACATGTAAATCCTTAGATGTCTATAATCATTCATTAAAAAATAATTTCTTTTCAAATTAGGCCAACGGTCAAACTATATTCCATGAAAAATAATAATAAACTCCATATTCCATGTATTTATCCTATCAGTGAAATCAGTACAACATTATAGTCGTAATCCAAAATAACAAGTACCATCCTAGGAAACATTGATTTTTTCCATGTACATTAGATATGTACTACCTGTTAAAGGCTCATTAAAAATTACATCCCTTTAGAGTCACCATTATTGCAACCCAAAATAGTAATGATGAATGAAAAATGGAAATTATATGAGTTTTTATGGTTTTAAAACCAATTACCTCATAAGAAATTGAACCAAGCTGGCCACATGGCCTTAAGCATGCCACCCCATACACCATATGCTATTGACTAATAGTTAGGGTCTATACTGATATTGTTGGGAGACTATACCCTTATGATCACAATGGAACATAATAGTGTAATATACAAATGAACTAATAGATGTATTAAGCATGGAAAAAATTGATCTAAACATCCATATGCAAAACATTCAATATTAAGGCATCATAAAAAATAAAAAATCAATATCCACTTTCACATACCAAATGATTTCATGTATGTATGCTATAAAAAAATGGGAATTCAATGGAAACCAAGCATAAGGAATATAAAACATTAAATGAAATTCACAAAATACCAAAATCAATATTTAATAGAATCGAGAGTATATTCTAGTTATCTTCTCTTATACTACATCCTAGTATATAAAACCAATCATCTAGAGTTAGGCGCTTCCACTTTTCACTATTTGCATCCATGAAGACTATTTGGGTACTAATTGGTTGTCCAATCAAGGTGTGGGACAAACACACTAGGCCTCCACCAAGGGTGTGTCGATCAAGCCATCATGTGAATATATAAAAATAAGTGTGATAACATATTGTATAAGGGAAGTTAATAAATCCTCCATCACATTTTGGTTTCTTCCTCGTACACTAATTTGATGAAACCTACATCGTCCTATAACATGATATCAATAATAAAGTTACATCAAAATACTATATAGGTATGTGATTTTTTGTCAACAAACATGGGACCCATTGAATATAGAAAAACATTCTATTTAATATAATAAGATAATGGAATTATGTGGTTTCAATATATGTGTGTCTTTAGGAGTAATGTATTTGACTGAAGGTGTATACCCTTTAATATCTCCCTAACATTTTCTACCAAAGCCATATAAAAATATCATTGGAAGACTTTATATTAATCACTATTAGAACCCACATCATTAGAAGCTTCATGGTGCTCGGTTCAACATAACCACACATAATTGAAGGA
Source organism: Viscum album (assembly GCA_963277665.1). Taxonomy (NCBI): domain Eukaryota; kingdom Viridiplantae; phylum Streptophyta; class Magnoliopsida; order Santalales; family Viscaceae; genus Viscum; species Viscum album. Next base: position 598,809,259 of record OY728134.1, on the reverse strand, counting down.
TTTTGATAGCAATTTCCAACATAAAATTTAAAGGGAAGGATTACCATGTCTAATAATAAATAAAAGAGTAATAAATACTAGGTGCACCCTCCATTTCAATTGTATGGCTCACGAAGGATAATACTGGAAACCAAAGGGGAGTGTGTGATTGTAGTGACATGTTCAACTCTTTCCATATCAATAATGAATAATTACATGTCTAGTAATAATAATTATTTATACATAATTATAATGATATTAATGGTGGAACATTGTAGTTAAAAAAGGTTAAGGATTCAATGTTATAACCATAACCTTCCAATTATATCTGTTATACATTTAATATAAAAAAGCATAGCATAACAATCCATATAAGGTTATTTATTTACATTGGTATGAATATGGGTGATGAATGGTGTCACACCATTTCATCTAATTCATATTAACATCACAATTAAGATATAATATTTAACATTAAGAAATATGAGTTTTAAATACTTATAAGGAATTGTGTTTGTAGACATTTTATCTTGTGATGCCCTATGTTGTGGCATGTGTTGAGGGTTTAAACCTCCAACAACAATTAAATTAGAAGTAAATAATTTACTATATCCCAACTCATTAAATTAAATTATATAACATCGTTTAATTCCATTTTGTTATCAAATAATTGTAACATGCATTAATAGGTGGTTCAAATTGAGGTGGGAAACCAATGATCATGGAGTTGTTTCAAGAGGATGAATATAATTAGAAATTATTATTATTTTTGATAAATTTGATATATAAGGTGATGTAAATGGAATGTCTAGGATGTGACATGATGTATCATAATATAAACATTGAACATTATTAGAAAATAGTTATAACACATAAGTTTGATTGGTATTAAACTCCACATATATTATCAAACTCTAATCTAGAATACAATCGGAGGAATCCAAGAAATATACTAATTCCCTAAAAATACTACACATTAGATCACATCGATTTGGCATTCAAAACAGTGAGATAAATGAAGAAACATAGAAAGTGGAATGAGATTCCTATATTTGGAAATCCTACATGAAACAAATTTTAGAATGTAATATCATATTCATAAGATTGATCAATTTCAATAAATTAGAGAAGAAGATATTAAAATGTGGGAGAAGTGATGTAAAATTTTGAAGGTAAAATGGATGTTGGCGAGTTTATGGAATAAAGGGTAATGCCATTATTTAACAATTTCTAAAGGGGAAAATGCTTTGGAAACACATTTGGCTAGATCATGTGCCATGTTTGTGATACCAATACTCATTTTTAACTCCCCCTCTCATGGATAGAAACATTTTTTTAAAATCCCTACAAATCCCTTATCGACTCAATATCCAATAGTCTCTCCCCCCCCTTTGCACAGTTTGTGCATGGGTTAATAAAAAGTGCACACACCATTATGATATATAATTCAAGAAGTCTACATAATATATCATCGTTGTCCTAACCCCATACATGGTATTTAATAACACTCATCCTCTATAAATTGGTCACATATATGAACTACATACTAATTACTAACTGTGCACAAACTGCATTCCATAATATGCTTTTGTAAAAATCAGAGTTGCAGGAACCAAAATTGCAACAAAAAGTCTCTAACACATACAAATTCATATAAGCTATATTAAAATATATAAATAAGTATTTTATATAAAATTAAATAATCAATACCATTTCAATAATATGGGGCCTTACATTAACAACCTTTCCATTGAAAAACCATAATGTCAATCATCTATATGTGGGGACTTCCAACTCCTTGAAGTGATGGGATTCATTTTCAGATTCTGATTTGGATGGATTGTAATAAGGTCTGATTTAAAAATATTATATATATATATATGATGTAATAAATATTGTTTAATGTTTTATTTGTATTTTCCTTTATTTCATTCCCTTCATCGAAAAGTGAAAAAAAATATTCATGTCTACATATAACCTACTATCCTTAAGAATGATTCAACTACTTTTTCTATAATAATTATGGATAACCCTAAATATATTAATATATATATATATATATAATGTTTATATAATTAATAGCATTCATGATATAATATAATCATTATCAATGTACAAGTACGGTAACTACCATACATAAATTTTAAAGAAAAAAGAATAAATAGATTACAATATGTTAAAAGAATTATAATAATGAATTATTAATAAGTAAGTATTAAAATATTATAATTAGATCATTTGTGATATAAAATATATTTATATCTTTATATTATATTATTGTAAATAATTTTATTTTATTATGAATTAGGATAGAATAACATACAATGAATGTTAGGACTGTGGTAAGGGTTTTACTACACCACATTTGTTCACTTGAGACATATGCCATATTATCTACCTATTTATTTCATGTTATATATTTACATTCTATTTTATATTTTATATCATGAATCTATTTTAATTAATTTTATAAATTGTCTCATTTTATTGCATTTCATTCATGGGGTTTATGTTTTGAAATATTCAAATGTAGAGTGGGACTTCTTTAACAATTTTATTTAATATTGGGATTTGTTATGTTAATATTTAATTTGGGAATATAATATGATCCTAACCTCTTAATAAAAAATATTTTTTCTTATAATATTTTTATATTTTGGGTTTATAGATTTATTTTATATTTAACACATTTCATGGACCGTGATTCAACCAGTTACAAATACAATAATCCCTTTTAAACATAGTGTTCCAATGGTTTATTTTAAAACATTTCTATTCCATGTACATATTTTATTTAAAAAAAAATTCAATGATATTTTCACTATTATAATATGATTCATTAATGTTAACAATTTTTATGATTTAATTTCAATAAAATTTATTAAAACAAATATTCTTGTTTCATTATTAATGTGTTACATTTTACCAAAAATGTGAATGAAGTCTCCATTTTAATAAAAACTGTATAATAACACTCCCCAACATCATGACTACTGTTTTCATTATAGCTTCTTAAGAGTTTCTTTGGTTATTCTCAAATATTGTTTTCCAAATATGAGGGAATATTTTTTAATTTAAAAAAAATATTTTTCAAAATGAAAAGTTTCATTTCCTTATGAAATATTCTAGTAATATTTAAAAGGAATTTTCATCCATGATAACATTCATTAATTCCAGTGATTATTTATAATTAATGTAATCTAATGATAACATATTTATTATTTCTCTTGATTCTTTATGAAAATGAATTTTTTATCATACACATTCTTGATTTAGTGTGGATTTGTTTTTACCTATAAGGAATTTTTATAGTGAAATGTATTGATCATTCAAACTATAATTACATAAAAAGAAATTAAAATGAGTTGAGGGGATTTTTTATTAACCAAACTTCAATGCATTTATCTTTCTCATGAGACAAAATAGGTTTTAACGATGTATAGGGTGAGGCTTTAAGATCATGACATAATAATATTTTATTTGGGGTATTCCTTCCCACACAATGGTAATATCCTAGTTGATAGGCCTTGTTGAATGATAAAATATTTTTAATAGGCTTAAATAATATGATAATTAATATCTTGGATGATTATCCATGAATATAATTATATAGATTTAGAAATTTACATATTTAGAAATTTATTTTTAATTATACATGTGTTTGATATGTTGATTTTATCTATATATACTCCTTAAAATTAAGTTATTGAATGAGTTGAATTTATTTTTATTTTCCACTCTAGAATGTTAATTATTCATTATTTACTCCTGATTATAGAAACTATACGTATCTCTTACTGAGAAAATGGGATCACCCATTTTTCCTTTCTCCAGGATATTAAGAAGTATTTTATAAATGAAATCATGGATACATGAATATTATTTATTCTATGTTATTATATTTATAATTTAATATGATAATTAAGTATGTATTTATATTACCATGACTAAAAAATTATTTGTTAATTTGGGATGTCTTTACTTATATTTTGTGCTAATGTACTAATGTGACCACTGAATCTCAAATACTATTGTCGATGTCATTACCATTTGAAACAATGCATGTTTAGTAGAATCCACAGTTGATGGATTATAAATGAGAATAACTAATATGAGAAATATCATAATCTTTTATAGTAATTGGTAAATATTTCCATATATTTATTCCTAATTTATTTCACAATATTCATGACTACTATGAAATAACTATGTCTCTGTCATTGTTTAGTGATGGTTCTTAATGGGGGAAAGGAAATATATATCCTGGGTCAATATAGGGATTACAATGTTAATAAAGCTAATATAGTTTATGTTGAAACTAAGAAGATCATGGCCATATTAAGGTATTTGAATCTGGTTATGATGATGAATTATTCCTATCTAGAATAACCTTTTATTTCACTATCTGATTCACTTATATTGGATCACTGCAAGTGAAATAGGAATATATAATTCAATGAAGCTATTTATCTATTGGTATCTGAAAAATGTATTATGTCCATTGAAAAAGGATATATAGAATTAGGAATTAATGAAATTGAAATGGTTATTCTGTAATTTTATTTATTTAAAGGATATACTAATCATAAGTGGTAATTTATCCAAACACTAAAGTGGTAGTAGGAATAGAATGAAAGGAAAGAGGAAAATTTAACTTAATTTTATTTTATAAATACTTTACTCAGGATAAATGAGTTGATATTGAAATTAAATTTCTAAATCTATAATAGAAGGTAGAGGAATGTGTTTCTGGGTATGTGGAAATCATTATCATATTTTGATTGAATGATATAGACTATATACGTAATCAGGAATGTAAGATAAATCATTTGTGTGATGTGAATATGTTAAGAATATAAATGATATTAGTCTCTCAAATATTTTTATCATATTATGCAACAATATAAAGTTCCATCAGGATAAATAAATAATTCTCTAAGTCATATATTTTTAATGGAAATCAATATTTGAAGTTGATCACTAATCCCTAAAAAATGATAAATATGTTGTTGGAAAATAATGGAATGATGAAATTTATGATATGGGTGGATATAAACACTCTAGTACTTATATAAAGGGAAACTATGATTAATTAAAGTGTGAACCAACTAGTTTTTAGTCAGTGAGTGTAAGTGAAATAATGAAAATTTCCAAATTCTAGTGCTCTATATTTAATAATATGGGGAAGTAGAAAAATTTATTTCACATGCATCGGGACAATATATCATAGAAAGGGATTATGGGTAGAGGATAAGCATAATAAAAAATATAGTTTAATTGGAAATACATTATGTTGAATTGATACATGTCATAAAATCATGATTTATTTTATTCGAGTTCTATATACACATTTAATATAAATTGAATCTACCCTTGACACTTTGGGGAAACAATTTTCAATAAATACATATAATATAATCTTTTATTTGTAGTTTTTATTGTTATGTGGAATAACTAATCCCCAATTGAAAACATGGATTTTATTCTTCTATTGAGATTTGAAATTTTCCTGATTTTATGGGTTTTTTTATTTTTTAAGATATGTTAACTATATTTTTATATAGAAAATAATATTGTAAAAGGATATAGGATCATGTAAATTCTATTACATTCATTTTTATTAAATTGGTCATCTTTTATCCACTAACTATCTTATGGTTTTGTGTTCATTAATTTTATAATGAAAATGTACTCTATCACTCTTTATTATTCCATTAATGTATGTTTTCTCCTCCATGAATATAATTCAACAATCCTTTAATTTTCTCTATATCATGGAACGTGATGATGAGTTATTTTTTTTAACTATTATGTTTCACACTTACCCATCTCAATGATATTTTTATTTCCTCTTTGAATGATGTGGGATTTCAAAAAAGGTATTTTAAGATTTTGATCATTTTTTTAAAATGATATAAATGTTGAAGAGGATATTTATTTAAGGGGGGTTGAATGTAACACCCTAATATTTTAGAATATATTTCTCTTTTTATAAATTAAAAGTGTTTGACTTTTATCTTAATATAGAACAGCGTGCTTAAAAACCTATTATATATCATTATTGAGCCATTATATTTAGTGGTATGAATAGTATTGACAAAATTAATGAATCACATATATATAATTTTGTTCCATAATTTAATCTTATAAGTTATTTCATAAAATTCAAGTACTTAATTATTAGTAATGTTATTTTATGATTAAAAAATACGGTATGTTAAAAAAAGCGGTTTATTTGAATTTTTTTATAACATTATATATAATTTATTCCACATTTGGATAATTAATTTTATCAAAATAAATCATTTATATGTCATAATATAAAAAATAATTTTGGGTTGTTTTATTTTTATGAAATGATATATTTTTCATTGTATAGTAAAATATGCACATATTTTAATTACAGTCATTTTTTAAAATAAATACTTTAATTTAAAGATCCCATTATATTTCAAAATAGTAATTAAAGTTAATTAGGATACATTTTATTTATAATTATATTTTTAATTACATTTTAACATGAAATATTAATGATATTATTATATGTAATTTTTTATGCTTAAAATTAATTTTTTTTAAAATTGTTTTTTTTGAATTTTACAGATATATATTTACATTTATTTAATCCAATTATAGAAATTCAATTTCAAATATAGGGGAAATATTTATAATCAATAATTCCATGTTTTTTAAATAGTTTCACATTATTTTTGGCTAATATTAATTGTAACCTTGTTAAATATTTATCACATTTGTAAGGGTAAAATGGGTAAGATTGATTTACACCCTGAGATATGGTCTCAAAATCAACTCAAAACATTCCTTTATCATATTATAGGAGTTTAATTCGATAATTTCCATGTAAGTATAAAATATATTTCCTATTGGTATCATTTGTATTTTATTATTACCAATTTATTACATTATGAATAGAATAACAATGAAATGTCACTCTCTTGATTATATGTTTTTAGTATTTTTATATAAGGGAAAAATATGACATGGTTTTTTATAAAAGATTATAAGAAATAATAATTAACATTCTGTCATGATAATTTGTTTATAACTTTTACTATTATAAAAATTACCTTAATTTCATACGCAATGCTGATATAGTATTTATTCAATTAGTGGAAGAATTAAATAAAAGAATTTAAAAACATTAAATGTAATGTTATGTAGGATAATTATTTTATTGATTTATTTTTTGGATAAATATATCATGTAAGTGATGTGTGAAAGTTTTATATGTGAATTCAATAACTATATTCATCACTTAAATATCAATGCAAATGAATACTTTAAAAATGAAATAATTTTTTTTATGAAAAATTCTATTTTATTAAATTATATAAAAATTAATAGACCACAATAATAGAAAATTGATGATGATAATTTATTTATGATATGATACATTGGAAATTTATAACCCAATTTTCTACTTATAAGTAAAAGTATTACCCTTTATGATTATGAATGTCATTATAGGGGTTATGGTTAAAATTTGATGATTACGGGGGTTAAAAATAATATCTTAAATTACAAAAAACCTATAAAATTAGAATTACATGATGGTATTTAGACCATATAATATCATTATTTAAATATTTTGATGTTGAGAATTATTTTTCATGAGAATAAATTAATTATATTATCATCATTTTAGTAATTCCAATTGTTTAATTACCCTCCCATTTAAAATGATACCCATTATTTATTTTTCTTACACCACATTGACCCAATGTCCTTGAAAAAACCCAAAAAATATTACAAACTTACATATACATGAATTAGTTGTGATTTTCTTATTAAAATGCTAATCAATGGTTTTTCAAGAAGGTATATATGGAAGGCCTACCGAAGAAGAGGTAATCGTCTTCCCAACCACTTTTAATTTTATTATTCTTCTAAATCCTATAAAAATGTAATTCATAATAAAATATTAAATTCAATATCCAAAATATAATGAAATTTTATTATGATTATATAAACACTAATATAAAATATATATTTATTTAAATTGGATGTGACTATATCAGTCATATGTACGTGTGTACTACCACATCCCCATAGAGATACAATCCATTTTTCATCACCATTTTTCCGAGATGGTTATTATGAAGGGTTTAAATTTAATATATATAATTTATTATATAATTATAAATCTTTAATATTATGTACTTATCTACAATCTTACATTCATGTCCATTTGAATTTGATAAAGTTGATGTTATGAAAAAATCCTTCAAGGTAACATTGAAGAATCTTTGATTTGATTGTGTTTATTGAAAAAGTGGTTTTCTATGGTGATTGGTCTTGTTAAAGAGGTATTTTTGACAGTAAAGGTTGAAAATAACCATTAAAATGGAATAAAACATTATAAGGTGGTATAAAAAGAAAATGTATAATGTAGCACTGTTTTCTAGTGTTTTCCAAATTTTGGGGCCTTAAAATTGGGGAAATGAAGAAATAAAGTTTTGGCAAAGGATAATGCATGAAATATTGAAGGTGACTTGGATATTTGAGTGGAAAGTATGTTTTGTGATTAGAACATCGAAAAATGTAAAATCCACGAAGCACACACATGATTTGGAAATGTGCGCGATAGAGGCTTATATAACACGTGCAACGTCAAATGTTGTCTTAAACGCTCAAAGAGGTTTTCGAATGATGTTTAAGGGTTTTATTATAAAGTTTCTATGATTCCTATAAATATAAGGTGACCAACCTCATTTTAAGTAGCTCAACACTTAGAGAGGTTCTGATATCTGAAATTCTGAATAATTTTATGAAATGGATATTGCACGATGGTAATGGAGTTGTGGACAAGATATGGAAGTTGAACGTAATATTTATATTTGGTTTAAGATTTTAGTTTTATAACAGATGTGTTTCATAACAAAATTTGAATGTTGCGTGAAAGCTATTATTGTTATGATCATGGTATACAAAATGGTTTCACAAAAGATTGTAGTTTCCCATTGTATCTACAGTAAATCAGTATTCATTAGTAGATGAAAGTGGAACATCAATAGAGAATCTATCTATAGTTGAGAATGTTTCATTAATGAAAATGAAGGGACCTAAATGTCAATAAACTATGTGTGGTTCCATTCCAAGATAAGTGAGAAAAGGAAGAGTAATACATCGATCTTTCTCACCGGTAGTGAGCCATAGAAATAGAAATAGGGAGTGACCCCTATGAATGTAGTGAGAAAACCCTAAACCTTATAAAGGTAGTGATTTTAGGAATAAAAGTTATCTATCCCATACCATTATTATTGTCAGTGAATCTTAGTTAATTTATAACTATCATCACATCATTGTTTTATGCTCCTTGTATGGGGCCTAGTGAGGGTGAACAAAGTAAAAATCACTGGGTCATTCTTCTTTTTTTCTTGGATTACATTCAATGCATCGTCATGAGATACAAAAGGAACAAATAATATTAGAATTAACATTTAATTGAATAAATAGTGACACTTATATTAAATATTTCAATATCTTTTGGGTTATAAAAAATTTAGAAAGGAATATCTATGCCCTAATTCATCCCCCCCCCCTCAGGGTATATAGGCCCCTTTTGGACCAAATAGTTGATTCTTTGTAAGTGCAGACTACCTTATCAACAAAGTGATGTGATTCATTTATTAATTACAGTTTTCATGTATGGTAACATGTAAAAATTTAAGGAATATGCATTATATTTTAATTATTATAAGAATTGTGTATTTATATGCCTTTCATACATTCTATCCAAAAGTATGACAAAACAATGCTCATGAAAACGAATGTCCTACTACCTCCATGATTTTTTACTTCATTTTTATATAACTGATTTTTTATTCTGAATGTAAATATATAAATACTGAATATATATGATGCAAAAAATTAGATATTATGGGACTGTGATCAAATTACATGAATTAGAACTATGGAAACTGAATTGTCTTGAAAAAATTAAAACACTTATCACTCAGAAATGATGATTATAATAATGAATTGTATATAAAAAGAGAGGAAATTATTTTATTGGATCATATGTGATATTATAAGTATGTATATGGTATGGATAAATAATTATATTAAATTTGAATTTATTATATATTAGGTTAAAAAACAATTAATGAATTTTAAATTTTATGTAAGGGTTTTCACCTCTCACTATTTTTACATGAGACATATTCCATATTCACCTATTTGTTTTATTTATGTGGTGTATAAACTATCCATTTAAAATGTTATATCATGAATCCATTTATAATATTGGTATTTATTGTTTTGATAAATTTTATTTATTATGTGGAGGTTAGGATTAAAATGATGCAAAAGTGGTAAAACATTTACTTTAAAATATCAATTTTTTTCAATATCTCTTTGATCAGATTTAAATTGGAAAAATAATATCATAATAAACTCTTAATTTCAATTTATTTTCCATAAATATGGTTATGTTTTGGGTATAAAAATTTATTTTTTTATTTCTTCTATTTTTTGAACATTAATCAACTAGTATGCTACATGTAATATATTATCTTATTAATAACATGGATTTGAGGATTTAAATCTAAATATTATACTTCTATGTTTGTATTTTGTTTTAAAAAATTATTGTTTTCTATCAATATTATACCAAATTTTTTACTAATATTTATCCATGAAGGAATTTCAATAAGATTTTATAATATGATTCTGAATTTATTTTTACAAATGTGGCTTTCTCTAACCAGAGTGAAAAACAAATATTTTAAAAAAACTAAATAAAAAATCTAACATCCATCACCACTAAACATTTCATTAAAACTTACTCCTTTATGATTTAAAGGTCTCAATGATAAGGTTTTTTTTAATATTCCTTACCAAAAGATTATATCAATTGAATGTCTTAGAAATGAAAAGTGTATTTTCCTTAAGTAATATTACAATGATTATATAAACAAATTTTATTCTATGACATCTTTCCCTATTTTCAATTATTATTTTCTTAGAAAAATATTCAATGATATCATCTTAATTATTTATCAAGAAGTTTTAAATGATTATGAAGTATTTTCTTACACATGTTTTTATTATCCATTTGTCAGTGTTAATTATTCCTTATGTCCTCATGATTGCTTATATTCTATATAACCATTACTAAGCATCTATGCCGAGCCTTTATTTTTTTTCTATTCACTAGCATATTTAGGAAAATATTTTGAATGATTTAAATGATGAAATAATGTTTCAAAATCTATGTTTTTATATTTCCAATTTAATATATTAATCATTCATTTATGTAGTTTACCATGACTTTTAAATAATTTTATCAATTTTGATGTTACGTTTTGTATCTACTGCTAATATAATAATGTAATAATAAATTCACGAAAACTAGGGTAATGATCATTAAATACAACTCCCAAGTTTTCTCATTGAGACGAAATATATAATAATCCTCACTATTCTTAATATGGATGATTTCATCAAACCATAAGTAAAGGATTATTTTCAAAAAATTCGGTTATTAATTGGAGTTATACCATTAATATTTATATGAAAATTTTTAGTTTATTTTCCCATAAATAACATGTTTTTTTTATTATTAACATGGATAAATATAGAACAATAAATTAAATTATATATATTTTTACAAGATAATTATTTAATTATTGTTGAATATATATTTTTTAATTGTTTTCAATTGCATAATGTGTTGGTTTCCACTTATACATCGGGTTATTGTTTGTAAAGAAGTGATTTAATCATGTGTGAATTATTTGGATTTTGACCTATTTCATTTTCTTCATGTATGTGTATAAATTCACATTCATATATATACGAGGATCATTTTGATGAAAATATTATTTTGAAAACAGAATTGAAGAATTTAATTTGTGTTAAACTTATTGATTTATTTTAAATTATTATTCACAATTTTTCTTCTATACATTGTGGTTTTTTAATTATTCTTGTAATGATTTAGTGGTTTTTTGTTATTGTGTATTAGAGTGATTTATGTTTATTAGATGATAAACAACTCTATAGGGGGATGATTTTGTGATCAAATGAGGTCTGTAAGGATTGTTTCATTATATGGGGTTTTTTATATAAATGGAAATATTCATAGATAAATAAGATAAATTTTATGAGATGTTTTATAATTATATTGTATTATTATTTCGAGTCAAAAATTATATTCAAATTTTGATTCATAAATGAAATTTAAAAAATGTGGAGGTCATTTTGATGTTTATAAATATTTCAAAAAATAACTTACATAAATTATGGTCATAGAATCTATTTATAATATAGATAGGAAAAAAATGTTGTGGGGATATCCATATGACACCATGTTTTATTCCTTTAAAAATATTTTATTAAGGGTCAATGAATATGAACCCATAAATAACCATGGTTTTAGAAAATCCCATTATCACTATGTCAAATAAAGACTATTTCATGAATTTAGGTATATATTATTGTAATTATAAAAATAAAATTTAAAAAGGTAATCCAAAACATATCTAGATATGCTTCTTATTCAACTCACAATGACATATTATATCCATTATGGCCAGGATGAACTGTGTTATATTTCATGGGTCTCTATACCATGTAGAATCAGTATTAATGGTTTTTTCGGAGAATAAGAATAAGCAGTTAAAATTATAAGGCTTCTGAAAATCAGTAATGGATTCAAAATGGTTTCCAAATATTTAATATGTTAAGGAAAATTATTTTTTAGCCTCATTATTCCATTCATTGGGAGAAAAATAACATTCATGTTCTTTTTCTTACATTTCATTGTGGGTTTTATATTTTTCACTAATTAATAATACTTGATATATATTAATCAAATATACGAATCATAGCATTTTTGATTGATCCCCTGGATAATGATGAATTCCAATGAATTTATAATTTAATATTTTTTTATATTTAAAATATAAAATTCACATATAACTAAGGAGGTGTATTATGTTTCTAATAAAAATGTGAAAAGAATGAATCAAAAAAGATGTGTATATAATGAAGGGATAATGATTGGAGAAAATAAATTAATGATATGAAAAACATTATCTATTAAGAAACACAAATTTATAAATGGGTAATCTGAAGAAATATTTGATCCATTGGTTATATTAATGAACCTCCATAATTTTTTATACAATGATAATACATGATTAGTCATGTTGTTTGCTAATCAATGATTATTATACTATTCGTGAACTATAATTATAAGAGGAATGAATATGATGGTTGGTCAAGAAGAATTTTTTGGTTTTATAATTTTATAGCATTATTCATAAAATAAAAATTTTGAAAACTCCATAGACCTCATTTTTTGGAATTGTATTAGATATTAAAGACTAAGCTGAACTATTAATATTGTAATGTTATATTGTAGTGTTTGAGAACATATCAATTTTTATAGGATATATTTCTACACACAATATTTTAGTAATAATCCTTATTCATTACAACCCATTTGATTATTTTGTTTGATTTCTAGCAATAGATGATATGATTTCATTGCAAGGATTTAACCATTATTTTTTAATGTGGATACTTTTAAATCATTGTGTTATTTTTTTGTCATATGGAGGTGAAATTTATATCACTAAACCAAACTTATTAAAGTCATATTTTTTTATCATGAATATGAAATTCTTTATAATCCATTTTTATTAGTGATGAATCCCAAAATATTTCTATTATTTCATTCACCTTTCACCACCATTAATATTTTTAGTATATCACGATAATGTTGGATGAAGTGGTTATATATAACATTATTTTGATGAAAATTTAATTTATTAATTCAATGTAATTACATTTTTTTATTGGTTTTACATAAGATAAAGGAAAAAATGATTCAATAGATATTATTCATTACTTTTTCTTTAGAGATTTTTAGATTAAAATTAGATTAAAATATAATATAATCTTAATGGAATCGAATATTAAATGATCTACACATTTAGAAAACATGTGTTTTTTAATTTCTATAAAATAACAACTGAATCAATTCTTATTCCCAATAATTTATTTCATCATTAATCTATTTTTCCCTAAGTCAAATATCTCAAAAAATGATACTTATTATTATAAATTTATATAATCTTATATGGTTAGTACAATAGTGTATGTTCATATACTTTTTTAAATTAATTTCCAAAAAAAATTATGCAAAATATTTAGAAGCATAAAAAAATTAATGTTTCATTATAACATTCATAGTTCTTGTAATCATTTTAAAAAAACATTGTAAAATTATTGATTCTAAATTATTATTTTATTTAAAAACCTATGTACAGATATAGAAAATAATAAACCAATTCTTTGAAAATAAATTTATGAAATACTTTTTAATGTGATTTCACAAATCCTCAAAAAACAAAAATATTTAATTTTAAGTCCATTTTTTAATATGTTATATTTTTCATCAAATAAAATCAATAAATAGTTATCTATATGAGGAAAAGTATTATTTACCATAGAATTAAAATCTGTAAATTTATCTAAAATCCCACATAATTTGAAATATAACTAATTCAGTTTTCTACCCTTGAAAAGAATATTATGATATGATTTTTTCCAAGATTATATTCTTTTATGAATATAACTTGTACGTAATAAAGTAAAGTATGATAAATTTCATAGTAGGATAATTTTATTTTTCTTAAAATTAATTATTTAAATTAATATATTATTTTTTTTATTTTATGAATCATTATATCAAGGAATAAATGTCATATTTCATTGTGTAAGTAGTTCATTTTCCCTAAAAAAATAAAGTCATCAATAATATATTGATCCCTGATATTATAGTATAATAATTTTGCTTCATTATTTTTATGAATTACTTTTTCCAAAATATAATTTAAAAACCTAATAAATGAAAAATCATTTGTTCTATGCAGGTATACACATAAATAATTATTAAAATTGTCAAAAGGGTTATAAAATATCTTTTCTTACTAAGGTTTAATATAATGTAACACACTAAAATTTCAATGTGAGAGAATTAAAAAAATTAATTTTTTTAAAATCTAATGTGATTTTTTAAATATATTATACATTATTTATTCATAATATATATTTTGATTATTTCTATAAATATAATAAATAATAAATGAAAAAATATATAAACAATTAAAAGTAAAAGCCTAAAAGCTAATTAAAACCATAAATATAAAACAATTGAATAACCAACAGTTGAAAATAATACAGAAACAAATGTGTGAAGTCCAAATAAAAGTGGACACCAATCACCAATTTCTATATGGTGGAATAAGAAAATACGATCCACCACACACCTATAGTCATGTATATACTCATGACCATGGTTTATTTAAAGAGAGGATAGGGACTCACCAACCACCATTATATGAACCCTCTAATGAATGAACAAAAGCAACATTCATGACCCAATATTTGAACCAAGATCCGTTGCATCTATTAGTCAAACAACACAATATAGGAATATTATTTTTAAATGAACAAGATATCACCACTAATATATCAAATTAAATGATTTTATATAATGATTATAGGATACTAATTACATCATAGGAAGAAAATTCATCCCCACCATTCCCTAGTTAAGATGTCTACCTTTATAATTTTTTTTCAATATGACATTTCATCATAATATATACCTCCAAAAAATCACTCATTCACTATTTAAATCAAATATTTTTCAGAAAAATTAATAGAAACATATACATTTCTCCACCACTAATATGAAAAAGAAAATCCTTTATTATTAACAGCGCTAATTCCTTAGGATAACATAGAATGATAATATAGTTCACATACAATCATCATTGAACAATATATAATATTGATAGAATGTGTATATTGATGACGAATGGGTTGAAAGAATCCATCCAGAGGAAATCCACAAAAAGTTATACAAAACCAACCACAAGAGTAGAGACCACTAAGGTATTAACAAAAATAATAAGATAACAATACTATGAACCAGCGAAGTCCCCACCATCCTTGTTAAAAATCATTATTGGACCACGAAAAATAGATTCCTAAAGAGTATTATCACTACATTATCTCCCCCTTCATCACTAAAAATACTAGGATGAGTTAAAAACTAAATCATCTGATCCCTCAAACCATAGAATGATTAGACAATCCCTAGACGAAGAATGCATAATATGATACACTTTAGTAACATACTAATGGAAGTAAGATTCTGTAGATCCAAATGATGAGATGTACCAAAATATAGTTTAGAGAAACCCTATGAGGTCACTATAAGATGTCCACAGTGGAAGGTAAGGGAAAAGTGTAGAACCAAAACTGAGTAACCATTGAATATTTTGGACAAATATAATGAAAATCAAGGATAAAAAAATAACTAATAAATATTCGTTTCATTTTTTTGGGAGAAAGAAATAATTAGTGGATTAAAATTTCCATGATATCTAATGTATGGAAAAATTGAAACCATTGCAAAGAACCATAAGAGACTGTGATGGATCCACCATGACTAAACACTAGAAGAAATATTAACTGAGTTATATTATAGTAAAAATGGAATGAGATAAATAATGTGGAGAATAATTAGTAATGAACATAGGATAAGGAATCTCCCCATCGTAATCAGGGAGACACTGATACCCAATAATCGGGTGATTGGAAACTTATAGAATGTGGAACTATAATATCAATCTATATCTTGTTTTAATAATTATAGACAATTATGGAATCATACATTATTAAATAAATGTTTCTCCAATATTTAATTCATCTCTAAAACTACATATATATTATTTAATAATTATTTTTATGAATTAAAATTAAAATTACTAATTATTTTGATTGAAATTTGGAGAAATAATAGGATAAAAAAATGATGTAATAATATTTTTTAATATAATATCGATATAGATCATCAAATGAATTTTATTTTCCCATGTAAATTTTTATCTATGTCAAGAAATAATTTTCAATAATTGGGAAAACTAAAAACTAGTTTTATATTGTGGGCTATTAATGATAGGATAAATTTGAATCTATAACACTTAAAAAATATTATAATGAGCTAAATTATACCCAATTGTAATATATTTATCTATTATTCCTTGATGTTTTTTCTTATGAACTCAATACATATGGAGTATATTTTTTATCAATATAGTAATTTAAAAAAATTATAAATAATTAAAAGACATCATCAATTTCATTAGGGATTTTAAATTGATCAACCATCTCACCTTCAATGAAGTCATTAATGTTCTTCATATCATCAAATATATATTTTATAGTCAACATCATAACAATACAATTATTACCTTTATTAAGGGGAAGAAACCCATAAAAAGTTCATGACATTAAATATATAATAAAATAAAATTTATTATTTGAATGTCTTTTAATTTATTGTTTTTTACCTATCATTTTTTAATGATGTAATGAATATTTGAGATGTATTTTATTTGATAATGTTGATCATGGAATCAAGTACGAATGTCACCCCACTTCCATTAATATGGAATCCTCTTTCCTATGAAGAACTTTTTTGTTATTGAAATTTCATGTGTTAACTCATTTTAATATGTTATTTACTCATTTCATTCTATTTGGAAATATTTTTATGAAATTTTTCATATGTCTGGATGTTTTAAATTAAATTTATACAGATACAAACTATTATATTTTTTATATATTTAGGCATGTGAACTCACTCCATTATGTAATTGTTATTGGCTATTTTAATGTGGACATATATTTCAATAAATTAAACTTGATGTACCTCTCAATTTAATCATATATTTATTCTCTAAATACTTATTATAACCCAATGTATTTTGTATCTAGAAAATTATCATATAGTTGATTGTATATTATGGTGATAATATTACCATGAAACAAGACACCATCATCATTATGTTTTTTTCCTTCCTTTTTATTCTAACACTACCACATATATCATTGTATCATTTGTATTTTGGGTGTGATGGTCCCAAACATGTGGTATATATTTCAAAAATATTTAAATTATTTTTAAAATATTTTCAACAAATGATTATTCTCATTTGAACATGATTTTAATGTGATTTTAAATTACATATGATCAATTGTATCCCTTTATAATTATTATTTTTTGTATCTTTCAATAGGATTATTAGTAATATATTAGATATTCATTCATTATTTACGGAATTATATATTGAGTTTAATTTATGATGTCTTGTATTTAGTATATCAAAAAATCATTTATATACTATAATGGATAATAATATTGTGTGTCCTTTTATTCTTCCTCATAAAATCTTGTAAAATTCTCAATTTCATATCCAAAATTATTTAGTATTTATGTTTTTTAAATAATTAAATAATATTTAAATGTGTTGGGGGTTTTGTAGTATTTAAAATCTATAATAATAATATAATGAAAATTACACACATTTAGAGTTATCAATAAGTGTATTTAGTACTTATGTTATTTCCAATGTGTTAAATAATCATTTTTTCTTATTCCAAATCACATAACTCAGTAAATATATGCAATAAAATTAATATGATTACATCTCACTCTGATTAATGAATTTTAATTTAATTTTACACAACAATTTACAAGAATACAGATCACACATTTATCTTGTATAGTGGATCAGATAGGTAAATCCTAGATCAAGATAATGGGAATCCTCAAATCCTCAAGATGTGATATAATTCCATTAATTTTATGAATTCAATAACCTAAACTAGAATATGGATTAAAAAAATTGGGATTCATTCATGTCCAAAACTATTAAAGAGTATTTCACTGTTGATGGTAGGTATACTGACTATTATTAAATTTACATCATACCTCCACTATATCACCAAAAACAATTAAATAGTTTTTAATTTAAAATGATTGAAAATGGGATAATATCTATGATTACACTTAACCCAAACAGGATTACAAATCCACCATCATGAAGTATGAGATCATAAGTATAACACATTGTTAAAGAGACACAAAATACTTGAAATTAAGGATGATACAGTGCACAAATTATAGAAATCATTGACATCTCAAAATAAAATAAAAATGAAATGTTAAATTATAAATATTGGATTATAAAATAATCCCTTTAAGTGGAAAATTAGATTCATATCACACCACTGTAATTTCTTTATAGAGAACAACGTAACACACAATTAAATTTTAAAAAATCCATTAAAAAATAAAAATCCACACAATTGTATTGTAGAGGAACCATGTTCATTAATACCATAATATCCTTCCACATGGGAAGCCACTATAACTAAATTATTTTGATTAGATGTGGTTCCCCATAGTGTAGTGAAATGGTTTTTCTTGAATAGTTCATGGAAATTCTATTGATGAATGTATTCATTCTAGAAATTTTAGTTTTTCATAATTGTTGTTTTCTTGGTCTAGAATTAATAAGTATTCTTTAATCCTTTAATCCATTAAAATTGATATGATAATTTCCCTAGTCATGGAAAATAATTTTTAAGTACTTGTTATATGACTGATTGATAACATAATAGGAAGTCCAATATAGGATAAAACCTAATCAATTAGAAACATGTATTATGATAAATTGGAACAAATGTTGAAAGTAATGTTTTCTATGGAGTTTATGTATGATGATAGATATATATTATATATACTGGATGAGGATGTTGTGCTCAGTATATAGGTATAAACTATATCTAATTAATGTTAGGGATATGTTTTTACTTGGCTCAGATTGACGTGAATTGAATAAGAAATATGGTCATGTATAGTTCCAAGTGATAGTTTTTCAATGATATGTTCTCATCTGGATGGGTGTCTTTCTATAAGGGATTGAGTTGAAAAGATAAAATATATAATTATTAGAGTATTTTATGAAATGTATAAAGAATAAGTGTTATTATATCCTGTTGTGTCACCAATATGGTTTGTATAGAGTCGATTGTGTGTGGTTGTTCTAGCTTATAGAGGCCGTGGTTGAGATAGTGAGACATTTTTCATGGGCTTGTAGGTATATTTAATCTTTTCATGGATGAGGACCATATATATCATGAATGATATACCAATAATGAATTTTGGGATCTTCATCGCTTTTCATTACAAGTATCTACATGTTATTGCAAATTTTTTACCCTTAACTAGTAAGTATAATTTACATTTCAAACTAATATGACATTTGGAATTTTGAGTTAACTTTTTAGAATGGTTGATATATACTTTATTAATATGATTAATCATTCATAAATCTCGTTTATTATTACCTGGATGGATGAAGCCAATTTTCATCCACCATTACATCATTAAAAATTATTTTAGTTTATCGTGATGGCACTATTAAAATAAATCATCAATTAAATCATTAAATTCATAGTATTAATCAACAATTTTAATAAAATCGTAAATATACCAAAAAATAAATATGGAATAAATTAAAAACATATGTAAAATAATAGGGATTATTATTAATTTATTTTAATGAAATAATTATGTTGTTTTGTGTTTCTTTACTTCCACATTCTTGAACATCACACATTAATGAAATTCATTATCAATTTATTTTTAAAATTCACAGTATTGTGGCCCTATAACATGAAAATTTCAGACTATTAGTTATATATCAGGTTCAATTCATCTTAAATGTAATTATTAATTATATATTTTATAATTTATTACATTTATTAAAAAATTGTTGATAACAAAACCTTTTAATAAGAAAACACAATAATAATATCATATGAAAAAAATATCGTCAACATCAATAGATAATTTTTTTCAACTACTATCACTGAAAAATAAGATATAAAATGTTAGGTTATAAATTTCCATTTTTAACTCTTCATATTCCTAATTTCAAAAAAAAATAAATTATACCTCTCTTTCAGATTCAATAATTCAATATAAAATTTAGAACATAAAATATTATTAAATAGTAAGTTAAAACATTTCTATACATATAATTCATTTACACATTATAAAATAAATAAACTTATAATTTCATGTTTATGAAATTAAAAATTTTAATAGATCGATAACATGTCACTAGTTTACCAATGACGATGAAAAATAAAAGTGGGGAAGAATTTTCATTCTTACAAAATTTAGTTTACTTCGAACTATAATATATAATATTATGAATAAAAGGATTAAAAATAAATCAATAATCAAACAATGTACTATTTTTGGAAGGTTATAAATACAGTACTAAATAATAAGAGAACAAAATGATTTTTAATGGTGTATGAGTCAAAAAAAATCTTACATCAACTATTCAAACACCAATAATCCTCCTGAGGTATATAACATGTTATTAAATCATTAGTTTTGAATGATATGGAGTACACTTTATGTAATTATTTTTAAACCCTTGAGTCAAAAACCTAATATTCTACAATTTTCACACCTAGAGGCACAATCCTAGAACCTTTATTTTGAAATGGTGGATTAATCAACCCCCCCCCCAATTTAATGAAGATATTAAAAACTAAATCCCTTTCCATTTAACAAAAAAAGGCTCAACCAATCAACATTTTTGTTCATTTACACTTAAAAAAACACCCTAACCTTATATGGCGGTATAACCAATTTTTCGATGAAATTTATTTTAGAAAAAATACAATATAATGAAATAATAAAAAACATTTAAACAAATGAGATATTTTTATAAAATCTCTACTATATAATAATTAATTAAATACCTTATAATTATTTGAAAAATGTATCAAAGATAATGTATCACTAATATTTATCTATTATTCTTCCAATCATTTAAAACATTCATTTTTTAGATCAAATAGTAATGTGTCTTTTCTATCACTTCCTAAATTAATTTACATTTGAATAAAAGATACAAGAACTAATAATTGATTTTGTAAAAAAATGATATTTATTACCCAATTAGAAATGATATATTCACATGGGATAACATCCTATAATATGTGAAAAATCTGTAAAGAAATAATTAAAATAGTTTAAAATAATATGAGAATAAAAAAGTTAAAATAATTTATATTATTGATTAGTTGAAAACTCACTATAATAATTTACCATTTCATCAGAAAAATATTCATTAATATCCTCATATTATTAAACATTTAAATCATCATCATGTTCTTCATAACAATTGACCGAATTTTTTTGATTGAATTAACCCTTAATCTAATGTCTATATATGTTTTGGACAACTTATTTAATTATCCTTCATTGTATAAAATTGATAATCTATCATAAACAAGTGAAATATAATTTCTATAATGGATTCTTGATGCTTAAAAAGGTATTTTCAGGATATATTAAATTATCATTCATTTCAAATACAAAACATCTACCATTACATAAGATCCATTGTTCTTAGGCTAAGAGACATTCAATACTTAGGAAAACTCTCAAACTAAAAATGTTACATTAATTGCATCTAAATCACTAACATCTAAATCATCATAGTCTAAAATTCATTTCGAAATCATTTTTCGAATCAAAAAATAAAACAAATCATCGAAAACACATTACTGATATTTTTACATATCAAAAACATATATTTTAATAAATACTAACCAAATAATTCTCATATTGTCTTCTAAAAAATACAATCATTAACATCCAAAGAATAATAATTTCAAACAGTTTAGATATTTCAAATTAATTAATGAATATATCTTCATATATAAAGGTTATTCTATTTTCGAAATTTCAATACATAAATTTAAATTCATGACCAGTAATGGTCACTTAACTGGGAAATGTCTTCAAAAAAATATAAGAATAAAAAATTAAATAATAACAGGATAATATTAAGGAATAAGAACAATGAATAATAAAAAATAAAAACTAATAAAAACTAACCAATGAGAAATAATTAAATAATTAATGAGTATAAAATAATTAAATGTAATAAAAATAATTAAAATTATGAGATATGCATTTAATAGTCAAATAATAATAAATAAGTAGAAAATGAGTAAAAATTTATTCCCATATTTAATTATTAAAATATCTCCTCTGTCTTCTCTCTTATATTATGTGTGTACTAAAGAAAAATAAAAAGAAATTAATGTTCATGAAAAAATTAAATATTAAAAAATTATAAATAAAATAAATTCAAAATGAAAATTTAAATAATTACCATTCTTCTCACCATAAATTAATCAATAAATAAATTGAAATAATAATTAAAAAATGACGATATTACATCAATCTTTTGATAGAATAGTCATAAAAAATCATACACAACTAAAAAAGTAAAGTACTTTACACCATTCATTAATAAAAATATTAATAGATAAAATTATTACTCCCATTAAATGAATTCACCATGAAAAGAACAATATTACAATGTAATATAAGAAAATTAATTTTAAACAACTATAAAATACCCCCCTTTAATTCAAGATTCCTCTTATTGAAATGATTAGATTCCGAAAACGCATCATTAGTGAACTACTCATGTATAGAAACATAAAAACAAAGGATTTATTAAATATATTGTTATATTTAATGAATTTTAAATGAAATTAAAATAATTAAAAAAATAAACAACAATTAAGTGTATTCATGAAAATAATATTATAAACCTATACATCCAGGCTCACTGTCTGTAATAGAAAAAAGTACAATATTAACCTTATTCCATAATAATATTAAAAATATAATTTTATGAATATTTATTATATTATATATATATGTGTGTGTGTAATTATGTAATATAAATAGCATTTCAGGTACTAAAAAAATATAAATTAATCATAATAATATTAAAAGATAAAAGAAAGTTAACTAACTTATAAAACAAGTAGATAATGGTCTACTAGTTAAGTTAACAAATGATACTCATGTAAATAAATATGGTTAGGATAAACATATTTATACTTTAGATAATTTAGAACCCAACCTGATTTATCTATGGAAATATCGTGAGGTATTTTATTTTTGGTAGTATAATAATAATAATGATAGTCTCTTTCATATAATATTCAATTATTTAATTTTGTAGAAAAATTATTCATTACACCTCTATACATTTTTATTTTTTTAATGTTACATGGAAGTAGTATGACTACGGATATGTTTTATTTGTCACATTTTTTTGGTTTTACGATTTAATTGCAAAAAATAAATGAAAAAAAATTTATTTCTGCCCTTATAAAATAATTTTAACAAATATTAATAAAATAAACATTAATTATCAAATTCGTATTTTCTTCTATTGATATGGAATTCATTTTAATAACTGAATTGAACATATCATCATGTTCAATAAATTTTTTATTCTTAGTATCATTATTATAAATAATTTTTATATAATATTAATATATATTTCATTTGTCATATTTTTAAATAATTTTCATGAATTAATAAAGAGTTTATCAGGTCAAAATTTAATATGAAATTTAGTATAATATTTATATAAGTATTCTACACATTTATCATCGAGGGTATATTTTAGAAATCTATCAATATCATTAAATTGACACCCTGAAAAAAATGGTGGCTCTTTAGAATGCATGTCGTGTGCCTCTACATGGTCCAAATATTTTGACCATTATAGTTTCATCTCTCGGCTCTGATACGGTGGCGCCTTTGTCAGGCGTGGCTCGGGGGTATTCTGAGAACCCACCACATCATCCAACTTGCTTCTTCCCTCCATGATCTTCTTTTTCCAATCCTGATCATGGAAGTATAGATGCTCATACCCCCATGTATGTGATTCTCTGTTCTCCTACTCTGGTTTCGTCCATTCCGCATGTTTTGGATATCTCTTTGGACCCGATTACACACAATGACGTTGATGGAACCCTGTAACTCATATTCTCGGGTGATTAATTTTCTACTTCTTCTTTATTTAACTGGTGTAGACTTATGGCCTATTTCATACAAGACCAACCCTCGATCCCATGGTATTAGAAGGTAGTGGAATCTTGGTATTTATCTTCTTTAACTCTAGTTTCATCTATCAATTGTAAGCCTTCGTCATCATCTATAATTCAAATAAGAACATCATAAAATCTTGTTTTAATAGAACCATATCTATCGGAAAATGGAATATCAATAACTTTTTTTGGTCCCTCGACATCCACTTTATTCATGATTATCCTCTGATGGAAATATGGTTTAATCTTATGGGGCTTCCTCTTCTAGTGCATATTGTTTCCATCCTTCAATTTATCAGGAATGAGGTTGTCTCTCTTCATTACATGGATCAATGTACTTCTAGTCTACTGGACACATCGGTGGCCAGATATGTGTTGAAGTGGATTTCCCTTGGACTCAACTAGACGAAATACTTCTAAATGCAATTGATTTCTATTGGTGTAAAAATTGTTTTGGTCATCTCAAGATCAATTTTGACTGATTTTTTCTATAAAAGGTCACTCATCCACTTTCTATTGGATGCAATGTCTTGTACGCAAATATTTGGTTCCATGTCACTCTATAGATCAATTTTCGTCCTAATAGGCACCTCCCATCTATTTACCTCATCATATGCCTCGCGTTCTCCCTAGATGTCCAACAGTCACACCCTTAGGGCATACATATCCCTCCAATTGTTCTCCCCCCCTTGAATATTTTCCGGCTTAACAATGTCCTCCGGATGAATCTTCATCCTAACAAGCTCCCAGCTCATTCGAGTCATTGGAGTGGGAAAAGTTGATTTTCCCTTCACTATGAATCATGAATTCTATTTCTCCTTTAATTCACGATCTTATGGATAAGGAATCAAATACAATAATCTATGTTTCGTTTTCAAAAAAATTAGGGGCATACAGGTGATTCACATAGTTAACTATCTAATTATTTCTTATAACTACACTCATTGTCTAAAGATATCTATGAATTGGATGTTTAAGCAATGCATATGATCACACCACCTTATCCACCATGTGGTGTTAAAAATATTTCACAAAAGAAAGCAACAAACCCAACAATGGATTTTTTCAAGGAAGTATCCTCAATGGGGGTCGCCAAAGACAAAAACCCATCTTTTAAATTATTTCCATAGTACTATGGAATTATCATGGATTGAGAGCGTGGATAAATATAGACTATATTTATGGTGTCTAATGAATATTCTAAGATGTCGTATTCCCTAAATTATCTATTCGCCAACCAAATATGTTTTTGAGATGTTTGGCATGCCAATCCTCAGAACCTGCACATCTGTTAAATCAAGAAATCTAACCAAAAAGTGTATATGATCTTGACTGTTAATTAGTTTATCACTACTAAGACTAGAATGAGAATGAATTGTTTTTTCTTATCTTTTTTAAATTAATAATTTTATTCTTATGAAGGGGAGGCTTTGTGGCATGATGTGGGTCATTTTCTTCAAAATAAATTTTTATGGTTCATAGGAAGAGATTTCAATATAGTCATGGACGATTTTGAAAAAAAACGTGCTAAGGCATCTTATATTATAATGTTAGTCCAGACTTTGTTTATTTACTCTCTAGTTTTTCTCTCATGGGCTTGCAGTGCACAGGTTACCGCTACAACTGGTGTAATAACAATAAAGGAACAAACATGTCCAGAAGTCATTTATACTGATGTTTGGGAAATATTAATGAAATATATATATATCCACATGTCATGGTTTCCCATATAGTAAGAAAACTCTAGTATCATTCTCCCATTGATGTAGATTTATATAGAAAAAACTAGAAGAGTGGGACACTTATTGTTCTCCCATTGGGGTACTAATATCTCATACTATCAATAAAAAGTGAACAATTCATGGTCCAAATTAGTGTAGGGATTCTTGTAGATTTTTCTACACTAAAATCTTCATTGTCTCAAAAGTGACTTTCAAACAAGGATTAGAAACCTCCCATCACAGTTATAGCTGCTGGAATCTATCAAATCATCTATTGAACGAATGGAATCCATGATGGAGGTTGATTGGATTGAGTAAATTTTATATGATTTATCTATTATGAAGAATACCCTGGATGACCTCCTACTATATCAAAAATGTATGTTAGGATAACAATATTCTATTAAGTAGTTCATTTAAGGGGACTGAAATACTACGTTCTTCTAGGATTTCTGGAATGAAAGGAAGTGGCTCATCAGGTAGAATACAATATTAGAGGATGGCTCTCAATTAGAGGATCAGGATGTGGTGGGGAACCTAGATAATATTCATTTCACATATATCCTTGCAGGTATGAATCCATTCTTGGATAGAGGCTATCCCATGGAACTACATAGATATTTGATTCCATTACATACAAGATGTTTCCCCAAAACAACTCTTGTATTGATTTAATTATAAAGGGGTGGGATATATATGAGACATTTCATGGTATTAACTGAGATAGTGTGATAGGAATATATGGTTCTTTTGAGTTTTTCTATTGAGCCTCAGGGGATTTGGTCATTGATGATTTTATAAGGCCCCAGCCTTAAACCTTACTTAATCTTGAGTTATTACAAAATTACATACTGAGGATCTTTTCAGGTTTAGAGTTTTAGAGAATTAGATCATGAAACTTGCATTACATTCCACATTAAAACAAAGTGGTTACATAAAAGGCAATATTCATTCTTCCCATCAACGGAAACCTATTTAAAATAAAACACGGATTCTTTCTTGACACATCCTTGACACTATCATCACATCATGTACCTTTCCCTTGACCTGTGAAAAACATTTCAAAAACTTGGGATGAGCATAAAAAGCTCAGTAAGGGTTATAAAAATATGTAAAGGAAACATGAGTTCATATATACATAAGAATGAAATCATACTTTACCCATAAAACATAGGCATATCAAATCATGAATAAATCATAGAAAACATAAGACATAAAGGTAACTTGAGGCATTCATAACATTCTTACGTAGGGAGTAACCCTCTTGGTTACGTTTGGAATACCCATCACAGTATATTCCCTAAATCTCTTCGGAGAAACCTTAACGTTTCACTCCTTCACGTTACCCAATGCATTGGAGAGCTATATCGGGCTCACCCTCCCTTAGTTTATCACGGAACCACCCGTTCTTCATAACAATTCCCAAGAACCATAACATAATCGTATCACATAAACATGAATAAAGGAAACATAACATTTCCACATTTAAATCACAATATAACATTTTAAGATATTGAAATAATGAATCCATTCAAAAAGAACCCATTTCCAAAACCATTTAAAACATTTAATAAACAGATTTTTGAATCAAAGTGTCCCATACCACCTTGATACTTTTAACATTTTAAACCATTAATATCCATATAAATAAATCCTTAAATCCATTTTAAAAACATGGATATTAATAAGAACAAAGAATTAAAACATTTAAAACGATATTTTGGTTAAAGGGGTTTTACCAAAATTAGAGACACTTGAATACAATAATCGAGGAATAACATTTAGTCAGAACTTTATAATATCATGAGAATAAAAGGATTCATGATATAATACTCCAAAGGACAGTATATACACCATATAAGAGTGAATTGGTGCATAACAACAATGAACCCTCAATAGAAATGTCAAATGTGATGAAATCCCTTATAAAGAAGGTATCCTTAAATTAAGGACAAATAAATCTCAAAAATATGTGTGACAAATATATATACACCCAATATAAGTGGATATTAAGTGTAAAACAATAAAAGGTCATTCACACATATTCAATGGATGACATATTCAACGACTACAAGTTGAACCCAAAGAAATCGAAATTGGGTTAAAAAGTTCCCTTGACAGCCTAACGGCATCACATCAAAATGAGTTGATGAGAGATAAAAAGTGTATCTCATCACTTGGACATAAAATTTACATCAATAAGGATGTATGAGAACATATCCCAACATAAAAATATGTAAATTAAAAGACCCAATAAAATAAGTCTTTTAAAAAAAGAGGAGGGTGAAAGGTTCCCTTACCGAATTGGGTATCTTTAAAAACATACACCCCATGAAAGAAAGACAATAGGTCATTGATGTAAATACTCATAAACGAAATTATATTACACAAAGAGTAGAATAATGGGCAGTACATACACCACTCAATGGAATTTGTGGCAAATGTAGCATAAATCTCACGGGAATAAAAGTGAAATGAAAAATCCCTTACGAAAACTCGGCAGCCTAACGGCGCCACATAAAACTTCCAAAATAGATTTATGAGAGAGAATAGGGTCTCTCATCACATGAACATAAAAATTACAGTAGGATTAATATAAAATATCATCCCAATAACAAGAAAGATGAGCTTTAAAAGGAATGACATAAAAGAGTGTACTTAAAAAGAAAGAGAGGAGTAAGATCCCTTACCTCGGGTCCGACTTGACTCGATCGTTCTTTAACGTCCTGAATAATAAACTTGAGTTAATTTCCACGTTATTTAGAACCTTTTTCTAGTTCATTATTCCTATTAGATCACTTATTTCCATGTTATAAACATTATGTAAACATTTAAGTTAATAATGTTTGTTTTGTCGATATTTGGTTCTTAAGTCGAAAGTGGACTTCTTACCATTACATGTTGTTCGTGTGGTCAAATGTTTATTATATCCAGAATCATATTCAAGATTTTGATATCATATATGTCATATATATCCAGTACATGCATGCATTTATAACATTACATAATCATTTAGAGGTAAGAAATGAAATGCACCGTTCATGGAGACGGTAAGCCGTACGTACGCATGAATGCTACTTTCATTTCTATTTCATATTTTATAGAATGGAATAATAATGATATAAAGGTATATTATAATTACAGTATAATATCATATATAATATCATAGTTCCATCCTTTATACGTCCCACATATGGTATTTAACGAATCAAATCACTTTGAGGGGGCGGTAGTCCGCACTTCCTTAAATGAAGATATCGCGTTTACCCATAATGGAAACTATAAAGGTATGCCCAAAATGAAAAACACAGAAGCTTAAGGAAAACATAAAAATATTATATATCATATATAAAAATATTTACATCATAATGGCCACCTTTAAAGGTGTTAAATGAGTATTGAACAATCATCGTTTCGGGAGGCAGAATTTCGCCATCCACGGAAACCGTATGTTCTTTAACCATTTGATGTAGTTGTGTGAGAGTTTAGCTCGAATAAATCTTATAACAACATCCTAGTATATTGAAGATACTGTTGTTGTTACAAAAGAAGTAAATAAAAAGAGTTTAGGGGGTTGGAGAAGCAAAATAAAACAAATGAACATGAGAGAATGAATTACCTTTAAAAGTGTAACTCCTTTTGATTTGAGCCTAAAGGCTTCCTTTGAAAGGATTCTTCCCAAAGGTAATCCTCTAGGATGAGGAGAGGGATGTGGAGAG
The DNA here is from genome assembly GCA_963277665.1 of Viscum album. NCBI lineage: Eukaryota > Viridiplantae > Streptophyta > Magnoliopsida > Santalales > Viscaceae > Viscum > Viscum album. The sequence goes on along the minus strand of OY728134.1, from coordinate 598,778,997 downwards.
AGTAAATGGGCAGGGTTTGGCCGAACCAAAGGCTTGAGGAGTGTGTGAAATGAGGTAGAGGTGGGGGCCTTTTATAAGAGGAGAGGAGGGGCACTTTTGGAAAGTAAAGAAATATTACTTTATTTGAAAATGTGTTTCGGTTTCAAAAGGTCCCACATTGATATAATTCGTGGATAAGGTGATAAGGCTTCTAAATCCACTCATCCAATAAGTTTTGGACATGTGTAGTTCATATATTTTACATTATCTTTCCATTTTATTTAAATCGTCAAATAATGATGTCATCGCTGCATCATTATTATGTCATAAATAATTTAATTTATTTAATGTCTAAAAATTATAAAAAAAATACTATGATGTAGGAAATATTTTTATATTTCCAATGAATATTTATAATAAAAAATATGACTTGTATAACCCCAATTAAAAATTGTTTTAGTAAAACATATCATGTTTGTGTCAATTTTACTTTTACATTAAATAAAATGTTATTTATGTCATTTCCCAACCAAAGTGGATCCATGGGGTCCCCAAGTTGACCCATGGCTTGTCTTGGTCGGCCATGATACAACCAATGAGGGTAAGACATGTTTCAAGCTCATCTCATTTTATTAAAGCATTATTTTTACCTTAAACCACACTAATTACCACTAATCGCGATTAAAAACTTAATAAGTTACTATTCACCAAAAAATTATTTTAATCTCATTGAACCACATTTTACTTCTTAATGACAACCATGTATGTCGGATTTTTGAAAATCAAAACACAATGATGGCAAAATTTCATTTAAATGGAAAATCAGTTTTATAAGTACTACTTAGTGGTTTCACTATTCATCAAAATTGAAGTTTTTCAGAAAAATCCCAAAAATTCACCCTAAGCTATATTTGATATTCTGAATTCAAAAATGAAGTCCGTTTTACAAAATTCAAAACATATAAGTCACATTAATTAATTTAATAATTAATTCCCGCTGTCATGACAAATAGCCTGTTTTACGAAACAATAAGTATCAAAAGATTGACACTAGTTTAAGTCTGATTTCAAAGTTAAATTGATTCCAACGACCACTATTGGATTTAATGGTAAAAATATTTTCTAATTTCACTTTAAAACCAATTCAAAATATAATCTAATCATATAAATAAATTAGATTAAAAAGTGGTTTTGAATTAAAATACAACATTTTACACTATTCATTAAAAAAATGAACTTTATCGGAAAGATACCAAAAATTTACACAAAGTAAATTTTGATGTCCCGATTCTTAATAAGAGTTTTATTTGGTCCAAAAGAATGTTTAAGAGTGAACAAAACTATATTTAATGGCGGTTCTCCATCAAAAGGTGATAAGTGAACCTTTAGTGAAAACTAGGGCATATACGCCTAAAATTGAATTCTTTCCGTATTTTAAGCCTTTATCTTTTATTGTATAAATGTAAAAATATTTAAGAACATATATAATCATATTTTAGTTATTTCTATCCATTCCCGCCATTACAACGGCTACATGTTAACTACCATTTAGAATAATATTATTTTATTATTAGAGTGCAACGTAAGATTCCCAAGAAACTCGTTGTTGCGTGTTGGGTACGCCATCGAGCATAGCGTCCCCTTTAAAGTCATATTAATATTTTATTCACAAATATGGATAAATATGAAAATGTCATATTCCTTATTTACCTGGGGTGTTACAGATTTGGTAAGTGGTGTTTAGGATTTACACATTGTGGCTATCACCCCCATGTGGTGTGTGCTACTTCTATGGTTCTCATTCCAAAAATCCATTATATATCCTCTATACAACAGTATCATCCTATTACCTTGTCCAAATTTTCATATAATGTGTTGGAAAGTGTCATCCAAAGGAGTCAGTCACCTCATTTATCTGGTTGGATCTCATACGACAAACATCGATTCATCAAAGGTAGAACTATTCAAGGAAAAATTTTATTGACATAAGAGTTCATAAGGGATATCGATATAAATGTAGTGGGGTTGAAAGTCCTATTAAAGAATGATATTGATAAAGGGTACGACCACATTGAAACTAAATTATTGTTGAAACTTTTAGAAGTCATGGGTTTCAATTCATGGAAATTTGACCTCTTTTACATGTGATATATTTCTCCCTAGCTTTATAATTCATTTCTTGGTTGGTTTGATGGTTTCATCAAAATAGTGAGGGTCTCAGAAAAAGAGACCCGCTCTCGACCAACCACTTTATTATCATGTATGACTCTTTATACAATCTCATAAAAAACATGATTTCATAAGGAATGAACTTATCCTTCAATTTTCACTAGTCATTTGAAAATACCTCTTATCTCATGCATGTATATGGCATGATCATTTTCTAAACATTAGTATAAGATCCATTTGAACCATGAACGTGAATCAAGAAGATTACATAATGTGGAGTGATAATATTGTTAACGGAAATAACATTAGCATTTATATATCTTCCAGGTGTTCTGAGGTAAGGGACTATAATATTGGTAGGAGATTGGGATTCAACGGAAAGATATTCCCAATGAAAAATCTTTTCACCCCATTATCCATAATAGGATATGAATATATCACTTCAACTAAATGGTGGATAAGATCACTTTCCAGGATCAAAAAGGATAAAATCAGTACTTGTACTTGGTAGGTCGCATTACATTGGTTAATTGTTTCCCTTCTTCAAATAATATGCACATAATATTGGATCTTCAACCTCATAAAGTGGTCAAAATTAGAATTGATAGCATCCTTTCCTCTTGAATTTTGGATGTTAACTCTGAAGGGAAACAACATTGGGCATTGAAGGTCAAAAATTGTGAGACCTTCTTAGGATGGTGGTAAAAATGTGACTGTCATATAGGAGGTGGAATATGACATGTATGCATGGTTTTCATGGGAAAATATTGAAGGATTCATGTTTTGGGGACGTCTAAATGCTCAAAAAATAGGTACCTTAGTGATCCCCTGGGAAGAATTATTCATCCTTATAGTGTGTAGTTCATCTGCATCTTTTAGATCTTCAATGTATTTATAGGTGGATTATATGTAGAAGGGAAATAAACTTATGGAATTATTACTATATTGGATCTACCCTTGGTTTTTCTTGCATTTGTAGTCTGAATATGTATTTTATCCGAGAAAATGATTTTATAGTCTTTACTCTTGTTGTTTTGAACTCGGAGAAACACTCATTATTCGGCAGCATTGAGCTTACAACTAACCCTAAAAAGTGTATTTTCTATGTTTCTACCTTGGGAATTATATTAGGATTGGTATATCGGTGTTGTAATGGGATCCTTCTGAGATGGATAATTGGGGTTCAACTCTCTGATGCAATAAAATCCCAGCGAAAAACAACTTCTTAGTGTGGTGCATCCAAAAAAAATTTTGTTTTTGCCAAATATCTGATCAAGCATATTAGAATTATTCTTGCGTCCAAGTGCTGGTGCTAGAGCACTCACTCCAAATTCCTCAATAGCTCAATTAATGTTATAAGGGACATTATAGGCTCTATTTCATACCATACACCTAAATTTATGAGGCTCAATAGCAACCGGATGGATATTCTTCATACCAGATGAGATAGAAACAAAGGTGTAGATTTTCTAGCATCTAAGGCCCCCTAAGTTGTGGAAATTTTATTTTTCACCTATTTGGGATATTTTACTATAGATGAGAATGATAGTTTTCAAGGCGATTCCCTAAGACTACTTTATTTTATAGCTTCTTTATCCCTCATTTTTATTTTCCTTTAGACTATTTTTTAAAATAATATCAATAAATAATCATTCAATGTCATGTAAGAAATTAACATTTATATCATGATGTCAAAGTTATATTTCAGTAAAAAATCATTATCAAGTGAAGTAATATAATATTCAACATTAATTTCATTTATTAAAACAAAATATTTCCTAAAAATATAATGTAATTTATTAGAAGTTTCATGAAATAAGATTTGTAGTTCATATATAAATTCATCATTGAAATCGGTATGTTAATTAAAATAATTGTTTATGTGGATGTTATAAAATATAATTATATTTAGTTAGTATTTAATTGTAAAGACCCGTAAATTAGATCATTTATTTTTAATTATATGGAATTATTACAAGACTACGAAATTCAACGACATGTTATTCCAAGGCCCAGAGAGCCTGGAACAGTTTTTTGAACATTTTTTAGGCACGTTCAGTAAACATGCAAGTGGTTTTTTCTATCATATGAACTGGTGCTTGGTTTTAATATAAGAGGGAACTTTTGAATTCACATCGCCATGATTCACTTTGGTGAAGCTTAAATTCGACTGGTAAGGGTCAGGGAAAAAAGAATTTTTGGACTTTTTGAGAAAACATTTAAAATAACTCTTTGAGTTATTTTATTTTTCTCAAACTGTTGAGCGATGGGTGGAGAAACCATAGTGTAACGATGGTAATTAAATGAGAGTAATTTAATGAACTGTTAATTTTGTTGTGAAACCACAACACTCGTTTATTAAATGGCTCGTTAATTATGGTTCATTAAAGAACCACATTAATGAACACAATGTCAAGGTAGAATTTTTATAAGTATTCGTTCTATTGGCGACAAAATTCAGAACTGTGGGATAAACCTATGACGTGATGCCGATGAATTTCTTCTCCAATAAAGAACAGTGTACAAACAACGATCATTGGAGAAATCGATCTGGATATCGACAAGTGGCGAAGGACATCGAACAACAATGAACGTAGAATCCCTTACATCATCCGCAGCAGATTCCAATGAATTGAGGTAGGGGATTTAATTATTCTATGTGTACAATGATTCATCTTTGTCCCATTCTGGAAATATATAATGAATGTGGATCAACTGACAAATGGGTTGATTTGTGACTCATTCATTCTTGCGGGTGGTTGTTGTGTGATCTTAATTTCGGGTTTTACTTAATCAATATGATGATTGTTATCACCCACTTCATAAAACACAAAAATGGTGGGTGAAAGACAATCCAATAAAGGCTAGAAAAATCCTCCAATCTTGGATTTTGTGCATTCGTTATTGGAGACCGAGCAATAATGTGGAAAAGTACTTCTTTGGGCTTAGCAGGGAAGGCAGTGACCCAATAGATCCGTATGCGCAGACTGGACGAAAATGGACAACCAGAGCATCTCCAGTGGCTCGTAAGAGGAGCTGATGCTATTGCCCCACTGGCACGATGGCACTGGAAACCGGCGGTGGGAGCCAGCCAGTGCAGACCATGTGGAAAAACTATCACTCATAGGCACCACAATGACAACTTCTGCAGTCGGAAGACCGTGAATGATGGAGAACGCGACACCAACACACCGCATAGAGATGGTGCAACCAGCTCGGTCCCATCAGCTAGCACACAATAGTAATCTTGTGTCAGACGTTTCAAAAGAAGGGGCAGCGCCCCGTTGGGAGAACCGGACACCCCACCTTCGGTCCAGCTCAATAGGCCTGCACCGCGTGGCCCGGGTTCTCTTGCCGGGACGGATCCCCCCGATCGGGCCGGACCTCGCCAATTAGTTCGGACCCATTCCAGCGGGGCTGGACCCACGACCCAGTGGTTAGGCTAGGAAGGGCCCTTACAGGACCATTAGGCTGGGTCAGGTCAGTCCAATGGGATCGGATCCGACATGGAAATGACTGGCCTCGTTTTACTAAAATGATTATAACTCACAGACTGGGTGTTCGATTGACCCGCCAACAATGGTGTGATGACCATTGTGATGAGGCGATCTTTTTGAGATAATAGACATGATTTTTTGATGATTTTGTATTTTGGTTGGGTAGGATCAGACTCGAATTATATAGGGCCCTATTTACCTTTTTTCCAATATCTTATATACCGGGCGTCTGATTGACACGTCATCTATCGCGTTGGAACCCGTATGAGAATACAATCTTTATGGTTAAATCTATGTGGAACTTAATGGTGGTTAAAATATGAAAGATGGATTTAGGATCATAACCCTCCGAAATCATATGTACAATGTCCGGGAACCCAATCTCTGACTGTCAAGTGAAGAGTAACCCTCCGTGGATCGGTAAGAGAGACAACCTACGTGGTTCTGAAATGGTGTGAACCTCCAGGGATCAATAAGATAGTGGCCCTATATGGATCGACAATAGTACTTCCCTCTATATATAGGAATGGGAGATACCCTATGTGGATCAGTAGTAGAAAGAGCCACCATGGACTTACCTAAGAGTGACCTTCCATATATCAGTAGCAGAGGGACCCTTTGAGGATTGGAAACAGAGAAACACTTCTCTATTTATCAATTGAGTCCCTGAACAGAATAATATGATATATCTTATGACTAATCATATTTATTCATGTTCTTTACATTGTATAACTGGTGTGAGATTTCTTTTTAATTTATGATCTATGTTAGGGATCATTGTTTGTGGTTTTATCCTTTGAAAATTCTGAGAGACTTTCCTGGGTCACAGGGTCCCTATTGATTATTGTTATACTCACACCTACACATGCTTCACATGCACCTTATTGTGTCTTGTGGAGATGAAGAACAAAATGAGTGAGACTTTGGAGAGCTAGGGATAGACGGTATACATAGGTGACCAATTGACTCGATGAGCCGTAGTGATGAGATATACCAACCCTTCAAGTAGGATCACTGGAAGACAATCTCTAGAGCTTGTTTTTCGTTTTTTTGTACTACTATTTTAGTTTGGGATTGTATACTGGCCCCTTTACCTTTATTAATTACTTTTAATCTCAGTGATGTTTTTTAGTGGGGTTTGAACTTTTATTTTTCCTCTGTGTATTGTTTGTGTGAATTTGGACATATATTTGTGTTTACATGTTTAAAGGAAATTCCTTCCCTTTTAGGGTTTTTTCTTTCTAGAGCTAGTCACTATCCCCTGGATTATGGATGGCGAGATTGGGGTAGCCATGAAACGATCCCTAGGGGATGGGTCGTGACAATGTGGTATCAAAGGGAGGTCATTTCTACAAGAATAACTAAGAGTATGTAATATTACTTGGAGAAATGGTGTGAATTGTCTTGAGTTCTACATTCAGTTTAGTGAGTCTAGTGTTTTTTTGGTGGCTGATGAATCCATACACGGGAGCAGTGAGATCTGTTTTCCAACTCAGTACATGAAAACACTGGTTGCATGTTTTTTGGAAATGTTTTTATTTTGATCTCATTTGAGTCATCTCACGAGGTATAACTTATTTACTGTGGTGCATCTATTTGTTTACAGGATGCCTCCATGTAGACAGACATCCAGGATCCCACTGATAGATCATGATGACGGCCCACTGAGTGATGAGTCCTCGGTATAGGGACCTCATATAATGATAACACCTTCGAGTGGTGGACTAGAAGTACCACCACCCGTAGGGTAGCAGTAGCCTCTAGCCCCACTGGTAGATAGTGCACGCTAATAGAGTGTGTTGAATGAGTTACAGAGACAGAAGTCTCTATGGTTTTGAGGCGAGACAGATCCAGATGCATCTGAGGACTGGCTGGAGCTCATGGAACATGTTTTTTGCTTTTTCGAGATTCTACCAATCCAGATGGTGATCCTTGCAGCTAGTCTCTTTCAGGGCACAACAGGGCGATGGTGTAGCCTGGCACTCCAGACACATGAGGAGATGAATCTATCCTAGCTAGACATCAAGATCCCTTTCAGGGAAGAGTTTGTACAAGATAAATTACACAAAATGAGTATTCAAGAGCTACTGCACTTACAGTAGGGTAGCCTGACAGTGACCTAGTACTCAACGAGATTCATAGACCTCTCTTGGAACACCACCGGCATGGTATGAGACACTTTATTCAGGGAAATTTCCTTTGATCAGGGAATTTGATTCGATATTAGATCATAAATGATATTTCTCAAAATCCCAATACAGGCTAGAGTGGTAGAGTGATCACTATTGTGGGAGAGAATCCAAGAAGAGAAGGATCCTACGGTGAGAGCCACCACAGGAATACTAGCTGCTGAGTCATCTAATTCAGAAAATAGACAAGTGAAATAGAGGCCCAAGTGGGCCAGAACTTCTGTAGAATGATCAGAGGATGTAGGGTTGGAGGTGTGGAACTCATGAGATAGATGACATCAACAGAGGAGCAGACCTTTCTACTCGTGCGGCGGGCAGGGTCACATGGCTGACGATTTCCTGACCCACCATATTTTTGTTCATCAGATGGTTGAGGTACCACTAAGGCAGTGAAAGAGGTTTGAACGAGGAGGTCTGTAGGATGGTAGGCGAGGTAGAGGAGTGGGTCGTGCCATAGGTGATGGGCTATGATTTGAGGTACTACCACCGCAACCCACAAGATGTCCACCCCAACCCTAATGAGTAGGTGGACAAGGACGAGCTCAGCTTTAGGGAGCAGAGGACTATGATTATGGAGCATCGGAGATGATTCAAGGTATGATCTATGTCTAATCCACCCAAGCTGATGTAATTATAGAAACAGGTTATAGTCACTCTTTCATTACCACGACTCTTGTTCGGTGCTCAGAGATTTTAGTGGAGTAGTTGGCACCGTCCTTATGATTAGATACTCCTACAAGATTGGATTTTATGATTAGACACTAGTTTTAGTAGTGTTAACTAATTCTAGGTGGTGAGAGATTCGACTAGGATATCCTAGTATCTTGGTTGAGGCCTTTTGAAATTATCTTGTCTACAGACTGGTTAACCATGGTCCATGCTTAGATCAATAGTTTTAGGCCCAAAGTGTGGTGTATCTGCAAGGATGGGACCGGGTCTTCCTTCACCAGTTAGAAGCGATACTTTTCATCACAGGATGGACTTTCTCGGAGGAGGCTACAGCCGATCACTATTATGTTGGCTAGCGACACCCTATGTGTTGTAGACCAGAGGTTTTTGAGTTATCCGGAAGTGGTGGACTAGTATGATAATGTCTTTCCTGTTAAATTTATGGGACTATCTCATTGAAATGAGTTATTCTTCTACATAGACCTATTCCCTGGGAAGACACTGATATCTACACCAGCATATCAGATGGTATCCGTAGTGCTTTGTGAGTTTAGGGTATAGTTAGAGGACTTGTAGATAAAGGGGTTCATAAGGCCCAGTGTTTCTCAATTGGAAACCCTGATTTTTTCGCCAATAAGGAATATGCACTTTTGAGGATTTGCATAGACTATCGGTTCATGAACTAGGTGACCGTAAAGAACATGTATCCTCTACCGAGGATTGATGATATCTTCAACTAGGTGAAGGGATCACGGTGGTTTTAGAAGATATACCTCAGATCTGAATACCATCATCTCATGGTATGGTATGAGGACATAACAAAAATAGCTTTCAAATTCTGGTGGCACCACTATGAGTTCCTAGTGATGCCTTTCAGTGTGACCAATGACCTAGCAGTGTTCATGGGACACTAGAACTAGATTTTCTACAATTACCTAGATCTCTTCGTGGTGGTCTTCATTGACGACATCTTGGTGTACTCATAATCAGAGGAGGATCAATCCACACTTCAGCTGATAGTCCTTGATACACTCTGAGATAATCAAATTTATGGAAAAATCTCGAAGTTCCAGTTTTGGACACATGTAGTTCACTATCTGGGACACGTCATCTAGGAGGATGGATTTACAGTGGATCCGGAGAAGATAAAGGCAGTTCTTGATTGGGAGCCACCCAAGAGCACAACTAAGGTGCATAGTTTCCTAGGGTTGGCTGGGTACTACAAGATATTTTTACCAGACCTTTCCATAGTAGAATCACCCTTTTCATCTTTGAAAAATATGTGGAAACCCTTTTTATAGACATAGAGATGACAGTAGAGTTACCAAGAGCTGAGATGAATACAAACGAGTGCCCCCTTTTTTAGGCTACCAGAAGATGGTGTTTGGTATGTAGTCTACTGTGGTGCTTCAGTGAACGGAATGGGATGTTTCCTGATGCATGACTGAGTGTTGATCGCATAAGGATCACAATAGATGAGAAAAAATGAGTAGAACTCTGCTACACATGACCTGGAGTTAGCAGTAGTGGTATTTTTGTTGATGATGTGGAGGAAATACTTGATGGGAGAATATTTTATTTTCTACTCTGATCAAAAGAGTATCATGTAAATCTTCGTACATAAGGACCTCAACCTGTGACAATGGTGATGGCTGGAGTGACTCCGGGATAATGATTTTGAGACATTCTACACTTATAAGAAGGTAAACATATTTGAAGACACACTTAGTAGGAGGTCGGGTCTACAACTGCTGAGTGAGGTGAGAGATAAATTAGAAACATTACATATATCCTTAGTGCATAGTGGTAGAGCATCATAACTCTAGTTTATTACTTTCACTTCCCTACTCCTTCAGTGAGTTTAGAAGGTAGAACATTGCGACATTGATTATGAGGCCTGACGTTCTTAGATTTTCTTAGGGCTGGATCCTCATAGATTTTTAATAGGTGGGGAGGATGCCATTTTCTTTAGAGGATGCACCATGCTACCAGTGAAATTTCAAGAAATGATTTTGAGGGAGTAAGATACATACCATTTGGCGGGACATCCTCAAGTGGTGAAGATGTACCATGACCTCTGATGTTAGTACTGGTGGTCAGGGAAGAAGAATGAAGTGGCAGAGTTCGTTTCAAGGTGCCTAACTTATCATCAAGTGAAGGCAGAGAATCAGGTTCAATCAGGCTTAGAACAACCACAAGGGTTACCAAAATGGATGTGGGATGGAATATCCATGTTCTTCATGAATGGGTTACCACACACATCTAGGTTCCACAATACTATCTAGGTGATCTGTGACCGACTCACTATGTCGGCCCAGTTTTATCTCATTCTAGAGCAGGTATCAATAGAGGGTTTTGGATGACTGTATGTTTAGGATATTTCACGGATTCACAAGATACAATCAATGATAATTTTTTATCGCGTTTCTCATTTGACATCTTGGTTGGGGAAGGGATTAGAGGAGGAGTTCGGGACTCAGCTACGATTGAGCACCGACTTTCACCCTCGACGAGATGGTCCGATGGATCTGTCCATACAAACACTTGATGACATGGTCTGTGCTTGCATCCTTGTTTTTGGCCACATTTGGGAGGACCACCTACCACTGGTGGATTTCTTATACAACAATGGCTACCACTCCAACATCGGAATGGAACCATTTTCGGCTTTGTATGGGCGACCATATAGATCATCTATATGCAAGACAGACCCAGGGGAGTTAGCACTTATGGGTCCAGTGTGGCTATGATCTACCACTAATAAGGTGAAAATCATCCTGGAGTGGAAGAAAACTACACAGAGTAGGAAAAATCCTTTTGCTGATAGGAGACTATGATCCTTGGAGTTTATGGAGAGAGACCATGTCTCCCTATATGTCTCACACTGATGAGGATTACAGTGATTTTGTCAGGGCGACAAGCTATCTCTGGGGTTCATCGAACCTTTCCAGATTCTAATTAGAGTTTTCAAGGTGGAGTACCACCAAGCTTATCCCCCACAGATGCACTAGATGCATAATGTTTTCCATGTGTCGTAGTTGAGGAGATACGTGCATGACCCATCACACGTCATCTACTAGGGCGAGCTGGAAATTGACGATGAGGCGGCTTTTAATAATTTCCTGGTGGTAATATAGGATTGACAGAAAGGGGTCTTTCTTAGGAAATTGATTCCTCTAGTGCGAGTACATTTGCATCATGAGAACCTCTAGAAGAGCACATGGGAGTGGGAGGCTCTAATTCAAGCCCAGTACCACCCATTTGTTTTCAAATCTTTTGTTGTGGATTTTGGTGATTTAAATCCCTAATGTGGGATGAATGTAAAGACCTGGAAATTCCCTATAGTTTATTTAATTATATGAATTTCTTAAAAGGGGTTGAAATTCAACGTCTCAAGATTCCGAGGCCCAGAGATCCCCGAATGGATTTTTGATTTTTTTTAGGTGCGTTTAGTAAATACGTGAGCTGTATTTTCTATCTTTTGAACCGATGATCAGATTTAATGTCTAAGGGAACTGTTGAATTCATAGTGCCATTATTTTCATAGTCAATGGATAACTTTGATCATCAAGAGTCGGACGAAAAATATAATTTTTTGACTTATGGGAAAACAAATAATGAAATAACTGTTTGAGTTATTTTATTCTATTTAATATCTTAGAAATGGTTGGTGGAACCGCAGTGTAACGTTGGTCATTAAATGAGATTAATTTAACGACTTGCTGCTTTTTTTGTGAATCTATAACACTTGTTTATTAAATGGTTCATTAAATATGGTTTATTAAAAAACCAAATTAATGAACACAACCTCAAGGACTATTTTTAATTCTTTCCATTGGAAAAATAATTCAAAACTGTGGGAGAAACCTTTGACATGGTGCTAGATACATTCCTCTCCAAAACATAATGGTGAAGAAAAATTTATTGTAGGCCGTATCAATCCGGATATCAATAATCGGTGATGAACGTCGAACGACAACGATAGCGGAATCCCTTACTTCATTCGTTGTGGATTCCATTGAACCTAGGTGGGTTATTTAATTTTTCTAAGTGGTCAATGATTCCATGTTTTCCTGTTCATGAAAAATACAACAAATTCTGGTCAAACGACAAATGGTTTGATCCACAACTCATTCGTTCTTGCTGGTGGTTATTGCGGGATCTTAATTTGGTGTTTTACATAATCTATATGATTATTGTTATAAACCGTTGATAAATCACTAACGCAAAGTGTGTGGCCCAATCCAAGAAAGTCCCAGACCTTCCGCCACTATTGGATTTGATGTGTTTATTGTCGGAAAACATTAAACATGGCGACATAGAAATTTCGTGGGCATCACAGTGAAGATGGTGACCCGAGAGAACTATAGGTGCGATGGAAAGGAAAACGGACCACTGGAGCTACTCTGATAGACCAGGGAAGTATACTCATGTGTGGAACCAACAAAATGGTAGTGCCAGCAAATGGTGGTCATGGAAGGCCCATGTCTTCCATGTGGAAAATGCGGTGCCCACAGGCACCGCAGTGGAAAGTGTTGTGGTCGGACGACTGCAATGGGTGAGGAACACGACGGGTGGGGAACCTGGTGTCGATGCAGCATGTGGAGATAGAGTAGCACGCTCGGGCCACTCGGATGGTGCAAAATGAATGGATCATTCTGACCATTTTGGGAGATGGGGTGGAACCCCACATTCATTTCTTCTTAATCACCCCAAACCGCATGGTCGGGTTCGCCAGGTGGGTCAGACACAACTTCCAAGCCAGACCCAACTCGTCGGGCCAGACCATAACGCCCTGACCCCTCTAGACCGGTGCCGGTGAATTACTATGTACATTGTCAATGGTAATATGGAATGAAAATCCAAAGTACTGGTCAATTTAGTAGTTTTGAATAAACTATATACATATATGTAACTCAAATTAAATTGGAAATTGTTACAAAATATGATACATAATAAAAACTAAAGACTGCATCCACAAGAACTCAATAAATGATCTCCACATCAGCACTTGTTGAAAGTAAACAATGAAAGGGTTTAGCTTAAATGATCAGTAAGGGTTAAAAATGATAGACTCGTGAATCAATAATAACTGAATTATAAACAATTTTATATAATCAATATGTGATGGTGAAAAAATGAAAAAATCATGCTATTAATAACCTTAGAATGAAACTGCGTCCATAGATTGTGTCTTAATGATAACTTCCTGGAAAGTAATAACTGATAATGAATAAAAATAATTCTTACTAATTGGATATCATGTACCTTGCACATGATATGATAATACCGTAAAAACAGTACAGTTCTAGTGGTAGAAACCAGTCATATTTTTGGAAACAAACTAGAAGTATTTTTCTCCAACTGATTTCTCTCATGAGATATACTGATGCATTGAGGAGTTATATCGGGACCCACCTACCTCTGCATCCAAAGCATTTAGTATAAACAGATTCAATAAAATAACAACAGTATAATACATTATCTGCACAGAATAGTGGAAACAGATTCATTAATATTTCCACAGTCAAAACAACATTCAAAATAAATTCCATATGTAAACTTGTATACGACATAGACAATAATCATATCCATGATATGAGAATATGTATATTTAATTGGAATATAATTTAAATTTAAAATTGATCATAAATGGGCATTAGGTACACCACATAAGAAATAGTAGGTGCACAATTCTAAGCAAGTCACAATGAAGTGAAAATTGAGACAAAGCTCGTTACCACATTGTAATCAAATGAGTCATATGACCAAAAGTTAATAACCAAAAAATGAATCCCAAAATACCATGAATATAAAGATAATAATGATATTATATATAAAATTTTAGTACAAATATACCACATATAAGAAATTATAGGCAAACAATAGAAATGTCACAGAATTGAATGTGAGATGAGAAAAACCCTTACAAACATTTTGACATGGTAATGAGTGTTTTGAAGAGGGCTTAATAAGAGGTAAAGGGGTATCCCATTATTTATATGTCATAAGGGATGTATGAAGGAGGTGAAAAAACATACCCCATCATTGGGCTTTAAAAATAAAAGTGCACAACATAGGGGAGATTCTTGAACAAAAGTGAGAGAGTGGGGATCCCTTACCTTTTGCTTGAAGGTGTTGTTGATTATTCTTAACGACCTGAATAATCAAATTTAACTTCATTAATTAAAAATTATTGAACCTCATCAACATGTAAATGATATTTTATGACCTTATTAGGTTCATTAATTTTTTTTTTGATGGTTTAGCTGATTCAATTTTATTGTTTGGTAGGATTTTCTTCTTCAGTTTTCATGATCCATTTAGTTGTATTCATGAATGGATGTTTGTTTGAAATATGGTTAAATATCCCGAATTGTTAATATATATTATTAGTGACATTTAATAGATATAAATTATCTTATAATATTTCTGGTTATATTCCATGAGAATGACTCATTCGATGAGTTACAAATAAATGCTTGGATTTGGCTTGGCAGTTTTGTGAAAAATAAACTTGTTTTGTATTATTATTTCATATTATGAATTTGTAAGGATTATAGAACATTAATCGAGATAAAATAAATATATTATGACCTTGTTAAACCATTTAAATGGTTTCATTAAAATTATTTAAGATAGTAACTCAAATTGAAAACCCATCTTCCTCGAGTGTGATAAATTAACACATCTCAGAAGGTGTTTGTATTAATTGTATTAAAGGAGGGAAAAAAGAGATTATTATGAAATATTCCATTAGAATGATTAAAATACAGTACATGTAAGATACTGGAACTACCATGGAATTTGGATGAGGGGAGGTGAGAATAGAGAACAAAATAATGGAACTTTGTAAAATAAATTGAATGAAAAGAGAAGAAACGTTCACCTCTTGAGTACTCCTCCTTGAGAGTCTCCTTACGGCCTTTTTTGGCCTTTTGGTGAGACCAGAAGGAATAGACATGTGGAGAGGGTTTCAGAAGAGTATTTTCTAGAACTTAGGCATGTTTTGATGCTTCAGTGGTGTGGGAGGAAGTGGCGGTTTATATAGTGGAGGGGAGAAGAGTTTTAATTATATTATAATCATTAACTTATTATTTCCTCTCTAGAGAAGAAATGGTGAGTATTCCATGTCCCAGAATAGTAATATGTGCATGTGATTTCATGATGTGGTTTCTTACATCACTCATGATGCTTTAAATAGTTAATTTAAATTAAAATGTATTAATACTGTAAATTAATGTATTTAACTATTCACCAAAATTTAAGTATTTAAGGAAAAAACCAAAAAATCACCCTAGCCATTTTTTAATGTGTACAATCCAAAAATTAAGTCCATTTTACAAAAAAAATCTAAACATGATTAATTAAATATTTAATTAAATCATTATTTAATAGAAATATATAAACACTTAAAATATTCATCATTTTTTAAAAGGTGTCTAAATTTATTTATACATACATGGGTATGGAGTACATTCATAAGAGTTATAATACCAATAATAAGGGAAAGTAACTATTCATAAGGGTAGGTTACTATTCATAAGGGTTTTTTATTATTCACTGAAAATTATGTTAATTCTATTAGACACTAAATATCATCCTGAACATAACCGTGTACATCATATTTTTAAAATTTAAATCACAAAGCTGGAAAATTTAGGTTTAATGGATAGTTTTTGGCTATCTCTATTATGTAACCAAGTTTTTTCCACAGAGGAACTGTGATTCATTAAATTAAAGCTATATAATGAATACAATTTTTTTAACAGAATCATACAATAAAATATTTTGGGTGTTACATTATTACCTCCTTCAAAAAATTTGTCCTTATAATTTTATGCATAAAGTCCACCAATAAGATGTGGGTGGTTCTTCTTAATTACATCCTTAGGTTCCCATGTTTCTTCCTCTATATCCTGGTTCCTCCAAAGAACCATTACTAGAGGAGTTGTCTAATTTTACAATACCAGCTCCCTTTTTTCAGGAATCCTAATCGACTTTTCAAAATATGAAAAATTAGGTTCCAGTTCTATTTTTTCATAGGGGAGTACATGTGTTGGGTATGGAATGTATTTATTTTACAGTGACATGTGGAACACATCATAAACTTTGGAGATACATGGATGAATTTCTAAATGGTAAGTTACATCTTTGATTCATTCCAATATTTCAAATGGTCTGATGTACCTCGGGCTCAATTTCTCTTTCTTACCAAAAATTAAGACGCCCTTCCATGGAGATACTTTCAGAAAGACATGATATCTCACTTGGAATTCAAAATCCTTTCTATGGTTGTCAGCATAACCCTTCTACCTACTTTGGGATATGTTAAAATGGTCTCGGATTGTTTTCACATTTTTCATGGACTCTTTAATATGTTTTGGACCTATAAGTTTCCTCTCACAAACATCGTCCCAACAAGTTGGAGTTCGACATCTCTTTCAATATTAAACTTTGTATGGAGCCATTTGAATATTAGAATGGAAACTGTTGTTGTAGGAAAGATCCACCAAAGCAAGTATTAATCCCACATACCTTGTAAGTCAAGAGAGCATGATCTTAGAATGTCTTCCAGAGTTTGAATAGTCCTTTCAGAATGTCTATCTGTTTGGGGGTGATAAGTAGTACTCATACGAAGCTCAGTATTCAAAGCCTTCTGGATACTTTCCCAGAATTATGATGTAAACTGGGGATCTCGATCGGACACAATCGATAGAGGTGCCCCATGACTTCTAATAACTTCATTAATATAAATTATTTCCAGGTTATCAAGTGGTAAATCCTCTCATATTGATGGAAATGTGTTGATTTTGTGAGACGATCAACAATTACCAATTTTGCATCATTCCTTCTAGGAGTCCTCAGTAGTTCGGTGACAAAATCCATTTTAATGTTATCCCACATCCAAATACGATTAAGTAGAGGTTTCATCACTCCCTGGGAACATTGTCTCTATACCTTCCCTAGTAAACAAACTAGACACCTTGACATGTAGTCATCAATTTCACACTTCATATTATCCCACCAAAAATATTGCTTCTGATCTCTCTGCATCATTGTGCTAACCGGGTGCATATAGAAATTTGATCTATGAGAATCATCTAATAGTTTCCTTTTTAGATCAGGTACTGATGGAACACATAACCTCTTTCCAAATTTAAGAACACCATCCTCATACACAAAGTCTGCCAATATCCTATCTTTGACAATATTAATTTTCTTATGCAGATTCTCATCATCCAATTGAGAGATTTTTATCTTCTCTAATAAATATAGTTTAGAAATAATTTTAAAGAGAAAAGATGTTTCCCCTTACTTAACAATTACCATATCCATCTTTAGTAGATCAGATATTATATGATCTCTCTCAACCCTCATTTTAGTTAGATGTCTGTGATCTTTCTTTCTTAATGCATCTACAAACTTATTCACCTTTCATTAGTGGTAGAGTATTGAACAATCGTAATCTTTGAGTAAATATTTCCATCTCCTTGGCCTCATGTTGAGTTATTTTTGTGTGAAAATGTATTTCAAACTCTTGTGGTCAATATAAATCTTTCATCTTTTTTCTGTAGAGATAATATCTCCAAATTTTCATAGAAAAGTTTACGACTATAAACTTCAGATCATGAGTTGTATAATTTTTCTCATGAGTTTTCAACTGTCTTGATGCATAAGAAATAACTTTATCATTTTTTATAAGGATGCAACCCAAAAAATTCTTTAATGCATCATTGTATATTACAAATCCATCACTTCCTGATGGAAGAGTCAAAATTTGAGCATTGAACAATCTTCATTTCAATTCCTCAAAGCATTCTTTACATTCGTATGTCCAAAAAAACTTGACTCATTTACGTGTGAGATTGGTTAGCGGGTTAGTCAGTCGGGAAAAATTCTGAATGAAACACCGATAATAACCTGCTATGCCAAAAAAACTCCATACCTCGATTATGTTTGTTGGTGTGGGCCATTCTTGGATTGCCTTTGTCTTTTCATGATCAACTAGTATTCCATCCTTAGAGACAATATGTATTTGAAAAGAAACTAACTGAATCCATAATTTTCACTTGCTAAACATCCCATATAATTCATTTCGTCTAAGAGTTTTCTAAATAATCCAATGTGATCATCATGGTCTTCATAGATTTTTGAGTATACCAGGATATCATCGATGAATACCACAACAAATTTATCAAGATATTCTTGAAAACTATATTTATTAAATCCATGAAAATAGAGGGTGCATTAGTTAATCCAAAAGCATCATAGTAAACTCGTAATACCCCTACCTGGTTCAAAATGTAGTCTTAGGTATATCTTCCTTCTTCACATGCAACTGATGATATCTAGATCGAAGTTAAATCTTTGAAAGGTATTGAGATCCATGAATTTGATCAAAGAAATCATCAATTCGAGGTAGATGAAACTTATTTTTTATTGTAATAGCATTTATTTCCCTTTAATCAATGCATAGACTTATTGATCCATCTTTTTTCTTGACAAAGATGACAGGGGATCCCCATGGAGAAACATGAGTTTGAATAAATCCATTTTCACTGAATTCCTCTAGTTGTTTATTTATCCACACTAATTCCATGATGGCCATTCTATAGGGAGTCATTGATATAGGTCTTCCACTAGGAATTAATTCAATGAAAAACTCAATTTCCCACTCTGAAGGATTTCAGGTAAATCCTCTATAAATACATCAATGTATTCTTGTACTATTTACACATCTTCAATTTGAATATTTCTTTCCTCACCCGTAGATATTGGGTTATCTTCCTCTCCATAAATTTTAGTCAATAGATCTACAGGGGGAGGATCTAGATAAGAATCAGGTGGCGTGGTCGCTACTATAAAAATAAAAGATTATACCCCATTTTTAAAAATTGTAACATCCTTTTTCGGACAATAAATCGTCACATCATAGATTGACATCCAATTAATACTGGGAATTATTTCAAAGTTAGTCATTGGTATAGCAATAAGATTAGCAACTAAAGCACATTTTTGTGTCACGAGGGGGACTAATTGACATGACATTATTATAATGATGCATCCTCTAGGAGTATTGACTAATAAATAATTTATTAAATCATGTTGGAAATGTATAATTTTCATATAAAACTTGGAAGATATAAATGAATGCATTGATCCAAAATCAAATAAATTGTTGGCTATGTCTGAGGAAACAACTAAAGTACCTGCCACCATATCTTTATGAACATCAACTTCCACAGTTGTAATCACTTAATCCTTAACTTTATTATTTGGTTTTTCATGAGGCATGTCTTGGAGTTTAGGACAATCATATGCATAGTGTACCATCTCTCTACAATTGTAACATTTAACGCCATCAAAATGTTTCTTCCCCTTGAATTCATGAGATAGATGGCCCTTTTATCCACACTTATATCAGACTCCCATGCCTTTCAAGCATTTCTCAAGATGATTTGTTCCACAGTTCTCACATAATGGAATTTTCATGATTCCCTTGTTCTTCATTGGAGCTTCACCTTTCCCTTGGTTATGAGAGTACTGATTTTTATCTTGGTTTCCCCTGTACTAATTTGATCTTGAAAATTCCTTCTCTATTTTGGTGGAACTTGATACAATTTTATCATATGATGAAAATGTTTGAGAATCCACTGCCCTTCGAAGACATGGATTAAGACCTTCAATGAAATGATCAATCTTGTCTTCCGAGTCACATACATAACATATGACATACCGAGCTAGACTTATGAAGGTAGCCTCATATTCTGCAACACTGTCTTCTTTCTTTTACTTTAAGATAAGAAATTTCCTCTTCATTTTAGTAAATTTCTCACATGGGAAATATTTTTTAAAGAATATTTCCTTAAAAGTCCTCCATTCCATATCTTCTATTTCTTCTTCCTCTGTGGTATTCTTAATCAAGGACCAGCATTGATCAGCATCGTCCTTGTGACAATATACTTCCAGTACTACCTTTTCATTTTCCTTGCATCTTAATGCCATGAATATCTATTCAAGGGACATGATCCACTTTTAGAAAACATTAGATTAGTATTCCCATTGAAATATGTGGGATTTTCTGTATGATACGATCCAACACATTTGTGGAATGGTTATTCGTCACAACCTGAGTAAGTTGTCCCAATATGGTCATGATCAGATCTGCTCCAACATTGGCTGTGATGACTTGATCAGTGGGGAGATCCCCACGTTGCCCACAATATTGATTCCCCTTCTTCCATTAGATGCCATTTCTAAATAATGGCACACACGAGATTAGGGTATGAATCATAATTTATAATATTAATTTAACAAAATACTTAGCATAAATTGAGATCCTACGCATGGTAAGTCCCATAATCAAAAAAATGGTTTCTTTGAGGAATACTTTAATTTAAAATCCTTAAAATGGATTATAAAAAATATATTAAATATCCTAAACATATCCTCAAGAGTGTCATGACCATGTGTGAAGCAATGCCCGTTGTCGTGTACCGGGATATCCTGGGTCAAGCCTGAAACTCCTTGTCGGTGATTTCACTCCAAAGGTATATATGTGCCAGAGCCACCTTTACCTGCTCTTATCCAGCCAGGGATGTATTTGCTAGAAAGATTAACATAATTTATTCCTTACCAAAATTACAGGAAGTTGTTGTATTTTTATCCTCAAATACTACCTTAGGGATTTGTTCCCTACTATACATTTCCTACTTTAGTTTCAATGTTTTCTTCTAAACATCATCTAACACTAATTGTCATGCCTGACCCCTCTAGACCGAAGTGGGTGCATTACTAAGTACATTGGCAGGTTAAGAAGGAATGAAAATCTTGATGGAATTATCAGTTAAGTTGTCTTGAAGAAAATAGATACATAGATGTAACTCAAATTACATTGAAAAATGTTACAAAATTTGATTCAGAATAAAAATTAAAGAACGCGTCTACAAGAACTCAATAAATGATCTCCTCTTCATCAGCTGTATAAAGTAAACAATTTAAGGGGTGAGTTCAAATGCTCAATAAGGGATAAAATTTGCGGAATCATGAATCAATAATAATTGAATTGTATTCAATTTGACATAATTAATATGTCATTGTGAATAAATGAAAAACATGCACCATTAATAAACAGAGAATGAAACTACATACATAGATTTTGTCATAGTGAAAAACTCTGGGTCTGTAGTAATTGATAATGAATAAAGGGAATTCTTATTAATTGGACTCTATGTATCTGGAACACAACAGTATAATACTGAAATAATAGTTTTGTTCTATGGGTAGAAACCCATCTGATTTTTGGAAACAAACTCAAAGGGTTTGTCGCCAACTGTTTTGTCTCATGAGAAATACTGAAGCATCGAGGGGATGTAGCGGGTCCCACCAAACTCTACATACAGAGCATTTTTTTTACATAGATTCAAAACAATAGCAACATGACTTTACATTATCCGTATAGAATAGAGGATACATATTCATGAATATTTCCACAGTCAGAACAACATTCAAAATAAATACCATAAGTAAAATTTTTTACGGCTTAGAAAATAATCATATCCAAGACATGAGAATATTGATATTTTTATGGAATATAATTTAAATTTAAAAGTGATATAAATTGGGAATTAGGTACACCACATAAGAAAAAGTAGGTTCACAATACTATGAAAGACACAATGAATTGAAAATTTAGACAAAGCTCATTGCCACGTTGTAATCAATTGAGTCGTATGACCAAAAGTTAATAACCATCAGATGAATCACAAAATAACATGAAGATAAAAAGAATGAAGACAATATATATCAAATGGAAGTAAAAATAAACCATATATATGAAATAAGAGGAAAATAATGGAAATCAAAAAGAATTTAATGTGAGATGACAAAACTGATTACAAACATTTTGGCATGGTAATGAGTGTTCTTGCAAGGGCTTAATGAGAGATAAAGGAGTATCCCATTATTTATAAGTCGTGAGGGATGTATTGGGGATGTGGGGAAACAAACACTATGGGAAAATGGGTATTTGTGACGGGTTATTTGCGACGGGATTTATCCCCGTCGCAAATAGTCCCGATGAAAACCTATTTGCGACGGGCGGTTACTGCCTGTCGCAAATAACCGGCGGCGGTAAAAGATATTTGCGACGGGTATATACCCCCGTCGCAAATAGTATGTCGGCAGGTTATTATTTGCGACGGGCCCCGTCGCAAATAACTATTTAACCGTTGACCGTAATAAATGTGGGCTAAGTTATTTGTGACGGGTACTGTCGCAAATATACCCGTCAAAAATAAGCTAACCTATAAATACCCCCATCCGTTTTTTTTTCATTCATTCTCAAACTCTATCTTCTACTTCTCTCAAAACTCTATGTTTAGAGTTCAGCCTTTCTTAAGTTTAATTTTTTTTCCGAAGTTGATATTGAAGTTTTCAACAACGATCAGAGATCAACCTCAGATCAATTTTAAAGGTATTTATGTTCATTCTAATTTAATATTTATTTTAAATTTTTTATTAGTTTTAATTATTCTTAATTAGTTGTAATTTAATTATGTTTACATTGTTTTTTTATTTAATAAATTTTAATTATTAGTATTCATTGTTTATAGTTAATGGTAATTAGGAATAATTAGTAATAATTAAGAATAAATACTAATAATTAGTAATAAATACCAATTATTAGGAATAATTAGTAATAATTACCAATAATTACCAATAATTAGTAATAATTAGTAATAATTACTAATAATTAGTAATAATTACCAATAATTAGTAATAATTTCCAATAATTACCAATAATTAGTAATAATTTCCAATAATTAGTAATAATTACCAATATTTAGTACTAAATAGTAATAATTAGTAATAATTTCCAATAATTAGGAATAATTAGTAATAATTACCAATAATTACAAATAATTAGTAATATTTAATAATAATTACCAAAAATTAGCAATAATTAGTAATAATTACAAATAATTAGCAATAATTGGTAATAATTATCAATAATTAGTAATAATTACCAATAATTATCCATAATTAGTAATAATTACCAATAATTACCAAGAATTACCAATAATTAGTAATAATTTACTAATTACCAATAATTATCCATAATTAGTAATAATTACTGATAATTACCAATAATTAGTAATAATTTACTAATTACCAATAATTATCCATAATTAGTAATAATTACCCATAATTAGTAATAATTACCAAAAATTAGTAATAATTATAAATAATTACCAATAATTATCATTAATTAGTAATAATTACCAATAGTTATCCATAATTAGTAATAATTACCAATAATTACCAATAACTACATATAATTAGTAATAATTGGTAATAATTAGTAATAATTACCAATAATTAGTAATAATTAGAAATGATTACCAATAATTACCACTAATTAGTAATAATTAATAATAATTACCAATAGTTAGTAATAATTAGTAATAATTACCAATAATTAGTAATAATTAGTAATAATTAGTAATAATTAGTAATAATTACCAATAATTAGTAATAATTACCAATACTTAGTAATAATTATTAATAATTGGTAATACTTAGTAATAATTAGTAATAATTAGTAATAATTAGTAATAATTAGTAATAATTAGTAATAATTAGTAATAATTAATAATAATTACGAATAATTACCAATTATTAGTAATAATTAGTAATAATTAGTAATAATTAGTAATAATTACCAATAATTAGTAATAATTACCAATACTTCGTAATAATTAGTAATAATTAGTAATAATTAGTAATAATTAGTAATAATTAGTAATAATTAGTAATAATTAGTAATAATTAGTAATAATTACCAATAATTAGTAATAATTACCAATAATTAGTAATATTTACCAATAATTAGTAATAATTACCAATAATGACCAATAATGACCAATAATTACCAATAATTACCAATAATTAGTAATAATTACCAATAATTACCAATAATTAGTAATAATAACCAATAATTAGTAATAATTACCAATAATTAGTAATAACTACCAATAATTAGTAATAATTACCAATAATTAGTAATAATTACCAATAATTAGTAATAATTACAAATAATTAGTAATAATTACAAATAATTACCAAAAAAATAAAAAATTACCAATAATTACCAATAATTACCCAAACTTACCAATAATTACCAATAATCAGTAATAATTACAAATAATTAGTAATAATTACCAATAATTAGTAATAATTACCAATAATTAGAAATAATTAACAATAATTAGTAATAATTACAAATAATTAGTAATAATTACCAATAATTAGTAATAATTTCCAATAATTAGTAATAATTAGTAATAATTACAAATAATTAGTAATAATTACCAATAATTAGTAATAATTACCAATAATTAGTAATAATTACCAATAATTAGTAATAATTACCAATAATTAGTAATAATTACCAATAATTAGTAACAATTACCAATAATTACCAATAATTAGTAATAATTACCAATAATTAGTAATAATTACCAATATTTAGTAATAATTACCAATAATTAGTAATAATTAGTAATAATTACCAATAATTAGTAATAATTACCAATAATTAGTAATAATTACCAATAATTACCAATAATTAGTAATAATTACCAATAATTAGTAACAATTACCAATAATTAGTAATAATTAGTAATAATTACCAATATTTTCCAATAATTACAAATATTTTCCAATAATTACCAATATTTTCCAATATTTACCAACATTTCCAAATTTTACCAATATTTTCCAATATTTTCTAATATTTACCAATATTTACCAATATTTACCAATAATTACCAATATTTACCAATAATTACCAATATTTACCAATAATTATGAATAATTACCAATAATTAGGAATAATTACCAATAATTTGGAATAATTACCAATAATTAGGAATAATAACATTATTACATTATTTGTATATTTTATTATTAATATTAAAATAATATAATTTTCTATATTATATACAATTATATTTTCATCTGTGTGCTTTCTATCTCCACATGTAATATTTGCATTCTTTTTCAAAATTATGAACCTACTCGCCAATGGAGAGGTGAAAATGAATGCAAATATTACATGTGGAGACAGAATGTTAAACACACAGATGAAAATAGAATTGTATATAATATAGAAAATTACATTATTTTAATATTAATAATAAAATATACTAATAATGTAATAATGTTATTATTATATAATTAATATTTATGAAAAAATTATATTAGTTATATTAAAATAATAAAAAATCAATATAATATTAAAATTATCAATATTTGTAATAGGTTTTGCTTTATTCTCAACATATTCAATCCTTGCTTGAGTGTTTTTTCTAACAAATTATTCAAAACCAATAATGCTTTTATATTTTATAGAAAAATATGGAACAACGAGGTCGTCAACAGTCATTATTAGATGACCGCATATGGATAAATCAACGTAGAAATCCAAACGGTTCTTGTTTAAATCCAGTATATATAGAGGGTGTGGAGACTTTTTTTCATTTTCGACATCAAATCCAGAATTTGTTTCGGAGGGAAAAATAAAATTTCCTTGTAGAAAATGTGCATTGAGAACGTTTGACACGTTTGAAAAAGTGGGGGGACATCTCTTGCGTTTTGGTTTTCAACTAGATTATGTTTTTTCATATCAACACGGTGAATGCAGTTCTAGAGTAGGTGATACCAACTTGATTCTGGATCCATCTGAGTTTCAAGATTTAGTACATGATGTTGCAGGTTCATCTGTTCAACATACAGAAACTCCGGCTGATATAGATTCAAATCCTGAGTTGGAACCATCTGAATTTTATGAGTTGTTGAGGTCTGCTGAGGATGCATTATATCTTTACTGTAAGATGAGAAAATTAGAAGCAGTTGCAAAATTTATGGCTATCAAATCAGATAACTGAATGTCAAACACCTATTTTGACCAGATATTTTCTTTGCTTAAAACACTGTTACCCGAAGGAAATGTTTTTCCTGCAAATTACTATGAGAGTAAGAGGTTGGTTCGAAATTTGGGACTTACTTGTCAGAAGATTCATGCATGATCAAATGACTGCATTTTATATTCTTGGGAAAATGAGTCATTGGATAGTTTTCCCAAATGTGGGCAACTGAGATACAAAGAAGGGCAACATGGGAAGTCTGGTTTGATTCCAGTAAAACAGTTGAGATATTTTCTGCTTACATCTAGACTTCAACATTTATTCATGTCTAAGAATAAAGTGATAATGATGTCATGGAATAAAGTGAATATTTCAACCGATAAAAGCTTGAATCATCCAGCTGATGGTGATTCATGGAAACATTTTGTTAGAGTGCATCCATCCTTTGCTTTAGAAGCTAGAAATGTTTGACTAGGCCTTTCCACTGATGGTTTCTATTCGTTCGGATCTTATGGTAGTCAATATTCATGTTGGCCTATTTATTAACTCCGTAAAATTTACCTCCATGTATTTTGATGAAGGAGCCATATATCTTTTTGACTTTACTAATTCCAGGACATCTGAAGAAAAATATTGATGTTTATTTGAAACCATTGATTGATGAATTAAGTTTATTGTGGAGTACCGGTGTCAGTACATATGATGTTGCTACGAAACAGAATTTCATACTGCGAGCAGCATTGTTGTGGACAATTAGTGACTTCCCGGCTTATGGGATGTTATTTGGCTGGAGTACACATGGTCAGAAATCATGTCCTTACTGTATGGGAGAGAACAAAGCATTTATGCTCATTCATGGAAAGAAACCTTGTTATTTTGACTGTCATCACAGATTTCTTCCAACTGATCATCATTTTCAACGAAATAGATCTCATTTCAGAAAAGGAACAATTGAAAGGGATGGAACTCCAAAAATGCTATCAGGTTCGGAGTTAAAATCAGTTGTATTTTTATTACCTCCCATCACTTTTGGTCCCACAATAAACCAACAAAAAATTTCTGGTTTTGGGAAAGAACACAATTGGATTAAACGTAGCATATTTTGGGATTTTCCATATTGGTCTGATTTGTTGGTCTGCCACATGTTGGATTCCATGCATATTGAGAATAAATGTTTTGATAATTTGTTTCATATGGTTTTGGATACGCCAGGAAAGAGAAAAGACAATGTAAATGCACGTTTAGATCTTGCCCAAATTTGTAGGCATCCAGAACTGGAACTGTTTGAGAATGTCAGAACAGAAAGGTTACTGAAACCAAAAGCAGCTTATACACTGTCTAAAGAAAACCGTTTATTATTTTGTTAGTGGATTGCAGATTTGAGTCTTCTAGATGGTTGTGCTTCCCATTTGGGTAGATGTGTAAATAATGGTCATATTACTGGATTAAAAATTCATGATTGTCATGTTATAATGGAAAGACTTATACCCATTGGATTAAGAGGTCTGTTGAATTCTATGATTTGTGATTCCATAACAGACATGTCCCATTTTTTTCAGGAAATTTGTGCGGCTACAGCAGATTATGATGCTCTATGCAAACTTGAAGAAGATGTTGTTATAATTATATGTAAACTGGAAAAAATATTTACGCCGTCTTTCTTTGACTCAATGGAACATTTGATGTTACATTTTCCATATGAATCCAAATGTGGAGGTCTAGTACAGTTTTGATGGATGTACCCATTTGAAAGATGCATGCAAAATTGAAAAGAAAAGTACGTAACAAAGAATATGTTGAAGGATCTATTGCAGAAGCTTATTTGCAAGAGGAAATATCTTTTTTCTGCTCCCATTATTTTGAATCTGAGTATCCTTCAAAACACAACCGAATGGGATGGAATGAGAGAAATATTGTTGAAATCGACAATCAATTATCTGTTTTCAACCATCCAGAGCTTGGTTTTGGTGGAGTTTATGAACGCTGGCTTTCGGATGATGAACATCACAAAGATTATACATATGTTCTGCTCAACTGTGAAGAGATGACATCAGTTGTACTGTAAGTGTTTATATCACTTATTCTATCATTTATGTTACAGTAAATAACTTTGTTTTTTATAGTTTGTATGATAATCATATCAAGAAACAAATTCCACAAATTACAGCAGCTTCTCTCGAATAACGCTGACATAAAAATTTCTCTCAGTGGTTTCAAAAACTGGTAACATAAATTCTTTATCTTTTAGCAACTCATTCAATGTATAGTTTACTATATGGATAATTATTTCACAAATTTTCAGGTGTCTCGACTTGCTGATAAAATTGACAAACGGCTGTGTATATTGAGTAACCCACCTTCCAAACTTGTTAAAACTTATAATGCATATGTTGTGAATGGATTTTGATTTCACACACATGCATATAGGGAATCAAAAAAACAATGAACAGTGGAGTTATCTTGAGAGGATCTCATCATCGAGAAAATGAAATTGACTTTTATGGCATACTTGATGAAATCATTGAACTCTGTTATCTTGGACAACATTACATAACCATGTTCAAATGTCGGTGGTTGGATACAGAGAGAGGCGTGCGTGTTCATTCGACTCATGGAATCATCGATATTAAATGTAAAAGTGTTCTCGCAGTAAATGAACCATTCTTATTGGCTCAACATTCACATCAAGTTTATTACGCAAAGTACTGTGCTCCATCAAGAGACTTGACTGATTGGTGGAGTGTAATAAAAATCAAAATCCGAGACAATCAGTTTTGTCAAAGTGAATGTGCTTTCACTGGTGTGAAAAGAATTGATGTTTTTCAAGAGAGTGCTCAAAATCAATCTTTTTTACAATGAGACTTGAGTATCGATGACGACACCCCACATTTAAGAGTCGGTGATGAAGATGATGTTAATGATGTCACATAAGAATTTGAAATGGTAAGAGATGAAGCAACTGGTACTCGAATGGATATCGATGATGTTGAGGAGGAATATGAAGATGACATTGACATATATGAAGATGATGATGAAGTTGAAAACTGATATAATTCCATGGTAGTTATATACAATCATAATATATATATATGTATATATAATAGTAATTATCAATTATTTTCTAACAACATTAACATTTTTTGTTTCAGATGGACGACGACACATTTCATGAGTTGGCGGATGCTGACCTACCTTTCGATGCGGATGAGTTGCTGGAAGATGACCCTCAGCCTGCAGGCGCTCTAGGGAGTATGCGGAGGGGGTGCGGTCTTGCACGATTGATGATTCCTGACCCCTTCCCCGAGTGACATCCACGTCTTGGGTTTGATCCACTCACACAGAGGTGTGATAACCTATGTGATAACCTGTGGATTTGACTATGATTTTATTAATCTATTCACATAATAAATGTTTATTATTTTTACAGTTTTCCGCATATAGCAGTCGGACTGGGAAGCGCTATTTTGCGCAACTATTTCTCTCAGCTGTGGACCACATGGGAGCAGATTCCCATTGATGTGCAGCAGGCCATGTTCGGCCATTTGTTGGTACGTACATAAATAAATAATTTTTATTTTGAAAATTATTTCATTTCTAACTTGATATTTTGATTTATTTTTTGGGTTTATGGTATCCGATCGAGGATACCATACGTGACGCCATCCACGAGGCATGGGAGGTGGCCATGCGTGATCGGTTTCGTCAGTTTTTGCACAATTTAAGAAAAGT
The DNA here is from genome assembly GCA_963277665.1 of Viscum album. Lineage (NCBI taxonomy): Eukaryota > Viridiplantae > Streptophyta > Magnoliopsida > Santalales > Viscaceae > Viscum > Viscum album. Next base: position 598,748,832 of record OY728134.1, on the reverse strand, counting down.
TTCCATGAAGAAAACAGGTGTGTCAGATTTTGACGAGTCATGTAGAGCACACCGACCAGAGTACATTTCATCCCATGTATGGGATGGATTATGTGCACACTGGTTGAGTGGTGCCTTTCAGAGGAGATCATCGGTGGGGAGGCATAATCGGGGGAGACAGGCGGTGACTCATTGAGCTGGGAGTCGTTCTTTCAGTACTCATAGACAGCATCTGTTATGTACATTATTTATAAATATTTTATATAACTATAAATATTAACAGTTTATTTTTTATTCTTAGAGGCTATCAAGCACCCCGATATTATAGAGTACGACGTATATCGGAGGATGTATAGTGATCCTGCTACTGGGGAGCTCAGAGGTGATCGTCAGCATCACATCGTGGTCAGTATTATTTGTTTTCAAGTTTAAAAATTAATTGCATATAATATATTCACAATTTTAATTTTAAATTGCAACTACAGGAGTCATATGAGGCCGCAGCGTCACAGACTCGGCCTGAGAGTCAGGCCGAGTCATCAGATCAGACCACTGGCTGTCAGTTTGATGAGGCGACATGGATGCAGGCCACCCAGTATGCCTTCGAGAAGGTCCGGGTAGTTGGTATCAGCTCTCGACTGACTCCCGGAGATTATTATGGCAGTGCTGTGATGTCGGCGTCCAGCTCGAGAGGAGCTCGTGCATCTTATTCTGCTACACAGTATGAGGATCAGTTGTGATCTTAGACTGCACTGATAGAGAGTCTCCGACAGGGGCAGGAGCAAATGCGTCAGCAGCAGCAGTAGCATGAGGAGGAGCGTCGACGCCAGCAGCAGCTGTACGAGGAGCAGGTGAGTCGGTGGCTGCAGCAGCAGCAGGAGCAGATGGAGTACATGCGCCGACTCACTCATTCTTTAGAAATGGAGTTTCCTCCACCAGCATCTGCAGATCCCCCCTCCCCCTCCTTCAGATTAAAGTTTGTTTTTATGTTATAAAGTTTGTTAAATCAAAATATGAATTTTTTTTCTATTCGTAGTTTCTGTCTCATTATAAAATATTAATAATATTATATTTTGAAATAACAATATTAATATGAATAATAATATTATTTATATTTTATAATATTAAATTATATATATATATATTAAAATTTTATAATATTATAATTTAATTATATTTTTTTGTAATATTTGAATTATTTTAATATTTGAATGTAAAATCATTCTATTATTTTTATATTAATTTAAATAACTTATTAATATTTTTTTATTTATGAATTATAATTCTATTATTATTATATTAATTAAATCATTTATTAATATTCTATTATTTTTTATTTTTGAATTATAATTCTATTATTATTATATTAATTAAAACAATTTATTAATAATTTTTTATTTTTATTTGTGAATTATAATTCTACTATTATATTAATTAAAATCATTTATTAATATTTTATTATTTTTTATTTTTGAATTATAATTGGATTATTATTATATTAATTAAAATAATTTATTAATAATTTATTATTTTTATTTTTTTATACTATTTGCGACGGGATACTATGCTCGTCGCAAATAGTATTATTATTATACTCATTAAAATAATTTATTAATAGTTTTTACAAATATACAGAGTAATATTTGTGACAAGAAAAACCCCCGTGGCAAATAAGGTCTTTAGCGACGGGCCCGTCGCAAATAATTGTTGTTGTGACGTCGTTTTCCACGACAGGTCATTTGCGACGGGCCCCCGTCGCAAAAAGCCATTTGCGATGGGATCCCGTCGCAAATAACTGTTTTTCTAGAAGTGAAACCCCATCATTAGGAATTTAAAATAAAAGAGAAAATCAAAGGGGATATTCTAGAAAAAAATCGAGAGAGAGGATCCCTTACCTTATGCTTGATAGTGTTCTTGATTGTTCTTCAAGTCCTGAATAATCAAATTTAGCTTCATTAATTAATTAATACATAACCTAATCAACATTTAATTGTTATTTTAAGTGCTTATTAAGTTCATCAATGGCCTTTTTGATGGTTTACGAGATTCAATTTTATAGTTTTGGTAGCAATTTCTTCTTTGGTTTTCATGATCCATTTAATTGTATTCATGAAAGGATGTTTGTTTAAAATATACACTAGTAGAAAAATCATTTTTAACGTCGTCAATTTGACATCGGTTTCTTATAAACCGACGTAAAATATTTTTGCGGATAAGTTTTGGCGTCGGTTTTTAAAAAAACCGACGCGAAAAAATAATGAAAAAAATGATTTGGCGTCGGTTTTTTGAAAACCGATGCCAAAAAAAAAAATATTTTTGGCGCCGGTTTTTAAAAAAACCGACGCGAAAAAATAATGAAAAAATGATTTGGCGTCGGTTTTTTTAAAAACCGACGTGAAAAAATAAAAAAAAAGTTATGACGTCGGTTTTTATGAAAACCGACGCCAAAAATGTAAAACAAATTTACAGTCCTATAGACAATTCCCTAAGCTTTTATTTGACTGGTCATGGAGCAAAAACGGAGTTACGGATTAAAAGTTATGGATGTTGGAAGTTGATCTTTTCTAAAAGAAGTGTTAATTAAGTCCAACTTTAAAAGGCCATAACTTTTAATCCGTAACTCCGTTCTAGCTCCACGACCAGACAAATCGAAGGTTAAGAAATTTTATAACACATGGTAAATTGTTTCTTTATTTTTTGGCTTCGGTTTTCATAAAAACCGACGCCAAAAAAAACTTTTTTGTTTTTCGCGTCGGTTTTTAGAAAAACCGACGCCAAAAATATATTTTTTTACTTTTCGCGTCGGTTTTCATAAAAAACGACGCCAAAACTGTAAAAAAATTTACGATGTGTTAGAAAATTTCTTAAGCTTTGATTTGACTGGTCATGGAGCAAAAACAGAGTTACGGATTAAAAGTTATGGATGTTGGAAGTTGATCTTCTCTAAAAGAAGTGTTAATTAAGTCCAACTTTCAAAGGCCATAACTTTTAATCCGTAACTCCGTTCTAGCTCCACGACCAGTCAAATCGAAGGTTAAGAAATTTTCTAACACATGGTAAATTTGTTTTATGTTTTGACGTCGTTTTTCATAAAAACCGACGCCAAAAATATTTTTTTTTACGTTTCGCGTCGGTTTTCATAAAAACCGACGCCAAAACTGTTTTTTGTTTTTCGCGTCGGCTTTTAAAAAAAACCGACGCAAAACGTATTTTTTTTATCTTTTTAGAATCGGTTTATTTAAAAACCGACGCCAAATAGTATTCACTAATACGCGGGATCAAAATTTCAATTTTTTCAAAATGCGCGTTTATCTTTTTAAAATCCCGCCTATATTTTCATACAACTCAGTCAAAAATATTTTCATTTACTATAAATAAATCTGTTTGTCCTTCATTTATCATTTTCATCCTCTTCGATTCAATCAAGTTTTCAATGCGGCATCAATCATTAATTTGATTACGGTATGTATTATATTCATTCATTTTCATTATTATTATTGTCCTTCATTTATAAATAACTCGATTAGATTTCAAATAATGATGATTTACTTTTTTTATTGTGTTAAAAATATAAAATGTTCGGATGACATTTACCAAGATTGGTGTAAGTTTAATTATCGATCGCCGTTTTTATTATCACATGAGATCTACGCTAAATATAAGAGATATGATGGTAAACAACATATCATTTCAATAGAAGATCGAAAAATAATCGAAATGTGTTTGAAGTATTATGTATATTTTATATCATTTGGTGTACGTGATTTTAACTTGTGTTTATCTTGTTTTCTTTAAAACATATTGTATCAATCGATACTTTGACATGTTCAACTTCTGACGGCCATAACTTTTGATCCGTAACTCCGTTTTAGCTCCACGACCAGTCAAATCGAAAATTAGGAAATGCTCTAAAACATCAAACAATAAAAATTGCTTTTTGGCGTCGGTTATTTTAAAAACAGACGCCAAAAATAAGTAATTTCCATTTACGGCGTCGGTTGTTTTCAAGAACCGACGCCGAAACTATTTTTTAAACTTTTTTGCGTCGGTTTTTAGGGAAACCGACGCCAAAAATGACGCGGATGAGTTTATTTGGCGTCAGGTTTTTACAAAACCGACGCAAAAAAGCAATTGAAATTTGTTTTTGGCGTCGGTTTACAAAAACCGACGTAAAAAGTCATATTTTTTACGTCGGCGACTTCAACGTCGGTTAAAAACCGACGTAAAAAATAAAAAAAAACCGACGTTAAAGACCTTTTTTCTACTAGTGATAGTTAAGCGTACAGAATTGATAATATAAATTATTAGAGACAGTAAATAAATTTAAATGATCTTATAATGATTCTTTTCATATTCCATGAGGATGACTCATTTGACGAGTTAAAAAAACGCCTGGATTTTTCTTGGGGGTTTTGTACACAATAAACTTGTTTTGCATTATTATTCAATATTATGAATCTGTAAGGATTCCCGAAAATTAATCAAGATAAAAAAATATATTATGACCCGGTTAAACCAATGAAATGGGTTAATTTCCATTATTTAAGATTTTAATTCAAATTGAAAACTCGTCTTCTTTTAGTTTGATAAATTAACACATCTCAGACGGTGTTTGCATTTATTGTATAAATGGAAAGGAAAAAAAGAGATATTTTGATGAAATATTCCATTAGAACAATGAAAATCCATTACATGTAATGTTCCAAAATTATCATGGCATTTGGATGAGGGGAGGTGTGAAGGGAGAACAAAATAATAAAACTTTTTAAATGAAATTGAAAGAAAAGAGAAGAAGGGTTCACCTCTTGAGTACTCCTTGAGAATCTCCTTAAGGGATTTGATTTTGTCTTTTTGGGGAGACAAGAATGTCTTGGACGCTGGGAGAAGGTTTGGGAAGATTAGTTTAAAGAATTTAGGTAAGGCTTGATGCTTGAGTGGTGTGGGAGGAAGAGGGGGTGAGGGGTGGTTTATATACTAGAGGGGAGATGAGTTTTCTTAATATTATAATCATTAATTTATTATTTCCTCCCAAGATAAGAAATAGTGAGTATTCCATGACCAATAATAGTAATATATGCATTTGGGTTCGTGATTTTGGTGCTTACATCAGTAATGATTCTAGGAATAGTAAATTTAAATTATAATATATTTATATAGTAAATTAATGTATTTTACTATTCCTAAAAAATTCAAGTATTTTATAAAAATCCAAAAAAATGAAACCAAACCATTTATTGATGTGTAGAATCCAAAAATTAAGTCAGTTTTTCCAAAAAAAAATTTAAATATGATTAATTTAGTATTTAATAAAATCATTATTTAATAGAAATATATAAACACTTAAAATATTCATCTTTATTTTAAAGGTGCCTAAATTTATTTAAACATTCATGGGTATGGATAACATTTATAAGACTCATATTACTATTCATAAGGGTATGTTACTATTCATAAGGGTAGATAACTATTCTCTAAAAATTAATTTAATTCTATCAGACTCTAAATGTCATCCTGAACGCAACCGTGTATATATGATTTTTAAATTTTGAATCACAGAGCTGAAAAATTTAAGTTTATTGGATGGGATTTGGCTATATCCTATATGTTTCCAAGTTTGGTTCTACAGAGGTTCAGTGATTCGTGAAATATATGTTATCTAATGAATATAGTGTTTTTAAGAGAAACATACCATAAAATATTTGGGGTGCTACACAGACCCCACAAGTCGGGTCGGACCCATCCCAGTGGGGTCAAAACCATTCCCACCAGGCTGGACCCATGGTCCAATGGTCTAGCTTCTTAATGTACCCTCAGGATGTGTTCAGTCAATCCCACTGGGTTGGACCAGACCCAGACCTGACCAACCCCATTTCACTAAAACAGGTATAACTCACATATCGGGTGACTGATTTACGCGCCGTCTGTGGTGTGAGGAACCTTGCGATGAGGAGGCCCTTTTGATATACTAAACTTTAGTATTTGATGATTTTGATGTATTTACGGTTTTGATCAGACTCAAATAAAAGTGGTTCTTATTTACCCTTTTCCAATATATTACAGACCGATCGTTTGATTGACGCGTCGTCCGTCACATTAGAGCCCTTATGAAAATACGGTACTTTGGGTTAATTCAAAGTGGAAATTCATGGTGTATGAAATAACACTTATGGGATGAGTAGAAGAACCCTTTTAACTCATACGTACAAGGTTTGGGAATCTAGTTGTTGGTTGTCAAGTAAAGAATGACTCACTGTGGATCGGAAAAAGAGCGACCCTCAATGGATCATCAATGGCTCAATCCACCATTGATCGACAAGAGAGAGACACTCTATGGATCAGAAATGTCACGATTCTCTATGTATCAGAAAGAGAGACTACCTATGTGGATTAAAAATATCATGACCCTTTGTGGATCAGCAGTAGCGCGACCCGTCGTAGACCAGCCATAGAGAGACCTATCGTAGATCTGTGGCAGAGTTACCCTTTGTGGATCAGCAGTAGCATGACCCGTCGTAGACCAGCCATAGAGAGACATATCGTAGATCTTTGGCAGAGTTACCCTTTTTGGATCGGTAGAAGATATTCCCATCTGAGATTAGAAACTAAGTCCCTCAATAGAATAATTTAATCTAGATTATGACTAATCATCTTTATTCATCTTCATTAAGTTGTATGTGTGGTCTAGGATTTCATTTAAATTATTCCATTTGTTTGAGATCATGCCTTGCGGTTCTTCTATTTAGAATTTTGAGAGACTATCGGGGGTCTCGAGGTCCCTACTGATTATTATAATACTCACCCCTAAATTGGAATCGCCTTCACCTTGTTTTGTCTTGTGCATATGACTTACAACTTTATTGAGACTTCAGAGAGCCAGGGCATGATGGTACACAGAGGTGTCTGATTGACATGGTAAGCTGCAATGACGATTTTTACATTTACTTCATATATGATCCTTGTAGGATAATCTATAGATCCTGTTTTTCCATTTTTGGTACTACTATTTCAATTAGGGATTGAATACCGGCCCCTTTACCTTCAGTACCTACTTTTACATTCAGTGGTGGTTCTTATTGGTGGTTGTACTTTTCCTTTTCTGATATGTATTGTTTGGGTGTAGTGTTCCCTATCTATGTGTGTACAAGTTTTAAGAAAATGACTTCCATTTTTGGGTTTATCCATTCTGGTGCTGGTCAGTAGCCCCTGGTCTATGGAAGGTCGGATTGGGGTAGTCACAATATGGATCCCGGGGGACATGTCATGACATTAAAGAAGTAAAATATACCTCCACCTAAATTAGTATGTCTGATAAAAAAATCCCCTTTCTTTCCTTTCTATTTTTCTAACACTTTATTGTGTATATTAATAAGTAAAACATTTCAACCATCTTATTACAAAAAGTGACAATTATAATGTATTCTAAATCAATGTACCACTTTTCATCAATCTTTTTATTATTAAATATATTAAAAGTTTTCTCATAACCTAGATTTGTTTTCCATATTTAATATATAGTAGAACATTCACATACATCAATAATTTCATTTATGAAAATAATGAATAATTTTATATTCCTAATTTTTTTATTTTAATAAAATTGAGAACATCGACACCAAAACACACCTCACAATCACTCCTGGGAGTGTAATAAGAATCTAAAATTATATAAAAAAATGATTCTTTATGATATATTTGGAATATATATATTTTCATTTTTCCCTAGATGATATTAAAAATTGTTATATAATTTTGATTTGGAAGTACTTAAATCATCAAATTTTCCTTATTATATACTATAATCAATATATATTTCCCTTATACATTTTGAGATCTAAGATATGGTCAATGAAAAAATATAATTCACCCGAAATAATATATTATAAGTAAAATAAAAAAATGGGACATTATTTATTTCATATGATTGTATCAATATTTATGAATTCTCTCAAAAAATATAATATAAGAATAATTACATAGGAATTTAATGTTTTAGAAACCTTATATTCAAAAATACCTACTAGTCTCAACTTCTAAATATTTATATAGAACATAAAATATGATACTCTTCATTAATTATCATTATATCCAAACCACTTCCATTTTAATACATATTGAATTTTAAATCCTAACCTTCATATATTATGCGATATCATGACTTTAACCAGTAATGAATTATCTTCCAAAAATGTTTTTATATAAAATGATTATTTCTAAATATAACTTCTTACTTAAAATCAATTCCCTTTTTCGAATTTCAATACATAAATATAAAATCACGATAAATACATTTCAATAATTATGAATATAGTTCAATGTAGAATTTAATAATAAATAATAAAATAGTAATATAATAATAATAATAATAAATAAGAACATAAAAATCATATTTATCATCAAATAAATAATAAAAGATGATATATAAATAAATGATGAATAAATAGAAAAATATTAAATATAAAAAAATATATACAAAATATGAGATAGAGAGAGAGATATATATGTAGTATTTAAATAAATGATAGCACCCTATAAATTTATAAATATATAATTCATTTACATTTAATAAAATTAATCATAAACAACAACTATTAATAGGTTCATACACAACCTAATTTTTCACATCAATAAAATAAAAAACAACGGATTCAATCATAGCTCAACAAAATTTCAAAAAAATTAATAATGAATCATTTTGTATAATTCATATCAAAGCACAATATTTCTACTAAAACATATCATTATTATTTTTTAATAGGTAATAAAATACAACAAATTTTTCAGTAAAAAAATTATTTAGAAAATAAGTCTGTGATAATTGAATATATATTGAAAAACATTCAAAAACATGAGTCAAAAGTAAGATTTTGTTTTCAGTTATGTATACTAATACTAAATCATGACTTTTCTATTTAAATAATTCCAATGGCTTGAAATTATTTTTGATATATTATATTGAATAATTTGATAACCATTTAAACCTTTGATTGAAAAAATTCACATAAAACATAATATCTCTCTCCACTCAATATAATTAATATATAGAGTTATACTCGTTATTAAAAAAATACATGTATCACTATAAGATTCTAATAATATTATTTATCCACACATTGAAGAGATGATAATATGGAAAACCATGTGGTCTGAGATGGTATTTTTGGTGGTCTATGGTTAGTTGGTATGAATTAAAAAAAATAATGTTTATTTTTTAAAATATACAATATAACATATTATAAATTTTATGAAGTGAAATGATGAAGAACTCACTTAATTTACATTAAAATATTACTCCACACATCCATTCCTGTTTATAATCCGGCTATGAGTCATATAAATTATTCATAGTGAATTGCCTCACCATTATCACCCCCATATGTTTTAAAGTCTAACAAAAATTTATATATATATATATATATAAGGGATAATGAGTTCAAAATATGAGTTAAATAAATTAATGTAGACTCATTCCATTTTATTTTTAATCAGTCACATGATTCTAATAAATAATCATAATCAATAATTCAATCTCATTATCTATTTCATCATTTTATATATACACACCATTTTTTTAACTAAACATATTTCATAGAATAATTGTATAATATAAATAAAAAAATTAATATATATATATATCATTTCCCTTATTATATTTAAAATTCATCCCAAATTATAACCCACGCCTATCACATACACCTACACGTATATTCACCAAATGAAAAAACACTTGGAAGTCCAAACCACCCCATTCATAAACATTAAATAATTATATACATATATTTATAGTAAATGTCTGTGATAGAAAAATAGGATTATAATGTGAATAGAACCTATAAGAATATTAAATTTTATCTAAGTGATTCAAAAGAATTTATTTTTTGTAGATATATTTGTTAATGTGGGATTGAAAATTGACTTTCTTCAACACCTTGATTTTTTGTGTGAAAAAAATAGTTTTAAAAAAAATAGTCACATGTATCAGTTATCAGAAAAAAATAAAATAAAATCACATGAAATATAGCATATCAGGAAAATGAAGCCAAATTTTTATAGTATGTCTCTAGACCAAAGTAATAATTTTCAATAGTTATTATTCATTTTCAAATTGAATTTGTAAAAACAAAAATTGGAACCTCTTTGTTTTAGTCATCACAAATCATGATTATTATTATTATAATCATATTAATGATTTACGAGAGAATTTGTTTTATAAATTAAATTTTGATATGTATATAAAAGTTGTGTCATAGGTATAAATGTTGTACTATAATTTCAATTTTTCAACCAATGGAATCTTCCACCACAAGATATCTCAATAGTATCTATGCCACCAATAAGGATGTTTCTCCATTGGTTCAAATATGACATCACTAAGCTTTCACAATCATCATACTCCATCTACCACTATGAATATTATACCAACATGAATGTTCCCCTACTAGACTCCTGCTACCATTAGGCACACTATTGCTAGACTCCTGCATCCTTCATGAATTGTATCATCAGAGCCCTAGCACCACCAGATATGTTTTCTGTAGAACTTCCCCTTCTAGATTCATGTCATTATAAGGCATTTTCTATATCCAAATATCATCCATTATATAAAGGATATACCACTATGTATTCAACTCTTTCAAATGAGATACTGCTTTAATTCCAACCACATATTAAACTATGAAACCATTTTCTTGTGATACATTTTGGCATTGAAAAAATCATCCATTTAATTCACTGAATGCAGTAAGACATGATACCTGATCATATCTCATTTCATAGTCATTGATTCGATTGGTTGTAGATTCTGAAAGGAGTAACAGATCAGAAGATTTGGTCCTTCAATGTCAGACTGCTGTAAATGGCATTCTATGACCTTTTTGGGGAAATGTACGGATTTGAACGCAAGAATGTAAATTTGGAAAGCAAGAAAGGTTGTTTTCTGTGAAAAAATTGAATCTTGAACCTAAAAAAATAATGTGTGCATCCTATAACCCAAGCCTTTTAGGCACCCAATGCGATGTCATTTTCCACCCCAGCCAACCAAAAAATGTCCAATTAAGGTGAAAATGTGTTTTGAGATGCAAAAAAACGATCAACATGAGCGTGAAAGATTCGTACGCACCCAATGCGACATAAAATGACATGTTTTTCACACACCCATGGTAGGGTGTGAAAAATATCTCTTCCCACATTGAATATTATGATAAACCTCTAAAGGATTCTCTTATAAATAAAAGTGCACCCCTATCCCCTTGGGTATGTCTCCAGAGGTCAATCACCATTCTACGGCATATAAGAATACCTCTTCTACACCTACTTGGAAGAATGGAACCCTCCATGTGAGATCATTCACAATAGGTCCCATATGGGCCCACTTTCTCACGGGCACATAGTGGTTTGACCCACGCATGACCTCTTTTTTCCTAATCCATGTGAGCACAAGAATCCATTTATGTGCACAAAACTTCCATTCTTTTGGGAAAGACAACTAATATTGTGCACAAAACATCAATCTTATGCACACCAGTTCCAAGTTTACCAATCATGCGTACACCCGTGCCACACATCCCCATATTTCTTGTTGTACATCCTACATGTATCCCATATTATACGAAATTTTCCCCATTAATGTTCTCATTGGTCCATACAGTGGAGTCTGTGCCCCCGCACCCCCACTCAGGATCTATGTCAGCCTCTAGTTCTGGACCTTTGGGATGGTCCCTTTGCTGCTATCACTAACATTCATGGAAAATGGTGAGGCTCACCACAAACATTTCGGGAAGGGTTGCAGATATATTTACATTGCACCCTTATGTGAAACAACCTTCCACATATGGAATAACATGATTTTATATACTCATTTTTACTATATGAAACACCTTAATGTGACATATTACTCTTAGTCCCTTTCCCAGGTCGTGTGTTGAGATTCAAATCCTCTATTCCCTAAGTACCATGAGTCAAACCATTCCTCATGCAACTCATCCAAACCCCATAACTTGACTCTTATTTGTGGATACACCAAAGAGGGATGATCATTCATATGTCCTAACACCTACCATTACTAGGTGGATTTTGCCTAATAGTTAGGTTAATATGACATTAAATTTTATTACACCCTATGTGACAAACATATGACGCTTCATGGAAAAATAAAGATATTCCTTATGCACCAAGCATAAGATTCCTACCATATTCTCAACATGATCATAAAATGTGGCACACCCTATATGATAAATATAGGATTTTTCTTGATGAAAAGAATAGATTCCTTATACACCAAGAATAAGATGCCTAAATTCCTCTCTACATGACTTTAAACTGTAGCACACCCTATACAAAAAATATAGGATGCATCATGTTCCGAATAAGAGATACCTTATGCTCCATGCATATGATTCCAACATTCCTCTCTAAATGACTAAAAACTATAGTACACCCTATGAAAAAAACATAGTATTACTCTTGTTCTGGATAAGATATGACTTATCTGCCTATCATATGATTCCAAAAATCCTATATACATTACTATAAACTATAGTACATCCTATATGACAAACATTAGATGCCTCTTTTTCTGAATAAGAGATTCCTTATACGCCAATAGTAAGATTCTAGTATTCCTGACAACATAAAATTAAACATTAGCATTTAATATCATTCAATAATAGGATTCCACTTTCCGTCAGGCAGTCCCTTCAGATGTGAAAAAGGCTGAAGATCTGAATGGTGGAAACACAAATCGTGAGGTGGAGTGATGGAATGTTTTAATAGATTCTAAAGCTCTTGAAATTACACAACTGAAATCATAACTTGAGGCATCTTATTCATGTCACACAAGGAATATATTATTTGGAAGAATCGAAATCATATTATTGAATGATAGATTATTCTAAAGATTAATGTCATGTAGTGAGGAAAAATGGATTCTTATTCTTGGTCTATAAGGAATCACCTATTCCGATCAAGATCCATCATATGTTTTTTTTATAGGGTGTACAATAGTTCGTAGTCATGTATAGAGGACTCCTGGAATCATATTTTTGGCGAATAAGGCATCTCATATTCTGAACAAGATGCATCCTATGATTATCAAATAGGGTGTACTATAGTTTATATTCTTATAGAGAGGAATATTATAATCACATGCTTGGTGCATAAGGCATATATTATTCAGAACAAGAGGCATCCAATGTTTCTCATATAGGATGCACTACAGTTTAATTTCATATAGAGGGGACTATTGGAATTTTATTCTTGGTGCATAAGGAATATCTTATTTGTAGTAAGAGGCATCCTATATTTACCATATAGGGTGTGCTACAGTTTAAAAACATGTAGAGAGGGTTGTTGGAATTTTATTGCTTGGTGCAAAAGGCATCTCTTATTTGGAGCAACTGGAATACTATGTTTGTCACATAGGGTGTACTACAGTTTAGTTCTATATAGATAAGACTTTAAGTCCTAAGGCATCTAGAAATGGCTGGTGTTGGGACTTATAAATGAGTATCCATTTATGGTGGATCCTAAAATAGGAGTCAAGTGATGCATATTAGATGAGTTACATGAGGAATGGTTTGACAAAATGTAATAGGGGAATTGATGATGTGAATCTCAACTCATGATAAGAGATAGGGACCAAGCAGAATATGGTGACTCAAAGAATTTCGTGGAGTGCAGAAGATTATTTGAAATCATGGAATTCCATAGGTGGAAAGTGGTTTCACATAATGGCCCAATGTAAAATATCTATGACCCAACCCAAAATGTTAACGGTGTGCCTCTACATTTTTCATGGGGCTTAGTTACAGTACTGATGGGACACGACCGAAGGGCAGGGGCTACTAGACGATAGTGATCCTGAGTGGGGGTATGGACTAGCGAGAACATTTCTAGGAACTGTTGTGTGTATGATGGGCTACATGTAGGATAAATTTCACACATGATGGGATTGTGCAGCACATGTTTGCACAATATTGGGAAACATTGAACTGTTGGAAGCACGATTAATGTTTTGGGTGTAAGATTAGATGTTTCACTCACAATAATGGATATTTTTCATGCATGAATAGAATATTTCACACACATGACATAGGTATAAAAGAGGTCCTGCGAGGGTCAAACCACTATTGGATCGCATGAAGGTGGACCCATATGGGACCTGCCCTGAAATATTTCACATGGAGGGATCTATTATTCTATACAGGTGTGGAAGAGGGAGTCCTCTACGAAGTAAAGTGGCGACTGACCTCTGGGGTCGTACCTGAGGGGAAGGAGGTTCAATTGTATTTATAGGTGAAATCATTAGCAGTTGGGCGTATGATTTTGCATGCATAAGAGATCATTCGTGAACCCTATGAAGGTTGTACGGGAAAGTGGTGTTTGAAGTCGCATTGGGTGTGTAAGAATCTTGTGCACACAAGTCGATCTTGTTCGAACATCTCAATAAATTTGTGCAACATAATTCGATATTTTTTTGGTGGCCGAGGTGGAAGATGAAATAGAAATGGGAATGTAAAAGGTTTGCATGACAGGTTGCACACAAATTTTTTTTTTTCATGCAAGATTAAATCCATGCATTCAAAACATCCATTCTTGTGTGAAAAATTTCCATTCTTGTAAACAAAAAAATAATTTTCCCAATAAATGTTCTGCAAGGCCATTTTAAGTTGTCTGACTTTGAATTACCATATCTTCTGATCCATTAGTCTGTTTATGCTCCATAACATGTCAAATTGGAGCCTACAAAATGAGATATTCTCTAGGATCATATCTATCAGCATTCAGTTAATTACATGGAGTCCAACACTATCATTAGGTTTCTATTCGATAATAATACACCGTTGTCTACTTGATACCATTTATTTTTGTTGTTGTCATAGATTCTCAACCATCATAATTATTTCCATTGTTTTCCCACATAATTATAATTTAATGCTTCCAATGACAATTCTTTAGATAGTAAATGTATTGGGTTTATTTAATGATTATTCATAAACCCTTTCATGGATGTATTAAAGACAATGTTTGAGGATCGATATGAGGATCCATGAAATATTCATGATTATTATTCAAAGTATATTTTTTTGTATTGTTATATATTTATAGAGTACTCCCAAACATACAAGACTAACTTGATTGATCCAAGAGAAAAATTTAATACTACATACATACTGAAATATGAGTTTGAAATTGTTGAACATACCAAATATCATGTTCTATTCTAAAATTAAATCAAGGTAAGACTTTAATAGAATATTTATATAGAAAAAATAACATTATAAGGATCTAAATTATTTAAAGTTAGGAGAATCATGATCGAGTTCCTCACCAAGAAAAATTCAAAGACCCTCGATCACTTGGAGAAATAAAGACCTAAAAACACTAAATATTCCATATCTTCTTACATTATCTCTGAATTTAATGTTTAATTTATAGCATTCTTATTTTTTCAATATTAATCTACACACACTAACTCTTATGTTTAATTTATATAATACATGATATTCTCTCAACTATTTTTATCTATATACCCACATAATCATTAGAAGAGGTCCGGTATGGTCTTTGTTGTTTATCTTCCCACATATAACTAGGAAGATGATTTGTGCTTGGATAGCTTGTATAGTTATTTTTATACATGATCCAGGCTGTGGAGTAGATTATTTTCTATAATAGTAATCTTATATGTGGTTGATTTTCATGTGTAATGGATTAGGTATCAACTTATGACCAAACCCCTTTTTGAATCCATTGTTTGTTTGTGTTTTCTATTCACTTGTACATTTAATCATCATTTTTTATTAATCTATAAAAAACACTCTTTCATAGTTAGTATTAGGAATTTTATATATAATGGAATAAATTATGTAATCAATTTTTCAAAGGTAATGTAATTTCATATATTATTTAAACAGTTTCTTTAGGAAGTTTAGAAAAATATTTTTTATGATCAAATTCTTATTAAACTACTATTTTGAAAAACTTAGAGTATTAAAATTATATTTATGATTTTATTTTAACATTTTTTAATATAAATTTTATTAAGTTATAAATAAAACCCTATTGAGTTTCCCACATTGAACAACATTTCGTATCAAACGTTTTAAAATAACTTTTAAATATGTGATTTAATTTAAATTTATATATATTAAATTTTTTATTTCTAAATTTAGTTATTTTTGGATAATATAAAAGATATATTTATTAACAAAAGACTTAATTTCCAATGTCACTAACTATGATTAGGTAAAAATCAAAATGGAAATGTATATTAAGAGCATGGGATTTGAAATCTGGACTACTATTGCAAATAAATATGAAATACCCAAACTAACTAGATCTAATTTGGATGATGCAACTAAATATGCATATAATAATAACTATAAATCTATGAATGGTCTATAATGTTCGTTGGGTGATATAGAATTTAATTATATTTCTTCCTGTACAAATATTATTGACATTTTAAAGCTATTTACCTATTTCAAATCTGGTTACATTTAATGTTAAATGAATTCAATTAAATAATTATATAGTTAAATATAATAAATTAAAAATGAAATTTGATGATCCTATTTTAGACATGTATCTACGGCTCAATGAGATACTAAAAACAATGCACTCATTATGGAATCTTTTTTCTAATAATGGGAAATTGATGCACCTATTGATGTTTCAATGAGGTAGATAGAGAGGAACCTCAGTGTCAATTCAATAATCACGTGATGATAAAAGTAACCTGTTATATAGATAATAGTTAAAATTATGATATATGATGAATAACTGAAATTCAATATAGTAGGGGAGGGTAAACCAAAAGGAAAAGTTTTAACCTTCAAAACCACTTTTTCAATTCAAAAGGAGAAACTACAAGTTGACAGTTCATGTAATGAAGTGTCAGAGACATCTCTTATAACAAGAGTATACAAAAAAATTACAAAATAATATTTTCTTTAAAAATCCAAGATATTAAAGTAAATATTATAACAGAAGAAACTATAGAAATTATAAGAAGTAATATGATGTTTCAAATGAAATAATTTATTATTAGTGTAAAAGGAAAGTGCATGTAAATGATGACTATCATTAGATGAAATAAAAAAATACGATGATAAAGAAAATAGGTGTATAAAAACAATTATAGAAACATAGAGTTATTTTTAATACATCCCGATTGATTTGGAATAAACCCATGAAGATAACAACGACAGACCCAACATGTGTTTTATGGAAAAAAACATCCGAGTTTTCTACTATTTTTCTACTTCTCATGTTTATAAATAAATTCATTATAAATATGAGAATAATAATGAAAAATTTATAATTAAGAGATCCATGAACAATGTATCATACAAGAATATATATTTAATGAGGTTAGTTATAAAATTATTATTTTAAAGAAGCATCATTATATGACTATTAATTTTAGAACTGACCTCGGTATTGATAAATGGAAAAATTATCAACTGTTAAAATTGAAATATGAATTAAAATTATCTAATGAGTGACTAAATAATGTTCCAAATTATTTACCAATGGGATAAATACTCATAGAAAAATTCATAGAAAGAAGAATAATCAAAATTTACAATATTTTATTGGTTACCATCTTGGAAAAAGGAGGATTATTCAAAAAAATTAACAGTTAGCACATTTTATATTACATGATTTTAATCATCTTGTCCCAAAAATATATTTATCTATAGAATATTAATATATATATATATAAGAGACTTGATAATGAAATAAGGGATCCTAGGGATTTGATAACTAACATTGTCAGACATAATATTATTTGGATACCAAATCATTTTTGATGTAAAATATATTTAGTAGGATACTTTATAAAAAATTACCTGATGGAAAAAATCATACCTGGATAATGATTTTTCTGAACACATGACGGGAGGTTACAAATCATTCAAGAATATGATATAAGTATATTGTGGTCATTCCTCTTTTAGTAACAATTACAAAGGTAAAACTATTGTCCATTGCAATATGGGTAATTCAAATAATATTTTAATTTCTAAAATTTTATTTTTAGATGGTTTAAAGTATAATATTCTTTGAAAAACCCAAAAATGTGATTATTTTTCTAATGTGAAGATTGAAAATAATTCCTCAAATGTTGTTGATTATAAAATTAACTTAGTATTTAATAATCTATGAAATTTCAATGTTAATGTTATTAATTTAGACAGTTTGTTTTTTCAAAATATTTCTTGTCTACGGGACTTTCACAAAGAAGCTTTCGGTTTTCATAGGAACATATTCCATTGAAATATTCACTCACATAGAAAAAAAACTATGAAAGGGTTAGTTAATGATCTACATAAACTATAATTCCAAAATGAGAAATTATATAACCCATGTCAAAAAATTAAACACCCAAAATTATATTTTAAATCAATTTTGGAATTACAACCTCTCAATCCCTAGAGTTAGTTCAAGTGGTTTTGATTGTAACATCTAGTGTTTCTCATGTAAATTGGAAGCATTGTGTT
The DNA here is from genome assembly GCA_963277665.1 of Viscum album. Taxonomy (NCBI): domain Eukaryota; kingdom Viridiplantae; phylum Streptophyta; class Magnoliopsida; order Santalales; family Viscaceae; genus Viscum; species Viscum album. The sequence continues at coordinate 598,730,350 of OY728134.1, read as the reverse complement.
TATGTTCTCGTATATTAATTTTCATTGTATACATTGATATTATTCCTAGATCAAAAAGTGAATCTCTCTTTTATTTTAGCATGTATTAAAAATATTTATAAAATCATATTGTAATTTATATTAAAATAATAATAAGGGTTCATTTCTATGAGTTCAAAAATCAAGGCATTGAATCATTTTTCTCACAAAGTGTGTATAATAATAACTTTAATGCTTCTAAGACCCCAAAGAAAAATGGTGTTATATGATGTCGAAATAGGATACTTAGACATATTGGTCATAATATTCTTATTGAGTATGAATTAATTGTTAATTTTTTGGTAGAGACTATGAATACAACCTACAACGTACATAATATATTACTGATTAAACATCTCTAAAATATAAATCCATTTGAATTATGGAATGGTTAAAAAAATGATAATGAATTTATATTTTTTTCATTGTAAATTTATTATTCTTAACACTAAAGATAATGTGGACATGTTTTATTATAAAAATGATAAATGAATATTCCTTGGTTATTCAAATTCAAAAAAATAAAACAAGGTGTCTATAAAAATGTCCAATTCTATGGAAGAATATAATTGTGCAAAAAGTTAATGAAAAATATCCACAAGAGCCTGATAATTATATACAAAACCATGAGTTTGAATTTTAAAATAATAATATCAAAACAAAAACATCAATATCTTTTTTGATATAATGATAATAAGCATCTAGTTCCAAGGAACTACATGATCCTGAACCTGTAGATATACATGATATATCTAACACTTCTTTCCCTAGAGCTATTTGGAATCATACCTACCAAAATTAAGATGTCGTGGTTGGAGATATAGATATAGGTATAAATACTATAGGTTGCCTCATAAATCAACATGAAAATCAAGCATTCATACCACACAAGGAACTTATGATCATCACTGATGCAATTAATGGTGAATTATGGCTAATGGAAATTCTATAAGAAAATAAAATTTTTGAAATAAATAGATTTTGTGAATATGAAGTTAGAATTAAGGAAACTTTGACTATTATCACTAAGTGGGTGTTTGGAAACATAGTAGAAGAGTTAGGAACTATAGTTTTAAACAAATCTAGATTGGTTTCAGAATGATATATTTAAGAAGATGGCATTGATTATAAGGAAATCTCTTTATCTACAGCTAGACATGAAGCCATTATAGTACAATTTGCATATGAAGGATATTTAGAATTAAAAATATATCAAATGTATTTCAATATTCATTTTTAAATGGTTATATAGTTGATGATATTTTTTATTAAAACCCCTCAAGATTTAAAAATTATTATTTTCAAAACCATGTTTTTAAGATTACAAAATATTAATATAATTTAAAACGTTATCCAAGAGCTTGGTATGGTAGTCTAAACCTATTTTTTAATTCTATGGGTTTTTTTCAAAAGGAAAATATAATCCTACTCTTTTTATAAAAATAATTTCAATGGATGTTTAATTTATTCAAATTTATGTTGATGATATAATTTTGGGATCTTATAAATACTCTGCATGTAAAGATTCCTCAAAAGAGCATGAAAGGAGAATCTGAAAATAGTTTAATGGGTGAAACTAAACTATTTATTGATTTTAAAATTATTCAAAATATATATGGAATTGTATTAATGAAATTTACGTACACTAAAGATCATTTAATAAATATTGGTTTGGAAGGCCACAAATGTAGTGAAACTCCCATTAGTAGAACATGTATGTTATAAATTGATAATGTTTGAAATCCAATGGATAAAAGAAATTATAGAGGTATTATTTGAATATTTATATACATAAATAATATCTTTCTAGATTTAATGTTTAGTGTATGTGTGTTATTTTTTCAAAGAAAATAATAAAAAATCTAATTTAATCTCACTTAAAGTATTTTTCATATAACTCAAATATACCACTAATTTTTTCTGTTCTATCCTATATGAACAGAATTTGACTTAGTGAGTTATTCAGATACAGATTTTGGGGTTTCCATGATAAATAAATAATAAACCTATTGAACATGTATTTTTTTTAGAACAATGTGACCCATGGATTGGTAAAAACCAAATCCATGGACCGAGAAAATTTTATTAAAAAAAAGAAAATACACACAGCTCCAAAGTCAAGGATTACAAGACACAAAGTGCCCAAATAGAGCACTAGCTTCATGAAATTTCAGTCAAATTCAAGATTAGCATATTAGAAAACTAACCAAACATGGGACAACTGGACATCAACTTTCCACCAACCTACCATCCAATATTTAATGATCATGATATCCAAGACAAAGCCTTCAAATATCAATTTTTTTCTTCGAACTCTTCCATGAGGAGCTCCCCCCTCTTAGATGTCGCCATCAGGTCCACACTATGGAATTAACTCTTTCCTTTTTCAATGGAGCATGAGAAGCAAATGTAAAACCGGATCCCTCCTGTTTATACTCATCATTGACAAAATCCCTAGAATCGACCGGAGAAGAAGAGGCAACGAGAGTATATACATTCTTTTGGATGGAAAACATCAAATCCTACTAAAAAATCTGAATTTACCACATTAGTATGCAGATTGTAAACATGTTATTTGGAAACATTAACCTTCTTTAGCTTAGTGTCAAAAGTGTTAACACCCTTTGTATCAGAAATGCTGAAAAAAAATCCATCATTAGCGCACACTAATCCTGCTACATCAGAGATAACAACATAATCCTGTAAAAATTTGAGGGATTCCCGCCTGAGTCCATGTATTGTTGTCCGGCTAGAAGCCCCATGTGCATTTATCCTTCTCAAGAAGGGATGGAGTTCAAAACAATTTTTTTTTGCTTCTCTTGTGATTAACTATTCATCCGTCTCCAGCACCAGAAACAGATTGGACGACTCCTTTAATTCTGAAACAACATCCTCAAAACTGTGATGTCCATCCCATTCACAGCCATGTTCAGCTCCATGTGAACTCCGTAGCTTCGAATCATTTGATTTCAAAGCCATTTCCCTTAAGTGGCATGAACCAGCCATGAGAAATCTCATAATGATTTATTTCCAGATTCTACCAGCTCTACAAGATATGCTTTAGTTATTATGGGAATATGTTTTTAATTATTTACCTTTAAAGAAGTATCCATGATTTTCCTGGCTTTAGGGGTTCTCCCTACTTTCCTTTTAGATCTTTGAGGACCTTTGGAGCCTTGAAGAAGGTCATCAATGTTAACAGCTTCAGGTATCCCACTGTCCTTTGAAAATCTTTGTGAGCATCTGTGGGGAGCAGAATGATGGGCAGCATTTTGAGAATTTTTTTCAGACGCAACAGTACTGTTAACATTAGAAAACATAGTCAAAGTATCAGACTTTCTCTCCATGGAAGCTGGTAGAAGAATCTGCAGGTTCTTCTGATTATTGATGCTGAAATCTAGTTCTGTAGCTGAAGTAGGATCACAATTCTTCCTATCTTCAACCTCTGTGGAAGTATCCAGGTTTGAAGCATCAATTACATCTTCTTTATCATCCTGTAAAGAGATCAAAAAATCATGGATTTCATTCTGAAAATTCAGAAAAAACTGATACTCATCCTCCTCATTCTGTAAGTCATAAACCAGAATACAAACATCATTGAAAATCTCAGATAATAGATGAAGATCCTCCTTTGAAACCCATTCAAAAACTGGCTGAATAGGCACATGTTTTAAGATCTGCTCTTCCTCCTCAGCCACATCATCCCATGAAACTCTTTGTGATTAAGAAGAAGCTAGATACTTTGGTGAAGAATCATTTTCAAAAGGAATATGAGTTTTGACAGGAGGGACAATTGACTTTAGAATTCCTTTTTTTTAATAAAGACAGCCTTGTTGTTTTAATTTCTATTGACATCATTTCATTCAGAAACCTTATATGGCACCTTGGAATTTCTCTGAATCAACCTACAGTTAGAAACATTATGTCCCACAATTTTACAGACATCACAAAAGTAGGGCACATTCTCATATTCCAATCAAAAATTAGATTTAATACCATTAGCATTAAACAGAATAGAAGAAGGTCTTTTGACTTCCAGGTTAATGTCCACAAGTATTCTGGAAAAATAACCATTTTCACCATCCAAGGTTTGTTGATCAACCCTCATAGGAGTACCAATACATGATGCAATGTCGTTGAGGATTCTAGGATGCAAATACACCCAAATTAATCCTTGCAGTTTTACCCAAATTTGTGCATTAGATTTCTTGAGGTTAAAAGGATTAAAATTAATATTCCATGCTGATAACCTTAGAATGCCAGGTTTGAGTTGAAGGCTACCTAGGTTCCAAACCGAATTCAAGGAAGCAGAGGAGGTGAAGACAATGTGAAAATACCCTTTTCCGATTGAAATAAATTTCCAATCTCTTAAACTCCAGCAATAAGAAATTCTGTTTTTGAGATCAGCAAAAGACTAGGGTTTGTCTCACTTTGAGTAAATAACACGACCCAATAATGGAAACTTACAAAGGTCCAGCCGTTTCTGCAGTGCATCTGAATCCATAACCACTGAGAATCCACCATTTTCTAACCTGGTGATATTTGATTTAGATGAATTCTCCTTTGTAGGATTTTCTGGTCTAGAAAGAACCTATGCGAAGGAAAGATTCTTCTTTCGAAGAATTGATGAATCTTTGAAGCCCGAGGGTTTGTAAATTTCCTTTTTTGCTTGACGATTGTCCCTGAAGGCCATTTCCCACTTTGGATTGAATGAATCCATTGAGAGAATCAGGTAATAAGATCAAGGATCTCCGGATCTCCATTGATGCGAAGAAAGATTAGGGTTCTTGCTCCGAATCGCCACCCCCCAGCACTTAAACTACTTTTAGGGGGCCTATTGAACATGTAATATTTTATGAAATTCAATAATATATTGGTGTATTATGAAATAAATTCTATTTAATAAACAACTACAATGGTTTAATACATAGCTAAGGTGGTTATTGTGTATTTATTTGCTTTTCATAAATTACTATTTCCTAAATTATGTATACAAATCCAGTAATTTATCTATTAATTATGAAAAAAATATGAGAAATACAAAGTTCTACGATTCAAATACATCATTCTAGAATAAATAATATCGATGATAGACATAAATGTTTGACAAATGATTTCCAAAAGGGTTGTATAAATCATTTATTTAAAGGAACTGATAATTATATTTCATGTATTTTTACAAATCCCTTGAACTATGATAGTTTAAGATACATTAAACATTAATTATGAATGATAACTTTTGGATATTTAATTAAAATTAAGGAACCAACATTGGCGATCCACCATTGGTGATCCACTATTGGTGATAAACCATTAGTGATATACTGCTAGTGACCCACCATTAGAATGATCCTTTGATCAGATTATCCACCAATGGAATGATCCACTTTTGGGACGAACCACAATTGGAAAGATCCACCCTTTGAATAATACAACATTTGAAAGATCCATCATTGGAAGGATCCACTATTGGAATGATCCACTATTTTTATGACCCACTATTTGAATGATCCACCAATGGAATGATCCACATTTGGAATGAGCCAACATTGGGAATCATCATGTCTAATTTCTACAACCATTTTAATTTTTATGTGATAAATTTTTATACGATTTAACATTTTTAAATAAAATTATATTTTTGAAATTAAAACCCATAAATGATAAATCTGATTTAATTTCTAATAATGAGTCATTATCTCTTTCTTATACCTACTCCCTTCGAACAATTTCATCTTCCCTTTCTCACTAGACCTTCAATTTACTTAAAACCATAATTAAATATTAATTTAGTTTCTATTGGGAATGTTAATTGTGATTATGTGTGGTATCCAAAATTATTACAACCTATAAATTAGTATAGAAGAGAAACAAGTCATTCTATTATTGAGTAAAAAATCTCACAGCTTGTGAACGATGTTGTTGTTACAGAGAAGGAAGTGGATAAAGAATGTTTGTTACCCAGATGGTACTCAAGGTGATCCATGAATAGTGATGCATATATTAGTTCTCAATATTTGGAATAAATTTCTATATTAGGTAGGTTCATCAATTCTATCAATATTTAGAGTACAGTTTTGATGAAAACAAAGGATTCATTTAGAATACAATTGAAGTAAAATAAGTTATTTTTTATTATGGGGAATGAAAAATATATATAAACATACCTAATAAAATATATTGTGTTGACTATAAAAAATATATTCAAAATAATAGTGAGTTTTTTGTTTATGATAATGATCTATAGGAGATAATTGTGGATGTTATTGTAAGAAGACATGCTGCTACTAAATTAGATAGAGAATACAAAATCATTTTTATGTTTATTTAGCATATTATGTGTCCCAGAAAAGAAAATTTTTGTGCTATAAGGTATCATGATTTTTTTATTCCATACCTTATGGATATATGGGATATAATTAATCATTATATTTATCATATGGTTCACATGATGGATATGTTTACATAATCTACTTGGTCAAAGTAATTAATTTACCCTATGTTGATTTCACCTATTTGAGAAGACAAATGATTAGATGATGAAGATGAATAATTTGAAGTAAAATGCGGTGGTTTCATCTTATTTAAAGAAAATTTTAAAAAGAATAATGTGAATTTAAATTTTTTGATGGAAAAGTGGATTAATGATAATTATAATAACAATGTGTATTTTAATGTTTTTGAAAATCATAATAATCCCAAGAACATAACGGATCCTTTCTTGGAGTCAAATAATATTTTGCACTATTTAGATGTAGAAGAATATATTGTTGTTGATGTGGTTGAAGAAGAGCTAGTGGATACTTTTGTTTAGGAGGGTAGTGATCATGATATTCCCAAGTGACCTATCATGTCATACATACCTTCTATTCCACATATCTCTCCTACTTTCATAGAGAAATATTGTGTGAGAGTGATAATAATGTGACTGAAGACTCAGGATAAAAAAAATTAAAAGATAATCTAATTCCTATAAATATGTTTTTTATGTATCATATAGTTATGATAATGGTAATTATGATGATAAAAAATATGATGTGGATGGTAATGGATATAGATATGATCAAGATGATTCTTATTTTATTAGGGAATCTCAATCACATTATCCCACTCATGTTGTATCAACTTAGTTTATGGAGAAAACTGGTTCAGTCTGATCGGATTCTGTAGAGATATCACTTCTTAATTAACCAATTGTTTATGTTAACACTATTATAGGTGAATCTAGATAATCTGTTTGGGGGGAGGAATACCCGCATTATGTTAGTAGCAAAGTTGATCTTATAGATCATAATGGTATGTTTTCTACTATAGTTTTAGTGGTATCACATGATGAGTGGGGGATATTCCCAGAAATGACCAGCTAGGACAACACTTCATAGATTCCAGCAATGATGGAAGTGATGATTGGGATATTAGAGATTAAAAAAATTGATCAACATTAGTATAGGATGAAGTATCATTTAAGGGGGAGCCATCCCTTAGTTATAAATTAATTAGAATTTCCTTTCAGACATAGATGTAGATAGTTGGGATAACAACCAAAGTATTTCACCAGATCATGGAAGACCTTCTATTTCAGTTGGTATTGGGGAACATATTATGGGATATATTATATAGAATAATTTTAATTATGGTTATATATATGATTTCCCTTCATATAAACCTTTTTGAACATAGCCTTTTAGGATTTTCTACATAGCACTGTGAGAGATTCATCTCTATTTTCGGAATATACCTCAATTCCATCATACAATGAGTCGAGAGATAACATGGAAGACTTAATTAACAGTTTTGTATCAAACATTTGTTGTATTTTATATTCTCAGAAACAAAAAATCACTCATCTTTTTGAATTTTATTCAATATATATTTTTGAGTTAGCAGTTTTCTAAATTCACTAGAAGATGATTTTAAATATATAGGAATTTGAAATTGACAATGGAAGGATTTAAACTAAAATAGATGTTATGAGATATGTGATAGGGGATATTATGACCTCATTTTCAACTAGTTGGGATGATTTTTTGGAGTGATTGGACTATATATATGATTCTTCTTCTACATCTTCTACTCCACAACCTATAGTATCAGTTGATGGTGATATGATCTAATATATAGGTAGAGAGGTGATGTAAGGAATTATCAGTGATGTTCATTTATCTAATTTTGTGGATAATTTCAAATACAAAAAGGTGGGAAATAATATTTTCTAGTAAGATAATGTTAAAATTACTTTTAATGTGATAGAGAAACCATCAATGAGGCTAATAAATAATACCTTTCCATAGTATATACTAATAATTTTTGGAATTATAATTTCGTGTTTTTAGATGAAATCTTAAGGATGCCACTTATTATTAGGAAGTTCGTATAAAAGGTAGCTGTACTCATGATTATGAAACCACTTATCATGCTATTAATGGAATAGAATAAAGACTTATATATTGTTATGGAGAGATTAGGAAACATTATTATGGATTTTGTGAACCTCATAAAGCCTTTGTAGTATTAATGTAGTAAAATAGTTGTGTCTCGTGATGAAATTCCCATTTCATCTTCCATATCTACCCCATTCATTGATCCTATACCTCTTTATTATCATCCATTCATCATGTCCCTATTTGAATTATTCATTCATCTTAGACCAGTGGTGATATGAGAGCTACCGCACACTACCTTAGCACCCGCATCCTCTATCTCAATTCCATAGACCTCAAGAAAAGTAAAAATACAAATTGATACTTCCTACTGATCCAATAATCATTCATATTATACATAATTTATTATAGGTGATCTGATTAATTTTCAATGTATTTATTTTTGGGAATGTAAATTTTTACCGATGCATTTCTTAGAGTTCATCTTTTACTTATTCATGTCCTTCAATTCCTTTTAAAATTTAGTATCTTTTTTCTATTGCTAAAACGGTGAGAAATTATTTGGATGTAATTTAGCTTTCATGTTTCATGATTAATTTTATTATTTTTATAAATTTAATTTAACAGTATCTCCATATTAGTTTGAAATATTAGTTTGATTGATACTTATCGAATTCATCAAAAAATTCCATGATTTATATCATCAAAGTGGTTGAGATTGTTGGAACATCCTCTTTTCAATTCTCACAAATCATTATTATTATATTTCTAATGAGATTAATGTTTGATTATAGTATATATATTTATAAAATATACTTTTTCATGTATATAAATGTGAATCCTTTAGTAAAAATGTTATACCGTTTGTTCAATGCCGCTACTGCTAGAACCTACCACCACCAGATCTTCCACAACCATCTATGCCACCTTCAAGGATATACCACCATTGGTTAAACAGTTAAACCACTAGAATCACAGTCTTTTATTACTTATAATACCAAAACTATTATTCTACCCCAAGTAATATTCCACCTTCTTACTACTACTACCTTTAGGTATGATGCTGTTAGACTCCTACTACCATTAGTCAGGATACCGTGAGAGCCCTTCCAACACCCAACTTTCATCTACTAGATCTCCCAATTCTAATTTCATACCATCACCAGATATGTTATATCACTATCTCACTTCCACCATAACAAATTAGCTACTGCATGTTTTCTACCATCATCAGATGAAAGACTTCCAGACATGCTACCACTAGTATAATTGTGTTAATATTGGGATATGCTACCACTAGGATGTGATATATCTAGACCATCCCAACATCATCTTGATACCATTGATCTTATATACCACTTGAGATTATACACCACCATTAATTTTTCCTTTTTAATTCCATGCAATTATAATTTAATTTTTTCAGTTACTACTTTAAATGAGTTAAGGTTGTTTGTAAATGTAAAGACCCAGACCCTTGAAGCCCGGGGCAGGTGCCTTACATTATTACATTGTCATGATTACAAGCAATCAAATCCCAAAGTAAAAAATATATCTGTAGTCATGGAAAAATATATTACATAAGTGATGCCGATATTAAATTGGGAATATAAAATGAAACACAATATTTAATAAAATAAACATCTCAGGATTCTTTAAATTCACCCAATGAAGTCTTCTTCATATCATGGGGAAAGGAAACAAAATAATTGTGTGCTAAAATTCTCAGAAAGGGTTAAGTACAATGTATGATATAATAAATCGATGAGAATATACAATATGGAACATTAAATAACGAAAATTACATTCCATGTAATCCATATAATTTTTCACAATTTGAATCCATAGATAATATCCTAGTGATAATCCCTTTAATAAAAATTACAGATTTCTAAATGAAATGAATAATTATTTGATGTCATATATCTGGAACATGAACAACAACCAATAAGAACATTCAAAATATATTTAATAATTATTGGTAAAATATAATTAAATTTCGCACTTTTTTATCTCATATGAAAAATGATGCATTGAGGGGTTATTCTATATACGGTCCCCACCCATTCTTTCATGTCTAAAAAATCCCTCTTATATCAATTAAATGATTTCAAAATATATTTTTAAATAATGTTCCCCATAACACACTAAAATATTTTAATAACATGAAGATAACCAAATTAATGATATGATATATCATTGGAGATTGATATATACCATATAAAATTAGGTGGGTGTATAATAATAAAACATGCCTCAATGAAATGATATTGTGACTAAGTTTCTTATATAGATCATATCATTAATCAAATGAATATATTATTTATATTATATTTAAAAACAAATATTTTTTTTGAAATGAAATATGTGATATTAATAATTCATTTCAATCATATACTTAGCATGACAAAATCATAGAAATAGATGTTTAACCCAATAGATGAAAATTGAGTTAAGAAATACCTAATCACGTGTAATCAGTTGAATCGTAAGCCCCATAAAAATAATAATTATACAATAAAGCATTGAATATGATGAATATAATTAGATTCATGAAATTATATACATAATGGTAATATAAATACACCACACATAATAAATAAGTGGTGACTGGTTTATATATCTCATAAAAGAAAATGTGTCATGAGAAAACCCTTACCACATTCTTCTTGTCTGTTTCTAATAATTTAACCTCCTGTGTAATGGTATTAATAATTGTATTAACTCATTAAAAAAATATATTCATTTTTAAAATACAATAAATTATAATTCTATAACATATTATAACCCATTGATTAATAATATTTCATTATTTTCATGGTTTTGGGTGTGCTCATTTCATGGTTTCATGATCGATTCATTTGTGTAAAATTAATGATGTTCATATAATTTGAGATTTTAACTCCTGAAGTGGAATTAAATATTATTTATTCACATATATATATATATATATATTTAAATGGTCACTCATATCATTTTTATTTCATGATTTAGGGTGATTCATTTAATAAAATGTTAATGATAATTTTTTAGTTAATTTTGATGGTTTTTCCAAACACCATGGGCTGGTTTCATTTTATTAACAATAATGAGTATACAATTGTTAGACCAAACGAAATTGGTTTTTATATACCTATTTAAATATTATTTAACTATAAAAATAGTTTTATGACCGGCCATGAATATGGTAATGGAAAATTAATAAAATCAATATACATAAAGATTGTTAATCACCATAACATGGACTGTTGTTTCGTTTATTTTTACAAGTGGAGGTAATAAAAGGGATTGATATAAAATATTAAATTAGAAACATAACACCCGAGTATATACCTGATTTTAGAGTTATCATGCCTTATTGGACTAAGAAGGTGTTTCCTCTGGAACTGGGGATGATCTCATTGAATTAAGATTCAAGCATTCCATGCAGTTTCTAACGGGTTTGTTCGTAGAACCAGAAACATCCAATGATTCCATATCCATTTAGACCTACCTTCTAAAGGTAGGTTCTCATTTGTTGTGAACTGATGAGACATAAGAATTTGCATTGGTCAAGAGGATGGGATGTCAGACTCATCACACCTTTTTTAGGGGAATTATTGTCTACTCCGGGACTCTCTTTATAGATTTAAGTTATGTTTGTGAATCTTTATTACATTACCAAGTATGAAAATGATATTTCCTTTAGACATGACAATCAATGATTAACATGTATGATATTTAGAGAATATTTTATATTTATTCTAGGTTCTTCATCGATAGAGAATCGTCGTTATTTGTTTAGAGATTCTTAGTCAATGGTATCCTTCAATACATTATATAAAAGTCTCTTAGTCATTATGATGAACATACTGGTTTTAAAGCCACTCAGTGGGGCACTTAAAGATTATTTTCATTTATAAGGACATGAATTATTTCATATTTGGGATCATACCTACAGATGGGCTACCTACATATCCTTTTTTTGGAAAAGGAATCAGAACCCACATAGTTCGAGTAAAGAAGTGTGAGGTTTATGCATGATTTATGGATCAACCAAAGATGTCATAATTACTTTTATACTCTATGTTCATGTGAGTCATGCTCGGTGTGAGAAACCAAAGGTATTGCTAAACAAGACAATTTTTCCACAAAAGATGAAATCATAAGAAATGATGTGGGGGATTATGTATGGATGACTACCCAAAATAGATGAAGATTGAGTTTTACTTCTGGGAATAAACCCAGAAACAAGGTCCATAAAGTTATATGTGCATTATGGAGATTTGTTTACTCTAAATTTGGGCTTACTCTTGAAAAAAGTTCCCAAATTAGGAAGGGGCTTATGATTGGGTTTTACTCCTGAAAAGGTAGCCCATGCGAAAAGTAAATTAAGACTTGTTAAGAGAAATTATGATTGGGGCTTATTCTTAAAGAAGAGGCCCGTGTTAAAGGGAATTATAACTGGGGATTTCTCTTGAAAAGAATGCCTGGGTTAAGGAAATTTGGAATTTGTGAATTTGGGACATACTCCTAAGGATAATGCCCATATTTGGGAAATTATGACTGGGGATTATTCCTGAAAATGATGCTTAGGTTATGGGACTTGGGGCTTATTCCTAAGGAGGTTGCCAAATTAAGAGAACTTGGACTGGGGATTACTCTTGAAAAGGAGGCCCATGTTAAGGATTCTCCTATCTTAAAGGATGAGGTTGAATGAATGAAATATATGACCTTAGTGACATAAAGAAATGTAAATCACTTGGTTTTAAGAGATGTTACACATAATTCCTTTCAGATAAGGAACCCAATAAAGAAATCATGCCCTGAATGGCTTTGGAGAGAGTTCATAAGGCTTAATATTGAAGAGGATAGGTGGATAGGGATAAGAGAGGTGAAATAGGTAGGAAGGGAACCCAAAACGAAGGTGGCGGGCATGTCCTGCGTGGGCGCGCAAGTCCTGGTCGTGTAAGTATATATGCGCGACACATGGGTACTTTCACGACGTTCAACCCTTAGGGTAATACTTGGGTGAGACTTGGCTCAAGCCCTTATAATTATCCCTGGAGGCTTCCAGAAGAGGGGCACACAAGTTCTGTTGAAGGAGTAAGGCGGTGCGAAATTTTGTCCATTTCCCTTAAGGACTGGCCACTTAGGCGCACAAGTGTTGATGAGTATCAACACTTTGTCCTTACTCCCCCTCTTTAGATCTTCCATTCTAGGTAAGAAATTACCATAGAAGTTTTCGGAAGCTTTGGGAAGATACAAGGGAACTGGGAGCTCAAATCTATGTTCCTGGAATATTTCCTCCTCCATATGGGGTGCCGAAAGGGGGTATTTATAGGCTGAAGAAAACCATGGGTGAAATTCAAAGAGGGCGCGCAAGTCACCTGGGAAACCACTAGGCGGCGCGCAAGTACACCTGCGCTACCGTGGTGAAACTTGCGTGACCCAAGTGCATTTGAATCTTTTTTCATGCCTTTGTCAATTTTTGATGATTCTTCAAAGGATGAATCACTTTGGGTTCAAGGTATTTCCCTTTTCAATTCGTTAGACTCTATGATGGAAAGGAGCGTCAACAAAAGTCCCCCCTCAAAGTTGGATCTGAAAGAAATGAGGATGTAACTCTGAGGAAAGAAGAAAACCAAGGAACATGTGGCACACAAGTTCTGTTGAGCGAGCAGATTTTAACACGCATGTGTGAGCCGCACATGCGTTTAGGTGCGCAGGGTTGCGGCTTGGCCTATATATATACAGTCATTCCTGATGCTAAGCATCGAATTTCAAAATTTCGAGCTCTTTCCGCGCAAGTTGACTTCGCAGTGCAAGTTTCTCTATTTTCGATTGTATCTTTGTTATCGCACTACTGTAGAGGTATTTGGACTTGCGTGGTGATACTTGCACGCCAAGACTTGCACGACACCCTTATACTTGCGCACCAATTTTTGGACTTGTGCGTCTTAATGCCTTAGCCATTTTTTCACTTTTCTTGACAAAATTTAATGAAAAAAATCTCACTTAAGAGTTAATTATTCAAATTTTGTGCATATTCAATGGTTCCTAGAAGGATTGGAATGGACGATGAGATGGCTAGCAAGCGGATTGTTGAAATGATGAACATTGTTGGCCATGATTACTATGATATCTACGGCAGTGCTCTCCCAGATTTGGATATGTAATTGAGGAAATATCATCTTAATTTCCCACAAATCATCTACCTTCCTCTATATGGTCATGGTAATCTGCAAGGAGTCAATGTTCTAGATGCAAAGAACTATATGCCTGAGATGCAGCTGCACTGCTACTCCTCTATTTCTGTTATGCTGTGCATTAGGAGCAAAAACAATGGTGTGAACATTCAAATTTTTTCTCCGTGCCATTTCCTTGCAGATATTAAAATGGGAAACCCATGGGCTGAAATATTTTCCGCTGCCGGTTGGTAGAGAGAATACATACATGGAATTAGAACAATATCTGAAAAGAGTACTCTCTCCAAATGGCACTTTACTTCCAATGCTTCATTCTAAAATTCAGGTATCCATCTTCCAAGTCTCTTGGATAGAAACAGAGTCACTATTTGATCAGTAGCTAATTTTCTCAAACCGCACTCAGGAACATTATTTTACAATTGTTCCAAGAAGAGCTGGTATCACTGCATCTCTTATTGTATCCAGTTGAATGAATGAATTCCAAGTGGCTGCTGATGAATCTCGTGATGTCGTAAATCAAATGAAGAGTTATGTTGAAAGCCTTTTGTAATTCCTGAAAAAGAGAAGAGACTCCAGTCTGTGGATTTTCTTATAACACTTGTTCATTAATGAAAAACACTTTCATCTTCAATCATTTGTGATTCTATTCTTTGATACCTGCTTTTAATTTTACCTAATCCAATGGGCCTAGTAAGAATAATTTTATTTTTTCTAGGATTATTATAAATAACTCTACAAACTTTGAATGTTTTAATTGCTCAACATTACCTAAATCATATGAAAATGTATGTTTATTGAGCTAGGACTTGACTTTTATTCAGAGTTCCCCTGTCCTTTGTGTGCAGTTTAAAGTCATGCACGTTGGACATAAAAAGGCTAATGTTTAAGGTCAAAATAGCTTTGACCGAATGGGTTAAAATTGTCTCAATTCCTTGAAAACTTATCTAAAAACATTTTACCACACTAAAGTATGAAGGAAAACATGTAAACTATGACTTAAGAAATTTTGAATCTGAGGAATGATATGAAAAAGGGCTAAAAGACATTAGATGAAGTAGTTCCCAAGAATGAAGTTACCATTATTTAACAAACCCGTTAGGGTGTTGAATTATGAAGGGCCGCCTAAGGTCATTGGCTACATATCCAAATAATAGTATCTATTGGATGACAAGTATGTTATGTATACTGTTTATGAAAGGCCTCCTAAGGGCACGTGTAGCATAGTTAAAAAAAAGAATTCTCAGAAATTTACTTTTCTACTGATAAAAATGCCAGTTAAAGTTTGTGGAGAATCAAATTTTCCAAATCGTAGAGTTTGTTGTATGGAGAAAGGTACATGAATATGGAGAAGATATTTCCAAGAAAGATCATCTAAGAACTGGATGAATGTCACTCCTATGAAGGTCTGACCCAAACGTCGGAAAGATAAATATAAACCATAGATTTGAATACTTTTAGATCATGAAAAAGAACATGGGAAAAATATGTTAAGGATGGCTATTTTTTACAGATCCTTACATTTTGTCGATAAGGCAAATAAGGACAAAAGTGGTTTTATTCCCAATAATAAATTTACCATTATTAGACAAACCCGTTAGGGGATTAAATTCTGTAGGGCCACCACAAGGTACTAGATGCATAGTCAAATGATAGTATCCTTTGGCTGACAAGTCTGTTATGTAGACTGTTTATGCAAGGCCACCTAAGGGAACATGATGCATAGTCCGGAAAAAGAACTCTCAGAAATTAGACATTTTGTGACCATAAGTCATGAAAAGGGTTTTGATGATCTAGAAGTATTTAAGGTTAGGATTATGACACATAAAAATGGGAATTTGTTCAATGCATGTAGAGATACACAGACCAATGCTAACCATAATCATGTTGTGGCTGGGTCCTGAATTGAGATGCTAGACATCACTACGTATCCCATAAAGATAGGAATCAAGCCATAAGTAGTTCTTGAAATATAGTTTAACGTCATATGGGATGAAAGTATGGGAGATCTTAGTTTAGGGTCATAGAGCTCATACCATAATAATGAATACACAGTGTGTGTTTGCATAGGGACTTTTCAGCAAGGGGACTGAAAATGGAATTTGGGGTTAGGCCCAAAGACTTGGGGCTGAATTCAAGGGAAACATGAATGTTCCAACGTATACAATAAGGATGGGAATCAAGCTGCACGTAGTTCCTGAAATATCCTCTATACAGATTTGGTTTGTACAAGTGAAGGGTGAAAGGGGACTTTAGTGCGATGATGGTTTGACCCAAGATAAAAGGTTCAGGCATTTCCATGTATGAAAATAGTCTTTAGAATATAACATGATTGGAGATCAATGTAAATAATTATTCCCTCTCAGGTGAGGGTATCAAAGAATGTTGTAGTCTATTGTCATACAGGACAAAAGTGTTGTATAGTTTAACGTCATGTAGCAAGGACAAAGGTGAACCAATGTGATGAGATTAATTTCGGGATTGAACCTTAGAAGGTTTCCTACGTACCCAGTCTATAAGGAAAGGATCAAAGTCATAATAGTTCAATTAAAGAATGAATTAGTGATCAAGATGTTCTTAGGAACAACGACCTAAAAAATGGTGTTGGGACTTATGCATGGTTTGCGGCCCAAAGAGAGTGTTATGGTTGAATTTTATTCTAAGCTCACGTGAGTCATAATTGGTGGGAGATACAAGAGGTTGAAACAACCTTAACGATTCACGGTTTAATGTCATGTAGTACATATGAAGGGAATATGAAGTTTAAAGTCTTGTTGTAACGCCCCCACCCCAGCTACCCAGAGTCGGTGCATTATTGCGTAACATTGGCATGATCACAAAAGATCATGTCTCGAAATAATGATTAGTTTAGTAGCCTTTGAAACACTAGATACATACATAAATGTTACATTACATCATAAATTAAAAAATCAAAATAACATAGACTCCATAGTCCACACTTTTATCCCCTTCAGACTATCCCTATAGGTCAGTCATAAAATATTTCTTCACATCCTGGGAAAAATAAAACATTGAAAGGGGTGATCTCAGATGCTCAGTAAGGTTAACAATATAGCAGAAGCTTTTATAAATAAACATAAAAATTTAATGCAATGTATGACTAACAAAATCCATTTAAAATTGAACTTCAATAGAATATGTCAAAAGTAAAATGAGATAATGTCATTTACTTATTCACATGGATACTCTACTGGTCGAATAATCACATGAAATATAAATAACCACCTTCAAAATGATGGAATGCATAATGCCAGACTATAATAACCATGTAGCCAAGGCCTTGTGCCAAGACTACAAATAATATTTTGTCAAGGCCTCATGCCAAGACACTAGTTTGTCTCCTGAGACCTGTCGATGCATCGAGGAGCTATAGCGGGCTCCACCTGTCACTTATTATGTCCAATGCATTTCTCATATGAACAAGTTTACACATATCATACACCATAACATAATTGTATCACATAAAACATGCATAAAAGAAACATAAAATTTCCACATTTCAATCACATGATATCAGCACAAAACATTGATATAATAAAAACCTTATCAAAACCATTTTCCATACCAAAATAAAAGAAAATTAAAACTTGTTATTTATTTTTCATTTAAAAAATGTTATGACTTGTAGAGGAAGCCGAAACTCAAATAATGGTCACGACGGTGGAGAAATCGTTATTTCCGCATACACACGACAAGAAAAACATTCATTTTTGTCATTTAGTAAAATTCTTGGTATAAAAAGATTCCTTTTGAATAAACGTAAAAGTCAAATGGATTTATACACTGTATAAAAGTAATTTGTGTATAAAAAAAATATTCCTCAATGAATGGTGATTGAGATGAAGTCTCTTAAAAAGATCAATTTTTTTAAATAAAATAGATCTATTATGGGTATTCACTATATATACACATAAATAAATTAAAAATACAAGATATTACATAATAATGTCATGACATAATTTGAAAGTAGGAGATTAACCCAAAGAATGGAAATTAGGTTAAGAAGATCCCTTACCTCGTGTCCGACTTGACTCGATCATACTTTAATCTCCTGAATAATAAACTAGAGTTAATTTCTATTTGCTTAATAACCTTTTTCATGTTCATTATTACCTTTATATCACTTATTACCATGTTATGAACATTATGTAATTATTTTAGTTAATAACAGTCATTGTGTCGATCTTTGGTACTTGAGTCAAAAATAAACTTCTTATAATTACAAGTTGCTCATGTGGTGAAATATCCATTATATCCAAAATTATATTCATGATGTAGATATCATATATTTCATATATATCCAGTATATACATTTATTCATAATATTACGTAACATTTAGAGGTAAGAAATGAAATGCACCATTCATGGAGACGGTAAGCCGTACGTACGCATGAACGCTACTTTCATTTCTATTTCATATTTAATTGAATGAAATCATAATGATATAAAGGTATATTATATTTCCAGTATAATATAATATATAATATAATTTATTCCATCCTTTATACATCCCACATATGGCATTAACGATTCAAATCACTTTGAGGGGGCGGTAGTCCGCACATCCTAAAATGAAATTATTGCGTTTACCGATAATAGAAATCATAAAGGTATGCCATAAATGAGAAATAAAGAATCATAAGGAAAACATAAAAATAATATATATCATATATAAAAAATATTTTCATCATAATGGCCACCATGAGAGGTTCCAAAAGAATATTGAACAATCATCGTTTTGTGAGGCAGTATTTCGCCACCCAGAGAAACAGTATGTTCATTAACCATTAAGCGAAGGTGTGTGTAAGTGTAAATCAAATCCTTCTCATAAAAACAACCAGGTTTATTTAATATACTGTTTTTGTTACAAAATAAAGTAATAATGAGATTTTAGGGTGTTGGAGAAGCAAAATAAAACAAAAGAACGCAAGAGAAGACAATACCTTAAAACGGGTAAATCTTTTTTATTTGAGCTCAAAGGATTTCTTGGGATGAATTCTGCACAAAGTGAGGCTTCTATGAGTAAGAGAGGGATGTTGAAAGAGTATTTTGGCAGAGATTGGACCATCCAAATGTCTTGGAAGGTGTGAATAAGGTGGTAGTGGTGGGGGCCTTTTATAAGAGGAGATGAGGGGCACTATTGGAAAGTAATGAAATGTTACATTATTATGAGGTGATTTTCTGATTTCAAAGGTCCCAAAATTATATATTTAGAGTCTAAGGTGATAAGGGTTCGATATATACCAATCCAATAGGTTTTTTACAAGATTAAGTCTTAGATTTTACATTATCTTTTCATTTTATTTAAATCATTAATCAATGAGGTAATCGCTGCATCATCCTGATGTCATACAAAATTAAAATTATTTAATGTCTAAAAATGATTAAAAAATTACCATTATTTAGTAAATCTTTTTATATTTCTAATGAATATTTATAGTAAAAAATTTAACTTATATAACCCCATGTAATAATTGTTTTATTAAAATAACACATGTTTGTGACAATTTTATTTTTATTTTATATAAAAAGTTATTAATGTCATTGTATTACCCATGTGGCTCCATGGGTCCCCAATTTGACCCATGGATTGTCTTGGTCATCCCTAACTCATCCAATATGGGTAGGACAAGTGTAAGGGTATTTTCATATTTTTATAATACCATTTTTACCTTAAATTTCACTAATTTCCTTTAATCGCGATTAATTAATCTTAAAATTTACTAGTCACTAAAAATTATTTTAATCCCACTGAACAAAATTTTACTTATTAATGACATCCATGTATGTCAGATTTTTGAAAATAAAATCACAGAAGTGGTAATTTTTCATTTAAACGCAAAATCAGTTTTTTAACTACCACTTAGTGGTTTCACTATTCTTCAAAAATTGAAGTTTTTCAGAACAATGCCAAAATTTCACCCTAAGCTATAATTGATATTCCGAATTCAAAAATGATATATATTTTACAAAATTCCAAACATATAATTTTCATTAATTAATTTTATAATTAATTCCAGCTGTCATAACAAATACAGTGTTTTTAAGAAACAATATATATCAAAACATTGACAATTGTTTATGTCCAATTTCAAAGTGAAATTAATTCTAATGACCACCATTGGATAAAATGGTAAAAATATATTCTAATTATACTTTAAAACCACTCAATAGTTTAATTTATCACTATAAATTATTTTTATTAAAAAAGTTGTTTTTAAATATTTTTCGCTATTCATAAAAAAATTGGAGTTCTCAGAAAAATACCAAAAATTCAACATAGGATAATTTCGATATTCCGAATCCAAAAATGAAGTCCATTTTAATATATAAAATATATATAATTTAAAAAAGTGGGTATTACTATTCATAATGGCTATTTTGATTGGTCGCGGTGTGTTAGAATCTCGAACTTGCATACAATGCAAGCTATTGCATTATTGAAAGAGAAGTGTATCGTGGAAGCTCGGGGTGTTACATTCTCCCCACCTTCAATAAGTTGCATCCTTGCAATTTGAAATTTTTCTTTGAAAATAAAAGGATGAAAATAGAAAATACCTTTGTGGAAAACCCACATCGGAAATAGGGTTAATAAGAATATAACATTAAAATAAAGAAAGAGAAGTAAAAAAGGTCACCCGAGATAGCCCATACTAGGATTCTATGAAAATATGGATAAGGAGGAAAAACAAACCATCATATTCTGATGGAGAGTTGTAGAAAACGGGGTTAGGAGAAAGTTAACAATAATAAAATCAAAAACGTGTGATTGGTTAAACGATCATTGATTCCCTAGTGGGAAAAGTTAACTGATAACGTTTTTGTTTTAAGTTACATTTCATAAAGTTGAGGAATTTATTTAGGATATTTAATAATAATGTAAGGATATATACTTACTTGTCATGTAGACCTTCATTCTTTAATAAATTTTTACCACAAACCCATCATTCACTTCAAAAGGTAATATAAATCACAAATATTCTATTTATCCTAACCGTATAGGGTTCCAAAAATAAATTTATAAATCATCTATCATAACTAAAAAACTACATTATACACTCCAGGGCCTTCACGTAGTCCAGTGGTAGGAGATAAATCCCAATCTCACTATTGTTGTGGATTCGATTCCCACAGCATTGTCCGATGCGATGGGCTGTCACACTGTCTGCGTGTTGTCATTTTTATAAATATCAAAAAATAACCTTAACAATAGTATCCAGTGTAAAATATAATCCATTCCAACCTTTATAGTTATCCAAAATACCTATGTCCAGACTTTCTCTAAAAGGTCTCTAAATTCCAAAATCAATTGTAACATCAGATTCCCCAAACAAAGTAATGTTTCTCTTATTGTCACATACTAAAAATATTACAACCTTAATCATATTAAAACCTTAATGAAAACAACAAATACTGTAGTACAATCCTTATATATATCACATTATTATTATAACTAGTACATCGTTGATACAACACCCAAATGACATAATTATTTAATAACAACATAAGAACTCTACTCATTCCACCTCATATGTGGTAGTATCATAACTTGATTATTATCCAATAGCATCATCTGGGGCATACTCTAATGATTTGGACATTGGTTTGTGTAGTGTCCCCACTCCTTGAAAATGAACCATTGTTCATTTGAAACCTTTTTCGTACCCTTGCATTCACCCACTTGGTATCCTTTTTCTCCACACTTATAACAAACTCCCATTCCCTTCAGGCAAGTTCCAAGGTGTTTCTTCCCATAGTTATCACATATTGGAACATTATTATTTTTACCTCTTCCCTTTATCAATCTTTCTCTCTTCCATCCTTTTCTTCTCTTATTTACCTTCAAATCCATAGGACTCCGAGAATTCTTTACTTATCTTATTAACACATGATACTATTTCGTCATATGTTGAGAACACATGGGAGACTATTTACCTTCTAAATTTCAACTTAATTCCATTAAATATATGAACCTTATTACTCTTTGTATCATACGTATTACTGGAGTTCACATTCCTTCTACTGGGCGCAATTTCTAAAAAATGGAATAAACTCGATCAGTTTATGAATCAGAATACATAATTCCATACTTGTAAAACACTTAACATAAATTGAATAGTTTATAGATATAATCCATAATCATAAAAATGTTTAAATTGAGGAATTATATACTCATAAACCATTCATAATTATTTGTAAAGAAAATAAGAATTATCCTAAGCATATCCCCCGGGAGTGTCGTAACCAAAAGTGCAGCAAGGCCCGTTGTCCTGCACCAGTTCCCGTTCGAGTCTAGCTCAAAGTGGTGTTTTCAGGTTTTAACCCTTGGTACATCTGTGCCAGAGCCAACTCTACCTGCTCGTATCCAGATAGGGATGTATTGCTCGGAAAACTCAAAAAACCTCCATAATACCAAAATTCTTGGATGTTCTTCTATACTAATCCTCAAATTCTATCTTAGGGCTATGTTCTGTAATCAGAGTTTATCTAAATCTAGCTTCCAAGGTTAGTACTAAACTACCTCTGATACCAACTGTAACACCCCGACCCCAGCTACCCAGAGTCGGTGATTTATTGCGTAACATTGTCTTGATCACAAAAGATCAAGTCTCGAAAGACCGATAAGTTTAGTAGCCTTGGAAACACTAGATACATACATAAATTTTTCATTACATAATAAAGTGAAAAATCACAATAACATAGACTCCATAGTCCACACTTTTATCCCTTTCAGACTATCCCTGTAGGTCAGTCATAAAATATTTATTCACATCCTGGGAAAAATATTACATTGAAAGGGGTGAGATCAGATGCTCACTATGGATAACAATATAGCGGAAGCGTTCATAAATAAATATAAACATTTAAGGCAATTTATGACTAAAAAAATCCTTTTAAACTTGAACGTCAACGTAATTTGGAAAAAGAAAAAATGAGATAATTCCATTTACTTATTCACAAGGATATTCTACTGGTCGAATAATCACATGAAATATCAATAACCACTTTCATAATGATTGAATTCATAATGCCAGACTATCATAACCACGTAGCCAAGGCCTTGTGCCAAGACTAAAAATATGATTTTTCAAGGCCATGTGCCAAGATAGTAGTTTGTCTCATGAGACCTGTCGATGAATTGAGGAGCTATAGCCGGCTCCACCCTTCCCTTATTAAGTCCAATGCATTCCTCATATGAATAGGTTTAAACATATCATAAACCATAAGATAATTGTAACACATAAAACATGCATAAAGGAAACATAACATTTCCACATTTCAATCACAAGATATCAATACAACACATTGATATAATGAAAAACTTTTCAAAAACATTTTCAATACCAAAATAAAAGAAAATTAAAACATCGTATTTATTTTTCATTTAAAAAAAGTTATGACTTGTAGAGGAAGCAGAAAACTCAAATAATGGTCACGGCGGTGGAGAACTCATTGTCGCCACATACGTACAACAAGAAAAACATTCCTTTTTGTCAATTAGTGAAAGTATTCATATAAAAAGATTCCTTTTGAATATGCGTTAATGTCAAAGGGGTTTATACGCCATATAAAAGAAATTTTTGTATAAAACAAAATATGCCTCAATGAATGGTGATTGAGATGAAGTCCCTTACAAAGATCATTTTTTTAAAATAAAATAGATCTATTTAGGTTATTAAATATAAGTACACATAAAGAAAGTAAACATACAAGATAGGATATAATAATATCATGACATAATTTGAAAGTAGGAGATTTACCCAAAGAATGGAAATTAGGTTAAGAAGTTCCCTTACCTCGTGTCTCACTTGACTCGATCGTTATTTAATCTCCTGAATAATAAACTAGAGTTAATTTATATTTTCTTAAGAACCTTTTTCATGTTCATTATTCCTTTTATATCACTTATTACCATGTTATGAACATTATGTAATTATTTAAGTTAATAACGGTCATTGTGTCGATCTTTGGTACTTGAGTCAAAAATAAACTTCTTATAATTACAAGTTGTTCATGTGGTGAAATAACCTTATATGAAGAATTATATTCATGATGTAGATATCATATATATCATATATATCCAGTATATACATTCATTCATAATATTACATAACATTTAGAGGTAAGAAATGAAATCTATCGTTCATAGAGACCGTAAGTCGTACGTACGCAAGAAGGCTACATTCATTTCTATTTCATATTTAATGGAATGAAATCATAATGATATAAAGGTATATTATAATTAAATTATAATATAATATATAATATAATTTACTCCATTCTTTATACATCCCACATATGGCATTAACGATTCAAATCACTTTGAGGGGGTGGTAGTCCCCACATCCTAAAATGAAATTATCGCATTTACCCATAATGGAAATCATAAAGGTAGTCCATAAATGAGAAATAAATAATCACAAGGAAAACATAAGCATAATATATATCATATATAAAAAAATAGTGTCATCATAATGGCCACCATGATAGGTGCTAAAAGAAGATTGAACAATCATCGTTTCGTGAGGCGGTATTTCGCCACTCACATTAACAGTATGTTCATTAACCATTAGACGAAGGTGTGTATAAGTGTAAATCAAATCCTTCTCATAAAAACAACCTGGTATATTTAAGATAATGTTTTTGTTACAAAATAAAGTAATAAAAATATTTTAGGGGGTTGGAGAATCAAAATAAAACAAAAGAACGCAAGAAAACACATTACTTTAAAACGGGTAACTCTTTTTGATTTGAGCTCAAAAACATTCATGGGAAGACTTATGCCCAAATTGAGGCTTCAAGAAGTAAGAGAGGGATGTTGAAAGAGTATTTGGGTAGATATTGGCTGAGCCAAATGGCTTGGATGGTGTGAATAAGGTGGTAGTGGTGGGGGCCTTTTATAAGAGGAGAGGAGGGGCACTTTTAGAAAGTAATGAAATGTTACATTATTATGAGGTGATTTTCAGATTTCAAAGGTCCCAAAATTATATATTTCGAGACTAAGGTGATAAGGGTTATAAATATATCCATCCACTAGGTTTTTGATAAGTGTAAGACTTATATTTTACATTATCTTTTCATTTAATTTAAATCATTAATTAATGAGGTAATCGCTGCATCATCATGATGTCATACAATATTTAATTTATTTAATGTCTAAAAATGATAAAAAAATACCATGTATGAAATATTTTTATATTTCCAATGAATATTTATAGTAAAAATGTTATCTTATATAACCCCATGTAATAATTGTTTTATTAAAACAACACATGTTTGGGACAATTTTATTTTTACTTTAAATAAGAAGTTATTAATGTCATTTTCATACCCAAGTGGCTCCATGGGGTCCCCAATTTGACCCATGGATTGTCTCAGTCATCATGACTCATCCAATAGGGGCAGGACAAGTGTAAGGGTATTTTCATATTTTTATAATACCATTTTTACATTAAATTTCACTAATTACCTTTAATCGCGATTAATTAAACATAAAAGTTACTATTCACTAAAAAATTATTTTAATCCCATTGAACCACATTTTACTTCCTAATGACAACCATGTATGTCAGTTTTTTGAAAATAAAATCACAGAAGTGGTAATGTCTCATTTAAACGAAAAATCATTTTCTTAACTACCACTTAGTGGTTTCACTATTCATCAAAATAGAAGTTTTTCAGAACAATACCAAAATTTCACCCTAAGATATAATTGATATTCTGAATTCAAAAATGATGTCTACTTTAAAAAATTCCAAACATATAAGTTGCATTAATTAATTTTATAATTAATTCCCGCTGTCACAACAAATATCGTGTTTTTAAGAAACAATATATATCAAAAGACTGACAATTGTTTCTGTCTAATTTCAAATTGAAATTAATTTTAATGACCAACATTGGATAAAATGGTAAAAATATATTCTAATTATACTTTAAAACAACTCAATAGTATTATTTATCACCATAAATTATTTTTATTAAAAAAGTTTTTTTAAGTATTTTTTACTATTCATAAAAAATTGGAAGTTCTCAGAAAAATACCAAAAATTCAACATAGGCTAATTCTGATATTCGGAATCCAAAAATGAAGTCCAATTTGAAATATAAAATATATATAATTTTAAAAAGTGGGTATTACTATTCATTATGGCTATTTTGATTGGTTGCGGTGTGTTAGAATCTCGAACTTGCGTACAATGCAAGCTATTGCATTATTGAAACAGAAGCGTATCGTGGAAGCTCGGGGTGTTACACTTGTAGTGAGGACTATTAGTGCTGCACAGTTTAGTGTCATGTAGCCGGGAAAAAATATAGTTTAACTTCATGTAGGACGTATTAAGGCACTTCTGTGTAGTTTAGCGTCAAGTAGCTAGGATGATGGGGACAATACAGTTTAACGTCATGTTGGATGAAAGGGAGACTATCAAGTTTAATGTCATGCAGTTAGGAAAAAAGAGGACACAATTTAACATTATGTTGGACGTATTAGGGACTTATCCAGTTTTATGTCACGTAGGACGAATGAGCAGTACAGGTTAATGTCAAGCAAGACAAATATAGGGACATAGTTTAATTTAATGTTGGAAAATAAGGGTGATGTACAGTTTAGCGTCCTGTATCTAAGATGATTGGGAAAATATAGTATAACGTCTTGTTGGATGAAAGGGATGAAAATAGTTTATGGACATATGAATGGACCGTGGATGGTGCAGTTTAATGTCTTGCTGGACGAAAGGGATGCAAATAGTTTATGGTCATATACATGGATCGTGGATGATGATGCAGTTTAACGTCTTCCTAGATGATAAGGGACTATGTAGTTTAAAGTCTTGTAGTAAGGACAACACAGTTTAATGTCATGTTGGACGAAATGGGTGCAAATAGTTTAAGGTCATATGCTTGGACTGTCGATGGTGCAGTTTAATGTCTTGATGTATGATAAAGTATTTGTGTTACACAAAAAACTTCTTCAGAAATCAAGCATTGGTTAGAGTGGTGATGAGTTCTCCATCAATTGAGATTAAAGAATAAGATCAATTGGAGTAGACCTTATGTATTGAATAAGGTCCTTCCCATTTTGGCTCAAGCTTGGGAGGTTTCTTTCCAGGGATCATTGGAGTTCTGAGAACTAATACCAATTCGCCCTGAATGAATGAATGAACACGAAGTTTTTTGTTGAAAGCTCGTTCTATTCGATTCTAATAGACTTCCATGTGGTGCAGGGTGCACAATAATTTCTCATATAATTGTTCCAATTCATCCAATATATTTTGAGATTTATTATCTCTAGAAGATTGATCACAAATGGCTACTCTGAGTGAGGGTAATTGAACCTCAATGGGCAAGACTGCTTCTGTTCCATATACCAATGAATATGAATTTGACCGCATTGCAGTGCGGGTGGTGGTTCGATAAGCCCATAAAGTATGAAAATGTTTATCAGGCCACAATTTCTTATCTTTATCCACCATCTTTTGCAGTATGATTGAAAGTGTCTTGTTGAAAGACTCTATCTGGAAATTAGCCACTGCATGATACTGAGATGAATGATTGGATTTGATGTAGTGCTCTTGATATAAATTCCTCACCTCAGATGAATAGAAGCTGGTGCCATTTTCCGTCAGTATGGTATGATGGACAGCAAATCTGGTAATTATGTTAGACTTGATGAAGCTAACAATGAATTTAGAACTGACTTCTATGAGGGGTATTTCCTCTTCCCATTTGGAAAAGAATTCAGTAGCAGTAAGAATATACTTAAACTCTTGGCTATAGCTAAAGGATAAGTTCCCACTACATCCATTACCCATGTGGAAAATGGCCATGTGTATTTAGATGTATGAAGAAACTCTGGGGGTTGATGAATGAAGTTGGCATGTACATGGAAAGAATGACAATTCTTTGTGAAATTAACACAATATTGTATCATTGAAGGCCAAAAGTATCCAGGCCTTCGAATTTGATCAGATAGTCTATGTCCAGACTTGTGGGCACCCCTAACTCCTCCAAGCACTTCTTTCATGATGACCATTGACTCTTCACCATCAATGCATCTGAAGAGAGATCAATCAAACTTCTTTTGTAGAGAACTTTCTTTATGTGATCTGGGCTATCATAAAGAGTGAAATTGACCACACGTCTCCAGACTTCTTCTTTCCCGGCTCTACTGGGTGGAAGTGTTCTATTTTGAAGGTATTCCCTGATAGGTATCATCCATCCTATAGTATGACCATATGGTTCAGATATGGGACTATTTTCATTGATTTCCACTGTTCTGGATTGAACATAAGGTGCAATTTCATGACGGTGGGAAATACTGATGCTTGTATCGTCCCGATTTCGATCTGCCAGAGTTGTCGCTATATTATCCAGTTCATCAGCTTGGGCATTTTGTGATCTTGGGACATAAGAAAATGTCGGTTCCGAAGGAAATTCCTCCATTAAATCTATGACGTATTCATACAAAGGGATTAGTTCTTCTTTTCTAACTTCATAATCCCCATTGACTTTTTTGATTACCATGTCTGAATCACCTTTCAACTTTAAGTGACTCACTTGTGCTTGAAGCGCCAATTCCAATCCTGCAATAAGAGCTTGGTATTCTGCTTCATTATTTGTACCGCCTCCCAACAATGAGAAGGAATAAGGTAGCACTGCCTTTTCTGGGGAAACGAGTACAATTCCTGACCCAACTTTGTTGAATTTTGGATTTTCCATTTTCCTTCCTGTTGGACTTCTGGAAGCACCCTCAAAGTACATATCCCATGTGTGAACACTGTCTTGAATAGAAAGTACTTCCTCATCAGGAAGATCAATATCTGAAAATGTATCTTCTACTGAAGGATGTTCAGCAATGAAATCAGCCAGAGCATGGCCGTTTATTGCCTTTTGAGACTCATACTAAATATCAAATTGCTGCACAATAACTTCCCTTCTTTCCATACGATCTGTTGGCATTAGATGACTAAAGATGAATTTGAGTGGGTTATTACGAGATACAAATTGGACCTCATGATGTTGCAGGTAGTGTCTCAACTTCTGAACTGAAAAGATTAATGCTATGCAGCACTTCTCAATATTTGACTATCGGGTTTCTGCTTTAAGCATAGTTCGAAGGAGATAGTAAAGGCTGTTTTCATTCATAGCATCATTCTTCTAAGAAAGAAAGGCACCCAATGATCTCTCTAAAGCTGTCACATAGAGGATATGTGGTTTTCCTTCAATAGGTGGCATTAATACCGGTGTACTGAAGATATACTTCTTGAGAATATCGAATCCTTCTTGACATTCTTCAGTCCACTTGTAAGTGACTCCCTTCTTCATCAATTTAGTCAAGGGTAAACTTTTTCCTACCAAATTGGCGATGAAATGCCGAATATATGCTAAGTGTCCTTGAATTCCTCTCAATTACATTAAATTTAGAGGAGGTGACATACCAAGGATTGACTTTGTCTTCTCAAGATCGACTTCGATACCACGATGGCGTATAATAAAGCTGAGAAATTTTCCTGAGGTTACCGCAAAAGCACATTTTAAGGGGTTCATCATCAAATTATGTTACCAATGTTTGTGGAATATGATTTACAAATCAACCAAATTATTAGAACGTGGTTTGGATTTAACCACCAAATAGTCCACATAACATTCAACAAACTTCCCTAAAAAGGGTTTGAAGACACGATGCATGGCACACTGATATATTTCCCCTGCATTCATTAGGCCAAAGGGAATTACCCGATAGAAAAACACACCCTGAGAGGTTTTTAAGGATGTAGATTCTACATCTTCTGGATCAATTCGGATTTGATTATATCCATGAATTTCCATCCATGATTGAAAGTGCTTCATATCCAGCTGTTTCATCAATTAAGTATTCTGTAATCGGTACTGGAAAATCATCCTTAGGACAATTCCGATTAAGATCTCTGAAATCAATACAAACTATAATTTTCCAATTCTTATTTTTCACTGGGACAATATTAGCCAAACATTTGGGATATTGAACTTCTCTGATGAAGTTAGCTTTGATAAGTTTATCAAATCCAGCCTCAATTTTGGAAGCATTGGTTGAGTGTGCTCTTCTAACAGCTTGTTTGAAACCTCGATGTTCATCTGGAAAACCCAAATGATGAGTGGAAACATTAGGATCAATCCATGGCATCTTTTTATAGTTATAAGAAAATATATTTCGATTTTTCTTTAAAAAAGAAATATACATCTCTTTCTCTTCAAGGGTTATGGCCGCACTAATTAAAGTGGGGTGTGGATCTTCTTTTGTACCCAGATTTATTTCTATGAGTTCATCCACAGTGGTGGAGATACCCTCTTTAAATACTAGAGGAGCATCCCTGAGATCTTCCTCTTCTTCTTCATCATGTGTTATTTCTTCTGTTTCCACTTGCATAGTAGATGATGAAGCAGAATTTCCGTAATTAGAAGAGATGTTAAAATTTGAACATCGTGAAGAAGAAGCTTTAATTTCCGACCCTATTGATTATGAAGGATCATCCTTGGGAAATATATATTAGATGATGGATTGAGAGTCAACATCATCATTTACTTCTAACATTACTATAACTTCTTCTAGACTGATTGGCGATGTATAGACTTGTTGGATTTCAACGGATGAAATGAAGACATCTTTATTTGAGCTTTCATCATTGCATGGTGTATAACAACTTTATCCCATGTTGTCTGGCTTGATTTTTGTAATTGAAATTATGGAGGTTTCCATAATAGTATTTTGATTTGGGTCTATCCTATCACTTTGACTGATAGGAAATACATAATCTGTACTCACATGTGCAAATGGGTTTACTGGAATCTTTTTCGAACCATATGGAGCATTAACTTTGGTAATCTCCCTTGTTGTGGATTCCTCTTTTCCCTTCACGTGGTAGAATTCTGCCTCATTGTATTGAGATTCACATGTCTTGAATGGGAACTTATCACCATAAATGTCCCAATTTTACCATCGAAACAATATTTGAGTCATTGATGGTATGATGAAGGGATAGCCACATGTTGATGTAGCCAGGGTATTCCAAGAAAGATGTTGAAGGCTAAGTCTTGATCAACAAACATAAAATCTGAATTGGATACAAGATCTCCAAATTGAGTTCTGAGTGTAATCTCGCCCAGTGGTTCTTGTTAATTTTTATCATATCCTTGTAACATCAAAGTTGAAGGAGATAAATCAGATTCTGTGAGGCCCAATCGATGAAGTGTATGAATGGGGATGCGGTTGACTCTTGAACCATTATCAAGAAAACCATTTTGAACATATATACCATTGCCCTTTCCAGATAAGTAAAAAGGTCTAATATATCCATGCACGACATCATCTTCATCTTCATCAGTAAAATATATCACTGCATGGCATTCTGTAGGATTATTCTCTACATGGTAGACTTCAGCTGAATCAATTTCAGTTTCAAACTACTGAGGACTCGACAAATCCTCGATGAGTGCCTCCCGAAGATCCTTTAATAAATTCAAAGCATCCAGAATTGATAACTTGGCCGGTATTTGGGCCAAGTGTTTCAATACATCATACTTTTGTTCTAAAGGTATTCATTTACCAACAGGAATATGTGGTTTCGCAGGTGCCTTAGAAGTTGATTATTTTGAAGTTGATGCGTCTTGTACTGGGATAGGAGTTGGTAATACTCATGGATTTGTAATATTAGACTGATTAGGCCTATATACTTTCTAAGAGGAAGAAGTTGGAACCTCCAACCGATCTTCCAGAACAACTGTGCCAGGACTGAATCTGCCTTCTGTGGAATAACATGCTTGTTCTTGTTGAGCTCGTTGAAGGGATCTTCCATGAGTTTCTGCTGCATAAACAGTTCTAGCAGGGGTAGAATTTCAATAGTGGTTTCTAAAAGATCCACATCTTCCCTTATACCCTGATCCTCTACAACTTCCTCTGATTCCTCTGTTTGATACGGGGATTCCCGGTTCATCGAGTTCGAAACTGTGATTAGCATAAGGATCTGTTAAGTGAATCATATTAACAGAATCAAATATTAAATCTTCATCAAAAGAAGACTCTTCGTGATTGGCCAATTTAGGCTGTTCCGTTTGACGGGGTGGTGCCCATGGATTCAAAGTAGATGGCATAAAATCTTCTATAGTCAAAGACAACTTAGGTTTTGACACAATCTCATATTCTTCTGATTGATCCTCTTTCTTTGAATTATGTTGTTCCTTTGAGGATTTTTCATCTTATGAAGAGGGTTTTGCTGTGGCATTCATGGTAGAAGACACAATTGGTTTCTTCAATAGTGTTCTCAAAATAGTAAGATTTTGTTTGATCATCTTTCTGACCATCCAATCATCATATTTTTGTGCATTTTTGTTCTTGACTTCTTACCACTCACCTTCCTCCTCTAGATCTATAGCAGTAACAGATGCTACCTGAGCTGAAGAACCTTTCAGTTTGACTTGTCCCAAGTCGACCATTTTTTGCAGGAGGTCCTTAAAGACAAAACACTCCTGAATGGGGTACCCCAACATTTGATGAAATGGGAAATAATTGGGATGGTCTTCATCTCCTTCCTTGTTCGGCCTCTTGGGCCTTGTCTATTCGACGAAATTATTTTCCAGAGCCGAAATGAAATAACCAGGAACTTTTTTATTTCAGAAAGTGTAAACTTTTCTATTAAAATCCACAAATTGTTTTCATCTTTGATCTCTTTGATCATCATGACAAACTGACCTCTCTTGTTGGTGCTCATAAGGTGGAGCCCTTCGAGAAGATGAAGGTTTTGAAGTAGAAGCAGCTACAGGTGCTTGTTTAATCATAACTGTAGAAATCTCTGCTTTACCTATTCTCCATCTGGAGCTGATGGAATTACACGAGCATTATCCTTAGTCTTCATAAGAGAATCTTAAATTTGATGAGTGATTGAAGTAAGGTCTATAAGCCCTCTTATGTATTTCACAGGGATCAACGGTGTTCGCAACTCATCACATAAATTTGCCACACAGATTGACAACAATTCCTCTTGAGGGAGTGCTAATCTCAGGGAATATGTTAATACCTTCTAGTGAGGAATGAAATATGAAACCCTTTAATTCTACCTTTACTTACAGTTTTTGAGATCAAAAACTATTGTATTTGGCAATGCTGAGCTGAATTGATGAAGGAATCGTTGGCAGAGATCCTCTCATCCGATAATTGTCTGGGATTGCAAGCTTGTGTACCAGACAAAAGTAGGTCCTTGTAATGACTGTACAAAACACCTGAGCTTAACTGCTTCCTATTACTGAGGGGTTCCCATCATAGGATCATAACAAGAAACAAAATGTGTTAAGTGATGCTCTGGGTCTCCCAAACCATTATAGATTGGGAATGTGGTACTTGAAAAATTTTATGGGGGGAGGAATTGAATCAACCCATTCAGGGTAAGCTCTCTTTTCTTGTTGAATCTGAGAACTCTTTCCCTCCATAGATTCTAACCAAGAAGTTTATGATTCAATAGTAGTTATTAACTTTTGAGAAACATTCGGTTGAGCTTGGACCTGAACAGGTGCATTGACTGGAGCTTGTACAGTTGTGGTGGCTGATACTGAAACTGATGTTAGCACTGCAAATTGTTGTTGCACATGACCTGTTGGATTAGACATGGGAGGGTGTACTGGTAGAGGGGGATATTCTTGATCCATCTTAGTAGCCGCAAAAAATTCCCTTGGCGGACTGACTCCAGCACACTTAGGTGGAAAACTACTCTGAAGTAGTTCTGCATTCAACCTCCTCAATTCCTTCATTTCTTCCTCCTATTGTGCAAATCTTTTTTCTAGTGAGACCGATTGGCCTTCTCCAGAGGAAGGGTATGTAACCTGATTCTTTCCTTTCCCCTTATTGGACACCTTTAGGAGAGGGGGGAGTGAGATACTTGAAGGATTACCTAGATTCTGGGTAATCCTTTGATTTCGTGTATGCACACCTTCTTCATCTGTGTCTGTGTGTACAACTTCTTGAGTAGAAACCTCTTCATCTGATCCCTCCGAGTGAGCTTCATCTGGTGGATCAACAACAACGACATTAATTAAATTAATTTATGCATAATTCATTTGCATACTTTCTATCGGCATTTCTATGATATTTTCTTTTTCCATTTCCCTGATGAGTCATTGCCTTTTGTAGATTTGATCCCTCAGGAACTTCTTGACGAACCGTAATTGGGAGAGAATCTCCTGATAATTTGGCTTTTCATTTCCTTTGAGGATTCTTCCCTAATCGAGAGAAGACTTAATTTCTCTGATGAAGTGATTGATGATTTGAAAATGTCCCCAGTCCGGTGGACTGGGGTGGTTCTTGCTCAACTCATCGGATCCTATTTTTTGACTCCGAAGGTTGGGTTAAAAGAGTCCCAAATCTGGAAACCTGGGGTGGTTCTTGAGATGCTACATCTGAGACTTTCTTGAAATCTCTCTTGATCTTGCGGACATTAGTCCATAAATTGGATAGATTCATCAGCCTATATTCACATTTATCACCTGGTTCAAAATGTCGTTGGATGATTTCTGACACTTCTGACACTTGGGGATGTGCTTTCTCCAAATGAGAGGCATGTTCAATATTCTCATTTTCTTTATATAGGATTAATTCAACAACATTTTCTCTATATGCTTGATTTTGAGAGGAACTAGTTGGAGCCTATTCTTGGGAATGATTTGGATTACAAATAAAACCCATTGAATGTGGTCGGCCATGGGAAATCACATTTCCTGAGACCATTTTCAGCGGGCTTTGCTGACTGGAGATCACAGTGAAATTTCGTGCTCCATGAACACCCCATCTCCTAATATGAATACTAGACGGGGCATTGGAAATTAACCAGCGTAATCTTCTTAGTGCGCCAAGTCATGAACGTTGAAGGGCTCTCTAGTGTTTTTCAGCCTTCAGATATCGAGAAACTGAGAAAGATTCCAAGTCAATTTGGTGTTTTAACCCTTCTATTATCATGACATGATTTTCATATTCATCATAAGATAATATTTTCTTTTTCAACTAACAAAGATTTTTCTATATGTTGAGATGAATATCATAAATTTCATCTTCCGTCAACATATCTAGAATTTCATACTGAGAATCAGCCATAGGCCAAAACATAAATGGAACTTCAGCTTTCAACAGTTGTTTTCTCATATTCAGTATTTCCTCTTTATCATTAAATGAAGATTCTTCTACCTAATTGGACCAGGGCTGGTGCCTTCTTGTTGCTTCATTGGATTCAACACGATTGGTATATAATTCACAGATCAAACTAGAAGATTAATGGCCCAGGGGTTGTTCGGAGAATGACATACACCCCAGGCTATCTTCTGATTGAGAAATTTTTTCACCTGTTATTGGTAAATCATCAGATATGACTGGCTTCACATTTGAAAGTGCCTCAAGATAAGAGGACGTTCTCATCACTACATTGTCCATTGGAGCGTTTTCCAGGCAATGTGCATTAATTCTGTGGAGAGTACTTTCACATTTAAATTTATCATCATGGGGAGGACCACCATAGTGGGTTACAGTAAAAGATGAAACATTTTTCTCCTTGGTCATATGACCACACAGAGGGTTCCTGTGGCTCTCATCTGAAGAAGAAAATTTGAGATCGACCGCATTTTCATGAAGCAAGCCTTCATGAGGAAGAATCTCATGCAGACCTTCATAATTAATGTTCCCACTATTGGAAACTAAGGGAGTAGAATCTTGAATTCCAATAAATAATTGTCTGAGGGCTTCAAGAACTCTAGCATCGAGCAAGGCCTTGTTATAGATTGGATCTTGATTTCATGACTGTGCTGGGCGGGTCTTCTTTTTAGATGCCTTATTACTCACTTTAGGAACCAATTATTGATGAAAGTGGTCATTATGGGCAGGTGTATGTGCCTGGTTAGGTGAAATGATCAGGTTAGGCTGATTATCCCCACTCAAATTAGGTGTATGTTCCTGACTTGGTTGTCCATATGATATGGGGGAGTACGCCCCAAGAACCCTCTTGTACTGGAACAGAGGTGTGTGTCTGTTCCGGAGTGAACTGTTGATATGTCACTCCACTGGTAGGGATATATTTATGTGTCTTTCCTTGAGATGATGCTAAAGCTAATGTAATATCCTGGAAGGCATCCAGAATATGAGTAGGGATTTGCTTCTACTCTTTCACCATTGATGGAATATTCATGGTGAATTCAGCTGCCGGAACGAGGATATACGTCCATTCAGTGCTTAGAGTAGGTGTGTGTTCATGCTCCTGTCCTCCTTTTCGTGCTAGTGAATTCTGACAGTACTCATGTGTGGGGGCATAGAGGTGAGTTTTCCTCCTATTCGTCACTGGAGCTTTCTGACTAACTTCTCCGGGTGCTACCAAACGAGACTTTTGGTAGACTGGATCAACACTAATAGGTGTATGTACCATTTCATTTCACTCCACTGAACGTGGTTGATGAAATTACTTCAATAATGATAGACGAGGCTGCTGGCAGGATTGATGAGTATATGCAGCTGTATGTGCCTGTTTACCAGTTGTCAACACATTGGGTTAGCAGGCTCCATCGCATGTAGTCAGACAAGCCTGCTGACTAGCCGATGATTTAGAAACAGGTGTATTTTCCTGTCTATAGTACTCCACTGGAATTTCCTGGAGGGATTGTTATGCTGCTACAAGATGAGTCTGCTGGAAAGCGGGATTAAAACGGATGGGTGTGTGTGCCCGTTCGTTTCATTCCACCAAGTCAATTTGGTGGACTTATTCGGAGATGGAAGAGATGAGAACCTGCTCACTGTTGACCATATTTTGCCTTTGGTGGTTATTCTTGCCTACTCGGGTTTAAGGAACCTGAGCCAAATGCCTAGAGACGATACCCTCATCATGTTGAGGGCACATTGCCACACGAGTCTGGTGGTGATTGTTGATGGGATCCCTCGGGAAGGACACTTGTCTTCTTGAATTAATGCCCTGAGGGACCTTCTCATTCACCTCCCCAAAATATGGGAGTGAATGGGGATTGAGTTCTGGGGATAACGACCCAAAATGGTTGGAGATGGTGGTTGGTACCACCTGCTTCTTGATCACTGGTCGTCACTGTCTGGACAAACAGGGTGAATTATTGACTTGGAGGGCTTGTCGAGCGGCCTCCAGAGTCAGAATAGTACCATTTTGATGATACTCCTTAACCATCGTATTTGATACCCAGTGTTGATGATGCTGAGTAGGTGATGTCATCCTCAGAGCGGACAACAATCCAGCAGAAGTAGCAATAGAGGCCTTCATAGTATAATTATTCACGAGTGTGAACATAAGAGAATCCATTTTTGTAATTTAGAAGATCTTGGAAAAGAGTGCATGTTTGATATAACAAACATAATCCAGATAAGTCCGTCCACTACATATTTTGGATGAGCACATATGTTATTGATTTCTTTGTTGGTCCTCTCATTGAGTTTAAATAGGCGCCTAACAAATAATTAAAACATCATTTTAACTTGGTTAAGGATTCAAGTCAGGTTCACCATTTTTTTTCTTCTGGAATTGGGGATGATCTCATTGATTTAAGATTCAAACATTCCAAACGGTTTCTAATGGGTTTGTTCATAGAACCGAAAACATCCAATGATTCCATACCTATTTAGACCTACTTTCCTAAGGTAGGTGCTAATTAGTTGTGAACTGATGAGACTTATGAATTTTCAGTGGTCGAGAGGATGGGAGGTCGGACTCATCACACCTTTTTTTAGGGGAATTATTTTCTACTATGGGACTCTCTTTATAGATTTAAGTTATGTTCGTGAATTTTTATTATATTACCAAGTATAAAAATGATATTTCCTTTAGATCTGACAATCAATGATTAACATGTATGAAATTTAGAGAATCTTTTATATGTATTCGAGGTTCTTCATCGATAAGTAAACATTGGTATTTGTATAGAGATTATTAGTCAATGGAATCCTTCAATTCATTATATAAAAGTCTCTTAGTCATTATGATGACCATACTGGTTTTAAAGCCACTCAGCATGGCACTTGAAGATTATTGTCATTCAGAAGGACATGAATTATTTCATAGTTGGGATTGTACCAACAGATGGGATACCTACATATCATTTGTTTTGAAAAAGGAACCAGAACCTATGTAGTTCGATTAAATAAGTGTGAGGTTTATGCATGATTGATGGCTCGAAGAAAAATTTCACAATTAGTTTTACACTCTAAACCTCATGTGATTCATGCTCAGTGTGAGAAACAATGGGTATTGGTAAAACAAGACAATTGTACCATGAAATATGCAATCATAAGAAATGATGTGGGGGCTTATGTATGGATTACTTCCCAAAATAGATGAAGATTGAGTTTTACTTCACAGAAGAAACCTAGGAACAAGGACTATAATGGAATATGTGCTTTATGGAGATTTGGATACTCTAACTTGGGGCTTACTCTTGAAGAAGGTTCCCAAATTAGAAAGGGACTTATGATTGGGTTTTACTCCTGAAAAGGAAGCCCAAGTCAAAAGTACATTAAGGCTGGTTAAGAGAAATTATGACTGGGGATTATTCTTAAAGAAGAGGCCCAGGTTAAAGGAAATTATAACTGGGTCTTACTCTTGAAAAGGAAGCCCAGGTAAAGGAAATTAAGATTTTGGTAATTTGGGACATACTCCTACGGAGGATGCCCATATTTGGGAAATTAGGATTATGGCTTATTCCTAAAAATGATGCCCAGGTTAGGGGACTTGGGGATTATTCCTATGGAGGATGCCCAAATTAAGAGAACATGGACTGGGGTTTACTCCTGAAAAGGAGGCCCAGGTTAAGGATTCTCTCATCTTAAAGGATGAGGTTGAATGAATGAAATCTCTGACCTTAGTGATATAATGATATGTAAATCACTAGGTTTTAAGATATTTTCCACAGAATTCCTTTCGGATAAGGAATCCAACAAGGAAATCATGCCATAAATGGCTTTTGAGAGAGTTTTGAAGGCTTAATCTTGAAGAGGATAGGTGGATAGGCATAAGAGAGGTGAAATAGGCAGAAGGGGCATCCAAAAAGAAGGTGGCGTGCATGTCCTGTGTGGGCGCGCAAGTCCTGGTCATGCAAGTATAACTGCGCTAGACATGGGTACTTGGGCGATGGTCAACCCTTAGGGTAATACTTGGGCGAGACATGGCTCAAACCCTTAGTATTATCCCTAATGGCTTCCATAAGAGGGGCACACAAGTTCTGTTGATGGAGTAAGGTGGCGCGCAAGTATGGACATTTCCCTTATGGGTTGTCCACTTAGGCGCACAAGTGTTGATGAGTTTAAACACTTAGGCCTTACTCCCCCTCTTTAGATCTTCTGTTCTAGGTAAGAAATTACTTTAGAAGTGGTCGAAAGCTTTGAGAAGAGACTAGGGTGTGGGGAGCTCAAATCTTAGTTTATGGAATATATCCTCCTCTATATGGGGGCCCACATGGGGCATTTATAGGCTGGAGAAAACCCTGGGTGAAATTCAAAGACGGCACGCAAGTCACCTGTGTGACCACTGGGCGGTGCACAAGTATACTTGCGCGACCTTGGTGGAACTTGCGCGACCCAAGTACATTTGAATCTTTGTTCATGCCTTTGTCAATTTTTGATGTTTCTTCTAAGGATGAATCACTTTGGGTTCAAGGAATTTCCCTTTTCAATTCATTAGACTCTGTTACAGAAAGGAGCGTCAATAGAAGGTGAGGAGAATTTAGATAAAGAATATAAATTAATAGAGTTGTTTTGAAAAAATTAACTCCTGAATATCACAAACATGGAGGACCCATTATAGACCTTGTATTTGTAATTTAGGTGATAATAGAAGTTCATGGATTTAGGTAGCATAAGTAAGACAATAATTTTCAGATATTATTGGGGCTTAATGGATTTTGGGTTGAAATATGATGATTAGGATACATATTTATACATGAGGAGAGGTGTGCATAAGTGATTAAATAAGGATTATTTTACATTTAAATCCTATCACATTGAGTTGGGATAAAGTTACATGAATTTGATGATAATTAATATTGTAAAAACGGGTTATGGTCATGAAATACCTACAAATCCTTTTAAATTCTCTGTATTTTAGGTATTTTAACCCTTTACCTTTAAACACCGACCTTTTTCATTATTTTACCTATTCTACAGTAAATAATTTTTTTTATAATGGTAAATTTTTAATGTATAAAAAGAAAATGAACATAAAACCTAATTTTTATCATGTTATTCCAAATATGAAATTAATTTTTTCAAATAAAATCAATTTTTTAAAATAAAATTTTATATTAATTTAATAGACAAAATGAAAAAACGAGTTGCCAAAGTGAAATCATTCGAAAGATTGAAATATTTTTATATCTAATTTGAATGTGAAATATATTTTAGTTAACTAAAATGGATTTATTAGCTTATATTCAACTAATAATAAATTACATAAAATTTAAAATATAATATAACATTATAAATTATTTAGATGAAAGGTATGTTTTCATTTAAAATTCAATCTCTTTCCCTTTTCATAAAAATGAATCATATCATAAAAATTCAAAACAAATCACCACAATATAATTTTGATATCGTAATTTTGAAGATGATTTTAATTTTTATTAATAAAATTTACAAATTTTTCAAAATTATGCTTTGAAACATGTGTTCCAAAAAAAGGCGGAAAAAATTCATTTTTCAGATATGTAGTTTTTTATCATTAAAATATTATTTATTATTATCTTAATCCTATAAAACAGATTTGATGAATTAAAAAAATATTTTAAATATATACCATATAAATTTTATTAATATATTTCTCTAATAAATATTAATATAATTTTTTAAGATTAAATGAAACTATAGGAATAAAAATAGTTTTTTTATAAAAACACATCCTTTATGTTAAATTATTTTTTTATTTTCTTTAATAATAATTAGGAAATAAATGAATTAATTTAAAAAACATGTAAGAACTATATTTTATCATATTATTTAATCTCATAAATTCCCACCACTCAAATTCCTTGGTGATAACTATAACAGTTAAATAGTAATATTAAATCATTTTTTATGCTCGGTGTTCTGTGTAACGTAAGCTATTAAAGGGATTAAATTTTAAAATAATAATATCCTATGAGCTTGTGGTGTTACATTCACCCATCAGTCAACAAATTGAGTCTATTAAATGTGAAATTTCCATTTACAAATCAAAGGATGATAATTAAAAATTTCTTTTTTGGAAACCCACATGGTAATAGGTTTAATTAAACATCCCCTTAATAATAGGGGAATGAAAATATGAAGGTTGCTATAAAATTATGATTTAAAATATTATATCATTAGTTTTAAGTGAAGACAAAGAAATTGAATGGAAATATAACCATCATGTTTTAACATATTGTGATATATAACCTGGTCATTAAAAGTTCACCATAAAAAAATTAAATTTTTTGATCAGTTGAAAGACAATTGATTTCTTAGTAAGAAAAGTAAACTGATAATGTTTTTAAAAAAAAATTATATTTCATGTATTATTTTACTATCTAGATAAATAACATAATAAAATAGACTTACCATAGTTATTTCTATGTAATAATGATAATCTCATATGTTTGATATGATTCAATCTTTCTATGCTTCATTTCATTAATATAAATATGAATATTAAGGATGATTATTTCTTCCAAAATAACTTTTATCAAGATACCTATAAGAAATTATATAAATTATTAAATATTTAAAAAATAAAAATTTTAATAACACATCCAAAATAAAACTGGCCAAATTCAGAGTCCAAAACGGTCACTGTATTCCAAAAAATAATCCTAACATTAGATTCCCAAAAAAATGTACCTATTATTTTGAAATACCAAATATATGAATAACACGATCACAATTAAACCATTATGAAAATATACATTAATTCAAAAATAAAATGTTATGATATTGACTATATTTCTTAAATCCAAACTTTTTGTAAACTCCCTAAACTATAAAATTACTAAACAATTTCATGGAAACCAATAATATAAAATAAAGATATATTTCACATTATTTTCTAAACATAAATAAAATATTATGTTTATGTTTTAAAAAATCATGTGTACTCTAAACGATCAACATTCAATTGGATAACTTCTCTTGATTACTGATTCTATTCATTAGAATCCTCCAAATCCTTAAAAAAGAATTACTATAGTAAAATCCTTATAAATGTCATGATTATTTTCAACCATAATATCATATATTTAATACTTTAACGATATAATTACTCAATCAAAACATAATCACATTAATCATTTACTTTTAGTTATATAAATAGAAAATAATGACATTGATCCCAAACAAATTCTAAGATATATTCCCTTGATGATATTGTAATTCATTTGAGTAGTTCCCCATGTCCTTATAGTTGAAAAATTTCACATTTATAGATTCTTTTTTTCTTTATAATCACAATACAGGTGACATTTCTCTTTAAATGTATAACAAACTCCCATTTCTTTTGTCAAGTAGTAGGGTGTTTCATTACAAAATTATCACATGTGGGAATATACATCATTCCCTTTTTACCTTTGTAATACTATTTCCCTT
Organism: Viscum album; assembly: GCA_963277665.1. Lineage (NCBI taxonomy): Eukaryota > Viridiplantae > Streptophyta > Magnoliopsida > Santalales > Viscaceae > Viscum > Viscum album. The sequence continues at coordinate 598,687,135 of OY728134.1, read as the reverse complement.
ACATTATGTTATTCTATTTAATTATGTTAGAACCATAATACATAGATAATTCATTCTCTATCTTGAAACATTAGTTTATATCTTCATTATAAGAGAATTTGTGGGAGATTAGAGTCCTTTAGCAAAATGTATTTTAACCCATGAAATAAAAAATACATCAAAATAATTTGGTTAAGTATGTAGTCCAGAGAATACCAGGTAAATATTGTAATTTTGGAATCATAATTTTTATCATTATCATCCTCTTTATTTTTCTGGCTCGAGAATTTTCTCTATATATATGTTCACAGTTCAAGAGGGATGTATTATTCAAAAAAAAATCTCCTTAAAAATGTTTCATTAAATTTTTTCTATTTAATCATCCTCCTTACTATTTAGAATATGTTAATATCAATTATCCACATCTATTTAGAAATCCTAAACATCCATGACATCCCTCTCCCTTTCATTACTTCCCAATGGGGTAAATATCTTCTCTGAAGAACATATTCCCTTTTCACTTATAAATGGATTTAGAGTTGCATTGAGTTATAGAGGTTTTTTCTACATGAAGTGGTCTAAAATTTTTTTCATCACATTACAGAACATGACTTTCCATATGGGAGAGTATATTACTTGATATCTAAGTCATTGTTCCCAATAGAGTAAAAAATCTGGTCCAACTACAACTCTAGCTTCAACACCATTATATTTCCCTAAAATCCCTTCATGGATTACATGTATTGATATGGTTACCATTAATTACACTATGATCCATTTAATAAAAGTTTAAGAACTATTATTAGATCATTAAATTATAAAAAAATGAATAATCTCAAAACTACATAAGGTAATCTAATCTCAAAATCATATTAATTTTTTATTGGAATTTATTTTAATATTTTTCATAGGGTTTTGTTCTCAAAAATATTTTTCTTGTAAGTATTGTTCCAACAATTTAAACTTAAATTTATTTGATACTAACTAAAATTAACCAAACCCCAAAAGCCTAAAGCAGATGACTTACTTTATTACACTGGCTTGATTACGAGGAATCACATCCTGAAGAACTTAATAGATTAACATTATTGTAAAACTTGATTACATAAATGATAACGATTTTAAATTGGGAATATAAAGTAAAAAAATATATATACCAAAATAAACAACTCAGTATCCATGAAATTCATTCCATGAATAAATCTTCATATCTTGGGGAAAGTAATCAAACTAAGGGTTAGATCAAAATGCTCAGTAATGGTTATGTAGAGTGGAAGATATCATGAATTAATGAAGATAATTAAAAGGTATTGGAAAAATTAAAATACATGTTATTAAATAAATAAAAAATTTCAAAATTTGAATCCATAGATAATATCATAGTGAAAATATCATGGATAAAAATATTGATTTCTTAATGAAATGATTAATTATTAGATGTCATATATCTTAAAAATGGACCGCTACCATCAAGACCTCACAAAAATAATTTTAATATTCTTGGGAATTAACCACTTTAATTTTCCACTTTATTAATCTCTTGAGAGTACTGATGCATCAAGGTGATTTTCTATATACGATCCCCACCCATTCATTCATGTCCAATTCATTAGGATTTGTTTGAATAATGGATTTAGAAAAATATTATATATAAAAGTGTCCTATACCACTTATAAATATATGAATACCATGAATATAATATGATTAATTATATGACATATTAAAGGGGATGCATAAACACCTCATAAAAGTAGTTGGGTGTATAACATCAAAATATTTCTCAATGAAATGAGATTGAGACTAAGTCCCCTAAAATGATCACATCACTAATACAATGAATCGATTAAGTGTATTCACTTAAAATACACATAAAGTATGTTTATATAATATATTATAAAGTAAAAATTAGTTTATAACATATCCTTATCATAGTATAATCAACGAAATATAGGTTTAACCTAAATAAAAAAAATTATGTTATGAAATCCCTAACAACTTATAATATGTCAAATCGTATAACCCGTAAAATTTATAATTATAAAATGATGCTTTGAGAAATATTTATATAATTATATTCTTGATATTATATATAAATTTTATGTATTCATATAACATAAATAACAAATAATTGACAAATATGTCATATATCTCAATGAAGAAAATGTGAGATGACAAAATTGTTACCTCATGCTTTCCTTTACTATCACGTACGTCAAACTCCTGTATAATGTATAAAAATAATGTTATAAAATCATTACAAAACTATATTACTAATTAAATACCTTATATTATCCTTTTATAAAATCTTATGTCCCATTCACTATTAATATTTTTTTCAATGGTTTTAGGTGCATTTGTTTCATGGTTTCATGATCGGTTGATTTGTGTAAAATTATGGACATTCATGTAAAATGAGATTACCAATACTTAAGTGGAATAAACTACTAATAATTTAATTGTATAAGTTTAAATATAATGATATATAATTTTTCATTCTTTTCTGTGTATTATTCATTTTATAAAATGTTAACAATGATTGTTCAGTTAATATTGGTTGTTTTTCATAACACCATAAACCAATTATGTTTTTTACTATTATGATTATATATTAGTTATAGAACCATAAATAGGCTATAATATTCCAATTAAAATCATATTTTACCATAAAATTAATATTATTACAATCCATGAAGGTCATAATGAAAAAAATCAAAATCATTATTCACTAGACTATTATTCTCCATAAAATGGACAAAGGTTTTGTTTCATTGAATTAAAGGAGGTAATAAAATGGATGGACAAAATGAATTCAATATAAACATAAAAATATTCTATATATGTTATTCTATAATTATTATTAATTTATGGATGAATTTGGTGGGGAAAATTTGAAAAATACAAGAAATTAACGGAGGTGTTCAGAGAAAATTACTTCTCAAACATCACATCTTTGTAGGAACTAATAAAGAACTTTGATATGGACTTTTAGTGAGTCTAAAAGATCATAGATGTGGGTAGAGTGTGGAGGAGAGTTTTGTTTTGATATTTCAGGAGCTTCAATTATTTTGGGTCAAAATAAGGTGGTGAGGGTGGTATTTATAGTTGAGGATAGATGGGTTTAAGTGATTAAATAATGATTATTTTATGGAGCAAGGAAACAACACAAAGGTGGAATTAATTTTAATTAATTTTGATAATAATTAATGTTTTAAATTATTTTTATTAACAATAATTACATCAAACACCAATTAGATGTTGTAGTTTTTATTTATTTTTAGCCATTACCTTTTAACTTTTACCCTTTTCATTATTTTACAAATACTAGGGTAAATAATTTTATTATCTCGATAAATTTTTTAGGTATAAAAATGAAAATGTATATAATAGTTATTTTGGACCTTTTGATTTCAAATTTGGAATCCATTTCACCAAACATAACTACAAAAATTTAAAAGTTAGATTTTATATTATATTAATCCCGTAGACATTATGACAAAATGGGTCTCTAAGGGTAAAAAAGGGAAAAATTTTGAGATGTTTTTCTATATAATATCAATATAAAATTGATTACATTGACCTTAATTGGATTTACTTATGTATAATTGAACATATCATACTTTAAAACTGACTTAAAATATAATTTAACATTATTAATTACATATATGAAAAGTAAATTTTCAATTTAAATTCTGTATTTTTTATGTTTCATCAAAAAATTAAAAAAAATCATAAAAATACCAAAAACATTAACCCAAATATAATTTTGATATCATAATTTTAAAAAATTAAGATCATTTAAAAAAAATAATATACACATCTCAAAACATAGTTTTAAAATATGCATGTCATTAAAAGGCAGCAACATTTATTTTTATAAATATATAGCTTTTTTATGTTCAAAATTCGATTTATTCTTATCAATAACCCCAAAAAATTATTATATTACATTAAAAAACATTTTCTACAAATATAACATGTTAATTTAACAAATATCATTGAAAAATATAAATTAATATAATATATTATGATAAAATTCTATTATGAGCCTGAAAATGGCTCTTTATAAAAGCACATCGTTTATGTTCGATTTTATTTTTTTAATATCAAATTATTGGGAAAAATGAAATAATTTTATAATTTTTTTTAAAAAATATTTTCTTACTTCATTTTATCCCATAATTCTTTCCATTATAATGGATAAGTGATTCATATAAATTAAATAATAATAATAATATTTAATCATTTATTAACCTCATTGTTCGACGTGTCATAATTTTTTGATGCGATTAAATATAAAAATAAGAATACCATAAGATCTCTAGGTTATATTGTTTATTTAATTACTATTAATAAAACATTTCATGGAAGAATTGAAAAAAAATTATAGGGTCAGTTTGGGGACAAATTAAAACATTATGATTATTCTTCTATAGTTATTTTTCACTACACTCTTATTCATTTATAGAGAAATCCCTTGTGCACAAGTGATTCTTTTTTCAGACCATGATTGAAAATAAATTCAGAGTATATAATTAGATACAAGTGTCAATGTTCTGGAATTATCCTTTACCAATCTTATTAAAGATAATACATTCATATAATCTTTATATAGATCAGTTAAATTCACAACACATCCCTTTCAATCAAATTTTGATGAACACTTCCATGCTCCACACCAAGACAAATCTATGGAACATTGAGAACCTTGATCCTTAAAGACTGATTAGTACTATATATTTCATTTAATTTTAATTACTCTCTATTTATTATTAATTTTGAGAGTGTGATCATTTTTCTATTTTTATTTACACACACAGACTCATTCCCTTAAACTAGATAATATCTAATATTCTCTCAGAAGTTTTTATTTATATACCCACAAAAACTATGGAAGAGGTCATATTAAACTATATTGTTTTTCTTCCCCTATATAAATATGGAAGTTTATTTGATCCTAGATAGGATATCATAATATTTTTATACATAATCACGGGTTTGGATTAGAGTACTAGTAATAATAATCTAATTAAAAGCAGGTGATTTTCATGTGGAGTAGATTGGGTATTAACTTGATAATGAACATCTTGTTTTTTTTGTGTGTTTTTTTTCATTACCTCAAATATTATAATGTTGTTTTATTATATATACAAACAATTTCACTTGTAAGATAATATAAACCGCCATATATATAATGGATTTGATTAAGTAAATTGATTTGAAAATATTATATAACTTCAGATAATATTTTATCTAAACCTTAATCAATCATTGTGAAATGTTTTGAAAGATAAAAATATATTTAAATACTTTATTGAATAACTGTGAATTTAAAATTAATTTAGATGATTTTATTTTTTTATATAAATTATTTTATGTACTCAATTCACCCCTTATAAAGTTACTCACTACGAATAATAAAACTCATGAACATTATTATAAATAAATAAATAAGAAAACAAAAAATATTAGGATTATTTTGAGGTTATCATTAAGAAAAATGTGATCATTTTCCTATAAATTGACACATAGTTTGAAAATTTTCTTTATTATTCAATTCCTATAAAATATAATATAAAATAAGATAAAAACACGCAATCAAATTTGTAAAAATACTACAAACATATTTTATTTGAAATAATTGATACATTACATTTTTTGAAATAAACAAAAAAAACAACATCATAACCTAATAGTTTCCCCTATATCCCATATTTAATTTTCACTATTAAAAAATAAAATTTAATAGGATAGTGTGTGTTTCAAAAATGAGAATATTATTATTTTGATAATGGGTATACATGAAAAAGTAAACATTGCATCCACTATTCCATATCAATGGAATGGTATTAGTGGATTTATATCCCCGCTATATAAGACTTTAATAACATTAAAAAGTTATAATTTATTCCATTTACAATAATTTAAACAAAGTATACTAAACTTAACAATCATTTATGAAAAATAAATCCACAGGAAAATATAAAAAAGTGTATATAAGTGAAAGAGTTATTGGGTAAATAACAAAATTGGTATTGTATTGTTATTTTACATAGATTAAATAATTTATGTCACTATAAATTCATTATATGGATTATGTTTCATTGAATATATTATCTAATTTTCATGGATAAATTTCTCTTCAAATTAAATATTGTCTCTTATAGGTACCCTTATATAATGTATTTAATTTATTTTCCACCATCAATATTACATTTTTTGTCCATGAAATTTTGCAATGGGTAGGAGTCCTCATGGGAGGCAGTATTAGTTTGGATACATCCATTATCATATCATTAACACAAGGAATAATATATCCCAGTATGTATTTAATGTATTATCTAAGGGGAGGAACTTTTAAATTTTGTTTAGATATTTATTTGACATGTATTTTTATCTCAATTCAATCTTTTTAATAGCATTTTTAATGGAAATATGCTTCAATTTTTTTACATAAAATATTTCCAGATATTGTATGGAATTTTTTTCAACATAATTATCAGTATTCAGGTTTATAATATAATACTTGAATATGTAATTTCAAAACATGGTAGATTAATAACATAGTCGATACTTACAAAATTATTATTAAAATAAGTCAGTTTAAAAATATATTTCTATGAAATCATATTGAATTGTAGTTTCTTGTTTCAATTCCTATTATATCTATTATTTGTGAAAATATTCCAAGGGTTTTACATAGCCCTACCTAACTAATCCTACATAACAACCGGTATACTGAGTGTACCACCATAATCACACCTCAGTTTGGCCACTAGATAAATACTTTTAGAGAGTAGGAATTTTCCAAATATGGGAGTCCATAGCCTAATGAAAGAACACACACACACACACATATGAACAAACACCATAGTGTAACATAGAAGATTATTAAATTATAATAATAAATTCATTCATAGTAATTTACATACCACATCTGGATATAACAGTGCACTATAAAAGATATGATGTAGAAATGAATTCCCAACAACCAAAATATAGGTACAATAATAACACAATAAATAATATATTCTCAGCACCCAAACTCAAGCCCTTCATCAGTCATGCTACAATAGCATCCATATACCAGAAATGATCAACCAATCAAAAAAAATATCAAATGATCAATATATCATTTTCATATTATATGAAACATATTTGTAGTTCTCGTGAAGGGGTGAGTTTATACACGCATGGTAAGAGACCTCCAAATATCCAAGAAGAGATACATTAAAATAAAGTCAACTCAACACTATATATAGGGTGGGAAAAAAGGAATAACCGATATATTCATAATTAATTACTCATGGTACAAATTATAGTCTTAATATATTCAACCATTGAAAGAAATTATAGTGGATTTTTCATGTTTTCTTTATTACTGGAGTAACCTCAAGGAAATCATAAAGGGAAACCTACGCCTCATTGATAGGCATCTAATCCAAGGGAGTCCTCACTATAGTGGAGGATCCCAACCTTGATGAACCCATAATAAGATTGAGAACTACAATTGTGGGTATATAACCCTAACCCTAATATAATATATGGGAGTACTAAACCTACATGTAAATAGTTTTTGGGAGACGAAGACCCTAACACAGTCTCATCATCATGGGAGTTCCATTTACAACACTAACTCCAATGATCACACTCAAACCCCCTTGTCAACTAACAATCATATATTGAAATGTCTCATTTTGATAAATAAACATCATATCTCTATTATGACCATAATGGATAATGTTTTCTCAGATGCATAATTCTACCTAAAAGTGACTACTCTCTGGTCAATTATATATCATAGTAGAGGATATATGTAATTAAGGTCAGATAATGTAGAGTAAATAATGTGTACCTCAAGGGTACGTGGAAAATAACACTACATGGGCTCTAAGTTATGCTCTCTGATATAAGAATACCAATTCCATCTGGTGAAACATATCATGTAGATTAATATATAAGGTGTGTCGAGGCAGTAGGTGTCATGTGTGTGTGATCCTAGTTCAGAACTACTTTCCCATAAATCATTCATATAGTCTGTGGAGGTAGTCTACATAGTTTTTGATATTTAACACAAATGGAAATCACGTCCTTTTAATTGAAGAGAACATACTATCTATGTTCCTCTAAACTACATGTTCTATAGTAAGGTTTTTACCAAATTAGGAATATTATTCAATATGATTCACCAATTCCACAAACATTTTCATGATTTCCATCATGATATTTACATTTTTCTTGTAATTTCATCAATTCCATGGAAGAAAATGTATTACAGAAAGAGTTATCTAGAAATAAAATCGCATTCTTCCTCCTTGAATCCTTTCCATGTGAAACAATGTTACTCATATCCTTCTTGAATTTTTTGAATCATTATTAATAATTCAATATTCTATCAACCCACATGTTTTACGTGAATCAATAGAATTGGATTCCAATAATGATCTCACATCAGAAAAATGGGAATCTATTCAGGATATCCTCAACTATACATTGTACAGATAGACTTCAAATCATCAGAAAAATAAAATACTAATTAAAAATGAATTAATAACTGAGAGGGGAATCCATAAAATTAAAAAATGAGTATTCAACATTGGTTTCACTGTATATTACCATAATTTCCCTTAGAATCATGAATATATAATTCTGTGACACAAATTTTAAGATTATTAAAATTGTAATTAATAATTCATTTCAAATAATGAATTGATGGGATATAAATTTTTTACTCCCAGATTAAAATTTTAAAAAAGTTCATTGAATAATTAAAGAAGAAAACCCAAAAAATATCCACACCTCAACATTTGATAAACCACTAATAGAGAATGATTCCAAATTGATATAGTTAATGTGTTCTACTGATTCAATCATCGAATCAATGAACAATACATATACTTCATTAAATTATCTTACTACAGAAGGTCTACCTCACTCTTAATATCCCATGGTTATGTGGATAACAATAATTAATCGGTATAATAGTTATTATGTAGTGTTTATAATAGTATATATACAATAAATTAATATATTTAATTAATCGATTAATTTTAATAATTTTTCCATCTTGCATCTTATAATGACTGTGCATTGTCTAAGAGGCCGGTACGATCAGGACTTACATTACACTGAGGTTAAAACATATATTCCGGACACAACTATGGTCTCATTTCTCCATACTAAACTTTGTTTAGAAGGAATGCACTTATTTTGAAATTATGTCTGTATGAGTCAATATATTTAGTATATTTTATTTTAAAACATCTGGAATATATGATTCTTGAGACTATGTTAAAAGTACACAACTAGATACAAAATAACAATTTATAATTTCCAGTGGATATTATTGAAATACTAGAATCATTAAACTATCTCAATCATTATATATTTGCATCCTCAGAAGTAGAAAATACTCAAATAGATGATGGTACTCTACTTATATATGTTTATCCCACTCTCTTGATTCCTCCAAATGATTACTCTTTTTAAATAGACCATATATGAGGAGAATGTTCCAATTATAAAGGATCATATTCTATTTCTCCATTATCTACATAAGTTGTATTAAAAAAGAGACCCTATCATCAATGTAAATATCAACTCAGTCAGTAATGTGGGAAGGATCATGTACATATCTTATCAACTTTGAAATGTAAATGAAATTCTGAACTTTTTCCAATTGTGCAGAAATATATATGTGGAATCGAAACTCATTAATCACATTGAAATCTATAATATGATAAAACAACTAATATATATCTTTAAACCAAAATAAAATATCCACAAACAAGGACAATGTGAGACATTTTGTAACACATGGTATCCCATGTAGAACTACAATGCCCTCTGTCATCAGTATTCATAAGACTTCAATGGTTTTGGGAATTCCTTATATAATCCCTGATAATGTATAAATTCTTTATTATAACATAGAAATTATCTACCCCAATAAGTACTTAATGGACCAATTTTATCTATTACACTCATCACCTTCAATATATCTCCTGAAATTCTATAACACGCATGATTCCCACAGTAGGGTGATAACTATTGTTGTATGAAAAATATACAATTGGTAGGTCATTAATATATCATCTACAATACTTATATATGAATTATCACTTCCTGACATATAGTACCCACATATTATACATTTTTTTTCCTATTTTTTTGGGATAAAAACCCAGTTCATTATCAACTGAGTCCCTAAAGCCTCCTCCAAAATTCTTATAAATGATAGGTAAATTGAGAATCGTAGTTTTAGACAATCATAAATGGAACTATGAAAAGTTATATTATATCATGTGTTTAAAAAAAATATGTTATTTTCTTGAATTATGAACTTTGATTCATATAATGTGGCCTAAATTAATCTATCGATCTATGATTAGTCAGATAGTTCTATTACCTCTCATCATGCATTTAAATGAGATAAAAAAAATCCACTGATATGACATGAAATTTCCATGTTGATTCTTTAAGGGTATTGGATAACCTCATTGAAACCAAGTTCTTATATTTCACTAACTAACAGCTGAGGTATCTATAGATGTACTCTATTATAGTCTTCATTATCCCTATCCACTGGAATTGCAGACAAGGATCTAGGTGAATCCTTTAATCCCCAGGATATTTCATACAAATAGATGTGTAGTGTTCTCTAATCACCTTTTCTGAAATCCCAACTATAAACATATTCCATACATTTAATAGAGTTATATTCATCCTACCAAGAGATAATCTAATGGTTAATTATTTTATTAATATTTGGTCACAAAATTCATAAAATTAAATATATCTCAACTATACTTCCCATGATAACTATATGAGAAAGGGGATCAAAAAAATTAATCATATGTATATGTCTCATTCATCATCCACTAAGGATAACATCAATTAGGCCAATAAATTTGATAAATCACTAAGAAACTAGATATATGTTTCCTAGTTAGACTATCTACCGCAAAATTTCATTTCCATATAAAATAGACTATCTCGATTTCATAGTCCCACCAAAAAGTCTATTAATCACCATTATCTAATGATGATATCACTATATGTTGAGACGTACCCATGACTCTTGTGGTTTAAATATGAAATAAAATGTTCAACAAAAATTGAATCATCCCAATAATTTTTATGGAAACCAATACAAAATCCATATACACATCAGGTGTTTCATTGTTCTAAACATGGGGCCTCATATTCCTAAATATGTTTGATATCAAAAAATATTCTATGTGGAAACACACTCACCAAAATCTAGATTTAAAGGAATTATAAAACACAATATACCCAACCTCTTATTATGGATTACATTAAAGGGAGTGTGTGTCAACACTTCCAAAACTACTGAAAGGCCATATAGTACATATCCAATGATGTAAAAGCAAGCATATTATAGAACAAGTTTTTCAATAGATTAAAATTTTTAGAGAAATTTATCCGGAGTCACCAGTAATATAAATCCAACAAAAGGTAGCTCCTCACTACCCATATTCATTAGGGTCACTCCCATGGTAGAATGTGTATGATCCTTTTTCAGTCTATATATACACACAAATCTAAGATAGAATGTCATATAATATAGATCTATATAATAGAAAACATTAATTTTTTAAATTTTTTTTTCAATAACATAATTTTTGGATGTTTGTTAAGAAACATCCTCAAATGCACTGTAGGATCTGACTATGATTCCATGTATATGAGAACGAAATTTATTAACAACACTAAAAAATAGTCTATGGTAGTTTGATTGAACATGTTCATTAGCCCAATAAACACTAGTTGAAATCTATCATTCCAAAATGGAATCACAATGTACTCATATTTACTATAGAAATTGTTGGCGCTGAATTTTACACTAGGCCACCAAGGACATATTTGTGTAAATAGAAATCAATATTCGATTCAATAAAACATGGTGATATACCCTTAGAAGGTGCTCAGAAGTGATATGGTGTGTAAAAAATATAGTATTTATCGAGTAAGGATCATCAATGTCTAGTGTGACATATGAATTTCTTTTCCATAGAGGCCATTATAATTGTTCAAGGTTGGAACGTGCAAGATATGGGGTTTGTGGGAAAGATTTGGTCTCATATGCAAGGGTGTTCCATGCCCAATGTGACTGTAAATGGGCCCTTACACACTCATCGTCACTCAATTTCATGGAAAACATCATCTTCAAACTTCCATTCTATCGTAAAATATTTTTCCAATATATTGAAGTGAACCCCCCTCCTCTAGGATGATCTCAAGGAAGGTAAAGTGATGCTTCTTTATGTGTATAATTCCTCTTCCTCAATAGCTTGTAAACCATGGACCCATCAAGGTACTGCATCTTGGGAGATAGAAACCCCAGTTTCCTATTTTTTTGTGGTTCCATAATAGCTTGGTCATCTCCCTTTGCATTCTATTCCATGGAAAGTCTATGAAAAAGTACCCTTTTAATGAAACCTATGTCCCTGTGCACACATTGTTCTTGTCCTTAGCCTTACATATTGTGCACAAGACCCCAATATTGAGTGCACCCCTTTCTTCATGCTCCATGGTATGCCTTTACTCTAACACACCATGTTTTATCCCCTCTTGTGTGTAACACCGATGTCTTGAACACACATCCATTGTGTGGCCCACTAGGATTGTGCATAGTGATTTCATGGTCCCTCATGAGGTCTACCGTGTTATGGTGTCCTATCTCTTTCTTTTTGAAATTAGTATGCTAATCAACCATGTTTATTTGGATTAGGGACGCTCACATAGACCCCATAATCTACCACTCCTCTACAGCATTATCACCATGCATTACTGGTGTCTTCTCTCCCATAAGGCTTTGTGAGAAACTGTTGTATAATCCCAAGGGGTAAGGATCAAGTCCCCTCCACTCGTTCTACAGGACGTAAAAATGAAATGTTCTATCGTGCTCTATACATGACGTTAAACAATAACTGCACCCCATGAAATGACCATGGTGTTACACAACTCTAGAATTGTCCATGGAAACTCATCTCCATGTGAGTGATTTCTTCATCACATAGAATTTGGTCATCCACTCATGGAATGAGATCCTCATTGGGCAACTCACAAGCGTAATCCCCATACCACATCGTTTTGATGTGTCTTTCACGACTCAATCATCAGGCCCACTACTTCTTCTTGTTTCTCAAACGGAGCATGACTCATGTGAGCTTAAAGGTTAGTAGAGTTCATGATAACAATAACATACCTAGTGGACATCCCACAGGGAGAAAACCTCAGTTTCCACATTCATGGGACCATTCAACTGTAATCCATGAAATCTTTTAAATTACATGGACTTTTATTCCCAGACAATTGGGATATGTAAGGAGCCTCCTAGAAGTTTAATCGATCCAGTCACATCCATGATAATCTACTCACGTTCATACCCCAAGTAAGAACATTCCCCTTACATGGAATATCTCATCTCCTCTAGGAAAACTGGCCATCATTCATGCATAATCCCTACAAAATATACACCATGGGTCTCCTCATCAGGTAAAATTTTTTATGTATAAAAAAAATTAACATAAAAACTAATTTTTAGCTTAGTATTCCCAATATAAAATTATTTTTAAAAAATTAAATCAATTTTTAAATAATATTTTATATTATTGTCATAGACGCAATGGAAAAATGGGTTTTCAAAGTGAAATCATTCAAAAGTATGACATGTTTTGATATCTAATTTCAATGTTCAATTTATTTTAGTTTCATAAAATGGTTTTATTAATTTATTTTCAACTAATAATAATTTAAAAAATATTAAAATATAATATAACATTATTAATTATTTAGATGGAATTTCTTTCGATGAAAATACAATCTCTTTCACTTTTCATAAAAAATGAATCTTATCATAACAATTCAAAACAATAACCCTAATATAAATTTGAAATCCTGATTTCAAAGTTGATTTTTGTTTTTATAAATAAAATTTTCAAAATTTTCAATATTATGTCTTAAAAATTGTGTTCTATAAAAAGGTGGGAAATTTTCATTTTTGAAATATATAGACTTTTATCATTAAAATTGTATTAATTATTATATTAATATTATAAAACATATTGGATGAATTAAAAAAATATTTCAAATATATACCATATAAATTTCATTAATATATTTCACTAATAAATATTAATATAATTTATTATGATTAAATTCCACTATGGTAATAATAATAGTTTTTTTATAAAAACACATGCGTTATGTTCTATTAGTTTTTTATATACATTTATAATAATTTGGAAATCAATGAATTAATATTAAAAACATGTATGAATTATATTTTTATGTTTTAGTTAATCTCATTCATTCCCACCATTCTAATGTCTAGGTGATAACTATCACAATTAAATTGTAATATTAAATTGTTTTTTAGGCTTGATGTTTCTCTCTGGAATAGGGGATGATCTTATTGATTTAAGATTCAAACATTCCAAGTGGTTTCTAACGGGTTTGTTCGTAGAACCGAAAAAATACAATGATTCCATATCCATTTGAACCTACTTTCCAAAGGTAGGTGCTCATTAGTTGTGGACTGATAAGGCTTAAGAATTTGTATTGGTCGAGAGGATGAGAGGTCGGACTCATCACAACTTTTTTAGGGGAATTATTTTCTAGTACGAGACTCTCTTTATAGATTTAAGTTATGTTCGTGAATCCTTATTACATTACCAAGTATAAAAGGAGTTTTCCTTTAGATCTGACATTCAATGATTGATATGTATGAAATTTAGAGAATATTTTATATGTATTCAAGGTTTTTCATCGATAGAGAATCATCTGTATTTGTTTAGAGATTCTTAGTTGATGGTATCCTTCAATACATGAAAGTCTCTTGGTCATTATGATGACCATACTGGTTTTAAAGCCACTCAGTGGGGCACTTGAATTTTATTGTCATTTAGAAGGACATTGATTATTTCATAGTTGGGATTGTACATGCATATGGGCTACCTATGTATCCTTTGTTTTGGAAAAGGAATCATAACCCACGTAGTTCGTGTAAGGGGGTATGATGTTTATGCATGATTGATGGATCAATGAAATATGTCATGATTAATTTTACTCACTAAGCTCACGTGAGTTATGCACAGTGTGAGAAACAAGAGGTATTGGCGAAACCAGACAGTTGTGCCACGAATGATGCAATGATGTGGGGCTTATGTGTGTATGAATTCCCAAATAGATGAGGATTAAGATTTACATCAGGGAAGAAATCTAGGACTAGGGTCTATAAAGGTATATGTGCTTCATCGAGATTTGGATAATCTAATCTTGGGGCTTACTCCAAAGGAATATTCCCAAGTTAGGAGGGGACTTATGATTCTATTTTACTCCTAATAATGAAGCCCATATCAGAAGTAAATTAGGACTGGTTAAGAGAAATTAAGACTGGGGCTTACTCTTGAAAAGGAGGCCCAGGTTAAAGGGATTTGAAAATTAAAAGGGACTTGGGGATTACTCCCGAGGAGGATGCCCATATTTGAGATAGGGGATTACTCCTAGAAAGGAAGCCCTGGTTAAAATAAGTATGGTTGGGGCTTACTACTAAGGAGGATGCCCATATTTTGGAATTTTAAGATTGCGTCTTACTCCTGAAAAGGATGCCCAGATTAGAAAACTTGGGGCTTACTCTTAAGGAGGATGCCCAAAATTAATGGGAATTATTAATGGGACTTACTCCTAAAAAGGAGGCCCAGTTTAAGGGGTTCTATCATCTTAAAGGAGGAGGTTGAATGAATGAAATCTCAATCTTTAATGACATAAAGATGTGTAAATCACTAGGTTTTGAGAGACGTTCCACGAAGTTCCTTTCAGATAAGGATGTCAAATCAAGAAATCATGTCATAAATGGCTGTGAAGAGTGTCTTGAAGACTGAATCTTGAAAAGGTGAGGTGAAATGGCATAAGAGGGGTGAAATGGGTTGGAAAGACACCAAAAAAGATAGGGGCGTGCATGTCCTGAAATGCGTGCAGGTACTGCGTGGGCACGCAAGTCCCTGGGCACACAGGAATACCTGTGCGACACATGGGTACTTGCGCGATTCTCAGGCCTTAGGGTAACACTTGGTCGAGACTTGGCTCAAACCCTTGGTATTATCCCAAGAGGCTTTCCAGAAGATGGCGCGCTAGTTCTGGTGAAGAAGTAGGGCGGCACGCAAGTGTGTCCATTTCCCTTAAGGGTAAAACACTTTGGAGCCCAATTGTTAGTGAATTCTAACATTTATACCTTACTCCTCTTGTTTAGAACTTCCATTCTAGGTAAAGAATTACCTTATAAGTGTTCAGAAGACCTGAAGAAGAGACTTGGGCATTCAGAGCTCTATGTCTGAATTTTGGAAAAAATTCCCCCTTTAATGGGGGGCCCACCGGGGGTATTTATAGGCTGGAGAAGACCCCGAGCAGTTATCACTGATGGTGCGCAAGTCACTTGCATGACCATTAGGAGGCGCGCATGTATACTTGCGTGACAGTAAGGGAAGTTGCGCGACCCTAGGTCCTTTGACTCCTTTTTCATTCCTTTGTCGATTTTGGATGTTTTCTACAAAGGATGAATCACTTTGTGCCAATTCCTTTCCCTTTACATTTTTTAGACAATGTGGCGAAAAGGAGCGTAAAAAAATGTCCCCCCTATGAGTTGGATCCAAAATAATAAGGATGTGACCCTGAGGAAAAGAATATAACCAAAGGGAAAGAGGCGCGCAGGTGTTCCCCGCTCAACCATCATCGCCCAAGTGCGAGTCGCACAGGGCTGGAGCGTGCTGGCTGTAGGCACGTAGGTGGCCAGCCCGACCTATATATATGCGCTCATTTGTCTCTCATTGCACAGAACTTCTGATTTTTGAGCTCTCACTGCACAAGTCATCTCTGCCGCGCATGTTTCTCTCTTTTCCGCTTTTCCATTGTTGTTGTGCTGTTGTCAAGGTATCTATACCTGTGTAGTGATACTTTCACGTCAAAAACACGCGCGACACATCCATACTTGTGCGTCAAAATTAGACTTGCCCGCCTTAATGACTTTTCCATTTTTTCTGAATTCCTTCACAAATTTTATGAAAAAAATCAACTTACATAAGAGTTAATTATTCAACTTCTGTGCAGAATCAATGGCTCCCAAGAGAATTGTAATGGATGATGAATTGGCTAGAAAGTTGATTGATGATATAATGAACATTGTTGGCCATGATTACTATGATATCTGTGACAACACTCTCCCAGATTTGGATAAGTACTTGAAGAAATATCATCTTAATTTCCCACAGAGCATCTACCGGCCTCAATATTGTCATGGTCATCTACAAGGAATCAATGTTCCAGATGCAAAGAATTATATGCCTGAGATGCAGTTGCACTTCTACTCCTCTATTTCGGTTATGTAGTGCATTAAGAGGAACAACCTTGGTGTTACCTTTCAGATTTTTCCAGCATTCCATTTCCTTGCAGATATGAAAATGGAAAACCCATGGGCTGAAATGTTTTCCACTGCTGTTTGGTGGAGAGAAGAAAAATATGGTATTAGAACAATATCTGAAAAGAGTACTCTATCCAAATGGATCTTCACTTCCAATGCACCATTCTCAAATCCATGTATCCATCTTCCATGTCTCTTGGACAGAAACAGAGTCACTGTTTGATCAGCAAAAAATTTTCTCAAACCGCATTCAAGAACATCCTTTTACAATTATTCCAAGAAGAGGTGGTATCATTGCATCACTTATTGAATCCACTTGAATGCATTAATTCCAGGTGGCTGCTGATGGAGCTCAGGATGCTGTGAAGAAAATAAAGAGTTTTTGTAGAATGTCTCCTGTAATTCCTTGAAAAAGTGAAGAGACTCCAATATGTGGATGTCCTTATAACTCATTTGCATCAATGAAAAACACTTTCATCTTCAATTATTTGTTCTTGTATTTTCCTGCAACCTGCTTTAAATTTTACCTAAGCCAATGGGCCTAGTAAGCATAGTTTGATTTTTACTAGGATTATTATAAATAATCCTACAAACTTTGAATCTTTTAATTTCTCAATATTAACTAAATCAAAAAAAATGTATGTTTAGTGATCTTGAACTTGACTTTTATTCAGAGTTCCTTTGACTTTTGTGGTAAGTTTAAAGTCATGCATGTCGGACATAAAGAGGATAATGTTTAAGGTCAAAATAGCTTTGACCGAAATGAATTAGAACTTACTCAATTCCTTGGAAATTTATCTGAAAACATATTATCATACTCAATTATGAGGGAAAATATGTAAACTATAACTTAATAAAATATGAATCTGAGGAATGATATGAAAAATAGCTAAAAGTAATTAGAAGAATTAGTTCCCAAGAATGATGTAACCATTATTTAAAAAACATGCTAGGGGGTAAAATAATGCAGGGCTACTTAAGGGCATTGGATACATAGTCAAATAAATAGAATCTTTTGGCTGTCAGGTCCGTTATGTAGACTATTTATGCAAGGCCACCTAAGGGCACGTGCTGCATAGTTAGGCAAAAGAACTCTCAGAAATTTAATTTCCTAGTGCTAAAAAGCCAGTGAATGTTTGTGGAGATTCAAAATTTTGAAAGTATAGAGTTTGTATTATGGAATGAGGTACATGAATATGGATAAGATATTTCCAAAGAAGATTATTGAAGATCTGGATGGATATCACTCATATGATGGTCTAACCCAAACGTAGGGAAGGTGTATATAAACCATAGACTTGAATACTTTCAGATCATGAAAAAGGATATGGGACAAATATGTTAATGATGGCTATTTTTGAGGATCCCTACATATTATTATTTAGACAAATAAGGACAAAAGAGGTTTTCTTCCCAAGAATAAAGTTACCACTATTTAAAAAACCCGTTAGGGGGTTGAATTATGTAGGGCCACCTAAGGGCATTTGCTTCATAGTCAAATAACATCATCTTTTGGATGACAGTTCCGTTATATAGACTATTTATGCAAGGCCGCCTAAGGGCACATACTGCATGGTCAGGCAAAAAAACTCTCAGAATTTCAGGCCTTTTGTGATTAGAAGTTAAGAAAAGGGATATGATGATCTGAAAATATTTAAGCTTAGGATTATGACTCATAAATATGGGTATTGTCCAATGTATGAAGAGATACACAGATCAATGCTAACCATAATCATTTTGTGGTTGGGTCCTGAATGGAAATGTTGGACTTCACTAAGTATCCCATAAGGATGGGCGTCAAGCCATACGTAGTTCTTGAACTACAGTTTAACGTAGTGTGGGACAAAAGGGTTGGAGATCTTAGTTTAGGGTCATAGATCTTGGACCATTATAAGAAATACATAGTGTGTGTTTTCATGGGGGCTACTCAGCCAGGGGACTGAAAGAGGAATCAAGCCCACGTAGTTCTAGAACTACCCTCTGTACAAATTAGGTTTGTACATGTGAAGGTTGAAAGGGGATTTTAGTGAAATGATGGTTTAACCCAAGATAAAAAGTTCAGGTATTTCCATGTATGCATGTATTCTTTAAAATGAAACATGATTGAAAATCAATGTAAATAATGATTCCCTCCCAGGTGAGGGTATCCACAAATATTGTAGTTTATTGTCATATTGGAAAAAAGTGTTGTATAGTTTAATGTCATATTGAAAGGAAAATAGTGAACCAATGTAAAGATATTGATTCTAGGGGCGGTTTC
The DNA here is from genome assembly GCA_963277665.1 of Viscum album. Lineage (NCBI taxonomy): Eukaryota > Viridiplantae > Streptophyta > Magnoliopsida > Santalales > Viscaceae > Viscum > Viscum album. The sequence continues at coordinate 598,667,459 of OY728134.1, read as the reverse complement.
ACGAATCAACATCGTATGAGATGGAGGTGAACCGATGTGAAGAGATTGGTTTTGGGCTTGAACCTTGGGAGGTTGCCTACATACCCATCCTGGAAGGCAAGGATCAAAGTCCGTGTAGTTCAATTAATGAATGAAATAGTGATCAAGTTGTCCTTGGGGACAACGAACTAAAAAATAGTGTTGGGACATACACATGGTTAGTAGCCCAGAGAGAGTGTTATGGTTGAAATTTGATCTAAACTCACGTGAGTCATACTTGGTTTGAGAAACAAGTGATAGAAACAACCCTAACGATGCACATTTTAATGACATGTAAGACATATGAAGGGACTATACAGTTTAAAGTCTTGCAATTAAGACTATTGGTGCTGCACAATTTAATTTCATGTAATAGGGACAAAGTATAGTTTAATGTCATGTAGGACGTATTAAATGACTTTCTGTACAGTTTAGCGTCATGTAGGTAGGAGGATGGGGACAATATATTTTAATGTCATGTTGTACAAAAAGAGGATTGTGCAGTTTAATGTCATGTTGTGAGGACAAAAGAGTACACCATTTAACGTCATGTTGGACGTATTTGGTACTTTTTCACAGTTTAACGTCATATTGGATGAAAAAGGGACGATACAGTTTAGAGTCTCATTGGATGTAAGTGACAATAGTTTAGGGTTATATGCATGGACCGTTGGTTATGCAGTTTTATGTCTTGATGGACGCAAGGGACTTACATATAGTTTAACGTCATATAACAAGGACGATGAAGGGGGACACAGTTTAACGTCATGTTGGACGAAATTGAAATAGTTTAATGTCATATACATTGACCCTGGATGGTGCAGTTTAACATCATGATGGACGTAAGAGATGTGCAAATAGTTTAAGGTTGTATGAATGGACCATGGGTGGTATAGTTTAACATCATGCTGGATGAAAGTGAAAATAGTTTAAGGTCGTATGCATGGACCGTGGATGGTGCAGTTTAACGTCATGCTGGATGAAAGTGAAAATAGTTTAAAGTCATATGCATGGACCATGGATGGTGTAGTTTAATGTCATGCTGGACTAAAGTGGAAATAGTTTAAGGTCCTATGCATGGATATTGGCTGTATTTTTTGTTCATACAAAATATATCTTCAAGAAATATAGCATTGGTTAGAGTAGTGATGAGTTCTACATCCATTGAGATTAAAGAATATGCTCCATTGGAGTAGACCATATGTATTGAGTAAGGTCCTTCCCATTTTGGCTCAAGATTGGGAGGTATCTTTCATGGTATCATTAGAGTTCTGAGAACTAATACCAATTCTCCCTGAGTGAATGAACGAAGAAGAACTTTTTTGTTGAAAGATCATGCTATTCGATTCTGATAGACTTCCAAATGGTGCAAAGTGAACAATATTTTCTCATCTAGCCGTTCCAATTCATTCAATTGCTTTTGATATTGTTCATCTGTAGATGACTGATCACAAATGGATACTCTGAGTGAGGGTAGTTGAACTTCAATGGGAAACACAGCTTCCATTCTATATACCAGGGAATATGGAGTTGACCGCACTATAGTGTGGGTGGTAGTCCGATAAGACCATAAATCATGAAATAGTTTATCAGGCCATGATTTCTTATCTTTATCCACCATCTTTTGTAGTATATTTGAAGGAATCTTATTGAAGGCTTCTATCTGGACATTGGCTGCTGCATGAAACCGAGATGAATAGTTGGATTTGATGTTGTATTCTTGATTCAACTTCTTTTCCATGGATGAATAGAAGTTGGTGCCATTGTCCATCACTATGGTATGAGGGACATCAAATATGGTAATGTTGTTAGACTTTATGATGCTAACAATGCATTTAGAACCGACTTCATTAAGAGGTATTGCCTCTACCCATTTGGAAAATAAATCAGTACCAGTAAGAATATACTTAAACTGCTTGGTCGTAGCTGAAGGGTAATGTCCCACCACATCCATTCCCCATGTGGAAAATGGCCACGAGTATTTAGCTGTATGAAGCAACTATGGAGGTTGATGAATGAAGTTGGATGTACTTGGATTTAATGACACTTCTTTGTAAAATAAACACAATCATGACTCATTGAAGGCCAAATGTAGCCAATCCTCTGAATCTGATCAGACAGTCTATATCCAGACAGGTGGGCACCACACACTCCTACATGCACTTCTTTCATGACAGCCATTGTCTTTTTACCATCAATGCATCTGAAGAGAACTCCATCAAAACCACGTTGGTAGAGAATTTTCTCTAGGTGATCTGGGCTATCATAAAGAGTTAAATTGACCACACGTCGCCAGATTTGTTCTTTCTCGGCTCTATCAAGTGGAAGTGTTCCATTTTGAAGGTATTCCATGATAGGTGACATCTGTCCTGTAGTACGACCATATGGCATAGGAATGGGACTAATTTCAATAATTTCCTCTGTTCTGATTCGAACATATGGTGAAATTGCACGACAGTGGGCAATACTGATGGTTGTCTCATCCCGATTTGGATCATCCAGAGTTGTCGCTATATTAGCTAGTGAATCAGCTTGAGCATTTTGGGATCCTGGAACATAAGAAAATGTCGGTTCCGAAGGTAATTCCGCCATTAAATCTCTGATGCAATCATACAAAAGGATTAGTTCTTCTTTTCTGATGGCATAATCCCCATTGACTTGTTTGATTACCAGGTCTGAATCACCTTTCAACTTTATGTGATTCACTTGTGCTTGAAGCAACAATTCCGAGAATGCGATGAGAGCTTGGTATTATGCTTCATTATTGGTATCACCTTACCACAGTAAGAAGGAATAGGGTAACACTGCCTTTTCTGGAGAAATCAGCACAATTCCTAAGCCAACTTTGTGGTATTTAGGATTTTCCATTTTCCTCCTTGTTGGACTTATGGAAGCACCATAAAAATACATTTACCATGCCTAAGAACATTAATGAATAGAGAATACTTCCTCATCAGGGAGTTCAATATATGAAAATGTGTCTTCCACTGAAGGGTGTTCAGCCAGGAAATCAATCAGAGCTTGGCCCTTTATTTCTTTTTGAGACACATAATGAATGTCGAATTTCTGCAAAATAACTGGCCACCTTGCCAGAAGTCCTGTAAGAATTGGGCGACTAAGGATGAATTTGAGCGTCTTATTGTGAGATACCAATTGGACCTCGTGATGTTGCAGGTTGTGTCTCAACTTCTGAACATCAAAGATTAATGCCAAGCAGCACTTCTCAATACTTGAATACCGGGTTTCTGCTGCAAGCATAGTCCGACTGAGGTAGTAGATGCTGTTTTCATTCCCAGCATCATTCTTCTAAGTAAGAATGAAACCCAATGATCACTCTAAAGCTGTCACATAGAGGATAAGTGTACTTATTTCAATAGTTGGCATGAGTACCGGTGGACTCAAGAGGTATTTCTTGAGAACATCGAATGCTTATTGACATTCTTCAGTCCACTGGTAAGTGACTCCCTTCTTTATCAATTTGGTGAAGGGTAAAATTTTTCATGCTAAATAGGTGATGAAATGTTGAATATAGGCTAAGTGTCCTTGAAGTCCTCCAAATTCTTTCAAATTTTGAGGAGGTGACATACCAAGGATTGACTTTTTCATCTCAGGATCGACCTCAATACCATGATGGCGTACAACAAAGACGAGAAATTTTCTTGAGGTTACCCCAAAAGAACATTTTAAGGGGTTCATCTTCAAATTAAGTTGTCGAAGCTTATGGAATATGACATCAAAATCAGCCAAATTATTAGAACATTTTTTGGGTTTGACTACCAAATAATCCACATTGCATGAAACAAACATCCCTAAAAATGGTTGGAAGATACGATGGATAGCACACTGATATGTTACACCTGCATTCTTTAAGCCAAAGGGCATTACCCAGTAGCAAAACACACACTGAGGGGCTATGAAGGCTATAGATTCCTCATCTTCTGGGGCCATTCGGATTTGATTATATCCGGAATATCCATCCATTAAGGAAAGTGCTTAATATCAAGCTGTTGCATCAATTAAAAGTTCTATAATTGGAACTCAGAAATCATCCTTAGGACAATGCCGATTAAGATCTCTGAAATCGATGCAAACTCTAATTTGTCCGCTCTTCTTCTTTACAGGGAAAATATTAGCCAACCACATGGGATGTTGAACTTCTCTAATGAAGTCAGTTTTGATAAGCTTATCCACTTCACCTTCAATTTTGGAAGCATAAGTTGGGTGTGTTCTTCTAGCGGTTTGTTTAAATCCCCGATGATCCTCTGGTAAACAAAAATGATGAGTAGCAACATCAGGATTAAGCCCGTGCATCTCTGTATAGTTCCAAGAAAATAGGTCTCGATTTTTCTTTAAAAAGGAAATATACATGTATTGTTCTTCAAGAGTCATGGCCGCACTGATTAATGTAGGGCATGGATCGTCTTTTGTACACAAATTTATTTCTCTGAGTTCATCCATGGTGGTAAAGATACCCTCTTCAAATGTTGTAGGAGAATCTCTGAGATCATCCTCTTCTTCTTCAACATGTGTTATTTATTCCATTTCTACTTGCATAGTAGATGATAAATCAGAATTTCCATGATCAGATGAGATGTTAATATTTGAACATCCTGAAGAAGAAGCTTCCATTTCTAACCTGATTGATGATGAAGGGTCTTCCTTTGAAAATAAAGAGGATATGATGGATTGATAATCGACATCAATTTTCACCTCTGATGTTGCTATAAATTCATCTAGCCTGATTGGCGAGGTATAGACTAGTTGGATTTCAGCAGATGAAATGAAGATGTCACCATTTGGGCTGTCATCACTGCTTGGTGGGTTAAAAATTTCTCCCATGTTGTCTGGCTCGATTGTCATAATTGACATTGTGGATCTTTCCATAAGAGTATTTTTATTTGGTTCTATCTTGTCAACTTTACTGATAGGAAACACATAATCGGTACTCACATGTGTAAATGGATTTACTGGAATCTTCTCCAAACCATATGGAGCATTATCTTTGGTAATATACTTTGTTGTGGATTTCTCCTTTCCCTTCATGTGATCGAATTCCTCCTTAATGTATTGAGACTCACATGTCTTGAAAGGGGCCTTATCACCATACAATGTCCCATCTTGACCATCAAAACAATATTTGAGACATTGATGGTATGATGATGGGATAGCCGCATGCTGATGTAGCTAGGGTCTTCCAAGCAAGATGTTGAAGGCTGAGTCTTGATCAACCATCATGAAATCTGAAATGGATACAAGATCTACAAACTGAGTTCATAGTGTAACTTCACCCAGTGTTTCTTGTTCATTTTTATCATATCCTTGTAACATCATGGTAGAAGGAGATAAATCAGATTCCGTGAGGCCCAATCGATGAAGTGTATGAATGGGCATGAGGTTGACTCATGAACCATTATCAATGAATGCTATTCGGATGTCTACACCATTGACCTTGACAGATATGTAAAAAGGACTAATATTTCCATGCACGACATCATTTTCATCTTCATTAGTAAAAGATATTACTGCTTGGAATTCTATAGGATTATTCTCTATGTGATAGACATCAGCTGCAGCAATTTCAGTTTCAAACTATTGAGGACTTCAAAAAGCCTCAAGGAGTGCTTCCCGAAGATCCTTTGATAAATTCAAGGCATCCAGAATTGATAACGTGGCCGGTAAATGGGCTAGGTGTTTCAATATATAATACTTCTGATCCAATGGTCTGCGTTTCCCAATAGGAACATGTGGTTTATCAGGTGTCTTGGAAGTTGATTCTTTGGAAGTTGATGCATCTTGTTTCAGGGTAGGATTTGGAAATATTTCTGGCTTTGGAATATTAGACTGATTAGATCCATTTACTTGCTGAGAGGACGAAGATGTAACCTTCAACCAGTCTTCCAGAATAACTATGCCAGGACTGAATTTTCTATTGGTGGAAGAACATGCTTGTTCTTGTTGAGCCCGCTGAAGGGCTCTTCCATGAGTTTCTGCTGCATACACAGTTCTAGCAGGGGTAGAATTGGAATAGTGGATTCTAAAAGATCCACGTCTTCCCCTGTATCCTGAGCCTCTAGAACTTCCTCCAATTCCTCTATTTGATATAGGGAATTCGGGCTCATCAAAATCGAAACTACAACTGGAATATGGATCTGTTAATTGAATCATATTAACAGAACCGAATACCAACTCTTCATCCGATGAAGACTCTGCCTGATTAGCTTGTTTAGGCTGTGCCGTTTGGTGGGACGGTGCCCGTAACTTCTAAGTAGATGGAATAAAATCTACTATAGTCAAAGAAATCTTAGGATTTGACACATACTCATCATCTTCTGATTGTTCCTCCTTGTAATTGTGCTGTTTCTTTGAGGATTTTCCCTCTAATGAAGATGGTTTTTCTGCGGCATTCATGGAAGAAGGCACAATTGGTTTCTTCAATTGTGTTATCAAAATAGCATGATTTTGGTTGATCATCTTTCTGACCATCCAATCATCATATTTTTGTGCATTTTTTCTTTTGAATTCTTTCCACTCGCCTTCCTCCTCTGGAACTGTATCAGTAACACATGCAACCTAGACTGAAGAGCCTTTTAGTTTGACTTGTCCCGAGTCGACCATATTTTGGATGAGGTCCTTGAAAAGAAAACACTCTTAAATGGGATGCCCCAATATCTAGTGAAACGGGAAATAGTTGGGATGGTCTTCATCTCCTTCCTTATTTGGCCTCTTAGGCCTTGGCAATTGATCTAAATTAATTTCCAGAGCCGAAATGAAATAACCAAGAACATTTTCAACTCGGAAAGATTAAAATTTGCTGTTAAAATCCTAATTTTTATTCATATTTGATCTCTTCGATCATCATGATGAAACAGATTCTATTGTTGACGCTCAGGAGGTGGAGACCTTCGGGAAGATGATGGTTTGGAAGTAGAAGAAGGTATCGGTTCTTGCATAAGAATAACTGTAGCAGTCTCTGTTTTACCCATTCTCCTTCCTGGATCTGATGGAATTACATGAGATTTAGCCTTAGTCTATATTAGAGAATCTTCAATCTGTTGAGAGATTGAAGTATGGTCTCGAAATCCTCCTGTGTATTTCACATTGATCAGCAGTGTGTGTAACTCGTCACGTAGATTTTCCACACAGATTGTCAACAGTTCCTCTTGAGGGAGTGCTAAGCTCAGGGAATATGTCAATCCCTTCCAGCAAGCAATGAAATCAGAGATTCTTTCATTCTCCCTTTGCTTACAGTTTGTAAGATCAAAAACTGTTGTCTTTGGAAATGTTGAGCTGAATTGAAGAAGAAATCATTGATGGAGATCTTCCAATCTGGTAATTGACCGGGATTTCAAGCTTGTGTACTAGACAATGGCTGGCCCTTGCATGGTTCGCACGAAGCATCTGAGTTTCACTACTTCTTGCTGCTCCGGAGTTCACATCATAGGATCGCAACAAGACACGTAATGCGTCAAATGTTGTTCAGGATCTCCTTATCCATTGAAAATAGGGAATACAGGATTCCCAAAATTTGATAGGGGAGGGATTGCATTTACCCATTCAGGGTAATATTTCTTTTCTGGTTGAACCTGCGCACACTTACCTTCCATAGTCGCTAACTGAGATGTTAATGACTCAATAGTAGTTATTAACTTTTGAGAAACATCCATTTGAACTTGGAATTGAGTAGGTGCAATGACTGGATTTTGGACAGGTATGGCAGCTCTTACTGCAACTGATGGCAGCACTGCCAATTGTTGTTGAACTTGACCCGTAGGATTATACCTGTGAGGGTGTACTGATAAAGGAGGATATTCTTGATCCATCTCAGTAGGTGAAACAAACTCCCTTGGCTGACTGACTCCAGCATTCTTAGGAGAAATACTACCTTGAAGTAGTTCGCGTTCAACCTCCTCAATTATTTCATTTCAACCTCTTGTTGCGCAAATCTTTTCTCTAGTGAGAGCGATTGGCCTTCTCCAAAGGAAGGAAATGTAACCTGATTCTTTCCCTTCCCCTTGTTTTATTACTTTCGGAGAGGGGGAAGTGGGTTATTTGAGGGAATACCCATATTTTGGATAAACCTTTGATTTTGTGTTCGCACACCTTCTTCATTTGTGTATGTGCGTACAACTTCTTTAACAAGAACCTATTAATCTGATCCCTCTAAGTGAGCCTCATCTGGTGGATCGGCAACAATGACATTGATAATGTTAATTGATTCATAATGCATTGCATCCCTTCCATCAGCATTTCTGTGATATTGTCTTCTGCCATGCCCCGGACAAAACATTGGCTTTTATTGGTTTGATCCCTCAGGAACTTCTTGGTGAACCGTAATTTGGAGAGAATCTCCTAATAATTTGGCTCTTCATTCCTCTCTAGTCTTCTTCCCTAATCGAGAAATGACCGAATTTCTCTGAGGAGGGGTTGATGATTTGAAAAAGTCCCCAGTCTGGTGGACTAGGGTTGTTCCTTCGGACTTTTCTCAACTCCTCAAATCCTATTTGTTGATTCCAAGGGTTGGTTTAAAAGAGTCCCTAGTCTGGCAAGCTTGGGTGGCTTTTGACATGCTATGTATGAGACTTTCTTAAAATCTCTCCTGATCTGGTGGACCTTAGTCCGGAAATTAGCTGGATGCATCAATCGACATCCACTTTTATCACCCAGCTCGAAAGACCATTGGATGATTTCTGACACTTCTGTCACTTGATGATGTGCTTACTCCATTCAAGAGGCCTGTTCAATATTCTCGTTTTCTTGATGCATGAGTAATTCAACAACTTGTTCTCTGTATTATTAATTTTGAAAAGAATAGTTGAGGCCTATTCTTGGGAAAGCTTTTGATTACAATCAAAACCCATTGACTGTGGCCGGCAACGGGCAATAACATTGCATGAGACCATTTTCGGCAGGCTTTGATGACTGGAGTGAATAGTGAAATGTAGTGCTCCATTAACACCCCATCCTCTGACATGAATACCAGATGGGGAATTGAAAATTTCCTAGCGCAATCTTCTTAGGGCGCCAAGGCATGAACGCTGAAGGGCTCTCTACAGCTTTTCAGCCTTCGGATATCAAGAGACAGATAGAGATGCCAAATCAATCTGACATTGTAACCCATCTATTATCTTAACATGATTTTCATATTCATCATAAGATAATACTTTCTTTTCCAACTAACAAAGAGTTTTCCATATGTTGAGATGAATATCATGAATTCCATCTTCCATCAACATCTAAGGAATGTCATACTAAGAGTCATCCAAAGGCCAAAACATGACTGGCACTTCACCTTTCACCAGTTGTTTTCTCATGTTTAGCATTTCCTATTTATCATTCAATGAAAATTCTTCTACCTGATTTGACTAGATCTGGTGCTTCCTTGTTGCTTCATCGGATTCAACAAGATTGGTAGATAAATCACTAATCAAACTAGAAGATACATGACTTATGGGTGGTTCGGAGAATGACCTACACCCTGGGATATCTTCCGATTGAGAAAGTATTTCACCTGATAGCAATGAAGCATCAGACATGACTGGTTTCGCATTTGCAAGTGCCTCAAGATAAGTGGGCTTTCTCGAAAAAACATTTTCCACTAGAGCATTTTCCGGGCAATGTGTATCACTACTGTGGAGAGGACTTTTGCTTCGAAATTCATCATCATAGGGAGGACCACAGTGGTGGGTTACAAGAAAAGATGAGATCTCTTGCTCCTTGGTCTTCTGACCACACATAGTGTTCCTATGGCTCTCATCTGAAGATGAAACATCGAGATCGACCGAATTGTCATGAAGCATGCCTTCATGAGGAAGTTTATGTTGAAGACCTTTGGAATTAATGTTCCCACTATTGGGAAATGAGGGATTAGAATCTTGAATTCCAACAGATAACTATCTTAGGTCTTCAAGAACTCAAGCATCAAGAAAGTCCTTGTTACAGATTGGCTCTTGATCTCTTCACTGTGTTCGGTGGGTCTTCTTCTTAGATGTCTTGTTAATCTCCTTGGACACCACTTGTTGACGAAAGTGGCTGCTCTGAGCAGGTGTATGTGCCTGATCCGGAGAGATGGACAGGTTAGGCTGACTATCTCTACTCAAATTAGGTGTATGTGCCTGACTTGGTTGTCCGTTTGATATGGGGGAGTACGCCCCACAACCCTCTTGGACTAAAAAAGATTTCTGTGTCTGTTATGGAGTGAAATGTTGACGTGTCACTCCACTGGTAGGGATATATTTATGTGTCTTTCCCTGAGATGTGGCTGAAGCTGTTATAATATTCTGGCAAGTATCCAGAATATGAGTAGAGATTTTCTTCTACTCTTTCACCATTGATAGTATATGCAAGGTGACTTCATCTATCAGAACATGGATATACGTCCATTCCATGCTTGGAGTTGGTGTATGATCCAGCTCATATCCTCCTTTTCCTGTTAGTGAATCCTGACAGTACTCAAGTGTGGGGGTAGAAAGTTGAGTATGCGTCTTGTTTGTCGCTGGAGATTTCCGATAGACTTCTCTATGTGCTACAAAGAGAGACTGTTGGTAGTCTTGATCAATACGAGCAGGTGTATGTGCCTGTTGTTTGCACTTCGCCGAACGTGGTTGACGAGCTCCATCATATGTAGTCAGATGAGCCTGCTGACTAGCTGATGATGTATAAACAGGTATATGTTCCTGCCTATAGTACTCTGCTGGAATTTCCTGGTGGGATTGGAATGATGCTGCCAGACGATTCTACTGGACAAAGGAATTAAAATGGTCAGGTGTGTCTGTCTGCTCGTTGCTTGCCACAAATTTAGGTTGGTGGACTTCTCCGGAGATGGCAGAGATGAGAACTTGCTCACTGTTAAACGGATTTCGCCTCTGGCAATTCTTCTTTCCTGATCGGGTTCAAGGAACCAGAGCCGAACGCCTGGAGTTGGTACCCTCATCATGTTGAGGGTGCACTACTGCACGAGTCTGGCGATGATTGTTAATGGGAGCCCTCGGGGTGGACTCCTCTCTCCGTGGATTAAGGCCCTAAGGGACCTGCTCATTCACCTCCTCAGAATATGGGAATTAATGGTGATTGTGTTCTGGGGATAATGATCTGAAACGGTTGGAGATGATGGTTAGCACCGCATGCTTCTTGATCAATGGTCCTCACTGTCTGGACGACCAGGGTGAATTATTCACTTGGAGGGCCTTTCGGGAAGCCTCCAGAGTTGGAATGATACTGTGTTGACGGTACTCCTTAACCAGCGCATTTGATACCCATCGTTGAAGATGCTGAGTAGGGGATTTCATCCTCAGAGTGGACGACGATCTAGAAGGAGTAGCAGTAGGGGCATTCGCAGCAGCGGTATTCACAGGTGTGAACTTGAGAGCATTTATTTCTTAGAATGCAGAAAATCTTGGAAAATAGTGCATGTTTGATATAACTTACATAATCAAGATAAATTCAGCCACTACATCTTTTGGATGAGTACATATGTCAATGATTTTTTTTGTTGGCCCTCTCATTGAGTTTTAAATAGGTTCCTAACAAATAAGTAAAACATCATTTTAACTTGGTTAAGGATTCACGTCGGGTTCACCATTTTTTGTTTCCCTCTAGAATTGGGGATAATCTTATTGATTTATGATTCAAACATTCCAGGTGGTTTCTAACGGGTTTGTTCGTAGAATCGGAAACATCCAATGATTCCAAATCCATTTGAACCTACTTTACAAAGGTAGGCACTAATTAGTTGTGGACTAATAAGGATTAGTAATTTGCATTGGTCAAGAGGATGGGAGATCAGACTCATCAGACCTTTTTTAGGGGAATTATTGTCCACTTTGGGACTCTATTTATGGATTTAAGTTATGTTCGTGAATCCTTATTACATTACCAAGTATAAAAGGCGTTTTCCTTTAGATTTGACAATCAATGATTGATATGTAGGAAGCTTAGAGAATCTTTTATATGTATTCGAGGTTCTTCATCGATAGAGAATCATATGTATTTGTTTATAGATTCTTAGTCGATGGTATCCTTCAATACATGAAAGTCTCTTGGTAATTATGATGACCATACTAGTTTTAAATCCACTCAGTTGGGCACTTGATGTTTATTGTCATTCAGAAGAACATTGATTATTTCAGAGTTGGGATCGTACCGGCAGATGGGCTACCTATGTATCCTTTGTTTTGAAAAAGGAATCAGAACCCACATAGTTCGAGTAAGGGAGTACGATTTTTATGCATGATTGATGGTTCAAAGAATGATTTCATGATTACTTTTACACTCTAAACTCACACGAGTTATGCTTGGTGTGAGAAACAAGAGGTATTGTTGAAACCAGACAGTTGTGCAATGAAAGATGCAATGATGTGGGGCTATGTGTGTATGACTGCCCAAACATATAAGGATTAAGATTTACTTCAGGGAGGAAATCCAAGAACATGGTCCATAAATGTATATGTGCTTCATGGATATTTGGATACTCTAATGTTGGGGCTTACTCCTAAGGAAGATTCCCAAGTTAGGAGTGGACTTATGATTGGGTTTTACTCCTGAGAAGGAACCCTATATCAAAAGTAAATTAGGACTGGTTAACAGAAATTAAGACTGGGTATTACTCCTGAAAAGGAGGCCTAGGTTAAAGGGATTTGAAAATTAAAAGGAACGTGGGGCTTACTCATGAAGAGGATGCTCATGTTTGAGACTGGGGCTTACTCCTTAAAAAGAATACCAGGTTAAAAGATGTATGGTCGGGGCTTACTCCTAAGAAGGATTCCCATATTTGAGAATTTTATGATTGGGGTTTACTCCTGAAAAGGATGCCCAAATTAGAGAACTTGGGGCTTACTCATAAAAAGGATGCCCAAAATTAATCGGAATTATGACAGGGACTTACTCTGGAAAAGGAGGCCTAGGATAAGGGATTCTCCCATCTTAAAGGATAAGGTTGAATGAATGAAATCTCAATCTTTAGTGACATAAATATGTGTAAATCACTAGGTTTTGAGAGATGTTCCACTGAGTTCCTTTCAGATAAGATTTTTAAATCAATAAATCATTCCATAAATGGATTTGAAGAGTGTATTAAAGACTGAATCATGAATAGGAGAGGTGAAATGGAATAAGAGGGGTGAAATGGGCAGGAAAGACACCCAAAAAGATAGGGGCACGCAAGTCCTGGCAGGCGCGCATGTACTGTGTGGGCGCGCAAGTCCCCGGTCACGCAGGTATACCTGTGTGACATAGGGGTACTTGTGCGATTCTCAGACCTTAGGTTAACACATGGGCACGACTTGGCTCAAACCCTTGGTATTATCCCTAGAGGATTTCCAGAAGATGACGCACAAGTTCTGGTGAAGAAGTAGGGAGCCGCGCAAGTGTGTCCATTTCCCTTAAGTGTAAAACACTTAGGTGTGTAAGTGTTAGTGAATTCTAACAATTAGACCTTACTCCTATTGTTTAGACCTTCCATTCTTGGTAAATAATTATCTTAGAAGTGTTCGGAAGACCTGAAGAAGAGACTTGGGCGTTCAGAGCTCTGTATCTGGATTCTGGAAACAATCCCCCTTTAATGTGGGGCCCACCGGTGGTGTTTATAGGCCGGAGAAGACCCCGGGCGGTTATCACTTAGGGCGTACTAGTCACTTGTGTGACCATTAAAAGGCGCGCAAGTATACTTGCGCAACAGTAAGGGAACTTGCGCGACCCTAGGTCCTTTGACTCCTTTTTCATTCCTTTGTCGATTTTTTATGTTTTCTTCAAAGGATGAATCACTTTGTGCTAAGTCATTTCCCTTTCCATTCTTTTAGACAATGTGACGAAAAGTGGTGTCAACACTCAGTGATCTATGTAAACTAATCTATCAAAGTGATTAAATTTTTAAAAAGGAGTACCCTATGATCTTGGGGTGTTACATTCACCCATCCTTCAATAAATTGAGTCCATTAAATTCAAAATTTCACTTTAAAAATCAAAGGTTGATACTTAAAATTTACATTTTCGGAAACCCACATAGTAATAAGTTTATGTAAACATCCCCCTAAAAAGAGGGGAATGTAAATATAAATGTCACTATCAAATTACGATTTAGAATGTTATATAGTTATTTTTTGGAGAATAAAAGGATATTTAATAGAAATATAACTATCATGTTCTAATTGAGAGTGATAGAGAACTTGGTCATCAGAAAGTTCACCATAAAAAAACTAATTTTTTGATCAATTGAATGAAAACTGATTTCATTATAATAAATGAATTGTATATTGTTTTTTTTCTGAATTTTTTTTATATTTCATGTATTATTTTACTATCTAGATAAATAACAAAATAATGTAGACTTATTATATTTATTTCCATGTAATAATGATAATCTCATGTGTTTGTTATGATTCAATATTCCTCTGCTTCATTTCTATAATCTAATGATGAATATTCAAGACGATTAGTTATTCTAGAAGAACATTTTTCAAGAGAACCATAAGACATTACATAAATTATTAGATATTTAAAAAAGAAAAATTGTAAGATCATGTCATAATTTAACCTAAAAAATAATTTTTAAAGATCAACTTAATCCATTATAAAACTAATTACCCTTAAAACACATCCAAAATACATCCGACCAAATTCAGAGTTAAAAATGTTCAGTATATTCCAAAAAATTAATCTCAAAGTTAGATTCCCAAATACACGTAAATATTATTGTGACACTCCAAATATATTAATAACATGGTCAGAATCAAACCTTTATGAAAATATATATTCATCCAAAAATAAAATGTAATGATATTAACTATATTCTCTAAATCCAAACATATTATAAACTCCTTAAACTATAAAATTACTAAACAATTTTATGGATACCAATACTATAAAATAAATATATCTTTCTCATTATTATATGATTATAAAGAAAATGTTATATTTATGTTCAAACAAAATCATGTGTTTTCTAGATGATCAACCATTAATACGATAAGTCCCCTTGTTTACCGAGACTATTCATAATAACCCTCTAGATCCTTAAAGAAGAATTACTATAGTAAAATACTTATAAATATCATGAATATTTTCAACCTTAATATCATTTATTGAATAATTATAAAATATAATTACTCAATCTAAACAAAATAACATTTATCATTTTCTTTCGGCTATATCAATAGCATAATAATAACCTTGATCCCAAACATCTTATAAGGTATATTCCCTTGATAATTTGGGAATTCATTTGAGTAGTTACCCATATCTTTATAGTTGAAACATTTTACATTTATAGATTCTTTGTTTCCTTTTGAATCACATTCCAGGTGATATTTATCCTTAAATGTATAACAAACTCCAATTCCTTTTGGCAACTAGTAGGGTGTTTCTTTCCCAAATTATCACATATGGGAATATACATCATTCCCTTTTTACCTTTCTAAAACTATTTACCTTCCATTATATTATTATATTTGATTATATTATAATCATAAAACATAGATAATTCATTCTCTATCATGATACAGGAGTCTATATCTTCATTGGAAGATAATTTGTGGGAGATCATAGTCCATTAGCGAAATGGATTTAACCCATGAAATAAAAAATAAATCGTAAAAATTGGGTTAAATATATAATCCATAGAAACCAAGTTAATATTGTAATGTAGGAATCATAATTTTTTTCATTCTCACCCTCCTTATTTTTCCGACTCAAGAATTGTCTCTACATATATGTTCGTAGTTCACGAGGGAAGTATTATTCAAATAATATTTCCTTAAAATTGATTCGTTCCATTTTTTCTATTTTATCATCCCCATTAGTGTTTGGAATCAATTAACACCATTAATCAACATATATTTAGAAATCAAAAACTTCCATGACATACCTCTCCCATTCATTACTTCCCAATGTGGTAAATATCTTCCCAAAAGAGCATATTCATTTGTCAGGTAAAAATGGATTTGTAGTTGCATTGAGTTATAGAGGTTTTTTCCACATAATTTGGTCTATAATTCTTACATAACATTACGGAACATGACAATCTATATGGGAGAGGATATTACTTTCGATCTATGTCATTTACCAAATATAGTGAAACAATTCTTGTCCAACTACATCTCTAGCTTCAACACCATTATCATTCCCAAAATTCCCCTCATGGATTACATGAATTGATATGGTTACCATTAATTACACTATTATATATTTCTTAATAGTGTAAGACAAATGATTATATCATAAAATTAGGAAACAAAATGCATAATATCAGAACTAGTTAAGGTAATATTATCTCAAAATCATAATATTTTTTTATTTGAATATAGTTGAAATTTTTTTCAAACGGTTTTTTTCCAATATATTTTTATTATAAGTCTTGATCCAACGATTTATACATCAATTTATTTGTTACCAACAATAAATATCTATACCCTAGAAACATAGAGCTGATGACTTACTTAATTACATTGGCCTGATTACAAGGAATCACATCCCGAAGACCCTAATAGTTTATTAGTCTTTTAAAACATTATTACATACATGATACCAATTTGTCAAAGGGAATATAAAGTAAAAATATATATATACTAAAATAATCTACTCTGTAACCATGAAATTGATTCCATGAATTCATCTTCATATCTTGGTGGAAGTTATCAAACTAAGGGTTAGGTCAAAATGCCTAGTAAGGGTTACGTATATTGGAAGCTATCAAGAATTAATAAGCATCATTAAAAGGTAATGGTTAAAAATTTAACATACATGTTATTTAATAAACAAATAATTTCAAAATTTAAATCCATAGATAATAAAATAGTGAAAATATCATGGATATAAATAATGAGTTCTTAATGAAATGCTTGATTAATAGATGTCGTATATTTGAAAAATGAACTGCTACCGTCAAGACCTCTAAAAAATAAATTTAATATTATTGGGAAATAACCCCTATAATTTTTCCACATTATTCATATCATGAGACTACTTATGTATCATGGTGATTTTCTATATATGGTCCCCACCCATTCTTTCATGTCCAATTCATTATGAATATATCGAATAAAAGATTTTAAAAAATATTTTATATAAAAGTGTCTTATACCATTTATAAATATATGAATACCATGAATATAATTAGATTCATTATATGAAATATTAAATGGGATTAATGATCAACTGATAAATGTTTTTGGGTGTATAACATCAAAATATTTCTCAAAGAAATGAAATTGAGACTAAGTCCCCTACAAAGATCACATCACTAATCCAGTGAATTGATTAATTGTATTAACTTTAAATATACATAAAATAAGTGTATATAAAATATTATATAATAAAGAGTAGTTTCAAACATATACATATCATAATATAATCAATGAAATTTATGTTTAATCTATATATTGAAAATAAATTTTTGAAATACCTTACAACTTATAATCTCTCAAATTGTATGACCAGTAAAAGTTATAATTTTCAAATGATGAATTTAGAAAAATGTATATAATTAGATTCTTGATATTATATATAAAAGGTATGTATTCATATAACAAAATAAATAAATAAGTGATGAATAATTCATATATCTCAAAGAAGTAAATGTGAGATGACAAAATTGCTACCTCATGCCTCCCTTTACTATCATGTATGTCAAACTCATGTTTAATAAAATTAAATAATGTTATAAACTCATTACATAAATATATTAATAAATAAATATCATATCTTATCCTTTTATAAAATTTTATGACCCATTCACAATAAATATTTCTTTTTTTCATGGTTGTGGGTGAATTTGTTTCATGGTTTCATGATCGGTTGATTTGTGTATAATTATGGATATTCTTATTAAATGTGATTGCCACTACTGAAGTGGAATGGAATAATAATAATTCAATTATATAATTTTAAATGGTATGATATATAATTTTTCTTTCATTTATATGGATTATTCATTTGATAAAATGTTAATGATGATTGTTCAGTTAATTTTTGTTATTTTTACAAACACAATAATCCATTTTTGTATTATATACTATTAGAATTATATTTTAGTTATAGAACATGAAATAGGTTGTAATATTCCTATTAAAAACATATTTGACCATAAAAATTTTATTATTACTATCCATGAAGGTGGTAATGAAAAAAACAAAATCATTATTCAGGAGACTATTAATCTCCATAAAATGGACAATGGTTTCATTTGATTGAATAAAAGGAGGTAATAAAATAGAGGATAAAATTAATACAATATAAACATAAAAATATACTATATATTTTATTCTATAGTTATTATTAATTTATTGATTAATTTTGTGGGAATAAATTTGAAAAATACATGAAATTAAGGGAGGGTTTTTTAGAAAATTAACTTTTAAACATCTTCTCTTTGTTGGACCAAATAAAGACCATGGATTTGGACTTTGGTGAGACTAAAAGAACAGGGATGTGGGGAGAGTGTGGAGGAGGGTTTTTAATGATATTTCTAGATCAAAAATTATTTTGGGTCGAAATGTGGTGGTGAGGTTGGTATTTATAGTTGAGGATAAATGGGTTTAAGTGATTAAATAATGATTATTTTAGGTATGAAGGAAACCACATTATGGTGGAATTAATTTTAATGACTTTGGATGATAATTAATTGTTTAAATGATTGATATTGAAAATAAATACCTCAAAAAACAATTATATGATGTATTTTTATGTATTTTAATCCATTACCTATTAACTTTCTCCCTTTTAGTTATTTTACACATACTATGGTAAATATTTTTATTATCACAAAAAATTTATTATGTATAAAAATGAAAATGTAGATAATAGTTTTTTTGGACCTTTTGATTTCAAATTTTGAATCCATTTTACGAAAACTAATTAAAAAGATTATAAAAGGTATATTTTATATTAATCCTATAGACACCTCGACAAAACGAGCTTTTAAAGGTAAAATGTACAAATTTCTGAGACGTTTTTGATTATAAAATCAATATGAAATTGATTAAATTGACCTAAATTGGTTTTATTTATGTATAATTGAACATATTAAATTTTTAAAAAATCTTAAAATATAATTTATCATTATTAATTACATTGATGAAAATATAATTTTCAATTCAAATGCTGAATTTTTTACTTTTAATCGAAAAATTGAATCAAATCATAAAATAAAAAAAAATCAACCCAAATATAATTCTGATATTTCAATTTGAAAAAATGATGTTCATTTTTTAAAAAATATTACACATGTCTAAAACAATGTTTTTAAATATGTGTTTCATTAAAAGGCTGCAACATTTGTTTTTAGAAATATATTGCTTTTTATGTTTAAAATTGGATTTATTCTTATAATTAGCCTACAAAAATTATTATATTAATTTAGAAACCATTGTTTACAAATATAACATGTACATTTAACTAAAATATTTCACTAATAGAAATTAATATAATTTATTATGATAAAATTCAATTATGGGCCTGAAAATGGTTTATATAAAAGCATTTCATTTATGTTCGATTGTATTTTTTTCATTTCCAATTATTTGGTAAAATGAAATAATTTTATAAAAATTTGTGAAAACTATTTTCTTAATTTATTTAATCCCATAATTCTATCCATTCCTATGTATATGTGATTACATTAAAATAAATAATAATAATATTTAATTTTTTATTAAGCTCATTGTTCTAGGTATCATACTTTTTCACTATGATTAAATATAAAAACATGACTACCATTAGATCTCTAGTTTTTTAATTTATTTAATTATTATTTATAATCACTTTCTTGGACTAATTGAAAAAATTAGAGGCCCTTTTGAGGAAATATTAATTCATTATGATTTCTCTTCTATGTAATATTTTCGTTCATTGGTATTTATTTATAGAGAACTACCTTCTGCACATGTGTTTCTTTTTTCAATCCGTGGAAGAACTTAAATACTGAGTATATTATGAAATACATGTGTGAAAGGGCTGAACATATCCATTATCAAAATCATTCAAGAGAAAACATTCGTATTGTATTTACATAGATAAGTGAAATTCAAAACACTTTCTTTTTATGCAAATGATGATGAACTCTTCTATACTCCTCACCATGAAAAATATAAGGAACCTTCAGACACTGAATCATTAAAGATTGAGTAGCAATACATATTCCATATCATTTTAATTACTCTCTATTTTTTTCTTTAATTTTGATAAGTTTGATCATTTTTCTATCTTTACTTACACACACAGAGATTCATTCCCATAAACTAGAGAATATTTGACATTCTCTCACCTATTTTTATTTTTATATCCATAGAAACTATGGAAGAGGTCATATTAGAACTATATTATTTTTATTTCTATGTATAAATATGGATGTAGATTTGATGCTAGATAGAATATGAAAATATTTTGATACCTAATCATGGGTTTGGATTAGACTATTGGTTATAATAATCTTATTAAAAGCATGTTATTTCCATGTGGAGAAAATTTGATCTTAGCTTGATAATGATCACCTTGTTTGTTTTGTTGTGTGTTTGTGTTTTTCTGTTCAGCATAAATCTTATAATGATTTTTAATATACATAAAAATCATACTCCGTGATAGTTAGTATAAACAACCATATATATAATGTATTTGATTATGTAAATCAATATAAAAGGATAATGTAATTTTACATAATGTTTAAGCTAAACGTTAATTAATAATTGTGAAATATTTTCAAATATAAAACATGTATTAAACTAATTTATTGAATAAATGTGAATTTTAAACTATATTAGATGATTTCATTTGATTTATTATTAATATACATTATATTATATACTCAATTCACCCCTCTAAAGTTACTCAGTATGAATAAAAAACATCATGAACATTATTATAAATAAAAAACAAGAAAACTGAAAATATTAGGATTATTTTGAGGTTATGATTTTGAAAAATGTGATCACGTTATTATAAATTGACACATAGTTTGAAAATTTAATTTAGTATTGAATTATTATAAAATAAAATACACAATAAGATAAAAACACATAAGCATATTTGTCAAAAAAAATACAAACACAATTTTTTTCAAATAATTGAAACATTGAAAATTTTGAAATAAAAAAACATCGTCATAACCAAATAGTTTCCACCATCCCCCACATTCAAATTTCACTCTAAAAAAATAAAATTTAATATGATAGTGTATGTTTAATATATGAGAATATTATTATTTTGCGAAAGAGTATACTAGAAAAATACAACCTTGCATCCACCATTCCATATCAATGGAAAGGCATTAGAGGATTTAATTCCCCCATATATTAGGCTATAATTACATAAAAATGGTATAATTTATTCTGTTTAGCCTAATTTAATCAAAAAAACTAAAAATAATGATAATTTAAGAAAACTAAATCCACAGGAAAATATATAGAATGTGTATATAAGAAAGTGATTTCTTTGGTATATAACAAAAGTGGTTTTGTATTGTTATTTTACATTGATGAAAGAACTTATGTTACAATATATTCAATATATGGGTTATGTTTCTTTGAATATAGTATTTAATTTATTATGTATAAAATTCTCTTCATATGAAACATTCTATCTTAGAGGTACCCTTATATAATGTATTTAATTTATTTTCCACCATAAATATTACATAATTTAGTCCATAACAGTTTGTAATAGGTAGGAGTCCTCATGGGAGGTAGTATTAGTTCGGATACCTCCATTATCATATCTTTAACATGAGGACTAATATATCCCTCTTTGTATTGTATGTATTCTCTAAGGGGAGGTTCATTTAAATTTCGTTTAGCTATTTATTCACCATGTATTTTAATCTCAATTGAATCTTTTTTAATAACATTATAGTAATGGAAATATGCTAAAAATATTTTACAGAAAAGATTGAAAAGATAACGTATGGTATTTTATTCAACATAATCATGAACATTCATATTCTATAACATACTAGTTGAATATGTAATTTTAGAACATTTTAGATTAATAAGGTAGTTGATATTTACAAAAATAATATTAAAATAAATGAATTTAAAAATATTTTTCTATGAAATCATATTTAATAAAAGTTTATTGTTTGAATTCCTATTATATCTATTTTTTTTTTGAAATAGGAAATGGGTTTAACACATCACTATCAATCTAAACCTACCTAATAGATGGTAAGTTGAGTGTCCGACCATAATCCAACCTCAATTTGGCCACTAGATAAAGAAATTTAGGGAGTAGAAATGTCCCATATATGGGATTCCATATCCTAATGCACGCACACACGTCCGAAAAGATCAACAAACACCATAGTGTGACTTGGAATATTATTAAATTAGAATAATAAATTCATTCATACCAATTGACATCCCACATCAAGATATAACCGTGCACTAAAAAAGAAATTATGTAGAAATTAATTCCCAAAATCCAAAATATTAGTCCAATAATATCACAATAAACAATATATTCATAGCACCAAAACTCTAGTCCTCCAATAGTCCGACTACAACATAATCCACGTACCATAAAGCATTAACCACTCTAAAAAAACCTTGATATAAAATGATCATCCTATCATTTTTATAGTACATGTCACATATATTTGGTTCTCATGAATGGGTGAGCTTATACACACATGGTAAGACACCTCAAAAAAACCAAGAATAATGATATCCAAATAAAGTCAACTCAACCCCATAACTAGGAGGGGAAATAAAGAGAACCCATATATTAATATTTAATTACTCATGTGACTGAGTATGGTCTTAATCTCTTCAACCCGTTAAAGTAATTATAATAGATTTTAATATTTTCATTATTACATGGGATACCTCATAGGAATAATAATGGAAGACCGACTCTTTATTGATAGCCTTCTCAGCTGAAGGATTCCTCACTATAGTAGAGGATCCAAACCAGGATGAAGCTATAATAAGGTTGAGAACTAAAATTGTGGGTATAGGACCCAAACCCTAAGATAATATATGAGAGTACTAAACCTACTTGAAAATAGTTATTGGGAGACCAAGACCCTGACATAGTATCATCATCATGGGGGTGCCATTAACAACACTACTCTAATGATCACACCTAAACCCCCTTGTCATCTAACAATAATAGACTAAAATGTATCAATTTGATAAATTAACATCATATCTCTATTACAACCATAATGGATAATGTTTACTCATACACATTACTATAACTAAAAGTGACTATTCGTTAGTCCATTACATAGCCCAGTAGAGGATATATATAATACAGGTCACATAAGGTATAGTAAATAGTGTGTACCTCAAGGGTACTTGGAAAATAACACTACATGGGCTCCTAGTTATGTACTCTGATATATGAATACCAATTCCATCTAGTGACACATAGCATGTGGATCAATACACAAGGTGTGTCGATTCACTAGGTGACATGTGTGTGATCCCAGATGACACCTACTTTCTCATAAGGCATTCATATAGTTTGTGGATGTTGTCAATATAGATTTTGATATTTAACCCAAATAGAAATCCCATCCTTTTCATTGATGAGAAAATACTTTATATGTTCCTCAAAACTACAAGTTGTATAGTCATGTTTTTACATAATTATACATCATCTTAAATATGATTCACCAATTCCACTAATGTTTTCATGATTTCCACCATGGTATTTACAAATTTTTTGGAATTTCATCAATTCCATGGAAGAAAAAGTATTCTGGAAATCATTATTTAGAGAAAAAATCACATTCTTCCTCCTTGAATCTTTTCCATGTGAAACATTATTACCCATCTCCATCTTGAATTTTTTGATTCATTTTTAATTATTCAATATTTTATCATCCCCAATGTTAAACGTGAAACAAAAAAAATTAACCCCAATAATGATCTCACAACAATAAAATGTTATTATGTTCCGGATTCTCTCAACTATTTAGTGTACAGATAGAGTTCAAATTTTCAAATATATAAAAGACCAATTAAAAGGGTATGAATAAATGAGAGGAGAATCCATAAAATTAAAAAAAAATATGTTTTCAATCTTGGTTTCTCTATATAGTAGCATAATTTCACTTCTAAAATTGAAAAATTAATAGTGTGATAGAAATTTAAGGATGAATAAATTTATAACTAGTAATTCATTTAATATAATGAATAGAAGGGACATACATTATTCAGTCCCGGATTAAATTATTGGAAAAAAAAACCTTGGAATAATAATGAAGAAAAATAAAAAAATATATACAACTTAACATTTGATAAATCCCTAATAGATAATGAATCTACATTGATATCATTAATATGATATACTAATTCAATCATCAGATTCATGAACATTGAATCTCCTTAATTGAATTATCATACTATAGAAGGCCACCCTCACTCTTAATATAACTTTTTTATGTGGATAACCATAATGAATTTGTAATATAGTTATTTTATAGTTTTTATAATAACATATATACGTTAAAATAGCCTATTGAATTAATTGATAAATTTTCATAGATTTTTTCCATCTTGCATTCTCTAGTGACTGTACATCAACATAGAGGCTGGTTCGATTAGGACTTACTTTACAGAGAGGGTAAAACTTATGTTTTGGAGTGACAAACGGTCTCATTTCCCCATACTAAACACTATTTATAAGGAATTAACTTATTTTGGAAATTATGTTTGTGTGAGTCATTATATTTATTATTTTCAATATAGAAACTTCTAGAATATATGATTCTTAATACTATGTGAAAAGTACACAACTACAAAAAAAATTAAAATTTATAATTTCCAATGGATATAATTAAAATACTACAATCATTATACAATATCCATCATCATATATTTTCATCCTCAAAAGTAGAAACAACTCAAATAGGTTAGGGTACTCTACTCATATATATTTATCCATCTCTCTTTATTTCTCCAAATGATTACTATTTTCAAATATACCATATATGAGGAGGATTCTCCACTTATGAAGGATATTATTCTATTTCTTTTTTATCTCCATCAGTTGTACTAAAAATTTGACCCTCTCATCAATGAAAATATCAACTCAGTCATTAATTTGGGAGGGATCATGTACATATCTTATCAACTATGAAAATTAAATGAAATCATGAACATAGTCAAACTGTGTTTAATTATATATATTTGGTATTTAACCTCATTAATCCCAATAAAATAAATAATATAACTAAAAAAATAACATATATATTTAAACCCAAATAAAATATCTACAGATCATTCTTATATGAGACATTCTGGAACACATGGTATCACATGTTGTACTCTAATGGCCTCCATCATCAGTATGAAAATGACATCGATAGTTTTGGTAATTCCTCATATAATCCAATATAATATTTACTTTATCCATTATAACATATTAAATCTCTATCCCATTAAGTACTGATTTTCCAAATTATATCTATTACACTCATTTCCTTCAATATATATCCTAAAAGTCCATAATGGGAATGATTCCCATAGTAGAGTGATAACTGTTGTTGTATGAAAAATATATTATTGGTAGGTCATTCATATATCTTCTAAAATACTTATATATGCATTCCCAATTCATGGAATCTAGGACCCACATATTCTACTTAGTTTTACCATTTTTCTGGGATGAAACACACTGTACATCATCAACTGAGTCCCAAAAGCCTCCTTCAAACCTCTTATAAATGATAGGTAAAATGAGAATCATAGTTTTAGACTATCATAAATGGAACAATGAAAAGTTTGATTATGTCATCTGTTTAAGAAAATATTATATTCTCTAAAATATAAACTCTAATTCAGAGGAAGTGGCCTGAATTTGTCTATAAATCTATGATTACACAGATAGTTCTATAACCTATCAATGTTCATTAAAATAATATAAAAAATTCTACTAATATGACATGAAATTTACATGTTGATACGTTAAAGTTATTCGATAAACCCATTGAAACCTAGTTCTTATATTTCACTAACTAATAGTTGAGTTATATATAAATGTACTATATGATATTATTTATTATCCCTACCCACTAAAACCACAGACAAGGATCTAGGTGTATCTTTTAAACCCTATTATCTAACATACAAATGGATGTAGAGTAGTATCTAGTCACCTTATCTCAAAGACCAACTGGATACATATTTCAAACTTATAATAGGATTATATTCATCTTAAATTGAGATAATCTACTCGTAACTTATTATATTAATATTTGGTCACAAAATTCATTAAATTAAATATATCCCAACTATACTTCCCTTGAAAACTTTATGAGTATATGGATCACAACCATTAATCATAGGAATATGTCTCATTCATCATCCACTAAGGATAAAATCTATGATTCCAAAAACTCTGTTGAATCACTAAGAAACTACGTATATGTTTCTATGTTAGACTCTATTCCACCACATATCATTTCAATATAAAATATACTATCTCTATTTAATAGTCCTATAGAAAAATTTATTAATTTACATTATCTTAGGATGATATCACTCTAGGATAAGACATACCCAAGACTCCTATTGTCTAAATTGAAAATCAAAATTTCCCCCAAAAATGAATCATTGCCAAAATATTTATGGAAAACGTGATAATTTGCATCTACACATCAGGTGTTTCTTTGATCTAATCATGGGGCCTTAGATTCCTAGACCTGTCAGATATCCAAAAAATAGTCTACATGAAAACACACACACACCACAACCTAGAATTAATGGAATTATAGAACACAATATACTCAACCCCTATTATGGAATACATTTAAGGGAGTGTGTGTCAACATATTCAACAACTATTAAAAGGTAATATAGTATTGTTCCAATGTGATAAAAGTCAACCAATTTTAGATCATGTTCATCAAGTGATTAAAATTTTTATAGTAATCTATCATGAATCTATAATAGTATAAATTGAACCAAAGATTCCACCTCACTACCCATATGCTTTAGAGTCACTCGCATGGTAGCACATGTATGATATTCATACGATCTATATATACACCATAATCTAAGATATCATGTTATAGAATATTTAATTCTCTAATAGGAAACATTCATTTTGTGATTTTTTTTCTTAATCATATTAAGTGGATGTTTATCTAGAATCAGTCTCAGATGCACTACATGATCTAACTCTGATTCCTGGTATATGGGAATGTTATTTAAAAAAAACACTAAAAACTAGCCTACAAATGTTTTAATGATCATGTTCATTATTCCCAAAAACACTATTGGGAATATATAATTCCAATATAGAATCAAAATGTACTCATAATTATCATAGAAACTATTGGAATTGATTTGCATACTAGATCAACAAGGACATCTTCGGGAAAACAGAAGGCACTAATTGATTTAATAAAACATGATGATAATCACATGGAAGGTGTGTGCACAATATATAATTTATCAAGAAAGGATCTTCAATGTCCAATGTGACAAATTAATTCCTTTTTCACATAGGCCAGTATAATTGGTCATGGTAGGAATGAACAAGAGTTTGAATTTGTGTGGAAGATTTAAACCCGTATGTATGTGTGTTCCATGCCTAATGTTACTACAAATGGGACTTTACTCACTCATCATTGCTCGATTTCATTGAACACATAATCTGAAAAACATCAATTCTACCACCAAATATTTTTATTATATATTGATGGGAACCCCGCTATTCCAGGATGATCTCAAGGAAGGTGAAGAGATTCTTCTATATGTGCATGACACCTCTTCCTCAATAGCACGCAAACAATGCACCCATGAAGGGACTGAATCTTGTGAGATAGGTACCCTACGGTCCCTACATTTTGTGGTTTTACACTATCTTGTTATTCTCCCTTTTATTTATATTCCAAGGAAAGAGTATGAAAATGTAACCTTTTGAATGAAACATATTTCCTTGGGCACACATTGTTCTAGTGCTCAACCCTTCATCTTGTGCACAAGACCAAAATCATGAGTGCCCCCTTCCTTTATGCTCCATGGAATTCCTTTACTCCAACACACTGTGTTCTATACCCTCTTGTGCGCAAAACTAATGTTTTTAACACACATCCTCTGTGTGGCCATATAGGATTGTGTATAGTGATTTCATAGTCCCTCATGAAGTTTCCATTGTTATGTTTCCCTACCACTTTCTTTTTGAAATTGGTATTCTAATCACCCAAGTTTTTTGGAATAGGGATGCTAACATGGACCCCATAATCGACCACACCTATGCACCATTATCACCTAGAATTGATGGTGTCCTCCCTCCCACAATTAATTGTGAGTATCTGTTATATAATCCCAATGGGTAAGAATGATGTCTCCTCCTATTGTGCTGCAGAAAGTAAAACTGTAAATTTCTATCATCCTCTACCCATGACTTTAAACTATAGCCTCACGTCGTGCAATGAACATGGGGAGAAACCACTCAATAATTTTTCAATGGAAACTCATCTCTATGAGAATGAAATATTAATAACATGGAATTAGTTCCTCCACACAATGAAGGAGATCCTCATTGGGCAACTCACAAGCCCAATCCCCACACCATCAATTGTCAACGTGTCTTTCACGACCCAAGAATCAGGCCCACTACATCATCTTGTATCTCAAACTAAGCATGAATCATGTAAGAATAGAGGATAATAGAGGCCGTTATATCAATCCAATCCCTACTGGTTATCCATCCTGGAGTAAACCTTAGTTTTCACAATCATTGGATCATTCAATGTGTAATCAACAAACTCTTCTAAATTATAGGGACTTTTATTTATAGACAATTAGGATATGTAGGAAGCCTCCTAGAAGTTATATCAATCCCTTCAAATCCATAATAATCTCCTCATGTTCATACCCCTGGTAAGAACATTCCCCTTACACGGGATACCTTATCTCCTATGGGAAGACTGGTCTTCCTTCATTCATAATCCCCACACAATATACACCATGGGCCTCCTCCTCATGTAATATTTTTTATGTATATAAATAAAAATGAACATATAACCAAATTTTTAACATAGAATTCAAAATAAGAAATTAGTTTTTACAAATAAAATCCAATATTTTTTAAAATAAGATTTTTTATTAATGTCATAGATACAATAGAAAAACGTGTTTTCAATGTGAAATAATTCAAAACATTGAAATGTTTTAATAACTAATTTCATTGTGAAATTTATTTTAGTTACCTAAAATGGACTTATTAATATATATTCAACTAATACTACTTTACAAGAAAATATAAAACATAATATTTCATTCTAAATTATTTCAATGAAATGTTTGTTTTAAATGAAAATTCAATCTCATTCACTTTTCATAAAAAATGAATCTTATCAAAAAAATTCAAAAACAAAATCACCACAATATAATTTTGACATCCTGATTTTGAAGATGTTTTCTATTTTTACAAATAATATTTTCAAAATAATCAAAAGTATGTTTTAAAACATGTGTTCTGTAAAATAGTGGAAAATTTTCATTCTTGAAATATTTATATTTTTATCATTTAAATTGGATTTATTATTATATTAATCCTATAAAACATATTGGATGAATTAAAAAAATTTAAATAAATACCATATAAATTTCATTAATATATTTCACTAATAAATATTAATATAATTTATTAATATTAAATGCCACAATGGGAATTAAAATAGTTTTTTTATAAAAACACATCCTTTATGTTCATTTGGTTTTCTATTTAAATTTATATTAATATGGAAATTAATGAATTATTTTTATGAACATGTATGAAGAATATTTTAATTTTTTACTTAATCTCATTCATTCCCACCATTCTAATGTCTAGGTGATAACTATCACAATTAAATAGTAATATTAAATAATTTTTTTATGCACGGTGATCTGTGTAACGTAAAGTATCAAAGAGATTTAATTTAAAAATAAAAATACCATATGATCTTGGGGTGTGACATTTTCCCATCCTTCAAAAAATTTAATCCATTAAATTTAAAATTTTACATTAAAGGTAAAAGGTTGATACATAAAAATTAATTTTGGGAATCCCACATGGTAATAGGTTTAATTAAAAATCTCCTAAATAAGAGGGGAATAGAATTAGGAAGGTAATTATCAAATTATGATTTAGAATTTTTTATCATTAGTTTTATGTGAGGTCAATGAAATTTAATAAAAATATTACTATCATGTTCTAAATGAGACTGGTAGAGAACATGGTCATTAGAAAGTTCACCATAAAACCATTTAATATTGTGATCAATTAAAAGACAATTGATTTCATAGTAAGAAGATAAAACATATAATGTTTTTTCTGAAATATATTTTTTAAATTTCGTGGATTATATTACTATCTAGATAAATAACATAATTAAATATACATACTATATTTACTTCCATGTAATAATTATAATCTTAAATATTTAAAAAAGAAAAATTGTAAGAACATGTCATAATTTTACCTAAAAATAATTTTAAAAGATAAAATTAATCCATTACAAAATTAGTTAACCTTAAAACACATCAAAAATACATCCGTCCAAATTCAGAGTCCAAAAAGGTCACATTATTCTAAAAATTAATCTTAACATTAGATTTCCTAAAAAACGTAGCTATTATTGTGACATACCAAATATATGAATAACATGATCACAATGAAACCATTATTAAAATATGATTTCATTCATAAATAAAATGTTATGCTATTGACTGTATTACTTAAATCCAAACATATAGTAAACTCCAAAAAATAAAAAATTACTAAACAACTTCATGGATACCTATACTATAAAAAAATATATTTATCATTATTATGAAAACATAATGATAATATTATGTTTATGTTCCAAAAAATCATGTGTTTTCTAGATGGTCAACTTTCAATAGGATAGCTTCTCTTGTTTACCGAGACTATTCATCAGAAACCTCCAAAACCTTAAAGAATAATTACTATAGTAAAATCATTATATATGTCATGATTATTTTAAAACATAATATAATTTATTGAATACATTTAAAAAATTATAAATCCATAAAAAAAATCATATTAATCATTCTCTTTCAGCTATATCTATAGCTTAATAATGACCTTGATCCCAAACAACGTCTAAGTTATATTACCATGATGATTTGGGATTTTGTATGAGTAGTTACCCATATCCTTATAGTGGAAACATTTCACATTTATATATTATTTTTTCCCTTTAGAATTAAAATCCATGTGACATTTCTCCTAACATGTATAACAAACTCCCATTCCTTTTGGAAAGCAGTAGGGTGTTTCATTCGAAAAGTATCACACTTGGGAATATACATCATTACCTTTTTTACTTTTGTATAACTATTTCTCTTCCATTATATTATTATATTTCATTATATTACAATTATAAGACATAGATAATTCATTCTATATCTTGATACATGGGTCTATATCGTTATTGGAATATAATTTCTGGGAGTTCAGTGTACTTTAGAAAAATGGATTTACACCATAAAATAAAAAATAAATCTTACAAATTGAGTCATGTTTGTTATCTATAGAATACCATGTTAATCTTGAAATATTGGTATCATAATTTCTAGCATTCTCATCCTCCTTATTTTTCTGACTTAATAATAGTCTCTACATATATGTTCGTAGTTCATGAGGGATGTATTATTAAAATATTATTCTATAAAATTTTTTCATTCTGTTTTTTATATTTTATCATCCAGTTTAGTGTGTAGAATCAATTAAAACCATTGAACTAAATATATTTAGAAATAATAAACTTCAATGACATCCCTCTCCCTTTCATTACTTCCTATAGTGGTAAATATCTTCTCTAAAGAACATGTTCAATTGTCAGCTACAAATAGATTTGTAGTTACATTGAGTTATAGAAGGTTTTTATGAATTAAGTGGTCTAAAATTGTTACATAATATTTTGAAACATGACACTCCATATGGGAGAAGATATTGATTTTGATCTAAGTTATTTTTCCCAATATATTAAAAAAAATATAGGTTAAACTACAACTCCAGATTCAACACCATTATCTTTCACGAAAATCCATTCATGGATTACAAGCATTGATATGATTACCATTTATTAGACTATGATTAATTTATTAATATCGTAATAGACATGATTAGATCATAAAATTATGAAACCAAATGCATAATCTCAAAACTAATTAATATAATCTAATATCAAAATCATAATATTTTTTATTTTAATAGATTTGAAAATTATGTCATAGGGTTTTGTTCTCAAATATTTTTTTCTTGTAAGTCTTGTTCCAATGATTTCTACTTAAATTTATTTGATACCAACTATAAATACCCATACCCCAGAGGTCTGTAGCTGATGTCTTACTTAATTACATTGGCTTGATTTCAAGGAATCATATCCAGAAGAACAAAATAGTTTAGTAGTATTGTAAAACATGATTACGGAAATGATACCCATTTTACATTGGGAATATAAAGTTAAACAATATATATACCAAAATAAACTACTCAGTATTCATGAAATTAATTCCATTAATTCATCTTCATATTGGGAGGGAGTAATCTAATAAAGGGTCAGCTCAAAATGCCTAGTAAGGGTTTTGTATTGAAGAAGCTATCATGAATAAATGATCATAATTAAAAGATAATGGTTAAAAATTTAAAATAAATTTTATTTCATAAATAAAAAATTTCAAAATTTGAATCCATAGATAATATCTTAGTGAAAATATCAGGGATAAAAATATTGATTTCTTAATGAAATGTTAAATTATTAGATGTTATATATCTGAAAAATTAACCACTTCCATCAGGACCTCCCAAAAATAATTTTAATATTTTTGGGAAATAAACCCTATAATTTTTACACATTATTAATCTCAAGATACTACTGATGCATCAAGGTTATTTTATATATACGGTACCCACAGATTATTTCATGCCCAATTAATTATGATTATATCGAATAAAGGATATAAATAATATTTTATATAAAAGTGTCTTATAGCACATATAAATATATTAACACCATGAATATAATGAGATTAATTATATGACATATTAAAGGGGATGCATAAACACATCATAAATGTTGTTGGGTGTATTACATCAAAATACTTCTCAATGAAATGATATTTAGAATAAGTACACTACAAAGATCATATCACTAATCCAATGAATCAATTAAGAGTATTCAATTTAAATATTGGTAAAATAATTGTATATAAAATATTAGATAATAAAAAGTAGTTTCAAACATATTATATTCATAATATAATCAACAAAATTTATGTTTAACATACATAATGAAAATTTAGTTATAAAATTCCTTACAAATTGTAATCTGTCAAATCATATGACTCGTAAAAGTTATAATTATCATATTATGCCTTGAAGAAATGTATATAATTATATTCTTTATATTATTAATAAATGTTATGTATTCAAATCACTCAAAAAACAAATAAGTGATTAATAAGTCATATATCTCAATGAAGTAAATGTGATATGACAAAATTGTTACCTCATGCTTACCTTTACTATCACATAAATGAAACTCATGTATAATTAATTTAAATAATTTTATAAACTCATTACAAAGATATATTAATTATTAAATACCTTATATTATCCTTTTATAAAATCATATGATTGATTCACTATTAATATTTCTTTTTTTTCATGGTTTTTGGGGCATTTGTTTCATGGTTTCATTATTGGTTGATTTGTGAAAAATTATGGATATTCTTGAATAATGAGATTACAACTCCTAAAGTGGAATGGAATACTAATAATTCAATTATATAAGTTTAAATGGCAATATATATAAATTTTCATTCTTTTAGGTGGATTATTCATTTGATAAAATGTTAATGATGATTGTTCACTTAATTTTGGTAGTTTTTCCAAACACCATATACCAATTTTGTTTTATTTTCAATAATGATTATATATTAGTTATATAACATGAAATAAGTTATAATATTCCTATTGGAATATTATTTTTCCATAAAAATTGTTTTATTTCCATCCATGAAGGTGGTATTGGGTAAAAAACAAAATCATTATTCATGGGACTAATAATCTCTATAAAATGGACAATGGTTTATTTTTGCTTCATAATATAATGTAATGACATGGATGGATAAAAAAAATTCAATATAAACATAAAAACATATAGCATATTTTATTATATACTTATTATGAATTTAAGGATGATTTTTTTGGGAATAAATTTGAAAAATATATTTTATTAAGGGAGGTGTTTGAGAAAATTACCTCTTAAAGATAATTTTCTTGTAGTACATAATAAGGACCTTGCATTTAGAATTTTTATGATACCATTAGCACATGGATGTGGGGAGAGTGTGGAGGAGATTTTTTTCTAGTATTTTAGGAGAATCAATTATTTTGGGTCGAAATGAAGTGGTGGGTGTGGTATTTATAGTTGAGGATAGGCGTGTTTAAGTGATTAAACAATGATTATTTTATGTATGAAGGAAACCACATTATGGTGGAATTTATTTTAATTAATTTGGATGATAATTAATGTTTTAAATAATTTTTATTCAAAATAAATACCTCAAAAACCAAATAGATGTTGTAATTTTTATGTTTTTAAGCCTTTACCTTTTAACATTTACCATTTCCATTATTTTACATATACTATGGTAAATAATTTTATTATCTTGTTAAATTTTTTACTTATAAAAATCAAAATGTACAGAATAGTTATTTTGGACCTTTTTATTTCATTTTTGGAATCCATTTTACCAAACATAACTCAATAGATTGGAAAAGCCAGATATTATATTAATATCGAAGACACAACGGAAAAATGGGGTTTTAAAGGTAAAAAGTTCAAAATGTTGAGATGTTTTTGTAAATAATATAAATATGAAATTGATAACATTTACCTAAATTGGATTTATTTTTTTATCATTGAACATATTATACTTAAAAACTAACTAAACATATAATTTAGCCTTATTAATTACTTAGATGAAAAGTCAATTTTCAATTAAAATGCTTTATTTTTTACTTACAATTTTAAAATTGTAACAAATAATTAAAATAAAAAAAATATCTGAAATATCATTTTGATATCCCACTTTGAAAAAATGAAGTTCATTTTTTAAAAAATATTATACACATCTCAAAAAATTGTTTTACAATACGTGTGTCATTAAAAGGAAACAACGTTGTCTTTTAAGAAATATATATCTTTTGATTTTCAAAATTGGATTTATTCTTATCATTAGCCAAAAAATATAATTATATTATTTTAAAAACCATTCATTACAAACATAGATTTTACATTTAACTAATATCTTTCACTAATAGAAATTAATATAATCTATTCGGATAAAAGGCCATTATGGGCCTACAAATGGTTCTTTATAAAAGCATGTAGTATATGTTCGATTTCATTTTTTTCATTTCGAATTATTTGGTAAAAATGAAATAATTTTATAAAAATTTATAAAAAAATATTTTCTTAATTTATTTAATCCCAAAATTATTTCCATTCCAATGGATAAGGGACTAATATAATATAAATAATAATTATATGTAATCCGTTATTAAGATTGTTGTTCTACATATCCTAATTTTTTGATGCAATTAAATATAAAAACAAGAATACCATAAGATCTATAGGTTTTATATATTATTTAATTATTATTAATAAGCACATTCCTGGACTAATTGAAAAAAATTAGAGGCTTGGTTTGAGGAAAAATTAAATCCTTATGATTATTCTTCTATGGATAGGTTTTCCTACACTTGTATTTATTTATGGAGAACTCCCTTGTGCACAATTGTTTCTTTTTTTAATCCATGAAAGAACATAAATACTGAGAATATAATGATATACATGTTTTAAAGGTCTGATCACATCCTTTATCAAAATTATTAGGGAGGAAATATTCATATCATCTTCATGTAGATAAGTGAAATTCTAAACACTTCCTTTTCATACAAATTTTGATGAACTCTTTCATGTTCCTCACTAAGAATAATCTAAAGAAGTGTGATCACTTTAATTACTCTCTATTATTCATTAATTTTTTGATGTGTGATCATTTTTCTATTTTTATTTAAACACACAGACTCATTCCATTAAACTATAGAATATCTGATATTCTATCACCCATTTTTATTTGTATACCCCTAGAAATTATGGAATAGGTCATGTGAGAACTATATTGTTTTTTCAATTTTATAAATATGGAAGTTGATTTTATCCAAGATAGAATATGCTAATATTTTTATACCTAATCATGGGTTTAGATTAGAGTATCGGTTATAATAATTTACATATAAGCATGTGATTTTATTTTGGAGCAGATTTGGTCTTATCTTGATAATGAACACCTTGTTTATTTTGTTTTGTATTTGTGTTTTTCTCTTCAACATAAATCTTATAATTATTTTTTTAATATATATACAAAACATGTTGCTTGATAGTTAGTATAAACCACCATATATATAATGGATTTTATTATGTATATCGATTTAAAAAGATAATGTAATTTCACATAATGTTTTAACTAAACCTTAATCAATCATTATGAAATATTTTGAAGATAAAACATATATTAAACTACATTATTGAATAAACATGAATTTTAAATAAATTTAGATGATTCAATTTGATTGTTTTTAAATAAATTATATTATAGAATCCATTCATGACTTCTAAATATACTCATTAAGAATAAAAAAATTCATGAACATTATTATAAATAAAAAACAAGAAAACATAAAATATTAGGATTCCATTGAAGTAATGATTTTGAAAAATGTGATAATGTTCCAATAAATTGACATATAGTTTTAAAATTTTATTTATTATTCAATTCCTATAATATAAAATATGAAATAATATAAAAACACACAATCATATTTGTAAAAAAACTACAAACACATTATTTTGTTTTGAAATAATTGAAACATTGAAAATTTTGAAATAAACAAAAAAACATCACCATAACTTAATAGTTTCCCCAATCCCTCGCTTTCAGATTTCACTATAATAAATTTAAATTTAATAGGGTAGTGTATGTTTAAAATATGAGAATATTATTATTTTGAGAATGAGAATACTAGAAATAGAGAACCTTGCTTCCATTATTCCTTATCAATTGAAAGGCATTTGAGGTTTTAAATACCCCTATATTATTCTATAATTAGATCAAAATGATATAATTTATTCTGTTTATCCTAACTTAAACAATAAAAGTAAACATAACAATCATTTATGAAAAAAAATCCCCATGAAAATATAGAGAAATTGTATATAAGCGAAAGAGTTATTTGGTAAATAACAAAAGTGGTGTTGTATTGTTATTTTACATAGATGAAATAAGTTATGTAACTATACATTCAATATATGGATTATGCTTCTTTGAATTGAGTGTATAATTTTTTATGGATAAAATTCTCTTCATATTAAACATTTTCTCTTAGAGGTACCCTTATATAATGTGTTTAATTTATTTCCCACTATCAATATTATATTTTTAGTCCATGAGAGTTTGAAATAGGTATGAGTCCTCATGGGAGGAATTATTTGTTTGGATACCTTCGTTATCATATATTTAACATGATGAATAATATATCCCACTATGTATTGAATGTATTATCTATGGGAAGGTTCATTTAAATTTGATTTAGCTATTTATTCTCCATTTATTTTTATCTCAATTAAAACTTTTTAAATAGCATTGTTGTAATGGAAGTATGTTACCAAATTTTTTTACATGAAATATTACAAGATATCGTATGGTATTTTATTTAACATAATTATATGATTTCATATTCTATAATATACTAGTTGAATATTTAATTTTATAACAAGGTAGATTAATAACGCAGTTGATATTTACAAAATTGTTATTAAAATAAATCAATTTAAAAATATATTTCTATGAAATCATTTTGAATAATAGTTTCTTGATATAATTCTTATTATATATATATATATTTTGTTTAAATAGGCCTTGGGTTTGACATATACCTACCTATATAAGCATACCTAACCGCTGGTAAGCTAAGTGTCCCACCATAATCCCACCTCAATTTGGCACACCATAAATGCTTTTAGGAAGTAGGAATGTCCCATATACAGGACTCAAAACCTTAATTCATGCGCACACACACACCCAATGTTCAACAAACACCATAGTATAACTTGGAAGATTATTAAATTAGAATAATAAATTCATTCATACCAATTGACATCCCACATCAGTATATAAAAATGCACTAGAAAAGATATGATGCAAAAATGAATTCCCAAGAACCAAAATATTTTCCCAATTATAACATAATAACGAATATATTTTCAGCACCATAATTCAAGTCCTTAAATAGTCTATCTAAAATTGAATCCATGTACCAAAAAGAATGAACCACTCTAAAAAACATAGATAACAAATGATAAACCAATAATTTTCATAGTAAATGACACATATATGTCGTTCTCATGCATGAGTGAGTATATACACTCATAGTAAGACACATAAAAATAACCAAGAAGAATGACATCAAAATAGAGTCAACTCAACACTATAACTAGGAGGGGAAATAAGGAAGAACCCATATATTCATAATTAATTACTCAATTTATAGAGTATGGTATTAATCTCTTCAACCGGTGGAATTAATTACAATTAATTCTTCATATTTTCTTTATTACTCAAGTAACCTCATAGGAATAATAATGGAAGACCTACTTCTCATTGATAGGCACCTCAACCGAGGGTGTCCTCATACAAATAATTTTACCTAAAAGTAACTACACACTGGTCCATTACATAGCCTAGTGGATAATATATGTAATTCATGTCACATAAGGTAAAGTAAATAGTATGTACCTCAAGGGTACTTGGAAAATAACACTACATGGGAATCAAGTCATGTTTTCTGATATATGATTACCAATTCGATCTGGTGACACATTTCATGTGGATTAATACATAAGTCTTGTGGAGTCACTATGTGACTTGTGTGTGTAATCCCAATTCACACCTAAATTCCCATAAGGAATTCACATAATCTATAGAGGTAGTCTACACAGATTTTTATATTTATCCCAAAGAGAAATCCCATCATTTTATTTAATGAGAACACACTATCTATTTTCTAGTAAACTACAAGTTATATAGTCAGTTTTTTGACAAATTAGACATCTTCGACAATATTATTCACCAATTCCACTAACTTTTTCAAGATTTCCACCATGGTATTTTCAATGTTTTTTGGAATTTCATCAATTCCATGGAAGAAAATGTATTCTGGAAACAGTTATTTAATCATAAAATTACATGCTTCCTCCTTGAATATTTTCTAGCTGAATCATTAATACCCATCTCCCTCATGAATTTTTTGAATAAGTGTTAATTATTCAATATTCTACCATCACCTATGTTATAAATTAAAAAACAAAATTTTATTCCAGTAATGATCTCACAAAAGAAAAATGTGAACCTGTTTATGATTCTTTCAACTATTCAGTGCACAAATAGATTTCAAATCATCAGAAATATAAAATACCAATTTAAAATGTATGAATAAATGAGAGGGGAATCCATAAAATTACAAAAAATG
Organism: Viscum album; assembly: GCA_963277665.1. Lineage (NCBI taxonomy): Eukaryota > Viridiplantae > Streptophyta > Magnoliopsida > Santalales > Viscaceae > Viscum > Viscum album. The sequence goes on along the minus strand of OY728134.1, from coordinate 598,627,895 downwards.
AGTATTTAATGTAGGTTCCACTCTATATTACCATAATTTCCCTTTTCAAAGTGAATAATTAATGGTGTGACACAAATTTCAAGATGAATACATTTATAATTAATAATTCATTTCAAATAATGAATTAAAAGGACATACATTTTTCAGTCTCGGATTTAATTATTAAAAACAATCATTGGAATAATTAAGAAGAAAACCGAAAAAAGATCCCAAATTCAATATTTTATAAACCACTAATAGCAATTAAATACACATTGATTTCATTAATGTGTTCTACTGATTCAATCACCTGATCCATGAACATTTAATATCCTTTATTAAATTATATTACTATAGAATGTCTCCCTCACTCTTAATATCCCAGGGTTATGTGAATAACCATAATGAATTCGTATAATAGTTATTATATAGCATTTATAATAGTATATATACGTTAAATTAGTCTATTTAATTAATCGATTAATTTTAATTAATTATTTTCATCTTGTATCTTCTAGTGATTGTGCATCGTCTAAGTGGCCAGTACAATCAAGACATACATTACCCTGAGGGTAAAACATATGTTCCAGACTTTACTACGATCTCATTTACCCATACTGAACACTATTTAGAAAAAATTCACTTATTTTGGAAATTATGTTTGTGTGAGTCCATTTATATTTTATTTTTAATGTAGAAACATTTGGAATATATGATTCTTGAGAATGTGTGAAAAGTAAAGATATAGATACAATTGAAAAATTTGTAATTTCAAATGGATATAATTGAAATAGTAGAATAATTACACTATCTCCATCATCATATATTTTTATCCCAAAGATTGAAATTACTCAAATAGGTGAGGGTACTCTACTCATATATGTTTATCCCTCTCTCTGGATTTCTCCAAATGATTACTGTTTTTAAATAGACCATATATGAGGAGAATTTTCCACTTATGAAGTAATTTATTCTATTTCTCCTTTATCTCTATCAGTTGTACAAAACATGTAACCCTATCATTAATGAAAAGCACAACTCAGTCAGTAATGTGGGAATGATCATGTACATATCTTATCAACTATGAAAAGTAAATGAAATCATGAACGAAGTGTAACTGTGTAGAAATATATATGTTGTATGGAACCTCATTAATCGCATAAAAATATATAATTTAATAAAACCAAATAATATATATCTTTAAACCAAACTGAAATATCCACAAACCATGCTGATGTTAGACATTTTGTAAGACATTGTATCCCTTATTAAACTATAGTGGCCGCCATCATCTATTCCCTTAGGACTTCAACCGTTTTTGGAATTCATCATATAAATAAATAAAATCTATACATTGTTCATTATCACATATGAAATATCTATCCTTTTAAGTACTTATTCGCCCAATTATATCTATTACACTCGTCAACTTCAATATATCTCCTAAAATACCAGACTGAGATTGATTCCCATAGTAGATTGATAACTTTTGTGGTATGAAAAATATAAATTGGTAGGTCATTCACATATCTTCTCTAAAACATAAATATGAATTCTCCCTTCATTGAATTTGGGACCCACATATTCTACTTAGTTTTACAATTTTTTGGGATGAAACAAATTGTTCATTGTCAACTAATTCCCAAAATCCTCATCCAAATGTAACACCCCATGATTTCATAGTACATTATTTTTTCAAAGTAATTCAATAACATGCACTATATAAAACACCGAGTTCAAGCGAACCATGACATACCAAACTAGCCATTCAAAAGAGGTTGTAAACAGTATTAAATTTATTTTGAACTTTATATAATCCTTATAATTTTAGAATCCATATTTTTAGTTTCATTGACACAATGAAAAACAAATTCATTTTTTTCAGATAAAAGAAGTATTTTTAAAAAAAATATTCAATTTTACCGCCTTTTAATGGAGAACCCTTTTTAAATCCAATATTTGAAACTTTTATATATTCAATTTGACAAATTAAACTCTTTATTTAGAATTGGGACATAAGAATTTAGTTTCAACAAATTTTTGGTGTTTTTATGATAACATTCATATTTGGGTGAATAGCTAAAAATACTATATTTTAATTGAAAACAACATTTTCAATCAAAATAATTTGTAGTGTTAAATTATAAATTATAATGGTTTGGAAGTATAAATAGATTATATTTTTACCATTTAATCCAATGTTATTCATTGGAAATAATTTCACTCTGAAATTGAACACAAACAAGTATCAATCATTTGTTATTTATTATTTCTTAAAATATGCTTTTTGGTTTTAAAAATGGGAGTTAGTTTTAAATTAATAAATGAATCTTCAATGTTTTGAATTTTGCAAAATAGAATTAATTTTTGAATTCAGAACATCATTATTATCTTAGGGTCAAATTTTGGTATTTTTCTTGAAAACTTTCAATTTTTAATGAATAGTGAAAAACATTGAGTTATTAGTTAAAAGAGACATTTTATTTAAATAATTATTTATTTTATTTAAATTTATTTTAGGTAAAAACTGATACATAATAACTATATAAGTTTAATATGATTCATTGGAGTCATTTTATATAAAGATTAGATATATAAAAATTTTATTGAACATTTTACTGTCTTTTACCCACCCCCTTGGAGAATTTACAAAATTGCATAAAACTAAATTTTATACTTTATGTTTTACTCCCACCATCTTTGAATTTATTATTTTATTAATTTTATTCTTATCGGGTAGTCTGGGATATAGCCCGACTTAATATTTTGAGTTTGTATTTTTAGAACGCCTGTTTTTTCTGTGACATTGTTCAGCCCACGGGAAGGGCACGGTCAAAACCGCATGACTTTTCCTGGGTCACCATGCACGACCTCGTCTAGTTCTCCACACGTCTTCCAGAAGTGAACCTAATTAAATAAAAGAATTATCGATAAATATATAAAATTTAAAAGGGGGATAAAATGAAAAATAAATAAAACAATAAGTTTTATAAAAAATTAGTAAATTGTTTTATTATATAAGGATATTATTATCATTATTATTGTTAGTTCTATGGATAATAATTTATTTAATATATTATTATTATTCCAATATTTACTATTATTATTATTATTATTATTATTTTCATTATTATTATTAGAATTATTATGATTATTGGTTTCATTTTTTTAGTTTTTTTAGTTTCTTTTTATTATTTTTTCGTTATCTCTTTTTTTTCTCCTCTTTTTGTCGAGACCTAACTCCCCTCCCCTCATTTTTCTATTCTCCATCAAAGCCCCAGCTTCCTCGATTCTAATCTCACCGCCCCCTCCATGGCCGACACCTTCTCCAACGCCGCTCCACTTCGACGCTGCAAACCCCTTCGGCGACCTTGATCTGTTGTCCCAGCTCCCCTCGCACCGCCTCACACCACCTCCATGAACCCCCCCTCAAGAGATCTGTTCTGTCGAGCCTCGAAGGACACCCTCCTTGTACAACACATCGACTCCCTCCTTGCACAGTGCTCCGAACCGGCCGTGCCTCCTTCCTCCTGTATCCGTGATCTCGCCCCCTCCCTTGTGTGACTTCGCCCCGCAACCCTCGGTTGAACCTATTTTAATTCATTTCATTTCTTTTTCTTTCAGTTCTTTGTTTTTTAGCAGGCATGGGTTCATTTTAGTGTCTGAATTTGAATATTTTCTCTATTCGAATTCTATTTTTAGGGTATAAATTGGGTTGGTTGTGATGCGAATTCGGTGTGATTGGAGATTCGCAAAAGTTTTATGAAATTATTTCACCCGAGGTAGGTGGAACCGTGCTTAACCATTATTTGATGAATTAATATTTTTTAAATTATTTTAGCATATTTATTAATTTTTTTATATGAATCTATTTTTTAAATGAAGTTGATATGTGTACATGATACATGTGGGTTTTCTATAAACAACCATGATGAATTGTTTATTTTCATTTTACAAACTATTCAGATTGTGTTTTGGTTTAGCACCAATATGCATTGAGTCATAGATGGGTGATTGGTTTAATTTATAATATTTTTAATCATGTGGCATATCCTGAAAATTGTTTCATAAATTTTTCTATGAACTTGTTTGTTAATTTAAATTAATTTTGCACAATTGTTAAGTAGTTTACATGCCGGGAAAGTGATTTTGACTGAGTCTTGTTGTGAAATTTTCTTGTTAGTTGAGTGTTTATGTGATGTTTATGTGTTTTGTTGTGAAAACCTACATTAAGCTATTTATCAGAGTTCTAATGATTTTTCATTTAGTTTTTTTAATGTGAAATAGATGATGTGTGTGTTTTGTGTGTGGCATCAAAGTGAGTTTGGTCATAAAAGAGGTTTTGAGTGCGTTGTGGTGTTTAAAATTGTTGGACACATGTTTTTTGAAATTTTCCTATAAATTCTCTTGGTGGTTGTCTAAGTGTAAAACTTTTTTCTTTAAGATTGCGAGTTGTTTAATTCATGGTGTGAGCGATGAGGATTAAGTTAAAAAAAATATTTTGGGTGTGCGTAATATTTCAAAATGGTATTTGGGAGCACACAATATTTCGAAAGGGTATTTGAGAGCGCGGAATATTTCGAAATGGTATTTGAGTGTGTGTAATATTTCGAAATGGTATTTGGGTGTGCTTTATTTTTCAAAATGGTTTTTGGGTGTGCAAATTATGGTTTGATGTGTGTAAGTACTCTGATTATCTTTTATGCACTAATCTAACTTTTGAAATGTTCTTGAATTTTAAAAGTAGAATTGATGTTGTAAACGGTATCTTGTTATGCACGGTGTTTTTCTTGGATTGCTTATGTGATGTGGACCTATTATGATCTTGAAATTTTTCGAGCACAAAGAGGGATTCCGGGGTTGCAAGCGAGGTGAACTAAGACAAGTAGGCTAGTGTCCTAGAGGTAACTCAACCCAGTTTCACTAGCAGGACTGACGATTGCAACACTAACTAAACATATTATTTTCTTAGGTTCATGGTTTCCTAAGAAACTTCTAATGAGGGTTGTGGATTCTAATACACGCTTCACAGAGAGACAATGATCTAGGGACCTAAGCCAGCTAACACCCATGAAGACTCTCCCATATTTTGTGCTCTTTGGTTAATTTACGTCCATCGGTGCGACAATTGTATTATCATAAAAAGTAAGTATGTTTGTGTGTTTTATTTTAATCTGTTTTATTTGAAATAGTTTTCAAAAAACCAATATTCTTTAAAAGTGTGTGAGTGTTTAATTATTCTCTTTAATTTATGTGGTTGTCTTTAAATTCCTTTTTATTTAAAACACCTATCATTAAAAATTGTTTTCATTAAATACTGTTTAAGCATTTACTTCCCTTTTTTCTATTTTACTGGAAAATGTAATCATCATTTAAATGGTTATGTGTGGAATATTCCCATGATGGCCTCCTTCTAGAATATTGGCTCACACCATACATACACCTTTGGGTGTTTGTAGACCTTGTTCTTTGTGTATTCCAGGTTGAAGCATCATGCTCAGTGATGGTGGTTCGGATGTTGTTGGTCTTCGCGTGCAGTTCAGTGTTGGTAGCTTGGAGATGCGGCTTCTTGTTCCTCTTGGAGGTTGTTATTGTAGTTTATTTCTCTATTATGGTTGTTGTTCAATTTGGGTTTTTAGTTGGTTTGTAGACATAGAACTATTTATGGTTTTAAGGAATGTTTGGTTGTCTGTTCTAGTCTTAGTTTATTCATCTTGTTAGATGTTTTTCTGTTTCTTATTTCGATTAAATTGTTCCCACATACTATTTCGATACCCGAGCACATGTGCCAGCCTGTGGGGATTGGTAACTCCCTTAAGTCCATGTCGCGGACCGAGTCAGGCGCCGGGTCAGATGGGACCTGGCCTTGTTCATGACAAAATGGTATCAGAGCAGGTTTGCTCTCATGGGTTGTGTCCCTTTGGGATAAAGACAAGATACCAAGGTTAATGGTGTTGGAACATGATGTTCTAGTTACGAGCAGGGTTCCTGGCCAGCACACCTCGTGGTTGGACTCAATTTACCAATGAAAGTTGAGGTATTTCTGAGTCTTTGGTCCTTGCAGTTAATCATGTTATGGTAAATGAAAAGGGAGTAAGGCAAGTGGTCCTAGTGAGCTCGCAGGGTTTGGAAAGCCATCTGGAGCCAGGTATTCTGTCCTAGAATACCCTATGTGGCAGTGGAATGACCTTCGTATGGCTACCAAACATATGTTCCAGTCACCCGCTGACACTAGTTTTCTCTTGGATCGTTCCCCATTTCATTATTTTGGATTCATGGAAATCCAGTTTTTAAGTAAAAATGTCTTGGTCTTGGAAAATGTTTTGAAATGAAGCGCTTTAAAAATAAAATGATATATGAGATTTCAAAAATGTGGTTTGAATGTTTTGGTTTTGAAAATAATGGAATGGTCTGGTTTGATCCTTGGCTCTCTCATGGACAACCACATACATGAGTCTATGCGAAAAGAGAAATGGTTAATGGCACGAGCGGATGAGTGCCTGTATGGTCATGAGGTGGGTGCTGGTATTGAATGGGATCATGCATGTGTGGGGACCATGGGACACCATTGGTGTTTTTGGAACCCTCTAGATTTGTTCATTTTCAAAAAGTTTTGATAAATGAGAATTCATTGTTCTAATAACCGGTGATTGTGTGGTGTGTCCTTGTGTTTTGGAAATGTTGAATGTGAGGCGTTTTGAGCAACGAATCCTTTTTGGATGATTTGTTTCATGAGTTTGAATTCATATTTGTAAGTCAGTGTGCATGCACCTTGTTAGTGAATTCATTTGAAAAGTGCTTTGGAAATCCCATACAATGGTTCCCCTATATGTTTAGTGTTCACCTGCGACATGTCTTGGCCATTGGACTAGTTTGATCAGGTCCATGGTTTTCTTTCTTGACTAGTGCATGCCCCCCATAAACCATTATCATGCGATTGAAGTGAGGCTACGGGTACTTCGCCGTTGTCTGACCCTCCAGTTGATTAAATCAAGGACTCTCCCTTTTGAGTGATAATTCTAGGTGTATTCTTTTTTCTTTTCATTTAAGTGGATCCTCTCACAGCAGGATGACATGCACGAGGGAAACTGATAGGATATTTGGTATCTTTGAGTTGTCTTAGTTATCGGGTATGATGTTTGACATCATTGTGTCTAAAGGATTACCATGTAAGTGATGAAAAGAATTCCATCAAGGAAGGGTGAAGGTGGTTCATCATTATCATTGTTGACCAGTGTCTTGAAGGGAGTTGTAGTAATTTCATTGGCCGCAAGGGTCATGTTTGGTGATGTGTTGTAGTGTGAGTTCTCATTGAGGAGCATGGGTGGATTTCGTAGGATTCTTCAAGAATCCCTATTTTCATAGGAGTACGTCCACATGGGGAGTTCTATTTTTTCTATTCAATGGGGAGTGTTTACCGTGCATCTTTCCTTCTTAAGTTTCTTGGATAACGTGAAAGTTGAAGCATGCGCATCCTCTGAACCCTGGTTTGGTGGAACACCAAAAGGAGAAGCTTTTTTCAGGAGTCTTGAATACCTGACTATGAGGCAGGAGATGCTTCTAACATCAGGGCTCCAGCCATAGGCCTCAGATTGAAGCTGGCGCATGGTCAGGAACCCTGAGAGCCTATGAGACCCCGATATTATATCTATCATTGGTGTCGAAAGTAAAGACAGTTTAATTTTTTTTCCTGTGGTTGTTCCATTCCAAACGAACCATCTGGCTATGTAAGGATTTCATGACTATGTGGAGGCATGTTCGTCTCATTGCATTAAATTCTTGGGGGTTGTGTCCCACTAGATATAATCTCTTAGGTGGTCCTTATGGGGTCAGTTGGGTAAATCAGTCTAACATTTGAATAATGATCATCCAGGGACGTCGAGATGTGTTGAGATGTTGGTTGGTCTTAAGTTGCGATTTTGACACCCGGTGGTCAGGGACCTCCCTTCCCACCCCTTTTGGTGGGGTGTTTGGTCACCATTGGGAAACTTTCAAAGTCATGTATCTTATGTTAGTTCTAATGGTGGGGAGACCCACATTGGGTCTTGCACAAATGTCTCTGAAATGAATCGTTGTTGGACTTTTCTTTAATGGCAGGGAGTCCGCTCAGACCTCCCTGTGTCGGTTTTCTAGTCTTGCCTTGGGATTTGGTAGGTTCTTAATGGTTAAGAGCCCCTTTAGGCTTCCCCATGATGTGCTTTTGGTTATGTTCCTTTCCTTGATCAATCAAATGGAGGTTCCATAGCTCTTTGGGGTGGGAAAAACTTATCCGAAATCCTTTTTACGTGTTCCTTGAAGTTGTATTTGAGTAACTTTATCTGAGCACGATGCCTTTTCCTCTTTTCACTTGTTGATTGTGGGAATCCCCTTTGAACCTTAGGGGGAAATCGCATTCTTCTTTGAATCTCAACCTTAGTTGTGGCTTTCCGGGGAAGTAAAGCTTTATGGTGAGGAGAATTGTCACACCCAAAATCATTGAATTAATTATATTATTAATATTCATTGTGTTAGGTAGTCCAGGTTTAAGCTCGACATAAAATTTTGACTTTGTATTTTTAAAAGGCATGTTTTTGTCGTGACAATGTTCACCACTTTGGAAGGGAGAGGTCGAAACCGCATGACTTCACCTGGGTCACCACGCGCGACCTTGTTCAGTTCTCTGCACGCCTTTCTGATGTGAAACTGATAAAAAAAGAATTATTGATAATGAAATAAAATTCAAAAGGGGGATAAAATTAAACAATAATTTTGATAAAAATTTAGTGTATTTTTTTAATATTTAAGAATATTATTATCATTATTATTGTTAGATATAAGGATAATAATTTATTTAAGTTATTATTATTATTCCAATTATTATTATTATTATTATTATTATTATTATTATTATTGGTTTTGATTTTGTTTTTAGTTTTTTAGTTTTATTTTTCTTCTTTTATCTTTATATCTTTTTTTTCTCCTCATTTAGTCGAGACCTAACTCCCCTTCCCATGTTTTGTTTCTTCCCTGTCAAATCCCCCCCTTCATTAGTTCTTCTCGCTCCTCCCCCTCCATGGCCAACACCTTCTCCGATGCGTCTCCCCTCCAGCGCCGCACATCCCTCCGGTGACATTGATCCGTCATTCCGGCTCCCCACGCATTGACTCGTGTGACCCCTACGATCCCCCCACATGCAATCAGTTCAGGTGATCCCCAAAGGAATCCCACCTTGCACTAAACATTGACTCCCTCCTTGCACTATGCACTGAACCAGCCATGCCTCCTTCCTCCGGTTGTCGTGAGCTCGCCGCCTCGCTCTTGTGACTCTGCCCCGCAACCCTTAGTTAAACCTATTTTCATTCATTTCATTTCCTTTTTTATCGAGTTCTTGGTTTTTTATCAGGCATGGGTTCATCTTAAGGGCTTAATTTGAATATTTTCTCTATTTTAATTCTATTTTTAGGGTATAAATTGGGTTGTTTGTGTTTTGAATTAGGTGTGATTGGATATTCACAGAAGGTTTATAGAATAACATCACCCGTGGTATGTGGTTCCATGCTTAACAGTTATTTGATGAATTAATTTTCTTTTTAAATTAATTTAGCATATTTATTCATTAGTTTTTTTAATGTGAATGTTTTTTTAAATGAATTTGATTTGTGTACATGATACATTTGTGTTTTTTATTAACAACCATGCTGAATTGATTATTTTCATTTTACAAACTATTCAGATTGTGTTTTGGTTTAGCGCCAATATGAATTGAGTCATAGATGGGTGTTATAACATCCCACCTTTTTGTCACAGAAACTTTCATTACATTATACAAAACTGAGGATCTTTAAGGTTTAGTGTCTTAGAAACCAGGAACATAAAACATGAAACAAAAAAAATTCTTTTTAAACACTTAAAAGGATTCTCCTTATGTTCATCCTAGGTTCATTACTGAATCTCATAACCTGGGTACAAACATTAAAAGAAAGAGTAAGCAGAAGTCCTAGTAAGGGAAACAAGGGAAACATTTAACATGTGAACTTGAGATACATCAATAATGTTATGAAAAGAACTTTAAGGCATGAGAATGAAATCATGAGGCATATCATAATAAAAATAACTTATTTCATAACTTAAAGATGTAGCTAAAACATTTTACAATGACAGTCATTTCTGTTTCACCAAGGTCCATCCCCAATGTGTCAATAAAAATTACCAAGGTTATTCACCAAGGTATCAGTCTAAATGGTCATCTCTAGAAATTAAGTCTTTACCCAATGTATTGAAGTGATATTATGGACACCATTGAAATGTATTTATTATCATGTGATCCACATATGTCAACATCAATCATTTTATAAACAACACATATAGAATAAAAGTAATGGGTTTCATTTCATAATCACAACGTTTTAAAAACTGCTTTAAAGACAAGATCTTTGTGTCACTTTAAAACCCGCAGAAATGGAAGGTGGGTCTCATGTATGTAAATCCCAGAATTTGAAATAGAAAATTTTGGTATATATTTGAATACCCCTAGAGAATAGAGATATTTGAGTATTCACTTAATAAAATAAAATAACTTTAGAATAAAAGAGAGAGAGAGACATTTTGAGATGGAAATTCTGCAGCATAATGACTATGTTTCGGTGTTTTAGAAAACATTGAAAAGAGAGGGGACATGGGTAAAACATTAATAAATGATCCATAAAACATTAGAGGGATAGAATATGAAGGATATATTAACATTTTTATGAAATTTTTAAGATAAACCATATGAAATTAAGAACATTAAAGTAAGACAAAAATAAGATTTCTCTTATAAATATTTGGCAGCCTAACGGCGCCACTTAAACTCCAAAATACTGAATTGAAGAGATAAAATAGGGTCTATTATCATATGAACATAAAATATCAGTATGATAGATATAGAGATCATACCCCAACAAAATAAAAAGGATCTTGAAATACTTGACATGAAAATAGAACTTGAGAAGGGTGAAATAATCCCTTAAAAATTCGGCAGCCTAACGGCGCCACTTAAAATGTAAAAATACTGAATTGAAGAGATAAAATAGGGTCTCTCATAATATAAAAATAAAATATCTGTATGATAGATATAGATATCATAACCCAACAAAATAAAAAGGAACTTGAAATACCTGACATTAAAATAGAACTTGAGAAGGGTGAAAGGATCCCTTAAAAATTCGGCAGCCTAACGACGTCACTTAAACATTTTTAAAAAGAATTGATGAGATCAAGAGGGGGTATCTAATCATATGAACATTAAAAGGGAAGCAATAATAATATAAAAGAACATACTACAACATAATAAAATTTAGCATAAACTAAATGACATAAAAGATAATACTTGGAAAGAAAGAGAGAGGTAGGATCCCTTACCTTAAAACGTAACTCTTAAAACTCAAAGGTTTGGACCTTGACGGCTTGGGGGAACCTTGGGAGGACTCCATGGGAGGTAATGAGACCATAACATCGTTTGTGGAGAGTTGGGAGTCTAATGGATGAGAGTATGGCTTGGTATTTATAGGGAAAGTGAGGGGACAAGGCATTAATGGCCAAGGGACACCTCATTACTGGTTTTGGAAAAACCATGGGCTTGCCCATGGTATTCGCCAATGGTATTGGCCACTTGGGACACATCTACCTTATATTACTATTCATATGTCTACCATATTGATTACATACTTAATACATCATTTAATGATGTCATTAAACACCCGTAACTTAAAAAATATATTTTCAGTATTCATCAAAAATTCAACTCTCTCAGAAAAATCCCAAAATTTCACCTTAACCAAATATAGATGCGCCAATTTCAAAAATGAACTCCATTTTATAAAAATATTTTTATAAATATTTTTAATTTAAATTTTTAATTAAAAAATACTATTCACCCCAAAAAAGTAAAACATGAATAATAATTTATGAAACCGTTATTTAACCATTTTATTGAATCACATTACTTAATCAAGGTGCCTAGATTATATTAATGCTTTATTTAAGTGATATTACTAATACATTTGGTCACATTACTAATCCTAAGCATTAAAGCACTATTCATAATTTACTAATAATCAAAAATTAAGTTGATCTTATTAGACTCTAAATTTCGTACTGAACATAATTGAAGAAAACCATTTTTTGAAAATAATTACACATTTTTAATTATTTAAGGTTTACATAAACATTTTTTAAAATATAATTTCCCAAAAATTGACCAAAAATATGCATACTATATTTATCCGGACATTTGAAAATTCATAATCTTAATTATAAGAAGAAATCAAAATCTTTATTTAAAACAAAGGATTACACAAGGCAGTTACGGTCTCCTTACATATCCCATTACAACACCAGCATAGGGCCTAAGTGTAAGGTGTGATAAGGTGAGAGAATCTGAGGGAGGCTCGACCAAAATCACACGAGTAGTAATTTCTATCAGTTTGAACTTCTCACGAAGGAGATTCCTTTCTAGCTTCACACGATGAAGTTCGGCTTGGGTTTGGTCCAGAGAAAAGCCCAGTGGTGCTACCTCCTTCCCAAGTTCTGTTAGATGGGCTTCGATCGGTACAAGACTACTGGGTGAGGCCATCAAATCTTCTTTATATATTAATTAACCATGATCACTTGTATTTAGAGACAATAATTGAAACTTTTAGTTTCCAGTGGTCATATTGACCAATGGTCATATAACAGTCGAAACCCAACGGTCTCATTTTAATTATACTCATGTTATCAAATGAAACAGTTTTTTTGAGTATAAAAAAAAATAAAATAACACACAAAATTAGGAAACAAGATTTATTCAAAATTTCAGGTCGTTACAATCTTCCCCCTTATAAAATTGCGTCCTCACAATTTTTAAAAATGGGTTTTGAAATTTCATTGAATGTCCCATATCGGAAAAAGAGTCAGTAACACTATTACTTTAAAAGAATGAAAAGGAAGTACAAAGGCCACCCAAGTTAACCAATACTAGGATTCCATGTAGGAAAACATGGATATGGATGAAAAAACAAACGGTCATGTTCTGAGGTAGAGTGATAAAAAACATGATTAGAAGAAAGATAACAATAAGAAAATCACAAACTTATGATGTGTATAAACGGTATTTGATTACCCAGTAGGAAATGTTAACAGACAACGTTTTTGTTTTACATTCCTTTTCATAGTTTTGAGGAATTAATTTACTACATAGAACAAAAACATAATGAAGTATACCAACCTTAAAGTTGAGTTTCATCCTTTAATAAGTTTCTACCAAAACTAATCTTTTATCCAAACGATGAGCATTCAAAAATACTTGGTCTCATCAAAGCACATGAATCATCTTATAGAGAATCACATAATCCACCAAAGATTAACTATCTATTTCTTTTATATTTAAACATTATCCCAAAAAAATAAAGGGTAAGATAAAACAACTCTTCCAAAATAAAGAACCCCAGAGGAAGGGAAACTACTTTAAATCTTCAAAGATTCTCGGTACTACCCAAAGTTCATCATAGACAATTTCATAAATAACTATCCTTAAAATTCCTCAAAATAAACCAAACTAAGATTGAAACCCAAATACAAGAAGGATTTGATAACATAGTATTCCAAGATAAATTTCATCGCTCATCTCCAAACAACATCAACCACTCTTAACATCTTATAACAAAAGTAGCTAACCTAAACATATTTTACCCAAGATAGGTTAATCATTTCTATATGTAACTTAAATTTCTATAAGTCCACCTTAAATTCAACGATTCTTCAAAATATAAGTCAACATTTACTCCTCAAAGAAAATACCGTAGTAATCTATTTACCTCGATCAAATAGGGTCCCCAAAATAGTGAACGTCTTCCAAAATAATAAACATCTTTTAATCCCCTAATCATCTCTATCATATTAATACGGAAATCATCACATTTCCTATCACATTTTTTGTTGGAACATGTTCTTCCATTTCTCGCCATTAACTAAGAAAAGAAAGTACAATTAGGGGCTTAAATACTTAGCCAATAATCATGAAATGGAACTTAAATCATAGAAAGATATCTTGTAGTAGAAATGTATACCCTAACTTGTGATCCCCTAGGTTAAAATCTAGGTTATCCATGATCATATATTCTTATGTGAATCTTTATTTTATTTTATCTTTGTTCCTTTAATAATAGTTCATACAAAGATTATGAATTTATCAAAGCATATCCCCCGAGAGTGTCATAACCAAGAGTGAAGCAAGGCCCATTGTCGTGTACCAGTTCTCATTCGAGTCATATCAAAGCTGTGTTTTCGGGTTTTACCCCTATGTACATCTGTGCCAGAGCAACCTCTACCTACTCGTATCCAGACAGGGATGTATTTGTTTGGAAACCCCGTACTCAATACTCACAAAAATACTAGGAAGATTTACATTATTTATAATTTTCTATAGGGTCATTCCTTAAGTTTTCATATCCTAATTTCCACAAATAACTAAACCATCCTTTGATACCAACTATAACATCCCACCTTTTTTTCACGTAAACATTCATTACATTATACAAAACTGAGGATCATTAAGGTATAATTTCATGGAAACCAAGAACATAAAACATGAAACAAAAAAAAACATTCTTCTTAAACACTTGAAAGGATTCTCTTTATGTTCATCCTAGGTTGATTACTACATCTCAAAACATGGGTACATACATCAAACGAAAGGGTGAGAAGAAGGCCCAATAATGGAATCAAGGGAAACATTTAACATGTGAACTTGAGATACATCAATAAAGTCATGAAAAGAACTTTAAGGAATGAGAATGAAATCATGTGGCATATCATAATAAAAATAACGTATTTCATAACATGAAGATGTTGCTAAAACATTTTACAAAGGCAATCATTTCCGTTTCCCCAAGGTCCATCCCCAAGGTGTCAATAATAATTACCAAGGTTATTCACCAAGGTATCAGTCTAAATGGTCATCTCTAGAGATTAAGTCTTTACCCAATGCATTGGAGCGATATCAGGGCGCACCCTTGAAATGTCTTTATTATCATGTGAGCCACATATATAATCATAAATAATTTCTTAAAGAACCCATATAGCATAAATGGGATGGGTTTCATTTCATAATCATAACGTTTTAAAAAATTCTTTAAAGACATGATCTTTGTGTCACTTTAAATCCCACAGAAAAGGAAGGTGGGTCTCATGTATGTAAATACCAGAATTTAAAATAGAACATTTTGGTATATATGCGAATAACCCTATAGAAGATAGATCTTTGATTATTCACTTAATAAAATAAAATAATGTTAGAACAAGAGAGAGAGACATTTTGAGACGGAAATTCTGCAGCATAACGACTATGTTTCGGGGTTTTAGAAAACATTTAAAAGAGAGGGGAAATAGGTCAAACATTAATAAATGACCCATAAAACAGTAGAGGGACATAATATGAAGTATATATAAATATTTTAATGAAATTTGAATGATATACCATATGAAATGAGTAACATGAAAGGAAGACAAAAATAAGATTTCTTTTATTAAAATTTGGAAGCCTAACAGCGCCACTAAACACATAAAAATTCTGAATTAAAGAGATTAAATAGGGTATATGATCATATGAAAATAGAATATCATTATGATAGATATAGAGATCATACCCCAACAAAATAAAAAGGATATTTAAATACTTGACATGAAAATAGAACTTGAGAAGGGTGAAAAAATCCCTTAAAAATTTGGCAGCCTAACGACGCCACTTAGAACTTCAAAATACTAAATTGAAGAGATTAAATAGGGTCTCTCATCATATGAAAATAAAAGATAATTATGATATATATAGAGATCATACCCCCAAAAAATAAAAAGGATCTTGAAATACTTGACATGAAAATAGAACTTGAGAAGGGTGAAAGAATCCCTTAAAAATTCAGCAGCCTAACGGCGTCACTTAAACATTCATAAAACTAATTGATGAGAGAAAGAGGGGGTATCTCATCATATGAACATGAAAAGGGAATTAAGATTAATATTAAAGAACCTACTTCAACATATGATAATGGAGCATAAAAAAATGACATAAAAGAGAGTACTTGGAAAGAAAGAGATAGGTATGATCTCTTACCTTAAAATATAACTCTTAAAACTCAAAGGTTGGGACCATGAGGGCTTGGGGGAACCTTGGGAGGAATCCTTGGGAGGTAATGAGACTATAAATTTGTTGGGGGAGAGTTGGGAGTCGAATAGATGAGAGGATGACTTGGTATTTATAGGGAAAGTGAGGGGACAAGGCATTAATGGCCAAGGGACACCACATTGGTGGTTTTGGCAAAACCATGGGCTTTCCCATTGTATTTGCCAATGGTATTGGCCACTTAGGACACCTCATACGTTATATTACTATTCATAAGTCGACCATATTGATTAAATACTTAATACATCATTTAATGATGTCATTAAACACCCGTAACTTAAAAACTGTATTTTCACTATTCACCGAAAGATCAACATTCTCAGAAAAATCCCAAAATTTCACCTTAACCAAATTTCAATGCTCCGATTTCAAAAATGAACTCCATTTTATAAAAATAATTTTCTGAATATTTTTCATTTAAATTTTAAATTAAAAAAACACTATTCACCCCAAAAAAACTAATACTTGACTAATAATTTATGAAACCGTTATTTCCCAATTTTATTGAATCACATTACTTAATCAAGGTGCCTAGATTATATTAATGCTTTATTTAAGTGAGATTACTATTCCATTAGGTCACATTACTAATCCTAAGCATAAAATCACTATTAATAATTTACTATTCATCAAAAATTAAGTTGTTATTATCAGACTCTAAATTTTGTATTGAATATAATTGTAGAAAACCATTTTTTGAAAATCATTACACATTTTTAATTACTTAAGGTTTACAAAAACATTTTTTAATATATCGTTTCTCTAAGATTCACCAAAAATATGCATACTACATTTATCCAGACATTTGAAAATTCACAAACTTCCTCATATGAAGAAATCAAAATTTTTATTTAAAACAAAGGATTACACAAGGAAGTTATGGTCTCCATACATAGACCCTTATAACACCAGTATAAGACCTAAGAGTAAGGTGTGCTAAGGTGAGAGAATATGAGGGAGGCTCGGCCAACATCACACGAGTAGTAATTTCTATCAGTTTTAACTTCTCGCGAAGGCAATTCCATTCTAGCTTCATACGATGAAGTTTGACTTGGGTTTGGTTTAGAGAAAAGACTAGTGGTGCTACCTCCTTCCCAAGTTTTGTTAGATGGGCTTCGATCAGTCCAAGACTACTGGGTGAGGCCATCGAATCTTCTTTCTATATTAATTAACCAAGATCACTTGTATTTAGAAACAATAATCGAAACGTTTAGTTTCTAGTGGTCATATTGACCAATGGTCATATAATAGTCGAAACCCAATGGTCTCATTTTAATTATACTCATGTTATCAAATGAAACAGTTTTGTTGAGTATAAAAAAAATAAAATAACTCACAAAATTAGGAAACAAGATTTATTCGAAATTTCGGTTCGTTACAGGTGTTTGGTTGAATTTATAATAGTTTGACTCATGCGGCGTATTTGGAAAATTGTTTAATAATTTTTTTGTGAACTAGTTTGATAATTTAAATTAATTTTGCATAATTGTTAAGTAGTTTACATGCCACGAAAGTGATTTTGACTTAATCTTGTTGTGCATTTGTCTTGTTAGTCGAGTGTTTATGTGATGTTTATGTGGTTTGTTATGAAAACCGACATTAATCTATTTATTAGAGTTCTAAAGATTGTGAATTTAGTTTGTGTGAATGTGAAAGAGCTGCAGTGTGTGTTTTGGATGTGGCATCAAGGTGCCTTTTGTCAGAAAATATGTTTTGAGTGTGTTCTAGTGTTTTAAATCGTGCGACACATTTTTCTGAAATTGTCCAACAAATTCTACTGGTGGTTGTCTAAGTGTAAAACAGTTTTATGTAAGATTGCGAGTGGTTTAATTGATTGTATGAGTGATGCGGATTATGTTCTAAAAAATATATTTTGGGTGTGCAAAATATTTCAAAATGGTATTTGGGAGCGCACAATATTTCGAAATGGTATTTAGATGAGTGCAATATTTCAAAATGGTATTTGAGTGTGCTTAATATTTTTAAATGGTATTTAGGTGTGAGTAATATTTCAAAATGGTAATTGGGTGTGAAAATGATGGTTTAGTGTGTGTAAGTACCATGTTTGGATTTTAGGAAGAAATATGACATTTGAAATGATCATAAATTTTAAAAGTAGAATTGATGTTGTAAATAGTATATTTTCATGCATGGTGTTTTTCTTGGATTGATTCTGTGATGTGCACCTATTATGATCTTGAAATTTGTTGAGAAAAAAGCAGGAAGCTGGGTAGCTATGAAGGTGAACTAGGACAACTGGCTTAGTGTCCCAGAGGTGACTCAACCCAGTTTCACTGGCAGGACTGACAATTTCAACACTGACTAAACATATGCTTTTCTGAGGGTCTTGGTCCCCTAAGCCGCATTTTCTGAGGGTCATGGTTGTCTATTCCACGTTTTTTTAGGGTTATGGCCTTCTAAGTCTTGTTTTCTAAGGTTCGTGGTTTCTATACCACACTTCACTGAGACATGAAGATATAGGGACTCAAGCTTGCTAACCCCCATGAGGCATCTCCCATATTTGGTTCTCCATGGATACTTTACATCCATCTGTGCGACACATTGGTTACCATAAAAAGTAAGTGTGTGTCTATGTGTTTTTTTTAATCTGTTTTATTTTAAATAGTTTTCATAAATCCTGTTTTCTTTAAAATTGGGCGAGTGCTTAATTCTTGTCTTTAATTTATGTTCTTTTCTTTAAATTCATTTTCATTTAAGGAACCTATCATTAAAAATTTATTTCATTACATACTTTTTAAGTATTTAATTCCCCTTTTTCTATTTTACTGTAAACTGTATTCATTATTTAAATGGTTACTCATGGAATCTTCCCCCGGTGGCATCTTACTGGGCTCTTTTCTCACACCCTACATACAACATTGGGTGTATGTAGACCTTGTTCTTTATGTATTATAGGTTTAAACACTCTGCTCAGTGATGGTGGTTCAGATGTTTTTGTTCTTTGCGTGAAGGTTGGTGGTGGTTTCTTGGAGATGCATATTCTCATAAGGCTTGGAGTTTGGTATTGGAGTTTAGTTCTCTATCCTTGTTGTTGTTAACTTGGGGTTTTTAGTTGATTTATAGACATAGAAATATTTATGGTGTAAAGGCATGTTTGGTTGTCTGTTCCAGTATGAGTTTATTTATCTTGTTAGTTGTTTTTTTTTTGTTTCTTTTTTTAGGTAAATTGTTCCCACGTACAACTTCGATACCCGGGTACTTGTTCCAGCCCATGGGGATCGGGAACACTCTTCAGGCCATGTCGCTGACCGGGTCAGGCGCTGGGTCGGATGGAAACTTGTCCTGGTTCATGAAATTCTTTGAGTTTAATTTAAAAAATCCAAGAGACATGGTTAATCTCATAAAGTTAAATGTAGTTCAATAATATGGAAATAATTTTTTGTGAATAGTAACTTTTGACTTTTATTTTCCACGGTTAAAGGTAAATACGGTAATTCAAGGTAAAAATAATATTATAATAATAAAAAATTACCATAACACTTGTCATGACCTTATTTGATGAGTCATGTCCAACCATTAGCATCCATGTGTCGATTTTGGGACTCCATGGAGCCACTAAGAATGGTAATGACACTTTATTTTAATTAACTTAAAGGAAAGGAAAAAATGACATAAAAAATATCTTTTAGTAAATCAATTTTTAAATGGGGTTTATAAGTCCTATTTTTTACTATAAATATTCATTGGAAATATAAAATGATTTCCTACATTATGGTATTTTTTTATAATTTTTAGAATTCGAATAAATTAAATTATTTATGACACAATAATGATGTAGTATTTACGTCATGATTAATGGTTTAAATAAATTAGATTATTAAGATTTAAAATATATCCAAAACATATCCAATTATTATTGGATGATTATATTTCAACCATGAGTCATTTTATATTCTATTTTAATTAGTTTTTCACTATTATAATCCTAATATCACTATATAATAAAATAATTTTCTCACACTTTCCAAAAGAGCTCCTCCTCCCCCTTATAAAAGGACTCTACATCTAACCCATTCCACACACCTCTCAAGCCCCTTGGATCATCCATCCCCTGCCCAAATAAGCTCTAAAGATCCCTATATTACACCTAGAAGACTTTACTTAGGTAGAAGTCACTTCAAATAGTCTTTTTCGTTCAAACCAAAAAAAGTAACCCAAATTAAAGTTAACGGTTTCTCGTAAATTCTTTTCATTTACTTTGTTTTATTTTACTTCTCGAACCTCCAAAAACTCTTTTTATTCATTTATTTTATGAAAGAAAAGTATCCTAAATATACTAGGATATTGTTATGAGAAGTATTTGAACTACACTTACACACACCTCCATCTAATGGGTGAAGAACATATTGTTTCTATGGTTGGAAAACTAATGTCTCACGAAATAATGATTGTTTGATTATATCCTATCCCCTATCATGGTGTAAATTAAGATGGAACTATATCTATACATTATATATATATATTATGTTTATTTTTTCTTTGTTATTATGTATTTTTTCATTGATATTATATCTTTATGGTTTCTTTTATGGGTAAAATGCAATAATTTAATTTGAGGAAGTTCGGACTACCTCCCCCTCAAAGTGATATGAATCATTAATGAATTATATGTGATGTATAAAGTATGGAGTTAATAATATTATATATGATAATATACTGGAAATATAATATACCTATGTATAATTATTTTTTAATTCCATTAAAATATAAAATAGAAATGAAAGTTGCGTTCAAGCTTACGTACGACTTACCGTCTCCATGAACGGTGCATTTCATTTCATATCTCCTAATGTTATGTACTGTTATAAATAAATATATATATACTAGAAATATATGATATATATTAAATATAAACTAGTAATATCATTCTATAGATAATGTACTTTTTATCACATGGAAAATTTATAGTTATAACAAGTTCATTTTTGACTCATGTTCCGAACATCATCAAAATGACCGATATGAACTCAAATATTTAACTAATTGTTATAGCAAGGTAATAAGTGATATCAAAGGAATAATAAACTCTATAAAATTATTAAGAATGTAGAAATTAACTTAAGTTTATTATTCAGGATGAATAAAGAACATACGAGCGAGTCAAGTCAGACACGTAGTAAGGGGTTTCTTATCTCACTTTCAAATCTGTGAGATTTCCATTGTTCACCACTTATTTATTGCATGTGGTGTATTGTGTACTTCCATTTGATATATATTTCCATGATTCTATTTATATTCATGATATTCTGTGATTCATTTGATGGTTGACTATAGTTCATATGAGTCGATTTATTACAACGAGGTAAGGGTTATTTCCTCAATCTCATTATTATCCGAGATTGTTCTTGTGTATGTATTTTCTGGGACATACGTATCATAGATACCAATATTTTATAAAAATTATTTCAAAATGAATATTTTATGTATTAATGGGAGTTACTATATAACTAGATCATCATTTTAAATGTATTAATGATTTATCTTTCTAAACCCTTTTAATTAATGTCCATGTTTTTAAAATGATTTTAAGGATTTATTTATATGGACATGAATGTTTTGAAATGAGAATTATTTTAAAAAGGTTCAAACTGGTACGGAAAACATTGATTCCAAAAACCATTTTAAATTACTACCTTTATAAATTGTGAGAATTTTAAACGATTTCTTGAAAAAAGGGGTATTTCTCTCAAAGAATTTTACTGATCATTTTCATCTTTGTCAAAAACTTTTAATTAATTTTAAACTTGTTTGAAGATGATTTACTATGATACAAATATTCCATATTCTATTGAATGTTTTTTGATATGTTTGAATGTGGATGTGTTATTTTTATACCATTCATGTTTTTTGGAAAAAGTATTAACATTTCATATGCTAGTTTTAATATGAATGTTTATGTTATATTTCAAACTTTTCTTATGATGAATGTATTGGACAAGTATGTTCCAAGTTGGGGACCGGTAAAATTAAGCCCTCTGGGTTGGGGTCCGGTTACAGCAGACCCTCCGGGTTGGAGTTTGGTTATAGAGGCTCTTTGGGTTGGAGTCTAGTTACAGAGGCTCTCCAGGATGGAGTCAGGTTACAGAGGTTCTCTTGGTTTGGGTTTGGTTACAGTTAGCCCATAGGTCCTGGCACGAGGCATTGACACATAAATTAAAGTCTAGTACTATACATTCCCTCATTATGAAATTAGTTGTTTCATGTGATTATTCGACTAGTCGAATATCCATGTGAATAAGTAAATGGAACTATTTAATTGTGTCTTTTTTATATTATACTGATGTTTATGTTTAAAAATATTTTGTTTTAGTATTATACATTGACATAAATATTTATGCTTATTTAGTAATGTTTTCATTTTATTGTTATCCTTACTGAGCATCTGAGCTCAACCCTTTCTTATTTTTTATTTTCCCATGATCCTAAGAAGTGTTTTATGTTTGAGATGTAGGGTTAAACTAAGGTAACAATGGAATTCTCAAAGTATTTTTTATTTGTGTTGTATGTTAGAAAGTGTAATGTAACGTTCATGTATGTAATCTATTTTCCAAAACTACTAAACTGATAAGTCTTTCGGGACATGATTCCTTGTAGTCATGAAAATGTATTAAAATAATCCACCGACTCTGGAAATCTAGGTTTGGGGCGTTACAGTTGGTATCAAAGTAAGTTGAGAAATAACCTTGGAATATAGATTTAGATAAACCCTAATTAGATAACATTACCGTAAGATAGACATTGAGGATTAGTATAGAAGAACATCATATAATTTTTGTAAGGTAGACATTTTTGAGTTTTCCAAGAAAATACATCCCTACCTGGATACTAGCAGGTAGAGGCGGCTCTGGCACAGATGTACCTAAAGGTAAAACCCGAAAACTTTGCTTTGATCTAGACTCGAACGAGAACTGGTGCACAACAACGGGCCTTGCAGCAATCGTGGTTACGAAACTCCGAAGAGATATGCTTAGGATAATTCTCATTTTATCTACAAATCATTAGGAAGGATTTATGAGTATATAACTCCTCAATGTACATATTTTTTTATTATGGATTATATGCAAAAACTGTTAAATTTATGTTATGTATTTTACAAGTTTGGAATTATTCATTGAAATTCATAAACTGACCTAGTGTAGGCCATTGTATAGAAATGGTGCCCAGTTGAATGAATGTGAACTCCAAAAATACGTATGATCCAAAGAGTAATAATGATCATATCTTTCACTATATTAATCCAACATTAAAAGGGAAATAGTCTCAAATGTATTCTCAACATATGAAGAAATAGTATCATGTGTTAATAAGATATGTACAGAATTCTATGAGTTCTATGGATTTGATGGGAAGCAAGATAAGAAAAGGATGGAAGAGAGAAAGATGGATAAAGTGAATATAGAAAAGAATGATTTACCTATATGTGATAACTTTTGAAAGAATCACCTTAGTAAATTATTTAAGGGAATGCGAGTTTGTTATAAGTGTGGAGGAAAAGGACACCATGTACGTGACTGAAAGGTTAAGAAAAAAGTTTCAAATGTACAATGCTTCATCTGCAAAGAGTTGGGACACTACGTGAATCAATGTCCAAACCATCATAGTATACCCCCAAATGCTTCTATTAGATAATAATAAAGTTATGATACTACCAAGGTTGAAGAGGAATGACTAGATTTCTTATATTGCTATTAATTTATTGTTCCATTTGAGTATTGTATTAATGATGTACATGTTATAAGAACAACATAGTATATAAAGATTGTACTGCAGTACTATTTCATTAAGGACTTGAGATTGTGTGGAACCCAGAAAAGTGACTCGATAGCAGGTTAAATTTTTGAAAAATATATGGTTGAGAGAATGATCAACCATAATATGGTTCTGATACTCATGTAGTGATTTTGGAATAATATATGATTGATTTAGAAAAATATATTCGAAATTCTTGACCACATTGAAACTGATTAATGATTTGTATATTCCATAATTGTTGGAGTTTACAACATTTTTGGATAGAATAAGTATATCCAGTATTCTATAACGAATAATGGAGCATGAATGTAATCAATATGGTTTTATAGTAATTCAAGATGTTGCAGTGCTTTATAAGAATACATGATGAAGGTGTTCACATGTTATTACGTGGAAGAAAGTATCTTCATTGTGTTTAACTTCCTTATAAATTTTGGAATGGAATTTTGGAATGAGGTATTTTGGATAAGTCTAGTTTCAGATTATTTATGGATTGACATTAAAAGGGCAACTCGAAGGTCGGGCGACCACCCCTCACGTCCGGAAAGGCCGCGAGACTTGAACCTACAACTGAATGTCGAAAAGGATGTATCCCATACCACATGCCCACTTGATGTCCTGGATTGAATAATATAGTTTTTAAAAGGTATAGTAGATGAATTATAAATTCATTTTTTGGAACCCTATACGAATAGGATAAATAGAATATATTTTTTAAGTTATATAATCTTTTAAAGTGAATGATGAGTTTGTGGTAGAAATTAGTTAAAGGATGGAACTCTACATGTTAAGAAAATATTTTTTCTTCTCTTATTCTATAAAGAAATTATTTCTTAAAGTTTTGGTAAGGGATCTTAAAATTAATACTGTGTTATCCAAATACCATATGTTTTGTTTAACCGGTGATATTTTAAATCATCATAGATTGATGGCTTTGAGGACCTCAATTCTATAATTGTTTGTGACTGATGACATCAATCAATCCCTATAAATATTTACATTTCCTCCAATTATGTGTCTCTAATTTCCACCAATGTTCTCCTAATCAAGATCATAATTTTGGGGTGTCTTTTTTATTCTCCTTTTCCTTTTACTAAGACTAAATTTTATTAATCCAATTTCTGATGTGGGTTATCCCACAATGGTATTTTCAATTTTCAACATTTTATTTTCGAAGAAAAATTTCAAATTTCGATGGTGAAATTTATTGGAGGGGGAAGAATGTAACACCCAAAGATTTCATTGTACGTTATTTCATCAATGTAATTCAAAAACATTCACTACACGCAATACCGAGTTCAAGCGCACCATGACATACCAAACTAGCCATTCAAATGAGGTTAGGAATAGTATTAACTAAATTTTTATCTTTATATAATCCTTATAATTTTATAATCCATATTATGAGTTTCTTAGACATAATGAAAAAACATATTCATTTTTTCAGATAAAATAAGTATTTTTAAAAAAAAAATGCAATTTTACCACCTTTTAATGTCTAACCCTTTTTTTAAATCCAATATTTGAAACTATTATATATTAAATTGGATGAAATAAACTTATTCTCTATAATCAGGAAATAATAATTTAGTTTCAAAAATTTTTTGGTGTTTTTCTGATAACATTCATATTTGGTTGAATAGTTAAAAATACAATATTTTAACTGAAAACAACTTTTTAAATCAAAATAATTTGTAGTGTTAAATTATAAATTTTAATGGTTTGGAATTATAAATAGATTATATTTTTACCATTTAATCCAATGATATTCAATGTAAATAATTTCACTCTGAAATTGAACATAAACAAGTCTTAATCTTTTGTTAGTTATTATCTCTTAAAAAATGTTTTTTTGATTTTTACAACGGTAATTACTTTTAAATTAATAAATGAAAATTCATTGTTTTGAATTTTGTAAAATAGAATTAATTTTTGAATTCCTAATATCAAAATTATATTTGGGTGAAATTTTGGAATTTTTATAAAAACATTCAATTTTTGATGAACAATGAAAACACAAAGTTATTGGTTTAAACTGAATTTTTATTTAAATAATTATTTATTTTATTTAAATTTATTTTAGGTAAAAGTTGATACATAATACCTATATAAGTTAAATATAATTCATTGGAGTCATTTTATAATAAGTTTATATATATATATATAAATTTTATTGAAGTTTTTAACGTCTTTTACCCACCTCCTAGGAGAATTTGAGAATTTTCATAAAACACAAATTTACAATTTCTGTGAATTATTTATTAAATGTGAGAGATATGGATAACC
This sequence comes from Viscum album, assembly GCA_963277665.1. Taxonomy (NCBI): domain Eukaryota; kingdom Viridiplantae; phylum Streptophyta; class Magnoliopsida; order Santalales; family Viscaceae; genus Viscum; species Viscum album. Next base: position 598,601,680 of record OY728134.1, on the reverse strand, counting down.
TCAATTAGTAAAATGTTGTTCAATAAGATGAAAATATTTTTTGTTTAATAGTAACTTTTGACTTTTATTTACTGCTGTTAAAGGTATATAGGGTAATTCAAGGTAAAAAGAATATTATAATAACACGAAATTACCTTAACAATTGTCCTATCCTTATTTGATGAGTCATGGACGACCATGGGCATCCCTGGGTCTATTTCGGGACCCCATTGAGCCACTTATGAATGATAATGACACTTTATTTTAATTAACATAATGTAAAGGAAAAAATGACAAAAACAAATATCTTTTAGTAAATAAATTTTTACATGAGGTTATATAAGTCATCCTTTTGACTATAAATATTCATTGGAAAGATAAAATGATTTCATAAATTATGGTATTTTTTTTACAATTTTTAGACAACATATATATTAAATTATATATGAAAATATGATGATGTAGTATTTACCTCATTAATATATGTTTTAAATAAATAAGATTATTAACATTAGAAAATTATCCATAACCTGTCAAATTCTTATTGGATGATTTTATTTCGACCGTGAATCATCTTATATTCTACTTTAATTAGTTTTGGTCTGATAGAAACCGAATATCACTACAAAATAAAATAATATTTTCACAAATTCTTAAAGAGCCCCTCCTCCCCCTTATAAAAGGACACCACTTCTAACCCATTCCACACACCCCTCATGCCCCTTGGCTTGACCAAACCCTACCCAAATAAGCTCTCAAGATCACTATATTACTTCTAGAAGATTTTTATTTGGAATAGGTCACTTGAAAAAGTCTTTTTTGTTCAAACTAATGGAAGTTACTCAAATTAAAGGTAACCATTTCTCTTAAATTATTTTCTTTTATTTTGATTTATTTTACTTCTCCAACCCCTGTAAACTCTTTTTATTCATTTCATTTTCGAAAAAACCGGTGTCCTCAATATACTATAATGTTTTTATGAGATGTATTCAAACTAAAAATACAGACACCTCCTACTAATGGATGAAGAATTTAACTTTTCTGTGGTTGAAAAACTAACGCCTCACGAAACGATGATTGTTCGATTATCTCCTACTTCCTCTCATGGTGGCCATTAAGATGGAACTGTATTTATATATGATATATATATTATTGTCATGATTTCTTTTTTCTTCTATATTTTCCATTTTTATCATACCATTATGGTTTCCATTATGGGTAAAGCACGATAATTTCATTTGAAGAAGTACGGACTATCACTCCCTCAAAGTGATATGACTCGTTAATGACTTATGTGGGATGTATAAAGTATGGAGTTAATGATATTATATATGATATTTTACTTGAATTATAATATAACTATGTATCATTATTTTTTAATTCCAGTAAAATAAAAAACAGAAATGAAACTGGTGTTCATGCGTACGTATGACTTACTGTCTCCATGAACGATGCATTTCATTTCTTATCTCCAAATGTTATGTACTATTATTAATACATATATATATACGGTAAATATATTATATATATGAAATATAAATTAGTAATATATTTATATAGATGATGGACTTTTGACCACATGGGAAATTTATAATTATAACAAGTTCATTTTTGACTCAAGTTCCGAACATCAACAAAATGTTCGATATGAACTCAAATAATTAACTAATTGTTATAGAAAGGTAATAAGTGATATAAAAGAAATAATAAACATGAAAATATTCTTTATAAATTATAAATGAACTTATTTTTATTATTCTAGAAGAATAAAGAACATACGAGCGAGTCAAGTCGGACATGTGGTAAGGGGTTTCTTATCTCGCTTTTAATTCCGTGATATTTTCATTGTTCACCACTTATTTATTTCATGTGGTATATTGTGTACTGCCATTTGATATATATTATCCTGATTCTATTAATATTAATGATATTCTTGTGATTCATTTGTGGGTTATTGACATTGTTCATACGACACGATTGATTACAACGAGGTAAGGGTAATTTCCTCAATCTGATTATAATCTGAGATTGTTCATGTGTAACTATGTTTTGGGAAATAATTATCATAGATACCAATATTTTATAAAAATGATTTCTAAAGGAATATTTTTTGGATTTATGGGTGGTATAATTAACTAGATCATCATTTTAAAGGTTATAATGATTTGTCTTTCTAAACCCTTTTAATTAATGTCCATGATTTCAAAATGATTTTAAGGATTTATTTATATAGACAAGAATGTTTTGAAATGATTATTCTTTTAAAAAGTCTCAAAGTGGATTGGAAAACTTTGATTACAAAACCCCTTTTAAATGACTACCTTTATAAATTTATAGAATTTTAAATAATTTTGTGAAAAGGGGAAATTTATCTTAAAGCATTTTACTAATCATTTTCATCTATGTCAACATACTTTAATGGATTTTAAACTTATTTTAATTTTATTTTTTATGATAAAAATCTTCCATATTGTATTGAATGTTTTGTGATATGTTTGAATGTGGGTGTGTTATTTTTATACCATTCATGGTTTATGGAAAAAGTATTGAAATATTGTATGCTTGTTTTCATACGAATGTTTTAATTATATTTCATCTTTTTATAATGATAAAGGTATTGGACTAGTATATTCCGGGTTGGGGTTCAGTAAAAGTACGACCTCCAGGTTGGGGTATGGTTATAGCAGACCAACTGGGTTGGAGTCTAGTTACTGAGGCTTTCTAGGTTGGAGTCCAGTTATAGAGTCTCTCTGGGATGAAGTCCAGTTACAGAGGCTCTCCGGTTTTGGGTCCATTTACAATTAACCCATAGGTCCTAGCACAAGGCCTTGACACGGAAATTAATGTCCGTTAATATACATTCCCTCATTATGCTAGTAGTTGTTGAATGTGGTTATTCGACTAGTAGAATATCAATTTCAATATGTAAATGGAATTATTTAATTGTATCTGTTCCATATTATGCTAAATTTTATGTTTAAAAAGATTTTATTTTAGTATTATGAATTGCCTTAAATGTTTATTCATATTTATGAATGTTTCCACTATATTTTTATCCTTACTAAGCATTTGATCTCACCCATTTCTTATGTTTTATTATAAAAGGATCAAAAGAAGTTTTTTATGTATGAGATGCAGGGTTAAGCTAAGGGAACAATGGAATTCTCAAAACATTTTTTTGTGTTGTATGTTATAATATGTAATGTAAAGTTCAAGTATGTAATATATTTTCCAGGACTACTAAACTGGTCGGTCATTCAGGACTTGATTCCTTATAATCATGAAAATGTATTAAAATAATGCACCGACTCTAGGAATCTAGGGTCGGGGCATTACACAAAACCTCTTATAAATGATAGGTAAAATGAGAATCATTGTTTTAGACAATTATAAATGGAACAATGAAAAGTTATCTTATATCATGTGTTTAAAAAAATATGTTATCATCTGAACTATGAAATCTGATACAGAGGAAGTTGTCTGAATTAATCTATCGATATATTATTACCCATATATTTCTATGACCTCTCCGCATTCATTAAAATAAAATAAAAAATTCCACTGATTTGACATGAAATTTTCATGTTCATAATTTAAGGTTATGGGCCGACCCCATTAAAATGTAGTGCATTTATTTCAATAACTAACTATTGATGCTTTTATATATGTACTCTATGATAGTCTTTATTATCTTTATCCATAGGACCCGTAGACAAGGATCAAGGCGTATCTTTCAATCCCTATGATCTTTTATAAAAATAGATGTATAGTAGTATTTAATCACCTCACCTCGAAGACAAACTGGAAACCTATTCCATACTTATAATTGGATTATATTCATCTTACCATGAGATAATCTACTAGTAACTTATTCTATTAATATTTGGTCACAAAGTTCCTAAAATTAAATATATCCAAACTATATATCCCTCTATAACTATCTTAGTAGAGGGATCACAACCATTAATCTTATGTATATGTCTCATTCATCATCCACTATAGATAACATCAATGAGGCCAACAAATCTTATGCCTCATTAAAAAACTAGGTATATGTTTCAAAGTTAGACTATCTACCACAAAATTTCATTTATATATAAAATTGACTATCTCGATTTCCTAGCCCTACAAAATAATCTAAGAATCACCATTATCTTAGGATGATATCACTCTAGGTTAACACACACCCAAGACACTTGTGGACTAAATAAAAACTAAAATACTCACTAAAATTAATCGTTACCATATTTTTTATGGAAAATACTAAAAATTCCATCTACACATCAGGTGTTTCATTGTTTTAAACATGGGGCCTCAGATTCTTAATCCTATTAGATATCATAAAAATCCTCTACATGAAAACACACACACCAAAACCTAGCTTGATAGAAATTATAGAACACAATATAATCAAACCCTATAATGGAATACATTAAAGGGAGTGTGTGTCAACATCTTCCACAACTACTCAAAGGCCATATAGTACTGATCCAATGAGATAATAGTAAAAAAAAATTATATCATGTTCATCAAGTGATTAAATTTTTTATAGGAATCTATCATGAATCTCTAGTAATATAAATCCATCCAAAGGAAGCTCCCCACTACCCATATGAATTAGGGTCACTCCCATGGTTTCACATGTATGGTCATCTTGTGTTCCACATATACACCCTAATATAAGATATCATGTCACATAATATAGACCTCTCTAACAGAAAACATTCATTTTTTGGTTTTTTTCGGAAATGGATTCTTTGAATGTTTGCTTAGAAACATTCTTAAATGAACTGCATGATCTAACTCTGATGCCTTGTATATGAGAATGTAATTTATTAAGAACAATAAATACTATCCTATTAAAGTTTGAATGATCAAGTTCTTTATTCCCATAATCACATGTGGGAATTTATCATTCCAAAATAGAATCATAATGTACTCAAAATTACCATAGAAACTGTTGGTGCTGAATTGTATATAGGACCACAAAGTACATCATTGGGTAAACAGAAGGAACCATTAGATTCAATAGAACATGATTATAATCCCGTGTAAGGTGTGTGAAAGAGCTAATTTGTGCTCAAAATATAGAATCTATCGAGAAAGGATCTTCAATGTCCAATGTGACATATGAATTCCTTTTCCTCAGAGGCTAGGATAATTGGTCAAGGTTGGAATGCACAAGAGTTGAGATTTGTGTTAAAGATTTTGTCACATATGTAACGGTGTTCCATGACCAATGTGACTAAAAATGGACCTCTAATCACTCATTGTTGCTCGATTTCATGAAACACCTCATCTGAAAACCATCCATTCTACCACAACTTATTTTTACTATATATTGAAGGGAACCCCCATCCTCCTGGATGATCTCAAGGAAGGTTAAGCGATTCTTCTCTATGTGTATGACTCTTCTTCATCAACAGAATGAAAACCATGGACCCTATCAAGGTACTGAATATTGTGATATAGGTTACCTTCTTTTCATGGTTCCACACTAGATTGGTATTCTCCCTTTCTATTCTATTCCATGGAATGTTTTTGCAAAAGTTTCCTTTTGAATAAAAGAAATGTCATTGGGCACAAATTTTTCTTCTGGTCATCCATTTATCTTATGCACAAGACCCCAATCTGGTGTGCATCCCCTTCTTCAAGCTCCACGATATTCATTTACTCCAACACACAATATTCTAGCTCAAATTATTTGCAACTCCGATATCTTGAACACACATCCTCTGTGTGGCCATCCAAGATTGTGCATAGTGATTTCATGGTCCCTCATGAGGTTTCCCAAGTTATGGTGCCCTACCACTTTCTTTTTGAAATCGCTATGCTAATCAACCATGGGTTTTTGGAACAGGGATGCTAATATGGACCCCGTAATCAGACACTCCTCTACACCATTATCACCTAGAATTCTTAGTGTCTTCCCTACCACAAGGCTTTGTGAGCATCTGTTGTATAATCACATGGGGTAAAGATGATTCCCCCTCTGCTCAGGCTGCAGGATGTAAAACTGCAAAGTTCTATCATCTTCTACACTTGATGTTAAACTATAGCCTCACATCGTGCAATGACCATAGGGTGCCACAACTCAATAATTTTCCATGGAAAATCATCTCCATGTGAGTGATATCTTCATCACATGGAATTAGATCAACCACAGATGGAATGAGATCATCATCGAGAAACTCATAAGAATAATCGCCACACTATCTCAGGTCGACACGTCTTTCATGAATCAAGCATTAGGCCCACAACATCCTCTTGTTTCTATAACTGAGTAAGGTTCATGTGAGCATAGATTTTAGTAGTGGCCATGATATCAATCTAATTCCCAGTGGGCATCCCTCATAGTGTAAGCCTCAGTTTCCAAATTCATTGGATTATTCAACGTGTAATCCACGAACTCATCTATATTGCGTGGAATTTTATTTCCAAACAATTGGGATATGTAGGAATCATCGAAGAAGTTCAATCAATCCATTAATATACATAATAATATCCGCATTTTCATACCCCTGGTAAGAACATTCCCTTTATATGGGAGACCATATCTAATCGATGAACACTGGTTGTCATTCATGCATAATCCCTACACATTATACACCATGGGCCTCCTCCTCAGGTGTAATCCACAATTCCCCCATATAGATCTATGTGGAATTTAATTCCCAAATAACTTGGATACATAATAAAACATCGTGTGGTTATATCCCGACACCGATTACAATCCATCCACTCCATCCATTACTTATCAAACGCTTATCCATATCCATCCAAATTTAACTTGGTCCTCCATATCTAGGTAAAATCATTCCATCCATTTGGGTTGTTCCCCCATCTGATCCCTATTCACATCATCATTAATCCTAACAGCACCATGTTAAGCTAACCATGTGTAATTTCCACATCTCCCATCATCTAACCTAGATATATCCTCTTGTGAAGGGAAAATATCCCTATGTAAACCACACACCACACCCTCCCAATGTACGTGGTTTTTTTCCTTGTCTTCTAAAGTAGGCATATAGGACACCTCCTCGAGGTTCAACACAGAACAATGGTAAAACTTAGTTCCCCCTCATAGGGGTGCACCCTCTCTGATCCACCTACAATGGTTTATATATTATTCTTCATGGTGTGACATATTATCTTTATGGGACACCCCATCCAGGGTATATCTCTACATCCATTCTGACCAGTCCATCTGGGAATCCTTCCATCTGTCCCCCCCACGATATATACGTATCTGGTATGACTTCTTGATGAATTATGATAGTTATCATGCCATATCGACAAGATGTTAAATCCATGGCCTACCCCATGTTAAACATGGTATTTTGGTGGAATAACATATAATATATGACATTGGAATAACATACCCACTGATATCAATGATATTACTCAAGATTTGTGCCCTTAAGAATCCATCTTATGAGGTAGAATATTGTTGAACAATGTTCCAACATCAAGATATTGAAACAATGCCCAAAATTACTACTCCTATGATGTAGGGTTTCTAACCCAATAATACCAATCATATTATACGTACTGATGAAGCATAATTAACTGATTTCCACAAAGAGAATGCATCATGAATTAGTTTCATGAACCATGTCTTAATCTATGTGGGAGACCAAGACTGGGCGATGATCTCCATGTAAGAATCCATATAGGGGGAAACTGAAATCCCATCATCCTGTATTAGTTATGGAGTTGAAATAACTATGTATGTGATGAATTATTCTTGCAATGGGATATATGAAATATGGGAAAACAATGATCCATTATCAAATAATAAGATACATAGAGGATGCACCTAGGAAAAAGTGTCATCAAATTGAAACAGTGAACCTGACGTGAGATCTTCTCATAAACAATAGGATTAGTAAAGTTTGAGACACCCATATATAATCATTTCACTAGATCCGGATATCTGGTGATTGGTCCATCCAAGAAAATAGTGGGTGTGACAAGTAACTCACAAAAATTCGGGGTATTTAATCGTTGGGAATTCTGGTTTGTGGAATCATTATCGTGAATCTCTCTCTCTCTCTCCATCCATGGAAGTTTGGATGATTTAGGGAATTAGGAATTGGTTTCCAGATATCCACACTAATGGATGAATCCTCTTGCTTTTTAGGACCCAATATACTAGAATTCAATCATTCCCTTGCCACAGATGTCAGGGAAATATAAGTTACATTGAAAAAACACTACATGACTCCACCTCTACCGTGAATTCATCCGTGACTATTTGTACTAGGTTCCCACACCACATATCTCCTCATAAATAATCCATAGGAGGGTGATGGACATCCTCAAATACCGATAAAAGCAGGATCAGTCATTCCCATAAGGTTCATGGCCTTCCAGGACCTGGATGCTTCGACGCATCGCCAGCACTACCACCCCCGAGGCCACACAGGTAGCCGCTGCTCCCCATTATGATGTCTAATGGCTTTGAAATCCTCTCTATGGAGAGTTCTTATAACTCACTACCATACTCTGAGTAGGTGGGGGATGATAAGGTCCCCTATATGACAACTACTTACCTAGAGTCTCCAAGGACGGCTCCCACAAAACCTCATCAACACCAACAATGAATCACCCCTTGGGCTATAGAGGAGGTGGTCCACACCCTTGATCCTCTATCCCCAGTCCAGATGACATAATGGAAACATCGGGCCCAGTTTCAGGAGAAGTCCCATCTAGGGTAACCATATTCCATGGAATTCGTGGCCCATTCCAAACTGGTGTATTCAACCAAATCCCTTCTACTATTGAGTAGGGACTCACTAATAACTAATTGGAATTGAGACTTCAACCACCTCATCAGATGTCTAGGTTGACTCTTTCCATCATTGGTACCACCTATAGTAGTCGTTGGCCATCCCATGATGATTAAATCTAGAATAATATCCCCCATACCTTTTAAAGCTAGATTGGAGGTCATCCCCAATCTCTTACCCTACATTGAGGCTCTCCCCATGTTCCTAGCATTGAGTAAATAGGAGGTCCTTTTGGATTTGTTGGAATCCAACATAGAGGTCCTCCATGTGCCTCTAGTTCTGAATATGGATTCCCCCTCCATGTAATGGACCATCAACATAAAGGTCATCCTAAAGACATTCCTAGATCAAGCAGAGTTCCTCCCTATAGCAGCACTGGTGAAATAGAATTCCATGCTTGCATCATCACCAGCTAGTATGAAGGTCTTCCCCATACTTCATCCCTCCAGAGTAGAGGACCTCCTCACTCACTCAACCATTATCATTTTAGTTCCTCCCTATGCCACCACTATTTCATCTATAGGTCCTCCCCACTTCAGCTACAATAAAAGTAAAGGCCCTCCCCATTTAATTGATGATTTGTGAGAAGGTCCTCCACATGCTATCACTTCCAAAAATATATGGAGGTCCTCCTCGTTCCACATGTAGTAACATGGAGGTCATCCTCATGCTTTTATAATCTAAATCATAGGCCCTCCCTAATCTAGAACTAACCAACACTAATTTCCTCACCACGTGTCCAACATCTTGTATATAGATCCTCCCCATATTCATGTTTTCCATTATGGAAGACCTCCCCATGTCCCATTTGATATATGTTAGGGCCCTCTTCGCAACTCAACTCACCAAATAGGAGCTCATCCACACTCAACCAATATAGAATATTTATTTCCTCCCCATTTATCATGTAGCTAAATAAAAGGATCTCCACACTCAATCATAAATGAGCATGATGGTCCTCCTAGTATTGAGGTACCCCTTTACCCTGAAGAACCATCTTAATGAAGAAGGGAGAACTATTCTCCTTGTGGTAATAACTCCGAGAAGTGTCAGGTCATTATTAATCTCATATTCATATCATATTTTGATGTTGAGTTTCACTAGATGATGAATCCTTCCCCAGTCTCCTGCATCACAGTCTTGGATAGAATCCGGGAAGGATAAATTTTTCATCTGGGAATGTGAAGTTCAAAAGATCCTTAGATTATTTTATAGGCACATGAATGTGGAGGAAGAAACTGTTCCCTTCCTAGGAGTCATGGTGATGTGGTATCCATTATCACCATCATAATTATCTACCTCAATAGACTATCACTATGAATATATGTGGGATATTATATATCGTGAGCACCAAATGGATATATAGATTAACTATGTTTCCCACATATATGAGTTAGTGGTTTTCACCCCATCCTAGAATGATGTGATGATTTGGTTGACACCGCCTTTGAGAGATGACCTAGTGTATAGTGATAAGTGAAGGCATGCAGTAGTCTCTCCACTAGCTTGTCTTCTTCCATAGAGGTCTGCATCTTTGCTGTTTTTACTTTCTCATCCATCACTAATCGAAGCCTAGGGAATCCAATATCCAGGTCCAACTTCCATAAATGTAATATTGTTGATTACTCTCAACACAGTTAAGTTATCTGAGATATTATGATCAATTTCAGTTCATGTACATGACATTATGAAGGACCTCACCCTAGATGAGGTTACATTATTTCACCGAACCGTATGAACGAAACATTTCTCCTCTGAAACTGTTGAGTGGAATACCCAATGTGTTGGAATCATTTTGATAACACTGAAAAGCAGTGCCACTAGGTTGAGTTGGCAGCATTTCTGGTGGCCCAACACCATGTGTCACCCTGCTACCACTAAACCCTTTAACAATTATTCACTCATATCTTCACGATGATCAATATAATTATTAAAGTGGAAAACACACATGTGAAGATCTGGGGTTTGGGGTTATTAGTCACTCGACACATCAGTCCTATCCGATGATATCCATAATACTCTAGATATATCTATGATTTTCCTACAAGAATCATCACATTGAACATGGGTTTTCATGACTTAAATAGATATAGGGACACCAATAAGGTATTTTGTGAAGGGAACCTAATCCCTAGGGATGGAGAACATCCTATGGACTCTACATGTATCAAAATATGGTCAAAAAGTCATAACCATGTCCTCAGAGAACAATCCAAATTATTTTATGTCAATAAGAACACCGAAAAGGTTGAAGGAATGTTTGGGACCTTTAACCAACCTAACCCGTCCAATGTAGTGCACAAAATAGAGGTTGATATCACCACAACTTCCATGATACAATAGATTGTGGATAAAAGGAGCATCATCAATGAGTTCCATAATATGTGACTACTATATCAGTGACCATATTATAGATACCCCCTGCACAATCCTATGCCTCCTCCTCTAGGGCATCTAGGGAAGTCACAAGTCTATCTCAGCCAGTTTCCCCTATTTTTCTCGATAATCACGTGCATCCCAATAGGTTGGAGACTATAGTCTATGAAAATAATGTGTGGTATGTGTAACCATTTCCACCTGAGTTCCATGATAACGAATCTCATGATCCATATTGAACTATTCGTCATGATTATCATCATGAAACTCAATGCATTCTCTAGATTTTCTATCATCCAATCCATGAGATGTTGTGGATAACTATCATATTGATGAGAATATCAAAACACTAGTGGGAGGAAAGCCTTATCAATATAGGAATCTCAGCTAAGAAAATCTGATAGCTACTCTCAATACCCACCAAAAATATATTGAGACATAACACACAATAATCCCATAAGATGTAAAGTTGTATCAAGAATGGGTATATGATATGTGAGCTCCCCCAAATATCTATAATCCTTCCTTCAACCCATTCAATTTGATTTGGTACATGTTACAACATCTATGTCACTTTATCTTAAGGTGAGGACCAATGTTGTAAACTCCATAATAGAAAGGTGCCACCAAGATCCAATAATTTTTCTAGGATTTAGAAGGACCAATGTTCACGGGGTGCAACAAGCTACCGATCAAGTCCATTGCTGGTGGGTAATATCATCATAGGAAGTTTATCTACATGTTTATATTCACAATGAAAAATAATAGAATTTCAAAACTCTTAAAGTGAACGAAATGGCTTGATGATTGAGTCGTAGAGTTTATCATCCGGTCAAAGAGCCACTTGTAATAACATGATATACCGCTAACTCATGAAAATTTACTAGCATTGTGCATTGGGGATGTCAAGACAAAATTTGTTTCATCTCTCCTAACTCAAAAATTCTATGGTTGTTTTTCGGATTTTTCTATCAATGGTCAGTCCTTAGAAGAATCCTAGATACAATCTATGTAGGCACATTTTTTTACCTTCTCTATCTCATACAAGAAGACCTGAAAAGGCAAAGACTACTATCATTTTATAGATAGTTGCCCACAAGCCACTTGAGTTTTTACCAACATAGCCTCATCCTTAGCCTCAATAAGGGAAATAATATCATGCTCAGCAACATCCATCATAGAAATGGATGGCGCCACTCTGTAATGCACCACCACATCCTTAGATAATGAATCAGGTTTTAGCACCTCAACATCCTCCATACCCTCATTAGTGTGAAGATCCAAGAGATCCCTTATGGGACAAGATAGGTCATAACTACTCATTCAAAGAGTCTCAGGTTACTAGTTATTTTGATGCTCCATGGAGCATGGAGTTTTGAAGATTCCAAATGCATGGAAAACATAGAAGGTTGATCTCACTTATCACCATGACTATTCCCCTTATCACAGGTTCCTTGGGAATAAAATCTAGTGATGATATGTTTCCATGTACTGGCTCCAGGACCATGTAGATAAAATGTGGTCATACTTGGCCCTTCTTTGGAGTAAGTGGAATGAATCTTTTTAAATCATGATAGTGCTAGTGAAGGCATGTATCATCAAGACTCCATTCGTTGGACTTCGAAATATGATGATTGGTTGGATCACAGAGCAGTCAAAAATGCACATGGTGTCATCCATAACCATTTTATTAGGCTCGAGCCTCCTTTTATTACAACAAATTATCTGACAACTACATATGTATCCACTTAGGTATCCACCTCACAAGATTATATCTATCATAAGAGTAGGAACCAACGATGCAAGGGGGAGTGAGGCACCCCATCAGTACAAATTCCATTCCACACTATCAGTGTTTTCAATCCTCAAAATATTGGGATTTCTCCAGTAACCACTGAGTGTTGAAAGATTCCTTTAATGATGACCAAAATAATTCCTCTGTTAAGACCATATAGTTGGAGGATCCTTATATTATTCCTACTTACAAATCGTATTAGGACAGTCCTCAGAATGTCCATAGTCAATGCCATCATTGAATAGGCAGATGATATGAAAATCATTTGGATGCCCAAGAAAATGATTCAAGAAACCTTGTACATTATTCTAACACCAAGTAGCATATTCAGAATATATATTAGTAGGAACAGTACTCTCAACACATCACCTAAGAAATAATTCCACTACTAATCGTGTTACTTGACCAGGAGGAGAAGTTGTGACCGTATCTTGATTAGCTGTATCCAGTAGTGCCTTGGACTCATCCATCCAAAAATTAGGAGGTAGTGATCATGTTTGGTTCATCATGAAGAGAAACATCACATTTCTATCACTAGTAAAAATAATTTGGTTCGACCAGCAACACCCATCATTCCCATTTCCAAATATCAACATCCCTCTAGTAGAAATGTTCACCTGGAATAGAAATATGATGCACCGAAGAACCTCGCAATAATTCTTGCAAGTCTCAAAATTCTCGATGTCATAGAATAATCATAAAACAAGAAAGAACCCCTATCATAACATTTGATAAGCCGCCTCTAGTTTGAGATATATTTTTCCACCATAGAGGCCTTATATGTTGTAGAATTTTAGTGAGAAGAATTCCATGCCATAATCTCATTCTCAGAAGAAGATGAAGGCTCCCCTTATTTCGGAATATTTTCCCACTATTCATTTAAAGAAAATTAAATTTCATCGGAGTAAATAATTTTCCAATAAATATAGTTTCCATGATCAAACATATCTAAACCTAGATGCTCCGCAAGGTAGGGCTAGGTGAAGATTCTTTGAGTACGTCTGACCTAAAGATATAGGGTTATGATATTACTGAGTAGGGGTTGTGTAGAAGAATCTGTGTGAATACCTAGATCAGTAACCTTGTTACAATCATTGAAGTTGTGTTCGTTCTGTAGGATACTACCTACAATGCAATGATGTGTTGACCCTAGCTTCATCCACATCTAGTGGTTCCATCCTCGTAACACCAATGCCTCAGGTACTCCCTCAATGGTCAAATGTGAGTGCTCCTAGGCTATGCTTCTCACTTTAACTCTTGTAAAACTCACTATATAGATGTCGACCAATATAAAATCATGGAAAAGGGGTTCAAAACAAAGAGGATGATAACACTACCATTGTGTATGATCTTTGGATCGATATGGATGATTATTTAATCCTTCCAACATATCATTTTGTGGCCACAATGCCAGACATGGGACACTGCATCATCATTTCTGAGAAGAATGGGATTTGTGTCCCAAGGTACAAGCAACATTGGATGATTACATCTTATTTTTACACATGAAATTCTTGTGTGATTCAAGAACCCATACTCCTTTTAGTTATTAGGATGATTTCGTTATGTCAACAACTATATACCATAAACTCATATTCCGTTGAGCTGTGTTGATCCATACCAAGATAACATGTCACCACTTCTTTGAAATTAATCATGGAACCCTTGGTCTAAGGCCTAATAGAATTGGGTTGAAAACATCCATCTCCATGGTTTCAGAAGTGATTGAGTTCCATAGTGAGGACACCATGTCCTCCCAAACAGGAACCAATGTTCCCATGGGATCAGTTAGATTGGATTAACCATCTCCTCCAACTTATTCCCCTTCCTCAGATGATTATGAGGATATGAAAATGCTCCTTCTACATTTGAAGAGGGAGTCTTAAATAAAATTTCTGAGATTGATTAGGTGAAACTTCATAGCAAGGATGATCTGTGGAAAATGGCGATCAGTTGAACTATTTAAACAATGGAACAAATAAGTATATGGATTTCATGATGCAACATCATGGTGTGTTTTATGGGATCTATGAAGAGATTCTAGGACTGGAGCATCAATATTCCATCCACTATATTTGTCTCCATATTATCCATTATGGGTTGAACCAAACTCAAAAGATGATTCACCCATCCTATGGTTCACTGTTTGAGGATGAAGTCGATAACTTCATCAAATCCAACTTGATCAAGGAATTTTAATGTCCCAAATGGCTGGCCAACATCTTTCTTAATAGGAAGAAGAAGAGAGAGATCAGTTTTTGTATCAGATTTTTGGACCTCAACCATCACTGTCTGATAGATTATTTTCATCTTTCGGTAATGTTGTTGTTGATGAATTCTTCATCTGGGTTCCAATATAAATCTTTCATTGATGAGTACAATGAAAAAATTCAGATCTGGATAGCCCTTAAAAAATGATTAATCCACTACCTTCAAATCACCATCTGGTACCTTCAACTATCAGATAATTCATTTTAATCTAAAAAATGTTAGAGATTATATAAAGTGATCCATGTACAAAATCATCAAACCAATCAGTGGGACATTAGTGGAATGATACGTAGATGATTTTGGGGTCAAATCCTACTAGTATGAGTAGGGTCTTACTCTAACATCTTTTAAAAGGGACTAAATAATATGAAATGGGGATTTCCATCTTCACTTTTTTATACCTCATCAAACTCAACTCCTCCAACTTTGGGCTCTGTCATATCTATGGAATCATCCATAGAACCAACTTACCACTTATTTGTTTCCAAGGTCGAGTCATCATGGATGACTGGATCCTTATGGGAAACCATAGTCATCAGAAGAGTTAATGTGGATGCCCCAACTTCATATTCTTACGTCATTTATTATTTTGATCATTGTATAAGATTTTCAAATTAGTAAACCTCATACTTATGTGATTGGTATGGGTTTTTGAAGGTATAAACATACAATATTTTAGATCAAGTGGATTATGTTTCCAAGTCAACATAGTATCCTACAACACTTGATACCATTATTCCTTTGTGAATTCAGTGATATGCACTATATCCCAATTGCAAATGGTAATATATTGGGGTTTTGAGGGTGTCTCCCTGACCCCCTCAGATGGATAACTATTAGTGGCCTTAACCCTGATCATCTTGTCACCTAACTCAGCCCTATGTGTGGGTCGTGGGGAACATACCTCCACATCCAATGGCACATTATCACCCCATATAGTGGGGGATCCTTGATCAAAACTGATGTTCTCCTATATAAGAAATTTGTTTCTAAGTTAATCCAAGTTTAAAATTGGTAAGAGACCAAGAAGATGTATGTTAAGACATGCCAAGAGATACATGGAGATCCCTCATCAGATCCCCCAATCTAACCACTCTCCTAGGGACTTCATTGATGAATGGGGGTGCCCTAAGATTCCCTAAATTGTCTCTACAACCTCACCCCATTATTATTATTATTCTGTAGCCTCTTCCTCTTCCTATTCCTATCATTCTTCTTATTCTTATGCATTGTCACTATCGTCTGTGGAAAACATTTCATTCAGATAATGATCTTCACCAAGAATAAATTTTACCAGTACATTTTGTTCTTTATATTTCTCTTGTTTGAATGAGTAGATTTCTATGTCAATCACATAAGCATACTTACCCCATGCTCACTGCTTCAATTTGTTGAATAAATCTTGGGAAAATGGCCTGCGGATATGCCCCCAACTTGTTTTTTCATATTCTATTAATAAGAAAACATATAAATCTATAGGTGGCAGCATGATAGTCTCACTGAAGCCCAAAATCATTAGCACGATCCACATATAGTGGAAGATGCAGGGGTTACACTCTTTAAAAACCTATGTATACATTTTCTTTGACTCCTGGTAAAGGGATTTGAATTGTCTGGTGATGTATGATGGAACGTCTAGTTCACAATAGATCTTTACATTGATCTAAGCCACCATCAGAACATGCCTAATTATTTTTAAGTATTCACTCTACTATTGTGAGCATCACAATTCATCCAACATTGGGAAGACCAGAGTGCAGAATGGGTGGAAATTGAAATTTTCAAGGTTTACAATATGAATTATAAATGTGTCAATGACAGTGGGTCTGTGGTTGAACCCCATAAATGATCAATGGATATGGTTGTCGACCATTTCTTCGAAGAAGAATTTTGTTTGAAAATTTTTATCTACCAAGAAGAAATGAAATCCATCCATGTAGGATCTGAAACTACTCACAGATTCACTTGGGTATGCATCTCGCTGAGATACATCCCAGAATTCTATAAAGCATGGACAAGACATGCACTCACATGTTGACCCTATTGCGAGCATCCATAGTCCTTTCCATCACTCAGGTCCCCAGGTGGAACCCCATTCTCATATCCCTCACTACCAACAACCACCCACCCAATAAGGAGATATGGAACATAGAATATTGAACATGTGGGTCATAGCTCTCATCCTTTTTTTTCACAAACATTTGATACTATCCTACCACATGGATCACCATATATGATCCCACCTTTCCCCTCTGCAACATATTCAATAAATTCATTACTTTCCCTAAAATCCTCTCTTTCTTATCATTCTTAATGAGAAGATTGGACCACATAGGGAAATGGATGTCCATCAGGATGTACTCAATCTGCAGCTTCCACTTCGCCTTGTCTAGGTAATTCCATCTTAGGATGGGGGTTCTTACTCTATCCACCCAACTGTTCTCCGGTGCTCGGAACTGATCCTATGGGAGACCCTATTAGAGATTTCCTCTAATACACTAAAAATCCCTCAAGATAATGTCAACCTCCCCATGGTGATGGTGTAATTTTTTCATGTACGTAGACCATCAACTAAAGTGCTTGGGGGCCAATTACTATTGTTGATTTAGGAGGAACTGTGATGTCTACATGGCTTCAAATAGTATGATTTTGCAACAAGTATTCTCAAAACACCTCAAATGTGTATCATACCAAGTATGTCCATTCCCATTCTATTGTAAAGTTAATCCCAGATCTCATGTCCAAATATTTCTAATATCCCACACCTTCATCCCTTACTCTTCTTTGGAATGTGTATTCATAGTCGGAAAGGTACTCCTCAGCCTTTAGAACTTCACCCACGATTGTTCTGGTCAATGCATTTAATACATATATTTTCATATCTCAATGATCCTAGTGGAATGGTCATGATCATTGATATTGTATTATTATAGGATCTCTTCAATCATAAACCATGACCTTGGGGAATCTGTTTCGAAGCCTGGGATGGATTCTTCAGCCGGCATCCAAAAATTCCCCAATGGGAGACTATAGGATAAGAGATAATCCCTGTATAGGTATTTCAACATTCCCAAGATCTTCTGATTATACAAAATGATACTCCTATTATGGCTTAATTGATATTTTTGGTCCTATTTTCTCTCCCATAAGAAATGTCATATTCTACATCATCAGCACTTTTTTTTCCTTCCATGCCAATTATGTTTGGAATCTCTATTAAGATGCATTAACGTTCAAGGGATGGCATGAAGAAGGATTTGATATGAATAAAATTAGATGGTGGTTGTGAAAAAGGACACAAATTCCCACCATGTCCTCAGTATGCATGAATCAACTATTAAATGTAAATTAACAAACATCATTATGTGTTCCATGCAGTGTTGAGAGGATTGCATGCATGATAGTAAAATTTCATATCATAAAAATTGTCGAGGTACTATGTATTTCACCCCAACATCATTATAGGTGTTCCCTATATCCTCCACATTAAAAAAATACAAATTCCCCAACAATACTCATATTTTGTGAACACCTCCCCTAATACACCATTAATTTTCAAAATATCCCTCAGAATAAGGCCTTATCGTCCCCTTTTAGATCAAATTTTGAGGGGGTTCATTTTTTGGTGAATAATTATTAATTATACCATGATGTTAATATTTGATTGAATCAAGTGGAACCATTTGATTTAAGAAAACATGATGAAAATCCCATGGAAGGTGCGTACAAGACCTGAGAAGTGCCACAAGATCAAATTTGGAACTCAAGGACCTAGTTCACCCAATGCGATGAATATTTTTTCCTTTTTGTACTGTCAAGGGGAATTGACCAAGGTAGGTGTGTGAAATATTTAGCCTTTTTGAACCACCAATGGTCCTTCATGTAAGGTCATTGTACAACCAACATGATGTAAAATGGGACTTTATGAACTCGTCACTTCAAGGAAATATGGAAAACATATTTTGTGTGTCAATCCTTTTACACTACCTATAAATAGTTTTTTATATATTAAAGGGAACCCCCTATTTAAGTGTGATATCGCCGAAGGAGAAGCAATGCTCTGTTGTGTGTAAGACACCTCCTCTACGACATAGTTCCAACCATAAACCCCATAAGGTATTGAATCATTCAAGATAGGTCCCATGGGGGTCCTCCATCATGTAGGATCATAGTGTCATGGACCTCAACATTTGATTTTTATTCCATGAAAATTGAATGAAAAATATTCCTCTGTCACACAACATCTATCATTGGGAGCACGATGTTATTATGCTCAACCCAACCTCTTACACACAAGCCCCCAGTCTTGGGTGCACCCCTTCCTTAATGATCCATGTGTTGGATTTACTCCATCAAACCATGTTTGATCCCCTCTTCTATGAAACTCACATGTCTTGTGTGCACCTCCTCTAGGCATCCCTCTAGGCGTGTGTGTCAGGATTTCTTGTTATGTCATGTGGTTTCCCTTATTGGGGTTCCCTACCTCGAACTTTTTTGGAATAAGTATTCTAACCACCCTTCATTTTTTGAATAGGTAACTATACATAGAACCAAATTTTGACCACTCCTCTACACCATTACCATCATGCATTTTTTTCATACCTCCCCCATGGGATGATGAGAATCATTTGTATAAGCCAATGGGGTAAAACGTGTGTCACCTCCTTCTATGATGTTGAATATAAAACATCCAAGTGCAATGTACCTCAACACATGGGATGAACCTGTAGTATTACACCATGAAATTACCACATATTTCTATTCCTCGGGAATTTTCCCTGCCCACTATTATCCATGGGAGTGAGATATTCCTCACAGAGACTTATATTTACCTTACTGGGAACGAGATCTTCACAGGGAAGCTCATTTGCATATGCCCAAAAAAAATCTATTATGGACACGTATTTTGTGACAAGAGCATATGTACCACCTCTTCCACTTATTTCTCACAATTAGAATGACTCAATTAAGCTTATAGTTTATAAGTGAGCATGAATTCCATCCAATCCCTAGTTAGAATCCCTCCACGAGTAAGACACAATTTCCACCTCCAGGGGCCACCTCTAAACATAATCCCCACATTCTTAATAATTATATAGACTAGGTTTCCAAACCAACTGGTACACATAGGAATCCTCCCTATGGTTCAATACCTCCATTCACATCCATCCCAATATCCTATAGGTCATACGCCTGGTAAGATCATGCCCCTCACCTGGGAGACCATATCTCCTCCAATACCACATGGTAGTATTCTTAAATAATCCCTACAGCACATGATCCAGGGGCCTCCTCATCAGGTGAAAACCACAATGTCCCATTTAGAACTATGTTGAATTTGATTCCCAACCAACTAATATATAGAGGATACCTCCATGAGGATGAATATGAACACCCCTAACAATCCATCTAATTTATATATTTTATCTCAACCCTTCATCCATACCCATCCAGATTTTACCCGATCCTCCACACCTCGATAAAATCATGACATTCATCTGGGAAATTCCTATATGTAAGCCCCATCAAAATCATAATTTATCATAGAAGCACCCAAAAAATAATTTTTAAGCCCCACATCACCCATCTTCCAACAATGAGAAATCGTCTTGTGATGGGTAGCTAACCCTCTGTAATCCCCCAACCATTCCTTTTCTAACTACATGGGTTATGATCCCTATCTTCCAAACTGGGTACATAGGATGCCTCCTTGAGGTTGAACTACTACCAATGGTAATCCTTAGTTATCACTCATAGGGTTCACCCTCTATGATATACCTAAATAGTTTTCTAGATTGGCCTTCATTATGTGACACCGTCCCTTTATAGGAAACACCAACCAAGGTATATATCTTAATGTGTTTTGACCAATACATCTAGTATAACATTTAAATGTTCCCTCTTAGGGATGTACATCTTTTGTCCACCTTCATGAGGCATTCTGATCATCATCACTCTGTCTCCAAACGACGTTAAATTCACGACCTACCACATCTTAATCCCAACATGCCAGAGAAAAACCTCAGAAGAAATGCCTCTGGAATAAGATATCACATGATCTCTATGGGATGAATTAGGTTCTTTTCCCTTAGTAATACTTCTTATGAGGATGAATATAAGTTAACAATGTTCTATAATACAGAAATGTATGTGATTCCCAATGTGACTAATACCCAGAATACAGATTTTTTCCCTAAAAAGTCCCATCAGAATGTCCAGACAGAATTAACACTGTTTACCAGTGTCCACAAAGAGATGGCACCAAGAATGAGTTTCCCAAACCACATTTTAATATACGAGGGAGACCCTGAATATGCGAAGGTCTCTTAAGAAGAATACATGGGGGGAGGAACCAATATCTCATCATCCCATTTTGATAAAAGATAAGACATAACTTAAAGTGATGAATGTCGCACACCTTTGTAAAGTGAAATGTGAGGAAATATTTCACCATTAGTGGACAATAACATGCAAGGTGGATACACCCCAATCAAAGAACCATAAATAAAAACACCATTATTCATTATTTAGTATTTCCTCCCAATGCAGTCACATATTGTTGTATTATAACTGTAGGATTGTCTTTGAGATCCAGTTAATAATTTGTTATGTAATAAACTTTTTCACTTATTCTAGATAATGGAGGATTATTATTGATAGTTTCCTTGTTTAGGTGATTGTAATCAATGAAAAATATCATGATACCTACTAATTTTTTAAAGAATAATTTTAGAAATACCCCTGGGTATATATGATCTAATAATGCATTTCATTTAAAGGTTTTCCAATATATCCTTTAGTCCTTGAATCTCATCAAGGGTCCTAAGATATTATGTTGGTATTTTAGGTCACTATATATAGTAATTCAATACCTATGTGAACCTTCCAATGAGGAATAAAATTATATAACTCCTCAGGGAAGAAATTATGGTACTAGTCTACCATTATATGGAATAAAGAAACCAGAGACTAATCTAAATACATTTTCATGTTATACACTAATGTGAAATGAGCTATAATCTCTAGAACATGATCCTATCTTGTAGTGAATAATGTTTGTTATCACTAATGAAGGAAATACACAATTCATCCGCTTTATAACAACATTAATTCTATAAAAAAATTAATATGAGAATTAATGGTTGATATCTTATAAATATAATGAATTAAATCATATCATCACATTGAAATAAAAAAGGCATTTTGTGAGATTTTTAATCCACCAAGTGGAAATTCACAATGCCGTCAAAAAATTATGATCCAAGATTCTACAATAGTAAGAGTATCAATAATTTAATACAAAACTAATGTTTTTCTTGAAATATATTCTTTTTAATGAGGAATATGTCTATAATGGAATATCTCATGCATGTTTCTATCAAAACTAATTATATCATATGGTGGACATGGACCATACCTTAAATCATTTCTGAAGCCCATCAGGATTAAGCATCAAATTACAAAATTGGATTCATCCCTGGAATCCAACAACTAGTGCCCAATGTGGACCACCAATTGGGGTGGTGGTGAAATTAGATCATAACACAATCCACATTTTTTAACACTTCAACCATCACTATCTTGAATGGATTCCAATTGATAAAAATTCATGCATCACTACGTCTTTCATGGTTTCCAATATACTATATGAATATTTTCTCCCTCAAGGTGGTTCGAACATTACCACATGATATGAACCATACCATTATAAGGAATAAATATTTTATCTTATGGATGGATAAAAATAATCATTGATATATATGTTACAAATCCAATGCCCTATGTCTGAGCAAGCTTATTCCTCCTACATTGAGGGTTTCACACATGATGACTCTCTACAGTGGATGATGACCCTATGCAGGGTGGATTCTATAACAGATGATAGTATATGACACTTTACTAACATGTTCTATACCATATAGGGTTTCTCTAACCTTTTTACACATGTAGGGATAGAAAGAGGCAATACTCTAGAACAAATATTTCAATAAATCCCATGGTAAATATATTATTCTCATACGTACCCATATCTGATGATGTTAATAGAATTTCACATGATATCAGGAAACCATGATGAACATTTAGAGACTAAAATCATTTCCAAATATCACACAAGAAACTAAAACATGAAGACTGGTCATAGAGTTATTGAGAAGTACTCCTCTCTGTAGAAATGCTCGAACATGGTCTATGTGAAAGATTCTTCATCATGATTCTAAGTCAACAAGATCCACAAAATCCCAATCAAATCATGGAAAATAATTGTCAAAAAAACCAAAATGTAGATATTAAATGTTCTAAATAGGATGACTACATAAATAATCACCTCGAGAAAATTGTTATCTTCCTATAGGTTTGGATCACCGCAAAACTTTATAATCCTTTTCCTATGGAAATCATAAAGTGATATTATCATATATTATTCCTTATTGATTAATAGTTAAAAATATACATAAATTTTTTTAAACAAATCATACAACACTCAAATGGTATAAAATATATAGTCTTATCACACATATGGTAAACACTAAAATATTATACATACACACATATAAACATATCATGAAACACATATATAAAATTTTATAGGGAAAACAACTGGAATAATTAAATCATGCACGACCTCTAAAGTCTAACATCAATAAATGAATAGATTTAATAAAAAAATTTAGAAAAATAAATTCCATAAAACCATAATATAGGTCCAACCAGACCACAAGAGATAATATAGACTCAAAAAGTATCTTCTTGTCTAACAGAAATCCATCATTCATGGACATAAAGAACCCATATTCCCTATATGCACTTAGAAAACCTAAATATTCATTGAAAACCCAATCATATTTATATGTCATGAAACATGTAAAAACCGTAAATGTAGTGTTAAGTATATAAATACAATGTTGGAATCCCCACAATCACCAAGAAGTATGGGATCAAATGATAGTATACTCATCACCATAACTGGAGGGGTAGAATAGATAAACCAAAATATTTTACATGAATTACTCATGTCACAGATTATGTTCTAATTACTTATAACAACCCAATTGATGTTGGAATGATTATTCAGAATTTACAAAATACCCTTGTAACCTCCCATGATTAAAAGGAGAAGACCACCAAATCCATAATTTACATCTCAGTTTGGACGGTTAGATCTACTAGTAGTCCCACACAACCCAAAACTATGAGAATATGGAGTACCAAATCCATGGTCAATAGACCAACAACCTATTATTATATGGGGGAGTACACTATCTATCTGTATGTATACTATGGTTGACACACACCCATAAAAGTATCATTGTCAATATAGTATTTATGACAACACTAACTCATATAATGTCACTCAAACCCCGTGATCCTATATCTTTTGATTATGATAATGTCTTTTTGCACCAAATCATATCACAGCATTGTTATCACTATTATGGCCAATGTCTCATCATATGAGGAAATTTACATAGAAGGGGATACTCATATGTCAATTTCTCATTCAAGTTAAATTGATATTGATATTAGATCACATATGATATAGTATATGATATTTGAATTGGATGCACATAGTGTGTAACAATACATGGGGACTTGGTTATTGATCTGATACAAAAGGGGGTTTTCCATTTACTAACACCTGGGGTGTGGATTTATCCACATGGATTATCCGGTCACCTAGGGTCTTGGATGTGAGCTCCTAGCATATTTAGACTTGGAAATTTTTTATTCGTATGTAATATACCGTAAATATATTAAATGAGTAATATTTAACAAAAACTCAAACCTTATCAACCACATTGATGAGGGTAGACAACATGTTTTATTTTTAACTACAAATCTACAATTCTTTTTTCATAGAAATATCAGTATTAATCATAATATTTTCCACATATAACTCATTTTCCACTATTTCCATTAAAATATCATCAAAATGATTTTATGAAAATAAATAACTTGTGTGAAAATAGATTTCTACATCAATTAGTAAGAAATTATAAGACATTGGCATTTATAAAATATTAATTATGTGTAACCTTCATCTCCCATCACCCACATGGATTTCAAAAATATCATTGATCATTCGTTGTGATTCCATCCATGATGCTCTATCTCAAACAACAATACTTGAATCTAAAAATGTTTTCCAAAAAATGTACTACGAAAAAAATGTGAATTTTTCATCTAATTGATTTGTAGATAAATTTAAAATTACCATCCAATTCAAATATTCATAATGAAAAAATGATGATTGTAGGGAGATGTCTATAAACAACAAAATGGGTAATGAATGATGACTATACTCAATATTCCTATAGTTTAATGACAAAAAAAGCGAATCAAGGAAGTAATAAAAAATACATTTTGAACATAATAAGAATTCATATCTCTATTGAATGAATAAATTAGAATTTCAATTATTCATTCATTCCCAAAATCAAATATATGAAGAATTATTCTATAAATACAATGATTTAAAAAAAGGAACAAATCGACCTTACAACATCCCTACCTCGATTGTGGATCATTTACTAACAAAGAATGTGACAATTTTTATGTCAATTATGGGTTGAAAATATTTTTTTTCATAGATCCACAAATCATATTAATTTATCATGAATACCATTCCCGGGGATTCTCTTCATTGATAAAAATCTGAAAGGGTTTTGTGTATAACCCTTTAGAATGATTATAAAAAGGATTATATAGTGTTTATATGTGGTTAGATGTTTTTATAAGAAAATATAGTAATCTATTAATGTTAATAAAATTATTCCATATATCATCTGATAGAGACTATGAATCATCATGGGTTGTTTATGATCCATACTTATGCCACTCGTAGTGTAAAACCCACTTTGATAATTCAATGGTTTTCATAGTTTTTCTAAACCAATACACAATTTATGTGAAAAAACATGTTCCCAATATTATGGATATGTGGGTGTCAATTAATGTATTCAATATTTTTAATATATCAAAATTAGGGATATATGATTCTACAAACTCTATGCCAACTCTAGAAAACTAATTATATCCACTTTTTAAAATACTCAAATATGATAATTAAAAAATATGTATCTATTATCATGTTCTCTATTTTCATTACAAAACGTATCATATCATGTATGATTTATTATTCGTAAAATTATTCATCCAAAGACTAATAAAATACAAATTTATTATATCTATAAATAAAATATGTTTCAATAATCATTTTAGTGTGAGAAAGTTAAAAGAACAGGAAAAAAAATTCTTTAATCTCCACAAAAACATGGATTTTAGTTATTGTTCTTCGTCGATTGGTTTTAGTAAATTTATAATAACATTAAATTGATTTTTTATTTTAGATATTCTTCCAAATCCTTATTATAAAAGGCAATATTCATTTTTCCTTCTAGTTGAGTATCATATATCCTTTTTTACATATCTAGGTGAATGGGTGCAACATGAACTTCCTACCCATTTATCAGTCTCATTTTTTTGTTAATATTACTTATTATCTCCTATACATCTTTTATGATAAGGGATTAATGATCACATACTTGTATTAGTTTAATGGATATGGTTGGTATTGTTTTTGTATTAGTCCTTATTATCTATTAAGATAATATCTTTATAATTTGATAATGGGTGTCCGTTCGGATTGTATTTTTATTCTTAAATATAAATTACTTATTTATATCACTTTTAGAAACAATAGTTGTTATATAAATTGATACAATTGATGTATTTTTTTCCATTAATATAACACATTTATCCTTTATTTTAGTGTAAGAAAAATCAATAATAATAAAAATCAATTATAAAAATAAAAATCTAATGAAAGAATCAAGAATATATAAAACATATAACATGGATAAATTGTTTTAAAATTAAAAAATAGTAATTATTGATTTCAAAAATCTCATGGAAATTATTTTTTATTTCTATGTAGAATCATCATCATCATTTCAAAATAAAATTAATAAAAACTATATGAGAATATTATATTGAAACCTTCGTATTTTATTTTTGGAAATAATTTAATAGTCATTTTCAAGTAAATTATTATATAATTTTTTTATTTTTTATTTATAATTTTATGTACAAGATGTAACACCCCGAGCTTCCACGATACGCTTCTCATTCAATAATGCAATAGCTTGCATTGTACGCAACTTCGAGTTCTAAAACACCGCGACTAATCAAAGTAGCCGTTATGAATAGTAATAACCACTTTTTAAAATTATAGAAATTTTATATTTCAAAATGGACTTCATTTTTGTATTCGTAATATCGAAATTATCCAAAGTTGAATTTTTTGTAATTTTCTGAGAACTTCCAATTTTTTATAAATAGTGAAAATTACTTAAAAACAACTTTTTTAATAAAAATAATTTATAGTGATATATTATACTATTTAGTGGTTTTAAAGTATAATTATAATATATTTTTACCATTTTATCCAATGGTGGTCATTAGAATTAATTTAACATTGAAATTGGACATAAACAATTGCCAATCTTTTGATATAAATTGTTTCTTAAAAACACGCTATTTGTTGTAACAATGGGAATTAATTATAAAACTAATTAATACAACTTATATGTTTGGAATTTTTTAAAATAGACATCATTTTTGAATTTGGAATATCAATTATAGCTTAGGGTGAAATTTTGGCCTTGTTCTGAAAAACTTCAATTTTTGATGAATAGTGAAACCACTAAGTGGTAGTTAAATAACTGATTTTTCGTTCAAATGAAATATTACCACTTCTGTGATTTGATTTTCAAAAATCCGACATACATGGTTGTCATTAAGAAGTAAAATGTGGTTCAATGAGATTAAAATAATTTTTTGGTGAATAGTAACTTTTAAGTTCTTAATCACGATTAGAGGTAATTAGTGTAGTTTAAGGTACAAATAATGTTTTAATAATATGAGATGAGCATTACACTTGTCCTAATCCTATTGGATGAGTCATGGACGACCAAGAAAACCCATGGGTCAACTTGGGGACCCCATGGAGCCACTTTAGTTAGAAAATGACATAAACACCTTTTATTTAATGTTAAAGTAAAAAATGACACAAACATAAAATGTTTTACTAAAACAGTTTTTAAGTGGGGTTACACAAGTCCAGATTTTGACTATAAATATTCATTAGAAAGATAAAAAGATTTCCTACATCATAGTATTTTTTCTATAATTTTTAGACATTAAATAACTTAAATTATTTATGACATCATTATGATGCAGCGATGACCTCATTATTTAACGATTTAAATAAAATGAGAAGATAATGCAAAATCCAAGGCTTACACTTGTCCAAAGCTTATTGGATGAGGAGATTCCGAAACCTTATCACCTTATACTTGAATTATATAAGTGTGGGACCTTTAGAATCCGAAAAGAATTGTGAAATAATATAACATTTCAATCTTTCCAAAAGTGCCCCTCCTCTCCACTTATAAAAGGCCCCCACCTCTCCCACCTCATTTACACTTTCAAGCCATTTGGCTCGGCCAACCTCTGCCCAAATACTCTCCCAACTTCCCTCTCTTACTCCTAGAAGCCTTACTTTGGGCATAACTCTTCCCAAGGTATCCTTTGGCACAAATCAAAAAGACTTACCCGATTTTGAGGTAATGTCTTCTCTAATGTTGTTTTGTTTTATTTTTCTTCTCCAACCCCCTAAACTCTTTTTATTCATTTATTTTGTAACAACACCAGTATACTAAATATACTAGGATGTTGTTATAATAATTATTCGAGATACACTTACACACACCTACATCTAATGGTTAAAGAACATACGGTTTCTGTGGATGGTGAATTTCTGCCTCACGAAACGATGATTGTTCAACACTCATATAACACCTTCAAAGGTGGCCATTAAGATGTCACTATTTTTATATATGATATATAATATGTTTATGTTTTACTTATGCTTCTGTATTTCTCATTTATGGCATACTTTATGATTTCCATTATGGGTAAAACGCGATAATTTCATTTTAAGAAGTGCGGACTACCGCCCCCTCAAAGTGATTTGAATCGTTAATGCCATATGTGGGATGTATAAAGGATGGAGTAAATGGTATTATACACTATATTATACTGGAATTATATTATAAATTTATATAATTATTATTTAGTTCCATTAAATATGAAATTGAAATGAAAGTAGCGTTCATGCGTACGTACGGCTTACCGTCTCCATGAACGGTGCATTTCATTTCTTACCTCTAAATGTTACATAATATTATAAATGAATGTATATACTGGATATATAAGATATATATGACATATAAATCATGAATATAATTCTGGATATAATGGATATTCTACCACATGAACAACTTGTAATTATAAGAAGTTTATTGTTGACTCAAGTACCAAAGATCGACAAAACGACCGTTATTAACTTAAATAATTACATAACGTTCATAACATTGTAATAAGTGATATAAAAAGGATAATGAAATTGAAAATGGTTCTTAATAAGGTAGATATTAACTCTAGTTTATTATTCAGGAGGTTAAAGAACGGTTGAGTCAAGTCGGACATGAGGTAAGGGAATTTCTTAACCCAACTTCCATTCTTTGGGTTAATCTCCTACTTTCAAATTATGTCATGATATTATTAGGTCCTATTTTGTATTTTTTAATTTCTTTATGTGTACCTATAGTGAATACACATAATAGATCTATTTTATTTTAAAAATGATCTTTTTAAGGACTTCGTCTCAATCTCCTTTCATTGAGGCATATTTGGTTTTATACACAATTTTCTTTTATACGGTGTATAAACCCCTTTGACTTTTACATTTATTCAAAAGGAATCTTTTTTATAAGAAGCGTTTTACTAAACGAAAAAAAGGGAATGTTTTTCTTTCCATACATATGCGGCGACAATGACTTCTCCGCCACCGTGACCGTTATTTGAGTTTTGGATTCCTCTACAAGCCATAACTATTTTTAAATGATTTAAAAAAAAGAGAGATATTTCTCTCAAATGTATGAAAATCCAGTGAAAATGTATACGTATTTAACGCAAGCTTAAAAATGTTGTTAGAAAACCTGACTCTCGAGTGTGGTAGACAGGAAGGGATTGGGCGTGGACCCATCATGGCCTGCAATTAGTCGAGCAGTCTCAGAATTAGTTATTTTGTTTTCAGAAGCTTGCATAATGTTTTCAGAAAAACACTGGAGTATATTTGAGCATTTTTAAATGTAAGTATCTTCTAAAAATTAAACTGGTATTTTGATACCGCAATAAATTTCAAATTGTATTTAAAAAAAATGGTATTCCTAAATGTTTATATACCATTTTTCATACAAGGAATGCATTGGACTTAATAATTGACGGGTGGAGCCCGCTATAGCTCCTCGATGCATCGGTAAGTCTCATGAGACAACTAGACGTGGAATTGGCCGAGGCCCTTTCTCAATTTGATTTATGGTTTTGGCCGAGGCCTTAATCATTTTAGACGTCTTGGCCGAGGCCTTGAAAAAATGTTTCAGAATGTCTGGCATTATGCATTCTATCATTATGAAAGTGGTTATTGATATTGCATGTGATTATTCGACCAGTAGAATATCCATGTGAATAAGTAAATGGCATTATCTCATTTTACTTTTGCCATATTATGTTGAAGTTCATGTTTAAAAGGCTTTTGTTTTAGTTATACATTGCCTTAAATGTTAATGTTTATTTATGAAAGCTTCCGCTATATTGTTAACCTTACTGAGCATCTGAGCTCACCCCTTTCAATGTTTTAATATTTTTCCAGGATGTGAAGAAGTATTTTATGAATGACCTACAGGGGTAGTCAGAAAGGGATATGATTGTGGACTATGAAGACCATGTTATTGTAGTTTGTTTACTTTTTGATGTAATGAAAGACTTATGAATGTATCTAGTGTTTCCAAGGCTACTAAACTAATCGGTCTTTCGAGACTTGATCTTTTGTGATCATGCCAATGTTACGAAGTAATGCACCGACTCTGGGTAGCTGGGGTCGGGGCGTTACACAAGAAATATTTTGGGTTATTGGTTTATAATTTTTAATAATAAATAATAATACAATAAAATTAAAATAAATTTTTTTAGTGTTTTCAAAATGTGTATCTAGTTTTTTGGTGAATTAAAATATATTAAATCATCATTGTATTTGGATTAAATTACTTCCCTCATTATGTACAATAAATATCATTCATCCAAATTTATATCACTTATAATCATGTGTGATATATCTAGTTTACTCATAAAAACTCAATAATACTAATCACATATTTATCCTAATGGTGAGAGGGAATGGTCAACCCATAATTGATATAATTATCCTAAAAAATAATCCTTATAATGATCACATTCCATTCAATTTATCAATTCATACACCTCTATTGGTAGGGGGAGTAAATAAATTTTTGAAAGTAACTAAGGATAAATTCCATGAAATATTTTTGCAAAGTTGTGTCAATAAACATTTAAATTCATTTCCCATGTATCAATAATTTAATTCGAAACTATAATTACATAAATATAATTTTAATTATATTGATATAACATAGAAACATCACTATGATTATTTAGTTTGAATAATTATATTCGGTTAACACTACCATGTCATAAATTATGATATCATAGGTAAAATATAGTTATTACAATAAAATAAAAACATAGAATATGGGAGAAAACACACATAGAATAATATTTTTACATAAAAAATAAATTCATAAGGAAATAAAATAATCTAAATAAAGTAGTCATAAATAACCCTTTCAAGTTGGAATAAATAATCATTACACCCCCTAATACCTATAAAATCAACCTTCCAATCCCCCACCCTTTTTTATGAACCAATTACAACAAGTAAATGTTAAATTATAGTGACAATGAATCATATTAATCAATTACATAATCTCATTCCATGTGGATAGATTCTAGAAAAAAATTATTTTTCTATGATTGGGAGAATCAATATGTATTATAAAATATTTTATTGAATCATTTTTATAAATAAACATAGTGGCCCTGTTATTTAATAAGGTGATTTAATTAATATATTTAAAATATTAATCATGATCAGATTACAATGAATAAAACTACACTTGGAGAAAACATTACCCTATGAGAATTCATTAATCCCCATGGGCTAGTGATTGGAATTATGGGTGTTAATTTTTCATTTGGTGAAAAGTTTTACAACTATAATTGAAAATTTATGCATAGTAATTAAAATAATAACTCTGGACAAATAAACCAATGAATGAATCAAGTCAAATAAAACACAAAAAAAAATATGAATTATAAAATTTGATATTATCATTAGTGGATATGTTCTAACCATGATCATCAATGATAAAAAATCATTATGTGAGTCCTGATACACACCAACAATGAAAATAAATATAATGAACATGTATAAATATAAATTATTAAAAGCATGCACTATAAAATACCATTACATCTATATGAACACTATGGTTTATATACAAGATGTGAGAAAATATTATATTGTATGAAACCACCCCATCTCCAACAAAGATAGAATAAAATCATCACTTTGTAACTAATCAATCAAATCATTTATATTGATATTTGGAAAATAAATATAACCTTATAATTCATTGAATAATAAAATATAAAAACATAATATAAATCAATATAAATTCATAACTCTATATAGTAATAATATATATATAATAAAACCACTTTAATCCTATATATTATTCTCTTATATGATTATCAAAATATGTGACCTATGAGGGAGAAGAATAAAACCAATTATTTCCCACACGTGTACAAATATTCACCAGCATGTATGAATATTTGTGGGAAAACGAAGAAAGGGACCTAAGTATCATTGCATTGTAAATATGTATAAGAAGGATGAAAAATAATATTTCTCATCCCTGGGTATACAATATTGAGAATAAAATATTAGGTAATTGAAATATCATTAAATACATGGTTCCAAATAATCATCTTTCGCAACCCAGAAAGCTTGTGTATCAATAATTGGTGGACCTACTTGAAGTTTATATATCAATAGAAAGTCGTGGCATAATTCCACATATTTTAAGTAAACAATATCCATGATAATTATATAATTACTATCTATATTAACAGATTTGTTATATACACCATCCAATATAATTCTTAAATAAATTAATGACACAGAGAAATTTATAGCTGCTTATAAATATAAAATACTACTTATGTTATTATATGGGAACTAATCCTTATAAAACCAACATGTTTATAAACACTAGGATGATCATGTAAGAAGTTATGTCATACCATGTTTATTATGGTCTTTAAAAATCATATCATTCCATGGATCATACAAAGGGTAATGTATAGAATATAATTTATTATACTCAATAAAAACTAGTTAATGAGTGTGGATTCACTAATACATTATGCACTATAGAAATAATTAAATAATAGATGGTTTATTTTAATTTTTAAAAATAATTAATTTATAGGGAAACCTAAAAGTGGAGAGAAACAATTTCTAAATGATTATTTCAATATGGATTAAAAATCATGGTTCTTTTCCGTGAAATGTCTTTAATGGTTAATAATTTCATTAATAAAAGTGTTTATTTTCATGGGTGATGTGACAATTCCCACCAAAGATTTGATACCTCACCCATTATCTCAATTTTTGGATATACAGATTATCTTTAACAAAATCAAATATTAATTATATATTTCATTCGAATGTTCTATAATAGATGAGTATTATAATTTATTTGAAAATAATACTAAATTTCAATACAAGGATAAAACCTATAATATTGTAAAATTTAAATATTGAATTAATTTTACTA
Organism: Viscum album; assembly: GCA_963277665.1. Lineage (NCBI taxonomy): Eukaryota > Viridiplantae > Streptophyta > Magnoliopsida > Santalales > Viscaceae > Viscum > Viscum album. The sequence goes on along the minus strand of OY728134.1, from coordinate 598,567,640 downwards.
ATAAATATTTCTTTATATAATAAACTATATAAGAAGGAAAAAAGCAGTTTGAAACCAAATCAACCCTTCCCTCCTAGGATATCCAAATGATTACTTGTATACCAATGGAAAATCATAACTGATGTTAACCGTGTATTTTTTACTTTTAATTCACATTGCTTAAGAATGGAATGAAATAATATTTCTTTTTTAATGCATGATAAGTACTAAAAGGGTGTGTTCTTTATCATAACTGGTCACAAGTAAATAATTAATAACTTATATATTTATTTGGTTCAATCCAATATATATTATTTGAATTAATCAATGACATATCTTTCATGACCATAGGACATATATTGTGGAAAAAGAAAAAATATTTTTATAAGGTATAAATTTATACCCCCTTATAATGTTTACCTATTAACATAAATAATTTTTTTACTACAGACGCTTAAATAAATATAAATTTTTCTCCTACTCATAATAAAGTATATCAATGGTTTATACTCACCAGAGAGGCATATTTTACTAATATATAATGCATGGAAATAAATAAATATATTTTCAGAGAAAAAATATATGTCAGACCTGATTAAAAGAAATATAAGTGTTTTAAATATAAAATTCTTCCATATAAAACTAATTAGAAATTTTCAGAGTCACAAAACTCTTATTTATTCAACATAATTATCATGTAAATGTTCTAGAAATATGGTAATCATTTATCTTAATTTACTTAAATAACATCCCCTAAAACATATATATTGATTTATAAAATTTATTTTAAGAATATTAGTTAATTCATTTGAACCTATGTAAGTAAAAGTTTATAAAAATTGAAAACCAATGGTAAATAAATCCAATAAAAGACCAAGTATTTATATATGGGTTGAAACTGTCAAACTATGAAGTATCCTTGATGAGTCTTCCTATATACTCTAATGAATTTTTTTAATCTCAAGGTTATTTATATAAAAGATTATTTTTCTATAGGATTTCATAAAATTCCAATTGGACAATTGTGTTTAATTATATTTGTATTCCCTGACAGAGATATTTTAGGATATCATATATTATTAATTTTTTTAGGGCTTATAAGGTTATGATGGAAAATTTTAAGGACTATCTATTGAAAAGGGGGATTTTTTCATAAATGATATTAATGATTATTTAATGAAACAGTATTTTAAAATTTATTATACTATTTTGATGGTATTGTTATAATTGTTTATATGTTCCCAATTTGAATTATAAGGGTGTATAATGTAAGATATTTTCCAAATTATAAATATAACAAACAAAAATGATCATCGAAATATAATCACATTCAATACATCTTGTTTATCTAAAAATTATACTTAGACTAATGTATCAGTAATTATACATGAAATCCTAAAATTTCCTATGTCACCACCCTAATGCTTCCCAAATACTCTAACCCAACTTTCTATACTAAAGAAATTCACAATAAAAAATTAATCCATCTTTAATTACATAAAAATGAATAAGATTTTAAATAAATAAAATTGTTCCCTCTATAAGAAACAAGTTTCGAAACAATATATAAACTTATTTTTCTCAACATTTTTAAGATTAATAAAACTAAAATCATTGGGACATCATTCCAAACATATATTAGGTTGGGTCTATATTTAGTTGAGATTTGGATAGACATATATCAATTTGAATGGGATTATATTTCTCTTTATTTATGATGAAAACTTTCTATATTTTTTGTGCCTAATATTTTGAGTATAGATCCATTGTCTTAGGTAACACCTAAAATATATAGTATATGAATAATTTTATTTTAGGAATAAATTTGAAAAAGTAAAATTTTATGATATCTTTCTCCATATGAAACAACTAAACAAATTGAACCATAGATATAATTGGACAGTTAAAAACAAGTCATTGAATTAATGTTAATGAATTAGTATAACCACACTTTCAAATATTTATAGGTAGAAAATATAGGTTACTTCTAATAATGAGGAAATCAAATATGTATAGATTAAGTGAATAATTATCTAATTTAATTATTAAAAATGTAATTAACTAAATTGTAATTTTTTACAGTAGTTTTTTCTATATCAATACACTATTGATTAAAGATTATAAAATATATTTGATATTATAATTGGTAATTAATTATTTAATTGAAAAATAATTAGAAATATATATATAAGTGTTGAATATTTTAAAAATATATTGTCCTATAATTTCTTCCCTATATCACAACATTTTATTAAAAAGATAAATTTTAAAATATTGAAATATTTTTAGGATAATGGACATATTTGTTTGATACATCAATTTAATACTTGCCTAAAATGTTTTTTACTTATTTTAAAATTATTTATTTTTATGATAATTGTGAAAAATTCAATATTTACAAATGAATTGAATTTTAGGACATTATATGAATATTATTATGAATTTTAAATTCATGAAACAACTGTATAATATCAAATTTTTATTTCATAAGTAGTTTTATAAATTTTAAACCATTACTTTAATTCATAAACATATATTTTTGTTTTTTATGCAAAGCTTCATTTTTTTAAAAAAACCGAAGATAAATAACACATTATTTATTTTAAAAATAGTTCTTATCACTTTGAAATTATATTCTTATTAAATGTATTTCATATTAGGAACAATAATTTAAGAATTATGTAAAAATAATAATTTTATATCTAGATAAAAAGACAATTACCTTAGGTAAAAACTAGTTACCACGGTAAAATCTAAAATGAAAATGTTAATTATTCAAGATGTAAAGGGATTGAAACAAGATAAAAATAGAATAAAATTAAGTGGTTGTGATATTATAAGCCTCATTGAAAGTTCACAGGTCGTCGTTTATTCATACATGGATAAAAAAATTAATTTTTTATAAAACTCAGACAAGAAATATAAAAATGAAATACTTGTAAATTTCTTGTATCGAACTGACAAGGATGATTCATTTGTTCTAAATTAATTAATGAAATGGAAATGGAAAATTTTTTTAATTAAAAATAAAAAAAATGAAGAATGGATTGGGGTAGAAATTTGTAAAAGAGGCTTTCAAGAGTCATTTTTTTTCTGTTCTAGGAATATAATTGATAAATTATTATTCATGATTGGTGTTATAATTGGACTAGTATGGATCCATGGTCTGGGTACCTTCACTAATCCTATGATTACTCTATTGGAATGGTCATATACTAGTTTCAACCACATATATAAGGAACCCAAAACCGTTTTATACACTTGTAACCTACATTTCATAATGATCATACAAAAAATAGGGTAATCAATTAATGAAATGAAATAATAATCCTCATGACATAGTAGTGTTCATGAAATATTAAAAGAAGGTGAATTAGAATTGAATAAATAGTATTGAAACAGTCCAAAAAAAGGATAATAAAATGAAACATTCCATAATAGGAGTTCCCCTTATAATCCCACCACCCAGTACAAAATGAAACTACTCATTCATGCTTGGAATGATGCTAATGAGCAACCTAGACACCCATGTAATAATGGATATTGAGAACGAAAATGAATCAAGGCTCTACGGTTTCACTCAGTGTGTGCATCTTGCTACTGTTGAGTTTCTCTACCCCTTCTATCCCAGATCCCTATACTATTTTCTGTTGCATGAATATACAAGAAAATAAAGTAAAAAGTGATATGTGTTCTCATTTATTTATCTGGTTTCTAACAGTTACATGACGTGTAATGTAATTTTGTGTCATGTAATCTCTCGAATATAATTCCATGAGAATGTTTATTTATTTCTAGTGTACTATTAAAAAGTTAAATCCAACAAAATCACACATTTTTTAATGTATTTACATACCATGTAATAGTTTTGCTCCACAATTTCCATCTTCATGCTTCCTCAGAAAACTGATGTCCCTCCACGAGCAAAGAGAAGCAGTGAAAAGTATGTTTTAGCTGTAAAAATATATTATTTTCATTCATTATCCCATGAATATTTATTTACTACAATATAAAATAACTCAAATTAATCTATTCCATTATTGGAAATTCTATTCAATTAAATGGAGTAATAAATTCATTAAAACACTATAAAATAAATTCATGAAATACATTTATCAGTTATCTTAGCATCCCATAAATTATCTTCATGTATTGGAGTAGATTTAAAATTTAATCATTTTCTCCCATTATTTTACATTTAAATATTAACAATGATGTCATTCTCACCACATAATGAATATGAATCCCACTATCCTATCAAACCCACTTTAAAAAATTGGTTACCTCTTAAAACCCTACAACTTTTTCATTAAACATAGTCCATCTTATATCATTGGAGAATCTATTAAAAATAGATTATCCTATTACATCTATTTCCATGAAATATTCCAAGGAAATATCAATGTTCTCAAAGATGTTTGGCCCCAGTATAGAACAAATCATAGTTGAGTTAAGCATTATCATCGAAAATTTACCAATATAAGACATATATGGTATTATTAGTCCAATTTAATTTATTTTTTCTAAAATTTTGATAAATAAAATCTTGTGTTATAAGTAAAACATGGTATGCTATGTAAAATTAAAATCCCACACTTTTATTTTCTTTTATTAAAATTTGATTCATGTCAGAATGGTTCTATGTTTCAAAAAAATATATCCCTGAGACATGTTGAATTCATGTACCATGATATTAATGTAAATTTTTATTTTCTACAAATGTATATAACCTAATAATACATAATTATTATTTTCATGAAACAAAATTCAAAATGAATTTATTAATATCAAAAGGATTTTTACTCAATTATTACCCATGTTTTATCGATTTTGGTATCCCAATTATTATTTATTTATTTTTGATCATTTCAATTAAACATAGTCCATTTATGTTGGTAAGTTATATCCCCTAATTTCATTATGTTTTATTTTATTTATCCAATATTTATAAAAAATTAAATAATCATTCTAAAATATTTCTTACTTCAAGGAGTATGTTACACATATCTGATAATGATACTCCAATCTCCATCCCTTGAGATACTTTTCATCATGAAAATCATTATTTAATTATTGAGTTATCTCATATTAATATTTTTTATAGGATATTTTTATTCCATAATAGATAAATTAATATATAATATAGGGAATGTCTTATTTCCACTTTTATGATGTGGTTTTCAAACAATGGAACTTTCAAAAATTTTTATAAGTAATGTGTAATTTCGTTTTTAAAATTACTATATTTGGTTGAACATTTCCTTTTAACATCTTCATGTAATTTTCAATGACTAATTATCAAATATTTTTATTAAATTTTAATGTTTTCAAAATATCTTAATTTATATTATCAATATTAATGTTTTAATGTGATATGTATTTTTTAAATTTTACATCAATGATAAAAATGTCTTCTAAAATCTCTTTTGGGATTATATATCCACATTCCTTTTAATATTCAAAATTATTTTTCATCATGGGATTTATGTACTAGAATTAATAATTAAATATATATCTATTATTTTATTGTATTAAACTCACAGTTTCAAATAATTATATTATTGATAGATTATTATTTTTGATTTCACTAGAAGAGTAATTTTTGATAGGGTTGTTTCCATTTATTTCTACACAATTCAAATTTTTATTTGTCCCAGTGGGGATATATTTTTTTTAATAATCAACCTCATATATATAAATTTATTACAATCATTTTGTTCTTATATTTACATAAATAAGAACTCGTTACCCTTTACGGTGTGAAAATTTCGTTTATGAAATTCAAATTAGAGGTTGTTCACCTACAAGGATAATTTATTTGTTATATGAGGAATTATTAAAATTCATGATAATTAGTTAATATTAATGATGGATTATTATGTATTTACATTCTTTAATTTTTAATATAGAGATTGTTATGTTTCTGTTCAGAAAAATTTTCACATGGAATTGTTTGAAATGTATTTTTTACTCATATGGTGAATTCATTGAACATAAGTAGGTGATGGGTGAGGACATAAATATATATATCCCCATGATAGAACAACACATTTCATGATAAGAAATAACTTACCATTTTTATTTACTCCACTCCCCATGATAGTAGTGTCTTGGAAAAATGGTTTTAAACATGATTTGATGATCATAGTTATTAATTCCACCAGTATGATATCATAAATTTTTATTATAAATATTTCCATTTTTAGCATTGATATAAAATTCACTCAGTTTTATTTTATTATAGTATAATTCATATTATTTATTTACATATTATTATTATATATAACATAATTTTATTTCTTATTACATAAGTTATATATTTCCGATATTGAGTATTTGAGATCACCCATTTATTATATTTCTATTTCCCATGTTTTGTATAAAGGTTGTACCAATGAAATGATTAAAATAATAGATTATGTGGAAGAAAGTGTGGATATTTTGAACTCTTATCCTGAATTACATAGTTACTCACATAGTGGAATAATTTTTTATTTTTTTGACAATGTAATGGTATTTTTTAATTTATTTTTCTTCTTAATTATAAAAATATTAAATCCTAAAAGTTGGGGGCTTACCCAAGTGGTAAAATATCCCCACAATCTTGCGTCATACTCAGGTTTAAATTTTGGTGGGAGAGAATTCCCACATGAAGGAGGTGAAGAATTCATGACGCATGATGCATGCATGTTGTACGCTTGGTGACACAGACTATATGATGCATGAATTAGACTTTACTAGGAATTCGGGCCAGTTTGTGAGACTTTGGGCTATGTTATGGGATTCCATACCACTGGGCCTTCCATCCCTGTAATGAATAAATAAGGAATGATGGTTATGCTATCCATTAGGGGGGGTATGACCTACCCTTATCACCTATGTGTGTGTGGTGTATGTGTATATAATTAAATTCTACCTGTATCATATGTACCCCACTGAGAGCATAGAAATACCTCTTTATCATGGTCATTGGATCTTAGCCCAGCAGGTACCACCGGTTTCCCCGGAAACATGTGGTCCCCACCATTGGGCCCACCCTCATAACATCACGAGACATATGACAAATGACTGTCCACAAAGGAAAGAACATGTCATTTCCATTATACTTTTCCCTCACTTGCACACACCCTCAGAAACATTCCACGAGGACACTCATCCTAATCAATACTCTAGGCCATGCACACTTAACTATGGAGTTGTAATCAGGTAGTCTCTCGAATAGGAAGGTCCAAAATGTTGGAATGAGTCATATTATTTATCCATTTAACCCTTTATAAGTCTAGGGTGTTACAATCCCCCCTTTAGAGTACAACATCCTTGTTGTGGGCTCTACATCTCAACCCAGACAGTGCACCGCCCCAATGGTTGGGTACCATATCTCATACCAAATGTGAGAAATGGGTCTCGGTAACAACACTGACATCCCACCCTAACATGGTCATCGGTTCCTAGCCCTCCACACACAACCAGTTGCCCCGCAGACACATAGTCCCCACCCTGGGGCAGATCCACATGCCACACGGGTAATCTGACAAATTATTATCCCCACAGGACAACACATGTCCTTTCCAGTGTTGTTTTTCCTCACACAAACACACCCTGAGAAATTTATCATAAGGTCACCCATCCTAATCACTACTCTAGGACATGAACACTTAATTGTGGAGTTCTAATTAGGCTGGATCCCAAAAATGATGGTGCACCTTGTTCTCATGAGTCATATCATTTAGTCATTTAACTCTTTATCATTCTAGGGTGTTATTGTACCCCTAAGAACCTAATTTATATATTTTAATGATTTAAACTAAAAATTTCCTGTGAATATATGTAATTAAATATTTTTATTAAGTCATGTAAATATATATAGTCTTGTTTTTGAATATTTAGTTGCTATCAAAACCATTATGAAAAGTATACATTTATTTCATTGGGATCAAGAGTGAGGATCAATGGAATAAAAGTTATAATAAAACATGGGATTAAATAACCTTTCAAATTATGTTTTTTAGTCTGAAAAATTTAAGGGTATATCTATTTATTTGGGCCATATCTTATTTGGTATAGATAACCATTTTCTATAATATATGACATAATGTTATAGTAATAGTTCATAATTTATTTTTGGGTTTGGATAAGATAATTGTAGTGTAAATGCTTGGTTTGACTGAAAGAATAATATTTTCATGCATATTTGGATATTGAATGTATAATTTGAATAAATTAATTGATTAATTTTTACATCATTACATAATAATTATATTTTATTTTATGATATATATTTTGATTTAAAATGATATTAATATTCTTGAAATTAGGATGAAAATGATTTTGTGTGATTTACCATTGGAAAAGGACCACATCTATTTAATGTAAAGCATTAATTTGATGAACACATAGGTGATGCTGCTAGAAAACACCAATTTACATCGTTAATAGTTCATTTTAGATATAAAATTGCTGTTATTTGATCAGGTGGATATTTGATGTAGTAAGAAAAATACCAAGAGAATACCAAAATATTTCGAAATTTGAAACATATATGGAACATAATGAATCACCTTTTAAAATATTTCTTCATAAAAACATGTTATTAAAATATTTTCTAAGTGATAACTTGATGATTTTATATATTTTATGATAAACAGAAGAAATCGAATTTTGATGAAACTAATCAAAATAATTGCCTTAAATATACCAGGATGTCATGACACCCTCCTTCTAAAGATGCCTCTCTTGAGTTGGCAATTAAGGAAGAGAAATAATTACCCCCGAGTCCTGCCTCTAGTAGACCCCAGGGTGGTGACTAGCATCAAAGGTAAATAAATCTCACAAAATGGGCGGCATTACCAATATTATAGTAACCAATATTGGGATATATTATGTATCAACAACAAAAAAACACCAAGTGTTCAATAAAGGATAAACTAATATCCTTCCAAAATTAATTTTTTAAGTAAAAATTCAAAAAATACAAATAAAATATCCAATGTAAATACCCAAAAGTAAATCTAATCAAGGACAAGGATTTTATCCCAAATTCCAAGCTAGTAACACCCAGCATGGTCCCCATAATCCTCCTGGATACCTAAAAGATGGTTTATAACGTAGGGTGAGAATACAAGTATACACTGTATGAAAAACCAAAGACTGTCATTTACAAGTTTTAGAATAATTATAATTCTCCCTTATGAAAATAGAATAACCAACAATGCCTAACAAGGAATCCAAGACTCCCCCACCTCACTAAGGCACGCTCACCAAGTAACATAAGTCATGTCAAGTAATATATTAAGCACATCTGTGATAGGGTATCCCACACCACATTCCCACTCATTAGCTGTACTCACACTATAATGGAAAAAATCATAAAGCTCCCACCACTTCCAAAATAACCACCTCACAACCTGTTCACACATACCTAGGGCTCACAGGTAGTACTACAACCTGGAAAAACAATGCTCATCACATGTCACACGCACAAACCTTGGCATCAAAACCACGTCCCTCCCATAAGAATGTGGTCCACATACCTTGTCACATTCCTATGATACCTGGGAAAACATAACACATATCATCCCAAAGACACCTGGGAAACATCAACTCATATCATCCCGAAGACAACTGGGAAAACACAACATGCCTGCACAAGCTAGGGCCTCAAAAACCCCATAATTCTTGAAGAATCCTAGGCTATCAATGCATTGAAGTTTGATAATATATGAGGCAGTGGCCAGCCATCGATCCTCCCATCGGGATGTTTAGGAAAGACACCCCACATAACAATGGGGGTGTTCGACATGTAGTGCTCAACTATGTAGGGGTGCGTATAGAAAACAGAAGGAAAATACATGTATATATATATAGTATAAAAAACTCAATCCCAAACTATGGGTTCTCAAACAAACAATCATCCATCATATGATATTTACAACTTTGTTTCTACCTCTAAATGCATCTATTAAAACAAAAGAATTTCACTTGGGAAGTTGATAATTGAAATCCATTCACAAAATCCACAACTCAAACATACCCCCATCCAACTCATTTAACCCATTATCATTATTCATTAAAGAAACCATTTATTATTTCCATCCATAACCAAAAAACTATTAACCACAACATGCAACTAGCCACAGAACATAAACCATGTAGAGAAAAATAAACACAAAAAACAACTCACTTTATATTTACACTATATTTAATACCCATACCAACCACTACCATAATCATTAATCAAAGTCATTCCTCCCAACTATTCATAGCAATAATAAAACCCCCAACTCATAGTAAAACATAGAAACACATCTCATCACAACCAAACCCATCATCCCCATGTTATGACAACACTACACCCATCACACCAGGGAACATAAATTTTGGTCGGATTAGGATACTCAAGATGGCAGTGAATTGAGTTCCTATAAAAATTTCTGTTAAAAAAATTATTTGTGGATCCCCCTATTTAAAAATGAAACATGCATGTTAGTCAAGGTAGTAAATTTATAATAGACTAACTGTTCAATTAATTTCATTGAATATTAATTAATTATCAGTTATAATAACCTGATATAAGTATTCAAATTTTGAAACAAATTTATTAAACCAAAATAGTTATAAATATTTTCTAATATCAACTATCAATGTGAAACCTAGTTTTCAAAATTATTATTTAAAAAGTTTAAAATAAATTTGAAAACACGGTGTATTAAAATAATTGGTTCAGTATAAATCATGGACATAATCTACTCCACTAGGTGATCACCTTCGATAATGAAATTTATGCTCAGCATTGATCCATACCCTAGATTGGGGCTTACACTATTGTACATAAGACTTTCCATGTCACTTGACCTCATCCATAGTTCTACATGGGATCTATAACAACCAGGTCACACATGATCTCTTCGAAAATTATATGTGGGATAAACAATGTGTAAAATGATGTTTTGGTATGAATATCATATATCCTTCTATTCAGAGAAAGAGATAGTGTGTGTTTAATATATAAACACACACACTGCTCAAAATGTGGTAATAATGAATACAACATATCCTGGAGTAAAGAGAAAGATTTTAGAAGGCTCGTTGTGTTGTGAAATGCAGTTATGGACTCTTTTGAAGTAGTAAATAGGAATTTTGAGTCCTCTTATAAAAACAGACACTGAAAAAATAGTGTTGTGATGCTTTTTGTTCTGGTTTCTAGGATGATGAATTTCAACTTCTTCAGTTTGATTTGGTTTGTTGTAAGGGTGTTGTAACATTGGTGCATAACAAGATCCCCTTTGTGTCCAGTCAATATGAAATGAAAATCCATCTTGTTTTTTTATTTTGATTACAGGTTCAGTATGGGTGTTTGTGTGAGTTCTCTATTGTATGTCTATATCTTACTATCATCTTTCATGTTATTTTTATTTTATATTCTGTTATAAAACAATAAGCATGTGTAAGTACCTCATACATTCCACTGACGTGGTCAATAATGTTTTCTTCAAAAATATTTATTTAAATCAATAACAATAAAAGACTAAAAAATGATCATTAAAGATAATTTCAAATTTACGAAATTTTAAGCTATCTATTAGATAATCCTTATATAGATGATTCCTTCTGTTGGTATCAATGACTCATTCTATCAGTGATTCCTTCTTTTGGTATCAGTGAATCGTTTGATCGATGTGTAGTTTTTTCTATCAGTGTCTCATTTGTACTTTCTATGTGTCAGTTTTTACTATCGATGAGACATTCCTTCTGTCTATGTGAAATTTCATCTATCATCATGAAATTTCTTCTTTCGGTGTAATATTTTTTATATCAGTGGGACATTTTAACTATTGGTGACACATTTACTCTATCAGTGATTCATTTTCAATGTCATTGTGACATTCCTTCTATCGGTGTGACATTTCTTCTATCAGTGTGATGTTTGAACTATCAGTGATACATTTACTCTTCCAGTGATTCATCTGCACTATCAGTGTCACAATTACTCATATAGAACCAATTTCATGTTTTAACTGACATACAACATGAATATGAATAGTGTCTATTAAATACATAGCTGATCAAAGATAATCACAATTAAACATATTGTGACTTATGATTGAAATTATTTTACATGGTATTAGATTATTAAATCTATTAAAATGTCATAGGGTCAACCCTTCACATAAGGGAGAAAAATCACCCCCTTTTTTATGATAAAAAATCATGACATTATATAGTACAAATATGTGATTATTATTATGATCATTCCATGTAAATGATTTTTTCACTTACCATCTTACTGATTTATAATTCCTAGACCTTTCTAAACCTTTAAGGATTATAAGAAATCTTAATGACAATAAAGAATAGAAATCATGAAAGGCAACGACATAACACATAGATAGAATTGCATGATCAATGAATTTTATAAACAAGGTAAAGTAAAATACAATTGAATACATCAAAAGTACAATCAATCAAACCTATAAATAGTTATCCAAACTACTCATTGGGATCTAGTTAGTCCATTACATTTTCTTAAGGATCAATGGTATGTATAATAGGTGGCGGTTGAGAGATTGGAAGGTCTGAATGAATCTACAGAGGAGGAATAGGGACTCCTTGAGGAACAGATGGTGCAAGGCTAGGTTTGTGCTATGATAATACATGAGGTTGGGTCTTTTCTATGACAACTGGCCAAATATCTCTCAGTGCCGGATTAATAGACATGAAATATGGATAGGGAGTCAAGGATGTGGAAGGAGAGGTGTCAGGGGGTCTGATAGGGGATGTAGCTTGAACCAAAATACATTCACATTGATCATGGAGGTATGACTTTAATAGCTGAATGAAACACTCAATTATTTCATCACCATATTTCATGTACTTCTCAAAATCATCCTTGTTATCCATAAACATGTTAATAATAGGTGTTATGTATTTCAATTTCTTGACTTTTTCTTTGAATTCTTTTGTAACAAGTGGTAATGTAAAAATCATTATCAAATACTTAATGTGACTTGTCAACTGGTGATTGGTGTAAATCTTCATAAAATATAAATTAATCCTATTTTAAATCTCTTCATATGTGTAAGATGATTCCTTGGTAGAAAACCAGACCATTTAAAGCACATATTTAGTGTTCATCTAAATTTTATAAAGACTTTCAAAGAAATAAGAGGCACCAAATAAGGCTTCAATTTCTTCTTTTAACAACAGTTATAACCATCTCAATATCCAAGGCTTTAGATGTTAGAGAAGAGGTAGAAGGAACCAATATAGCTGCGGTGTGTTACTTAATAGCTTTAATAACATTTTACAATCATCCTTTATACATATAAGAAAATCAATTTATGGAAGAAACATGTTTTCTAATCTCATTTCCAAGCTTGGTATGGTTTTTAACAATTGTTTCAAACATTGAAATTAATTTATTATGAATCTCAGTTATCAATTTCTCTAAAAATTTAACTTCAACAGCCTCATTCACACCAACTGTCTGAACTAGTATAAGAGTATCTTGCAAATACTTCTTCATTTCTTCTATCAAATCCCTTAAACAGTTTACCTCATCTCTTAGAGTAGGCATGGGTACAATATGAGCTCAAACATATTCCCTAATATTTGAACTCAGTTCTTCCATAAATATTTCAAAATCATCCTTATTAACATTGTCACTAGGAAGGGTTTTATCCATTGATTCTGTTACAAATGATATGGACACCTCATCATATTATTCTTCAAAGTCCAAACAATGTGCTACATATCTAGGATTTCTTGAACATTAAGACATAACATCATCATCTATTGGGGTGAGACTATCAAGTCTCACTCTTCCAACTTGATTTTCTCCTTCATCTTAAGCTCCTCTATCTTGAAACTCCCACTCAACTAGATCTCCAATTGATTTCTGCTTCCACTCATGTTAAGGTATTCTTTTAGCATAAATCAGATTTGGTGTAGAGACTATCTAAGAATCCACTACACCATCAATTACATCTACTTTCTCATCTCCAATTGAAGAATATAATTCTATTGGAACATCAACCACTATCTCACATACAATATAAACTAATGACTATTATAAATGATTTTATTTATCTATAGCCTTGACCAGATCAACATTTCAAACCTGATTATCATCAGGATGATCACTCTCATTACTACATTCACTTACTTCACCATCATAATCATTTCTATAATCACATTTATTTCATTCATCCTCTTCTTAATCACTTCTAGAGATACTACCAATTTATTATACTTATTTTACTTCCTCTTCTTCTCCTCTACATTCTCCTTCAAAACCATTGGGTTTACTCACATACTCAATACTTCTAGACACCTCTGTCTTATCATCACCATTTTCACCAAGAGTTAATTTATCTAAAGGTAAGTCTATAGGTGAACTATGAGGTCCACAAGTCGTTATTATTATAGATTCAGGTTTGTTAGTGTCACTTTGATCATCAATAGGAGGCCCTTGATCTCTAATAGGTGTAGCATCCAATTCCGTATCAAAATTTATAGGTTCAACATATTCAGGTCCTAGACAAGGATCCACTCAGTTTTCTCATCCTAACTGGATGGTCCACTGGGTTAGGTTTTCATTAATCTAATCCTTGGATCTAACCAATTCCTTCATCCATGGGTTCTAATGGATTTTCATCCTCCTGAATATTTTCTTACTCAAATAGATTCCACTACTAGATAAAATATTTTCTTCACCTTCATCAACATATGATTTTACCTGCAGCATAGTGAAGATCATTCTTTTGAAAAATAGGGAATTGGTCTTATATAGGGTATTATTCATACCATTGATATGAACTATCAGATATCTACATAGGTTTACAATGAATTATTTATTTCACAAATAAAAAAATTATACATCTTGATAGTTTAAGGATGAAAACTCCCCTTTCCTGGGTCATATCTGGTGATGAATGAATATAAAAAGTATCATACATTCACTATCTAACTCATTAGAAATTGGTCTATTGTGCTCCTCATTCCTAGTCATCTCTTTCAATGATGCCTCAAAATAAAATAGATCACATGAAGGTGTAGATGTTCTTTGTTAGTCATTGTAGATTCCTTCATGAGGTACAATAAGTCATTCAATTAAATGCACAGAATAAAATTAAATTCTCCCCCAATGAATATAGATTTAATCTAACTAACTTCACTGCCATCCAAAATAAACTCAGAATTATTATAAAACTCAAGTAACATCTAGGGATAATAGGGTGTTTCATTGTTTGCAAACCATTCCATCCATTATTGAGTCTGCAACACCTTCAAGAACAACCAATTACATTAAAATAGACATTCCGCAAAACACCCCCTTCTCATGTCCCCACATGGTTTACATTATTATCATTGATATGCACAGAATTTATTGATTCTCCCTTTTAAAACATAGATAGTTGTGACTCATCAAAAAATCCAGCTTCATGGGCGTGCTTCATCCTTTACATTTAAAATGGTTTAGTTGAAGGTTGGATGGTGAATGGTCAAGGGTAAGGAGAAATTGAAGGAGTGTAAGGGTTATAGTGTGGTGCTAAGTAGAAGAGTGCATCAACACAAAATTGTATCATTTAGGGTTTAGAGATCATAGAATCATAAATCTGGTTCAACGAAATATATGTAACAACATGGTTTTGTTTAAAAACATAGGATATATAAAAGAGTGAGTCATATGTGTCCACTGGATGGTTTTTCAAAACACTATTAGTTTCAGCATTACAATGTGAAGGTGTCGGCATTGACAATTGTATCAGCATGAAAAAGTGTCTCTGTCTGCATAACAATGTGTCAGTATTGGCATGAAAGCTATGTCAACATGAAAAAGTGTCAATGTCGGCATGATAACTACACATATTTTTTACAAATATTTATTTACCAAAGGTCCTTATAAATTAATCATCCAAATTAATTTTTGATGTAATTAATTCATTCAAAGATCAATGGATTTGTGAATATTTATGCAAGATGATGTTTAGTGCCAAAACACTCTAGTGGAATATCACCCTTTTTATAATGATCCCATGAAAAGTGAATTCATAGATCAATATTCATGGTTCTAGGATGAGAAACATGATTCTTAAATATATTAATAGAACTTTTATTATAACAGTTTATAGGGACATGTCTGAATTGATATCCATAGTCTAGTAAAGTGTGTTTCACCCCCAAAATTTGTGCATAAAAGCTACTTTTAGTTATGTATTCAACCTCGGTAGTAGATAATGCAACAAAACCTTATTTCCTACTACACAATAAAACTATATACATTCCCAAAAGGTGACTTTTTCCAGAGGTTCTCTTTGTATATAACATTCAACCACAATAATCAGTATCTGAATATTCAACTATGTCAAATGATTTTCCTCTCGAATAGAACATCCCTACGTTGGTAGAATGTTTCAGGTATTTGAAAATTATTTTAATAATAATAAGATATGACACATTATGATTTTATTGAAAACAAGAGCATATACACTCACAAAACATAATATCAATACTTCTTGGAATTAAGTAGAGTAAACTCCCAACCATTAATCTATAAGTGGTTTGTTCAACAGATTTACCATTTTTGTCAAGATCAATGTTATAGGTGGTGCTCATTGAAGTATCAATAATTTTAGTACTCTCCAACCCAAATAGTTTTATAAGAACTTTAGTATATTGAATTTGATTCAAAATAATACCTTCAATATTTTGAATGATTTGAAATCCATGAAATATTTTGAGTCCCCCATCAAACTTGTTTCTAATTCATATTTCATCATCATTGAAAGATCAACAAATCAGGAATTTTTTGAAGTTACAACAATAATATCAACATAATAGATTTGATAAAATAATTCCTCTTTAGAAATTACTTTTATAAAAATAGTAGGATCATATATACCTTTGATAAAAGAATTAAAAATAAGAAAACTAATTAGTGTATCATTCTAAGCTCTTGGAGTTTTTTTAAACCATATAAATATTTTTGTAAATTCAAAAACATGATTTGGAAAATAAGTGTTTGTAAAAATAGGGGTTGTTCAAAAGAGAAATCCTAAACTATATAGTCTTATAAGAATGTACACATAACATCATTTTGATATAGTTTTTATTTTAGATGGGTTCTATATGCAATCAATATTATTATGGCATTAAGTCTAGAAACTGGCGAAAAATTTTATTAGTTGTCAATGCCTTCTTCTTGACTATATTTTAATGATACCAATCTACCTTCATTTATTACAATATTACCAGATTCATATATATTATTTCTAAACCCCCATTTAGTGCCAATTTGTAAGGTGTATTTAGGTCTATCCACTAGTTTTAGACTTTATTTCATTCAAATTTATTTAACTCTTCATTCATATCTATCACCCAAAATTCATCATTGATTTCCCCATTGATGTTCTTAGGATCATGATATGAAAAGAATACTTGATGTTAAACCTGATTTCGTTGAGAAGCTATAGTTTTTTTTATGTAAGTCTCCAACAATATAATCTAAAAGATGGTTCTTAAGGGTTCTAAAAGATCTAGAATACAGATGGCTAGTGATTTTAGCTTCATTCACCTTTTGGGGTTCATCATGTCTAGAGACTAGATAATTTCTAGAACATGAATATTTTACAAATTTCTTGACAATAGGGTTAATAGATTTTATGTTTATGTCTAGATTTGACACATCATACTCAATGTTTTCTATGGAGGTATTCGGTTTATATGGATATGTTTCATCATATTTAAGGTGTACAGATTTATCCACAGAATTGGCTCTTTTATTAAAAACACCATTCGCTTCTCTAAATATTGAGTATCCTTAGAAAATTCCTTTAACACTTTTGGGCTGCAAGTTTTTCTATATTGTCTTTAATCTTGAGAATATAAACATTTCAACCTTAAATTTTGTCATATTTAACATTGGGTTTCCTATTGTTCCACATCTCATAGGGAGTTTTATTAAGGATTTATATTATTAAGACACTATTAATTAAACAAAAATATTTATTTATATAATCTACCCTAAAATAGATAAGAATATCAAATTCATTAAGAATTGTTCTCACTATATTTTGTATGTTTTATTTCATTTTTCTACCACATCATTTTATTGAGGTGTCCTAGGGGAAGGGAAGTTCTAACTATAACCATTTTATGAGAAAAAAAATTAAAACTGTTGGTTTTCAAACTCACGACCATGGTCAATTCAAAAGGATTTAATTATTAGACCACATAGGCTTTCTACTGTTCTATCATTCTTGGTAAAATGAGACTAAGCATCACTTTTGAGATCTATGGAAAAGGTCCAAATATTTCAAGAATAGTCTTCTACTAGACCAAAAAGATAGTGATTCCTATTAAGACATCAAACACTAGATGATCTAAACAATCCCATGTGAATGAACTCAATAGGTTGAGAAGTTGAAAATTATTCCTCTAGTTTAATAGAGAATTTTTGTTTTAACCCTTTTGGCAAGGATTGTAGATTTTTTCTTTTGGAATCTCATGTTTGGGTATATCCTCAAAAACAATTCCTAGTATTATTTCTAGTAGAGTGAATATTATAATGTCCTAATCTCTTATTCCAAACCCAAGGTTGTTTGTGAAAGACACATAAGAATGAAACATTTTGAGAAACTAAAGTATCGATGTTAACAGCATAGAAATATTCATTTCTTGAAGAAGAAAATACTAATTCATTTTTATAATTGAAAACAATTTAAGAATGATTTTCAAATTTAACGTTGAAACAATAATCACATAATTGATTTTTACATAAAATATTTTACTTTAATACATAAAAAAATAACATTAGAAATAAAAAATGGGTTAGAGTTACAAATCTGGAAAAGAACTATTATTTTACCATTAGCATTGTCACCAAAGGTGACATGACCACCATCAATATTTATCATATTACTGAAGAATGAGAAATCACATTTTATTTATCTTGAAAATACACTTCCCGTGTACAATATACATCTACAAAAGATCACTAAAATGTTTCCAAAAGAAATTTAGATTGCGATGGAAAATATTTTGTTACCCAAATTTATATGGGTCTAGAAATATTAACAGTAAGAGATTTGCAAACCCACATTTGTTTCATGGGTTTCCTAAACATAGTTCAAAATGTATTATAAATACATACTTCATTTTGTCCAAAAAACATGAAATATTAGAAAATTTTTCATAGATATAATTTGAATAATATTTTCCAGTACTAGGAATAAAACTAGATTTTCCAAATTTAGATGAAAAATATGCTTTGAAAATGGTTTTATTCCCAGTTTGATAGAAAATACCACTATTGTTTTTGGGTGAAACAATTTTACTAAGCATTTAAACCATGATATATTTTCCATTAGACATTTTTTATAAATAATTTTTCAATTTCTCGTTTAAAAATTTAATCTCATTATTTTCAATAAGAAACTGAGATTTCTTTTAATTTTCTATGTTTAGTATAGATCTAATAGTAGAGGTAAGAGCATGTAGTGTATTTCAAGATTTATATTTATCTTTTAAATAATTTCATGTATCTTCAGGAATTTGGCAACATTCAATCATTTTCTCATTAGTCATATTTTCAAAATCACATTTATCTCCAAATTAGTAAGAATTTTGTATTAGAGACTCAATGGTTACCTATGATGTGTTTTTCATGAAACACATATTGGATTTGTCAGCCTTTTCATAATGTGATGATTCTTAGTCTCTTGAGTTGTCCTTAGAAGAACTACTTATTGATTTTATTTCTTTTTTGTACTTTCTATCTTTTTCCCCATAATTGTTTTTATTATTTAAATTTACATAGACAACTATTACATGTCCTTTTCTATTAAATTGATAAGAGAATATTTCATTTGAGTTCTCAATCCTTTTACAATCCTTCTTCCAGTTTCCCATATTATCATATTTACCTTTTTAGCTGGGATTCCGGAAGAATTTCTTCCTCCTATAAAATTTTATAAACCTTTTGGATAATTTATCAACTTCCTAATCAGTATCTCATAGTGAATCATAATTACTTGTACTATCAGAATTAGTATATATCCTTTCCTTTTAATTATTTTAGAAAGAAGTGGTTTTTGAATCCACTGACTTTCTCTTTGGTTCATCCTCCTCTCCTTTGTTGAGTTTTAATTCTTCATCATACCCCATCAACATACCTATTTGCTCTATGAATAAAATCATAATGATATAACATGACTCTCTAATTGATATTTATGTTCCTCTCCATCTTTTAGGTAGACAACTGAGTAGACAAATGCTTTTTTTCATTGGCACCCACTTCCTTTCCAAGAGAGCTCATCGTGTTGAATATTTCATTAAACCTGAGATATATATTAGTAACGAGTTCATCAGGATTCATGTTAATGTTATCATACAAAAGAGTATTGGTTTTAAGTCTCATTTATTTATCATTAGTAGTTACTTCATGTGAGATATCTAAGGTATCCCAAATTTCATAGGCAGATGTACAAGCACAAATTCTATTATATTCTTTATCCTCTAAAGCACAATACATGGTATTCATATAATAAAAATTATTATTATAAGAATCTATTTTTATCATCACTCATTTTAGTTCTTGGAGTTTCTAGTATTTCATATGTATGTTCTTTTTCTGTCCAAATATGAGAGCACATACAATCTAAGTACATTTTCATTTTATTTTTCCACAGAGAATAATTTGTTCAATTAATAAAGTGAGGTCTGTTGGTAGCATCACCTACTTGTCGATTGTACATAATAAAGAATAAAATATAGAATTTAAGGATATTTAAATTTAGAACTAACATAAATTTAGAGATCTTCAAAACCCAAAAAAATCATATTTTAAATCATTTAAATCCTTCAAAAATAGAAGATTAAAAACAACCATTGATACCAATTGTTATTCGGAGTAGGACACTCCCGAGGGGGGTGAATTGAGTTACTATAGAAATTTATGTTAAAAATTTTATATAATGATCCCTATATTTAAAGAAACATGCTAGTTAATCAAGGTAGTAAATTTATAAAATTCTGGATACTCAATTAATTTCTCATAATAATGATTAATTATCTATTATAACAATATGATATATTGATATAATATTTGAAACAAATTCATTAAAAAATAGTTAAAAATATTATCCAAGATCAAATATCAATGTGAAACTTAGATATCTGAAATATGAGTTAAAACATAGTAAACTAAATTTGGAATCAAAGTGGATAAAAAGAAGAGGTTCCATCTCAAGAAGAGATTTAATCGATGCCACTTGGTGATCAACTGTCAACAAGAAATTTTTATTAAGATTTGATACACAGCCTAGATCAGGGTTTACTTGATAGTACACAATACTATCTCGGTGACCTGACCACTACCATAGTTATACATGGGAACTATAATAACCAAGTCACACATGAACTCTTCTATAGTTATATATGGGAGAAACAAGGTGTGAAATGAAGTTTGTGAAATGATATTTTGTATCCATCAGTTCATAGAATGAGAAAATGTTTGTTTTTATATATAGACACACACACTACACAAAATGTAGTTAAAATGAACAAAATAGAGTAGGGATTAAATATATAGCGTTTAGAAGTATCTATGTGTGGTGAAATGCAGTTCTGGACTCTTAGATGTACCATATGTGAATTTTTAGTCCTCTTTTAGAAACCAACACTGAAAAAAGAGTTCCTTAATGCTTTGAGTTTTGGTTTCCAAGAATATGAAGTTCTATTCCATCAGTTTTGTTTTATTCATGGGGGTTGGAACATTAGTGCACGGCAATCTCCCATTTTTGTCCAGTCAGTACGAAATTACAATGCATCATGTGTTTTTCTTCCTTTTATTCACATGTTCATTATGGGGATTTTTTGAGTTCTCTACTTTATGTATATATCTTAATATCATATTGTATGTTCTTTTTCATTTATATTCTTTATACCAACAATAAGCATATGGAGGTACCTTTTACTATCCTCTATCGTGGTCATTAATGTTGTCTTCAAAAATCATAATTTTAATGTGTAGCATTAAAACAGTCAAATATAAATGTTATAGATAATTTCAAATTAAATAAAATTTAAGTAGTCTATCAGTGAGTCCTTATATAGACAAGTCCTTATATAGTGATCAGTGAATCATTTAATTGGTGATCCCTTCTTTTGGTATCAATGACTCATTATATCAACGAGTCATTATGTCTGTCGGTGTCTCATTTGTACTGTTCGTGAGTCATCTACCTATGAGTCAGTTTGTACTATTTGTGAGAAAATCCTTCTGTGAGTTTGAAATTTCTTCTGTCTGTGTGATATTTCTTTTGTCAGTGTCACATTTCATTGGTCGGTGTGACATTTGATGTATTGGTGAGACATTTACTCTGTGTATGATTTATTTTCACTATTGGTGAGACATTCATTCTGTCAGTGTGAAATTTCTTCTGTCGGTGTGAAATTTGAACAGTTGTTGAGATATTTACTCTTTTAGTGAGTCATAAGCACTTTCAGAGTTACAATTACTCATACATAAAAATTTATAGTTATTAAATATCTTACCACATGAATAAGCTTTGAGTCTATTAAATAACTAGTTGTTCATAGACAATCTTTATGAAACATGTTGAGACATATGATTGAAATTATTTGACATGATTTGTGATTAATAAAACCATTAAAACTATAGAGGGGATAATAGTCTCTTAAGGTACAACAATAAATATACCATAACCATAACATGCATCCTTACTTCTCAAACACTGCCCATCAATTTCACAATCAATCAATCTCTCAACCTGATATTCCCTTACACAAATCCTATCACCGCACCATAATGCCTTTGTCTAAACCACTGAACCACAATAACACCCAAGGCACTAGGAAGAATAAAACCACACACAACACACATCCATTCCAAACAAGGTATGGTTAATTCAGATTTAACAAACACTCGTTCTTTAATTCCACTTTGATAATTTCGTGGTTATCATAGAACGAGTACGATCCAGGGGAATCTATTTATTTATCTGAGTATATTTAGTTAATCTATTTCAAATATAAAGTTGTTAAATGGATGATAAAAACCCATCATGAATCATCCGTACAGAACAAAAAAAATAACACCAATGACAATGACTTTCAGTAGGTATATAGCCCATATAGATCACTATATCAATAAACAATAAAGCGTAAGCATGCATTAATATTACCCAGCACCAGTTTATTTTTCTAGACCAATTCAATTATCTTTATTAATTTTAGATTCAACTACCTTCTCATGGGAAACATTTATACACCCACCCCTCATGACACACAAATATGATGGATAAAGGGATCCCTTCCTCAAGAAATACACAATCCACACCTCCACATTCCACCATACATGGGGTGTGCAAGGCTTATGGGATATGAGATCCAATGGGGAAACATAGGCCCATAGATCCTGTAGGGAAAAACGATTTTATGACACCAAAGTATCATGAGAAAATATAACGAAATAACAAATAATACGATTTTGACTTTGAAGGAGTTGATCTGAGACTCAAGGGATATGAAACCATTCTTGAAATCCCCATTAAAAGTGTATCTTGGCAACACTTTTTGACTAACTTAATGCCTCCCAAGAATTAGGAAATTATGGATATAATTTATATTATTTGAAATGGATTAAAAAACACATAAAAATGGTATAAAACACAATTTTTTTCAAAAAGAACTTCAAATGAGAGAAACTTGAAGAACCTGGAAAAAATAGAAATTTTGGAAAACTGTCAAAATGAGTAACCATTGGTTTAGTCACTAGTGTGTGATATCATCAGTGAGACACCATTCAATGAGTTGTTTTTCCTTTGTTTGCTATTTTGTGAGCAATCATCGTTACTCCCTATCATGACCCACCGTTAGTGAGTCACTACTGCGAGTCACTGACACAACTCACAGTCAGTGAGTCCTTGACTGGACTAACCTTTAACAGGTCACCTTTGCAAGTAACCAACATGACTCACCATCAGCAGGTCACAGATGCGAGTCAGAAATAAAACACACTATCAGTGAGTCACCGATGTGACTCACCATTAGCGAATCACCAATGTGACTCCCCGTTGGGATGATCTACCATCATCGCCTACCGTCCGCGACTCATCATTGCAAGTCACAGTGGCGAGTCCCCATTCTAACTCAACAGTCCTGACTCACCATTGTGAACTACCGGTGGATGAACCACCATTATAAGAGCTACCATTAGCGACTAACCATCAAGAATCACCATGGAAAAATTTGGATTATTTTGAAAACTCTTAAATAGAGTCACCATTGCCTCCTAGAACACCTCAAGCACTATATTTTTAAAATCTAATAGACCATGGATGTCTGACCCATTACATCAAATACCTCACAATCTATTACCATCCATGAAAATTAAAAAACATCCCATAAAAAAAATATGGCTCAAAAAAAAACCCCCGTGAGATACCTCTCAAGGTTCCCGCTATGCTTGAAATAATACTACTGACTACACACAACAATGTTCAACAATAAACCACCACATTTAGTTTGAAATATGGAGTAAAAAATCATCATTCAAGGAACCCTCTTCCAATATCTACCACACTAACCGAACACAAGACACACCCCAAATTCCCAACAAAAATTTTAACCATTACACATGAATCGAGGAATTCCTTCCTCCATGTCATGATACTGCGCACTTTGGGCGGCACTCACTCTCCCACATGAGTTTAATCAAATGAAAATTAATTTGTATAGATTAGGAGACATATTCTACCCTATTCATATTATAGGATTTTATCACACATTGTATAACTAGGAATCAACTTTCCTCATATCAAACAAGTTTCCAACATTATAATTCAAAGGGAAACACAACAAGGGAAAACTCAAGAACAAATTTGGGTACTCGAAATTCTTCTACAACTACCATTCAAAAATAGTCTCCTCTAAGACACTATTACACCACAACACATAAACCAAGTTATTGTTCCATCCACACAATACCTACTCTTGATCATTCTGCATCTCTACTGGATACTCTATGATCATCGTGTCATCTTCGACATCCAACTCTTCAAAGTTATGAACATTAGAGTCAAAATGAAGATACTGATGAAGCTGAGAGACATGAAAGATGTCCTGGACCTTCACTGACTATGGTGGAATTGATAGCTAGTATTACCCCTTTCTAAACCCCCCAACTCCTCTAATGGTGTGATTTATCATAAATAATGCTCCCTCCCTTTTCCAAACCTCTATTTCCCATGTTGAGGGGAAAACTTCAAGAACACATGGTCCCCGACCTCAAACTCCATGGTCCTCCTCATGTGATTATAATATGTATTCTTCCAATTGGGTAACACTTTCATCCCTTAAAAAATTATCTAAACCATCTCTCTTGTGCTCTGCAGTATTTCAAGATCAAGAACAGTTGTCCCTCCAACCTCTTTCCAACATAATGTTGAATGACATGATCTTATGTTAAAATATTCCAAAAGATCCGTACCAATGGAAGATTGATAGCTATTATTATAAGAAAACACTACCAATGGAATGCGTCGCAACTAAGAAACAATAAATTCTAGGATGCATGCCTGCAAAATAACTTCTAATGTATGGATGGTCTACTCTGTCTATCCATACGTCGGAGGGTGGAAATTAGTGTTGAGGCGTAACTGAGTGCCAAAAGAATGCTACAATCCCGTCTAGACTTGTGAGGTAAAAATTTAATTTGTATCCAAGATATTGTTTCTGGTAACTTTATGTAGCCGCAACAGCTCATCCACATACCACTCGGCTAAATAATCTACATTTCCGGACTCCTTGATCGCTTAGAAGTGAGCCTATTTCGTCATCCGGTCCACCGATACCAATATTTATTTGAAGCCTCCCTGAGCTATGGGTAATAATATGAAATAATTCATCGATATTTCATCCCCCTTCCACTCGGGTAAAATTAAGGGATGTAAAAAACCACAAGGTACATGGTGCTCAACCTTCACCT
Source organism: Viscum album (assembly GCA_963277665.1). Lineage (NCBI taxonomy): Eukaryota > Viridiplantae > Streptophyta > Magnoliopsida > Santalales > Viscaceae > Viscum > Viscum album. The sequence continues at coordinate 598,541,653 of OY728134.1, read as the reverse complement.
ATTAGCATAATAAGGACTTCACCACAAACTCTACCACTACTTGTTCCATCCCAAGCCACCAAAACTTAAATATCATTCCCCGGTACATCTTGGAAAATAATGGGTTCACCACTAATGTATATCATTGAAACTCCCAAATAACACCCTCATTCATCACTATTGGAACAATCATCCTTCCACAAAACAACATCTAATTCTAACCATCCTCTGTCCATACATCCAAAGAATGACCTTGGTCAACATAATCACACATCACCTCTACCACCGAGTCTCCCTAATGAGACTCCTTTACCTACAATTTCATAGAATACTACACCATCATCTAAAATAAAAATCATCTACCTCCATCTGCCCTTACCTCTATGTACTAGGATGTAAACTCTTCCATGCCTACCATTAATCCATAGATTCTCAAACATCCTCCTTAGATGACTTCCATATCAATGAATATTCCATAACATTTACATTTACGAAGGTGTAAGACATTTCAAAGTCATAATCATTGAGAAAGTTCATCCACTTACATTTTCCACATTTAGATCCTATTGGGAATAGATATACCTCAAGATCTTGTGGTCTGTGAAGACCCCAAAGCTCTCCCTAATGAGGTAACATCGCCAAAAATTTAGTGGGAACACAACCAATTCAAGCTATAGTTCATGGGTTGAATAGTTTTGTTCATGGGGACCTACCTCTATAAACCAATAATAGATCACTCCACATTGTTTCATTAACATTCATCACAAAACTAGATGGGAAGCATCCCAAAACACCTCAAACATCACTCCTTCCTATGGAAATGGGATCATTGGTGCACTGACCAACATCCCATTCAAATAGAAAAATCCATCCTTGAACTACTCACTCCACACAAAAAATGGTATTTTCTAGTAAGATATATCAATAGGGATACAACCTGAGTGAAACTGGATATAGATATCTGATAATAACCCACAAGACCATGAAAACTACAAAAACATACCAAATTTTTTGATGCTTCCCATGAAAAAAATACTTTAACCATTGATGGGTCTACTGTCACACCGAGTTGAGACAACTCGTACCCAAGTATATGAAAATACTTATCTAGAACATACACTTGGAAATAATTCTATATAGATGATTGTGTCGAAGAACCTCCAAGAAATTCTTAAGAGTCTCAGTATGATCCTCCTCTAAACTTGAGTAGATAAGGATGTCATCAAGGAATACAATGACAAACTGATCTTGGACCACATGTAAAATGGAGTTCATGAGCCCTATGAACATGTATGGTGTGTTTGTATCAATGAACTACATAACCATGAACATGAAGTATCCATCCCTTTACATGATATTCTTCTTCGAGATACAACCATTGTTCACCCTCATCTAGTGATACCCAGATCACATATCGACCATAGAGAACTACCATTCTCCCCATAGCTAGTCTAAAATATTTTCTATCCTCGATAGATGGTAACTATTAATGGCCACTAATAGAATCAATATTTGGAAGTCTATACACAGCCTAAGAAAACCATCATCCTTCTTCACAAAAAATATTGTGGCACCCCACAGTGACACATCAAGAGAGATGAAGGCCTTCTTCATCAAGTGATGAATTTGAATCCTTATCACCTACAACTCTGAAGCTGTCATCCGGTATAGAGAAATCAAAATCATACTATCACCATTATTTAATTCTCTCATGAACTCAAAATCGTGTCGAGGGGTTAGAGTTACAACCACCTTGGAAAAGAAATCCAAGAAATCCCCAAAAATGGTAAAAACCTCCTATATATCAATATCCACCGATTCCACTGACTACTCGGCCTATAAGGAAAAAATGGTCTCCAAACGCTGACTGCCCATCGGACTACTCCACTTCACAATGAAAGCCGCATGCTGGCCATCCACATATGAAAATACGACTCCCCATCAGAAGAAGTCGAAAATGTCATGCACAGAGTAAAACCATTCAATTCCAAGGATTTCATCATACAATTAACTTTATTTAATGAAAATATCCCCATTTGACTGATGTGGTCACATCATCATCCTACGTCCCCGACACACATTAAAAAAATTGGTCTGACCTCTAACTAGAGTACTCAACACTAAGTGTATGGGAAGCCTCTCCACGTCATGTCCCAGAGCAGAGACAAGACCTAGCGAAAAAAGTATTTAAAAGAACCTAAAACAAAAAAATTGAATATAAGAGTACTGAAAAAACTAATTGTGCATCGAATGATATCTGACACAGTTGAAACAACTGTCTATGTGGTGTGAAACTAACCACACCCATCTCTTCTACCCGTTTAATGAGAACCACCTCATAGACCATGCTTGGGATGAGGTCCATGAGGTACACCCTATGGTTGGCCTCTACCTACTACATCTCCCCTGGATGGAGCATTAAGTTGTTGTCCCTACTGTTGGAACGTCACTACCCACAACTATTGCTGAGGTGGGAGGTGGACCGTACCACCTACCCATACTAAGCTCTAACAATCATTGTGCACTAACTCAAAAGATTCTGAAAAACTCTATAGATAAAACATACTAATCGCAGTCCCACATGATAGGCATGAAGACCAGAATGTCAAAATGAAAACTACCAAGGTCACCTCTCCACCGTTTGGAACATCAATGACCCTAGATCATAAGACCTACCATGAAAAATTATGCACATTGATGAACTAGGATGAATCCATTCTCATGGTAGACCTTCTCATGTGTGCATCCTCTTAACTACCTTCGCTTTCTTCTGGACCACCATGTATGTCTGCACAGTAAAGAGAGTAATTGTGTACTATAGAGAAGGAAAAAATTCATTCTCCAGGTGTCTCGCATGAGACTCCTCATACAGAAAGATGTCCAGGAAAAAATGAGAGATATCCTTGATTTTGATCACCAGCTCTCATACGGACAGACTCTCCTACCATAGGGAGAGTTTCTACTTCCTCATATTGACCTTCATGATAGAAGAAAGGTATTCTTCTCTGAAATACTTCTTAAAATAGACCCACATAAAATTATCATACTTCCTCTCCCGTAGGTGAAGCATCCATCACAAACTTGTAGCTCCACACATCTGACTCAACACCTAGGTAATCTAGTACTCTGTTGGATCCCAAATCCATTTGAAGGTGAAAACAACATCATTGATCCAACATTGTCTCTCAATATCTGAAACACATCCCTCCAACATCCCTAGATTTTGTCACTAGAAATCACATAACATTTTCTAACACTAGTCATCCTCCTCAACTAGGTCAACCCTCTATCGATGAACCGAGTTGGCCTACTGAGCCTCCTCTACATGTACTGCATGCGTACCATGACCAGGTTCCATAGCTGGACGGTGAACAATAAAATCATAAGCTAGAGTAGAATTTAATTTTATTTAAGATTCATATGAATTAATTATTTAGTAAAATTACCCATAACACTCAATTCAATAAAGAAGACATGTCACTATGATTCATGCGTCTTTCCCAGGGTCTCTACCCTACATATGGTGTAGCCTTACATGGATGTTTGGTAGACTCATTGTCCTTCCTTTAGATCACGGGGGAATTAAAATATCATGTCCTAGACAGTCTTCCCTAGCCTATATCATTCTCCAAGATCACTTAACACTACTTCCCTATAAGCCCATGTAATCCTCATTGTTACTAACTCGAGACTCCATACTACCTCTCAACCATCATCTATGATAACATTCTATCATGGAATCCTCCCTCCAAAGATGTGCCTCTTGAGATGCAAATGAATGAAGTGAGATAATGACCATGATTCCCACATCTATTAGGACCTAGGGTGGCGAACATCACCATGGGTATACAAATATCACAAAATGGGAGGCATTACCCTATTCATAGAAACCAATAGTAGGAGATAATATGTATCAACATCAAAATGACTCCAATAATTATATGAAAGAAAAAAAATCCATCCCATATGCATGATTAGATTAATAATTATACACATTCAATTAAAATATACAATGTCAATACCGAAAATTAATGATATTTTGTGACGCAATAACTATCCCAAAGTCCAAGCTAGTAACGTCCAGCACGGGACATGTAATACTCATAGAAACCTAAAAGTAGTTTTACAACATAGGGTGAGAATACAAGTGTACTCAGTAGGAAAAACCAAAGTCTCTTATGCACAAGTTGGAGAAGCATTATAATGCTCCCGTGAGAAAATAAAAGAACCAACAGCACCTAACAAGGTATCCTAGCCATCCCCACATAACTATTGCATTATAACCATGTAACATTAGTCAAGTAAAGTAATATAATAAACACATCGATGATATGTACCTCGCACCACATTCCTACTAATTAGCCATTCTCACAAACTAACTCAAAACATAATGGTGTTCCCACCTCTTTTGAAAGTACCACATTACGACCCACCAACACACACATGAGCCTCATAGCTAGTCCCACAACCTAATAAAATGAAGCTCATCACATCTCTCTCTTACAGACATGGGCCTCACAACTATGTCCATCCCGCAGACACATAGGCCACATACCACATCACATCCTGATGAAATATGGGAAATCACACGACATATCATCATTAAGACACATATTAAATGACAACTCATATAATCCCAAAGACTTATAGGAAAACATAGCTCGTACACACACACACTCACCTGGTCCTCACAAACAACTAAATTCCCATGGAATCCTAGGATATCACCTTCTGGAAGATGGAGAAAGGAAGAACGGGTGGCTGGAAAACCATCCTCCCACTGGGATTTTTGGGAAACAGCCTCCAAATAAAAATGGGGGTGTTCAGTGTATAGTTCTCAAATAGGGTGGGGTGCTTATAAAAAACATAAGGAATATAAATGTATGTATATATTGTATAAAACACTCAAGACTAACTTATGGGTTCTCAATCATACAATCACTCATCTTATGATACTACCAACACTTATACTACCTCTAAAAGAACTTATAACACTAGAAATGATCACTATGGAAGTTGATAAATGCAATTCATCTACAAAATGCCAAAAATCAATCATTCCCCCAACCAACTCATTAAAAAAATTATAATTCTTCATTAAGAAACCCGTTTATTAATTCCATCCCAACCCCATAATCTTCAAACCAAATCACCCAAAAAGACACCCAACATAAACCATATAGAAGGGAAAGAACCATATTAAAGCAATTTACTTTATATTTCCACTCAATTTTACACCCATACCGAAAAAATCCATAACAATTATTCAAATTAATTCTGAAAAATCCTTCATCTAAAAAATAAAACCCTCAAATAAAAGTCAAAATCAACAACACATATAATCAAAACCAAAACTAATAGCCCTATTGTATACCAACACGACACCCAATACAACCCAGCACTATAAAGATACCACAAACTAAACCTGCATTCCTGCTTTTCAAACACTACCCATCCATTTCATAATCAATCAATATCTCAACATGAAATTCCTTTACACCACCTGTAAAACACAAACTTAGAGGAGTGCTCTCAACCCCCGCACCAATAAACCACACAAGGCATAAGATAGAAAAAAACCACACACAATACACAGCCACACCAAACAAGGAATTGCGTATTCATAATTAGTAAATACAAATTTCTTAATTCCATTTTGATAATTTAGGGTTTTTCACAAAATGAGTTCGATCTTAGGGTATCCATTTATTTAATCAAATATACCTAGTTTATCAATTTCATTTATACACCAATTCAAAAAATGATCAACAACAATACATCACAAGTCCTTCTAAGTTTACAAAAAAAAATCCACCAATGGACATGATTTTCAGTAGGCGTATAACCCATATATATCACAATATCAATAAATAGTAAAACAAAACCATGTGTCACCTTTCCACAGCCCCTTTTTATTTTTTTTCAAGTGGGATATATTATATTTTTTAATCATGGATTAAACTTCCTTCACTTGGGAAAAATTTTCACACCCACCACACATGATACACAAATAAGAGGGGAGAAGGGATACCAACCTTGATAAATAGAAAATTAACACTTCATCATAACGCCAAATAGGGGGTGTGAATGTTATTAGGGAAACACTGTCAAAGGGTGAAACACAGACACATGAGTCATCAAGGAAAAATGTTTATTGGATGACCAATTATCAATAGAAAAGATAATGAAACAACAATGTTAAAGTGTCTGACTTTGAAGGACAAGATACGAGAATCGAAGGATATAAAACTATTTTGAACTCCCTATTAAAATTTGATCATCACCATGCATTTTGACTACCATAATGCCTATAGAGTGTCAGGAAATTAAGGATATAAGTTATATTATTTGAAAAATCTTTAGAAATAGTTATACATGGTATTAACCCCAACATCTGTCAAATAAAACATTATAGGGTGAAAACATGATATTTTAAAAAAAATATAAAAATGAATCATCATTGGGTGAGTCACCAGTTTGAGCTACCGGTGGTGAGTCACCATTTGATGAGATACCTTATTTACTCGTCCTTGTAACCCACCATTAGTGATTCACCCTTGTGAGTCTCTGACATGACTGACTGTCAGTGAGTTACCGACTTGACCCGCCATCAGCGAGTCACCATTATGAGTCACCAATGTGAGTAATTGACGTGACTCACTATCAGAAAGTCACGGAAATTACTCACATTTTGCGATTCACTAACACTGATCACTATTGGGATGGCATACCATTAGTGACTCACCATTTAAAGTCACTATTATGACTAACCGATCCTAAATAACCATTGTGACCTACCAATGGATGACCTACCTTTAGAAGAGATACCGTTAGAGACTCACTGTCAAGACTCGCCTTTAGAAAAAATGGTTTTTTGAAAACCTATTGAAATGAGTCATCATTTCCTCCTTGAACACCTCAAACAAAATATTTTCACAAATCAATGGATTGGGGATGTTCGGGTTATTACACGTGATGTCTTGGGATTACATTCAATCCATTATTATACCTTTAAATTTGTGTGTGTGTGGGGGGGTATTGATGTCTATAAATGAATTTCAGGAACATTTAATAATTATTTATAAAACTAAAAGGATTAAATGATGCACTAAGGATGATGGTTCTGATACTTATTTTATGTTTTCTAATTTATATTATATTATGATTTTTAAGTTTTTTTCCCTTGTAATTTCACAATAATGTGTTAACTAATTAATTTCCTATTTCTTCTTCAATAATAATTTATATTTATTCATCCAATCTAATCACTTACTTCACTCCCACTTTCTGTCATTGTGTGTTCGACTCACAAGGATAAGATACAAGTAGTAGGCACGTTCTTGGGGGATTCATAATGGAAATCTCAAATTCATTGACATAAAATCATTAATGTTTTAATTCATTTTTTGGGGAGCGAGAAGGATGTTTGGGGAATCTATGGATATCCACCATGAAATGACCATTGAAATCACTTTTATTCTTTAATTAAAACTCAAAAATCCCTTACCATTGGATAAATCTTCATATTATGTTGTTGGTGGTTTCCAAAGGGATGAAACCGAATAATTTCGAGCATGGTGTTTTAAGGTGTTACATTTTAAATCAAGATATATTATTTTATTTGGATGTTGGATGAACTAAAATTTCGATTTCTTAAAGAATTTTAAATTCCACAATCATTAATATAATGTATTTTAACTCTAGTGTGATATTTCCTAGTTGAATTAGTAATCAAAATTTAAACAACAACAAATTAATAATGATGATGTCAGTGTAACTAAACCCTATAACCATTACCTTTCTCCCGAACCTATATTTTACCTACCTTTGCATCTAAATTAATGTAATGACCCAAAAATTTATCAAATGAAATATTCCTTAATATAATTATATTATTTAAGACATACAAAGCATATAAATTAAAATAAAAACCTCATTTCCAAAAATTAATAATGGAACAACAGATATTTAACGAAAATAAGGAACCTATACAAATATAATAGTAACATAACCTTTGGAATAGAGATGTCACCATTAATAATAGTAATCATACAAATAAAATATTAACCATATATAGGAATATAAAAATAAAATTTGGAAATTTCATAAATGAAATTACAATGTATTTATTTCATACATTAAGTAGATAAATGTTTTAGAATTGATAAATTCATTGTTGTTATTTCTATAAAAAATAAATGTTTATTTACAATACTATAATAAATACTATTATTAGAAAAAATAATTTCATAAAAAATATAGATAAAGTAATATATATTTTCTTATTATTATATGATAACTTTATGGTATCATAAATAATTTATCAATGTTGTATAAAATGGTTTATAATCTTAAAATTGTTATTTTTCTATGAATTGATCATTTAAATTAAAATTAAATGTATAATAAATAGAAATATATTTTTGAAAAATTGAATCCATTTTTAAATTCTACACTATTATAAAAATTGGCTTATTTTTCAGGATTTTTATAAAATATTTGTAATTTTTATGAATAATGAAATATAGTAATTTACGATATTATATCAATATTTGAATTATGGATCCATGGATGAAATATGGATGATGTGAGCACAAAATATCAAAATATCCTACATTTTTTAATATATTTAGTTTTATATTTCAATAATTTCATGGGCTTGAGAAGCAATAATATAATAATGAATAAGATAATAAAAAACACCCTTCTCCTCTACTATAAAGGTCACCCCTTACATCCTCTTATACTCAAACCATCAATGCCTTGTTTTTTTATTATTATATATTATCCTAAAAAGTCTCTAAAAACATATAGTATCCCTTGGTATCAACAAAATACCAAACCCTTTTACCTTTGGTGGTTCTTATGGTGGAGAAATTCATGAGCTAAAACCCTCTTTCATTTTCTTTTAATTTTGTTTCCTTATCTTTTATTTTATTATTATCACATTACCTATCATTATCCATGTGGCTTGAAAAAATAACTTATATTATATGTTACATATTTTTATCATGTAAATTTTATTATTCATCTTCAAACCTCTTCTCAACACCCTTTTATTCTAAAATTTGGAAACATCATATGTGAGGTGTCGATTCACCACCTTCATGGATGACATGATTTTATTTTTCATCACTGCATTCTAGGTAGGTAATAAAACCTTTATAATGGTTAAAAAATAACAAAAAATATATTTTATAATATTTTTATGTTATGGAAATAAAATATTACCAAAATATTAAATAATAAATTGAAACTAGATCGTGATGATCAAAGAACTACCAAAATAATCTAAACGATTATCATTAATTTTTATTTAATGAATCATCCAAATAAAATAGAACCAAATCATATCTAAGAACTATTAATCACCTATAATTTCATTAATAACATATAACATAAATTATGTATAACTATCCCCATTTTACTTGAACTTCCATACTCATATACAAGTGAACCGCTATAGAAGACCAAGAAAAAGAACACTCTCGAACGATGAAATTGAAAACTATAACACATAAAAAATACATAAATGAACTTAATGAATGATAATAAATAATTTAAATGTTTATTTAGTTTTTTAATAATTAATTAATTTATATAATTTCATTATTTAGAACATTTTTTAATAGTGAATAAATGTTTCAGAAATAAGTTGACGGATTCTCACCAAACCACCATTTCTTATTGAGTTACACTTACTCTTTCTAACTTAATGTAATTCTTAATTATTATTATTTAATATTAAATTTTTTTGTATTTATTTTAAAATCATATTTACCTATCTCAATTATTGTTATTTTTTTGTAAACAAATGATTTATAAGATTCTATTTTCAATTTCTCACAATAAGATTACCCGATTAAAGGAAACATTCCAAATTCTAACTCATTTTTACGAGCCAAAAAAAATCTATCTTAATATACAAATATTTTTCTAAAATCACCAATTTTATCATGAGAAAATATCTTGTTTTATTTCTATTTATTAAAAGACAATTATTCTTTTTACATGTTAATGAATCTTTTATATTTTTCTTTAAACCACATTAAATTGTCTCATTTATATTGTTTTTAAAGACCTTTGTACATTTTTAAACATTATTTTGACTTAAATTATCAAAATGTATAAATATTTTCCATTTTTAATGTCCATGTATGTTTTAAATACATTATTTCATGTGAATGTTTAGTATATGATCTTTTTTTATGCATTCTAAGATGATTACGACACCTATTTCTACATATTGGTAACCCTTTTGATTATATTTGATTATTTATGGGGAATACATATTCATGAATATGTTATTATGGGTTAACCTAGATAGTGATTCAATTAATTTTTTTATTTTTAGTCTCAGTACAAATCAAGTTAGGACATGGAGTGAACCTGATTCCATTATGTGTCTTTTTCCATCCTGTGATGTAGTCACGACAGATCTCTTTGACTCATGTTTACATCATTTTATATGTTTCTTCAACATTATTATGATTTCATTATTATATTTTCCCATGTTATACATATTATTCTTAATTATGTTTATTCATGTTACATTCCTTTTATGTTATCATTTTATGACGGATAACGCATGTGCTATATTTTATTAATACACTTATTCCCAGAGTCTACTTTTATCTCATCCATTTTGTTCTTGTATTCCACATGTTATCATATATAGATACAAAATCACAATGGAACATAGTAGATAATTATAGAGATTAAATAAAATATTTATTTATGATCAGATTCATGTTTTCAAATTATAAACTTAATATTCCAAATACACTAGACATTACGGTCTATAGGATCATTTGGTTGTTAATTATGAATAATATAATATGAGAGTTTGTGTTATAGTAAAGGGTTGTTCTAGTTGGTATAAGGGAAATGTCTAGTTAGATTTTATATTTAGGACTAGAAAACATTCATAATAACTATATGGAATATTTTATCACTATAGATAACCAAGAAGGTGGCATAGGGAATCAAAAGTTGGAATATAAATTTCATTTATATGTTTATATTTCTATGTTCAATGTTATTATTATTCTTCTAATAACATATATAATCATGACCCATAATTGTATTTTATTTTTCTCAGTAAAATATGGATGTTGGAAGATCATGAACAAATATTCCCTCTCTCACTTATGATCTACATGGAATGGTTTTCTCGAAGTCATGCTTATATGACTTCTAAACTATTCTCAATATCCATGTTACATAAAAACACTTTAAGGAGGAATATAATACCTATACCATCATGTAATTCATTCAAGAATAAAGTATAATCTATTGTAGAATCATTTACTCAGATTATTGTTACCATGATATGTGTTGGATGTCCCATCAAGGTATTTTTAGATTCATCCCTCTTTCAAACACTTGAATCGCTCAATTATTTTACATAATCCATATAAGAGGAGGAACTTTGAGAAACTAATATGAATCAAATTATAAATTTCCCTTTTAAGGGAATTATAAAAACTAATTTATAAAAACCCAATATTGAAATATTTTAATATTAACTGGTATGGTTTTTTATATAAAAAATAGTTTCATAAAGATGTTTCAAAAATATATATTTGAAATAATTTATTTTTTTGATTTATCGACACTTTCATCGATAAAATCCAAAATTCCTATGTTTCTTATGAAAAGTTAAAGTATATTTTTTTTTAAAAATATCATGAGGTACCATTGTGAATCATGTGTAAATTATACATGAAGGAAATTCCAAACTAAAAAGATGAATCCCTCATTGAAACAATGAAAAATAAGTACCCTCATATATTCTACCCTTAGTTTGTAATGAAAAATTTCAAGGGTGATATTTCATAAGGAAGAAGAATGTACTGGAATTTTTTTTATAAATATAAATTAAATTCCTTATAATTATGTTATATACATTATATAATTCATATAAAACCTAGTAAATTGACCATGAAATAAATTAATAATGAATTAAGAGATATTTAATATAATAAAGTAACCTATACAAATGGAATAGTAACCTGAAATTTTGAGTAGTAATGTTACCACTATAAATTACAATATTTCAAGTTGAATAACAAACTCATATATTAGTGTATAATTAAAATATGGTCATATAATAAATGAAAATATGATATATATATATATATATTTCTTTGATTAAGTAAATAAATGTTTTAAAAATTATAAATTAATTATTGGTATTTTTATAAAACACAAATATTTATTTATAATATTATAATAAATATAATTACTAAAATGAAAATTTACATTCATAAAATATATTAATAAATTAATATTGTTTTTTTAATATGATTATGTGATACTTTTATATGTCATTAATTAATTTTTCAGTGTGATATAAAATAGTTATTATTTTAAAATCAATATTTTTCTAATAAAATATGATTTTAAATAAAAATAAATGTATGATATTTATAAAATTTTATCAATAATGGGGTCCATTTTTTAATTCTACACTTTAAATAATGGTTAGGGTAAAGTTTTGGGATTTTACTAAAAAAGTATAATTTTTTGTGAATTGTGAAATATGCTAATTTATGATATTATCTAAATACTAGTATTATGTAGTTATAGATGATGTATGGTTGTTCTAAGCCAAAATGTATATCTATATTTATTGTTTTAATATATTTAGTGATAAGGTTTAAATTTTTCATAGTTTTGAGCCAAAACAACAATCTAAAGAAACAATAATCAAACCACACCTCTCATCCACTATAAAAAGTACCCCTCAACTCCCCTTCTGATCACACCATCCAAGACTTGAATAATGTACATATTTTCCAAAATATAAATACCAAGTCTCTACCCCATGTGTAGGATCAGTTGGTCTGAAATAAATATCAATCCATTTTCTCTATGGACGTTCTATAAGAGAATAAATTTAAGATGTAAAATCCTCTTTTATTTTCAATTAATTTTTATTCGCGTTCTTTTATTTTATTATTAAATACAAAAAAACCATAAAAAGTGGAATTAAAATTACTATGAAATATATATATAGTAACTTTATCATGTTAATAAAATAATTCACGATGAATCATCTTATCCACTGCCTATTATTCTAAAAAAAATGAAAACCTAGTCCGTGATGTGTCGATCCACCACCATCATGGAAAAAATGTTTTCATATCTAATTACTTCCATAAGGGTTAGGAATAAAACCATTATAATGTTTTAAATATACTAAAAATGTATTTTACCACTTGTTTTATGTTTTGAAACTATCAAGTGAACGTAATACTAATTTATAAATTGAAACTGCTTCACGATGTTCAAAGAACCAACCAAATAATCTAAACGATTGTTATTAAATATTTATATAATAAATAATCATAATATCATATTTGAAAATGATAAATAATAATAATTAGTATCCCAAAATTTCATTAATAATACATAACTTCAATTATAGATAATTATCCCCATTTTACAAGAAAATCCATACTCATATACTAGGATACCGATCATGAAAACCAAGAAAATGAACACACTCAAACGATAAAATTTATGAATAGAACCCACAAAAACTACATAAATGAACATAATAATCTATAATTAAACAATTAAAAGTAGAATATGTTTTTGAATAATTACATAATGAATCTAATTTGATTATTTATTACCTTATTTTCAAGTGTGTAACTGTTTCAAACATAAGGTAAGGGATTCTCATAGAAACACCATTTCTCGTTTAGGCTACGCCTACTCTCTCTTTACCTTAATATAATTCCAAATTATTATCATTTACTCTTTACATATTATTTATGTATGTTCTAATCATATCTACCTATACCAATTTTTGGTTTTGTGTCATGGGAGAACATATATTATAATATTTTGTTTCTAATTCCTTCTGTTAAGAAATCTTGCTTAAAGGGAACATCCCAATTTCTTACCTGTATTCATAACCCTTAAATTATCTATTTTAAGAGACAAATTTTTTATAAAATAATGAATTTTATCAATAAAAACTATCTTGGTTACTTTTTGGTTGTATATATGAAATTTTTTCTTTCCCTCTTTAAAGCCATTAAAATTTCTCCTTAAACCGCATTAAAGTTACTAATTTCTAATATTTCATAAAAACTTTTCTTAAAAGTCGACACATTAGTATGAAATAAATTATTGTGATATTTAACTATTTTATCATATATATTTCCATTTATGATTTAAATACATTTTATATGGACACATTCATGATATTCTCATTTCTTATTCCTTCTAACATGATTAGGATACTCATTTCATTCCAAGGGTAACCCTTTTGTTTATGTTTTATTATTCATGTGGAAAAATTCCGAATAAACAAGTAATAATGGTTTCAACAAAATATTACTCCAATGAGTTTGGTAATGTTTAGTCTAATGAGATGTTATGTCAGGACATGGAGTGAACTAGATTTCTTTAGGGGACATCCTCCACCATGTGATATAGTCTTGGTAGATAGTATTGAATCATATTTATTTCCTGCTATATTTTGTTGAAACATTCCTATAATTTCATGATATTATATTACCATGTTATAAATATTATTATTCTTTATGATTCTTCATGTTCCATTCGTTTTATGTTAACTTGTTTTGTCTTCTAACCCATATGATATGTGTTATTCCTACTCTTATTCCATTAATATATTTTTAACACATCTATTATATTCATGCTTTACCCAGGATATACTATGAATATATAAGAGAAGAATTAAATTTAGGTTCTTATTATGGAGATTAAATAAAACATGTCATTTTCTTTTGATTCATGTTTTTCCCATTATATTATTTATCTTCCAATAACTACTGACATTACGATCATTGGTTGTATTTTATAGTTAATTATGTTTAATAACATTTAATAATATTTGTAAAATGAAAGGGCTTTTATAATTTACGTTTTAGGTTATCATTGATTTATTTTTCAAACACCTAAAACCTAAAATTTTATTTTTACCAAAAGATAATAAAAATGAAACAATAATATAATTTTTGAATTCTAAATTTTCAATTATTGAATGCGTTGTTACTCAAGTGATAAGATATTGATCAACCACTAGGATGAAATATAAAAATAAACTAACTCATATACCACCTAATGAAAGGCATATAAAAAAATTCGGTTATTTTCATTGAGCTAAGAAGTTCATTGATTCATTATTTATAATTAAAAAAAATCAATATTTTATTCCAATATATAAATTATCCAATTAAACCAAATTTGATGATGTTTTCAAATTACTATTATTATGCATTTAAAAGTTACTCCTAGGTGCAGCAGCAATACCAATAGGAATTTGTTGAAGATAGTCTACATACCTGGTGGAAAAGGAGAAGTGGTATAATGAAAACCCCAAGGGTAAAGATAGAATGGTTAACTGAATACAATGGTTCATCCCAAAAATAAAAATAAGATTATTGCTGGAGGTAATTTTCCCAGTCCTCATTGAGGTTGAATAACTTTAGGTTGAAAATGAGGAGATCCCTAATGAACCATTTGACCTCATTTTCCATTTCTTGTACGACCTCAAGATTTTAAAAGATGAAATTTATATTTAATAGATTATATGAAATATAACACCATGAATAGATGAATTATAATACCCTAGGACATTATGATATATTAGTTTTTTAAAATAAATTTGATATCTTTAATAGACTATGAAACATTTGACCCTAATTCTAAATGAAATATAATATAGTATATAGTTACAAACATTCCATAAAATCTGTGTATATCAATAGTATAAAACAATTATTAAAATTATATGGTATACATAAGTATAAAAATTTATTTGGTTATTTATTTATTAGAAATAAAATAAAATTTATTTTAATGAAAAAGAATGTTTTTATGAAAAGCATTTTTTTTCTAAAATAAGGTTTATTCATTATTTTCAAACATAATTTTTTAATTCATTTTTAAAACATTTAGAAACATTTTTTTATAAAAAAAACATAATTTTTTAAATTTTATTATCCAAACTAACTTATTGTGATTTTGTTTTATTTTTATGAAAATCTTTTATTTCTCAATTAATATTTAAAATCATGAATTTTATTGTTAAATGCATTTTAAATAAATTATTTAAATTGTTAAATTATAATATAAATTTTATTTAACTTAAAATTAGATCAATTAAATTAAAATTTATATAATATATTTCACTGAAATAAATATCACATTAAATTTTAATATTTAATGCATTAATACTTATATGAATTTTATATTTGGAATATTGTTATTTCATTTGATCAGTAGGTATAGTTTTAAATTTGATTATTCCAATTTTGTGAAATAAATCTAGGAAAATAAATTGAATATTTAAAATCAGAATAATTTAATTTATATTATACGGTTTACATAATTTTTTTCCAATACGAATAGGAAAAATAGTGAAAATTATTACTGTAGATAAGGTTAAAACTAATTTAATGAGGGGTTAAACTATGATGAAAATGGATAATATAGGCTAAAAAATTGTAAAAACTCCCACTGTATGGAAATATATCAAAATTATCCATTATTATACACAAAATGACAATTCTCTATGCATTTTTAATGATTTATACATGGGTGTAATTGATTCTTTTCAAATATTCCATGTGTGTCCCATATCATACTTATAAAATGCCACCCCTCTCCTCCCCTCTTCATATTTCCAAAGACATTTTATCCAGAAAATACATACCCAAATTAAAATTTTATGTCCTATAAAAATATCTATGATCCCTTTGTTTTATTATAAATCAATCTAATGAATGATTTTGGTGAAAACCTAAAGAAGTTTCCCAAAGAAGAGGTCACATTATTATATGAGCATTTTTATTTTATTTTTCTTATTCCCAATCTATAAAATATTATTGAAACATTATTATATAATAACAATAGTATGTGATATATATTTACATGTTATTAGGATAAGTGAATGAACTATATCAATCTCCATTTTCATCCAAAGGTAAATGAAACTGTTGATCATGTGTACGGAAAACTATCGTCTCGCGAGCTAATAAATTTTTTTCCATAAACACCTCTGAAGGATTATATAATAAGAGATTTAACAAATTTATATTATATCTGTGATATTGTTATACTTATATATTATAATAAGATATATATTTATCTACATTCAACACTATTTAAAATAATATATTGTCACTCATGTGTATGGTGAACTACCGCCTCACAAAGCGATAATATTTGTTTCACATAAGATGTATATGGAATATAATAATGATAAATTTAATAATGTATCACTATGCAAAAAACTGGAAAGGGAAGCGCTACATCTCTATCAACGCTCAAAAAAAGCACTGATAAAGAGGGGCTTTATCATCACTGAAAAATTTTATATTTCAAAAATATATCTGGAAAAATAAATTATTCTTATATAAGTATATTTATATTGATATAAATACAATATATATTTTTTAAATATGTTCTAGATAAATGTATATAGACTATTACATTTAATATATAATAAATTTATTAAAAATAGCTTCAAAATATTTTAAAAAAATATTATAAATTAATAATTTTTTAATTATCATAAATTAAATATCATTTAATAACAATTTGAGGACACAAAAAAATCAAAACAATTAATTAAAGATCTAAAATATGTTGAAAATGAAACTCAAACTTCAAACAGCCATAACTTTTGATTAGGGTGTCCGTTTAAGATCTACAGCATATCAAATCAAAGCTTGAGATGATCTCTACGCACTAGTGATTGAGGAAAAGTCTCAGTCACACTTTTAGAGCCCAAAAAAGACCTAGAAGGCCTCTAAAACAGATTTTTTAGTCGCGATACCCCAATTTTTTAACATTCAAACAAGTATAACTTCTGATCCAGATGTCCGTTTGTCCTGTACCACATATCATATCGAATATTATTTCATTTTATTCGATTTGACTAGTTTTAGAGTTGAAACTTAATTCTAGATTATAAGTTATGGTCATTTTAACATTTTATGTCTTTTCAAATACACCTAGATATGTATTTATTCGTAAATATATATGTGTCTGTGTGTGTGTGGGTATCTATGTGTGTGTGTGTCGGTTGTATATATTTATATATGTATTTATTTATTTACATACTTATAAACATACATCAAAAACATACTTTTTCATAAATATTTTTAAAACTAATCTTATACGTACATTCAATGGATTTTCAAATACATATATATATATATGTATTTATTCGTAAATATAAATGTGTTTGTGTGTGTGTCTCTCTGTGTGTGTTTGTGTGTTGTATATATCTATGTATGTATATATGTACTTAATTATTTATAAACACACATAAAAACATATTTTTTCATAAATTTATTTAAAACTAATCTTATATGTATATATTAATAAACAAATAAATATATGTAAAAAAATTATAACTAAAAATATATATATTAATATATTAATATATGAATTAATATATTCATACTAATGTATGAATAAATATATTTATATTAATATGAATCTATATCAATATATTAATAAATAAAACTATATATATAAATATATATCATTAAATAGAGAACAAAATGAAATGGCATAGTGGTAATGTTGCAGCCGCGAAAGGGAGGAGGTCTCGGGTTTGAGTTCGAGTAGAAGCGAAGGGGGTGCGCGCGTATGAGGATGTGCAGGAAGGGAAGCACGCAGGAGACCACCTAGCACTGATAAAGGGGGTGTGAAGCGCTGATAAACCCCCCCCCCCGTATTATTTTTTATTTTTATATATATATATTTTATTTTTTTGACCTTTATCAATGCTTTTCGGAGTGCTGATAAAAGGGACCCCCCTATATTAGCAAAGAGATTTACATTTCTTTTTAGCACTGTTAAATCCCTTTTTAGCGCTGATATATGCTATTTTTGTAGTAGTGTATGTGATATATATGTTATAATATAGTATTATTAAAATAAAACTTTCACATTATTCTTTTCCCTTTCTATTGGGTACTAACCCAAGTAATCCCAAAACCAGTGACAGTTTCCAATATATTGACATAACATAAAAGGAAACGTTTCTCGAAGGACCAAAAACTATAATATTCTTGTTAAACCAGAAACAAAATTGTGTTTTACATTACTTTTGAATTTATAAATTTAAATATAAATTTTTATCGAGAATAAATTTATTCCATTATATATAAACCATCATATCATATATTTCAATCTTCTTGGATTCCTAATAAAGAAAAAAATATAAGGGTGATCTGAAATCCTCAGTAAAGGTTATGTATAGTGGAATGCATCATGAATAAATAATTATAATTAATATATAATTTAAAATATCATTATATAAATTCTATTTAAATAACATGACTATAATTTTAAGATAAGTCATAATCAATATATAAAGAAAAATAACTAAACACGCATGAAATTTAAATCAATAACTGAAAAATAAAATTCATACATAAATTATAACATTATGAAAATATCATGGATAATAAAAACAGAATTTGTGAGATGAAAATTTTTAATTATTGGATTTCATGTTTCCTATGTAAATGATAACATTATGATTAATATCTACACACAAGGTGGTTTAAAATATGATGGTGGAAACCCATATGATTTGGGTCAACATCATTCACAAGACACTAATATCTATCAGTTTGAATGGATGAAAGGCCTTCATTTTTTTATTATTTTTTGATAGTACTCCTTTTAAGGGGTTAGGTGGAACCCTTAAAAGGCCTAAAGGCATAGAGAAAATTAGATGACATGTTGGCCTTAGAGGGAATCACCCTGACAAGACAACTTGGAACTGCTCCTCCCTAGAAAATATCATCAACTCTGCACTCCACCATCACAGATCTGGTCAGCTATCTCTCATCTATAGAGCTGCACATGCCCAGTACCAGTTGAAATTACATACCCTATCGTTCATCCAATTCTAGTTATCTATTATCTTGTGAATGACCGTAATCTGAATCCTCATCTAGATCCTTGTCCATTATAGTCTGATGAGTACATCTACATATTCCTGTGGCCTGATGGCCTTGGGGGCTCGAATTTCTTGAGGTGTCCCAAAGGCCTTAAGAGACAACTACAATGAAGAATTTTGGTGGCCTAAAAGCCTTGTAGGACATGAGGACCATACCGGTGTCCTAGAGGCCCACATAGATGAATAGTTATAGTTGCAAAAGTAGAAAACTGTACGAGCTGTAGTACCTGCTACATTGTCTACTTCAATACCTGCAATAGTGTTTCATATAGTACTACAACAGTACCCCAGAAACATGTCTTCACCCAAATTTGATCTCGGGTCTCTTGGTTGAACTTTCTGAGTCCTGACCATGACACTAGTGTTAATACATATCCTCTAGAGAGTTTGAACTTCTTAGTTTCCAACGTGAATAGTTTTTTTTCTGAGTTATTCTTTTCTAATTATACAATTAATGCATCAATGGTATCTCATTAGATAGCCGCCAACCTATGTCATACACACCCAAATATTTCCTCAAATATCTACTAATCAATTTAATTCAAAAACCATGTTCCTTATCAAATATTCAATTAACTAAAGAATAAATATTTATCAATATTTTACCAATTAATAAAATAACATTCAATGTGAAAAAAGTTTATAAAAATAGTATATTATTTAAAAAATAATCATATTCATCTCAGAATAATATTATTATTTAAGAGAACCTAAATGGCCAATGACCATGAGATAGTGAATATTTCAATGGAATCTTATTGACTATAAAACATCATTTAAGGATGTGAATGTAAATAGTTTCATTAGTAAAAGATTATCACAAAACATCTAGAATAATATTAAAGATTATATAAATACTATATATAAACAATGATTAAATAATAGTGTTTTTTATTAATAAAAATATAGTAAAAAGATATCTAAAAACTTTATTTAGGGAAAAAATCCTATTTCTTTTGAAAAATATTTTGAATATCCTGTAATTTCAAATTATAATTTATAACTAGAATTTTAGAAAACATTGTCAAAAAAAATTTCTTGTAAAAATTCATTTGAATCATATAAAAAAAGCTTCAAAACATTTAATTTTTCATGATGTATAGAAATTTCGTTCATTCCATAAATGTTAAAACAATGTTGTCTTAACTTTTATCAGTAAAATCCAAAATAGAATGGTTTTGAAATTTAAAAAAAGATTCCATTAAATAAAAAAATAAAAATAAAATGAGTGAAATTATATTAATAAATCTGTTTTAAATGTTTGAAATATTTTTTAATCTATTATCTGAAATCATGGTTTTGGAAGAAAACATATTTCTGAACACAGAGAGAAATGATGTAACATTTTATTAAAAACATTTTATAAAATATTTTATATACTCATGAGTGAATATTTTTTACAATTACATGAAAAATATAATTAGTTACCACACGGTAAAAAATAATAAGGGTTAATTAGTAAATTTTCACGTTATTTCTTTCAACTGATGTTCAAGATTAATAAATCATCATTCTAATTTTAATGATAAATAATCCCTAAAAATGACGACAATATTGAAGTGAGAATTAAAAAATGAATCTATTATGTGTATATATTGTAAATAAAAATATTTTATTTAAATAAAAAATAATTTAATAAAGAGTCCAAACACACATAATCGTATCGAGGCATAATCAACGAATTAGAGGTTTACCTCAATGAGTGGAAATTGAGTTTGGAAAACCATTACCTTACTATTCCTCTTTGATGAACACTAATTAACCTAATAAATAATGGTTTTAGTAAAGTTATTAAATTATAATAGTAATGAATTAATATTTTTAATATCATATATGATCTTTTTATTACATCTAATCACCCGTTTTCAACAATCAACCATTATTTTCATTGTTTGAGGTGTCAATTGTATTATTGTTCGAGTATGTTTTGTGTTTGTATTTTTTGTTAGAATTACATAGAATAATATTTTTCAATTTATAGAATATAAAACATAATTTAAATATCAGATATATTTACTATATATGTATTTAGTGTAATCTGTAATATTTGGATTTTGGAAATGAAATCCACCATTCATGGAGACATTATGTCATACGAACACATAAAAACTGTATCAATTTTTTGTTAATGAAAGAATAAAAATTCAGTAATATAGAGATATATATATTAATTAATAATTATAATTTAATATGTATTATATGTTATAATTAAACCAATCCATATTGCATTCCATGTAAAGCGTGAACAAATCACATCGCTTCTCTAGCTGGTAGTCTGCCACACACAGGAGCGATGATATCATATTTCAATAAAATATAAGGAAAGAAGATATATGTAATATAATAATTATGATAAAATATTAACATAATAAATATTATAAATATCATATATAAAATATAAATCCATCATTATTCCAAAAATTGAATGCTGGTAATGGAATAGTGAACAAAACTAGTTCGTGAGCTGGTAGTCTTCCAAACACGTGAACTGCAATTTCATAACCCATTTAATTGTTGTTTCAGTGATTATGTAGGTCATAACTTTAAAATAAAAATATCTCCGAATATGGAAGATGCTATGGTTACTATATAATCAATGTATAATTTGAATTGATTGAGGTGAATAAGAAAATAAAATAAATACGCTTTTGTAGTAACATTACCTCTTCTTCAAGTATACTCTTTATATTTTTACTAAAAAATTATAAAAAAATATTTCTACCCAAAATAAGGCTTCTCGGAATTTTTAGGGATTTTAGGAAGTGATTTGGTTAGAGATTGTCTTGAAAAATTTGGTTTTAATGTGTCAATAATAGAGGAGAGTGAGTTCCCCTTTATAGTTGAGGGTGAGTGGAATTATTATAAATAAACAATGGAATTCATTAATAGGATGTCTCCCTAACCTCATGTGGCTCAAAAACAAAATTATAATGTAGTAAATGGTTTATGAGGTAGATAAAAACATCCAAAAAACTAATATAAATTCATTTTTATAATATTCTTCCTTAATATCTATGATTCCTTATTTTACAATTGTGGTATTTTTACAAAGTTGACTTGTTTTTTAGCGTATATAATTTATACCTTAAGATAAACAACATAGATTATTATTATAAAACATATAAAAATTGATTCAAAAATGTTAATAAATATCAAAAATCATCTTGTGTGTTGTATATTAATTTATGTAGAAATACTTGGAACAGACAAAAATAATACATTAACCATAACACTACAAAAAATGTTTTAACAATTTAGGGTTTAATATGTTCATTATAAAAGATCAATTGGTCCATTAAGGTATCATATTTTATATTTTTTTAACATTTTAAAATCAATTTCCAGAAGATACTATTTTTAGTAATTTTTAATCATTTAATAAAAATAAATTATTATAAAATAACAGTAGTGTCCTTTTTTAAATTATTTATTGAATATAAATAAACAAAATTCATGAAAAAAATAATTTTTTATATTTTAATTTAAATTATTTAAACATGACATATTAATATAAAAAAAATAATGTAATTCTATAATAAATTCAATTTTCATAATTTTGAATATTTTTTGGGTCATTATTTTTATATAATTATTTACTAAATAATTTCTACCTTGAGCTTTGTTAGGAATTTCATGTATCTAGTTCATCACTAAAAATTAAAAATAAATTATAATGATATATAAAATAATTGATAATTCAAAATAATATATGTAACTAATCCATTTTGTTTTTTTTTCATTATCCCAAATATTTTTAAATATTAATGTCAATAAAGGATCCTTCTTTGTCTTATTCTATACAAAACTTATTATAAATGTTAATTTCATGTAAATGTTTCTCCCAAAACTCTTAAAATTCAATAATAAGGTCAAATGGTTCTAAATATACACATCCAGTAGGTTTGGAAATAAATGGTAGGCCATTTTAAACCTTATAATCTATGTTTAACCACTTAGAATACTATTTATTTCCCTAATCAGAGTGATTAGTTTTAAATTTTTTCACTAATAATTTTGGTAAAAATAATTTTTAACATTTTAGGTATTATAAATTATGTTTATTCTTAATATGGAGTCTATTGTTACAAATTTATCTTAAATAAGTGATATAATTTATACAAAAATTATTCCAGTAGATGAGACGTGGAAGAGGGGTTTTAAGTGAGAATGTTCATAGTTTGAAAAGTTTCTATAATAAAATTCAATACGAAAATGATTATAGAGAAATAAATAGGATTAATTGATATAATAAAAAAAAATATTACCTTAATACTAATTCGAAATATGATTTGTCATGATTTTTTTAAACCAAAGTGTATTTTTAGATTAAAATTCGGTATTTTTTCACTATTCATGAAAAAGTGAAACATCTAAGAAAAATGACAAAAAAATAACCCTAAGATAATTTTTAAATTTTGAATTAAAACATGAATTTTATTTTTTCTTAAAAAATTTATTAAATTTTACAATTTTAATTTTAAAATATGTACTATATTAAAAGGTTGTTTTTTTGCCTTTATAAAAATACATTATTTATGCATAAAATTGTATATTATCTTTTCTTATGTCTATGAAATATATTGGATGAATATAAAAATACATTATTTAATATATAATATTTCAATTTCATTATATTCATAAACTTTGATAATTTATTTAGTTTTCAAATATAATACTCCTTCAATGCATTAGGATAGTTTTTAGTGGATATCTTTAATATTGAATTTATTTTTATATTTATTTATAATTAGTTTGTAACCAATGAATTAAAAAATATATTTTAATTAGTTATAAAATACAATTTATAAACAAACATTTAATTTCCATGAGGTAATTTTAATTTTTATTAAAAACATTAATAGTATTATATAAAAATCGTTCTTCCGTGTTATGCAAGACATCAAAAACATCATTTATTACGTGAATTGAAAGCTAAAATAGTTTTAAGTGAAATGAAAGATATCGAATAGATTCAATTTTTAATAATAGAAAATATATCATATATTCTCAATATGTTATATTTTTTTCAACACATGTTGTTGTGTGTAACATAGAAAACTGAATATGACGTTAATATTGTAAAAATTTAGGGGTTTACACTTTCACCCATCAAGAAAATGATTACTTCACTCATAAAAATATATGATCTACTATATCCCCAAAGAGATGTTATCCAATATCCATTTTCAAATTTCAAAAAAAATTAAAATGTTATATATAGTGAAAAAATGTTATTTATAACATTATTATCTTTTCATACACGATTGAACAATATAATTTTATTTTGTACCATAACATTCAAGTTCAGACATGCATGAGAAAAGTAGGCAGTTATCACTCCAAACTATAGAATTAATTAATGAATATTAATATACGGGTGATAATTGTTGAGCAATGTATTGTTTTCAAACAATTCAAAATAATGTTTTTTAAAGGGGGAGATTATTTTAAATAATACTCTGTCTCTTTATGATGATTTTGATGCTCACAAATACCCTTAATTATTTACTAATTATTTCGTTGAGTATTTTGCAGGAATTTATTTTATTTATTTCATACAACGAGATTTCATACTTCATTTATTCCGAGATCAATTTTAGCGCGTTCTGGAATCACTGTAGCGCAAGATCAATTTTAGCGTGTTCTGGAATCACTGTAGCGCAAGATCAATTTTAGCGCGTACTGGAATCACTGTTCATACCCTACGCTGATGAACGTAACGTATGGATGAAAAGTTTACTTTTTATGTTAAAAGAAACGTATGGTTAAGGAACCTTACGTTATTTTGAAACGTATGGTTAATGAACCTTACGTTGTTGAAAAGTATGGAAGAAGAACATTACGTTTGGAAGGAACCTTACGTTTTCGTTGTTGGACAAATATGGAAGAGAAACCGTACGTTAGTTTTCAGTGTTGAGTTTGTTTCTCAAGAGTATGGATCATCAACCTTACTTTTATAATCAACCGTACGTTCATTGAAGAGTTGAAGCGAGACAAAGTATGGATGATCAACCCTACGTTTGAATGCTGAAGAGAAAGTATGTATGTTCAACCTTACGTTCTGAACCTTATGTTTGTGAACCTTACGTTTGTGAACCCTACGTTTGGAGCCACGTCATCAACCCTACGTTTGGCGTCGGGATATTTTTGACAGACGATATTTCCTTTTGCATTGGTCAAACAAGCGGATTATTAGGCGGATTTCGAGCCGATTCTTAAGTACGACTTTGACTGAATCAAAGACGATTTTCAACGGATTACTGATTGATTTAAACGGAGCTTTTTATGCCGATTCCTCAGGGGAGTTACAACGGCTCTGTTATTTCATTTAATATCGCGAATCTAAAGGAGATTTTCTTGGATCTATTTATGCGGAAGATTTTCTTAGATTTGAATATATATATGTTCTATCTTGGAAACTTTGGATATATATATACACAGGAAAGTGTGTGAAATATATAGATTGATCTTTTAACGAGAAAGAAACAGAGACTGTGTAAAGGTGTTCTTTTCTAGTGATCGAGAAGAAGCGTAAAACCTTTATTACCGAAGGAAGATCTTGATAGCAGATTCACGTGTTCTACATCGACTATCTGTTGTGAATCTATTGCTGCTGAAGTTGTGAAGTTTCTGGTAATATCTATTGCAACTGGATCGACTCAGAACTGTTTTGATTACAGATCTTTATTTTCTGAAGACAACGATCTATCTACTGTCAATTGCATTCTGTTGCAATTGTGAAGAACAACTGGAGAAGTGTTTTCTTTATCGAAACTCTTTTTATTTTTTGAGTGATCAGCTTCTCGTTCTAAGCTGTGTGGGTTCGTGTTTGAACCAGGAAGGTTGTGTGTGCCTGAATCTTGTAAAGGTGTCAACTGCCTGTACTCAGTTGTGGACAGGTCTGTGGAAACGAGGACCAGATAGTGAAAATCGCCAAGCTCGTGGATTTGAGCGTTGGTGGAGTGGACTAGGGGCCTTCTGTTCCCCGAACCACTATACATCCGTGTGTTCATGCTTTTACTTTTTCCGCTGCATATTTAATTGAGCAAAAGCATAGTGGACAGAATTTGTCTAAATTGAAGAGATTATAATAATTTTGAAAAGACACAATTCACCCCCCTCTTGTGTGTAATCCGTAGATTCAGATCCAACAATTGGTATCAGAGGAGGAGCTTCTTATTTTTAAAGTCTTATCAAGCTAGAAGTATTTAAAGATTATACATAGTGTATCATGGCTGATATGAGAGAGGGAATGTCAATGGTCAGAGCACCTTACTTTAATGGAGATAATTATGGCTGCTGGAAATCACGTATGATTATTTATCTGAAAAATCTTGGTTACAAAGTCTATTCAAAGATTCTGACTCCCTATGAAATTCCTGAAAATCCCGATACATGGAGTGCTGCTACAGAGGCTGAGTATGACATAAATTCAAAAGCTATGAATGCAATCATCTGTGGTCTAGGACCAGATGAATTTAACAGAGTATCTCAATGCCCGACTACATATGAAATGTGGCAAACAATAGTTGTTGCTTATGAAGGAACAGATAATGTAAGACAGATGAGATATGCAACTGCTAAGTTAAAATTCGATACTTTCAGAATGATTGAAGGAGAGAGCATCACTCAGATGAATGGAAGATTGACAGAAATTGTCAATAATATAACAGCTCTAGGAGAACCAATCAAGCAGGCTGATCAAGCGTTGAAGGTACTGAGAGTACTTCCTACTCGATGGAATGGAATCTCTGCAGCAATCAGACAATCAACTTCTGTTAAAGATCTAACTATGAGAGAACTGATTGGTACATTGATGATGTATGAGGCTGAAATGCAAGATGAGGTAAATGAGCATAAAGTCTACATAAAAAGGGAAAACACTGCGTTGAAAGTAACTTCTCAACAAAAGGATAGAAAGATGAAGAACAGAGAAGTAAGTGCTAAATCAGAAAGCTCTGATTCTTCAAATTCGGATGAAGAACTGGCTCAGCTAGCCAGAAAATTCAGAAAGTTATATAGTAAGAAGAAAGACTTCAAGAAATCCTTCAAAAAGGATAGCAAGGAAGTGAGATGTTATGAATGCAAAAAGATGGGACATATCAGACCGGATTGCCCAAAATTGAAAGATGCAAAGAAGAAGAAATTCTTCAAAAGATATGATTATGAGCAGAAAGACAAGAAAGCTATGAAAGCTACTTGGAGTGTTTCTGAAGACTCAAGTAATTCTTCTGAATCAAGCTCAGAGAAGGAGGAAGCCAATTTAAAAGCAAATATGTGTTTCATGGCTGAAACTGATGAGGTACACTCATACTACTCCTCTGACTCAAATAATGAATCAAACTCTGAAACAAGCTTTTCAAATAAAAAACTTGCAGGTTACTGCAATATGCTTGAAGAAAGGTATGACTCATTATTTAACAAATATAAATCTATAAAGAACTTGCACAAAGCTATTTCAGATGAGAGAAATACTTTGCTAAAACAACATAAGGAATTAATTGACAGATACAACTCTGCTGACTCAAATAAAATTGATTTTGAATCAAAAATAAAAACTCTACAGGATGAAGTATAATCTTATAAAAAGGCTGCATTAGTTTTTACAAAAGGAGAAAACACCTTAAATGAGATACTTGGAAAAACTGTAATTAAAAGGGAAAGGTTTGGAATTGGAAGTAAAGGAGAAAAACCTAAGTTATACAAAAATTATTTTGTTCCTAGCAATAAACAGGTTATTTGTAACTTCTGTGGAACAAAAGGTCATATAGCTAAAAACTGTTTTCTAAGACAACCTCAAATATGTGGAATTAAGAAAGCTTATATTTCCAACGATCTATATGATTCAATCAATTTTAAGAAAACAAAGCAAATCTGGATACCCAGATCACTGCTTGCTAACACTCCTGGACCCAACAAAATATGTGTACCAAAGAAATTTGTTTGAATATCTTTGCAGGTAGCAGGTCACCAAAGAAAGAAAGAAATATGGTATATGGACAGTGGCTTCTCAAGACACATGAGTGGAACTTCAGCTAATTTCTCTTCTCTTACTCGAAAGGAAGGAGGACTTGTCACCTTTGGTGACAATGCCAAAGGAAAGATTATTGGTATTGGAACAGTTGGAGATCTAGAGACAGTCTCAATCAACAAAGTACTTTATGTACAAGGGTTAAAACACAATCTGATAAGTATCTCTCAACTCTGTGATGATGGATACACTGTTGATTTTACTAACAATAGTTGTACTGTTTCTAAAGATAAACTGTTTAAGTTTAGAGCACCCAGAACTGATAATGTTTATACTTTGGATTTGTATTCCTTGTGTAAACAACAAGTAAACTGCTTAACTGCTAATA
The DNA here is from genome assembly GCA_963277665.1 of Viscum album. Taxonomy (NCBI): domain Eukaryota; kingdom Viridiplantae; phylum Streptophyta; class Magnoliopsida; order Santalales; family Viscaceae; genus Viscum; species Viscum album. Next base: position 598,512,346 of record OY728134.1, on the reverse strand, counting down.
TAAGTGAATCCTGGATCTGGCATAGAAGAATTGGTCATTGCAATATATATGCTTTACATAAATTATCTAAGAAACATCTAGTTTCTGATTTGCCTAGTCTCAAATTTGAAAATGACAGATTCTGTGATGCATGTCAGCTTGGCAAGCAACACAAATCATCATTCAAATCTATTAATAAAGTTGCTACAACTAAACCTCTAGAACTTATCCATATGGATTTGTTTGGACCTTCAAGAGTAGCAAGTTTAGCTGGTAAATTATATGTTTATGTATTAGTTGATGATTATTCTAGATTTACTTGGATTTTCTTTTTGAAATTTAAAAGTGAAGCTTTTAATTTATGTGAAGGTTTTTTTAAATCTATTCAAAATGAAAAAGGTTTTAATATAATCTCATTGAGAAGTGATCATGGTGGAGAATTTGAGAACCAGGAATTTAATTCCTTTTGCTCAAACATGGGTATTAAACACACCTTCTCTGCTCCAAGAACACCTCAACAGAATGGGATTGTAGAAAGAAGAAATAGAACTATTCAAGAAATGGCTAGAACTATGTTAAATGAATATAGCCTACCTATATATTTCTGGGAAGAAGCTTTTAATACAGCTTGTTATATAATGAATAGAATTTTAATAAGACCTATTTTGAAAAAGACACCCTATGAACTATGGAATAACAGAAAACCTAAAGTAAATTACTTTAAAGTTTTTGGATGCAAGGTTTAAATCTTGAATACCAAAGATAATCCTGGTAAATTTGATCCAAAATTTGATAAAGGTATTTTCTTAGGATATTCTGCAACCTCCAAAGCTTATAGAGTCTATAATAAAAAGTCAAGGATTGTTGAAGAATCAGTTCATGTGAAATTTGATGAATCTGATCCTTTTGAGAAAAGGATAGAACAAATAGATGAACCTGATTCTAATGAAAACATGAGACTTGAGAATTTAAAGAATGATTTTGAAAATGATATAAAAGAAATTCAGTCCAGTTCAGAAGAACATGATACTGAAGAACCTTTGAATATAATGCCTAGACAGTCTAGAACCTTAAAGAATCACCCTTTAGAATCTGTGATAGGTGAATTAGAGACTGGTATTCAAACTAGAAGAAACTTTGGAAACATAGTTGAATTCTCTGCTTTCCTATCCCAACAAGAACCTAAGACCATAGAAGAAGCCTTAGATGATGAGAGCTGGGTAATAGCAATGCAGGATGAATTGAACCAGTTCAAGAGAAATAAGGTTTGGGAATTAGTTGAAAGACCACATGATTATCCAGTAATAGGAACTAAATGGGTCTTTAGGAATAAACAGGATGATCAAGGGATAATAACTAGAAATAAAGCAAGATTAGTAGCTAAAGGATATAATCAAGAAGAAGGAATAGATTATGATGAGACCTTTTCACCTGTAGCCAGGTTAGAATCCATTAGAATCCTTTTAGCCTATGCATCTTATATGAATTTTAAATTATTTCAGATGGATGTTAAATCTGCCTTTTTAAATGGTTATTTAATGGAGGAAGTTTATGTTGAGCAACCTCCTGGTTTTGAAAATTCTCAAAAACCAGATTCTGTTTTCAAACTTACTAAAGCTCTTTATGGCCTTAAACAAGCACCTAGAGTTTGGTATGAAAGACTAAGTTCTTTTCTTTTGAAAAATGATTTTACTGTTGGACTAGCAGATCCAACACTCTTTAAGAAAACTGTGAAAAATAATGTTTTGTTGGTTCAAATTTATGTTGATGATGTAATTTTTGGATCAACCAATAAAATTCTTTGTCATGAATTTTCAGAATTAATGCAAAAAGAATTTGAAATGAGTATGATGGGAGAATTAAATTTCTTTTTGGGTCTTCAAATATTTCAAAAATATTTTGGAAATGTTTTAAATCAATGCAAATACATTACTGATTTACTTAAGAAATTTGGACTTGAAAACAGCAAGACATTTACAACTCCTATGTGTACTAATATAAAACTTGATTTGGATGAAACTGGAAAATCAGTGGACAACAAGTTATATAGAGGTATGATTGGTAGTTTGTTATATCTTACTGCTAGTAGACCAGATATAATGTATTCAGTATGTCTTTGTGCTCGATTTCAATCAAATCCCAAAGAATCCCACTTAACTACTGTTAAACGAATTTTTAGATATTTAAAAGGTACTATTTATCAATCTCTGCTTTATCCAAAAACCTCTGATTTTAATTTAATTTCATATTCAGATGCTGACTTTGGAAGCTGTAGATTAGATAGGAAGAGTACTTCAGGAACATGTCACTTTTTAGGAAAGTCTTTAGTATCATGGTCTAGTAAGAAACAACACTCAGTTGCCCTGTCAACAGCCGAGGCAGAATATGTGTCTGCAGGTAGTTGCTGTGCACAGGTGTTGTGGATGAAAAACACTCTTATGGACTTTGGATTAAATTTCAATAATACGCCTATTTTATGTGATAATACTAGTGCAATTAATATTTCAAAAAATCCTATTAGTCATTCTAGAACTAAGCACATTGATATAAGACATCACTTTTTAAGAGATCATGTGTTTAAAAAGGATATATTTTTAGAATTTATAAATACAGAAAATCAATTAGCAGATATTTTTACTAAACCACTTCCCACGGCAAGGTTTGAATTTATTAAGGGGGAGTTAGGTTTATTTAATTTTAAATAGTTTTTTTTTAATTCTGTTTTCGAATTCTGTTTAATTTTTGTTTCCCGCTATAAGTAATTTTATTTTGTTTTAAATAAAAGTAATGATTAGTGATTACACGGGAATCAAGGCTGTCAGAACCGTTTCACCTTCTAAACTGTTTCACCTTTTTCGGAAACCCTTTCGAAAACCTAAAACCGCACATCTGCTCCAAAACCCTTTCTGAATCTTCAAACCCTAAACTTACGAACCTTCAGAAATCGTTGTTGAAATGGCAAAGACTAAGCGTCCAGATAAATCTGAGAGCAGTGCTGCAAAGAAACCTAAAGTAGTTGGTCGGAAAATACTGCAAGGTAAAGTCATATATTTAGAATGGCTGTTTGAAACTAATTTACTGTTGAAGCAAGCGTTGTCGTTTCAGAGCCTTGAGCAAGCTTTTAATAGTGAAAATTCTGAGTTTCTATATGAGGCAGAAATGAGACATTTCTTTAGAACTGTTCAGTTTAGCCTTGGAGATACGGAGGATAGTTTATTGGCTCAAATAGAGGATAAGGACTTTTCCATATCATCTGTAGAGATAAGTCAAATTCTTAACTGCCCTCATGAAGGAGTTTTTCATTTCGATTTACGGAATATTGGAGATTCTGTACATATGTCTGAAGACATTATGTCTTTTCTGTTTGGAACCAGAGTGATAAAGAAAATGTTTGTTAAAGATTTGGAGCCCGATCAGAAAATCTTGGTAAAATTTGTTCAGACTGGTTTAGCACCAAGGATGGCTGAGATGGAGAAAATCCTATACCCTGACATGTACATAATGTATCTTCTGATGTGTGATATTAAGTTTAATTTTCCTCGGTTTATGATAAGATATCTAAGATACTGCTGTCAGAGTGAAGCAAGAATGACCTTTTTCCCTTATGGAAGGTTCATTTCTTTGTTTTTGCATAAAAGAGGAATGATCAGATTGGTTGATGCTGGGGTGAAATGTCACCACAGTAATGTTTTTAATGCTGGAACTTTGAGGAAAGTAGGATACTTCTGGAGCACAATTAAAGGAAAACTCTTACCTGTTGGAGCTGAGGAAGACTCGGAGAGTGCTCAGGCTCAACCAGCTAAGTCCAAGGAGGGACAAGCAGAATCAAGGGTTAGTACAGTGGCAAGGAGAATTCGCTTTGAGATGGAGGAAGTTGAGGAAGAGAGAAGTCAATAAGGACTTCAATCTAGAAGGAAGAGATCAATTGATGAAGAAATTATCTCTCCTGCCTTGAAATCTTCTGAACCGGTAATTTCTTATTCATTTGTGAGAGAAGCTGTTGTGGAGCAGACTGCACCGATAGAGGAACCAGCAGCTCAACCGGAAATCCAAAAAGAACCTCAATCTGCTGCTGTGGCTGTTGAAAATGTAATACAACAAGAACAACCTATGGAGGCAGTGCCTGGTGAAGAAGTGGCCCGACCTCAAGATTTACATGAAAATATTGTTCTTGACCATTCAGTAGAAGTCAGAGAGACTACTGTTCGTGATGAACATACTTCTGAAGCTAATACAGAGGTACTTCAGGAAGATTTTTCAGTGGAAGAGTTTCAGGCTTCAAAAGCTAGTTCAGTGGATCAACCTTGTCAGGACAAGGACAAAGAACAGTCAGATGCAGATTCTTTACCACTTGCCCTGCCTCATCAACCTATTTATGGACATGAGAATAGAGCACAGGGTGCCCCTGATTCGAGAAAAGAAGAAGTTGTTGAGTTGTACAAGCGTATCTCTCAATTAGAATCTGAGAATGATAGTCTCAGAAATTCTCTGAACTTAGAGCAGTTGAAGTTTCAGAAGCTGAAAGAATGTACTGTTTCAAGACAGGAAGTAGATTTGTTTAAGACTGATATGTTGCATGCTGTTGATCAGTTAAAATCAGAGATGGTAAAGAAAGATGATTTGTCTGAGATGAAGATTTACATGGAGAATAAATTTGAGTCTGTTGCAAACAGTGCTGTGAGTGGATCAGGCTCTTCACCTGATTTGATTCGGAGATTTCAAGCAATTACAGGAGCACTAAGCAATATGAGTGACAGATTACACGATCTTCAGTGTAATAGTTCCCCTTTGTCAGTTTTGCTGGATAATCAGAAATTTTTAGTGGATCAGTTGACATCTGGAGAGCAACCGATTAGGATTCTTTTGAATCAGTTATCAGAGAAACTGGCTCTTTTTGTTGAAAAAGAAGAAAGGATGCATGAGTTTTTCAGAGTTAATTTGATTGAAGATATTCATATGACTCAAGAGAACAGAGATCTTATCATCAAGTTAGGAGATGGGATGATGAAGAGGCTCAGAGAACAGTTTACAGAGATCAAGACCGCGATTCAAAGGTGATAGACACCTTTTTCCCTGTCTTATCCATGAACCTTGATTCCTCTGTATATCACAATCCTTTATATATATAACAGCTTGTGAATGAAAATTCTCTTCTTTTGTTTTTGTTTTGTTATTTATTGATTTATGATTAAGTTAGCCAGTATAACAAATTCACTTATTCATACATAGTTAATTATAGCATTTACTTATAGTTCAGTGCAATATTGAATGTGTTCAAATCCGTAATTTTTCATTCTTTTTGATATCACAAAAAGGGGGAGAATTTGGATAAACACAACATTTAAATTCATTTGTTTCCTATGAAGAAATTTGGATATATGGGTGAAGACATTAATCTTTTATTTATTTTTTAGCTGAAAATTTATTTTTATGGGGGAGAAATTTTATTATAGTTAAATATTGTTTTAATCCTTTCAGAATTCTAAAATTTTATAAAACTAATTTTTCAATAAATATTGCAATTAAATTAGTTCTATTATTTTATGGGTTTTGTGATCATCAAAAAGGGGGAGATTGTTGAGCAATGTATTGTTTTCAAACAATTCAAAATAATGTTTTTTAAAGGGGGAGATTATTTTAAATAATACTCTGTCTCTTTATGATGATTTTGATGCTCACAAATACCCTTAATTATTTACTAATTATTTCGTTGAGTATTTTGCAGGAATTTATTTTATTTATTTCATACAATGAGATTTCATACTTCATTTATTCCGAGATCAATTTTAGCGCGTTCTGGAATCACTGTAGCGCAAGATCAATTTTAGCGTGTTCTGGAATCACTGTAGCGCAAGATCAATTTTAGCGCGTACTGGAATCACTGTTCATACCCTACGCTGATGAACGTAACGTATGGATGAAAAGTTTACTTTTTATGTTAAAAGAAACGTATGGTTAAGGAACCTTACGTTATTTTGAAACGTATGGTTAATGAACCTTACGTTGTTGAAAAGTATGGAAGAAGAACATTACGTTTGGAAGGAACCTTACGTTTTCGTTGTTGGACAAATATGGAAGAGAAACCGTACGTTAGTTTTCAGTGTTGAGTTTGTTTCTCAAGAGTATGGATCATCAACCTTACTTTTATAATCAACCGTACGTTCATTGAAGAGTTGAAGCGAGACAAAGTATGGATGATCAACCCTACGTTTGAATGCTGAAGAGAAAGTATGTATGTTCAACCTTACGTTCTGAACCTTACGTTTGTGAACCTTACGTTTGTGAACCCTACGTTTGGAGCCACGTCATCAACCCTACGTTTGGCGTCGGGATATTTTTGACAGACGATATTTCCTTTTGCATTGGTCAAACAAGCGGATTATTAGGCGGATTTCGAGCCAATTCTTAAGTACGACTTTGACTGAATCAAAGACGATTTTCAACAGATTACTGATTGATTTAAACGGAGCTTTTTATGCCGATTCCTCAGGGGAGTTACAACGGCTCTGTTATTTCATTTAATATCGCGAATCTAAAGGAGATTTTCATGGATCTATTTATGCGGAAGATTTTCTCAGATTTGAATATATATATGTTCTATCTTGGAAACTTTGGATATATATATACACAGGAAAGTGTGTGAAATATATAGATTGATCTTTTAACGAGCAAGAAACAGAGACTGTGTAAAGGCGTTCTTTTCTGGTGATCGAGAAGAAGCGTAAAACCTTTATTACCGAAGGAAGATCTTGATAGCAGATTCACGTGTTCTACATCGACTATCTGTTGTGAATCTATTGCTGCTGAAGTTGTGAAGTTTCTGGTAATATCTATTGCAACTGGATCGACTCAGAACTGTTTTGATTACAGATCTTTATTTTTTGAAGACAACGATCTATCTACTGTCAATTGCATTCTGTTGCAATTGTGAAGAACAACTGGAGAAGTGTTTTCTTTATCGAAACTCTTTTTATTTTTTGAGTGATCAGCTTCTCGTTCTAAGCTGTGTGGGTTCGTGTTTGAACCAGGAAGGCTGTGTGTGCCTGAATCTTGTAAAGGTGTCAACTGCCTGTACTCAGTTGTGGACAGGTCTGTGGAAACGAGGACCAGATAGTGAAAATCGCCAAGCTCGTGGATTTGAGCGTTGGTGGAGTGGACTAGGGGCCCTCTGTTCCCCGAACCACTATACATCCGTGTGTTCATGCTTTTACTTTTTCCGCTGCATATTTAATTGAGCAAAAGCATAGTGGACAAAATTTTTCTAAATTGAAGAGATTATAATAATTTTGAAAAGACACAATTCACCCCCCTCTTGTGTGTAATCCGTAGATTCAGATCCAACAATTGGTATCAGAGGAGGAGCTTCTTATTTTTAAAGTCTTATCAAGCTAGAAGTATTTAAAGATTATACATAGTGTATCATGGCTGATATGAGAGAGGGAATGTCAATGGTCAGAGCACCTTACTTTAATGGAGATAATTATGGCTGCTGGAAATCACGTATGATTATTTATCTGAAAATCTTGGTTACAAAGTCAATTCAAATATTCTGACTCCCTATGAAATTCCTGAAAATCCCGATACATGGAGTGCTGCTACAGAGGCTGAGTATGACATAAATTCAAAAGCTATGAATGCAATCATCTGTGGTCTAGGACCAGATGAATTTAACAGAGTATCTCAATGCCCGACTGCATATGAAATGTGGCAAACAATAGCTGTTGCTTATGAAGGAACATATAATGTAAGACAGATGAGATATGCAACTGCTAAGTTAAAATTCGATACTTTCAGAATGATTGAAGGAGAGAGCATCACTCAGATGAATGGAAGATTGACAGAAATTGTCAATAATATAACAGCTCTAGGAGAACCAATCAAGCAGGCTGATCAAGCGTTGAAGGTACTGAGAGTACTTCCTACTCGATGGAATGGAATCTCTGCAGCAATCAGACAATCAACTTCTGTTAAAGATCTAACTATGAGAGAACTGATTGGTACATTGATGATGTACGAGGCTGAAATGCAAGATGAGGTAAATGAGCATAAAGTCTACATAAAAAGGGAAAACACTGCGTTGAAAGTAACTTCTCAACAAAAGGATAGAAAGATGAAGAACAGAGAAGTAAGTGCTAAATCAGAAAGCTTTGATTCTTCAAATTCGGATGAAGAACTGGCTCAGCTAGCCAGAAAATTCAGAAAGTTCTATAGTAAGAAGAAAGACTTCAAGAAATCCTTCAAAAAGGATAGCAAGGAAGTGAGATGTTATGAATGCAAAAAGATGGGACATATCAGACCGGATTGCCCAAAATTGAAAGATGCAAAGAAGAAGAAATTCTTCAAAAGATATGATTATGAGCAGAAAGACAAGAAAGCTATGAAAGCTACTTGGAGTGTTTCTGAAGACTCAAGTAATTCTTCTGAATCAAGCTCAGAGAAGGAGGAAGCCAATTTAAAAGCAAATATGTGTTTCATGGCTGAAACTGATGAGGTACACTCATACTACTCCTCTGACTCAAATAATGAATCAAACTCTGAAACAAGCTTCTCAAATAAAAAACTTGCAGCTTACTGCAATATGCTTGAAGAAAGGTATGACTCATTATTTAACAAATATAAATCTATAAAGAACTTGCACAAAGCTATTTCAGATGAGAGAAATACTTCGCTAAAACAACATAAGGAATTAATTGACAGATACAACTCTGCTGACTCAAATAAAATTGATTTTGAATCAAAAATAAAAACTCTACAGGATGAAGTATAATCTTATAAAAAGGCTGCATTAGTTTTTACAAAAGGAGAAAACACCTTAAATGAGATACTTGGAAAAACTGTAATTAAAAGGGAAAGGTTTGGAATTGGAAGTAAAGGAGAAAAACCTAAGTTATACAAAAATTATTTTGTTCCTAGCAATAAACAGGTTATTTGTAACTTCTGTGGAACAAAAGGTCATATAGCTAAAAACTGTTTTCTAAGACAACCTCAAATATGTGGAATTAAGAAAGCTTATATTTCCAACGATCTATATGATTCAATCAATTTTAAGAAAACAAAGAAAATCTGGATACCCAGATCACTGCTTGCTAACACTCCTGGACCCAACAAAATATGTGTACCAAAGAAATTTGTTTGAATATCTTTGCAGGTAGCAGGTCACCAAAGAAAGAAAGAAATATGGTATATGGACAGTGGATGCTCAAGACACATGAGTGGAACTTCAGCTAATTTCTCTTCTCTTACTCGAAAGGAAGGAGGACTTGTCACCTTTGGTGACAATGCCAAAGGAAAGATTATTGGTATTGGAACAGTTGGAGATCTAGAGACAGTCTCAATCAACAAAGTACTTTATGTACAAGGGTTAAAACACAAACTGATAAGTATCTCTCAACTCTGTGATGATGGATACACTGTTGATTTTACTAACAATAGTTGTACTGTTTCTAAAGATAAACTGTTTAAGTTTAGAGCACCCAGAACTGATAATGTTTATACTTTGGATTTGTATTCCTTGTGTAAACAACAAGTAAACTACTTAACTGCTAATATAAGTGAATCCTGGATCTGGCATAGAAGACTTGGTCATTGCAATATATATGCTTTACATAAATTATCTAAGAAACATCTAGTTTCTGATTTTCCTAGTCTCAAATTTTAAAAAGGCAGATTCTGTGATGCATGTCAGCTTGGCAAGCAACACAAATCATCATTCAAATCTGTTAATAAAGTTGCTACAACTAAACCTCTAGAACTTATCCATATGGATTTGTTTGGACCTTCAAGAGTAGCAAGTTTAGCTGGTAAATTATATGTTTATGTATTAGTTGATGATTATTCTAGATTTACTTTGATTTTCTTTTTGAAATTTAAAAGTGAAGCTTTTAATTTATGTGAAGGTTTTTGTAAATCTATTCAAAATGAAAAAGGTTTTAATATAATCTCATTGAGAAGTGATCATGGTGGAGAATTTGAGAACCAGGAATTTAATTCCTTTTGCTCAAACATGGGTATTAAACACACCTTCTCTGCTCCAAGAACACCTCAACAGAATGGGATTGTAGAAAGAAGAAATAGAACTATTCAAGAAATGGCTAGAACTATGTTAAATGAATATAGCCTACCTATATATTTCTGGGAAGAAGCTGTTAATACAGCTTGTTATATAATGAATAGAATTTTAATAAGACCTATTTTGAAAAAGACACCCTATGAACTATGGAATAACAGAAAACCTAAAGTAAATTACTTTAAAGTTTTTGGATGCAAGGTTTACATCTTGAATACCAAAGATAATCCTGGTAAATTTGATCCAAAATCTGATAAAGGTATTTTCTTAGGATATTCTGCAACCTCCAAAGCTTATAGAGTCTATAATAAAAAGTCAAGGATTGTTGAAGAATCAGTTCATGTGAAATTTGATGAATCTGATCCTTTTGAGAAAAGGATAGAACAAATAGATGAACCTGATTCTAATGAAAACTTGAGACTTGAGAATTTAAAGAATGATTTTGAAAATGATATAAAAGAAATTCAGTCCAGTTCAGAAGAACATGATACTGAAGAACCTTTGAATATAATGCCTAGACAGTCTAGAACCTTAAAGAATCACCCTTTAGAATCTGTGATAGGTGACTTAGAGACTGGTATTCAAACTAGAAGAAACTTTGGAAACATAGTTGAATTCTCTGCTTTCCTATCCCAACAAGAACCTAAGACCATAGAAGAAGCCTTAGATGATGAGAGCTGGGTAATAGCAATGCAGGATGAATTGAACCAGTTCAAGAGAAATAAGGTTTGGGAATTAGTTGAAAGACCACATGATTATCCAGTAATAGGAACTAAATGGGTCTTTAGGAATAAACAGGATGATCAAGGGATAATAACTAGAAATAAAGCAAGATTAGTAGCTAAAGGATATAATCAAGAAGAAGGAATAGATTATGATGAGACCTTTTCACCTGTAGCCAGGTTAGAAGCCATTAGAATCCTTTTAGCCTATGCATCTTATATGAATTTTAAATTATTTCAGATGGATGTTAAATCTGCCTTTTTAAATGGTTATTTAATGGAGGAAGTTTATGTTGAGCAACCTCCTGGTTTTGAAAATTCTCAAAAACCAGATTCTGTTTTCAAACTTACTAAAGCTCTTTATGGCCTTAAACAAGCACCTAGAGCTTGGTATGAAAGACTAAGTTCTTTTCTTTTGAAAAATGATTTTACTGTTGGACTAGCAGATCCAACACTCTTTAAGAAAACTGTGAAAAATAATGTTTTGTTGGTTCAAATTTATGTTGATGATGTAATTTTTGGATCAACCAATAAAATTCTTTTTCATGAATTTTCAGAATTAATGCAAAAAGAATTTGAAATGAGTATGATGGGAGAATTAAATTTCTTTTTGGGTCTTCAAATATTTCAAAAATATTTTGGAAATGTTTTAAATCAATGCAAATACATTACTGATTTACTTAAGAAATTTGGACTTGAAAACAGCAAGACATTTACAACTCCTATGTGTACTAATATAAAACTTGATTTGGATGAAACTGGAAAATCAGTGGACAACATGTTATATAGAGGTATGATTGGTAGTTTGTTATATCTTACTGCTAGTAGACCAGATATAATGTATTCAGTATGTCTTTGTGCTCGATTTCAATCAAATCCCAAAGAATCCCACTTAACTGCTGTTAAACGAATTTTTAGATATTTAAAAGGTACTATTTATCAATCTCTGCTTTATCCAAAAACCTCTGATTTAAATTTAATTTCATATTCAGATGCTGACTTTGGAAGCTGTAGATTAGATAGGAAGAGTACTTCAGGAACATGTCACTTTTTAGGAAAGTCTTTAGTATCATGGTCTAGTAAGAAACAACACTCAGTTGCCCTGTCAACAGCCGAGGCAGAATATGTGTCTGCAGGTAGTTGCTGTGCACAGGTGTTGTGGATGAAAAACACTCTTATGGACTTTGGATTAAATTTCAATAATACGCCTATTTTATGTGATAATACTAGTGCAATTAATATTTCAAAAAATCCTATTAGTCATTCTAGAACTAAGCACATTGATATAAGACATCACTTTTTAAGAGATCATGTGTTTAAAAAGGATATATTTTTAGAATTTATAAATACAGAAAATCAATTAGCAGATATTTTTACTAAACCACTTCCCACGGCAAGGTTTGAATTTATTAAGGGGGAGTTAGGTTTATTTAATTTTAAATAGTTTTTTTTAATTCTGTTTTCGAATTCTGTTTAATTTTTGTTTCCCGCTATAAGTAATTTTATTTTGTTTTAAATAAAAGTAATGATTAGTGATTACACGGGAATCAAGGCTGTCAGAACCGTTTCACCTTCTAAACTGTTTCACCTTTTTCGGAAACCCTTTCGAAAACCTAAAACCGCACATCTGCTCCAAAACCCTTTCTGAATCTTCAAACCCTAAACTTACGAACCTTCAGAAATCGTTGTTGAAATGGCAAAGACTAAGCGTCCAGATGAAGCTGAGAGCAGTGCTGCAAAGAATCCTAAAGTAGTTGGTCGGAAAATACTGCAAGGTAAAGTCATATATTTAGAATGGCTATTTGAAACTAATTTACTGTTGAAGCAAGCGTTGTCGTTTCAGAGCCTTGAGCAAGCTTTTAATAGTGAAAATTCTGAGTTTCTATATGAGGCAGAAATGAGACATTTCTTTAGAACTGTTCAGTTTAGCCTTGGAGATACGGAGGATAGTTTATTGGCTCAAATAGAGGATAAGGACTTTTCCATATCATCTGTAGAGATAAGTCAAATTCTTAACTGCCCTCATGAAGGAGTTTTTCATTTCGATTTACGGAATATTGGAGATTCTGTACATAAGTCTGAAGACATTATGTCTTTTCTGTTTGGAACCAGAGTGATAAAGAAAATATTTATTAAAGATTTGGAGCCCGATCAGAAAATCTTGGTAAAATTTGTTCAGACTGGTTTAGCACCAAGGATGGCTGAGATGGAGAAAATCCTATACCCTGACATGTACATAATGTATCTTCTGATGTGTGATATTAAGTTTAATTTTCCTCGGTTTATGATAAGATATCTAAGATACTGCTGTCAGAGTGAAGCAAGAATGACCTTTTTCCCTTATGGAAGGTTCATTTCTTTGTTTTTGCATAAAAGAGGAATGATCAGATTGGTTGATGCTGGGGTGAAATGTCACCACAGTAATGTTTTTAATGCTGGAACTTTGAGGAAAGTAGGATACTTCTGGAGCACAATTAAAGGAAAACTCTTACCTGTTGGAGCTGAGGAAGACTCGGAGAGTGCTCAGGCTCAACCGGCTAAGTCCAAGGAGGGACAAGCAGAATCAAGGGTTAGTACAGTGGCAAGGAGAATTCGCTTTGAGATGGAGGAAGTTGAGGAAGAGAGAAGTCAAGAAGGACTTCAATCTAGAAGGAAGAGATCAATTGATGAAGAAATTATCTCTCCTGCCTTGAAATCTTCTGAACCGGTAATTTCTTATTCATTTGTGAGAGAAGCTGTTGTGGAGCAGACTGCACCGATAGAGGAACCAGCAGCTCAACCGGAAATCCAAAAAGAACCTCAATCTGCTGCTGTGGCTGTTGAAAATGTAATACAACAAGAACAACCTATGGAGGCAGTTCCTGGTGAAGAAGTGGACCCACCTCAAGATTTACATGAAAATATTGTTCTTGACCATTCAGTAGAAGTCAGAGAGACTACTGTTCGTGATGAACATACTTCTGAAGCTAATACAGAGGTACTTCAGGAAGATTTTTCAGTGGAAGAGTTTCAGGCTTCAAAAGCTAGTTCAGTGGATCAACCTTGTCAGGACAAGGACAAAGAACAGTCAGATGCAGATTCTTTACCACTTGCCCTGCCTCATCAACCTATTTCTGGACATGAGAATAGAGCGCAGGGTGCCCCTGATTCGAGAAAAGAAGAAGTTGTTGAGTTGTACAAGCGTATCTCTCAATTAGAATCTGAGAATGATAGTCTCAGAAATTCTCTGAACATAGATCTTGATAGCAGATTCACGTGTTCTACATCGACTATCTGTTGTGAATCTATTGCTGCTGAAGTTGTGAAGTTTCTGGTAATATCTATTGCAACTGGATCGACTCAGAACTGTTTTGATTACAGATCTTTATTTTCTGAAGACAACGATCTATCTACTGTCAATTGCATTCTGTTGCAATTGTGAAGAACAACTGGAGAAGTGTTTTCTTTATCGAAACTCTTTTTATTTTTTGAGTGATCAGCTTCTCGTTCTAAGCTGTGTGGGTTCGTGTTTGAACCAGGAAGGCTGTGTGTGCCTGAATCTTGTAAAGGTGTCAACTGCCTGTACTCAGTTGTGGACAGGTCTGTGGAAACGAGGACCAGATAGTGAAAATCGCCAAGCTCGTGGATTTGAGCGTTGGTGGAGTGGACTAGGGGCCTTCTGTTCCCCGAACCACTATACATCCGTGTGTTCATGCTTTTACTTTTTCCGCTGCATATTTAATTGAGCAAAAGCATAGTGGACAGAATTTGTCTAAATTGAAGAGATTATAATAATTTTGAAAAGACACAATTCACCCCCCTCTTGTGTGTAATCCGTAGATTCAGATCCAACAATAATATGTTATAAAAGGATCATATAATATATTATATATATGAAAATGTCTCTGGTATAAATTAATTACACTGTAAAACCATTAAATTAGATGTTAAATTACATTAAACCAAAAGCAAGTCTGATATGAGGTACTTCATCTCAATTTTCCTTAAATGGGACATATTTTAGTGTAATACACCTAATTTAATTTATATTATGTATATAATTCCCCTTATACTTATAATATCATGATTCATTTATACTTCATGGCATATTATATTTTAAATTTAGTTATTTCATCAATGGGTAAATGAATTAAAAGTTTCAAAGTGGTAAATAAATTTTTTATTTAATTTATTTTTCATTGGTCTATATTGCTTCATTGTTGTATATGATAATATATGATTATATTTTTATTTAATTTTAACTATGTTTTTTTATATCAACATGGATTATGTATATATAAATTTTTTAAGAATAATTTATTCACCGGTTAATTCTAACTTCAATTAAATTATCATTTTAATGGTTTTTTAGCAAACTCATTTTGTTCATAATTTTTAGTATATGTGTAACATCCCAGGTAAATAAAGAATAAATAATTTTAATATTTATTAATATTTACAAATTAAATATTAATTTTATTTTAAAGGGTTTGCTATGTTCGATAGCGTACCCGATACGCAACGATGAGTTTCTTTGAAACTTACGTAGCACACTAGTAATAAAATAATATTATTTTAAATGTTAGTTAACAAGTAGCCGTTGTACTGGCGGGAATGGATAGAAATAACTAAAATATGATTAGATATGTTTTTAAATGTTTATACATTTACCCAATAAAAGATAAAGGCTTAAAATACGGAAAGAGTTCAATTTTAGGGCATATATACTCTAATTTTCACTAAAGGTTCACTTATCACCTTTTAATGGTGAACCGTCATTAAATATAGTTTTGATCACTCTTATACTTTATTTTGGACCAAATATAACTCTTCTTTAGAATCGGGACATCAAAATTTACTTTGTGTAAATTTTTGGTACCTTTCTGATAAAGTTCATTTTTTTATGAATAGTGTAAAATGTTGTATTTTAAGTCAAAACCTCTTTTTAATCTAAATTATTTATATGATTAGATTATTATTTTAATTTTTTTTAAAGTGAAATTAGAAAATATTTTTACCAGTTAATCCAATGGTGGTCATTGGAGTCAATTTCACTTTGAAATTGGACTTAAACTGGTGTCAATCTTTTGATACTTATTGTTTCACAAAAACACGCTATTTGTCATGACAACGTGAATTAATTATTAAATTAATTAATTTGACTTATATGTTTTGAATTTTGTAAAATGGACTTCATTTTTGAATTCGGAATATCAAATATAGCTTAGGGTGATTTTTTTGTAATTTTCTGAAAAACTTCAATTTTTGATGAATAGTGAAACCACTAAGTGGTAATCAAGCAAACTGATTTTTCAGTTAAATGAATGTTTACCAATAATGTGTATTGAATTTTGAAAATCCGACATACATGGTTGTCATTAATAAGTAAAATGTGGTTCAATGAGATTAAAATAATTTTTTGGTGAATAGTAACTTTTTTTCATTAATCGCGATTAGAGGTAATTAGTGTAGTTTAAGGTAAAAATGGTATTATAAGAATGTGGAAACACCATGACACTTGTCCTACACCTATTGGGTGAGTCATGGCCGACCAAGACAAGCCATGGGCCAACTTGGGGACCCCATGGAGCCACTTTAGTTGGAAAATGACATTAATATATTTTTATTTAATGTTAAAGTGAAAATGACACTAACATAAATAGTTTTACTAAAATAATTTTTGAGTGGGGTTATACAAGTCCAAATTTTGATTATAAATAGTCATTGGAAAGATAAAAAGGTTTCCTACATCATAGTATTTTTTTTATAATTTTTTAGACATTAAATAAATTAAATTATTTATGACATAATAATGATGCAGCGATGACATCATTATTTGAAAATTTAAATAAAATGGAAAGATAATGAAAAATCTAAAACCTACACATGGAAAAAACCAATTGGATGAGTGGATTTCGAACCCTTATCACCTTATCCACGAATTATATCAATGTGGGACCTTTTAAAACCGAAACACATTTTCAAATAAAGTAATATTTCTTTACTTTCCAAAAGTGCCCCTCCTCTCCTCTTATAAAAGGCCCCCACCTCTACCTCTTTTCACACACTTCTCAAGCCTTTGGCTCGGCCAAACCCTGCCCAATTACTCTCTCCACATACCTCTCCTCATCATAGAGGATTCCCTTTTGGCATAATCCTTTCAAAGGAAGCCTTTAGGCACAAATCAAAAGGGAGTTACACTTTTAAAGGTAATTCATTCTCTCTTGTTCATTTGTTTTATTTTGCTTCTCCAACCCCCTAAACTATTTTTATTTACTTATTTTGTAACAACACCAGTATCTTCAATATACTAGGATGTTGTTATAAGATTTATTTGAGCTACACTCTCACACAACTACCTCAAATGGTTAAAGAACATACGGTTTCCGTGGATGGCGAAATTCTGCCTCCCGAAACGATGATTGTTCAATACTCATTTAACACCTTAAAAGGTGGCCATTATGATGTAACTATTTTTATATATGATATATAATATGTTTATGTTTTCCTTAATCTTCTGTTTTTTCATTTTGGGCATACCTTTATGGTTTCCATTATGGGTAAACACGATATCTTCATTTAAGGAAGTGCGGACTACCGCCCCCTAAAAGTGATGTGATTCGTTAATGCCATATGTGGGACGTGTAAAGGATGGATTTAAAGTTATTATATATGATGCTATAATGGAATTATAATATACCTCTATATCATTATTATTTCTTTCCATTAAAGTATGAGATAGAAATGAAAGTAGCGTTCATGCGTACGTACGGCTTACCGTCTCAATGAACGGTGCATTTCATTTCTTATCCCCAAATGTAATGTACTATTAAAATTACATGTATATAATGTATATATATAATTAATGATATATCTAAATGATGAATATAATTCTGGAATTAAAATATACATACCTCTCATTTAGTTTTAATTCCACTAATATGACAAAGAAATGGAAGTAGCGTTCATGCGTACGTACGGCTTACCGTCTCTATGAACGGTGCATTTCATTTCTTACCTCTAAATGATTATGTAATATTATAAATACATGTATATGCTGGATATATATGATATATATGATATCAAAATCAGGAATTTCATTCTGGATATATAGAACTTTTGACCACATGAACAACATGTAATTGTAAGAAGTCAACTTTCGACTTAAGAACCAAATATTGACAAAACAAACATTATTAACATAAATGGTTACATAATGTTTATAACATGGCAATAAGTGATATAAATGGAATAATGGACTTTAAAAAGGTTCTTAATCAAGTATAAATTAACTCAAGTTTATTATTCAGGACGTTAAAGAACGATCGAGTCAAGTCGGACCCGAGGTAAGGGACTTCGTCTCAATCTCCTTTCATTGAGGTATATTTCGTTTTATACACAACTTTCTTTTATACGGTGTATAAACCCCTTTGACTTTTACTTTTATACAAATGGAATCTTTTTCTACAAAGCGTTTTACAAAACGACAAAAAGGAATGTTTTTTTAACGTACGCGGTGACAACAACCTTTTCCGCCGCCGCGAGTATTATTTGGTCTTTGGCTTTCTCAACAAGCCGTAATGTTTTTAGAATAAAATAAATACCATATACTCTTTTATGTATTTTGGTATTGAAAATGGTTTTGAAAAAGGATTCTATTATGTCAATATATTTATGATATATTGTGATTGAAATGTGGAAATGTTATCATTCCTTTATATTGGTTTTATGTTTTATGATTTTATATTGGTACTTGGACATTTTAACGGGTGGTTACGTTATAAACCATATGACGGGTGGTGCCGTGAATACCAGGACGGGTGGTTACGTTATAACCTCCAATGCATTGGTTATGGAAGTCGGCCGTATGGCTATTCCATTAAGTATGTATGGAAATTGGCCGTATGGCTATTCCATTAAGTGATATGTGTGGAAGTCAACCGTATGGTTATTCCACTTAAGTATGTTTATGTCCCAAGTTACCTTTATATATTCTATGTGCTCTTTATATGGGTTTTATGGTAATCCTTTGGTTACAAAAAGGTAAGTAATGATACTTTATTCAGTGAAGATTTTTTTTACTACTTCATGAAGGTGAAGGTATTACTTTGATATAGTATACATGGTTTACTTGATGTTTGAAAAACTAACAGTTTTCATTCTTTTTGTATCCCTTACTGAGCTTTTTATGCTCACCCCAAGTTTTTTTGAAATTTTTTTTCACAGGACTTAATATGGAATAAGGTCAAGGATGGGATCAAGGGAATGTCATGCTATATAAAACATGGAACTAGACATGCTTCTTTTAAGATTTTATTTATTATGGAAACTTAGTAGAAGTGACTACTTTTTAATCTTTTGAGATGTAAAAGTTATGTTCTAATTCTCTAAAACTCTAAACCTGAAAAGATCCTCAATGTGAATTATTCATTTAATTCAATATTGAGTAAGGTTTAAGGATGGGGCCTTATAGTTGGTATCAGAGGTCGGTTTAGACAACTTTAGGAGTTAGAAAATTATTAAATTATAAGTTAATTTATGATATGATTGAAATGATATAGCATTTACAGATTACCATGTTGCTTCGCCTAAGATATTTTTGTGTTCAGAATGGTTTTCCGCAGAGGAAACAAAGTAGCTATGTTGGGACGACATCATGAGGAAGATAACCTTCTAAATCAGCAACCTGAGATGGTCGGAATCGGAACTGAACAGTTTGTTGCAGTGATGGCACAGTTGACTCAGGCTATAAATGGTGGTGGTATCCATGCACGAGATCATCTAGATCAACCGCAGAAGGACATGTCAGTGGTGGAACATTTCATGAGGCAACATCCCCCATCATTCAGAGGATCATCTGACCATGTGAAAGCTGAAGGGTGGATTAAAGAACTGGAGAAGATTTTTGATGTCATGGGGTGTTCAGAACATCAAAAGGTTAGTCTTGTTGTTTACCGTTTTGAAGGTGAAGCTGATCAGAGGTGGTCGATGGTGAAAAATATAAGGGATAGTGATGAGATTGAGGATCTTCACTGGGACGAATTCAAAGGTATGTTTCTTGAGAAATATTTTCCTAAGGTGGTTCGTCTTAGGATGGAAAATAAGTTCCTAGAATTGAGTCAGGAGGATGATTCAGTGGCTACTTATGAAGAAAAGTTCACTTGATTGGCAAGGTATGCTCCAAACTTCATACGAGATCTTGATAGTAAAATAAACCGTTTTTACTCAGGGTTAAAGCCAAAGTATCGAAGGGCTTTAGCTTCTCGTGAGTTCAAAAGTTATGAAAAACTTGTTCGATGTACGGAGAAGGTGGAAATGGAGTTTTCCGATGATCAGGTGTTCTATGACAAACAACAGAATAAGAGGTCTAGTTGGCAGGCAAAGGGGAAGAATTCATCAAAGAAGCAAGGAGGTAAGAAAACCAAATATCCATCCTGTGAGAAGTGTGGTAAAATGCATCCTGGAGAATGTTTATCCAAGTCTGGTAAGTGCTTTCGGTGTGGTAAGTCTGGTCATATCGCTCGTAACTGTAAGGAAGATGATCAAGCAGGAAATGAAAATCCAACGGTAAGATGTTTTAAGTGTAATGAAATGGGTCATTATGCAAACGAGTGTCCAACGAAAATCTCAACTGGGGGAATGCAGCCAGACTACAAGTAGAAAGGGGTGGCGAAATCCTTTACAAAAACTTCAGCAGATGTTGGGCCATCGAATGAAGTGGTATCAGCTCCAGGGAGCTCAGTATTTTTCAAAGATTGACTTGAGGTCGGGGTACCATCAGTTGAGAGTAAAATAAGCAGACGTTCCAAAGACTGTGTTCTGTACTAGATATGGCCATTATGAATTTGTAGTTATGCCTTTTGGGTTAACCAATGCACCTGCTATATTCATGGACCTTATGAATAAAATTTTCCGTGACTTCTTGGATAAGTTTGTGTTTTGAGGTTTGGGAAGAGGTTATGTGTGCCTTGTGATTCACAGTTGAAGAATGAGTTGTTATGTGAGGCTCATAGTTCCCCGTTTTCAGTTCTTCCTGGCAGTACTAAGATGTACAGAGATCTGCGGGAGTATTACTGGTAGGATGGAATGAAAAGAGACGTTGCTGATTTTACTGTGAAGTGTTTGACATGTCAACTGGTTAAAGCAGAGCGGCAGGGATGCTTCAGCCTTTACCAGTGCCAGAGTGGAAATGGGAAAACATATCCATGGACTTTGTTGTGGGATTACCGAGGACATATCGAGGTAATAATGCAATCTGGGTTATTGTTGATCGCTTGACCAAATCTGCTCATTTCCTTTCTATACGAGATAATTTCTCTCTTGATCAACTTTCCTGTTTGTATCTTAAAGAGATAGTCAGGTTACATGGAGTTCCTCTCTCCATTTTATTGGATCGTGAACCCATGTTTACTTCTAACTTTTGGAAAGGCCTTCAGATGTCGTTGGGTTCTGAATTAAAATTTTAGTACAGCTTTTCATCCTCAATCAGATAGGCAGTCAGAACGAACAATCCATACATTGGAATATATTCTAGGAGCTTGTTCTATGGATTATCAGGGATGTTGGGACCAACATCTTTCTTTGGTTGAGTTTTCTTATAATAACAGCTTTCATTCCAGTATACAGATGGCACCGTTTGAGGCATTATATGGGAAGCGGTGTCGAACCCCAGCATTATGGGATGAAGTGGGTGAAAGGAAGTTGATGGGACCATAATTGGTAGAAGAGATGGCAGAAAAAGTTCAGTTGATTCATAAGCACATGAGAACAGCTCAGAGTAGGAAGAAGAGTTATGTGGACAATAGGATGAAGGCTCTCTCTTTTGAGGTAGGTGATCATGTTTTTCTCAAAGTTTCTCCTTGGAAAAGTGTGATGAGATTTGGTAAGAAAGGAAAGTTGAGTCCAAGGTTTATTGGACCATATGAAATTCTGGAAAGAGTTGGATCAGTTGCATACCGAGTGGCTTTACCTCCGAATTTATCTCAGGTACACAATGTTTTTCATGTTTCAATGTTGAGAAAGTATATGCCAGATCCATCTCATGTTTTGAGTCTAGAGGTAGTTTAGCTGGAAGAGAACCTATCTTATGAGGAACAACCGGTCCAGATTCTTGACCATAGGGAGCAAGTGTTACGGAATAAGGTGATTCATCAGGTAAAGGTTTTGTGGAAAAACCATGTGATTGAAGAGGCAACGTGGGAATCTGAAAATGCTATGAGGGATAAATACCCCCACTTATTTTGATAAGTGAATAAAATTGCGAGGACGCAATTCCCAAAAGGGGGGAAGGATGTAACATCCCAGGTAAATAAAGAATAAATAATTTTAATATTTATTAATATTTACAAATTAAATATTAATTTTATTTTAAAGGGGTTTCTATGTTCGATAGCGTACCCGATACGCAACGATGAGTTTCTTTGAAACTTACGTAGCACACTAGTAATAAAATAATATTATTTTAAATGTTAGTTAACAAGTAGCCGTTGTACTGGCGGGAATGGATAGAAATAACTAAAATATGATTAGATATGTTTTTAAATGTTTATACATTTACCCAATAAAAGATAAAGACTTAAAATACGGAAAGAGTTCAATTTTAGGGCATATATACTCTAATTTTCACTAAAGGTTCACTTATCACCTTTTAATGGTGAACCATCATTAAATATAGTTTTGATCACTCTTATACTTTATTTTGGACCAAATATAACTCTTCTTTATAATCGGGACATCAAAATTTACTTTGTGTAAATTTTTGGTACCTTTCTGATAAAGTTCATTTTTTTATGAATAGTGTAAAATGTTGTATTTTAATTCAAAACCTCTTTTTAATCTAAATTATTTATATGATTAGATTATTATTTTAATTTGTTTTAAAGTGAAATTAGAAAATATTTTTACCAGTTAATCCAATGGTGGTCATTGGAATCAATTTCACTTTGAAATTGGACTTAAACTGGTGTCAATCTTTTGATACTTATTGTTTCACAAAAACACGCTATTTGTCATGACAGCAGGAATTAATTATTAAATTAATTAATTTGACTTATATGTTTTGAATTTTGTAAAATGGACTTCATTTTTGAATTTGGAATATCAAATATAGCTTAGGGTGAATTTTTGGTAATTTTCTGAAAAACTTCAATTTTTGATGAATAGTGAAACCACTAAGTGGTAATCAAGCAAACTGATTTTTCAGTTAAATGAATGTTTACCAATAATGTGTATTGAATTTTGAAAATCTGACATACATGGTTGTCATTAAGAAGTAAAATGTGGTTCAATGAGATTAAAATAATTTTTTGGTGAATAGTAACTTTTTTTCATTAATCGCGATTAGAGGTAATTAGTGTAGTTTAAGGTAAAAATGGTATTATAAGAATGTGGAAACACCATGACATTTGTCCTACACCTATTGGGTGAGTCATGGCCGACCAATACAAGCCATGGGCCAACTTGGGGACCCCATGGAGCCACTTTAGTTGGAAAATGACATTAATATATTTTTATTTTATGTTAAAGTGAAAATGACACTAACATAAATTGTTTTACTAAAATAATTTTTGAGTGGGGTTATACAAGTCCAAATTTTGATTATAAATAGTCATTGGAAAGATAAAAAGGTTTCCTACATCATAGTATTTTTTTTATAATTTTTTAGACATTAAATAAATTAAATTATTTATGACATAATAATGATGCAGCGATGACATCATTATTTGACAATTTAAATAAAATGGAAAGATAATGAAAAATCTAAAACCTACACATGGACAAAACCAATTGGATGAGTGGATTTCAAACCTTTATCACCTTATCCACGATTTATATCAATGTTGGTCGTTTTAAAACCGAAACACATTTTCAAATAAAGTAATATTTCTTTACTTTCCAAAAGTGCCCCTCCTCTCCTCTTATAAAAGGCCCCCACCTCTACCTCTTTTCACACACTTCTCAAGCCTTTGGCTCGGCCAAACCCTGCCCAATTACTCTCTCCACATCTCTCTCCTCATCATAGAGGATTCCCTTTGGGCAGAATCCTTTCAAAGGAAGCCTTTAGGCACAAATCAAAAGGGAGTTACACTTTTAAAGGTAATTCATTCTCTCTTGTTCATTTGTTTTATTTTGCTTCTCCAACCCCATAAACTATTTTTATTTACTTCTTTTGTAACAACACAAGTATCTTCAATATACTAGGATGTTGTTATATGATTTATTTGAGATACACTCTCACAAAACTACATCAAATGGTTAAAGAACATACGGTTTCCGTGGATGGCGAAATTCTGCCTCCCGGAACGATGATTGTTCAATACTCATTTAACACCTTCAAAGGTGGCCATTATGATGTCACTATTTTTATATATGATATATAATATGTTTATGTTTTCCTTAAGTTTCTGTTTTTTTCATTTTGGGCATACCTTTATGGTTTCCATTATGGGTAAACACGATATCTTCATTTAAGGAAGTGCGGACTACCGCCCCCAAAAAGTGATGTGATTCGTTAATTCCATATGTGGGACGTGTAAAGGATGGATTTAAAGTTATTATATATGATGTTGTACTGGAATTATAATATACCTCTATATCATTATTATTTCTTTCCATTAAAGTATGAGATATAAATGAAAGTAGCGTTCATGCGTACGTACGGCTTACCGTCTCCATGAACGGTGCATTTCATTTCTTATCCCCAAATGTAATGTACTATTAAAATTACATGTATATAATGTATATATATAATTAATGATATATCTAAATGATGAATATAATTATGGAATTAAAATATACATACCTCTCATTTAGTTTTAATTCCACTAATATGACAAAGAAATGGAAGTAGCGTTCATGCGTACGTACGGCTTACCGTGTCCATGAACGGTGCATTTCATTTCTTACCTCTAAATGATTATGTAATATTATAAATACATGTATATTATGGATATATATGATATATATGATATCCAAATCAGGAATTTCATTCTGTATATAAAGAAATTTTGACCACATGAACAACATGTAATTGTAAGAAGTCAACTTTCGACTTAAGAACCAAATATTGACAAAACAAACATTATTAACTTAAATGGTTACATAATGTTTATAACATGGCAATAAGTGATATAAAAAGAATAATTAACTTTAAAAAGGTTCTTAATCAAGTATAAATTAACTCAAGTTTATTATTCAGGACGTTAAAGAACGATCGAGTCAAGTCGGACCCGAGGTAAGGGACTTCGTCTCAATCTCCTTTAATTGAGGCATATTTCGTTTTATACACAACTTTCTTTTATACGGTGTATAAAGCCCTTTGAATTTTACTTTTATACAAAAGGAATCTTTTTCTACGAAGCGTTTTACAAAACGACAAAAAGGAATGTTTTTTAACGTACGCGGTGACAACAACCTTTTCCGCCGCCGCGAGTATTATTTGGTCTTTGGCTTTCTCAACAAGCCGTAATGTTTTTAGAATAAAATAAATACCATATACTCTTTTATGTATTTTGGTATTGAAAATGGTTTTGAAAAAGGATTCTATTATGTCAATATATTTATGATATATTGTGATTGAAATGTGGAAATGTTATCATTCCTTTATATTGGTTTTATGTTTTATGATTTTATATTGGTACTTGGACATTTTAACGGGTGGTTACGTTATAAACCATATGACGGGTGGTGCCGTGAATACCAGGACGGGTGGTTACGTTATAACCTCCAATGCATTGGGTATGGAAGTCGGCCGTATGGCTATTCCATTAAGTGATATGTGTGGAAGTCAACCGTATGGTTATTACACTTAAGTATGTTTATGTCCCAAGTTACCTTTATATATTCTATGTGTTCTTTATATGGGTTTTATGGTAATCCTTTGGTTACAAAAAGGTAAGTAATTATACTTTATTCAGTGAAGATTTTTTTTACTACTTCATGAAGGTGAAGGTATTACTTTGATATAGTATACATGGTTTACTTGATGTTTGAAAAACTAGCCGTTTTCATTCTTTTTGTATCCCTTACTGATCTTTTTATGCTCACCCCAAGTTTTTTTGAAATGTTTTTCACAGGACTTAATATGGAATAAGGTCAAGGATGGGATCAAGGGAATGTCATGCTATATAAAACATGGAACTAGACATGCTTCTTTTAAGAGTTTTTATTATTATGAAAACTTAGTAGAAGTGACTACTTTGTAATCTTTTGAGATGTAAAAGTTATGTTCTAATTCTCTAAAACTCTAAACCTAAAAAGATCCTCAATGTGAATTATTCATTTAATTCAATATTGAGTAAGGTTTAAGGCTGGGGCCTTATAATATGTATTAAAATTGAGGGAAATTATAAAATAATTATATCTAAATAATCTTAAATTTTCATCACATATGTTTATTCGTGATGTTTACATGTAATAATACCATTTTTTATTTTTTAATAATAAATGTTTATGAATTTTTTTAATAAAATCTGACTTTATTTTGCTCTTTAGTCAAAGATCCTATATCTTAGATTTTTTTTGAATTTTTTGAAAGATGTTTTAAAAATTTATAAAATTATTTTTTAAATATATTTTTACACATTTTAGGCAGTTTAAAAAAAATTAATAATGTCTTCATAACATTTTCTGAAAAGGTATATTTTTTATTATCAGAAATATGAATTGATTATTTTTTTAAACCAATAGAGAATGCAAAAAATTAATTACCTTATGGAAACTAAATGTTATAAAGGACCTTTTATAAATGAAATTTTGTTTTGAATTATAAAATTATTAACGATGTTTTGTGGATATTTATTTTTAAATGGTGATTTTCATTGTGAAATAGATATCTTCCTCAAGAAATTTTTTATGATATTTTTTTGTTATATATTTTCATCAAAAACAAATCCCATTATTTTTCATATAATTCACAAAGAATATTTAGTGTTGGAACCATCTTTATTATTTTAAATGATGGTTTATGATCATTTTCATCAAGGAATTTATTTTATCATTTATACTTCATTTTTATACTCATTAAATTTCTCTTGAAATACTTCCATTATTGTGATCATTTGAAAATATAATTTACCCACATATCTATATTATGTATCAGGGAAGTGTTTATTTAATAACCCATATATGTTTCCATTATATTGTGCGGTAAATTTAAATTTTTTTGTTTATTTTCATTAATATTATTAAATATATATTATTTACTCAATTCAGATATTGGATAATAAGGAACATTCTTTGTGAAATAAATCATTTATTTGATATTTGATGAATTCTTTGGACATACTATGATGGGTGAGTCTCCAAATTACATATTACATTGATACATCAGTAGTCTCATAAGGTGAATCATTGAGTTATAATTAAATGGGTATCTACACATAGTTTTGAACCGTCTTAAAAATGGTGCTGGCGATAGAGGTATCATGATGATTGAGATCATGAAATCCAATAATAATAAATTTCCTTCATTAATAATTCAGTTATCTTTATTCATGAAATTTTCACAATGATATCACCTTTTAAAGTTTTTCATTATTAGTTGTTGATTGAATGGAATGTTATTTCAGTTAGTTTACATAAAAATGACTTTTCCATATCTATTCATGATAGTAACCTTATTTATATTCAATGTGGGTTACCTATATACATTTTTATATTGATTATAACATATCAATTCATGATAGTCATCTTATATAAATGGAATGTCTGTTCAACTATTTACCTTTAAATATTGATTACGCCAAATCTAGGTATGATTGTAATGTTATTTGAATAGAATGTGTGTTCACTTATAAACCCTTCCATATTAATTATTCCATAGCTATTCATTATAGTCTTGTTATTTTAAAGGCATGTGTATTCAATTATTTTCTTTTATATATTTGTTATTTCTTTTCTATTCAAGATAGGAAAGTTATTTATATCGCAGGTGTGTTATGTTATTTATGAGATGATATTGTTTATTTGTTATGTAATCATTATATCCCATTATCGATTAAATGACCATCATGTTCCTATATTTACCTTTACATATTGATTATTATTGATTTACAGCTGATAGATTCTGTTTTATTTGACTCTTACTGAGAGTTCGAACTAACCCTTATTGTGTTTCCATTCCTAGGGATCGATGATGTGTTCAATGAATGATATTGATTGATATTGTTGTTGGAATAATGAAATTTTCAAAAAAAAAATATGTTTTGATTTTTTATTCAAATGTATCATGTGAATCTTGTGTGTATCTATTTTACCAAGACTAAGAAAATATTATGTCCTTTTAGATGTAATTCCTTTTATCTTATGCCAATATAGTAAAGTAGATTTCGGCTCGGGGTTACTACATTCAGGGTCATTATAGTTGTTATCAATTCATGGTTAGTAGAAATATTGGGAAATATATTTAGGAAAATGTAGATAAGGGGTCATAACACTATGATTTACTTTGAGGTTAAATATAGAAAACATCATAATTTTGTGGTGAGTTATATATTATGTAGTTTTCCAAGAAATACATCATTTTTTGGGTACTATAAGTGTTCGTGTTTATAAAATTCATATACCAAGGTGTAATAACTATGAAAAACGTGTGTTGGACATGACTGAAGCATTACATGGTACATGAAAAAGGGCCTTACTGCACTCATAGTTTGACACTTTAGGGAGATATGCTTTGGATAGTTTACATTTGATTTATAAAAAAATTATGTTTTATTTGAATAGATTATGAGATTGAATGTCCTTTGTTAAACCTATTGTGTTCTTGATTCAAAATAATGTGTCATGACCCATAAATTACACAGGTTATAATTTATGAGTATATATTTTTCTTACTTTGATTATAATTTCATAAACTCTAACTTTATGTTTTAGTTAATGGTTGGAACTCAAGGGATTAATTTTAACATTGAGCATGAAGGAAAATGTGGTCATTGTGGGAAACCAAATGATATTTTGAATATAGTGAAAGATATATTGATGATGTATAATCGGCTATGTAATGACCCAGAATTTTAAAAATGAAATATCCCTTCATATAATTATGTCATAAATTATAAATCATATAAAATCATATGATGAACCCAAAAAATCATTATAAAAGAAGAATGAATGAAATAAGAGGGTTTTCAGAAATCAATGAACATGTACCAATGGAATAGTAACTCGACCATTGGAATAGTAATTTAACCCATTATGAATAGTAAACAACTCATTAGAATAGTGAACACCCCAATGAATGTATAAATAAAATTCAGGCATCTTAAAAATGAAAATATTATTTAATTATATCATATTATTCATAAATACATGTTTTTAAAATGAAAATTTAAGTATTGATATTTTATGGAAACATACATTTTTATTTAGAATTTTGTGATTAATATAGTGATTTGAAAGAAAAGTAATTTTCAGTAAATATATTAATAAATAAATATATATTGGATAATTATAATAATATAAGTTTAGTGAAAACAATTATTTTTCCATAGTGTTATAAAATTAGTTATAATATTAAAAATGGGTTTTTTGAATAAATGATGATTTAATTTAAGAAAAAAATTTTATATTAAGATTTTTTTGTCAAATGAAGTATATTTTATAATTCTACCAAAAAAAAGTGATTATTATGACTTTTTGGGATCCTTCTAAAATAATTGACTTTTTTGTGAATAGTGAAATATGGTATTTTATGGTATAAGCTAAATAAATTTATTATAGAGTCATTGTTGATTTAGAGGTTATTTAAGAACCATTTGTTTTAAATCACATGTACTATCTACTATACATAATCACAATATTCCATTCTATTGTTATTCTTGAGCCAAAATAATAAAAAACTGAATAAAATAATACAAAAAAACACCCTTGTCCCACGCTATAAATACCACCCCTTCTCTTGAAACCTCTAAATACATGAACCATATCCATATTATGTCTAATAATATTCCTACGTATCTCAGCCTTTTCTATAATCATTTTTTACCAATAAAATACCAAACTCAAGTTCCTCAAGGAGGTTCTCAACGAGAAGAATTTAATTGGTAAAAGCCTGTTTATTTTTTCATTTAATTGCATTTCAATTTATTTAATTTTATTATTCTATCATAACCTACCATAATTCAAGTGACATTATAACTCTAGTATATTTTATAAACATTAATTTTATTATGTTAACGGAATAAACCATCATCATTTCTATTCCCCTCTCTTATGCTTTAAAAATGGAAACATTTCTTGTAATGTATTGATTTGTCGGATTCAAGACGATTAGTTTATTAGTTCTATTACCACCTTCATGGATGGTAAAACTAATATCGTTAAAAAATATTAAAATATATTTATTACATCTCATTTACTGTTCTCTAACTAGTTTTTATACGTAATTTTAATTAATAACAGAAAACTTGTTCGTGATGATAAAAAATAACCCAATATAATCTATCTTGTTAACATTAACAATTTATCTAATGAAAAATCGTCAAAATGGAATAATAAAGAT
Source organism: Viscum album (assembly GCA_963277665.1). NCBI lineage: Eukaryota > Viridiplantae > Streptophyta > Magnoliopsida > Santalales > Viscaceae > Viscum > Viscum album. The sequence goes on along the minus strand of OY728134.1, from coordinate 598,482,099 downwards.
ATATAAGATCATAAATTTTTATGTATTATCATTATTAACATAATTTTTAATATTGGACTACTATTCTCATTTTAAATGATTTTTTATACATGTATACAAATAAAATGATCATGAAAACAAAGGAATGGAATGCTCGTGAATGTTAAACATGTATCTCATAACTCATAAAAAAGGCCATAAATGAACTTTATAAAATTATAATAAATAAAATAAATATATAAAAGTTTCTTAGTTAATTAATAAATGGATTATACTGGATTATTCATGTTATTAAGATCATGTGCAGAACACATTCAGACATAAGGTACGATACACTTTATGAAGATCATTTTTTCCTTCGGGTCACTCTTAATCTCTATTTTTCCTATTTTACTATTATTAATTATTAAATAATTATTCTAAATTATGTTTATTCATTTTAAACACATTTATCTAGATCGGTATATCCTTTTTTGAGAGGTAAAGACATATTTTAGAAATGTCTATTCTCAATTATTCTTGATAAGCAAGCACAAGAAAAGGGAACATCGGGAATTATTAACCATTTTCATGTGAAGAACATTAATTTATAGGTCACTATTATTTTTATAAATTAAATATTTTTATCATTAAAAACTATCTCTGTTCATTTATGAATTTATAAAAACAATTATTCTTTTTTCATTTTATATAATCATCAAAAACATTTCTTTCAACCGCACTAAAGTGGTTGACTTATAATGTTTTTAAATTATATTTTTAAATTATTCCACATCAGTTTCAAATAATTTATCATGATCTATGCTTATATAACCTTATTAATTTCAATTTATATTTTAAATCCATTCTTTTATGGGCATTATTATGTTATTCCAACTTTAATGCTCAATAACATGATTAAGATACACATTTCTTTTCATGGGTAACCCCTATGTTTAAAACTTTTGTTTGATACATCATATGGAGCACATATGAATGAATAGGTTATGAAGGGTTCACCATGATAGAACTCTAATTCATAGGCTAATGATTAGTCTCCTAAGACATCATGTTGATTTAGGGAGTGAACCTAAATCATTTATGGGACTTTTTCTACAATGAGAAATGGTCTTTGTAGTTAGTATTCACTAATTCTTATGTTATGTTGTATATTGTTTCAATATTCCCATGATGAAATTATTTCATGATACCATGATATAAATATTATTCATACTTATGATAATTCATCTTCCATTCATTTTATACTTTCCATTAAATATCTTTAGAATCAAAATATTGGATATAATTTCCAGTTTAAATTTTATCCTTATTCCTTAAAAGTTTCAATTTATTAATATTGTCATCTATGTATTAATTCACATAATAGTAGTTTTTTTTTCTTAGTTTATGAAATGAAATAGAATATCCTATGTCGACAATCAACACAATATGAAATGTGATGATTTCCATAATGATATGCCAAATATGACGGGAATGGGTGCCCAAAACGTCATGAAAATACATAATAAACTAGTTAACGTTATAAATAATAACTTGAATTAGGTGGATATTTTAACTTATTTTAAGAAATATAAATTATTTTTTGTATACTTTATGTGATAATATTATCCAACAATTAGTGGATCTTTTGATCCCATCATCCCAGAGAAATGGATTAAGTCCATTGAGAAGATACTCTTTGTCATCCAAAGTTCAAAAGAAGAGAAAGTTTTTCCGTAGTCTATCATTTTAATAGTGAAGTTTATCAGTGGTGGAAAATGATCAATATAACAATTTTTATGGAAGAAAATGATTCAATGGAATTAGAATATTTTAGGAAAAAATTTTAAATAAATATTTTCCCTAAACCCTCCATCTTAAGATGGAATGGTAGATCCATGTACTGAAGAAAAAGGGAAGAATTTTCTATATGGGTATGTGAGGAGAAAATTACAATTCTTTAAATATATGTCACTGGTGTTTTGATGATTATAGAAAGCAAGGTGGATGACTTATTAAATATACTAAAGCAATGTCCATGAATAGTGTTGGTGATTCGAGACATTGAAAAATATTGGTAGATTATCTAATGTGTTTATAAAGATGAAATGTAGATAGAAGACTCCCAGTGGTCTCATAGGGAACAATATAAAAATAAAAACCCCATGATTAATATTGGATGGTCAATGAAAAAATAGCATGCTTGAAAGAAAACCCAACATCTGTTGTGTCAAAATATTGGGAAGAAGCATCGTGGGAACTATCTAAAGCTAACCATGAGAATCTAAAATCTTGAATAATTGAGTATCTAGAAAATAAATATCAATGATATATAAGGAATCCCACTAATTTAGAATAATAATGATTGTTTGGGATCAACACACAACCTATACTATAGAGTTTCAACTACATAGGACATGGGAATTTTGTCGTCTATTTCCCAAATCCAATGGCTATTAGAGATATCATTAAAAAAAGCCTACAAGGAAGAAAGGAAGATAATATCCTATCAATACTGCTATGGTGGATCCTAAAAATGATGTGATTATAGGTAACTTGGTTATTCATTGACGAATAGTTACCATATTATTTAAATCTTGTTCTATGCATGTAAAAGCTCGAGATTTTATAAAAATATATTCCTTTTAATTTCATTAATGTCTTGTGTTGTACGATACACCAAAAGGAGCTTTCTTAACATGTATCCTTGACTTTCCTTGCATTACACGCAATTTAGACCTTCCTCGATAGCGTGTGTAGTACGCAATACCGAGTTTCACTAAACAACGATATGCTATTAAAATATTATTAAAACTAGCCATTATGAATAGTAATAACCACCTTTTAAAATTTTATAAATTTTAGCTCTAAAAATGGACTTCATTTTTGGATTCGGAGTATCGAATTTAGCCTAAGGTGAAATTTTGGTAATTTTCGGATAACTTTCATATTCTGATTAATAGTGAAAATTACTAAATTATAATTAAAAACAACTTTTTTAATACAATTAATTAATAGTGATAAATTATTAATTTGAGTGGTTTTAAAGTATATTTAGAATATATTTTTACAATTTAATACAATGTTGGTCATTGGATGTAATTTCACATTTAAACCAGTCATAAACAAGTGTCAATCTTTTGATAGTTATTATCTCTTAAGAACACGCTATTTATTTTGACGACATGAATTAATTTTTAAATTAATTAATGCAACTAATATGTTTTGAATTTGATAAAATAGAAATAATTTTTTAATTCACAATATCAAATATAGATTAGATCTAATTTTTGGTATTTTTATGGAAACTTTCATTTTTTTTGTTGAATAGTGAAACCACTAAGTGGTAGTTAAAAAACTGAATTTTTCATAAAACTTAATTTTAACGCTTCTGTGAGTGGAATTTCGAAAATCTGAGAAACACGGTTGATTTCAGTAAGTAAAATGTGGTTCAATGAGATTAAAATATGTTTTTGGTGAATAGTAACTTTTTACTTTTTTTACCACGGTTAAAAGTAAATAGGGTAATTAAGGGTAAAAATGATATTATTATTACCCTAACACATGTCCTAATTCTATTGGACAAGTTTAATTCGATCCAAAACAACCATAGTAATAAACTATGACCATTAGGCCCACTTGGATTAGATTAGGACATTTATTATTAATTTATTTAAAGAAGGGTTAAAATAGTTAAAATGAAAGTTTAATAAGTAAAGAATTTTTAATATGGGGTTATGCCTAAGATAAATTCTACTATATATATTCACTAGAAAGCTAAAAAGATTTCCTAAATAATGGTATTTTATTTGTAATTTTTAGACATTAAATAAGTTAATTTATTTATGACACAACGATGATACAGTAATTATCTTATTAATGAAATATTGACATAATTGATGTTATAAATTCCCAAATAAATATAATTTGAGACTTTTTATGAACTAAAATAATTTTATAGGTTAATATGACATGTTAGGATTGCTTTAATTAACTTTGGTCGAAGTTATAATTCTGTTATGAGTTTCAAACAAATCAACTATTGAATAGTGTCAAAATTGACATAAAATAGTTTTTAAAACAAATATTATATTATTAATTGTTATTTTATTCCTAAAAATCTAAAGTTCGGCCAAATGACTTAGAGAAGGGTATATATACTAATAAAACACAACATGGGGGTTTCTTGGATGTATATGGTATGTTTATTAACTATATAATATAAAAATACAAAGTGACATGGTAAATGTCAATCTAATTAACTAAGAGTTAAAACTAAAAGATAAGGTTAATATAATGACATAAACTTGTATAAATTCTATTGTATGAGAGGCTTTCGACCCATCACCACCTTATCTTCGAAATAACTCAATTTGGAGCTATTTAAAACCGAACTTGACTTTATAATAAAATAATATTTTTAGTTATTCCAAAGGTGCCCCTCTCCTCCCTTATAAAAGGGAACCTCCTCCCCCTCTTCCTCACACCACTTTGAGCCTTCAAGCTCGGTCAACCCCTACCAATTTATTCTCTACACTTCCCTAGAAACATCCTAGAGGTTCTGGTATTCTTCAAAGACCTATTTTAGTGCCCTAAAAGGATGTCTCAAAGAAGCACTTCAAAGAAGAGGTAATGTCTGTTACCGGTTCTTTCATCTTTATTTATTCTTCAACTTATTCTTCTTTAGTTGTTTAATTATGAAGTAATAACATCAGTATCACTAATATACTGATATGTTATTATAAGTATGAAACAACCCTATTTCACCATCTATCCGTCCTACGGAAAAAGAAATCACAGCGTGTGCGTACGTACAGAATACTGTCTCCACGCCGTGGTGTAATCTATTTTCCACCACCACCTTACTTGGATGGGTATAATGGTGTAAATAATTACTATATATGACTATTATAAAGTGATATTGATTCTGAAATAGTATATATACACTCCAATACAATTCCACGATCATTGGAATGATATCATCACTCGTGCGTACGTACGGAATACCGTCTCCACGATGTGATGCGACTCGTTCTACATGATCTTCATTTCATAATGATTATATAAATTAATTGAATGAATAAATATGATATATATTACACTAATACCATTCTGGATATGAGGTATCTTTAACCTAAAGAGAATAATAAGAATTTATTCGACAAAACACGCATAAGAACAAAAAGTAATAAACACCCGAATAACAAGTAGTAATGAAATATTACTAATAATAAGCTAAGAATATGACTATATATGATATCATAAAAATACGTATGATTCTGTAATAAGTCAATAAAATTATTTAAATCATTATACAGGAGGTTCGGACACGTACAAAGCATATCAGACCAAAGGTAAGGGAAATATCACAATCTCATTTTTATCCGAGATTGTTTATACTTTGGCATTTATTGGGGTGTATTTTATCATCCACATCCATGTTTCCTCAATATGTAATATTATTTACATCCACCAACAGGTGTTTAAATCCAATTTTACCCTTCTATGAGTTTTTAGTAAAATATATGAAAGGAATCTTTTGTCGTTTTTCATACGAGGTACTTTTTGACTTTTCTGACAAAAGTACAAGAAGAATGTTTTTTTAACTTATACCGTATGAATGGATTTTTCAAACATTATTTCCAAGAAGCTTACTTTACAAGTTTTCAAGTTTATTTTTAATCAACATATTTTAGTTTAAAATTGTATGACATGTTAAGAAAGGAAAATGTTTTTGAAGGAGAAAGGATATTTTCCTCAAGAATAGAGTTCAAGTGTTTTATCAAAATTATTTTCCATCTAAGATAATAAAGGGTTTTGTTTCTATCCCTATTTTTACATTGATTTGATTATGTTGTTATGGAATTATTTTTATTAATTCCTTTATCTTATATGAATTGTTTTATGATGTCATGATGTTTAAGATTCCCATTTTTATTATATGGGTTATGCAGTGATGTGTGATTTAATATTTTGTGGCACACATAAGAATGGTATCATTATGAGATGGGTGGGACCTATATCTCCCTCCAATGCATTGGGTAAAGATTTTATATCTCAGGAGAAAGAAATGGCTGGAACGGTAGGTTATACCGGTTCAGTGAAACAGGACTGAAACGAGGGTGACTCGGTTCAGAAATGGACTTTGTCCACTAAGATAGTCTTGGCAATGAGTCTTGACTAATAAGATATGATTCTATATTATTATGTGTGTATGCCACAAAGTTTCATGTTTTATGTTATTATTATTGGGATTTCATTTCACTACTATGATTTATCCCATCTTATGAAATTATGCTCTCTTTTGCAGGTTAAGATTTCCAAAATGTTATGTTCTTATGAAAATGATGTGATTGATATTTCTTTTGATTACCCTTACTGAGCATTTGAGCTCACCCTTTTATGTTTTTCTTTTCCCCAGGATATAAAGAAAGGTTTTAGGTAAAAAAAGGAAGATCTTTATGGGAGATGTTGAAGATCTTTCACCACGATTAGAAGATTATATTCCGAGTTTCCAAAGACACTAAACTATTACGATCCTTGTGCGTGTGTTTTTGTTATGTACTAAGTATTCCGCAAAAGTAATGTAATGTCCATGTACATCAATATTAGGGTCTCTACAATGCATTCTTTAATATCATTAATACATAGTATAACTATTCAAAAACCACAAAAAATATAGAGGACGACTTATATTTGAGAATAAGAAAATGGGGGAATTATTTCCTTGAATGTATTTGACTCCTCCACGATTAATGTTTTTTGAATGATCCTCCCAAAGAATCATTTCATACTTAATTTGGTGGAATTTTATTTTTTATTAGTAATGGATTGGAAATCTTAATGTAATTACAACATTAACATTAAAAAAGGGACATCACACATCATATCCCGATGTAACCTCTAATTAGCAATAAGTGTAAGGAGGAAGATGAATCTCTTTCAGAATCATCATCTCAATTGTGGATATTTTTTCCTTATGAGAATAAATATCTAGTTTAAATGATTTATTAAAATAAGAGAATCATGTTATAATACATGGCCATTGTGAGGGACTATACTAATTTATTCCCTAAATAATTTCCTCATCTTCCTCCTAATAAATAGGTTGAGTTCTCAACTAAACTGATTCCTAAATATATTACTATATCATAGATAAAGCGACCGTCTTGTTTCATACATTAAAACAACACAACATTTCTAGACTACATAAAACGTTTTACAAAAATACGACCAAAGATCATACTAGTATTGTGCCATTAGAAACATGGAAACATAAACACTATTACATAAATGGGCTATATCATCTCCCACTAGGTTCTTCATTACTGGGACCCTTCTTAGAAAAATAAAAAACAATACATTACTTTATAACATGGGAGAAGTAATCCAAAAAATAGGTGAGCTCAGATACTCTGTATGGTTAAAAATGGATATACATAAACACAATCATGAGAATAATTGTATGCTAACGTGATCATGAAAATAGAATATCATACCCTATTTATTACAGATCATAAACATGAAAAATTTAGTAAAGCATGGTAGATAAAATAAATTAATCATATGGAAATAAACAATGTATTCCATGAAAGCATAAAATTGGAATAAAACATGGAATTTTTACAAAGACATAAGCATATAATATGATTTCAATAATGTTAAAGGAATCATTACCAAGACCATGTTGGTATAATGGGTCACTACATATACCATATTGGTTATAATGGTTTACTACCACAGACATCTTAGTATCATGAGTTATCTCCTAAGACCATCTTTCTAGTCATGGTTTACTTCCCGGGCCTTCTACATAGTAATGGTTTATTCCCAATACCATCTTAGTCTATCACATGAGATTTAAAATATTACTCAATTAATTCGACGGAGATATAGGTCACAACCATCTAATAATTAAATCACACATACACATGTCATAAGATCCTAAATAATCATATTATAACCCATGAAATTAAATGGGTATTAAAAAATGTAATAATATCATAACATAATAAAAATATATAGGTCTCATAATCATTTCACCATAATCATAACCCTTTAAAAGATGGGGGATTCAAAATCATATAACCTGTGAAAGAGAAATGTGCTAAATAAAAAATGCACCATCAACACATAAAAAATTTAGAGAAATATTAGGAAAGGAAACATTGAGTAATTTCCTCAAAAAATATTTATTAACACAAAAATATGTCATCTTATATTATAAATAATTTTAAAATATCTTTTATACATATTAATTGTGGAAAATATCATTTCTACGTTGAAAATACATTTAAAAGCATAAAATATATTCAAAAAAACGTTTTCTTTAAAAATATATATGAAAAATTATAAATAATTAATTGAAAACCATAAAAAAATTTAAAATACTTTTTCCATTGAAAATTATCTTCATTAATCATTTGAAAACATTTTTGAAAACAATTTTTCTAAATATCATTTTTGAATAAAATATATTTCCGACCGAAAAAAGAAATACATTCCGATTTTCGTAAAGGCCATTTTATTAAATATATTAAGAAAAAAAGAGTGTAAAATTGTTCTAAAACAATAATATTTCATGAATAACCATATGACAAGAAAATTCATGATTTTTATTGGTATATAGATCATAATATTTCAATAATAGAAGTATAATCATATTCAATCTTGATAAACGTTGGGATTTTATCAATAAATACTTACCACTTTATAATAGGGGATCATATTCTCCATGTATGAAAATGAAATTACATGAATATTAAAATATCATGAAATTAGTTATATATAATAAATAAATTTTAAAATTTAATTATATGAACATCAAAAAAGACTATTGGTGCATAATAAAACATGTGTATCAAAGAATGAAAACTGAGACAAACCTATCATACTGATTTGGCTGATTTAGATTCATTATCCCCATAAAATAATAAAATATATTAGTTATTTAAATAACTATAACTATATGTATATTAAACATTGAATACATCCATGGTTAGTAAACACATCATACAAAAGGAATGGGTGTTGAATAAAGCAAGCATCTCATGGAAATAAAAAGTGAGATGAAATCCCCATAAAATGTGTCTTGAATCTTACCATACTCATTAAAACCACCTATATAAAAAATATAATTTTATTATAAATATTTAATAGAACCATATTAAAATATCTAATATCATAAATGTTTTGATTATTACCTTATATTACCGGCTTGTTAACAATCTTATGTTAAGGTTTCAATTTGGGAAATATTCGCTTTGTTCATCAGATGCATCCTAATTTGATATAACATTGGTCCTTATAATTATATCATGATTAATGGATTTTTAATAATTATATAAATATAATTTATATTCCATATATGTGTATTATAATAATCTATATAATACACATTTATTAAATGGAATACATTGTTCAGGTTGACAGAAAGTTATAAGTACGAATGAACATTGTTTCAATTTTCAATGTCATATTAAATAAAAGAAGGTAAATATCATATGTGTATATATATATATATTATAATTTCATTATTATATTATATATATTATATAATTATATTAAACCTATCCATAATATATTCCATGTAGTGTGCGAACGATTCACATCGTATTAAGGGGGCAGTAATCTAGACATCCTCAAATGAAATTATCGTACATACACCAAATGGAATGTATATAGATAGGTTTTGTAAAAGAACTATATAAAATTAAATACATAATAAATATAATATATAAGATATTTAAATATATTGTACATCATAATTTTCATTATGAGAGGCGGTAATGAATAATTAAATAGTCATCATTTTTTGACGCGGTAGTTCTCTGAACACATAAATAGTTGGTTAGTTACCCATTATATGAAGGTGTTTTTCAGTGTAAGCTAAAAAATTGGCATAAAAAATCATTTTTTATTGAAGATACTAGTTTTTCCATACAATAATGGAATAATTATTTTGGAGGGAGTGGAAAAACAAAATAAATTAAATGAGCATGAAAGAAGACGTTACCTCTAAATTGGGTAAATATATTTGGTTTGTGCCAAAAAGGCTTCCTTGTGTTACATTATTCCCAATGGGAGAATTCTAGGTGGAATAGAGGTATGTTGTGTCGTTTATTGGTCATTGTTTTTCCAAACCTAATTCCTTTGAGATGTGTGAATCATAGATAGAGTTGGAGGCCTTTTATAGGGAATGGAAATGGCATAGTTAGAATTTTTGAAAACCAGTTATGTGTAACAACATTTTTAAATAAATAAAGTCATAAAAAACAAATCAAAATCAATAATGGAAGGTTCATGGAAGAATAATTTCAGAAAATGGGGTTATTTACAATTTTATAGGTCGTTTTGTGTCATAAATTTAAGGTGTAGTACGTTTTAGCTTATTTTTTCTCTAAATGATTGTAATTATTTTTAACCACATTCGCTAATCTTTTTTGTCAAAAAAATTGAACATATTAAAATTTTAGAATTATTCTGGTTCAAAATATATAATCGATTTATAGAATTTTTAATCAAACATGTTGTAGTAAATAATTTAAAAATAATCCCATTTAAGGGACGAAACTACGGGTTTTTAATTTGCCAACATCAAAAAGATTACTATGTTTTTGTACCCAATTTACAATTGAAATTGATGGAAGTGTGATAAATATGATTAATTTATAAAAATATTAACTAATAAAAAAATTAAACCAAATTAAAATATAATTTATTGTTATAAATAAAATATACTAAAAGGTAGCTTTTAATTAAAATCTTTTATTTTTCACTTTTTATCCAGAAATGAGTTTTCTCATAAAAATCCCAAAAATTCTCTCAAAGCTAAATATGAAATTATAAATTCAAAAATGAAGTTTATTTTATCAAATTTATTTTCTAAATTTTTCTACAATTATTTTTTATATTTTTCATAGAAGGACAATAAAGGCAATTCATTTGAGAAAATAGTATTTTTAAATATATAAGGACTTTACCAAAAATTATATCTCTAATTAACAATATGGTTTATTTATATATATATAATTATAAATAATATTTGAAAATTAGTTATTATTTTTCATATTAATATGTTTAAAATATTTGATATAATTAATTCATTTAAATAATTATAACAATTAAATGATGTTTTGTTGAAAAATCGATGTTGCAGGTAATGTAGGCCTAGTCAGTGTTATGTGTAACATATGCCAAGTAGATGGTCCATGTTCTATACACCAATTCTATTTTCCACATAATGTACACTAATTCTGTGTTGTGTGAAATGAATATTTGAGTTACTGCATTGCAAGACTTAGATTAAAATTTAATTTAATCAAAAATGGTACTTAAAAATTCAGTACGTTAAATTATACCCATCATATAAATAATTGCTCCCTCAAACTTTAACACTAGGGAAAAAATGATGATAATTATACTTCATAATATACTCATGTCTCGACATAGCATTATCTAACAAACTATTTCTCTATAAAACATTGACAGGGTGAGTGGTCTTGTTTTGTAGATGTTTATCTGATCAGTCTATAATTTCAACTACATGTTCTTCATAAGAATGATAATTCTCACGTGGTATTCCCTCATAGTTTAGTACAAGTGAAGTGATTGGTATATAATTACTTAGGATAATTAAATTGATCACATCGTGGAATTGATATATATTTGGTGGATGTTCCAAGAGATATGATACCATCCCAATAGGATCAATAATCTCAAATAGACTGATATACCTAGGGATTAACTTCAATTTCTTTGAGAACTTCATTATATTCTTCCATGATGAGATTCATAGAAAACTATTTTCCACAGTACTAAATTATATATCATGTAATTTATTTTCAACATAAATTTTCTACAATGTTTTAGTTGCCTTGATATGATGTTGAATGGTTCTAACTGTCATAACCATTTCTTTAGCGATTTAGGGTCACAATATCTTTCATCCTCAATCCTCATACTAGAACACTAGATATCAACATTTATTCATATATAGGGATTCATAAGGTTCCATCTAAATGATTTAGTTAAAACTATTATTTTAAGATATATCAACTAGATGAATGAGTTGATCCCAACTACCATTGAAAACTAGAGAAAATTTTCTCAACATGTTCTTTAGGGTTTGAATTGTTATTTTATATTGAACATCCGTTTGTGGTTGATGTGAAATGTTGAAACTCAATCTTGTATCATGATCTTGTTAATGGGTTCACCAAAACATTGTGGTGAACCTCTAATCTAGATCAGATTTAATGGAATATTGCACTCAGTGACACCTTATCACTTTTTTAATATATATCTTGGGAAGCTAAACTAGAGAGAAAGGTTCTCTAATACAAATTATTTTTTTTATCATAGTAAGGAGATATACAAACACCAATATTAATTAAACCATTTAGAGGGTTTTGAAGTGAAATGAAAAAATCCATAGTGGTGTTCCCCAATTTCCATTCAATTATTTTTAATGGATATAAAATCCCGATTGACTTTTATCTTTCGTCCTTAAATTTTTGTCATACTAAGAACCGAGATACAAAATATGAAATATCTCTATTTATTAGATCTCTCTTGAAGTACTCTTTCATGTTACTATATATTATTTTACTTCCCAGATGAATCGAGAACAAAGAACTACAATCCACCTATAATATACCCTTCTTCAAATATAGAATGAAAGGAACACATACATTGTTCTTGAACCTTATCATTACATCCTAATCAAGGTTAAACCCAAGAATCATTCAGAATTTCTTTGGATGCTGTAGATCGTTTTTATGTGCCTCCTTAATATTCAAATTGATAGAGGGTTGATCATTCATGTGAGAAGGAAAATATTTTCCCTTACTTTAGTATTTCTAGATTTATATTTTTAAAATCTAGAAACATGGGATCTTTTTTTATCCTCATCATGGATTAGAATTCATGATTCTATTTACTCAAAGAATTGAAAACCTTGATCTCCTTTTGAGGGTGGTAATATATTTATTAGTAGTAATCCATTATAAATTCTAACCATTTTCCCTGGTACATATTCAACTCCTTTTGTGTTAATAAATATTGTAGACTTTTATAAATATTATATATATCATCTTTTCTCTATAAAGATAATTCCTCCACAACTTTGATGAAAGAATTACCACTAATAACTCAAAATAATGAGTTCTGTAATTTTTATCATTAATATTAAATTTCCCAGAGTGATATGTGATAACCATGTTATTTTTCATAAGAACATATCCCAGACCCTTATTTGATAAATCAATATATATTAAAAACCCTTTTACACAATAGGGTAATATAAGAACATATGAAATGACTATATTTCTCTCCACTTCCTTAAAATTTCCTTACATTCATCTGTCTAGAAGAACTTGAATCTCTTCTGAGTAAAATTGGTCATAAGATTTGATATTCTTGAGAGATTCCCTACAAACAGTAGATAATAACCACCTATACCAAGAATTCTACAAATCTTAGTCACCATGGATAGTTAAGGCCATCATTCAACAAACTCTATCATTGATGGATTCACTCCAATACTATCTCATTATATTATTGGCCAAAAAATAAATCATTTTGAAGCAAAAATTAATATTTTTTAAATTACACATATATTTTATCCTTCCATATAGTATTTTGAATATTATTCATTTTATCTTCATGCTCATAATTTCTATTTGAAAAGATAATAAAATTATACATAACAATATCCAAAAAATGTTCAAGTTATTCTATATAGACTCTATTTATTAAATCCATGATGATAATTTTGGAATGAGTATGACCAAAAGGCATCAATATATATTCATAGTGTTTGTATATTATATGTAATACCATCTTGGGTATATCTTCCATCTTGACTCTAAATTGATGATATCTAGAATGAAGTTCAATCTTGGAAATGAATTTAACTCCACACAGTTGATAATAAAAGTCATCAATACAAGTTCAATGACACTTGTTTTTTATTGTGTTCATTTTCATCTCTCGATAATCAATGTAGATTGGCATTGACTAGTCTTATTTTTTTCTAAAAAAAATAATTGTTTCACCCCATAGTGACAGACTTTTCCGAATGTATCCCATATCATGGTTTTCATGGATTTTCTTCTTCAATTCATGCCACTATATTGAGGATATTATATAAGGTGTATTTGAAATTGGTGTGGAATCAGAAATGAGTTATATTGAGAACAAAACTCACATTTTGGTGGAAGGCCAAGAAACTCTTCCAGAAATACATCCACAAATACCTGAAAAATATGTATGTCATAGCTTCTTATTATATCATGAACCATTTTAGATAATAAATCCTTTTTAATGGGAATTTAGACCCATACTACGGGTGTAATCTCCGAAAGAAATTTATTCTTATTTCCACACTGATGGATGATCATAGGAGGGATTATAATATCAAACATAAGATTCCTTCCTCAATAATTGATGTGGTATTTATGTAGGGAATCAAATTATATGACTAACATTACATCAAATTAAACCAAATTAACAATGAAAATATTTATTGGAAGCACATTACCACATATATAAACAATAGAGTAATCATATACATGGGTTATAATCATTTTAAAATTAGGGGTTTTCTCTAATAATTACACATATAAAAATTTTGGTGTAATATTAACACCCTTATATAATTCTCCATATATTAAATAATGGGTATATAAGTGAATAAAATATGACAATAGTAGTTCTAGAGTAGAAGGTTTGTGTATATTTCACCACATCATTGTCACACCCCTTTTCAGAAATAGCGATTGCATGAGATTTCACATTATCCCTTTGCTAAAGTTTTCACTGATATCTATTATCATCGACAACCCATTAGTTTAGGAATTGGTTAGAATAATGAAAATTCACTTTACACACCTAGAACTAAATCATGGGAGGTGCATTCTGTGTCACATTTTTTTTATTCACAACTTTAGCTAACTTCATCCAATAACATTGGTAATGAAATTCCCTATGGACTTCACTTCAACATTTAGAACATTTGTTACACCCCTTATTGAAATTCCCCGCATGCTTCTTCTATAATATAGAGAATATAGTAAATGTCATTTTCTTCTCTTCATGGTTTTTATATTATCATTTATAATCCACATTACATTTATTTTTAAAAAAAATGGGATTGATACATGAATCCAACCTCTATTTCAAAATATTTTTCACGGCACTAAAGATCTTCATAGATAATAAATTTTCTTATGGACATTGACATTCTGAGACTTAGCATTAATACAATGAAAAAGAAATCAACATTATATTCAGGATGGATGATAATTCAGGAATCATTCTTCACAATTCTCATGAAATTAGTCTCATAGGTGCCAACAGATTCATCCTCCCTTTGCTTCAACTCAAGGAACAATTTTCTATATCTGTATGATGAATACTTTGAAAGTACTTATCAAAAAATATTTTGTTGATGTAATTATAATCAATGGATTCAAAATCATCATCCTACCTCATAATCACAAATATAGTTGACCATTAGTTTTCTTCACCTTCTAAATGATAAATAGCCGGAATGAATTTCTCCTTCTTTGATCAATGGAGAACAGATAATAACTTTTCAGTAGTATTGATACATTTTTAGAAACAAGTGGATCAAAGGACCCTTGTAAATAAGGGGGAAGTTTCTTCATGAAATACTCAAAATAATGTTTTCCCCTCATATTATCATTTCGTAGTCCACCATGATTCATAAGGTAAGAAAATTGTGTGATCTCAGTAATGGGGTTTTTCATTATTTCTACCATTGAATTTAGTTTCTCAGGAGGACAATCACTTCATTGTCCATCATAATCACCATTAAAAATAATCCTTAAGGTTACATCCATTCAAAAAAACCAAAACAATACAACAAGAAACATTTATCATAATGAAGAACCACATAATTATGAATAGTCACTTATAGGATGTTAAATAAAGGAAAACAATCATTAATCTTTGACACCATAGGATCATCTGAGGTTTTTCATAGGAATATTCTATTTAAATCCTTCATGATGGTTCATGAAGAGTTATTTAATTACAAAATCATATACCCTAATATTGTGAAAGAAGATGTGCAGTAAAGACTATTGTAATTTACCAGATTAAATTGAGTCAGGCCTGTAAAATCTTATTGGAGACGTTAACCCTAGGTACATATATCAAATAACCACATCCACTAATAGTATATAGACAAGGATTAATTTATAAGAAACCACTAACTCAATACCTCACCAAAATTTCAAGTCATTTTCCTATAGTTTTATGTATTATAAAAATATTCAAAGACATGTGATTAGGGATCACACTAAGGTCTTCTCATCCTAGGGTCCAAATGTTAACTAAAACATTTCTTTGATTCCAACTATTAAAAACCCTATTTTTTTAAGTTAACATTACTGAAAATTATTGGAATACATAAAATATCATAAAAATGACTCCCAAATACCATACTAGTCTATTGTATTTGGAAACATATAAACCTAAACCTTGGTTCATAAATGAGATAAATCATCTCTCACTTGGTACTTCATGACAACAACATTTTTTGACCCATCAATCATAATACATGTATTCATAACCTGGAGTAAGGAAGCATAAAAATGGGTGAGCTCATATGTTTAGTATGTGTAAATGAGGGATATAAGCAAGCATAATCATGAGTATAAGGTTATGATAATAAGATCAGGAATATTAAATAACATACCCAATATATCAAAGATTATAAACAGGAATCATGGAATAAATCTTGTATGATCATAATATATGAATGAAATGGAAATAAAGCATGCAATCTACGAAATCATAACATATAAATAAACCATGGAATTTATACAGAAATATAAGAATATAATATTATCTATATAGTTTCCAATGAATTGCTGCTATGACCATGTGGGTAGTATGAGTTCTCTCCCCGTACAATATTGGAAGTCATTTTTTACTCACATGTCCATCTTATTTGAATGATTTAACTCTTGATACCATTATGATAGAAAGTATTTACTACCATGGACATCTTTGTAGTCAAGGTTCATTCCCAAGACCATCTTAGTATATATGATGAGATATGAATCATTACCCAATGCATTGGATGGAGATATAGGTCCAAATAATCTAAAAATGAAATCATACATACATGTGTTACAGGATTATAAATAATCATATCATTACCCATGAAATGAATTGTTATTATAAATAGGTAATCATATCATTACATGTGAAAAAATATAGGATTCATAATAAATTCATCACAAACATAACCTATTAAAAGAAGGGTATTTCAAAAGCCTAAAACCCAAAAAATTGAAATTGGTTTCATAAACATCATTCCATCAAAATATAATCCTTTTATAGAAATAATATGAATAGAAACATTGAATAATTTTACTAGAAATGAAAGAGTAACACCAAAGGATTTTATCATAGATGGTAAAAAAATTAATCACCTATTTACACATTCTCTTATTTAAAAATATCATTCCTTCATTGAAAAATATTTAAAAAAACATTTTTGAAAACATTTTTATTTGAAAATAGATTCAAAAAACTATAAATAAACATATAAATAATTAAAATAATTTTTTATTAAAAAATTATTCATTGATCATTTGAAAATATTATGCAAAACATAATATGTATACATGGTTTTTGAATAAAAGTGCATTCCGACTGAATATAGAAATATGATCAGATTTAAAAAACTATTTTCATAAATATATTAAGTACTAAATAGTGTAAAATGGTACTAAAACATCAACATATCAATAATAAATTGAGGAAAATATAAATAATTATTTTTATTGATAGATGGAACATAATATTTTACTAAATTAAGCATAATCATAATCAATCGTGATATATACTGGCATTGTTTCAATAAATTAATACCACATGGTAAATTGGGATCATACAATCCATGAAAGAAAATGGAATTAAAATTAAATTAAATTATCAACAAATTATGTATATTATTGATATTCCATTTAAAATGGAAGTATATAGACATTGAAAAAGAATCTAGCTACATAATAAAACATTTTTCTCAAAGAACAAAAATTGAGAAAAAATGCCTTACCTATTTTCAATAGTTTTACACATTAAACCCATGAAATAAAGCTAATTTGATGGATATGTAAATATAAATAAATTTATTTATAATAATCATTATATACATCAATGTTCATTATACTCACTACACAAAAGGAATGGGTAGTGAATAAAGCATTATCTCACATAAATAAAAAGTGAAATGAAATCCCCTTACCTCGGTGTTGACTCTATTCATACTCATTCAAAAAACCATTATAATAAATATAAATTTATTATAAATATTTTAAAGATAATTATTTATTATATCTAATACCATATTTTTCTATTATGACCTTATATTATTTACTTGTTAATAATTTAATGTAAAGGTTTCACATTGGTTAATATTATCTTTGTTCTTTGCATGTGTCTTAACTTGTTGTATATTTGGTAATTATTATTATATCATGATTTAAAAAATTTAAATCATGATATAAATTAAATTTTTATGCAATATAGTTTTATTATAATATTCTATAAAATTTATAGTATTGAAATTAATATATTGTTCATTGAGAAGGAAAGTCGTACGTATGCATGAACATTGTTTCCATTGTTATTGTCATAATGGAAGAATAAAGGTAATAAAATATGTATATATATATATGTGTATGTATATATGTATCATTATAAAATTTTCATTATTATATCATATATATCATATATTTTTACTAATTCCATCCTTCATACCTTCCAATTTGCATGTGAATGAATCACATCACTTTGAGGGGGTGGTATTCCACACTACCTCAAACGAAATTATCCAATTTACTCTAAATGGAAAGTATAATGATATATGTGTGATTAAATAATAGTAAGTACATAGTAAATATAATATATAACATACATAAGTATATTTTCCATTATTACTACCACCATTATAGGTGGTAAGAAAAAAATAAGAATGATCATTTTGTGAGGAGGTAGTTTAACATACACATAAACAGTGTGTTTGTTACCTATTAGATAGTGTTTAGTGTATTTTTTTGAGGAATAATTAGAATATAAACATCCTATAATATTTAATATATTATTTTTTATACAATAATTGAAAAAATAGAGTGTAATTGTTGGGGAAAAAATAAAAGATAGGAGCTTGAGAGAAAACATTACCTCTTAATCGGAAACTCGTTTTGGTTTGTGCCAAAAGGACTCCTTGGATTATCATTTTTTCAAAGTGTATGATTCTATGAGGATGGGAGGTATGTTGAAAATATTATTGGATTATTATTTTCCTTACCTATGTGGTTTTAGATGTGTGAAGAAGTAGGAGATGTGGGAGCCAATTATAGGCAAGAGAAAGGATAAACATGGCATTTTTGAAAAAACGTTTTTTGTTCCTCATATTAAAAAAAAGTAATAAAAAATATATAAAAAATAAGTAATATAAATATATTGGATGATTAAGGTCCTACCAAGTGGTTTTGGATAATTTTATTGGTCATTTGGGTCTTAAATTTAATGTTTAGTACTTTGTTAACCTTATTTTTCTTCTTAATCATAGTAAATAATTTTAATCACATTCACTAAATTTTTTTATAAAAAATATGTTTATCATATTATAAATTATAAATTATTATTATTAAAAATATTGAATCATTTTTGTTAAATTATAATAACATAAGTTTCTAAAGTTATTATAAAAATAATCTCACAGATGGGGCAGCATGATAGTTTTTAAACGTAAAAACATCGAAAGGTTGGCTATGTTTTTATAACCAATTTCAATGTGAAATTGATTCCAATGAAATAAATTGGAATAATTGATAAGAATATGATAATATTAAAATTTTATCCAAATTAAAATATAATCTATATTTATAAATATATTAGATGAAAAGGTTATTTTGATTTTAAAAACATGTAATTTTCTGTTTTATCCAAAAAATGAAGTTTCTCAGAAAAATACAAAACATTAACCCTAAGAAAATGTCAACATTACATATTATGAAATTAATATTATTTTATCATATTAAATTTATAAATTTCTATAAAATTAAAACTATTAATTTTATATAATGACATTAAAATTCGTCCATCTGAGAAAATACTATTTTTTAGAATACATGGAATTTACCAAAAAAATATAACCTTCATTATAAATATATTTTATTTATATATAAAAATTATAAAAATATATTTTAAAATTAGTTATTAATATTTATATAACTTTGTTTATTATATTGGTAATAAACACCTCATTTAAATAATTATTGTTATAATGTGACGTTTCGGAGAAACATCGGTATTGTGTGTAATGTACGCCAAGAAGGTTTTTCATGTAACATACACAAAGTAGATGTTCAGTGAAACATACTCAAAGATTATTTTTCATGTAACATACACTCAGTTGGTGTTTTTTTGAATGGAATGTATGTCTTATCCCATTGCTAGATAAAAATGAATATTTAATTTATTCAAAAATATTTCTATAAAAACTAGGGGTGTTACAAAAGACACCTTATACAAGGCCACCAATAAATTAGAAGAATTAAAGAACCATTTATAGGATAATCTAGAAAAGGGATTTATATTCATGTGTGCATCCCCTTCGGGTGCACCGGTCCTCTCTTTCCAGAATATGTATGGATCAATGCATGTAAGCCTTGTTTATCATGAGATTAATAAAATCAAGATAGAGAACAAGAATCCCCATACATGGATAAATGTCTTTTTTTATTAACTATTTGGGGTTAAGTAGTTATGAAAGGCCAAAATTTGGTAAGGATATAAAAAATTAAAGGAGAGGAAGGAAGATATTTCCAAGACATCATTTCAATCGATTAATGGAAACTATGAGTTCATTTTGAATCCCCTTAAAACTCACTGATTCTCTAATAATTTTCATTTATATAATTCATATAGTCTTCAGATATTTCCTAAACATATTTGTGGTATACATTGTTGATGATTTTCTATAATTCTACATGGGTGAAGAGGAATATGATGAAAATTTTAATACCATGCTAAAGATATTTCAAGGGGAGAAAATATATGTAATGTACAGATAATGTGACTTCTAGATAGAAGAAGATTCATTATTGGGGCATGTTATCACTAGAAATGGAATATATGTGGACCCTTCCAGAAAAAGAAAATTGGGAATTGCCCCAGGATAAAATCTATGATATAGATCGATATATTCCTTAGACTATGTTGGTATTACCGATTATTTGCGAAGAACTTCTCATGAATTTAAAACCCACTAACCATGATAAATTGGAAGGTAGTAATGTTTATCTAGACCAATGAATATGGATATTTAATCAAGGTGTTGAAAAATAGAATTATCACTGCACCACTACATAATTTAAAAAAAGTGATGAACTCATTATGGTATATAGTGATGCTTTATATAAGGGTTTAGGATGTGTAATGATGAAAAATTATAAAGTGATAGCCAACACCACAATGAAGATGAAATATCATGAGAAAAACTATCCCACACATGATCTAGAGATGGAGTCTATGATCTTGGAATTAAAAATATGGAGATATTTATTATAAGGGGAGGTTTTTGATATATATGCTAATCATAATATCCTCAAATAAAAATTCACATATAAATAACTTAATATGTGATTGAAATGATGGTTAGATCTAATCAAGTATTATAACTATTCAATCAACATATATCTTCATAATGAAAATAAGGTTGCATGAGCTCTATATATAAAGTATCCTCCATCATTATCAATGTTGAGAGTTGAGAAGGATCCAATATTTTTAGACCTACAATGGATGGATATGGCTATCATAAATGACCGAATATAATCATTCATTTATCAAATGATTTCTCAGACATCCCTTATGGTAAAAATAAAGGATACTCAATGAAAAGATTATGAAACTCATAAAAATGATAAATCTATCAAAAGAGGGATATCCATAAAGTTAAAATTTTATGGGGATGTATCCTTGTTATTTGGGTCATGAATTTTTATGACAACCATTACAGATATACTGAATGATCTTCAGAATGGCGAATATAACTAAACATTCTATGTTCACCCTAAGAGATGGAATATGTATCATGTTATCTAAGAGAACTATTTTTTGGACAATATTATGAAAGAGATCATATAATATTCATCAAACATCATGGAATGTTAGTAAGAGAAGGATGAAAGTAAAAAAAAATGAATTCTGCAACAATTTCCCATAATAACATGAATGTGGGATAAAATTCCCACGGACGTTGTAACTGTAATTAAAATGAAACCCCGAGGAAATAATACTCTATGGGTCTTTTTGGATTATCTTACAAACATAGATCAACTTATCACAATGTGGGAGGACATATAATTGGATCAAATTTCATCGATATACATCAATTAAGTGGTAAATCATCATAGAGAACCACTAGAAATTATATTTGATCATGATTTGAGATTTAACTCCATGTTACGGAAAAGTCTCCAATATATTCTAAACACTATGTTGAGATTAATCCCAAATAATCATCCTCAAACTGATGGAGCAATTTGAGAAAACTATTCATAATTTTGATGAAAATTTGAGAAAATATTCTATACACATCAAAGGAGGATG
This sequence comes from Viscum album, assembly GCA_963277665.1. Taxonomy (NCBI): domain Eukaryota; kingdom Viridiplantae; phylum Streptophyta; class Magnoliopsida; order Santalales; family Viscaceae; genus Viscum; species Viscum album. Next base: position 598,459,479 of record OY728134.1, on the reverse strand, counting down.
AGACAAACATATTCATCTAGTTGAGTTATCTTACAATAATAGTTTCCACTCAAGAATCCAAATTGCTCTATATGAAGCCCTTTATTCCTCCACATATCACCATGGAATAAGATCATTTTATTTGGGATGAAAAAAATCTAAGTCCATGGTACATGGACCCCTTTGAGATTCTTGATCGCGTCGGAGTGGTGCCATATAAAATATCACTTCACCAAACCATTTCTAAAGTATAGAATGTTTCTTATTTAACCTGACTGACTATGTACATTCTGGATCCATCACATATACTAAATTCATAGGTGGTATAGTTGGAAAATGATCTGTTTTATGAGGAGCGGATGGTGAAAATCTTGGATCATACAAATAGATTTCCATGTAAAAAAGAAAACTGAAATGGTCAAAGTACTATGGTAGAACCATATCTTCAATAAGAAAACATGGGAAACAAAGGAGAAAATGATGGATAAATACCCCCAAATGTTCTCAGAATAGTATTGAAAATAAAATTTTGATGGAGGGATTTCATAAGGTGGAAGAATGTAACAACCCTAAATTCTATCAATGACATTTAAATTATTATTATTATTTCATGTATTATAAACTATATAAAATTAAATAAAGAATATAAACGAAATTTTATTAAGGAACAATGAATTAAATGTGAGGATTATTTTGAAATTTAGGAACCTATACCAATGGAATAGTAACTTGACCATCAGAAAAGTAATATGACCATTTTGTATAGTAAAATAACCAATAAAATATTGAAGCAATACATGAATGTATAAATTAAAATTAGGAATAATTTATATGAAAATATGATATAGTTATATAAAAATATTAGAAAATAAATGTTTTAAAATTGATTAATTAAGTATTGATATATTTTTTACACATGAATAATTAATTAAAATTTTATAACTCATATAACGAGTTAAAAGAAAATTATATTCATAAAATATATTCATAAATTATTATTATTATTATTATTATATAATTTTATAAAACCTTATGTATTTCATCATAATGTTATAAATTCAGTTATAATTTTAAAATTGTAAATTTTTGAATAATTGATGATTTTATTTAAAAATTAATTTTATCATATATAGAAATTTATTTTTATAATATGGTTTAGATTTTTTAATTATATGTATATAAAAATGGTTACTGTTATTGTTTTAGTATTTTTATAAATCAGTTGATTTTTTTTTTGAATAGTGAAATATGATACTTTAAGATATATGCAAAATATATGAATTATTGAGCCATGGATGATGTATAGATGATGTAAGAACCATTAGTTCAAAATCATCTACACTAATTACTATAATTATTAATAAAAATACACAAAATTAATTATCTCATGGAAAAATAATAAACAAATGAAGAAAATAATAAAAAACATATCCCATCCACTACAAATACCACCCTTCACCACCTATTATCCTCACACCTCTAAAGACTTGATGATTTTCCATTTTCTATATAATACACTTCCCAAGACACTACTCCACATTCAAGATATGTTTTTCACAATAAAATAGAAATCTTAGGTTCCTCAAGGTTTTTCTCATGGGGAAGAATTCAAGAGTAAATAACATATTTCTACATCTTTTAATTGCTGTTAAATTTATTTTCTTTTCTTATACTATCCACAAATACCTTTATCTAGGTTACCAGATAACTCCATTATATTTTATATAATTTAATTTTATTATTTTAATGGAACAACCCATCATTATTTATCTTCCCTTTTCCTCTTGTTTTAGAAATGAATAAGTCATCTGTGAAATGTTGATTTATCACATTAAATAACGGTGAGATATCAATTTCAATTAAAGCCATCAATAATGACCATAAAACATTTTTATTATTAATAAAGATTAAAATATATGAATTTAATATTATTTAATGTTCTGAAGCATGTTTATATACATATTATTAATTAATAAAATACTGGTTCGTGATGTTCAAAAAATGAAAATACAATCTTAACAGTTAACCTTAACGTTTTATCTAATGAATCATCCTCACATATAGAAATAAAATTATATATAAGTTAATTACATTATAAATAATACCATTAAAAACATACCATTTTAATTTTAGATCACTATTATCATTTTACATTATTTAAAAAAAAAGTATACAAGTAAACTGATCCTGAAAACCAAGGAAATGAGGGCTCCCTAATGATAAAATTGTATCTTATAAATAATCAAAAAATTTATAAAACAATGTAATAAAATTATAATAAATTAAATATATTTATAAAATTTTATTAATTATTTTATTTTATTTTATAATCCTGGACTTTTATATCATGTTTTGAACTCCTTTAGACATATTATAAAGGATTCTTTCCAAATCGCCATTTTTTCCTTCAGGTTATGCTTTATCTCACATTAACCCAATATAAGTCTTTCTTATTTTTATATACATATTATAAATTGAATATATTGGTTCTGAATTCATTTATCTAGATCAATGCATTCTTATTTGATGGGGAAATACATGTTTTAAAAATGTTCCTTTCCCATTTTTTCTGGATAAGCAGGCCCGGATAAAGGAAACAACTGGATTTCTTAACCATTTTCAAGTGAACTTGCCAAAATGTTTTAGAAACCATTATTTTTTATAATATCAGACTTTTTAACTTGAATATCTATCTTGGTTAATTTATCTTTTTATACATACAATTATGCATTTTTCTTTTATGGAGCAGTTAAAATTTATCCTTACGCGACAATAAAGAGGCTCACCTCAAAGATTTTTAAACTCTCTTTTTTACATGTTTATTATTTAAATAGACTAGATTTATCATGATATATGCATATTTGACCTTATGAGTATATATTAATGTTTTAAATCCATTCTTTCATGGACATCATTATGGTATGACCATTTTTTATGCTCTATGACATGGTTATGATGCACATTCTATTCGATGGGAAACCCTTATATTTATAACATATGTTTGATTATTCATGTGGAACACATATTCATGAAAATTTTATGATGGTAGCACCCATATATCTATCCCAATCATTGGGTAATGTTTTGTCTCATGAGATTTCATTTTGGAAAAGGGAGTGAACCAGAATTCTTTATGGGAATTTGGTTTTCATGTGAAATGTTCTTGGCAGTTAACCATAATTCAAGCTTGTTATAAATAACCTATCAATTGATAAATTAACATTTCATTACTTTTTTGGAATTATTAAAACATTATTCAAATAGAAAACCAAAAATCATATTTTTCATGTTTCTTTTGGAAACAAGGAAACATAAACACTGGTATATAAATGAGTGAAATCATCTCCCACTAGATTCTTCTTGACTAACACCCTTTATAGGAACATCACAAATAATACATATATTTAAAACCAATGGATAAAAAAATAAAAATGCGTAATCTCAAATGATCATTAAGGAATAATAAAGGATATACTTATTAATAATCCTGAGAATAATTGTATGAGAAAATGATCATGAAAATAGAAGACCATACCCTTGAAATAAAAGATCATAAACATGAATCATGCCATAAATCATCGATGTTTATAAGAAACTAATATTATGGAAATAAACAACATAAACCATGAAATCATAACATTTGAATTAAACATGTAATACTAGAAGACACATAAGAATATATAATTACTTTCATAGTAGTCATGTCATTTTTGTTGACGCCATCTCAGTCAACAATGTGCTTTACTGAATCGGGTTCGGTCCATATTCCAACCCTATATTACTGAACCATGTTTACTACTAATTGATGCCCCATAATATTAAGCTATGTTTTCATATTGTTCTTGCCTTTTTTATCTAATGAGATATAAATAATTACCCATTTCATTGAAGGGGGATATTGGTCCCACTAATTACAGAATGAACTCATATATACATATGCCACAAGATCATTAGATAATCATTTAATAAAATGTTTATTATAAAAATGTAATAACCTACTAACATGCAGAAAAAATAATGGTTTCATAATTATTTTATCAAAATTATAACATGTGAAAAGTAGGATTCAAAATAATAAATCCCAGAAAAGATAAATGAGTTTCATAAACATCATGCCATAAAAATATTATTTGGAGAAAGTATATGAATTTTATTACTGAATAATTTCCTCATAATTGCATGAATAACACAAACAGTTTTCATCAAATGTGCGAAATAATTTTTAATGATCTTTAAAGAACATTTCACAAGGAAAATATCATTTCTCCCTTTCAATACAATTTTTAAAACATTCCATATTATTAAAACCCATTTTAATTCAAAATAGCTTCGAAAACATATGAAAGATGATTTTTCATCCATAATAAAATTTTAGAATAATATTTTTTCTTAAAATTATTTTCATGTGTCCATTGAAATAATTTTTTAAAACATTTTTGAAATTGTGGTTTTTCAATAACACAACTCTCCGATCTAAGAGGGAAATTCATTCAGATTTTCCTAATAATTTTTTTAATTATATTATGTAAAAATGATTGGGAAAATAATACTACAAAATAAATATATTATAAATAACCCAAAGATAATAAAATTCATTAGTGTTCTAGAGAGATAGATCATAAGATTTTAATAAAGAATTTATAATCATAAACAATCTTGGTAAACGATGAGATTGTCTTAACAGACTCTTACCAGATAGTAACTTGGGATAATATAGTCCATGAAAGAAAATGAAATTAAATTGAGAATAAAATATCTTGAAATTAATTAGATTCAATATATGTCATGTCAAATGGAATTATAGACACCTTGAAATATAATGTTGGTGCCTAATAAAACTTTTATATCAAAGAAAAAAAATTGACACTAACTGTCTTACCGATATGGTATATTGTGAAACATTAAACACAAGAAATATTAATCATATAATGGATATTTATTTTCCAATAAAATTATATATAATAATAGTTTAATAAATCCTTGTGCTATATACACACCACCCAACTGGAATGGGTGGTGAATATAGCTTGTATCTCAAGGAAGTAAAATGTAAGCTCAAATCTCTTTACCATGCATATTGACTCTATTCATACTCATAAAATTTTACATTATAGAAAATTTAGGATTATAAAAAATATTTAAAATAATATATTTCTTATATATATTACAATATATGTCTTGAATATTACCATATATTACAAACTTGTTAACAATCCTATGTTTTGGTCTCACTTCGGGAAATATTTTCTTTATTCATCAGATGTGCATTAATTTGTTATATATTTGGTGCATATAGTTATATCATGATTTTGATAATGTAAAAAATGATATAAATATCTCTTATATTCAATTTATATTAATTATAATAATCTATAGAATATACAAGTATGAAATGGAATATATCATTCATGGAGTTGGTAAGTAGTACGTACACATGAATGCAATTTCCATTTTTATTATCGCATTGAATGAAATAATAAAATCAAATGTATGTATGTATATATATATATTATAATTTCAGGTGATTTATTATTTCATATATATCATATAAGTTCTTTAAACTCATCCTTAATACATTCCATGTAGTGTGTGAACAAATCACATCGCTTTGAGGGTGTAATAGTCAACTATTCCTCAAAAGAAATTATTTTATACTCAACAAATGGAAACTATAATGATATAAAATTTAATTATATTAATAAATAATAAAGTACTTATAAATATAATATATAGATTATATTGACATATTTTTCAAAATAATGTTCACCATGATAGGTTGAAAGGGAAAAATGTACAATCATCGTTTTGTGAGGTTGTATTACACCATACATGTAAACATAATGTTCGTTAACCATTATATATATATTTTTGTAAATATAGGTATAAAATTTTTCATACAAGATAATAATATATATAGGATTTTGTTTATAAAATCAAATAATAATAAGTATTTACATGGTAGATAATTGAAATAAAATAAAAGAACCCGAGGAAGAGTGTTACCTCTTTTTTGGTAACACCTTTTGGATTCTAGAAAAAGGGATTTTGTGGATTGATTTACACCCAAGGAATGCTTATAGGATGAGTTTATTGATTACTATGAGATATTTGGGAAGATATTGGTCGATACAAAGTAGATTTAATGGTGTGAGGAAATGGGAGCCGAGGGGGCCATTTTGTAGTGGAGGAGGTGTGACACTACTGTATGATTTGGGAAAACAAATTCTACCCATGTCTTTTACGTGTCAAGTGGATAAAATAAAATAAAAAATAAGAGAAAAATGAGTCATGTTTTGAAATATTCCTATACAATGGCTCTTGGAAACGTTTTTAGGTCTTTTGGGCCCTTAATATTATTGTTTTTCCCTTATTAAGCTTATTTTTAAGTTAACCATTGTAATTAATTTTAATTACTTTCACTAATTTTTTTTTGGTAAAAACCTATTTTTACCTTAATAGACATTATAAATTTTCTTTATTCAAAATATGGAATCCAATTTTTCCAAATTTAAATCATAAAATTGGTATAATTTAATTTATATTTAATTATGTAGCTGGGTCTACAGTGTAGGGTTTTTAATGTATAAAATTCCAAATGATTACTATGCTTTTATATTCAATATCAATGTGAAATTAATTACAATAAACCAAATCAAGTTTATTGACCAAAAAATATTTAATTAAAGATTAAAAAAAATTAAATTATAATTTCACATAATTAATAAATTATATAAAAAATATGTCTTGAATTAAAATTCATTATTTTTCACTATTAATCCAAAAAATATTTCTCCAAAAAATTCCATAAATTAAACCTATGATAATTTTGACACAATAAAATCAAAAAAAATGTTTCTTGTCAAATTAAATATCAAAATATGTTAAATAATTTTATTACTTTTCACAAAATGACATTAAAAATAGTTCATTTTAGAAAATAGTAATTTTAAACATATAAGGACATTAGTATAAATTTTCAGTTCCATTATAAATATTTTTTATTTAAATAAAAACATTTTAAAAAACAATTTAAATGTATTTTTTAGTATTAATATCACTATTTTTAATAGTTTATTTATAATTATATCATTTAAATAATTATTATAAAAATTGAAGTTTTAATGAAACTTAGTGTTATGTGTATCGTACACCAATTCGTTGTTCCATGTAACCTATTCTTATCTGGTGTCATGTGATTGTAATGTATTAATTATTTAATTTCAAAATATAAATGAAAAATAATTTATTCTAGAAAATATGATCCATTAAAATTCATAGTGTTGAATTCTACCCTCTTTAAAATTACATTATCCTTCATCATTTTTCATTCAGTTAAAAAACTGTGGAAAATGTTTATTCATAATATCCTCAAGTTCCCATGAAACATCCTCAAACTAGTGATTTATCTACAAAACATTGAACATGTGAGTGTTCTAGTTTTGTAGATCCTTCCTTATAGGATCCATAATTTCAACTAGTTGTTACTCATATGAAATATACTGCTCCATTAGTATGACCTATGATTTTATTACATATGAAGTGTCAAGTATATAATTACATAAGAGAGATAGAATGAACACATCAGGGACATGAGATATATTTTGAGGAGGTTCCAAGTGATAGGTTACTATCATGATAAGTTCAACAATTTTAAAGGGACCAATATACCTAGGGATTAGTTTCCATTTCTTCCCAAATATCATGAAATTCTTGCAGGGTTCAATTCATAGATAAAACATTTTACCAAATTAAAATTCTAAATCATGTCATATGTTTTCATCATATCTTTTATAATAACTTTGAGATTCCTTTATATGCTGCTAAATGGTTCTCTCCTTCTTGAAACTTTCTTGAGTGATCTCATGTGCTAATAGCATTCTTTATCCAACTTCATCCAAGAATGTTGGAGCTCAAAATATTATCCCATATAGGGATTCATAAAGTTACATGTCAATTCCAGTGTGAAATCTATTTTTGTAAGGAAAATAAACTAGAGGAAGGTATTGATCCAAACACCCTTTAATATCCAATGATCCTATCCTCTAGGATTTGAATTGTTATTTCATACTGACCATCTGTCAAGGGATGATAATCGGTGTTGAATGACACTTCTATATAAAGTGAATATTGACTAATTTTCCAGATCATTGAGGATAAACTGAGATCCTAATATGATATAATAGAATGTGGTACTCAATGAATTCTTATGGATTACTAAATTTATTTCCTCAAAGATGATTTAGAGATACATCTTATTTGACTGTGATGTAGAGTACTGAATTAGTAATGTGTTTGACTACCACCCATACAACATTAAACACTATAGAGGTTTTGGGTAGTTCAATGAAATATTACATAGTTTTGTTCTCCAATTTAAATTTTTTATGGGTAACGGATAAAACATTCCCTTTGACTATAGTCTTTTAGCATTAACTTGTTGGTATATGAATCACTGAGATACAAAATCTGTGATATCACACTTCATGTAATCCCAAAAGAAGTATTATTTAATGGTCATATACATTTCATACTTCTAGGATAAATTCATAATGATGAAATATAAACATAATCTAATATATCCTTATTTAAATATGGTATGGAAGGAACATAAACTCAATTCATAAATGTTATCATTCCATCCTTTTCATGGTTAAACACATGAAAATTTCTAACAAACCTTTTCATCCCTACATCTTCCTTTAGCGCCATAATAATATTCACATGGATTGAGGGTTGAACATTAATTTGAGAAATATAAGTTTTTACCCCTTAAATTTGGATTTATAGATCCACCATTTTAAAATATAAGAATATTGTATCTTTTATAACCATCATCATGGATATCCTAGCATGATCCTTCCGACTAAAATCATAATCCACCTTGTTTACTTTCCCATGGTGGTAATTTATTGAGCAGTTATAATCCATTATCAAATATTACCATATTATCTAGTTGATGTTGAACTAATTCTATGTGAATTTAAATTTTAGTGTTTTATGATCTACACATATATCACACCTTTCTTCATATAGATAAAACCTCTATATATTTGCTTCCAAAATTATAGCTTCTAACTGAAAATCACGAGTTAGGTAATTTTTCTCATGAATCATCAACTACTGTAAGACATAAGTTCTATTTGTGTTATTCTGCATAAGGAAACATAAAAATCTCTTCTCGGATGTGTCGATATAGATTTCAAACCCTTCTTCACTACATGGTAATGTAATAACATGTTCACTAACTAACCTTCTCTATTATTCCATGAAATTTTACTTACATTGTTCTGTCTGGAGGAACATGACATCCTTCCCAGTAAACATGGTTGATGGATTATATATTCATGAGAAATAATCCATGAACCATCAATAATATCTACCTAAACCAAGAAATCTAATGAAGGTTTTTTGCATGGTTGTTCTAGGCCATCTTTCAATAGCCACCATCTTTGATGGATGTACTGTTATACCATCCCTTGAGTTATGTAACCCAAAAATTAAACCTTTTTTTTCAAAAAATCAAACATTGTAAATTTTTCATGTAGTTTATCCTTCCTTAGTGTTATTAGTGAAATTATCAAATGAACACAATGATCGTCCAAGATTTTTTAATAGATAATAGTGTCATCTATAATGACAATAAAAAATTGATCAATATAATATCTAAAGACTTTATTCATTAAATTTGTGAGGATAACAGAAGAATCAGTAAGACCAAAAGGAATCACAATATATTTATAGTGTTGATAGCTTGTACTAAATACTGTCTGGGGTATATCATCCTTCTCGACCCTAAAATGATGATATTCAAAATGATGGTCTATCATGGAAAAGTATTAAGCTTCGTGCAGAGGATCAAACAAGTCATCAATATAAGGAAGAAGATACTTGTTCTTTCTTCTGATCTAGTACAACTATATATAATCAATAAAGAGTAACATTAATGCATATTTATTTTTCACAAAAATAATAGATGTAAACCTAGGTCGAATACACAGTCTAATGGATCCACTATCATGGTTTTCAAAGAGTTTCATATTTAATTATTTAAAATCAATTAGGTCCATTCTATAAAGAGTATTGGAATTGTTGTAGAACCATGTATTAGTTCAAATTAGAACTAAAAAAGTAGTTTTGGTTGAAGGATACGAAACACTTATAAAACAAATTAACAAAATATTGAACAATTTCCATATCATATATGTCGGTTGTCTACCCAACCATATGAGATAAAAAACCATTTTTAAATGGGAATAAAGACATATACACGGGATGTAATCACTATAGGACGTTCATTATTATCATCACATTGATGGACGATTATAAGAGGTTTTGAAATATCAAGTGTAAATTCCCTTATTCAATGATTGATGTAGGATTTATGTAGAGAAATCCAAACCATCCATAAGATGACATAAGAATCAACCAATGTGAGAAAGAAAAGATTTGTAGGAAGAACATTCACAAAAATTTCATCCATAGTGGAATCATAGGATTGGGACGAAATCATCGTACCATTATGGGTTTGCACTGCTAATTCCAAATATAATTATTTTGGTGAAATAATAAGAAACATAACAAATTCATTAGATATGAATATGTCGGTAGATCTATAATCAAATATGATATTAGAAATTCCATAGTGGATGTAATGTGTTCTTTTCTGGACATAGTTATTGAACCCTCATAAAAAATAGCGATTGCATGATATTTCCCCCATGTACCTCAACGTAAGAGGTTTCTAAAGTCAATCATCATCACCTACCCTTGTGTTTGGGCACTAGTTTTCATAATTATCATTATTTGTACACTTATATCAATGAAGATGGGGTGGTTCATTATTTGATGCTTTATCTCCATTATCATTATTAGCTATCTTCTTCCCATCATTTCAACAATCAATTTCCCAATGACTGTCCTCCCAAAACATAAAACATTTAGTATACCCCTTAAGAAATACTACTTTGTTCGTATTGAACACATTTAGATTATAAATAGAAGATAATATTTTTTTCACCATGTTTTTTATATTTCCCCCTTTAAATCCATTTTTCTTTTCATGTAAATCCCATAAGGTCCATATGTGACTACCACCTCCATTTAATCTATGATTTCACAAAAAAAAATCTCTTCACAGATACTAAATTATCATATGGATATCATCCACATAATACATTAATATACTAGTCTAATGAACCTATCAACTTTACATTCTTTTTGGATGATTCATACAAAAGTTCACCTCACGAGTCCTGTAATGTTAGCCTCACAAGTACCAAAAAATACATCATTCCTTTTCTCCAACTCAATGATCTAATTATCAATCATAGTAAGTAGAATCAATGGAATACAATTTTTGAAAAATATGTTCCAACACTCCTCCTAATACATGGATTCAATCTCATCTTTATTTCCCATATTCATGATTAGAGTCCACAATGGTTTATTTTTCCTTATAACTGATAAACAACAAGAACGCCCTTATCATACTACAAACACTGAATGGTGGAAAATATATTTTCATTAGTAAATATCCATTATTATAAAACAATTTGATCATAATAACATCTAAATAAATTAGATTTTTCCTAATGAGGGACTCAACAAAATGTTGTTCCCTCCTTTTCTCATTTGGAAGTCCAATATGATTCATAGATTGAGAAAGATATGTGGGAATTTAAATATGATCTTTTATCTTGATCACATGGAATTTGGTTCCTCATGAGAATAATTGTTGCAGTTTCCATTGAAATCAACATTAAAGCGGTTACATTGGGATCCAACCATTATCGAAAACCAAAAAGCATATTGTAAGAAATATTTATCATATTTTGGAAACACATAATCAAGATAAGTAACTTATACGATGTCTAAACTATTTATCCTTCCTTAATCATTGAAAAATGAGGTTTAAACAAGTTTATTAATCAAAATATTCTATTTAAATATTTAATGATGGATCATAAAGAGTTTTTGAATTCCCAAAAAATATCATTTTGGAGAGTAAAATCAGGTGTGAAATAATGTCTGTTGTCATGTACCAGATTACCTTGAGTCATACCCGATACAAATTGTTGGAGTGTTATCCATAGGTACATGTGTTCTAGATCCAAATAATCTTCTATTATCAAGGAAGGTATGTATTTCTAGGAATCCATCCAATATTTCCTTTATAAAATTCCCTTAAATTTTTTATACGCTTCCTTATCCTTAGACGTATCCTTATAAATGTGCATAGGGTTCTCACTATATATTTCTTATTCTATCTTCCAAAGGATAACTAATCCATTTATCTGATACTAATTATAGAGACTCATTGTTTTAATATATTAAAATTACACAACTTTTTTAGAATTATTATAACATTATACAAATATATTCCCAATGATTGTACTAGTCTAGTGCCTTTGGAAACAAGGAAACATTTACAATAAACCTAAATGAGATACATCATCTCCCACAAGGTACTTCATCACTATCACACTTTTAGACACATAAAACATAATTCATATCATCATAACCCAGGGGAAGGAAACCTAAAAATGGGTGAGCTCAGATGCCAAGAAAGGGTAAACAAAGAAGATACATAGGCATAATCTTAAGCATACGTGTATGACTACATGATCATGAAAATAGAAGATCATAACCAGCATATCAAATATCATAAACATGTATCATGGCAAGAATCATGGGAGTTCATAAGATATGAATCATAAGTAAATAAAGAAAATAATCCATTAAAACATAAAATAGTAATAAAATAGGTAATTGTGTCAGAAACATAAGAATATATAATGGTTTATATTGTATTCAAGGTGTTTCGGTTGAGGCCATCTCAGTGGACAAATTCCGTTAGTGAACCAGGTTGACTCCCGATTATAAACATGTATAACTAAATGGAGTTCAATCCTCATTCCATCACATTAATAATGAACCATTTTAACTCTTCTTTCTATCTATTTCTATCATAGGAGATATAAGTATTTACCCAATTCATTGGAGCGAGATATAGGTCCCACCTATCTCATTGTGAAATCAATCATACATGTTCCAAAAGGTCATTAAATAATTATATCATAACGCATGAAATGAAATGGGTATTATAAAAATGTAACCATATCATAACCTCTGCAAAAATTATTTTTTCATAATCATGTTATTATAAACATAACCTATGAAAATAAGTGGGTTTTAAAATCATATAACCCATTAAAGAGAAATGGATTTTTGTAAACATTGTTCCATTAAAAAATGTTTCATATAATTAATATGAATAGAAATATTGAATAATATCCCTATAAATGAATGAGTAACACCTATGGATGTTTTCTTATATGCGAAATAATTTTGAAAAATCTTTTAAAAATATTTATGTATGAAAATATCCTTTCAGTATGAAATATTTATTTGTAAAAAATAATACATTTTAGAGAAAAACATTCTTTGAAAAAAGATTTGAACATTTATAAATAAATATTTTTTCACCCTTAAAAATTTATAAAATATTTTTTTCTTTGAAAATTATTTTGAATTGTCATTTGAAAATATTTTTGAAATCCTTTTCGATAACATAGATTTTGATTAAAACCTATTTCTATCCGAATATTGAAATACGATTAGATATTCATAGCAATGTTTTATTAAATATCATAAATATCAAGAAGTGAAAAACTGTACTAATAAATGAATATATCATAAAATACTATAGGATATAAAATTACATGATTTTTATTAAGATATGGATCATAATTTTTCAATAAAAGAAGAATAATCATAAATAATCTTGATAAATGATGAGATTGTTTCAATAATATCAAACCACATGGTAACATGTGATCATAATCTCCATGAAATAAATGAAATTACATGAAGAAAAATATTTTAGGAAATTTTTTATATTCATGATTTAACATTTCAAATGAAAGTTTATACACCTCGAAAAAAATGTTTGTGCATAACAATACATGTGTATCAAAGAAGGAAAATTGAGACAAAAATATCTTACCCATTTGGTAGATTTGGAAAAATTAACCCCATAAAATAAATATAATATAACATATATTTAAATATCCCTCAATATTAATTCAATAATCTCTAAAAACATCCATGATCAGTATACACACCACACAAAAGGAATGGGTGGTGAATAAAGAATATATCTCATAGAAATAAAAAGTGTAATGAAATCCCCTTACCTTTTATCTTTAATCTATTAATAATCACACATAAATCAGGTATAATAAATGATAGTTTATTATAACTACATTAAATAATAATATTCTTATATCTAATACCTTATATATTTTTTATGAACATATATTAAACTCTTGTTAACAGTCATATGTTTAGGTTCCACTTCGAGTAATATTTTCTTTGTTATTCGCATGTATCTTAATTTGTTATATCTATTGTACTTATACTTATATAATGAATTACAGTATTTAAAAAAATTATATAAATATAATTTATATTAATTATATGTTTATTATAATAATCTATAAAATATAGATGTATAAAATTGAATACACAATTCAGGGAGACAATAATTTGTAAGTACACATGAACATTGTTTCCATTTTTTCATATTGAAGGAAAGAAAGAAAATGATATATATGTGTGTGTGTGTGTGTTTGTGTCTGTATTTCATATTTATAGTATCATTATTATTTAATATATATCATATAACATCACTAAACACACCCTTAATACATTCCATGTATTGTGTAAACAAATCACATCTCTTTTAGGGTGCGGTAGTCCACATTTTCTCTAACAAAATTACCATATTGAAAGAAAATGAAAATTATAATGATAAGTGCTGTAAAAATATTAAATAAGATTAAATAATAATAAATATAATAAATAACATACTTTCCATCATAATTTTTACCATTAGAGGTAGAATAAAAATGAATAATCATCGCTTCATGAGGTAGTAGTTCGTCATACATGAAAATAGTATGTTCATTTCCCATTAAATGGATGTGCTTGTAAGTGTATGTTTTAACTTCAGAATAAAAATACATAATATATATAGGATATCTTTCTATTATAAATAAATTAAATTATATGTTTTTAGGGGGTGGTTAATTGAAATAAAATAAAATAACATTTGGAAGAATGTTACCCCTTATTCAGGTAACTCCATTTGGTTTGCACGAAAGGGAGTTTGTGGATTGCTTTATTCCCAAGAGGATGCTTATAGGGTTAGGGAATGGATTTTTATAATCAATTTTCATAGAGAATGGGTGATCTAAGGTTTTTTGAGATGATTGAGGATGTTGGAGGAGGGATGCCTTTTTTAGTGGAGGAGAGTCAGTCTTCTAAATCTTGGGAAAAGTTATTTCACCCATGTTTTCCCATAAAATGAGGATCCAATAATGGAATCAATAAAATAAAATGTATTATGTTATCGATATATAACCATCAAATATATATTGGATAAGTATATAGGTCAGGTTTTCCTTTATGAATAATGCTTAGTCCCTCATTAAGCATAATTTTACATTGAACATTGTAATTAATTTTTGTTAAATTCACTAATATATTTGGTTAAAAACAGAGGTGAACTTATTTGAAATTAAAAATTATTCATATAAAAAAATATGTAATCCATTTTTCCATATTATAATCAAATAAGTGTAGAAAATTAATTTAAATTTAATTTCATAGTCAGGTTAAAAAGTGCGATTTTAAGTAAAACCATTAAAATGTTTTCTATGTTGTTATATTCAGTTTCAATGTGAAATTGATAAAAATTAGCCACATTGTGCTGACTGATAAAAATATTATATAATTAAAATTTGAATCAAAATTAAAATATAATTTAACCTTACAAATAAATTATATTAAAATTATATTTTGAATTAAAATTCAGCATTTTTCACTATTTATCCAAAAGTGAAGGTTATCATAAAAATATCATAAATTCAACTTATGATAATTTGGAAATTATAAACTTAAAATTAAATTAAATTTTATCACATTTTGCCACAACCCGCCCCACAAGGACCGTGATGCGACTTCCCCAAACCCACATTCCATAGGCCATGAGCTGGCGGCTGGCACCAAAAGGCATATTCCCTAAAACGAGAAGGCATTGTCTTTAATCCTGCAAAACACATGGACCTAAAACACAATAAGAAGCAACCTTAAAACAAATTTTTTTATAAAAAAGTAGTGCTAAAAGTAAAAGGGGAGGGAATAAAAGACCATCTGAATGTAAGAGTACCACAGAAAAGTGCAAATAAAACTGAAATGATCAATACAATTGAAAAAGGGAAAATTGCTATAGAGTCATCCCCTATGGATCATACCTGAAGGGTTGGTACATATCCCCTCCTCAACACTCCTCGCCTGCCTATCTCCTCTGCAACCTACTTAGTCCTGGCTCCCTCAAACCTCAGCCCATCTGCTCGTTGTTTACACAAGACACAGCAAGGTGCATGCGTAACCCGTGCGGGGGTTCGTATAATGATACTTAGTAGGGACCTAGAGACCCCCAAGGTTTTCTCAGAATTCCCCATGGAAAACCACAAAGCACGATCTCAATTACAAAGCACAAAGAAAAATACATAGCTCTATTAGAGTCTCAGCTCAAACCATGTATACAACTCAGAGAAACTGGATTGTGATGCTGACCCACAATGGATCTCTATGAATGCTGATTTCCAGCCATAATTTCTCTAGGCCTAAGAACAAGTAACATTCCTAGTCACAATTTAGAACACCTCAGCTGCTGGATAACTTTTCCTCTAACGCTTATAGTGGCCCCGTCACATCACACAGAGGCTCTTCCCACTATACCTGGACTACTGAGGTACACATCTTGTCAAGTACCGTGGGTGTGCCACATCACACTGATGAGTTCCCCACCATGGGTTTTCCATGCCACACTGAGGTTATCCCCCTCATGGCGTACTGACATGCTACTCATATCGAGTACTATGGGTCTGCCACGTCAAATAAAGGCTCTCCACACTATGGGTCTATAGCGTCAAATAGAGGCGCAACCCACTGGGCCATCGAGTCACTCCAAGTCGAAAGGTCAGTAGTCATCAAGTCTCAGCCAGTTTCAGGGCTCTGTACATATCACGCTTGGATGAACCTCTCCCCAAGACATTAGTTGTATATAAAATAGTAATAAGTCTATAAAAGTAGTAACCCTATGATTCTTCATGTCATAAGAGTTCCAACTCAACAAATGATCCATCAATCGGACGTCCAGTTTGTGCGTTATTGGCATTTCAGTGCTGAGGACCCGGTGGGATTTGGGTGCGATTTAACGTAGATGTACTCCATGTATCTACAAAACACAAATGGAGTAAGTCAAAATGACAGCCTCAATCCAAGAATCCAGATTTTTTTGATTGATTATCTAATGGACGTCCATTTTAGAAGCTAGGTCCCATTTTGTGTAACCATTCGGTACTAGTTCTGGTCACCCTCAGTTGGACAAGCCCTACCCGGTTCTGCATGGGCAGGACCGTATCAACCTGTGCCAACCCGTCCCGACTAGGGTTCGGCCAGACTCGGGTCCGACCCGACCCGGGTCCACTGACCGGCATTGTCCTACCCGACCCATCTAGGTTGTGGGTCAGGGCCACTGGCCCACAGGTCGGTCCACTGGGCTGACCCAGTGGTGCCTCCCACTGGGCGGCGCATCCGTGTATGGCTGACCTGGTTCAGAGCCATGTCAGTGGGTCAACCCATGGGGGGTTGACTCAATGTGGTGCCACGTGGCACCGTGGGTCCCCTGTGCCATGACTGACAGGTCATGGATTGGACACCAGGGACGTTGTTGGTAAGCACCCCGTCAACCAGCCACTAGTCGATCTGGTGTCCCCTGCTCCCATCGCGGACATACTTCTGCGTGGGTGCACCATTGGGGTTGTGACCAACCCCTACTGGTTCCGTTACGACCAACCAAACTCTCCAGCAGCATGCAATGGCGCACCACACCTTCCCCCACAACCGGTCGTTGTGTCGGAAAACATCATTTGGTTGCCCCGGCAAACGATCCGTGAGCTCCTCTTTTCATTGGCGGCGCGCGACGGTGCACCGTTCCACCTCCATGGCCGGCCGGTGTCGGTAGATCTGATGCCACCACAGAATTCTATCGTGACCTCCTCTTGTGGCGTACGTCGATGTGTTATTCCCAACATAGCTAATTGGTATCACCCTGTCATCAGTGTTCCATGTAGGTGCAAAATTAGAGAAGTAGCAGAGGGTTCTGGTCCGGTTTCTTACGTACACACCCTCCATGTTATCTATAAATCATGTGGGGGATAAGGTTTAAAAAAACTCTTGAACATAAATCATGAAAAACCCACAAATATACACATCAATAACCTCCCATAAAAATGAATGAATAGTTGGTCAAACCGTTAGTTGACTGACCCATGTTCTTCAAATTATTCAAGAAAAAGGAATAGGAAAATAATTTAAAATGCATAAATGAATAAACCCCCTACCTTGTGACCTGTTGGAGAGCGTCTGCAGCTTGATGGTTGGTTGGTGTCCTTTATACCAGCAACAGATTCCCAATTATGTCACGTAAACATCATCCTTTGGTTCATGGTATGTTTCCATCCATCACCTCCCACTGGTTTGGCTCTGTCCTCTTAGGGTCTGGCGTCGCGGTGCTCTATCAGCACTTCGTTTCATAGAGAAGCTATGCAAATACCCCTCCCCAAGATCCATATATATTGGAGATGGGGAGGGTCTGTAACGACATGGGAATTTAATGGGGCTCATAAATTAGAAGGCAATCTAATTCCCCAACTATATCGTTACTTAGGGTTGGCAGGTCAAGCCATTTATTGGCATTACAAATCACTGGACCCACCCCTTTTCTTGTCCATTAGAGGATATGAAATAAAGTAACAAAATTATATTATTTCCTTTCTTTTAAAAAGTCACACAACATAAATTTTTCATTGGAACTACTATGGTCAATGTAATGACCCCATTAAGCATATCCCAGTGCTGCAAATTCAACGATGCCCTCACATTCTTAATCTGAGCAACGGTTCAAAACATATAAAACTCCGATCACACGTTTACAAAACGTACCTGAAAAAAAAGTTCAGAAATTCATTTTGGGTATATCAGACCTCAGAATCAGGCGCCATCAATTTTCACAGACTCATGATAATTCCATATAATTAAAAACAATTAATAGAAAATATGGTCCTTCAAATTCTCCACACCTTAGTGATTTTCATCCCCAAAAACCACAACATAGGCTAGGAAAATAAATGGGGTTACTGAGCACAAATATGTGCCTCTCTCCCTCATGTGGTCTCTTGGAGGTTCCTGTGCTGCCAAAAACATGCACTAGAGGAATCAACCACCCCAAAAGGACCCTCTCCTATTAATACTCAATCTATACTGGAACCTCTGTAAAGATAGCCCCATCATCTAAGTGCTACTCTCCATGGTCGATGACGTGAGATGGGCCGTGCACATATATCTTCTGCTGGGATACATGGAAGACATCATGAACCTTCTCCCACTATGGTGGAAGCGACAAGTGGTCATCCACCTCGTATATCCTCTGAAGTATCAGAAATGCTCTGACATTCTATGTTGATAACTTTCCCCCTCGACTAAACCTCTATAGTCCCCGTCAAGGAGGGACTCACATAAAAACGTGGTTCCACTCTTGGAACTCTAGAGGTCTCCGTATCCTATCGGCATATGAATTATTTCTGCTCAGGGCAGTCTTTATCCAATCCTGGATGGAATTCACCATCTTAGTGGTGGCTCATACCAACTCTAGACCCATAAGTAATGACTCCCCAAGGTCTATCCAACATAAAGGTGATCTGCAAGGTCGACCGTATAGGGCCATGAAATGTTCCAACCGATGTTGGAGTGATAAATGTTGTTGTATGCAAACTCCACCAAGGGAAAGTGATGCTCCCAATGACAGAAAAATTCTTGGATGCCTGAATGAAGCATGTCCTCTAGAGTCTAAATGGTTGGCTACATCTGACCATCAGTCTGAGGATGAGAAGTGGTGCTCAAATGTAGCTGAGTCATGAACGCCTCATGTAATCCCTTCCAAAAATGGCATGTAAAACATGTGTCATGGTTAGATACAATCGTCTATGCCACCCCATGGAGTCGCAAAATCTCTTGATCATGGAGGCATCTCAACCCCTCTGCTAATCCCTACTCTCGGATAGGTAAGAAGTGGGCCAATGTGGTGAGTCAGTCAATGATCACTCAAATGGAGTCATTTCCCCTAGACATCCGTGGAAGCCCTATCACAATGTCCTTAGAGAACCCATCCGACTTCCACTCCATCACCTCTAGTGTTTGAGCTATGCCTACTAGAACCTGATTCTCGCCCTTCAATTGCTGACAAGTGAGGCATCGTGAAACAAACTCTTCCACTGCCTTCTTCAACCATGGCAATCATTGCTAAAACTGGAGGTCCTGGTACATCTTCACCACACTAGGATGTACAGCCAGAGGGGACGTATGGAACACCATCAATACCTCCACCTATAAAGACACATATAAAATGGTATGTTCTATGAAGAGGATGACGTGCTCCCCACCGTCAGAAAATTTATCAGGTGCATTTCCTAAGGATATCTGATCACTTCAAGTATCACAGTCGGTGTCCCCATGCATCACCTCCCTGACTCGCTGAAGGAGTGGGGGAGTGACCTTCATAGACTATAGGTATGATGCTCCATCTCTATCCACAAAGGATATATGCAACACGACACGTTGCTATGTTGCGCCACTCAGTAACTACATACCAGACCTCCAGCTGAGTGCATCTGCTACCACGATTCCTTTTATAAGAGTATAGACTATCTCAAAGTCATAGTCATGGAGGAACTCTGTCCATTTTCGTTGTATTAGGTTCAGGTCTATTTTTGAGAATATATATCTGAGACTCTTATTATCAGAGTAGACTATAAAATGTTATCCCATCAAGTAATGTCACCACATATTCAAGGCGAAGACCACTGCTGCTAACTCCAGGTCATGGGTAGCGTAGTTCTGCTCTTGTTTTCATAGCTGTAAAGAGCTAGAAGTGGTCACTTCTCACACCAACACCAGGACACACCCATGTACGGTCCCTGATTAGTCGCAGAAGACTACATACCCAACTTCCTCTTCTGATAGCCTCTAGATTGGTTCACTCGTCAGTCTCTTCTTTAGCACCTAGGAAATCTGTTGGAAACTCTCCATCCAAACGATGGGCGGCCCCTTATTTAAGAATTCTAACAAGGGTGACTGATCTCCAAAATAGTCAGGCGTGAATCTCCAGAAGTATCCAGCCAACCCCAGGAAACTTTACAGCTTGGTCACACTCATGGGTGTCTCCCAAGAAAGTACATCCTCTATCTTTGAATGATCCAATGTAACTCCATCCTCTAAGATAATGTGTCACAGAAAGTGGACCTCTCGTATCCAAAATTAAAATTTTGAGGGCTTACCATAGAGATGGTTCTCTCAGATTTTATCCAGAACTCTGTACAGATGAGAGGCATGCTTCCTCCTCCTTCGCCGAGTACACCAAGATTTAATTTATGAACACCACCACGATGCGATCACGGTATGGATAAAACATACTATTAAAGAGTCACATGAACAATGCTGGGGCGTTGGTCATGCCGAAAGGCATAACCAAAAAATTATAATGGCCATACCGACATCAAAAGGCCATCTTCTACACATCCTCATCTCGTATCCTAAGGTGATAATATCCTGATTTGAGGTCTACCTTGGAAAACCAACAGGCACCTTTCAGCTGATCGAAAATATGATCAATCCATGAAAGTGGATACTTGTTCCTTACGGTCACCTGGTTCAGGAACCGATTGTTCTCACAATGTCTCAAAATCCAATATTCCTTCTTTGCGTACAAAATCAAGGTTGTCCATAGAGAAACACTGGGCCTTATGAACCCCTTTTCACGTAATTTCTCCACTATATATATAACTCACAAAACTCCACATCAACCATCAAATATGTTGGTGTAGATATCTGTTCCATCCCGGGGTATAGGTCAATGTAAAATTCTACCCCTATCCATGGAGGTAGTCCCAAAACATCATCTAGAAAGACATTGATATACTGGTCCACCACTACAGGATCGCTCGGAGTCTCAACATCAACTGCTCCGAGGGTAAGGTAGGGCAAAAAAATGAGTAATTTGTTGCACCCACCTCTAGGTAAGTCCATCCTTTGTTTAATAGGTTCCCTACTGTCTAGTGAAGGAAATCTTGGTCCCATCTATGTGGACACACTGCACTTTGTGCATAATACATTCAATATTATCATGGACTATAGATAACCACTCCATACCCAAGATGACATAGTAAGGCCTCGTGGCGGCTACTAGGAGATCCCAGTCGAAGCTCTCACCTCCTAGAGTAAGATCACACCACTGGCACCAGTGTGTAATCGTTGAATCAGCTATCGTAGGAATCTATAGCCAAAAAGATTGAGCCAACGTCTCCACCATAATAGCTGAGCTCTGAACGAGGGTAGTGAAAAAAATGATTTACTAGAACCTATGTCTATAAGTACTATCTCTAAGGTGGAGTAGGCACAGATCATATATCTAATCATCTCCAATGTTATGTGGTCATAGGCCTCAACTTCTTGGAGGTGAGCTTGTCCTGGTCCTCCAGCTCCATGTGGTCGGGGTTCCCCACCTCGCGGTGGTTGCGATAGAACCTCGAAACACTGCCCCTGCCTGCTACATGGAAAACTCCTCTACCATGTCCACATCTTTCTTACGAACCTCCCCACTCGAACCTTTGCCTATGCCTCAGCGTTCTCACAACCGTCTACTTTTCATCTATACAGCGGGTTGGGAAATAGCGAGACATGTGACCCTACACGTTTCACATGTAGCACTGCTTGTCCCCCACATGACTGCCTCTACCTCGCGAGATCCGCACCTCCAACCCTGCATCCTAGCACCATCCACCAGAAGAATTAGTCTGATTGGACCTCTATGACATCTACCTACTACCATCCACATATGACTCTACCTTGTGTCTCCCAGTGGTGGGTGTCGCTGTTGGTGTCTGCTCAACTAGGAATCTCCCCACCAAAAGCGCCCACTCTAGCACCCCATCCTGAGTCGGTATACTAAGTGATACCATAGATGCCATGATCACTCGTTTGAGACCATGCTAAAAGGTCTGAGCTCGTAAGATGTCGGTGGAGTAGCTAGATAGACCATTGAAACTCGCCGTGTATTGGGCCACTGTCATGCTTCCCTAATGTAAGTGCAGCAGCTCCTATATTTTCACATAGCATAAGGTCGCATAGAAGAACTCTTCCCTGAAAAGGCCCTCAAATTATGCCCAGATGAGGGTCACCTCGTCGTGTATCTAGAGAATTCAGCACCACCATTTCCTTACTATTGCCTAAATTGGATAGTTGCTAGTATCACCATAAAATTTGTTGTTGTAACAACTAAGGGAATAACACTGGCCACAACCTCCAGCCACTCCTCTACCACCAGTGTATCTGTCTCACCTTGGAACTATGGGGGACTCTGCCGCTGCAACCCATGTAATGCACTCAGTCGTCGTACATCCTATGCTGGTGGTGTTGGTGGAAACGGTTGTCCAACGTGTAGTGGTGCTACAGGTACAGAACCCGAAGGTGATAACGTCGTAAGAGGGCCCTGCATCGAGGCATCAATACTCGGTGGGCCGTCGTTGTGTACTATCTAAGGAATCCTCATGGGCTGGCTACATGGTGGAATCCCAAAAGAAGACAGGTGTGCCACGGTCAATACGTTATACCCAGTGAGCTGACTTAAGAGATATAAAATAAATGTTTTCAAAACCCATGAAATCAGTGTTTTTGTGCACGGAGTTGGATATCAGAATTCAAGGTCTCGGTGTATGGATACATCAGCCGCCACACCAAAACTGGATTCCCCAAATTGAAAACCACCCTCATAACACCTAACACTATTGCCACACAGAAATGATCAGAGTCCTAGTTTTCTGCAGAACCAAACTCCTCTGATAACACTTTGTCACGAACCTTCCCTTAGGGCTTGTGTGATGACTACCCCAAGCCCTCCTTCTATAGGCCATGCGTGGGTGACTATCACTGAAAGGAATATTCCTTAAAACGGGAAGGAATTTTCCTTAATCCTGTACAACACACGGTCTAAGAACCCAACAAGATGCAACTGTGAAGTAAACTACTGTAGAAAAAGGAGTGTTGAAGGTAAAAGGGGTTGGAATACAAGACCAACTGAATGTAAGAGTACAACAGAAAAGTTCAAATAATACTGAAAGGAATAATACAACTAAAAAGGGAAAATGTCTACTGATTCTTCCTCCGAGGATCCTACCGAAAGGGAAGGTACAAATCGCCTCTTCGGCCCTCCACACATGCCTGCCTCCTCCATGTACCGCCTAGTCCTGGTTCCCTGAAAACTTATGCTAGCTACTCGTCGTCTGCAAAAGACATCATATTGTGCGAGCATATCCCATGCATGGTTGAGTATAAAGATACACATCTGGGACCCCGAGACCCCCGAAGGACTCTCATAAATCCACACAGAAAACCACAAATCATGATTTCAATCACAAAGCACAAAGAAATAGACACAACTCAATTAGAGTCTTAGATCAATTTATGTATAAATATCAGTGAATCCAAATTATGATGCTGACACACACATGATACTATAAATGCTAATAGCCAGCCACAAATTCTCTAGGACAAGAAAAAAGTAACATTCCCAGTCACAATGTCGAACACCTCATCTGCTAGAGAACTCCTCCTCTAATGAGTACAGTTGGACATCTGTGTCACATAGAGGCTCTTCCCACTATCCTTGGACGGATGTGATACTCATCCTGTCGATTATCGTGGGTCTTCCGCGTCACACAGAGGCACTCCCCACTGTGGGAATACTGCATCACACAGAGGTGCTCCCCCTCATAACTTGCTGAGGTACACCTCCTGTCGTGTACAGTGGGTTTATCGTGTCACACATAGGTGTTACCCACCATGGGTCTGCTACATCACACAAGGTTTCTCCCCACTGGGCTATCGATTCACACGGAATCGAAAGGTCAATAGTCATCAAGTCTCAACAAGTCACCGGGTTCCATACGTAGCGCGTTTGGGAGAACCACTCCCCAAGCCATCAGTTTTATTTCAACATAAAATATGTCTCAAAAACAAGTAACCAGATGATCCATCATGTCATAAGGTTTTCAATGCAACAAATGACACGTCGATCGGATGCCCGGTCTGTGCATTATGGGCATTTCAGTACCGAGGGCCCTGTTCGATTCAGGTGTGATCCAACCCGGCCAGACTCCAAGTATCTCAAAAACTGTCATAGAGTAAGCCAAAATGACCGTCTCTCTCCAAGGATCACGATGCCACAAATTGTTCTTCAAACAAAAATTTGGTTTAGAAGCATGGGCCCATTTTGTGTAACCGGTCGGTACTGGGTTCGGGTCGGATCCGCCTCGGTTGGACCGGCCCGAC
Organism: Viscum album; assembly: GCA_963277665.1. Lineage (NCBI taxonomy): Eukaryota > Viridiplantae > Streptophyta > Magnoliopsida > Santalales > Viscaceae > Viscum > Viscum album. Next base: position 598,433,988 of record OY728134.1, on the reverse strand, counting down.
CCGGTTCAATATTGGCTGACCTAGATCGACCTATGTCGACATGACCCGACTTGGGTCTAAACTGACCTGAGTCAACTAGGCCCGTTGGGCGGTGGGTCAGCCCGCTGGACCGGCCCAGCAGTTCCACCCACTTCGAGGCGCGGGCCGCCAGGTATACCCTGACACAGTGCATCCGGGTAGGGATGAGGTGGCATGGAGCCACGTCAGTGGGTCCACCCAAGGGGGTTGACCTAATATGGTGCCACCTATCACAGTGGGTCCCCCGTTCTGACACCAACATGCTACAAGTTTGTCGTCGGGCATGCCGTTGGCACACGTCCCGTCCATCGACTTCCGGTCGATCTGGCATCCCTACTCCCACCGAAGCCAACATAGGTCGTGGCCCTGCTGCCCCATGGGCATGCCGCCAGGGGCATGCCCCACCACTGCCTGTTCTGTCATAGAAGGTCGGTGTGCCATCTGACCTCTCTAGTGGTGTGTGACAGCATGTCGCACCGTCCCCCATGGCCAGTCGGTGTGTTGGCTGCCTTCCTCCGGTCGTCGCGGCTGATGAGTGGTGGCCTCCTTTTTTCTTCAGCGGCGCGCGAAGGGGCGTCGCCCCTCCTCCGTGGCAAGTAGGGTGCTGGTCGCTCTGATGAGCACCAAATCATTGGGGTGTGGCCTCCTCTTGCGGTGTGTGTCGAAGCGCAATCCCCAACATAGTTGGTCAGTATCGTCGTGTTGTCGGTGTTACATGGAGGTGAAAAATAAGGAAAGTAGCATAGGGTTTGGGTTGTGTTCACTAGGCCCACGCCCTCCATGTATGCTTGAAAAAATGACAGGGTTAATGGTTTGACAAACTCTTGGAATGTAAATCAAGATATACCCCACAAAGGTACCCCGCAATAACCTCCTGCAAAAACGAATGAATCGTGGGCCAACCAGTTAGTCATTTTACCCACGTTCTTCTTATTATTCATGAAGAGGGATGAACAAAATCATTTAAAATTCATAAATGAATAAACCCCCTAACTTGTAACCCATTGGAGAGCATCTAAAACAGGATGGTGTGTTGGTGTCCTTCGTTCCCGCAACATGTTATCAATGATGCCGCTCATACATCGTCCTCCGGTTCGGGGTTCGGTGCCATCTGACACCTCACGCTGGGTTCAGCTTTATCCTTTAAGGGTTTGGCATTGCAGCATTCCTTCAGCACTTCGTTTCTTAGTGAAGATTTTATAATACCCTTCTCCATGATACTTATATATAGGGGAGGGGTAGGGTATGTAATGACGTTGGAATTTATGGGGGCACATCAATTAGGAATCTATTAATTCCCCAATGACGTCATTACATAGGTTTGGTAGGTAATGCAATTTATTGTCTTGACACATCGCTAGCCCCACCCCTTTTTTGTCCGTTGAAGGATATGAAATAAAATAATAAAATTATTTTATTTCATTTCTATTGAAATGTGGAAAAACATAACTTTTTTTGGGACCTATTGTGGTCAATGTAAAGACTCCCTTAAGAAAATCCCAATAATGTCGATTCAACAATATGCTCAGATTTTTAATCTGAGAAATAGTTCAAATGTTATAAAATGTTGCTCATGCATTTACTAAACATACCCGAAAAAAATTTCATAAATTCATTCTGGCCACACCGAGCCTCAGAATTAGGCACCGTCAATTTTCCTAGGCTCATTATAATTCCATATAATTTTAAAAAATTACATGGAAAATCTGAGACTTTAAAAATTCAGTTTTTAAGTAAGTAAAAAATTGTTTTAATATTTTCCAAATAATGACATTAATGAATTTCATGAGAAAGAAAATTATTTTTAAACATATATGAAATTTTCAAAAAAAAATCTTTTATTATAAATATGTTTTATTTACATTACTTCATTATAACTAATATTTTAAAAGTTTTTTTACTATTCATTTTACTTTGTTTAATAGATATAATATAATTATCTCATTTAAAGAAATATAAAAATAAAATTATGTTTTAGGTTAACTCAGTGTTGCCGGTAAAGTAAGCCAAGTTGGTGTTGCATGTAATGTAGAGAAATTTGATGTCTTGGGGAAATAATTTTTTCCATAGCACATTAAAAGAGAAAAATAAAAATTAATTTATTTGGTAAAAAATGTACATAAAAAATTAGATTGTTACACTTATTTCAGGTTGTATGTTGTTTCAACATCCCCATGATTCCATGATTACATGATCCCATGATATACATGTTATTATTACTTATGTTTATTCATGTTTCATTCCTTTCTCTTCCATCATTTTATGCCTTATAACCCATGTGTTTTTATACATTCTTATATTTATTCGCTTACTAGGAATTTTAGCTCATCCCTTGGTTCATGGGTTCCATAGGGTATCCTATGCAGATGTAAGAGAATAAATAATCTAAGAGATATTTATACATATTTAATTAAATTTGTTTTTATTTTAAATATATCATTTCAAATCATGCATATAATAATCCAAGAAACAACACTTTATGATCCATTGTTTTTTATGTATTGTAATTTAATGTCTCATAGTTTTGGTGTATTAATTTAATAGATTATTTAGATTATTTTTTAGAACAAGAACTGAGATGACAAGAGATTCTGAGACCCAATGTTACTAGAATAAATTTTTAAACTAAATTAAATATATCTATTATCTCACACACATAGTTTTCCTAAAAAAACTGGAATAACATCTAAACGATTGATCGGATTAGAATTCTGAGGGGAATGTTATGTTTAGAGCATGTATTTTACCAAAATAGTGACATAACATTAGTCAATGTGATTCATTTGTTGATAATTCATAATAGTTGATGAAATGAATAAGAATATTGAATAAAATAATTTTATATTTCTTTTCCAATGCATCGATTGAAACATATTTCAAATTATTATTACATAGAATTTACTGTTTTAGCTGCATAACCCTGGAAGAATTTAAAATTTATTTGGGATAGAGCTTTTGAGAATTTTTTCAGGGGAATGGTGATGGATCACAGAATGAATATTGACACATCTCGGATTCCCTGGATCATTTCAATAATGAGGTGACCCATAATTCTTCATCAATGGCCAAACTAAATTAATGTAGGGCGTGTTTTTGGATTTTTTTTTCATTCCGATTCATGTTTTCGACGATGTATATATGATAATCAATGAATAGATTGACTAGCAATTCGATCATATCCCAAGATGGGTTAGGATTATCGAGGTTTAGGAGAATTTTTCATTGTGATTACATTTTCATTATTTTATTGTCATTCAATTGAGGAAGAACTAATATGGACACAAACATTAACCATGGTCTATTCCTCTTAATTGATTATGTGCTTTTCTCACATGACTCACCATTCATCGTGGTCAATCTTTATTGTCCTACGATTCAATGTTTTATTGAATGATTGATCATTTCACAACCATTTCATGTAACAATGATCCAATAACATAGATCCATGATCAATGAGATATGTTAGTGGAGCAACTATAGTTGTAGAAGGTGATCAGATGACAATTAATAGAGAATCTCAGGATCATTCATGTTCTTTAGTGCATAACCATGACTCATGGTAATCTCATATATTGAGTGGAATGATGGACAAAATGTTATTGATTAAGTGATGGAATGAATATATTATGTTGGATCATGAATTTCACGGCTTGGGGGTTGATGGATTCGAGGTTGGAGAATCAAATGAGGCATTTTGAGGAAGAACTAGGAATTCAAGAAAACTCTACTTCCCATGATCCATATTCTAGGGTTACACATTGTGTTCCCCCAGGAAATGAATACGTTATTAAGAGAATGTTGTTTATCTGATAATTTGTTTCCTTTGTCACACATCGTTTGGTCTTCTCCAGTTACTCAGCATGTACCTTGAGAAGTACCCAAACATGGGGTGGAATACATGGGGTACCTACACGACATGTACTCAACTACATAGACATGGGATGGAATAGTACATGGGATGAGCAGTTTAATAGAACACTGGTAAAGACATGGGCTCTTTAAATAGTGTGTAGGCCCCGATATAGACACGAGATGCATATATTGGTTGTTTACATGGGTAGGATTTAGGTTCAAGGGACATGGAATGTAACTCTTACTACACTCCATATAATCCTTTATACATGGCTTAGAGACATTTTCCTCTGGGACATGGACAATTTTAATTTGAGTTCATTCTATTAATCATTTCCTCGATTAGTTGTACCCTATAGTTTTCTACTCCTAGGGGAATGATTCCTTCAGCATGAATTAATATACAGAGTTGTTTGAATCACTTTGAGAGGCCTAGAGTGAGATACACTATTCACCATTTCCCCCAAGGTGGAGATCATAGTATCAGTGTTACCAACAATATGCGGGATCCAATATACTTCTCAGTAGCTTAATCGAGATGGAGTTTTTTGTATCTCCCAATAAATCATTTTGCATTCTTCATCTGTTATATTATATTATCTTCGGACTATTAGCATGCTATTTTTAATGACAACTCCATAAAACTAATACCTCCTTGAACAAAGTCATTAATACTATTAGACTCATGAGAATTTTTTCCCAGATGAGTGCATCATGGAATCCTTGATCTAGAATCATATGATGAGTATCCTATAGTTTTTTATTACCTTTAGACTGTGTGTCTTGTCGTGTAAATCTAGATAACATTGTTATAAGTTCTGTAGAAATATACCTATGTAGACCCGACTATATTTCGATTGTTCTATTCATTTCGTTTTCGACATGTTTTATTGAGTACTCTCATACTCACCAATGCACGAGATTTTCCCAGACATTGAATATCTTGTGTAGAGGATCGACCTTTCGATAGTGTACTAAGTGGACCGAGACTAAATGGTGCTTTGTGATACCCGATAGACTGAGGTGTGTTATTTTGGATTTTTAGATTGTAATACCTTTCCATTATTGTTTGACATATGTCTGAGAGTCTTTGTAGTGGGATTGTATTTGGCCCTTTGTTACATTATTTACTTCCTGTCACCATCTAGATACATGATTTAGATTCATGCATGCATGGTTTTTTAGTGGTTTTTTTATATTTATCATTTTATAGGCTTGGAGATGTGTCTGTGTGTACTAGAACGTAGGCTAAGGCCTCCCATGTTGGTGATATCCCTTCTTAGCACTGGTCTCTTACCCCTGGCCAATTGGAGACAGGCATGGGGAGTCACAGTATGGGACCCAATGGAATGGGTCATAAAAGTGGGGTATCAAGGTTGTTCATTTCTACATTTGGAAAGAGAGTCTATGGTATTGGATTGGGGAAATAGTGTTAAATTTTTTGTGATTGGATTTCAGGATAGGGAATCTAGTGTTGGTGTAGTGGCTAATGTATCCCTACACCAGGAATCTAATAACCTACTTTTTGACTCAGTTCATGAGAAAATTGGTTATAGGGAAAAATGTAACATGATTCATATAAGAGTGGTTCATGGTTACATGTCCTTCTTGAGACTTCTCCTGAGATGTACCCATTAGTTGTGGTATATATAGTTTGTTTTAAGATGCCTCTTTAATGTATAACAATTGGGATTCATCAAGATGATCAAAGGGATGCTCCCCTTAGGTATGAGGCATCAATATAAGGACCTGTTCTAGATATGTTACGGCCAGGTGGTGCACTAACCATACCACATGTAGAGAAGCATGTGGTTCCCACAGTACTCGTTGCTGAGGTGAACTATCTGAGAACACTTCATGAGATTCAGTTACAAAGATCTCTCATGTTATGATATAAGCATGAATCACAGGTTTCTGAGGACTTGATTGAGGAGGTGACCCATGTTATCCTTCTAGTTATGAAAAAAATATAAAAGATGGTGGTCTTGGAAGAGAGACTTATTTACAGCTCAACAGGGTGATGGTGTGGCTTATTGACCCAGTATTATGATGAGGTGACTCTTTCATGGATATAGATTGAGAATATCTTCAGGGAGGAGTTATCATCATATATGTCATGGATATATATATCTGGGAGCTTTTGCAGCTCAAGTAGGGAATCATGAGAGTATCTGAGTATATATTAATGTTTACCAACTACCCCAATTATTCAATGGATATGTTTCAAGAATAGTTTTTCAGGGATCATACATTTTATTGAGGTATTCATTGAGTCATTTGTTCCATTTTCATAATTTTATGCATTCCAACCAATGTGATGGTAATAGAGGAAGAATTGTTGCATGATAGTTTCGTTTTTGTGCATTTACCATTGGTAGTTGTAATTAGTGGGATAGCAGGAGAACATACCTCGATAGGAGGGAGCTGATCTGTGTATCAAAGACCTGGACATGTGAGACATTATAAGAGGAGATACCCAGATGAAGGATATACAGTTTAGTGCTCACGTTTTTTGTATAGTCAGCCCAAAGAGAGTCGGTACTACTCATGAGATGGTAGGATATTTCTCTCCTAACATAGTCCGAACCTCTGTACAACTGTTAAAGAAACTGTAGATGGGACACTAAGGCATTGACGACAATGGGAGAAGATTAGTCCACACGATCAAATATGTGGTAGAGGAGTTGGGAGGGAATTTGGAGGTAGATTACATTTTGACATGTTACCGCCACCACACCTAGGTGGTCCATGCCTGGATAATGGCGTTGGAAGGCATGAGAGTGTAAAACTTCTAGCGGTCAATGTATATGTCATTATGGTTATAAGAATGATTCAAAGTGCAATATGTATATTTTCTACATTAGCAATAGTATTGATCGACACAGGTTCTAGTAATTATTTTCTATCCAATAATATTGTTGGAGAAAGAGAGATACTTGTTAAAATTATCACTCAACCCTTATGCTTGGAGACTTCTACTAGACAAGTCTTAGTTATCAGGCACTTATGTTGAAAGTTTAATCCGAATATTGTAGTTGAGAGTCTCAATTGGGATATCTTGGTAGCAGCATCGAGGCCTTACGGATTCATCCATGGAATGTATGTGTTATCTACAATCCATGCCCATATTTAATATTATAGGAGAAGGGTGTGGTGTGTCTATATTGACAGAACCAGGTTTTCTTTATCCAGTTAAAAGGACACCCATGTACTAATGAATTTACTCACTCATAGAAGGATGCATTCAATTATTCATCAATTGGATTGATTAACCCTTGGGGTAGTTGATTTCACGAGTTTGCAGTTTACTATAGTGGTGGTGTTGGAGGAGGACATATTCCTTAAAGATGTTATAGGTTATCCTCCCCATCACGAGATATAAATCGGAATTGATATAAATCTTGGGACAACTCTGATATATTTACAAGTATATTAGATGGATCCCATAGAGATTTATGATCCGAGGGTGTAGTTAGGGGACTTACAGAGGAAGGGAATAATTAGACTTATTGTTTCACCCTGGGGGACCCCTGTTTCATTTTCCATGAATGCAGAGGGTAGCTGGAGGTTGTGTGTGGTCTACCGGTTCTTGAATAAGGTGTCAGTGAAGAACAACTATGCACTTCCATGGAATGATGACCTCTCTGATAAGTTGAGTGGGGATCAATGGTTCTCAAAGGTAGACCTTATATCATGGTATCACCAGAGACTAGTACAGGATGAGGATACACCAAAGATGAAATTGTTATGTCTCTATGATTAATATGATTACTTGGTGATAGCCTTAAGAGTATTCAATTCCAAAAAGTGTTCATGGGACACATTAACTTGACATTCCAAAACTTTTAGACTTGTTCATGGTAGTCTTCATTCGTGATATCCTTATGTACTCAACTTATGAGAAGGAGCACGCGAGACACCATATGTTAGTTCTGGACATACTCTGAGAGCACCGGATTTACAAAAAACTCTAGAAGTATTAGTTATGGATACATGTGGCCCCCTTTTTTGACATGTTATCTCATTGGATGGACTGTAATTTGACCCATCCAATGTCTCTGTAGTTTTATATTGGGAGCCAACTAAGAGAGTGACAATGTTGTGGAGATTCCTTGGGTTGGAATGAAATCTCTAAATATTAATACATGATTTATCTCAGATATCAGTAGCCATTACAAATTTTACATGAAAGAGGAAGCCATTTTTTGGACAGAGAAGTGACAACCTGTTTTTTAGCAGTTGATATATCATTTTTAAATTACTCCAGTTTTGATAATTCCTTTCGAGTGTGCCGTGTTTGTACTCTTTTGGGATGTATTAAAAACTGGTCTGGGTTATGTTCTAATGAAGTGGTCAGTAGTGATTTCTCTATGTTCATTCTAGTTGAGACCAAATGAGTAGAACATTGTGACCCATGATCATGAGTTAGCAGTTATAGTATTATCTTTGAATATGTGGTTTCAATACCTTATGGTTGAGTGGTATATCATCTATTCTAGTCACAAGAGTCTCAAGAATATCTTTTCACATAATGATCTCAAAATCAAAAAAAAGTTGTGGCTATAGTTCCCCCAGCAATATGGATTTGAAATTTTCTATACTCATTGGAAGGGGAACGTGGGGGGTAGATTCTCCCAATAGGAGATGTTGTCTATAGTTTCTGAATGAGGTGTCAGAGTAGTTGACCTCATTTTCATTATCCATTATGAATGGGAATGATCAGCTTACATTTAGTCAATAGTTTTTATACCTCATATTTTTTAGTTAGTATGTGAGGATCAACTTATGGATGTTGACTACGAGACCATACGTACTTGGATATCCACGGGACATTCTCCTAATGGATTTTCCAAAGGTGAGTAGCATGTCTGTTTTTTCCGAGGAAATGCATTTGTACTAGATATGTTACATGAAGAGTTTTTGAGATATTTTCATACATATACTTTAGCGGTATATTAATGTGTTTCAAGTATGTATGAGGATTTAAAAAGATAGGTTTTGTAGTCAATGATGATTAAAGTATTTGAAGAGTTTATCTCCCATTTACTCACTTGTCAGAAAGGGAATGATGAGAATCAAGTTTCAGTAGGTTAAGCACAACCCCTTGAGTTTTCAGAATGGAAGTGGGTTGTGATATCTGTGGACATTTTGATGGGATTACCACATATGTATTGGGGACTCAATTACATCTGTTTTATCCTAGACCATAACACTAATTAATCACAATTCATATAAATTTAGGAGTAGATTTTTGTAGATAGTTTTGGACACCTCTTCATGCATGATATGTTCTAAATCCATCGATTTCCATTGATTATTGTTTCAGTTCATGAGGCTCTATTTACATCCCAAATTTGCAAGGGTTTACATGAGGCAATTGGGACTCAGTTATACTTTATCACAATAATTTACCCCAAAACTATCAACTAGACTGAGCAGACCATTCCTGTCCCGAAGTATATGGAGTGAGATTACATGTTAGACATTATCTATATCTAGGAGGGCCAACTAAAACTATGGATGATTCATAAAACAAAATATACAATTCCACAATTAGTATGGAACCAATTGAAGCTTTTTACAAGTGACCCTGTAGGTCACCAAATTGTTGGATTAACTAAGGGGAGTCGACCCTTATAGTCCTAGAGTTGGTGTGAGATACTATAGAGACTGTTTAGATCATCCAAGAATAGACGATGATAGCACAAATCCATCATAAGGCTTATGATGATAGGTAGAGAAGGTATTTAGAATTATAGGAAGGAGACCATGTGTTCCTATGGGTTACACGTCGAAGTGGATTATAGGGAATTGTCTAAGGAGTTAAGTTATCTTCATGGTTTATTAGAACATTAAAGATAATGTATAGTGTCGGCATTGTGGCATACCTATTTTCTCTATCTCCACATTTATGTCTATTATAGGGTGACTTTCACATGTCACAACTACAGAGGTACATTCCTGGACCATCACAGGTTATCAAATTGGGTGAGTTGGATATCAAGGATAGAGAGACCATTTCTGAGTACCCATTGGAGATCAAGGATCATAAGGATATGGTCCTATGTGGGGGAACAATTCCTTAAGTGTGTGTCAGATGGAAGCATGAGAATCTTCATGTTATATCTTGGGAGTTGGAGGCCTAGATTTGTGCTTAGTATCAATATATGTTTCGGGGGCCATTTTTTGGATTTTCAAAGACATAATTCCCCAAGGTGGGGATAATGTAAATTCTTTGATTTTACATTTATTTTTTCTAGATATTATATATATTATATTGGAGACTAGGCTCTGATATGGAATGAGACTCCAAGGTCCAGTGTTCCCAGAATAAATGATTGAAATATATTATATATTTTTAATATCACGCACACACAGTTTTCCTGAAAAAAGTGGAACAACATATAAACAAGATATCATATTAGAAATAAGAGGGAACTATTGAGCCTAGAGCATGAGGTTTACCCTAGGTGTGATATAAAATTAGCGTTCATAGGTCATTTTTGGAACAGTCATCACAGGAATAGAAAGAAAGTTTTTTTTGTTTTGTTTTTCCAATGCGGAGATTGACATATATTTAGCAAGATAATTAGGTAGAATTTCTTGAGTAAGCTACACAACCCTAGAAATGTTAATGATCTGTTAGAGAGAGGGCTATGGATAATCCACTTAGGTAATGGATGAAGTATCTCGGACCAATGATCAACACAAGTTGGATTCGATAGATATTACCAACGATGAGGACAACCCATAATTCTTCCCTATAGATCGAATTGTTTCGAATTAGGGAGTTTATTATTCAAATTTCTTCCAAATTCTTGGTTTAGTTGGTAAATTCATACCAAAAAAAGTACAAAGTGAACCACGATTTAGTTTTATTGTTGTTTGGGTTAGAATTATTGGGGTTCAAGGGAATTTATCTTTATTATTAGTTCTTGATTCATTTATTATAAATATACTTGTAATTAACCAATAAAAATTTGGACATTGATCGAGTTGAATTCTTCTTGATTGATTATTTACATTTTACCCCACATTCGTTGTTCATCATGGGTGTATTTTTTGGCCCACAGTTCGACATTTTATTAAATGATAGATCATTGTGAAACCTTTTCTTAGTGAAATGATCTGATATCATCGATCCTTTATTGATGTGATGTGATGAAGGTGAAATAGTGTATGGTTAAATGGATTAGATGATGATTGACACGCAATATCTTGTTCTTTCGCATTCTATGGGGTGTAATGAAGAAAAGAGAATATTTCATTTCTTGAGTGTATTGAAGTCCCATATCATGTTGATTCAACGATGGCATGACTAGATGAGTATGGATCCAAAGTTTCATGGAATGGATATTGATGGATCTATGGTCGGAGGATCATTTGAGCTGTACGGAGGAAGTACTTGGGATTTTGAAAAATCCATCATCACATGATATGTAACATAAGAATACAAGACATGTGGCTCCCACCCCCTGAGTGGTGGCTAGGTTTTCAAGAGAATGATATGTATCAAATATCATGTGACCAATGTTATATGATGTGTGGTGTCTCCTCGGTAACTTGATATGTATCATGGGATGCCCCCAGACATGGGGTCGAGTACCCGGGTTACAAACACAAAGTGTACATCCCTCCGCAGACATGTGTTGGACAAGTACAAGGACTAAGCCATGTATTGGAACATGGGTGATGTACATGGGATCCATACATGGTGTGTAATCCATTACAGGGAAATGGGATGTAGGAACATTCCATCTACATGGGTAGGGCCTAGGGTTAAGGACCCAAAATGTATGTCCTACTAAAGGTTTTGTACTCCATTATACTTGTATTAGTTCTCTTTTCCATAGTGACATGTACATGTTTAGTTAGGGTTCATCCCACTTATCCTTTTCCTCATGGTTAGGACAATATATTTTCCTACTCCAAGGAAAATGATCCCTTCTGTAGGAATTTATAGATAGAGTCATTATAATCCCTCTGAGTGGCTCGAAGTGAGATCCTATATTCATCATCATGGCCACAGTGGAGTTATTTTTATTGACATGACCAACACTACATAGGCACAAATCCTCTATATAGAAGGAAAATACAAATTGAGTTGTTGGTATTTCCACATGGCCATAGTAGTGATCCTCACTTATTGTATTATATTCTCTCCAGACTATCAATGTGTTCTCTCTGATGACGAGACCCAGTGAGAATTACCTATCAGACCAAAATCATCATTACTATTAGACTAACGAGTATGTTATCTAAGATGGGTGATTTTTTGAATCATCAAAATGGAGTCATATTTAGAGTATACTATGGTTGTGGATTTTCTTTAGACTCTGTATCTTTATGATTATATATAAATATTATTATTATATGTAGAATAGACATGTACAATTATATAGGTGATTTTATTTCCTTTTTGTGTACTTTGTGGTTTTGGGGTGTCTGATTGAGTATTGTTATACTCACCCCCACATTGTAATTTCTTGCACGTGTTGTTCCCTATGATGACGATCGACCATTTGGAAGAGTCCTAGGTGGACTAGGAATTAGACTGTTCTTTATGAGACTAGATATACTAAGAGGCGTTTCTATGTATTTTTAGTGAGTAGACTCGTTGATTTCAGTTTGGACATATGTTATAGACTCATTGTGATGGTTTTTTATTTTTCCATGTTTACATTCATTACATCCTATTTCATTGTGGTATGATATTTAGATTTATTCATGCATGGTTGTTTATTGGTTTTTAAATTTCACTATTTTTATAGGCTTGAATGTGTATGTGTGTGTGTTTTGGTACATCGTCTATGGCTTCCTAGGTCAGTGATATAACATATATGTGATAGTATCTATACTTTTTTTTCTCTTTAATGTAGGATTTAGGAGTCACGACATGGGATCCATTCAGATGGGTCAGGAAAATTATTCTTAAAATCCTGTAATAATATGTTAAAAAGGATTAACACATTACAAGTTATCCAAAAAAATGATAAATAAACTACATCTTAAAAAAATTGGACCAGTGAAGAAGATAAGAAATGAGTTCTCTAAGCATCAATTAGTGGTGAGTAGGGAAGAAATAAGACATGATTTCCTCCATGTTATATATGTGAAATGATACACCTTGGAAAGTGTATCAATATAATGAGAAGATCTATTATGTGTGGAAAATAAGGGACTAATATAATTAATTGTCAAGGAAAAATTAAGTGCATGATAGAGGGAAGTAAATGTCATCCAAGGGATCCATTCATTTTTTGTTATATTATATGGGGGTGAACATGTGAAATATCTATGTAAATAGACACTTCAAAAGGTCAAAACCACACCATGGAAGGACCTATGTATAAATAAAATTGTTGAATTATTTCTCTATTGGGATTCGTGAATAATATTATAGAATAATTTTTACATGTTGTAATATTTTAATTATAATAATTGAACATACTGTATTGTATTAAAAATTTGATGAAAAAATCTCTTAATTACTTAATATTAATGAATACCATAATGGGACTATGAGTTTATAATTGATTATATGTTGAATGTATTAAATTACCCTTTAAATATTTTATGTTATTGTAATCTACAATGATTATGTTTATTTTTAAGAACAATTTATGGGAATAAAATATACCTCTTTAGTATAAGAATAATTTATTTGAAGAAGATTATTGTAACATTTTTGGGACAATATAATAAAGGAATGGGTAATTTTTTTAGTTTATATGATATTTTATGTTTAGTAAATTATGTTATATTAAAAAAAATTAATGTTATATCAATAATATTCTTATTGTTTTAGAAAAAGGATATCCCACGTGTTGGGTGACAGCCCATCACATCCGGTAAGGTTGGGTGGCTCGAACTCATAACTAAAGGGCGGTAAGGGTTTAACACCTACCACTTGACTACATTTTGTTCTGGTTAATATGTAATTTTTATTTTCAATTATATGAACAAATATTAATGGATATCCAACATAGTTAGTGTTTTTCATAGTTGTAAGAACCGTATAACTCTACATCAAGGTTTTGGGGTTCAAATTCCATAGAGTGCAGGCACTTTAGTTGGGGTAATATAGTTGTATTGTATCAACGATAGATACTATAGTGAGGACTATATCTGTGGTGGAGCGGTATTGGGGGATGTAGTGGATGGGGTAATGTAGTATCAAAATTCATAGAATGAGCCTTGGACCAAAATTTCAGGTCTACATGTGATGTAATGGGATTCATTCCATTTCATCCTTTGGGAAAAATATATATATATATAATGTAATAAAGCAGCTGGTTGGGACTTTTATCCCATGGGGTGCTATAACCTTCTATTTAAGACTTTTTTTGTTTTCTGTGTGTATGCGTTTAATGTAATTGAACCCCTAATAAAAAAATATTATATTACATTAATGGGGAACCAATTTTTTTTTACTATTAATGATTATAGATTTATGTATTATTTCAGAGAACATATTATGAACATATTGATTTTAGACCCTAGTTCAATATAGATGAAAATATTTGTCAATATTTTAAGGATATTACAATGCATTAAAAGTGAAATATAGTTCTTTTCAAAGAAAAAATATTATTTAGATATTCATTTACGAAGGAATGTATCAATTAAAAATTAATTGAGTCTCAATAAAATGATGAAATTATGTGTATTAAATATAAATTTATCATTTCATTGTATTTCCTTGTATTCATAGAGAAAAAAATAATTCATATACATAAGTAAAAGGCTATTGAAAAAAACCTATTTCCCACATATATAATGATTCATATAGTATTTTAAATAATCACAGATTTAATTTTTTTAGATTTTGAAATTATGTTGATCTTTTACATTCTTGTGATCAATGAACTCAATAACTCTCAATAAATATTCAAGATTTTATTTCATGGCCATTTCTTCAGATCATACATATGTTCCCCTACATAAAAACCTAGTAATTGTTTTTCCTGATAAACATTGTCTTTACATTTCTATCCTACCTATTTGATGTTTTATCATCCATTTAATAATGTCTGATTTTCAGCAACAATATTTCTAATTTTCAAACACTTGATTACTGAGGTAAAGTTTAATTTGTGAGGATACAATTTTTTTAAGGTGGGAAGAATGTATCAAAATGATATTTTAATAGTAGACCATTTTATTCAATATTTTATATGACCCTCAACACAGATCATTAACAATAATGTAACAAACTAATATTTTATGATATATTTCTTTTAAAAAAAATTAAATCTCTTCAATAGTTTTCGGAACACAAACACCAAATTTAAATAAACCATAATGCAGTATACCAATATAACTTAGATATCATATTTCATGGTATGAATTGTAATATATAAATTATAAATACTATATGGATTAAAAATGTCAAAGAAATTCACCATTTAACTATTTATTAGAAATAAAATTGCAATCACTTGAAATAAAAACAAATGTTTCCTAAAAAAATATTATTCTAAAAGATAGCTTAATCCTTAATTGGAATCATAATTTAATAAATTTTTTAACACTTTTAGAAAATTTATTTGTTAAAATGAATTTAATTTTTAAAATCCTCTAATCAAATTTTTTTGATGATGAGGTTTTAAGATTTTTTTACGAGTTATGAAAAATACTAATTTGTATTGATTTTTTTATTTAAATTAATTACAATGTTAAATTATATTTCAAATTTATCTTAAAAAAAATTGGTTAAAAAATATTATTATCTAACTAATTTAGGTCACCAAAATAAATTTTATATTATATTTTAATATTAAAACCTTATATACTTAGGATGATTTTCTCTTCGGAAACCTGATTTTTTTCATCACGTATGTAGGTCTAATTTTGAATTTTGTTCGTAAAAATATGTGAATTGATTCAAAAAAAATATATTATATATTATTATTCATCATAATATATAGTACATATTAATAATAACATAATTTTATACTATAACGAAAAGTTGGAGCATTAACAATTATTTTTTGCTGTTGAGGTGAAAACTAATATACGAGGGGGTTAAACTATGAATTGAAGGGTTCATTTACCAACTTATAAAACAAAATTTTTATGGAAATATTTCTACCTTATAACCACTGAAGATAAAAAATGTCCCATTTTGGAGGATTTTTTCTAGATATAACCATGTGTGTAATTGATTCTTTTCAAAGAATCTACGTGTGTTCTCTCCCACTCTTTGAAAATGCCACCCATATATTCTATGATTCACACCAAAAAATAAATATTTTGGGCCAATAAATTCTAAATTACGATCATAGATACACCCAAAATATTCTATATTGATTTTATTGATCATAAATCTAACCATGAATAGGTTTAGGTGAAAACATAAATATGTTGTCAAAAGATGTGGTAACATTATTAAATAGACAACATTATTTTATTTCATCATCTACATAATTAAAATATTATTAAATCATGATTATAAAATATAATATGTTCCTACAATATTATTATTTTCTATTTTGTTAAGGATGTCCTATATCCATCTCCTCTTCCATCAAATGGAAAATTAAACTGTCAATCATATGAATAGTTGATTACCGCCTCCTGAACCAATGTAATTAGTTACCTAAAAATAGATTACATGGATGGATATAACAATGAATTTATAAAATTTATGTGATAATAAATAAATTTTTATACTTATATAATTATAATAATTTCGATACATTCTTATTTTTTTCCATTTAAAATTTTATAACATCTCTAATGTGTATGATAGATTTCGGCCTCATGAAGAGATGTTGTTCATAATTTACTTCTGAATTTAATGGAATATAAAATGTACAATATTAAGGAATATATATGATAAATATTACATTGTATTTATTTGTAAATGTTAATATATCACTTACATCATTAATCTAGCACTCATTAGGTAAATGAAAACATCTCTTGTACATACGTATAATGACCATCTCCACGAAGCGATGTGATCTTTTCACCTTGTTCAAATTTAAATAATCATTTTAAAATTAAATATAATGAAAAAATGATATGTATTAAATTAATAATATTATTTAAATTATTAAACTATATAAAAATCCCAAGAACAAGAACATTCACATTAAAACAATCATGAGAAAGAAAGGAAGTTATCCGTCTAAAAATAATAAAAATGAATGATTACTAACAAACATGTAATAAGTTATTATAAAATAATCACATATGTTTTTTCAAATATGAATATTTTTATTTTATAAATAAATAACCTATATAAACCCATTATATAAGAAGTTAATTAATAGTCAACCAAAATGAATTTCATGGTAAGAGTCTTTTTCTAAATTTCCCTTCATTGAGGAATATTGTAATGTTATGAACCTAATTTTATTATATGGTATATATAATGGACCTTAAACAAGTAATATAAAGATTAAATAATAATTTAGGTAATTTTATGTTTCAATTTGAATTATTTATACAAGTGGAATTGATTTAAAATGTACATAGTGGTAAAGAATTCCATAACTCAATTTCTTTTCATTAGGAAATGTTAATTTTTTTATTTGATATTCTATAATCATGATTGTATTTGTAAAGACCCGGAAATTTCAAGGAAATTTTTTTGTTAATTTTCTTTGGAATTTTATGAGTCTGCAGTTTCTGACGGCACCTGATTCCGAGGCCCGGAGTGCCCGGAATTAATTTCCGAAGTTTGGCTCGGGTACGTTCAGTGAACGAACGAGCGGGATTTCCTAACTTTTGATCCGGTGCTCGGAATTGAAATCCGAGGACACCGATGAACTCGTAGCGCCGATATTCGCTTAAGGATACCTTTCCCGAAGTTGCGTTTACACGAGGGGAGTTGTAAAAATAAATTTGTGAATGTTAAAATAAAAATTTAACTTCAATTTTTATTTTTATCTTCCTTAAGTGTTTTTATCCTTTGGGTGGAAGTTGGGTGACAACCCAACTTCCCTTGGGAGGTTAAGAGGGTGGTGGGGCCCACACGAACCCCACCCCTTCATATTCTCTAACCCCCCCAACTCACAATTAATGATGTAAACTTAGGTTATAACTTATGTCATTAATAAGTGAGTTTAATTAAAGTTTTGAAATTCAAACTCTTGAATTTCAAAGGACTTACGTTGTGTTGTGTTAAGTTGTAAAGTCATGCTTTTATTTTAATAAACTTAAGTTATAACTTAAGTTTTAATTGTGGGGAATTAAATGAAGAGGTTTGAATTTCAAACCTTTGAAATTCCAAACCCTTCTATTTAATTCAGTTTTTAGTTTCCTTTGCGGGTTGGCGTTTGCTGTGCGGAGAGGAAAAGAGGGAGGCTTCTTGTGAGTTCTTCCTCCACGACGAAGAACGCGGCGTCCTTCTTCCACGACGTCGGACAGCAACGCGTTGGATTTCCTCCACGACGCCGCAACACATCCTCTCCGCGACGTGCTTTCCGCGACGTGCCTCTCGCGGCGAACCCACGTCCGTCTACCGCGACGCCATAACCGCGATGCCGACGACGTCTTCTTCCGTGACGTCCGACCTCCGCGACGCTCGTCCTTCGCGGATCGTTGATGAGCTCCGCGAGCTTCCTTCGAGGTAGGGGTTGTTGAATATTGTTAATTTATTCCTTTTCTTGAACGTGGATCTCGCTTGTCTAACATGAGGCTTGAATGTTTAATTTGAGTTATTTATTTAACGTGAGGGGGGGCCGGATCGCATGAACACGGCCGAACCCCCCTCCATCGTTTATGTTGATTTATCTTGCGGGTAGAAGTAATGTGGCGTGGTACCGTCGCACCACGCGGACATTCGTGCTATTATTTTACGCGGCGCCGTCGCGCTACGCCGAGGAGAATCTTCAAGAACGCGACGCCGTCGCGCCGCGTTGAATGGAATCAAGACACGGTGAAGGGGCGCGGTGCCGTCGCACCGCGCCGGATGACGAACGCCGCGGCCGGTTCCGGGCCGCGGCGGGACGAGGAGACCGCGGCCGGTTCCGGGCCGCGGTGGGAAGAGAAGACCGGCGGCCGGGCCGCCGGCGTCGGAAGCCGAAGGGGGGACCGGAATTTCCGGTCCCGTTAGAGAAAACCGGCCGGCCAGCTGGCCGGCCGGATACCTTTAAAACCGGGGGAATTAATCCCCCGGCCATCTTACAAACCCCCCTCTTAATGAGGGGGGCGGTTCTTTAAAGGAGGGGGGGCAGCAGCCCCCCGGTTCGTGTCCAGCCGGCCCCCACGTGCGGGGGCCGTTTCATTCAAATGGTGCGGCACAAGGCCGCGCCGCTTCACAAAATCAGTGGGGGCTTGCCCCCCGCGTGCCGACCACGTGCGGCGCCAGCCGCGGCCTGCCGCGCCGCCTCCGCGCGCCGCCGCGCCGCCTCACGCACCGCCGCGCCGCCGCACCGCCTCCGCCGGCCGCCGCGCCGCCGCACCGCCTCCACCGGCCGCCGTGCCGCCGCCGCGCCGCCACCTCCGGCCGCCGCCGCCGGCCACCGCGCCGCCCAGGGGGGGTCGGGCCGGGTCGGCCCGGACCCGGACCCCCCCGTTTCGAACCAGAATTGGTTTTTGGCCCATAACTTGAGCTACGAACGTCCGATTGACGCGCCGTCAGTCGCGTTGTGTTCCTCTTAGTGAGACGGATCTTTTGGCATACTCCGCCCGAGGTTTGGACACAGGTGGAGTACGGCCGGGTTGGTTCGTTCACGAAACCAACCGGGCCCTCGGAGCGGAAACGCTCATATCTTGAGTTCCGGACGTCCGATTGACGTGCCGTCGATTTTGATGGAATCCTCAAAGTGAGACGGATCTTTTGGCATACTCCGCCCGAGGTTTGGACGCAGGTGGAGTACGGTCGGGTTGGTTTTGCCTTAAAAACCAACCGGGCCCCGGGAACGAAAATGCCAATAACTCTCAGACAGGACGTCCGATCGACGCGCCGTCTGTTGCGTTGAGTTCCTGTTGACGATACGGAACTTTTGGATACATCAACTCTGGTCTTTGTGACAGTTGATGTATCAGCCTCTCGGCTCGTGGAGCGGACCCTCCGAACGAGCTTGCTGTGTGCGGGAACCCTAGTGCTGGCTGCGACTGTTACTGTGACGACTACTACTACTGCTACTGTGACTGCGACAACGACAGTACAGAGATCCTGTGTGGATTCGACGACGACGACTACAGCACTCAGCGATCCTACATGGAACAGTGCTACCGAACCTGTGTGAGCTGAATTTTCTGTTTACCTTGGGCGGTGTAGCGCTTGGGTGTAGCGGCGGACCCGTGGTACTTGACAGTGGTGGTGCGCTTGGATGCAGCAGCAGACCCTTGGCGGTGGAGCGCTTGGTTGTAGCGGCGGACCCGCGATACTCTACGGAGTGTGTGCGCTTGGTTGTAGCGACAGACCCGCAACGGTGGAGACGTGCGTGCGGAGTACGGAGACCGTGTAGATGACTGAGACCTGACGACTGCTTGACCAACTCGACTTGGAGTGAGTCGACTAGCCCAGTGGACGGAGCGCCCGGTATTTGGTGGCAGACCCACGGCGGACGGAGCGCCTGGTAGTTGGCAGCAAACCCACGGTACTCGACAGGAGGAGTACCTCAGTAGGCTATTTGGGTGAGCGCCCGGTATTTGGCAGCAGACCCTCAGCGGACGGAGCGCCCGGTAGATTGGCAGCAGACCCGCGGTACTCGACAGGAGGAGTACTTCAGCAGTCTTAGGTTAGTGAGCAGTACCTCGGAGTCGTGACAGGACTACTGCACACTTCAGAGACGGGGCTCTTCAGCAGCTACGGTTTCGATAATAAAAATCCTGGTTTGAGCTGAGTCAATGATCTTTGTGTTTCCTCATGATTGAGATGGACCGCTTGATAACTTAGGTATATGTATGGGCATATACCTGGGTAATAGTTATCCGTTGATTTCATAAACTTGTTATAAACCGTGTGGACTTGTACTGTTATCCTATGTGGATTTTACTGTTTACTCTTCTTTGTGGATTGGATTGTTCTTGGGCTCGTGTTGGAGCCGAACGGAAATTGGTGACATAGGTATATGTATGGGCATATACCTAATCAATACTGGATGTTACTTCGTGATTGTTACTTTTCTTCGTGGTTTATCCTTTGTGGATTTGATAGACCTTCAGGGGTCTCGGGGTCCCTACTGAGTAGCTTATACTCACCCCTTCACGGGCTTTGCCCGCACTTCGTTGTGTTGGTTGCAGACGACGGACAGCGCTGACTGTGGATGAGGCTTTCGGAGTAGGTCGGTACCCGGAGGAGGACCACTGAGCGGGACGTGCTCGGAGCGGACAGTTGGACCCGAGGAGTTGTGAGCTATCTGTACCTACCCTTCAGGTAGGATCCGTGGTGGACGATCCAGGAGCTGAGCCATCTGTACCTACCCTTCAGGTAGGAATCGAGGAGGACGTCCCAGGAGCCGCTTGTACTTTCAGTTGCTGTTTTCCCTTTCGAGTTGTACTTTACTTTCAGTTGGGCTTGTATTCCGGCCCCCTTTACTTTTCTGCACTTGTAGTTACTTTCCGCTTGCTGACTCTGTGGTGGTTGTTACTTTATTAAGGCAATGCCTTCCCTTTTTACTGGGATTTTACGCCTTGGTGCTAGTCGCCAGCCCCTAGCCTATGGAAGGCGGGCTTGGGGTAGTCACGGCACGGGCCCCGAGGGCGGGTCGTGACAAATTGGTATCAAAGGGGTTCAGTTCTACCACAAACTCTGATCTTTTCTATGTGAAGCAATAATGTTTAGCGTATTGAGTGTGGTTATCAGTCCAGGGAGTCCAGTGTTGGTGCGGCGGCCGACATATCTGTATACCAGGACCCTGACTTCTGATTTCCGACTTAATGCACGAAAACATTGATTGCGTGTGTGTTTCCCAAAAGGTTTAAAGTCAGCTCAAACCAGGTCAGCTCACCAGGTATAAATCGTTGATCGTGACGCAACTGTTCAGGATGTTACCATGCAGATAGTTAGCTGGAGTTCCGAGAGAGTTCTCGATGATGGCCCACCGAGCAGCGAGACTCCGGTGCAGGGCCCTTTTTCAGTGTTGGCACCTTCGGGTGGTGTACCAGCAGCACCACCACCCGTTAGGCAGCAGATTCCACTAGCTGACGGTGCACGCTAGCAGAGCGCGATGCACGAGTTCCAGCAGTAGAGGCCTCTGAGGATACGAGGCGAGACAGATTTCCCAGGCAGCAGTGGACTGGATGGAGGCGGTTGCTAGAGTTCTACGCCTAGCTTGGATACTAGTAGAGCGGATGATGATCTTAGCACCTGGTGTTTCCAGTGAGTGACCATGAGGTTGGTCCTTATAGTAATGAGGCTTCGGTACGCGAACCGATACCTGGGATAGTACCTACGGGTAGTGCGCCAGCTATGTCACTACCTGTTGGTCAGCAGAGACTCACAGGCTTAGTGCCTTACATATGTTTTAGCACCAGATATCCCTCAAGTTTCGAAGTGATCCTGACTCGTAGGCGGCTGAGGACTGGCTTGAGGTGGTGGTTGTGAGTTTTCTGGAGCTAATACAGCTTCGACAGTATGACATGTCGGAAGCAGAGCACTCAATGTGGCTTACCAATCAATCTTGGTACTCGTTGGTTACGTTGTGATCAGATCTTTAGACTCGAACTTCTGAGCGAAGTGTGTCTAAAGGACATCCGAACCATTACTTTTCCTCTATGCATTTCTACCTATGCTAGGATGCTAGAGAGAACCTTTGTGGTTGTGAACGTTAGCAGTGAAAGGCAGGAAACTAGCGCCAGTCTCAGAGACTCGGGCGTGTAAAATGTTTCAGGAGGAGGAAGAGCTAAGGACAGATGAATCTGTAGGGTAGCAGACGTGGAAGCGGAGCTTAGAGAGCAGCATGTGGTGGTGTACATTTCGACATGTTACGACCACCCGACTTAGTAGTCCCCGCCAGGCTCAGGGAGCAGGAGGGCTGGGGAGGAGATTAGCTGCATTGCGGTCAAGGAGTGTGACCCAGGAGCTCTAAGAATGATTCGGGGTACGAATTATGTCTACTACGAGCTGCCATATCTATAGACATATGAACCAATCATTCTACCCTTCCACGAATCATGTCCCAGACCTAGAGGTTTCGGGTAAGCCGTAGACTTTACCCTCACGTCTGGAGATACCTTTGGGAGGAGACTCGATAATCACGCTTACGCCGACGGTGTGATTTGACCTTGAGGCGAGAGTTTCGGTTGGAATCTCTTGGTGGCAGCGTAGAGGCCTTACGACGTTGATCTGGGTATGGTTTTGATTCACAAATCATACCCCGGTTGACTGTTTTAGGCAAACGTCAGAATGAGTTTTCCTTGGTCGGCGAAAAGGAAACCCTGGGCAGCACATGTTAAACTCAGGCATAAGAGGGTGTGGCCGATCACTCTTGAGTTGGTCAACCCTACCCTTGTGGCAGCAGGAGTTTTGAGTTTCAGTTCTAACCTAAAAAGGGAAACCTCTTGAGTTCGAGGGTGACGAACACGTTCTTATACGGTCTCACCCCGATGAGGTTTCGGAGATGTGGCCGAGGCGGCATGTTATCTCCGAAGTTCGATGGACCCTTTTGATCTTCAGCAGCGTAGGCGAAGAGGTTTACCGCTTGACCCTACCACCTCAGTCGCACCGGGTGCATAATGTCCACCACGTGTCTCAGCTGTGGAGATACGTGTATGTTTCTTCACACGTCATCGACCCCGGGGAGTTGGACGTCGATGACAGGGCGAAAAGCACAGAGGTTCTAGTAGAGATCGAGGATCGACATGAGCAGTATCTACGTGAACGGTTGCTTCCTCTGGGGTGCTTCTCGGGTAGCACGAGATCTTCAGGTGAGCATATGGGAGCATAAAGCTCAGTTGCGTGCTCAGTACTGCTTGTTTCCCTTAAGTGTGAGTTGAAGTTTTACGGGGACGTAAAGCCCTGAGGTGGGAGTAATTTAAAGACCCGGAAATTTCAAGGAAAATTTTTTGTTAATTTTCTTTGGAATTTTATGAGTCCGCAGTTTCTGACGGCACCTGATTCCGAGGCCCGGAGTGCCCGGAATTAATTTCCGAAGTTTGGCTCGGGTACGTTCAGTGAACGAACGAGCGGGATTTCCTAACTTTTGATCCGGTGCTCGGAATTGAAATCCGAGGACACCGATGAACTCGTAGCGCCGATATTCGCTTAAGGATACCTTTCCCGAAGTTGCGTTTACACGAGGGGAGTTGTAAAAATAAATTTGTGAATGTTAAAATAAAAATTTAACTTCAATTTTTATTTTTATCTTCCTTAAGTGTTTTTATCCTTTGGGTGGAAGTTGGGTGACAACCCAACTTCCCTTGGGAGGTTAAGAGGGTGGTGGGGCCCACACGAACCCCACCCCTTCATATTCTCTAACCCGCCCAACTCACAATTAATGATGTAAACTTAGGTTATAACTTATGTCATTAATACGTGAGTTTAATTAAAGTTTTGAAATTCAAACTCTTGAATTTCAAAGGACTTACGTTGTGTTGTGTTAAGTTGTAAAGTCATGATTTTATTTTAATAAACTTAAGTTATAACTTAAGTTTTAATTGTGGGGAATTAAATGAAGAGGTTTGAATTTCAAACCTTTGAAATTCCAAACCCTTCTATTTAATTCAGTTTTTAGTTTCCTTTGCGGGTTGGCGTTTGCTGTGCGGAGAGGAAAAGAGGGAGGCTTCTTGTGAGTTCTTCCTCCACGACGAAGAACGCGGCGTCCTTCTTCCACGACGTCGGACCACAACGCGTTGGATTTCCTCCACGACGCCGCAACGCATCCTCTCCGCGACGTGCTTTCCGCGACGTGCCTCTCGCGGAGAACCCACGTCCGTCTACCGCGACGCCTTAACCGCGATGCCGACGACGTCTTCTTCCGTGACGTCCGACCTCCGCGACGCTCGTCCTTCGCGGATCATTGATGAGCTCCGCGAGCTTCCTTCGAGGTAGGGGTTGTTGAATATTGTTAATTTATTCCTTTTCTTGAACGTGGATCTCGCTTGTCTAACATGAGGCTTGAATGTTTAATTTGAGTTATTTATTTAACGTGAGGGGGGTCCAGATCGCATGAACACGGCCGAACCCCCCTCCATCGTTTATGTTGATTTATCTTGCGGGTAGAAGTAAAGTGGCGTGGTACCGTCGCACCACGCGGACATTCGTGCTATTATTTTACGCGGCGCCGTCGCGCTACGCCGAGGAGAATCTTCAAGAACGCGACGCCATCGCGCCGCGTTGAATGGAATCAAGACACGGCGAAGGGGCGCGGTGCCGTCGCACCGCGCCGGATGACGAACGCCGCGGCCGGTTCCGGGCCGCGGCGGGACGAGGAGACCGCGGCCGGTTCCGGGCCGCGGCGGGAAGAGAAGACCGGCGGCCGGGCCGCCGGCGTCGGAAGCCGAAGGGGGGACCGGAATTTTCGGTCCCGTTAGAGAAAACCGGCCGGCCAGCTGGCCGGCCGGATACCTTTAAAACCGGGGGAATTAATCCCCCGACCATCTTACAAACCCCCCTCTTAATGAGGGGGGCGGTTCTTTAAAGGAGGGGGCAGCAGCCCCCCGGTTCGTGTCCAGCCGGCCCCCACGTTCGGGGGCCGTTTCATTCAAATGGCGCGGCACAAGGCCGCACCGCTTCACAAAATCAGCGGGGGCTTGCCCCCCGCGTGCCGACCACGTGCGGCGCCAGCCGCGGCCTGCCGCGCCGCCTCAGCGCACCGCCGCGCCGCCGCGCCGCCTCCGCGCCGCCTCGCGCACCGCCGCGCCGCCGCCCCACCTCCGCCGGCCGCCGCGCCGCCGCACCGCCTCCGCCGGCCGCCGCGCCGCCGCCGCGCCGCCCAGGGGGGGGGGGTCGGGCCGGACCCGGACCCCCCCGTTTCGAACCAGAATTGGTTTTTGGCCCATAACTTGAGCTACGAACGTCCGATTGACGCGCCGTCAGTCGCGTTGTGTTCCTCTTAGTGAGACGGATCTTTTGGCATACTCCGCCCGAGGTTTGGACACAGGTGGAGTACGGCCGGGTTGGTTCGTTCACGAAACCAACCGGGCCCTCGGAGCGGAAACGCTCATATCTTGAGTTCCGGACGTCCGATTGACGTGCCGTCGATTTTGATGGAATCCTCAAAGTGAGACGGATCTTTTGGCATACTCCGCCCGAGGTTTGGACGCAGGTGGAGTAAGGTCGGGTTGGTTTTGCCTTAAAAACCAACCGGGCCCCGGGAACGAAAATGCCAATAACTCTCAGACCGGACGTCCGATCGACGCGCCGTCTGTTGCGTTGAGTTCCTGTTGACGATACGGAACTTTTGGATACATCAACTCTGGTCTTTGTGACAGTTGATGTATCAGCCTCTCGGCTCGTGGAGCGGACCCTCCGAACGAGCTTGCTGTGTGCGGGAACCCTAGTGCTGGCTGCGACTGTTACTGTGACGACTACTACTACTGCTACTGTGACTGCGACGACGACAGTACAGAGATCCTGTGTGGATTCGACGACGACGACTACAGCACTCAGCGATCCTACGTGGAACAGTGCTACCGAACCTGTGTGAGCTGAATCTTCTGTTTACCTTGGGCGGTGTAGCGCTTGGGTGTAGCGGCGGACCCGTGGTACTTGACAGTGGTGGTGCGCTTGGATGCAGCAGCAGACCCTTGGCGGTGGAGCGCTTGGTTGTAGCGGCGGACCCGCGATACTCTACGGAGTGTGAGCGCTTGGTTGTAGCGACAGACCCGCGACGGTGGAGATGTGCGTGCGGAGTACGGAGACCGTGTAGATGACTGAGACCTGACGACTGCTTGACCAACTCGACTTGGAGTGAGTCGACTAGCCCAGTGGACGGAGCGCCCGGTATTTGACGGCAGAACCACGGCGGACGGAGCGCCTGGTAGTTGGCAGCAAACCCGCGGTACTCGACAGGAGGAGTACCTCAGTAGGTTATTTGGGTGAGCGCCCGGTATTTGGCAGCAGACCCTCAGCGGACGGAGCGCCCGGTAGATTGGCAGCAGACCCGCGGTACTCGACAGGAGGAGTACTTCAGCAGTCTTAGGTTAGTGAGCAGTACCTCGGAGTCGTGACAGGACTACTGCACACTTCAGAGACGGGGCTCTTCAGCAGCTACGGTTTCGATAATAAAAATCCTGGTTTGAGCTGAGTCAATGATCATTGTGTTTCCTCATGATTGAGATGGACCGCTTGATAACTTAGGTATATGTATGGGCATATACCTGGGTAATAGTTATCCGTTGATTTCATAAACTTGTTATAAACCGTGTGGACTTGTACTGCTATCCTATGTGGATTTTACTGTTTACTCTTCTTTGTGGATTGGATTGTTCTTGGGCTCGTGTTGGAGCTGAACGGAAATTGGTGACATAGGTATATGTATGGGCATATAACTAATCAATACTGGATGTTACTTCGTGATTGTTACTTTTCTTCGTGGTTTATCCTTTGTGGATTTGAGAGACCTTCAGGGGTCTCGGGGTCCCTACTGAGTAGCTTATACTCACCCCTGCACGGGCTTTGCCCGCACTTCGTTGTGTTGGTTGTAGACGACGGACAGCGCTGACTGTGGATGAGGCTTTCGGAGTAGGTCGGTACCCGGAGGAGGACCACTGAGCGGGACGTGCTCGGAGCGGACAGTTGGACCCGAGGAGTTGTGAGCTATCTGTACCTACCCTTCAGGTAGGATCCGTGGTGGACGATCCAGGAGCTGAGCCATCTATACCTACCCTTCAGGTAGGAATCGAGGAGGACGTCCCAGGAGCCGCTTGTACTTTCAGTTGCTGTTTTCCCTTTCGAGTTGTACTTTACTTTCAGTTGGGCTTGTATTCCGGCCCCCTTTACTTTTCTGCACTTGTAGTTACTTTCCGCTTGCTGACTCTGTGGTGGTTGTTACTTTATTAAGGCAATGCCTTCCCTTTTTACTGGGATTTTACGCCTTGGTGCTAGTCGCCAGCCCCTAGCCTATGGAAGGCGGGCTTGGGGTAGTCACGGCACGGGCCCCGAGGGCGGGTCGTGATAGTATTTACATGTAAAATGATTTATTTTATATCTATATGATTTATTTGTATTGACTATAACAAAACATTATCATCCTTCATGTATTCCTTGTATTTTTTTTGGATTTAATTTTTTTGGATTGAGGGATTTTCTGGAATTGTGACCCCTTGTTGAAGAAAATGAAAAAATGTTTTGGGATTTATATTTTTTTTAATTTATGTAGTTTGAGTATGTATTTTTTAAAGGATTTGTGGGGTTTTCCCCAATATTTGAGAACAAAAGTGTCAGTTTGGGTTTTTGGAAAAAATATTGATTGTTTGTAGTATGTGGTGTGAATTATTAATGGGAAATGATTACAAAAAATGAATAATTCATCCGATCATGTGTTGGTTGCTAAGAAAAATACTTTAATTGGTTCAGTGAGTGAATGTTTTACACACGATGAATCATGTTACATATTGTGTTTTAATTCCCATGTAGAAGTCATAAACTACTTCAAAGAGTGAATTTTATACATGCTGTGAATTGGCTTTACAATGTGAAGTGGTAAAAAATAGGGTTTTAATCCATGGTGAAACATTATTCAGTGTGTTTTTTAATTAATAAAATTTCACACTATGAAATTGAAAGAAAATGTGAATTCTAAAAATATAGTGGTTTTGAACACACTACACAGCTAATTTGAGTCTCATTTGTCCATATCTTTCCCTATCAAGACCTATGAGCTATCCTACGTGATTTTGGGGAACTATGATCCATTCATATCATGCATTCATTGAATGACCATTTTGGTTTTTATAGTGAAACATTTCTAGTGATGTGGTATTTCCTTCTTCATTTCCACCAGTCGCATCGATGTTGTTGGCAACATTTTTGTTTCAAAGTAATGATTGATTTGTTGTTTCTATCATTAATTTACAGTATTGTCTCATGGATTTTTTATGAATTTAAATGACAATGGAGTTGAATAATACTGGATTCTCAATAATTATATTATTTATCTCCATTATTTCACCAAAAAATGAAAAGTTTCAAGATTGGAATTATTATAAAAACATTTCTCTATATTTTTTATATTAATCTAATTTTTATTTCAATATAAGTGATCATTGGAGAGATTTTAATGTTATTTCTAAATAGATGACTCATATATGGATCATTATTTTTTATTTTGGAATTTTACTTAGACCTTATGAGAATAATGGTGCTCACTTATATAGGATTGTGGCCTCTTACATCTATTATCATATTGATTGGTGTAGTTTGGTTAAAAATTCCATTCTGGTAGGAGATAACACATGTAGTAGGTACACTCTCAATAATATTTAAGCTAGTAAATTAGCATTACATGATGTTTAGATTGTTAAGGAATCTAAAAATTTGATTGTTTCTAGAGACATTATTTCTATGTGTCACTCTGATAAAAACCCAATTTTTGTGGAAATTTTCACTATAAATTTAAGGTATTATCCTTTAACTTTTATATTTAAAAACTCGTGGATTATTTATTATTGATGTAGAGATGTTATTTAAAATTCTATAAAAATAAAATCTATTTTCATTCAACATAAGGTTTTTAAGAAATATTAAGAATGTTAAAAAATGGTTAAAAAATTTAGTAGGTATTCCTTCTCCAACATGGAAAATTAAATTAAGGTTATCGAACATAATGTACTGCATTGTCAAAATGAGATTTAGAATAAATATGTTCCTTATAAAGATATGAATCAATATCCCTTTGATTTTGTCAAATTCATGATCTACTGGAAAGACTCTTAGGAATAAATACTATTTTATATTGTTAAAAAAGGGAGATCGAAACTCCATGTTCTTTTAGTTCATGTATAGGGATAATAAAATATGACGATGATCTACTTCTCTTGAAATTAATGGATCTCTTCTCATCTTTGAGCTTTAAATAAACAATGTTTTGGTAATCTACAATGAAATATTATTCTCATACAAATGACTTTAATTCAAACATATGATGAATGATACAATTTCACCCATTGGTGATACTAGGAAAACATGATGCTATTGGAGGCTCATATGGAGTAGGAAATCAAGGATT
Source organism: Viscum album (assembly GCA_963277665.1). Lineage (NCBI taxonomy): Eukaryota > Viridiplantae > Streptophyta > Magnoliopsida > Santalales > Viscaceae > Viscum > Viscum album. The sequence continues at coordinate 598,404,046 of OY728134.1, read as the reverse complement.
CTATTTTTTCCATAAACATTGATAGTTTTAAAGGGACATACGGGCCTACCAAAAATATCTTTATGTCGAATAGGGATATTGGGAATCATAAAGTTATTATTGTTGGGTTGGAATTATTCAACCACACTTCTATTCCCTATGATGTTAGTGAAAGTTTCATTTCAATGATTAAAAAAATTGAAAATCCTTTGGATATTAAAGAACATTGGACTATTTTCATAAGTAATACTACTCCAAAAATTATCTGTAAAATCATTTCTTCAAGATTGTGGATTATTTCTAGGGTTATTATTACACCTATAAAATTTAGGTTTTTCTATGAAAGGAGTATTTAGAAATGACATTTCACTAACTGTGAATATGGCAGCAGTATGGTGAATAATTTCAAAGATGGAAGAATTTACCTCAAGATAGACCTCGTTAAGGGATACAATACAATTAAATTTAGTTTTATATCATCTATTCTTAGAAGAAATGATATCTCTAACTCTTTCATAGTTTTTTTTTTCAACACCAGTTTCAATAGTGGATGTCTCCCCATTCTCATAATAGATCCCCTAAAGGATATTTCCAATGATCTAGGTATTTTAAGCATGGCATACCACTCTTTACCTTTATATTTTCTATGGATGAAGAATAATTTAGTGTTTTTCTCAATGATCTGTTTCATGTTATATTATATTGGAGACTGAAATATGGAAAGAATCTTTTTACATCATAACACCTTATATATGTTGATGAAAACCATCTATTAGGGAAATATAATAATGGAACAATATCTTGTATTCGAAATATCTTATCTCATTAGGAATAAATTAATGGATATGTGATAATATATAATAATTACTTTTTGGTTTTTGGGAATGGAAGCATTGTCTCCATGAAAAATAAAATGGCCATAAAGCATATAGTTAAAAAAATACAACGTTCCTTTCATGAATCATAGGGTGCACATATTCTATAGAAATGTTAAACAATTCTATCATGAATGTATCTACACTTGAGTTATTGATCAGATAGCCACCTAAAAGGGGAAGAACATGTCTCCATCAAGGATCATTATATATGTTAATTCGGTTATCATCTCAATGTTTTCATATTATTAATATATTTAAATATGGGCTAGAAATAATATAAAAGTTCATAAAAATATTACTTAGGGTGTTTTTTAGACTCGATCAATTAATGATAATAAACTCCTCTATGTGTCTTGGAATGAATGTATTAAACCAATTTATACGGGGGAATTGGAATCAAACACCTGAAAGTCTTTAATAATTCTATACATAGTAAATTCACCTAGAAATTATCGATTCTAGTGGAATATATCTAGAATTACTCTGTAATAGATTTCTCTAAAAACTACAGAATATACATTCAGTGTATTTTCCTCTTATAAGTATTGCTTTTAAGAACTCATACCATGATATCATGTGCTTCTAGAATTTTTGGTTTGTAGGCAGTCCAGTTTGATGTTATGGACTACAACATGGCTTAAAAAACCCATCTATGATACTATTGCATTCCCTCCCTTCATGGAACATAAATCCATTTCTAATTTTTATAAAAAGGATGATCTATTGGGGTGTCTCCCTCATCATTCTTGAAATGAATTTCAGATATACTTTTATGATGACATTGATACTCTAGTTTGGACTCGCAACTCCACTTGTCATTTTATCTCTGGTTATTTTTTCAAGCATCTTAGTGGTGGGAATTATTAAACTCTTTTATGGCTACACATCTCCAAAGCATCCCAAATATATAAATTAATTATATATTATTGTGGATAATCAAGATGGTAAGGCTACTTGTTCATAGACTACTCTAGAAAGATGGATTTTATCCGGATTTCATTTATTTCCTATTGCTGCATGTTGAAAAAAATCTTAATAACATATTTATTGTCTATAAATTTTTATGAATGTTTTAGAAACATTCTCAAACTTCCTTTAGAATAAATATGAATATAGAACACCTTGATTAGATGATGAAAACTTTTCTCCTAATTAAATAAAGAGAAACAATTAATTTAATGTTTGTTACAACTATGGATTCTATCATTTCATTCATCTAGAAGTCAAGGAATACACTTGAAATTGAGAATAATAGGCCCTCTCTATAATATGGAATTAATTTTGTTAACTGTTATGTCTTGATTTTCTAAAAAATACAAAAACTTTCGATGAAAAATGATCTTTCTATTAATAATATTATTAAATAATTAATGTCACTGGTAAGGTCAAGAAAACTATGGTTCGTAAATACAATAGATAGAATCTCGTCATACCACAATAGATGAAATTGAATGTGGATGAATAATATTTAGGTTCACCAGGAACCCCATTATGTGGTGGTTTCATCCACATGCTTCAAGGATCCATTAAAGAAGATTCTACTACTGTATAGGGAATGGATTTTCCATTGATGATGAACAGTGGGCTATGAACAATGAAATAGAGTGTTATTTCAATTATGTAATGTGGATTCTATTGGTGGAATCAAACTCTACGACTATGATTCATACTTTGACGACTCAATCAGTTAATGTTCCATGGTGAATGATTACATAATGATTGATATTAACTTATCTAATTGAGAACCTTCATATTGATGTTACGCATTCTTATAAGGAGGCCAACTAGGTTTTTGATTCAATGTCCAAGAGAGAAATTATGGAAGATTCTCATGATGGTCCATTTTGGATCCATATTGTTGTTATATTATTTTTACTTCAACGGACATCAGATTTTTCGTTATCATGTTTGTAAAACACCATTTCCTGTCAGCTTTACTATTGTCTAATAAATATATTTGGAATAGGATTACCTGACTCATGAACCTATTTAATTATATGTATAATAGAACTCAATTCTCATATTTGTTTTATATATATTATCACACATCTCGTATCACTTATATAAAATACTTCTTCATGCTCATTTTGTGTAAATAATATAGGAAATCCTACCAGTTTATATTTAACATGCATAAGGGCCATCATGCACAATTACCATAATTAAAGAGGGTAAAAATTCCCACACATCATTAGAGATGATTATCCATAGGATTTAATAAATACAACAATACATTACATATATCATTATTACATAATATCAACATGTTTGTAACCATTGTTCCATTTAGAAGGTTGACATGGTCATTCCACTCACATTCAATTCAGTTCATTATCATTGAATAGGGTTTTAGTCATGCCTTGAAACTACATCCAATCCATTTTTAAGATGATATCACCATTTAAGAGTAGAACTAAAACACCATTGGTGTTTTGGGTATAATAGAATGAAGACCAATTAGGATTATTGTGGGAACACACAATGGGAAAGATCACCCTATTGTTGCAAATATCAAAAGGATTTTAGGTTCTAACATGTCTTTTGGGATCAAAATTTAAATCCAATTTAATGAAGTTCTATTTTAGGGGAAACATGTGGTGAAACCACTGTGTGGAAAATATTATATATTATAATATTTCAAGACGTAAAAAAATAATTAGCAGACCACCTACCTTCTCGCTAAAAAATCATCCCCATCTAGTATCATCCTTTAGTTTGGCATGGATCAGAAGAAATATGAGGATTAGATGAATTCCCTGAAAATAAGGTATATGGGGATTCATCATAATAACTCTATCGAGGTATATAGAAACAAAAAACATATCTTAAGTAGTGAATCATTTACTAGAAATTTTCTAATGTGATAAAAAATATGAAATCATAAGTTAGAAAGAGGAACAATTGAAGATCTTTCTTTGGGGATCCTTTGGGCGAGACATCCTAATAGATATAAAAACGAATGATGGGGGTGGGATCTGTATTAAAAAAATGATGCCTTATTTTTTAAAATACTTTCATGGAAATTAACCTATTTTGAAAATGATTTTCATGTAATGTAATTCTCAGGGTCTTCCTATATAAAAAAATCATTACCATACTTAGATGGTCATAAAAAGACCATTAAATAATGTGTAATTTTTACATTTCATGTATTCCAATTATACTTCATGTCATTCACCTAAAGAAAAACTACAACCCTACTTCAACTTCCATTCTTAAAATAACCAAACAGACCCATGACTTGACTTAAGGGACTAATCCAAAAAAATACTACAAAAATGGTTTAAGAAAAAAATAAAAAGTATAAAAAAGTGATAGGGAAAATTAAGTTACTATGGTATTACAACATTCATTAACTCATCCTATGTTCACATTACAAGGAAACAAATACAATTTTAGAAAAACTCCATCAAATGAGCACATACATTATCCTCCCACTACCAAATATAATCTAGTACATGACCTTGCGGCCATAAAACCCATTCTAATGGAAAAAACTAGATTTAGGGGGCCTTTATTCTCTATTCAATGATGCATATAAGATAATCCTCAAATGGAGGATCATAATCAAACTCAGTATCCTCAGAATAAAAAAATATGGTGTGGGTCTTCATGATAAATGAGAATCTCTAAAACATAGATGAAGTCATGCTTGGCATGGTACCAATGAGGAAATGTAAACTGATATAATAATAGTCCGACTCTATCCATGATATAGAAAGGCTTGCCAATACTAGGAGTAACATTACCCTACCTCTGAATCCATATATAAACATGCCATTGTGATACCACTAAGAAATCATGAACCATAACCTTGAACTATAGAGGTTATTGATGGTGATCCACAATTTGTTTACTAGACTGAGTAGTGTCCACAAACATACTGATCAGCATGACCAACTCCAACACATCTTGAATGAGACAATGAACCAGTAGTGTTTCCTCTCAATTCCCTAAAAAGAAAAGGGTTAAAAAACATGATGTAATGTCCCAACACGGCTCACCGATGAACCGGTGGCCGGACTGGTCGCAACATGAACTCAAGCGTGTCTCCCCTTACGCCAGAGGCTGTCGACTAGCAGTGAGGGTCTAAGAATAGTCAATGGGGAGACTATAATCTCTTTTCAGTGTTCAAAAATAGACAAAGGCAATAAATAGTGGAAAAAATATAATAAATGATAAAGCAGCGGAAAATAGATTTTAAAAATCATGTAAAAAACAAATGGCAAACGCCAAATTATACAGCAGATGCATGCATGACATTGTAAAGATAAAAAACTAGAAAATATTGAACAAAACAACATGATTTACATTCTAATTCCGAAATAAATAAATAATGACTCAAAAACCCAAGGGAGATCTTATCGAGCAACATGATCCTCCCCTTGGTCCTCTTCTCCTAACTCCCAAGTAAATGCTAACAGCATAGTCCTACAACCAAATAGAGTCTACTCGGGTACCATGTGTATTGGCAGCCTGAGCAGGGTGTGAGATATAAATCTCAGTAGTCCGGGACCACCGGTGTCTACCCCAAATCAATAAATTAAATAAATAATTTAAAACACGTGAAGGCATGAATAAAATAAAGTAAGAATTAAAAAGTAACTATATACTCAATTACCTGCTTCAACCCTCATCTGGTGTTTGAACCTGCACTATTCATTTGTCATGCATACTCAACAATCATTACATAATCATTTTTCACTAATCAATTTCTCAAATATTATTATGAAAGTCTTGAGATTCGGCATACGCCTACCATCCCCTGTATAAGTCACTCACCACAGATGTCTCTAAAGACCACCTAAATAATCAATGTAAAGACTGAATCCAAACCCATTCTATGGTTTCGATAACACATCATAAGTTATTCAATTAAATATTTCAAATATTATGTGTAAGCCCTTCCACTAAAATAATGATTCTCTCCTGGGTCCTCCCACTAATAGTGGTTCACCCAAATCATTAATAAGTCTAAACCCTTTCTCATAATCAATTCAGAAATCATCATGTCACAGCAGCCTTCATTAACCATTAACTGATTTCAAGCATGAATAAATGGACCCACAATCCAATGTTAATTAGTGGATGTAGAACATCATGTCTATCACCCTCGTGAGTATTTAGAGAATCAGTCCATGTCTCACAAACCATGGGTATTTGGAGCATCAGTCCCTGTCCCATAAAAAAATATTTTCCTTGCAAGATGGGTGTAGAACACCATGTTTAGCAACCCATGAGTATTTGGAGCATCAGTCCCTATCTGACAACCCATATATCAATAATACATATACATCTATCATTGCTGTCGAACATCATGTCTATCACTCTATGAGAATTTGGAGCTTAAATCCTTGTCTCACAACCCATTCATCAATAATACATATATGTTAATCATTTCTGTAGAATACCATGTCTAACACCACAAAACCAATCCATTAATTAATTCAACAATTAATTTACATTACAAATCTCTCTTCAGATATGTCAACACTTAATTAACCATTCAACATCTCATTCATTAATAATTAATTAACAGCTAATTATTCTTAGCAATCCAATTGAAAAATTAACTCAACACTTAATTATCCAAATTCTTTATTAAGGCTGAACCCATCAATTCAAACAATGGTTTATCCAAGACTTTAACAATCTACAAGCACACCATAACCATCTCAAAACATGCTGATAAAAGCCAAGATATTTAGGGACTGTCTCACAAAGCATATCATATCTCTAAACAACTCCATCTAAGACAACGTAAGGCATCTAAAACTAGTACGCATCAAAAGTAATCATGACTTACAATCGTAACAAATAATCATTTCACAATCTTTATCAAATGCAAGAAAATTAAATAATTAAATATAATCTATTTAAGCAATCATCAATTAGTTAACCATTTTCCATTTAACATGTAATAATTAATCCATCCATTAATTATTACCAGTTTCCAAATTATATACCGAACATGTCAAATATTCAATATTCCCATTAATCAGTAAAATCCCAAAATTTCATTCCAACTCATTAATTGATAATTAATTATACCCTTAATTACCAGATTACTCATATTCTCATTCATATCATTCAACTATTTAATCATATCACATTAACTAAATCAGTAACCCATTCATAAAATCAACACATGTTCCTGTCCTCATCTATCTCATGTGGGTGGAATTATTTAATGACATTAAAAGTGTCATGCATTGAAATATAATAATCAAGGAAACTGACATTATCATTTTAGCAAAAGGAGATCAAATTCTCATGTAATTTGTAAAATATTTGGGACCCTACCTTGGGGTTTTGATGAAAACCACAACGAATGAAGAACACTCAAGAGAAACAGGTTGATTCTTCAAGAACCCGCCTTAGATCACTTCTCCTGGAAAGAACAAGGCCAAAACCCATCAAAATTTTCATCCACACATTTAGTTTTACTCATAACAGGCATAGATCTAAGAAACCAAGAGAACAAGAGATGTAGATCTAAGTAGAACTAATAAACCGAACAAGAACAAAGAAGAATATCTACCTTCCTCATGAATTCATATTCAATTCACCAAGAGAAGACTTTTTATCACCTCCAAAACTCTTGGGAGAAGTTTTCCAATATTAAAGGGAGAGTAATCCTGAGTTATGGCTACTTAAGAAGAAAAAAAATCCATCTAGATGCTTAAACGTGTGACATCCACTTTTTAAGGATCTCATATAAGTTCCCGCATGGTTTCCTTATAGGGTTAGTCAAACTGTGCACTAACCATGTGTTAGATACTACCTCAGACACCCCTCTCACATGGCCTCATCATACGGTCTCTCCAAACTGTGCGCCAACCATGTGGGACTTACTACCTTAAAACATCAACTACACACGGTTTGGACGCACGGTTAGACAAACCATGCACCGCCCATACGACTTCCTCTTTACCTCAAAACTTCTATCAATGTTTGAAAAAATGTCATATTTTGGTGTTCCAAAACTTCGAATAAAATTACGGATCTTGGAAAAATAATGACCCGTTCATAATACGAATAAGAATTTCCGAAACATTCGTAATTTTAACCCGGTAAAAAAAAGATACCTTTTGTTATACCCACCTTAAATGGTTCTTGTCCCCGAGAATCCATCGGGAACCATTGCTAAAACAAATTACCTACCAAGGTTATATAAACTTGTTAGAAGTGACATGTTGCATTCCAAATGCCGAACACACCTTTAAACCTTTTCAAACCTGATGGATAAGACTTCTTAACTAGATCCAATAATTACTCTATAGCTCAAACATCAAAACAGATATTATATCTTAGGTCATTAGTAGGACCTTGTCAACATAAAAGGTTGAACCTCGATCAAATAATGGAACATGTTTCTAATGCTTCACTCAAAGACATTGCGGACCCAAAATCCACTTTCACCTTTTATCTGACGACGTGCCTTTAAAACTATTCCAAAACCACCTTCCAGTATAATGAAGTCCTTACCCAACATATGTTAAATTCTCTAAGTCAAGCCATCAAAAGGCTATTTTAAATAAAACCTTGCCCAAACACGAATAAAAACGTAGCCCAAATAATCAACGCATTCCGCGTACTACCCAGACAACAACTACTCATCAAGGCCAAAAACATTTAAATTGTATCATGGCATAAGACTGACACTATCATAGTGTCTCCAGGACGAGGTCATGATAGGGGACATGATCGTCATGTCTAGAAGAGTGCACTAATAGAAAATCGAGGTCACGAAGATGATCAGTCAAACCATTACCAGAAAACTCTATTCTAAAAGCTCGGCATCACTTGCAAACACATTTATCGAAAAAGATTCTACAATACCCACCTTACGATTTTCCATGATGTCGCATGAAAAGATCAGCCGCTCATGAGCACGCTAGATTGACAACAAGATCTGTGTGTCACAACACTCAGGACTTTAGAAAACTATTCCATGTATTGAAATGAAATTGATTATTTTACTCTCAATTCACTCTAAATGGAGTTGATCCGAGACCGTACTCAACAGTATAAAAAGACTTATTACGGAGTCATTTTTCCTCATATGTCCCTTTTCCGGGATGAATCCATAACCAGTCATCCATAACTAAAAAGAAATTGTCAAACGTCCAACAAAGCCGCCGACCATTCCCGAGGCACATCTAACCAGCTGACAAAAAGCATTTATCGATGCTCAAGCCCATAAAAAGGTCAAGAATCACATCACCACCCATTCGAACAAGGGTGTCATAGGAAACTGGAAGTCCTACCTAGGACAACGGCACCCAACAACTCCAAAAGAGTGAGAAAATCCATATTTATAGAAAGACATTTTAGTTCTGAGGGCGCTACCGACTACATGTTAGCCCTTTATGAAGAAGAACTGTCACCCCTAAACAGAGTCACTTAAAACAAGTCATTAGGCTCAAAATCCAAACATAAGTCTATTGCTATGGAGAAGAATGCCAATGTAATATACTCATGCTTCTGTTCCAAGGAAACTCAAGAGAAGATTGAACTACCCTTTACATAAGGGTTTTAAATAGTGGACACCACAATAGGATCCATTTCCACGCCTCTTATATTTAATCACTTTTAATCGTTAACATCAAATGATTTAATCAAAACATCAAAGTACCATTTTCAAAACTCCCCAAGGAAAAACATGCAAGCTTTATAAAACTCCCTTTTTAAAACATTAATGTTAGTTGACATCACATCGTTTTCAGGAAACTTACAAAAATAAATTTCTTTTATGAAGATAAGATGACCTATGAGGATCCCATTCTAACTAACCTAGGTTCTCTATAAAGAAACCCAATAGAGAACACACCGGTATTAAAATTTTAAACACCCAAACTGGTTATCCCATAAAAACACTCCTCAACTAACTTACTTGGGTCCAGTTGCATTTTGGAAGCCAGCCAATTGATTTTAGATCAACATTAAACATCTTTCCCATTTATAAGCTTCTCATATGGCATCAAGTCATCACATTTAATATGAGTCGTCATTTCCCAATACATGAAGCACCCATTCACTCCATGGATTGAAAATTGGTTCTTATTAATCGATACCAATGTCAATTCAGAAATTAAAATGATCAACCAAATTGTCCAAATTATATGGGTGATCACCTAATCATCGATAAGGCGCCCATACACCTTATCGGTTGATTTTGGCTCCCATTTAACACAATCAACATTTATTTAACATTTTATCATCAGAACCCCTTTCACATATAGAAAATTATCTAACATGTTAGCATAAGTAGTAACACAACTACATGCTATAACATGGAAGCATGTCCCAACAACAAAAGATGCTACTAACTAAGGATGTATGGAATATAATCACTCAAGCATGTTAAATCTATCACCATAACATGATATCTAGAGAGGCATGTGAAAGCAGATCAAACATGGAATTACACCCAAGGAACACAATCCAAATTAGCAGGAATCCTACTAATGCAACTACATGGAAGTTTATATGCATGACAGTGAATCTCTAAGTGCTTAAGATGATGCATGTATGGAACTTCCTTTCCATATCAGGCCATGAAAATTTTTCTTTTCAAAATTATCATAATCAATAAACAGCAGAAAACACACCAGTCACTCAAGGTGATATCATATCAAATATAACCTCTAATTGTACAAACATTAATTCTCATCCTGGGAAACTTGGTCATTTCCCATTCATGAGGTGATCAGTTCAAAGCACATCTATTAACCGAAGCACCGACACAATCCTAGTCTATTGTCTACCAACCCCAAACCAATAAGACAAAGTAAAAGAAAGAAATTTAATGATCTGATACCACTTCATAATGTCCCGACCCGGCTCACCCCTGAATCGGTGGTCGGACCGGTCTCCACATGACCTCAAGCGCCTCTCCCCTTACGCTAGAGGCTGCTGACTAGTAGCGAGGGTCTAAGGATAGAAAGTTGGGTGACTATAGCATATTTTTAGTGTACAAAAATAAAAAAAGGAAATAAATAGAGGAAACAGTATAATAAATGATGAATCATAAGAAAAAATATTTTATAAATCATCTAAAAATCAAATGGTCAATGCCAAATTATACAGCAAATGCATGCCTGACATGCTAAAGATACAAAAGTAGAAAATAGTGAATAAAATACCATAATTTACATTGAAATGTAGAAACAAATAAATAATTACTCAAATCCTCCAGGGATATCTCCTCGAGTATCCCGAGCCTCCGCTCGGTCCTCTGCTCCAAACTCCCAAGTAAATGCAAACAACATAGTCCTACAACCAAATAGAATATACTCATGTACCAAGTGCAATGGCGGCCCGAGTAAGGTGTGAGATATAAAACTCAGTAGGCCGGGACCACCGGTGGCAACCCCAAATCCAGTCATTTAATAAATAATTTAAAACACGTGAACGCATGCATAAAATAAATTAAGTAGTAAAAAGTAACTATATACTCAAGTACCCTCTTCATCCCTCAACTGGTGTCTGATCATGCACTATTCATTTGTCATGAATTCTCAACAATCATTACATAATCATTTTTCATTTATCAATTAATCAAATATTATTATGAAAGTATTTATATTCGGCCAACACCCGACATCCCCCGTATAATTCACTAACCAGAGATGTCTCTAAAGACCATCTAAATAATCAAAGTAAAGACTGAATCCAAGACTGTGCTTTGGCTTGGATAGCACATCATAAGTTATTCAATTTAATCTTTCATATATTATGTCTAATACCATCCACTAAAATAGTGATTCGCTTTAGGGTTATTCCACTAATAGTGGTTCACCCAATTTATTAATAAGTCTAAAGAATTTCTAATAATCAATTCACAAATCATCATGTCACAACAGCCTTCATTAACCATTAACTCATTTCATGAATGAACAATTGGTCCCACAGTCCAATGTTAATTAATGGATGTAGAACATCATGTCTATATCCCTCGTGAGTATTTGGAGCATCTATCCTTGTCTCAAAACCCATGGGTATTTGGAGCATCAGTCTTTGTCCAATAAAAGAATATTTGATTGCTAGCTGGGTGTAGAACGCCATGTCTAGCACCCCGTTAGTATTTGGAGCATCAATCCCTATCTCACAACCCTTCTATCAACCATACATATACATCTATAATTGGTGTCGAACGTCATGTCTAACACCCTATGAGTATTTGGAGCCTCAGTCCTTGTCTCAGAAAACAATCATCAATCATACATATATATTTATCATTCTCATAGAATACCGTTTATAACACCACAAAAACAATCCATTAATTAATTCAAAAATTAATTAACAACAAAAATCACTCTTCAGATAATTCAACACTTAATTAACCATTGAAAATATCATTAATTAATAATTAATTAACTACTAATTTTTCATAGAAATCTAAATGAATATTTAACTCAGCACTTAATTATCCAAATTCTTTAACAAGTCTGAACCTATCGATTCAAACAATGGTTCATCTGGGACTTTAACAATCTACAAGAACACCATAATCATCTCAAAACATGTTGGGAAAAGCCAAGATATTTAGTGACCATATCACAAAACATATCATATCTATAAACAACACCATCCCTGACAACATAAAGCATGGAAAACTAATACACATCAAAAGTTATCCTGGATAACAATCGTAACAAAAAATCAATTCACAATCTTAATCTAATGCATGCAGATTAGTTAATTCAATAATTAATTAATTAAATCTCATCTCTTTAACCAATCATCAATTAGTTTACCATTTTCCATTTAACATTTAATAATTAACCAATCCATTAATTATTACCAATTTCAGAATTATATACCGAACCTGTCAAATATTCAATATTCTCAATAATGAGTAAATGCCACAATTTCATTCCAACTCATGACATGATAATTAATTATACAATTAATTACTTTATTACTCATTCTTCCCATTCAAATAATTCAACTATTTAATTATATATCTTTAACTAAATTAGTAACCCATTCCTAAAATCAACACATGTTCCAGTCCTCATTTATCTCAGGTGGGCGGCATTATTTAATAACATCATAACTTCCATGCATCGACATATCATAATCAAGGAAACCCGCATTCTCAATTTTTACAAAACGATCTAAAATTCTCATATAAAGTGTTAAAGATTTGGGACCCTACCTCAGGGTTTTGATGAAAACTACAACGAACGAAGAAGACTCAAGAGAAATGGGTTGATTCTTCAAGAGTCCGCCTTAGATCACTTCTCCTAGCAATAAAAATACAAAAACACTTCATACTTTTCATCCAAACACTTTGATTTAATCATTATATGCATAGATATAAGAAACAGATAGTTGAGGAGATGTAGATCTAAGTAGATCTAAGAAACCGAACAAGAACAAAGAAGAACATCGACTTACCTCAAGAATTCAACTTCAATTCGACAAGAGAAGCCTTCAGATTTCCTCTAAAATGATTTGAAGAGGTTTTACATCTTTCAAGGAAGAGTAATAATGAGTCATGTCAACTTAGGAGAAAAAACATGCCATATAGAGGCTTAAACGCGTGAGATACACTTTTTTAGGATCTCACATAAGTTCCTTAATGGTTTTCTCACATGGTTAGACAAACTGTGCACTAATCATGTGTTAGCTATTGCCTCACCCAAACCTCTCACACGGCCTCATCGCATGGTCTCTTTTAATTGTGAACCAACCATTTGGGAGATACTTCCTAAAAACATCAACTACGCACGGTTTGGCCGCACGGTTAGAAAAAATGTGCGTCGCCCGTGCGACTTCCCCTTTACCTCAAAAAATCTATCAATGTTTGTAAAAATGACATCTTTAGGTGTTCCAACACTCGGAATAAAATTCAATAGCTCGGTTTAAAAAGAATGACCCGTTGATAAACTAAAAAATAATTTCAGAAACATTCGTAATTTTAACCCGGTTCAAAACACGAGATCTTACACATGACCAACCATAAATGTACTTAATATGATCCATCTGAATAATCATCTGAAATCTTTTATTATATCCTTAAACAATTTTAGGGATATGATTATCCCAAGGAACTCTAAAATTAAAGGAAAATTCTCAAAACATTTCCTTTAAAATATGTATCATTTGTTCTGACTGCCCATCTGTCTGAGGGTGATATGAAATTATTTTAAGCACATGGATACCCATAACTCTGTGTAAAACCTTCTATATCCTCTACGTGAAATTTGAATACCTATATAAAATGATAGTATAAGGGACCACATTAATTAATATGATCTCATAAGCACACATACTTCCCAAATCATTGACTGAGAATATCTACCGTATAGGAAAGAATTGTGATACATTACTATGTTGATCCATGACTACCCAGACTATGTGGCTACCTATAGGTGACCTTGGTAATATGAATAAAAATTCTATGGAAACATATATCCATTTAAATTCATGGACTGGAAGAATCTGTAACAATCCTTTAGTCCACTAGTTCTCCACCTTCACCGACTGATAGTTGAAACACCTTTTGATAAAGTATTTTATCTAAAATTTCACCCTAGTCTACCAATACTGGTGTCACATATCATGATACATCTTTGATATTCCTGGATGAACTTCCCATTTAGAAGAATGTGACTCACACATTAGTTCCTCTATAATATCTATAGGATCCCCGACACACAAATTTATATATAGGATACTATCTTCATTAAAATTCTACTCTAGAGGCGGGTCCTCAAAATAAATAATATCTCATAGTAGAAAGCACTCAGGATCTTATAACTATCTCATCATCACAATCTATAGGATAAAATAGGTCAACGATAGTGTTGAATGTATATACTATAAGATATGGACCTAAACTAAGATTTGAATCATGCAAAGAAGAGCCATAATTTAATATTTTATGTTGTCCTCCATAACAACATGTGTCTGTGTCCTCCATCATAGAGAATTAGTAGTAGCATTTCCTTTATATGGAATATAGTAATGATAGATGTTGAAATATTGTAGATATTCAACCGATATTCAATTCATAATATTTATATCATGTTGAATTAAAATATAGCTATGAATTTTGTGGTTTGTGAACACCGCAAAATGATTCACAACTTGAAAATTCTATAACCATGAATGTCTTGTACATCAGCTGATAACATTATACTGTGAGAAGAGTAATTCATCTCATAATGCCTCAACTGCCATGACCTATATGAAATCACATGATATTCCTTAATCAGAGATACTAATATCCAAATAACTTATTATTCACAATATATTGTATATCTTCTTCAGGACTCATGAATAATTAGCAATAGTGTTGAATTAAATCAATTTTTTTCTCCTCAATGGCTATTTAATAGGGTTCATACCATTGATAATGCACACCCTTATTATCCATTCCCATAAGGGGTGATTTTATGTGTGATAAGTACTATTTAAAATTCTAGTAAAAACAACCTAACCCCATGTACTTATGTATATCAAACACGTTATTTGGTTGATGCTAGGTATCCATAACACTCTCCATCTCTAGGTCAACAAAAAATAATGTCATTGAGACAATATGAAAAAGTAAGTGATCCTTTTAAATACTATAATGAACTTTTTTTATCATAGCATATAGATGGTGCTCTCATAATGAATTTATAAATATATCAACAATATTTACATGGTCAATTCTAGAATGAGAATAAACTAACATGTCATCTCCAAAGACCACTACGAAGGATTCCATATATGGATGGAAACTTTTATTCCTCAAATCCCTACAGATGAAAAGAGCATTCATAAGATCAAATATCATAATGAGATAATCATATAAGACATACTGACAACAAAAATCCATATGATTAATATCTAACATCGTTAATATTACCTGATGATAAATAGGTCATAGTTAGATCCTGTAAAAAACCATCGATCCATTGAGCTGGTGAAAAAAGAACATATATACGATGTAAGGGGTGCCTGTTTTTCAATGTACATTGATTAAACATCCATATATCCATTAAATTCATGAGTTTTAGATGCCATTTAATAGAAATAAGGATTGTTGAATCCTAGGGAGTAGTATTGGGCTTTATAAAAAAAGTGAACTGTTAATCCTCTAAAAATATATTGAGATCCAAAAACTAAGTATTATATATACTGTAAAGATAAATTGATACGAGTGAAAATCCACATAATAGATCAATTTTAAACTATTCTTATCTATCAATATGTTTTACGTAAAATTCATTGGTGTAACGCCCCGACCCCAGCTACCCAGAGTCGGTGCATTACTTCGTAACATTGGCATGATCACAAAAGATCAAGTCTCGAATGACCGATTAGTTTAGTAGCCTTGGAAACACTAGATACATTCATAAGTCTTACATTACATCATAAAGTGAAAAACTAATAACAAAGTCTTCATAGTCCACACTCATATCCTCTTCTGACTATCCCTGCAAGTCATTCATAAAATACTTCTTCACATCCTGGAAAATATTAAAACATTGAAAGGGGTGAGCTCAGATGCTCAGTAAGGATAACAATATTGCGGAAGCTTTCATAAATAAACATAAAAATTTAAGGCAATGTATAACTAAAACAAAAGCCTTTTAAACTTGAACATCAACATAATATGGAAAAAGTAAAATGAGATAATGCCATTCACTTCTTCACATGGATATTCTACTGGTCGAATAATCACATGCAATATCAATAACCACTTTCATAATGATGGAATGCATAATGCCAGACTATCATAACCACGTAGTCAAGGCCTCGTGCCAAGACCAAAAATAAGATTTTGTCAAGGCCTCGTGCCAAGACACTAGTTTGTCTCATGAGACCTGCCGATGCATCGAGGAGCTATAGCGGGCTCCACCCGTCACTTATTAAGTCCAATGCATTCCTCATATGAATAGGTTTAAACATATCATAAACCATAAAATAATCGTATCACATAAAACATGCATAAAGGAAACATAACATTTCCACATTTAAATCACAAGATATCAATACAACTCATTGATATAATAAAAACGTTTTCAAAACCATTTTCAAAACCAAAATAAAATAAAGTTAAAACTTTGTATTTATTTTTCATTAAAAAAGTGATGGCTTGTAGAGGAAGCCGAAACTCAAATAATGGTCACGGCGGCGGAGAAGTCGTTGTCGCCGCATAAGTATGGAAATAAAAACATTACCTTTTGTCATTTAGTAAAAAGATTCGTATAAAAAATATTCCTTTTGAATAAACATAAAAGTCAAAGGGGTTTATACACCGTATAAAAGAAAGTTTTGTATAAAACCAAATATGCCTCAAAGAAAGGGGATTGAGACGAAGTCCTTAAAAAGATCATTTTTTAAATAAAGTACATCTATAATGTGTATTCACTATAAGTACACATAAATAATGTACAAATACAATATAGGACATAATAATATCATGACATAATTTGAAAGTAGGAGATTAACCCAAAGAATGGAAGTTGGGTTAAGAAGTTCCCTTACCTCATGTCCGACTTGACTCAACCGTTCTTTAACCTCCTGAATAATAAACTAGAGTTAATATATACCTTATTAAGAACCATTTTCAATTTCATTATCCTTTTTATATAACTTATTACAATGTTATGAACGTTATGTAATTATTTAAGTTAATAACGGTCGTTTTGTCGATCTTTGGTACTTGTGTCAACAATAACCTTCTTATAATTAAAAGTTGTTCATGTGGTGAAATGTCCATTATATCCAGAATTATATTCATGATGTAGATATCATATATATCATATATATACAGTATATACATTCATTTATAATATTATGTAACATTTAGAGGTAAGAAATGAAATGCACCGTTCATGGAGACGGTAAGCCGTACGTACGCATGAACGCTACATTCATTTAAATTTTTTATTTAATGGAATGAAATCATAATTATATAAAGGTATAATATAGTTCCAGTATAATATCATATATAATATCATTTACTCCATCCTTTATACATCCCACATATGGCATTAACGATTCACATCACTTTGAGGGGGCGGTAGTCCGCACTTCCTAAAATGAAATTATCGTGTTTTACACATAATGGAAATCATAAAGTATGCCATTAATGAGAAATACAGAAGAATAAGTAAAACATAAACATATTATATATCATATATAAAAATAGTGACTTCTTAATGGCCACCTTTGAAGGTGTTATATGAGTGTTGAACAATCATCGTTTCGTGAGGCAGAAATTCGCCATCCACAGAAACCGTATGTTCTTTAACCATTAGATGTAGGTGTGTGTAAGTGTAGCTCGAATCCTTCTTATAACAACATCCTAGTATATTGAGGATACTGGTGTTGATACAAAAGAAATGAATAAAAAGAGTTTAGGGGGTTGGAGAAGAAAAACAAAACAAAACAACATTAGAGAAGACATTACCTCAAAATCGGGTAACTCTTTTTGATTTGAGCCAAAGGCTTCCTTGGGAAGAGTTCTTCCCAAAGTCAGGATTCTAGGAGTAAGGGAGGAATGTGGGGAGAGTATTTGGGCAGAGTTTGGCCGAGAAAAATGGCTTGAAAGTGTGAATAAGGTGGGAGAGGTGGGGGCCTTTTATAAGTGGAGAGGAGGGGCACTCTTGGAAAGTAAAGAAAAGTCACTTTATTATAAAATGGGTTTCGGATTTTAGAGGTACCAAACTTATATAATTCGAGGATAATATGATAAGGGTTCGAACTCTACTCATCCAATAGGCTTTGGACAAGTGTATGCCTTGGATTTTACATTATCTTCGCATTTTATTTAAATCGTTAAATAATGAGGTCATCGCTGCATCATAATGATGTCATAAATAATTTAATTTATTTAATGTCTAAAAATTATATACAAAATACTATGATTTAGGAAATCTTTTTATCTTTCTAATGAATATTTATAGTCAAAATCTGGACTTGTGTAACCCCACTTAAAAACTGTTTTAGTAAAATAACTCATGTTTGTGTCAATTTAATTTTAACATTAAATAAATATATATTAATGTCATTTTCCAAATAAAGTGGCTCCATGGGGTCCCCAAGTTGACCCATGGGTTGTCTTGGTCGGCCATGACTCATCCAATAAAAGTAGGACAAGTTTCATGCTCATCTCATATTATTATAACATTATTTGTACCTTAAACTACACTAATTTCCTCTAATCGCGATTAAGAACTTAAAAGTTACTATTCACCAAAAAATTATTTTAATCTCATTGAACCACATTTTACTTCTTAATTACAACCATGTATGTCGTATTTTTGGAAATCAAATCACAGAAGTGGTAATATTTCATTTAAACAAAAAATCAGTTATTTAACTTCCACTTAGTGGTTTCACTATTCATCAAAAATTGAAGTTTTTCAGAACAAGGCCAAAATTTCACCCTAAGCTATAATTGATATTCCGAATTAAAAAATGATGTCTATTTTAAAAAATTCCAAACATATAAGTTGCATTAATTAATTTTATAATTAATTCCCGATGTTACAACAAATAGTGTGTTTCTAAGAAACAATTTATATCAAAAGATTGGCAATTGTTTATATCCAATTTCAATGTTAAATTAATTCTAATGACCACCATTGGATAAAATGGTAAAAATATATTCTAATTATATTTAAAACCACTAAATAGTATAATTTATCACTATAAAATATTTTTATTTAAAAAGTTGTTTTTAAGTATTTTTCACTATTCATAAAAAATTAGAAGTTCTCAGAAAAATACCAAAAATTCAACATAGGCTAATTTCGATATTACGAATACAAAAATGAAGTCCATTTTGAAATATAAAATTTCTATAATTTTAAAAGGTGGTTATTACTATTCATAATGGCTACTTTGATTAGTCGCGGTGTTTTAGAACTCGAAGTTGCGTACAATGCAAGCTATTGCATTATTGAATGAGAAGCGTATCATGGAAGCTCGGGGTGTTACATTCTCCCATCCTTCAATAAATTGCGTCCTCGCAATTTGAAATTTTTTCTTTGAAAATAAAATGTTAAAAATAGAAAATACCTTTGAGGAAAACCCACATCGTAAATAAGATTAATAAAATTTAGCCTTAATAAGAGGGAAAGGGAAATGAAAAAGTCACCACCTAATTATGATCTCGATTAGGAGAACATTGGTGGAAATTAGAGACATATAATTGGAGGAAAAACGTAAATATTTGTAGGGAGTGATTGAGGTCATCAATCACAATCAACTGTCAAATTGAGGGCCTCAAAGCCTTCAATCTATGTTGATTTAAAATATCATCAGTTCAACAAGACATAAGGTATTAGGATAACACATTTTTTGTTTTAATATCCCTTTACTAAAGTTTAAGAATTAATTTATTCATTGAATAAGAGATAGGTATATATATATTTATGCTTGACAATTAGAGTTTCAACCATCAACTCATCTTTCACTCAAAAAGATAATAGAACTCAAAAATATTATACTTATCCTAATTGTATAAGGTTCCAAATGTTAACACATACCATTTAGATTAGTAAAACTATTTTGTAATAACCAGGGACTTCCTGTAGGCTAGTGGTAGGAAATAAAGGCTTGTTGCACTATGGTTGTGGGTTCGATTCCTGCAGCTTTGTCCGACACGACGGGTTATGCCCCACCCTATAGGTTGTCCTTTTTCCTAAAACTATAGTATTATAATATTCCAAAAATAATCTTCATAAATTTTTTAACCTTAAACAATACTATCCAAAGATCAACTTAATCCACTCCAACCGTTATAGTTATCCAAAATACTTCTGTCCAACTCATAGTCCAGATTTTATGAGGAAGGTAAACATAATGAAGCTCCTTTTTTTTCTGTGTAACAACATGTGAACACCTTCATCATGTATTCTTTTAAAACACTGCAACATACTGTATTACCATAAATCCTTATTGATTACATTCATGATCCCTTATTCCTTATAGAAAACTAGATATACTCCTTCTATCCAAAAATTTATACAAATCATTAATCAATTTCAAGGATGTTAAGAATATCCAACATAATTTATCCAAATCAATCATGTCTTATTCCAAAATCACTATCTTGGTATCAGAACCATATTATGGTTTATCCTTATCTCAACCATATATTTTCCAAAAATTTAACCTACTGTGGAGTCACTTTTCTTTGTTCCACACAATCTCAAGTCCTAGATGAAATAGTACTGCAGTACAATCCTTATATACTCCATAATTATTATAACAAGTACATCATTGATACAACACTCAAATTACAAAATTCTTTAATAACAACATAAGAACTCTAATCATTCCTCCTCATCTATGATAGTATCATAACTTGATTATTATCCAATAACATCATTTGGGGCATACTATGATGATTTGAACATTGGTTTGCGTAGTGTCCCCACTCCATGCAGATGAAGCATTGTACATTTGAAACCTTTTTCTTACCCTTGCAGTCACACACTTGGTGTCCTTTTTCTCCACACTTATAACAAACTCCCATTCCCTTCAGGCAAATTCCAAGGTGTTTCTTCCCACAATTATCACATATTGGAAAATTCTTCTTTTCCCTTGTCCCTTTATCCATCATTCTCTCTTCCATCCTTTTCTTCTCTTTCATCCCTTCAAATCCATAAGACTCAGAGAATTCTCTACTTATCTTATTAACATATGATACTATTTCTTCATATGTTGATAACACATGGGAGAATATTTCCTTTCTAAATGTTGGCATAATACCATGAAAGATATTATCCTTCTTACTCTTTGGATCATACGTATTGATGAAGTTCACATTCCTTCTACTGGGTGCCATTTCTATACAATGCCATAAACTAGATTAGTTTATCAATCAAAATACATAATTCCATACTTATAAAATACTTAACATAAATTGAACTATTTATGGATATAATCCATAATCATAAAAATGTTTTCTTTGAGAAAGTATATACTCATAAACCCTACATAATGATTTGTAAAGAAAAAGAGAGTTATCCTAAGCATATCCCCCGGGAGTGTCGTAACCAAGAGTGCAGCAAGGCCCGTTGTCGTGCACCATTTCCCGTTCGAGTCTAGATCAAAGCGGTGTTTTCGGGTTTAATCCCTAGGAACATCGGTGCCAGAGCCGCCTCTACCTGCTCGTATCCAGACAGGGATGTATTGCTCGGAAAACTCATAACATCTCTATAATACCAAAATTCTAGGAAGTTCTTCTATACTAATCCTCAAAGTCTATATTTGGGCTATGTGCTCTAATCAGAGTTTATCTAAATCTAGCTTCCAAGGTTAGTACTAAACTGCCTCTGATACCAACTGTAACGCCCCGACCCCAGCTACCCAGAGTCGGTGCATTACTTCGTAACATTGGCATGATCAGAAAAGATCAAGTCTCGAAAGACCGATTAGTTTAGTAGCCTTGGAAACACTAGATACATTCATAAGTCTTACATTACATCATAAAGTGAAAAACTAATAACAAAGTCTTCATAGTCCACACTCATATCCTCTTCTGACTATCCCTGCAAGTCATTCATAAAATACTTCTTCACATCCTGGAAAATATTAAAACATTGAAAGGGGTGAGCTCAGATGCTCAGTAAGGATAACAATATTGCGGAAGCTTTCATAAATAAACATAAAAATTTAAGGCAATGTATAACTAAAACAAAATCCTTTTAAACTTGAACATCAATATAATATGGAAAAAGTAAAATGAGATAATGCCATTCACTTCTTCACATTGATATTCTACTGGTCGAATAATCACATGCAATATCAACAACCACTTTCATAATGATGGAATGCATAATGCCAGACTATCATAACCACGTAGTCAAGGCCTCGTGCCAAGAACACAAATAAGATTTTGTCAAGGCCTCGTGCCAAGACACTAGTTTGTCTCATGAGACCTGCCGATGCATCGAGGAGCTATAGCGGGCTCCACCCGTCACTTATTAAGTCCAATGCATTCCTCATATGAATAGGTTTAAACATATCATAAACCATAACATAATCGTATCACATAAAACATGCATAAAGGAAACATAACATTTCCACATTTAAATCACAAGATATCAATACAACTCATTGATATAATAAAAACTTTTTCAAAACCATTTTCAAAACCAAAATAAAATAAAGTTAAAACTTTGTATTTATTTTTCATTAAAAAAGTGATGGCTTGTAGAGGAAGTCGAAACTCAAATAATGGTCACGGCGGCGGAGAAGTCGTTGTCGCCGCATAAGTATGGAAATAAAAACATTCCCTTTTGTCATTTAGTAAAAATATTCGTATAAAAAAGATTCCTTTTGAATAAACATAAAAGTCAAAGGGGTTTATACACCGTATAAAAGAAAGTTTTGTATAAAACCAAATATGCCTCAATGAAAGAGGATTGAGACGAAGTCTTTAAAAAGATCATTTTTAAAATAAAGTACATCTATAATGTCTATTCACTATAAGTACACATAAATAATGTACAAATACAATATAGGACATAATAATATCATGACATAATTTGAAAGTAGGAGATTAACCCAAAGAATGGAAGTTGGGTTAAGAAGTTCCCTTACCTCATGTCCGACTTGACTCAATCGTTCTTTAACCTCCTGAATAATAAACTAGAGTTAATATCTACCTTATTAAGAACCATTTTCAATTTCATTATCCTTTTTATATCACTTATTACAATGTTATGAACGTTAAGTAATTATTTAAGTTAATAACGGTCGTTTTGTCGATCTTTGGTACTTGTGTCAACAATAACCTTCTTATAATTACAAGTTGTTCATGTGGTGAAATTTCCATTATATCCAGAATTATATTCATGATGTAGATATCATATATATCATATATATACAGTATATACATTCATTTATAATATTATGTAACATTTAGAGGTAAGAAATGAAATGCACCGTTCATGGAGACGGTAAGCCGTACGTACGCATGAACGCTACTTTCATTTAAATTTTTTATTTAATGGAATGAAATAATAATTATATAAAGGTATAATATAGTTCCAGTATAATATCATATATAATATCATTTACTCCATCCTTTATACATCCCACATATGGCATTAACGATTCACATCACTTTGAGGGGGCGGTAGTCCGCACTTCCTAAAATGAAATTATCGCGTTTTACCCATAATGGAAATCATAAAGTATGCCATAAATGAGAAATACAGAAGAATAAGTAAAACATAAACATATTATATATCATATATAAAAATAGTGACATGTTAATGGCCACCTTTGAAGGTGTTATATGAGTGTTGAACAATCATCGTTTCGTGAGGCAGAAATTCGCCATCCACAGAAACCGTATGTTCTTTAACCATTATATGTAGGTGTGTGTAAGTGTAGCTCGAATCCTTCTTATAACAACATCCTAGTATATTGAGGATACTTGTGTTGGTACAAAAGAAATGAATAAAAAGAGTTTAGTGGGTTGGAGAAGAAAAACAAAACAAAACAACATTAGAGAAGACATTACCTCAAAATCGGGTAACTCTTTTTGATTTGAGCCAAAGGCTTCCTTGGGAAGAGTTCTTCCCAAAGTCAGGCTTCTAGGAGTAAGGGAGGAATGTTGGGAGAGTATTTGGGCAGAGGTTGGCCGAGCCAAATGGCTTGAAAGTGTGAATGAGGTGGGAGAGGTGGGGGCCTTTTATAAGTGGAGAGGTGGGGCACTCTTGGAAAGTAAAGAAAAGTAACTTTATTATAAAATGAGTTTCGGATTTTAGAGGTCCCACACTTATATAATTCGAGGATAAGATGATAACGGTTCTAAATCTACTCATTCAATAGGATTTGGACAAGTGTATGCCTTGGATTTTACATTATCTTCTCATTTTATTTAAATCGTTAAATAATGAGGTCATCGTTGCATCATAATGATGTCATAAATAATTTAATTTATTTAATGTCTAAAAATTATATAAAAAATACTATGATTTATGAAATCTTTTTAGATTTCTAATGATTATTTATAGTCAAAATTTGGACTTGTGTAACCCCACTTAAAAACTGTTTTAGTAAAATAACTCATGTTTCTGTCAATTTAATTTTAACATTAAATAAATATATATTAATGTCATTTTCCAACTAAAGTGGCTCCATGGGGTCCCCAAGTTGAACCATGGGTTGTCTTGGTCGGCCATGACTCATCCAATAGGAGTAGGACAAGTTTCATGCTCATCTCATATTATTATAACATTATTTGTACCTTAAACTACACTAATTTCCTCTAATCGCGATTAAGAACTTAAAAGTTACTATTCACCAAAAAATTATTTTAATCTCATTGAACCACATTTTACTTCTTAATGAAAACCATGTGTGTCGTATTTTTGAAAATCAAATCACAGAAGTGGTAATATTTCATTTAAACAAAAAATCAGTTATTTAACTTCCACTTAGTGGTTTCACTATTCATCAAAAATTGAAGTTTTTCAGAACAAGGCCAAAATTTCACCCTAAGCTATAATTGATATTCCGAATTAAAAAATGATGTCTATTTTACAAAATTCGAAACATATAAGTTGCATTAATTAATTTTATAATTAATTCCTGTTGTTACAACAAATAGCGTGTTTCTAAGAGACAATTTATATCAAAAGATTGGCAATTGTTTATATCCAATTTCAATGTTAAATTAATTCTAATGACCACCATTGGATAAAATGGTAAAAATATATTCTAATTATACTTTAAAACCACTAAATAGTATAATTTATCACTATAAATTATTTTGATTTAAAAAGTTGTTTTTAAGTATTTTTCACTATTCATAAAAAATTAGAAGTTCTCAGAAAAATACCAAAAATTCAACATAGGCTAATTTCGATATTACGAATACAAAAATGAAGTCCATTTTGAAATATAAAATTTCTTTAATTTTAAAAAGTGGTTATTACTATTCATAACGGCTACTTTGATTAGTCGCGGTGTTTTAGAACTCGAATTTGCGTACAATGCAAGCTATTGCATTATTGAATGAGAAGCGTATCATGGAAGCTCGGGGTGTTACAATTGGGGAAACTATCAATAAATCGATCAATAAAATGTGGGAAATCAGTATAACATAATCACTAGTCCACCGTGTAATGTTTAATGATATAGGAAGTCAATACACCTAGCATATGATGCTCTAGTCTAGTATATCTTTCTTGGAAATTTCACTCAACCATGTGGAGATATGTAACACCATCTATTGATGTAAAGGACACCATTAGATGATGAAAATCCTCATTGTCATAGAAGGGAACCAACCAGTCAACTTCAACAATTACACAAACTATATTCATCTTGAGGATGAAGAGGTCCCAGAATAAATGATAAATGAATACCTAAATAGGATAATCCTTGAACAGTAATATACACTTTGAAAAAGTACCCAAAGGTGTATCAAGCATTGTAAATCCACTAGAATATTGATCATTATGCCAATGGCACCCCAATACAGCCAATGATATGAAGGAATTTGATTCCCCTATATTGAATAAGGAAGAAATGAAAGTGGCGGCTAATAGAATAGTACCTTGATTAATAGATGGCCTAGAATCCTTCTCCTTTTGAATATGTAGTACTGCCAAAATCAGGCCAAATCCATGGCCTTATTCTACAAATTTACAACATAGTGTAGGTATGATAAACTAGTATTTTATATCTTATGTCTGGATACCATATCAACGAGCCTATCCTCTACTTATACGGTTTGAAATAAACCAACTACCCTCATAACGAGGTGATACAAAACCATCTCTTGATGTTGGAGCTAACATGGATCCTCTACCTCTCAGCATAAATGGGAAGGTAATATAGAATCTATATATTATCCCCCATATTTCATCGCCTCAAAACTTGAGACGAGTCACCCGAACACCAGAGATTATTATGCATTGGCTTCTCACACTTGTGGAATACCACATAGTTGTCATCTTGTGTCATGTGGATATAACTTCTCACACACACAGTATCAAAGAATCACTTCCGACCACTAAATGAACCACTACTCTATCGGAGTTTTGAAATGACATGGCTCACACTATGTGGTTCTCTTAGGTTCTACTAAGAGATACTGTAACGCCCCGACCCTAGTTACCCAGAGTCGGTGCATTATTACATAACATTGGCATGATCACAAGAAAGATAAAATCTCGAAAGACCGATTGGTTTAGTAGCCTTGGAAACACTAGATATATTCATAAGTTTTACATTACATCATAAAATGAAAAACTACTACAACAAAATAATGTCTCCATAATCCACACTCATATCCCCACATAATATCCCTGCAGGTCATTCATAATTTACTTCTTCACTTCCTGGGAAAAATAAAACATAGAAAAGGGGTGAGCTCAAATGCCCAGTAAGGATAACAATATAGCGAAAACTTTCATAAATAAGAATAAACATTTAAGGCAATGTATAACTAAAACAACAGCCTTTCAAACATGAACTTTCAACATTGTATGGCATAAATAAAATGAAATAATGCCATTTACTCATTCACATGGATACTCTACTAATCGAATAATCACATGCAAAATCACTAACCACTTTCATAATGTTGGAATGCATAATGCCAGACTATCATAACCACATAGCCAAGGCCTCGTGCCAAGACTACAAATAAGATTTTGCCAAGGCCTTGTGCCAAGACACTAGTTTGTCTCATGAGACCTACCGATGCATCGAGGAGCTATAGCGGGCTCCACCCGTCACATATTATGTCCAATGCATTCCCATATGAAAAGGTTTAAACATAACATAAACATTCGTATTAAAAATAGCATACAAAATGTCAATAATTTCACCATAAACTATGAATGGTATAAAAATAGAACATCCACAGTCAAACATATCACAAACCCTTCAATGCAATATAGAAGTTTTGTATCATAATAAATCAACTTCAAATAAGCGTAAAATCCATCAAAGGATGTTGACATAGATGAAATCAAAACACTTTTTGGAGAAATATCTCTTTATATTTTTGAAATCATTTAAGAGCCATATAAAATAAAAAATTTTCTTTAAAATATTCTTATAAGCTTGTAGGTAAAACTTTGAAGATTTTATAACAGCAGAAAATAACTGCACTCGCCGTTTAAGTTAAAAAAAACATTCTTACATTAATTCTGTCGAAAAGGTTAAAAACGACCTTGTTTTAAAAACGACGGAATGATTACTCTTATAAAAAATTCAAACAAGGGTATAAATGACTTTAACCCATATTCTTGTAAATAAAAAAAATGTTTTGAAATACATTTTGAAGAAACATGGATGTGGATGATAAAGAGATCCCTGTAGATTATTACATATAAACAACCTCGGATAATGAAGAGATTGTGAAATAACCCTTACCTTGTAGTTTTCCTTGGTTGGGGTAGGTTAACCTCCTGTATAATGGTGAAATAATTGTTATTAAATTATACATGAGTCATATACATTAATATGATATCATATATGATCTTTTAATATTGATTTGATAATAATATCTTAGTATTATCGTTGTTTCGGGTGTTAACTTACTTGTTTTATTTTATATTTTTTGTTACGTAAGACATGTTTATAAAGGATAGGTTGTATATTATTCATATCCATAATGATATCAAGTCCTTAAACATCATTTTTTAAATCATCAAATGATAATTATACTTGAATGGATACGATGGAGAATGAATCTCATCGCGTTCGTGGAGACGGTAGTCCGTACGTACGCACGAGCGACAATATCATTCTTTTGATATTAATATAATATATAAATGGATGGTATATCATATATAAAGAATCATTAACATGTTATATTTATTATTTACATGAGTTAAACATCATTATTATACCCATCCAAATAATATTATATTGAATAACAATTACACCACGACGTGGAGACGGTAAGTCGTACGTACGCACGTATGGTGACATGTTATTCAAAGGGTGGATAGAATACTGAATATGGTTGTACCATATTTATAATAACATCACAGTATATATATGATACGGGAGTTATTATTTTAGAATGGTAACAACAAAGGAAGAAGATGTGGAAGAAGAAATGAACTTGGAAAAGGGTGGTGAAATCATTACCTCTTCTTCGGGTTCTTCCTTTTAATTTGATCAAAAGGGATCTTTAGGTTGGATTTCGGATCAAAATAAGGCACCTAGGTTGTAGTGAGGGAAGTTGGTAGAGTATTTGGGCAGAGTTTGGCCGAACCAAAAGGCTTTGAAGGTGTGAAGAAATGAGAAGGAGGAGTGCCCTTTTATAAGAGGGGTGAGGGGCACCTTTGGAAAAGCTAGAAATATTAATTTTTAATAAATTCATATTCGGTTTATAATGGTTCCAAAGTTGATTATTTAAATGTTAAGGTGGGTATGGGTCGAAAACAACTCAACCAATAGAATTTAGACAGGTTTGGGTACTTATATTAACCTTATCTTTAAGTATTAACTCTAAGTTAATTAGTTTCACTTTTACAATGTCTCTTTGTATTTTTGTATAATATGGTTAATAAACTTACTACATACATCCAAGAGACCCCCAAGTGGTCCATTAATTATGAACCTATCATGATATATGTCTCTTGGCCGAACCTTATATTTTTAGGAATTTAATATCAATTAATAATATAATATTTGTTTTAAGAACTCTTTTATGTCAATTTTGACACTATTCAATAGTTGATTTTTGTGAAACATATAAAAGATTGATTATTTCGAAAAAAGTCAATTATATAAATCCTAATATATCATATTATACTATAAAATTAGTTTAATTCATTAAAAGGTTCATATTATATTTATTTGGGTATTTATAATATCAATTAGTTTAATTTTGCACTATTATAGTAATTACTTCATCATCATTATGTCATAAATAAATTAAATTATTTAATGTCTAAAAATTATAAATAAAATATCATTATGTAGGAAATAGTTTTAGCTTTCTAATGAATATTTATAATCTAAAATCCAACATATATAACCCTATGTAAAAATTGTTTTTCTAAAAGATATATGCTTGTGTCATTTTTGTATTTATTTTAACTTAATTAAAATAAAGTGTCCCTATCATCTACAAGTGGCACCATGGGGTCCCAAAATCGCCCCAAAGATGCCTATGGTCGAACATGTATCAACCAATAAGGCTAGGACACGTTTTAGGGTAATTTAGTATTATTATAATATTATTTTTTAACCCTTATTTACCGGATTTACCCTTAACCATGGTAAATAAAATATTTACCACAGTAATTATTCAAAATGTCTAAAAATAAAAGTTACCTATTTATACAATTTGAACATCCTGATTCCAAATATGGAATCTATTTTTCTAAATTCAAAACACAGAAGTGGCAGAAATTAATTTAAAATTAGTTCCCGCTGTCAAAACAAAAAGAGTGTTTTTAAGAGATAATAACTATCAAAAGATTGACGCTTGTTTGTGTTCGGTTTAATTGTAAAATTATGTCCAATGACCAAAATTATATTAAATGATAAATATATATTCTAAATATACTTTAAAACCACTCAAATTCATAATTTATCACTATTAATTATTTTGATTAAAAAAGTTTTTTTTAATTAAAATTTAGTAATTTTCACTATTCATCAAAATATGAAAGTTATCTGAAAAGTACCAAAATTTCACCTTAGGCTAAATTCGATATTCCGAATCCAAAAATGAAGTCCATTTTAAAATATAAAATATATATAATTTCAAAAAGTAGGTATTACTATTCATAATGTCTAGTTTGATTGGTTATGGTGTGTTAGAACTCGGTGTTGCGTACAACACACGCTATCACATTATTCAATGAGAAGCGTACCGTAGAAGCTTGGGGTGTTACATTCTCCCCTCCTTCAAATAATTTCGTCCTTGAAATTTCTAGAATACTACCGAATGAAAAGACTCGGGTGGTTCTTCATCATAAGTTCCTCGGGTTCCCACGTTGCCTCTTCCATCTTATGGTTTCTCCACAAAACTTTTACCAGACGCGTCGTCCAGTTTCTCAGTACTTGTTCTCTCGTATCAAGAATCCTGACGGGCTCTTCGCAATAAGACAGATCGGGTTCCAGTTCTAATTACTCATAGGTGAGTACATGCGTTGGGTCAGGCATGTATTTCCTCAACAGAGATACGTGGAACACATCGTGAACTTTGGAGAGACTTGGCGGCATTGCCAATCGGTAAGCTACAGCCCCAATTCGTTCTAGAATTTCGAAAGGTCCGATGTACCTGGGACTCAATTTACCTTTCTTACCAAAACGTATGACTCCCTTCCATGGAGATACCTTCAGGAAAACATGATCACCGACTTGAAATTCCAAATCCTTCCTTCGATTATCAGCATAGCTCTTCTGCCTACTTTGAGCTGCTTTGATGTGATTTTGGATTACTTTCACCTTTTCCACCATTTCCTCCACCAGTTCTGGGACTAGAAGTTTTCTTTCACCAATGTCATCCCAACAGGTTGGTGTACGACATCTCTTTTCATATAACGCTTCATATGGTGCCATCTGAATACTCGAATGGAAGCTATTGTTATAAGAAAATTCTACCAGTGGTAAATATTGATCCCACATACCCTGAAAATCAACTGAGCATGATCTCAACATGTCTTCTAAGGTCTGAATAGTCCGTTCTGATTGTCCGTCTGTCTGAGGGTGGTAAGAAGTGCTCAAATGAAGTTCAGTATCCAGGGATTTCTGAAGACTTTTCCAAAATCTTGAAGTAAAACGGGGATCACGATCAGAAACAATCGATAGGGGTACTCCATGAAGTCTCACAACATCATTAATATATAGTCTTTCTAGACGTTCTAGGGGTAGATCTTCTCTTATAGCAAGAAAATGTGCCGACTTGGTAAGACGATCAACAATAACCCATATTGCATCGTTCCTTCTAGGAGTCTTTGGTAGCCCCATGACAAAGTCCATCGTAATATTGTCCCATTTCCACTCCGGTATGGGAAGAGGTTTCATGACTCCTCCAGGCTGTTGCCTTCCAGCTTTCACTTGTTGACAAAGCATACATCTTGACACAAAATCAGCAATCTCCCTCTTCATGTTGTCCCACCATAAATGTTCCTTCAAATCTCTATACATTTTGGTTCTCCCAGGGTGTATAGAGAAATTGGAACTATGAGCATCATCCAGCAATTCCATTTTTAGATCAGGTAAATCAGGAACACAACGTCTCTTCCCGAATTTCAAAATTCCATCTTCATACACAAAGTCTCTCAATCTCCAATCATTCACAACTTTAATCTTCTTTTGAAATTCTTCATCATCGGTCTGAGAACTCTTAATCCTTTCTAGTAAAGATGGTTTGGCAACCATTTGAAAAAGCATTGATGTTTCACCTTCCCTGGTTATTCCCATGTCCATCTTCACTAGATCCATGAAAATTGGATCCCCTTCAATTCTCATCATGTTCAAAACTCCATGGTCTTTTTTGCTCAAAGCATCTGCCACCTTGTTTGCTTTCCCTGGGTGGTAGTGTATCGTGCAATCATAATCCTTGAGTAATTCAAGCCATCTCCTTTGCCTTATGTTGAGTTCTTTTTGTGAGAAAATATACTTCAAACTCTTGTGATCAGTATAAATCTCACATTTTCACCATAGAGGTAGTGCCTCCATATCTTCAAAGCAAAGATCACAGCTGCTAACTCGATATCATGAGTAGGATAGTTTTGTTCATGAATTTTCAACTGTCGTGATGCATAGGCAATAACTCTATCATTCTGCATAAGGACACAACCAAATCCTTTCTTTGAAGCATCACTATAAATAACGAACCCATCATTCCCCGATGGTAGAGTCAATATTGGAGCATTGACTAATATTCTCTTCAGTTCTTCGAAACATTCTTCACACTCTTTTGTCCAAACAAATTTAATCCCTTTACGTGTGAGCTTCGTTAATGGGTTAGCCAATCGGGCAAAATTCTGGACGAAACGTCGATAATAACCTGCCAAACCAATAAAACTACGTACCTCAGTTATACTCATAGGCGCTGGCCATTCTTGGATTTCCATGGTCTTAGAAGGATCAACAGAGATTCCATCTTTAGAGACAATATGGCCAAGAAAAGAAATCTCTTGAATCCAGAATTCACACTTGCTAAACTTCCCATATAATTCATGCCTCATCAGAGTTTTCAAGATAATGCGCAAGTGATTATCATGATATTCGTAGGTTTTGGAGTATACAAAGATATCATCAATAAATACCACCACAAATTCATCGAGATACTCCTTGAAAACTATATTCATCAGATCCATGAATACAGATGGTGCATTAGTCAATCCAAACAGCATTACAGTAAACTTGTAATGCCTGTACCTGGTTCGAAATGCTATTTTCGGAATGTCTTCCTTCGTCACACACAACTGATGGTATCCAGATCGAAGGTCAATCTTTGAAAAGTATTGAGCTCCATGCAATTGGTCAAATAAATCATCAATACGAGGTATGGGATACTTGTTCTTTATCGCTATAGCATTGATCTCCCTGTAGTCGATACATAACCTCATAGATCCATCTTTCTTTTTAACAAAAAGAACAGGGGCTCCCCATGGAGAAACACTAGGGAGAATAAATCCCTTATTACTCAATTCCTCTAGTTGTTTCTTTAGTTCAACTAATTCTATAGTGGCCATTCTATAAGGGGTATTCGATATAGGCCTTGATCCAGGAAGCAAATAAATGGAAAACTCAACTTCTCGTTCTGGAGGATGTCCAGGTAAATCTTCCAGAAATACATCTACAAATTCTTTCACAATAGGTACATCCTCTATTTGAACATTCCTTTCCTCACCGATAGTTATTTCATTCTCTTCCTCCCCAATAATTGAATTAATTTGAGCTACTGGGGGTGGATCTAAATAAGAATTAGGTGGTGATGATTCTGCTCTAAAGATAAGGTGTTCCTTATCATTATCATCAAGAATTGTAACCACTTTCTTCCTACAATAAATCTTCGCATCATAGTCCGAAAGCCAATCCATACCGAGGATTATATCAAACTCAATCATAGGTATGATGATGAGATCAGCAGATAACGAACATTTATATTCTCTAATGGGGACTGATTCACAAAACTTTGTTGCAATGATACTTCCCTTAGAAGTTTTAACTGACAACTCCCTTATTAAATCAAATTGGAAATATCTAATTTTCTTAGCAAACTGCGAAGATATGAAACAATGCGATGATCCAGAATCAAATAATGCATTTGCTAAACTTGAGGAAACCATTAAATTACCTGCCACCACGTCTTTCGGAGCTTCTACCTCAGCAGTAGTGATAACATAAGCCTGGCCTTGATCCCTTGGCCTTTTCGGAGGTAAGTTCTCCTGACGCTTAGGAAATGCATTTGCATAATGCCCCATCTCCCTACAATTGTAGCACTGAACGTTGGTAGCTTCCTTCTTCCCCTTGCAATCACGAGCTTGGTGGCCTTTTTCACTACACATGTAACAGACTCCCATTACCTTCAAGCAAGTAACAGGATGTTTCTTCCCGCATTTACCACAAGATGGATATTCAACCTTTCCCTTCTTCCCCTTATTTCCATTCCCAGATTGATCAGCAGGTCTCTTCTTCTCTTTCTTTGCTTTAAAGTCATAAGACTTAGAGAATTCCTTTTCGGTCTTGATAGCACATGAGACAATGTCTTCGTACGACGAAAAGGATTGTGAGACTAATGCTCAACGGAGAAATGGTTTTAACCCATCAAAGAAACGATCAATCTTACTTCTTGGGTTACGTATATAATCACCAGTATACCTTGCTAACCTTGTAAAGTTAGCCTCATACTTTGTGACATTCTCATCCTCCTTCTGTCTCAGACTTAGAAATTGCCTTTCCATATCTGCTCGATGGTCGCGAGGAAAGTATTTTTCTAAAAACAGATCTTTGAAATCCCTCCATTCCATATTTGATACTTCATCATCTTCCTTCATGATTTGAATCAATGACCACCATTGATCAGAATCTCTAGTGAGGCGGTAAACTGCAATGATAACTTTTTCCCTTTCACTGCTCCCCAAAGCCTGAAATATTTTCTCTATGGAATTTAACCATTGCTCAGCTACTAAGGGATTTGTACTCCCATTGAACGTTGGTGGTTGTTGCCTCATGAATCGATCTAACATTGGTCCTCCACGCTGTGGATCAGGGTTCTCCATACGGGTAAGGTTATTATTCATAACCTGAGTGAGTTTTCCCAGTATGGTGATTAGCTGATCGGCACCAGTTGCATCACCAGCTCCACTATAATTATCTTGAGCAGGAGGGAAATCCCTACATGGAGTGCGTGCATTGATACAGTTTCCATTTCTTCCACTAGGCGCCATTTCTAAACAATGGAATAAACTAGATCAGTTTATGAATCAAAATACATAATGCCATACTTATAAAACACTTAACATAAATTGAACTATTTATGGATATAATCCATAATCATAAGAATGTTTTCTTTGAGGAAGTATATACTCATAATCCCTTCAAAATGATTTGTAAATAAAATGAAAGTTATCCTAAGCATATCCCCCGGGAGTGTCGTAACCAAGAGTGCAGCAAGGCCCGTTGTTGTGCACCAGTTCCCATTCGAGTCTATCTCAAAGTGGTGTTTTCGGGTTTTACCCCTAGGTACATCTGTGCCAGAGCCGCCTCTACCTGCTCGTATCCATATAGGGATGTATTTCTCAGAAAACTCACAAAATCCCTACAATACCAAAATTCTAGGAAGTTCTTCTATACTAATCCTCAAAGTTCATCTTAGGTCTACGTGCTCTAATCAGAGTTTATCTAAATCTAGCTTCCAAGGTTTGTACTAAACTTCCTCTGATACCAACTGTAACGCCCCGACCCTAGTTACCCAAAGTCGGTGCATTATTACATAACATTGGCATGATCACAAGAAAGATCAAATCTCGAAAGACCGATTGGTTTAGTAGCCTTGGAAACACTAGATATATTCATAAGTTTTACATTACATCATAAAATGAAAAAATACTACAACAACATAATGTCTCCATAATCCACACTCATATCCCCACATAATATCCCTGCAGCTCATTCATAATTTACTTCTTCACTTCCTGGGAAAAATAAAACATAGAAAAGGGGTGAGCTCAAATGCCCAGTAAGGATAACAATATAGCGGAAACTTTCATAAATAAGAATAAACATTTAAGGCAATGTATAACTAAAACAACAGCCTTTCAAACTTGAACATTCAACATTGTATGGCATAAATAAAATGAAATAATTCCATTTACTCATTCACATGGATATTCTACTAATCGAATAATCACATGCAAAATCACTAACCACTTTCATAATGTTGGAATGCATAATGCCAGACTATCATAACCACATAGACAAGGCCTCGTGCCAAGACTACAAATAAGATTTTGCCAAGGCCTTGTTCCAAGACACTAGTTTGTCTCATGAGACCTACCGATGCATCGAGGAGCTATAGCGGGCTCCACCCGTCACATATTAAGTCCAATGCATTCCCATATGAAAAGGTTTAAACATATCATAAACATTCGTATTAAAAATAGAATACGAAATGTCAATAATTTCACCATAAACTATGAATGGTATAAAAATAGCACATCCACAGTCAAACATATCACAAAACCTTCAATACAATATAGAAGTTTTGTATCATAATAAATCAACTTCAAATAAGCGTAAAATCCATCAAAGGATGTTGACATAGATGAAATCAAAACGCTTTTTGGAGAAATATCTCTTTCTATATTTGAAATCATTTAAGAGCCATATAAAATAAAACATTTTCTTGAAAATATTCTTATAAGCTTGTAAGGAAAACTTTGAAGATTTTATAACTGCAGAAAATAACCGCACTCGCCGTATAAGTTAAAAAAACATTCTTACCTTAATTCTGTCGAAAAGGTTAAAAATGACCTTGTTTTGAAAACGATGGAAAGATTCCTCTTATAAAAAAGTCAAACAAGGGTATAAATGACTTTAACCCATATTATTGTAAATAAAAAAAATGTTTTGAAATACATTTTGAAGAAACATGGATGTGGATGATAAAGAGATCCCAGTAGATTATTACATATAAACAACCTCGGATAATGAAGAGATTGTGAAATAACCCTTACCTTGTACTTTTCCTTGGTTGGGGTAGGTTAACCTCCTGTATAAAGGTGAAATAATTGTTATTAAATTATACAGGAATCATATACATTAATATGATATCATATATGATCTTTTAATATTGATTTGATAATAATATCTTAGTATTATCGTTGTTTCGGGTGTTAACTTACTTGTTTTCTTTTATATGTTTTGTTACATAAGAGATGTTTATAAAGGATAGGTTGTATATTATTCATATCCAGAATGATATCAAGTCCTTAAACATCATATTTTAAATCATCAAATGATAATTATACTTGAATGGATACGATGGAGAATGAATCTCATCGCGTTCGTGGAGACGGTAGTCCGTACGTACGCACGAGCGACAATATCATTCTTTTGATATTAAAATAATATATAAATGGATGGAATATCATATATACAGAATCATTAACATGTTATATTTATTATTTACATGAGTTAAACATCATTATTATACCCATCCAAATAATATTATATTGAATAACAATTACACCACGACGTGGAGACGGTAAGTCGTACGTACGCACGTATGGTGACATGTTATTCAAAGGGTGGATAGAATACTGAATATGGTTGTACCATATTTATAACAACATCACAGTATATATATGATATTGGAGTTATTATTTTAGAATGGTAACATCAAAGGAAGAAGAAGTGGAAGAAGAAATGATCTTGGAAAAGGGTGGTGAAATCATTACCTCTTCTTCGAGTTCTTCCTTTTAATTTGATCAAAAGGGCTCTTTAGGTTGGCTTTCCGATCAAACTAAGGCCCTTAGGTTGTAGTGAGGGAAGTTGGGAGAGTATTTGGGTAGAGATTGGCCGAACCAAAAGGCTTTGAAGGTGTGAAGAAATGATAAGGAGGAGTTCCTTTTTATAAGAGGGGTGAGGGGCACCTTTGGAAAAGCTAGAAATATTAATTTATAATAAATTCATATTCGGTTTATAATGGTTCCAAAGTTGATTATTTAAATGTTAAGGTGGGTATGGGTCGAAAACAACTCAACCAATAGAATTTAGACAGGTTTGGGTACTTATATTAACCTTATCTTTAAGTATTAACTCTATGTTAATTAGTTTCACTTTTACAATGTCTCTTTTTATTTTTATATAATATGGTTAATAAACTTACTAAATACATCCAAGAGATGCCCAAGTGGTCCATTAATTATGAACCTATCATGATATAAGTCTCTTGGACGAACCTTAGATTTTTATGAATTTAATATCAATTAATAATATAATATTTGTTTTAAGAACTCTTTTATGTCAATTTTGACACTATTCAATAGTTGATTTTTTTGAAACTCATAAAAGATTTATTACTTCGAAAAAAGTCAATTAAATCAATACTAATATATCATATTATTCTAGAAAATTAGTTTAATTCATTAAAATTTTCATATTATATTTATTTGGGTATTTATAATATCAATTAGTTTAATTTTTCACTATTATAGTAATTACTTCATCATCATTATGTCATAAATAAATTAAATTATTTAATGTCTAAAAATTATAAATAAAATATAATTATGTATTAAATCTTTTTATATTTCTAATGAATATTTATAATCTAAAATCCAACATATATAACCCTATGTAAAAATTGTTTTTCTAAAAGATATATGCTTGTGTCATTTTTCTATTCATTTTAACTTAATTAAAATAAAGTGTCCCTATCACCTACAAGTGGCACCATGGGGTCCCAAAATCAAACCAAAGATGCCTATGGTCGAAAATGTATCAACCAATAAGGCTATGACACGTTTTAGGGTAATTTAGTATTATTATAATATTATTTTTTAACCCTTATTTACCGGATTTACCCTTAACCATGGTAAATAAAATATTTACCACAGTAATTATTCAAAATGTCTAAAAATAAAAGTTACCTATTTACACAATTTGAACATCCTGATTCCAAATATGGAATCCATTTTTCTAAATTCAAAACACAGAAGTGGAAGAAATTAATTTAAAATTAGTTCCCGCTGTCAAAACAAAAAGCGTGTTTTTAAGAGATAATAACTATCAAAAGATTGACACTTGTTTATGTTCGGTTTAATTGTAAAATAATGTCCAATGACCAACATTATATTAAATGATAAAAATATATTCTAAATATACTTTAAAAACACTCAAATTCATAATTTATAACTATTATTTATTTTGATTAAAAAAGTTGTTTTTAATTAAAATTTAGTAATTTTCACTATTCATCAAAATATGAAAGTTATCTGAAAAGTACCAAAATTTCACCTTAGGCTAAATTCGATATTCCGAATCCAAAAATGAAGTCCATTTTAAAATATAAAATATATATAATTTTAAAAAGTAGTTATTACTATTCATAACGGCTAGTTTGATTGGTTATGGTGTGTTAGAACTCGGTGTTGCGTACAACACACGCTATCACATTATTAAATGAGAAGCGTACCATAGAAGCTTGGGGTGTTACAGATACTGTCCTAGTTGACTATATCAGATATTTTAGTACGTTGAAAAATATTTAATTGGGAATGAATATGATTCATATGTAAATCCTCAAACCATCAATCTTATGTTGTCTCATAAATATTATAGATGAGGGAAAAGTGTAGAATCTATCTAAAATGAGATGAAGAATCCATGACTATCATAGAAACCTACCACAAGTATATGAACTCCCTAAAATGAGAAACTCTAAAGGTATTAGGGAAAAAATGTAATAAAACATTGATAGGAAATCCATCCTTATCCTTTACTAATTATGAACAACATAATATAGAATATCCCACTAGTGCTTTGTGGATCCTTAATATAGATAAGTATCATGTTTTAGTCTCCACATACGCAGATAACCCAGGTGCTTTACTACTAACAAAATCATCTCAAAACATAAATCTGTTGACTTTATTCATCCATCCCCCCAAAACATGGGTGTTTGATACTGCTAGAAACTCCGATTGAAATCTCCCATTTAAGGGGAAGAGAATGAAAATCCTTATATCAATTTAATTTTCCACATAAAATCTCATTGAAATTATGGATCATCACCCATTTCAGGAACAATAAGATGTTTCACAAGAGGATAAAAATGAATTATAACTATAGGCTCATTGAACACCACTTCTGGACCATGGTTATCACCTCCCTTCTGGTGTACAACTAGAGGATGTCGAAGTGGAATTGCTCTAAAATTCTTAAAACCATGCCTCTGATAGGATTCGATAATAGAATAAGATATAAATATAGAAAATGAACATATATAATGAATTTCAATATGATTATTTAACCCCTGTTTCAGATCAAAGAGACATTTCTGGGTGATATAAAATCATATTTGAAATAACCTATATGCTACATACTTCCAAATACTTAAGATAGGACTGGGTTATGAACTATATTTTTTAATTTGATTTTCATTTTAAATTTATGTTTATTATATCACTCTCCATAAATAGTTGCGGAAAATGGTTCAACTTTTGTTATCAACAAGGCATAATTCATCTTTTAAACTAATAATAGTCATCCTCTTAATCTAGATCATAACACAATCCAATCTATATGACCAATGGTCCATGACGAAAGGTTCCATAGTTGATTGATTTTGTTGTATGCTATAACATAAGACAAAAAACACTATTCATATTTTGGTGGTCACTCTAAATTGAAAATATGTTTACTTAATTTCGAGTAATAATGATTATCCAATCAAAATTATATTAATAGAAAATAATCACTCATGGAAAAAATGCAATCAAATCAACCCAATACTACTATATGTCATGGAATATGCATGGCATGTGAACTTAGTACAAGATAACTAAAATGGTTCTTGATGAATGTTTCCATGACATCATCTTATAAGGGAAAGTTTGTAAGGTAAAAAAGAATCATAACAACAATAACCATCACATAGCATGTGAATCACCTAATGGTGCAATAAAATAATCTCTAAGAGGAAAAATACAAAATATAGTAATTTTCATTTGAGGAAATTTTTTTTTCTATATACATGGGTTAGATACTCCCAAGAATTGCTCATTACCAAATACATTAGTGTTCTCAATGTCCGATCAATTTTATCTAAATAGTATGGACAAAAATGAGACCTATGATACCACTTTGTGACGCCCAGAACCCTAGTTCCACTTAAAGATTCCCTGAACCTGGTTAGCAAAATGGCCTCAAGAATTCATCTCCATACTTTAGATATTTCTGAAAAGAACCGATGGCCTTGGGTGTGTAGGTTTGGAGATTGTTACCTCCTTACAAGATTAGAAAACATCTAATAAATAAAAATAAATAAATAGTGGAAGAAAATATAAATATAAGGAATAATGGAAAAGGTCATAAAAATCCACAAAACTATAAGTAACTAATAAAGGGAAACTAGATCATATAATAAATGATGATAACAACTATCACGTATCAATGATGAATGGAAATAGGTAAACATGGTAGTCAGTAGTTAATTATGACAATTCTATAAAAAAATTGAAAAAGTACTAATAGTATATCCAAAAATCTGAGCTCTAGCCCAATCATATACTACCATGCTTATATACTAAGTAACACATAAAGTCAAACATCCATAAGTAAACACTTAACTTATTAACACATACAATATTATAGTCTTCTAGGATTCTATTAGTGGGTTGGATAGGGTTTAGGATAAACTCGGTAGGCCACCATGAATGATCATGATAATTATATATTCCATGTGTATCACAAGTATGTTTGAAGATATAATAAAATAACGTTTTAATGAAAATTTTAATGGTTTAGATATAGACCCAGAAGTATGGACAATCTAACTATTCTTGCATCATCCTATCCTAGAATATCTCTAAAAAATATCAAGGGACCCAATACCAATTATCACAGTAGTAGGGGACACCATTACTAGTATCAAAACTATAAGTGATCCCATAGACCTTATCACAAAATAGGGATTCCATGCCCACTTCCACAATAGAAATGGATTTCATACCCGATATCATACCTAGGAATTCTAATCACGTATAAAATCATTAATGGTCTCTATCCCGAGTAACACTGTGTATGGAAACAATTCCCAGTATCATTGTATAGGGTATTCATGCCCAGTTTCAC
Organism: Viscum album; assembly: GCA_963277665.1. Lineage (NCBI taxonomy): Eukaryota > Viridiplantae > Streptophyta > Magnoliopsida > Santalales > Viscaceae > Viscum > Viscum album. Next base: position 598,361,915 of record OY728134.1, on the reverse strand, counting down.
AAATATATACAACGGGTCACCATTACTAAATCCCTTATGTATAAAGGCCCACAACTCTAGTATCACATATCCATAAAGGGTTACCATGTCACAATAAAATATATATAAAGTTCATTCATTCCCATTTAATGTTAAGAATAAGGGACCTCATTCCCACTTATATTAATCATGCATAAGGGTCATCAGGCCGCACTACAATAATTATAGTTAGTCTCCACATACACATATTGTTAGAGGGGAGTGTCCATTGACTATAATACAATCAAATGTATAGTCCAAGAATATTTATCAATTAATATCAATTAGGTTGTAACCATTGTTCCATTTATATGGGTGACATGGTAGTAACAATTACATTCATTTTAATTATTTATTATTTAATAGGGTTTTATCAATTCAATACAATTAAATTGAATATTTTATCAACCTAATATCGTGATTTTGGTGTACAACCAAATACACAAAAGTTTTTTTGGGGTAAAGGAGATTGAAATACAACTAGGCATATAGAGGGAACTACCAAATATTTGTATCAATTTAAGGATGACAATATCAACATGTATTTGGGGTTCTAATAAGCCATTTGGTTCAATAATTGGAAACAAATTTAATGGATTTCCATTTGAGGGGAATCAAATAGTGAGAGTAGCATGCATCAAATATCACATATTATAAAATATCAAGACATGAATGGAAAACTAGTAGAACAACTACCTTATGCATGTGGAACTCTATTCATATAATATTAGACTTTAATTAGGTATATAATAGGTGAAATATGGAGAGTAGATCAATATCCTATAAATAGGGAAAATGAATATGTATTTGAATAAATCCATAGAGGATCAGAGGAATAACAAATAGAGTGTAAGGAGTGATACACTTTCTGGTGTGCTTCAAACATGAAAGAAGGATCTGAAATTTGACATCAGAATGAGGAATGGTAGTTAAAATTAGCACACATTATGGTGTGATTACAACATGACAGATGTATATTAAATTAGAGTTCAGAATGTGCAATGGTAGTAGAACACAGCTGAAGGATCGTTGGGGTGATAACTCTTTCTCATGAGAGAAAATAATTATGGATGGGCCTTTTATATAAAAAATAGGAGGCCCTACCTCATTTTTAAAATAATCAACCTCTTGTATTTACATGGTGTGTACATACCTGACACAATGTGTAATGTTCTGGGACTTCCTCCACTATAAAACCATTTACATGATGTGAATTATCATGGAAGAACCATCACATTTCATGTAATTGATATAGGTAGTGTATTCCAATTAGCATATCTATCCAACATTCCCTACCTCTTCCATTCCAAAAACAACCCAAATGGATCATGTATTGAAATTAGGGTCTATGGAAAAAAACAATAATACAATGGTTTGACATAAATGAAATTGGATCCATAACTAATAGGGAAAATATGTTTCTTAGATATTTTAGTTTGGGGAAATGTATTTAATTAAACATGATCATGGTTTTTAAGTGTTTTTGAACAAAATTATCACATTGGGATCATCGGGTGTATATGTAACTAGACATTGGTGAGCCTACTGTGTCTGTGTCGCCAATAGGGTTTTCTATTTTTAAAACTATTGATATTGGAGTGAGTAAATATCATTTTGAACTAGATTAGGATTTATTTATGATTGTTTTTTATCTAGTGATTATTCTCTTATTATGGGGACCAAATGGGTTGAATTTTCATTTATATAGGTTTTATTTCATGATAGTTTATTTCATAAATATTTTATCACCTATTTAATTTTCCAATATCATTTATATTCGATATATTAATATATTTTATGATTATGGTATGAAATTATTGCATGAATTGGAAATGATTATAATTTTTATTTATTTATGAAAATACTTTATAAAATAGATGTTGTTTTAAAGAGAAAACATGTAACTATTTTATATTATAACTTCTAAAGATTATTTGGTGGTAACCAAAATGGATCTATGATCACATAATAATTTTTTCAACATGGTGGGTTTAGGACTTTTTTGCTGGAAAAATAGAAAGGGAAGTGAATATTATAGCATGATAGTTTCTATTCTTAATTTTTTTTCTTCATAGTGATATTGTTTGGAGGTAACAGTTGGTCATATAGAAACTTGTTCACCTTGTCTGTTGATATATATATTTTTAGATTTACCTTATTTTATTGAATTTTATGTATCTTGTTGTATCAAATTAATCCACATGATAATATTTTTTTAAATCATGATTTTTTTATATTCCAGACTTGTTTATGTTATCATTATATTTACCTCACCTTATAGAGGACCACCTTGTATAACTTGTTTAGTTGTCATGGAAATGATTTTTATAAATTTTTATAAGAGATCTTCTAAATGTGACATGTCTTAACAATACCTGAGTTTGGTTCTATGTCTTGGGTACACATGATTTAGGACCATCAAAATATGGGTAGTATGTGCTGATGTATTCCTTAGTATATCACTTCAGTGTATGGAATTGAGTTTTCATGGGAGATAATAAATATTTTACCATTTTAGAGAGTTGTAATTTGTTTTGATTTGAATTAAATGTATGGGATATTTATATTTGTGGTCCTTTTCATTTATTAAATAATTGTAATTATTTCATATAATTTTTTAATTTACTTAAATTCTTATCAATGAATATATTTGATATCAATACATGAAGTTGTCTGATGATTTTGGAGTATTATTGTGACTCATTTTTTTATTTTGATCTTTAGATATTGAATCCTATAATATCTCTTGAAAATCAGAGAGTGGAATCTTTGAAATAGGTTCTATAAGAAAATTATTCACCTTGTTTGGATGAATATATAATCCACACTATTCATACTCTCGGTCATAATGGTGATAAATAACCACAATAAGGAGTGGATCATGTATCATAATTTACAATTTTGAATACACCTACCTTCCATGGTAACAACGTACCATATAAATATGAATGGTGGATTGACCAGTTTGAGAGGATCATCAACTCTATGAATACTTTTATATACAATATTATAGGTTTTTAACATATACAATTGATGGACCACGAATGATATGATGGGAAAAAATTGTGAAACCAAACTATATTAAGTATTTTACATGAGATGGTTTCCATAAAATATTCAATTAGTATTTTTATCCTAATATATTATATATAGTGATGACGCATGTTTTTAAACCTTAGAATAGGGTGAGCATACCATTCTAGTGTATTCCAACTGTTTTTATACAATGGGGTACTCAACATCTATGATTTAAAATATTGAGTACCTAAAGGCTCAGAGAATTTCCATGGGACTGAGGCCAAATACTCAGTAGATAATGATTTTCATCATACATTCATCCTTCATGTAGGTAGTTGGTAAATATGATTTCTTATATGCAAACATATATTGAACAAAATATTTGTGATGATCTATAATTGGTACTATTTTTGACCAGGTTATATATTTTTGATGGAATAGGAAGAGATAACCTAGATATTTTTCACTATGATCGTTTTGGGGGATTTATCTGAAAACAATAGGTTTTATTATATCAGTGTGGGAGGCTTGGTCATGCCAAACTAAATTGTTTTGTGTCTCTAATGACCTATTACAATTGGGTAAAATCTAGCCATATGACATAATGTTATGATAGTATGCCCCAAGTAAGTAGGTTTGATCTACCTTCATTAAGGGATAAGGGGTTTATAAAAATTAAACAAATGGTTGTGGGTCTTATCCATAGGCTATTGGAGATGTTCATGCGGCTATGAATAATTATAGAGGAGCTGATACCATATATCTTTTTATAGATGGGAATTTTCTAGAAGAATCTAAACAGGTATCTATATAGGTAGAGGTATGATGTTCATTTTCTATTATATGGTTATATATAATTTTAATATTGGATCTACATGTTATTTTAGATCATCAATGTTTTCTTGATGTTTTGGGGTTACATTCAGTGATTTTTTTAAAAAATTTGGACCATCCTAGTATTTTTGGAATGTGGTTAAAATAATGATTTATGTGTCCTTCATGTCAAATGATGATAGGTTACATTGAGGTGCAGTTGGACTTATTGGTTTTTGATTATAACATATTTGACTAGATCATATCTATGGATTGATTGATTAGTTTTAAGTTTTAGATAAACTATTACCACCAACAAGATTAGTTTCAATCTTTTGATGGGGTCACTCGTGTTATTCTAGCTAAGTGGCACTCTAGATTGTGGAGGGTAGGGAATGTTGTTCCTTATGATGTGATAATATCATGAAGATTTTAAGAGATGATTCTTGATGTTTTTGAACCTTGATTGGATGGTCATATACATGTTCTAGTATGTGTATACCTAGAGTTCTTTTTAGATGATTTTATAGTCTTCCACCCTAGAGAGTGGTCGATTTTACTATTAATATTTTCCTTGGCCTGATTCTTATATTTATGAAATCTCACCATATAGAAACCACTGAGTTCGTATAATTGAATATACATATTTTGGAACTTGAGGATAAGGGTTTTATTTGTCCAATAGTGTCACTATGGTATTCATAAATCCACTTTTCTATGGAATAATACAAATGCCTTATACATTTTTCATACTATTAGAAGTTGAATAAAGTGACCATCAAAAAAATAACCCTTTAGAAAGATTTATAATATCATTGATTAGATTATAGTGTATCATTTCTTTCTAAATATTGAAATGTATTTTGGGTATCACCATTTGAGTTTCTGATAATATGTTATACATTATACATCATTTGGAACACATAATGATAATTTTGAGTTTCTGTTTATGCTATTTGGACTAACTGATCCTCCAACTATTTTTATGGAATTGAGGAAACAAATCGTTCAATAGGTTTTGGAACATTTCTTTGAGGTGAATGTGGGTGATATATTTTTTTACACCATGTTTTAGGAGGATAACATTGACCATTTGTGAGTCATTTCGAGAATATTGATTAAAAATCATTAGTATTTAAACCCTTACCAATGTGAGTTTTGGATAAGAAAAGTAATGTTTCAGGGTCAGGTTATACATGATAAATTCATTTTAGTGAATTTAGAAAATTTCCATGATGTTATTTCCCAGTAGTGAAAAAAATAGGTTTTTGAGATCTGAATCTTGATGTGGTTTCTTGGTTATTTCTTGTGGTTTTTAGTACATCTCCAAGATTGCATATCTGACGAAATTATTAACTAATAAGGGTATAAATATTTTGTGGAATGAAATTTTTTATATATATATTTTTAGGAACTGAATGTGAGATTGAATTAATCCCTAGTTTTGAATCTTACATAACAATGTTTGGGTTATTATTTTTTCTATGATTCTTCATTCATGGGTTTGGGTAGTGCCTTGATGAAGGGGAGACCTTTAGTTGACAATGGATATTGGTAGTTTCTCCATAAAGTGAATAAGTAACCTTCGCTAGAGACCTTGTTGGTTGAATTTACATATGAACTCCTAAAATTGAATCACTTCCTTTTTTGATAATAGAATATTATATATTATGATCCTAAAATCCTATGGTATATTTTTTACTCATATGGGTCTAAAAGTAAGAAAGAGACTCTGGGCTGAATATCTCTAAAATTTTGATTTTTTATATTGCATATACACATTGAAAATAAAATGTGATGTATAATGTTTTAGAAGGAAATTACAAAAAAAATGCATTGATGTTATTAGAGGAATGTTGGTCTATAAATTTTTTTTCAATAATATGATAATAGTAATGAAGGATTCAAAATACTAGTGTTTATGGATTTGATGAGGGTTGAGTAATTGTTTTATGGGTTAATTTGTATTATAATATGTATGAACTGAATTGATAAAGCATTATTAAAATAATTTTTGATGGGTAGACATTGGGTGAGTGGTCTTGGTCTTCCATGGGATCGATCTTCTTCCTTATCAGGTGTATTATATTGATTTTCACAAGGAAAGAGTTGATTGAAAGTGGACATGATTAATGTTGGTTCATAAATCTATGTAATAATGAGATGTATCATGATTTGATAGATAGTTTTTGGGTGTTTGTGATGAGATAATAAATTCCATATTTTCTATCTTATTGACTTAATTTTAAATGATTTAAGGTGGAAACCAGAGGCTTAATTGCTTCTTATAGAACATACCCATTATGGTAAAAATATGGGATACAATTTCAATGGGGTTAAATATTGGTTTACAATGGAATCCTTGTGGGAATTATGTGATTTTTTTGATCATTGATCGATCAATGAAATCATAAAATTTCCTACGTATTAAGGGGTTGGAGAAGGTGGAATATATTTGAGACATTAATTTACGATTGATTGTTATACTTAATGGGGTATTGTATGTAGTTGGTTCTGACTAGGACTTGATGTTCACATATAGTTTTTGGAATTTTTTCCCAGATTTGATGGGTTCCCAATTGAATTTAATCACAAAATATCATCAATATATATTCAGGGGTGTATATAGAGACCTATCCAGGTTCTTGAGGTCGTTCTATAGTATATAGTTCTTCTCGTCGGTGGATCATGTGAAAATAACCTTTTATTAAAATTTTCCAACAAGTATAGTTATCAGGGATCAACCAAATTTCACCCTTTCCATATTTGTATGTCTGGACATAAAGATCTCACATGTGATAGGATGATTTGATAGAGCGTTCTGGATTGTGTAAAGACTTGTTCAGGAGAAAATGACGATAGTGGAGTTGATCCATAATAGATTGATCACAGCACATAGTCATTGTGAGTCTTATGTGGGCCATCCTCACTGGGATTTAGAGTTCGATTTTGATGATTGATTATTTATTAAAATTTCACATTGGATGGGAGATCATAGATTGGGTATATAGTTCATGTTTCACAAAGGTTTATGGGCTGATTGGGATCAATATCCAATTCGGAAGAGTGTGGACTGAGTTGGACTCACAATCTTGATTTACTTCTATCCCGTATGTGTTTTATGTTTCCTAGCATAATAGGTATTGTATAGATCATTTGAATGAAAATATATTAAAGTTTATTGATCTTGAGCCTCGCATCACCATGGGTGATAAACCAGTTCATATTATAGATCATCATGAGAAGATATTTCATGGTAAAATACTTCTTTTTTTTCATGTACTTTTTTAGTGCTGATAGGATATCCATAAGACATAGACTAATAACTTTTTTGGGGTAGTAGTGGAATTATATTTTTTAAGCCCAGAAACATGATGAATTTCTTATGATACAAATAATTTATGGTGGGGAGATTGTTACACCCACTGACCCTCCTTTATGTTTTACATTTATATTGTTTTTGGCTTCCATTTATTTTTTTGGTGCATTAAGGTTTCCTTGGGTATGAAGAGCCTTTATCGGGGAAGTAGAACTAATGTTAGGGGATGTATATTAGTCTGAATAAATGGAGTATATGTATAAATGTCTCAAAGTATTTTCGGGGTTCTACCCAATCCTATAGAACACTAGTTTAGGATTGGTTGTTTCTGTAGAATATGTATAGTTTTCCATCTTCTAGAAAAATCTTGTATGTGAAAGGATTACATACCATGACCCATGTTAAACATTATGTATTGGTTGTTGGACAAATTTCCTAAAATCCTTCAAGTAATAAATGGTTTACACATGAATTTTGTTGCATGTCATGTATTTGTTTCACGGAATATTTCTTAAATAGGTTCATGACGTGAAATTTTTACCTAATAGGGATCAGATTCATGACATGGAATAGTTAAAAAATAGGATATTTCACCCAAGGAAACATGTCTTTCAACATCATTTTAATCCATAAAATTTTCTGATTTGAATTTCTTTGGAACTACACATTTGAAAACACTTCATGGATTTTTTTTATTTAATTCATATATATACATCCCTCTCGAGACATAGGATCTCTCCCAAGAATGTTTTGGAATCTTCTCTCGATTTAGGTATTTTTTATTGATTAATCATTTGGGTTGTCACAGTATGTCTTTTTTAGGATAGTGGCCAAGGATTCTTCTATAACATTGGGAAAGGTGGTTTAATTGGCAGTGTTTCTGTATTGAATTCATGATCTTTTTATGTTTCATATGGATTATTTTTAGTTTAATAACATACCATGTTTTTTAAAGGACGATTTTTGGTTTTTTGATCTCTATTGTCAATGTCGGATAGGGATCCCTCATTCTTGAGGTGGTTGGATCTTGGAAATTTTTTATAATTCATTATTTTATATATATTATTGTTCAAATGGTTTTTTATTGCATAAAAAACATTAAGTTAAATTTCATAATGGTTTTGGAAAAGGTTTTTAAAAAACATGGCACATTTGGAACCGTGTCTCTATCAATAAAAAACATAGTTGATTATTGTTTGTGTAGCCCCAACTAGGGGTTTCATTTGTCACATTAGCCGACTATGGAAGGACTCAATATTATTTGAAACCAACTTATAATTGGTATATAATTTATTTATTTATAAAATTTATTTCTTAAATTTGGGTCCTAAAATGTAAAATTTTTCATTTATATGCAGTTTATTGAATGATGGTTTATTTCATGTATATTTTCTCACATGATTAATTTACATATTTTTTTATAAATGATATATTTATTGTTTTTTTGAATATAAAATAAATTTATGGAATGAAATGTTAATGTTTTAAATGTTTTTTATTAATAATTTTTTGTAAAATGGATTTTTTTAGCTAGAACTTGTGGATTCATGATATTATAAATTTTATATACTCAGTAGTGCTATCCTACTATGCTATGTTCTTACAAAAAAGTTTTTTCATTGGGTTCATAAATAACTTGTTCTCCCTGAAATAGGTAATGGGATGTGAATATTATATCATTCTAGGTTCTCTTGTTCAACTTTTTTCCTTCATAGTTGGATGGTTTTAAGGATATAGTATTCCACATGGAGTCCTTTTATTCTTTTATATTTTTTCTTCTAGTTTTCCCAATTTATGTGGATTTTCCGGATCTTATTGTATATCATTCTTCCATATTTAAATTTTTTTGTATGACACATTTATTTATATTCAATACATGTTTATATTATATTTTTTTAACCACACCACATGGCTGACCACTATTGGTGACTTGTATAGTTGATCTGTGCTGGCTTTGTACATATAAATTTGATTCACATAATCTACTCATGTATTCATTATCACATCAATTTTATGATCCTTTTAAGGTTTTATTTCATAATCTTATTTTAATTAAGTTTTTTTACACAGGAATTCTCACTTATGGAAATAATTTGATCATTGTCTTATAAAAACATTTACATTCTTCTCATCTAGTTATTTATGATTTTTTTTCTAGTAATATTAAAATATTTCCACTATTTCGTACATAAAATGAATGAGAGAAAGTGTTTTACAAAATATGACTTTATTTCTACCATCAACTAAATATGAGTTTTCTTCTAAAAAATTATTTTAGAAAATTCATACAATTTAATGGTATTTTAAAAATGATTTATTAATGGAATCTTTTCCACTATTTTCTTTTAAAAAAATTATTTTCAACAGAATCTATATATATTTTTTCATACAAGTCATGTTTATATTTTTTTAATTGTGAATGGAATATTTGATTTAAGGTTAATGGAATGTATGAATTTTTTTCCCATCAAGACCACTTAATGCTTCCATGATTATTGTATAATATTCAAGGGTAACTTTAAAAGAAATGTATAATTTAAATATTTTGTAATCTTTTTGTTTTAAATAGTGATTTTAAAATTTATATATACATTTTACTCAACACATTTGAATGATATTTTTATGGTACTTATATTCATCAATAAAAACCAATTTATTTTACCTATAATAAACATTCAATATGTTTTACTGATACCATCCTTATTCTTTATACGGTTGTATAATTATCAATTTTACAAAAATAATATACTAACTTTAACATAATCTTAAAATAATCATTTTCATGTCATCACAGGACATTAAATTTTCCCTAAATATCGTTATTATTTTTCATTGATTTGTAAATTTTTTTAACAATATAGCAATTCAACATAAAATTTTCTATATTGAATAGTAAATTTTTATTTGGGTATATATTGATAAATAAATATTCATTACTCTATATTGAAATTTCATGATATGGAACATTTTTCATGAATTAAATAGATTATTTGATATATGAGTAATCATTTTGACATGCAGTGATAGGTGGGGCCTATAATTATATATCCCCTCAGAGAATCATTATGCTGATGAGGTGAATAAATAAGATATAATTAAATGGATTACTTCCAATTTATTTAAACAATATTCTGAATGGTCTCGATGTTAGATGTATCGTGATACCTAAAATCATAATTTCCAATAATTAACCACTTCCATCATTAAGAATTTATTTATTATTCATTTTGTTTTCAATTATGTTATCTCTGGATGCATTTCCTTCTTAGTAATTGATTTTTTTTGCATGTGTTTTCAGTTACATATCTTATCATATAGATTATTTATTGTTTTTTATAATGATATTCAAGTTATTAAAAGGTAACAAGTGTTCAATTATTCACCATTATATATGGATTATCACGTATCTATTCATAATATTATTGTTATTTTAATGGAATGTGTGTTTATTTGAATACCTTTCGATATTGATTATTCCTTACCTCTTCATGATATTGAAGTTTTATAAATGGAACTGATGTTAATTAATTTAATTTTACATATTTTTTATTCCATATATATTGAAAATAGTCATGTTATTTAAAGTTAATTTGTTTTTAGTTATTCATCTTTCTATATATTATTTTCCTTATATATTAATGATTGTTGGGTTATTTAAATGGAATATGCTTTAAAAACATACCATTCCATATTGATTCTTCATTATATAATCAAGATTTTCAGGTGATGGATTAAATTTAATGTGTGTTAAGATATTTACCAAGACATATTGATTATCTGATATTTAATATTATTCATTTACTCATGATTGATTATTATTTACAAAACTCTTACTAAATAATTTTTTCACCAATATTTTATTTCCAGTCATAAGAATCCAAGATGTGTACTCTGAATTATATTAAAGTATATTGTAGAGGTAAGAATGATATTTAATAAATTTTTTTAACTTTTATAGTATAAAATTAAATAGGAATCGAGATTTTATCTACATTAAAAACAATACAAAATTATTCCTTCCATCAGGATGTAATATCTATTCTCTTATGCTAGTGTAATAAAAAATATTCTAGTGCTGGGTTACTGAATTCACATTTTTTTACTTTTCTAGAAATAAGTGATAATGAAGACATACATTATAATATTTTTTTGAAGAGATAATCAAGGCATGGATAACTTCTGGAATGAATATGAGGTGAAATATGATATCCTAATCCATTATATTAAAGAAACATTGACACAAATATACCATTATATATCTTTTTAATATTAAGAAACACCAATACAACTGAATTGTATGAGAAGATGAAGGATCCTAACTACTTTCCGCCATCACGTGATAATCAAATCCAAGAGACACTTCCCACCCAAGAAGCAATTGAGGTCGAACCACTATAGTGACATGATCATTTTAGATTTTATTTTTCAAATATTTTTATTTAATGTCAATTGAGTATTACTCCCAAATATTTTTAATTTATTGAATCATCCAAATCTTATTATTCTAGAGAGGAAGATGAATAAATATAATACCCCAATTGAGGATCACTTATACCACCCCAAATGTAACAAACATTTATTGTGGAATCATATAAATATATCCAAGTGGCATATCAAAATGATATGAAGGAATATAATTCATACAGTAGAGGTGAATATTTTTCTATTATTTCTTTAAATTTATATTTCAATCAAATAAAACAACCATAGAACATTCACATTGATTATTCCACTTATAAAATACATCTGTTGAAACAACTAGATAGTTATGTATAAGTTCAATAAGTTGTATCCAATTAATTATTAAATGAATAATTAATTATTCCCCTACCATGAATCCTATTACCCATTGTGATTGGGTTGGATGTACTGTAATTTTGTTATGGATTCCACCAAAAAAAGAAAAATTGAAATCCTGGAGGATGACTTGATAGAGGTTCAGGTAAATGAAACTAATACCACTAAAATACAAAGAATAAAATTAGGTACAACCCATCTAGTGGAATTCTAATCCAATAGATAATTTCTAGGATCAGATAAATATTTATCTATTCTATGTTAAATTTCATTCAAGGACAATAAATTTAAAAACATAATTTTAGTACTAAATTAAGACGTATCCCTATTACTATGTGTTTTTGGGATTACATTAATAATGTCCTTAAACATTAATATATAATTTTCATTTATATGTACATGATAAAAATTAATGAAACTAGTACTTACCCATGCATTCGCACGGCAATACGTTCAATGATTAATTTCAAGAAGACAAAATTGTACTTCAATATTAATAATGAACTTAAATACTCTATATATTGAAAAAAATAGTGATACTTAATATTTAACTGTAATAGGATATAATATATAGAATAAAAAATATAAGAAAATAAGAAGAAGAAAATAACATAGAAGAATATGTAGTATAATATTGAAAACATATTAGAGAATATATGATAATACATAATAAAAACATAAGCTTGCCATCAATGTACAAAATCAACCATAAAAATGCATGAGTGAGATTATAAGGAAATCATATAGTAGAATATATAATGGAAGTAAAATTATTTGAAAACATATATTACATAATGGATAATATAGTGGATAACAGTGAATTGAAAATGAAAACAACAATTTTGAAAAAAAAATATGAAATGAACGTGCATGAAAACATTAAAGAATACAGAAATGTAAATAGATCACGGTGTCGAAAAATAAAAGAAGTATAAATTTTCAAATACATGAATAAAAAGAAGAAATGGACAGCAATTAGAAAAGTACACTATAAAAAGAACATGAATGAAATTAAATAGTATTAATGTCACAGATATATTATGATAAGTACATGAAAGAATTATTATACACTAATTCCATAAAGAACACAATATTCCAATGAACATGAATGAAAAGAAAATTCAGATGGACAATTACATTTGAAGACATACATCAGAAGTCTTTCTGTCATCGAGAAACTATGTCACAGTGTACAAATATCAACTTGAAATGCCTGAAAAATAGTTCTGCATAGATGTAAATCCTTACAAAAATAACACCTTAATTTGTCGAATAAAAAAACAATTACATAGATGTAATAATTAAAAATCAAATTAAAAGTAGTCGTAGTTTACCTTTTCAAGCCTACAACGAAAACCAGTGTGCTCCTTCCATGCATGACCTCAGCTGGATGAGTGCAAGTGATACATAATGCACCTCACGGGCCAGTGATACCTAATTCACCTCACGGGCCAAAAGTGAAGACAATAATTGATGCAACGATAGAATCAGATCAAAAACATTGAAATATTTATTCTCATGTTTCTGACAGGTAATCAGCTAACAGGGCCTGAAAACTAAAAGTTGAAGATAAAATTTGTTCAAAATAAATAGTACCTCACGCAAGACAGTCAGATCTTTGAAAAAACAGTCACACTCCATCTAAGTACACAAAGTAATAGACTCCAGGCCAAACTACAACCAATTACATCAGCTTCAAGGGTAGAAACAGAGAAAATGAAAAGGAAAAATTTGAAAATATCACTTGAAAACAGCACTGGGTAATGTATGTATTTATAGAAATATATGGCTATATTTATATAAATCTGTTGCAAACATGAAAATTACAAAAGTCTTGTGTATACAGCACTTTATATGTAATATATACTACCAGGACACATACAACCGGATATGTGTACTTTATTCATTTATATAACTTCAAAAATTATAAAATTTCACAGTGTATACAACACTATGTACTGTAAGCAGTGATAGAAATTCATAAAAATCATTTATATAAATCTAATGAAAACATGAAAAATCTAAAAGTTCAGTGTGTATAGTACCTCTGTAATCATTCATGAGATGAAAACGATTCGAGGAGCACATATTTACCTAAGAAATATTTAACAGAAGGAAAAAGAAAGCAAGGTACTATAAGAATCAGTACCTGCAGTCCTATTTTTTCCTAGAAATGGAAACTGGAAGTGCGATTACAGTATGACGATGCACGACCGACGTTCATATCACCGCCATAAATTGAAGTAGAAACCTAAATGTAAATAGAAACCTGGGAACCTAGACCATAAGTAATTGAAGCAACAGGAAACATATTAGATGAAGAGAATCCACCGGCATATTATGATCGAAGATAATTAGATGAAAAAATTGATAAAATAAAAGGTTCAATTAGATAGATATCATGAAAATAGAAACCGGGTTACAAGTTTCACTGTCAAATGAATCTCAATAGATTCAATTTAGGGATTATTACCTTTAGGCATGCAAACACCCCTGAAATACCATATATGAACCCATATAGAAATAAATACAATGAGTAATGAATCTGAACATAATCAAAACTGAAATTTTGCCTTTGAACAATGAGCAGTATCATATGTCATAAGTTGTACCAGAATAGTTGAATATGATCTTAACTTTCAATCAACTGTCATCTCAATGCTTCCACATGTTGGCAGATTCTAGTGTTCTCCTTCCATAGGAGTTGAATCTATACATAATGCAAACACCCATGCAATACCATATTTTTCTCATAAAATGATTCACTGATCTAATAAAACACATAAACACTGCCTGAACTTAAAACATGATACAATACCCCAAAATAATGCATGATTCACATTCTGAAACAGTGTTAGTCACAGTAAAATGAAGATCACTCTTAAAAACTGATCTATGTATTAATTCAATGTACTTTAAACTAAGGAATTCTAAACACTACCGTGTCATTTAAGTATCGAAAACCCCCATTCTTGAATGTTGTTTGCTCCAGAATATTTGTGTTAAAAACCAGAAGGTCAGAAAGTTTAATATTTCAATATGAATATAACCAATGAATAATAAATACTATTGATTCATCAAAGTGAAACAGCCATATGTATACTAAATTTTAAGAGTGGTCATACTATTCAGGTAGAAAAATTACAACTGTCTCCAAATATGGTTGTTAATGGTACCTCAATGCATAATCCCTGCGAAAAATATGGAAAACGACAACATATTCAAATGATTTAGTATTCAAGTAACATGTTTTGACCTTAGAAGAATACGCTGGAATGCACCCTAAAAATTAAACATTAATTAAGTTTTACTATTATCCAAACAGAAATTAAAAACATAAATAGGGAAACATATCCATAAAGATCCTTGAAAATTGATACGATAACGTATCTAGATTACATAACAGTCATGTATCCAAAAAAAGACCAGAACATAGGTGTTCAACTTAATATGCTGAACAGAAAGTTCATTGAAGAGGATTCAGGGATAAGTTGTCGAATAGCATTGGTAGTTATCCATATGAAGAGGCAAATCCACACTGCAGTGCAGACACCAAATTAATCACCAAAGACAAACATCAATCTTTTCAATATAATTAAATAAAGATAGCTAGAAATGAAACAAAAGTAATAAAAAATCGACATTCTGTATATCTCAAGAATAAATAAAACCTTATTCATATAGAAGACAACATGGTACATGACACAACAATGCTAATGAATGAGACTAACTTAACATAAGTAAACCAATTATATTGTACAAAATATAGTAGTTATTGCACTTTTGAGATATGAAAAATAAACAAACTGACAAGGAACTCTAACTGACAAAAGGTTTACAAACACAACCTTAATACAGTTTAGAGACTTCGCATGAATTATGTATGGAGTTAAATTTGTAATGGCATTTTAAAACAATTAGATAGAGTTATTTTTAAAAATTACCGTCGGTTAGGAATAGATACATTTAGTCTATTTTTGCTATTTTTTTGTTTCTCATTTGCACTGTTTGGAGATGATGTTCATTGGCAAAAGATGATGCAGGTTTCGGGTCTGGAGACAGGGAGCCTTCCACAGTAGCTTCAGCATCGAAGTCAGTCATCAATTTTTTCTACATGATAGTTCAGTTGTAATGAATGATAAGAAGCCAATACGTATTAGTAATACCAATGTAACATGAAATTATTTTTTAACAGATGGAAAATCACCAACAATAGAGTGTTAAGAAGATTATAGGTAATGGGCAAAAAAATATGAAGAAATATACTGAACTGTATTGAATATGTACAACATCAGTGTTACAGTGTTATAATTTTGAAAATGTGTACCTGGGTTAAAGAGACAGTAGTAGTACTATTATCAACAGCATCACAAATGTTCAAGATGAGTCCTGAAGAATAAGCGCTTTGATGTTCGTAATAAAGATGGTTAAAAGAGGTTATGAAATTATTTTTGAACAGATGGAAAATCACCAATAATAGAGTGTTATGAAGATTATTAGTAATGGGAAAAAATATGAAGAAAGATACTGAACTGTATTGAAGATGTACAACATCAGTGTTACAGAGTTACAATTTTGAAAATTTATACCTGGGTTAAAGAGACATCAGTAGTACTATTATCAACAGCATCACATTTGTTCAAGCTGAGTCCTGAAGAAGAAGAGCTTTGATGTTCCTAATAATTATGGTTAAAAGAGGTTAGAACATTTGAAGTATGTGGTCTATGTTTTCATAAAAAAATTGAATTGTAAAAATTTAACTATATAAACATTGTTGTTATGTAATCTTCAGCATGTTGCATCAAAATTACAATGGAAGTTTGAGACTACATACCTGGTTGTGTACAGAACTCTGATTATAGTTCATGATAAAATCTTTAGTATCACTGATAATGAGCACCGTGTACGTGTTCTGTTCAGAACTGCATTTTTGATTTTGAATGTTTTACTCTGTCACGTCAAGTGAGAGAAAAACATTCTTTGATTTAAAAATATTTAGATCAGGGGGGAAACCAAACTCATCATGGTCCTATGTTATAATAAAATGGGAAAGTGAGTTAAATAACATTATTTACATGAAAAAAAACAGAAATGTGAATAAGCTTACTTTTATCATATCATCTCTCAACTGTGAAGCTGATTTTCTTATAAACTGCATGACTTGCTTATCAAAGAGAACAACAGATAGCGAGTCTATGTCATCTTTAATTAGAAGTTGTACTCCAAACCTGATATATTTATATATGTGTATTGTCTTTACAACTTCTGTCGTATAAGAACCATAGTAATGAATAAAGAGTTAGAAAAGAAGGTAGAAAATAAATCAATACCTAGGAGTAGTGAAGGATGGTGTTTTCTTACAACTTTGGCACCAAAATTTTCCATCGGATACTTTTACTTTTTGTGTGCATGAGTT
This sequence comes from Viscum album, assembly GCA_963277665.1. Lineage (NCBI taxonomy): Eukaryota > Viridiplantae > Streptophyta > Magnoliopsida > Santalales > Viscaceae > Viscum > Viscum album. The sequence continues at coordinate 598,344,534 of OY728134.1, read as the reverse complement.
TCACGATTCAAAATACCAGTGATGAGTGCTTTGAATTTTTACTATTGATGCATCAATCAGACACCTTGTCGGCTATTAAATGATTAATAATATTAATACAGTTATCAAAGAAGATATTGCATGTAGTGCATGATAGTTGAAATCCTGAAATAATGGGTAATGGATACTATACTGACCTGCAGCAGATATTTAACATCAGAAATGCATTTTTTGTTATTCCAATAAGGAATCGTTGTAATACATTCCTTTGATCTTTTTGATGGAGGACATTGAAACAGGGAATGACTTATGAAGCCAATTCTGATTAATGAAGTAAAACCATTATTATGGAACATAAATAATATTAATTTTATACATATGGAACTTATATGATGGTAGAATAAGTTCGCAAATAACGGAAGTTAATAGTTTACCTGCTCCTAAACTCATGGTCTACTGGGATGTCAAGGTTGAGTAGTATTTTCGAAAAATTAATTGAAGTTGTGATAATAACAGATGTTGGGACATGTAGAACAAAATGTGATTGAATTGAAGTTTGCATATTAAGAAAAATATAGTTCATTAAGATAAACATCTAATGAATTTTTTTTAACACATAGATAGATTTCTTACATGTCAACCGCTTCGCCCTGACCAACTGCAGGATCACTACTGTAGAGGATTCCATGTTGTTCTCCAAGTACTCTGACATGATGTTCACAAACTCTCCCCACAAGCTACAATTTATTTGCATTCCTCTGGAAGAAATCATAGTAGATGTTTTGGTAATAACAATAGTACTTGTCAATTGTAGTGGGAAGAGAAGGATGCAAACCTGTCATCCTCTAAAATGACTTGACGCTTTTGTTTTTTAGTACCAGCAGAATGTGTGGGATATGATTGTCGTAGATGTCCAATAATTTCTAAAATAGGCATGAATGATTTTGAAGGAGTAGTTTTTCAAGAAGAGTGCATTACTGTTAAGTAATGTATGAAGACTATAGAATATAAATATATTGAATAGAATTAGAATCAGAATTTTCTGTACATATTAAATAATTTTAACATGCAAGAACTAATGTTTTCTGAATCATAGACTTAAATAAATAATTGGTGTTATTTAATGTACCTATTAGATGATGTTCCAGAATGGATTTGTTGATGATGTCATCAAAATTAATGAACTCGAAATAGAAGAATGTTAACTGAGCATCCATTGGTTAAACAAATGTTGTTGTTGTGAAAAAAAATCAGCAAAAATTTCTTTCCCCCAAGTAACTTCCTTGATTAAGAGCAATCTGAAAGTTCGGTATAATGTAGCAAAGTCCTTCGCACAGGACTGGTTTGTACTTGTTAATTTCATGGCGGTTGTTTATTGTACACTGTATTTTTGTCTCCTTCATAAAACAATAAAATTTCTAGGTGAATATTTAAAATATAGCTGTCACATTTATGAGACATGAAATAACTTAGTACAGAATAAATACATATAGTTGGTGTTATAGAAACAGAACATGAACTGTAATTTTTGAAATGGATAAACTCACTTGGGCATCACAGATAATCAGATCGACAGCTGTAACACCGTATTTGGGTGAGGAGTTCAACCACAAATTCAATACATGCACTTCAATTTTCAATGTTTCGTCCGCATCAACAGTAATCTCATTCAGAGGACAGATTCTGCGTGACATGCTTACAGTTCTGCATGATTAAAAATATTGTACAGATATGACAGATGATGCATCCATTATAATGATGTTTGATGATATATAAGCAAATAATCAAAGCATCGAATTGTATTAATTTAAAATGAAAAGATACCTATCATAGGTAATAAAAAATTTCCCTGTAGACAACGTTTTCTATAAAGTTAGTGATGTGTTTTTCTCTATCATCAACTACAATTTTTAAACCACCAGGTGACGTCACTCTAGATACGGCAACATAAAGTTGTCCATGACAAAACACAGGTCTGCGAAGATACAAACATACAAAAGATAGAGACTGGACTTGACTTTTATTAATAGTCATTGCATAAGAAACAGTCAAAGGATATTGTCTTCTTTGTAATTTGAAAGGCCATCTGATGTCATTGTGTGTCATATTTATTCTTGGGAGGAATGCAAGATATCCTGAATGACAAACACTTAAAATCTCTGTTCCAATGACATGGTTACCCAAATGTCTAACGATAAGACGTGTACCATTTCATATCCCCACTGATTGGTCAACATTTCGAAGCAACATAATGGGTACTCTGATTTTCAAAGTAATTTTATGTCCAGGTAACCCAGAGGCAGTGATACCATTCAAGACATCAGTTTTACATATGTTCTCTGGCTAATCTGTATCAAAACTGGCATTACAAACAGAATCAGATCTGAAATAATCTTTTCCTTCATAAGTAGTAAGAGTTAACATGTAGTCATTGATTTCTTGAACAACGTCACATGTTGGTGCTAATATAGCACAACCTTTCAAATACGAAACATCTGAACAGTTTTCAATGAAATCCGGGTAAGCAAATGAAACAGATACTGTTAAAGGGGATTTATCTATTGCAAGAAGGTAGGTGGATGGTATTTCAATGCACGCGCCCCCATCAGCATGCTCTCCAATGTGACCCTCGCCAATGTCCAAAATCCACTTTGCAAATTCTCAAACATTTGTAGGATCGTTAATAGTATCGAGTTATTTCAACCTCATGTTCTGTGTCAACGTTAAAACCCGACTGTGGTGCCATAGATATGATGATCGTATACTTGAGAAGATAATGTAACTTTTATCTCCTCCAGGGATCACCATTAGTATTTTTCTTAAATCTCCTTCCAAGACCACTGTTAGACCACCAAAAGCTAAATTTTAAGAGTTTTCATTATTTAATGACATAATATCTCTTAATGTATTATCAATAGCTTCAAAACAGTGTTTATGAATCATTGGAGCCTCATCCTAGATAATCATTTTGGTTTTATGTAGTAGCTGTGCAACATCACTCCCCTGTTGAATGTTACAGACTGACTGGTCATTTATAGAAATTGGTATTCAAAATTTTGAATGAGCTGTTCTACCTCCAGGTAAGAGTAATGAGGCTATTCCACTCGAGGCAACTGCTAGAAAATTTTTTCCTTCGGACCTTAGTAGACATGTTAAAACTCTCAAGAAGAAAGTTTTACCCGTACCTCTAAATCCATGCAAGAAAAAGAAGCCACCATTAGGACAAGATAACGCAGACATAATTTCTTGAATTACATTTCTCTGTTCATCAGTAAGCATATTGTCTAATGTTGTGTATTCAAGATGCATCTTATCTCTATCATAATTAAGCTCTTCTGCAATATGTCGATTCGGTTGAGGAGACACTGTATACTCTGGAAGGGGCAATGGAGGATAACACTGGAGAAATTTTCCATTTATGCGAACAATGTTGTCTGTTTCAGACAGTGCATACATTTGTTTTTGATGATCTGTCAATGTCAAGTCTAAAAGATAGTGTATTAATGTTAGAAAGTAGTGGGAAAATTTCAATATATTACAGTCAAGAGATTAAGATGTTTGTACCTTGTAGTTGTAGTCACTGTTGTTGGGCATATAAAATGTCTTCCGTTAGGATTTTACAGGTTGCAAACCAAACAATGTCAGGTTGAGAAACGGAATTTGAGAATAACATTTCGGAGAATAGTCTTCGCAAAGAATATCACATTCCCCAAATAGATACATCTTGTAGTTCTTGTATGAATTCATTGTTTTTATATAAAAGTCACATTGCTGAACATGTTTCTCTGAATGTATGATGAGTAATGTTGTTCACTGTTCTGATAGATTTATACGATGTTGATCCTCTGAACTTTGTTAATAGAATACGCATGTAATGTAGTTCCCCAGAAGAGGGTGAGACATAGTAAAGTCTCCCAATACAGAAACCCTGTTTTCACGGGTACCATTTCTTTTCACAACAGTGGTAGACAAACCGTGTTGTAAATTCTGCATAAGTAATATTTTTTCCCTCTGGATACAGTTGGTTTTCATTAAACCCTGCTGTGAACATGGTATCAGAAATGTTGTCCTTATTCAAGATATCTTCAATTTTATCACAGTCTTCATATGTGACATTGTTTTCTCCTGGTAAATGGAATTGCAGTATATCAACTGGAGGATATCTGTAGTGGATATCATAAGAGAAAATCCTCCAAGAAGCTTCACAAGGTGAGACGTACCAGCAGTCATAATACATTTTTAACTCATCGACACCCTTGTCCTGAAGATCTTTATTGCTGTTGTCAAAGAGTGTTGTGGTAACACGATCGTGCCCCTTGCTAATATATTTGAAAAGGTATTTGATAAAAGAAGATTTATTGCAAACTTCAATATTTAGGTGAGATTTATATTTTAAGAGAAAAGTAGGATTATACGGCACCACAAACCGATTATCTAATTCTAAACCATTTTTGAGAACAGTACAAGCTATATTTATTCTCTAATAGACGACATAAATGTCATCATCTGAATTTGTATTGGGAGAAAATTTCTTTGGATAATTCTTTGAGCATTTCCCACTTCTCATACAAGGCGATTGATGGTTGGCTTCACCACAAGGTCCATAGATCATAAAATTGGCAACCACTGCATGTAGTTTTGGGAAGTCACATTTGTTTGGTATTTCTGCAGAAACAATCCTGTTAATGTCTGATGGAGTGACGAACTTTCTTTCCTGACTAAGAAATAATAGAATGTGCACATGCGGTAGTCCTCTTTTTTGAAACTCTACTGTACGAACAACTACATTGAAAATTATACAAATGAAGGCAAATTAAAAAACATTTAACAAATTCTGGTTGAGGTAGTAATTAAAAAACACGAATAGCTTAGCGATGTAGTTACACACCTGCTCAAGAATTTCCGAAGAAGGATCCTTCTCGTAAATCTTTCATGAGTTGTTGGACCTTTATGTTGAAAATTCGTGACAATATTTGAGGACAGTCTAATGGGCGCAGGTTGTTTACTTTAACATATCGAGAAACTTCGGGCCACATTGGATTTCATGTAAATGTTAAAAAAAGATCGGGATACCCTGCCCAATTACATATTGACATTACATCTTGGTAATTCTGAATCATATATCTTGGGCCTCATGTAAATTTTGAAGGTAAAATGATACGCTTCCCATGTAAGGAACCATCCCGATCACCCCTAAGGAAAGCATCTTGCAAGCCATTGTATAGTTCTTCCCTTAACCGCTTCTGGTTGTAGTGAATAAAAGATAATATCTGAGACTCAATCATTGTGTATGAATCTACAATAAACTGTTGAAGAAGCCTCCTAAAGAATAGAAGGCTCGAAGAATCATTGGAACGATAATGAAGGTGAAAGGAGAAATACTCTCGCATTGTAACATTCCTGACTTTTGCGTTGTCATTAAATGATGTAGTGCGATGGGGTATATTGTCAACATATCCGTCCTCTCCACCCGTGAAAATCAATGGATACTAAAGAGGATGGTATAGTGGGTGAAGCTCATCAATTCGTTGGTAGCCTCCATCTTTTCCTTGAATGATGATATCTCTTTCATTATTCAGATCCTCAATGTCGCCGACAATGAGCATTAAAATCTTAGAAGTAGTTGGTAAGTTGTATGTCTGTACATCCCTTGCTCTTCTTCTAAGTAGTCGAATTTTTAAATTTGTAATTCCTTGTGTCTCAATAATATCCCTTGCTGTTCTGAAATGATGTGATAAACTGTTATGTTGATGAAGCATATTCTGTATCTTTTGAACAATATTGACATCACTATTAGACTCTTTGTTTTTGTCATCAAAACTGCATAAGATAGTGTCAAGTAGTGGTCAGAAATGCAAGAGACAATGTTTATGTATTAATATATACAACATTACATACCTGATTGCCCGTACTCTATTCTGAGCTTCATTTTCATTATCATATACATAGAGTTGAGAAAACTTGGGTGGCTGTCCATCGGAAGGACACAAACTACCAATGCGATTGTAGTTTTTTCCGTTTAATCTAAAAATATTTGGAGACCCACCACAGTTCAGAGATTTGTCTACTTTTCCTCCCAATGATGTGTATGAAAACATAGAGTTGTATATGTGCATGTGATCTTGGAATGATTTAGAAGTTGGACAGCTTTTACTGAATAGAAAAGTTCTAAGGTATAATGGATATGCAGGAAAAGGTTGTAAAGATATTTTTCCCAGTGAGAGACATATTGAGTAACGAGGGACATGTTAATGGCTGTATTTTTTATTCCTCTCTTCCATCAGGATGCAATATCTATTCTCTAATTCTAATGTAATAAATAATATTCTAGTGCTGGGTTACTGAATTCACATTTTTTACTTTTCTAGAAATAAGTGATAATGAAGACATACATTATAATATTTTTAGAAGAGATAATCAAGGCATGGATAACTTCTGGAATGAATATGAGGTGAAATATGATATCCTAATCCATTATATAGAAGAAACATCGACACAAATATACCATTATATATCCTTTTAATATTATGAAACACCAATACATCTGAATTTTATGAGAAGATGAAGGATCCTAACTACCGTCTGCCATCACGTGATAATCAAATCCAAGAGACACTTCCCACCCAAGAAGAAACTGAGGTCGAACCACTATAGTGACATGATCATTTTAGATTATATTTTTCAAATATTTTTATTTAATGTCAATTGAGAATTACTCCCAAATATTTTTAATTTATTGAATCATCCAAATCTTATTATTCTAGAGAGGAAGATGAATAAATATAATACCCCAATTGAGGATCACTTAGACCACCCCAAATGTAACAAACATTTATTGGGGGCATCATATAAATATATCCAAGTGGAATATCAATATGAAATAAAGGAATATAATTCATACACTGGAGGTTAATATTTTTCTATTATTTCTTTAAATTTATATTTCATTCAAATAAAACAACCATTGAACATTCACATTGATTATTCCACTTATACAATACATCTGTTGAAACAACTAGATAGTTATTTATAAGTTCAATAAGTTGTATCCAATTAATTATTAAATGAATAATTAATTAGTCCCCTACAATGAATCCTATTACCCATTGTTATTGGGTTGGATGTGTTGTAATTTGGTTATGGATTCCACCAAAAAAAGAAAAATTGAAATCCTGGAGGATGACTTGCTGGAGGATCAGGTAAATGAAACTAATCCCACTAAAATACTAAGAATAAAATCAGGTACAACCCATCTGGTGGAATTCTAATCCAATAGATAATTTCTAGGATCAGATAAATATTTATCTATTCTATGTTAAATTTCATTCAAGGACAATAATTTTAAATACATAATTTTAGTACTAAATTAAGACGTGTCCCTAATACTATGTGTTTTTGGGATTACATTAATAAAGTCCTTAAACATTAATATATAATTTTCATTTATATGTACATGATACTAATTAATGAAATATGCCCATCATATTGAAATGATAGTGGTTTTGAAATTATACTGGAGAATCATTTAAAATTGGAGTATGAGTTATAATAATTTAATTTATTTTAATCCATTATTCTAAATCCATTTTTGATCATCAAAAGAAAATTGGATTCCCTTAGATAGCCTTATTTTATTACATAACTGGTCTAAGAGACATGAAATTCATATGAAACCCATGAATCCATATTTCATTTTTAAAGATAATTAAATTGAATTAGTAAAATTGATAGTTTATTAATTATAGGGTAGCTTAGAGTGTAAATTTTAATGAATAAAGATTTAATGGAATTAGTTTATTTAGGAAAAAGAAATTTTTATAAAATCTTCATTATTTGAATTTTTAAATTTTATGTTGATTGGTTTGTTATATTTATTTCATTCCATGAGTTATTTTTCCAAATGCATATGGTCCAATCCTGAGATTACTTTGGGACTGAATACATTCCATTTCTATCTTGAACATATTTCATGATTGAACATGGAGAATGACTCTGGATAGAACATTATTTTGATCATTTCAAAGCTATGATTGTGAAAAAATAGAATTTATAATATTGTAGAATTTTTATTATTAATCCCTTATCTTTGAGACCCATATTTACATCAATCATTATTTATACCATAGAAGAATTAATTTACAATATAAATAATTATACATGTCACAATATGTTTATATTCACTCATACACTAATATATTTATATTGAGTTATATATTAATGTTGATGTGTAGTGTGGGTGATGTATCAGCTACTAGGATGTGTTATATTATTTGAAAAAATTACAGGGGTTCTATTTTTGTGGTTGAGAATGGATAATGTTATATTCATTTTACATATATTGTTTTCCCATCATAAATTTAAAATAGAATTAAATATATATGAAATTTATAAAATTAATGGGTTTTGTTTTAAAAAATCATAAATCACCATAACCATACCAACGCTTTTATCATAGAGGGATAGGTGATATATTTGAGATTTATTTAATGAATAAAAATTTAAGAATTAAAAAAAAGACATATGAAATCAAGAAGGTAAAATTAACTCATTATATTTACATTAATGATGATCTTAGAATTATGTTCTTCAAGATGAGTGTTTTCATTTTAAAAATTATATTTTTAGAGATCTTATATTATGATATAATACAATATGATTTGGAGATACACCTCCTTTCCAAGACATAATAATTTTGAAATGAATCCCTACCAACTTTAATCCTCATATTCATTAGAACCTTATTTGGAATGTCCTCATTATTTAATGTGAATTTTTTCCAAAAAAATAGACATTATAGATCTCATTCCTTAAAATGGAAAAAGTGGATATACTCATGAAATTATAATAAATATACATGAATTTGTATGAAGATTAATAAGAGAAAAGAAATCATTGTGAGGTAAATCACAATCATTATTTATTTTTAATAATAATAAAAAAATATTAATGAATTATATGAAAAAAACCATTTTTCAAAATGGAAAAAAGTAAAATATATTATTTTATTAGACTTCTAGAATAGTGTGAAGATTAAATAATGAATTTTGGGACACATTAATGCTTAATCCCCCCATAATAATCATATTATATAATTGAATGTGAATTTTAATATTTTAGAATTGTGTTGTTCATTAAATTATTATGAGATTACATTCGAGAGGAGAAGAAAGTTCAATGTGTGGGGGAATTGACACTAAAATTGTATGTATTTATATTTCAATATAAAATTAACAGTTTTTATAAATTAATTGATTAAAATTTAAATCAATTGAACATTTTATGTTCTATGGAAGGTTATAGAGTTTTATTAAAACAAATCATAGGAGTGAATAATTCAAAATGAAAATGATGTCCCGTGATTTCCCATTGGAAAAGGACCAAGTGAAAGGCATAAAAATGATGACTCAAATGAAAAAGATGAATATACTAGAAAATCCCAATTTATATAGTTAACAGTTAATTTTCGATGAATAAATTAATGGATTTTAGGTGGTAAAACATTTATGTTTTAAAAAAATGTATAAAAACCATGTAATCACATGTCACAGTGTGGGACTTGTATATAATTCTATAAAACACATAAAAAATTTTAGAAAATAAAAACAATCCCGAAAATATTTATCAGGTGTTACCTCAAATAATTTATTCCATTGAAAGACTATTTTTAATATAAATGAGTTGGATGGAACAAAAAACCCCCAATTTTGATGAAATTAAAATCCGAACAGCCTTAGAAGACCCCTCGATGATCTGGGATGACAAATAACCACTTATTTTCCAATTAATGGATTCCAATATATGATATCATCATTATTAAGAGGCATGGGGATTTAATGATCCTTCATCCAATCTATGGAATACGTTGAAGGACAATGGAAGAGGGTTCTGCAACTGTATAACTATTTTATACAGTAGATTTTATATGTTTTTTTCCAATGTAATTGAAATATCATATTTCATAAATGTGATTATCATTTCATCTTCTATATCAATATCTTTTTGTTCTTATTATTTAATCTATAATTATCTTCACTCTCTCCATCATGATCTCCTATTGTCAATGTGAACTTAGAGAGATCTATGGAAAATCCATAGTGGAGCATTCATGGTGTCTCTAAATTATTGATCATAAATTCATTAATGATTTAAATAATTTTGTGGTTATAGATATGGAAGTGTATGAGTGTGGTGGTCATTCACTATGAAATGAATATCGATCTCACTTATATTAAATTATATTTATTCATTACCATGATTCACTCGAGTGTACTGATCATATAATAGTGATGGGGGTTCGTGAAGTGATGACACCATATATGTTGGAATCAGGTAAGTAAAGTTATAACATTCTCAATCATGGTGTTTTATCATATTTTGTTATTATATGATGCAATATTTGATGTTATGAAGGATTTCTAGTTCCCACACATAATAAATTAAATAATAATAATTCAATAGTGTTATTTCATAATTGGATTTTCAAATTGAACATAGAAAATAATAAATTCAGAAATATGAAACATGAATAACCTAACCCTTGGAACACAGTCTTTCTTTATAAACTATACTCTCGCTACATTTTCAACTAAATTTCTATTTTTTATTGTATTATTTTTATAAATCCCAATACCAAATAATTCATTAATTTCAAAAAATAATAAAAACATAAAAATATTTTAATATGTTAGTTAAGAATAGATATTGAATGACTATAATGTTTTTCATGTTAAATAAAATTCATCCATTTTAATATACTATGATAAAAAATTATCTTTTTACCTCCCTTTGAATGGTGAATAAATAAATATAAGAATGATTTTTATATATTGAATAACATAATAACATTCGGAAAAGTTTTATTATTTGATTCTCCATGAAATTATACACATATATGCTTACAAAAAGGGGATATAATCTCAATTAAAAGAAACACAAGGTTAAAATAACCCTAAAAATGTTGTAATATAAACTAACTAGAGATTTACCTATTACATGATAAGGATGTATGATAACACACATGTTTTTTAATTCTTGGCGGATGTTCTATGGTTTAGTCACATGGTATATAATGAACCATTATAAATGATTTTAGAATTATGTAAACAATTTTGGTTATAGATACAAATAAGAGGAAAAAATGGATGTCACCAATTAAAATGTTTTGATTCGTAACTTAGAGTACAAATTAATCAATGAATAGTATCCTAGATAAATGATATGATGGATTTTTAGACTATAGATTTATGTATTTTTTTATTGAGAATATATAATGATATCTGTTTATAATTTTGTTTCTTTATATTTAATTGTATGTTAAAAATTATAACAGAATCCAGCACAATTAAACTGTTCTTGAAGAAATATTGTTATAAGTTTAAAAAATATTGATATGGGTTAAGCTGAGTCTGGTACATGTTGAGTTATAAGAACTATATGTGGGCATGATAATGTAATAAAGTGAGATTTCTTTTGAAAAAAATTCACATGTTGTTATTCATGATAATTATATTATAATATGTTCGCTCATGTTAATAATTTTTTGTTTTAGTGAGAGATGATTCATGATGGATCCATGTAAACAATGGATGTCACTTGATATGAAAAAACTATCCTAATAACATACAAAATGGTATAAAGAATTGAGTGGGAAGACTTATGAATATGGAAAACTGTATTTTAGGAATTACGATTTCCAACATGACCATAGTTTAAATCCAATTCACATCAAATTAGGGAAAGAAAAAATATCATAGAAATTGTGGTGACAATGATGATTAAGGGAGTATGATTTAATTTCATACATTTCAATAAGTGGGGTGATTCATTGATGAAATTACCATAATGGGAAAAGTATGTTAAATAATTGTATAGATAAATGTGTTTATACTCACATGTGTGCGTTAAATAGAGGTTTCAAAAGAATATATTGTATAAATTAAAAAAGAGTTGTGTATTATGTGGATAAATTTCTATATAAAGGGTTTAATGAGGGAAATATCCACAAAATAATTATGATTAATAAAATTACAGGGAATCAAATACAATGAGAGAACATAGTGACATTTCACAAAATATTTTCTAGAATGAAATCTTAGTTTTGTTTTCCCAAAAAAATATATATTTATTTATAATGAAAACCCTTCGATGGAATGATTATAATATTGATAATTTTTGAGTCTTATGGGATGTTATTCCTTATCAATATATATCCTCATCCCTTAGTATAATTTAATGATAAATTTGAAATATTTTATCTCTGTTTACAATCCACTTATAATTACGTTTCATATAGTTAATCATTATTTGAAATCCTAAATAATACAATGACCATCTATCTGTGAAGGGTTAATACTGATTTTCCAATATAAATTATTGTAATGTAATCATTCATATTTATAATAAACATTTTTTAAGTGGTGGGGGTAATATAATAATCATACATTTAAAATTATAATTACATAAAAATTGTCAATTCATTATATAGCTTTGTTATCAGAAAAAATCAAACCAAAATTAAATATTGATATGTTTAGACAGCTAAAACCATGATGTTGAATTAGATGAAATGAATATTAGTAATGTATTTATTTAATATATATAGAAATAAAATAAATGATTCATTTAATTTATATTAAATTTAATTAGTATAACTGAAATAAAAAAAATGATTATTTCATATGTAGAAACATATTTTTCTATATATTTTTTATTATTTGATAATTATATCAATTTCATAAAAATTGATATTAATGATTATAAAAATAATTTTATTTTAAAAAATGTTTAATAATAACTTATGTACTGAATAAGAGAAAATATGATTGGTAATGGTTAATATAATAAATGGTTATTTTCAGATAAAAATAGTTTTTCATTATATATCACATATTAATCTAAAAAGTAAATATATTTAATTTAGAAATTGAAAATTAAAAAATTAGTATTATTTTATTATAAATAATATTATTATTTTAATGAGGTAAATTTATATTATTTTCCAAGAAATATTGATTATTTTTTGAATAGTGAAAATTATGTTAAATTGTAAAATAATAAGAATATTAAAAACTACACCATTGTCATCCTCAACATAAAATTGTAAAAAAATAGAGTATTACTCTAATCATTAGAGAAAATGATGTTAAAAACGTGATTACATAGAAGGATTTTTTAAATATTACGAAAGTAAAGTAAAAATCCTAGTATGGTAAATTTGTAAAATAGAAAACAAGATGAAGAAACAACTTCTATGTATGCATAAAAAACCAATTTTCACAGTGCATTGAAATCTGTATAATAGATAACTAATAATAACAACGTTGATGAGTGGTTCACTAATACAATGGAAGAGGACAATGTCATGTTACAGAAGAAGAAGAGGAAATTGATTTTTCAAAAATAATTATGGTCATAATGGCCCAAAGGCCTTCATTATTTTATTGTTTTTGATAATTCACATTTCAATGGGTGCGGTGGAAACCTTACAAGGCCCAAAGGCTTAGAGAAAATTACATGACCCGTAGGTCTTAGTGGAAATATCCCAGACAAGAGAACATGGAACCCCTTAATGTTTTGGAATATATAATACATTATATAAAGGAATGTTTTTTACACACTAATTTTTAAAATATTTTATATAGAGGATTTATTTTCTAAAATATATATTTTAGAATGAATATTATTAACGACTAGTCATGTAATTATAAATAATGTTGAGGGAATATTCATTTTGAGTGTACTTGGGAAGTTGAAAATAAATGATATTAACCCCTTATGAAAAGAAACATCAAAATATTAAAATATATAACCACTAAAATATATTTAAGATTTAATATTTTAAACCTCAATGTCAATTTTAAATAAAAAATAATATACACTATAGTTTTGTATACAAGAAATAATTCATTGAATACTCCATATACGATGAAAAACAAAAGAAAATTTTTATTGAGAAACAATGAATTTTTTATCTATATTTGATAAAAAATAACTAGGATAGTGAATACAAATAGTAAATGCCCATTTGGATCTATAAGGTATCATAAATGGTTTTTATAACATCTTTAATAACCAAATAGAAAAATAAAATAAAAATCAAAACTAATTGATTGACCTTAAGGAAAAATGTAGATATTTTATGTGAAATGAATTATAAAACATACGTCAATATCCCATCAAAATATTCCACAACAGTGATAGTTATAGAGATTACTAAACAAAAATTAATTGAATTTGAGCTAAAATATCATTCAATTACTAAAACAAAATAATCAAACACTTTAGTACATCCTCTTCCACATAAAATGTAATGTAAGGAAAACATATACACTTAATAAATAGAATATAACAATATATATCATTTGACTATTATTTAATGAACTCCCTTATTATGAAGATTTTTCTACAAACACCCTTGAATAAAAATCCTTCATTTTATAATTTAATTACTTGAAGTATATTAGTTACATGAATTATGGAATGGATAACACTTTAGAGGTATATATTATAAAATTTTGAAATAGTACATTATTTTTTAACTGGAATGGTAATCTCCAGTATTATTCTATTAATCATTAACCCAACATCATAATTTCCACAAAAATGAAATTATATATTAATAAATACATAGGTATTTGTATAATTATATTTCATATCATTATGAATAAATACTACGAAATCTTTAAAATTTACCTAATATAAGACCAAACAACGTTTGTTAACTAATTCCACAACATGGGTTAAGATTTTTTTAAATCAGTATATCGTTATTATTTTGGTACGAAATCTAATAAAAATTTACTCAAAAATAAAAATTATTTATGAATTTATCCACACTCCTTTGGATATTATATTCATAAAAAATCATCGAAATGTATCTTGAAATTTTTAAATAATAATAATAATTTTTTATGTACCACTATGTTAATAATAGTTATTTTATCATTGAAAATAATTATAAATTTATTAATTCTAAATCATTTGAAATTTGTGGCCTCAAATTTGTCATTATTTCTTCTTAATATATAAATTGTATTTGTATGGTATCGAGTAAACACAATCATATCTCCATATGAATCTTATAACCATAATATATGTCTCTATATATAATACTCATATAGAAAAAAGCATTTTATAGATTACAATGATTCAAAAACAAAAATAGAATCTATTCATCTTGAATATAAGAAATTATAATTTTTTGAATAATTGAAATAGATTGACTATATTGAATGATTAAAACTCATTTCGTTCCCTATATCACCTCTTCCATATATAATAATTTCCAAGCATTTAGATAGATTAATTGAGTATAAACATTATATTTCATAATATCATAAATGTGAAACAATCCCATCATGATTAATAATTACTAACCATAATATATGTAAATATCCAAACTCCCCCATGATTAGATCAGCATCATGGATAACATTAAAATTGTAGCAATTTTTTCCGGTTCACATGTGAGATAACATCATAACCAATGTTAATGTGTATTAATATAAAAATAAATCTTTAATTATATAAATTATTATATTTATGGTATTATATTTGATAAATGTTTATAGTTGATTGTAGGAAAAATTTCACGTATAATTATCACATGATAATAAATTGTATCATTTATTAAGATCCACTAATTAAAATATTATCAACATTTAAGGTTAAATCAATTGAATTATTTAAGGGATTTAAAAAATATATATTTGAGTTATTATAAAATAATAATCAAGGTACAATAGAAAATACAATTATGTCTATAATTCTATATATATAATACAAATATAATTTATATAACATCATAAAATTTAACAATATTTAACATTTTCAAAGAATATTTACTACACCCTCCTCTATATAAAAAAACTATTTTGAAATCCCATTGTAATGATTTTATAAATGATATCTTATATAGTGACCTCACCGCAATAATCCTATAGTCGGTGACTACTACTATTACATTGGAAAAGATATAAGGAATCATATCCCAAATGACTAATCGATTTAGAAATTTTGGAGATATAAATACTATGATGATACAAATTTTTATATTGTTAATTAAAAATAAATCCTTATTCATAATAAATTCTAATAAAATATGTATGTGAAAACTCATTCAGAGATATATTATTCCTAGCCTGGAGAATAGAATCAAAACCAAGGTAATCTCAAATTCTCAGTGCGGGTTATGTATAGTTGAAGATAATATGATTAAATCATGAATAATGAATAGAAAAAGGTAAATCAATGAGTACACCTTCCATATAAATAACGGGATATAGAATAATCAACATGGAAAGTTAAATAATTGAACGCATGTTCTATTTAATCAATAATATATCTTTGAAAGGAATTTATAGATGTTTTCGGTGTAAAAATATCATCGATAATAATAAAGTATTTATGAATACTGTCAATAATTAATTATTTTGCTTCATGTTTACTTAGATTATGATAAGTTTACCTTTAATATCTATCATCAATATTATTTAAAACTACTAGATAAAGACCCATCTAATTTCGCCAACTGATAAGCTTCATGAGACTACTAATTCATCAATAGGCTATCATTAATTAGGACACATCTATTTCTATAGGTTTAAATAATTAATACTATATTGAATAATATATTTAGTAATATTATTTATCATACAATATCTATACTGAAAAATGATTATAGATTTACAAACATTTCCCTTGATATACAAATAACATTCAATGATTGCACCATAAGTAATAATTGTACACAATTTAGTAAATAATAATATAAAACATTGAATAATATGGATACTTTTTATAAATTAAATTTATAATGAAAAATTTTTACATGTAATTTATTATATCAAATTAAATATATAATACTAAAAGAAAGTGATATTTCATAATAAATTTCACCACTTGGTAATTTTCAAGTCGAATCTGATTGGATGAAATAAATAAAAGTCAATCATAAAATACCATCAATAATGAAGTAATAATGATTTTACATGTAGAAGGATAATTATATTAATCATATAAATGTTAATTAGTGCATAGTATCAAATAAGTCTTGACAGAATAGAAATGGAGAAGAAACACCACACCCTAAGCTTAATTTTATTTAAAAAATATTTAACCTCAAATATAATGGTTTTATGAATGTTATTGACTTATACCATGACAATAATAGTATTTATAAAATCATATGTTATTATTTTATATAATTTTATCTCCCATTCACTAATAATTACTCAATATTTTGGGAGTTTCTGGTGCTAATTACCTTGTTTTTTTTCATTTTAACTTGATATTTTTTTCCCTCATTAACAGATTATTATTTAAAAATCTCATTATGTAAAACATGATTTAATTATCATATATGTGAATTTTATATGTATTTTGATAAATCTAAAATAGTGTTTGACTGCAAATGGAATACACCATTCATGGAGACGATAAGCCATATGTATGGATAATCATTGTTTCCATTTTGTAGTCATATTGAATGAAATAAAAATAAATGATAACTAGAACTTTTATCATTATAGAATAATTATTATGAAATATATTTATTAATACCAGCCTTATTAAGTTTTATGTAAAGTGTGAACGAATCACATCACTTTGCATGGCGGTTTTCCTCCGTACTCTTGAGTGATGATATCATATTCCAAAAATAGGGAATTCATGGATGTATGTATGATATAATAATTCCGAAATAATAATAATAATTTAATATATGTAATATATATTATATATACACTATAAAAAGATCATCATTTAAAATCATAAATTTGGTAATGGAAAAACAAACAAACTTAGTTGATGAGATAGTAGTCCACATTACACATGAATAAGGATTTTATAACCAATTTAATGGTAGTGTATAATATTATAGGAATAATAGATAGAAAAAAATGTCTCATAATATATATTATAATGAGTTTATTATATAAGAATGGTATAATAATAATTGAAGGAGGAAGAGAAAGATATAAAATAAATTTTTTTAAGATGATCATTACCTCTTCTTCGGGAATCCTCCATAGGTTTTCACTAAAAAAGTATTGATTTTATTCCAAAAAATGTACTGAAGTATGAGAGTGATTTTTTCTTATATTGGTTGAGTAATATTTCTTATGATGTGTGATGAAGGGGGTGAGTGAGTTCACTTTTATAGTTGAGGAGAATTGTCAGTCTTATAAATACTAAAATATGTTCAGTATTGGGAGCCATACCAGAACTAATGTGGCTCAAAAATTGAAAAATAATGGATATTATAGCTAATTTGGTCAAGAAACATCTCCACCTAAAAAAAAATTATATTAATTATTTTCATCGTTAACTTTTTTGTTCCCCTAATATTTATCATTTAAATGTTTCTTATGGTAACTAATTTTTTAAGCTTCTTAATTTGTCCATTAATATGAAATTAATGTGAAAATATTTATATAACTTATAAAAACATTTTATAAATATGATATCTTATTTTATAAAATAAAAATACAATTTGTGTTAGAAAATAAAATCTGTATAATCTCATGTAATGTGAATTAATATTTCCTTAACCCTAACAGTGCTAATTGAGTTTTTTACTATTTGGGTTTGATATATTAATTACAAAAGATCAATTGTATCATAAATTAAAAATATTTTATATTTATAAACAACAAAAAAGTAAATTGAATTTGTATTGGGTCTTTAGTAACTCTAAATAATTTAATAAAATATCATTTATTTTAAAAAAAACATTATAGTAAATTTTGAAACTATTTATTTAATTGAAATTTATAAATATATATATAAGAGAATTAGAATATATTAATTTCAACCCAAAGTAACATGATACATTGATCTAAAAATGAATGAATGAAAAAAATTAAATTAATTTACTTTTCTTTTCAAATTTTTAGTATCAATCAATTTAGTTAATTATTATCTAAATAATAACTAAATTGGGATATTTTATGAATTTTAGTCAACTGATTCATCACCAAAAATTAAGTATATAAATTTTTATCTTGAAAAAATTTCATTTATATTTCCACATAATATGTATAATCAATCCGATGTGTGTTTTTCCACTATCCGAAATCATTGTAAATATTAATGTCCTAAATGGTTATTTTTATCCTTTTTTTATTTAACATAGTGTATAGGCCACATTCATGGAAATTATACCAATAAATCATAAAAATATATATAATGATATGAAGGGACTATATATTTTTATAAATTTATTTTGGACAAGTTTGTATTTCATTTTATACCTTATATTATATGTTCAACCACTAAATAAACTCATTTTGATTTTATTCACTATAATTAAATTTTAATGTATTTACTAATCACTCTGGTCAAAAATTAATTTTCCCTTATTATAAATATTAAATTAATATTATTCAAAATATTTTAATATATTTTTATAGATCTGTCACATAGAAATGACATGATTTCAATGAAAATTAATGTCGTATATGTAACAAGAATGTAGGATTTTAAAATGAATATGTTCAAAAGATTAAAAATTATTTATTTCGAAAATTTGTACAAAAATGATTCCAATAAAATATATTTTAATAATTTATGTATAATTTATCCAATTTTACATTAAAAAAATTCATAAATAATTTACCATTATAAATTATTAAAATGAATATGTATTTTTCAATTAAAATTTGGAATTTTGAACTTTTTTACAAAAATTTAAACTTCTCATAAAAATTCCCACAATTCATCATAAGATAATTGTGAAATTCTAAAAAAGTATATTTTCATATAAATTTTTTTAAAAGGTAAAATTAATTTTATATTATGTGAACCAAACATGATTAGATCATTTTTCATGAAAAGAAAACTGTTTTGAGGGAAAAAATCATTAAAATGATTCCTATTTTATTTATAATCAATAGCTAAACATTAATTGTATGTGAAATATATATTTTCTTAATTTATTTTGTTATATTTTTCACGACCCGTCCTCGGGGCCCGTATCGTGACTACCCCAAGCCCGCCTTCCATAAGCCAGGGGCTGGCGACTAGTACCAAAGGCATAAATCTGGATAACTGGGAAGGAATTGCCTATATAAAAGTAAACAAAACACCACAGAGTACAAGTGGAAGTAATACACTATGTACAAAAGAAAGTGTTGAAAAGTAAGTGGGCCAGCATACAAACCCAACATAAAGTAAATCTACAACTGAATGAAAGTACAACAGAAAAGACAAACAACTAGAAGAATAGAAGCAGCTCCTGGGTCGTCCGCCTCGGATCCTACCTGAAGGGTAGGTACAGATAGCGCAACTCCTGGATCGTCCACCATAAATCCTACTTGAAGGGTAGGTACAGATAGCCTCCACAACGCACTCTCCCGTCTACCTCCTCAGAGTATCGTCTCGTTGTGAAGTCCACCTCCGGATACTTACTCGTTGTGAGGTCCACCTCCGGGTACCGTCTAGTCCTCGAACACTCGGCCACTGTCAGCGCTGCTCGTCATATGCAACCAACACAACGAGGTGCGGGAATAGCCCATGCAGGGGTGAGTATACGATACTCATTAGGGACCTCGAGACCCTCAAGGTCTCACTAAATCCAACAAGGATAACCACAAAGGAAAATCTCAATAGATAACCTTTACTTAGGTATAAGCCCATACTTATACTTAAGTTATCAAGTAACCCATCTCAATCATGAGGAAACACAAAGGTTACGAAATCAATGGATAACCACTACCTAGGTATATGCCCATACATATACCTATTTTATCAATTGACCCATCTCAATCATGAGGTAAACACAAATGTCATAGACTCAGCTCAAACCAGGATTTTCATTATCGAAACCATAACTACTGAAGAGCTCCGTCTCTAACGAGTACAGTGACCCTGTCATGACTCCGAGGTACTTCTCACTAACCTAAGACTGCGGAGATACTCATCCTGTCGAGTACCGCGGGTCTGCCACCTCACAATGTAGTGCTCCTCCAGTATGGGTCTGCCACCTCACACAGTAGTGCTCCCCCTCATATCCTACAAAGGTACTCCTCCTATCGAGTACCGTGGGTCGACCACCTCACAAAGTAGTTCTCCCCAATGGGCTATGCAAGTAACCCCGAATCGAATCAGACAACTAGTCATCAAGTCTCAGCTAGCTACACGGTCTCCGTACTCTTTACGGTCGTCTCCGAGGGGGTCTGTTCCACAAGCTACAGGTCCATACTCTAAGTATCACAAAGTCCCATGAAGAAGTATCTCAAAGGACCGCCTCGTCATAGGGGTCTCTACACAACAGATGACACGTCAATCGGATGCCCGGTCTATGAGTTATTAGCATTTTCATCCCACGGGCCCGGTTAGTTTCATGTACGAACCAACCCGACCGTAACTCAATTGTACCCTGATCTCTCATAGTGTAAACTCAAAGGGACCTTTTTTCAACGTGATCACCAATGCCATCGACGGTTCGTTAAACGGATGTCCGGTCTGAAAGTAATCATCTTTTCCGTTCTAGGGGCCCGGTTAGATTTCGGGTACAATCCAACCCGGCCATACTCCAACTACATCCAAACCTCAGGTGAATTAGCCCAAAATTTCCATCTCATCAAGTGGAATCCAACAAAGTTGACGGAACGTCTGTCGGACGTCCGGAGCTCATGTTATAAGTGTTTCCACTCCAAGGGCCAGGTTGGTTTCGTGCTCGAACAAACCCGGCCACACCCAAATATCAATGAAACCTTTAGTGTAATATAAAGAAACAACCGACTCAATCCAAGGATCATATGTCAACTGGCGGTGCGTCGATTGGAGGTCCGTAGCCCATGTTATGGGTGTTTGAACGAAACTGCCCGAAAATAAGGGGTTTTGGGCCCGGACCGACCCAGACCAAGACCCCTTGGGTCGGCCCGAACAGGGTCGACCCACCCCCGTGTCCGGGTCCGGCCTGTTAGGGCGCGGCCCGGCCCGGTGGGCAATGCCCGGCCCCTCCGGCGCGGACCAGCCCGGACGGCGCGGCCCAGCCCTACCAGGCGCTAGAGCGGCACACACGCGGCCAGCGGGGAGCGGGGGGTTACAACCCCCCGGTTGAACGAACCGGCGTGACATTAAGACGCACTGACCAATCCGAAATGCCTTCATTTGTTTCGATTTCTCTTCCACCGCCACAGCTCAGCCGCGACGGTTGGCTCCGGAGGTGCGCCACTGCCTCCCATCGCCGGCACCACCGCACTTGCGGGGCAGGCCGTCACCGCCTTCCGTGGACCACCGGACGTGCTCCAGTGGTCCATTTCGCCTCCCGTCTTCGCCAGCGGCCCTCCTGGGACCTGATCTTCCCTGTGATGGCTTCAAATCACCGCTGCGGCCTGTTCTGTCATCACCCTTCGATCTGCATGTCAATAAACAAATTGCGGAGTCTTTGATTCGCCTCTACGGCCCTGACTCCGACCACGGTTTCGTTTGGCCTCAATGGGGAGGCGTGACGGTGCCACGCTTCTTCGATGTGTTCCTATTTGTTTCCGTGCGGTGACGTTGCACCATGCTACCTTTGTTCGTGCCGCGACAAATACAACATCAAGGGGGGGAGAGTCGGTCATGTTCGTGCGGTCCAGCCCCCTCTCGTTAATCCGATATCAAGCATATAAGAAAATTTTGTTGGACGGAAAAGAACATTTATGAACAAAAAAACCCCTACCTTGATGAAGTCGTCGAACGACGTTCGTTGCGGAAATAGTTCGTCGCGGAAGATGGTATCACGGAACGATGCTCCATAAGCACCGTCGGCTTCGCAGTACATGGATTCACAGAGAAGAGGTTCGTCTTCGTCATGGTACACGGCATCACGGAGAAGAGGATCGTCGGCATCGCGGTACACGACGTCGCTTCGTCGATCTCCGAGGAATCATCATTTTTCATCGTCCTTCATCGGAGGCCGGTGTTCTTCGTTGTTCATCACGTTCTTCAACAAGGAGGAACATTCTTAAATACTAGAGGTCTCTTCTTTGTCTCACACAATGAAACAACAATAATAAAATAAGGTTAATCTTATTTTATTCCTCTTGTCAACCCTTTGAAAATTCAAAAAGAATCCACGAATTAATTAACGTGTGTTGACCAATTAATGAAGAATTTAATAAACCAAACAAATTATAGAGTTTACTTGGCATTAATTGGGGGTACTGGTGCGCTACTCAATTATAGATGAGTTTACAAAATTAAAGAGGGGGGTGAGGAGATATAGAAAAAGTGAAGGGGTGGGGCTCATGTGGGTCCTACCTCTCCTTTATTCTCCCAAGGGATGTTAACAACCCAACGGGTCCCACTCAAACTCCCACACCTAGGAGTTAAAACACATAAGAGAGGGAAAAAGTGTTGTGACACAACACTTAAACCACTTAGCAAGAAATAAAAATAAAATTGTAAAACAATTATATTTTTATTCCTCACTCTTTTTTTAACAACTACTCCCGAGAAAACGCCACTCCAGAAAATGTCTTCTTATGAAATTACTGGCGCTGCGGTTTCATCAGTGCCCTCAGATTTTGATTCTGAACACCAGTTCAAATGTTAGAAAAACCCACTCATTCGTTCCCTGAACGTAGTCGAGCTAAACTTCAGAAATTGATTCTGGGCACACCGGGCCTCGAAATCTGGTGTCGTCAGAAACTTCATACTCATCAAATTAAAAATAAATTTACAAAAAAAAAATCCTTGAAATTCCCAGGTCATTACATTACTCCCACATCAGTGCTTTACGTCCCCATAAATCTATAACAAAAACTAGGTAAACAATAGTGGTACTGAGCATGCATCTAAGCCTTCTGCTCCCCTGTTCTCACCTAGAGGTTCTCGTTCTGCCAGTGAAAGCGCCCCCGAGGAATCGACCGTCTACGTAGGATCCACTCCTGTCGATCCTCAATCCCAACTAGAACCTCCGTGAATGTCACACTGATATCGACGTCCTAATTCCTGAGGTCGATGATGTGTGAAGGATCATGCATGTATCTCCTCAGTTGAGATACATGAATGACATCATGCACCTGGTACAAATGAGGTGGAAAGGTCAGATGGTAAACCACCTCACCTACCGTGATGAGGACCAAGAATGGTCCGTTGAACCTAGGAGATAACTTGTTGCCTCGGCCACAGTTCCGTAAACCTCGTCCAGGTGAGACCCGTATAAGGACGTGATCGCCATCCTCAACCTCTAGAGGCCTCCATTTCCTGATTAGAACTGAAACACAAAACTCTTGCTGCCACGAGGGTAAGGTTGGTCGACCCTAGAGTGATCGACCAAACCCTCTAATGCATGAGTTTATCCTATTCTTCCTGGAGTTTCCTTTTCGCCGACCAAGGATTACCCATCCCGACGTTGTACTTAGACCACGACCTTTTTGCCTAATATAGTCAATCTGAGCATGAAATTTGAATCCAATTCATATCGATACCAACGTCGTAAGGCCTAGACGCATCCACTAAGAGATTCCAACTGAAACTCTCACCTCGAGGGTCAGACCACACTGTCCGCGTAAGTGTGATTATCGAGTATCCTCCCAAGGTATCTCCAGAAATGAGGGTCAAGTCTACGGCTTACCGGGAACTCTAGGTCTGGGACAAGATTCGTGGAAAGAAGGAATGATTCATATCAACGTCTGTTACTACGGCAGCTAGTAGTGGACACAGACTGTCCCTTGAATAATTTTTTGAGACATTGGGTCATACTTCTTGACTGCATTCAGCCGCACTCTTCCCCTGCCCTCCAGCTCCCTGAGCCTGGAGGGGACAACTAAGGCGGGTGGTTGTAAAATGTTGAAATGTAAACCACCTCATGCTGCACTCCTAGATCTGCCTCCACGTCTGCTGCTTCATAGACTCATCTTTCCTTAATTCTTCCTCTTGTTGAAACATTTAACATGCCCGAGTCTCTAAGACTGGCGCCAGTTTCTGGTTTCTTACTACACTGTGCAGTCTTCATCTGCTCCAAGATGATCTTCACCTTCTTTGCCAACGATCTGTAAGAGTTGATAAGATTTATCCTTTTTCGAAAAGAGAAACTCAGTCTCATCCCCCAGGATGAACCACACTCATTGCCTAATACAGTCAATCCTAACATGAATGATGCATTCATGCCATGGATGATGTCGTAAGGCCTCTACATTACTACCAAGATATCCAACCATCACTCTTGCCTCAATGGGTCGAGTCACACTATCGACATCAATGTCAGGTCACTAGGTCTCCTCTAGTAGAAATCTCTAAATTGAGGGTCAAGTCAACAGTTTTATCTCGGACCTCTTAGTATCAACCAAACAAAAGGACAAGAATGCAAACATCACGATGATAGGTGTCTTTTATTATAGCAGCTCATAGTACAAAGACACAAATACAAAAGCAACATGGAACTAGAAGTACCATGAACAAAAAGGAATCCACTAGTTCCGCTCCTATCCACCTGCTTCCGGAGCTCTACTGCCTTGTCCACTACTCGGCTATTGCTCAATCACCCGCCGCTACTTTTGTCTCGGTGGCTCCTCCAACGCCTGCAGATCAACTGTGTGGGGAGTCGGAAAGTCACATGCCATGTGACCCTTCATGCCGTAGGAGAAACACTATCTGTTTCTGGCACGCCTGTCTTTGACCCTACCCCGGGTGACCCGCACTACCAATCCTATTACCTGAGATCGCCCATCAGCTGGTTTGGTCATCTTGGACCTATGCATCATCAGTGTACTACCTACAGATGAATCAGCTACTAATGTAAAATCATGGGGAAAAGGATGTAGCTCTTTAACACGCTTGGGGTGTAGATATATAGGTAAAAACTCCACCCTGAAAAAGGTCTCAAAGTCCCCCCATGTGAAGGTCATCTGATCACAAAATTGGAGCATCCGACTCCACCATCTGCCTATTGATGCCTGAAGGAGGCTGGCAGCAAAGATCACCATGAAGTCCGCTGGTGTACCCACTATCCTGAAGACTCTCACCACAGCCTCCAGCCAATCCTCAACCGCCTCTGGGTCTGTCTCTCCCCAGAACCTGGGTGGCCTCTGGCGCTGGAACTCGTGCAGCGCGCTCAAGCGGCGTGAATCGCCTGCGGCTGGGGGTGGTGGCATCGGTGGCCCAACGTATGGTAGTACCGATGGTGCCTCCATTGGTGCCTCAACTATAAGAGGGTCATGTATCGAAGCCTCGTCGCTCGGCAGGCTATTAGTACGTATATCTCTTGGGGTTCTAGCTGATCGTCCGTGATAAGGCATCCTGATAGAAATAGAAGTGACACGGCCAAACGATTTATACCTGGTGAGATGACCTGGTTTGAGCTGTTTTAAGGGAAAACCTTTGGAAACGCACATACAATTAATGTTTTCATGCACTGAGTCGAAAATCAAAATTTAGGGTCCTGGTGTATGGATAGGTAGGCCGCCCGCAGCAACACTGGACTCCCTGAACTGAAGACCACACTCGATACCCTTAACACTATTGCTTCACAGAAAGAAAATATTAGAGTTATGATTTCTATGGTAGAACTGACTCCTCTGATACCATTTTTTCACAACCCATCCTCAGGGCTCGTGCCGTGACTACCCCATGCCCGCCTTCCAAAGGCCAGGGGATGGAGACTAGCACCAAAGGCATAAATCCGGATAACTTGGAAGGTATTGCCTTTATATAAGTAAAAAAACACCATAGAGTACAAGCGGAAGTAATACACTAAGTACAAAAGAAAGTGCTGATAAGTAAGTGGTCCAGAATACAAACCCAACTGAATGTAAATCTACAAATGAATGAAAGTACAACAGAAAAGACAAACAGTTGGATGAATAGAAGCAACTCATGGGTCGTCCACCTTGGATCCTACCTGAAGGGTAGGTACAGATAGCGCAGCTCCTGGATCGTCCACCACGGATCCTACATGAAGGGTAGGTACAGATACCCTGCACAACACTCTCTCCCATCTACCTCCTCCGAGTATCGTATCGCCGTGAATCCACCTCCAGATACCGACTCTTCGTGAGGTCCACCTCCGGGTACCGTCTAGTCCTTTAACACTCGGCCTCTATCAATGCTGCCCATTGACTGAAACCAACACAACGAGGTGCGATCATAGCCCATGCATGGGTGAATATATGATACTCAGTAGGGACCCCGAGACCCTCAAGGTTCCACTAAATCCAACAAGGATAACCAAAAAGAAAGATCTCAACAGATAACCCATACTTAGGTATAAGCCCACACTTATACCTAAGTTATCAAGTAACCCATCTCAATCATTAGAAAACACAAAGGTTATGAAATCAACAGATATCCACTACATAGGTATATGCCCATACATATACCTAAGTTATCAATTGACCCATCTCAATCATGAGGTAAACACAAAGGTCATAGACTCAGCTCAAACCATGATTTTCATTATCGAAACTGTAACTGTTGAAGAGCTTCGTCTCTGACGAGTACATTGATCATGTCACGACTCCGAGGTACTTCTCACTGACCTAAGACTGCTGATATACTCCTCCTGTAGAGTACCGTGGGTCTTCCACCTCACAAAGTAGTGCTCATCCGCTATGGGTCTGCCACCTCACACAGTAGTGCTCCCCCTCATAGCCTACAGAGGTACTCCTCCTGTCGAGTATCGCGGGTCTGCCACCTCACAAAGTAGTGCTCCTCCACCATGGGTCTTCCACCTCACAAAGTAGTGCTCCCCATTGGGCTATGTAAGTCACTCCGAATCGAATCAGACAAGTAGTCATCAGGTCTCAGCCAGCTACATGGTCTCCGTACTCCGTACACTCGTCTCTGGGAGGGTCCGCTCCATGAGTTACAGGTCGATACTAAAATTATCACAAAGTCCCATGATGAAATATCTCAAAGAAACACCTCATCATAGGTGTCTCAACGCAACAGATGGCACGTCAATCGGACACCCGTTCTGTGAGTTATTACCCTTTTCGTCCCAGGGGCCCGGTTGGTTTTGTGTACAACCCAACCCGACCGTATCTCAACTATACCCCTAACTCTCATAGGGTAAACTCATAGGGACCATTTCTCAACGTGATCACCAACGCCGCTGACGGTTCGTCAAACAGACGTCCGGTCTAAAAGTTATCAACTTTTCCGTTCCAGGGGCCCGGTTGGATTTCGGGTACAATCCAACCCGGCCATACTACAACTGCGTCCAAATCTTAGGTGAAGTATGCCAAAAGTTCCGTCCCATCATGAGGAATCCAAAAATGTTTACGACACGTCTATCAGACATCTGGAGATCATGTTATAAGTGTTTCTGCTCTGAGGGCCCTGTTGGTTACGTGCTCGAACCAACCTGACCGTACCCAAAGTTCTCTGAATCCTTGAGTGTAATATACCGAAACGACCATCTTGATCCAAGGATCATATTGCAACTGAAGGTGCGTCGATCGGCCGTTCCAGTTTCTCTTCCACTGCCACACCTCATCCGCGGTGGTTTGCTCCGGCGGCACACCGCCGGCGCCGGTCGCCGGTGCCGCTGCCTTCAGCGGACAACAGGATGCGCTCCGGTGGTCCGTTTCACTTGTAATATTCGCCATCGGTCCTCCCGGGACACGATATTTACTGTGATGGATTAAAATGGCTTCTGCGGCCCGTTCTTTCCTCGTCCGTTGATCCACATCTTAATTAACAAACTATGGAGTCTTCGATTCGCCTCTGCGGCCCCAACTCCGACCACGGTTTCTTTCGGCCTCAACGGCGCGACACGACGGCGCCACGCTTCTTCTCCAAGTTCCTCCTTGTTTCTGTGCAGTTCCGTTGCACTGTGATACCTTTGTTCATGTCGCGATAAACACAACATCATGGGGAAGGAGAGTCGGACGTGTTCGTGTGGTCCGACCCCCTCTCGTTAATCCGATATCAAGCGGCTAAGAAAATTACGTTGGACGACAAAGAAAATTTATGAACAAAAAAACCCCTACCTTGATGAAGTCGTCGAACGAGGTTCATTGCCGAAAAAGGTCGTCGCGGAAGACGGCGTCAGAGAACGATGCTCTATAAGCGTCGTCGGCATTGCGGTACACGGCGTCGCGGAGAAGCGCATCATGGGCGTTGCGGTACATGGCGTCGTGGAGAAGAGGATCGTCGGCATCGCGGTACACTGCGTCGCGTCGTCGATCTCCGAGGAATCATCATTCTTCATCGTCCTTCATCGGAGGTCGGCATTCTTCATCGTTCTTCACGTTCTTCAACAATGAAGAACATTCTTAAAGAATAGAGGTATCTTCTTTGTTCCACAGAACGAAACAACAATAATAAAATAAGGTTTCTCCTATTTTATTCCTCACGTCAACCCTTTCAAAAATCAAAAAGAATCCCTGAATTAATTAAAGAGTGTTGACCAATTAATGGGACTTTTAATAAAGCAAACAAATTAGAGAGTTGACTTTCCATTAAGTGGGGGTGCGGTTGAGTTACTCAATTAAAGATGAGTTTACTAAATTAAAGAGGGAGGTGAGGAGTTATGGAAAAAGTGATGGGGTGGGGATCGTGTGGGCGCTACCTCTCCTTTATTCTCCCAAGTGAAGTGAGCAACCCAACGGCTCCTAATCCAACTCCCACACCTAGGATTTAAAGCACATAAGAGTGGGAAAAAGTGTAGTTACACAACACTTAAACCACTTAGCAAGAAATAAAAATAAAATTGTAAAACAATTATATTTTTATTCCTCACTCATTTTTTTAACAACTCCTCCTGAGAAAATGGAACTCCAGAATGGGTCTTCTTAAGAAATTACCGAAGCTGCGGTTTCATCGGTGCCCTCAGATTTCGATTCTGAGCACCGGTTCAAAAGCTAGAAAAACCCGCTCGTTCGTTCACTGAACGTACCTGATCTAAACTTCGAAAATTGATTCTGGGCACACCGGGCCTCAGAATCAGGTGCCGTCAGAAACCGCATACTCGTAAGATTCCAAAAAAATTATGAAAAAATATTCCGTGAAATTTCTAGGTCTTTACAATATTCATAATAAAAAATTCAATTTCTAGGTGATTAATTTGATTTTAAATAATAATATTATATATATATTATTGATTGATAATAGTAAGTCTTTCATGTAACATAATCTAACTAAGTGTTTCATGTAAAGACAACTAAAATAAAAGTTATATAATTCATATGATATTGAATAAAATATTATACGTTTATAATTTTTTGGGTGTGGTATTATCCCTAAAATGAATAAATTGTGTCCTCACAATTTAAACTCAATCTCTATAATATGAGGATTGAATTTTTTAAACAACATTGTTGAAAAATCCAAACAGTAAAAAGTGTTATTAAATACTCTATTAATAATATTTAATGGGATATAAATAATAAACAATGGTAATACATAAATAGTTCTCTATGTGCGATAACATCAGTGAAACTTGGATATATGGACATGGAAGAGGAGTGTAAATAATTATAGAGGGTGATAGTGGTCATTAGTCAAAAACATGTGAATGATCAATGGAAAGTTAAGGGGCTCAAAAACCTAAATATTTGATGATAAAAAATACTATATATTCAATATAATTGAAGGTACTAAACTTTTTTTTCAACTATATTTTCCTAAACATGAAAACTATTTTACTGTCTAATAATACAAGGAAATATAATTTTATGATATGTTTTTATTTCATAATATTAACATCGTCCTTTTTTTTCATTGATCAATTTCATATTAATCCCTTATTCAATGAGATAAATATATATAAATGTATTTTAATATTCATGAAGCACTATAATTAAACATTAATATATCATATTATCCCTAATTTATTAATAAGATATTACTATAGTTTTTACTAAAATAAAACAAGTTTCAAAAGTTACCCAATTACACTGAGAAATCGTATTAATTCATTCCATAAATAGTTAAAATTAATGTTCTTCAAAATATTTGTAACATAATGTATAATAAGGTCAGTAAATTAACATTACAATCCACAGAAAATAAGTGTATTATAATCATCACATACCAAACATGTAAATTCACTCATCTGTAGTCTTTTAAGTCAAGGAAATTTCATGAATTAACATAAATACTATTGAAAACATGCATGCATCATTATACATTATGTGAAATATATATTATAAGATATATTTCATAATTAAAAAATTGTCTAGACTCCATAAATGACTGTAGAAATACATTTCCAATAACAAATTAATCATTTCCATGGTTTATAGTAATATCCAATTTACATTATCCATATCAAACATGTATTTTTCAAACATCAAAAATGGAAAATCAGGAAAAAATTTGGGTTATCATTTTATCAATGATTTGTTTATATGAAGTACAATTATCCATTATATCACTTTTCATGGTCATAAATACAATTAAAAATATACTTGAAAAATAATAATGAAAATATATTGAAGTACAATACTTATACATTCCATAATTCAAATATAAAGGATAACATTGATAAATTATTCAAATGACATAATTTTGGTATCAAAACATGAGAACATTAATCATTCCTCCTATATTGTTTCAATATCATATTCTTGACTATGATCTATTAGCTTCTTCTAAGTTATATTATCCTGACGCATGGGGAAATTAATTTCATATTGTCTGATATCTCTATAGTTATAGAATTTTACATTAGAAGCATTTTTGTAGACCATGCAATAAAAATCATAGTGAAATTTTTTCCCACACTTCTAGTAAACTCCAAATCCTTCTAACCATCTTCTACTGTGTTTCTTTCAAAAATTCTGACATGATGGGAAATTATTCATTCTCCTTTTCCATGTGTCAATCTTTTTCCAAAATGTCTTTTTTTTCTTGTGATTATCACTAAATACTTAATACCGAGATAATTCAATCTATATTTTTTTTAAACATGATACTTTGTAATCATATAATTAAAATGTTTAGGATACTTGATTCCTTTGAAATGTTTCCTTAAGACTACACAAAACATGAATATTGTTAATCTTTGGTTCATGTATATGGTGAGGTTAACATTTCATCTACTAGTCACCATTTCTAAATAAAGAAATACAATAGATTAGATCATATCATTATGAAACATAATGTATATCCCCAAAATATTAGGATTTTCTTTTGTACTTATCCTAAGATTGTATCTTAGGGTTATATTCCCTAATCTATTATTTCCTAAATCTAGTTCCAAATGTTTCTTATATAATTCCTTTGATACCAACTATAGAAACTCAGGGCTAGTAAGCCAATAAGTGGTGTCTACTACAATTACATTGGAAGAGATAATTTGAATCAACCCCCGAAGGACTAATTAGTTTAGAAATTTTGGTGAACCAGATACTTAATAGATACTCATATTATATTTGAAATATAAGATAAGACATAATAAATATTCTATTAAAAAATTTCCTTCAAAACTCATTAAAATATATCATATTCATAAACTAGAAAAAGGAAATAAAATAAAGGTGAGATAATATTATTAGTAAGGATTAAGTACAACATAATCCATCATAATTCAATAATGAATAATCAATATGAAAAGTCATATAACTGAACAAAAATGACATTTAAAAACTGTACATGAAATAATAAATATGGAATTGTAAATAGCTGAACACGAATTTAATTTAATCAATAATATGGAATAAAATGAATACATACATTTTGCAATAATTAAAATATCATGGATAATGATAACTAAATTATAAATATAGGAAATTCATAATTATTGGTTCTCATGTTTCATAGGAATATGATACCTTTACCGTCAATGAATATTCTAATGATATATTAAAACAACAAGGTAAAAAATCATCAGATTTGGAAAACAGAT
This sequence comes from Viscum album, assembly GCA_963277665.1. Taxonomy (NCBI): domain Eukaryota; kingdom Viridiplantae; phylum Streptophyta; class Magnoliopsida; order Santalales; family Viscaceae; genus Viscum; species Viscum album. Next base: position 598,311,773 of record OY728134.1, on the reverse strand, counting down.
TCGTCCCATGAGACAACTAATACATAAAGGGGATATCATTAGTTGGGCCCCAACAATTTTTGTGGGTCCAAATCATTCTTTGAATATTTAATAATCAATTTAATAATGTGAATTATCATCAAATATTTGTATTGATTAAATAATACATATTTATAAAAACTTCTCAAGATATAACAATATATTTAAAAGAATAAAAAATATATAATAATAGTATAATATTTAATAAATAATCATATCAATCATATAATAATATTTATATTTATTATAAAGTAAATGTTTAATAATAAATGAAAATAGTGAAGTGATTTTTTGAATTGAATGTTAACGATCAGAAAAAAGTGAGATACCACAATTCGTTTTACCACTTGGTAATTTTCAATTAAAATTTAGTTGGCTGAAGTGATGAAAATTGAATCCTTATATAACGTGGAAAATTAAGTAGTAATTACAGAATCCTTACTTTTTATTACAGTAATTTTCATTTAATTAAAAAAATTGATGATCATTTTAATATTTGTTTGTTGGAAATATGATACATAACCTACAAAATAATTCTAAACAAATATGTGATAAATATTACTAGGTTCTCTCTATGTTACTTTTACTACATCTCATATCCTATGGACATATACCAAAGGAAAGGGGTGATCAAGAATCCTTGTAAGAGAAATAGGAAAGATAGATATATATCATGTGATCTTCATACATACCAATAAGATAAAAGTAATAACTTTACAGGATGAGAAAGAGGTATATCATAATAATAAGAATTTAAATTATAAAAGGGAAATGTGGCTAAAAATTTTAAATGGGTAAGTCGCAATCATTTTACCAATGTTTATCACCAATGTTTCATAAATAAAAATTATAAATTTTATTTACTGATGAATCATATGACATGTCATCTATTGGGGTTAAATTCATTAACCAATGTATTGCAGCAAGATCAGGGAACAACCATTTTACAAATTAATTTCATGTGAACTACATAGACAATTAAAAACCATTTTATTAATAACTCATGGAGAATAAATAACATGTCTTTTATCAAACATCTTGTCATACCAAAGATCTTAAAGACATTATTATTACAACATTTTAAACCCATGAAAGTATATGTGAGTTTCATATATGTAAATACCCTGATTAAAAATAAATTATTACTTTTATTTTAATATCCACTAAATATAAAATAGGTTTGGGTATTATAATAAAAAGTAAAAGACAATTAATCCTACAAAATTGAAAAATTTTAGAAGAAAATATTGCATCATGAATGATATAAAACATGGTTTTGGAATATGGTAAAATAAGAGTGTAGAACGGTCACCGATTCATAAAAGACTATTCATATTAAACTATGACAATATAATTTTAAAAAAATATTTTTTTTGGAAATTGGAAAACAAACTACAAAATTGACTTTTGAAAGGAAATATGAAGTGATGATTTCCCTTACCTTGAAGAGTAATTATTGAAAATCGACGATGGAACCATGGGTTTGAGGATTCCTTGGAGGACTCCTTGGGATAAAAATTCACTAGATCATCATAGAGGATGGATTAGGAGTGATTCGAAATAGTGAAATGAGTGGGTATTTGTTGGAAATGTGGAGAAAATGTATAATAATTTCCAAATATATATCTTGGAAAATGAGTTTGTAGAAAATTAAAAACCATTGGTTACCCATGGTTTTGGATAATGTGATTTTATATTTAAGTAAAAGTTTTATTCATTCTAATCCAACATAACCAAACTTCTTTTTTAAATACATCCATTTTCATAGAAAAGTAATGAAACCACAATGTGAGGTTTTAAAAATAAATTTTTCCATTTTACACATTGGCCCATAACAAATATTTCTAAAAATTGAATAATATTTTTAAAAATACATAATATTAAAAAAGTAACATATTTTTTGCCATGGAATGTTTTTAATTAATTTTTATATAATTATGAAATAAATATTATTTAATAAAAAACACAGAAACCCTAAAAATGTAATTTTTACTATTAACTAATAATGTACTATTGAAAAATATAATAAATTCATATTAATTTAATTAAAACATAATTATATGAAAATTTATGTTTATATTATCATAAAAATATCTAAATATGATAATTATTATTTTTAAATATAAAAATCCTTATTTTAAAAAAAATAGATGCTTTTACGAAATATTCACATATATGAAATTTATAAAAATTTACATAGGACATTATCAAATAATTTTATCATTTATGATTTATATAAGAAAAATTCAAAATAATATTTTATTAATAGAAATATTATTCATAGTACGTTGTAAATATCTAAAAATTTTATATTTTTTGTTTAAAATTATGGAAATATTATTTATTTTCATCAAAACTAAAATAATCAAATCTGTCTCAATTAAACATATATTTTAATAAGAAAATGTAATCTTATGAACAATTAATTAAATAAAAAAATTATTTATACAAAGGAAGATACACTAAGGTCTGGACATGTTATCCTTTTTCATTCCTACATATAAAAATTAATTATATGGTTAAAATTTTCGGTCAAGGTTATATTTTCCAATAACCATTTTGAAGAACATTCTTATTTACCAACTATCATATAACAGTCGAAACCCAATGGTCAAATTTCCATTTATTCCCTATAGTTACTACTTCGTTCTTTCACTAAAAAATTACTAAAATTTCTATTATGTTATATTTCAATTTTTTAAATATGTTGACTATTTTACTAATATTCTATTTTCATTCTAGAGCTTTTACAACGGGAAAAATGATTTTAGTAGATTTGTAAGCCTTACATTCCCAATTTAGCAATTCTATTTTAGATTCTTTTCCCAGTATTAATGTTAATAATTTTATCAGTTTCATAGATAACTAAAATAATGATATTTATTCATTCTATTTTTTTTATTTCTATGTGCTTTGCAGATGTATGATATTACATATTATTTAGTAAATTCTTTTCAGAAAATAAATAACATTTATAATGTTTGGGTCTTAAAATTCTCCCCCACATAAGAAAATTTATCCCTGATATTTCTAATCATTAACTCAGTTGGAAATAGTTGGGGGTAATTATTTCACACTTTATCCTTCGGTTCTTAGGGTGATTCTCTATATTTATAGTTCTTCCACAACATGTTGAACATGTGTGTAGTAATTCTTCATAGAACCATGTATATATGGTCTATGCTCTCCACCAAAAGCTCCACAAAAGAGAGTTCATTTTCTAGTTGTTCCACCTCTTAATTTAGTAAATGTTAGGGATTAGGTATGTACGTACTCAAGAGAGATACAATGACACATCATGAACATGATATAGAATCGGTGGATGTTTTAGCTGACATTTCAATTATCCTATGTGATCATGGATAGGGGCCAATGTACCTAAGGATAAGATTCCAATTCAGTGAAAATATCATGACTATGTTCCATGGTAATATCTAAAAGAAAAATATGTCTGTGTACCTTAAACAGCTATCAACATAGCTTGTCCATAGACTCTGAGTTGCATTTACATATTGTTGAATGAAATGGACATTTTTTGTCATCTCTTGCACAAGACTAGATCCACGAAATCTCCTATCACCAAATTCATCCCATCAAGTAGGAGTTTATCCGTTCTTTACATATTTATCATCATATGGGTCCATTTGAATACCCATGTAGATGATGTTTTTATGATAACTAAGGTAATGGTAGGTGTTAATCCCATAAACCAAAAAATTCAATTGATAACATTCTAAACATTTCCTTGAGTTTCTGAATAGCCCATTCAATTTGGCCAACAGTTTGGGGATGATTAGCAATACTAGAATTCAATTAAATATTCAGATCAGGTTGAAGAATTGTACAAAATTTATATGTGAACCAGGGATCATGATTAAAAATGACAGAAATTGGAACCTCATCAAACCTTACAACATCCTTCACATTTATCATGGAATGTTGTTCAAGAGATAAATATTCCTGAATAGTGATGAAATGGGTAGTCTTGGTGAGACATTCCACTATAAATCATATCACATTGTTAACTTTCAATGTTCATGGGATACTATTGATGAAGTATATAAAGATAGTATACCAGTTCCATGTTGATATGTGTAGTGTTTTAATACACATTTAGGTTTTTTCACTCTACCTTTACTTACTGACATACCAAGCACCTTGTATTATAGTCGACAATATCATTTTTCATATTATTCTATCAATAATGATCACGAAGGACCCAATACATTTTTGTTATTGTACGATATATACAGAATATTAATATATGAGCTTCATTCATCAACTTATTCATTATATGTGGGATAGATTGAACACATATCCTTGTATGAAATTTTAATGTAGCTTCTTAATAAATATTGAACTCAAGAATCTTCCCTTTATTCCCATCCTTTTTCTTTATTGTAACAAATGATCTTATCTTTGAGATGTCATAATCATCTCTAATATTGATGGTTGAAAAATAATTTGTCATTTGGGTTGACGATATCCCTTACATTAAGATTCCCATGTATAATTTTAAAAGGTCCTTTATCAAATGATTTTCATTTAATCCCCATCAGCATTAGAAAAACTAGGTCTTTTTTACATAATGCATTAGTTGATGTGTTTCAATAAATGGGGTGGTAAGGAATTCAACAGTCATAGTATTTATGAATTTCTAATCTTCTCCAGTATCTCATGTTAAATGCATATTTCATGAAAATATATATTAAATGTTGGGTGACTATGTATATATAAAACTTCTAACCATAAAGATAGTCCCTTCATACCTTTTGAGAAAACATTACTATAATTTATTATAGGTCATGCATATAATATTTCTCCTCATTAGGATTTAACTATTGATATTCATAATCCATCCATATCACATTTTTCTTGAGGACACACCCAATCCCTTTCCGATATGTATCACTATAAATAACGAATGCTTCTCTGATAGAGGGTAGTTTTAACATAGGTGTAGTAACGAATCCCTTCATTAGTTCATGGAAACATTTTTCAAACTCTATTTTCTAGATGAACATAGCCTGGTTTTGAGTAAAAATGGATAATGGATTAGAATGTTGTGAAATGTTTTCCACAAACCTCCTATAATATTCTTCTCAAAAAGAAAACTAAAAATATCAATACTCTTATAGGATAAGGACATGTATATATGGATGTTATCATCAAACGATCAATTGAGATTACTTCATTGGTTATAATGTACCCAATGAAAGCAACAAGATGTTACCATAAATCAACTATTCTGATATTTTCCAAAAGATTATCCTTCCCCATGGTTTCCATGATAACAATCAGATGATACTAATGCCTCACATGACATTTAGAGTATATCATAACATTATGAATAAAAATTACCAAGAATATATCATGGTCTTCCATAATGAATATATTAATTAAATCCATAAATAATGTTTCAACATTATTCAAGATCATGGACATAGAAACAAACTCATCATTCCCATATCTTGTTCATATGGAATTATTTATAATAATTTCTTTCTTCACCCTCAATTGATGATGCCCAAATCAGATGTCAATTTTTGAGAGAAATATAGCCCCGTGAAGATAGTTAAATAAATAATCAATTCTAGGGAGAGGGTAATTAATATTCACTATGATCCAATTAGGTTCACTTTAATCAATGCATAGAAACAATGATCCATCCTTATTATTTAAAAATGAAAATAGGTGCTCCGTAAAAAGACACACATGGTCAGAAAAATACCTTCCCCAATGTATTTTGTAGTTGTGTATTCAATTCCTATAACTATATATTTAACACTCTATATTGGGAATTTGATATGATCTTTGACCCAAGTATGGGTTAAATGGATAACTCTAACACTATTTATGGGTTAGGTGTAGTTAAATATACATAAAATACATCATTGAATTCATGAATGGTAAGAAGATTTTTTATTTTATACATTAATTTCATTCCATCTCTTCACTAATCGTATCATAAAAAAAGATAATGGGAGGGACATCTTGGAATTCCTTAATCAGAGAGATATCTCCTTCTAAAATGAAAGTTGGTTGTGGATTCAAGAATACTAAAACGTCGTTCCTTAAGAATTTGATCATAGAATTATACATTGGGAGCCAGTACATCCTTAGTATAGTATAGAATTACACTACGATAATGTTTAATATATTTCATATGAGGTTTTACTCACCAAAGTTAATATATAATGTTTCTATTAATTGTTGATTCTAAGATAATTCAAACGAAAGACATGGATGATAACTCAATCTATAAAAGTTGGGTGAATTATTATTATTGTTTTCAAACAAGGATGAAATAGAGGAATGCGCAGGACCTGAATCAAATAATGTACATTGTAGATTTTGGGGAAAACCAAGTGTCCTTACAACAACCACATTTTTAGAATCCACATCAGTTATCATGATATCAAATTCCCAACTTCGTAATCTTTTCCTTAGATGAGGTTAATAGTTGTTACCCTTATTATCTTCTCATTTTTGAAATTAATTATACAACTTCACAAGTTTTATATACTTGAATCATTGAACTTATCATTGTTATTACACCATATTCCCCTTAGTGTTAGTGTTGAGAAGTTAATTCTTCAACACACCATGAATGTTTCAAGATATATGTCCATCCATTCGATACTTGTATAAAAATCCCCTACCAAACACACAGGTCCCTAAATGCTTCTTCCCACAATTGTTTCCCATGTGGTGTTTCACTTTCATTCATCCTCTTTCATGATAAAATATACTCCCTTAGTTTGGATCCATTGATATCATCTTTTCATTCGATCTATGAAACCACTGCTTATTTCTGAACTGATGTTCAACCTTATTAGCACTATGAACTATCTGTTAATAGATTTCATAGTATTTATTTTATATATTATTTAATATATGGGATCATATTCCACATAATAATATATCAACCATTCCGTTACAATCCTAAATGATTCTATAAGTGCTTCGAGAAAGTCTTGTAAAGTTCATTTCATATACTCCCACCAATTCATTTTCATTCATATTCAGTTGATGGGATTCCTTATCTATTTTCATTGGCATAAAATGATTATGGTATATAATAAAAGATATTCTAATGAAACATCCCCACTATATATTAAGGATATCTTTTCATGGATTTATTTCATAATCACAATCCACCAATAATCAGATTCTTATTTTAAGAGGTATAATACCAAGTTGAATGTATATTTTTACAAATAATGAAGTATGAAAAGATATTTTCTATAGATCTTTACCATTTTTCAACATTTAATGGGTTGGTAGATACACCAATGGATGGTTTTTGTTGACACATTAAGGAATCAATAAAATTTTGTTCCCTTCAAGGTGAATCTGACTTCTTAAATTGATTCAAATTATTGTTCATAACTCAAGTCAGTCAATTCATCACTATCATGAACTGTTCCATTCCATTTTGCATCGATATTATATCAATTAAACATCTATTTCACTCGTCATTTACATTATTCATTATATTTCCCACCATTTATCTAAAAGTACAAAACCTTATTGAAAAACATGGTACTTTTACGAATCATATATATCTAAATGGTTTTAATTTCATAAAATATCATGCTTACGTATGTTATTAATATTATCTAATAATAGTTACATTTTATATGTATCCTTCATAAGGGTTCATAACAATCTTGTGATTATCCAAAGATATCCTTCGAGAGTGTCAAACTAGGAGTGCAATAAGGCATGTTGTCATGAACTAGTTCTCATTCAATTCTTTCCCAATTGATTTTTGTGTGTGTTACCCCTTGGTACATGTATGTAAAATACAAATACAATTGTTTATATCAATAGATTGATTTATTTTCTTGAAAACCACTTCATTACACATCCATTAAAATAGTAGTGTATTTTCTTATATTTAAAATTTTGGTTAGGGTTGTTCATGATGTTTTCAAGTCCAAATTTCCACATATAACTAAACTTTATTCTGATACCAACTATGGAATCTCTCCTATATATTTTATAATTTTAATTTCATTGTATCTTTTCTTATTTACATTCTTTTAAATAATGTACATAATACATAAACACATAAAATATTATTTTAAGACAACATGAAAAATATATTCATGGGTTTAATCAAGGTTACTTTTATTGTATCTCATATCCTGGGGACATTCATAAAAGGAATGTGGTGATATGAATCCCTATAAGAGAATTAATCTAGAAAGACCTAAAACATTTGATCTTTAGACATATCAATAAGAAAAAAAGGCATAATTATAAGTCAAAAGAAATAACTATATCCTAATAATGAGAACATGAATCCTAATATGAATATATGGATACAACATTTAAATAAGACATTTGTAATCATATCACCATATTTTATCACCAATCTATCATAAATTAAAATAACCATGGTTATTTACCAAGGTATAATATAACATTTCATGTATAAAGATTAAATTCATTACCCAATTAATTGGAGAACTATCAAGGAACACCACTCATATACCTTAATTTCTTGCAATCCAAATATATCATAATTACTAATTTCTTTACCAACCCATGGAGAATAAAGAACAGGTTTCTTATAAAAAACCACAACATAAAAATGAGTTAAAATACATGACGATTACATAATTTTAATCCCACATAAGTATATGAGTGTTTCCAAAATAATTTTTATCCCGTTTATATCTTGTATCATTAGAATTAAATTATATTACATATATAAATTTTATTTAATGGAAATAATTTCATTTCAAAAATTATCTTACAAAAATTATCTTAATGTAAATTTTTTGTATTTTTTTAAAAACATTTATCTTTCTGTGAAAGGGGGAAAATATTGATTTTTTTAAAAAATTTCATTTATTTGTCAAATGAAACTCACATTATGTTTTGATTATAATGACAATGTTAGATAAGAATAATTTGTGTATAAATAATCAAAATAATTGAATATTAATGACCATTAATCATAACATTTATATAAGTTTATATTTTATCTTAATACACATTATCCAAAAAAAATCAGACATTGGGTTTTTATATTATTAAATATAATTTATCAATAATTATTTGTGGTTTTAGTGAATATTATATTTTATATAAAATATAAAATATTTTAATAGTAATTTTATGTTTTCGTCGTGTCATTTAATGTTATTATACTATATTTTATGTTTAAAAATATATTTTTTCTAAAATGGGTATCGTTGCGGTTTTCACGCATAGTGAAAATATAATTCTGCGACATTAATAAATTCAAAGTACTAAAATGGAATAAATATTTTCAATAATATTAATTAATATATTTCAATAGGTTCAAATAATATTTTTTAATAATTAATCATGAATTTAGTAAAATTTTATTACAATTATGCATGTTGAAAGTGGTGTTTTGATGTGATGGGTGGTGGTTAAACTAGGAGATAAGGGTAGAATTGATTGACATATATTTCTGTTTTTTCAGTTAAATATATTTAAACCTTATCACATTATACCATAAAATACCGATCTATTTGAAGCCACATTCACATAACAGTGACTTTAAATAAATGAATTATTTTTTCAAATTCCATTTTTGATCCTACACTAACATATTTAACCACACCTCTCATCCACCCTTAGTCATAATAATTGATACTTCTATCTCTGCGAATCCATACTAAAAAACCATAATATAATTATTCCATTCATTCTATAGATTTATTATTCGTATAAGTCTAATCCTTGAAGTCATAAGGTGTAAAAAGGGATTTATCTGAAATAATATGTGTAGATATTAACCAAGAACTTTTAATTTTATTTCTCTATTGGTTTTAGACATTTTTCATCCTTGTCAATATTTTCATTAAAATAATTTTAGTAATGATATTAATTTTCTCAAAATATTTTGTATTTCATTTTTTACCCATGTATGGATTTCCATAATTTTTATGGACTATTAATTTATTTTTCCAAACTGGGTAATTCTGAAATTTACCAAAAATATGAATTTTTTTGTTTTAATAGGAAAAAACACGAAAAAATTTTCCTTCTATAATTATTATAATTTTATTTGAAGATATAATTAATGTTTTCCGTAGTTCAATTTAATGACAATTATTTCCATGATATATATTATGGTTTTTTATATTTCAGACATGTGATTTCAATATGAAATATTATATTATGCTTCTAAATTTTTACTAAACATTAAAAAGTATTTTTTTCATTTAGAAAACATTATATGATTTTTCATATAAATAAATAGTGATATAAAAAAATGTTACTATCATTAATCTTTTCCTTTATGGTTTATGATTAAGGTGATGAAATGTTCATGAGGCCCATTTTCATTCAACGAGCTATGAAGTGGTAAAATGATAAATTGTTTCATGATATTATTGAACTAATTTGAGTGGAATATTATTAAGTGTTTGGTGGTTTCATTAAAAACTACATATTAATGTATATAATATATACCAAGGATTAGTGGTTGTGCTATAAACAAAGGATGGGAGTATATTATTTTCATATAATTCCTTTGGTATTAATTGTGGGGTTGAGAAACTTCCAAGAGTTTATGGATTTAATAAACTCATAAGACAGGACAGAGTCATCTTGATGTAAGTCACTTCTAATAGAATGTTAAAAAAATTTAATTTGGGATTTTCAGCCTAGAATATCATCCACAATGATACCCTTTGTATTGAAAGTAGACTATTGATGTTATTTTATATTCTAATGTTAATTCCACAAACTTATTCCATATTCTTATATTATTTTATCATGTTTTAGGATTCATTTTTGATAATTTCACACTGTTATGTATTTCTTTAAATTTTTTAGAAGAGAACCCTCGATTCATTATTAACGATCATTTAATGAATATGCATGATTATTGTATGTTTTTATCTCTTTATAATACAATTATGTTTGTCATATTATCCATTATTTTCATTGATTGATATCATATATTTACCATTATTGACCATTTTTATTATCCATTTTTTTTATTTCCTTTAGCCATGTTATATATAATTAATTTAATAATGATATCTCTAATTAGGGTTTTAGTTCTGAAAAAATAAATGGTAAATGATGTAGAGCCTATATGGGCCAATTTATTTTTCATTTCTAAATTTTTTTAAAAAAGAATAACATTATAGTTAAATTTTGTATTGTAATGTTTTACAATGAATATTCGTATTTATGTATCTGATATATGTTTTTGAAATTTTAGGGTGGCTATTATTCGTATCATAGAATGATTTAGTCATTAATTGAATCTAGTAGGATAAAACATTTGTTAAAACCATTTTTATTAGCCTATGTCTGGGTGAATATCCTATGTTATTTTACAAAAGAGTGTGTTTTTCCAAATAAAATAAAATTATTTATTTATAATACAAGTCGATTTTGTTCGGGAATATATGAATCTATGGGTAATAACCAGAAAAGTGATGTCAAATTCTATGTTGTCTAACATTTAGTTGTATATGTAATGGGGATCACTTCACACCTATTTTAATACTCACATATGAAATGCTTTGGATTACATAAATTTTACATAAGAGCCATCATAAAGGATATGATATAAAAAAGGATAAACATGACGTTTCATATATTGAAAAGAGGTATTGAAACCATAGAAATATAAAAATTGAGTTTCATGATTATATTATTTCCCATTGTGATTATTGGTTCTCATATTTTTCTTATTAATAGTTAATCGATTAGACAACATGGAATCATGTTAACCCATAACATCATAGAAATTAAAATGATTTTACTCCTAAGAATAAATATTTATCATAATTATGTATTAAAATGCCTTATTTTATAAACATTATGTTGAAATGAATATTTTAATTAAAGAAATAAAATTTAATTCTAATTCTAATTTCAGAAAAAAATCTATATGGTTCTTTATAGATCATATTTTACTAGATAAAACATATAAATTCATTCTCTATAGTTAATATAGATATATACACATTATTTTATCAATTCACTAATATGTATATGTTCATGGACATTTTAAAAATTTTTAATTTATAATATGTATCTAGTACCCATTGGATAGAGTTATAGAAATTAATTAATATATAATTTACATAAATATTCTTAAAAGGATCAACCTTTAATAAAATTATCATATTTAGATATTTTGTAATTATTTATAGGGAAATAATATAATAAATCGTAAAATTATGTTCGTGATTTACTCTATAATGTACGAATGGATCTATATATTGAGTCTGTTTTACGTTTTAAATTAATTTTGTAATAAAAATTATTGAATGTACTCCTACTAAGAAAAAAACACATTACATCGTAGCCATTAATAGTATAAAATCAATATTACATAACGACTTTTCCTTGTTAATATTCTAACAAAATAAGTGATTATATATGTTATACAATCATGCCAATGAAATCATATATGAGACTTTGATGTTAATGTTGAAAAATCCCTCTGAAATTCATCAAATGAATGATTAAAAATCCATTTTCATTGAAACTTACAATAAATATCAATTAGTTAAATATTTGATAAAGAAAAAATAAATTATAAGAATTCAATGGGCAGATTATCATATAATCGGTTAACAATGATCAAGATAATCTGTGTAAGAATAACTGATAGGTTCACCTATATTATATGAATTATGTATTAGAATGTGTCTAATTTAAAAAGAATCTAAAATTTGTAATTTTTATGAATTTTCTATAGTTCCATAAATTTTCATAATTAACTAATTAATATCATTACATATCATTAAATTGGTGAATTTCCTTAAATGTACACACACACACACACAGATATATATATATATATATATATGCATACTTCTAATTATTTAGTTTTGTATACTATAACTTTTTAAAAAATCATTTTAAATATATTAATATATCAATCTTTAACAAAGTAGTGAATCTTGTTTCATAATGAATAATAAAATCTAGTTAAATCTATAAATATAAAAATGTATCTCATTCTTGTTTTATATAAAAACATTTCTTGTAATAGTTTAAAATCATTTGAAATCAAACTTCTCATAAGAAAATGTATGATGAGGTACATATCAATCATATACTTTTAGAAATTAATGAAAACAATCTAAATGAACCATGAATTCTTACCCAAATCCACACTATTACTATATCAACAATAAATTAATATCCAAACTCAAATAAAATTCTAAAATATAATTTTTATACATCCGAATCAATATACATTATTAAATTTATGACAAAAATAATACCTCAAGGTTTTAGTTGAAAAAATAAATTTTTTCGTACCTAGCAAGGAACTTCTTATATTCATTGTATTATAATTATATAATGAAGTTTATATATCCTATAATAATCCCTAACAACATATAAAACATAAAAAATCTATATATAAGAAATTTCAAGACAAATTTTAAAGTAAAATAATCATTTTACATATTTATCTTGAGATATAATAATCATATAAAATAAAATATTCTTTGAAAAAAAAACTATATGGGATAATTTAAAGTAGTTATATAATTATAAAAACATTTATATACTAATGTTGGTTTTTTATATTAATTTTTTTTAAAATATATAAAACATATAGGGCATATTTATTTCAATGTAAGACTCATTTCAAAGGGTGAACATCATAAAAATTTACCATGATCAAATCCATGGTTTTGAAGAATAATCAATTATTTTCAATTTAGGTACATTGAAAGTGGAATTTTATATCATCCATTACACAAATTTTTCAATGAAAGAATATTCAACAAACTATTTGTTTTAAATTAATATGAAATATATATAACGTTATGATCCTCTATTTTTTGATAATAAAGCCTTATTTTTTCAACACCCTATTTTTTTAAAAAAATTAATATAATCAAAGACAAGTTTATATAATAACATATCATTTTATAAAATTATTCTATAATACTTTCAAATTTTCCATCTTTAACATACCATATATCTATGTACACCTAATCTGATTTCATTTTAGGGTTAGGTAGAACATATGTATACCCATATTCAATGAATGAAAATACAAAACCAAACCATAAGTTGGATGAAGATATTAAATTATAAAAAGAAATGAAAAATAAAAATAATTTTTAGCTCACTTTCCATGAAAAATATCACACATCAGTGTGCTTGATAGAGATCCCATGATCTTATAAAATGAATCTGATCTCAAAATAAACCCATAATTTAAAACAGAACCACCGATGTCCTTAGTGGGACCTCTTCTATTTCCAGAGGAATTATAATACCAACTCCAAGGATAATAAAGAGAATATATATGGGATATATTGACCTTATGTTATATATATCACCTATATCCAAAAATAATGTATATCAAAACCATTATATAGAACCCATTCAATGAATTTAGGGCCAGCTTGTGGACCATTTAATTTTTATGTTTCTTAATTTCTTTATTAAACCCAATGGGACCAAACCTATAATATATGTATGGTTAAATGTGACACCTAATACCCATGTCTAAATATTTTTTAGTTGTATATTAGAACCACGATGGACTATAACACAATATTATTCATTATCTTAAGGGTAAAATTAAATAAGAACATATCAAGAATTTCAAATGTCAAAAGAAATAATATGTATTACCATAAATAGTATATAAAAAAATGTACATGAATGAGACATATTTAATCCAAAATAAACCCATATACGAAATATCTAAATGAAATTAAAAATATAATTATACAATTTAGTATCAATGTCCTTTAAAAAAAGGGATGAAACCAATGAAATACAATAGCTCCAAATACGATCTTTAAAAGTGTCCCTCTACATGAAGGACCACTAAGAACTATCTCAATCAAATCCATGTATGTATCACTCATCTCCAAACTATTAATCTTATCTAAATATAAAATACATGTTTCTATAAAGGATTTTGTTGGGTTATGTATGCACATACCCAGTAGGATTATCTTGAAACAATAAGGTGGTTGAAATACAAGTTATCTTAGAACCAAATAAAAATGTAATTAGGAAAAATCCATATATACATTATAGACTCAAAAATATGGATATATTAATTCCTTGAGAATCAAAACCCATATCCACCATAGACATATAGTGATGGTAACATGGGATATATAACAAACCTTAACATCAAAAACAAATCCTTATAGACCCCTCTCATAAAATCTACATTATCTACCGAAAATCATACTATGGGACCAGAAACTCATTGAGATATCAATGACATTTTAGGGGGTTAGAAATCTTTATATAGGATATGTTTCTCATTGTGTATAAAGATTACCGGTCGACTAGGTTACCATATCAATTGATAAAGGATCCATAAGATAATATATTTGGGGATACCTATGTCATAATCTTTATAAAGGATTATCCCCTTGTCGAAATCATTATAGCACTAACCCCATGGTTGAGGTCTACCAAATAGAGTAATATTCCTGGGGTATTTTTTTGGTGAGAAATGAAACAATTTTATAAAGGATTTATGTTATGGAATTAGTTGTCCTATAATGGGACACCGACTTCATTCCACCTTTTCTAATCTCTCAAAAAATTGCGTATCGTTACCAAGAGATAAAATCCACAAAATATTTTGAATATCTACATAAATGGACTATAAGGACCATGATAGTAACACAATATTCTTATAACTATAAAACAATCATAATGGATAATATATTTGTCTAATTATAACACCTATGTGAGAATATATATAAATGAAATCAACGAACACCCAATATATTAATTTTATTTTCCTACACATTGAATGTGATCCGTGGATAAAATAATGAAATATAATTTGATTATCTAGTCAGGTAAATTATGTTTACCTAAACTCTTCAATACTCAAGACAAGTAACCTTGTCAAAATATTTCTGTTTTTTAGACTATAAAAAATGTTATATTTAACATCATAAAATCATCCCATGACCCAACTGCTATAAATCATAGTGTGTTCTGATATGCTACTGACCATGTGATATATAATACCATATAAAAACCCAATGCATAATATTAAATAAGTAATGGATTTTTATTTAGGATGACATGACTTGTCGTTACACCCCATAATATTAATGGTTCGAAATGATCAATTATATGAACCATTTCAACTAGTTGTACGTTTCTTTTTTAGAGCCTATATGATGGGAACTCCATCGTTAACCATGCATGTATTTGATTAATGATCCGGATGGATGGACTCATTGGAGGTTTCTCAAGGTTTGTGTGTGTTATAGAGTAAAAATTCACTAATAGAACATGTGTTGGCATGTGGAGACAATCAATAGTTTGTTGTGGTGTTCGAGCATGTGGGTGGGCCCCAGATTAGGGACCATGTGTCTTTGGGGAAACTATTTGTTCTTAAGGGGCCATGAACCAAAAACTGTATAATTTTGGAGTATTTAGGCTATGAATGTGTCCGAGATGTTATATTATTACGAGATATGGATCCCTGATAGAAGTATGGTGGGATTTCCTGGGATGAGATGTAGGGTCCACAGTGAGGATGTAGTACTCTATTGCTGGTGAATGTCACACCAAGTAGTTTTAAATGGCTAAAAATCTAATTTATATTTCCCACTTCATCAAGGGTTTCCCTTAATTTCATGGTCCAACCTGAATAAAACCCGGTAGTCATGTATTCATATCTTGGAATAGTGATTAGAATGGGTGACCTCCTAGGATGTTTCATAGTTCATATTTGAATAAGGAAAAATATCACCGATAGAATATTTGATTTCCTATGGGTATATAAATTAGTTTAATGACCCATCATGGAATTTGGGTGGGACCCTTGTATGAGACCACCTATTGATGGGGAAACTTTAGGTGCCTCATGGACATGGACCTAAAGGTCTTGTTATAGAGATGTGTATATTCTATTAGTGTGGCATATTTCTTACACTTGTGATTAGTTTTTATTTTCCAGGTTTCCTCTATCTAAAAATATATCATTATGTCCAGAATCATCTATTCAACAATTACAATATTCATATAATGCACCATATTTTTTTCAAATAGAATTTTTTTTTTGGTTTGAGTTATCTATGTTGAGAACAAGTTTGTTAAAGAGTTATAGGTATTAATAATCATGAAAAATAATTAATGTGTGTTTATTATAAATTTTAACTAAAATTGGTGGCAGTATACCATTGACCTTGTGACCACACAAAAAAAGTGTTTGATACACTTGGATCTAGTTTGTTACACAATACTGGTTATATGGAATTGAGATCACACCATATAGAAATTGAATAAACTATAGTGATAAAATATTTCATCGTAGAAATATTTATGGAGGAATGTTTGAGAATACCACTCCATGGTTTCTAAAACCATACCACATATCATTCACCATGTAAGTTAGAAACATTAATACCTATCCATTTCTATTGTTAAAATGTGGATATAAATCATCTATTTCTGTATTTATTAAGGGGAGTCATTTTGAAAATTTAAGATGTGTTAATGATGGATTTATTTGTGGATTCATCCCATATGAATATCATTTTTATCGCATAGTTTTTGAAAAATATTGAGTTTTTGAGTGCAATATATATGACACCACACAACAGTTATCCATCTACACTGTAAAAATTAAATTTTCATTGATTTTTTTACCATAGTTCTCATTTTTAACCTAGAAGGATTAGTTTTAGGTCTCCCTATCCCACAAAACCTTATATTGCATCATGATTACCTCAACCTGTGTACCACTATGTTGTTTTTTCTCACTTGACAATTTCAAGCATTATTCGTAATTCCTCCACGTATCATTTCCATTCATTTTTTCATATTCCCTTTTATATATCCACAAATCATTATTCCTTCATCGCTTTTTGAATTAAAATTGTACCTGAGGACATCTATTAAAGGTGATCGACTCTAAGAGTCTATGTAATGCACGATGCTTCATTTTTTTAGGAGTAGTTTATGTTGTGACACTCTTGAGAAAAATTTACTATTCCATTAATCACCTTTGTGAGGAATGTTCATTTCCATTTTTGGATATCATTTATTAATTTTTCATTGATATGATTATTCTTTTTGGGATACATTGATTCACAATTATTATTTTTTATCAGTCATTATATATTGTTAATATATCAACATTATTATATGTAGTTGTATCATAATATGATTTACTTTATTATGTGTGATATTATTCTATGTAATTTTATTCATAAATGATATTGGTTTAAAATCATATGTTTTTTCTTTTTTGGGGGAGTGTTGAAAACTTTTGAAACTGAAAATTATATACCTAAGTGTAGGGTCGGGACAAGATGTTTTATGATCCTAACATGATACAATGAGTTTGGGTATTTATAGAACATGGGACGTATCAAAAGTCACTGATCGGGTACAAAATCCTTGGTGGGTAAACCTTGATAGTGTGGGGATATAACATCCCAATGGGCTAATAGACTTAATTCTTTCAGTATTATAGGAGATATGTTATAAGCCTAGTTAATTATTCATTATCACTTTCACATCCCATGTTTTTATTCTGGGATACTGTGAAAGAAGATAAAACCAGTTGTTTTTTGGAGGCTTGGTTAACACACAACTTCTTAACATTGTATTTTATACTATTATCCTTATTGAACATTTAATATAATAATGGAACACACCTTTTATACATGATCAACCTAATTTTGAATGCATGGGAGTTTTGAAACTATGTCTTATACTCACACCCACATTATATATTTTTTGATAATTTAGATTTAATTAATATATATATGATGAAGGGGAAGGGTCCTATAGTTTATGATAGTGAGTTTTAGCATAGATTTTCTAACCGACAAAGATAGACATCGAGGAACCCACTTCTTATTTATTTTCATATACATGTATTTAATCTAGGTTGGATTTCATCATCGAGAGATCATTGATTATTATAAAATGTATTCCATTATATATTTGTACATTTACCCTAATTTTACTTATTTTTTATTTAATAATTCTACGGCCTGATTCTGAGGGAATATTTTCTATACTTGAGGAATTTGAACCAATATAATAATAATCATCCACATAAATACTTCGATAAACACATGAGATAATATAAAAATTCATCTCAGAACTGGTGGTTCAGGTCCGGGTGTAACTTAATGGTTACATAGTGGCCAATTATAATATTACATTTTTGGGCTAACCACAAACATAGTGGACATCAGATAGCTACTGTAGGAACCCATCATTTAAATAAAGGTATATATTATTATTGTATACATTTGAATACCATAAATGGCCCAAATATTTATGTTTCTTCATGAAACAATTTTCATGGGTGTGCACAAGAATTATTCGGAGCCCTGAGATTCGAAAAGTGAAAAATAGACTGGGCCACACAGTTTGTCTGCAACAATGAGACCCAAGGCGCATGGCCTTGTGGCCAATTATAGAATTGGGAGACAGTTTATTTCCATGTATTGAGAATAACTAGTGAAACCATTCAGCAACCCTTGTAGGGTCCCATTTTTCATTGATAACTATGCATGGTTTGTCTATGGTTTGATTGACAATACACCTAAATTGTATGTCGCATTATTTTTGTTTGAAATGACCAAAATGATGTTCACAATAGTTATAACATTTCTTTTATTTTCCTTCATCCCTTTAATGGAACCCCACCTATATTATTCATCTATGGGGATTAATAAAATCTGGAATTATGTTTTAAAGTAACTTCTCCATCTGGTGTTCATTCATTGTTATGTCAGAATCGATAGATCCATCTCATTAAGATACAATATTCTCTAAACATCTATCAAATATTAGCATTCCTATATTATTCTATTTAGGTGTAAAATATTTTTAACTAGTTTTAGTGCATTGGAATGTCTCTCATGTCTCTTTCAACCAACATGAAATTTGAGTTCAATATCGATTGAGTCATTATCTACGACCTTGAGGTAGGTGTTCATGTATTTTTCACTTTTTGGTTCGTCATTCAGTAACTATATTGTTGTGTTGCATGACAACATTAGATGGGAATTTATTTTTAATTGAATTCTTCATATTAAATTGATAATTACATATTATTATGAACCTACTGACTCTTGTTTATTAGTTTAGTTGTTGTATTCACCTTATATAGTCACCCCATTGGTGTGCCAAGAGAATCTGTCCATTAAGGATAATTATGGATATTTAAAAAAAATCATATGAAACATAAGTGGATTTTTCATTGTTTATAAATGATTTTTCTCTTGATATATGATTGTTAAATTGTGTTATACAACCCTCCTAAGGGTTGGCCAACATTTTTCTAAAATTAACCAAGTAAGAAATTATTATAAGTTATAATGTCATCTCTTAAATGACATTTGATCCCCATAAATGGTAATGAAATATTTTTAATAAATTGAATGGATTGAATTAAATTAAATAGTAATTAAATTATGGGATTCCTTTATTAAAATGAATTAATGGGATTTAATGAATGACTCATTAATGATGATGAGACAACGCCTTCTATTTATTATTAATTGACTTGTTTTAAATTGAAAAGACTTATTGTAAATGAGATAGATTTGTTTGTTACCTGAGATGTTATGCCTCATATCCCTTGTTATAAAAATGATTATGTTTTTCGTATATATGTGGTATATAAAAAGTGATGGATGGGAGATAATTACCCATGAAATTTGTATTTATAATTCTCCATTATATAGGCTCCAATTCGATGGTAAGGTATTTATGAGAATTGAAACATCATACTGCATTACATCGAGTGTTGGGAATTACACATAACACTAGTGCTACTGTATAGGAATTCAAATGAGGCACCATGTTCCATGATTAGAGTGTTTCATGGTGGTTCACTCTCTATCTCGGATGTTATAGTATGAAAACACTCACTATATATTTAATTAGGGAATGTGACATATTGAATGATCTTTTAGGCTTTTTGGACTGGTCATGGATTTTTGTGTTACACCAAAAACTATACAACACTAGTATTCCGAGTATATAGCCGCATACAATCATATTTACTTGGATTATATAGGTGGATTCAATATAGAAATAAACTATATATATTATTTCTATTTATATATAGTGACACGATCATACTTTAATCTCAATCATGCAATGATGTACATGGAACAACTACGTGTCCATTATGAACCTACAGGGGATGTTATTTATTTATTCAGAATTATTTTCATTTTCTTTTTATAACTGCATATTGTTTATTTATTATCAAAAATATGATTATATGTAGACATTTTAGGTGGTGGCTAATTGATATTTTCATCTCACACCCTACTATGGATGCATTCAGTTGCTGAGAAGACTATATTTCTAAAGGTAATGATAAGGTAAAAGCCACTGTTATAGGTTGTTGATTTTATTACCTCGATAGAGCACTATAGTAGAAGATCATGTATTGGTTTGAGAATCTTATTGAGCTATTTTTACACATTTTTTAATTTTTTTATATAATATATAATTCTGATATATTCATATTATTTTTTTTATTATAATAAATTTATACATATTGTATTGAATCTCCCTTTGATCCTCTTGATATTATTATCAATTGGTTTGTTTATTTCTCTATTCTACACTTATCTATTAATCAGATATCTATTTATGAATCCATAGTTTATAGATTCTATCAATTCATTATTATTAACACTATTGATTAGTAGTGGGTTTATCTACTGTGCTACTCTAATAGGATGGAATAGTCCCACCAACTATACCATCATTTTACCCTCAATGAAAGTCTGAAGTGTTTGGAATATGTGGATGTGTTCATGAGGCCTTGTGAACAACTGGCTCAGTGAACATGTTTATTGGATCTCAGTTCAAGATATTACAAAGTGGTATTTGAGTTTTCCTTTTACTTTATTACTAAATCGAGAGAATAGATTGGAGATTAGGAGTTCATGTAACATGTTCATAAGCCACAATTGAGCATCACACACCCATGTTTTGGGGTAAATTTCATGATTCATGAATTAATTTTTTTTAATAATTATCATATTAATGTTGACATTATTTCTCCATTGGTTGAACCACATGTTGTGTTGTGTTGATTATTAGTATTCTCATTAAGAATTTATTTTTTCCTTCGCTAAATGAAATGATGGAAAGGAGCATGGTTACATGAATCATTATTAGGCACACTAGGATAATATTCCACTTAGTTTTTCCATGTCCCATCTATTTTGAGATTTCATTTTTCCATGTCATATTTATTGTGTCTTGGGTATATATTGATGTGTGATGAATATATTGAAGGTATTGGAAAAATAATTGATACTTATAGTGAATCCATAAATGTAATATTATTTTCCTAAATAGGTTAAAGCAAACACCTTAAGAATTCAATTATGGCATCTTGGGATATGGACCATTTCTCTCTTGAGAAGGAATAGGTTATGGTGTGTGTTTTGTGGATAGAATTTTTTGTTTATTGGGATTATGAGACACTATGGATTAGAAATATAAGACTATTTAAATCAATGATATAAATTGATATAATATAATTAAATAAAAAATTCAAATGGAATACGAATAATAAATAAATAATATATATATTATATATATCTGACATAGATAATTAGATATAACCCCATCATTATTTGTTAGTGGGGGGTATCTTATATTGTTATTAAAACCAGTTATTATCTTTTATATTAAAAAAACCTAGATTTTGAATGTGGAAGTTGGGTATAATTTTTTCATATAAAGGATTTATTCTTGTACTAGTTTTTTAATGTTGATATTCGCATTTTCTTAAATATCTTCTGAGGAAGATGTTTTGAATTTTAGTTTCATAACACCATGACTCCCTCCTTTTATGTGCACTGAAAGTGGTGGTGATCATGTTTTGGAGGTGGCGTGTCATGATCCACCAGTGATTACACCTATTGATACACATGTGGCTCCTCTTCCATCTTATTTTATAAGAATTGATGCAGAGTTCAAAGATGGGTCCTACATATGGATACTTTTATGAATGTTTTAGTTTAACATTCAATGATCATGGTTGAGTTGAATCTCGAATTTGATCTGTTGTATCCTCCATCCTTTTTAGAGGATGGATGACCTCATGTTGAAAAATCTAGGCTCGAAGAAATCATATCTATATTTCTGCATATCAAGACACCTCTAGAGAGAATGATCGAGCTATATGCTTATATTATAATGACCCTCTCTTTTAATAAATTATAATTTCTTAAATTTTTTGGAATACATAAAAAATTATACAGATAGACACCCAATGACCATGAACTTATTGGGCCTTTGGAAACATGGAAACACAAGAACTGGTAAATAAATGAGCTATATCATCTCCCACTGGGTTCTTCTTGACCATAACCCTTCTTAAAAACATAAAACATAATACATATATTCATAACATTGGGGAAGGAAACATAAAAGGTGTGAGATCAGATTCCCAGTAAGGGAACACCATAGAGATACGTAGGAAAAATCATGAGCATAAGGGTATGAGAACATGATCATGAAAATTTAAGATCATACCATTCATATCAAGGATTATAAATAAGAATCTTGGAATAAATGATTGATGTTCATAAGACATGAATCATACAAAAAACCAAATAACATAATATAGGAATAAAACATGAAATTGTGGCTAAAACATAATAATTTATAATTATTTCCATAACAATAAAGGCATTGTTGTCGAGGCCATCATTATAGATAAAGTCCTTTTCTGAACCGAGTTATCTCCCCCTTTTAGCCTTGTATTACCGAACCATGTTCACTCCTCGTTATAGCCCTATAATACTGCACTGAGTCCACTCCTCATTTTATCCATTTTTATTTCAGCAGATATAAATCTTTATCCACTGAATTGGAGGGAGATATAGGTCTCACACAACTTATAATGATATCATATATACATGTCCCACAAGATAAAAAACAATCAGATCATTACCGATGAAATGAAATGGGTTTTATGAATATGTTATCAAATTATAACATTAGAAAAAAGATAGGTTTCATAATCCTTTCATCAAATTCATATCCCACAAAAGGTAGCGGGTTTAAAAAGCATATAACCCATTATGGAGAAACATGATTCAAAATAATAATTCCATAAAAACATAATCCATTCAGAGAAATTACATAAATGGATGGATTGAATGATTTCTTGAGAAATCTATGAGTAACACCAATAGATTTTATCATAGTTGGGATATAATTGTTAAAAAAACATTATAAATTTTTCTTAAGGAAAATATTCTTTAAACATTTAATTTTTTTTAAAACATAAAACATTATAGAATACATTTATTATTGAAAATAGAAATCAAAATTTATAATAGAATATTTAAAAAAGATATTAAAGTTTTTTTCCTTCCAAATGATCTTCAAAGATCAATTTAAGAAAAAGTGAAAACATTTTTTAAAACATTTTTTTAACTTTTTTTAAAACATGGTGTTTGAATAAAACGGGTTTCCAACAAAACTGAAAAATGCGATCATATTTTTTTAAAAAACATTTTTTTAATTATCTTATATACCAAATAGTGGAAACATTTACTAATACATGGAGTTAAAATGAATAAACTGAGTATAAGGACACTCATGAGTGTTATATGGAGTTGAGTCAAAATATTTCATTAAAGGTACCATAATGATTAATAATCCTGAAAAGCGATGAGATTGATTCAATAAAACCCTATATCTTGGTAACATGGGATCAATCTCTCCATGATAGAAAATGAAATTAAATGAAGCATAAAATATAATTGGATTAATCATATTCATGATTTATCTTGTAAAATGGATGCATATTCACCTTGAAAAATAATTTAGGTGACTAACAAATCATGAGTCTCAAAGAAGGAAAAGTGAGAAATTTTTTTTTTACGGATTTTGTAAATTGGAAAAATTAAATTAATTGAAGAATGATCATAAAATATATTTTTCAATAATTATAAATGTAATTACAAGATTCATATAACTGAACCATTGGAATCATTCACACCACATAGAAGGAAGGGATGGTGAATAAATCCAGTATGTCACATAAATAAATTGTGATATGAAATTCCAATACGCTGTACCTTGAATCTATTAATACTTGTACAAGTTTCTTGTATAATAAAATTATGTTTGTTAAACATATTTTAGAGAATAATATTCATCTATCTGATACCATATATTATTTTAATATAACCTTATATTACCCACTTGTTAACAATTCTAGGTTAAGGTATCACATCTGGTAATATTCATTTTGTTCATCACATGTGTCTTATTTTGTTATATATTTGCTCCTTATACTTATGTAGTGATTTATAAAATTTAATGAAATATATAAATATCATTAATATTCAACAATGTTTTTTCATAATAATCTATAGAATATAGAAGTATGATATTGAATACACCATTAATGGAGATGGTAAACCGTACATACACATGAACTTTGTTTCTATTTTTTGTCATATTTAAAAAAAGATATGAAATGAAATTTATGTACATATATAAATTATAATTAAATTATCATTATTATTTCATATATATCATATAGTTTCAATATAATATTCCTTAACACATTCAATAGAGTGTGTAAACATATCACATTGCTTCAAGTGGGTGGTAGTCACACATCCTCAAACGAAATTAGCATATTATAAATGAATGGAAAGTATATATATACATTTTTTAAAAAGAATAAATGTGAATAAATAAATAATAAATATATTATATATTATATATAAACATAGTATGGTTTTTAATTTCAACCATTATAGGTGGTTAATGATTAATGATAAATCATTTTTTCGTGATGTGGTAGTTCGCCTTACATGTAAACAATAGTTTTGTTACCCATTAGATAGTAGCGTGTTCATGTTTCGGTTGAAAACAATGAATTAAAAAGTCTTAATTAATTTAGAATACTTTTGTTTTTATACAATCATGGAATTAAAATAGTTTTGCACTGGATACATTAAATAAAATAAAAGAACACGAGGAATAATGTTACCTCTTATTCATGAAACTTATTTTTATTTTCACTAAAGGGATTACTTGGTTTTATTTTTTCAAAATGGGAGGATTATAAGATTAGTAGAATTATTTTTAGGATCTATTGGTTCAGATCGTGGTTGAGAAAAAAAATTCTTGAGAGGTGTGAGGATGTGAGAGGAGAGAATGCCTTTTTATAGTGGAGGAGGAGCGTCCCTCATGTAAATTTTGGGAAAAGAAATTACACCCTCATTTTTTCAAGGTTAGGTGGATCCAGTAATGAACCAAATTTGATTCAAGGGAGTATAGGGTCGAAATATGTCCATCTAATGGAACTTGAACAAGTTTTTATGTTGTTTTCTCCTTAATATTAATGTTTAGTTCCTTATTATGATTGATTTTACCATTTTCATTGTAAATAAATTTATTTAAATTCACTAATATTTGTGATAAAAAAATATTGTTATCATTATTATACATCATAAATTATAATAATTCCAAATATGGAATAAAGTTTTATCAAATATAAATCATTGAATTGGCATAAATTAATTTAATTTTAATCTTGTAGTCGTGTCAACAATTTGGGTTCTTAAAATAAAAACGCTCAAAAGATTTCAATGTTTTTAAATTTAATATCAAATTAAAATTGATTAATACGAAACAATTGGGTTGATTGATAATAATAATATATAATTAATATTTTAAAACAAATTAAAATATAATTCTTCCATATAGATAAATTAGATGAAAAGTAATTTTGAATTAGTATTCAATATTTTTCAGTATTCATTCAAAAACTGTTGTTTATCATAAAAACCCAAAATAATTCATAGTAGATTAATTATGATAATATAAATTAAATAAATTATTTTTTATCAAATTAAATTTATAAATGAGTATAAAATTAAAATTATTATTTTTCACAGAAGGCCAAGAAATGATGTTTATTTAAGAAAACAATAATTTTTAACATATAATGACTTGACAAAAAATTAAATAATTCATTATCAATATCATTAATTATATAAAAATATTATAAAAAATATTTTAAATTTATTTATTACTATTCACATTAATATTTTATTGGATATTATATAATTATATCATTGAAATAATTATAATAAAAAAAATTATGTTATGTAAAAACTCAGTATTACATGTAATGTATGCCAAGTCAATGTTGCATGTAATATACGCCATGTCGATATCCCATTTAACTTATGATAATCCAATGTTTTGTAGAGGTAATTTTATACTTAGTGCACTGAAATAAATAAATGAAAATTAATTTATTTTAGAAAAATGGTCCCAAAAAACACATGGTGTTACATACATCCCCCAATGAAATGAAAGTTTTCCTCGAAATTTATAATTATGGTAAAAGAAACTTAGGATACCTTTGCTTCATAAAATCGTGAAGTATGTAAATAGCAACATATAACCTTTTTTCTTCTCCACAAAACTTTTACTAGGAATGTGGTCTTCTTTCGTAGAACACAGTTTATACGATATATAATTTCTACAAGTTATTCATCAGAAGAATGATAATGCTCTAGTGGAATGACCTCTGAGTTTAGTACATGTGAATGGTAAACTATGTACTTCTTCATGTGATATACATAGAATAAATAATTGACATAAGATATATTTTAATGATGTTCTAAGATATAGGATATTGTCTCTATATGATAACAAATTTCAAAGGGACCGATATAAACAGGGGTCCATTTCCCTTTCTTCCCTAATTTCATAACTTTATTCTGGGGTGATATTTGTAGAAACAACTTTTCACCATCATCAAATTATAGATAACAACAAAGTCTGTCAGCATAATGTTTCTTAAATATTTGAGCTACCATGATATGTTTTTGAATGGTTTTAACCTTCTCGACCATTTGTTCAGTGTTATAATGTCCAAATAGATTTATTTTTATAACATCATCACATCACATTGTATCTCTACATTTCTCCCCACATAAGGATTTATAAGGATCCATCAGAGTTATTGTGTAAAATAATCTATTGTATGAAAAATCAGCTATAGGAAGGTTTTGATCCCAATAATATTTAAAATTTAGAGAACATATCCTCTCGGGATTCAAATGTTTTTTAGATTGACCTGCTATCTGAGGATGATAAGTAGTGTTAAAAATCAATTATATATTATCTGATTATTGAATAATTCTCCAAAACTATGGGTTTAAACTCAGATCCTGATCTTATAAAATATAATTTGGTACTCAATGCAACCTTACCACTTCTTTATTTTACATAATATAAAAATGACCTAGAAAAATTCTTCTCTAACATGGATCAACTGTGATGACTGAGTAAGGTTATCCATTACTATAGATATATAATTTTTTAGGTTTTGGTTAGTCAAATGACAAAATCTATAGTGATTTTCTTCCATTTACATTCTGGTATTGGAAATTGATGCAATATCTACTTTGACATTTGTCTTCTGGCCTTATTTTGATGGAATAACAAGAACCGAGATATAAAATCTATGATATACCTATTCATTCCATCCCACAATAAGTATTATTCTGAGTCCCTATACATATTCATAATTCAAATATGAATAGAGAATAATGAACTATGATATTCCTCTAACAACCCCTTCTTCAAGTTTGGTATGGAAGGAACACATACATGGTTCCTAAACCTTACAATTCCATCCTAATCAATGATTAACATAGGAACATTTACAACATTATTTTTCCACTCTAAATCTTAATTCTTTAGTTCATTAATCATAAAATACAAAGAGGGTTGAATGTTCAATTAATATAGGTAATATTATTTCCCTTCCTTTCAGCTATTCTAGATCGATCCTTTAGAAATCCATAAATATTGGATAATTTATGAACCTCATAATAGATAATCTATAATGATCCTTCTAGCTCAAATAATCAACTACTTTGTTTTTTTAGAGGTTCGTAATGTATTGTGTAGTCATAATCCTTTATCAACTGTAGCCATATTCTCTGGCTCATGTTCTACTCCTTATATGTGAATATATATTTCAAGAATATATTATCAGTATATATCTCACATGTTTATTCATAATGGTAATCCCTCCATATAATTAATGAAAAAATTAACATTGTTAACTATAAATCATTAGTTTGATAGTTTTTCTCAGGAATAGTCATCTTCCACGATGCACATGTGAGAACCATTTTATTATTTATATTATCACATCCTAATCGCTTCATTGATGCGTCATTATAGATTATAGTTCAATTTAAACTATAGGATAATGTGATAATATGTTCACAGAATAAATTTCTCCTTAGTTCCTAAAATATTCCCTCATATTCATCAGTTAAGACGAACTTGACACCATTCCAGGTTAACACAATCTGAGGATTAGAAAATTATGATAAATTCACTACAACCTTTGATAATATTCATCCAAACTAATAAAGATATGGATCTCAGTCACAATGGATAGAATAGGACAATACTCAATAACCGCCATCTTTTATGGATAAACCGTTATACTATCTCTTTAGATTATATGCCCAAAAAATGAAACCTTTTACAGCCAAAATTCACACTTTGTAAATTATTCACATTGTTTCTCCTTCTTTTGGGTATTTAGTAATATTATCAATTGATATTCATGATATTAATTTCTCCATGTATAGATATGAATATCATCTATAAAAACATCCACAATATGGTCAAGGTAATATCAAAAGACTCTATACATTAAATCTATATAGATACAAGAGGTATTTTTCTAACCAAAAGGCATCACTATATATTTATAGTGTCCATAAAATGGACAGAATATCATCATTGGTATATCCTCCTTATTGACCCACAATTGATGATATACTGAATGAAGTAAAATATTGTAAATGTTTTGACCTCCACATAGTTGATCAAACATGTTATCATTATGGGGAAGAGGATACTTTTTCTTGATATTCAACTTACTTTACTCATGATAATCAATGAAAATTCACATTAATCTATGTTTTTTTTCAAAAATGGAACATGCACTATTGATGGAGGCATAATTGGAAAAATTAATCCACTATCATGGTTTTCTTAAAGTTTCTTATTCAATTCCAGCAACACAATCTAGGTCATTGTAAAAGGATTCATTGATGTCGGTGTTTAACAAGGTATGAGTTCTATTGATAATTATACTTCATTATTTTGTGGAAGGCAAGAAAAATAATTAAGAAATATGTCCAAAAATACTAGAATAACATTCATATAATTGATGTTGATTTTCTCTATAATCATTTGATATAAACAACCCTTTTGGATAGGAATTAAGACTCATAAACTAGATGAAATCTCCTAAAGAATATCATGCTTATTGTCACATTGATGCTTGATCATTGGATGTTTTGATATATCAAATGTAATTTCCATTCCTCAATAATGGATGTGAGATTTATGCGGACAAATTCAATCCATTCCAAAGATGGAATTAAATTCAATCAATGGAATAATGAAATGATTTTCATGAACCATGTTCCTAAAAACGTCAACCAGAGAGGAATCATTGACATGGGATGAAATAATTATACAGTTAAGGGTTTTCAATTATAATTGAACATATAATTATTTTGGTTGAATGTTAACAACCTTATAATATTAATTATATATTAAATAGTGGGTTGATCTATAATTAGATATGACATTAGCAGTTCAAGAGTGAATGGTATGTGTACCTCTCAACATGTTGTAATCAAACCCCTCATCATAAATGGTGATTGCATGAGATTTATCCCTTTCCCAAATCTTAATAGGTCGCTAACATTGATCATCATCACCATCCCTTGGGATTGGCAATCAGTTAGCATAATTATAATTAACTATAAACATGTAGTACTATAGACAGTGAGGTTATTAATTTGTAGCTTGGCCTCCATTAGCATTTTGATATAACATCTCCCTATCATTTCGACAATCAAATTTCTGGTGACCTTCCATTAAACACATAGAATATTTAGTATGTCCCTTGACACATGTTCCTCGATGCTTCTTCACACAGTAAGAGCATAAAAAACTCATCTTTATTGATCCATGGTTTTTAGAGTTTCCTTTGAACTCCATCATCATTTTATTGTCTAAACCATGAGGTTTATACTTGACTCCAACCTCCATTTCATCCTTTATTTGACATCTCTTAATCTATTCTTAGCTACTAAAATCTCTTATGGTGATCTCCCATCTTAGCCTTGGATTTACGGAACCGAAAAACCTATCCACTTTACATTTGTGTTGGATGATAATTACTAAAGATTACCACTAATGTATTGAGAAATTAGCCTCATAGGTTCCATCATATTCATTATCCATTCAATTCAAATCAACGATCCCACTCTCTATCTTGGTATGATGTTTTCAAAGAAGGAACTTATTGAAGAATATCTACTTGAAATCATCGTAATCAATGAATTCAATCTGGTCATACAGCATCATATTCATGAATATATTCCAACACTAGTATTCTTCTCCTTCAAACTAATAAAAATCCAGAATGGATTTTTAATGATTTGAACACTAAAGTATAGAAAATATATTTTCATTAGTATTGATTAAATTTTTAGTAAAACGTCTATCAGAATAACCTATGAAAGAAGATTTCTGTTAACTTATAAAAGACTAAGTAAAATCATATTCCCTCCTTTTCTCATTAATAATCCCACAATGATTCATAGCTTTACAAATCTGTGTGATCATAGAAACTAGGTTTTTCATATCTTCTCACATAGAATTTGGTTCCCCAAGAGGAGAATTGTTTCATTGTCTATCACACTAACCATTAACACTGTTTCTTTGGGGTCCACCCATTAACACACACCGAAATCATAGAGTAATAAATAGTTACCATAATGAGGAACCACATAATAATAAAATTTCACTTATAAGATGCCTAAATATTTAAATTGTTCTTAATCATTGACACCATAGGATTATCTATGCTTACTCATCTACAACTTCTCTTTAACATCATCATGATGTCTCATGTATATTTGATAATTTTACCACGCATATCCCTAAAGAGATCCAATGTAGGTGTGCTGAAAGGCCTATAGTCATGTACCAAATTACCCCATGTCAGGAACAAGACAAATTGATAAGGTTTTTACCCCTATGTAGATCTTTTATAGATCCACATCCACATGTAGTATCCATACATGTATGTATTTCTATGAAACCAAAAACTTTATCAACTTCCAAAATTCTACGACTATTTCATATACATTTCTATATCCTTAAGCATGTACTTAAATATGTCCTTAGGGTTCTCACTATGGTTTTACCATATTTTCATATTAAGGAAAATAAAATAATTATTTTGATATCAACTATAGAGACCCAATCTTGTATTAAATTAAAATTAAATTACATTTTCTAAAAAGTTAAAACATTATAAAATCCTACAAAAAATATATTACTAGTCTAGTGCCATTAGAGACATGAAAACATAAAGACTGGTACATAAATGTGCTACATCATCTCCCACTAGATTTTATATCAACAATAGTATTCTTTGAAAAATCATACATAATAAATATATTTATAACCTAGGTGATGATAACATAAAAATGAGTGATCTTATATACTCATTAAAGGTAAACAAGGGATATATCTATGAAAAAACATCAGTATATGGGTATGAGAACATTATTTGGAAAATAAAATATCATACCCTTAATATCAATATTCATAAATATGAATCTTGGAATAATGCTCAAACGTTCATAAGAAATGAATCATAAGGAAATAAAGAACATAATCCAGGAAAGCCTAACATAGGAATAAATCATGGAATTTTGGAAGACACATAAGAATATAAACTGATTGTTGTAGTAGTCAAGGCATAACTACTAAGGCCATCATAGGGGACAATGTCCTTTACTGAATCATGCTTACTCTTATTTCCAACCCTATAATATTGAACTGAGTTCATTCATCTATCCAGCCTTGTAATAATGAACACATATCACTCTTCATTTTATCAATGTCTTTCTAATGGGATATAAATCATTACCCAATATATTAAGGGGAGATATAGGGCCCACTCATTTCACAATGAAATCATACATAATTGTTCCACAACATCATAAATAATTGTATCATAACCCATGAAATTAAATCGGTATTATAAACATGTAATCATATATTATACTACAGAAAAATATTGGTTTCATAAAAAAATTTTCCTAAATGTAACCTAGGAAAAAAGTATATTTTAAAAGCATATAACCCATGAATGATGAATTGGTTTCATAAACATCATTCCATCACAACATAATCCATTAAAATATAGAATATGAATGTAAAAATTGAATAATTTCTTCAAAAATGCATAAGAAACACAAATATATGTTATCTTATATGAGAAATAATTTTGAAATATATCTTAAAAACATTTCTTTGGTAAAATATCTTTACTTCATTGAAAATTTAATTTAAAACATAAAACATTTTATAATAAATTTTTATACTAAAATTTCACTGAAAACATATAAAGTATTATTTGAAAACTATAAAACATTTTAAGATTTTTTTTCTCCGTGAAAATTATCTTCATAGATCAGTTGAAAACTTTTTTAAAATAATTTTGGAAACATGTTTTGGTATAAAATAGATTTTCTTCCAAAGAGAGAAATACGATTGAGTTTTTCATTAAAACATTTTCATTATTATATTAAGTAATCAATAGATAAAAAATTTTACTTACACATGGACCTACATTTAATAAACAAACGAGAAGGAAAATCATGAATTTTATTCTGATATGGATAATAAGATTTCATCAAAGGAAGCATAAACATAAACAATCTTGAAAATCAAGGAGATTATTTTTATAATCACTCATCACATGGTTACATGGGATAATATGATCCATGTAAGAAAATTAAATTACAAAAATCTTGAAATTTCATTAAAAGAATTATATTCATGATATAAATTGTAAAATAGATGTATATAGACCTTGAAAAGGAATTTAGGTGCATAAAAACACAAGTCTCAAAGAATGAAAATTGATACCATCATATTTTAGTTATTTGTTAACATTTAAAACCTAAAACCCATGAATGAAAGATAATAAAATGGATATTTAAAAAACAATAAATTTACATATATTAAAATAATTCATTCACAAGTAGTATACACACCCCACAAAAGTAATGGGTGGTGAATAAAGCACGTATATCACCCAAATAATAAGTGAGACAAAATTACATTACACTGTCTCTTGACTCTCTTTGTACTCATACAACATTCATGTATAATAAATTTAAGTTTAAAATATATTTTAAGGAATAATATTATTATATATAATACATTATATGATTTAATTATGACCTTATATTTACCTCTTATTATAAATTTTATGTTAATATTTCACATAGGGTACTATTCTCTTTGTTCAACGCATCTATATTAATTTGTTATATATTTTTCCCTTACACTTATATCATGATTTACTGAATGTACCCCATTATATAAATATAATTTAAATTCCTTATATGTGTAGTATAATAATATATATAATATAGAAGTATAAAATGGAATATTCCATTCATAGAGACGTTAAGCCATACACACGTAGGAATGCAATTAATCTTCTTTATTTTCATAATGAATAGAATAAAGAAATGATATATGTATATATATATATATTATATAATTATAGTAGAATTATTATATAAAATATATCATATAAGTGTAGTAAACACTTCTTTAATATATTCAATGTTGTGTGTAAATGATTTACATCACAATGAGGTGTTGGAAGTCCATACATCCACAAATGTAATTTTCTTATTTACACCAAACATAATGTATAAATATATGTGTTGAAAAGTGTTAAATAAGATTAAGGAGATAATAAATATAATATACATCATATATAAGCATAGTTTCTATTATAGTGTCTACCATGAGAGGAAATAATGTAAAAATAAAAAATCATAGTCTCGTGAGGCGTTAGTTTGCCATACACGTAATCAATATGATCATTATCCATTAAGTTTAAGTGTGTTTATGTTTAGGTATAAAAAATATAATAAAAAAAGCAGTAGTTTTTTATGATACTAGTTTTCATATAAAATAACGGAATAATATGAGATGAGTGGGTGTATAATTGAAATAAAATAAAATAAACTGGGGAAGATTCTTACCTCTTATTCGGGTAACTGATTTTCATTTCTAACAAAGGCCTTAATAAATTTATTTCCACCAATGTTAAGGCTTATAAAATGAGGGGATGGATTTTTAAGAGGTATTTTAGTAGATAATTATTGATCAAAAGTGGATTAAGAGGTGGGATAAAGTCGTAGGAGATTAAGCCTTTTTACAATGGAGGAGGAGTGAAAGTCTTCAAAATTTTGGGAAAAGGAATTCCTCCCACATTTTTACCGTGTAAAAGGTGTAAGAACCAAGTATTTTTATAATGGTTATTGAGATAAAATCTTGCACATGAGTTGCTATAAGGTGGAGAGATTGTAAGATCTCATTTTTTTCCAGGTACGACATTTTAATTTTTTTTGTCAACACAGGTTCTTTTGAATTTAATTCATTGATTTAATTTATTTAAAAAATAATAAATTTATATCCATAACATTTATGAACATGAAATTAGATTTTAATATGTCTAATATTTTACCATGTGATATTATATTTCAACGTGTGTATGTTTAACCCTGTGAAATTAGATTTCACCACATATAAGCTTTCTACACACAAAATTGGTTTTCTCCATGTGTAATATGAAATTAAATTTTTTAATGGGTTTTACAATATTTAACTGCGGAATTATTACACTACATGATATGTGAATTAACTTCATGTAAATTTAATGGTAACTATTTTTAAAACATGTTTTTTTGTTGCGTAAACCCTCCACCCCTTTTGGATTTAGAAGCTAGGCGTGCCACATTTCTTTACCCCAAAATTTCATGTACACCTCTACCTTGGACAAAAAAACCGCAAAATAAAATAATCGACTAAAGACCCTCTATAAACCTCCCTCGTTGTTTTAATTATTATAATCTTATTTTATGGGAGACCTCTTCAATCCAGAAATTATCTGGCATCAGCTCTATGATATTTGGACCTAGATTTTTAAGGTATCCCTTCTTGTTATTAATCTATATCTAGATCTGTTGCTAATGAATTACTTGGAATTCATGAGAGAAATATAATATCTAATATGAAATCTCAAACATAAGGCTTCTTTCATGGCTTCCTCCACTTTCAAGGAGTCAAATCTAAAACATATTATTTATCACATTCCTGGTTGATCTGCTTCAAATTTGTATTATCCGTTATCATGTCTTTATCACCATTCTTGAGGTAGGTTATATAAAATTCAATCTTATAGTCTTGATTGCAATTATTTGTTTGTAATTATGTTAAATTAACTATGAGATGTCAATATAATTTAATTTAGATAATTAATTTAAAATTTGTTATGGTATATTAAGGTTATGAACTGAATAATTAATGGGGGAATTAATTATGAAACTATGGAATTGTGATGTAGAGATTTAATTGCTGTATTTATTATGGAAATGAAAAGATTTTTGAAATTTAATAATTAATTAACAAATTACTTATTTTTATATTGAATTTGATGAATTGGAATAGTTAATGGTTTAATTAATTATTAGATATTATTGTGATTATTAGATTGATTGAGATAAAACAATTAATTATGGAATTAAATGAGTTTACTGGTTTGATTAAGTGGGAAAAATTAATTGATGAATTAATTATGTAGGATATTGTGATTGTGGGATTGAATTCAATTATTGATGAATGAATTTATTCATGTAATATGATTATTTAATTTTTGAATTAAATAATGATGTTAATTATGTTTTCATTAATTAATGGATTGTAAATAAAAAAAATTAATTAACGAATTAGTGAAGGGAATAAATAAGAAGAATTAATTATGAATTAATTAATCGAATACGACATGGTCAATTAATTGGAGAATTAATTTAAGGGAATTAAATGGATCAATAAATTCTAAATTAATTAATTGGATTAATGTGGAAAATTATTTTTTATATTAATTATTGGATTTATATATATTAATTAATTATAAAATTAATTAATGAAAAATATCCTAGATTAATTATTGGTTGAATTAATTAATGGGGGTTGTTGTGTTAATATAACTCTATAAGTAAGGTTAATTAATTGGTGAATTAATTAATTTTAATTTTTGTGATGATTCAATTAAGTAAATTAAATTAATTATTTGGTTAATTTAATAATGTGGATCCTTAAGATAATTATTTGTTGATTTGAGATTATTAATTGTAGAATTATTCACGTGACACTTAGTTTCATGTTTGACAGGTTTAATGGTATAATTAATCATGGGATATTGAGGTGTAAATTTAAGATAATTAATTGTAAAATTAATTTTGTGATATTGAATTATTTATTTGAGATAATTAATGGTAGAATTAGTCATGAGATATTTGGATTTTTAATGAGATAATTAAATGTAGAATATATTATTGTATTTTGAGTTTTTTGATATTGATTAATTAATTGATGAATTAATTAATTTGATTTATATTCTTAATTAATTGGCGATGTTTATTAAGTGGATATATGTGATAATATAATTGTTCAATTAGTTATGTAATTGTTTTCCTTAGTTAATTATTGAATAAGCTATAGTTATTAATGTTATTAGTTAATTTAATAATTAACATAAGAAAGTAAGTGATTAATTATTCGTTTGGTTAATTAAAGGGATTTATAAGCTTAATTAATTGGGAAAATAATTAAGTGTTTTCATGTGAAGTCTAATTTCTAAATTATCAATGAGGATGGTCTCATTGAATAATTGATAAATTAATGTGATATGTGGGTACAAGTTTAAATTTTTAATAACACTACTTAATGTGATGATTTGATATATGTGACAATGTCATTAATGTTGATTATGATTGATAAATGAGATATAGGGGATACGTATAAAATTGAGAATGGTAACATGCTCATTCAGAAGACTGTTTTGAATGGTAACATGCTCATTCAATTATGTATTATAAAATAGTGGATGGTAACATGATCATTCAGCCAACTATTATGAATTGTAAGATTTTTATTCACTTATTTATTATAGAATTATGAATGGTAACATGCTCATTTCGCCAACTATTAAGAATAGTAACATTCTAAATAAATTAGGAATTTTTAAATGTGGAGTGGAAACATGCTCATTCGGCCAAATTTTGAGAATGATAACATTCTCATTCAATTTTGTATTATTAAATGGTGAATGTTAACATTCTCATTCAGATAATTATTTTTAATGGTAACTTTATCATTCAATTATGTATTATTAAATGGTGAATATTTTCATGCTCATTCAGCCAAAAAATATGAATGGTAACATGCTCTTTAAATTTTGTATTTTTAAATGGGAAATGGTAACACACCCATTCACCCAACTATTAAGAATGTTAACATAGTAATTCAAAATATTTTTTTTTCAAAATAATGGTAATAATTTCATTAATTTGGAAAATTTTAATCATAACATGTTCATCCAAATTCTCTGATTTAATGAATGGTAAAGCGATCATTAATTTTTGAAACATGGATAGTAACATGGTCATCCAAATTTTGTGATTTAATGAATGGTACCAGGGTTATACAAATTGTGTAAATTATGGAATGGTATCCTGATCACACATTATGAAATAATAATGGTGATAATGGTACTCTGAGATATGGCCTCATATGAGAATACTTTGATCATCAACAAAATCTGAATCAGGAACTGAAATATGATGTCAAATTTGAATACATTGAGCTCTTTCATGAGACGGTGAAGGTGTTAAGATGTCATATTACCTAGGGAACACTTTGGGATCAAGCATTAGCCAATGATAATATTTAGGTACGAGTATTCTCAGGAACCCTATAGTTAATGTATTTAAATAAAGAACACAAGATAATGTAATAAGTATTTATTTATGTATTTTACATATTCATTATACAACTACATAATCTTTTTATTGACTATATTTTTTTAGAAACGGTTGGTGGTGGAATAGGAAGTTGTACTCAAATCCTACTCGAGATTCCTAATCATTAGGAATGTAGACTTTGTGCATCTATATAGGTTATGGGAAAAGAACCCATGTTATATGGCTGAGTTGGGATAGATCATGGATGAGGGATCAAAATATGGATTGGGAACCTCATGGGAGTCGTTTTTGTCTTTAATTTCAATTAATTGTTTAGAAAACTTGACACTTCCATTTTCATGGCATGTTTCCCATTTTAGTTAAATATTCTATTTGTTATTTTGGTTATCTTATAATATTTGTATTATTCACGAATATATATGATTCCACACTTGTTTATTTATTTTATACTGGTGTTTTACTCACCAAAAAGAGGGTAGAGTCTCTCCATGATCGATAATAGACCCATACTACTACTTAGTTTCTTCTAGAATACATGGAAGTGTGCCTGAGGTCATGTGACGAACTGGCTCATGGAACTGGTGTGTGGAACCTGGGCTGAGACCTAATAAATTAGTATCATAGTGAGTTATCTTTTCCTCATCTTTTGACTTACTATTTGGTAAATGTTGAAAGGAGATTATGAAGAGTCTTTGCAAGGATCCGGCCCCAGTTTTCCAGCAGTAGTTCCTTATTTTATTACATTATCATATAAACATGTATTTCATATCACAAAAGAATGAATAGTTTAGTAAATTTGGAAAACAAGATACATACATTAGTTTAACATTTTAACTTTAGTGGAAATTAAACATATAAACTAATTTTTAATAACACATAAACTCTTAGATTATCCTTCCAATACATTCATAATATTCATCTTCACCACCTAGGAAAAAACAAAACATAATAATGGAGTGGGATCATATGTTCAGTAAGGGAATGTAATATAGATGATGTTAACATAAACAAAAACACTAGTCATGGTGAATAATTGAAAAAACAGACCTTTAAAAGTATACTTGACTATAATATGGTAGGAATGAAAGATGATTAAATAAGGACATATAACTGATCATGATAGAATTAGAAAATTACCATTGATATTATACTTGTTGAATAATAAAAAGGATTAACAATTTAAAATACCATAATGAGGTAATGCATAATTCCATACATCTGAAACATTTTATTAAGGCCTCGTCATAGAAGTCTAAAAATACTAGTGTAAGGCCTCTTCCAAAACCCGATTCTAATTTATCTAATTAGACCTAACAATGGATAAAGGGGATATATTTGTGTCCAGAAATCAATTTCTATATACAGTATATTCATCTTATTAATGGGTCTAAACATAAAAAACATGATCATATGAAATAGCTTTCCTCAATCAGTACACATAAACACTAACAATTCTAAATAGAATGGTGAATTGTGTCATGACATAACATCCACTAGAAAACTAATCATAAAACATTTAATAAAATATGGTAGATTATAGACATAAGATATCACCCCTAATAAGACCTAAAATTCAAAAAAGGTGTCGTATTAAACAAAAATACTCCAATAAAATAATCGGGGAATTTTGGAGAGAAATACACTTTTACTTTGAAAAGAAGAGTTCATTGGGATTTTTTTTGAAACACTATAAATGATATAATGTAGTTTTTCCATTATGAAATGTGTGTTTTTAAAAATAATTAACTTAAATCAGATTATATATTGAATTTGAAAATAGGAATGAATTTGAGAAGATCATGTGAATCAGGAAAGTTTTATCAAAAGGAATTATGAATGTTCTTTGTAAAACATTTAACTCCCCTTAAATTAAATATTTACTTTTATTGCTACACATATATAGGAAATTAAAATTTAACTTATGAGGTGTATATAATAATAATTTATAACTTAATTGGGATTGAGTGAGTCAAATATTATCCTTAATGTAAATGGATATTCGGGTAGAAATCCCTTACCTTATGTCTGAAGGTATTCTACTCTTATCCTTAATTTCCTGGATAGTAAAAATAAATTCATTATTTAATTTAGTAAAAAATAATCTAAATATATTTGATTCATTGAAGTTATATTATGTTCCATTTATTTTCTTATTTATAATTTATAATATTGAATTCTATCGTTCTGGAGTGTTTGTTTTCCTTGACTTCATTATATGTCTTATTGATTATAAGTAATGGAGTTGATGTGGAATGGATATAATTCTCCAGAATTGTACTTGTATGATATTTATGAACGCATAATGGAGTAAAGGGTTATACTCATCATTTGTTTATATAGTATTCATATAAATAATTACATTAAAAATTTAGTGAAAATCCTTTATATGTTTTTTGGTAGTTTTTTTATCACAACGAACTAGTTTGGTTATATTATTTAACATTATATATAAATGAATGTTCCAGAATAATTACATATTATATAATACATATTTTATAGTCTATTTAAACCATAAAAATTGTTTCATTAACATCTATGATTATTGTAATAGAAATTGAATTCTCATCGTCTATGAATGTGATAAATTTACACATCCTGGACAATGTTTTCCTTTGTTTTTGCATAAAAGTAGGGAAATGAGAGAAGATTATCAATTATTACATTGTTGTAACAACATTAGATTATATATAAGTTACTTTATATTTCAATACCTTTAGAATAGATGATTTTAGGGGAGAAAAAGAAAAGAAACAGACTTGAAAGAAAAAGAGATGTTTAGAAATCCCTTACGAAAAATTTATTAGCTTAACAATGTCACATAAAATTTCATAAACTATGTTTATTAGAGAAAAAATGGTCTATAATTATTTTTTGCATAATATTTACAGATAGGGGGATCTGTAATGACATATCCCAACATAATAAAATGGATATTAAAGAAGAATAACATAAAAAGAGTGCTTGAAAAAAAGAATGGTGGTAGATTCCCATACCATGAAGTGTAAATCCAACAACATGAAGGTTGGGGCGTTGGGGGCTTCAGGACACCTTTGGAGGTCTACTAAGGAGGTAAAAATACTAGAACAAATAGAATGATGATTTTTTAAAAAATTTAATTGAATAAATGGGATGGTATTTTTAGAAAAAACAGAGGGAACATTTTCTTAATTTCTCAATAAACCTCAGTCGTGCTATATGAAAAACCATGGGATTGACCATTGTATTGACCATCTAAGACACCTCATATCATATATTAATATAACAAAGTTGAAAATAATTTTATATTAATTATTATATCATTATTATTTCATTAAACATACAAAATACTCAAATCTGTAGTTTTACTATTCAAGAAAAACTATAGAGTTTTTTTATTATTCATAAATTCAGTATAACCTAATATCGACCTTCAAAAAAATGTCCTTTATTTTATTATAGTAATTATCTAAATATGAAAATTTCATCTTTTATCCATGAAAATACTTATTTAGTTAAAATAATAACGAACATAAAATGCATTGTAAAATGCATAGTAAAATTTTTGATCCATAAAAAAATAAAATTATTTTATCATTTGTAATAAAAGAAGAATTTTTGGTAAGAATATTTCAGTATAATTTATATTAATAAAACCTTAGTTTGATATAATAATTTAATTCTCTTTGAAATGTAAAATTTTTACATGAAAATTCAATTTAAGAAATTCTCATATTTTTAGGAAACACAAAACTCAAAACAGAATTGACGGGGAATACATTGTATATATACTTGATTATGTGAGATTACTATTAAATTTTACATATTACTATTCATAAGGGTGAAAATACTATTCCCAACGGTCTAGTTACTATTACCCAAATAAAACTATGTTGATCATATTAGGCTCTAAATATCTTACTGATCACAACTATGTAGGTCAGGTTTTTGAAATATAAATCACAGAAGTTGAAAAAATATATTTAGCAGCATGGTTTTGACTATATTATATAACACAGTGTTTGTTTCTCATGGGTTCATTGTTTCATTCTTTCTATTTATTTGTAAAACCTTGGGGTGTAACATTCTGCCACCTCCCAAAAACTTCTTCTTTAAAATTACAATAATTCTACCTCATAAAATTATTTGGGTAGTTCTTCATCATAAGATCCTCAAGATCCCACATCGCATCTTCAAATTTATGATTTTTCCAATGTACCTTTACTAGTTGTGTCATCTGATTCCTCCACACCTATTCTTTAGTGCCAGAATCTGGATAGCCTTTTCATAGTAAGA
This sequence comes from Viscum album, assembly GCA_963277665.1. Lineage (NCBI taxonomy): Eukaryota > Viridiplantae > Streptophyta > Magnoliopsida > Santalales > Viscaceae > Viscum > Viscum album. The sequence continues at coordinate 598,268,553 of OY728134.1, read as the reverse complement.
TATGTTAGGCTCAAATTCGATACAATCAGACGTGAGTAAATGTGTTGGGTTAGGAATGTACATTCTAAAAAATGATAACTGGAACACATTGTGTACCTTATAAAGGCTAGGCATGATACCTTTAAAGCCTTATAAAATTAGCTTCATTCGTTGCAATGTTTTCATCCTCTTTTTGATTCAAACTAAATATTTTCCTTTCCAAATCATCTCATTGTTCTAGAGGAAAATAATTTAATAAGAATATTTTCTTAATGTTTATCCATTACATTTCATCTAATTCTTCCTCCTCCTTTATTTGTTGAATCAAAAACCACAATTAATCTGAATATCCTGATATACGATGAACTGCCATGACAACCTTCTCCCATTCATTACATCCCAAATTGGAAAATCTCTACTCTAGGGAACTTATCCACTAATCAAATACAAATGGGTATGTTATCCCATTTAATGATGGAGGTTTTTGAAACATAAATTTATCTAATATTTCACATCTACATTATGGTTAAGGATGATCCATATGTGTAAGGGTATTGTTCATAACCAGAGTCAACTGTCCCAGTAAAGTAATAAGAAGCTTAGAACCAATCACAGCTCAAATACTAACACCATTATGTTGCATTGAAGGAAAATACCATCATGGGATATGTACATTAAATAAGTTTCCATTCCTTCCGCTTGGAACCACTTTTAAATAACTGAAAACACTAAATTAGATTGTGAGTCACAATGTATAATGTGGAACACAAAAAACACTTAACAGAAATAGAAATTTTATGCATGTATAATCACATTATCATAAACATGATTAATTTGAGGATCTATTTAAATTAAAATCCTTCATAATATTTTATAATGAAAATGTGAATTATCCTATGTATATCCACCAGTATTGTCAAACCAGTGCACACTAAGGCCCATTATCGTGTACTAAGATACCCTAGGTCAATCTTGAAACTCTTTATAGAAGTTTTTACACCTTGGTTTATCTGTTCCAGATCCACTTCCACTTATAGATTCCAGAGAGGGATGTATTTTCTAAAAATATCCACATAAACTATTACCGACCAATATTCAAGGATGTTTTTCTATGTTTAACCATAAAGAATGTATTAGGGTATTGTTACCTAATTTACATTTTATAAATCTAGTTTTAAAATTTATACTAAACATCCTCTGATACCAAATGTAATGGCCCAACCATAGCTGTCCAAAGTACGTTGATTATTCTATTACAAATGCATATTAACAAGGAAGTCGTATCCTGAAGTAACTAATAGTTCAGTTGCATTGAAAAACATGATACATATATAGGATAAAAAATAAAACATGAATGTAAATTCTACATATCATCTTCTTTTTAATCACACATAAACAATGAGATTATCCTTGAAAGTAATTCATAATATTCATCTTCACAAACTGGGGGAAAATAAAACATAAGAAATGGGTGTGATGAGATGCTTAGTTAGGGTGGTTAATATAGCGGAAGATATCATAAATACAAACACATGGCATGGTGAATAACTGAACACACATTCCTTCAAAAATTATGGTTGAGCATAATATAGTGGGAGTGAAAGCTAATTAAATAAGGTCATATAAAAGATCATGATATAATGAAACATAACCATTTATATTCTATTGGATGAATAATAACATGGTTTATTAATTTATAATACCATAATGAGGTAATTCATAATGCAAGACATTTGAAATAAGTTCTCAAGGAATCATCCAAGATGTCTGAAAATACTATTCTAAGGTCTCATCTAAAACCCAATTCTGTTTTGTTTGATGAGACGTACCAATGCATAGAGGGGATATTTCAAGACCACATGTAACCTTTTATGATTAATTAACTCCTCATATGAAAGGGTTTAACCATAAACAACATGATCATATGAAATAAATATACCCAATTTTTACACATAAACACAAATTGTTCTAAGTTTAATGGTGAATGGTATCAAGAAAGATCATACACAGTTCAAATAATCATAAACCATTTAATAAAATACATTTGATGATAGATATAATATATTAACATCAATAAGACATAAATTCAATAAATTTGTTTAATTAAACAAAAATTCTATAACAATACCATTGAGTAATTTTTTGGAGTAATGTACTTTTACATTGAAAGGAAGAGTTCTGTTATAATTTTTTTGCATGAAACCAGAAATGAACTAATGAAGTTTTTGCAATGATAATATGATTGGTTTTAATTTTTTGATTAAATCATATTATATACTACACTTTATAATACTAAAGAAATTGAGAAATTAATGTTAATCGTTGTTGATTTATCTAAAAGAATTGAGAAAGATCATAATAAAACATTTAACTCCCTATAAAATAAATATTGATTCTGATTGGTAAAAATATATAGGATTTTCACATAGAAAATATTAGTATTTCATAAAAACAATTAATAATTTAAAAAGGATTTATTGATACAAAGACTATCCTGAATATAAATGGAGGATTAGGTAGAAGAACTGTACCTTATGTACGAATGTATTATGCAGTTTTCCTTAATGTACATGATAATAAGATAAAATAGTTAAATTAATTAATTAATTCATAAAATTATCTATATATACATTATTCATTATAGTTTTATTATGTTCATTTATGTTCTTATTTATAAGTTATAAGTTTGATTTATGTCGTTTTGGACTGTTCATTTTCCTTCAATTCATAATCTGTCTACTTAATTATAAGTAATTGTGTTTATGTGGAATGGATATAATTCACCAAAATTTAAGATATATTATATTTATTATCTTATTTTAGTGTAAATCATTATACATATAATTTTGTTATATATTATGATCATTAATAGTAGATAAAAAACATAGTGATAATCGCACATAATTGTTACATCGGTTTTTCGATCAAAACAAACTAGTTTTGTTATATTATTTATTAATATGTATAAATTATGGTTATAGAATCATTAAATAAGATATAATACATATTTTAGAACTTGTTTCAACAATAAAGTATGGTTCATGACCATCCTTGATGTCGGTAATTCAAATTGAAAACTTGTTTTCCTTTATTGCAAAAAATTAACATACCTCGTACGATGTTTTAATTTCATTTTGTAAAAAAGGCTGCATAAGTGAGATGATGATGAATTATTACATTGGTATAAAAAAATTATAGTATATTTAAGGTACTAGATTTATCATACCTTTTTGATGAGGGGATTTGAGGAGAAAAAATTAATAGAATGGATCTGGAATGAAAAAGAGATGTCATGAAATCCCTTACAAAAAAATTCCGCAGCCTAATGAAGTAATTTAAAAGATAACAAAGTATATTGATTAGAAAAAAAGGGTATATCATAATTTTTATGTAATATTTATAGACAGGGGGATATGATATGAAATATACCAACATAATACAATTGATATTAAAAATGGATAGCATAAAAGGAGTGCTTAAAAAAGGGATTGGTGGTAGATTCCCATTCCATGTAGAGTAACTCCTAAAACATGAAGAGTAGGACATTGTGGTCTTGTGGACACCATGGGAGGACTTCTAGGGAGGTAAAACTACCAGATATTCAGGGATGATAAATTTTTAATTAATGGAATGGAATTAATCGGTGGGTATTTACAACAAAAGTGGGAGAAATTTTTATTAATTTATGAGGACACCTTAGTAGTGTTATATGATAAACCATGGGGTTTCTCATGGTATATTCCTAAGGTATTGGCCAAAAGAGGAACCTTATTTTATATTTAAAATTACACAAGTAGAGTCATATTTTATACTAATTATTACATCATTATGATCTCATTAAAGATATCAAACACTCAAATTTTTGATTTTAATATTCCCGAAAAATGATAGTATTTTTATTAAACTCTCATAAATTCATCAAAACCAAATATCGAAATTTGGAATTCAAATATGAAATTTAATTTATCCTACTAATTACATAAATATAAACATTTTATATTTTATCTATGAAAATAATTATTTATTAATAATAATAGTGGAAATAAAATGCATTGAGTAATTAATAGTGAAATTTTTTACAGTTAAATCATTAATTATTTTATCATTTGAAAGTAAAGAATACTATTTTTAAAAGGATATTTCATTGGTATAAATATTAATAAAACCTCAGTTTGATTTAATAATTTAAATATCTCTGAAATGTATATTTTCTACCTAGAAAACAAATATTTCAAATTCATAATATTTCTTAGAAAAACAAAAATAAAAAAAATGATGGATAAAAAATTTGATTTATACATTATTAGATGTGGTTACTAGTCTATTTGTCATATTACTATTCATAAGGGTAAAATTACTATTCTAGATTATTAAATATATAATCAGTAAAAAAATTATGTTGATCTTATCAGACAATAAATATCTTACTGATAGCGATCTCATATTTTTGTTTTTTGAAATTCAAATCATAGAAGTGGAAAAAAATTTGTTTAGCATCTAGGTCATAACTGTCTCCAATATCATAGTGTTTGTTTCGTAGGGGATCAAAGTTTTATTCATTCTATTTATTTATAAAACCTTAGGATGATACATTCAGGGATTTGATATAAACTCGTGAATGGGATTAAATAATAATATTAATAGTATTTTTGGATTATTAAAACTCAATCTTGTATGCAAGGAAATGCATCTCTGTGTTTTCTAAACAATAAGATAAAATTATCTTTTTTGTGTCACAAAATATACTTCATAAAATGTTATAATTTACTAATCTTTAGTCTGTTATAAGACACTACTATAGAACCTTCTCAGAACATTAGAGAAATTTCCAAATGAATGTCATGATAGGCCATATGTAGTAGATTCTCTACAGATATTTGACATCATTATTCTGAAAGGGGTATGTTAAAAAATTCCATGCTATTGGTGATCGGAAAATGGTCTTCAATGGATGGTTGAAATTGGTCATTCATTTTTGAGGTAGTTTCATGTAGCATAGGTAGACTTCATCTATTCTTTAGATCAGATTCTACTGGGTCTTTATGAGTGGGAATCACCTAATAATGATGTTTTCTTGATCACATCCACATTATTTACTTCATTTTTTTGACACAGGTGGTTCCCATCATTATATATCATTACAATTAGGTTCTACTCATTAACCATCAAATATGTTTTCATATAAGTTATTCCAAATTTATTCACCATTATTTATGAAATTAGATTCTCTCTGGAAAAGAACATAGTATCCTATAATGTTCTCATACTATAGTCATCATTGGGAAATTATAATTCTAGAGATGATGACCTTTGATGTGATCCTGAACATGGAATGGTTGACTGGATTCCTATATCACATGGACTATTATCGAAGGTTGGTTATTTTTAATTACCAAAATAGGGAGAAGATCATGATTAATAGAGAGTGTGAACATGGATTTTGGAGAGTTGGACAATATATGAGGCATTGTGGGACTATCAACTAGCAGATGGTGATATTTTATCATTTGTTGCAGATCAATTGACCCCCCACATCGTCAATCCTTTGATGTATTGGTTACAATATGTCTTACCAAAATACTTCATGGGGAATCCTCTTGATAGATGAGTTGTTTTCCTCAGAACGTGGGTTTTGGTTCAGAATCACAATTTCCAAAATATTTCCAATGTATTTTTTTATGGAGTTGAAACAACACCACATGATTCTATATCCAAATGGACCGTATTTATAAAGGTACACATTTTTTATCTTTGTTGACCTATGAAACCTTTGAACTCACATTTGTTGTGATGATGGGAGGCTAGACTCATCAATTCCTTTTAGGGGAATTATTTCCAACTCTGGGACTCTCTTATTGATTTAAGATATGTTCATGAATCCTTATTTAATTTCCATGTATTATATGAGTTATCCCAATATTAGCTACCAATTATTTGCATATGTGTAATTTAGAATCATCTGTATGTATTCGAAATTCTCCATCAATGGAGATATCTATGTGTATCTATAAGGCCCCAGCCTTAATCCTTACATAATCTTGAGTTATCACAAGATTACACGTTGAGGATCTTTTCGGGTTTAGAGTTTTAGAGAATTAGATCATAAAACTTGCATTACATTCCACATATAAACAAAGTGGTTACATAAAGATAGTATTCTTCATTCCCATCAATGGGAACATATTTAAAATAAACATGGATTCTTTCTTGAAACATCCTTGACACTATCATCATATCATGTACCTTTCCCTTGACCTGTGAAAAACATTTCAAAAAAACGTGGGATGAGCATAAAAAGCTCAGTAAGGGATATAAAAATGTGGAAAGGAAACATGGGTACATATATACATAAGAATGACATCATACTTTACCCATAAAACATAAGCACTTTAACATACCTCATTAAATCATGAATAAATCATAGAAATCATAAGACATAAAGGTAACTTGAGGCATTCATAACATTCTTACGTAGGGAGTAACCCTCTTGGTTACGTTTGGAATACCAATCATAGTATATTCCCTAAAATCTCTTCGGAGAACCTTAATGTTTCACTCCTTCGTGTTACCCAATGCATTGGAAAGCTATATCGGGCTCACCCGCCCTTAGTTTATCACGGAACCACCTGTTTTCATAATAATGCCCAAGAACCTCAACATAATCATATCACATAAAACATTCATAAAGGAAACATAACATTCCCACATTTCAATCACAGGATATCAATACAACACATTGATATACAAACATTATGAAAACCATTTTCGATACCAAAATAAAAGAAAAGTAAAACATGGTATTTATTTTTCTTTTAAAAAGAAGGTATGGATTATAGAGGAAGCCGAAACTCAAATAACAGTCACGACGGCAAAGAAGTCATTGTCGCCGCATACGTACGACAAAAACATTCCCTTTTGTCGTTTAGTAAACGCTTATTATAAAAAATATTCCTTTTGAATAAACGTAAAAGTCAAAGGGGTTTATACACCGTATAAAAGAAAGTTGTGTATAAAATAAAATATGCCACAATGAAAGGAGATTGAGACGAAGTCCCATACCTCGTATCCGACTTGCCTCGATCGTTCTTTAATGTCCTGAATAATAAACTTGAGTTAATTTCTACTTTTTTAAGAACCTTTTTCAAGTTCACTATTCCTTTTATATCACTTATTTCCACGTCATGAACACTATGTAATTATTTAAGTTAATAACGGTCGTTTTAACGATCATTGGTACTTGAGTCAAATATAAGCCCTTTATAATTACATGTTGTTCATGTATCCATTATATCTAGAATGTTATTCATGTTGTAGATATCATATATTTCATATATATCTAGTACATGAATGCATTTATAATATTACATAATCATTTAGAGGTATGAAATGAAATGCACCGTTCATGGAGACGGTAAGCCGTACGTACGCATGAACGCTACTTCCATTTCTATTTCGTATTTTTTGGAACGGAATAATAATGATATAAGAGTATATTATAATTCAAGTATAATTTCATATATAATATCATAGTTACATCCTTTATACGTCCCACATATTGTATTTAACGAATCAAATCACTTTGAGGGGGCGGTAGTCCGCACTTCCTTAAATGAAGATATCGCGTTTACCCATAATGGAAACCATAAAGGTATGCCCAAAATGAAAAAAAAACATAAGATTAAGGAAAAAATAAACATATTATATATCATATATAAAAATAGTGACATCATAATGGAAACCTTTGAAGGTGTTAAATGAGTATTGAACAATCATCGTTTTGGGAGGAAGAATTTCACCATCCATGGAAACCGTATGTTCTTTAACCATTTGATGTAGTTGTGTGAGAGTGTAGCTCGAATAAATCTTATTACAACATCCTAGTATATTGAAGATACTGGTTTTGTTACAAAATAAGTAAATAAAAAGAGTTTATGGGGTTGGAGAAGAAAAATAAAACAAATGACCATGAGAGAATAAATTACCTTTAAAAGTATAACTCCTTTTGATTTGAGCCTAAAGGCTTCCTTTGAAAGGATTATGCCCAAAGGGAATCCTCTAGGATGAGGCGAGGGATGTGGAGAGAGTAAATGGGCAGGGGTGTCCGAGCAAAAGGCTTGAGGAGTGTGTGAAATGAGGTAGAGGTGGGGGCCTTTTATAAGAGGAGAGGAGGGGCACTTTTGGAAATCATGAAACAATTATTTTATTTTCAAAAGTGTTTCGAATTTCTAAGGTCCCACATTGATATATTTCGAGGATAAGCTGATAAGGCTTCTAAATATTCCCATACAATAGTTTTTGGAAAAGTGTAGGTCTTAGATATTACATTATCTTTCCATTTTATTTTAATCGTTAAATAATGAGGTCATCGCTGCATCATCATGATGTCATAAATAATTTAATTTATTTAATGTCTAAAAATTATAAAAAAACTAATATGATGTAGGAAATATTTTTATCTTTCCAATGACTATTTATAATCAAAAATCTGATCTTTATAACCCCATGTAAAAATTGTTCTCGTAAAACATATTATGTTTGTGTCATTTTTACTTTTACATTAAATAAAACGTTATTTATGTCATTTCCCAACCAAAGTGGCTCCATGGGGTCCCCAAGTTGACCCATGGCTTGTCTTGGTCGGCCATGACACAACCAATGAGGGTAGGACATGTTTAAAGCTCATCTTATTTTATTAAAGCATTATTTTTAACTTAAACTACACTAATTACCACTAATCGCGATTAAGAACTTAATAAGTTACTATTCACCAAAAAATTATTTTAATCCCATTGAACCACATTTTACTTCTTAATGACAACCATGTATGTCGGATTTTTGAAATTCAAAACACAAAGGTGGCAAAATTTCATTTAAACGAAAAATCAGTTTCTTTAACTACCACTTAGTGATTTCACTATTAATCAAAACTTAAAGTTTTTCAGAAAAATACCAAAACTTCACCCTAAGCTATATTTGATATTCTGAATTCAAAAATGAAGTCTATTTTACAAAATTAAAAACATATAAGTCACATTAATTAATTTAATAATTAATTCCCACTGTCAGAGCAAATAGCGTGTTTTATGAAACAATAAGTATCAAAAGATTGACACCAGTTTAAGTCTAATTTCAAAGTGAAATTGATTCCAATGACCACCATTGGATAAAATGGTAATCATATATTCTAATTTCACTTCAAAACCAATTCAAAAGATATTATAATCATATAAATAAATTATATTAAAAATCAGTTTTGATGTAAAATGCAGTATTTTTCACTATTCATGAAAAATGAACATTGTCAGAAAAATACCAAAAATTAACACAAAGTAAATTTTGATGTCCCAATCATAAAGAATAAGTTTAATTTGAAAAACATAGTTTATAAAAATGTCAAAATATAGATTCAAAAATGGTTTTCCATCAAAAGGCAGTAAAACAATCTTTTAAAAAATATTAGTGTATTCTATGCTTCAGATTGGATTTATTTTCATTTTAAGCCTCTAAAACACTATCTAATTCATTAATAGACATAGATAAAAATATCTATTATTCATTACTTACATGGGATGTTACATCCTTCCCCCCTTTAGAAAATTGTGTCCCCACAATTTATTTACATATAGAATAAATGGGGGGTACTTATCCCTCATTGCATTTTCAGATTCCCATGTTGCCTCTTCCATCATGTGGTTTATCCACAAAACCTTTACCTGCTTAATCACCTTATTCCATAACACTTGCTCCCTGTGGTCAAGAACTTGGACCGGTTGTTCCTCATAAGATATGTTCTTTTCCAGCTGAACTACCTCTGGACTCAAAACATGATATGGATCTGGCATGTACTTTCTCAACATCGAAACATGAAAAAACATTGTGTACCAGAGATAAACTCGGAGGTAAAGCCACCCGGTATGCAACTGATCCAACTATCTCCAGAATTTCATATGGTCCAATGAACCTTGGACTCAGATTTCCTTTCTTACCAAATCACATCACACATTTCCATGGTGATACTTTGAGAAAAACATGATCACCTACCTCAAAAGATAGATCCTTCCTCCTGTTGTCTGCATAACTCTTCTGCCTACTCTGAGCTGTTCTCATGTGTTTCTGAATCAGCTGAACTTTATCTGCCATCTCTTCTACCAATTCTGATCCCATCAACTTCCTTTCACCCACTTCATCCCAGAAAGCTGGAGTTCGACACTGCTTCCAATATAATGCCTGAAATGGTGCCATCTGTATACTGGAATGAAAACTGTTATTATATGAAAATTCAACCAAAGAAAGATATTGGTCCCAACTTCCCTGATAATCCATAGAACAGGCTCGTAGCATATCCTCCAATGTCTGAATTTTTCGTTCTGACTGCCCATCTAATTGAGGATGAAAAGCTGTACTAAAATTTAATTCAGTACCCAATGACTTCTGAAGGCTTTCCAAAAGTTAGAAGTGAACCTGGGATCACGATCAGATACAATGGAGAGAGGAACTCCATGTAACCTGACTACCTCTTTAAGATACAAAAGGGAAAGTTGATCTAGGGAAAAAGTATCTCGTATCGCAAGGAAATGAGCAGACTTGGTGAAGCGATCAACAATAACCCAGACTGTATTATTACCTCGAGATGTCTTCGGTAACCCCACAACAAAGTCCATGGATATATTCTCCCATTTCCACTCTGGCACTAGTAAAGGCTGAGGCATCCCTTTCGGTAACTTCCGCTCTGCTTTAACTTGTTGACATGTAAAACACTTCACAGTAAAATCAGCAATATCTCTTTTCATTCCATCCCACCAGTAATACTCCCGCAGATCTCTATACATCTTAGTACTACCTGGATGAACTGAAAACGGAGAACTATGAGCTTCACATAACAACTCTCTCTTCATCTTTGAATCACAGGGCACACACAATCTCTTCCCAAATCTCAAAACACAATCATTATCAATGTAGAATTCAGGCAACTTACCTTTCTGAACCAGCTCTACCTTTTTCTGCAACTCACTGTCTGGCTTCTGTGCTTGCTTGATTCTATCTGATAGAGATGATATCACTGATACCTGAAACAAAACAGAAGAACTTCCAACACCAACAACTTCTATGCCAAAGTTCATCAAATCCTTAACCAAAGGATCACGTTCTAAACGCAACATTGCTAATGAAGCATTACTTTTTCGACTCAAAGCATCGGCCACTTTATTTGCTTTTCCCGGACGGTAATGAATTGTACAATCATAATCCTTGATTAATTCCAGCCATCTCCTCTGTCTCATGTTCAATTATTTATGAGTGAATATATACTTTAAACTTTTGTGATCGGTATATATTTCACACTTTAATCCATACAAATGATGCCTCCAAATTTTTAAAGCAAAGACAACAACAGCTAATTCCAAATCATGTGTAGGGTAATTTACCTCATGAGTTTTCAACTGTCGTGAAGCATAAGCAATTACCTGATCATTCTTCATTAGGACGCAACCAATTCCTTTCAATGAAGCATCACTGTAGATAAAAAACTCACCATTCCTGGAAGGTTGTGCCAAAACTAGAGCATTCACCAATCTTCTTTTTAATTCCTGAAAACAATCATCACATTCTTTTGTCCAGATAAACTTAACACCCTTCCGAGTTAGCTTACTCATTATACTAGATAACCGTGAAAAATTTCTAACAAACCTTCGGTAATATCCCGCCAAACCAAGGATGCTACGAATCTCGGTAACATTTGTGGGTCTTGGCCAGTCTTCCACAACCTTTGTTTTTGTAGGATCAACAGTTATCCCATCTCATTGCACTTATAACATTTCACTAACTGTTCATCAAATTTGGTCTTACCATCACCCTGATCTTTTTTAGTGCAATCACGAGCCTTATGTCCCATCTTACCACATCGATAGCACTTTCCATAATTCATAAGACATTCCCCCGCATTCCTTTTTCCACATTTATCGCAAACTGGAAACTTAGTTTTCTTACCATCAGTCTTTTTTGACGAATTCTTACCTTTCTCCTACCACCTCGATCTCTTCTTCTTCTAGTTGTTATAGAACACTTAGTCATTGAAAAACTCCATTTCCACCTTCTCAGCACATCGAACAAGCTTTTCATAACATTTAAACTCACGAGAAGCTAATTCCCTTCGACATTTTGTCTTTGATCCTAAGTAAAAACGATTGATTTTACTATCAAGGTCTCGGATAAAATTTGGAGCATACCTTGCCAATCGAGTGAAGCTTTCTTCATAGGTATCCACTGAGTCTTCCTCTTGCCTCAATTCCAAGAATTGCTTTTCCATCCTAAGTCAAACAGACTTAGGAAAATACTTCTCAAGAAACATACCTTTGAATTCATCCCAGTCAAGAGCATCAATCTCATCAGCGTCCCTGATATTTTTAACCATCGACCACCACTGATCTGCTTCACCCTCCAAATGATAAATATCAAGACAAACCTTTTGATTGTCTGAACACCCCATGACATCAAAAATCTTCTCTAGTGCTTTAATCCACCCTTCAGCTAACACAGGGTCAGATGATCCTCTGAATGATGGGGGATGTTGCCTCATGAAATGTTCCACCACTGACATGTTCCTCTGCGGTTGATCTGGCTGATCTCGTGTATGGATACCACCACCATTTATCTCTTTAGTAAACTGTGCCATTACTGCAACAAACTATTCAGTTCTAATTCCGACCATTTCTGGATGCTGATTCGGAAGGTTATTTCCTTCTGTATTCCTTCCTAGCACCGCTTCCCTGTTTCCTCTACGGAAAACCATTCTGAACAAACATGTCTTAGATGAAGCAACATGGTAATCTTTAAATTCTATATCACTTCAAAAAAAATATTTTTGGATAATAATTTAATAGAATTCTAACTCCTAAAGTTATCTAAACCGACCTCTGATACCAACTATAAGGCCCCAGCCTTAAACCTTACATAATCTTGAGATATCACAAGATTACACGTTGAGGATCTTTTCGGGTTGAGAGTTTTAGAGAATTAGATCATAAAACTTGCATTACATTCCACATATAAACAAAGTGGTTACATAAAGATAGTATTCTTCATTCACATCAATGGAAACATATTAAAAATAAACATGGATTCTTTCTTGACACTTCCTTGACACTATCATCATATCATGTACCTTTCCCTTGACCTGTGAAAAACATTTCAAAAAAACTTCGGATGAGCATAAAAATCTCGGTATGGGATATAAAAATATGGAAAGGAAACATGGGTACATATATACATAAGAATGACGTCATAATTTACCCATAAAACATAAGCACTTTAACATACCTCATCAAATCATGAATAAATCATAGAAATCATAAGACATAAAGGTAACTTGAGGCATTCATAACATTCTTACGTAGGGAGTAACCCTCTTGGTTACGTTTGGAATACCCATCACAGTATATTCCCAAAAATATCTTCGGAGAAACCTTAATGTTTCACTCCTTCGCGTTACCCAATGCATTGGAGAGCTATATTGGGCTCACCTTCCCTTAGTTTATCACGGCACCACCCGTTTTCATAATAATGCCCAAGAACCTCAACATAATCATATCACATAAAACATGCATAAAGGAAACATAACATTCCCATCTTTCAATCACAAGATATCAATACAACACATTGATATACAAACATTATGAAAACCATTTTCGATACCAAAATAAAAGAAAAGTAAAACATGGTATTTATTTTTCTTTCAAAAAGAAGGTATGGCTTATAGAGGAATCCGAAACACAAATAACGGTCACGACGGCAGAGAAGTCGTTGTCTCCGCATACGTACGACAAAAACATTCCCTTTTGTCTTTTAGTAAACGCTTCGTATAAAAAAGATTCCTTTTAAATAAACGTAAAAGTCAAAGGGGTTTATACACCGTATAAAAGAAAGTTGTGTATAAAATAAAATATGCCTCAATGAAAGGAGATTGAGACGAAGTCCCATACCTCGTATCCGACTTGACTCGATCATTCTTTAATATCCTGAATAATAAACTTGAGTAAATTTCTACTTGTTTAAGAACCTTTTTCAAGTTCATGATTCCTTTTATATCACTTATTTCCACTTCATGAACACTATGTAATTATTTAAGTTAATAACGGTCGTTTTAACAATCAATGGTACTTGAGTCAAAAATAAACCCTTTATAATTACATGTTGTTCATGTATCCATTATATCCAGAATGGTATTCATGATGTATATATCATATAAGTAATATATATCCAGTACATGCATGCATTTATAATATTACATAATCATTTAGAGGTATGAAATGAAATGCACCGTTCATGGAGACGGTAAGCCGTACGTACACATGAACGCTACTTCCATTTCTATTTCGTATTTTTTGGGATGGAATCATAATGATATAAGATTATATTATAATTCAAGTATAATATCATATATAATATCATAGTTACATCCTTTATACGTCCCACATATGGTATTTAACGAATCAAATCACTTTGAGGGGGCGGTAGTATGCACTTCCTTAAATGAAGACATCGCGTTTACCCATAATGGAAACCATAAAGGTATTCCCAAAATGATAAAAATAGAAGCTTAAGGAAAAAATAAACATATTATAAATCATATATAAAAATAGTGACATCATAATGGCCACCTTTGAAGGCGTTAAATGAGTATTGAACAATCATCGTTTCGGGAGGCAGAATTTCTCCATCCACGGAAACCGTATGTTCTTTAACAATTTTATGTAGTTGTGTGAGAGTTTAGCTCGAATAAATATTATAAAAACATCCTAGTATATTGAAGATACTTGTTTTGTTACAATTGAAGTAAATAAAAAGAGTTTAGGGGGTTGGAGAAGCAAAATAAAACAAATGAACATGAGAGAATGAATTACCTTTAAAAGTGTAACTCCTTTTGATTTGAGCCTAAAGGCTTCCTTTGAAAGGATTCTTCCCAAATAGAATACTCTAGGATGAGGAGAGGGATGTGGAGAGAGTAAATGGGCAGGGGTTGGCCGAGCCAAAGGCTTGAGGAGTGTGTGAAATGAGGTAGAGGTGGGGGCCTTTTATAAGAGGAGAGGAGGGGCACTTTTGGAAATCATGACACTATTATTTTATTTTCAAAAGTGTTTCAAATTTCTAAGGTCCCACAATGATATATTTCTAGGATAAGATGATAAGGCTTCTAAATATTCCCATCCAATAGTTTTTGGACAAGTGTAGGTCTTAGATATTACATTATCTTTCCATTTTATTTTAATCGTTAAATAATGAGGTCATCGCTGCATCATCATGATGTCATAAATAATTTAATTTATTTAATGTCTAAAAATTATACAAAAAATAATATGATGTAGGAAATATTTTTAGTTTTCCAATTACTATTTATAATCAATAATCTGATCTTTATAACCCCATGTAAAAATTGTTTTCGTAAAACATATTATGTTTGTGTCATTTTTACTTTTATATTAAATAAAAAGTTATTTATGTCATTTCCCAAGAAAAGTGGCTCCATGGGGTCCCCAAGTTGACCCATGGATTTTCTTGGTCGGCCATGACACAACCAATGAGGTTAGTACATGTGTCAAGCTCATCTTATTTTATTAAAGCATTATTTTTACCTTAAACTACACTAATTACCACTAATCGCGATTAAGAACTTAATAAGTTACTATTCACCAAAAAAATTATTTTAATCCCATTGAACCACATTTTACTTCTTAATGACAAACATGTATGTCAGATTTTTGAAATTCAAAACACAAAGGTGGCAAAATTTCATTTAAACGAAAAATCGGTTTCTTTAACTACCACTTAGTGATTTCACTATTCATCAAAAATTGACGTTTTTCAGAAAAATACTGAAACTTCACCCTAAGATATATTTGATATTCTGAATTCAAAAATGAAGTCTATTTTACAAAATTCAGAACATATAATTCACATTAATTAATTTAATAATTAATTCCTGTTGTCAGAGCAAATAGCGTGTTTTATGAAATAATAAGTATCAAAAGATTGACACCAGTTTAAGTCTAATTTCAAAGTGAAATTGATTCCAATGACCACCATTGGATAAAATGGTAAAAATATATTCTAATTTAACTTCAAAACCAATTCAAAATATAATATAATCATATAAATAAATTAGATGAAAAAGCAGTTTTGATGTAAAATGCCGTATTTTTCACTATTCATTAAAAATGAACATTGTCAAAAAAATACCAAAAATTCGCACAAAGTAAATATTGATGTCCCAATCATAAAGAATAAGTTTATTTTGACAAACATAGTTTATAAAATTGTCAAAAGATAGATTAAAAAATGGTTTGCCATCAAAAGGCAGTAAAACAATCTTTTAAAAAATATTAGTGCATTCTATGCTTAAGATTGGATTTATTTTCATTTTAAGCCTCTAAAACACTATCTAATTCATTAATAGACATAGATAAAAATATCTATTATTATTTACTTACTTGGGATGTTACAGTATCTAATGTTTTCCATTGATGGTATCCTCTTATATATTACATTGATGTTATTTGGTCGTTATCACGACAATACTAGTTTTTAAGCCACTTAGTGTGAAAATAGAGAGTACATTTTGATCTAGGTAGACAAATGTCACTCTAGAATTTATCTTCATCCAATAAGAAGGAAATATAATATGGAATTTATCATTATCTTGGGAGACAGAAGTTGTTTTGATGTTGGGATGGAACTGATAGATTGGATACCTATATACCTCATGGAAGGAATCAGAACCCACATAGTTTGGTGTTGCTTAATGGGACACATCATACCACTTAGGGTCATGTGATGAGAACCTAATAGTATTGTTTAAATGTTGTGTGGTAACGAAATCTAAGAGAAATTTTCTTATTAAAATATTGATGTGGGAATTCTGTCGAAATATACCAAGGAACATGGATGAGATGTGACATCCCATGTAGAATTAGACACTTCTAGGAATGCAACCCAGATTGAAAATGATTAATTTAGAGTGTTGGGTTTTAACCTTCAGTATGCTAATTCCATACCACATTTGGATGGGTATCAATGCTCATGTAGTTCGGTATGTCTCTTAGGTTAGTATGGATCTTTGGGAGAAACAGGTTGAGGCTTAATCTTTTATAGGATTCCATTGTAATATGGTTCACAATAGATATTTTCACTAAAGGATATTTATGGGGATTTTATTCAGGTTTTACTCTTATTGAGGATTCATGGATTAAAGGAATTAGGAATAATGATTATTCTGATGTAGGATACCTAGTGATTTCTCATATCATGGATGAGAGGATATAGAGCGTGGGCCTCAGGGAGGTGTCGTGCATTTCCTAGTTATGGTGGGAATAATAGTTCTCATCGATCATTCCATCATGTGGATTTTATGAATGTCGTCATCATTGCAACCCTATAATCACTTGTGATTCATTCTTGGTATGAGAAAAAAATATGATGTTGATGATTCAACAAACCACACACTTTACTTCCTTCGATGATGGAATGTGAAGGGGAAACGACAAAAGAGGTCGTAGCTGTGACGCTTACCTATATTCTCATAACATTAGTCGAGGGTCCAATGAAATGAAGGGATGATAGTGAAGTGTATAATGATGATAGGGACTATAAATTTGAACCTAAAAGGATATGTGATTACACCAGGATGTATGTCCACCAATATGCTCTCCTTCTAGAGGAGGATCTATTTCCCTATTTAAGGGGAAACAAATCTGTGATATATACCCTCACTACTAGGAACTGGAGGTCCAGGTCATAACACAAGAAGGTTCAGACATGGTCAAAACCCCAATAATTTATATTGGGAACTCCCGAACACTATCCCTAGGGTAATTTTCCATGTGAAAATATATATACAAACCTAAAGATACCCCACATATCCTAGCCCTCTTTTAGTAAAATTGTGGAAAACTTCTGACTATAGAAATACAAATTCACCTGAGAGACTCTCTAATATGAAATTCCATATGGTTTTTAAATTAAGAGGTCTTGGTGGAGGTCCCAACATGATCCCATTCAGACATGAGATACAAGGAATAAGAATACCTACCATGACTGCCTTGAAAGAGTGATTAATGTATAGCTTGTGTAGATCTTTATAGTAGTTAGTGCACACATGTATGACATGAAGGTATACCATGTAGGTACAATGAGGAACTAAAAAAATTCTAAACCCAGTGGAGAGAATTCTAGGAAATATTGAATTGATATCTTGGAAAAAATCACTTGGGTGAGGTTTTAATCTATGCACCATGAGTCTCCTCTAGTGTCTTTGGAAGAATTCCATGTAGCACTTTGTTTATGTAAAGGAACTCACACTTGTGGTATCTTTTTATAGAATACGTATCCTAAATCCGATTTCTTGTATATGAAACTCAGGATGGAATTTTATCTTTTCTATCCCTTTCAATCATTTCATCTATCATGTTTTAGAATGCTACTTGGTAAAATTCAGGGGACCTCGGCGAAGGATCTATACAACGAGAGATTTGGTAGTTTTTCAAACATTTTTGTTGTCTAAATGGGGAGCCTAAGGGTCCTATTTATAGGAAATGTGGGGACTTGGTCCAAGGGAGGTCACTGGATTATGTCTTGGGAATAGGTCCAGAGTGTATCACTTCTGCATAGGGGAGTAAAAAATTACATAGTTGTGTAGTTCTTCGGCCAAGGTCTTCAGCGTAGGTCCTCAACGTAGGTACTTAGCATAGCTCTATGGAGTAGGTCCTTGGTTTAGGGTGATGCGATTTTGGGTTTCACTTGAAGGCCATGTGATGGTCTTTTTGAGTGAAAGTTTCTATGTATGTCAGTTCGGATAGTTTTATTTTCTTCTTCTCAAATTTCCTCGATAAAAATTTATTTTCATATTCTGTTTCCCATCCCTTTTTTAAATGAAGTGTCAATAAAATCCCCCCCCCCCACTCTCAGGATCAGAACAAAAAAATGAGGGTCTATTCATGAGGTAATATTTTGGGTAAAATATTGTGAAGAATTTATTTTGGATTTCACATACCCAAGGTATAGAATTCCCGCCTAGGTCCTCTGCATTGGTCATTCGGTGTAGATGAGGGGTGTAGGCCAGTGGTGCTTTTAAATACCCACATGGCTTTATCATTTTTTGACTTGAAATTCTTATTTTTCTCTTATCGTGTGGATCATTCATCCACACGAGTATCATTTTCCTCCTATAAAGGATCCTATAAGGTTATCTCAAGGTATAGCTACATGCACAACAATGTTGTGTAGAGTCACTTCGTTAAAGGACTTCATCAAGGGAACTATGTTGGATAACTTGGTGAAGTACCTGCATATGGTACTTTATCAAATGACCTATGTTGAGATATTCCTTTTCATAAATTTTAGTTCCTCTGAGTTAAAATTGGAATTTTCACGAGTCAATATTTCAGCTTTTGAGAGAAATTGGTGTGTTCTTATAGGTTCAGAATTGCTAGCTTAATGACATCAACTAAGGAAGGTACATTGTGGAAAACTGAAATTATGAAATCCATTGGACCAAACTATTATGATGTTGTTGAGAGAACCCTGCACGAATTGGATAAATAACTGATTCTAAATCAATGAGAATATCAACGAAACAAATATCCACCTCTGTATGAGCATTAGATTCTGAAGGATGTTTTCATTCCAATATATATTAAATATTATCCAAAAAAACATAGTAAAACAAATAATATATCATTGTTCAAACATCTAAAAAGGGTGTTTCTATTAGTGAGAGAGATGTTCCTATTAGATACTTCTTAAATCATTTTTATTATAATTCTAATATGAAGAATCATATTGTAAATCAATGGAATCATTTTTATGACTCAAATGTTCATTCTTTAAAGGCCGATCAACCTAATGTCTTCAAAGAAGACATAGATATCTAATCATGAGGGAGAGTTAATCTTGAACGGATGTGGGTGTTTGGGGTATTCCAAGCATGCACTTTTTTCAAGAAAGAGTGGCATTATATTCACATTTGTGATGTTTTCTAGATTGGAAGGACTTATGTTTATAAACATTAAATCATTCAAGAATTACTAAGTCGATAGAGTTTACAAAAAAAATTCCAATTGATTAATGGTGGGGTTGGTATTAGTTGTTTGGGATGTATATCAAATTTATGGTGCTCCAATTATAGGGGATATGTATAATATATTTATTCCACTAATGACAATATGGGATGACGTTGATAGGACACCACTATTGTGCCATGGCCTATTAAAAAGAGTGAAGGATCTGTAAAATGAAATGAAATATCCTCATCATAGAGTTGGTATCCAGGGGGAAGTGTGTATATATTCATTTTTTGAACTAGATAAAGATTAAGGTCCAACAATCATAGGTCATACAATTTTCCATTAGGAAGATAATTGAGGTACCTCAGATAAGTTTTCGACCACATTTCTTAAGGTTTATTAGAACATCAGGGCTACATGGTTAATCCCATTATTGATACAAAGTCACACACAGATGGATTCCCTTCCATGTGGCTATGTATGTATCTACTTCCAGCCTACAAGTCCAGTGGTGGTGTGAGGCTAGGAACATTTTTATTGAAACTATTGTTGAATAGAAGAATAAAATTGGATTAGATGCCCTTGTGTTGGATAGTATATATCAATTCTTATTAAAATTATACTCGATAAAAGCTCTATTTTGAATTTTAGAACCATTTAGGTTATTTAGGTCTAGATTTCAGTACAATTCAGTTCATATTTAGTGATAAATTCAGGTAATATTCCCATGTGCCGATTTACCCTAATTTTTCAAAAATTTGGTGTGATTCATCCTTTGAACCTGAAGCCTGGTGAGGTGTATAAATCACAGAATGTATATAAGGAATTCAATTTCATTCTATTTGGTATCCCAATAACCATAACATATGTTCAAAATGTGAAGGAGTATAATTATGAGATTTTGGATTATATGATAGCATTCTGGGACAGTGTATTAGTCTCCCACATCAGCTGTGATATTATTTATGAAGATTATGTCCTTTATAGTTTTTCATAGAAATTTAAATGTCATAAACAATAAATCACCTTCCCTCCCACAAATTAAATTCAAGGGAATCACTAAATGGTTTCCCTGAAATAATGTATTCTAATGGATTTAGAAGCATAAAAAAATGTTGATTACAATACCTCCACAAGAGTCACAAATTTTATTCGAGTCTAGATATGCTATGGATTGTATTTCTTCATACCCTAAAGGGTGTTTAATGAAAGGCACATATTGGGTATATTCCACTATAACTGCTGGTCATGGATGTCATGGTAAGAAGTAAAAAACCAATGATGATAAAGATGATTCAGAGCCTTCAAAACAATCTCATAAAATGTCTACCAAGAAAAATATGGTTAGGGAGAAAAAACTCCCATTTCCGAGGCAGTCTGGTCCTGATCATCAAGAAGAAATTACAATTTCATCACATAGTTCTTTATAAGAAGATGGAAGGCCTAAAAAGAAATTCCAATCAGAGGGTGTTGAATTCTCTCCACAGCTATCCAGAACAATGAAAGCAATACAAGGCACATAGCATTAAAATATTATGAAAATATGACTCATAATTACATGGATTAATGGGAGTTTTTCTATCATGGACTTCCAATTCTGGATTTGGGGTTTATTAAGTTACCCTCTAATTTTCATAATAATATTAAGTTATCCAATGTAATGGTGTCATTAATGGAGGTGGAAATTTTTATATATACAATCAGGACTAAGTCATATCCTCAAAACAAGTATACTACATGATGGATCGAGCAATATAAGAATTGGTAATTGGTCACCATGAGGAGTAATGCTACCTTTTTATTAATATTAATATAGTATTTGTTTTCATTTGTTTCATTTATACTACTTCATCCACTATCACTATTTTTTTGGGATTTAATTATGCAGCTAAAAATAAGAGAATTAGAAGGGTCAATAAATGTGTATTAGTCACCGATGTATGGGCCTACGTGCAACCCCATTGATAAATTGGATGATACACTAGGGTTTCTAGAACATTTTCATGGATGGAAAACCATGATGGAGGTAATGGAAACAAAAAATTCAACGAAATTACCTTCTATCTATGTTCCCAATAAGAGTAGTACAATCTCTCTAATATATTATGAATACAAGTGCAAGTGTTCATTGAAGTCCATCTGATGAGTATGTCAATGTGAGTATTTTCAATATCATCAGGTATTAAAACATTCTTGACACATTTTTCTAAAAATGTTCATATTTTTGTAGGATCTCCATCACATTCTTCTATTATGGTATCTGATTATGGTCATTCATGATTGAGAAATAAAACCCCATGGAAATTATAGATTTTTTCTAATAAATATGTCATATTGATAGATAATGTGTAAAGGGATGTGGCCACATCTTCTCGTGCTTCTATAAATAGAGTGGAGGGTCATGGTAGGGTTATATGCAGTTCATCTGGTTATCATATGAAATTTTTATCATTCTTCTCTTCATAATATCTTAGATCTATTTCAAGTACCAGAAGATCTTGTGTCAGTTAGTGCTAATATTCCAATTACACCTAGAAGGAGAAACAAAGCTCCCAAGCAGTATGAGGAAGGTGTTGGTGTTGATCCTAACTCAATAAATCTTTATATTTGTGTTCTTGTTGAAGATTTGGAGGAGAGAAGTATTATTATAGCCTATATATATTGATAAATGATTGATGGATACCTTAAATAGTAAGGGTACTATGATATAAAAATACGTATACACTGAAATGATGGAATCTCTAAATCTATTCAATGATATTCCAAGTTCCATTAAAGAGTCTGGGGATTTAAATGTGGAAACGAGGGGACACGAGTTATCAAGTTCCTAAAATTGACATACATAGGTGTTCTTTTATCTGATATTTCACATAAAAGTTCAACTTATGTAGCTTTTTCTAAAGATAATGTTTCAAAGGGACTTATGTAATTTGGAATCCCAATCTATCATACAACTACTGAGGAAAGGGAAGTAAAAAAACATAGATTCCATAGTTAATAGATGCTCTAGATCCACTGACCATTACCACTCAGCAAGCTCAAGAGAATATCTCCCACCTTGAAATATCTACTCAAAATATTTAATTTGAGAATTATAGGGAAAATCTAATCAATATGATAACATATTATTTGGTATATATAACCAATTATATTTATCATGGTCTATTATTTCTACTCCATTGATGATAATAATTATTTGGATTTATTATTTTTGAATTATCCTCTTTTGTTGCCAGGAATGAAGGTGAATCTTATTCCTTTGCTCGACCACCAATGCAAGGTGAGGTATTCATCACTTTAGATGAAGTAGAGAAAAAAACTTCCTTGAGTGCATTGATTCCTAAATAGGTTCCACCTCATGGAAGTGACATTGAGTCAATCATAAAGCTATATGTTTCCCTTTGCCTCACACGTGGCAAGTCATGGTGAATCATTTTGAAAATGATCTCTGAAATATCTTTGGTAGAGCATCCCTCACATTTTGTCATACTTACATCATTTTTTAGCATAAA
This sequence comes from Viscum album, assembly GCA_963277665.1. NCBI lineage: Eukaryota > Viridiplantae > Streptophyta > Magnoliopsida > Santalales > Viscaceae > Viscum > Viscum album. The sequence continues at coordinate 598,245,011 of OY728134.1, read as the reverse complement.
ATGATTTAGTGGGAATGATTATCATCCAATTTATAATGTAGTGAAGGATACCATCCACTGGTGCGAGCAAGATAATAAATTTTTAAAAGACCGTGTAAAGGGAAAACTCTTTACTAATGTTGTGGTTTTTTGGGACACTACATCCTTGGAAGTGTCCAGCCATAATGAAATACAGATAGATCATGGACAAAAAATTAAGGATAATACATTATAATTTCCACACCATCAGCAAGTAGTTTTACATCTTCATTAAGAGTTCAATACATCTTATGATGGACATTCAAAACTCTATTAATCGTTTGGAGAATCCCATCATGAATGGGTAACTACCCTTAGGACTACCATGGAATCTCTTGAAAATCCATAGGAGATAGAAGATAGTTATGTGGGAATGAATATCCACAAGAAGTTGATATTGATCAGGAGGGTGTCAAACAAATGAAGATTCATACTAAATAATTCTAATAATATTAGACATATAGACTCCATTATGTGGATGTTCCTTTGATTTTGTAACATAAATGAAAAATATTTTTTTCTCTGATCATATACGTCTTCATCCTACCTACTATTCTTGAAATCATAATATCAAAGATGATTTTTATATCACTAGATTATCATGCATGCTAATCACTATTACAATGATAAGTATTAGGGGAGCTCTAATTTTTTTATCTAAGCCAATGGGCCAAGTGGGAAAAGTTTTGCAGTTTCTAGATTCATATAGAGAACCCCACATTCATTGTGTATTTTGATTTTTTTTATCGATATTGCATAATCCATTGTGAGTGCAGGTATAGTGATCTGAGACTCAACTATTGTCCAAAATTCCCTTTGTGGGTTTTCCACCTGGGGAGTACTATGTCTTATTTTTTTAGTAGTTTAATGTAATGAATGTTGGACTAATAATGCCAGTGTTTTAAGTCGAACATATTTGACTATAAAAATTGAAATTATAATCCAAACAAGGCTTGATGGCTACCAATGTCTCCATGTTGTTTATTCTATATACTTCTATGGGGAATATTGAGTCTTGATTTTTATTTTCAACAAATCTAATATTTTTTAATATAAAAATTTAGGCGGTCACTTCCAATAATGAAGTTATAGGTATTTGAAAAACCCATTACCGGGGCTATATTATATAGGGCCAACTAGGGAATATGATGAAAAGAGAAATAGTATCATCTTTAGGATCAATGACACATTATATTTGTTGTATTAAGATATTAAATCATGGGCACATACTGCATAGTCAGGTAAACGAGCTCTCAAGGATTTTGAAATTCTATTAGCTAAGACGAATGTTTATGGAGATTCAGAATTCTCTGAGAACAATGATTCATTTTACAGAGAAAATTTGATGAATATAGATGATATATTTCCAGTCATGAATTCCAAATAATTATAGCAATAGGATCTCTATGATGGTCTTCCCAAAATGTAGGAAGTTTGGTGCTTGTACTTTTAGGTCATAATACTATGATAATAATATTATGGAAACAATGGAGGGTATGTGTTGTAATGGACCATGGTCATTCCAATATTATTTTAAACTATGGAGGGAAAAAATATAAGTTATATGCTTCAAGACTTTTAGCTTGAGAGAAATCCTATGAGCCAAATATAGAAAGGATGACCTCTTAAAATTTTGTTTTCCTTCATACTAAAATTAATGCATAAAGGGGAAGAATAGGATTCTCCCAAGAATGATGTTACCTCTAATTTAGAAACATATTATGGTATCAATATTATACGTGGACAACTAAGGAACATTCTACATAGAAAAAAGTTATATCATTCTGATGATGGCCCCGTTATGTAGCTGAATTTTATGTAAGGAAAACTAGAGAATGTATAGCCTAGTAAGATAAAGGAGATCCCATGTATACAATAATATTACAAAAAAACTAATTAAATATTATGAATATCTGAAATTATTTCAGGATTAGGATTATGATGTATTAAAGAGGGATTTTCTAATGCATAAAGAAGTTTTTGGGCTAATACAATCCATGAATTTGGATTCCCTTACAAATATATGACTCATATATAAAAAAGTTACATCATTTGTTTCCTTGATGGGATCTCTAAGGGGAGGTTCCAAAATAATGATCATGTATATATTTTGATCATATGAGAGAGATTGGAAATTTTCATATATCTCATGACAGGATCTATGATATGATGACAAGGTTTCACTACATATCTCAAATGGGATGATAATCAATACATACATATTACTATGGATACCGTGAATTTTAACATCATGTGATGAGGAATATGAATTACCTGAAATGAAGAGAAAGGGTGGATCTATACATTTTTATGCTATGTAGTAAGGACAATATCCATTTGGTTTAATATCTTGTTCTAAGGAATCATGTTCCTTGACATGAAATGTTAACTGTTTGTGCAACTGATCTATGTAACTGGGTCTAAGTGTCATTATACATCTTGTTGGAGAAATAACTAAGACACATGTAATTTTAAAATATACAACTTTGTTTGTAAATTGAGAAGTCATATTCATCATTCTCATATAGATCTATCTAATACATGGGAAAGTAGAGGGGGGGTTTGTGATTGGGATCAAGATTGAAAATCATTATATCATTATGTATCTCACAGTGGTGAGAATCAAGCCACATGTAGTTCATGAATTTATGTCCATGCAGTTTGTTATCATGAAGTGAGGACAAATAGATTGCCTTTTCATGTCTTATATCTATGACCACTAATAAACACAAAAGGTATTTAGACACATTATTCTTGATGGTAATATCTTTATCCAATTCATAAGACTATGTGATTTGTGCGTGATATGAGAAACAAGGGGTGGGAAATGTTCCTTTTACATCATAAGGGGACATAAGTGAAGGATAAGGGTATGATGATTATTTGGTGGCTGAACCAGGGTATAGGACCCGTGAATCCCTATTTAACTTATTGGATAAATAATAAAGAAACAAATATTTGTTGAAACTGATTTCCAAATCAATAAGGTTTTGACATTGGGAAGAGTGATTTTTTATAATTTCACTATTGACGGTTGGGACTAAATAATGACGTGTAGCCATCACCTAGTATTTATTTGTTATAAGAATCAATTCAAAAGTCCTTGAAGAAATACCTTTGAAGAGCTAACTCATTCACACGAAAAGAAAGATGATATTATCTTCAAAAATTGCGACTGGGGTGAGGATTGTAGATCTAGGTGTCACTACATTTCTCATTGGGAAGATAATAAAACCACACATAGTTCTTGAAATGTTCCAAGTGAAGGATTATATCATTCACATAGGGAAATGTGAAATTTTTTTGATGGACATGATATATAAGATATGGGGGTCACTACATATCTCATTAAAATAAGAATTAATCCACACGTAGTTTCAGGATAAATATTACCTATACCAATTTATCTCCTTCACACAGGGAGTGAATGAAATTTTTTTATCATGATTGGACCCCAGATTAAATATTTGTGCTCCACTACAAATCTCATTTGGATTAGAATCAAGTAATATATCAATCGTGAAGATGATTCCACACACCGACTCGATTATGAGGTGTGGGAGGGGTTATTCTAGTAATGTATAGGATTTAGATTGGATATTTGGATGTCACTATGTATCTCATTGGAATATGAATCAATAAATATATAGTTCATTCAGTGATGTTTATTGTCATACGACAAGGGCGTTGGTGGCCTGATGTGAAGGAAACACTATAGCTGGACTAGGGGATAATACGTAAGTGTCACTAAGTTTATTTCTAGGAGAAATAATCAATCCTCGCATAGTTTTTACATGTTCTCCATATGTAGGTTTTATTTGTACACTTAGGGGATGAATGGAATTTTTCAACATTGTGGATAGATCAAGGATTAATGGTCTGGGTGTCACTACATGTCATGCTAAGGAAGGAATCAAGCAACAAATTGTTCTTGATGATAATTCACAACACCAATTGAATTTTTTTGTGAGAAACATGGGCTTTAAAAAATTCTAGAAAAATGGTTGGGCCCAAAATACACGATGTTATGAGAATCAATCCATATTTTATGGAAGGGTTAGTAGTATAGAAATAAATCGTATACATGGAAAGGGGAAAATGTTTCTTTCATGGTTTCGGCTAGTCCCAAGATTGGATATCTAGTTGTCACTACATATCACATTGGAATGAGAGTGAATGCACACATAGTTCTTGAAAAGGGGCCCCTTTGAAGATCTGATTCTAACTGAGGTAGAAATGGGGTTCATGTGCCACTAGGTATTGTGAATGATTTGAGTAATGCTTACGCATGGAAGATACATATCATTTAATGTAATACATAGAATTTAAATTTGTGATATCTTGGTATATTTATTAATGTCAAATGAAAGTGGAATTATACGTATAGATTACTTTCATTTGGCTAGGTAAAATGGTTCTTTACAATTATAGGGCTTGCAACTAGGACCTCATGTCTTGAAGATTAACGTCGTGTGACAAGGATGAAAATGAAACATAGTTTAATGTCATATAGAATTAATGTTTATTACGATATGAAATTTATGTTCATCTAACTAGGAAGTTGGTTGTTATGAGGTTGAATGTTATGAAACCACAACGTAGGTTGTTATGTAGTTTAACATCATGAAACTAGGACGTACACTTCATGATTACACAAATAATATCATTAGGAAGATTGCATTGGATGGAGTTGTAGTATCTTCTCCATCCTTTGAGTTCTAGGAGTAATCTTCATTAGAGTAGACCTTATGTATGTAATAAGGTCGTTTAATATTTGTATCTTGTTTTGGATTATTTTTTCTTAGTATTATCAGAGTTTTAAGGACCAATAAAAATTATCCTTTGAGAAATTAATGGAAGTGAACATTCTTGTTGAAAGCTCATTCTATTCGATTATGATAGAGTTCCATGTGATGCAGGTACGAAATCCATTTTCATCAAATATCTCTAGCTCATCTAGTCTCTTTAATAAATGCTCATATATAGATAACCGGTCCCAAATAGATACTCGAAGTGAATAAAATTGAACATTAATGGGAAGAACTTCTTCAGTACCGTAAACCAATGGGTACGGGGTTGAGAGTGTGTTAGTAAGAGATGTTTTCTGGTAATCCCATAATGCATTAAAGAGTTCGATAGACCAAGATTTATTTTATTTATCCACCTATTTATTGAGTGTGTTGGAAAAGGTTTTGTTGAAAGCATGTTTCTGTCCATTTTCTTTTTCCTAATAGATATATGAATGGATGAATTTGATACTGTTTTCTGGATATAACACCCATACCTCGGAAAAATAGAAAGGGTTATTATTCAACATCAATATAGTATAACAGACACAAAATATAGTGATGATATTAAATTTTAAAAATCTAACAATTATTTTATCCCTGAATTCATTGAGAGGTATTACATAATCCCATTTAGAGAATAAATAAGTACCAATAAATATGTTGTTGAACTACATAGCCGTAGATGGAGGATAATGTCCCACTACAATCATTGCCCAAAAAATGGATTGGATTATTTAGATGTATGTATAATCTCTTGGGGTTGATCAATGAATTTGGCATGAACATGAAAGGGAATAATCTATTTAGTGAAATCTATGCAATCTTTCATCATTGAAGGAAAAAAATATCCAATACTTTAGATTTGATCAGAATTCCTGTACCCAAATTGGTGGGAATCATAGACTCATAAATTATCTTCTTTCATTATGGTTGCGGGTTTCCACCATCAATTCATCTATGGAGAATTATATCTATTCCTCATCTATAGGGTATTTCCTTGTGTTTTGGGTCATCATAAAAAGTCAAATTAACTAATCCTCTCTAGACAACTTCCTTTCCAGCTTTATTTGATGGAAGTAATCCATTTTGGAGATATTTGATGATCGGTGTAATCCATCCCATGGTAGAACCAAATGGTTTGGTAATGGAACTGATTTCATTGATTTATACTATTCTTATTTGAATAAAAGGTGAATATACATGGTGATCAACAATGATGATGATTGTTTCATTCCGGTTTGAATCTTCTAGGGCTATCGATGCATTTTCCAATGCATCATCTTGGTAATTTGTGACTGTGGAAAGTACAAAAATGTTTTTTATGAGGAAAATTATTCCATTAAACCTCAAACATAAATAACCTTGGGAATTATCTCTTCATTTATAAAGGAATAATACATATTAATCTATTTCAATACCAATTATGAATCACCCTTCATTCCCCAAGTGGTTCCCTGGAATGAGGAGTTTCAATTCCAGTCCCGGAATGAGAGAATGATATTATGCCTCATTGTTTGTACCACCATCTAGTAAGAGGAAGGATTTCTGAAACAAAACCTTTTCATGGGAGATAAGAACAATATCTGACCTATACTTTTTGAGCATAGGATCTTTCATTACCTTCCCCATTAGTCTTTTTAAAGCACCATGAAAGTACATTTTCCATGTTTGGGAATTCTTTTGAATAGAGAATATTTATTCATTGGTAAATTCAGTATTCAATGAAATATCTTGTGTAGATAGTTGTTCATCATGGAATAATTATAATTCACGAACATTTAATAAATTCTAAGGCACCAACTATAAATCAAAATGCTGAAAAATATAATACAATCGTGCCATAAATCTGGTTAATAATGGAAGACGACGGATAAATTTGAGTGGGTTATTATGAGAGACAATGTGGAATTATTAATTTTATAAGTAGTGCATCAACTTTTGAATTGAAAATTTTAATTCTATGAATCACTTATAAATATCATAATAATGATTCTCTACACTGAGAATGGTTTGAATGATATAGTTAATGATGTTTTCATTCCCATAATTATTCTTGTTCCTATGTAATGTTCCCAGTGATTGCTTGACAGTTGTCACATGAAGAATGAGTGATTTTCTTTCAATAGGTGGAATCAATACCAATGAACATAAGAGGGATTTATTGTGTGTATAAAATTATTCATGATAGTCATTGGACCATTGATATGTGAACCCATTTTTCATCAATTTGGTGAAGTGAAATCTCATTCATTCCCGATTAGCTATGAAGATACAAATGAAGGCCATGTGTCCTTAAATACCTCTCAACTCATTCAAATTTTAGTGAGGTTAAATTACAAGTATATATTTAGTATTCTTGGGATGGAATTTGATGTCATGTTGTCATAAAAATATACCATGGTACTTTCCCAATGTTACCTCAAAAGAACATTTAATGGGGTTCATATTCTGATTATGTTGTTGAATCTTACAGAATATAGTTCCCATGTTAGTCTGGTGATCAATATTATTGGGATTTTACCATCAAATCATCAACATAGCATTCAAAAAAATTACCAAAAAATTGTGGGATGTTTTGGTTCATTTCATGTTGGTATGTCGCACCATTATTCCTTAAGCCATAGGGCATTAACCGACTAGAAAATATAACTTGAGGTCGTATGAAGGATGTAAATTCCTCCACATCTGGTTCCATTCATGTCTGGTTATACCTATAGTATTCATCCATGATGGAAAGATCTTGGTAGAAATCTGTTGCATCAATTAGGAGTTATGTGATTTGAAACATGGCGTCATATTTGGGAAAATTCTATTAGAGATCTCTAAATTCAATTCAAACGTTGATTTCCCCATTCTTAATTTTTATTGGGACAATATTGGATAACCACTTTGGATATTTTACCTATTGGATGAAGTCAACTATGATAATATTATATACATCTGCCTCATTTATGGATGTGTGAGTCGGGTTCATTATTCTTGCTCCCCGCATGTTTCCCCAATGATGTTTTAGAAAACCAAAATTATGGGTGGCCACATTGAGGTCACATATTGAAATTTTCATATAATTTCATTAAAACAAATCCAGGTGTTGCTTCAGAATGTATGTATACAAATCTAGTTATTAGAATTAATTACCACACTAATCAAATTGGGGTGTAAGTCTTCCAATATACCACGATTTATTTCTCTTTGTTTGTCAACCGTGGTGTATATTCCTTCCTCATATGATGGAGTGGTGTCTATGAGGTCTTCTTCCTCTTGTTTTTGTGTTACTTCATTGAACTCTACTTGAAGGGTAGGTGAGGAAGAACGACTTAGAGTGCTAGGGGAGGATTTAGTATTTGGACATCCTGATGAGATGGAAACCATATCTATCCCCTTTGATGAGGAAATGTATTTTGGATGCTCTGAAAGGAAACTAATTGATCCAGAATCAGTATACCCATTTTTTTCATGAATCTGATAACTTCTTCAATCCTGGATGACAAAGTAGAGACTTGTTGATGCTCAGTGGATGAAATTAAGACATATTAGTATAGGCTTTCATCACTACTTGGTGAATCAATGATTTATCCATGCTGTCGGGATGAGTTACCATGACTAACATTATGGAATCCAATGGGTGAGTGATTCTTTTTTGACCAACCCATTCAACTTGAATAATGGGATGTACATAATCTACATTAAGATACTTGAATGGTTTAGTTGTGATCTTTTCTAGACCAATCAAATCATTCATTCTTGCAACATCATACTTACTGGAATATTTTAGCAGTATGTGATAGAACTCCCCATTAATTTTCTAAGATTCACCTGTTATTAATGGAGACTTATCACAATGAAATATCCTAATTTTAACTTTGATGAAATATTGGAGGCCTTGGTGGTTAGTTGATGGAATGGACACATGTTGATGTAGCCATTGTCTCCCTAATAGAATGATGAAAGCTGTGTCCTTCTGGACAACCATGATTTCTGAATCAGATATTGGATCACCAAACCGAGGTCTAAGTGTAATCTCGCCGAGTGGTTCTACTTCATTATTATTGTTAGCCTATAACATTAACATGGAAGGACAAAAATGGGACTCAGTAAGGATTAATCAGTTGAATTTTACAAATGGGAATGCATATAACTTACGAGACATTCTCAATGATGGCTCGTCGGAAATTTGTATTATTAATCATCCCAGATAGATACAAGTGTTTGATGTGTCCATTTTGGACAACATACTCATCCTATATCATGAATTATATGGCTTCATGACATTTTTCTGGGTCATTCTCTATATGGTAATCCTTTTTGGTAGAAATCTGGAGGATTCAAACTCTTTAGGGCTTGAAAAAGCATGAATAAGTTATTGTGGAAATTGTTTTGGCACATTACAAGCATAAAAGATTGATATTTTGGTCGATTCATTAAATTGTTTGATCAACACACTATTCTTTATGCATATGTATACATTTTCAGATATGAAGATTATCTTTTTCAGGTTCCCAAGAAGCTGATGTTCTTAATGTGGATGGAATATTCCATGGAATAAGGGCTTGATGTACTTCTGCTCATGGTGGATTAGGCTAGCTAGGTCTTCCCACTCATTAAGAAGTCTGTTGAATATCCCCTAATAGGTCTTCCATGATTATCATGTCATGGAAGGCCCTATCATATGTGGGAGAATCCAATTTTTCCTACTGAGCCTACTGGGGGGCTCCCCCATGAGTTTCTACCATATAGACAGCTGGAGAAGGTGTGTAATTGAAGTAATGGATTCTATCATACCCATATATTTTCATGTATCCTCAAACATGAGGACTGCATCCCCAAGTTCCTCAATAATGTGTGGGGACCTCTGGTTCATAATCAAATTCATCATTTCCATATGGATAAGTTAAATGAATAATATTAATAGAAGTAAATATTAACTCTTCATGTGATGAAGATTTTTATTGGGGGTCAAATATTATTGTGTTGTTTGGTGGGGTGGTGCCTATTCTTTTGAGACTTTGGGCATAAAATCTTCTACTGTCAAAGAAAAAGATGGCATGGAAAAAATATTATCTTAATCTATTTTCTCCATATTCTTCAGACTGTGTTTCTTCTTTATGGATTGGATTGGAGATGACTGGTCTTTTGATAAAGAAGAATTTTCTAAAATGGAAGTAGTATGTGACAGGTAATGTTTTTTCCACTGGGATTGTAGAATAACAATAGTAGGGTTGATTTTTTTCCTCACTAACCAATCACTGAATTTATTATCATTCTTACTTTTGACTTTCTAACTTTCGTCTTATTCCTATGGATCGGTATTAGTATCACAAAATAACTGGGATGTTTAATTTTTTTCTTCACATTTCTTGAGTGATTCATATTTTATAGGTGGTACATTACTTCAAAACACTCATGCATGGGTAAATCTAACATATAATGGAAGGTACAATAGTTACACAAAACTTCTTTTCTGAGCTACTCCTGCTATAAGTGCAAGATGAGGATAAGCTTGTGGAGCATGTCTGGTAGGAGTGTTGCTTCAGATTAACTCTGTATTGAGTATAATCAACTTCTCCATCCCATATTATTGATGAGAAAATATTTTCTCAAGAAAATCGTATAATCCGTCTCTAGGGGAAAGGTTATATATGGTCTGACCATTACTATTTCCATTATTAAGTACATTTTAATGAGGTAGAATTTCATTATTTGAGGGGATATGTAAATATTTGATATGCAACAGATTCTGGGTACACACACCTCCTTGGTTTCCATGTGTGTGGATGCCATTATGAAAAAAACTTTATCATATGACTCCCCTAAAGCAGATTAATTTGCTGGAGTATCATCAATGATGGATTTTATGACATTTACCAATGCATAAATCATTGCTTACGTTCTATTCGTATCTTTGTGAAATATCCTTCTTCTAAACCATCAATGAGACCTTTTTCTCTTATTATTTGGTCCCCTATGAGTTTTTAAGGATCATATCTAAAGGTAATTCATGGATTGTTCAGTCATGTCTTAATTATCCATCTTCTTCCCTAATAGAGAAAAAATGACTTCCAATGAGGGAGGATTCTGAGAGTGAAAAATACCATAATCCTAAGGGATGATATAGTTAATATTCATATTTCTCTACCCTTTGGGCTCTGTTTTCTAGCTCCAAGTGTTGGGTTAAAAATTTCCCTAGAAATATGTGTTGGGGTAGCTCTTGATCTGCTATAGTTGATATCAACTAATATTCTCTTCTAATTTTTTGAATTCGTGGTCATAATTTTGGCTATATGAATTATCGAAAACTCAAATAAATCTATTATTTTGGAATATTATTGTTCTATTTTAGATAATTTCACAATATTATGGATTACATCCACTATGTGGGAGGACTTATCAATTTTCTCAGATTCTTGTAGAAATAGTTTCTCAATAACTTTCTCTCTTAGGTCATGAATTTGGTGGAAACTGGTCGAGTCCAATTTTTGTTTAATGTATCTATGGTCGTGAACATAATTGGATTTTTTAGGCGTTATGAGGCAATATAAATTTCAAAACACCACATTTTGCGGGCTTTTCCAGCATTGGATCTTAGTAAAATGCAAGGCTGTATGTGAAACCCATCCTATGATATGAACACTAGATGGTATGTCTATGATGAGCCTTCTCCACCTCATCAATACATCGAGTAATTCACATTGAAGAAATTCTTGTTGCTTTTCAATTTTTGGTAGTCAAAAATCCATCTGAGAATCCATGTAAATTTCACACTATAACCCTTATATTACCTTGAAATGACTTTGATATTCATTATGTGGTAATAAATTGGCTTTTATATGATGGAAATTCTTATATATGTTGAGGAATATATCCTGAACATAGTCTTTTAACAACATATCTAGAATGTTGTATTGAGAGGGGGCCAAAAGCTAGAACAAGACAGGTATTTCAACCTTAGCTAATCGTTTCCACGTATTCAACATATCATATTTTCCTTTTTTTTCTTTAAGTTTATTCACATGATAGGACCAATGATGGAATTTTCCAACATATTTATTAGGATTAGAAAGATCAGTAGAGTGTTCCTCTATTGAATCAGAATATAAATGGCCCATGGGTGTTTTAGAATATGATAGTCACATTTTATTGTTTTTCAGTTGAGAATGAATTTTACTCACTGGGGACCAGGCATCAGACACTATTATCCTTTTATTTTCTAGTGCCTCATGATATGAGGGATTTATCATCACTACATTTTTAGTTGGTGAATTTTATTGACAATAGAAAATACTAATGAGGAAAGATCTTTAATAGTGAATTCCATCATGGGTAGAACAACCATGGTAGATTCTATCAAGGGATAAATCCCTTTGCTCCTTGGTATTATAGCAACATGAAGGGTTTCCATGGAACTAATCCAAAAATAGGTTCTCGATAGTGATATAATTTTCATGAATCAACCATTAATGAGGATTTTTCTGATGAAGATCTTCATTGTTATTAGTAGTTATCTTATTATTTGATTGTGGGAGGGTAGGATCTCGATATTCAATAGATAAATGTCTAAGGTATTCAATAACTCTAGATATAAGTGTATCAAAAATCATAAACAGGATCTTGATTTTGAAATTGTGTTTAAAAAGAAGTTTTGTTATATGCCTTCTTTAACATAGTTGGGGACTTCTACATTGGGAAGTTTTTAGCATGGGTAGGTATATGTGACTCCTATGGATTGGTTGTCAGAATCAGATGATTATCTCCAATTGTAATGGTTGTATGTTTATGACCCGATTGTCCTTATGATATGGGGGATTATGCGACATTACCCTCCTAGACATGAATAGAGGTACGTATCTTCTCTAGACTGACATGTTGATGATCCAACCTACTTGTGTGGAATGAGTTAGGATTATGTCCCTCAGGTATTGATGTTGTAATAGTAATGATATATTGGAAAGACTCTAGTATATGAGTAGGAATATGTGACTTCCCTTTCACTATAGGCAAGATATTCTTGGATACTTTAGTGGCCGTGAAAAGAACATACATCCATTTCATATATGGTGGAGGGGTATGTACCTACTCCTGTCCTCCCCTTCCCATCTATGGATAAAGGAAGAACATGTGTGTTGGTGTAGAAAATTGAGTCTTCCCCTTCTTTTCATCAAAGTTTTCTTAATGAATTCTTCTAATTCTTTTAAATTAGGCTGTTGGTAGACTTGATTAGGAAAGATAGTTGTATGGTCCTTCTTGTGGGTTGTAAAAGAATTTTATAGGTGGGATTCATTAAATTCCTCCATACTAGTCTGATGTAAATATTGATAATTGTAAGACAGTTTATGTCATTTTATCTTGGATCTCCACCTGATTTGAATAGAAAGATTGGTTATGCACCTCTTAAGAAGTATGTTGGACGATATAATATAAGAGGATATGTCTATGTCCTAGTTTTATATTTCATAGAAAATTGGGTTGGTGGGATTCTATGGAGGGGAAAATTTAAAAAAAAATGATCCATTTTATGTAGTTCTTTTCCTCGATGAGCCTTCTTGCATTTTTGAGTCTTAAGGACCTTTGTCAGATAGCTGAAGGCAACACCCTCATCGTGTTGAGGGATTAATATCATGATGTTTTGGTGATGATGATTGTTGGAAGAAGCCCTTAGTAAGAGCTTATGTGTCATTAGGATGAGTTTGAATGTGTCCTATTGGTCAACCTCTCATGAGCGGGGGAGAGATATTTGATTTCATTCTGGGGATAATCACTTAATATGATTGATTATATAGGTTGGTACCGTCTAATTATGGACAACCAGTCATCACTGACTAGATGATCATGGGTTATTCCGGATCTGGAGCGCATGTAGGGAAGCATCCAAGGTTGGAAGGGTACCATTTTAATAGTACTCTAAAACCATTGTGTTGGAGACCCAGTATAGAAGATTTTGAGTTGGAAATGGAAACCATTGAGAAGAGTGGGATTCTTCTTTAGAAGAGTCCACGATGTTCATGGATGTAAACATTATGGATGCCATTTAGAATGATGTGAGTTCTCAGACGAAAGAACCATTATATAAAAAAATAAAAATAATAAACTTCCATAAAAGAAATTTTTTGGTATGAATGTATGAGTGATTTATTTACTTGTATAGACATCCATTATAAATTTATATGGTCCTAATAGATGGTAAAAACTAATTATTGGTAAAATATTCATGTTTTTTTCACCATTTCTTTGTGTCCGTCTAAATGTGGGTTCTTTTTATGGAATCACTATTTCCAAAAGGTTTCCTATAGTGGAACTAGAAACACCCAACAATTTTATAAGAAAATGGACCATTTCCCAAGATAGGCATTTGGTAGGATTATTGGCCTATGATACCTAGGATCTAGCATTGGTCGAGAGGATGGGTGGTCAGGCTCGTCAAACCATTTGGGGGGGGGATTATTTACTACCCTAAGAATCTATTATAGATTTAATATATGTTCATGAATCCTCATTAATTCCCAAGTACGATATGAGTAATCTGAAAACATGCATTCAATTATTAGCATGTGTGGAATTTAGAGTAATCCATATGTATTTAATGTTCTTCATCAATGAAGATATATGTGAGTGTCCAAGACTCTCCATTGATGGTATCCTCTTATATAATACATAGTGATTCTTTGGGTGTTATCATGGATATATTGGATTTTATGCCTCTCAGTGGGGAATTCTAGAGTTAATGATCATCTATGTAGATGAATATAACTCTACAATTTTTTTCCATCCAATAAGAGAGAACTTTACTTTGTAATTTATCATTATCCTGGGAGAAGAAATTTGTTTTGATGTTGGGATCAAACCCATAGATGGGCTACCTATGTATCCTCATGAATGAAATCAGAACCCATGTAGGTCAATGCTTCATAAAATGACACATCATACATTTCAAGGTCATGTAATGAGGACCTAATTATAAATATATATATATATATATATATTAATTTTGTTTGATAAGAACATCTAAGATAAAGGTTCCTAATAAAATATTCATGTGGTATTTACGTTAAAACATCCCAAGGAACATGGAAGGGATATGAAATTCTATATTGAATTAAACCCTACTAGTAATGTGGCCGAAAGTCAACTAGGTTGATTTGGGGTGTTTGGATTGGCGTCATGGAGGCTTACTACGCAACACCATTGGATGGGAATCAAATCCCAGGTAGTTTGGTATGTCTTGTAGGGGAGTATGGCCCATTGAGAGAAATAAGTCGGGGCTTACTCCTAAAAAGGATTCCCTTGTAATACTGAGCACAATAGATGTTTTAACACAAGGAGATTTAGGGGGTGTTTAATTTTATGCCTACTCTTAAAGAGGATGACCTGATTAGGGGAATTATGACTGGGTATTATTCCTATAGAAGGTTCCCAGTGATTTCTCATTACATGGATTTGATGAAATGGAGCTCAAGACTTAATAAGGCTTCCTATATATCCCAATTATGGTGGGAATCCAAGTTCTTGTAGTTTATCCCTTTAGTTGTAATGTGTGGATGTTTATATCATTACAAACCTCTACGCCTACATGTGTCAAGATTGGTGTGAGAAACAAGAGGATGGGAATGATATAATAAACCACATACATTCCTTCATTAGATGAAGGAAGATGAATGGGTTATGATAGAAGAGGTTGGAGATATGCCACTTACCTATGATTTCATTACATTAAATGGGTGTCCAAGGTAAGGAATTGATTCAGGTGAAGGGTGTAGAGAGAAGTGATACTGTAACCTCATACATGAAAGGCTGGGAGTTTATAGCATGATGTATTCCCTAAAATCTATTCTATATTTAGAAGAGGATCCAATTCCATATTGAATAGAAAAGAAAGTGTGATCATCACCCTCACTGCTCTTAACTAGAGGCTCATGGTCACAGAGATGATAGGGGTTGGACATTGTACAAACCCAGATCCTATAAACCACGAACTCCTCAACACTATTCATATGGTAATGGTCTATGTGAACATAGATATAAAAATCATCAGACATCCCAAGGATCCTAACCCTCTTTTCAGAAATGTTTGGGAATCCTATGACTATAGAAATACAAACCCACATGTGAGGCACACTGATTTGGATTTACCTGAGTTTTTGTAAATCAGTAGGCCTTGGTGGAGTTTTTATAATGGATCCTCTTTGAAAAGGGATCTAAGGAAGAAGAATCCCTACCATGAGTGGTTTAAAAGGGGTCTTAAAGGATTTCTCATGTAGGTCCTAATCATAGGTGGTCCACACATGTATACCGTATTGGAATTCCAGATAGGTTCAAGGAGAAACTAAAAAATGATTAACATAGTGGAGATAATACCACGCACAGTTGAATTATATATCGAGGAAACGACACATGAGTGAGATTTTAATCTATGCACAATGGGTCTCCTCAAGTTTATATGGAAGAAATCTTCACATATCATTACTTAAGTAACATACCCCATGTAGGTGGTTTCATCTTATAGATGGAGGGTCCTAAATAACATGTTTTGTATTATAAAATCTGAAAGAACTTTGATATATTTTTCCCCTTTTAATTCCCTCTTCTCACGTGTTTTGGAGAACTGGTTGAGTATATTCGGGGGACCTGGGAGATTGAGCTGTGGAATGAGGGCTTTGGGAGTTCTCCCAATTTTTTAGTTTTTGAAATGGGAAACCAAAGGGTCATATATATAGGAAAATAGGGTACCTATTAAAAGGGAGTTTTTCATTGTCTCCCTTAGGTATATGTCCACAACATAGATCTTCCGTTAATTCATGTAAAGAATTACACTGCCACATATGTATTCAGTGTAGGACGTTGGCATAGGTCGCGACATAGGTACTCAGCATAGATATTCTGCGTAGGTCCTTAGCATTGTGGGATTCAATTTTGGGGATACAATGACAGGATTTGTGCTGGTCTTCTTCTACACAGGTGTGCTATAAAGGTCCATTTGGAATGATTTCTTATCATCTTCTATAATTTCTTTTAACATAGTGGTTTTCAAAGACTTTATTCCATCACTTTTTTAATGGAAGGGTCAATTTGAGTTAATATTGAGATAGAGATCATTCCTGGTATAAATACCATTTCAATAAACCAATATCATATAGATCCATTAGGGTTGAAAGATCTCGAGGTATAACATGATACTTTGGAGAATAAGTGTTTTATCAGGCCAAGTACTTCACTATATGATTCATTTATGTTTTTTCCAAGAATATAGATGGTATTCATCGACTCTATGATTATTACAAAAAGTTTAACCACATGAATGTAATGAATCAATATACTATTCCACAAATATTTTTTCTTTTTGAACATTTAATTCTATTATAATGATTCTCCATGTTTAATAATTGATCGGGATGCCAACCTTTCAAGGTTACATAGGAGGAAATTTTTAAAATATTGTTTTGGTTAAGGTAAAAATTGAATAATTATTTGGCAATGATGATTGTTCTAAAGAACAAAAAATAAGTGATCATGTCCATTATGATCGTGATATTTCAATTTTACCTTTAATTTTTAATCATAGTGTTTATCAATTACTTGATGCCCTACTCAACATGACTAGAATAATATTCCTGAAATAATGAAATTATATGAAGTACACATTATGAAAAATTTCTTTACTCGATGAAATAAAAGTGTGACTTCTTGATTTAGGTGGTGATGTTTCATGGTCTTGTGGTTTCTATAAAAGTTATATTCACCATCCTAGATTATGTATAAGTAGTGGTGTCTTGGAAATGTCCCTAAAATAAAATTTATATCAAGAAATTCCATGATATAACAGAATATTATGAAGTTTTTTTCTAGGACTTCTCATGATTTTGAGCATTTATGACTATGATAATGAATAAGATAGAGATGTTATAGTGGTTACACACATGTGAATAACAATTTTACAATGTAAATATGAGGATGATTACAACACCAGTGTCAATTCTACCAGATCAAATTTTCTAATACACTATATATTGTGATGAATCTTGTGTTGGTTTATGATCAGAACTAATATTTTTGGGGTATAAATTAGCTTGGGGTCATTTCAGCTACAAACCAGAAGAGTAAAACTACCCTAATGACGAACTAGAGAGGGAATCCATGGTTCTTAGTCTAATTTTTTAGGGAAACTACCTCTTTGGAGATAATTTTGTTGTCTAATCTAACCTGAATGGCCTCTGTTACATCATTAAGCTGTGGGACTTGAATTTCATATAGACATACATGGATGAAAATCTACGAATGTATTTTTAGAATTATTATACACTATTGAAATGATATTTCATTATGCATTATCATAGTTGTAAGACCTTGGATGAGTAAGTGTTTAGTGAGACACCATCAGATGAGTAGTAACACTTGATAATCTTTT
Source organism: Viscum album (assembly GCA_963277665.1). NCBI lineage: Eukaryota > Viridiplantae > Streptophyta > Magnoliopsida > Santalales > Viscaceae > Viscum > Viscum album. Next base: position 598,226,807 of record OY728134.1, on the reverse strand, counting down.
TGGATGGAATGAATATTTAAGCTTGTGAGGATTGGGAATTGATGTCATTTCCCCTTTAGTGATCACATGATCACTTTTTTACTGGGAGAAGGCAGGTCAGTAGATATACCCATAGTGTAATGCGATGAGGGACAATCTAGATGAGGATAACCTGATACCTGGATGGTTATTGAGTGATGATGATGTAATCCTTTCACATGAGAGAGTATTAGTCACTTTATCACATATAAATAATTTAATTAGGATCATACATACCTATTTATGTTACATACATATCAGTGTTTCAATGAAATATTATGACTATAGATGATAGTTCTGATAAACTGGGAGGAAGCAATATATTTCTTTCTTTATAACTAGATGCATGAGTTACTAGAGTGTAAATTCCAAGAATCTGTGTCATTGTTGATTCCTCCATCCACATTGAGTTCCCATGTGGAAGTGGAATATATATCAAGATAGGCACTATAATGGTATTAACATAGGTACTTGATGTGTTGGGATGATATCCAGGTGATTTTTGATAAACTGATGAAGGTTTCCAAATTATTAAAAATTTGATTGAATCACAATATAGAGGAGATGAGAAATATCAATATCCATGAAATCATACACATATATAGGATCACTATGAGAATCATTTCTATATATGAATGTTTCTCATCACAGTTTGGCAGGGCATATAAGAAACCCTGGGAACTCGGATGAGATTGGGCATGACATACATTCCTTGGACAGACCAAATGTTTGCGTAGACTATACAAATATTAAAGGAAAGGCATTAGGATTAAATTGTAAGATTTAGTGGAGTATAATATGATCATCTATGCTTGGTTTGGAGAATATAAAACAAATTTTACAAGGAATATACTTTGATGTGACCGTAATAGTGACTTTGTAGGGGACCAATATGTTCAACCCAATGATGGAATGAGGAAAATGAGATAGTGGTAGTGGGGTCTTGTTTGGTTTATGATGAATCTGAGTTAGATAAACTGATTCAGAAGAGTTTCATCACATCATAGAGTATTGGAAGTCCATACATCAACCATAGATGAATGCCTTTAGAGTTTAATGTGTGTGATCTTGATTTCATGAGAATGTATCATTGTTAGGCCACTGAAATTTCTATATGATTTGAAATCTAGCACCAAACATTATTGGAACATCCATGATAACTGAAAGGACTAAAATAGTGGTGTATAGTATATACCTTCCTTCCCACAATCATGGTATCCATGATGTGGTTCATGTTCCATATATCCATCGGTATGTAGATGATCCCACATATTTCATTGACTATGAGGAAATTGATTTTGAGAATGATCCATACTATTAGGGGAATTTGGTAAAGATATTGAACTAGAGAATGAAATCCCATTGAGGTGAGGAGGTAACACTATTCCAATTACTGTGGAAATATGGATGGATCTAGAAGAATGCTTGGGTGTGGTAGAATAATTTTCTATCTTTGTGTCCTGGTCTGTTTGATCAAAATAATTAGGTACTCTTATCAGGTATTAAAGGTCCTTTGAGGGGGAGAATTTAATGTTTTAGGTATTTTTTTAATATACGAAAAATCATTACCTCATTTTTTCCTTTTAGTTTTTTATGTGGATCCTTGTTTGTGTAATGGCCTGTTAGATTTGAGATTATTTTATAAGATTAAATATTTTTTGGTATTAATTTTATCTAATATTGGTTAAATAATTCAGTTACACACTTGACAACATTGTAGAGTGGTTGGCTACACCATAATATAGGTGGCTTCACCATAGTGGTTTTATAGAATAGAAACCATATCATAGTGGAATGTGATCCATTCTGGTAATAGAAATTTGAAATATTTCGTTAAATGTGGATGGCTTATTGAGGAAGCTATGATATGGTAACATAGATCACAACAATGATCCTTTACCATGTTATATATAGTCATTGGAAAAAGATCTTTGGGCTTATGGATTTCTGGATTCCAATAATCTATTTCAGTGTCTATTTGGTCAAAACATTTTATAAATTTAAGAGGATTTAATGAGGGGTTTCAATTTGGATAGAATCCCTAAAAATATTTTTTCCCATCAAGTATTTCGATTGTTAAAAAAATTATAAAGTGCTATAGAGACAACTCCACACAACAGTTCTCACCCTATGCTATAGCTTTTTAGTTTTCAGGGTTGTTTTAGGTCACAATAATCCATTCAATATTGTAGAAGACTTCTAGTAATCTCTTTTACGTAGTAACATATCATGTTCTATAGTGGTCTCTCTTAGAATACTGTTGTACTAGGGTGACTAACCCTACCTCATGGGACATGATTCAATACTCTTCCATTTTGTAGTTCCCTGAATGCACCATTATCTAATCCAGAACCCAAGGATAATAAATCCAATATACCATCTATACCTCTAACCATATGTAATTTATTATAATTATGATGAACACAAATATGAGTGCATGTTATATAAGTAATTTCAATTGGTGTGTGAGATAAATTTGGTTGTGACCCCATTGCTGATCCTTGATGTAGGGATTAACTTGGTTGAGGTTTAATGTTCCTTAATGTTTGGGGCTATCATTCCCACATGATTCCTAGATATGATCCTACTATTTTGATACTTCCATTCAACCTATTTTGTTTTGATAATTTTTATTATATATCACTATTATGTCCTCATGATGATATATCATGATTTCATCCTAAGGTTTACCATCTTATGTGCAACAAAATGGCGTTGAGGTTGTTAATTTTTCTTGATATAGGTGGAGCATTGTGTGTTGTTTATTCAATATAGGGGTAGATTTAATGTCTTGTGAAAATTATGTTGATGGCCCTATGTGAAAGTAAGAGTCATGATGATTTCGAAGCCTAACCCAAGGAATTTATTTTGGGGAATAATGACCTAGGGGATATCTCGAGGCATAGGATGTGTATGATGGAATGTGGGCCTATACCATGAAATATATGGGATACAATGGACGAGGGTCATAATCCATGTCAATGACTTAAAAACACCTAGAGACTTGTGACAATCCAAGTAGTATCCATGTTATTATATTGAATTCATGGATTATCCTATTAGTATGGATCCCATGCATATATAGCTACAAGTTTTTGGTAACTTGGATAGTTCACAACCACTCAGTTTTGAATTGATTATTTTTATTTCTATTTTAAATTAGTCATCATAACATAATAATCTTTTTATAATTGAGATCAATTATTATGGTTTTATTAATGGTTCTCTGTCAATTCTTTTACTCCCAAAATAACTCTTACAATTTAGAAAAGTTGTATATTTCATGATCAGTTATTCGATAAAGGAAAATATACCTACATTTGATGGATGGGGATATGTGAATGGAGTTTCATGTTGTCCGGGATAGACACTAGAGGAACCAATGTTTATTTATTTTCATATCTTTTGTTTTACTTTGTTTTAGATTATAACTTTTGGAGATCATTTATTATTAGGACATATATGATGTTTTATCTTTCCACATATAATTTTATTATATTTAGTATATTGTTTATGATATATTAATTATATGGATTAATATAGATGGTATTTTCCCCCCAATAATAGTCTTACACTCTTGCTAAAAGTGTGCATCCTCTTATGTATGTGGAGTAACACATGTTATTTTTTGAACCTTATTCTCAGACCTAATGGTTCGGGTTTGGGTGTTACAATTTAGTCCTAACATCATAGGAGGACTTTTCCTTACAACAATAAACCCCAATCATCAAAAAATGACAAACATATATCATATACAACAGTTATAGTGGACATTATCCTGAATTATATAACACCATACAACACTAACAAAACACACATCATATTAGTTTATAAAATCAATGTCGACCTGTCCCAATTTATACTAGATAGGAATTTCTGGATAATGTCATGAAACCACAAGAAATTAAAAAATACCAAGGTTAATATTTATAAATATTATTCATTAGGATAATAGATAGACTAAAAAATTTAAGTTCTATTCAATTTTCCCAACCAAATTCATTTCTTTTCAAAATATTTCAGTGATGATTATTTAAGGATCTTGGATAAGGAAAATATTTGCGACATTTAATATTGGATATAAATTTAGGACAAACAAAATAGTCCAAAAATGGAATTGATACTTGAAAAAATAAGTAATGAAATAATAAACAATAACTACAGTTATTCCTCAATTGTTGATCATTGGATCATTATATTAAATCCATGATTAATGGGTCAATTACCTCCACAATTAAATGGCCCCCAAAAAATAATATTCTTCTGTTTCTTTTGATAATGGATATGATAATAAAATGTTGATTTGAGAAAAAAATATAACCATAATAATCAAAAGAATTTATGAATTTTTATGACTTATTATTGAATCAATGTGGGTCTTGAAGCCTGAAAAAAATTATTGTACTTGTCCTAGATAAAACCCCCATTAAAAACATAATCATTGTGTCAAAATTGTTATGCACCAATCCATATAATATTTATTATTTGGTTAACATGTACATGTTATTTTGGGTAAAAAACTTATATTTGAATATATATTTATTGTTAAGACATTAATAATGAAAATCTAAACCATGTTACTTCGAAATATCATAATAAAATATTTTTAAAACTATTTTCAAAAATTAAATAAAAACTCATTTTGTTTCATACTCCTGAATGTAAATAGATTCTTACCAAAAAATAAATGCACAACCATAGTGTTGAGGGGACTACTCATAAATCTTATTATCATAATCCTGTAATATCACAAAAATATAACAATATTTCTAGAAGATAAAACTAATAGAATCACCAACCCATGAAGGGTCATATCCTTAAAGTCTTATATTAGTATCATATAATCTTCTATGGTGGTGTCATACTCAATGTTTCGATAATCCCAACCGTGACACACCATAACCAAAAAATTGAATCCGGTGAATATAGGAACATAACATAAATACTTTCATTGATAAAAACTATAAAATCATTGATATAATAAATAATAATTATAAAATAATTATTGATTTTTGAATAACATATATTTTAATAAAATTTTTATGGAAATAGAAAATTTTGATACCCCAATATCTAATAAATTTCATGTCTTTTCCAACTAGTTTACTTTTTCATTATATATAAAAAAATGAAATAATCCATAATATTTATTTAACATCTCCTAAAAATTATTTCACATATGTTTTCTATTAATAAAAGTTATATATATACTATTGTTCTTCTTATATAAGGTAAATTGAAACAAAATATTGGGTGAGAGAAAATGCATATTGAAGGAAAACATACAAATGTAAAATAATTGAATATAAATGAAAAAATTATTATGTTCCGAAATTGTAAAAAACATGAATCCATAATAAAATTTATATTTATATCATTATATATCCAATAAAATAAATAAAAAAATGAATACAAATAATACTAATTTCGTACTGATAGAATTAATAAGGTTATACATCAAAAACCTATTGTCTTGTTTTTATTCCAAGACATAATATTTCAATGGGAAGAGGCATACACAAAAAATAAACCCTTTTTCACATGTTATGTTTTGACGAATCAATGGGATATATAATTCCAGGACTCACCCTTCACATGATTAAGTCCAATTCATTAACTATAATAGTTAGTAATAATTTTCATAACATTCTTTATAGATTACATTTTTGAATAAAAACATGTAAGTATATAAAATGGATAATATAGAATATCACAACATGATCATATGATGTTAGTGGTCAATAATCAACAAGTATCCCAAAACATTTTCCAAATCCATAAATGGGATAACATGATCATAAAGAATGGAAAGAAGGAAGGTGGTTGGTAAAAAATTACTTAATAAAAATTCAAATAATAATATATATTAGAATAAAAAAATAAAACATTCCAATATTTATCCCCATTCCAATAGAATAATATCCATTATATAAGAACAACATCCATTTTGAGTTATATTAAATATAATTTTCACACTATAAAAAATAACGAATATACAAAAAAGTAAGAACTCGAATATATTGATCATAATAAATCTATAAAAATATGGTGGTTGATTTCAAAATTACATAACCCCATTATATTAAAGGATATATAGGTGAGTTTTTATATAATGAACTGTACAAAAGTATTACATTGATTGGTATCAAAAAACATGTAATCCAGAATAAACATGCCTACTACAATGTGTTTAATAAAAAAAATTACAATAAAATTATAAATTAGAGTATAAATCAAGAACCATAACCCAATTAGGACAAAATAATTTTCAAATTATAATGTAAATTCTAGATAAAACATAAAAGTGGATTTGGGAAAAAATAACATTGATGTAAGATAAAATTTTAAATGACATATTCAATGGTAATTTATGAAAATGTGACATAAAATCCTTTGATAGAAGTTAGTTTTAAAATTAATAAACAAAAATTGAATCTTAAAAAAATATATTTTTATCTTGTATTAATGATAATAGGTATAATAAACATGTTAAAATGAATTGTAAAAACTGTTTTATTGTATTCAAAATAGCTTTGATTAATGAAAACATGGTAAAAAGTGTATCACAAAATAAATAGGAATTTAAAAAATTATTCCAAATTAATGTTAAAAATAAAATAATATAAAACATTAGGGTGGGATAACACATTCATGAAATAAAGATGTTCCTTTTTATGATATATAACTCATGGAAATAGAATTGAGTTATGAATATCGATTATGGGAAATATACTCCATGAATCATAGAAGTCTAAAATGTGGTTTATATGGTAAAAATTCAAACCATGAAATAATGTCTCAAAATTCAATATAATTATAGAATATAACCATCTATATTAAATAATTTCAGAGGAATTATTTAAATAAAATTTCATATAAATGAGTAATAAAATATTGTTATAACACTAGAAATCACATGAGAAATAAAATATTTGGAAGAAGAAAATTTATTATGATTAATTTATCTCATTAATTAAATAGAAACAATATTTATAACAATCATAGGAAAATAGATATATATTATATAAAAAAAATTCATTGTGCATAACATGTAATGTGTCTCAAATAAAATAATTCTAAGCAAGATGTCTCATATAGATTGAGTATATCATTAATATATTGAACTAAAATGAATGGGAATTCAATTGAACATATAATACAATGATAAGAATATAATTAATAATATTATATAGGAAATAATAATTATAAATTCAACATAATTGAAATTAGGTGCGTTATACCAAACATGTATCAAATAGATGAAATTGAGATGAAAAAACTTATCCCAGCCGTAAATTATTTTTGACCTGCAAGAAACATCCTGAATAATTGGTTTAAGTTAATTAAAATATAATCATGAAAAATATTAAAAACTAAAAAAATTTATAAACTTAATTTAAAATATTTCAATATATATTAATTATTCTATTTTTACTAATTTCTATCTTCAAGTTTTTGTAGTCTTTATCTCATTGAAATAGTTTTGTAAAAGTGGTATTGGTATTCATTCATATTACTATGTTATTCATTATGATATAGTATGGGGATCTGGAATACCTGTTTTAAAACATTTATAATGGTATAATTTCGTTTCATTATTATTTTCCTCAAGACCCATAAGGTTGAAATAGATGAAATATAGGTTTTAGTGTTTCATAACCAATGAATAATGATTTATTAATTAATGAGTAAATATTTGTATAAAACAAATAAAAATATAGAAATTTCATTTACATATTTATATGATATTATAATAATAAATAATTTCTCACAGACATACATGATATAAAAGCATAGTATTATATAAGTCAGATTTCAAACTGACCAAAACATGAACCTAACATTATTAATTAGGGATTATGTTGTGTTTTAATAGTATTATCATTACAATAGATGAATAATGATATTATTTGGATCATATTACTGTGATATATTAAAATTTTATATAATTATATGGATAATATAATTTATATGAAGTCATTAATTCGAATCAAGAGAACAATATCCTCTTAATTCACTCATTTTAAGTGACTGAAAAAATAATAATTTCTTGAACTCATTTTAAATTGGTTCCTAAATATTCTTTAATTTTTTTAAAATATATCATAAATTTTGTATTTATCTTTTAATATCATCCATATTAACATAAATTTATGTATCTGAGAAAAAATATATTAAAATCAATCATTCCATATAGGCATTATTCAACAAGTACACTTTGTTAAATATTTATATTTTCATAAAATAGGATTGCCAAATAATTGGGTTTAATGATATATATATATATATATTATATACAATTTATTTATTAAAATACCCTTTTATACCATCCTTGTAATTTTATGATGTAAAACAAAACATGTTTCATAATGGATGAGGTAGTCACCCCAATACCATAATTATGGTTTAATTTTTCATAATTAGAAAAGGAAAATGATATTAATGATTATTACAAATCATTAACATAATTATATATATATATATTATGAAACAATTTCCTTATTTTTTATTTAAAATTTTTAATTTCAAAAGACAAATTTAAATGATATAATCTATGTAAATAATAATTCCCCACATTTATCACTTTGAGGTTTCGTTAGAGAATACAATAGAAACCAGTGTAATTGGAAAATATGTCATGACCAAAATAATTATATATTGAAATACTATTCTAGGGGATGAAATTTTTTACTATTTATAGATGAACCTAAATTTATAAGCTTTACTTTAAGGGGTAGTGAGAATCCCCATATATAAGTGGTAAGAATGGTTTATTTTATAAAATTTCAACTTTATATAAAGGATGAATTTGTTAAAAAAGTAATTTTAATCCAATACTAATAAGTATTTGAGTGAGGAAGGGATAAAGTCGATCAATTCCTCATATTCTCAATTATGTCATATTTTAATCATATTTCAATCCATTAACCCAATTAATTAATACTTTTAATTTTTTTATCTATTACGACAATAATTAATATTTACCTAAGGTATCTTTTAGTTTATTCCCAACAATTTCACTATCTTTATTAGATAATCTAAAATTTTTTATTATAAATTTTATATAGGATTCATTTTTTCAGTATATTCATTCATTAAATTTTTTTATTAAAATAATAATGTATAATGTTATGATTTTTTGTGGAAAATATTACTTATGCGTAAAAATATCGAATACGGTATTGTAAATTAAAACCAAAATTTTTGGAAATATAAATTAAATATATATATGTGTGTATGATTTTATAAATTTTTTTCAATAATTTATAATTATTACTTATATTCATATATTGTCAAAGAAGTCACGTTATTTTTAAAAATGGAAATTTTCACTACCCACCATTTTATAATTGATTTTTTGAAAAGACGCAAATAAATGTTATACGATTATATTAAAAATATTTACCACATTATATTTGTTTTATCAAAGTATGTTTTATAAGTTTCAAAATTAAATATTAAAACAAAATTTACAAATAATGTGGTATTTTATTCGTATTGGAAAACAACATTATAAAATTTTAACTACACTTTATTCATATTTAAAAACTATTATTAATAAATTTACTAGTAATATATTATTCATATGAGCGTTATATTTTTTAATGACATAAACTGTTTCATGATATAATAATATTTTTTATAAAACTATAATATTAATCATAATATTATGTTCTCAGTTGATTTAGTAATACTAATTAAATTTTAATCATTTTAAAAGTTTCTGTTGATTTCATTGTACAAATATTTCATAACGTAGTTAGTATTATTAAATACATATAATTTAATAGGAGGAATTCAATAAACATAATAAATATTTTTTTAACTATTTAGTTGTATCATTTTTTCATTATTGCATGTAATACTCAATTATATTATATTTGATTCCATTGAAAAAAAAAATAATTCATTTGATAGATTTCCTTACCTCAAACAACAAGTCATTAAAAACTATAAAATTTTAATTTTTATAAGCTAAAAATTAAATTGAGAGTAATTAATAGTAATAAAAAATTTATGAAAAATATGTATAATTTTTTTATTAAACAAAATGTATCCCTTAATTCATAATAAATAAGTATTCAATTTTCATTTAGCTAATTCAATTATTCAAAAATATATTTTCATCAAATGTTATAATTATAGAATATTATGTGTATTATAATTATCGTATATTTATGAATTTTATTTTTAAAACATGTATAGGAATTTTTGAATTTTTTATAATCATCATGTCAATGTTATCATAGAAATTTTTTTAGTATTTTTTAGTAGTGATTTATTTTTATTGAACTGCGTAAAATAGATATTTATATAAAAATTTTATTTTGGTTTGCTGTATATTGACTATTATGTTTTTAATTTTATCTTATGGTAATATTATTCTCTATTAATTAAAAATAATATTATAAATTATGTAAGATTCATCAATTAACATGATTTTGGAATAAAATAATTTTCATTCTTAAAACAAAATTTTATGAAAATGTGATATATTCCTGAAATTTACTTTTATAATAATAAACTAATTAAAGACAAATTTTAAAATATATTTAAATTATTCTAAATATTTTATATCCAATATTTTTTTGGCATTTATTTTATATATTTTATAGGGTAATTATTTGAATTAAGTTATATTTTGATGCATAAAACACTTTTTTTTTGAAATGGGTTTTTACAGTTGTTTTTGTGATTTATAAAAAATTAATATTTGAAATATATATAAATTAAAAATTATAAATTGGATTTTATATTTTTACTATGATTAATTAATGCAACATAACTGTTTTAACTGTATTATTTTCTTAGAGAATAATAAAAAGATGTAAAATTTTGTTTCCTTGGTCAATGCTTAAATGGGTGTACAAGCGGGGGGTAAACCATGACGTAATGGATTTATTTAATTAATAAAATTCAATATATTATTACCTGATGATATTTATAAATAATATTACCATAACCACAAATATCACTCTATTTAGAGCCAAATTCCAATTAAAGTGACCTTAAATCATTGGAATATATTATGATGTTTCAAGTGTGTATCTCCCCTCACATCAAATTACCCTCCATAATTCACCCCATCTTATCCTTATATTATGTAAACCCCTTACTCAAAAACCTTCCAAAAATCATACATCTCTTCATTTTTCTAGTTTTCTTTCCAAACACAAATCCTTCATGGATTGAGGACTAAGCCAAAGGCGGTCTCCCGAAGAACATGTACAGATCTTAGCAAAGATCTTCTCAATTTTAATTCATTGTAAAATTTATATATACATTTTTTTATATATAATTAATTATTAATATAGTATCATACATATATATATATCAAGATGAAATCACCTTAAACCTTCACTCCTCCCTTAAATGGGGCATGAATGTATCACTTCTTCGTATGTGTGGACTACCACCTACAAATAGAGATATTATTCATTTACCACACCCATCATTAATTTTGGTTATTATTAAAATTTAATATATTTATAATATATTTATTATATAATAATTATGATATAATGGGTTTTTAAAATTACATTTCCCTCTTCCCATCTATTGAAAAATGGAAGCAACTATCGTGTGTCGTTATAGACTATTGTCTTTACATAGTGAGGTAATTCATTTTTCACCACAAATTTATATAAATGTTACTAAATATATATATATATATATAATAAATAAATATTATATTTTTATCATCATTAAAATTATTTATATTAAGAAACTATGATCAATGATAAACAGTGAAAACATATGAACCAAAACATACATGAAAACGAATTAGGTGGCACGTGAAATGATTGTGATAATGAAATAATATTGATGAACGTGTGATAAATGTTATAAGTGAAATATTAATATAATTATAAGTATTATAATCATTATAATATATATGTATATTAATGTTTCAATTAAATATATAGTATCTTATAGCTCATTTGAAGCAAGAGTAACATAAGTTTAGAGTTTTATTTTATAATCTATTTTTTAACTAGGATTATTTGTACATAAATATAAAATTATGAAAATATATGATATATATCTACATAAATTTATTTATTTTCGTATACTATATTTATTAATAGAGTTTACATGTTATACATTCATTTTACATCCATTAAGTACTCATGATACTGAAATATTGTTTTAATGGAAATACAACCATTTCTCCCACTTTGTTGTGGAAAACCTTTTCCAATGTACATATATTTTAGAAAAATTTATTATATAGATTTTTTAATATTATTTAATGATTATTTGAATTTATTTGTTATTATATTATTAATTCAGTAGAATTTTTTAAAAGGAAGGAATGTTTTCATAAACAAAAATTTTTGTAGTATTATACTTTTCCCAAAAATGTAAAATGTATTATTGCTTTAATATACACCCCATGACCAGAATCCCCCATAATCATTAAAAATATTTTATTTAATTAATCCATTATAAGTTTTATTTTTTAATTTTTTAAAGATGTTTTTTCACTAGTATTATTGATATTTTTAGATTCTAAGGATGTGATTTCAAATAAGAAGGGTCTTTTCCCTGAGAAATGGTCTAGTGAAATTTAAAAAGTATTTTCATATATTCAAATATCCATTGATGTTTATTATGATTTACTATGACCATGATCAAATTTTACCATTTTTTCACTCCATAGATGTTTTAAGATGAGGAAGATAATATCATTATCAAACATGTATCTTTCCCATTACTTGTGATTGGATGATATAATGAATGATCTGGTGGAACACTTTTTAGGGGTTTTATTATGTAATGTGTGGAGTTGGATGAAATATAAATCTAGTTAATTAGGTAAATAATTATATATCTTAATATAGTTAGGGAAGTGATGGTATGTTAATCTAGTTTTGTAATGTACATTATCGAAAAAGATAATATTGGGAGTGAACCTTTACTAGGGAAATGAAGGTATTTTGAGTAGACCTAAATCCACTATGATTGTCTCGAATGTGATCCTTGAATAATGGAATTATTTTAACAAAATAAATGAATTTTAAAAACTATTGGCTTATACATATTAATTTTTTTCATATCTCGTGATTGATTAATTATTATTATAAATATATATGGATTATGACTTTTGTTTGAAAACCCCTTTCAACGTGATTCATGATTAAATTTTTATGAATGATTATATATTACTATTTAAGGTCTTAATAATTTTCATATAGACATATGATTATCTAATGGTAACTTATAATTATTTATTATTATCTCTTATATTTACCCTTAGAGAGCATGTAAGCTCACCCTTTCTTATATTTCCATTCCCTATTATATGAATAAATGTTTTAAATATGATATGTTTAAGAAGGGTTTTAGTTTTGAAGAACATAATCAAAAATTATATACATATTTTATATAAAAACTGTATAGTTGTATTATAATTACCAAAAACCAAAAATATAACTAATTATTACATAATTACGGCATATATTTGATAACATAAAATACACCAAAACACTAAAACTATATTTTTTATATTCTGAAAAAATAATGTATTTGGGAAAAATTTTCATAAATTCAACTTGACCAAAAGTTGATGTGCTAACTTTTAATTTTTTTTTTGTTTTTTCATAAAAAATATATAAATATTAGAATATTAAATTTCCAATATAAAAACCCATATTTATTAAAAATAACATTTTTTATATTATAACCACTTTTCTGAAAGTTATAAAAAAAATTCAATGCAATTATAGTTTTTTTAAATATTTTATTATTGAAATAAATCTATTTTAGAATAATATTTATTTAAAACAAAAACAATTTATAATACCATGTTTATATATATAATTTTTACATTTTTTATTAAAAAATATACAATACGCTTTATTTTCATTTAAAAATGAAACTGTCAAATCCTTTTAAACTAAATATATATTTTGTTAATAAAAAATATTCATATGTGGAATAGACGGTGTACACATTTTATCTTTAAAAATGATGTTCAATTAAGTTATAGACCCATAACCCCTTATTACACCCACATACACCATGGGGGTAAGGCCTGTGATGGTGGTCGTTCCACGGGGTGTCTTAGCTAACATTGACAGAGTGATAACAACTACTAACTCCAAATTCTACAATATGTGATTTCATTCAAGATTCACTTGTTTAATCTTAGATTGTTATTGGTTAAGGATGAACCCTAATAATAAGAATTCCCTCCCATCTTCTAACAAATGGGCATCAAACAACACGACTCGACTGGTTGAGTCCATTGAATCTCCATTATATATCAATTGTCCATTGAAATTGCTAATTATAAAAACTAATTCTAACAATAAAATTAGAAACCATGGGTATCATTTACAACTGTTATATTGAACAATTATTATATAATGGTTGAATCCCAATGGTCGCAATTCACTTTATACACTATAAATAATGTGATATTTTGTCACTCAAAATTCACTACAATTTTACTTAATGTTATATTTAAATTTTCATAATATTTTTACTGATTTACTAATATTTAATTCTATTGAATTATCAGTGGGGGTGATAGTTATAGTAGATTTGGTTTACCCATACATTTTTATTTTATCTATTATATTTTATAATCTTCATCCATTAGTAATGTTTGTCATATTAATCAGCATCATAGGTGACTAATGTAATGATCCTTATTAATGATAAAATAAATTTGTTGGTTTATATTTGTTATGTAAATTTAGGATAACATATAATATGTAACAAACATTTATTCAAGGAACATATATAATTTAGAAGTCTTGGTCGTTCCATTATTTCCCATTTAGAAATATTGTCCCTAAAATTTTAGCTCATTGCCTTAGTTGAGGATTGGTGAGGGTACATCGATATCTGTATATCTTTCGGTTCCTACTTCACATGTTCATAATTAAGGTTCCTTCACAACAAATTTTCTAAGTGGGTTTTCTTGTTTTGTAGAACATTTTCTCTATGGTCAACTATCTCCACCAACTACTCCTCATAAAAGAGGTCATGTTCCAATTGTACCACCTCCAGATTCAGTTCATGTGAGGGACTAGTTATGTAATTCCTTAATAGAGATGAGTTGAATACATAATGAACATGGGATAGATTCAAGGGTAATTTCTAGTTGGTATGCCACTTCTCCAATGAAATCAATGATTTCATAGGGGCCAATGTACCCAGGTCTAATCTTCAGTTTTATTCCGAATCTCATGACTATCATACATAGTGATATCTAAATGAAATCATTGTATCCAACGGCATCCTCCATGTCTCTAATATGTTTGTTAGGATTGATCATCTTATGATACTGAGTAGACTTTATATATTCTTGGATGGAATGACCATTTTTGGTCATCTCTTCCACAAGGTTAGGCCCATGATACTTCCTCTCATAAAAATCATCACAATAGGTAGGAGTTTTACATAACATTCCCTAATGAGCATCATATGGGAAAATTTTAATACACGAGTGGAATATTTTTTTGTATGAGAACTCAACAATTAAGAGGTGTTGATCCAATCCACCATTAAATTTTATTGAGTACGTTATTATCATTTCCTTGAGTGTTTGAATATTCCTTTAATTTTTTCAATCAATTTAGGGGTGATAGGTCATACAGAAATTCAACAAATTACATAGATCATGTTAATGAATTCTCTCACATTAATAGGTGAACCTTGGATCATGATCAGAAATGATATAAAGAGGTATCACATAAAACCTCACCACTTCATTTATGTATATCATGGAATGTTGGTAAAGAGCTAAATCATCCTGAAACGCGATTTAATGCGATGTCTGGGTGAGAGGATACACTATAATAAATATCACATTGATTCATTTGGAAGGTCTTAAGAGCCCAGTGATAAATTCCATAGTGATATTATTCCACTTCAATTATTGTAGGTGTAGCTGTTGTAATACACTTTTATGTTGTTTTTTATTTTCCTTCACTTTATGATATGATTACAACCTTGCAGTGTAGTCGATGATCTCACTTTTCCTATTATCCCACCAATAATTTTCACGAAGGACCCTATACATTTTATTTCTTCCTTGATGAATAGTTAATGTATAGACATGAGCTTTGTCCATCAGCTCCTTCATATCAAGGAAAATGAAACACATAACCTTATATGAAATTTCAATAGAACATCATGATCAATATTGAACACAAAAAACATCCCATTGTTCACATCCATTATATTCCTTTGGAACAAATGATCATCTATTTGAGGTGTATTGATATTCTCTAGTAATTATGGTTGAAAAATCATTTTGGATGTGGTTGATTATGTCCCTTCCAATATGATTCCGTTGTCCAATTTTACTAGGTTCTTAATCCACGAATATCCTTGAATCCTCATCATTGATATCAAAATAAGGACATCATCAATGCCTTTATACATGCTCGTGGAGTTGTCTTCCACAATATTGGAATCTTTTGGAGGTTGTTTTCCTTCACACAAGGTTCTATTAAAAGGAGGACTTAGTAAATTAGAATAGCCTATTCTTCTTCTCAACCTCCAGGCGTGCTTAATAAATCCATATGAATCTATGAAAGTGTTTTTCCCTTTCTAATAAATAGATCTAGGTTATTCATCTACAATTTCCACTTCCTTGGACTCAATAGGGGAGTCCAAAGATGAATCCGTATCATTTTGAGAATGTCTAGCCTTATTGGGTGGGGGGTTCTATTCATGGGAAGACTCGAAATAATTTTCTTCCTAAAAAACATGAATCCTTTCATATACCAACAATAAAAAATGATTTTGATAATTACTACCAATGAATTGTCCGTTATCTATAGATTTTAGAGGAGTGGCCTTTCTGACCTCTCTTGAATTTTCTCTGACCATGATGTCCAACAAATTCCTTTGATTCAGAGAATCCATAACATGGGGAACAAAAACAACCAATTTCATAATCTGTAAAAAGGATGGGGAATCTAAGGAGTAGATAAGAAAATATTCCCCCCTTAACATATACTTGTAAATCATTATTGGTATCCAAATCGAGTATTAATCTATCAAAATCCTCAAAACCTTGGGTTCCATGTGTCTGAGATTCATATATTTCATAATATATGATGAAATAAAATCATCTATTGTGCCCAAGTGTCCCCCCTCATCTAAAGTAATAAGAGTTGGGATACCTCAAGAAGGAATTGAGACACATATCCAGCATCATATATCCATATAAACAAAACAATTACAACTCGAGAAATACAAAATCCAAGAATCAAAGAATACATTTAAGTGATATCAAAGGTATCCCTTATCATAAATATAGATGGATGCCCATGGATCCATAGACACATCCACTTCAACTCAAAACCTAGGTGCTACAGAATGAAAAATAAATCTAGTACTAAAATCTCATGAAAGAAAATGGAAACCATATTACCATTTTTGTAGATAAAAATCAGGTTTTGAGAAGGTAATGGAAGATTAGAGAGACTAATTCATAACACCATGTTCGGAGATTCCCACTACTGATGGAACTCATATTTATTTTAAAAAAACTTAAAAAATATAACCTTCCATTGAACACAGAGCATTAGAGTAGCTGTAAACCAAGTCTTATTCATCCATAAAGTGGATTTAGAGGTGTCACAAGTCCAAAAAACCCTACAATTGAACTATATTGAAGCTTTGAAGTCGAGAAAACATTCCAGTCAAAGGCATCGAGGGAGGGTCGATTATTTTTTTTTCTAATATCCTATCATGAGTTTATATGGGTCTCACAGCTTCTAGAATTAATCTATCTAAAGGCCATAACAACAAAATCATAATTCCCTTAAGTTGATTAGATGTAAATCTTCTGAATATCTTCTTTAATGACCTTCAATTAAGGATACCCAGATCGGTGGTAAATCATGGATAAGAATTGATCCCCACAAAACAAGTCAAATATATAATCAATCATTGTTAGAGGGTACTTGTTCTTCACTACGATCTATTATGTTTACTATAATTAATTCATAGACACATTGATGCATCCTTCTTTTTTACAAATGGAATAATTACTTCCCATGGAGACACAAATTATTGGATATTTCACTTATTGATATGTTCTTGAGGTTTTTTATTCGATTCCTCTAGCTACATATTTTCTATTATATTTTTGGTCCTTTGTATATTCATGGATATAAGTATGAGATCAATTGATAACTCTACCTATATTACTGGGGGAGGTATAGGTAACTTTTCATCAAATATCTTAATGTATTACTAAAATTTAGGTACATTATCTATCATTATACATTAATTTCCCTTTTCATATTCAACAATTATCTCCATAAAGAAGGATACATGAGTTTCATATTATAAAATATCGGTCTAGGTTCTCTCTAATTTGAATATAAATCTCAGTTTGGCATTCCAGACTACTGCAATTTCATTACTCCTATAGTTGATCATAAAATTAAACTCTAGGAGCCAGTCCATCCTTATTATTTTGTAAAATTCCACCATGATAATTACAAATATATATCAATGAGATTCTCTCCAAAATTTATAATAATATTTATTCACACAATTGATGGTAGGATAATTCAACATTTTTCTTGAATGAAAAATATACTTCTAGTAGTTATGGGGTATATTGTCTATTATTTTCAAACGTCGATGAAATAACGGAATATGTATAAAAAGAATCAAACAAGGTAATTTCTATATTTTTGATCAAAAATATTTTACGTTCCACCACATTATTTCGAGCATCCACTTCAGCCATTGTGATAGAAAATTCCAAACATTTCCCTCTTACACTAAATAGAGGTAGGCAGATGTTCCACTTTATTATCCACAAATTTGGAAATTAATTGCAAATTTTCACAAGATATCCAAACATGAAGCATTAAACATCTTGTTGGGCCTTCAATATCTTCTATTTAACATTAGTGTGGATAATTTGAGGCTTTTCCTCAACATAAAAGTTTCATGATATATGGCGATCTCTAATACACATGTAGGAAATTCAACTACAATGGATTTTGTTTCATGAATCCTTCATCCCACATATGATTTCTGTGGGACGATTCACATTAATTCCTCAAATTCCATGATCAATATTCCTCCATGAGTTTGGATCCATTAACCAATTATTTTTAGTCAATCTATTTAACCATTACTTCTCTCTGTACACTACTTAAACCATTAAGGCACTCCTCTCTATCTCTTCATAGATTTAATAGTGTCATTTTTTAATATTACTCCGTATATAGGGTCATTATACATTAAAAAATATATCAACAATTACATCAGGATCCATAATGAATATGGAGATGTATTGTTAATGTCTTGTACATTTTATTTCATAGAATCCCACTGATTGTTTTCCTTCTACTTCAGTTCATGTAATTCCTTCTCTATTTTAATTCTCATCAAATTGGGAAAATATTTATAAAAAATTATTCCACTAAACTACAAGGTAAGGAAAATATCTTTTCTATAGATCTTATACATTGTTCAACAATCATTGGGTTGGTATATCAACTAATGGAAGGTGTTTATTGACTCTTTAACAATATAAAATAATGTTGTTCTCTTCAAGGTGAATCCATTATATTTTATGGATTCTTGTTATTGTTAATATATCAAGTAATATGTATTGTCACCCTAATGTAGTTTTCTAATCCTAATTCCATTGAAACAATGTCAATGCATCATCCAATTCACTGTTTATTTACATTGATCCTCCTAATTACCAACAATTTGTTTAAATAATAAAATCATAGTGATAAATGTGATACTTTTATGAATCATATAATTATAATGGTTTTTAATTCCATAAAACATTATGCATAATTATTTTATTAATCATCAATAACAAAAATTGTTGTTTCTATCTATACTTCCTAATGTGTTCTAAAAAGATTTTGATTAACCAACTTATCCCCCAAGAGTTTCAAACTAGGAGTATATAAAGGTCAATTGTCGTGAAGTATTTCACATTTTAGTATAGGTACAAGTGGTGTTTTAGGGTGTTACCCAGTGTTGAATATATTATAGATCCACATCAACTTGTTTATATCCCGACTAAGATTTCTTTTCTCCGAAAACACTAATAAAATTCATCACCAAATTGATATGATGTTCTAACATATTTAGAAATTTCCATAGGGTTATTAATAATGTTCTTTAGTCATAATTTCCACAAATAACTAAACTTTCCTTTGATACAAAATATGGAATCCCACCTTTCTATTATATAAATTCTCATTTCATTGTTTAAAAATAGGATATCTTAAAGTTTTCCTTTAGGGAAATAAGACACATAATACAGAAAAACATTAATAAATTATTGTAAAAAAGATTGAAATACCTCTTCATCGGTTCACCCACGGTGGATTTTTCTAAATCACATATCCTATTGAAATATAACAATTAAATAGGTTGATCATGAATCCTAGTATGAGAAATAAGAAAGGGAGACATATAACATGTGATTTTGAGACATATCAATAAGAAAAAAGGGCACTATGAAAAGTAATACTCAAGGGGAATATCACATTATTAAGAACATAAATCACGACAAGAAAATTTGGAAATAAAATTTAACCAAAACATTCATATTAATATCTCTATGGATTATCACTATGGTGATGAAAATAAAAATTTTCAAGGTATCGTATAACATGTCATATATAGAGAATGAACTGTTTACCCAATGCAATATAGCACTATCAGGGAAAAAAATAATCTACATTAATTTTAGGTGATCAAAATTGATCATAACATATAATTTATTTAATATCCTATGGATAATAAATAATGGTAGTCTTATCAAAAATATTATCATACATAATATCATATAGACATGATCATATTCTCATCTTAAATCAATTAAATGACATATAAATTTTATATATGTAAATCCCAAAATTATAAATTAATTTTTAATTAAATATGAATCGCCAAATGAAATAAATGATGATTGGGTATTTGGATAAAACTGAAAATATAATTACTCATATAAAAGTAGAATCTTTTAGAAGATGATTTGGTGGCATGAGGGGTATAAAACACAATATTTGATAGTTTCAAATTGAGATATCAAAAGGGTGTCCAATTAATAAAATAATATTCATATAGTAGTGTGATATTTTAAAGTTGGAAAAATGGATTTTTTTGGAAATGTGAAGTCATACCACAAAAGGACCCTTTAAAGAAATAGAAAATTTAATATTTCACTTACCTTGAAGAGTATATAATTAAAATTAATGATGAACCTTATGGGATTCAGAAAAACATTTGGGACTCATTTGAAGGAAAAATAACTATAAAATCAATATGGATGGATTAGGAGTGATGGGAAATGGAGATCAGGAAGGGAATTTATATGACATGTGGATAAATTTTTTAAACATTTAAAAATATCTGTCTCAGAAAACTAGGTTGTGGAAAATGATAAATAATTGACATACCCATAGTTTCTTATGATGGTATTGAAAATTTGGATAACATTTTAAGTTATTTTAATCATCCTGAAATTAACATAATTTTAAAATCATGCTTATGGTATAAAAAATTTAATATTATACAATAAAATAATTTTAAAATAAAATTTTCACTTTTAGACTTTGGATGTTAATTTTTTTTTATAAAAATAGAAAAATATATATTAAAACAAATAATTTTAATAAAATAACATATTTGTGGTCCTTAGTTTTTTTAATAAATTATTAAATCATTATAACAAAAATATGATATCATAAAATAAACTGAAACCTTATAACTGTATTTTTTACTATTCACAAAATATCTTATTTTAGATGATTATCATAAATTCTCCCTAATATAATATATATTTGTTGATTTAAAAAATGTTTTTTATTTTATCATTAAAATTATATAAATATGGTATTTTTTATTTTCATATATAAAAATCATTATTTATTAAAAATATCAGTTTCAATGCATAATCACATTTTTTGAATTTATAAAACACTTCCTAGGCCTTTATAAAATTATTAATTCATTTAATATTTAAACAAACCTCATTTAAAATACTTTATAATTTAAATTTTTTATAATACCTTGGATAAATATAAAAATTGGTTATATTTTCATAAAAAATACATTTATATTTTATTTTCAATTAAAAATTCATGTTATCAAATCCATCTCATTTAGAAAGATATTTTATTATAAAAAACACTTCTTAATAGTAATTTCTTGAATACACATTTAATTTATACAATGGAATTTACTCTTTGGTATGAAGACATGACCCCTTATTACACTCATATATTCCCTAATGGATTAGTGTATAATACTTGTAGTTTCTTAGGGTACCACAGCTAACATCGACAGAGTGGCAATCTCAACAAACATCATCTTCTCCCATTGGAAATTTCATTCAATATTCTCTAGTCGAGGCTCAGCTTAGTCTTGTTCAAGGATGAACCCCAATGATAATACCTCCCTCCCATATTATGAAAAGTGGGCTTCAAATGACCCAAATCTACTTATTGAGGCCATCTATTCTATATTGTGTATCAATTATCCATTTTCATTAGTTCATCTAACTAATAACTATAATCGTTAAATTATCCACAATGAATATAGTTTCCAATGTTCATATTGAGAAATATTAATATAACAGTCGAATCACAATGATCACATTTCTATATATTCATTAAAAATACTACATAATTACTTCACTCAATATTCAATGTAATTTATCTGATGGTTAAATTTTTAGTTTAATGAGATGTTCATTGGATTATTAATAATTTGTTATATTTCTATATAGCTTTCAGTGGGGGAAATTATTCTAGTGGATTTGGGTTATCCATACATTTCAATTTTAGCTATTATAGTGTATATTCTTAGTCTATTTGAATTTTTTTGAATTTTAATCAGTTTCATAGATGACATATTTTTGGTTACTTATTAATGATATATATTATTCGGTTTCTCTTAGTTTTTAACATGTATGATATTATTTAATATTTAACAAAAAATATTTCATGAAACAAATACCATTTATATATTATGGTTCATTATAAGGATGGATCCTTATGAATATCTTAAATATATATGATATAATGATATAATTTTTGTGAAAAAATTGTTATTGGGACTATAGATATCAGAAGAAATGATTAAAAATGTGAGATCCATTCAGTAAGACATCTTGATACTCAATGTTGATAAAATAGTTATGATGAAATCATTGGAATGATATAGAATTCAAAAATGTTTATAATATTTTCCCATGAATTTAAATATTCAAAAATGGTTATTGGATTTTGAAAGAAGGGACTATCTCTCATAATTTATATTAGTCCTTTCTATATTTTTTATCATATTAAGAATGTAGCTTTTAATTTCACACTCCCACCAATACTCTATTAAGATCATGATCTTTTCTGTATATCTCTCAAGATAATGTGAATAAATAATTACTCAAATGTAATGAAATTATGTGAAAAACCATTAAATAATGATATTCCATAAGATGAAAAATATATATAAATCTATGATCATAAAGACAATTTTCTATGGGACAAGATTACTCCCCTGGTCAGTGTTCATTAGAGGAATCAAAAATCTGAGGATGCTAGACAAGATCTCGAGGGTATTATGAAGAAGATATATCCACATTTTATATATTATAGTGATTTTGTTTAAATTAAAAAGTCATTTTATAGTGTGTATAATGTAACCACATTATATGTCATTTTTTTCTCAATTGAAATAAAATATGAATTATCAGATATATCGTGACACATACGACCCTATGTTATTATGGTTATTGATGTAATATCAATTTTAAACCGTTCCATTAAATTGGAAGGTATAAATTTTTATAAACACTATATAAAAACCTATATGAGTATTTTACATAGTTAAAATATAATGATTAATGCATAATAATTAGGTACCTATGTTTTAGTAAAGATGTTTTTTGCTTCTAATTTTTTTTCATCAAAGATGACTTTAATAAAATATTTTACACAACAACATTATAATTAATTAATATATTTTTTATATCTTTTTAGTAAACTAAATTACTTTTTATATTCATCATGTAAATATTAGAGAAAATTGAATATCTATTATTTTTCTAAAAATAATTATTATATTGCGAATAATGAACGTTCCAATTTTTACAAATAAAATGTCCTTTATTTTTTATTAATTCAATCATTGTCCTTTTAATTTCATATAAAATTAATGTAGTTATATTATATAAATAAATAATATAATTAATTATATAGGAATAACCATTATTAATTACTTTTTGTAAATGATAATTGTCTGTGTTAAAAATGTAGTTCTCTAAAAGAAGGATTTTTATTCATGATATTTTTAATATTAAGTTAAATTAATATATCTTGAATATTTTTTTTAATAATTTTTATATATTGTATATGAAATGTTATATTTTATCATTAATTTTATTATTTCTACAATTCTTGGGGTTGAATAAAATTATGTTTTATTATTTAAATCTAATTTTTCTTAAATGGGTTTCCTTAAAAATTGCATGGTTAATGAAAATTAAATTCTTCCACATTGAGATACTAAATCATGTAAAATAGACTCCATTTTTTAATCACATAAATTTATTTAATAAAATAGGATGGAAATAAATTTTCGTCATAGTGAATAATAAATATAGTAAAATTTTCAATACATTATTAATGTTAAAACATGATTACTAGGTGTTAAACGATGAGATATGGGTTTGACTGTAACCCAATTATTTTTAATTATTATTTTTAAAAATATATAAATATTATACTATACTAACATAAAATACATATCCATTTGGAGAAACATTACTATAAAAGTAACTTTAAATAATATAAAACTTTTATGAAATTCCATTATGGTACCTCTCCAATCATTAATAATGGATCCTCTAATCCTCTATTATTTACACAATTTCTATATTATTTAATGGAAAATATATACTCCATAAAACATCCTATAACCATTCCCCTCATCCTTGATAATTTTTATTCATATAATTCAAATACATCATTTCTTAATGAGTAATCCAAAATATGTCTCTCAAATAACAGGTGTAGATCCTCACTAATCTCTTTCAATTTCATTTCTTCCTAAAAATATTCTAAAAACTATGTATACATAAAAAAATTAATTAATATTGTAGAATAAACATATAAAAAAGAGATTATAATTATCTGTCAACATTTTACCACCTCTTCTCCATCAAATAGGAGAGAGATTGTTGATCATTCATAAGTATAGACTGCTCTGAGTACGAAGATATATGATTCATATTCAATACCCATATTTCGTTGGTGCTCATTATGTTGAATTTAATATATATATATATATATATATTAAATATATGATATAATAAAAATTTTAAAGGTGATTTAATATTTACATTTCATTAATTTCATCCAAAAAAATTGAAATATCTGTCACACATATAATTACTTAAATGATTCTCATTGAATTTATCTTATAATAATAAAAAATACCTTCTATTATGTTAAAATTAAATCATACTCTTATCAAAATGGGTTATCTATAACATTGATTTTTTGATGCACCATTAATTTTAAAACTATAAATTATCATCAACTAATTTTCAATCAACTATTCATGTGTAATCCATTCCATTAATACTAATTTTGAAACCCTAAACCTACACTCAAATATTCGTTTATTAAAGGCTTATAATTTACACACATGATTTTATTCTAGATATAGAATTCGTAACATAACCATCCATAATTAAAATTCAATAATTGTTATTAAATATCTTACATCATAAATATCATTTCATGGTTAGAACATTAATAAATTATAAAAAAATAAAAACTAATTAGTCCCATATATTCCACCAACTAAAAGAATTATTTCTCTTTAAATGTAATAAACTAATATAATCAATAATATATCTTTAATACCTCAAATATATACATAAACAAGGGTATTTCTTCTAATCATGATAGATTTACTAAATTTATTCATAACCTGGGTAAATAGAAGAATAAAAATATGTGATCACAAATTCTTAGTATAGAAAAACATGCCACTAAATCTATTATGTTATAAAAAAGTCATAATTAATATGAATTAATAGATAAAAAACATGGTTCCCTAATCACTTAAATCTTGGATCATGAAGTATCCAGGAATATAAAGGGAAAAGTAATAATATTACAATAATTTCATAATAATAGAATGATTAATATATTATATCAAAAAAATATTGTGGCCTCATGCAAAGAAACCATAATATCATGTGAATATGCATACACAAAACCCATCTTTTTTGCCTCATGATAACCATTGATAAATCGAGGGTCTATATAACTATGTGCGACACTCGTTACCTTATTAATTATATATTATTCAACAAATGAATAAAAAATACCTTTCATAACATAAAATAAGGGACTTTTGGTCACAAAAATGCATTTATATTTATATAATGAGGGATATAAAAAATAATTTCATGATCAACCTTGGATACTATTCAAATATTAATCAATGTTACAGATATAGTTTCCTTTTAAATAAAATTGATACAATAATCGTAACCCATTATGAGAAATATGGATCATGATAAAATATAGCATAATCAACATTATAATAATTATCATTATTTTTATAAAATCAATAAAAATTCTAATAACATTCTATATTTCAATAGAATTATTAAATTTCTAGTTAAACATCATTCAATTTGAGTTATATAAAATATGACATGATCACCATCTAATGTAATAATTATATAACTAAGTAAATTCTAAAAAAATAATCAAAATCTATCCAGGGATGTAGTGTGTATTCATTCAAAATAATATAACCCTAGTGAAATAATGTATTCGTTAGAGGGTGTATATATAATTGAATAATAACCTCAAAAGTATTTTTAGAATGGTACCGAAAAATAATGGATCAAGAATTAAAATGGTCAATCGTTCAGTGTAATACTAATATAATAATATATTTATTTATTGGAGGATAATTCTTGAATAATATACCCCATTCTGATAAATCCATTTGGAAAATATATAATAAATGGAAGATATAAATTAAATTAGATTTTAAAAAACATTCTCTATCATTAACGTGAAAAAAAGTTTACCTATCACATTAAAAGTAAAATATTAAGATGGTGACATGAAAGCCATTAAAAACAATTACTTTTAAAACTAATCACTAATAATTTATGAATAAACTTATATAATTTTTATACAGTAGAAATATATATAGTTTTATTAAACAAGAGAAATTGGATAGGAAACCAATTTTTATTATTTTTAAAATATATATTTTTAAAACTAACATTATAAAATTAATAAAAAATATTAGTTTGAAATTAAAATTAACTTTTCATAAAGTGAATTATAAAATACCATATAAAACCATTTATCTCGATAAACCTAATCTTATAAAGATAATGTTAAGGAGAAACCATATAACTCATAGAATGGATACTTGAGTTATTAATATATCTTATGAGAAATATAATCCTTGAACCATGAAACATTTTAAAATGGGATTATGAGGTCAAAAAAATCATGTAGAGGACAAAAAGTTCAAATAATATGAATAATTTACCCAAATTACATGAAATATATTCAATTGAACAATCATAACCTAATAAACAAAAAAAATTGATTAAACAAATACTTTAATGCATGGGGAAATCATATGAGTCAAAAGAAAATTAATGAAAAGAAATTTATTTGGAATAACATATCATATGAAATATATGAAATCAATTTTTATATCATTAATGCAATAGTAAATCAATATAACACCACAGAAAATAAATATAGTATATAATGTATAACATGTTTGAAAGAATAAAATCAAGACTGAAAATACTCTTGCGACATCAGTAACGCTTCAATCAATACACATTGAAAGATTGTAAATGTAATAGAACATATCATTCCTTGATAAAAATAAAATAATGGATTTTATTTCTCAAATAGGAATTATATACACCATAAAATTAAATTATTTTCATAATAAAAATATTATGGAAAGAGAGGTATTTGAGGTGTAAAACCATTACATCGATCATGATTCCTTCTGTATATACACCAAATATCCCTTTTAATTAATATTTCATTATTAAATACATAATTATGACCTTATTAACAATTATATGAAATTTTAAACTTACTTCATAATTATTATTATATATATATACTAGTCTATTTTACTTATTTCTAACATTGTGCATAAGTAATCATTATCACATTAAACTAGTTTAAAAAAAGATGTATGGGTATCAATTCATATAAAAAACAACATCGATAATATAACATATATGGTAATATAATATATTTTACATGAAATTTATAAATATATAATTTCTCTTCAGGGAATATTCGGTTATAAAACATGACGTTGAAATTGAAGACATTCATGTTTCAGAATTTTTAATGAACGAAGGGTTAATATTATTTATTGATTAAAATAATCATATAATCATATTATAAAAAATAAAAATAAAATTAATAATATATTATACATATAAAAATGTCCTCATATTAATTAATGATTTAAATGCATATTATTGTTCAGGTTTTTGGGTAAACAGACTCGAACAGAAACCTACCCTATTTAATGGGTGAATATGAGGTGTTTTAGTTGTAATATCATTATAACATAACAAAAATGATATTATTTTGTGATTATTAGTTTTATACATCATAATTTTAAAAAAATATAATGATAATATTTTTATATTAAGTCATTAATAAGAAATAAGATATCATTTTCCATTTAATTCTATTGTTACAAATGATTGAAGAATGATAATAATTTGTTGATGAAATCATTGATAGGTTATATTATAAGTCACCTCATAACCATCCTTCCAACTATCCAAAGGCCATCAAATTATACATTTAAAAAATAAACCCCCATTTTAATTGAAATTCATCTAACGTCATTAATTATAACATTAACATAAATTTAATCCTTTCATATCATCCTTTTTATCATCAATTTAATGAATTTACACTACAGGAAATTTAGACTATAGCCATGGTCTAAAACCATGGGTATAGCCCAAAAAATGTGGGAAATAGAGGAATCAATATAGTCTTATGATATACAGATTTTTTGAAATACCCATACCCACAGTTTCCAAAATGTTGGTATAGATTCATTCCACCTTGTTATTGACTGTATACCCACGGTTTTAGAACCGTGGGTATTGCTTTTTGAAAATTGATGGTTGTTGGTATATCATAGGGCTATATCAAAAATGTTTAAAAATATAAATTGAAATATAATAAAATAATTAATATTTGAAATATATATATATTTATATATTTATATATTTATATATCATTCTTATGTACTAATAAAATCATAAAATTCATGTTATTTGTAGAAGATAATTTTTCACAATTCACATAAAAATAATTTATTTTAGAAAAATTCAGATGAAAACAATCATAACCTTATATTATTACTATTACTCAAAAAATGATTGTTATTCTCTAAAATTAAGTCTTTAATCTTTCAGAATTAATTTTTTTATAATGTTGTAGACTATAGTGAAAAAATAATCATATAAGAAAAGTTATTTTTAAAATTTTAACAATTTTTTATTTTTATTTATTATTAATTATCTTTCTAATGTTAGTACATTATTCATATAATATACATATATTATCCATATGTAACATTTTTTACTGAAATTAAATAGAAAATGTAGAAAAATATGTTTTTAAACATAAAATAATTTTCATAGCGTTTTTAGAAATACTAATTCAATATCAATCATATCATAAGTAGACAATATTTCAATTCTATGAATAGTATAAAAATTAGTTAATCTGACTAATTCCCATTAATTTAAAATCTTGGTTTCAATATTGAAAAATTATATTTTTATTTTTATTATTGTAAATCATGATTTCTTTGACGTTCAATTTTCAATGTGTTATAATATATAAAATATATTTAATAATTAATTGCTAACCCAATATTATGATCTTGGGGATTAACACTTGATGATAAATTCTGATATATCATTAACATATATCCTTAGAAAAAACTCATTCATATCATTCTAAACTGGGCCAAATTATAGGGAAAATTGAAGGAAGTATGAAGCCTTTCATACCTTGGGTGGAATTTGGAATAGACCTATATTCCCTATGGATAGATTGATTACCTAAAAAATAATCATCAACCAAAATTATAAAAATTTGTTTAGTAATACATGGTTCCTTCCATAAATTCCAATGACTTTTATCTTCATTCCAAATAATACTTCTCATAGCATTGAAAAATCTCATTACACTCATTGATAACTAGTATCTAATTTAACATTAACTACATAGTCTCGAGCTCTCTAAGCGGTTACTATATATTCTTTCTCCAATAAATAAGTGAACTGATGGTTCCCCAAATAGTTCTTCAATATATCTCATGTTAATAGAGGTGTGATATTTTTATTTTACGAATACTCCACTAGTTTTTCGTGATTATCCCAAATCATACAAAAATTGAAAAAACAATCTCTCAATTTGATTTAACGAACCTAAATGGTCTTAATAATCTTGATTTGTATTAGTGGGGGTAATTTCATATATATTCATAATATGATCTCAAGTACATGTGATAATAACATCCATAAATAACTGTGAAAATCTAAACTCAGCAAAATTTTATTACTAAGGGTATCCCATCAACATATTGTATTTCACACATGTTTAGACGTCCCAATATTTCTACCAAATATACTATTATATAATAACAATATTGGATGAAATATTTGGTTTTTTAGTATCCTAAAAGAAAAAATCCTAAAATTTTACTAAACAAGTTCATCTAATATGTGAAATTAATTACTAGACTATATATCTTCAACTATGTTATATCAAGGATTTAGTTTAAATATGATTGGACCTATAGAATTGACACAACCAAAATACTAGTGAGGCACCTCAAAATGAACCCTATGAGTCTCTTCATCAATAATTTCCACTGAAACTAATATAAAATTCAAAGTAATTTATTTTTACTCCATAATTCACCAAAAAGGGGATGTTTGAATCAACCATTATACATTTTTGTATTTCCAAACTAGAACTACATTCATTCCCTATATGAGGATTATGTGTTCCCCAAATATAGGTAATTCATTGTATATACATCCTGAGAACATATAGTAAACAAACTAAAAATCAATATCTCTATTGTGTTCCTCACTCACTCGGTTATGATCTATGGAGACGAATAACCTTGATTGGGGATAATCCATGTCTCCCACTTCTGTCATCACTACCAAAAAAATGGAATGATACTAAATTACAATAAAATTGGTAAGAAACTAGATTTCCTTCGATGTGAAGTCTTTTCTATAAATCCCTTTCAAGGTTAGTAGAATATTGTTAATTCATAATATGATAAGAACTCTTACAATAGCCTTAAACTCATGTTAATAACTCAATAATAGACTATATATATTAGGTTCACGATGTACATACAATCAACAAATTACTCAATAAGAATACATTTCAAATGGGTCGTTATATAAGGTTAAAATTCTTTAGGATCTAAATCATTTTTCACATAGTTATATTCATGTGGTCTCATCATTTTTTCTGATTAGTAATGAATACCTACCTCTATATCAGCACACAACTAGGATCAGTTCGATATCACCTAATTATTTTTCATAAAAACATCTTCTAAAAATCCTAGAATAATAGGGATTGTGTATCTTAAATTCATCATCTATTAGTATAATTTACATCTCGAATAAAAAATAAATTGATTCACCTTTCAGTTGAGGGTAATCATGAGGGATGTAATTTCTTGAACTGGACTCATCACCATGGTACCCTGATGCCCGAACAAGTGCTAACATGACTTGAAGGTCATTCCCAATCCCCACAGGTTGACAACTAGCACTAGAAATCACACAAAATAAAAGTCTAAATGAATGTGTAACAAACATTTTGGATGCAAGGATATAAATTATTGTGCATAAATGTAGAAATCTAGATAATGAAGTGTTCCCAAAGATAAACATGCATAAATAGCCAAATTTACTACAAAAAAGTAGATGAAAAATGTGAAACCACCCAAAGTCTTAATAGACACAACTCTCCAAGGCAAATTATCAATAAATACTACCACATTAATGTAATGCCTTAAACTTTCTCAATAATCAACATAGATAATCTACTACAACCCAAAAGAACAGGTAGGGTATGAGATTGAAACATAGTAGGGTCTCTATAAGGAATCCATAATAAGATTACAACATTTAATTATTTAAATAAATCTTTAAATAATAAATAAACATGTATTTAATTTCAAAATAAGTATTTAATAAAATCATGATCTACATTTCAAATGATGGAAATACATTTAATAAATGTCTATGTAAACATTTTATATGAAAATGATTCTTTAAATTCTGAAATCATTGTAAAAATTTAACAAACATTGGAATATATATATATTTCCAATACAAAAAAGAGAGAAAAACTTTCATCTTCTAATAAGTATGATTACTCTTGGATATGGGACTCCCTATCACTCAAATAGTTTTCACTGCAATATATGTACACACATACTCCACAATAATGACATGAGGGGACACTTCATCATCCAACTACGGTTGTGACTAACTGCATTAATATATTATTTATCTTTTCATTCATATATTTTTTTTAAAAATATATTAATTACTACATATTCGTGCATGTAATCTAATAATACTCAATGATGGTATATTTATTTTAAGTCGTTTTAAAATACAATTCATCAAATTCTTCCATTTTAAATGTATAAATTTTCCATTTCAAAATAGAAATAAATTTTTAATAAAAACATTCATTTTCAAGATAAAAATAAATGGTTTTATATAAAAACACTTTGAAACCATTTTTCAGAAATACAAAATTGAATTCAATTTAAAATTCAAATTCCATACATAAATTTTAAATTTTAATTTAAATGATTTCCATAAAATTTCAGAACACACCAATATTTGAAGAAATTGGGTGGGGGGTTCCAATTCATGCCAAATCCAAATCAAATGAATAATACAATATAATTTTTTTTTAATAAAAAAATATAATTTCATTTCATTTATATCAAGAACTTTTTTTAAAACCATCAATTGTATTTAAATCAATCAACTTAAGGTTAATGAAAATTTTCCATCATAATAGAACCACCTACACCATGATCGTGATATCTCAAAGAAACCAAAAGCTAATTTGGAAACTCCAAGGATGAGTGTTGGAATAGAATTTCCAAGAATCAACCTAATATTAATGATTTAAAACAACAGATATTATATCATGAAATAATATATAGATAAATCACCCTAGGGAGAAAATATGGGAGAGCTGGTGAAAGAGAACGGTAAGAGGAAACATATCAAGTAGAGATCAAACATTTTTCACTGAGCATCGATCCAATTATAGAAGGGTTTATGGTGGAAACAATCTTCTATTTAAAGCTTTAAAGAAGAAGAAACTACATATGGGTCGTTCCAGACTATCAAAAATCTAAAAAGGGTGTTTCATGGTGTTTAAAATTAAGTTTCAGATTAGAAAATCTTATAATCCCGGTTAATTGGGCATGTCTGTATAGTTAGACAATCCATGCTCCCTAATTGGGAACCCATTTAAATAGGGATTCATGTTTTCATGTAGATGGGGTTATGATTTGTTAAACAACAATCTTACTTTACAATCCTCTACTTTTTGGGTATTGATGGTTATCAATATTTGGTAGCACTATTTGAGAAAACTACATTGTAACCATGAACATTCCATTAACATTCAAAATTTAAAATAACATATTACTGTAAAAACCCCAAAAAGAAACCCAACCAAAGCATAGATCAAATAGGTGTTTAGGAATACCTGAAAATATTAATAGGATGTTAAAACCTCCACACCATGGAATATCAATTCACCTATAATACCAACTGATAAGCTTCCATGTAAAAAAAAGAGGCCACTTCTCTTGGATCAGATCCCCATATATCACGTCTCATGGGAATCAAAACCATGATGTAATAGTACTCTAACCAAATGTATCTTCTGCCCCCAATGTAACATGGTTTCAAAATTAAATATCATGATTGGACGTCATGTCACACATAAATAAAGTCCGACCTCAATATCAAAATAGCTCAGAACATGAGACTGGTCGGATAGAAAAATATTGAGTTTTACCACATCGAAAATATTATGTATCAGTCTTAGATGGTGTTTAGGTGATAAATATTATACACCTTCCCCACGTACTCAATGCCCTCATAATTTCCCAAAGAAGAAGGTGCATGATTTTCATACCTCCATTCCCATCAATGGCCCAAGTGGGGAGAAACATTCAAGAAGACATAGTAACAAACTGAAAACACAAAATGTTTGTAATGAAAATAAGCATAAGACCTATACCAACTATGTGTTGTCATTATCCTAGGATGGTTCAACTGATGCTTTACTGTTGTTTCTATATACTTTATCAATCCATAATAAGGAATATTCCCCCATAACAGACCAACAAAACAAATATTTATAAGGGCATCCATGCATGTCTTCAAAAACAATAATTCTTATCATAGAATGGTATATAATATTACATTAAATCATAACTAGCCCTATATGGTCATCCCAAGTCCCACCAAGGTTGAGTACACAAGAGAAAAATCACATCTTCTATAATTTTTATAGCTCTTTCAGTCTTGATATCCATCGGTAGATGGTATCACATTCACAAATGAACCTGTGATCCCTCTACCTATTGAATTCCTATCAAAAAGAGTTATGAAAATAGAGTATCCCTATCAAATACTATAGAAAAAGGAACATCTTGTAATGAAACTATATATTACTAAAAAAATTATTATTAAGGGTATCCCATAAACATATAGTATGGAACATATTTTTAGGAATCCCAATATCTAAACCAAATATACTATTATATAAGAAGAATGTTAAATGAAATATTTTGTTTCTCAGTGGCCAACATGAAAAAATCCTAAATGTTTACTAAACATTGTTATCTAATCACGGAATTCATTAATAAACTATCTCTCTTCATCTATGTTATATCATGTCATTAGTTCAAATTTTATTGGACCTAGAGCATAGACACTACCAATTTAATTGTGAGAGACCTCAAAATAAACCCTATGAGTCTCTTCTTTATTAATATCCACCGATACTACTATAAAATTCTTTGTAAGTCATTTTCACTAAACAGTTCACTATAAAAGGGGATGTTTCAATAACTATTTAGACATTTTTCATTTCCCACTTAAAACTACTATCATCCCTTATTAGATGATTATGTGATCACCAAATATTGATAATAAATTAGATATATATCCTGAGAATATATAGTAAAAAAATCTAACAATCAGTATTTCTATTGCGTTCCTCACTCACATAATGATTATATATGGAGACAAATATCATTGATTGGGGATAATACATGTCTCCCACATCCATCATCACAACCAAAAACATGGAAAGATACTTAATTACCTTCAAATTGGTTGGAAAATAGGCTTCCTCCTACTTGATTAATTTACTATAAATCTATTTCTAGGTTTGTAGACTATAGTGAATTTGTAATCTGATAAGAACTCTAGTAATAGCCTTTAACTAATGTTAGTAACTCACTGAGAGACTATATATATTTTATTCATGATACACATACAATCCAAAAATCACTCAATAAGAATATATTTCAAATGGGTCTTTATGTAAGGTAAAAATTCTATAGGATCTAAATGCATTTTCACACAGTTATAGTCATGTGGTATAATCTTGTTTATCTTATAAGTAATGAATACCTACCTCTATATCATCTATCAATAAGGCTCTATTCAATATCCTCCAATTATTTGTCAAGAACTCTCCAACTAGAAATCCTATATTAATTGAGCTACTATATCTAACATTCATTATCTAGTTGGATCATTTACATCACACATAATAAATAAATGGATTCACCTTTATCTTAAGGGTAATCACATGGGATGTAATGTCAGGATCTAGACTGATCACCACGGTACCCTGATTCCCCAACCAACACTAACATGTCCTAAAGGTCATTACCAATCCCCACAGGTTGATTACTAGTCCCTAACATTATACAAAATAAAAATGGGAATGAATATGGAACAAACATTGTATAAGAATGGAAAAAAATCAGTATGCATAAAATAATAAATCCATAGGTGCTACGTGTTCCTGATGTCAAACATGTATAAATAGACAAATGCACTACAAGAAAGTACATGAAAAACAGGAAACCATCCAAAGACCCAATGGACACAACTTTCAAAGCCAAAGGATAAAAAACTACTTCCACCTCCATGTAGTGCCTTGAACATTCTCAAACGTAGTCAAAGATTATCTTTAAACACCGAAAAAATAGGTAAGGTGTGAGATCAAAACTCAATAGGGGCTCACTAGGGAATCCATAATAAGATGCCAACATTTATTTAAATATGTAATGATTTAAATTACAAATAAACATGTATTTAAATTCAAAATATGTTTTGAATCAAATAATGATTTACATTTCAAATAACGGAAATACTTCTAATAATGTCTTAGTAAAAATTATATATTTGAAATCATAAAAAAATTATGAAGGATTGGTAAAAAGTAAACAAAAATAAGAATACATATATTTCCAATAAAAAAGAGAGAAGAATTTTCATCTTCCAACAGGTATGATAATTAAAGGATATTGTGCTCTCTATCACTCAAATAGTTTTCACTAAAATATATGTATAGACATACTCCACAATAATGACATGAAAGGACACATCAACATCCCATTAGGGATTTGACCTAATGCATTTATGTATAATTTATGTAGTCATTTATAGAGTTTTATCCCAAATATATCAATTATTACATAGTCTTGACTCTATTATATTAATATTCAATGATGGGAAATTTATTTTAAAACTATTTAAAATTCAATTCATCTGATTCTTCCATTTAAAATAAAGAAATTTTTCATTTCAAAACCAAAAAATGATTTTAATCAAAACATTCATTTTCTAGATAAAAATAAATGGTTTTATAAAAAAATGATTTCAAACGAGTTTTCACAAATACTAATTTGAAATCAATTTCATTAAATCAATTTGAAAATTCAAATTCCATTCATAAAATCAGAATTTTAATTTAAATGATTTCCATTAAAATTCACAATAGACAAAAATTCCATGGAATTGGGGTGTTCTTCCAAATTCATTCCAAATCTATCTAAAATTAGTAATTAAATTGAATTGGGTTTTTAATCAAGAAAATATAATTTATTTTCAGTTATAAAAAGAAATTTATTTTTAAACCATCAATTTTATTTAAATAAATCCACTTATGGGTAATGAAAACTGGCCATTATAATTAAAGAACCTATATAAGGATCCCGATATCTCAAAATACCAAAAGATAATTTTGTAACTCTAATGAAGAGTGTTGGGATTGAATATCCAAGAATAAACCACAGATTCATGATCTAAAAAAAGATATTAGATCTCCCAATATCATAGAGATCAAAAAACCCTTGGGAGAAAAGAAGGGAGAGCAGGTGAAAGAGAACGGGAAGAGGAAACTGATCCAGTAGAAATCGAGCATAGTTCACTAAGAATCGATTCACTTCTAGAGGGGTGTAGAGTGGCCAAAATTTCATATTTAGATCTTTAAATCAGAAAAACTACATATGGGTCATTCCAGAATATCAAGAATCTAAAAATGTTGTTTCATGGTGTTTAAAATTATTTTTCCGATGTGAAAATCTAAGATGCTCGGTTAGGTGGGTAGGTCCGCATGGTTAGAAAATCTATGATACCTAATTGGACACCCCCATTAACGGGGATTCTCGATTTTTCCAAGCTGGGGTGAGGATTTTGTAAACCACAGTATAACTATATAAACCTGCACTTTCCGGGTTTTGGTAGTTTTCATGAGTAGGCCGCACTATTTGAGAAAACTACATGGAAACCTTGTATAACCCATTAACATTAAAAATATTAAAAAACATCATTGAATGACTCCATAAAGGAAACTGAATCAATGATTGGTCAAAATATGTGTCTACGAATACCTGAAAATATTAATAGGATGTTAAAACCTCCCCACAATAGACATTTTTGTACCCAGAATTCATACTCAGAAGCATCCACGTAAAAAAGTGGAGGCCACTTCTCTTTGATCAATGCCCCCTCTATCACATATCTAGAGAATCAAAACCATACGTCCATATAACTCGAACCAAATCTGTCTTCCTCCCCTAAAGTACTAGCGATTTAGAATAAAATATCTGCACTGGACGTCATGTCATGGATAAATCATGTTTGAACTCAATATTACTGTTACTCAGAACATGATATTTATTCTATAGATACACCTAGATGTATGACAAATTGAAAATGTTATGTACTGATTCTAGATGTGTTTTAAGTGATAAATATTAATCCACCTTCACCACCTTCTCAATTCCCTTCAAAATGTCCCACAAAACGTGGTCTATGCATTGCCTTCCTCTCATGCCATCAGTGACCCATGTGGGGTGAAACATTCAAGAAGACATAGTAACCCACTGAAAACTCCAATGGTTCACGAAGACAATAAACATAATTATAATACCAAATCTATGTCTTTATTGTTTTCTGATGATTCAACTGAAAAATTATTGTTGTCTCTTTATCCAAGA
Source organism: Viscum album (assembly GCA_963277665.1). Taxonomy (NCBI): domain Eukaryota; kingdom Viridiplantae; phylum Streptophyta; class Magnoliopsida; order Santalales; family Viscaceae; genus Viscum; species Viscum album. The sequence continues at coordinate 598,188,104 of OY728134.1, read as the reverse complement.
TCGATCCAGATAAGCAACATTCCACCATAACATACCAAAAACAAATATTTATAAGTTCAACCATAAAAGGCCTCAAAAATAGTCATTCTGATGAAAAACTAGTATATATTATTACATGAAAATATAAATAGCCCTATATGTTCATCCCAAACCCCACCAAGGTTGAGTACACAATAGAAAAATAATATCTTTTATAATTTTTATAGTTCTTTCTATCTTTATATACATATATAGATGGTATGAAATAATCAAATGAACTTCAGATACCTCTACCTATTAATGTTCTATCAAAAATCTGGATGTAAATTTTGTATCCCTATCAGATACTATAGAAAAAAGAACTTATTTTAATGAAACTATATATTTCACATATATATTTCTCAACACCTCAACATTGGTTGTATCATGAATGGGTATAAAGTGATTTTTTTTATCTGATCAATCACAACCCTTCTCGAATAAATCATTATCTGGGTACATGGAATCCCAAAACAAATGTCCATAATGATATCATACAATGTATAAGAGGGAATGGGAAGTGAATGGAGGAAACCTTGAGGTTTCTAGCTGTCTTCAATGACAAGTTTGAATGTATAAAAATGAGATTTTTTTGTAAATGAGTTGTCTTATACCATGACACCAATATATACGCTACATGTCATAGAACATCTTAGTGGTTTCAATGATTAATGACCATTGTGAATTGTGGAAATCTCCCATAAAATCATTCATAACATCAAATGGAACAAAAATTTGATTGTGATTTCATATAATTCCCTCAATAGAGAATTAATATAGAGGTAAGGTCTTCCCTTCATAAAGAGAATATATTATGATACAGAACATATTATTAAGAAGTTTCTCTTGAGGATTCATCTAAATAAGAGATTTTTAAAACTGAACAATGGGAACAGAAACCCTTTAAACCAAATTCCAAAACACCAATATTTAATTGTGAAAAAAGTACCACCATGTTCCACACTTATAGAGAGTATTTCAAGGCATGGGCCGGATTTTTCATGCTCAATGAATAAATTATCACATTAACATTCTTTAGGGAATAAGTGATGTCAGTGCCAATATGTTGTAGGTATTCCAACCAATTCATCTGGAGGAGATTCAAATATTTTCTATAGAAGATTTTACTCAAACTTTTTGGTTTGAATATATTGTAAATGTTTCTCCAAAAAGATAGTGCCACATAATATAATTTTTTTTCATCATAGATATATTTCCAATGTCATGTATTTTATAATTAATCTCATGTGACCTAAGTTGAAGAGATATAAAATCAATGACATGATCACCTTACATAATAAACTCATCCAAAACCCAAACCCAATTCCTCACTGAAGACTACATAGCCCTTCCTAGTAGCTGGGAGAGTCAACACTGACACTGTAGTTAAAAGACAATTAACCATGAAAAAGTAATTATGAAATTTTTCATCCTTGGAAAATTTACTCATTTTTTAGTCAGAGTAGTCATCAGATAAACAAACATTGAGATGTATATTATGAACCCGCAGTAATACCCACTAATACCAAAGAGGGTATTAATCTTGAAAACTCAAATTGTTTTACCTATGTAATAATAGATTTACCTTTATTGGATCTATTAAATTGTCTTGTTTGACACAAAATTTCACTATAACAACACATCCTGAATTGGGGAAATATTCAAATTCTTCGAATAGTGTTAGTGATTTAAACAAAACCCATAAATGATCCTAGATTATACACATGATCCTCCTCATACATAGAGTAAATTTGGATGTAATCTAGAAACAATACCATTAATAAATAATTTTAATCATTGAAAATCATGTTCATTAAATTAATAAATAATATATGAGAGTTAGTTACACCATATGGAATGAGAACATGCTCATAATTAATGTAACATCTCCAAATGTAAGTTTTATTAATTTGACATTGTTTTATTTTTAATTGAATGTATACATAATGATGTTATTTCTTCAAAATCAATGTTTACCCTTCCATATGTTCAAACATTTAATGAATATGTTGAAAAATATTTTTATTGTTTTCCACGACTGAGTTGAGTTTTTAGTAATCAACACAATGAATAAGTGACCAATCATCATTCATATTGAAGGGAACCAGTATGAACCCACACTATAAAATGTTTTATCGATCTAGAAGATCTTCAAAAAAATTTGAGCATCTGAATGAGACAAATTTTATGGGTGATTTAGTGATAACCATCTTAGAATGCACCATATTTCATTCAAGGTAGAAAATAAAAGGGTCTTTTCATGGAAATAAATGTGTTTTTGAACATCCCTATTTTTGAGAGACACCATGAGAATCATCGCGATTTATCTTCCCCTTAGAAGATAACATGATACCATTGGGAGAAGAAAAAACTCCAATCAACAATGGCTTTCCAGCCAAGTCCATCATGACATTCAATGTTCTATCTAGAAATTCAACCAAAGAAGGAATATTGATCATGAAATCCTTGACAAAAATATAGGTTCGAAGCACCAACTGTAACCATTGAATAATTGTTTTTTTATTTGATACTATCTCATGTGAAAACTCCACTATCTAGAAAAAATAGTTTTCATATTCCATCGTTGTCTAGTTGGCCTACTCGAGTTTTAGAAACTCCATATCCTTGGAAAACACCATAGACTCTGGATAGAACTCGTTGATGAAAAGATCCCTCAAGTCCTTCCACTATAATCTCCCGTGATTCTTCATTGATACCATTGTGTCCCACCAAATACTAATTGGTCCCTCCAACACAAAGGTGGAAACTTCATATTTATTTCATCATGTTTTCATAGATCTCAAACAAACATTACATCTTACTCAACGATTCCTTTCCCTCTTGAGGATCATTGTAGACTCTGAATAAAGGTTATTTTTGGCCTAGAAAAAATCCAATAATGATTTCAAAAAATTTCCCTCTACAGTTCCATAGCTAGGTCCTGAATGAGAATTGGTGTGAGTACATTTTACATGTCCTGGGAAGTACTCAAAATCATGTCATGTAGATTTGAGTACACCTGAATATTTACTCACTATGGTTCATCAGCAGATACCTCCTATATATGAATCACACAACTTCTCAGAGGTGTGATGCTACACAACAACATTAAAAAAATTTGATGACATCATATTAACTCTCGAATAAGGATACAAGGGATATTAATCTCAATAGTTAAAAATAAAAGATTTTGGTCTCAATCCTATACAAATATATGTTAGGAAAAATATTAGAACTAATTCATAGAAAGACTTTTCCAAACCATACATGGTTACTCAATCCACATTATAGTGAGAGATGATTAGGCACAAAATTACAACTACCACCTATGTCCTGATAAGGATATACAAATAGTATTTTGATATTAATAGTAATCTCAACCAACTGATTGGATAGAACAGTTTCACCAATCGACCTGGACACCCCATTATCATGATCCAAATACCAACACTGACATGCTTTGAAGGGTCCTCTTGGTCAACATGGGTGTGTGACTATCACATGGAATCATACAAAATAAAAGTGGGAATTAATTTTCCACAAACATTACAGGTGAAAGCTAAAAACGTTACTATGAGTACTATAATAAAACCACAGGGAGAAGTGTACTAGAAGTAAAACAATAATTAATAAAACAAATTTCTATATCAAAGTTCTAGAAAAAACATGAACCCACCCAAATTCCCAACAGACATAATGCCCGATGCCCAATAATCAATAACTACCACCACCTCCATGTGGTGCCTTACCCATAAGCAAATTTGGAAGAATATAATCATAAAAAACCTGATAGAAGAGGTAGTGTGTGAGTTAAAACCCCAGTAGTATCTCACCATGGATTCGATAATACAATTCCTATATCTAAATATCCATATAATTATTTAAATTTAAAATGAAAACTCAAGGGATTTCAGAAGAATATTTTAAACATACCATGCTTTATATTTCAAATTATTTAATCACTTTGAAAATTGGCTCAGTAAAAATTTTATATAAAACTATATATAAAAATTTTGAAGTCATGGTAAATAGTTTACAATCATTAGAATATATATTTAAAATAAAAACAATATTAGAACAAAGAAATCATCTAATAGGTATTATAGTTATTGTATATTGGAATCTTTCAAACTCAAATAGTTTTCACAGAAAAATGTGTACACACATATACTCTAATACTTACATGAGAGGACACATCATCGTACCTTCATAGATGTTACATGATGAAAATATTTTCAATTAGTGTTGTAAATCATATAGTTTTATCTCAAATAACTCACTAAATACCTAGGATTTGATGTGATGCAATACAAATAAATGATGAGAAGAATATTTTAAGACTTCTTAAAATAGAATTCATCCCATTAATCCATTTTAAATATGCCAATTTTCTATTTAAAAACAGAAATTCTATATAAATAAAAACATTCATTTTCATGATAAAACCAATGGGATTATATAAAAATCATTTTAATGAATTTTTATCAAATTCCAATTGGATATAAATTTCATCATATAAATTAAAAAATTCTAATTCCATAATTTAATTAAAATCTTTCAATGAAATTTCCCTACACAACACAATTTAATGGATCTGAGTTATTTTTTCAAATTGTGGCCAAATCCAATTTCAAATCCCCAATTCAATGGTAATGATATTTTAATGAAAAAATAGATATAAATATCATTTGAATCTATAAATTAAATTTATATCAAACCGATGAATTTAAATAAAGTAATTTTGGTTCAATATTAATTGAAAATCATAACGGAACCACATACCTAGAGATCAATATATCTCAAGACACAAATCCCTAATCAGGAAACTATAATGAAGAGAGTTCTAAATGATGATCTGGGAATAAAACCAAGATTCTAGATCTAAATTGTGGATATTAGATCCTCAAGCAACATTAATATATTATTACCCATAGTGATAAAAGAAGAGTGTGCATGATAAATAAAGCATGATAAAGAAACCTATGGGGTAGAGATTGCACAATCATTACCAATATCTAGTCCACTTATTGAAGGGTGATGGTTGGAATGTCTTGAAGGCCTTTATTTTTTACTATTTTTGATAATCCACCATTCAAGGTGTTATGTGGAACTCATACAAGGCTCAGAGGTTTAAAGACAATTACATGACTCGTAGGTCATAGGGGGAATCACCCAGACAACACAACTTGGAACCGCTCCTCCCCAACATATGTCATTATAACAACACTCCACCTTCGCAAGACTGGTCGGCTAGCTATACAATGCATGTATGCAGATGCCCGGTACCGATGATGAATCCATACCATCTTGTTCTTCCAAATTGTTTTTCTCTTCTCTAGTGAATGTGCCTACCCTGATCGTCATCTAAAACCTTGTGCCTTGTAGTCATACTAGTACATCAAGATCTTGTGTCCCAAAGGCCATGGGTGGCCCTAAGGCCTAAAGGTGGCCCAAATGCCTTTAGAAAAAACTATCCTAAAGGCCTTGGGTGGATTTAAAGCCTTGTAGGACCAGAGGACAAAACCGGTGGCCTAGAGGCCCCGATAGATGAATAGTTCCGACCGCAATAGTACCGAACAATGCCTACTACTGTACCTGCTGCAGTACTACTACAGTACTACTACAGTAACCGGAAATATATCTCCACCTTGATTTGATACTGGGTCTCTTAGATGAACTTGTCGAGTCCTGACTAACCGGACTGAGGATCATCTGCGATTTATTGAAGTTTTTTGGTGGCGAAAAATATCCTCATGGGATCACCCAATGGAGGATAATCTGTACGGGGAACATTCTATCCCTTCATGTATCTAAAAATTTTCTTTATGCATGTTTTAAATTAAATTTTGGATTAAAAAATATCACACACATGGTTCGTTGGAAGGGGCTGCACAGTTTGACAAACTGTGCTCCCTAACTATGTGCCCATTTTAATGGGGTTTCATGATTTCTCCTACCTGGGCGTGAGGATAGTTAAATCATGGCCCAAACCATGAAAATAATACCTTTCTAGGTTTTCAAAGTTTTCACTAGCTGGGTGCATAGTTTGGGAAAACCGCGAACCAATAGAGCACAATCTAGAAACATTGAATTTATTTAAAATGTTCAAGAAAATAAACCCTAAAAACCCAAACAAATAAGGTCAAAGGATGTGTTTAGAAATACCTGAAAATAGTAATAATATGTTTCATGTATTCATGGATAATTATTCCATAAATCAAGGATAATATACTATTATCATAGGAAGTATATAAACCTTAAATAGACACTTGGGAGACTCCCAATCTATTATATCCTTAATATTCATTTAGATAATTTTTATTAGAGCCTCTAATATATCATAATGAATGAAATTTAATTCAATTTTATCTGTATGAAATATTATTATTTATTTACCACTAAATAATAACAATATATAATGGATTTCCCTATACAATGAAAACAAAAATTAATAATAAAATGAAATGTTTTTTACTAGAAAAATAACATCAATAAAAAATATGACCAATATAAAATATTTTTTGAATTAGATTGTATAATAAAAAGTAATTTTATTATCAAACCAATACATAGATTAGTATATAGTGCATAATTAAGTAAATGTATTACTTATGATTCTCATGTGTTTGATCATGGAAGTGAGGTAGCTTCACTACGGTTTACCCAATACAATGCCCCAGAGGAAACCCAATAATTACAGTTCGGGAGAAATAGGTTAAGAGATATGTTTAAAAAATATTGAATTTACTTGAAATAAATTCTATCTAAATCACCACCCATAACTATAACCAGATAAAATCTTATTCATAGAGCTTACACTGAATAATTGAGGGGTTATGTAATGAGAAATTATGCTTATATAAACATGTAATTATTAATTTTATAAAATATTTAAATATAAAATGTATTTTATACATTTTCCTTCTTAAATTTTAAAAATAAATTTAATTTTTATTTTTTATATGTTAATAACAATAAATTAACATAGCATAATAACTAAAAACATAATATATTGCGAAAAATTTATCTTATTGAAATTGTTTTTATTTTATCATTATATTATTAAAATAAATATATAAATGATAAAACATATTTCTATTAGGTATAATATATTATCTACAATTTAATAATTAGAAAATTTGAAATAATAATAATAATATTTTATATTTTATAAAGTGCTCTTCAAATGAAAAAATCATTTTTGTGTTTTTTTAATAGACTAATAATTAAACATAAGAAATGAATTTGAAAAATTAATGTCATTTTTGGTTTAAGAATAAAAATACTAAATTTTGATTAATTTATTATATGTGTTTTTACAATATATTTTTATATGAATGGTACCGAATACAGTTTTTACAAATGTTAATAGTTTTATAAATTAATCATTAAAATATAATATCCCAAAAAATAACTATTTTTTTCATAAATATAATCTAATTTATTAAAAAAATTAAACTTTTAAATTTTATTTTTTAATTGATGGTTGGAAATTTGGAAGCAAAATAATATTTTACTAATTTTTTTTCTTTTTATTAAATTATCATTTGGATTATTTTAGTTTTGGATTTTTCCAAAATCCTAAATTATTTAAAAAGCCTATATATATCCTAATTTATGAAATTAATATAAAATATATTTATATTATCTCTTAATTTTTTTCCTTCTTATAAGAAGTCATTCAAAAGAAGTTTCTTAGAGGTTAGGGAAACTAATTTTTAAATTAATTTATCTTACCATAAGAGATTTAATCTCATAAAATTGTTTCCTTTTAGAAATTAAAAATTCAATGTTATTTATTTATTTTATAATCATGTTTTGAAAAATAAATTTCATTGAGATTACAAATATAGTTACCACGATAAAATTATATTTAGTTAATATGAATCTAACAGACTAAAAAAGAGAGAAAACATGGTTAAAACATTTCTGAAAATAAGTTTTTATGGTATGAATCAACTAAATTTTTTTTTCTAAAAGACCATTGTAAAACCAAATGATTTCATAGTAAGTTATACCTTTATTGTAATTTAATATCTTATATTTCACTCAACACTAACTTGGATTCCATTATATGTGATATTGAGTTTCTATAAAACAACACATTAGTATTATAATTACATAAATGACATATTTATTTATTAATTAAATATTTTTATATTAATATAAATGAAATAAATAATTTATAAATTTTTCCTATAAATATAAAATATTTATGATGATATTTATATGTTTTGTTAAATTAGTTTTATATTTTAAAAAACAGTTTTCTTAAAATAACTATTTGTTATGTACTTTTGTGGACAACAATAAAATCAATTTTAGACACTCCTAAGAATTGAATTTGGTAAAATAGAATTATTTTCTAAATTCATAATATTAAAATAATCAAAGAGTGTATTTTTGGTATTTTTCCCAAAATATTTAATTTTTGATGAATAATGAAAAATACAAACTTTTAATTAAAAAAACTTTTTTATTCAAAATAATTTATACTGTAAAATTATAAATTTCAGTGGTTTTAATGTATAATTATATTATATTTTTAACATTTAATATAATTTAGTTCATTTTAAGTAATTTCACATTTTAATTGGACATAAACATGAGTTATTATTTTTATAGTTTTTATTTCTTAAAAAACTGCATTTTGGTTTTGAAAACAGAAATTAATTTTAAATTAATTAAAATAAATTTTGAATTTTGAATTTTAAAAAATGAAATAAATATTTTAAATCAAAAGTTCCAAATTATGTAAATTGGTAGATATTAATTTGGGACATTATGAATAGCGACTTCAGCAATTATTTTTTACAAACGATTGTTAAAGGGTATATCTAGTAAATAAGAGTAAACAATTATATTATTAAAATATAAAACAATCCTACCACATATAATAATCCTATTTGATGATATATATTCAACCAGGATCATCATCAGGCTGAATATTTTTCATTTGGGAACCACTTGGGGGTGATAATGACACATTATAAAAATTAATTTAATGTATAGAAAATATTACATAAACATGCATCTTTCAGTAAAACAATTTTATATGGGGATGTATAATTGTTCACTTAGACTATAAATAGTCATTAAAAAGATAAAAATATTTATTACATCATAATATTTTATTTATAATTTTTATATAGAAAATTAATAAATTTATTTATTACACAATAATGATGTTGTATTTTCCTTATTAATGAAAGAATAAAATAAAAAATATTTTTAATATTAAAATAAATAAAATTTGAACATTTTAATGCCAAAAACAAATATTAAGGATGATATTTACTTATGAGTTATTATTAAATTCATTTGTTAAGAATGAATAATTTGTTTATGACTTTAAAAAAATGAACACTAAATAATGTCAAAATTGAGAAAATTGAATTTTTAAAAGAAATATTATTTTTTAAAATGATATAATATTTCTAAAAATATATGATTTTTAAAAATTACTTATATAATTTAATGAATTTCATTAATTAACTTATTTAGTTTCTATTTTCATTTTATATTATAGATATTAACAATTTAGTATAAAAATGCAAGGGGACATGGTAAAAATTAACTTATTTTACGAAGGGTTAAATCTAAAAGATAAAGATACTTTTAGGACCTAAACATGTTTAAAAGAAATTTTTTGGAGAGTATTTCTTCCCATACGAATCTTATACTATAAATTAATTAATTAATAGATATTAAAAACAGAAAATAATTTTATAATAAATTAATATTTCAAGATATTCCAAAGGTTCCCCTCACATCTCTTATAAAAGGGAAGCTCACTTTCTATTTAGTTTACACACAAAAATCCCTTTGGATAGACCAAAACCCTACCAAATCACCCCCAAACGTCCCTAACATTATCCTAGAGGCACATATTTTGGAATAAATCTGTCTTATGGAGTCATTTTATAAAAATAAAAAGGAGACTTGCGAAGAAGATGTAATCATTTTATCTCTTCTTTCAAAGTACATTTTTTATTCTATGTCCTCTTACTAAGTTGTTACCATACTAAAATAATAACTCCATAATATAATATATTTTGAGTTTTATTTAATATTACGGGACAAACAAGTTCATATTTTACTCATCCTATGAAAAACAATAGCACACTGTGTGCGTATGTACGGCTTACGGTCTCCACATCATGGTGTAAATTGTTTTTCACATAAACTTTATTTATATGGGTATAATGATGAATATAATGGATCAATGTAATACATTTAACTTGGTAATTATTATCTAAAATTAATATTCAATCCAATTCTATACCATTTGACCATTAAATAAACAATGTTGTCGCCCGTGCATACGCACGACTTACCGTCTCCACAACACGATGAGAATCATCTTCCATGTTCACCATCCAATAATTATTCTAATAATACATATTATTAATAAGTATGAAATATATGACATAATAATGATATTTGGAAGAAATATATATACATATTTCATTCACATACTACTGTTCAATATGGTAAGAAAACTGAAACATCATTCCTGTGTACGTGCAGACTACCACCTCCTTGAATGGTGTGTTCCATTATATTTATCAATCTGTTATATATTTTTATATAAACAATATATATGATATATAAATCATATTTTACATTTTGGATGTATGTAAATTTTGATCTATGTAATATGATCAGGAATAAAACATCAAAACGTGTATGATAAACAAAGTGATTATAACCCAAAATATTGCATTTTCATGGAATTATTCCTAAACGGATATTATAAAGTTATAAAAGAATCATATATGATATCATAAATATTATAATTTTTTAATAGAAGTTAATAATATGTTTAAACACATTATACAAGAGTTTTGGACACCTACGGAGAGTATCAGACCTAATGTAAGGGTTAATTTTAAAATCTCATTATTATTCGAGGTTGTTGATGTATAAGTATTTTCAAGGAAATAAATATCATCCATTTCATGTTTTGTAAAAAAAATCAAAATGATACTTTTAAGATTTTATTTATGGTACTATTAAACTAGATCATCATTTTAAATGTTTTAATTATTTCTTTTCAAAAATTTATTTAATTATTGTCCATGTTTTCAAAATAATTTTAAGGATTTATTTATATATACATGATTGTTTTAAAATTTTATTTACATTAGAAATTTTCTTGTTGGTATTAGATTCTTTGAATCAATAATCTCTTTTAAATGACTTAATTTATAAATTGTGCGACTTTTAAATGATTAAATGAAAAATGGATATTTCTCTCATTGATTTTTACCAATTAATTTCCACTTTGTCAACATCATTTATTTTATATTATTATTAATTGAGATTGATTTATTATAATACAATCATACATATTGTATTTAATGAGTTAGGATATGTTTTACTATAGATTTGTTATTTTTATATCATTCATGGGTTATGGTTAATGTATTATCATTTCGTATTCTGGTTTTAATATGATTGTTTATGTTATTTGACACCCTCTATATATGAAGAGTTCATTGGACATAATAAGTGACAGGTGGGGCCCAATATAGCCCCTCGATGCATTAATATGTCTAATAAGACAAACTAGTGTCTTGGAATAAGGCCTTGATAGAATATTTGGGAATTGACTTGGCACAAGGCCTTGGTGTATTAGTTATTATGTATAACATTATGCATTACCTCGATTTAAAATTAATCATTACAGGTGATTATTCGACTTTTAGAATATCCATGTGGATTTTTTATGGTAATGTTTGATTTATTTTTTCCATATTATGTTCAATTTTATTGTTCAAAATGCTTATGATTTTATTATACATCATCCCTTCAAAGTTTATAGCTTATGTTGAATTATTTTCTCTTACTGAGCATCTGAGATCACCCCTTTCTTATGTTTTATTTTCCCAAGATACCAAGAAGGGAATTAATATTGATATGCAGGGTTAAGATAGAGGAATAATGGAATTTAAAAAGGATTATCTATGCCATATTTTCTATTAGAAGTTGTAATGTTATGTTCTTGTATATAATCGATTTTTCAACACTACTAAACTGATTAGTCTTTCGGGAAATGATTCCTTGCTATTTTTCCAAGGTATTAAAATAATGCAATGGCTCTATAAACCTATGTCTGGGGATTAAAAAAATGATATTTAATTATAATTCTCACTATAAATAAATTTTATAAATTTTTAATATTTAATTACACATAACATCCTGTTTAAAATTACAACATTATTCAATTGAAATATTTTCATTTAATGTTACAATTATCACATAAATTATTGAATGATGGTTTTGAATATGAATTCCAAAATTATGGGAAAAAAATTTCTTCATATATATAAATTAAATTTCATGGCTAAAAATGGATATGATTGAGAAAAATGATTATTATAGTAAATTTATTTGTTTTTCTAGAAAATAGTTGTTATGCACAAAAATTATTTTTATTTTTATAATTGAGATTAATCATTATATAATAATTTTTCATATGAAATTAAATGATAATACATTTAATGAATTATTTTATTATTAATACCATTTTTTAATGGTTATAAAATAAAAAAACTCTATCATTATATTAAATATTTATTTTTCAACGAATGGTTTTCTAGGGGGTTTTTAAGATACTATTAAAAGAATTTATAAAAATTATATGAATTTAATCGTGAAAACTTATTCCCATATTTGGAATTATGAGGATTAATTTTTTTAAGATGTCCCTTTTATTTTTTTTAAATATGATTATTATCCAGGGTAAATATTTGTCACAATGGTAAGGGTAATATGAGTAAATATGCTCAAAATGGGAATTATTCATTATAATTTTGATAAAAATTAATTTTAACCTATTTTTAGTGGATAAAAATCATTAACCAAATGTTTTACCAAATATTTCCACTTGGGGCCATTTTTCCTTGATTATAACCATTACACAATTTGAAAAAAATGATGAACAGATAATATCACTCTCTAGACTTTGTTATCGCTAAAATCATAAAACTTGGATAAAAAGTGATTATATTAAATTAAAAGTATTATTGTAAATAATAAAAATAATTTAATATTATAATATTTTTTATATTTGTATATGATTTATATTGTTACCCTAAATTCATAGGTAACATCAACACAATCTTTATTCAACTAACAAGAAAATAAAATAAATGACTATAATAATTTTTAATGTAAAGAAATTAGATTGATTTGTTTTGATTCATGAATTTTTTAGATAAATATTACATAGTATTTATATTTTAAATTTATACAATAGATTTCGATTATTATTCTGATGAATTTAATTCATATTAAATAATTTTTCCCAAAATTAAATTAATGATATTGTATAGTAAAAAAAATTCATTAAATTATTTAAAATCCATAAAAACTCTTTCCCTGGAGATATAAGTTGGATGTGGTTGGGTATATAACTCATAGTCTATTTATGGAACACCTATATTTTCATGGTATCATTCCTAAACCATAAATAGTTAAAAAACATTGATATTATGGTTATTGTCAAAAAGGTTAATAAGGGTTAAAAAAGGTGAAATGGTTGAAAACATCACATTAAATTTTCCAAATAATATTTAATGAGAGTATTTGTACTCATAACTATCCTATATAAAAAATTATCAATATTTTCCCCTTTTCATTTAAATTTAATTTATATTAACATAATACTTTTTTTCGAATAGTACCACATCCCTCACATATAAAAGGGTTCCTTTTTTCTCTCTTCATCCCATAATTTTTGCATTATAACCTAGAAAATAACAAACATAAGTAATTTTTATATTATTTACTCACATGTTATACCCATTATTAATTATAAAAGACCATATTTTCAAGTATTAAGGTGTGTGACAAATAATGTATCCCAATGAAAATCTATAACTAGAAACCAACTACAGTGTATTTTTTTTCTTCATATAAAACTTCTAAATGAATGGTATCCATTATAAAATTATATATTATTAATATTAAATATATCAACTTTTTTCTGATGATTTGGTGAAAATTATACGCCACCCTTCTTTGATATAGGAATAATATCACCCATGCTTACTTATGGACTCACACCTCCACAAAGATATTTCTTTTTTCATCACCAATTTTCAGTGATAGTTATAATATTGGAATTAAAAAAAATATATTTTTATTATATTATTATATTGATATAATTTTTTATAATTATTTAATATTATTTTTTAAAATTTATCGAAAAAAGAGACATGAATTTTGTGGCTGTACAAACTACCATCTCGATGAAGTGATCCATTGATTTTTCATAAAAACAATATTTGAATTATTATAATGTTTTATATAATTTTAACATATGATACAATTGATATGATTAATATTTTAGTGATTATGAACCTATGATAAATGTATAAGTATCTAGATTTATGAACTAAATCATGCGTAAAAAATGAATCATTTATAAACCAGAACAATGATTTTTTTTAAATAAGTATTATTAAACTATAGATAATATGTTATAATTAAATAATGAATGTTATTTTAAAAATGAGTATCTTTATAGAAAAATATTATAATATATTTATATGTATAAAATTGGAGGATTTAATCTTTACAAAACATGATGATACTTGAGGTATGATATTTATTTCTCAAACCGAATTTAATTGGGAGAGTTTATTCTTGATTTTACAATAGTTGAATTTCTTATCCTTATATGATAAATTATTTTAAATTTTTGTTCATGATTTTATTTAAAAAAAATTAAGAATTGGAACATTTTCTCACTTTATAACATGGAATTCATTATAAACATTAATTTGGAAAAAATTCCATTATTTGTACTCTTTCGGGCAGAATAATTTTTATTCAAAATCAATATTTCATAAATTCATTAACATAACAATTTATAATATTCTATAATAGTTATATATAGTAAAATTTTGAGTTTACAGATTTATATAAAATAGATTAAATGGAATCCACCGTTTAATTATATTGAGGAAATTTTGAATTTTCACCAAAAAATATTAATGTAATATTTTTTTAACATAAACTTCATGAAAATAATTTTACATCATCATGATTAATAAATTATTCAATGATTGCATTTATAGTATCTATGGTTATTTTGATATAAATTGATATTCATGATGTTATATAATGATTCATATTTTGAAGATGTGATTTCAAAAGAGAAAGGGTATTTAGTTTAAGAAATTTTCTAGTGATATTTTGATGGAATTTTTATCAAGGATAATAGTTTTTGATGTAAATTATGTTTTACTAGGTAAATAATTAAAGGATACTATCCTTGTTCACTATATTGATGTTTTATGATTATAATGATTAGATCTTTAAGAAACTGATTTGTTTTACATGTTCTTTTCTATGATGAAATGTTTCTAAAACCAATTTCCATTCCAAAAATTATGTAATAATGATAATAAGGTTTTGTTGACCTTATTGAAAAAAAATTATGGATTAAATTATTTGACTTGTTGTCCTAAAATTATTTTTACATCCACTATATTGGATAATTATTTAAAAATATTTAGAATATTATGGTAATTGATTTGATCTGGTATATCCACGATAGAAATCATGTATGTAATCATGATCCATAATGGAAGATAAGTGGTGATTCATGATCGGTTAGGATATGAGAAAAATGTGTTGATGCCTGGTCCAATATGATTTAATTCTATTAGAAGATATCTAGGAAATATGAAATTTATTCTATCTATATTATTCTGAAAATTTTCATATCATGTTTTTTTTGTTTAGGATTTGAACATATGATTCATGATTGGTTATTGATGATTTCTCACTCTTATGATCTATGTATTGAAAATTATATAGATTTATTACTAGATATATATCAATGATCATTAATAAATTGAGAATGGAAATTTTTTATAAGGATCATAATCTCACGAAGTTATTCATAAAATTATATATCTTTTCATCGTCAATTTTCATTTCCCTTGTTTACCCTTACAAAGAATCCGAGATCATGATTTATTATGTTTCTTATCCCGAGTTTTTAAAGAATGATTTTAATTAGTTATTTTAATGAATGGTAAAAGTTGTGATGATATTTTTCAGATATGATATAGAATATATTTATATAATATTTTCATTTATCAAGTATATAAAGACACTAAATCACTATGGTATTGGTGTCGATCATAATATTTTTGTTTTAATATTAATCTCAAATGATGTAAAATTTATACACAAAAATATCAGGTCAACTTAGTTGGTGTCAGTGTAGGGTTTATTAAATAATTCAATATTATGACTATTAAAAATTGGCGAATACAATATGGGTAATTCTTTTTATATGATAAATGTCCTATGCTTTGGTATAATAAATATTATTTAATATTCCTATAAATAACTCTGTATCTGGATACCAAACGTGGGCATGATTTTCGAAAAACTACATATAGGGTTACAAATTATGAAACATGGTTGCAATAGTATATCTTAGACATAATTATAGTGTTTGGTGAATGTTTTCTTTTTGTGAACCTGATTTAACACTCCTGTAAGAAATTGATTGGTTAACACAAATATGAATTAGGAAACATTATGAAGGATTTGAATAAACGATAACTGATAATAACCATTATAATAACTATGGTTTTATAGACTGAGCAATGAAGTCATTTTTTAGAAATATTATGAATTATTTTTCATCATTTAATGATTTTTTCCCTTTGATTTTTAATACAAAAGTTATCAATTTTTATTACTTATAGATTATAAATTTAAGGATGAATTTGAGGTGGATATCCATACCATCTAATAATTATCAATTTTATTTTATAATAGTAAAATAAATTTAATTAATTACCAAATAGCTTACAGAAATGTTAATTCAAATACTCAAAGATTAGATGTTGAGTTATTGGTGATAAATCAAAATTTTTCAATGATCACACCTCAAGTGAAATGCTCCTCTCCAATTAAATTTTGTGTGATTGTGTTTCTTTTAAATATTTTTACTCACCATATAGTTGAATGTTATATCATTTTACTAAAGAATTATATTTCATTATGTGGATCTTATGTCAATTTTAATGAACGGTAAGTCACATTTCATATTCCAAATGAACCTTTGATTATTTATATGTTTGAGGATGAATATGAATATAAAATGAAGCTATGATTATTTAATATATTCTTTATAGATTTCGATGATCGGTTTTTTCTAATCATTATATGTGATATTATTATATATTCTATGAGTATGTAAGAGAGTGAAGATCACGTGATAAATGTTTTGAAGACATATAGAAGGATGATCTATATGAAATAATTACCAAATAATATTTTTGGATTTATATAGTCTTATTATTTTGTCATATAATCTCATGTTATGGAATTTATGTGGATCCTTCAATGTTGGATATTATTAGGAGATAGCCCAAAACAACCACAGTTATTGATATCTCCATTATTCAAGGATTTAATATATATTACAAATGATTATTTATAAATATTTCATTAAAATATAATTCTCTTACCAGGTTTATTTGGAGAGTGTTTATTTCTCTATGGATGAATGAATTTGAATTCTATTTCAAGTAGATGAAGAGAAGGTTGTTCAGTTAACCAATGCTTATATTAGCTATTAGAGTATTTGTTATTTTAATTTATAGTGATTCATAAAAAAATGGAATACAACATCACTTCTTTTATAATTATATTAGAAAGGATTATACCTCATTATAATGGGAAATATATGATCAATGTTACCTAACTCAAGATTTAGAGTTTGTCATCATATATTTTTCATTCATTAGATTGTGAAATTATTTATATGGTGAATTGTGTGAAATATATATGGATAATAATATATTGTTTAATATATTCACACATAAAGAGATTCATGTAATCAAGTTATGATGGATGGAATTGATTTATAATAATGAATACTCAATCCAATACCACCCTATGATGGTGTCCAAGTTGAATAAATTTCATATCTAGAAGGACCATTCCTCTATGTTTATATTGAGGATATAAAGAGAAATAACACTTATTTATATAAATAAAATGGAACACTAAATCATGATGAAATAGGGTATGCCCACTATTAATCATATAAATGTTTAATAATATATTCTTATGAGGATTAAAGAGGTGCAAAAGGAAGATATAGAATACAGATTAGGGGCATGAAATTTCATGAGTTCCATAATGATTTTGATAAACTACTAAGGTTATGAAACTAAGTATGTGACCCATAAATATAATAATTTAATAAATAGCAATTATACAGTGATCACATATCACTTTTATTTAGATTTGATAATATTTATAGAAATATGAATTTATATTTTATATGTAAAAACAAGAAAAATGATATTGTAGACAATGTATCACGGTGAATGTTTTGTTAGAATGTTAGGGAATATAAAAATAAGAATAATGGGATTTTATAACTATTACCCATAATATAATGTGAAAGGGAAAACATCCAAATGTTTTTAATCATTTTACTCTAAAAACATATAATATGAATAATACAACTTGGGTTTTATCCAACCATAAAAATATGTCATCACACATAATTTCAATTAGTGATCATTCTTATCTTGATTAGTTGGATTGAATATACAGTAAAAATGATGATATTACATGGAGTACCACTCTCAATTATAACTCATCATGTTATAAGGATTACCTTGAAATTATGGAGATGTATTCAACAAGATCAGGATACATAGTTGAGGTTTAATACTGTATATCATCCCTAGATAGAGTGTCAGTATGAATGCACCAGTCAATACCCATAATGTACATTTATATAATGTTCTATTTATTTTATTTTATTTTTGATCAACATCATTCTATGGTCTAATTTCATTTTAAAAAAATGAATTCACTCAATCATTGAGATGGCCCCTTATAAATCCATATATTATATGATGTGTAGAACTACCACATAATAAGATTATGTTGGATATAGAATGTAATTAGGACCTAGAAATATTGAGGGGATGGTATAGAATATTATAGTAATTTATAAGAAAATAAGGGTAGATCAATGTTCATAGGATAGTTCTGATTACAGTTATCAATGAGATATAGAGTTTAAAGGTGGTGATATGTTATTCATCTAAATATATCCATTGAAAAATTATATGATAATTAAAAGGAGGTAAAAAAGAGAAATTGATATATCTGGCCCTTTGATAATCTTGATGAAACTGGGATGATACTTTATCATTTGGATCATTTTCCAAATATATATTATTTTCAAAATGTTGTCCATGTATCTCTCATAAGTATGTACTTTACTGATCCTTCATATGCACGTAAGTCGAATGTTTTATAGTAGGAAGATGATCATTGTCGTGAATAAAAACCAATATAAATCTTCCATCAAAGAGATAATTCTTTGTGAAACATGTCTACTCACATGGTTAATGTTTATAAGATGAATAATATGTTAAAAAACGTTTCATGGGAGCCTGAGGATGTGGGGAAATACAGATAACTAGATTTTTTCTAAATTATAATGAAGGAATATTGAGGAAGAAATTCATTTTAAGGGTTCATAAAATTTAACACCCTGAGAGTTCAATATACAGTTACTTATAAATAATTTTTATTACATTAATATATATCTATAAACGCAACATTGAGTCTATAAAAACCATGTTATACAATTTAATAATTATTCATTAATGTGATAGTAATCTTCCAACCATTTTATTTTTGATTATGAATAAGTCTAATTAAATTTTGAAAAAATAATTTTTATTTAATTATAATGTAAATTTGTTTTATATCAAATGGATAGAAATGAATATACATTTTTCTAATGGTAAATAGATATATTATTCTAGAAAATAGTTTTTATGAGAAAAATGAGTTTTCATTTAAATAAATTTTATTAATCACACTTACTAAATGATATTATTGAAATTAAAATATTTTATAATGAATAAATTTTAAAATATTCATATAAGGGTATTTTCTAGGCATGTAAGATAAATAAATATGTCTTTAATTTTAAATATTCAGTTTCCAAAAATATAGTTATGGTTTATTAAAAAAAACACTGCAGTACAAATTTTATCCAATTCGTGGAATTGATTCATAAAAAATTGAACCCATATTTAGATTTATCATCTTCATATTTATCAAATATTGTCATTTTAATTCTTTATTACAAATATATACCTTGGGAAATATTTTTCACCTTATAACCATTAAAAACGGAAAATCTGGGTTAAAATGATGGGATAAGGCTTTCAAATTTCACTAACGCTATAATGTATCCAATTTTATGGCTGTGTTGAAACCATTATCTTATGAATGTCAAACAAATGGATAGCTGGTTCAATTTTTCTTTGATTCTTTCTTTTACATTATTTTAAGATATTCATTAATAGAAATGTTCAACCTATTTACTTTAATATCAATAGAATTTTTCATAAAAGTAAAATTAAGATATGTTTCAGTATAAAATATCATTTTAAATATTAATTAACTTTTTTCCATAATAATATATTTTTATTTTTTTTGTAATCGAATAAACACTTTATATTATTATTAAATTTTGACTGAGTATATTTTTAGTTGATAGAAAAAATGATTATAAAAATAATAAAAATAATAAAATTAATTATATTTTTTGTGATCCAAATATTTTTACATACATATATCATAATTGTGTTTTTATAAATGTTTTTATTTATGTTCTATATATATATATTTATATTATTAAATTCACCATAAATGAGCATTCCAAAAAATGTTATTAATGATATTTTATAAAAAAATAATATTTTATTAAATCATATAAAATTCAATTGAATCCTATATTTAGTAAATTTATTGGGATATATTTTATAATATCCCACATGATCAATTTATGGGTCACATGTCTTTTTATCGAATAAATAATGACCCTTAAAATGTAAATAATCATTACATTTTGAAAATTATCAAATGGGATAAGAGGGGAATAAAACAACGAGATAAGGGTTAAAAGATTACCTATACGTGTCCAAATTTTTTTGTGATAGTGTATTTAGACTCATACCCATAATTTTTTTTATATAGATATATATCATGTTTTATTCATATTTCCATGAAAATAAATTTTGATTTATTTAATACATTAATTTATTCCAAGAGTGCATCGCCTATCACTTATATATGGGAACATATACTCTTATCTTCCTCAAACATTTTGGGCCCCATAGATTAGAAAATCCATATAATAATGCTTGTTTATCTTCAATTCAAATTTTCTCTATCTTATACTCGTTCCAAAATTCGATCCTTTCACGGATTATAGTGTATTCCAAATATGGTTTCTCAATGAAAACTCATAACTCTTATCATTGTGGTTTATATTTTACATATACTTTTAAAAATTATAAATATTTGATATCAATTCTAAAATAATGAATTAAGTAAAATTAATTTAATAATTATTTATTCTAATGATTTAAGAACCATTTTACTCATTCTTAACATCATATTTGACAACAAAACATCACAAGTGTGTACGTGCGGACAACCACATCAACGAATTGATGAATACCATTTTTCGTTATTACATTACATTGATGGTTAAAATAATAATATTATTGATTATAAATGATTTTTTTTGTTTTTATGCTTTTATAATGATTTATTATTATTTTAATTTTTTTTATATCCATTGAAAAATGGAAACGTCACTCATGGTACGTACATAGAACTATCTCCATGGAGTGATGTAATTCATTTATTATTTCCTCATTATATTAATTATTATACATATTAATTTACTAATTTAATATTATTAAATATAGTGAATATGGTTAGGTAGATGATTCAACCATGTCATATGTTTAGGTGTCGGTTTGTCCAAACAAAGCATGCCAAAAAAATAAACCGGTCATCAAACATAATAACGAATTTAGGATATTTTTTATAATAAATGGTTTAAAATATTTAATAATTAAATAATATATGTTTTGATTATTATGATTCTATTTCTATAATACATGTTAAATAATTACATAATTATATTTAAATATTTACATATATATATATATATAATACACGAGGTTCAAATACGTATAATGTAAGATGAGACATTGTGTAAAAGATTTTTGACTCAATCACATTTTAATTCGAATTTTTTATGGTTGAATTTAAATTCAGGAAATTATATGATCATTTTCTAATAAAATAATATATTTTTTCTTCCCAATAAGTTATTTTGGAAATTTAAAATTTTAGTACCATTTTTCTATCAATTCAACTCAAAATATTTTAGAATTATTTAAAGAAATATCAGTGTTATTTTTACTATTTCAATCTAAAAATACATTTTATATCATATAAATGATTTATTAAAAAATTAAATAATTTTTTGGAATATTTTAAAATTAATATGTAAAGTATTTTTACCCATTATTTATGATTTATAATTAATTTTTGAAATAAATAATATAGTTTTTTATTAATGAGGTACCTATTTATAATCCTGAAAAATGTAAAGGGAATCCTTATTATAGTTTCCATGTAATAAAAATATTGACCAGCATCATGAATAATAAAAACATTTAATCGTATAATTTATATTTCCATGATTCTTTTCAATGAATTTTTTTCCATAATATTAATAGAAAAATTTGTTTTAAAAATTTGTTTTTTTTCAAAATGAAGATGTTATTTTCTTGAATAAATATGTTTGTGTTATTTTAAATAAATATTAATCTATGCTAAAATCCTTCAATGTTAATTGTGATTTATAATGGATATTATCCACAAATACAATCCTTAATATTTCTATATATTATTTAATATTATGATGATTGTATATTTATGAAACTAGATTATTATTAATGGATTATGCTCTGATTAAGTGATGAAATGATTGTGAAAATCACATCCATTACCTGGGAGAGGTTATGATGATATGATGACTTTTGGTTGATTTTCTGTATTACATTTTCATTGATTTATTTTTATGATGTGTGGGATTGAAATTATATACCACTCAAATGCATTGTATAACAATTATATCTAGTGAGACATATAAGGGAGACAATGTGATGTGATCGATATTATTTGGTAAATATAGTTGGATTTCTGATCCACTATGGAGAATATGTTGTTAATATTGATTTTTTATGATATGGGAAATAAGATTTAATGTCTTATCCACAATTATTTTATTTCCTTAAAATTTAACATTGACAAATAAAATTATTCATGTGCCTATGATAGAGAATCGATTTTATGATATGTTTTTATTCATATTGTTTGAACCCATGGTTCATTAATGATTAGTGATGGTATACCACTTTTATAATTCATGAAATTAAGATTATAAATATTTATTCAATTATTCAATAATATGAAATGTGAAAAAATGATTATGAATTTTTTTATATTTTATCATAATCTCCTACCCTTTCATATATTGGTCTTGTAGATGATCTTCGATTAATATCTCCAATGTTTACCCTTACGGAGAATATTTACACATCCCTTATTATGTTTCATTTCCCTAGGATATGAATAAACGTTTTATGTAAGGGATTTCTATTAAGGATCAAATTGATATGAACATTATCATATATATTTTATAACATACTCACATAAGATTTTATATTTCTAGTATACAAAGACACTAATGCTTTATGATTAGGCATGGATGGAAATGTTTTATATTTTATATCCATAATGAATTAAGTAATACTTATGTATCAAAATATTTTCCAGACTAATCACCTATCAATTATTCTCCTCATTAAAATGTAATACCCATGTAAAACTTTAGATAATTTTATATTAAGATGATAGATTTATAAAGACGACATTCCCTTCTATAGTAAAAAAATAATTACAACACCAATTTATGGATACAATAATTTTTTTTATATTAAAGAAATGAATTATAATTCTCTAAGAAGGTTATTCCCAGTTTCTAATCCTCATTTTACACTTATCAAGCATGAGCCCTCTATTTCTATAAAATAAATCAAGAGAATGATTAAATTATAATTATTTGTACATATAACTCTCTATCATTTTATGTATCTATATTTATCATACAAGCCTATATAAATAATGAAAACATTATTAATTCAATATTTTTTATATAGGTATGTTTTTTTATATTTATTCAATAATTATTACATACCTTTTACAATTTTTTATAGAAAAATGAAAAGGATTCTACAAATATGTGACAATAACTTTATAAATGAATGATGTTTTTTTATTTTCCACCTCTAATATACATGTATATTTATAAAAAGGATTTATTGAACTAATATTTTATTTCAAAAAGGATTAATATTTCTAAAATTAAATTAATTTCTCTACCTTTATATCATTTGATAAAAAATGAATACATCTTTTGTTTGTATGAATGGGTTACCGCCTCTACATAATGACATATTTTTTTTATAATAAACCTATATTAATTATCTAATAAAGGTAATTAATGAATAATAATTATAATGAAATATTATTTATATTATATAATATTTTTATTAATATTTTACTTGTAAATGTTATAATAGATTTCTGACATTAAAAATTTCTAAAATAAGCTCTTCACTTGTTCTAATTCATAAATGAACAATAAAACATTACTAGAATGAAATTATAAATTTATGAATCATTATAAAATATCAATACAATTTTTTATAATTGTATGAGAATTATTAACTTGAATAAATGAAGATAGGGATCAACATCAACATTAGAAAATCCATTCGAAGAAAATAAAACAAATAATATAGAATGATGAAAATAAAAATTAAGTTGTAAATGAAGTAATAATGAATGATTTTAACTAATTATTAGTAATTATATAATATTATAATATTTTTCTCAAATAGGTAATTCACATGGTTGTGTTTATTACAAGATAGGTCAAAGAAAACTAATGCATGATGAGAGTAATATTAAGGGTTTTCTTGACATAATTTTAATTCTAGGATATATATTGTATATTCAAAATATTATTTAAGTATATAAAGTATATGAAATACAATGACTATTTTTTTACCACACAACTTATGTAAATAATTTAATTTATAATTACATATTCTATTATTTCCATAAATGCATTCTAAATTAAATTTCACATTATTGATTGGGGTTTACAGCTCGGTTTCATTACATTAAAAACATATTTCATATTTTGAACTTATTTTATTCCATATAGTGAATATACATACACAATATATTAAAATATTGTCACCAAATTATAATTCATATTATTTCAATGTCATTTCATGAATTCCTCGTTCAAATTCTTAGGATTCTACTATTAAAAAATTAATCATTGTTTTTAATGAATCATTTTTTCCTTCTTTGATAAATATTTAATATTGAAATAATATTTTATTTTCAATGGAATAAATAATTTCCATTTTTTTAATAATTTTAAATATAATTCACCTAATTGGATTTAAAATTCCATTTTAGGAATTTTTATTAATTTTATTTTTATTAAATAGTTACCAAAACTATATGTGATTTTGTTCACTCACATATCATTTCATTGAGTTATGTTGTTTTATTATTTACACCACTTTTCACTTTTTTATTCTTCTGCACTTTATTTTTATAATAATCAAATATATTAATTTTTCAAATTAAAATGATTTTTTTATTGTTATTTTCTTTATTTTTAAATTTCATTCATATGAAATTTTATTGTTCTTATAAATAATACACACATTATTTAAAGACTATTTTTATAACTCATATATATTGTGCCATTTAAAAAATGATTTCCCGAATTATATTTAAATAATAACATATATTAACCTTTGTGGTCAACAAAAATTTCTTCAACTTAATTCAAAAGGAATCACTCTTACTAATTTATGATTTTGGTTTTCAATAAAGGTAATTTTAAAATAATAAAAAATAATTTCATATAACCTTATTTTATTTGAATTTTCATTCAAAATTTAATATTAAAATCCATAATATATCTTTCTCGGCCTCAATATATATATATATAAATACAGTTTTATAATTGTTTTCAAATTACCTTTTAAAAATGATTTTTTAATGCTGATGTAAGTACATATTTTTATAAAAAATATATGACTTGGATTATGTGAGATATTTTTATTATATCAATTACTTTATTCCATAAAAAAATAAATTTTTTACTTTCTTTGGTGTTATATTACAAGAATTTCTTTAAAAATTATCCTGTAATAATTTTAATTCATGATATATTCTTTTGTGAAACTACTCAAATTGGCCTTCTTATAATAGATTTTTTATCTTTGTCCACATATGTAAATGTTTTTGTTTTTAATATTGAATATGAATAATAATATCATCAAAATTATTTTTCTATATTCCTTATGATTCTGTCACAATAGTCATTATATTGGGAACGTATTGACATTCAATTAGTGTATTATTTTATTATGCATGTTTATTTATTACCATTGATTGTTAATTATTTAACTTATTAATATTAAATCAATAATATAATGAATAAATTGGAATTATTATGTGATTAGTGAAGCACAAATTATCCCTTGAATGCATGTTAGGTGTCACGATAAAAAATTGGTTGGACATTTGTAGTGTTCCATACTCAATTAGGTATGATATATTGGAACAAGGGATATACAAAAAGATTATGATGTCTTTAGTTATGATATATATCGCAATTAAAAAGATATAAATGTCAAGGAATTTTTTTTATCAAACCATAGAATCAATAGAAATAATCATCTTTAATGTTATTAGAAATATGTAATATTTGATAATTGATTAGGTGTTCAATATTATTCATTCCTTCTATTGTTTAATGATAACATCCATTGTATGTTATCCATTATTATGATTCAGAACTCAATATTTTACATTATTTATTATATGATAGTTATCTTAAAGGGATCATATATTGATTTTAGGGATATATTATAATAAACATTAATTTTCTCATAATAATTTTATGTTATATTTCATGATGTAAATTACAATATGATTATCATGTTTGTATCTAGTCTTCCAAGCCTATTAAGCTTGTTGATATTCTGTGATATGATCAATTCCATCTTGTATAAATGTGTAAACATTTCCAATGGAAATATATTACTATAGTTGAGGTTGTTATATTTTTTTTCAAACAACCTTTAGAAGAAACATTAGGAACTAGATATTGGAGATACAATATTAGATTATACAACTATGAAATAGAATCAATGGATAATTCTAAGGATAATACATAAACTTATTTTTTAAACATAGTTATGTTTTATTTTTATAGAATTGAAAACCAGTTATTGATACTACATATTGATGTAGGCTCTAACATAGATTCATCTATGTAATATTAAGAAAACAAATATATGGTTCATTAGTAATTCAATCTTCACCCAATGCATGAATATTTGGGATAACATCACACCTGGTTTAAAACTCTAGTCAGATATTCTTTGGTTAATTCACATTCCCTTTATAAACCATTATTAATAATTTATTTGTTGAATATATATGGTGAATCTGGATAAGAAACATAAGTGTTCCAAAATTATGTAACCCAGTTTAAACAGAGAGTGATTCCATTCTAAAAGGTCTACATACTAATATGATGTTAAAAAATATTAATACATTTTGATATCCAATATTTTAATATAATAGTTATCATATAGTGATAATTTTTCAACAATCATGTTAACCAAATAATGTTTTAGTACTGACTAAATCTTATGGGAACCAAGTTAATAAATATTCTCATGTAATATGTCTATATTTTACTAATAAAATACATAATGAGATATGAGACGAAGTGAAAAATTATACAATTATAAAACAAATTACTATCATGAATTATGAATAAAAATTGGTTTATAGATGGGTTCTTAAGCGCACTAAAGATGCAATGATGGAATCTTAAGGAATTCAGGTGATAAATACGATCAAGGAAGGAATATTAAATATATAACATGTCTAAAATTTGAGAAAAATAACCTAGGTAAATACCTAGAATGAATGTTAAATTTTTAAAATGATGATGGATTGACATTCCAGTTCATGATTTTTAAAGATAAATAATTATTTTAGTAAATATAGTGAAAGGTGTTAAAATATCAAATGATACTCCTTCCATAATTAAAATAAATAAACTAAAGGAGATTTGTAATTATGAAAATGTATGCTTGAACCCTCAACTTCTAGTATAGTAGGAACCATCATCCTCATAGATGAAGAGAATAAGAAAAATACTATGTGGTGATTATTGTTGAATTGGATGATTATATTGATGGAACACATTCATTATACAATAATGTTGTCGATATATTAATTTATTTGGATTATAGTAACTTAATATTATTTAATAGGTTTTACAATATAATATTACCACTACCCAATTAATTAGATTGTCAATGAAAACATCAATTTATATAATTATTCTATCCAAATTAGATAGTTATGAGAATTTTATTAATTGAAATATTATTTTTCCTACATCATATTAATATTTGGTAATTTTTAAATAGATTCCCTATATTGGAAATTCTATACAAATTAAAAAATAGGGATTATTATTTTATTTCATAATCCACCATACAATTATTTATAATTTTATTTTTAACTCTAAAATATACAGTTATTTTTTATTATTGGAGTATTAATAACAATAATGTGGGATTTTTAGGTCAAATGTTTCTTTAAAACTACATATTAGGGATTAAAATATTTTGGGGAAATTATGTGTTTTATATGATGTAAGGTAGATATCTATCTAAGAATTATACTATGAACTATGTCTCAATTTTAGATGAGAAAAGATATTTTCAATAGTAATTGATAAGAAAAATTTGGATGGCACAATAAATTTACAAGGGGGGAATGTAATATCCTGAACATTCAGTACTAATTTCAATTTAAGTGAATATTTTGTTAAATTTATTTTTCCCCATGCATCATCAACCAAAATAAAACTATGGAATATATTATTATAATAAAATTATAAATATAACATATGAACATTATAACATAGTTTTTTAATTAGAAAATATAAATAGATATAACCATATTATGATAACAATATATAGTTAATAATAAATAGAATCAATTAGTAGAATTATTATATATCCAACTCATTTATATTAGCATGGAAAAGAGGGTTCATCACTACAAATATCCATAGAACAAACTCAAGATGAACTCCAAAAAAAATTATAATTTTTTTTATGATAATTGTTTATGATCTATGAAATTATCTTTTATATCCACATTAGCTGAACACCAACAAATAATACCACTATATCATATCAAATAATATAATCATATACTAATATCATGATCATAAATGTAACAAAATCGTAAAATGATATTAAAACGTAATTATATATTTAATTTTTTTATTTATTTATCTCATGTATTTTAAAATTTTAATTCATTAAATTTCAACAAGAAAATTAATATTAAATATTAACCCATTGATAAAACCCAATTACTAAATCAAAATAACTAACATTATCATTTTATGATTATAATGTATTCTAATTAAAATTAGAAATCATGGGCATTATTTTTTAATAATAAAGATTCTAGGGATACAATATATTTATTTTATTAATATTATAATAACAAAAATTTAATTATTAATTCATGGGAAATAAGGATAATAATAGTTTATATATATTAAAATGTTATTTTCCTATAAAAAATATTTTGTTATATTTGTGTTCTAAAATTAAATTTTACTATTTTAATATTTCAATTTCACCAAAAAATGTTTATTTATTGATATATAATAACGTTATTATCATATTACTGTTTATCTTACTTCAATGATTATTTTAAGGTCAACTGTATAAATTTTTGGTTTTAAAAATAATAAAACATTTATAATTACATTGGCATAAAATAGTATCATACAAATATATGAAACCTTTTTTTAATAAAAAATGTATTTTTAAATGAAATAATATATAACAAAAATATTATTTTTAATAAAATTGTTACCATTATCAAACCTATGTAATATTTTTCTGAAATTTTTTTTGGCATCTCATTAAATTATATAATAAAAGGATAATTTTGGTTTTAGATATATTTTACCAAACTACACATACTAATATTTTAATACTTAATTTATAAAAGTTTAAAAAATCATAGGAAAATCATATTTTATAATAAATATATTTTTTATGCATAAAATTGTATTTTTGGTAAACAAAAATTATTACACATTATGATGACAAATATAAAAATGAATTTTATTTATCCTTATAAATATTATTTGATAAATATCTATCAGTATTTTAAATAAAAACTTATAATAATGATCCTTTGTTTTTTAGTCAAAAAATTAGTCCCTAAGTTTAAAAATGTAGATTAATGTTAATGTAAAATTAATTTTAAAAAGAGGTTAACCATGTGTAGAAGCATTAAAAAAGTGTTTAATAAATGTCATTAATTTGGCGGGGTATGTGTTTATTGAAGAAAAACTTTCAAAAATTCATTATTATCCACATTAGAATCCAATTTCATTGTGAAACATGTGTTCCATTTATATTAATTTTTTATATTTTATAAAATATCCACCGTTTCACTTATAAAAAGAGAATTCCACAACCTCACCAAGACCACACTAAAAATTAGAATTTATATAGATTCCCTAATCATTTAAATAATAATTTAATACTATTCTTTATCACTAACCATATTTCAAAATATTTTTTATTATTTCCTCTATTCAAATAAATATGTGAAGAGAATGCTGAAATTCTCGGCATAAGTACAAATACATCTCTAATATTTTTTCCTTATCTATATGTAACCTCATAAACTATAATATCAAATAAAACATAATATCATAATTATGATTTATATACTAATGTTATGTTTATTTTATGTAATAATACTTTTTCACCCATGTGTATGTGGGGATTACCATCTCTATAAAGGATGTGTTTTAGTTATTTTGAACTCCAAAAGTTGATGGTAAACAAGAAAATTAACGGAACTCATATTTTAATTATAAAAGTAAATTAAATAATCAAAACCATAAATCATTTCCTACATTCTTATCTTTCAAAGGATATTTTTTACTTCATTCCTGTATATGTCTGGACTATTATCTCCATGTAGCATTGTATTTTGATTTTGATCATTAGCCAACATAGTTGATTATATGAGTGTATTTAATAAAAATTGACATGAAATTAATTTTTAGTGTTCATTTAGTGTTATTTAAAAAAATTATTTATTTTTATAATATTATTTACTCATTAAAAAGTATCGCAATAAGGAAGTCACTGATTCCATCTTAACAAATCATATATTAAATATTCATGGAACTAAAATTTTCCTTTTAAAATTATTATAATACATTTATTCTATATATATTTAATTATATATTAATTATTAAAACTTATATACATGGGTAAGTATGTACACCTTCATTAAAAAACTCATTTCTAAGAAGACGAAACTACTAATAGATGATGATAACAATAATAATTAACTTGATGATGATTCAATTTGAAATGATCATAAATAAAAATAATGAATGGAATTATATATGAATAAGTTTATTAATTAGGATATTGATTTCGTTTTTTTATGAAAATGGAGGTTAAGGGAAATTCTTATAAGTCAATAGTAATGATAATGGGTTCCCACTATATTTTTTTTTTGAGATGTAATGTATATTCACCATATTTTTTATTTACATAGTGTATAAAATCTACAATGACTATATTTTAAAATATTTTTCATTTAACTATTGTGATTATGTTTCTATATAATTAAATTTATTTCAATGGATTCTTGATTAAATTTTATGAATGTTATAATTGTTTCCATCTCAATTTCCCTTTGTTCAGTCATGTTTTAAAATTATATAACATTTTTTATTCTTTATTTCATTAATACTACCATGTTTCATTATATTCTTATTATATTATAATTTAACAATTTATTTAAAATACATTTCATTAATCTATCAATCTTGTTCATGAAATTCTATTATTTCTATTCTTTAAGATGTTGTTATTTTATACCTTTATCCTTTTTTGATACATATTACTTATTAAACAACTTATTTATTTTATGGGGGTGTATATATTTCCCTTGTATCCATTTTTTAAAATACATAATCACTCAATTAAAAGTAATTTAATATCAATTTATTGGTTTATAAATCATATTCATCTGATATAATTATTATTAATGACATAAGGAATTATAATAACTCAAATACCCTTTTTTGAGTAGTATTTCATCATATTGAACATCACACATATATGTTTTTTTATTCCACCATATGAATTTAAAATATATTTCAATCTCCTTCTATATGGGGAGAATTATATTTCAAATTATATTATTTTACCTTGGTTCATTTCATTCATATTGAAAATACAATTTCTCAATATTATTTCCCAACCATAATAAAGAATATTTCTCCTCTATATTCATAATATTTAATTCCATAAATGTTTTCCTTTCTAATTTTTAAAAACATTTATTTTTATATGATCTATTTTTTATTCATTATGTAATTCCAAAGGGATAAATTATGTACTCATTTTTTCATTTGGGTTATTTTAAAATAATTAATTTTCTTTCCTTTCATGTTAATATATTTCATTTTCCACTACACATTTCCTCTAGAAAAATATCAAATCATTTTAAATGTTTCAGAATTGTTATTTTTTGTCATTAGGTTTCTAATTTTTTATAAATTTACATTCTATGAAATTAGTTTTTAATTTTTTAGTAACTTAAACATTTATAAACAATATTATGATATTCTTTATAAAATATATTGTTACTATTTTTATTCCATTCCCATCTAATTTTTTTCTTTGGGGTTTTTTCATGAATTAAACCCCATATTCCCATATACTAAATTTATTTCCGGTGATTAAACTCACCATATCAAACAATATATTTCTTGATAAATTCTTAAATGAAATTGTACAATTCATTATTTATGGGGAATGTTTTAATATATTTCTACATCAATCAAATTTATTATTTTTCAATTTTGATACACCATAATAACACTATAATTTTTTTTTATTTTAATTCCTTATGATCGTCTTATTTCATTAAATTAATATGAATGTTATTAAAATCTTTTAAAATGATTATTCAAATAAAGATATTCAGTGATTATTGGGGAAAAAATAATTTTGTTTTTAATTAATATTCATTCCTTTAATATTTTAAAAAGATTTAATTATTATATGATGGATGAGTCCTCCAATAACCCTTTAATTCATAGATATATAAGAAGAAACAAAATAAAATTTTAATTTGGTGTTTTCCTCATCTATTTTTGTATGATTTCTTGGCATGTGGTTTAAATGTTAAGATTATTTTCTCCAATATTATGTATTCAATCACTATGAAACCAATTATTTTTATCAATATTATTATTTATGTTGTTATTTCATCCATATATATATAGCTATTTTTTTTATTACTTATATGTCACATTTTATTTTTTTAATCTCCAATATATTACCCATTCCTAGGTAATTATAAGACTAATTACAATATACATTATTTTTAACTTACCATAAAATCAAAAAATATTATTTTTGTCCTTATCTAATGGGTTCTTGGATGTAATGATTTATTGATTTCTGGGATATACAAGATAAAATTATTATGTTTTCGTAGGAATTTTAAAATCTATTCCATGTATTTAAATGAAATGTAAAAATCATTTTTTTATGAAGTATCCAAAAATTAAGAATTATTGAATTCTAGTGTGATGAAATCATGGGAACTTAGTAATAATGTAATAAAATAACCACATGACTTAGGTTACATGAAGAAAAGTGGTTATATTATATGTTAAGAAAATAAATTTTGAAAATATACCATAAATTCTTTCCTAATATAACATTTCCAGCAATAACCATAGGTCTTTGAAATGATCACCCCCCTTAAATAAGTAATAGGTTATTCAACAAGGAGAACCACTATGATGAAATCCATGGATGATTAGATAATCTAGTTCATATTCCCAATGCAAACAAAAGGGTGGTTTTTAACTCTAAATGAAATCCCTATGAAATCACAAATCCATAAAAAACTAAAATACCTCTTAATAAAATCCACTACATGTTCCAATATATTGTGATATTTTGACATGAGGAAAATATAGGTGACTAACAGTTTCCCTTCGAAAAAGAAAAATGATCATAAATATTAAGATGAAGATGTTTCTTACTCATTTTATCCTTGTTAAGGAAAATATATAATTAGACATCTATATACTACCATCCTCAATGTTAGTAAATAAAAAATGAGGTTCATATGGTATATAATGGGTTTAGCTAACCCATTTTCAAAACTGACCTCAGAAAACAACATCTCTCTAAGAACAATTAGTGTCATACGATAATATCGAGAAGATATTGGTGTAGTCTAGTGATATATTTTGATATTAAAATTAATCATATTATGGGGCAATACCCTTTGATGGTCTTTAGAATAATTTCAATGTAGTATTCCATAATAGTTGGTAGTTGATCACCTTAAAAAAATAGAGATCAAATACAAGGTTATCAATATGTGTGTGATTACCATCAACATATTGTTGTTTGGTCCAAGTCGTTATGTACAATGATATCACTCATAAAAAAGGTAATCATGGAACCATATAGTAAATTTAAAATCACACTTATATGATACAAATCAACCCATTGTTGGAATATAGGTAACATTCTAATGGCACATGAGCATTAGCCCAGCTGGTAAGGACTCCGTAAGTGCATCCAAGAAACCAAGGATCAAATCCAAGTGGAGGGAGAATTTTCAGGGTAATGTAGTAGTAATGTAAAAGTACTATAGCTCGTACTGTAGTGGGAACTGTAGTAGGAAATGTTTGGCACTGTAGTAGCCGGGAATATGCCCCCGTTTGGGCCTTCGGGTCACTGATTTGGTCCCTATGTCCTGTAAGACCTTCGAGCCACCCAGTCCTTTGAGTTAGTAAGGCCTTTGGGACACCTCAAGGCCTTCGGGCCACCTTATGTGAAGATGAAAACCAGAAAACCAATATGGAACAATCTCTACAAGGAGGATGAGCAAGGATATTTAACCATATTAGAAGCTAAAACAGATTGCAGGAATGAGAGGGTATGACATCTGCTATCGGGATAAGCCTGTGCATGCACGTGAATGCCAAGACGAACATCCATGCGAAGGTGGAGAGATGATTTCATGATGAAGATTCTGGGGAGGAGCAGTTCTAAGTAGTTATACTGGGTTGTATGTAATGTTTGAAGCCTACAGGAAATGAATTCCTCTATGGCCGACAGGCTTTGTAATACAATCACCTACATGCCTTGTAAGGGATCCACTTCACCCCTTGAAAGGTGGATTATCAAAATCAATAAAAAATGAAGGCCTTCGGGCCATTGGAGGAGGTAACATTCCAATGACTAGGAAGGTGTCAAAGGGTCATATCTCACCCTTTATTAAATTATAAAATGAACTATCCGTTTTCATGGAAACATTTCTAAAATAGTATATTTTTTATAGATGATAATGACACATAGTAGTAGTCTCCCACTAAATATGTTTACTTAATGTATCACATTGATTTCCAAACTCCCAAGGAAATGATATTTTTTGATAATAATGGGTCACACACATAATGACCCCTAGTTGTATTATAAATATTGTGTCTTATTAGATGAATATCCAATTCATAATATATTTATCCATAATATAATCATATATTTATATTGTCTTTAGAAACATGAAAAAACAAAAATAGTTCATATTATATCTATATAGTTTACCATTTATTTTTTCATAATAATATCCATTATTAGACATATTATATATATTAATTTTTCTTCTTGGACAAGGGAAATAGAAAAAAAAGAAAGGGTGATCTCATATTCTCAGGTGTGGTAAATATAAGATACATCAATTATTCCTTAAATATAATAAGAGTATAAGGGGTATGTGAATTAGATCATAACAATTGAAATTAAAATCCTTCATATCATAGAAAACAATGTTGATTATTAGAATAAATATTGGTAGATCATAATAAAGGAAACATAATGGAATCGAAAACCCTATTAAGGATAGTATTATAATTATAATAAATCAATTATTAATGTCATATGAATAATAATTTTTCATTTTGAAAATGTATAAATAGAAATAGATTTACTCGACATGTTACAGACCTTAAATCAGACCGTCACATAAAATAATAGAATAGAAAACTAGGACAATGAATAATCCTACTGAATGAAAACATAGTCCATTAAAAATATTTTGAACATGAAATCTTGTCCACACATTTATATCATATTTACCAATTGAATTATCTAGGTTTACCCAGCACATTACATGGTGATATATGCCCCACCCATATTATAATAAAAATCATACATAAATTTTCCGTAATATCATATAACATTCGTCATATGAGATCAAAAGAATAGATATTATTTTTAAAAACACTTCATCATAGAATTTTCCATGGAAAAATTCATTTTCATGATAATTTCATCCACTAATCATAGATTAATTTTTGGAAAGGAACCATATTCATAATATTTTCATTATTTCATCTATGTATATAATGTATAAAAGGAAAGGGTTATATAACAATCTCTTAATAATTAACATTCATAAACCATATCTAAAATGAATATGTTGTGTATCCCTAGATAATTTACCATGTAAATAAAAATTTATATCAAGGGTTGTTGTATTTGATGAATAAAAATACAATAAAAACATTACTAAAATATTCTCAAGGAAAATTTCAATTCATTCTGAAATTAGTAAAATAAAATTTTAATATTTTTAAAATATTATAGAAACCATTATCATTGAAAATAACCATGGGAAAATGTAATCTAATTTTTAATGTATTGAGTGGTCATGATGGTATCAAAACTCCATTCTTGACATTATAAGATAAAGAAATCATCTATTCATTTGTTTCTCTAAATGCTCAAAAAGAAAATAATTTGGAAAATAAAAATAATACTCCTTTCAACCCAAATTTGAAAAAGCTATAAGATGGTGAAATTGACTATAAAAAATCATGGGATAAAGAAAATTCATTATGTTTTTTGAGGGATTATAGATATGGAATAAAAATGTATTGTATAAATAGAGATAAATAAGGTTGATATTCTATAAAAAATGATTTTATTCTATTTAGTTATTATGGATAGGGAAAAAGGATTAAATATATTTTGAATACATAATCATAAGTGAAGAAAATTTATGAGTTTCTGGAGATTAATTTTGTAAGAATTCATCCTTGGAAACATAATCATAAATAATCCTGATAAAAAATGTTATTATAGAATAAAACTTGTTAATGATTTGGTAAAAATTTAATCATTAGATATATGAATTAAAAATATATATGGATATGAAAATTTCAATAAAATACCTAAGGATTCTAAAAAAGATATCCATGGATAGTATTTAATCCCCAAAAAAGAAACTGGTTGTGAATATGGAATGTGTCACTAGGAAATAAACGTGAGACTGTTGGGTCCTGAAAATTGATATGGATGGAGAAAATACCATCATAAATCTTTTAAGGCTAAAATAAAGAAAAAGATGATTATGAAAAGTATTCAATGTGGAAAATACATAGAGATCTTTTATGGAGACTGCCTTTCCTCTTAGAATCCCATAAATAAAAACATTTTCTAGATGTGACGGTGTTTCTTGGAACACATGTATAAAACAACATCATTTTAGTGCCAAGATGTTGTCTCTCATCCCAAAAAATGACCATACCCTAAAAAGGATATTTTTTGTGTGTGTGGATGATGTTTTTTATCCTTCTAAAATGAATTGTAATTTAAAGTCCTTGATAGTGCATTCTATCCCCTCAAATTATGTCCCAATTGTGGTGTCACACAATTATAGTAGTTAGTTTCCTTTATTCCACTATAAAACCCACATAGGAAAGATGATGTATAGAAGGTAAAAAAAATAACTTTGTGGGATCCCAAGATTTCCAACAGGAAAATCCACCAGATAACGTAATGCATAAAATAATATCACCCGACTATATGAAAACCCAGAAAAGGTTTTGTATTCCATTTCAAAATGTATAAGTAGATGTATTATTTTTGGTCACCCAACCTTCATATTAAATGACTAAATGGAGAGATACCAGAACTTCGTAAGAAGGCGATACACTAGAAGAACTCGGAATGACATCGAAATTCACTATGTGGAAGGATACCACCCCTGTGTAGAAAAGAATTAGGTAGAGTTAATCCAATCTTGCAAGAAAATATGCTATATAGAATGGGGAATCTTGGGGTGTTCTACTTTTATACTCATATTTCATTCCTCCTAGGGTATGTTTTTACCATCATAAGGCCCTTAATAAATGGTATTAATGACATTATCTACAAAACTATTATGTCTGAATCTATATTCCTTAAATGGGCCTCCCCAATAGGTATCAAGTTAGGGATTCTTCCAAATCCACTACATATATATGGACTCATCTGTGTTTCCTATTTATCATATATAACAATGATAAATGGGGTACCTATGGTATCCTACATATTAAAGGGGATCCTTAAAATGTCAATGAGAATACAACCCCCTAGTAATGTGGTTCCCAACCAAGGGTATGGTTCCATATGGGTCCCTATAACAGGCTCTTACATCATTTTTCTATAGACCATACCTCATCCACTATTCCATTAATCAAATATAGAGGAGGTGAAAATTACGGTTAGGGTATACCTTGTGGAGTCATCCACCTGTATTTGTCATAAAATATAACACTCCACCACCATTTCTTTAGTTTGGTAATAGTGAGATAGGTAGTCAGAATTGGCAATCTAGTTTACAAAAAAAGTAGAAACGGGAACATAACACCCTCTCTCTACCCCTTTGGTCATCGGATATATAAATCGGAGAGGATATGAGAATTATAACTCTCTATTTACCTCTTCATTTATACCATAGCCATATCCCCAAGATGACTAGTGGGATTGTGTGGTTTTCATATCTACCACATTGTATTGTTACTCACTCTATGTACGGCTCACACGGGCATAGAGGTGGATGAAAATAATGTCATCATCATGATATCGGTTACAAGGGAATCCATCATGGTAAATCCCCGAAACTATTTAATCTTAATCATTGAAGGGTGTAGACATCAAAGAATTCTCATAGGATGAAGGAAGATTTGCCTTGACAAAAGATAAGCCATATTTGGAACTGGCGATCCATTCCGGGGGGCACAGAGGGGCCGCGTGAACAAAATATGAGGTGTGCACAAAAATGGCTATCTCGCGGAAAACCGCGGGATTCACAAAAGTTTTCCATCGGGCGCAGGTGTTTTCCGCACCCCGACCTCAGGTGAGATGATTTTCATACAACCACCCCACGTGGTTGAATTTGTGCACTGCTGACATCTGCGTGCAATATTTCGTGCAGGATCATTTGTTTGCACCGACCCGTGATATCGAGGGTTTATAAATAGGAGGTCGCCCCTTCGACTTCCAGACTTAAAAATATGAACCATCTATCTAGTGTGAAATTCACCTCTCTTGTGTGCAAAAGATGGTTCTTAGGTACTGAAATTTTTGCACCAGGTCTCCCGGGGGTCCACCTTTGCACGAGTCCACTCGGGCTTAATCCTCGTCCAATTCCCATCGAGTCTCATCCCCCGCGCCCAATTCTATCTAAATTATGCTCCCTCTTTTCCCCACCACCCCAGCCTTCTGAGCACCCACCATCTAATTGAATGTTTCCCCGGACTATTTCTCGCACACCTTCTGATTGCGTGCTTCCCTAGAATTTTTCATGGAAGCATCCCTATTACGCATTAGCCAGACCCTTTTTCACGTAATTGTTCTTTTGGTGTGCAAGCCTCCTTCCTTGTGCCCCAGTGATGTCCCTCTTCCGGGCATCATTTTCGGGCACCTCCCCCACCCAAAACACATTTTCCATATACTCTTTTCTCGTACAACCCTCTAGGTTCTTGCGAAGTAACTTCAAGGTCCATTGGACAATACCGCCCAAGGATTTTCTTTGCCTCATGAATCTTTGCATAATCAAGAAAATGACTATTGCTTCTTCGCATAGTCATGCTAATGTGGACCCCCCCCCCAATAGTTTGCTCCATGACAGCCCCCAATCACATCATTTCCGGTGCATTCCAATCACCATGGTGCAGAGTGTACTAGTTATGTAAGTCGTAGGGGTGCGGAGTGAACCCTACCCCATCTAAACTGCAGGAAATTAAACTGTCAAGAACCTTCTTCCTCACCACATGATGTTAAACTATGACTTCCCCTCATTCATCCTACACGGGGAAAGGGCTACCTCCCCCATGTAAGCCCCTAGATTTTCGTGGAGGAGGCAGCATCCCTGCCCCTCCTTTCTTCAGTTCCGAACCCCTCTCCCACTGGGCTTTGTCGCCACTAGGCATCCATCCAACAGTAAGTCCCAACATGTTCGGGCTGCTAACCATGCATAATCCCCTGTTTCGTCTTTGGGACACTAACCATGCGCTAGACCCATTCTAGTTCCAACGGATGCACCTTTTGCGACGTGATTGTCATTTCTCTACTACCTCTTGTTTCTCACACCAAGCATGTCTCATGTGGGCTTAGAATAAGCATCGACTATGACATCCTCTCTGGGCCACCTAGACTGTATGCCCCCACACTCTCTTCAAAACTACGAGGACATTGATCTTTTTCAAGGAAGGGTTCGTAGGAAGCC
The DNA here is from genome assembly GCA_963277665.1 of Viscum album. Lineage (NCBI taxonomy): Eukaryota > Viridiplantae > Streptophyta > Magnoliopsida > Santalales > Viscaceae > Viscum > Viscum album. The sequence goes on along the minus strand of OY728134.1, from coordinate 598,147,367 downwards.
TCCACGAGGTTCAAGCCCACCATCCATCAGTCGCGCTGACCCCCATCATGTCGGTTCACCAACATCGTGGGAAGCCTATAGTGTAATCCCCAAACAACAAACCGAACTATGAGGACATTGATCTTTTCCAAGTAAGGGTATGTAGGAAGCCTCCCCGAGGTTCAAGAACACCACCCATCAGTCGCTCTGACCCCCTTCACTTCGGTTCAACAACACCCTGGGCAGCATAGAGTGTAATCCCAAACCCCAATAGGAACTACGAGGACATTGATCTTTTCCAAGGTAGGGTACGTAGGAATCCTCCAGGAGGTTTAATCCCACCACCCATCAGTTTCTATGACCCCCTTCACATCAGTTCACTGTCACCCTGGGCTTCCTACAGTGTAAGCCCCAAACACCAACCTGAACTATGAGGACATTGATCCTTGCCATGGAAGGGTATATAGGAATCCCTTATGAGGATCATTCCCACCACCCATCGATCGCTCCGACCCCCTTCACGTCACCTCACCATCACCATGGGCAGCCTAGAATGTAATCACAACACCCATATCCCAAACTACGTGGACATTGATCCTTGCTAAGGCGAGTCACGTAGGAATCCTCTCTAAGGTTCAATGCCAACACCTGGTCATTCGTACACCCTTCACGTCAATTCACCAACATCATCCATCTAGACCCTAGGTCCTTATTCATGTTGGTTCAATCCCATCCTATATTAAATTAAACTCTGTACCTCAATCAGCAGTAAGTCGGTGTGCCCCATGCAACGGTAAGCCATCATGTCCCTCAATCAATGGTAAGTCGCTGTATCTCGGTCGTCGGTAAGTCATTGTGTCTCCTATTCAGTGGAATCTGTTGTTATCCCCTTCAATGAGACCCACACCTTTGGTCCATCCTAGTGGTGTCAGACCGACCCAGGTTTCTAATTACACATAAGCCCCATACACATCATCTGGTTGTTGTCCTATGTGTACATCCAAATTCAATATCATCGCCTCACCTTTCCCTAGAGACTATGTGTCTAGGGATGTTAATTCACTAACCAAGAGGTTCCACATCTTTCGAGTCCCCATCCACATGTCCATTCTCATGGGCCACCTCCTCAAGCATCATATCACCCTCCTGAACTACACAGACATTGATTCACCACCATGGGGATACGTAGGAAGTCTCCCTGAGACTCAAGCCCAACTTCACCAGTGTCCTCAAGACAGTTCCATCCCATTCGCCACACATTTCACTCATCAACCCACCATCCATATTGATTCTTACTCAAGCCACCTCATCCCGGTGAGGTCATGTCTACCCACCTACATCAATGTGTCCTCCAGGGGTTACACTCATCTGATCCACTCTAGTCTGTGTTCTGATCAGTATGATCCAATTCTGTTGGACGTTAAACATGAGGCATACACTGTCTTAAACATGGAAAGCTGAGGAGAAACTCATATTCATTCCCATGGAATATGATTCCCTACATTCGAAGTAGGATTCCTCGGGATTTCGTGCCCTCGAGAACCTTATAATAAGGGACAAAAGACAGATGTTCCAGTGTCCCAGAGCCCAACATGCTAGTGATTCCCAATGTGACTTCTCTGCTGACTGAAGGTTACTTCCCTGACCAGACCCCTTAGGATTTCCCGACAGAAGCAGTGTAATTAACTGGTATCCATGAAGATTTGGCGCTAAGAAGAGTTTCATGAACAACGTCTTAAATCTATAAGGGAGACCCAGACTAGGTGACGAGTTCCGAGGTGGAATCCTTGAAAGGGAGAACCAACATCACATCATCCCATTTCGATCAAGGAGACATTGTCCCTGAAAAATTGATTGATGTCTCCCGCCTTTGGAAAGTGGGAATGCGGGGAAACAAAACCACTCCTTTCATCCTCAAATAAGACAGACGTGCGTGCCCCAAAGAAAGCTTTGGAAATAGAAATGGTGAACCCAACATTAAGGTCTTCTCCACACTATAGAGATTAGTAGAGCTTGAGGCATCGGTGGACTAGTGTGTCACCAGATCCATTTATCCAGCACTGGGACCCGCCAGGAAAATAGCGGGCCTGGCATGAAACTCACAAGAAGTTGGGGCAGTAGAACATTGGACATCCGGTTTTCCGACTTTGTTAGTGTGGATCCCTCTTACCGGTCATGGAAGAAGGAAACGAAATGGGTAATTGGTTGTCGATTCCTTTTCTTTTCAGCACTGATGAGTTAATCTCCATGATCCACATGAATCATGTTTGATGCACCTGGAATGCGATCATTTCATGCACAATGATATAGGGGCGGTGGAAGTACCAATGCGGGAGTCCCACACATTTCCATCTCTTCCACGACGGCCTCTACACCCATTACGATGGTTGTAACGACCCAAATTTCATTAATGGAAAATCCCTCTTGATCCAGTGTAATGTTTCTTTATGAAAAATGTTTTTATAAGATGTCAACTTCGTTAGTTTTACGTTAAGATTTGTGACCGTTACTTTTATAGTCGTTGAACAGTGATCATCTGAGTAGTATAAATATAAGGCTTTAACGAACTCATTTCTACTCATACAAAGGAAGTGATGGCCTCATCCAGTAGAATTACCCCTTACGAAGCCCATTTGTCTGAGCTCGGAAAATAGGTGGCATCTTTGGGCTTTTCCCTTGACCAAGCCCAAGCTGATCTTCATCAAGTCATGCTCGAACGTGATCGTCTATGGGAAAAGTGGAAGTTGATTGAAATTACCACTCGAGCGATGTTATCTGAGCCGCCCCAAGAGTCTGTCACCATCGCGCACCTTACCCTTAGGTCTTATGCGGCTATTTTAAGGGGTTATGTAAAAAATAAGTAGCACCATGTTCATGTAAATTATTTTTGTATATAATAATGAATATAATTTCTAGTCATTGTTGATACATTGTAATTAGTTTTTAAAGTACAAATGGTGTTTTTAGTTATTATTTAATTAAGAATTATATTTTATTAAATTAAAGGATTTTTGAATTAAATAATATTTTAATAAAATATTATTATTAATATTAAATTAATTTTTATTAAATATTAATTATCTTATAATTTTATGAATGCAATTAAAAATTTTATTAAGGTTTGAAAGCCATTTCTGTCAAAACCCGTGAATTTTTAATAAATGTCAGTTTTTATTTTAAAAGTGAAAATTCACATATTTAGAAAATTATTTAGATAAAATAAATATTATTTTTGGAATCAGGACGTCGAAATTATCCAACGGTGAATTTTTCATAATTTTCTGAGACAGTCAAATTTTTGGGTAAAAATTAAATACCATTTAAATATATAAGGTGTTTTATGACATCATAATGACCCAATGGTGATGTAATAAAATAACATAATCCTTATGTTCGGCCAATATGTGTTTTATCATTAAAATAATGTGGTTTTGGGTTTGTTTGACTTACTTTTCAAAGCATTAATGGAGCCCTCAAGACTTATTCAACACTTTGCCTTTTTAAATTAATTTCCATGGGAGTGTGACTCACCTACACATAAGCAACCCTAATTTTTTAATAAGTTCGGACCTTGGCCTTTTAAAATATTGTTTTCCTCTTTCTGTTTCCAGAAACCATGGGCAAATACCATGGGATGGTTTGTGGTTTGGTTTATTTTAATATAAGGGGTCCCAAACCTAAATAATAAAGAATTCCCTCACCTTTCCTATATAAACCCACCCAAGATCCCACTTACTCCTCACTAAAATCCCTTTGAGTTCGTCCAACCTCTGCCCTACTCTCTCTAGAATCCTCCCAAGGTGCCCCAAGCTCCCAAGAATCCTCTCACAAGCCTCTCTCTAGCCTTTGGAAGCACACTTCCAAGTAAGGGGTTTTCTTCCTTTCTCATTTTTTGTCAATTTTCTTTAAGTTGTATTGCCCTTTTTATTTCAATTATGAATGTTGGGGTATGGTTTTTCAGCTCTCCCATACTGTCCTCTTATTGTTTTAATGATGGGAGAACCCTTTCTCTCTCATTAAATGCCTCCCATGTACACCCATTACTATGCCGAAATTCCGAAAGGAACTTCTCTTTCTTCTTTTACATTCAAGCAATACTTTTGTATCATGAATCTAAATCCCATTTCTATTGTTGGGACATGTAAATATATGATCTCCTTACTGTCCATTACATGTAAATATGATGAGGAACCCCTTTCTCTCTCATCAACATTTTTTTATGAATTCTTATGTCACGCCGTTACGCTGCCGAAATCGCACCGATTTTCTAAGCCAATGTCTTTGTGTAGTGAATACCATGCCCATTTCTCCATCAAGGGTATTCACCTTTATGCACATTTACATATTGATTATAAAGTTTAATGTATGAATTCCACATTCCTTTATCGTGGAAGAAATGATTATGTTTTATGAATCCATGTTTTATGATCCATGTGGCACACTTATGCATGAAATGAAATGTTTAAAAAGGGTGCGCCCTTTATAGCGCTCCAATGCATTGGGTAAAGTATAGTATCATGATACGTCATGTGCAATGAGTTTTTTTACTCATTCTAATTCAAATGCAACGAGGGTTTACTCGCGATTCAAGTGCAATGAGGGTTTACTCATGCTCCATGTGCAATGAGCCTTGGCTCATGCTAATTCAATGTTAAGTGTTGTTGCCACATTTCCATGTTATGATTATCATGCTTTATCATGCCTTTATGTTCATATTTATCTTATGCTCTACTGATATTCCTATTTCCTAACATGTATTTTACTCCTCATGTTATTCATTGTGTACTCCATTACTGGGCTTTATAGCTCACCCTTTTCTTATGCATGTCCTCAGGTTATCCCATGCAATGCTAAGTACGAAGGAATGTAGTGGTCATGTAAAGGAAGTTTTCAATAAAGATGTTGTATTTCATGTTTAAAGTTTTTATGTAATGATCCTAAGCCCCAAAGACACTAAACCTCTCGATCTTCTTTGTTTTATCAAGTGAAGTTTTATGTAATAAAGCATGTTTAAGTTGTAATAAAAAGCAGGGTTGTCATAGTTGGTATCAAAGGATAGGTTTAGTTATTTTTGGGATTATGAAACCCTAGTAAAGCCTTAGATACAAGACTAAGCATAATAAAAACATCCCTCAGTTTTGGTAAATACTAAGTAAGTGGTTTATCAAACAAATACATCCATGTCTGGATACGAGCAGGTAGAGGCGGCTCTGGAACAGATGTATCCTAGGGGTAAAACCCGAAAACACCACTTTAAGCTAGACTCGAACGAGAACTGGTGCACGAAAACGGGCCTTGCTGCACTCTTGGTTACGACACTCCCAGGGGATATGTTTTGATAAATTCACAATCTTAGTATGAACCCTTATTAAGGGAAAAAAATGCCTCTAAGAATATATGTTAGAAGGAATATCATGAAAATCCTGGATTGAATCCTATAGACTCATGAGTTAAAGAGATTAAAGTTTATTTATAAGTCATCAAACTTTTGTCTTTGGATTACCCTTTATTTGTTACCCCTAAATTTCCTTTTATTCCAGCCAATGGCCAGTAATAGGAGAAATCGGGATAACAACTGTTGTGAAGATCAGTGTGATGATTGTACTTATGAGATGCCCAATCCAATGGGAGCGGGAATCGTGAACTTTGTCACGCTTATCTCTCAGATAACTCAAGTTTTGAATAGAAACACTAGTCAAGAGGATGGTTTAACCCCCCTAAGAAAGAACAAGTCGCTATTGAAAGCTTCATGAGACAAATGCCTCCTAGTTTTAGTGGATCATCCAATCCCACGATCGCTGAACAATGGATCAACTCCATTGAAAAGATATTCTCCATCCTCCAATGCTCTGAAAAAGAGAAGGTTCTCCTGGCGGCTTATCGTATGGAGGTTGAAGCTGATCAGTGGTGGACGTTGATCAAAAATACAAAGCATGAGGAGGAGATCGAGGCTTTGTAATGGAAGGAATTCCGGAGGATTTTTTTCGATAAATATTTTCCACACACCCTCCATCTTAAGATGGAAAGGGAATTCCTTTCCCTCAAATAGAAAGATGAAGAATCTGTGGGAGCGTACGAGGCAAACTTCACAAGGCTTTCACGATACGCTTCCGGCTTTGTCGTTACCCCCGAATGCAAGGTTGACCACTTCTTTGGTGGGCTGAAGCCTAGCTTGTGGAAAGCATTAGCGATCCGTGACTTCGACAGATATGAGGAAATTGTCCGATGTGACCTAAAGGTTGAAATGGAGATCGGAGAATCACATGGTTATCATGGGGACAAGAAGCATAAGGTGGTCTTCAATGCTGGTGGTCCGATGGATAAATCCAACGGCGCTAAGAAATTCCAGCACCCCACTTTCCAAAAGTGTGGAAAGAAGCACCCTTGAAATTGCCTTAGGGGGACAAGAAAATGCTTCAAGTGTGGAAGAGAAGGGCACCTAGCTGTTAACTGCCAGCAAGAAGGACCCACGGCTGCGACAGAGGATAGGAACGCTCCGTTCGAACCTCAACGCGTTGTTCAATTCTACAAATGCAAAGAACCGGGTCATTTTTCAAATCAATGCCCTAATCCAAGGGTTATCTGAGGCAACCAACAACCTCCAAGACAGCAAGGGAGAGCTTTTTCCATCACTTCTGCCGAAGTGAACCCCAACAACGAAGTGGTGACAGATACGCTAGTTATTCATTCAAGAATAGCGAACATACTTTTTGATTCAGGTTCTACGCATTCTTTTATATCTCGAATGTTTAGTAGAACAATCACAGCACCACCACAAATCCTAGAGGTAAAGATTTCGGTGAGTACGGCAAATAGGGCAATCGTTGCATCCCATGAGTATAAGTCCTCCCCTGTTATAATCTGTGAATTGAATTTCCCGGAGAACCTCATCATACTCCCTCTGGTGGAATTTGATGCAATTCTTGGCTTGGATTGGCTTTCCTTATATAGAGCCAACGTAAATTGTCGGGAGAGGGAAATCACACTTCATATGGAGAATCGACCCCCGATTCTTTACAAGTGTCAGGAAGAAGATGAATCGCCATTAGCTCTATCATCTCAAGCATGGATATTATTGCCTTATGAGCACGCATATCTGGCTCAGATGATTGAGTCCAAGGAAGAAACCACCCTTGATGAAATGCCTATTGTGAGGGAATTCGCTGAAGTATTTCCCGAGGAACTTCCTAGTCTTCCTCCAAGAAGAGATGTTGAGTTCTCAATTGAAATTATACCTGGGGCGCTACCAATATCCAAGACTCCATATAGAATGGCTGTTGTTGAGCTTGAAGAGCTGAAGAAACAACTACAGGAGAATCTGGATAAAGGGTTTATACGCCCAAGTGCATCACCATGGGTTGCACCAGTCCTCCTCGTCAAGAAGAAGGATGGGTCAATGCGGCTTTGAATCGATTATCGTGAACTTAACAAAACCACGATAAAGAACAAGTATCCTCTCCCAAGAATCGATGACTTGTTTGATCAGCTGCGTGGAGCACAATACTTTTCCAAGGTGGACTTGCGGTCGGGATATTATCAAGTAAGGGTGAAGAAGGAAGATATCCCCAAGACTGCTTTTCGTACATGGTATGGGCACTATGAATTCAGAGTAATGCCTTTTGGACTCACCAATGCTCCAGAAATATTCATGGACATGATGAATAGAGTCTTTAGATATTACCTTGACAAATTTGTGGTAGTCTTTATAGATGATATTCTAATATACTCCAAAACCAAGGAGGACCATGAGGAGCATTTAAAAACTGTACTAGAGACTTTGCGCAAGGAGAAGCTCTATGCAAAGTACAACAAGTGTGAGTTTTGGTTGAAGTAAGTCTCATTGTTGGGCCATATCATCACAAGCAATGGGATATCTATGGACCCCTCCAAAACAGATGCAATTGAGGGATGGTCGAGGCCAACATCGGTAACTGATATCCGTAGCTTCTTGGGTTAGCTGGATATTATCGACGATTTGTGAGAAATTTCTCACGATTATCCAACCCTCTTACCAAACTAACTCGAAAGGGAGTAAAGTTTTCTTGGAGTGATGAATGCGAAGAAAGCTTTAAAGAGTTGAAAAGGAGTCTTATCACTGCACCCGTGCTCACTTTACCCACAAGTGGGGAGCTTTTGTGGTATTCAATGATGCTTCAGAGAAGGGATTAGGATGTGTGCTGATGAAGAATGATAATGTGATATCCTATGCCTCAAGGCAGTTGAAAATCCATGAGCGAAACTATCCAACGCATGATCTTGAGTTGGCGGCAGTGATCTTTGCCTTGAAAATCTGGCGGCATTATCTCTATGGAGAGAAATGTGAGATATATACTGACCACAAGAGTCTTAAATATATATTCACACAGAAAGAGTTTAATATGTGCCAGAGAAGATGGATAGATCTCATCAAGGATTATGATTGTTCAATACATTACCACCCTGGGAAAGCGAACAAGGTGGGAGATGCCCTAAGTAGAAAGGATCCAGCTATTCTATCAACGATGAGAATTGAGAAGGATCCAATATTCTTAGACTTGATGAAGATGGATGTGGGAATCATAAAGAAGGGAACATAATCAATCCTTTCACAAATGATTGCTCAAACATCTCTTTTGGAAAGGATAAAGGATGCTCAAAAGGATGATGCAGGAATCCAAGAAAAAGTGGAAGCTATCAAAAAGGGAAAATCCTCAGAGTTTAATGTTAATGAAGAAGGAATTGTGAGGTTTGGGAAAAGACTATGTGTTCTATAAAGTTCGGAGCTGAAGAAGGAACTTTTGGATGATGCACATAGTTCAAATTTCACTATTCACCCAGGGAGCACAAAGATGTATCGAGATCTCCGAGAAAAATTTTGGTGGGATAATATGAAGAAGGAGATCGCTGAATATACATCAAAGTGCCTGGTGTGTCAGCAAGTGAAGGCAGAGAGGTATAAGTCTAAGGGGATGATGCAACCATTGCCCATACCAGAATGGAAATGTGAGAACATCACCATGGACTTCGTCACTAGACTTCCAAGGACATCCAAATGCAACAATGCAATCTGGGTTGTTGTGGATCATCTTACAAAGACTGCACACTTCATTGCTATTCAAGAGGATTTATCTTTGGATCAACTGGTACGGATATATATCAGGGAAGTGGTGCAGTTGCATGGAGTACCACTATCTATTGTGTCTGACCGAGATCCAAGATTTACCTCTAAGTTTTGGATGAGTCTTCAACATGCTCTGAATACTGAACTGAACTTCAGTACGGCCTATCATCCTCAAACTGATGGCCAATCCGAGCAGACTATCCAAACACTTGAGGATATGTTGAGAGTGTGCTCAATGGACTTTAAAGGAGGATGGGATCAACATCTTCCTCTAGTTGAGTTCTCTTATAATAATAGTTTCCACTCGAGCATCCAAATGGAACCATATGAAGCCCTGTATGGGAAAAGGTGTAGAACACCGGCATGTTGGGATGAGGTCGGTGAACGTAAGTTGCATGGACCAGAAATGGTCGAAGAAATGGTGGAGAAGGTGAAAACCATTCAGCAGCATATCAAGGCAGCCCAAAGTCGACAGAAGAGTTATGCAGATAATCGTCGATGAGACCTTGAGTTTAAAATTAGAGACATGGTGTTTTTACGCATATCTCCGTGGAAGAAGGTCATGAGGTTTGGAAAGAAAGGGAAGATAAGTCCAAGGTACATCGGCCCCTTCAAGGTTCTTGATCGTGTTGGGGCTGTGGCCTATTGACTAGCACTTCCACCTACTATGGCCAAGGTGAATGATGTCTTTCATGTATCCCTCTTAAGGAAGTACATACCGGACCCTTCACATGTACTCTCTTCCGAGGTGGTACAATTGGAAGATGATCTTTCTTATGAGGAGAAACCAGTGAAGATCTTAGATCGTAGAGAAAAAGTTCTACGAAATAAGACAATGCCCCTCGTCAAGGTGTTGTGGAGAAACCACAAGTTTGAAGAATCAACTTGGGAGTCGGAGGATATGATGAAGCTGAGTTACCCACATTTGTTTTAGTGTGGGAAAAGGAAAATTTCAAGGGCGAAATTTCTTAAGGGGGGAATATAGTAACGACCCAAAGTTTCATTAATTGAAAATCCCTCTTGATCCAGTTAAATGTTTCTTTATGAAAAATGTTTTTATAAGATGTCAACTTCTTTAGTTTTACATTAAGATTTGTGACCGTTACTTTTATAGCCGTTGAATAGTGATCATCTGATTAGTATAAATATACGGCTTTAATGAACCCATTTCTACTCAGACAAAGGAAGCGATGGCCTCATCCAGTAGAATTGCCCCTTACGAAGCCCATTTGTCAGAGCTCAGAAAAGAGGTGGCAACATTGGGCTTTGCCCTTGACCAAGCCCAAGCTGAGCTTCATCAAGTCAAGCTCGAACGTGATCGTCTACAGGAAAAGTGGAAGTTGATTGAAATTACCACTCGAGCAATGTTATCTGAGCCGCCCCAAGAGTCTGTCACCATCGCGCACCTTACCCTTGGGACTTATGCGGCTATTTTAAGGGGTTATGTAACAAATAAGTAGCACCATGTTCATGTACATTATTTTTGTATATAATAATGAATATAATTTCTAGTCATTTTTGATACATTGTAAATAGTTTTTAAAGTACAAATGGTGTTTTTAGTTATTATTTAATTAAGAATTATATTTTATTAAATTAAAGGATTTTTGAGTTAAATAATATTTTAATAAAATATTATTATTAATATTAAATTAATTTTTATTAAATATAAATGATCTTATAATTTTATGAATGCAATTAAAATTTTTATTAAGGTTTGAAAGCCATTTCTGTCAAAACCCGTGAATTTTTAATAAATGTCGGTTTTTATTTTAAAAGTAAAAATTCACATATTTAGAAAATTATTTAGATAAAATAAATATTATTTTTGGAATTAGGACGTCGAAATAATCCAACGGTGAATTTTTCATAATTTTCTGAGACAGTTAAATTTTTGGGTAAAAATTAAACACCATTTAAATATATAAGGTGTTTTATGACAACATAATGACCCAATGGTGATGTAATAAAATAACATAATCCTTATGTTCGGCCAATATGTGTTTTATCATTAAAATAATGAGGTTTTGGGTTTGTTTGACATACTTTTCAAAGCATTAATGGAGCCCTCAACACATATTCAACACTTTGCCTTTTTAAATTAATTTGCATTGGAGTGTGACTCACCTCCACATAAGCAGCCCTAATTTTTTAATAATTTCGGACCTTGACCTTGTAAAATATTTTTTTCCTCTTTCCTTTTCCATAAACCATGGGCAAATACCATGGGATGGTTTGTGGTTTGGATTATTTTAATATAAGGGGTCCCAAACCTAAATAATAAAGAATTCCCTCACCTTTCCTATATAAACCCACCCAAGCTCCCACTTACTCCTCACTAAAATCCCTTGGAGTTCATCCAACCTCTGCCCTACTCTCTCTAGAATCCTCCCAAGGTGCCCCAAGCTCCCAAGAAGCCTCTCACAAGCCTCTCTCTAGCCTTTGGAAGCACACTTCCAAGTAAGGGGTTTTCTTCCTTTCTGATTTTTTGTCAATTTTCTTTTAGTTGTATTCCCCTTTTTATTTAAATTATGAATGTTGGGGTATGGTTTTTTACCTCCCCCATACTGTCCTCTTATTGTTTGAATTATGGGAGAACCCTTTCTCTCTCATTAAATACCTCCCATGTACACCCGTTACTATGCCGAAATTCCGAAAAGAACTTCTCTTTCTTCTTTTACATTCAAGCAATACTTTTGTATCATGAATCTAAATCCAATTTCTATTGTTGGTACATGTATATATATGATCTCCTTACTTTCCATTACATGTAAATATGATGAGGAACCCCTTTCTCTCTCATCAACCTTTTTTTATGAATTCTTATGTCACACCGTTACGCTGCTGAAATCGCCCCGATTTTCTAAGTCAATGTCTTTGTGTAGTGAATACCATGCACATTTCTCCATCAAGGGTATTCACCTTTATGCACATTTACATATTGATTATAAAGTTTCATGTATGAATTCCACATTACTTTATCGTGGAAGAAATGATTATGTTTTATGAATCCATGTTTTATGATCCATGTGGCACACTTATGCATGAAATGAAATGTTTAAGAAGGGTGCGCCATTTATAGCGCTCCAATGCATTGGGTAAAGTATAGTATCATGATACGTCATGTGCAATGAGTTTTTTTACTCATGCTAATTCAAGTGCAATGAGGGTTTACTCATGCTTCAAGTGCAATGAGGGTTTACTCATGCTCTATGTGCAATGAGCCTTGGCTCATGCTAATTCAATGTTAAGTGTTGTTGCCACATTTCCATGTTATGATTATCATGATTTATCATGCCTTTATGTTCATGTTTCTATTATTCTCTATTGATATTCCTATTTCCTAACATGTATTGTACTCCTCATGTTATTCATTGTGTACTCCCTTACTGGGCTTTATAGCTCACCCTTTTCTTATGCATGTCCTTAGGTTATCCCATGCAATGCTAAGTACGAAGGAATGTAGTGGTCATGTAAAGGAAGTTTTCAATAAAGATGTTGTAATTCAAGTTTAAAGTTTTTATGTAATGATCCTAAGCCCCAAAGACACTAAACCTCTCGATCTTCATTGTTGTATCAAGTGAAGTTTTATGTAATAAAGCATGTTTAAGTTGTAATAAAAAACAGGGTTTTCATAATGGTGCACCCACGACCCATATCCCCATCCGAGGTAATCTAACGAAGGGTAAACAGTGACCTCGTACACCGTTATGAGGAGGATGGAATAATCCCGACTCAAGACATGGCCTGCCTAGATCTAGAGGCATATGCGCCTCATCACCAACAGTGCCCCCGAGGGCCATTCAGGGAGTCGATGCTCCCCACACCAACATATACACATTTGGGGAGCCTCTCCCCAGAATGCTATGATGACACCCTATCTTACGCAGATGAAGTAGGTGACGTCCGACCCAGCTTGGTCAGAGTCACATTCCATGGGCTCCTAATGAGGGCTCCCACTCAGCCGCGTCAGCACCACCATTCAGTCTTGCCGGATGAGGAGTAGGTAAGCCACGTGCATGTACCTACATCCCTAGTTTTTCCGACCCGACGCCTACGTCAGGCACAAGCTAACGAGGATTTCCTCCAAGGGGAATCAACGTCGATGACAACTACGGCCTGAGCAACCATCGACACATATCATCTAATCCAGGAATACACAGAGCAAGGTAACATATATGCCCAACCAGGATCAAGGCCCCAACCACCCCATGTGTAGTTTGGGTCGACCATCTTAGTCTTCGGCACAAACAGTGGCCACTGCGAGCTAACCCACAGCGATGACACCCAATCCGGTGGTCCTCCATGTACCACTAACACGGAGAGCATAGGCCTTCCCCGCATCATAGTTTATCAAGGAGGTCCACCCCATTCCACCATCAATCAAAATGTGGGCCTTCACCACTGCAGTGACACTTGGTATGGATGTCTCTCTTGTGCTCATTACACTGGGTGTGGAGTCATTCCTCCTACCCCGAACACCGGTGTAGGGACATTGCACATCCGGTCTCTATTCAACACGGGGATCTCCCCATGTCCCCTTAGCAGTTGGTGAAGATCCTCCTTGCCTCGGCAACTAGAGGGGTGAAGGCCAACCTTGACTCACTAGCACCCAACACAGATGTCCTACCCGTGTTCAACTGGACATGTACTAGGACCCTCCTCATACTGAGGTCACTAGAGGAAACAAGCATGGAGGTTCTCCCCATGCACATTCCAATTATGGCAGAGGAAATTCCTGCTCCAGCCTTATCCATGGAGGTCCTCCCTATGTCCACTTTGACATTTGTCTTGGTACTCCTCGTACCTCGGCTTACTCGGGTGGAAACCCTCTCCGCCTCAGCACCCGTGCAACCAAAGGACACTGTGTCAAGAATCATCCCTATCCTAAGGAGCCACTCAGGGGCAGGAAGGTGGGTGGCCAAAACCATATAAATAATCTTGGTATGTTCCAGATAGAGATTAAATCAGCTCGCTTCTTAGACTCTAAAGCGGAATATGACTCAACACGGGAACCCTCCTCTCACTCAGCCGAGTCAAGGGATGGGGTCGGAATGAGGTGCATCATCCTAGTACTCTTGGAATGCGAGGTCCATAGGATTCCTACCTCCCTCCACAGGTATATCCATGAGGATGAAAATATAGAAACTTCAATGATCAAGTTCATGAAATCACCACAGTCATCACCATAATCTCTCTCTACATCGATAAGAGATCACAAAGAACTATTTTGGGGACCAATGGCGGGTGAGAATCATCATGTCCTATCCTCATTTTATATAGATAATGAGCCAGGAACTGCAGCTATCATCCCAGCTTATCTGAAGGTAGCAGCCTGGTCGCTACACTCTCCGGAGTATAGCCCGAGAATCGGTGGTCAGTCAGCCCGCTCGTCATACTATCCATTGGCCTGCCTGCCGTCCCAGAGGTCTGCCTTAGAACGGTTTCTTGTCCCTCAACCACCCCCCAGTTGACAAATGGGTAAATCAAGTGCTAGACACTGAGTCCGAGCCGAGGAGCTTATGTAACATCCTCATAGTGGACCACTTCTCTGAGATGATCTGGACCGTGGCAGTTCCAAATTTTCATGCGTCGGAATACCTCACCCCAGAGGAGGTTGATTGTGTCCGCCAAACCCTCTGGGCGACACAATTTCACCTTCATCATCAGTGAGTGGTTTATCCCAGGAGCCAAGCACATCTTGAAGACATTGGTGGGAAATGTTGTCTAGTCGATCTGGCCACGCTCCCTAGGGCCTAGTACCCCGAGTCACCAGGCTGACGTAAGGCCCTCCAACAACAATGCATTCAGATTTTCAAGGTACATCACAAAATTATCTATGAGGCATCCCCCCATGTGAAATCCACGGTTGGGGGTAGTATGATTCCCTCATCTTCAGTCTTATTCGATGGCAGCCCAACATGTTAGGCAATATTGAGGACATGCCCCAAGGAAGGGTCACAGTCAACATGGAAGACATAGTGGATGAGGAGGATGAGTGGGAGCTTCTTGATGGGGTCTTACACCCTGAGGGAATGCCACCACTATTGGACCCATCGGGTAAAGTTACTCGTCGGAAGAGGAACCTACTAGGTCTCCCTGCACCCACTGAGGCATTAGTAATCAGCTGGAATTCTAGTAAGGGTAAAGAGCACGTCGGAGCTGCCAAGATCTCTGATACATCTGCCTCAGCGAAAAAGATGGAGGAAGACCCTGAGAAGGAAACATTGTGTGAGAAACTTTCCGAGAAGAAGAATATGGTCGATGACCTCTTGGCTGAATGCGTAGCAGAGTGATGGTCGGACTACAGTGATCCTCGGCCAGTGCAATAGGGCCAAGAATAACTTCTCCTCGGTGAGCTGCCTCTAGGAGACCCTAACCGACCTACCCCCACAGACAGGGTTGAGACTAGAACTTACATAAATATGGTGTGGTATGTCTTGCCAATCCCTCCGAAATGGTGCGACAATCCAAGGGACCCAGCTCGGGCTCCCCCAGCCACCTCGAGGGTCCTTCCTCAAGCTGCTCCACGAGCCGCTAGGCCTGCTTACCGTGTTGAGGAAACCTCTAACGTGCTCGTGGTAAGGGATCCCAGTCAAGACAAGGATCCCTACCAAGATTTTCCAATGGAGGCACTCATTTCCTACCGTGAGGCGTTGGAAATACGACAGGTGGAAATCCCACTTGATGGCATGTCATATCCCGCATGGGTGGATGATATGTCAACACCTCTAGGTTTTAGGAATCCAACCTTCTCCCCCTTTAATGGGATAGGGGACCTGTCAAAATAACTAGCCCACTTCAACTCAAGGTGTGGTCCTATGTTAGGGACTCCAGCGCAGTAGCAGGCTGTCAATCTCTTCTGTTTTGTTAAGACATTGGAGGGACCTTCATTCGTCTAGTAAATCCAACTTTTCATCAGATCTGTAACCATATGGGAGGACCTTTGCAGTCAATTCATCTACCAGTTCAGCTCCCCCACATTGAAATTAAGAATCAAAAACCTCTTCAAGTGAAAGCAAAGGCCTGATGAGCATGTCACAGACTTTATCTCCTAAGGGAGAGGGATTACATATTCCCTTGAGAGGCCACTGACTCTGGAGAAATTACTGACGATGTGTGTAGGTAATGTCAAGAAGGAACTGGTTCCCTCCCTGATAACCCAGAACAACCCTAGGGGATTTCTAGAATTCTATGATAAGGCCCCGCTCCTGGAAGAAACCCCACAACAGGCCAGCCAGACACGTTCGTTGCCTCTTGCAATTCCCATGAGATGGGTTGTGAGAGTCGAGCCTACTACGGTGGCCCAAATAGAGGCCCCTAGATAGCCGGAATTATTACCCAAGGGGCCACATCCCCAGTCTCGCAGAGCCCCGAAACCATAGGCACAACCTTCTGCCCAGCAACAGCTTCCTCAAAATTGGAAGGTGCCCCCATGAAATCTGCCGCCACCACCTAGGCAGGAAAACTAGTCTCAGCCTCCTCAACATGCCCCTCCAAATCCTCATCAAGTCCAGGCTCTAGGGGCACCCTTTTTATATATAAGAAACTAGACCTACAAGTTCAATGAGAATTAGGTCCCCGACTATTTTAGAAGTTCCTTGGAACAAGGGATCATACATTTTCCATAGTGCAGAAGGCCAGAATAGGTGATCCTCACTGATCACCACAACTACTTCCCCTATCATATGATCATAGGGAAACCCTCAATCAGTTTGATATGTTCAAATACTGGCTTCAATAGCATGTCAATAACAACATAGTAAAGCTGGGCCCAACCCCAGCACAAGTGGAATGCGTCGTCGTATGGCTAGACAGTAGCATCGACAGTGAGGGTGAGTGGCAGCAGGTTTCTAATTGCAATTCCAAGATTTATGACGACTTTATGGCTTGAAAAATGGTTTCCTATGCCCATGGTATCATTCATGTATCCCGGAATGAGATGGAGACTTCAAAATCTACACCCACTACTCTTGCATGATCATCTCAGCCGGCCTCTTCCCAGAGAAGCAAGCATCAGCGACCCAAGGGAATGTAACACACCCTCCCAATGTCACCATCATCCCTTACTCTCAGTGAAATCATGCCTCTAGATTTGGATATTCTTCCCAGAATACTCCCATTAATGGATGACTCTTCAAGTGATAGTCAAGGGTACGCTTCAGTTAACACCGTGGATTTGGTAAATCCCTATATGAATCCCGATGATGGGGTGCGCCAGGCAATCCTCCCCAATGTCCCTAGCTGATTCCCATGTCGGTAGAGCCGAGACCAAGTAGGTGATCTTGGCACATCAGTTGGCACCTCCAGCCAGGCCGTGCATGCCACTGGGACTAGACAGCAGGCCCAACGCAGAGTTTAGCGTGTGCAGCCTCCTCGTCTGGTGTCATCAGGCCCACCTCCACCACCGTTTATGTTTCTAGATTAGGAAGAGACACTTTGACCATGCCACTACCAGTCTCTCCATGCTATGGGCCAGTCTCAGTCATCCTACCCTCATCTGGTAGATACTCTGTGGGCTTCGACTATAGAGTAGTAGGATATGCCCAGCACCAGTCAGCCGGCAACACAGCCTTCAAGGCCCGCCATGACTCATGTCATAGAGACGCCCCCTTACAAGCAGATGTTCATGCCTAGCACAGAAGTATGATGTTCTCAAGAACCATTCCAGCATCCCAGTGAGGCTTTACATCCTCAAGGCCCTTCTCCTATCGTCAGATATGTGTGAGGCCCTCACTGAGGCTCTAAGAATCCCCCTCCAGTTTGAGACGAAGGTAGAAGCTACATAATCCTTTCATGATGAAGAATTCGAGAATTCTGAATGTCAGGCCATTATCTTATTCTATAGATAAGATGAATTCTCTCCCATACAAGGGCACATCCATGAACTGTACATCACTAGCCACTTTAACGGCGGGAGGTTCATCGTTGTGCTGTTGACACCGACTCAGGGATTAACCATATCTGGACACAATCATTGAGGAAGCTGTGGTTATCCAAATATGACCTAACTCCATCAAATTTATGAATCTGGGGATAAAAAAGGACATAGAATACCCCAGTCGGTAAGATTCGCTTGAATACCTTGTTCGATGGCCTAGTAGCCAGCTCCAAGTTTATGGTTGTATCCCAAGATACCGCGTACAATGCATTGTTGGGAAGACCGTGAATCCACCTACACATGACGGTCCCCACATCGTATCATTAATTCCTCAAGTCCTCCCTCAATAGTCGAGTAGAAGTAAACCATGGTGACGTGGCCCCTTTCGCCTCTTGTGAATCCTGCTACCTATATGCTGACTCTTATAAGAGAAAGGATAAGCAGATTCTCGCCAGTGAGGTCGAACCCTTCACGGTTTCAACTGACCCCTGGGTAGATCTGGATGATACCTACGTCATTTCAATCCATTGATTAGAGGCCAGATCCCCCAACATGAGACAATGTTTTTTTATCTCTGGCACAACGGAGAAGAATATTCCCAAGCCTAATAAATGGCGGAACATCACATCTTATTCTTACTCAAATTAGGCTCAGGTAATCCCGGAGCCTCCTACCCCCGTAAGGTATCATGAAGTTCGCCCCATAGAAACAGTAGTACGTCATACATACCAGTTTCGCCAAGCTGGAATCTACCGGCTCAAGAAAATGTTCCACTATTTCTTTGATATCATCAAGCATGGACCCTTGGGCCGAAGAACAGATGGGATCTGGTTAACAACCTTAATTATTATAGTATCGACACAACAAGAATCTCCTATTGCAATGGAAACTGCCGCTCAGGATGGTACCAGCCTCCCGTCGGAATATCCCAAACCATAAGAATCTTCTCCCACATGTGATCCCTCCTCTGCAAGTGAAGAAGATGATTTGGAGGACGCTCCCCTGGCCTTTGAAGAGGGCGTCTCTGCCACGGTCGATAAACTGGTACAGGTGATCCTTGGTAGTGAGGCAGATCTGAGAAACACATTTATTAGTGTTTCCATGTCCCTCAAAGAGCAGCAACGGTTAGTGGACTTCCACAAACAGCACCGTGATGTGTTTTCCTAGAGTTGCGACCACATTCCAGGACTAGATCCTCAGGTATCCTTCCACCGCATATGTCTTCCGGTAAATCATCACGGGTTCAAGATACCTCCCAGATAGATTCACCCTTCTCACGGTGCCATGGTCGAGGCCATTGTTGACAAGCTCATTAGAGACAACATCGTCAAGGAGGTCGAGTACCCCAATAGTCTAGAAAATATTGTGCTAGTGAAGAAGAAGAACGAATAGATCAGAGTCATCATAGACTTTTGAGATCTCAACAGTCAATTCTCGAAGGATGATTTTCCTCTTTTAGTGAGATAATTTTTGATCAATGCTACAGATGGTATCCAAAAAATTTCCATCATGGACGTTTATTCTGGATACAACCATATCCAAATGGACCCCAAGGACGAGCATTCCACAGCTTTCAGGGCACCACAAGGTACGTTTTGTTACTATGTCATTCCCTTCAACTTAAAGAATGTAGGTACCACCTATCACTGGTCTATGCATCACATATTCAAGCCAATCCTCAAGAAATTGGTGGAATTCTATGTGGATGACATGGTGTTGAAATCCCGAAAGATCCAGGACCATCTCAAGGACCTTGAGAAAGTGTTAGGATTCCTCCATTATCGCTACCTGAAGATGAACCCGTTGAAGTGTGCCTTTGAGGTCACCTCTGAAATGTTCCTTGGAATTGTTGTCTGGTACTGAGGCATCGAGATCATCCTCAATAAGATCAAGGCCATCAGTCAGATGCCTCCACCAAGCAATATTCGAGAGCTTTGAGGTTTTCAAGGCCACTTAGCCTACACACTCCGATTCATTACAAATCTGACCGGAAAGTGTAAGCCCTTTTCTCTGCTCATGAAGAAAGTCTCTACCTACGAATTGGACAAAGTGTTCTAGACCGTGTTCGAGATAATCCAGCATTATCTGCTCCAGCCTCCCGTCCTAATGACACATATCTCAAGAATGTCGTTGGTCCTTTATGTGACTTCCATATAACGATCTCTTGATGCCCTTCTCGCCCAAAAGAACAATGAGGGAATGGAGGACATTCTTTTCTACCTAAGTCTCATGTTAATAGATACAGAGACCAGATACTCCCCCATCAAAAATAACTGCCTTGTGCTAGTATTTGTGGTACAGAAACTATGACACTACATGGAGCACCGTGAGGTACAGCTGGTGTCTCTGGTAGACACACTGAATTATATTCTGAACTGCCCTATGCTGACTAGCCATGTAGCACAGTGGGTAGTAATTTTACAATAGTATCACATCAGGTTTGTGCCTTAGAAGGATATCATAGGAAAAGAATTATAAGATTTTCAGGCTTCCCATCAAACCCCCGCGGACCAGTCCACAGATCTAGATTTTCTTGATGAGGAAATCCTCTAAGAAGATCGTGATATCCCATGTTAGCAGATGTACTTTGATGGAACCACTTTGAGCCCCAATGGAAGGAGGCTTAATGATCCCAGACTCAACAGAGTAGGACTATGTATTGTCTTCATCACCCCGGCACAAGCCGTTCTACCATACTCATTCTTGAAGTCAGAAGGCTGCACCAAAAATGAGGTCGAGTATCAAGCTCATATCACTGGCCTCGAGCTAGACCTCAAGATCATTGTGCCCCATTTTGAGGTCAATGTTGATTCCAAACTAGTCATCAAACAAATCAATGATGACTATTTCGTCAGGAAGTCAGAGCTCCTACAATTGTTGGAAAGCACCCTCAATATAATGGCCCAGTTCCCGTCTCGGATATAATTTACTCATGTAACTTGATCTTAGAATAGTCATGATGATTCCCTGGCCGGCCTGGCTACATCACTTGCAGAACCCGAGCAGGATGACTCTATTATAAAAGTAGCACCACGATGATTCATTGCTCCCATCACCTTGGATGATGACGACGACATGCTGGTAAGCCGTCTTACTACCATATACTCCACTTTAGGACCCCCCATGTTTCTCATATCCAGTGGTTTATGTGACCCTCGACTAGAGAGCCCCATTTTTCGAGTATCTTCAAAATTGTTACCTCCCAGATGATCGGGCCAAACACAAGAGAATCCAACTGTGCACGCTGCAGTTTACCCTCCAGAGTAGTCTCAGTATTGAGAAGACCCTTTATAAGCATGGGATTGATGGCATTCCCCTCCGTTCCATCCATAGTGATGATATTTCTCTGGTCATGCAGGTGGTTCATGCTGGTTCCTGTAGCACCCACCAGACTTGGCCGAAGTTATCTCACCAAATGTAGTGGCTGGGGAAATTTTGGCCCTCCATGATCCATGATTTTATCGAGTTCTCCCAGATATGTCATGCGTGAAAAAGTCAAGCTAACTTCATGCATCGGCCACCAGAACCTCTCCACTCCACCAAGTACTCTTGGTTGTTTTCAGTGTGGGGGCTCGATGTCATAGGACAATATGAACCGGTGATGGCTCGCCAGTGCATATTCATCCGGACTACTATGGATTTCTTTTCCAAGTGGGCAAAGGTAGTTCCGCGCAAGGAGTTAAAGGCTCGTTCTATCGTCGACTTTGTGAGATCCAATATAATCTACCGGTTTGGAGTCCCTCATGACATCTTCACCGATAATGGAACTAACTTCCTTGTAGATGAGTTGTAGAAGTTATACACCAAGTAGAACATCTGTTCAAACCATACCTCCTGCTATGACATGCATGAAAATGGATAGATCAAAGATTTAAACAAAACCCTATGTAACATTCTGCAGAAAACGGTTGGTCAAAACACGAAGAGTTGGCCAAACAGGTTCCCCAATGCCCTCTAGGATTATCAGATGATGACTGATAATTCCTCCCAGGTGACCTCATAATCCCTAGTGTAAGAATCTAAGGTCATCCTACCCATCGAGATTCAGCTGCCTTCATTATGCAGAGTGGTATTTGACCAGCAGGCACCCGATAAGGTATCCTAAATTCATCTGGCTGAATTAGAAGCACTTGACGAGAATAGTTTTCTTCCTGGCATAATATGGAAAGGCATCAAAATAAGATAGTTAGAGCCTTCAACAAGAAGGTTCACCTCCACTCCTTCTTACAAGGTGACTTGGTATTCGCCCTTCGGACAACAATGATCACTAGAAAGAAACCACCAAAGTTAGAGCCCAAATGGGAAGGACCTTACATAATTCACAAGGTTTACCCCAATGGTGCATACTACTTGGTGACCATGGATGGTGAGTGTATAAATACTACAACCAATGCCAAATTTCTCAAGTAATACATTGACTGAGCTAGTTGGTACGACATGACCCTAAACTATTTAGGTCCCACATAACCCTAAACAGCTTCATCCTGCATGATGTTAAACTGTATGTCATCCTGGAAGCCATAAAACTGCACCCTTAGAACTACGTGTGGAATGATTCCCATCCGCATGGTATACGTATAAATTCTCAAGTGTTTCATCTTCAACCCAACCCCAAACTCATCTCTTTGACTGTCCCCCAAGGTATAGTTCTCTCAGAGGATCATTGCATGATATGGTGTAGGATTATTTAGCCCCACTCATGCCAAGATTACAATGGTCACACCATGTGCCCACTCCCTGTTCTTCAATCCTCCCACATCCTCCCTGCATGATGTTAAACTGCATGGCCTTCAAGAACTACGAATGGTTTGATTCCCATCCACATGGGATACGTAGGAATTCCCAGACATGTTTTCTCTTGGACCAGCCCAAACGCCAAAATCTTCCCTTGGGTAAAGAAATATGTTGTGGTGCGGACTTTTTCCTCAATTCACGTTGACATAATCTCGATCCCACCATACGTACGACTCCCCAAAGGGGTTATCCTCTTTCATAGATGGGTACATCTATGCTTCACCCACTCCTTTGATTGGGACTCCCACATCTTTCCCAAACAGAAGGGCCCCCCAAATAGAAGGGATGCTAGGACCATGGGATATCCTACCACTTCGGGCCAACGCCCTCGATGATGTTGAGCAAAAAACTGATACAAGTCCCACGTTGTGAATATGGTCAGTAGCTGATGATCATTTGTTGTTCCTAGTCAAGGTCACTATAGGGACGATGTGTTTCAAACATGGTCAACCATTATCCTTTGTCATTAGAGCCACCCAAGATGTCGCAAACATTGAGTGTAGTGGATCATTTTCCCTCATTGAACCTCTATGGGATGAAATACATTCGTGTGATGCCATCTATTAGACCCCTATATGACAGGGAGGGATGAGTCAGGATCCTTTTTTCCTACATCAAGAAATGATCACGTGGGTTTAGGAGCTGTTATGAGGCGGTAACCGCACAAGCGGTCATATGGATACCACTGGTTGGGACGCCCAGCCTCAGTCCCCTTGGGCTCCTCAGGCCCATTGGCCTTTTCTGGCCCCTGTACCAAGTTCTCGTTTAGGGTTGTGTGGTGTGGAGCAGACTTATGTCCCCATTCACATCGGACGATTTCACCATGCCACACATATACCCATGAGACATCCCTCCAATCATTTATCATGCATACTGCGAGCACAGGCCTTGTGGTTCTTTGCGTTCCCAATCATGGACCCCCGACCCACGTCTTAACTCTTATGGGGTTGTATAGTGTGGTATGGGATTATGTCCCCATTCACGTTGGGTTACTCACCGCACCATACACCTCCTGTATGTGGGGTATCTTACCCATTTGTGTCCTAACTACATGAGGATAAACAACACATTTCTCCCAAAAAGAACTACGTGTGGCTTGATTCCCATCCTCATTGGATATATAGGACCGCCCGAATGCCTAGACATCGGTTCCAACCCCATATCTTATATATCTCCATCTTATCTTGGCCCCATGGCCTGTATTCCCCCAGAGAGATAATATATGGTGTGGTATGGTATTATGTCCTCATTCATGTCGAGTTTTGTACCAACCACGTCATTTACCTCCATCTCCGGAGTGTTCTCCTTCCCATTTCACTATACTCGTCTCTTCCAATCGATCTCCATCAAGATGAGACCATCAGTCCTCTTTAGCGATTCACTAATGTTCCCAAGGGTACTCTGGTTTAGCACCTGGAATGTCAGATTCTACCCAAACATGCTTTCACCCATTTCTCAGGCATCATGTTCCCCTTGATTAGGTCTTCCATCACCTTTCACATCCCAAGGGGACCCCTAAATGGCATGGATTCTAGGCCTAAGGGCTCTCCTACCATTACGGTCTAATATCCTCAATGGTTTTAGACAACAAATCAATAAAAGTCTCGCTTTTTGAATATGGCCGGCAGTCTACACTCATTTGTTTGTCCCCATTTCAGGCAAACGTGATATGGATGCTGTGTTTTTAATACAGTCAATAGTTATCCTCCATCATCATGCCAACCCCATTAAGTCCAAAATGTTTGTAACATTATTCACATTCTTTTCCGCCTCATCATGTACATGTAGAACTTCAAAACTCTTTGTACTATTCATCAGTGCACATCTGCACGTTAGGAGGAGAAATCAATGATAACGCGTCATTTGGGGCTCTACACCGACTTCCCCTTGGAATTTATTTGACGTATTAAAAATACCTTATCCACTCTTGTTTCCAACACCATGTTTGACTCACATAGGCTTAGGGATCGGATTAAGGTCCGTACTTACTTGGAATAGTCCCACATTTCGATGGTCCATGTTCTAAGACCTTAAACTATGATATTTTCATATCGCCCCTTTGTATAACTACTTACAACTTGATTCACATTCCATGGGATATGTAGGAAGGCCTTGACATAACTTCTTTGGGCTCAGCTCAGTTCTGCTAATTTATCTATTCCACTCTGCCTTTTGTGACCCCACCTTTATAGGGCCACATGGTGGGCCATGTATTGGCTTCTGCCCTCATTCACGTCGAGTTTGCAATAGCCATGCCACAGAAACCCCCTCTTATGAGAATGTCCCTCCTACATATTTTCCTGCACGACATTAAACTATATTTTGTCCTGCATGAAATTAAAAGGCACTTCAAGAACTACATGTATCTTGATTCCCATCCTCATGGGTTTCGTAGGAACACCCAGGAATCTCTTCCTTGGGTCTATCTTAATTGAGAGCTAGTCTCTCCTACTTTAAACAGTTTATCCTTTGCTGGACCCTTGGCATGAGGTTTCATTCACATAATCATGCGTGGTGTGGTATGGGATTATGTCCTCATTGACATCAGGTATTCTTTATTTCACCTTTCACATTCCCTCTTGAACCTCATATCTATGTCCGGGCCATATAACTTTAAACAATGCTTCCTATCCCCACTTGGCATAAAACTATTACATCTGTGCTGGATGACATTAATGTGCATGGTTGGTCCCATGAAATGACCCTAAACAGTGACAGTATTGTCCTAGCTGCACTACTAAATAACAACACTGCATTGTGGTGCCCTTGCACACGGGACATCATGATTTGTATCGGTCAAACACCATAACATTTTTCAATGCCTTATTTTGGATTAATTATTGTTTTGATGCCTGAATTAGCTATTCTAGGCACATCGCTTCACAACAAAAACGCTCATTCTTCCTAATGGAAAAACAATATGTATCAAATACCACTTCTTTTTGTGTATGGTTCAGACCCGCACAACCTTATTATACCTAGAACTGGTATCCCACCCTGCCATCGTAAGAACTACATTTGGATTGATTCCCATTCTCATGGGATATGTAGGAACACCTAGACATCCTGTCTCTGGGTCCATCCCCATGAATCATAATTCCCATTTCCCCTCCTTTTTTGGTACCTTGACTAGAGT
Organism: Viscum album; assembly: GCA_963277665.1. Lineage (NCBI taxonomy): Eukaryota > Viridiplantae > Streptophyta > Magnoliopsida > Santalales > Viscaceae > Viscum > Viscum album. The sequence continues at coordinate 598,121,477 of OY728134.1, read as the reverse complement.
TTGATTGGGGATCCATGAAATTGAAGCTTTATCCTGAACAAGATCCAGATGCCCAATGACATCATCAGGAGGAAACAGTTTCATCATCATAGATGTCTTATTTAGAAGAATGTTTGATCCCTAATCAAAGAGATGTACCCACCTAATGTGTTTCCACTATGATGGTGTAATTTTAAGAGTGTTCAACACCATTCGAACAACCCATCACTCAACTCTCCATGCTTTGTGTGCCCTTTATTTAAATCATCGTCCTATTTCATGTCATGAGGAACCCCCTGACAGTATTGATGCATGGCATATGGCTCACCTACTATCCTTGGCTAACGTTCTATAAGACTAATGGATGACATTTTGAGTCAGGCCCCGTGATTCGAACATGGTCAGTGGTCGGCCCTCATTTGTTATCGCCATTTCAGGCTAACAAAATAAGGATATTGTGTTTCAAATATGGTCAAAAATAATTTGTAATTGTAATTCCATAACCACAGTGTTCCGAATCCGGTGTATGGTGATTCACAACTTTCATCCCCCCCTGTTCGGATTTATTCTAGTGCCCCTGGCGTTACTCTGTTCGTGCATAAGGGCACATCAGGAAAATGGTAATTCGACTGTTCTGAGAACTTCATTCTCTAGTCAGGTCACTCTCTTCTCTTTCCAAGAATCTGAATTGGTCATTTGAATTTCGGGTGCCCGAATAATGGTAGACACTCTTACATTCAAACTAAGAAATATTACAAACATCCCCTGTTTCTCACATCGGGTGCGACCCAAGTGATCTTAGGAATGGATTTCTATTTGTTTCAGGATTGTGGTTGAATGCATTAAACCTAAAAAAATGTAAATTAATTTATCAATACATGTAGTTCAGAACAATAGGCCTTAAGGAGAAATGTGTTTATGAGTTTGACCAAAATAGGGCCCTTAAGGATCAACATCTTGGATAGATTGTTCCAGCGCCACTACCATTTGGCTTATGGCCTCTAGGATTTCTTCCCACCCCCTGAGAACCCTCTCTTCATCAGCGGCCATAGATCAGAATGTAATTTCCCATTACTATACTTGTGCCATTTCACTTTTAAGATCATTAATTTGGAGACCCGCTTCCACTAGCAGTTCTTGGGCGTCCGCCAGCTGGGCCCTCAATTGCTCCGCAAGCTCGGAATAGTTGGAAATGAATAACTCCTTTTTTGCATCTGTTCTTAGAGGCATTTGGAATCTTGTTCTGCCTTCAGGAATTCTTGGGCACTGCCCAAATAATTCTGATTCTAGGAAACATCGGAGCATCAGCTACCCTCTTGCATCTTCTCAGCCATGTAGTCATGGACCCTCAAATGGAGATGATGAGCATCCACCCCTCCAGCATAGAAAAAGCGCAAACATGTGTGGAACGATCCCATCCGTTTTATCCATTCTATATGAGGGTGAATGAGAAAGTGAATGATACACTTCTACCCTTTGTTCCACGTCATCCGGCTCTCCTCGGCCGCCTCTGAGTCAGAATCATCTACATTTTTAGGATCTGCAGGCCGATAGTCGAGGAAGGAAACCATGAGACCAACAAAAGGGTCTTCGTCGGGTACCCCTCCCAAGGTGTTAGGCTATTCAATGCATGGGAAACCTTCCTCTATCGCCTAAGTCTCTGTATATCCCTTTCCAACTTTCGGCCCTGCCCCGACATGAGTATCGCTGACGTCCACCGCTCTTTTCTCACCGATTGTTGGGGTCGGCCCAGATTGAGAGGTGTGTCCTGAGTGGTCGACACATTTTCAATTGAATCAATCTCGGGTGACCTGGATTCGGTAGCCCGATGAACCTCCAAGGCTGTGATTATGGCACAAACAATGAACACCCTAATCAAATAAACTCTCTGAAGGTAAATACCAGCTTTAAAGTATGTTCGGTAGTTAAGGACCTTACAATAGCCCAAAGCATCATCCTTCAGTGCTCTAGAAGATACCGGAGCTGTCATTGTATGGGATCCATCAGCAGTCATCAGCTCAATAATTGGTGTCGTCTCCCCACCTTGTTATATTGTCTCCTCCTCCCACCCTTCGTATGGAGACTCTTGGTCGACAACAATATGACACTGAATAGGATCAGGAGATCTGATTGAGGGTTACAAAAAATGAAGGGGGAAAGGATATATAAGGGTTGAGATGTACCTCAAGTAGCGCTGTTATATATATATATCAGAGCCAACGATCACACAAATCTCCTGAATACTCCATTGGTGGGATACCCCCTGAGACCCTCCACCTTCACGCTCTTTTTCACCTTCACCCCTTCATCACCTTCTCATTATGCCTCATCTTCCATCTCATTTCTCGTAGGCTCTTCATCATTTTCGTCATCCTCAGAAGACATATTTTCGGGATCATACTCTTGGATGAGCATTACCTTCACCAAGAAATATGGTACATCACGCTGACCCCATTGGCGTGCATATGCATCCATGGCCGTTAGGTACGCGCGCTGTTGATGGAAGTTCACACTGTCGACAATCTGAATGATTCCGACCTCTGGAAACTGGATTCTGTCTTTTACTATCTTTTTTCAAAGGGATTCAGTGCAAATAGACTTCTTTAGGGTCAACCAGTCCGACCACAATGCCGAGAATATTGCATCATCGGATGGTTAGAGCAGGTACCTTATCTTCTTCTAGGGAAGTTCCCTTGCCACTTCACGATGTCCTCTCCCCCTAGGCAACGAGGGCACAACCACGCCGTGCGACGTCCCCACTATTGATGTCCTGGCCTGTGTGAACCCAGTTGCCCGATATTCTTCCAACCATTGTTCCCTATCACCACCATGTCTACTCTCTCGCTACCCATGTTCTACTCTGGCTACATTGAGTTTCTGAACTCACTTATGTAAAAGTCCCTCAGGGTATGCTATGTCCCAATGTTTGTCATATTCGTTTGAGAGGCCAACATCAACTACGGTGTGGGGAAATGTAATGACGTCTCCGGAGCCATGAGTTGTAAACATCAACCACATTTGGAGGAGAACGCAGGGGTTCCTTTCTTCCCGGACACTTGTATACACCTTCTTCGTCATCCGCTGGAGGCAACCGAACTGCCTGGAGAACCTTGATGACACATTGGGATCGTAGATGATTTTCCCATCAAACCGATCCACAAGTACCACACTTCTGATGCCTTCGAAGTATTCCCTTTTCTCTAGTGGGAAATGATCGTTGTCTATAATTTGGCTAGTCAGAGTGGGGGAAGGGATAAAAGTGAAATTTTCATGATTCCTAATTCTGATTCTTACCCCCTCCACATTGAGCGTCAATGACATAACATCGGTAATGTTTAGCATGGAAGGATGCATGCCATTACATGGAGGAAAAATGTCATTCGGAAAGGTCAACCTGCCACAATGAGCCACGACCTAGGCATAAAAGATCGGGAAGGTACCACAGATCCTCCTCGGTGACCCCCCTCTCGAAATTCATCCCAAAATGGTGTATAGACGGGCTGACATGGGGACTCCCAAGTTGAACCTTTGAATAGAAGCCATGATGCCAACCATCACGAGGGTCGTTGTACAAACTCCCATCCTTGCGTCCCTTATCAGTTGGAGCCACCCACTCAGGAATGTTGCAAGAAACCCGGCGTACCAGATGTTTAGGTCCCGAATCTCATTTACGTTGAAGCCACATGACTGATATTTCCCCACCTTTAGGATCCTCTAGTACGATCCACTTTTTCTCCTATGTTCCACGGTGAGACACCATCTCCCTCATCTCGACATCCTGATGTATGGATCTATTTTTGGGACCAAACTAAAAAATTTCCTTTATGATATTTTCTTCAAAAAAATCCTTGACCCCTAGCCTCTCCTTAGCCAGATTAAACAGGTGCCATGTCAGCATAGGAGTTTGTGATCCGTCTCCCCAGATGTTCCTCGATGGGGGGAATTAATCGTACTGGTGCCCATCCGAAGCGATACCCCCGATGGAATGAATGTCCAAAAATATGATATCAAATTCCCCATGATGAAGATGTAAGGTATTGGTATCGGGGTACCGTTGAGTAAAAAAATCTGGTCAGAGTACATGCTGATGGTAGAAATGAAACTGTGACATACACCCCACCTCGAACAAACCGATGTGCCACAGTTCATCCCCAAACTAGTCACATGCCTATCATACCCAGTATACCCAGGCCTATTCACTGGTGAAATTTCCTCCAGACTGTAGATCCTAATCCAACAACCAGCTTTTGGTCTTGTCAGTAACACACTGATGAAAGGAACCTGTGTAAAGGGTCGGAGAATTATCTGCAACTGGTTCACTCTCTGAAATGGTCATAGTCATAGGATTCAAGACGTAAACGTCCACATGTCTGGTTTCTCTAGTAGGATGTCTATTTTTGGTGATATTGTACTATGGTAGGTCATTCTCATGGTTCACCCATGACAGCGGGGTGTCAAATTCAAAACTCGGCACATGTACCTCCTCCAAGATACTGAAGTCCCATAACGACAAGTTTTCGGATAGTGCGTATTTCTTCTGGGTTGTGGTGAGCATGTTGAAGATAGTATGGTTATTGGATACAATCTTTCAGGCTCTATGTACCTCAGGGTTGGAAACCATCTCTGCCCTTCAAGCAGCGAATGTAGCCCCTCTCTCGGCATCTGTCCGATTAGCATCCATCATCATTTGGCATGAACTTAAGGACTTTGCGCAGAATGATTTAGAGCCAGCACGAAAAATCTGGTGCCGACACATAAAATATGGATCCGGCGTAAAAAATATGGAGCCGGTGCGAAAAATGTAGATCCAGGGCACAAAACTAGGATTCCGTGTTAAAAACCACTAGTCTGTGTGTAAATGGACAGCCGAAATCAGGGGATTATGCACAACCGAGATGATTTTCCGCACAAAGTAGGGAAATGTTTCGCGCGCGAGAGCTCAAAACATATCACGCGAGAAAATATGTTTGGAATGAGGGACCTGTGAGGAATTTTATAGGCACATAGGTGAGTTTTCTTGTGCACGCAAAAATCGGATTTCAAGCCCCTTTAGTTTGGTATGCCATGATTTGGTTTTACGTGCTTCTCTAGATAAAGTGTGTGCGGGTCCTAGGGTGTTCTTCATCTCAGTGTTTCACTCGTAATCCGACTTTTGCGTCCCCTCTCCAATCTGATTCCAAGGGGTGGCATTTATAGACGCTGAAAAACTTTCAATGGATGAAGGAGGTTTTGGATTGAAAAAATTGAAGACATATTTGTAACCGGCGATCCATTCTGTGGGTCCCAATGGGGCTGCGAGAAAAAAAAATCATAGGTGTGCGAAGAAATGTATATTGTATGAAAAACCATGGGATTCGTGAATTTTTTCGGCGTGGGTGCAAATGTTTTCCGCACCCAGACCACGGGGCGGTGATTTACACACAGCCGCCCCACGCGGTTTAATTTTAACACTACCGACATCTGCGTGCAATATTTCATGTGGGCTCATTTGTCTGCGCGGACCCGCGATCCCGAGCGCCCATAAATAAAAGGTCACCTCTTTGACTTCCGGGATGAAAAATCTGAACCATCTCACTGGCACAAAATTCACATCTCGTTCGGGAGAAAGATGGCTAATAGTTACTAAATTTTTCATGTCAGGTCGCCCGGGGGTCCAACATTGCGTGAGACCACCCGAGCTTAATCCTCATCCAAATCCCATTGAGTGACATCCCCCATGCGCAATTCCTTCCAATTGCACACAATCCTTTTTCTGCATGCAATTCTTTCCAAATTCCATGCCCTACATTCCTTAATACCCCATCCTTATGCACTACCAACATCCGATTGCATTCCACCCTAGAATGTTTCACGCATGTCGGCCGATTTCACACCTCCCCTGCCTTTTTCGTCCAAGCATCCCTATTACGCGCTGACACGACCCTTTTCTGCACTACGTTTCCTTTTGCGTTCCAGACTCCCACCTTGCGTTCCTGTGATGTACATCTTCCGGGAATCATTTTCGGGCACCACCCATGCCCAAAAAACCTTCTCCATATACTATTTTATTGTATGACCCTCTAGGTTCATCAGATGTTACTTCAAGTTCCCTTGGACGATACTACCTGTTGCGTTGCTTCGACTCATGTTTCTTTGCATAGTCACGCTAATGGATATTGCTTCTTCACATAGCCATGGTAACATGAACCCCCCAAAGGTTCACTACATGAAACACCCAATGATGGCATTGCTGGTGAATTCCCTTCACCAAAGTGCAGAGGGTACCTGTTATATATGTCCTTGGGGAGAGGAGTGAACCCTCTCTTGTCTGAGCTGCAGAATGTTAAACTGCCAAGCACCATCATCCACAGCACTTGAACTTAAACTGTTACTTACCCCCATGCATCCTATGCGGGGAATGGGAAACCACCCTGGAGTAAGCCCCTAGATTTTCTTGTAGGAGGCAGCATCCTTGCCCCTCCTTTCATCGGGGAAACACCCCTCTCCCGCTGCGATTTATCACCATCGGGCCTCCATCCTGGACTAAGTCCCAACCTCTTCGAGCTCCTAACCATGTATTATCCCATGCTTCCTCTTTGGGACATTAACCATGAGTAAGCACCACTCCACATCCCATGTACACTATTTTCACGAAGTGATCATTAGGTCTCTACTGTCTCATGTTCATCACACCGAGCATGACTAACGTGGGATTAGAATAAGCATCAACCATGAAATCCTCTTAGTACTACCTAGAGTGTAAGCCCCACACTCAATTCTAAACTACGATGAAATTGATCCTTGCCAAGGCATGGTACGTAGGATGACTCCCTGGGGTTCAAGCCCACCACCCTTCGGTCGCTCCGACCTCCTTCACGTCGGTTCACCAACATCCGTGGTAGCCTCGAGTGTAAGCCCAAATTACTATCCTGAACTATGATTACTTTGATATTTTTCAAGGTAGGGTACGTAGGAATCCTCCACTAGGTTCAATCCCACAACCCATTGGTTGCTCTGACCCCCTTCATGTCGGTTCACCAACAACCCGGGTAGCCTAGAGTGTAAGTCCCAAACACCAAATTGAACTACGAGGACTTTGATCCTTGCCAAGGTAGGGTACGTAGGAATCCTCGATGAGGTTCAAGCCCACCACCCATCTGTTTCTCCAACCCCCTTCACGTCGGTTCACCAATACATTGGGTAGCTTAGAGTGCAAGACCCACCCCCACATCCTGAACTATGTGGACATTGATCCTTGCTAAGGTGAGGTACATAGGATGCCTCCCTGAGGTTCATGCCCAACACCTGGTCGTTCTGATCCCCCTTCACATCGGTTCACCTACAACATCCATCTAGACCCCATGTCCTTATTCACCTAATATCACCCCTATCCTACATGACACTAAACTGTGTACCTCAATCAGCGATAAGCCATTGTTCCCCATGCAGCGGTAAGACGTCGAGTCCCTCAATAATTCGTAATACTTTGTATCCCGATCAGCTGTAATTCGTTCTGTCTCCTATTCAATGGCAGGCCGTTGTAATCCCCTTCGCCAAGACCCACACCTTTGGACTGTCCTAGTGGCGTCAGACCAACCCGGGATGCTAACCATGCATAATCCTCGTACACATCATCGGGTTGTTTTCCTATGTGTACCCCCCAATTCAAGCTCATCACTCGACAATTCCCTCGAGAGTATGTATCTCGAAAAGGTCATGCCCCAACCCAGAGGTTCCACTTCCTATAGGTCCCCATCTAAATGTCCATTCTCTTGGGTCGCCTCCTCAGTTGTCCCATTTCCCTCTTGAAATACGAGGACATTGATTCCCGGCCATGGGGATATGTATGAAGTCTCCTTGATACTCAAGCTCAAAATTATCGTTGTCCTCACTGTAACACCCCGAGCTTCCACGATACGCTTCTCATTCAATAATGCAATAGCTTGCATTGTACGCAACTTCGAGTTCTAAAACACCGCGACTAATCAAAGTAGCCGTTATGAATAGTAATAACCACTTTTAAAAATTATAGAAATTTTATATCTCAAAATGGACTTCATTTTTGGATTCGGAATATCAAAATTAGCCTATGTTGAATTTTTGGTATTTTTCTGAGAACTTCTAATTTTTTATGAATAGTGAAAAATACTTTAAAACAACTTTTTTAATCAAAATAATTTATTGGGATAAATTATAATATTTAGTGGTTTTAAAGTATAATTACAATATATTTTTACCATTTTATCCAATGGTGGTCATTAGAATTAATTTAACATTGAAATTAGACATAAACAATTGCCAATCTTTTGATATAAATTGTTTCTTAAAAACACGCTATTTGTTGTAACAGCGGGAATTAATTATAAAATTAATTAATACAACTTATATGTTTGGAATTTTGTAAAATAGACATCATTTTTGAATTCGGAATATCAATTATAGCTTAGGGTAAAATTTTGGCCTTATTCTGAAAAACTTCAATTTTTGATGAATAGTGAAACCACTAAGTGGTTGTTAAAAACTGATTTTTCGTTAAAATGAAATATTACCACTTCTGTGATTTGATTTTCAAAAATCTGACATACATGGTTGTCATTAAGAAGTAAAATGTGGTTCAATGAGATTAAAATAATTTTTTGGTGAATAGTAACTTTTAAGTTCTTAATCGCGATTAGAGGTAATTAGTGTAGTTTAAGGTACAAATAATGTTTTAATAATATGAGATGAGCATGAAACTTTTCCTACTCCTATTGGATGAGTCATGGCCGACCAAGACAGCCCATGGGTCAACTTGGGGACCCCATGGAGCCACTTTAGTTAGAAAATGACATTAATATATATTTATTTAATGTTAAAATTAAATTGACACAAAATCAGTTATTTTACTAAAACAGTTTTTAAGTAGGGTTACACAGATCCAAATTTTGACTATAAATATTAATTAGAAAGCTAAAACGATTTCCTACATCATAGTAGTTTTTTTATAATTTTTAGACATTAAATAAATTAAATTATTTCTGACAACATTATGATGCAGCGATGACCTCATTATTTAACGATTTAAATAAAATGAGAAGATAATGCAAAATCCAAGGCTTACACTTGTCCACAGCCTATTGGATGAGGAGATTTAAAAACCATATCACCTTATCCTCGAATTATATAAGTGTGGGACCTCTAGAATCCGAAAATAATTGTGAAATAATGTAACATTTCAATCTTTCCAAAAGTGCCCCTCCTCTCCACTTATAAAAGGCCCCCACCTCTCCCACCTCATTTACACTTTCAAGCCATTTGGATCGGCCAACCTCTGCCCAAATACTCTCCCAACTTCCCCCTCTTACTCCTAGAAGCCTTACCGTGGGCAGAACTCTTCCCAAGGAAGCCTTTGGCTCAAATCAAAAAGAGTTACCCGATTTTGAGGTAATGTCTTCTCTAATGTTGTTTTGTTTTATTGTTCTTCTCCAACCCCCTAACTCCTTTTATTCATTTCTTTTGTAACAACACCAGTATACTCAATATACTAGGATGTTTTTATAAGAAGTATTCGAGCTACACTTACACACACCTACATCTAATGGATAAAGAACATACGGTTTCTGTGGATGGCGAATTTCTGCCTCACGAAACGATGATTGTTCAACACTCATATAACACCTTCAAAGGTGGCCATTAAGATGTCACTATTTTTATATATGATATATAATATGTTTATGTTTTACTTATGCTTCTGTATTTCTCATTTATGGCATACTTTATGATTTCCATTATGGGTAAAATGCGATAATTTCATTTTAGGAAGTGCGGACTACCGCCCCCTCAAAGTGATTTGAATCGTTAATGCCATATGTGGGATGTATAAAGGATGGAGTAAATGGTATTATACACTATATTATACTGGAATTATATTATACATTTATATCATTATGATTTAGTTCCATTAAATATGAAATTGAAATGAAAGTAGCGTTCATGCGTACGTACGGCTTACCGTCTCCATGAACGGTGCATTTCATTTCTTACCTCTAAATGTTACGTAATATTATAAATGAATGTATATACTGGATATATAAGATATATATGAAATCTAAATCATGAATATAATTCTGGATATAATGGATATTCTACCACATGAACAACTTGTAATTATAAGAAGTTTATTGTTGACTCAAGTTACCAAAGATCGACAAAACGACCGTTATTAACTTAAATAGTTACATAATGTTCATAACATTGTAATAAGTGATATAAAAAGGATAATGAAATTGAAAATTGTTCTTAATAAGGTAGATATTAACTCTAGTTTATTATTCAGGAGGTTAAAGAACGGTTGAGTCAAGTCGGACACAAGGTAAGGGAATTTCTTAACCCAACTTCCATTCTTTGGGTTAATCTCCTACTTTCAAATTATGTCATGATATTATTATATCCTATTTTGTATTTTTACTTTCTTTATGTGTACCTATAGTGAATACACATAATAGATCTATTTTATTTTAAAAATGATCTTTTTAAGGACTTCGTCTCAATCCCCTTTCATTAAGGCATATTTGGCTTTATACACAACTTTCCTTTTATACGGTGTATAAAACCCTTTGACTTTTATGTTTATTCAAATGGAATCTTTTTATACGAAGAGTTTTGCTAAACGACAAAAGGGAATGTTTTTATTTCCGTACTTATGCGGCGACAACGACTTCTCCGCCTCCGTGACCATTATTTGAGTTTCGGCTTCCTCTACAAGCCATCATTTTTTTTAATGAAAAATAAATACAAAGTTTTAACTTTATTTTATTTTGGTATTGAAAATGGTTTTGAAAGCGTTTTTATCAATGTGTTGTATTGATATCTTGTGATTAAAATGTGGAAATGTTATGTTTCCTTTATGCATGTTTTATGTGATATGATTATGTTATGGTTTATGATATGTTTAAACCTATTCATATGAGGAATGTATTGGACTTAATAAGTGACGGGTGGAGCCCGCTACAGCTCCTCGATGCATCGGTAGGTCTCATGAGACAACTAGACGTGGAATTGGCCGAGGCCCTTTCCCAATTTGATTTATGGTTTTGGCTGAGGCCTTAATCATTTTAGACGTCTTGGCGGAGGCCTTGACAGAACGTTTCAGAATGTCTGGCATTATACATTACCTCATTATGAAATTGGTTATTGTTATTGGATGTGATTATTCGACCAGTAGAATATCCATGTGAAGAAGTGAATGGCATTATCTCATTTTACTTTTGCCATATTATGTTGATGTTCAAGTTTAAAAGGCTTTTGTTTTAGTTATACATTGCCTTAAATTTTTATTTTTATTTATGAAAGCTTTCGCAATATTGTTATCCTTACTGAGCATCTGAGCTCACCCCTTTCAATGTTTTAATATTTTCCAGGATGTGAAGAAGTATTTTATGAATGACCTGCAGGGATAGTCAGAAGAGGATATGAGTGTGGACTATAAAGACCATGTTATTGTAGTTTTTTTACTTTTTGATGTAATGAAAGAATTATGAATGTATCTAGTGTTTCCAAGGCTACTAAACTAATCGGTCTTTCGAGACTTGATCTTTTGTGATCATGCCAAAGTTACGAAGTAATGCACCGACTCTGGGTAGCTGGGGTCGGGGCGTTACAGTTGGTATCAGAGGCAGTTTAGTACTAACCTTGGAAGCTAGATTTAGATAAACTCTGATTAGAGCACATAGCCCAAAGATAGAATTTGAGGATTAGTATAGAAGAACTTCCTAGAATTTTGGTATTATAGAGATGTTATGAGTTTTCCGAGCAATACATCCCTGTCTGGATACGAGCAGGTAGAGGCGGCTCTGGCACAGATGTACCTAGGGGTAAAACCCGAAAACACCGCTTTGAGCTAGACTCGAACGGGAACTGGTGCACGACAACGGGCCTTGCTGCACTCTTGGTTACGACACTCCCGGGGGATATGCTTTGGATAATTCTCATTTTATTTACAAACCACTATGAAGGGTTACGAGTATATACTTCCTCAAAGAAAACATTTTTATAATTATGGATTATATCCATAATTAGTTCAATTTATGTTAAGTGTTTTACAAGTATGGAATTATGTATTTTGATTCATGAACTAATCTAGTTTATGCCATTATTTAGAAATGGCGCCTAGTGGAAGGAATGGAAACCGTATCAATGCACGAACTCCATGTAGGGATTGCCCTCCTGCTCAAGATAATTATTGTGGATCTGGAGATACAACTGGTGCTGATCAGCTTCTCACCATACTGGGACAACTCACGCAGGTTATGAATAACAACCTTACTCGTATGGAGCACCCTGATCCGCAACGTGGAGGATCAATGCTAGACCATTTCATGAGGCAAAAACCGACAACCTTCAATGGGAGTACAAATCCTATAGTAGCTGAGCAATGGATAAATTCCTTAGAGAAAATATTCCATGCCTTGGGGAGTAGTGAAAGGGAGAATGTTGTCATGGCAGTTTACCGCCTCACTGGAGATGCCGATCAATGGTGGTCACTAATTCAAAACACAAAGGAATATGATGAATTAACAAACATGGAATGGCAGGAGTTCAAAGAGCTGTTCTTAGAAAAATACTTTCCTCGAGACCATCGAGTGGATATGGAAAGGCAATTTCTGAGTCTGAGGCAGAAGGAGGATGAGAATGTCGCAAAGTATGAGGCTAACTTTACAAGGTTAGCGAAGCATGCTGCTGATTATATACGTAACCCAAGGAGTAAGATTGATCGTTTCTTTGATGGGTTAAAACCATTTCTCCGTCGAGCTTTAGTATCACAATCCTTCTCATCATACGAAGATATTGTCTCGTGTGCTATCAAGACAGAAAAGGAATTCTCTAAGTCTTATGACAACAAAGTAAAGCAAGAGAAGAAGAGAACGGTGGAACAAGAGACAGATAAAGGGAAAAAGGGAAAGAAGGATTTTCCATTATGTGATAATTGTGGTAAGAATCACCCTGGTACTTGCCTAAAAGGAATGGGAGTTTGTTATAAATGTGGAGAAAAAGGTCACCAGGCTCGTGATTGCAAGGGAAAGAAAGAGGCTATCAAAGTTGAATGCTACAATTGTAGAGAAATGGGTCATTATGCAAATGAATGTCCTAAGCGTCAAGGAAAATTACCTCAGAAAATGCCAAGGGATCAATGCCAATCTTATGCTGTGACTACAGTTGAAGCGGAATAATTAATATATTGGTGCTTTTGGACTCAAGGATTATATTTTGGTTTTTAGAACAATGTGATATATATAAGGATTGTACTGCAGTACTTGTTGATTTCAGTAAGGTTTTAATTTGATGAAGGTAATTATATTTTTAGTATATGACAATAAGAGAAACTTTACTTTGTTTGGGGAATCTGAGGTTACAATTGATTTTGGAATTAAGAGACCTTTTAGAGAAAGTATGGACAGAGGTATTTTGGATAACTATAAAGGTTGGAGTGGATTAAGTTGATCTTTGGATAGTATTGTTTAAGGTTAAATCATTTCTGAAGATTATTTTTGGAATATTATAATACTATAGTTTTAGGAAAAGGACAACCTGTAGGGTGGGGCATAACCCGTCGCGTCGGACAAAGCTGCAGGAATCGAACCCACAATCATGGTGCGACAGGCATTTATTTCCTACCACTAGCCTACCGGAAGTCCCTAGTTATTACAAAATAATTTTATTAATCTAAATGGTATGTGTTAACATTTGGAACCTTATACAATTAGGATAAGTATAGTATTTTTGAGTTCTATTATCTTTTTGAGTGAAAGATGAGTTGAAGGTTGAAACTCTAGTTTTCAAGCATAAATATATATATACCTATCTCTTATTCAATGAATAAATTAATTCTTAAACTTTAGTAAAAGGATATTAAAACAAAAAAATGTGTTATCCTAATACCTTATGTCTTGTTGAACTGATGATATTTTAAATCAACATAGATTGAAGGCTTTGAGGCCCTCAATTTGACAGTTGATTGTGATTGATGACCTCAATCACTCCCTACAAATATTTACGTTTTTCCTCCAATTATATGTCTCTAATTGCCACCAATGTTCTCCTTATCGAGATCATAATTTGGTGGTGACTTTCTTATTTCCATTTCCCTCTTATTAAGACTAAATTTTATTAACCTTATTTCCGATGTGGGTTTTCAACAAAGGTATTTTCTATTTTCAACCTTTTATTTTCAAAGAAAAATTTCAAATTGAGAGGACGCAATTTATTGAAAGAGGGGAGAATGTAACACCCCGAGCTTCCATGATACGCTTCTCATTCAATAATGCAATAGCTTGCATTGTACGCAACTTCGAGTTCTAAAACACCGCGACTAATCAAAGTAGCCGTTATGAATAGTAATAACCACTTTTTAAAATTATAGAAATTTTATATTTCAAAATGGACTTCATTTTTGGATTCAGAATATCAAAATTAGCCTATGTTGAATTTTTGGTATTTTCCTGAGAACTTCTAATTTTTTATGAATAGTGAAAAATACATTAAAACAACTTTTTTAATCAAAATAATTTATTGGGATAAATTATAATATTTAGTGGTTTTAAAGTATAATCAGAATATATTTTTCCCATTTTATCCAATGGTGGTCATTAGAATTAATTTAACATTGAAATTAGACATAAACAATTGCCAATCTTTTGATATAAATTGTTTCTTAAAAACACGCTATTTGTTGTAACAGCGGAAATTAATTATAAAATTAATTAATACAACTTATATGTTTGGAATTTTGTAAAATAGACATCATTTTTGAATTCGGAATATCAATTATAGCTTAGGGTGAAATTTTGGACTTATTCTGAAAAACTTCAATTTTTGATGAATAGTGAAACCACTAAGTGGTTGTTAAAAACTGATTTTTCGTTAAAATGAAATATTACCACATCTGTGATTTGATTTTCAAAAATCTGACATACATGGTTGTCATTAATAAGTAAAATGTGGTTCAATGAGATTAAAATAATTTCTTGGTGAATAGTAACTTTTAAGTTCTTAATCGCGATTAGAGGTAATTAGTGTAGTTTAAGGTACAAATAATGTTTTAATAATATGAGATGAGCATGACACTTGTCCTACTCCTATTGGATGAGTCATGGCCGACCAAGACAACCCATGGGTCAACTTGGGGACCCCATGGAGCCACTTTAGTTAGAAAATGACATTAATATATATTTATTTAATGTTAAAATTAAATTGACACAAACATGAGTTATTTTACTAAAACAGTTTTTAAGTGGGGTTACACAGATCCAAATTTTGACTATAAATATTCATTAAAAAGCTAAAAAAATTTCTTACATCATAGTAAATTTTTTATAATTTTTATACATTAAATAAATTAAATTATTTCTAACAACATTATGATGTAGCGATGACCTCATTATTTAACGATTTAAATAAAATGAGAAGATAATGAAAAATCCAAGGCTTACACTTGTCCACAGCCTATTGGATGAGGAGATTTCGAAACCATATCACCTTATCCTCTAATTATATAAGTGTGGGACCTTTAGAATCCGAAAATCATTGTGAAATAATGTAACATTTCAATCTTTCCCAAAGTGCCCCTCCTCTCCACTTATAAAAGGCCCCCACCTCTCCCACCTCATTTACACTTTCAATCCATTTGGCTCGGCCAACCTCTGCCCAAATACTCTCCCAACTTCCCCCTCTTACTCCTAGAAGCCTTACCGTGGGCATAACTCTTCCCAAGGAAGCCTTTGGCTCAAATCAAAAAGAGTTACCCGATTTTGAGGTAATGTCTTCTCTAATGTTGTTTTGATTTATTGTTCTTCTCCAACCCCCTAACTCTTTTTATTCATTTCTTTTGTAACAACACCAGTATCCTCAATATACTAGGATGTTTTTATAAGACGTATTAGAGCTACACTTACACACACCTACATCTAATGGTTAAAGAACATACGGTTTCTGTGGATGGTGAATTTCTGCCTCACGAAATGATGATTGTTCAACACTCATATAACACCTTCAAAGGTGGCCATTAAGTTGTCAATATTTTTATATATGATATATAATATTTTTATGTTTTACTTATGCTTCTGTATTTCTCATTTATGGCATACTTTATGATTTCCATTATGGGTAAAACGCGATAATTTCATTTTAGGAAGTGCGGACTACCGCCCCCTCAAAGTGATTTGAATCGTTAATGCCATATGTGGGATGTATAAAGGATGGAGTAAATGGTATTATACACTATATTATACTGGAATTATATTATACATTTATATCATTATGATTTAGTTCCATTAAATATGAAATTGAAATGAAAGTAGCGTTCATGCGTACGTACGGCTTACCGTCTCCATGAACGGTGCATTTCATTTCTTACCTCTAAATGTTACGTAATATTATAAATGAATGTATATACTGGATATATTAGATATATATGACATATAAATCATGAATATAATTATGGATATAATGGATATTCTACCACATGAACAACTTGTAATTATAAGAAGTTTATTGTTGACTCAAGTTACCAAAGATCGACAAAACGACCGTTATTAACTTAAATAGTTACATAATGTTCATAACATTGTAATAAGTGATATAAAAAGGATAATGAAATTGAAAATGGTTCTTAATAAGGTAGATATTAACTCTAGTTTATTATTCAGGAGGTTAAAGAACGGGTGAGTCAAGTCGGACACAAGGTAAGGGAATTTCTTAACCCAACTTCCATTCTTTGGGTTAATCTCCTACTTTCAAATTATGTCATGATATTATTATATCCTATTTTGTATTTTTACTTTCTTTATGTGTACCTATAGTTAATACACATAATAGATCTATTTTATTTTAAAAATGATCTTTTTAAGGACTTCATCTCAATCCCCTTTCATTAAGGCATATTTGGCTTTATACACAACTTTCCTTTTATACGGTGTATAAAACCCTTTGACTTTTATGTTTATTCAAAAGGAATCTTTTTATACGAAGAGTTTTGCTAAACGACAAAAGGGAATGTTTTTATTTCCGTACTTATGCGGCGACAACGACTTCTCCGCCGCCGTGACCATTATTTGAGTTTCGGCTTCCTCTACAAGCCATCATTTTTTTTAATGAAAAATAAATACAAAGTTTTAACTTTATTTTATTTTGGTATTGAATATGGTTTTGAAAGCATTTTTATCAATGTGTTGTATTGATATCTTGTGATTAAAATGTGGAAATGTTATGTTTCCTTTATGCATGTTTTATGTGATACGATTATGTTATGGTTTATGATATGTTTAAACCTATTCATATGAGGAATGTATTGGACTTAATAAGTGACGGGTGGAGCCCGCTATAGCTCCTCGATGCATCGGTAGGTCTCATGAGACAACTAGACATGGAATTGGACGAGGCCCTTTCCCAATTTGATTTATGGTTTTGGCCGAGGCCTTAATCATTTTAGACGTCTTGGCCGAGGCCTTGACAGAACGTTTCAGAATGTCTGACATTATACATTCCCTCATTATGAAATTGGTTATTGTTATTGAATGTGATTATTCGACCAGTAGAATATCCATGTGAAGAAGTGAATGGCATTATCTCATTTTACTTTTGCCATATTATGTTGATGTTCAAGTTTAAAAGGCTTTTGTTTTAGTTATACATTGCCTTAAATTTTTATGTTTATTTATGAAAGCTTTCGCAATATTGTTATCCTTCTTGAGCATCTGAGCTCACCCCTTTCAATGTTTTAATATTTTCCAGGATGTGAAGAAGTATTTTATGAATGACCTGCAGGGATAGTTAGAAGAGGATATGAGTGTGGACTATGAAGACCATGTTATTGTAGTTTGTTTACTTTTTGATGTAATGAAAGAATTATGAATGTATCTAGTGTTTCCAAGGCTACTAAACTAATCGGTCTTTCGAGACTTGATCTTTTGTGATCATGCCAAAGTTACAAAGTAATGCACCGACTCTGGGTAGCTGGGGTTGGGGCGTTACACTCACGGTGGTTTCATCCCATTAGCCACCCATTTCACTCAGCACCACATAATCCATCTTGATACTTACCCGGGCCACCACATCCTGGTGAGGACATATCAACCCACCAACATCATTTCGTCCCCCTTGGGTTGCACTCATCAGATCAACACTACTCAGTTTTCTGATCTATCCAAACTATCTCCATTGTATGTTAAAATTGTGTCATACCCATTGTTAAACAAGGGAATCTGAGGAAAACCTCATATAAATTCACATGGCATATGACTCCCCTTGTTTGAGGTGGGATTCCTCGTGCTTATGTCCCCTCCAGAAGCCCTATAATAAGGGACTAAAGACAGATGTGCCAGTGTCCCAGGGCCAAGACACCAAAGTGATTCCCAACGTGATTACTCCCCTTACTGAAGGCTACTACCCTGACCGGACCCCTTGGAATGTCTCGACAAAAGCACTGTAATTAAATGTTTTCCATGAAGATATGGTGCTATGAAGAGTTTCACAAACAATGTCTTAAATCTATAATAGAGACCTGGAATAGGTGACGATTTCCGAGGAGGAATTCAAGGATGAAAAAACCAACATCCCGTCATCCCATTTCGATCAAAGAGAAAACATCCCTAAAAAATTGACAGATGCCGCCCGCCTTTGGAATGTGGGAATGTGGGGAAAGAAAACTGTTCCTTTCTTCCTCAAATGAGACGGATGTGCATGCCCTAGAGAAAGCGTTGGAAAATGGGTCATACTAAAAATGGGGAAAATCTTTAGGTATCCTCTTAATTCAATGCACCAACCAATCCCCCAAAACACTCTATGTTGAGGCTTTCCTCATGGTTTTAGAAAGAAGGGCCTCATACTAGGTGTATGTCCAAAAAATCATGTCATTGTCCCCTTAAACGACCATATTCCACATGAAATAAACCATTAATGATCCATATTCCCAAGGAAGCATGAAAATGGGCCTCTTATATAAATTCAATCCCTAACTAATCCAAACTAGATGGGAATTTATTTCTAACATACTAAAATAGGTTGGAATTCTCCATGATTTCTCAACCTAACCCTCCAAATTCAGCCGAATGTTCTCTAGGATGCATTTCTAGTAGGGTCATATCCAACCCTGATGTCCATAATCCATTATATTTCCTTTCATCACCATCCATATTGGGACATATTATTGTTGATATCATGCCCCCACATGGTTGACCTCACATTTTCTAGGTACCTTGGTATGTTTTAATGTAATTGTCACACTACAACTTGATGACAAACCCTTCACCTGTACATCAATTTCATATGACATTAAAGTACCATGTTTAATATTTATCACATGACCATAAATGGTATGTTGTTTCCCATTAGGTGGTACCATACTAGGTGGGTTCTGATTCATTTCCCAAGGGTAAATAACAATCCCATATATGGGTTAAATACCAACATCAAATTTATTTTTTCTTCTCAGATGATAGTAAATTCCATAGCACCTCGTCACATGGTTTAAAACTATGAACTATAATTATAAATGATATAAGGATCTCTAGTATATATTTCAAAATTATCCATTTTTTGGGAACTTCTAATATATACATGTCACTCCATTGATGGAGGAACTCAGATAAATAGAGATGATTCCAAATCCATTCTTGTTAATAATTGATAGTTATTTCAAAGGTGACTAATGTCCTAAATAGGAATGAAAAAAGGATTCATTGACATGTCTTAAATTAAATAAACAGTAGTGTATTTGAATAGGTAATAATCCCCCCCCAAAGTGTGTGATAATCTCACCATTCTATCCTCAAGAACAATGTGATTTCTTATGTATCATTGGATGTGTTCTCCAATGGTGAATTACCGTTGGAAGGCAGTTCCACATGTCATAGTAGATATTGGAGACATTGGGTGTTTATGGTTACACAAAAAAACCAATTTTAAAAATACAAATCACAAATGGAAGAAAAAAATGGTTAACCTGACGTGAATGATTGTTCAATATTCATATCAACCCCACCCACAATAAATTATAATCAACACCAAGACCAATCATCAAAAAAATGGTTAAACTTATGGGAATTATTTACCAATATGGCTTTACTAACCACATGTTAGTCCCATTTTTCACCCAAAATAAAAGAGGGTAAAAAAATATTGATTTTGAATATATTCATATATTATGATTCTACAATGATGAGGATTTCTATTACACATTTTCCTATAATAAATTTACATTCAATATAAATCTATTAAATACAAATTGAGTCTCATCAGTTGAATCATACCTATGCATAAAACATTGCACAAGATATATCTTTATCTAAAAAACGATGTTATCACTCACTAAGCATAGTCTACTGCATGTTTTGAATGCACTGATTTAGGAGTACCGCCTTAATATTACTCACAAAATTCTATAGTTTTCATTAAAGGAACTCATATATATTATTTCCTCCCAAGTCTTTGTTCAGTGATGGTTGGTGGTAATGAATTCGATAGCCCCTATAGCATTCTCAACACATTGGCAGACCATATCCTCTAATTGATATAATTGGTTCTTCCCGTACCATAGGGGGACTGTTTGGAGGTCACTAGTGAATTTTTTGTGATGATACAGATGTACCACCCAATTTCTATTTCTAGAAATAACCTCCACAAATGTCACACATCCAAACATCCTCAAATTGAAGTGGAAAATTATCAATGGGAATCCCCACAAGTAATCCAAACATTGGATGCTAGCGTAGCCTCAAGAGGATAACATTGGAATAACCATGGCAATGTCAACATATTCATTCTTGTTGAATATGGCTGAAAATAAAATACGATGAAAAACCCAGAGAAATTTAAAATCTTTACCACACATATCAAACCCTCCAGTCAAATACAATAGAACACTACAAGAAGATAGAAATCCCATCCCACTCATATCAATCTCTCCAGTCAAATATGGTGGAAATATAGAAGACAAAAACAATGATCATACATAAAAATCTCAATAATTAAAAAAAGAGGTAATCTATGAGTAGAGGAAAATTCATGGTCACTCTTATGAAGCACACCAATCAAATACAATAGAAAACTGTGAGTATATGTAAATCTATACTGACACAAAAAAAATACTCTAGAAAAATATGTGTGTGGTCTATGAGATGAGGAAAAAAAATTTAAAATTATATTAATCCATCTATACTCACACATATAATGTTTGAAATTCAAATACAACGACAATATATGAGTAGAGGAAAATTTATACTCACTCATTTGAATCTATCCCTTCAAATATGGTGAAAAAACACAAGATGATGAAAATACATCATCATGCATATCAATCTCACTATTAAAATATAGCATAAAATAATGAGAAGATGAAAATCATTGCACAATCATATCTTGACCACCAGTAAAATACGACCACATTCTACGAGAAGTTGAAAATCACTCAACCCTCATGTAATCCCCACTAGACAACTATGTTGTCAAATGGGTTTCCTAGTCATCATCCCTCATCTTTGATCATGGTATAGACTCGTATTATTCCCCCAACAACTGAAATTTTTATATATCCCTACTCCAACTAAGGTTTTTTCTCAACACATACATTAAAAAATGGAAATTCGAACATCAATTTAGGACTACATCATAAAAACTATCCAAAACATAATATCATCTATGAAAATAACATGAAATCGGGCCTGTAACCATGCCTACACATGTAGGGTTACTAATTTGTACAATGGGAGGGTCACTCAATAGTATACATACATTCACTTTCCCATTAGGATGGTAATCGTCAACATTCTACAAAAAACAGAATACCATATTGGGCACAAATCCACATTCCAACTAGGGATTACTGGCCTATTTTGAGAGAAGAATCAAAAAAGGAATATATCAGAACTGAAATTACTATAACTCATCTCCATTCTTCGATATCAACACATGATTCATCCAAAACAACTCTTGTGGATCAAAACTTACATTCCAAGCATGTGATTCTAGCTTCCCATAGAAGATCATCGAAACCAATTTTTTCCTAGCATAGTTAAAAATTCAACAACAAAATTACAACCCTAAAATATTTAATGATTGAGATGTTAAGGCCATAAAGTCACATGCTCCATCCAATATGTTACCAAATTACAAAATTTTAATTAGTTGTAACGTATACCTCCCTTAATATTTTCTACTAGAAGCCATAAAAGACCTCCCAAAAGTGGTTATAGTGAATGATTTCCTCATGGGGACAACACAATTGATTATGAGAACTCATCTCCCAATGAGAACCAAAAATCCCTCTTCATGGAAAAAAATTGGACAATAAGAAGTTCCTACCCTTAAAGGATCAAATATAAGAATACCCAAATATTTTATTGCACTTTTAATGATGTGGTTAGTCATGTCTGACACCATATCAATGAAAGGTGATATTCTTTCTCAATCAGTATATGTTTTGAGAAAATGATCATCGTCTTAAACACCTATGAATTTTTTCCTTGCTAACAAGAGCACTAGTAACCCTAATGCATACGAAAATATATCCATGAAGTGCCAATGTTTGGATGATCATATAGAGGAAACTATATAGGAGGAATAAATAAATATGTTACTTCTGAGAATGCGAATGGATGGTGATAATATACCCATCATGTTTTCCCTTCACCCACATATCAGTTAAATATTCTAGTAGAATTTTTTGGTGAATTGATACACAACATATTTCAGTATCTCATGATAACTCACTACGACATGAAGGATACATTTTTTTCCTTTTTATGGGTGTGGTGACCATTGATTCGCCAAATTTATAGATAGTTTTTTCGGTCATTTAATTATAAATATTAATTGAATTACTCAATAATGCACTTGGTACATGATTAATATTATAGGAATAAGGCTTCACATGATTCAATGTATGAAATATATAAAAAGTGAATAAATTGTCCAGTACACATCATGACTTGTCTGTACACATCGTGTAATAGGAGTTCATAGCATGAGATAGGTTGTGATAAAATATATGAAAAAGTTGCAAAGTTATCATATAAAATATCTAGTACAAGTCATGAAGTCTGAGTACATATTGTCAACCATAGTTAAACAGTTTAATGAGAAATCCACAACATATCCGAATTAATGAACAGCTAGAGGAATGTACACATCCTGAACAATCGACACCCAATGTGTAATTAGTCAAACATCATAAATCATCACAATATGCATGAGGAATGCAGAAGATCCAAAATCCATGGAAATCTATCTAAATCAACTGTACAAGATGCATACCTCTAGTACATGGCATGACTAGATATTCCTATATATACAAAGCTGCGACAAAGTATTTCAAGAGTATTACAGATGAGATTCATCTCTATTTTTCTACCCCCTTCGAGTACCTTCTCCCCTTTTCCATTAAACTATAAATTTAGTTGTTTTTCATTTTATTTTAAATTTAAGAGTCAATGACCTATTTTTTCACAATTCCTTCAAATTTCCGTTTAATCTCATTCTATTGTTTATCAAAAAATTTCAAAAAAAAAAATTGATTTCCATTTTAATTTCTCATCTCATGTAAGCTGATTATTAATGTTGTGATTAATATTTTTCATTTCTAATTTCATTTTCATTCCCTTTAAAACTCCAAACTCTTGCATGAATTTGAATTCCTTAATCTTGAATAGCATATTAAACATGAATTTATATATTCCTTCAATTGTATCTCCACACACTATGAGTAGTTAAACCTATTATAGGAATGGATCAATTGTATATGTATCATAATTCTTCATTAATATTTAATTGAAATATTGAAAACCCTAATAGATTAGTAATATGGATAAACAACCAAATTCTACCTCATTCATGTGAGTATCTATAACCATGGGATATTTAAGCAAATAAATCAATCCTTACTGAATTATAATAGTCTAGAGTCACTATACTAGGGTACATTCTTCCGGTGAAGATAAACATAATTCACATAGGATGTTACTATATCTCGATCATAGAATAGTATCTTCCTAGGTAAAAATAACTGGATTGACCAAAGTCAAATAGTGACCATTTATTTCATTATACAATAATCATTAAGACCCTACCAGGATTAAAATATAGATCATCCTTTACACATACAATTGAAATACATCATGACCCCTCATTAATTACTTGAACTCCCTCTCAATCATAGATTTATTAAAATTCCCAAACAACAAGGTAACATGAAAGGTCTCTTGTAACGATATCAAACTACTTATCCCCCTACGATAGAGATTCATCTTCATGGGTTATACCACATAATTCTAATATACTACTCCCTTGTAGATATTAAGGTTTTGGACACACAATTCTAATCTAACCACCGCTTGTATGAAACCAATGATGCATATAAAAGTGACCAATATTATTCATCGTTTCCTAGGAGAAACACTATTTCATTTGAATTATGGTCCCTGATATCAGATTACCTTTTCCTCAACCCCTTTATTTCATTTCAATGATTTCCTTTCATCTCTATTTTCCACACCTGTGGATGTACAAAGGTCTCTTTATTAGTTCAAGGAACCTTGAGTCAATAGAAACCTTAACCTTTGATCCCGAGATCAAAAGATTTTTGTTTGACCATTGCTATTCCTAAATTTCTGAACAACTTCACAATGTAGGACCCAACTCGTCAATCCCCTATCAAATAATTCTAGGAGAACAACTGATGCATCCTAAAAAGACAATAATGGATTTTGGCTTTCCATCAATCCAGGTTGCATCCCCAAGTATTTTTTGTCCCCTAATTCAAGACCAAACCCTTGAGATAAATCATGGACTAATTCAAAAGATCCAAAATATGGGAAATTAAATGGTCTATAGAGATAATACATGCATGAACACATTGCTGACATCCTAGAATTTTTTTACACCATTCTCAACAAGGGTGTTTCTTCTAATACCAAAAAACTAAATGTATTCCCAATTTTTGGTGAGAAATAGGTCTAAGGAATGCTTTAAAAGCCATTATTTTGAGTAAATCATGAGTTGGGATGGTCTAGGAATGACGAATTTAGACATGTAACTTCCACCAATAAGGACCTGGATGCTCTAGAATTATATTCAATTTTATGCCCAAGCAGATCGAGAATCTACATGGGGAGTGTGGGACCAATTGAAGGAGCTCAAGAGAATATTTCCACATCATGTAATAGATACATATATTCAGTTATAGAAATTTTACCATTGACTCTAGCCCGCTACGCAAAATGTTGTCGATGTTGCTGCAAATGTTTGTTTAATGATTAACACACCTGAAGCAGGATGAGAAAATCCAGATCAAGTGTCAGACAAAATTATCATGTGGAAAAGTGATCATGGACCACCACTTCATGGTATCCATAAGTTAGAAGACACCACTAGACTTCCATCACAAGTGGAAGAACTCATAATGAATCTTGAATCAATTCTGATGCTAGTTACACAACCTCAAACTCAACCACCACCTACCCATGTAAAGAAAACTCAGTCATGGGAGATGTGTGGTGGCCTTTTAATTTTCCAAGATTTCATGTCAGGACTTGAATACCAACATGATTGAAATTATGTTAATTATAATCACCAGAACCAGCCATTTTAACAATAGCAATATTATCAGAAGAGTAATTCTCAGTAGTAACCTCAGAGTAGTCATGGAAATTTTCAACCTCAAAGTGGTCATGATTAATTCGGTATTCAAGGACCACCATGGAATCCTACAATGAACCCTATTCCAAGACCTAACAATTTTTGGAACAAAATCCCTTCCAAAGAATACCTCAACCACAATTACAACGCACCCAGACAAAACCTCAACTACCATCCCTCCGTACTCCATGTAACCTATTGAATTTCCTAGATACTTTTGTTCAAAAACCAAACCAACGAATGAAAACTCAAGAAACAGAAATGTCGAACCAAAGAGATTCTTTGTGGAATCTTTAGATTAAAATGGTTCAAATATCAAAAACCATGTTGGATAGATTACCAGGTAATATACTTGGTAACACGTAGATGTACACAAGAGAGGAATCCAATGAGGTAGTACTAAGAATACTGAAAGACATAGACCTTAAATAACCTAGTGGGAAAGAAGAAAGATAGCAAGAAGAGCCTAACATGAAACCAGTAGCAGACAAAAACGTTGATACGTCGATTCCCCTATCAATTTGAGAAAAAGCATCACCTAATAAAACCAAACTCCTAAAAAACAAAAGGTTCCTATTTAAGTGGCCCCATATCAATATAACACACTTATCCACTTCCTGGAGAGTGAGAGACAAGGTAGACAAGAGGAACAATACACAATATTCCTAGAGATATTCCTGAAACAACACATCAATATACCATCTGAAGAAGCCATTTCCCCGATGACCCTTTAAGATAAAATTATCAAATATATTCTATCAAATAATAGGAGAATATAATCATTTGGATTCATCTATTTTAATAAGTAATTATATACTATCGCACAACAGAAAATTCCCTCAATGACGGGATATATTGGATGCCTCTCAATTCCATGTGCTGTAGGAGAATGTGTGTTTAGAAAAGCATTGGGCGATCATTGAGAAAAAATGAACTCGATACTGATGAGTGTTTTTCATAATATCATACTCCATGAACAGAAAACAGATAGATAGCACTGCAAATAGATGACTGATTAGTAAAGTACCCTAGAGGCATTCTCAAAAATGTTTTTGTCATGTTCGGGAAATTTATCTTTCCAGCACACATTTTAGTACTAGGCATTGAAGAAGAAGTTGAAATATACACCATACATGGAAGAACATTCCTAGACATAGTAAAGGCTTTAATAGATTTAAATCAATAATGTATGGTATTCAGTGTTGGAGAAGAACTGGTAGTGTTCAACCTGATTTATGCTACCCAACACTCAGATGATACAACAGATTGAGACATCATATCTCTCACCCCAAAAGGGGATGATTATGTGGAAATTGAGGAAGAAATAATATATTTAGACTCATATATGGAAGAAGAATATGATATAGAAGAATTAAGATTCAATTAAACCCTTACTAGAGATACCATGTATCCTTTTATTCACTCCAACATTCATCGATCCCTGTTAGAATTAAAAAATATTCCTAATACACTAATGTACTTGTACTTAGGAGTTTCATCCACTTTTCCAATCATTATCAACATTGAACTTTCTAAAACACATGAATATGTTTTGGTTGATGTTGAGAAACATAATAAGAAACTAATTTCTTGGGTAATGGAAGACATTAAAGGGATTAACTCTAATGAATGCACACACAAAATCCTACATGTGGAGAATACAAGGTAGAAATGACAAACATAAAAGTGGCTCACACAACCAATGAAGGAATTGGTTATAAAGGATATAGTATAGATCATGTATGTAGGAATCTATTTTTCTATTTCTGATATTGAAGGGTGAGTCCCCTCCATGTTCTTCCAAATAATATAGGGATTACAGTAAAAGAACTAATGAAAACGATCTGATTTCAACATGAAAAATCACTAGATAGAGTGTCTTCATGGTCTATATATTGTTGAATTTAAGATTCGTTAAAATTACAGTTAATCCCAATGATTGTCCAAAGACCTCCTTCACATGCCCATTTGGTACATTTCTTATAGAAGAATGTCATTCAGAATGTCCAATGCTCCAATAACTTTTTATAGACTCATGACACACATTTTCCCTAACATGGAATAATTATTCCTCAAACTCTTAATGGATGATTTATATATTTATGAATGATAATTTTATGTCTGTTTATGAAACCTGGAATTATTTCTCCACCACTGTGAAGAAAAATCTCTTACCTTAAATTGGTAGGATTCCATTTTATGGTACCAAGAGGAATATTCCATGGTCAAAAAAATTACCTGGCATTGATGTTGATCCAGTAAAGATTGATGTCATCATGGATCTACTAGGACTCTCAAATGTCAAATGAATCAAATGTTTTCTAGGCCATGATAGATTTTACAGATGATTTGTGAATGATTTTTTAATGTATACAATCCAATGAAACATTTTTTGTCCAAGGATGTTCTTTTAGAATTCATTAGGGACCGCATACAAGATTTCAGTTCATTGAAGAGAATTCTGTCAGTGTCACCGGTTATCATTGATCCAAAATGGGAGAAATAATATGATTTAATGTGTGATGACAACGACATTGATATAGGTGATGTAACGGGACAATGAATTGGAAACATATTATGTCCAATTTATTATACAAGTCACACATTGAATAAATATCATGTCAACTACATAAATACAAAGAAATTTCTATTAGCTATTGAATATGATTTTGAGAAACTTCATTTATATGATATTCATTCCAAAGAAATGGTTCACACTGATCACACTACCCTTAGGTACATAATGAAAAAAATGATTCTATACCTAGTCTAATACATTGGATACACATACTACATGAATTCGACATCATGATCAATGATAAAAAAGAGAAAAAATTGTAATTGTAGATCTTTTATCAACATATATTCTACCCATCATTATTGAATACTAGGAGAATAAAATAGACGTGGATATTTTTGATGAAACACTATTTAGTATCAAGGCTCGGTAGTGGTTCTCAGATATAGAAAATTATATTGCCAATATATTCATACAACAAGACCTCTCTTACCAGTGGTGAAAATTATTTTTGTCAGATTTAATGTATTTCTATTGGGATGAGCCTCTGTTGTTGAAGCATTCTACCGATGTGTTATTGAGATTTTGTATACTGGAAGTAGAAACCCACATTTTAATTGAGATGTTTCACGCGTCTCCAACTATAAGACATCATTGTCCCGATTGTACAATGTAAAATATCCTACAATGTGTTTTTTATGGTCAAAAATGAACAAAGATGCAAGGGGAGTTTTTCAAATATATGAAAAATTCGAGTAGAACAAAAATATAAGGAAGATGAAAGAGATTACAAAAAATCCCATTATTGAAATCGATGTGTTTGACATTTGGGGAATCAACTTCATCAGAATGTTTCCTAAATTACAGGGGAAAAGCATCATTCTAGTTGTGGTTGACTACGTATCAAAATGGGTTGAATATTAAGCTACATCACATAGACCGACAAATGTTGTCATAAAATATCTAATGAAATTTTTTTTAGATTGATTGAATTCCCATGATTACTCATTAGTGATCGGGGAACACATTTAACAAACTGAGATGTAAGAGGAATTCTAGAGAGGTATGGAATTAGATACAAAACTGGATGTTCCGACCACCCACATGAATGTGTGAAACTAGAGCTATCAAAAAACGAGGTTAATATTTTTGGAAAAGACTGTGAATATTTGAAGATGTGACTGGTGTCTCGTGAAGGAAGATTCACTATGGGTGTACCGAACTAATTATAAGACACCCATATGAACCACTGTGTTTATATTGGCTCATGGTTAACCATGTTAGATTCTGCTCAAGATAGACCATCATTCATTTTGGGTGATTAAGAATATGAATATGGATTGAGAGAAAACTGGATAAGCCGTGTAATTTTAATTAACTTCTTTAGAAGAGATAAGCAGAGACACATATGAAAATGAAATGATATACAAGGAAAATATGACGAAATAGAATAATTAGCTTATTTCAAGGAATAAATTTGTACCTATGAATATAGTTATATTATTTAACTCAAGATTGAAACTATTATCAATTAAACTGATGTCTTGTTGGTCAATCCTATCAGATTTAGATCAAGTCTTCCCTTATGGAACTATTGAGATTCAGTGAGAAGGTGGTCCAACACTTAATTTGAATGGAAAATGGATAAAGATTTTTCAACAACCCTTCATGAAAGTTCATTTCAACATCCTTAAATTCACTTAGAATTTTATGGAGTCATTCTTTAGACTTAAAACGAAGCAACGAGTGGGAAGAAACCTTGTGTAAAACATCTTAGATTTTAATAGGATCATCTTAGAAGATCCTTGGTTTGGGAATGTGATAAAGGTAAGGATGCAGAATAATTCAATGCTAAATCATCTCAGTAATAGTCATGTATCATAGGGTAATGATGTGTACCCCATTAACACAAAAAATCCATTTTATTTACCTGTGCATGACATTAATTGGACAAAAACTTCTTGTACATCATCAGATCTATTTTAAAAAAACACAGAATTCCTGACCTGATGCCTCACCTCCCATCTCACTCTTCACATCCCATGACCCACACCCTTATCATCCCTCCCAACCAACAACCCCTCATCTCTATCTCTTTACCTCATTCACCATAAAAAATCCACCCCTCTTAACTATCGCCTCTCTCTTTCTCGAGCCCTCCCATACCTTAACATCATGCTCACCTCCCTCAGGCATCCCCATCAAACCATGATCTTCCCTCCCCTTTCTAGATTCACCCATGACTTCATGGACCACACAAAAAATCCCCAACCTTATTCATCCTCAAACTCCCCCACCTCATCATCTACCTCTAAAGAGAGACATCCATCCAAGAGCCCCCAGACTGCACCTACCAAACCTTTTACACCACATACAGCTCGCAATCTACTAGGTCCTTAGGATCACTCAACCTCCACCTCCACTTTTGAGGATAATGACATATGAATACAAAATATTATTTGTTTTTGTCACCCACAATAGTGATTAAATCTTACCATGTTTTCAGAAAATCCCATGTATACCAACAAGACATTGGATATGCATGTTTTGCCCTGGAAAAATATCACTAACGTTGTACTGGAACTCTTGGAGATGCCGCACATTGACCGAATTCTATCAGTCCAAGAGAAAACCATTTAGGAGTAATTTATGGAGTTTTAGCCACCTTCATGATTGCCATTAACTACCTCCATTTCCGATTGGGTGGAAGACTCCTTAAGCTATATGTTTCTGAATTCGGGGTCAGGCTATGCATCTACACTGAGGGGTTTTCAGTTCAAATTTTTTTCCTACACTTCATCCACATCAATATGTTGTTTCACAGTTGTGGTCGTGGAAAGACCACAACTATAGTAATGTGATGAATCTGACCTCATCAATTCTACTCAGATGCGGGTTCCGATGTTGTGTATACTTCATAGAGCCAGGGTATGTTGCTAGTTTTACTGGGGTGAAACCCGAGGAAATTTCATCTAGGTGGACATTCTGATTCTTGCAGTATCCATGGGGGGTCGACCCATCAACATGGTTTCCCTATTTTCCTAGTCTTACATGATGTAGGAACAAAGTCAGCGCAATACCTTGATGGGTGGCTCCTTACTCACACATGTAGTGAGGTCCCTTAAGATGATCTATAAGGCTCTACCCCATACATCCATAGGACCTATCAAGATTATTGATCTTTTTATGATACACAAGATTCATATGCTACTAAAGGAGGATGACAAATACTTTTGGGAACCAGAAGTACATGGCCCCTCATCATAGGAGTACCCAAAAGTAGTATCAGTAGTCCCACAGTTCAACCACATTCCACCCACACCTATACCACTTGTCCCTCCTCCAACCTCTCCTCCCACCACATCTCCCATTCTTACACCCCCAAACCCCACCCTGAATGACCTCTTCGCCACTCAAAACTATATATTGGTGAACTTGTGCCAGATCTCTACCCATATCTACCTTGCCTTCATAGATCCGACTAAGTTCACCATACCACCCCCACCAACTACATTTGTCCCCTCAACATCCACCATTCTCAAACCCCCAACAGGTCACCCATACCTACCTAAAGACCTTACTAACCCCTACTGCTCAATGAGAGTTCTTTTAAAGGTAGGCCTAGATGGGAAAGGTTTTTGGAACATATTCCACATCTAAGCTACCTTTTTTGGATCCAAATTCAAGACACACATTATCTGCACAGATCAATACCTCTCCACAACCCACCCCAACCCAGCTACCTGACTCCCCCACCCCACCATCCACTAGGACTCGATGCCAATGACTATTGTTTTTGTTGTAGATACTGACCTCACCGGAAATCTATCCTCACCCCTAGTCGTAGGATTATACTGGAGGAGATCATCAACTATCCACATGATCTTTATGTTTTATACCTTTATGTGTGTGGGAATTTTTTTAATCATTTTTACTATGCATTTTTGTCATATTTGTTTCCCTTCTTTTGTAATGACTATTGATATCGTTAAATTGGATTTTATTTTCACATTATTTTTGTGTTTATTATCATTTATTTATTTTAGTTCATAGAAATGTCTAGCTCCTCCAAATATTATATGGGTCTCAATGGACCATTCCCACTATCTATTCTCATACAAAGGTTACTTCATCAGGTTGTAGAAGTCTCACAACAACTTTAGGCACAATCCATCGAAATAAATGTAATAAAGAAGACACCACAACCCATAATTCCATTTTTGATTCAACTCATTCATGCTCACGCTGTAGCACCTATATTCATCAACCCACTATAGCGACGATGAGGACTCTATGATACAACCTCTAGTAGATGTAAAAGGAAACAGACAAAACTGAGCTGGTGAACCCACTAAAAAATATATTATTCTATATGTCTTGATGATGACACCATGATAGATATTTATGTGAGGTAACCCATATTTGAACTTTTGTTTAATTTGAGTCATCATCATTTTGTCTTTTAATTTTTCACTTGTGTCTTTGATTGAACATAATTGTATACAAATAAAACAAATTCAATAAAAATGGTTATATATGCTTATTCCTCTCTTCACCTACATATTATTGTTTTACTACACTGATTTTACCGGTAGAATAATACTTTATCTAGTACAAGATTTTCTCTCTAAACCATTTTTCTGGTTCGCAGACATAGTATAGTGAAAATTAAAATTCCCTTAGTGAATATCAATTTATCGTAGTCTCTCTTGACTACCACATTTTCATTTTTCAAAAATTTCATTTCAAAATCAGTAATTTTTCCTTTCTTTTCCACTCCCATTTCATTTCATGGACATTGTAAACACTGTGTCTTTATAAGTGTGTATGTGTTTGGGGGGGGGGGGGTTATCATGATTTTCACTGAATTTACACATAATTTATTGATTGTTCTAACCTATCTATGATATATTTTTCAAAATCATAAGCATGCTTTAATGTTTAAGAACATTATCCCCATGTAGATTAAAAGAAAAGATAAGTCAAAAAATCTTGGAATCTATTTTTTCATTATTTGGAATTTTTAAAAGGATTGATGAGTTTAGAAATTTGATTCAAATACAAAAAAATATTAAATTATTATTCATAGATCCATCATATAGATTTAGCCCTATTATAATTGCCAGTTTATGTTTTATTTTCATTACCTAAGAGGATTCTTAGACATCAATTACACATTCTATTCTAATCATATTTCTTGAGAGATACCTGGGGCGTGTCAACCTATCCTAACATATACTGAGCTCTTATCAAGGAAATGAGTGAACAAGTAAAAATTTAAAAATTATTGAGGCACTCTTTATTATCAGTTTTTCCCTGAGACCCACCTTACATATATCATTAGTTTAGCCTATAATTTCCATGAATTAACATTTAGTATGAAGCTATTCATAGACTATTTCCCTTCCTACACTAATCCTCGTATAATGCATGATACTAATTTTGAACAAGTATGATGGAGGCATTAGAAGAGGTGGGATAATTTTACTTGTAGAAGACACATTGTGTACTAATCAGACTATTTAGTTGTGATATATATCTACTTCATTAGATTATATTTAAATTATGTTCCTTTAGAAAATACAAAAGAGAAGAAAAATTCCATTGGTATGGGTACTAGGAAGATAAAAAATCATTATTTATAGACTAGTGATTCCATTTGGAGGATCATATGTTGTTAGGGGATGAATTTGAGATCAGGCCTGGACATGTCTTTTGAAAAATTGAAATGAAAAAGAAAAAGGAATAGAATAGAATCATCAATTTATACTTATTTTCCATATATATATATCTAACCTGATTTACTAGATTATAGACTCGATTAGATGGAAGGAAAATTTTTTTTACACTTGTCATCTCACTCAAGAAATATGATTCAAATCTTACCCTTATTTTGAGCATGATTTTCACTTCTGACCCTCCTACCCATTGCCTAAGAATCATCATAACCTTAGTTCTAAAGCCCTCATGACTAATTTTGTACATGTCTTTACTACGTAAAGATCGTAGAACCAATGCAAGCATATTTTTAAGAACATGTAATCAGGGAATATGAATGACTCCAATTTCATTATTCCCTAGAGTGATGAGATAAAATCCATTGAGAGGTAAATTAAAAATGGGTATATAATTCAAGGAATAGATAAAATGAGGTAATTAAAAGATTATAATTTTTCTTGAAAAGAGGGAATATGAATCATGACTGATTTTATATGGAAGGAATATTCTATAGGAATACATTTTTATATATACACTTAATTTTAATTACATAGACATAATGAATATTTATGGTTTTAAAAATGGATTATATATTTTTGAAATCAGTGTTGAGACTTGTTTTCATTAGGACACAAAATTTTTCATGTTTGGGGGGATTTGATAAGCCAAAGTTTTATACATTTCTATATATCATTTATTTATCAATTTTCATTGATTTAATTGATAAATAATTTGTTATATGATCAATATTGCAGGAATACGGTTTCATAGGATTCAAATGATGAAATGTATTCAATTGAAAAAATTGAACAATACATGTCATGAATTGTCCATACATGTTGTGTAATAGGATTTGAAAATATGAGATAGGTCGTGATCCATGCAGTGACCAATCAGTGAAGCTAGTAGAGGAAGTATACAATACAAGTCACGAAGGAACAATAAACGTCATGAACCATAGTCAAATAGTTGAATGAGAAATCCATGAGAAATCTGATTGGATGAATAAGTGGATGCTAGTACACATCGTGAACACTTGGTACATGACGTGTAATCAACCAAACATAAAAAATTTTCCAAATATGTGTAAGGAATTCGGGAAATCAAAAATCTGAGAAAATATATGCGAATCAACTCTACACAAAGTGTACCTCAAGTACATGTCTTGAAAAAATCTACCCATATATAATGATCTAACACATAACATTTTAAAAGAATTATAGATTATATTCTTTGCAATTTTCCCCCATAAAGTTACATCTCCCCTTTTCATTTAAAATATATGATTCATTATTGTTTACATTTGATTTTAAATTTAAGGGTAGGTGATCTATTTTTACTCAAATCCTTCAAATTACCATTCCATTTTTTGATGGCATTCCTCAAAAATTTACTACAACAACTGTAAGATCTATTTTCATTTTTTATTTCACATAAGTGAATTATTATGGTTGTGATTTAACTTTTTCATACCCTATTGAATGTTCATCCCTTATAAATTCTGATCTCATGCATGATTTTGAATTCTTTAAACCTGAATAGCAAGTCAAACATGAAATTCATTATTTCTTAAATTGTATCTCCACCTGCTATTTGTAGCTAATCCTATTATGGGTATTCATCAAGAGTAAATATATCTAAATTCTCAATTAATATTGAATAATAATATTGGAAGCCGTAATTGATTAATAATCATGATAAATAGCCAAAGTATACCCCATTGGTGCGAACATCCTTAACCATGAGATATCTAAACGAATGAACAAAACTTGGTAGAAGTATACAATACAATAATAACTAAACAAGTTTAATTTTGACCCAAAAAAAACATAATGCCCCTTGGATGTTACTATCTCATAATTACGGAATAGTCACTTCCATGGTAGAAATATGCGTCTTGACCAATTTCAAGTAGAAACCACTGTTTTATTCCTATCCTATTCCTTAGGTCTCTACAAAGATTGGAATTAAAAAAATTATTTACTCGGATAATCAAAATTGATCCCAAACTATTGATAATTACTTGATGTTACTCTTTACCATAGATTTAGTTAAATTACCAAACACCAAGGTTACATGAAATGTCTCATGTTAGGGTCTCAAGCTAGTGACCCCCTTTGAAATAGAATCCTCTCCATGGGTTCGACCATGGAATCATACTATACAAATCCCTTATAGTTACTAATGTTTGGGAAACACAATTATAAACTGACTGCCGCCGATATGGAAACAAAAAATGCATACGATCAAGAACAACCATGATAATTTATTAAGAAAAAATTATCATCAAATTGACTTAGAATACCTTCAAGTTACATGAAGAACATACAGTTTAATGATCTTCAACATTCATTCCTCAGTGCATCGCGTGAATTATGTCAACTAAAAATAATCTCCCTTAAAACTGTTCATATATAAGGATTGGTTGAACATGTAAATTTTCTTTTCAACTCATTCCTTGTTTAGAAAAATACACAATAGATGACATCATGTGAGGTCATATGTCAAGGGAGGATGCCAAAAAATACCCCTGCTTAGGGATGATAGTGAAACCCATAATAATTAATCATAAATAAGTATAAAAATTTTCACAATCGATGAGATATATATATATATATTTGATAGAGATACCTAGAATAATAATGAGGCTTATCACTTAAGGGAGTCCAATTGTTAGGCCCACCTAATATAATTGTAAGAGGGTTGTTCATTTGTAGATCATGCATTCCACCTCATTTATTCTTGAATGAGGATTCCCTAGATCAAGAGTGTAGGAATAGTAGAAGAAGATTCCTTATCATAGGATCAATCATAGCTATCGGGCTAATGAAATTTTTTATAAAAAGGTTCCCTTAAAAAAATTCATCTCAAGGCCAGAAAAAAACCAATATGAGAAACTACATCTGATAAGACTGGGGGAAATATTACCTATAAGGCATCCTTAACTAGATTTAGAATTTTTCCGATTGGGGGAACATCAATAGATGATTCATATTGGTTCATCCCACCTCATGACTTGTGTCTATCAAAAGGGAAATGTATGACAAGATCGTCTGGTGGATCCCACCGATTCAATTCTTGCTAAGAAGTCCGAAGACGATTCAAAAAAAAAGTAATATTTCAATAAAAATGAGACAAGAACTATACTATAATTTGAGGATAAATGAGACAACTATAACGAATTATTCATCAGTTAAAATTATGGGTGTCAACCTAGTGGATTGTGCTGATGAAGATTCCTATGCAGCTGTTTCTGGAGTGGGTGGTTCAACCCATAAGATGATCTGATCAGATGTAAATAATGGATGTTTGTGTACCTAGAACAAAATTATTTCTATAAATCAAAGGTTTCCCTCAACCACACCATTATTACCTCCATAAAGAATATGGTAATTTTAATGATACATTCAAATTGTATCATAAAGAGTTCAAAACCATGACATGTGATGAATGGTTCACTCGGTTGGAGGAAGAGATGAGGGAGTTTAGAAGGATCAATGCATAATTGCTCCATGGAAACATCCCAACACAGTATGTATCCAAATAAGAGCCTCATCACAAGAATCCAAACTATATACACAATCAATGATGGTTTACACCATCCAATAAATCAGATCTTGGATTTCTACTCAACAATGTTCCCAGGATACTAATTTATCTGGACTTGATCATCGATGAGTATATAGAATTACCCCCATTATGGAATCTTCTAGAACTGATTTAGGAAAATCCACAGATGATGTCCCATGCCTGATGTCATTAATAGATATCATCATTTCCAGTGCATCATTTCCCACCCATAGTTTCCCCCATTCAAGATTTTTTTACATCCAATCATTCGACAAGAGATTATCGACACCATAATATCATTGATAGATCGATTGGAGGTAGTGGAAGATTGGATCACATTGGTACATATATTAAAGAATCCTTACCCTGAATGGGTGACCATAATCCTACAACCAAAAAATTCTATGATCCCAACGTTTATATTTTTCATTTTCTTGGGAGACCCAGAACATCACCAAACACATTTTATGTCCCATTGTGATCAAATGATGGGTATCCATGTGCAACAAGATATAGTAAAACAAACATGCTTCATTAGAAAACTTATAGGTCCATCCTTCATATTGTACACCAGTTTTCTAGCTCATTCAATCATGGGATGGAATGATATCTACCGATAGTTTCTCTTACAATTCAACTGATAATGGGAAAAGACAATAATCCTTTTCTAATCCTATTTCAAAATAATAAAATAAAAATATTGATTCATATTATATTTCTCAGGGGATGGTGATGACCTACTCCTTGATCATCGAACATCCATGAGAATATTATGCTTCAATCATTATAGAGAACCTTTGTGATGAATTTCGAACAATGATCATCCTGATAGGATATATGGGTTAGTATTGGGACCATCCTCAATTTACCATGACTGAAAAAATCTATAAAATAGAATATGATAATGTTTTGAAGAATTATACTTTCTATAGGGAAGTGCATGGGAATTTAATAAGTATCTATAATCTCACCAATGGCATCCTCTATGCGGGCTATAACTCCAAAACCAACACCATATGATGCAACAACCCAAGGAATCAAACAAAAACCCCACCTCATCAGATAGATTGGGGGTTCACTAAGAGAAATCAATGAGAGGAGAGAAATAGAATTTATTTTTATCATTCTAAGATAATGAAGTCTACAACTACTTTTTTTTGATGATAGGACAATAACTTACTCAACCATTCAAATCCCAAGAGGCTCGAGCAGGTGGGTCTCAATGATCAACCATATCATTTACATTTAAATCGATCTGTATGGAACATTATTTAACAATTTTTCATTTTCAAATACATCCTAAAAATTGGAATAGTTTTGAAATGTGATTTTCAGGTGGACTCTATTAAAAATAGAGTTTGTTTTTACAATTACTCTTAAGGAAGAAAGTGAGGTGAGAAGTTTTTCTATAAACCTATTGTAAAATTTTGGTGGATGAATGACTTGAAATACAACCAAATGATATCATTTCATCCTACAAGAATAAATGAGATATCCATATATTCCCCAAACCTCTTTAGATACCACCCAATTACACCATGGACACGACAATCCTACCAAAATTAATTTTTTAGTAATCAATTTTTCCAGAAGGGAAGGGTGAAAATGTATTAGGGAAAATATGCACCACGGACCAAACTATCATTGAATCTATTAGACATCATTCATATATGGTTGAATCCATCAGTTCTACCCCACCAAACCATAGTTCCATAGGTGGTCATACAGTCAAAACCTAAATCAAATGAGGAAATAATAACCAGTTACATTAATGTCATTCATTTAATGGATCCCTTATCTGATGGGGATTAATTCTATGAAATTGAGATACCCATTCATGGTTGAGGAACCAAAGTAATAGGATTCATGATTCAGGATTATAGGGCAAGATATATCGCTGGAAAAACCATAATTTTATCCACATTCCCACAAAATTTATTATTGTAGCAGAGATCCATTGAAGATCCCTTTATTGAGTCCAAAAATAGTAGGTAGACCCATGTAAATTTTATAAAATCCACCCTGACTTAATTTTTAGGGAATATAAAATAGATATGTAATATGTGTTTGATCGTTATCTGTAGGTATACTGGCTTTTTCAGTCTGACCCACCAAAAATATGAGCACATTCAACTAATGTTTTACGGGAAAATCCATCTATATCTTGTACATAATCCCCTAAAACTATTGTGGGAGAATCATCACATTGAAAATCATGTAAATTTATCCTAAAAGAATGAAATTTTGAAAAAAAAAATATGTTGTGTAATGGACCACATTATTGATCCAGGATTCCCAATGTGTATCAAAAGATCTCAGGGAAGCACTCCCATATGATTTTCTAAGCACCTATGAGTTTTATGATGGGGTTTCAACTTCTATGCTCTATCAGGTAGAGATCAACCCTATAGAATGTCACATATATATCTCCATAACAGAGCATGACAATGATGATGTCTAGTTGGGAAAAATAATACCCTTGAAGATTTCAATCATGATAATTGGAATCGATATTTAATGGGATTTCATTAAAAATAACACCTTAGTTAATGTAAATCTAGTACATAAACTTCACTGACAAGGCTATTGTGAGACTAACCTGGAACCTTCCACTCAAATGATACAAGACTATGAAACATTTGAGATAAATACACTTAGCCGAATCAATTTGATTACTCTATTTGGGGACCTCATATCTAAATTATAAATTCTATTTATTAGATAAGATACAAAAATTAAGGTTTTTATTGGAATGACGAGGTTCTATTAGCACAAGTAAATACCCTAATTATACGTTCAATACATTTAATAATGAATTATTAGAGAAATAAGATGTGTCATTCTAATATTTCCCTATTTGAATCTTCAGAGTTTCATTATATTGATGCATGATTATATTAAAGGGAATAAAACAACTAATAGATTATGTGGTCACTTTGGTTGACTCTCCTAAACTGTCTATAAACAATCACACAAAACCCTTGAAATAGCTCGATGAAGAGAACGGGTTACCCATAAATATGGTTGAGTTCATTAGACACAATTTATGCACATATTCAATGTCCATTATGATATCAGTAATGAGAATTAGGTCCAACATCTTTTAAAAGGTTACTAACACTCCAGACAATGGTAAATGCTCAGATGAAAATACCCTCATTTCATCTATTGTGCCTCTCCAGATCACTGATACATTGATAGAGTTAGGGGATGCTATATTTTCACTAAGGGGAAGTTAAGATACTCATTCTCATCCACACATATCTCATTTAGATCATCAACAATGCCCTAAATTATCAGTTGGGTCAAAAGAAGTCTCTTCATCACTCAGATGTAAAATATTTCAACCCTCTTCTAATGATGAAAGAATTACCTCACCACCCACTCATCCTTAGGGTAAATTTTAAGAAATGGAGGAAGAGGACAGACTAGAAGAATTTGTTGAGGAGATGAACCTTAGGGTTCCCCATCAATCATTTTTCTAAGGACTGTATACCACTATTGATGAACGTAGAGGAATAAATCAGGGTATAGAAGTTGACCATTGATCAACATTGATTTACATGGATATTTATTCATGATATAATGATGTATATACCTCTTTTTTATAGCAACATCAGGATGTGATCGCCTAGAATTACACATAAATTTCAAGCCTTTATCTTAAGCTGACCACTCACCACATTCACCTTCTAGAGAACCACTAGGGCTATAAGCATGTACCTAGAAGGACACATCTGACTCATGTTTCCTAAATTTAAGATGAATTTGAAACTATCATCAGATGAATCATTATTTGGGAGGTGAAATATCGAAAATAGATGGCCAATATAACACCTATTGAGACGAATATTGGGAAAATCAGAGTCTTTGTCATTTTATGATAATTTAACGGCACTTTAGGAAGGGTGATTTCCCAGTTCCAATCAAAGAGGTCCTTATTGATGAAATAGACAAATATCAAGTCCTAACCATCAAGAATTCTTATTCTGGGTATAGTCAAATTCTAATGACACAAGAATATAGATAATACACCAACTTCATTGTTTCAAAGGGGGTATTTTTATAAAAGGAAATTCCATTTGTTTTGAATTATAATAGTGCCACATACCAATGATCCATGCATTAAATATTCAAACCTTTCTAAGGGAAGTTTTTGGAATTCTACATTGATGATCTGGTAGTTATGCCTTCAAAATATTCAGAAAAATTGACCGATTGTGAAAAAATCTAAAAAAAATTATAAAATCACAGCCTTTAAGTGATCCCCATAAATAATTTATTTAGGGAAAATGACAGTGATGTTTTTATGATTCATCACACACCATTATCCCAATTAATTCGACCGTAAAATCAAAAAAGGATATCCTTATCATTTCTCCTCCTCAAATCCTGATACAATAGATAGGAGTTAATGGAAATTTATCTTAAAATTGGATATTTATATCCATGTTTTCATGAAAATGTCTTGCCTTAATTGGATAATGAAGAAGGGTACTACATATCAGTGTTCTGATTACTATATGAAAACATGTTATAGTCTCATGAAATATCTATTGAAACCGCCAATGTTTATGAAACATGTTGAGTAATGTCCCCTCATATTATATGTGATATCCTTATAGCGATCATTGGGTTCCTTCCTCACACAAAATAATGATTCCAAGAGTGAAAATAGAATTTACTGTGTCTGTTGATCCATGCATGTTGTTGAGACTTATTATTCAGATATCAATGAAATCTCTATTTTACTAATCATTGTAATCCCAAAATTGAGAAATTACCTACATCATCATATGTTCTACTAGGAATCTCATAAAACCAACTCAAATACATTCTCATCCATCCAATGTTGACTGGGAATCATTCTTAATGGACAATTATCATACAATAGTTTTATATTCAGTTCGTGACTTAAAAATAATTAAAAGGTAAATCATTGGTAGACTTCCTTATAGAACATCCCTTGGTAGAAATGGCATCATTAGATATTGAACTGCTTGGTGAAGAGAGATTCTATATTCAGGGGGTCTTATGCATGTGATATGTAGTTTTATGGTACATCCATCAGTATTACAAGGAAGTGGATGGAAGGGACAAAGCTAAAAAATGTGAGATTGTGAGTTGTCCTTATTTCCCTGTTGAAATTAGTCCTACCCTACTCCAACTATATTCCAGAAGAGTTTATGAATAGTGAATCTGAATATATTCCTTAATTGAAGAGATATATTTGGAACAATTGATACTAGTAGATAACTTTATAATAAAGGGAGATTCATAATTTTTCAGTAAAATGATCAATGGTGACTCTGCCATAAAAAAGAAAGTTTTAATCCCCCTGCTAGATTATGATTGAGGTTTTATGGAAGAATTAACTTTTTATTTGACATTGATTCAGGTGCCCAAGTAATGAAATTACCAAGACAATGCATTGAAAAATTAATCCATGTCTCTATAATTTCTTGAAAAGTATAAAACATTCATTTGTATTTCATATTATTGGATGGTCTCACATTTTTTGAGTCAATATGGAAGAGATTGAAGGAGTTAGTCCTATAAATAGACCATATTGTCCTAATAATGGGTGGATAATACATATTATATAATACCTTATGGAATTATTATATTTTTATTCCACTACATGAGATAATCTGATAATTGAGAATGAAATTTTTTTCTATATGACATCACATATCATCAAAAAGTCCTTTATAAGTGGGTCTTTGATGGGGTCCAACTCCGATTTATAGATGGGTTAGAGAATACTGATATAATGAAATATGTAAACTCTAGATTATATGGTGCCACCCATTCATGGCTCACTCTTTCTAACCCAATATGGAGGATTGGGAACTATTAACTCACTATGATGAAAGATTGAACAAAATTCACCAGAAATCAATTCCTACCATGCACATGCCTTCATTATTCATCAACCACTTGAGTTTTATCATACTTCCAAATATTTCTAGGCATAATCAATTTGGGGAATGGACCTTTCAAAACCATATCTTCATTCAACAACCAAGATGTATAAATTTATTCTCAAAATAACCAACATATTCTCCAAGTGGGCTGAAGTAGTACCCCTCAAAGAAGTTGAGGTATGGAATCATGTCAACTTTTTAAAATCTAACATTACTTCCAAATTTTGTGTCTCATATATAACATTGACAGAGTACGACACCAATTTATATTATGATAAATTTTAAAATCTATATAAATAGTATAATATCAAATACAACAATTTATCCTTTTATCATTAGATTAATGATGGATAGATAGAGGCCTTCAACAAGACCATAAAAATATACCCCCAAGTATAGTATATCTGTGTAAAAATTATTGTTTGGAAATTATCTTACATTGTTTATTGTATTACCATACCACAACCCAAACTACCACATAGGAGACCACATACTCAATGGTATACAGGATAAAAGCAGTTATTCTCATCGAGGATCAATTTCCATAGTTCATGCCACAATCACAAATATGTTTTCATTAGGCAACTATTACAAAAATTGTCTATATGACTTAGAGAGACTAGATTGGAAATGATATCATAAATTTCATTATTCGTTGTTCAAAAAAGTTGGAACCGAAGTTTAAAAAAATTATTACATACAAAAATTCATCTCAAATTTATAAATTTTTTAATCTAACTGGATGGAAACCATTCCACAACACCCAGTCACTACTACAAAAACGAGCAAGGGACGCACTGCAATTTTATTAGCACTAATATATAGGGGGCTTTTATTAGCCCTAAAAAAGTGCTAATAATGGCCCCCATTATCAGCACTTTTTTAAGCACAGATAAATCCCCCCTATATGAGTGCTTTTTTTAGCATTGATAAAGGGGACCACTTTATCATCGCTTCTTTTAGTAGCACTATTAAAGGGGGGATTAATCAGCGCTTTTACTGAGAGCTGATAAATCTTAAGTTTCAAAAACAAAATCATGAAAAATAATATTTTGTTATATA
Organism: Viscum album; assembly: GCA_963277665.1. Lineage (NCBI taxonomy): Eukaryota > Viridiplantae > Streptophyta > Magnoliopsida > Santalales > Viscaceae > Viscum > Viscum album. Next base: position 598,077,062 of record OY728134.1, on the reverse strand, counting down.
TGTATATTTATATTGATATAAATACAATATATATTTTTTAAATATGATATAGATACGTAGAAATAGACTATTACATTTAATATATAAGAAATTTAGTGAAAATGGATTATAAAAAATTTAAAAAAATATTTTTAATTAATAATTATATAATTATTATGGAGTAATAGTCATTTAATAACAATTTAAAGGCTAAAAAAATTAAAAAAAATACAAAAAGATCCAAAATATGTTGAAAATGCAACTCAAACTTCAAACAGCCATAACTTTTGATTCGAGTGTCCGTTTGAGCTTTATGACATATCAAATCAAAGCCTGCGATGAGCTATACACACTAATTACCCAAGAAAAGCCACTGTCACATTTTTAGATCCCAAAAAAGGCCTAGAAGGCCTCCAAAACTGAGTTTTTAGTCGGGATACCCAGATTTGTTAACATTCAAACAAGTATAACTTCTGATCCGGGTGTGTGTGTCTATGTGTGTGTCTGTGTGTTGTATATATGTATATATGTATGTATTTTTTTATTTACTTATCAACACACATCAAAAACATATTTTTTCATAAATTTATTTAAAACTAATCTTATATGTTATGGCCGTTTTAACCTTCTATGTCTTTTCAAATACACATATATATGTATTTATTCATAAATATATATGTGTATGTGTGTGTGTCTGTGTGTCAGTGTGTGTTTGTTTGTTGTATATATCTATGTATGTATGTATTTATTTATTTATTTATAAACACACATAAAAAAAATATTTTTTCATAAATTTATTTAAAACTAATCTTATAAGTATATATTAATATACAAATAAATATACGTATAAAAAATTATAACTAAAAATATATATATAAATATATTAACATACGAATTAATATATATATATACTAATATATGAATATATATAAATATATTAATATGAATCTATATCAATATAATAATAAATATAACTACATATATATAGATATATCATTAAATAGAGAACAAAATGAAATGGCTTAGTGGTAAAGGTGCAACCACAAAAGGTGGGAGGTCGCAGATTTGAGTTCTGGTGGAAGCAAATGGGGTGCACGCGTATGAGGATGTGTGGGAAGGGAATCATGCAGGAGACCTCCTAGCACTGATAAAGGGGGTGTCAAGCGCTGATAAAAGAACTCCCCCACATTATTTAATTTTTTTATTTTTTATTTTTTATTTTTTATTTAAATTTTTTTGACCTTTATAAGTGCTTTTTAAAAGCGCTGATAAAGGCTCCTTTTATCAGCACTAAAGAAAAGCACTGATAAAGGGGTCTTTTATTAGGGTTTTTAGCGCTGATAAAAGCGGCCTTCATCAGCGCTTTTCGGAGCGCTGATAAATGGGACCCCCTATATTAGCGCTGAGCTTTACAACGCTTTTTTAGCACTGTTAAAGCCCGTTTTGAGCGCTGATATAGGCTATTTTTATAGTAGTGATTAATGCAAGGTTCTTGAAGAAATATTTCATATAACACATGACATTTATCCGTCTAATAGTACAATAAATTTTCATACAACAACCTCATTTATCTATGATGTTAAACTACATTTCATCATCATCATGACCAATAACCAACACTTAATGAAGTTGGTTCCCTTAAAAAACATGGCACTATCCCCTTTGTATAGTGTATTGATATTTTATGAGGAAAATGGCCCACTTTACGTCCTTTAATATCAGATCATTACATGTTATCTACAAAATAACCACTAGTACATTCTCACCTCATTATGTTTAATGTAATCCAATCATAAATTACATCATTACGACTTGAAAAACCAATGATTCATTGTGCTACCATGTATGAGAGGAATCAATGATAACATCCTCAACACATGATAACAAATTATAACCTTACCATCCATAATAAATAAGGGATGCCTTATGATTACTATGGGATTACTCAATTTCCCAAAAAAGAGGGATTACCCATTCTCTCAAAAAATCTTCTACCATACAATCTTTTAAGACTATATAGGGATTGATTGCAGTACATGCCTGATATAATACTATACCTAGAACTTTTACCCTGACCCAGCCTTAGGCTATAATAAATATAGTCCCCTTCACTACATATAAGAGTGTTATTTGTAGATAAATCCTTACTCTAAGGATAATGTCAATTTGAATGTTTCTTCAGTACCAAAACCCATTCCATCGTCCTATATACTCTAGTTTTGGGTGAAATTTGGATCCCGATGAACTACCCATCCATCAATAATGGAATTTTGGTTTCTTGAGGACACATTTTTTTTTCTATGAATAATAAAAACAATATGGATTTTTTTTAATCACCCACAGAAAGGCCTTTCAAATAAGGGAAAATTCATTATCAGGGGAAATTTCTTCTATCCCCATAAGCCCCAAAAACATTGTACTAAAAACCTCTTTAAAATCTAATCCACATCCATTCCTTGAATTTTTTTTAGTTATAATTTTTCCTGATCCAAGAACCCCCATAATCAAGGTTTATGTTCTCCCTCTCCAATTTGGAGGCATGTCAGAACATCATTTCCCAATTATCATTTTATTACATATTGGATCTATGATGTGTAATCCCAGTCATGTGACCTGAAATAATATGATATCATGTCATCATAGTCACAACATAATAAACTGTATGATAATTTCTTCAATACATGTTGTTAAAATATATTCTTACCATATGTATCAATTATAGGATTCCTAAGGAAAGAAGCTAAGGAAGCCTCATGTCACAAAAATAAGATTCCTCTCATTAGGCAATTCATTGAATGCATGAATAGAATTTTTGGGGCATTATTCCTTCATTTGTTTGTCTGTTGACCCTCATTGTTCCTACATGTCACTAAAATTCATTGTTAAGGTCTCTCTAAATAAGAGATATAATTCATAGAATACTTATATACTTTTTCTAACCAGTACATGATACATCAATAACATTGATCTCCAACTATGATTCAGGTGACCACATTACCATTTTTTACTTCCAGTCACATATTTCATTACCACATGATATTAATCATCCTAGATGACGTACTTGCTGTATGATATTATTCTTCATGATTTGGAAGAACTACATTTAGATTGTTTTATTTTATCATAGGGTATGTAGTGATGCTGAAATATCCAATTTTGGTTCCATCCACAACATAAAAATTCCCCACATTCCCTTTGTATTGGTTGGAACTACATAGATGGAATTAAATGAATAAATATGTATTTTTTTGAATCTGACTTTGATAAGATACATAAAAAATCCCATATTATATATCTTGGTCCATATATAGTGATAAAAAATGACCTCAATCTCTTATGTAAGAGGAAAATCAATGTAATAAAGTTCAATATGAGTTCTCACCCTATTTGTGGGCCCGTATTCAAAGACAACAAAATAAACCTTTTCAAAAAAAAAATAATTTGGTTAGTCTGGGGAATCTACCATAGAACATTGGATGTCATTCTTTATCTTTTATGAAATTTATATTGAAACATGTACCTTCTTTCTTGGGCTCAGCCAAAAAAATAACCCCTTCTAATATATGGGTCAGAGTTATTTGAGGAATATACATCTTGAGATTGATAAATAACATTGACATGAAATGTTCCTCCTATATTCAAAGACATTACTTACACAAACAAAATACATATTTGGGTAATTCCAAAACACCATAATAATTATCTATCACCTAATAATATAATGATATATTCTTGAGGGAACTATTTTTGGACTACGAATAAATTCTCTCTAGTAGGGTTTATATTAATCAACCACAAAAAATGGGTTTTCAAGAAAAAGAAATTCATCCCCTCGAGTGTCCAATATTATCTCTAGAAGTCCCATTGATGTTTTAAACTCATGTCAATCCTTGAATTTGGAATCCACCAAAATGTTTCATAAAACCTTTCCCCTTCATTCCTAATGATGATAAATCATTCTTGGTCAAATCACCTTGGAGAGACCAAATAATAACAATCCATTCATTGCTGATTATCAGAAATTGTATCCCCAAATGTCCTCTCTATAATATTTCAATATGAAAAAATCAATTTTCTAGTCTCATAACATCAAAATTCCTTATGCATCAACCCTCCATTAAACAAGTCTAATTTGTGTATGAGAAACTTCACATTATTTTTCATCATTGATATATGTGTTTCTCCCATTATAATATTCATTCCATACTCAAACAACCCCTTATGTTCTTAGGAAATAAAAATTTCCACAATCATTCCTCAACCACTGGTTGTAGAGTGTCAAACACTATTGAACAAAAATTTCCAAACATTTCATTATATTACCTATTTTTTCTATGCATAATTCACCCTAAAAAGGTCTATAAACTATATAAATACTCAATTTCATGAGATATATATTATATCCCCATAAGAATCAACCATGTTAAATGAGAAGCTACCTTTCATACATGCTCTGCAGTCACTCTTTCATAACTATCACATATCATTCCTTAAATTTTGAAACCAATAAATAAGGCATAAAAAATTATATTATATTGTTAAATAGAATTTATACATTATTAGATTTCTGAGTTATAATTACACAATTCTTTGTCAAATCTATTTGGACTAAAAAACATTATTTGGGTCCTAAACATCCATTAACTTCAGAAATTAAATGATTTATCGTGTTGTAATTATTTAATGATAAATTTACTAATATATGGTATCCATAAAAATAATATTATTCATGTCAAATATTACTATCAAAATTTAATATAAATATGGAATAAAGATATAGATGATCGAGAACTACAAAAAATTCCTTTCCTTTGAAAACTATTAGAGGAAAATCCCCATCCCATAGCCTCTCTTAGACATTATTGTAAATAAATGAAAAAATATATATTAAAACATTACCATTTTTTAGATTATCTGATAATACCTATGTGAACAAAACAAGGGCCTACCCAAGGTGGGTTTGTTTCCCAGATTTAGATTCAGATAACAGAGGGATTTTTTTACTAAAATAATTTCTCTCTAGATATTTCTATTTAATAGCTTCCAGTAACATATTTTTTATGATGATTGTACATGTATACTGGATCCAAGAGCCTTATATTCTTACAGCTCTGCATTCTGTAAAACCATCTGATCATAAATCCAAACTACTTTAAGTACTCTTTAATGAAGCTTATTAGTTGTATTAGTTAAAGCTTTTATATGGAAATTAGAATGATTAAATTCGATTAGATCAGATTCACAAAAGGATTACTACACTTGAGAGATGAGGATAGATTAATGAGGACATGAAAGCACTGATAATAAAACCCACCTATTCTAACCTGATGAAAAGATGAAAAATGATTTAGGATGTATAATGAATCATCTCTAAAGGCGTATCTATGAAGATAGTGTATATATTTTTTGAAGACCATTTTCACAGAACCTAATGTCCAATAGAGACACCTGGATCCTTAACATGTTCACCTTCTCTTATGGTTATATAATGAATGATTCAATTTTCAATATTCTTTCTCACTCTATAATATGACAATGATTTGGGTATTCCCTCGTTATATGCCTTTTCATTAATTTTAGAAATTGAGTTCACATATTTGGTCTTGGTAGGTGGAATTCACAATACTATCCCATTTAGATAAATCTCATTTGATCTCCCAATGGTCCTATAGATAATTGTGGGACCCATATCACTCCCTATAAAAGAATATAATGTAGAAAAAAACACATGGATTGATTATACCATCTTGAAAATATTTTTATCCATCAAAATTCGTTGAAGATAACATGATGGGAAACTAACTAGGAGAGGCCAATAGTGTATGCACCCATCATATTTTCTTCCTCATAACCCTATAAAGATAGTAATACCCCCACATTTTTGAATAACCCCATGAATAGTTATTTGGAGTTATCATAAGAGGAAAATTAATTCCCCTTCAAAAATCATCATGCACCAAAATCAAGAACTGTTGAAAGAGGATCACTGGGCCTAATTCCTTTTTAATTATGGTAATGGGTAAATAAGAATCCTAATTATAGAACACTAACATTTTATGGAAACCTATAAGGAAAATAATATTTTAAAAAGTTTACTATATATAACTATGAAGTCATAATACCATCTCACAATGAAAGAGTGTAGAAGAGTTCTTCCAAAAAACCACCACCATTATTTAACACCACACATTAGTTTGTTAGATAAGGATTGAATGAAAATCCGATGAAATCAATTAACTGCTAAATAGAACCATTGATTCCTCAAGTTGTTGGTTAAATGAAAATAATGTTGAGTACTGCATGGTGAAAGGTTGAATAATGGATTTTTTTAGTATAATAATTTTTATAGAATCAAAATTGTTCCTCCACACATCAATATAAAAATTATAAAGGACTTAAAAAATTGATGTCTGACTGTCACATATATGGACCAAAAAATTAATAAATACATTTGAGTTTGGGAAAAAAATGATGATTGGTTGTCCCTATGCCAACAAGGCCTCCATCATCATGATGAAAACTCTAAGACTAGTTTAGGATAGAGAATATTATTATAGAAAACCTCTCATAAACATGGGAAAAAATCCTAAAAAATCAAATTATGAAGATATTCTGCCCAGATCGAATAACCCCATGAAGTGTGTTGTCTTTCCTTGAGAGTATCCCATTATAAACCCAAAATACGGAAAGTTATTGAATTCAAATGGGTCCTCATTAATCATATCATCGACATAAGAAATATATCATACACAAATACCATTATCCCAACATTTAACTAAACACATGAATGATCACAATGTGTATCAACTAATGATTTGTCTCTCAAAACAAATAATAAATTTTCTAATGGAGGTATTCCCTTTGTATCTTCCCATTAATTGGATGTGGGGATGAATTAAATAAAAAAATTTCTTAGAATGGGAATTATTTCTAATTTTTAGATATCCCATTGGATTATCCCATCTTTCCCATGTAATAAATCAAAGGTGTTGGTTGTAAGAAAATTGACCTATAAATTTTGGTATGTCCATGATTGATGAATATAGAAGAGACTATGAAATCCATGATTCTAATAAAATCAAATTAACACCAATTATTTATTAAATTTAATGAAATTTTTTTCATTACAAAAATGCACATTCCCATTCAACAAAAAAGATTCACTTGGATCATAAATCTCTTATGGAACACCATCATCCACTGGGATTGTATCTTAAGATACTAGTAATAGATGGGTCATGTTAAATGAAATATCCCATGGATATATCATCATTAGGATTTATTCATTGATTCTATATGATATAATCTAAAATAGAGATATTCTAGTGAGCTAATTTATAAATGACATGCTCCGCAATAGGGATGATTACTTGAAAAAAATACATGGGAACCTCTAAAAAAATCTATGGAATATTTTCATCATCTAGTATGAAGATATCATAATCTTTAAGTCCAAATATGTATATTGAAAACCTATTGGAAAATGGGTAATTTAAAATACCTTGAGAATGTCGATTCTTCAATGTATCCTCTTTAGGGATGATGTGAAGTAGAATATCATTTTAAATATTCTCAACAATTGGTGTTCTTCTCTAAATCACTATCATGGAATTGGAAGCCTGATTTTTCTTAAAATGATTCATTTTATCCTTGTGAAAATATCAAGAAAATAATTTCTTATTCTATAAATTAATTTTTTTTTAAAATGAATATCATGATCTATGGACATCATTCACTAATTCCCCATCAAAGACACCATGAAGATGACTGATTAACTATATAGAAGAGTGGAAATACCATATACAATAAACAATAATTTCATTCATGATAAATTCATTAATAAAGCAGATAAACTAGGCAGTGGAAGTAAATGAAAAATGCATTGCAAGGACCATGTTCAAAGAGAGGATTGATAAATCAATAATGAGTCTAGACATCTATTTTTAAGAGTGGTATTATTTATTGGTCTACATGATTACATTAAATTAGTACAAATAAGACCAGCATCATTATCATAATTACATACAGTTTAATTGGATTGGTGTCAATTATTATGTGGGGAATTTTTGGGGTCTCAAAAACTCTGCATGTAAGATGAAAATATTTTCCAAAATTTTGTAAGGGTAAAATAAAACTAGAAGTGTTTGAAAAATTATAAATGCATCAAAGACATAAATTATAGGTTGGTTCCACATTTTGATCTTACAATACAGACATCTTCTCTACTAAGAATACAACTAGAAAATTGTTTATAGTACATGAAAGTGTTTTCTAGAACCCATAAATGAAAAAAATCATTATTGGATGGTGTATCCCATGCCATTTCATGATCATCCCCCACAAGTGAGAAGTAGTTTATGGGTGAAGATTGTGTTTTCTATCCCCTTGCATGAAAATTGTTCTTTTCAGGCACATAGGGTTCATTCCAACCCTTAACAATGAAGTCCATACCATGGGAGTCTATCCATCATAGTAGTTAACTACCTCTATTCCTCTATAAAACCCCTATATTGAGACGATTGGAGAAAGGGACAAAACTAACAAGGGAAAGGTTCGATATCTATTAATACCCCTGAGATAAATCAATCATATAATGTAAATGTAGAAAATGAATTCACTTGACTATCCCTAGAATCGTTATTGATTTTAGATTGCATTTTGAAAAGAATAAATGGATGGCCTCTTTGTGTTCTATAACCCCAAATATTAAAAGGCTCTATGGAAGGACCCCTACCCAATGTGGGAAGATTCTACCTGGGAAGAAAACATACCTATTCAGAAAATAACTACATAAAAAGTACCCACATCCATGTAGAATATCACTACAAGGAGAAAAAATCGTCCCATGTAATAAAGGCCATGTTGAATAGTGAATATCTGTGTGTTCTTATTTCCCACTCTTACTGCTTCTATCCCATGTATTTTGGAAATAATGTGTACCCATAATTAATTTAATTAATGGCTATCTCCATCAACCATTTTTTATGAATCTCTAAGCCCAACATTGGCTTCCACATGGGTGTGATGCCAAGGCCTCTTCAAAATCCACAAGATATGTATTTTCACATTAGAGTATCCAATTATACAGACATACCCATAGTAAATGGGGAAAAATTGGTAATATAATTAATAATGGGGTACTTATAATGTTCATGAGCATACATTAACATGGTAATGAGGTTCCTGACCATTGATACTATTCCGGATGGATCCCTGGTTAGGGAAGTGACTTCTTTTGTCTATATACCCTCCCTATACCCCTGTTTCATCAGTCAAAGGGGGAGGAGTAGAAAATTATGGTCCTGGAATGTCTTCTAGATTTATAATATACCAATTTATATAGGATTTATCAATCCTCCTACAATTTATTTACAGAGCCATAGCTAGATGGGTCGGCATACGTGACTATCTAGGTTATAGAAAATAATGTGTTAATGGGAAATTAATACCATATATCTCTTCCCATGGGACCATGATACCAAAACATGCTATGAAATTAGAATTAGAACAATCTACCTTTTCCACTTCCATCAGGACTCGGTCTCATTTTCTAATGCAAAAGTGATATTGTGTGGTTTGTAAATCAACAATTTCATCTTTTTTCTCACTATGGTCATGACTCACATTGTCTTAGAGGTTCATGGAGATCACGAAATAAACATGAAAACATAAAAAAGAGGCTCGTAGTAGGAATAATCCCTAAAACCATGTAATCTTAACCTCCCAAGTTTCATATCCCCAATACTGAAAATATATGGGAATCAATAGAAGTGTAATCCCCCAAAAAAACATCAAAACACAATTATTTGAGGATTTCATCATGGTTCCACAAACAAGGGACTCCTCGTAGATGTAAGTTCCAAAACCATGTTACAATCCTCTCAAAGGTCCCTATTCTATATTATACAACCCTTCAAAGGGATATATTCCTATTGAAGTATGAAAAGGGTCCTCTTATATAGGTTTAAACCATAAAATATCTTAATTATGAGTATTTTGATTTATAAACAACTAGGATATATATGAATACCACATGGGGTCCAAACATAACACTCAAAATTCACCTAAAAGATCATTGGGTTACATACCTAATAATATAATTTGAATCCCAGTGGGACATATTACATTATTTTATCTTTCATAACAACCCTTATTGGGCCATAATATCACTGAGATCCTTTCCCAATATAAGAGACCAGATATCTTATAGGTTCCTCAGGAATCTTTGGTGTAATCCACACACTAGCACATGGCTTAGAACCCTTCACATAGACTTCAATGTTGGATGACATTAAAATACATGGTTTAGACATTATCAATAGTTCTTAAAAGGTATGATGTATCCTTTTAAATGGTGAAGAACTATGTGGGTTCTGATGAATATAAGAATTATATGTATGAATCACATATCATGGATCTAATATTGAAATCAAATCAATTATTATCATCCAAGATCATAGTAAATTCATGAGAACCTTTCCATGTGGTTTAAAACTGATAAATGTAATGATTAATGATATATAGATCACATGACCTCATATAAAAAGGTTACATTGTTGGATATCCATAAATACATAAGTATCTCTCCGTTGATCCAGAACCTTAGATACATATATAAGTTTCCAAATCCATTGATGTAATGAATTGACTGTTAATTAAAGGTTGAAACATATCATACATGTGAACTAATAAAGGAATGATGAAAATTTATTAAATTAAATAATTAAGAGAGTCCTAAAATATGCAATAATTAGGAAAAAAATTGGTGTGATGAGATCAACTTCCCATCAAGTTTACCATTGTGAGTTCTTAAGTATCATTGGACATGTTCACCAATGAGATTCTACCTTTGAAATGTTTTTCGGTGAGTCATCCAAATATAATATATGTTTGTTGTTTATAATTATGTGACCAAACAATGTTGGAAATTTACCTGTTGTAAATGAGTGTGAAAAAAGGGTTTACACAAAATGAATGATTGTGAAAAATTAAACCCCCCCTCATAACCAATCAAAATTTTTTACATGATCTTTTTTCGAAAACAAAAATGAAATTATCTAAAATAGGTCAGACTTCCTTCATATGCATTGGAACTTCCTATATAATAAAATCATATTTTTTATAATTTTATTACACTATCACATTCATATATATATATACATCATACAAAATAAGATTTAATATTTTGTTTTTTTCACCCATTTAATAATTATTTTTTTATTAAAAGCAACATTGTTGGTGATATCTTCTTTAAATTTCATAAATGTTTGGCTTCGGTAGTTTTGAACCACATTCCTTGATCATTTTCCATAATATCCTATATTTTAGTCATGATATATATATCATATATATTCATTACATACATAATGTCTTTCGTAAATAAAATTATAAAAGGAAAATTTAATGGCAATGCTCACGGAGATTGAAGGATTTAGGTATGCATGTACACTATTTTAATTTCTCAATAGAAGAATTGAAATACAGATAAATAACCAATAACCATTTTATAATAAATATTATATAATATATTTCATATATATTCATTAAATCCATCCCAGTTTCCAAACCAGAAAGTAGGAAATGAAAATTGAATCATAATGCATTCGGTTGGAGGTAGTCCACAAGTATGCACGAGAGATGTTATAGTTTTCTAATGTTTTGGATGTTAAGAAAGTATTGTAACAACCCCATACCCAGTAGGAAAATACTAGGTATAAAATCTAATATGACTAAATATTTTATTAGTTTTGGAAATTGGTAACATACATGATTCTCATACTACGTTTTTAAACCCAAATTACAATATAATATTTTTATAATAACATTATTCCCTCTATTATATCCTTATATTTAAAATAATTTGAACTTCAGGTAATCCTGAGAAAGAATTAAAATTAGGGTGATCTCAAAGCCATAGTAATGGTGAAGTATAGTGGATGATATCATAATTTAAAAAATCAGGATCAATATGAAATGAACAAAATAGATAGCCAAATATCTAACCATGTATAATATTTGACTAACTGACTATCACTTTCAATGGTAATGTAAATAATTAAAAAAGCATTCCATTTAATCAATAAAAAGACTATCATAACTGAATATGGCATAGAAAATATAGAATGGTGAAAAATGAAAACATGTTCAATTTTATTAAATTATTGACAATCATAACTGGATGAGGCATAATCAATATGGTATGATTAAAAATTGGAAAAATATATAATTAATCAATAAATTGAGAACAGAATTAATCCATAAATAATATCATAAAATAAATATCATGTGTTGTAATAACAAAATTATCAATGAAGGAGATTTATAAATATTGCGTGTAATGATCTCATGAATCATGATATCTCTACTATCATGATATATCTACAAGACAGTTTAAAATCCATCAGTAGTAATGCATAAGAAACCCATTTAACAGTGGACATAAAAATAATTAGTTACATGAGACTATTTATTTATCTTGTGAGTATCTATAATATTTCATCGACTATATTTTTCTGTCTAGATCATTCCTCTTATATTGAATAATAATTTTAATCAAGAAATTGTGTCTTATCATTAAATATTTGTATTGAGTAATGAATATGGATTCATAATTAATTACAAAGATAAGAAAATAAATTTTTATTTAAAAAAACATAAATATATCGTATAAATATTTTATTCAATAAATATAAAAATGCTAAATAATATTGATTGTTAGGTGAAATCTGATGTACAATGATCATAAGAAAGTGAATGTTTCAATTTTATGTTAATGACTGAAAAATGAATCCAGAAAGTGAATTTAAATACATTATTTAAAAAACTGATGATAAAAAATATATCTAATGAATATGTATAGTATCAATACAATATTAGACCATTGGATTAGGATAAATCAGTTTTTTCCACTAATGAATATAAATACCATAAATATATTTTTGGAATCATTCTTGAGGAAAATGTTTTTTCAGTTTCAAAATCACTATTTAAAACTGAATTTTCACAAAAAAATTGAAAATAATAATTTAATCATATAATTTATACTTTAGAAAAATGAGTTGTCATAATGGTAGGAAATTATTTACATTATTAGTATTTTAAAATAAATATTCCTTTCTCTATTATAGTAAAATCCAAATGAGCCTATTTATAAAATCACATAATGATTCCATTCAATTTTCTCTGTAATAATAAAAATGGGTATAAATATATTTAAAAAATACATTGAAAATGGTTAAAATATTATCATATAATTATTAGAAAACATGGTTTTGAAATATAATTGATCTCATATGGAAGGGAGAAATGATGTCCTATTACTTAAAAAAATCTCCACAATTTTAAGTACCGAAGATTTCTAAAATGGAACAATTAGATTAAAAATAATGAAAAATTTTGTATAATAATATTAGGGAAGTTTATAATCCAATTATACTGTTTTTAAATTAATGTAAATTCAATAATTAATAATCCTAATAAAAATGAGATTTTGAAATAAAACATTATAATGATTATAGTGTTGAAGTGAGAAATAACCAAAGAATTGATTATCTATCTCAATTATAAATCCTCAAAAAATGTGGTAATAAAATATTTTATGTTAAAAATTCAATAAATAGAAAATATTATAATATGAAAATTGATAACAAAGTAATAAAAACCCATTAAAATAAATTTAGTTATGAAATTCTCCCCCAATTTGCAAGTTCTAAGTCAAATACACATCGATGAAATAATAAAAAAATATACTTAAAATAAAATTAATTATAATGGAATCGTGATATTATATTTCAAAGGGTTATTATATAAACTTTATGAAATAAATTAGGTGCATAACATTAAAACTTACTTTAATTAAGGGAAATTGAGTGGAATTACCATACATCATAGTAATATTCAAGAAAAATACACTTGGATGAAATAATTCAAATTGAAACATAAAATTTTATGATGTATGAAATATTAGTGATATTTTATGAAGAATATTTAGTGTATTCCCCATAGAAAATAAATAGGTATGTAACATAAAGTTGTGCCACAATTAATGGAAATTGAATCAAAATCTATTACCTCACACTTCCTTATTGGTTAAACAAGATTTAACATATTCTATTGTGGGGTTTTAGATGTTATTGTCATTTAAAATAACAATATTAAATTTATAATATCATATATTATCATTTTATGACATCTTATCACCCATTCGTTGTTTCGTTTTATTTATTTTTTGATTGTTTTGATTGTTAATTTATTTGTTTTCTTATGCATGTATTATAATGAATGTTAAAATTAATATTAATATAATATAGTTTCATTACTAAAAGAATAATAATAATGACATGATTATAATATTTATGGATAAATTATACTTTGGGGACAAATCATGACTAAAGGTGTAGAGAAATGATGTATGTTACAATCATAGATACGATATTCCATATATTTGCATGAGTAATGATTTAATTTTTAAATGATTATTATGGAAAAAGGAATATAATACTTTACCTTAAATAATGATAACAATATCATATTACTACTTAAAATACACTTATACTTATCACCTATGTGGTGTGGATAATAAAAATGTGTCACATCACTTAATGATGGCGGTAATGATGTTATAATTAGTCAATGTATGAAATGAAAGGATGTATTATCAATTATTAGTAATTAATATGTCTTTAATATTATAATTATGTAATTTGTATCACATATTTTCAAAAAATCTAACATTATCACCTACTTTCAAATGTGTTAGTGAAAAAATGAATCAAATCGCCTAGCAAGGTGGTTGCTTATCTAATACACGAATGATGTTATTTTAAAAATTATGGAATAGAAATTAATTATTTATATATATTATAATGACTCTATAAGAATAATTATGCTATTATTATCACAAAAAACACTATAAACATCATTATACCCATCATTTAGAGGTGGTAACAGAAAAAAATGATAGAAATCTATTTGCAATGTTGAAGTCTTTCATACACACAAATGAGGATTTGATAAACAATTTGATGGGAGTGGATATGGTTACCGATAATTTAATAAAAATAAAAATAATAAATTATACATATTACTTTTAGGATACCATACCATTATTTTTTAAATTTAATTAATATAGGTGGTAGAAGAAATAAAATAAAAATTCGCATTGAATAATGTTACCACTTATTTGAGTAACCACACTATGATTTTATCAATGATATCATTTTTGGATTTTGTATAAAAATATAGATTATAGGAAGTGGGTAAATAATTTCAGATGATATATTGTCATTCTAATGAAAAATTGTTTTCATGGTGTGTAGAAGAGAAGAAAACATAAGCTTTTTATAAGTGAGGTGAGTGACAAACTTGCAATTTTTGGAAAACGGTTTACCCATGTTTTCTACATTCCATGGGATTAAAACATGAGTATTATTAAGATTAACATATTATTAATAAATTATAGGGTGATAATATATATTTTAGACCTTTTTAGGTCATTTTAACACTTATAATTTTAGTTTAACCCCTTAGTATTCATTTTTACCTTAACTATAGTACATATTTTAAATATTTTAACTCATTATTTTACAAAAAATATTGGTGACCATATTAGATAATATTAATTACTATGATTCAAAATATAGAATACATTTTTTAAAATTTCCATTAAAATTATTTTATACTTTAAATTTAACGGTAATCCCATAGATACAATAATAGTGAAATTTTTTTGTAGGAAAAAATGTTCGAAAGATTATAGTTTTTTTATATAAAAATTAAATATAAAAATAATTCAAATGCACTAAAATTTATATATATATATATAATTGATCAAATTTTACCTGAAAAATTAAAACTATACTCTTATATTATGAATAATTAAAAAAAATGTTAATTTCCATTTATATTAATAATTATTCACTATCAATTGAAAAATAAAACAATTTTATAAAACATTTAAAAATTCAACCTAAGTTAATTTAGATATATTTATTTAAAAATAATTTTAAATTTATAATATAATGAGTCTATATTTTGTAAAAACTATTTTTAAATTATGCGCATGAAGCATAGAAAAACTGTCTCTTAGAAAAAATTATATTTATTCGAAATCATTTATTTTTACTTCAAATGATTATTATTTTGATTCAAATTAATAGATAACAAAAAATTTTATAATTTATTTTTTTTATATTCATACATAGAAAAATTAATATATATGTGATAATAATATACTATATTACACTTCATTTATACTAAAGGTTTGATTTTCTATCAACTATAGATGAGAATAAATTTAAATAAATATATATTTTATGGTTTGGTTAATATTAATTAATTATGTCTTCAATAGTATAAAATAAATGGTTATTATTTAATAAATTTAATATAATACAATCTCCAGATCATTATTAAATTTCATCATTAAAATTTTAAATTGATCACGATAATAAGGGGTTTTATATTTGATAATTTATTTATTGAAAACCCATGTCATAAATGTCGAAATTAAATACCCTCTTAATAATCAATAAAGGGATGTAAAAATGTTACATGGTTTAAAAAATATCATGGTTTCAATGTAGGGTAACATCGATGGAATTTCAATATATGAACAAGTAATAAAATAGAAAATAGTTATAGTGATTGATAGAGGACATTTATCAAAAGAATGGGAGTCCTTAATGGAATGTTAACGACATTGAAAGAATAAATATTTTATTATTTAATAACCATTTGATTCTTTTGATATGACTATAAAGGATAAATTTTTAATATTGTTAATATATAGTCTATGAACAATTTTAATTTCTATTAATATTAGGAAATATATTGATTTTGGTATATTTCATAATCACAATTTTATCCTTTGTTGTGCTTTTATAAATTTTATAATTATTCAAATACTATAGGAAATGAATATAAAAAATGTAGTTTTTTATGGGTGAAGAACTAAAATGATCATTTTATAGATCTTTATACCCTCAATTTAATTTTAATCCCAACATTTTATATCGAGTTATTATTATACCTACATTATAAGTACTGGATATACAATGAGGAAAAATCACTACATAGTAATGTAATACATTAATCATTGAAACCTTATTAATTGTTAGAATTAAAATATTTCATATAAGGTTAAATTTATAACCCATTCAAAATATTCATATAAAAAACATTAGAAATAAGGACACTCAATTTCCAAAACAAAAATATCATTAATCCCATAGACAAAATGAAGAATCTCTTAAATGTTACAAACAAAACATGCGAATACATTTATCATGTAATTTATGGTAATAACATAATTCATGAAAAATATTTATTGGCCAAAATTAATACTTCCTTATTCCTTAAGTAAAAAACATATTATATCATAGATTTATTAAATCCAAATCTAGTATAACTCCATTAATGAAAGTATAAACCACTTTGTCAACAAATCATAAAACAGTATCAAGGCCGAAAGTACCATCTTATTAATTAACCTATATCAATCTTATAATTATCCAAATTTCATTTTCTCAAAACCATGAAAATATATTGGGTTATCTTTCCCCCAATCATTTTTCCCATGATGATCAATCTTCTATTGAAATATTATTCTTGTTCGTTGCTATCATTTAACAAATTCATTAAAATCATTAATGAAAAAGTAATGTAGTAAAATTTTTATAAATTTCATTATTCTTATCACCAGGATAACATTAGAAAAATACCCAGATGAAAAAAAGTCTTCAATCCAAACAAAAGAACATTAATCATTCCACTTTATCTGTGGTGAAATTATAATAATGATAATGATACATTATCTTCTTTTGAGGTGTATTACTTTGACACTAGAGACATTGATATACGCAGTTCCCCATGTATTTATTTATTGGATCATAGTATATAGGGAAACTTTTCTTACATTATAAAAAATAATAATTTCAGTCTTTTCTACACACTTGTATCAAACTCTGATTCCTTTTAAGTAACAACATCTGTCTATCATTCCAAAATTATAAAATTTTGGAGAATCATTCATTACATTCTTCAATTTTTTCCCACTACCATCCTCTTATTCTATTATATTTCATCAAATCCATAATATATGTTTAATTATTTATTTTTCTTCTTAGATCATGAAACTATGTCATTACATGATGGGATATTTTGTGATAATATATCCCTTCAAAAGATTGGTTTTATCACATCAATGAAACACTCAATCATACTCCTTGGACTATGTACATTGAAATGGTTAGAATTCATTATTCTCAGAAACATTTCTAAATGTTGTATTACACTATATTAGAACATATAATTATGAAAAAAATTGTGTGATCCCAAAACCTGTGAAATACATAATATAAAATACATGTTATATGCCCAAACAATCTCAAAATAATAAACATGGTTTCATTAGTAATATATCTATTTTCCAATCCTCTATAATTTTTTTATTGAAAATGTGAATTATCCCATGAATATCGCTAGGGAGAGTAAATCTAGGTGAGTATTATGTCCCGGTTTCATGCACCAAGTGATGAACTTGTGAATCGTAATGTGATTTTTCACATGTCTCAATCCTATGTAAATTTGTGCCAGAACATAGTCTACTTGTAGTAACCATATTTGGATGTATTATGAGGTAAAACCACATAATAGTTCCCATACCAAAAGATTAGGATGTTATTATACACTTACCATACATTTTTGTAATAGGTTTTGTTCACTAATCAATGTTTTCGTAAATTCTGTTCCCACTGATTCTACTAAACTTACTCTAATACCTATAGTAACAACCTTGACCCTAGTATCCTAGAGATGCTGTCTAATTTATTTCATTGTCATGAGATTAAAGGAATCTGATCATGAATTATTGAATAGTGTAGTAATATGGTTAATGAAGATACATAAATTATTACCATATTATATTTGAAAAGAAAAATTACAAGATACTTTTTTTGAGTAAAACATTAATCCCTATATGATATAATTTCATATCAAACATAGTATATTTCATGTATTAATCATATAGTAAACAAAATAATATTGAGATACAATTCTATATAAGGGTTATGTTAAATGGAGTCTATCATGAATTAATGAATTACAATCAATAAAGAATTAAATATATATTAAGGTAAATATATGAAAAGATGCACAATTAAAATAATTTACTAGCATAAAAAATAGGAATATAATAACTAAAAACACATATCATTTAGTCAGAACAATAATATAATTATTATGTATGGAACAATAAAAAAGGAATGGTAAATAACTAAAAAATCATATATTAAATGACAATAGTATTATTAAAATATAAACCATAATCAATATGAAAAGTTAAATAACTAAAGTCATGTTCCTTTTATTCAATAACATGGTAATAAGACGCATCCATTACTAACATCATTGTCAAAAAATTTGGATAATAATAACTAAATTATCATTAAAGGTGATTATTAAAAATTGTACTTGTAGATATCAGGAATCATGAAACCTTTAATGTGAATATCTATTCGAATTATAGGTTAAACCCGATGTGTAATTATATAATAAAATATCATTTAACTAAGGCTAGACAACTGAATCATCTCATTAGACTAATGATTCATTGAGGGGATATCAATAACACGACCCAACCCATATTTCATTTTCAAATAATTCATCACATATATAAAATAGATTAACTTTTATTAAAAATGTGCCTTGTCATCAAATATCTTTATTGATTAAAGAATATATATTTATCAATTTTTTCCTAGATAAAAAAACAAATGAAATTTTAAAAAATTATATTCTGATATGATACTTGTATAATAAATAATCTTATATATTATAAATAATAATAATATTTAGCGAATTTTTTTTTTAAAATGTTGGGGCCGAAGCCTCATTTTTATTATTAAATCAAAGCAAAGACCTCTTTAATTGGGTAGAGGGAGACCCATTAAATAGCTCATAGGCCCAGTGGGCATTCCTCCCATTACATAGCCCGTTGGCCCAAATTTTAGCCCCAAGACCCATTCTGTGAATAGTACTTCTAGAGTACCTGCATTGCTACAGTCCGACACAGTACCCGCCACCACTACAGTTCCCCTGCCGCCGCTACAGTTCCGCCATTGCAATAGTATCTTGGCTGCTACAGTAGCGATACAGTGCTGCTATAGTACCCTGCACCCCATGGGTTTTGAACCCCCATTTCTCATGTAGAATTATGGTAATTGAAACACTTTTATTTTTAGAGAATATTTATTGCCTAATTAAAATTAAAAAGTTAATATTTCATGGAGATATTAATGATAATAAAAATGATTTTATAAAGGTAATTGAAACACTTTTATTTTTTTAAAATGATCATAAACCATCCATAGAAAGAATAATTATTATATAGATTAATTGAAATACCATAATAATATCATTAGAAACATTATTGAGTAAAGCATAATTTTCATTTTGTAAATGAATTTTAAAACCATAATTTCACCGAAAATATTGAAGTATATTTCGTTAATTTTTTTAACACTTATAATGTAATATTAAAAAAATATAGTGGATGTTATGGAAGGAAACATAGTATATGTTGATTAATATAAAAAGGCAATTCTTACAACTTTTTCACTAAAATCAAAAATGATCATTGTTTTGAATATGAAA
Source organism: Viscum album (assembly GCA_963277665.1). Lineage (NCBI taxonomy): Eukaryota > Viridiplantae > Streptophyta > Magnoliopsida > Santalales > Viscaceae > Viscum > Viscum album. The sequence goes on along the minus strand of OY728134.1, from coordinate 598,056,431 downwards.
ATAAAAATCCATTAAATAAATTTAAAAAATAATAATGGGTAAACATCTATTTAATAGATAATTATTAAAAGGTTAATTTTTTTAATATATTTAGAAATCATGGATTTGAAAAAAAACAGATTTCTAGCCGAAGGATAAAATTATTTTTTATTTTCCTAAAAAAAATTCTAAAAAAATTTTATGTACCAAACAAAATAAAAATGGTAATATTTCATGGAAAATAATAAACATAATGACAATAAGAAAATTAATTTGTTTTGATAAATAATGATATTTTATTTTCATTCAATGGAAACCCAATAATACGAAATCTCAATTTATATGAGATTGTGAAGTAAATCCTTACAATGATCAAAATATTGAATTGAGAATTAACCAAGGAATATATTATTTCTATAAAATAAATATCCACATAAAACAATTGAAAATAAAAATAATAGATAGTAAAAATTAATTACCCACATAATATAAAAATATCAAAGACAACTAAGGATTAATATAGCCCATTGAAATGAAATTGGGTTATGAAATTCAATACAAATGGAAACATTCATGCCAAATCCCATTGGGTGAAATTATTTTAATTGGAACTTAAAATACAATTAATTGTTAGTGATTCAAGATATATTATTTCTAAAAGATATAAAATCTATTAAATATATATAGTTATGTGTATAACCTTCAATAGGACTCAATGAACTAAAATTGAGACGAACTGCCCTACCACTCTATATTATTCAATCCAAATATATGTGGATTAACTTATTTAAATTGAAAAATATAATTCAATTAATTTTTAATTGTTCTTGATATTAAATTTTAATATGTTATTTTATACACCATATAAATGAAATTTTTAAATAATAGAAAAATATTCCAAAATGAACGGAACTTTTGATGGAATCGCTTACCTTGAAATTCCTTTTGGTGAAATTTTAATTTACCAAAAATATAGTGGTTTTAAATATGTTATTAACTAACAATATAACTATATTAACATTTATAATATAATACACGATGATGAAATATAATATTATAACCCATTAATAATTAATCAATAATTATATTCATTATTTTGGTTGTTAATTTCCTTGTTTTCTCAAGAATGTTTTGTCACTAATAATGATTTCATAACCCATTTGACGGAAGTGAAGATCATTGTAGGTAATTAACATTACCTAAAAAAAGAACATTATATGTATGTTATTTTGGTTATAATATCATCATTTATTGAACATAATTGTAGGTTTCAGAAGAAATAAAATAAAAACATTTGTTGAAGAACATTACCCCATCTTGAGAAAACCTCAATATGACTACACCAAATCCTAATAAGGATTGGTTTATATAAATAAAGGATTCTAAGATTATGATATGGAATATTTTAATTATTTTGGGTGTATATTAGTTAAATTAATTGTTTATAATTGGTAAATAATAGAGGATATGGGTGGCCTTTTATAAGTGAGGTTAGTGGCACAATTGTAATTTTTGAAAATAAAAAGGTATACCCACGGATTTTAGAAGTCACAAGTATCCAATATGAATTATTATAGACCCTTAATCATGTAAATTTTTAAATTTTAAAACAAAATATATTTTTTATAATATTTGTATTGTCATTTTATCCATTAACTTTTTAGTTTCCCATCCCCTAGTAAATCATTTTTTACCTAAATGCAATAAGTTGTAAATACAATTAACACTTAAAATTTTATTCAAAAATTAAAACTAATGTATTAGATATTATAAATAATATTGATTAAAAATATTGTATCCTTTTTCAATCATCTAATAAATTAATTGAGAAAAATAATTTAAAATTAATTCCACACATGCAATGAGATAATGAGTTTTCAAAGAGAAAATGTTCAAATAATTACAATTTTTTTATATAGAAATTAAATATGTTAATATTTATGATGACCTAAATTTTATTAATAGATATATAGTTGATCTAATTTTACTTTTAAAATAGACCAAAATATAATTGAACATTATAAATAATTTAAACGTAAAGGAAATTATAAATTAAAATAATTATTTTTTACAATTAATCGAAAAATAAAACAATTTAGAAAAATCCAAAAAATAACCTGAGATTAATTTTTTTATGATTATTTAAAAAAACTATACATTTATCAAATAAATTTTATAAATTTTGTAATAAAAATTAAATAATGTGCACGAAGTGCGTCTAAACTATATTTTAGGAAAAACATTATTTTTAGGAAAAACTTATTTATTTTTTGATTATAATTTTATTTGTAATAAATAGATTACTGTAATACCACATTTCATTTTATAATATCAATAATATCTAATTTAATTTCTATATTATAATGTAATACAATAATATGGTATATTTAGATGTCGGGTTTCATCTTCCATATGATGTTGAAGTGATTAAATTTAATTAAATATATATTTTGGGTTGTTCAATATAAGTGATGTTTGTCAGATATGCTAAAAAATATTTTTAGTTTAGAATTTATAGGTCACACATATAGATATTAAATTATAATTTTATAAGTTTAATTATTTCATTATTTTCATATATAGTCATAATCAAATAAAAATAACCATGTGTAGAATGTGGTGATGATAAATGAATTGTATCGCAATGTGGAGATGGTAAGTTGTGTGTACACACAAGGAGAATATTCACATCCGTTTTTATAGAAATATGGGGAATAATGGTGGTTTTAAATCATAACCACATTACATAAAATTGATTATGATAAATTTATTATTTAGCAAATAATTTAATTGATTTAGAAGAGTTAAAAGAATAATTGAAAATAAAATTTTTGTCCCAAGAGATTACCTCCCCTTTGAATGAAATCATTTAGATCTCATCTTATGGACCATATTTTTGGTGTATTTATAGATCCATAACATATATAATGTATATAAGGAAGTTGATAGGGTATTCAGGTAGGGGACGGTCTGGAAGATGATGGTTGAGTAAGAATACATAATGACACGAGATGTAGCGAATAAATGTTTATCCTTTTATAACGGAGGGAAGGGGCATTTATGGAATTACAAAAATATTTAAAAATATTAATTAAATAATTTTCAAGAAAAATGCCTCAAAATGGACCTAGATTTGAACTTATAGTATTATATGTTCGAAATAATAAAATCCATTAAAATTGGGAATGGTTTTTCAAATATTATAATCTATATCTTTTGGGTTAACCCCTTAGTTAACATACTTGAATAGTAACCATAGTAACATAAAATTCACTTTTAAGAGGTTATAATTATACTTATAATGTATCTGTTGACTAATAATTAGATAATGGATGGAATTTTAGAGCATATATTATCCCCTTTTTCCTCTCCAAACATTTTGATTATATTTAATTAATTTAATAAAATATTATTTTTCATAAAATATAAGTAATGTAAACATTGACTCTATTAATTTATGTTGACATAAAAGACATAAATTTAATGTTTTAATTTTAATTTAATCCATTAATTAATTAATAAGATGTTATATTCAAAAATAATAATAATAACCTATAATTCAGTCGAATTATTTCCCTTTTGAAAAAATTGAGGTCATTTATTTGTTTTTATTAATTTAACTAATTTTCTTTTGGGGTTGTGTATGAATATAAGTTAAATATTTCGTAAAATAATTGAAATAACTTACCATCATTAGAAAAGTTTATCCTTCTCAAAATAACCATTTTGATTCATTCATCAATTTATAATTTTCTATATGCGTACATGTAAGAGATACTTAAAACTAAAATAGTGAAATTTCGTAATATTGAATGATTTAAATATTATATTAGAAATTATCCTGAAATAGTTTCCATAAACAGAATCAATTTCAATCATATAGTGATAAGGGTCGAATTCGATACATTTAATAAGAATTAAGATGAAATATTATGTTCAAATCAGTTATTTTCAACCAAGGTGTCTCAATTTACACTTTACTATGGTGGTAAATTTATCATGGTAACTATTAATATTGAGGAAAAATTATATGAACATGTAATAACCCTCATATTTTAAAAGAATAAATTAATTATTAATATTACATCAATCACACAACACGTAGATTAAATGACAGGTGAAATATATTACTATTATATCCTTGATGATAAATATTGGGATATAAATAGTTTTAAATATATCATTTAATAAATATAGTGGTATTACTTAAACTAAATTTATTGATAATTTATTAATGAATTAAAACTTATTTTTTAATAATGTTATTTTATTTTATAAAAAATGTTCTTCGTTTAAAAATTATTTTTATTTCATTCCCTTGAAAATATATATAATATATATTTTATACCTTTTAGAAATGTTAATTTATAAAATAAAAAAAATATATTACCATACCATAAATAAAATAAGTTGAAATAATTTTTTTTTAAATGAGTAATTATTCAATGAAATGTGTAAATTACTATTTTCTCAAATACAAATATTTTCTTTCCTTAAAAAAATAAATTTAAAATTTCAATTATATTTTTGAATTTATATTAAAGTGAAATATAGACCATTTTATTTCGAATAATCAATTACTTTCATTTTAATAATCATTTTTTATGGTTTGAGTATTTGTTTATTTTTAGGCTTAAAATGGATTTTTTCACACTGTTTATAAATTCACAATGTTTATAAATTTTAATTAACTAAAATATCTCATATCGGAGAAATTAATAAATGAAATTAAAATATTTTATAACTATTTATTTTAATTACATTCAATAAATTATGATTTGTGGTCCTATAGTTGATATAAGATCATTGAATTCATGAAAAATGAATTTCTTGAAATACTATTTTCCAACATGATTTGTGGGATAAATATAAAAATATTTTTTTATTTTTTTTTAATTTTAATTGATAAAATGGATTTAATATATAAAATATTCTTAATTAATATTATATATTAAGGTCAAAATAATTTATTATATTAATAAATACTAAAGGTTAAAAAAACTTATTACCTCGGTTAATGTTTAAACCATTTTACCGTTCGGTTAAACTAAAGAAGTTAAATTAGTAAAATGTTTAAAACATGTATATTTTTTAATTTTTCATTATTTCTTGGACCATGACACCAATAAAATCCATTATTTATCTTTTTGAGATACACTATGATTTAGAGTGGCATCCCAATATTAAATAGTTTTTCTTATTTACAAAACATCCACCTCTACTCAATTTTAAAAGGGAACCCCATAACTGAATATATAAATATATCTCAAAACATTTATCTCGATAAAAAGTAATAACATAAATCACAAATAACCTTATCCATAGTCTAGAGCATATGGTCCTTCAAAAAGTACAACCTTTGTGCCTATAAAAATCCTTCCAAACTAGGTTCCCATAAGAGAAGTTAATTATCTTTACTAAGATTTTTATTTATTATTCATATTTCAGAACACGAATTATGTATTTAAAATTCAAATATAAAAAATTTTCCCATATACTGAGTTGTTACTAAGTTGTTGGAATAATGTTTATCTATCTACTATATTTGTCGGAGTAGGAAACTCAAGAGGCAGTGGGGGGATAAATTGAGTTCTAATAAAATGGTATGTTATAATGATTACTTGAAAGAATTACCCAATTAAAAATAAAACATTCCATTTAATCAACATAATAAAAATTTAATAGTTTGACTCATCAAATATTTTTTCAAAAGATTTACTAATTCTTAGTCATATCAATATGATATACTCCTACCACTTTTGATACTACTCTAATAATGAAAAATCGTTATAAATACTATCCCAGACTAACTATCAAAGTAAAATTTATTTTTATGAAATATTGGTTACAAATAGAAAAACTAAATTAAAAGAAATAGTAGATAAAACAAGTGATTCAATCTTAAGGTGAGACCAAATCAACTCCAATTGGTGATCACATGTCACCAATCTATATGTGTTTGTGTGTGTGTAAGCTTTTCATCCACACAACAGATGAGGGTCAACAAAAGAACACATGCCTATTTGAGTAAAAATACTCTTCCACTGTTCTACATCAGGAAAATGAAAAGCCGGTCAAACAAGACCTCTTACAATGTTATACATGGGTAAATAAGGTGTAATAAGATTTCTGAGATATGATATCTTGTATCCTTCAATTTCAACCAAGATACATAGTGTATTTTATTATAGGAAAAAACACTGCTAGAAAAGTAATGAAAATAATACTTAGTAGAGAAAAAGTAATGATAAAGGATTATAAATTCTCTAAGTGTTGATCTATACTTATATGTACTCATATGATGTAGGAGATGTAAATTTTTAGTCTTATTCTATGAAACAGAGAATTGCGAGTCTCATGTTTTAGTTTATGATTCAATGTGATTTTCTTTGTATATCATGTTCTTATTAGGTTTTCTTCTTTGAGAATGTTTGAGGTTATGATCTACAACAGTTCAACCTTCAGAAATTCGATATTTCTTCATGTGTTATTCAATGTATATATTTTTCTCTATTCACATGCATTCAACTACTCTTTGCATTAACAACTGATGCACCACAATTTATTTTATCTTCAATATTTCTTGGATATGGTTGGCAGGGAGTTCAAACTCTACAACTCATACCTCATACTTTTAGGTTACATGTCCATAATGGATCATTATTTATGTAATTTTTATTAAATGACTCAAATATAAAGGTTATAAATATCTTTTAAATTTAATTGAAAATGATAGAAAATCAGTAAATCATGTAACGATGTCATAGTTTGCATCGAATGGTTTCAATGGAAAAAATGTATTCTCCTTTTCATTTTAGTGGTGAGACGGTAACCGTGAGACAGTCACGGTTCCATGGTTGTATTGAGATCTGAAATCAATTGCACTAATGCAGTGTCATGAAAATGGTGTCTCATGTAATGGTGTCAAGTGGATTATGAAAACTTGGAACTGTGTCTTGTTATAATGTCTTCGAGATGGAATCAAAGAACCTATTTCCTAGGCATTATAAAATCTAGAACTGGTTATGATGTCAATGTCATGGTGTCCGGAATATAGTGCCTAATTCACTATGTCAGGGTTATGGTGTCTCCGACTTTCCCAAAATCCATAATTGGTGGTAGAATGAAAATTTCGCATACATAACCAAATATCTGTAAACTGTCTTAAGAAATAATATCCATAGAATGGATTTTGTTTAACAATAATCATACTGAAACATAATATGACTAGAGTAAACATAGTTAATATTATTCAAATATGATTTTTGAGATTTCGAATTACAATATTGTGAGAGTCTAAACCAAGTCATTTTAGAATTAAAGCATAATGAAAAAATCGATCTCTAAATATGATCTGTGATACGTTAAACATGATTAATATTTTTTTGAGCATTAAATCATTATTAATAAATGTGGAGGCCTACAATATCCAATTTTTTTGATAAAAAATTAGTGAATTTATAATCCATATATTTTAATAATGATAATATATTGAGTATATAGATGATAAGTTTTATAAGATTTTTTATTTTCCTATGATGGTTCTCTTTTTCATAAATTAATTTTCTTATTTATCCTCCTTTTGAGATTATCAAAATGAAAATAAAAAAGTTCATAACCATAGAATAATGGTATGTATGAAAATAAACATCAACCATGCACATTTCTTTGGATAGAAAGATAAAGTGAATTACAATAATAAGGAAAAATTAAATACATCACTATCAAAATAAATCCATCACTTCTCTTAAGAATAAGAAGAATAATATTTTCCGTTGGCAGAAACAATAAGAGGGTCTAAATTAGATGAAATAGATGTTGTAGAATGGATTGATACAATAGTAATAGAAGTAAGATGAACTCCTTCAAAAAAAACAGAAGGTTATAGATTTTGTTTGGTTAAATATTGAGGTCAGTGTTGGTCAATGATAATAGGTCCAATATGGCTCAGAGCCTGAGATATAGACAAGGTAGCAGGAGAAAATAAAGTGGTAGAGGAAGGTGTTGAACCCAGCTTTAAAAGGGATGATGTAGGATCCACCATAGAAGTAAAATTCCCATAGTTGTAAGTCTTCAACAACATAATTAAATTAGTGATGATCTCACCTCCAATTTTCATAGCCTTATCAAAATAATAATTGTTCTCTAGGTTATTTTAAAAAAAAGGTGTGATGTTTTTAAACTTATGAACATGATTCTTGAAAGTCCGAGTGATAAGAGGAATATTCTAATTCTAAACAAGGTAGTTAAAGTGATTGGTTAGATCATTTTTAAAATAATTTCTGTTGAAGTAGAACTCTACATTAATTGATATTTTTTTTGAAAATAATTGTTATTATTTGAATGTATCTTCCAAAAATCATGTACATGGTCACTATCCCTAATGGGAGTAGTGCAACCTTCTTTATCAACGCCAATTAACACTGATTAAAGTTCTTCTTTAACAGCTGTTTTGATCATATCATTATCCATAGGTTGAGATGAATTTCTTGAGGTTGTTGAATCTATAACAGCAGAGGTGAGAGACATCATTTGATAAAAAAAAATTATAAACAATTATACTCATCAATCACTTTGTTTAGTTTAAAAAAAGATCACTCTTCTTATTGAATATCTAGATATTTTTCATAAAAACGTTTTCATATATTGATGTCAGATTTGGTTGAAGCTGTGATACAAATTTATGTGTAATTTTATCACTACATTTATCGAATGTATGAGCTATAGGAGCATGTCCTGTTTTAAAAAATTTCATCGTATCATCAACCATATATCTGATAGAATTCACATACTCTCTGGACTTTTTATTCTCAATCCTATGTTATGGTATTTCATGAAATATTTTTGGTTGAATTTTCCATATCATTTTATCTAATAGCAGGGCATCAATATTTTTTCCATGGATTAGTCATCGGGGATGGATGTGACATCGTGATCTCCTCAAATCGAGATAACAATGTGTTTCCAAAAATCCTTCAAATTATTAAGACTTGAAATATTAAAAAAAATGTTGAGAAGGTTCAGGAGAAGGAATGGAAATAGGTTCAGACTCCTTAGAAGAGGATAATTCTATGGATGAAATTGTTCTCAGTCAAAACATAGTGGAAATTTATATTCCTTTTACTGAAACCTCTTTGGTATTGTCTACATCACATTAAATGAGAAACATAACCATGAATCCATATAACATTTGACTGCATAATTGGAAAGTTGAACACTTTCTATGCTGGGGTGCTTCTCCCCCACAATAAGTGCATCTCTTCTAGGACAACGAGATTCAGTCTCATGACCTAATTAAAAATTTTCTTCTCTATAAGGCTCACCCATCTCTTTTCTAGCTATCTGAAAGGCTTGTTCTATTATTTCCTTAATAAATAGGATTATTTTAGGTTCATCTTGTTCTTTTGACTACAGCCCAATAGTAGATTCTTCCACAATAGTTGGTTCTTCTTCTAAATGATTCCCTTTTCTTAAAGCAAGAACTTTCTCAACAGTAGGTTATTCTATTACATTAACAATTATTTTAGAAACATGTACTTATTTTACAACAAAATCTTGTGGAACTGGTAGGCCACTCTCTTCTTTTTCTATGATAATACCATCCTTTTGTGCAACAATATCAAAATATACTTATTTATCTAAACTATCAAATACTTCATCTGGTTCCAAACCACGATTATATATTATTCTAGTTCTTGAAGGATTCACAACTCAATTAGACATTTCATAAAATCTATTATTATCCTCCACCCAAGACTTTTTCCAAGGATTCTAGCTAATTTTCATCCTTTAAATTGTATCCATTGAGATAATAAACTCATACCCATAAATGAAATTATCATACGGAACAACTAATCTTTTGGAATACATTATTGCAGAAATGAATCTTGAACTAAATAGAGAGGTAGATTTAGAAGTTGTCTTGATCATTTCACATATGTAAGGTATATTATACATGCATAGATATATCTTGTACCCATTATTAATAAGATGAATAATGAATAAATATTGACACATTGGGGTAGAAAAAAACTGTTTCCCTAGAATATTATTATTTTTAATAACCATAAATAACAACCTTGTCTCACCATCCAAATCAGTAGAAATTTTCCGTATGTTCTTATTATTTCTAGTCAATGTTACCACGAGTACTTATAAGTTATAAAAATCTCTTGAAGGAGGAGTACCTATTTGGAAATTATAAAATATTCCTTTAGGAGGTATTCATAGGTAGTAATCCTATAACCATGATTAAAAGGAATATAATTGACCATTAATCCATCTTCTTAATACAATTTAATTTTCTGTATTGAATGAAAATTGAACATAATTACAAAACTCTAAAACAATATTAGGAAAAATTGATCTATTCTCTTTGGTGAACATGTCCAGCCATCACTAATAATTCAGTACTTTCAAAACAGGACACTTACTTTTCATCACCCACATCAGACATAATTTATTTTCTGATACAACTTTTCTATCATCACAGCTTGGAATCAACGGTCCTTTAGGCATTACATTCAGATCCTTTTTCATTTTTTATGTGATCTGTACTTCTCTGGAGTTAATGAAGAATGTTGATTCATTCTGGGCATCCATCGTGGGTTTGATAAAGAAGAATCATTGAAAGTGGGTTAATTGTTTGATAGATAAGGGTTTCAGTTTCAAGAGAAGATATCTTTAGTGATGGGAGGAGTGAGATATATCGAGTTTTTATTTGTCAGGGATCCCAAGCCTCATAAAGAAAAAAGCGAAGTATAAAAATAATATATTAATCAATACTGTGAAATGGGAATTAATGTTTTAAAAAATAGAAATCAAATTCATTACGGTGAGACCAGCGTAGTTCGTCATGGTGTCCACATTATGTTATGACTCCAAATGGTCAGACGTTATTTTTAGAAAGAAAGCATAAGACCATAACCGAGCGATAGTAACTATGAGAATGTAGTTGTGATACATTAACTACAAGATAGTAATATTTAAAACTCTTAATAATTAAAATAGAAAATGTAAAACAGTAAACTTTTCACTTAAGGATTATCATTCATAATTCATGTATGATGTAATTTAGCCTTTCAGAATTTAGTGGAATAGTGAATATATCAGCAAGCTGATGTTTGATAATCATTAATTCAAAATATATTTCACCCTTTTTTATAATGATATCTTAAAAATGATTCATTACATCAATATGTTTTTCCCTAGACTGTTGAACCAGATTCTCTGAAATGTTAATTTCACATGAATTGTCATTATTTATACGTACTTTTCAGGATTGATATCTAAAATCTAGTAATGTGCAATTCATTGCCAAAATTTGTGCACAATAACTACCAGCAACTATATGTTTACCCTCTACAATAGATAATGAAGCATAATATTTTTTTCTCAAAAATCCATGATACTAGAAACATGCTAAAAGGTTACATATTCTAGATGTCATTTTTCTACCTAACATGAAACCACCAAAATTAGCATCTGAATATCTAACTATGTCAAATGATAGTACACTAGGATAAAACAGACCTAAATTGGTTTTATGTTTGAGGTATTTTTAAATACATTTAAGGGAATTTAAATGAGAATATTTTGGGTTTTCATGAAAAAATTCACACATGTTAACAATAAAAAAATATCATTTTGACTAGAGGTTATGTAGAGTAAACTTCCAATCATTCCTCTATATGTGGTTTGATTAACAGATTTTTTATTTTCATCAAGATACAACATATAGGTATTACTCATTGAAGTATCACAACTTTCAATACTATAGATGACAAAATGTTTAATAATATTTTTAGTAATTTGTTTTTGATTTAATATAATAAATTTCATTTTTTGAAGGATTTGAAATCCATGAAAAAAAATTAGTTCACCAATCCAACTCTTTTCAAATTCATTTTGCATCATTTATGAATACTCAATACATAAATAATTTCATGAATATCCAAAAATAATATCATCAACATGGATTTCTACAAATAAATCATATTTACTAATATTTTATATAAAGATAGTTGATTTTCTTTACCTTTTGAAAAATATTTTTTAATTAATAAAATTACATAATATATCATACCACTCTCTTGGATCTTGCATTAAACAATATAAATATTTTGTTAATTTAAAAAGATGATTTGGAAATTGATGGTCTATAAAACCATGGGGTTGTTCAAAAAAATACTAACCTATATATCAATTTAGGAATGAACTATTGACAGACATTTGATATAGTTTGAAATTTAGATGTTTTGTATATGCAAGAAATATTCTAATGGCTTCCTGACTAGATATTGGTGAAATGATTTCTTCATTGTAAATTCCTTCTTAATGACTATAACATTGTGCGACCAATCTTGATTTGTTTCTGACTATGTTATCAGATTTATATACATTGTTCAAGAACACCCATTTAGTTCTTATGATCAAGGTTCCATTGGCTCTTTACGAATGATTCCATACATTATTCCTTTCAAACTGATTGTTTTCTCTTACATATCCATTATCCAAAACTCATCATTGATAGAAAAAATTATGTTTGTAGGTTCATGTTGTGAAAATAAAAATTGATGTTCAACCTTATTTCTTAGAGAAGCTATAGTCTGTGATGTTTCAACGAAATCTCCAACAACAACATCTAAAGTATAGTTCTTAAGGGTTCTAAGACTTCTAGAAAAATAAATAACATTAATCTCAAATTCGTTAAAAAGTTCATGTTAATTATGGCTTGAATCTAGAGAATTTGCAGAACTAGAAGTTTTAAAATATTTCTCTATAAGATGTTGAGAAGATTTATCATTGGTGTTCAGATTTGACATATTATCCTCATGATTTTCTAGGGAGGTCGTAGTTTCATTTGGATGTGTTTCATCATATTTTCCATGAATTTATTCTTACACACAATTGGTTATTTTGTTAAAGACTGTATATGCATTACTAGATATTGAATATCCTTGAAACATTCGTTCATCACTTTGGGATTCTAACTTGTAAAGATTATCCTTAGTATTATTATTGTATACATTGCAACAAAAGACTTTTAAGTAATGATCCTTGGGTTTTCTGTAGTTACTAAACACATAGGGAGTTCTTTTAAGAATAGGTCTTTTTGATACATTTTTTATAATATAGAATTATGTATTGATTGAATCATCAAAAAATTAAATAAGTAGATTATACTCACTAATCATTGTTATATCAATTTCTTGTAAGGTTCTATTTATTAACTCTACAAAAATTTTGTTGCGGTGTCCTAGGGGAAAATAAATTATGACTATAGCCATTTTGTGAACAAAAGGATTAAAAATAATTATTTTCAAACACATGTCCATAGTCACTTATTAAAGATTTAATTCTAAGACAATTATTACTTTCTACATTCCTTGAATACTTGGTAAACTAGATATATTCTTCACATTTTTTAGCCCAAAATTAAGTCCATGTATACCCAGAATAGTAATATAAAATAACATCAACATACTACTTCCCATTTAAACTAGAAACACTGGATGGTAAAAATAAATCCATGTGAACCAACTCGAGAGGTTGAGAAGTTGAAACATCTATCATTGATTTGAATGAGATTTTTTGATTCTTACCCTTTTGATTATGATTACAGAAGACTGTAACATTAAGAAACACAAGTTTGGGTAGTTCCTTGACTAATATTTTTCTAGTATTCTTTCTAGGGAAGTGTATATTAAATTTTTAGGACTTCTATTCCGAATCCAATACAATTTGTGAAATAAACATATACATGAAACATTTTGAGACAATAAAAAATCTTTTTTAAAATAATGACCATTTTCATTTCTAAAAGCTGAAAATAATAATTCATTTTTAGAGTTAAAAACATTAAAGAATATTTTTCAAATTTAACATGAAACATCATCACATTTTTTTGAAACACTAAGTAGATTATTTTTTAATCCATCAAAAAATAATAATTTATAAATTAAAATTAAATTATAGATACCAATCTGGCCTAAGCTAATTATTTTCCCTTTAGCATTGTCACCAAAGGTGACATGCTTGCCATCAATAATTATTAAATTCTTGAAGCATTAGTAGTCTTTTATCATGTTCCCTGAACATCCACTATCAAAGTACTATAAGCTTTTACAATTGCTCTTAAAACAACTTTCTTACAATATAATCCTTCAATAAAATGATTTTGGTAAACAAACTTGTTTGTTTCTAGTGACATTAGAAATCAGTGGTTTAGGAACCCACACCTGCTTCATGGGTTTCCAATATGAAATTTGTAACCATTTCAGAAATTATACATTATTTGGTCTAGAAAAACTAGAGGTAGTAAACAATTTTACTCAACTAGAACTTGGTGAAGAATTATCATTTTTTGGTAGAAAAACAGATTTTCCAGATTTTATTACAAATATGTCCATGGTGAAATTCCCACTCCAAGGTCATAATCTTGTATCGGTAGTGGTTATGTAATAGTGTTTCTTAAAAGTATTGTCTTTATCTTTTAGTCCATTCTAAGAGTCTTTAGGAATATTTCAATATTCAAATAATTTATCACTAGTAATATTTTCATAGTAACATTCATCTCTAGAATAATCATTATTTCATACATGAGACTCATGTGTTACCTCAAATGTGTTTGTCATAAAACAGTTATTGGCTATGTCACCCTTTTCATCATATGAAGACTCTATGTCAATTGAAATGTCTTCAAAAGCACTACATGTTTCCATCATGTCCATTTTATACTTTCTATCTTTTCCATCGTATTTCTACTTATATTTTATCTTAGTATAATCTTCCTTTACATTTCTTTTTCATTTGATTTCATTGTAGACAATTTTATCAAATTTGTCACTTCATTCCAATACATCTTCTATTTCCCCTTGTGATCATATATTCCATTGAAGTTAGTCTTTTTGAAAAATTTCATTCATCTATAAATCATCATCAATTGTATAGATAATTTATAATTTTTCTTATTACTTTTTGATGATGAGTGTCCACTATTGGAACATCCTGTAGGGGATTGTAATTTAACTTTTTCCATATCTTTAGATTTGGATGTAGTGGTTTTGAAGGCCACTAACATTATCTTTAGTTAATATGTCTCTTCCATATTAACTTTTAATTCTTCCTCATACAATATCAAATTCCTTATCAACTCATTGAATTTCATTTATTTAATTTCAAAAAATTCACTAATTCATACAGAGGTCCATATCCATCTATTTGGTAAGCATCAGAGTATTCTAGTTATTTTCACCATGTATGTAACATCCCTTCCAATAGATATCACAATGTTCACAATTTCATTAAATCCTATATACATGTTTGAAATAGGCTCATCAATATTCATTTTAATGTCATCATATTTAATACTATATTTCTTAAGTCTCATTCCCTTAACAATAGTGGTTACTTCATGTGAAATAGATAAAGTATCCCAAATTTCATGTGCTATTTTACATTCATAAATTCGATTAAACTTTTTATCTCTTAAATAACAGTATAGGGAATTCATGGATTTGCAATTATTATTATAAGAAGTCTTAGTTTGGTCATCCCAATTGTGCCTATCAATAGCAGTAATATTATATTCATTTATAAGGGGAGACCAAATATCAAAACCCATACATTCTCTATGAATTTACATTTTAGTCTTCCATTGTTCCTACATTGTTCAATTAATGAATAGAGGATTACTGGTAACATCACCATCCAAGATAATATCCATACGTATTGACTAAAATGTAAAATGATTGTTTTTAGTGATCTAATATGTTAGAACAAATAGAAATTTAGATATTTTTAAAACACAACTAAAATCACAGTTGAATAATATTTAGAAAAAACAATTAAAATTTTGAAAATTGGGATTTCAAAATAAGTCTCTAATACCAAATGTTTTTCAGAGTAAGACACGGAAGAGGGGGGTAAATTCAGTTCATAGAATGATTTAGGTTAAAAAAATACTTAATAGAATTACCCCAACTTAAAATATTGTATTCCAGTTAATCAAGGTAATAAAAATATATTAGTTTGACTACATATGTAGCTTCTTAAGAGATTTATTAAATCATAGTAATTTTAATATTAGATATTGATAATACTTTTAAAGAAACTCTAATAAGGAAAAATTGTTATTACTTTTATCCAAGATTTACTATCACGGTTAAATTTAGTTTATTGAAAAAATTGGTTAACACCGAGATAAACAAAATTGAACGACATAATGGATAAAAAAGTGGTTTAGTCTCTAGATGAAACCTAATCCCCCCCACTAAGTGTTCAACAACCACAAAGATATATATATGTGTGTGTGTGTGTGTGTGCTTTTGATACAAACCCTTGATTGGGGTCAACAATAGTACACATGACTGTCCAGGTCAAAAGACCTCATCCACTATTCAACATGGGAAAACTGACAACCAGGTCACACATGACCTCTTCACAGTTATGCATGAGTAAAAAAGGTGTAAAAATTTATTTGAATGAGGATATTTTGTATCCTCTTATTTGATGTAAGAGATATAGTGTATTTTAACACTGGTACACACAATACTCAAAACGTAATGAAAATAATACTCGGTAGAGATATAGTAATGATAAAGGATAAAAAATGATTTGAATGGTGTTCTATGTATCTTTGGAGTCTTATGATGTATTTGATGCAAATATTGAGTCCTCTTGTGAAAAACTGAGTATCACAAGTCTCATATTTTGGTTTCCAGTTCGATGTGATGTTCTTTATAAAATTTTTTCTTATTAGGGTTTTTTTTACAAGAATGTTAGAGGTTATGATCTACATTAATGTAGCCTTTAAAAATTCATGAGCTCTCCATGTGTTATTCAGTGTATATATTTTCTATGTTCGCATGCATTCAACTTCTTGTTGTATTCAAAGCTTATGAAACACCAAGTATTTTATCAAATGGATGTGGTTATGGCCAATAGGGAGTATGATCTATAAACCTCGAACCTCATAATATCTGGTGACATTTCTGAAGATAAAAATTAATTACATCAGTGTAATTCAATTACCCAAATATTTCCCATAGGCATAACATTAAAATTTAACTGAAAATGATTAAAAAATTTGTAATGTATGAATTAATATCAATTTTTTCTCAAAATGGGGTCACTAAAAATAGTGTCTTCTCTTTTTTAATTTGAGAGGTGATTATTTCATAGTGAGATATTCATGGTTCCATAGTTTCATTGAGATCCGAATCCAGTAGCACCGATATGATGTCAGAATTACGATGTCTTATGTAACACATGTAGTACTTTTCAATAATCTGATTGGTGTCTTGTTACAATTTCTTGGATATGGTATCCCGGAACATCTAATACATTATTTATGAAATCTAGAACTATTTATTGTTTCAGAGTCACATTGTCTTGATTACGGTCTCTGAGTCACGGTGCCATGGTTACGGTGTTAGGGACTTTTCCAAAATCCAAAACAGGTAGCAGACTTAATATATCTCAAGGATAGAAAAATATATTTAAAATATCTTATGAATTAATATAAAAATAATTTATTAAGATTAACCATAATAATACTGAAACATAATATTAAAATAGTAAGCATAGTTTACAATATTCAAATGTGAATTTTGAGACTCTGAATCAGAATATTGTGAGATATTAAACAATGAGTTGTAAGCATTAAAACCTAAGGAAACCAACAATCACCGAACATGATTTCTTATCGTTGAAATATGATTAACATGATTCTAGAATAGTAAAACAATATTTATACCCTAATATTTCAACATCCACTTCTATGAAATGTGAAAATAACCATCATTCATGTGTATTGTAGAATACTACATCTGGAACTGGTGTAATTTTTTACATTATTTCCTGTCATGACTATTCATGAAGATAGATGTAATGTATATATTTTATATAAAGTAAACTTTAATTTTCTATATATTTTTCAAATCAAACACATTCTTACATAACCATCCATTGAAAACTGATAAAATTATTCATTTGTATAGCAGAATACCGCCTCACTATGAAATGTGATTATTTTATTAAAATATAATAACATGGATGCAATATATAAGTGTACTTAAATAAATATTATTATATTTATGAAATAATTTTAAAACTATAATGATATTTTAATAAATAACTTCTATTAATCATGATCATTAAATAATGGAAATGTTATTAAAGCGTACATACGACCTCCTTTCCCAATTATTAAAACATAATTAATTTTTCAAGAACCATATTTTCTTATAGTTTTTAAATATATAATTTATCGATATATGTTTTAATTTTTCTCATTATTTTTATTCTAGATATGATTAAATAATGAACCCTTTTTCTACGATCACAAAACTTATGGCATTGGAAATGATGTACTCAAATTCCTCAAACCTACCATTATAAACATAACTAAATAAGCAATTCATAATTTCATTTATGTTAAATAATTAAATTTTTTTGTGTAAGATATTAAATAAAAAAAATTATCTTATGAAAAAATTGATATAGTTGATAATTGATATAAATTACTAGTTTGGACTCAAGGTAAGGGTTTCAGCTAAAAACATAATTCTTGGAGATACATATTGGTTTATAAAACAATTTTCTTTAAAATGGATCATATAATTCCCAATTAATTTTTATACCATGATTCCTTCATAATTTTATATATTTAATGTTTTAATTCAATTACTTCATTCATTGCATTTACGATTCAAATGTTACCGTATTGGTAACAATTTTGGTTTCAATATCATTTTAATCAGGATTTTTTACACTTGAATTTCCATTATTAGAAATTATATATTAATTATCTTGTAAATATATTTATGTTTTTTCTCCTATAAATATTAATTAAATTTTCACGTAGTAGTACCATTTCCTCTATTTGTTATAGAATTTTTTTAAGAATTTGGTTTTAATAAAATCGTACAGTATATCTCTTCTCGGTCGGAAATCAATTTTCATCCATATCGATGTTATCAAGAAATAGTTTGGAAGAATGATTTTTACATTATTAGAAGGATTTATTATTGAATGTTTTTCCAATTATTTAATTTTTATAAGTGCATTTAATGTAATATTCTTATTATTTTCCAAATAATTTTTATTTTATTTAAAATAGTGTAAATATAAGGTTAGTTTCTAACTTATATGAAATGTATTGAATTACCTTGTGTCATGACCACTCAATTATTTTAAGAATAATTTATATGATTCCATTAATATTTTTATTTTAAATGTGTTTTTAATATTTTATATATATTTATATTTTTAAGAAGTGATTTCAAAAGATAAAGGGGTGTTTTCAACAAAAATTATTCCATGTAATCAATTTTTGAAATACCCATCAACAAAAACAAACATTGATATTATTGACTACTTATAAAAAATTTATTTATATATATTAAATATAATATTTTATTATTCAACCATACAATTATAGGGTAATACATGACTTGTGTTCATATCTCAAGTTTGATCATTAAGACATTTCATTTGATCTGTATATAATATCAGATTTAACAACCTATATCATTCCATTCACAATTATTATAATTATGAATTTTGACTATTATTGTATTGTGAAAGTCATAATCATGAACATGTTAGGATATGTGTACATAGTTAGTTCTACAATTCATTGTTTAATACTTTTGCCTCATGAGGTATCATATATGGGATTATGGTGTAATCCTAATCAATTTTGGGGAACCGTAAACCATGTTATAGTGCCTATGAAGTTAGTATTAACTCATATTAAAAAAAATTATATGTTGCATAAACATTTACTATGATTCAAGGAACTTATAAAATCATGTTAATTATGGTATTCTAAAATTGGTTATTTTTGGATCCTTCCCTTATTTATATCATGTTATACTTTTGACTCACATGTTTATCTTCCATATCATGTTTATTCCCCTACTAGTCTTTTTCAAATATTTATATAGTGAATGTATTCACCATGTAATCCAATATAGTTTTAGGGGATAAAAAGTTATTAGGATATCTTTATAGATAACAAAATATAGAAGATTTATTTAATTTTTAAATTCATGTATTATGAACCTATTATTCAAAATATACATGTCCTCACTATATATGGGTAATAATTAATCGATGTTTCTGTTATAAATAATTTTCTAATTAGTTTAAAAATCATGGGTCACTATTTTTGGCATTAGATAAAAGGTTAGTTACCCTTGTCAAACTCGGATGACAACAATTTAATGATAACTATAGGTATAAGGCTAATGATAAGTTTATGTTTTATGAAATATCATCGAATATAGGTGGAAGACATAGAAAGTGTTGCTTGATAAATTATATTAATTTATATACAATAAAGGTCAACGTGTCTTAAGAATGTCTATACATATGAGTGGTATCTTCAAAAAGTTTCTTTTAGATGGTCATAATCATCAATTGATGCTTGAATACATGCCTCATTGCATACATGGTTTTAAACTCATGAGGGAAATTCTAAAGGAATTTAACAACTCTTTACATATTATTATAAAGGACATCAAAACATCATTATGATATAAAACCAAATAGAAACCACTACGATGGATATCATAGTTTTTAAACTATAGAATCATTCATCAAGGTAAATATAATTTAATAGATATTTCTTATAGATTTATATGTTTCCATTTTTTAATGTTAACGAATTATCGTATAGATTCTTGTATTATTTTATTGAAATGTGGTAAATATGATAAATCATTTCAAAAATCAATGATATTGAAATGTAATGATTTATTTAATGAGATCCCTAACTAATGAGAATAAATGTTTGGAATTATTTTGATTATGTTAGATGGTTTATCTGAAATTATGATTACCATCTAAAATATATTGTAATTCCAAAACTCATCAATGAAGTGAAGTATTGAGTCTCAAAGAATAAAAAGTTGTAATCATGATATAGAGTACAAGATTAACTTTCCAACAAGTTAAATATATGGGATGATGTACTAGAGAATATTACAAAAAGGTATTATAAAATTATTTATCTATTGTAAAGGAATAAAAAAAATGAATATAATTATTGAATAAAGATAAATTTTATAGCCAACCTAGAATGGGGAAATAAATCTCAACCTACTGCACTACTAATGGTTTAATAACGTAGATATGGGAATCTTGGTCATTATCAGAAATAATGTCATAATATAAGTATTATGTCCAAAATTCTTATGTTATGGAAATCATTGATGTATAATGATTTATGTGTTTTTGTTTTGGGAGTTTAGAATAATGTTATTGAAGTGTTCTTATTAATGGTATTCCTAATAAAATAATCATGAAATTTATATAGATCAAAATATAGTAGTTTTTATTTACGATTTTCTTGAATATGATGAATGATACTAATGAACTAGAAATGTGATTTAAGGGTATAGAGATATTTTTTGTAAAAACACAAAAATCTAGAAAAGGTAACATGTATGATGAGTATGTTTTTTGGTTAATTATTTTCAATTAATATTATTATTTTCTTTTACCAAATAATGACTTGGATAGAAAACCATAGATATTATAATGGTGATTGGTGACTAATGTAATTTTTAATGATTTTCATCATATTATTTTGAATGTTATTTCATAATGGTGAATTAAGAATATAATTATCAATTATATATTGTGTTTGAAAAAATATAACCCTTAATTTGTGAAACAAATCATCACAACTAGGAAGGTAGGAGGACATTCATCCATAACGATATAGAGAAACGGGCGTAGTTATAACCACTAGGCAATACAATGTAAAACTAACTATGAATTCTTTGACTTAATTGACTATACTAATAAAGGCTAAGTCTATTTTTGGAAAAACTTATTTAAATCAAATTAATTTTATGTTTTTGGATTTTGAGTTGATGAATGATATTACCAGAAATGTTTCATTGATATAATTTATTTATAACCCATATGAATAAAATGTAATTTAACATTAAATATTTTTTGGGAAGAATATATATAAAATCATTGAATGTTGAGGTTATTTGGGGTATAGGTTTTTATTATTATTGAATTATATATGTTTAACTTTGGATTGGGGAAAAAATATGATGTTACATTATTTTTTGGAATTATCTTTACTTGTCCTGAACATTTATGGTTTTGGTTAATGTCTATTGATAATATGAATATCATTATATCCTTTTATGGATTCATGTAAAAAATATGAAGATAATATTAGATCTTTGGGAATAAAAAATAGATATTTAATACTCATCATTTAGATAATGAGTTGAATTTTTTTAGAAAAATGATTGAAAATTGACATTATACATGTCATGGAAGTATATTTAAATATTCCATTAATCATGATGTTAAAAGGACCCCTCAACAATTGTAAAAAGATAGTTAAATAATAATTTAATTCATTGTTGATATGTTAATGGTCTCTTCTCTATTAAAAATGTAATTACATTTTCTTCTAAATGGATAATATTTTTAAATCCTTGTATTAATGTCTTTACACTGTTATGCTTATGTGGAAACCCATATATTTTATATTTAATATGACCTTGTTGTTTCACATTCCCAATTTTTAAAAGGATGTTCTAAAATCACTTTTTATGGTGTTAGTTCTCTAGAAATGAATTTGTAATTTCAAACACATGATTACAAAGCAAAAAAGATCAAATTTATAGGAATGTTTTTTGGAGTATAATCTAACACCCTATGATTTTAAAATAATAAAATAATATTCAATATTGTATATGACACCCAATACCCACCATAAAATATCTATGAAATATACTAATAATATTACATAACTATTAAATTGGATTGTAAGAATAGTATCAATTAATTTATTAAATTCATATGAAATACCGACAGAAAATATTTATCTTTATAAATGGATAATAAATAAGTATTAAACTTTTAATAATGATATTATATTTGTTAAAAAAGTTTTTTCCCTTGAAATATGTTTTTAATTGTTATTAATGAGAAAATATTATAAAAAAATTATTGAAAATATTGAATATGTATCTTCAAAAATGAAAATATTTTTTGAAATAATCATTAGAAAATTATATGTGGGCTATATTTTTGGGTTTATAGTGAAATGTAATATTTTTTATGGAATAGGGAGAATCACATACTTTGGAAATACTAATTTTTATATTCATTAAATCCTTAATATAAAAGTTCTATTATATATTGGAGGAAATCATAAAGTAAAGTTATTAAAATATTATATTAAAAAACCTAATAAATTTCATTTGAAAAATTAATTTTCAGGATTTTTTTATAAATTTATTTTAATGCACAGGAACCTTATTTAATATAAAAATATTTTATGTGCTTAATGTTTATCAGTTTTAATTAAATAGTGTAACCCATAATAATCAAATATCTAACTTAAATTCATATATTATACATATTTATTTATAATATAAATTTATATAATGTAGAATTATTTTAATATAGTTTATATAAGATCATCTATATCTTCAAAAATATATTCCTTGATGAAATATTTTTCAACACATTTTTATGGTGTAAATTTTAAATAAATATTCAAAATTTGTTAATTTAATATTAGATAATTTATTCCAACTTTTTAATCAGAATTATTAATATTATAAAATAAATTAATGTTAATTTCTTATCACAATTAATAATAAAAATTAAAAATCATATACGACGATTAATATTTAATCCTTTTTATCTCGTGGTTAAATTAAATTCATAAATGCACTAACATGTATAAAACATATAATTTTATAATTATTAGTGGTGGATTTACTATTTAAAACCCACAATAAGTTATTTATTAATTTGGAGACATTTGGATTAAGATTGACATCCCATTATTAAATCGATTTGGGTATTAAAAAAATGATGCTCCTCAATTATAAAAGGGCATACAACCAATAACTTATTCACAAATTTCATTAATTTATATAGAAATAAACCTAAAAATGTATCACTCAAACATCATTATAAATATTCTATATTTTTTGGTCTTACAATAATACAAACCTTAGGGAACTTAATAAGATAACCAAATGAGGTTCTTCTATCTTAATGTAATTATATTCACCTAGATCCATCTTTTTTTCCATCTACGATTATTAAATAAAAGATTAAATTTAATATAAATATTATATTTTTCACAAAGATATTTTATGATATTTTTTATATAAAATTTATTCATCTCCTCTTCCATCAAATGGGAATTGAAACCATCATTCAGGGGTAGAAAAAACTATCACCTCCCGAATGATATAACTTGTTTACAGAATCCACTCTCAATGATGTTCATGATATTTATTTAATATATATATATATGATATTAATTACATTTTAATAACTTTATAGATGTAACACAACATATACCTTCTAATCAACCAATCAATTAAAAAATGATTTATCATTCATCTGTACGACAAACTACGCCTCACATTTCGAAGTGAGTCATTTTTATTATCCCATATCATAAATGGAATATGTAAGTGTATTTAATGATATAATATAATATTTTTTTTATAATTATTATTTCATAAATAAAAAATATTTATCTCCTTCCCTCCATCACGTACTTCAAAAAATGGAAATGTTACTCAAACACACATATGGCCAACCATATTCATGATTGTAATGTACATTATTTTTTATAACCTTATTTAATGGTAAATTTTAAAAGTTAATTTTTTTTATAAAAATTATAATTATTTAATCATTATTATTTTTGCATATCTAGATTTTTAAATGGGATAATATGTTTGATAGAGTACATAATACACCACGTCGAACATAAACGAACAAATAAATGTTAACATGTTTCCTTATACCATAGATATTAATATAAGAGGATTGATTAATATTAATTTATTTTTGAAAATATTTTATAAAAATATATTAAATTAAAAAAATTTGGAACAATTATTTTTAAATGAAAATAAAACCCATCTTAATTAAAAGGAAATGTATTTCTTAAAAATTAATTTAAATGCAAAAAAGTGAGTTTATAAATTAGTAAAATAACTCTAAAAATATTTTTTAATGAAATAAATATGTAATATAATATATGTAATGTTTAAAATTCCTCTTATATTTTTTATAGGCATGATATAAGAATAAATTTAATTTTTTATATGAAAGAAGTACTTTAAAAAAACAGTTTTACAGCCGTTTAATAGAGAACCCATTTTATATATATTTTTGAAAATATAATAAGTTATATTTTAAAAAACAATATTATTCTGTGGATATGGGATATAAAAATATATATTTTTTGAAATATTTTTTTTGATAAGATTTATATTTTAATGAATAGTGAAAAATATTGCATTTTAATTCAAAACTATTTTTTCATCTAAATTGTTTATATTGTTATATTATATTTTTAATTGTTTTGAAAGTATAATTAGATTATGTTTTATGTAATATAATTTAATTTTGGTCATTGGAAGTAATTTAACTTTGAACATAGATATAAACATGCGTCATTATTTTGGTGCTTTTTACTTTTAAAAACTCTTTTTCCTATTTAGAATTTGGGGATTAATTTTAAATTAATTAATATAACATCATTGAGTTGAATTTGAAAAATATAGATTCCATATTTGGAATCATAATGTCACAATTATGCAAAATGGTCCTTTTTAACATAATTAATAATAACATTAGTAATTATTTTAGTCACCATTTTTACGTGTAAATCAGGTAATTAAAGGTAAAAATAATAATATAATAATATAAAGTTATCCTAAAAATTCCAATAATATAATATTCTGATTATATTCTATCCATTATAATCCTTCAGTCGATTTTAGGGCCAATCAGAGACAATTGGATGTGATTATGGCATGCATTAACATTTATTTAAAAAAAATACCAAGATTTCACAATCATGTCTCACATAATTAATCAACTATAAAATGGGGTAATAAAATTGATATATTTGAGTAAAAATATTCATTATAAATATAAAAATATTAAACAAATCATTTTAATTTATCTATAATTTTTATGAAGTAAATAATAAAATTAAATTGTTACACATTGTTGATGTAGTAATTTTATAATTAATGAAAGAATCAAATAAATGATATTATAAATATATAAATAAATAAAATATGGAATAATTTATGCCATAAATTATTTTTATGTATAATTTTGACATGTTTTTGATTATTTAACAAGTTTTATTAGAACTTATCTTAATTTTATGATATTTTTTAAAAGTCAACTAATGAATACTGTCAAAATTGACACTATTGGTAATTTAAAATATAAAATATTTTATTAAATGATATCAAATTCCATAAAATATAAGAGTTTTACAAATCATTATAATAAGTAAAAGTATTTCATTAATGTCACATCTGTGAGACTTTTTACATGTTATGGTAATTCTATTAACCAACAATTTATAAATAACATAATATCACGACAGTATTTAATATGGTAAAATAAACGTTGAACCAAAAAGCATATGGATTATAAAATACTAAAAAAATGTATAATTTTATTTGGATAATAGATTTTTGACCCAATGTCATATATTATTTTAAGAAAATTATTTTTTGACCTTTTAAAATGGAAATACAATTTATATTAATTTAATATTTTAGGTGTGTCCAATGGTTCCCCTCCCCTCTCCTATAAAATGGTACCTACTCTTCTCTAATACTCACATTTCCAAAGCCTTTTTATAAAAGCATGGTATACGAAAAAAATGTTCCTAAAATACCTTCTTACTTTACTGAGGCTTTATTATAGGTATAACACCCTTTTTAGATGTGGTATGGTGATTTTCAATAAAGATCAACTGAATAAGAGGTATCGTTTTAATGTGTTTCAGTTTCATATATTATTAAATTTCATTTAAATCATATTAATATAAGATGAAATAAAAACTAATGTATCCTCAATACACTAATAGGTTATTATGTTTATATTTTCACCTAAATTCATCTCTAATTTCATCAAATGGGAAATGAACATTACCTTTGTGTGTAAGGTATATTATCGCCTCGTGAAGTGAT
This sequence comes from Viscum album, assembly GCA_963277665.1. Lineage (NCBI taxonomy): Eukaryota > Viridiplantae > Streptophyta > Magnoliopsida > Santalales > Viscaceae > Viscum > Viscum album. The sequence goes on along the minus strand of OY728134.1, from coordinate 598,029,432 downwards.
ATAGTTTGTTTTTAATTATAGTCTATCAAGATAAGTTATAATGATGGAATCAAGGTTTATATAAGATATTCATGAAATATTTAACATTTTATGATAATAATATTTTATTTTTTTTCATACCTTCCATTATCATAAAAATGATAAGATTGTTCATGCTTTTATGTGAATTATCATCCCATGAATGGATGTGAATTGTTTTTATTCACCACATAACTTGTATTATATATATATATGTATATTTATATTATTAATAATATTTTAATAATATTATCATCATTATGTAATGGTAAAATAATTATGACCTTAAATCCATAATGATCAATGAATAGTGAAAATGTTACTCTTGCAAACATATACCGTCAGTAAGACATTAATGTTTTTCATTTTTCATTCCATAAATTATTTCTTTTATTTAAAACTATAATAGATGTGTTGAAGTTATTATTATGTCATGAATATAATTAGAATGTTTATGGAATTTTGACCACCTGGACTATTGAAACCATGTCGAGTTTATTTTCGACTGAAGTACAGAATATTGACAAAAAATCCAATATGAAATTAAATTATTTTGTAATTTTCTTAACATGGTAATAAGTGATATATGTGAAATAATAAACATGAAAATGGTTACAAATAAATTATAAAATAACCAATGTTTGTTATTAAAGAAGAACACGAAATATACATGACGATCCAAACTTAAGGTAAGGGACTTCGTCTCAATCCCCTTTCATTGTGTCATGTCTTGATGTTATGCACCATTATTATCCTATACGGTGTATATACTACAAATTTTACATGTTATATCATAATTTAGTATATTATCATGACATATAATGTTTTTTTAATTTTATTCCTTAATAAATTATATTCAACGGTTTCTCAAGTGGTAAGGGAATCATTAACAAAATCATCATTTTTAATGTTTTAAAGATTTAATCTTCAAAAAATATATATTTATTGTCCATGTTTTCCAACTGGTTTTATGAACTTTTTTATTTGTACATTATTTTTTAATTCTATTATTTATTTTTTAAAAAATCAAAGTGGTATAGGATTATTTGATACATTAATATTATTTTTAAATGTTTTACATGGTATAGATAATTGGTTTATTATTTCAATATCATGAAATGATTTCTTGTGATTAGAAATAAAATTTTATGACTGATTATTTTTAATTTCAATCTATTTTGTTTTATGATTATATTATGGTACTTGGAAATTTTATTAGTTTTTACCTGAAGAACCAATAATGGGTGGTCACCTGATAAACCATAGATTGGTGGTTCCATGATAAACCAAAGATGGGTGGTTACATAACAACCTCTAAAGCATTGGGTAAGGAAGTCGTCCATATGGGTATTCCATTTAGAGATATTTGTGGATGTCTACCGTATGGTTATTCCATTTAAGTATGATTATTTCCCATTTTACCTTTATATGTTATATGTGATTTTATGGGATTTAAGTTAATATTTTGATTAAAAAAGGGTAAGAAATCAGATTATATTTAGTGATGTGTATTTACTACTTGATAAAGGTAAAAATTATTACATTATGATAAAGTGTTCATCGTATAAATGTTTCCAAAAGAATAATAGTTTTCCTTATTTGTGTATCCTTTACTGAGATTTTTATGCTCATCCCATGTTTTGAAATGTTTTTTCATGGGATTTGAATAAGAATAGATTGAAGGACTGAATGAAGGAAAATTTATGATGTTTAATCATGAAACAAAACCATGTTTCTTTTTAAACATTTTAAATTTTATAAAAAATGATAGTTTGTAGAAGTGTTTACTTTCAAACGTTTTTATGTTATGTATGAGTTATATCCTAATTCTATAAAGCTCAAATACTAAAATTAACCTTAATTTGAAATAATATCGAATTATTTACATAATGCCAGATTATGTAATGTTTATGGATGTGGAATTATAATTATTGTTTATATGATTGAACAATGACCAATTTTAACATAGTCAACAAATTGATACAATTTTATAACTTTAAAATAAATGATTTAAATGGTTTATGTATGCTGGATTAAACTATTAAAATGTTATTAAGATATATAAATATATATTTTTTTAAACATGAGATAAAAGACATACATGGAATGTCTGGAATTGATGTAGGGGTTTTCTCTCAAAACATCTTTCAAGGAGACAAATGTTATTATATAAAAATAATTTTAAAATTAACATTTACATACTATATCATTAATATCTCATTATGCATGATATTTTAAGATAAATTTCATTTACATCGTTCATTGATGTTGTTATTCAAATGTTGTCAAAGAAGTAAGGGATTATGTTTTATCATATTTTAATTAGTGTTGTTTATAGTTGAATTTTTGTTGTACGAAATTATTTGATCATTGTTTAATAAAACCCATTAATTATGTAATCTACTCATTATTCAGGAAATATTAATATAATATTACTATTTCACTCTTTATGGTACATAAAATGAATGACAAAATTCTTTTTTATAAAATATGAATTTATTTAGAGAATTAGTCAATAAACATTTTTTACCATATCTTTGTTTTATAATAATATTTATAAGAATTATTTTAACATTATTATAATGATTTATTTATGAAAATTTTACAAATATATAATTTTTTATTTTTTTAATGGAATATTTTTTCCATTTTCTAAATGAGGTACGTTTTATGAATTTTAATAGTATGAAATATAGTTTTTTCATTAATATAATTACCCTACACCATTTTCAGCAAATTAATTGTGGATTCTATTAGAATTTTCAATGTATATTTTTTTAAAATTATCTTTTATAATATTTTTGTAATTTTTATATTCTAAAGAATTATTTTCAAAGTGGGAATCATGTTTTCATCATAAAATAATTCATGTAATATTTTAATTACATTTCGATCATTGAAGTCAACATTTGACCGCATATATTTCTTTTAAATTATATATATTTCTCCAAAAAATGTTCTTATAATATCACCCATTACTTTTATGGTGGGATATATTCCATATCATCTAATCTCTAATTTATTCATTATGAAATTTCCTATGATTATTATATAAGACAAGGTTAATATTTTATGTTTATACCTTATGATTTATTTAATTTTTTTCACAAATAATCATTAAAATGGTATTAATGTGCACCCAGATAGTTGTGCAATGTAGTGTGTAATTATTTATTCTCATGAGGCAGCATGTTTGGGATTTGGGAATAAATGTAATCCCTTATGATACATTATCCACATTGTGATATTACCTTCGAAATTATCATTCACAAATGTTTATGGAATTTATATATTAATACAACATTTTTTATGATGACATGACCATATGAATTTTTTTCTATTATGATATAATGTTATTACTTTTAGTAGTCTGTTTTATTAAATCATGTTATACCTTTGACTCCAAATTTTTTCTTACATATTTTGTTTATTTTCATAATAGGCTTATATACATTCCCCTTTTAATATATTTATTCCCCAAGTTAACCCATGCAATTTTAGGAGCTTAATAGGATTTATAATCTCTTTATAGAGAATAAAATAAAGTTGTTTTTATTCCCCATTTGACATATTAAGAAATTTTTTTTCCAAATTAAATAGGCCTTAAGATATTTGGGTTGAAATTAGTTGATGATTATCTAAAAAATAATTTTATAATATATATATATATATATATATATTAATTCTTTGGTTTCTATAAGACTTATTACCAAATATGAACATCCAGGATTCAAATTTTTAATCAATTTTATTTAATTAAATACATTTGAGTAGAATAAATTAATTTTAATATAATCATTCAACATGATATGGAAACAACTTTTTATAAAAACACATTATTTATAATAAAATATGTTATATTCATATCAAATGCTATGAAAAATATTCAATTAATATTAAAAAACATGATTAACTAAGTATTGTATGTATTTCATTAAAATAATTCACCAATATTGAATAATTTAATTCATTATGATAAAAATAAATTTCTTTAATAAATGTAGTTCTTTTATAAAAAATCAATTTTATGTTCAATTTTTTTTTATTCTCAATTACAATTAATCAATAGGTAATGAATACATTTTAGCAATTAGTAACCCATATATTTTTCAAAATATATGTATTATGATTTATAGGCACCAAAATGAATTATAGGTAAAAAATATAATGATTTTATCCTTTCACCAATTTCATTACATGTTTATATACATAATTAAACATGAAAAACCAATGATCGTATAGTCTAGTGTCTTTGGATGTTTGGGTAAAAAACATTGAAAATGTGGAAATATAATAAAACATCCTAATATTAATCATCCATATTGAGTTGAGAACATCATTTTATCTCTAGAATATGCATAGGATAACTTTGTTCATATATATACAAAAGGAATGATATAAAAATTCCATAAAGGGAATAAATGTATGAATAAAATAGAGCACATAATTTAGAAGGAATAACATGATGAAATATAAAGGAATAGAATATCAATAATCATATAATTTAGGAAATGGGGTTATATAATCATGAAAAAATAGAAAATTTTCACAAATATATAACATGACCTAAACCTGATTCAATGCTAACTACGATTAATATATCAAATGGTGGAAATTGTCTAATAATGTAATTAAGTTTACTCTCTATTCCAAAATATATTCTCATGAGGCTAAAAATTACCCAATTCATTGAATTGATACATAGTCACACACATAATAACATGTTCATGAATATTGTTCCACATGAACAATCAAACAATAAGAATAAACCGAAGGGTTACCCATGGAAAGAAATGGGTATCATAATCATTCGATAAAGAAAAAACAAAAAGAATATCATAATGGTGTCCTTAAAACAAAAGATTTAAATCCAAATCAGACATTAATAAGGTATAATATTCATATATAATGATAAATTATGTCTATATAGACCTAAATAATTTAAAAATAATGTTGAAGAATAATTATAAATGGGCCACATTGGTGTTGTTTATGGGAAAATATAACATATTCTTCAAAGAGGGAAAGGAATAATTGTTAGAGTTAAATGAAAAAGGAAATATAATATATTTTCATGATAAATGGACTGATTTTGTAACAATAATTTTGTATTAAAATAAATTATGGTGTTTACATGAAAATTGGTAAGAAATTGGGATGTTATATTTAATTCGGGTTTCTTATCAGGAGGAAATGAAATGGGAACATTATAAAAAATTTATTTTCCAACCAAAGAAAAAATAATTGAACTATATACATATTATAAAAAAGTAATGTAGGAATATTTAATAAAAACATTAAAAAATTACATTTGGGTAAAGAGATAAAAATTTTAAACTGATGGAAAAATTGAGGTTTGATGAGAATCTCATACCATATGTGTGAAAGTTGTCTGCAGATTCAATTAATATTTATGAAAATGAAATTAAATCTTGTATATAATTAATTCAAAATCTAATAGAATTTTTATATATTGGTTATAATTTTTTTAGTTTTATTTATTTCTATTTCATTGACCTATAATATTTAATTTCACCATTTTAGGATTCTTCTTTTCATGGTTTCATGTTCTGTTCGCTTAGGTATTTTTAGAAATGTTCATGTCAAATGGATGAGGAAATAAAGAACAAAAATTTGATAGTGTTAATTTATTTCTAGAAATAATAATTTTATGATATATCATTTTATTTTTATTCCTGATGATGATTCATTCGGTAACAATTTGATTAATAGATGATTAGTTTCTTTTGGCGGTTTTTACGACCATCATGAATTAGTATCATTTTATTTAGTAATATGTTTACATACTTATCATATAACATTAAATAAGTTATAATACAGATATTATAACCAAAATTATTTTTAAAAATGGTTTTATGAACATACATAAAGGTGTTAAGTACAAATAAAAACTCTTCTTCCTCGATGCTGGTGAATCAACACCTCATAGATGATGTTTTCATTTTTAGAACAACATGAGAGGAGAATAGATGTGATGATTGAAATTCCATAAACAAAATAACATAAAAATTATATATATGATAATTTAGTTATCAGGTAACTTTTAATAGGGAATCTGAGGGAAGGATAAGAATGGAAAATAATTAAAATGAGAATGAGTGTGGGTCTTACCTCATGGGCTTCGTTGCCCTGATAACGTACTTCAGGTTCATGGATATGATAGTTTTTGTGACACTATAATGAAAATGATATGTTAAATAGGTTAGGGAGACAAATTTAGTACAATATAATCTTGCTAAAATTCATAAATATTGTGAAGAGAATAGGTGGTGAAGGGTGTCATTTATAGTGGAAAAAGACGGGGGTTTTTTATTATTTTATTCACTTATTCAATATTATAGATCAAAACTATAAATACTATTTATTATTATAATTAGGTGTAGTAAAAATATAATATTATTTGCAAATATTTCCCACTTACATCATCTATGACTCAACCATTACTCAAAAATTCATTTATTTACTTATAATGTGAAATATCTTAAATTATTGTATTTCACTATTCACAAAAGATCATTTATTTTAGAAAAATTCCAAATATTAACCCTAACCATTACTAGATTTGTAGACTAAAAAATTATATTTAATATATGAAAAAATTATAATTATGAGAAATTAAATTTTTTAAATAATAATCTTTTATTAAAATAATATCTATTTTAAAATTGTAATTGATTTTATGACATGTTAAAAATTTAATTAATGTCTCATAAAATGTTTTTTTAATCATAATACAAACAAATATTTATATAATAATCTATTTTAATATAATAAAATAAATTTAAATCATTATATTATTTATATCATTATAAATATACATTTAGGTTTCTGAAAAATACCGATACATAATTTATCATTTTACCACATTTATTTACATTTTCCATGATATAAATATTTTATATTCTGGTTCCAGAGATACCTAAATTTTATTTACACTTTTATAGGTGTGGTTACTATTCTATTGGATTCTTTTCTAATCATATTGGCTACATTACTACTACTACAGTCATGTTACTATTCCACTACTATAAGATCCTTAATTTTTATAAATACCAATTATTTAATTATTAATTATAAAAAAATATTGTTTTTTTAGTGTCTTTATATTATTTATTTGTTTTATACTATATAACATAATTATAAAAAGGGGAAATATTTTTGATTAAATTATGGTTATTTATATATTCCCCCTTATTAAATGTCACCCACCAAATTTCATGTAACAATCAAAGGTGGAAGGGGGTACATCTCCTTTATTTCTTCTTCTAATTTTCATGCACAAAATTATGCTTCTTGTTTCACAATATTTTATTGACCATATGATTAATATTATTTTGTATAACACTATTTCTATTGTACTATATCTTCCCTGACATTTCTTCATATAAAAGATTGTTCTCCAGTTGTAACACAAGCAGATTTAGAACATGTGATGGATCCGGTATGTACTTTTTCATGAGGGATTTTTGGAATACATCATGTACATGATACATTATTGGTGGAAGGGAAATTTTATAGGCTATAACCCTAATAGGATCAAGAATATATAAGGGGTATATGTACTTAACAATTAGATTTCCAATATTCCCAATAATCATGATCCTCTTCCATAATGATATTAAGATGAATACCATCTGTCAAAAAATAAAATAATGGTCTCATTAATTAATATCTGTATTTTTTTATATTGGAATTCGGATTCCTTGATAAGATGTTTAATGGATTTCACCTTTTATATGATTTCTTTATCCACAATATGTACCAGTATCAAACGTTCACCGACTTCATCCCATCATGTCGATGTTCAGTAATTTTTCCCATAATGGGATTCATTTCGATTTAATTGGAAGCCTGAGTGGAAGTTGTTGTTCTGAGAGAAATAGACTAGAGGTAGATATTGGTCACATATTCCTTTTAAGCTCACTAAACATGCTCTCAGCTGTTTTCTAGTGTCTGAATGGACCACTCATATTAGCCATCATTTTGATGATGGTATGTTGTATTGTTGTTTCACTCAGTGTAAAAATCATGTTGCAGAAATTTCCAAAATATGGTGGTAAATATCAGATATCGATCATATAAAATTGATACTGGTACTCTGTACAACCTCAAAATGTGTTTCATCTATATCTGTGAATTTCTATTGAGTAAGGATCCTCACAAAATGTGATAAAATGAGCTGTCTTGGTAAGGCAACCAATAATGTCCCATATAGTATTATTTCCTATACATATCATTGGATGTCGAGTGAAAAATTATATGTAGATTATTCTGATTTTCATGTTGTTATGAAAAATGGTTAAATTATTTCCTTGTAATATTACCTTCCAGTAATTACATTGTTACATACCTAAAATATTGATTTATATTCACTAATCTTCTTCTTTATATTATCCCACCATTAATTCTCTCAATGATAAGGAAATATTTTTTTCCCTGGGTGAATAGAGAATATTCAGTTATGTGCGTCATTCATAATATATTTTTTTACCACTATATTCCTTAGTATGCATAGTCATGAACAAAATCTTATGAATTATGACTCATCAATTTTCATCTATAAGGACTTACCATTTTTAATAGATAAAACTTTTTATTGAATATAGTCTTCACGTATTTGGGGATTCATTATTTTTTACATAGGGGATGGTTAAGAAATAATTCATACAGAATTGGTGATTTCACATACCTAATCATTCCCATGTCAATCATTTATAGGTCTATCAATAATCAATCATACTCATTTATCATCATTCATAATGTTGTAAGATCCTTTCTACATGGAGAATCCATGAAGTCAATTTTTTATGAGGGTGGTAGTGAATTGAGATGTCATATTACCTAATGATATCTAACCATCTTTGTTGGTGAATAATAGGATCCTTATGTGTAAATATATAGTTACGTCTCTAATGTTTTGTATATATATCATTGTGATCCCCATATAGATAATGTCACCCAATTATCAACGAAAATATCATAGCCTCTAACTCCAGATCATACATGGGATATTGTTTCATATGAGTTTTCAACTTCCATGAGTTTTAGGATATCATATTTTAATTTTGAATTGTTAGACAACCTAATAAATTTATTGATTAATCCCTGTATAAAAAAAATATTTCCCACATGTCAAAATTGTGTGTATCGAATTAGGGATATGCCTCATTTTTAAATCATTGATGTAGTCAACACATTCGCGGGTCCAAATAAAAAGTACTCCCTTTCGAGTGATATTAGTTAGTGGGTTTGAAAATAATGAGTAGTATCTCAAATTCTATCATTATCAAAAATCATGACTAAGGAAAATATGAATCTCTTTGAAACATATTGTCCTGGGCCACTCTTCATTTGCCTTTGTCTTAGAAGGTTCTTTTTATATTCCTCTTCAGGTGATAACATGCACATAGAATGACACATCCTCCATATATAACTCATCTTTTTTTGTTATATATATAATATTTATCACTTTGAATTGAATTTATCATATAATTCAAAATATATTTCTCTTCCTCTTTTCTCTTAAAGTATATTCGAATATCATTAAATACAACTAACAAAAGTTTTCTAAGGTTATTTCTATCCACTCTATTCATTATATCTATGAATTATTTTGGATCATTAGTGAGTCTTAAGAGAATCTCTATAGAATAATAGGTCTCATAACATTTTTGAAAAGTTGAAATGTTAATTTATTTCTTCATCATCTTTAATTGGTCACATACTGACCGAAGGACCACCTTAATGAATTACTCATACCTATGTAGATAACAAAAAAATTCATTTTTCCATAGAATGGGATAAAATATCATTATCATGATTTTTTTATCTCATGATAATCAATTTTGGGGAACATTAATCGTTCCTTATTCTTGAATAAGTGGTCTGAAACATTCCATGGTGGAGCACTTAGGAATATAAAACCCTTTTCAAGATTCTATTGTAACTTCATCTTCAGTTCTTATAGAAAATGATGACCATTCTATAAGGATTCACTAATATTGGAAGATATCTTGAAATATGTTATATCAGGAACTCAACCTATCATTCATGAGGAAGACTGGATAATTCTTCAGGTGAAACCTTAGTATAGTCCTTCACAATGGGTATTTGTTTGATCATGTCTCACTCCTTTGTCTCAATAATATTATTAGGATATGCTTGATCTTAAGGAAATAATATCCACAATTGAGATGATTATTAGGAATGGGATTCCTCATATTCATTACAATTGTACTAAATTTGGGGATGCCTCAGGATGTGAAGAGTGATATCCATTTCCTGGTAATTGATGTCTGTTTATTATAAAGATAGCCATTTCATTCCCAATATAGCCCCATACTCCACCAAAGAATGTAGAAAATAATTTACAAGGAGGATCATTCCAAAATAAATTAGTTATGGGTAGTTATATACAATGGAATAAATAATTTCCCCTTGATATATTCTCACATTTAAGTCATCCTCTATACATTTAGTTGGTGGTGGAATAGTTCTACCAACCATAGAAGTTATTAATTAATGTGTGTAACAAAAATCGTATAACATGGTTTCCATTCCTACATGTTCGACTAGGGCATATATAACCACAACATTTGTTTTCTCCACCTCAAGAATAGTTATAGAATATTCGCTTCCCTAATACAATGTATTTTATGTTGATTACTTATAAAAACCCTTGGATTAGGGAATTGCCTCAAATAATTCACATGTTCCTTGATATTGAATCACTGCAGAACTAGTTATGTGTTAATCTGAACATTTGATTCCTTTTCCCATAGTTGTGGGATTCCTCGTATCACTTCTGATATTATTATCCGGATTCCCATATTTTACACATATAAATAATCTTCTAGTTATCTTAGGTGGATCATAGGATTCTTTTTCCCACACTTTTTACACATGGGATATTGGGTTTTCATTCCATCATGTAACATATTTTTTTAACCAATGATAATAAATTCTATTTCCCGCTTTTTTCTCCAAGATAAGGAAATGAGTGAGAGTATCTGATCTCCATTTTAACCTTAATATTAAGGGAACAATAATCAATATTTTTATAGATATATAAGTCTCTAATCAGATACATTATTAATTAACTCGATATTAGTATGTTAAGGAAGTGATACACCTTAAATTAAGTGTTAATGAAAAATCCAAGGGTGTATCATGGAATCAATGTAATGTTTTCCTTATACACACCAGTAGAATCAATTTTATTTTTCATTCTTTTGAGAAACTCCCATTCAATATTTAGACAATGATTTTGGGGAAAATATTTATTTATGAATATTTTCATGGATACATCCAAAATATTTGGAATCAATTTTCTCCTTAGACATTGTGTTTTTCATTTGTGTATACCACTACATATCTTCCCTGTAAAAATGAAAAACTACTATTATGTCATTCTATTCTTCTAAGAATAGAAGTACACATAATATATTCTCAATGGAGTTATTATATTGGATCACTATGACAGGATCATGATATACACTAAATATGGGAGGCCATATCTCATTAAGGATTAAATAGAAACATTATATTTATTTGGAGAGGGAGGGAGTTCTTTATAAATCAAGTTATTATTCATAAATCGATATAGTTGACCAAGTTTTGTCCGGAGGGTTTGTTCTCATGTTCCCATCGTATTTGGAATTACATTTTGGTAATCATCACAATGGTTATCACATTGACTTTTTTAATAGATCATTATATATATATATATATATAAGAAAAATATCATACCATTAGGGGGTCCTGAATACATGTCTAATAAGAATATAAATATAAAACAATATATATTGAATGATATACTTGTAAATGGAATTTATATCTTATATTATAATTCCCTATGATTTAATCTATGTTTATCCCTGGTGATTGAACTATACATAGGATTTTACTAATTTTTTCTAGTGCTAATATCCCAAAATAACAAGACCCTGCTTAGATACCAACTATAACAAAACAATATTTTTACACTAATTATTACATCATTATACTCATAAATATCCATCAAATACAAAACAAATATTATAATGTATAGAATATCTGGAAAATTGATTACATAACATCTAAAACATGGATAGAGAATAAATCATCAGAATATAATAATACATAATGATCTCATAACATCATTTTAGCTCTTACATTTGTATTGGATAACATGGAGAATAGATAGTCAAAATGGTTGAGATAAAAATCCCAGTAATGGAATAAATATAGAAATAATTGATAACACATGGGTTAGAAGGCATGAAAAGATAACATATAAAGTGATGGAACATGAATAATCTTACAGAAGCATAAAATAGAGGACAAGTGATCATATAAATGTGGAAACATAGGAATTTGGATACATACTTTAAAATGGTGGTATCATGATTCAATGCTAACTCCCACGATTATATCAAATGGCGTAAAAATTCACATCAATAAATTTTGGTTTAATTCATTTCCCAACAAGATGATTCATTAGAGTAAACCATAACAAATTAATTGGTGGGATATCTGGGAACACCCATAATAAAAGGTTCATTAATATGTGTGCCACATGAATAATCAAACATAGGGAAAACACAAAAGGGTTTCCCATAGAATGATATGGGTATTATAATCATATAAAAAGTCATAACCAAAGAGAATAACAAAAATGTGTTCTTTATGGAAAGGATTTAAATGATAAATGGATATTAATAAAGTAAAATTGGCATTGGGTGGATTAATTTATATCCAATTTAATTGAAATAATAAAAAAATGCCTATGATACTCTAAAAATGATATCCTTTGGTGTGGATTAATGGAAAACATAAAAGATTCATTAAAGTGTACAAAAGAATATTTATTTGAATGAAATATGAAATAAAACCAAAAAATCCTGAAAATGGAGATATTTTATAAAAACATTATGGGGATAAAATAAACATTGTATTGTACATTAAAATGAAGAATAAAGTTGGAAGTTCACTTTACTCGGGGTTTTTTATCGGGGGAATGAAAAATGGAACCTTATACAACATGTATTCCACATTGATGAAAGGAGAATTTATCTTGGTACATATGTTTGCAATATACAAAAACAATATGAAAGGATTAAAAAATATAAATTAATATTTACATTGGGATAAAGTGAGGGAAATTTTAACTTTAAGGAAAAATGGATTTGTGGAGAGAATCCATTAACTTTTATCTGATACTGTTCTATACCAGCACATTACTTCTTAGATAATAAAATTAAATCCATTAATTAATTAATTACTAATATATATGACATTTATTAAATTTATTATAGTTTTATTAGAATCATTTATATATAATTCAATAACTTATATTGTCTTATTTTACTATTTTTGGATTGTTCGTTTCAGGGTTTCATGATCGGTTCACTTTTGAATAATTATGAAATTTCATGTGAAATTGAAGAAAAACTCAAGAAGAAGGATGTGATGGTATTAATTTATTTCTATAAATTTTAATTTTTTGGTATATTATTTCATTCATTTACATGAAGATGATTCATAAGATAGAATGATAAGAAATGAATTTTAAGATTATTTTGGTGGGTTTTATCGCTATCATTAATTAAATAAATTTTATATAATAATATATTTATATAATAGTTATAGAACATTAAATATATTTTATTATAAATTTTATAATATTTTTTACCACAAAATGGTATTATGAACGACCTTCAAATTGGAAATGAAAAACAAAAAGTAGTTATCCATGATGGTTGTGAATCAACACCTCATGGATAATGTTTTGTAACATCTGAGGTAAATAAAGAATATGAAATTTTCATATTTTTCAATATTTTTAAATTAAATATTAATTTTTATATAATGGTGATTCTATGTTTGATGGCGTACTTGACACACAACAATGGGTTTCTCTGAAATCTTCTGTTTCACACAAGGGTTTGTCATATTGGGAAAAATAATAATACAATAATATTATTATTTTAAATGGTAGTTAATGCATAGTCCTTGCATTAGTGGGAATGAAAAAAACGAACCATAATATGATTAAACATGTTTTTTTAAAAAAATAATATTTTTATAATAAAATTTAGAGGCTTTAAATTTAAATGAATCTAATTTTAAGCATAAATACTATAATATTTTTAAAAGGCAGTTATACCCTATTTTGATGAAGGATTCTTTTTAAATATAGTTTTTACACACTTATATGATCCATTTGAAATAATAATATTTTATTTATAATCAGGACATAAAAATTTACATTGGGTAATTTTTTTATCATCTTGATAAAATATATTTTTTAATCAATAGTTAAAAATATTGAATTTTATGTCAAAACTGTATTTTCATCTAATTTATTTATATTATTATATAGTCATTTTAATTGGTTTTAATTTGTAATAAGATTATATTTTTATCATTTAATCCAACTTTGGTCATTGTATGTAATTTATCTTTGAAATTGGACATAAACACATGCTAATATTTTGAATATTTTTAGTTCTTAAAAAACACACTATTTAGTTTTGACATCGTGAATTAATTTTAAAATAATTTCTACAACTTGTGTGATTTTAATTTGAAAAAATGGAGTCCATATTTGTAATTAGGTGGTTATTATTGTGTAAATATGTAACTATTATTTTTATACATTATGAATAGTAACATCAGTAAATATTTTATTTATCATGGTTAAAAAATAATTCTGTTAAATAAGTGTAAAAAATAATATTATTAAAAGATAACTTACACTAACACAATTTCAAACTCTATTATATGACATATTTCTAGACATGGTCATCCTTGGGTCAATTTTAGGTCTCCAACATGCCACTTTTGTGTGAAAATGTTATTTAATTACTTTTAATTAAAAGTTAAGGAAAATATAAACTAAACATGTATCATTTACAAAAAACATTCATATGGGGTTATATATGTGATATATTAGACTACAAATAATCACTATAAATATAAAAATATATCCTAAATCATGATATTTTATTTATTATTTATGGATATAAAATAAATAAATTTATTTATGGAACAATGGTGATGTAGTGAATACATTTTTAATGAAGGATTTAAATGAAAGAGATTATAAATATTAAAATAAATTTATTTTGAAACTATTTATGTCATCAAAGAATGTTATGGATGATTTTGACTTGTTATCTTTGAATTAATGAAGTTTTTTCGAATGAATTATGTTTTTACACATTTTTGAAAAGTAATGATATCAATAGTATAAAAATTTACATAAATTAGTTTTTAAATCAATAATATTTTTATTAAATGATATAATAGTCCAAAAAAACTAATATTCATCCATATGATATAAATGATGTTTCAAATGTCATTAATGATCCATTTTTTGTTTCTTGTAATTTTATAATAACTATGATCACCATATAGTATTAATATACAAGAAGACATGGTAAGAGTTAAATTAATTAACTAAGGGTTAAAGATAAAATATAGGTTTAATTTTATGATCTAAACTAGTTTTAAACCCATTATATAATAGTATTTCGACCCATTCTCATCCAAGATTCTAAATATATCACATTGGTGTTATTAGAATTCTAAAATCAAATAATAAGAGAAAAATGATTTCAAACTTTCTTAAAGTTCCATTCCTCCCTCTTATAAAAGGACACCACCTTTAACCCTTACTCACACCTATAAATCCCCATTGACTCGTCCAAAATCATCCAAAATAAGCTCCCAACATCCATCCCTTAAACCGAGAAGACTTATCTTATTTATAAGGAAATTTAAGATAACCCTTTTCTCTCCACTCACTATGATCTACTTATTTTTTTATATAACAAAAAAAATATCCTAAATATACTGGTTTTTATGATATTTATTCTAACTATACTTACACAAACCTCTATCTAATGGGTATAGAACATACTATTTCTGTGGACGGCGAACTTCTACCACATGAAAGGATGATTTTTCAATCTTACCCTACCATAACTTATGGTGGACATTATGATAGAAATGTAACTATATATGATATATTTGATATTTATTTTTTTCTATATTATAATCTAATAATGATTTAGATCATACGTTTATTCCTTTCATTTTTGTAAATACGGTAATTTCATTTGAGGATGTGTGGACTACTGACCCTCAAATTGATATGACTTGTTTATGCTATACACGGGACGTATAAAAGGTGGAATTAAATAAAATATGTAATATATATAACATATATATTATTATTTATTTATAATATACCAAATTATACTTAGTTTTTGTTCATTTCATTATGAAAAAGTAATGAGAGTAGCGTTCAGGCATACGTACGACTTACCCTCTTCATGAACGATGCCTTTCATTTCTTAAATCGTAATGATATAGAATATTATAAAAAAAAATTGATAAATATTATATATATGATATCAAAATAATTAATATCATTTTAGAGATAATGTAGTTATGACCACATAGATATTTTATAGTTATTACAATTGTAATTTTTAATCAATTGCCAAAAATTAAGAAAATGATCGACATGAACTCAAATAATTAACTAATAGTCATATCCAGGTAATAAGTGATATTAAATGAATAATAAAATAGTACATGGTTCTGATGAAAATATAAATAAACTTAATTTTTTTATTCATGGAATAAAATAACGAACGAGTCAAGTCAGACACGAGGTAAGGGACTTTGTCTTATCCTCCATTGTTTGAAACATATTTTGATTTATATATGACATTATATTATAAAGTGTGTAAAATAATTTGAAAAACAATTTCATTGAAAGGGAATATATTTCTACATGTCGGTTTACTAAATGATGAAAGGAATGTTTCTTTTAAACGTATGTGGTGATAATGATCTATCCACCACCGCAAGCATTATTTGATATATGGTTTCCTCAACAAGCTGTTATTCTTGTAAATGGAAAATAAATACCATATACCCATTGGTATATATATTGGTATTAAAATGGGTTGGAATGTGTATTTACCATTTCAATATCTTGAAATTATTTCTTGTGATTTCAAGTGAAATTTTTATGATTGAAATGCAGATATTTTCAATATTGTATGTGTGATGATTATATAATGATACTTAGAAATTTGAATAGTGGTTAAATGAAAAAACAAGTGACATGTGGTTCAGTGATAAAATAAGGAAGAGTGGATACATCATAAACTCTAGTGCAGTAGGTCTATAATTCGACCGCATGTCTATTAAATTTGTAATAATGATTTGCGGGAGTCAATCGTATGGTTCTTCCATTTGATTATGATTTTGTCCACTGATTATGTTTTATATATTATTTGTTCTTTATGTTGGTTTTATGGTAATATTATGGTTACAGAAGGGTAATAAATGATCTTTTATTTAGTGATGTTTATTTAATACTTCAAAAAGGTGAACAATGTTACATATGATAAAGTATTCAAGGTTTATATATTGTTTTGAAAAACTAATTGTTTTACTACATTGTATATCACTAACTGAGATTTTTTTACTCATACCAAGTTTTTGAAATTTTTTCACAAGAATTAATGTGGAATAGGGTTATGTATTGTATCATATAAGAGATATGTTGTTTAAAACATGGAACTAAACATGTTTATTCTCCTTTAAGTGATTTTATTTCAAGAAAAATAGATATTGTGTAGAAGTGTCTACATTTAATATTCAAATTGTTATATATAAGTTATGACCTAATTATCTAAATATCTAAAGATGAAAAGATCTATATTGTGAAATATTAACTATATTCATGATTATTTAATGTTTAAGGATGAGGCCTTATAGTTTGTATCAGTGGTCGGATTATATAACTTTAGTAGTTAGAATTTGTTTTATAGAATATAAAAAAAATATTTTTAAATTATGGTAAAATTGAAATGATATAAAAACTGAAGATTACTATGTTTTATTATCTAATATATGTTTGTTAAAAATGGTTTTTCTAAGAGTAAATAGGGTAGTAGGGAAGGGAGGGATTACAGAGGAGAATACCTTTCAAAATCAGCATCCATAGATGGTTGGAATCAGAACTGAATAGTTTGTTGACGTAATAATGCAGTGGAATCAGGATATAAATTGCGGTGGAATAAATGAACAAGATTAATCATATCAACACCATAGGAACATGACTATATGAGATAGTTTAACTAGAAAACATCTTCTTTAATATAGAGTAGCATCTGACCATGGTCAAGCTAAAGGTTGGATCAAAGAACTAGAAAATATTTTCGATGTCCAGGGTTATGAACAAAATCAAAAGTTTAGTACTATTATATATCATTTTGAAAGAAAAAATATCAGTGGGTTCGATGGTTAAATATATTAGGGATAATGAAGAGATTTATTCTCTTGTTTGTGATGAATTCAAAGGTATCTTTCTTGAGAAATATTTTCATAAGGCAGTTTAACATAGGATGGAAAAACAATTCTTGTAATTGATGCAGGATGGTGACTTAGTGGATTCTTATGAAGAATTTTTCACTCAACTAGAAAGATAAGCTAAAAATTTCATCTGAGATATTGATAGTAAGATAAGTTGATTTTACTAAGGACAGAAGCTGTTATATTAAAGAGCATTAGCATATCATTAATTCAAAAGCTATGGGAAAATTTTCCAATGTTCCGAGAAGGTTGAAATGGAGTTTTTTTATGATCAGGTCTTCCATGAATGCAAGAAAAATAAGAGCTCCAGTTTCTAGGAAATGGGAAATTATCCATCAATGAAGCATGGAGGTAAAAAAAAATTTAATTTTCATCTTGTGAGAAGTGTGGTAAAAATCATCTTGGAGAATATATCTCAAAATCTGGAAAGTTCATCCGATGTGGTAAGACTGGTTATATTTCATGTAAAATTATAGAATATGATCAAGCATACAATGGAAATCCAGTGGTAAAATATTTTAAAGGTAGTGAGTATTAGCATTAATCCAATATGTTTCCAAATATTTTTATCCATAGTGTAAAACACATAGATCGAAAGCATAAGTGTGGGGAAAAGATTATTCTACTACAACGACGGATGTGGGATCATCAAATAAAGTGGTATTATGTACTTTTTTTACATTATGCGAATGTATTTTTTGACTCAGAGTCTACACATTCTATAATTTTAGAGAAAATTTCACGTAAATTTTGAATTACACCTCACCAAAATAATCTTTAACTTATGGTAAAAATACATAGGGGAAATGTTGAGGAAAAAATATATTATAAGAATATTCATATCCTTATTTGTCGAAATAATTTACCTTTAAACCTTGTTGATTTCCCACTAGTATATTGTGATGTTATTTTAGGAATGGATTGGCTTTTTATTTACTACTCAATGACTGACGGTGGTGCTAAAAAAGTTTCCTTTTAGAAATTATATCATTTTTCGTACTAGAATGAACCCTTATCTCTGATAACAAAACAGAAAGTTGATAAACTAGTGAAATATGGAAATTAATGTCACCTTGCACATATTGTTGAAAAAAAGGAACTCTTCAGATTAATTTTGTTCCAATAGTAAATTATTATCTGGATGTTTTTTCTGATGAGATGTATGGTATTATACCTAATTGGGGAGTAAAATTTATTGTTGACTTTCATCCTAATGTAAAGAAAATTTCAAACCCCCATAGATAATAGATCTAATTAAACATTTAGAGTTAAATAAATAATTAAAGGAGTTGTTAGATAAAGGTTTCATTCAACCTGGGACATCATAGTGGGGTTCCATTATCTTGTCTGTTAAAAATAAATATGGTTCAATAAGCCATTGCATTTATTATAGAGACTTGAATAATATCAATATTAAAAACTAGTATCATTTAATTCATATGGATGGTTTTTTTTGATTTTCTCTAGGGATCTCAGTATTTTTCAATGATTTACATGAGTTCGAGGTAACATCTGTTGAAAGTAAAAGTATAAAACTTTCTGAAAACCATTTTTCGAACTAGATATGGCCATTATGAATTTTTACATATGACTTTTGGGTTAGCCAACGAACATGTTGTTTTCATGGAACTTATGAATCTAATTTTCTATGAGTTTATTAGATATGTTTGTGGTTGTGTTTATTGATGACATTTTGGTATATTCCAAAATTAAATAAGAACATGAAAGTCATTTAAGGGTTTTCATGAAAACCTTAAATGAATATAAATTGTACAGGAAATTAAAAAACTATGAGTTTGTGTTACAAAAAATTCCATTCAATGGTCACATTGTATCAAAAAATGGCATAAAAATGATCCTTCTAAAACAAATTCTTTTTAAATAATGGCCATGATCCATAAATATAACCAAGAATCATAGTTTTCTTGGTTTTTCAGGCTATCAAATAAGTTTTGTTGAGAATTTTTCATTATTTTCTAGTTCGCTAACTAATTTAACTCGAAAATGTGTTATGTTCATCTGGAAAAAAGAACGGGATGACTGTTTTTAGAAATTGAAATGCAGATTGATGAATGCTCCAGTTTTATTGTTACCTTCAAGAGATAGTGAATTTTTTATCTACATTGATGTTTCGTTGAATGGACATGGTTGTGTGAGAATTCAGAATGATCAGGTAATTTATTATGCTTTACTTCAATTAAAACCTCATGATTTAAATTACCCTACACATGATTTGTAATTACCTACTATTATTTTTGAATAAAAATATTGGAGGCATCATCTGTATGGAGTAAAATATAAAATATCTATTGACTAAAAAATATTGAAATACATATTTACATTAAATTAATTGAACATGATATATAGGAGATGGATGGAACTAATTAAGGATTATGACAGCACAATTCACTCTAATCTAGGAAAATATAATAAAGTTGATGATGCTTTGAGTCGAAAAATTAATTCTACATTAACCATGATACATTTTTGAAGAAGATCCTTTGATTATTGATTTGATGAACTTTTTCATAGAAGTGATTTGTGAATGAAATTCCCCTGCTTTGTTTCATGTGTTAGTGACATCATATCTCTCAAACAGAATTAAGCATGCACAAAAAGAAGGCTGTTAGTTGCATAAAAAATAGAGTAGGTTCGGAGGGATATGTTTTTTAAATATAAAATCTATAATGATTGTATTTTGATATTTGGGATGAGAATATGTGTGCCTTGTGATTCTGTGTTTAAGAATGTGTAGTGATGTCAAGATCGTAGTTCTATGTCTTCAGTTCATCCCGGCAGTACTAAGATGGACAATGATCATTGGGAGTATTACTTGTGGGATGGAATGAAAATAGATATTTCTGACATTACTATGAAGTGTTTGACTTTTCTACAGGTTAGAGTACAGTGTTAGTTACTGAAACGGACACTTCAGCCTTTTCTTGTGCCAGATTGGAAAGGGTAAAATATATACACAGACTTCATTTTGAGATTAACAAATACATCTCGAGGTAATAATGCAATCTATGTTATTTTTTATCAATTGAATAAGTCTGTTCATTTCCATCCTACTCATTATACTCTATCTCCAGATCAACTTTATGATTTGTAAGATAAAGAGAGAGTCAGGATGTATGGAGTTCCCCTCTCCATTGTATTTGATAGTTATCTTATGTTTACTTTTCTCTTTGGTAAATTCCTTCAGAAGTCTTTGGGTACTGAATTAAATTTTTCTATAGCTTTTCATCTTCAATAAGATGGGCTCTCAAAACGAATAATTCAGACATTTGAAGATATGCTACATGATTTCTCCATGGATTTCAAGGGATGTTGTGACCAACATCATTCGTTGGTTGAGTTTTCTTATTATAATATTTTTCATTATAGTATATAGATGGCTCCATTTGTGGCCTTATATGGGAAGCAGTTTTAAAATACAACTTTTTGGGATGAAGTAACTGAAGGGAAACTGATGGGACCAGAATACATATAAGAGATGGAAGAGAATGTTCAGTTGATAAATAATCACATGAGAACATCTCATATCAGGAAAACATTTATGAGGATAACCAATGAAAGGATCTTTCTTTCATGGTATGTGATAAGGCATTTCTCAATGTTTTTCAATGGAAAAGTGTGAAGTGTCTTGGTATGAATGGGAAGCTGAGTCTGGGGTTCATTAGACCCTATGAAATCCAGAAGAATTTTTGATCAGTTTTTTAAAAAGTGGTGTTACCTCTATGTTTATCCAAGTTACATAATTTTTTCCATGTTTCAATGTTGAGAAATTATATTCCAGACCCATCTGATGTTTTTATTCCAAATATAGTTCAGTTGGAAGAGAATCATTCATATGAGGAACAACCATTCCAGATTCTTGATCATAGAGAGAAAGTGTTGTAACATGAGGTAATTCATTAGTTAATGGTTTTTTTGAAAAGCCATATGATTGAAAAGGAAAATTGGAATCTAAAAATTCTACGTTGGATAAATACCTCCCACTTAAATTATAATTGAATAAAATAGTGAGGACGTAATTTCCAAAATGGGGGAAGGATATAACATCTAAGGTAAATAAAGAATATGAAATTTTCACATATATCAATATTCATGAATTAAATATTAATTTCACTTTAATAGAAATTCTATGTTCGATGGCTTACCCAACAAACAACAATGAGTTTCACTGAAATCTTTTATTTCACACAAGAAGGAGTCATACTGGAAAAAATAATAAAATAATATTATTTTATTATTTTAAATGGTATTTAATGACTAGCCATTGTATTGGTGGGAATGAACAGAACTAACCATATTATTATTAAACATATTTTTTAATTGTTTTTACATTTATCCAATAAAATGTATTGGCTAAAAATAAGGGTGAATCAAATGTTAAGCATAAATACTCAAGTATTATTAAAATGTAGTTTTACTACCTTTTGATGGAGAACCAGTTTTAAATGTAGTTTTTTGTTACTTTTATATAGTCCAATTGAAAAAAAATCTTACTTTTAAGAGGGAAATCTAAATTTACTCGAAGTATTTTTTTTCTTATATGGTTTATTTTTTAATGAATAATGAAAAATACTACATTTTTAGTCAAATCTTTCATCTCATCTAGTTTATTTTTATTATTATATTGTTCTTTTAATTTGTTTTAAAGTTTAAATAGATTATATTTTTATCACATAATCCAATTTTGGTCATTGGATGTAATTTCACATTGAAATTGGAAATAAAAACAAGTCTATCTTTTGGTGGTTTTCACTTCTTAAGAAACATGCTTTATGGTTTTGACAAGAGATATTAATTTTAGATAAATTTTTGAAACTTATATGTAATGAATTTGGAAAAAATGGATTCCATATTTGGAATTAGGAGGTCTAAAATATGTAAATATTTAACTTTTAATTTTAGAAACTATGAATAGTAAGTTTAGAAAATATTTGATTTAACATGGTTAAAATGTAAATATGATAAATAAATGTGAAAAATAATATTATAATAATATTTAATTTTCCTAACACATGTCCTACCCATAAAGTATGATATTTTTATGAACATGGGAATCCATGGGTCGAGTTTAGGACCCCATGGAGCCACATGTATCTGAAAATGACATTGACTTTTGTTTCTAATGTTAATGAAAATATAACATAAACATGTATCTATTACAAAAATATTTTTTATATGGGGTAATATAAGCGATATCTTAGAAAATAAATATTATTTAGAAAGCTAAAAAGATTTAATACATCATGGTTTTTTATTTAAAATTTATATTTATCAAATAAAAAAATTTATTTATGACACAATGGTGAGGTAGTGATTACCTTATTAATGAAAGATTTAAATAAATGAAATTAAAAATATTAAAATAATTTTTTTAAACATTTTATCACATAAATTTTTTGGCCTCTTGAAATTTAATAGTAACTATGGTGACCTTATATTATGAATATTAAAGAATACATGGAAAGAGTTATTTTTATTTAGCTATGGGTTAAAGCTAAAATATAAGGTTAATTTTAAGACCTAAATTTGTACAAAACCCATTCGATGAGATGATTACAAACCATAATTATCTCATCTTAGAAATATATCAATTTATTATTATTATATTTTTAGAATCATTTAATAATAAAATAATAATTTCAATCCTTATTAAAGTGCCCATCCTCTCTCTTATAAAAGGACGGAACCTCTTACACTTACTCACACCTCTCAATATGCCTTGGCTCATCTAAAATCGGAACAAATAATCTCTCAACATCTGTCCCTTCCTCTTAGAAGCCTTCCCTTATGAAGAAGGAAAATTTAGAGACACCATTGGGTCAAATCAAAAGAAGTAACCAGATTTGAGGTAACGTCTTCTCTCATGTTTCTTTCCATTTTTTCTCTTATCCACTCCCTATGAAATTTTTATTCATTGTTTATAAAAAAAATATCCTCAATATACTACTTTTTTTATGAGAAGTATATTAACTACACTTACACACACATCTGCCAAATGCTTATAGAATATACTATTTCTGTGGAATGCGAGCTACTACCTCACGAATCGATGATTGTTCAATATTCTCGTACCACCTATTATAGTGACCATTATGATGGACCAGTAATTATATTTGATATTTATGGTATTTTTTCTAAATATATTCTTCTGTAATTATCATTTATAACATACTATGATTATTTTCTTGTTTTATAAATATAATAATTTCAAATGTGGAAGTGCAGACAACCACCCCTCATTATGTCATGACTCATTCATTTTATACATGAAAAGTATAAAGGATAAAAATAATTAACTTAAGTAACATATATAACATTGATATTTTAATTTAATTATAATATACCTATGTATAATTTAGTTTTCATTTCATTAAATATGAAAAATAAATGAAATTAGTGTTTATAGGTATGTATGGCTTACCGTATCTATGAACAGTGCATTTCATTTCTTATATCCAAATGATATGGACTATTAGAAATATATATACACTGGAAAAATATTATATAAATGATATATAAATCATGAATATCATTCTGAATATATTTTACTTATGACCAAATGGAAAATTTATAATTATAACAACTTCATTTTTTAATTATGTTCGTAACATCGACAAAAATGTCTGATATGAACTCGAATAATTAAATGATTGTTATATAAAGTTAATAAGGGATATAAAAGAAGTAATAAACATGAAAAAGGTTTTGAATTATGTAGAAATTAACTTCAGTTTATTATTGGTGAAACTGAAGAACGAACAAGTCATGTTGGACATGAGGTTAGAGACATTGTCTCAATCTCCTTTCGTTGACGCATATTTTGATTTATATACAACATGTGTTTATAAGGTGTAAAAAACCTATGAATTTTAATTTCATTAAAATGGAATCTTTTTCTATGTAGTATTTTACTAAATGACCAGAGGAATGTTTCTTTTTAATATACATGGGGAAAATGACATTTCCACCCCCACGAACAGAATTTGATATTTGGATTCCATAACAAGTAGGGATGTTTTTAAATGGAAAATAAATACCATATACCCATTTTACAAATTTTGGTATTGAAATTGATTTGAATGTGAATATACTATTTTAATATCTTGAAATTATTTCTTTTGATTGAAAAATAAATTTTTATTAAAGAAATTTTGATCTTTTAAGTATTTTTTGTGTGCAGATTATATATTGATACCTGGAAATTTGACGGGTGGTTATGTGATAAACCAAATGATGGGCAGTTCCATGATAAACCAAGTATTTGTGGTTACATTATAACCTTAAAGGCATTGTGTACGGAAGTCTATCAGATGGTTATTCCATATGTATGAATGATTTGTGGATGTCGACCGTATGGTTATTCCATTTAAGTATGATTATGTCCCAAGTTTACATTTTATATGTTATGTGTGTATTATATGTGTTTTATGGTAGTATTTTGGTTACAAAAGGGTAAAAATGATATTTAATTCATTGAAGAGTATTTACTGTTTCATAAAAGTAAAAAATATTACTTATGATAAAATATTCAACGTTTACATGTTGTTTCAAAAAACAATTAGTTTTCCTTCTTTGTGTTTCCCTTATTGAGATTTTTATGCACATCCCGTGTTTTTTAAAAGTTCTTTCTAGAAAATATAGTTGAATAGGTTTATGTATGGGATCAAGGAAACGTCTTGTTGTTTAAAACATAGAACTAATCACTTTTCTTCTATTTTAAGAATATTTATTTTATGAAAAAATGCATACTGATTAGAAGTGTCTACATGTAATATTTAAGATGTTATGTATATGTTATGACCTACATCTCTAAATTTATAAACCTAAAAATATAATCAATGTTAATTATTTGTTAATTCAAATTTGTAATGTTTAAGGCTAGGGCCTTCTATGTTTTTTATTTTATAATAGAAGTAGAAAGGTATAGATTTGTTTATAGAGTTTCTATTATCAAAACAAAATTACAATATATTAATTATAATTGTTTTACCATGTTAATTTTTATATTGTAGGTGAGGGATGGAAACAAAAAAATAAATTAAATTAAATAGAAGGACGATTTTACTTATTGACTATCATATCGTTGAGCACCACCTTATGGAATACAGAAATGGTCGGTCGATGAGACTAGAAACATTGAAACGTATGTAATAGGATTGGGGGGTTTGAATAACCTATAGTTTTCACCTCCCCTTCTTCACATCCTGGTGCCCTAGGTGATGGCTACTCTGGAACCACCCCTCCTCGGCCACTCCCGAATGGGGGGGGGGAGGGGAGTTCTTCCTCCTCATCCCTCACCCTCTCTCACCTTGTCTTTTAGGAATTTCATAGATCCTCTCTCCCCATTTTCCCCTTCATCCATATTTTCCTCAAAGTTCACTCGCTAGTCAATGGCATCCCAATGGCTCATCTCTATTATCTGGAGTTTACAAACTCCTCCACGATGATGAATCTTTCTTTGGTCGCTCACTTCAGCAAGATATGACCTATAGTTATCACCTTTTATGGATTTATCTCTATCCAGCGGAAGCTTCCGGACTAGGAAATGTTTTGGCTCATGCACTCGAGACACCCTCTATTTCACTTCTCATCAATAGAAGATATTATATATTCCTGGTCAAGTGCTCTACGTGTTACCACAGGTTTTCATTTCTTTCTTTTTCGTTGGCGGTAATATTTCCACTTGAAAAGAGACCATCTGGTCTCAAGGATTTGGAACCCTCTCTATAGTCTTCTCCTACCGTTTAGAATCCATAAATTCTTCATTTGATTGGAAATCTATTGGGTCAATTCCTATGCTTGGACTAGAAAAATAAAGTCATAATTCACCCAATTTTCTCAAGAATCTATGTTTAAGTGGACGTATCCAAGAATCAATTGGATACAATCATCATAGAGATTAAAGGTGTGTGTCAATGGTATCAAAAGGTCATCTACGAATAATAGGTTATCTTTTGATCGTCATGAAACCTCCATGGCCACTCTGACTCCAATTGTAGGAACCTATCAATGGGGGACTCTCGAATGAACCTTCCTTCTACTTTTTTAGACAAGGGTTTATATAAGTAGGACACAATGGTCTGTGAAAAGTCAATTTTGATTGCTGAATCACCATATAACTACCTTTTGGAGGTTAATCCTAGATCCAATGTGGTTTGAAGGCCCCCTTGTTTGGTGAAGATATTCAGTTACGAAGAGACTTTCCAACTCTGACTTAGCTTTGGCGAAGGATGTTCAATGTTAGCTTTCAGAGATTAATTCCTTGGGTTATGATATTTTCAACAGTTTGAGTAGAGATTTGGGAATTTTCACATTGGTTGTGAAAAAAACATTGGGGAATGTGGAAGCTGGTTGGGCTAAACATGTTGTTGTAGTTGTTCTGAAATGTGTTGATGTTTCCAATCCAGTCATGGAAACTCAAATTCCAATTGAGGAAAGTCAAGATGCCCCCAAATAATATTTTTATATGGAGGTTTTTCTAACAGGACTCGATAAAAATGCATTTGTGGGTCCCTAGGATGACCCATTTCTTGTGATCAGGTCCAGCTTGAGAAGAGTGGTGCCAACCGTTCAGCTGTGTAACCACTTAAATAGCTTGGAGAATGTAGGGAATGACCAGGAGGCAGACAAGACATAACTTATATTTGAGGATCAAGGTACACCAATAGAGGATTATGGTTATGAATCTTCTTGGCAATAGTCAGGATACAGTGCTCAAGAACTTTACAATAGTAAAATATGCATTATGAGGAGGAGGAAGGGCTGGCATGGGGCAAGAAAGGACTCAAGGATTATTCTCATATTCATGCACCAATGGAGAGACAATCTTCTAGGAATGTGAAGGCCCAATTTAGGGAGTCTATTATTAACAAAAATGGAAAATATGTTCAATGAGAGGCTGCAGATGATGGGGTTGGTCCGATTAAGAATGACTTGCAGATTACATGCTTGGATGCTGAGTAATCATTGGAGTAACTTCTGAATTTCAGAGAAGATATGGGGTCGGTATGCCTTGTGATCAATTACCTAGATGAATATTGTGATTAAATGATGGAAATGACCATTCATGTGGAGGAAAATACAGAACCGATGAATTATATTGACAAGAAGAACCAAATCTGAGTAAGAGGTTTCATTACTAGAAAAATCACCCAAGATGAATACATGAAAGTGTGGGATAGACTGGTGCGTCGACTTGAAGACCATGTAATGGATGTTCTAGAAACATTAGAAACTTATTTTTCATTGAAAAATCATAAAGATAAAAATTCCAATAGGAAAATATTGTTCTTTAATGACATTGTTTTCTCTTACTATTCATTGCTTTTTTCCATACAAGTGACTTTATAAAATAATAAAAATTGATTCATGAAAATGGAATAGTATTTGGAGAAGAATGGGAAAAAATATAATCAAGATAAAAGTCTTATACTGTGTGAGAAGAATACATGATGAGGGTGGTATTTATAGTTGTAGGAGAGAGTTGTTTTTTATCATTGTATTCAATTGTTTATTAGTTGGCTCAGAAATGTAAATAGTTTTGAATATTTTGAAAAAAATTTATAAATAGATCATGTCATTTCACAGTAATTTTTAATTACATCATTTATAACATAACCAGGACTCAAAAATTTATTTAATTACTTATTATTTCAAATACTGTAAATTACCATATTTCACTATTCAAAAAAATTCTACTATTTTAGAAAAATCAAAAATATTCTCCTTATCCATCTATTGATGTGTAGATTTCAAAAAATAATCCATTTTATGAAATTATTTTCTTAATATAAAAATTTTAAATTTTAATTAAAACCCCCATTTTTTTTGAAAATTAACCATTTATAAATAATAATATATTTTATGACACTGAGAAATTAATTGAGGTTTCATAAATTATCATTTAAATATATGTAATCTAAATGTTAATTTAAAAATATATTTCATGAAAATATATTTCTTATACCAATATATTAATTATAAAATTGTAGAAAAATAATTACGCTACATTAAAAGACCAATACTAAATTTATAATCTTAAAACATTTGTTTCTTTATTCAATGAAAAAATATTATATTTTAATTCATATATTACATATTTTTTATTTAAAATTTCATAAATACGTTAATATTATATTGGAAATTTTTCTATTCTTAATGGTCATATCACAAATCAATGGTCCAGTTACTATTCCATTTGTATAGGTTCATTGATTTCTATATATACAATTTTTTTCATTCTTAATGTATAAAAATAATGGTTTGAAGAGGTTTTATATGTGATATAACTATTTTATATTATATAACATAATTATTAGAAGGGAATATTTGATTGATAAAATTATGGGTAATTATAATATATATCACATAATATTATTTCATTAGTACCTCACATTCCATTTAAACATGATGAAACATGTATTGAAGAATATTGAAGAAATAAAAAAAAATTAGGAGAAAATAATTTTTTTAAATCCATCGGTGTAACATTATCCCCCTCCAATAAATTATCTCCCCATAATTATAAATTATCCTCTTTAATCATGTTTTTGAAAATTGATAATTTATTGGTTGAAATTTCACACTGTAAGAAATTGTTAATAACACATTCTCTTGAAAATAGGGAAAGTAAAATAACAAGGTTGTATGGAATAACACATACCATTGTTGGTAAATATAAAAATAGAAGTGGGAATTGAAATTAATGATATAGAAGAAAAATAATTTCCATAGATCATAGGTCACAATAAATTAAATTATAATGAGATGGTAGAAATCAGAAAACTATATACACAAGCGGTTAGATGAAGAAAATCAATTAAAAAATAATTAAGGTATTTGGAAACTTTTTTCCCATGATACTTTTACTAATGATGATGGTTTTTACAAGAGATAAACATAATATATATATATATATATATTTTATGATTTTCTTCCATTTTATAAGAAAAATTGCATTCTTTGGTTATGAATTGGAAAATTTATAGATCATCTCCCACTCCATGAAATAGATAACAAAGATAAATATTTTAATTCCCCAAGAAATGAATATAAATTTTTACAAATCATATGATCTATAAATTATTTAAAAGTCTCAAATCCTATATATAATTATTCATCAAATCCAGAATGAATTTCAAAAGTTATATAACAAGTTTATTTTTAATTCCTCAACAATAAACACCATGGTTAACCATTATAATTTCCCAAAAACACATTGTTATGTCTCATACAAAATATGTAAACCATTAACAAAATGAAAAAATAAGTATTATATGATTATTAAATTAATCCCAATGTATTATAAAGTAGAAAATAATTTAATTTATAAAACATGTGAATTAATCGATCAACTATTCTATAAAAACATAATAATAACCTTAATCATCATAATAACATAATAAAAAATTTATATTATATAAAATTTATATAATTTTTAATCCTAATATAAAATCACTGACTATTTAATATACTCCAAATATCCGTATATGAAATAAACTTCATCCAATATGACAAGAATCAATATTTATTATAAAATCAATAATAATAAAAAACATGAAAATGCAATTAATATAAATCATAAATTTATTCCTACTAACCATCATTAACCAAATATTAGACACATTTTAAGGCTTATCATTCCCTCAATCATGTGTTCTCCAAAAAGTTCAATGTACCACTAATTATAGTTTCTTAGTTATTAGTACCATTTTAAATATATTTTAAAATACTTAAAGAACTATGTGGAACAATAAATATCTTATTTGGGATTATTATAACCATAATATCCTTATTATAACACCTTTATAACATAATTTCTTCTTCAAAATACATAAAACATTTAATCATACAACTTATTTCATAAACCATTTAACCGGATTCACCATATTATTACATAATACCTCTTCACTAGATTATGAAATATGGATCATGGATTATGATTCACCAACATCAATCTAATCACACATCATAATTTTAACATAATAAATACTATTAAAAACACAAATCATTCATATGTAATTCTTAGTGTCTCCATTATCATTAGTATAACCTTTATTTGTGGAAATTTAATTTTTCCCCTATTGAACATTCATCATTGGAAATACATTTTCTTAATTCCCATACATTCCATATTTAAAACATTTATCAATTAAGGATACCATACATAGAATATTATTTTCCACAATTACATTAACTGAAATTTTCAACTATCCTTAGAAATTTCATTATTTGTGTATTTTTACATTCTCAAAATACCTTTTCAATCTAATGATACATCAACTTGTGTTCCTCTTCCCACATTATTGGCATGTGGGAGATGAATCCCCTTTTATCCATAGCCTTTATGAATCCAAATCATTCACATATTCAATGATTTAGGAAACTCCCAAAATGTGATACTTTTAATCATATAATGAGAAAAATGGATGGAAATAATCCAAAAGTTTCACATTCTATCTATTATTTTATATAGTGTATCATGAGTAAAATAATACCGTGGAGTATAAAATACAACATTAACAAGACTTATTCTGGATTCATCCATTGACTAAACACAAAAAATCATAGTTTTTCCAATAATAAGAATAGTTGTAAACCAGATAATCATGGAAAATAATTTATAGGATACCTAAATATAGAAGACTTCTTCTAAGAAACCTTAGGTTAAACATAGTTCAATGATGATCACTTCCAAACACAATAGAACCTATGTGATAATCATAATTATACCCATGGTGATGAATAATGTTTTCTCATCATATAATATAATGTTTAACTAAAACAATATCTAATACCAACTATAACGAACCATAATTTCCATAAATGGATATTACATGTTATTATAGGATTATTCAATACACATTGTAACAAGTAATTTGAGAATATTATACGTCTATTAACATTTAAAACATGGATACACCAAAAACATATTCATAATATATCTAAAAAACACACATAGTACTCTATAAAATTCAACCATCATAAAAATTTCATATATTATACCTTTCTTCTTAAACATGGGAAAATAAAACCAAGTAAAGGGAGAGTGAAGATACTCAGTAATGGTAATAAACGGAGTAATCAAAGATTAATTGACTATCTCATAAGCATAGTGAGTATAAAAACATGACCCGAACATTTGAAACTCATACCCTGCGTACCAAAGAAAATAAACTCGATTCATGGAATAAATATTGGAATTTCATAAATAAATAATCATAAATGAATCAAAAACATGATTTATGGGAGTATAATCAATATTACAATACATTAGATTGTGAAATAATCATAATCTTGTCATTTTCTGAACCATTGAAAATAAAAATAGGTGTATCCATTAATAAGAGGATACGAAATCAGGGCCTAACATAAACTTATGAACATGAAAAATTGGTCTATGCATAATCATATGGACATTAAAATCATGTCCACACAAAAAATTTGGAACATGAAATCAGGTTCACACATATCATGTTTACTTATTTAGTTATCCATGTTTATGCAATGAATTTAATGGATATATAGTCCACACCTATCACATAATTAAAACCAAACAAATGAATCCCAAAAGATCATAAAACAATCATCATATTTTGAACCATGAAACAATATATTATTTAATATATTTTTATTATTCAAAAACATAACAAAAAAATTCATTTCAAAATAATGTCGTTGTATCATCATAGTGTAACCCAATGAAAGTTACATGTTTAGTAACCCTATTTTATGATAAACATAAAAACATCCATAGAAATAATAATAATTCAATACTTGGATCATATCCCTAGTAATTAATATGTAATATCCATGGATGTCATCTTTGATGAATATGAATACAATTAAGTGATCATTAAAAACTTATTGAGGAAATTACCGTCTATATTATGATACCATGTCAGTAAAATGTAAAAACATCTAAAATATTATGGATTTTTTTTAAAAACAAGGAAATTTTTAATAATTATTAAACAATTTTAGAAGTATTGATAATAGGAAATTCTAGTCATTCTGTAAAATATTATAATAATTCCTTTAATAAATTGGTAAAAATTTAAAAAGTACAACATTCATAAAATGAAAAGAATATTACTATTAAAATAATATTTTAAACATTCATTCATGGCCAATAATAATTGTATACAAATATAGTAATATTGTAGATAATATTCATTAATAATTTTTTTTGGTAATAAGGATATGGAAAAAAGGTTATTCGAATGATGTGAGAAATATTGTTCATTTTCATTAAAAATAAATTCGTGTATCTTAATTAAAAATGGTGAGTGAAAAAATAAGACATTTATATAGAATATATATCAAGAGGATATATAAATTGATGAAATTATTGTGATAACGATCATAATAATTCTTCATTGTAAATTTATTTACAAACAATCGTGATAAAAAATGAGATTGTAACATAAAACCACTTACCACATTACACAATGTGAATCATAATACACATGACAAATATAACATAATATTGAAATGTAATTCCATATAACATTCATAACAATAATCCTAAAATAAAATAATTTTTAGTATATAAACAACATAATATAAAAAGTAATGCATATGATATGTGTTTTTAGAAATTAATGTGAAGAAAATATTATATACCATAGATCCAAAATTAATAAAATAGATTGGAACCAAATATATAATAAAAAGTATTTTATAAATATTTTCCATTATAAAATTCATATATATCAAAAAAATATGAATTGCTTATAAATTTTTATCACTTTCTTTATAATAATTGTTTATTATGATTACTATATTGGGTGATATAAAAATAATTCTTTTGGGTTTGTTTCATTAGTTTTTCATTATGGAGAGTGATCATAGTTAAATATTATAAATAATTTGAATAATGATATTAGTATAAAATAGTTTCATTATATAAATATATTTTGTCAAACAGAAATATCGAGCTATAAAAATTAATCACCCATTTCATGAAGACGACAATACATATGTACGCATGAATGTTGTTTTAATTTTTTAATTGATAGAGTGAATGGATGGTAAATAATAAATAACATTTATGATATTATTTTTATACCTTATATATCATTTATATTAATTAAATCTTTCATTATTACCTTTATTTTAAAATAGGAAGGAAAATTAAATCAATCGCTTCATGGAGGTGATAGTCTACACAAACACACAAGTGTTGATTTCATTTTACAATGGATTGAAAGGTAACATGGTAGATATGATATAATAATTAAATAAATATAATTATGTCATAATTTTATTAAATTAACATTAATACCATCATAATAACCATCCATAGAAGTTTGTAATGAGAAATTAATTATATCATAACGTACAAATGGTAAGTCTTAAGTTCACATAAGTGATACTATCACTTCTCATTTGATAAAAAGGGTTGAATAAATTTGGTTTTATAAAAATAATAAACTTTATATATTTTTAACAAATTTATTTTAATATTTTATGATGAATATATTATAACTAAATGAGGTATTATAATAATTAAATTGAAATTTACTAGTTAATGAGCTTACATTATCATTGAATGAACTCCTTTTGAAATCCCTATAAGGCTCATTGGGTTGGACATCTAGGATGACTATAACCATTTTAATGTGGATATTGAATTTTAATATGGAATTTTGGGGGATGGTAGAGTTTTGAGGATTATTGTTGTTTGAATAAGTCAGGGGATATGTGTCCTCTTATAATGGAGGGAACATACACACTTCAAATTTCAAAAAAAGATTAAGATATAATAGATTCATTATCAATAAGAAGAACATGAATTGTTTAGTTATTTGAAATAATTGTATGAGATTCTTAAAATTAAATCATAAAATAAAATTATTTTAGTTTTAAGTGGTATTTTAGGTATTATTAGTTTTTATAACCCCTTATTTAACCTATTTTAATGTAACATCCCAGAAATTACATAATTGTTTTTTAATTATATGGAATTATTTCTAGACTGAGAAATCAGACGGAGCACGATTCTGTGGCCCGGAGTGCCCACAATGATCCATCAAAGTGTGGTTAACTTTTAATTAGCGTGTGTAATTAGTTTTCCTAATAAAGTGGAATAAATCTTAAATGGTAACTCGGATCCGGAATCTGAGGGAACCGTTGAGTTCAGGATGGTGGGTTTACCCTAGGTGCGACTTAAGTTTAGTCAGTGTGAGACCCCTGTGTGAAAACACAAAAATGGCATAATCATGAATAAAATAACTAAATAAATTATTTTATTTTTCAAATGCGTATAACTCACAAACAAAAAATCAGATTGAAAACTTTGGACCACTGCTGAACTCGTGAGGGTATTCACTCTTTAGTCAGATAATAACATTGGTCGGTGTGGGCCACCAGTAAAATTTAGTTTTTTGGCTGTAAATAAAATAATTAAGTGATAATTATTTTGTTGTAAAATTAATAATAGCAAATGGTACCTCGGATTGAAAATTCAAGAGTACAGTTGGGTTCGTTAGGGTGTGTTTCACTTACATAGAGCTTAACATCGACCGGCGTGGGTCATGGACGACTGTTATAATTTTCCCGAACTTTTTTTCAAGTACTTTATGTAAACACACGAGCAACATTATATAAATTTTGAACCGGTGCTTGGAATTGAAATCTGATGGCACCGTTGAACTCGTAGCACCGATATTTTCTTATGGAAACCTTCACTTCGACTGTAGTAGGTCTGGAAAAAAGTTAGTTTTTGGAAATTTTTAATAGAATAAATAAAATAACATTATTATTTTATTTTTATTCTAATCCTCCAATAGAGAGAGGTAAGATGGGATCGGTGATGTGTCAAACCAATAAATGGAATGAACTTTTAATTCTAAGTAACCGCACCATTGGGGAATAAGAACATTCCTAATTAATTGGCCTCCATTAATCCCATGAATGTTTCACACTGTTCCCCTCTCCTATTTATATGGAGATTGGGGAGAGGTGATGGAACTGCTTCACCAAGAAATGTAGTGATTACATAGTGCAGTGACGCCAAACCCTTTGAGGATGGAGTCATTACTAGCAGGAGGTGACGAGCGACACCAAATCCCCGAAATGGAGATCGATGAAAGAGTGACGTCATTGGAGGCTTGTTGTGGGGGATGACGAATGTCGACACTTTCTCAAATTTGGATGCGCTCCAATGATCTTGAGGTAGGTGATTATTTTCATTTGGGTGTTTGTGACTACCTCTTCCCCATTCATAAATTTAAACGAATAACACGGTCAAACGACTAATAGTTTGACCTGTGATTCCTTCGTCTTTGTGGGAGGATGTTGTAGGGTATCTTGTTGGGTTTGTTGTTTTGAATACCCCTTACCCTTTCTTGAAGTTTTTCATGGTCCAAGAATTAAAAAGCTGCTTGCTACTGCTCAATCGTAGCAGGTATGGGATAAATGGACATGGCCCGACCAATCCTAAAACATTTTTGGCTTTAGATGTGTTCTTCATGATGGGGTAGCACGGAGACCGGTGTCTCTGATTGGCACTGGTGGGACTCTGAAACGGCAGCCGACAACACGTCCAGCCGCGATGGCAACGACGTCACAACCACACCGCACAGGCTCGCTACATGTCGTTGGTGAAGGTGCTGCATGCAACTGTGCCACGCGGAGGAGGGGGTCGGTGGTCTAGACAGCCTCGACGGGCCGCCGGACTGGTGGCGCCGCACTGCGGGCTACCACACCGTGGGCCGGGCCACGCCGACGGGGGGGCCAGACCCAGCAGGCCTGGTGGAACCCAGGGCTGGACCCGGGTCGGTCCAGGTTGACCCGAACCAGGTCGGGTTGACCCATGCCGGGTCGGGCCGGGTCGGTCCAACTGGGTCAAAAAGGACCCAGACCAACTTCGACCGTTTTTTCTCTTTCGTCCATATCTTGAGCTACGAGAGTCTGTTCGACAAACTGCCTGCGTCGTCAGAAATATTTGATCGAGACAGTCCTTTTGGTATATACAACATGTGTTTTGGAAAATTTTGGGTATATGGGTGGGTTGGATCATGCACGAATCCAACCGGGCCCTCAGGACAAAAACTCTAACAACTTATAGAATGGGCATCTAATTGACGCACCATCTATTACATTGAGACCCCTATTACCTGAAGGTCTTTTGGGGTAATTCATTTTGGGACTACCTGGAAGGTGGAGTATCAACCAGTGGCTTGAAGAGTGGACCATCTCGGAATCAGAAAATCTTAGTGCGGGAACCATTTGGCTAGCTGTACCATGAGAAATGGATCCTATGTGGGTCTGTGAGTTGGGATTCTTCGTGGGTCTGTGCATGAGGATCCCACATGGTTTGGATCTAGGAATCCATGTGGGAATACTCTAGGATCCGGTGTGGGTCTGCAGTATTAGGATCCTAGGTGGGTCGGATGATGTACTAGGATCCTATGTGGGTCTGATGATTTACGATCCTATTTGGTTCTGATGATTTAGGATCCTACGTGGTTCTACCTCTCAACAGAGTAAGGTGATTCAGTAGTTACATCTAATCCTCTTTACTATTGTACCTAAGTTATACCTGGTGTGCGCTAAGTCCTTACCTTCGTGGTGATACCTTGGTGGTATTACTCTATGCTTCGTACCTATGTGGCACTTTCTATAACGCCCCGACCCAAGTTACCCAGAGTCGGTGCATTATTGCGTAACATTGTCATGATCACAAAAGATCAATTCTTGAAAGACCAATTAGTTTATCATCCTTGGAAACACTAGATACCTTCATAAACGTTACATTATATCATAATGTTAAAAATTACAATTACATGGTCTCCATAGTTCACACTCATATCCCCTTCCAACTATCCCTGCAGGCCATTCATAATATACTTTTTCACATCCTGGAAAAATTAAAACATTGGAAGGGGTGAGATTAGATGATCAGTTAGGATAACAATATAGCAGAAGATTTCATAAATAAACATTAACATTTAAGGCAATGTATAACTAAAACAAAATCCTTTTAAACTTGAACATCAGCATAATATAGAAAAAATAAAATGAAATAATGCCATTTACTTATTCACATGGATATTCTAATAGTTGAATAATCACATGCAATATCAATAACCACTTTCATAATGATGGAATGCACAATTCCATACTATCATAAAACCGAATCCAAGGCATCTTGCCAAGACTAAAAATAAGATTTTTTCAAGGCCTCGTGAAAAGACACTAGTTTTTCTCATGAGACATGTCGATGCATCAAGGAGCTATGGCGGGCTCCACCTGTCACTTATTAAGTCCAATACATTCCTCATATGAACAGGTTTAAATATATCATAAACCATAACATAATCATATCACATAAAACATGCATAATTTAAACATAGAATTTCCACATTTCAATCACAAGATATCAATACAAAACATTGATTTAAGAAAACACTTTCAAAACCATTTTCAATACCAAAATAAAAGAAAATTAAAATATAGTAATTATTTTTTATTTAAAAACGTTATGGCTTGTAGAGGAATCCGAAACTCAAATAATGGTTATGGGGGTAGAGAATTCATTGTCACCGCATACGTATGACAAAAAAACATTCCCTTTTGTCGTTTAGTAAAATGCTTCGTATAAAAAAAATTCCTCTTGAATAAATGTAGAAGTCAAAGGGGTTTATACACCGTATACAAAAAGTTGTGTATAAAACAAAATACGCCTCATTGAAAGAAGATTGAGACGATGTCCCTTAAAATGATCATTTTTTGAAATAAAATAAATCTATTATGTGTATTCACTGTATGTACACATAAAGAAAGTACAAATACAATATAGGACAAAATAATATTATGACATAATTTTAAATTAGGATATTAACCCAAAGAATAGAAATTGGGTTAAGAAGTTCCCTTACCTCGTGTCCGACTTGACTAGACCTTTATTTAACCTCCTGAATAATAAACTAGAGTTAATTTATAATTTCTTAAGAACCTTTTTCAAGTTTATTATTCCTTTTATATCACTTATTACCATGTTATGAACATTATGTAATTATTTATGTTAATAACGGTCGTTTTGTCGATCTTTGGCACTTGAGTCAAAAATAAACATCTTATAATTAAAAGTTGTTCATGTTTTAAAATATCCATTATATCCAGAATTATACTCATGATCTAGGTATCATATATATCATATATATCCAGTATATACATTCATTCATAATATTACGTAACATTTAGAGGTAAGAAATGAAATGCACCGTTCATAGAGACGGTAAGTCGTACATATGTATGAACGCTAATTTCAATTCTATTTCGTATTTAATGGAATGAAATCATAATTATATAATGGTATATTATAATTCCAGTATAATATCGTATATAATATCATTTACTCCATCCATTATACATCCCACATATGGCATTAACGATTCAAATCACTTTGAGGGGGCGGTAGTCTGCACTTCCTAAAATGAAATTACCGTGTTTACCCATAATGGAAATCATAAAGTTATGTCATAAATGAGAAATACAGAAGCATAATGATAAAATAAACATAATATATATCATATATAAATGTAGTGACATCTTAATGGCCACCATGATAGGTGTTAAAAGAAGATTGAACAATCATCGTTCCGTGAGGCTGAAATTCGCCAACCACACAAACAATATGTTTTTGAACCATTAGATAAAGGTGTGTGTAAGTGTAAATAAAATCCTTCTCATAAAAATATCCTAGTATATTTCAGATAGTGTTTCTGTTAAAAAAGAAAGGAATAAAAAGAGTTTAAGGGGTTGGAGAAGAAAAATAAAAAAAATTACATAAGAGAAGACATTACCTTAATATCGGGTAACTCTTTTTGATTTTAGACAAAGGCTTCCTTGGTAAGAATTATGCCCAAATTGAGGATTCTAGGAGTAATAGAGAAAATTTTATAGAGTATTTGGGCAGATGTTGGCCGATCCAAATGGCTTGTAAGGTGTGAATAAGGTGGTAGTGGTGGGGGCCTTTTATAAGAGGATAGGAGGGGCACTCTTGGAAAGTCATGAAATGTTACATTATTATATAATGAGTTTCGGATTTTAAAGGTCCCAAACATATATATTTCTAGGCTAAGGTGATAAGGGTTCAAAATATACTCATCCAATAGGTTTTTTACAAGTTTGTATCTTATATTTTACATTATCATTTAATTTTATTTAAATCGTTGATTAATGAGGTAATCGCTGCATCATCATGGTGTCATAAATATTTTAACATACTTAATGTCTAAAAATAATATAAAAAATATCATGATGTATGAAATATTTTTATATTTCCAATTAATATTTATAGTCGAAAAGTGAACTTATATAACCCCATGTAATAATTGTTATAGTAAAACAACACGTGTTTGTGACAATTTTATTTATACTTTAAATAAAAAGTTATTAATTTTATTTTCTTACCCAAGTGGTTCCATGGGGCCCCCAAGTTGACCCATGGATTGTATTGGTCTTCCATTACTCATCAAATACAGTTAGGACAAGTTTAAGGGTATTTTAATATTTTTATAATATCATTTTTACCTTAAATTTCACTAATTACCTTCAATCGCGATTAATTAAACATAAAAGTTACTATTCACCAAAAATTATTTTAATCCCATTGAAAAACATTTTAATTCCAAATGACAACCATGTATGTCGGATTTTTGAAAATCAAATCATATAAGTAGTAATGTTTCATTTAAACGAAAAATCAGTTTTTTAACTACCACTTAGTGGTTTCACTATTCATCAAAAATTGAAGTTTTTTTGAACAATGCCAAACATTCACCCTAAGATATAATTGATATTCTGAATTCAAAAATGATGTATATTTTGAAAAATTCCAAACATATAATTTCCATTAATTAACTTTACAATTAATTCCTTCTATCACAATAAATAGCGTGTTTTTAAGAAACAATATATATCAAAATATTGACAATTGTTTATATCCAATTTCAAAGTAAAATTAATTCTAATGAACACCATTGGATAAAATGGTAAAAATATATTATAATTATACTTTAAAACCACTCATTATTATAATTTATCACTATAAACTGTTTTGATTAAAAATGTTTTTTAAGTATTTTTCACTATTCATAAAAAATTGGAAGTTCTCAGAAAAATACCAAAAATTCAACTTAGGATAATTTCTATATTCCGAATCCAAAAATGAAGTCCATTTGGAATTATAAAATTAATATAATTTCAAAACTTAGTCATTACTATTCATAATGTCTACATTGATTGGTCGCAGTGTGTTAGAATCTCGAACATACGTACAATGCAAGCTATTGCATTATTGGAAGAGAAGCGTATCGTGGAAGCTTGGGGTGTTACATTCTCCCCTCCTTCAATAAATTGTGTCCTCGCAATTTGAAAATTTTCTTTAAAAATGAAAGGTTTAAAAGAGAAAATACCTTTGTGGAAAACCCACATCAGAAATAAAGTTAATTAAAATATAACATTAAAAGAAAGAAAGAGAACTACGAAGGTCACCTGAGATAGCCCATACTAAGATTATATAAAAATATTGATATGGAGGAAAAACAAACCATCATTTTATGATGGAGAGTTGTAGAAAACATGATTAGGAGAATGTCAACCACAATAAAATCACAAACTTGTGATTGGTTAAACAGTCATTGAATCCCCAGTTGGAAAAGTTAACCCACAACGTTTTAGTTTTATGTTACCTTTTATAAAGGTGAGGAATTTATTTAAGAGATTTACTAAGAACGTAAGGAAATATACTTACTTGTCATGTAGACTTTCATTCTTTAATAAAATTTTACCACAAACACATCTTTCACTCCAAATGGTAATAGAACTCAAAAATATTCTATTTATCCTAATTGTATATGGTTCCAAATATTACCACATAACATTTAGATTAGGAAAACTATTTTGTAATAACCAGGGACTTCTTGTAGGCTAGTGGTAGGTAATAAAGGCATGTCGCAATATAGTTGTGGGTTCAATTCCTACAGCTTTTTTCGACGCGACGGGTTATCCCCCGACCTGCAGGTTGTCCTTTTCGTAAAAAATATTATTATAATATTCCAAAAATAATATTCAGAAATGTTTTTACCTTAAACAATACTATCCAAATTTAAACTTAATCCATTCCAACCTTTATAGTTATCCAAAATACCTCCATCCAGACGTTCTCTAAAAGGTCTCTAAATTCCAAAATCAATTGTATCATCAGATTCCTCAATCAAAGAAAAGTTTCTCTTATTGTCACATATAAAAATTTGATTACCTTCATCATATTAAAACATTAATGAAAACAACAAGTACTGCAGTACAATCCTTATATATATCACATTATTCTTATAACCAGAATATAATCCTTGAGTCCAAAAGCACCAATACATTA
Source organism: Viscum album (assembly GCA_963277665.1). Lineage (NCBI taxonomy): Eukaryota > Viridiplantae > Streptophyta > Magnoliopsida > Santalales > Viscaceae > Viscum > Viscum album. The sequence goes on along the minus strand of OY728134.1, from coordinate 597,986,609 downwards.
ATTATTCCACTTCAACTGTAGTAACAACAAAAGATTGTCCATGATCCCTTGGACGTTTCTGTGGTAAGTATCCCTGATGCTTAGGAAATTAATTTTCATAATGCCCCATTTCCCTACAATTGTAGCATTCATCATTGATAGCCTCTTTCTTTCCCTTGAAATCACGAGCCTGGTGACCTTTTTCTCCACATTTATAAAAAACTCCAATTCCTTTTAGGAAAGTACCAGGGTGATTCTTCCCACAATTATCGCATAATGGAAAATTCTTATTTCCCTTTATCTGTCTCTTGTTCCACCGTTATCTTCTTCTCTTGCTTTACTTGTTTGTCATAAGACATAGAGAATTCCTTTTCTGTCTTGATAACACATGAGACAATATCTTCATACGTTGAGAAAGATTGTGATACTAAAGCTCGACGAAGAAATGGTTTTAACTCATCATGGAAACGATCAATATTACTTCTTGGGTTACGTATATAATCTGTAGCATGTCTTGCTACCCTTGTAAGGTTGGCCTCATACTTTGCGACATTCTCATCCTCCTTTTGTCTCAAACTCAGAAATTCCCTTCCCATATCTTTTCAATGGTCATGAGGAAAGTATTTTTCTATGAAAAGATCTTTGAACTCCCTCCATTCCATATTCAATACTTCATCATCTTCCTTTTTATTTTAAATCAATGACCACTAATGATCAACATCTCTAGTGAGGCAGTATGTTGCCAAGACTACTTTTTCCCTTTCACTACTACCTAATGCCTGAAATATATTCTCTAGGGAATTTATCCATTGCTCACCTACTACGGGATTTGTACTCCCACTGAATTTTGGTGGTTGTTGCCTCATGAAGCGGTCTAAATTGATCCTCCACGTTGCGGATCAGGGTACTCCATACGAGTAAGGTTATTATTCATAACCTGAGTGAGATGCCCCAGAATGGTTTTAAGTTGATCAACACCAGTTGTATCTCCATCTCCACTATAATTATCTTGAGCAGGAGGGAAATACCTATAGGGAGTGCGTGCATTGATAAGGTTTCCATTACTCCCACTAGGATCCATTTCAAAACAATGGCATAAACTAGATTAGTTTATGAATCAAAATACATAATTCCGTACTTGTAAAACACTTAACATAAATTGAACTATAATAATAAAAAAGTTTTCTTTGAGGAAGTTTATACTCATAAACCGTTCATAATGGATTGTAAAGATAATAAGAATTATCCTAAGCATATCCCCCGGGAGTGTCTTAACCAAGAGTGCAGCAAGGCCTGTTGTCGTGCACCAGTTTCCATTCGAGTCTAGTTCAAAGCGGTGTTTTCAGGTTTTTCTCCTAGGTACATCTGTGCCAGATCCGCCTCTACCTGCTTGTATCCAGACAGGGATATATTTCTCGGAAAACTCACAAAATATCCAAAATACCAAAATTCTAGAATGTTCTTCTATACTAATCCTCAAAATCTATCTTTGGGTTATGTGCCCTAATTAGAGTTTATCTAAATATAGCTTTCAAGGTTAGTACTAAACTGCCTCTGATACCGACTGTAATGCCCTGAACCCAGTTACCCAGAGTCAGGTCATTATTGCGTAACATTGGCAGGATCACAAAAGATCAAGTCTCGAAAGACCAATTAGTTTAGTTGCCTTGGAAATACTAGATACATTCATAAATGTTACATTATATCATAAAGTGAAAAACTACAATAACATGGTCTCCATAGTCCACACTCATATCCCCTTCCAACTATCCCTGCAGGTCATTCATAATATACTTCTTCGCATCCTGGAAAAATTAAAACATTGGAAGGGGTGAGATCAGATGCTCAGTAAGGAAAACAATGTAGCGGAAGCTTTCATAAATAAACATTAACATTTAATTCAATGTATAACTAAAACAAAAGCCTTTTAAACATGAACTTCAGCATAATATGGCAAAAATAAAATAAAATAATATCATTTACTTATTCACATGGATATTCTACTAGTCGAAATCAATAACCACTTTCATAATTATGGAATGCATAATTCCAGACTATCATTACCACGTAGCCAAGGCCTCATGCCAAGACTACAAATAAGATTTTTTCAAGGCCTCGTGCCAAGACACTAGTTTGTCTCATGAGACCTGCCGATGCATTGTGGAGCTATAGCGGGCTCCACCAGTCCCTTATTAAGTCCAATGCATTCCTCATATGAACAGGTTTAATCATATCATAAACCATAATATAATCGTATCACATAAAACATGCATAAAAGAAATAGAACATTTCCACATTTCAATCACAAGATATCAGTACAACACATTGATATAAAAAACACTTTCAAAACCATTTTCAATACCAAAATAAAAGAAAATTAAAACTTTGTAATTATTTTTCATTCAAAATCGTTATGGCTTGTAGAGGAAGCCGAAACTCAAATAGTGGTCACGGAGGTGGAGAATACATTGTCTCCGCATACATATGACAAAAAAACACTCCATTTTTTCATTTAGTAAAATGATTTGTATAAAAAATAATTCCTCTTGAATAAACGTAAAAGTCAAAGGCATTTATACACCGTATAAAAGAAAGTTGTGAATAAAACAAAATATTCCTCAATGAAAGGAGATTGAGACGAAGTCCCATACAAAGATCATTTTTTTAAAATAAAATAAATATATTATGTGTATTCACTATAAGTACACATAATGTAAATACAAATACAAGATAGTACATAATAATATCATGACATAATTTGAAAGTAGGAGATTAACCAAAATAATAGAAATTGGGTTAAGAAGTTCCCTTACCTCATGTCCGACTTGACTCGATTGTTATTTAACCTCTTAAATAATAAACTAGAGTTAATTTATAATTTTTTAAGAACATTTTTAAAGTTTATTATTACTTTTATATCACTTATTACCGTGTTATGAACATTATGTAATTATTTATGTTAATAACGGTCATTTTGTCGATCTTTGGCATTTGAGTCAAAAATAAACTTCTTATAATTACAAGTTGTTCGTGTGGTAAAATATCCATTATATACAGAATTATATTCATGAATTAGGTATCATATATATCATATATATCCATTATATACATTCATTCATAATATTACGTAACATTTATACGTAAGAAATGAAATGCACTGTTCATGGAGACGGTAAGCCGTACGTACGCATGAACGCTACTTTCATTTCTATTTTGTATTTGATGGAATGAAATCATAATGATATAAAGGTATATTATTATTTCAGTATAATATCATATATAATATCATTTACTCAATCCATTATACATCCCACATATGGAATTAACGATTTAAATCACTTTGTGGGGGCTGTAGTTCGCACTTCCTAAAATGAAATTCTCACGATTACCCATAATGGAAGTCATAAAGGTATGACATAAATGAGAAATAAAGAAGCATAAGGAATACATAAACATAATATATATCATATATAAATATATTTACATCTTAATGGCCACCATGAGAGGTGTTAAATGAAGATTGAACAATCATCGTTTCGTGAGGCAGAAAGTCGCCAACCACAGAAACAGTATGTTCTTTAACCATTGGAAAAAGGTGTGTGTAAGTGTAAATCAAATAATTATCATAAAAAAATCCTAGTATATTGAATATAGTGTTTGTTTTACAAAATAAAGGAATAAAAAGAGTTTAATTGGTTGGAGAAGCAAAATAAAACAAAATAACATAAGATAAGACATTACTTTAAAATCGGGTAAGTCTTTTTGATTTGAGACAAATGCCTCCTTGGGAAGAATTCATCCCAAAGTGAGACTTCTAGGAGTAATATAGGGATGTTGAGAGAGTATTTGGGTAGAGGTGTTCCGAGCCAAATGGCTTGTAAGGTGTGAATAAGGTGGTAGTGGTGGGGGCCTTTTATAAGAGGAGAGGAGGTACACTCTTGGAAAGCCATGAAATGATACATTATTATATAATGAGTTTAGGATTTTAAAGGTCCCAAAATATATATTTCGAGGATAATGTGATAAGGGTTTGAAATATACCAATCCAATTGGTTTTTGACAAGTGTATGTCTTATATTGTACATTATCGTTTCATTTTATTTAAATCGTTAATTAATGAGGTAATCGCTGCATCATCATGGTGTCATAACTTTTTTCATTTATTTAATGTCTAAAAATTATATAAAAAATATCATGATGTAGGAAATATTTTTATATTTCCAATTAATATTTACAGCCAAATTTTTAACTTATATAACCCCATGTAATAATTTTTTTAGTAAAACAACACATGTTTGTGACAATTTTATTTTTACTTTAAATAAAACGTTATTAATGTCATTTTCTTACCCAAGTGGCTCCATGGGGTCCCCAAGTTTACCCATGGATTTTCATGGTCGGATATGACTCATCCAATAATGGTAGGACAAATGTAAGAGTATTTTCATATTTTTATAATATCATTTTTACCTAAATTTTTACTAATTACCTGTAATCGCGATTAATTAAACTTAAAAGTTACTATTCACCAAAAAATTATTTCAATCCCATTGAACCGCATTTTACTTCCTAATGACAACCATGTATGTTGGATTTTTGAAAATTAAATCAAATAAGTGGTAATATTTCGTTTAAACGAAAAATTAGTTTTTTAACTACCACTTAGTGGTTTCACTATTCATCAAAATTGATGTTTTTCAAAATAATGCCAAAATTTCACCCTAAGATATAATTGATATTCCGAATTCAAAAATGATGTCTATTTTAAAAAATTCCAAACATATAAGTTGAATTAATTAACTTTATAATTAATTCCCGTTGTCACAACAAATAGGGTGTTTTTAAGAAACAATATATATCAAAAGATTGTCAATTGTTTATATCCAATTTCAAAGTGAAATTAATTCTAATGAAGACCATTGGATAAAACGGTAAAAATATATTCTAATTATACTTTAAACCCACTCAATAGTATATTTTATCACTATAAATTTTTTTATTAGAAAAGTTGTTTTTAAGTATTTTTCACTATTCATAAAAAATTGGAAGTTCTCAGAAAAATACCAAAAATTAAACTTAGGATAATTTCGATATTCCGAATCCAAAAATGAAGTCCATTTTGAATTATAAAATTAATATAATTTCAAAAATTAGTTATTACTATTCATAATGGCTACTTTGATTGGTCGCGGTGTGTTAGAATCTCAAACTTGCGTACAATGCAAGGTTTGAATTATTAAAAGAGAAGTGTATCATGGAAGTTTGGGTTGATAGACATTCATTAACAGTGATGGCTTTTTGGTATTATTTTGTGTCTTGTACCTGTGTGGTACTTACCTTGGTGGCGATACCTTTGACATATTATTTTGTGTGTCATACCAGTGTGGTAATTTCCTTCGTGGTGAAACCTTGGTGGTATTCTTCTGTGTAGAATACCAATGGGGTACTTCCTTCATGGTTATACCATTGTGGTATTTTTCAGTGTGGCATACCTATGTGGTACTTACATTCGTGGAATTGTTCTTGTGTGGTGTACTTGTGTGGTACTTTCCTTCGTTCTGATACCTTGGTGGTATTCTTCTATGTGGTGAATCGGTGTGGTACTTTCCTTCATTGTGATACATATATGGTATTATTCTATGTGGTTTTACCTTTCCGGTACTTACCTTTGTGGTGCTACCTTCGTGGTATTCTTTCCTTCATGGATCAGTTGAGCTTTGAGCTAATGAGTTACACCTTGTGTTTCCTCATGAATGAGATGAGTATACTTGAAAACTTAGGTATATGTATGGGCCTATATCAAAGAAGGGTTGAATGTTTTTTCATGCTATATGGTTTATCCTTAGTGGATGTTTTGGGGCCATTGATGGTCTCGGGGTCCATACTGAGTGTTGTTATACTCACCCCTTCATGGGCTAGGCCCGTAACTTGTTGTGTTTGTTGAAAATGATAGACAAAGAAGACTGAGGATGAGAGTACCAGGACTGGAGGTAGCTCGTAGGTGGACCTTAGATGTGATTTACCGTAGAGAAGACCATTATAAAGCTATACCTACCCTTTAGGTAGGATCCTTAGAGGGTGTTCACAAGAGTTGTTTCATTTTATTTTTTCTTTCCCATTTTCTTGTACATTCCATTGGGGCTTGTATTCTGGACCCTTTTAATTACTGTACACACTCTTTTTTACTATTTAGTTTACTTGTGTTCATATCTTGTTGTGTGCTTGGTCGTGTGTGTTTACATGAAAAACAGGCAATGCCTTCCCATTTTATGTGGAATACGCCTCTCGGTGCTAGTCACCACCTCCAGGTCTATGAAAGGTGGGCTTGGGGTAGTCACAGAACGGGCCCCAGGGGACAGGTCATGACATTTATCCATAACCGTTTTAATTCACTTTTTACATTTAATTTGTAATAATTTTTAATATATGGTAACTATTTACTCTTAAAATTAAAAGTGATAAAATTTTAGGCCTTAGATCATCAGTATGGTGATAGGTATGATTTTTTTCTGATATGTTGTTGTCTTCTAGGTGTGTTGTACTCTTTTGCTACTCTTTTCCTTTATTTTAATAAATGGTCAGAGGTCTTCCTCTGACTGATCTTTCCTGGTTATGATAAAATTTTACTATCAAGAAATATCCTTAATGTCAAATTTGAAACTATTCATTTATTTTGTATATAAATGATATGAAGGAAAACTTTATATTGGAATATAACAATTTAACCCAACAATAATATGACACAAGCATCTGAATATTTCATAGAACACTATCATTCACAAAAATAATATCACTTTTTATTTATTTTAAAATCATCGATATTTTTTTAATTTAGTAAATATTGTTTTAGTATTTGGTATGAATTTAATGTAATTATTCCTCACCAATACATTATAAATATATTTCTATCATGAAAATAATCATATTATTTTAAGAATAACAATTGAGATTTGTTCACCACTGGTTTTTTCTCCAATTTAACACATCCAAGTTATTTGAAACTAAGACTATAACATGTTGTAACATTATTTGATTAAAATATTTTTTTATATTTTTCATACACATTGTTAAATTGAAAATTTAATATTGAATAATATGAAGATAATAGATGAATGACATTATTTCAATGATAATTATGCTGAAATATTGTATTAGAATAACATAGTGTTAACCATGATTAACCAGATTTGTATTCTATTATGGTGATTAATTATACGACGATTAATATTCATACTAGAAAATAAAAAGGAAAATATTTAATAAATTTAAACATTCTGATTGAAAATATAGAATCCATTATATAATATTAATTATTTATAGGTAAAATAAATTAATTTGAGATTTTTTTTAACATCATGATATTTTATGTGAATAAAAATTGGTACGATAGTGTATTTGATATGGAAAACATAGCTTAGATGAGAATGTAACACCATGAGACATTACGATAAATATTTTTTAATTAAATTTCGTATAATAAGTAGCTTGTGGATCGCACAACCATGAGTATTAATGAATGTAATATAGTTTTCTAATATACTCAACCATTAAATTAGTAGTAATAAATAATAATAACTAAATTATGAAAAGTATATGGATTTCTAATTTATAAACAAATTCAATTGTAATTCATTTTTTTTAAATAATATAATAATTATCTGAAAGAAAAATCAATGTTTACTGAAGAACATTATTTTTCAAAGAGATGGTTTTGTCACGCCTTTTATACATATTTCCATATTATATTTTACCACTCATATAAAATTTAATATAAAATATAATCATTATATTTAATATATATATATATATCAACATAATATTTCAGAAATTTTTGGGGAAATTTAAAAATATTAATATTTTATGAATATTTAAAATTCTAATTATTAATGAAAACACCAATTTCATTTAAAATATTTATAAGTATAGATAATAATTTATATTGGTTTGAAAGTAAAATTATTTAAATTATAATATAATTTATCTTATTTTGTTCATTTTAATCTATTTCATTTTAAATGCAAATATATAAACTTATTAAACAATTAAATTTATTTCTCGCCAGAACATGTTTTTCAACACATATACAAGCATAATATTAAATTGAGTTCTTATGCTTTTAGGAATATATTTTGTTAAAATAACTTCCATATATGGAATCAAAATAATTTATATTATCAAATAAATTAATCTTAATTATATTGACTTAATTTATTGTGAATATTGAAACAATTAATTATCATGGTTAATGTAATAATGGGTTCACACAGGGTTAAGCTAAGATGATACGAGTTGAAAATAGAATAAAAATTTTCCAAAACCAACTATATAGATATATATAGATACTATTAATCAATGTTCATATAAAGATATATTTTTGAGGTATTGTTTATGAAAAAATTTTGATATCACTTTATCTTTTGAAAACATCCATGTGTGTCCTCTCCCACACTATTAAATGGCCACCCCACTATTCACATATATCCCAAAAAAATACATTGGGTTTATAAAATTACTACCCAAATATCATATATAATACATCCAATATCCTATATTACCATGGTTTATTATAAATACATCTTTATAAGGCTTCTGCTACAATCTTAAAGAGGCACTCCAAAGAATGGTTAAAAGTTTTAAACATGCATATTTGTTTTATCTCTTCTTAAACCTACTTAAAATAATATTAAATTTTGTTAAAATGATAATAAAACTATAACCTATATATCTAGATGTTATAATGTTAATGAAGTATCCCATGTCAATATAAATATCCATTAATTATGAAATGAAATTTTCAATCATTTATATGGAGGATTACTGCCTCAAGAACCGATACAATATCTTTTCAATATACCTATTTCAAGGAAGGAAATAATTATGGATTTACCTTATTTATAAGATATTTTTATAATTATTATATTTATAAAATTATTATATCACTTATAACTTTCAACTTACCATTCCATTGGATATACAATAACGTTGATCCCATGTTTTATAGATTATCACCTCATGATGCGATTTGATTAATTTTTATCTTACACTTTATGTGGATGATATTAAGGATAATTATAGTAAATATATTTGAATTTTATCACCTAAACATAATTATTTTAATATAATATCACATATTACAACTTCCCTTCCAATATATTGGAAAACAGTAATGTCTTCCACGTATACGTGTGGACTACCACCACCACAAAGTGATGTGAGATGTTTTATATTTTGATTTTACATTTATGTTAATAAGGATGTATTTGATAAATATGAATAATGTAAAATATTTAATATTTTTTATTTAATATTAAATTAACATTTAATTTCTTTTCATTCCATCCTTCAAGAAAAGTGGATCCATTATTCGTGTCTACATACAGCTTATCGTGTCCATGAACGTGTAATAAAGTTTATATATATAACTTTTATAGATTATAATAATTACATATATAATGAATATATATTATTTTTAAAAGATATTTAACATTATATTTATTGTGGATACATGATTATTGTAAAAGGATTAATGTAACTAGACCAAAACATACATGAAAATTGAAGCAATTATCACCCGAAAATATGGATTTTAACAAAGATATTTTAAAAAACATGTGGTAAAAGATTATAATTAAGAAATATATGGTATGAAATATATTTTAAATATTTTTTGATGTATTTATAATAAAAATACATCTATTATATAAGATTTTTAAACATTATAAAATGATAACTGTCCGGAGATAAGGTTTTATTGTCTCACTTTTACTTCCATGAGACATATGTCATATTCCTCACTTATTCCAATGAATAGTGTATAGAGTACCTCTTTTGATATATTATATCCTGAATATAATCCAATTTAATGTATTTAATGTTTTATCTGATGTTATTTATTTCATGTAGAATGTAATTCAAAAGTAACCAGTGGGGTAGGATATTTATGTTTCAATATCATTTTATCTGGATTGTTTATACAAGAATTTATTTTAACAAGAATGTTTGATAATTGTCTAAATAACCAATTAAATATTATAATATAGTTCTTATTCATTAATTTTTCATTTAATTAATTAGTAATACTATTATTTTAACATAAATTTACTTATAATCATTTTGAATAACAACATACTTTATTTCACTCATTGGTCGAGAATCATTTTTCAATGAAAACATTATTTTTTTTAAAATGGTTTCAATATTTTTTAACATTTTAATATTATGTATTAAAAAAGTTATTATTTATGATTAAATATTTTAAAAAACTTCTAAAAGTAATCTTCATTTTTATTTCCAAATAAGTGTTTTTTCTTTCACCAATAATGTCAAAAAATTATCGATAAAATATGAAAAAACTTGTACTTAATTTCTTGCATCCATGAACATTAAATTTTCTTAATCAATCTATTATTTTTATAAATGTAATTTTTAGTGAATTATATTTTCAAAATAATTTGTTACCATTTAGTCAAAAATGAATTTTAAACAAAAATTTTCATATACCTTCATAATATTTCTAATGATATTTTTATTGGATTTGATTTCATAAAAAACATCAATCCTTCATTGTAAATATGATTCTATGGGGAAAAATTATATTGATACTATTATTATTAATAATATATATGATTTATGATATGTTTTACTAGGGAAAATATTAATATTTCTATTATTGATTAATTTTTTTAGTCATTAACACTCCCTTTAAATTTTGATTTTCTTCTCATAATAGACATTACATATCACATATATGAAAAATTTAATTAACCTAAATATTATTATTACATAATTATATATATATATATATATATATATTATTTTACATTGAAGTTTAAATTATGGAGTAGAGAATTTTTTTTAATTTGTATTCTTTATTAGATATGAAACTGTGTTGATATGAAATAGTGTTCATTAATTAAATCGACTATTTGATAAATACAGAATTATTTTTCCCCACAGTAATGGAAGAGGAATAGTTATAGATATCCACTCATTACATCAATAGTCTATGGAGGTGAATCAATTATATATCATTATATGAATGAGTTATTGTTGTATACCAACCCAATATATTTAAATGGCTTATGAAATATATTTACAGGTGAGGTTTCATGATGTATATGATCACGAAGTAAAATAATGATTCATTTCTATTCATGGGAATTTAGTAACTATTATTATCCATTATATTTTCACATTAAAAATATCTTTGGAATCATTTAATTCTCATTTTATTGATTATATTTTATGTGTGCTCAATTATTTAAATTTCTATATGGATTAAGACATTACAATTAATTATAGTCATGTTATCATTATGGTATGTGTTTTCAGTTATTTATCATTCCAGGTAGATTAATCATGTTGATTCAAGATATATTTCATTTTACATTACCCTTACTTAGTATTTGATCTTACCATTATTTTTATTCCTTTACCAAGTATCTAAGAAGTGTAGTAAGAATTAAACTCTTAAATATTCTTGATGGAATAATTATATTCTCAAAAAATATTATGTTATAATTTTTTATTATCAAATGAAATATGGGAATCATGTATTTATGTTTTTACAAATAATACTAAACTATTAAGTCCTTATGGATGTAGTTACTTATATCCTCTTCCAGAGTAGTAATGTTACCATAATCTATAGGATATTGGGTTTAGGGTCGTTAAATTTGGTGTTATAGGAAGTTCAATAGAATCATTACTAATTATATATTTCAAAAAAATATATTAGGCAACATAAACTGCAACATCCTAGGTAAATAAAGAATATAGAATATTCATACTTTTTAATATTTGTTAATAAAATGTTAATATTACTTTAAATGGAATGTTATGTTCGATGGTGTACCTAATACACAACAACGAGTTTCTTAGAAATCTTATGTTGCACACTAATAATATAATAACATTATTTTAAATAGTAGTAAATGTCTAGCCATTGTAATGGTAGGAATGAACAGAACTAATTAAAAAATTATTATATATGTTTGTTAAATATTTTTACAATTATCCAATAAATTATAGAGGCTTAAAATACGAAAGAATCCAATTTTAAGCATAAATATTCTAATATTCTTCAAAAGGTAGATTAACCATCTTTTGATGGAGAAGCCTTTTTAAAAATACTTTTTTACAATTTTATATGTTATATTTGACAAAATAAAATCCTTCTTTTGAATCAGAACATCAAAATTTACTTTATGTAAATGTTTTTTATTTTCCTGATAGAGTTAATTTTTTAATGAATAGTGAAAAATACTGTATTTTAATTCAAAACATCATTTTAATAGAATTTATTTATATGAATAGATTATGTTTTTAATTGGTTTTAAAGTTTAATTAGTATATATTTTTACCATTTAATTCAATGGTGGCCATTGGAATTAATTTCACTTTGAAATTGGTCATAAACAAGTGTAAATCATTTGATAGATATTGTTTCTTAAAAACATGCTATTTGTTTTGACAATGAGAATTAATTATAAAATTAATTAATTAAACTTTTACTTTTTTAATTTGGTAAAATAGAAATAATATTTTAATTTGGACTATCAAATATATCTTATGGTAAATTTTTGGTATTTTTCTGATAATGTTCATTTTTTAATGAATAGGGAAAAATACAGCATTTTAATTCAAACTGCCTTTTCATCCAATTTATTAATATAGTTATATTGTAACATTAATTGGTTTTAGGGTTTAAATTAATTATTATTTTTATCAATTAATACAATTTTGTTCATTTTACATATTTTCACTTTTCAATTGGATGTAAAAACATGTCAATATTTTGATAAATTTTCCTTCTTAAAAACTCGTCTTTGGTTTTGAGAATGGGAATTTTAATTAAATAAATTATTTCAATTTCTATATTTAGAATTTAAAAAATATTGATTCCATATTTGGAATGAGAAGGTCCAAATTATGTAATTAAGACTCTTTTGTTTTTGGACACTATGAATAGTAACGACGACAATTATCTTTAATTATCATGATTAATTAGTAATCGGGTAGGTAAGGGTAATAAAATAATATCATAATAATATATAATTACCCATCCATGTGTCATAATTCTATTTGTTGAGTAATGGCCGACCACGGAATGCCTTGTGCCATCATTGGGACCCCATGGAATCACTTTAGTGTGATAGTGACATTTTATAATATTTTTTGTATAGAGAGGAAAATATAACCAAAGTATGTATCACCTAAGTAAAACAATTTTAGTTTTGTTTATATAAATTATCTCTTTGAATATAAATATTCATTGTAAATATAAAAATATTTCTTATATTTTGGTAATTTTATTATAATTTTTAGACATCAAATAAATAAATTATTTGTGACACCATGATGATACAATGATTACCTCATTACTGAACCATTTAAATAAAATTAACGGATATGGTAAAATATAAGACATATAATCGTTTAAAACCTATTGGATGGGTGGATTGAGAATCTTTATCATCTTATATGATAAATATATCATTGTGGGATCTTTAAAATCTGAAAACCATTTTTTAATAAAGTAACATTTCATGACTTTCCAAAAGTGACCCTACTCTGTCTTATAAAAGGCACCCACCTATAACCCCTTACCCACACATATAAAGCCCATAGATCGTCCAACCTCTACTCATTTTATCTCTCCACATCCCTCACTTACTCCTAGAAGCCTCACTTTGGGAAGAAGTCTTTCCATGAAATCCTTTGGCTTAAATCAAAATGAGTTACCCGATTTAGAGGTAATGTCTTCTATCGAGTTTATTTCTTTTATTTTACTTCTTAATTAACCACTATCTTCTTAATATTTTATCCCATAATAACACTAGTATCCTCAATATAATAGGATTTTGTTATGATAAGTATTTTATTTACACTTACACACACATCTGTCTAATGGTTAAAGAACATATTGTTTCTGTGGGTGGAAAATTACTGCCTCATGAAACGATGATTGTTCAATATTCTCTTAAAACCTTTCATGGTGGCCATTATTATGAAACTATGTTTATATATGATAAATATGGTATTTAGTTTTTTCTATATGGTTCTTTATTTTATGTTTAAATCATATCATTATTCTTTTCATGTCGTGTAATTGCGATAATTTTATTTGAGGAAGTGTGGACTACTGCCCCCTCAAGTGATGTGACTTATTCATGCAATACATGGAATGTATAAATAATTAAATTAATGAAATTATGAGACCTATATAACATAAATATTATACTGGATTTATAATATATATATCCCTCATTTAGTTTTAATTCGATTAATTTGACAAAAAATGCAAGTAGCGTTCATGAGTACGTACGACCTACCATCTCCATGAATGATGCATTTCATTTTTTATCAGCAAATTTTATGGAATATTATAAAATGAATATATAATGGATATATATGATATAAAAATCATTAATAATTGTTGGCGCCAAAAATATGGCCCGAAAGGAAGGAACGAAAAAGACAGCCGGCACGCTGCATCGCGAAGCACAGCCGCGAAGCACAGCCGCGAAGCCCCTCCGCGAAGCGCCCCAGCCCTGGCGGCGCCGCGAAGCACCAGAGGCGGTGATCCTCCGCGAGCGCGTTTGACGTTCGCGAGCCGCCGCGAAGCACCAGAGGCGGTGATCCTCCGCGAGCGCGTTTGACGTTCGCGAGCCGCCGCGAAGCACCAGAGGCGGTGATCCTCCGCGAGCGCGTTTGACGTTCGCGAGCGCGCCGCGAAGCTCCAGAGGCGGCGCGCGAGACCTGCTTCGCGGCGCCCCTTCCCTATAAATACTCGACTCCCCCTGAGTCCCCGAGACGGACAATCCGACCTTTCGGCTTCTCCTCTCCCGAATCGCGAAGCAAGCTTTGCCCCGGGAATCATGAGCTCCGCGAGGTATTTCTACTTCGCGAGACGACTCTGATTTGTTTCGTCCTGAGCCCCTCTTCCGAGAGGGATGCCCTTCGCGAAGCCCAAGGGCGTTCGCAAAGGAAGGGGATTCCCAAGGGAACCCGGGCAGCCGCGGAGCACTCGTGCTTCGCGAAACACCCAACCCATGCTAGTAATCCCTATGCCAAGGCAGGATAACTATGCATCGCGAAGCACTTTGCTTGGCAGGACCCTGCTTCGCGAACCACTCCTTCGCGAGGCAGTGCTCCGCGAACACTGTTCCACTTCGCGAAGCACCTCCCACTTCCACCTATGCCCCATGCTAAGGCCAAGGCACCCCACTTCGCAAAGCACACTCCTCTGCTTAGCGATTCCTCCTTCCGTGCGACCCTCCAGGTTTGCACGATGTGATTTCAAAGTCCCATGGACAACACCTCCCGTAGCGTTGCTTCGCCCAATGCTCCTTCGCATAGGCACGCTAACGGCTATTGCTTCTTCGCATAGCCACGCTAACGTGGACCCCTCGATGGTTCCTCCCGCGACCCCCCTTTACCATGGCCTTACCGACACCTTCCCTTCCCCAAGGACCAGAGGGTACCGGTTATGTAAGCCCTAGGGGTGTGGAGTGAACCCACCTCGTCCGAGCTGCAGGACGTTAAACTGCCAAGCACCGCGTCCCCAACACATGACGTTAAACTGTGACCCAACCTCGTCTCCCTCACGAAGGGTCCCCCCAGCTCGAGCATTCATTACACCGCTCGTCTCCACGGGAATGGAACTCTTCCGCACATGGAATGAGATCCTCCTTGTCGGAGTGGTGTATGTTCGCATGGGAAGGGTCGCCTCAGAGCGTAAATCCCTAACCTTTGGTACGGATGATTGCACCCGTGCATCTCGGTACTTCCCCACTACCAAGGTCAGTGGAGGACGTGATAGGGAACGAGGCACCTCCCATTGTCGGACCAAGGTCCATCTTCCCCGCGCTTTGTCGCGCCATGGGCCTCCATCCTGGAGTAAGTCCCAACACCATGGGCCGCTCAACGCGTAAGCCCCATTTCGCTTCTCACGGACGCACCCTTCGCGACGTGATCGTCAGGTCCTTGCAACCTCTTGTTTCTCACACCGAGCATGACTCACGTGGGCTTAGAGTGAGCACCGACCCTGACAAAACAATCCGAACTACGAGGACTTTGATCCGTGTCAAGGCATGGTACGTAGGAAGCCTCCACGAGGTTCAAGCCCACCATCAGTGGACCAAGGTCTACTCCCCATCCGAACTACGAGGACTTTGATCCGTGTCAAGGCATGGTACGTAGGAAGCCTCCATGAGGTTCAAGCCCACCATCAGTGGACCAAGGTCTACTCCCCATCCGAACTACGAGGACTTTGATCCGTGTCAAGGCATGGTACGTAGGAAGCCTCCACGAGGTTCAAGCCCACCATCAGTGGACCAAGGTCTTCTTTCACGTCGGTTTACCGACAAACTCCCCATTTGAACTACGAGGTCTTTGATCCATGTTAAGGCATGGTACGTAGGAAGCCTCTATGAGGTTCAAGCCCACCATCAGTGGACTCACGAGTCTACTTTCACGTCGGGTCACACCCGCGTCCAGCACGACGTTAAACTGCACCCCGGTCCGGTGGTAAGCCATTGCGACCCACCACCTGAACTACGTGGTCTTTGATCCATGTCAAGGCATGGTACGTAGGAAGCCTCCACGAGGTTCAAGCCCAACAATAGTGGATCAAGGTCCCTCACTTATGTCAGCTCACCGACACCCACCACCCGTCGTTTATTCACGTCAGGGTTCATTACCGTCCCGCATGACGCTAAACTGTATCATTTGAACTACGAGGACTTTGATCCATGTCAAGGCATGGTACGCAGGAATCCTCCCAGAGGTTCAAGCCCAACCCCCACCGGACCAAGGTCCACCCTCATGTAGGTACGCTGACGATGCCCATCGGACCAAGGTCCACCATCACGTCGGTTTACCGGCACCATCCCGAACTACGCGGACTTTGATTCCCTGCCACGGGGATACGTAGGAAGCCCCTTTAAGGCTCAAGCCCAACTTCGTCGTCACCACCCCTGCGATGGTCCCATTCCATTCTCAACCGTCTCCGCGAGACGTTAAACTCGCGACCTACCTCGTGGTAAACATGAGATGCCTGAGGAAAACCTCGGATGGAACGCCTTTGGCGTAACCGTCTTTGCTAGACGTTAATCTTGCAAACATACCCTGTGTTGAACACGGGAAGCTGAGGAAAACCTCAGGTACGTGTCTATGACATGTAACCCCCCGCGCTCGATGTGGGATGCCTCGGGTTTCCACACCCTCGAGAAGCCTTGTGATCAAGGACAACAGACAGACATGCCAGGCACCCCAGCATCCAGACACGCTACTGATGCCTCAAACGTGATTTCTCCCCTGACCAAAGGTTGCTGCCCTGACTGGACCCTTTGGAATGTCCCGACAGAAGCAGTGTAATTAACCGGCGTCCATGGAAACATGGCACTGGGAAGAGTTTCACGAACTACGTATTAAATCTATAAGGGAGACCCGGACTAGGTGACGAGTTCTGAGGAGGAATCCACAGGAGGAAGAACCGACATCCCATCATCCCGTTTCGATCAAGGAGAAGACGTACCTGAACAAGGAACGAATGCCGCCCGCCTTTGGAAAGCGGGAATGCGGGGCAACAAAGCTGCGCGTCCCCCTCCTCCGCGGACGGATGCGCGCGCGCCCCGGCGAAAGCGTCGGAAACAGAAATGGTGAACCCGACGTGAAATTATTCTCCTCAGCATGGAGATTAGTAGCGTTCGAGACACCGGTAGATTGACGTGTCACCGGATCCAGGTATCCGGTGCCTGGCCCCGCCAAGCAAATGGCGGGCCTGTCGTGGAACTCACCGGAAGTCGGGGTAGTAGAACGTGGGGCGCTCCGCTCTGCAGCGTGTTGGCGTGGATCCTTCTCACAGACATGGGGATGGAAGAATGCTGGGGCACTGGCTGTCAATCACTTTCCTCTCAGTACTGATGAGTTGATCCCTTCGTTTGTCAGGAATCAGGTTGCTATGCGGTCACCATCCGCTCCTCGCCCGCGCAGGGGCAGGGGCAACACCACTACGGCCACCCCACATGACGCCACTACCGCCACGACGGCTGGCACGTCGCGGGAGGCGGGACGTCCACGTCCCCTTTCCCCATCAGAGGTCATCCAACGAAGGGTGATCAACAGCCTCGTGCGCAGGTATGAGGAACAAGGGGTCATCCCGACCAGGGATATGGCCCGTTTGGACCTGGAGGCTTCCAGGCCCCGCCGTCAACGCCACCCTAACAGGCCGCGCAGGGAGCCCCCGCTCCCCACCCAGACATTCAATCGTTTCGGGAGCCTATCCCCGGAACGCCTTGACGACTCTTCGCCTTATGCTGAAGAGGCAGGTGTTGTCCGGCTCAGTCCGCTCAGGGCCCTGACCCGGGACTCCCAGGCGAGAGCTCCCGTCCGGCCACGTCAGCGCCGCCGTCCGGCCCCGCAGGAAGAACAGGCAGACTACGTCCCTGCACCACCTGCACCGGCCCGCCTGACCCGACGTCAGCGCCGGGCCCGGGCTGAGGATGCTCGCCTAGCCGCGTCCACGTCGACAGCTACAGTGGCCCGAGCCACCGCCGACGTACATTACGAGGCCCCCGCCTACATTAAGCAGGGGCACCCCTTCGCCCAACCAGGATCGAGACCCCAACCGCCCTGCGGGCAGGCCGGGTTGACTCTTCGGGTTGCAGGCCCAAGTAGTGATCGCCGCGAGCTAACCCGCGGTGATGCAGGTCCTCCCCGTACCACTACTCCACAGAGCGTGGGCCTTCCCCGCTCCGAGGTTCGTCGTGGAGGCATGCCTCATGCCGCCCCCATCCTACAGGAAGACCTGCCCCGTGGCAGTGATGCTCAGCGCGGAAACACTTCCCGCGCCCGCTGTACAGGGTATGAAGCCCATCCGTCTGAAGGCACCGTCCATCCGGTCCTTCGACGTGGGGGTCCCCCCTACGTCCTCTCTGCGACTGACGAAGGTCCTCCTCGCCCCAGCAATTCGAGGAGTGAAGGTCAGCCTCGCTCCACTCGCATCGACCGTGGGGGCCGTCCCCATGCTCCTGCCGGTTCCAACAGAGGCCCCGCCCACGTGGGTACTGTTCATGGAGGTCCTCCCCATGTACCCTTTGATATTTGCCCTGGTGCCCCTCGCACCCCGGCTGTCTCAAGTGGGGGCCCTCTCCGCCACGGCACTAGCGCCGCCCCAGGGCTGCCTGATAGGGGTCAACCCTGTCCCGAAGAGCCACCCAGGGGCAGAAGAGCGGGTCGTCGCCGCCCCGGGAAGAATCTTGGGAAGGCCCAGGGGGGGATCAAACCTGCCCACTTCTCCGATTCGGAAGCGGAATGCGATTCAACGATGGAACCTTCTCCCAGCTCCTCCGTATCAAGGACTGGGGCAGGAACCAGACGCGTCAGCCTCGTTCTCCCCGAATTTGAGGTCCATCGGATTCCCGTCTCTCTCCGCAGGTACATTCAGGAGGAAGAAATCCTGGGAATTCCGCAGGTTTCGACCGCGCAGTCACCGCCACCGTCGCCCGAAGCGCCCTCTTCCTCTACCCGGGATCCCGAGGAGCTGTTTTGGGGGTCAACGGTGGTAGAGCCACGACATGACCGGACACCGGTAACGGCGATTCCCGTACCCGAAGTAGCGGCTATTAGCCCGTCCTATCGTGACATCGTGGTCAGGTCACCTTGCTCATCAGAGGAAGGCCCAGAGTACGGTGGCCAGTCTGCTCGCTTGCCGTATTCTCCGCCGCCGAGTTTGCTATCCCAGAGGTCCGCCTCGGTGCCGCTACCGGTCCCTCAGCCACCCCCGATTGATGAGTGGGGAAATGTAGGGCCGAACTCCGAGGATGAACCCAGGATCTTCTGGAGTATTCTTGCAGCGGACTATTTCCCAGAGAAGTTCTGGCCCGCGGCAGCGTTGAATTTCCGCATACCCGAGTCGCTTACCCCTGAAGAAGTGGGATGCCTTTGTCGGACCCTGTGGGCGACGCACTTCCGCCTCCGTTGGGAACGGGTAGTGTACCCCAGGAGTCGGGAGCACTTCGAGGAGATTGGCAAACAGTGCCGCCTGATTGATGCAGCGGTGCTCCTTGTGGCCCAGCACCCCGAGTCGCCCGGTCATCAGGGTGCCCTCCAACGAAGATGCGTTCAGAGTTTCAAGGCACTCCGCAAGATTGTCAGGGAAGCTACCCCCCATGTGCAAGTCCGTGGTTGGGGACGCTATGCCGCTCTCCTCTTCGACCCTATTCTACGACAGCCTGATTCGCTATGCGACATTGAGGATATTCCCTCAAGAGGGGTCACAGTCCACATGGCCGACGTTGTGGATATGGAAGATGAGCTTGAGTTCCTTGATGGGGACTTACCACCCGAGTGCGTACCGCCACTACTCGACCCATCAGGGAGAGTCACCCGTCATCAAAGGAACCTGCTAGGCCTCCCTGTACCCACCGAGTCACTGGCGCTCGGTCGAAGCACTGGCAAGGGTAAGGAGCACGTCGGAATAGCCAAGCACTCCGACCCGTCCGCCTCCGTGCAGAAAACGGACGAAGATCCTGAGAAAGCCACGTTGCGCCAGCAGCTTGCTGAACAGAAGAGGCTGGTCGACGAACTTTTGGCTGAACGCGCCGCAGAGCGACGACCCGACTATGGTAATCCCAGGCCGGGACAGCAGGGGCAGGAACAATTTCCCCCCGGTGAGATGCCTCCGGGCAACCCTGATCATGCTACTGCCGCGGACAGGGCGGAAGCCGGAACACACGACAAGAGGGCGCGATACGTCTCGCCAAACCCCCCTGAGCGACGGGGCAATCTGAAGAACCCAATCCGGGTTCCCCCAGTCGCCCAACAGGTCATTCAGCCAGTTGACCCGCGGGCAGCAGAAGCCGTCTACCGCGTTGAAGAACCTGGAAATGCGCTTGTGGTTAGGGATCCCCGTCAAGACAGGGACCCCCACCAGGAGGACCTTATTGCGGCACTCACAGCCCGCCTCGAGGCGTTGGAGACACGGCAGGTGGCGGTCCCACCCGATGGCAAGCCTTATCCCGCGTGGGTGGATGATATGCCCGTGCCTCCGGGTTTTGGGAACCCCACTTTCTCGCCTTTTAACGGGACAGGGGACCCACCCCAGCACTTGGCTCATTTCTCTTCCAGGTGTGGCCCCATGTTGGGGACCCCGGCTCAGCAAGAAGCCGCTAAGCTCCGATGTTTTGTACAGACGTTGGAAGGTCCGACATTCGTCTGGTACAGCCAGCTCCCCATCGGATCAGTGACCGGTTGGGAAGATCTTCGCCGGCAGTTCTTGTACCAGTTCAGCTCCACCACGCGGAAGACCAGCATCGCGGACCTCTTTAAGTGCAAACAGAGGCCTGATGAGCGGGTTGCGGACTTCATCGCCCGGTGGAAAGGACTTACGTATTCTCTCGATATGCCACTGACTCAGGAGCAATTACTGACGATGTGTGTGGGGAACGTAAAGACAGAGCTGGTACCCTCCTTGATTACCCAGAATTACCCTGGGGGGTTCAGAGATTTCTCGGATAAGGCCCAGCGCCTCGAAGAGGCCCTGCAACAGGCTAGTCAGGCACGTTTGCTGCCCCCAATGATCCCATCCAGGAGGGTCGCCAGGGCTGAACCCGCCGCAGTGGCTCAAATAGAAGCCCCGAGGCAGCTGGAATTGCTACCGGCGGTACCACCCCCGCAACCCCGCAGAGGTCCTCCACCTCAAGCACAGGCTCCTGCCCAGCAGCGACCGCCTCAGAACCGACAGGTTCCCCCGCGCAACGCGCCACCGCCACCTAGGCGAGACAACCAGGCGCCGCCCCCTCGGAAGGCCCCTCCGGTCCCTCGACAGGATCAGGCCCCCAGGGCTCCTTACCCGGAAAGAAAATACCATACCTATTCGTTCAACGAAAATCAGGTCCCTGGTTACTTCCGAAGTGCTCTGGAGCAAGGGATTGTGCGTCTGCCTGAGTGCAGGAGACCGGCAGAGGCGCATCTCACTGATCACCCCAACTACTGCCCTTATCATCGGATCCTGGGGCACACCCTCAAGCGATGCTATGTGTTTAAAGACTGGCTTCAGGACCAGGTCAACAACAACATAGTCAAGCTGGGCCCAGCGCCAGCGCAGGTGGCAGGCGTCTTTGCGGGATCAGAAATCGGCAGTGACAGCGAGGGTGAGTGGCAGCAGGTCCCTAGCCGCGGGTCCCAGAAATACGACAACTGGATGGCTCGAAAAACTGTTGTCCGTGCCCAGGGTATCATCCGGGCACGCCTGAAGCAGCCGGAACCTTCAGAAGAAGCACCCGGTGCCTCAGCATCGTCCTCACAGTCGACCTCTACCCAAAAGGGCAAGCAGCGGCGACGTAAGAAGAAGCAACGTGCACCGCCAGTGCCGTCGTCATCCCGCACTCTTGGCGACTTTATGCCTCCTGAAATGGGAATTCCCCCCAGAATCCGCCCAGCGGTGGATGACTCTTCGAGTGATAGTCAAGGGTACGCTTCGGTTAACACCGTGGAGCTGGTAAAGCCCTATATGACCCCCGATGAGGGGGAACCCCAGGCAGACCGCCCCAATGTTTCCAGCCGACGTCAACGTCGGCGGAATCGCAATCGCGCCGGTCACCGAGGTATGTCAGCAGACACTTGTGACCAAGCCGTGCACGCTACCGAGACGAGGCAGCAGGCTCAGCGCAGATCTCAGCACGCGCAGACCCATTCAGCACCCTCGGCTCTACCTCCACCGCCATTCGTGTTGCTGGATCAGGGAGAGCCGCCTCGTTCGTATCACAGCCAGTCTCGCCCGGCGACGGGCCAGCTCCCGCTGTTCGACCTTAGCCCGGCGACTACTCCCCAGGCTTCTACTAGCAGGCAGCAGGATGTACCCAGTGCTAGCCGACCGCCAGTTCAACCAGCAGGACCCGCTATGCCTCCAAATGCCGAAAAACCCCCTGTAAGCAGAGGTTCGCGTTTGGCACGCAAGTATGATGTCCTAAAGCACTTAGCCGGCATTCCGGCGAGGCTTTCCATCCTTGAGGCCCTGCGCTTGTCATCCGAGATGCGCGAGGCACTTTCCGAGGCCCTAAGGAGCCCCCTCCAGTTCGAGACGGAAGTGGAAGCCGCGGAGGCCTTCCATACCGAGACGATTGAAAACGCCGAATGTCAGGCGGTTATCTCGTTCTCTGGTGAAGACGAAGACCCTCCTATACAGGGGCACATTCGCCCACTGTATGTCACTGGCCACTTTAACAGTGTGGAAGTCCGTCGCTACCTCGTTAACACGGGTTCTGGAATCAATCTAATTCCGACCCGGACGTTGTGAAAACTGGGTTTGTCTGAAGGTGATTTGACTCCCTCTGACCTCAGGATTCAGGGGTACGACAGGACAGAGCAAACCCCGGTCGGCAAGATCCGCCTGAAGACCCAGTTCGGTGGCTTAATTGCCAGCACCGAGTTCATGGTTGTTTCTCAGGACACCGCCTACAACGCACTGATGGGTAGGCCATGGCTCCATCTGCATGCTGCGGTCCCCTCATCGTATCACCAGTGCCTTAAGTACTCGCTCAACGGTCGAGTAGGCGTGATCCAAGGAGACGCGTCCCCCTTTGCTTCTTGTGAGGCCCGCTATCTGGATGCGGGTTATTACAAAAGCAAAGACAAGCAGATCCTGGTCAGCGAGGATGAGCCCGCTCCAATCGCAAGTAATCCCTGGGCGAGCATGGACGACGCCTACATCCTCCCGATCCACCGGTTGGAAGCCACGACCCCCGACATGGGACAATGTTTTGTTGTTTCGGGTACGCAAGGAAGGCATGTTCCCGCGTCCAAGCGACGGCGGAGAATCACCTCGTACTCCTACACCAGCCAGGCTCGGGTCATCCCGGAATCTCCTACCCCTGTACGGTACCGGGATGTCAGGCTCATGACAACAGCGGTGCGCCATACGTGTCTATTTCGCCGGGATGGAATCAACCGACTCTGGCCGACACGTCACCACTGCTTTGATATCGTCAAGCGTGGCCCCTTAGGCCGAAGGCCGGATGGGATAGGGTCAAATGCATTCATTGCTATGGTCTCCACGAAGAGTGAGTCTCCTGATGTGATGACTGCTGCTGCCCAAGCCGGCACCAGCTGCCCCTCGGGTTTTGAGAGCCCAGAAGCACCTTCCGTCACGGGAAGTCCCCCCCCCCCGGCTGGGGAGGAAGACTTGGAGGATGCTCCCCCAGCCTTTGAAGAAGGCGTCTCTACCACGGTTGATGAGCTGGTGCAGGTGAACCTTGGCAGCGAGGCAGATCCAAGACCCACATTGATCAGTGCGGCCATGTCCCTCGAGGAGCGACAGCAGTATGTAGACTTCCTCAAACAGCACCGCGATGTGTTTGCCTGGAGTTACGATGAGATGCCAGGACTAGATCCCCAAGTGGCCGTCCACCGTCTGGGCCTCCCGGTAAAACATCGTGGGTTTAAGCAGCCTCCCAGGAAAATGCACCCTTCCCATGGCGCTATGGTTGAGGCTGAAGTTGATAAGCTAATCAAGGCCAACTTCGTCAAAGAGGTCCAGTACCCCAAATGGCTCGCCAACATTGTGCCAGTCAGGAAGAAGAATGGGCAGATTAGAGTCTGCATCGACTTCCGCGATCTCAATCGCCACTGCCCAAAGGATGACTTCCCACTTCCAGTGACGGAGCTGTTGATTGACGCCACGGCCGGGTTCCAAGCCCTCTCTTTTATGGACGGATATTCCGGGTATAACCAGATCCGGATGGCCCCCGAAGATGAGGAGTCCACTGCCTTCAGGGCTCCCCAGGGTACCTTTTGCTACCGGGTAATGCCATTCGGTTTAAAAAATGCAGGTGCCACTTATCAGAGGGCCATGCATCGCATATTCAAACCGATCCTCGGGACATTGGTGGAATGCTACGTGGATGACCTTGTGGTCAAATCATATCAGCGCCAGGACCATCTCAAGGACCTTGAGAAAGTGTTCGGTTTCCTCCGTTCTCGTCACCTGAAGATGAACCCACTGAAGTGTGCCTTCGGAGTCACCACCGGGAAGTTTCTGGGTTTTGTTGTCAGATACCGAGGTATCGAGATCGACCCGGAGAAGATCAAGGCCATCAGCCAAATGCCTCCCCCGAGCAACATTCGGGAGCTTCGAGGCCTGCAAGGCCACTTAGCCTATATACGCCGATTCATTGCGAACCTGGCCGGCAAGTGTAAGCCCTTTTCTCGGCTCATGAAGAAAGGCGCTGCCTACGAATGGGATGAGGAGTGTCGGATCGCCTTCGAGGAAATCAAGCAGTATCTGCTCCAACCTCCGGTCTTGATGCCACCCGTCTCTGGAAAGCCGCTGGTCCTCTACGTGACCGCCCTAGAGAGATCCCTCGGCGCGCTGCTCGCCCAGAAGAATAACGAGGGCACTGAGAACAGTCTCTACTATCTCAGTCGCATGCTTCTCGATACGGAGGTCAGATATTCCCTTATCGAAAAGAGCTGCCTTGCGCTCGTCTTCGCCGTGCAGAAGTTGCGACACTACCTGCAACACCACGAGGTGCAATTGATCTCTCGGGTGGATCCGCTGAAGTACATCCTGAACCGCCCCATGCTGACCGGCCGGCTAGCACGGTGGGCGGTGATTCTCCAGCAGTTTGACATCAGGTTTGTGCCTCAAAAGGCCGTCAAGGGACAGGCATTGGCAGACTTTTTAGCTTCCCATCCAACCTCCGCGGATCAATCCCTGGACCTGGATTTCCCCAATGAGACGATTCTCTCGGTCGATCACGCTGTCCCGTGTTGGCAAATGCATTTCGACGGCGCCTCCCGGAGCCCCACCGGTAGATGGCTCAACGACCCCAAGCTCAACAGAGTGGGTCTGGGTATTGTTTTCATTACCCCGACGCAAGCCGTCCTGCCGTACTCCTTCCTTCTGTCAGAAGGTTGTACGAACAACGAGGCAGAGTACCAAGCTCTCATCACCGGCCTCGAGTTGGCCCTCGAGATCCATGTACCCCATCTACATGTGAAAGGAGATTCTGAGCTGGTAATCAAACAGGTTAATGGCGACTACGTCGTCAGGAAGCCAGAGCTTGCACCGTTGCTGGAGTACACCCTCCTCCTGATGGCCCAGTTCTCTTCTCGGCCAGAGGTTACCCATGTCCCGCGGTCGCAGAACGGCCAAGCGGACGCCCTAGCTGGCTTAGCCGCATCGCTCGCAGAACCCGAGCAAGATGATTTGGTCATACACGTGGCCCACCGGAGAGTCATTGCTCCCGTCACCCAAGAGGACCGTGATAGCCTGCGGGTAAGTCATCTCACCGCCGGACCCTCCGTATCGGAAGTCCCGGGTTCGTCGGATGCAGTGGTTGAAACGACCCCCGATTGGAGAGCACCTTTTGTCGAGTATCTCCAAAATGGTCAGCTCCCGGACAACCGGGCCGAGCGCGAGCGAATTCGACGCCGCACGCTTCAATTTACCCTCCAGAGTGGCCCCAGTCTTGAGCAGACCCTCTATAAACGGAATTTTGATGGTGTCCTCCTCCGTTGCATCCAAGGAGTAGAGATACCTCAAGTTATGCAAGAGGTTCATGCCGGTTCCTGTGGCGCCCATCAAGCTGGGCCGAAGCTGTCCCATCAAATCCGGAGGCTAGGGTACTTCTGGCCCTCCATGATCCACGATTGTATTGGATACGCCAAGAGATGCCACGCGTGCCAAGTGCACGCCAACTTCTTGCATCGGCCGCCAGAACCCCTCCACCCCACCAAGTGCTCTTGGCCATTTGCGGTATGGGGACTCGATGTAGTGGGACCGTACCCGCCGGCAACAGCCCGCCAGTGTAGGTTCATCCTGACTGCTACAGATTTCTTCTCCAAGTGGGCAGAAGCAGTTCCGCTCAAAGAGGTCAAGGCCCGTTCCGTCGTTGACTTTGTGAGCTCCAACATCATCCACCGGTTTGGGGTCCCTCACGCCGTCCTCACTGACAACGGCACCAACTTCCGAGCAGCTGAATTGAAGAAATTGTACGCTAAGTACGACATCCGGTCAAACCATACCTCCCGCTACCACGCACAGGCAAATGGACAGATCGAGGCGTTCAATAAGACCCTCTCTAACATTCTGCAGAAGATGGTTGGTCAGAACAAGAAGAGTTGGCCGGACAAGCTCCCCAACGCCCTCTGGGCTTACCGGACGACGACTCGCAACTCTACCCAGGTGACCCCATATTCCCTGGTGTATGGAGCTGAGGCCGTCCTACCCATTGAGATCCAGCTGCCGTCGCTACGCACGGCCATTTATGATCACCAGACATCAGATGAGGTAGCCGAGATACGTCTAGCTGAGCTAGAGGCACTGGATGAGAACCGGCTTCGTGCCTTGCACAATCTGGAAAGGCATCAGGACAAGATGGCAAGAGCTTTTGACAAGAAGGATCATCTCCGCTCTTTTCTACAGGGTGACCTGGTGCTGGCCCTGCGAGCGCCAATGATTCCCGGAAGGAAGCCGCCCAAGTTAGAACCCAAATGGGAAGGGCCTTATATCATCCATAAGGTTTACCCCAATGGAGCTTACTCCTTGGTGACCACAGATGGAGAGCGTGTAACCCCTCCCACCAATGCCAGATTCCTCAAGCGATACTTCGCCTAGGGCAAAAGATGGTCCCGCATGACCCTAAACTGCGAGATGGTCCCGCATGACCCTAAACTGCGAGATGGTCCCGCATGACCCTAAACTGCGAGATGGTCCCGCATGACCCTAAACTGCGAGATGGTCCCGCATGACCCTAAACTGCAAGATGGTCCTGCATGACCCTAAACTGCAAGAGGGTCCTGCACGACATTAAACTGCATGGGTCCTGCACGACCCTAAACTGCGACTTGGTCCCGCATGACCTTAAACTGTATCTCCGTCCTCACTGCAAGACGTTAAACTGCAAGTCAGTCAGTTCTTCCTGACCGAGGCTCAGCCTCAGGCCCCTCGGCCTCTTTGGGCCCCTGGCCCCGTCTCCACCGAGGTCTGGCCCCAGGCCCCCCCTCGTTTCTCTCCGACTTACCCTCTTACGGGATTGTACGGTACAGTGTAGGACTACGTTCTCACGTTGAGATCATGACCATGCCGTACACATCCCCGAACGAGATACCCCTCGTCCCGCATGACGTTAAACTGCATGTCAAGAACTACGTACGGCTTGATTCTCATCTTTATGGGATACGTAGGAACGCTCGGACGCCTCGTCTTGAGCCCAGCCCCAAGCTTCTCTCTTCCACTATTCCCCCTGGGAATGGTCTCCTTGGAGGATCTTTGTGTAGCAGGGCGTCGGCCTTCTTGGCCCCGCTCATGCAACCCCACTCACGCAAAGATTGTAAAGGTCGCACCATGCGCCCGCTCCGTTCTTCTACCCTCCCACGTCCTTACCGCATGACGCTAAACTGCATGGCCTTCAAGAACTACGTATGGCTTGATTCTCATCCTTATGAGATACGTAGGAACGCCCAGACATTTCGTCTGTTGGCCCAGCCCAAAAGCCGAAATCTTCCCCTCGGGTTAAGACACGGCAGGGTGCACATTTTTGCCCCGGCCCACGTCGAGCAAGCCTCGACCCGGCTGCACATTCCCCCCTGGAGGTGTTTGCCCCTTTCGTGGATGGATTCACACCCGGAGGGGCCCCCCCAAGAACGGCCTGGATACAAAGCCCAAGGGCTCTCCTACCGATACGGGCCAACGCCCCTGAGGGTTTCTCAAGCAACAAATTGAAACAAGTCCCGCGTTGCCAATTTGGTCAGCGGTCGACCCTCAATTGTTGCCCCCATGCGGGTCACCATAGGAACGCTGTGTTTCGACTATGGTCAACAGTGATTCATTCTACCCCATCCTGAGGTGATAAACTTCCCCCAGGTGGTGCTAGTGATCGGGACCACAACCCACGATTCCTCACCCGGAGCGTACGGTGTGGTGTGGGACTACGTCCTCATTCACGTCCGGATCATGTACCACGCCGTACAACCCCCCTTACGAGGCCCAGCCTCAGGCCCCTTGGCCTCCTTGGGCCCCTGGCCCCCCGTCCTCATGTAAGACGTTAAACTACAAACCAGTCAGGCCTTTCTAACTGATGCCTGATCTTGGGCCCCCTGGGCCTTCTCCCCTATTTCTCACCTGGAGTGTACGGTGTGGTGTGGGACTACGTCCTCATTCACGTCGGGATCATGTACCACGCCGTACAACTCCCCTTACGAGGCTCAGCCTCAGGCCTCTTGGCCTCCTTGGTCCCCTGGCCCCCCGTCCTCATGTAAGACGTTAAACTACAAACCGGTCAGGCCCTCCTGACCGAGGCTCAGCCTCAGGCCCCTCGGCCTTTCTAGGCCGCGGCCCAGGACCTATCTTATAGGATTGTACGTTATGGTGTAGGACTACGTCCTCATTCACGTCGGTTTTTCGCCATACTATACACCTTGCTCAGGAGTATATTACTCCCCACCCAAGTCCCGCATGACGTTAAACTGCACTTCAAGAACTACGTGTGGCTTGATTCCCATCATAATGGGATACGTAGGACCACCTGGATGTCCAAAATCCGGGTCCAGCCCCATCTCTCGGGAATCCTCATCCCATCTTGGCCCCTTGGCCCATCCTTCCTCCATGAAGAGATCATATGGTACGGTGTGGGATTATGTCCTCATTTACGAGGGTCTTGTAGTGACCACGCCATGTTTCCCGCACCACTGAGTTGTTTCGTCGATCCCTCTTTTGGCTGTTCACCAATGTGCTTAAGAGTACTCTGGTTCATTACCTGGAATGCCAAGCTTTACTCGGACACGTCCGCGCCCGCTTTCCAGGCTTTGCGTATCCCCGCATCAGGGCTTTCACCATTTTTCACACCCGGAGGGACCCCCAAGTACGGCCTGGATACAAAAGCCCAAGGGCTCTCCTACCGATACGGGCCAACGCCCCCCAGGGTTTCGGACGACAAATCGATAAAATCCCGCGTTGCGAATATGGTCAGCGGTCGATGCTCGTTTGTTGCTCCCACCTCAGGCTAACACGATACAGACGCTGTGTTTCCTTCATGGATAACAGTTTTCCTCTGTCGTCACGCCAACCCATTAAGCCCAAATGCCGGGTACACAATTCACACCCTTCATCACTTCATCGTGTCCAAGTAGAATTTCGGGACTCTTGGTACTTTTTCCCCCGTGCACGTCTGCGCGTTTGAGGAACAAGCTACATCAAAGGTGTCCTTCGGAACTCTCTGCTGACTCCCCTTTAATGGATGCCCCAAGTGTTGCAATGAGGGTCCCCCCCTTGTTTCCCACACCGAGTTTATCTCACGTGGGCTTAGGGATTGGGTTGACCTCTGTGCTTACTTGGGAGTTGTCACCATCCACGGTCCGAGCTCTAAGACCATAAACTAAGACCCTCATCTGGAACTACGTTCAAGACCCCTTGTCTCCGAACCCAGCTTGAGTTCAGCAAATTTACCCCTCTAATCCTGCCTTCAGGACCCTGATCACAGGACTGCGTGGCGCAGTGTAGGACTACGTCCTCATTCACGTCGGGTACGCAATAGTTGCACCACGCACGCCCCATTCTGAGGTTCATTCCTCCTATCCCCTGTCCTGCATGACATTAAAAGGCACCTTTCAGAACTACGTGTGGCTTGATTCCCATCATAATGGGATACGTAGGACCACCTGGATGTTTAAGATTCGGGTCCTGCCCCACCTCTGGGAGATATCCTGATTCCCCGGTCACCTAGACCATTTGGTCCATCCCTCTCCAGCGGGGGGTGTGTAGGTATGATACAAGGTTGTGGGCATCATGCCCCCCTTCCCCTGGGAATCTGCCATCTCTCGATCACCCTCAAGGTTGAGTCCCTTGGCTCCCCGCAGCGGTTCACCCATGTATTGAGAGTACTCTGGTCTAGGACCAAGAGTGTCAGATTCAACTTGGTCAAGTTCCTTCCACTTGTCAAGCTTCGTGTTCCCCTCTATTCGGACTTCCGTCATCTTTCACACCCGGAGGGACCCCCAAGAACGGCCTGGATACTACGCCCAAGGGCTCTCCTACCGATACGGGCCAACGCCCTCCAGGTTTACGGACAACAAATCAATAAAATCCCGCGTTGCGAATATGGTCAGCGGTCGATGCTCGTTTTGTTAGTCCTCATTTCAGGCTAACGCGACAGGATGCTGTGTTGCGAACATGGTCAGCAGTAATCCTCTGTCGTCACGCCAGCCCCTTCAGTCCTTGAATGTTGGTTGCATGATTCACATCATTTTCCACCCCATCATGTCCAAGTGGAATCTCGACACTTTTGGCGCTATCCCTCAGTGCACCTTTGCATGTTAGGGGGACAAAGCTGCAATCTGGCGTCCTTCGGGACTCCCTGGTCCGAGCTCTAAGACCATAAACTAAGACCCATTCGGGACTACGTTCACATTCCCATCCTCATGGGACACGTAGGACCGCCCAGACGCCCTGTCTCCGGGTACAACCCATTCAGGAAGCCAGTCTCTTCCCCTGTTTTACCTCCGGATGGCGTACAATTTGATGTGGGATCATGTCTCTGTCAAATGTGTTTTATAAACACTGCGCACATTTCCCGCCTAGCGTCGTCTCTGCTACGTCTGCGCTGCATGACGATAAAATGCATGCTTGGTCCTATCATACGACCCTAAACTGTGACATTATCGTCCTGGCCGCACGACGAAAAACGGCACCGCATTGTGGTGACCTCGCTGTAGAGGACATCACGTTGGGTACTGGCCACGCGCCATGCCATTTGTCAACGCCCATCACAGCTTGATTCTTGTGGCGACATCACGACCTACAGTTCTAGGCCTGTCGCTCCACAAAAAAAAACCATTCACCTCAAAGAACAAACAAGATACATCAAATTCCGCTTCTTTTAGTGCAAGGGCCACGTCCGCACTTCCCCTTTCCCCTGGCACTGGTACCTTACCCTGCCACCTTCCAGAACTACGTATGGCTTGATTCTCATCCTTATGA
Source organism: Viscum album (assembly GCA_963277665.1). Classification (NCBI taxonomy): domain Eukaryota; kingdom Viridiplantae; phylum Streptophyta; class Magnoliopsida; order Santalales; family Viscaceae; genus Viscum; species Viscum album. Next base: position 597,954,649 of record OY728134.1, on the reverse strand, counting down.
GATACGTAGGAGCGCCCGGGTACTTCCCCGCGGGTCCAGCCTAACCCTTGAGTTCGGTCCCTCGACTCGAGCTCATTCACGTCAGGTTGTGATGTCATGCGTCCCCTGATCCCCTTTTTCCAATCCATGGTCCGAAGTCTATGACCATAAACTAAGATCTCCCCAAGGGAAAGGAATCTTCTCCCTCTCTAATACGTTTCGTTGACGTATTCAGATGTGTTTTGACAAAAAGCCCGAAGCATGGGATTTTCACAGGGACATTCCCCTCATCCCATGACCAAGCTTCGTGAGCTCACTATTTGGATCCTCATCCTCTTCCACATCCAAAAGGACCCTCGGACGACGTGGATACTAAGCTTAAGGGCTCTCCATGAATGCTGGACCTAAGGGCCCTACAATCGTTTCGGGCCAACGCCCCTGCGGATATTCGACAACATTTGTGACATGGTCCCGTGTTTCGAACATGGTCAACGGTCGACCCTCATTTGTTTGTCCCCATTTCAGGCTAACGCGATAGGATGCTGTGTTGCGAATATGGTCAGCAGTAGTCCTCTATCGCCACGCCGTCACCATCATGATCCGAATCTCGAGCGTCATGATTCACACATTTCCACTCCTTCATGTCCAAGTGGAACTCCATCATACTCGGCTCTTTCTCTTCGCGCATCTAGATGCGCTGAATGATCATGTTAGTGTCATTGGGCCGGTAGTCACCGAGCATCCCTTTGCCCTCACCTACCCCTCTCTGCGTCGGGAAATTCCCACCACTACTGCTTGTTTCCCACACCGAGCACGACTCACGTGGGCTTAGTAGTTTTGGCTGGATGTGTACCAACACAGTCAGGCTGCTCCTCGTCCTGCATGACGTTAAACTGCACTTTCAGAACTACGTATGGCTTGATTCCCATCGTCATGGGATACGTAGAGACACCCAGGCATTTCACCTAGGGTCCAGCCCCAGGAATCGCAAAATCCTATTCCTCCTCATTTCCAGCCCTCGCCAGAGAGGCCCTATCTGGAAGAAAGAATGATCCGGGATCAGACCGATGCGCCCATCTGGCGTACACCCACCACGGTGGTGTAACTACTGAAGTGTTGGATTCTGTTTGAACAAACCATCACTCCATATTCCACGCTTTGCGTGCCCCTTATTCGGACCCTCGTCTTCTTTCATGTCTGAAGGACCCCCTAACAGTAAGGATGTCTGACCTATGGTCCACCAACTGTCCTGGGCCAACGTCCCGAAAGATTAATCGACAAAAAATTGATAAAATCCCGCGTTGCGAATACGGTCAGCGGTCGATGCTCATTTGTTGTCCCCGTTTCAGGCTAACGCAGTAAGGATACCGTTTCTCCGCCACGGCTAATGGTTGTCCTTTATTGTCACGCCGCCTCCATAGTATTCCGAATTTGGGCATTGTGATTCACACTCCCCATTTTCATCTGTTTGAACTGATTTCAGCGCCCCTGGTGTTGCCCCAATCGTGCATACGAGCACATTGGATAAACGGTAATTCGGCTATCCCGGAAGTTCCTCCTCCGATCAAGCCTTCCCCATCTTTCGGGAATCTGGGCTGGTTTGAGGGAATTGTCGTCAAACGTCCCGCAAACATTGTAGGGATGCAACAAGACAATTCAACAGTGGAAATCCTACGTGCTACGGAACTCAAAACAAAGGAGAAAGGAAGAATTGAAGCACAAAAGTGTTAATAAAAGTTTCTTCGGGTTCGCTACAATACTCGGGGGTTGACTTCCCCCATGGACGGGTTGACTCCGTCGAAAGAGCGTTGCAGCTCCGCCACCCGTTGACTTGCGGCGTCCAGAGCCTGTTGCCGCTGATTTAACTCCCGCTCCTCTTCAGCAGCGGCGGGGCGTAATCCGTCAACCCTGGCCCGGGCCCTTTCCACCTCGGCCTGGACGACAGCCATCCTTCCAGAGGTTTGCCCCATATGTTCCTCAGCCTCCGCTAGCTGAGCCTTCAAGTGTGAGACCAGCTCAGACTGCGCATTGAGAGTGGCTGAAAGCTCGTTGGCCCGGATCTGCATCTGTTGGGCCTCGCCTTCAGCCTCCTGGAGCTTCCTAATGTTGGTCGCCTTCCTCCGCTGCCATCCCACGCTCAGCCCACGATCATGCTCCCGGATCTTCTCAGCCATGAGGTCTCGGACGAGCGCGTGAGGGCGTTGGGCATCCACTCCCCCGGCACACAGCTCGCGCAACCGCGAGCGGAGCCTATCCATTTCGGCCAGCCATTGCACCTGGGGGGTGTCCCTGATAAAGCGCGTGATCAGCTTCCACGACCGGCGACGGACTATGCTGCTGTCTTCCTCATCAGAGGCCGTTTCGTCCCAATCCGCGCGGTCAGCAGGCTCGTACGCGGGATATGCCTGCAGGAATTCCTCAGCGGGATCCGCATCTGGTGTTGAGTCTGAGTCCACCTCGATGACTTCAGGTATGGCCCTACTGGTGGTCCCACCAGTGATGGTGTGCACCGCAGCTGGAGGAGGTGAAGGGATTATCGTCACCATCACCGGCATGCCCCTGGGAGGGACGCCGCCAGACATCCCAACCAGCCTCGCTGCAGCAGCCCACGCCAGTCGGATAACTGTATGACAGAAAGAGAGAAAGAGACATAAACGTTAGTTGGCATGGCCCACGTGTGGCAACGAAGAGACTGGTGAAGGAGACTTACGAAGATCAACCTCCGAACACTGCTCCCGGGCCGGTACCGACGGGACTCCAAGACGAGGCCCCCCGTATACTGTTGGAAGGCCCGGAGAGTCCGGAGGAGCCACCTCAAACCCCCCGGTTCCACCAGGTGCAGAACTGGACGCAGCCATAGGCGCGGGTTCTGAAGGCCCCGCATCGTCACCCGCCGAGGAGCGAGAACGAGGCCTACGAACAAGTTCCTCCTGCATGACCCAAACATTGGTGAGAAGTCCGTATGGATTCAATAACAGATCGTAAGAAGAGAGGTTCGGAATGCTACCTCGAGAGCCTCCGCGGAGTCATCGGATTCTGAGCTTCGGTCTCCGACCTCGCCCTCCTCCAACGGGCTCCCTCCTCCCGCCTCATTCTCCCGAGAAGAGCCCCCTGATTCCTCCGGCAAGGGGAAGCGCTCCCTCAGGTCGGCAGCCGATAGCTGTGGAGGGACCGTCTGATTCAACAGCACCCTCACCCGGTCTGTCATCGGGCGAGGGGCACCACTGGAGTGGATGTAATCCTCCAGTTCGTTCAAGTATTGCTCCGCCTCCGCCGGAGACACCATGAATCCGGCCCGGACTGGGTCTATGCCCGGCAGTCTCATCCCGAGGCGATTCAGGTGGGCCCACACCTCAGATGGGCTGAGGAATTGCCGGTTGACGTCCCAGACGTCCCAAGCCTCCGGAAAGACAGCATCTTCTGCCATGTCAATGTGACGCAGCCGCTTCCCCGGAGCCTGAGCGGATATCCGACGGAATCCCCTCGGTGGCCGCCCCTCTGGATGACCCTGCTCTCCCGGAACCACCGGATCTGCCGCTGCTGCCATGCCCTCGGCCGGTGCGGGTCCCTCTGCCACGGCAGCCCCGCTGCCGCGGGCGGCCCTAGCTGCCCTCCGACCCCGACCTCGAGATAAAGGAGGCCCACCGTCACCAACCCGGATCGTTGGCTGCTTCAGCATCTCCCCGGGATAAGCAGCCTCCCAGCTGATGGCGTACTCCTTCACTAAGCCGAAGGCGGCGGTGGGTGGAGGCAATGTGATCTGCATCCTTCCATCCTCACGTGTGAACATGAGCCACAGCTGCCTCATCACACACGGGTGCTCCTCGTGACGCACCTCCCAGTATACCTGCGGGGTCAGCCGCTGGAGGCACCGGAACTGCCTTGCAAAACGGTGCGGGGTGTATGGTTCACAGATTGGCTCACGATCTATCCGAGCCACCAAAACGCCACCTCGGAAGGCCAGGAGGTAAGCACGATGCTCTTCCGTTCCCCGTCCATCATCGGTAAGCCTTCCCGTCGGCAGTGGAAAGGGATGAAAGTTGAACTCGTCCTCCCTCCACACCCTATTCAGCACCATCGGAACGGCCAGTTTGAATGGGAAGCTCCCAACTGCGTTCAGGATGGAAGGGAGAAAGTCTGATCCCGGCGGCGAAATGGGGTTTGGATACTCGTAAATCCCCCTGATGTGCGCCGCGATCCACCCATACAGGAGGTGGAAGGGCCCGCATATTCTTGGCGGCTTCTTGCCCTCGCTGATACGTCGCAGCAATCTGTATAGCTTGGCGAGCATCGGGATCCCCAGGTTGATCCGCTGCCCCATGGCCAGCATCGATGCCATGATGAACGAGCTGGGCCGTACCCCCATGCTTGTATCTCTCACTAGTAGGATCCACCCACATATGAGGGCCGCGATGAACGCCGCCAGCCTAACTATTGGCTGTTGTTCGGTGCTGACGCTGAAGCCCCAAGTCTTCCATTGGCTGTCCTCCAAAACCCGCCAATACGAGTGCCCCTTACCCCGCTGGGCTGCCCTCGGACAAGTCCGAGGCCTTGGAGGGAACTCTCGATTCTCTGGAAAGTTCAGGAAGCATTTGAACCATCTTCTGAAGTGGACGTCCCTCACTGCTTCCTTGTCATCCGCGGGGACAAACGCCATCAGCGCTGACGCCAGTCGCGGCATTTGCTCCGCATCTTCCCACACGCCGACGACGGGGAGGAACTCGTCGTACATGGCCCCCAAGATCGGGACCCCAGAAACCTGGTGGACATCCCACAGGCTGATGCCCACCTCCCCGTGATGCAGATGAAAAGTGTTGGTCCTGGACGACCATCTACTCAGCAGTTCCGGCATCAGCTGCTTTGGCTGGTAAATGTGGAACTGGGAGGCCCATGCCGCCTCGTACAATCCCACTCTCCTCAGCTCAGCCTCGAACTCCTCTCATGAGGTGCCTACCCAGTAGGCCCAGGCCCAGTCGTCGGTAAAATTGCCGCCCTGGCGCAGGTCCCACTCATCGGACCATCCCTTCTTCGGATCCTGCAGAGCCGCCTTCAGCATGGTGCGGTAGAGAGGAGGGGACGTCTCCGGTTGCAGTGGCCTCCCGTCAATGTCGTTCACATGATTGTAGAGACAATCGGCGGTGACGGGTGTGAAATCCTCCCGCGCGTGACCATCGGTCGCCCTGAACCATTGGTGTTGGCACGGTGTGCTCCTGAACCAACAAGCTGGTTCATCCCTTCCCGCCTCAGGGATGAAGACGTCATCCCTCAGCCCAAAGCCGTACAACGGCAGCTTTTTGCACTGTGGATAGTCCTTCTGACCTTCCGACAGCAGATCTGTCAGAGAAGTGTGGTCTGAATGGATGCGAACCATTTCCCCCAAGCCCGGGCGGTTGGCCATCTCATCCCGGCGAGCAGCATCTGCAAGCACTTCCCGCACAGCTTCTTGATGAGCCATGTTAACTCTGGCCCTCGGAAAAGGATTCTTCCGGATGAATCGCGAAGCTCGGTCGCGAAGCTCGGTCACGAAGATGGATTGAGAAGATCGGTCGCGAGATCAAACCGCGAAGTCCGGCCAAGGCAGGCACGCAAAGATTCGCTTGGCGCGGACGCAGAGTCAGAGACTCGCGGTTCGCCGCGAAGCTCGATTCGCGGAGAGCTGTCGCGGAGTACGCGGAGCTTCGCGAAACCGAGAGCGCAAGAAGACAAGGAAGGCGCGTAAAGACAAAAGAGGGCGGACCCCCTATTTATAGACGCCGACCCCGGAGCATCGCGGCGCGCCTCACCCGCGCGGAGCATCGCGGCGCGTCCGGATCTGCGGCCCCGACGAGCATCGCGGGCCTCCTTCGCGATGCCGCATCGCGAACCACCGACAGTTTTGGCGATCTTCCCTCAGACTTCGACCCTTCACCCTCCGCGGCTCCAAGTCTGAGGGGGGGCATTTGTTGGCGCCAAAAATATGGCCCGAAAGGAAGGAACGAAAAAGACAGCCGGCGCGCTGCATCGCGAAGCACAGCCGCGAAGCACAGCCGCGAAGCCCCTCCGCGAAGCGCCCCAGCCCTGGCGGCGCCGCGAAGCACCAGAGGCGGTGATCCTCCGCGAGCGCGTTTGACGTTCACGAGCCGCCGCGAAGCACCAGAGGCGGTGATCCTCCACGAGCGCGTTTGACGTTCGCGAGCCGCCGCGAAGCACCAGAGGCGGTGATCCTCCGCGAGCGCGTTTGACGTTCGCGAGCGCGCCGCGAAGCTCCAGAGGCGGCGCGCGAGCCCTGCTTCGCGGCGCCCCTTCCCTATAAATACTCGACTCCCCCTGAGTCCCCGAGACGGACAATCCGACCTTTCGGCTTCTCCTCTCCCGAATCGCGAAGCAAGCTTTGCCCCGGGAATCATGAGCTCCGCGAGGTTTTTCTACTTCGCGAGACGACTCTGATTTGTTTCGTCCTGAGCCCCTCTTCCGAGAGGGATGCCCTTCGCGAAGCCCAAGGGCGTTCGCAAAGGAAGGGGATTCCCAAGGGAACCCGGGCAGCCGCGGAGCACTCGTGCTTCGCGAAACACCCAACCCATGCTAGTAATCCCTATGCCAAGGCAGGATAACTATGCATCGCGAAGCACTTTGCTTGGCAGGACCCTGCTTCGCGAACCACTCCTTCGCGAGGCAGTGCTCCGCGAACACTGTTCCACTTCGCGAAGCACCTCCCACTTCCACCTATGCCCCATGCTAAGGCCAAGGCACCCCACTTCGCAAAGCACACTCCTCTGCTTAGCGATTCCTCCTTCCGTGCGACCCTCCAGGTTTGCACGATGTGATTTCAAAGTCCCATGGACAACACCTCCCGTAGCGTTGCTTCGCCCAATGCTCCTTCGCATAGGCACGCTAACGGCTATTGCTTCTTCGCATAGCCACGCTAACGTGGACCCCTCGATGGTTCCTCCCGCGACCCCCCTTTACCATGGCCTTACCGACACCTTCCCTTCCCCAAGGACCAGAGGGTACCGGTTATGTAAGCCCTAGGGGTGTGGAGTGAACCCACCTCGTCCGAGCTGCAGGACGTTAAACTGCCAAGCACCGCGTCCCCAACACATGACGTTAAACTGTGACCCAACCTCGTCTCCCTCACGAAGGGTCCCCCCAGCTCGAGCATTCATTACACCGCTCGTCTCCACGGGAATGGAACTCTTCCGCACATGGAATGAGATCCTCCTTGTCGGAGTGGTGTATGTTCGCATGGGAAGGGTCGCCTCAGAGCGTAAATCCCTAACCTTTGGTACGGATGATTGCACCCGTGCATCTCGGTACTTCCCCACTACCAAGGTCAGTGGAGGACGTGATAGGGAACGAGGAACCTCCCATTGTCGGACCAAGGTCCATCTTCCCCGCGCTTTGTCGCGCCATGGGCCTCCATCCTGGAGTAAGTCCCAACACCATGGGCCGCTCAACGCGTAAGCCCCATTTCGCTTCTCACGGACGCACCCTTCGCGACGTGATCGTCAGGTCCTTGCAACCTCTTGTTTCTCACACCGAGCATGACTCACGTGGGCTTAGAGTGAGCACCGACCCTGACAAAACAATCCGAACTACGAGGACTTTGATCCGTGTCAAGGCATGGTACGTAGGAAGCCTCCATGAGGTTCAAGCCCACCATCAGTGGACCAAGGTCTACTCCCCATCCGAACTACGAGGACTTTGATCCGTGTCAAGGTATGGTACGTAGGAAGCCTCCACGAGGTTCAAGCCCACCATCAGTGGACCAAGGTCTGCTTTCACGTCGGTTTACCGACAAACTCCCCATTTGAACTACGAGGTCTTTGATCCATGTTAAGGCATGGTACGTAGGAAGCCTCTATGAGGTTCAAGCCCACCATCAGTGGACTCACGAGTCTACTTTCACGTCGGGTCACACCCGCGTCCAGCACGACGTTAAACTGCACCCCGGTCCGGTGGTAAGCCATTGCGACCCACCACCTGAACTACGTGGTCTTTGATCCATGTCAAGGCATGGTACGTAGGAAGCCTCCACGAGGTTCAAGCCCAACAATAGTGGATCAAGGTCCCTCACTTATGTCGGCTCACCGACACCCACCACCCGTCGTTTATTCACGTCAGGGTTCATTACCGTCCCGCATGACGCTAAACTGTATCATTTGAACTACGAGGACTTTGATCCATGTCAAGGCATGGTACGCAGGAATCCTCCCAGAGGTTCAAGCCCAACCCCCACCGGACCAAGGTCCACCCTCATGTAGGTACGCTGACGATGCCCATCGGACCAAGGTCCACCATCACGTCGGTTTACCGGCACCATCCCGAACTACGCGGACTTTGATTCCCTGCCACGGGGATACGTAGGAAGCCCCTTTAAGGCTCAAGCCCAACTTCGTCGTCACCACCCCTGCGATGGTCCCATTCCATTCTCAACCGTCTCCGCGAGACGTTAAACTCGCGACCTACCTCGTGGTAAACATGAGATGCCTGAGGAAAACCTCGGATGGAATGCCTTTGGCGTAACCGTCTTTTCTAGACGTTAATCTTGCAAACATACCCTGTGTTGAACACGGGAAGCTGAGGAAAACCTCAGGTACGTGTCTATGACATGTAACCCCCCGCGCTCGATGTGGGATGCCTCGGGTTTCCACGCCCTCGAGAAGCCTTGTGATCAAGGACAACAGACAGACATGCCAGGCACCCCAGCATCCAGACACGCTACTGATGCCTCAAACGTGATTACTCCCCTGACCAAAGGTTGCTGCCCTGACTGGACCCTTTGGAATGTCCCGACAGAAGCAGCGTAATTAACCGGCGTCCATGGAAACATGGCACTGGGAAGAGTTTCACGAACTACGTATTAAATCTATAAGGGAGACCCGGACTAGGTGACGAGTTCTGAGGAGGAATCCACAGGAGGAAGAACCGACATCCCATCATCCCGTTTCGATCAAGGAGCAGACGTACCTGAACAAGGAACGAATGCCGCCCGCCTTTGGAAAGCGGGAATGCGGGGCAATAAAGCCGCGCGTCCCCCTCCTCCGCGGACGGATGCGCGCGCGCCCCGGCGAAAGCGTCAGAAACAATAATATTCTGGATATTATGTACTTTTATCTACATGGACAATTCAATTCAAACAAATTCATTTTTGACTCATGTACCAAACATAGAAAAACGTATGATATGAACACACATAATTAACTAATTATTATAACATGATAGTATGTGATATGAATTGAATAATAAACATTAAAGTATTTCCTTAAGTAGTTATAAATTTACCTAAGTTTATTATTCATGAATATAAAGAACGAACGAGAACAAGTCAGACTTGAGGTAAGGTATCATACCTCTCTATTTCTTTTTAAGTACTATCTTTTATGTAACTTATTTTAAACTCCTCTTTACTATGTTGGGGGATGTTCTTTTATATTCCTATTAATGTAGTATTTTATTCATATTACTAGAGACCCTATTTGATCTCATCAATCCATTTTTGGAAGTTTCAAGTGGCACTGTTAGGCTTCCAAATCTTCGTAAGGGGATTTCTTATCTCACTTTTATTTTCGTGAGATTTACATTTGTCGCCACTTATTTGTTTCATGTGGTGTATTGTGTACTTCCATTTCATATATATTATCATGATTCGACTTATATTCATGGTATTGTGTGATTTATTTGGTGTTTATTATATTTTGGTCAGACGACTCGATTGATTACAACGAGGTAAGGTGTTTTTTATCTCACTTTTTATTCCTATGAGAATCATGATACATTTGACACTATTTCATTTGGTATGGTGTATGTAATTAACATGATTGTATTACTTATTTAATATAATTTAATATATTGGTATTTACATCTTAATTGTATGACCCTTCTTTTTTGGGGTGCATGTTTCGAAAGTTACCCAAATCGGTAAGGTAACCTTTCACCCTCCTCTTTTTAAAAGACTTATTTTTTTAGGTATTTTAATTTAAATTTTATTATGTTTGGATATGTCCTTATATATCCTTATTGATGTAAATTTTATGGCCAAGTGATGAGATGCCCTTTTTATCTGTCATCCACTCATTTTATGAATTTTAAAGTGACGTTATTTGGTTGTCGAATATCTTTCAATTCTTTGGGTTAAACATATACTTCTTGATTACGTAGTACTATGGATATGTGTGGATGACCACTGATTTTTTAACATGTAATATCCACATATCATGGGTATATTTATATTTTTCACACATAATTATTTAATTGATTCATTCTTAATCTAAGAATACCATCTTTTTAAGGGACATCGTCTCAATCTCCTTTCTTTGAGGCATTATTTAATGTATATATGACCTTATTTTATTAGTTTTATAACAAACCCTTTTTACTTTAAATTTCATTAAAAAGGAATCTTTTTACACACATCTTTTTACTAAAAGAAAAAAGGAATGTTTTTTTGTCTTACATATGCGGAGACAATGAATTATCCGCCACTGTGACCATTATTTGAGTTCGACTTCCTCTACAAGCCATAACTTTTTTTAAATGAAAAATAAATACCATGTTTTACTTTTCTTTTATTTTGGTATTTATAATGGTTTTAATATTGTTTTTATTATATCAATGTGTTGTATTGATATCTTGTGGTTGAAATATGAAAATGATATGTTTCCTTTATGCATGTTTTATGTGATACGATTATGTTATGGTCTTGGGAATTGTTTATGATGTCGGGTGGTTCCAAGATAAACTAAGGGTGGCTGAGCACGAGATAGCTCTCCAATGATATTTTTAAAGCAACGGAGTTAAATGATAATGTTTATCTGAAGAGATTTAGGGAATATTATATGATGGTAATTCCAAACGAAACCATGAGGGTTACTCTCTATGTAAGAATGCGATGAATACCTCAAGTTGCCTTTATGTCTTATGATTTCTTTGTGTATTTCACAAATCTTATGATTTCATGAGGTATGTTAAAAATAGAATATTATGTATATATGGATGATCTAATGTTTTCTATCTTTGTGTATCCCTTACTAAGATTTTTATGCCTATCCCAAGTTTTTAAAATATTTTTCATAGGAAATAAAGTGGAATTGGGTCAAATATGGGATCAAGGAAATGTCTTATTGTCTAAAACATGGAACTAGACATGTTTCTTTTTATGATTTTTTATTCTATGAAAAAATGGAAACTAAAAGAATTGTCAAATTTTTAATCTTTTTGAGATGTAATAGTTATTCAATAATTCTCTAAAAATCCAAACCTGAAAACATTGTCAATGTGAATTATTTATTTAATTCATTATTATATATTTTTTTAAGGTCGGGTCCTTATAGTTGGTATTAGAGGTAGGTTTAGATAACTTTATATGATGGGTTATTCTTTAAACACAAGTGAGATTACCATAATGGTTAGGATTTTAGAAATATTCATTATTATTTTTATAAATTTAATGATTTTAAGAAAACATGAATATTTATATATTAGTATTATATAATGATTTTACTGATATACTCACACTGCTATTTTTGGATTTTGTTGATATCTAAATACAAGGGAAATATATAATTCATCTATTATGGATTATGTGATTCTCTAGAAGATGATTCTTCTTCTTTACATGTGACCAAGTTCTTTTGAATAGTCATTGTTTGGAGAAAACATTAGTATTGGTAGAAACGTATTAAAGGATGAAACTCTACTTGAAGGTAAGTATATTTCCATATTTTTTATTCTATGTAGTAAATTAATTCTTTAAAATTATGAAAAGAAATTTAAAACAAAAACGTTGTTGGTTTTTGTTTCCTACTCAGAAATCAATGACTGTTTACACACATCATAAGTTTGTGATTTTATTGTGGTTATCTTTCTCCTTATAATGTTTTCTATCACTCTCCATCAAAACAAGACCCTTTGTTTTCTCTTCTATATCCATGTTTTCCTACATGGAATCTTAGTATGGGTTAACTCGGGTGACCTTTTTAGTTCTCTTTCTTTCTTTTAAAGTGATAGTTTTATTTACTCTTTTTTCGATATGGGTCTTTCAATGATGTTTGTGAGCCCAATTTTAAAATTGCGAGGACGCAATTCCCAGAAGGGGGGAAGAATGTAACATCCCAGGTAAATAATGAATATGAAATTTTCATATTTATTAATATTTTTCAATAATATGTTAATATTTCTTTAAAGGGGATGCTATGTTCGATGGCGCACCCAATACGCAACTACAAGTTTCTTTGAAATCTTACGTTGCACACTAATAATATAATAATATTATTTTAAATGGAAGTTAATGCATAGAAATTGCAATGGAAGGAATGAACAGAACTAACTACCAAATGATTATATATGTTTTTTAAATATTTTAACAATTACATAATAAATTATAGAGGATTAAAATGCGAATTAATCTAATTTTAAGCAAAAATATTCTAATATTCTTTAAAAAGTAGATTAACCGGCTTTTGATGGAGAAACCTTTTTAAAACTACTTTTTTTCAATTTTATATGTTATATATGAAAAAATGAAATCCTTCTTTAGAATCGGGACATCAAAATTTACTTTTTGTAAATTTTTGTTATTTTCCGATAAAGTTCATTTTTAATGAATAGTGAAAATTGTTGTTTTCTAATTCAAATCCTCCATTTAATATAATTTATTTATATGTTTAGATTATATTTTTAATTGGTTTAAAGTTTAATTACAATATATTTTTACCATTTAATTCAATGTTGGTCATTGGAATTAATTTCACATTGAAATTGGACATAAACAAGTGTCAATCTTTTGATAGATATTGTTTCTTAAAAACACACTATTTGTTTTGATAGCAAGAATTAATTATAAAATTAATTAATAAAACATATATGTTTTGAATTCGGTAAAATGGAAATCATTTTTTAATTTGGATTATAAAATATTTCATTGGTGGGATTTTTGGTAATGAATAGTGAAAAATACAGCATTTTAATTCAAAACTGCCTATTCATCCAATTTATTTATATAGATAAATTTTCATTTTAATTGGTTTTAAGGGGTAATTTAATTATATTTTTATCACTTAATACATTTTTTTTCATTGTAACTAATTTTACTTTTCAATTGTATGTAAAAAAACAAGTCAATCTTTGGATAAATTTTACTTCTTAAAAACCTTTCTTTATTTTTGACAACAGGGGATTAATTTTTAAATTAATTACTGAAATTTCTAAATTTGAAATTTGGTAAAATAGATTCTATATTTTGAATCAGAATCTCCAAATTATGTAATTAAGACTCTTTTTTTTTTGGACATTATGAATAGTAACGATGACAATTATCTTTAATTATCATGATTAATTAGTAATCGGGTAGTTAAGGTTAATAAAAAAATATCATAATAATATAAAATTACCCATCCATGTGTATTAATGCTATTTTACGGGTCATTACCTACCATGTACTTCCTTGTTCCATATTTGGGACCCCATGGAATCACTTTAGTGTGATAGTGACCTTTTATTATATTTTTCTTTAAGAAAGAAAAATATATCCAAAGTAAGTATCACCTAAGTAAAAAAACTTTAGTTCTATTTATATAAATGATCTATTTGACTATAAATATTCATTGGAAATATAATAATATTTCCTACATTATGTTAATTTTTTTTTAAATTTTTAGACATCAAATAAATAAATTTATTTCTGACACTATGATGATTCAGTGATTATCTCATTAATTAAGGATTTAAATAAAATGAGAAGATAAGGTAAAATCTCAGACTTACACTTGTCGAAAACCTATAGTATGGGTGGATTTCTAAACATTATCTCCCTATCCTTGAAATATATCATTGTTGGACCTTTAAAATCCGAAAACCATTTTATAATAAAGTAACATTTCATGACATTCCAAAAGTGACCCTCCTCTCGCTTTTAAAAGGCCCCCACATCTACCACCTTTCCCACATCTCTAAATCCCTTGGATCATCCAACCACTACTCATATTATTTCTCTACATCCCTCTCTTACTCCTAGAAGCCTCACTTTGGGAATAAGTCTTTCCAAGGAATCCTTTGACTCAAATCAAAAAGAGTTACCCGATTTAGAGGTAATGTTTCTATCGAGTTTCTTTCTTTTATTTTACTTATTAACTCACCACTATCTTCTTATTATTTGATCCCTTAATAACACCAGTATCCTTAATATAATACGATGTTTTTATGAGAAATATTTTATTTAATATTACACACACCTTTTTCTAATGGTTAAAGAACATACTGTTTTTGTGTGTGGAAATTTACTATCTCATGAAAAGATGATTGTTCAATCTTCTCTTAACACCTTTCATGGTGGCCATTATGATGGAACTATGATTATATATGATAAATATGGTATTTATGTTTTATATATGCTTCTTTATTTTATGTTTAAATCATATCATTATTCTTTTCATGTCGTGTAATTGTGATAATTTCATTTGAGAAATTGTGGACTACTGCCCCCTAAAGTGATGTGACTCGTTCATGCAATACATGGAATGTATAAATAATGAAATTAATGCATTTATGCGACCTATATAAAATATATATTATAGTTTAATTATATTATATATATCCCACATTTAGTTTTAATTCCATTAATATGACAAAGAAATGAAAGTAGCGTTCATGTGTACGTACGGCCTACCGTCTCCATGAACGGTGCATTTCATTTTTTATCGCCAAATGTTATGGAATAGTATAAAATGAATATATACTGGATATATATGATATTTAAATCATTAATACTATTCTGGAGATGATGTACTTATAACTATATGGTCAATTCTTTTCAAACAAATTAATTTTTGACTCATGTACCAAACATCGAAAAAACATATGATATGAACTCACATAATTAACTAATTATTATAAAATGATAATATGTTATATTAATTAAATAAAAAACTTTAAACGAAGTCCTTATCCAATTATAAATTGACCTATGTTTATTATTAATTAATATAATGAACTTACGAGAACAAGTCAGACTTGAGGTGAGGTATCCTACCTCTCTGTTTCTTTTTAAGTACTCTCTTTTATGTCACTTCTTTTAAGCTCCTCTTTCCTATATTGGGGGATGTTCATTTATATTCATATTACTGTACTTTTTATTTCCATATTATTATAGGCCCTATTTGATCTCATCAATCCATTTTTGGATGTTTTAAGTGGTGCAATTAGGCTGTCGAATCTTCGTAAGGGGATTTCTTGTCGGACTTTTAATTCTGTGAGATTTCCATTTTTCGCCACTTATTTATTGCATGTGGTGTATTGTGTACATCCATTTTATATATATTATCATGATTCTTTTTATATTCATGGTATTATTTGATTCATTTTTTGTTTATTATCTTTTGGTCATATGACTCGATTGATTACAACAAGGCAAGGGGTTTTTTATCTCACTTTTTATTCCTGTGAGATTCATGATACATTTGCAACTATTTCCATTTTTGTTGTGTATGTACTGCCCATGATTGTATTACTTGTGTAATATGCTTTAATTTATGGTAATTTACATCTTCATTGTATGACCCTTCTTTAATGGGGTGTACGTTTCAAAAGTTACCCAAATCGGTAAGGGATCCTTTCACCCACCTCTTTTTAAAAGACTTCATTTTGTTAGGTCTTTTAATTTACATCTTCTTATGTTGGGATATGTTATTATATATCCTTATTTCTTTAAATGTTATGTCCAAGTGATGAGATACCATTTTTATCTCTCATCAACCCATTTTCATAATTTTAATGTGATGTCGTTAGGCTGTCGAATTTCTGTAAGGGAATTTCTTAGCCCAATTTTAATTATTTAGGTTAAACCTCTACTTCTTGATTATGTCGTACTATGAATATGTGTGGATGAACTCTGATTGTTTTAAACGTAATATCCACTTATATTGGGTGTATTTATATTTTTCACACATAATTATGTAATTGATTTATACATAATATAAGGATACAGTCTTTGTAAGGGACTTTGTCTCAATATCCTTTTGTTGAGGCATACTTCAATGAATATACAACCTTCTTTTATTAGTTGTAAAATAAAACCTTTTGACTTTTAATTTCATTAAAAAGTAATATTTTTTACACGAATCGTTTTACTAAATGACAAAAGGAATGGTTTTATTGTCTTATGTATGTGGCGACAATGACTTCTCCGCAACCGTGACCACTATTTGAGTTTTAGCTTCCTCTACAAGCCATAAATTTTTTAAAAGAAAAATAAATACCATGTTTTACTTTTATTTTATTTTGGTATTGAAAATGGTTTTGATAATTTTTTGACTATATCAATGTTTTGTGTGGATATCTTATGATTGAAATGTTGAAATGTTATGTTTCCTTTATGCATGTTTTATATGATACGATTATGTTATGGTTCTTGGGAATTGTTTATAAAGTCAGGTGGTTCTGTGATATATTAAGGGCGGGTTATCCTGAGATAGATCTCCAATGAATTGGGTAAAAAGAAGGAGTTAAATGCTAAGTTTTATCCAAAGATATTTAGGGAATATACTGTGATGGGTATTCTAAACATAACCATGAGGGTTACTCCCTACATAGGAATGTTATGAGTGCCAAAAGTTACCTATATGTCTTCTGATTTCTATGTGATTTCCAAATATTATGATTTCATGAGTTATGTTAAAAATCTTATGTTATGTATATATTGATGATCTAATGTTTTCTTTCTTTGGGTATCCCTTACTGAGATTTTTATGCACATCCCAAATTTTTGAAATGTTTTTCATAGAAAATAAAGTAGAATAGGGTCAAGTTTGGGATCATGGAATTGTCATATTGTCTAAAACATGGAACAAGACATGTTTCTTTTTAAGAGTTTATTTTATGAAAAAAATGGAAACTAATTATAAGTGTATACTTTTTAATCTTTTGTGATTTAATAGTTATGTATTAATTCTCTAAAACTCTAAACCTTAAAAGAGCTTCAATGTGAATTATTCATTTAATTCATGATTATATAATGTTTTAATGTCAAGACCTTATATAAACCTTTGATAGACATTTGTTATAGGTTTTTATGAACATACTAATGTTTTATTATGTTATATATCATGTGGATTCCCCTAGAAATACATCTTTCTCATAATAATTCAAGTGGATGTGGCTATAATAAAGATTTTCCCAGGGGTAATAACTTTTAAAAAATATTTTTGGTCTTGACTTGAGTTTTAACTTCTACACAATAAATTTCCTTACTACGCACATAGTTTTACACTCTAAGGGGATAATATTTGGAAAACTCAATTTTCATTTACCAAAAATTATAATGAATTAGAATATATTATGAAAATGAATGACCTAGGTTAAAAATAATGTGTATTATATTTAATAGAAAGTTAAATGACATAGATATCCAATAAATTATTATATGGTCTTTCCATTATGATTATTATAACTCACACAATATTTTTTTGTCAATGGATGGATCCTAATAGAATAGTTGCGTCAATGAACATAATAAAAAATGTCGTGACTATGAGAAACCAATTTGGATTATGACCGAAGTGAAAGATATCATGTTTTTTACAAATTATTTATCCTAAAATATAAGTTAAAACATATACCTTAACAAAAATATAGACACACCAAATAAGAGAAGGATAAAGTTCACTAAAATCTCATGTTTTGGAATCTATGGAGGAATGATATATCAATTTCATTCGGGTCAATGTTTTCTAAAGAGACACTTAGGATGGTTTCTCAATTGAATAAGAAAATGATTTATATTTGGAAATTAAATATATAGAGAAATAAATGTCTTAAGGAAAAATATGTTTATGGGTAATGAAAATAAATTTCATCATTTTGATTAATTTTTAGTTACATGTATTAAATATGGTGAGAATAATAATTAGGTGAGTCAGTGTCATGTTCTAACTATTATCACATTGACCAAGGAAGGAAACATGTTGAAAGAACATTGATGAAGTATTTATGTATTAGTATTGAATAATAAAATTTGATAAGTATTTTTACCAATGGAATTTTGGTTATAATAATCTTTAATATTTTACTGATTTTGTTAACATTTATAAGAATATATCACTACATTAACATAAGTGTTAATGAAAATATTAGGGGTGTATGTCTTTAAGGTTGACCATAAGTTAAAATTTGTAATGTTTTTTGAAATATTGTTTAGTATCAATATAAAATGAATAATGGAATTTTTATAAAACTTGTTATTGAATAAAAAAATACATTTAGTATAAAAAATATTTATTGGAGAAAGAATTACATTAATATTTTTGGATATAAGATTAGTGGTATTTCATTCCTTTATGTTTTATCTTATCACTGAGGTTGTATTGATTGTGGGTCATCATTGTTTGGGAAAATTATAGGAATATAATAATATATTTTTAGAAAAAGGATATCCTATTGCATCTGTTAATGACTGTGGGGCTTGATCCCCCAAGTTAATGATGATATGGGTTTAACGCTTACCACTAAACTATGTGATTTTCTATAAAATATATTTTTTTTAACTTAAACTATTTTACGAATACATTTTAATGATGAAAATGTGGTGTTTTAGTTTACTTTTAGAGATGAGTTTATTATATTTGATAACATGTGCTATGAATATAATGTTTTCATAATATTTAGAAATAGGAAGAAATATTAGTCACACTTAGAAGGGTCTTATAATCTATTAAAAGTTAATTTTATTACTTCTGGAAAAAAAATATAATTTATGACATTAATTTTTTGGGGATAGAGATGAATTGGAAATTTAATAAATAACAACCAAATGATGAAATTGTGCTTATGAAAAAAAGTTATCATGTATGAAAATTTCATAATTTTCATATAAAGTAAAATAATTCCTCAATTTTGGAAAAGTACATTATCATAATTTAAATACTATTTATTTTAAAATTATATGAATCAATATTATTTTGAATCAACACATTTTTTTTTGTTTTTTTAATTATTTGATAATTTCCATAATTGTGATCAATGACATATATCACCCTCCATCATTAATTCGGTAGTATACATTTTTTCTTCCTTATCCTCACTTCCCACCCATTCTCTCATACATAGAAACCTAGTTTTATATTTTTATAAAAGACCTATGGTATTAATCATTCAATATTTATGCGGATTTTTTTTTCACTTTTTCCATATGGTATTTAAACAAAATTAAAATATAAATCTATTGACATATGAGTTTAAGTTAAAATTACAAGAATACAATTTATTGAATGTTGAGAGAATGAATCTACCTGAGATTTTAAAAGAATAAATTTGATTTGATAGCATTGATGAAAAACGACACTGATAATGGATGGAATTATATCACCCCCTACATTTTGATATATTTCATTTCAATTAAATTCAATATCTTCGATATCATATGAAACAAACAACAAAGAGTCTAAATGTACACAAATATAATATACTGTTACACAGTAACTATTAAATTAGATGGTATGAATTTTTGTAAAAAAATAATTAAAATAATATTATATGAAAATGTAAAGGAAATTATTTATTTATATATTAATTTTAAATAAAATAACAATTATTTAATAGAAAAACAAATGTTTTCTGTAAAAAATTATTTATCTAAAAAGAAGTTTTGTCATGTTTTTCAGAAATATTTTAATATAAATTTTGTACACATTAAAAAAATTTATTTGATAAAATTAACTCCAATTATTATTTCTATATTTCTTAATTATCTTCTGTTAAATTTTTGTGATTTTTCTAAAATGATTAATTTTGTGATGAATAGTGACAAATAATGATTTATATTGAAAACCACATAATCATTTTACTAATTTACAATGATCGTTTATTTTATAATTTATTTTTAATGAAAATATATTTCAATAATTATAATAAATACATAATTTAATTCACTGGAATAAATTTCATGTTGAATTATTAATAAAAAAATATTTATACTTTTGAATCATTATCTTGGGAAAACCGTTATTTGACATGTCTGTGTGTATATATTTCAATAAACATCTGTCACATCAATGTGAATAATTTGATAAAATGGAATCTGTATATAGAATAAGAGTTATATATATATATAGTATAGTGTGACTTTAATTTTTAGAGACAATGAATAGTAAAGATGTTCAAATTAGCTGTAGCGGTTAAAGTAATACTATGATTACCAGGGGTTAAAATTATAAGATAGGGTTTATAAATGACCTAAATCATGTAAAACAACTTTTTACCATATTTCTACCTTTTAAACTAAAATTTTAAATAATTACTTCTTGGGGACTTTTTATTTATTAATGACATGGGCATCACTTTATCCTTTCAAAATATTGATGTGTGTCCTCTCCCATACTTATAATAGGACACAACCATCTTCCCTATTCACACCTTTAATAACATTTATATTTTCCAATAAATAAAAAATATATAATACTTAATTACCTCATAACATTCTATAGGCCTTATTATGATTATTAATCCCTTTTATGAATGCTTTAGGTACATTATTATAGAGGCCCTCCTAATAAAAGTTAAAATTTTGAATGTGAGTATTTTTTCTTCTTATAAATTCATTAAATCCTACTAAAATATGATAATATAATAAAAATAGTATCACTTATATACTAATAAATAATTATTTTAACACAATATCCCATATTAATCTCCACATCCAAATAATGGGAAATGAAACTATCGACCGTGTGAACGGTGGAGTACCACCTTTTGATCCATTGTAATTCATTTCCAACCGAAAAATTTCAAATATGGATATAATGATGGATCTTAAATATATATATTAAATTTATGGAAGAATTATATTTATGTAACTATTATATCTCTTATATATTCTTACATACCATTTTATGAGGTGATATAATATTGTTTCTCTTTTTCACATAAGACTACCTCGTCTTGAAGTGATGTGATTCGTTTTTTGCATACACATTACCAAGAGTGTGGTAAGGATAAAGTTAATCAATATATGTGAAAAATATGAAATAAAAATATTTCAAGAAATATAATATCACACATAAAATAAAAAATTCTATTTTTTGGAAATTAATAAAGTCACTCATGCGTACTTGTGGATTTCACCTCCAAATTTTAATCTGAGATGATCATCAATTTATATTTACATGGTTAATAATAATGATGTGTTTGATTAATATATAGTCTATATTTGTGAGAATAATAATTTTGGAATAGTTATTTATAATTTATTTTCATTTCATTCCATCATATGAGAATAATGAAAACATCATTCACATGTATGTATGTCTTACCATCTCCATGATCCGTATATTTTATTTTCAATATCTAAATATTTTTGTTTACTATAAGTATATATATATATATATTATTTTATTTATATAAATTTATAAAAATATTAGATGATTTAACCATGATCAAATTAGTAGGACCAAAATTACTGAATAAAAATATACCTAAAAAACAAAGTAATTATCACATGAAACATTGATCTTAAAAAAATAACTGTCATTAAATTTGAGATAAAATATTTTATGTAAATCTTATATGGTAGGAGATTTTTTTTATAGTTTATAAGTGATTTTTAATCATATTATATCTATTATAGATAAGGGTTGAACACATAAGAAGGAAATCAAAACAATGGAATGAGTTTCTTGATTCAATTTTACTTCAATGATACATATTTCATATACACCCATTATTGCATTCTATTTTGTATATAATTACCCTTTTATTATGTTATATAATTTATATATTACTCATTATGGTGATTAATATTTCACTTTGGGTTTTTCTTTTCATAAATATTATGATTGACATGTTACTAATGGGGTACACAATGTTTGTTTTTATCACATTTTAATGAGGATTGTTTATACCTAAACTTATATTGAAGGAAATAATTTTATTTTTTATATTAAAATTTATTAATATTAATCTTATTTTTTTATTAAATTTTCAATAAATAGAACCATAATTTTCTTTTCAGTACGTATAATTATTTGTAATATTTTTTTATTAAAGTCTCAATTCATTTAACGCATTGATAAAATATATTTTCTGTCCAAAAAAATGATAAATGAATTAATATTTTTAATTTCCATAATATATAATTAATGAAATTTTAAGGAAGTTTTTACTTTTAAAATTTTATTTAAAGCATAATAAACATTCCATTTCCTAAATAATTCAATTAATATTTTACAAAAAATATTTAAAGAATCATTTTTTTGATTTATGACATGTATGGAATTTTTTAGAAATACTAGCCACAAAAAATTTTAAAGAGTACATCATTTGTTTCAAAGGTAACTTATAATGGAAATTATTTTTAAAATAGTTTTTGATCTTTTTTTTATTTATATTCATCATGAAAATTTTACATTCCATTATATGTTCTCAAATGACACTTTTTATTATATTTATATTCATCAATGAAAAAAACAATTATTTTACTTACGATTCACTAGGGATATGATGTATTAATACCATCCTTATTTTAT
This sequence comes from Viscum album, assembly GCA_963277665.1. Classification (NCBI taxonomy): domain Eukaryota; kingdom Viridiplantae; phylum Streptophyta; class Magnoliopsida; order Santalales; family Viscaceae; genus Viscum; species Viscum album. The sequence goes on along the minus strand of OY728134.1, from coordinate 597,932,183 downwards.
ATATATGGTTTTTTAGTTTTTCTTGGTAAAGAATTGACATTATCATTATTGATTCGTTTATATTATCATTTACATTCCCTAAAAATATTCACTTTTTTCATAATTAGACATTTTATTTCATCTATATATCCATATTATTTATCATTGATATACTTACTAAATTAACTATACATCAGTAAAATATATTATTATACTTTGAATGTTATATATCTTACTAGGGAAATTTTGTTTCATATATATTTTACTCAAATCAATTTTTTTATTACGCATATTGTTCATGAATTCAATCAATTTTATAATATATGATAAATATATTCGATAATAAATGATGGGTGGGGCTCGATTTAATGTATCTGTATAATGAAAGGATTATCTCTCATAGATATTAAGTTTCTTATCATGGTTTAGAGGGTTTTTTAGTTTATACCAAAATTAATATTAAATAGTCATGTGAACGGTCTGGATAGTTCAGGGATCATGATACACAAACATCGTGACTTCTAGTAATTAATCCTTTACATCATTGATAATTCTTTTACAATAATTATATAGTATTTTTTTCTCATCAGTATTATCTATAGATTTTATTCATTCTCAATTTATTGATTAAATAAAAAGTGTATTAGTTATTAACATTTCTATATTGATTAATGTATAACTATTCATGATAGTAATTTTATTTTTATGGAATGTGTATTAGTTACTTCACATTCCATGTTAATTATTATTATTAATTCATGATAACATAAGTTTTACATTAAAAATACTGATAATTTTTTATCACCCTTTATTTTTTTTTATTCCCAAGAATCAAAGAATTTTACTATGAATGTTATGCTTGGATATTCTAGAAGAACTAATGGTGTTCCTAAAAAAATTATCCAATAATTTGTGTTTTTATTTGAAATTTTGGAATCATATTTTTATTCATATTTCCAAAACTACTAAATAATTTTGTGCACCTAGATGTGTCCACATGTACTTTATGACATAGTAGTAAAATAACCACAATCATTGGTCTATTATAGTTGGGGTATTTATATATGGTATTAGTGTAATTTAGTAAAATCCATAAAAAATATATTTAGGGGGAAAATGATTTTGTAACATAACCCTATGATACACATTGGTAAGATGTATATAAAGACATCATAAATTTTACTATAAAACATATTGTGTTGTTTTTTATTTAAATAAATCCTTGTTTTTATAGTAAATGTATATGAGGTTCTAGATTTTTCATACCTAGGGATAATAACCCCAAAAAATGTGCATCGAAATTGACTCGATAATTTTCTAATATACAATAATAGGCCTTTATACGCACCTGGATTGGAACTCATGGAAGATATACATTGGAAAATTCACATTTTCATTACCATCCATTATTAATGATTTGATATAATGATGTTAATGAATTAATTAAGTCATTTTAATGGTATTTTAAGTTAAAAAGAATGTGTAATGACTCATACATCATATCAATTAGTATATGAAATTTCCATTATGATTATTGTTTCTCATGTTATCTTTTTTAGTAAATGGATGGAACTAGAAGGAAACATGCTTCCATTGAATATGATGGAATATTTGTTGACTATGTGAAACCTTATGGGATGATCATAAGTGTGAAATATGTAATAATTATGCATATTCAGTTATCTAGAAATTTTATTAAAAACCTATAACTAAATTCACACCATGAAACACCAAAGAAGAGAATGATCGATTTCACTAAGAGATCGAGTGGTGTAGATCATGGAGGAAATAATGTTTGATTTACTTCATGATATAAATGTGGAGATAAACACCCATGAAGATATATTAACGGAAATGGAAAATTTTATATGTTTTGAAAAGAAGGGAATAAATAAATGAATTATAGATGAAAATATATAGTATTATGGAAGGAAATAAATATCATCTTTGCGACAAAATTATAGTTCATTGTCTTAATTGTTGGGAACATTGGAATTATCTAGGTAATTTCTATAATCTAATGGGTATCCCCTAGACTAATGAGGGTATTATGATGAAATAAAATTGATAGTGAATATATGTATTGGGATTCAAGGGTTAAATTTTTGAATTAATTTCGTTAATATTATTTTGGTTCTATGAATCATTGAACATATAAAGAGCATGTTACATTTATAAATCATATATGACTTCACTAAAATATGATTTATGAAGACCATAATTTGTTTATGAGTTTATGATTGATCATAATTTTAATACTTTAGATAACCCTTTTAATTTTTTTTTTGATAGGATATAAAATGGTAAAAAAATATTTTTAAAAAACATTAATGGGAATACGACCTGCTAGGTTATTAATGAATGAGTTATTTAAGAAATAATATGTTTACATTTTTAGACATAATATTAATTTCATTGGTAAAATTTATGGTTTATCATATCTATGATGATGTAGTAATTATTTTTCCTCACAATTTGTGAAATTTATATATATCAACGCTGCCTTGATACAAATTAATAATAAATTTCCTTTTAAAAATATATAATTAACTATACAATTATCCTATCAATTATTCTATTAGTCTATTACCAATAGAAACATGCAATCAAAATAACTGTTAAATATATGTGCTACATTATTTTTGGATCATTTTTTCATGACGAAAACCATTCATATACACATAAAAAATAATACATATCATAAAAACATAAGGTAAAATAAACAAAAATGTGTTGTATAAGATGATTAGTAAAGGTGAAAAATGGAGATATGAAAGAATAATCATGATTATATGGGCATATTAACATGTTCATAAAAATATTATATCGTAGGATACATAGCAATGATCATAAATAGCAATCATGGTATAAAGAATAGTATTTCAAAAGACATGAATCATAAAGAAATGAAGGATATAATCCATGAAAGCATAACATAGAAATAAAATAATGAATTGTGTAAAACACATAATCATATAATATGATATCTATAATAATAAATTTATCACTACAAATACCATCATGGTAGTATGGGTTTACTCCACATACCATCTTGGTTGTTAGGGTTTACTTTGTGCCCATATTAGTAGCGTGAGATCACAAATCATACCATCTTGGTAGTCATGGATCACTACCATGGAAATCATATTAGTCAATAATTACTCCAAAGATCATATTTTTCTATCTCATGATATATATATCTTTACCCAATGTAATTGAGGGAGATATAGGTCACAGCATTTTCATAATGAAATCATACATTCATGTGAAATAAAATCATTAACAATCATATCATAACCCACAAAATGAAATAGGTATCATTAAAATGTAATGATATAGTCACCAATGTAAAAAAGTTATAGTTTTTGTAATCATTTTATCACAATCATAACCTATTAATGGAATTGGGTTACAAAAATCATTTAACTTGTGAAAATAATAGTGATTCAAAAGCATATAACTCATGAAAGAGAAAGTAGTATCATAAACATGAGGACATTAAAATATAAACCCTTTATAGGAAGAGAATGAAAGGAAAAATTGTATAATTTCCCTTGATTATCATGATTAATAGAAATTGATTTAATATTGGATGAGAAGTTATTTTTATTTATCTTTAAAAAACATTTCTTGAATAAAATATCCTATTTTAGTTGAAAATTTATTTTTAAAACATTAAACCTTAAGAAAACTTATTCATTTAAAATAGATTTAAAAACATATAATGGATTACTTGAAACCCATAAAAAATAAAAAATAATTTTATGGGAAAATGATCATCTATGATCATATAAAACATTTTCTAAAACATTTATAAATAAAATTGAATTTTGACATATGAGAAAAATACGGTCTGAGTTTTCATTAAAATATTTCATTAATTATCTTTAGTATCGAAAGAGTCAAAAAATAGTACTCATGCATAGAAATATTTTTAATACACATAGTATAAGGAAAATATATAATTTTCTGGAGAGATGGATCATAATATTTCATAAATTGAAGAGTAAACATAAACAATCCCGATAAATGACTAGATTATTTCAATAAAATCTTACTACATGGTAACGTGAGATAATAATCTTCATGTAAGAAAATAAAATAACATGAGTCTAAATATATCATGTAAATATGTATATTAATGATTTAACATGTCACTTGGATGTTTATACACCTCTTTAAATAACATTGGTGTATAACAAAACATGTGTCTCAACCAAGCAAAATTTAGACAAAACTACCTTACTGGTTTGGTAACTATTGAAAAATTAGGACCCATCAAAGAAAGATCATATAAAAAATATTGAAATACCCATAAATATAATAATAATAATAATATAATTCATTTATGTTTAGTATATACACGATGCCAAATAAAATAGTGGTGAATATGACATGCATCTCATGAATACAAAAAGTAGGAGGAAATCCCCTTAAATTATGTCTTGACTCTAATCATAATCATTCAAATATATTATAGAATATATATGATTATTATAAATATATCACAGAACCATATTATTATGTATAATACCATATATGGTTTGATTATATATTTATATTAACCGTTTGTAAAAATTCCTATGTTAAGGTTTTGCTTTGGGTAATATTTGTTTTGTTCCATACATGAATCGTATGTTGTTATATATCTGGTAATTATAATTATATTTAAATTACAATAAGGTAAAATATGATATAAATATCAATTGTATTAAATATATTTATATCATAATAACATATATAATATAGAATTATGAAATAGAATACACCATTCATAGAGACAGTAGGTCACACGTACACATGAATGTTGTTTCCATTATATTGTCATATTGAAAGAATGAATGAAAAATAAAGATATATATTTATTTATAAGATATAATTAAATTAGAATTATTATGACATATATATCATACAATATAATGATAACTGTAATACCCTGACCCCAGTTACCTAGAGTCGGTACATTTTTGCATAACATTGGCATGATCACAAAAGATCAAGTCTCGAAAGACCGATTAGTTTAGTAGTCTTGGAAACACTAGATACGTTCATAAGTTATACAATACTTCATAAAGTAAAAAATACTGAAAAAACATCTTATATTCATATCCCCTCATACTATCCCTGCAGGTCATTCATAATACACTTCATCACATCCTGGAAAAATTAAAACATTGAAAGGGGTGAGCTCAGATGCTCAGTAAGGATAAAAATATAGCGAAAGCTTTCATAAATAAACATAAACATTTAAAGAAATGTATAACTAAAAAATCCTTTTAAACTTGAACTTTAGCCTAATATGGAAAAAGTAAAATGAAATAATGCCATTTACTAATTCACATGGATATTCTACTAGTCGAATAATCACATGCAATATCAATAACCACTTCCATAATGATGGAATGAAAATGCCAGACTATCATAACCACATAGCCAAGGACTCGTGCCAAGACTACAAATAGGATTTTGTCAATGCCTCATGCCAAGACACTATTTTGTCTCATGAGACCTGCCGATGCATCGAGGAGCTATAGCGGGCTCTGCCCGTCACTTATTAAGTCCAATGCATTCCTCATATGAACAGGTTTAAAATATCATAAACCATAACATAATCGTATCACATAAAACATGAATAAAGGAAACATAACATTTCCACATTTCAATTACAACATATCAATACAACACATTGATATAATAAAAAAATTCAATACCATTTTCAATACCAAAATAAAATAAAATTAAATCTTTGTAATTATTTTTCATTAAAAAAGGTTATGGAATGTAGAGGAAGCTGAAACTCAAATAATGGTCACGATGGTGGAGAAGTCGTTGTAGCCGCATATGTACAATAAGAAAAAAATTCTTTTTTGTCGTTTAGTAAAACGCTTCGTATAAGAATATTCCTATTGAATAAACATAAAAGTCAAAGGGGTTTATACACCGTATAAAAGAAATTTGTGTATAAAAAAATATGCCTCAATGAATGGATATTGAGACAATGTACCTTACATAGATCATTTTTTAAATAAAATATATCTATTATGTGTATTCACTATAAGTAAACATAATGAAATTACAAATACAAGATAGGATATAATAATATCATGACATAATTTGAAAGTATGAGATTAACCCAAAGAACGGAAATTGGGTTTTGAAGTTCCCTTACCTTGTGTCCGACTTGACTCGACTGCTCATTATCCTCCTAAATAATAAAATAGAGTTAATCTCTACTTTCTTAAGAACCTTTTTCAAGTTAATCATCCATTTTATATCACTTATTACAATGTTACGAAAATTATGTAGTCATTTACGTTAATAATAGTCGTTTTATCGATCTTTGGTACTTGAGTCCACAATAAACTTCTTATAATTAAAATTTGTTTATGTGGTAGAATATCCATTATCTCCAGAATTATATTCATGATGTAGATATAATATATATCCTATATATCCAGTATATACATGCATTTATACTATTACATAACATTTAGAGGTAAGAAATGAAATGCACCGTTCATGGAGACGGTAAGCTGTACGTACGCATGAATGCTAATTTCATTTCTATTTTGTATTTAATGGAATGAAGTTATAATTATATAAAGATATAATATAATTCTTGTATAATATAATGTATAATACCATTTACTCCATCCTTTATACATCCAACATATGGCATTAACGATTCAAATCACTTTTAGGGGGCGGTAGTCCGCACTTCCTAAAATGAAATTATCATGTTTACCCATAATGGAAATTGTAAAGGTATGACATAAATGAAAAATAAAGAATCACAAGGAAAACAAAAACATAATATATATCATATATAAAAATAGTTTCATCATAATGGCCACCGTGAGAGGTGTTAAAAGAAGATTGAATAATCATCGTTTCGTGAGGCAGAAATTTTCCAACCACAGAAACAATATGTTCTTTAACCATTAGATGAAGGTGTGTGTAAGTGTAAATCAAATAATTCTCATAAAAAAATCCTAGTATATTGAAGATACTGGGTTTGTTTCAAATGAAAGGAATTAAAAGAGTTTAAGGGGATGGATAAGAAAAATAAAACAAAATAACATAAGGGAGGACATTACCTTAAAATTGGGTAACTCTTTTTTGATTTGAGCCAAAGGCTTCCTTGCGAAGAATTCTGCCCAAAGTGAGGATTCTAGGAGTAAGAGAGTAACGTTGAGAGAGTATTTGGGAAGAGGTTGGCCGAGCCAAAAGGCGTTGAAGGTGTGAATAAGGTGGTAGTGGTGGTGGCCTTTTATAAGAGGAGGGGAGGGGCACTCTTGGAATGTAATGAAATGTTACTTTATTATATAATGAGTTTCTGATTTTAAAGGTCCCACACTTATATATTTCGAGGATAAGGTGATAATGGTTCTAAATGTACTCATCCATTAGGTTTTTGACAAGTTTAAGTCTTATATTTTAAATTATCTTTTCATTTTATTTAAATCGTTAAATAATGAGGTAATCGTTGTATCATCATGGTGTCATAAATAATTTAATTTATTTAATGTCTAAAAATAATAAAAAAATATCATGATGTAGGAAATTTTTTTATATTTCCAATTAATATTTATAGTAAAAAATATTACTTGTATATCCCGATTTAAAAATTGTTTTAGTAAAACAACTCATGTTTGTGACATGTTTATTTTAACATTAAATAAAAAGTTTTTAATGTCATTTTCCTACCAAAGTGGATCCATGGGGTCCCCAAGTTGACCCATGGATTTTTGTGGTTGGCCATGACTCATACAATAGGGTTAGGACAAGTGTAAAGGTATTTTCATATTTTTATAATAACATTTTTACCATAAATTTCACTAATTACCGTTAATCGGGATTAATTAAACTTAAAAGTTACTATTCACCAAAACATTATTTTAATCCCATTGAACCACATTTTACTTCATAATGAAAACCATGTATTTCTGATTTTTGAAAATCAAATCACAGAAGTGTTAATGTTTCATTTAAACAAAAAATCAGTTTTTTAACTACCACTTAGTGGTTTCACTATTCATTAAAAATTGAAGTTTTTCAGAACAATGCCAAAATTTCACCCGTAGCTATAATTTATATTCTGAATTGAAAAATGATTTATATTTTACAAAATTGAAAACATATAAGTTGAATTAATTAATTTTATAATTAATTTCCACTGTCACAACAAATAGCGTGTTTTTAAGAAACAATATATATCAAATGATTGACAATTGTTTATGTCCAATTTCAATGTGAAATTAATTATAATGAACACAATTGGATAAAATGGTAAAAATATATTCTAATGATACTTTAATACCACTCAATAGTAGAATTTATCACTATAAATTATTTTTAGTAGAAAATTTGTTTTTAAGTATTTTTCACTAATCATAAAAAATTGGAAGTTGTCAGAAAAACACCAAAAATTCATCATAGGCTAATTTCGATATTCTGAATCCAAAAATGAAGTCAATTTTGAAATATAAAATATATATAATTTCAAAAAGTGGGTATTACTATTAATCATGGCTATTTTGATTGGTCGCGGTGTGTTAGAATCTCGAACTTGGGTACAATGCAAGTTATTTCATTATTGAAAGAGAAGCATATTGTGAAAGCTTGGGGTTTTACATTCTCCCCTCCTTCAATAAATTGCATGCTGGAAATTTGAAACTTTTCTTTGAAAATAAAAGGTTGAAAATAGAAAATACCTTTGTGGAAAACCCACATCAAAAAAAGGGTTAATAAAAATATAACTTTAAAAGACAGAAAGAGATGTGCAAAGGTCTCCCGTGATAGCCCATACTAGGATTATATGAAAATATGGATATGGAGGAAAAAAACCATCAAGCTCTGAGGGAGAGTTGTATAAAACAGGATTAGGAGAAAGTTAACCACAAGAAAATCACAAACTTGTGATTGGTTAAACGGTCATTGAATCCCCAGATGGAAAATTTAACTGAAAATGTTTTTGTTTTAAGTTACCTTTTATAAAGTTGAGTAATTTATTTAAGATATTTACTAAGAACGTAAAGAAATATAGTTACTTGTCATGTAGGCTTTCATTCTTTAATAAATTTTTACCACAAACCCATCTTTCACTCCAAATGGTAACATAACACAAAAATATTGTATTTATCCTAATTGTATAAGGTTCCAAATATTACCACATACCATTTAGAGTAGGAAAACTATTTTTTAATAACCAGGGACATCCTGTAGGCTAGTGGTAGGTAATAAAGTCTTGTCGCACTATGGTTGTGGGTTCGATTCCTACAGCTTTGTCCGACGGAATGGGTTATCCCTCGACCTATAGGTTGTCCTTTTCCGAAAACTATAGTATTATAATATTCCAAAAATAATATTCAGAAATGTTTTAACTTTAACAATACTATCCAAGGTTCAACTTAAACCATTCCAACCTTTATTGTTATCCAAAATTCTTTTGTCCAACTCACAGTCCAAATTTTATAAAGAAGGTAAACATAATGAAGATCCTTTTTTCTGCGTAACAACATGTGAACACCTTAATCATTTATTATTTTAAAACACTAAAACATATGGAATTACCATAAATCCTTATTGATTACATTCATGATCCCTTATTCCTTATAGAATACTAGATATACTCAATCTATCCAAAAATGTATACAAATCATTAATCTGTTTCATGGAAGTTAGGAATATCCAATATACTTTAGCCAAATCAATCATGTATTATTCCAAAATTATTATCTCGGTATCAGAACCATATTATGGTTTATCATTCTCTCAACCATATATTTTCCAAAAATTTAACCTGTTATGGAGTCACTATTTATGGTTCCACACAATCTCAAGTCCTTGATGAAATAGTACTGTTGTACAATACTTATATACTCCGTAATTATTATAACTAGTACACCATTGATACAACACTTGAATTACAAAATTCGTTAATGACAACATAATAACACTAATCATTCCTCCTCATCTGTTGTAGCATCATAAATGGATTATTATCTAATAACATCATTTGGGGTATAATCTGATGATTTGGACATTGGTTTGTGTAGTGTCCCCACTCCTTGCAGATGAAGCATTGTACATTTGAAACCTCTTTCTTACCCTTTCAGAAACGCACATGGTGTCCTTTTTCTCCACACTTATAACAAACTCCCATTCCCTTCAGGAAAGTTCCAAGGTGTTTCTTCCCACAGTTATCACATATTGGAAAATTCTTCTTTTCCCTCCTCCCTTTATCCATCATTCTCTATTCCATCCTTTTCTTCTCTTTCATCCCTTCAAATCCATAAGACTCAGGGAATTATTTACTTATCTTGTTAACATTTGATACTATTTCTTAATATATTGAGAACACATGGGAGACTGTTTCCCTTCTAAATGTTGGCTTAATACCATGAAATATATGATCCTTCTTACTCTTTGGATCATACGTATTGACGGAGTTCACATTCCTTCGACTGGGCGCCATTTCTATATAATGTCATAAAGTAGGTTAGTTTATGAATTGAAATGAATAATTCCAAACATGTAAAATACTTAATGTAAATTGAACGGTTTATGGATATAATCCATAATAATAAAAAATGTTTTCTTTGAGGAAATGTATACTCAAAAACCTTCATAATGGTTTGTAAAGAAAATGATAATTATCCTAAGAATATCCCCCGGGAGTGTCGTATCCAAGACTGTAGCAAGGCCCGTTCTCATGCACCAGTTCCTGTTCGAGTCTAGCTCAAAGCGGTGTTTCCGGTTTTTACCCCTAGGTACATCTGTTCCAGATCTGCCTCTACCTACTCGTATCTAGACAGGGATGTATTTCTCGGAAAACTCACAAAATCTCTATAATATCAAAATTCAAGGAAGTTCTTATATACTAATCCTCAAAGTCTATCTTCAGGCTATGTGATCTAATCAGAGTTTATCTAAATCTAGCTTCCTAAGTTAGTACTAAACTGCCTCTGATACCAACTGTAACGCCCCGACCCCAGTTACCCAGAGTTGGTGAATTATTGAGTAACATTGGCATTATCACAAAAGATCAAGTCTCGAAAGACCGATTAGTTTGGTAGTCTTGGAAACACTAGATACATTCATAAGTCTTACATTACATCATAAAGTAAAAAAACTAAAAAAAACATCTTGTCTTCATATCCCCTCATACTATCCCTGGAAGTCATTCATAATATACTTCATCACATCCTGGAAAAATTAAAACATTGAAAGGGGTGCGCTCAGATGCTTAGTAAGGATAAAAATATAGTCGAAGCTTTCATAAATAAACATAAACATTTAAAGAAATGTATAACTGAAACAAAAGCCTTTTAAACATGAACTTTAGCATAATATGTAAAAAATAAAATGAAATAATTCCATTTACTTATTCACATGGATATTCTACTGGTCGAATAGTCACATGCAATATCAATAACCACTTTCATAATGATGGAATGCATAATGCCAGTCTATCATAACCACATAGCCAAGGCCTCATGCCAAGACTACAAATAAGATTTTGTCAAGGCCTCATGCCAAGAAACTAGTTTGTCTCATGAGACCTATCCATGCATCGAGGAGCTATAGCGGGCTCCACCTATCACTTATTAAGTCCAATGCATTCCTCATATGAACAGGTTTAAACATATCATAAACCATAACATAATCGTATCACATAAAACATGCATAAATGAAACATAACATTTCAACATTTCATTTACAAGATATCAATACTACACATTTATATAATAAAAACATTTTCAAAACCATTTTAAATACCAAAATAATAGAAAATTAAACCATTGTAATTATTTTTCATTAAAAAAAAGTTTATGGCTTGTAGAGGAAGCCGAAACTCAAATAATGGTCACGGCGGTGGATAAGTCATTGTTGCCTCATACATACAACAATAAAAACATTCTTTTTTGTCGTTTAGTAAAATTATTCATATAAAAAGATTCCTTTTGAATAAACGTAAAAGTCGAAAGGGTTTATACACCATATAAAAAAAATTTGTGTATAAAACAAAATATGCCTCAATGGATGGAGATTGAGACAAATTACTTTAAAAAGATCATTTTTTAAATAAAATAGATATATTATGTGTATTCACTATAAGTACACATAATGAAATAACAAATACATGATAGGATATAATAATATCATGGCATAATTTGAAAGTAAGAGATTAACCCAATGAACAGAAATTGGGTTAAGAAGTTCCCTTACCTCGTGTATGACATGACTCGACCACTCTTTAACCTCCTGAATAATAAACTACAGTTAATATCTACTTTCTTAATAACCTTTCTCAAGTTCATCATCCATTCTATATCACTTATTACAATTTTATGAAAATTATGTAGTCATTTACGTTAATAACGGTCGTTTTGTCGATCTTTGGTACTTGAGTCAACAATAAAATTCTTATAATTACAAGTTGATTATGTGGTAGAATATTCATTATCTCCAGAATTATATAAACGATTTATATATCATATATATCCTATATATCTTGTATATACATGCATTTATACTATTACATAACATTTAGAGGTAAGAAATGAAATGCACCGTTTATGGAGACGGTAAGCCGTACGTACGCATGAACGCTACTTTCATTTCTATTTCGTATTTAATGGAATGAAGTTATAATTATATAAAGTTATAATACAATTCCAGTATAATATAATTTATAATACCATTTAATTCATCCTTTATACATCCCACATGTTGCATTAACGAATCAAATCACATTGAGGGGGCGGTAGTCCGCACTTTCTAAAATGAAATTATCGCATTTACCCCTAATGAAAATCGTAAAGGTATACCATTAATGAAAAATAAAGAATAATAAGGAAAACAAAAACATAATATATATCATATATAAAAATAGTGTCATCATAATGGCCACCAAGAGAGCTGTTAAAAGATTATTGAACAATCATCGTTTCGTGAGGCAGAAATTTCCCAACCACAGAAACAATATGTTCTTTAACCATTAGACGAAGGTGTGTGTAAGTTTAAATCAAATAATTATCATAAAAACATCCTAGCATATTGAATATACTGTTTTTGTTACAAAATAAAGGAATAAAAGGAGTTTAAGGGGTTGGATAAGCTAAATAAAACAAAATAACATAATAGAAGACATTACCTTAAAATCAGGTAACCCTTTTTTGATTTGAGCCAAAGGTTTCCTTGGGAAAAATTCTTCCCAAAGTGAGGCTTTGAGAAGTAAGAAAGGGAAGTTGAGAGAGTATTTGGGAAGAGTTTGGCCGAACCAAAAGGTTTTTAAGGTGTGAATAATGTGGTAGTGGTGAGGGCCTTTTATAAGAGGAGAGGATGGGCACTCTTGAAAAGTAATGAAATGTTACTTTATTATATATTGAGTTTCGGATTTCAAAGGTCCCACACTTATATCTTTCTAGGATAAGATGATAAGGGTTCTAAATATATTCATACAATAGGTTTTTGGCAAGTGTAAGTCTTATATTTTACATTAACTTTACCTTTTATTTAAATCGTTAAATAATGAGGTAATCACTGCATCAACATGATGTAATAAATAATTTAATTTATTTAATGTCTAAAAATTAAAAAAAACAATCATGATGTAGGAAATATATTTATATTTCTAATGAATATTTATTGTAAAAAATATTACTTGTATAACCCCATTTAAAAAAAAATTAGTAAAACAACTCATGTTTGTGAAATTTTTATTTTAACATTAAATAAAAAGTTTTTAATGTCATTTTCCTACCAATGTGGCTCCATGGGGTCCCCAAGTTGACCCATGGATTTTAATGGTCGTCCACGACTCATCCAACAGGGGTATGAAAAGTGTAAAGGTATTTTAATATTTTTATAATATCATTTTTACAATAAATTTCACTAATTACCTTTAATCGTGATCAATTAAACGTAAATGTTACTATTCACCAAAAAATTATTTTAATCCCATTAAACCAAATTTTACTTCCTAATGACAACCATATATGTTGTATTTTTGAAAATAAAATCACAGAAGTGGTAATGTTTCATTTAAACAAAAAATCAGTTTTTTAACTACCACTTAGTGGTTTCACTATTCATCAAAAATTGAAGTTTTTCAGAACAATGCCAAAATTTCACCCTTAGCTATAATTGATATTACGAATTCAAAAATGATTTCTATATTAAAAAAATCCAAACATATAAGTTTCATTAATTAATTGTATAATTAATTCCCGCTGTCACAACAAATAGCGTGTTTTTAGGAAATAATATATATCAAAAGATTGACAAGTGTTTTTGTCCAATTTCACAGTGAAATTAATTCTAATGAACAAAATTGGATAAAATGGTAAAAATATATTCTAATTATACTTTAAAACCACTCAATAGTATAATTTATTAATATAAATTATTTTGATTAGAAAAGTTGTTTTTAGGTATTTTTCACTATTCAAAAAAAATTGGAAGTTCTCAGAAAAATACCAAAAATTCAACATAGGCCAATTTAGTTAATATGAATCCAAAAATGAAGTTCATTTTGAAATATAAAATATATATAATTTCAAAAAGTGGGTATTACCTTTCATAATGGCTATTTTGATTGGTCGTAGTGTGTTAGAATCTCGAACTTGCGTACAATGCAAGCTATTGCCCTATTGAAAGAGAAGTGTATCATGAAAGATTGTGGTGTTACAATAACCATCCTTAATATATTATTTTTGGTGTGGGAACGAATCACATCGCTTTGAGGGGAGGTAGTCCACACATCCTCTAATGAAATTATCTTTTTAAAAAAGAATGTATAAATATGTGTGTGGTAAATGAATTATAATATATTAAATTCATGATAAATATAATATATGAAAAATATAAATTGTTTTTCCACCATAATGTCTACCATGAGAGAAGGTAATGAAAAAAAGATCAATTATTATTTCATGAGGTGGTAGTTCGCCCTATACCTAAAGGGTATGTTTGTTCAATGTTTTTGGGTGTAATTGTTCAGATAAACATCATTATGACGACATCTTCGAATATTAAGGATATTTTTTTTTGTTATACATGAAATGAAAAAGATGATTTAATGGGGTTTAGAATGTATATATCATAAAAGACAACGAGGAATAATGTTACCTTTTATTTGGGTAACTGCCTTTTGAATGCACCAAAGGACTTCCTTTGATTTCTTTCATCCAAAAGGCATGCACTAAAGTGGTAGGGAGGTATTTTGAGGATATTTTTTATTGATATAGTTCGATCCAAAGTGGAATTAGATGAGTGAGAATATGGTTGGATAAGAGACATTTTATAGTGGAGGAGGAGTGTCACTCTTGTAATGTTGTGGAAAAGGAATTCCACCCGCGTTTTCCAATGTAATGTGAATCCAATAGTGGATCAAAGTCTATAAATAGGTTTATAGGGCCTAAATATGACTGTCCAATGTCTCTTGTATAATGTTCTAGGTTATTTGGGCCCTTATGGTCACTGTTTATTCACCTATTCAGCTTAATTTTACATTAATCATTGTAAATAATTTTAATTACATTCCCTAATATTTTTGGTAAAAACATAGTGGAAATTATTATCCATTATAAATTATTCTTGTTTCAAATATGGAATTAATTTTTATAAATTAAAATCACAGAAGTGTTATAAATAAATTTACATTAAATCCTGCTGACCGGACAACACGATGGGGTTTTACTATAAAGACTTCAAAAAGTTTGATATGATTCATAGTCAATATAAAATTAAAGATGAATCCAATAACCTACATTAGATTAATTGAAAATAATATCTAATAAAAAAATAATACAAATTTAAAATTTAGTTTAATCTTATATTATAAATATATAATAATGTACTTTT
The DNA here is from genome assembly GCA_963277665.1 of Viscum album. Taxonomy (NCBI): domain Eukaryota; kingdom Viridiplantae; phylum Streptophyta; class Magnoliopsida; order Santalales; family Viscaceae; genus Viscum; species Viscum album. Next base: position 597,916,334 of record OY728134.1, on the reverse strand, counting down.
GAATTGAAATTCTGTATTTCATAATTTTTCGTTAAAAATAAAATATGACAGAAAAATAACAAAAAATTACCTGAACCAAATTTTTAGCATTATATTTCTAATATGAATATTATTTTGAAATTTATAAGCAATAAAACATCCCAAACATTCATTTAAAATTGGTGTTCGATTAAAAGGTGGTAAAATGACTTAATAAGAAATATAGTATTTTATGCATATAATTGGGGTTGTTTTTATCAAAAGTCTCTCAAATGTATCCGATTAAAATAAAAAATATTTGAATGAATATAATATATATAAATATATCAATAATTTCACTCCCTAATTTTCATTAATTTAATTTTTTAGGGTAAAATATATTTTTGGGTATAATAATAAATTCTTTTATAGTTAATCAGTTTTTATATTCATTTATAAATAATTTTTAACTAATGAACTCATTTTATATTTTTGAAAGACATATATTTTAATAAGTTAGTTTTCAGTTTTCATGTCTACTAAATTAATGTCTTAGATATATTAAATAATATATCATTATTTGGTAAAACATGGTCAAGGTGTACCACAAGCTATAAAGGAAACTCATTAATTATTATAAGGTAAGATAAACACAATGTGCTGTGAAGAGAACGGTAAAATTTTTGTTTAGTGTAATGGAATATTAACATGTTTTTGTGTATGATGCCAGACAAACAAATAGTATTTAATATAAAATAAACTATTTTCTATGATTTGTGAAATGTAAAATATTAGAAAGATTATATTAATTCAAAAAAATATTTCACAAAATCTCTTTCTCTTTAATTAAACCCCCCTAAAAATGCATTTCATCCTCAAAATTCATTTTGGTTAACAATTGTTTAATATATTAAAGATTCATTCATAGATACCGACATCATAAAAATGAAAACAAAAACATCCATTAATAAAGAAAATGATATAACCATAATGCCTACCCAATGTAAAATATAACTTGGTTTCTTAATCGGAGAACATTGGTTGGGATTGAAGATTAGCCATAGAGTTAATCGGTAAATATTTATAGGAAGTGATTGAGGTCATCATTAAAAGTCATTTAAATGACCAAAGAAATGTTGAGGGCCTCAAATTTATAAATAAGTGATTATTTAAAAGGAAATAAGTTCAAAAAAGTAAAGTTATTAAGATAACATGTTTTTTATAACAATAATATCATTGTGTAATTCATTTATTCACCCAAAATATAAAGATATATACATACATGATATATTTCTATACTAAAAATTTCATTTTTTTGGTTATACTATGATTGATTTCTAATTTTTCAATTAATTAATGAAATGGATATCCAGAAGATAAATTTGATGCCCGATGTACTAAAATTCTCCTTTAACATATATTAAGGACCTTAAAGGATTGAAATGTGTAACTAATTTTCTCCAAATATTCTTCTAAATCCATATGTTTAATATATTAATCACTAAAAAAATAACTCTACTAGTTCATCATTACAATGTATTCATAAAAAATAAATAAACATCAAATAGTTCATCGCATAGGCTTGTGGTAGGCGTGAAACCCTTAAAAACATTTGATTAGGGGTTCCCGACCTACACCTTGGTAGACATGATTGGATGTCAACTGACTTACACGATGACCTTTTCTAAAATAAAATTAATATAACTTCTAAGATATTTTAGACATATTTAAAATATGTTAAATCATTAAATATAATTTTAAACAAGATATTTAATAAAATATCACTAAATAAATATTTCCTTTTATTTTTTACATAAATATTTTATGAATAGTTAACCATATAGTCCTTCTGAAATATTATAATAAAAATCATTGAAAATAAGGTCATTAAATCAGCTTTATAATGATCCCACACATATCACAATAAATTTATTGTTGTTTCATTCCAAACATGTGAATATACTCATCATATATTCTCTTGAAAAATTTTAATGTCATAAATTTCCAAAAGTACATATTAAAATAATGCATGTCTTTGTACTCAAATGAATAATGAATCTATTACATAAATCCCGAAATTCAATAATATTGATAAATTATAGCCTAAAACACTTGTCCACCGGTCCTTATATTGTTCCATGTTAATAAGTACTATGAAATTGACTTAATCATATCCAACATATATTTATCAAAAATAATTATTTTAACAAAAAAATCATTCTAAGGGTTACCTTCCCTTACTAAAAATATAACTATGTCATTAAATCACTTTACCAGTCCATCAAGATCATTCAATATAAAAATGTGTATACTGAGAAACAAATGAAACATATCAATCCTTTTTTATTTCATCTTTTCTAAATCATAATATTTGAATCCATATACATAAAAAATAGATCATTACACTTAATCTATAATCCATAAAAAGGATACATTGCTATTTTATTTAATACCTATTTCCTTTCACATTTAATTTATAGTCTCATCATCAAAAACAATAAAAACATTACTAATACTACATTGTTGATTTAATTATGATGGTTTCACCTTCGAACAACAATTTTTATAATTTCCATTCACACCACACATAAATAACATTACTTTTGTTGATGTCTTAGGGAGACCAATATTCCCATCCATTTTTGTTAACTGAACCCCTTATTTTTTCTTTATAGATTCATACTATGGGTCCTTCTTTTATATAGTAAAAACATATTCTTGTTCCTCTAATACATTCACATAGGTGACTCATTACACATTCTTAATATAATAAATTACAAATAATTTTTCCTTCAATGTTTCCTTTACAAAAACACTCAATGAACACTTTCCTTATCATCCTTAGTGATTCCTACAGTTGGTTAAGGTACACATTGTTTATAATGATACTTGAAAATTTATGAGGCATGGTGATAAGATTATTCACTATAGGGATAATCCCAATTGACTACCCATTAATAAATTATCAATCATATTAAACGTCAATCCTGTTGTTTCTTGTTCGCCCTATTGGATAAAACCGGAATGAATTGAGAAAGAAATGACTATAATAGTAAGGAATCACATAATTAGGAAAACAACTTATATAATGTCTAAATTATGACACCTTCCTTAATATATGAAACCTTAACTTTATCCTAAGTTATTCATAGCCAACATATATTCAATTAATTCCTGATAGTTCATGAAGAGTATGATTTTTCAAAGCATATCCCCTAGGAGTGTCAAATCAAGTGTGTTGCATGGCTCGTTTTCATGTACAAGGTTACACCGAGTTGGGCCCAACACACCATGGAAGAGTTGTTAAACATAGGTACATCTATTTCAGAGACACATAATCATTCTATATTCACACAATTAAGTATTTATAGAAAACCATTCACTCTATCTTTTACAAAAATTACATTACATTTTTCCAAAATGATATCTCATCCTTGTACATGTACATAGAGACTACCCTATGCATATCATATGAAATATACCAAGGTATCTCACAAACCATTTATCACCCTATTAATTTATGTTTACTAAACCTTCTCTCTGATACCCACTATAATGTCATAGTATTCAAATACAACAACATTACATAACTTTTGTGGTATACAAAAATAATTATACAAAAAAAACTTGAACACCATATTAATCTATTTATTTGAAAAAATGGAGACATAAACACTGGTATATATGTGAGATAAAGTATATCCCATTAGATTATTCATGACTAAAACCTATTTAGACACATCGAACATAATACAGATATTAAAAACATTGGGGAAAGGAAACATATAAATGGGTGAGATTAGATGACAAGGAAGTGTAAATAAGGGATATATATATTCAAAATTATGGTAATAAGTGTATGAGAATATTATCATGAAAATATAAGATCATTACCTACATATTAAATATCATAAATTGGATCAGGGCATAATTATTGGCAGTTCATGATACATGAATCATATGGAAATGAAAAACAAAAACAATGAACGCATAACACGGGAATAAAACATAAAATTATGGGAAACACCAAAGCATATATCATGATTTCCATAGTATTCAAATAATCACTTATATGTATATCTTGGTAGTTTGGGTTCACACCCTATTCCATATTGGTTTTCATGGTTCAATCCCATAGTCATCTTATTGGCAAGCGTTTAGTCATCATACTATCTTGATTCTCATGGTTCACTCCCAATGACATATTAGAAGTCAAGGAACACTCCCAAGACAATATTATTCTATCTCATGTGATATAAATCACTAAAAAATAATTTTTGTGAGATATAGGTACCACCTATCTCATAAGGAAATCATAGATACATTTTCTACTAAATCATAAAACATCATATGATAACCCATGCAATGAAATTGGTATCATAAAAATGAAATAATTTCATAAACTATGGAGAAATATAAAGGTTTCATAATCATTACATAAATATCATAACCCGTGAAATGCAGGGGGTTTCATAACATATAAGCCATGAAAAAATGTGGGTTTCAAAAGCATATAACCCATTATAGAGAAAAAAGTATCTTAAAAATCATTCCATCATAACATAAAACATTCATAGAATGTGTATTAACAGAGATATTGAATCATCTACCCATAAAGTCATGAGTAATATTTGTCGATGCCAAATTTGATGGGAAATAATTTTATAGATATTTTATAATCATTTATTTATGAATATTTCATTTCATAGTTGAATTTTGTTTAACATATAACATTTTGAAAATATTTTTCTCTGATATTAGATTAGAGAACAAATTGAGAAGTAAATAAAAAAAATATATCATTTTTCATGTAATTTTTAAATTAAAATTATTTCCATGTATCAATTGAAATGACTTTTTAAAAAATTTGGAAATAAACAATATTTCTGACTGAAGGGAGAAATAGAACCATATTTTTCAGAAATATATATACTTAATTATATAAAGTAGAAAATAGTGGAAAATAGTATAGATACATGGAGATATCTTGAATAAATAGAAGATAATGAATCTCATTTGTGTTCCTAAGAGACGTTTCATAAGACATCAATAATGTAAGTATAATCATAAATAATCATGATAAACGAGGAGATCGTAACAATTAACACTTACCACCTGGTAACATGGGGTTATTATATTCATATATGAAAATAAAATCACATGAAACATAAAAAATAACTAAATTAATGATATTCATAATAAAACACATCAATTGGAATCATATACACCTCATTAATGAATATAGCTACATAACAAACGATGTGTCTCAAGGAAGGAAAATTGAGACAAAACAACTTTTCCGATTTAGTAACTTCTGAAACATTATCACCCACTAAGGAAAGATCATATAATGGATATGTAAATACACTTATATTATATAATAATACTCATATAATTAAATCTTGTTAATTATATAAAACAAATAAATAAAAGAGTGGTTGACAAGACATGTATCTCACTGAATAAAAAAAGTGAGATGAATTCTCTTTACCTTGTGTCTTGAATATCATCATACTCATTATGAAATATTACAGAACAAATATATTTTTTTTATAAATTTATCATAGAATAATATTATTATGTATAATAGGATGTGTGGTTTTATTAGGAATTTATATTAACCTCTTGTTTACAATGCATTGTTAATGTTTCACATTGGGTAATATTCTTCTTGTTCTTCGCATATAGCTTAATTTGTTATATCTTTGGTCCTTATCCTTATAAAATGATTTCCATAATGTAAAAAATTATTTAAATATCATTAATATTAAATATATTTGTTTTATAATAATCTATATAATATATAATTATGAAATAGAATACAACTTTCATAGTGGTAGGTCGTACGTACGCAAGAACACATTTTAGGTTATATTTTTGTATTGAAAGAATAAATGAAAATTACATATATGAATATATTTATATAATATCATTAAATTATATTTATTATATCATATATATCACTTAATTTCAGAACACTTATTCGTAATTCATTCCATGTTGTGTGTGAAAAAATCACAATGCTTTGAGGGGGGGGGTCCACACTTCTACAAATGAAATTATCATATTCACAAAATATTCAATATATATAGTTTTCTGTTTTAACTGATTTAAATATTACTAAAGATATAATAAATATAATATATAACATTTATAAATATATTTTTCTTCATAACATCAACCAAGAGAGGTGGTAATGGAAAAATGAACCATTATCGTTTTGTGAGGCAGTAGTTTTCCGTACACGTATATAGTATGTTCATAAGACATTAGATGGAAGTGTGTGTAATATCAGATCTAAAAATAATAAGAAAAACATACTAGTATATTGAGGATAATTGTTTGTTATAAAATAATTAAATTAAAAACATTTTAGGGGGTTTTTAATTGAAATAACATAAAATATTTAGAGGAAGAATGTTACCTCTTATTTTGGAAACTCTATTTGGCTTGCACCGAAAGGATTCATTGGATTGATTTATGACAATATAGAGGATTCATGAAAGAAGAAAGGAAAATTTATGAACAGTTTTGGTAGATATTTGTCAATTCAATATAGTTAGAGAGGTTTGAGTATGTGGGAGGAGAGGAGGCCTTTTATAGTGGATGAGGAGTGACACACTTGTATGTTTTTGGAAAAGGTATTCCACCAAATTTTCCAATGTGATGGGGATCCAATAATGTTCAAATTCAATACATGGTATTATACTATTGAAATATATCCCAAAACCTCCTCTTTTACATGTGTCTTATTCATTTGGGAGCTAAATATTAATTTTTATTCCCTTATTAAGATTAATTTTACCTTAATCATTGTAATTAATTTTAATTAATATCAAAAATATTTTTGGTAAATAACTAATTTGACCTTATTAGTCATTATATATTATGATTATTATAAATATAGAATCAATTTCACCAAATACAAATAACATATGTGGTAGAAATGAAATTAAATGTAATCCTACTGATGGTACGACACTGTAGCTTTTTTATATAAGAACGTCCAAAAGATTTCTATGATTTTTTCACAAATTAAAATGTGAGAATTATTTGAATGACCGAAATAGTATTAAATGATAAAAATTTGATTTAATTAAACATTAAAACTATTATCCTCTCTTATTATGGAGTCTGTTTGAAACTCATTTATTTTAATGATAAAAAAACCTAGAAAATTTTCGTACTAATGATTCACATGTTGGTTGATAGAATTTTATATGGTAACACACTTTTTATGATGTTTTTCTTCTTATTATGGAAATTTACCATTTCCCAAGAGTCACTATCAACACTTGTAACCACCAGCAATAACCCACAGCTGAGGTGTGTCACTGCCACCAGAGTCACCACAAGGATTGTAACCACTAGAGGATCTACAACCAGAAGAGCTACCGCCATGATGAGCTACCACTATAAACTGAGTGGTCATTACCTCTAGTTTGAGTGACCTATGGTTTGAGATATTGCTAAGTTCGGAGTCACCACCAGGTTCATGCTATCATTATTGTCCATTAATTTTATCATGAATGTCTAAATTGATATTTTTTTGAAGATATTTTGAACATGTATTCAGGAAATAGTTATGAACAATCTAAGGACATAAAATCTGATGTTTATTAATATATGTGAATGATATATCTCTATAAGAACAATTTTCACAATGTTTCAATGGATTTTACTGAAACAAATAATGAATTATTTGTGATTGAATCTGTCAATTCACATTGTCTTACTAATTCAGATTCTATGAAGTTCAGTTACATAGATGCACATATTTCATTATAAATATTTATTGAGGCATTGATAAAGATCAAATAAAACAATCTTATATATTTTATATGATCCTTTGTTCTGCTAAAAGTTTCTTGAATGAAGATTGAACTCATCACCAATACTGATATGAGGACTATCAGTATTAAGAAAAAATCAGAAAATGTTTTAATGTAATATCTATTATTCATTTAGTTTATTTTATTTTACATTGACATGTATTTTGTTAATCTATTTTTAAACACACATTATCTCATAAACGTAAGTAGAGAATTGTTGTTATTACCTATTTTCATCACATATTGTTTCCCACTATATTAATGGAAGATATCCATGTGTGACCTATGCTACTCATACATCCTATGTGAAACAATGGATGATAATTTTTTTGCATGGACATCTTGTATCTCTTGATTATTTACCTGATAAAGGTTGGGAATTTATTTGATCATTATAATAATTTTCTTCGAAGTTTGTGATTTGATAATGGAGCGGATAAAGTAACATCTTGAGACTAACCCAATTGTTTATTCCCCTATGTCGTCGCATTATTGTTTTTTGTTATTATATCACAGATTGTTTTTAAAATAGTAAAAAAACATTTAATTTTGTAATTAATAGTAAATATTGTTCATATTTTTTTTGAATAGGTAAATTGATTTCAAAAGTTAATGTATTTATAAATATTATTTTCACTAAAACATAATGAAACTTTCATAAATATATTTAAAGGAAAGATGTTATATCTATATTCTATATTTATTAGTTGTTAAAAAAATTATTAAGTGGTATTTATTTTTGATTAATCTATAATAGTTATTTTATTGTGAACCCAATTCACCCACCTTTTGAGTTACTCACTCAGACCGTAATTTGGTATCAAATGGAGCATTAAATTAAAATTTTAACTGTGATTTTAAGTGTATTCTAAAGATATAATATTTATGATATTTCAAAAAATGTAGTTCTATATGGATAATTGACAAGAATGATATTCTACCAACAGACCTAATTTCAATGGTACAAATTATGATCAATGGAAAATAAAAATAAAAATAAATTAAGAATGTATATATTTTGATATTTGTAATTTTATGGACTATAAATATTAAATACCATGAACTATAAGAAATACATGGAGTGATGCTTCCAAATCTGCTTACAGTAATAAATATAAAGAAATTAATGATTTTTATTTCATTGGATGTGGATTAATTTAATAGAATATTTACTTGAAATTTTAATTTTTTGAAATACAGGTTACGTTACCTATTTCTCATGGAAAAACATCAAATGTCAATGAAATTGGAATAAATATATACAAAACCAAGTATGTTAATTTTAAAATGAAATATGATGATCATATTTATGATATGTGTCTTAGGTTCCATGAAATATTAAATACCATGCACTTACATGGAAAACAAGTGAGAGACAAAGATCATGTGATGAGATTGCTATGATGCTTACCAGATAGATGGAGTGGAACATATGTGATAATTAGATAATCTTGTTATGTGAGTAAACTACAAGTCCGGGTGTTGATATGAAATATGATGATTCCTGAATAAGAGATTAAATTTAACAATGATATCAATGATGATGATCCAAAAATAAAATCAGCGGCCTTTATGACTACTAGCTCTAGATAATAAGATAAGGAGAAAGAATATGATATCACTTGAAAAGAAACTTTTGATGATAGTGATGATTATATGGACCACATTTCTAGATAATTCAAGATATATTATAGAAAAAATAATCTATTAAATAAATATAATTTCATTGGAAATTGTAAAAACAATGAAAGGTGTAAAAATAATTAGAAAAAGGATGACACTCAAAATGAAAAAGCCATCTAGGAATTTAATAGGAAAAGAAAAATTATAGATGACAATCCAAAATTGATATATAAAAATGTGTATGAGGATAAGGATTGAAGATACAATAGTTCTATGAAAGAATCATGGAGTGCCTCTCTAGATAGCTCATGTTATTCAGACAATAATTAAGAAGATAAGTCTCACATGGAAAAAATGTTCTTTGTATCAAACACATTTGAGGTATAAAAATATTTTTCCTATGTATCCTATCAATATGTAAAAAATTTATGAAAATGATGAAAATGATGAGGAATACATGACCAGTAATGATACGTATGATTACTGTAACCTGATGGAAGATAAATTTCTTTAGCAAAAATATAAATATATATTAGTTTATAAAAAATATTATTTGACAGTAAATCATAAAAACAAAAAATATTTAAAAAGATAAAAAAGATCATCAACTGAAAGAGAATAATGAATTAAAATTTTCAAATGAATAGTTAAATGAATACATATAATAGTTAATTACTCGTAAGAAAACATTAAATCAAATAATTGGAAATCATGTTTCTCCCTAGTATATAACAAGAACTGGTTTCCAAATAGTTTAGAGGGAAATAAAAAAACCATATATACAATAACTGCCATTTCTGAAAATTCATTTAATTCTAATACATAAAAAACTGGACCTAATAAATTATTTATTTATTTAAAATTATAATCTATTTATAAAAAACTAAAACATGAATTTTGGATGCCAAAATCTCTTATTACTAATATATATGGACCCTAGAGTATTTGGGAAACAAAATCATTTTTTGTATAATTTTATTTATGAAACATGTTTCATAACCTCCGTGAAGTTAAATTTTTATTTTGATAGTGGATGTTATAGACATTTGTCTTGTAATTATTCGAACATTATTAATTTTATTAATGTTTAGGTTGGTCATGTCAACTGGTGAAAATGATAATGGAAAATTCATTGGCCTTGGCCAAATATTTAATTCTAATTTAGAATTAATTTCCACATTTATATATATATATTTATTGATTGAAATATAATATACCTAGAATATCCAAATTATGTAATGATGGATTCTATGTAAACTTTTAAAACAATTCCTTTCATGTTTTTAATGAAAAATGTTTTATTTCTACTGCTTTATGAAATGATAATATTTATTATATTTATTTAAACTTGTTATCTTCGAAAAATATTAATTTCATAAGTGCCTTTCAAAAAAATCATGGATTTGGAATATGAGACTTCTCCATTGAAATATTAATTCACTTATATATATAACTAGGAAATTGTAGTTTAGAGAGCAACCAAAGCTTGATTTCTCAAATGATAGATTTTTTGATCCCTTCCAAAAAGGAAAACTACATAAGATTTCTTTTAAACCAATGAATATTGTTTCAACCTCTTAGCCCCTAGATTATGTCTATATGGGCCATTTTTTACCATCCAGATTTTCTAGTATAAATGGAAAACATTATTTATATTTCCATGTAGATGAGTTATATAGATATAGTTGGGTATTCATTCCTAATCACAAAATTTAATCATATTCATAATTTATTATTTATTCCAAATCTGTAGAAGACCATAATGGACTTAGGATTAAGACACAAAGAATTTACCATGGTTGAGAATTTAAAAATAAATATGTTGAGTTTTTTTCTTAAAAAAACAATTATACTCACAATTCTTCATCACCTTGGACACAACTACAAAATTGTGTTAGGGGAATAATAAATAATACTATTCAAGAGAGAGCTTAGAAAATGCTGAATGAGTATGACCAACATATCTACTTTTTTATGATCTAATTAATTCCACATGTTATACTATAAATAAGGTATTAATGAGACATCTCTTAAATATAACTATATATGAGTTCTAGATTAATATAAAACCAAATGTTGATTATATTTGAGTTTTTTGATGTAATATTTTTATTCTAAATACAGTGAATAATTTGGAAAATTTTCTTCAATGAGGGATGAAGGAATTTTACAAGGGAAATTAACATCTAATAAATATAATATAGTGTATAATAAGAGATATAGAACAATGTAAGAATATGTTCACATTACATTTGATGAAAATAAAACCCATTGAAACTATTACTATTTAAGAGAACCCTGAGGATGAAATCTCAACTACAAATCTCAATTCTAATCCATATGAATGTTTAATTAAACTAGAGAAAATTTTACATAGTAATATTCTAGAACTTGAACTGGATGAAGATGATTAGTCTACCACCCCCTCTTCACAATGACCCATTAGAAATAAAAAAACCCTTTATATACTATTATATGAAACCTAGTAAATGTTACACAAACTTGAGAATCTCTTAGAAATAAAATTGAACACCCGACCTTCTTTTCACCAAATGAACCTAAGAACATTAATGATTCCACCAATAGTAAATTATGGGTAATATTTGTACAATAATTACATAATAAATTTGAATGATTAAAATTTTTGAAACTTGTTTATAGACCTAAAAACACCTTCCCTATTAACAATAAGTGCGTTTTTATAATCAAGGTTTATGGGTTAGGAAATATTGTAAGATAAAAGCTAGGCTAGTTGCATAATTTTATAATCAAGAAGAAGGTATTTACTTTGATGAAACCTTTTATCCTTTTGAAATACTTGAATCCATTTGGATATTATTTTCTTATGTAGAACATTTGGATTTCAAAGTATATCAAAAGGATGTTAAAAATGAATTATAAAATGGGTATATAATTTGTGATATTTTTGTTGAATAACCCCCTTTATTTTAAAATCTACATTTTCCAAATCATGTTTTTAAATTAAAAAAAAAGATTTATATGGTTTAAAATATGATCCTAAAACATGGTCAGATATGCTGACCCCCTTTTTTATTTGAAAAAGTGTTTGAAAATGAATAACTGATCCAATTCATTTTATAAAAATAATATCAAAAGATTTTATAATAGTACAAATATATATAAATGATATTATTTTTGGATATGTTAATGATTCCATATGTACTAATTTTTCCAATGTAATGCCAAATGAATTTCAAATGATATTAATGGGTTAACTCAATTTTATTCTTTGATATCACATTTTTTTAAATAAAAAAGGAATTATCTAAAATCAATGTAAATTTACTAAGTATATTTTAAATCATTTAGGTAGATATTGTACTAAAAGTTTTGATACTACCATGATTACCACCTATAAACTAGATCTTGATGAAGATGGGAAATTAGTAAATCAAACTATTTGTAGAAGTTTGATTGGAAGACATTGGAACATACCTACTAGTTGGCCTAGTATTATGTTTATAGTGTGTATGTCTGATCACTTTCAAGAAAATCGAAAATAGAAAAATTTATTACCAATAAAAAGTATCTTAATATACCTCTAGTATAAAACCAAATTATTATTGTTCTATACAAGATGACATGCTTTTGATTTATTATGTTATAGATGCTAATTTTTGTTGTTGCATGTAAGAAAGAAAAAGCACACCCAGAACATTTCATCATTTAAGAAAATATCTCATATCATGGGGTAGTAAGAAACATAATTATGTTTCACCATCTACTTTTGAAGCTGAATATATAGATGTAAGAAGTTTTTTTGCACAAATCTTGTGGATGAAACCTACTTTACTTGTCTTTGTATACAAATTTAGATATGTATCTATAAATTGTGATAAAAAGGGAAATAATTATTTTACAATATCTAGTATCTCACTCTAAAACAAAACACTTGGATATAAGAGATCCTTGTTTTATATATCATTATGAAAAAATTTCTATAATATTAGAATTTATTGGAACTTAACACCATCAAAATAAAATATTATCAAATATATTGAATTTTGATAAATTAAACTATATAAAACATGAATTAGCAATGAAAAAGTTTTTTTGATGGGTCACAACTGCTTTAAGTTACCATTTTTTTGTTAACATTTCTATTCATTTATCGACTAAATTTTTTTAAGGGTTTACATATATTATTAATTATTTTGAATCCCTAAAATCATAAACAATATGGATAAATGAAAGGGTTTAATTAACTTATAATTCATGACTTACCTAAACTTTTCGGTCCTCTTGAACCAATAATCATTCTCCCTTATTACACCGTTGTCTTCGAATGATCTGAATCGCCCATGTGAAGAATGTAGTTGAATCAAATATGAATTAGATAAGGAAATCTACGAAATGAAATATATTTTCTAATAGTTTGGATATTGTTTCACAGAACAAGAATACGAAAAAAATGAATGTTTAAGCATAAAAGGAAATCAATGTGAAATGGATCCCAATTAGAAATACTCTAGTATTAATTGTTATAGAAAATCAGAAATTGATAAATTGATTCACATGAAAACATTGAATTTATTATCCGAGATTAGTATATGATTTCTATCAGAATGATGAGATTATTTAAAAAATGGATATGTTATAAATTTTCATTCATGGTAAAGATATTTCTTTCTCTTCTATGTAATAGGATAATTTATTAAAAGTTCACCACAAAAATGTATATGAGTATTTTCATGGTAGCTTACGGGGAGATAGTGAAATATTCAAATATGAAGTGGCTCTCTAACAATTGACTGGAGATGGTACCGTAAGAAGACCGACTGATCCAAAACATGATGGTTAATGGATATTTTTATTAATGTTTTTACAACATGATTTATGTCCTAGAAAAATTTGATTTCAATACCATGTGATATCAGGATGTTTATTTTTTTTATATGAAAAAACAATGGAAAAATAATCTAAGTATATTTTTAATGTTACATGTATATGAAATGTGTAAGAAGAGCTCATTTTTTAACTCCCTAATATGTTCGATTGTCTTTTTCTTGTCAAAAACATCTTTTAAAAGGGTCATTATGTGCTGGAATCCCTTGAAGAAATACTAGGTAAGATACTATGGAAACTTTTATGATGAATTAAACCCCATTGATCATCCAATAAGTCCTATTGACATAGTGTATACTAGTATGGATACCAATTAGTTGGTTATTACTCTTATGTAGATAGTTATAAAGTGGAACCAAATGTGGAAGATGAAAAAGGAGAAGAAGGATTATTTATTGGAAGCAAAGAGTGATATAGAGATTCCTAAATATCCTTCTAATGTTTCTAATGGGAATTACATTCCATTTGGTTCACAACATACTTTAGAATCTATTTTTTATGAAAATGATTATTTATACACTAATGTAACTAGAGAAGATCAGTGTAATGTATATTCCAATATAACATCATGTGATAATAATGGAAATGAAAATATATGTATTGAAAAATATTCTGAGGAAGAATATGATGACACTTTGGATATTCAAAAATGAGATTGAAATACATGTAAATATGATAAGGATCATGATTATGGAGAAAATAACAATTTACATAATCATAGATATGATATAAATGATGAAGGGAATAATGATCGTGGAAATGGAAGTGACTTGGATGCCCCTGCTGATAATGACTAGTTAATAGTTCAACTACATACATCATCAATTGTGTTATCATGTTAGTTTTGATATGAAAAATAAATAAATTGATACATATATTTCTGATCTCCTAAAAGATACACAAGAATTTATGGATACTAATATTTGGGGGGATAATTCTACCAATCCCATTGATCAGTGAGAATAAATGGATTAATTAAAACATGCATATAACATGTAGTCCAATGACACAGAACATGATCCTTTTGTACATGAAGTTGATCTAACCTTTCAAGTATGTATATAATCTCCAACCAATCATTTAATAGACCTTAGGTTTGTTCTATTCAAGAATTTAAAAATTATACATTTTTTTAGACTTGGTTTTGTTTATAGTGAATATGATGATGAGCATGAAATCATTGTCAAAGGAGAAGGATCCTTAGTGGATCAAACATATAAAAAAAGGGAGTTTAATCATTTTACTCCTATGGAAATAGATAGTTCAGCTGATAATGGTGTTCCTTATTATAAAATATTTCATTAATCTTCTAAAACTATTATACATCTTAATTTAGTCACCCAATCATATTTACATTCATTTCAATGAAATGTTTGTTCTGACTTAGACTCATTGAGAAGGAATTTAGTTTCATATTTTACAAATGTCTTTAAATCTCAACCATCTCAAAGTGATCATCACAGTAAAGAAAGAACATGATATTTGGTTGAATTGGTTATACCACATGTAATACCTAGAATATGATTTCATATACATGAAATGGAGATAGTGAATTTAATATTGAGAACAAAAGTAGAAAATGTGAAAATTTTATTATAGGGTTTGACATCCTCTTTTTCATCACATAATAATTCATTTTCTCACAATTTATAATTAATGAATTTTTATCATTTACATAATCTACAATTGAATCTTCTCCAGTTAAAATTAACAAATATCTTCAAAGGGTATTCAAAGAATAGTTGATTCAACTGAAGGATCTCTCATAAACTCTTCAAATTTTTATGGACGAGAAATCAGATTTCATTAGTGAAATGGAAACGGGATGTAATATAATTATGGATTTTATCATCCTTTGGAAACCCTTTCCTCCATGTCCATAATAAAATATTATATCATAAGAGTAAATTAATATGACATGAGTTTATTCTACCATAAAAACATAGCCCGATTGATACAATCTTGTAGTGATAACTCCATTAGACAGATTTTTCTTCCAGAGTTTCAAGCTATGAGTTTGTCACCCGCTGATGAAATCAGGCACCTCAAACCAGATCTTATGCATGATCCAAATCATCCCCCTACCTCAATACCTTACATTAACATCTCTTATCCAAATTTCACAACTAATGTCACCTCTCATGAATGAGAAAAATACAAAGGTAAAGAAAAAGAAGATCATCCACCAACATATAACCATTGAATCTTTTTAGATGTTTTCTTTTGATATGGATCAATTTTTTTTATTTTCATCATTATAATTTTTTCCTCAAAATCTTTTTAGATATTATTAAATGAAATATTATTATGTCAATATACATTATTTTTAATTCAATTAATTACTATTTTTATTTTGAATAATAATAAAGGGTATGATAAAATTGTATTTATATTTATATAGGGAATTCTCCTAAGAATTTTAAATATTTTATGGAATCATCAGTATAAATTTCTAAATTTTTATCTAAGTTATTAATATCAATTTTATATCCTTTCAAATGATAAGAATATTTCCATTAACACAAATTCATCTATGATTATTTCTGATCCCTCATTTAGTACATGTTTTATAAAATACCATGTTTTGTGATCAATAAAATGGGGAGAATATTGGCCTCTAACTTTCTAGATTATGTTTTAATCTATCTTATTTTAATTATCAAAAACAGTGATTATTTTAGTACTAATGAGTCGCATTTTTTTGGATAACATTTTACTTGGTAATATCATTTCTATGAAAATTTTTTCTTTGTATTATATAGTGTCATAATTTCTCTAGAGTCATCAAAAACAGTTTTTACCATAATATAGATGCCACCACTGAGGAGAGTCACTATCCGTTGAGTCACTGCATAAATTTTTTCAACTAGAGGAGGTACAACTAGAGGATCTACCACCAGGATGCGCTACTGCTATACTCTAAGTCACTGTTACCTATTGATTTAGTTACAACATGTTTGAGATACCACTAGTTTGAGATACCTCCAGATGCTATGTCATGGTGAGCTTTTTACTAATCTTATTTTCTGATGACTTTTCATGAATGGATCAACAACTATATCTATTTGATGATATTTGGAACAAATCTTCATGAAACATTCAAAGAATGACATGCAAATTGTGGATCTGATGTTTCTCTGTATTTGTGAAAGATACGTCTCTCTAAAAAAATAATTACAATATTACAATGACATTTACTAAGAAAAACATATATATAAGTGTGTGACTAAATATTTTAATTCTCATAAGCTTACTAATTGATCTTCTAGGAATATCAATAACACAAAAGCACTACATTAATTACTGAGATTTTTTGAGACACTGAAAGAGATCAACATAAAAATTTTCACATATTTACTATGATGTTATATTATACATATATTTTACACAATAACTCTTTAATTACTAACAAATTCTTATATGGGTATAACAAACACTATGATCAAATAATAATTAGATTTTCTACACTATTTATTATTCATTCTTTTTGTTAATTTATACATTGAGAAGTGGGTTGTTACTCTATTATTAAATAGACACTATGTCCTACACCTAACTGAGTAATACTTGTTATTGTCTCCATTTTTTACATCTATTTTCCAACTGGGTTTGTATAATAGGTCCATGTGTGACCTGTGCTATTCTTACATCCCATAAGTAACTATGAAGAATCATTTTTAACCTGGACATCTTGTAGTTATTGACTGTTTACCTGATACAGGTTGTGGATTAATTTTTCATTATTAAAATATTATTAGTATGAGGTGATTTTCTAGTGGTGGGGATTATGTATCACTAGGAAAAACCCTTGTTTATTCAATTTTCTCATTGGATTATTCTTTTTATTATTATTATATGCTAAATTGTATTTAAATATATGAAAAACTATTACTTTTATAATTAATATTAACATGATTTTATACTCTTTTCCATGTAAATTCATTTAAAAAATTAATGAATTCACAAGAATTATTTCTACTTATACTAAATCACTCATTAGGAAATCTTTTGAAATGAGAAATATTTTACAGTTCGGTTATTTTAAAAAAAATCACAATTTTTTTTATTAATGGGGTTATATTTTATCTTAAATTTTATTGAAAATTTTACATAGAACTCAATTCACCCCCTCTTGGGTTAATCACTCTGAAAAAAAAAATTTCAATTTTAAATATCATTAAACATTATAAATAAATTCGATTAAAAATCTGTTTTCAACCAAAATTCAGTATTTTTAACTGTTCAATACAAGTGAATCTTTAATGAAAAATACCTAAAATTTAACCTAACCTTTTTTATTTTTATTTTTTCTATTAAAATATGATGTTTATTATTACATTTATAAGCCATTAATGTTCCAAAAAGTCGATTTAAAATGGGTTCTCCAATATGAGGCTTAAAAAATGCCTTCATAAGAAATATATTATTTTTTTCAAAAATTTGGGATTAATTTTATCTTAACCCTATAAACTAAATTGGAAGAATATAAAAAAAATATAATATATAATATAATATATATATATATATATCACATTAATATCACTCACTAATTGTAATTATTTTAATTTATTAGGGTAGAAACTACTTTGTGTGGATAATAATATTTTTCATAATATTTAATTGACTTTAATATTTAATTATAATTAAATTATAACCAATGAACTCATTTTATATTTCATTAAACCATATATATTCAAAATTTTGTAAATAATTTTCAGAACTAATAATTTAGTGACATGATTATATTAAATAATATGTCATTATTAAGAAAAACTCAGTAGTTTGTTTTACACAAGCCATTGATGAACGTCATTGGGGGTGTGTAATGCATGATATAAGTGGTATTTTGAATAGGTAAATCTATAATTAATGTTACTTGTAGTTCAGGATTATATTGGATTATCATATTATTCAATGCAATCATAGTTCTTTAATATTAAACATAAAATTATTAGTGTTGCATGAACAGAAAAATATCAAAAATACGAATTAATTTGAATTTTCTTTCACAAAATCATGGGGAGTTATAATTTTGGAATTATAATAATTTATTTTTATATAAAGGAAATCCCTTTGAATTTGTGGAAGTTCATAGGGCTTGATCCCACCACTATAGGACAATAAGGGTTCAATGCCTTCCATAAGTCTATGTGATGTTCTAGTTATTATTTTTTTTATTTTACATAAATTTATTTATTAATAAATATTAACAATGAAACAATGGTGTTATAATTGTGGTTTACATATTAATTTACTATATTGGATAACATTTCTGACCATATTTTTTTGGGATGCTATTTAGAAATAGATGGAAATACTCACCTGTCATTTATATATATTAACAAATATTTTTTATAAATTTTACTACTTATGGTGTAAAAATTTATTTTGGATATTAATCTCATAGAGTATAAGATGATGTAAATATTTATAGAATGAAGCCAAAATAATTAAATTTTTTTAATGAAAAAGAAAGATATCATGTAAGAATATTTCATTATATTCTTA
This sequence comes from Viscum album, assembly GCA_963277665.1. Taxonomy (NCBI): domain Eukaryota; kingdom Viridiplantae; phylum Streptophyta; class Magnoliopsida; order Santalales; family Viscaceae; genus Viscum; species Viscum album. Next base: position 597,896,547 of record OY728134.1, on the reverse strand, counting down.
TATAGAAGAAGAATTCCTCATCATTAGGAAATGGATATTGAAACGAGATTGTTATACAATTAACTCTATATCTAGTGAATAAGTGGAATTTTAAATCAAAACAAATTTAGGGTTTTGTGGTTTTTAAATTTATCTTAATCATTCAAATTATAGTGATCAATGATCTCTATTACCCGACATCATTATTTTGGAATTTTCTTTCCCCCTTTTCCATATCTTCACTTACTACCTACAATATCATACATCCAAACCTATTTATTTTTCCATATATGTTACCATTATTATTTATGTTAAGGTTAATTTTTACCCCCTTTACAATTTTGGTTTTCAAAATGTATTTTTCAAATATAATTCCCTTAACCTATTTGTTCTTGTTAAAATGTGATGATGCAATTTGTTGAATTTAAGGAAAATATAACACCCTATGATTTAACAAGAACAACATTAGATATGATTTATTATATAGAAAAAAATAAGGAAATTATTCAATAATTTAACCTCATGAGACTTTATGATATATTTATTTTTAAATAAATTTTGATATATTCTATAACATTCATAACCGGAAACCCCTAATCTAAATGAACTGTAATATAGTATAAAATTATACCATTATTGCTAAATTAGGGAGTATTAATATTGTTATCTGAATTATTAAAATTATATGGTTCAAATATCAATTAAAAAATTTACTGGTTATCTCTTTGTTTAAAATAAAAAAACAATTATTTCAAAATAATAATATGTTTTTTTAAAAACATTATTTTTCTAAAATATTAGTTTGTCACAATTTGTGCACATATAATAATATTTTCTTCCCACTTTTATATAATTTATTTTGAAGAAAATTGATTATATAATCAATATGTTAAAACTATTTTTGGGTGAGATATTAGTATTTTTCTAAAAATATAATTTTTTGATGAATAGTGACAAATTAGGATTTATTGTAAACATGATTTTTTATATAATTTATAAGGTTGAAATATATTTTAATATTTATTTAATATATAAATATTTAAATTATATGAAAAATTTAATTATTTAGGTCATTGGAATCAATTTCATAATAAATAATGATATAAAAATATTTCGAATTTTGGAACGTTGTTATTTTGAAAAACTATTTTTCAATGTATCAATGAATTTAATTTTAAATTTAAATCATTAAATATATGAATTTATTTTGGAAATAATTGATTCAATTTTTAAAATAATAATTATTAATATTATCTAACATGTTTAACTTAATTTGATTACCATAATTAAAAGTTAATACATAAACAATTATTTTCCGTTATTAAGATCAAAATGGGTTCATCATGAATTATTATAAGAATAAAGTGGATAATAATCAGAAAAAAATGATCAATAACCATTTAGTAGTCAGATTTAGATCTTAGAACCTTTAAATATCATGAATTACACAATTTAGAGGCGTATGACATGAGAATTTTGTGGGTATCACTTTATCTTTTAAAAATAACCCATGTATGTCCTTCCCCAAAACATATAAAAGTAAACCACATATCCTTCCCTCATAAGACATAGAAAACCATTTCATTCAACCAATCCTTAACAAAATATATTACTTAACTCCCTCAAAAAACAATATAGGCCTTATATTGATTACATAGTCTTCTTAAGATGACATTATATATAAAGCTAAAGAGTGTCTTCGAATAAGAGGAAAAATATTTTAACATGAGTTTTTGATTATGTTATTTTTCCACCACCATAACATCATTTTAAACCATGACAATATAAAATCAATAGTATTTAATATATATATATATATATATATAATTTATTTTGATAATTTCATAATCCAGATCATTATCCACTTCCATCAAATGGAAAATGAAACCCATGATCATGTGAACCATGGACTTCCACCTCATGAAATAACGTAATTCCTTTTCCATCACCACATTTCAAGTATGGTTTTAATTTAAATGTTAACTTATAAAAATAATATTTCTATAATTATTATACATTCGAAATTTTAATATAGAATATATGTTCTTATATATCATTACATGGGGGATACGATAATGTCACTCATGTCTGTGACGAACTATCTGCTTATAGAGCGATGTGATTCATTTTTTTCTTATTCTTTACATAATAGGTATTATATAACATCATAATAAATCCATGATATATTAATAACATAAAAATTATTCTATAAATATTATATCACATCAAACATATAATCTTCTAATCCATTGAAAAATAATAATGGTTGTCGTTTGTAAGTGTGGACTACCACCTCCTTATAGATAGGTGGGATAGTTTTCACATTATTTTTACATGTATGGTAATAATGATATATTATAATAATATAAGTAATATATATAACACAATAATGACTATGGAATGTTTAATTAAAATTTATTTTACATTCATTCTATAGGTTAATAAAAATGGAAACAATGTTCATATGTATGTACATCTAACTGTTTCCATGAACTATGTATTTAATTTTCTATATTTAAATTTATATATAATATAATTAAATATATTAGTAATAAATATGAAATATAAATATTGTTTAAAATTATGGATATTATGTAATAAACTAATTTAATGAAAAAAATATAAAGAAATGTAACAATTATCACATGAAATAGTTACTTTAATAACAAATTGTAAATAAACAAGTGATACAATATTATTGGTAAATGATATATGGTATGAAATATTATAGTATAGGTTAATAAAATATTTTGAATAAAACTATATTTAAAATACATGAGATTAAAATATGTATGATGTAAATTGGATCAGATGTAAGGGTTTCACATCTCTCTTTTAATATAATGAGACATATACCATATTCAAAACAATTTCCACTATGTAGTGTATATATTGACCCTTTTTATATGTTATATCATGAATATATTTCACTTCATGAAATTTAATTTTTCATTGGGTGTTACTACTACTATTGGGATTATGATTCATAACATATAAAAGTGTTAATGGATTTATATTTATATCCCATTTTAATCAAGATTGTTTATACATGAATTTAAATTGAAAAAGATTATTTAATTATTATATAATAAAAATTTATAATTTTGTTCTTATATGGTTATTCATGTTTCTTTCAATTAATATTATTATATTCCACTCATTGGTAATGAAAATGATTGAGAAAATATTTTTAATAAACCAATACATACTCTCTCTCTTCAGTAAAAAATAATTTATATTCAAAAACCATATTTTCTAAAAATGTATTTAGAAATATGTTTATATTCTAATATTATTTTTTTAAGTAAATTTCTACCCATTTATTAATTTTGATCATTTTTAATAGAATATTATTGTCGTTTTCCAAATAAGGAAGGTTTTTATTTTTTAGAAAATATTGAAAGATTTATTTTTTTAACATGTGCGTTATGTACATAATTTACCATCATTCTATAAAATAAATGTTTTAATGATTAATTCATATGCTCAGATGGTTATTTTTAAACTAAAATGTTTTCCTAATATTTTTTTTAATTTTTATTATTGAAAAATATTTTCATTATGAAATATAAATTTAATTTCTATGGTATTTCGATTAATCAACTATATAAAAGATTTTTTGTAATTATAATCCCTTAGGTATATATTTTATTGATATCATCTTCATTAGTTTTGTTGATAGTTTATAATTTTTTGTAAAAGGGAATGTGATGAAATTTTCATTCTTGATTAAATTTTGTAATCATTACCTTTCCCTTTAAATATTTTTGTTTTTATCATCATTAGACCTTATATTTCCATTAAATATTTAGCTAATTTATAAAAAATATACCTATTACAAAAACCATATATAACTTATTCATATGTTATTTTACATTGGAAATTATATGGTTGAACTCGGAATTCTTTTTAATTTTAATTCCTTAAATGATACATAAATTTATGGATAAGGAATATTTTTCATGAAAATTCATTAATATTTGATATTTGAATAATTCTGTGGACATGATGCGATTGTTGAGGCACTGTTATATACAACCACATGATGCATCGATAGTCTCATGATATCTATAAATTATTTAAACTTATTTAAATGTGGATTTTATGTACCAAAAAATAGTATCAAACTGTTTTGAGAATCTTGTTGATAGTAGAGGTATCATTATTCCAATGATTATGACGATTAGTAATTAAGAATTTCCTTCATTTTTAATTCATTTAATATTATTATCCATGAAATTTTCACATTGATATTGCCTCTAGATGAATTTAATTAATTGTTAATTGATTAGATGGAATTTTTATTTGGTTATTTAAATATTCACATTGATGAATACTTATCTATATATGATTTTCTAGTCAGTTAAATGGAATGTGTATTTAGTTATTTACAATTCCAGGTTTATTATGCTTTTTGATTAATCAAAGCTTCTGTTGTATATAACCCTTACTAAACATTCGATCTCTCCTATATTGTTCTAACATTCCCAAAAATCTATTAAGCATACTATGAATGATATGTAAGGAAGTTTATATGGGAATAATTATATTCTCATAAAAATATTATATGTTAATTTTAAATTATAAATATATTTTAGGGATCACATATGTGTCTTGTTTACTAATTTTAATTAACTACTCTGTCCATTAGGATACGATCAGTAGTATATTATTCCAATGTAGTAACATAACCACAAACTCAGGGCTACAAGGTTTAGGTTGTTTATTATAAGTGTGCAATAAGTGATGAAAAAAATATTAAGAAAAAAACATTTTAATTATAAAGAATGGTTTATCCTTATCCTATGCCTATAAAAAAATTAAATTAATGTTAAAAAAATTGTTTAAAATAATATATATATAATTAAAAACTTTCACCAATACTAAATAATGATATTTATTATTATAAAAATACTATTTTCTTATAAATAACTTTCCTATAAAATATAACTGTTTCATTCATTTATATTTAATAAATATCCAATGAATTAATTTTCCCGTATCTACACCAAATATTTTTATAATATAGTTAGTTTTATTCATAACATCCAATAAAATATATTTGATATTACTATAGTAAGATATTATTTTAATATTATATTATTGTTTTTTAAACATGGTGTTTCATGAAACCCTTTCAATCAAGATAATTAAATTCATTTCAGAAATTTAGTTCCTTAAATATTTTTGTGTTGAAAAATCATTGTATATAGATTAATGATCAAGAATAGATAATTAATATATCATAAATATACACATATCTATAACCACCAAATATTATCATTCCATCGCTTACATCATATTGATAGCACATTACTCATATAAAGGAACTACAAGAAATTCAAGTGGGAGATGATTGAAATGTCATCAGCTCAAGAACCTTATAGTTTACCACGTGCTCCTCTAGTAAATAAGATTCATAGAGGGAACCTAATTCCATATTTTGTATTCCCCTAATCCTGAAATTCCATCTGATATGAATGTCAATCAATGATACCCTTCTTATTGTCCTCTATTACTCGTTGAGTTATACAGACATAAGATATGTGAACACTTTATCCATAATAACATATAATAATGTCTATTTTATTTTAATCTATAACTTCCAGGATCCGTGTGACACATAACAGATATCCTGAACCCGGTTGGTCAGTTGAACTCAAGCGCATTTCCTCAAATGCCAGAAGCTTCTGACTAGCAGTGAGGGCCTAGGTCTGATAGTGGGAAAACTATGCCCACATTTGTCCAAGTGTAGCACAATAGAAAAATTTAAACATACCAAACACTGATGTTTTAAAAAATACAAAGCTGAAAGGACAATGGTATTGAAGAAAAAGATAAACAAAAGTAATATATATATATATGATGATGCAATATGTCATATTTCTAAGAAAGAAATCGAAACAGGACACACTGTAATCAAATACAATACAGTACAAAGTACCAAGAACAGAAAAGAAAAATAAAATAATGCAACAAAAACTCAATAACATCGTAAGCCTATTCTCGGTCCCATGATCTCCAACTCCTCTTCAACAATCAAGTACATGTATAGGGTCCCTTTCCATTATCAACACCGGAAACAATATAATCGGTTTGGGCCCATGACATGACCCAAACCGGGTGTGAGAAATAAATCCCAGTAGGTAACCACCAAAGGATTGTGCCCAACAGCCAGTGAAAATGTGCCACAACAGTGTGCAATAATAAAATGCAGTAAACTAGGCATTTCTCAAATGTACTATCTCTATCATTTACATTGCCATTTTGTCAATTATTTATCAATTCAATGATTGTGATTTACCTTGGTAGGTACAACTTATGAAATCAACATAGTGAATACTCCAAGTAAACATTGTCCTCAGACATGAAAATCCTTAACCACAGGTAAATAGAAATGAAACCCTCATGTAATTGCCCTCATGCATAACAAATATTTTCCTTAGGCATATGATATTTCGCCCTCAGGCACAGAATCCACTGCCCATAAGAATAAGAAATATTTCCCTCAAGAAAAATGAATCATTTATCTCAGGTTAAGAAAAACACTTCCCTCAGGATACAAAAGTAACCGAGAAAGCACAACACATAAGAAAGAAATTGATATATGATTCCTCTCAAGAAAAATCAATCATGCTATAATCACGGCATACCCATAGGTGTCCTATCCGAAACAACCGATAAGGATGTAGATCTAGGATAAACGATTACCCATTCAAACATAAATACCTTTACTTCAGGAATGAATTAGAAAGAATGTTTCAATAAGAGAGTATAACTCACCCGCATGGTTCAAACAGGATAGACGGCTAAGGAATCGGAGTCACGGTGTATGGTCTGGAGCTCTTCCAAGTTCTGGACTTCTCTCCCACGGCTCTCGTCTTGTCCTACGCTTCCTCTTCCAAAAGAGGATGCTACTGCCTATTTGTAACAAAAAAACATTACTACATGGTGTGTACTCTCAATTACATGACGTGTAATTTCCAATTTTATTAATTGTTTCTCTGGCGGCCACTTTCCACCTTCTCATTGTTCATCAGTCGACTTGAAGTACATGACGGGTACTACCGTTTTACTGGTGACTACTCCCATCACCATACTGTTCACCTACCGACTGATTACATGGCATGTATATACTAGGTACACGGTGTGTTGTTATTTTTTACACCCGTCATTGCTGACAGGCCTACAACCCCTGTATACTCATCCCACATGGCCAAAGTACACAATGTGTGGAAATAGACACGATGTGTACCCATAAAATTTGGGATTTCCCCCCATTTTCTTTATTTTATAAAGAACACTTAAGGAAAATGGAACATAAGAAACCCATAACTCAAGAATAAGAATTGGGTTCTTACAAACTTCCCCCATTAATGCAATTCATCCCTGAATTTCCCTTCCAAGGATGGTGAAGATAAATATGAGAACAACTCTTACCACAGTGCACATATGTTGGTCTCCCACTCCCAGGTTTTGTCCAGCAGTTGGTTATGCTACCATAGCACCCATACAATAGGAACTGACCAGCCTCAGATAAACTTCATGCTCCTATCAACAATATGAATCGGATTCTCCTCAAAGGATGCATCGACCTGAAGTTCAACCACCTCGGGCTGAAAAATGTGATATGGGTCTGAGTGATAACGGCACAACTGAGATATGTGGAAGATGTTGTCTATGGCCCGGTACCTTTGTGGTAACTGCAACCGATAAAAAAATGATCTGACTCTCTCCAAAATCTCAAACGGCCCCACATACCTCTGTGAAAATTTTCCCTGTCTCACGATTCGTCTATGTCACAACCTCGGTGATACACGCAAGAAAACATGATCCTCGAACATGAACTCCAAGGGTCATCAGTGACTATCAGCATAAGATTTATAACGATACTGGGAAGCATCTATCAGCTTATGTATCAACTAGACCTGCTCTGAGGTCTCATACATGAGACATGGTCCCAGTAAAGATGCCTCACCTACCTCCAACCTGCACAAAGGTGATCGTCATGGCCTACCATATAAAGATTCGTATGTTTCCATATCAATAGTTTCCTGAAAACTATTGTTGTAGGAAAACTCAACCAGGGGTATGTGCTTCTCTCAAAACCCCCCAAGTCTAGAACGCATGCATGCATCATGTCCTCCAACACCTATATCGTACGATCTCACTGGCCATCGGTCTGATGGAGGTAAGTTGTGCTCTGAATCACCTGTGTACCCAGTTCTCTCTAAAAACTCTTCCCGAAACGAGATGTAAAATGGGATTCCCTATCTTAATGATAGAATGAGGGACCCCATGAAGACGTACCACCTCTTGGATATACATATTTCTGAGCTCGTCAACACTGAAGGTCTCATTGATTGGAAAAAAGTGATCTACCTTCGTATGTCTGTCCACAACTACCCATTTGATTTCATTTCCTCTAGGTGACCATGATAACCCCGTCATAAAGTCCATCACGACATTATTCCATTTACACTCTAGAATGGGTAACAGTTGTAACAGTCTGGCAGGCCTCTGATGCTCTGCCTTCACCTGCTGACAAGTGGAACATCTCCTAACAAAACCAGCTACGTCTCCTTTCATACCTAGCCACCAATACTGATGTCTCAATTCATGGTACATTTTGGAAACTCCAGGATGCACTGCTCATGATGAAGAATAAAACTCCCACATAAAATACTCACATATATCCTCTGGAACCCACACTCATACATGGGTACATAGTACCTCATCATCACCTATTTTCCAACTAGTAGGTGGGTCCTCACTTTCCACCGACTCCCGTAGAACATGGCCTTCTGAATTCAATAGTTGTCTCATCCACACTCTATCCTGGAGGGTGGAAGTCACAAATAAGGATGAATGATAGGCTTTCCCCTGACTATAGTGCTCTTCCAAATACATCTCAGAGAACAAATCCATAAGATTCCACTCACCACTGGACTCTTGCACTACCTGTATCTGTGTCCTCCTGTTCAGTGCATCAGCTCCTTCTTTAACCCTACCAGGTGTATAGGCAAGCTCAAAGTCGAAGGACTGAAGTTATTCAACCCACCTTCACTGTCTCAAATTCATGGAATGCTGGGTAAAAATGTATTTCAGACTTTTGTGGTCTGTAAACACCAAAAAATGTTCTCCCTATAGATATGTCTCCAACAGCATAACACATGAACAACTACATCCAACTAGAGATCATGGGTCAGGTATTTCCTTTCATGATTCCTCAATTACCGAGACCCGTACGCAATAACTCAATCGCCCTACATCAACACTACTCCCAGCCCAATACCTGATGCATCATAGTATCTTATTTAGATCACCCCATTCTCTGGAAGTATCAGGACTGCTATTGACGTCAACCTTCCCTTCATCTCTTGAAATGCTATCTCGCAAGATTTTGACCAAACATACTTCAGACACTTCTTAGTAAATCCCATCAATGGAACAGGTACGTAGGAGAAGTATTTTATAAATCCCCTGTAGTAACCAGACATCCCTATGAAACTCCGTATTTCAAACACGTACTTAAAATGCTACCAAGAAACTACTGCTCTCACTTTCTCTAGGTATACTACAACTCCTTCCTCTGAAATAATATGAACCAGGAAGTATATCTGGTCAATTAAAAATGGGAACCTGGAGATCATAGCATATAACTGATGCTCTCTTACTGTACTCAGTACGATCTCAAGATGGGTGGCATGGTCATGTCGAGTGTGAGAACACCAAGATATCATCCACGAAGACAACCACAAATGAATCCAGATATGGACGGAACACACGGTTCATCAGATCCATGAAAACTACTGGCACATTTGTGAGTCTGAACTAAATGACCAAGTACTCATATAGACCATATCATCTCTGAAAGGCAGTAAGCGGTATGTCCTATGGTCATACGTGCAACTGATGATATTCAGATCTCATGTAAATCTTGGAGAACACTTATGCTCCATGGATTTGATCAAAAATATCATCAATCCTTGGCAAGGGATATCAGTTCTTAAACTTCAACTGGTTCAACATCCAATAATTGACGTAGATTCGGTGGGTACTATCGACCTTCTTCGCACACAGGACAGGAGAACACAATGGAGAAGTACTAGATCAGATGAAACCCTTTTATTGTAACTCCTCTAACTGTGTTTTGAGATACTGAAATTATGGAGAATCCATCCTATAAGGTGGAATGGACACCGGTGCTACCCCTGGAACAAGCTCAAAAGAGATATCCATCTCTCACTTTGGAGGTAGACCTGAAAAGTAATCCAAGATAACATCCCTAAAACGATCAACCACTGGAAGGAATCCTTCTAACAAGTTCCCTGGTAATCCAAATATAAACTCGCAATCTGGGATGTCACTTCACCATGCCCATGATGCATGGGTCCAACTTGGCTCTCTTGGAAATCCCATTCATCCTTTTATAGAAACTCTCCGCCCTCTGGTGACATGAAAATCACCGTACGATGATAGAAATCTAAAAAGGAAAGAAAGGGTACCAACCACTCCATACCGAGAATGATGTCATAGCCCGTCATCTATAATACATAGAGGTCCCATAAAAAGTGACACCCACCAATCTCTAAGGGGAACTCCTTGCACTAACTCACACCTCCCGTTCTATTTCCCAATGGAGTTTCTCACATCATAATATCAGAGGAAGAAGAAGAAACACAGAGCCCAAGGCTCTCTACAATAGTCACTAAAATAAAGATATGCATAGCACCAATATAGAAAAGTATTGAAGATAAAACAAAAGAAACTAGAATAGTACCTATGACAGTGAACAATCCGAGATCTTGCTCATGTTGGGTCCGTTGCACTGAAAATGTATGCCTAGTGTCGTAGCCCTATGACACAATCTGGATACACTGAGCTGACCCACCCTGTTGTCTCTGATATCTTGGTGTCTAGCTAACACGGCCTCGACCACCACCTCAACCTGAATGTCCTGACATATTCCAATTCCCTAACTAGTATGAAGCTGATGTCCCTACTCTTGCACATGAAGTCTGCATGGAACCCCTCTCACTAGTCACTAGTGGAAACGCCCTATAAAAATGCTGAAGATGACCCGTCTTGTTGTAAGCTCGGCACTACATTGGGTCATGTGGACACTTAGGTCTTTTGTGACCCTCTTTACCACACTGGTAGCACATTATCTGGCCACCTGAAGAATTTGTCTAGCTATTAATGCCACGGTGAGATAAATCCATCCGCCGCATCCTCTTACCGGTAAAAACAGTACTAGAAACTGGTGTTGAACTTCCCTATCCTGCACCACTAGCATCCCATAGGTTTTTCTCAGTAATCAATGCCTGGTTCACAATAGCATGTACTATAGGAAACCTAAAAACATTCATCGATGCTCAAATTTCACACTGAAGATCATCCTCAAAGTGTCTATCCCTAAACGCCTCATCACCCAACAGAACAGGTGTGAAACACTGTAGCTCGGTGAAGTGGGTAGATTAATCCATCACTGACATGGTGCCCTACTTCAAATTCATGAACTCTCGAGCTCGATCTTCCCTTAGCATATCCGAAAAGAAAAAGTCATAGAAGACTTCCTGAAAATCTTTCCATGCCTTGTCTCGGTGATGCTCGGTCTGGGTGGTAACATCCCACCATCTCTTGGCAGAATCACAGTGCATGTAAGTAGTGAGCTTGACTCTCCTCCCTGGAGGAGTCTCAAGATGCTCGAAGATAGTATACATAGAATATAGCCATGACTCCGCAACCTGTGGTCTGCCATCCCCTGAAAATGTTGGCGGATGCTGCTGCTGGAATATACGTGTCAGCTCTTGTAGCACCCCAAAAACATCATGGCATGTTTCTCTTAAATACATTCTAGTTATAGCCTATATTTCATGAATCCTTGAGCCTATATGTAATAAAACATGGTTAATTATAGGATATATCCCTAACCTAGACATTAAACTCAAATTTTTTAACTCTGCGATTTGAATTTTAAAAATCTGACAAACACTATTGTGTTTGAAATGATATTTAGAGTCTGATAGAATTAACATAATTTTTGTTGAATAGTAACCTACCCTTATGAATAGTAACCTACCCTTATGAATATTAACTTACCCTTATGTATAGTAATTTGACTCTTATGAATGGTGTCCATGCCCTTGAATGTATAAATGAATTTAGGCACCTTGAAAAAGAAGATGAATATTTTAAGTGTTTATATTTTTTGATTAAATAATTATTTTAATTAAATATTTAATTAATCATATTAAAAAAATTATTTTTGAAATATGGATATCATTTTTGGATTCTACACATCGAAAAATGTTTAGGGTGAAATATTGGATTTTACTGAAATACTTAAATTATTTATGAATAGTAACATGCGATAATTTATGATAAATGCTAAATAATGGATTAATTTAGTCATTGATGATGATATACTGATGTAAGCCCAATTGGTTCGAAGTCACATGCATATATTACTGTTCTTGGTTTTGTAATACTCACTATTGGTTGTCTTGAGAGGAAATAATAAATTAATGATTACAGTATTAAGAAAACTACTCTCCCCTCCACTATATAAAGCACTCCTCACCCCCTCTTCCTCTCACACCACTAAAGACTTGTGCCTTGCCAATATTCTGTCAAAATCTCTCCCCAAGATCCTCCCCAATGTCGAAATTCTCCTAGCCTATTCAAAATACCAAATCCTCTCCCCCTTAAAGGGTTCTCAAAGGAGTCAGTCTCAAGAGGGAAATCCTCGTTCCCATTCTTTCATTTATTTTAAGTTCTTTTCTTTTTATTTCCTTCCTCACCATAATAGTATGATAAATCAAGTGACATACATGTACTATAATGTTATCATGCTAATGGAATTTTTCATTACCTTCTCTCCTTTCCCCACCATTTATTTGAAATAAATGAAAGAACCATTTGAGATGTGATAATTTAGCACATTCAAGGACAATCGTTTATCAATTTCAATTATAATCATTAATTATCATCATGAAACTATTTGTGTTGTGGTTGAACCTGACTATTATATATGTAATATAACCTATTTTTAATTATGTAATCCTTTTGTACAAATGGTATTATGTTATAAAGGAAAACATGTTCATTGTAATCAAACCCACCGTTTTGCCGAAACAGTTGTCACTATGGTTATATATATAATAATTTGACATCACTCTAAGTAACCAAATTAAATTTAAAACCATATAATATTCTGGATGTTCACTAATAGAGTATAACTTATTTTCTGGAAAACCACATCCAGCTTATATATTTATCTGAACTTGAATACAAGAGAACTGATCATTTAAAACCAAGTAAACAAACGAGCCCAGACAATGAAATTGAACATTATAACTAATTAAAAGGCCTTCAATGAAATAAAAAGGGTTATAATAAATCATTTACATATAGAATAGGTTCTGAACATATGAATTAATAAGCCTAATTTTTTTATTCAGGTCTTAAATAACAGGTCCTAAACACCTTCAAGCATATCGTAAGGGATCCTATCTCCCACTTTTGTTCAAGAATCTCTCCTATGTTGTGCCCTTTTATTTTTAATTTCTAATGATGGGTTATGTTTTTTCACCTCCCCCACACTTCCCTTGTGACATATAAATAACCGAATACAACTTTTAATGCTCATTAATCCCTTGCAATAACACTCATTACCATGTAAAAATGTTTGTATGGGGTTTCTCATATCACTTTCATTTTTGTGAGATTTTCATTGATTGCCAATTGTTTTTTGAATGTGGTATATGTTTACTTCCATTTGATATATAATAACATTATTCTCTTAATATTAATTTTTTAAAATGATTTATTTGAGGGTTATTAAATTTTGGTCATATGATTCAACCGATTACATTGTGGTAAGAGCCTTTGTCTCAACTACTATTTTGTTGTAACTAACTTTGTATTGTGCACCTAATAATCCCTATGTGGTGTACATACTGCCCATTTGAGATCACTTTTTATTTAAAATTATATTTATGTTAAATATCCATAATCACAGATCATGGATATGTTTTTTTTTCTAAACCATATACCATTTTACATACGATGTTAATTTGGAAAGTTATTATAATTATGGAAATACTGATAAATCCATATACTCTACTCTATACTAACATTGATAAGGCATATTTATCTTGTCTTGAATCAATGTATAAATAATTATATGGACATGTAGGATAGGGTGGGTCCCACTATATCCCCTTGATGCGTCGGTAGGTCTCATGAGACAAATCAGTTTGCGGCAAACCCTTCGAGTCTGTTTCCAAAAATCAGACGGGTTTCTACCCATAGAACTAATCCATTTTTACGGTATTATGGTTCATGTTCCAGATACATGATGTACAATTAATAATCATTTTATTTATTAATTCACTCTTGGTTACAACACTCCTGGGGGATATGCTTAGGATAATTCATATTTTCTTTTTAAGCCATTATGAACGATTGAAATGTAAATTATTCCTCAAAGAAACCATTTTTTTGATTATGGGATTAGCCATGCATAGGATCGTGATATATGAAAAGTATTTTTTTATGTTAATATATAAATTATGAATCATAACCTAATCTAGTTTGTTCCATTATTTAGAAATAGAGTCTAATAGAATAATGGGAATCAACACTCGTGTACAATGTAGGGATCTTCCCACTGAGCAAGTCAACACGGTCATTGTTGGAGAAGATCAGATCATGACAATATTGGGAAAACTTACTCAGGTTGTAATTAATAACCATTCCACCCCTATGTTGGATCATTTAATGTGGAATAATCTCCCATCTTTCATCAGGACTACTAATCCAGTGGTTTTTGAGAAATGGATCAAGTCCCGTTAAAATATATTACTCGCATTAATATGCAATGAAAATGAAAAGGTAGTACTTTTGGTATATTGTCTCAAGGGGGACACTGATCAATGGTGGTATTTGATTCAAAATACCATAGAGGAAGATGAAATATATGATATGAAATGGAGTACTTTTAAGGAAATATTCTTTGAAAAATATTTCCCCCGTGAGAAACAAACTGAAACGAAGAGGAAATTCTTTAGCACAAAACAAAGGGAAGAAGACAATATTGCAGAGTATGAGGATTATTTTACAAGTCAATCCAGATATTCCATAGATTATGTACATGAATAGACACACAAGGTTGATCATTTCTTTGATGGTCTTAAGCCATGTCGTCGAAGGCCACTGGCATCTCAATCATTTTCATCATATGATGAAATTGTATCAAGTGCCATCAAAACAAAGAAGTAATTTTCTAGATCACATCCTTTCAAAGGAAACCATGTTAAGAAGCATTACTCTGATAACAAAGGAAAAGGAGAAGCATCCAAGAAGAGAAAGAGAAAAATGCTATTCCAATTATGTGAGAATTGTGGAAAGAATCATCTCGGGAAATGCTTGAAAGGCATGGGAGACTTCTATAACTGTGGAGAAAAGGGTCATCAATCTGATATATGCAAGGGGAATAAAAATGTAATTATATTCAATGCTACAATTGCAAAGAAATGGGAAACTATTAAAATAAGTTTCCTAATCACCAAGGAAACATGCCTCAGAAAAATCCAAGAGAACATGGGAGATTCTATGTGATTACAACTGCAGAGGATGAAATTCCTAATGATGTGGTGGTAGGTACTTTAATTGTTTCTTCAAACATAGCCAACACATTATTTGATTATGGATCATCACATTCATTTATATCTTCTCAGTTTTCCAAGAAAATTAGATATGTCAAATTTGACTTGATAATGGAGTTGTCAGTCAAAACTCTCATGGGATGTATCATTGCAACAAAGGCATGTCGAATAGCCCCCCTCTATACACCAAATCACGATTTAGTTACTAACCATATCATCATACTAATGACTGATCTTTCTGTATTTATCGGTATGTATTGGCTATCAAATTATGATGCGAAGAATTATTGTGAGATTAAGGATGTTACAATTTTGAAAAATGGTGTAGAATTTCTTATCTTTAGGGTAGAAAATTCACCACCATATTCTTATCTAGAACCACCCCCAGTAGCTATACAGAATTCAGTACTTGGAGAGGAAGATAAACTAATATCTATGGGCATGGAATGAAATCTTCAAATTGAAGATGTGCACATAGTTTAAGAGTATATTGATTTATTTCTATAGGATTTATCTGGACATCCTCCAGATCAGGTAGATGAGTTATCTATTGATTTAATTCCTCATGAAAGACCTTTATCAAATACTCCCTATAGAATGGAAACTATGGAATTAGTAGAGTTAAAGAAACAACTATAGGATTTGATTGAAAAGGGATTTATTCGACCTAGTGTTTTTCCATGGGAAGCCCATGTCCTTTTTGTCAAGATGAAAGATGGATCCATGAGGCTTTGCATTGATTACAGGGAAATAAATGCTATTACAATATTGAATAAGTATCCTCTGCCCCTGATTGATGATTTCATTGATCAACTTCATGGATCTCAATACATTTTGAAGACTTAAATTTGATCCGGATATCATAAACTGTGTGTGAGGAAGGAAGATATTCTGAAGACAGCATTTTGAACCAGGTATGGGAATTATGAGTTTATAGTGATGGCTTTTGGACAAACGAATGCACCATCTTTTGTCATGGATTTAATGAATCGAGTTTTCAAGGAATATCTTGATAAAATTTTTGTGGTTTTCATTGATGATATCATCTTGTATTAAAAAATCTATGAAGATCATGAGAATCATTTAAGGATTATTCTGAGAACTCTTATAATAAATAAATTATATGGGAAGTTTAGAAAGTGAGAATTTTGGCTTCAATTAGTTTCTTTTCTAGGCAATATTGTCTCTAAGGATAGAATCCAATATGATCATGCAAAGACAAAGGAAATCCAAGAATGGACCACAAAAACAAACATAACTGAGGTATGCAGTTTTATTGGCTTAACAGGTTAGTATCGGCGTTTCGTTAAGAATTTTTTTTGATTGGATAACCCGCTAACCAAGCTCACACGTAAAGGAGTTATGTTTTTGTTAACAAAATAATGTACATAATGCTTTGAAGAATTGAAAAGAAGACTGGTCAATGATCCAATTTTGACTCTTCCATCAGGATGTGGTGGATTTTTAATATACAGCGATGCATCTAATAATGGACTGGGTTGCGTCCTCACGAAAAACGATGAAGTAATTGCTAATGCATCAAGATAGTTGAAGACTCATGAGAAAAATTATCCAACTCATGATCTTGAGTTAGCTGCCATAATCATTTCTCTAAAAATATCGAGGCCTTAACTCTACAGAGAGAGATGTGAAATTTATACAGACCACAAGAGTTTAAAATAAATTTTCAGACAAAAAAGAACTCAACCTGAGGATGAGGAGATGGCTTGAGTTACTCCATGATTACGATTGTTCAATACAGTACCACCCGAGAACGGCGAATAAGGTGGCATATGCATTAAGAAAGAAAGATCATGGACTTCTACATCAAATGAGGATTGAAAAAGATCCTATATTTTTGGATCAACTAAATATTAATATGGGAATTGTTAAGGAAAGGGAAACATCATTACTCTTTGAAATGATTGGTCAACCATATTTATTAGAGAAGATAAAAATCTCTCAATCTAATTATGAGAACCTGCAGAAAAAATTAATGCTTTCAAGTATAAGACACTGGCTGAGCTCTTGTATGACAATGGAGTTTTGAAATTTGGGAAGAGGTCGTGAATTCCCTCAGTACCTGATCTAAAAACGAAACTACTAGACGATGCTCATAGCTCAAATTTCACTATACACCGGGGTATCACCAAGATATATAGTGATCTGAATGAATATTTTTGGTGGGATAATATGAAGTGTGAAATTGCGGACTATGTGTCATGATGTCAAGATGGTCAAAAAGTGAAGGAAAAGAGACAACATCCCAAAGGAGTGATGCAACATCTACCTATTTCTATGTTGACGTGGGATAACTTTATGATGGATTTTTTCCCTGAACTACCAAGGACACCTAGAATGAATGATTCAATATGGAAAATTATTGATCATCTCGCCAAATTAGAACATTCCTTAATATAAGAGAGGGTTTACCACTTGAGATCCTTGAAAGACATTATGTTAATGAAGTCGTAAGACTTCATGGTGCACCTCTATCGATTGTGTCTGAATGAGATCTCTGGTTTACATTAAGATTCTAGAAAATTCTATAGATGGATTTGAATACTAATCATTGTGTGAGTACTGCTTATCACCCCCAAACTGACAGACAGTCTGAAAAGACTATTAGGACACTAGAAGATATGCTGAGGTCATGTCCTCTTAACTTCCAAGGTATGTGGGATCAATACTTGCCTTTGGTATAATTTTCATACAATAACAGTTTCCATTCTAGTATTCAAAGGGATCCACATTATGCATTATATTGAAAGATATGTCGAACTCCAACTTGTTGGGAAAATGTTGGTGAGAAGAAACTTATATTCCCAACACTTATTGAAGAGACCACAACAAAGGGGATGAAGATACAAACCCATATTAAAGAATCCCAATGTAGGAAGAAGATTTATATTGAAAACTATATAAAGGAATTGGAATTATAAGTGGGAGATCATTTATTTCTGAATGTATCTCCATGGAAGGGTATCTGAAGGTTCGATAAGAAAGGGAAACTGAGCCCTAAGTACATCGGACTATTTGATATTCTGGAAATGATCAGTGTTGTAGCCTACCTTTTAGAGATGTCTCCAAATCTCTCCCAATTTCATGATGTATTACACATGTAATTGTTAAATAAATACAAGCCAGACCCAATGCATGTACTCACATTTGAGGAAATTGAACTAGAACCTGATTTTTCATACTATGAAAAGCCTATCGGGATTCGTGACACATGGGAGCTGGTATTGAGAAATTAGAAAACTCATCTTATAAAGGTTCTCTAGAGAAACCAGAATATAGAGGAAGAAACATGGGAACCTGAGGATGTTATGAAAAATAATCACCCATATCTCTTGGGTGAGTTTCATATATAAAATTTCGAGGATGAAATTTCTAAAGGAGGGAATAATGTAGCACCCCAAACACTTCATGGTATATTTCTCTTAAATACATTATATTGATAGCCTATATTTCATGAATCACTGAGCCTATATGAAACAAAATAGGGTTACTTATAGAAGATATCCAAAACCTATCCATTAAACATAAATTTTCCAACTCAGCGATTTGAATTTTAAAAATCTGACTTACACGATTGTGTTCAAGATGATATTTAGAGTCTGATACAATTAACATAATTTTCAGTGAATAGTTACCTACCATTATGAATAGTAACTTACCCTTATGAATTTTAATATGACTCTTATGAATGGTATCCATTCCATTGAATGTATAAATGAATTTAGGAACCTTAAAAATGAAGATGAATATTTTAAGTGTTTATATTTTTCAATTAAATAATTATTTTGGTAAAATATTTAATTAATCATATTTAGAAAATTATTTTTCAAAAATATACTTCATTTTGGGATTCCACACATCGAAAAATGGTAAGGGTTAATTTTTGGGATTTTTCTGAAATACATAAATTTTTTGATGAATAGTAAAATATGACAATTTATGATAAATGCTAAATAATGAATTAATTGATTCATTGAGGATGATATACTTATTTAAGCCCAATTAGTTCGAATATAAATTTATATATTACTATTCTTGGTCATGGAATACTCCCTATTGGTTGTCTTGAGAAGAAATAATAAATTAATTATTATAATATTAAGAAAACTCCTTTCCCCTCCACTATATAGTGCACCCCTCATCCCTTATTCCTCTCCCACCACTCACGCCTTTTTCCTTGACAATATTCAGCCAATGTCTCTCCCAAAGATCCTCCCCCATGTCGATACACTACTATACTCTTAAAAATACCAAAACTTCTCCCCTTAAGAGGTTCTCAAAGGAGGAACTCTCAAGAGGTAAATTCCTCTTTCCAATTCCTTCAATTCTTTTAAGTTCTTTTCTTTTTGTTTCTTTACTCATCATAATAGTTTGATAAATTCAATAACATACATGTACTGAAATGTTTTTCATACTAATGTTATATTTCATTACCTTCTCTCCTTTACCCAACATTTATTTGAATGAAATGAGAGCACCGTTAGAGATGTGCTAATTTAGCACATTCAAGGACAACAGTTTATCAATTTCTATTATAATCTATTATTATTGTAATGAAACCATTTTTCTATGGTTTAACGAGATTATTAAATATGTAATATATCCTATTTTTAGTTCTTTAATTCTTTTGTACAAATTTTATTAAGTTATAAAGAAAAACATGTTCATTGTAATCAAACCCGCCGTTTAGACAATACGGTTGTCACTAAGGTAATATATATAATAATTTGAATTCACTGTAAGTAACCAAATTCAGTCTAAAACCATGTAATATTTAGTTTGTTCACTAATAGAATATAACTTCATTTCTGGACAACCTCATCCATCTTGTATATTTATCCAAACATGAATATAAGTGAACCGATCATTTAAAACCAAGTAAACAAATGAGCCCGAACAACGAAATTGAACATTATAACTAATAAAAAAAGGCCTTGACAGAGATAAAATGGTAATAATAAATCATTTAAATATAGAATAGGTTCTGGAATTTTGATTTAATAAGCCTAATTTGTTTACTCAGGACTTAAATAACAGGTCAAAAACACCTTCAATCATATAGTAAGGGATCCTATCTCCCACTTTTTTATCAAGAATCTCCCCAATGTTGGGCCGTTTTATATTTAATTACTAATGATTGGAATTATTTTTCACCTCCCCATTACTTCCCTTTTGAAATATAAATAACTTAATTCCCCTTTACCTCTCATTAATCCCTCGTAATAACACTTGTTACCATGTCGAAATGTTTGTAAGGGGTTTCTCATCTCACTATAATTTCTGTGAGATTTTCATTGTTCGTCACTTATTTCATGAATGTGGTATATGTGTACTGCCAATAGATATATAATAACATGATTCACTTTATATTCATGTTATTCAATGAATCATTTGAGGGTTACTAAATTCTGGTCATATGATTCGACCGATTACATTGTGGTAAGAGACTTTGTCTCAATTACTTTATTATTGTAAATAACTTTGAATTGTGCACCTAATAATCTTTATATGGTGTACCTATTTTCCATTTGAGATAAATTTTAATTTAAAATTATATTTATATTAAATATCCATAATCTCATATCATGGATATGTTTTTTTCTAAAACGTATATTATTTTACATTCGGTGTTTATTTGGAAAGTTATTTTAATTATGGAAATGTTGATAAATCCATATACTCTACTCTATACTAATATTGATAAGGCATATTTCTATTGTATTGAATCAATTTATGAAGAATTATTTGGACATGGAGTGGAGGGTGGGGCACTCTATATCCCTTCAAGGCATCAGTAGGTCTCATGAGATAAATTAGTTTGGCAAAAACCCCTTCGAGTTTGATTCCAAAAATCAGATGGGTTTCTACCTATAGAACTTAACCATTTTTATGGTATTATGGTTATTTGTTCTATAGACATTACTTACAATTAATATGAATTCTCTTTATTCGTTATCAGTTATTATTATCCATGAGGTTTTCACTATGATAAAATCTAAGGATGCAGATTCATTCTCAGTTTATTAATGGCGTGAGTTATTAATTTATTCACCATGCCATATTGATTATGTCCGATTGATTATGATTCACTTATTATTGTATTCATGCTTCCTCAATTTATAACCCTTAAGTAGTTTTCGAGCTCACCCCTTTCATTTTTTACCTCCGACAAGTGATGAAGAGAAGATCGTTTATTGAGTTCTTGTGGTTTCTATTTTTAGTTTTTGTTTTGTATAGTAATTTTGTAACCTTTTCCAATGTAATTTATGTTACATATATGTATCTAGTTTCTTCAAGACAACTAAACTGATTGTTCCTAAGGGAATTTCATTCCTCCTAACCATTCCCATATGAAATGTAATTCACCATCTCCAGTATAGATGGGTCGGGGTGTTACAGCTCTACCATAGATGTGGTAACCGGTGGTGGTCCCTAGAATGTCTGTATAAACGGCATGAAGCCTTCACAAAACTGCACATCTGTGCCTATGTCTGGTATAACAGCTGTCGTTGCATCGAGCTCTGTTATAGGATCCATCAGTAGCCCATAGCCTACCGCCTATGGAGTATACGCATTTCCGCTCTCTTGGAGAACAACTCGTGGTCTTCTCGGCGGCATGAACCTACAAGGTCAAACACACTCCTTAGATTATGATCATCAAAGACTAAGAGATATAATCTTAAGAAGGGGATAGGGAACATAAAACATTCATGTTTTACAAAACAATACTACATGGTGTGTATAATAACTACACGACATGTTCCCTTATGTCTTTCACATTGGCATGTACTTCTGCTAGAATTGGTCAGGTGACACCCCAAACACATGGCGTGTTGTCCAAACACCCAGCGTGTACTTGAATTTTCTTCCGCTTCCTGAGTCCTTCTACACAGTTAAGCCACGCGACTCTCTTTTGAATGAGACTACACAGTGTGTATAATGTCTAAATGACGTGTACCCTTAATCCCTTACATGGTCGTGTTCTGATGCTGGCATGGGCGTGTTTCAACCCTAGATACACGACGTGTGACACCCACACATGGAATATACACAATCCCATCTCCACATCCACACAACCAAGTCCATAGGGTATCTCGCAAAACAATACTACACTGTGTGTCCCACAGGTACACTTCGTGCTCTAGACGAGCTCTACCAACCCATTTTATTCGAGACATGGTCGGATACACAGATCACCCTACATGGCGTGTTCTAGATAGACACGATGTGTACAAGAAAGGATCACACCGAGCTGTGTTGTTAGTTACCCGGCCGAGTTCCCAGATTACACTACAAGGCGTGTCCGGCATTGACACGGCATGTATAAGAAAAGATTACTCCATCCATGTTTTTAGTTACACGGCAGACATAGGGTCAACACAACAAGGTGTGTACAATCGGTACATGATGTTTGGTCTCAGAGGTTCCAAAGAACATCCCTATCCTGTGTTTCTGCCCTCACAGCCTATGACACGGTTAGAGACTACACATCGTGTACGTAGGGTACACATCGTGTACTTAAAACTTTTTCATTTCTTCTCAAACAGAAGCGTACATGGTGTGTGCTCATAGAACCACACGCTGTGTTGTCTGGGTTTACAGACTGTGGACCATAGAAACTACTCAGGATCCCCTTTCCTTTTAATTTCAAGCATCGGTATGCCAAATTCCGATTTGTGGGGGCCCATACTCCCTGTGAACCAAAGTTTCACACCCAACCATTCACATTATAATTCAAAACACATCATAAGGCTGGATCACGATATGCTAAATTATGATCCAAGAGAGCCCATACTACTCAGGAACTAATGTTTAGCATCCATCAACCCAACTGTAACATGTACCAATACCCTATCAACAATAGGTGTATCTATCAAGGTACATATCACAATAGCATACATTTTCTAGCGTAACATCAATCAAAACAACATGCAATTCCTAATGCACCTACAAGGCATGAAAACTATGCATGAAATGTGATTTTAACATGTGCCTAAATGATGCATGAGATGACATACCCTCAACTCATCGGGATGCAACTAAATAGAACCCACGTATAAAAATATAAATAGCACACCACAATTGTGTCACCTAATGGTGAAATAAATTCAACTATGAAATTGAAAAATCAGTAAAATTGAAACACAAGGTAAATTGGATTTTACCTGTACACGGCTTAGCTATACAGAAGCATAGATTATTACCAAATTACAATTCTGTCTTATCCCTGGCTATAGGCTCAAAACATTAAGTCAAGAAGAAAAAAAATCCCTCTAATACCACTTTGTAACATCCCAGATCTGGGTGCCACACAACATGTGCCCCGAACCTGGTTGGTCACATGACCTCAAGCCCATTTCCCCAAACTCCAGAAGCTACCGACTAGTGGTGATGGCCTATGTTTGATTGTGGGGAAACTATGACTTCATTTGTCAAAGTGTAGCGTAGTGAAAAAATTTAAACATACCAAAAGCAGAAGAAGTAAACAATATAAAGCAGAAATGAAAATGGTACTACAGAAAAAGATAACCAATGGTAATATATATATATGATGATTCAATATGTTCTATTCCTAAGAAAGCAGTCTAAACAGGACACACTACAATAAAATACAATACAGTACAAAGTACCAATAACAGTAAAGGAAACTAAAACAGTGCAACACGAACTAAGTAGAATCGCAAGCCTAAGATTGATCCCATACTCTCCTACTCCTATGCAACAATCAAGTACTTCTATAGGGTCCATTGTCCGTATCAACACCTGCTGGAATATAATCTATTTTGGACCAAGGAATGAATCATATAGGGTGTGAGAAATAAATCCCAGTTGGAAACCAACAAATCCCTATTCCCAACTGTCAGTGAAAATGTGCCACAAAAGTGTGAAATAATAAAATGCAGTAAACTAGAAAGTGCTCAAATGTAACTATCTCTATCAGTTACATTTCCATTTTATTAATTATTTATCAACTCCATGAATGTGATTTAGACTGGCAGGTATAAATTAATAAATTACCACAGTGAAAACTCAATGAAAACATTTTCCTCATACATGCTAATCCTTACCCTCAGGTAAACCGAAACGAAACCCTTAGGTAAATTCTCTTAGGCATAATGAATATTGCCCTCAGGCATACGAGATGTCTCCCTTAGGCACATACGCCACTGCCCACTTGCATAAAAAATATTTCCCTAAGGCTAACCGAAAACCTGCCCTCAGGTTGAGCAAAACACTGCCCTCAGGCTAAGAATGTAATAGGTCCGAGCCTAACACTTAAGTAAGAAATTGATATATGTTTCCTCACATGAAAACTAAAAAATTCTATAATCACAACATACGCATGGGTATCCTGGCCAAACGGCTAAACAAGGGAAACGCACCCACGGGGTGGCCCTAGATCAAGGAAACGATCCCACACAATAGTTTATACATGTTCATTAGATTATCTATGAAATTCTGGATATCATAACATCTACTACCTCAGCCATTCGACACCCTGAACATGGGCACGTAGCACAAATGTATACAAAATCAACTCAATGTTTGGAAATAAACACCAGACCACCTACCTAGATCTCCCCTGATCGATATACGCAAATGACGCCTCCCGAAACAATCGAGAAGTACATTGATATGGGATAAAATATTATTCGTTCAAACATAAATATCATTCCTTCACAAAATAATTGGAAATTAAGGTTCGATAACAGAGAAGAACTCACCTGTGTAGTTCAAACGATATATAAGGCAATGGAATCAGAGTCTCGGTGTTCGTTCGGGAGCTCTTCCAAGTTTCTTCCTTCTCTAACGCATCTCTCGTCGAGTCCTAAGCTTCCACTACCCAAAAAGGAGGCTACTGGATATTTTTAATGAAAAAACATAAATACATGGCATGTACTCTCATGTACACGGCATGTACATTCCTTTTTTTAACTATTCCTCTGGTGGCTACTTTCCTCCGCCTCACTGTTCATTGGTTGACTTGATTACATGGTGTGTATTTTTTAGTACACAACATGTACTGTCATTTCGCTGGCGGCTAGTCCCACTACCTTACTGTTCACATGCGGACTGATTACACGACATGTATATACAAAGTACACAGTGTGTAGTCAATTTTTCACCCTTCATCACCGACAGGCCTACATGCCCTATATACTCATCCCACATAGCTAAAGTACACAACGTATACCCACAAATTTAGGGATTTCCCCCCATTTTCATTATTTTCAGAATAAAACATATGGAAAAAGGAAAATAAGAAACTCGTACCTCAAGAAAAAAAACTGGGTTTTAACATTATCCATACATAGTATCACTCTAACACTAAACCATTTGATTAGTATTGTGAATATAACTACCTCTATTTATGTTAAACTAATAATTGACACTAATTAATAACAAATTATGATACTTTTATAGAGGAAAAAAACCTTCATAGATCCCAAGATATTTCTCACAAATAAATATAATTATGTTAAGGTATCTTGCTAAAAAGGATTTGTTTTAATGTATTTATATATGTAAAACATCAAGATGAATCCCACTATAAATTCTTCACCTGAATGTTTATACTTGGAGAAAAAAATCATAAATCATATCCCCTGAGAACCATATATAGTTTGTGAACCATGATTCATACTCTTCCATGTTAATTTTTCTAGATTAATGATAAAATTTTTCTTGATCTTAAATTATAATATACGTAATGTTAGTTTAATTCTCATTAAACAATTGATCAATATTCCACTATGGTAGAGTGTCATAATCAAGGGTTTATGTAGTAAATAACTACAAAAAGTAAGTTATTTCAGAATGAAACTCAATAAAATTATCACAGTATGTTCCACGAGTGTCCAAAAAAGAGGAAACAAATGGGTAACTAGTATGATGTAATCCAATTCCTTATTAGGACTATGCTCAGTTTTAAATATATAAGGCATCTAGTGTGAGAATAATTATATTGGAATCATCCAATACCTCATCTCATTCTGCACACATATAATTAAAATATAGTAATGATAAAGAGGTTTAACACTCTATCTTAAAAGTGGATGATTTTCTCCATTGAGGGGGATGTTGTACCTTCTATTGATATTTTATAATTGATTCCACATAGTTCATGTAATTGGTATGTTATGTTTTTATCACTAGTATTAGATCATCAAGACACTAGCTCTGAATTTTATCTTTCAATCAATGTGTTTTCACCAAATTGTAAATATGATCCACTCATTTATATTAAAGTATATTAATTTGATAAAAATTGATAGAGTTAAAATCATAACTAATATTTCATATTGTTAACTCAACATCAAATTTACCTATTAAATAATTCATTGGAGTTTTAAGTTTAATAATATATTATAAGATTCTAGGTGAAATGACACAATAGTCACTCATATATTTGATTTGATCCATGTTCATTTATCCATTCAAAAAAATCCATGAATCTTTTCCATTTGTTTCCAAAACATTCCCTTTAAGTACACCTTACTCATAACTCCATACCCAATGAAAACTCATTCTGATGTAACTTTTTCTTCTTCGACCACACTGTAATACTACTAAGGTTTTTAGTTAGGTTTATTGCATTACCCCAAGCCTAACACTAATTTCCTTGGGGATAGAGAGAATCATTAAGATGGATTGTCAAATTATTATACACCCATACTATAAATAAATCATGAAATAAACAAAAAAACATTTATATCATAAGATACAACCAAAAATCTTCCAAAAAAGTAAATAATATTTAACACTATATAATATCATTCATGAATGAGAAACAAAATAAAACTAATAATTCATCATAGGTAAAATATAAATTTAAAAACATTGAATTAATATTTCATTGTATTATGGGAATATAATATAAGGGAAATAAATTTATTCACTAAAATGGATCCATGTATGATCTCCAAGAGTGGTCATATCCTCTAATAACTATTATGAAACATTTATTCCAGTTCAACTAGTTTTACATCAATAATGGTCATCGCTAAACTAACTATTATCTATATAGAATAAAATTTTATTTAAACATAGTCCATTGGATGGGTGATTAATAAAATAACTAAAATGATTCAACAAAAACACAATGGAGGAAATAATTATAAGTGAACAAATAACCCAAAAAAGTGGAATAATGAAAAATCTAGTGATGATATAAGTACTGGGAACATGGGGATATTATTATGTCCCATAAAAATATATTATATAATCCAAGGTTATATTTATTTGATAATTATTTATTAAGAAAAAATAATATGACTCACAACTATCTACACTACCATGTACATAAAACATCTTGAACTACTCTATGAAATAATAGTAGAATAACCACACAAAAATAATGAATATTTTTTTAGTGGTTCAATAGATACTATGGAAAACCAATGACATGTTAAATAAAAAATTCAAAATTTGATGGGTAACATGTTCTATGGAAGTAGAACTCCAACCCTACCATGAAAAGTGGTAACCTACAACGTTAGTCCAATGATAAACCCATACCAAGTCATGATCAATGAGGTATAAAACCCCATGTAAAAGTACAATATATCGAGGTCCCATGAAATGGATCAAGATATTGTTTATTAATATAAAATTATTTAGTTGAACTATGATGGGAAATCAATAGATCTATTAGGAGTTATACATTTAGTTATATCTATGATCATATCTCCCCAATATTTCCAATGCATTTATAGAGAAAATACCTCTAAATTACCCATGTCAACTTGCGAATGGTCATTGATAATACATAGTATAACCCCATAATTCTATAATTGTAAAAAATTTAAAAAATGACTATTTTTATATTTAGACACATTGGTAATGAGATATTAGTGAAATTAGAGAACAAAGAATTGACAACATGTAAATATTTATAAAATTAAAGGGATCCTATAATAAGAGTCAATATTTTACTACAATAAGTTTATCATCTGGAGTAAACTTATACTGTGTTATGAAAACATGAAATAGTTTATGGGACTCACATGTTACCTGGGAAGACACCATTGTGTCATTCTATTCACATAGAATGTTTCATGAACTAATGAATTTGAGTTGTTAAGTGTATTAGTCAATCATATACTCCATCATGAAATAAATTGTGTGGCCTCATCTAATAGTAAATCTATTTTACTAATATAAACTATGGGCTCCTTCACTATACAGACAAAAAATATTCAACAACTAGTATAAAACATAACATTTTCCAAATGGATAAAAAACATATTATATTGAAAAAATATTATAAATTTTAGTTGAATTTTGATATGGTACAAAATGTTTAATCAAGGGCTATATTATTTTTTATTGGGTTTTATTACCATGTATGCCCATATCTCCATTTATATCATGATATCTATAACCTCACTACTGACCATGACATTGATAAAACCTAATGACACCAAATCTTTCCACATATCCACACCGAGCCACTATAATCTCATTCTGTCAAACCAGAACAGAAATTACCACCCAAGTGTCCGTTATCATACATTATTCACAGCCACAACACATATACAGTGATCCATTTAGTACTAGAACACTAAAAAGGTTTTATCCTAATACAATATTCATTTACCAACCATATCTAGATATCATAATTATAAATCTAGATATGGAAAATAATGAATTTTAATGATTAGCATGAAAAGGGAGAAGATGGTTATAATTGGGGAATAAAAATTAGCTACCAATGTCATTTTAGAAACTCAAATATTTAGTCAAAAATTCATTCATCTATTAGTGTATGTATATCAATAATTATAATTTTATTTTTATCCTAAAATAACTTCATCAAAATAAAAATATCAAAAAAAATTAAAAATTGATTAACAAGAAAATATAGTTTGAATAGTGTACTAAATGGTAAGTTAATTCTTACATCAATGGTTCACTATAGATGCTTCAAATTATTTATTTGATTTATGGGTTTCTCTATTATATTATGAATATCATTAAAAACATAAACCACCAAAAGCTTCTATTATTGATGGATAATAATCTCAATATATAATTTTTGATAACTATATAATTTTTATTTTGTAAGAATGATATTAAATTATTTTATTATCACAACAGAAACGATCTTTAGCCCAAATATCGACATAAAAAAATAACTCTGCAAGGATACAACTTTATTCCAAACACAAAGTCATTGTTGGATTTTTTAGTTCTATAATTATTTATAAAGAATTAATATTTTAGATAATTTTCATGTACCTGACTAATTATAATATATTTTAAAAATAATATTTTTAGAAAGTATAATCCAATAATAAATAAACCAAATTTATACACCCTTAATAAACATTCGTTAAAACATTTTTATTTATTGAATAAATAATGCATTTTATTATACATATAGGAAACACTATATCTTTACCTGCTATTAAATTTAAAGTAACAACATAAAATATTAATTAATATATTTTAATGGTCACCATTATTGAATAATACAGTATTTTGGACATTTAATGATTAATATGATATGAAATGGGAAAACTATTTGGACTTTACATAATTGAATATTTTATTTGTGTATTTCATTAATAATTAAACAATTGTATACAACTCATTGAATTTAGTTTGAATATATGAATTAATTTTATAACTACCTTTCTAGTGTTAATTAATGATTTCACAAATCATTTTACATGAGAAATATGATGTAAAAAAATGAACCATGATAAGTATGAGAACATGGAATGGAGAATTTCACCATGTCATGATATGCGGTTGATTGAAAAAAAATAGTATGTGTGTGAGAATGGATGGACTGATGGATTTATAGATTGATATATTTATGGATGAGATATATATCCCTATACTCTCTTATGTTTTCATATTCCCATTATAGGTTTTATTTTTGCAGTTGAGGATACATGTGATCCTTTGGTCTCCCATGGGGTTTCACTCCGAATAATCTAGGGTATTCCTAGGCCTTCATCTGGTGAAGTTATAGCTCATTATTAATCTATTATACATCACATTATTTCAATTTTTTAATTTTAGTATGCTTCTATATCTATCATTTTAATATTTATCCCTTCCATATTATTTCATGAGAACATTCATCGGTTTATCAACCCCATCCATGTTGTTTTAGGAATTTTTTTATTCTCTCGAATAGTATATTTCTAGGGGCATTAATTATTTTAAATTATATTTCATCAAGGATTTAATTTTTTCATATTTATTTAAATTATTCGTAATGATTAAGGAGTTCATACATTTTTTTAAGTCGGTGGTGGTATATGATGTCTTATGGGAGCTTTCGGTTTGGAACATTGGGTGATGTATGGGGATGTTTTGGTCTCGAGGTTGTTTTGTTTATTGTATTTAGTGGATATAGGAATCAACTGTTTAAGGGAGATTGCATTGTAGGCATTAACATAAGGTATTTTTGATGTATTTTTGTTCACTTTATGGTTATGTTGGTGTTATATTTGTCAATTTCATCGACCATAAGATGTAAATTAATATTTATTAACAAATTTATTACATGTTTGACATGTACATTATATTTCATAAAAATGAAGTTTCTTGGTATATGACATGTAAGAATCGGGCTTTCTACCCATCGGTTTCTTGAGATATGGTTTTTTATCTATTTAATATTCAACATCTTCACTGATACAGTAGAGTTGTTGTCATATGATTCAAGAATCAGGGGTTCTAAATATGCATGTGATGATTAGTTATTGGGTTATCATTATATGAGTTCATAATGGTGGTTTATTTGATAAAAATGGACACTCACTACTTCAATCCACATATATAGACTATATATTATGGCACCCCCTATCAATAGAATTATATTTTATTACATTTTTTTCTCACTAAATGGGGTATATTTGATTTAGTATTTAGTTAAGCATTACAAGATGCTTATAATATTTTTGGAAATTATTTAGGCTCAAAAGAAGTGTATAAAAAGGAATGTGGTTAGATGGATATTTCATTAGAGTTCATTAGTGGGAATAGAATCTAATTAGCACCCGTAAAGCATCGATTGTCTATTGTACAAAATAATGACCTTTTGTCAATAATTATATGGTATACATAAACTGAGGTAAAAAGTTCTTTAGAAATATTTAGGTTTAATACCTAATGATACCCATTGATATCGTGTCATCTCTTCAGTTTAGTGGCCCGACCCACCCTTATTTCTTTATCTTTTTTTAAAAAAAGTATGTTTTAGAAATTATACATTTCTTGGTAGATATTTTCTCTAAATGGGGATATATATTTCAAATATTTTATCTTTGATATTCCGTCCTATGATTTCTCCATGATCTATATATAGTGGTTTTGGGGAAAAAACTACATATATTGATGAATGAAAGCGAGCATTTATAATTGTAATTATGGGTTTATAAATTTATGTATGTAAATATGTATTAATATATGTATAAATATATGTTTTTATAAATTTTATGTATGTCTGTATGTATATATGTATCTTGAAAAATTATTATAGGTATACATATATACATACAAAAATATAAATATATGCACACAACCATTCATAGGAACACAAATATATATATATTTTTAAACCATAAAAATTATTAATATATATATATAAGTATCCTATATTGATAGGATAATCAACATCATGAATCTGATCAATCAATAGATATAATATCCCTACAATGTCAATAATGAATAAATTTTTTATTTTTAATTATAGAATGTGTGAGTGAATTTTTAAATTAAAAACAAATATTTACAAGTGTTTAAAAAACCAAATGTTTTAAAAGGGAAATATTTTAAATTTTTCAGTATATATTCCAAGATATTACTGTAAATGGATTTATATTAACATGTCACTGCAAATATAATGTAAAATTTCATAACAAATATTTTAATAATTACATAAAAATAGATTACAAAATTATTAAATAGATGAATTGTTCATTCATGAAATAACCAATTGTTAAGGGTTTTAGAATCTAAATACTATCTGGTTTATAATTTATGGGATTTAATATGGTTATGGAATCTGATGAAAATCCAATGATTCCAAAATGACAGTCTCCTCCCTATCTTAATGAACTATCATAGAATAATTGAAAATAAGTAGTGGTCAATGAAGATGTGTTCACTATATATAATAGAAGGAATTTAAGACCATGTAATTATTTATATTCATCATTGAGAATAAAATGAATTTATTTTTCTTGTGAAAACAAGAACATCAGTTTAACCTATACAAGCCACACAATATCAGAATTTTCACACAGTCGACATTGATTTTATTGAGAACATATCTTCATCTCATCTTCATGTTGTGGTATAATCCCAACCTAGAACTATCTTTGACATTAATTTTTATCTATATTACTATGATGAAAATATTTTTTTGAGTAATAAGTGTGATATTTTATGGTCATAATTTATTTTTGAACAATGAAATTACTATTTTAGTCAGTGTGGTGGATTTACTTAAATAATCAGAGGTTCTAGAAATTATTATCTTTTATTATTACTACTTGATAAAAAAAGTAATTATTTTAATTTCCCATCTCCCCCCATAATGGTATGTTACAAGAAGTATTATCAAGTATTTGTATCAATAAATGTATATTCCATTGATAAATATGTTTGTGACTTAGTGTTCATTGATAGGTTCTATTTTTGTCTATGTAAATAGGAAATAGGTTGTTTTTTTACTTGTTATTAGGTAATTAAATTGTTAGTGTTCCCACCAATAAATAATATTGTATTTATTAAAAAAAATAGTATGGGTTATGGAGAGAAATATATAATATAAAAATGAAAACATATATAAATACACACCATGTATATATTTTTTGTTGAATAAATAATGATTGTGTAGTTACTTCATTTAAACCATATCAGCTTTAAATACCCATTAATTTTAACTCGCCACATTCATACCACCACAATCTTGTTTTATTGAGAAACTCAACCCACATAGTTTTGTGAAAGAATGTAAATCATGAGTTCGTCATGGGACAAGATAAGTGCATTGTACACTATCATGTCACATATTTATATTCTTTCATGATATTGATATTATATTTAATTTATTTGAATTGATATCATGATACATAGATTACATTTTAATTATAGTTTTGTAGATTTTTATATACATGAAGAATAAACGATATTCCTAAATACCAATTCGTAGGCAATATAAATTTCATGACATTTAAATATGGAAATTTAAATAGTATATATTATAGTTTATTTCAGGTAAGTTAAAAATTCATTGTCACCATAGAAAACAAATATAATACATTATTTGGATATAAATAAACTCAAAATACATAATATATATTCAAAATGAACACAATAAATTAAAAATAAATTGAAAATAATCATGTCTTTTTCTTTTATGTACATAGGTCGAATGAAATATTTTTTTAGAATATTTTTTATATCAATAGGTTGTTTTATTTTTTTCATATTTTTTATTTATTTTATTTATATACATTTATTTTTATAAATAGAATAATGTGAGAGGAATGATCCATCCACAAAAAAATATATGGAGCATAATATATATAGAATCAGAGCTGTAGAGGATGATATTAATCAAACTAGTGTGATAGTGAAGAAACCTCTATAACTAGTGATTGTCTTGGAGGAGACATTACATTCAAACATTTTGCAAGAATCTACCAAAGATAAGACATACTCTTATAATTGATAGGCTGGATCAGTATCAAGATTCATTCCGAGGACACCATCAACACTTCCCTACTTGATATTTGATAAGTTGAGCTTATCTAATGAATGATAAGAAAAACTATTATGATGAACCATATAAATTTCTCACGTCATTTCATTATGTTTGGGGAACTCCCTATGAATTTATATTCATATCCAGGGGATAATGACTGACATTGTGGTATCCACATGATCCTGGGAGGAATTTCCTCAAATGAACCAATCCCAAAATAGTATACATCAATAGCCACAAAGATATTCATGGAATAAAAAAGGGATATATAATAAATGAAAAAATATATATAATATCCAGAATACAATATAATGTGATATAAATGAAACTACAGATACAAATCACTCATCGAAAATATTTTCATAAATCATTCATTTAATACATGAAGGTGATCATCATATAAAGATTTCAACTACACTGGAATTATATATTAAATGTCCATCTACTTGATCCCAGATCATTTATAATTTAAACTGCATATCATTTTGGACTCAAGGTAAAATTGTATTAATAAAGATACATGGGTTCATATAATAGTTCTCAATTACATTTTCCATTTGTTCTGAGATGTCCCCACTACACAACTGATTTCAATGTGAATAAATAATGAAAAATGTGTAGACAAACCCAACTCACAGGACACTATGATAATATATAATAATTACCCAATCAATCTCAATAAGTCTACCAAAGGAATCAACTTAATCATTCAAAAAATAATAATTTCTTTTTAAATACATAAAAATATAATCTCAAATGACATTATAGATTTTTTATTTGATAGTCCAACATGGATTCACCGATCATGGGATACAATTGGAAATAAATTTCAATAACTATCTCTATGTAATGGATAAAAGACATATCTCCATCATTAGAGATGCAAGAAGAAATACAAATCTCTAAGGCTCTGTTTTATATGTGTTCATAAAACATTGTAAATACATATATCTAGGTCTCATTATGTATACTAGGGTAACTATGTAAAAATATATTACTTTTAATACATAGGTATTTTTGTCATCCATGTAAAAGGGAAAAGGATTAGATAATAGATAAAAGTTATTTCATTAATATCCACCTTGATCATAGAAATATTTAAATGGAGAAGTGTCCCCAATTTTGTGAGTTATAATACATTGTAGTCTCATATCGAGCATTCTAGTGGAAATATCAATTTCTACAAACCATTTACATATGATGGTGATTGTTTTATGCATTTCTAGGAATAACATATAAGTATCTAATAATCTTCAAACCTCTAACACTCCACAATTTTCAAAAAGGAATATCATATTCAATAAAATGTATGACATGAAACACCAAGAATATTTGGGAATATAACATTATGTTATTTATGACATGTTTATATTAAAATTGTATCAATGAATTCAATATATTTCAATTCATTAGACATGTAGATTGAGAAAAACATGATACTATATTAAAATATAAAAATTTGAACATTACAATTATAAACTAGCTATCAAAATGTTGATTATAAATACTAATAAATAAATTATGAAAACTATTTGGTTTAAATATGTATAAAAAAGTATTTATATATATTTACTGGAACTTAATTTTAACTATTTTAAATCTAAATAAATGTTTTATGAAAAAATATCTTTTTTATAAAAGGCGGTTTAGTTATGCTTTGTGTAAATAATTAATAATTATTTTTTTACCAAAATTAGATAATTTATTTTTGGGAATTACCTTCATTTTCAATGTCTAGATGTTAAAATTTTATAGATGATATATTTCATATTTTTATGAAATGTTTCATTTTTAATGATGAAAAATGAATAATACAAAAAATTTATTGAAAATTGAAATTATAATGTAAATTTTAATACTGTTAAATTATATATAAAATTGATTTTAAAGAATAATTTGTTCAATCACAAATTTTTTAAGCTAATTTAAATCATTGGAATCATTATTACTTTTTTATACATGATAGTTATAATATTTTGAACATTTTATCTTTAAAACTAACTTCCCCATCACTTATGTTTGATTAAATTTAATGATAAATTTTCCAAATATGAGAATATAATATCGAACAATGGAATCAAATATTTGGAATTTCTAAAATTTAAATCATATAATATGTTCAGATTGTTTTTGACTAAGATGAATAGTGGAAAAAAGTAATAATTAATTAATATGTTTACGGTAAAAATATTATTATCATGGGGTTAAACTAATATAATAGTGTTAAAAATGACATACCAACATGTAAAGGTATTATTTTTTTGAAATATATCAACACCATCATTCCCATTTTAGAATATGGGGTCAATTTAATATTTTATCATTTGAATTAATTTATTATTTTGGATTCTTCTGGCATGTTTATATGTAATTTTCTAGTGGGTTCCCTCTCCCCACCTATATATATGAACTGACTCCCATTAATAATTTACAACTACCATGTTATTTGTATCAAACAAACCTACTGAAATATTTTTCCAAAATATTTATTCATATTCTAGAGCTTATAGTTCACCACAAATACGTCCCATAGGGTCCTTAAGAGAATTTCCGATGGAGGTTTCTTTTATATATGTTAATTACCATAATATTGCTCTTTCATTTTTTATTACATTTCCATGATAAATTTTTTCATAATAAATATGATATAAAATGCAAGTATATACCATATATTTGGATTTTATAAATTTTATTTCATTATATTGATCCACCTTCAATTCCAAAAAATGGAAATTGAAATCATCCCTTGTGTGTAAGATAGCATATTTCCTCAAAAAGTGATGTGAATCGTTTTCACTTTTTTTACATAGAACGTAATAAGGTTAAATTTATTTAATTCATGTTATATATATATAAGACTATATTTATTTTTTAAAATTAATATATCACCCAATTCCTAACCCTTTCACTCTTTAATGGAATTATATCATCACATATGTGTATGTACGTCCTACACTCTCCACAAATTGATGTGATTCATTTCCATAGTAAAAATTTCATAAATCATTCTCAAAATGAATATAATTAGTGAATATGAAATTTATAACATTATTATATTTCTATATATGGAATATATATATATATATATATAATAACAACATGAACCAATTCAGTCATGAGAAAAAGTGTCTGAAAAAACAATGTAATTAAAACCCGAAATAATGAAAAAATAAAATTATATTAACAAATGGGTGGTAAAATGTTTGAAGAAGCTCATATTTGATATTATAAATTTAATTTTTTATAAATTTGTAGTATTACTAATACTATTATACAGGATTTATAGAAACATAAATGATAAATCAAATATTAGATTAGGGTTTCTGATCTCACTTTTACTTCTATGATAGAAATTTCTTATTGAACACTTACATCAATTTTGTGGTGTACATACTTCCCCGATAATTTTTTATTTCATAAATAAAATTATATCTCGGGTATTTAATGTTATGTTTTGGTAATTTATTTCATTGGGATTGGGATTCAGATGTTACAAAAGTAATAATAGTTTACTTCCCAATCTCAACATTATTCAAGATTTTATATGTTTACATCTCCCCAGGGGTAAATATTTTATATTTATATTTTAGAACTAATGTGTATTCATCAACTGTTGTTATTATTGATTTTTGAAATTAATTTTACTATTTTTTCGTTTTTTTTCATAAAATAACAATTAAAATGTTTTTAAGGAAACTAGACATTATTTATCCATTCGGTCAAAAATCCAATTTATTCAAAACTGTGTATTCTAAAAAGAGAAATCATTTTTTATCATTCTTAAAATTATTTATTAAAATATTATATTTCAACTTTTTCAATTTTAAAAATATCATTGGAATATTCATGTTGTTTTCAAAATAATTTATATTGGATTGTATAAAAAAAGTTAAAGGAATTGTTGTTTTAACATTTAGAGAATGAGAATAATTTTCCACCTTCAAGACCAATGAATATTTCAATAATAATATTAAAATTATTTAAATTAAAAATTCAAATAAATGGGTTACTTTTTTATTAGGAAATTTTAGTTGTATGAATAATTATAATGTGAAAATTTTAATTTCCCTCAAATTTATTTTAAGGATTTTTTATTGTATTTGTATTAACCAATCACAAAAAAATGTAAATATTATCCACTATTATATGTTATATTGATATAATATTAACTCATTATTTCTATGATTCGTGGTCTGTTTAAATGTTGATGTGCTCTTTTGATACAATTCATCCTCTTACTCTAAATGATTTTTGATCTAGTTTATTTATTGGGTTATTATTAATCTTTCATATTGTGGTTTTTTCAATACAAATTTTTATGTGGATTATGTTTCACTCCATTCATATGAGTAATGAATTTTAGTTTATTATTGGTGGTCAGGGTAAAATATTTCCCATTGATTTATTAGTAGGTCACATGAGACAAACTAGTATAGGTTTTGGATCAGACAATGACTATTTATATAGATGTCTTGGAATATGGTATCAATGTTATTAGGTGTCTAGGAAAATGGCATTGATGGTATGTTTTAGACATACAACATTATGAATTACATAACAATGAATTTAGTTTCTGATATCCAATATTTTTATTTCATTACTTGTAATATCGATGGTTATGATTCAAGATCTTGTTATTATTTTAATGGAATTATTTGATCAATATTTTTTCCTCCCACATTACACCCATGCTATTGATTATATAAATTTTTTTTCAATAATTTACATTTCTACAATTAATACTCCTTATTTATTCATAGATTCTATAGCACACTTTCACTTAATAAGAATTTGATCTCACACTGTTCTTATGTTTTATTTTCCTCTTAATACAAGGAAGTATTTTTCTATTGAAATGTAGGGATATAGTAAGTGTAAAAATGGAATTATAAAATAATTTTGTTTTGTTTAAAATGAAATTTCAATTTCATATATGTATCTTTTTTAACAAGGCTCCAAAAATATTAAGACATTTAAGAGATGATTCGTGGTATATTATACCAATTTAATAATGTAGAATATGAATATGGGTTACTAGTGTGGGGGTCCCAGTAGTTAGTTTCAGTGGATGATTAGTGCAGACCATAGTCAACAGATTTAAAAAAACATAGATTAGGTGACATAAAATGTGATATATGTTGATGATATGGATAGAATAATATCATATATTATTTCCAATGAAGATATTATGTGGGTTTTCCTAGAAAATAAGTTCATGTTATTATATTACATGTGGACATGTTTATGGAATAGAATTACCTAGGGGTTATATCTCCCAAAATGGGTTATTGAGCTTAACCCAATCATCACCTAGTTCATGAAAATGGTCCTTATTGTGAACAATTTTTACACTATTTGGGGATATTATTTTTATAAATCTAATATTCATTACAAACAATATGGAAGGAGTTTAAAATAATTATATCCCCCAAAGAACCAATTATTATGATTATGAGATTAGTTAAGCATAATATTTTTTAACTATGATAACTGGTTCACTTTTTTAGGATTATAAATTATATTTTACAAAGAAATGATTTAATCTAGTTTATTACATCTTTTAAATTTAGAAATTAGTTGAAGGAATAGTGACTAAATCAATATAAATAATCCAAAGAGTACGAATGATCATTTAATTGATGAGATTAATCTATCATTTCTAAGGGAACTAATCTCTCATTGAATCTCATCCCATGTGAACATATTATCATGTATTAAAAAATCATAGAAAGAATTATCTATGTTTTATGGATTCTTTGGGATGAAATATAAGTAGAAGAATATACATAAATTTTTTGATAATGGGATGGAGGGAAAGAAGGATTTCGGACATGTGATAATTTTGGAAGGAAACACCCTTGTACTTATATAATTGTAATGATATTTTATTAAAAAAATTAAAGATAATGGAATCCATGATAAAAACTTAAAGGGAAAGAAAAATTCTATCAATGTTAAATGATTTAGATTTAATGTGATAGAGAACTATAGAAATTAATTCTAAATTAATGAAAGGAATATACCTCAAAAGTATCTAATGATTCATGGTCTAACCTATGAAATCTCTAATGATGGTGTGGATTGATTAAATTTCATGTATATAAAATCAATAATTAATTCATTTGATTATTTTATCAATGATATCATCATTATAACAATTGTGAAATGTATAAATATTGGGTTATAGTAGTTTTTCATTAAGGATATGAAAGAATGTACATAATGGTACTGATGGTCAAGAAAAACAATTCAATGTAAATATTAACTTTTCATAAACAACCTGATATATTGAGTGATTTCCCCAAATATATTCCTCATTTTGAGATAATGATGTTTTTAGAAAGATATAAATGACAAGGGCAATGTAATTTTTATATTATTGACTAAATTGGAGCTGATTAATGACATGATGAATTTTTTTTCTATCATTGATGGAGTTAAAAAATTATATTTAAGAAACTTATATGATAATTTTTATGTTATTTCAGTTATAACGAATCCTTAATGTTTTAAATAATGTATCATTTTCACATAGGTTTATACCATTATTTTATATAATACACTAAGAAGGCATTCACTTGATTTGTATTCAATTATTGAGGGATTATTATTAGTATTTATTCGATAAGTGAATAGTTCATTTTGTAAATTTATTAAAATTATTTATAACTTTTATAGTCATAATCTTTTAGAAGGGTAAGAAGGTTAACCATTTATGAAATGGTTTAACATGAACATTGGGCTAGGTTTTAGTGATTAATGAATTACTACAAAATAAGAATAATAATTCCCATTGTATAACCTATCCTAACTAATTAGATATGATGATTATTATATATCAAAGTGATGACTTATCATTATACTGTATATTTTTCAATCTGTTAAAAGTGAATTTTATATCTTTAGGCATTTAAAAAATAATTTTTGGATAATAATATTTGCAGTATTATATGAATAGTAATCTGATTGAAGAATAGGATGAATATGTGATTATGAAAAAAATAATAATTATATTTTGTTATATTCATATAGATTAAAATAATCACAAATCTATTTTAAAATGATATTTAAACAAAATTCTACCATAATACCATCATTGATGTTGAATATATGGTCACTGAAAACATCACATATTAATTGGTTTTAGGTCATTGAGCATTTATCGATCATTTAATTTCTTTTGATCGATGACATATATCACTCACATAAATTATTTATGATTTTATTACAAGTTTATATAAACACATTACATTAATGTTCACGAACATAGAATCTTAATAATCTTTCATTTGATATGATGTTTTTCCGTCATTTATTCTTTATCAAGATGATGATTTATTACCCATTCTCATGATATGGGATTTTAGAAACAATATTCTCAAAGGATGGATCCATGACTATGACAATCATGATTTCATTTAAAGGACATAATATGTTTATGTGGGGTAACTTATAACACCCAGGTATTTTAAAATATGAACATTATATTTATATCATGTATAAAAATAAAAACCAATAATAAAATTTAACATAACTATAGAGACCCTGGCTACTCATACCTGTATATTACATTTTTTTAGATGAGTATTGATTCCAACACACAAACTCATGCTTAATGAATCTAACAGTTTACATCCATTGGAATAATGGAATGGAATCTTTTTGATTTGGTGAAACATATTCAATGTCTACCCTAACGATATATCCTTTTCCAAAAAATCAAAAAAAACATACCCTATTTAAACCTTCATTTACAACTTCTGGAAAGGAATCATAAGAAAGGGGTACCTCATATCCTCAATAAGAGTAAAAAATGGAGATATGTAATCATAAAATTAAAATAAGAGTATGATAATATGATAATACAAAATTAGAATAGTACCATGGTTATACATGATTAGAATATTGACTCATGGAATAATGATCTT
Organism: Viscum album; assembly: GCA_963277665.1. Lineage (NCBI taxonomy): Eukaryota > Viridiplantae > Streptophyta > Magnoliopsida > Santalales > Viscaceae > Viscum > Viscum album. Next base: position 597,854,212 of record OY728134.1, on the reverse strand, counting down.
TAATTAATAATATATGTGTCATAAAGAAATCAAAATATGTGATACATGACAACATAACAATAGAAAAGGACATCGAATTTTCATATAAAAATAAAACAAATCATTTTTATAGTAATAAAGGTCCACTTCCAAGCCTATCATAGTGGAATTAAAATTCTACATCAATCATCATAGTACTTATGGTTCACTCCCAAAGCCGTAAAAGTTGACAATTTGACTCCATAAAACGGGTTCATTCACAATTTCAATCTTTTATATTTAATGAGATCTAAATAATTACCCAATAAACTATATGTAGATCTAAGTCCCACCATTATTTGGTTATAATGTAACCATTTTCCTTGGTTATAATGGAACCAAATTCACATAATATTAATCATACATTTGTGTGAAAAAAGATCATAAAACATTAAATATATCATACACCAGGGAATGAAATGTGTTTTATAAACATTTTACCATATCATGACATGTATAAAAGATAATAGTCTCATAAAAATTTCAATACTTCACTATAGCATCAACCAAATAAAAGAGAGGGTTTCATATATTATTTATCATAGAATAACCCATGGAATACAAAATGGTTTTATAAACATCATTACATAATAAAATAAACCACTCAATGCAGGAATAATAATGACATTTATGGATCATATCCCCAGAAAATCATATGTTACCTCAATAGAAGTCATCTTATATGGAGACTTATTTTCAATAACGTTTATTGTTTCATGAGGAATATAAATTTTTAAAATAATATTTAATTTTAAAACTAAAAATCAATGAATTATTTTGAATTTTATATTCTATAAAAATATATTTTAAAATATATGAAGGATATAATTCAAATCATTTAAAACAATTCTTTAATAAAATATCCATTCTGATTATAAAAACACTATTTAAAAAATTATTTTTCAAGTAATGTTATTTGAAAATAATTTTGAAATATTTATAAATTATTTTTAAAATAAATTAAGTTACCTGATTACCACATGTTTTGTTCATTCCATACAATTGAAAAAATGATTCATTAATAATTTTTTGAAAAATATAAATAAGTATTGTTGGAAAAATAGTTGATTTTTTCATTCAAAAAATTATAAATTTGAGACATGTGAAAGTATTTATTTTAAAAATAATATAATAATTATAATATAGTATGGATTTTCTTTTGAAAATACTATTTTGGAATAAATAGATTGTCAATTTATGAGAGAAATAAATTTGGATTTTATTAATAACATTTTATCATTCAATATAAGTATGAAAGAGTAAAAGATGGCATTATTACATGGAAATAAGATAAATATGTAGAGGATAGGAAGAAAATTATTTTTTATATTAATTATTACATGATTTTATTATCAGAAACTTACTCATAAATAATACTCATAAGTGATGATATTCTAACAAAAAATCAATAACACTTGGGTACCTTTTAGTTGTAAGAAAAAAAGTAATAACATTAAAAAGAACATAAAATATAATTATTATAAATAAATTTGTCGAATTACTTGTAAAATAATATATATTTACACATCATGAATGAATATAGTTGCATAATACTATGAATTTTTCAATGAAGAAAATTTGAGATAAATTTCAGATACAGATTTGCAAACATTTTTACTTTATAACTAATGAAAGAGGGATATTCAAAAGGATATGTATATATTAATAATTTTAAGTGATATATTCCTAATATTCATTTAGGGGAATAATATATACCACATAAAAGAAACATGTGGTGAATATGAAATTAAACACATATAAAAATGTCAAACAGAAACCAAATACTATTATTATTGGCATAAATCACACCCATTTGATATACCTGTATAATAAAATTATGTATTATATAAATTAATTCTAGAACCATACATATATATATTACCATATATGATTTAATAATGTCCTTTTATTAAAAATTCATTAATAATTCGACGTTCAACTCATGTTTTGGGAAATAACTACTTTGCCTTTTATATATGTTTTTAGGTGTTAATTAGGATACTCATACCTTTATTATGGTTCAATCAACTCCATAATAATAATAAATACATAATTATAATATATTTATGGAAATTAAACATTTAATTTTAATTATTAATGTTGTTTCTAGTAAATGATTTATTTTTCGATCATGGAGATGGTTGATCATATGTATGCATGAGTAACATTACCCATTTTCAATGATAGTTATGGAATAGAGATATTTCATAAATAATTTTTAAATAATTATAATAATCTCGAAAATATAATATTATTTCTTTAAATACACTTATACATCTCATTCATGTGTTCTGGTGACAAAAATAGAGTCGTGTCGTTTCATGGTGTTGGTAGTCCACAATTTCACTGAAAATGTTATCATCATTCAGCGAGTGATAAGGTAAGAAATAAAAATATATACAATAATTTAATAATGATAAATAAGTCTTTCATTTCATAGTTACTTCATCTATATCACATATATTCATGTTTATTATCTTCCATGTGAAACATTAGTGAAAGCAATTCACCTGACTTCGTGAGGAGGTAGTATGTCATAGACTTGAGGGAAGTCATTGTATCCCTTATGGAAAGGAATGGAGAAATGGAATATATGATATAACTAACACAAAGGAATAATTATTTTAAAACAATTTTTTAAATAAATTATATCACTCATTGTACCTAATTGTGAGTGTCACACAAAGGATTGAATTTTTCCATGGTTCGGGATTAGGTCGGTGTTTGAGGGAAGTCCTTGTTTATTTTTTTATGTTTTTATTTTAAAATTGATGTTTCTAGCTTAGTGGTACGGGGAATGTAGGAAGGGAATGGCTTGGTGACCATGATACCTAACCAGCACTGAAAATAAACAAGAAATTTAAACAATGTTATTGAAATGAAAGTAAAAAAACAATAAAAAATAAAATAAAATTTATAAGGTCTATTTTAATATTAATAATGATGCTGATTATATTATTAATTTTATCAGGATTATTATTATTATTATTATTATTATTATTATTATTGTTATTAAGATTATATTTATTATTATTAAAATTATTATTATTATTATTATTATTATTATTATTGATATTTAAAATATAACAACTAAAATGATTATTGGTTATTCTTATGATAAAGTGTATTATTATTATTATTAATTTTATCATTATTATTATGAGTGTGATTATTATATTATTACGACTAATTTTGTTATGTTTTTAAAAAATATTATTAGAGTTTTTATTATTGTGTGTATTGTTATTATTATCAATATTATGGTTATTTGTTGTTGTTGTTATTATTATTATTATTATTATAGGTTAAAAACAATTAAAATTAATTTATTATGAAATTAATTATTATTACAAAAAAAATAAATAATTTTTTAGTGGAAAAAGGGTTACTGGAAACCTAATTTGTATTTATAACCTCCCCCTACTGTAGCATACCACCAGCATACCCCAATTTCCCCCTGGCATGTACCCCTATGCACACCTCCCTCTCCAAGTAACCATAACCCGTGGAGTCCCTCCTCTCTGTCCAGCCTCCAACTCTCTCTGGTGCCCTCCCCTATCCATTGATTCTTGCAAACCTCATACTGCCCTATTTTAGTACTCACCACACAACCACATGCACACCCACTAGCATGGGCCCCATCTCTAAACATGACTCCCTACTCTGTTGCGTATTCGCTGACGTGACCTACTTCTACTTCCCTCTCTAGAGATAGCCTTCCTCCTCCCCCATCGATATTCTCATTCCTCCATTTATTTTGTTTTCTTCAATTCCTATAGATTATTAAAAGTCAATCCCTCAATTTGGGTTCAATTTGGGTTTCCTATAGTTAGATTCAGCTTCAAGATCATGTGATTGAGGTGATAACGAGTTCTTACAATAGTTTTGGGAATTTATTTTCATTCAGCCTTGGTTTTCAGGTAGGTCCCCATTTCATATTTCCATTAAATAAATTTAATTATTATTTCATGATTTTCACAACCCCTTTAGTTTTTAAATAGGAATTTAATTTTTTCACGTTAAATACCCCTTATGGAATTAGTTAGTTTACCCTTAGAATTTTGATGGATTGATATGGTTAGAAATTGTTAAGCATACTTTATGATTTGGAAATGTCCCGGTTAAATTTATAAAAAACTTGTGATTTATAATGTATTATTTGGATTTTATTAAAACAGTTGTGATGTTTGAAGTAGTGATTTTTGTTTTTAAATGAATTTTCACATAACAAGAAATTGTTGTTATGCACCTTTTTCCCTTTTAAATGTGTTATTGACCTGAAATTATGGGTTGGAATGATGTGATGGGTTTTCAATTTTGTTTATAATGTGGTTGGAGTATGGTATTTTATGAAATTAATTGCTTTCTTGGAATGATGTAAATCCCATTTGACACCTTCTCTGGTTACATGTGTTTTGTAATGCAATTAAAATTCACTTGGGTTCATTTTTGGTGAATGTATGGTCTAAGGGATAGTTTAGACATGTTATTATAAATATGGTGATTTGTAATATTTTCAAAACATTTTCTATGTGGTTTTGGTAAATGGTTGAATGTTTTTAAGCTAAAGGAACATCTCAAATTTTGAATTGGCTATTTGGAAAACCCCTCTTGAGTTTGGTCTCATGCATAGATGGTTAATTGTGACATGGGATGGTCCTCGATACAAGATTTCCCTCATACGGTAATTATATCAAGGTAGGAGACTAACATTGAGGTTTTGTGGGAGCTGTCAGATTATGTGGGGGTGTTCAGTTATATATATGTGACTTTTTGTTTGAATGGTATGAAACACTACCTTGCAAAATAAACATGGGATCCTATCATGGAAAAGTGGATTTTAAATATTTTTTGATGCACTAGTTTAGATTACACACTGGATAGTGGCCCATAGAATGGGGATGTTTTTTTTCAATGGTATTGGGCCCCTCAACCAGGACAGGTAGGGCAACAGTCAGGTGTTAGGGTGTTATGATGTCATCCAATGATCCATTCCTTGAGGATGACCCAAATGTTTAGTTTTTTCAGATCTTCTTCTAGTTTTTTAGAGGTTCCCTTGCTGCTCCAAAAATTGTATCATTATCCATTTCCCTCCTTGTGTAACTTTAATCCTTTTTTATTGACTTTTAATTTCCTTCTATAAAATGGAGAAAGTGATGTTTTGTTTAAAGGAAGTGCATTTGGTTATAGATCATTCGGGACATCCTACTGTGTTTTAATACTCTTGACTATAGTTTTTTGTTGTTATTAGTTCTTATTACAGGTTTTATCTTGGTTCGAATATCTTTGGGTGATGTTTGATTTGGCATCAGAGAGTAAACCCTGGGGTTATGTCGAGTCTTAGTCGTGGTCAGGATAGTTGTGTTCTTTATTGTCCTTTCTTTTTCTGATCGCTTATTTTTTGTCTATTTATTTCTACTACATAGTTTATTTTAATTGGGAGAAATCACTCTCATTTATACTCTGTTGATTCTCTGGCGCTGGTTGACATCCCCAGAGGATCGATAATTCCTCTCGAGCCTTACTGCAGATCATCTTAGGTGACTGGTTCAGGGTCGACCCAGGTTGGTTTGTGAAAAAATGGTATTAGATCTAGGTTGTCTCTAAAAGGACCTTGTTTTCAGAGTTCCAATTACAATTTAGGGTTGTCATTGTTTATGGGGTTGTATTTTTTGGATCAAGTTGTAGGAACGGGAAGGAAGTCATGAAATCTTGATCGTTCTGAACATCAGGTAACCATTAGATATCTGAGTTTGTCGGTGTTCATTGGTCCTTATGAATTTTTTTGTAATGGGAATTATAAATGGATTTTTGAAAGTGGTCTATGTGACCTCACAAGTCCTAGAAAGTCCTATAGAGCGTGGTAAATTCTCCTAGAATACACTCCATGATTATTGGGTGACTGGCGTACTGCTACCAACCATATTTCATAGTCTCTCATCGACTCTAGTTTCCCTTAGTAATTTCTATTTTTGGTTATTGTAAATCATTGAATAGAATATGTTAATAACTTTTTTTGATCAACTTCCTTGTTTATTTCGTTCTTATTCTCTACCCCCATGAAGATTCGATAGATTCCCATGGTACATTTTTAGGTAGTTCATCTCTAGAGAAACTCGAGTTGACAAGTCTATAGGCTATGACCTTGAGTTTTGGAAGATGAACCATCCACTATTTTATGATCATGTGGTTCCTCTCGAAGTAATGGAGTAGACAGGGATGAATGATAGGGACTTCATATTACTTTTGTTTCCTGAGACATTATAGGAAATTTTTTCTACCTTCATGCTCGATGCCCCAACTATGAAATGTGGAAGCCCGTTTCTCAAATCAAGTCTAAGGAAGATCCTAATTGGGAGTTATTAAATTCATCATTCATCCAATAGTATTTATTTAAGATAATGAATCTTGGAATGAATTTGGAGTTGGGAGGTTTTCAATAGGGTTTCATATAGATATTATAATTATATCTATATTTCATGTGCTTGGTTCTATAAGACCCTTGGTATGCTGCCATTGATCCCTAGAAAGCTCGACATGTTGAATTTTCACACTGCCATGGACTACAGTCGAAAGAGGAGGAATACAACCTAACCACCTTTTACAATATGGAGTGTCATGCCTTTCATGCCAAATATAAGTAAGCTGGAGTACCTTTGATTAAAAATCATTCTTTGGACCATGGATGCATTGTAGAGGATTCCAATAAGAAGAATAAGAAGCGGCCTGATATTGGTGGTGTAGGTAGGGGAATTAAAATCCTTTCACACCTCCATTCAACTTCATCAAAATGAAATTCAATAATTTTTCATTAGTGTTGTATATAAGGTCATAGAAATCTAGATTTCTGTAGTACTTAAATAACCATCAATCGGTGCAGACGCTTGTTTTTCCTAAAGTGGATCTATAGGGGTGTTTCAATGAAGCATTTTAAAGCCAGACCGAACTCTTCATGGGTTACCTCTGTCATCCCCCATGAGTAGTGCAATGTTTTGGATCAGTTTGTGGGTTCTCTCCATAATGTTCAATAGATTTAAAATTCGTGTCTCCTGGAATATTGTGGTGTTTCTTTTCATTAAGTTGTAATAATGGTTGTTGTTGAGCCCCTTCAATTTTTTGATTTAATTAAAGTGTGTTTTGTGAAAATTTGGATTCTCTGTGATGTGCGGGGGTTTCTAAAGATAGACTATGAGGTAGGAGATGCTTCAATCATGAGATATACAGACATAGGATCGACATTGAATCTGGCGTATAGTGTGGAGAAACCCAACGGTGTAAAAAAGATCATGGATTAATTTATGTCCTTATTGTGGAATGAGTTGTATTATTCTGGTGGTGTCGAGCTGTTGGTGTTTTCGTTTGTGGTTTTGACACACTTTTAGTTGGGCTCATCCCTCCCCTCCAATTGTGGTAGGGATTTTTGGCCCCTGGAAAAATTTATTAGTCTTCTTGACTTCATGTTTTCTTATGCTGGGGAGAACAACTATAGGTCTTGTAAAGTTACCCTTATAGAAGTACCATGTTAGTATGTTTCTTATGTTGGGTAGTCCATTCGGGCCTCCCCATGATAGTATTTTAGTTTCATTCATGTTGTTGGTTGATTGTGGGAATTCTTGTACCGAACCAACTAATTCTATGTTCTAATTTTTATTAAAAGGTTATAATTTAAGGGATATAATGTTTTTTGGATTAATATTTTAATAGGTATAATTTGATATGGTTTAAGATCATTTTTCTATTTTGAAAGGGTGGTTTTGTTTCTTTTGGATTTATTCAGGATGTTGTGTTTTAAGGATGAATTGAGGGTTGTGAAAAATGGAGAAGTTCTATTTGATTTTTTTTTTGGCATTCATGCATTAATGGTGGTATAGACATTGTAAATGTTCTATATCTTATGGAACATTCCACCAGGGGTGTATAAGCTTTTGGGGGTGAGTATCACTTTGTGGGGAGTCTATCTCAGTCTCATGAGTTCTTCTTATTACTCGTTTTCTCATTGTTGGTGGTTTTCTGATCTCTTCTTTTCTGTTCTTTTGGAATCTCCTTTAATGTTAAATGGGTATCAGTTCTTATTTTAGGTGTTTGGGCTTGTAATGTATTTCTAGGGGTGGAAAACATTATGGTGTAGAGAATTTTCAAACCCTTGTTTTATTTTTTCCTTGTTTCAGTCTCGGGTCAGGGTTCGAGGGATGCTTTTTTTAATTGATGAATTTTTATTGAAAAGGAAATGTTATGGGCTAGGAAGTACTAGGCTCGTAGGAAGGGCATGGTTTGGGGACCGTTCTACTTTACAAATACTCAAAAAAAACATATTTAAAAAAAGTTAATTGAAATGAATTTTAAAAAATTCAGAAACAAATAAAATAAAATTTAAACTGGTTTCTTTATTAATAATAATTATAATAATGATAATATTAATAATTTTATCGGGATTAATATTGTTATTATTATTATTATTATAAATGATATCAATTAATATTTATTATTATTATTGTTATTGATATTTTAAATATTACAATTCAAATAATTATTTGTTATTACTATGATTAAGAATTTTATTATTATTATTATTATTATTATTATTATTATTATTATTATTATTATTATTATTGTTATCCTTATTAGTGTTATTATTTTATTATTAGTATTAATATTATTATGTTTATTAAAATTTTATTAGTTTTTTAATTATTGTGTGTATTATTATTATTATCAAATATGATGGTTAATTATTATTACTATTATGGTTGTTATTTATATTCTGGTTATTATTATTAGTTTAGGTTAAAAATTGTCACTATTAATTTATTAAGAATTTAATTATTATTACCTTTTATTTATTTAAGTATTTTAATAGAAAAATGGGTAAATGGGACCCTAATTTTTGTGTATCAAGACCCACCCACCCCTTCTGTAGCACACAAGCAACCTTCCCCAATTTCCACCCACCATCACCTCTACGCATACCTCCCACTCTTTTTGACTTGGACTTGTGGCCTCCCTCATCTATAGATGTCCTCCATCTCTATCCATAGCACTTCCCCAATCCTTCACGATGTGAATCCCTCTGGCATCCCTTGTCCTGGCTTGAACTGCCCAACCACATGAACCACCACCAGTGAGGACCCCTTGTCTGGACGTGACCCCCCAACTTCATTGTTGATTCACCAACATGACCTTCTTACACCTTCCTTTATAGATTCAACATTACTCCTCCCCCGTCGGTATTATTTCCCCTTTGTTTTTCTATTGTGCCAATGGTTTATTTAAGGTTTATCCCTCAATTGGGGATCATTTTTGGTTTCATAGGGTTATATTCAGATACATGAGCATGTGATTGAGGTGCGAACAATATCTTGAACCTGTTACGGGCATGATTTTTCATTCCTCCTTGGTTTTCAGGTAGGCCCTCATTGAATATGACCTTTAAATTTATTTTATTTTATTTTTTGATATTCACAACACCTTTAGTTTATTAACATTCTTTTATTGTTATTAAATTAATTATACCATGTGGAATTATTTGTTTTAACTATTGTTTAATTATGGTTTTTTATAGTTGTAAATTGTCTACCATTCCATTGAAATAGAAATGGCACAATTGGATCTTATAAACTAATAGTGATATATAATGTATGTTTTTCAATTTATTAACGTGACTGTGATGTTTGAAGTTGTGATTTATGGTTTTAGGTGGATTTTCACACAATATTTGATTGTTGGTGTGCCACTTCCATCCTTGTAAATGTGTTATTTATTTGAAATGATGGGTGTGGATCATCGAAATAGTATTCCAATTTGGTTAAAAAATAGGTTGGTGTATAGTATTTTTTTAAATGAATTGTTTTTGTGAGAATTATGGAAATCCCATTTTCCACCTTCATATATTCTCTGTTTCTTATCATGGCCTTATAATGCACTTGTTTATATTATTGGTGAATGTTTGGTCTAAGGGACCTTTTGGACACATTATTATAATGATGATGTTTGGTAATTTTTGGAAAATGATTTCTATGTATTTTTGGTAAATGGATGAATGTTGTGAAGTTGAAGGCCCATCTAAAATATTGAATTAGATATTTCGAAAACCCATCTTGAGTTGAGACTACTTCCAAGTTGGTTGATCATGAAATGGGAGGGTCCATGGTATGGGACATCCCTTGTATGATAATTATTTCAGGGAACGGGACTAAACTTGAAGAGAACATGGTGGTTCTAGATTGTGTGTTTTGTTTAGTTATATACATGTTACTTTTCGTATGAATGGTATGGAACACCCCCTTGTGAAATATGAAATGGAAATTAGCATAACAAAAAGGATTTTTAATAATATTTCATGCCTTAGTTTATAATACGCACTAGATTGTGGCCCATAACATGGAGATGTTTTGTTATTATTCTTATGGGATCGTTCCCCTCGACCAGGCCAGGAAGGGTGATATTTGGGTGTTAGGGCGTTATGATGTCATCGAGTAGGGAATGTATTTAGGATCAGTAACATGAATAGTATGTTATGGTCTTCATAGGAGTTCATAGGGTTACCTGTGTTTCTCTAATAGATGTATCATTATCCATTTTCCTCCTTATATAATTGTACTCCCTTATTCATGGATTTTAATGTCTTTCTAGAAAATTGAGAAAGTGAAGTTTTGTTAAAAATGATTCAAGAACAACTTTTTGAGAAAATAAATGTTTTCGTTTTTTAATAAAAATAGAATCTTATTATTTGGAATTTCATTATTTATATAACCTCTTGGGGAACCCCACTTGACCTCCTGGAATGAGACTAGTTTTTCAAATGTGAGGGCAATGAGTCTTGAATTATTTTATTTTGAAATTTAAATTAGATAAAACCACATGTGTATTGATTGAATTCAAAACAGGAAATAAATTTTTCGTTTATTTAAAGGATTTTTATTTGAGAATAGATTATTTGTCCTAACCTACTGAGTTTTAATACTAATTCCTAGTTTTTCAAGTTCTTAGTTTCTTCTACAGGTATTAGCATAGTTCGGATCTCCTTCGACGAAGATTCATTTTGGAATCATGGACTAACCCATAGGGTTACAAGAAGTGTTAGTCATAGACAAGTTAGTTTTTTTTTGATCAACCTTTCTATTTTGTGTCACTTATTTATTTATCATTGTTTTATTTTTTATACTACTATGTTTATTTTATTTTGGGAAAATTGTTCCCATTTGTACTTGGGTAATGCCCTGGCACATGTCGTCACCCAGAGAGGATAGGGAATGCCTCTAGGTTAATGTCACAGATCTACTCGGTGACTGTTTCTCGGTTGACCAATGTTCGTTCATGATAGTGAGTGGTGGTAATGGTAAAATGAATTACATCAGTTCGTGAAGCGATAGTCTGGAATACACCCTAAAAAAGATTTTTAACCCATTTGATGGAAGGGGAGATGGTTTTATGTCCTGGTGATAAAATAATAACATTTACTTACTTATATATATATATATATATATATTTAACTTCCATAGTTCTGTAAATATTTTGAATGTGAAAATGTAATTTTGATAAAGACGTTTAATGTAATTTTTATTTTATTTATATTCATCAATGACACCAACCGTTTAATGTACTTATGATCCAATGGGATATGTTTCATTGATATCATAAATTTTTTTTCATTGGATTGTTTATTATCCGTATGAAAATGGAAAATATATTTTTATACCATTCTTCATATATCACGGAATGGATTATGATCATGTTTATTGATTGGGATAATTAATAGCATTTCATACAATAGTTTATCAATATGAATGTTTACATTGACTATGTTTCAAAATTTTCATGTGATAAATGAATTGAAATATGTACGTTATAGTAGGGGACCCCTATACCCCTCGATTCTTCATTAGGCCTCCTGATAAAAACATTATTTTTATTTTTTTGAGGCCTTACCAATTTATATACATGTCTTTTCACAAGTCCTTGAAATTATTATGTGTATTGGAATAAGACTTCAATATTTTGTTTTAGATGTCTAAAATTTTGATTTCTATCATTATTAATTTAGTTATTTTTACCCCTTGTGGTAATTTTATTAGTTAGAGTATCGATGGATAGTTTTCATGATTGTGTGATTATTTATATGAAATTATTCGATACAAATTTATTTTTTCTATATAATTCTCAAGTTATTGGTTAAATAGAATTTAATTCATTTATTTACCACTATTTATTAAATACAACTTGTTTATCCACAAAACCTACATTAACCTTCCCCTTACTGTGAATATGAGCTCACCCATTTAATATTATTTTTACCCCAGTATAGAAGGAATCATTTGTGATTGATATGTAGCAATTCACTAAGGTAAATAATGGAATTCTTGAAGAACACTATTATTTTTATTTAATGACATAAAATGTTATTTAAACATTTTTATGTACCTAGTTTAATAAGACTACTAAACAATTCATACAATCAGGATGTTCTTCCTTGTAAAATATTCCCATGTAATAATGTAGAAACTGGTTCTAGGATATTGGGGTTGGGGTCTGAAAAAAACAATTTTTACAATGAATTGTGGGTTGATTTAAAAATATATAATAATAATTTTTTACTATGGTCTGAGGGTAAGACATTTATATTCATCTTTTTCATGCTCTCAGCATATTTAGTGGTTAAGGGTAAATAACATGCACCATCATATCCATTTCCATTGATATATATATATATATATATATATCACTATCTATATAATAATTCAAATCACTGATAAAACACATCAATCACCTCAATAATATCCAAATATCCTTATATCATTTATAGAAAAAATGTAGTGTTGAATTCCATCTACTTCTTTATCCTTAATATATTCCCACATTAAAATCTCATGGAATTATATGTATAAATCAATAGTATATCAATGTTAGTTATTGAATTTTATATGTAGTCAAAACCAAATGTAGTCAGTAACACATTACCCTTAGTTATCACAATATGACACTATATCATCAAATAATTTAAACATTATTTTCACTTTTCATGATAGATATAATAATTAAATAATGATAAATATAATTATAGATTTATTAATCAAGATATATAAGATCATTGTTGACACTACTTTCTTAAAATACGGCTTTATACATGATATCCCATGTTTTTTTTGGGATTCCCACTATATTTCTTATCACTTCTCCCTGATTACAAAATTAATTTTATGAATATTACACTATATTATATAATATAGGTCATCTTATAATTCCTTATTATTAATAGGTTGATTTTTATTTATTCATTAAAAACCACAAATTAGTTCTTTATTAATAAAAAATATTTGATTGAATACCCTCCATTGTAATTATATCATTATTTCATTCACATTAATGGCATATAAAATTAGTTTACATTATCACCATTTATGATGTAATAAATGTACTCATATTTTTTAATTACAAAAAAAATAATTTCCTTCTGTTAGATAAATGATAACATTTATGTAATTTAGATAACTCTATTGTGTTCTATTTCTATATACACATTTATTAAAATATATATTCTATCAAGAACTATTTTTATTTAGTTTTTAGCATAAATTTCATACACTATAATAGGATACAAGCCCTCTGGGCCTTCGGTCTTTGTAATGGGTCTCCCTCTACCCAGTTAAAAGAGGTCTTTACTTTTATTTAATAACAAAATAAGGCTTCGGCCCCAACCTTTTTAAAAAACATTCATACACTATATTTGATATTCCAATAATCATATTTTATCACCATTAATATAGAAAATTATTTTTAATTCATTACGTTATTCATATCTTCTAAATTTATATATGAATTTCATTTATTAATCATTTTTTGAAATGAATTTTATAAGCATATATAGTGTTTATTATAGTTAACAATGTGTTGAAGCTAAAATTCCTCCATGAAAGTGAACAGGTTTGAGGGGGTATATATATTGGGTGTTACAAAGTGTAATATCTATATGGATATATATTTAATTTACCAATTAATTTTATTATTCAGAATATGTGATGGGAGTTGATGTTGTTTATGTGGTGTAGAAAAGTAACATGTTACATGAATTAAGTGTTATCAAATAGTAAATGTTGATGTCTGGATAAGGATTATACTAATGAAGTAATTTCTTTATGATTAAAAGGGTGAAATTTTGTATATTTAGGATTGGTTTCATTTATTTATGTTTATTATGCATTAATTCATCGGTCAATTCCTAGATTGCTCAATAATCATTTCTATGTTCATAAAAAAGTCTGTCTTCAGCTAATTAGAACAATAAAAGGATCCTATAATGTTTTATAATCTAAATTATCACATACATGACTTATTTTAAAGTCATAATTCATTTAATTTCTATTCATACTTTGTTTTTTGGGTTTCCCAATCTTTTATGGAGAAATGAGTGAGTTTTCATTAATTGGGCCAAACCGTGAGCCCATTTCCAGATTAAAAAATAAATTTTGATTCCTTTATAACTCATTAATTATTCAAAATTATTCATCCATTCCAATTCTAATTATCATCCCCTGACATATTAACACTACCATATTATTTTGGATTATTTAGGAATACATAATCATGGTGGATATGGTTTTTTATTTAAGAGATTGGGCCTACCCGAAAGCCCATTTCCAGCATTAAAAATATTTTTTTATTCTTTTAATATCTCCTTAATTATTTGTGTTTATTTGGATATTCCAACTCTCCCTCGAGCCCACAGACATAAGGCGCGCACCCAGGTTCTCTTATCCCTCTTTTGAGCTCGGTTTCATCATGAAATGTGGAGAAAATTATCTCGATTTCACAAATCCCCTAGATTTGAAGAGGTAAATTTATAATTTCATAACTCCTTCAATTTTTATTATTTTCCCCCCATTCTAGTTCCTACATGACGTCATCATTCTTCTTCTAATCTCCATTAAATTTTTATCTGTTTTAAAATTCATATTTTGGTCTATTTTGGGTCGTTTTCTTCAGGATTTTTTTGGGTAAGTGATTCCTTCTTGGTTTCTTCCATTTCCCTTAGGGTTTCCTCTCTCTTTCATTATGTTCTAAAATTTTCAGAAGTTAGGGTTTGATCCTAGGTTTTTATTTTGTGTCTTTATTTGTCAAATATTGTGGTCTAGGTATAGATTTATCTTCCTTGTGGTGCGGCGGTGGTGCGGTTGATGTTTCACACCATGTTTTGAGGGATTTGACACTTCCGGTAGGTGATTCCATGTGTAATAATTTCTAGATGATTTAGCTTGCTTGAATTACTTATTTATCATGTTCCTAATATGCTGTGTGTGGTGTGAAAATTATTTAAATTGAATTTGGTTAATCATTTATTTTTATAGTTTCATTTTAGCTTAGAATTGGGTGTTTTTCATGTGCAACCCTTTGGGTATTGTTTCGGTGTGTATTATAACATATGAAATTGGATTAATAAATCTTGTTTGGGATGAAAATTCTAATTTAGAATGGTATTGGTGTGCTATTACATTTTAAATAGGGTTTTGTTATTGGTTTATGGTGTAAACCCTTATTGTACTTCTTGAAAGTGATTTTGAAAAAAATGTGATTTTCATGTGGATCTTTTGTGGTATTGTTTGAGGTGTTTTTATAAAACTTGGGGGTAGTTTAATAAATGTTTTTTGGGTTTCCAATTCTGTTTTGAAATTGTATTGGTGTGATTTTTTCCTTGAAATACGGTTTTGAAATGCGTTTTATGTGAAAAGCTTTAGTACACTCTTTATAATTGTTTTATGAAAGTTTTGAATGGTTTAAGGATTTATGTAAGAGGTGAAACCATATTGGAAAACTGTTTTGGATTGTTTATACTTTCAAATAGACCATTTAAAATGTGAATAGTTCTGTCATGTTATGTGTATCCTCTTGGAAATGATTTATAAAATTTTTTAATGGATTTAGTGAAATGTGAAAGTGGTGTGAACGTGATGTGGGCTTTTTGTGTGAGTGCGATGTGAAAAATGGATTTTGTTTATAAAAAGTATTTTATGAAACATGTTAGTGGGATGTTATGTGATGTTTAGAATATTTTCAGGGACTTTATAAAATTTTTAAAGGATGTGTTGGATTGTGAAAGTTATGTAAAAGGTATGTGGGCTATTTTGGTGTGAGTTTGATTTCAAAATGAATTTCAATGAAAGTGTAATTTGTGACTTGTGTGATGTACATGGGGCTGTTTTGTTAATGTGTGATGTGGAAGTGATATTTTCATGTGAAAACTATATTTCTTGGCTTGTTGAACTTGTTTGAGTACAAAGGGAAAACCCGGGTATCTAGGTGGGTGGACGTGTACTAGTATGCTAGTGAATCCATGGGGTTTGGCCTGAGTTTCACATAGAAAGATTTATGCTTACAACTCTAACTAAAATATTATGATGATGATTAGGGACCACTAGGTTATGGATATGTTCACTACTAGTGGCTCGTGCACAAGAACATATATTTTTTTATTGATACTCTCACCGAGATATGAGGTACCTGGGACCCACAGCTAGCTAGTGCCTTGGGGTTATTTCCTATTGCTTGTTCTCTTTAGATCCTTTATACATACCGTCGGAATACGGTATATTGGGTAGTAAAAATTTAGTTACTTTTGAATTTATTTTAAAAGTTTTGATTCTTTAAATTAGCCCACTTGGAAACTGGTTTTTTTAGTTGCATCTTTTATAAATTGTAACTAGAAATTACATGTTTTTGAAAACATGAATGATTTTCGTATTTGAATGTTTATCACTTGGAATATCATAGTGGTGGTATCTTACTGGGAATTGGATCACACCTTATTTACACCCTTGGGTGTAAGTATACTTGGTTATTTTTGTTGTCGCAGGTTTGGGTACAACTTTTGTGCCATCAGTTCTGGTTTTTAGCGGTCCATCATGATACAGTGTTGTATATATGGCTTGAGGGTTGTGCCTCTCGCCATGTGGATGTTCTTGGGATATCCATTTTGGGTTTCTTCAGTAGTTATAGTCTTCTATAATTGTTTTAAATTATGTAATTCAGTTCTGAAATTTTGTAAAAGATGGTTTTGTTTGAAAAATACAGATTTGTTTTATTGGATTCGTTCATTGTCTTATGTTTATAAAGTTGGGTAAATCATTCCCAAATTTCATTTTCTATTACCCGGGCACTTGTTCCTACCCATGGGGATCAGTAACTCCCTTCGAGACAAGTCACGGTCTAGGTTTGGTGCCTGTTTTGGCGGCGACCAGATTCGGTTCGTGACAAAATGGTATCAGAGCATGTTTTCTCTCTTTGGGTCATGTTATTTGGGGAAAAGTCGGTATAGTATGGCATTAGTGTTGTTGGGACTTGTAATTTCAGTTATGAGTAGTGTGTTTGATCACCACACCTCATTATGGGATTCATGTATCCATGGGAAGTCGGGACCTTTCAGAGACCTTTGGTTTTCTAGGTTTAATGATGGTTAGGGGAAATGAAAAGAGAGTTGGGTTAATGGTGTTAGTGAGCTCGAAGGGCCTGGAAAGCCATGTGGAGCTGGGGATATTCCCTAGAACACTCTCTGTGATAGTGAAGTGATTGGAATATGGCCGCCAACAATATTTTCAAGTCACCCACTAAAACTAGTTTCCTCTCAGATTGTTTTGTGCTTTAGTTTTGCAATCTTGGAACTTTGGGTTTAAAGGGACTTGGTTTTAAGAAGCATAAAGTTTGTGTGAAATGATTTACAAATAAAGATGGAATGGATTGATTTATGAAATGGTGGAACTGAATTTTCTGAATTGTTTTGCAATTGAATATGGTGTTTTTACACCTCTTTTGAAAGCAGGAACTTTATTGAATTTGGTTTTGAAAAAGTGTTTCCAATAGAGTCGTCTAAATAATAAAAGTGTGTTTTAATGGGATGAGATGTTTTGAAATTGATGTATATGAATTGAAGTTGAGTATTCATTTTAATTATTGTGATTTTTATTCCATGGTTATAGGTCTTGAGAAAAAGGATGTATTGGTTGACCGTTTTGGTTTTGAAAAGTGGAAAGAATCTTTGTTTTAACCTTTGGTATTTCCATGAGCGACCACATGTATGGGGTTATATGGGATTATGGATGGTTGATGGCATGATTGGATGAGTGTCGGGACGAATATTAGGAGGGTGGCCGGTGTGGCACAAAAACATGCATGTGTGAGGCCCATGGGGTACCATTGGTTGATACGCTTACCGTTGAACTGTTCGTTTTCAAAGAAATGGTTTTAAAGAAAAACATGATATCTTGATGAATAGTTTGGGATGGTTTGTATTATTGGTTTTTGAAAATGTTGTTTGTGTGGGATGTTTTTATTGACCAAGAACCCCTCCTGTTTGAAATATTTTTTGGGTTTGTGCTTGGTCGGTAAGCTGTGTTGTAGGGACGGTTAGTGGTCTCTCCTGAAAAATGTTTTTGAATGCCTTTGAGGTGGTTCCCTTCATGTCTTTGGATCTGGTTTGTCGTATATCTTGACCAATGGACCATCTTATTTGTGTCCTTGGGTTTAATCGTTTGATAAAGTATGCCCCATTAAGGTTTATTTCAGAACTGAAGTGCAACCCGGATTGTTTCGCTGTTTGAAGACACCCTAGTTGATCAATATAATTAATATTTTTTTGATATTTTTAGATTGAGTCTACACCCTTTCCTTTCTTGGTTTTGTTTGTCCTATTATAGTGGGAGAGTGACCATGGAAGTTTTAAAGAGACCTTAGCTTCTTATGTTTCCTGATTTGATGAAGGTGCAAGTGGTCTGGGGTTGTTAGCCGAGATGAGTCTCTGGATTATGTCTAAGAGGTCCTCTTGGTCCTTCATAGTCTCTTCGAAGAAGGAGTTCACATTAAACTACTAGTGTGAGAAATGTGTTCACAAGGGGATATTGTGGCCACCTTTTGAAATTTTGATTTGTTTTGGGATGTTGTATAAGGTCCCTCTCCATGCATTTTTTATATCAGTTGAAATTTCCATGTTTGGTGATGGCTTGTGATGTCATCTGCTCGATTGACCATTAAGGTGAAATTCATGAAATCCCATGAGAGTCACTGTTATATTGGGACAATTTATCCCTTGGAAAAACATAAAAATATTCCATTTTATAGGATAGTGAGTATAATCGTTCTTTACTTCTATTGTTTCTCACCTGAAGGAAAAAAGGTGTGTTTTGTGTGCATCATCTAGGCCCTTGTTTCAGTGAAATTTCAGGTCAGGGTAAAGTGAGTTTGGATTGTGTTATGTCTTGGAAAACATATCGGGGATTGTGGTATAGTTGTTGGTGACACCGAAAGAAGAATTCTTGTTCATGGGGTCTCCAAAGACTAACTATGAGGCCGAATATTCTGCAATCATTGAGCTCTAACCATATGTCTCGGAGAGAAGCTGGCTCGTAGTCAGGGGAAATCCCAGGGCCGTTTAAACCCTTGTACAAAGTCATATCCTTAGTATGAAATATGGGAATAGATCAATCCACTGGTGTCATCATAGCTGAGCACATAGTTTGTGCATGATTAGTAGTGGCCATGTTCTAATAAGCCATGTAGAAAGAATTATATTCACAGTTAGTGCACAGTTTCCCAAACCATGTAGACTAACCCTGGTCCCTTCCTGAATCATTAATTTTTTTTGTGTCTTTCTGTGTTGGCCCATGCTGACCGATTAGGATGGTTAGTTATTATGGTGAGGAGACCCACTATGATTCTCATTTATGTTCCTTCATAAACTTTTAATTGAATTTTACCCTTTGTACTAGGGATTCTGTTCAGGCCTCCCCCTGTTAGTGTCCTGATTTGGTCACAGAAAAATATAGGTCGTCTCTTACGGTGGGGTTCCTATTTGTGTCCCCCCGTACCAATAACAAAGATTTATCCATGGACTTGTCTTGGAGGTAGGTAGTATTGTTTGGAACTATCTAACCACCAAAAACATCCTTGAGTAATCATTGTGGTTAAAGAGTTCCCAATGGTTTAGTTAAAGTAAGGTAAGTGTAACCTTGTTTGAAGTTGTTGTTCATTTAGGTGAATTTCTAGAGTTTTGTTTGGATTGTGCTTGGGGATTTTTATTTTGGGATAAATCATGAATGTGATTGATTATTTCAGGAAATTGGTTTATGTATTTTTTTTAGGGTATTCCTTCCTTAATTGATCACTGTAGGTGTGTTGGCCTTGGGGGTGAAACCTAGCAAGGCAGTACCTCTTGGTTTCTCAGTTGGGTTTTGTTGTTACTTTTCACTTGCTGTGACTTCCTGGGGTAGAAAGTTTTCATGGTGGGTAGAATTATCACATAAATGACTTATTTTAAAGGCATATTTCATTTAATTTCCATTAATGCTTTGTTTTTGGGGTTTCCCAATATTTTATGGATAAATGAGTGAGTTTTCATTAATTGGGGCAAACTGTGAGCCCAATTCCAGATTTAAAAAAAAATTTATTCCTTTATAAAAAATTCATTTTTCAACATTTTTCATCCATTATAATTCCTACTTGTCATCCCCTAACATATTAACACCACCATATTAATTTTTATCATTTAGGAATCCATAATCATGGTGGATATGGGTTTTTATTTAAGAGATTGGGCATGCCCGAAATCCCATTTCCTACATTAAAAGTATTTTTTTAATTTATTAATATCTCCTTCATTATTTGCGTTTTTTCGGTGATTCCAACTCTTCCTTGAGCCCACAGACCTAAGGCACCACCCTAGGCTCTCCTCCCCCTCTTTTGAGCTTGGTTTCATCACGAAATTGGGAGACAATTATCTAGATTTCAAAAATCTCCCAGATTTGAAGAGGTAAATTGATCTCTTCATAACTCCTTCAATTTTTGTTATTTTCCCCCCATTCCACTTCCTACATGACCTCATCATTCTTGTTGGAATCTACCTTAAATTTTTATCTATTTTAAAATTCATATTCTGGTCGATTTGGGGTCGTTTTCTTTAGGATTGTTTTGGGTAAGTGATTCCTTCTTGGTTTCTTCCTTTTCCCATAGGGTTTCCTCTCTCTTTCATTATGTTCTAAAATTTAAAAAAGTTCGGATTACAACCTAGGTTTTTATTTGGGGTCTTTATTTGTCAAATATTGTGGTCTAGGTCTAGATTTATCTTCCCTGAGGTGCAGAGGTGGTGCGGTTGACGTTTCACACCAAGTTTTGAGGGATTTGACAATTCTGGTAGGTGATTCCATGTGTAATCATTTCTAGATGAGTTAGTCTGATTGAATTACATATTATGCATTTTCCTAATATTCTGTGTGTGGTGCTAAAATTTTTTACATTTAATTTGGTTAAGGATTTATTTTTATAGTTTCATTTTAGCTTAGAATACGGTGTTTTTCATGTGCAACCCTTGGGTATTGTTTGGGTGTGTATTATAACACATAAAACTGGTTTAATAAATCGTGTTTGGGATGAAAATTATGATTTGGTATGGTATTGGTGTGAAATTATGTTTTAAATAGGGTTTTTTTATTGGATTAAGGTGTAAAACCTTATTGTACTTCTTGAAAGTTATTTTGAAAAAATGTGTTTTTCATGTGGATCTTTTGTGATAATGTTTGAGGTGTTTGTATAACACTTGGGGGTATTTTAATAAATGTTTTTGGGTATGCCAATTCTGTTTTGAATTTTCATTGGTGTGATTTTGTCCTTGAAATATAGTTTTGAAATGGGTTTTATGTGAAAAGCTTTGGTACACTCTTTAGAATTTTTTTATGAAAGTTTTGAATGGTTTAAGGATTTATGTAAGAGGTGAAACCATATTGGAAAACTATTTTGGATTGTTTATACTTTAAAATGGACCATTTCAAATGTGAATAGGCCTTTCATGTTATGTGTATCCTCTTGGAAAATATTTATAAATTTTTTTAATGGATTTAGTGAAATGTGAAAGAGGTGTGAACGTGATGTGGGATTTTTGTGTGAGTGCGATGTGAAAAATGGATTTTTTTTATAAAAATGGTTTTATGAAACATGTTAGTGGGCTATTATGTGATGTTTAGAATATTTTTAAGGACATTATAAAATTGTTAAAGGATTTTTTGGATTGTGATAGTTATGCAAAAAATATGTGGGATATTTTGGTGTGAGTTTGATTTCAAAATGAATTTCAATGAAAAGCGGAATTTGTGACTTGTGTGATGTACATGGGTCTGTTTGGTTAATATGTGAGGTGGAAGTGATATTTTCATGTTAAAAATATATTTCTTGGCTTGTTGAACTTGTTTGAGCACAAAGGGGAAACCCGGGTATCTAGGTGGGTGGACGTGTACTAGTATGCTAGTGAATCCGTGGGGTTTGGACTCAGTTTCACTTAGCAAGATTGATGCTTAAAACTCTAACTAAACTATGATGATGGTGATTGGGGACTACTATTTTATGGGTATGTTCTCTACTAGTGGATCATGCATGAGAACAGATATTTTTTGGTTGATACTCTCACTGAGATACGAGGTAGCTGAGACCCACAGCTAGCTAGTTCCTAGGGGTTATTTCATATTGCTTGTGCTCATTAGATCCATTATACTTTCCATTGGCATATGGTATATTTGGTTGTAATAATTTAGTATTTTTTTGAATTTATATTAAAATTTTTGATTTTTTAAATTATCCCCCTAGAAAACTGGTTTTTTTTAGTTGTATCTTTTAGAAATTGTAACTATAAATTTCATGTTTTTGAAAACTTGCAGGAATTTCATCTTTGAATGTTTATCACATTGAATCTCTTAGTGGTGGTATCCTACTGAGCATTGGCTCACACCCAACTTACTCCCTTAGATTTTACTAGACTTGGTTTTTTTTCGCAGGTTTGGGTACAACATTTGTGCCAACAGTTCTGGTTTTTAGCAGTCCATCATGATACGGTGTTGTTGATATGGCTTGAGGGCGGTGCCTCTCACCATGTGGAGGTTCTTGGGCTATCCATTGTGGGTTTCTTCAGTTGTTTTAGTCTCCTATAATTGTTTTAAATTATTTAATTCAGTTATGAAATTTTCTAAAATATGTTTTTGTTTGAATAATCAAGATTTGTTTTATTGGATTCGTTCATTGTTTTATGTTTATAAACTTGGGTAAATCATTCCCAAATTTAATTTTCTATTACTCGGGCACTTGTGCAATCCCGTGTGGATCGGGAACGCCCTTCGGGACTTGTCACGGTCTGGGTTTGGTGCCGGTTTTGGCAGCGACCAAATTTGGTTTGTGACATAACAACACAATGATTATTATACTATTTATTTCAATGATTATTGTTGTAATTATCCTACATTAATAATCATTAATATTTATTGAACTAATCCTTTACATAAAATACATGGGATTGGATTTGAACTATCCTTAAATTAACGAATCCACTATGTTCATCTATTATTTAATTATAATATCAAATATTTATAAGAATAATAAAAATATTGTTTTATTTTGAATTATTCAATCATTATATTCAATCAACCAATACTACACTATATTCACAACTAAGAGCATATTCATTAAATATCATTATAGATTATTCAAAAAAATTAACGAATGATATTATCGTTACATTGTTATTGGTATAACCTCTTATAATATCCATAATATCAAGATCGATAAATACCATTTCTGATTGTGAAATATCTAATTGATCCTAGGGTTTGAAATGATATGAAATTTTATAATTAAATTCTATATTTTGTGAATAAATAAATGAATTATTATGTAATGAAGTTATAGAAAACACATAGACTACTATTTCTATTTTGAACAGGTATGTGACCATAAAAAGTAAATATATTATTATTCTTCGTAACAAATAATAACATACAGATTTTATAGTGATCATAAATATTATTTTATTATTATTTACGATAAAATATATTTTATAGAGATGAAATGTGTTGTCACCTCTACTAGTAGGATTTTTCCTTATTAATCCAATTTATTAGAGAATCCATTGGAGATTTAAACACCTATAATTTTCTTTTTTTAGGTTGAAGCTTTGATTTAATGTCTAATTGATGAAAGAAACCATTTTTGGAATAAGTTCAACATCATAGAGATCATGGACCAAACTATGTATGTTGAACCACCTAAATATTATATCACCCTCACACAACTTACCCATAGAGAATTCACATGTATAATAAGTGGAAATGTATATAGGCACCGAAAATTTGAATCTATATTTTTTTATTTAATTAAAAAAGTATATATTTATCCAATTTTAAAATTTAATTTTTAAATGATTAAATAATATATTTGATAAATATTCGATTTTGATATGATGGAAAAATTTATTTTTGGGAAATGTATGTATTAAATCTAAATAGTATTTTTATTGATTCCAATAGTTATTGAAATAGATTTAATTTTAATGAAATATTTTTAATAAATAATATTTCTTAAATATAAATTATAATATAATTTTACGGAGTTAAAAATAAAAGTTATAAGGTTTAGAAAATGGTTACTGTCAAACACAACCGTATTTTTCATTATATGGGTATTTTATTAAATAATGTCAAATATATTATTTATAGAATAATTTTGTTAAAATAAATATTAATTATGAAATAATCACATCAAAATCATCCAATATTTATTTATTTTAATAATTTTATATGATAGTCAATATTTTTGATAAATATTGTATAATCTATAATGATATGATATGTATAATGACATAATAATGAGCAAAAAAGATATGTAATATATTACATAATTTGTATCCAAGACAAATTCAATATTTCCCAATTAAAATAATTTATTTTATGTTATTAGATTTATTTTATAAAATCTAAATGATTCCTCCAAAATATATATTATGTTTTATGGATTTAAAATCAATTCATATTATAAATGTCTCTACTCTACATAACCAAGATTTTTATTTAAATTAAAAGGGTTATTGAAAAAGTAAAATATTAATACCACTTCAAATTAAATGAAAATTTAGGGAAAAAGGGTATGATTAGTGGTTTTGTTTATTTTATCAAATAAATTTTAAAATCAAAGATTAAAAATTAATAAATGAATATCTTCAATTATTATATATAAAAACTATAATTTATATAAAACCCCCCGTAGAGAATAAAATTACTCATCCATTCCTGATATAGGGCCCTACCATGTTGTCCCCATGCTCTTAAGAATCTCTTCCCAATCATATGAAAAATCCTAATCATTGTATGGGATCTACTCCTTGGGATATTTATTCAACAACCTCCATTATGTTATTCCATTTGTTTTCCAAATGTTCATGTTTGGATATGATTTCACAGATTCCTCATATTATCCTTACTATGTCCAAGTGATGATTTAACCCTTTTACTATCATTAATCTATATGATAATTCTTTTTTCACCCCTGTAATAGATCCTCAATTATCATATGAATTTTCCATACCAAATAATTTTATTATGAATACCCATCATAATTTACACTCAGAATTATTCACTATGATATACTTATTCTTAATCTATTAGGAAAATTCATGTATACAACCCACATATTATGATCATTAGATTCAAATAGATGAATGTAATCATTATATTGTTAGATAGAACTCAAATTTACAGGGTAATGATTTAGCCTCATGAGAAAAAATGCATGGGATTAGGTAGTAAACCTAATATATTTTGTAGTATCCCAACCAATGATAATCCCCTATCCAGTTTCATCATATAGTAACATTTTCATAAGATAGAAGTAAATCTCATCCTAAAGGACAGAACAATTTAGTTGTCATGGTAAAATAGAAACATACAAGAGTCTTACAGTAAAACTAAATACACTAATTACATCATTTTTTTGTTGGATTATGGTATCTTTATTCCATCTAAAGTACCATTTCATATCATTAATAGTAAACTTCAAGGAGTCCTAGGGA
Source organism: Viscum album (assembly GCA_963277665.1). Classification (NCBI taxonomy): domain Eukaryota; kingdom Viridiplantae; phylum Streptophyta; class Magnoliopsida; order Santalales; family Viscaceae; genus Viscum; species Viscum album. The sequence goes on along the minus strand of OY728134.1, from coordinate 597,828,339 downwards.
AATGAAATAGAACAAGTCTGAGCATAAATAATCCGTAATGGGATTGTACAATCGAATCAACAAAAAATCAATGATAATAGTAAATATTTAATGGTAAATAATTGAAAAACATTATATGTAACAACTAAACTAATCATTAAGTGCATAAAAACTTTTAAATTCCAAATAGACGAACATACATTCCATATAATCTAAAAAATTAAGGGATAAAAAAATATAAGCTATTAACTGATAACACATGCATTAAGATAACTAGATTAGTAAATACCATTATGGAAAGGTATGAAACTAAATCACATTCAATTTAATAAAAAACCATAGTATTTAATTCATCCATAGATATTTCAAATCTAAAAATTATTTGATAAATAATAATGGAATCAAAATGACGGAAATGATTACTTACATGACACTATTTTTATTAGGTACATAGCACCTTTACCACCATGACCTTTAATAATAATTTTTAGCAAATCTGGTAAAAACACCTATAGCTACAAAATTGACTATTTCGATGAGACAAAAAATTCATTAGGGTTGATATATATCTTATCAACACCAATGTTTTACAAATCTAAATAATTACTGATATATTGAAAAATCTATTTAACAATGATCCATATCAAATATCTGTATTGAAGAGAAGATATAGATTTATCAGTATTTCCATAGTTAATCAAATAATTATCATTTACATTCCATATATACAAATTAAATACCATTTAGGCTATAATAATATCGATAGTAAATTATATTGATATTTTTTAAAATTCAATGTTAACTGGTCCTTGGAAAATGAATATTTCATGGGGACTAAAAAATGAATCAAGTAAGCGAGTGGCACTACTGCCCTCAATGAAAGATGTTATAAACCATCTATAGTAATAATATTTATAGTATCAATAAATTATATCCTATGTGGAGTAAAATAAAGGGTATTTGTTTTTTATGAATAAAAATTCAATAAAAATATAGTTTCAAAACATTATTGAGAGAAATATTATTTTCAGTTTGTTCTTTTTCACATTCATTTTCATTAAAAATAACTTTTGAAAAATATTCCTTTAAAAAGTTACATTTTAAACATTAAAAGTAATATTAAATGAATATGTGATGGTTAAATCTGTATAGGTTTTACAAGCTATATAGAATATTTTTTTAGCCTAGTAAAAGGTTAGAGAAGTTCCTTATCAATTAATCGACAAGAATATTCAATTGAAAACATTTCTAAGAGGTAAAATATGAAAATGTTTTAATAAAACATTATTTAATGGTAAAAATAATTTTTAAAATCATTTCTAATAAACTTGGTTATTCGAAGAAAACATGTTCTCTAACCAAATCATTTAATGATGTCGAGTTTTCATAAAAACATATTTTAAACCTATTAAAATACCAATGATTGAAAAAATGGTAATATTATTTAATAATGGTCAAGAATCACAATACATGAGAAGGATACATGGTTAATTTGATAATTATCAAATAATTACCTTTGATGAAAATTCATGTGCAAAAAATCCTCAAAAAAATGATATTATGAAGTAAACCCTTTAAAAGACCATAAAACTTATCTGAGAATAAATAAATGAAAATATTGTCCCTGTAAAATTTAAATCCACATTAAGAGAGTATAAATTAAAAATATATAGTAAAATTTCAGTATACACATAATATTATGATATTAACAACAATGAATAAGTAATATAACCTGATAAAATGAAAATAGGTTATAAAATTTTATATACATGGTAAATTTTTACCCAAATCAAAATAGAAGATATAATTGAAATTGAAACTCAAAATACCATGATGATGAAATTATTATTGATATAATATATCAAAAGTGGTAGTATATAATCCTCCCAAAATAAATAAGTGGTGAAAATTGGTTTATATCACGGAAAGGAATGTGAGATAAGAATCACATACCATTCATTTGATTTTGGGTGAACATCATTTAAAAACCCTTATAAGGGGTTTTAGGATGTTTATAACTTATATGAAAATCATAATCATTTTTATAATTTCGTATATTTACGATTCATAATATATTGTTACTTGTTCGTTAATAATATTTCATTTTATTCACAATTTTAGGTGTTAATTGCCTAGTTTGTCGAGCATGTTTCAACATGTTAATTTTTATTATCGTTAATTAGATCATGATTTCATCATCTATATTATATAAAACATTATTTAAATATCATATAAATTAATTATAAATTTATATATAAAAAATAAAAAATAATTGAGATAATAAATTAAATACGTCTCTAATGGAGACGGTAGGTCGTACATACGCATCAACGCTACTTTCATTTATTTTCCATATTTAAAAGTATGAAAATAAATGAAAAATATGTATATGTATATTATAATTCCCTTATAATAATTATTTCATATATGATTCGTAGTTTTTAATAATTTCATCCTTTACAGATTCCATGTATAGTGTGTACAAATCACATTGCTTTGAGGAGTTAGTGGTCCACACTTCAAAAAACCATGATATCGTATTCCCCAAAAAAAGAAGTCAGGATGGAACGAGTTATATAATAACTAAATAAAAATTAATACATAATATATTTCATATATATATTATACAATTTTTTCCATCATAATTCAAAACTTTTAGAGGTGGTAAATGAAAAATGATCGAAATCATTTTGTGAGGCGGTAATTCTTATTAAACATAAATAGTATGTTTTTGTTACCCATTAGATGGATGTGTTTGTACTTGTAGGTAAAAAAATGGAATAAGATAATATAATTACATTAATTGTACTATTTTTTATAGTCATTGAATAAGATTATTTTTTGGGGTTGTGAAAGAAAATAAAACAAAAGATTGAGAATAAGCGTGTTACCTCTTATTCAGGTAACTCCTTTTAGTTTTCAAAAAAGGTATTCCCAGATATTATTTCATATAAAGGTTAGGATTATAAGGTTAGTTGAATTATTTTTAGAATCAATTGTGTAAGAGTTAGGTATAGTAAAAGTGGCTTCTAAGGTGTTATGAAGTGGGAGTAGTGAGTGGCTTTTTCTAGTGGAGGAGGTGGGGCATTCATGTAAATTTTGTAAAAGGAGATTCCACCCATGTTTCACTATGTATAATTACTCAAATAATCAAGATAATTATATAAAATGAAGTATCATGTAAAAATATGTCAATCCAATGGATTTTGGACAACTGTCTAGTTAATTTTGTCCCTTATGGTTACGGTTTAGTTTCTCCTTATGATAATTTGTCTGTTAATTGTTATAATAAATTTCAATTACATTAATTTTTTTCCAAAAACTATGTTGAAATTAAAAGAGATTGTAAATGAATCTAATTACAATTTTTTAATCTATTTTAAAAATTTCTAATAATATAAGCGGAAGATATTAATTAAATTTTAAACTCGAAGACGGGATGAAAAATATTTTTTTAACAAAAAATTGTTCTATAGTTTATAATTATTGATTTTCAATTTCAAGTTTAAATTCATTAATATGACCTATATTAGAAAATTTTATTATAATTGATATAATTTGACATAATATTATATTTAAAATATATTTTATCCTTATTAATAAATTTTACAAAAAACAAGTTTTGAATTTAAATTCATTATTTGTCACTATTAATTAATAAATAAAACTTCTCTGAAAACGGAATCAAATTAAATATAAGATATATTTTATGTTAAATTTTAAAAAATTAAATTTATATTGAAATAAAAAATTTAAAAATTTAAAAAAATTATTTTATAATGGGTTCTCCATTAAAATTTAATAAATACATCTTTAAAAAAAATATTGATTTTTATGTTAAATATTTTGTTTGTTCTTATCTTATGAGTATCCAATATATTGGATGATTGTAAAAAATATTTTCTTTAATATATAATATATATTTTATTAATTTAAAATAATAATTGTAATTAATTTTATGCATTAGGATAAAATAACTTTCTCGAGATAAAAATAGTTTAATATAAAAACATTCCATTTAATTTTAATTGGGTATTTTATTATTTTTAATTAATTTGGAACTAATGAATTTAGTTTATTATTTTAAACCATATATTTTCATATGTGAGTTAATACTATTCATAATATCTAATTGAATAGATATTTTATATCATGTTATAATAAATAATAATATTTTTAATAATATAATGTTTCTCCGTAAAACTCAGTCTTGTGTGTAACACAATCTAAAAAAGAATTTTTTGTAACACATCATAAATAAAAATTATTTGAATATAAATATATATATTGGATTTAATTTAAATAAAAATTATATTTTAATGTATTATTAAATTATATTCCATAATTCACTTGGTGTTCTGTGTCATACACACTATCAAACACATTATTCTTAGTTTAAAATTTTGGGGTGTTACATTCTTCCAACATTAATTAAAAATCATCTTCCCAAATCAAAATTGAAATAGTTAATAAATTTATTGATATTTGTAAGGTATACATGCCACAAGATGATAAGTGTTTATAAAACATCCCCTTTAATAGAGAGAATGGGATGTAAAATGGTCAAATCGACTAATATATGACTAGGTTTCTATTAAAGATAACATTAATGGAATGTGTATATACATACATGGAAGAAAAGTGTAATATTTTTTAAGGAGTGACTAAGTTCATTGATCATAAATATGTAAATTATTATTGTAATTTTTAGGGATTCAAATTCATAAATCTAGGATTATTAAAAATTCCATCAATTTAACATAAATTATGGTGTTTGGGCAACCTATTATTTTAAGATAATTTTCATAATACTGAGGAGTTTTTTTATTGACCAATATTATAAATAATAATACTTTCTTTATTGGTTCCAATTTTTTGATAACATTTTAATATTTTGTATGTTCTTTGATAAAATAATAATTCACACCTTAGTCAATGGAATTGTTTTTCTATAATGAACCAATTTTATGAAGTACTAAATTATTATATTATAGAATCAGAAAATCTATAAAATCTATCATTATATTTTTCACTAACTATTATATAAATACAATATTTATATGAAATTAAACATTTAACCTAAAAATAACACTACTAGTTCATCATTAATATTCACTCATCAAATTTATTAAATAAATGAAATTACATATTAACCATGACAATATGTAGGTTAGTGGATTTTGATAAAGCCTTATCATCATTCAGTCTTGGGATAATGCCTCTTGGCCTTTCCGAACTTTATGTGTTTTCACATAGAATATAGGTTTGACTTTTATATGATAATATTAATATAATTTATAAAATAAATATTATGTAAATACTTGAAATAATGTTATTCAGTAAATAAATTTTAACAAAATTATCTAATATAACCCAAATAAAAAACATTTCATAAATTTATTTTACTATATGTCCTTATGTTGTATACAATTTATCCTTTAAAATAGGTAATTTAATAAAACCAAACAAATTTTTTAAATATCAATTATCATAAATGAATAATAAATGAAATACTTTTTGGATTTCTAAATCATGAGTCCTTATTTTCATTCAAAGACACCTAATGTTTAACCAAGGCCATTAATTATAAATATTTATACAAATCCTTCGAAAAGGTTTGTAATGATAATGTGAATTATTATATTTGTATACCTATAGAGTATCAAACTAGGAGTGTTGTAAGGCCTGTTGTCATGTACCAGGTTACACTCAAATTAGGCCCGACACACCATGTCAGAGTTTTTACCCCTATGTACATATATTCTAAATTCATTTCCACGTGTAGTATCAAGACATGGTTGAATTTCTAGAAATAATGCATAATAAATTTATAATGGGATTTTTATAATGTTATTATATACCTATCTACACATTCGTCTTTAGGTATATGCTATCTAATATAAGTTTTCCTAAATCTAGGTCCCATGGATTGTACAAAATCATGATACGAAAGAAATTATGGTGACCAAACCCCAGATAATCCTAGATCTAGTGTCATTCTACCATAACATTGGCATAAGATAAAAATAAATTGAATCCAAATGGACTGAATAATATATTAGTCATAGAATAATGAATAAATACTTGTGTCTTACATTATAACTGAATATGTTAATTTCAAAAAAAATTATTTCATTTGAGGATAATAACAATATTTTATCTATTGTATCCTGGAAAATCTTATGTAGTACACTTCAGGGAGTCCTGGGGAAATAAAAAAATAAGGGTGAGATAAAATTATTAGTATGGGTAATGTACAATAGATGAAATAATTAATCATTCATAATAGTCAATATAGAAAGATAAATAACTTAAAACACCATCTATGTAATTAGTAAATGGAGAATGAACTGTGTAAACAACACATAATGGTAAATGATGGAACACACATTCTATATAATAAAAAACATTAATGGATTAATAATACATAAAGTTAATATTTGATAACATATTCTATTAAAGTAACGAGATTAGGAAATATCAATCTGCAAATGTAATAAAATTAAACGCATTCCATTTAATTAATATATTGAGAATAGAATGAATCTATAGATAAGTAAAATAAAATATATCCAGAATAAATAATAATTTATTCTAAATAACATAAATACATAATTATTGGATTCCAAATTTCCTAGGAACATGGTACCATTATAGTCAAGACCATTCACAAGTTGTTTTATAATATCCTGTAAAAACCCATCCATGGATAGAAAACTAACTCTTCCCCTGAAACTATTTTTTTATCAAGGGGATATTTATAAAAAAATCCCCACCAGTGTTATGCCTATCTAAAGTATTCCACATATATAAAATAATTTATTTAATAATTATCATTATAAACTATCTATTTGAAGTAGAAGATATATATTTATCAATATTTTATATGTTAATCATAACTATCTAGTGCATGAGACTTTTTAAAATGTTATATGGTTTAGGAAATAGTCATGTCCATGATACTAGATATGGATATTTAGTGGAAATTTAAGGTTTGGTTGTCATTAGAAATAGAATATCTCTTTGGGAATAGGGAAGGAATCAAGGAAGAGAATTTAAATATTATCTTTGTCCAAATAATTTAAAAACAATCCAGAGATAAATGAGGATAATTTATACAAAACAAATCCTATTTATAGTATAATAATGGGTTTTTTTCATTAATTAATGGAAATAAAATAAAATCATCTATAAGAAACATTCATGAGAAAAATATTATTTTTATTTTGAAAAAAAATAAAAAATTAATTTTAATAAAAGGTTATTTAAAAAGTATCATTTTAAACATGGAAATGATGCTTCAATGAAATGATGACTGGTAGAACTGTGAACATTATAAAAGATAAAATGAATTTATATTTTTCATGTTAAATAGGTTTGAAAAGTTCATTTTCTAAAAAATGATTAGAATATTCCATTTAAAACATTTATAAAAAAAATTAAAAATAATTTAAATGAATAATTTTTGAAATGGTAAAAAAATTATTGAAAACCATTTTTGAAAATTGTTTTTAAGAATAAAACATGTTCTCTAATAAGAGCGAGAAATGAAGTCAGGTTTTCTTAAAAAAATTATACATCAATTTAAGAACCAAAAAGTAAAAAAGATGAATTATTACTTGAAAAAAGTCATTAATAAATAAATTAGAATAAAATGAAATGTTTTGCTTAAAAATAATCAAATAATTCCCTCTGATGTAAATTCTAGTATAAAAAATCCCAAAGAAAAATGATATTATGAGGTAATCAATTAAACATTCCATAACATTGGTATGACAATATGAAAATCAATATATTATGTATTTTAAAATTAAATTCGTATTAAAAAATTTAAATAAAAGAATATATAATTAATATTTATTAGAGACATAATCTTATAATATTAATGACAACGACGAAGTAATATAACCTAATGAAATGAAATTTGGTTATAAAATTGTTTTACACATGGTATCTTTTTACTTAAGTCCCATTAAAATAGATAATTTAAATAAAAACTAAAATAACATAAATAAAAATAATTCATGAAATAATATATCAATAGGGTAACTATATAAACCACAAAAAAGAATAATAAGTTGTGAAAATTGTGTAGGAAAGAAAAATGAGACAATGATCCCTTACCATAAATTTCCATTTAGGTGGACAATCATTAACCACATGTATAAGGGATTTAAACATGTTAATTACCTATAAAATAACTATAATAAAATTTATAATGTAATATATTATCTTCTAATTATATTTTATTACCTATTTGTTAATAATATTTCATTATTTTCTCTATTTCTAGTGTTAATTACCAAGTTTGTTGAGTATGATTTAATTTTTCACTTGTTTTTAATATTAAATACATCATGTTTTCCTAATCTCATGAAGGTAAAAAATGATATAAATATCATATATATTTGTTATATATGTATTTATAACAAATCACAAAATTTGGAGATAAGAAATAAAATGCAATGTTAAGGGAGAGTGTAGGTCATGCATATGCATGAATGCTACTTTAATTTCATTATCATATTTAAAAGGATGAAAATTAAATAATATATATATATATATATATGAATATTATTATTCTATTATTATATTTATGTCATTCATGTTACATAGTTCTTATAAAACCAACCTTTATATATTCTATGATTACTGTGAATGAATCACATCTCTTTAAGGAGGTAGTGCTCTACATTTCTACAAAAATGTGATCATATTGCCACATAATAAAAGAATGATGGTATGAGTTATATAATAGTTATAGAATCATAAATAAATAATAAAAATCTTATATATAATATATAAATTTTGTGTCCATAATAATACCCTAATGTGAGAGTGTGGAAAGAAAATATAAAGGATAATGTTTTTTAAGGCGGGGGGTACACCGTACACACAAACATTAAGATGATTTCCCATTACATTTATGTGTGTGTAATTTTATATAGAAAACTCTGATTAAATTTTTTTAGTATATTGAGGATACTGTTTGAATTATAATATAATAGAATAATATAATTTTATGTGGTGGAGGTTGAAAATAAAACAAAATAGCTTGAGGAAGGATGTTACCTCTTTTCAGGTAACTCCTTTTGGTTTTCACCAACGGGATTCCATGGTTTTATTTCTTCCTAAGGAGAGTCTTATTGAATTAGTGGAGGGAATTTTAGTAGATATTTGAGTATATTGATTTCAATCCAACATGTCTTGAGAGGTTTGATGAGGTGGCAGGGGTGAGTAATTTTTTATTTTGGAGGAGGAGAGACATTATAGTAAATTTTTTATATTGGAATTTGGGTCTAATTTTTTCCTTGTCATGTGTCTCCAATAATGAACTTAAATAGTGAAAAAATATGATATGTTCTATATATTTCCATAAAATGGTTTTTCAATATCTTATAACCCATTTTCCCATTATGTTTAAGCAAAGTCCATTGTAATGATAATTTTCTCTTAATCACGATAATTAAATTTAATTAATTTCTAAAAAAATATAAAAAAAACTATTTTTAACATATAAAAAATTATAAAATATGTTTATTCCAAATATTAAATCAAATTATTCGAAATTAAAATCAAATATGTGATAGAAATTAATTTCAATTGAAATTTATAGATGGAAGGAAAATCAAGTTTTTAAAGTAAGAATATTTTCAAACATTTCTATTTTTTTATATTATATTTAAATGATAACTTAATTATAAAGAACAATATTATATAAATTTTAAAATATTTGATATAATTTTACATTAAAGTCAAATTAAAAATTAATTTATCATTATTAATAAATTAGTCGAAAAATATGTTTTGAAATTAAATTCAGTATTTTTCACAATTCCTCAAAAATTAAAACTACTTAGATAAATAAAAAATCACCATATTCTAATTTTTATGTCCTTATTTCAAAAATTAATTTTTTTTACGTAAAATATTTATTAATGTGAGCAAATTTTGATTTAAAATGGCATTTCAAATAAAAGGTTTTATATGTGCCTTTATAAAATAATGAATTTTATGTTGAATATTATGTTTGTTATTATATTATGAATATCGAATATAATGTATGAATACAACAGATATTTCATTGAATATAATATATATATATATATATAACTAATATTAGTCATTAATTTTATTTAATCTAAAATTTAGGATAAAACATCTTTTTCAGCATAAATATAGTTCCCTATAAAAACATTCCCATTATATTCAATTCAGTATTATTTTCATTTATAATTAATTTGAAAAAATGAATTCATTTTTCTATTAATTATAAAAATATATCTTCTTATATTATTTAATATTATTCATGACCTCATATTTACTGTCAATGTTATATCTTGTTATTTAAAATTTTAATATTTTTAATAATATATTATTTCTCAGTAAAACAAAACCATGATATTAACAGAATCTATATTCAAAAGTCATTGTTTTGTGTAATTAAAGATAACTCATAATTGTGTGAATTGAATTATATTGATTTAATTTATATAATATAGTAATTTGATGTTAATTTCATGAGGTATTATATTCCCTGAAGCTCTTGGTGTGGTGTGACATACATTTTACCAAATTCAATGTTAATATTTAATAATTTTGGGGAGTTACACATACTGGTACATTGTCTAAAATGTTATGATGCCTTTGAAGATATCCATGACCTATGTTTATGATTTTATGTTTAATGTTTTCATCATATTCTCATGTTTCCTTTATGCTTTTTCTATATCAAGACATATTGTTCTGGATTGTGAATCTCACCCATTTTATGTTACATTGATATGCCTTTAGGCTAACATGTACCATTTTATCTTATGATATGTTTTTTCTAATTTCCCTTATATACCTTTCTATCTCACTGATTTGTTATGTATATCTATAGGTAATTCCACGGATTTTTAAAATAGAAATGGAATCATAAGAACATGATAATGAAATTTTCAAAAATGTGTTTTTTTTCATATATCAATTTGATATAATATGTACCAAACTTCAAAAATTCACTACAATTCATGCCTATTTTGGAATATATTTTTTGTAGCATTATGGAACAATTAATTAATTAATGTGTTTTAAAATGTTTTTATTCATAGTTGGTGTCAAAGGAATGTATATTCATTTTTTTGATTATGATAAAAAACCTCTAGTAAAATAAATTGGTATGAGTCTAAATAATAGAAAAAATCCCTAAATTATATAAATTTTTGAATAATTGTATTATGAAAAAATAAATCCTTCCATCCGTACTACAATAGATGTCTCTCTCGAACATATATATATGTGTGTAATAACACTAGGAACGGATCATTGATCTAGGCTCCATAATTACCCAGTGTATGAAAGGGAACCCTAATTATTATATAATTTTATTCTAATAATGGATATTATTTAATAAATTCACATGATCCTTCCAAAAAATTAGTATTGAAATAAAAAAATGTATATGATTTTATGTTTGGAAATATATTTAGGATAACATATATTGAAACCATGAAATTCAAACCTAAAATTTATATGTCATATTTGAAATATAAAATTAATTTACATGGTTTCTTGTATATGTGTTTAACAATTTAATAATTATCAAAAATTAATTTTTAACATTATTATAGTCAATTAATGGAAATAGGAGGAACCATGTCAAAACCAATGTGGGATCAATGTGATGACTAACCAAATAAGACGCTCATCCAGATTAGAGCCCGAAATAATAACATCATGAAAATAATTTCTCAATTTAATCATGTTATGAACTGAAACATGAATAATAGGGAACAAAAAATTAATCTATGATAGAAAAAATTTCAATTTAGAGCTTTTTTTGGTAAAGGCCTATGACATTCAAATGATATTTCTATCCCTTAATCCTAGATAAATGGATCATCTCCCTAGAAAATATCATTTATATCCTTTAAGTATCTACGAAGTATATATTATTGACTGATGGTTATTTCATAGATAAAGATGATAATCAATGGATTACATGGGTTACAATACAAATCCACTAGTGTGGATCTAATTGAGTGTATAGAAACAATTTAGGTAAAAATTAATAAATATTATCATTAGACACTTCAAGTGAAGATGTTTTGGTAGATCTATAGAATGTGGAAAAAATGATTATTCCATTGTAGTGCTCGAGGATAACATCAAAAGCCTTTCATTGTACAGTTGAAGATTTTTAATTACCCCCGAGGGTAATTTTGAAAACAACACAAGTGGGATGAAGCTGAGTCTATGTAAATCCTTATACATTGGATAATTTGAGAGATATGAGTTAATTGTGATATTTTCCATCATATTCAAAATGAAAATTAGCGAATCTCATTGTTATCTTATGAAGTAGATATAGAAAATAGTGATTCATTTTGGTGGTATGATATTGAAATCTAATGGTTGAAATAAAACCCAACATCCATCTTGTGAAAATTGTGGAAAAAAGAATCATTGAAAATTAATTTTGTCTATAGGGAAACACAATATGCATCGTACGAAAGGTAAAATAGAAATAAATTTTTAATGGGGTAGACCACCATTGTGGTGGAAGAAACGAATGATCCATTTAACCCTCATATAGTTGTAAATCTTTATAATTTCAAGTAACAAGTACATATTGAAATCCATTTTCCATATAATGGCATTGTCAGATAAATTCAATGCCAACAACCTCTAAGGTTGTAAAGGGGAGATTATCGATCAAAACTACTAAGGTTGATCATTAAAATGTATCGATGATTGTTATAAAAATTAATCATTAATAAATAAAAACATAATTTTTTATTTTTGATTTATGCATTCATTCAAATATCACAATTTTAATATATTTATTCAAAATAACATCAAATAAATAGATGTATATCTATCAGTGAAAATTTATATTTGGGAAATTATTACATTAGTGGTATTTAACTCCTCCCTTATCTAAATTTATGGGATAAACATTCCTAGGTTCCCTGTAATAATTCTTTTAGATGAATTCAATTAAAATATGGGTATGTATTGCAATTCCTTATATATTTATAATTTAACATGAAGACATAAAAAAATAACATAACATTTCATGTACCTCCCTCAATTTCTATTAAAGTGAAACGTTGAGGATGAGACTTATTTTGTACCAATATCTCAATAGTTGATGCAAGTTCCTTTTGATAATGTGTATCTGGAGAAAAGTATTGAAATGAAAAAAAATATCATCCATGATGACATTCCCATTATGATGGAATTTGATGATGTGTTTCCTGAGTTACTTCTTCCTCATCCACATTCAATTATTTTTAGTTCTCAAGCAATCTCATACCATGAAATTTGATAATATCAAAGTATATATATAGAATGGTGGTGGTTGATATTGGGAAAAAGAAGAAAAAATTATATTAAAATCTAGACAAAGTGTTTATATAACTTAGTTATTCACTATGGGGTGCACCACTTCTCATCTAGAAGAAGGATTGGTCAATCTATATATTAATTGATTATTTTACGGTTGAAGATATCATAATAAAGAACATGTATCCACTTCAACTAATTTATGAATTATTCATTCATCTATATGGATCCTTAAATTTCACTATGAATAATATTCATTCATGATCTTGTCATTTAATATTTAATAAGTGGATATCCCCAATACATCCTTTCATATTTGTTATGGGAACTATGAGTTATTTTTTATGACATTTGGACTCACTGATTAACAATAAATCCTCATTGAGTTATTTAAAAGAGGATTTATATTTTGCACTGAAAAATTTATGGTAGTTGTTATAGATGATATTCTCATAAGTCCCAAATAATTAAAGAACATTGGGATTATTGGAATATTTATTTGAAGAATGTAATGAATTAAATGATGTATGTGATGTACAAGAATGTGATTTTTTATTAGAGAATGTAACCACCACAAGAGATTGTATCAACTGTACAGGGATATATAAGGATATTTCAAAATTTTAGGTAATTATTGGATGTTTATGGTCAACATATAAGATGTAATTTCAAATATTTTTAAGATTAGTTTGTGACTATCATTAATGTTTTTAAAAACTGTCATTATTTATAATCTCACGAACCATGTATATTCAGAAGGGATTCATTATTTTCATGAACAATGAATGTAAAGAATTTTTTAAGGAGAAACTAATGTGGATAATCACTTCAACTATGATAAAATTACCCACTAGTTAGTAATGATTTTTGATATATATTTATGTATCAAAACATTGAATGGTTTGTGTACAAATGAAATATTAAAAAGTGATAGAATATTCCTCTCAACCAAAAAATGATACATGAGTAGAACTACCCAACTCATGATATAGATTTAACTTCTATGGTATTCTCGTTAATTATTTAAATGAATTATCTCTAGGGGAGAATTGTATAGTATTTACAGATAATAAAAAATTCTATTATATTTTCAAAAAAATAATTAATAATATTCACTAAACAAGGTGGTCAGAGATGATAATGGATCATGGTTGTTAAATATATTACCCTCATGGGAATAAAAAAAGATGTAGATTATCTTAGATGAATTGATCCCACGACTATATCCTTAATGGGGATTACATGTGATCCATTCTACATGGACATTTAAAGGATGGATATGGGAATAATAGCTGGATCTCCATGCTGCTATGCTAAAATAATAGAACAACCATCCATTATAAAGAGGATCAAGGAGGCATAGAATGAATATTTATTTATAAAAAAGAAGGTATATAATAATATGGAATTCATCATTGCTGATGACGAAGTATTAATGTTTGGAAACACAATTTGTGTGACATAAATACATGAGATGAAGTGTGAACTTCTAGATGTCACACATATCTAATCTCTCTCTATTCATTCAAGAACCACTAATATGTATTGTTAGTTGGAGAAACACTTGAAATTATATAAAATGAAGAATGATATTGAGGAATTTGTATCTTGATGCTTGAAATGATATCAATTCATGGTAGAGTGAAAAATCCATAATGATATAAAGTAAAAACATCCAATACCATTATAAAAATGTGAAATCCCAATCCATTATTTATGT
The DNA here is from genome assembly GCA_963277665.1 of Viscum album. Taxonomy (NCBI): domain Eukaryota; kingdom Viridiplantae; phylum Streptophyta; class Magnoliopsida; order Santalales; family Viscaceae; genus Viscum; species Viscum album. The sequence goes on along the minus strand of OY728134.1, from coordinate 597,813,308 downwards.
ACTGGAATCCACATGAATATTAAAGGAAATCCCTCAATATATGTGGTAGTCATTTTTTGTACCATGTAAGAGAATTTCATTTCAGTCAATGATGATTTATATATTTAAAAACTCACCAAGATATATATAAGGTATGTGGTAATACTGTACCAAGTACAACTCAATATTTTATTTGATCAGGATATGACAATTTCCTTCATGTTTTGTAGAAACATTAATAAATCATTGAACACAGAACTAAGAATCATCATTTTATATCCCCTTAATATAGATTACCATTTATAACAAAACATTGAACCATTACTAGATATGTTGAGATCACTTGTAACTTATTTCAATGGATATTAGGATCAGCTCAATCCCCTAATTTAGCTCTCATATAACTACAATTTTCATTATATCATTAAAAATGTCCTTATAAGGAATTGTATGTGAATAGTTATAAGGCTTTGAAATGTTATGATTATTTTAGAGAGTGGTTTATTATGAATTATAATAATATATAAGAGTTTAAAAGGAGGTTTTGAATAATTCATTGCTATATGAAGTATGCATAAGTTTGACAGAAATTCATTGGTGACAATCATCGATGAGACTTGGACTGTGGGGTTAAAGATGATTTTTTTCTTTTCTATATCACCATGGAATAAATACATGAGGTTTTTTAAGAAGGGAAATATTATAAATACATATATCGGTCCCTTTGTGATACATGATCATATGAAAATGGTTGCTTATTAAAAAACAGTAACACCTAAACTATCTCAATTACATGTTGGGTTCCATGTACCCCCCTTAAGGAATTACATACCAGACCACATTTATGTAATAAAATTACATTTGGTCACATTAATGAATGTTATTCCAAATTAAGATTTGCAGTGGAAGATCATAGATCAAAGGGTAAAGGATCTATAAAAAATCTACTCCCATGGAAAAAAATTTTAAGCAGGAACCACATGTTTGGGGATGTGATATGGGAACCAAATGAGGTAATGAAATAAAAGTACCATCATATATTTTTGTGTATGAAATGTATATTTTTAATGTTAAAATGTTTAAGGTTGAATAATTTAATTACCTAAAAATTAATAAAGGGAATTCCCTCCCTTTGAATAAATAAATTCATTATTATGTAATTAATTCATTAAAAATTTTCACTACATTGGATATTTAAAACAGTTATATGTCCTTACAAATTTCAAAGACCATTATGAATCATAACCTTTGATAATGTATCCATTAGATTGTGACCATTAATATTAATATATGAACATTCAAAAAATAATCCAATTGAAATATATGAAAGAAGTGATTTCCTCGAAAAGTATCATTGTTCCATATGAATCCAATTTATCAAAGAATACAAGGTAGATGGATTCATTGGAATTCACCATTGAAAATTCCCAAGATGATATTAAGAAACTAACTAATACACAAAATAGTTTATTTGAGATATACAAGATAATCGAGGTCACATCCCAAACAATATAAACTAAATAACTCGACAAAAATATCACCATTGAAAACTTTACACATAAGGTTATTTCTTACGTAATAATGGGATATTTACTCAATAAATAATAGTTTGATTTTATATATTTTCATTTAGTTGAATTTTTTTCATATTTATCTACTTTTAATATTTACCTTTAAATTGAGTAAATAATTATTTTTAAAAAAAAACTTTACTATGATACAACAAAAAAAGTATTTGTGAGAAATATATATTTTTAATCAATAAAATATTTTAAATGATTTAAATAAATTTTTAAATAACTTTTATTTTAACATAGGTTTATTAATAATTCATTTTTATTAAATATAAATGTTCAAATAGTTATATAAAGTCAACAATATTTGTAATAAGGGACAAAAAACTATTATTGTCATAAAAACTATTGTTTTCAATATATGGTTATTATTATCTATATTCATATATTAACATATTTATAAAATTAATTTTAAAATTTGAATATTATATTTTAAATCAAAATTCAAAAATTATTGAATGGTTATTTTTTTATAATACTCCAAGACAAATAATTTTTTGAGTAAAAATTAAATATTGTATAAATATACAGTATGTATGACCAATTAAAAAGTACCTAAAGTTAATTAATGTATGAAATAATAGGTATCCAAGATCAAATACATATTTAGCCTTTAAAATAATTTCTTTTTTAGTTTATTTTATTATTCTTATAAATCATTAAGGAATATTCCAAAACATTTAATATATTTTACATTTTTAAAATCCTTTCTTTGTAAACATGTCACAATTATACATTACCAATAGTATTATTATAGTGAGGATATTTGTTAAACATGTAAAACAATTAAAACCTATTCACTATGTTATAATACATGGGGGAAACCATGGTTGGGTTTTTAATTCTTATTACTTTACCATACATCGTTTAAAACTTATGTTCAGAAATTTAAAAAGAAATCTCCTCTATTTTTATAAATAAAATAACCTGAACACTAGTTTCCATTCAATCAAATACATTCATCATGAATCCACTCTACCCATCCTCTTTATATCCCTAATAAAGTGTCCCAAATCTCTTGAGAAGATCCTTGAAAACTTTTTCGAACACCCTTTGATGGTAAGGTTTCCTCTCTTTCTCATCATTATTTAATCATATCCTTTATATTATGACCCTTTACAAATTTTTCTTCATGTTATATAATTTAAAATAGACCTTTTAATACACCAAGGTTTTTCATTTGATTATATTACCATTTAAATATCATTTTTTCCTCTGATATACCATTGTGTAACCTCGCTATGCTGTCATATATATTCATCAATGTTTCTGGGACAAATTTTATTGTTATGAATAGACATCCCAATTCCCACTCGAGTGTATTCACCTAGACATGCCTATACTTATTTCATTGGGTTATTCCATGTATATGTTGTTATATAATTTATCATGGTTTAAGAAATGCTTAATTGAATCATTATATTGTATCGTTCATGTGGAAAACGAACCCATGTACATGATATGAAAACGATTGGTGTTCCCATATAACTATCCAATTCATTATGTAATGTTTTAGCCTAATGAGGCATCATGTATGGAACTATGGAGTAATCTTAATCAATCATTGGATGTTTTGAACCTTGTTTTTATTTCATGTATGTTATCCTTGACCAATATTTATTATTTCATGTTTAATTTTTTCTTCACATTTCCATATTTTCTTAGTTCTATCTTGTTATTTGAAGCCATATTGTCTTTCTTCTATTTGTGATTATAGACCAATGAGTATGTGTAATTTTTCATATAAAATTATTTCTAGCATCATTAACTTGCATCTAGCTGGTCAGTTCTCTCGATGTGTATCTCTGGAACAACATGGTTTTGTTAGAGGTCGATCGATTCAGGGTGCAATTGTGTTGGCTCATGAGATGATTCGGGAAATTCACATCAAATTCCAAGGGTCAAATATGGATTTGAAGCTAAATATAAATAAAGATTATGACAGGATGGAGTGGGGGTTCATAATCAGAGTTCTAAGAGGTGTGGGTTTCTCTTCGTGGGTTGTTGATCTCATTTTTTGTTGTTTTGGTTCTTCCTGGATGTCAGTTTATTTTATGGGAAAATCTCATGGTTTCTTCAAGACATATCGATGTCTTAGACAATGGGATCCTATCTATCCGACCCTTTTTATTCTCATTCAAGATTCTTTGACTCGTCTTATCAATAAAATCATATCCATGGGAAAAAATTTACCGTTTCTGAGAGGAATGAGACAAGCATTGATTTCTCACTTGATGTTTGCAGATGATTCTCTTTTTTTTCATCAATGATTGTGTATGTTCGGTTGGTTGTCTGATTATAGTACTGGATGATTACTGCTTGTGGAGTGGGAAATTGATTAGTAGGGAGAAGAGAATTGTTTTCATTTCCAGTAGAGGTGGGTACAATCAGGTAATATCTATCTCAATATTGCTGAATATGGAGAGAGGTTCTTTCCATATGACCTATTTGGGCTCTCCTTTAGCTCCTGGAAGTATTCGTATTAATGATTTTGATGTTATTGTGAAATTCATTTTGAGTCGAGTGCTTGACTGGAAAAACCGTTTTTTTTTCTTTTGGAGGGAGGATTTATATAATCAATAGCGTGTTAACTGCTATTCTGATCCATGTTCTGTCGGGATGAAAAATACCGAAGGGTTTGATTTTGTCTATTGATAATGTCCTGGCTGATATTATTTGGGATGCTAAGTTTGAGGGTATATGTCATTGGACTTCATGGGATAATGTGGCTAGGCCAATCTAGGAAGGTGGTACCAATATAAGAAGTCTTGGGGATATTATTCATTGCTTGCATGCGAATATTTCCTAGGAAAATATAGGGGGTTGTACTCTTTGGGGGAAAATTATGTCTTAATGGGGTGAAGAACACTTGGTGGACAGTAGACATGTTTCAACTTTCTGGGCTTTAATTCGTATTTTTTTCCTGTTATTCTCCAACATTCTCACTGGATTATAGGGAAGGGCGATGTTTATTTTTGGAATCACAACTGGTCTAGGTCGGTTATTGTTTTTCTGGGTTGCCCTGCTCCAAGGATCATGTTCAAAGAAGCTTTTAGTTACCCTACTTTCATTAATTCTGTTCTTGATGAGAAACAAAAGTAGACCTTTAATCTTATCAATTTGAATATGGATCCGGACAGATGCGTTTTTACTGCTTCAAAATCGGGTATCTTCTCTTCTAAAGATTTTCAAATTATTTCTAATTCCCAGGCTCAACAGGATTATTGGAATAATATGACATGGAGTAACGGAGTTCCTATTAAATTGAATTTTCTTGTATGGAGAATTAGAAATCAGGATGTCCCTACAGATGAGAATGTGAAAAGAAAGGGTATTCTTTTGGCATCTAAATGTCAATGTTGCAGCATGTATAAGGAGGAAAATTCCAACCAACTGTTTTTTGAAAGTGATTGGGGTTTGGCTATTTGGAGTTTTTTTGGACAATTCACTAAAGTTTCATATCCTCTTTTTTCTGGAATTCCTTTTTTGGATAGGTGGTTTCATGGTCTGAATAATGTTGGTTCTGAAAAAACTGCTAGATCGACGATCCTTAGTGCGGGGTGTTGGTGTATTTGGAAGGCAAGGAACAAAGCTCGTTTTGAAGATATTCAAACCACAAATAGTTTGGTTGTTATCAGGACTAAACTTATTTTACTTGAATTAGTTCGGTATTCTAAAATTCAAAGCGATGCTCCTTCCTTGAGATATATTTGTCATATCCTGACTTGTCCAGAAATTATGAGGAGAGGAAACTAGGCCAGTTGGTGCCCTCCTAATATGGGTTTTAAACTAAATTTTTATGGCTCATGTGTTGAATGGTTTATTCGGGGTGGTGGTGTAGTCCGTGATGGGTGTGAAAGTATTTTAATTACTTTTTCTGCTTATTATGGGAAAGGCAGCTCCATGCAAGCTAAAGCAGAGGCTATGAATATAGGGATTATGTTGTGTGCTCATAATAACATTCCTATTTCTCAAATTGAAACAGATTCAAAGATAATTTATGACTCGATGAATGGAAGGATTTCGACACCCAGGGTGATTACTTACATTGTTAGAAAATGTAGAAACTGGGTCGATAGAAACAATATTCGGATGTCTCATACATGGCGTGAAGGTAATAAAGTTTCTGATTTCTTTGCCTCCTTGAATGTGGTGGACCAAGGTAGCAATGTGGTGTGTTTCCCTAGTATTTGTCAAATTGAACTGGAAGGAGTGGGTTTGATTAGGGGAGACCAACTTTATCTCCATTACTTTAGACCACCTTAAATTGTTGTTTCCTTCCCAAAACCTTTCTTGCTTTGGGCATTCTACTTTTATAATAAAAATACAGATTGGGTGTATACTTTGATATGAAATGTAATTTTAAAATAACCTAGTATGTTTTCATAAAAATGAATTGTAAAGTGAATGTATCCTCATGAACTATAAATGGTCATGTTGGTATTTGTTATAACATCAATGTATAATCAAATATAAAATTTATTGGATACATATTCTCTACACCATGTCATTTTAAATTTATAAATCTATGGAAACTAAATACATATTATATTTCCTTGTGTTTGTATCTCATGTTAACCCCCACTCTATATTTCATATTTATTGTATTCAATGTTTTTTACAATATTTTATTAGAATAATAAAATAAACATTTATTTCCCTCAAATTATTTTGTGGAATGTATAGTCAAAATAATTTGACATTATGTCCATTGATGAGAAAATGTAGCCTGACCTTGATGACTTCTTGATAGTGTTACAGAGACAATATAATCCAAAAATATGGCACATGACTATATTGATGTTAATTGATAATTTACTTTGTATATTAGGATACATTGGCATATTTAAAATTTCGCAAAATTAAATGCGTGATTTTTTATAAATAAAAAAATCATATGTTTCATATGTAATATTATATTTTACTCCAATAATATAATTAACCATAAAATGTTTGTATTACATAGATTTTTTCACAATTATTTTTATATGACTCAACGCCCATACTTGTGTTAAAAATCATCAAAAATCCATTCATCACTATCCATTATGAGGTAAATTTTATTCCTGAAAATATAAAAATATTATATTTTTTTATAGGAATAAAAAAATGATATAAGAATTAATTTAATATAATAAATGATATATAAACTTATAAATGATAAATGAATTATAATCAGAAAGTCTAAAAATAAAATTTAAAAACACAATCCAACACAATTGAATAATAAAATTACTTGTAATTATTTTTTTAAACATGTTTCAAAAAGAACCCAATTTATATTAGTCTTAATTTCTAATTCATAATGGTTAAATGAAGTGTTTTAAATTGAACCATTTTTCCAATGTGGAAAAATTCCATCACTCATGCCCATTTGTGATTGAAATCATCGAATCTTTTTCATACTTCAATCATACGACATCAATAGAAATCTTATATTTCAATTAATTAATTATTCATTTGGATTCAATATTCCACCTATTATCCACTACATTTAAAAACAAGGGACTCTTCATATTTTTTGTATTTTTATCTCATTTTAATGTTGTTATCACATATTTTTGTGTGTGAAAATTATTGAATTGAGCCCTCCCCTTGTAATATGGGATGATAAAGGTCATTTTTTCTGTTATATGGATGAAAAAAATGGATTTTGACTCTAAAATTTTTAAAAATCCAAATTTTATAGTTTCTATTTTTACTCTAACACTCGTTGCTTAATTATATTAGAAATATGAAGTGGGGTCCTACGTAACAACATTAATTTAGTTTTAATAGTCCAATATGATGGTATTTTATGTTTTATCCTTGAGGTATAATACCCTAAAACCCCATATTTATGCATTATTGGAGAATAATAATAGAATATAGATAATTATAAATGATCCCTTCATTCGGTATAACCATATTGGTTACTAACACCAAGTTTATAATCATCTCATATATATATTGAATTTTTTTAAAAAAGTAAATATATGTTATAGAGTTAAAATGTTTGAAACCCATGATAATCCCTCAAACATGATATATAATAAATCAAAACATCTTCCAATTCATGAATAATGTTTAAAAATGTAAATAAAAGTCATTGAGGTGAAACCAAAACTTCAATCGCAACAGAAAAAACTCAAAAGTAGCTAAAATATCTAAGATAAACAAATTCATATTAAAATTCTATTATGTACTCCGAATATTATTGTATACTAAAATCATTAACATTAAACATCATTATATATATTTATATATGTGGTACTTGAAGTTTAAAAAGTGTGAATTCTCCTAGAGTGCAGATAGAGAGAATTTTCAATTACATGTTGAGATCGGTGTACACAACACACGTTGGATATGGTAAGGAAGAATGATATACTAATGTAGGTGGATACCAACACATAACAATGTGATTGGATTAACACACAACAACTAATTTTTACCAGAGGCTATAGTGAAAAATATATAACTGTAGATGACATCATGAAAGCATGGGGAAAATTGGATTCTCATTTAGAAGTGAGTATCATAGATGAACCAGATACAGAGGTAACATTTTATTCATGGAATATATTTAGGGATTTCATGTCTAATTTCCTTAAGTTGGTCTGTATGAATTTTGTGGTATGATTTAGTGTCTGATGTTTGTTTTTATTTGTTTGTTTCTCACGTTTTCCTTAAAAGTGTTATTTTAATAAAAATTTAGCTTTAGTAGTAGTGTATATACCACAAGATAGAACATTTATTATATTAATAATCAATTATAAAAAATAAATGGGATTATAAAGAAGATATATTGAAAATTCCAAATTAACTTGTTGTGGTATGAATAATACAACACTTCCTTGAATTCTATTTATGTGTGTTGTATGATTTCTTATTGTTTTTTTATTCAATATTATTATAATCCATAATATTAAATGAATTATAGAAACTCAGTAGGTATAACATGTGTAATATAACTATAAACTACAAAATTTATGAACACGGTATGCATCTCAAGGGTTTTATGATTATAATCATTAGGTATATTCTTCAGCAAATCAATATTATTAAAAAAATTATTTATTTCTCTACCATTCCTCATTAATAATGGAGTTCCTACTTTTATTACATCCTAGTAAATATATATCATTATTAATAAATATTACTCGCACATACATTATGAATCATTTATACGAAATTTAATGGCCCAAATCAACTGAATTTTATCTTCAAATAAAATATATTATTTATTGAATTGCAAAGAAAGACATGTTATCCCACATTAAATTTCATTCTTTAAATCGTGAAATAAATTGACTTTTTTTATAAAAAATATTTATAAATTCATTATATACAATTCTTAAATATTCACAAAAACTCAAATCAAACACACTTCACTCTAAAAAACATCAAAAAATCCATGTTAATATTCATCATTACATAGAATTTTGTGTTATTAATATCAACAAGTTGATATGATGCCTTTCTAGAAATTAGGTATCTTGGTTGACATACCATTGATAATTTTGTAATAGGATCTATATAATGAAACAAAAACATCTAGCTTGTAGGTTTAATATTTTTATAGATAAATAGACTACATATATTAGCATAAAATTCAAATAAGTCTTACAAATTTCATCTTAGACAGATGTTTCTAGATGATAAAAAATTATATATTTTTATTTGTATAATTACTAATCTATAATGATTATATATTTATAATTATGGATGTGTAACCCATTTATATTAATGAAATAATTGGAAACTCCAAATATATAAAATATAATTTTCCACGCAAATTAAAACATATAATATCCTAGGTTTTTGGGTAAAGAAATGGAAAAATCATTTTGAATCAAAATCAATTTTCAGTATACATTATTCATTCCCAAGAAATTTTGGAAATCATATAATTTAATCTAGACACTATGACATGAAAAAATAAAATTTCAGAATGTTTTATTGATGTATCTTCTTCTATATCCATGTATTTCCTATACTTTTAAAAGTTTCAAATTTTTAATTAACTCTATATCATATATGAACAAATTGTAACAATAAAATACCCTTTGGTATACCCTAATGGATATAATTAAGCTTTCATAGATTCCATAAATATAAAGTGTTTATAATTTGGTTTGAATAGACAAAACCATTGAATGAAGAACATTCCTTTTTATAATGTGAGAAACTAATTAATTTTGATGGAATGGATCGTCCAATGGGTATTAATTTAGAACATTTTCATTCCTATTATATCAATTCTATAGAAGAACCTATAAAATTTCAAAATAGAAGTACCATTTGATAATTATGAAAACCAAGTTATCCCCTAGGTTTTTTCTAAATATATTTTCGCATCCATCAATTATCCTTGATATGATTGATTTAATTCACTTTTAAGTATTCATCTATAGATAGATGATCAACCATTTGATTCGGTTCTCAAATTGTGTCATTAATTTCAATATCAAAATAATTTGAAATAATCACCATTGAAATTAACATTTTATTAGATTCCTTATTTGATAAAAAAATTAATATAAAATGGGTAATAAAGAAAGTTATCATTCTTCTAATGTGGTCTGGCATGAATTTCACTAAGTAATACACAAAATTAAATATAAAATTTTATATTTTTGTATTATTTATTTATTATCCATTAAATAAATTTTTATAATTTTAAATGATATATAGATCTCAAAATATATTTTTTGTAAAAATTATTCCAAAAAAATGCAACATGAATTACACATTATTTAAAAGGAATCTCCATAATCATGTTAAGATGGGATATACTGAATGACTAGAATATTATTTAATGTACTAATAATTTCGTGGAATTTTTTATCAAACCTAAAATTGTTATTGTAAAACCCCAATAATTTAAAAATAGATTTATTATAGAATGCATAGATGACCAATTATATACAAACACAACTTATTTATAACCTATCCATGTAAACTAAATTTTCTCTCTTTAGAGATGTGAATTTCAAAAATTTGACACACACGATTGCGATCAGTAAGTTATTTGATGTCTGATAAGAAAAGATCAAAATTCGGTGAATAATAACCTACCCATATGAATAGTATCCTATTTTTATGAATAGTAACATTCCATTGTGAATATTAATATGAATCATAGGAATGGTATCCATACCCATGAATGTATAAATAAATTTAGATACCGTCAAAAGAAAGATGAATATTTTAAATTTATATATTTTTCTATCAAATAATGATTTTAATTAAATTTTTAATTAATCATATTTTTAAAATTATTTTTTTAAATGGATTTATTTTTTGGATTCTGTATTTTGATAAATGGTTTGGGTGGATTTTTGGTATTTTTATGAAATAATTGAATTTTTGATGAATAGTGAAATAACATAATTTAAAAAATGAGATAAATATATTAATTATAGAGTAATGTATGATGTTATGCTGATGTAAGCCCAATTAATTCGGATTAACATGATAAAATTACTATTCATGGTCATGGAAGTCTCACTATTACTTGTATTTGGGATAAATAATTAATAAATTAATATAATATAGGGAAATCCCCTCTCCCATCGAATATATAAACCACCCCTCACCACCTCTTCCTCCCACACCACTCAAGTTTCACGAATTTCCTAGATTATTAAAGATACTCTTCCCAAGACCTCTCCCCACATCCAAGGCTTGTTGGTCTCATAAAATGGTCAAAATCAAAATACTTAAGGAGTTTCTCAAATAAAATTACTCAAGAGGTGAGCCTCTCTTCCTTTGTCTTTCAATTACTTTTACAGGTTCCATTATTTTTTTCTCTCTTCTAAACTCACCACATTCAAATTCCATGATAATTCCAGTACCATACATGTAATGTATTTTCATTTTTTAATTGTAGTATTTCATTATAATTTCTCTTTTTCCCCTCTTTTTAGACTATAATATAAAACATTGTCCGATATGTGTTAATTTATCATGCTCAAGGAGGAGGGGTTTAACATTTTCATTACTATATTCAAGACTGTTCGTGAAACCCATTAAATTGATGAAACATATCAGAAAATATTTTTTTAATGTTATGGATTCCTTACACACTCATAATATGGAATTATAATAAAAAACATGTTCATTGTGCAGAAAAGCACCAAGCCAAATCCAAGAGTTTTTCATTAACTAGTCGAATGAGTCATATTCATGGTATATAACCAGAATCATTATAAGATAATTTATATTTCTTTAATGTAACTAATAATATATAAACAATTAGGGATTTTTAAAACATTTCAAACAATCACCCCTTTATGAATTCAAGTAAACATATCATGAAAACCCAAAAAAATACATGCCAAATAATAAAATTGAAACTCTTTAACCCATTAAAAAGGACATTAATTAACCATATAAATTTTATGTGGATGAGGTTCTGGAAATATTTATTAATGAAACTAAATTTCATTATTCGGGTTGTTAAGAAAAATCATCAACACCATCGAACATAAGGTAAGGGATTGGTTAACTCAATTTTTTATTCCTTGAGATAAACATCTATTTCATTGGTTCATTGATCTAAAAAATTGTGTAAATGACCTATGAATTTTTTATTCTATATATCAACTTTTATTGTATGGGTTTTTGTTTATCACACATAATTATTTCATCGACTTGTCCTCAATCTAACGTTTTGTTCTTGGTATGGGATATCTTAACTCAATTTCCGTTCGTGGAGTTAAACAAGAATTTCCTTGGTTTTTTATTTTCCCAAAATATGTATGAGTGACCTATGATTGTTTTATTCTGTATATTCACTTCTAATGTGTGAATTTATGTTTTTTATACATAATTATTTCATTGATTTTTCCACGATCTAATGTTATGTTCTTTGTAAGGGATCATCGCTCTCACTTCTGTTCAAGAATTTCCCCTATGATGTGCGGTTTTATGTTTAATTCCTAATTATGGTGTATGTTTTTAACCTCTACCATACATACCTTATTATATATAAATAATGGTATACCCATTTAACTCTCATTAATCCACCACCAGAACACCAGTTACCATTCCAAAATGTTTGTAAAGCGTTTTCTCATCTCACCTTCATTTCTGTGATATTTCTAATGTTCGACACTTATTACTTGAATGTGGTGTAGGTATACTTCCATTTTTCTTATAATTTCATTATTCTCTTTATATTAATAATATTAAATTATTAATTTATCTTTATTATACTTTTTTCATATGATTCGACTGATTAAATTACAGTAAAGAACATTCTCTCAATTTCCATTTCATTTTGACTTACTTGGTTTTATGCCCCTAATCATCATAATGTGGTGTACAAAATAACCATTTGAGATCAAATTTGATTTGAAATTATATTTTTATTAAATATCCATATTCTTGTATCATGGATATTATTATTGACTAAACCATATTCCATTATTTAAACGGTGTTTATTTGGAATGTTGTTTTAACTGTGGAAGTGTTGATGAATCTGTATCCTCTATTATATTCAAATAATGTAAAGGAATATTTATATTGTATTGAATATATGTATAAATAATTATTTGGACATTTTGTGAAGGGTGGGCCTACTATATCCCCTCGATTCATTGACAAGTCTAATGAGACAATCAGTTTGGCAACAACCCCTTCACGTTTGTTTCCAAAAATCAAACAGGTTTCTATCCACAGAACTAAACCTTATTAACAGTATTACAGTATCATGTTCTTGATACAAGATTTAAAATTAATAATAATTCACTTTATTCATTATCATTTATAACTATCCATGAGGTTTTCACTATGAAAAAAATCTATGGATGCAGTTTGATTCCCAGTTTATTGCTTCTGTTTGTTTTTCATTTATTCACCAAGTCATATTGAATATGCCAAGTTGTTTATGGTTCATTTATTATTGATTCATTATTATCCTATTTTTTTAACCCTAACTGAGCGTTTTATTTCACCCATTTCATTGGATTACCTCTAAGATGTTATGATGAGGATATCACTTATTGAGTTTCAATGGAAGCAGTTTTTTGTTTTTGTTATGTGTTATATTTTTTACCATTCCAATGTAATTTCAGTTACATATATGTATCTACTTTCATCAAGACTACTAAACTGATCATTACGCTGGTCCTTCATTCCTTCAAACCATGCCAATGTACTTAGTAATGCACTGACTACGGTCTAGAGGGGTTGGGTGTTATAGTTGGCATAAGAGGATGTTTAGTAGAAAACATGGAAACCCCATTTAGAATACGTAGATTAGTGAAGATTACCTAAGATAGTCTTTGATGATAAGAATATAAGAACATACCATTATTTTGATAGGGAATTGATTGTAGGGATCTTTCATGCAACACATCCCTGACTGGATACGAGCAGGTAGAGGTGGATCTGGCACAGATGTACCTCGGTGTAAATGCTCCGACAATGAGTTTTAGGCATTACCTGAGGTATCATGGTATACGACAACGGACCTTGATACACTCTTGGTTATGACACTACTAGGGGATATTATTAGGATAATTCACATTTTCGTTACATTCAATTATGAATGATTTTAATGTATATTTTCCCTCAGAGAAACCATGTCTATGAGATTAACTTTGCATCGAATTTTAATTTTTGTTATATACTTTTCAAATTGGGAGTATAAATTACGATACATAACCTATTGTAGTGTATGAAATTATTTATAAATGGAGCCTAATGGAATAAGGGGAATCAATATGTGTAAAAAACATTATGGATTGTGTGTTTTGGTTAAACATATGGAAAGTCACTATGTCTATTCATTAAGTTAAATCCTTGTTTTATAAATTTTAAGATCAAGGAATGTCAGTTACAAATTGATGGAGGAGGATCTAAAATGAAATTTTTATTCCTTCATGGTGGCATTCTTGTAATTATTGTTGCAAAGTCATGTATCGACAATTCTGAAACATTTTCGAACATACAAATCAATTGAAAGAAATTTTTTGAGATATCAAACACCTCCACTATACCTCGATACAATCATCAATCGTGGGTTATATTTAATAAAATCACATTTTCTCAATATTCTCATATTTTCAAGAAAGTTATATACTATCAAGAAATTTTTAAATATTTTACCTTATCACAATATTTTGAAGTATAATATGATTTTCAAAAAGGTGCTAAATAAGGAGACCCTTGTGCAACCTATTTATATTTTATTTTATAATATAATATTTAAGCACAAACTTATGAAATTTTAAAAGGACCATTTATTTAAAGTTTCAACTGAAACTCGGTCTAAATATTCTATAAAAATCATGTTCTATTAGATGTTTTGAAATTATTTGTCTAACAGGATTATATTCCAAAACCATTTTTCTTATGAACACCCATAAGACACATGTTGTACAAGGTGTATCTGGCTGAAGGAAGAAAATGATTTTGAAGGATATCTAAATGATTTTTGCAATGCATGGACCTTATATTTATGTGAGAAAGATGACTGTGAATACAAATGGACACCGTGATCAAAGTACCCTAAATTTTTAATAATTAAATAATGTTTCGAATAAAAAATTTCTGAAGGTGGGAATAATGTAACACCCAAAGAATTAAAAATAGATTTATTATAGTATGAATAGATCCCTACATCCCTAAAAACACCACTTTTTTATAACATATCAATGTAAACATAATTTTCTAACATCAATGATGCGAATTTCAAAAATCTGACATACACGGTTGTGATTATTAAGTTATTTGGAGTCAGATAAGGATAACTCAATTTTCAGTGAATAGTAACCTACCATTATGAATAGTAACCTACCCTTATAAATAGTAACATAACCTTATGAATAGTAACATAAATTAAATAAATGGTATCCATACCCATGAATGTATATATATGTTTAGGCACTATAAAAATGATGTTGAATATTTTAAGTGTTTATATTAATCGATTACATAATTATTTTAATTAAATATTTAATTAATCATATTTAGAATATTATTTTTGAAAAATGGCCTTCATTTTGGGTTTTACACATCAGAAAATGGTTAGGGTGAATTTTTGATATTTTTTTGAAATAATTGATTTTTTATGAATAGTGAAATACAATAATATACAAAAAAGATACATAAACTATTTATAAAGTCATGTATGATGTTCTGCTGATGTAATTCCAATTATTTCAAATTCACATGATAAAATTACTATTCATGGGCATTTAATACTCATTCTTTCAAGTATTGGGTAGATTTAATAAATTAATGAATATAATATAAGGAAATCCCCTCTCCCCTCCACTATATAATCCACCCCTCACCACCTCTACCTCCCACACCACTCAAGTTTCAATAATTTCCTAGATTCATCCAAATACTCTTCCCAAGACCACTACCCAAGTCCATGCCCTGCTGGTCTCACAAAATGGCCAAAATGAAAATACTTAAGGAGTTTCTCAAATAGAAGTACTCAAGAGGTGAGCCTCTCTTCCTTTGTCATTCAATTTCTTTTAAATGTTTCATTATTTAGATCTCTCTTCTCACCTCCCCACAACCAAATTCCATGATAATTCCAGTACCATACATGTAATGGATTTTCATAGTTAAATTAGAATATCTCATTATAATTTCTCTTTTTCGCCACTTTTTATACTATAAATTCAAACATCATCCGAGATGTGTTAATTTATCACGCTCAAGGAGGATATGTTTTAAATATGTATTAAATTATTCAAGACTAGTCATGAAACCATTTCAATTGATGAAAAAGATCAGAATATATGTATTTTTTTATTTTTTTAATGTTCTGGATTCCTTACTCCCTCATAATATGGAATATTAATACAAAACAAGTTCATTTGGCACAAAACAACCAAGCCAAATCCAAACGTTTATCATTAAATCATCTAATGAGTCATCCTCATGGTATATAACCAGAATAATTATAGGATAATTTATATCTCTTTAATTTCAATAATAATATATATTAATAATTAACAATTTTTACCCACATTTCAAACAAACATCCCTTCATAAATTCATTTAAACGGATCATGAAAACCAAGAAACAAATGCATCCAAAACAATAAAATTGAATCTCTTAAACCCATTAAAAAGGACATTAATGAACCTTATATGGTAATAGAAAATCAATTAAATTTTGATGAGGTTCTAAAAATCTAAATTAATGAAGCTAAATATGATTATTCAGGTCATTCAGAACTATCGAGAACACCATCGAACATAAGGTAAGGGATTTCTTAACTCTGTTTTCATTCTTTTAGTTAAACATCTATTTCATTAGTTAAATTGATCCAATAAAATGTGTGAATTACCAATGATTTTTTTATTCTATATATAAACTTTTAATGTGTTGTTTTATGTCTATCACACATAATTATGTCATTGATTTTTCCTCAATCTAATGATTTGTTATAGGTAAGGGTTATCTTAACCCAATTTCCATTTGTTGAGTTAAACATAAATTTCCTTGGTTTTTTATTTTTCCAAAATATGTTTGAGTGACCTATGATTGTTTTATTCTTTATATATAATTTTAGTGTTTGGGTTTATGGATTTCATGAATAATTATTTCATTTATTTGTCCCCAATCTAATGATATGTTCATTGTAAGGGATCCCCTCTCTCACTTTTGTTCAAGAATATCCCATATGGTGTTCCATTTTATATTTAATACCTAGTGATGAGTTATGTTTTTTCACCTCCCCCATAATTCCCTATGATATATAAATAATGGTATACCCCTTTACCTCTCATTAATCCATCACAAGAACACCAGTTACCATGCTGAAATGTTTGTTAGGGGTTTTCTAATCTCACCTTCATTTCCGTGATATTTCTAATGTTCACCACTTATTTCTTGTATTTGGAGTATGTGTACTTATATTTTTCCTATAACATCATGATTTTATTTATATTAATGATATTCAATGATTCATTGATGTTTATTATGTTTTTTTCATATGGTTTGATTGATTAAATTTCGGTAAGAAACATTGTCTCAATTTAAATTTTGTGGTAACTTACTTTGTATTGTGCCCCTAATCATCCTTATATGGTGTACCTAGTTAATATTTGATATCACATATTATTTGAAATAATATTTATTTTAAATATCCATATTATTGAATCATTTATATGATTTTTGTCTAAACTATATACCATTTTTCATACGGTGTTTATCTGGAATGTTGTTTTAACTGTGGAAGTTTTGATGAATCTGTATCCTCTATTATATACAGATAATGTAAATTAATATTTATATTTTATTGAATCTAGGTATAAATAATTTTTTGAAAATACAGTGAAGGGTGATCCAGCGATATCCTCTTGATGCATCAACAGGTCTCATGAGACAATCAGTTTGGTGACAAACCCTTCGAGTTTGTTTCCAAAAATCAGACGGGTTTCTACCCATAGAAATAAATTGTATTAACAGTATTATGGTATCATGTTATAGATAAATTACTTCAAATTAATAAGAATTATCTTTATTCATTATCAGTTATTACTACCAATGAGTCTTTCACTCTGAAAAAATCTACGGATGCAGTTTCATTCCCAGTTTATTACTGCTGTGAGTTTTTCATTTATTCACAATTCGATATTGACTATGCCAAGTTGTTTATGATTCAGTCATTATTTATTCATGATTATTCTATTTTTTAACCCTTAATAAATGTTTGAACTCACCCCATCCATTTTATTAACTCCAACAGGTTACGATGATGATATCACTTATTTAGTTATTGTGGAAGCAGTTTTCTGTTTTTGTTATGTGCTATATTTTGTACCATTCCAATGTAATTTGACTTACATATATTCATCTAGTTTCTTCAAGACTACTAAAATAATCGTTCCTTAGGGATTTCATTCCATCTAACCATGCTAATGTACATAATAATGCATTAGCTCTGACCTAGAGGGGTTAGGGTGTTATAGTTGGTATTAGTGGATGTTTAGTAGAAAACATGGAAACTATATTTAGAAGACGTAGATTAGTGACAATTACCTAAGATAGTATTTGATGATAAACATACAATAAAATCTCTATATTTTTGTAGGGAATTGATTGTATGCATATTTTAAGCAATACATCCCTGTCTGGATACGATCAGGTAGAGGTGGCTCTGGGAAAAATGTACATCGGAGTGAAAGCTCTCACAAGGAGTTTCAGGCATGACCATGGGTATCATGGTACACGAAAATGGGCCATGTTGTACTCTTGGTCACGACACTCCCATAGGATATTCTTAGGATAATTCACATTTCATTACAAGCCATTATGAATGATTTTAATGTATGTTTTTACTCAGAGAAACCATGTCTATGAGATTAACTATGCATAGAATTTATATTTATGCTCTGTACTTTTCAAATTGGGAGTATAAATTATGATTCATAACCTACTATAGTGTATGGAATAATTTATAAATGCAACCTAATAGAAGAAAGAGAATCAATACGCATAAAAACATTATGGGTTATGAGTTTTGGTTAAACATATGGTTAGTCACTATGTCTATTCATTAAGTTAAATCCTTATTTTATAACTTTTCATATCAAGAAAAGTCAGTAACATATTGATGGAGGATGATCTAAAATGCCATTTAAATCCCTTTATGATGACTTTATTTAAATAATTATTGCAATGAAATTTATAGACATTTTTGAAACATTTTCTATCATACAAATGAATTGGAAGAAATTTTTTGAGATATCAAACACCTCCACTATACCTCGATACAATCATAGATCATGGGTTGTATTTAATCATATCCTATTTTCTTAATATTATCATATTTTCAAGAAAGGTAAATATTATCAAGGCATTTTAAAATATTATAACTTATCACAAGATTTTGAAAAATATTATGATTTTGAAAAAGGTGAAAATGTTAGAGTCCCTTGCGCAACCTACTTATATTTTATTTTAAAAGATAATCATTCATATCATACTTATGAAGTTTTAAAAGGATAATTGATGGAAATATTCAACTCAAAATCGGTCTGAATCTTTTATAAAAATCATGTTTTTTCAAATGTTTTAAAATTATATGTCATACATGATTATATTTCGAAAATATTTATCTGTGAACACCCATATGACCCAAGATGTACAAGGTGTATCAGGATGAAGGAATAAAATGATTTTTAAGGATATCTAAATCATTATTGCAATGAATGGACCTTCTATTTACGTGAGAAAGATGATGGTGAAACCAAATTGACACCATGATCAAGGTACCCTAAATTTTAAATAAGTAAATAAAATTCTGAGGACAAAATTTCAGAAGGTGGGAATAATGTAACAACCAAAGAATTTACGAATAGATTTATTATAGTATGCATAGATCCCTAAGTCTCTAAAAACACCACTTTTTCATAACTTATCCAATAAACATAAATTTGTCACTTGAATGATGTGAATTTAAAAAATCTTAAAACTTGGTATCGATTAGTATGTTATTTGGATTTCGATAGAAAAAACTCAATTATTAGTGAATATTGACCAAATTTTATGAATAGTAACCTACCCTTATGAACAGTAACATACCCTTATGAATAGTAAAATAAATATTATGGATGATATCCATACCCATGAATGTATATATAAATTTAGGCACCTTAAAAATGAAGATGAATATTTTATGTGTTTATATTATTCGATTAAATAATGATTTTAATTAATTAATTAAATAATCATATTTAAAGAATTATTATTGAGAAATGGACTTCATTTTTGGATTTTACATGTCAAAAAATGGTAACTGTGAATTTTTGGTATTTTTCTGAAATACATGAATATTTTATGAATAGTGAAATAAAATAATTTACCAAAAAAGATACATAAACTATTTATAAAATATTGTATGAAGTTATGATGATGTAATCCCAATTTTTTGGATTCACATGATAAAATTACTATTCATGGACATGTATGACTCAGTATTCCTTTTCTTGTAGAGAAATAATAAATTAATGAATATAATATAGAGAAATCCCCTCTCCCCTCTACTATTTAAACCACCCCTCACCCCCTTCCTCCCATACCACTAAAGCTTCATGAATATCCTAAATTCATCCAAATACTCTTTCCAAGACCCCTCCCCATTACCAAGGACTCCTGGTCTCATCAGAAGGCCAAAATCAAAGGTCTTAAGAAGTTTCTCAAAGAGGGGGACTCAAGATGTGAACCTCTGATCCTTTTTCTTTCAATTTCTTTTACAAGTTCCATTATGTTGTTCTCTCTTCTCACATCACCCCATACACATGAAATAACAATTCAAGTACCATAATTGTACTATATTTTCATTGTGAAAATGGAATATTTCATTATCATCCCTCTTTTTCACTCTTTTTAAACTATAAAGGCAAACATTGTCTAGGATGTGTTAATTTATCACACTCAAGGAGGGAAGGTTTTAAATTTTCATTACTATATTTAAGACTGGTCATGAAACCTTTTAAATGTTTGAAGAAGATCATTATATATTCATTTTATCTTTTTTAATGTTCTGTAATCCTTACACATTGTTAATATGGATTAATAATAGAAAAGAAGTTCATAGTTCACAAAACCCCAAGCCAAATCCAAGCATTTATCATTAACTCAATGAAGGCGTCATCCTCAGGGAATATAAATAGATTCATTATAATATAATTTATTGAAATTTAATTTGACTAATATTATATATTAACAATTAATTATTTTTAACCACATTTCAAATGAACTTCCCTTCATGAATTCAAGTAAACAAATCTTGAAAACCAAGGAATAATGTTCTTCACAAACAATAATATTTAATCTTTTAAACCCATTAAAAAGGCCATTAATGAAGCTAATAAGATTATACCATATCAATTACATGTATATTATGTTCTTGAAATATTAATTAATGAATCAAAATTTGATTATTCAGGTCATTTAGAACAATGAAGAACACCTTCGAACATATAGTAAGGGACTGCTTAACTAAATTTTCATTATTTGAGATAAATATCTATTTTATTGGTTAAATTGATCCTATAATATTTGTGAATGACATATAATTGTTTTATTCCATATATCCGATTTTATTATGTGGTTTTATGTTTGTCCCATGTAATTATGTCATTGATCTTTCCTTAAACTTATGATATGTTCTTGGTAAGGGACATCTTAACTCAATTACATTTCCTTGAGTTACACATAAATTTTATTGGTTTTGTATTTTCCCATAATATGTGTGAGTGGCCTATGGTTTTTTATTCTATATATCAAATTTAAGTGTTTCATTTTATGTTTGTAACACAATATTATTTCATTGATTTGTCTTCAATCCAATGACACATTCTTTGTAAGGGATCCTCCTTCTCAAATTTTTTCAAGAATATACCCTATGTTGAGCCCTTTTATGTTTATTTCTTAATGATTGGGTACATTTTTTCACAACCCCCATACATCCATTGGGATATATAAACAATTCTATACCCCTTTAACTCTCATTAAGACAACACAAGAACACATGTTACCATGCTGAAATGTTTAAAGGGGTTTTCTCATCTCACCTCCATTTCCGTGAGATTTCTAATGTTTGCCACTTATTTATTGTATGTGAAGTATGTGTACTTACATTTTTCTTATAAAATCATGATTCACTTTATAGTCATTATATTAAATGATTCATTTGATGGTTATTCTATTTTTTCATATGATTTGACTTATTACATTGTTATAAATAACTATGTCTCAATATCCATTTCGTTTGGACTAAATTTGTATCGTGCACCTAATAATCCTTATATGGTGTGCCTAATGAACCTTTGAGATAAAATTTGATTTTAAATTATATTATTATTAAATATCCATATTCTTTTATCATGGTCATTATTATTTTCTAAACCATATACCATTTTACATGCGGTGTTTATTTGGAATGTTGTTCTAATTGTGGATGTGTTAATGAATCAGTATACTCTATCTATACATATAATGTAAAGGAATATTTCTATTGTATTGAATCTACATATTTAGATTTATATGGACATGCAGTGATGGGTGGGGTCTTCTATATACCCTTTATGCATCGACAGGTCTCATGAGACAATCAGTTTGGGGACAAACCCTTCGAGGTTGTTTCCCAAAATCAAATGGGTGTCTTCCCAGGAAACTAAACTATTTTAACAGAATTATGGTATCATGTGATATATAAATGACATCCAATTAAAAAGAATTATCTTTATTCATTATTGGATATTACGGTCCATGATATTTTTTGTATGAAAAAATATATGGATGTTGTTTCATTCTGCGTATATTAATGGCATGTGGTTTTCATTTATTCACCATGTCATATTGAATATGACATGTTGTTTATGATTCAGTTATTATTGATTCATTCTTCTTGTATTTTTTTAACCCTTACTAAGCTTTTTAGCTTACCCCATTCATTTGTTTACATCTAACAGGTTATGAAGAAGAGATCACTTATTGCGTTTCTTTGGAAGCAGTTTTTAGATTTTTTATGTGATATATTTTCTACCAGTCCAATTTAATTGGAGTTACATATATGTATCTATTTTCTTCATGACTAATAAATTGATCATTTATTCAGGTTTTCATTCCTTCTAACCATTCCAATGTACATAATAATTCACTGACTCTAGTGTAGAGCAGTCAGCGTGTTACCAATTTCATTTAATACTTGATAGATAATTTTTATATAATTGTTTAGAAATAAATGATAAATACTTTTTAAAAACACTCATGTCCAAAAACAATATTTAATTCTACAAATATTGTTAGTGGAGGTTGTATTCATTTTCTCTCAATTATTTCACTCTCCATATCCAGTCCATGCCATAATATTATTTGGAAAAGAATAACACATTATCTCTCTATGAAAGATTATTTTTTCCAATTGATTATTCGATTATTAACTTCAAATATAATTATATTATTTGGATGTTTTTCCAATTAATATATAGATGTCATTAAAATGATTGAAAATTTACCCCCGAATAATTTAATAATTCTTTCAAATATATCTGAGAAGATAATCATCAAACATCTTTTAAAATTAATAGGTTCTTCAGGGCACAAACGTTATTATTATATATAAATATATTCTATAAATAAAAATAAATGTTATATTCTCTTATTCATTAGGGTAAATAATCCCTTGGGTTATATCCAAAATATTAATCTATAATTAAAAACATAAGAAAAGGAATCCAAATATCGGATCAATTAATGATAGAGGGGAATGATATTGCATTATACCGTTATCTGATTTTTTTATAACCTATATTGAAACTCCATGTTTTCATAGTCCTTAATTAAATATGATCATTCCTCAAATTAGTAGTGATATTCATACCACTATTACTTTCTCTAATGTGTATCACTCACCCATGCACTATAAGAATGTGACATTTTATCACATACCTTACCATAGATTAAATATTAGGACCACAACAATTTTCCCACTAAGTAGGTTTATTTTTATCATCTTTATTCTAATTTTAATTGTTATGATACGCATCAACAATTTTTTGAAATCCAATATTTATGCATTCTGGTCATAAATAGCTTTAATTTATTAACACTATAACGTATCCCATTTATATATTCTTATTAATAATTTTTATTTGATAAAATTAAACCATAAAATACATAAATATTATATAATATTATGGAAATAGTTATTATATATCATAATAAATCCCACTTCATATCTAATGGATTAAATACCATTATATACTACATTAATAACTAAATTATTTTCCCAAAATTCATCAATATATCCCAAAAAAATTTCACTAGTGATACAATTATACACATTTCATATATAACACCTTTAATCATTACATGTGGAAATTCATCATTTGTATGTGTGAGCATAAACTCTCAGAAAAGGGTTAACATAATAGATGCTGATCAAAGACTATATGTGAGAATAATATAATCTTATGGTTTTTAAAACATAATAAAGATACATAAATATATCTAATGTATATTATATTAAATAAAATTTTTATCATAAATCATCAATCATAAAAAAAATTCATAGTAATAACAAATGAGTCATATTAGTGTTAATATAGGAGTCATTAATCATGATACAAGAAAATAATACATCATAATGTGTAATAACATGTAAATGTTTTATAATAATTGCCAAATGGTTATCAATAATAAATTATCTATTATGTCACTAAACACTACCATGACCATTATAATATATTTGATATCATCCTCTAGTTGATTCATATTACTCTCCATTCACATAATCATAGTGGAAAAGAGTCATACATTCGATTAAGTTTACTCTCTAATAACCTAAACATAATATAAAAATAGAAATCTTGAATTATTCTCAAACCTAAATATATTTCACTTCACCTCATAAGATACACAGTTTCACCAAATACATTAATTTATGATACAACTTTTTGGCCAACCCATCACATAATGAATAACCATACACATGTGTTACATAAGAAAATTATCTAATTAGTAAATCAAATATGAATAACACATGAATGTGTAATGGGTTTCAAGAAAGATCACATGATACATAATCATAATCCATTCTTATAAATACCATAATTAGAATAATTATTGAATGAACTTATTTTATTATAATAATCATTAAATTATATTATCATATATAGAAAAACGCTATTTAATAAAAATAAAAATATCCATTAAAAATATTAAGATATATCTATTTAATTTTAATTATATTAATAATAAAATGAAATAATTTATAATAATTAGATTTAAAAAATGAATGATTATGTAATTTAAAATTACATTAATGAATAATGAAAATTATAAATGCACTATTTTTAAAGAAAACAAAAGAAAATGGAGAGTGAGAGAGAAGGAAAAACTATATAAAAATATATGAAAAAGATTTATTAAATAGATATAGAAAATAGATTCAAATTTAATAGAAATTGGTCTTTATAAATACAAGATGTAAAGATAAATATTACCATAAAATTATATAAAAAATGTTAATGTGGGAAGTGTTGGCCCATTTGAGATGGTTGGACCCTCGTTTTTTTAACGGTTTTAATAATCAAAAATCTTGTCACATCATTTCCAATCATTTCAATCGTGTTTATTTAAGTTTCAATTTATTTAATTGTGATTGTCCTTTTTCAAACTATGTATTTAACAAAATATGTATATATTCATGTTATAAGACAGTTAAATAGAAAAATGGCTAAGTAAGAGTCACTCACATCGACATCACAAATTTACTCACTAACACTTATGTCTGACTCACTGATAAGGAAAATGTCTCACTGACAATTCAAATGAGACACTAAAAGATTAAATGTCTTATTGATATAGTGAATGTGTCACTGAAATATCATATGTCACACCAATAGAAGAAATGTCACACTGCAAAAGGAATTTTTCATCGATAGTACAAACTGGCTCACTAATATATGAGTCACTGATAAAACAAATGAGATACCAATAGAAGGAAGGGAACACTAATAGAACAAAATGAGTCACAAAAAGATTGATTCATTGATTCATGGATATATTGACCAAATGACTCACCAATAGAACGAGTCGCCGAAATGAACCGAAGGAATCACTAATAGAAGGAGTCACTGATAGAATGACTCACTAATAGAGGAGTCACCGACATACTTTTTAATTATTCATTTATTTAAAATTATCTCTTACAGTCACATTTGAGTGTTTAATTTTTTTAGATTTAATTAATGAATTTTTAAGACAATAATAATTGGGGTGTCAAAAGTATGAGGTACACAAACTACCCCAAATCATTCTTTTTGTTGGGTTATATAATAAAAAAGGAGAAAATAATGAGAGTAGAAATATATATAGATACACTGAAGAGGAATCACACGAGAACATATACAAACCTATGAATAAAATGAAAATAACACACAATATAGTCTCATTATTTCTGACATAACACAAATGGGAACGTTTTAGGAAACAAAGTTCCAACATCTCTATATCATACAATATAGAACCGAAGGAATATAATTTCATATTCCTAGAAACTAGAACACAATGATTCATGACACTCTTTTTTGGTGACTCTATCCAAAAGATGACTCAATCCTCACATATTCTATATCTATAGAATCTAGAGTTTCATTTCACCATACTCATAAAATTATAAACTATATCTTTCTATTTCTTGCTATTTTGTGTGTATTTTTTCTACATTTTGAGAAATGCGTGAATCTGTTTGTTAAAGACATACTGTCTCGTATACTAAACTAATGAAAACAATATATCCTACAACAAGAGTCTTTATACACTTGTTAGAACTTTGGTAGTGGTCCAGTGTAACCTGGATATTTCCGTTCCCATGTAGAACTACGAAAGAAGTACTTTGACCTAGAGTGTTTATATACTATTGTGTATAAAATGATCCATATTTTGGATCAATTTTATAGATATATTTCTTAGTGTAAGTGGATCCCCAAGTGGAGTGGATTATGTCTCAACATGAGACTTAACCACTTGTTTTAATCCACTATTTTTTTAAATTTAAATTACATTGTTTTAACTCGTATTTTAGAAAACTAATATTCACATTGATTGTTAGATCTCAATCGTGATAAAAAATGTTTTGGTTTAGTAATTTGGATTCAAATTTTATTTCAATCGTTCATGTTGATATAACTGAGAAGTAATCAATCTCTTAAGAAATTAATGGAACAATCAAACTATTATAAATATAAAACATCGATTAACTGGATTGTGATGTTTCCAAATTAGGGGATTCATTCAAAAAAAGTTATTAATTGAAATTTTTATAAGAACTCAATTCACCGCCCTCATGAGTGTCATACTCTGACCAAAATTTGGGATCATATTTCATTTTTAAACTACTGTTTTCAAATTATTTCAACTATGATTTTAGTTGTTCGTTAATGATCTTTAAATTTCTATTAGTACTATTTTTTTGCTACGTAAAAAATACATATTCATTATTATTTATTATTTATAATTGATTGTAAGGTGATGCGACTAGTAGAAACCCCTTTTTCAATGGACCAAATTATGCCCAGTGGAAATTAAATATGAAAATGACCTTAGGAAGTATGTGTTATAAAATTTTGAATTGCACTATATATGAATATATGATTCCTGCTGCTGCCAAATATAATTGGGATGATCCAAAAAAATAATTCATATAATAATAAATCCATAGACTTGAATGCCTTATATTTTTATTTAGGAGACGAATAATTTAGCATGATTTCTTCATATAAAACCTCCCTTGAAACCATGGGATAATCTAGTTGTTTCACATGAAGGAACCACTAATGTCAATGATGTGAGACTTAACACATATACTATTAAAGATGATAAAAATAATATTAATCATGATGAACCTATTTTTGACATGTATCTCAGGTTCAATGAAATTGTAAATACTATGATTTCTTGGGAAATGGAACATACTGTTAATGAGAAAATCATGAGACTTGTCATATTTCTTCCCGACAGATGGAGAGGAACATCTGTATAAATTAAATAATCATATTATTTTAGAAATGCTCCATTTAAGGATATGATAGGTGTGTTGGTTATATATTAGGATCATTTAGAAGTAAATAGTGAAGAGGAGGATGAGCCATAGAGAAAGTAAGTGGATTTAAAAATTGAAACATTCTTGAATAATTGAAGTAATGTATTCAAACTCATTATGATAGTATAAGTGAAGAAGATTTACCATCAGATAGTTTTGAGGAAATGGCACAATTAGCCATATGGTTTAAGACGTTTTATAGAAGAATGAAATTCTTCAGAATGCCTGACTACAATCTAAAATATGATAATATGGGAAACTGGAAAAAGGATTGGATAACAAAGGAAACTCCTATGAACTAGTTTGTTATGGATGTCATAGAATAGAAAATGTAAAGGAAAACATTCCTATGTAAAAAATACAAATTTGAATATTTGGAAAATGAATTAAAAAAGGCAATGAAGGCTATATGGACTGCCTCTGAGGACAACAATAGTGAATAAGAATCATCACATGATGATAAAGGTGACAAGGTAAACATGTGTTTCATGAAACACATCTGAGGTAACCCTTGAGTATCAAATACATAATTATTATTATTCTATAAATGAATGTGATTATGAAAATATGAATAATGATGAAATATTTGAATATTTAAATATTATTGAAGATACATGGAATGATTCAAACAGAAAATATAATCCATTAAAGAAACAAAATTCTCTACCACTACTGTAAAAATATGAGCATACCATAAAAAATTAATAAAATTGTCAATTTGTTTAAAAAAATGAGCAAACATTTTCCAATGAACAATTGGAAAGCGACATAATTTTTTTAACAAATGGTAATGATATCTTGGTTAAAATTCATGGTAAAAATGACCCACCCAAATAATTTAGTGGTATTGGCTATCAACCTGGTAAAAGAATATTTTTTAAAAACAATTTTGTATCAAAATACGGTGAATCTAATTTATTTTGAGTTTTTGAAAATATTTTGAATGTTCCATCTATAAAACGTCAACTAATGTTTCAGGTTTTGTTGGCCCAAATAATGTCTATTTTTCCAATACATTACAAACTATTTATAGGAAACCCCTGAAACAAATGTGGGTTCCCAAAGCTTTTATTATTAATGTTATTGGACCAGAAAAATCCATGTACCAAAATCATTTCTTTTTTAAATTTTTTTTATAGAAAAACTACCTGAAGTGATCATGTAGAAGCCTATTGTATGTGGAAGGTGGATGTTCAAGTCACTTTATATGTTATTATTCATGCTTCATGAAACTGTTAAAGATATATGGTGGGGATTTGAGTTTTGGTGAAAATGCAAAAGGAAACACCATTGGCCTTTTCCAAATTAGTGACTATAACTTAGTGTTAATTTCCAATGTACCTTTTGTTAAGGGATTAAAGTATTATATTTGTATTATATCCTAGATTTGTGATGATGATTTTAATGTTATATTTTAAAATGAGGCACATAATGTCTTTATTATGGAAAATGTGTTTCTATTTATTTCTCTTAGAAATGAATATTTTTATGCTGTAAACATAGATTCATATGGTTTCTCAAAATAATTCATGCTTAGTTTTCATTCACAAATAGTCTTGGCTCTAACATATGATATTAGGACATTGTAATATACACACTCAGAGAAAACTTACTTGAAAAGGTTTATTCAGTGATCTACCCGAACATCAGTTTCCAAATGAGAATGTCTGCAATCCTTGTCAAATGGGTAAAAAATTTAAAATATATTTAAATCCAAAGAAATAAGTATCAAATTCTCAATATATTGAGTTTATTCACATGGATTATTTTCAACCATTTAGAGTTTCATGTTTTAATGCGATGAACTATGTTTAGGTCCTTGGAGATGACTATTCTAGATATACAAGGACATTATTCCTTACTCACAAAAGTGAAGCTAGTTCTTATTTCACCGTGTATGCTAGAATAGTATAAACCCTAAGTGGTCTTAGAATTAGAACATTAATAAATTACCATGTATGTGAGTTTAAAAATCAACAGTTTGAATCTTTTATCTCACAAAATGGCTAGAGTCATAATTTCCCTTATCATAGGACACCTCAATAGAATGTTATTAAAGATAGAATAAATATATCCCTTTAAGAGATAACATAGACTATGATTAATGGATATGAATTACTTGTCTATTTTTTGGCATAAACTATCAATACAATTTTTTCTATAATTACCAGAGTCTGAATAATTCCAATTCATAAGAAAAATCCATATGAGCTATTGAACAACAGAACACCTAAAGTTAGTTACTTCAAGGCCTTTAGTCTCAAGGTCTTTATCTTTAACAAAAAGGAAAATCTTGAAAAATTCGTTTCCAAAAATTATAAATGAATATTTCTAAGAAATACAATCTCTAGTAAATCTTTTAAAGGTGTAACAAAAGAACTAACTGTGTGGAAGAATATGTATATTTTAAATTTGATAAAACAGACCTACATGAACCAAAGACCCCACTAGATAAATTTTTGACAATTTTTAAAATTTAGACATCAATTAAAAATCACCTGACCCTGCTATTAAGAAATATGTTAAGTCATCCAGTTGAAGAAATACTCTAAAATCTAGTCATGATGAACCTGAAAATAAAATAACTAGACATACTTTTTTATAGACCCCCAAGAACTCTTAATAGTCATTATTTTGATGCTATAGTTGGATAGATAGACAAAGTTACATTGAAAAGATATTATCTAAAATATAAAGTTGAAAATAAATCCTTTATTGAATATATTGACCATAAAAACATAAATGATTCTATCAATGATGAATTTTTTGTAATGGATATGAAAGAAGATTTAAATTGGTTTGAAGGAAATAATGTTTAGAAACATGTAGATGGTCCCAAAGGCATCATGACCATTGGTACTAAATTGGTGTTTATAAATAAAGTATAGGAAGAGAGTAATATTCTAAGAAATAATTCTATATTAGTTGCAAAAGGTTATATTCAAGAAAAAGGGATTGATAATGAGGATACATCTTCACTAGTTTCTAGACATGAGGTTATTAGAACCCTTCTTGCATATGCATCACATCTTATATTCATGATTTATGAAATTTATTTCAAGACTGAATTCATAAATGGGTATATAGTTGAGGATGTTTTCATTCAACAACACCCTGGATTTACAAACCCTCATTTTAAAAATCATTTTGTTAAATTAGAAAAGGATTTATATTGTTTAAACAAAGCTCTAAGAATTTGGTATGATATACTATGTAGTTTTCTTACTTCCAAAGGATTTTCAAAAGGTATACCTCATATTTATATGATTAGAAAAATAATTTATAATGATTTATTAATATATAAAATCTATGTTGACGATATTATTTTAGGATCTTATAACTATTATTTATGTGCTGATTTTTCAAAAATGATGCAAGTGATTTTGATATGAGTTTAATGGGGGAACTTAAAATAATTCATTGATTTAAAATCATTATAAATAAATAAGTTTTTCTTTTAAATCAAATTAATTATAATAATGTTATCTTAAAAAGGATTTTCTTTAATAGTACAAAAAGTAGTGACACTATAATGAGTACCAAAAATAAGTTAGATCTTGATGAAAATGGTAAATCTGTTGATCAAACTAATTATAGAGGATTCATTGAGAGTTTACACTATTTAACTTCTTATGGGCTTGATATTATGTTTATTGTGTGTGTATGTGCCCATTTTCAAGATAATTCCAAATAATATCATCTATATGGTGTTAATAGAGTCTTCAAATACCACAAATATACTACCAACTTAATATTTTTCTATCCTAGAGGAAATTCTTTTGATTTAGTGAGTTATTCTGATGCTCATTTTTTTGTATGTA
The DNA here is from genome assembly GCA_963277665.1 of Viscum album. NCBI lineage: Eukaryota > Viridiplantae > Streptophyta > Magnoliopsida > Santalales > Viscaceae > Viscum > Viscum album. The sequence continues at coordinate 597,781,363 of OY728134.1, read as the reverse complement.
ATTTAGATAGAATGAGAACGTCTGTAACATGTCACGTTTTGGGAAAGTCTCAAGTGTCATGGACTATTAAGAAAACTGAATTCGGTTTCATTATCTAATGGTGAGGCTGAATACATAGTTGCAGGTAGTTTTTGTGTTCAAATTTTGTGAATGAAACACACTTTTCTGGACTGTAGATATCTATTCAGACATGTCCATATAAATCGTGATAATAGATGTTCTATTATCATTTCAAATAATAATGTTTCGCATTACAGAACAAAGTATATTGTTGTAAGACATCCCTTTTTGAGATATCATTTTCAAAAATGTTATATAAAACTAGAGTTTATTGGAAATAAACATCAGCTTGCAGAAATATTCAAAAATCCACTGAACTCTGAAATAATGAATTATATCAAAAAAATTAGGGATGTTTAATTTTTAAGGATCATATGTATATAACACTACGAAAAATAAGTGTAGAAGTCATGTTGACAATGACAATGTCATGCATACAATGTCATGCTAGAAATGTCAAGATGGTAATGTATGACGACACCGATATTGTCATTCTGACACCGATAGTGTCATGCTGAAACTATCATGCTGACATTGATAGAGCGAGTTGTTTTATCTGTTTTATGTTTCAACCAAAAAATGATTTTTTTTTATTTCTCTGAACTAGATTCACTAATTTATGATCTCTATGCCCAAAATGTTATAATTTCGAGTTTATCAACTCTACGCAAAAGTCTCTCCTTTACCCCTTGCACTCTTTTACCATTTATCTCTACCCATGACCATTTACCTTCCATCCATCCACAAAACCATCTGAAATGGATCTAATGAAGCACACCCTTGAAGGATGATTTGGAGACAAGTCACACCCTTATATAAAGAAAGTGGGAGAACCTATTAAGTCTTGTCCCATCAATCAAACACTTATAAACCATGTGGTAACTCTATAGAAGGATGTTCTTGGTAAATGGTTGTTAGAGATATTGTCTCAAATGTTTGATGTGTTGTAGAACCAAGTATGGATATACTATTTTCAAATAATAAGATTCCCTACTACCCAAAGCATGTCCATTTGTTTTATAGGAATGATCTATTTCTTTTGGATGGAAATGATTCAAGTTATATAAAATCTATAGTTAATGTAATGATAATTTCAGTTTTATTTTGGCATTGGGAAGAATGACTCGTGGTACCTCATGATGGAATTTACGATTACTACAAAAGAACATATCCAACTGTAAATGACATATTTTTCTATGAGATATCTGGAAAAGTGATAACATAAAACAAGGAGCACATAACGAATAATGATACAAATCTATATGGTCAGTGCATTTTTTATTTTAAGTTCATTCAGCACCATCTTTTTCCCACTGAAGGGGAGTTTTCATCCTTGAAGATTCAATATGTATACATGTTGTATTTGTTAAATAGATGAGTTAAGGTGAACCTGTGATGATACCATATAGTGGAAATCTGTGAAATAATTAATCCATGTTGGGTGACCAATTCTCTACTCTAACCAAGGATGATCTCACCCATACTAAAAGTAAAATGATGTGTGCATGAAGGTGAAGGAAATGTTTCTTCTTCTATATTTTTCATGAGTGAGGAAATAAGAAAATGAATAAAGATTCATTGTAACCTGTGGAGGAAGGAATTTCTTGGTGTCAAGGATAATTTTTATGAATAATTCAATCTAGTGGACTATCCTGTTAGGTTTAGAGATTTAGTTGATCCCTGTGTAGAAAGGGAAGATACTGAGCCTAATTTTTCTAATGAGGAAGAGACTGCTTCTTCTGATAGAGATCCGGAGGCCGCTATTGATGGTATAACTGGCGCTAACAGTATTTATGCTCCATGAAGAATGACTTATGGTACTTATAGACCTCATATTGCCTTATCATTAGATAAACCAAATCTTGGTGATAATTTTGATTAGGATATAGATGTTTCTGTAAGTGTGGATGATGAAATCAAGTCTAGTGGTACTAGAAACGTTTCAAAAGAAAATGATGAAGAAGAACCCGCAAGAGAAGGTGGATCAGGAAGTGAATAAGAAGAATAGGGTAGTGGCTCAGTATATGTAGAAGTGGAAGATGATATAAAGGATGAAGATGAAATAAATAATGGAGATTATTAAAGAGGTAAAGTAAGTGGAAGTGAAAATGGATCGGATCATCCTATTGATGATGAAGATGCGACCGTAGAACTTAATGTTCCTATGGACCATGGAAAAAATGTAGAGCATTCAGGTATGGTAGAAATTCCTTCTCGAGAAGAAGGAAAAACAGTTCATGTTGCTGGTAAAGTGGATTGTCTATTAGTATCTACACCAAAGTTAGTGTATAGGAGAAGAATACAACAAGTTTAGGGGGAGCCTTATAAATGGAGAGATCAAGAGGAGGGGGAGCATCAAACTGGGAGAGTAAGACCTAACACTCACATCCCATTAGATGATGATGTTATTTCTTAATGGGAAATAAATATTGGATATGTAGCTATTTTCCTAGACTATGATGATTCAAATGATGAGGTTTTTTTAAAGGTAGAAAATTTTTATTGATAAAAAATGAGGTTACACAAGTCTAATGAAAGGTCTTTTTCTAACATCCTGAGCATAAAAACGGATTAATTCAGAAGGTAGATCATCCATCCAATGTAAATCGTGAGTAACTCCAAGATTGGAAAGCCCATTAGAGATCCTATTGGATTCACTGATGGTATGAGTGGTGTGGAAGTTAACCCCAATAAGAGAATTCAAACATTCCATCCAGCGGCCAGTGAGAGGCCAAGCAAGGTGGATGGTATACCATTCCAAATGGCCTGAATGATTGTAGTGAAGTCTCTCTCTATCAAAATATTGTTCCTACTGTGTAATCTAGAAAAATATATGGCGTGGATGACACCCATCACTTCATCTTACAAAGCAGAAGAGGAATTGCAAGAGCCATAAAAGCATCCAAGAATCTGGTCTAGGTGATTTCTGAAGATGGCACCACAACCCTCTTGTCCCAGGATGCCTTTTGAGGCTCCATCAACATTAATTTTAATCTATCCCGGAGGGGGAGGGAGCCAAAACACTTCAAGGGTAGAGTTAGGGAGAGGGTAGATCCCCTCCACCTCAATATGTCTGAGAATCCCAAATCCACAGACCGAATTATTGCAGTGAGATTTTTGGATAGAAGTAGTTTCTCGAATGGCCATGAGGATTCTTGTTTTTCCTGCATTAATTTTAAAATAATTTTTGCGGAAAATTAATTCATTTATACCATACCATATTATATGAAGATGTTCCATGAAAGCCGCAACGAAAAGGTACTTAATTTTCTATGATGTAGACAATTCCAAGCAACCCTGAATCTACATGTTGATGGTATCAAAAAGCAGCAAGCTGCACTCAAAAATGTCAAGAATATAATGACAGAGAGCGGTTGATGTGTCATAGGAGAGAAAACGCTGATCAATATCCTTTCTATATTGGTTGCACATAAGAAATTTAGAACAATGTGTAATCCTGGATTTTTTGTACCTTTTTCAAGAGAATCAGTGGTTCAAGTCCTTCCTAGAGACTATGTCCATAGAGTTGCTTTAATAGTTTCAAAGAAGAAATTTTCTCCATTATTTAGAATTCTTCCTTGCCTATGCCTACATTAATATTGAATTAAAGTGATTCAAATTTTATTTATTTCCCTTTTATTGATCAAGTAGAACCATGACTAATTGATATCATTGAAGTAATTGTGATAGATTATTAGATGTTGAAAAATGATTTTACTGTACTAGTTTCCACAATCAACAGTTTGAAATCTGAGTATAGGACATCCATTGTCATAATCTTGAAAGGACGTGGAGATATTTTGTCCCAATATCAAGTCCCTGATTTTACCCAATTGAGATGGGATGTTACAAACATGGTATAAGGATCATCTAGCTCATAAGCTCTTGTATCTCACTCACTAGATGTTGATGTAGTAAGAAATGGGATTAGAGAAGTGTTGGAAGCTCTATTGGGTGTAACTGAACAAGAGACACCTGCAAAGATTATAAAAAATAGTGACCATGTTCATTATATGGTCAGATTCGACTCCCATAGTACTGAAACTGTTAATAATCAGATCAAAGAGAAATTTTACTATTACCTCAAGAGGATGTAAACCAATAACAATATAACAGGTCACATTAAATATTTGGTATGGAATCTGATATTTCCTCTAGTTACTAGATATTTTAAGGATCATGTTCAAAAATTTGAGGGCTCGACACCTATTATTGATATGTTAACGAAGAAAAAGGATGATTTTGAATAGACAATGCAATATGATTGGGAGATAATTATAAATTTCATCAATCTGTTGAATTCATATCTGCATGCTTAGAATGAAGTTGTAGTGGTTTCAGATGTTACACCTCTTAGTCCACCTTGGACCCCTTTATCATCTCCTAATACATATTTCCCAACTCCTACACAGTCTATATCAGTTTATTAAGAATTGAGTTAGATCCGACGATTGAACATATAGTGGATCTGGGCTCATTATTCAAGAAAAACAACCCTTGAACCTTCTTTTCATGAAGGAGAACCTCTTCCTCCCTGGAGAATTCATTCAGACCCTCTAGTCTCTCAGCCACCATCCACTGAACATACAATAGACCCCTCTAACAAAGTAAAGGACAAATTAGATCCAAATGAGTAGTTTGGATCACTTTTTTAGGTCTAATTGATTTTTTATTCTATTGAACAATGCCATACCTTTATTAGGAAATTCAATGATCATTCATTTTTCTTCTCTCTATTATGCCTCTTTCCTTCTAGAATTTTATTCTTTCACCTCTATAATCTTTTTGACAATCCAAAAAGGGGGATAGATAATAATGAATTATTATTATTATTTTTAAATCTCTTCATTATTATTATTCCTATTTTACATCCCATTATGATAAAGGGGATAAAAAGTAAAGGGGAAAAATTAATGAATTATTTATTTTACCTCTTAAGGTTATCTATTTTTGAGAAATGTCTTTTTTATGTAAAAAATTATTCGTATGTAGTATGTGGAAGGATTATATTAATAATCAACTAACTATACTTTATAATTCTATGATTTATGATCATAAAAAAGGGGGATATTTTTTCCCATTGGAGACTGTTGGCCCCTCTTTGGTTTCAATGGTTTTTAATAATCACAAATCACTTCCAATACTGTCCAATTAGTTAAATCATGTTTATTTAGCTATCAATATGTTTAATAAGTATTATTTATTATGAAATGTGTATTTAACCAATAATATGTATATTCGTGTTATATGAAAAATAAAAAAAAATTGGCTAAGTATGAGTCACATTCCCCAAAAACATAAAATGACTCAGTGACTATTAATTCTGACTCACCGATAGTTGAAATGTCTCACTAAAAGTTCACATGAGACACTGATAGAGTAAATGTTTCACAAAAATAGTAAATGTTTCATAGAAAGGTTAAATTTCAATCTGAAAATTCAATTGTCACACCGGTAGAAGAATGTCACATGAAAAGAAAGAATGTCTCGTCGAAAGTACAAACTGAATCTACAATAGATGACTCATAGACTGTACAAAAAAGACATTGATAAAAGGAAAGATTTACTAAAATAACTAAATTAGTCACTCATGAATTGTGTCATCAAAAAATGGATATACTGATTGAATCACTCGCTAATTGAATGAGTCATTGTGACTTACAAAAGGAATCACCAATAGAATGGGTCATTGACAGAATTACTCACTAACATAAGAGTCACCGACAGAATATTTAAATGTTATGTTATTTTAAATTATATCTACCTATAATATTTGAGTTTTTTAATGATACTGATTCAATTAATGAATTTTACAGACAATATTAATTGTGATTTTAGAAGTACGAGGTACACACCCAGTCCGAAATCATGTTTATTGTCGAGCTGAAGAATAAAAAGGAGAAAAGTATGAGAGCTAAAAGGTTTATCTATATACAATTGAGGACTCGTATGATCCCATACACTAAAACTATGAACAAAAGTAAGAATAAAAAATAAGTAATTCTCATTCTTTCTGACTGAACACAAAGGGGAATATGTTATGCACCAATGTTCTAACACTTCTATATAAAACAAAATAGAATCAAAGGAATAAAACATCATCTTTCTAGAAACTAGAACACAAAGCTTCACGAAACATTGTTTTAGTTTCTATTTTCAGAAGCAGAATCAATCTTCAAATCAACTACATCCAAAGATTCCGTAGTTGCATTTCACAACACCCATAGCATTATAAACTCTATCTTCTTATTAAGTGCAATGTTTTGGGTATTTTTATAACATTTTGAGTAGTGTGTGTATCTATCTACTAACCACAAGCTATATCCTTCACTAAACTAAATGATACAAGATATCCTTCCACGAAAGGTTTTTTACACCGTCTATATCCCACATAGAACTGTGGTAGAGGTCCTATATGACCTATCTATTACTGTTCCCACGTAGAACTGTGCTAGAGGTCTAATGACCTAGATGGTTTTTATAATATTAGGGTGTGGATCAAAGTTATATATATATATATATATATATCATGATGGAAGACGATCACCAAGTGTATTGGATTATGTATCAGCTTGAGAATGAACTACATGTTTTAGTCCACTAGGTTTTAAAATTTAGTTTAATATGTATTAACAAATATTTTTGAAAACTATGTTCCACATTATAGATATTCAGGGATAGTGTTTATAACTATTTGGTTTATAAAATTGGTTTCAAAATATATTTCAATATTTTAGGTTGATATATTTGAGATGTAAACAATATCTTGAGAAATTAATTTAAAAGTCAAACTATTATAAATTTTCTACTTTAATTAACTGGCCTATATAGTTTTTACATTGGGTTGTTCTTTAAAAAATATTTTTAACATTTATTTTTTTAGGAACTCAATTCATCCCCCTCTTGAGTGTCTTACTCCAACCAATATAAAGAAGTATTCTCCACTGAAATAAGATATAATGTTTTATCATCCTAAAAACAACCATTTTGATTGAATTTAAAAAAAAGTTAGGGGAGTTATTATGAATACATGTAAAAAACAAAAATAACAAAAGAAAAATAGAAGATATGGGTGTTTAAAGAGAGAAAAAAATATTTCCACTAATAGAAATTTATTCATAATACCTCCCAATTTCAGTGTTATAATTGAAATGAAACGTATACTAGATACATTATATTTTAATGATGTACCATAAATCCATATATAATAAATTAGTATTTATTATAAAAATGTACTAGAAATATATTAGTTTTTATTTTACAAAATAATATCAATTTATAATTCATCACATATTACAGTATAATTGTTAAAATAAATTTTTTTATGAAATTTCTTTTTTCACGAATAATTTCATGAGTTTATTATGTTCATTAAAACTTGAAAATGGATTCAACCCACCCACAGTTTTAGAAATATTATGTATTTGTTTTTTATGATGAATTGGATTCCCTCAATAATTTCATTGAACATATTATGAACATTTTGATTAATTGCATTAAAAACATATTTTAGTAATAATTGAATTAACAAAATTTAATTTATTCATGTACACACAAAAGAATATTGTGATTAATTTTTTTAAAACATCATAAATCAATCATTAATATATAATATTATTATAATTATTTTTATTTGATTCAGTCTTAATATAAACATTATAACATTGTTCATATAGGGGATAAAATTGACTCAAACAAGAACACATTATAATGATTGAATGATTATATAAACTATAATGTATCGTAATAATATAACTATTAAATATATTTAATAGTTTAAATAACATTTTATTATTATAATATATTTGATTTAATATGTATTAAATGAAGGATGTGGAGTTTAATTAATTAGAAAAGGATAACACTTATGTTGGAGTTTGATCTTCACTTAGAGTGACTATAGTAAATGAGGATTTCAGAAACCCTCTTCTTTCAAGAGGTACTTAAAAAAATGGGAAAATGTTAAAAATATTACATTTTAATTATTAAAAATAAAATATATGGAATTTTGTTGGTTTATGTGGTTATAGGATGGGTAATTTTGTAGGTGATATTTGATAGAATTTTCCCATGTACTCATTCCCTAAAGAGTATAGAATGTAGTTTTACATGGAATGTAAATCCAAAGTGAAATAATAATGGAAAGGGGATAATTTTAGGATGATCCAATAAATAATACAATAATTTATAAATTTTATTTTAATATATTTCTGGTTCTTACCACTTATGTTTTAATTTTTATATCATTTTAATGTTACCGTGATAGTTCACCTTTTACCTCGGTAAGTTGTTTTTTCTTCTTCAAAAAAGTGAAATAGAAACTCATTGATAATTTAATGTTGATTATTCTAATTTTAAGCAATATAATATAATTAAATTTAATAATATAACAATTTTAATAATTAAATGAAAATAAAAAATTAAGATTAAAATAATTTTATTGAAAAATGTATTTAAAATTTTTAATTGTTCTTAGTCTTATATTTTATTATTTGATAACTAAATGTGTGATAATATATTTTTATATACATTTAATCATTAGAGTATATCAATACCTATTTATTTTATTAATTTATTAAATTTTATAGACCCATAAAATAATTCTTTAATAATAATAATTATTATAATTCAAAATGAAAAAAGTATTCGTTTAATAAATTGTTTTAATAAATTTTCATCTCTCAATTTCATGTAATTTATATTTACTCTATGTTAATTAAAATATTTTTAAATTTTCATTAAGTATTTAATAACGTTAATGTAAATATTGTTTTCAAATATATCACATGGTCAGTTTTCCAATGTACAAAAGTCCAACCTATATATAACCAACAACCTTATATATAGATATTGTGTTACATTAATAAATATTAAATTACACAGATACCTAAAATCACTATTTATATTTCCTAATTTGTTTCTCAATAAGATTATAATATTTATATTGTGCTGTATTATTTCTAATGTTATAATTCATGGTATGATATTTTTAGCAGATCAAGATGTTGAGAGTATCAATAATGTAATAATTTAATTTATATATGGTTTCCTTTCCTTAGTAATTTTACTGAATATGTGACATTTTGTAGAATTTTAATATATTTCAACTTTTATTGTAATATTCTACCATAGTAAATAATAGTTCTCTTTTTTGTGTTGATTTTGTCACAATATTTTTAATTGTTAATATTTACATAAAGGGATATATATATAAAAAATTGTGGTGTTATAGCAGCAACCATAATATTTTTTCTTCTGCAATCAACAATTTTATTGTCAATATAATGACTTACTATTATAACACACACTAATATTTTCCTCTTCTGAACTACTCCTTCATTAAATAATTATATTTTCAAATCTTGTTTAATTTTCTGATGGTGAATTATTGGTAGTAATTAAAATATCATTCTAATGTTTCATAAAAATATTCTTTATCATTTATGATAATGTCAGATAATATTTCCCTCATGTCCATAATTATTTATCTTGGATATAATCTCATTATGAAATAAGTATAAATGGTCTGCCCAGGTTTAATGAGTCTTATATTATTAAAACAACCATAGTGTTGGGATGTGAAGCCTTGTATTTGAAAATGATGTGATCAGGGAACTATAAATTTTAGCATTGGATATTTTTTTATCATAAATTTATCAGATTGGTCTGGTTGAATGGACAATGACAATGCATCTCTTTTAGAGTATTAGGTCAATCATTATTTCAACATTTTCATGACATCATATGAATTAAAAAATATTAAAAAACTCTATAGATGGGAGTATCTTGTAAGAAGAATATTGAAATAGTTACCAGTGAAATAATTGAAGATTAAAAAGGTCATTATAGACATACTAAAAAATCTATATGTGGGATCCTATATGAATATGTAAAAAGAATACTAATGGAACAAGTAGTTGGTGTCTCATTTAATCGATGTGAGGACCTATGGAACAAGAAATTCGACATATGTACAGTGTAATAGTCGAATATGTAGTTTATTCGGGCTTTGAAGATTGTTAATCACTGTATAAAGAATATTACTAATTATTATTTTATTCTCCTGAAATTTTTATAATTCTAGTAATAAGAAAATGTGGTATTGGTTTTTCTCATTCATATAAGAATTTTTTTGATTCATGTTAAGAATATACATTAATTTAAAAATTTATATAATTCTATTTCTTATATTATAATTTCATGAATTACTATTACTTTATATGATTATCATGAGGTGGGTGCTTCGATGAACTGTGTGGGGGAATCTTTCAGTTTATTTATAATTATTGTATGTTTATTCGAATGGAAGTTATTTTCTAAAGGATCAGACTTCCACTTTTCTAATATGGGTAATGAATTTATAAAGGATCAAGAAATCTATAGTTATTTTGGTTTTATTCGAAGATTTGTGGATAATTTTTATGGTTCGGTTTCCCTAACATGTGGTATCATAACAGGTTCCAAGTGGATGGTTTTCACTCTACTTGTGACATGTCCATAGATTTAGATGAAGTAATGCACTAGATATAGAAATTTGATTGAAAATAGAATAGATATCATTAGATTTAGATAGAATTGGATATTCGAATATTAGGGGTATAACCGGTGTTAATAGTGAAAGATGAATGGAAATTTTGGAATATAATGGAATTATTGCTTGTAAGAATGTCTCTATAATGAATTATTTCATTCAAAATTTGTGTGATCAAAACTATAGAAAATTTATGGAATTCATACATAAGTATGAAATGATAATGACCAATGACAAGGTATTTATGTTTCAATGTTTAATAATATTAATGTTATTGAAAAATGAGAAATGGTTGATCTTATGAATGAATTAAACAAGATTTTTATTATATTATAATCAATAAAAGTGACATCAGTTGATGGTGTATGGGTATATATAATGTAATCATCAATTCTGGAGAGCAAGGATGTCATAATTTCTATAGTTATTAACCCCATTACAAAAACCAATCTGAAATATGATGATATTAGAAACTGAGTCTTATGTAAAAATATAAGGAGAGGGGTTGTTTAGAGACCTACTGGTTCTTCACTTCATTCATATAGAAGGTGATGGTCACTCTATAATATATATGATTATTGGAAGAATTCAAAATAAAATGAAGTAGTTGTAATAGAATATATTGTTTTCTAGATAAAAATAGTCCCAGATATTGAAAATTTGGAAGGAATATACATTTCATTAAGGATTGGATGAGTGTAAGTGAGAACAATAGAATATAATTAACATCTATTAGTTAATATTTCATTAAAAAATTAATGAAATAAATTTTTATTTTATATATGTGAATACTCTAGTGGAATCATATGTGACTGATAATAGAGTATCATAACAATCAATGGGTGAAAATAATTTCATGCAACATTAAGTATCAAGTATGTTTTTTAAATTCCATCACATTTATGATGATGACATGGGAATTTTTTGAAAAAGAGAGTCAAATGTCAAAATGAAAATGAAGGATTCAATTTGTTCATAATAATAAATTATGTCCATATACTTAGTTGAAATCTTATTTCCATTATAGAACATAATAATACACATTGTGAGACAATACTTATTAACAGGGCATGGAATCCTTCCCAAGCATAAATAATAGCTATATAATGATGAAATGGGGAGACCCATTACATGACCATCTAATCAGATGGGAAGGGTTTTTATGAATCTAAAAATTATAATGGTTCATAATTATGAAACTACCAATTAAGTGACCTTTGTGAAAATAACATGAATGTTTTAATAGATAAGGGAATACTACAAAATGACCAGAAATAATTTGGAAAGTATGAATTTATTTTGATGGGAATGTATAAGCATTAGTGGTTAGAATACTCGGAATAAAAATTTTAATATTATATACTCAAATATTTGGGGAACATACCCAATTCATTCATACAATGTATTCCTCTACATTCTTACATTCAGTAATAACACTACTTTGAGATGTGAATTTTAATTTTTGAAAAATAATTCTGATATATTACATATGTTTAATATGCAGGATGTATCAAAATAATGGGAGTGTGACTGAAATATGTAGTTTATCTGATAGATATCATTAATGAGTATAAAAAATACAATTAAAAAATATCTCACAATAGAAAGAAATAAGCCTTGTGACGATGGTTCCCGGGAATCCATAAACAATGTATTGCAAAAAGTAATGAATAGTTCATTTATTTATAGAGCTTCTAGTAATATATTATATTCAAGAATTCCATTGGAAATTTCATTAGAGGTACTCATCATGGTGGAATATCCCATTAAAATATGTCTATCATATACTACTGAAGTAGAAATCGTGGAGGAATTTTTTTATTGAAAATGGATAAATGAACAAATTTAAAATTTTCAGTAATTTATCATATTTACCTATAATTAATAAGAACTAGTATATACATGAAGCAAAATAATAAAATATGATTTTTCATTGTCTAATCAGAAAGAATTATTGGATATCAGTCAATGAATGGTTATAGGAAATAAATTATAAAGTGAGAAAATGTAGTCATCAATGAGAATATTATGTGGAATGACCAACTATTTCCTATATGAGATGTTTCGGTAAAACAATGTTGAAATCCATGTAAATCATTGTATAGATAGTTTAAAAATCCAAGGAACTAGAATTTTGGTTCTCAATGCATTTGATTTCAATAATTTTGACGACTAAAACAACCGTAAATTGATGAGGAAGGAGATTCTCTAGTAGGAGAACAATAAGTATTGAATTTTCAATAATGAGAACAATATTTTTTTGTATTGGTCGAGTGAGTAAGACCATTTATCTAAAAGAATCCATTTTATTCAGGGAGACCAACTAAAATGAGGTTTAGAGTGAAGTATATTAGGATCTATTTGAACATTACAGTCCTAATGGATCAAGGAGAAAAAAATGTGGATTAATTTCCTATGTTTAGTAAACAGATAGTGAAATCTATCAATTAGTGTGGTGATGGATTTATTGAAGTCCAATAGAACATGTGAGATAGGTGGACATTTAGAGGTTATAAATTAATAATGTAAAATATTGGTTAACTATGTTAAGGATGAAGCATATGTAACGACAGGCTTTAAATCAGTGAAAGTAGTGACATAGTTTTAATAGGCTGATTAATTATATTCCATATAAATTTTCATACAATTATTTAAATATAATACTGTTTTAATAGTACTAAGAATGGTGGAATTAGAATAAATTTATGTGTAACATATGGATGACAATAAAAAATTTGATTATATGGATTTGGAGTTGGGAATCTATATGAATCAATCAATTGTAGTACCAAAGGTAGAGGGATAGAACATTTATTATATCATGATGAAAATATTTCATAGAATGATGTATGAATCATTATAATTGAACTCAATGATTAAATCAATTATGGAAGAAAATTGTTCAGTAGATATACCAATCATTATTTAAATTACTATATGTAATTTAATGATGGAACCTTCCTCATTTTTTTGTATGTAGATAACATTTCGATGGTTAGACAAAATGATTGAATTATTTAGAAAAATAAAAAATTATGGAATTTTTTAGTTTAATTCCACCATGAAGAGTAAAAATATCTAATGCATAATGATAGAAATATATAGTATGAAAAAATTGGTCATATCTCATAAGCTTTATAACTTGAGAATAATTTAATTATTTACAATGGGTTAATAAAAAATGGTTAGTACTCCTCTTGAATGAAATTTCAATGTATCTGTGGTATAATCACATAAAAGGGAAGATTATATATTTTACATAGATAAGGTTCATTATGCTTCATATGTATTAAGTATTTTATATGGAATGAATTGGAATCAACTAGATATAGCATTTTTTGTGGAACATGAATGACGAATTTTTTTCAACCATTGATATGAACATTAGGAGGTTATAAAGTAAAGCATTTGGTATTGGAAATGATAAAAATATAAATCATTATGTTTTCAGAATCATGATCTATTAAAATACATTTTTGAATAATATTTTTCAATATATTTACATATTCAGAAGAGAAATTTTTTTTTTACATATATAGGAAAAATAGTTAGATGGATGACATGACTATCAATATTTCCATATTATTTAAATGAAATAGGATTATATAATTGTAATGGAACTTGTAAGGAGTAAGTATTATTAAAGTAAATGTTGAATTAATTTGGTAAGATATTATGAATGAAAAATACATTTCTATATATGCCAAATTGTAATCCACTTGGATTAAATATCAATATAATAATCTTAGAAAAAGAGAATTGTAAAGACATAATCAATGAACAAAAAAATAATTTTTAAGATAATATTATTTCTCTATAAAATATCTTTTTCCAATATTTATTGAAAATTTTAACTAAGAGTTTAGCTCACAAATGATTATTGTAGGATCATTATTTAGGGGATATAGTGTTGACAGAAGGTGGAGGAGGAACAATATTTTCATTGGTGGAAGGAAGATTCACAAAGAAATTTCATATATGTTTTTTTATAGAATATTTCATCAGTTGATATGCTTTTTATGTAAATAAAAGTTTAATAGTATCAAAATGTCATTGTACAAGATGATAGAGCATTATATTAAAACTAGAAATTTGATCAGATGTAGGTGAATGGTATTAATGTGCATACTAAGTTGTTCAACTCTTCAGTGGAAGAAGGTAAATTGGTATTTCATGATACAATTGACATCATGGCTCCTAATTTTTTCTATTGATCTCTATATAAGTAAGTATCTCATAGAAATAATATTTTTGAAATTTTTGGTGTACAAAGTTAAGTAAAAAATGTCACTATAAGTAAATAGTAACATTCCATATGGAGGCTCCTCCATGAATATGGGATAGTAGGGTGAAACGATTAACTGGAAGATGTTTAATATAAAATGGTATGATTACCGATGATAAATTTAATCATCCAAATGTGATGTGTAAGCGTGGAATATATAGTATATTAAGGATTTACAGAGTAGTAAATCAATCTATAATGAATCTAACTGGTGGTTTTTTAGATGAATAAATAATTGTAACATCAAAAATAGATAAAATTCATGGAGTCTCATCCATGGAACATAGGGAAAATTAAGATGAATTTTAAAATCCTATTTTCATTAAATTCATTATATAAAAATATTTCATGAATTAAAATTTCTTGAATCTTCATTGATATATTTTATTTTGTTGTGTTGTGTGGGAGGTCAAATTTTCTAAATCGTATAATTATATGATTACTCTAGGATTGGGGATTAATTATATAATAAAATTTTAAACAAAAATAGATATAGAAACATATTTAGTTATAAATATCAGAACAAAAAATATTTTAATGATCCTTGTCTTTATATCTATTTTAGAAATCATTTGATTTATCTGAGTTTTATAATGGGCTAACAAATAGTCTGAGAAAATTGATATTTCAAAGAATATTAAAATAATAATTCTAATTTAAAATTCAAAACAATCTATAAAATTTATTGAAATAAGAAATATAATATATTATAAGAAATTAATAATAAATTAGAGGATTTATATAGGTAAGTATACTCTTTTTCTTTGGTAGTTCAGGAAGTCCAAAATATTTACTTAATATATAAACACTTTTTAACCTAGCTATGTAGAATATTTTTTCAAACAATGAGATTCCTTGAAAATAATATTAGAATTACTCTTTCTTCCAAAACCCCAGAATCCCTAGATAGGATGATTTGCGTCAACTCTTTCTTTTTTTAAAAGAATGCACCAGATCAGATAAATCCGAATCAATTGCCTTTTTTCCCTAAAATCCATCAATCTAAACCATGATTGAAACATGCGAATAAAAAAAATAAATGGTGAAATTGAAAATTCCTCACATCGAATCCATATAACTATAAATAAACGAGTGATTACATAGCATAATAATAACATATAAAGGTAGAAAAAGTTGAATTGTGTTGAGTTACTAATGATTAAGTTCTAATCTCCTAAAATGTACCCATATTTATAGGAATACACCAAAATTATTGTTTCTAATGAATCACAATATTGTTTTCAAGAATCACTGTTGTTATTCAATTTAAATATCATTAAAAAATTTCCATATGATATTTTTCTGATATAACCATTACAATTATATTATAAATTTTTTCCAATATAAATATTTCCAATTACTACGATTATAATCATCTCATATTTTGATGAACTATAATATTATTTTTAAATTTGATGTAATGGAATATGGATATTATGATGGATCTGAAATATTTTCATTATGATAAATACGAATTCAGTCAGTCTGATGGAAAAAAACACATAGTCAAACTGATGGGTAGAAAATTATTTATTCCAATATACAAAACTCTTAGTCATTCATATGGACCATATTAATGAAACAATTTCATACTTGTTTATATTAAAACTAATTTGAATTTCAGTATTAATGTATGTTTAAAAATAATAATTATAAAACAATTGTGATATATGAAGTCATTAAAATAAATTTTTATGAAACAGTTTTTTATTTTCAAACCTAATGAAATGAAAATTATAAATTATAACTTTCAAAAAAATAATATCCATACTTTTTGTAATCATAAATCACAACACCTACAAAAATTACTAACATTAAAAAAAATTCATCATTTATCATTATAATGAACATAAAAGGAAGAAATTCATAGGAAATACCCTTTATTTATAAGAACATTACCTAGGTTCATGTCCTATTTTTTTCATCATTATTTATTTGATAAAAAAAATTCACTACTTTGGATACTCCCCTAAAATATATTTTCCTTGTATAAATTTTCTCATTTGTATTATTTCTACCCTGGTAACTTTTTTATCCCATTGGTATTATTTCTACCTCTTTTTGAATTTCAAAAAATAAATGAAAATTTAATAGATACTCTTGAAATGTTTGAAATTATATAATTAAATATTTTTGTTTGATTCTCTTTTACTCCAATATCAATGATAAATAAAATTTATCATTGTAGAATTAAAAAATATTAATATAGAATGTTTTTAGATTTTATGAAATGAAAATAATATTTCATTCTTTTTTTTTAAATATTTCATGAGATCAGATAAAAATTGTTCAATATTCATTATACCGCTTCGTGACAACTCATGGACCCCAAAAAATTATTAAGGGAAAATGGAGTGAAAATTAATACATGAGGTAAAATAATATTGTACCAACAAATGAGTCAATGAAATAACAAAAATGGACTATATAAATATTTTTTAACTATAAATTTTAAAAATTAACAAATCAGAACATCATCCATAATTTCAACATAATATTTAATGCCATTTTCATCAAAGCCAAGAAAGAGAAGTTCCTGGAAATTCATTATGGAATCACTATAACCAAACTGAAATAAAGATAAGGATCCAAGGAAGCTTCACAAATTACTTCATATTGATAAGATTAATTTAATTATTCTTTAAAAACAATATCTAAGAATTTCATCTCAAAAGACCTTCTAGTGAATATTCATATAACCTTAAACGTGATCCAAACATTATAATATATATAATACTAGAAAAATTCATATAGTAGTATATTTAATCTCAAATAAATATTGAATAGAATGGAATAAATAAATAAAAAAAATATTAAAATTGATCACATAATTCAAGAAGCCATTGTTCCTTCCTTTAGTGATAACGTTTAAATTAAGGGATCCTCTAAATCTATATTCAATAATCCAAAATTTTGGAAACTATCAAATAACTATATTTTAATTGATTCTTTTAGGATAAAAACAAGATTTTTTTTAAGGTTATATCATTCAAAATCTCTCTTAGAACATCCCAATGCCACCATAAATTATAGGCTTACCCTATGAATGAAAACATATATAAACAAAATTTTTGTAAAATATTATTATTTATTAAAATCACTATATACAAAGATTGTATAAAAATAATCACTAATAAAAAGTGATGTACGTTTGGACTCAATTGAAAAAACTAACGAATACAAAAAACATTAACATAATTGAAATCTAATATAACAATAATCAAACCCATACTACATAAAAGATTCCATCACATACAAATATAATCTCCTAAGAACCAAAAAACCCAAAAAACATTCAGTTGGAGAAATAAAATCTCCCTCTATAAAACAAAACATCAAAAGATCATTATTCCATCCAAAATAATATTAATTTCCTCTTTCCAAGTGCTAAAAATGATTGAGTTCAAAAAAATTATGGATAATAAAAAATCATTAAAAAAAGTATAATCTAATTCAACATCAGATTTTGAGTCATAATACCAACTATATATAATGTAATCAAGAATTAATTAATCAATAAGGATAATATAGAAAGTGATTAATGCAACGAAATCCCCCAAAAATTAAAATCAATATTTCGTTTATATTCATCCACCATAAAAACATCTATTTTTTTTTTAAGATAAGTCTCCAGGATAATTTCATCATCTATGAAAATTAAAAATAAATATGTATCTTTCAAATCCATCCAAGTAAATATTTAATCTCCCAAATATTCCATAATATAATATTCATCTCTATAAAAATGTTTATACTCTCTATTATATTGTGTATTTACATTCATCAATTTGTACGGATTGAGTAAATTTTTCTACAACCATATACTATGGGGAATATTCATTTTTCATTTCAAGAGTCTTCTTAGGATCTAGAACCAATTTCTTACGCCATTGTAGAGTAATATATATTTTTTTTGGGTTTTCTGTGATTAATTTTAATTTATCTATCCATGTATACCATTGGAATTTTTCCTTTTCGAACACACAACATTAAATAAGCTTCCACAATTAGATCATATTGTTCATAAGTATCTTGGTTGGAGTCGCTAGAATAAGAGTAGAAATTATGGTACTCTTCCTCCAAAGTTTTATCTATTATAGTGAAAAAAATTCCAATCATGCTAGTATTATCCATACATTATTTAATTACCTAAGCATAATCAATAGCATCCACAAGACTATAGAGATCAATCAGAGAAGGATATGAATTATAGGGTTCATCCAGATTTAAATTATCATTCCTATCTTCAATATTTCTAGAATGGATAGTAACAGTTCCCTTACACATTTCATTTTGAACCCTAATAGAATGAAAATATAAAAGGGGTTATGTAGAATAAAATATATTTCCATACATCTTTATGTCAATTTCTAGATATATTATCTAATTAGTAGGACAAACTATCCTTTTCGAAACATAGTAATAATCTATGTTTCATCTAATTAGGATGGCTATTTAAAAGAGGTCGTCAGACATAAATAGGTTTCATGGTATACATGAACACCCAAGCAAGATGAGTGTCAGAATATACTTATGTTTTCATTACTAGATGTAATTTTACACCACTTGAGGGATGTAACCATATTTTTGTAGGATTCCCTGTAATTACAATGAAAAGATGGTATCATACATAAATAGGTTTCATGCGATTGAAAATAGGGCTTCCTACATAATTGAAGGATCTTAGTTAGTGTTAGAATCTGGATGACTATAGGTCAAGTGATGTAAACTTAGAATAAGACCTCTAAATATATTTTGATCAACTTTTATCTAGGTTCATCAATATCTAAATTAAATAAGTTTCTGATAAGAGTACTAATAATTTTATTATTTTTATATCATAATTTATTAAGTATACATTTTATATACTTATGTTGATATATAAATGTTCTTTTTTATTTTTGGGGAATTTTAAAACCTAGAAAATAAGCATATTCTCCCATCATGATCATTTCACACTCATACATTTGTATATCCCCAAATAAAAAGTATAATGATTTTTTATTTTTCTGAATAAATTTTTATGGACATAAATTAGAACCATAATGATGTTTTTTTCGAGATTATTTTATAAAAGGAGTTGGGCCTCCAACTCCCTTCACAAAGATGTTTTCTATTAAAAATGAATACATTGCATCCAAAAACATTCATCTTTATGTTTTTTTTTCATTCAGTCCAATACTCATAAGGAGTTTTTTTTTAAGTATTTTCAAAACATCATTTATAGTACAACATGAATTACTAACTAATTTATCAAAATTTGACTAGAAACTGAGTATTAAATCATAATGATTCATCTAACCTCCAAAATTATTATATTTTTCCATTCAAATGGACCATTTTGTTGTACAGTTCTAGGTGTGAATTTTTTTTTATTATTCCTATTTACTAAGAAAATATTCAAAATCAAAATTTACAAGATCTACCACAAGATCACTATATATAAATATATTTATATAAAGGAGTTATTTTATCATGTTTAAAATTGGATAAAAAATTTTTTAAAAACAAAAATATAACGACTTCTTTAAATGAAAATTGATCCAAGTATATCATGTTCAATAATCAATATAAACATATACATAGTATTTTTTAATAGTAAATCAGGTTTTTTATAACCAAAAGTTCCCAGTAAATTATCTTTAATGCATCATAAGTAGAAACACCATTAATAGTCAAATAGAATCACTAATGTTGCATTATGAATTAATAGTGATATAATAATTTGGATTTATCAATCATATATTCTAGTAGATCATTGGATGTACCTTTCTTCTATAACATAGATAATTTTATAAGAGTATGGTGTCCTACTATTCTATTCTATAACCAATATTGGTTATCCATTTCAATATGGAAACATAGAAATTTCCACTAAGGACATCTATGAATATTGTATAAACATTATAATACCTACTAAAAGAAACAATAAATTCATGATTAGAACTATGAAGAGCATATTTATCATTCCAAAATATAACAATATAACCCACATCACATAATTAAAATATTCTAATATGATTTGGATAAATTACTAGAGAAAATAAAACATTTGAAACTAATTATTTTCCTTAAAAAATTGTTACCTATTCTGATAATTTATTCTTGATCATTACCTTCAAAAGTAACATTTCTATATTTCATCCGTACAATCATATAATGGAATTCTTTGTTTCTAGTCAATTTTTTAGGGAAACGACTATCTATGTACAAAATATTTTTTTTGGTAAATTCGTTATTTTCTTAAAAGATTAAATTGTATCATTTCAAAACTATTACCTTATTATGTCGGATATTATCAGAAGGTATGATTTTTGGAATCCAAATTTATCCATCTACAATATGTCCAGTTGATCTAAATTCATTTTAAAAAGACTCATAATGAAATTTTCATTAATTAAATTCATTTTAATAAGATTTTGTATCATGTTACCACCACACTAAATCTTACTTAAAAATAGAGCAGTTTTAGAATCCAATATTCTTTTATTAAAAACCAATTTTATTTACATTAATCTATTCTATAAATATCTCCAAGAGTATTTTTTGATTATACACTTTATCATTGTCTTTCTTTCCAGTGGTATTTTTTTATAAACATTATTTAAAGCTATAAATTTCATAATATTTTATAACAACATAAATTTTTTCCTCTTTAGATTTTTTAGTAAAACAGCATTTTACAATGTAATTATTTAAAAGAGTTTTCTCAAAATAATATTGTTTAAGTTAAATCAAATGATCATTTCTCTTTTTGTTATATTTTTCATGTTTTAGAGAAATATCTTACTTTTCAATAGTTAATGTATGTATTATTTAATATTCGTTCACTAGATTTGTTTGAGAAACTTCATGTTTTTTATAAAATTTTCAAAATTCAGTTATTTGACATTTATAACATATTAGAACTTCATCAGATCATTATATGGAATTTTTTTTCATTATTTTAATAAGAATCATCCTTAGATTATGGTGAAATAAAATAATCATTATTTTTTTGATTATTCTTATTGAATTTAATATTTTTAATAGATTTAGTTGTAAACTAATTCATATAAATTTCATAAAATTACAAATTTTAATTAATAATATGATATTATTATATCTTATATATTCATTATAAAATAAATTATCTAATGATTTATCTCCTCCACTCGAACTCCATGTATCTGAAGCTTTTAGATTTATCATGTTCCCGTGCTTATAATAATGGTTGAATTAAATTCATAATTTATTTCAATATTATCAATTATAGTCGTTTTTGGTCATTCTGGTATTATATGTTCAAATTTCTTATGTTTATAACATAAAACCTATGTATAGTCCTTATATCTTTTCTATTTATGATTTTTTTCTCTATTCAAAAAAATCATTCTTCCAAACTATCTTGTTTAATCTTCTTCAATGATTATGCAATTAATTTATAGATTATTCTAATGGGATAGTATATATCCCAACTATAACATTATTATTTTTAGAATATATTAATACTTTTATATATTATTTAACTTTACTAATAACTTTTTATGTAGTTCAAACCTAATCTCCTCTATTTTCCATTATCTTTTTTCTCACCATCCCTTTTAATTCTTCCCTCACCCTGAATAAGGGTTCTAAAAAGATCATCATGTTTATTATTAGTAATCCTTCTTATTTCAACAAAATAATGTTCTCTTCAATTCCCATTCATCGGACACTATTTGAATAATTTTCTCACATAAGATCTCATCTTAAAGACATTTATCACTATGTTATTTTAATCTATTTAAAATTTTCATTAAATGTTATAGTAATTTTTATTCAATTATTTTGGTTAGAAAAGAAATATCTAGATAAATTTTAAAAGAATATCCCTCCATTTCTGAATGAATCTAGAAGTTCCATTTGAGTTACCTTTATCAAATTCCAAATAATTTTTTCTTCATTCACAAGATGATGAATGGCTAGAAATGTTCCTAGTCATGTAACATAATAGAGCATTCCGGACTCAATAATTCGACTAATATTATTGTTTATTAAAAAAATTTAAAAGTAGTACCATAAATTTTATGAATCATATTGTTTCCAATATAAATAAGAAAATTATCCACACCTTTATTAATAATAAAATTCCTCATATCACTCCAATTTTCAAAATCGTTTCATTTGATGATATGGGTTCTTCAATGATTAAAAATTATCAGGATCCCAAACATTTATTCTGTCAATATTATATAAAAAATAAAAACTTTCTATGAAAAAAGTTAATGTAATACCAATTTATGATTAAATAGTTTATAAAAAAACATAATCACATGTTTTAGATTTGAAAATTAAAAAAATATAATGAATATTATTAGAATACCCTATTATATGGAATGTTGGATTGTAAGATTTTAGAATCTCTATATGAGCAGGGTGATTTTTTGGTTAAACATTTAATCTAAAAAAAACCTAACACCTCTTCAATGAAAATGGATAGACTCAAAAATAATTTCATGACCATGTTGTTTGTATCAGATTAAGAAATCATTATATAAATATGGTTTGTTAATCATGATCATATATAGAATAATAAAAACAATATTAGAAAGACTAATAAACAAAATTCTTATATTAACTTTTAAAAAAATATTATAAATCATTTACAGATAAGTACTAATGAATATTATAAAAAAGTAAATTTTTCTTAAAATAATTATAAAAGTAATATTACTTTTTACACATAAGTAATTTTTCTGAAAAAAATCCTAACATAAGATATCCACACAATTCATCCAAATATCAAAGTTCTATTTCCCACACCAAAAAATATATTCATAAGAATATATGAATAAATATATCTTTTAAGGCCATGTAATCCATCAATAAATTTATTCAAGTTAGCTATTTCATTAATAAATAATAAATCCCATTATCACCGTAATTGGAATCATATGTTTTCTTATCCCCAAAATCCCTCAATCTAAAAATGGAAATGAATAAGAAATTAAAAAATCCATATAATTCTAATGAATTAATGCTTTCTCATTCTAATTCCTTAGAAATATAAATCAATTAATGACTACAAAAGTTAATAAAAATATTCCGAAGCAGAAAAGTCACAAATATTTTTAGTTGGAAAATAATCATCACCCATCTCCTCGAATGTAGTAATATTTATAGTTATCACTCCAATTGGTATATTTCAAAGCATCTAAAAGTTGGTTGAAACATTATCAGATGTACTAAATGTGGAAGCTCAAAAAAATTAATCCATTTGACGTTATATTATTGAAGCATTAAAATACCATTATATCTTTTTCAGATATAATTAATTTCAATTACTCATATTATAATGTTTTCATAGTGTTATTCACTATGATATTGTTTCTATATCTAATGAACTGATCTATAGTTCATCTAATGGATATGGAATATTTTCATTCTAATGTTTATGACATTGGTTAGTACGAGGGACAAAAAATGATTTCAAACTGATGGTAATAATATTATTCATTTCGATAGACCAGAAACTCGGTCAGCCCGATGGTTATGATTTAAGAATAATTATTATATTCATTTATATTAGAAATAATTATTAATTTGGTATAAAATTATTTTTTTCAAAAATATTATATTCTAAAATGCATGTGATTATTTTTTAAGGAATTTTTTATGAATTTTTTTTATTGTAAAAACTAATGAATAGAGGAGTAGAAAGTATAATTTTTCTATCAATAAACATAATATGGTGTTTTTGTGTTGCGACTTCCTTATTTCAGTACCCTTTTTGTAGAGTATAAAACATTTAATTGGTTACATTTTTTGAAACATTAATCTATGTAACATATTTCATATTGATCAATGAATCGAATGTTTCGGTGGATTAACCAGATTCATGAATGGTTTATTTCTTCATTTAATTTTCCCCAACATTCATTAAACCCACTTAAGAATGATATGAAATAAACACTTATTTATGTTTTCATAAATAAATTTAATAATTATTAATTATTTGATATTTAATTGGAATATCTTTATGAATTATAATGAATAATCTAAGGGAAATCCATTAAAAATAGAAGATGTTTTTTACTGTTATTATTCTGTAGATCATAATTTTTGGTGTTTTATATCATTGTGATTTATGTGGTGTTCCAAAATTCACAAGGTAAATAAATTTCTCTAGGTTTTTGTGGTATTCTATTATTCTATATGATATTATCATTGAATATAGTTTCTCATATAATTTTTTCTCTCATTCATATATTTCATTTATCCATGACATCGAGTGTCATTAACATACATTTTTTTAAATTTTATTAAATAATATGAATAATATGTAGTAAATATGAAATCGAAATAATTGTGTGAAAATACCTATCACATAAAATATTTATTTATATATTAAAAATGTTATTTATAATAAATATAAATTTATGATTTTTTTAGTTTTATGAGTATAGTGTACCCTTATTTTTATGTTTTAATTTTGTATAGTAAACATTAAGATGAACATTATTATAGTTACCCCGTCAAATGTTATTGTATATTCATTAAGATTAACTATGAAGTGAAGTTACATATCTACCATACAGGAACACAAATTCAAGATATAATTTATCTATGTGCCTCCAATTATCATATAATAAAAGAAATTTGATTCAATTCAAAAAAAATACTAGTAAGAATCTGTGAAGGGAGGTTTTGGTGATGATGTTATGTAAAAAGATGAAAGTAACATGAATCATACAATAACAAAATGTCATATTTATTAGTGATTGAATAAATTAAAAATTAATTACTGTTTTTGAGAAAATAAATTTGATTCCATGGTGGTGTGGGGATTAGTGTCATTACATCATTATTCTTATATATGAATTCATTGGTTTATTACATAAATAGTCATTCATCCTTTCCAATTTCTATCTCATGTCACTCTTCAACATCTCAGTGCACTAATATGTCCAAATGAGGATTCATGTGGAATGTTTACCCAGAGAAATTATATATTTATGTCTATAGTTAGTCTGATACATGGCCTCCTTCAACCATCATATTATTCATAGAACTAAAACCCAAATCCATGATTATATGATTGTATTTCTACTATTCTTCCTCCACCCACATCTCAATGTTTATATACTATTTGATATAGAATTAAAATAATGAATATAATGCATTAAATACATGTATAATTTGATACATTCAATAATAACCTATTATCAAAAACTATACATAATTCTTCTCCAATATGTTGTTAACTAAGCATAAAAATTATAAACCAATAAATAAAATTATAAATAATGAGAATCATCACTAATGTCCATTAATGTGGCCTCCTTAAATGGTCAATATCACTTGATCTAGAGCCTCTATTATAGATTACCTAAAATCAATTCAATACCCTAGGTTAAATATATGATTTTCACTAAGTACATCATCTGAAATTTTATTAAAATTCTTCATGGATAATGCCTAATTAGTATTCCTAATATAGATAAATACATTTGTTTCTATTAGAAAATCATCAATCCATATACAAATGTTGATTATCTACTCTCAATAAATTATCATGTGTTATGTGAAAATATAGTTATTGTATATAATAAATTTTTGGGTTGAAATGGTTTGGAAATCCCTTGATCTCCACAAAACAATTAATAAATTTCATGTGGCTATTTGTAATTAATTTATTTCCTCATTAGACTATTTATGTTGTTTCAGGTCTCATGTAATTTTTCTTCTTTATAATGTTGAGTATACTCTAAATAATAGTTGGTTTTGATGAATGAAACATTTTTCATATTAGAGTACAAGAGTTTATATCATCAAATAAGTGGTTTGGTTGACTTGTTTGATACTAATTGATGGATATAATACAAGTTATTGAAATCTTTCCCAACGACAAAAATGACTCTTGGTTGATTAAATTGATTTAGCTGATACAAATTCTTTAAAATGATAAGAATCATTGCAAATATATTGTATCTTATTTATTCAATGTAACTTGTTATATTTAGTTTTCATATATGTAGGTTGGTACAATTGATTTAATCACCATTCATGAAAGAATTGAAAACTGGATATGGAAGGGGGAGGTGTTTGGTGTAGGGATTGGTAAAATGAGATGTGATTCATTCATTTAATTTAAAATTGAATTTGAATCCACAAAATTTGTACAATTTTATGAGGCACATTATACATTTTATGGTAATGGTAAATGAACCATATTGCTTTTTTTAACCTCCATGACCTCTTCTAAGATGTAAAAATTCAATTTTTGGTTCTATAACATGATCGGTATCTCGATATGGGTTGTTTTGGTGCATATGTATATAGTGTCCCATTTGGGATTAACCAAGAATATCCATTTAGTGAATGAATTTTAAGAAAAAATATGAGCATATCAACTCATATTATTTTCCAAAATGAATACTCTAATAAAGAACCACTAGATATTAGGAAACATGTATGCTAATCTAAACACAAGTCACACGATGAATGTAAGAGCCTAATCTAGGCATAACAGTGTGATGAAACTGATAGGAAAATCCAAATATAAAGAAAATGAGGAAACCAAGAGGAGAATCAAAATCAAGGAATATATAGAATCAAAGAGTATAATATAGACTCAAAATATATGTGGAATGAAAGAGGGGGATCTTGACCTAATGGTCTTGTGTGGTGGCTTAAAAATGTGTTTTTGGAGTGAGAAATAATTTACATATGGGGTTACTAGACACACAATATTATGTTGTAGTCGAATTTTATGAAGAGTGAATCATATTTTTTTGGAATCTAGTTTTACATGAATTATTATATTAATACTAAATAATTTTTTCCCATATATGATTCATTATTCACCTATAACATGGATATTTAATGATGTGGGATATCTAATTTAATATATGATACAAATATAGACCATTATAAATGGAGAAATCATGATACAGTAATTATTCATATGATAAGGGTTCTACAATGTTTGGTAAGGTCCACTACTATTATTTATATTTAAATTCTACTGATTGAAGAAAAACATCATCGGGTTCCCTTCATAAAAATATATCATTAAATACATCATATGTAATTTGGGGGAATCCTTCATGAAAGATCATATATTGAATTACATGTGATTATTTTATACCGAGGAGGCATCACTATAGAAAATTAATATATGAACATTTCTTATACATATGTGTTTATTCACATGCTACCATATAGGTTCCTTGAAGAGCTTAATAAAGTAATATATTCACAATGGAATATATTCATAAATCAAGGTAAAACATCAAAAATATAGTGATACTTTCCTAATAATGTGATGGGATGCAAATTCCTCTCATTATTATTACTTTATTTTATCAATGTTTATGATTGGATAATATTTATTAGTATCGGTAGAAATTTTTCACTATGATATTTTTAACAATTATGTAAATTTATGAAGTAAATGACATGAGGCATAGAATATAGAGACAAAAATGACATCATTCCATAAATAACTCTCACGGTGAAAAAATTAATCTAACTAATCTTTATATGATTACCAGGTTTAAAATTAAAAATTCTAGAAGATTACATCATTAATTTGAATAAGTCATAAACGATCATCTTTTTTACTAATTTAATTTCCTATAATATTAAAGTGTGGCCACCATGAACATATAAAAATAATTTGAGGTTGTGAGATTAAAATAAATCATCAAAGGGAGTACATTATGATGAGGTAGAATAGTAGATAAATATAAATGAAGATACTTACATGTAATTTTTTCATAGACCTCATAGTTTCCATTAATTTCAATATTTAACTTTTAAGAAACTATTCTCAATATAAATTCTCTATAAATGTTGATCTTGATGTTCTTTTAGGATACACTAAAATTTTAATTTGATGTTCAAAAGTGATATATTCCCTTAGATATTAGATACCAATAGTATGTGTCTATTTGTCAAAAATCATTCATGAAGACCCTAAAAATAAATTTTATAGTTTAATTAATAGTTTAATTAGTGTTGAATTATATATGAATTATACTACCAATAAAATGTTCTAAACACCAAATCAACAAAATAATAATATTTTTAAAATTAATCATCCCATTGTGTGTATTAAATCATGCTACACATGGATATGACATTTTCAACTTCATTTTCCACAATTAATGTTTTTTTCACACATGAATAATATTATCAAATTTAATAATGCATCATTTCTTCAATTTAATATTGTATGAAACAAATTTTTATGTTCCCGTAAAGCTGAAAACCTAAAAATTGGACGTTATTGGAATAGAAATAATAGAATTCTTATGTAATATATGAATAATTTTTCTTTTATGTGGACATATAAAAGGTTTCTAGATAATAATCTCCAATAAGAGGATGTTATACCAGAGAGGGATCTCAACTCCAGTCTTTTTAGTACTAAGAGGAGAATATTCATTGAACAATTTTTGGTGGTTTAAGAGAATAATACAATATCTCAGATTATGGATTTCTATGAGGGGAATTATCATGGATATTTCGAATCTATAAGAGGAATAACCAATATAATGATTATGGTTTTCCATATTGAATAATTCAATTGATATTTTATTAATACTGTGAGGAATTATCAATTTCTTGAATTTTATTTTCCATGAGTGACAATAAAAAAATACATTTCCAGCATTAAAAGGAATTATTTATTTGATAAATTTGATTTTTAAGAGGAATAGTCAACTCAAGCATATATGTTTTATAATTAAATTAATATTCTTCAATATTTTTTTCATTCTAAAATTATTAAATAAATGAATTTCATATACTAGGACAATGTTAAAAATTTAAAACTCAATAAATGATAGTGATTACAAATTCATGAACGGTTATTTGAGTTTCATGAAGTATAAATTATAGCTATATTGAGTGTTAGATATTTTGACATCACAGTATATCATATAATAAGATTAAGAAAGCCTCATTTAATTTTTACTATGTGATTTTTTATCCATATATAGGATAAAATATAGGGGAAACTCTATGTTATTTTATTTGTAAGTAGATATGATATTAATGTTTTGTTTCATATTGTATAGATTTTATAGATAACCTCACATGAATATTGATACTATAGAGTTATATAGTTTTTATAGAATTTAATATTTTGACGGGATTGAGCTAATTTATTTGGATATCACTACCTATCACATGATAAATGAAATGAAGGTAGATATAGTTCTTTATAATTGTTTTCATGAACGTCTATATCATAAAAATGAATAAATAAAATTTCTTCACCATAGAGTAAACAATTTAGAAAAGACCTATCATGGAATAAATAATCTTGTTCACCAAAAACTCATATATATTTATATATATATCATGATCTTACATTTGAATTTCATGTAATATAGTGTATACCACTCTAAATAATTTAAAGCACTATGTTATGGACCAATATATCTGGAAGTTAGTGTTAGCCATTGAGGAACATGTTCATAATATAAATTTTCTAATAAGTGAATATCAATATAATAATATGTTATTTCCAATAGATGTAACATTACATATGTAATTTGGGATTACAATC
Source organism: Viscum album (assembly GCA_963277665.1). NCBI lineage: Eukaryota > Viridiplantae > Streptophyta > Magnoliopsida > Santalales > Viscaceae > Viscum > Viscum album. Next base: position 597,750,946 of record OY728134.1, on the reverse strand, counting down.
GGATTATCGTATCTCATGGAATATTATAGGTTATGTGGATAATATCTACTCCAGGGATTTGGCTTCAAATAGAAATATATTGACTTAGGAATTATGGAATCCAAGGGAATAATCTGTAATCCTATATTTTTTTCTTCTATGAAAAAAATACCATGATATGATCATGGTCAAAAGTTTTATATAATAATATTTATATGATAAAGAAAATGGTAAATTAATGTCATATATCAAGGGTACATGAATCCACATGATCAATTTGGTTTTAAAAAAGTAAAATGGGAGCATACGAATGTATTATTCAATGGGATGTGAAATTTTTTAAAAATATATTATATAACCATAATAAAAGGACCAACGTCACATTCTATAGAAATAGAACATGGCGTTAAAAGGGGGACTTACATCTAAAATAAAAATAGTCCTTGGGGTTTAGTTAGTTCCTAAAATAAAACTGGTTTATTCGTGACATACTCTATAATGGTATTTATATAGTATGAAATCACATTGTTACTGATTTTAATGTAATGGGAAACTAGAAAGAGATTATATCTGTAATTTTCATTTCCATGAAGGTTGCATCAACTAAATATTTTTTTTATAATGATATAGGAATCACATGAATGAATTCACTTACTAGATAAAAATATATTCAAGAATATTTTGATAACATTCATGATTATGGAACCATGCATTGGACACATTATATGGGTGAAGGTATATCACATGAAATGGATTGGTTACCTGATTAAATGATTGTATTTTTTTTCTCTATTTGATTATTTTATATTTATATTAATGATATGATAACATGGAATAATTTATATCCTCTTATAAGGAGGGAAAAAAATTTCTATAAATTTTTCCAAGACTGATGGGTCAAATATGTATAACTTTTGTTATTATAAATACATGTTTCATTCATAAAAACTATTTCTACTTTCTATTTTATTCTATCTCATTTTGTATATGCTAAAAGTTAGAGAGTTTCAATTATGGAATACATTATTTTTTTCATGATTCCCTTTGATATTTATCATCAAAAAAGACTATATGTTTCTTTTTATGGTTCTTATTCACTAAAAATTTCCATAACAAGTATGAGAATATTGAACAGAGAGGATACTTGATTTTTTTCAATATTCAATTATTATTTTCCAATAAGAAAATTCTTTGTATCTCTTTCAATTTTTATTTTCCTCTACCATTGGCATAATCCATGAAATGGAATGGGTATTTTAGTAGAGATTTGATTTTTTATCATGTCATCCTAAATGGGTAATCAAAATTATATATATTTATGTATATATGGATCATTATAACATTCTTAATTTTCCATAATACATAAAGGTGACCTTCTTACTGGTGGTGACATTACATTTTTTGAATCCACCAATTATGGTTATATAAACTAAAAATACTTTTAATTGCTTTCGTATTTATTTTATGTATTTCAGTTTATAGAAAAATCATAAGTATTATGATATGGGATACATAAAAAAATACAGATTGTAGATATGTTTATTCAAATTTGGCTCAATTAGGATAATATTTAGTCCTATTCACTAATGATACTGTGTTGTGGTAATTCTAGTCATAATGGAAAAATATACGTGACATGAATGATGAATCCAATTCTATAAATAAAACCTAGTGAAAGTGGAAGAGATAACTAATCATGAATTATAGACACCATTAAAATATAAGATACCATAAAGGAAAGGAAACACTAATGGATTTTTAGTTTATATCATTAAGACCAAAGGTAAACAATGATTATGGTAATACATCTTCAACTAATAGAGAGGTTGCCTTTTAAGGGGTAAGAATAGAATTTTCACAAAATTAATGATGAAACTAAAACTATTAAGACATACAATATATTAAAAATTATAAACATATTTATTATCATTACTAATTTGACCAAATTATTTTTTATTGTTTTTGGTCAATGAACATAGATGAATTTTGGTTCTTAATACACTTATAAGATAATTCGAGTAATTCATGGGAGAAAATAATTTTGGATGAATCAGTACACTATAAAGGTGACATTTCTACAAAATAAAATAGATTGTATGAGTTCCAATATCGATGGTGGAATTAGGATTCATTGCAATAAAATTTTATGTTTGGGAATAGCAAGGTAGATCAAAGATATATTATGTATCTAATTATAACAAAAATTAATACATGCATAGTTCTATAAGAAATAAAATATTTTATTATCATATATGATTATTTATAAAATTATAAAAATAATGAGAAGTCCATACATTAGGAGGAGCATTTATTAGAATGAAATTTATGGATAGTAAAATAAAAAATATATGTGAATGATTAGTTAACCTATTCTAATGTGAATCAATATATATATATATATATTTAAACAATATTATCTAATTGTAGTATAGGGGCATAAGAGGAAAGATTACATTAATTATAAAAATCATACACTATAATGGTGTAGATGATTAGATTGGGAAGAAAATATTTAACTGAGAACATGAAAATATATTTGGAGGTCACAGTATATCCTATTAATTAGGGACCAAGGAATACATCATTCATGGATGTGAAACACTATAAATATCTATATTACATCCATGATGGAAGATGGGAAATTTATTTTTTCATTGTGAGGGAGGGAAGGAAGAAACATGATTTTAATTTATAAAGGTATTATCATCATGGAAAATTATATCATGGAAGTGGAATATATATATTATCATTAGGTGGTTTATAAATAGTTCAAGTAATGTACCATGGTAATAGGAATCCATACCCATATATGATTGAAAAGGTAAATGTTTTTAGTATTTTATGAGAACGATGATCTTAGCAAAGGTAGATAGAGTAATTACCTAGAAATATAAAATTAATGGGAACTCTCGTATATATTTATAACTTCACTAAATAGATATATTATAAATTTGGTTGAAATATAATATACCACTCCATTTTTTTAAGATCATGTCTTGTGTATATATCCATAGAGTTTAAATTCGCGTTACATTTAATATATACGATATAGTTAGTGGTTTTGTGGTAAAGACCAAATTTCAAGTCATATAAGGTCTTATGAAAATGAAATGTATTTTTATTTATACATGACATGTTAGTTTTAATTTGTATTTAGTTAATATGTTATAATGTGAAGACCCCATCTCATCTCCCAAGATTTATAAAATAACTAATATGTGTATTGTAAATAATATTATCAAAAAATGGATACATGGGGTTATTGAATAGTGTTTCAAAATGAAATAACATTATAAATGGTTTTTATATTTTTAATATTGAAGTTGTTTTTAGAATATAATTTCTTTAATATTCCATGTAATTTTTGTTAAATTATATTAGAGTAATTCGAGACAAGGCGCTTAGACGACACATGATTCTGAGGCCCGGGTGGCTGGATTCAGTTTTGGATATTTTTTATACTATTTAATATAGAACACATGAATAGTTTTGTAATAATCTAAATGGATGCTTGGATTATAAATACTAGGGAATAGTTGCGTCTGGAATGACAACCTTACCTATGAATAGACATAATCTGTTCCGTCGTGGGTTGAGTGAAAATTTTAATTTTCAAAAATTGTATGAAAAATTAATAAAATATTTTTTTAAGGAAAATTATATTAAAATATTAGTTTTTTTTTGAATTTTTAATTAGGATGAAACATAATAGAAATATTGTTTCATAAATGAAACAGCATAACAGAAATGCTGAATCATGTTTTCCACATTTAATGAGTTAATAGAATATGGGATAGTAGGCACAATCTTGTATTTCTCTGGACATGGAAATAATGTGTTGGCAAGAAATGATTGAAGAATCACTACAATGATAAATGAATTTCTTCTTCCCTTCCTCCTCTAGATAAGGATCACCAATGATTATGGTGAACTGCAGATCGAGTATCAACAACTGATGGCATTCGACACCATTCTACCCCTCCAATCAATCTTTTTTTCTAAGAAAGGTGTTATTTCCTAAGTGATGTTTATTTCCCCATTATTCCATTATAAATGACGAATGAAGATTAACTAAATTATAGGTTGATCCACATGTTGATTGTTTTGGCGATTTCTAAATACTTTTCCAAGGATTAAATAAAGATGGATATGAATTAATATTTTTTGGTTGTATTCTCTTTTTATAATGCCACGAACGTAGAACAAAAAAAGGCCACCATTCATTGATTTAAGTGTTATTTGTGAACTATCATTCACCTGTTGTTCTTCACTGATGGACCCATGGGGTCGCGTTGGAAATTGCAAGGAGGTTCTGAGCACAACAGTACCTCCAAATCGATTCTAAGATGATTTGGATCCCACGAAGGGGGAGATGACGACCAAGGGACTCTGGAACACCGACTAGATTATTTAATGGAGCACTGAAGTAGGTCTAGTGGCTAGAATAATGACCCACTGATAATTTCTAGTGTTGGAACGTCGTAGTGGCCATTTTTGGGAGGTTCCACACTATGTTAGACAGGGGTTGATGACATCGAATGGAGGTGGTGTGGTAGGGGTCCACCATCCACCTGGATCACGGTGACGAACCACAGTATCTGTCACATCTCGAGCGGACTGAACGACCCTTCCTGCAGGTTGGTCCCCCCTAATGGGCCAGACCAAGGGTCCAGCCAGTCCAAGCTAGGCTCGACATACTGTTGGAACCATGGTTGTTCTAAGAAATAATTGGAGTACGGTTTTTGTTTGTTGTCAGTAATCATTAGAAGTTAAGAATGTTTTCTAGTAAAGTGTTCATACAGTTCAAAAGGTTATGTGTTTTGGAAACTAGTGCGAAAGGCATGTTTCAGGATCAGATTGCTGGAAACTGGTTAAGGCATGATCTGTATGAAATATTGGAGTGGTTCATGAAAAACATGGATTGCATGCTAAACTACTTTTTCACACAATAATTAAAGTAGATTTGTGTTCTCACGCAAAAGGTGTTTCGGGATCAGAATGATGAAAAATGGAAAATCCAGGAGGTGTGTGAAAGATCTGGATATGTGGGGGAAAATGGTTCTTGCGTGAAAAAAAGATTGCGCGTAGAATAAGAGTTTTTCATGACATGGTGGCTTTTACGCACTGGGTTTGGAGAGGTCGATAAATTAGAGGTGACCCCCCTCATTAGGGAGATCAGAAGTCTTAGAAACGATCAAGTTCTGATGTGTATAAAAGTGGTGTGGAAAGTTAGTTGCACGTGAAAGGATGGTACTGGATGTAAAAGGTGAAGTTGCGAGTAAAACTGTTAGTTTCATGTAAAATATGATGGTACGCATAAAAGTTCATGTTGTATGGAAAAGTTGATGTTGTGCATAAAAAATTGAAGCTACACGTAAAGGCTACAGCTGGGAGGAAATATTGCATGAAAAAAAATTATATTTCGCACATAGTGTGGGTGTTGCGCGCAATTGTCAGTACATGATGAACACATGTTATTCTTACCCAGTTCACTGGTTATGTGCTTTAATTCTCATCAATTCATGACATCGATGCATGTTGTGTCTCATGTTTAACTGAGACAAAGACTTTAATTGAAATCTATTGAAGCGACCATTAATTGATAAACTAAGTAATACTTCTCACAAGGCAGTGAGCAAGGGGAGTTGATGAAATTGATATGAGGGATATGATGAGCTATCCATGAACCTTTTTAATGGAAGTGTTCCTAGAACAGTGTGGCTATGTCCAAAACTTATAATCCTCAAACTATAATAGATTAGTGGATTAAGTACGACCAACATAGATGAAATATACTCCTTGGACGTATCCCTTTACAGTGAACCAAGTAAAATTATTGCATCATCTCTGTGCTTTCATTTGTTTGAAAGATTTTACATGTTCCTATCAATGTTTGAACAAGATCCACAACCTTAAAAAGAAAAATTTGACACCATGATTCACACCTCCCCTCTCAAGGTGTTCTGGGGTCCTTCACATATGATGACATATACATGTCGTGTGGGACCTAGGCTGGGATGGTGGAGCCCAATCAGGGTTGAGTCGGTAGACCCAGGGCGGGGATTGGTTGGTGAACCCTGGTCTAGGTCGGGTTGGAATATCCGGATCGGAACTGAAATGGACCAAAATGACCCCTTTTTACTAAAAATGTCCATAACTTCCAAACAACGCATCTGATTGATGATCCATTTGCGGTGTTTAGACCCTCACAATGAGGTAATACTTTTAACATACACCATGTGAGTTTTGGTGAAGCTAGTGTTATGACTGATGTATTGAGTATTATATTATCCCGGAATCATGAATGATATGAGAGGGAATCCAACAGCTAGAAATGAAGTGAAGGAATTGACGAGTGGACCTCTGGGGACAAGTAGCCGAGAGGACACTTGTGGATCAGTATATGATCAATGATCAGTGTCTGATAGCCACGTAGACATCATTGGCCTTATATACTATCAGACCAAAGTGGCTCGGTAGCCAAGTGTACCCTAGTGGCCAAACAGACAAGTGGTCCTCAGTGGCCCGAAGGACGAGTAACCTTAGTGGACTGATAGCCGAGCATAACTTAGTGTCCTGGATGATGAGAATAACATAGTGTACTGGTAACAAAGAGAACCGTAGTGGGTCAAAAGACGATGGGATCTTAGTAAACCTTTAGTTGAGAGGACCCCAATTATTCAACAGATGAGCAAACCACAGTGGACCAACAGTCCTTAGTCACTCAATGAGGATGAGTCCCTCAGCAATACAAGATGTTCAACTTTACAACTGATAATATCTCTTTCTATATGTTAGGTTCTACCTGTGCAATCTGACATTTCGTAGTTGGTATATTTCTTTTGAGGTATTTAATTGTGGTTTGGGGTCTCTGCTGAGTATTATTTTACTCACCCCTATAAGGGATTTGTCTGTATGTGTTGTGTTTTGTGCAGATGACTATCACATTTACAGAGATCATAGTTGTCCCGGACCAAGCAGTTCCCAGTGAGATTGAACAACGAGGCATAATCCTATAGCTTTTGGCAGCTACTCTGCACCTACATTTCAGGTATGGTTTTCATAGGATGGATCATCAATGTCCTTATACTCCATTATTTATAGATTGTCTTTTGTTTGTTTTCTTCTGCCGCATTTTACATACAACGTGTACTTCTACATTCAGTGGTTATCTTAGGAGCATGCATGGTTTCCATTTCAGTGTTTCGGGATGGGGTTATGAGTGTGTGTGTACAGGTACTCAGAAAATTCTTCCCACTTACAGGAAAAAGAATTCGGTGCTAGTCACCAGACCCTGGCCTTTGGGAGGCGCGCTTGGGGTAGTCACAGAATAGGCCCCGGGGGGGTTGGTGGTGGAAAATTGGTATCAGAGGATGTCATTTGAACCTTAATGACAAAGATTATGTTTTTTTTTGGAAATAGTGATGAATTTTTCGAGAATGTGTTTCAGGATTGTGGAGTCCAGTATTTGTGCAGCGGGCGATGTATCTATACACAAGGACCCTTGATTCTTCTTTTTTACTTGGTACATGAAACAACAATATTCATGCATTATATATGATTTTCAGTGTTTCCTCAGATTCTTATTGAGTTATCTGACCAGGTATAAACTTTTAATTGTGTTTCATCATGATCAGTTTCTGGATTCCACCACACAAACACCCATCGGGATTCTAGTGAGATCCCAAAAGGATGGCATTCCTAGTGATGAGGAATTAGTACAATGACCGATACTGGAGATGGCCCCACCAGGTTATGCACCTGCATTGCCACCACCAATTGGTCAGTAGTTCCTACCTACTCTATTTCTATAGGATTCATGTAGGTTCGGTGTTCTACACTAGTTCAAGAGGCAGTGATCACTGAGGTTCATGGGTGAGACTGGCCCCTAGGTGATGGAGTGTTTTCTCAAGGTGGTTACGAGAGTCTTCCATCTGAAGAGGACTCCTCTCGACAAGATGTTGATCATAGCTATGATTATTCATTAGGGATCGACGGGGAGATGGTGGAGCATGATGATCCAGACACATGACGAGGTGACCCTCAACTGGGAAAAATTTTAGCGACTCTTCATAGAGGAGTTCTTTCAAACGATGTTGCACTCAATGTGCATACATAATATACAGCACCTACATGAGGGTTACATGAAAGTATCAAAGTAAAATAAAAGATTCACCAATCATTCTCGATACACCCAGGACATGGTGTGAGACTAGTTCTTCATGGGTCAAAATTGTGAGTAGGGACTATGAAGGGAGATCAGGGTTTCCGTGGTATCACTAAGAATCCCTACATAGGATGGGGTGTTGGTTCAATCCCTAAACATGGAGAGCTTCCTGGAAGAGAAGGTGCCAGGTGAGGGGGTACCAGTAGACCTTGGGTGGTGGATTCATCAACTGTGGGTAGTAGGAAGTAGACACTGGGGCCCAAGAAGGCCAGATAGAATGGGGGGATGACCACGTAATGCAGGATCAGTTGTACAAGATCCCATAGGTGGAGGGAGTCTTCATAGGGGTAGGTTGTGCTAATGATGTAGTGGGTAGGAGAACTTGTCTCTTGATTTCTATACTCACATTGAAGATGAACAGAATATGGTCTAGTGACCAACATGGAAGATATAGTGGTTTGAGCAGGGTGGTCCCAAGGGCGGGGAATGTGGAAAGAGAGCTGGTAGAGAAATAGGCTATGGGCGTAGTTTCGATGTGCTACCACCACCACCCCTAGGTGTTCCACCACAAGATTCTGGAGTTTGTGGATATAGGCAAGGATAGAAACAAGAAATTGAGGCCTACATCAATAATTCTTTACAGATGATTATAGGTTTGATTTGTAACTTATCCACCATAGTTTTAGTTATTATAGACAATAGTTATGGTGAATTGTTCCTTACCATGTTGTTTGGAGCTTGAATATTTTGGTAGAGTCATTACCTTGATCCTTATTATTAGATTCTTATACGTGAGGGGATTAGATTAATACACACTGCTTCCGGTATTGTCATCTTACTCTAGGAGGTGAGATCATCAATTGGGATCTTCTAGTAGCAGTGTCATGGCCTTAAGATGTCATCTTGGGTGTGGACTGGTTATCCAAAGTTCATACTCAGATCAATTGTATTAGGTTCAAAGTGTTGTGTTTCTGTGAGGATAGGGCTGATTTTTCCATCATCTATGATAAGGGAGCTCTTGCAACGCATGGAGAACATTATTGAAGGATGGTGTAGCTGATCACTCACTAGTTGTATAAAATCACCCTTTCTGTGGTGGACTAGACGTGTCTTCACATTCCTGTAGTGTGATACGAGTATGAAGAAATATTTCCTGAGGATTTTCACTGATTATACCCTTAGAGGGAGGTTTGCTTCTACATTTATCTGTAACTTGGGAAGACATATATATTCACACCAGTATATAGGATGTCTTCCATAGAGCTTCGTGAGTTGAGGGCATAACTAGATGATTTGTATAGGAAGGGAATCATGAGGCCTAGTGTTTCACCATGGGTAGTCTCAATATTGTTTTCCATGATGGAAGTTGGGGTTTTGATGTTTTTTATGGACATTCAGTGCCTGAACCATGTGACCATGAAGAATAAGAATCCACTGTTGAGTATTGATGACTTCTTCGATATGTTGGAGGGAGTGATATTGTTCTCAATGATATACCTCAGATCAAGCCATCATTAACATCGTGTAGGGGATGATGATGTACCGAAGTCATACTTCAGATATTTATATATAGACACTATGAGTTCTCGGTGATTCCTTTTTGCATAAACAATTCCCCAATAGTGTTCATGGGACACATGAAAAGGATATTCCAGCCTTCCCTTAATAGGTTCTTCGTGGTCTTCATTGATGAAATCCAGGTGCACTTCACATACAAGGAGTAGAACTCTACACACATGCAGATACTCCTGGATACCCGCAAAGATAACCTACGTTATGAGAAGCTCTCAAAGTCTTAGTTCTAGATCCAGGAAGTCCACTTTTTAGGACACCTCATTTCAGAGGCAAGAGCAGTAGTGGATCCAGCAATGATATAGGTGGTTCTTACTACGGAGCCACCCAAAAGCGTGACTGGGGAACAATGTTTCTAGGGTTTGGTTGGGTAATATTAGACTTTCATGCCAAATTTTATAGGGTAGAAGCACTCTTATGATCTTTGAAATGGAAGGGACATCCCTTCACATTGGCGAAGAAGTTCCAACATAGTTTTCAGGAGTTGTGGAAGAGACTGACAAGTGCCCCCATATTGAGACTACCTGAGGAGGGAATTTGGTATGTAATATTATGTGATACATCTGGGACCGGGCATGGTTGTGCCTTGACTTATGGGAAAGTAGTGATATCCTATATTTCATGATATTTGAGGTAGTAAGTTCATAAATATAGAACCAATGTCCAGAAACTAGAAGCAATGATATTTTATTGGAATATGTGGAGACACTACTTGAAGAGTAAACAGTTTACTGCCTACTTCGACGAACAAACTCTTTGGTATATATTCTCTTAGAAAGACTTGAACTCGAGGCAGAAATGGTGGCTAGAGTTCCTCCAACAATATGACTTCAAGATATTCTACACTCCAGGGATGGGGAATGCAGTGTCAGATTCACTCAATAAGAAATACAGATTGTAGTTACTGAGTGAGGAGTCAGATCAATTAGCCATGACGAAGATATCCTTCACAGATGGTGATGGGGAATATCATCTTAAATTGATTCATATCACTCCACCACTCTTACATTATGTTAGGGAGGCCCAACATATCAATGTTGAATCTGAGGCTTGACGTTATCAGTTATCCTTTGGACAAGCTCTTAACAAATATTTTATGGGTGGGGAGCACGTCATCCTTTTCGGGTGGTACATTATTGAGACATTAGAAGTACCTAAAGAGGTTCTTAGGGACACCCATTCCTCCCCTTTGGAGTTATATCCTAGAGTTGAGAAGACGTATCAGGACCTTCGATGTTCATACTGGTGGATGGGGATAATGAGGGCAGTAGGGCAGTTCATTTCATAGTGCCTCACTTGTCAACAAGGGAAGGTTGGGAATTAGGTTCCAACAAGTTTGACTCAACCACTTGAGGTGCTGGAGTGGAAGTGTTATGGTATATCGATGGAATTAGTGAAGGGGTACCCCAAACATCCAAGGTAATGATACCATCTGGGTGGTTGTTGACCGACCCACAATGTCGGCCCACTTCCTACCCATCTGGATGAAGTGTTTAGTAGAATGCTTGGAATGCCTCTACATACTAGATATTGTTTGGATCCACTGAGACCCATTAATGATAGTCTCCGATCAAGACATACACTTTACATCCAAGTTGTAGAAGGTATTTTAGGTGGTGTTTGAGACTCATATATGATTATGCACAATCATCCACCACCATACAAATGGTTAGATGGTGAGGACTATCCATATTGTAGAGGACATGATCTGTGCTTGTATCATGGACTTCAGGAAGAGTTGGGTGGATCAACTACAACTGGAGGAGTATGTGTAAAACAACAAATACCACTCCACCATTGGTATTTCACCATTAGAGGAGTTGTACGGGGAAACTATACAGGTCACCGTTATGTGGAATGTCTCAAGAGAGTTAGTACTCATGGGTCCATAAATGGTATGCGCTACCACTGAGAAGGTTTAGGTCATTTGGGAGAGGATGAGGATAGTACAGAGTAGGATTCAATCTTATGATGAATGGGGATGGATGCCCTTGTTGTTCGAGGAGGTAGAACTTATATTCCTTCAGGTCTCACCTCAATGTGGATTGTGGATATTTGGCCAGGGTGGGAAGATATATTTGAGTATCAATAGACATGTTTATATTCTGATCAGTGTTAGGGAGGTGGCATACCACCTATCACTGCCCCCATTGATTCATCGATATAATAATGTCTTCAATATATCATAGCTGAAGAGGTACATGCATGATCCATGTCATGTCATCGACTGGGTGAGTTGAATATTGACAATGGTGCAACGATTGTGAAGATCATGGTAGAGATTGAGGATCAATAGGAGCCGATCCTTTGTGGATGGTTTATTCCACTGGTGCAATATCTGTTAAAGCACAAGAATCTCGAATAGATAATTTTGGAGCTAGGGGCTCAGTTCTGAGCTTAGTGACACCATTTTTTATCCCTTTTTTAGGATGTAATGTCCTAAAGGTTGGGATAGTGTATTCTCCCTTAAATTCCACGTAATTTTTTAAAAAAATTATATGGGATTAATTTGTGACCATGAACACAAAATACACATTATTCTGAGTCCCGGTATGGTTGGATAAGTTTTTGAAAATTTTATAGTTTATTTAAAATAGCCCGTGAGAACGGTTTTGGAAATATATAAAATGTTCCTGGATTTAAAATCTTAGTGCACCATTGTGTCTAAAATAAAAACTATATACAAGAGTGGAAATAAACTCAATAAGATAAAGTTGAGGGAAAAAGTTAATTTTTAGACAATTTAATAAAACATAATAAATGAATTTCCTTAATGAATAAAAAAATAATCTTTCAATTTAATTTCTTTTTGATTTTTGAATTTTGTTGTAGCATAAACAGAAACGTTGTTTCATAAATGATACAATATAAAGACTCTAAAATGTTTCAAAAAGGAAAAAGAGAAACATTTTTTCCCTATTTAATGGGTTAATAAAATATGGGATTTTAGACACTATCATGTATTTACCTAAACATGGTGATTTGGCCTTGGCAATCAACGATCGATGATTCGCTCCGATGATGAATGATTTTCTTCTTCCCTTCCTCCTTATTCGAATGATCTCAAATGATAATGGTGAATTGAGGATCATGGATTGACGAACAATAGTATGTGACACCATTCTCCATATCCAATAAATCATATTTTCTATGTAAGGGTTTCATTCCCATGTAACATACCTTTCCATGTTCTTCCATTATAAATGCTGAATGGAGTAAAAATGACTAAAAATATGATCAACAGGTTGATCATTCAAATGGGTTTGGGAATTATGTTTTTGGGATTAAAGAAATGGTTATTGGAATTAATATTTGATCTAATTGTTCTATTTTTCTATTGCAATGAATGAAGACCAATGGAAAAAGGACAATGTTCATAACTTTGGGGTTTCCTTTCCATATCTCCTCCTCCTGTTCTTCACTGATGGACCCATGTGATCACGTCTGAAATTAAAAAATATGTTATGATATCCAAAAACCACTACATCAATGGAAGGATGATTTGGAGTCCATGTATAGCGAGACGAGGACCTGAGGACTCTAGAAAAAGCTTTGGATTAGAGAACGGACTATCGAAGAAGGTCAAGTAGCCATTGGAAAGACCCGCCACTGTGCATCGGCGGCACACTGTGGCTGAAAGTGGCCACCAGCATTAACAGGTGGTGGTGTGGTGACACAACTACTAATCCTCATCGCCTGTCTTGAGTATGCGGTCTATCAAGACCACGATGGTAACCCGCGGTGCCCGCCGCGTCGAGAGTGAACTAGAATAGCCCACTCAATGGGATGAACCCACATCCAAGATATTCCTGGAAGGCCCAAGAAAACCGAGCTAGACCATGGTCGGGACGGTTGAATCCGGTTCTGGTCGGGTCGGGTCAAATTTCCAGGGTGGGACTAGTCCTGGACCCAAGCATCCCCTTTTTAGTAAAACATCCATAACATCGAAACTGTGTGTCTGATTAACGATATGTTTGCGTCTTTGGGACCCTTATGATGAGGCAGTACATTTTACATACTCTAATTGGAATTCAACAAATGATGAGTTGTGATTAGTGGATTTATGAGTAGATTCTCCTAGAATCATGAACAATTCAAGTACATGTCATGCATCTAGTAGTTATCAGAAGGAAGTGATGAGAATACATTCATGGCCTGGTAGCTGAGCAGAACTCAGTGGCCTAGAAGAGGAGGGAACATCAATGGCCTAGTAGCCAAGTAAACCATAGTGGCCATAGAGATGAGTGGACCTCAGTTTCCCTGTAGCCGATTAGAACATAGTTTCCAGACATATGAGTGGACCATATTGTCCTTGTAGCTGAGTGTACCTCCGTGGACCGACAGATGTGCATACCTCAATGTCCTAGTAGCCGATAAGACCTCAGTATCTCGTTATACTAGTAGATGTTAGTGGACTTAAAAACCATAGTGACTCATAGGGGATGCGTCCCACAAGAGTACAAGATGTTTAGCTTCACGACTAATAATCTTTGTTTCTATACATTAGGTTATTTATTTGTGAGATAATAGTTCTAAGTGTTTAATTTTTCCTTGTGGTCTTTATTTGTAGTTTTCTGTCCCTATTGAGTGTAATGTTACTCATCCCTATATGTGCTTCATTCACACCTTTTGTGTCTTGTGTAGTCGACCGATGCTTTGATAGAGTTATTGGTGGTATAGGATCTAGTAGTTCTTAGTGATATCAAATAGGTGATGCATAATCATATGAATTTTGGAAGAAACTCTACACCAACCCTTAAGGTAGGGTTTTCTACAGATGGATTTTCAGAGGCCTTTTCTTCTCTTGTTTACAAATTTAAATTTTTTGTTTTATTATTCATTACTATCATACATACATCATGTAATTCTATATTCAGTTTTTGTCTTAGTGGAATGCATGTTTTCCTTTATAGCATTTCATGCTAGGGTTGTTAGTGTGTGTGAGTACATGTACTCGACAAATGCCTTCCAATTTAGGGATAATGCCTTCGGTGCTAGTCGCCAGCCCCTATCCTTTGGGAGGCGGGTTTGGGGTAGTCACGACATTGGCCCCAGGGGATGGGTCGTGACATAGAATATGTTGGAAGAGGAGATAATTAAATTTTCCTGAAAAAAATGTGTTATGTTCATTGTTATTAAAACATTAATTAATTTTTTTAAGTATCTGATTGAATATATCATGATTCCCAATAATCCATCATGAATTTAAATTAATGTGTGCTAAAAGAAACATTGACATAAAAAACATAGATCCATGCTCATGGCCATATGTATGGTATCTTTTTACCCAATGATTATCAATACCGTTAAAGGGTTGTAAAGAAACATATTCTAATACATTCATTTCGGAACAATATATTTCTCACATACAAAACAATGGTCGGTCATAAATAATGAGAATTCAATTTCCATACATCAAAACAAGTATTAAATTCTATAATAATGTTTCATACAATGGTATAATATTTTTCATAATCAAATTACATCATACCGTTAGCAAATATTCATTTTAGAAATCCATTAACATGTTGGTAGCTCCCTCATTTTAATAACCCATAGTTTATCTCATAGTAAATTGGATTACATGGTTCATATGTAAGTATTCCTTCATATTTGATCTCATTATGTGGATATGTATCTCATGAATATATAGTGTGATGATATGTATCATTTATAATACGATAATTTATATAATTTAATACCTTTTTAAACTATAAAATGACTCACCCATGGTGTGAAATCATATACAATGTAATGTACAAAATTGTTCACACATATTTCCTAATAACAATTTTGGATCTATTTATTATCATAAAATTAACATATCCTTACATTGAATGAAAATTAATGATTTATAAATCACCTCTCATTTCTCCATGTATCACTATGAATTCGTTAGTCATGATGTATTAGAGGTAATGATATAATTATTAATAGTACTTAAGACATCAAGCTATTTTGGACTTCTAGAAAAATCACTACATTTGGTAATGATGATGGATAAATATATAATAGAAATTTTATTAAGTGTTTTAACTCAAATTTTTTGGAATCATTTTACAAAATATCAAGACAACTTTATGAACATATATTCCATCATAAATTAGTCAGTTGACATGTGTTCTTAGGATCCCATTAAATTTCTCCCATTTTCTCCATTTTTATCATCAGAAATAACTATCACCTGCACCTTTAATTGAATCATTAAAATATATGAAATTTAAATTTTAGTAAAAATCTTAAATTTTATAATTTAATCCAATTTTAATATCAAATAATTATTAAATTTGAATTATCAATACATTAAAGGAAAAACAGAGTGGTGTAATTGTGTAATGGAATTTTTATTCAATGTGTCCTCACACCCAGACCCCTAAACATTTTCACATAGGATAAATTTCTTTATAAAAATTTTCACGATTATATTCCCTATTCCATGAATGTTTTTTATTATTGAAAATTAAAATCATTTTAGAATTTTAAAAAAAGGAAGAATAATTCCCAAGATCAAATCTCAGTAGTCATGGAAATTAGGATCTCCTATATTATATCATATTTAATTTATATAATATAATATAGACTAATATATTAATGAAAATAAAAATAAAATCATTCCACTAAATCATGAAATGTGTGTGTGAAAAATATTTCAAGTGATTCACTAAAAAATTTATACTATAAACATGGGTAATTTTAAATTGTTTCTACTTACATGATTCAATCTACAAAACGGTCCCCACATCCATTTCATTTTAATTCCCAAACCCAATCACTAAAGTATTAGATGAATTAATATCTTAATATTCTGACCTAGATAAACCATATGAAGTATAATTCAAAAACTCTATAATTATTTATTTGTTTTTTGTTTATTTTTTGTTTTGTGGTCATAAAAAACACAAAAATGATTTTTAATACAGTAATACAATAAAAAATTTCTAATAAAGTATAAAAATATTTTAAAATAAATTTAAAAAGATGATAAACATAAACATAACATATATATAAATTCACCCTAGAAATAGATATATACACATAATTATCGAGGGAGATGATGTGTAAATATTCTATATGACATAGTTAACCAATAAAAAATTAACACATAAGGTAAAAATATCATAATATTTTCATTAATTATCCATGGGTTTAACCCATTATTATTCAATCTAATTATCAAAATTTAATATTCCAATTATTGTAGTTGTGTTACATTAAATAAAATAACAAAAAATTTATCATCCTATTAAGATCACATAGTTCCATTTCTATAATACCCTTTTAGGAAAAACTAGGTTCTACTAGACAATACATTAACATTAGATTTTATATTTTATCATTAATAAATTATTTATCATTTAAATGAATTGATTTTATCTCAATTAATGAAGTTAATTTTAGTTAACAGTATCTTATATTCATATAAAATCTATTCAAATATTATTATTGTCGAAAAATTATATTTACAAAATTAAATTCATATTTTTTCCAACGCTTTCTTTGGGGGGCGCGTCTGTCACGTTCGTGGGACATCGGCGTGGTTCTGTTGCCCCGCATTCCCTCTTTCCAAAGGCGGGCGGCATCTGCTCCATGTTCGGGGACGTTTTCTCGTTGATCGAAATGGGATGTTGGGATGTCGTTTCTTACTTCCATGGATTTCTCCTCGGAACTCATCACCTAGTCCATGTCTCCCTTATATATTAAGACATAGTTTTTGAAACTCTTCCCAGTGCCATAATTTCATGGATGTCGGTTAATTGCACTGCTTCTTTTAGAACATTAAAAGTGGTCAAGTCATGTCAGCAACCTTCAGTTGGGGGATTAGTCACGTTGAGACATCACTGGCTTTTCTGGATGCTAAGGAATTGGTGTGTCTGCCTTTTGCCCCTTATTATAGGGATTCTCGAAGGCGCAGAAGCCCAAGGCTTCCCACATCGAACGTGGGGAATCCTATTCCATAGCATGTATCAGAGATTTTACTCAGCTTCACATGTTTAACACATGGTATGCCACATGTTTAACGTCCAATAGAGACGAATCAGGCAGATCAGAACACTATCTAGAGTGAACCATATGGATGAAACCCCTTGAGGGAACACAGATATTAGGGCCAGCGCGTTGGCGGATTTTTGAATGATGTGGAGGGGAATGGGGTGGCATGATCTCACTGGGATGTGGCGGCCCAGGTAAGAATCAGGATGGATGATGGTTTTAGTCTTGAGCCTCGAAGAGACTTCCTACGTATCCCCGTAGGAGGGAATCAAAGTCTGCATAGTTTGGGTAAAAAAATGGGTCTTGGAATGTCACGACCCACCCTCAGGGTCCCTGCCGTGACTACCCCAAGCCCGCCTTCCATAGGCCAGGGGCTGGCGACTAGCACCAAGGCGTAAATCCCGGTAAAAAGGGAAGGCATTGCCTTTGTAAAGTAAACAGACACCATAGAGTAAGCAAGCGGAAAAGTACACACTAAGTAAAAACAGAGTACAACTGAAAGTGCGGAAAAGTAAATGGGCCAGTATACAAACCCAAACTTAAAGTAAAGTACAAGTCGAAAGGGAAAACAACAACAGTAAAGTAAAAGCTGCTACACTGAGCTGTCCACTGGAAATCCCACCTGAAGGGTGGGTACAGATAGCTCTGCTGCTACATGGGTCCCACCGTCCGCTCCGAGTACGTCCCGCCCAGTGGTCCACCTCCAGGTACCATCCTGCTCTGCAAGCCTCAACCACGATCAACGCTGTCCGTCGTCTGCAACCAACACAACATAGTGCGGGCATAGCCCGTGCAGGGGTGAGTATAAGCTACTCAGTAGGGACCCCGAGACCCCTGAAGGTCTCCTAAAACCCACAAAGGATAAATCACAAAGGTGAGATACAAACACGAAGTAACAACCGACACTGCTTAGGTATATGCCCATACATATACCTAAGTCATCAATTCCAATACGCTCCAACCTCCGAGCCCAAGTACAACTCAGTCCACACAGGAAAGTATACGTATTCCACACAGGAAAGGAAAACGAAATCCACACAGGAGAGCACAACACAATCCACACAGGATAGCAATAGGATTCAGCTCACACAGGTATACTTCTTCGAAAGACGATAAAGATGATCTCTGATCCATCTAAGTCATCGGACCAACGAAGGATCGATAGGTAACTAACCCCTGCAAAAGACCCACACAGGATCGGGCCCACACAGGACCTGTAGGCGCTGGTTCACACAGGACCGCTGAGCGCAAGGACCCACACAGGATCGGACCCACATAGGATCGGGCCCACACAGGACCTGTAGCACTGATCCACGTAGGATCGCTGAGTGTTGTAGTCATCGTTGAATCCACATAGGATCATTGTACTGTCGTCGTCGCAGTCACAGTAGCAGTAGCAGTAGCAGTAGTAGTCACAGTCGCAGCCAGCACTAGGGTTCCCGCACACAGCAAGCTCGTTCGGGAGGGTCCGCCCCACGAGCCGAGAGGCTGATACATCAACTGTCACTAAGTCCAGATTTGATGTATCCAAAAGTTCCGTATCGCTAACAGGAACTCAACGCATCAGACGGCGCGTCGATCAGACGCCCGGTCTGAGAGTTATTGGCTTTTTCGTCCCAGGGGCCCGGTTGGTTTTTAAGGCAAAACCAACCCGACCGTACTCTACCTGCATCCAAACCTTGGGCGGAGTATGCCAAAAGATCCGTCTCACTAAGAGGAACACAACAAAGCTGACGGCACGTCAATCGGACGTCCGTAGCTCAAGATATGAGTGTTTCCGCTCCGAAGACCCGGTTGGTTTCGTGAACGAACCAACCCGGCCGAATTCAAAGTATTCCGAAACTTTGAGTGCAATATACCGAATCGACCGTCTCGATCCAAGGATCGCATTTCCGCTGACGGTTCGTCAATCGGAGGTCTGTGGCTCAAGTTATGGCCAAAAGACCGAAGTTGTTTTGAAAACGGGGGGTTCGGGTCTCGGCCGACCCGGCCCGACCCCCCCCCCCCCCCTGGGTCGGCCCGAACCGGGTTGACCCGACCCGGGTCCGACCCGGACCGGCCGGCGGCGGCCCGGCCGGTGGCGGCGCGGCCTGGCGCCGCTCGGGGCCACGTGCGGGGGGTAAGGCCCCCGCTTTTGCTTAGCTGGCGGAGCGGCTAAAAGCCGCGCCTTGGAGAAAACCGGCCCCCCTCGTGGGGGCCTGCCTTGAGGGAAACTGGGGGCCGCCTGCCCCCCTTTATGAAACCGTCCCCCCTTTATTATAGGGGGCCAAAATAACTGCCCGAGGGAATTTAATTCCCCCAGTTTAGCACCGTCCCGGCCGGCCCGACCTGGCCGGCCGGCTTCCTCTCAACAGGACCGGCATGGGCCGGTCCTCTTCCTTTTTCCGGCACCGGCAGCGCGGCTGGCCGCCGGTCATCACGTCCCGCCGCGGCCCGGAACCGGCCGTGGCTTTCTTCGTCCGGCACGGTGCGTCGGCACCGTGCCCTTCAGCCGCGGCCCCGCTCCGGCCGCGGCGCCTTCAACTCTCTTCGACGCGGCGTGACGGCGTCGCGTTCATGATGATCCATCCACGGCGTGGCGCGACGGCGCCGCGCAATACATCCGTGTGAATTCCCGCGTGGTGCGACGACACCACGCCATCTCGTTCATCCACAAGAAAATAATAATAATCAAGAACAAGGTAGGGGGAATTCAGCCGTGTTTGTGCTGTCCGACCCCCCTCTTGTTAGACGATATCAATTATTCGTTATCCTCAAAGTTCGACGTTCTAATATCAAGAACGAGAATAATTAAATAATCAACAACAAACCCCTACCTCGGTTTCAAGATCGGTGATTGTCAACGACCCGCGGAAGACAACGTCATGGAGGTCGGGCGTCGCGGCAAACGTTCGTCAATTCCGTTGACGAAGAGGTATGTCCGAAGAGGTACGTCGTTGGTGAATCTTTGTAAGCCGACGAAGGAAGTCCGAGGAGGAAGCGGTGTTCCCTTTCGTTGACACGGAAGGCGTCATCGATCTTCGGAAACAACCGGATACGAAGAAGAGAGGAGTGGCGTTCTTCGTTAGAGCTTGAAGGTTCTTCGTGTTCTTCGTCAAATCTTGAAGAAGAAGAAGGAGCTCCCAAATCCTCTCAAGATGGCAA
This sequence comes from Viscum album, assembly GCA_963277665.1. NCBI lineage: Eukaryota > Viridiplantae > Streptophyta > Magnoliopsida > Santalales > Viscaceae > Viscum > Viscum album. Next base: position 597,730,095 of record OY728134.1, on the reverse strand, counting down.
AACAAAATAAAATAAGCTAAGGCTTATTTTATTTACCCAAACATAAACTTGAAATTCAATGGTTTGAAATTCAAATCAACCCACCTTAATTAATTTAACCAAGAGTCAAACTTTAATTAAAGGGGGTTATAGGGGAGTTTTGAGAGAAGATGAGGAGTTGGGGTTCATGTGGGCCCCACCACACTTAATCCTCCCAAGGGAGGTTAAGTGGATGTGGGTCCCACCCCTAACTCCCTTTGGGAGGTTATAACTAACAAAAAAAGAAATAAAATATGTTTCCACATTTTATTTAACTTTATTTTAAAAAACCCAAAAACTAACTCTCAACCCGCAATAAACGCAACCTCGGAAAAGGTATCCTTAAGCGAATATTGGTGCTGCGAGTTCATCGGTGTCCTCGGATTTCAATTCCGAGCACCGGATAAAAAGTTAGAAATTCCCGCTCGTTCATTCACTGAACGTACCCGAGCCAAACTCCGGAAATTAATTCCGGGCACTCCGGGCCTCGGAATCAGGTGCCGTCAGAAACCGCGTTCTTGTAAAATTCCCAAGAAAATTAAGAAAAAATTTCCCTTGAATTTTACGGGTCTTTACATTACTCCCACCTCAGGGCTTTACGTCCCCGTAAAGATACATCAAAAACTAGGGAAACAAATTAGGGTACTGATCACGCATCTGAGCCTCCCGCTCCCAAGTGCTCTCCTAGAGGTTCCCGTGCTGCCATCTGATGCACACAAGAGGAATCGATCGCCCACATAGGACCCGCTCCTGTCGATCCTCTATCTCCACCGGGACCTCCATAAAAGTCGCCCCATCGTCGATGTCAAGCTCCCCATGGTCAATGATGTGCGTCGGGTCATGCACGTATCTCCTCAGCTGAGATACGTGGAAGAGGTCGTGCACCCGGTGCAACTGAGGTGGTAGAGCCAGGTGATAAGCCACCTCTCCAATCCTGCTGAGGACCTGGAAGGGTCCGATGAAGTGCGGATATAACTTTTCGCCTCGGCCAAATCTCCGAATACCATGTCGAGGTGAGACCCGCAAGAAGACGTGGTCGCCATCCTCGAACTCTAGTGGCCTCCGCCTCCTGTCAGCGTATGACTTCTGCCGGCTCTGAGCTGTCCTCATCCGCTCCTGGATGACTTGGACCTTCACTGTCGTGGCCTGGACCATCTCCGGTTCCACAAGTGCATACTCCCCAGGGTCTGTCCAGCACAAAGGAGACCTACAAGGTCGGTCGTACAACGCCTCGTATGGTTCCATCCCGATGGTGGAGTGGTAGCTGTTGATGTACGCAAACTCCACCAAGGGTAGGTGGTCCTCCCAGCTACGACCAAAGTCGAGGACACATGCGCAGAGCATGTCCTCGAGAGTCTGGATGGTCCTCTCCGTCTGACCATCCGTCTGAGGGTGAAAAGCTGTGCTCAGACGTAGTTGCGTCCCGAACGCCTCCTGTAACCCCTTCCAAAGCCGGGAAGTAAAGCGAGCATCTCGATCGGAGACGATAGATGATGGCACGCCGTGGAGCCGTACAATCTCCTGAACGTAGAGACGTCCCAAGCTCTCCACTGATCCCTGCTCTCTGATGGGTAAGAAGTGTGCCGACTTGGTGAGTCGGTCAACAATCACCCAAATAGAGTCGTGACCTCTGGAAGTGTGTGGAAGTCCAGTCACGAAGTCCATAGATATGCTGTCCCACTTCCACTCAGGGACCTCCAAGGGCTGTGCCAAGCCTGCTGGTACCTGATGCTCTTCTTTCACCTTCTGGCAGGTGAGGCATCGTGAAACGAACTCTGCTACAGCCTTCTTCAAGCCCGGCCACCAGTGCTGTCGTCTGAGGTCCTGGTACATCTTCTCCACTCCAGGATGTACCGCCAAGGTAGAAGTGTGAAACTCTCTCATCACCTCCTCTCACAAAGCGATTGGTACCATGGTACGTCCTCTAAAAAGGATGTTGTGCTCTGCTCCAAGGGAGAAACCATCAGGTGCCTGACCCGAGGATATCTATGCACATCGTGTCTCACAGTCAGCGTCCTCACGCTGTGCCTCTCTGACCCGCTGCAGTAGTGGAGGGGTGACTGTGAGAGACTGGAGGAAGGATGCTCCATCTCTATCCACGAAGGATATCTGCAAAGAGGCTAGCTGCTCTGTCGCCTCCTCAAGTAGCTGAATGCCCGTCCTCCTGCTGAGGGCATCAGCTACTACGTTCCCCTTCCTAGGAGTATAGACTATCTCAATGTCATAGTCCTGGAGGAACTCGAGCCATCGCCGCTGTCTCAGGTTCAGGTCCTTCTGCGAGAAGATATACCTGAGACTCTGATGATCAGAAAAGACCGAAAAGCGCTCGCCCATCAGGTAAAGTCGCCATGTCTTCAGAGCGAAGACCACTACTGCTAACCCAGGTCATGGGTAGCATAGTTGTACTCATGCGGCCTCAACTGACGTGATCCATAGGCGATCACTGCCCGCTCCTGCATCAGAACACATCCGAGTCCGGTCCCTAATGCATCGCAGTAGACTACGTACCCTACTCCCTCCTCAGGAAACCTCAAGATAGGCGCGCTGGTCAATCTCTGTCTCAGCTCCTGGAAGCTCTGCTGACAACTGTCTGACCACACAAAGGGTTTCCCCTTACTCCTTAACGTACGGAAAAGCTGCAAAGAATTATCCTTTGCTAAAAAGTGAAATCCGGTCTCATCCCCTGGATGAACCACGTTCCTTGCCTAATACAGTCAATCCCATCATGATTAGTTAATTCATGTCATGGATGACGTCGTAAGGCCTCGACGCTGCTACCAAGAGATCCAACCGTTACTCTCGCCTCTAAGGGTTGTGTCACACTGTCGGCATTAGTGTGTGGTCACTGGGTTTCCTCCAGTAAGAATCTCGCAAGTGAGGGTCGATTCAACAGTTTTTAACCGGCACCTCTTAGTAAAAACAAACAAAAGACAAGAAAACAAAAGTCACCAAGGCAAGTATCTTTTATTACTTCAACTTAAAGTACAAGGACACAAGGCAACACAAACTACGAAGCTAGAGGCATTATGGGAAAAGGCCTCTATGCCTGGAGCTAGTCCTGCACAAGTCCACCCGCTTCCGGAGCTCCATGATCGTAAGCTTCAGCTACCTGAAGCTGTGCTCTCCCCTGAGGTCGGGGTGAACCTCCTAGTGGTGGTGGTGGTAGAGCCTCAAAGCGTCGCCCACCACCTGCTGCTCGGCCAGCTCCTCTGCCTCATCCGCCTCCTCCCTGCGGACCGCCACGGTCGAACCTCTGCCTCTTCCTAGGTGGTTCATCAACTGTCTGCTGCTCCTCTACATGGCGGGTCGGGCAGTCACGAGCCATGTGGCCCTGCCCGCCGCACGAGTAGCACTAACTGCCTCTCGAAAGACTGGCTCCGCACTGTGTGCCCAGCACTGCGGAGCCAGTGTCCTGAGGTCATCTGCCTGAAGGTCTGGTCTGCCTGAACCCCTGAGTCATCTGTCGACTGCCTGCTGCAGATGACTCTGCCACGTGCCGCCCTGCGGTGGGTCTCGGCGCTGGTGTAGACTCAGCAAGGAAGCTCTCGATCAAAAGGGCCCGCTCCAATACTCCTGTCTGAGTCGGTATGTTGAGGGAGATCAGCGATGCCCTGATCTCGTGTCTCAAACCCTGCTTGAAGGTCCGGGTCCGGAAGAATGGGTCCCGTACCATGTCGGTCGAGTAGCGCGAGAGATCAGTAAATCTCGTCGAGTACTGAGCGACCGTCATGCTGCCCTGTCACAGCTGAAGAAGCTCCTGGATATGCACCGCACGAAGGGTGGTTGGGACGAACTCCGAGCGGAAGAGGCTCTCACAGTCCGTCCAAAGTAGAGATGCCTCATCGTGCACCTGGAGCATCAAGCTCCACCATCGTCCTGCTGCTGCGTGTAGTAGGCTCGCAGCGAGGATCACCATGAGGTCTGCTGGTGTCCTCACTAGCCTAAACACACGTACCACTGCCTCCAGCCAGTCCTCGGCTGCCTGGGGATCCGTCTCCCCGCGAAACCTGCGTGGTCGCTGGTGCTGAAACTCATGCAGTGCGCTGAGGTGACGTGCATCATCAGCGTCTGGTGCTGGAAGTATCGGTAGCTCGGCGGGTAGAGCTACCGCCGATGCCACTGCTGACAAAGGGCCCTGCACCGAGGCCTCGTCACTAGGTGGGCTGTCGTCACACTCGACTCTCGGAACCCTAGCTGGCTGCCGTCGTGGGGCCTTCCTGAAAAGGAAACAGGTGCTCCACGGTCAGAACATTATACCTGGTGAGCTGATATAAAGTAATCACAAAGAAAACTTTGAAACACACACGCAATCAATGTTTTCGTGCATTAAGTCGGAAATCAGAAGTCAGGGTCCTGGTGTACGGATACGTCGGCCGCCGCACCAACACTGGACTCCCTGGACTGAAAACCACACTCAATACTCTAAACATTATTGCTTCACATAGAAAAGATCAGAGTTCGCGGTAGAACCGAACTCCTCTAATACCAATTTTTCACGACCCGCCCTCGAGGTCCGTGCCATGACTACCCCAAGCCCGCCTTCCATAGGCCAGGGGCTGGAGACTAGCACCAAGGCGTAAATCCCGGTAAAAAGGGAAGGCATTGCCTTTGTAAAGTAAACAAACACCACAGAGTAAGCAAGCAGAAAAGTACACACTAAGTAAAAACAGAGTACAACTGAAAGTGCGGAAAAGTAAATGGGCCAGTATACAAACCCAAACTGAAAGTAAAGTACAACTCGAAAGGGAAAACAGCAAATGTAAAGTAAAAGCTTCTACACCGAGCTGTCCACTGGAAATCCCACCTGAAGGGTGGGTACAGATAGCTTCGCTGCTCCACGGGTCCCACCATCCGCTCCGAGTACGTCCCGCCCAGTGGTCCACCTCCAGGTACCGTCCTGCTCTGCAAGCCTCAACCACGATCAACGCTGTCTGTCGTCTGCAACCAACACAACGTAGTGTGGTCATAGCCCGTGCAGGGGTGAGTATAAGCTACTCAGTAGGGACCCCGAGACCCCTGAAGGTCTCCTAAAACCCACAAAGGATAAATCACAAAGATGAGATACAAACACGAAGTAACAACCGACACTGCTTAGGTATATTCTCATACATATACCTAAGTCATCAATTCCAATACGCTCCAACCTCCGAGGACAAGTACAACTCAGTCCACACAGGAAAGTATACGTATTCCACACAGGAAAGAAAAACGAAATCCACATAAGATAGCACAACACAATCCACACAAGATAGCAACAGGATTCAGCTCACACCGGTATACTTCTTCGAAAGACGATAAAGATGATCTCTGATCCATCTAAGTCTTCGGACCCACGAAGGATCGATAGGTAACTAACCCCGCAAAAGACCCACACAGGATCGGGCCCACACAGGACCTGTAGGCGCTGGTTCACACAGGACCGCTGAGCGCAAGGACCCACACAGGATCGGACCCACACAGGATCAGGCCCACACAGGACCAGTAGCACTGATTCACGTAGGATCGCTGAGTGTTGTAGTCGCCGTCGAATCCACACAGGATCTCTGTACTGTCGTCGTCGCAGTCACAGTAGCAGTAGCAGTAGCAGTAGTAGTCACAGTCGCAGCCAGCACTAGGGTTCCCGCACACAGCAAGCTCGTTCGGGAGGGTCCGCCCCACGAGCCGAGAGGCTGATACATCAATTGTCACTAAGTCCAGAGTTGATGTATCCAAAAGTTCCGTATCGCTAACAGGAACTCAACGCAACAGACGGCGCGTCGATCGGACGCCCGGTCTGAGAGTTATTGGCTTTTTCGTCCCAGGGGCCCGGTTGGTTTTTAAAGCAAAACCAACTCGACCGTACTCCACCTGCGTCCAAACCTCGGGAGGAGTATGCCAAAAGATCCGTCTCACTAAGAGGAACACAACAAAGCTGACGGCACGTCAATCGGACGTCCGTAGCTCAAGATATGAGCGTTTCCGCTCCGAAGGCCCGGTTGGTTTCGTGAACGAACCAACCCGTCCGAACTCAAAGTATTCCGAAACTTTGAGTGCGATATACCGAATCGACCGTCTTGATCCAATGATCGCATTGCCGTTGACGGTTCGTCAATCGGAGGTCCGTGGCTCAAGTTATGGCCAAAAGACCGAAGTTGTTTCAAAAACAGGGGGTCCGGGTCCGGGCCGACCCGGCCCGACCCCCCCCCCCCCCTGGGTCAGCCCGAACCGGGTCGACCCGACCTGGGTCCGACCCGGCCCGGCAGGCGGCGTGGCGGCGCGACCCGGCCCGGCCGGCGGCGTGGCGGCGCAGCGGCGCGGCCTGGCGCCGCTCGGGGCCACGTGCGGGGGGGCAAGGCCCCCGCTTCTACTTAGCTGGCGGCGCGGCTAAAAGCCGCGCCTTTGAGAAAACCGGCCCCCCTCGTGGGGGACTTCCTTGAGGGAAACAGGGGGCTGCCTGCCCCCCTTTATGAAACCGGCCCCCATTTATTATGGGGGGCCAAAATAACTGCCTGGGGGAATTTAATTCCCCCGGTTTAGCACCGTCCCGGCCGGCCCGACCTGACCGGCCGGCTTCCTCTCAACAGGACCGGCATGGGCCGGTCCTCTTCCTTTTTCCGGCACCGGTGGCGCAGCTGGCCGCCGGTCATCACGTCCCGCCGCGGCCCGGAACCGCCCGCGGCTTTTTTCGTCCGGCACGGTGCGTCGGCACCGTGCCCTTCCGCCGTGGCCCCGCTCCGGCCGTGGCGCCTTCAACTCTCTTCGACACGGCGCGACGGCGTCGCGTTCATGATGATCCATCCACGGCGTGGCGCGACGGCTCCGTGCAATACATCCGTGTGAATTCCCGCGTGGTGTGACGGCACCACGCCATCTCGTTCATCCACAAGAAAATAATAATAATCAAGAACAAGGGAGGGGGAATTCGGCCGTGTTTGTGCGGTCCGACCCCCCTCTCGTTAGACGATATCAATTATTCGTTATCCTCAAAGTTCAGCATTCTAATATCAAGAACGAGAATAATTAAATAATCAACAAAAAACCCCTACCTCGGTTTCAAGATCGGTGATCGTCAACGACCCGCGGAAGACAACGTCGCGGAGGTCAGGCGTCGCGGCAAACGTTCGTCAATTCCGTTGACGAAGAGGTACGTCCGAAGAGGTACGTCGTTGGTGAATCTTCATAAGCCGACGAAGGAAGTCCGAGGAGGAAGCGGCATTCCATTTCGTTGACACGGAAGGCGTCGTCGATCTTCGGAAACAACCGGCTACGAAGAAGAGAGGAGCGGCGTTCTTCGTTGGAGCTTGAAGGTTCTTCGCGTTCTTCGTCAAAGCTTGAAGAAGAAGAAGGAGCTCCCAAATCCTCTCAAGATGGCAAAACAAAATAAAATAAGCTAAGTCTTATTTTATTTACCCAAACATCAACTTGAATTTCAAAGGTTTGAAAATCAAATCAATCCACCTTAATTAATTTAACCAAGAGTCAAACTTTAATTAAAGGGGGTTATAGGGGAGTTTTGAGAGAAGATGAGGAGTTGGGGTTCGGGTGGGCCCCACAACACTTAATCCTCCCAAGGGAGGTTAAGTGGATGTGGGTCCCACCCCTAACTCCCTTTGGGAGGTTATAACTAACAAAAAAAGAAATAAAATATGTTTCCACATTTTATTTAACTTTATTTTAATAACCCAAAAACTAACTCTCAACCCGCAATAAACGCAACCTCAGAAAAGGTCTCCTTAAGCGAATATCGGTGCTGCGAGTTCATCGGTGTCCTCGGATTTCAATTCCGAGCACCGGATCAAAAGTTAGAAATTCCCGCTCGTTCGTTCAGTGAACGTACCCGAGCCAAATTTCGGAAATTAATTCCGGGCACTCCGGGCCTCGGAATCAGGTGCCGTCAGAAACCGCATTCTTGTAAAATTCCAGAAAAAATTAAGAAAAAATTTCCCTTGAATTTTACGGTTCTTTACATGTCACACCGACACGGAGGAATTCGAGGCCAATTATTATTGGTCTTGAACCTCATGCAGTCTTCCTTCATACCGTTTCTTAGAAAGGATCAAAGTCTATGTTGTTTGGGAATGGATGTGTGGGGCTTACACTCTAGGCTGCCCGGGTGTTGGTGAGATGATGTGAAGGAGGTCCGAATGACCGGGTTGTGGGCTTGAACCTCATGGAGGCTTCCTACGTACCATACCTTGGAAAGGATCAAAGTCCTCATAGTTTGGATGGTGGCAGTGTCGGAGAAGAGATGTGAATAGGGACCTTGGTCCAGGTGGATGATGTGATTGAACCTCACGGAGGCTTCCTACGTACCTTGCCTTTGAATGGATCAAAGTCCCTGTAGATCGGGAGGTGGAAGTTTCGGAGAACTGACATGAATGGGGACCATGGTCTAGGTGGGTGGTGGGCTTGAACCTCATGGAGGCTTCCTATGTACCGTGCCTTGACATGGATCAAAGTCCCCATTGTTCGGGTGGTGGCAGTGTCGGATAACCGATGTGAATAGGGACCTTGGTCCAGGTGGGTGATGGGCTTCAACCTCACGGAGGCTTCATATGTACCTTGCCTTAATAAAGATCAAAGTCCTCATATTTCGGGAGGTGGCATGTCGGAGAACCAATGTGAAGATGGACCGGGGGTCCGATGGGTGTTGGGCATGAACCTCAGGGAGGCTTCCTACGTACCTTGCCTTAGCAATGATCAAAGTCCCATGTAGTTCGGGAGGTGGCGTGTCGGCGAACCGATGTGAAGATGGATCGGGGGTCCGATGGGAGTTGGGATTGAACCTCGTGAGGGTTCCTACGTACCATGCCTTGACATGGATCAATGTCCCCGTAGTTTGTGAGGGTCACAACATCTTACTTATGGATTAGAATTCAGCTTAACGTCATGCAAGACGGGGATGGTGCCATGGTCAATGCTTACTCTAAGCCCACGTGAGTCGTGCTCGGTGTGAGAAACAAGAGGCAGTAAAGGCCTGATAACCACGTCACGAAATGTGCGTCCCTAGGAAGTGAAGTGGAGTGGGGATTATGCTCTGAGGTGGCCCAGGGTCCTGGGAATTACTCCAGGATGGAGGCCCATGGAAAATAAAGCACAGCGGGAGAGGGACTTGGGACTGGGGAAAGGAGGATCCTCGTTCCTTATCACGCCCTCCCCTAGACTTGGCACCGAGGATGTGAGGAGGGGCAGGGGTGCTGCCTCTTGTAGGAAATGCTAGGGGGTTTACACCAAAGTGGTTACCCTTATCCCACAGACAAACGCTACTCCCAGAAAGAGGATATCATCCCCTATGGAGACCAGGGGGCATGGAGAATGTCTAAGATGGGGGCACCCCACGTGAGAGGAATGGGTACCATAGAGCTTCTCATAGAAATACAAAAACGTATTGCCCCCTTCCTACAATCTGGCCTGAACCTTTGGGTATGCTCTGCAGGATCAACAACAATAGCTGCACATAGTACGGTAGTTAATAATGAAATGCTACTTGAGGACATAATGGAACATTGTTATGTAGAGCCCAAATGAGGCAACTCGAGCATAAGGTCTGGCTGTATGAGAAGAAGTTATCACGGACGAGCCACATGCAGGGAAACTTGCACGTGTGGTTCTGGCCGGGGACCCCGGTATACTGTACTAATATGTGTAGGTACCCGTAATTCGAGTGAGATTGTCATGGCGCAAAAGCAGATATGGTCCGGTATTCCCTTGTTCCCTGTATTGGTTATGTTATTCATTTCTCATCTAGAAGAAACTCATCGAGCTCCGTTTGATCTCCCAGAAGTGGAAGCTGAATCACTTGCAGGCTATAATGTAGAATATGCGCGGGATGTGATCCTTAATAGTTCACTGTTGGCGGAATCCAACGTCCCGGGGTCCTGGGGACTCATTCTGACTGAAACAAGGGGCCACTACATCATCATTGGGACCTATATCGAGTTGTTCCGAGAAGCTTCGGTGTTATGTTCTTATAAAAGGGAATGAGCTTCAGAACGTGGGTAGCTAGCGCCAAAAGACGAAAGCCAAGCGAGCATTTATATGGTAATGCAGTGATTGCCAGCTCATATCCGAAGTGATATTACTATCTATCTTGTAGGAATGACATAATGTTAATCCATGTTCCACATGCCCAAGCTACATCTTTTCATATGGCCCTCATTGGTTTCGCGCTTGAAGCTCAGGAATACGTTTATTTGCTAATATGATGGCCGGTTATAGTTCAGTAAAGATTTTAAGCTTGGATAGAAAAGAAGCGGGGCCACCAGAATAAGTTATTTGGAAGGGCATAGGTCCTTCACACTGGCTAAACAATATACTTTCACTTTTTCATCGTTTGAGATTTTACCGGTTCGAGCCTTTCAAGTGACATCCTCTGACACCATCGACAGGTGGTCTTTCACACACTGCATAGGATCCAGGGAGCCAGAGCTTATTAATATGTAGAATCATGGTTTAGCACCATAGATTGTTCCAACCTAGGAGCCGATAATCCATGGATGGAATTGGGATGGTAAGAGAAGTAGAGAGGGATATGAGGCAGGATAGGAGTAGCGCCCATAGATAGTTGATTAGGAACATACAGAATCCATGAGCGGAGTGACCGCAGGGATGGGCGGTTGAAGATGTTATTGGGTCTTGTTTTCTCGAAGCTTTTGGCCTTTATCGGCATTTCTAGTAGTAGACTCGTCGGAAAGTCTTCTATAGTTTCTACGGAGCTTAAGCCCGACTGCTGCACATTTTTGAAAGGTTATTTTCAAATAAAATTATTTCTTTAATCCATAAATGTTTTAAATTAGTTTTTTAAGATTAACTTATAAATTTTCAATTTTATTTTAAAATAAAGAGAATGGAAACACAAAGATCAATAAAATATGGTTGGTAATCATTATCATCCCACTAATAAAGGTAGTTTAACCTTACTCATTTATTATATTAGAAGTTTGTACAAATAATGAGGTTGAATGCCTAACCTTCATTGTATGTTTTGAGCTATCTTTCCAAATACCAGTGACTTTCTGAAAAACCAATGGTGATTAAAAGTTAGTAATTAAAAAGATCAAAAGTGATTATTCCATTAGAGATGAAGAACTCAACCCCTGGTTAATTATTTTGGAGGGTTGATGGAATAATTAACCTACACTCTAATGCTAACCCATGCCATGATTTTCCAAAATGAATAGGCAAATGCATTAAAAAATGATACCACAACCTTGGCTGATTTAGATTAGGATGAAACAATCATCAGTATCACCCATCACATGATAGTATTGTCATTTTTTGAAGGTGTCATGGAATATATCAATGAGATATATTCTATACCAAAACTATATAATGTTGAGAATAATTTGATGACACCCATCCTATAATATCTCCAAAATGCATACCTTCCACCAGATAGAGCTAAAAAGAACGTATTTGATAACGAGTAGTGAATTTAACTCTTTATGATAGCTCAGGTGATCATAAAGTTATTTATAAGAGAATATTAAATGGAATTATCCTTATATGAATTTATAGATAGGAAATTACTACCACCATGGAATAAGTTCATGTCGGGAATAGCAGTTCCAATCAACCAGGAGCCAATATTTCTTACTAGATCAGGATGCTTGGGTATTTATTGTCTTAGATAACATAGGATTTCACACAATTAATCAAAAAATTTCATTCCTAATAAGTACATTCCAACTTAATCCATTAAAAACTATATTTCATGCATATATCTAAATAATTCAAGCCATTCTTTGAATGGGTAATAAATATTATAGGGTCGTACCCTCCATCTATAGCCAAGTAGTTCAAGATCATCCTTACTACAACTAAATTCTTATATAAATGGGATGAGGTGATACCTCTTAATGAATTTGGGACCAAAATTATCATCAATTTGTGATGTCATACATCATCAACGTATCTAGTTCCCCTCACAAAATATAGATGGATAACAGCACCAACTTCTGTTCTTCCGAATTTAAAAGGTTATATCAGGAGTACAAAATCAAATCCAATCATTCATTCCATTGTTATACAGTATAAAAGGATAGATATAATACTTAAATAAAACTCTATCAAACATCCTTTAAAAATAGTGGATATAGAATTTAAATCTTTCCCTAAAAATATTTATCTTGCATTATAGGCCTACCGAACTACAAGCCTCACTACTAATTCTTTATTCACTGTTTTATGGAACAAAAATAGTTCTTCCCATAAAATTTCAATTTCCCTCACTTATAATTTCCATCTATTTTTAAAGGTGATTCATTGGTAAAAAAGACTAATGCCCATTCATTGAAGGAATGAAAAGTTACAATTGTTGAAAGTAGGGAATTTTTTTAAAATCTTTTTCATGAAAAAGGAAGTTGTTCTATAGGAAGGTTATCTGACTATGTGATATTGGTGTTGAATCCTTTATTATAAATCATGCCAACTATCAAGTTCTCTTTATGAAATTCATGGGTGAAAATATGATTGATCTATAAAATTGAAAGTAGTCAATATATAAATCAATTTGTGAGGGTCCATTAAAGAAAACTCATGCCATTTCGTACCAATTTCACAATAGTGGTTTAGTCACTTTCAATCCATATGTTAGTCCAACCATTTTGGCTTCCAAAAATAAATTTAATTATAACACTAAACATTTTAGATTATAATGAAGATGAAATTCCACAAGTGCCATAAAATCATACAAGAAAGTACAAATTATGGTCCATGTAGACATACCTATAACCATAGGGACCCAATTTACTTTTTGATGCACCATATATGTTGACTTTGATTCATCCTAGAAGTGGGTATTGTCAAAAGACTTCAAAGGTACCCCTATTCTAGATGTAATTTCTAAAAACTCCCAGGCGATGTAATATTGTGAAGTCTAAAATGTACTTATGACAAATGTCATGATACAGTGATATTAATTCTTTAATAGCATCATGTATCTTCACTCACACTGCATGGAGGTTAAAAACATTATTATGATGAATAAAATAATTATTATCATAATTGATAGTGTGAAAAGGTTCATCTGTTGTAGAAATTAAGTGATTCTTAAGTTATGGTGAGATGTCTACAACATTACATTGTTGTAGATGAGGATGGATAGAGCCAAATTCCAACCACTAGAAATCAAATAGTTCATATATATATTTCCATAATGTAGTAGAACATGACAAGAAAAGGTTACTGGAAGCTTCTCTATGCTAGTTGTACAAATGAAATTTGGAACATAATCAAACACCAAAGGATTATAGAAATTTATTAGTAGGAACTTGATTATGTGAAATCCTCGAAACAAGAGTAAATATAGAAGGCCTAATCCAAGGATTATCAAAGATTTTCATCCAAGAAAAATAATATTTTTTTAATGAAATTGTGACTATAGAAAATTTTAGAAACCAAAATGTCATTTTAACTAGCTTCCCAGATTATAAAATCATTTGTACTATAAACAAAAGTAATGGTTGACTATACAACTAATATCATCAAGTAAATCTGGTCTAGTTGAGTTCAAAGAATCATTTATATAAATGTGAGTATCAATACAAAAATATAGGGGATAAACCTTGGAAATTAGGGGAGAACCAGTCAAATTATCCTACCAAAAAATGATAGAGGAATCCATGTTAATAATCCATATGGAGTGAGACATAATGTTGAAGAAAGAAAAATTGATGGCCTTAAAAATAAAGGATTAATTATAGTGCTATATTTCTTTCTTCAATTTGTTGAGAAAAAAAAATCTAATGAAATTGTGAGGCATGGAATTTTTTAGAATATTTTAAGTGAACCTAGCCTATAAACAATCATTAAATAAATTGATATTCGTGATTCCAAGTCCACCATTATCAAGATACTTGCAAAACTTAATCCAAAGGATAATAATTAACTTACTATAAAGAGTTCTCCCACTCCAAATGAAATTTTTAGTGGATAAATTTATCTTTTTAGGAAGTCTAATAGTCCATTTGTAAACCATCAAATAATAAACCATTTTAGAAATAATTGTGGATATAACAAGGAAAAATAATTCATCCATTGATAAAGACATCCCTTTCTAGGAATTAAGGTGAATTATTATTTGATCTATTACCTGGGAAATCTAACTAATTTTAGGCCTTCCCTAAAATATAGGGACACTAAGATAGGTGAATGGAATATTACCCTCTTTGATAACCATTCCATTCATGATAATAACTTTTTCTTGCAACTGAAAACATTTTTCCTATTAAAATAAAGGATTTACTCAAGTTTATTGAATGGCTTGAAATAGATTCATAATGTTGGAGAGATAACTTTATATGTGGGATATTTATTTTCCACTTTTCAAAAAAGATAATTTCATCTGTATAAAGAAGATGGAAAGGAACATCTGGATTTCTTGACGCAAGAATGAGCATGAGTTTACCCTGATTCACCAATTGTGTGAGAAGACTTCTTAAACAATTCTCATTAATTGAAAAGATGATACAAATTAGGGAGTCACCTTTATAACACCTTTTATACATTTAATATATCATTCTGGAGATCCATTGATCATAAATGAGATGTGAGCAGAGCTAAAAAGGGTTTTAATTCTGCTAAGAAAAATATCATTGAATCCAAATCCTTGAATAACATAATATATGAAACTCCAATACATAGCATAAAATGACTTTATAATGTCATGTTTAATAGAAATTAGATATCCTATATTTGATTTCTTTAGAACATTGGTGCATTCAGATGCCAATAAGATATAATCTTGAGTGGTTCTACCCTTAAAAATAAAACTAATTCCAGGAGAACAAATTATGAGAAATTATAGTAAGTCTATTTTCAAGCAATTTGGAAATGATTTTAAAAAGTGTGTTAATAAGAGACATAGGTATGAAAAGTTGAATCTCATTGAAATTATCCACTTTGGAAATAAAGGAGAGGAATTGGGAATTAACTACATGGGGAAGAGTGCTATTGGAAAACAATGATTTAACCAATTTACAAACATCTAAATGAATAATATCTGAATGGTTTTAAAAAACATTTAGTAAAACCAATGTTTGAACCAAAGGGGGAGAGAACTTATTCCATACATAAGGTTCACTCCAATAGAGCTTACTCATTAATCAAAATGGATAGGGAACACACTATTCCCCTACCAATGTAAGATTTCTCAATAAATACTTCATGTGATAAAACCTTTAAGGGAATCCTCCTAGGTGAAATTCCATACCAATCTCAAATCACCATTAGTTGAGATACTCCTCAGGGTTCCAAAAATACGGTCCTTATCGATAGGTTTAATCTTTAATAAACATCCCTAGAACATTATATTTAACTATATCCTTATCTTATATAAAATTAAGATGTATCATATGATAAATATGGGATATACAAAATCATCATCTTTGTCATATGATGTTAAATTTCATGGTTTCCGTTCAACTTTGTTTCATGATGTTAAACTATGTAGCATCATTTTTCCTGTTTTTATGACCTTAAAAGTCACATATGACATCCTAGTCTCAAGATTTTAAACTGTATAACAACATCATTGCCACATGAAAAAAAATCATAGTTGACATCTTTGTATCATGATAGAAAAATTCATAACATTTCAATCCATACTTGAGTGGATCATAACATTTAGTTATAGTATCCTACCACAACTTCATTAAAAAACTATGTATGGTTTGATTACAATCCTCATGGGATATATAGTTATGCATAGACCTTCTGTCTCCAGTCCCATCCATAGATCCACCTCAAAACCATCTGTTAGTTATGGTGCTATCACCACAAAATGGTCATATGGGAATTCTCCAAGGTGTAATCCCCAAAATCCCTATCCTTACCATATGACATTAAGATGTTTCTCCATATTCCTTTATGCATGTTGTAAAACTGCATGATATTCTTCTTCTGTTATGTATGAAATTAAATTGTATAGCACCATTGGGCTTTTTCACATGAATTTAAAAGGCTTGAAATGTCATTCTCATCGTATAATGATAAACATCACAACAAATTTCTTAGATTTAAGACCTTAAAATAAACACAAAACATCCTTTTCACCTGACATAAAACTGCATGGTTTACATCCATGTTGTATGATGTAAAACTACGTGACACTTTAGTCCTTGCCTAAGAGGTCCCCAATCTTGATTTTGGTCTCCTACCACACCACCAACCTGCATATACCTAGAACTATGTATATACTTATTCCTATCTATACAAGATATTTGGTGATGCCTAGACCTCCTATATTAGGACCAATTTCAAATCCACCTATTTTTTAGGCCATTTTCACCAACCTTTGGACCATGATGCCTCTCTTTATGTTGGGTTTGTCACTTACTAGATACTAAGGAAATCTTTGTACCCATATATTATCCAAATCTTTATGAATTGAAAACAATTTAATGCTAGTGATCGTAGTCATATGACCTATAAATACAAGACACCATAGTTTGATTTATAAGACTTTAAATTGCATAGCCTAACATCTTAGTCACACGACATTAAACTATATGAAAACATATTTATTTCATGATGTAGAACTTCATGGTTGAAATCCTTATTTCATGACATAAAACTACACAAAACATTGGTCTATGTTTTAGAGGATGACAACCCATGGTGATATTCTTCTACCATGTCTCTTTTCTTGGACAATGTGTGGCATGATTCTTACCTTAATGAGATAAATAGTGATTCCCATGCCCTATGTCCTAGGACCGACCTCAAAATAAACAAAATACCCATATCCAGTATAAAAACAATGATATATTTAGGATATATTAATTGGGTTCCCTCATTTGGGAGACCAGCATATAAATAAAAATTCCCACTTCACTACATATGTGTTAGATATATTCAAGGAACTCCATAACCCTTGGCCAGTGTCGGTTCAAATTTTTCCTTTCTTCTCAGATGCATTTTTTCCATACTTTATTCTACTTATCCTGGTAAAACTCATATCTTCATAATATTTCATTTCCCATCTGTGATGGAATGTTAGTTTCTTGAGCACACTTCTATTTTGACTATGAATAACATACCTTGATTTGAATCTGTATAAGTTTCCCTTTAAAGGCCGACCAACTATAGTTATATTTTTCCTCATTTGAGACCTATTCAATCTTAGTAATCCCCAACAACTTAATGTTGAAAATAGATTTTCAAACATGGGCCCTGGTTTTTCCTTGCATAATGTCACATATAACATATCTTAATCCAGGAAATCCCAAGATCTTGTCTTATAATTTCCATCATCATGTATGAAGAATGTTACAAATTTCTTGAACTGGTAGTCCCTACATCACTCATTGTTTCCATGACATCGAGTAACCTTCATCAATGTTTTGCGACATTAAACTCCATGGTTTCCATGAACTATTTATGTACTGATTATGGTTCATACGGGATATGTAGTGACACTTAGACCTCCTAGAATAGGTACAACCACAAATTTACCTCCATTATAAGATGGTTTTCATTATCCATTGGCCCCCGAGAACTTTATTCATGTCGATTCTATTTATTTTTGTTCGGAAATTCCATCTTTACATAACAATTGGTAATGGATTTGAGATCATAAACTAAAAAAACTAACCATGAACTACATATAGATTGATTCTCACCCTTATGAGATGCATATCTACACCCATATCCTACATCCTAGCCCATCCACTACAAGATACAAAAAAATCCCATGTCGTTTCTTTTAGTCACCACTGTGTTAATAAATAAACATTTATTATTATTTTTTTTTCTCGCATAAACCATAGATCATCCGGGATCATGCATTTTGGTAAATTATTTCCCACATAATCAAGGCGAATCATTTCACATCTGGGTTAACATGGTCTTGGATTCATGAACTTAATATTCATATATTTTTTCATTTCCATATGACATTAAACTGCATGGTTTCCCATAACTACATGTGTCTTTATTCCTTTTATCACAAGATACGTAGTGACACATGAATCTATAATTATGGGTCCAACCGTAATATAAAAATGTCCCCATACCTATGTATGGGTCATGAATTCATAGGTAAATTTCATAAAAACTATGAATGGATTGATTCTTGACTTAACAAGATACGTAGTAATGCATGGATTTTATATCTTAGTCAAGATACAATATAAAATGAACCCACTCTTCTATATATGGGCTATATCTACATAGAAGGGTCCAATACGGATTCTCACCTGATTTGTGAGCCTGTATATAAACAAAAAATTCCCCCTCCAAAAAATAAATAAATAAATCAATGTGGGGAATCTCTCTAGAACTATGTATGGATTTATTATCACTTTGATGAGATATGTATATGCTTGGATCCCATGTCTTCATCTTAATCACACAAAAAAATCCCACTCCTTTAACATGGTTTAGACTTGTGTAGGAGAATTTTTTTCATTATATGGTGATTTTGACATGAAAGTTTCCTTCCATACTCAGCCACATTCTATACAAAAATCAAACTCCTTTTTTAGAAAAATCCGAATTTCAATAAGCTTCTTCTATCCATCATTGATGGAATGTTAGTTTCTTAAGGACACTTCTATATAAACTATGCATAACATTCCCTAGTTTGGCTCTACAAAATTTTACATTAAAAGTCCTATCAACCAGAGGTATATTTTTCATTAAGATATGCCACTTCTATCTCTGTAATCCCTATAA
Organism: Viscum album; assembly: GCA_963277665.1. Lineage (NCBI taxonomy): Eukaryota > Viridiplantae > Streptophyta > Magnoliopsida > Santalales > Viscaceae > Viscum > Viscum album. The sequence continues at coordinate 597,711,423 of OY728134.1, read as the reverse complement.
ATTTTGTTCATGAAATCAATTTTCAAACGTGGTATGTGGTCATTCCTTGCGATCTTCTCCCATACTACATTTAAAATTTAGATGTGCCTAGATGAAAAATTATAACTTCCCATCTTTAATCTTATAAGATGATGGAATATTCTCAGTTAGATCACAATGGAATGTCAAATCATTACTCTTTTATTCCAATTCATAGGACCTTAAGAGATGGCAATCATACATCCCCACAACCTGATGTTAAATTGTGCAACTCATGTTTTTCTCACATTAATGTTAAACTGTATAACACCAATGTAAGACATACTTTATTAAACTATAAGGTAAGTTCCTCATCATATAACCCTAAACTATAGAACACCTAAGTCCTTGTTGCACGAAATTAAACTGCATGACACATAGTCTATTCTGTATGATCTATTACCTATATAATATCAAGATCCATGCAGAGGTACATAGTACTAGATTTGGATACTCACATTATTCAAACCCCATTCTAAGTTGAAATATGAATATTCCTATAACTATATAAGAATTCAATCTATATAGGGGTCCTATGCTTTCTCAAGGATTAATTGACCATGGTTATTAGGCCCTAGTCATTATTTTTCATTGATATGAATCATGAAATCTGATTGAGGAAAAAATGCTACCACATGTTGCCTATCATGATCCCTCATGTAGATTTAAATGATCTACCAAGTTCCATATTATTTATCACATTGGGTATGAATCATGTGAAATTAAAGGATCTGTTGAGTCATTTTTATTAGCATGAAACTTTACCCTATGGACCATTTATTCTGACCTCTTTCTTTTCTAAATGAGAGTTTGATCCATCTAGAAGTCCTGGGCACATAAACTATTTATTATTGGGAATATCAATTCCCAATTTTATATGTATGAGTTTGATCTACACAAAATATTTTGAAAAATGTTCTTCAGTTAATGGACACATGCTAAGAATAAAACTCCCATCTTAATGCACATGAGTCAGATCTTTGTTGGGAGTTTCATATTCAAGGCTTGCAAAACTAGATTTTTTAATACTCTTGCAATTATTGGTCAATGATATTTTACCTAAAACACCTGCTAAATTTTCTAGTCTTCTAAGGCCCTAAAAATGATAATGAAAAGAGACATGACACTCATCGGGTTAAAAATGGAAAAAGGAAACCTCGGAAAAAGTCAAGTCTCATCTCTCTAGGTCACATGACCTAAGAAAAATTTAAGATCATTTTTATTTTTTCCTTTATTTAAAGTAAAATACACTAGTACATGGATACTCTTAAAAATAATTCAACTCAAGTATTACTGTTAATATTGAAAGGGAAAGAAATAACAAAGAGACAAATGATTAAAAGTAAATCAGTTTTTCATTGCACATGTCCAAAAGACAAAGGAGCATCCATAACTTTTAGTATCTTCATATAAATGAGTCATTGATTTTCAAGGATTGTTCAATGGATTAAAAGAGATGATTAATTAAATTATAATAATCACATACCACTATATGTAGCTTTTAAAATGATAAAAATCTATCTATGCATCATCTTGTAACGCCTCTTCCCTCTCAATAGCATCTCACCCGACCCTCTCTACTTCTTACACCAACTGCTACTATTCATTTTTCATTGCCTCAACAAGATCGAATTATTGATTTAGACAATTTATCTATTAACTTATATGTTCTTCCAAGTTTATATATTCTACATTGCAATGTTGGTTATAGGCTTTCACTCCAACTTTCTCAGAATCCCCACTATGCAAGATATTTTTTGTGGTAGAAAAATGGGTCATGGAATATGATGTTATGAGATAAGAGTGAATCATTCTCACCTTACATCAGACGATAACCACTTATTTCAATTTGAAATGTATGATGTGGTAGTATAACTCCTATAATGTCTAATAAATTTTGTGTAATTATTTTTAAAAAATTAAATAGAATTATTTTGAGACTAGGCACTGAGACAACATGTTATTTCGAGGCCCGTAGTGCCTGTAATGATCTGTCAAAAAATGTTATGTTTTAAATAGTGTGTGTGTGTGGTTTTCCTAAAAAAAGTGGAATAACTATTAAATGGGTGCCTAGATCAGAAATTTGAGGGCATAATTGCAATCAGGATGGCGGGTTTACCATAGCCATGACATAAGTTTAGTTAGTGCAAGCCTCCAGTGACAAAACACAAAAATGGAATAATCTTAAATAAAATTATTAAATAAAATTATTTTATTTTTCAAATTATTATAAAATATGAACGGTGACTTGGATTGAAAATATGAGACCATTTTTGAACTCGTGATGGTATTCTTTCTTTAAGAAGATACTAACATTGGTCGGCACGGGCCAACAATGGAAGTTAGTTTTTGGTCGGAAATAAAATAATTAAGTAGAAATTATTTTATTTACAAATCCTTATAACTCCTAAAGGGTAACTTGGATTGGAAATTCAAGAGTACTGTTGAGCTCATGAGGGAATGTTTCCCTTAGTTATAGCTTAACCTTGAACGGCATGGGCTGAGGGTGAAAGTTAATTTTCAAATTTTTTTAAGGTTCATTTAAATAAACGTGTGAGTGGGTTTTTCTAACTTTTAAATCAGTTCTCGAATCAAATATATGAGGGTATATTTGAATTTAGAACATAATTATTTTCCTATAATGAACCGAACTTTGACCGACATGGTTCAACCATAAAAGATAATTTTCGGTCTTTTAAGAAAAATAAAATAACATAAAAGATTATTTTTTTCCAACCATTGGGAAGTGGCACAGTGGTGTTGCGGTGCGGAGAAAAAATAGCAATGAGTCTCATTAAATTAAGCTCATTAATGTCTCATAAACATTCATTGTAGAGACATAATTAATGTAGCATAACAGATACGTCATTTTATAAATGAAATAGTGTAACGACGTGGAGACACAACATAACAGAAACGATGTGAAATGTTTTGTTTTCATGGATTAACACATTGGATAAAGGATGGTCAATTTATGGAATTCCTCTAATGAACCTACATCAAGAATTCTCTACAATGATAAACAGTGAATAGCTAGCGACTTCGATGCACCTCAAAGAAATAAACCGGAAAGTAGCGAACGCCAACAAAACTTGAACCCCCGTGGACAGACCACTTCAACGATGAATGCCTTTGAGGTAGGGGTTTGTTTTTGTTTCAAGTTCACATGTTCTTTATTCTAAATGAAGAATGTGGATCAAACCACTAATATGTTGATCAACGGATTTCCCGTTCTTGCATGAGGGTACTTTTCTTGGGGTTCGGCGTTGGGAATATTTGATTCATTTGTGGTCGAACTTCAACTCTATATCCTATGATTCTAAACCTATAACACGAATGGCACGGTCCAACACAAACAAAGCATGATCCCCTCTGCCTTGTTCATTTTTTTCTTTCTTATGTCCCATCTTCGAAATGACGGTGAGGATGATCTATGGCTATTATATGGAAGATGGCATCCCCCAGAGGCTGTAGGCACAAGCGGTGCGATGAACAGACCACTGGAGCTGACTCGGTGGTTCATGGTAGTGCTCCATGATAGTGCGCCGAAGGGAGAACCATTGATTTCATGGGCCGCTGCGAGGCTGCAAGGGCTGGAGCCGGTGGAGGGATGCAACCCGCAACCATGGGTTGCGGCTTCACCTGGCACCTAGTCTCCTGACCGCGTGAGGAACCCAGAAGGCTGGGTTTGACAGGCCGCATGACAAATCCCCCGACGCGCTAGGAATCTAGGATGAAGAGAGACGGTCATGTTCCATGAAGGCTGGGCCGGATGAGATCGGGTCATCAGGAGACCTAGCAGGCTAGACACCCAACTAAACGAGACTGGGTCCAGTGAGGCCCAATGGGCCTGGCCCACTGGCCAGGCCATACTGGACTGATATAGACCCAATCCAGGTCTGTTCGAGTCATTTGAACTAAACCTGGTCATGTGGGGCCCCCAGGCCAGGTTGGTCGGGTCAGTCCGACTTGGTCAGACCCAGCCTAGATGCAACCGGACCCTGTTTACAAAAATGCTAATATCATTCAAAAAGAGTGCCCGATTGAAGAGACATTTGCATCGTTGGAACCCTCTCAAAGATGCAGATCTTTTGGAATACTCTCTGGAGGCTTTCATGGAAGTCAAAATTCGATGAATAGCTTGAGGAGTGGTTATCCCAGAATCAAACGAAAAATGTGTGGAAATCCTACAGTTGACTGAAACCTAAAGACTGGAGAAAAGATACCATGTGTATATTAGCTTCTATGGCCTAGTGGGAAGTGGATATTAGTGACCCGGAAAAAACATGGTGGGGAGCGGCTCTGTGTGGTCTAGAATACCAATAGTACCCGATAGGAGGAGTACCTCTATATGGCCAATGTGGGAATCGGTTTCTGTGTGACCTTACATGCCCACAATGGGGAGAGTCTTCTCTTTTACCTAGTATACCCATAGTACTCATCAAGGATAACAACCATAGTAGTTCAAGGTTATTGTGAATTTACACTTATGTTACCAAGTAGGCCTATTTTACTCATTGAGGGGGAGGTCTCAGTAGCCCTAGGTGTTCATTGAAGTGACTGATGGTCTTACTTTCCTTACTCTAGATTATACCTTGTGTGAGTTGTCTTGCTTCGTGGTCATGATTCATGGTTTTCTTAATGGATTTCTTTGTGGTCTTTCCTTGTTGATTTCGGGGTCCTTACTGAGTACTGTGTTACTCACCCCTGCACGAGATTCTCCCTCATGTATTGTATATAGTACAGATGACTGACGACTTGGTGGGGGACTTGGAGGCCCAAGACCAAGCAGTTCCCAATGAGATCAGGTAGACATGACATGCTTCTACAGCTTCCGGAAGCTACTCAATACTTACCCATCTGGTGGGGTTTTCAGCAGAAAACTTTCCATCAATCTCGTACTTACTCTTTTTGATGTTGTCTTTTGTTGGGTTTTTATTTTGGCCCATTTACTTTCAGTTGTACCTTTACACTAAGTGATCGTTTAGTAGCATGCATGTTCTCTTTTCTAGTTTTCTTGGGATGTGGTTGTATGCATGTGTGTACAGGTACTCGAGAAAATGCATCCCACTTGCAGGTTAATTCCTTTACTGCTAGTCGCGAACCCCTAGCCTTCAAGTGGCGGGATTGGGGAGTAACGGCACAGACCCCGAGGGACGGGCTGTGGAAACTCCCCATAACCATGAATAGAATACATGCAGCAAAACTTGGGAAATTTTGAAAGTATATTTGATAGAGGGGTTTGAGAAATCAATTTCCATATATTACTCCACAATGTCTGCCAGGAATCAGAAAAGCTGTTAACGGTCTTTTGGGCTAATTTAGAATCACTCTTAGATATAAGAAAATATTCTATGAATAGATTTACAAGGGAAGGTTTATCATCAATATTCACTAAGTGAGAGAGATTTGCAACAGTCAAATCCAAGGTCAGCTCATTCAATTATAAATTTCAAGTATGTGATATTTCTAATACTTGTATCAATGTACCTAAAATGGGAATCCAATAATAAATACCAAGTTATAATAAATATGAGGTGGTCAATAAATTGAGAGACTCACCTTCATTTGTTGAGGCACCTACCTCCTCGGCCATCACATCCCCACTAAAAGTCATTTCAAGTGGTGCCTCTTCATTTTTCACATGAGCCTCAAAATACAACCCTATTAGGGAGGCATGTGCAGTGGGTTCATGTTTTTCCTGTTTAGTAACCTCCAAAAGGTCACTCTCTAGGTCAATATGCACCCCTCGTATCATTCTGAAAATTATTCAAATGGAATGAATTCTTCCTTGGAATGGAATCCTCTTCATAATGATCAGACCCCGTTCCAATGGGGGGATTTTATTAGGTCAAAAAAATTCATGGAAGATTATATGTATTTTTATGAATTTTGGAATGGATGGATTAATATAAATCAAGATATTTCATGAAAATTAAAATGGTTAAGTACCATGATCCATAAAAGAACCCTTCATTCCATATAACATGATCGATATGTGAGTCTACGCTCTTTATAAAGACTCTAAATAGTTCCCCCCACAAATTAAAATAGATTTATGGGGTGATGATTGATTTCCACCCCCAAAAATGAAAATTTATTTGTGGGGTGAAGCATTATTTCCAACACCCCCAAAAATGAAAATTACTTTGCAGGGTGAGGAATGATTTACAGTACCCCCATAAATGAAAATATCTTTGTGGGGTGATGTTTTATTTCTATTAACTTCATAAATGAACATCAATTTTTATAGTGAGACATTATTTTCATCACCCCCTGCAAATGAAAATCTCTTTGTAGGGGTGAAGTGTTATTTCTAGACCCATGTAAATGAAAACTCACTTTGTGGGGTGATATGTATTTTCCAAGCCCCCCACAAATGAAAATTAATTTATGGGGTAAGGAATCACCCTCCCCCTACAAATTAATTTAAGCGTTTTGGGGTGAGGTGTTATTTTCTGGCCCTATAAAAATGAGTTTGCCTTTGAGAGATGAAGTGGTTACCCAAAAACCAAAATCCTATGTGGGTGGTGGTTGGGAAGTTACATCTGTGACCCTATAAGAATTCCCACACATGGACTGATGAGTGATGTATTTTCTTATGCATGATATATTGTGATATAAATATATAGAGACAGTTTGGGCAATAAATTTCATTAGGTAACCATTTACTTCCTAATGAAAAGTAAAATAGGGAATAATAATTAGTGTGCATAGCATAGAAAGTGGTTTGTATAGAAAAAATCATTTACAAATAGTCATCTGCATAATGAAGTCCTTTCCAGACCAGAATTCCATGAACCACATGTTGAGGAGATCCTTCCAGACCACCATCCTACATAAGATATAATATATTGGATGGGGTCCTTCAGTCTCCGTACCCTTCCATGTATCATCCGGCCTTATCTTGTCCCCTCAGTGGAATGTTCAAACAACCCTCTCTGTCAACCTCTCATGTGTACCACAAAAACCCAAATGCGCCCCTTAGAAAACTATCATGACAAGAACTATTCCAAATCCACCAGATATATATGATCAAACCAATGGGCACATCAGTTTTTTCTCGCAATCATACATTACCGTGTTAAATGAGGTCATATTGGTAACCTGCCTAAAAATGGGGATCCTCAAAATTTTCTTCACCATAAATTCCCATCATAACGAAGATCCTAGCCTTAGAGGTATTTCGAAAGACCTTCCCATTTTAAAGAGTGAGGGGAACCACTTTCATTTCCTTTTAATGAGGTCTAATGTTGTATCCTCCTCTCATCGTTTCTAAAATAGGGAATATGAAATCCCTCATGAAGTAATCCCCTAGTATTTCATGTGGTCTGCCTCCATATGGGCACATAAGTCTAGATCCTATTTATGAAAAAAAAGAGAGGAGACGGGTGCCAAATCCATTTATCTCTCCCATAATCCCATCCTAGTTCTGAAAATAAAAGAGGAGACAAGCATATCAATTCCCTTTCTCTCTCCCGTAGCCTTGGCCTCATCCACCCACAAACAAATGAGATTGTGGGGTTTTATAAATTGTCCACTTCATCTTATTTATCACACTAAGAATGAATTACATGTTCTTAGAGGTTGGAGATGATCATAACATTCTCATGATCAAATATCTATATCGGGAGAAGATTCCCTTTATGAATCTTCCTCTTTCCTTCACCAATGGGTCTTATATTTTGTATTAGACCCAACCATGTTTTCACCATCTTAAAAGGATATTTTCGCGATAAGGAAACTGGGCCTCCTTCAAAGGTGTAAGACCCAACTATAAAAAATGCAAGGGATTTGATTCCCAACCAAATGGGATACATGGGAAGCCTCCTTGAGGTCCAAACCCAACACCAAAAATTTACCCCAATTTTCTCTAGGATATATCCCCAGTAGGGTCATTTCTAAATCAGAGGGCTATATTCTATCATGATCTCCTTCACTACCATCCTTATTGGATTAAATTCCCAATAATTTCACCCACCAAACATGGAAGTCTACATCCCATTAGAGTCCTTTGGGAAACTTTAGAATAATCTCCACACTAGCCATTGACTAGGAATCTTTTAGCTAGATAACTTTTCTTCATGAGGCTAAACTAAACAACTTGATCCCCATCGCATGACCTTAAAAGGCATGACGTGTCATGTTAAGCGGCACTGAACTACATGTATTCTAATTCCTCTCACAAGGATATATAAGAAGCCCATATCATGGTCCTAATACCACCATAAAAATAAGTTCCATATTCCTGGATGATGTTAAATTCCATAACACCCCCCTGTCTGGCTTAAAACTGACATCTAGATAATAAAAAAATAAAAGATTCTCCAATCTTCTCACAAAACGGTACCATCGATGTATAACCTCAAATACATACAGATGTATCCCTCAATGAAGAACCTCAAATACATATAGATGATTCTAAAATTGACACATTCTAAATAATTTATTTTTGATTCAAGAGATACCTATATAATATTTGGTATTTAATAAAGGATCCATGAATATGTCTTAAATATATAAGATAGTCCCTAAGTAGGAAAAAGTTCCCCCCAAAACGGTTAGATGAGGCCAACCTTCCATCCTATCAGCCAAGGCATCTTATAATGGCCTCATTAGAGAAATCCAAGTGGAAACATGCATTTGTAAATATAATCCACATTGACTCAAAATGATCGTAGTTGCATAGAGCATTAGAAACATTTATAGAACCATTTTACCAACTAGATGTGTATCATGCGTATCGATGTGTACTACCCATAGGTTTCATCAGCATAATGAGACATAATTCAATATTATACATAGTCCTACATGCCCTATTCATACTCACATATAATGGCCCATACAAAAGAGTTATCCCAGAGTTGTATTATCCTTATGATTTTTAATCTTGTTGACAACCTCCCGATTCCTCCATCCCTAAAAAAGAAGAAGGGTTACATGACCTACTGAGTGGTTGATCGTGCCATAGTCATGTATAACCCGTTAAACTAGATTATTATATGATTCTAACATCTTTAAAAAAGCTCAAATTATTGAAGGACCACCCATCTATCATAAGGGTGTTGTTTCATAAAAAATAGTCCTACTCAAGAAAAATGGAACCCAAATGTAACCTCACATTTGAAAATTAAAAGCATCCTTTGCTGGTGATAATTTACCTTATAGGGTACTACCTCAATAGTTTGAACCCTATTTTATAAAATTCCTCAACATTTAAACTAGACTCATGTTAAGAAGGTCACTATGATCTACCTGCTATATTTTAGGCTCAAGTGATAACAGAAGAAGCCTACAGACACTCACATTCCTACTCTAGGGAAACTATCATGGAAACATTATAACTAACCCTTGCATGAATAATGAAACTAAGAACACCAAATTATGGTTTTAGTTTTAAAGAATTTAATTGATTATCATTTAACAAATCACATAAATCAATTAATGAATAAGGGATATCAAGAACAAGTTATAAAGGAAAAGTTTACCAAAAACTTTATTTGGATAACGCCATAGGGTAATATAGAAAAGTTATATCAAAATTCATTTCAATAATTATTTATTTAGCTGACATTATGTCACAATAACGTAATTTATCTTACAAATTCCTTTTATACATTTTATTTATCCATAGATTCTCATATTTGGATTAGATATAGAAAATTTCAATTCAATGTTATAGACAGAAACACCCTTTAGGTTGTAAATGGAATTTTAATTAACTAAAACCTCGTAATAATAAATTTCAAAAGTAAAATAAAAAAATTAATTTAAGGGTATCTAATCAAATAATATTCCACCATATGTTTATACATATCACTATATAAGTGTATACCGACACTTTAAATAACTATCCCTATTTATCATAAATATTCCCCCATAGGGTTAATTACTAAGAATAAAAGACAAAGGTAACTTATTAGGGTCCTATCATTCAAACCTAGTTCTATCTAATGAGAACCAAAAGCATTCAATTCATTTAAGATTTATTACACCCTTAGTAGGTTCAACTCATAATAAACATGCCACAACTGACCTACTTGTTTCCAATTGTGCATTTATAAATTTTTTCATATAGGTCATCATTCCCAAATAAAAATGGTAAAATAATTTATAAATTAAACCATTTTCTATAAGGATTTTAATTTATCATATACCACGGTTTAGTTAGATGTGTTACCATTCCCAATTTATAAAAGTACATGACTTTATAAGTTATAATCGACATGCATGTAACTATTTATGGGTTCATATATTTAATTTCAAAATTTAATAATTCCATAAAATATAATTTGATTATATGGGACACCATTTAATATTTATATAGTCCCATACTCTTTATAAATTGTATTTGTGCCCCCATATAATCATAACCATTTATGGTTCATCCCATGAAACCATTGGCCTATGGATAAAACATGATTTTTTTAATTAAGGCTCCACCATAAAGTTATATAGGAAAACACCATTTAGTTTGATTTATCCCTTTTAATGACTAATAATTTATCAAAATTACAATGAGGCATGCTATTAAAAGTAATAAATAAGAGTAGAAATGAAAATATACTACATAAATAGAGAATATAGGTAGACAAGATAATAAATAACCCATCATGTTATATAAGGAAACTAGATAATAAATCACCTAAACATTGTATATAGTCAGACATGCTAAATAATAATGCATCATGTCATTTAATTTTACAAAGTACATCCAAATTTTATCAAGCTGTCAAGCAGTGTAATGTACATGGCATGGGATTTGCATGGAATGTGAATCTCAATGTGCCTGTAATGATGCATGTGAAAATACCTCCTTTTCATACCAGAACAAGGGTAAAATATAATAAATATCATAAATTAGTAAGCAGTGGAAATTAAATTAATCACTCTTATTTAAAAAATAATTAACTATTATAATGAACAATGTGAACAATATTCCCATCCCGGGTCACTTGGTCTCTTCCTCGTACATGTGTTAATCACCCCCATACACAACTATTTACTAAGTGTCGACACATTCCTAGTCTATTTTCTACTATCTTAAAATATTAATAAAATGGAAAATAATCTTAATACAAGTTTGTAACGTCCCAACCTAGGAGCCACTGAAACAACACCCCAAGCTAGTCAGTCACATGGCCTCAAGCATGCCTCCTTATACACTGGAGGCTTCCAACTAGAAGAACTGGTCTAATGATGGTACAGTGGGGATAATATATCATCAAGTGTATAGTATCACATCAATACATAATAAACGAATAAATAAAGGAATAAATATAAATGAAATTAAGTGGAATTAAAACAAAAAATATGTCAATGCTAAATATAATACAACCATGCATGTACATGTGAAGCTATAATATACAAAGAAGAATACATACAATAGGTAATACATAAAATGTATAAATAAAAGAAAAAAATACTAAAAGGATATCTACATGAGAATATTAAGCACTATCTCAATCATGTGCTCCTCTACTCCCATGTACAAGTGTCACAACACATAGCATAATCCATAAAACAAGAACCTACAACTAGGGGATCTATTCGGGTAACAATCAAAGACCTGAACAAGGTGTGAGATATACTTAGTAATCCACCTCCAATGGAATCTAATTAAATCTAGATCATGAATATAAAAGACAGTACTGTTCAGGTATAAAAATTAGGCAATGAGTCAATAAATGTAAACAAGTTGAGGTCAGGATCCCCAAGGACACATGGTCCACCACACCTTCTTCAGCCTAAGATGGAACACCTCTGAATATATCTCACACAAACACACATATATATAAAATTATAGGTGTGTATATATATATGTCGATATATGAACTATATATGTTGTATAATATATAGATATATATAAATATATACGTAGTACTATTTACGACCTGAGGCATAACTCAAGCATCCATGAATAATCATAATAATATCATAAGAGTAACAAGGGACACCATACCTAAGTATCATGATTGATAGAGGATTCTATTCCAAGTCTCATAAATAATATGGTCTTCCATGAAAAGTATCATGATAAACAAATTATTCCATGATGAGTATCATAAATAATATAATACACCATGTCAAGCATAACGAGTAATAATGAGAAGGGGCATACCCAACATCCTAATCAAGGGGTGTGAAATGCCATTTCCAGCAACCTAAGTGAAGTGAAACACCATGTACAACATCATCAATAAATGGGGTTTAAAATAACATATCCACAACCCTAACCACGGTCCCTTTGTAATATACCAACATATGGTAACCCTAAAATCCCTATGATCACTTATCCTAACCATTCCTTAAAGAGGAACCCAGCTTCGCTCAAGAAAAATGGACCTTCATTAATATGTTTCATTTACTATTTAAAACCATTTCATGAGAAGATAAATGCCATCATTAGTTCAATTATAAATGATAATGAGGTCCATGTCCATAAGCATTCCATTCACTATTCCAAATATCTCTATTAGATTGCCCCATTTTATTAGAGAAGATAGTGCACCTCATATGAATATTTATTATAAAATGGTGTAATGAAAATATTTAAATGGTCATATAACTCAATTTAATTATCCCTTATATGATGGATTATTCATCACACATCATAATTTGATCAAGAGTATGAAATTAATTATAATTATAAGTTTTTAAAACAATACCCCTGGGGCACTAAGAAGATTATAGGTCTTGGACATAAAAGAAATGCACCCAACGGTGTGGTTCAAGTATAGGGGAACAACCTCCAATGGTTTAAATTAAAGAACTATGGATTTATAAATTTAGGAATTATCATATAAATATTTAGGTTTTAATTTAATAGGTGGCGTATAGAAATTATTTCATGCATTACAACAACATAATTTATAAAACAATGAGACTTTAAGGAAAAATCCATAGACCACCTACCTTGTTCTTAGGATGCTTCACTCATCCGTTATCGTGCTTTGATTCAAACTAGTTCAAGAGAAATCCTAAGATTAGAAAAATTCATAAAAATAGGAAATATTATTTTTTATTGAAATAGTATTAAATATAGCATGATAAAATAAGAAAAGAGGGAAGGGTAATCATATAATCACAAAGGGGATTCAAACATAAAAGGAAGTGAGTGATTATGAGCTCATATATAGGATAACCATCCATTCCTATGATGAGGACAAGGGGATATTGAATAGAGGAGATTCTCAATATGTAGAGGAAATGAATGGTAAGAGGAAGGTAAAAAATATAAAGGTAAAAAAGGGCGGTTTCACCCTTTTAAATGAGATGCATTATTTGGCCATATGGTTTGGACAAACTATGTGCCAAACATGCACACCCAATTACTAGGTGGAACTAATCATATAGGCCAATTTAATAGTTTGAATATTGTTAAAAAGCTCATGTGTCATACTCTTTAATTTTCTATAGAACCTTTCACATAGTTGTGTGTCTTTGAGTGAATGGTTTAAATAACCATGTGACACCATCCAGACACCCTCCATGCCCTGCACAGTTTAGGGGAACAGTTAAATGATATTTGATGATTAATATTATTTTTTAGGTTGTTCATACTATTTCTGGGAATATTATAATAGTTATATTAATATAGTTTTAGAAAAAGGAAGAAATATAGTCTGGATGACAAACCGTCACATCTTACAAGGAAATGGGGAGTGAATCTACAATTTAAGGGGGAACAGGGTTCAGTGCCTACCACTAGTTGTTTAGTATGCCATTATTTTTTTACATAAACACTTTGGAAGATAATTATTAATTTTATTTTCAGAACATATGTTTTTTCATATGGATTTAAATTTGATTGAAAATTAATTTGGTGATTCGGTATTAAAAGTTATTTCACAAGAAGTTCATGGTTTTGGGAACCTTATATAATTAAGGTAGATCAAACATTATGGGATTTAATTTAAAAAATAAAGATTGAATTATCTTTTAGAAGCATATATTATTTTATAATGGATTTGAGGTGATTCAAGTTATTTATGGAAATTATTAGTATATCTTATAGATTATATGATTAGGAAAAATACTTTTTTTCATGAGACTTTAAAAGATATTTGTTTTATTTATAGATAAATGTAAAATAAATCATGGAAGAATATGTTATCGAACCCTTCTGATTTTTGGGTTTCAATATTTGTCATGAATATTTTGAAGATAGTTTTTTATTGAATGAACTTAGATAAACTTTGGGCATAATTGTTAAGGAATTAGATATTATTATTGATTTTCACCATATAAGGGTTTATTCATTTTGTGAATTATCTTACCCTATGATAACAATTTTGGATTTGGTTAATTTCTAAATATAGTAGGAATATCATGTTATCCTTTTATTGAATTATATGATCTGATAAGATTGTATTTTTGGGCTTCAGGCATAAAAAAAGAAAAAATAATCTTTTTTTAAATGGGAAAGGGAAAATCCGTTTTTATTAAAAAAAAAGAAAAAAAATATGGATGAGGCCATACAAGCAGTTATGTCCTCATGCCAAGACCAAATAAGATGCATCAAAAATCATAATCAAAATGACATAAAGGGTCATAATAGTCATACCATTCTGATTCTGAATCTAAGGGTCCATGAGACCAGGAAACCATGGTTGGCTTAAGGTATGAGTAGTCTTTACTATATCTTGACTTCCATGGAGGGATGGGTTTGAATATTTCCCCATCCACAAGAACTTTCTGACCTTTAAACAATGCATGAATAAAGGAATAATTTTTTTGGGAATCATCTTCAATATCATCTCATTTTCCATGGATACCCTGAGTTCCTCTTAGTTTATTGATTTACTCCTATATCTTTGAAATATTTTCATTATTACTAGGGTTGAGTTGCTCATCAGTTTCAAGATTGATGGTTAGTATGCAATGACCCATTTCCTCACCAGGTTTCAAATTACCCAACTCTTCTTTATTCAACTCTCCTTGCTTTGGAGCTGATATTAGAATTATTATCCTCAATCCAACCAATTCAAACCTATATTCCTCAGTTACATGGTTATAATTAGTCCAAGGTTCCTATAGTATGTGTGCTTGAGTATACTCCTCAACCATTCGTATAGTACTAACATCAACATGCCCCTTATCCCTGTCAGGAGGGGAATTCTCTCCACCCACAAAAACTATATTATTATGCACTTTTCTTCTATCTCAATTTCTTTGTACATGAATCTTTATTATGTCATTTTAAATAATAAAAATAAAACTCCACATTCTTGTGACATGTATCCTTGGCATGACCAATTAGTTGAAAATCCTGACAAAAATCAAGAATTATTTCATATTCAACTTTAAGGGAGATATCATCCTCCAATGTAGATTAGACTATGTTGTAAATAAGGCAAGATCTCAAATCAACTTCTACTAGCACTCTAGCATGATGACCATATTTTGAAACCTCAATGGTCCAATCCATTTTGATCAGGATTCCCACAGTAGAGACAATATCAAATAAAATATTAAGATTCCAAAATATCTAGTTAAGACCAAAAATTTTGATTTATATTTGCGATCTATTGTTTTTTTATCACAAATGGATTAAATCAAAAATCCCATTATTGAAATTAAATAATACCTATAATTAACACAATTGAACCAATCCCCCAAGATTTTTTCTTAAGATCCTTTCAAGGAAAAATGATACGGTAGAAACCCTGACTGATTGGAATGCATTTCCAGTCATAGGAACCCCATGCAGAAGTAAGCCTACGAAACACATTGTCGGTTTTCCAAAGCTTTCCTCTACTAGGAAGAACCATCTTGGTAATGACAGAGTGCTTAAATATATTGAATCTGTCCAGTTTATCCTCCTTATTAGCAATCACCTAGGAGGTGTCCCCTTTCTTCATGATGCATTCTAAAAAAACATCCAAAATGTATTCTATTCAGTTAAGATTCAACAAAACCAAAATGGGGATACCTAGTGGTTGACAGGTGATTCTTCCCCATGACATATACTGCAGTTTCTTCCATATGATTAGATCCATGATTCCTATACAGCATGTTCTCCATGTTTTCTAGGACATCCATATTCCTGGATTATTTGAGAACCCCGTTAAAATTTCCCATCGCTTTCGTAGCTTGATTCGTCTCCTCGCCAACACTAGAAGATCTACATTGATCATTCATATCAGCTACCATCATAAAAGGATGACACAAACTAGATGCATCAGCTGCCATATGTCTAGTCTAGATTATCTTCTCCGACACTTCATTCATTCCGGTCATTCCCAATCCTGATTTACGAGATCCTCTAATAACCAACGAGGACTGATGCACTCCATCCCCATATTCCCCCATCGACAAAACCCAACATCCATCTATCACCTTATGAAAAGATCTCACATTAATATATCTGAAATTTTTTTGTTCAAATTGGAGATATTTGATATTTCCTGCATCCACTTAAAGAGAGAAAAGAGAATCCTATCCTCTATCCACTAGGACAGATCCAAAATAGTGAGTTATTACCACTGTTGATTGACCAAGCTATCCAGACTACCAAAATCACCATTGTTGTAGAGCTCTATAACCCTCGCTATCTTGAAAGAAAAAATCATCTTAAATACTCTTTATTTGGAGAAAAATATGTGATTGTGGTAGAAATTGATTTAATTTTGAAATTAAAATTGTAAGGAAAATAAATTGTCCTTATTTTCATATTCTAGATGGTAATAAATTTTTTTAACTCTTGAAAATGATACATTTATCCCATTAGCTTCATTTCTGATGAGATGATTGGTTATTTTTACACCTCTTTGGTTTGTATTTTTTATGGTTGCTAAATTTTTCATGATCATTAAATTTATTATGATCATCCATCTATGTCCCTATCTATTATATTCTAAGAATTACACTTTTCTTTCTTGTCCATATATTTACTTTCTAGTAATGTTTTCCTATATGGAATCCTAGTTATGCATTATTCTAGATGACCTTCATACTCACCTCTGTCTCTTTTCAAGTGGACGTTTTATTAACCCTTTTTATAATGAGAGATTTTAACAGGGATGGTTTGAAATTTCAAACCCTTTTTTATCAAGTTTCTCTTAAGATTATGTGGAAATAATTTATTAAATAGGATATAATTTAACACCCAGATATTTTAAATGGATAACATTATGTTCGATAGTGTATAAGACAAGCAAAATTGAGTGTAAAAAACCCGTGAAATATATAAACGTTATAACTTAGCTGTTAAATGGGTACATAAGAATAGGATTAAATATTTTTCAAAAAACATATAAAAATTTATTATTCAATATAAATTTATTGATAAATTATTAGTGAATAATCACTCAATTTTTAGTAATGTCATTTTATTTATCAAAAATATATTTTCTTGAAAATTGTTTTTTATTTTATTTTATGAGAAAATATTTTAATTAATTTATAGAAATTGTTTGAAATTTATTCGATAATATTAAATTTATTTTCAAAATCATCATATACAAATTAAATTAGAGTGAGATTTTAGGATTTTTTAGAAAAATATTTATTTTTTTAGTGATTATTGAAAAATTTCATATTTTGTAAAACTATCATTTCTTTTCAATAAATTATGTGATTTAAAAGATACATTATTATTTAGGTCTTCTTTAAAGTAACATAAGTGTTATTAATTTATATTTAATCCAATTAATCACATTTTAATCATCTTTATTCTAGATTTTAGTATATGTTTATTTTTAATCATAAAAATGTATTTATCTGAAAACTGTTTTAAAGTGCATAATGTTTATCCATTTTAATTAAATAAAATAAAATCTAACAAGGAATTATTTAAATTAAATTAATATAATATATATCTATAAATATGAATTAAAATTCATATATCAATTATTACTAGTCATAAAGATTATATAAGATCATCTTATGCTTGAAAAATACATTTCTTGAAAACCCAATTTTTCATTACATTTGTGGGGTTTATTTTAAATCAAATTATACTACTTATGTGAATTTAATATTATAAAATGGATTAAATATTTTTAATTAGAATAATTTATATTATATAATATGTTAAACATTATTTTTTTGTCATAATGAATTATGAAAACAGTAAAAAAAATATGCGGTTAAGGTGAAAACGAGTTTACGGAGGGTTAAACTAAAACAATAAAGGTTAAAATGACTTAAAAACATATCTAAATTATATTTTATAGACATATTTAGATATTATATCATATAATTATTGAAAATTTTCTATTTTGGAGCCTTGTTAAATCTGTAAAATGTCGGTAAAATTTTTTTGTTTTAAAATATTCAAAGTGTGTCCTCTCCCCCGCTAATAAAAGGAAACCTCATGTACTCTTCTATTAATACCTTAAAATAATTTTTGGTTCATCCAGTAAATACCCAAATACCTTATTTACTTCCCTCTTCATTTCCTAGATTCATTTTTTTGATCATAAATCTAATATTGTAATGATTTAGATATTATCCTAATTAGGTGGTCTAAAGAATAGGTATAATTCTTAACTGTATGTTTGTGTTTTTTTATTCTTAAAGATACTCAACATATCAATAAAACATTATAATATAATAAAATAAATATATATAATATACTTATATTTTATTATATTAATTTCATAACCTATATCCATCTCTTATTCCATCAAAAGGGAAATGAAACCATTATTCGTGTGTTTGATAGACTAATGCCTCGCGAACTGATGTGATTAATTTTTTATCATCTCCTATAAAATATGGTTATAATGATGTAATTAATGTTTTAATATTATATTAATTAAAATTTATAATTTTAAATTATAATATATAATTTTTTTCTTACCTTTCCACTCACTTAAAAATGATAATGTCGTTCGTGTGGACGTGTTGACTACCACCTCCAAGAAGCAATGTTATTTTATTTT
This sequence comes from Viscum album, assembly GCA_963277665.1. NCBI lineage: Eukaryota > Viridiplantae > Streptophyta > Magnoliopsida > Santalales > Viscaceae > Viscum > Viscum album. The sequence continues at coordinate 597,692,515 of OY728134.1, read as the reverse complement.
CATCACCACATCACATGTATGATATATATAAGTATGTTTAAATAAATAATATTGTTTTTAGGATATTATTATAATTATTTGAAGATAAATTTTTCTTACTTTCTTTCTATAATTATCATTGAAAAATGGAAATGTTACTCATGCGTACGTACGACCTACCATAACCATGATTATAATGTTTTACATTTTTCACAACCATCATTCATGTTTGTTTTTAAATTATAATTAATGTATAAAATTGATAATTATATCATTATTATTATTTTTTATATTATGTAATAATGAATTATTTGGCCAAAGTCAACACATCGAATTAGTTTTGAAAATATGGACCCAACATCCTCAAAACAACCAACGTGGACTTAAATGATTAATTAATTAAATTAAATATGAAAATAAATGGATTAATGATAATTTATTAAACCTATAAAATTTTATTATGAAATAAAATAATTTATATAATTTTATTATATATGATTTAAAGGACATACATAGAAAGCTTGAACTCTAGGTATGAGTTTCTCATCTCACTTTTATTTATGTGATGCATATGTTATATTCATCACTTATTTTTTTGTAGTGTATATATTGACCATGAATTTATTTTATGTTTATTTTGATGAAAATTATTTAGATTTACAAATCCATATAAGGTTTCCACTTTCATGTGGTTTTTGATCCAATGATTTCCAAATCAGTAATTGTTTCTCATCTCACTTTTACTCTCGTCAAATGTATGACATATTCACCAATTATTTATTTTATATGTTGTATATTCTACCCATTTGATATGTTATATCATCAATACCTTCATTTTAAAGGTATTTAATGTTTCATTTGAATTTATTTCTTTCATGGGTCTTATTTTTGAAAAGATACTAATGTGGAAAAGGATTTTTGTTACAACCTCCTTTCTTTTTGGGATTATTTATGATAAAGGTTATTTTGGTGGAAATAATATGATCTTATTTTATTAAACCATTTAACTTTTATTATTCTCTTATTATTACTTTCATTCACATTTCTAATTTCAACTTCCTCCCTTATTGATTAATCAAACATCAAGAAATTGTTTTGTAAGTGTTATTTATATTATATCTTCTTTTATATTTGGAATATTTTCAGTCCTTATCCATGTATTCTAAAATACATTCACAAATATTTTTACTATCATCTTATGATATTTAAAATTAAGTTATACATTAATTTTACTTTTTATTAACTGGTTTGAAATTAATATTCCTATCAATTTCTAAATGAGGTACTTTTTACTTTGTACCAAAAAAGTGAAAGGAATATTTATTTTTACATGCTCAGCATGAAAACATTTTCCATCATAATTACAAATCTTTGTTTTAAAGATTATCTTTTATGTTTCAAAGGTTATTTTAGATGAAAATGACTTTCATTTATTTTTTAGTTTTTAGTTTCTAAAAGTTATTTTCAAAATGAAAATTTTATTTTCCTCAAGAATTTTTTCAATGATATTTTAATGGAATTTCCATTCATCAATGTCAAAAACCATTTATGTAACTATTTACAACATTATAAACAATCACACTCATTTTGAGCTGATTTAGAGTTTCCTTCCATAGGTATGAAACCACTTAAACTTCTCTAATGAGGCCTTTATAAAATTCATTGGTTGAGAGGATGGGATTTCAGGATCATTACACCCTTTTAGGGGGGAATTTTTCCTAGTGTTCGGATTTATTATAGATTTAAGACATATTTCCGAATACTTTAATAATACCAAATATCAAACGGATCTCCCATGCAATAATAATCAATTATTTAGCATGTATTGATTTCATAATCATCTGTATATATCCTTGGATATTTATAAATGAAGGAATATGTATGTATCTTATGTTATCCATTGATGTTACACTTTTTTGATAATATTGGATATTATTATATCATTAATTATCGAGATTCTAGTTTTAATCCACTCAGTGGGGTACTCTAGAGTTTAATGTCCTCAAAGAAAATTGAAGTTATTTTGATGGTGGGATCAGGCCCATGAGAGGTGATTCATACATATCCTTGTGAAAGGAATAAAAAACCAAATATTTTGGTGACACTTAATGGGACACATCATACCTTTTAAGGTCATGTGAAGAGGACCAAAAAATGTAGTTTACAATCATGAAACAAGGATGTCTATGTGAAATATTCTTAGGTAATGGATAGTGTACGGCTTACGCTGAAGTAGCCCAATGGACTTAGAATGGATGTGGACTTCTAAGTGGTGGAATGATCTTTTTAAGGATGTAATCCAATAAGCACGGTGATGAAGGATACTCAGAAGGAATATTTCCTTCAGAGTTTGATATGACCCTACTGGGGATATAACCCAGAGAAAATTAGGGTGAATTTGGGGTGCTGAGTTTGGACCTCAAATAGGTTTCCTACATATCCCATTTGGTCAGGAATCAAAGGCCACACAGTTCAAATGGTTGGGCCTTACAAATTTAGAGGAGGCCCTTGAAGGTAACCTCATTGGTAATATGGCCCTTTGAGGTATTTATAACAAGGTTGGGGTTTATACTGAATAAGAAGCCCATGGAAGGTGAGAGGGAGATTCATAAAAGGAATATCCTCCAGTTACAAGTATTTGATCATCCAAATGTTGTGATTATTACTAACCTCTAATCCCATTTCAGTCATAATCAGTGTGAGAAACAAGAGGAAGTGAAAGATATTAAAAACCAAACAGTATCATTTTTCCACAATTGGATGAGTTCGGGACTACGGGATATAGAGAGAGAAATGACCTTGAGGTTCCCATGTTGTCTTTTATTTTCATTACTAGGTCGGGGTTATGGGAGAGAGAAATGGATATGGCACCCATATCCTCTCTTATTTTTGTAGTAAGGATATGGAATTATGTTCTCAGGTAGATATGAATCTCATTAAAGGTTATGGTTTCACTCCAAGAGGGATTCCCTATTCCCAATTTTATATAATATGGGAGAAGGATACGTCATTATCCATCTTTAAAGGGAAAATCATGTGGTTCCCCTCATTCTTTGAAATGGGGAGGTCCCTTTCACTGCCTCTAAGGTTGAAATCCTCATTACCATGGGAATATATGTTCCATAACATTATAAGGATCTCCCTTGTTAGTTAGGTTACCAATAAAAACTCATTTACCATTTGAATTTATGACCGAGAAGGCATGTTGGTGTGCCCTATACACTGATCACACAAATATGGAGGATTTGGAAGAGGTATTGGCTAGAAGGTTCATGAAAGTTCCCATTTTGGTTTTAGCACTTTATGAGAGAGGTTTATGGAAAGGTTTGTATGAACTATTCATATAGGGGCTGAGATAAGGTTGAATACCACACGGAAGGGTACTAAGACTGAAGGACCCCAACCCTCAGGTTGTTTTCTATGTGGGATGGACATCCAAAAATATTCAATCAACATGTTGATCACATAGTGTAATTCCAAAAAGTACTTCACTATAAAAATGGTTTGTCTACAAAGGGATTTTTTCGATGTGAACCGATTATTATTCCCTCTATTTCTTTAGGATATGTAGTAAATAATTACTTATTCAAATATATTTCTCAAAACTTCTATCTCTATGTCTCTATTTGCCTCTCACACACCATATCATGTACAATAAAAATCCACTCTTCATCAGTTCTTATGTGGGATTTCTATAGTGGTATGTATGTAACTGATCAACCGCCACCCATGAAGGATTTTGGGTTACAGGTAGCCTCCTCATCCCACAAAGTAAAATTCATTTATGAGGGGGATGAAAATAATGCCACACCCCACAAAGAGAAAACAATTCGGGGTGAAAACGGGTGACACCTCACCCTAAAAGGTAAATTTTTCATTTGTGAGGGGGGGCACAAAATTGTTCCCCTCCCCAAAAAGTGATTTTTTATTTGGGGGGACACTATGTAGGGGCATTATCTGGAGGTACTATGTGAAGTGGTAACTCACATAGCGGTCATGATATGTGGAAAGTGATATTCCTTTGTGGATCATGGTACTTTAATATTTTAATATTCAGGAAATATATTAATTTATTTTAATCTATCCATTAAAAAATGAATAAAATCTTTTCAATCTTCCATGAAAACTTTTCCTAAACAAATAAAATTTCCCTCTTCATAATGGGGTCTGATCGGCATGAAGAAGAGTCTATTACAGGGAAAATCCAGTCCATTTGAATGCTCTTTTGGATACTTTTTGGGTTTCATGTGGACCCAAAAAGGGTTCCATTCATATTAAAGGTGTTAAAATCAACCCATTTTCACTTGGTGAATCAATTTCTTTTGTATTCTATCTGATCTTGCCTGCGTAGCATCCTTCATCTCATTGAATTTCCCTTGAAAAAGGGATTTTTCACATAGTTAAAAATATCATCCAAAAATAGGTATTTTCTTCAAACGCATTATGTTCCATTTTGTTCAAATTATTCCTACATATAAATAAACTGTCTTACATAGAGACTAAAGTGTTTTGAAGCCCACATAGTCACTTAAGTGCTTTTTGGTTCACTAGGCTTGGAGTTTTTATGATTTGATGAATCAAACATATTTTTGTAGGTTTTTCTTTCCATATTGATAAAATGGATTTTAGAAAACATCCTCTATCTAGTTCATTGACTACTCCATCCATAATCTAGAGAGGAATTTCTATTACTGAGAACAATGAAATAGATCCTCAAAATTATATCATTCATTTGGGAGGGTATTCTAAAGAGTCTCCTTTCGCTAGAAATTATATACTATACATTTTATAATAAATCATACCTATAAAAATTTAGGCTACAATATTATACTCCAATCCTACTGGATGATGAAAATATTACACATGTTTGGTTTGAGGTGTCCTCAAACCATGTTCAAGTGAACAACTCTGTTGTGGGATAAATCATTTTTAAGTAAGGTCAAGAAAAGGTTTCCATTCTGAATGGTTCCTTTTTGACTCAAAGTTACCAGAATAATCATGAAATATTATTACAGTCCAAAATTCAAGATTACTTGCCTTTTTTTAACCTCCGGGGAGGGCATCCCAATAAAGGGTGGAGTTCCATGTGTGATATGTGGTCTAGAGAGAGTTTTCTAATGAATGGGCCTCGGAAATATGAGTAAACCCGAATTGTATATAACATTTAAAAATAATGGAGGTCATCAACTTATATCTAGAGGAATAGATTTACTAGTTCTCATTATATTCACCAAATGGTATCTTACCTGAATTAATTAGTTGTTGGTGTTTGAGCAGAAAGGCCTTCCACTTACCATATGGTGATTTTGGAAACATTTTATCTGATTTCTACCAATTAGGGGGAATTCACATTCTTAAAAATATTTATGATGAGATTCTTACTATATATAACACTTGGTAAGATACCAAACATATTTCTCTATTAGAAATAGACATTCTAATCAGAGTAGAGAAATCATCGGGTCAACCCCTTCACACTCGTTAACTTATTTCATTCAGTGAGTGGATAATTTTTTTTAAAAGATAATGGTATATGGTTGAAGTTTCGGCACACTAGGACTCATCTAACTCAAAAATATTGAGGTTTTATAGGTTTATATTGGTCCACTCTAAAATTATGACAACACACTGCATAGGGATATATTATTCGGAAAGACATATCTATAGACTTTGGATTGGAAGGATTTTGTGCCATGTTATTTAGTGGATGTTTCTTCCCATTATTAGTTTTAGGGTATTTCAAGAAAAATAAATATTAATGTTTTAGATAAAATAGTTTTGAAAATTAATTGTGAGAGTAGTAATATCAAACTAGGTTTTGTAGTCTCTAAATATGAAACTCCCTACATAGATCTTACTCGCATTTAGGGAGAAGTGAATTTTATTCTTAGCATGTATCCATAAATTGGAGAACATGTTTTAGAATCTTATTTGTAGATCTAACCCATATAATAGAAATGGGGAATAAATATTCTGATTCACAAATGGTTTAAATTCCATATACTTATACATGGATCAAGCTCTCATGTAGGAAAGAAAGAGGTCAAATAAATGGGTCATGGGGTAAAGATTCCTACTAATCAAAATGAATCTCTAGATCTTATATGCTCACATGAGTCATGATAGGAATGAGAAACAAGAGTAAACATAGGAAAAATAATTTAATTCACATGAGGGTTCATGATAGGGAACATGTTTCATAATTTTTTCCTCAATCATATTTCATGATTGATGTCAATGAAAACTCATGACTAAGACCCGATAACCATGGCCAATTAATCCTTGAGAAATGATGGGACCCTTGTATATATTGAATTCTTATCTAGGGAAGGAAATTATTCATATTTCAACCTAACATGGGGTTAGAATAATGTGATTTAACAAAGAGTGTTCTAGGAACCTTTTCATGGATCTATCTCTCATGTAGGTAATGGGTCATATAGAATAGACCATGTGTCATGCAGTTTAATGTCATGCTATAAGGACTTTGGTGATTTATAGTTTAGGGTCATATGATAAGGACCTTTCCTTACAGTTTAATATTATATGTCTTGGATGAGTTTATATAGTTTAATTTCAATTTTAAAAGTATACGGAATGCATATTTTAACATTATGATGGGGGGATGTAATATTGTTTTCTCTTAAGGTCATATAGCTTTGACCAAAAGATTAATGATTTTTCATTCCATGTTTATCTAACCTAGAATGTTCAAATATCATTTAGTCATAAATATGTGAAGTTATAAGATGAAATCTAGATACTTCCAGATCAAATAAGTGGAATGATGTAATTATAAATGGAATGACAGCATACCATGTTCAAAAAGTGATTTCCAGTACAAAATATTTGGGGATTATGGAGATATAAGAGGTCCCTCCTAATGATGACTATTCCTCTAGTTGATAAAACTTTTAAGGTTTACTTATGCTAATATAAACAAGTTCATGTTATATATAGTCATAATAGATGTGTTCCATGAAAACTGAAATTCAATCACTTGTGGCTAGGGGAGGCTTATCGAAATTTAGATTTTCCTAGACAAAAATATTGATTTGTTCAAGGAATGATCCTGAGTATGGAAGGAGAATTTCATGTTAAAATCACCCAAGAAAGGGTAAATATTTTCTGATGTAATTCTGATCCATGTTCAAGGAGATAGATTTTTTATTGCAGCTGGGCCCGAGACATAGGTTTTAGGCATCTCTTCATATCTCTTAAAAGAGAGAATCAATCCATACATAGTTCTAGAATGATCCCCCACACTTATTAAACGTTAGTGTGGATAGGGTTCTTTTTTTATAAATACGAGCATACAAATGGGGTGAGAATCTACATCGGGCCCTCATTTGTAGATCTGGATCATGCATAGAAGAGTGCAGGCATTTTATATTACATTTGGACAAGGATATAGGATCATGGCATCACTACATATCTCATCAAGTCTATAATCAATCCATACAGAGTTCTTATATGAAAATTACCTATAAAATTATAACTCATACATAGGGAGGGGAATTTTTATGTTGTGTTTAGACGTATAATTTGTGATTTGGGCATCACCACATATTTTGTGATGATAGGAATCAAGACACATATAGTTCTTAGAAACCATACAGTTTAACATAGTATGGGAAGGAAAAATTATATAACTTTTGAGGTCATGCATCTAGGACCATGTTAACCCTGATGTGAATTGATACACCCTTATTATGTTGGAAAAAATTTACCAAAACTCCTAATACCACATGATCTATACTCAGTGTGAAAAAAAAACGAATATCAATGGTTTCTTTCATGACATAGAGGCAATAAAAAGAAATGATATGGGATTTTTTGTATCATGTGGTGGATGGGATAGGATGTAGGATCCAGGAATCACTACATATCTCATATGAGTGATAATCAATCTATATGTAGTTTTTGGTTGGTTTCTATAGTTTAAGGTCAAAATATTTTGAACGATAGTTATTGAAAGATAGCATTGTTGACCAAAAATAAAAACACCCGATAAGAATAGAGGCCTTAAGTGCGAATGGATGGTGAAACCCATCTTATGAAGGAGGTAAATTTGTGGATGGGTATAATACAGGAGGTTTAGGTGACACTACATATCATGTATGAACAATAATAAATCCATATAGAGTTCTTGGAAATCATGTCGTTTAACTTCATATAAAAAGGATGAAGGTAACCCAATGTCATGAAAATAATGAGTGATATAGGACATACCGAGTCATCGATGTTCAGGCATGATTCATATTTGAGGAAGGAAATTGTAAACCAAGATCGTGGGAGTTATTAGATCAAGATAAGTGATATTGGACAAGTATGCAAGGAGCAATAGTAGACCATGTTCTAAAAGTGGTTTCCAACATGATACTTTCATGGATTATGGAGATAAAAGTGTTCTCTCATAAGGTTGAATATGCCTCTATTTAATAGGCCTTTTAGGGGAAAATTATGAAGATCCAAACTGGGGTATGTTATTCATAGAAAAAATAAAGGTGTGCTCAAAAATTTGACATTATATTACCGATGGCCATGGAAATATTATAGAGTAATGAGTTTTCTCAGGACAGGGAGTATGATGTATGGAAGGGTGTTTCTGAACACAAAGGAAGCATTTGAACTGGAATTTTCTTTGGGATGTGTATTTACCCATATATATATGACTCATATGTAGGGAAGTTTGCATTTTTGTTTCTATGATGGGCTCCTGAATGAGGGAACCCAAATCAGAACTCTTGCATAGATATGTATTTGTATGGTGGAGAGAGTTATTATATTTATTTCACAGATGGGCCTAGGACATGGGGTCTAAGGATCAATACATATCTCAATGGGGTGAGAATCAAGTGACATTTAGTACTATAAAATAGATTTGGTGGTAGAATAACACCAAATCATGTGATCTTCTCAAACCCAAATCAAAGTGTTCTTGAGTTTTATGTTAGGCAACAAGTACATCAACCTTGCAGTTTTACATAATGTGGATGTTGTCATGTAGTTTAACATCATGTGACTAGGATGTTAGGGTGTGTAGTTTAGAGTATTATAACTCAGTCTGTGGTATCTTTTATTTTTATGTCGTAAAACTACAATCATTAGTTTTCAATTGTTTTAAAATCATAAATATTTTACTGATATGAGGTTGAAAATGTGTCCTCATTAGACAATATGTGATAGAACCTACATAAAGAGAGGCCTCATGGGTGAATGTATGGTGAAAATGCTCACGTAAATGGGTGGATTTGAGGATGGTCCTAAAACAAGAAGTCTAAGAATCACTACATGTCTTGAAAAGATAAGAATCAATCCATCTGTAGTTTTGAGGATATATAGTTTGGTGGTGTGGTAGGAGACCAGCACTGATATTGGGGACCTCTTAGAAGAGGACCAAAGTGTTATGTATTTTGACATTATAAAACAGGGATATGAATCATGCAGTTTCATGTTATAAGACAATTGTATTTGGTATTTCTTTTAAGGTCATACATATAGTACTATATTTAATGCATTTTATCATCATGGAATGAGGAAGATATGTCATTCCTTTTAATGTCATGCGACAAAGACCAATGATACTACATAGTTTAAAATTGTGCAACACATATGAAGTATACCATGAAATTTTACATTATGCATCAAGAAATATGGAAATTAAGTTTATCCTCACATGTTAATGATGATTATTTTGGGGCTTACAACTAAGAGAATTCCCATATAATAATTTTGGATTGGTATCAGAATAGGTAAAAGATGGTTTTGTAGTGTATCTGTGGATGGGGGTAGAACGTGATGCCTCCACTCTCTCCTAGTCCTCTCTCTCTAGAGAGCCTCTCCTCCTAGGGCTTCTTCTTCCTTGCTTCAGAGATTCCATCGTCGGCTGAGGTTTCTTCTACTCTTCTTTTCATTTTTGTTACTTCCTCTTGGGTTTTATTTTCTTTGGACTTGCGGTTGTGGGATTCTTCTTCTGCTCTTTTGATCTTCCCCCTCATACTTGACTCCACCTGGTGTAGAATGATGGTAAGGAAGATATATTGGGAGGTGTTGGTGGATGCTCGTGATGGCTATTTTTTTGTCTTCTCAGTTTCGTCTTCTTCAATTCATTATCTTAGTGTTTCAACCCCGGTCCCCTTTTTCTCATTTCTCGGCGTTATTTCTTCAGTTCTTCCTCAATCCCTCTGTTCAGATTTAACTTGGGGTTTCAGTCCGAGTGCTCCTCCTTCATGTCCCCCTTCGTCTTTGCTTCACCCTTTCCCTGTATCTACTACTCCTTCCTGCCCTGGCCTCCCAGTCCTTTTCTCTCTTCCTGGTCAGTTGGGTGTGAAGGATTCTATGGAGGTTTTGGGATTTGTTTGGGGAGCGGTATGAGTTTACGGGCAAGGCTAATGGTGGTGGATTTATCTATTTTCTTTGTCCTTCCTATTTTCTCATATGGTGATGGATTTGGTTCGCTCTCTAGTTGAAGATGTCTTCCTCAGTGGTGGATATGGTTATGGAAACGAAGATTGGTTCCTGTTCTGCTAATTTTGTTCATTTTTTATTTCTCAATGTTATCAACACTGTGTTTTTTGTCTCTAGTTTTTGGTTTTATTCATTCTTTATTATGATGAAGACAGATCATGTGAGTGCCCATCGACTGGAGATGGTGATGAAGTTGAATCATAGAGGCTCCATGGTTGTGGTGATGGATCTCGATGAAGTGGATTTCATTGAAAGTTTTTTGGTTACATTCTCCGCCAGTGAGGATGGAGAAGATTAAGGTTATGATTATGAATGAACGTAGCGACATGGTCGGCCACTTGGTTAGAGGTATCTTGGTGATGGGCGATGGAACTAACGATGGAGGTAGGCAAGGAAACTTTTTGGATTTCAGTGGGTAAGCTCGTGGCTCGAGATGGATATGGAGGTTTCCCGAATTTTGGTTTTTTAAATTTGAATGTTTAACATTTGAATTTTGAATGTGGTGGTGTGGTTTTTGTGGATGTTGGGTTTTTGTTAACAGTTGGCTACTTTTTGTACGGTTCCCACTTACCCAAAAAGTGGAAATTTTAAAATACAAAAAAAAGGTTTGTGGAGTGTATCTATGGATGGGATTGAAGATAGAAGGTCTAGGAATTACCATGTATCCCATGGGGATGGTAATCAAGCCATACATAGTTCTGGAATATAGGTGTGGTAGGAGACCAACACCAAAAGTTTTGATTTGGTCAAGTACAAAGTAAAATGTTATGTATTTTTATGTCTTGTAAAAGGGAAATAAACCAGGAAGTTTTACTTCATGTAGCCAAGAAATTACTGTGTAGTTTAATGTCATGTAACTACGGCATTAGATGTTTCTTTTTCTGTTCATGAAAATAAGACCAATTCTTCTATGTAGTTTAACATCATGCATCAAGGATGAATGGAAACAATGCAATTTAACTTCATATAGCTAGGATGAAGGTATTTGGACATTCCATATTTATCATATGAGGTATTACAGTTTTATATGGGGTAAGTCTAAAACTTAGCATCATATTATATGGAAATTTATTGGGGATTACACCTTGGATGAGGCCCATATTTTTAGAACCATAAAGAGTATCTCAACCCATGGTGATTTGGGTTTTGTTGGGGCTTTCTAATAGGGGGCTGCCCATGATGGTTTTATCAAATGAATTATTTATTGAGAAATCTTACATTGGTATGGTTGTAGTTTCTTTACCACCCATTGGTATTAATGAGTAAGATCCATTGGAGTGGACCTTGTGTATGGAATAATTTCCCTCCCACATTGGTTTAATCATTGGGGGATTCTTCCCTGGTATCATTAGGGTCTTGAGAACTAGTACCATATCTCCTTAAAGGAATGAGTAGATAAGAACTTTCTTATTAAAGGCTCATTCTATCTGGTTTTGGTATATTTCCAAATGATGTATGGTATAAAACCATTTCTCATCAATTCACTCTAATTCATTAAACTACTTCGGTGATTGTTTATCATTTGAGAGTTATTCACATATAGATATTTGAGGTGAGGGTAATTGAACATTGATGGGAAGCATTAATTATGTTACTTAAACTACTGAATATGGGGTTTCCAAAGTAGTAGTTTGGGTTTTAGATTGGTAGGCATATAATTCTTGTAGAAACATTTCTATTCAATATTTATTTTCTCTTCCACCATTTTCTAAAGGATTTTGATCTGAGTCTTATTGAATTCCTCTATCTATCCATTTGTTGTTGCATGGTGGTAGGATGAATGGGTGTATTTTATGTTTTACTCCTAGTAAAACCTATTCAATTCATAAGAACATATGTTTGTGTTTTTATCATTCAGTATCATGTGAGGGACACCAAATCTGGGGATGATCATTGACTTCAAAAAATTGGTGACACTTTTGGTCCTGGCTTCTTTAAGAGGTATCTGCTCGACCCATTTAGAGAAGAAATCAGTATGAGTAAGGATGAAATTGAATTTCTTGAACATATATGGAGGTTACAACCCTACAACATACATTCCCCATATATTGAATAGCTAAGAGTACTTAGCTATATGCAGAAACTCTGGAGATTGATGGATGAATTTGGAATTCACTTGGAAGGAATGACACTTTTTGATAAATTGTGTGCAATATTGTATTATCAAAGGCCAGAAATACCCAATAATACTGATTTAGAGGGAAATGTTGGTTCTTAACTGTTGGGAACCATAAGCATTAGCATGAACTACTTCCATGGTTTCATTCATCTCCTCTCCATGAATGCATCTTGGGAGAATTCCATCGAAACATCACTTATAAAAAACTTTATGATGACTTAGGTTATCATAAAGTGTTAAATTGACTAGCCATCATTGAATCTATTTTTTCTAGATCTGTCTGGGGGAAGGGACCCATTTTAATGATATTCTAGGATTGGTTCCATCCACCTATTCACTGCATTATCTAGCTTAGGGGTATAATTAATCACATTAATCTCTTCTATGCCACCTTGAACAAATTGAAATATTGTCTTGTGAAGGGTGATGTTGATACTATTTCATCCCAATATAGATCTTCTAGGGTTGGAGTATCATTTTCTAATGCATCTTCTAGAGTTTTTGGGGAATATGGGACATGAGTTAGTGTTGGATCGTAGGGTAATTCTTCCATCAACCATCAAACATAATTAACTGTGTAGGGGGGGGATCTCTTCTTTTTTAAATGGTGTAATCACCATCAATCTACTTAATTAACAACTAATAATCACCTTTGATTCTTAGTCAAGTCATCAGTATTTTCAATTTCAGTTCCAACCATATAATGAGGGCTTGGTATTTGGCCTTATTGTTAGTGTAACCTTCTAATAGCAGAAAGGGGTAAGTTATAACCACCTTTATTGGTGAAATGATAATGATTCCCAACCCGACTTTTTTGATCTTAGATTTTTCCAATATCATTATGACTTTGATTCTAGATGCACCATCAAACTATATTTCCAACATTTGAGAAGAGTCTTGAATGGAGAATATTTTCTCATATGGAAGTTTGGTATTCATTGACACATCTTCTATAGTGGAATGTTCTGCCATGAAATTTTCTTTGTTTTGGCCTTTTCCTGTGTTTTGCGATATGAACCAGATTTCAAACTGTTGAAAAATGACCGCCCATCATGAAAAACATCATGTATGCATGGGAAAATTAGGTATACATTTTAGTTGGTCAATTCGAGAGATTAAATGGACCTCATGGTGCTGCAGATAGTTACTCAATTTTTTAATTGAAAAAATAAATGCTAAATAGTTATTATTGATATATGAATACCTTGTTTTAGTATCAATCATAGTGGAACTAAGATAATAGAGTTTTCTTTATCAAAAAACAACATTTTTATAATCTTGGAAGGCACCCAAGGGCCATTCTAGATTCATTACATAAAATATGTGAAAATTTCCTATGAATTGTGGCATCATCACTAGCAGGATCGAGAGATATTTATTGAGGATGTTGAATTCTTCTAGGTAGTCATCAGCCCACCGGGACACAACCCCTTTCTTTATTAGCCTAGTGAAGGGAAAACATTTTCTTGTATGGTTTTCCATGATGAATTGAATATAGGAATGGTTTCCTAGCAATCCACTATAAGATTTGAGATTACAAGGAGGTCACACATCTAGAATTTCCTTTGTCTTCTCAAGGTCAAATTTTATGCCATGATAGTATATGATGAAGATGATAATGTTATCTAAAGTAATTATGAAATCACATTTTAGGGGATTCATATTTGGAATATGCTATCAAATTTCATTGAAAATTATTTCCAAATCAACAAGTTGATCAGAACATTTTCTTTATTTAACCACAAAATTGTTGATGTAACATTTGATTTATTCCATATGATGGGTTTAAAGATGTGGTGCATGACATGTTGATATATAGCGCCAACATTACTTAAACTAAAAGGCATCACCTAATAGCAGAATATTTCATAGGGGCCCTAAAGTTGGTGGATTCTTCATCTTATGGATCCATTCAGATTTGATTATACCCTGAATAACCATCCATGAAGGAGAGGTCTTGATAGATAATTGTTTCATTCATCATAAGTTCATTAATCATTACCAGGAAGTCATATTTTTGATAATTCTAGTTGAGGTCTCTAAAACTGATTATAACTATGATTTTACCATTCTATTTCTTGATAGGGACTATGTTGTCAATCCATTTTGGGTTTTTTAATTCCTGAATAATGTTTTTTTATGAAATTAACTTTATCATATTTGGCCTTGGAAGCATGAGTTAGATGTGTCCTTTTGGCTGTCTGCTTATAGCCATGATTGTCTTCTGGTAGACCCAGTTGATGGGTAGGCACATCAAGATCTAGTCTTAGAATCTCTTTATAATTCCAAGCTAGCACATTTTATGTTGCTTCTGAAAAGGTTTTTAAATATTCTATTCATCGAGGGGAATAACTATTTTGAACAACGTTTGTCACAAATACCCATATGTACATAGATTGATCTGTTGGATTTCATATATAGTGGTGGATAATCCTTCTTCAAATATTGGAGAAGCATCTATGAGGTCATTTTATTCCTCTTCTTCTTTTTATTATTCCTCTTCCTCTGTGTCCATATCGGGATGGCTGGGAGATGAAGGGAAATCATTAAGTACATGGAAAAGGTCAAAGTCCCATGATTTAGCTTCTAATGGTGATATCATTATCTCTGAATGTTTAATGAATGAAGTGGCGGCATGAGGATGTTCTAAGGATAATATTATATCATTTACAACTAAGGTATCACTACCAATATAATAAACAAGTATTTACTCAACACCCTCGGGTTCAACTGATGGGAATGATATCTTAAAGACCAGTGAGCATGTTCTAAATCTAATTTAATATATTTGACCTCACTAATGCGTAGCACATGTTCATCACTAGGACCTATGAATGCATTATCTAAGGTCATTTCAAAACCATTATATAATGCCACGACCCCAGTTAACTAGATTCCAGGCATTATTAAATAACATTGGCATGATTACAAGAAATCAAGTCATGAAGGATCGACCAGTTTAGCAGTCTTAGAAAATAGATTACATACATGAAGTTCAACATTACAACTTTAAAAGAAAAAAAATAGTAATTTATTCCATTAGAAACGTCCAATCCTCCTAGATTGTGCCTAAAATTCACTCATAACTAACTTCTTTATATCCTGGGAAAATAAAATAAAAGAAAGGGGTGAGCTCAGATGCTCAGTAAGGGTAAATAATTTAGCATATGCTATAAACATTTAAGGCAAGATGTGTAATAAAATAACATCCTTTTAAAAATAAACTTGAACATAATATGGCAAAATAAATCAAACATTACCATTTAAACATGCACATGGATATTCTACTAGTCTAATAATCACATTAATAACTAATTTCATAATTAAGGAATGTATAGTACCAGAATTTAATTTCTGTGTCAAGGCCTCATGCCAGGACCTATGGGATAACTGTAACGGAACCCAAACCCAGAGAGCCTCTATAACTGGACTCCATCTCGGAGAGCCTCTGTAACCAGACTCCAACCCGGAGAGCCTCTGTAACCTGACTCCAACTCGGAGGGTCTGCTTTAACCAGACCCCAACCTAGAGGAATTACTTTTACCAGTCCCCAACTCGGAACATTCTAGTCCAATACATTCATTATATGAAAAGGTTTAAATATAACATAAACATTTATGTTAAAACTAATATATGAAATGTCAATACATTATCCATAAACAATGAATGGTATAAAAATAACACATCCACAGTCAAACATATCACAAAACATTCAATACAATATGGAAGATTTGTATCATAATAAATCAACTTCAAACAAGTTTAAAATCCATTAAAGGATTTGACACAGATGAAAATGATCGGTAAAATGCTTTGAGAGACATACTCATTTTTCATGAAATTGTTTAAAATTATCACAATTTATAAAGGTAGTCATTTAAAAGGTATTTTTGAATCAAAGTGTCCAATACCATTTTTAAAATTTTTAAAATAATTATCATTTCAAAACATTCATGTCCATATAGATAAATCCTTAAATCATTTTGAAAACATGGACATTAATTAAAAGGGTTTAGAAAGATAAATATTTAAAACATTTAAAATGATGATATAGTTAAATAGACCACACCATAAAACCTTAAAAGATTCATTTTGATGTAATTTTTATAAAATATGGGTATCTATGATAAGAATGTCTCAGAAAATACATACACATGAACAATCTTGAATAATAATGAGATTGAGGAAATAACCCTTACCTCATTGTAATCAATTGAGTTGCATGAACAATAGTCAATAACCACAAAATGAATCAAAGAATATCATGAATATAAATATAATCATGACAATATATATCAAATTTCAGTACATAATAGACCACTAACAATAAATAAGTGGTGAACAATGGAACTCTCACAAAATTGAAAGTTAGATAAGAAACCCCTTACCACTTGTCCGACTTGACTCACTCGTATGTTCCTTGTTATTCCTGAATAATAAACATAAGTTAATTTCTACTTGATTAATAAAATTTTAAAGTTTATTATTCCTTTTATATCACTTATTACTTTGTTATAACAATTAGTTAATTATTTGAGTTCATATCAGACATTTCTTTGATGCTTGGAACATGAGTCAAAAATGAACTTGTTATAATTATAAATTGCCCATGTGTTCAAAGGTCCATTATCTATAGAATGATATTACTCATTTATATTTCATATATTTAATATATTTCCAGTATATATATTTATTTATAACATTACATAACATTTTTAGATAAGAAATTAAATGCACCGTTCATGGAGATAGTAAGTTGTATGTACGCATGAACGTTACTTTCATTTCTATTTTGTATTTTAATGGAATTAAAACAAAATGATACATAGGTATATTATAATTACAGTATAATATAATATATAATATCATTAAATACATACTTTATACGACCCACATAAGTCATTTACAAGTCATATCACTTTGAGGGGGCGGTAGTCCGCACTTCCTCAAATGAAATTATCGGGTTTTACCCATAATGGAAACCATAAAGGTATGATATAAATGGAAAATACAGAAGAACAAATAAAACATAAACATAATATATATATCATATATAAATACAGTTCCATCTTAATGGCCACCATGAGAGGTGGTAGGACATAATTGAACAATCATCGTTTCGTGAGGCATTCGTTTGCCAACCACAGAAACAGTATGTTTTTCACCCATTAGATGGAGGTTTGTGTGAGTGTAGTTCAAATATTTCTCATAAAAACATCCTATAATATTAAGGATACTGTTTTTTTTATAAAATAAAGTAATAAAAATAGTTTAGGGGGGTTGCATAAGTAAAATAAAACAAAATAAAAGAAAAGAATTTAAGAGAAATTGTTACCTTTAATTTGGGTAACTTCCTTTGGTTTGAACCAAAAAGACTTTTTGAAGTGAATTTTTTCTAATTTACGTATTCTAAGTGTGAAATAGATATCTTTAGAGCTTATTTGGGTAGGGTTTGGATGATCCAAGGGGCTTGAGAGGTGTGTGGAATGGGTTAGAAGTGGTGTCCTTTTATAAGGGGGAGGAGGGGCTCTTTAGAAAAGTGTGAAAATATTATTTTATTATATATTGATATTCGGTTTCTAATGATCCAAAAATAAATAAAGTATAATATTAGTTGAATCATGTTAGAAATAAAATAATCCAATATGAATTGGATAGGTTTTGGATATAGTTTTAAAATTAATAATCTAATTTATTTAAATCATTTATTAATGAGTTAAATACTACATCATTATTGTGTCGTATATAATTTAATTTATTTGATGTCTAAAAATTATAAAAAAAAATTAAATAATTTAGGAAATATATTTATCTTTCTAATTAATATTTATAGTCTAAAATATGACTTATAAATCCCCATATAAAAATTGATTTACTAAAAGATATTTGTTTGTGTCATTTTTGCCTTTACTTTAAGTTAATTAAAATAAAGTTTCATTATCATTCATAAGTGGCTCCATGGGGTCCCAAAATTGACCCAATGATGAACATGGTCGACCATGACTCGTCCAATTAGGTTAAGACAAGTTTTATGGTAATTTTTGTTATTATAGTATTCTTTTTACCTTGAATTACCCTATTTACCTTTAACCGCGGTAAATAAAAGTCAAAAGTTACTATTCAAAAAAAATTATCTTATTGAACAAAATTTTACTTAATGAGGTTAACTGTGTCTTTGGTATTTTTTAAATTCTACTCACTGAAACAGTAAAATTAAGTTTTATGCAAATTTGTAAATTCTCGTAGGAGGTGGGTAAAAGACGGTAAAAAGTTCAATAAATTTTTATATATCTAAAATTATTATAAAATGACTCCAAAGAATTATATTTAACTTATATATTTATTATGTATTAATTTTTACCTAGAATAAATTTAAATAAAATAAATAATTATTTAAATAAAAAGTCAGTTTTAACCAATAACTCAGTGTTTTTCACTATTCATCAAAAATTGAAAGTTTTCAGAAAAATACCAAAATTTCACCCTAAGATAATTTTGATATTCTGAATTCAAAAATTAAGTCTATTTTACCAAATTCAAAACATAGAAGTTTCATTTATTAATTTAAAATTAATTCCCATTGTCAAAACCAAAAGGGGTGTTTTTAAGAAATAATAACTAACAAAAGATTGATACTTGTTTATGTTCAATTTCAAAGTAAAATTATTTCCAATTAATAACATTGGATTAAATGGTAAAAATAAAATCTATTTATACTTCCAAACCATTAAAATGTATAATTTAACACTAAAATTATTTTGATTAAAAAATTTGTTTTCAGTTAAACTATAGTATTTTTTACTATTCACACAAATATGAAAGTCATTAGAAAAACACCCAAAATTTATTGAAACTAAATTATTATGTCCTGATTCTAAAGAAGAAGTTTATTTTGTCAAATTGAATATATAAAATTTTCGAATATTGGATTTAAAAAGGGTTCTCCATTAAAAAGAGGTAAAATTGCATTTTTTTATAAATACTTATTTTATCTGAAAAAAATGAATTTTTTTTCATTATGTCTAAGAAACTCATAATATGGATTCTAAAATTATAAGGATTATATAAAGTTAAAAATTTAGTTAATACTATTCATAATATCTTTTGAACGGCTAGTTTGGTAAGTCATGGTGCGCTTGAACTCAGTGTTCTGTGTAGTGCATGTTATTGAATTACTTTGAATAAATAATGTACTATGTAATCATGGGGTGTTACATTCTTACCTCGTTTAATAAATTGCACCCCCACAATTTGAAAATTTTCTTCGAAAATAAACGGTCAAAAATAGGAAATACCTTTGTGCGAAAACCCGCATCGGAAATTGGGTTAATAAAATTTAGTCTTAATAAGATGAATAGGGGAATGAAAAATTCACCACGAAATTATGATCTCGATTAGGATAACATTGGTGGAAATTAGAGACACATAATTGGAGGAAAAATGTAAATATTTATAGGGAGTGATTTTGGTCATCAGTCAAAACCAATTGTATAATTGAGGGCCACAAAGCCATAAATCTATGAGGATTTAAAATATCATCAGTTCAAAAAAACATAAGGTATTAGGATAACACATTTTTAGTTTTAAGATACCTTAACTAAAGATTAAGAATTAATTTCTTCATAGAATAAGAGAATAAAGAAATATATACTTGACAAGTAGAGTTCCATCCTTTAACTAATTTCTACCACAAACTCATCTTTCACTCTAAAAGATAATAGAACTTAAAAAACATTCTATTTATCCTATTCGTATAGGGTTCCAAAAAATGAATTTATAATTCCTCTACCAGGACTTTTAAAAAAACTACATTATTCAATCCAGGACATCATGTGGGTCAGTGGTAGGTGATACACCCTTATCTCCCTTCAGTTGCGGGTTCAAGTCATGCGGCCTTATCAGACGTGACGGGGTGTCACCCAACCTCCGGGTTGTCCTTTTTATGGAAATCCATAAATAATATCAAACTAGACTTATCCAAAATACTTCTATCCAAAATTACAATCCAAAATTTATAAGGATGTTAAGCACAATGAAGATCCTTTTTCCACGTAATAACATGTGAACACCTTCATCATGTATTCTATTAAAACGCTGGAACATCCTGAATTACCTTAACACCTTATTGATTACATTCATGCTCCCTTATTCCTTATAGAATACTGGATATACTCCTTCTATCCAAAAATGTTGTAAACTCCAACAAAGGCAGAATATACAAATCATTAATTAGTTTCAAGGTAGTCAGGAATATCCAATATAATTTATCCAAATCAATCATGTATTATTCCAAAATCACTACCTCTTTATCAGAACCATATTATGGTTTATCTTTATCTCAAACATATATTTTCCAAAATTTTAACCTGCTATCGAGTCACTTTTCTTGGTTCCAGACAATCTCAACTCTTTAATGAAATAGTACTGCAGTACAATCTTTATATACTTTGTAATTCTTATAACATGTACATCAATAATACAATACTCAAATGACACAATACATTAATAAAATCATAAGAAATCTAGTCATTCCTCTTCGTCCTCAGTAGTATCATAACATTATTATTATTCAATATTACCATTTGGGGTACACTCTGATGATTTAGACATTAATTCACGTAGTGTCCCAACTCTTTTCAGATGAAGCATTGTACATTTGAAACTTTTTCCTTACCCTTGAAATCACGTACTTGGTGTCCTTTTTTCCACACTTATAACAAACTCCCATTCCTTTCAAGCATTTACCAAGGTGATTATTTCCACAGTTATCACATATGGGAAAATCCTTCTTTTCTCTCTTCCCTTTATCTATATTTCTCTCTTCCATCCTTTTCTTCTCTTGCTTCCCTTCAAATCCATAGGACTCGGAGAATTCTTTACTTATCTTATTAACACATGATACTATTTCTTCATATGTTTAGAATACATGGGAGGATATTTACCTTCTAAATGTTGGCTTAATAATATGAAAGATATGATCCTTATTACTCTTTGGATCAAACGTAATGCTGGATTTCACATTCCTTCTACTGTGCGTCATTTCTATACAATGGCATACACTAGATCTATTTATGAATTTCAATGAATAATTCCAAACTTTTAAAATACCTAACATAAATTGAACAATTTATGGATATAATCCATAATCATAAAAATATTTTCTTTGAGGAGGTACATACTCATAAATCTTTCATAATGATTTGTAAAGAAAATGATAATTATCCTAAGCATATCCCCTGGGAGTGTAGTAACCAAGAGTGAAGCAAGGCCCATTGTCGTGCACCAGATAACATTCGAGTCTATCTCATAGTAGTTTTTTTGGTTTTTATCCCTAGGTACATATATTCTCGAGCTGCCTCTACCTTCTTGTATCTAGATAGGGTTGTATTTTCTTGGAAAACTCACAATTTCTCTACATTACCAAAATTATAGAAATTTCTTCTACACTAATCCTCAATGTATATCTTGGGGTAATGTTCTCTAATCAGAGTTTATCTAACTCTTGTTTCCAATGTTATTTCAAAACTTCCTCTGATACCAACTGTAACTCCCCGACCCCAGTTACCTAGAGTTGGTGCATTATTACATAACATTGGCATGATTACAAGAAATCAAGTCCCGAAGGACCAATCAGTTTAGCAGTCTTGGAAAATAGATTATATACATGAACTTCAAAGTTACAACTTGAAAACAAAAACAATAGTAATTTCTTCCCTTAGAAACATCCAAGCCTCTTATGTTATGCCTGAAAGTCACTCATAACTAACTTCTTCATATCTTGGGAAAATAAAACATAAGAAAGGGGTGATCTCAGATGCTCAGTAAGGGTAAATAATTTAGCATAATCTATAAACTTTTTAGGCAAGATGTGTAATAAAACAAAAACCTTTTAAACCTAAACTTGATCATAATATGTCAAAATAAATCAAACATTACCATTTAAACATGCACAAGGATAATCTAATAGTCAAATAATTACATGTAATAACTAATTTTATAATGAAGTAATGTATAGTACCGAACATTAATTTTTGTGTCAAGGCCTCATGCTAGGACCTATGGGCTAACAGTAACTGGACCCAAACCCGGAGAGCCTCTGTAACCGAACTCCATCCTGGAGAGCCTCTGTAACCGGACTCCAACCCGTAGAGCCTCTATAACCAGACTCCAACACAGAGGATCTGTTGTAACCTGGCCCTAACTCGGAGGGATTACTTTTACCAGTCCCCAACCCAGAATATACTAGTCTAATAAATTCATCATAAGAAAATGTTTAAATATAACATAAACATTCGTATTAAAAATAGCATGCAAAATGTCAATACTTTATCCATAAACCGTGAATGGTATAAAAATAACACATCCATAGTCAAAGATATCACAAAACATTCAATACAATATGTAATATTTTTATCATAATAAATCAACTTCAAACAAGTTTAAAATCCATTAAAGGTTGTTGACATAGATGAAAATGATCAGTAAAATGCTTTGAGAGAAATACCCCTTTTTCATGAAATCGTTTAAAATTATCACAATTTATAAAGGTAGTCATTTAAAAGGGATTTTTGAATCAAAGTGTCCCATATAATTTTGAAACTTTTTAAAAGAATTATCATTTCAAAACATTCATTTCCATATAAATAAATCCTTAAAATTATTTTGAAAACATGGACATTAATTAAAAGGGTTTAGAAAGATAAATCTTTAAAACATTTTAAATGGTGATCTGGTTAAATATACCCTCCCATAAGACCTTAAAAGATTTCTTTTGAAATAATTTTTATAAAATATGGGTATCTATGATAAGTATGTCCCATAAAATACTTACACATGAACAGTCTCCGATAATAATGAGATTGAGGAAATAAACCTCACCTCGTTCTAATCAATCGAGTTGTATGAACAACAGTCAATAAACACCAAATGAATCCCAGAATATCATGAATATAAAGAGAATAATGATAAAATATATCAAATGGTAGTACACAATACACCACATGCAATAAATAAGTGGTGAACAATGGAAATATCATGGAATTAAAAGTGAGATAAGAAACCCCATACCACGTGTCCGACTTGACTCGCTCGTATGTTCCTTGTTCTTCATGAATAATAAAAATAAGTTATTTTCTATTTTATTAATAATATTTTCATGTTTATTATTCCTTTTATATCACTTATTACCTTGTTATAACAATTAGTTAATTATTTGAGTTCATATCGGACATTTTGTTGATGTTCGAAACTTGAGTAAAAAATGAACTTGTTATAATTGTAAATTGCCAAAGTGGTCAAAATCCCATTATCTATAGAATTATATTACTCATTTAGATTTCATATATATCATATATTTTCAGTATATATATTTATTTATAACAGTACATAGCATTTGGAGATAAGAAATGAAATGTGCTGTTCATGAAGACGGTAAGTCGTAGGTATGCATGAACGCTACTTTCATTTCTATTTTATATTTTAAAGGAATTAAAAAATAATGATACATAGTTATATTATAATTAAAGTATAATATATTATATAATATCATTAACTCCATACATTATACATCCCACATAAGTCATTAATGAGTCATATCACTTTGAGGGGGTGGTAGTCCGCACTTCCTCAAATGAAATTATCACGTTTTACCCATAATGGAAACCAAAAAGGTATGATATAAATGGAAAATATAGAAGGACAAAGAAAACCTAAACATAATATATATATCATATATTAATATATTTCCATCTTAATGTCCACCATGAAAGGCTGTAGGAGAAAATCGAACAATCATTGTTTCGTGAGGCGTTAATTTGTCAACCACAGAAACAGTATGTTCTTCACCCATTAAATGGAGGTGTGTGTAAGTGTAGTTCGAATAATTCTCATAAAAACATCCTAGTATATTTAGGATACTGATTTTTTCATAAAATAAAGTAATAAAAATAGTTTCGGGGGTTGGAGAAGTAAAATAAAAGAAAATAAAAGAAAAGAATTTAAGAGAAACCATTACCTTTAATTTGGGTAACTTCCATTGGTTTGAACCAAAAATACTTTTTGAAGTGACTTCTTCCTAAGTTAAGTCTTCCAAGATTAATATAGGGATCTTGAGAGCTTATTTGGGTAGGTTTTGGATGATCCAAGGGGCGTGAGAGGTGTGTGGAATGGGTTAGAAGTGGTGTCCTTTTATAAGGGGGAGGAGGGGCTCTTTAGGAAACTGTAAAAATATTATTTTATTATATAGTGATATTCAGTTTCTAATGGTCCAAAACTAATTAAAGTTTAATATAAGATGACTCTTGGTCTAAATAAAATTATCCAATAATAATTGGATAGGTTTTGGATATAGTTTTTATATTAATAATCCAATTTATTTAAATCATTTATTAATGAGGAAAATATTACATCATTATTGTGTCATAAATAATTTAATTTAGTTGATGTCTAAAAATTATAAAAAAATTACGTTAATTTAGGAAATAGTTTTATCTTTCCAAATAATATTTATAGTCGAAAATATGACTTATATAACCCTATGTAAAAATTAATTTACTAAAAGATATTTGTTTATGTCATTTTTGTCATTACTTTATGTTAATTAGAATGAAGTGTCATTATCATTCAAAATTTGCTCCATGGGGTCCCAAAATCGACCCAAGGATGACCATGGTCTGCCATGACTCATAAAATAAGGTTAGAATAGTGTTAAGGTAATTTGGTTTTCTAATATTCTTTTTACCTTGAATTACCCTATTTAATTTTAACCGTAGTAAATAAAAGTCAACAGTTACTATTCACAAATATTATTTTCATCTTATTGAAAAATTTTTTACTTACTATGGTTAACCATGTCTCTCGGATTTTTGAAATTCAACTCACAGAAATGGTAAAATTAAGTTTTATGCAAATTTGCAAATTCTCCTAGGAGGTGGGTAAAAGACGGTAAAAAGTTCAATAAAATTTTTATATATCTAAAATTTTTATAAAATGACTCCAATTAGTTATATTGAACTTATATAGGTATTATGTATCAATTTTTACCTAAAATTAATTCAAATAAAATAAATAATTGTTTAAATAAAAAGTCTGTTTTAACCAATAACTCGGTGTTTTCACCATTCATCAAAAATTGAAAGTTTTCAGAAAAATACCAAAATTTCACCCTAAGCTAATTTTGATATTATGAATTAAAAAATTAAGTATATTTTACCAAATTAAAAACATATAAGTTTCATTTTTTAATTTAAAATTAATTCCTGTTGTCAAAATCAAAAAGCGTGTTTTTAAGAAATTATAACTAACAAAAGATTGATACTTGTTTATGTTCAATTTCAAAGTGAAATTATATCCAATGAATAAAATTGGATTAAATGGTAAAAATATAATATATATATACTTCCAAACCAAAAAAATATATAATTTAACACTAAAATTATTTTGATTAAAAAAGTTGTTTTCAGTTAAAATATAGTATTTTTTACTATTCACCCAAATATAAAAGTTATTAGAAAAACACCCAAAATTTATTGAAACTAAATCCTTATGTCCCGATTCTAAAGAAGAAGTTTATTTTTTCAAATTGAATATATAAATGTTTCAAATATTGAATTTAAAAAGGGTTCACCATTAAAAGGAAGTAAAATTGCATTTTAAAAAAAATACTTCTTTAATCTGAAAAAAATGAATTTGTTTTTTCATTATGTATAAAAAATCATAATATGGATTATAAAATTATAAGGATTATATAAAGTTCAAAATCTAGTTAATACTATTCATAACCTCTTTTGAACAGCTAGTTTGGTAAGTCATGGTGCATTTGAACTCAGTGTTGTGTGTAATGCAAGTTATTGAATTACATTGAAGAAATAATGTACTATGAAATCATGAGGTGTTACACATTCAGAGTGATAAACCAAGTGTCACTATCAGTTACGGGTTTCTTCCCATTTCTATGGTAGGATCCTATATCAATATATTGAGATTCACAAGATTGAATAGAGATTAGTCACCATGTAACATCTCAATATTCCAATTGGTATGTATTTTAGGAGTTGATGGTATGAAGTTTTTGCTTCCTGATGATCCAACCAAGGACATCCCACCATGTCATTGAAATTTTTTTCTTTTTGGATAACCAAGAACTCATAATCAGGTACCATATCCCTGATTTGAGCTCTAAGATTAATGGAGTTGAGAGGATTCTCTTCACTTTTATCATAAACCTAAATTGTTATTGAAGAAGAGGGAAAATCATATTTTGTGTATCCTAATTGGAAAATAATTTTGAAATGAATGAGGTTGACACTCGAGTCGTTATCAATGAAATATCAATGGATGTCAATGTGAATGTCGTCTATTTTTTTGGATACATACAAGGCCCAATGTGTCCCTATATAACATCATCTTTATCGTCTTCAGTGAAATAGATAACCACATGAAGTTATTTAGGATCAAAATCTACACGATATACCATGGTGTTAGAAAATTATGCTTCAAAATCTTGGGTTCATTTCAGATCCTCTATAATTGATTTCCATAAATCCTTTGATAGATTGAGCGCATCCAGAATTGAAATCCTTACCCGAACTATAACCAATTGTTTCGGGATTCATCCCTTCTATGTTAAAGGTCTATATTTACCAAAAGAAAATTGTTCCCTTAGAGGAATTTTGAGATCCAACATGCCTGGGGATGATTTTTCAGCTGGTTGATCAAATGTGGAGAGTACTTTGTATTATATTGAATCAAGCCCCCATGGCCTTCCCATTTGGTTAGGTTGGATCATGTTTTCTCTAAATAATCAATCATTATTCAAATATGATTAGTTTAGAATGATTTTTAATTTTTGTAGAGGTATTTTCCTACTCTTTATGATCTTGTCAAAGGGATTTTTCGTGGGTTTCAACAACATAAATAGCTCTTATAAGGATATAGATGGTATATTGTGTTTTGTTGTGATTGTTCCACCCTCTGTTTCTTTAGCTCCTATGACCTCGATTCATGTACCCCCAAATTGGAATGGTAAGATCAGTTTCATAATAGTACTCATAATTGGATAAGGGATCCATTAAATGAATGATATTAATTGATCCAAATATCAATTATTCATCTGATGAAGAATTTATTTTATGTGTTAGTGCATGTTTTACCATTTGGAAGGGATTAGACCATTCTCTTGAGACTGAAGGCATGAAATCTAAGAGAGTCAAGTATATATTTTTTCCTTGTTTTAGGATCATGTTCCTTTATTTTTTTCCCACCCTTCTAGCCATGCCATTTCGTATATGATTTGACTTTGGAGGGTTGTGGTACCGACAAAGTCAGTTGTTCCACAACGAAAGAGGATGGGGCACAATTTATTGTATCAACTATGCTCAAAGTATATCATGAATCTTGTTGATTTTTTTATTCATCCAATAACTTAATGTCTATGCACCTTTATTAGGGAATTCCTTCCATTCACCCTTTTCTTTTAGAATAGTGGCAGAAACACATTCTACTTATACTGATGGTTTTACTTGTTTAACCTACCCAGAATCAACCATATTTATCAGAATATCTTAGAATACAAATAATTCCCTAATTGAATTCCCTAATATTCAATGAAAGGTTAAATAATTTGGGTGATCTTAAAGGCCAACTTGATCAGGCTCTCTAGGTTTTGGAAGAGTTCGGATGTTTTTTTCAAAGGCTACCAAGAAATAAATAAGAACCTATTCATCTCGGAATGAGTATTTTATATTATTCCTTTACTCAAAATGATATCGTTTTGACTCTCTAATTTCATCCCAATAAGATTTTTTCCATGTTTTCCACCTAAGATGGGGTGTTTCATGATAAGGTTCAGGATTCTTAGTAGGAGACGGTACAAGGGATGGTTTTAAGGTGTTATTTGTAGCTTCCTCTTTCCCTTTCCTCTTTCCCTTGGGTACTAGTACTAGTTTGGATATGGATCTAGTTCACATTATAGATTCTTATAATATTTGTGAAACTATATCAAGGTCTAGGATCCCACCTGTGTACTTGATTAGAATGAGTGGTGTTTGAAATTCAACATGGATGTTTTTTATAGAGAGACCCAACAAATCTTCTTTTTGAAACTGAAAATTCGTGACAAATTTAGACCCTTCCCTCTAGAAATAAATTTTGAGAATCTATTTTTTTCTCATTACTTGTATTTTGAGTGACCTAGAACCATTTTATTTTGTTTTTTCAGATGAACTGGAAAAGAAATTTCTTATGGAGGTCTTTCCATCCATTAATCGACCATATAGGTAAACTGGTGTACCAAACAACAGTTTTCCCCAATAAGGTTTGTAAAAAAACTAGATATTAGAAGTTTCTTGTTTCAACAAAGTTCCCATCATGGGGATTACCTGAGATACATAATGTTTCAGATACTGTATTGGATATTTCAAAACATAAAATTTTGGAAATGTAGGATTTCCAAAATTAGGTGGGGGAGTGTCACCTCTACCCATTCAGGGTAAGGTTTTATTTTCTTCTTCATTGGAACATTTTTTCTTCGATATATTCTATTGAGGATTTCACTGATCCAATAGTGTTATAAAGTCCTGTGGGAATAGACAGCTGAGTTGGATTTGGATCAGGGGGCACAAAAGGTTGAACTAGATGTGGTGATAGTATATCTAATTATTATTGAACTTTCCAAATGTAACTTAACTATAATGGGTCTGGTTGTTTTTCCAAGAGAGGGAAATATTGGTACTTGGCTGTCATTAGTTCCAAATATACCGGTTTTTATTCTGATATATTGAGTGGATATTGAGAATCTACTTTCATCATTATGAAAAGAACTCTTTTCTGAGGTACATCAGCTGGAAGAGTGAAATGAGGTTCTATTGGAAGAACATACCTTGTGGGAATATGACCCATGAGTAGTTCAGTATTAAGACATTTCAATTTTCTCATTTATCTCTCATACTAAGTCAGCCTCTTCTCAAGTGTGAGGGGTTAAAAACCTCAAGTAATAAGTGTTATTGAACCACGGCTATATCATTTTATTTTTTTGATTATCATTGAGGAGGAGGAAATTGATCATTCATACTAATTACCAAATTATGTGTAATTATTTAATTTCTGGTATACAGACCTTCTTCGGTGTAGAAGGTATTTTGAATGGAGATAGGCTCCCCTTGTTATCCCACATTATCTGGATGTTCTGCAGTATTTTCCAAAGTGGTGTTGATGATGTTCACTGAAATGAATTGCATTATGAAAATTTCATCAGTCTCAGAATAGTGGGAGATTCAGTTTCTTTGAAAACATCTACAAGAAGTGTTTTTTATTAATGGGAGAGTTTTTTCTCTTAACATTCCATTTATGCTTGTGTCTATCATGGGATCTCAACCTTTCTTACATGGATCCCTTTTAATCCATTTTGTTGAAGGTTACCTGAAGTGAACCTCTATATAATTTTATTTTCTGTGTCCTTATAGAAGGAACTACATCATGATACATGATGAACTAGAAATATTAATTTTGTGAAAATTCCCCAAAAAAAGATAATATTTACATTTGTTGAGGATGAGGTAAGAAATACCCTAGCCCTATAGAATGGGGGTGCACAAATTCCACTTAAAACATTTCAATCTTGATTTGTTGGGTTCAAAGGTTATGTTAAAATGGTTCCCAGCCATATGGGATAAGGTAGATCTCGTACTGCAATAGTTGGAATTGTTGGGACTACTCTTCCGATTTTACAGAGCTTTGTACAGACATGGGATAAGTGTATTTAATGAGCTATACTTGAGATATTTTATTCTAAATATTTTTTTGAAAATTTTCGCTATCTGATGATTTACTTCCCTTAAGTAGGGGGATTTATTTATATTATTAGATGCATGATACAGGAGTCTTTTGATGACTCACTGTCATCTGGGCTGACATCTCTGAGATATATTGTGGTCTACGTATTTCTAATTATACAATATGTGGTGAGTATAGTTTGTTTTTTTAATACCGTATAAGGCAATGACATTACATGATTTCACCTTTAGTGGAATTTGTTGATCGAGGAGCGAGGTGAAATGAAACACCCTGTGCTCTCCCCATCCTCTAATTTGTACATTGGATGGGATTTTAGTAATCAACAGATGCAGTCCTTTTAATGCATCGATACATGTGTGTGGAAGGTATTATTGATGCTTCCTAATTCATGGTTCCAGGTTTCTAGGAGGGTCTCCAAGTCAATTTGATAGTTCATCTATTCTATTATCATAACCATATTTGGATATTCTTCATCAAGAAATACTTTATGATGAGTGGTAAATATATATAGGAAGTTTTCATTCAAACAATCATCAAAAATTCCACTATAATGCTGAATTGAGGAGTGTATAAAGGCCAGGACATCACTAGTATGTCTTCCTTTGCCAATTATTTCCTCATAAGAAACATGTCTCCTTCATCTTTTACAAGAGTCTCCTAATATCGATCTGACTGAACTGGAAATTTTCCCATTTCTTTCATATAAAAAATTGGGTATGTAGGAATTTAATTTGTTGTATTAGAAGGAAAGTGATCCAAGGAGGTTTTGGAGAATAACCATTACCTCAGGATTTCTTCTGGTTTATAAATGATATCACTTATCAATAATGAGGCATCAGGCATGACTAGCCTCATTTCCCAAGCACCTCACGATAGGTGGGATTTCTCATAGTTGAATCATGAAGGGTAGGATCTTCTTAATGAAATGAAATATCTTTTCAGGGAGGACCTTCACAATGAAGGCCATCATAGAGAGTAATACCATCATTTTTTAATGTACGACTGCAAGGATATAGTCTATAGTGTATACCATATGAAGGAAATTGAGGTATATGGTATCAAGGTGAGGACTTTATTGTTGTGGGATCTACTGGACACACTGAGGGATATCACAACACTCATTATAATATGAGGTTTCAAGATTTATTCGATTCTGTACATTATGTATGGCTTCATATTCATATCTTTAGGGATGACCTTCAGAACTTCTAGCAGCCAAATCATGACAAGGACCTTCACAACTTCCTATACTATCTTTTTTAATTTGGTGATGGGGTAGTAGGATCTTTATCCACTATAGATAGATGTATGTGGGATTTCAGAACACCAACATTCAGTATAGATGGGTCATGGACTGACTCTTCATTTCCTATTTGTAATTGAAGAGGCCTTTATTAGATGTCTTCCTCTAGGCAATTGTATCTTCCTTCTGTTGGTGAAAACTATCATACATGGAAACCTACTTTATTAGTTTCTATTTCACTACTAGAATTTTCAGAATGGTCTCAAGAATTTTGGTAGGGATATGTTCCTGCCTTGGAGTGGCCATTAGGTTAGAACAATGACAATTGGATCAGGGGTATGAGCATGATTCAGTTGTCTATTTATCATGGGATGGCCACAAACCTCATGTAATAGAGTAGGAACATGTTTCTTCTCTATGGTAACTCTCAAATTAATTGACTAAGTCACTTCAAAAGTGGATATGGGGTTTTTTTCCTGACTCCTAGTCACCTCTGATGCTATCATTATTTCCTAAAAAACATGTATAATATGAAAAGGAATGGACGCATGTCCCTCAATAATTTAAAATATATAAGAGGGAATTATTTAGTTATAATAGGAATATATTCCCATTTTTTAATGGAATTAGTTATTTATTCCTACTCTTATCCTCTATTTATTTTTGGGATATGCTGAAAATAATCTAATGAAGAGAAAGAGATATTGGTTTTCGCCTATTGGTAGTCGGGAATTTTTGGCTGATATCTCAATGTGCTTCTAAATTGTGTTGATGGGTTTGATGGGTGCGGGAAGTTTGTACACCTATTCATGGTTTGCTATCCAAGTTGACTAGAAGGCTTCTTTGGATACTGCTGAACTATGCCAGTAGGCTTGGCTAGTGCAGGTGTAACGCCCCGACCCCAGCTACCCAGAGTCGGTGCATTACTTCGTAACATTGGCATGATCACAAAAGATTAAGTCTCGAAAGACCGATTAGTTTAGTAGCCTTGGAAACACTAGATACATTCATAAGTCTTACATTACATCATAAAGTGAAAAACTAATAACAAAGTCTTCATAGTCCACACTCATATCCTCTTCTGACTATCCCTGCAAGTCATTCAAAAAATACTTCTTCACATCCTGGAAAATATTAAAACATTGAAAGGGGTGAGCTCAGATGCTCAGTAAGGATAACAATATTGCGGAAGCTTTCATAAATAAACATAAAAATTTAAGGCAATGTATAACTAAAACAAAAGCCTTTTAAACTTGAACATCAACATAATATGGCAAAAGTAAAATGAGATAATGCCATTCACTTCTTCACATGGATATTCTACTGGTCGAATAATCACATGCAATATCAATAACCACTTTCATAATGATGGAATGCATAATGCCAGACTATCATAACCACGTAGTCAAGGCCTCGTGCCAAGACCACAAATAAGATTTTGTCAAGGCCTCGTGCCAAGACACTAGTTTGTCTCACGAGACCTGCCGATGCATCGAGGAGCTATAGCGGGCTCCACCCGTCACTTATTAAGTCCAATGCATTCCTCATATGAATAGGTTTAAACATATCATAAACCATAACATAATCGTATCACATAAAAAATGCATAAAGGAAACATAACATTTCCATATTTCAATCACAAGATATCAATACAACACATTGATATAATAAAAACGCTTTCAAAACCATTTTCAATACCAAAATAAAAGAAAGTTAAAACTTTGTATTTATTTTTCATTAAAAAAATGATGGCTTGTAGAGGAAGCCGAAACTCAAATAATGGTCACGGCGGCGGAGAAGTCGTTGTCGCCGCATAAGTACGGAAAGAAAAAATTTCCCTTTTTGTCGTTTAGTAAAACGCTTCGTATAAAAAAGATTCCTTTTGAATAAACATAAAAGTCAAAGGGGTTTATACACCGTATAAAAGAAAGTTGTGTATAAAGCCAAATATGCCTCAATGAAAGGAGATTGAGACGAAGTCCTTAAAAAGATCATTTTTAAAATAAAATAGATCTATTTTGTGTATTCACTATAGTTACACATAAAGAAAGTAAAAATACAAAATAGGACATAATAATATCATGACATAATTTGGAAGTAGGAGATTAACCCAAAGAATGGAAGTTGGGTTAAGAAATTCCCTTACCTTGTGTCTGACTTGACTCAACCATTCTTTAACCTCCTGAATAATAAACTAGAGTTAATATATACCTTATTAAGCACCATTTTCAATTTCATTATCCTTATTATATCACTTATTACAATGATATGAACATTATGTAATTATTTAAGTTAATAACGGTTGTTTTGCCGATCTTTGGTACTTGAGTCAACAATAAACTTCTTATAATTACAAGTTGTTTATGTGGTAGAATATCCATTATCTCCAGAATTATATTCATTATTTAGATGTCATATATATAATATATATCCATTATATACATTCATTTATAATATTACGTAACATTTAGAGGTAAGAAATGAAATGCACCGTTCATGGAGACGGTAAGCCGTACGTACGCATGAACGCTACTTTCATTTCTATTTCGTATTTAATGGAATGAAATCATAATGATATAAATTTATAATATAATTCCAGTATAATATAGTGTATAATACCATTTAATCCATCCTTTATACATCCCACATATGGCATTAACGATTCAAATCACTTTGAGGGGGCGGTAGTCCGCACTTTCTAAAATGAAATTATCACGTTTTACCCATAATGGAAATCATAAAGTATGCCATAAATGAGAAATACATAAGCATAAGTAAAACATAAACATATTATATATCATATATAAAAATAGTGACATCGTAATGGCCACCTTTGAAGGTGTTATATGAGTGTTGAACAATCATCGTTTCGTGAGGCAGAAATTCACCATCCACAGAAACCGTATGTTCTTTAACCATTAGATATAGGTGTGTGTAAGTGTAGCTCGAATCATTCTTATAACAACATCCTATTATATTGAGGATACTAGTGTTGTTACAAAAGAAATGAATAAAAAGAGTTTAGGGGGTTTGATAAGAAAAATAACACAAAACAACATTAGAGAAGACATTACCTCAAAATCGGGTAACTCTTTTTGATTTGAGCCAAAGGCTTCCTTGGGAAGAGTTCTGCCCAAAGTGAGGCTTCTAGGAGTAATAGGGGGAAGTTGGGAGAGTATTTGGGCAGATGTTGGCCGAGACAAATGGTTTGAAGGTGTGAATAAGGTGGGAGTGGTGGGGGCCTTTTATAAGTGGAGAGGAGGGGCTCTTTTGGAAAGATTGAAATGTTACATTATTATAGAATTCTTTTCGGATTATAAAGGTCCCACACTTATATAATTCGTGGATAAGGTGATAAGGGTTCGAAATATCTTCATCCAATAGGCTTTGGACAAGTGTAAGACTTGTAGTTTTCATTATCTTCTCATTTTATTTAAATCGTTAAATAATGAGGTCATCGCCACATCATAATGATGTCATAAATAATTTAATTTATTTAATGTCTAAAAATTATAAAAAAAATACTATGATGTATAAAATCTTTTTATCTTTCTAATGAATATTTATAATCAAAATTTGGACTTGTGTAACCGCACGTAAAAATTGTTTTAGTAAAACATTTTATGTTTGTGTCATTTTTTACTTTAACATTAAATAAAAGGTGTTTATGTCATTTTCTAACTAAAGTGGCTCCATGGGGTCCCCAAGTTGACCCATGGGTTGTCGTGGTCGGCCATGACTCATCCAATAAGAGTAGGACAAGTTTCATGCTCATCTCATATTATAAAAACATTGTTTTTACCTTAAACTACACTAATTAACTCTAATCGCGATTAAGAACTTAAAAGTTACTATTCACCAAAAAATTATTTTAATCTCATTGAACCACATTTTACTTCTTAATGACAACCATGTATGTCGGATTTTTGAAAATCAAATCACAGAAGTGGTAATATTTCATTTAAACGAAAAATCAGTTATTTAACTACCACTTAGTGGTTTCACTATTCATCAAAAATTGAAGTTTTTCAGAACAAAGCCAAAATTTCACCCTAAGCTATAATTGATATTCCGAATTCAAAAATGATGTCTATTTTACAAAATTCCAAACATATAAGTTGCATTAATTAATTTTATAATTAATTCCCGCTGTTACAACAAATAGCGTGTTTTTAAGAAACAATTTATATCAAAAGATTGACAATTGTTTATGTCCAATTTCAATGTTAAATTAATTCTAATGACCACCATTGGATAAAATGGTAAAAATATATTCTAATTATACTTTAAAACCACTCAATAGTATAACTTATCACTATAAATTATTTTGATTAAAAAAGTTGTTTTGAGTATTTTTCACTATTCATAAAAATTGGAAGTTCTCAGAAAATTACAAAAAATTCAACTTTGGATAATTTAGATATTAAGAATACAAAAATGAAGTCCATTTTGAAATATAAAATTTCTATAAATTTAAAAAGTGGTTATTACTATTCATAATGGCTACTTTGATTAGTTGCAGTGTGTTAGAACTCGATGTTGCGTACAATGCAAGCTATTACATTATTGAATGAGAAGCGTATCATGGAAGCTCGGGGTGTTACATTCTCCCCTCCTTCAATAAATTGCGTCCTCGCAATTTGAAATTTTTCTTTGAAAATAAAAGGTTGAAAAGAGAAAATACCTTTGAGGAAAACCCACATCGGAAATATGGTTAACAAAATTTAGCCTTAATAAGAGGGAAATGGAAATAAGAAAGTCACCACCAAATTATGATCTCGATAAGGAGAACATTGGTGGCAATTAGAGACATATAATTGGAGGAAAAACGTAAATATTTGTAGGGAGTGATTGAGGTCATCAATCACAATCAACTGTCAAATTGAGGGCCTCAAAGCCTTCAATCTATGTTGATTTAAAATATCATCAGTTCAACAATACATAATGTATTAGGATAACACATTTTTTTTGTTTTAATATCCCTTTACTAAAGTTTAAGAATTAATTTATTCATTGAATAAGAGATTGGTATATATATATTTATGCTTGAAAACTAGAGTTTCAACCTTCAACTCATCTTTCACTCAAAAAGATAATAGAACTCAAAAATATTATACTTATCCTAATTGTATAAGGTTCCAAATGTTAACACGTACCATTTAGATTAGTAAAATTATTTTGTAATAACCAGGGACTTCCTGTAGGTTAGTGGTAGGAAATAAAGGCCTGTCGCACAATGGTTTTGGGTTCGATTCCTGCAGCTTTGTCCGACGCGACGGTTTATGCCCCACCCTGCAGGTTGTCCTTTCCCTAAAACTATAGTATCATAATATTCCAAAAATAATCTTCATAAATTTTTTTAACCTTAAACAATACTATCCAAAGATCAACTTAATCCAATCCAACCTTTATAGTTATCCAAAATACCTCTGTCCAGACTTTCTCTAAAAGGTCTCTTAATTCCAAAATCAATTGTAACATCAGATTCCCCAAACAAAGTAAAGTTTCTCTTATTGTCACATACTAAAAATATAATTACCTTCATCATATTAAAACCTTACTGAAATCAACAAGTACTGCAGTACAATACTTATATATATATCACATTATTCTAATAACCAAAATATAATCCATGAGTCCAAAAGCACCAATACATTAGTTATTCTACTTCAACTGTAGTAACAACATAAGACTGTCCATGATCCCTTGGCCTTTTCTAAGGTAAGTTTCCCTGACGCTTAGGACATTCATTTGCATAATGCCTCATTTCCCTACAATTGTAGCATTCAACTTTGACAGCCTCTTTATTTCCCTTGCAATCACGAGCCTGGTGACCCTTTTCTCCACATTTATAACAAACTCCCATTCCTTTTAGGCACGTACCAGGGTGATTCTTCCCACAATTATCACATAATGGAAAATCCTTCTTTCCCTTTTTCCCTTTATCTGTCTCTTGTTCCACCGTTCTATTCTTCTCTTGCTTTACTTTGTTGTCATAAGACTTAGAGAATTATTTTTCTGTCTTGATAGCACATGAGACAATATCTTCGTATGATGAGAAGGATTGTGATATTAAAGATCAATGGAGAAATGGTTTTAACCCATCAAAGAAACGATCAATCTTACTCCTTGGGTTACGTATATAATCGGCAGCATGCCTCGCTAACCTTGTAAAGTTAGCCTCATACTTTGCGACATTCTCATCCTCCTTCTACCTCAGACTCAGAAATTGACTTTCCATATCTGCTCGATGGTCACGAGGAAAGTATTTTCCTAAGAAAAGCTCTTTGAACTCCCTCCATTACATATTCAATACATCATCATCTTCCTTTGTGTTTTGAATCAGCGACCACCACTGATCGGCATCTCCAGTGAGGCAGTAAACTGCCATGACAACCTTCTCCCTTTCACTACTCCCCAAGGCATGGAATATTTTCTCTAAGGAATTTATCCATTGCTCAGCTACTATAGGATTTGTACTCCCATTGAAGGTTGGTGGTTTTTGCCTCATGAAGCGGTCTAACATTGATCCTCCACGTTGCGGATCAGGGTGCTCCATACGAGTAAGGTTATTATTCATAACCAGAGTAAGTTGTCCCAGTATGGTGATTAGCTGATCGACACCAGTTGTATCACTAGATCCACCATAATTATCTTGATCAGGAGGGAAATCCCTACATGGATTGCGTGCATTGATACGGTTTCCATTTCTTCCACTAGGCGCCATTTCTAAACAATGGCATAAACTAGATCAGTTTATGAATCAAAATTCATAATCCCATACTTATAAAACACTTAACATAAATTGAACTATTTATGGATATAATCCATAATAATAAAAATGTTTTCTTTGAGGAATTATATACTCATAAACCCTTCATAATTATTTGTAAAGAAAATGAGAGTTATCCTAAGCATATCCCCCGGGAGTGTCGTAACCAAGAGTGCAGAAAGGCCCGTTGTCGTGCACCCGTTCCTGTTCGAGTCTAGCTCAAAGCGGCGTTTTCGGGATTTATCCCTAGGAACATCTGTGCCAGAGCCGCCTCTACCTGCTCGTATCCAGACAGGGATGTATTGCTCGGAAAACTCACAAAATCTCTACAATACCAAAATTCTAGGAAGTTCTTCTATACTAATCCTCAAAGTTCATCTTAGGTCTACGTGCTCTAATCGGAGTTTATCTAAATCTAGCTTCCAAGGTTTGTACTAAACTTCCTCTGATACCAACTGTAACGCCCCGACCCCAGCTACCCAGAGTCGGTGCATTACTTCGTAACATTGGCATGATCACAAAAGATCAAGTCTCGAAAGACCGATTAGTTTAGTAGCCTTGGAAACACTAGATACATTCATAAGTCTTACATTACATCATAAAGTGAA
Organism: Viscum album; assembly: GCA_963277665.1. Classification (NCBI taxonomy): domain Eukaryota; kingdom Viridiplantae; phylum Streptophyta; class Magnoliopsida; order Santalales; family Viscaceae; genus Viscum; species Viscum album. The sequence continues at coordinate 597,653,534 of OY728134.1, read as the reverse complement.
AAACTAATAACAAAGTCTTCATAGTCCACACTCATATCCTCTTCTGACTATCCCTGCAAGTCATTCATAAAATACTTCTTCACATCCTGGAAAATATTAAAACATTGAAAGGGGTGAGCTCAGATGCTCAGTAAGGATAACAATATTGCGGAAGCTTTCATAAATAAACATAAAAATTTAAGGCAATGTATAACTAAAACAAAATCCTTTTAAACTTGAACATCAACATAATATGGAAAAAGTAAAATGAGATAATGCCATTCACTTCTTCACATGGATATTCTACTGGTCGAATAATCACATGCAATATCAATAACCACTTTCATAATGATGGAATGCATAATACCAGACTATCATAACCATGTAGTCAAGGCCTCGTGCCAAGACCACAAATAAGATTTTGTCAAGGCCGCGTGCCAAGACACTAGTTTGTCTCATGAGACCTGCCGATGCATCGAGGAGCTATAGCGGGCTCCACCCGTCACTTATTAAGTCCAATGCATTCCTCATATGAATAGGTTTAAACATATCATAAACCATAACATAATCGTATCACATAAAACATGCATAAAGGAAACATAACATTTCCATATTTCAATCACAAGATATCAATACAACACATTGATATAATAAAAACGCTTTCAAAACCATTTTCAATACCAAAATAAAAGAAAGTTAAAACTTTGTATTTATTTTTCATTAAAAAAATGATGGCTTGTAGAGGAAGCCGAAACTCAAATAATGGTCACGGCGGCGGAGAAGTCATTGTCGCTGCATAATTACAGAAAGAAAAACATTCCCTTTTTGTCATTTAGTAAAACGCTTCGTATAAAAAAGATTCCTTTTGAATAAACATAAAAGTCAAAGGGGTTTATACACCGTATAAAAGAAAGTTGTGTATAAAGCCAAATATGCCTCAATGAAAGGAGATTGAGACGAAGTCCTTAAAAACATAATTTTTAAAATAAAATAGATCTATTATATGTATTCACTATAGGTACACATAAAGAAAGTAAAAATACAAAATAGGACATAATAATATCATGACATAATTTGGAAGTAGGAGATTAACCCAAAGAATGGAAGTTGGGTTAAGAAATTCCCTTACCTTGTGTCTGACTTGACTCAACCATTCTTTAACCTCCTGAATAATAAACTAGAGTTAATATATACCTTATTAAGAACCATTTTCAATTTCATTATCCTTATTATATCACTTATTACAATGATATGAACATTATGTAATTATTTAAGTTAATAACGGTTGTTTTGCCGATCTTTGGTACTTGAGTCAACAATAAACTTCTTATAATTACAAGTTGTTTATGTGGTAGAATATCCATTATCTCCAGATTTATATTCTTTATTTAGATGTCATATATATCATATATATCCATTATATACATTAATTTATAATATTACGTAACATTTAGAGGTAAGAAATGAAATGCATCGTTCATGGAGACGGTAAGCCGTACGTACGCATGAACGCTACTTTCATTTCTATTTCGTATTTAATGGAATGAAATCATAATGATATAAATTTATAATATAATTCCAGTATAATATAGTGTATAATACCATTTACTCCATCCTTTATACATCCCACATATGGCATTAACGATTCAAATCACTTTGAGGGGGCGGTAGTCCGCACTTCCTAAAATGAAATTATCGCATTTTACCCATAATGGAAATCATAAAGTATGCCATAAATGAGAAATACAGAAGCATAAGTAAAACATAAACATATTATATATCATATATAAAAATAGTGACATCTTAATGGCCACCTTTGAAGGTGTTATATGAGTGTTGAACAATCATCGTTTCGTGAGGCAGAAATTCGTCATCCACAGAAACCGTATGTTCTTTAAACATTAGATATAGGTGTGTGTAAGTGTAGCTCAAATCCTTCTTATAACAACATCCTAGTATATTCAGGATACTAGTGTTGTTACAAAAGAAATGAATAAAAAGAGTTTAGGGGGTTTGATAAGAAAAATAAAACAAAACAACATTAGAGAAGACATTACCTCAAAATCGGGTAACTCTTTTTGATTTGAGCCAAAGGATTCCATGGGAAGAGTTATTCCCAAAGTGAGGATTCTAGGAGTAAGAGGGGGAAGTTGGGAGAGTATTTGGGCAGAGTTTGGCCGAGACAAATGGCTTGATGGTGTGAATAAGGTGGGAGTGGTGGGGGCCTTTTATAAGTGGAGAGGAGGGGCTCTTTTGGAAAGATTGAAATGTTACATTATTATAAAATGCTTTTCGGATTATAAAGGTCCCACACTTATATAATTCGTGGCTAAGGTGATAAGGGTTCGAAATCTCTTCATCCAATAGGCTTTGGACAAGTGTAAGCCTTGTAGTTTTCATTATCTTCTCATTTTATTTAAATCGTTAAATAATGAGGTCATCGCCACATCATAATGATGTCATAAATAATTTAATTTATTTAATGTCTAAAAATTATAAAAAAAAAATACTATGATGTAGAAAATCTTTTTATGTTTCTAATGAATTCTTATAATCAAAATTTGTACTTGTGTAACCCCACGTAAAAATTGTTTTAGTAAAACATTTTATGTTTGTGTCATTTTTTACTTTAACATTAAATAAAAGGTGTTTATGTCATTTTCTAACTAAAGTGGCTCCATGGGGTCCCCAAGTTGACCCATGGGTTGTCTTGTTCTACCATGACTCATCCAATAGGAGTAGGACAAGTGTCATGCTCATCTCATATTATAAAAACATTGTTTTTACCTTAAACTACACTAATTAACTCTAATCGCGATTAAGAACTTAAAAGTTACTATTCACCAAAAAATTATTTTAATCTCATTGAACCACATTTTTATTCTTAATGACAACCATGTATGTCGGATTTTTGAAAATCAAATCACATAAGTGGTAATATTTCATTTAAACGAAAAATCAGTTATTTAACTACCACTTAGTGGTTTCACTATTCATCAAAAATTGAAGTTTTTCAGAACAAAGCCAAAATTTCACCCTAAGATATAATTGATATTCCGAATTCAAAAATGATGTATATTTTACAAAATTCCAAACATATAAGTTGCATTAATTAATTTTATAATTAATTCCCGCTGTTACAACAAATAGCGTGTTTTTAAGAAACAATTTATATCAAAAGATTGGCAATTGTTTATGTCCAATTTCAATGTTAAATTAATTCTAATGACCACCATTGGATAAAATGGTAAAAATATATTCTAATTATACTTTAAAACCACTCAATAGTATAACTTATCACTATAAATTATTTAGATTAAAAAAGTTGTTTTGAGTATTTTTCACTATTCATAAAAATTGAAAGTTCTCAGAAAATTACAAAAAATTCAACTTTGGATAATTTCGATATTAAGAATACAAAAATGAAGTCCATTTTGAAATATAAAATTTCTATAAATTTAAAAAGTGGTTATTACTATTCATAACGGCTACTTTGATTAGTTGTAGTGTGTTAGAACTCGATGTTGCGTACAATGCAAGCTATTACATTATTGAATGAGAAGCGTATCATGGAAGCTCAGGGTGTTACAGCAGGTATGTGTTTGTTCCTGCTCATGATTTTTGCCGAAGTTTTCTTACAATCTTATTTGGATGAAATAGAGGTATGAACCTACTCCATGATAACTTCTTTCCACCCTCATTAGGATGTCCTAGGTTCTTGGACTTGAGTGACCTAGTATAAACTACTAAGGGTGGAACCCTCTTCACAATGAGGGTTTGATGCTGCACGACATTGGAGATGGTGGTTGTTGGTAGGATCCCTTTAGTGGGACCCCTACGATATATAGATGAGACTTTGGTGGCCTCCTAAGTAGACTCACTAATATAAGGGAGTAATTTGATATAGAGTTCTATGGATATACTCCCAAAATGATTTGACATAGAAACTGGTGCCATCTGCTCTGGGACCACCAACCTTCATTGAGCGGATGACTAACCGAGATTCATAAATTGGAGGAATTTTTAAGCTACCTCTAGGGAAAGTATGGTAAAAATTTTGTGGTACCCCTAAACGAGAAAGTTTGAGACCTATCATTATAGATAAAAGTTCTGTGATGGTTTCCTTTGATTTGATGAGGACCCTACAGTGGATGCATAAGTTTGGATTGGTTGAATGGATACCATTGGATTGGATTGAAGGGAGTTCTTGAAAAACGTTTTTGGATAAATTTGACAAAAACAAAAAAGAATACCATATTAAATTATAATCTCAATAAATGAAAAAAAAATTGAATTACATGTTTGGGATCTATGTTTTGGTCCCTCTTCATTTTGTGCAAAAAGGGTCGTAACATATGGGTGACATTGCATATTTTGATTTAGGATTTATGTTGGGTTCACCATTTTTTCTAATGTACTCCACTCTCATGCTTATTCTTAGTTAATGAAAACCTACTTTCCAAATGAAGGTGGCTACTTGGATTTATCTTATGAGGTCTTTATAAAATGCACTAGTTGAGAGGATGGAAGGTCAGGCTCATCGTACTATTTTTGGGGGAGCTGTTGCTTACTCCATGACTCTCTTATAGTTTTATGAAATATTTTTGAATCCATTATTAAATTCCAAATATCATACATTCCTACCTTGTATTAAAAAACAATTATTTAGAATGTATTGATTTCGTAATCATCTGTATGTATCTGAGCTTCTTCATCAATGGAGACATCTATATTTATCTGCGGTTCTCCATTGATGGTTCCCTTTTGTGAGAATATTAGATGTTATTATATCATTTATTATTGAGATGATGGTTTTAATCCAATCTGTGGGGTGGTATGGATTTTAACATCATCCTAGAAAATATAATTTATTTTTATGGAAGGATTGGGCCCATGAGATGGGATTCTTACATATCCTTATGAAAGGAATCAGAAGCCACATTGTTCAGTGCCACTTAACAGGATAAATCATAACTTTTAATTTCATGTGAGGATGAAAAAATCATGCAGTTTAACATCATTTTTCAGGTAAATCTATAAAAAATATTCCTAGTCACTGGCTGGTGTGGGGATTATGTTGAAGTGGCCCAAATGACCTGGAAGGGATTTGGTCTTGTAGGTGGTTACATGATCTTATTGGGAATGTAATCTAATAAGGATGGTGATGAAGGAGACATGAAAAGAATCTGTCCCTTTGAGTTGGATATGATCATACCAAGGATATAAACTAGATAACATTATGGTGAATTTGGGGTGTTGGGTTTTAACCTCATGGAGGGTTTCTACATATTCTATTCGGTTAGGAGTCGAATCCCATGTGGTTAATATGGTTGGGGCTTACACCTTTGGATGTTTCCCTTGAAGGTTTCCTCATTTGGAATACGGACCTTTGAGGTGATGATAACATGGTTGGGTATTATATCAAATAATAGGCCCATGGAATGTGAGAGGAGGATTGGTAAAGGGAATCTCCTCCTAAGATAGGTGTTTTATCGTGCGGATGTCTTAGTTGTTACTAACCTTTAAGCCCATGTGATTCGTTATTGGTGTGATAAATAATAGGAAGAAGAAGATCTGACAAACCACATAATATTCTTCATTCATTAGTGGATGATTTCAGGACTATGAGAGAGAGAAATAACCATGAGGTTCCCATCTCCTCTTTTATTATTGTAACTAGGACAAGGTTATGGGAGAGAGAATGGGATCTGGCGCCCATCTCCCCTATTGTTTTCATAACCTGGATATGGAATTACACAACCAGGTGGATAAAGACCTCAATAAGGGATATGGGATTATTCAAGGAGAGATTTAATATTCATGATTTCAGCGAATATTAGAAAAAAATGCAGCATTATCCATCATTAAAGAAAAAAACAAGTGGTTCCCCTCACTCTCTAAAATGGGGAGGTCCCTGGAACTCCCTCCAAGGCTGAGATCCTCATTACTATGGGAATGTATGATCGATAAAATTATAAGGATCCCCCTTGTTAGTTAGGTTACCAGTAGGACCTCATTTATCATGTGAATGTATGATCAAGAAGGTAGGTTGGTGGGCCATATAATCTGATCACACATATCTAGAAAATTTAGAATAGGTCTTGGCTTGACAGTTCATGAAGGTCCCCATTTGAATCTTAGCACTTCACAGAAGTGGTTGATGGAGAGATTTAATTTAATAGTTCGTAGAGGGGCCAAGGTAAGTCTGAACACTAAAGGACCCCATTCTAAATACTATTTTCTATGTGGGATGATCATCCAAAAAGATTAAATTTGCATACTGTTCACGGAATGTTGGTCGGTAAAGGACTTATCTTTGTGGATAGATGGTCCAAAAAGTGTTTTTTATAGGTGTACCAATTATTGTTCCATCTTTTACTTTTAAATATGCGGAAACTTATTACCTACTAAAATCACTTGCTCAGATTGTCTCTTTCTATGTCTCTATTATCCTCTTTCACACCATATCACGCATAAGAAAAATCCACCCCTCATCATTCCCTAAGTGGGGTTTTTATAGGGGTATGGTTGTAACCACTCAACCACCACCCATGAAGGATTTTGGTTTGTGGTAGGCCTACATATCATGAAAAGGAAAATTCATTTTCAGAGACAGGGGGGCTGAAAATAATGTCTCACCCCATTGAGGTAAAGAAAATTTGCAGAGTGAAAAATAGTAGAGACTCACCCCTCAAAGAAAAATTTTGGTTTTCGGGGGGCCTGTAAAAGACACCTCACAATGAAAATATATTTTTCATTCGTGGGGGGTACTATGTGGAGTAGAAACATTTACAGTGAGCATTCTATGAGGAAAATAGTGTTCCTTTGCAACTCATGGTACTTTATCATTTTAATCTTCAATAAATAGATCGGTTGACTTTAATATAGTAATTTTAAAACACATAAAAGCATTCTAATATTCCATATAAACTTTTATATACCTAAAAATTACTTACGCTTCGCTAGGGATATTTGGTAATGATAGAATCCATCTTATTTATCTAGATAGATCTTGATATTCGCATGGAACTTGTTTCCTTTTGACGAGTGAATCAAGAAATGAAGGAACAATGATTATTATTATATCAAAAAGTGAAAGATTCTAAATATTTTATTCATGAATGGTACTTGGAAATTATTGATGATCATGGGTGTGTCCAAAGTACATCGAGTTAGCCTGGTATATATTATATTATAGGTGATCCCATATAGTTCCAGGTGAGCCCAATATATCTTATATGATGGGTGAACCAAGATGGATCTCCAAAGCATTGGGTGATGATTATTTTCTATATAGAATTATGTTGGAAATTGACCATATGGTTATTCTAATTCATAAGGATTCTTTATGGTTTATCTGAAGATATTGTTTAAAGATACTAAAATGTTTTCTTTATGATATCTATGGTTTTTTAATGATCCATTTGATCAATATTGACATCGCATTGCCCAGGATTATTGATTCTTATAACTATTTCCTTTGTTAAATATTTATTCCATGTTTTATGATTTATGATCTACGTATTTATGGGTATGAATATTTTTATGTAATGCTCATTCAATTTGATTATTCCATCATACCCTTATACTCTTCTTATTTTCACTGATGACATTTATTTGTTAATGATTATGTTTATTATTATAGATCATTTGAGATCACCTTTCTTATGTTTCCTTTCCCCAGGTTTTCAAGAATAATGTTTAATTAATTATGTCTATAATGGTTTCATATAGATGATATTGATGACTTAATGTGAAATAAGAAAAACTAGGAAAACTGGAAAAAATACTCTCTTGAAGTCATGGGTATTATTTATGTAAGATTTTTTACTAATTTGATAAAACTTGAAACCTAAAAGGTCATTAGGTATGTGAGTGATCCAATATTTTCTTTGGTTGTTGTATGTTTTGGATGAGAAAATTGGGTCACATTTATTAATATCAATCCATAAATGTAATGATTGTGTTTTTGTAACAGACTTGGGGGTGCGGGTTCTGGTCTGTTATATGGTTATTTTCAAACATGTTTTAGAAAACTGTATGATAGTTGGAAACTATCTTGAGTTATGAAATTTTTATTTCTAAAATAATTTTTTATGAAATGGTTTCAAAATAAAACATTAAAACAATGTTTTTTCCAAGTTCTTTAGACCATGGAAAATCATTTTCCAGTATATTTTTTTCATTTAATGAAAAATATTGGAAAAGATTTTTTATCACACTTTTGATGTGTTATTTCTTATTTTGTAAAAAATTGTAGAAAATGTTTATTTTTCTATTATATTTCAAACTTTCATTTTTAAGATGTGATATGAAAGTGAATTCTTAGATTTAGTAGGTTTTGGTGACCTACTGGGCATTTATCTCACACCTATATTTTATAGGTTTAGGTTCATTATGGTTTGTTTCACTTCCTTTTGATTTTTCGTGGGAGATGTATGGTTGGATTGTGATCATGGGTCATTGGTGGAATATTGGAGCTAGTATTGGGATTTTCTTTTAATTGAGTTTTTTAGGCTACTTAGCCCATTGTACTTTATTATTTGGTCTATATAGATTTTTTTTATGTTTCTTTTATCTATATATCAATTGTCTCATTTTATATGTTTAGTTTTATATAACTCTGGTTACATTTTTACATTTTTACTTTATGATACTTATTTATATTATTGTATTAGGGAGAAATAAATCCCAAAGTGATTCATATGATGCTTAGGATCTAGTTTCCAACTCATGGGGATCGAGAATGCCCTGCGGGCCATGTGGATGATCGGGTTGGGAACAGGGTTAGATGGAACACTTGGATGTTTCATTGCATGTACGCCCAAGTATAAGCCTATCCATGTCCTATTTCTCTACTTTGTGTGTGGAGGTTCACGTACATGATGTGTGACCTGAGGAACATGACATGTGGGACCACCCAAAGTCCTAGGTGTGAGATCCTTGTAAACTGTTCTGCTAGCCAGGTATGGTCATAGGGTGTGTGGGCCAACCACATTGTTTTGTGATATTTTACTTGCTACAAACCCTTTCTACAATGGAAACTAGATTACAAGACATGTGTTCTAATAGAACACATGGTTTATAGTTAATAATTTGACAAACAGTAAATTCTATCTTCCTATATTTTCATGACTCTTATGATCTTTCTATGATTCTCATCTAAGATTCCTCTAGATATATCAATAATAGAACTAATTCCATTAGATTTTTATTTTTGGCCTTCACATCACTAGAAATGATATCATCATTGAATAATGTCATTTAAGAATGCTCAAAATTGAGGAAACTAAACTGAATACATCCATAGATCTCATTTACTACAACATTTTCTTGAATCTTCTGGAACCATGATCATCAATTACATTCAAAAAAACATAAATATGAATTTTGGGGTTTAATATTGATTCAAATTTTAGTGAAAATAGTTGAAATTAAACTTAAAATGGGTATGATGGTAATGGAAATGAAGAACGGTGGAAGAAAACTAAAGAAACTTAAGAGAAAATCATCATTGTATAATATGGATCTGGCCAATGATAGTAATTGCCGAAACCAAATAATGGAAAAGAATTAATTCTAAAAAAATAAAAAATAATCCAAAATGTGAATTTACTCGACTATGTGGACATGGAGAGATATCGAGATCCTTAGTATATAAATTAATACATGCTAGAAAACATGAATGATAGGGTATAAATCCATAAATAAAAAAGCTAAATCTTATGATTAGATTGAACACTAATGAATAATGATATTGTATTGTCATATTTAGTGTGGTTCAAAAACTATATCATCAATGATTAATACCACAAAAATCTAATTGAAAATCCTTGAGCCTCAATATTTTAATCACTAAAGGTACCTACAGTTATTTTTCCTCAGACTATCAATCTCCCAGGGATATGCAACTAACCATATAGATTTTCCATAATAGGGTTTAAATATACATTCATCCTCGGTTAAACATTAAACAATTATTATTTAATTTACTTCACACATTCTCTATCAACTGCACATATACCCAAAACCAGATGTGTACAAAATTGATGTCACAAATAAGGTAAAAACTGGTTTTTGTAACCAATAATAGTCTCATATTTCTTATATGAGACCCAAATAAATGGGAAAAAAATTATTTCCAAAAATTGATGCATCCATGGTTTAATATATTTAATATTTTCAATATATCAATTCTAGGCCCCAGTGAAACCCCTAAAGTTGTTCCAACTCCATTGAAATACATGATTATATGTAAAGAAATATCAAAAGGGACCAAATATCAAAACTAAATTGGTTATAAAGAAATTAATATTTCCTCATGGAATTATTAAGCTTTTATTAATAAAAAACTCACCATCCTATAATTATATATGTTGTAATTAATTCATTATTTTTATTATAAATTTATATAATTCATTTATTCTTTATAATAATTTACCAATAAAATATCCATGCTCTATCCAGGACTGGATAGATAATTTTTTCATCTCACTACATGATCACATCCTTCTTAACCACCTATTTAATCAAAGGGGTTATCCTCCTTTTTTTAAGAATTTTTTCACAATTACTCGATAACTATTTTATGTGCACAAATGACTAGAATAAATCACCTGAAGTTAATAATAAACCATCTCTTGTTTTACTTTCATTACATTAACACTTAAAACAAATAAAAATCTCGACTATGAAAGACAATGTAAATATGACTAGTAGTGTATATTTATAACCTATTAAACCATAATTTAAACTAGTGGGTAGAGGATTAAATTACAATTATTTTTTCTTAATAACCAAAGGCATCATTGGTTCTATCTTTCATAATGACCCTGACCCCAGTATCCCAGAGTCAGTGCCTTACTTTATTACATTGGTTCACTGAACAAGCATTCATGTCCCAAAGGAGAAAACAGTTTAGTTACTTTGGAAACCAAATACAAAAACAATTTTTACATTAAAACTTGAAAGATAAAACAATATACAAACTCCATTGTAAATACCCATAAAATCCTAGATTATCCCTTAAATCCATTAATAATATACATCTTTTCATCCCGAGGAAAAATAAAACATAAGAAATGGGTGAGTTTAGATGCCCAGTAAGGGTATATAATACGGAAAAATCTATCATAATTAAATATAAACAATAAGGCAAAGTGAATGACTAAAATCATAGTCCATTAAAACATAATATTTAGCATAATATGACAAGAATAAAATCTAATTAAATCATTCCATATAAATAATAACATGAGAATGAAACATAGCCATGGATATTCTACTAGTAAAATAATCACATTGAATATCAATTTCTAATATCATAAAGATGTAATTCATAATTTTGGAAACTTGAAACATTCCATCGAAACCTTGGATAAGAAATATGAAAATAAATGGTTAAGGCCCCAGCCAAATCCATATCTGAAAATAATTTGGCAAGGCCTCAGCAAAGTCCATATCTGGTTTGTCTCGTGAGACCTACCAATGCATTGAGGGACAATAGTAATCCCCACCCATCAATTACCAATTCCTATTCATACCTTATATGAATGGGGTGAAACATAAACAACATGTATATATGAAATTTAAATAACTTTCCCAATCAGTAAACATACTCATTAACCGTTCTGAGTAATATGGTTAATGGTATCATGATAGCACATCCACAATAAAACTCATAATAGGCCATTTAATAAAATATGGTAGGACATATAATAAAATATATATCCAAATTAAGAATAATATTAATCATAGGGTGTTGAAATAGATGAAAGTAATCTAATAAAATCATCTTGAAATTCTTGAGAGAAATAACCATTTTTACTTTTCAAAGAAGAGTTCTTCTTCGAAAAATCAATTATATTTATAATAAAATCATATTGTAAACATGTATATCTTAGTATAAAGTAATGGAAATTATATTATGTTTGAGGCATAAATTATATACATCTAAATAGAAAACAAATAAAAATAGTTTTTAATAATCTTTAGAAATGGTCACTTCAATGCGGTTTAAGACAAACTATAAAAGAGTCTTTAAAATAGAAAAATTAATAATTGTTTGTATAAAAATTGAATTTAAAAAAGATATATTTTCATGATAAAAAGAGTTATTTCAGAGAAATAACGGTGTCTTAAGATATATTATTGATGGTACTTGAAAATGGGTAATAAATTGGGATGTTCCCTTTAATCAGGCTTTCCTTAATTGGTGGAACTGAGAAGGAAACCTTATAAAACATGTATTTTCCCATAAAATAAAGATGAACTAATATAGATAGATGATTTTATAAAATATAAACATAATTTTGAAGAGTTATATAAAAATAAATAATAATTACATTAGGTTAAAGAGAGATATAGCATAACCTGAATGAAAAATAGAGGTTTGGGGAGAATCCCTTGACACTCTGCAAACAGTCACATTGTATTCCCCATTAAATTAATGATCATCAAATGAAACATTTAATACCATGAAGATAAATAGATTCATGATATGATGTATAAACGGTCAGTATACATACACCACACACAATATATAGTTATGAACAAGGCATATCTCTTAGAAACAATGGTGAGATGAGAAAACCAATACCTTATGTCTGAAAGTGTTCTACACTTGTAGTTAATGACCTAGATAATGAAATTAGATTTATTAATAATTTTACTTAGAACCTTTTAAAAATTTATTTGATTTGGTATAACTTTATTATGTTCATTTATAGCCTTTTTATAAGTTATAAGATTCAATTGAGTCATTTGAGAGTGCTCATTTTCTAGGTTTTCATGATTGGTTCACTTTTATACATGTATGAAAGATCCTGTAAAATGGTAATAGTTGTCCAAAATTGAAATTATATGTTATTAATGAAGTTATAGAAGATTTAATGGTCTTATATATCATTTTTCTTGATATGATAATGATTCATTAGATAAAGCGTTAATGATAACCATTTAAATTATTTAGAAAATTTTTCTATCATTATGAACTAGTTTTGTCTTATGAATTAATATTAGGTATATATTGATGTTCCAAAGGATTGGATAACAACTGATAATGGGGGTTGAATCAGTTTTTCACTTTTATAATTTTTAATACTTTATAAAAACTAAACCCATGAAACCTGTTAAGATATATTTCCTTGTCATCTTTTTAAAAATTCATGCATTAAAAAATAGGGAATAAAGTAAAGCACAAAAGATTTACAAGGATTTACCTTAGTATGAGAACCATCATACATTCCATATCCACTCCCATGGATCAATTTAAATTTACTATTATGAAGCAGTTAATGCAACTTGTGCCAAATCCCATTAGAAACATTCTATCTCCAGATAAGAAAGATTATACTAAATCCGTTTAGTTTACAATGTCTTCTTATAGAATAATGAAGCCAAAAAAATAATAAAGAATTTGTTGAAACTGCTCCATAATTTCTCAGTCCAAATCCTTAGTCCTATTTAGATAGATTTTATTTTCTTAATCCAATGAGGCTATATCTGATAGAATTAGTCCGATCAAATCAATACGATTATCCCTTTCTCAAACTTTTCTTCTCAAAATTTTTTCATAAATTTAGTATGATCTTTCTCAGTCAAATTGAATCAACATGATATTATCAATATGGTATTTCTCACTTTGGTAAATAAACTTTTATTTGTCTGATCCTTCTCATGATATCTCTATCTAGAAATAAATTTCACTTGATTTCTTCAACGCTTCGTATTTTTCACCTGTGTAAAAGTTACAATGAATGAATGATTTGAAAAACTATTTATAGGAGACTCCGAAAAACAAAAGTGGGAAACTTTAAATGTTTCCCCACTTCCTAAAATTTCAAAACACCAAAAAATACTCACATTTAATCTTATTCTTTAACTTCTTCAATCCTTCTCAAATATCTCCAAGATTTATGAAAAATGAATTTCAAGTTTTACCTCTTCACCTATTCATACATTTATCATCTTATTATGATATGTTTCTTTCTGATCTCATTATGATATGTTTCCTTCTCACCACATTATGATATGTTTCTTTCCTATAAAATTATGATTTGTTTCTTTCTCAGCTCATTAGGGTCAAATTCTTTCTCAGTGTTAGTCTAATGGAATCCTCATTATGAAAGAATTATCATTACGATGTAAATGTCATTATGATGATTTTTCATAATGATAGAAAGTATTCAATGATGAATCCACTTAGAAACTTTTAACTTCTTCAAACATCATCATATTCACACATTATTACTTTTAAAAACTTTTGGTTCTGGTACTTCGGGATATGATGGAGACTTTGTCTTGACTTATGGAATCAATTCAATCTTTGTGAAACCTCAATTTCATCAAAGGATTTTACCATGATAGTTTAATGATATGTGATATCTTCTTGAACAGAAAAGCATCATCTTCTTTGTTTAAACGTTTTATAACATTCTAACTCCTCAATTCACTTTCTTCAAAAAACCTCATCAGCATCATTGCGACTTCTATTCTTTGAAACATCAAAACCTGAGTTTGAAAACCTATGTCTGGAAAGAATTATTTTTCTACCCCTTTATTTTTGGGTTTGAACCGTCAACAACATTCTATTTTATTATAGAAATCATTATGATGGATTGGGTCCAATTCCTGAATAGACAAAAAATATAATACAACAATTTTAGTTGTCAAAAAATATAAAAAAGTTGTTAAAAAAATTAATCACAAAGTTTATTCAATCTCCCCCTTTGGAATTTTTGAAAACCCGTGTACCAAATTTTCCAACTCTCATAATGTTTCCATAACTTAGATTTTGTAAACAACTCAAGTTGTTTTTAATTTTATCAAAACATATACTTTCTCAAAAGAGAGTTCCCTAACACCACACTACTAGATAAATTAATATTTTTGAAGGAATTCTATCCCTTGGTGTCAATAAATTTTTTTGGCCTTGTAAAGATGAACTTTTCTCACTTTTATCTTCTCCTCTCTCACATTTAGTTTTATAACCCCCATTTTATGATAACCAAAACTTTAGATTCATAAAATAATGATAAGTAAAAGCTTCTTACAAAGTAAAAATTTGTTACTTTGTCTCCCCCTTTTCAATATAATCCAAAGAATAATGGGGGTTCTTCTTTATGAGGTTTAGGATTTTGTGGGAGGATGTTCAACATGAAGTTACAGCCTCAATTACACAAATCTTTATTTTGAAATGGATTTTGTAAAAATATTAGCAATTTGATAAGTTGTTGAGATTTATTCCAGCCTAACATCTCCAACAACAACTTTATCTTTTTTAAAGTAAAACTTTATATAAATGTGTTCTGATATTGAATGTTGGATAGGATTTTTAAAAAGATCAATTGCACTCTGATTATAAAAAATTATCTTTAATAGTTTAGAAACATTAAATTTAAAGTCTTCCATATGAACTTTCATCCACAACATTTGAGTACAAGCCTGGGTAGCAGTAACATATTTGGATTTAGTTGTGATTAAAGATGATAAACATTGTTTCTTACTATTCAAACTCACCCAAAATAAACCTAAGAAAAATTTTCATCGTGAAGTTGATTTTCTATAATTACAATATTCATCCCAATCGACATAATTATAACCATGAAACTTTATCTCACTATTTATTTTATATAACAACCCATGTGAAGTTTTTCCTTTGACATATCTCAATTTTTTTTCTTCTAACATATGTGATTCTTTTATATTACCTTGAAACATAAAACACAAAGTCACAACATAAACAATATTAGTCCTTGAAAATGTAAGATAAAGTAGACTCCCTACCCAATTTAAAAGTATTTTTGATTCACACTTTTTACAAATTAATCTTTACACAACTATGTGCTCATAGACATAGGAGTAGAAACTTCTTTATATGCCACCATCCCAAACTTATTTCATAATTACATGGAATAATTTTCTTGAGATAATAAAATGTATTTATATTTATTTTTCAACTTTTAATCCAAGGAATAATGTTAATTCACATAATATAGAAATTTAAAAATTCTTCTTCATTTCTTCATCAAACTCATTACAAACTCTTTCCTTATCCCAATAAAAAATATATCATCCACATAAATAATTACAATTAGAGTTCCAGAGTCATCATCTTTCCCATACAAGTTTCTATAAAATTATACGTTAGAAATATTTAACATTCTCAAAAAAATAAAGTTTTGAATACCAAGAATGTGGAGGTTGTTTCAGCCCATACAAAGTTTTCTTCAATTTAGAAGCTTTTTTCATCATTTTTAAGTAGAAACCAAAAAGTTTGTTCAATGTAAACTTCTTCTTCTATCTCAAAATTTAAGGAATATTACTTTTCATTCATCTAATAAAGTTTTCAATTCTGTTGAGAATCCACTAAAGAGAAAATTTGAATAGTTTCTAACTTTCCAACATGGGAAAATGTTTCATCAAAATCCACACCTTCCACCTTTGTATAGCCTTTAAAAACAAGTCTTTCTTTGTTTCTTGGAACTTCTCCAAACTCAGTATATTTTTTTAGTAAACCCAATTTATTCTGATAACATTTTTATTTTTTTGTTGTGGAACAAGTTCCCATGTTTTATTCTTCTCAATATAATCCAAATCTTTATTCATAACATACACCCATTATTTGTGTTTAATAGCCTCTGAAACTGATTCTGGTTCAACTTTTGGGATAAGTGAGGTCTGATTTTCAAGTCTCAATTTCCTTATGGTATGAACTAGATCCTTCTGTTTCCTAATAATTTTTTTTGGATTCAACATATTTTCGTATGGTTTGAAATTTCAAAGTTTATTTCCCATCTAAAATTTACTCATCACACGATTCTTTTGAATCTTGATAAGGATGTTTTTGCTTACTTTCATTATTTTTGGAAATCTCCAGTTTATCCTCCTCAACATTCTCAAAAAAATTGGTTAAGGAATTTTGATTTTCAAAAACTTTCACATCATATGAGTTCACTAACTTTGGTAAAAAAAATTCCAAAATTTGTGACTCCATATATTTTCTAAATAACCCATAAAAGTTACTTCCTCAGCTTTATCATAAAAAATTCCCATATCTGAGTTTTTAATTTTAAGTAAACATGGAATTACAAAAACCTTTAAGTATTTATATGATATTTTTATATACCACATTCTATAAGGAGTCATGTTAGATTCCGATCTCAACAAACATCTGTTATGAACATGTATCAAATTACTAACAACTTCTTTCCAGTAAAACATTGAATTTTTTTATTTTTCTATGATACTTCCTCAAATTTCCACCAATAATATATTCTTTATTTATGATAATTAATTTATTTATAGAGTATAGGGTGAAATATATTGATGTTTGGAACCACTGTTTCTCAGATAACCTTCAAAATAATTTCTTGTAAATTATAAACCATTATTTATTCTCAACTTATTTATATTAACCCCCATTTCTTTCTCAAATTATTTTCAGAAGAAATTGAACATTTCTACATCCTATGAATTATTTTTCATAAACATGATTTCTATCATCCGAGTGAAATCATCAATAAAAGTGATAAATCGTAAAAAAAAATTTGATTAATGTCTCATCATCCAACAAAAATCATAATGAATAAGTTTAAGAGTTTTGGTAGATTGAATCTAAATTATATTATGAATTATTTTAGTCATCTTTACTTTCTGTAAAGTAATACAAACATATCCATATCTTCTTTTTAATTATTCAAAATTTCATATCACATCAAATTCAGAAAAAAAAATCATGTTTTTCATCCTAAGGTGTTCATGTATTCAATTTCGTAACTTATTTTCATCTTCAGCACTCAAGTAACATGATTTATAAAAATATCTAATTTGGAATAAATTCCAACCATCTCTTTCTCCTTTTGAAATAAATTATCCAACCATCACACATTTGATAAAATAAGAATATTTTCTAAATATTACTTCTTTTACATCAACACAAAGTTGACTTAAACTAAGTAAGTTATATTTTATTCCATAATCAAATAAAACTTCCTTATATTTTAATTTTTCTTTTCCAATATCAACTATTTTTATTCCTCTAATTTTTAAGGAACTATCGTTACCAAAAGTAACTTCTCCTCCATCATGACATTCAACATGTTTCAATATTTTTATATTTCCTATCATATATGAATAAAAAACCACTATAAAATATCCATGGCTTGTTCATTTTACTTGCTTTCAAAGATGTCACAACAATAAAAAGTCTATACTCAGCTTTCTTCTTTCCATTATATTTTTCTTTACTATTGTAAGAAACTTGTTCCGGAATGAGTGTCATACATTTTTAATCATGATGAAAGGACTTATCACATTTTCCAAAAACTTCGTCCATACTTTAAAATTGATTTCTTGTTTGGAAGTTTCTAAAATATTGAAAATTCACTTTTTTAACTTTCTATAAGTTAGGATAGTTACTCATTCTACTTCAATTATTTCATTCATTCTTCTCAAATATTCTTCCATGAAAAATTAATTATTCCAAAAATGATAATATATATTCCCATATATTCCAAAACACCAGCTATATCCATAAAATTTTGGTTTTCTATTTAAGAAATATCTCTCTCTGAAGAAATTTTTTGATATTGATAAATTATTTAAGAACTAACATAATTATAATGTGGACCATATTTTCTTTTTGTTGATTTTTCTAATTATGTATATTTGATAGGTTTCTCACATACTTTCTTCACCCAAGATTTCCCAACAACTTTTTCATAACATTAAATGTTAAAATAATTAGATAAAACATTATTTTTCATGAGTGAAGATTTCACCTGATTCTCATATTGAGCCTTCTTACCAGCTTTAGAAGTCTCATCTTTTACTTATTAAGCATTATTTAAGTTTTCATTCATCTTCCTCAAGGTACTTTCAGACTCAAGAAGTTATGATTGAAACTTGTAAACCTCTTCTTACTTAACTTACATATTCTTACTGATATCTTTAACCATCTTTCCCTATTCAACAATTCTAAGATTGTAACCTAAAATCTCTGAAATTTATCCATCCTCCTACTTGAGGACATCTTTTATTCCTTCCATAAATTATTCCCAATATTTATTTATTATTATTATTTATTTCTTGAGAAATTTGTGTTTCTAAAGAAATTAAAGAAGTCTTGTTCTAAGATGATACTCTCTATAAGATTCTTCACCTCTTTCTTCTTCACTATTTGAAGAGTCTTCATCATTATAAAATTTTTCAATGAAGTTTCTAAATTTTTCTAAAATTTTATCTTCTGAAGAATTTTTTTCAATTGAGTCTCATTCATATTTCTTAATCAACATACTTCTCATATTCCCAATAAATTTCTTGTTGGATTTTTTGGATGAATTTTCTTCTTTAGAAATTTTTTTCAACTTTTTCTATCAATGTTTTTCATCAAACTCATACAGATATTCTCTAAATTTCTTCCTCGGGAAATTCATACCAAAGTTTCCAATTCCACCATAGTCAGAACATTTGATATGAAACTTACCTACATACTTTACTCTTCCTATTTGGTAGTTCTTGGATATAAGATACATGATTTTATCATTCAACTCATCGTTATCTTTACCTTTAGCATCATAAGGATGAAAATATTAAACATCTTGAATTTTCAACATTCTCATAGCTTCAAAATCCATTTTATCTTTAATCTTATTTTTAAAAATTGGGGATTTTATCAGTTCAAAAGCAATAATAAATTTATGAAATTCATTAAGAGATAAATCGTCCTTTTCTTTTAAAGAAGAAATTTTAGAATCAAACATGTCTTAGATTTTTCCCATAATTTTCTTCACAATTGTAGAATCTTCTAGAACATCTCTAAATCCTATGATATTGCAAAAAAAATAATTTAGCCTAGTGAAGTATTTATCAATATTTTCTTTATATCTCATTCTGATGTCTTGATATATACTACTCCATATATGTATCCTTTCTTCCTTAACTTTAGTATTCCCTTTAAAAATACATTCCAATTTTTCACATATACTTTTTGAAGTATTGAGACCCACAAACTTCTGATAAAAATTTTCTAATAGATACATAAGGATTGAATTTATTTCCTTTTCATCAAATTCTATGTTTCCCTTATCAGAAAACATCATAGGATTATCTTTTTTAGTGGCTGGAAAACAAATAGTATCAGCATTAATAACTTCCAGGCCAAAAGATAGGATATAAGGAATCATCTTATTTTTACATCCATAATAATTTTTTCCATAAAATATAGGAATTACTTTATTATTGAAAGAATTGATATTATCCATGATAAGGATTCAAAAAGGCTCTGATGCCAATTGATGTTTAAAAGAATCGAATAAAAACTAATAAGGGGGGTTGAATCAGTTATTCACTTTTATAAGTTTCAATAATTTTTAAAACCTAAACCCCTACAGCACATTTTTAAGAACTCATGCATGAAAAAGTATAAAATAAATAAATTACACAATATTTATAAGGTTTTGCCTCAGTATGAGAACCTACATCCCTACCAAAGCCACTCTCACGGGTCGATAGAAATTCATTATTATGAATAAGTGAATACAACTTGTGGCAACTACTATTAAAAACCTTATATATCTTGATAAGATATATTATACTGACTTCCTATAGTTTAAAATATTTTCTTAGAAACAAATTAATCCAAAAAGAAGAAGAATGACATTGTTAAAACTACTCCACACTTGGTTAGTCTAAATCCCCAGTCTGATTTAGCTGGATCTGATCTTATCAATCCTATAAGGTTGGATCTGATAAACTTAGTAAGATCAAATCAAAATGATCCTCCCTTTCTCAAACTAAAATTCACAAACTATTCTCATAAAATTCATGTGATCTTTCTCAGTTTGATTAACTCAACATGATCTTCACAATAAGATCTTGCTCACTTCGATAAACAAAATTTCAATTATCTGATCCTCCTCGTGAGATCTCTTCCTGGAAATAACTTTCACTTGATTTATTCAGAACTCTTCCTTTTTAGATTTTATAAAATTTACAATTAATGAATGATTTGAGAAACTATTTATAGGAATCTTGGAAAATCTAAAGCAATAAACTTGAAAAAAATTCTACTTCCTAAAATTTTAAAACTCTAAATAATTCTCGCATTTAATCTTCTTCTTTAACTTCTTCAATCCCTCTCAAATTTCTCGGAGAACTATGAAAAATTAATTTCAAGTTTTCCCTCTTAAACTAGTCATATATTTCTTAGCTCATTATGATTTGTTTCTTTCTCAGTTCATTATGATCTATTTCCTTATCTTCGCATTATGATTTGTTCTTCTCAGCTCATTATAATCTATTTCATTCTCATCTCATTACAATATGTTTCCTTCTCAGTGTTAGTCTGATGGAATATTTATTATGATGGAATTCCTATTATTATATAAATTTAATTATGATTATTTTTTCATAATTATGAAAATTATTCAATGATGAATCCACTTTGAAAATTTTAACTTCTTAAAACTTCATCAGCATCACACATTCTTACTTCTGAAAACTTCTAGTTCTGGTACTTCTAGATACGATGGGGACTTTGTCTAGGCTTCTTGAATTGATAAAATATTTATGATTAATCCATTTATTCTAAGAAACTTATCATGATATCTTTAATTATTAATGATAAATTATTGATTATAAAAGAATCATCTAATTTTTTAGAATGTTTGAGAACATTATAACTCCTCGTATCACTTTCTTCAACTAACATCTTCAGCATCATTACGAATTATATTCTAAAAAACTTGAAAACCTGAGTTTAGAAACCTATTTCTGAAAAAAAAAACTTTTCTTCCCATTTATGTTTGGGTTTTAACAATCTTAAACATCAAAATTTCTTACAAAACCCATTATGATAGACTAGTTCTGATTCCTTAATATCAAAAACATTCTTATACAAAAAGGTTAGTTTTCAACAGTTACAAAAACATTTTTAAATCAATTTATCACAATATTTATTCATGTATACCATTTATTGACCATTAAATTAGTTTTATTAAATGTATTAAAGTCTTATATAAACATAAAAATGGTTTTATGACCAGCTATAAATTCAAAATTGAAAAAGTAAAACACTTTATCCACGATGGCGGTAAATCAGCACCTCACATACGATGTTTTCATTTTTAGAATAAAAAGGTAAATAAATGAGAATTGATGGTTGATATACCATGAATATAATAACATTAATGTATATAAAAGATAATGGAGTTATAATTTAACTTTGGATAGGGTAAGTTATGTAAGGATAAAAAAATAAAAGAAATTGGAATAGAGAGAGAGAAGGTTTTACCTCTTTAGTGTCTCCTCCTTGAGAAACTCTTTAAGGGACTTGGAAATGGTATTTTGGAGAGACCAGTAAGACCAGAATTTGGGGGAGAAGTTTGGGATAGAAAATTGATATAATATTAGAAATATTCAAGGCTTTTAATGTATTAGGATAAGGGGTGGTTAGGGTGGTATTTGTATTGGAGGATAGGGTGTTTTGTATTATTTAATTTATCTGTTCATTATTTTGGCTCAAGACTACGAATAGTGATAATTATTATGACTAAATACTGTAAATAATTCATGTGATTTCAAACCATTGAGTGATTATCTCATACATACATCTTACATGACTCAATTATTCATATATTTGAATAAAATATTAAATTCCAAAAATTATTTTATTTCACTATTCAAAAAAAAATCAACTATTTCAGAAAAATATCAAAAATTGACCCAAACCATTTTTCTACATTTAGAATTAAAAAATGGAATCTGTTTTATGAAAATAAATTTTTAAATATTATAAATTTATTTTTTAATTAAAATCATCATTTATTCAAAAAATAATGATTTTAAAATTTAACTGATTTTATAACGCATTGAAAGATTGATTAAGATATAATAAAATTATTTTATAATAATGAGACAAAAAATATTAATTTCTGAATATATTTTATGAAAATAAATTTTCTTTTAACTCATTATATTAATTATAAAATTTTAAACATACATTTATGTTTCATAAAAATATCAACACCTAATTTATCATTTCTAAAAAAAATTATTTACTAATTCCATGATATAAATATATTATATTTTCATTCAAAGGATACATAAATTTTATTTATACTTTCATTGGTGATATTACTTTTCAAATAATAAATTGAGTATTAATATAATTAAAATGGAAGTTTTCTAAAAATCTAGGTTTTTCACTATTCATTAGAAAATAAATATTTTTAGAAAAATACTAAAACTTTACCCTAAGATAATTTTGAAATTCGTATTTTAAAATTTTAGTTTATTTCTATTAAATATAATTTCTAGAAATATAAAAATTTAGTTTTAAAACAAGTGCACCGTTAAAAAATGTAAAATTGTCTTTAGAAAAACAAATATAGACTTATGTGCGTAAGATTGGATTTATTATTATATTAAGACTATCAAACTTATTAGTTGAATTTAAAGACATTTTATTTAATATGTAACATATAAATTTCATTAATATATTTTACTAATAATGATTAATTTAATATAAAATTACACTATGGTCATAAAAATAGTTTTTTATAAAAACATAACCATTATTTTCCAATGATTTTTATTTTCGTTTCTAATTTATTGGTAACCAAAGAATTAATTTTATGATCAAGTGTAAACTATATTTTCATAATTCACATAACATATTTACTTTCTACCATTCCAACGACTAGGTGATATCTATCACAATTAAATAATAATATTTCGTTATTTGTTTAAGTTTGGTGTTCTATATAATGTAAACTATTCAAGAAGATAAATTTAAAAATAGACATATCATAAAATATTGGGGTTTTACATTCTCCCATACTTCAATAAATTACATCCTATCAATTTAAAATTGCACTTTAAAAATAAATGTTTACATTTGAAAATTTATTTTTGGAAATACAAATTTAGGAGAAGGGTTTAAGAAACTTCCTCTTAAAAAGAGGTAAAGAGAAATGTGAAAGTCTCCACAAAACTATGATTCCAAAATAGGAGAAAATTTGTGAAAATATGGATAAGGAAGAGAAATATAACTATCAAGTTCTGATGGAGAGTGATAAAAAAGATGATCATTATAAAATTAACCATCACAAAACCATAAATATTTGATTGGTTAAAAGATAATTGATTTATAAGAAAGATGAGTAAATGGATAACATTTTTTAGTAAATTCATTTTCCTATAGTTGAGGGTTTCTTTTACTATCCAAAAAAAGAACTTGAGAAAATAAAATTACTTGATTCCTTTCCATGCCATAATCTTATCATATTTGTGCTTAGATCTATCTCAACTTCATTTATTAAATATGGAGATGGATATATAAGACAAATTATTATGCATGAAGCACTTTTATGAAACATAAGATCCACAGGTCATTCCTTTGTCTGTTAACATTTTACTAAAACTGAGATGGTCAGTATTTTTTACCTAATATGATAAATCATAATTTAATATTAATCAAAAATAACCTTAATCCATTCCATAAGTAGTTAAACTTAAGACTCATCAAAAATATGTCTACCCAAATTCAAAGAACAAAAAATTAGAAGGTCGCTACATTTTCAAAATGAACGTAAGATAAGATTCCCAAAATAATATATCCCTTATTATAACATACCAAATATATGAATACCTTAATTTACATTAAACTTTTATGAAACATGGATGATTCCATGAGTATAATCTCAGGATTTTGAATAAATCACTTAAATCCAAGCATATAATAGTTATATCATAACATAAACAATCATATCACTAACCACCTTAATGGTCACCAATACTATCCCATAAACATCTATTTATTATTATCTCAATATCAATAATATATTTAGTGTTATCATCCCCAAGTCATGTGTTTTCAATAAGATTAACATAGAATAGAATCACTCCTCTTGATTACTGTTGTTAATCATTACATGCTTCTAATTACTTAAGAAATAAGTACTATAGTACAATCCTTTAATATATCTCTCAATATTATTATAAATAGAAAATTATGGATAAAATACTCAAATAACATAATTATTGAATCCAAACATAGACATAATAATCATTTCAATTCGTCTTTAGTATTAGCATAAGATTGGTCATTATCTATTATCCTCTTTTAGGGTATATTATTTTGACACTTGAGAAATTGATTTAAGTAGTTCTCCATCTTTTTATAGTTTAATCATTGAATGGGTTATTTATTTCCTTTGAAATCATGAGCATCATGGACCTTCTCATCACACTTGTATAAAACTCTCATTCCCTTCAAGAAAGTACTAGGGTGTTACCTTCCACAATTATCACATGTGGGAAAATCATTGTTTTGCTTATTAACTTTATTCATCATTTTCTTTGTCATCCTCTTCTTCTCTTAATTCCTTTCTATGTCATAAAACAAGGAGAATTATTTCTCTTTCTTGATAGAACATGATAATATATTCTCATATGATGAGAATTTTTGGGATACTTGTTCCATTTGAAATATTTTCATAACACCATAAAATATATGATCATTCTTACACTTTAGATCATGTGTATTGGTGAGGTTCCCATTTCTTCTATGAGATTTAATTTCTAAACAATTGGATACACTAAATTATCCTATAAATAATAATGAATAATCATGAACTAGCAAAACAATTAACATAAATTGAACATTTATGCATGGATAATTTCATAATCATTAACGTGGTTTCTTTGGGGATATATTAAATTGTAAATATATCATAATGGTTTATAAAGAAAATGTGAATTATCCTAAGAATATTACCTAGGAGTGTCAAACCAAGAATGCAGTAAGGCCAATTATTGTGCACCATGTTACATTGATTCAGGCTCGACACACCTTTTCAGAGTTATAACCCCTAGGTACATCTGTGCTAGAATCACATCAACTTTTAGTATCCATATAGGGGTGTATTACTAGAATGAACCTCATAATATCTACCTTATAAAAAATATAGGATGTTATTGTATGTTTATCCTAAAATTATATATTAGGGTTATGTTCCTTAATCTATATTTCCTAAATCAACTTTCCAAAGTTTCTACTAAACTTGCATTATCATCCTAAAAAAATACTACTACAAAATAGGTCTTTAACAGTGATGGTATTTATTAGTGTTAGAAAAAACACTGATAAATGGCATATTTATTAGCGCTAAAGAAGGAACTCATAAATTTAACCTTTTATCAGGGCTTTATTTTTAGTGTTGAGAAATATTATTTCATCAATGCTTTTTTAGTGCATATAAATGTCTGAATAAATAAAATGATATAATTAAATAAAATCAAAATAAAAATTAATTTATTAAAAAATATTTAAATTTTTTTATTTAAGTAATTATTGATAAAAATGAATAGATTGATTATGCATTATTAAATATTAAATATTTTTTTAATTAGATAATGATGATAATTAATGTTATTAAATTGTATATATTAAATATATAGATATAAATTAATGTATATAAATAAGATTTATATATTACAAAATATTTATGTGCTTTACATTAAATAGTCATTTATTTATTGAATAATGGTTTATAATATAAATTAATGTGAATTAAAAATATTGACTAATTGTATAATACTCAATATATAATTGATGGTTGTGTGATTTTTCAATTTAACATAAATCAAATGTCTGTTGTATTGATTTCAAATATACATAATTAATTTATTTTTATATACAATGCACACACAAAAAACATATCCATTTTTTCAATATTGTTAAACTGTACTTATTCTTAATTTATTCAATTTCACTGGTTTTTAACATATATGCATGCACTTAAAATTAGATATTCATTAATAATGTTTAAAATCTATTTGTAAAAAATATTTATAAATAAATATATTTATAAATGTACATTTACTATATTTATACAATTATATATTTATAATTATAAATATATATATTTTTTTTAAGTATTTATATATTTTTAAATAAGTAATTATATATATTTAAATAATTATTAGATTTACTAAAAATTTACTTAAATAAGGAATATATTTTCTATATTTAAATTTGTATATATTTATTAAATATATATGTGTATAATTATATAAATATATATAGTGATATAAGTATTATTTTAAAAAATATATATAATTATAAATAAATAATTTTATATTTATAATAAATATATTTAGAAAGGAATATATTTACTATATATATATTTATATATATTTATTAAGTATATATAAAGAGTTAGAACTTCATTATTTATAATTATAATTATAAATCCATTATCATCGCTTAAGTAATAAGCAGTGATAAAAGCATCTTTATTATAGTTTTTTCGTGTTGATAAAGATGAGGCTTTATCAGTGCTAAACAAAGCACTAATAAAATGAATATTTATCAGTGTTATAACTTTAGAGTTGATAAATATTGATTTTCTCAACATTTTTTAGTGTTTATAAAGACTTTCCTTTATCGGTGCTTATTTGTAAGTGTTGATAAAAGTGTTCTGATCTATTTAAAAAACCATAACAATTTGTGAACCTTGCGCGATATCAAAATCATTCTGTATAAGCCACCCACAGTCATTGCTCCTCCTCGGTGAATCGAAGCTCAAATCACACAACTTGACTTCCTCCAGTTGGTTGAACATCTCATCCAACATCCAGTGTTCTATTGTAGTTTAGTATTCTGAAGAGGGTCTCAGATTTTCTTCAACCTAGCGAGGTAGTCCTTCCAATTTTCTTTCTGTATTTTTGGTTTCGTTTTTTATTTCTTCTTCAATAATGCCATTATTTGTGGTTCAGTGAATTTATACTATTTTTTATTTTAGATTATGAACATAATTATTTGTTTATGATATGTTGTTTGATTGACTACCAACATATAGACCCTCTTGATATATGGAGTTATTGGTTATATCTGACACTAAACCTTGGATTTATTCATTTTTTTTACTACTATGTTTTATATATTCTTTCTAAACCATTTTTTCATATATATATATATATATATATATATATTTGTATAAATTTTCATGGATATTCTTGTTTTTTGACTACTGATTTAGGGCACATTGGTGGTTACCTAAAAATTATATATATTCTGACACCTTTTATTAACACCTCAGTGGACATGCGGCTTCAGATGATATTTTTCAAGAACCAAGTTAGTGGAGTGATATATGTTCCTCTATTGGTTATATTTATAATAGGATCTAGTTACACTTATAATTCACTATGTTCCTTAGTTTTCTTATGGAGTGGATTCCAAGGGGCCATCCCTAGTTAAGCACATGAGGTTTTATCACATCAAGCCTTCACTTTTTCAATCATTATAGTGCATTTAGTTCACGTTATGTTTCAATATTAGGTTTTTATCTGTTTGATATTTCTTATATAATATAAGTGAGTTTTTATACGTGACATGCATGTGTGTCAATATAGTTATTGTATCATTTATTTTCATAGTTGTTTTTATAATAGGTATGCCTATATAGGGTAATGCTGATTTTGGGTCTGCATGTCCATTGATCCCAAGGGTCATGCTAGAATTTTGTTCAACCTCTTGTATTAATTGTTTCTACTTTGGGTAGGGGGACCACTTCCCATTTATGGTTTTTTACTCTAAAAGTTTAAACCATCCTTTAGTGACTCATAGGTGTGTTAGAGTTCATACGATGATCTAACCTAGTTTTTATTTTGGGTAATTCTGGGTAGGTTCATTACACTATCCATCTTCCAGTATACACCTATAATGTTTAGTGATAATATCATTTATTTTCTACCTTTATCTCCCTCTCATTATCATATTCTTCATGATTATTCAACATTGTATCCATACATGTCCTTATCTTGTATCCTCATATCATATACATATCTAATAACATGATTCATCCGAAATATTATGTGTCCCCTATGTGCCTTTTATAGGAATCCTTCTCACCCTCACTCTCTCTACATGGTTGAAAATTAGGTATAAGGGATTCCAAAAATAATTAAATTCTATTTAGGGTATAATATAATGTGTTAGTGTTTTTACTTCTTCTAGAAGTTTTCAATCAATATGAGATTCCCTCTCTCCAATTTAGTTCATAAGGAAAGTGATGTAGTAAAGTAACCTTCCATTATCTACAAAAATTAAATAACATTTATTACATTTTAATGATTTCTTATTGTGATGTTATTAATGATTATATTATATCTCCCACAATTTTTCCAAATCCCAACAACCCTTATTATTTAATTTGGAATATCTAGTCACTCAAATATTATCGTAGAAATGATCCATATTTCCCTTCATCGAAGTATTAATCCCCTTGAACCAAGATTTATTTCCTTCTTTCCAAATGCACAAAAATACTAGAATTCTTTGAAATAATCAAATATTGAGTTTCCCATATTATAATTTTCTATAACTTTAACTTTTGATAATTAATATATTATGTGTATTTATTAATATATTGTATAATATTAATATTTTATAAACCCAATAGAATGGATATGAACTGAAAATGGATGCATATTAATTGTTTGAAAAATGAATATGAATATGGAGTTAAATAGTTCATTAAATATGCAAGAGAGCATGTAGATGACCCTTCTAAATTTTTTTGTCCTTGTTTATATTGTTGTTATTTAAGAAAAATTAGTCTGTAAGAGTTAGAAGAACATTTGATTTGTCATGGAATATATCAAAGGTATAAATGTTGGACTAAACATGGGTCAAAACGGATTGTGTAAATCAATTGAGATGATACTACAGTTTATGAATCATTTGATATGAATACTTTGGTAAAAGATGATAGAGACTGTATGGAAGAAATGGCAATGGAAATTTAAGATGACCTTCTTGATTGTCCAAAATTTTTTGAGGAGTTAAATAACTATTCTAAGAAACCATTTATAATGTTTTCACTAAATATAGAATATTTTCATCTGTATTGAAGTTATATGATTTGAAAGCTGGTAGAGGATAAAGTGACACCAGCCTTAAAGAACTACTTGGTCTTCTTAGAGATATGATACCTAAAGAAAATGAACTACCATTCCGAACATATGATGATAAATGAATGTTACGTTCAATGGGAATAATCTCTAAAAACTTCATTCTTTTAAAAATGATTACATATTTTTTTGTAAGGACTATGAATCACTCCTAAAATTCTTTAAGTGTGGTGCAGATCGGTATAAGAAAAATAAATCAAGTCCTTAGAAATATTTTATGGTACTTTACTATCATTCTATGGTTTAAAAGACTATATGGATGTCAGGAAACCATGATACAATTAACATGGCATACAGATACAAGAATTAAAGATGAGAACCTAAATTATCCAGTATATTCTCTTTATTATACGAAAATTGATTATGAGTATCTTGAATTTGGATATGATCTGAGAGACTTTTGTCTTGTGTTATCTACAGATGGAATAAATCCTTTTCGGGTACATATTAGTACTCACAGTACATAGCCCATCATGTTGGTAAATTATAACTTGTTGAAATGTTTATAACTTATGAAAAAATACTTTATATTGTCTCTACTGATATCTGGATCGAGGAAACTTGGTTATGATATTGATGTCTATCTAGATCCATTGATCGATGATCTGAAATTGATGTGGGATACAGGTGTTACAATGTATGATGGTCATAAAATTGAATAATTCACATTGAGGGTAATATTTTACAGAATGATAAATGACTTCCCTACTTATGGAAATTTATCAGGCTATAGCATGAAATGAGTATTGGGGTGTCCCATTTTGGAAAAATGCACATACTCAATTTGCTTGAAACATTCCTTAAAGATTTTTTTTCTAGGACATTGAATTTTTTACCTCAACTACATACGTACTAATCTTGGATGGAAATGTTCAAGGGGAATATAGAACAAGGTACAAAAACGTATCCAACAATGGGTGATCAGTTGTACAAAAAAGTAAAGAATATTGACACTATTTTCAGTAAACAATTTTCAAAAAACCGTAAAAATTATGGCTAGAAGAAGATATCAATTTTCTTTGAATTATCGTATTGGAATTGATTGTATTTCAGAAATTTTCCGGATGCCATGCATGTAGAAAAAAATAATTTTACAGTGTTATGGAAACATTACTAAATGTTCCTAGAAAAATGAAAGATGGCATCAATGCTAGGTTAGACTTGATTAAAATGGGAAAAGGGAAGAGTTGGCCCCGGTGAGGGTAAAAGGAAGGATTTTCTTCCTCCATGAGTTTACACTCAATCCAGATAAGAAAAATTACAATTTTTCCTTTTCCTTAGTAGTGTAAAAGTTCAACATGGGTATTCATAAAATGTCAATAATGTCATGTTAATGACTAATTTGAATTTAAAAGGAATAAAATCACACAACTATCATGTTTTGATGAAAGATTTAATTCTTATTGCTTTATGTTGTATTATTCCTCAAAATGTATGACATACATTAACCAGACTCTGCTTCTTTTTTAAATCCATATGAAGTAAAGTTGTTAACCTAGTGAAGTTTCACATCATGAATAAGGAGATTGCAGTCATATTATGTCAATTAGACATGTTCTTCCCACCATAATCTTTTGATATAATGGTCCACCTAATGGTTTACTTGGTCGTATAGGTTCAACTATGTGGTTATGTCCATTACAGATGGATGTACCCCATTGAACAATACATAATGATCTTTAAAGGGTATTTCAAGAATCGAAACCATCCAGAAGTTTTTATTGAAGAATGATATATTTTTGAATAAGCTATTAAATTTTGTACCTATTACCTATTATATTTTGAAATCATCGACCTCCCAATGTCTTGTCATAGTGAACGCCTTATGGGTGAAGGGATTTTCAGAAGATATGTTGTTAAAATTACCATGATAGAGCGAGAGAAAGAACATATTTACATATTACATAATATTGAAGATATTTATCCATAAATTAAATCTCATAAATAAATTCTTAGAGATGTGAATCCATCAAGGTATGAAATATTGATATCAAATACACATAATCCATATTTTATAGTATAGTTCATAGATAAAATGTATAAGGAGTTATCTTAAAATCTAAATTCAATTTCCAAACAACTTTAATGGATAGCCATAGAAATAAATGAAAATGTTTATCTTACATTGGTTTTGTAATCAATGGTTATACATTCTATAAAAAAGAACATGATGACTTCAGTACGATGAAAAACAGTGGTGTTATTCTTGTGGACGAAGTGATGCATATATCTACTTCCAAGGATGGAAATCCAATTTATGAAAATATGTTATATTTTATAATTATCGATCTAAAATATGAGTTGGATTATAAAAAATTCCTTGTGTTTATTTACTTTTGTAAATGGGTTGAAAATATCAATGGGGTGAAAGTTGATGAAATGGTATTTGTGAAGGTGAATTTTAGTGTGGAAGGGGGAAGAGATGAGTCATTCATAATGGAATAATAATAAGTGAAAGTATTTTATGTCTCTGACCCAACAAACAAGAATTGGTTGATTTCCCTATTGCTGACTAAAAAAATGTTGAGTCAGATGAAAATTAAATCGTGGATGACCCTTTCATTGGGACATCACAATCAGTTCATGCTGGTACCAATGTAGACAATGTCTTGTGCATTAGAGGGGATTTGGATTCTCGATAGAGGAACCAAATCCTTGAAACCTTTAATAAAAATAAATATGATTCAATGAGAAGGTATTTTTTTCAATATATTTTGTTTTTCCTCATAATATTATATGTTTTATATTACATTAACATAGTGTAAATTAAATGTTTGACTACTCATGCATACAATGAATTCTGAACATTATAATATTACCATTCCCTTGGAATAACAAACGATAATAAAGGAAACCATTTTTAAATATGTAAATGTAAAGTTACAATATAATTTCTCTATAATACCAAAAAATTATATAATGGAATGTTGATTTAATTTTCATTATTCCTTGCAGAGTTCGTTTATTTTAGAATATTTATATCCATGTTTCATACCTTTTTTATGAAGAGAAATAATGTTGTCTATGCTCAATCATAGAGGTAATATTGATGTTTGTAAAATAAAATAATTTTCCATAGAATTAACGTATTGTTTCATATATATTTTTAATTTATTTATTTTTAGTATTAATCACATAATAATTTTTTTCTTATACATATGGATTATTTTGTTCGAGTTGGGGTGAAATATCTGTCTTTCATGCCTTTCTACACCAAAACATACACATACTTCTTATCCCTCAATATATTTTCACCCCAACAGTGGTAAATTTATCACTTTCATTCATGTTACCTCCACTACCTTTGTAGGAAGAGAAATGATTTCACTCTACTAAATCGTAGAGGTAAGCTTGATATTTACACATTAAAATCATTTTCAATAGAATTAATTTATTATTTCATATTTATGTTTAATTTATTTATTTATAGTATTACTCAAATAATAAATCTTTTTGTATACAAGTGGATTATTTTGTTCGATCTGGTTTTCTCTATCCATCTTTCATGCTTTTCTTCACAAAAACTTCCACAGAATTATTCTCCCTTAAAACCTTTCACCCATATAGTGTTGAAATTTATCACTTTCCTTTAAGTTCCCTCCACTTCTCAATAACAGAGGTAATCTTGATATTTTCATAGTAAAATAATTTTCATTATAATTAATGTATTTTTTTCATATTTATTTTTAATTTATTTATTTTTAATATTAGTTATAGTAACTATTTTCTTATACATGCGGATACATTTTATTCGAGTTGATGTGGTTTGTTCAAAGATTATCATGTCGTGTTGGAAGTTTGATAAATGAATTTAATAGAAATAATGGTAACATTGACAGTTAGTATCTTTTTTTGAGACTTTGGGATGTGAAATAATTACTCATACCTCAACCTGACACATGGTGTGACCATTATTACTCCAAGTAATTATTTCTATTTTTAATTGAAATTAATTTCAGTAAAAAAGAAAATTAACATACTCAAAACCAATAAAACATATTCATATTGTTTTTATAATTTAATACAATGATAGATAAGTCTTTTGTGACATATAAGAATCAGACACACCTCAATCTGATACACGATGGGCCAGATATGACTTAATGTGTTCGTTATCAGTTTAAAATCGATATTTGAATTTAAAAAGTGTCACCCAATGAAAGCTAAGAAAATGCGGAAATATTTTTTGGGTAATTTAGGGCATCAATTCATAAATTATTTTTGATGTATAATAATCTGTCTCATATCAAATGGATACACTTTGTTTTCTGTATGAGCCAAAGTGTGTGTTTTAAGTTTAAAATGACATTTTAGTACAAAAGACAAGTGATGTACTCAAAATTGAGAAAACACATTCATATTGTTTTGAAAATTTAATAAAATGATCCATAAGTTATTTGGTATGTGTAAGAATTTTCCTCACATCATTCTTATGGACGGTGTGATCGGTATGACTTTAAGTGCGTCTTTATTTAAAATGAACAACAATTTTAGTGAAAAAACAAACCAGCCTACACAAAACTGAAAGAACACTTTAATATTGTTTTGATACTTTAGTAAAATGATCCATAACTAATTTTCTATGTGAACAAATCCACCTCGCATCAATTTTATGCATGGTGTGACCAATATGACACCAAGTGCTTGTTTTTATTTAAAATTGACATCAATTTTAGTAAAATGGCCAACTGACCTACTCAAAACATAGAAATGATTCAAAATTGTTTAAATAAATTAGTAAGACGATCAATAAGTCATTTTTTTTTGTATGAATCATACACACCTCAATTCGATACATAATGTGATAGATATGAGTCAAAGTATGTGTTTCAACTTTAAAATGACATTTTAGTAAAAACGTTAAGTGACATACTAAAAACTAATAAAACACATTCATATTGTTTTAAAACTTTATTAAAAAGATCCATAAGTCATATGGGACATTTAGGAATTAGTCACACCTCAATCCGATGAATGGTGTGACTGCTATGCCTCAAAGTGTGTCTTTTTATTCAAAATTGTCATCAATTTTAGAAAAAAGGCCAACCGAACTTCTCAAAACCATGAAAATGAATTAAAATTGTTTAAATAGTTTATAAAAATGATACATAAGTAATTTTTGATATTTCGGAATTATTCTCACCTCAATCTGATACACAATGTGATCAGAATGAGTCAAAGTGTGTGTTTCAATTTTAAAATGGCAGTTTAGTAAAAAAGACCAGTGACATACTAAAAACCAAGAAAAATCATTCAGATTGTTTTTGAAACATTAGTAAAATGATTCATAAGTCATTTTGGATTTTTAGGAATTAGTCTCACCTAAATCTGAAGCATGGTGTGACCGGTATGACTCAAAGTACGTCTTTTTATTCAAAATTGTTATCAATTTTAGTAAAAAGGCCAACTAACCCACTAAAAACTGAGTAAACACATTCAAATTGTTTAAATACTTTAGGAAAACAATCCATAAGTCATTTTTGATGATTTTGAATCATATACACCTCAATATGATACACAATGTGATTGGTATGAGTTAAAGTGTGTGTTTCAATTTTAAAATGAAATATTCATAAAAAAGACAAGTGATGTACTCAAAACCAAGAAAACACATTCATATTGTTTTCAAACTTTAGTAAAACGACTCATATATCATTTTAGACTTGTAAAAATCATCCTCACCTCAATATTATGTACGGTGTAACCGGTATAACTCAAAGTGTGTCTTTTTATTTAAAATTGTCATCAATTTTAGTAAAATGGAAAATTTTTCTACTCAAAACCAAGAAAATGCATTCCAATTGTTTTGATACTTTACAAAAAAGATCCATACTCCATTTTTGTTGTGTAGGAATCCAACACACCTCAATCGAATACACTATCTGACTATTATGATTCAAAATGTTCAATATCAGTTTAAAATTGACATTTTAGTTCAAAAATTGCCACTCACTGAAAACCCATCAAACGCGATCATATTTTCATCATAATTTTAGGAAATTTTTCATAAGTTATTTTTTAGCTGTAAGAATCAGTTTTACATAAAAACAGATACATGATATGATCATAATGAGTCAAAATTTTTTGTTTCAAGTTTAAAATGACATTTTAGTAAAAAGGAAATCTAACATAATAAAAATCAAGAAAACACCTTCAGATTGTTTTGATACTTTAGGAAAATTATCCACAAGTCATTTGAGACATTTTGGAATTATCAACACTTCAATATGATGCATGACGTGACCATTATGACTCCAAGTGTGTCTTTTTATTTAAAATCGACATCAATTTTAGAAAAATTAACACTTTCTATAAATTTGTTTCCTTATATTGTTACTAAGATAAGAATATTTTCATATATAGTTGAATTATTTTTCTCTATAAGGGGTGGTTTGTTCAAAAAATTTATGAGTCAAGTCAGGATTAAAATATAAAGGAACGTTAATGTTTTTGAGTGTATGTAATAATTTGTATTTATGTAATTGTATACACCAATGATTGAAATGTATATAAAATAGTGTTTTTTTCTTGTGTTTGTGCTTTAAATATAATTTCATTTAAATCCTATATTGGTACATATTTTTTTTTATATCTGGTGTGTTTTTGGTGTTTTGGTTTGTTGTCAAAACACATTACAGTGTTGTTACAGTGTGTTGTTGCAACACATTGTTGTATGGACATTTATCCACTCTTTTAGAAGTGTAAATAAAAGGTCCTTTATTAGTGATTTTATAAGTGAGGATAAAGGTATAATTTATTAGTGCTTTTATAGGCGCTGATAAAAGAACCTTTATCAGCATTTTTATAAGCGTTGATAAAATACCCTTTATCAACGCTTTTATAAATTCTGATAAATGGTTTTTTTAGCGGTGCTAAAGGAAAGCACTAATAAATGGTTCCTTTATCAGTGCTTTTCAAAGTGATGATAATGTTCCCATTTATCATCCTTTTTTATAATGGATAAAGGACCACTATATTCGCACTTTTTCAAAAAATGATAAAAGACTAGGTTTTGTAACCTTACTTATGTAGTCAGTGCTGATAAAGGCTATTTCTAGCACTGATAAAGGCTAGTTTGGTAGTAGTGAGACCTAATTGTTTAGTAGATTTGGAAAACAAGATACAAACATAATTGTTAAATTACAACATGAAAGGAAAAAAAAATTATCAACTCCATTAGAAACACCCATAAACTCTTAGATTATCCTTACAAGACATTCATAATATACATCCTCACATCCAGGGAAAAAATAAAACATAAGAAAGGGGTGAGATCAGATGCTTAGTAATGGTAAGAAATATAACATAATCTATCATAAATAAAAATAAAAAATAATTAATGATGAATAAATAAAAACACATTCCATTAAAACATAATCATGAGCATAATACGGTGCAAATAGAAGAAGATTAAATAATTCCATATAAATAATCATATGAGAATGAAACTTAACCATGAATATTCTACTAGTCAAATTATCACATGGGTTATCAATTAATAATATCATAATTATGGAATGAATAATGTTTTACATCTGAAACATACCATCAAGGTCTTCTCTAAGACATCTTAATAAAATGGTAAAGTCCCTGGCAAAATCTATATCTGAAAATAAATGGGCAAGGCCTCGACCAAGTATATATCAAGTTTATCGCATGATACCTACCAATGCATCTAGGAGTTATTGTGGGCCCCACAAATAATATACTAAAAATAATTAATTACTCATATAAATGGAGTGAAGCATAAACAACATATATATATGAAATTTAAATAACTTTCATCAATCAGTAAATATAATCACTAACCATTCTGAGTAATATGTTGAATGGTATCAAGATAGCACATCTGCAGTCAAAATGATCAAAAAACATTTAATAAAATATGGAAAATGATGTAATAAAATATCAATACCAATTTATCATAATATTAAATATATGGTGTGTAAATATATGAAAATAATCTTATAAAATCATCAAGGAATTCTTCAAAGAAATACCCTTTTTTACTTTGCAAAGAAGTGTTATTTTGGAAAAATCAATTTTATTTGTCATAAAATATGATTTTAAATATATATATCCCATAAAATAAAATTTAATGAAAATGAAGTTATGTTTGAGGCATAAATTATGTCTAACTAAAGTGAAAACAAGTAAAAATAGTTTTTAAAAAACTTTAGAAATGGGCCACTTTAGTGCAGTTTAATAGAAAGAATAAAAGAGTCTTTAAAATGAAAAAAGTCATAATTTTTTCTATAAAACCAGAAATGAAAAAAGATAGTTTTTCATAATAAAAATATTTATTTTATAAAAATAAATGTTTCTTAAAATAGATTATGGATGGTACTTGGAAATGGGTAAAAAATTGGGAAGTTTCATTTAATCGGGCTTGTTATCGGGTTTAATTAAGAACAGAACCTTATAAAACATGTATTTACCGATCAAGGAAGAATAAAATGATATGAATACATGATTTTGGAAAATATACAAAGAATTTTGAATAATTATATAAAAATAAATAACTATTAAATCTGGGTAAAGATATATAAAGCGTAACCCAAATGAAAAATGGATATTCGGGGAGAATCTTATACTACTTTGCAAATAGTCACACCATACGTCCCATAAAATTAATTATCATCAAATAAAAGATTTAATACCATGAAGATAAATAGATTAATTGTTTTATACATCAAAGGTCAGTATAAATACACCACACTCAATATATAGTGGTGAATAATGAATATCTCTCAAAAAAAAAGTGAAATGAGAACACCCTTACCATATGTCTAAAAGTGTTCTTCACATGTACTTAATGTCCTAGATAATGAAATTAGATTAATTTATAATTTAATTCAGAACCTTATAAATATTTATTTTATTTATTATTATTTTATTAAGTTAATTTGTCTCCTCTTTGATAAGTTATAATATTCAATTTCATCGTTTGGGGGTGTTTGTTTCCCTGGTTTTCTTGATTGGTTCACTTGTATACATGTATGAAAGATCATGTAAAATGGAAATAGTTATCCAGAATTGAAATTATATGTTATTAATGATGTTATATGATATTTAATGGTATTATATATCATTGTTCTTGCTATATATGATGATGATTATTTAGATAAAATGTTAATGATAACCATTTAGATTGTTTTGGCATTTTTTTGATTGTCATGAACAAGTTTTGTCTTATGAATTAATAGTATGTATATATACTGGTTATAGAACATTAAATAAGTTTTATTACATATATTAATATTTATTTAACCAAAAAAGTGGTTTAATGACCAACATTGAATTCAGAATTGAAAAGGTAAAACTCCATGTCCATGAAGGCAGTAAATCGACAACTCACATATGATGATTTCATTTTTAGAATAAAAAGGGGAAGAGAGGAGAATTTATGGTTAATATACCATTAATATAATAGAATTATATTATATTAAATATACTAGAGTTATCATGTCACTTTGGATAGAGTAAGTGAGGGAAGGTTAAGAATATAAAATAATTTGAAAGAGAGAGAGACAGAGAGAGAGAGAAGGTTTTACCTGTTGAGTGTCGCCTCCTTGAGAACCACCTTAAGGGAATTGGAAAAGGTATTTCAGTGAGACCAACAAGACCAAAATTTGGGTTGGTGGGAGAGGTTTGGGAGAGTAAATAGGCATAATATTATCAATATTCAAAGCTTTGGATGTATTAGGAGAAGGGGGGTGATGAGTGGTATTTATAGTGGAGGATATTGGTGTTTTTTGATTATTTAATTCATTAGTTCATTATTTTTGGCTCAAAAATATGAATAACGATGATTCTTGTGACTACATACAGTAAATAATGCATGTGATTTTGAAACAATGGGTGTCTATCTCATCCATATATCTTCGATGACTAAATAATTCATGTATTTGGCTAAAATATTAAATAAAAAAAATTATTGTTTTTCACTATTCACAAAAAATCAAATATTTCAAAAAAATATAAAAAATTAATCCTATTCATTTTTTTACATGTATAATTCAAAAATGGACTCCATTTTATGAAAATTAATTTTTTAAAATTTCAAATTTATTTTTAATTAAAATCAACATTTATTTTAAAAATAGTGATTTTAAAATTATAACTGATTTTATAACACATTGAAAAATTAATTAATGTATGATAAAATTGTCTTATAATCATGAGAAAAAAAATATTAATTCATGAATATATTTTATGAAAATAAATTTTCTTTTAACTCGTTATATTAATTATAAAATTTTAAATATACATTTATGTTTCAAAAAAATATCAACACTTAATTTATCATTTTTAAAACATTTATTTACTTATTTTGTGATGTAAATATATTATATTCTAATTAATAAGATACCTAAATTATATTTATACTTTCATAGCTGATATTTCTTTTCAAATAACAAATAGTCTATTAATATAATGAAAGTAAAATTTTTATAAAAATATGCATATTTCATTATTCATTGGAAAATAAATATTTTTAGAAAAAATACCATAATTTCACCCAAAGAGAATTTTTGACATTACACTTTTAAAATTGAAGTTTATTTTTATCAATAGAACTTATAAAATTTTCAAATTTTAGTTTTAAAACAAGTGCACCATTAAAAGGTGGTAAAACTGACTTTAGAAAATAAATCGTATTTTATGCGTAAAATTGGATTTATTCTTATATTATGCATATAAAACTTTTTAGTTGTATTCAAAGACATTTGACTGAATATTAAACATATAAATTTCATTAATATCTTTCACTAATAGTGATTAATTTAATATAAAATTCTATTGTGGTCATACAAATATTTTTTTATAAAAACACAACCTTTATGTTCAATTGATTTTTATTTTTATTTATAATTAATTAGTAACCAAAGAATTAATTTTATTACCATGTGAAAACTATATTTTCATAATTCACGTAATTTATTAATTTTCTACCATTCCACTGGCTAATTGATAACTATCACAATTAAATAATAATATTTAATTATCTATTTAAGCTCAGTGTTCTGGGTAATGTAAACTATCGATAAAGATAAATTTAAAATGATACATAATTTAAAATCCTGGTGTGTTACATATTTTTTGTTGGATATATTAAATTCTTCTTATTTCTATCAATAATGACCTATCTAATATATTCTTAATAGAATATATTTAACTTTTGTTTTCATTCTATTCATCATCCAGAAATTAATCTTCCCACAAAATAGGTTGTTTTAATTTAACTTCTAAATATCCCATATAGATTAAAAAAGGTTATATAATGAAATAGTATTCCATATCTATAAGAGATGTTTATTTCATAGATTTTAGATTTATAAAGGTAACTATTTCCTATAC
This sequence comes from Viscum album, assembly GCA_963277665.1. NCBI lineage: Eukaryota > Viridiplantae > Streptophyta > Magnoliopsida > Santalales > Viscaceae > Viscum > Viscum album. Next base: position 597,612,212 of record OY728134.1, on the reverse strand, counting down.
TACTATTAAAATAAACTACCCCAGATGAACATCAATAAAAAATTTCATATTGTAGGAAATGATCTCCCAAATATGAGGAGTAGTTTTGGAATCCTCATCTATGTACAAGATAATGAGATATTTCAATAAGATGAATTTCCTAAATTTAATCGACACATATTTTAGAGATCCATGAGGTTATTTTACCACATTTTTAAATAATTAAAGAGAAAAACTTGTGGGATTGAACTCATATATTATGAGATTCATTAATTAATTGAATGTAATGAGATTCAAACTTTCCATTAATACATAAATAACTTTTCAAAATTCACAAGGATCGATAGTGAATGGGAAGGAAAACTCCTGGAGTCTTAAAATTTTAGTGATATTTTATTTTATACCACTAAAGAGTATTAATATATAAGGGAAATGGTACCCAAGTCTTACATAATTCTCTTATTCAATAAAAAAATACATCATAATATTATTTAAAGTGATAATTTAAGAATTAATTATCATAGAAGCTGAATTTGGGGTGGTAGACGAGTGGTTAACACACCCTTTAAGTCTACATGAAATCCAGGATCAAATATTAGTGGATGAAGATATTCAGGTATTATAGAAGTATTGTAGATAGTATTATAGCAGTGCTATATTAGTTGTAATTATTCATCTATTTGGGAATTCAAGTCATCGTCTTAAGCCTATGGGCCACAGGGTCCTCCAATCCATTAATGGGGTCAGTGATGCAGGCATGATAGGTAGGTGGTGATGTAGGGATGATAAAAGTAGGGTATTTGGGCCATAAAATGGTGGTCCTACTATCCATGTAATAAGATTTATTCCCAATAGGCCTTTGGGTAATAAATCATCAATGTGATAAAGTAGCTTGTTGAGGGGGTTATCCCTTGGGGGGATACGACCTGCCTTTCCATCCTACGTGTATGTATTTAATTATAATTATTCCTCCAAGTACCTAATATAATAATAAAAAGTATGTCGATGTGTAATTTCTTAAAAATATCTAGAAATTTCCCAAAATGATGATTTATCTTCCAATTCTTCAATTGATCTAGAAAGTATAGGAAAGGAATATATATTTTGGATCCTTTATATTCCATCTAGAGAAAAAATTATTTATATTTCAATTGATATTTACCTTGATTTTTCATTTATCTCTCTCACCACCTTCATTCTTAGTTTTTCAACCTCTACTACTTCTTTCAAATATAAAAAACATTTACCACTTATTAACATCACTAAATTTTTCTCTGCTCTTAGATTATTCTGAATATTTATTAGATTTATACATGGTTTTGCTCATAATAATTGATTTAAAAGCTACCCAATCTAATATTCCATGATCTGGATAGATGCTAATTGATTTTGGAACCTTTTTTATGGTTATAATAAAATTATACAATCCATATTATAATGATGACTTGGTATCCTTTTTTGTTGAGAAAGTTATGAGGGATAAGTATTTCAGTAACCTTGTTAGTATTTACCTTACAAAAATTGGTTCCCTTGATATGTTTTTAGATAAGTGTTTAGATATTAAGGTTGATTATATCTCAATGTTTTTACAGCCTCAATTATTTTTCTTATTGTTTTTTCCCTCCCTATATCCAGAGCTTAGATTACATTGCCATGAAAATTTTTAATATGATGGGAAAGGGTTTGAAAACATGTTTTGAGTAATGTAGTTCACTTCACTTCTGGATAGACCAGAGTTGGTGTAGAGACACTCTCTCATTATATTGTTTTAAATATAATAATTATAATATTATTGTTAAATATAATTAACTGATAAAGGTGGAGTGAGTTTCAAGGCATCGGTCTAATAAGAAAATTATTCCAATTAATCAGATAATATAGTGATTTCATAAATATAATTAACCTCTTTCTTATTCTACCCACATTTTGAATACCACTTGTTAATATAAATTTCATTTATCATCTTGAACATCCCATCGAGCATCTTTCTTGTTATTCTTCCACTCACATCTGTGTTGAAAATTTACTTCATACCGATAGTAAATCACAATAGAAAGTTTTGAATTATTTACAAATCAGTAATATATAGTGTGGTGACTTCATTTAAAAATCATTGAATCTTTCCCAATATTTATAAAGTGATTCATTTTCAAACTACTAAAAAATTTAGATGTAATTCCAAAACTTCTCTTTTTTGGATAATGGAAATACTTACCTCATAAATCTTGTGCCAACACCTACCAAGTAACTATAGATATTTTTAAAATTATTTTAATCTAATATTTTTAATTTCGCTCAACAAGAAGGGAAATAATGAAAGTTTAATTGCATCATAGGATATAATTTTGTAATAGAATGTATCACATATCTCTAAGATGTTTCATAGATGAGCATTAGGGTTTCTTTATAATAATAATCTAAATTGTACCATGTTTTTAACAAGATTCATAACTTATTTTTTGATCGCAATGTTGTTCACCAAAACTGGTAGTTAAAAAATAAATAATTCCACTTCATGAATAAAGGGAAGATCATACTCTATCCAAGTACATATTTAAGGTTTCTAACCTTATGAAATATAAAAAAATTAATTGAAGTTAATCATATTTCATGAGACCGGGTATGGATTGTGAAAGTTATTGTTTCTCCCTGGTGTTAGTTAGAAACTAATCCTTTTACTAAATATTAAGAGTATCACCCATTTGATTCTCTGTGTTTTTCATGGTTTTTTCTTTGTGATCACTCCTAATAATAAATGGGATATACTATCCAAGGTTAATTCATTCTAAAAATCAAAGAGTAATTTATCTATGAATTCAATGCTCTTTTAATGAGTTAAGTGATTATCCATACACTAAGGTTTCTACAAACAAAAAAAAACACCAAGTGTAATAAGGGAAAAAAATAAAACAGAAATTATATTATTATTTTTTATTTTTTTATATTTTCAAACTCATTAATTTTTTCTCTATTAAATATGATGGATTTTTAAATTCCCTGACAATAGTTCCATAATATAGTGTCTCTATATATGAATTGTTAATTTTATAAAACTTAAATTAGTTGATTAACTTAATTCCTCTAATTTTTATAGAAAACATATCGAGTTTCATCTCATTATGAATAATGAGGGCTTATTAATATAATATTGTCATGTTGTTACCATGTGTTCAGTTTTATTTTTTGTCCACAATGATTGTTACTATTATTTTGTGAAGCTTTTCAATATGTGTTAGTGAAATGAGAGGAATGATCTTGAAAAAGGCAGAGTGAAGAGGATGGATTTGTTTCTCGAAGACTAGGAACTCTTGATTTTGGAGTTCAAATTAGAAATTTTCCAAAGTCTAGACTTCTTAAGTATCATCTAATAATCTATATAAGAATCATTTATGACTTCATATGGATGATTATGAGTTTTTTTAATCATCATATGTGACTATAATAATTATTTTTGAGGAAAATACAATCTTTATAAATAGGAGACCATGTAAATATATGGTTAGACATGTATTTATAATCATTAGGCATTTCATTGTAAGCATGAGACTAGTTAGAGAGAGCTCTAAATTGTTTTGCGAACACATCTGATGGGTCATCAATAACATAATTTTATCATCTATATAAAAACCATATTTTCTCAGCATAATAACCATTGTAGCATATATATATTCATGATTAGTATTTTCATAAACATGATGTGCCTCTATATAAGAATCAGCTACTCTATGTAGGGATGATATCTATTTTCCTAAACATCAAGACATAGACTGATTGAAAGTTATTTTTGGTTGATTTTGAGAAGGTACAAGGAACCAAACCTTCAAGGATGGAGAAAGTGGTGTAGACCAAGGGAATCCCCTTTTACTACACTCTTACACTCAACAGTAAAATTGTATAAACTAGCATAAATCATAAGCTCCTCATCCTGCCTACCCGTATGAGCTAGTGAGTCCATCGTGAAGTTAGCCTCCCTCCATCTATTATGGACCATCCTCCCTTGTGTTTTAAAATTTTATAATCTGAATACATGATAGAATTTGATGATTCCTAATAAATTATTCATGGATAAAAACATTAAAAATTTACATTTTATTTAAGAATAAATTAATAGGAAAATTCGTAGTGAAACTTCATAGGCAGTGAGTGTGTTCTTGATCTAAAAAATGTTTTTATTTACATGAGTGAACCTAAAAATCATTTTGAAAATGAAATAGTTATTCTCTAATGTTATAAAAAAACTTTTACAATAAATTTTTATTATATTTAAGCTAATGATCAAGCAAGATTTATTTATGAATAAGAAAATGAGGATTCTTATATTTTAATAATAATACACATATGAGATAATTTAATATAGATATGTTCTTTAGATATTATATATCATAAATTTATTTTTTATTTTTTCTAATAAATATAAGAATGATTACTTTTTTAGAAGATGGATATCATTTGATTCAAAGTTTGAAGTTGATGATAGCACATTAATATAGTGACTATGTATTTGCTGGAAATTTGAGCATACAAAAATAACATAATTACTATTGAGTTTATAAAGTAATTAAAAGTATGTTTTTTTACTAAAGCTGAACATAGAGGTTCATAGTATCTAGTTCAAGGATAACTATAAAAATTTTATTTATAATTTTTTTTTCATATCTTTTCCAAGTGAGATATTTTTTAGAAGCATAGTAAAAGTTTTTGGGGAACTAAAACTAGTCATTCCCCAATCATGTTTTTTACTAGAGGCTAGAAATTATACAAGATAATCCAATATTTGGACAATGATGTTGATTTGAGTTAATAAATTATCTCAAATACAGTGTTTTATTTTGATACTATCAAGATAGTTGAAAAAATAGTGAGTGGAAGAAAAAATAAGTTATTTTTCATAATAAAAAAATAGTTGTTGGCGTTGAACTGAGTGAAAGAACCGAGAGAACTATAACCACTGAAGAACAAACAAGATTTATATCCTTGATATATAAATAATATTGAAGATAATAGAATGATGAGACTAAGGATAGGGATCACCTATATGAAGAGTATACATACATGCCCGATTACTCAGTATAATGAATAGGATCTAGACAGTTGATGGTAAATAAAGAGTTTAGAGACTAATAGAATGGATTAGAAGATTCATATATTGTAACATCTTTTCTTGGGTTCCATGAACTGGTGCCTAAAGTCGGACCACCACATGACCTCATGTGTGCCTCCCCGTACACTAGAGCTAACTAGCAGTGAGGTTCTGCTAAGTCGATCATGGGGAGACTATACCCTCCTTTATCAGAGTAATTCACCAGTGGAAATAAATAATCAATAGATAAATAACATATAACCATGAAAAATACCAATATATCTAGATAATAAAAGAAGGAGATACAATACACAAACTAAAGAAAAAAAAATATTCCATGCTAATGTACATGTCAAGTGTGTAAAATGAAAACCCAAAATAAAGACACTGACAACTCCCATCAGGTCCTGAACCACATATGGTTCCCTCAACCAAACTCCATCCTGACTCATCCATCTAACATAGGGTCTTTTCCCTTAACCTTTCTTGAATCCATGAAATCTATTCGGGTACCGATCAAGAAAACCAAGTAGGGTGTGAGTACAACTCAGAAAGCCACCACTAATGGTGTCTAAAAACAAAAAAAATCAATAACAAGTGCATACATTTGTATAAATAAATAATTACAATTCATAAGTAAATAGTTATCCCATTATCAATTTATCTTTATTAAACCATATATACCACCAGGTTTTTGAGGACACCCGTACATCAATACCTTCTTCAGCCCACGCCGAGTCTAAACCATGTTACATATTAAATTCACATTTCATTATAGCACATGGGATTATATTATCCATGTCACTTCAATTTCATTATTACAGCAACATGGAACCATAGTCTACTAACAATGTTTTACGTTTAAAACACCATGTCTAGCTCCCCATGAGTATTTGAAGTATCAGTCCCTATATCACACCATTTAGCATGCTTGGGTATAGAAATCTATGTCTAGAACCCTGTTTATCAATCATGCATATATATATTTATATATCATGGGTGTAGAATGTCATTTCTAGAACCCCATTTATGAATCATACATATATGTCGTGGGTGTAGAACATCATGTCCAACACTCCATTTCTCAATCACACACATATGTCATGGGAAGATAACTTCATGTCTATCACCCCATTTCTCAATCATACATATATGTCGTGGGAATAGAATGTCATGTCTATCACACCATTTCTCAATCATATATATATATATCATGACATATTACACTATCACATGTATCTCATTATCTCATTTTTTTACATTATCACATCAACCAAGATTAATCAACATTAATATTATTATCACATTTTACCACCACAAAGTTCCATTAATTAATTCATAAATTAATTAATCCAACTATATTAATTAATTCAACAATTAATTAACCACATATATCCCATTAATTAATTCACCAATTAATTAATCATATCTATTTCATTAATTAATTATAAAATTAATTAAACAAACAAATTCTAGTAATTAATTCAACAATTAATTAATCCTCTCACAATCTTAACATCCAATAATTAATTTATCAATTAATTATTCTCAGTTCATAATTTAATTATTCAATCAAATCCTCAATTCCCCAATTCATTAATTAACAACATTAATTAGTCAAATTAAGTAATTCCAATTTATAAAAAAACCTATCACTTATACAATCACATACACATAATTGATAATAAGACTATGGGATTTGAATAATATACCACATACCTCAATTTGTTAATGAGTGATCTCCCAATGAAAATACCCAAAATTTACTAGCATAATGACATAGATCAGGATCCATATCTAAAACCATAAATAAATATTAAACAAAATAATATATATTAATTATATATCTATATCCACAAGACTATATCTATATTCATCAAATCTATATCTAGATATTTCAACACAGAGAATGAATCCCACCAAAAGAATGAGAGAGGAGGGGAGGATGAATAGGAAAGCAACGAGATAGGATCTACTTAAAAGGAGGGACAAAGATCTTTGATCCGGGATTTGAATTGTGAATAACATAGGTTGGGAAGTCTTGGAATTCGTTTGGAGAGATCCAAAATCGTAAAAGATCTCATAGGGACAAATGGGGGTCTAATAGGGTGAGTTTTCAGGGTTGAGGGGATTAAAAATCTAATTTTCAAGAGACCTTAATTCTCGCACACAGTTTTCTGGATAGGGGCACAAAGTTTTCCCTAATTGTGAATCTAAACCATGTGCCTATTATTTTAGGGTGCATGGTTACTCCTAAGATGGAGCTTAATTATAAAAATCATGCCCCAACTGTGAAAATACCCACTGTGTAGGGTTGCACAATTTTCCAAGCTAGGGAACATGGTTTTCCCTAATCATTCATAAACCATGAACTACCCTATTTTCTTCCTTTTTCTAAAATTTTCACCAAAACACACCCCAATATAAAATACAAAAAAATTTACTCAACACTAAACAAAAGAGTACTTGTAAAAGAGCCCGATTAAAATCCAAAAAAGGTCAGGATATTACAATCTCCTCCCTTATAACAACTCATCCTCAATTTTCACTCCAAAGTATCTCTAAGACTATGATTCGAAAATATTGGACCATTAGGCCCTCAAATATGCTTCCCTTTCCCATGTTTCCTCCTACACACATCCATGTTGCCAATATATATGAACAATCAACACGATCTTTCCCCAAAACACTTTCTCACTGTGATCCAACAAATTTATCAGATGCTCCTCAAAGGATGTATCTATATCATGCCCAACATCATCCACATCGATCACATGAGAAGTTTTGGGGTGATACTTCCATATTTATGATACATGGAAAGCATCATTCATAGAACTGTATTTATATGGAAGATCTAATCGGTACACCACCAGCCTGATTCACTCCACAACCACATATGGTCCAATGAACCTAGGAACCAACATTACCTCACTTCATACACTACAAAAACCCAACCTAGGTGACACCCAAAAGAATACATGATCACCCTCATTAAATTATAGGCATCATATTCATCTATCTACATATGACTTTTGTCTAATCTAAGCTGTATCCATATGCTTTTGAATCAACTGAACCTACTCCAATATCTCATGTACGAGACTTGGTCCTAAAAAATATGACTCACCTACCTCCATCCAATTTAGATGTGATCTGCATGGCCTACCATAAAGAGACTCGTATGATGGAATCTGTAAAGTTTCTTGAATAATTTTGTTATAGGAAAACTCCACCAAAGCAAGACGATTATCCCATGACCCACAAAAGTCAAGAACACATTCCCATATCATATCCCCAAGCACCTATATAGTATGCTCTGACTACCCATCCATATATGGGTAGAAATCCGTACTCAATAATACATGAGTACTGAGCGCCTTATGAAAACCCTTCTAGAAGAATGAAGTAAAACATGATTCATGATCTGAAAAAATAGTCTGTGTTACCCTGTGCAAACAGATTATCTCACGAACATATATATCTCCTAACTAATACACTGAGAAAGTCTCCTGTATAGGCATGAAATGACCTACTTTCATCATTCTGTCCATAACAACCCAGATCGCATCATTCTTAAAAGAATTTCTCGAGAGACCCACCCCAAAGATTATTGTCACATCATCCAACTTCCACTCTAGAATGGGAAATTACAATAGTAACCCTCCAGGTAATTGACTCTCTGCCTTTACCTACTGTCAGGTGTAGCATCATTTCATAGACCTTATTATCTCCTTTTTCATGCCCAACCACCAAAACTATCTTTATAGTTCATGGTACATTTTCGTCACCATATGATATACCGCCCACTTCGAGGCATGAAATTCATGCATTAGCTCCTCCTGCATGCTCATAGGAACAACAACCCAATTCCTGACATTGACGATATCATCCCTATCTATGCTCCATTATGAAGGTGTCTCTCTACCTTCCAGGATTTTCCTCAAGTTCAAACATTCCACATCCCCATATTGTTTGTCTCTAATCCATCTGAAAAGTGTATACTCCACTAAACCTCATACCAATGTCATCTGTTTCTGATTCACCTAATCCACTATATTCATCTCAACCATAAAGTTCATCATCTTCCACTCAACACTAGACTCTTGAACCACTTGAGTATGACTTTTCCAACTAAAATAATCAACAACATTGTTCCCATTTTTGGGAATATTTTCTAGCTCAAAATTGAATGACTGCATATACTCAACCTATCTCTTATCCTAGAGATTCAAATCTATTTATGAAAATATGTAATTTAATCTTTTTTAATCAGTATACACATTAAACCATTCACCCAAATGATTGTGTCACCAAAAATTCAAGTCATAAACTACTACAACCAACTCGAGGTCATGCGTAGGGTAGTTCTGTTCATGAGGACTCAAATGATGAGACCCGTACACCACAACTCAATATCCTGGAATCAACACAACTCTATATAAAATCCTATAAGTGTAACAACACTCCATTTACTATACACCTAGCTTAGGTAGGATTGATATTGGTTCTGATTTTAAACACTTCTTCAGATCCTAGAAGGCATCTTCATAAGATTTCAGCCATTCAAATATTATCTCACTTTTGGTCATGTCTGAAGGTGGTGATTTCAAATTAGAAAATTCCTATATGAACCTCTTATAATATTCTTCTAATCCTAAAATGATTCATATATTGAACACATTCTTGAGATTCTCCCAAGAAACCATTTCCTAAACCTTCCCTTGATCTACTGACACACCTACCTCCGAGATGATGTGACTTAAGCAGTGTACCCAATTGATCCATAATTGGAACTTATATAGCTTAGAATATAGTTGATGCTCTCTTAGTGTACTCAGGACGATGTCAAGGTGTTGGGAATGATTGTCATGAGTCTTGGAGTACACCAAGATTTCATCCACAAACACCAATACAAACTGATCTAGGTACGGATGGACGATTTTGTTAATCAAGGCCATAAACACTACTGGTGTGTTCGTCAACCCAAATGGAATTATGAAGAACTAATATTTTCCATAACTGATTCTGAAAGTAATCCTCAGTATATCAGAATTCCTAACTCTCAACTGATGATACACTAACCCCAAGTCGATCTCTGATAACACACAATATCCTATCAACTAGTCGAATTGATCATCGATAAGAAAAGGAGGATACTGATTCTTCGTAGTCATCTGGTTCAACTTATGATATTCAATACAAAAGCATAGAGTCTCTCTATCCTTCTTAGAAAACAATATCATAGAACACCAAGGCAACATACTCGAACAGATAAATCCCTTATCGTCCAACTCCTCAAGCTAATTATTGATCTCTTCATGCTCTGTACGTGATATTATGTATGGTGGAATTGAAACTGGCTTAGCCTCAGACATGATATCAATGGTAAATTCCACATCTCTCTCAAGTGGAAACCCTGATAAGTTTTCAAGAAATACATCCTAAAACAGGTCCACTACAGGTGTAAGAATATCATGTTTTTTATCTTTATCATCTAGTATTAGACTAGAAACATGGGTTGTGAGCTCCCCCATTTGATGAGAAATTAGCCCCATTCATCTTACCTAGATATCCCACTCTCCATGGTGAATATATTTTTCACCCTTCCGAGATGTACATTTCACTCTCCTCCGGTATTAATGAATGTGAGATCAGTATAAAACTAGCCATTCCATACCAATAATTAGTTTGAATCCTGAAATATCAATAATATAGAGATCCTAGGGAAAGAGTTACTCCCTAATCTCAAGAGAACATCCCTTAAAAAATATATTTATCTTTATCGTACTCCCAACATCGTATCTATTTTCATTGTACCGCTCACAAACTCTACCACTAAAATCAAACCATTAAAATGTTTTGTAGATATAAAGGAATGAGAGGCATTAGAATAAAATAGGGCTCTAGATAATTTAGAAGCTACAAGAATTGTTTCTATCACTGGTCTCACCCAAATTTACCCAAGATTTTATGGTTAAGCGGTCGCTTGTAGTTTAGCTTGGGTTGTCGAATCCTAAGAGAAATAAGAAGTAACCTACAAACACGTACATTCTAGGGATTGTTTTTGGATATGAAGTAGAAAAATTAAGTTGATATTATATGGGTTTAAGTGAAAGATAAGATACTTAAGTGAATTCAATTTAAAATAATGAGTTTATCATAGGTTATCACTAGGGGTGGATTAGATGCATTCCTTTTTCAACTGTTACAATTTCTTATATTTGAGATGGGTTTATTTAAGAAGATCAAACAACATAATCACTTACTAGTTCAATACCTAAACACTTTAATACTAATCATTTATACACTTCAAGGATCAAAGTTTGAGCACTCCAAGGTAAATGTTCCTATTATCACTTGAAGTATGTGGCATTAAAATTCAACAAGGGTGAAGAAGTTTTAAAATCATAAAATAAAAATATCAATTAAAAAAATTGATTAGACATTAATGGGGTGATAAATAACATCTAATCCAGCTCCTTTATTATCCCTTGGATCAATCAATAATATTTTTATCCCTCCATTGATTCTATGGTTTCAATGGAAGCGGGAAGTAGACTCATGAGGGAGGAAATGGAGAAGTAAAAAAAGAAAACAATGAAATAATGATCACTCCACCATTGTGTGATAATTTCAAAAGGTTTGGTGTGAATAAATTCACACCTTGAGCCAAAATTATCAACATGATATGAAAAATAACATAATATTAAGAGAATAATAACATTTATTAAGAAACTAAGATGAAATAGAACAACTTACATGTGAAAGACAAATTTGAGACACAAAATTGCAGCATAACATTACAATGAAAGAAAGCACCAAAGATGATTAAATAATCCAAAACCACTACCTTAAATAGGAATTTTGGGAGCCTTGGGTCAATACTCAAATAGATAAAGTCATCCCACTTGAGTATGGTAGGCTTAGGGTGGTGGAAAGCTTTTGGAACTTAGACTTTTCCACTCTTGACCTGAAGTGGAAGCGAGCTTGAATTCACCGAAAAGACGCATCTAAATGACCTTCTATATGGCAAACTTAGAGTGGTAAATAGAAGAAGAAAATGGATATCCGGATGTATCCTATCCTCATGTAAACTTTCTGTCCAAATGGAATTTTTGTGTGTGATATTATCGAAATAGTGGGCTGTTTTTCGGGGCCAGAGAATCTATCCCAGAATTTTATCTCAAACTTGGTCCGCCTGGAACGCCCTTAAAACATCTTAATTAGCTCTTGTAAATTTTTGATGAAATGTTCAAAATTATTTCCTCTATCTGTAGTTAAAAGTTTAGAATCATTGGGTTTAGATATTTTCCTATACAGTAGTTTTATTGGGATGTTTTCCAATTCACTTCACCCAGAATGTTGTTTGTTCAAGGCCAACTTTGGTGGTCTTCCAATATGAATCTTCAAGTACTCCAAAAGTATGAATTGTTCCCAATTTAATTAAAACCCTTAAAATTAAATATGAAAATAAAATCAAGACCATTTTTTTATGAGGTGTTCAAAAATGTACCATGTAATAGTTCATTTTAAAAGGGGTTTACAAAAAAAATGTGAATCAATGTTCAAAGTGTACAATGCACTAAAATAGTGTTTATGAAAAATAAAGCACAAGAATATTATATATATTAACAATGAATATTATCCTCATTCAGTGGCTAATAACACACCCCCCCCAACTTGAGTTTTTCTAGTCCCGAGCAAAATATATCTCAAAAAATGAAATTCGAATTCCCTTTTCCAAAAACTTTTTAATACACATTGATCACCAGAAACCCTTATAACAAACAATCATGAAACCCGTCAAAATATTTTAATACAAGATATTTTCATAAGAATATCCCAATCCCAAGATCATTCCTTTGTTCAAATTCATCACCATATTTCATCCAATATCAATTAAGCATGAGGATGTGTTGTGCATCATAATATAAATGGGGGTTCACCTTTATTCAAGGGGGAAATGATAGAAGTGTTAGGTGAAATCACATTTCAATATTAATATGAGTATTCAATTTATTTTTGTTTTTTTGTTGTTTTTTTTGTTTTTTGTTTTGTTTTTTTTTTCAATTTTTCCATGGTAATCGAAATTGAACTCAATAGAGTCAACCCATGTAGCGAGACTTTGCCGATGACTCCCAAGCTCAAAGAACATAGGGCACCAAGTGAAGCCCACATAATCAGGCATCATCTCATGTTAACTCAATCGAAAACAAAGTCAAATTACCACAAATAGAGATACAATTACTATATCTAGGCCAAAAAACTATGGACTCACGATCCCCAAGTGCCTAAATCCACGCATCAGGTTATTTCATTACTCTACGCGCAAATTTATTGTTTTTTTATTTATTAATTTTTTTTTGTTTTTTAATACTCATATTAAAACTAAAATGATCACCAAACCTATGCTATTTATTTGGGGGACCCCATGAACTCAAACTAAAACCCCTATATCTAAAGGACGTGCATTGTGATTTTTTTTATTTGAATGAAAATATAAACGAAGAAATATCACATTAGATAGACAGACATTCAAAAATCTATGCTCATGAAATTATAAATGTATTAAAATCAGAATTCGGGCATTCTAAATTATTTCATATTCAATTTCAAAGTGTGCAATGTGTATTAACATGTTCAAGATTAAAGAAATATTTCCTTCCAATAAGGCAGAGATTTTTTTTCAAATCATTTTTTTCACACAAAAGAAAAAAAAATACACAAAAGTAATTTTTTTATTTCATCTCCCCCCTAACATAAAATAACATTGTCCCCAGTGTTTGAAGAAAAGAAAATTAAGAATGGGGGTAGAGGTAGAATAGATGAGTTATAAATTTAATTTGAATAAACCTAGAATAAAGTCACCTAGTTGTTGAAATTTAAGTTATTGTTGCTCTAATTTAGTCCTTTGATATCCATGTCACTTGAATAGTTCCCTAGTGGAAAAAGGAAAGAACAAATAAACAAACAAATACATATTTATATATATTAATATAATAATAAAAAGTAAAATATAATTATATATACTAAAATTATAGAATAATGAAGCACTATAAGTCGTAGGTCAGTGGTAAGTGGGTGCCCCTATCTCCCTTCAGTCTCAGGTTAGAGTCCCCATGGCTTTGCCGGTTATGATGGGGTTTCCCCACGACCAACGATGTGTCATTTTAATTTTTTTAATTAGTATTATATTTTTTTTGTATTTTTATTTTAACCTAAAAACCCATAAAATATCATAAAATAAACTGATGATACATTGTATTCTTTTTAAATTTCTGGGTAAGTTATTACTCAGGGATCACACCGCATGATATAGATGAATATGATGCTCACCTTTCATACACGTCCATACTCATAGTAGAAGAACTGGCCAATAGTATTAGTTACTATCACATTTAGAGTTGATTTATTAAGTAAATTTTTTTAAATATCAAAATTATACATTAATCCTATTTTTTTTTAAAGATGATTCACAAATATTGGAAACATGAAAAAAGAGGTTGCCTCCCATGCAGCGCTTTTGTTTAATATCGTTCGCTCGACTTGAACCCCCACAACATACCCAATACCAACGTTAAACATTTTAAAGACCCTGTATTTATCCAATTATACTTTATTTATATTTATTCTTTGTTTATAATTTGTGTCATGTGAAAACCTATGTTCTACCATGAGTGATAAAATACAAGGAATATCAGAAATAGTTGTTCTAGTTTCCTCAATAGTCTTTCCTAAGACATCAATGATCATTCCAAATTTTTTGGTTTCAAGAGAAGAATGAATTCCAATTTAAAGTTCATCATTATACACTATGAAGTGATACATTAGTGAGGAAGGAAGGACAATAATTTTGAGCTAGGGTTAGATAGGACATTTAGACATAGGTCGAGATTTTGAATCCCACTCAGTTTCATTTTCTAAATTTCTCAACAAAAATGGTTCCTTTTGAGTAGAAGATTCAACCACCAAATTGGAAAGATCAATGTCAAGAATGGTAATGGACTCAATTTTATTACTTTAACTAATGGTATCATTGATTGGTGATTAGATAAAATCATCAATAGAGCTATCTGAAATAGATTCAAGACAAGGAGACAAATTTCCCTCTTGTGAATACATGAAATCAACTTCCTCCAGATTTAAAGACCCTTGAAAATTTTATTCATTCACTTACCCTACCCCAAATACAAAGGTTGTTTCTTCAATAAATTCATGAGAGTTTTGTGGGAAACTAGATACTCCACATAAGGTTATGGAAGGGACAATCGGTGTAGGGATGAGATCCTCACAAGTATTAATGCATTGTAGTTCTAATCTCAAAGATGATACCTCAGCATTAATTGTCTCCAATTGATTAGTAAATTTTTAAACAAATGTTTTATTAATAGAATTTGTATGAGGTTGAACGTCATGGACTTCCCCAAGATTTAACTCTTTAACCATCCTTCAGAGGGCTGGAAATTTATCCATTAAACAATCATCATTTAAATGATTGTGCATCTCACCGAGTGTGGAGTGATAATTCAAGGATTGATCAAAGAAATTTACTGAGTTAGGGGATTCCCAATAATGATTTCCAATTTGATTCCAACATGGTTTTATGATAGGTTAATGTTTATGAGATTCCATTAGGGTAGATTAAAACTAGGATTTGAGATTATTAGGACACATACAAACAAAATGGTGAATAGATAAGAGTAATAGGGGTGAGAATAGAGAACTTGGGGTGAGAAAATAATGGTTTTTGAGATGAATTACTTGGGTCCTCGGATATTTTACCAAAATTTGGTCTCACCCAAATTTACCAAATATTTTAGGGTAAAGTGGTTGCTTTTAGTTTATCCTGGGTTGTAGAATCCTCAAAGACCTAAGAAGTAACCTAAAAACACATACATTCTATGGATTTGTTTTTGTATATGAAGTGGAAAAATTGGGTTGATATTAAATGGGTTTAATTGAAATCTAAGATACTTAAGTGAATTCAATTTAAAATAATGAGTTGATCCTAGGTTATCACTTGGGGTGGATTAGATGCATTCCTTTTTCAACTATTTCAATTTCTTATATTTGAGATGTGTTCATTTAAGAATATAAAACAACATCATCACTTACTAGTTTAATAACTACATACATTAATACCAATCACCTATACACTTGAAGGATCAAAGTTTGAGCACTCCAAGGTAAAGTTTCATATTATCACTTGAAGTGTGTGGCCTTAAAATTCAACAAGGACGAAGAAGTTTTAAAATAATCAAATAAAAATCTCAATTAAAAGAAGTGATTAGACATTAATGAGGTGATAAATAACATCCAATAAAGCTCCTTTCTTCTCCCTTGGATCAGCCCATAGGAGGTTTTGTCCTCCATTGATGTTATGGTTTCAATGGAAGCGAGAAGTAGACTCGTGATGAAGGAAATTGAGAAGTAAAAAAGAAAACAATGAAATAACGATCACTCCACCATTGTGTGATAATTTCACAAGGTTTGGTGAGAATAAATTCGCACCTTGATCCAACGGTATCAATGTGATATGAAAAAGAACCAAATAATAGGATAATAAGAACTTTTATTAAGAAACTAAGATGAATTAGAACAACTTACATATGTAAGACAAATTTGAGACAACAGAATTTTAGCATAACATTACAATGAAAGAAAGCACCAAAGATGATTAAATACTCCAACACCACAATATTAAATAGTCATTTTTGGAGACTTGGGTTGATCCTCCAATAGTAAAATTCATACCACTTGAGTATGGTAGGATTAGGGTGGTGGAATGCTTGTAGAACTTAGACTTTTCCACTCTTGACCCAAAGTAGAAGCCAACTTGCATTTACCACAGAGACACATCTAAATGACCATCTAGATGGAAGAATTAGAGTGGTCCAGAGAAAATGAAAATGGATCTATGGATGTATCCTAACCGCATTTAATCTTTCATAACAAATGGAATTTTGGTTTGCGAGATATTATTGAAATTGTAGGCTGTTTTTCTGGGCCATAGAATCTGTCCCATAATTTTATCTCCAACATGGGCCGTATGGAACTCCCTTAACAAAAGATGAATTTTCTCTTTTCACTGTGAGATGACATTTTCAAAATTATTTCCTCTATCTTTAGTTAAAATTCTAAAATCATTGGGCCTATATCGTGGCCGCTGTAGTAGTTTTATTTGGATGTTGTTTAGTTCACTTCACCCCGAATGTTGTTTGTTCAAGGCCATATTTTGTGGTCTTCAAATATGATTATTCAAGTACTCAAAAAGTATGAATTGTTCCCAATGTAATGTGATACCAAAATACTAAACATAAAAATAAAATCAAGACCATTTTGTATTTTAGGAGTTGTTCAAAAATTTACCATGTAATAGTGAATTTTAAGAGGGAATTACAAACATAATGTGAATCAATGTTCAAAGTGTAAAATGCACCTAAATGGTGTTTATGAAAAATAAAGAACATGAATATTATATATATTAATAAGGAATATTATCCTCATTTAGTGGCTAATCAATCACTATCGATGGTCTGGTCTTATTATCCACAAGTGTAGGTTGAATGCAATGCAACTGTCCTTACCCTCTTCCCTATTCCATAGTCAGACTCCCCTGAGTTGTGCCACTCTACTAATATGGTTTCTCTTTACCAGAATCACCAAATCCACTACCTCTACCACCTCATCCAATAGAAATATAGCTGACATACTGATAAGGTGTAGAAGACCCTATTGTGCACTCTATTTCTGTCTAGCTCCTTCATCACTAGTCGTCTTTATTGAGTTTCTACAGAACATCTATACATGCCCGATATTTCCATAGGCTTGACAATTTAACGGTGGTTGGGGAAAATGTTTAAAAAATTTCATGGATTATCATACTGGTGAAAAACCACATGGGTAAGATCCTGAGTTACTGATCTCCCTGACTAGACACTCTTCTTGCTAGTTCTTTGGCTAAAGTTTTCATAAAAATGATTCCTACTCTCAAAATTTGTACCCCTTGGACATCTATCTAGAACCATGTTTCCTACACTAGAAGCCTCCATCAGGTTCCACTCAGCTATGATATCCTATTCCACCACCTCAGCAAACTTCTTTAACTAAAAGAGGTTAACTTGGGACTTAATCTCAAATATAAGTCTTTCCTAGAAATTCCTCATTGTAGTTGTCGCATCTCTTTCAAATGCTAGAGCAAAGCAATGTAGGTCTGTAAATATTTCAGCATTTTCCATCATAGACATGATCCCCTACGTCAGCCTCATGAACTTAGTTTCTCTATCATGCCTCAGTGTATCTACATAGAATTACTCCAAGAAGTTCTTCAAAAATTTGTTCCATAGAATAACGCCAGTCTATCCAGTCAATGCCTGGATGTACAACCAATTCTTTGTTGATCCTAATAGCATATAACTATCCAAATTGACCCTATTCTCAATAGCAGTCTCCAAATGGCCAAGTATCCTCTTGATTGGCTCAACCCAGAACTCAGCTCCCTCAAGTCCACCCACTCCTGTAAAATTCAGAGGGTTCTGCAACTGAAACTCCCTCGTTAGGTCATACATACTCTTCACAACCCACCATAGGTCTCTTTCTATGAATTTCATGAAGCGAGAAAAGTTCTATCAGAACTACTCCCTTGCTTCCTCACCTATCACTATCAATGCATTAGTTCCCACTACTAGTAGAGCCTCACTAGCCAGAACCACCCTTCATCTTCTCAGTAGGTGTCATCGTAGAGTTATAACTCAACAATTATAAACTCACATAATAAAACTCATAGAAAAACTTAATCACATTTATGTAAGAGGAATAATCACAACAATTCTTTCCCCAAAACTGACCACACATTCAAAACCAAGGAGTTATCACAACCCTTAATCATTATTTCACGCTGGAATTGGGGATGACATTATTTGTTTAAGGTTCAAACATTTCAATCGGTTTCTAACGGGTTTTTTCGTAGAACCAGAAACATCCAATGATTCTATATCCATTTAGACCTACATTCCAACGTTAGGTGCTCATTATTTGTGAACCGATGAGGCTTAAGAATTTTCATTGGTCGAGAGGATGGGAGGTCGGACTCATCACACCTTTTGGGGGGGAATTATTGTCTACATCAGGACTCTCTTTATAGATTTTATTTATGTTTGTGAATCCTTATTAAATTACAAAGTATGAAAATGATCTTTCCTTTAGATCTGACAATCAATGATTCGTATTTAGAAGATTTAGAGATTATTTTATATGTATTCCAGGTTCTTCGTCGATAGAGAATCATCTGTATTTTTATAGAAATTATAAGTTAATGGTATCCTTAAACACATTATATAGAAATATCTTGGTCATTATGATAACCATACCGGTTTCAAAGCCACTCAGCAGGGCACTTGAAGTTTATTGCCGTTCAGAAGGACATGGATTATTTCAGAATTGGGATCGTACTCGCAGATGGGCTACCTAAGTATCCTTTGTTTTTAGAAAAGGAATCATAACCCACATAGTTCGGGTAAAGAAGTATGAGGTTTATGCATGGTTGATGGCTCAAAGAAAGATTTCATAATTACTTTTACACTCTAAGCTCACGTGAGTCATGCTCAGTGTGAGAAACAAGTGGTATTGGTAAAACCTGACAATTTTTCCACAGAAGAAGCAATCATGAGAAATAATGTGGGGATTATGTATGTATGACTTCCTAGATAGATGCATATTAGGTTTTAATTCAAGGAAGAAACCCAAGAACAAGGTCCATAAGGGTATATGTTCTTTAGGGATATTTGGATACTTAACTTAGGACTTAATCCTGAGAAGGATACCCAAATTATAGGGGTATTATGATTTTGGTTTAATTCTTGAGAAGGAAGTCTGAATCAAAAGAAATTAAGACTGGTTAAAAGAAATTATGACTGGGGCATATTCCCGAGAAGGAGGTCGAGGTTAGAGGACTTGGGGCTTACTCCTAAGGAGGATTCCCATATTTGGAAACTTGGGGCTTACTCCTGAGGAGGATGCCCATATTTGGAAACTTGGGGCTTACTCCTGATGAGGATGCCCATATTTGGAAACTTGTGGATTACTCTTGAGGAGGATGCCCAGATTAAATATATTGGACTGGGAATTACTCTTGAAAAGGAGGTCCAGGTTAAAGAGACTTGAGAACTGGGACTTATTCCTGAGAAGGAGGCCCAGGTTAAAGAGATTTGAGAACTGGGACTTATTCCTGAGAAGGAGGCCCATGTTAAGGGGAATTATGACTGGGGCTTACTCCTGAAAAGGAGGCCCATGTTAAGGATCTTCTAATCTTAAAGGATGAGTCTGAATTAATGAAATCTATCACCTTAGTGACATGAAGACATGTAAATCACTAGGTTTTGAGAGATGTTCCACAGAATTCCTTTCAGATAAGGAATCCAATCAAGGAAACATGCCATAAATGGCTTTGAAAAGTTTCTTGAAGACTAAATCTTGATGAGGAAAGGTGGATTTGAAGAAATCAAGTGAATAGGTAGGAGGGGCACCCAAAAAGAGAGAGGCACGCAAGTCTTGGGCGCGCAGGTATACCTGTGCGGTACAGGTGTACCTACGCGACGGTAAACCCATAGGGTAATACTTGGGTGAGGCGTGTGTCAAGCCCTTATTATTATCCCTATGGGCTTCCAAAAGAGTGGCGCATAGGTTCTGGTTAAGGGATAAGGTGGCGCGTAGGTGTGTCCATTTCCCTTAAGGGTTAAACACCTAGGCGCGCAGGTGTTGATGAATTTAAACACTTAGGCCTTGTTCCCCATCTTTAGATCTTCCATTATAGGTAATAAATTACCTTATAAGTGTTTGGAAGACTTCCAGAAGAGACTAGGGTGCCGGGAGATTAAATCTGGATTTTGGAATTTTTTCCGTCCTCGAAATGGGGGGACCACAAGGGGTATTTATAGGCTACTGAAGACCCCGAGTGAAAATCAAATAGGGCACACAGGTCACCTGTGCACCCAATATGTGGCACAAAGGTATACTTGCGTGACCATGATGAAACCTGCACGACCCAAGTGAAAACAAATCCTCCTTCATGCCTTTGTCAATTTTTGATGTTTCTTCAAAGGATGAATCAATTTGTGTTAAGGTATTTTTCCTTTTCATTCGTTAGACTCTGTGACGGAAAGGAGCATCAACAAAAGTCCCCCCTCAGAGTTGGATCCGAAAGAAGGACGGTGTGACTCTAAGGTAATGAAGAAAAACAAGGAAGGTCAATGCACAGGTTCGGAGCGCGCAGATACTGATGCGCAGGTGAGAGTCGTGCAGGCTTCGGCATGTTGGGGTGCGGCCTTGCCTATATATATGCGACTATTCCTCGCGCAAAGCAACCAGTTCTCAAAGATTCCTGCTCTTGCCACGCAAGTTTCCTTCATCTCGCATGTTTCTTGTTTTCTGTGGTTCAGTGCTTTTTTCATATCGCGCTGCTGCAGAGGTATATTGACCTACGCGGTGATACATGCACGCCAAAAACCCGCACGACATAGTTACACCTGTGCGCCAAAATTGGACTTGCGCGCCTTAATTCCTTGGACATTTTTTTCGAGTTTCTTCACAAATTTTATGAAAAATCAACCCACTTAAGATTTAATTATTTTACCTTTGTGAAGATTCAATGGCTCCTAGAAGAATCGGAGCAGCTGATGAACTGGGTAGAAAACAGATTGATGATATGATGATTGTTTTTGGCCATGATTACTATACTGTCTGCAACAACATTCTCCCAGACTTGGCCAAGTATTTGAAGAAGTGTCATATTAACTTTCTAGAGAGAATCTACTTGCCTCTGTATGGGTACGGTCATCTGCAAGATGTCAGCATTCCATAGGAAAAGAACCATCTCCCACATTCTTGGTTTCAGAATTACACCAATTTTACTTCATCAAATATCTCAAGTGGAGGAGAATTTGCAAATACTGGAATAGTGGAGAAGACCTATATGATGCATCACAGCCCTTGTGTGCCAGATCTGAAACCTCACAAGCCCGAGCTGCAACCACATTATTATCCTTTAATCTTCTGAAATTCTCATATGGATCAATCCAAAGGCTGGAAGAAAAGTTGGGACTTTCATCCTGGAGGAGGTGTGAAGCCAACTTGGATATGGGTAAACTGGGTGCAACAAACCTGTGCAGAGTTTGTCGGGGATTTGAAAGGAGCTGTGATATATGAAGTCGTTTGGGCTGGGAAGACATATGTCTATAGGAATCATGAGTTTGTGTCAGAGATAATCAGCCACTGGAGCCCAGAAACCAATTATTTCGATCTGAATCATGGAGAAGTAGGCATCAGTCTGTGGGATGCAAAAAAAGATCTTCGAGGGTCCAATTCTAGGTGACATGTATGATGAATTCATCCCTCCCAAGGAAAATTGGAATGATTTAGAGAAGACTCCATTTTTGGCTTGGGAATTATTGAAAATTTTCCACAAGCTCAAGAGTTCAAAGACCTCTCTAACTCATTCTAGAAAGGATATTCATCCAGAGGAGTGGATGAATATGTTTCTTACCAAGAAGGTGGAGAAGGATTCCAAGGAGAAGGGGCCCACCTGTACTCGTCCTACTACCTGCCCCAGAACAGAGAAGAGGGGTGCTCTTGGCACATTCTGGCCGACCCTGGAAGTAGGGGGATTTGAGATATGGGGGTACGAAGTGAATCAGAGAATCCCAAAAAAGACCCATCTGGCGGGCTTCTTGGCCTTGTGGATCAGTGTTTGTCTTCTTCCAGTCAGGGATTCTAAGGGAGGCGTCAGGCCAAGGACCTTAATTGTGGCAGCCAAGTTGGTTAAGAAGAAAATGGTTGGGTTGGCCACCCCTATTTTGGCGAAGATTCACAAGATCTTACTCCATGTCTTTATGGGTAAGTCTCCTTTGAGAATAGCGGGAACATTCCAAGTTTTGTGGGGATGGATCGCCACTCATTTCAGGACATATAATGTACAGAATGGAGTACAGGTTCCTGGAAGTTCCTTCAGGCCATCAGTTTAGGCATTTTCTGGAGTTGTTTCGTTAGCTCTCAACATCTATTATATGAAGGAGAGGCTGAGCATGTACAAATAATTCAATTTCTTTCCTTATAGAAACCTTCCAACTGGGCGGTTTGTTGATGACGGAACAGCCGGCCTAGAATTTAGGTCGTACATGCTGTCTTGCAGAGATGGTGTGCTGGCCACGAGGATTGACGGAGAGATTATATGTGAGGCCTATTCTCCATACAGATTTTCACACCAATTCATTTGCCTGCAGGAGACTGTTGTATCCCCTCATGTACATGTCAGGTCAGAGCAGCATCTAATGGTTTCCCGACAACTATGGTTGCTGATATCTATGGAGAATTCTGGGGAAGTGTTTGATCTACCAGTTGATAAAGAGGAGAGTAACTTGACTACATGGTATGCCGAGAACTGGATAGCATCATACCCTGGAGGGGTGTTGAATTGTCCAGTTTATCGGGTGGGGGAAAAGAAAAGAACTGTACAGAAAGAAACCCTTCATCAGGAAGGTGACGCTCCCCCACCTAAAGATGATTCACCAGGTTTCTCACCTAGGGCTGACTCACTGGATTCCCAAAATGGGGATGATGAGGCACAACATGCGGCAAATCGGACTCGTTCCAGATACAATCCTCATGTCATAATCAAGAGACCAACTCCATCAACTCCTAGTGAGTTACTTCATTGGGGAAATTTAATCATCATTACTTTATAGAGAAACAGATCTTATTTTCTTATCCTTTATCTGTAGTTTCAAGAGCTGGGAAGAAGCTGAAGTCTAAGATTGTATGACCCTCCTCGCATCCTTCTGGTACATATGCTGAATATTTATGACCAGAGGTTGTCTAGAAATGGTGGAGTTTATATTACAATACTGAAACTGCCTGGATGGATTTATGTGAAGGGCTACACATCCCTGGAATAGGGAATCTTTGGGATTCTACTAATATCTATTTTGAGGATAATACCTATGAAGTGCGGGCTTACATAAGAGAGCTGGATATGCTCATACATTCCATCGATGATTATATTCTTGTCACCAAGCGGGTGAAGGAAATGATAGATTGTGGCGCCACTAAGGGGATTGGTGGTTCCAGAGATGAGAAGTGGCATGATTATGTGGATCCTGAAGATGTAAGTCTCTTTCCTTATTTGCTTTGTAACATGATTTCAGTCAAATATTTGTTACTCAAGGAAATTATTTTCTTCATCCTGCAGCTTTCAAAGAAAGGAATTGTTGAGTTTCCTTCACCACAGTATAGCCCTGGTTGTACTTCCATCAGGGCTAATGAATCTCCTCACGAGCCGGGTGAGATATCATCAGGCCATCAAGCCATAGATGAGGAGTTAGAAAGGTCTTTTCACTCTCCAATACCTGTATTTGGAGAGGAGACTGTCAACACTTCCAAAAAGCCAAATAAACAAAGACATCGAAGGAAGAAGTCCACAGTTCAACACTTCATCAGTAGTGGTAAGTCCTTCGGATATTCATGAGTCTTAACCCATGAAAAGGTTGCTCATACTTCTTGGGATTGCAGGGGATTGTTTAATTTCCCCTTTGAGGTAGAGGACTGACCCTCCTTTAAGGACGACAGAGGGTACTGGTGAACAGTCACAAGTTCATGCTGGTTTGGCTAAAGAGGAGCCAGCGTCTGTTCCCAGTATCACTCTTGCTGCTGCTGCAAGGAGAGAAGAACCTTCTTCTAGTAAATTAACAATGCTTCATAAAATGTTTAATGAAACATCAACTGACTTCCATTCTGTGATACTTTAGGTTCAACCCCTGTATTAGAGCTTTTGGCAGCCACTGCAACTAATGCCACGATTTTAACTGAAGAAGTTGTTCAAGATTAGAGGCTGCAGAATGAGGGTCGCCAAGTAGATACATCGAATGCTCTAACTGGTGATACTAACCATGAATCCAAGATATCATTATATGAAATGATGAAACTTGGCACATCTTTTGAAGATATTTTAGATCATGTTAAATTACCATGTAATTTAGAAGATTTTGGACGTGAGTGTTATCCTTTTTCTTAATAAAATAACTTCTTATTACATCTATGACCATGATTGGTTCAAATATGCAGTTCCATATGATCAAGATGTTGAATAGACAATTCCTGAAGGGGGTATGGACAACCCTACTATTGTAGAGACACTAGCTCAAGTGGAGATGAACCCGACAGAGCTTCCTGAAATTCATCCTGAAAATCCTGTTGAAGCTAGGAAAGACAGGGAGGAGCCTTCTCATGTTGTTGATCTACCGTTGGGTAAGGGATAACTATATTTGCATTTGTAATTAATTTTCAAGACATCCAATAAAATTTTGTTATCCTTTGAAACTAACCAAAGCTTTCAATTGATTATGCAGTGCCATCAATTTCAGTGGCTAGATCTGGAGGTGAACCTTCATCCTCCACCCCAACAGGAATAGAAAGTGAAGTAACACGGGTCAGGGGGGAAGAAGCAGAACTGGGCACTTCCCTAAGTGCAAGAATCCCTGATTATATTCCCCCATGTAATAGTGATGTTAGTCAGACCCGGAGATACAAAAGCCGCTTTAATTTTCACGATGCAAGGCATGGAAGAACATATGGAAGATCATATCTGAAGTGCCTCTAAAAGAGATATCTTAAAAGATCCCATGACTGCCATCCCAATTCGTCATGTTGGGACTTGGTGGATTTGGATATCAAGAGATCCATGCTGTGGTAAAACAATTCATCTTAATAAGGGAGCAGGAGCAAAAGTACCGTCAATATTTTACCAGGGTGAGGCTGTCAGCCAATATCAGTGAATTTGAGGCTGCGGTATCCCAAGCTGAGGCTGATTATCCTGCCAAGTTAAAGGATCTAAAGAATAAGATCAAAGATAAATCCGTCCAATAGATGCATCTTCAGTAATAGTTAGATTCTGTTACTGGGGAACTTGACCAACTTAATAATTCACTAGAAGGAGCTCAAACGAATGGTTTAAAAGCCATTGCAGATGCCAAGAAAGCACTCCATAAAGCTGAAAAGAGTGAAGTTGGTCGAGTGCATGAGCTTCAAGTGGCTTCTAATGAAGCTCGAGATTCCGTAAATCAAATGAAGATTTATGTTGACAGCCTTTTGTAATTCTTGGAAAAGAGAAGAGATTCCAATCTATGGATGTCCTTCTAACTCTAGTGCATTAATGAAGAATACTTTCATCTTCAATCATTTGTGCCTGCATTTTCTTTTCCTGCCTAATTTAAATTTCTACCTAAGCCAATGGGCATAGTAAGCATAGTTTGATTTTTACTAGGATTATAAAAAATAACCCTACAAACCTTGAATCTTTTTAATTGCTCAATATTACCTAAATCATACAAAATATATGTTTAGTGAGCTAGGAATTGACTTTTGTTCAGATTTCCATTGTCTTTTGTGGTCATTTTAAAGTCAATCACATCATACATAAAAAAAGGATAATGATTATGGTCGAAATAGCTTTGACCGAATGGATTAAAATTGACTCAATTCCTTGACAATTTATCTAAAAACATATTACCACACTCAAGTATGAGGGAAAATATGTAAACTATGACTTAATAAATTTTGAATCTGAGGAATGATTTGAAAAAGGACTATGAGTCATTAGAAGAAGTATTTCCTAAGAGTGAAGTTACCATTATTTAACAAACCCGTTAGGGGGTTGAATTATGTAGGGCCGCTTAAGGGCATTGGCTGCATAGTCAAATAATAGAATCTTTTGGCTGACAGGTCTATTATATAGACTAATTATGCAAGGCCGCCCATGGGAACGTGCTGCATAGTCAGGAAAAAGAACTCTCAAAAATTTACTTTTCTACTGCTAAAAATTCAATGAAAGTTTATAGAGATTCAAATTTCCCAAAGCATAGAGTTTTCTGTATGGAGAGAGGTACTTGAATATGGAGAGGATATTTCCAATCAAGATTGTCTAAGAATTGGATGAATGTCACTCCTATGAAGGTCTGACCCAAACGTAGGGAAGGGAAATATAAACCATAGACTTGAATACTTTCAGATCATGACAAAGTGTATGGGACAAATATGTTAAGGATGGCTATTTTTGCAGATCCCTACATATTGTCATTAAGACAACTAAGGAAAAAAGTGGTTTTCTTCCCATGAATGAAGTTACCACTATTTAACAAACTCGTTAGGGGGTTGAATTATGCTGGGCCACCTAAGGGAATTGGCTGCATAGTCAAATAATATCATCTTTTGGATGACAATACTTTTTATGCAAGGCCACCTAAGGGCACGTGCTACATAGTCAGGAAAAATAACTCTCAGAAACTGGAAATTTTGTGACCAGAAGTCAAGAAAAGGGTTGTGGAGATTTGGAATTATTTAATGTTAGGAGTATGACACATGAAAATGGGTATTGTCAAATGAATGAAAGAGATACATAGACCAATGATAACCATAATCATGTTGTGTTTGGGTCCGGAATTGACTTGTTGGACTTCACTACGTATCCTATAAGGATGGGAATCAAGCCATACTTATTTCTTGAAATATAGTTTAATGTAATGTGGGACAAAATTATGGGAGATCTTAGTTTAGTGTAATAGAGATTGGACCATAATAATGAATACACTGTGTGTGTTTTATAAACCTGATGTGAATGAAGACCAGGGTTTTCATACCACATTCATGTTTTCATAGGGGGAATTTTCATCCAAAGGACTGAAAGTGAAATTTGGGGTTAGGGCCAAAGACTTCGGGCTAGATTCGAGGGACGCTCGAATGTTTCCTACGTATCCCATAAGGATGGGAATCAAGCCGCACGTAGTTCTTGAAGTACCCATTGTACAAATTTGGTTCGTACAGGTGAAGGGTGAAAGGGGACTTTAGTGCAATGATGGTTTGACCTAAGATAAAAGGTTCGGGCATTTTCATGTATGCACGTAGTCTTTAGAATATAACATGATTGGAGATCAATGTAAATAATGATTCCCTCTCAGGTGAGGGTGTCAAATAATTTTGTAGTTTATTGTCATACAAGACAAAAGTGTTGTATAGTTTAATGTCATATAGAAAGGACAGAGGTGAAGCAATGTGAAGATATTGATTCTGGGGTCGGCTTCACAAATTAACATCGTATGAGATGGAGGTGAACCGATGTGAAGAGATTGGTTTTGGGCTTGAACCTTGGGAGGTTGCCTACATACCCAGCCTAGAAGGCAAGGATCAAAGTCTGTGTAGTTAAATTGAAGAATGAATTGGTGATCATGTTGTTTTTTGAGAACAACGACCTAAAAATGGTGTTGGGACTTACGCATGGTTAGCTGCCCAGAGAGGGTGTCATGGTTGAATTTTACTCTAAGCTCACGTGAGTCATACTCGGTGTGAGAAAAAAGAGGTAGAAACAACCATAACTATGCACAGTTTAATATCATGTAGGACATATAAGGGACTGAACACAGTTTAACGTCATGTTGGAAAATTGGGGACTATGCAGTTTAATGTCATGTAGTAAGGACAAAAGAGGGGATGTATAGTTTAATGTCATATATCAAGGATGACTGTTGTACAGTTTAGCATCAAGTAGGTAGGACGTATGGCTATGCAGTTTAATGTCTTGCAGTGAGGACAATGGGGACACAGTTTAACGTCATGTTGGATGTATTAGGGACTTTTTCACAGTTTAACGTCATGTTGGACATTGAGGTGTTGTACAGTTTAACATCATGTATCTTGGACGTAAGAGAAGATTATGCAGTTTAAAGTCTTGCAGTAAGGACTTTGGGGACTGTGTAGTTTAATGTCATGCAGTAAGGACAACACAGTTTAATGTCATGTTATATGATGGTGCGAATAGTTTAAGGTCATGTGCATAGACCGAAGGTTATGCAGTTTATTGTCTTACTGGACTTTGGGGACTATGCAGTTTAAAGTATTTTAGTAAGGATAACATAGTTTAACGTCATATTGGATGATAATGTATTTGTTTTACACAAAATACTTCTTCAGAAATCTAGCATTGGTTGGAGTCATGATGAATTCTCCATCCATTGATATTAAAGAATAAGTTCCATTGGAGTAGACCTTATGTATTGAGTAAGGTCCTTCCCATTTTGGTTCAAGCTTGGGAGGTTTCGTTCCTGGTATCATTGGAGTTCTGAGAACCAATACCAATTCTCCCTGAATGAATGAACGAAGAAAAACTTTTCTTTTTTGAAAGCTCGTGTTATTCGATTCTGATAGACTTCCAAGTGGTGCAGGGTGCACAATCTTTTCAAATATAATCATTCCAATTCATCCAATCACTTTTGAGATTTTTCATCTACAGATGACTGATCACAAATGGCTACTCTGAGCTAAGGTAATTGAACTTCAATGGGCAAGACAGCTTCTGTTCTATATACCAATGAATATGGAGTTGACCGCGTTGCAGTGCGGGTGGTGGTCCGATAAGCCCATATAGCATGAAAGAGTTTATCAGTCCATGACTACTTATCTTTTTCCACCATCTTTTGCAGTATGTTTGAAAGAGTCTTATTGAAGGCTTCTATCTGGCCATTGGTTGCTCCATAATACCGAGATGAATGGTTGGATTTGATGTTGTATTCTTGGCACAACTTCTTTACCTCGGATGAATATAAGTTGGTTCCATTGTCCATCAATATGGTATGATGGACACCAAATCTGGTAATAATGTTATACTTGATGAAGCTAACAATGCTTTTATAACTAACTTCATTGAGAGGTATTGACTCTGCCCATTTGGAAAAGAAGTCGGTAGCAGTAATAATATACTTAAACTGCTTGGTTGTAGCTAAAGGGTAAGGTCCCACTACATCCATTCCCCATGTGTCAAATGGCCACGAGTATTTAGCTGTATGAAGCAACTCTGGGGGTTTATGAATTAAATTGGCACATACTTGGCATGAATGACACTTCTTCGTGAAATCAACACAATCTTGTATCATTGAAGGCCAGAAGTATCCATGCCTTCAAATTTCATCAGATAGTCTATGTCCAGACTGATGGGCACCACAAAATCCTGCATGCACTTCTTTCATGACATCCATTGTCTCTTCACCATCAATGCATTTGAAGAAAACTCCATCAAAACCTCATTTGTAGAGATTTTTTTCTAGGTGATCAGGGTTTTCATGAAGAGTAAAATTGACCACACATTGCCGGATTTGTTCTTTCCTGACTCTATCAGGTGGAAGTGTTCCATTTTAAAGGTATTCCCTGATAGGTGTTATCCATCCTGTAGTATGACTATATGGTTCAGAAATGGGACTAAGTGCATTGATTTTCCTCTGTTCTGGTTTGAACATAAGGTCAAATTATACAACGGTTGGAAATAATGATGATTGTCTCTTCCTGATTTGGATCTGCCAGTGTTGTGGCTATATTAGGCAATGCATCAGCTTGGGCATTTTGTGATCACAGTACATAAGAAAATGTTGGTTCCATACGAAAATCTTCCATTAACTCTACAATGTAATCATACAAAGGGATTATCTCTTCTTTTCTAATGTTATAATCCACATTGACTTGTTGGATTACCCGGTCTGAATCACCTTTCACCTTTAAGTGATTCACTTGTGCTTGAAGCACCAACTCCAATCCTGTGATGATAGCTTGGTATTCTGCTTCATTGTTTGTACCACCTTCCCACAATAAGAAGGAATAAGGTAGCACTTCCTTTTCTGGGTAAATGAGCACAATTACTATCCCAACTTTTATGAATTTAGGATCTTCCATTTTCTTCCCTGTTGGAATTCTAGAAGCACCATCAAAGTACATTTCCCATGTTTGAAGATTATCTTGAATAGAAAAGACTTCTTCATCAGGAAGTTCAATATCTACAGATGTATCTTCTACTGAAGGATGTTCAGCAAGGAAATCAGCCAGAGCTTGGACCTTTATTGAATTTTGAGACACATACTAGATATAAAATTGCTGGAAAATAACTACCCACCTTGCCAGACGTCCTGTAAGCATTGGACGACTAAGGATGAATTTGAGCGGGTTATTACGAGATACCAATTGGACCTCGTGATGTTGCAGGTAGTGTCTCAATTTTTGAACAATAAATATTAATGCTAGGAAGCACTTCTCAATACATGAATATCGGGTTTCTGCTTCAAGCATAGTCTGACTGAGATAGTAGAGGCTGTTTTCATTTCCAGTATCATTCTTCTGGGCAAGGAAGGAACCCAGTGATCGCTCTAAAGCTGTCACATAGAGGATAAGTGGTCTTCCTTCAATATGTGGCATTAATACCGGTGGACTCAAGATATATTTATTGAGAATATTGAATGCTTCTTGACATTCTTCAGTCCACTGGTAAGTGACTCCCTTCTTCATCAAATTGGGGAAGGGTAAACTTTTTCCTGCCAAATTGGCGATGAAATGCCGAATATAGGCTAAGTGTTCTTGAAGTCCTCTCAATTCTTTCAAATTTAGAGGAGGTGAAATATCAAGGATTTACTTTGTCTTCTCAGTATTGACTTTGATACCATGATGGCATACAACAAAGCCAAGAAATTTTCTTGAGGTTACCCCAAAAGCACATTTTAAGGGGTTAATCTTCAAGTTGTGTTGTTGAAGTTTGTAGAATATGACTTCCAAATCAGCCAAGTGATTAGAACATTTCCTAGATTTAACCACCAAATCATCCACATAACATTCAACAAACTTCCCTAAAAATGGTTTGAAGATACGATGCATGGCACGCTGATATGTTGCGCCCGCATTTTTAGGCCAAATGGCATTACCTGATAGCAAAACACGCCCTAAGGGGATCTGAAGTCTGTAGATTCTTCATCTTCTGGAGTCATTCATATTTGACTATACCTGGAATATCCAACCATGAATTAAAGTGCTTTATATCCATCTGTTGCATCAATTAAGAGTTCTGTGATCGGAACAAGAAAATCATCCTTTGGACAATGTCGATTAAGATCTATGAAATCAATGAAAACTCTAATTTGTCCATTCTTCTTTTTCACAGGGAAAATATTATCCAAACATTTGGGATATTTAACTTTTCTGACGAAGTTATCTTTGATAAGCTTATTAACTTTAGATTCAATTTTGGAAGCATAAGTTGGGTGTGTTGTTCTTGTGGCTTGCTTAAATCCTCGATGTTCTTCTAGGAAACCCAAACGATGAGTAGAAACATTAGGATCAAGCCCATGAATTTATGTATAGTTCCAAGAAAATGTATCTCGATTTTTCTTAAAAATTGAAATATACATTTTTTTTCTCTTCAAGAGTCATGGCCACACTAATTAAAGTAGGGTGTGGATCTTCTTTTGTACCTAGATTTATTTCTTTGAGTTCATCCACAGTGGTAGATATACCCTCTTCAAACGCTGGAGGAGCATCCCTGGGAGATTCCTCTTCTTCGTCAACATGTGTTGTTTCTACTGTTTCTACTTACATATTAGATGATGAAGCAGAATTTCCAGGATCAAGAGAGATGTTAAAATTTGAACATCTTGAAGAAGAAGCTTCCATTTCTAACCATATTGATGATTAAAGGTCTTCCTTGGGTAATAAAGAGGAGATGGTGGATTGAGAATTGACATCATCTTTCACCTCTGAAATTTCTATAACTTCTTCTGGCCTAGTTGGTGAAGTATAGACTTTCTGGATTTCAGCGGATGAAATGAAGACTTCTCCATTTGGGCTTTCATCATTGCTTGGTGAATCACTAATTTCTACCATGTTGTCTGGCTTGATTTTCGTAATTGACATTATGGAAGTTTCCATAATAGTGTTTGAATTTGGGTCTATCCTATCAATTTGACTGATAGTCAACACGTAATCTTCACTCACATGTACGAATGGGTTTACTGGAATCGTTTCCAAACCATATGGAGCATTAACCTTGGTAACCTCCCTTGTTGTGGATTTATCCTTACCCTCCATGTGATATAATTCCACCTCAATGTATTGAGATTCACATGTTT
Source organism: Viscum album (assembly GCA_963277665.1). Lineage (NCBI taxonomy): Eukaryota > Viridiplantae > Streptophyta > Magnoliopsida > Santalales > Viscaceae > Viscum > Viscum album. Next base: position 597,579,179 of record OY728134.1, on the reverse strand, counting down.
TAAATGGGGATTTATCACCATAAAATGTCCCAATTTGGAAATTTTCAACAATATTTGAGACATTGTTGGTATGATGAAGGAATAGCTACATGTTGATGAAGCCAAGGTCTTCCAAGAAAAATGTTGAAAGTTGTGTCATAACGAACAACCATGAAATCTGAATTGGATATAAGATATCCAAACTGAGTTCTGAGTGTGATCTCACCCAGAGGTTCTTGTTAATTTTTATCATATCCTTGCAACATCAAAGTAGAAGGAGATAAATCAGATTCCGTGAGGCCCAATCGATGAAGTGTACGAATGGGGATGAGGTTAACTCCTGAACCATTATCAATAAAATCTCATCGGATGTCTACATCATTGACCTTTCCAGATAAATACAAAGGTCTAATATGTCCATTCACGACTTCATCTTCATCTATGAAAGATATCACTACATGAAATTCTGCAGGATTATTCTCTACATGGTAGACTTCAGCCACAGCAATTTCAGTTTTGAATTCCTGAGGACTTAACAAAGCCTCAATGAGTGACTCCTGAAGATCCTTTGATATATTTATGGCATCCAAGAATTTATAACATGGCTGGTACTTAGGCCAAATGATTCAAGACATCATATTTTTGATCCAAAGGTCTGTGTTTCCCAATAGGAAGATGTGGTTTAGCAGGTGCCTTGGAAGTTCATACTTTGGAAGTATATGCATATTGTATCGGGGTAGGAGTTGGAAATACTCCTAGCTTTGGAATATTAGACCGAATAGGTCTATTTACCTGCTGAGAGGAAGAAGGTGTAACCTCCAACCGATCTTCCAGAAGAATTGTGCCAGGAATGAATCTGCCTTGCATGGAAGAACTTTCTTGTTCTTTTTGAGCTCGCTGAAGGGCTCTGCCATGAGTTTCTGCTGCATATACAGTTCTAGCAGGGGTAGAGTTGAAATAGTGGCTTCTGGGATATTCATGTCTTCCTCTGTATCCCATACCTCTGGAACTCCCTCTAATTCCTCTGTTTGATACAAGGAACTCAGGTTCATCAGGATCGAAACTGCGACTTGCATAAGGATTTGTTAAGTGAATAAAGTTAACATAACCACATATCAACTCTTTTTCTGATGAAGACTCTGCTTGATTATCCAATTTAGGTTGTTCCGTTTGGTGGGGCGGTGCCCGTGGCTTCGAAGTAGATGGCATAAAATCTTCCAGAGTCAAACACAACTTGGGCTTTGACATGATCTCATCTTCTTCTGATTGTTCCTCTTTATTTCAATTATGTCATTTTTTGAGGATTTTCCCTCTAATGAAGAGGGTTTTGCTGTGGAATTCATAGAAGAAGACACAATTGTTTTCTTCAATTGTGTTCACAAAATGGAATGAGTTTGGTTGATCGTTTTTCTGACCATCCAATCATCATATTTCTGTGCATTTTTTATTTTGACTTCCTGTCACTCGTGTTCTTCCTCTGGATCTGTAGCAGTAACACATGCTACCTGATCTGAAGAACCTTCCAACCTGACTTGTCCTAAGTCCACCATTTTTTGCAGAAGTTCATTGAAGACAAAACACTCCTTAATGGGATGCCCCAACATCTGATGAAATGGGAAATAGTTGGGACGGTCTTCATCTCCTTCCTTGTTCAGCCTCTTGGGCCTTGGCAATTGAACCAAATTATTTTCCAGATCCGAAATGAAGTAACCAGGAACTTGTTCATTTCGAAAAGAATAAACATTGCTTTTAAAATCCTCATTTTTTTTCTTTGATCTCTTTGGTCATCATGACGAAACTGCCACTGTTGTTGATGCCCAGGAGGTGGAGCCCTTCAGAAAGATGAAGTTTTTGATGTAGAAGCAGGTTCAGGTGCTTGTTTAAGCATAACTTTAGCAGTCTCTTCTCTACCCATTCTCCTTCCTAGAGCTGGTGGAATTACATGAGTTTTATCCTTCGTCTTCATAAGATATTCTTCAATCTGCTGAGCGATTGAATTAAGGTCTTGAAACCCTCCTGTTTATTTCATAGGGATCAACGGTGTGTGTAATTTACCACGCAAATTTTCCATATCGATTGGCAACAATTTTTCTTGAGGGAGTGTTAAGCTTAGGGAATATGTTAATCCCTTCCAGCGAGCAATGAAATCTATAACCCTTTCATTCTCCCTTTGCTTACAATTTTTAAGATCAAAAATTGTTGTCTTTTGAAAATTTGAGCTGAATTGAAGAAGGAATCGTTGACGGAGATCCTCTCACCCGTTAATTGACTGGGATTGCAAGCTTGTATACCAGACAAAGGCAGGCCCGTGTAATGACTATATAAAACACCTGAGCTTAACTGCTTCCTGTAGCTAAGGGGTTCCCATCATAGGATCACAATGAGAAATAAAATGTGTTAAGTGTTTCTCTGGGTCTCCCGAACCATTAAAGATTGGGAATGTGGTACTTGAAAATTTTGATGGGGGAGGAATTGCATCAACCCATTCAAGGTAAGCTCTCTTTTATGGTTTAATTTGAGCATGTTTCCCCTCCAAAGCTTCCAACCGAGCTGTTAATGACTCAATAGTAGATATTAACTTTTGAGAGACATCTGGTTGAGCTTGGACCTGAGCAGGTGCAATAACTGGAGCTTGGATAGATGTGGTGGTTGGTACTTCAACTGATGGTAGCACTGCCGATTATTGTTGCACATGACCCGTAGGATTAGACCTGTGAGGGTGTATTGGTAGAGGAGGGTATTCTTGATCCATCTCAGTAGCCACAACAAATTCCCTTGGCTGACTGACTCTAGCACGCTTAGGAGGAAGACTACCTTGAAGTAGTTTTGCATTTAACCTCCTCAATTCCTTAATTTCTTCCTCCTGTTGTGCAAATCATTGCTACAGTGAGAGTTATTAGCCTTCTCCATAAGAAGTTTGTGTAACCTGATTATTTCTTTTCCCCTTGTTGGACACCTTTAAGAGAGGGGGGAGTTGGTTATTTGAAGGAATAACTAGATTTTGGGTCAGCTTTTGATTTCGTGTATGCACACCTTCTTCATTTGTGTTTGTGCGTACTAATTCTTGAGCAGGAAGATCTTCATCTGATCCCTCTGAGTGAGCCTCATGTTCTAGAGGATCAGCAACAATGGCATTGATGACATTAATTGATGCATAATGCATTATATCCCTTCTAACATAATTTCTACGATACTGTCTTTTTTTCATGTCTTTGATGAGACATTGCCTTTTGTTGATTTGATCCCTCAGGAACTTCTTGAAAACCCATAATTTGGAGGAAATATCTTAATAATTCAGCTCTTCGTTCCTCTTGTGGCTTTTTCCATAATCGAGAGAATACTGACTTTCTCTGAGGAAGATATTGAGGATTTGAAAAAGTCCCCAGTTCGATGGACTGGGGCTGTTCCTACTATTTTTGCTCAACTCCTTGAATTCTATTTGTTGACTCTGAAGGTTGGGTTAAAAGAGTCCCTAGTCTAGAAAGCTGGGGTGGTTCTTGAGATGTTATATCTGAGACTTTCTTAAAAGCTCTCTTGATCTTGCAGGCTTTAGTCCAAAACTTTTCTGGATGCATCAACCTACATCCACTCCAATCACCTGGATCAAAAAAAACCATTGAATGATTTCTAACACTTCTGTCACTTGATGATGTGCACACTCTAAACGAGAAGCATGTTCAATATTCTCTTTTGCTTGATACAGGAGTAATTCAATAACTTGTTCTCTGTATGTCTGACTTTGAGAATAACTAGTTGAGGCCTACTCTTGAGCGATCCTCTGATTACAAACAAAGCCAATTGGCTCTGGCCGGCCATAGGCAATAACATTGCATGAGACCATTTTCAGTGGGATTTTTTGGCCAGAAAGTATAGTGAAATGTAGTTCTCCATGAACACCCCATCCCCTGATATGAATACCATAAGGGGAATTGGAAATTAACTGGCGCAATCTTCTTACTGCGCCAAGGCATGAATGCTGAAGGGCTCTTTGTTGCTTTTCAGCCTTCGGATATCAAGAAACTGAGAGAGATGCCAAGTCAATTTGGCGTTGTAACCCTTCTATTATCTTGACATGATTTTCATATTCATCATAAGATAATATTTTCTTTTTCAATTGACAAAGAGTTTTCTACATGTTAAGATGAATATCTTGAATACAATCTTCCATCATCATTTCGGGAATGTCATATTGAGAGTCAGCCAGAGGCCAAAACATGACAGGCACTTCACCTTTTGCTAGTTTTTTTTCTCATATTCAGCACTTCCTCTTTATCATTTGATGAAGATTATTCTACCTGATAAGGCCAGACCTGGTGCTTCCTTGTTACTTCATCATATCAAACATGATTGGTAGAGAATTCACTTATCAAACTAAAAGATGAATGACCCAGGGTTGGTTCAGAGAATGACCTACACCCCAGTCTATCTTCTGATTGAGAAAGTATTTTACCTTCTAGTGGTAAAGCATCAGACATGAATGGCTTCACATTTCAAGTGCCTCAAGATAATAGGGCTTTCTCATCACTACATTGTCCATTGGAGTATTTTCCTGGCAATGTGAATTACTAATGCGGAGAGACCTTTCGCCGCTAAATTCATCATCATGGGGAGGACCACCATGGTGGGTTACAGCAAAAGATGAAACATTTTTCTCCTTGGTCTTCTGACCACACAGAGGGTTCTTGTGGCTCTCATCTGAAGATGAAACTTTGAGATCAACCGAACTGTCATGAAGCAAGCCTTCATGAAGAAGTTTCTGATGAAGACCTTAGGAATTAATGTTCCCACTATTGGCAAATGAGATAGTAGAATCGTGAATTATAACAGATAATTATCTGAGGGCTTCAAAAAATTTAGCATCGAGCAAGGCCTTATTACAAATTGGATCTTGATTTATTTACTGTGTTGGGAAGGTCTTCTTCTTAGATGCATTCATACTCACTTTGGGAACCACTTGTTAATGAAAGTGTTTATTATGGGTAGGTGTATGTACCTGCTCAGGAGAAATGAGCAGGTTAGGCTGATTATCTCCACTGAAATCAGGTGTATGTGCCTAACTTGGTTGTCCATATGATATGGGGGAGTATACCCCACAACCCTCTTGGACTGGAACAGAGGTGTATGTCTGTTCCAGAGTGATATACTGATGTGTAACTCCACTGGTAGGGATAGATTTTCATTTTTTCCCTGTGATGTTACTGAAGCTATTATAATTTTATGAAAGGCATCCAGAATATGAGCAGGGATTTGATTCTGCTATTTCACCATTTACATAATATTCTTGGTGACTTCAGCTACCGGAACGGGGATATACGTCCATTCCGTTCTTGGATTAGGTGTGTATTCCTGCTCCTTTCCTCTTTTTCCAGTCAGTGAATTATGACTGTACTCAAGTGTGGGGGAAGAGAGTTGAGTCTGCCTCCTGTTTGTCATTGGGGATTTCCAATTGACTTCTCTGAGTACTAACAAATGAGACTGTTGGTAGTCTTGATCAATACTAGCATGTGTATGTGCCTGCTGATTGCACTCTGCGGAACGTGGTTGATGAACCTCCTTCAATACTGACAGATGAGGCTGCTGGAAGGATTGATGAGTGTAAGAAGGTGTATGTGCCTGTTTACCAGTTGTCAACGCTTTGGGTTGGCGGGCTTCATCGTATGTAGTCAGACGAGCATGCTAACTAGCTGATGATTTATAAACAGGTGTTTGTTCCTGTCTATGGTACTCTGACGGAATTGCCTGGCGGGATTGGCGTGTTACTTCCAGATGAGTCTGCTGGACAGTGAAATTAAAATGGACGGGTGTGTGTGACCGCTCATTACTTTCCACCAAGTTAGGTTGGTAGACTTCTCTAGAAATGGCAGAGATAAGAACTTGCTCACTGTTGATCGGTCATCACCTCTCGTGGTTCGTCTTGCCTACTCGGGTTCGAGGAACCTGAACCGAACGCCTAGAGACGACAGCCTCATCATGTTGAGGGCGCACTGTCGCACGAGTCTGGCAGCGATTGTTAATGGGATCCCTCAATAAGGACTCTTATATCCTTCAATTAAGGCCTTAAGTGGCCTTCTCATTCACCTCCCCAGAATATGGGAGGGACTAGTGATTGCGTTCTAGGGATAATGACCTGAAACGGTTGGAGACGGTGGTTGGCACCACCTGCTTCTTGATCACTGGTCGCCGCTATCCGGACAACCAGGGTGAATTATTGACTTGGAGGGCTTGTTGAGTGGCCTCTAGAGTTGGAATAATACCGTTTTGATAGTATTCCTTAACCAGCGCATTTGATACCCAGCATTGAAGGTGCTAAGTAGGTGATGTCGTCCTCAGAGCGGACGACAATCCAACAAGAGTAGCAGCAGAGGCATTCACAACAGAGGTTTTCACAGGTGTGAACTTAAGAGGATCCATTTCTGTAACGCATAAGATCTTAGAAAAGAGTGCATGTTAGATATAACAGACATAATCAAGATAATTTCATCCACTATATCTTTTAGATGAGGACATATGTTATTGATTGTTTTGTTGTCCCTCTCATTGAGTTTAAATAGGGGCCTAACAAATAAGTAAAACATCACTTTAACTTGGTTAAGGATTCATGTCGGGTTCACCATTTTTTATATCGCGCTGGAATTGGGGATGACCATGTTTTTTTAAGGTTAAAACATTCCAATCAGTTTCTAATGGGTTTGTTCGTAGAATCGGAAACATCCAATGATTCTATATCCATTTGTACCTACTTTCCAAAGGTAGGTTCTCATTAGTTGTGAACCGATGAGGCTTAAGAATTTGCATTGGTCAAGAGGATGGGAGTTCGGACTCATCACACCATTTTGGGGGGAATTATTGTTTACTCCGGTACTCCCTTTATAGATTTAAGTTATGTTCGTGAATCCTTAATAAATTACCAAGTATGAAAATGATCTTTCCTTTAGATCTGACAATCAATGATTCATTTGTAGGAGATTTAGAGAATCTTTTATATGTATTCGAGGTTCTTCATCGATAGAGAATCATCTGTATTTGTTTATAAATTTCCATTCAATGGTATCCTTAAAAACATTATATAGAAATATCTTGGTCATTATGATAACTATACTGGTTTTAAAGCCACTCAGTGGGGCACTTGAAGTTTATTGTCATTTAAAATGACATGGATTATTTTAGAGTTGGGATCGTACCCGCAGATGGGATACCTACGTATCCTTTGTTTTTAGAAAAGTAATCAGAACCCACGTAGTTCGAGTAAATAATTATGTGGTTTATGCATGGTTAATGGATCAAAGAAAGATGTCATAATTAATTTGCACTCTAAGCTCACATGATTCATGCTCGGTGTGAGAAACAAGAGGTATTGGTAAAACCTGACAATTGTGCCATGAATGATGTAATCATGAGAAATAATGTGGGTATTATGTATATATGACTGCCCAGATAGATGAAGATTAGGTTTTACATTAGGGAAGAAACCCAAGAACAAGGTCCAAAAAGGTATATGTGCTTTATGGATATTTGGATACTTAACTTAGGAATTAATCCTAATAAGGATTCCCAAATTAGAGGGGTCTTATGATTTGGGTTTTATTCCTGAGAAGGAAGTCCAAATCAAAAGAAATTAAGACTGGTTAAGAGAAATTATGACTGGGGCTTATTCTTAAGAAGGAGGCCTAGGTTAGGGGACTTGGGGCTTACTCCTGAGGAGGATTCCCATATTTGGAAACTTGGGGCTTACTCCTGAGGAGGATTCCCATATTTGGAAACTTGGGGATTACTCCTGAGGAGGATGCCCATATTTGGAAACATGGGGCTTACTCATGAGAAGGATTCCCATATTTGGAAACTTGGGGCTTACTCTTGAGGAGGATGCCCGGATTAAATATCTTGGACTGGGGCTTAATCTTGAAAAGGAGGCCAAGGTTAAAGAGACTTGAGAACTGGGACTTATTCCAGAGAAGGAGGCCCTGGTTAAAGAGACTTGAGAACTGGGACTTATTCCTAAGAAGGAGGCCCATGTTAAGTGGAATTATGACTGGGGCTTACTCCAGAAAAGGAGGCCCAGGTTAAAGATCGTCTCATCTTAAAGGATGAGGCTGAATGAATGAGATCTCTCACCTTAGTGACATGAAGACATGTAAATCACAAGGTTTTGAGAGATGTTCCACAGAATTCCTTTCAGATAAGGAAGCCAATCAAAGAAACATGCCATAAATGTCTTTGAAGAGTGTCTTGAAGACTAAATCTTGAAGAGGAGAGCTGGATTTGAAGAAAACAAGTGAATAGGCCAGAGGGGCACCCAAAAAGAGAGAGGCGCGCAAGTCATGTGTGGGAGCACAGGTCCTGGTCACGCAGGTATACCTTTGTGTCACAGGTGTACCTGCGTGACGATCAAACCATAAGGTAATACTTGGGCGAGGCTTGGCTCAAGCCCTTAGTATTATCCCTAGGGGCTTGCAAAAGAGTGGCGCACAGGTTCTGGTGAAGGGATAAGGTGGCGTGTAGGTGTTTCCATTTCCCTTAAGGGTTAAACACCTAGGCGCACAGGTGTTGATGAATTTCAACACTTAGGCCTTGTTCACCCTCTTTAGAGCTTCCATTCTAGGTAAGAAATTACCTTAGAAGTTTTCAGAAGACTTACAGAAGAGACTAGGGAGCCGGGAGCTTAATTCTGGCTTTTGGAATTTTTCCGCCCTCGAAATGGGGGTCCCACAAGGGGTATTTATAGGCTGCTGAAGACCCCAAGCTAAAATCAAATAGGGCACGCAGGTCACCTTCGCGCCGAATATGTGGCGCGCAGGTATACTTGCGCGAGCATGATGAAACTTGCACAACCCAAGTGAAAAAAAATCCTCTTTCATTCCTTTTTCAATTTTTGATGTTTCTTCAAAGGATGAATCAATTTTTGTTAAGGTATTTTCCCTTTTCATTCATTAGACTCTGTGACGGAAAGGAGCGTCAACAATCATCCTGCACATATGTCTTTGTTTTCAAAGGGTATTCTCACTCTCATATCATGTTTATCATTTAGAAACCCATTTATTCACATTTTCCATCATTTTAACTTTCCCAATTTTTATATTAGGAAACATTTTCAATTCAATTACACAAACAAGGAAAACATTATAAGTTCAAAAACTTACCCAAAACCCATTTTCTCATGCATACCTAAAATGATGCATTTCACAAAATAATCCTGAGTGCCTAGGATAATGCATGCAGACTAAACATTCATTCCATTCCAAGATATGAGTCAATTCTCAAAAAATCACATCACAAAATAAGTGTGTCACCCAAGGTGAAATAATATTCAACTGTAACGACAAGAAACAATAACAACAATCCCACCTTGGGTACTTGGATTTTCCTCAGTACATGGGTTTGAACTCCCATGCACGATTTCATATCCAAGCGCAGACTCTTCCTAGCATCCTTTCTATCTTATCAAATTGTAAGACAAAATAAAAAAGAAAATAAAACTCCTCTGATAGCACTTTATAACATCTCAATCCAGGTTTCATGCACTGGTGCATTGAGATGGACCACCACATTAACTCAAGTGCACCTCCCCATACACCAGAGGTTACCTACTAGTAGTGAGGGTCTGGTAAGTTGATCATGGGGAGACTATACCTTCTTTTATTAGAGTAATACACCAGCGTAGAAAAATAATAAATAGCGGAATAACATATAACCTGAAAAATACCAATATCTATAGAATATCAAAGAAGGAGATACAATATCCAAACTAAGGTAGAAAACATGTCATTCTAATATACACATGATGTTTCTAAAATGAAAACCCAAAATAAAGACAGAGAAAACTCCCAGTGGGTACCAAAAAATGTCTCGTTCCCTCAACCATGCTCCATCCCAACTCAGTCATCTAACATAGGAAATTTTCCCTTATTTTGTCCTACATCCATGAAATATATTTAGTTACTAATTTGGCAGCCTGATTAGGGTGTGAGTACAACACAGTAGGCCACTACTAACTGTGTCTAAGAAAAGACAATAAATATCAATTATCTGTAGTTGTATAAAGAAATAATTACAATGTATATGTAAATAGTTATCACATTATAAATTAATATTTATTAAACCACATAGACCACTAGGTTCCCGAGGACACCCATACCTCAATACCTACTTCATCCCATAATGAGTATGAAGCATGTTACATGTTAAATTCACATTTCATTATAGCACATGGGATTACATTATCCATTTCACTTAAATTTCATTATTACGGTAACTTGGGAACATATTCCAATGAGATTTTTTTGGGTGTAGAACACCATGTCTAGCTCCTCATGAGTATTTAGAACATCGTTCCACGTATCACACCATTTCTAGCACCCCGTTTATCAATCATGAACACACACACACACATACCCACACAAAGATATATATATTTATATATCATGGTCATATAACATCATTTATAACAACCCATTTCTCAATCATACATATATGTCATGGGTGTAGAAAGTCATATCTAGCACCCCATTTCTCAATCACATATATATGTCATCGGAAGAGAACTTAATTTATAGCACCACATTTCTCAATCTTACATATATTTCATAGGTTTAGAACATCATGTCTATCACCCCATTTCTTAATCATATATATGCATCATAATATATCACATTATGACATGTATCACATTATCACATGTCTTCAAATTGTCACATCAACCAAGATTAATCGACATTAATCTTCTTATCACACTTAAACACCACAAATTTCTATTAATTATTGCATAAATTAATTAATCCAAGTCCATTAATTAGTTGGACATTTAATTAACCACATTTATCCTATTAATTAATTCACCGATTAATTATTCATATCTCTTTCATTAATTAATTAAACAATTAATTAACCACACTAAGTCTATTAATTAATTCAACAACTAATTAATCATATCACAATATTAACATCCAATAATTAATTTACCAATTAATTATTCTCAATTCATAATTCAATTACTCAATCAAATCCCCAATTCCTCAATTCATTAATTGAACACATTAATTTATCAAATTTTGGAATTACAATTGCTAAAAGAACCCTAGAAATTATAAAATGAAATAAAAATAATTTATAATAAGACTATTTTATTTTAATAATAGACCTCCTACCTCGATTCCTTGAAAATAGATCACCCAATGGAAATCCCCAAAATTGAGCAGTACAACGATATAGATAGGAATCCATATTTACAACCCTCAATCAAGATTAAACCAAAAAATATCTCTTAATTATAGATCTAGTTCCATAACCAAAGATCAATATTCCTGAAATATAGATCTAGATCTAGAAAAACTTAGAATAAATTCTCACCAAAAGAATGAGAGAAGAGAATAGGATGAATGAGAAAGTAAAGAGATATGATCCAAGTATCGAGAGGGACAAAGACCTCCTATATGGGATTTGAATCGTAAAGAAAAGAGGTCAGGAATGCTTAGAATTCATCCAGAGAGCTCTAAAATCATGAAATACTACCTAGGGTTGAATGGGGGTTGAATATGGTGAGTTTGAAGGGTAAGTTGGATTCAAAATCTAATTTCTGGATGACTTCAGTTCATGCAAATGGTTTTCTAGGTGGGGGCGCACACTTTTCCCTAACCTTGCACCTATACCATGAACCTATTATTTTAGGGATGCATGGTTACACCTAAGAGAGTACATGGTTATAAAAATCATACACCAACTATGAAAATCCTCACTCTCCTGGGTGGCACGGTTTTCTAGGCTAGGGCGCAATGTTTTCCCTAACCATGCAGAAATCGTGAACTGCCCCATTTTCATCATTTTCCTCAAATTTTCACCTAAACACACCCCAAGATAAAATCCAAATGAATAGTACTCAACACTAAACAAAATATTTTTGAAATAGTGGGTGCCCTAGACCCAAATATATAGTACTTTTGATTGTGATATCATGTATATAAGTTAGATATACAAGATGATTACTTACCATTATCATGTAGATATTTTTGCATCCACTATTTAATGGTAATTACCCTAGATTAATATTCATATCAAAATGTTATAGCATCTCCTAGGATATAATGGGAACCTCAAGATACTATGACATTAATCTTAAAAAAAGGTCTTATGTTCTAGATATATCTTTCTGACTGGACATAGTAGATGTTTGACTATTAGGTGATGGGGACTCATAAGAATTGAGACTTCTTCTCATAAAGTTCACACTTGGTGATCTCTAGTAGTGAGATGAGGAGGAAAGACCCTCCAATAGAAACAATACATGTTTTTGTGTAATTGGATGTTCCTATCTACGAACATGTGTAATGGTCTCCTGACTTGAGATCATTACCAATGTGTGACATTTGGTATCTTACTTTGATGTTAGGAGAAAACTATTATGTTTAAATCATTATAAGGTAGTTTGTATTGGGTGCGTAATTGGTGGCATGGCATTGGTTGAACAATAAATAAACTATTTTTCTCTTCTAGGTTAAGGAATTTATATATCTCAGACCATGTTGATCAGGATGGTAGTACCTTAATAAATCAATGGCCATGGTAGTTCAAATTAAATCCATCTAGTTAGATTAAAAAATAAAAAAAATGATGATGGCATGGGTGTGCGTCCTAATTTATGAGATACTAAAGACAAAGAAATTATATTACATATTGTGTGTTCGTAGGTTGTTGTCATTATTGTGATAATTCTTATCTCTTTAGGGGTCATGATGGGTTGTTAGATCCCACTCTTCATTTATGAATATTATTCACTACTATTGAGATAAGGGCCTAGAGGTTCACACATAATAGCATATTCAGTAATCTTCCCTATTAAGTTGAATATGAGTTTTGGGCATGGTGGACCCCACCCCAGGGGTTTGGAATTTTTTCAAGGAGATATGATCACCAAATAAATAAATAAATTCACATTATTCAAGTTATGAAAAATGGGTATTGAATTTATTTTTTAAATGTATTTACATGTTTTAAAGTAAATACATGAAATTATTATTTGAATGAATATTAACTTAAAATATTCATGGTTCATTTAATATTTATGGGAAGTAAAAGCCCAGTTAATGGATCAGGTATTATCACTTAATATATAATATTACAAGAAAAGTGATAATAATAATAACAAATGATATTTTTGACTTAGTTTAGTAGTCAAAATACTATTTATATAGTGTGTTAATTATTTGATGTACAAGCTGATATTTTCTGGTAATTCTATTTCACACTACAAATAGAGGAGAAGAGGGATTTTTGAAGGACTATTCATGGACTCAATCTACTTCTCTCTCCCACATTCTAGAGAGAGGGGTTATAGACATAGGATCTTGGATTTATATCGCTTCCATGCATCACAATTAAGGCGATGTGGTGATCGTCAAAGTGTTGAAGGTCTCATCAAAATTCTGCACTAGCACCCGGATTATGATGACCAGTGCTCTCACAATTTCATAAAGTGTGTGCGGATGATCTAGAAGAATTTATCTTTGGGTTCTTTGAGAAGTGATCTCTAATGATGAGAAGACGTCGAACACAGCTTTGGATATAAACCAAGAATATTGCAGTTTTAATACTGTGCTTAATCTCTTTCACATGTGATCCGAAGGAAGTAACCGGGCAGCGATTCACCGATGTTCAAAAGTTATTGTTGATCATCGGTGAAAAATTTAAAATCACACCTTTTAGGGATTCCATTGCATTCCCAGTACCTTCAATTAGATTCAAAGGTATGTGTAAAAATTTTAATCCAATGGAAAAATTAAATTTTCATTAATCTTTGAATAGGGTTTCGTTATGGTCCCAACATCGCATATGGATTTCCAATCCAACCTCGGATAGCCAGGTTATAGTCATAGAAAATTTTAAATGTAGATTGAAATTGAATTTATGGGTATTTAATCAAAGAAAATATTTTTTATTTATTTATATGTTGTGATACTTGAAGACCATTGACGTAAGCTATTTCAGTGAATCCGTTCACCTGTCGGAAATCTGTTTCATGCCAGAAGTCTGGTCATATGAATAGGATTTTTAGATCAATCATGTTTTTCACAAATTTTTTGAAAAAATTATTTAATTATCATAATATTTTAATTAGTTTATTATTAATCCACTTGATATGTAGATTTTCAATCAAAATAGGGACACTATTTTCTTCCACACGCTTAACTTTAGGCTTTTAGACCAATCAAAAAAAAGGTAAAATGAAAAGGGAGTCGAGCGCCCCTCCCCCCAGTGGTGAGGGTGGCCAGTGGGATGATACTGAGAGAAGCACTCAGGGGATATCAGAAGATAGTGGTCCAAAACTTTGGGTGTGGTGCAATCCTGACTGACAGAGGGTGGCACAGGGTCTCTTCACACTACGGGATTGACGGGTATGCGACACGCCGAGAGGATGGTTGAGTGAGTCCGCTGCTAGGGACAGCGATGATATAGTCCAATGGAGCTGGGAGGTCTAGAACAACCTTCCTGGATAACCAAAACAAAGCCTTAGGCACAGTCCCGACCTCTATGGTAGGGTAAGAGTTACTCTTAATTTTGTTTAGTGAGGTCAAATCCACCTGAAACATATCGGGGCGAGTCTGCTCGACCCGGTACTGGTCTGAGAAGACCTTATTGTCCTAGAAAACCCCCACATGGGGTCAGAACATCCCATAATGGGCCTGCACAGGTTTGTCCCAACCCGCACAGGCCTTTCCTGAGGTTTTAGGGGCACGAGTAATTTATTTTAATTAAAAAACAATTAAACATTAATTTTTGTTTTAAAAATTAATTTTAATAACCTGCGGGTTAAATAAATTTAATTTTTTGTGATAAATATTATTAATTAATTTATTTATTTGTTTGTTTAAAAATTAAATTAATTACTCAGATCGAATGATGAATGATATTGAATTAAAATATGACTGAATTTTAATTTAATAAAAAATTCCCTCAAATAAATATTTAATGCAATTTTAAATTTTTTTATGAATTTATATATAAATATGTGAGTTTAATATTATTTGACTGGTCATGATCCATGGATTGACCAATGCATGTTTCGTGCTTCTTTTATTCATTTATTTAATTATTTCATGGTTTTGTAATAATTAGTTTAATTAAAAATCAATCTGTGAATCATCTCAGTGTCATTATATGTATAGGGTAATGCATGTATAATTCAGAGTTTTATGTTATAATCCCTGATTCCCCTCACCTTTGAGTGAGTATTGTTGTATAATTACGTGATTAATAGTGATTCACTTCATTCCAAGTTATAGCGACGCACCAGATAGGAGATGGATGCATTGGATGAGTAGAGGCTACAATTATAGTCGCAATCGATGTTACTCAAGGTATAACCCCCAAGTTCTAGGTTGATCCATTATTTACTCAATGGATCAACCATTATAATTGAATCATAATCAAGTCATCATTTTATTTATTTCATGTCTTATTATATTGTTAATGTGTAGTTTAAGTGTGATCACATAGAATAGTAAACAAGAATGCATAGATAAAATGAACATGTGATGTGATAAATTTTCTATTTATAGCATGGTTAGTAGTGAGTGTGATCACATAGTACATGCCAATAAGATAGAAAATGATTTCTTTCATCACATTAATAACACAAAACCCATCAAAGAGATATTATGCTTAAAACACCTTTCATCATCTGAATTTGTACAAAACCGAGTGTTTGGGGTGTCGATCATGCCATAGCTGAGGGTTCCTTTTACTATCAAAGAGTTCTTATGAGAGCAGTGGATAATATTAAATAAAGTGGTAGTAAGGATTATAGATGGATAACTTTCTATCATTTTATAGCCAAGAATTGACTAAATCAAGTAATGATTTTAGAATCTGGGATTTCAGTCAATAGATCAAGGAATTATGAGTTAATGTGGTTGTCTAGTCGAAAGCCTACGTTGAACCCTCCAAGTAGTGGTGTAGCCATAAATTGTAGACTATGAGGAGAGGTTCATGGATCCTTTACACTATAATAATCAAGTGATAGATTAATCTGATTCTATCATAGAGGGTTCCTAGAATTTAATAAAATAGTGGGAGACATTTAAGAATTTGATTAATAAAAAATGTCAATACTGGTAATCGGGATAAAAAGCACTAATCTACTGAAATTATATTTTTTTAGATAATAGAAAATTATTCCACAATAAATAGTAGTATAAATAATGGAAAAAGTAATTTTACACACCATAAGGAGTATCCAAGAATAGTATGGGTGCTTGCGCATATTATTATGATATAAGAAACTAAAGGTTCTTGTCTCCCCAACACTTGTTAAGACACCTCAAGAAGCGGGGGTAAGAAATTTCTTACAGGAGACTCGTGTATAGAAAATATTATGGTTATTACATTATTCAATAATCAATGTCTGATTCTATTTATGGTCTATACATCAGGACATGAATGATATAACATGTTGTCTCATCTCTGAGAGGTCTATACGGAGAATGTGTAACAAGATATGAATAAGGTGATGGTTACACAGACATTTGTAAATTGAAATATGGATCATGATTTTTCAAAGGATCCCTTCTCATATAATTTTCACCTATTTACTCAAGTATTATTTTAGGAAACACAATAGATAGTCTTGATTAAATACTTCATTTCCCTTTTAGGTAAGTTCACTATGTAAATAAGGATATAAAAAAATATTAATCTTTAGTTCTTATGGGGAAAAATTTGAAAGGTAGGGAAAAATTCCAATGGAAAGTAATTCCAGAATCACATTTGTAATATCCTTAAATAAAATAGGTATTAAAAGAGGTTATATTCTTTTAATATCTTAAAATAAAATAATAAAAGTTTAAATAAAATGAACTGAACTAAAGAAGCAAGTTACCATTTCGTCTTCGGGTTTATTCATCAAAGTAAAATGTAATGTTTCAATTTTACTTCTTGTGTATGTAATACTATTTTCCTATCAAATATTTGTGTTGAGATATAGTAACCAAGTATGAGAACATTACTAACCGTCAATTGTATTCTCCAACCAGATGAGAAAGGGTGAGTCCTTTGTCAAAAGTGAGAAGTACACAACTCCTTTATTTCCAAGTTAAGGATTCATGTAGAACTATTATTGATTATAACCAAAACATTAATCTAATGTGTTCTTGGACATAAATAGATATTATTTCAGGTTCAAGAATTTATGCTTTTTTTTGGAATCTAATACTCAACTAATTGTTTAGTAATACTAGAATTATAGGCAATATCTTGACGAATATAAGATGTAAGACTTAATTTACCTAGTTATGGGAAGATAAATATTTTTCAAGAAAAACTTAATGTATACATCAAGGATATTCTTAGTCTGTTATTTAGGTTTGGTACAACTAAACACATTTTTTATTTTCAACATATGTACTTAGTTTTGGGAAAATGAACCATTAATAATAAAGGTATGCCACAATGATATTGGAATTAGTTCAACAAGTGAGCGTGAACTATTTTAAAGGGAAAGATAATGGTAAATAAACTTAATTTTATTTATTTAAGTCATTATGGAATGGTAAAATGTTATATATGTATGGTCAGAATATATGAGTTACTTCGGATCAGCATAACAAAGAATGTCTTGACAAAACATTCATAGATCATGATAATTTAGTGTGGAGTAATTCCACAACAAACATTACCTTATCTACATCATGATGTTGATTTTAATGAAAAGGATTGATTATTAGGTCTTACATTTAAACATTTATCAACAAAATTTAGTGTGGAGTAACCCATAAACACACATTTTATACATCAGAGTTATAATGTAAGTAGTATTGATGTTTCAACTTACAGAAACTTCCATTATATTTCATGAAGTGATTTACAAATAATAATGACATCCCATAACTATATTCCCAATATAATGACAAATGGATACCATAATAGTTGTATTACGATGTAAATCCATTAAGTCATAAGTACATGTGTTTAGATGTGAAGAGTTTTGTTAGGATATAAACAAACATGCATCAAGCCAAACACTATGTTTATCTAAGTAATTATCCTAATGGTTTTTTAAGATATTACCTAAATCTATATGATATAAAAATAGTATTCAAGTGATTGAATAAATTTATATACGGGTGAACATCTCTTTACAGATAGTGGGAGATATATTGACTTGGTTTTATTCAATGAAAGATATGAAATTGTAGTTTTCATAAGAACTACTTCGACAAGTGCATGTGGAACAAGCATGTTCTAGAGACACATACTATGTAGGAAGGACAGAACCATGGTGATGGTTTTTGTATGCACCACATATAGTAATCTATTATTCGTTTTAAATAATATCTCCTACAAGAAAGTAGTGTATTCAAATTAGCTGATATTGACAAAACCAGTTAAAATTAAATAATGGATTTCATATATCAAGGTGAAATGGGGCTTATAATTTTGAATATTGTGGTGTTTACTCAATTTAGTTGATACATGGATGGTACAAGTGTAGTACCAATAAGGATTTATTGGTTATACCAAGTCGGTATGCCTAAATTCATTATAATTTAACTTAGCATAGATAATTTCTATGATCATTATATTGAGCGTTAGATGTCATAACAACAAATCATAGAAGGTGTCTATACGATGCAACCAAAAACGGATGGTCACATCACAAAATGATAATAAAGGATTCATATAACTGAAATATAGTTTAGGATTGAAATAAGAAACTAGATCGTAGAATATTCATTTGGAATTATTTTTAGTCATGTGTCTACCAGAGGTTAGTGGGAGTTCCATTGTTTTCTAGGTAAAATATGTTCAACAACATTTGGAAAAAACATATTGGTCTTCGAGATAGTTAGGACCAAAAATAAAGAATCTATTATCCCGTGATTGATTTAAAGTAGCAACCTATGTTCTAAGGAACATGATCTATTGAGGTAGATATAATGGTTACCTGGAACTAGTAAATCATACATATATTAACATGGTATTGTAAAATACATGTTGGAACAATTCAAGAGTAGATTTTTTACTGGTGTCACATTGAATATATCTAATTAGGTTGACATGTCTTTGACATGGGAGGATATTAACGTGGTGATTTGAAATCTATATGCTTAAGTAATGAATCAATCATGTAATCCATGATATGTGCCAAAAAATATATTTCCAATATATAATTTATAGTTGAAAAATATCATTTATATCCAGGAGTATTTAAAGTGAAGTAGTCAAAACTATCTGATTGAACTTCAAAAATTACAAACAATATTTACCTGCTAATTGGAGAAGAAAGGATACTAGTTTTCAGGGGATATAAATTAGTCTTCCTTAGATCCATGTGATCTAATATCATAGATAAGATAATTTGATGATCAAGAAAATCTCATATAATCCAATGGTATCCATACCTAAAAATATTGAGTATGTTGGAACTTCTGAGGAAGCTAAGAAGCATTTTTATGCAATGATGTGTTCCAGTTCTTAGAATCACACCCAGTATGTAAAGCATTATAATAATGTAAAGTATGAAATTCTTAATAGATAAGATTTCATGTTATGAATTTGGATAAAAGGGATATACTTGGTGATACCATATATTGAGATGTTTTAGTCAAGGTGATGAGGTCACAAATAGCAGAATAGCCATGTGGCGAAATCATGGAAGGCCCAACAACTAATTCCATGACATAGCATAAACATGATCTTAATCCTGTGAGTGCTAACAAGTATGGTTATAAAGTTGGCTCTAGTGAAATTGGGAGTGTTGAAATTGTGGGTTCCCTAGACCCAAATAAAGAGTACTTTTGATTATTATATCATGTATACAAGTTATATATACATGATGATTACATACCATTATAGTGTAGAAATTTTTTTATCTACTATTTAATGGTAATGTCCATAGGTTAATAGTCATGTAAAAAGGTTATAGTAGCTCCTAGGATATAATGATAACCTAGAGATACTATGACATTAATCTTAAAAAAAATTCTTATTGTCTAGATACATCTTATTGACAGGACAAAATAGATGATTAACTATCAGGTTTTGGGGGATCATAAGCATTGAGACTTCTTCTCATGAATTTTAAACTTGGTGATCTCTAGTAGTGAGATCATGAGGAATGAACCACTAATAATAACACTATATGTTTTGGTTTCATTGGAGGTTCCTATCTACATACATGTGTAATGGTCTTCTAAATTAAGATCATTGACAATATGTGCCATTTAATCGTGTACATTGATGAAAGGTGAAAACCATGATGATGGAATCGTAGAGATTTAGATTGTGTAGGGTGTGTCATTGGTGGCATAAAATTGTTTGAATGGTCAAGAAATGATTTTTCACTTCCATGTTTGTAATGGCCCGGACCTCTCCGGCCCATTCCTTTGTCAAAAAGAAGGCCACGAAGTGTTCTGGAGGGTAAAATGGACTTTTCCCACACTTTCTATAATTTTGAAACTACACGCCATGTGGTTTGATACACGCCGTGTACCCCCTTGCTGGGTATACCTCGTTTTGAAGGCCATGTCCTTTCCATGTGAAATAAATGGGTACACGCCGTGTATCCAATACTACACGTCGTGTGGTCCCTCCCTGCGTATGCATTACCTTCAAGTTGTGTGTTGACCCGTCAATGGTTGCGTTCCACGTTGAAGGACATGTTGGAAGCCGCGTGGTGACCATGTGAAATGGTCGAGTACACGTCGTGTACCAGAAAGTACATGTCGTGTTTCTCGCCTATAAAAGTAGGGGTCCCCTCCTCCTTTTCAACTCACCCCTCTCTTCCCCATTCCTCTGATCAGAGCTCTTCTAAGAGACTCGAAGGCTCTTTTTATTCCATAACTTCTTCGTCAGAGCTCCGATTTACGATCCATTAGCAGTCACGGGATCGTAACGACGAGGTGGAACATCTGAGCTTGGATCCGTTGTCTTTCATTAAACCTTTCCTTTCCAACTTCCACCCTAGGAGGTTTTCCGGGACTCAACAGAGGTGACGGATGCCGACGGACGTCTTCTGAGGTTAATCTGGGGGAGCGTTGTGATCAGAACCTATTGAAGTATAGATCTTACCTTCATCTCTCTAATTTGTGCATCATGTGGGGTGGGTATCCTCTTGTTTTCATGAGAAACAGAAGAACCATTAAATAAAGATAATAACTGGTTAAAGAACGGGGATGGGGAAGTTGTCATGTTTAACTTTGTTTATCCTATTGATATGTTATAAATTGAATAGGCTTATGCCTACTAAAAATCACGGTCGTTGGGGTCCTTTGCTTGCACAATTAAATGTTTCCCTATCTTCTAGACCGTTTTTGTGAATGGAACCTTGTGGAATGTTGAATTTGGTTAATCACGTAAAGTTGGATGACTAAAATCTGGAACCCTTGTGTGATCACCCCAGTTAAACAAAATTGAATAATGAACATGTGGGTTTTGGCTTGGTTACCTGGTGTGTGAAAGGGAGGGGTGAATTCTGGGTTGTTACGAATAGAACGGGCAGTAGGGCTGTGGTAAATGATGTTAAAGGGGAAATGATGTGGCACAAACCTTGTTTTGTGGGTTGTTGTGGATCGGATGAGCAGCGGGGATGTGATAAGTTGTATCAAGGGATGATGATGTACGGTGCAGTTGTGGTTATGGAAGTTGGTAGCAGGGCTGTAGGGATGGGTTTGAATGTGAACGGGCTATGGGTTGTGAATAATAAATAAAATTTGGAAGAGTTAATGAATGTTGGGGCATGGTAATGGAATGGGATTAATAATCAGTGGGTTGGTTGGTTAATATGAAGGGACTTGTTGTGCTGGTTGTGTTTTCCTAACTTTATTTGTGGACGGCAGGGATATGTTTCACGAACGATTGATGTGGTTGGTTGTGGATAGTTTCCCAGTAGTTAAGGAACTAATAATCTGATTCTACTGAAATGTGAAAACCTAAATGGGGTTGGGGTTGTTTATTGTATGCATGCTTCGTGGTAGCAGTATCGAGGCACGTGCTCAGTTTCTATGTTTAGAATCCATAGGTTGGGCTGAGTGTTTGGTATATATATATATATCTGTGTATCTTTGTGTTTTATTGCACCCTACCCATGTTGATCACTTAGTACCGAACACTCCCATTTCATGGGAGAGGGTGTTTTCCCATAGTTACTAGCTCCTTCCTACTCCTTCTTCCCTAGGTTGTGATGGCTTGAGGCGACCTTACACCTAAGACCATTCAGGTAGGTTTCGATTGTGGTGGATTGGCCCAAGACTATTTGGGCAGGTCTTTTTCCCAAGAACCTTAGGGATGAGTCCTAGGTGTGTGAGGGAGGGATACGTGGTTGTGAGGCCAAGGTGTGTACAGGTGGGATGTGTGGTTGTGGGGTCCAGGTGTGTGCAGGCGGGAAATGTGGTTGTGAGGCCCAGGTGTGTGCGGGTAGGATGTGTGGTTCTTGAAGCCCAGGTGTGTGCGGGCGGGAAGAGTGTGGTAGCGTCAGGAAGTTCGCCATTAGAAAGAGCAGCTAACTAGTGGGAAATGGTGCGGGGTACCCAATACACTTGTTCTTATATACTACTACATGTTGTGATTGTGTTTTTGGTGAGTGTGGCTGGTGAGGTTGGGTGGATATAATTCCTTTCTAGGTTTCTTCGGTTGTTCTCACGCGACATTAGGATGTCTCCCCACTTGTGCACGAGAGATTTAGGTTTCCATAATGAGTATACTTGTATGATCACCCTACATTTACTTTCAGTTTTCCAGGAGAACTACCAGGGTCGCGCGGGACCCTACTAGTCAGACAGTTAGAGTTGTTGCAGTTGTTGTACTCTTGTTTTCTTTTGGTATTGTACTTTGAGATTTCTTGTACTTGTACCTTGTTATAAAATTGTTTAAACATGCATGTGGTATTGGTTTGGGTTTATTTCTATACACTTGTTATTTTCCTTTTTGGGCAGTTGACTTCTCCTATTTCCCGATCTTAAATAATTAAAAAGGTAATGCCTCCCATATTTTTGAAAACTCATACCATTGGTGCCAGTCGCCACCCCGGGGCCTACTGGAGGCGAAACTCGAGGGTCATTATCTCCCTTTCACCATTTCCAGCTCAGGAGGGGCATCTTTGGTGGGAGGGGGTCATGACAGAATGGTATCAGAGGTGATGGTTGAGAGATAGGATGGATTCTGGAGTTAGGCACAGTGAAGATTTCATGGGATGGTAGGGAAACTGTGTTAATTAATCTTGGTGTGTGACATAGGCCAGGGAAGACCGGCTAGGACACAGGATTTTAGGGCCCCCGTGATCCGATGTAAGGACTCTGAGCCTACCGAACGACCAAGTGAGACTATATTGATTGTAGGGTAGAGACCCTAGGGAAGGTACATACATCATCATGATTGTGTTTTACTTGATTTGGGTGTTCTGGGAAAGAAATTGAAATAAAATGATAAAATGAAACCCTGAGAAATTTCCTTACTACTTGGGCTTAAGTGATATTTGTTTACCTTACAGTTATGGAACTTGGACTTCATCCCCAGGTGGTTCAGACGGCCGAGGCCCAGCAGATTCAGGCATTCGATCAGTTGAGGATTGACCGAGAGGAGGAAGATAGCCAGTGCCAGAAGACTCTCAGTTCTTTCTAGCGGCAAACCCTCAAGAAGTACGAGGGTAGTACTTCAGATACAGAGACAGAGGGGTGGCTTGAGAAGCTAGGGATCACTTTTACCTTGATTCGTGCTCCAAGGGAGTACTGGGTTCCCCTAGCAGTTAGTCAGCTGAGAGGTGCGGTGCGATAGTGGTGGATGCTCTACCTCGGAGAGAGGATAGAGGCAGAGGTTTTGTGGGCTGACTTTGAGAAGGAATTCCTAGAGGAATTCCTTTCTTCCCTAATAAAGGTGGATAAGCGAAAGGAGTTACTCTCCCTTCAGCAGAGGAGTATGTTAGTACGAGAGTTGGGGATCAAGTTCAAGGATCTCCTGTGCTTTGCTCCGGATCTCTTTCCAGATGAGGAGTCTCGGGCGAGACATTTGGAGGAGACGCTTCGTCCTTCACTCCAGTATGATGTTACCCCCTTCACCCTTCCGACGTACATGGCAGTACATAAGAAGGCAGAGGTTGTATAGAGGATGCACTCGCTGGGAGGTGCACCACGAGAGGGGATCCAGCTGGGCTCGTCAAAGGGGAAGGCAGTCAGTAGCAGGTCTCTTGCGACGGGACCTTCTAGGTTCAGGCCAGTGGGGAGCAGGCCCCAGCAGTTCCAGTTTAGATCTTCGGGTCCTCGTCTCTTTTTCACAATCCCGGGACTGAAGTGATTTTCTTGTGGAGGTTTTGGGCACATTAAGAGTCGGTGCCTGACCCGAGCTCAGTACGGTGGAGGTGGGCAGGTTCAGTGCCCACCTCAGCAGCACCAGTTGCTGGCGAGACCCTTCCAGCAGCAGTAGGACCATGCTCCTCCAAGGGAAGACTTTGCGGGAGGAGGCCGACCTTAGGTTACTCCTCAGGGACCTCGACCAAGGCATGGTCAGGGAGGTGGATGACATCAAAGAGGCAGAGGAGTTGGGCGTGGACAGTTGCACGCAGTAGAGTTGGTAGCTCCAGCAGGACCCGAGGTGGTGCGAGGTACGATTTGTTTGTTCAGCACTCTGGTTTCTGCTTTGTTCGATTCAGGATCTTCGCACTCCTTTGTTTCACCTGGTCGAGCCCATTCTTTGGGACTAGACGTAGAGATACTTTCTGTACCACTGGTTCTTAGTACACCAGTTGGAGGCCAGACCAGTGTATCTTGTGTTTTATGGGGATGTGGGCTAATGTTGGGACCACATCTATCTAGTGGGGACCATATTTTGTTACAGATGCAGCCATCCGATGTCAGCCTAGGCATCGACTGGTTGTTTTTTGTTAGTGTCGTTATCGACTACTTCCGGAGAAGAGTCATGTTCTCCGACATGGATGGGCAGCGTGTATCTTTTGTTGGAGATAGGAGCTATCAGGTAGGAAGCCAGAATGTGAAGCCTCTCCTTTCCTTGTTAGGCGGGTTATTAGTGGTTCCAGCTGATACAGAGATTATGGATGTCCCGGAGGTTGTTGGGGAGTTCCTCGATGTTTTTCCTGAGGAGGTTGTGACTCTACTCCCCCCGACGTAATATTGAGTTCGGGATAGACTTACAGCCTGGTGCCCATCCGATTTCGATGGCCCCTTATCGGATGGCACCTTCAGAGTTGCAGATTCATATTGATGATCTAATGGAGAATGGTTTTGTTCGACCCAGTGTATCACCATGGGGTGCTCTAGTTTTGTTCGTGAAGAAGGTAGATGGTGGTCTCAGGCTATGCATAGACTACTGAAGGTTGAACCAGGTAACGGTCAAGAACCGTTACCCTATTCCAAGGATAGATGATATCTTCGACCAACTTAGGGGAGCAGGTTGGTTTTCTAAGATTGATCTATGATTTGGATATCATTAGCTGAGGGTAAAGTATAGTGACATCTCGAAGATGGATTTCAGGTGCAGGTATGGGCACTTCGAGTTTGTAGTGATGCCATTTGGAGTTACGAATGCATCAGCTGTGTTCATGGGACTTATATACTTTGTCTTCTGAGAGTTTCTAGACTGATTCTTCATTGTGTTAATCGATGATATCCTGATCTACTCAAGAACAGAGGAGGATCACGTTGAGCATATCAGGGCAGTCTTAGAAGTCCTTCAACACCACCAGCTTTATGTGAAATTGTCAAAGTGTAAGTTCTTGACACAAGAAGTACACATCCTTGGGCACGTAGTGTCTCATCATGGAGTGTCAGTGGACTCGTCGAAGGTGGAGGCAATTGTTTCTTGGGCAGCACCCAAGAGTGTGGCGGAAGTTCATAGTTTCCTAGGGTTAGCAGGTTACTATCGGAGGTTCGTTTCAGACTTCTTTCGAGTTGCTGCTCCATTGACAGCTTTGACTAGGAAGAACCAGGTCTTCTTATGGAGCGAGTAGTGCCAAAAGGATTTATACTACCTGAAGTAGATGTTGTTCAGTGCTCCCATTTAACACCCCGAGCTTCCATGATACGCCTCTCTTTCAATAATGCAATAGCTTGCATTGTACGCAAGTTCGAGTTCTAAAACACCGCGACTAATCAAAGTAGCCGTTATGAATAGTAATAACCACTTTTTAAAATTATAGAAATTTTATATTTCAAAATGGACTTCATTTTTGTATTCCTAATATTTAAATTAGCCAATGTTGAATTTTTTGTAATTTTCCGAGAACTTCCAAATTTTTATGAATAGTGAAAAATACTTAAAACAACTTTTTTAATCAAAATAATTTATAGTGATAAGTTATACTATTTAGTGGTTTTAAGGTATAATTAGAATATATTTTTACCATTTTATCCAATGGTGGTCATTAGAATTAATTTAACATTGAAATTGGACATAAACAATTGCCAATCTTTTGATATAAATTGTTTCTTAAAAACACGCTATTTGTCGTAACAGCGGGAATTAATTATAAAATTAATTAATGCAACTTATATGTTTGGAATTTTGTAAAACAGACATCATTTTTGAATTCGGAATATCAATTATAGCTTAGGGTGAAATTTTGGCCTTGTTCTGAAAAACTTCAATTTTTGATGAATAGTGAAACCACTAAGTGGTAGTTAAATAACTGATTTTTCGTTTAAATGAAATATTACCACTTCTGTGATTTGATTTTCAAAAATCCGACATACATGGTTGTCATTAAGAAGTAAAATGTGGTTCAATGAGATCAAAATAATTTTTTGGTGAATAGTAACTTTTAAGTTCTTAATCGCGATTAGAGGTAATTAGTGTAGTTTAAGGTAAAAATAATGTTTTAATAATATGAGATGAGCTTGAAACTTATCCTACTCCTATTGGATGAGTCATGGCCGACCAAGACAACCCATGGGTCAACTTGGGTACCCCATGGAGCCACTTTGGTTGGAAAATGACATTAATATATATTTATTTAATGTTAAAATTAAATTGACACAAACATGAGCTGTTTTACTAAAACAGTTCTTAAGTGGGGTTACACAAGTCAACATTTTGACTATAAATATTAATTAGAAAGCTAAAAATATTTTCTACATCATAGTATTTTTTTATAATTTTTAGACATTAAATAAATTAAATTATTTATGACATCATTATGATGCAGCGATGACCTCATTATTTAACGATTTAAATAAAATGAGAAGAGAATGAAAACTCCAAGGATTACACTTGTCCAAAGCCTATTGGATGAGGATATTTAGAAACCTTATCACCTTAGCCTCGAATTATATAAGTGTGGGTCCTTTAGAATCCGAAACGAATTGTGTAATAATGTAACATTTCAATCTTTCCAAAAGAGCCCCTCCTCTCCACTTATAAAAGGCCCCCACCTCTTCCACCTTATTCACACCTTCAAGCCATTTGGATCAGCCAACCCCTGCCCAAATACTCTCCCAACTTCCCCCTCTTACTCCTAGAAGCCTCACGTTGGGCAGAACTCTTCTCAAGGAAGCCTTTGGCTCAAATCAAAAAGAGTTACCCGATTTTGAGGTAATGTCTTCTCTAATGTTGTTTTGTTTTATTTTTCTTATCCAACCCCCTAAACTCTTTTTATTCATTTATTTTGTAACAAAACCAGTATCCTCAATATACTAGTATGTTGTTATAATATGGATTCGAGCTACACTTACACACACCTACATCTAATGGTTAAAGAACATACGGTTTCTGTGGATGGCAAATTTCTGCCTCACGAAACGATGATTGTTCAACACTCATATAACACCTTCAAAGGTGGCCATTAAGATGTCACTATTTTTATATATGATGTATAATATGTTTATGTTTTACTTATGCTTCTGTATTTCTCATTTATGGCATACTTTATGATTTCCATTATGGGTAAAACGCGATAATTTCATTTTAGGAAGTGCGGACTACCGCCCCCTCAAAGTGATTTGAATCGTTAATGCCATATGTGGGATGTATAAAGGATGGAGTAAATGGTATTATACACTATATTATACTGTAATTATATTATAAATTTATATCATTATGATTTCATTCCATTAAATACGAAATATAAATGAAAGTAGCGTTCATGCGTACGTACGGCTTACCGTCTCCCTGAACGGTGCATTTCATTTCTTACCTCTAAATGTTACGTGACATTATGAATGAATGTATATACTGTATATATATGATATATATGACATCTAAATCATGAATATAATTCTGGATATAATGGATATTCTACCACATGAACAACTTGTAATTATAAGAAGTTTATTGTTGACTCAAGTACCAAAGATCGACAAAACGACTGTTATTAACTTAAATAATTACATAATGTTCATAACATTGTAATAAGTGATATAAAAAAAATAATGAAATTGAAAATGGTTCTTAATAAGGTAGATATTAACTCTAGTTTATTATTCAGGAGGTTAAAGAACGGTTGAGTCAAGTCGGACACAAGGTAAGGGAACTTCTTAACCCAATTTCCATTCTTTGGGTTAATCTCCTACTTTCAAATTATGTCATGATATTATTATGTCCTATCTTGTATTTTTACTTTCTTCATGTGTACCTATAGTGAATACACATAATAGATCTATTTTATTTTAAAAATGATCTTTTTAAGGACTTTGTCTCAATCCCCTTTCATTGAGGCATATTTGGTTTTATACACAATTTTCTTTTATACGGTGTATAAACCCCTTTGACTTTTACGGTTATTCAAAAGGAATCTTTTTATACAATGCGTTTTGCTAAACGACAAAAGGGAATGTTTTTATTTCCGTACTTATGCGGCGACAACGACTTCTCCGCCGCCGTGACCATTATTTGAGTTTCGGCTTCCTCTATAAGCCATCTTTTTTTTAATGAAAAATAAATACAAAGTTTTAACTTTCTTTTATTTTGGTATTGAAAATGGTTTTGAAAGCGTTTTTATTATAACAATGTGTTGTATTGATATCTTGTGATTGAAATGTGGAAATTTTATGTTTCCTTTATGCATGTTTTACGTGATACGATTATGTTATGGTTTATGATATGTTTAAACCTATTCATTTGAGGAATGTATTGGACTTAATAAGTGACGGGTGGAGCCCGTTATAGCTCCTCGATGCATAGGTAGGTCTCATGAGACAACTAGACGTGGAATTGGCCGAGGCCCTTTCCCAATTTGATTTATGGTTTTGGCTGAGGCCTTAATCATTTTAGACGTCTTGGCCGAGGCCTTGACAAAATGTTTCAGAATGTCCGGCATTATACATTCCCTCATTATGAAAGTGGTTATTGATATTTCATGTGATTATTCGACCAGTAGAATATCCATGTGAAGAAGTGAATGGAATTATCTCATTTTACTTTTGCCATATTATGTTGATGGTCAAGTTTAAAAGGATTTTTTTTTAGTTATACATTGCCTTAAATTTTTATGTTTTTTTATGAAAGCTTCCGCAATATTGTTATCCTTACTGAGCATTTGAGCTCACCCCTTTTCTATGTTTTATTTTTCCCAGGAAGTGAAGAAGTAAATTATGAATGACCTGCAGGGATATTATGGGGGGATAATAGTGTGGAATGCGGAGACATTATGTTGTTGTATTAGTTTTTCATTTTATGATGTAATGTAAAACTTATGAATGTATCTAGTGTTTCCAAGGCTACTAAACTAATCGGTCTTTCGAGACTTGATCTTTTGTGATCATGCCAATGTTACGAAGTAATTTACCGACTCTAGGTAGCTGGGGTCGGGGCGTTACAGTTGGTATCAGAGGCAGTTTAGTACTAACCTTGGAAGCTAGATTTAGATAAACTCTGATTAGAGCACATAGCCCAAAGATAGACTTTGAGGATTAGTATATAAGAACTTCCTAGAATTTTGGTATTGTAGAGATGTTGTGCGTTTTCCGAGCAATACATCCCTGTCTGGATACGAGCAGGTAGAGGCGGCTCTGGCACAGATGTACCTAGGGGTAAAACCTAAAAACACCGCTTTGAGCTAGACTTGAACGGGAACTGGTGCACGAAAACGGGCCTTGCTGTACTCTTGGTTACGACACTCCCGGGGGATATGCTTAGGATAATTCCCATTTTCTTTACAAACCACTATGAACGGTTATGAGTATATACTTCCTCAAATAAAACCTTTTTATGATTATGGATTATATCCATAAATAGTTCAATTTATGTTAAGTATTTTACAAGTATGGAATTATGTATTTTGATTCATAAACTGATCTAGTTTATGCCATTGTTTAGAAATGGTGCCTAGTGGAAGAAATGGAAATCGTATCAATGTACGCACTCCATGTAGGGATTTCCCTCCTGCTCAAGATAATTATGGTGGAGCTAGTGATACAACTAGTGCTGATCAGCTTCTCACTGTACTGGGACAACTCACGCAGGTTATGAATAATAACCTTACTCGTATGGAGCACCCTGATCCGCAAGGTGGAGGATCTATGTTAGACCGCTTCATGAGGCAACAACCACCAACCTTCAATGGGAGTACAAATCCTATAGTAGCTGAGCAATGGATAAATTCCTTAGAGAAAATATTCCATGCCTTGGGGAGTAGTGAAAGGGAGAAGGTTGTCATGGCAGTTTACTGCCTCACTGGAGATGCCGATCAGTGGTGGTCGCTGATTCAAAACACAAAGGAAGATGATGACGTATCGAATATGGAATGGAGGGAGTTCAAAGAGCTTTTCTTAGAAAAATACTTTCCTCATGACCATCGAGCAGATATGGAAAGGCAATTTCTGAGTCTGAGGCAGAAGGAGGATGAGAATGTCGCAAAGTATGAGGCTAACTTTACAATGTTAGCGAGGCATGCTGCCGATTATATACATAACCCAAGGAGTAAGATTGATCGTTTCTTTGATGGGTTAAAACCATTTCTCCGTCGAGCTTTGGTATCACAATACTTCTCATCATACGAAGATATTCTCTCGTGTGCTATCAAGACAGAAAAGGAAATCTCTAAGTCTTATGACAACAAATTAAAGCAAGAGAAGAAGAGAACGGTGGAACAAGAGACTGATAAAGGGAAAAAGGGAAAGAAGGATTTTCCATTATGTGATAATTGTGGGAAGAATCACCCTGGTACTTGCCTAAAAGGAATGGGAGTTTGTTATAAATGTGGAGAAAAGGGTCACCAGGCTCGTGATTGCAAGGGAAAGAAAGAGGCTATCAAAGTTGAATGCTACAATTGTAGAGAAATGGGTCATTATGTAAATGAATGTCCTAAGCGTCATGGAAACTTACCTCAGAAAAGGCCAATGGATCAAGGACAATCTTATGCTGTTACTATAGTTGAAGCAGAATAACTAATGTATTGGTGCTTTTAGACTCATGGATTATATTCTGGTTATTAGAATAATGTGATATATATATAAGGATTGTACTGCAGTACTTGTTGATTTCAGTAAGGTTTTAATATGATTAAGGTAATCATATTTTTAGTATGTGACAATAAGAGAAACTTTTCTTTGTTTGGGGAATCTGATGTTACAATTGATTTTGGAATTTAGGGACCTTTTAGAGAAAGTCTAGACGGAGGTATTTTGGATAACTATTAAGGTTGGAATGGATTAAGTTGAACCATGGATAGTATTGTTTAAGGTTAAAGAATTTCTGAAGATTATTTTTGGAATATTATAATACTATAGTTTTAGGAAAAGGACAACCTGCAGGGTGGGGAATAACTCGTTGCGTCGGACAAAGCTGCAGGAATCGAACCCACAACCATAGTGCGATTGGGATTAATCGCCTACCACTGGACTACGCGAAGTCCTTGGTTATTACAAAATAGTTTTTCTAATCTAATGGTATGTGTTAATATTTTGAACCTTATACAATTAGGATAAGTATAATATTTTTGAGTTCTATTATCTTTTTTATTGAAAGATGAGTTGAAGGTTGAAACTCTAATTGTCAAGAATAAATACCTATCTCTTATTCAATGAATAAATTAATTCTTAAACTTTAGTAAAGGGATATTAAAAAAAATGTGTTATCCTAATACCTTATGTCTTGTTGAACTGATGATATTTTAAATCAACATAGATTGAAGGCTTTGAGGCCCTCAATTTGACAGTTGATTGTGATTGATGACCTCAATCACTCCCTACAAATATTTACGTTTTTCCTCCAATTATATGTCTCTAATTTCCACCAATGTTCTCCTTATCGAGATCATAATTTGGTGGTGACTTTCTTATTTCCATTTCCCTCTTATTAAGGCTAAATTTTATTAACCTTATTTCCGATGTGGGTTTTCCACAAAGGTATTTTCTATATTTAATATTTTATTTTCAAAGAAAAATATCAAATTGCGAGGACGCAATTTATTGAAGGAGGGGAGAATGTAACACCCCGAGCTTCCACGATACGCCTCTCTTTCAATAATGCAATAGCTTGCATTGTACGCAAGTTCGAGTTCTAAAACACCGTGACTAATCAAAGTAGCCGTTATGAATAGTAATAACCACTTTTTAAAATTATAGAAATTTTATATTTCAAAATGGACTTCATTTTTGTATTCCTAATATTGAAATTAGCCTATGTTGAATTTTTTGTAATTTTCCGAGAACTTCCAAATTTTTATGAATAGTGAAAAATACTTAAAATAACTTTTTTAATCAAAATAATTTATAGTGATAAGTTATACTATTTAGTGGTTTTAAGGTATAATTAGAATATATTTTTACCATTTTATCCAATGGTGGTCATTAGAATTAATTTAACATTGAAATTGGACATAAACAATTGCCAATCTTTTGATATAAATTGTTTCTTAAAAACACGCTATTTGTCGTAACAGCGGGAATTAATTATAAAATTAATTAATGCAACTTATATGTTTGGAATTTTGTAAAACAGACATCATTTTTGAATTCGGAATATCAATTATAGCTTAGGGTGAAATTTTGGCCTTGTTCTGAAAAACTTCAATTTTTGATGAATAGTGAAACCACTAAGTGGTAGTTAAATAACTGATTTTTCGTTTAAATGAAATATTACCACTTCTGTGATTTGATTTTCAAAAATCCGACATACATGGTTGTCATTAAGAAGTAAAATGTTGTTCAATGAGATCAAAATAATTTTTTGGTGAATAGTAACTTTTAAGTTCTTAATCGCGATTAGAGGTATTTAGTGTAGTTTAAGGTAAAAATAATGTTTTAATAATATGAGATGAGCTTGACACTTGTCCTACTCCTATTGGATGAGTCATGGCCGACCAAGATAACCCATGGGTCAACTTGGGGACCCTATGGATCCACTTTGGTTGGAAAATGACATTAATATATATTTATTTAATGTTAAAATTAAATTGACACAAACATGAGTTGTTTTACTAAAACAGTTCTTAAGTGGGGTTACACAAGTCAAAATTTTGACTATAAATATTCATTAGAAATATAAAAAGATTTTCTACATCATAGTATTTTTTTTATAATTTTTAGACATTAAATAAATTAAATTATTTATGACATCATTATGATGCAGCGATGACCTCATTATTTAACGATTTAAATAAAATGAGAAGATAATGCAAAATACAAGGCTCACACTTGTCCAAAGCCTATTCGATGAGGATATTTCGAAACCTTATCACCTTATCCTCGAATTATATAAGTGTGGGACCTTTAGAATCCGAAAATCATTGTGTAATAATGTAACATTTCAATCTTTCCAAAAGAGCCCCTCCTCTCCACTTATAAAAGGCCCCCACCTCTTCCACCTTATTCACACCTTCAAGCCATTTGGCTCGGCCAACCCCTGCAAAAATACTCTCCCAACTTCCCCTATTACTCCTAGAAGCCTCACTTTGGGCAGAACTCTTCTCAAGGAAGCCTTTGGCTCAAATCAAAAAGAGTTACCCGATTTTGAGGTAATGTCTTCTCTAATGTTGTTTTGTTTTATTTTTCTTATCCAACCCCCTAAACTCTTTTTATTCTTTTATTTTGTAACAAAACCAGTATCCTCAATATACTAGGATTTTGTTATAATATGGATTCGATCTACACTTACACACACCTACATCTAATGGTTAAAGAACATACGGTTTCTGTGGATGGCGAATTTCTGCCTCACGAAACGATGATTGTTCAACACTCATATTACACCTTCAAAGGTGGCCATTAAGATGTAACTATTTTTATATATGATATATAATATGTTTATGTTTTACTTATGCTTCTTTATTTCTCATTTATGGCATACTTTATGATTTCCATTATGGGTAAAACACGATAATTTCATTTTAGGAAGTGCGGACTACCGCCCCCTCAAAGTGATTTGAATCGTTAATGCCATATGTGGGATGTATAAAGGATGGATTAAATGGTATTATACACTATATTATACTGTAATTATATTATAAATTTATATCATTATGATTTCATTCCATTAAATACGAAATAGAAATGAAAGTAGCGTTCATGCGTACGTACGGCTTACCGTCTCCCTAAACGGTGCATTTCATTTCTTACCTCTAAATGTTACGTGACATTATGAATGAATGTATATACTGTATATATATGATATATATGACATCTAAATCATGAATATAATTCTGGATATAATGGATATTCTACCACATGAACAACTTGTAATTATAAGGAGTTTATTGTTGACTCAAGTACCAAAGATCGACAAAACGACCGTTATTAACTTAAATAATTACATAATGTTCATAACATTGTAATAAGTGATATAAAAAAGATAATGAAATTGAAAATGGTTTTTAATAAGGTAGATATTAACTCTAGTTTATTATTCAGGAGGTTAAAGAACGGTTGAGTCAAGTCGGACACAAGGTAAGGGAACTTCTTAACCCAATTTCCATTCTTTGGGTTAATCTCCTACTTTCAAATTATGTCATGATATTATTATGTCCTATCTTGTATTTTTACTTTCTTCATGTGTACCTATAGTGAATACACAGAATAGATCTATTTTATTTTAAAAATGATCTTTTTAAGGACTTCGTCTCAATCCCCTTTCATTGAGGCATATTTGGTTTTATACACAATTTTCTTTTATACGGTGTATAAACCCCTTTGACTTTTATGGTTATTCAAAAGGAATCTTTTTATACAAAGCATTTTTCTAAACGACAAAAGGGAATGTTTTTCTTTCCGTACTTATGCGGCGACAACGACTTCTCCGCCGCCGTGACCATTATTTGAGTTTCGGCTTCCTCTATAAGCCATCTTTTTTTTAATGAAAAATAAATACAAAGTTTTAACTTTCTTTTATTTTGGTATTGAAAATGGTTTTGAAAGCGTTTTTATTATAACAATGTTTTGTATTGATATCTTGTGATTGAAATGTGTAAATGTTATGTTTCCTTTATGCATGTTTTACGTGATACGATTATGTTATGGTTTATGATATGTTTAAACCTATTCATCTGAGGAATGTATTGGACTTAATAAGTGACGGGTGGAGCCCGCTATAGCTCCTCAATTCATCGGTAGGTCTCATGAGACAACTAGACGTGTGATTGGCCGAGGCCCTTTCCCAATTTGATTTATGGTTTTGGCCGAGGCCTTAATCATTTTAGACGTCTTGGCCGATGCCTTGACAAAATGTTTCAGAATGTCCGGCATTATACATTCCCTCATTATGAAAGTGGTTATTGATATTTCATGTGATTATTCGACCAGTAGAATATCCATGTGAAGAAGTGAATGGAATTATCTCATTTTACTTTTGCCATATTATATTGATGTTCAAGTTTAAAAGGATTTTGTTTTAGTTATACATTGCCTTAAATTTTTATGTTTATTTATGAAAGCTTCCGCAATATTGTTATCCTTACTGAGCATTTGATCTCACCTCTTTTCTATGTTTTATTTTTCCCAGGAAGTGAAGAAGTAAATTATGAATGACCTGCCGGGATATTATGGGGGGATAATAGTGTGGACTGCGGAGACATTATCTTGTTGTAGTAGTTTTTCATTTTAGGATGTAATGTAAAACTTATGAATGTATCTAGTGTTTCCAAGGCTACTAAACTAATCGGTCTTTCGAGACTTGATCTTTTGTGATCATTCCAATGTTACGAAGTAATGCACCGACTCTAGGTAGCTGGGGTCGGGGCGTTACATCCCATACTCAGGTTTCCAGAGTAAGGGTTGTTGTATGAGGTGTTTTGTGATGATTATGGCCTTGGTCTGGGGTGCGTACTGATGCAGAAGAAGGGAATGATCTGTTATGGGTCTAGGAAGTTACGCCCTCACGAGGGTAACTATGCCACCCATGACCTAGAGCTTGCAGTAGTAGTGTTTGCAATGAAGTTGTGGAGACATTACCTCTTTGGGGAGCGCTTTGTGGTCTTCTCAGATCACAAGAGCCTGAATTATATCTTCTCTCAGCGTGACCTGAACTTACGACAGCGGAGATGGGTCGAGTTTCTCCAAGACTATGACTTTGAGATCTCTTACACTGAAGGTAAGGTCAACGTTGTGGCTGATTCCCTGAGCAGGATATCATGTAAGGAAGTGGTTCAGAAATCCACTGATGCTTGGAAAGCGATGTGAGAGTTGGCTTCCTTGCACTTGGATGCTGGGGTAGAAGGTGTTAGAGGCTATTTGTTTCAAATGACGGTGTAGTCCTCCTTGTTGTAGCAGTTGGAAGAGTCTTATTGGGGGGACTCCGAGGTGGATGTAATGCGGGATCGTGTCGATCAGGGAAACACTTCAAAAGGATGGTCAGAGGACAGCTGACATCGGATGCTTTTCCAGGGAAGGTTGTTTGTTCCGGAGGCAATGCGTGACGGAGTTCTCCATGAGTCCCATAGCTCAGCCTTGGCTGTATGTCCAGGAGTTTCAAAAATGTACCGAGGCCTGAGGGAACAGTTTTGGTGGCCCGGGGTGAAACAGGAAGTGGCGGAGTTTGGGGCTAAATGCCTAGTGTGTCAGCAAGTGAAGGCTGAACACCGTGTTCCCATTGGTTTGTTGCATCCTTTAGATGTCCCCGAGTGGAAGTGGGATGACATCTTAATGGAATTCGTCAGAGGACTACCCAGAGCTTAGGGTGGTTATGATGTTATCTGGGTAGTGGTGGATCAACTGACGAAATCAGCTCACTTCTTAGAAATTAAGGAGTCAGGCCCGGTGAGTACCATAGCATAGAGGTATGTAGACGAGGTTTTGCAGTTACATGGAGTCCCGAAGACTATCATCTCAGATCGGGATACTCAGTTTACCTCACGAGTCTGGAGGGGTTTACAGCATGCTTTTGGCACCCAGCTACGCCTTAGTACTGCATTCCACCCTAAGGCTGATGGGAAGACAGAGCGGACTATCCAGATGTTGGAGGACATGTTGCGGGCATGCGTTCTAGATTTCGGAGGATCATGGTTACGAAACTTGCCTTTAGTAGAGTTTGCCTACAACAACAGCTTCCACTCTACTATTGGCATGGCACCGTTTGAGGCTTTGTATGGGATACCATGTCGTTCAACCATTTTCTGGGCAGAGGTTGGTGAGACAGGTGCTTTTGGGCCAGATTTAGTGCAGAGCACCATGGAGAAAGTTCATCTTGTACGTGAGAGGATGAAAGCGGCTCATGACCGATAGAAGTATTATGCTGATCGTCGGAGGAGGACCTTGGAGTTCGAGGTGGAAGATTATGTGTTCTTGAAGGTTTCCCCTCGACGGGGGCAGCAGAGGTTTGGGAAAGGGAGTAAGCTCTCACGTAGGTTCATCGAACCTTTTGAGGTGCTGAGGCAAGTCGGTGAGGTAGCATATCAGCTTGCCCTTCCACCTCAGTTGGAGAAGGTTCATGACGTCTTCCACGTCTCCCAGCTACATTGATACTTACATGACGACTCTGACGTTATCGACTGGGGAGAGTTCGATATAGGAGATGACGTGACCTTCGAGGAATGACCAGTCAGAATCGAGGATCGTAAAGAGATTGTTCTCCATGGACGAACCATTCCTTTGGTTTGTGTGTTGTGGAGGCATGGCGGCCTCGAGGAGAGCACTTGGGAGTGGGAGGCCCAGATGCACTCTCAGTACTCGGAGTTGTTTTGACTTGTGTTTTTTCTTTTTCTCTTCTGATCGTTGTGTTAATGTTATACTTTGTACCTTTGTTATATGGAATGTTTGGATTGTCGGTTGTGAGACGTTTTGTTTTCCTTGTTCTCTAGAAGTGTGTAACATGTTCGGATGTGTGGGAAAAAGGGAAAAACATGATCCTTAATCGAGACGCATTAATGCGGACGCGATTGAACCCATGCGGGTGAGTCAGTGCTGCCTAAAGCGGATAATATCTCGACATAGGAGAAGGAATTTCCCCAAACCACATGTTCGGGAAATGTGTTGGTTGTGTGGTGTTGGGGGTAGTTCAAGTTCAAAAATCCTAATGTATGATGGTGGGAAGACCCAATTCTTAATCGAGACGCATTAATGAGGATGCGATTAAAACCGTGCAGGTGAGTCAGTGCCACCTAAAGTGGATAATATCTCAACATGGTAGAAGGAATTCCTAAAACATATGATTAGGGTTGTTGGTTGGGTTCCTGTTATAAGGAGAACCCTAATAGGTATCTTGTTGGGTTCCTCTGGGTTGGTTTTTGAATTCTCGGGGATGAGAATGTTTTAAGAGGTATTTGATGTAATGGCCCGGACCTCTCCGGCCCATTCCTTTGTCAAAAAGAAGGCCAAGAAGTGTTCTGGAGGGTAAAATGGACTTTTCCCACACTTTCCAAAATTTTGAAACTACACGCCGTGTAGTTTGAGTACACGACGTGTACCCCCTTGCCGGTTATACCCCGTGTTGAAGGTCATGTCCTTTCCATGTGAAATAAATTGGTACATGCCATGTATCCAATACTACACGCCGTGTAGCCCCTCCCCTCGTATGCGTTACCTTCAATCCATTTGTTGACCATTCAATGGCCGCGTTCCATGTTGAAGGCCATGTTTGAAGCCACATGGTGACCGTGTGAAATGGTCGAGTACACAACGTGTACCATAAAGTACATGTCGTGTACCATAATGTACACGCCATGTACCATAAATTACACACCATGTACTTTTTCTTTTCTCACCTATAAAAGGAGGGGTCCCCTCCTCCTTTTCAACTCACCCCTCTCCTCCCCATTCCTCTGAGCAGAGCTCTTCCAAGAGACTCGAAGGCTCCTTTTCTTCCATAACTTCTTCGTCCGAGCTCCGATTTACGATTCGTCAGCGGCCACGGGATCGTAACGACGAGGAGGACCTTCTGGGCTTGGATCTGTTATCTTTCCTTCATCCTTTCCTTTCCAACTTCCACCTGAGTTGGTTTTTCTGGGACTCGACAAAGGTGACAGACGCCGAAGGACGTCTTCTAAGGTTAATTCGGGGGAGAATTGTGATCAGAACCTGTTGAAGTAGGGATCTTACCTTCGTCTCTCTAATTTGTGCATCATGCGGGGTGGGTATCCTCTTGTTTTCATGAGAAACAGTTGAACCATTAAATAAATATAATAACTGGTTAAAGAACAGGGATGGGGAAGTTTTCATGTTTATCTTTGTTTATCTTATTGATATGTTATGAATTGAATAGTCTTATGCCTACTGAAAATCATGGTCTTTGGGGGCCTTTTCTTGTGCAATTAAATGTTGCCCTATATTCTAGACCATTTTTGTGAATGGAACCTTGTGGAATGTGGAATCTGGTTAATCACCTAAAGTTGGCTGATTAAAATCAAGAACCCTTGTGTGATCACCCCAGTTAAACAAAATGGAATAATGAACATGTGGGTTTTGTCTTGGTTACCTAGTGTGTGAAAGGGAGGGGTGAATCCTGGGTTGTTACGAATATAACGGGCAGCAGGTCTGTGCTAAATGATGTTAAAGGGGCGATGATATGGCACGAACCTTGTTTTGTGGGTTGTTGTGGATTGGATGAGCAGCGGGGCTATGATAAGTTGTATCAAGGGATGATGATGTATGGTGTGGTTGTCGTTATGGCAGTTGGCAGCGGGGTTGCAGGGATGGGTTTGAATGTGAATGGGCTATGGATTGTGAATAATAAATAAAATGTGGAAGAGTTAATGAATGGTGGGGCATGGTAATGGAACGAGATTAATAATCAATGGGTTGGTTGGTTAATATGAAGGGACTTTCTGTGCTGCTTGTGTTTTCCTAACTTGATTTGTGGATGTCAGTGATATGTTTCATGAACGATTGATGTGGTTGGTTGTGGATAGTTTCCCAGTAGTTAAGGAACTAATAAGCTGATTCTGATGAAATGTGAAAAACTAAATGGGGTTGGGGTTGTTTATTGTATGCATGCTTCATGGTAGCAGTGCTGAGGCACATGCTCAGTTTCTCTGTTTAGAAGACATAGGTTGGGCTGAGTGTTTGGTATATATATATATCTATACTTTTTGTTTTATCGCACCCCACCCATGTTGAGAACTTAGTGTCGAACACTCCCATTTCATGGGAGAGGGTGTTTTCCTATAGTTACTAGATCCTCCATGCTCCTTCTTCCCTAGGCTGTGATGGCTTGAGGCGACCTTACACCTAAGACCCTTCAGGTAGGTTTCGATTGGGGTGGATTGGCCCGAGACTCTTCGGGTAGGTTTGTTTTACCAAGAACCTTCGGGATGAGGCCCAGGTGTGTGTGGGAGGGATACGTGGTTGTGAGGCCCAGGTGTGTGTGGGCGGGATGTGTGGTTCTTGAGGCCCAGGTGTGTGCAGGCAGGAAGAGTGTGGTAGCGTCAGGATATTCGCCGTTAGGAAGAGCAGCTGACTAGTGGGAAATGGTGTGGGGTACCCAATACTCTTGTTCTTATATACTACTACCTTTTGTGATTGTGTTTTTGGTGAGTGTGGCCGGTGAGGTTGGGTGGATATAATTCCTTTCTAGGTTTCTTATATTGTTCTCACGGTACATTAGGATGTATCCCCACTTGTGCACGAGAGATTTAGGTTTCTCTACTAAGTATACTTGTATGCTCACCCTACGTTTACTTTCAGGTTTCCATGAGGACTACCAGGGCCATGCAGGACCCTACTAGTCGGACAGTTGGAGTTGTTGCAGTTGATGTACTCTTGTTTTCTTTTGGTATTGTACGTTAAGCTTTCTTGTACTTGCACCTTGTTATAAAATTGTTTAAACATGCATGTGGGATTGGTTTGGGTTTATTTCTATACACTTGTTCTTTTCCTTTTTTGGTGGTTGACTTGTCCTATTTCCCAATATTAAATAATAAAAAGGGTATTGCCTCCCATATTTGTGAAAACTCATACCCTTGGTGCTAGTTGCCACCCCGGGGCCTACTAGAGGCGGGACTCATGGTGTCATTATCTCCCTTTCACCATTTCCAGCTCATGAGGGGAATCTTTGGTGGGAGGGGTTCGTGACAAAGTTAAGGTAGTTATATATCTTAGGCCATGTTGATCAGAATGGTAATACCTTGACAAATACATGGCCATGGCTGTCAAAGAAAAATACATCCAATTAAATCAACAAATAATAAACCAATAAAAGGTTGATGATACGAGTGTGCGTCCTTCTTTATGAGATATTAAATATAAGGAAATTATATTACACAGTGTAAGTTCATTGGTTTCTTGTCATTGTTGTGACAATCCTTATCTCTTTAGGGGCCACGATTGGTTTCTAGATCCCGCTCTTGGTCATTGAATAGTTTTCACTACTATTGAGATAAGGGCCTAGAGGGTCACACATAATAGATTATTCAAGAATCTACCATATTCATTTGAATAGAAGTGTTGAATATGGTGGGCCCCACCACTGGCGTTCGGGCTTTGTTCAAGGTGATACGATAACCAAATAAATAAATAAATTCATATTATAAAATTTAAGAATAATGGTAATATAATTTATTTATTAAATGAATTAACATGTTTTATAGTAAATATATGAAAATATTATTTGAATGAATATTAGCTTAAAATATTGAAGTTTTATTTAATATTAGTGGGAAGTACGAGCCAAGTTAATGGATTTGGTATTATCACATAATATATAATATTAAAAGAAAAGTGAAAATAATAATAAATAAAATTTTTGACTCAGTTTAGTAGTCAAAATATTATTTATATAGTGTATTAATTATTTGGGGTCTGGGCTGACATTTTCTCATAATTCCATTTCACACTATAAATAGAACAGAAGAGGGATTTGCTAAGGAATATTCATGGAATATCTCTCTATCTACTTCTCCCTACCACATTATAGGGATAGAGGCTCTGGATCTAAGAGTTTGAATTTATCTCTCTCTCTCTCATGAATCTCAAGCAAGGCAATGCGGTGATTGTCGGAGCATCAATGGTGTCATCGGAATTTCGTAATAGCACCTAGATTATGATGATCATAACTCCCATAGTTTCTTGAAGTATGTATGGATGATGTAGATGAATTTGGATTCGGGTTCTTTGAGCAGTGATCGACAATTAAAAGCAGACTTTCGATCATAGATTCAGATCTAAATCAGGTATATTATATTTTTCTTAATCTCTTTCATGAGTGATGTTGAGGAAGTAATCAGAAAACCATTCACTGATGTCGACAAGTTCATGTCGATTTTTGGGGAAAATTTAAAATACCAAATTTTTGGGCTTCCACTCCATGACAGATACATTCAATTGGTATTAGAGGGATGCGTGATAATTTTAAGCCAACAGAAAAATTAAATTTTCATTAATATATGAAGAGGGTTTTGTTATGGTCCCAACACCATAGATGAATTTCTTATCTGACCTCAGATTACCAAGATAAGGTCATCCAAATTTTTAAATATGGATGTATTTAATCAAAGAACAGATATTTTATTTATTCTTATGTTGTAATACTCGAAGACCATCGATGTAAGAAATTCTTGTTAATCTGTTCACCGGCCTGAACTTTATTACATGCCAGATGTTCGGTAACCAGAATTGGATTTTATGGTCAATCATGTTTTCCACACATTTTTTCAAAATATGATTTATTAATCATAATATTTTTCTTATTTTATTATTAATCCACTTGATCTGTCAATTTTCAATCAAAAGTGGGACACCATTTTCTTCCATATGCCTAACTTTAGGCTTTTTGATAAGAAAAAGTCAAATAAAGAGAGGTTTTGAGCCTCCTAGTGGTGAGGGAGGATGGTGGGACACTTCTAAGATAATATCATGGTGGAGCTCAGAAGTCGGTGGGTTGTTGCTTTGGGTGTGGCACGAGCTTGATTGGTCAAGGGTGAAATAGGGTCTCTGCGCACCGCGGGATTGATGGGTTGGCGACACGCCAAGCGGATGGCTAGAAATGACCGTTGATATGTAGGGTGGCGAGTTGGTCTGATGGAGCAGCAAGGTTCATACCAACCTTCATGGATGACCGTAGTAAAACCCTAGGCACGGTCCCAACCTCCACTACTATCGGTAGTCCACTATGGGGTGAGAGTTACTGTTGATTTTGTCTAGTTAGGTAAAATATACCTAAAACATGTCGGGGTGGGTCGACCCGACTCAATATAGGTATGGGTAGACCTATCTATCCTAGAAAACCCCTGTATAGGGTTAGAATATCTCATAATGGTCTTATGTAGGTTCGGCCCAACCTGTACAGGCCTTTCTCGGGGTTTTCAGGGCCCGGGTAATTTATTTTAATTAAAAATTAACGAAACAATAATTTTTTGTTTAAAATTTAACTTTAATAATC
The DNA here is from genome assembly GCA_963277665.1 of Viscum album. Classification (NCBI taxonomy): domain Eukaryota; kingdom Viridiplantae; phylum Streptophyta; class Magnoliopsida; order Santalales; family Viscaceae; genus Viscum; species Viscum album. The sequence goes on along the minus strand of OY728134.1, from coordinate 597,535,535 downwards.
TACAAGTTAAGTTAATTTAATTTTGGGTGATAAATTGAATTAATTAATTGATTTAATTTTTGGTTTAAAAATTAAATTAATTACTCTGACCAAATGATTAAATATATTGAATTAAAATATAAGTAAATTTTAATTTCATAAAAAATTCCCTCGGATAAATATTTAATGCAAGTTTAATTTTATTTATTCATTTATATATAAATACACAAGTTTAATAGTATTTTACTGGTCATGAGGTGTGGACCGACCAATGCATTTTTGGTGTGTCTCTTATTCATTTATTTAATTATTGCGCAGTTTTGTAATAAATATTTTAATTAAAAGGTGATTTGTGAATCGTCTTAGTGTCATTATATGTATAAGGGAACGTGTGTCTGATTCAGAATTTTATTTTATACTCCTCAGTACTGTTTCCTCTAGAAATGGGGATTAACTTGTCTGTTTAAGGTTCAAACTTTCCAATCGGTTTCTAATGGGTTTATTCGTAGAACCGGAAACACCCAATGATTCTATATCCATTTGGAACTACTTTCCAAAGGTAGGGGCTCATTATTTGTGGACCGATGAGGCTTAATAATTTGCATTGGTCAAGAGGATGGGAGTTCGGACTTATCGCACCTTTTTGGGGGGAATTATTGTCTACTCCGGGACTCTCTTTATAGATTTGAGTTATATTCGTGAATCCTTATTAAATTACCAAGTATGAAAACGATATTTACTTTAGATCTGACAATAAATGATTAATATGTATGAGATTTAGAGAATCTTTTATATGTATTTGAGGTTCTTCATCAATAGAGAATCATCCATATTTATTTACAGATTCTTAGTCAATGGTATCCTTCAATACATTATATAGAAATATCTTGGTCATTATGATAACCATACTAGTTTTAAAGCCACTCAGTGGGGCACTTGAAGTTTATTGTCGTTCAGAAGGACATGGATTATTTCAGAGTTGGGATCGTACCCACAGATGGGCTACCTACGTATTCTTGTTAGAAAAGGAATCCGAGCCCACGTAGTTCGAGTGAGGAAGTATGAGGTTTATGCATGATTGATGGCCCAAATAAAGATTTCATAATTACTTTTATGCTCTAAGATCACATGAGTCATGCTTGGTGTCAGAAACAAGAGGTATAAGTAAAACCGGACGATTGTGCCATAAAATATGCAATCATATGAAATGATGTGGGGATTATGTATGTATGACTACACAGATAGATGAAGATCAGGACTTACATCAGGGAAGAATCTCGGGAACAGGGTCCATAAAGGTATATGTGCTTTATGGATATTTGGATACTGAACTTTGGACATAATCTTGAGAAGGATGCCCAAATTAGAGGGGACTTATGATTGGGTTTTATTCCTAAGAAATAATTCCAAATCAAAAAAAATTAATACTTGGGGCTTACTCTTAAGGAGGATGCCCAAATTAAAGGAATTTGAGATTTAGGGCTTATTCCCAAGAAGGAGGCCCAGGTTAAGGGAATTTAGAATTTGGGGCTTACTCCTAAAGTGGATTCCCAGATTAGGGAACTTGGGGCTTACTCCTAAGGAGGATTCCCAGATTTGGGAACTTGGGGCTTACTCTTAAAGAGGATTCCCAGATTAAAGATCTTCTCATCTTAAAGGATGAGGTTGAATGAAGGAAATCTCTAACCTTAGTGATATAAAGATATGTAAATCACTAGGTTTTGAAATATGTTCCACAGAATTTCTTTTAGATAAGGAAGCCAACAAAGGAAACATGCCATAAATGTCTTTGAAGAGTGTTTTTTAAGGCTAAAAATTGTAGAGGAGAGGTGGATTTGAAGAAAAGAGTTGAATAGGAATAAGGGGAACCCAAAAAGAGGCAGGCACGCAAGTCTTGTTTGGGCGCGCAAGCCCTGGTCGTGCAAGTATACTTGCACGAAATGGGTGTACTTGGGTGACCGTTAACCGATTTGGGTAATACTTGGGCGAGACTTGTCTCAAGCCCTTAGTATTATCCTTAAAGGCTTCCAAAAGGGTGGTGCGCAAGTTCTATTGAAGGGATAAGGTGGCGCGCAAGTGTGGCCATTTCCTTTAAGGGTTGGACACTTAGGCATGAAAGTGTTGATGAATTCCAACACTTAGGCCTTATTCCTCCTCTTTAGATATTCTATTCTAGGTAATAAATTACCTTAGAAGTGTTCGTAAGACTTCAAGAAGAGACTAGGGCGCCGGGAGTTTAAATCTAACTTTTGGATTTTTCATCCCTGAAATGGGGGCCCACAAGGGGTATTTATAGGCCATTGAGGACCTTGGGAAAAAAAGATTAGGGCATGAAAGTAACATTCGCGACCCATATGTGGCACGCAGGTATACTTGCACGACCATGATGAAACTTGCGTGACCCATGCTTAACGAATTCCTTGTTCATGCCTTTGTCAATTTTTGATGTTTCTTTAAAGGATGAATCTCTTTGTGCTAAAGGTATTCCCCTTTTTCATTCATTAGACTCTGTGAGGGAAAGGAGTGTCAACAAAAGTCCCCCCTCAGAGTTGAATCCAAAAGAGGAAGGAAGATTTGAATCTGAGGTAAAGGATAAAACTAAGGAATTTGGGCGTGCAAGTAGCGGTGCACAGGTGTGAGCCCCACATGGCACGACACGCAGGGTTACATCCTCGTCTATAAATATGTGGTGCCACTTCGAACAAAGCACCCGGATTTGAACGCTTCAGATCTCTCGACGCGCAAGTAGCTCTCATTCACCAAGTGACTTATTTTCCATTTTTTGGTGCTTCTATTCGTGTCGCACTTCTGTAGAGGTATTTGGAATTGCGTGGTGATACAGGCGCACCCATACTTGTGTGACCGACATTGACTTGCGCGCCAATGTAGGACTTGCGCGCCTTAATGCCTTAGCCATTTTTTTCAAATTTCATCACAAATTTTATGAAAAATAAACTTACTTAAAAGTTAATTATCTGATGTTTGTGCAGATTAAATGGCTCCCAAAAGAATCGGAATGGCTGATGAGCTGGCTAGAAAGTGTATTGATGACATGATGAATGTCGTTGGCCATGATTACTATAATATCTGTGATAGCACTCTCCCAGATTTGGCCAAGTACTTGAAGAAGTATCATCTTAATTTCCCACAGAGCATCTACCAGCCTCTGTATGTCCATGGTCATCTGCAAGGATTCAACATTCCAGAGCCAAATAATTATCTCCTGTATTCTTGGTTTCAGACTTACACCAACTTTTCTTCAGAAAATGTCTCAGTTGGAGGATCATTTATTAATGTTGGAATAACGGAAAAAGCCTATAGAAGGCATCATAGCCCTTGTGCCCCAGATCTGAAACCTCACAAGCCTGAGCTGCAACCACATTGTTATCCTTCAATCTTCCGAAATTCTCAGATGGAACAATCCAAAGGCTGGAAGAAGATTTGGGACTTCCGTCCTGGAGGAGTTGTGAAGGAAACATGGATATGGGAATATTGGGTACGAAAAACCTGTGCAGAGTTTGTTGAGGATCTAAAAGGTGCTTCAATATATGAAGTCGTCTAGGCTGGGAAAACATATGTCTAAGGAATGATAACTTTGTGCCAGAGCTAATCAGCCGATGGAGCCCATAAACCAATTCTTTCCTTATGACTCATGGAGAAGTTGGCATCAGTTTGTGGGATGTCTACAAGATCTCGGGGGCTTTGATTTTGGGTGATATGTATGATTAATTCATTCCTCCCAAGGCGACTTGGAATGATTCAGAGAAGACTCCAGCTTTGGCTCAGGAATTATTGAAAATTTTCTACAAGCTCAAGAACTCAAATTCCTCAAAAACTCATTCTAGAAAGGATATTAATCCAGAGGAGTGGATGGATATGTTTCTTACTAAGAAGAAGGAGAAGGGGACCACCTATACTCGTCCTACTACCTGCCCCAGAACAGATAAGAGGGGTGCTTTTGGCCCACTCTGGCTGACACTGGAAGTAGAATAATTTGAGAAGTGGGGGTACGAAGTGGATCAAAGAATCCCAAAAAAGGCTCGTTTGGCGGGATTCTTATCCTTTTGGCTCAGTTTTTATCTTCTACCAGTCAGGGATTCGAAGGGAGGCGTTAGGCCAGGGACCTTCGTTGTTGCAGCCAAGTTGGCTGAGAGGAAAATGGTTGGGTTGGACACCCCCATTTTGGCGAAGATTCACAGGAGCTTACTCCATGTTTATATGGGTAAGTATCCTTTGAGAATGGTGGGACCATTCCAAGTTTTGTGGGGATGGATTGCCACTCATTTCAGGACATATGTTGTACAGAATGGAGTACAGGTTCCTGGAAGTTCTTTCAGGCCATCAGTGCAGGCATTTTCTAGAATTTTTCCGTTATCCCTCAACTCCTATGATATGAAGGTGAGGCTGAGCATGTTCAAGGAATTCCAATTCATTCCTTATAGAAACCTGCCAACTGGGAGGTTTTTTTATGATCGAACAGCTGACCTGGAATTGAGGTTATACATGCTGGCTTGCAGAGATGGTGTATTGTCCACTAGGATTGACAGAGAGATTATATGCGAGGCCTGTGCTCCATACATATTTTCACGCCAATTCAAGTGTCTACATCAAACTGTTGTATCCCCTCATGTGCATGTCAGGTCAGAGCAGCATCCGATGTTTCCCTGAAAACTATGGTTGCTGACATCTATGGAGAATACCAGGGTAGTGTTTGATCTATCAGTTTCTAGAGCGGCGAGTAACTTGACTACATGGTATGCCGAGAACCGGGTAGCGTCATACCATGAAGGGGTACTGAATCATCCGATTCCTTAGGTGGGGAAAAAAGAACTGTAGAGAAAGAAACCCTTCATCTAGAAGGTGACTCTTCTACACCCGGAGCTGATTCACCAGGTTCCTCACCCAGGGCTGACTCGCCGGATTCTCAGGATGGGGATGATGAGGCACGACATGTGTCAAAGCGTCCTCATGCCATATATAATCATCCTGTTAGAATCAAGAGACCCAATCCATTGACTCCTGGTGAGTTACTTCATTAAGGAAATTTAATTTCCATTATTTTATAGATTAACAAGTTTCATTTTCTTATCCTTATCTGTGATTGTAGGAGCTAGGAAGAAGCTGAAGTCCAAGATTGCAGGACCCTCCTCGCAGCCTTCTAGTACACATGTTGAATATCTACGACCAAAGGCTGTCCAGACACGGAGGAGTTTATATTGCGATGCTGAAACTGCCTGGCTAGAATTATGGGGAGGGCTACACATCCCTAGAATAGGGAATATTTGGGATTCCACTGATATCTGTTTTGAGGATAACCCCAATAAAGTGTGGGCTTACATCAGAGAGATGGATATTCTCATATATTCCACTGATGATTCCATTCCTATCACCAAGTGGGTGAAGGAAATGATGGATCGTGGCACCACTGAGGGGAAGATGCTTCTGGAGATGAGGAGTGGCACGATTACGTAGCTCCTGAAGATGTAAGGTTCTTTCCTTATTTTCTTTGCAACTGGATTTCAGTTAAATCTTTTTTACTCAAGGAAATTACTTTCTTAATCCTGCAGCTTGTAAGTAAAGGAACTGTTGAGGTTCCTTCACCACAGTATAGCCCTGGTGGCACCACTATAGGAGCTACTGAATCTCCTCGCAAGGTGGGTGAGGTATCTCCAGGCCAGCAAGCTATGGACGAGGAGTTAGAAATGGCCTTTCATTCTCCAATTCCTGTATTTGGAGATGATGATGTCAACACTACCAAAAATCCAAAGAAGAAAAGGCATTGAAGGAAGAATCCCATAGCTAAATGCTTCATCAGTAGTGGTAAGTCCTTCAGATAATCATGAATATTAACTCATTAAAAGATTGCTCGTATTTCTTGGGATTGCAGGGGGCTTCTTCAATTTCCCCTTTGAGGGAGAGGACTGACCCTCCTATGAGGACGATTGAGGGTGCTGGTGAACTGTCGCAAATTCATGCCGACTTGGCTGCTCTTGAAGAAGAGCCAGCATCTGTTCCCAGTACCGTTCTTGCTGCTGCTATAAGGAGAGAAGAGCCTGCTTCGGGTAAATTAATAACTCTTCATGGAATTTTGAATGAAAACATCAACTAACTTCTATTCTGTGATACTTTAGGTTCAACACGTACACCAGAACATTTGGCGGCCACTACAACTAATCCCATAATTTTCTCTGAAGAAACTGTCCAGGGTTAGAGGTTGCAGGATAAGGGTTTCCAAGAAGATACATCGAATGATCCCACTGGTGAGACTAAATAGGAATCTGAGATATCACTGGATGAAATGATGAAACTTGGCGCATCTATTGAAGTCTTTTTAGATCATGTTAAATTACCATGTAATTTAGAAGATTTTGGACGTGAGTGTTATCCTTTGTCCTGTTAAAAAATTTCTTATTAAATATCTGGACATGATTGGTTGAAATTTGAAGTTCTATCTGAGAAAGCTATTGAACTTCCAATGCCTAAAGGGGGTATAGACAACCCTACTATTGCATAGACACTAGCTTAAGTGGAGCTTAACCCGGTAGACCTTCCTAAAACCCTTCAGGAAAATCCTGTTAAAGCTAGGAAAGACGAGAAGGATCCTTCTCATGTTGTTGATCTACCATTGGGTAAGAGATAATAATATTTTTGGATGCACTTAAATTTCAAGACAACTTAATCAACTTTTTTATCCTTTGAAACTAACCAATACTTTCAATTGACCATGCATGGCCGTCAATTTCAGTGGTTAGATCTGGATGTGAAGCCTCAGCCTCTACCCCAATGGGAATAGAAATTGAAGGAATAAGGTTCAGGGGGGAAGGATAAGAACAGGGAACTTCTCTAAGTGCATTAATCCGGGAATATATTCCCCCTTGTGATAGTGATGCTGAATCAGACCCAGAGGAACAAAAGGCACTCCAATTTTCACATCACAAGGCATGGCAGAACATATGGAAGATCATATCTAAAGTTCCTCTTGAAGAGCTGTCTTCGAAGATCCCATGATTTTCATCCCTGTTTGTCATGTTGGGACTTGGCTGTTTTGGATATCAAGAGATCCATGACATGGTGAAACAAGTCATATTAAGAAGGTAGAAGGAGAAAAAGTACCATAAATATTTGACCATAGAAATGTTGTTGACCAATATCAGTGAATTTGAGGTTGTGGTGTCCCGAGCTGAGGCTGATCATGCTTCCATGTTGAAGGAGCTGAAGCATAAGATCAAGGAGAAAGACTTCCAGCAGATGCACCTTCAGCAATAGTTAGATATTGGTATTGGGGAACTTGACCAGCATAACAATTCACTGGAAGGAGTTCAAAAAAATGGTATGAAAGCCATTGTAGATTCCAAGAAAGCACTCCATCAAGATGAAAAGAGTGAAGCTGGCTGAGTGCATGAGCTTCAAGTGGTTGCTGATGAAGCTCGGGATGCTATAAATCAAATGAAGAGTTATGATTAAAGCCTCCTGTAATCCCTGAAAAAAAAAGAGAAGAGACTCCAGTCTGTGGATATCCTTCTAACTCTTGTGCATAAATAAAAAACACTTTCATCTTCAATCATTTGTTCCAGTATTGTTTTGCTACCAGCTTAAATTTTTTTTATCTAAGCCAATGAGCCTAGTAATCATAGTTTGATTTTTTCTAGGATTATAAAAATAACCCTAAAAACTTCGAATCTTCTTATTGTTCAATATTACCTAAATCATACAAAATTTATGTTTAGTGAGCTGGGACTTGACTTTTGTTTAGAGTTCCCTTGTCTTTTGTGGGAAGTTTAAAGTCATGCACGTCGGACATAAAAATGATAATGTTTAAGGTCGAAATAGCTTTGACCGAATGGAGAATGGATTAAAATTGACTCAATTCCTAGATAATTTATCTAAAAACACATTACTATATTCAAGTATGGGGGAAAACATGTAAACTATAACATAAGAAATTTTGAATCTGAGGAATGATATGGAAGAAGGGATAAAAGGCATTATAAGGAGTACTTCCTAAGAGTGAATTTTCCATTATTTAACAAACCCGTAAGGGGGTTGAATTATGCAAGGCCACTTAAGGGTATTGCCTGCATAGTCAAATAATAGCATCTTTTAGCTGATAGTTCCGTTATATAGACTACTTATGCAAGGCCGCCTAAGGGCACATGCTACATAGTCAGGAAAAATAACTCTCATAAATTTTACTTTTCTATTTCTAAAAATCCAGTGTAAGTTTATGGAGATTCAAATTTCCCAAAGCATAGAGTCTGCTGTGTGGAGAAAGGTACTTGAATATGGAGAGGATATTTCCAATCAAGATTGTCAAATAATTGGATGAATGTCACTCTTGTGAAGGTCTGACCCAAACTTAGGGAAGGGAAATATAAACCATGGACTTGAATACTTTTAGATCATGAAAAATAGTATGGGACAAATATGTTAAGGATGGATATTTTTTCGGATCCCTACATATTGTCATTAAGACAAATAAAGACAAAAGAGGTTTTCCTCCCAAGAAGGAAGTTAACACTATTTAACAAACCCGTCAGGGGGTTGAATTATATAGGGACACTTAAGGTAATTGGCTGCATAGTCAAATAATAGTATATTTTGGCTAAGAGGTCTGTTATGTAGACTGTTTATGCAAGTCCGCCTAAGGGTACATCTTGTATAGTCAGGAAAAAGAACTCTCGGGTATCAGACATTTTGTGACCATAAGTCAAGAAAAGGGTTATGGAGATCTGGAAGTATTTAGGTTTGGGAGTACGACACATCAAAATGGGAATTTTCCAATTCATGAAGAAGATACACAGACCAATGCTAAACCAAAATCATGTTGTGGCTAGGTCCTGAATTGAGGTGATGGAATTTACTACGTATCCCATAAGGATAGGAATCAATCCATACATAGTTATTGAAATATAGTTTAACATCATGTAGGAAGATAATGTAGGAGATATTAGTTTAGTGTCATAGATCTTGGACCATAATGAAGAATACACATTTGGTGTTTGTTATAAACCTGATGTGAATGAAGACCAGGGTTTTCATACCACATTCACATTTTCACAGGGGGACTTTTCATCCAAGGGACTAAAAGTGGAATTTGGGGTTAATCCTAAAGACTTGGGGCTGGATTTGAGGGATGCTCGAACATTCTTACGTATCCCATAAGAATGGGAATCAATCCATAAGTAGTTCTTGAAATACCCTCTATACAGATTTGGTTCGTACAAGTGAAGGGTGAAAGGGGACTTTAGTGTAATGATGGTTTGACACAAGATTAAAGTTTCGTGTATTTCCATTTATGCATGTAGTCTTTGGAATATAACATGATTGGAGATCAATGTAAATAATGATTCCCTCTCAGGTGATGGTGTCAAAGAATGTTGTAGTTTATTGTCTTACAGGAAAAAAGTGCGAATAGTTTAAGGTGGTATTCATGGAAAGGTGTTGTACAGTTTAACATAATATATCAAGGAAAATGGTGAAACAATGTAATAAATATTGGTTTTGGGGGCGGCTTCATGAATCAACATCATATGAGATGGAGGTGAGCCGATGTGAAGATGTTGGTTTGGGGCTTGAACCTCAAGAGGTTGCCTACGTACCCAGCCTAAAAGGCAAGGATCAAAATCTGCGTAGTTCGATTGAAGAATAAATTGGTGATAAAGTTGTTCTTGAGGAAAACGACCTAAAAATGGTGTGGGGACTTACGCATGGTTAGCAACCCAGGGAGGGTGTTATGGTTGAAGTTTACTCTAAGTTCACGTGAGTCAAACTCGGTGTGAGAAAAAAGAGGTAGAAACAACCTTAACGATGCACAGTTTAATGTCATTTAAGACATAAGGGATAAGACATAGTTTAACATCATGTTGGATGAAAGAGGGACTGTGCAGTTTAAAGTCTTACCGTAGGGACTTTGGGGACTATGTAGTTTAATGTCATGCAGTAAGGAAAATGGGGGACTATGCAGTTTAATGTTATGTAGTAAGGACAAAATAGGGGATGTATATTTTAACTTCATATATCAAGGACAAGTGCTGCACAGTTTAGCGTCATTTAGCTTGGACAACACAGTTTAATTTCATGTTGGACAAAAGAGGGACAATACAGTTTAATGTCATGTTGGACGAAAAGCATTTGTGTTACACAAAATACTTCTTCAAGAATCTTGCATTGGTTGGAGTCGTGATGAGTTCTTCATCCATTTGGATTAAAGAATAAGCTCCATTGGATTAGACCTTATGTATTGAGTAAGGTCCTTCCCACTTTGGCTCAAGCTTGGGAGGTTTCTTTCCTGGTATCATTGGATTTCTGAGAACCAATACCAATTCTCCTTGAATGAATAAACGAAGATGAACTTTTTTTGAAAGAACATGCTATTCGATTCTGATAGACTTCCAAATGGTGAAGGGTGCACAATATTTTCTCATCTAATCATTCCAATTCATCCAATCACATTTGAGATTGTTCATATTGTACATGACTGATCACAAATGGCTACTCTGAGCGAAGGTAATTGAACCTCAATGGGAAAGACTGCTTTTGTTCCATATACCAATGAATATGGAGTAGATCGCGTAGCAGTGCGGGTGGTGGTCTGATAAGCCCATAAAGCATGAAAATTTTTATCAGGACATGATTTCTTATCTTTATCAACCATCTTTTGCAGTATGTTTGAAAGAGTATTATTGAAGGATTCTATTTGTCAATTGGACACTGCATGATATCGAGATCAATGGTTGGATTTGATGTTGTATTCTTGATACAACTTCCTTACCTCGGATGAACAAAAGTTGGTGCCATTTTCCGTCAATATGGTATGAGGGACACTAAATTTGGTAATGATGTTAGAATTGATGAAGCTAACAATTCTTTTATAACTAACTTATTTTAGAGGTATTTCCTCTTCCCATTTGGAAAAGAAGTCAGTAGTAGTAAGAATATACTTAAACTGCTTGGATGTAGCCAAAGGGTAAGGTCCTACTTCATCTATTCTCCATGTGGAAAATAGCCATGAGTATTTAGATATATGAAGAAACTATGGGGCTTGATGAATGAAGTACGCACATACTTGGAAAGAATGACACTTCTTAGTGAAATCAACCCAATCTTGTATCATTGAAGGCCAAAAGTATTCAAGCCTTTGAATTTGATCAGACAGTCTATGTCCAAACAGGTGGGCACAACAGACTTCAGCATGTAATTCTTTCATGAAAGCCATTGTCTCTTCACCATCAATACATCTGAAGAGAAATCCATCAAAACCTCTCTTGTATAGAATTTTTTTTCTAAGTGATCTGGGCTATAATAAAGAGTAAAATTGACCACCATTCGCCGGACTTGTTCTTTCCCGGCTCTATCAGATGTGAGTGTTCCATTTTGTAGGTATTCTTTTATAGGTGTCATACATCCTGTAGTATGACCATATGGTTTAGAAATAGGACTAATTTCATTGATTTCCTCTGTTCTAATATGAACATAAGGTGAAATTGTACGATGGTCGGCAATACTGATGATTGTCTCATACCTATTTGGATCTGTCAGAGCTGTGACTATATTATCCAATGCGTCAGCTTGGGAATTTTGTGATCGCGGGACATAAGAAAATGTCGGTTCTGAAGGAAATTCCACCATTAACTCTCTGATGTAATCATATAAAGAGATTAACTCTTCTTTTCTGATGGCATAATCCACATTGACTTGTTTGATTACCAGGTCTGAATCACGTTTCACCTTTAAGTGATTCACTTGTGCCTGAAGCGCGAACTCCAATCCTACGATGAGAGATTGATATTATGCTTCATTGTTTGTACCTCCTTCCCACAATAAGAAGGAATAGGGTATCAATTACTTTTTCGGGGAAATAAGAAAAATTCCTAACCCGGCTTTGTTGAATTTATGATCTTCCATTTCCTTCCCTATTAGACTTCTAGAAGCACCATCGAAGTACATTTCCCATGTATGAAGATTATCTTGAATAGAAAATACTTCCACCTTATGAAGTTCAATATCTAAGGATGTATCTTCTACTGAAGGGTGTTCAGCAAGGAAATTAGACAGAGCTTGGACCTTTATTTCCTTTTGGGAAACATACTGGATATCAAATTGCTATAAAATAACTACCCAACTTACCAGACGTCCTATAAGTATTGGAATACTAAGGATGGATTTGAGCGGGTTATTGCAAGATACCAGTTGAACTTCATGATGTTGCAGGTAGTGTCTCAATTTCTGAACTGCAAAGATTAATTCAAGGCAGCACTTTTCAATACTTGAATATCAAGTTTCTACTTCAAGCATAATTCTATTGAGATCGTAAAGGCTGATTTCATTCCCAGCATCATTCTTATGGGAAAGGAATCCACCCAATGATTTCTCTAAAGCTTTCACATAAAGAATAAGTGGTCTTCCTTCAACATGTGGCATTAATACTGGTGGAATCAAGAGATATTTCTTGATAATATTGAATGCTTCTTGACATTCTTCAGTCCACTGGAAAGTGACTCCCTTATTCATCAATTTGGTGAAGGTTAAACTTTTTCTTTCCAAATTGGCGATGAAACGCCAAATATAGGCCAAGTGTCCTTGAAGTACTCTCAATTCATTCAATTTTCGAGGAGGTGACATACCCAGGATTGACTTTTTCTTCTCAGGATTGACTTCGATACCACGATGGCGTACAACAAAGCTGAGAAATTTTCTTGAGGTTACCCCAAAAGCACATTTTAAGGGGTTCATCTTCAAATTATGTTGTCAAAGTTTGTGGAATATGATTTCCAAATCAGCCAAGTGATTAGAAAATTTTCTAGATTTAACCACCAAATCATCCATATAACATTCAAAAAATTACCTAAAAAGGGTTTGATGATACGGTGCATGTCACATTGATATGTTGCGCTTTCATTATTCAGGACAAAGGGTGTTACCCGATAGCAAAACACACCCTGAGGGGATCTGAAGGCTGTAGATTCTTCATCTTCTGGAGCTATTCAGATTTGATTATACCCAGAATATCCATCCATGAAGGAAATTCCTTCATAGCCAGAATTTGCATCAATTAATAGTTCTGTGATCGGAACTAGAAAATCATCCTTGGGACAATGCCGATTAAGATCTCTAAAATCAATGAAAACTCTAATTTGTCTATTATTCGTTTTCATAGGGGCAATATTATCCACCCATTTGGGATATTGAACTTCTCTAATGAAGTTAGCTTTGATAAGCTTATCCACTTCAGATTCAATTTTGGAAGAATAAGTTGGGTGTGTTCTTCTTGTGGCTTGCTTAAATCCTTAATGTTCTTCTGGAAAACCAAAATGATGAGTAGCAACATCAGGATCAATCCCTGAAATTTCTGTATAGTTCCAAGCAAATATATCTCGATTTTTCTTTAAAGATGAAATATACATTTCTTTCTCTTCAAGATTCAAGGCCGCACTAATTAATGTGGGGTGTGGATCTTCTTTTGTACCCAGATTTATTTCGGTGAGTTCATCCACAGTGGTAGAGATACCTTCTTCAAATACTAGAGGAGCATCTCTGAGATCTTCCTATTCTTCTTCAACAAGTGTTATTTCTTCTGTTTCTACTTTCATAGTAGATGAGGAAGTAGAATTTCTATGATCAAGATAGATGTTAAAATTTGAACATCTTGAAGAAGAGGATACCATTTCTAACCCTATTGATGATGAAGGGTCTTCCTTGGGTAATAAATAGGAGATGATGGATTGAGAATTGACATCATCATTTATCTCTGACATTGCTATAACTTCTTATGGCCTGGTAGATGAAGTATAGAATTGCTGAATTTTAGCGGATGTAATGAAGACATCTCTATTTGAGCTTTCATCATTTCTTGGTGAATTACCTATTTCTCCCCTACTATCTGGCTTGATTTCCATAACTGACATTATGGAAGTTTCCATAAGAATATTTGTATTTGGGTCTATCTTTTCAATTTAACTGATAGAAAACACATAATTTGTACTCAATGCATGAATGGGTTTACTGGAATCTTTTCCAAACCATATGAAGCATTAATTTTGGTAACCTCTTTTATTGTAGATACCTCTTTTCCCTCCATGTGATAGAATTATGCCTCAATGTATTGAGATTCACATGTTTTGAATGGGGCTTTATCACCATACAATGTCCCAATTGGACTATTGAAACAATAATTGATACATTGATGGTATGATGAAGGTATATAAACATGGTGATGTAGCCAAGATCTTCCAAGAAAAATGTGGAAAGATGTGTCATGATGAAAAACCATGAAATCTGAATTGGATACAAGGTCCCCAAACTGAGTTCTGTGTGTAATCTCGTTCAGAGGTTCCTGTTCATTTTTATCATATCCTTGAAACATCATAGTAGAAGGAGATAAATCAGATTTGTTGAGGCCCAATCGACGAAGTGTACGAATAGGGATGAAGTTGAATCCTGAACCATTATCAATGATGACTTTTTGGATGTCTATATCATTGACCTTTTTAGATAAATACAAAGATCTAATATGTCCATGCACAAGATCATCTTCATCTTCATCTGTAAAAGATGTCACTGCATGGAATTCTGCAGGATCATTCTCTACATGGTAGACTTCAGTTGCATCAATTTTAGTTTCGAATTCTTGAGGACTTGGAAAAGCCTCAATGAGTGCCTCCCGAAGATCCATTGATAGATTTAAGGCATCCAGAATTGATAACTTGTCCGGTACTTGGGCCAAATGTTTCAAGATATCGTACTTTTGGTCCAAAGGTCTGTGTTTCCCAATAGGAACATGTGGTTTTGTAGGTGCCTTAGAAGTTGATGCTTTGGAAGTAGATGAATCTTGTATCAGGGTAGGAGTTGGAAATACTCCTGGATTTGGAAGATTAGACCGAATGGGTCTTTTTATTTTCTGAGAGGAAGAAGGTGTAACCTCTAACCGATCTTCCAAAATAACTGATCCAGGATTGAATCTACCATGTGTGGAAGAACTTTCTTATTCTTGTTGTGCCCGCTGAAGAGCTATGCCACGAGTTTCTGCTGCATATACAGTTCTAGCAGGGGTAGGATTGAAATAGTTTATTATGGGATATCCATGTCTTCCTCTGTATCCTAGACCTCTGGAACTCCATCTAATTCCTCTGTTTGATAGAGGGAACTCATGCTCATCATGATCGAAACTCTGACTGTCATAAGGATCTGTTATGTGAATCATGTTAACATAACCAAAATTCAACTCTTCATCTGATGAATACTCCGCCTGATTAGCTAGTTTAGGCTATGCCTTTTGGTGGGGCAGTGCCCGTGGTGTTGAAGTAGATGGAATAAAATATGCTAGAGTCAAAGACAACTTGGGCTTTGAAACGAGCTCATCTTCTTCTAATTTCTCTTCTTTCTTTGAATTATGCTTCTTATTTGAGGACTTTCCTTCTGATGAAGGTGGTTTTGATATGGAATTCATAGAAGAAGACACAATTGGTTCCTTCAATTGCGTTCGTAAAATGGAATGAGTTCGGTTGATCGTTTTCCTGACCATCCAGTCATCATATTTTTGCGCTTTTTTTTACTTCATGCCACTCGCCTTCTTCCTCTTGATCTGTAGCAGTAACACATGCTACTTGGGCTGAAAAACCTTTTAGTTTGAATTGTCCCGTGTCCACCATCTTTTTTAGGAGGTCTTTGAAGACAAAACACTCCTGAATGGGATGCCCCAACATCTAATGAAATGGGAAATAATTGGGAAGGTCTTCATATCCTTCCTTGTTCGGCCTTTTAGGCCTTGGCAACTGAACCAAATTATTTTCCAGAGTAGAAATGAAGTAGCCAGAAACTTGTTCATTTTGGAAAGAATAAACTTTGTTCTTTAACTCCTAAAACTGTTTCCGTCTTTGATCTCTTTGATAATATTGATGAAACGGCCTCTGATATTGACTCTCTAGAGGTGGAGCCCTTCGATAAGATGAAGGTTTTGATGTAGAAGCAGGTATAGGTGATTGTTTAAGTGTAATCGTTGCAGTATATGCTCTACCCATTCTCCTTCCTGGAACTGATGGAATTACATGAGTTTTATCCTTAGTCTTTGTAATAGATTCTTCAATCTGTTGAGCGATTGAAGTAAGGTCTCGAAACCATCCTATGTATTTCACAGGGATCAATGGTGTGCGTAATTTATCACACAGATTGGAAAAAATTCTTCTTGAGGGAGTGTTAAACATAAGGAATATGTTAATCCCTTCCAACGAGCAATGAAATCTGAAACCCTTTAATTCTTCCATTGCTTACAATTTTTAAGATAAAAAACTGTCGTCTTTGGAAACATTGAGCTGAATTGAAGAAGGAATCGTTGGCAGAGATCCTCCCACCCGGTAATTGACCGGTATTGCAAGCTTGTATACCAGACAAAAGCAGGACCTTGTAATGACTGTACAAAATACCTGAGCTTAACTGCTTCTTGTTGTTAAGGAGTTCTCATCATAGGATCACAATGAGAAACAAAATGTGTTAAGTGTTGTTCTGGGTCTCCCTAAATATTAAAAATTGAGAATGTGGTACTTGAAAAATTTTATGGGGGAGGAATTGCATCAACCCATTCAGGGTAAGATCTATTTTTTGGTTGAATTTGGACACGCTTTCCTTCCATATCTTTCAGCCAAGTTGTTAATGACTCAATGTTAGTCATTATCTTTTGAGAAACATCTGGTTGATCTTGGACCTGAGAAATTGCAATAACTGGAGCTTGAACATGTGTGGTGGCTGGTACTGTAACTGATGGTAGCACCACCGGTTGTTGCTACGCATGACCCATAGGATTAGACCTTTGAGGGTGTACTGGTAAAGGAGGATATTCTTGATCCATCTTAGTAGCTGCAACAAATTACCTTGACTGACTGACTCTAGCACGCTTAGGAGGAAGACTACCTTGAAGTAGTTCTGCATTCAACCTCTTTAATTCCTTCATTTCTTCCTCTTGTTGTACGAACGTTTTCTCTAGTGAGAGTGATTGGCCTTCTCCAGAGGAAGGGTGAAATGTGACCTGATTATTTATTGTCCCCTTGTTGGACGCCTTTTAGAGAGGGGGAAGTTGGTTATATGAAGGAATACCTAGATTCTGGGTAAGCCTTTGATTTCATGTATGCACACCTTCGTCATTAGCCTCTGTGTGCACAACCTCTTGAGCAGGAACTTCCTCATCTGATCCTTCTGAGGGAATTTCATGTGCTGGGGGATTAGTGACAATGTAATTGATGACATTTATTGATGCATAATGCATTACATCACTTCTATCAGCATTTCTGCGATATTGTCTTCTTCTATTCACTTGATGAGACATTGCCTTTTGTTGAGTTGATCCCTCATGAACTTCTTGATGAACCGTAATTTGGAAAGAATATCCTGATAATTAGGCTCTACGTTCCTCTTGATGATTCTTCCCTAATCGGAATAAGACTAACTTTATTTGAGGAATAGATTGAGGATCTGAAAAAGTCCCCAGTCTGGTGGACTGGGGATGTTCCTATTGTTCCTGCTCAAATCCTCGAATCCTATTTGTTGATTCCGAGGGTTAAGCTAAAAGAGTCCCTAGTCTGGAAAGATGAGGTGGCTCTTGAGCTTCTACATCTAATACTTTCTTAAAACCTCTCCTAATTTTGTGGACTTTAGTCCATAAATTGGCTGGATGCATCAACCTACATCCACTCAAATCACCGGCTCAAATTACCATTAGATGATTTATGACACTTCTGTCACCTGAAGATGCACCCGCTCTAAACAAGATGCCTATTCGATATTCTCATTTTCCTGATGCAAGAGTAATTCAACAACTTGTTCTTTGTATGCCTAAATTTGGGAAGAACTAGTTGAGGCCCGTTCTTGATCAAGCCTTTGATTACAAACAAAACTAACTGGTTGTGGCCGACCATGGGCAATAACATTTCATGAGACCATTTTTGGCGGGCTTTGTTGAATGGAGAGTACAGTGAAATGCATTTCTCCATGAACACCTCATACCCCGATATGAATACCAGATAGGGAATTGGCATTTAACTGGCGCAACCTTTTTAGTGCACCAAGGCATGAACACTGAAGGGGTCTCTGCTGTTTTTTAGCCTTTGGATATTGGGAAACTGAGAGAGATGCCAAATCAATTTGGCATTGTAACCCTTATATTATCTTGACATGATTTTCATATTCATCATAAGATAATATTTTCTTTTACAAGTGACAAAAAGTTCTCCACATGTTGAGACGAATATCGTGAATACAATCTTCTGTCAACATCTCTGGAATATCATACTGAGAGTCAGCCAAAGGCCAAAACATGACTGGTACTTCGCCTTTCTCAAGTTGTTTTCTCATATTCATCATTTCCTCTTTATCATTCAATGAAGATTCTTCTACCTGATTAGACCAAATCTCGTGCTCCTTTTTTGCTTTATCAGATTCAACAAGATTGGTAGAGAATTCATTCATCAAACTAGAAGATGAATGACCTGGGGTGGTTCGAAGAATGACCTACACCCCGGGTTATCTTCTGATTGAGAAAGTATATCACCTGCTAGCGGTAAAGCATCAGACATGACTGGCTTCACATTTTCAAGTACCTAAAGATAAGAGGGATTTCTTGTTACTATATTGTCCTTTGAAGAATTTTCAAGGCAACACGAATTACAACTACGGAGAGGACTTTCACAGATAAATTCATCATCATGGGGAGGACCACCATGGTGGGTTACAACAAAAGATAAAACCTTTTGCTCCTTGATCTTCTGGCCATGCAGAGGGTTCTCATGGATCTCATCTGAAGATGATACTTCGAGATCGGCCGAAATATCATGAAGAAATCCTTCATGAGGAAGTTTCTGATAAATACCTTCAGAATTATTGTTCCCACTATTGGGAAATGAGAGAGTAGAATCTTGAGTTGCAACAGATAATTGTCTGAGTGCATCAAGAACTCCAGCACCAAGCAAAGATTTATTAGAGAGTGGCTCTAGATTTCCTGAATGTGCTAGAATGGTCTTTTTCTTAGATGCCTTCTTACTCACTTTAGGAACCACTTGTTGACAAAAGTGGTTATTATGGGCAGGTGTATGTGCCTGCTCAAGAAAAATGGTCATGTTAGGTTGATTATCTCCATTCAAATCAGGTGTATGTGTCTGAATTGATTGTCTGTATGACATGGGGGAGTATTCCCTATAACCCTCTTAGGCCGGAACATAGGTTTTTATTTGTTCTGGAGTGATATGTTGATGTGTCACTCCATTGATAGGGACAAATTTATGATTCTTTCCCTATTATGCTGCTGAAGTTGTTATAATATTCCGATAGGCATCCAGAATATGGGTAGGGATTTACTTCCGCTCTTCCACCATTGTCAGAATGTGCTTAGTGACTTCAGCTGCTGGAATGGGAATATATATCCATTCCATGCTTGGAGTAGGTGTGTATTCCTGGTCCTAACCTCCTTTTCCTATCAGTGAATTCTGACTGTACTCATGTGTGGGGGCAGAGAGTTGAGTCTGCTCCAAATTAGTCGTCGGAGCTTTCTGACTGACTTCTCCAGGTGATACCAAACGAGACTGTTGGCAGACTTGATGAAAATTGGAAGGTGTATGTGCCTACTGTGTATTCTTCGTCAATTATGGTTGACAGATTTCCTTTAATACTGGCAGACGAGACTGCTGACAGAATTGTTGATTGTAAATAAGTGTATGTTCCTACTTATCAGTTGACACAATATTAAATTGGCATGCTTATTAGGTTGCAGTCAGAAGAACCTGCTAACTGGTTGATGAATAATATACAATTGTATATGCCTGCCTATAATACACCTTCAGAATTTCTTGGAGGGATTGGTGTGTTACTTCCAGACAAGCCTTCTGGGAAGTAACATCAGGACAGATGGGTGTATATGCCCGCTCATTGTTTTCCATCAAGTTTTCTTTATGGACTTCTCTAGAGGGGGAAGAAGTAAGAACCTACTCCTTGTTGACCAGATTTTTCCTATGGCGGTTCGTCTTGCGGACTCGGGTCTGAGGAACCTGAACCGAACCCCTAAAGGTGATACCCTCATCATGTTGAGGGTGCACTGTCGCAGGACTCTGGCGGCGATTGTTGATGGGAGCACTCGGGAAGGAATCATGTCTCCTTGAATTAAGGCCTTGAGTGACCTTCTCATTCACATCCCCATAATATGGGAGAGACTGGTGATTGCATTCCGGGGATAACGACCCGAAACGGTTGGAGACGGTGGTTGGCACCACCTTCTTCTTGATCACTGGTCGTCGTTTTTCGGACAACCAGGGTGAATTATTGACTTGGAGGGCTTGTCGAGTGGCCTCCAGAGTGAGAATGGTACCTTGTTGATGTTATTCCTTAACCAGTGCATTTGAGACCCAATGTTGAAGATGCTGAGTAGGTGATGTCGTCCTAAGAGTGGATGAGGATCCAGTAGGAGTAGTAGCAGAAGCATTTACATGTGTGAACATTAGAGATTCCATTTCTGTAATGCAGAGAGATCTTGGAAAAGAGTGCATGTTTGATACAATAGACATAATCAAGAAAATTTCGGCCACTACATCTTTTGGATGAGAACATATGTTATTGATTTTTTTGTTGGCCCTCTCATTGAGTTTAAATAGGGTCCTAACAAATAAGCAAAACAACATTTAACTTGGTTAAGGATTCACGCCGGGCTCACCTTTTTTATTTCCTCTAGAAATGGGTTTGACCTTGTCTATTTAAGGTTCAAATATTCCAATCAGTTTCTAACGGGTTTATTCGTAGAACCGAAAACACCCAATGATTCTATATCCATTTGGACCTACTTTCCAAAGGTAGGTGCTCATTAGTTGGGGACCGATGAGGCTTAAGAATTTTCATTGGTCGAGAGGATGGGAGGTCGGACTCATCACACCTTTTTAGGGGGAATTATTGTCTACTCTGGGACTCTCTTTATAGATTTGGGTTATGTTCGTGAATTCTTATTAAATTAAGTATGAAAATGAGCTTTCCTTTAGATCTGACAATCAATGATTAATATGTAGGAGATTTAGAGAATCTTTTATATGTATTTTTGGTTCTTCATTAATAGAGAATCATCCAAATTTATTTATAGATTCTTAGTCAATGGTATCCTTCAATACATTATATAGAAATCTCTTGGTCATTATGATAACCATACTGGTTTTAAAGCCACTCAGTGGGCACTTGAAGTTTATTGTCGTTCAGAAGGACATGGATTATTTCAGAGTTGAGATCGTACCCGCATATGGGCTACCTACGTATCCTTGTTAGAAAAGGAATCATAACCCACGTAGTTTGATTGAGTAAGTATGAGGTTTATGGATGATTGATGGCCCAAATAAAGATGTCATAATTACTTTTATGCTTTATGCTCACGTGAGTCATGCTCAGTGTGAGAAACAAGAGGTATTAGTAAAACCTAAATATTGTGCCACGAAATATGAAATCATAAGAAATGATGTGGGGCTTATGTATGTATGACTACCCATATAGATGATGATCGGGAGTTAATTTAGGGAAGAAGCCCGGGAACAGGGTCCATAAAGGTATATGTTCTTTATGGAGATTTGGATACTTACCTTAGGACTTAATCCTGATAAGGATACCCAAATTATATGGGGATTATGATTGTGTTTTATTTATGGGAAGGAAGTCCGAACCAAAAGAAATTAATACTTGGGGATTACTCCTAAGGAGGATGCCTAGATTAAAGGAATTTGAGATTTAGGGCTTATTCCCAAGAAGGAGGCCTAGGTTAAGGGAATTTAGAATTTGGGGCTTACTTCTAAGGAGGATTCCCAGATTAGGGAACTTGGGGCTTACTCTTAAGGAGGATAACCATATTTGGGAACTTGGGGCTTAATTTTAAGGAGGATGCCCAGATTAAAGATCTTATCATCATAAAGGATGAGGTTGAATGATGGAAATATCTAACCTTAGTGACATAAAGATATGTAAATCAATAGGTTTTGAGTGATGTTCCATAAAAGTTCTTTCAGATAAGGAACCCAACAAAGGAACCATGCCATAAATGGATTTGAAGAAAGTTTTGAAGGAAAAAACATGAAGAGGAGAGGTATATTTGAAGAAAAGAGTTGAATAGGTAGGAGGGGCACCCAAAAAGAGGCAGGCACGCAAGTCTTGTTTGGGCGCACAAGTCCTGGTGGCGCAAGTATACTTGCGCGACATGGGTGTACTTGGGTGACAGTTAACCCATTGGGTAATACTTGGATGAGACTTGGCTAAAGACCTTAGAATTATCCCTAAAGGATTCCAAAAGGGTGGTGCACAAGTTCTGTTGAAGGGATAAGGTGGTGCCCAAGTGTGGCCATTTCCCTTAAAGGCAAGACACTTATATGTGCAAGTGTTGATGAATTCCAACACTTAGGCCTTATTCCTCTTCTTTATATCTTCCATTCTATGTAAGAAATTACCTTATAAGTGTTCGGGAGACTTCAAGTAGAGACTAGGGCTCTGAGAGCTTAAATATGACTTTTGGATTTTTGTCCCCGAAATGGGGGGCCCACAGGGGGTATTTATAGGCCATTGAGGACCTTGGGCGAAAAAATATTAGGGCACCCAAGTCACCTGCATGACCAATATGTGGCGCGAAGGTATACCTACGCGACCATGATGAAACTTGCGCGACCCATGCTTAACGAATTCCTTGTTCATGACTTTGTCAATTTTTTATGTTTCTTCAAAGGATGAATCTCTTTGTGCTTAAGGTATTCCCCTTTTTCATTCGTTAGACTCTTTGACAGAAAGGAGCATCAACAGTCCCCCTCACCTAAGAGTGGGTATTTTTTTTATAATGACGAGATGACGAGTGACACACTTTATGGCAAGTTATGGTGGTTCCCTAGACATGAGGTGGATGCATTAGATGAGAAGATGCTGCAATTAGAGTTCCAAGCGATGTGAATCAAGGTATGAATCCTTGGTTGTAAGTTGATCCATTATTCACTTAATGGATCAAACATTATAATCATCTCATGATCTGGTCGAAACTTTATTTTTTCATGGTTTATTATTTAGTGAATGTGTAGTTTAAGCGTGATCACATGGAATAATTAACAAGCATGCATAGATAAAATGAACATATGACATGATGAATTTTCTATTTATTGCATGGCCAGTTATGAGTTTAATAACATTGTATGTGCTATTAATATAAAAAATGAATTCTTTCATTACTTTAATAACACAAAACCCACAATAAATATTATGTTTAAACCACCTTCCATCATTCAAATTTGGATAAAACTGGGTGTTTGAGGTGTCGGTCATGCCATAACTGAGTGCACTTATTACTTCTGGGAAGTTCTTATGATGTTGGTGGGTTAACTTAACTAATGTGGTACTAAGGATTAGCCATATCTAACATGCTATCATTTTATAAACAAATGTTATGTAAATCAAGTAATTATTTTAGAAGTTGGAGATTCACTAAATAGATCAAGGAACCACGAGTTAATGTGGTTGGCTAGTCAAAAGCCTACCTTGAACCCTCCAAGTAGTGGTGTAGATATAGCTTTTAGACTATGAGGGGAGGTTCATGAATCCTTACCACTAGAATAATCAAGAGATAGAGTATTATGATTCTAGTATATAGGGTTCCTAGAATTCAATAAAATAGTGGGAGACATTTAATAATTTGATTAATAAAAAATTTCTAAATTGGTAATCGAGATAAAAAGCACTAATATGCTGGAATTTTGTTCTTTTAGAAAATGGAAAATTATACCACAATAAGTACTGAGATAAATAATTGAAAAATTAAATTTCCACACCAGTATCAATATCCAAGTATAGTATAGGCACTTGCGCATACTACTATGATATAGGAAACTCAAGGTGCATGTGTCCCCAAAACCTTTTAAGTCACCTCAAGAAGCGAGGGTGAGAAATTTCTTACACGAGACTCATGTATAGAGAATATAATGGTTATTTCATTATCCTATCATCAACATTTGATTCTAGTTGCAGTCACTACATTAGGACATGAATGATATAACATGTGGTCTCATCTTTGAGAAGTCTATGTGGAGAAACTAAATCAAGATATGAATAAGGTGATGGTTACACCGACATGTTTAAATTGAAATATGGATATTGCTTTTTTAAAAGATCCCTTCTCATATCATTTTCACCTATTTACTCAAGTCTCATTTTAAGTATCAAAATGAATAATATTTATTAAATGCTTCATTACCCTTTTTGGTAAGTTCTCCATGTAAATAAGAATAGAAAAAACAGATTAATCTTTAATTATTGTGGCGAAAAAATAGAAAGGTAAGGAAAAACGACAATGTAAAGTAATTACAAAAGTGCATTTGAAATTTCCTTCAATTAAAGCGGTACTAAAATAGTTTATTTAATTTTCATATCATAAAATAAAACAATTAAAGTTTAAATGTAATTAACTGATCTAAATAAACAAGTTACCGCTTTTTATTTAGGTTTATTCATCAAATTGAAATGTAATGTTTTAGTTTTACTTCTTGGGTATTTAATAATATATTATTATTGAATATGTGTGTTTAAATACAACAACCAAGCATAAAAACATTACTAGATGTTTGGTTTATTCTACAACCAGCTGAAAAAGTGTGATTCCTATGTTAGCGGTGAGAAGTACACAACTCCTTTATTGGAAAGTTAATGATTCATGTAGAACTATTATTGAGTATAACCAAAGAATTAATATCACGTGTTCTTGGTCACAAGGATACATTATTCAAGTTTCAGTAATTAATGTTTTTTCATACCTAATGTTCAACCAATAGTTCAATAATACTAGAATTATAGGCAATATCTCTATGAATATAAGATGTAAGACATAGTTTACCCAGTTGTGGAAAGATAAATATTTTTCAAGAAAAACTTAAAGTATATGTAAAATATATGCATGATTTATTTTTTAGGCTCAATAAAACTAATCAACTTTGGTATTATTGACACATATACTTAGTTTTGGGTGAACGAACCATTATGAATAAAGGTAATTCACAAGGCTATTAGAATTAGTTCAACATGTGAGTGTGAAATATTCTAAAGGGTAAGAGAATGATAAATATACTTCATTAGATTCCTTTAAGTCATTAAGGAATGTTAAAATGTTGTATATGAATGGTTAGGAGATATGATTTACTTTGGGTCAAAATACTGAAGAATACCTTGACCAAGCATTCATCAATCATGATAATGTAGCATGGAGTAACTCCTAAGAGCACATTACCTTATCTATGTCACGAAATTGATGTTAATGAGGAGTATCGATGATGAAGTATTACATGTCAACATTGATCAACAAAATGTAGTGCACATAAATTCCTAAATGCACATTTTATACATCAAAGTTATGATGTTTTTAGTATCGATGTTGCAACTTGAAAAAACATCCATTATATTTCATCACATGCTTTACAAATAATGGTTACATCTCATAACTATATGCCAAATATAATTACTAATGGATATCATAAAAATTGTATTATGATGGACATCCATTAAGTCATAAGTACATGTTTTTAGATGTAAATATTTTTGTTAGGATATAAAAAACTTTCATCAAGCTAAACACTATGTGCATCTAAGTAATTATCTTAACGATTGTTTAGGATATTACCTGAATACCTAAGAAATAAAATTAGTATTCAAGTGATTGACTAAATTTCTATAAGGTTTCACATCTCTTTAGAGATAGTTGGATCCATATTGACTTGGTTTTAGTCAATGAAAGAGATACACATGTAGTTGTCATAGGAACTAGTTCCACAAGCACATGTGGAATAGGAATGTTCCAAAGACACATACTGCCTAGGAAGGATAAAATTGTGGTGATTGTTTTTGTATTCATTGACACTAGTGATCTATTATTCATTGTGAATAATATTTACTACAAGTATGTAGTGTGTGGAAATTAGATGAAATTGAAAAGACCAGTTAAAATTCAATAATGGATTCCATGTATCAAAGTGAAATAGAGCTTATAATTTTGAATACTATTGAAATTACTCAATTGAGTTGATACATAGATGGTAAAAGTGTAGTGACAATGAGGATTTATTGGTTATACCAAGTTGGTATTCCTAAATCCATTAGAATTTAACTTGTCATAGCTAATTTCTATGATCATTATATTGAGAATTAGATGTCATGACCACCATTCGTGGAAGCTGTCTATACGATGCAACTGGAAAGGGATAGTCACATCACACAATTATAATAATGTTTTCGAGTTATTGAAATCCAATTTAGGATTGAAGTAAGAAATGGGATAATAGGATATTCATTTAGAATTATTGTTATACATGCGTCTCCCATAAGTTAGTGGGATCAAAATTGTTTTCCAGGTAAAATATGTTCAACAACATATAGAAAACAAATATCGGTCTTCAAGATAGTTAAGACCATAATGAAAGAATCTATTCTCCAGTTATTGAGTTAATGTAGAAATCTGTGTTCTAGGGAAAATGATCTATTGAGGTATATCTAATAGTTTCTTATACCTATTCAATCATACATATAGTGACATGGTATTGTAAAATAAAAAATGGAACAATTCAAGACTAGAATTATTACCAGTGTCACTTGGCATATCTCTATCTAGTTTGACATGTATGTGACATGGGAGGAGATTAATGTTATGATTTTAAATCCATATTCTTAAGAAATTGATCAATCATGTATGTCATAATATGTAAAAATAGATATAGCTAGTATATAATTTATAGTTGGAAAATATTAGTTATATCCAACAGCACTACAAGTGAAGTTGTTAGAACTATCTAATTGAACTTCAAAAAGTACACATGATATGTACCTATGAAGTGGAGAAGAGAGGAAACTAGTTTTCAAGGGACATAAACTAGTATTCTTTATATCCATGTAATCTAATGTTGTAGTTAGTCTAAGGTGATGAGTGAGAAAATCCATATAAACTAGTGGTATCCATACCTACAAATACTGAGTACATTGCAGCTTTTGAGGATGCTAAAAAGTAGTTAATTGTAATGATTTGTTGCAGTTCTTGGAATCACACCAAGTAAGTAAAGCATTATCGTAATGTAAATTATGATATTATTATGATCCAAGATGTCAAGTTATGATTGTGGATAAAAGGGATATAGTTAGGGATACCATCTCTTGAGAAGTTTTAGTCAAGGTGATGATGTCATAAATAGCAGAATCGCCATGCAGAGGATTTGTAGAAGGCCCAATAGCTAAATATGTGACTCAACATAAACATGATATTAATAATGTGAGTGATAAAATGTGTGTTTAGTAAGTTGGATCTAGTGAAATAGGGATTTTTTAAATAGTGGGTTCTCTAGATATAATTATAAGTTACTTTTGTTTACCATATAATGTATACAAGTTAAATATATATGATAATTACTTACCATTATAGTGTAGATATTTATGCATCCACTATTTAATGGTAATGTCCATATATTACTAGTCAAATCAAAATGTTATATCATATCCTATTATATAATGAGAACCTTGAGATACTATGAAATTAGTCTTAAACAAAGGTCATATGGTCTACATGCATCTTAATGACTGTACATAGTACATGTTTGACTGTCAGGTCCTGGGGGATCATAAGCATTAATAATTATTCTCGTGAAATTCACACTTGGTGATCTCTAATAGTGATATCATGAGGGCAGACCCTCCAATAGGAACACCACATGTTTTGGTGTCAGTGGAGGTTCCTATCTATGGACATGTGTAATTGTCTCCTAACTAGATATCATTTACAATGTGTGCAATTTGATCACGTACTTTGATGACAGGTGAAAACCATGATGATGAAACAATGGTGAGTTAGTTTGTATTGGGTTCATCATTAGCGGAATAACATTGGTTGAATGGTAAAAAAAGATTTTTCACTTCCATGTTAAGGAAGTTATATATCTCGGGCCATGTTGATCAGGATGGTAGTACATTGATAAATCCATGGCCATGGTAGTCCAAGGTAAATTTGTCTAGTCATATAAAAAATAATATAGAAAGAAAAAGGTGATGAAATGGGTGTTCATTCTTCTTTATGAGATATTAAAGACAAAGAGATTATATGGCATTGTGTGTGTTCATAGGTTGGTTGTCGATGTTATGACAATCCTTATCTCTTTAGGGGCTAGGATGGGTTGCTAGATCCCACTCTTAGTCTGTGAATAATATTACTACTATTGAGATAAGGTCCTAGAGGGTCACACACAATATAATATTCAAGAATCATCCAT
The DNA here is from genome assembly GCA_963277665.1 of Viscum album. Classification (NCBI taxonomy): domain Eukaryota; kingdom Viridiplantae; phylum Streptophyta; class Magnoliopsida; order Santalales; family Viscaceae; genus Viscum; species Viscum album. The sequence continues at coordinate 597,507,291 of OY728134.1, read as the reverse complement.
ATTCAGTTGAATAATAGTTTTGGACATTGTGGGCCCCACCACTGGGGTCTGGGCTTTGTTCAAGGAGATACGATCACCAAATAAATAAATAAATTCACATTAATCAAGTTTAGAATAATGGGAATTGAATTTATTTAATAATTTTTTTTAAATTTTTTAATTTAAATACAAGAAAATATTATTTGAACAAATATTAGATTACAATATTCATGCTTCATTTCATATTTACAAGAAGTATGAGCTGAGTTAATGGCTCAGATATTATCACGTAATATATAATATTACAGGAAAAGTGATAATAATAATAAATGACATTTTTTACTCAGTTTAAAAGTCAAAATATTATTTATATAGAGTTTTAATTATTTAGGGACCGGGATGACTTTTTCAGGTAATTCCATTTCACACTATAAAAAGAGGTGAAGAGGGATTTTCTAAGGACTATTCACATCCACTCTCTCTACTTATATCTCCCGCATTCTAGAGAGAGAGGCTTTGGATCTAGGATATTGAATTGATATCTATCTCATGCATCATTATCAAGGTGATGTAGTGATCATCATAGTGTCGATGGTGTTGTCGGAGTTCCATGCTACCTCCCAGATTATGAAGATCAGTGCTACCACAGTTTCTTGAAGTGAATGCGGATGATGTAGATGAATTAGGCTACGGGTTATTCGAGTAGTGATCACCAACAATGAGCATACATTGAGCATGAATTCATATATAAACTAAGTATATTACGATTTTAATATTATTCTTAATATATTTCATGTGTGATCCTCAGTAAGTAACCAGGTAGTGATTCGTCGACATCGGCAAGTTCAGCTCGATCATCAGTGAAAATTTTAAAATCCCACCTTTTGGGGATTCCAGTGCATGCCTGATACCTTCAAATATTACCTATAAACGAGCCCGAGACAACTACAGAAAAGTTCATGTTGTTTCAAATACTAAATTTATTTAATAAAGGTACATGATCATATCGGTGGTCTGGTATTTTCATGGAAAAATATCAATCTCAAGAGGTATAGAATAAACCATGAAATTATAGAGGTCATTCTTCTTTTGGACCCAAAATTCAACGGGGGTGCAGTGTGAAGCTTCTCTCTCAAGTGGTACTTTGGATTCAAAACATTATGGGACAAAGTATTGATGTGTTAATAACTATAGTAATATATAACAATAATTCACAACCATTTTTAAATGATAACAATATTTATAGTGGAGAATCTGTGGGTTAGAGAGACTAACCAACAACGACATAGAGTATTCTTTTACAAATGAAACTTGTTAGCCCTCTCTGATTTTCATATTTCATATTTGTTGTATATGAGGTCAGGACGAGTAATTTTATATTGAGTGGATTAAAGAACTAAATGAACAAAGAGGTTGGGTTTAAAAAGATAAATTTTAAAAATAAAAAGGGATCACTAATTCATCCATCCCCATATCAATGATCTTATCAATCCAATGGAACTTTAATTGCTATCAATTCCTGGTTCCCTGTAAAATATATTATAATATTTTGATCTTGGAGAACTATATATTTTTAAATATAAAGTTTTTTCCAATGTTTTATAAGGAACTATCATATGTGGGAAATTTGGGTGCTTTTCTACCTACCTTCTATTGGTCTAGAAGTGAGAGATATGGAAGTGGTGGGATTTCCACCAAATGATGAAGAGGATCCAATGAACTTCACTGATAATAAGATTTTGGGATTATATATAAAATCCCTAAATTACATATTTATTCCCCTATCAAAAAATTTGTATAAAAAAATAATGGGTCTTAGAACTACCAAATAAATTTAGGACAAGATGAGGAGTGGCTATAAAAGTAATATCGAGGTAAATAAATTCAAACATTGGGTTTGGATAATCTTGTTTTAAGATATTAAAATTGACAATGAGGAAGTTATTAATGATTATTTTAAAATAGTTAATGATATAGTCATTAATATTTGAGGATTTTGTGAGAAATTGCATTATTCATCATTTTAAGAAAGCCGATGAGAAACATTTTAAGTATATTTTATCTCAAGGATTTAGCATTGGAAGATAGAGAATATCTAACCTTGTATGAACATCATGATATTATTATATCATATGATATGGAAAAATCTTCAAATTTATAAAATAAATCAAAATATGGGATATATTTTTAACCATGAGAAAAGGAAAAATCAAGGTAGAAGAAGTTGTAGAATCAAGTGATTTAGATTGTGACAAATATGATGAGAACTTTAATAAAATTGTTTATATTCTATAAAAGAAATTTAATAATAGAAATTGAATGGAAAGGGAAGGTAAATACTGAGGTTATAAAAATATTATGAAATTGGAAATTTTACTAATAAGTGTCCAAAGAATAAGGCAATTGAATCTGATTCAGATGACGAGGATAAGAAATCCAAAAAACCAGAAAAACACTAAAAGTAATAAGTATTCCAGAAATAAAAAGATTAATTTGATGAGAAAAAGATAATAAGTAATCTCATCTTCATGTATTCAATTAGGATATGAATTTAATTTTATATTTCATGTTGAAAGAGGAACTAACTAATCATGTAGTGATGGTGTTTCGTCTCGAAATGGGGAATGACCTTGTTTGTTTAAGGTTCAAACATTCCAATTGGTTTCAAACGGGATTATTCCTAGAACTGGAAACATCCAATGATTCAATATCCATTTGGACCTAATTTCCAAAGGTAGGTGCTCATTAGTTGTGGACCGATGAGGCTTAAGAATTTGCATTGGTCGAGAGGATGGGAGGTCAGACTCATCACACCTTTTTTGGGGGGGATTATTGTCTACTCCGAGACTCTCTTATAGATTTGATTTATTTTCGTGAATCCTTATTAATTTACCAAGTATGAAAATGAGCTTTCCTTCATATCTTACAATCAATGATTGATATGTATGAGATTTAGAGAATATTTTATATGTATTTGAGGTTCTTCATTGATAGAGAATCATCCGTATTTATTAGAGACTCTTAGTCAATGGTATCCTTCAATACATTATATAGAAATATCTTGGTCATTATGATAACCATACTAGTTTTAAAGCCACTCATTGGGGAAATTGATGTTTATTGTCGTTCAGAAGGACATGTATTATTTTAGAGTTGGGATCGTACCCACAGATGGGCTACCAACATATCCTTGTTAGAAAAGAAATCAGAACCCATGTAGTTCGAGTGAATAAATATGGAGTTTATGCATGATTGATGGCCCAATGAAAGATGGCATAATTACTTTTACGCTCTAAGATCACGTGAGTCATGCTCGGTGTGAGCAACAAGAGGTATCAGTAAAACCTGATGATTGTTCCATGAAAGATTCAATCATAAGAAATGATGTGGGGCTTATGTATGTATGACCACCTAAGATATATGAAGATTGGGACTTACATCAGGGAAGAAGCCTGGGAACAGGGTCCATAAAGGTATATGTGCTTTATGAAGCTTTGGATACTTAACTTAGGGCTTACTACTGAGAAGGATGCCCAAATTATATAGGGACTAATGATTGGGTTTTATTCCTGAGAAGGAAGCCCATACCAAAAGAAATTAAGACTAGGGCTTACTTCTGAAAAGGAGGCCCATGATTAAAAGAAATTATGATTGGGGATTACTCCTGAAAAGGAGGCCCAGGTTCAAAAGAAATTGTGACTAGGGATTACTCCTGAAAAGGAGGCCCAGGTTCAAAAGAAATTATGACTGGGGCTTACTCCTTAAAAGGAGTCCCAGGTTTAAAAGAAATTAGTACTGGGGATTGCTTTTGAAAAGGAGGCCCATGTTAAGGGGACTTGAGACTTGGGGCTTACTATTAAATAGGATGCCCAGATTAGGGGAAAATTATGATTGGGGCTTACTCCTAAGGAGGATGGCCAAATTAAAGATCATATCATCTTAAAGGATGAGGTTGAATGAAGTAAATCTCAAACCTTAGTGACATAAAGTTATGTAAATCAAGAGTTTATGAGAGTTGTTCCATAGAATTCCTTTCAGATAAGGAATCCAAAAAGGGAATCATGCCATAAATTGATTTGAAGAGATTTTTGAAGGCTATCCTTGAGGAGGAAAGGTGGATTTCAAGAAAAGAGTTGAAGAGGCAGGAGGGGCACCCAAAAAGAGGCAGGCGTGCAAGTCATGTTTGGGCACGCAAGCCCTAGACATGAAAGTATACTTGTTCGACATGGGTGTACTTGGGCGACGGTTAAACCATAGGGTAATACTTGGGTGAAACTTAGCTCAAGCCCCTAGTATTACCCCTAAAGGCTTCCAAAAGGGTGGCACGCAAGTTCTGCTGAAGGGATAGGGCGGCGCACAAGTGTGGTCATTTCCCTTAAGGGCTGGACATTTAGGCGCGCAAGTGTTGATGAATTCCAACACTTAGGCCATATTCCTCCTCTTTAGATCTTCCATTATAGGTAATAAATTACCTTTGAAGTCTTCGTAAGACTTCAAGTAGAGACTAGGGCGCTAAGAGCATAAATCTGACTTTTGGATTTTTTGTCCTCAAAATGGGGGGCCCACAGGAGGTATTTATAGTCCATTGAGGACCTTGAGCGAAAAAAAGATAGGGCGCTCAAGTGACTTGCGTGACCCATATGTGGCGCGCAAGTATACTTGCGCGACCATGATGAAACTTGCATGATCCATGCTTAAGGGGTTCCTTGTTCATGCCTTTGTCAATTTTTTATGTTCTTTAAAGGATGAATCTATTTGTGCTTAAGGTATTACCCTTTTTCATTAATTAAACTCTGTGATGGAAAGGAGCATCAACAAAACTCCCCCATCAGAGTTGGATCTGAAAAAGGAAGAGTATTTGACTCTGAGGAAAACAAGAAACAAGGTACTGGGGCACGCAAGTAGTAGGCGCGCAAGTACGCTTCTGGTGCGCAGGGTCCGGCGTGTAGGGGTACAGCCTCGCCTATAAATTTACGGCACCACTTCGCACAAGGAACTCAGTTTAAAACACTCTTGAGCTCTCAGTGTGCAATTAGCTCTCATCGTGCAGGTGTCCTGGATTTCCGCTCATTCGCGCTTCTGTTACTGTCGCACTTCTGCAGTGAGTTTTTGACTTGCGTGCCAGTACTAGCGCAATAAAACTTGCATGACCAACTTGGACTTGCACGCCAATATGGGACTTTTTCACCTTAATACCTTATCCATTTTTTCAATTTTCTTCACAAATTTTATGAAAAACCAACTTACTTAAAGGTCAATTATCTGATCTTTGTGAAGATTCAAATGGCTCCCAGAAGAATTGTAATGGCTGATGACCTAGCTAGAAAGCGGATTGATGACATGATGAACGTCATTGGCCATGACTATTATAATATCTATGATAGCAATCTCCCATATTTGGCCAAGTATTTGAAGAATTGTCATCTTAATTTCCCACAGAGCATTTACTTGCCTTTATATGGCCATGGTCATCTGCAAGGATTCAACGTTCCAGATGCAAAGAACTATATGCTCGAGATACAGTCGCACTGCAACCTCTCTATTTCGGTTATGCTATGCATTAAGAGCAACAACAATGGTGTGAACTTTCAAATTTTTCCTTTATTCCATTTCCTTGTAGATATGAATATGGAAATCCCATGGGCTGATATGTTTTCCGCTGTTGGTTGGTGGAGAGAAGATTATCATGACATTAGAACAATATATGAAAAGAGTACTCTCTCCAAATGGCTCTTTACTTACAATGCTCTATTCTTAAATCCATGTATCCATCTTCCAAGTCTCTAGGACAGAAACAGAGTCACTGTTTGATCAACAGAAAATTTTCTCAAACCGCACTCAAGAACATTCTTTTACAATAGTTCCAAGAAGAGGTGGTATCACTACATCTCTTATTGTATCCAGATGAATGAATGAATTCCAGGTGGTTGCTGATGAAGCTCAGGATGCTGTAAATAAAATGAAGAGTTATGTTGAAATCCTCTTGTAATTCCTGAAAAAGAGAAGAGACTTCAGTCTGTGGATGTCCTTCTAACTCTTGTGCATCAATGAAAAACACTTTCATATTCAATCATTTGTGCCTACATTCTCTTTCTACCTGATTTAAATAATTACCTAAGCCAATGGTCCTAGTAATCATAGTTTTATTTTTTCTAGGATTATAAAAATAACCTTCCAAATTTTGAATCTTTTTATGGCTCAATATTACCTAAATCATACAAAATATACGTTTATTGAGCTGGGACTTGACTTTTGTTCAGAGGTCCCTTGTCTTTTGTGGGAAGTTTAAAGTCATGCACGTCGGACATAAAAAGGCTAATGTTTAAGGCCGAAATAGATTTGTCTGAATGTATTAAAATTGACTCAATTCCTTGATAATTTATCTGAAAACATATTACCATATTCAAGTATGGGGGAAACATGAAAACTATGACTTAAGAAATTTTGAATCTGAGGAATGATATGAAAAAGGGGATAAAAGGTATTAGAAGAAGTTTTTTCTAAGAGTGAAGTTACCACTATTTAACAAACCTATTAGGGGGTTGAATTATGCAGGGCCACTTAAGGGCATTGGCTGTATAGTCAAATAATAGCATCTTTTGGATGAAAGGTCCATTATGCAGACTACTTATGCAAGGACGCCTAAAGGCACGTACTGCATAGTCAGGCAAAAGAACTCTCAAACAATTTACTTTTCTATTGCTAAAATTCAAGTGAAAGTTTATGGAGATTCAAATTTTCCAAAGCATAGAGTCTGTTGTATGGAGAGAGGTACTTGAATATAGAGAGGATATTCCCAATAAAGATTGTCAAAGAATTGGATGAATGTCACTTCTGCGAAGGTCAGACCCAAACGTAGGGAAGGGAAATATAAACCATAGACTTGAATACTTTCAGATCATGAAAAAGAGTATGGGACAAATATGTTAAGGATGGATATTTTTTCGCGGATCCCTACATATATTCGTTAAGACCAATAAAGACAAAAGAGGTTTTCCTCCCAAGAATGAAGTTACCAATATTTGACAAACCCGTTAGGGGGTTGAATTATGCAGGTACACTTACGATCATTGGATACATAGTCAAATAATAGAATCTTTTGGCTGACAGGTCCGTTATGTAGACTACTTATGCAAGGCCGCCTAAGGGCATGTGCTGCATAGTCAGGAAAAATAATTCCCAGGTATTAGACATTTTGTGACCAGAAGTCAAGAAAAGGGTTATGGAGATCTGGAAGTATTTAAGGTTAGAATTATGACACATGAAAAATGAGTATTCTCTAATGCATGAAAGAGTTACATAGACCAATTTTGACCATAATCATGTTGTGGTTGGGTCCTGAAATGAAATGTTGGACTTCACTACATATCTCATTATAATGAGAATCAAGCCAAATGTAGTTATTGAAATACATTTTAACATCTTGTGGGATGATAATGTAGAAGATCTTAGTTTAGTGTCATAGATCTCAGACCATAATAAGGAATACACATTTTTTCTTTTATAAACCTGATGTAAATGAAGACCAGGGTTTTCATACCACATTCATGTTTTCACAGGGGGAATTTTCATCCAAGGGACTGAAAGTGGAATTTGGGGTTAGTCCAAAAGACTTGGGGATGGATTCAAGGGACGCTCGAATGTTCCTACGTATCCCATAAGGATGGGAATCAAGCCACACGTAGTTCTTGAAATACCCTCTGTACAGATTTGGTTCATACAAGTGAAGGGTGAAAGGGGACTTTAGTGCAATGATGGTTTGAACCAAGATTAAAGGTTGGGGTATTTCCATGTATGCACGTAGTCTTTGGAATAAGACATGATTGGAGATCAATGTAAATAATGATTCCCTTTCAGGTGAGGGTGCCAAAGAATGTTGTAGTTTATTGTCGTACAGGACAAAAGTGTGAATAGTGTAACATCATATAGTAAGGACGATGGTCAACCAATATAAAAATATTGGTTCTGGGGGCATCTTCACGAATCAACATCGTATGAGATGGAGGTGAACTGATGTGAAGATATTGGTTTTGGGCTTGAACCTCGGGAGGTTTCCTAAATACCCATCCTAGAAGGAAAGGATCAAAGTTTGCGTAGTTTGATTGAATAATGAATTGGTGATCGATTCGTACTTGAGGACAACAACCTAAAAAATGGTGTTGGGACTTATGCATGGTTAGTGGCCTAGAGAAAGTGTTATTGTTCAAGTTTACTCTAATATCACGTGAGTCATACTCGGTGTGAGAAAAAATAGGTAGCAACAAACTTAACGATTCACAGTTTAATGTCATGTAGGACATAAGAGATAGGACACAGTTTAACGTCATGTTGGACAATAAAGGACTGTGTAGTTTAAAGTCTTGCAGTAAGTACATTGGGGATTGTGTAGTTTGATGACATGCAGTAAGTACAAAAGAGGGGCTGTAGATTTTAACATCATATAACAAGGATGAAAGGGGGATTATGTAGTTTAATGTCTTGCAGTAAGGACAACACAGTTTAATGTCATGTTGGACAAAAGTTGTTTAAGGTCATATGCATGGACCAGTGCTGCACAGTTTAGCATCATGTATCTTGGACAACATAGTTTAACGTCATGTTTGACGAAATTAGTTTGAGGTCATATGCATGGACCGGTGCTGCACATTTTAGCGTCATGTAGCTAGGACAACATAGTTTAACATCATGTTGGACGAAAGTATTTGTGTTACAAAAAATAATTCTTCAAGAATCTTTCATTGGTTGGAGTCGTGATGAGTTCTCCATCCATTGAGATTAAATAATAAGCTCCATTAGAGTAGACCTTATGTATTGAGTAAGGTCCTTCCCACTTTGGCTCAAGCTTGGGATGTTTCTTTCCTGGTATCATTGGAATTCTGAGAACCAATACCAATTCTCCTTGAATGAATGAATGAAGATGAACTTTTTTGTTGAAATATCATGCTATTCGATTCTGATAGACTTCCAAGTGGTGCAGGGTGCACAATATTTTCTCATCCAATCGTTCCAATTCATCAAATCTCTTTTGATATTGTTCATATATAGATGACTGATCAAAAATGGATACTCTGAGCGAAGGTAATTGAACCTCAATGGGCAAGACTGCTTCTGTTCCATATACCAAAGAATATGGAGTTGACCTCAAAGTAGTGTAGGTGGTGGTTCGATAAGCCCATAAAGCATGAAAAAGTTTATCAGGCCACGATTTCTTATCTTTGTCCACCATATTTTTCAGTATGTTTGAAAGAGTCTTATTGAAGGATTCTATTTGGCCATTGGCCACTGCATGATACTGAGATGAATAGTTGGATTTGATGTTGTATTATTGATACAACTTCCTTACCTCAGATGAACAAGAGTTGGTGCCATTATCTGTCAATATTATATGAGGGACACCAAATCTGGTAATGATGTTAGACTTGATGAGGCTAAAAATTCTTTTAGAACTAACTTCTTTGAGAGTTATTTCCTCTGCTCATTTGTAAAAGTCAGTAGCAGTAAGAATATACTTAAACTGCATGGATGTAGCTAAAGGGTAAGGTCCTACTACATCCATTCCCCATGTGGAAAATGGCCACGACTATTTGGCTGTATGAAGCAAATCTGGGGGTTGATTAATGAAATTGGCACATACATGGCAAGAATGACACTTCTTAGTGAAATCAACACAATCTTGTATCATTGAAGGACAAAAGTATCCAAGCCATAGAATTTGATCAGACAGTTTATGTCCAGACTGGTGTGAACCGCAGACTCCTGTGTGTACTTCTTTTATGATAGCCATTGTCTCTTAACCATCAATGCATCTAAAGATAATTCCATCAAAAACTCACTTGTAGAGAATTTTTTGCTGATCTGGGCTATCATAAAGAGTAAAATTGACCACACGTCACTGGACATGTTCTTTCCCGGCTCTATCAGGTGGTAGTGTTCCATTTTTAAGGTATTCCCTGATAGGTGTCATCCATCCTGTGGTATGACCATATGGTTCAGAAATGGGACTAATTTCATTGATTTACTCTATTCCGATTTGAACATAAGGTGGAAATGTATGGAAGTGGGAAATACTGATGATTGTTTCATCCCAATTTGGATCTGCCAGAGCTGTGGCTACATTATACAATGCATCAGCTTGGGCATTTTGTGATCGCAGGACATAATAAAATGTTGGTTCTGAAGTAAATTCCACCATTAACTCTCTGATGTAATCATATAAAGGGAATAAATCTTCGTTTTTAATGGAATAATCCTCATTGACTTGTTTGATTACCAAGTCTGAATCACCTTTCACCTTTATGTGATTCGCTTGTGCCTGAAGCGCCAACTCTAATCCTATGATGTGAGCTTGATATTCTGCTTCATTGTTTATACCACCTTCCAACAATAAAAAGGAATAGGGTAGAACTTCCTTTTCTGGGGAAATAAGTACAATTCCCAACCCAACTTTATTGAATTTAGGATCTTCCATTTTCATCCCTATTGGACTTTTGGAAGCACCATCAAAGTACATTTCCCATGTTTGAAGATTATCTTGAATAAAGAAGACTTCCTCATCAGGAAGTTCAATATCTAAAGATGTATCTTCCACTGAAGGGTGTTCAGTAAGGAAATCAGCCAGAGCTTGGCCCTTTATTGCCTTTTGAGACACATATTGGATGTCAAACTGCTGCAAAATAACTACCCACCTATCCAAACGTCCTGTAAGAATTGGACGACTAAGGATGAATTTGAGCAGGTTATTGTGAGTTACAAATTGGACATCATGGTGTTGCAGGAAGTGTCTCAATTGCTGAACTACAAAGATCAATGCTAGGCAGCACTTTTCAATACTTAAATATCGGATTTCTGCTTAAATCATAGTCCGACTGAGATAGTAAAGACTGTTTTCATTCCCAGCATCATACTTCTGAGCAAGGAAGGAACCCAATGATCACTCTAAAGCTATCACATAGAGGATAAGTGGTCTTCCTTCAACAGGTGGCATTAATACTGGTGGACTAAATAGATATTTCTTGAGGATATCAAATGCCTCTTGGGAATCTTTTTTCCACTGGTAAGTGACTCCCTTCTTCATTAATTTGGTGAAGGGTAAACATTTGCCTTCCAGATTGGCGATGAAACGCCGAATATAGGCCAAGTGTCCATGAAGTCCTCTCAATTCCTTCAAATTTAGAGGAGGTGACATACCAAGGATTTATTTTATCTTCTTAGGATTGACTTTGATACCACGAAGGCATACAAAAAATCTGAGAAATTTTCCTGAGGTTACCCCAAAAGCACATTTCAAGGGGTTCATCTTCAAATTGTGTTGTCAAAGTTTGTGGAATATGATTTCCAAATCAGCCAAGTGATTATAAATTTTTCTGGATTTAACCACCAAATCGTCCACATAACATTCAAAAAATTTCCCTAAAAAGGGTTTGAAGATACGGTGCATGGCACATTGATACATTGCCCCTGCATTCTTTAGGCCAAAGGGCATCACCCGATAGCAAAACACACCCTGAGGGGCTTTGAAGGCTGTAGATTCTTCATCTTCTAGAGCCATTCAGATTTGATTATACCCAGAATATCCATCCATGAAGGAAAGTGATTCATAGCCAGTTGTTGCATCAATTAGGATTTCTGTGATCAGAACTGGAAAATCATCCTTGGGAAAATGCCGATTAAGATCTCTGAAATCAATGAAAAATATAATTTGTCCATTCTTCTTTTTCATAGGTACAATATTAGCCAACAATTTTGGATATTGAACTTCTCTAACAAAGTTATCTTTGATAAGCTTATCCACTTTCGCTTCAATTTTGGAAGAATAATTTGGGTGTGTTCTTCTTGTGGCTTCCTTGAATCCTCGATGTTCTTATGAAAAACCCAAATGATGAGTGGAAACATTAGGATCAAGGCCTGGAATTTCTTTATAGTTCTAAGAAAATATATATCGATTTTCCTTTAAAAATAAAATATACATTTCTTTCTCTTCAAGAGTCATGGCCGCACTAATTAAAGTGGGGTGTGAATCTTCTTTTGTACCCAGATTTCTTTCTCTGAGCTCATCCACAGTGGAAGAGATACCCTCTTCAAATGTCGGAAGATCATCTCTGAGATCTTCCTCTTCTACTTCAATATGTGTTACTTCATCTGTTTCTACTTGCATAGTAGATGATGAAGCAGAATTTCCATGATCAGGAGAGAAGTTAAAATTTGAACATCATGAAGAAGAGGCTACCATTTTTGACCCTATTGATGATGAAGGGTCTTCCTTGGGTAATAAAAAGGAGATCATGGATTGATAATCGACATCATTGTTCATCTCTGACATTTTCATAACTTCTTCTAGCCTGGTTGATGAATTATAGAATTTCTGGACTTCAGCGGATGAAATAAAGACATCTCCATTTGAGCTTTCATCATTTCTAGGTGAATCAACAACTTCTACCATGCTGTCTAGCTTGGTTGTTGTAATTGAAATTATGGAAGTTTCCATAAGAGTATTTGGATTTGGGTCTATCCTATAAATTTGACTGATAGGAAACACATAATTTGTACTCACATGTATGAATGGGTTTACTGGAACCTTTTACAAACCATATGGAGCATTAATTTTGGTAACCTCCTTTGTCGTAGATACCTCTTTCCCTCCATGTGATAGAATTATGACTTAATGTATTGAGATTCAAAAGTTTTAAATGGGGATTTATCACCATAAAATGTCCAAATTTGACAATTGAAATGATATTTGAGACATTGATGGTATGATGAAGGTATAGCTGCATGTTGATGTAGCCAAGGTCTTCCAAGCAAAATGTTGAAGGTTGTGTCATGATGAAAAACCATGAAATCTGAATTGGATACAAGATCCCCAAACTGAGTTCTGAGTGTAATATTGCCCATAGGTTCTTGTTCATTTTTATCATATCCTTGCAACATCAAATTAGAAGGAGATAAATCAGATTCGGTGAGGCCCAATCAACGAAGTGTACGAATAGGGATGAAGTTGACTCCTGAACCATTATCAATGAAATCTCTTCATATGTCTATATCATTAAACTTGACAAATAAATACAAAGGTCTAATATGTCCATGCACAATATCATCTTCATCATTATATGTAAAAGATATCACTGCATGGAATTCTGTAAGATCATTCTCTACATGGTAGACTTTAGCCGCATCAATTTCAGTTTCAAATTTCTGAGGACTTGACAAAGCCTCGATGAGTGCCTCCCGAAGATCCATTGATATATTTAAGGCATCCAAAATTGATAGCTTGTCCTTTACTTGGGCCAAATATTTCAATACATCATACTTTTGGTCCAAAGGTCTCTATTTCCCAATAGGAACATGTGGTTTCGCAGGTGCCTTAGAAGTTGATGCTTTGGAAGTAGATGCATCTTGTATCAGGGTAGGATTTGGAAATACTCATGGATTTGGAAGATTTTACCAACTAAGTCTATTTACTTGCTGAGAGGAAGAAGGTGTAGCCTCTAACGGATCCTCCAAAAATAATTGTTCCAGGACTGAATCTTCCATGTGTGGAACAACTTTATTGTTCTTGTTGAGCGCGCTGAAGGAATTTTCCATGTGTATCTACTGCATATACAGTTCTAGCAGGGGTAGGATTGAAATAGTGTCTTTTGGAATATTCATGTCTTCCTCAGTATCCCAGACCTCTGGAATTCCCTCTAATTCCTCTGTTTGATACAGGGAACTCAGGCTCATCAAGATCAAAACTGTGACTGGCATAAGGATATATTAAGTGAATCATGTTAACAGAACCAAAGATCAACTTTTCGTCTGATGAAGACTCTGCCTGATTAGCTAGTTTAGGCTGTGTTGTTTGGTGGGGCGATGCCTGTGGCATTGAAGTAGATGGCATAAAATCTGCTAGAGTCAAAGACAACTTGGGATTGGACACAAGCTCATCTTCTTCTGACTGCTCTTCTTTCTCTGAATTATGTCGTTTCTTTGAGGATTTTCCTTCTGATGAAGGGAGTTTTGCTATGGAATTTATAACATGAGACACAATTGGTTTCTTCAATTGCGTTCATAAAATGGCATGAGTTCATTTGATCGTTTTCCTGACCATCCAATCATCATATTTCTGTGCATTTTTTCTTTTGAATTCGTGCCACTCGCCTTCTTCCTCTGGATCTATAGCAGTAACACATGCTACCTGGGCTGAAGAACCTTTCAGTTTGACTTTTCCCAAGTCCACCATCTTTTGCAGGATGTCTTTGAAGACAAAACACTCCTAAATGGGATGACCCAACATATGATGAAATGGGAAATAATTTGAAAGGTCTTCATATCCTTCCTTGTTCGGCCTTTTAGGATTTGGAAACTGAACCAAATTATTTTCCAGATCTGAAATGAAGTAACCAAGAACTTGTTCATTTCGTAAAGAATAAACTTTGTTCTTTAACTCTTCAAATTGTTTCTATCTTTTATCTCTTTGATCATCTTGACGAAACTTCCTATTCTGTTGAGGCTCAGTAGGTCCCTTCGATAAGATGAAGGTTTTTAAGTAGAAGCAGGTACAGGTTCTTGTTTAAGTGTAACTGTAGCAGTGTCTTCTCTACCCATTCTCCTTCCTGGAACTGATGGAATTTCACGAGTTTTATCCTTAGTCTTTGTAAGAGGGTCTTCAATCTGTTGAGCGATTGAAGTAAGGTCTCGAAACCATCTGGTGTATTTCACAGGGATCAATGGTGTGCGTAATTCATCACACAAATTTTCCACACAGATTGGAAACAACTCCTCTTGAGGGAGTTCTAAGATTAAGTAATTTGTTAAATCCTTCCAGCGAGCAATGAAATATGAAAATCTTTCATTCACCCTTTGCTTAAAATTTTTAAGATAAAAATTTTCATCTTTGGCAATGTTGAGCTGAATTGAAGAAGGAGTCGTTGACGGAGATCTTCCCACCAGGTAACTGACCAAGATTGCAAGCTTGTATACCAGACAAAAACAGGCCCTTGTAATGACTGCACAAAACACCTGATCTTAACTGCTTCTTGTTGTTGAGGAGTTCCTATCATAGGATCACAATGAGAAACGAAATGTTTTAAGTGTTGTTTTGGGTCTCCCGAACCATTAAAAATTGGGAATTTGGTACTTGAAAAATTTTATGGGGGAGGAATTGCATCAACCCATTCAGTGTAAGCTCTCTTTTCTGGTTAAATCTGTGCACGCTTTCCTTACATAGCTACCAAATGATCTGTTAATGACTTAATGGTAGTCATTAACTTTTTAGAAACATCTGGTTGATCTTGGACCTGACAAGGTGCAATAACTGGAGTTTGAACAGGTGTGGTGACAAGTACTGCAACTGATGGTTGAACTACCGATTTTTGTTGTGCATGACCCATAAGATTAGAACTGTGAGGGTGTACTGGTAAAGGATGATATTCTAGATCCATCTCAGTAGGTGCAACAAATTCCCTTTACTGACTGACTCCAGCACGCTTAGGAGGAAGACTACCTTGAAGTAGTTCTGCATTCAACCTCTTTAATTCCTTCATTTCTTCCTCTTGGTGTGTAAACCTTTTCTCTAGTGAGATTGATTGGCCTTCTCTAGAGGAAGGGTGGAATATAAACTAATTTTATCATTTCCCCTTATTGGATGCCTTTATAATGGGGGAAAGTTGGTTATTTTAAGGAATACCTAGATTCTGGGTGAGCCTTTAATTTCGTGTATGCACACCTTCTTCATTTATGTCTCTATGTACAGCATCTTGAGTAGGAATTTCTACATCTGATCCCTCTCAGTGAGCCTCATGTTCTAGAGGATCAGTAAAAATGGCATTGATGAAATTTATTGATGCATAACGCATTGCATCCCTTCAATTAGCATTTATACAATACTGTCTTCTCCCATGTCTTTGATGAGACATTGCCTTTTATTGAGTTGATCCTTGAGGAACTTCTTGATGAACTATAATTTGGAGGGAATCTCTTGATAATTCAACTCTTCATTCCTCTTGTGTCTTCTTCCCTAACTGAGAGAATATTGACTTTCACTGAGGAAGAGATTAAGGATTTGAAAATGTCCCCAGTTCAATGGACTGGGGTTGTTCCTGTTGTTCCTGCTCGACTCCCCGAATCCTATTTGTTGATTCTGAGGGTTGAGCTAAAATAGTCCTCAGTCTGGAAAGCTGAGGTGGTTCTTGAGCTACTACATCTGAGACTTTCTTAAAATATCTCCTGATTTTTTGGACTTTAGTCCGGAAATTGGCTGGATGCATCAACCTACATCCACTCAAATCACCTGACTCAAATGACCGTTGGATGATTTCTGACACTTCTGTCACCTGATGATGTGCATGATCTAAAAGAGAAGGCTGTTTGATATTCTCATTTTCCTAATGAAAGAGAAATTTGACAACTTGTTCTTTGTATGCCTAACTTTGGGAAGAACTAGTTGTGGCATGTTCTTGAGAAATCCTTTGATTACACACAAAACCAATTGGTTGTGGTCGGCCATGGGCAATAACATTGCATGAGACCATTTTTGGCGAGCTTTGTTGACTGGAGAGTACAGTGAAATGCAGTGCTCCATGAATACCCCATCCTCGGATATGACTACCATATGGGGCATTGGTAATTAACCGGCGCAATCTTTTTAGTGCGTCAAGGAATGAACACTGAAGGGATCTCTACTGCTTTTCAGCCTTTGGATATTGGGAAACTGAGAGAGATACAAAATCAATTTGGCATTGTAACCCTTCTATTATCTTGACATGATTTTCATATTCATCATAAGATAATATTTTCTTTTTCAAGTGATAGATATTTTTCCACATGTTGAGACGAATATCATGAATACAATCTTCTGTCAACATTTCTGGAATATCATACTGAGAGTCAGCCAAAGAACAAAACATGACTGGTACTTCCACTTTCGCCAGTTGTTTTCTCATATTCAGCACTTCCTCCTTATCATTCGATGAGGATTCTTCTACCTGATTTGACCAAAGCTGGTGCTTCGTTGTTGCTTCATTGGATTCAACAAGATTGGTAGAGAATTCATTAATTAAACTAGAAGATTAATGTCCCAGGGGTGGTTCGGAGAATGACCAACACCCCATGATATCTTCTAATTGAGAAAGTATTTCACCTACTAGTGGTAAAGCATCAGACATGATTGGATACACATTTACAAGTGCCTCAAGATAAGAGGGATTTCTCCTTACTGCATTGCCCTTTAAAGAATTTTCCAAGCAATGTGAATTACTACTACAGAGAGGACTTTTGAAGCTAAATTCATCATCATGGAGAGGACCACCATGGTGGGTTACAACAAAAGATGAAACCTTTTTCTCCTTGATTTTCTGGCCACGCAGAGGGTTATCGTGGCTCTCATCTGAAGATGATACTTCGAGATTGATCGAACTATCATGAATCAAGCCTTCATGAGGAAGTGTCTAATGAAGACCTTCATAATTATTATTCCCACTATTGGGAAATGAGAGAGTAGAATCTTGAGTTGCAATAGGTAATTGTCTTAGTGCATCAAGAACTCCAGCATCGAGCAAGGCCGTATTACAGATTGGCTCTTGATTTCTTGACTGTGCGGGATGGGTATTTTTCTTAGATGCCTTATAACTCACTTTAGGAGAAACTTGTTGAAAAAATTGGTTATTATGGGTAGGTGTATGTGCCTGCTCAGGAGAAATGGTCTGGTTCGGATGATTATCTCCATTCAAATCGGGTGTATGTGCCTGACTTGATTGTCCGTATGACATGGGGGAGTATTCCCCACAACCCTCTTGGACTGGGACAGAGGTGTATAACTATTCTGGAGTGATATGTTGATGGTCCACTCCAATGGTAGGGACATATTAGTATTTCTTTCCCTGTGATGCTACAGAAGTTGTTATAATATTCTGATAGGAATCCAGAATATGAGCAGGGATTTGCTTCTGCTCTTTCACCATTGTCAGAATGTGCTTGGTGACTTCCGCTAGAGAAACAGGAATATATATCCATTACGTGCTTGGAGTAGGTTTTTATAACTACTCCTGTCCTCCTTTTCCTATCAGTGAATTCTGAAAGTACTCATGTGTTGGGGCAGAGAGTTGAGTCTGCTCCAAATTTGTAATCGGAGCTTTCCAACTGACTTCTCCGGGTGCTACCAAAAGAGACTGTTGGAAGACTTGATGATCATTGGCAGGTGTATATTCCTTCTGTGTATTCTTCATCAAGTATGGTTGAATAACTTCCTTCAATACTGGCAGACGAGACTGCTGATAGAATTGTTGATTGTAAACAGGTGTATGTTCCTGCTTATCAGTTGCCACCATATTAAATTGGTGAGATTCTTTGGGTGTAGTCAGATGAGCCTGCTGACTAGCTGGTGAGTTATAAAAAAGTGTATATGCCTACCAATAATACTCCACCAGAATTTCTGTGTGGGATTGGTGTGTTACTTCTAGATGAGTATGTTGGCCAGTAGTATCAGGACGGACGGGTGTATATGCCAGCTCATTGTTTTCCATCAAGTTGGCTTGATAGAATTATACGAATGGGTAAGAAGTAAGAACCTACTCCCAATTGACCAGATTTCTCCTTTGGAGGTTCATCTTTCTTTCTTGGGTCTGAGGAACCTAAGAAGAACCCCTAAGGGAAATACCCTCATCATGTTGAGGGTGCACTGCTGCAAGAGTCTGGCGGTGATTGTTGATGGGATCCCTTGGGAAGGACTCATGTCTCCTTGAATTAATTCCTTGAGTGAAATTCTCATTCACCTCCCCATAGTATGGGAGGGACTGGTGATTTCATTCTAGGAATAATGATCCAAAACGGTTAGATATGGTGGTTGGTACCACCTACTTCTTGATCACTGGTCGTCGCTGTCCGGACAACCAGTGTGAATTGTTAAACTGGATGGCTTGTCGAGAAACCTCCAGAGTCGGAATGGTACCGTGTTGATGGTATTCTTTAACCAGTGAAATTCAAACCCAGCATTGAAGATGCTGAGTAGGTGATGTCGTCCTCAGAGCAGATGAGGATCCAGCAGGAGTAGCAACAGAGGCATTCACAAGTGTGAACTTTAGAGAGAATTCATTTCTGTAATGCAGGGAGATCTTGGAAAAGAGTGCATGTTTGATATAACATATATAATCAAGATAAGTTCAGCCACTAAATATTTTGCATGATCACATATGTTATTGATTGTTTTTTTAGCCCTCTCATTTAGTTTAAATAGGGGCCCAACAAATTAGTAAAACATCATTTAACTTTGTTAAGGATTCACATCAGGTTCACCATTTTTTGTTTCGTATGGAAATGGGGAATGACCTTGTTTGTTTAAGGTTAAAACATTCCAATCGGTTTATAATGTGTTTATTCATAGAACCAGAAACATCCAATGATTCTATATCCATTTGGACCTACTTTCCAAATGTAGGTGCTCATTAGTTGTGGAGCGATGAGACTTAAGAATTTGCATTGGTCGAGAGGATGGGAGGTTGAACTCATCACACCTTTTTTGTGGGGATTTATTATCTACTTCGGGACTCTCTTATAGATTTGAGTTATGTTCGTGAATCCTTATTAATTTACGAAGTATGAAAATGATCTTTCCTTTAGATATAACAATCAATGATTGATATGTATGAGATTTATAGAATCTTTTATATTTATTTGAGGTTCTTCATCGATAGAGAATCATCTGTATTTATTATAGATTCTTATTAAATTTTATCCTTCAACACATTATATAGAAATCTCATGGTCATTATGATAACCATACTGGTTTTAAATCCACTCAGTGGGAAACTTGAAGTTTATTATCGTTCAGAAGGACATGGATTATTTCAGAGTTGTGATCGTACCCACAGATGGGCTACCTACGTATCCTTGTTAGAAAAGGAATCAGACCCCACGTAGTTCGAGTGAAGAAATATGTATTTTATGCATGATTTATGGCCCAAAGAAATATGTCATAATTACGTTTACACTCTAAGCTCACGTTAGTCATGCCCGGTGTGAGAAACAAGATGTATCAGTAAAACCTGATGATTGTGCCACAAAATATGAAATCATAAGAAATGATGTGGGGCTTACATATGTATGACCACCCAAGATATATGATGATCAGGACTTACTTAGGGAAAGAAGCCCAGGAACAGGGTCTATAAAGGTATATGTGCTTTATGGAGATTTGGATACTTAACTTAGGTCTTAATCTTGATAAGGATTCCCAAATTATAGAGGGACTAATGATTGAATTTTATTCCTAAGAAGCAAGCCTATACCAAAAGAAATTAAGACTGGGGCTTACTCCTAAAAAGGAGGCCAAGGTTTAAAAGAAATTATGACTGGTGATTACTCCTGAAAAGGATGCCCAGGTTCAAAAGAAATTATGACTGGGGCTTACTACTGAAAAGGAGGCCCAGGTTCAAAAGAAATTATGACAGGGGCTTACTCCTAAAAAGGAGGCCCAAGTTTAAAAGAAATTATGACTGGGGATTACTCTTGAAAAGGAGGCCCAGGTTAAGGGGACTTGAGAATTTGGGATTACTCCTAAAAAGGATGCCTAGATTAGGGGAAAATTATGATTGGGGCTTACTCCTAAGGAGGATGCCCCAATTAATGATCTTCTCATCTTAAAGGATGAGGTTGAATGAAGGAAATCTCTAACCTTAGTGACATAATGTTATGTAAATCATAAGGTTTTGGGAGATGTTCCACAAAATTCTTTTCAGATAAGTAATCCAACAAGGGAATCATGCCATAAATGGATTTGAAGAGAGTTTTGAAGTTTATACTTGAAGAGGAAAGGTGGATTTGAAGAAAAGAGTTGAATAGGCAGGAGGGGCACCCAAAAAGAGGTAGGCGCACAAGTCCTTTTTGGGCGCACAAGCCCTGGTCATGCAAGTATACTTGTGCGACACTGGTCTACTTGGGCGACGGTTAACCCATAGGGTAATACTTGGGAGACACTTAGCTTAAGCCCCAATTATTATCCATAAAGGCTTCAAAAAGGGTGGCACACAAGTTCTGTTTAAGGGTTAAGGCGGCGCACAAGTGTGGCCATTTCCCTTAAGGGATCGACATTTAGGCTCGCAAGTGTTGATGAATTCCAACACTTATGCCTTATTCCTCCTCTTTATATCTTCCATTCTAGGTAAGAAATTACCTTAGAAGTGTTTGGAAGACTTCAATAGAGACTAGGGCACCGAGAGCTTAAATCTGACTTCTGGATTTTTCTTCCTCGAAATGGGGGGCCCATAGGGGGTATTTATAGGCCATTGAGGACCTTGAGTGAAAAAACGATAGGGCACGTAAGTGACTTGTGCAACCCATATGTGGCGCGCAAGTATACTTGCACGACCATGATGAAACTTGCGTGATCCATGCTTAAGGGGTTCCTTGTTCATGCCTTTGTCAATTTTTTATGTTCTTCAAAGGATGAATCTCTTTATGCTTAAGGTATTCCCCTTTTTCATTAATTAACCTATATAATGGAAAGGAGCGTCAACAAATGGTGATGGAGAATAAAGGAAAAAAACTGGAGTATATGCTGAAAGAAATCTTAGAAGTTAGTCTTGAGAAAAATATATTTCTCAAGAAGGGGAAAAGAAAAGTGGTGAAAGGAAATACAAAGATTATTAATTGTAAATAAGACTATAATAATAAGTAATCAGATATTGTTAATGAGGTGAAGAAGCGTATACTAAAATCTGCTGAGAAAGAAAAGATGTTAAATGATCTAGAAGAAAATTTTTCTATAAAGGAAGAAGAGATATCCAAGAGAAAATCAATATTTATTGATGAAAAAAATGATTTGAGAAAAATTATATAAGACTTCATCATATTTGTTAAAGTTAAATTGGATACATCTTAAGATATTGAGATGAAGGATACAAACAAAATGATGAAAATTGCACCCAATCAGTTTCAAATTCAATCAGTTTTTCCTAATAGTTTTGGTCCAAAAAATAAATATGAGGAGGTTTAGACCCAAAAAAAAGTGGGATACACACTACCAATTAAAAAAAAGAGAGGAAAGTGTCAATAAAACCACTTTCCCCTAAACAATATTTTCTACCATTTAAGGAAGGAAGGAAACAACCAAAATCTGGACATATTCAGTATCCAAATGAATGATAATAGTTCACAAGTTATTATTGGTTTTGTGAAAGGTTTAGACATATATATTATTAATTATATCATAATAGGTATTTACCAAGAATGAGGCATGAACCCATAAGAGCATCACTATTCAAGAAAAATCATATTTCCATAGAATGAATGCTAGGACTCATAATCGATTAGATATGATTTTGAAAACACTTTTGAATGATTAAATAAAATCAATGGAAATTGTGATCAGAAAGTTCATTGTGATGAGGAGTGATAACATTTCTTACTATGAGATATTCCATATGGTTTAATGTGGAAGTAAATACAATAGATAATTAAATAAACTATAACAATAAAGAATTTTGACCATACCATGAAATCGTGTTTCATAGATTGGCTATAGAAAATGAATATGGATAAACAAATAAAAAAAAGCTTAGATAGATGTTGTAGTTAAAAGAAATAGAATTATCTCAGAAAATAAGACTAAAGTTGGTGATAGGTTATCTATAAGTTATGAAAAAAATAAAATTAAGTTTTTATGGTAGATGTGGGTAGGTTAGGCATGGGATGAAAGAGTGTCTAATAGTCTTAACAATACAAGAATAATTCTTGAGGAAAATTAAATCATTTGATAAAATGGTTTCATTAGAAGCTATGGTAGAGAAAATTACCTCACACATGATGATAGATCATGGGATTAATTTGAATCAAGACAATATCATTGGTATAACTTCCATTAAGGGATGAATAAGGAGTATGAAAAACTCCTCTCACACTGTGATTAGACAGAATGAGAAGTTTTGGTTGAGAGGAAACTCTCAACCTACCTATTAAAAATAATGATCAAAGAGATACCTCATTATTCCCTTATTTTTATTTGATATTATGTAAACATATATGGAGTTAAAGGATAGGTTTTAGGGTTGTACACACAATATAGTAAATAATATATTCATCATGGGGTTTACCAAATGCCATGAAAATGAGGAAAAGAATTCTTTACTTGAAGGGGATCTTACTAAATGAGGAGGCTATCCAAAAAATCATTTCACGAAAATATGGAATTTCTAGAAAAAATTAAAAATATGATGAATGGAGTATTATAATTACACTTGAAACCATTTTTTATTATATTAAACATATTATGAAGGGGGTGTGTTGATTAATGTAAATATTGAGATAAAGGGGGATTTGTATTCATTTCACTTGAACGTTTTTATGTGCTTGTTGAAGTGTTAACATGATACAATGTTTTTTTTATTAAATATATTTTTCAATTGATCTAAAGTGAAAAAATGGGTTTATATCACATGTTTGAGAGTTTGTGGATAACATAGACAATATTGGTTAAAACCATATTATTATTTACACTAGTTTATCCCATGTATACTTAGAGTGGAATAACTAAAGGATATTTATTAAGAAAAAATGTGTCTCCATCCTTATAGGAACCCAGGATTAACATACATGGATATTACATCATTTTAGATGAATATTCAGTACATTACAAAAATACAATCCCAAGGATCGTAATAGTTTAGTGTATTTAGAAACATGTAAAAAAGATTATATCTTGGTGAAAGATCATAAAAATCTCACATAAATATCTTCACTTTTATTAATTCTACCGATAAAATTTCTTCGTAACCTTATTACTTGACTTTCGTCATACTTGTTAAAACCTCCTATTAATCAGGTAAATCCTTTTGGTTTGTACCAAAAGGATTCCCTAGATTACTTTTTACTGAAGGGGGGGCTTCTAGGAGTAATAGAGAGATGTTGGGAAGTGGATTGGTAATATTTTTGCCTAACATAAGTGGTTTTAGATGTGTGAAGAAGAGGGATATTTTTTGGACTTTTATAGGGTAGGTAAAGTATACAGTTGGAATTTTTTAAAACAAGTTTGGTGTACCTAGATTTTTACCAAATAAAAGCCATAAAAACCAAAAACAACTCAATAATGGAATTTTTATGGATGAATAATGGAAAAAATTGTTTTTGTACAATTTTCTAGGTTATTTTGGGTCTTAAATTTAAGGTTTTGTACTTTTTTTATCCAGAAGTTTTGGGGTGATACTTCCATATTTATGAAACAGGGAAAGCATCATTCACAGGACTGTATTTATATGGAAGATCTAATCGATACACCACTAGCCTGATTCTCTCCACAACCACAAATGGTCCGATGAACCTAGGAACCAACATTACCTATCCTCATATCCTACAAAAACCCAACCTAAGTGACACCCAAAGGAATACATGATCACCCTCTATAAATTATAGGTGTCATCTTCATCTATCGGCATATGACTTTTGTCTAATCTGAGCTATAGCCATATGATTTTGAATCAACTGAACATACTCCAACATCTCCTGTAAGAAACTTGGTCCTAAAAAATATGACTCACCTACCTCCATCCAATTTAGATGTGATCTGCATGGACTACCATAAAGAGACTCGTATGATGGAATCTGTAAATTTTCTTGAATAATTTTGTTATAGGAAAACTCCACCAAAGCAAGGTGCTTCTCCCATGACCCACCAAAGTCAAGAACACATTCCCATATCATATCCCCAAGCACCTGTATAGTATTCTCTGACTACCCATCCATATATGGGTAGAAATCCCTACTCAATAATACATGAGTACTGAGCACCTTATGAAAACCCTTCCAAAAGAATGAAGTAAAACATGAGTCATGATCTAAAAAAATAGTCTGTGTTACCCTGTGAAAATAGATTATCTCACGAACATATAGATCTCCTAAATAATACACTGAGAAAGTCTCCTGTATAGGCAAGAAATGAACTACTTTCATCATTCTGCCCATAACAACCCAGATCGCATCATTCTTACAAGAATTTCTCAAGAGAACCACCCCAAAGATTATTGTCACATCATCCAACTTCCACTCTAGAATGGGAAATGACAATAGTAACCCTCCAGGTAATTGATTCTCTGCCTTTACCTACTGTTAGGTGTAGCATCATTTCACAGACCTTATTATCTCCTTTTTCATGCCCAACCACCAAAACTATCTTTATAGTTCATGGTACATTTTCTTCACCACAGGATATACCGCCCACTTTGAGGCATGAAATTCATACATTAGCTCCTCCCGCATGCTCATAGAAACTACAACCCAATTCTTAACATAGACAATATCATCCTCATCTATGCTCCAATCTGAAGGTGTCTCCCTACCTTCCAGTATTTTCCTCAAGTTCAAACATTCCATATCCTCATAATGTTTGTCTCTAATCCATATCAAAAGTGTATAAGCCACTAAAACTCATACCAATGTCATCTATTTCTGATTCCCCTAATACACTACATTCATCTCAACCATAAAGTTCATCATATTCCACTCAACACTAGACTCTTGAACCACGTGAGTATGAGTTTTCCAACTCAAATCATCAACAACATTGTTCCCATTTTTGGGAATATTTTCTAGCTCAAAATTGAACGACTACATATACTCAACCTATCTCTTATCCTAGAGATTCAAATATATTTATGTAAATATGTAATTTAAGCTCTTTTAATAAGTATACACATTAAACCATTCACCCAAATGATAGTGTCACCAAAAATTCAAGGTATAAACTACTACAACCAACTCGAGGTCATGCGCAGGGTAGTTATGTTCATGAGGACTCAAATGATGAGACCCATACACCACAACCCAATATCCTGGAATCAAAAAAACTCTATATCCAATCCTATAAGTGTCACAAAAATCCATTTACTATACACCTAGCTTAGTTTGGATCGATATTGGTTCTGATTTCAAACACTTCTTCAGATCCTAGAAGGCATCCTCACAAGCTTTCATCCATTCAAACATTATCTCATTTTTGGTCAAGTCTGAAGGTGGTGATTTCAAATGAGAAAATTCCTAGAGGAACCTCTTATAATATTCCGCTAATCCTAAAATGATTCATATATTGAACACATTCTTTGGATTCTCCCAAGAAACCATTGCCTAAACCTTCCCTTGATCTACTGACACACCTACCTCCGAGATGATGTGACTTAAGTAGTGTACCCAATTGATCCATAATTGGAACTTATATAGCTTAGAATATATTTGATGCTATATTAGTGTACTCGGGATGATGTCAAGGTGTTGGGAATGATTGTCATGAGTCTTGGAGTACACCAAGATGTCATCCACAAACACCAATACAAACTGATCTAGGTACGGATGGATGATTTTTTTAATCAAGGCCATAAACACTACTGGTGTGTTCATCAACCCAAATGTAATTATGAAGAACTAATATATTCCATAACTAATTCTGAAAGTAATCCTCAGAATATCAGAAGTCCTAACTCTAAACTGATGATACAGTAACCCCAATTCGATCTTTGAGAACACACAATTTCCTATCAACTGGTCAAATTGATCATTGATAAGAAAAGGAGGATATTGATTCTTCGTAGTCATCTAGTTCAACTTATGATATTCAATACAAAATCATAGAGTCTCGTTATCCTTCTTAGAAAACAATATCGGAGAACACCAAGGAAACATACTCAAACAGATAAATCCCTTATCCTCCAACTCCTCAAGCTGATTATTGAGATCTTCAAGCTCTGTAGGTGCCATTATGTATGGTGGAATTGAAACTGTCTTAGCCCCAGACATGATATCAATGGTAAATTCCACATCTCTCTAAAGTGGAAACCCTGATAAGTATTCAGGAAATACATCCTAAAACAGGTCCTCTATAGGTGTAAAAACATCATGTTTTTTATCTTTATCATCTAGTATTATACTAGAAACATGGGTTGTGAGCACCCCCATTTGATGAGAAATTGGCCCCATTCAGCTTGCCTAGATATCCCACTATCCACGGTGAATATATTTTTCACCCTTCAGAGATGTAAATTTCACTCTCCTCTGGTATTAATGAATGTGGGATCAGTATGCAACTAGCCAGTCCATTCCAATAATTAGTTCGAAGCCTGAAATATCAAGAATATAGAGATCCTAGGGAAAGAGGTACTCCCCGATCTCAAGAGAACATCCCTTAAAAAATTATATGTATCTATATCGTACACCCAACAGTGTATCTATTTGCATTGTACCGCTCACAAACTCCACCACTAGGATAAAACCATTAATAAGTTTTGTAGATATAAAGGAATGAGAGGCATTATTATAAAATAATGATCTAGATAATTTAGAAGCTACAAGAATATTTCCTATCACTGGTCTCACCAAAATTTACCCAAGATTTTTGGTTTAAGCGGTCGCTTGTAGTTTATCTTGGGTTGTCGAATCCTTAGAGAAATAAGAAGTAACCTACAAACACGTACATTATATGGATTGTTTTTTTCTATGAAGTGGAAAAATTGAGTTGATATTAGATGGGTTTAAGTGAATGCTAAGATACTTAAGTGAATTCAATTTAAAATAATGAGTTGATCCTAGGTTATCACTTGGGGTGGATTAGATGAATTCATTTTTCAACTGTTACAATTTATTATATTTGAGATGGGTTCATTTAAGAAGATCAAACAACATCATCACATACTAGTTTAATACCTAAAAAAATTAATACTAATCATTTATACACTTGAAGGATCAAAGTTTGAGCACTCCAAGGTAAAGTTTCCTATTAGCACTTGAAGTATGTGGCATTAAAATTCAACAAGGGTGAAGAAGTTTTAAAATCATCAAATAAAAATATCAATTAAAAGAAGTGATTAGACATTAATGGGGTGATAAATAACATCCAATCCAGCTCCATTATACTCCCTTGGATCAATAAATAATATTTTTATCCCTCCATTGATTCTATGGTTTCAATGGAAGCGGGAAGTAGACTCATGAGGGAGGAAATGGAGAAGTAGAAAAGAAAACAGTGAAATAACGATCACTCCACCATTGTGTGATAATTTCAAAAGGTTTGGTGTGAATAAATTCACACCTTGAGCCACACGTATCAACATTATATGAACAAGAACAGAATATTAGGATAGTAATAACATTTATTAAGAAACTAAGATGAAATAGAACAACTTACATGTGAAAGACAAATTTGAGACAACAAAATTGCAACATAACATTACAATGAAAGAAAGAACAAAAGATGATTAAATACTCCAACACCACTACCTTAAATAGTCATTTTGGGATCCTTGGGTCGATCCTCAAATAGATAAATTAATCCCACTTGAGTATGTTAGGCTTAGGGTGGTGGAAAGCTTGTGGAACTTAGACTTTTCCACTCTTGACCCGAAGTGGAAGCGAGCTTGACTTCACCAAACAGACATGTCTAAATGACCTTCTATATGGAAGACTTAGAGTGGTAAATAGAAGAAGAAAATGGATCTCCGTATGTATCCTAACCTCATATAAACTTTTAGTCCAATTGGAATTTTTGTGTGTGATATTATCGACATAGTGGGCTGTTTTTCGGGGCTGGAGAATCCGGCCCAGAATTTTATCTTCAACTTGGTCCGCCTGGAACACCCTTAAAACATCTTAATTATCTTATGTAACCTTTGGATGAAATGTTCAAAATTATTTCCTCTATATTCAATTAAAATTTTAGAATCATTGGGTTTAGAAATTTTCCTATACAGTAGTTTCATTGGGATGTTGTTCAATTCACTTCACACAGAATGTTGTTTGTTGAAGGCCAACTTTGGTGGTCTTCCAATATGAATCTTCAAGTACTCCAAAAGTATGAATTGTTACCAATGTAATGAAAACCATTAAAATTAAATATGAAAATAAAATCAAGACCATTTTGTTTTTTATGAGGTGCTAAAAAATGTACCATGTAATAGTTCATTTTAAAAGGGGTTTACAAACATAATGTGAATGAATGTTCAAAGTGTAAAATGCACTAAAATAGTGTTTATCAAAAATAAATCACAAGAATATTATATATATTAAAAATTAATATTAGCCTCATTCAGTGGCTAATCACACCCCCAACTTGAGTTTTTCAGTCCCAAGAAAAATATATCTCAAAAAAATGAAATTCGAATTCCCTTTTCCAAAAACCTTTTAATACACAATGATCACCAGAAACCCTTTTACCAAACAATCATAAAACCTGTCAAAATATTTTAATACAAGATATTTTCATAAGAATATCCCAATCCCAAGATCATTCCTCTGTTCAAATTCATTACCATATTTCATCCAATATCAATTAAGCATGAGGATGTGTTGTGCATCATAATAGACATGGGGGTTCATCTTTATTCAAGGGGGAAATGATGGAAGTTCTAGGTGGAATCACATTTCAATATTAAGATGAGTATTCAATTTATTTTTGTTTTTTTTTTGTTTTTTTTTTGTTTTTGTTTTTTTCAGTTTTTCTATGGTAATTGAAATTGCACTCAATAGAGTCAACCCATGTAGCGAGACTTTGCCGATGACTCCCAGGCTCAAAGACCATAGGGCACCAAGTGAAGCCCACATACTCAGGAATCATCTCATATTAACTCAATTAAAAAAAAGTTAAATTACCACAAATAGAGATACAATTACTATATATAGGCCATAAAACTATGGATTCATGATCCCCAAGTGCCTAAATCCATGCATTAGGTTATTTCATTACTCTACGCGCAAATTTATTGTTTTTTATTTTTTAATTTTTTTCTGTTTTTTTAATACTCATATTAAAACTAAAATGATCAACAAACCTATGCTATTTATTTGGGGGACCCCATGAACTCAAACTAAAACCCCATTATCTAAAGGACATGCATTGTGATTTTTTCATTTGAATGAAAATATAAACGATGAAATATCACAATAGATATACACACATTCCAAACTCTATGCTCATGAAATTATACATGTATTAAAATTAGAATCAGGGCATGCTAAATTATTTGATATTCAATTTCAAAGTTTCTAATGTGTATTAACATGTTCAAGGTTAAAGAAATTTTTCCTTCCATTAAGGCGCAGATTTTTTTTGAAATCATTTTTTTCACACAAAAGAAAAAAAATTACATAAAAGTAATTTTTTTATTCCATATCCCCCCTAAAATAAAATAACATTGTCCCCGATGTTTGATGAAAAGAAAATTAAGAGTGGGGGTAGAGGTATAAGAGATTATTTCTAAAAGTAATTTGAATAAACTTGGAACAAAATCACCTAGTTGTTAAAATTTAAGTTCTTGTTTCTCTAATTTAGTCCTTTGAAATCCATGTCACTTGAAGAGTTCCCTAGTGGAAAAAGGAAAGAACAAACAAACAAAAAAATACATATTTATATATATTAATATAATAATATAAAGTAAAATATAATTATATATAATAAAATTATAGAATAATGAAGCACTATAAGCCGTAGGTCAGTGGTAAGTGTGTGCCCCTGTCTCCCTTCGGTCTCGGGTTCGAGTCCCCATGGCTTTACAGGTTGTGACGGGGTTTCCCCACAACCAACAATGTGTCATTTTAATTTATTTTAATTATTTTATTTTTTTTGTATTTTTATTTTAACTTAAAACCCCATAAAAATAACATAAAATAAACCGATGATACATTGTCTTATTTTTAAATTTCTGGGTAAGGTATTACTTAGGGATCACACTGTGTGACATAGATGAATATGATGCTCCCCTTTAATACCCATCCATAATCATACTAGAAGAACATGTCAATAGTATTAGTTGCTATCACATTTAGAGTTGATTTATTAAGTAATTTTTTTTAAATATAAAAATTATACATTAATTTTTTTTTTTTTTAAAAGATGATTAACAAAGATTGGAAACATGAAAAAAGAGGTTGCCTCCCATGCAGCGCTTTTGTTTAATATCGTTTGCTCAACTTGAACCCCCACAACTTACCCAATAAAAACGTTAAACATTTTAAAGACCCCGTATTTCTCCAATTACACTTTATTTATATTTATTCTTTGTTTAGAATTTGTGTCATGTACAAACCTATGTTCTACCATAAGTGAAAAAATACAAGGAATATCAGAAATAGTTGATCTAGTTTCCTCAATAGTCTTGCCTAAGACATCAATGATCATTCCAACTTTTTTGGTTTCAAGAGAAGAATGAATTCCAATTTAAAGTTCATGATTATACACTATGAAGTGATACTTTAGCGAGGAAGGAAGGACAATAATTTTGATCTAGGGTTAGATAGGACATTTAGACATAGGTCGAGATTTTGAATCCCACTCAGTTTCATTTTCTAAATTTCTCGACAAAAATGGTTCCTTTTGAGTAGAAAATTCAACCAAAAAATTGGAAAGATCAATGTCAAGAATGGGAATGGACTCAATTTTATTTCTTTCACTAATGGTATCATTGATTGGTGATTAGAGAAAATCATCAATAGAGCTATCTAAAAGAGATTCAATACAAAGAGACAAATTTCCCTCTTGTGAATACATGAAATCAACTTCTTCTTGATTTAAAGACCCTTAAAAATTTTATTCATTCAATTAACCTACCCCAAATCTAAATTTTGTTTCTTCAAAAAATTCATGAGAGGTTTGTGGGAAACTAGATACTCCACATAAGGTTATGGAAGGGACAATCGGTGTAGGGATGAGTTCCTCACAAGTATTAATGCATTGTAGTTCTAATCTCAAAGATGAAACCTCAGCATTAATTGTCTCCAATTGATTAGGAAATTGTTCAACAAATGTTTTATTAATATAATTTTTATGAGGTTGAACATCATGGACTTCCCCAAGATTGAACTCTTTAACCATCCTTCAGAGGGCTGTAAATTTATCCATTAAACAGTCATCATTTAAATGATTGTGCATCTCACCGAGTGTGGAGTGACAATTCAAGGATTGATCAAAGAAATTTACTGAGTTAGGGGATTCCCAAT
This sequence comes from Viscum album, assembly GCA_963277665.1. Lineage (NCBI taxonomy): Eukaryota > Viridiplantae > Streptophyta > Magnoliopsida > Santalales > Viscaceae > Viscum > Viscum album. The sequence goes on along the minus strand of OY728134.1, from coordinate 597,475,377 downwards.
AATGATTTCCAATTTGATTCCAACATGGGTTTATGAGAGGTTAATGTTTAAGAGATTCCATTGGTGTAGATTCAAACTAGGATTTGAGATTCTTAGGAAACACACAAACAAAATGGTGAATAGATAAGAGGAATAGGGGTGAGAATAGAGAACTTGGGGTGAGAAAAGAATGGTTTTTGAGATGAATTAATTAGGTCCCCAGAAATTTTACCAAAATTTGGTCTCACCCAAATTTACCCAAGATTTTAGGGTAAAGTGATTGCTTGTAGTTTTGCTTGGGTTGTGGAATCCTCATAGACCTAAGAAGTAACCTACAAACACGTACATTATATGGATTTGTTTTTGGATATGAAGTGGCCAAATTGGGTTTATATTAAATGGGTTTATTTGAAATCTAAGACACTTAAGTGAATTAAATTTAAAAGAATGATTTGATCCTAAGTTATAAGTTGGGGTGGATTAGATGCATTCCTTTTTCAACTATTTCAATTTCTTATATTTGATATGGGTTCATTTAAGAATATAAAACAACATCATCACTTAATAGTTTAATAACTACATACTTTAATACTAATCACCTATACACTTGAAGGATCAAAGTTTGAGCACTCCAAGGTAAAGTTTCATATTATCACTTGAAGTATGTGGCCTTAAAATTCAACAAGGAATAAGAAGTTTTAAAATCATCAAATAAAAATTTCAATTAAAAGAAGTGATTAGACATTAATGAGGTGATAAATAACATCCAATAAAGCTCCTTTATACTCCCTTGGATCAACCCATAGGAGGTTTATTCCTCCACTGATGTTATGGTTTCAATGGAAGCGATAATTAGACTCATGATGAAGGAAATTGAGAAGTAAAAAAGAAAACAATGAAATAACGATCACTCCACCATTGTGTGACAATTTCACAAGGTTTGGTGAGAATAAATTCAAACCTTGATCCAACGGTATCAACGTGATGTTAAAAAGAACCAAATAAGAGGATAATATGAACTTTTATTAAGAAACTAAGATGAATTAGAACAACATATATATGAAAGTCAAATTTGAGATAACAAAATTGCAGCATAACATTACAATGAAATAAAGCACCAAAGATGATTAAATACTCCAACAACACTATATTAAAAAGTCATTTTTGGAGCCTTGGGTTGATCCTCCAATAGTGAAAGTCATCCCACTTGAGTATGGTAGGATTAGAGTGGTGGAAAGCTTGTAGAACTTAGACTTTTCCACTCTTTACTCGAAGTGGAATCCAACTTGCATTCACCACAGAGACACATCTAAATGACCTTCTAGATGGAAGAATTAGAGTGGTCCATAGAGGATGAAAATGGTTCTACGGATGTCTCCTAACCACATGTAATCTTTCAGACCAAATGGAATTTTGGTTTGCGAGATATTATTGAAATTGTGGGATTTTTTTCTGGGCCATAAAATCTATCCCATAATTTTATCTCCAACTTGGGCCGCCTGGAACTCCCTTAACAAGAGATGAATTAGCTCATTTCACTATTAGATGAAATTTTCAAATTTATTTCCTCTATCTTCAGTTAAAATTTTAAAATCATTGGGCCTGTATCGTGGTCGCTACAGTAGTTTTATTTGGATGTTGTTTATTTCACTTCACCCCGAATGTTGTTTGTTCAAGGCCATATTTTGTGGTCTTCCAATATGATTATTCAAGTACTCAAAAAGTATGAATTGTTCCCAATGTAATGTGATACCTTAATACTAAATATAAAAATAAAATCAAGACCATTTTGTATTTTAGGAGTTGTTAAAAAATGTACCATGTAATAGTGAATTTTAAGAGGGAATTACAAACATAATGTGAATCAATGTTCAAAGTGTAAAATGAACTCAAATGGTGTTTATGAATAATAAAGAACATGAATATTATATATATTAATAAGGAATATTAGCCTCATTCAGTGGATAATCAATCACTATCGATGGTCTGGCCTTATTATCCACAATTGTAGGCTGAATGGAATGCAACTGTCCTTACCCTCTTCCCTATTCCATAGTCAGACTCCCCTAAGTTGTGCCACTCTACTGATATGGGTTATCTTTTCCAAAATCACAAAATCCACAACCTCTACTGCCTTAGCTAATATAAATCCAGCTGACATGCTGATAAGGTGTAGAAGACCCTATTGTGCACTCTAATTTTGTCTAGCTCCTCCATCACTAATCGTATTTCTTGAGTTTCTACAGAACCTCTGTAGATTCCCCATATTTCCATAGTCTCGACAATTTAATGGTGGTTGGGGAAAGTGTTTACAAATTTTCCTGGATTATCGTACTGGCGACAAAGCACATGGGTAAGATCCTGAGTAACTGATCCCCCTGACTGGACACTCTTCTTCCTTGTTCTTTGGCTAAAGTTTTCATAAAAATGATTCCTACTATCAAAATTTTTACCCACTGGACATCTATCTAGAACCATTTTTTCCTACACTAGAATCCTCCATCAGGTTCTCCACAGCTATGATTTCCTAATCCACCACCTCATCAAACTTGTTTAACTAAAAGAGGTTAACTTGGGACTTAATCTCAAATATAAGTCTTTCCTAGAAATTCCTCATTGTAGTTGTCTCATCTCTTTCCAATGCTGGAGCAAAGAAATATAGGTCTGTAAATCTTTCAGCATAGTCCGTCATAGACATGATCCCCTGCGTCAGCCTCATGATCTTATTTTCTCTATAACTCCTCAGTGTATCTGCATAGAAGTGCTCCAAGAAGTTCTTCAAAAATCGGTTCCATAGAATAACATCACTCTATCCAGTTAGTGCCTGAATGTACCACCAATGATTTGTTGATCCTCATACCATATAACTAACCAAATTGGCCCTATTCTCAATCAGAGTCTCCAAATGGCCAAGTATCCTCTTGATGGGCTCAACCCAGAACTCAACTCCGTCATGTCCACCCTCTCTTATAAAATTCAGAGGGTTCTGAAACTGAAAATCCCTCGTTAGGTCATACAGAATCTTCACAACCCACCATAGGTCTCTTTCTATGAATTTCATGAAGCGAGCGAAGTTCTATCAGAACTACTCCCTTGCTTCCCCACCTATCACTATTTGTGCCTTAGGTCCCACTACTAGTAAGCCTCACTAGCCAGAACCACCCTTCACCTTCTCAGTAGGTGTCATCATAGAGGTATAACTAAACAATTACAAACTCACATATTAAAACTCATAGAAAAACTTAATCACATTTATGTTAGAGGAATAATCACAACAAGTCTTACCCCAAAACTGACCACATGTTCAAAACCGAGGAGTTATCACAAACCTTAATCATTGTTTCACGCTGGAATTGGGGATGACCTTGTTTGTTTAAGGTTCAAACATTCCAATTGGTTTCTAACGGGTTTGTTCATAGAACCAGAAACATCCAATGATTCTATATCCATTTGGACCTACTTTCCAAAGGTAGGTTCTCATTAGTTGTGAACAGATGAGGCTTAAGAATTTTCATTGGTCGAGAGGATGGGAGTTCGGACTCATCACACCTTTTTAGGGGGAATTATTGTCTACTTTGGGACTCTCTTGATAGATTTAAGTTATGTTTGTGAATCCTAATTAAATTACAAAGTATGAAAATGAGCTTTCCTTTAGACCTGAAAATCAATGATTCGTATGTAGGAGATTTAGAGAATATTTTATATGTATTCGAGGTTCTTCATCGATAGAGAATAATATGTATTTGTTTAGAAATTCTTAGTCAATGGTATCCTTAAACACATTATATAGAAATATCTTGGTCATTATGATAACCATACTGGTTTCAAAGCCACTCAGCGGGGCACTTGAAGTTTATTGTCATTCAGAAGGACATGGATTATTTCAGAGTTGGGATCGTACTCACAGATGGGCAACCTACGTATCCTTTGTTTTTATAAATGGAATCAGAACCCACATAGTTTGAGTAAAGAAGTATGAGGTTTATTCATGGTTGATGGCTCAAAGAAAGATGTCATAATTACTTTTATGCTCTAAGCTCACGTGGATCATGCTTGGTGTGAGAAACAAGAGGTATTGGTAAAACCTGACAATTGTCCATGAAGGATGCAATCCTGAGAAATAAAATGGGGTTTATGTTTTTATGAATGACCAGATAGATGAATATTAGGTTTTAATTCATGGAAGAAACCCAATAACAAGGTCCATTAAGGTATATGTGCTTTATGGATATTTGGATACTTAACTTAGGACTTAATCCTGAGATGGATGCCCAAATTAGAGGGGTCTTATGATTTGGGTTTTATTCCTGAGAAGGAAGTCCAAATAAAAATAAATTAAGACTAGTTAAGAGAAATTATGACTGGGGATTATTCCCGAGAAGGAGGCCCAGGTTAGGGGACTTGGGGATTACTCCTGAGGAGGATGCCCATATTTGGAAACTTGGGTCTTACTCCTGAGGAGGATGCCCATATTTCGAAACATGGGGCTTACTCCTAAGGATGATTCCCATATTTGGAAACTTGGGGATTACTCCTCAGGAGGATGCCCAGATTAAATATCTTGGACTGGGGCTTACTCTTGAAAAAGAGGCCCAGGTTAAAGAGACTTGAGAACTGGGACTTATTCATGAGAAGGAGGCATGCGTTAAAGAGAATTGAGAACTGGGACTTATTCCTGAGAAGTAGGCCTAGGTTAAGGGGAATTATGACTGGGGATTTTACTCCTGAAAAGGAGGCCTAGGTTAATGATCTTCTCATCTTAAAGGATGAGGCTAAATGAATGAAATCTCCCACCTTAGTGACATTAATACTTGTAAATCACTAGGTTTTGAGAGATGTTCCACAGAATTCCTTTTAGATAAGGAATCCAATCAAGGAAACAAGCCATAAATGGATTTTATGAATTTCTTGAAGACCAAATCTTGAAGAGGAAAGGTGGATTTGAGGGAAACAAGTGAATAGGAAGGAGGGGTACCCAAAAAGAGAGAGGCGCGCAAGTCCTGTGTGGGCGCACAGGTCCTGGGTGCGTAGGTAGACCTACACGGCACAGGTGTACCTGCGCGACGGTCAACCCATAGGGTAATACATGGGCGAGTCTTGGCTCAAGCCCTTATTATTATCCCTAGGGTCTTCCAAAAGAGTGTCACGTAGGTTTTGGTTAAGGGATAAGGTGGCGCATAGGTGTGTCCATTTCCCTTAAGGGTTAAAAACCTATGCGCGCATGTGTTGATGAATTTCAACACTTAGGCCTTGTTCCCCCTTTTTAGAGATTCCATTCTAAGTAATAAATTACCTTAGAAGTGTTCAGAAGACTTCTAGAAGAGACTTGGGCACCGGGATCTTAAATCTGGATTTTGGAATTTTTTTCATCCTCAAAATGGGGGCCCATAAGGGGTGTTTATAGGCTGATGAAGACCCCGAGCGAAAATCAAATAGGGCTCATAGGTCACCTGCGTGCCCAATATGTGGCGCAAAGGTATACTTGCATGACCATGATGAAACTTTCACGACCCAAGTGAAAACAAATCCTCTTTCATTCCTTTGTCAATTTTTTATGTTTCTTCAAAGGATGAATCAATTTGTGTTAAGGTATTTTACCTTTTCATTCGTTAGACTCTGTGAAGGAAAGGAGCGTCATCAAAAGTTCCCCCTCAGAGTTGGATCCAAACGAAGGAGGGTGTGACTCTAAGGTAAAGAAGAAAACCAAGGAAGGGTGGCGTACAAGTTCGGAGCATACAGATACTGGTGCGTAGGTGAGAGTTGCGCAGGCTTCGGCGCACATGGGTGCAGCCTTGCGTATATATATGTGGCCATTCCTCGTGCAAAGAAACCAGTTCTCAAAGATTCCCGCTCTTTCCGTGCAAGTTACCTTCGTCGCGCAAGTGTCTGGTTTTCCGTGGTTCAGTGCTTTTTTCTTGTCGCGCTGCTGCAAAGTTATATTGACCTGCGCGGTGATACCTGCACACCAAAACCCTGCACAACACAGTTACACCTGCGCGCCAAAATTGGACTTGCGCGCCATAATGCCTTGTCCATTTTTTTGATTTTCTTCACAAATTTTATGAAAAATAAACCCACTTAAGAGTTAATTATTTGACCTTTGTGCAGATTCAATGGCTCTTAGAAGAATCGAAACGGCTGATGAACTGGATAGAAAACGGATTGATGATATGATGAATGTTGTTGGCCATGATTACTATGCTGTCTGCAACAACACTCTCCCTGACTTGGCCAAGTATTTGAAGAACTATCATCTTAACTTTCTAGAGAGCATCTACTTGCCTCTGTATGGGTATAGTCATCTGCAAGATGTCAACATTCCAGAGTCAAAGAACTATCTCCCACATTCTTGGTTTCAGAATTGCACTGATTTTGCTTCAGCAAATATCTCAAGTGGAGGAGAATTTTCAAATACTGGAATAGTGGAGAAGGCCTATATGATGCATCACAGCCCTTGTGTTCCAGATCTGAAACCTCACAAGCCTGAGCTGTCATCGCATTGTTATCCTTCAATCCTCTGAAATTCTCAGATGGATCAATCCAAAGGCTTGAAGAAGAGTTGGGACATTCATTTTGGAGGAGGTGTGAATCCAACTTGGATATGGGTATACTGGATGCGACAAAACTGTGCAGAGTTTGTCGAGGATTTGAAAGGAGATGCGATATATGAAGTCGTTTTTGCTGGGTAGACATATGTCTACCGGAATGATGAGTTTGTGCCGGAGATAATCAGCCACTGGAGCCCAAAAACCAATTCTTTCCATATGAATCATGGAGAAGTAGGCATCAGTCTGTGGGATGCCTACAAGATCTCAGGGGATCCAATTATGGGTGACATGTATGATGAATTCATCCCTCCCAAGGCAACTTGGAATGATTCGGAGAAGACTCTAGTTTTGTCTCAAGAATTATTGAAAATTTTCCACAAGATCCAGAGTTCAAAGACCTCTCTAACTCATTCTAGAAAGGATATTCATCCAGAAGAGTGGATGAGTATGTTTCTTACCAAGAAGGAGGAGAAGGATTTGTAGGAGAAGGGGAACACCTATACTTATCCTACCACCTTCCCCAGAACAGAGAAGAGGGGTGCTCTTGGCACATTCTGGCCGACCTTGGAAGCAGGGGAATTTGAGAAGTGGGGGTACAAAGTGAATCAGAGAATCCCAAAAAAGACCCGTCTGGTAGGCTTCTTAGACTTGTGGCTCGGTTTTTATCTTCTGCCAGTCAGGGATTTGAAGGGAGGCATCAGGCCAGGGACATTCATTGTGGGAGCCAAGTTGGATGAGATGAAAATGGTTGGGTTGGGCACCCCCATTTTGGCGAAGATTCACAAGAGCTTACTCCATGTCTTTATGGGTAAGTCTCCTTTGAGAATAGCGGGAACATTCCATGTTCTGTGGGGATGGATCACCACTCATTTCAGTACATATAATGTATAGAACGGAGTACAGGTTTCTGGAAGTTCCTTCAGGCCATTAGTGAAGGCATTTTATGGAGTTGCCCCGTTAGCTCTCAATATCTATGATATGAAGGAGAGGTTGAGCATGTATAAAGAATTCAATTTCTTTCCTTATGAAAACCCGAAAACTGGTTGGTTTGTTGATGATGGAACAGCCGGCCTGGAATTTAGGTCGTACATGCTGGCTTGCAGAGATGGTGTGCTAGCCACCAGGATTGACAGAGAGATTATATGCGAGGCCTATGCTCTATACAGATTTGCACGCCAATTCATGTGCCAGTATCAGACTGTTGTATCCCCTCCTATGTATGTCAGGTCAGAGCAACATCCGATGGTTTCCCGGAAACTATGGTAGCTAACATCTATGGAGAAGTCCGGGGAAGTGTTTGATCTACCAGTTGATAAAGAGAAGAGTAACTTGACTACATGGTATACAGAGAACTGGATAGAATCATACCCTGGATGGGTGTTGAATCATCCGGTTTATCAAGTGGGGAAAAAGAAAATAACTGTAGAGAAAGAAAACCTTCATCAGGAAGGTGATTCTCCCCCACCTGAAGTTGATTACCCAGGTTTCTCACCTAGGGCTGACTCACCGGATTCCCAAGATGGGGATGATGAGGCACAACATGCGGCAAAGCAGACTCGTTCCAGATACAATCCTCCTTTCATAATCAAGAGACCAACTCCATCAACTCCTAGTGAGTTACTTCATTGGGGAAATTTAATCATCATTACTTTATAGAGCAACTGATCTTATTTTCTTATCCTTTATCTGTAGTTGTAGGAGCATTGAAGAAGTTGAAGTCTAAGATTGTAGGACCCTCCTCGCAGCCTTCTGGTACACATGCTGAATATTTACAACCAGAGGCTGTCCAGACATGGCAGAGTTTATATTACAATACTGAAACTTCCTGGATGGATTTATGCAAAGGGCTACACATCCCTGGAATAGGGAATCTTTGGGATTCCACTGATATCTATTTTGAGGATAATACCTATGAAGTGCGGGCTTACGTCAAAGAGCTGGAGATTCTCATACATTCCATCGACGATTCTATTCCTGTCACCAAGCGGGTGAAGGAAATGATAGATCATGGTGCCACTGAGGGGATTGGTGGTTCCGGAGATGAGGAGTGGCATGATTATGTGGATCCTGAAGATGTAATTCTCTTTCCTTATTTTCTTTGTAACTTAATTTCAGTCAAAGCTTTGTTACTCAAGGAAATTATTTTCTTCATCCTGCAGCTTGCAAAGAAAGGAACTGTTGAGGTTCCTTCACCATAGTATATCCCTGGTGGTACTGCCATCAGGGCTAATGAATCTCCTCACGAGACGGGTGAGATTTATTTAATCCATCAAGCCATAGACGAGGAGTTAGAAAGGTCTTTTCACTCTCCAATACCTATATTTGGAGAGGAGACTGTCAACACTCCCAAAAATCCAAAGAAACAAAGACATCGAAGGAAGAATTCTACAGTTCAACGCTTCATCAGTAGTGGTAAGTCCTTCGGATAGTCATGAGTCTTAACCCATGAAAAGGTTGATCATACTTCTTGTGATTTTAGGGTCTTCTTCAATTTCCCCTTTAAGGGAGAGGACTTCCCTCCTTTGAGTATGAAAGAGGGTACTGGTGAATAGTCACAAGTTCATGTTGGTTTGGCTGCTCCTGAAGAGGAGCCAGCGTCTGTTCCCAGTACCACTTCTGCTGCTGCTGCAAGGAGAGAAGAACCTGCTTCTGGTAAATTAACAATTCTACATAAAATGTTGAATGAAACATCAACTGACTTCCATTCTGTGATACTTTAGGTTCAACCCCTACACTAGATCTTTTGGCGGCCACTGCAACTAATGCTGCGATTTTAACTGAAGAAGTTGTTCAAGATTAGAGGTCGCGGAATGAGGGTCTCCAAGTAGATCTATCGAATGCTCTCACTGGTGAGACTAACCAGGAATCCAAGATATCATTAGATGAAATGATGAAACTTGGCGCATCTTTTGAATATATTTTAGGTCAAGTTAAATTACCATGTAATTTAGAATATTTTGGATGTGAGTGTTATCCTTTATCCTAATAAAATATCTTCTTATTACATCTCTGACCGTGATTGGTTCAAATATGTTGTTCCATATGATTAAGATGCTGAACAACCAATTCCTGAAGGGGTTATGGACAACCCTACTATGGTAGAGACGCTAGCTCAAGTGGAGCTGAACCCGGCAAAGCTTCCTGAAATTCATCCTGAAAATCTTGTTAAAGCTAGGAAAGACAGGGAGGAGCATTCTCATGTTGTTGATCTACCATTGGGTAAGGGATAACTATATTTGCGATTGTACTTAATTTTCAAGACATCCAATCAACTTTTGTTATCCTTTGAAATTAACCTTAGCTTTCAATTGATTATGCAGGGCCATCAATTTCAATGGCTAGATCTGGAGGTGAAGCTTCAGCCTCCGTCCCAACGGGAATAGAAAGTGAAGTAACACAGGTCATGGGGGAAGGATCAGAATAGGGCACATCCCTAAGTGCGCTAATCCCAAATTATATTCCCCCCTGTGATAGTGATGTTGCACTACTACAAATATGGCTTATAATAGCGCTAAAAATGGACTTTAACAGCGCTAAAAAAGCACTGTTAATCTCAGCGAAGATAAAGGGGGGTACCCTTTATCAGCGCTAAGTGAGCGCTGATAAAGGTAGTATTTATCAGCGCTATTTTCAGTGATGATAAATATATAATATATCAGTGCTATTTTGAGCGCTGATAAAAACTACCTTTATCAGCGTTCAAAATAGTGCTGATAAATTATCCATTTATCAGCGCTTAACTGGCGCTGATAAAGGCCAAAGATCCTATCCAAATCCAGAACCTGCACAGAACCTGCCAAGAACCTGCACACATTACAGCACCTGCACAGTCCAAACAAAACCTGCACACAGCACACGCAACACCCACACACAAAGCACATAAGAACAAAAAATGATACATACATTTACTTGAAATCATGAATACAAAACAACAAACTTCTATATACATTTCAAAAAATGATTAATTCGGTTACAATTACATTTATCCAACAAAAAGTTAAAAACAATGATGTTCCATCCTTTTTGCATCCATCCGCTCTAAAAAATTGTCTTCCATTGCGGCGGTTTCCGAACAAAGCATTCGAATTGAGGAAAAAGATTTCACCTACATAATAAAACAAATATTATGTTAGTAATACAATAATGAAATAAAGAATGGGGTTGCTAAATGAAATTATACTAGTGAGGCACAAAACATAAAATAACCAATTATACTAGTGAGGCACAAAACAAAAAAACAAATATTATGTCCCCCCATTCCAAAAAAAAGAAGCACCCCTGCCCACCCCCAAGCACACCCCCTACCCCTGCACACTCCCTGCCCCCTGAACACCCCCTGCCCCCTTCCCCAGCACACCCCTGCCCACTGCACTTCCCCCTGCCCATTGCACACCCCCCTGCCCACCCCCTATATATTTCAAAAGAACCCAGCACACCCCCTACCCCTTCCCCCTACCACTTTGCCACCTTCTCCCTCCCCTAGAAAACCACCCCTGCCCTCTCACCCTGTCCCCTACACACTTCCCACCCCCGAGCACACCCCCTACCCCTGCACACTCCCTGCCCCCTGAACACCCCCTGCCCCCTTCCCCAGCACACCCCTGCCCACTGCACTTCCCCCATGCCCATTGCACACCCCCCTTCCCACCCCCTATATATTTCAAAAGAACCCAGCACACCCCCTACCCCTTCCCCCTACCACTTTTCCCCCTTCCCCCTCCCCCAGAAAACCACCCCTGCCCTCTCACCCTATCCCCTACACATCAAAAAGAAAATACCTTATATGGAAATTGTGCTCAATTTATATTATACACATTATATATATCAACACATTCTCATGTACATTCATTCAATGTAAATACACATATATAGAATCTCTACATTTCATAAGAAAACCCTCTTTAAAATTCACAAACACATTAAATCAATTTGAAAACACCCATCACACAACTTTCTCATTTCTTCAAACACATTTAAAGGACTTAACCATGAAAATCCACAAGAAATACAACTGCATTCATTTTAAAAATAACTTTCAAGTCTATACACACCCCAAATTCCTTTGATAACACATTTTTAACCACACAAACATTTCATATAGTACACTTAGAAAGCAAATACTGGATAATAAAATCATCATATAATGTAAAAGCATGGAATCACCTACATAAAGCATGTAATCTTCCGAAATCTGCTGGAAAACATAAAACCACACCTCCACAATACCTTAATAAGGACTGATTAAACATTAATATTGAATATATTAATGGAAACCCATGTTTGACTTGTGGTATTCCATGAGTTTAACATCCCACAAGGATAGAGGGTCATGATTTAATGTCTTACAGAGATGTAAGACCTGGGTGGATCAAAACACTTATAAAGGTGGATTGGGTAGGTACATCTCTAGGAGGGAGCACCTGGAATGTTTACCTGATAGATGGATCAAAACGCCCAATGAGGTCTGACCCAAGTGTGGTGCATCCCATAAAGGTAAGGTTTCCCATTTTAAATAATTATTCGGATGCCACTAAGGGAAATAAAATAGGGAAAATAAGTGAAGGTGTACCCCAGTGAGGGGGTCACCATGGTTCACCATTGGTTGGGATTTAACCTCATGGAGGCTTCCTACGTACCCTATTTAGAATACAAGGATCAAAACCCATATATTTAAAAGAGGTATGTTGTGGGTATTACCCATGGTTAGCTTCCCTTTACACTAGGAATACTCTTGGTTGGATGAGTATGGGTCTTTTGGGGCTTATGCATTGTCATATTCTCAGGTTATTCCAAGAGTAGAAATGGGATGAATGGGACATACGTGCTAAGATGGACCATGTGAATGGTGTGATCCTTGTAAAGAGGCATGAGGCACAAAAAACATGTGGAGCTGTCTGTAAACATTATTTATGGTGTCCATGTGGATTATCAGACTCCCCATACCTTCCATAAACACCTCAAAACATCACGAGGACCAGATTCTACATGATGGTGCATCACAGGGTTGATTATTTTGATGATATACAGGTCGTTTGAGCTTGGATTTCATCTCAACCAGCCTTTCCCTTACTTGAATTATCCTGGGACACATATTTTGGTTCCAAAAAATCCCTCAACGATACTGATTATCTCATGAATCTACCTAGAAATAATTGTTCAAGTCAAACAACAACACATGTGCTCAAATACAAGTTCAAACAAACGAGATACAGAAAATAGATTTTGATGATCCTCGGTGGTTTCGTCGTTCACCACATACGCACTGCACACCATCATGCCTTACTTCAATATTGATTTGTTCAAAGATCAATAATATGAATCCGGGGATAGAAAAAATTGATTAATAAATTAAGATTTCAATACATCGGAGCATTCTCAATTCACCAAAGAAGTTTGGAGGATAATCAATGATCATATATAGATAAAATAAGTGGTAGGAATTCACCTTCATCCTATTTGTGTACAATCTTCCATCAGGTATGTTGCCCATTCGTTTCTAAACACATGTATATCATCTTCTAAATATGAGTTTTTGTGACAGTCATGGTAGTACTGAAAAAATATAAATACACAAAGGATTAATAAATATTTTAAATGAACTCGTAATTATTTTCAAAAATACCTCATCAGGGATGCTAGTTTGTTGATGAAATACGATCTCTTTCATAAATTTACAAACATAATAACCACAGTCCTTTCCATTTGTTTGTTTTGGACACTACAGAAACATCAACAACAATAAGTAATTTGTTTTGATATGTGTTTGGATAGTGAAATGTTATTATATATACCCGGATAATTTTCCCGTTGTAGATCTTGTAGGCGTTCTTATCCTTATGCCCTAGATTCATTCCATGCATTAGACGATATTGATGCACCGCCCTATCATAACAGAATCCTCCTTAAAATATAAAATAAATTATATAACTAGATGTTTAGTTTCAAAATGTTGGATCTAGTGTATTACAAATTAACAAACGCCATCATGCGTGGTCGGTTTGTTGGATATCCATGCATTGAATCCAGAAAATAAATATTTGGAGTATCCAAATTGACTGCAATCAGCATCCAATGCTCCCTAAAAATACAAAAAGGAATAAGTAAAGAATGAAATGAAAATATAGTTGATATGATTAAATTGTAGAGTTTTACCCCTACATCGTTGGTATTAAAAAGAGTCTGTCATCTGTAATTTTGTTTTCAAATGATTTGAGCAGGGATGACATTATTGCAGCCTCTTTAACAGAATCTATTTCGTCTTTTGAAGATGTGGTGTGAGGACTAACGTGTCCAAATTTTTGTTTATGGGGAAATCCCTTCAATTGTTTTTCATATATACGTCTACGACAAATATAAAATGTATTTAGTCAAATTTATCAGAGTATATCAGCTTTTGTAAAATCAAATCATGAAAACTTACCTCATGTATACATTTACAACTGAGGCGCCTAGCCATTCATACTTGAGGAGTTCATTTACATTTTCAGCACTAATGAAATCTAATATCTCCTCTACATACATATCTTTTTCGAAAGCAACTATGTGAGTACTGCCATCTTTCAACTTTGTATCCACATGAGCCTGCAGTGATATTAACTGTGGATATAGAACGGGCGGGGTGAAGGTGCTCTCAGTAGACCGTTTCAATCGGTTGGTTGATCCTTGAGATAGTTTTGAGCTGATATTTTGTTTCACCCCACAGTCTTTTTCATTCTGTAATAACAGTCATCGGTTCAGACCTTTTTCATTAAATGTTAAAGGTCCAGCTTGAAAAATAAATAAGAAATGAATACCTTTTTGTCGACATGTTTTTTTACAAGAACTGCTGACCATGCGATGAATGTTCCAACAGCTTGTTCAACCGTATGAATGTCGTCATCGTTATTTGGAATAGGTATCTCGGCACTCGGCTCATTAGCTATATTAATTGACACTCTAAGATGATCTTTTGGAATCTGTTTGTTGTGTAGCATATGGTTTTGCGTATTGAACACCGTAGCCCTCGCTACAAGGCGATAGGTGGGAGTTGATAAATATAAATCACAGTCATTTTCACCCTATGGAATATTAGTACAGGAAATGTATCAGTGTCTATGTAAATCAAATTTCACAGAAACAATTATTAAAACATTGATTACCTCATCTAAGTCAGGTTTTTTTGGGGAATGGCTCGCCTAAAAGCTGGTGGGGGTGGAGCGAGATCGTCACGCACGAGTTGTTGTTGAGTTGTTTCTTCTCTTTGCCTCTCCCCCATCAATTTTTCTATCATCTCTCTCTGGTATTGTAATTCTTCTTGAAAAATAGATAATTGTTCTTGCAGTTTTTCCATTTTTTCATTTTTATCCTCCGCTTGTTTTTGTTTTTGAAAATATGTTCAAGTTGTCACCCCAAAACCCGCACCTCTGATGCGGCCATACTTTTCTGGCTGCTTCAAGGCTGTTGAAAGTATGTCTGCATCAGGTGCGGTTGTTTTTGATTCTTGTGAATATTTCAGATAGAAAATATAGAAAAATAAGTAATTATTGTAATGTAATAGTGATTTAAAGCAACTTAAATTTATATTATGTCAAACTTACACATGTTTCCCACACTTTTTGTGTGTTTTCATCTATCAATGTCCCCTCTTTATTTACCAGAGCCTCCTTTCATAGTACATGGCGTGGGATGGATATGGATTTCGATTTCAATTCATCAATCTACATATAAACAGAGAAACATGGTTATGGTGTTGTTTTATGTCACATACTAGTAGTAGGGTAGATTTAAAAGACATACCAATTTTTTCTCAAGTTCAGCGTACCCCATCCTTGCTTTACGGTAAGGGTACGCTGGTTCTGTTGCGCGTTTTTTATTTTCAGCACTCAGTAGCTGTTTCATAAATAAAAAACTATCAATCAGAGTGATGAATACAAGAAAACGTCAAACAACTTATTACCCCACACAATGTACCTGAAAAGTATGCTCCCCACGACAGTTGCTAAACACATCCCACGCTCCTTGGGATATCAAGTGTTCGTAAAGAGGAGGTGCGTGCGGCTTGATTTTCCCTTCTGCATCTTTAAGATTATATTTCATTAAAATTGTGCGGAAATCTCTATGAATCCATCCTGCAACTCTTAATACATATTCCTTGTGCGAGACATCTACTATAAATGCACTCTGCAATGGATGATGAAGAGTAAGTCAATGTTTTGGTATTTTATTTTATTTTAATAAATTAAAAAAATGATATCATAATGTTACCGTAATCTCTTCCCACATTAGTGTCTTCATACCGGTGACAACATGGTGCCACGACTGTACATCAATCGGCACGCGTTGCCGAGTGACGATTCCAATGTAGCTACTAAAGATGGATTTGTTGGGGTTAACATGTTGGCCTCACTTATTCCATCCCACCTCAAATTTGATGCCTTTTGCTTTTGCCTTAAGGATTTTGGCTAACACTGTCAAACTACGACAGTCTTGTTTTTTTTTGTGCTTTCAGGGTTTCATTTCCTACCATTTCCTTAGAAGTAGCATCAATATCTTCCCCCGGGGCGCTATCATCGGTAATGGGACCAGCAGCAACAGGTTGAGAAACCTGTTGTACCTCAGCACTGGGACCAACAACAACAGGTTGAGAAACCTATTGTTGCTCTGCACTGGGACCACCAGAATTTGGTTGAGAAACCTGTTGTTGCTCTACAGTGGGACCACCAGCTGCTGGATGAGAGACCTTTTGTTCCTTGGGATTGGGCACATCAGCAGGTGCAGAAGTCATTATCTGCAGAAGTGGTTTAATATTTAATTTAGATTACATAAAAACGGAAGCAAAGAGATAATAACATAACGTAACACAATGTATGTTACAATAAACAAATAACCTGATTATTGTACTCTCTTTTTTTTCTTTAAAGGCTAAAGTGATTTGACTCCTCTATCAACTATGTAAATTCCTTCATTGTGGTCTCCTATAACATACAAAATGCCGTCTACATTTGGACCGCTGCGAAATGATTGTGAAGTCCCTATAAAAGGGTCAACCTCCGTTGAACTTTCATCTGACCCTTCAGTGGTTTTGTTCGATAACAGAACAATAGACCAAATTCAGTTTGCGGGGTCTGGAACATAAAATACTTGTACTGCCTATGATGCCATTATAAATGGTTCTTCTTTCTCCCCTTCCTTACTAAAATCAACTTTCCTGAATCCTAATTCATCTATTTTAACAGCAGTCCTGTTATCAACCCACTTGCATTGAAAAATCGGCACTTTGAATTTCGTATAATCTAACTCCCATATTCGTTTGATGATGCCAAAGTATGACATATTCGCATAAATTGGATTTTTGTCCTTAGCACCGGAAAAATGCATCGCCTCAGCCACAAGTGTAACCCCACTATTCTGCATGGTATTTTCTTCATCATGTTCATTAGTATAGAATGTATAACCATTAACTATATAAGCATTGTAAGATAATACGTACACACTTGCTCCTCCGGCCAGTCATCGACGTCGTTCTGAAATTGACTCTGGATTTTCATCTAACTTCTTAAAAATATGGTCTCAAAACCATCCTATAAACTATAGATTATGTGTATCTGATATCCATTTTTCATCCCTAGAAGGATTCAAATGCCTAAGAATTTCTTTTTGGGTTTGAACATATGGGTCAAAGTCGAAACTGTTATGCAAAACGTAAAGGTGGACCTGCTCCCAATCTGTAATATTGATTGTGACAACCTCTCTTCTAGAAATTCCTTCACCCTCAAGCCACTCAGTGTGACGAGATTTCGGTAGGCCAACGATTTCCACACCAGACAGGTATTCGGTACAGCATTCAACAGCTTCCTCAACAATATATTGCTCCGCAATACAACCCTCTGGCCGACTTCGGTTTTTGACATACCCTTTCAAAATCTTCATATACAGTTCAATGGGGGTACATCCATCTATAATTTACAGGACCACATAATCGAATCTCTCTCACCAAATGAACCATCAAATGAACCATCATATCGAAAAATGTCGGTGGGAAGAACATTTCCAATTCACATAATATGAAGGCAATTTCTCTTTCCATAGTTGGAAATTTCGTCGGGTCTATAACTTTGTTGCATATAGCTTTGAAGAAGAAACAAAGCTTCATTAATGTATGGCGGACATTCTTGGGAAAAATGCAATGTAAAGCTATAGGAATTAGATCTTGCATCAAAACATGGCAGTCATGTGATTTCAAACCCTTTAATTTTAAATCTCCCATTGACACGATGTTCTTGATATTTGATGAATACCCCTCTAGAACCTTTACGTCATTCAAGAAGTTTCAAAACTGATATCTCTCCTGCCTGGAAAGAGTGTAAGCAGCAGGAGGAAGAAATGTTCGTTTTTCACCCTTCACTGGTGCCAACTCTTCTCGTATTCCCATCTCAACCATGTCCAATCTAGCTTTAATTCTATCCTTTATTTTGTTGGGTGCATTTAGCAACATGCCGATGACACTATCACATACATTTTTTTCAACATGAATAACATCAAGAAAATTTCTGACATACAGAAAATTCCAGTATGGTAATTCAAAAAAAAATAATCTCTTTTTCCAACCAGTTTTCGTAAGGTTTTTCAAAAATGGTTTACCAAAAGTAGTGTCCAAATCTTTCACTTTCTCAAACAATTGATCACCTGTTACTGGAGATGGTGTTGTACATTCCTCTAAACTTCCGTCGAATGATGTCGTCCAAGATCGGTACTTATGTCATCGGGGTAGAAAGCTACGATGTCCTAGAAACACGGTTTTCGATGAATGTTTCAACCTAATTGACTGTGTACCTTGTTCGCAAACGGGACACCCTTGAGTTCCTTTAATGCTATATCCTGACAAATTTCCATAAGCAGGAAAGTCATTTATCGTCCCGTACAACATGGATTTCAAAGTGAACTGTTCATTTTTGTAAGCATCATACATTGTAACACATGAATCCCACAATATTTTCAAATCCTCGATCAATGGGGCCAAATAAACATCAATATCATTACCCGGTTGTTTTGGTCCTGATATAATCATAGATAACATGATGTATATTCGTTTCATGCATAACCATGGTGGTAAATTATAATTTACCAACATAACCGGCCATGTACTGTGACTGCTTCTTTGAAAACCAAAAGGATTCACCCCATGTGTAGATAACGCCAGATGAAGGTTTCTCGGCTCGTTCCCAAATTCAGGATACTCGTGATCAATTATCTTCTACTGAGGAGAGTCTGCAGGGTGACGTAGTTTCCCATCTTTAATTCTTGTATCTGCATGCCATGTCAATTTTCTTGTAGTCTCCTCACTTCTATATAGGCGTCTAAACCTAGGAATGATTGGAAAGTACCATACAACTTTCGTAGGACTAGAATCATCATTCTTGTATTGGGAAGCACCACACTTTGGGCATTCTTTAAGTGATTTGTGGTCCTTGAGAAACAATATGCAGTCATTCGGGCAAGCATGTATTCTTTCAAAGATCATACCCATCAATCGTAGCATTCATTTGGCATCATATGTTCGTCTTGGGAGTTCATTATCTTCTGGGAGCATGTCATTCAGGAGAGCAAGTAGTTCCGTAAAACTGGCGTCACTCCACCCGTTTCCTTCTTTCAAATTATACAGCATCAATACTGCTGACAATGCTGTATATTTAGTGCAACCAGCATACAATGACGTTTCTGCAAAACTCTTTAACTTCTCAAACAATTTTGGGCAATCACGAAGTTCATATTCAACTATCCTTGTCATTTCCTCAATATGATCTTCATCATCATTCACATCTGTAATCACACCCACCATACGATCATCTTCACTATTCACGCTTCTAATCATATCAGATGATATATAAAATGTCGTGTTCTCTGAGTCACTACCTACATTGGTTTTTTCCCTGTGTTTATTCCAACATGTATAACATCGATCTATTCCATGACAGATCAGGTGTTCTTCCAACTCCTCTGGACTAATTTTTTTGGAATAACAATAGCGTAAACACGGACAAAATATTTGAGAAGGGTCACATGCATGATCTTCTGCAAACTTGATAAACTCTTTCACGCCATCTTCATACTCGTTTGTCAGCCGATTGGCATTCATCCATTCTTTATTCATATTCATCGTCTTTATGGGTTCGATCTCGAGAACTTGCCTAATATTATGTTTTAATTAATCAGGTAGAATTGTTTGGGTTTTATAAAAACAAATCATGGTACAAATGCCTTTAAACACATGTGAAATCCATATACATGGTGTGTCTAGTAGGGTGAACATCGTGTATGTATAAGATACCTGATTTAATCTGACATATATCAAATTTATTCCAAGTTAGTCTTACAAAGACTGAATGATGCCTTAGAAAATACATGACATGCGAACAAGAGGAAACCAATGAGTAATAGGAGAAAACAGTAATAAATATGATGCTATCTCAATGTACTCAAGGTGATGATAATATGTTGGTCAAGATCAACTATGGGTTGGGAGTAAACTAATATTTAATTGAAAAAAACTACTAAAAACTGATCCAGAAAAGGATGAAATATCCTATTCATCAAGTCCCTTAATACAACCAATGCATTAGTTAAACCAAAAATCATCGCTAAAAAATCATACAGGCCATAACTACTCCTAAAAGCAGTCCATGGTAGGTCCATCGATGTCCAACTCATCTAATGGTATCCTAATGTCAAATATATCTTGGAGAAGATCATAGAACCTCATAGATGATCAATGTAACTATCAATGCGTGGATGAGGATACATATTCATGACTCTCATCAGGTTCAATCTCCAATAGTCCAACAAAATAATAAATACCAATCAACCATCTATTTTAGAGAACTATAAAACCCCATGTTAAGTACTATGCCATATGAAACCATTATATTATATATCATCAAATTGTTATTCAAACAACTGAGGCTCTTTTGGTGTTATTTTAGAAATTGTGATAGAAACTGAATTTTCTCCCAAAACTAACTAGATTATAAAGTTTATCTCTTTATTAAGAAGTAAATTTTATACCTCATCAGTGAAAACATCCTAAAAAATTACTACCATTGGGGAAAAAGAATCCTACAGCATTATAGCAACATCTACAATATGCCTGACTATTTGAGCCATTAGGGTACAGTAAATATATAATTATAACATGGTATTTAAAATGAAATGTGGAAACAGGAAATCATACAGACTCCTGATAAACCCATAATACAAAACATATCACCTAGTATGTCTGTCACATATACAAATAAATAAATTAGAAAAAAACATTCTAAAAAGCATAAAGGTACCATTAAATACTTACATAGGTCAACATGTTTTAGAAATTGTTTATCTTCATCTGTGCCTTGTACTTGCACCCATGAATTTGAAGGTGAGTATGCATACACGATAGTTGACCTTTTTAGAGAAAATTTTCTGGAAGAGTATAAGAGACATGAATCAATGAAGATCTTGCTATTCATTGTGGCAATCAGCTTGTACAACGTGGCCTAAGTTACAATACCTACAAGTTGTAACTTCGGCAGTGTTGTACAAGCCGATTTCCACATTGTTTGTAGCAACCACATTTGCTCCAACACTCTAATGATCTTCATTGCATCATGTCTCTTATACTCTTCCAGAAAATCTTCTCTAAGAAGGTCAACTATCGTGTATGCATACTCACCTTCAAATTCATGGGTGAAAGTACAAGGCACGGATTAAGATAAACAATTTCTAAAACAAGTTAACCAAAATAAGTATTTAATGGTACCTTTATGCTTTGTATCATGTTTTTTTATAATTTATTTATTCATATATGTGACAGACATACTAGGTGATATGTTTTTTATTATGGGTTCATCTGTTTCTAATCATATAACTATTAGATTATGCTATGTGATGAAAATTAATATGGATCCATCATCATTTCCATTGGGATAATCTTTGGGAATCCATATAACCATAAGATTAAAAACTATTTCCTTTGTATCTCATACATAAATATTCAACTCGAAGGGGTGGAACTTACCGCCCATGGTAACTCAAAATAAAAAAAATGAAAACAAGGGTTGGTTATCCATAGAAGTCATCACACATAACCTTGGTAGACCTCTCACACATGTGAACCATCATAACTAAACAATTACCATATACTTCATCTTAGAGTCAAGATATCCCTATGGAACCTATAGGGTATCCAATTCCACATCATTCACAAACAACCCACTTATGTTGCTAAATATCAATAACATATCTTATTTCAACACTCATCACTAATTATGAATCACATCCCTAGACATAATCATAATCACATTAAGACCACACTATCTATTATAGAAATCCTTATTGGAATTAGGCTCAAGATATGGTATTATTCTTATCTCACATCTCTATTCACTATTTGGTCCTCACACACACAATATATAAATAATATACCAAGGGAATACCATCCATGGAACTCACCTCCCACCTTGAGAGCACGAGGAGGAGGAGGACGAGGTGGCGGCGATTGTGGTAACGAGGGTGGAGGCGGCGGCGGCGGCCGAGGTGGAGGCGGCGGCGGCGGAAGAGACAGCGGCGGTCACGCGCGGCAACGATGGTGGAGGCGGCAGAGGCAGAGGCGGTCGCAGTAGCGGGAGTAGGGGCGGAGGCGGCGGCTGCGGCGGAGAAGGAGGAGGATGAGGAAGACGAGGAGGAGGAAGGAGGAGGAAGGAGGAGGAAGGAGGAGGATGAGGAGGATGAGGTCGCGTGGCGAGGGGCCTGGTTCAGCTTCCGTGAGAGCTTGACCGCGTGCAAGCGAGGATGTCCAGTTAGGGTTATTAAATAAAAACCGACAGAACCATTATCAGCGCTCGTTAAAAGCGCTGATAAATGTATGTTTTATTAGCGCTAAAATAAAAGCACTGATAAAACATTCATTTATCAGCGCTTTTTTAGCGCTGATAAAGATATACCTTTATCAGCGCTTATTTTAGCACTGATAAATGTAATATTTATGAGTGCTTTTATATAGCGCTGATAAAGGCATACCCCGTTATCAGCGCTTTCTGTTTAGCGCTGATAAAGGGAAGCGCTTCCCTTGCCCTATTTTGTAGTAGTGTTGATTCAGACCTGGAGATACAAAAGGCGCTCCAATTTTCACGACACAAGGCATGGCAGAACATATGGAAGATCATATTTGAAGTGCTTCTAGAAGAGCTATCTTCGAAGATCCCGCGACTGTCATCCATGTTCTTTATTTTGGGACTTGGAGGCTTTGGATATCAAGAGGTCCATGTCGTGGTAAAACAATTCATCTTAATAAGGGAGCAAGTGAAAAAGTACCGTTAATATTTGACCAGGGTGAGGCTGTCAGCCAATATCAGCGAATTTGAGGCTGCGGTATCCCAAGATTCGGCTGATTATGCTACCAAGTTAAAGGATCTGAAGCATAAGATCAAAGAGAAAGTCATCCAGCAGATGCATCTTCAGCAATGGTTAGATGTTGTTACTGGGGAACTTAACAAACTTAATAATTCACTGGAAGGATCTCAAATGAATGGTATGAAATCCATTGCAGATGCCAAGAAATCACTCCATCAAGCTGAAAAGAGTGAAGTTGGTTGAGTGCATGAGATTCAAGTGGCTACTGATGAAGCTTGGGATACTGTAAATTAAATGAAGATTTATGTTGACAGCCTTTTGTAATTCTTGGAAAAGAGAAGAGACTCCAATCTGTGGATGTCCTTCTAACTCTTGTGCATCAATGAAGAATACTTCCATCTTCAACAATTTTTGCCTGCATTTTCTTTTTCTAACTGCTTTAAATTTTTACCTAAGCCAATGGGCCTAGTAAGCATAGTTTTATTTTTACTAGGATTATAAAAAATAACCCTACAAACCATGAATCTTTTTAATTTCTCAATATTACCTAAATCATATAAAATGTATGTTTAGTGAGCTAGACTTGACTTTTTTTTTAGATTTCCCTTGTCCTTTTTGGGCAGTTTAAAGTCATGCACGTTGGACATAAAAAAAGGATAATTTTTAAGTTCAAAATAGCTTTGACCGAATGGATTAAAATTGACTCAATTCCTTGACAATTTATCCGAAAACATATTACCACACTCAAGTATGAAGGAAAATATGTAAACTATGACTTAAGAAATTTTGAATCTGAGGAATGATATGAAAAAGGACTGAGAGGCATTAGAAGAAGTATTTCCTAAGAGTGAAGTTACCATTATTTAACAAATATGTTAGGGGGTTGAATTATGCAAGGCCTCTTAAGGGAATTGGTTTCGTAGTCAAATAATAGCATCTTTTGGCTGACAGGTCTGTTATGTAGACTACTTATGAAAGGACACCTAAGGGAACATGCTGCATATTTAGGAAAAAGAACTCTCAGAAATTTACTTTTCTACTGCTAAAAAGTCAGTGAATGTTTATAGAGATTAAAATTTTACAAAGCATAGATTTTTCTGTATGGAGAGAGGTACTTGAATATGGAGAGGATATTTCCAATCAAGATTGTCTAATAATTGAATGAATGGCACTCCTACGAAGGTCTGACCCAAACGTAGGTAAGGGAAATATAAACCATAGACTTAAATACATTCAGAGCATGAAAAAGAGTATGGGACAAATATGTTAAGGATGGCTATTTTTGCGGATCCCTGCATATTTTCGTTAAGACAACTAAGGAAAAAAGTGGTTTTCTTCCCAATAATGAAGTTACCGCTATTTAACAAACCCATTAGGGGGTTGAATTATGTAGGGACACCTAAGGGAATTGGATGCATAGTCAAATAATAGCATCTTTTGGCTAACAAGACTGTTATGTAGACTATTTATGCAAGGACACCTAAGGGCACGTGCTGCATAATCAGGAAAAAGAACTCTCAGAAATTGGACATTTTGTGACCAGAAGTAAAGAAAAGGGTTATGGGGATTTTGAAGTATTTAAGGTTAGGAGTATGACACATGAAAATGGGTATTGTCAAATGAATGAAAAAGATACATAGACCAATGCTAACCATAATCAAGTTGTGGATGGTTCCTGAATTGACATGTCGGACTTCACTACGTATCCCATAAGGATGGGAATCAAGCCATACTTAGTACTTGAAATATAGTTTAACGTAGTGTGGGACAAAATTATGGGAGATCTTAGTTTAGGGTCATAGAGCTTGGACCATAATAATGAATACACAGTGTGTGTTTTATAAACTTGATGTGAATGAAGACCAGGGTTTTCATACCACATTCATGTTTTCACAGGGGGACTTTTCAGCCAAGGGAATGAAAGTGAAATTTGGGGTTAGGCCCAAAGACTTGGGGCTATATTCGAGGGACTCTTGAACGTTCCTACGTATCCCATAAGGATGGGAATCAAGCCGCACATAGTTCTTGAAATACCCTTTGTACATATTTGGTTCGTACAAGTGAAGGGTGAAAGGGGACTTTAGTGCAATGATAGTTTGACCCAAGATAAAAGGTTCGGGCATTGTCATGTATGCACGTAGTCTTTAGAATATAACATGATTGGAGATCAATGTAAATAATGATTCCCTCTCAGGTGAGGGTTTCAAAGAATATTGTATTTTATTGTCGTACAGGACAAAAGTGTTGTATAGTTTAATGTCATATAGAAAGGACAAAGGTGAACTAATGTGAAGATATTTATTCTGGGGGTGGATTCATGAATTAACATCGTATGAGATGGAGGTTAACCGATGTGAAGAGATTGGTTTTGGGCTTGAACCTCGAGAGGTTGCCTACGTACCCATCCTAGAAGGAAAGGATCAAATTCTGTGTAGTTCAATTGAAGAATGAATTGGTGATCAAGTTGTTTTTGAGAAAAACGACCTAAAAACGGGTGTTGGGACTTACGCATGTTTAGCGGCCCAGAGAGGGTGTTATGGTTGAATTTTACTCTAAGATCACGTAAGTCATACTCAGTGTGAGAAACAAGAGGTAGCAACAACCCTAACGATGCACGATTTAATATCATGTAGGGCATATAAGGGACTGAATACAGTTTAACATCATGTTGGACAATGGGGGACTATGCAGTTTAATGTCATGCAGTAAGGACAAAAGAGGGGCTGTATTGTTTAATGTCATTTAACAAGGACGAGTGTTGTATAGTTTAATGGCATGTAGCTAGGACGTATGGTTTTGTAGTTTAATGTCTTGCAGTGAGGACAATGGGGACACAGTTTAACGTCATGTTGGACGTATTAGGGACTTTTTCACAGTTTAACGTCATGTTGAACAATAAGGTGTTGAAATGTTTAACGTCATGTAGCTAGGATGTAATAGAAGATTATGCAGTTTAACGTATTGTAGTAAGGACTTTGGGGACTGTGTAGTTTAATGTCATGCAGTAAGGACAACCCAGTTTTACGTCATGTTGGACGATGGTGCGAATAGTTTAACGTCATTTTCATAGACCGAAGGTTATGTAGTTTAATGTTTTGCTGGACTTTGGGGACTATGCAGTTTAAAGTCTTGCAGTAAGGACAACATAGTTTAATGTCATGTTTGACGATAGTGTATTTGTTTTACACAAAATAATTCTTCATAAATCTGGCATTGGTTGGAGTCGTGATGAGTTCTCCATCCATTGATATTAACGAACAAGCTCCATTGGAGTAGAACTTCTGTATTGAGTAAGTTCCTTCCCATTTTGGTTCAAGATTGGGAGGTTTCTTTCCTGGTATCATTGGAGTTCTGAGAACCAATACCAATTATCCCTGAATGAATGAATGAAGATGAACTTTTTTTGGTGAAAGCTCGTGTTATTCAATTTTGAGAGACTTCCAAGTGGTGCAAGGTGCACAATAATTTCTCATCTAATCATTCCAATTCTTCCAATCGCTTTTGAGATTGTTCATCTATAGATGACTGATCACAAATGGCTACTCTGAGTGAATTTAATTGAACTTCAATGGTCAAGACTACTTCTGTTCCATATACCAATGAATATGGAGTTGACCGCGTTGCAGTGCGGGTGGTGGTCTGATAAGCCCATAAAGCATGAAAGAGTTTATCAGTCCATGACTTCTTATCTTTATCCACCATCTTTTGCAGTATGTTTGAAAGAGTCTTATTGAAGGCTTCTATCTGGCCATTGGCCGCTGCATGATACTGAGATGAATGGTTGGATTTGATGTTTTATTCTTGATACAACTTCTTTACCTCGGATGAACAGAAGTTGGTGCTATTGTCCTTGAATATGGTATGAGGGACAGAAAATCTCGTAATGATGTTAGACTTGATGAAGCTAAAAATGATTTTAGAACTAACTTCTTTTAGAGGTATTGCCTTTTCCCATTTGGAAAAGAAGTCAGTAGCAGTAAGAATATACTTAAACTGACTGGTTGTTGCTGAAGGGTAAGGTCTCACTACATCCATTCACCATGTGGAAAATGGCCACGAGTATTTAGATATATGAAGAAACTCTAGGAGTTTATGAATTAAATTGGCACGTACTTGGCATGAATGACACTTCTTAGTGAAATCAGCACAATCATGTATCATTGAAGGCCAAAAGTATCCATACCTTTGAATTTGATCAGATAGTCTATGTCCAGACTACTGGGAACCACAGACTCCTGCATGCACTTCTTTCATGACAGCCATTGTCTCTTCACCATCAATGCATATGAAGACAACTACATCAAAACCTCTTTTGTAGAGAATTTTTTCTAGGTGATCAGGGTTGTCATAAAGAGTAAAATTTACCACACGTCGTCGGATTTGTTCTTTCCCAGCTCTATCAGGTGGAAGTGTTCCATTTTGAAGGTATTCCCTGATAGGTGTCATTCATCATGTAGAATGACCATATGGTTTAGAAATGGGACGAATTTCATTGATTTCCTCTATTATGGTTTAAACATAAGGTGAAATTATATGACAGTGGGAAATACTGATGATTGTCTCGTCCCGATTTGGATCTGCTAGAGCGGTGGCTATATTAGCCAATGCATCAGCTTGGGCATTTTGTGATCGCGGGACATAAGAAAATGTTGGTTCCGTAGGAAATTCCGCCATTAACTCTCTAATGTAATCATACAAAGTGATTAACCCTTCTTTTATGATGGCATAATCCCCATTGACTTGTTGGATTACCAGGTCTGAATCACCTTTCACCTATAAGTGATTCACTTGTGCTTGAAGCACCAACTCTAATACTTCGATGAGAGCTTGGTATTCTGCTTCATTGTTTTACCGCCTTCTCAAAATAAGAAGGAATAAGGTAGCACTGCCTTTTCAGGGGAAATGAGCACAATTCCTAACCCAACTTTTTTGAATTTAGGATCTTCCATTTTCTTCCCTGTTGGACTTCTGGAAGCACCATCAAACTACATTTCCCATGTTTGAAGATTATCTTGAATAGAAAAGACTTCTTCATCAAGAAGTTCAATATCTAAAGATGTATCTTCTACTGAAGGATGTTCAGCAAGGAAATCATCCAGATCTTGGACCTTTATTTCCTTTTGAGACACATACTAGATATCAAATTGCTACAAAATAACTGCCCACCTTGCCAGACGTCATGTAAGCATTGGACGACTAAGGATGAATTTGAGCGGGTTATTACAAGATACCAATTGGACCTCGTGATGTTGCATGTAGTGTCTCAATTTCTGAACTGCAAAGATTAATGTTAGGCAGCACTTCTCAATACTTGAATATCAGGTTTCTGCTTCAAGCATAGTCTGACTAAGATAGTAGAGGTTGTTTTCATTCCTAGTATCATTCTTCTGGGAAAAAAAGGCACCCAATGATCGCTTTAAAGCTGTCACATAGAAGATAAGTGTTCTTCCTTTAATAGGTGGAATTAATATCATTGGACTCAAGGGATATTTCTTGAGAATATGGAATTCTTCTTGACATTCTGCAGTCCACTAGTAAGTGACTCCCTTCTTCATCAATTTGGTGAAGGGTAAACTTTTTCCGGCCAAATTGGTGATGAAACTCCAAATATAGGCTAAGTGTCCTTGAAGTCCTCTCAATTATTTCAAATTTTGTGGAGGTGACATACCGAGGATTGAATTTGTCTTCTCAGGATCGACTTCGATACCATGATGGCATACAACAAAGCTAAGAAATATTCCTAAGGTTACCCCAAAAGAACATTTTAAGGGGTTAATCTTCAAATTGTGTTTTCGAAGTTTGTGGAATATGAATTCCAAATCAGCCAAGTGATTATAACGTTTCTGGGATTTAACCACCAAATCATCCACATAACATTCAACAAACTTCCCTAAAAAGGGTTTGAAGATACGATGCATGGCACGCTGATATGTTGTTCCCGCATTCTTTAGGCCAAAGGGAATTACCCGATAGAAAAACACACACTAAGGGGATCTAAAGGATGTACATTCTTCATCTTCTGGATCCATTCATATTTGACTATACCCAGAATATCCAACCATGAATTAAAGTGCTTCATATCTAGATGTTGCATCAATTAAGAGTTTTGTGATCGGAACTAGAAAATCATCCTTAGGAAAATGTCGATTAAGATCTCTGAAATCAATGCAAAATCTAATTTGTCCATTCATATTTTTCACAGGGAAAATATTAGCCAAAAATTTGGGAAATTGAACTTCTCTGATGAATTTAGCTTTGATAAGTTTATCCACTTCAGCTTCAATTTTGGAATCATAAGTTGGGTGTGTTCTTCTTGTGGCTTGCTTAAATCTTCGATGTTCTTCTGGCAAACCCAAACGATGAGTAGCAACATCAGGATCAAGCTCGGGCATTTCTGTATAGTTCCAAGCAAATGTATCTCAATTTTTCTTAAAAAATGAAATATACATTTTTGGCTCTTCAAGAGCCATGGCCGCACTAATTAAGGTGGGGCGTGGATCTTATTTTGTACCCAGATTTATTTCTCTGAGTTCATCCATAGTGGTAGAGATACTCTCTTCAAACACTGGAGGAGAATCCCTGGGATCATCCTCTTCTTCTTCAACATGTGTTATTTCTACAGTTTCTACTTGCATCATAGATGATGAAGCAGAATTTCCAGGATCAAGAGAGATGTTAAAATTTGAACATCTTGAAGAAGAAGCTTCCATTTCTAACCATATTGATGATGAAGGGTCTTCCTTGGGTAATAAAGAGGAGATGATGGATTTAGAATTGACATCATCGTTCACCTCTGACATTGCTATAACTTCTTCTGGCCTGGTTGGCGAAGTATAGAATTGCTGGATTTTAGCGGATGAAATGAAGACTTCTCTATTTGGGCTTTCATCATTGCTCGGTGAATCACCAATTTCTCCCATGCTATCTGGCTTGATTGCCGTAATTGACATTATGGAAGTTTCCATAAGAGTATTTGGATTTCGGTCTATCCTATCAATTTTACTGATAGGAAACACATAATATGTACTCACATGTACGAATGGGTTTACTGGAATCTTTTCCAAACCATATGGAGCATTAACCTTGGTGACCTCCCTTGTTGTGGATTTCTCCTTACCCTCCAAGTGATATAATTCCGCCTCAATGTATTGATATTCACATGTTTTCAATGGGGATTTATCACCATAAAATGTCCCAATTTTTCCATTGAAACAATATTTGCGACATTTATGGTATGATAAAGGAATTGTTGCATGTTGATGAAGCCAAGGTCTTCCAAGAAAAATGTTGAAAGCTATGTCATAACGAACAACCATGAAATCTGAATTGGATACAAGATATCCAAACTGAGTTCTGAGTGTGATCTCACCCAGAGGTTCTTGTTAATTTTTATCATATCCTTGTAACATCAAAGTAGAAGGAGATAAATCAGATTCTGTGAGGCCCAATCGATGAAGTGTACGAATGGGGATGAGGTTGACTCCTGAACCATTATCAATAAAAGCTCATCGGATGTCTACATCATTGACCTTGCCTCATAAATACAAAGTTATAATATGTCCATGCATGACATTATCTTCATCTTCATCTGTGAAAGATATCACTGCATGGAATTCTGCAGAATTATTCTCTACATGGTAGACTTCAGCCGCAACAATTTCAGTTTTGAATTCCTAAGGACTTAACAAAGCCTCAATAAGTTCCTCCCGAAGATCCATTGATATATTTAAGGCATCCGGAATTTATAACTTGGCCGGTACATAGGACAGATTCTTCAAGACATCATATTTTTGATCCAAAGGTCTGTGTTTCCCAACATGAACATGTGGTTTAGTAGGTGCCTTGGGAGTTGATGATTTGGAAGTAGATGCATCTTGTTTCGGGGTAGGAGTTGGAAATACTTCTGGATTTGAAATATTAGAACGAATAGGTCTATTTACCTACTGAGAGGAAGAAGGTGTGACCTCTAACCGATCCTCCAGAATAATTGTTCCAGGAATGAATCTTCCTTACATGGAAGAACTTTCTTGTTCTTTTTGAGCTTGCTGAAGGTCTCTGCCATGAGTTTCTGCTCGCATATACAGTTCTAGTAGGGGTAGATTTGGAATAGTGGCTTCTAGGAAATTCACCTCTTCCTCTATATCCCAGACCTCTGGAACTCCCTCTAATTCCTCTGTTTGATACAAGGAACTCAGGTTCATTAGGATCGTAAGTGTGACTGACATAAGGATTTGTTAAGTAAATCATGCTAACAGAACAAAATATCAACTCTTTTTCTGATGAAGTCTCTTCTTGATTAACCAATTTCGGTTGTGCCGTTTGGTGGGGTAGTGCCCGTGGCTTCGAATTAGATGGCATAAAATCTGCCAGAGTCAAAGACAACTTGGGATTTGACATGATCTCATATTCTTCTGATTGTTCTTCTTTCTTTCAATTATGTCATTTTTTGAGGATTTTCCCTCTGATGATGAGGGGTTTTCTGTGGAATTCATAACATAAGACACAATTATTTTCTTCAATTGCGTTCAAAAAATGGAATGAGTTTAGTTGACCGTTTTTATGACCATCCAATCATCATATTTCTGTGTATTTTTTATTTTGACTTCCTGCCACTCGCGTTCTTCCTCTGGATCTGTAGCAGTAACACATGCTACCTGATCTGAAGAACCTTTCAACTTGACTTGTCCTAAGTCCACCATTTTTTTGCAGAAGGTCTTTGAAGACAAAACACACCTGAATGGGATGCCCCAACATCTAATGAAATGGCCAATAGTTGGGAAGGTCTTCATCTCCTTCCTTGTTCGGCCTCTTGGGCCTTGGCAATTGAACCAAATTATTTTCAGAGCCAAAATGATGTAACCAGGAACTTGTTCATTTCGGAAAGAATAAACTTTTCTTTTAAAATCCTTAAATTTTTTTTGTCTTCGATCTCTTTGGTCATCTTGACAAAACAATCGCTGTTTTTGATGCTCAGGAGGTGGAGCCCTTTGGAAAGATGAAGGTTTTGAAGTAGAAGCAGGTACAGGTGCTTGTTTAATCATAACTATAGCAGTCTCTTCTCTACCCATTCTCCTTCCTGGAGCTGGTGGAATTACATGAGTTTTATCCTTAGTCTTCATAAGAGAGTCTTCAATATGCTAAGATATTGAAGTAAGGTCTTGAAACCCTCCTAATTATTTCACAGGGATCAATGGTGTGTGTAATTCATTATGAAAATTTTCCACACAGATTGGCAACAATACTTCTTGAGGGAGTGCTAAGCTTAGGGAATATGTTAATCCCTTCCAGTGAGTAATGAAATCTGTAACCCTTTCATTATCCCTTTTCTGACAATTTGTAAGATCAAAAACTATTTCCTTTGGAAAAGTTGAGCTGAATTGAAGAATGAATCATTGAATGAGATCCTCCCACCCGGTAATTGGATGGGATTGCAAGATTGTATACCAGACAAAGGTAGGCCCTTGTAATGACTGTATAAAACACCTGAGCTTAACTTCTTTCTATTGTTGAGGGGTTCCCATCATAGGATCACAACAAGAAAAAAAATGTGTTAAGTGTTGATCTGGGTCTCCCGAACCATTAAATATTGGGAATTTGGTACTTGCAAAATTTAATGGGGGAGGAATTTCATCAACCCATTCAGGGTAAGCTCTCTTTTCTGGTTGAATTTGAGCACGTTTTCCCTCCACAGCATCCAACTGAGCTGTTAATGACTCAATAGTATATATTAACTTTTGAGAAACATCCAGTTGATATTGGACCTGAGAAGGTGCAATAACTAGAGCTTGGATAGATGTGGTGGCTGGTACTGCAACTAATAGTAGCACCACCGATTGTTGTTGCACATGACCTGTAGGATTAGACCTGTGAGGGTGTACTGGTAGAGGAGGATATTCTTGATCCATCTCAGTAGCCGCAACAAATTCCCTTGGCTTATTGACTCCAGAACGCTTAGGAGGAAGACTACCTTGAAGTAGTTCTGCATTTAACCTCCTCAATTCCTTCATTTCTTCCTCCTGTTGTGAAAATATTTTCTATAGTGAGAGTGATTGGCCTTCTCCAAAGGAATTTTATGTAACCTAATTATTTCTTTTTCCCTTGTTTGACACCTTTCAAAGAGGGGAATTTGGTTATTTGAAGGAATAACTAGATTCTGGGTAAGCCTTTGATTTCGTGTATGCAATCCTTCTTCATTTGTGTCTATGTGTACTACTTATTGAGCAGGAACCTCTTCATCTGATCCCTCTGAGTGAGCCTCATATTTTGGAGGATCAGAAACAATGGAATTGATGACATTAATTGATGCATAACGCATTGCATCCCTTCTATCGGAATTTCTGTGATACTGTCTTTTTCCATGTCTTTGATGAGACATTGTCTTTTGTTGATTTGGTCCCTCAGGAACTTCTTGACAAACCATAATTTGGATAGAATCTCTTGATAATTCAGCTATTCATTCCTCTTGTGTCTTTTTCCATAATCGAGAGAATAATGACTTTTTCTGAGGTAGAGATTGATGATTTGAAAAAGTCCCTAGTCCGGTGGACTGGGGTTGTTCCTACTATTTTTTCTCAACTCCTCGAATCCTATTTGTTGATTCTGAGGATTGGGTTAAAACAATCTCTAGTATGGCAAGCTGGGGTGGTTCTTGAGCTATTATATATGAGACTTTCTTAAAATCTCTCATGATCTTGTGGGCTTTAGTCCGAAAATTTGCTGGATGCATCAACCTACATCCACTCAAATCACCTGGATCAAAAAACCATTGGATGATTTCTGACACTTCTGTCACTTGATGATGTGCACACTCTAAACGAGAAGCATGTTCAATATTCCTGTTTTCTTGATACATGAGTAATTCAACAACATGTTCTCTATATGCCTGACTTTGAGAATAACTAGTTGAGGCCTAAACTTGAGCGAGCCTTTGATTACAAACAAATCCAATTGGTTGTGGCCAGCCATGGGAAATAACATTGCATGAGACCATTTTCGGTGGGCTTTAAGTTAATTTAATTTTGGGTGATAAATTCAATTAATTAATTGATTTAATTTTTTGGTTTAAAAATTAAATTAATTACTCTGACCAAACGATTAAATATATTGAATTAAAATATGAGTGAATTTTAATTTGATAAAAAATTCCCTCGGATAAATATTTAATGAAAGTTTAATTTTATTTATTCATTTATATATAAATATGAAAGTTTAATAATATTTTAATGGTCATGAGCAGTGGACCGACCAATATATGTTTGTTTCATCCTTTATTCATTTATTTAATTATTTCATAGTTTTGTAATAACTATTTTAATTAAAAGGTGATCTGCGAATCGTCTTAGTGTCATTATATGTATAAGGGAACCTATGTCTAATTCAGAGTTTTATTTTATACTCCTCAGTCCCTGTTTCCTCTAGAAATGGGGATGACCTTGTCTGTTTAAGGTTCAAACATTCCAATCGGTTTCTAATGGGTTTATTCGTAGAACCGGAAACACTCAATGATTCTATATCTATTTGGACCTACTTTCCAAAGGTAGGCGCTCATTATTTGTGGACCGATGAGGCTTAAGAATTTTCATTGGTCAAGAGGATGGGAGGTCGGACTCATCACACCTTTTTGGGGGGTATTATTGTCTACTCTGGGACTCTCTTTATATATTTGAGTTATGTTCGTGAATCCTTATTAAATTACCAAGTATGAAAATGAGCTTTCATTTAGATCTGACAATCAATGATTAATATGTATGAGATTTAGAGAATATTTTATATGTATTTGAGGTTCTTCGTCAATAGAGAATCATCCATATTTATTTAGAGATTATTATTCAATGTTCTCCTTCAATACATTATATAGAAATCTCTTGGTCATTATGATGACCATACTAGTTTTAAAGCCACTCAGTGGGGAACTTGAAGTTTATAGTCATTCAGAAGGACATGTATTATTTCAAAGTTGGGATCATACCCGTATATGGGCTACCTAGGTATCCTTGTTAGAAAAGGAATCAGAGCCCACATAGTTCGAGTAAGGAAGTATAAGTTTTATGTATGATTTATGGCCCAAATAAAGATTTCATAATTACTTTTATTCTCTAAGATCACATGAGTCATTCTCGGTGTGAGAAACAAGAGGTATTAGTAAAACCTGACGATTGTGCCATGAAATATGCAATCATAAGAAATGATGTGGGGCTTATGTATGTATGACTGCACAGATAGATGAAGATCGGGACTTAAATCAGGGAAGAAGCCTGGGAATAGGGTCCATAAAGGTATATGTGCTTTATGGATATTTGGATACTTAACTTAGGACTTAATCTTGAGAAGGATGCCCAAATTAGAGGGGATTTATGATTGGGTTTTATTCCTAAGAAGGAAGTCCAAATCAAAAGAAATTAAGACTTGGGGCTTACTCATAAGGAGGATTCCCAGATTAATGGAATTTGAGATTTAGGGCTTATTCCCGAGAAGGAGGCCCAGGTTAAGGGAATTTAAAATTTGGGGCTTACTCCTAAGGAGGATGACCATATTAGGGAACTTGGGGATTACTCCTAAAGAGGATTCTCGGATTTGGGAACTTGGGGCTTACTCCCAAAGAGGATGCCCAGATTAAAGATCTTCTCATCTTAAAGGATGAGGTTTAATGAATGAAATATCTAACCTTAGTGACATAAAGATATGTAAATCACTAGGTTTTGAGAGATGTTCCACATAATTCCTTTTAGATAATGAATCCAAAAAAGGAACCATGCCATAAATGGCTATGAAGAGGGTTTTGAGGGCTAAAAATTGAAGAGGAGAGTTGGATTTCAAGAAAAGAGTTGAATAGGCAGAAGGGGCACCCAAAAAGAGGCAGGTGCGCAAGTCTTGTTTGGGCATGCAAGCCCTGGTCGTGCAAGTATACTTTCGCGACATGGGTGTACTTGGGCGACAGTTAACCCATTGGGTAATGCTTTGGCGAGACTTGGCCCAAGCCCTTAGTATTATACCTAAAGGTTTCCAAAAGGGTGGCACACAAGTTTTGTTGAAGGGATAAGGTGGTGCGCAAGTGTGGCCATTTCCCTTAAGGGCTGGACACTTAGGCGTGCAAGTGTTGATGAATTCTAACACTTAGGCCTTATTCCTCCTCTTTAGATCTTCCATTCTAGGTAATAAATTACCTTAGAAGTGTTCGTAAGACTTCAAGAAAATACTAGGGTGCCGAGAGCTTAAATCTAACTTTTGGACTTTTCATCCCCAAAAGGGGGGCCCACAGGGGGTATTAATAGGCCATTGAGAACCTTGGAAAAATAGATTAGGGCACGCAAGTCACCTGCGCGACCCATATGTGGCACACTGGTATACTTGCACATCCATGATGAAACTTGCGCGACCCATGCTTAACGAATTCCTTGTTCATGCCTTTGTCAATTTTTGATGTTTATTTAAAGGATGAATCTCTTTGTGCTTAAGGTATTCCCCTTTTTCATTCATTAGACTCTGTGAGGGTAAGGAGTGTCAACAAAAGTCCCCCCTTAGAGTTGGATCCAAAAGAGGAAGGAGGATTTGACTTTGAGGTAAAGGATAAAACAAAGTAATTTGGGCGTGCATGTGTTGAGAACGCAAGTAGCGGCACGCAGGTGCGAGCCATACAGGGAATGACGCGCAGGGATATGGCCTCATCTATAAATATGCAGCACCACTTCGCACAAAGCACCCGGATTTAAAATGCTTCAGAGCTCTCGACATGCAAGTATCTCTCATTCACTAAGTGACTTGTTTTCTGTTGGTTGGTGCTTCTATTCGTGTCGCACTTCTGCAGAGGTATTTGGAATTTCATGGTGATACATGTGTGCCCATACTTGCGTGACCGACATTGACTTGCGCACCAATGTGGGAATTTCGCACCTTAATGCCTTATCCATTTTTTTCGAATTTCATAACAAATTTTATGAAAAAATCAACTTACTTAAATCTTAATTATCTGATGTTTGTGAAGATTAAATGGCTCCCAAAATAATCGGAACGACTGATGAGATTGATAGCAAGAGGATTGATGACATGATGAACGTCATTGGCCATGATTACTATTATATCTGTGATAGCACTCTCCCAGATTTGACCTAGTACTTGAAGAAGTATCATCTTAATTTCCCACAGAGCATCTACTTGCCTCTGTATGGCCATGGTTATCTGCAAGGAGTCAACATTCTAGAGCCAAAGAATTATCTCCCACATTCTTGGTTTCAGACTTAGACAAACTTTTCTTCACAAAATTTCTTAGTTGGAGGATCATTTAATAATGTTGGAACAGTGGAGAAAGCCTACATAATGCATCATAGCCCTTGTTCCCCAGATCTGAAACCTCACAACCCTGAGCTGCAACCACATTTTTATCCTTCAATCTTCCGAAATTCTCAGATGGGTCAATCCAAAGGCTGTAAGAAGAGTTGGGACTTCTATCCTGGAGGAGGTGTGAAGGAAATGTGGATGTGGGAATATTGGGTATGACAAACCTGTGCTGTGTTTGTTGAGGATCTGAAAGGTGTTGCAACATATGAAGTCGTCTAGGCTGGGCAGACATATGTATACAGGAATGATAACTTTGTGTCGGAGCTAATCAGCCACTGGAGCCCAGAAACCAATTATTTCCATCTGACTCATGGAGAAGTAGGAATCAGTTTGTGGGATGTCTACAAGATCTTGGGGGATCTGATTTTTGGAGATATGTATGATTAATTCATTCCTCCCAAGGCGACTTGGAATGATTCAGAGAAGACTCCGTCTTTAACTCGAGAATTATTGAAAATTTTCTACAAGATCAAAAACTCAAAGACCTCCAAAACTCATTCTAGAAAGGATATTAATCCAGAAGAGTGGATGTATATATTTCTTACTAAGAATAAGGGGAATGTGCCCACCTATACTTGTCCTACTACCTGCCCCGGAACAGAGAAGAGGGGTGCTTTTGGCACATTCTGGCTGACCCTGGAAGCAGAATAATTTGAGATGTGGGGGTATGAAGTGGATCAGAGAATCCCAGAAAAGAATTGTTTGGCTGTCTTCTTAGCCTTGTGGCTCAGTGTTTATCTTCTTCCAGTCAGGGATTCGAAGGGAGGAATTAGGCCAGGGACCTTCTTTGTTGCAACCAAGTTGGATGAGAGGAAAATGGTTGGGTTGGCCACCCTCATTTTGGAAAAGATTCATAGGATCCTACTCCATGTTTATATGGGTAAGTCTCCTTTGAAAATGGTGGGACCATTCCAAGTTTTGTGGGGATGGATCACCACTCATTTCAGGATATATGCTGTACAGAACGAAGTACAGGTTCTTGGAAGTTCTTTCATGCCATCAGTGCAGGCATTTTCTGGAATTTTTCCATTATCCCTTAACTCCTATGATATGAAGGTGTGGTTGGGAATGTTCAAGTAATTCCATTTATTTCCTTATGGAAACCCACCAACCGGGAGGTTTGTTGATGATGGAACAACCGACCTGGAATTGAGTTCATACATGCTGGCATGTAGAGATGGTGTATTGGCCACCAGGATTGATATAGAGATTATATGTGAGGCCTATACTACATACATATTTTCATGCCAATTCAAGTGTCTGTAGCAGACTGTTGTATCCCCTCATGTGCATGTTAGGTCAGAGCAGCATCTAATGGTTTCCCGAAAACTATGGTTGCTGACATCTATGGAGAAGACTAGGGCAATGTTTGATCTACCAGTTTCTAGAGCAGCGAGTAACTTGACTACATGGTATGCTGAGAACCGGGTAGCATCATACCCTGAAAGGGTACTGAATCATCTGATTCCTCGGGTGGGGAAAAATAAAATAACTGTAGAGAAATAAACCCTTCATATGGAAGGTGACACTTCTAAACTCGGAGCTGATTCACCGGTTTCCTCACCCAGGGCAGACTTGTTGGATTCTCAGGATGGGGATGATGAGGCACGACATGTGTCAAAGCGGCCTCATGCCATATATAATCCTCCTGTTAGAATCAAGAGACCTAATCCATCGACTCCTGGTGAGTTACTTCATTGAAGAAATTTAATCTCCATTATTTTATAGAGTAACAAGTTTCATTTTCTTATCCTTATCTGTGATTGTAGGAGCTAAGAAGAAGCTGAAGTCCAAGATTGTAGGAACCTCCTCATAGCCTTCTGGTACACATGCTGAATATCTACAACCAGAGGTTGTCCAGACATGGTGGCGTTTATATTGTGATGTTGAAACTACCTGGCTGGACTTATGCGGAGGGCTACACATCCCTGGAATAGGGAATCTTCGGTCTTCCACTGATAACTATTTCGAGGATAACCCTGATAAAGTGCGGGCTTACATCAGAGAGATGGAGATGCTCATATAGTGCACTGATGATTCCATTCCTATCACCAAGTGGGTGAAAGAAATGATGGATCGTGGCACCACTTAGGGGACTGGTGCTTCTGGAGATGAGGAGTGGCACGATTACGTAGCTTCTGAAGATGTAAGTCTCTTTCCTTATTTTCTTTGCAACTTGATTTCATTTAAATATTTGTTACTCAAGGAAATTACTTTCTTCATGCTGCAGCTTGTAAGGAAAGGAACTGTTGATGTTCCTTCACCATAGTATAGCCCTGGTGCCACCGCTATCGAAGCTAGTGAATCTCTTCGCAAGCCTGGTGAGGTATCTCTAGGCTATCAAGCTATGGACGAGGAGTTAGAAATGGATTTTCATTCTCCAATTCCTGTATTTGGAGATGATGATGTCAACACTACAAAATATCCAAAGAAGAAAAGGCATCGAAGGAAGAAGTCCATAGCTAAATGCTTCATCAGTAGTGGTAATTCCTTCAGATAGTCATGAATATTAACTCATGAAAAGATTGCTCGTATTTCTTGGGATTGCAGGGGCTTATTCAATTTCCCCTTTGAGGGAGAGGACTGACCCTCCTATGAGGACGATGGATGGTGCTGGTGAACAGTCGCAAATTCATGCTGACTTGGCTGCTCTTGAAGAAGAGCTAGCATCTGTTCCCAGTACCGTTCCTGCTACTTCTATAAGGAGAGAAGAGACTGCTTCTGGTAAATTAATAATGCTTCATAGAATGTTGAATGAAAACATCAACTAACTTCCATTATGTGATACTTTAGGTTTAACACCTGAACCAGAACATTTGGCTGCCACTGCAACTAATGCCATAATTTTCTCTGAAGAAACTCTCCAGGGTCAGAGGCTCCAGGATGATGGTTTCCAAGAAGATACATCGAATGCTCCCACTGGTGAGACTAACCAGTAATCTTAGATATCACTGGATGAAATGATGAAACTTGGCACATCTATTGAAGTCTTTTTAGATCATGTTAAATTACCATTTAATTTAGATGATTTTGGACGTGAGTGTCATCCTTCGTCCTGTTAAAAAATTTCTTATTAAATCTCTATCCATGATTGGTTGAAATGTGCAGTTCTAACTGAGCAATCTACTGAACTACCAATTCCTGAAGGGGGTATAGACAACCCTACTATTGCAGAGACACTAGATTAAGTGGAGATTAACCTGGTAGAGCTTCCTGAAACCCGTCTGGAAAATCTTGTTGAAGCTAGGAAAGATGAGCTGCCTTCTCATGTTGCAGATCTACCATTAGGTAAGAGATAATAATATTTTTTGATGC
Organism: Viscum album; assembly: GCA_963277665.1. Classification (NCBI taxonomy): domain Eukaryota; kingdom Viridiplantae; phylum Streptophyta; class Magnoliopsida; order Santalales; family Viscaceae; genus Viscum; species Viscum album. Next base: position 597,434,836 of record OY728134.1, on the reverse strand, counting down.
ACTTAAATTTCAAGACAACTTAATAAACTTTTTTTATCCTTTGAAACTAACCAAAACTTTCAATTGACCATGTAGGGCCATCAATTTCAGTGGTTAGATCTGGATGTGAAGCCTCAGCCTCCGCCCCAACAAGAATTGAAAGTGAAGTAACAAGGTTCAGGGGGGGAGGATCAGAACAGAGAACTTATCTAAGTGCATTAATCCTGGACTATCTTCCCCCTTGTGATAGTGATGCTGAATCAGACCCGGAGGAACAAAAGGTACTTCAATTTTCACATCGCATGGCATGGTAGAACATATGGAAGATCATATCTAAAGTTCCTCTCGAAGAGATATCTTTGAAGATCCCGTAATTTTCATCCCTTTTGGTCATGTTAGGACTTGGAAATTTTGGATATCAAGAGATCTATGCTATAGTGAAACAAGTCATATTAATAATGGAGAAGGAGCAAAAGTACCGTAAACAATTGAAAAGAGAAAGTATGTTGACCAATATCAGTGAATTTGAGGCTTCGGTGTCCCGAGCTGTGGCTGATCATACTGCCATGTTGAAGGAGCTGAAGCATAAGATAAAGGAGAAATTCTTCCAGAAGATTCATCTTCAGAAATAGTTAGATGATGTTACTAGGGAACTTGACCAACTTAACAATTCACTGTAAGGAGTTCAAAAAAATGGTATGAAAGCCATTGCAGATGCCAAGAAAGCACTCCATCAAGCTGAAAAGAGTGAAGCTGGCCGAGTGCATGAACTTCAAGTGGCTACTAATGAAGCTCGTGATGCTGTAAATCAAATGAAGAGTTATTTTGAAAGCCTCTTGTAATCCCTGGAAAAAAAGAGAAGAGACTCCAATCTGTGGATGTCCTTCTAAATTTTGTGCATAAATGAAAAACACTTTCATCTTCAATCATTGGTTCCTGCATTCTTTTTCTACCTGCTTAACTTTTTTTTACCTAAGCCAATGGGCCTAGTAAGCATAGTTTGATTTTTCCAGGATTATAAAAATAACCCTACAAACTTTGAATCTTTTTATTTCTCAATATTACATAAATCATACAAAATTTATGTTTAGTGAGCTAGGACTTGACTTTTGTTCAGAGTTCCCTTGTCTTTTGTGGTCATTTTAAAGTCATACATGTAGGACATAAAAAGGATAATGTTTAAGGTTGAAATAGCTCTTAACTAATGGATAATGGATTAAAATTGACTCAATTCCTTGATAATTTATCTAAAAACACGTTACCATATTCAAGTATGGGGGACAACATGTAAACTATAACTTAAGAAAATTTGAATCTGAGGAATGATATGGAAAAAGGGATAAAAGGCATTAGAAGGAGTACTTCCTAAGAGTGAATTTACCATTATTTAACAAACCCATAAGGGGGTTTAATTATGATGGGCCACTTAAGGGAATTGGCTACATAGTCAAATAATAGCATCTTTTGGATGATAGGTCTGTTATGTAGACTACTTTTGCAAGGTCGCCTAAGGGCATGTGCTGCATAGTCAAAAAAAAGAACTCTCAGAAATTTTACTTTTCTATTGCTAAAAATCCAGTGAAAGTTTATGGAGATTCTAATTTTACAAAGCATAGAGTTTTTGTATGGAGAAAGGTACTTGAATATGGAGAGGATATTTCCAATCAAGATTGTCAAAGAATTGGATGAATGTCACTCCTATGAAGGTCTGACCCAAACGTAGGGAAGGTAAATATAAACCATGGACTTGAATACTTTCAGATCATGAAAATGAGTATGGGAAAAATATGTTAAGGATTTCTATTTTTGCGGATCCCTACATATTGTCATTAAGACAAATAAGGAAAAAAGAGGTTTTCATCCAAATAATGAAGTTAACACTATTTAACAAACCCGTTAGGGGGTTTAATTATGTAGGGACACTTAAGGGCATTGGATGCATAGTCAAATAATAGTATATTTTGGCTAACAGGTCTGTTATGTATACTGTTTATGCAAGTCCGCCTAAGGGCACATGCTGCATAGTCAAGAAAAATAACTCTCGGGTATCAGACATTTTGTGACTAGAAGTCAAGAAAAGGGTTATGGATATCTGGAAGTATTTAAGGTTAGGAGTACGACACATCAAAATGGGCATTTTCCAATGCATGAAGGAGATACACAGACCAATGCTAAACCATAATCATGTTGTGGCTGGGTCCTGAATTGAGGTGCTGGACTTCACTATGTATCCCATAAAGATGGGAATCAAGCCATATGTAGTTCTTAAAATATAGTTTAACATCATGTAGGATGAGAATGTAGGAGATCTTAGTTTAGTATCATAGAGCTCGGACCATAATCAGTAATACACATTGTGTATTTGTTATAAACATGATGTGAATGAAGACCAGGGTTTTCATACCACATTCATGTTTTCACAGGGGGACTTTTCAGCCAAGGGACTGAAAGTGGAATTTGGGTTTAAGCCCAAAGACTTGGGGATGGATTTGAGGGATGATCGAATTTTCCTACGTATCCCATAAGAATGGGAATCAAGCCATATGTAGTTCTTGAAATACCCACTGTACAGATTTGGTTCATACAAGTGAAGGGTGAAAGGGGACTTTAGTGCAATGATGGTTTGACCCAAGATTAAAGGTTCAGGCATTTCCATTTATGCATGTAGTCTTTGGAATATAACATGATTAGAGATCAATGTAAATAATGATTCCCTCTCAGGTGAGGGTGTAAAATAATGTTGTAGTTTATTGTCATACAGGGCAAAAGTGTGAATAGTTTAAGTTCATATGCATGGAAAGGTGTTGTACAGTTTAACATCATATAGCAGGGACAATGGTGAACCAATGTAATAAATATTGGTTTTGGGGGAGGCTTCATGAATCAACATCTTATGAGATGGAGGTGAGCCGATGTGAAGATGTTGGTTTTGGGCTTGAACCTGAAGAGGTTGCCTACGTACCCAGCCTAAAAGGCAAGGATCAAAGTCCGCGTAGTTTGATTGAAGAATGAATTGGTGATCAAGTTGTTCTTGAGGACAATGAAATAAAAATGGTGTTGGGACATACGCATGGTTAGCGACCTAGGGAGGGTGTTATGGTTGAATTTTACTCTAAGATCACGTGATTCATACTCAGTGTGAGAAACAAGAGGTAGAAAAAACCTTAATGATTCACAGTTTAATGTCATGTAATACATAAGGGACAAGACATAGTTTAACATCATGTTGGATGAAAGAGGGACTGTGCAGTTTAAAGTCTTGTTGTAGGGACTTTGGGGACTGTGCAATTTAATGTCATGCAGTAAGGAAAATGGGGGACTATGCAGTTTAATGTCATGCAGTAAGGACAAAATAGGGGATGTATATTTTAACGTCATATAGCAAGGATGAGTGATGCACAGTTTAGCATCATGTATCTAGGACAACACAATTAAATTTCATGTTTGAATATATATGGACAATACAGTTTAATGTCATGTTGGACAAAAAGCATTTTTGTTACACAAAATACTTCTTCAATAATCTTGCATTGGTTGGAGTCGTGATGAGTTCTTCATCCATTGAGATTAAAGAATAAGCTCCATTGGAGTAGACCTTATGTATTGAGTAAGGTCATTCCCACATTGGCTCAATATTGGGAGGTTTCTTTCCTAGTGTCATTGGATTTCAAAGAACCAATACCAATTCTTCTTGAATGAATAAATGAAGACGAACTTTTTGGTTGAAAGCTCGTGCTATTCGATTCTAATAGACTTCCAAATGGTGAAGGGTGCACAATCTTTTCTCATCTAATAGTTCCAATTCATTCAATCACTTTTGAGATTATTCATCTTGTAGATGAATGATCACAAATGTCTACTCTGAGCGAAGGTAATTAAACCTCGATGGGCAAGACTGCTTTCGTTCTATATACCAATGAATATGCAGTTGATCGTGTAGTAGTGCGGGTGGTGGTTCGATAAGCCCATAAAGCATGAAAAAGTTTATCAGGCCATGATTTCTTATCTTTATCCACCATCTTTTGCAGTATGTTTGAAGGAGTCTTATTGAAGGCTTCTATTTTTCTATTGGCCACTGCATGATACTGAGATGAATGGTTGGATTTGATGTTGTATTCTTGACACAACTTCCTTACCTCGGATGAATAGAAGTTGGTGCCATTATCCTTCAATATGGTCTGGGGGACACCAAATCTGGTAATGATGTTAGAATTGATGAAGCTAACAATGATTTTATAACTAACTTCTTTGATAGGTATTTCCTCTGCCCATTTGTAAAAGAAGTCAGTAGTAGTAAGAATATACTTAAAATACTTGGATGTAGCCGAAGGGTAAGGTCCTACTACATCCATTCCCCATGTGGCAAATGGCCATGAGTATTTAGCTATATGAAGAAACTCTAGGGGTTGATGAATGAAGTTGGAACATACATGGAAAGAATGAAACTTCTTAGTTAAATCAACCCAATCTTGTATCATTGAAGGCCAAAAGTATACAAGCCTTCGAATTTGATCAGACAGTCTATGTCTAGACTAGTGGGTACCACAGACTCCTGCATGTACTTGTTTCATGATAGCCATTTCCTCTTCACCATCAATGCATCTTAAGATAATTATATCAAAACCACTCTTGTATATAATTTTTTCTAGGTGATCTGGGCTATCATAAAGAGTAAAATTGACCACCATTCGCTGAACTTGTTCTTTCTAGGCTCTATCATATGGGAGTGTTCCATTTTGATGGTATTCCCTGATAGGTGTCATCTATCCTGTAGGATGACCATATGGTTCATAAATAGGACTAATTTCATTGATTTCCTCTGTTCTGATTTGAACATAAGGTGAAATTGTACGAAGGTGGGCAATACTGATGATTGTCTCGTCCCGATTTGGATCTGCCAGAGCTGTGGCTATATTAGCCAATGCATCAGCTTGGGCATTTTGTGATCATGGGACATAAGAAAATGTCGGTTCTGAAGGAAATTCCACCATTAACTCTCTGAAATAATCATAAAAAGGGATTAACTCTTTTTTTCTGATGTCATAATCCCCATTGACTTGTTTGATTACCAGGTCTAAATCACCTTTCACCTTTAAGTGATTCACTTGTGCCTGAAGCGCCAACTCCAATCCTGTGATGAGAGCTTGATATTCTGCTTCATTGTTTGTACCGCCTTCACAAAATAAGAAGGAATAGGGTAGCACTGACTTTTTCGTGGAAATAAGCACAATTCCTAACCCAACTTTGTTAAATTTAGGATCTTCCATTTTCTTCCCTGTTGGAATTCTAGAAGCACCATCAAAGTACATTTCCCATGTTTGAAGATTATCTTGAATAGAAAATACTTCCTCGTCAGAAAGTTCAATATATAAGGATGTATCTTCTACTGAAGGGTGTTCATCAAGGAAATCATCCAGAGCTTAGCCCTTTATTTCCTTTTGAGACACATACTGGATATCAAATTGCTGTAAAATAACTGCCCAACTTGCCAGACGTCCTATAAGCATTGGAAGAATAAGGATGAATTTGAGCGGGTTATTGCAAGATACCAATTAAACTTCATGATGTTGCAGGTAGTGTCTCAATTTCTGAACTACAAATATTAATGCAAGGTAGCACTTTTCAATACTTGAATATCAGGTTTCTACTTCAAGCATAGTCCTACTGAGATCATAAAGGTTTTCTTCATTCCCAACATCATTCTTATGGTCAAGGAATCCACCCAATGATTGCTATAAAGCTATCACATAAAGAATAAGTGGTATTCCTTCAACAGGTGGCATTAATACTGGTATACTAAAGAGATATTTCTTGAGAATATTGAATTATTCTTGACATTCTTCAGTCCGCTGGTAAGTGACTACCTTATTCATCAATTTGGTGAAGGGTAAACTTTTTCCTTCCAAATTGGCGATGACACGCCGAATATATGCCAAGTGTCCTTAAAGTCCTCTCAATTATTTCAAATTTCAAGGAGGTGACATACCAAGGATTGACATTGTCTTCTCATGATCGACTTCGATACCACGATGGCGTACAACAAAGCCAATAAATTTTCCTGAGGTTACCCCAAAAGCACATTTTAAGTGGTTCATCTTCAAATTATGTTGTCAAAGTTTGTGGAATATGATTTCCAAATCAGCCCAGTGATTAGAACGTTGTCTGAATTTAACCACCAAATCTCCCACATAACATTCAACAAAATTCCTTAAAAAGGGTTTGAAGATATGGTGCTTGTCACATTGATATGTTGCACTTGCATTCTTTAGGCCAAAGGGAATTACCCGATAGAAAAACACACCCTGAGGGGCTCTGAAGGCTGTAGATTCTTTATCTTCTAGAGCCATTCATATTTGATTATACCCAGAATATCCATCCATGAAGGAAAGTGATTCATAGCCAGAAGTTGCATCAATTAATAGTTATGTGATAGGAACTATAAAATCATCCTTGGGACAATGCTGATTAAGATCTCTAAAATCAATGCAAACTCTAATTTGTCCATTCTCCTTTTTCAAAGGTAAAATATTAGCCAACCATTTGGGATATTGAACTTCTCTAATTAATTTATCTTTGATAAGCTTATCCACTTCGGATTAAATTTTGTAAACATAAGTTGGGTGTGTTCTTCTTGCGGCTTGCTTAAATCCTCGATGTTCTTCTAGCAAACCCAAACAATGAGTAGCAACATCGGGATCAAGCCCTGGAATTTTTGTATAGTTCCAAGCAAATATATCTCGATTTTGCTTTAAAAATGAAATATACATTTCTTTCTCTTCAAGAGTCAAGGCCGCACTAATTAATGTGGGGCGTGGATCTTCTTTTGTACCCAGATTTATTTCGATGAGTTCATCCACAGTGGTAGAGATACCTTCTTCAAATGCTGGAGGATCATCTCTGATATCTTCCTATTCTTCTTCAACAAGTGTTATTTATTCTGTTTCTACTTTCATAGTTGATGATGAATCATAATTTCCATGATGAATATAGATGTTAAAATTTGACCATCTTGAAGAAGAGGCTACCATTTCTAACCCTATTGATGATGAAGGGTCTTCCTGGGGTAATAAAGAGGAGATGATGGATTGAGAATCGACATCATCGTTCATCTCTAACATTTCTATAACTTCTTATGTCCTGGTAGATGAATTATAGAATTTCTGAATTTCAGCGGATGAAATGAAGACATCTCCATTTGAGATTTCATCATTACTTGGTGAATTACCAATTTCTCCCCTACTGTCTAGCTTGATTGCCGTAATTGAAATTATGGAAGTTTCCATAAGAGAATTTGGATTTGGGTCTATATTTTCAATTTGACTGATAGAAAACACATAATCTGTACTCACATGTATGAATGGGTTTACTCGAATCTTTTTCAAACCATAGGGAACATTAATTTGGTAACCTCTTTTATCGTAGATACCTCCTTTCCCTCCATGTGATAGAATTATGCCTTAATGTATTGAGATTCACATGTTTTGAATCGGGCTTTATCACCATACAATGTCCCAATTGGATCATTGAATCAAAATTTGAGACATTGATGGTATGATGAAGGTATAACAGCATGTTGATGTAGCCAAGCTCTTCCAAGAAAAATGTTGAATGTTGTGTCATGACGAAAAACCATGAAATCTGAATTGGATACAAGGTCCCCAAACTGAGTTCTAAGTGTAATCTCTTTTAGAGGTTCCTATTCATTTTTACCATATCCTTGAAACATCAAAGTAGAAGGAGATAAATTAGATTCGGTGAGGCCTAATCGACGAAGTGTACGAATACGAATGAGGTTGACTCCTGAACCATTATCAATGAAAACTTTTCGGATGTCTATATCATTAACCTTTCCAGATAAATACAAAGGTCTAATATGTCCATGCACAAGATCATCTTCATCTTCATCTATAAAAGATATCACTGCATGGAATTCTGCAGGATCATTATCTACATGGTAGACTTCAGCCGCAGCAATTTCAGTTTCGAATTCATGAGGACTTGACACAGCCTCACTGAGTGCCTCCCAAAGATCCTTTGATAGATTTAAGGCATCCGGAATTGATAACTTGGCTGGTACTTGGGCCAAATGCTTCAAGACATCATACTTTTGGTCCAAAGGTCTGCGTTTACCAATAGGAACATGTGGTTTTGCAGGTTCCTTAGAAGTTGATTCTTTGGAAGTAGATGCATCTTGTATTGGGGTAGGAGTTGGAAATACTCCTGGCTTCAAGAGATTAGACCGACTGGGTCTATTTATTTTCTAAGAGGAAGAAGGTGTAACCTCTAACCGATCTTCCAAAATAACTGATCTAGGATTGAATCTGCAATGTGTGGAAGAACTTTCTTGTTCTTGTTGAGACCACTGAAGTGCTCTGCCATGAGTTTCTGCTACATATACAGTTCTAGCAGGGGGAGGATTGAAATAGTGGCTTATGGGATATCCATGTCTTCCTCTATATCCTAGACCTCTAGAACTCCCTCTAATTCCTCTGTTTGATACAGGGAACTCAGGATCATCAAGATCGAAACTCTGACTGTCATAAGGATTTGTTAAGTGAATCATGTTAACATAACCAAAGATAAACTCTTCATCTGATGAAGACTCTTCCTGATTAGCCAGTTTAGGCTTTTCTGTTTGGTGGGGCGGTGCCCGTGGCTTTGAATTAGATGGCATAAAATCTTCTAGAGTCAAAGACAACTTGGGCTTTGACGCAAGCTCATATTCTACTGACTGCTCTTCTTTCTTTGAATTATGCCGCTTCATTGAGGACTTTCCTTCTGATGAAGGTGGTTTTGCTATGGAATTCATAGCAGAAGAAAAAATTGGTTTCTTCAATTGCGTTCGTAAAATGGAATGAGTTCGGTTGATCATTTTCCTAACCATACAATCATCATATTTCTACGCATTTGTTTTTGAAATCATGCCACTCGCCTTCTTCCTCTTGATCTGTTGCAGTAACACATGCTACTTGGGCTGAAAAACCTTTCAGTTTGAATTTTACCGAGTCCACCATCTTTTGCATGAGGTCTTTGAAGACAAAACACTCTTGAATGGGATGCCCCAACATCTAATGAAATGGGAAATAATTGGGAAGGTCTTCATCTCCTTACTTGGTCGCCCTTTTAGGCCTTGGCAACTGAACCAAATTATTTTCCATAGTAGAAATGAAGTATCCAGGAACTTGTTCATTTCAGAAAGAATAAAATTTGTTATTAAACTCCTAAAATTGTTTCTGTCTTTGATCTCTTTGATCATCTTGACAAAACGGCCTCTGTTGTTGATGCTCCAGAGGTGGAGCTCTTCGATAAGATGAAGGTTTTGAAGTAGAAGCAGGTATAGGTGTTTGTTTAAGTGTAACCATAGCAGTCTCTACTCTACCCATTATCCTTCCTAGAACTGATGGAATTACACTAGTTTTATCCATAGTCTTTGTAATAGATTCTTCAATCTGTTGAGTGATTGAAGTAAGGTCTCGAAACCCTCCTTTGTATTTCACAAGGATCAATGGTGTGCGTAATTCATCATGCAAATTTTCCACATAGATTGGAAAAAATTCTTCTTGAGGGAGTGTTAAACTTACGAAATATGTTAATCCATTCCAGTGAGCAATGAAATCTGAAACCCTTTAATTATTCATTTTCTTACAATTTGTAAGATGAAAAACTGTCATCTTTGGAAACATTTAGCTGAATTGAAGAAGGAATCTTTGGCGGAGATCATCCCACCCGGTAATTGACCGGGATTACAAACTTGTATACTAGACAAAAGAAGGCCCTTGTAATGACTTTACAAAACACCTGATCTTAACTGGTTCTTTTTGTTGAGGAGTTCCCATAATAGGATCACAATGAGAAACAAAATGTGTTATGTGTTGTTATAGGTCTCCTAAACCATTAAAAATTGGGAATGTGGTACTTTCAAAATTTGATGGGGGAGGAATTTCATCAACCCATTCAGGGTAAGATCTCTTTTCTGGTTGAATTTGGGCACGCTTTCCTTCCATATCTTCCAGCAGAGCTATTAATGACTCAATGGTAGTCATTAACTTTTGAGAAACATCTGGTTGATCTTGGACCTAAGAAGGTGCAATAACTGGAGCTTGAACATGTGTGGTGGCTGGTACTGTAACTGATGGTAGCACCACCAGTTGTTGTTGTTCATGACCCATAGGATTAGACCTATGAGGGTGTACTGGTAAAGGAGGATATTCTTGATCCATATCAGTAGCTACAAAAAATCCCTTGACTGATTGACTCTAGCAGGCTTAAGAGGAAGACTACCTTGAAGTAGTTCTGCATTCAACCTCCTTAATTCCTTCATTTCTTCCTCTTGTTGTGCGAACCTTTTCTCTAGTGAGAGTGATTGGACTTCTCCAGAGGAAGGGTAGAATATAACCTGATTCTTTTCTTTCCCCTTGTTAGACGCCTTTCAAAGATGGAGAAGTTGGTTATATGAAGGAATACACTACTAGAATAACAGCTTTTAGTGACCGCCAAAAGTGGTCACTAAAGGCCTTTAGCAGCCGCTCAACGATCGCTTTTGGTGGTCGTAGTTGCTTCAACGGTGAAGCTCAATAGCGACCACCAATGGTGGCTGCTAAAACTCTCCCATGAAAACAGCTGGTTTGTGTGTGGCTTGGTGTCGATTTTATAAGGAGACACAGGGGGTGACGGGGAGGGACCCCAAAAGCTTCGATCGCCATCCATGGCGGATGCACGGTGGTTGGAAGGAAGAAGCTACATTGGTGGATGTCATGGGGAGGTTCCACAGCGATGAAAGGACCTATTAGGTACAACAATGGACTTCGAGGGTTGTTTAGAGGTCGCTCGTGGTGACGTGGGTGATGGCGGAGGCGGTTGGGGGCAGCGACGACGTGCTGTAACATGAAACACATGAAGAAGACGACTGGAAGTGGGAAAAATACCGCCAGATTTTTGAAAGAATTAGCGACCTCCATTGGCGGTCGCTAATACCCCCTTTTGCGACCGCGAAAAGCGGTCACTAATGCTTGATGGCGCAGAAGCCAGGATTTCTAGTAGTGATACCTAGATTCTGGGTAAGCCTTTGATTTTGTGTACGCATACCTTCTTCATTAGCCTCTGTGTGCACAACCTCTTGAGCAGGAACTTCCTCATCTGATCCCTCTGAGTGAATTTCATGTATTGGGGGATCAGTGACAATAGAATTGATGAAATTTATTGATGCATAACGCATTTCATCCCTTCTATCGGAATTACTGTGATACTTTCTTCTTCCATGCCCTTGATGAGACATGGTCTTTTGTTCAGGTGATCCCTCAGGAACTTCTTGATGAACCATTATTTGGAGGGAATATCCTGATAATTCGGCTCTACCTTCCTCTTTTGGATTCTTCCCTAATCGAGAGAAGACTGACTTTCTCTGAGGAATAGATTGAGGATCTGAAAAAGTCCTCAGTTCGGTGGACTGGGGATTTTCCTGTTGTTCCTGCTCAAATCCTTGAATCCTATTTGTTGATTCCGAGGGTTGAGCTAAAAGAGTCCCTAGTTTGGAAAGCTGAGGTGGCTCTTGAGATACTACATCTGAGAATTTCTTAAAATCTCTCCTAATTTTGCGGACTTTAGTCCAGAAATTGGTTGGATTCATCAACCTACATCCACTCAAATCACCCGGCTCAAATGACCGTTTTATGATTTCTGACACTTCTGTCACCTGAAGATGCACCCGCTCTAAACGAGATGCCTATTCGATATTCTGATTTTCCTGATGCAAGAGTAATTCGACAACTTTTTCTTTGTATGCCTAACTTTGGGAAGAACTAGTTGAGGCATGTTCTTGAGCAAGCCCTTGATTACAAACAAAACCAATTGGTTGTGGCCGACCATGGGCAATAACATTGCCAGACCATTTTTGGTGGGCTTTGTTGACTGGAGAGTACGATGAAATGCAGTGCTCCATGAACACCCCATACCCTGATATGAATACCATATGGGGCATTGGGATTTAACTGGTGCAACCTTTTTAGTTCACCAAGGCATGAACACTGAAGGGCTCTCTGCTGTTTTTTAGCCTTTGGATATTGGGAAACTGAGAGAGATGCCAAATCAATTTGGCATTGTAACCCTTATATTATCTTGACATGATTTTCATATTCATCATAAGATAATATTTTCTTTTTCAGGTGACAAATAGTTTTCCACATGTTGAGATGAATATCGTGAATACAATCTTCTGTCAACATCTCTGGAATATCATACTGAGAGTCAGCCAAAGGCCAAAACATGACCGGTACTTCGCCTTTCGCCAGTTTTTTTCTTATATTCATCATTTCCTCTTTATCATTCAATGAAGATTCTTCTACCTGATTAGACCAAAGCTAGTGCTTCTTTTTTTATTTATCAGATTCAACAAGATTGGTAGAGAATTCATTTATCAAACTAGAAGTTGAATTACCCGAGGTGGTTCGGAGAATGACCTACACCCCAGGCTATCTTTTGATTGAGAAAGTATATCACCTGCTAGCAGTAAAGCATCAGACATGACTGGCTTCACATTTTCAAGTGCCTCAAGATAAAAGGGATTTCTCATTACTGCATTTTCCTTTGAATAATTTTCCAGGCAATGCGAATTACTACTGTGGAGAGGACTTTCACAGCTAAATTCATAATCATGGGGAGGACCCCATGGTGGGTTACAACAAAAGATGAAACCTTTTTCTCCTTGATCTTCTGTCCATGCATAGGGTTCTCATGGATCTCATCTGAACATGATACTTCGAGAGCGACCAAACTATCATGAAGCAAGAACTCATGAGGAGGTGTCTGATAAATACCTTCATAATTATTGTTCCCACTATTGAGAAATGAGAGAGTAGAATCATGAGTTGCAACAAATAATTGTCTGAGTGCATCAAGAACTTCAGCATCGAGCAATGCTTTATTACAGAGTGGCTCTAGATTTCTTGATTGTGGTAGACTAGTCTTTTTCTTAGATTCCTTCTTACTCACTTTAGGAACCACTTGTTGACAAAAGTGGTTATTATAGGCATTTGTATGTGCCTTCTCAGGAGAAATGATCATGTTAGGTTGATTATCTCCATTCAAATCAGGTGTATGTGCCTGACTTGATTGTACGTATGACATGGGGGAGTATGCCACACAACCTTCTTAGACTGGAACAAAGGTGTGTATTTTTTCTAGAGTGATATGTTGATGTGTCACTCCATTGATAGGGACAAATTTATTATTCTTTCCTTATGATGCTGCTGAAATTGTTATAATATTCTGATAGGAATCCAGAATATGGGCAGGGATTTTATTCTGCTCTTTCACCATTTTCAGAATGTGCTTAGTGACTTCAGCTACTGGAATGGGAATATACATCCATTCTGTGCTTGGATTAGGTGTGTATTCCTGCTCCTGTCCTCCTTTTCCAGTCAGTGAATTCTGACAGTACTCATGTGTGGGGGCAGAGAGTTGAGTCTACTCCAAATTTGTCATCGGAGCTTTCTGACTGACTTCTCCGGGTGATACCAAACGAGACTGTTGGCAGACTTGATGAACATAGGTAGGTGTATGTGCCTATTGTGTATTCTTCTTCAATTATGGTTGACAAATTTCCTTTAATACTGGTAGACAAGACTGCTGACAGAATTGTTGATTGTAAATAGGTGTATGTTCCTGCTTATCAGTTCCCACCATATTAAATTGGAATGCTTCTTAGGTTGCAGTCAGACGAGCCTGTTGACTGGTTGATGAATAATAAACAGGTGTATATGCTTGCCTATAATACTCCTTGGGAATTTCCTAGAGCGATTGGTGCATTACTGACAGATGAGTCTGCTGGGTTGTAACATCAGGACGGATGGGTGTATATGCTCGCTCATTGTTTTCAATCAAGTTTGCTTGATGGACTTCTCCAGAGGGGGAAGAAGTAAGAACCTACTCCCTTTTGACCATATTTTTCCTCTGGCGGTTCGTCTTGCGGACTCGGGTCTGAGGAACCTGAACCGAACCCCTAAATACGATACCCTCATCATGTTGAGGGTGCACTGCCACGTGAGTCTGGCAGCGATTGTTTATGGGAGCCCTCGGGAAGGACTCATGTCTCCTTGAATTAAGGCCTTGAAGGACCTTCTCATTCACGTCCCCATAATATGGGAGGGCCTGGTGATTGCATTCCAGGGATAACGACCCAAAACGGTTGGAGACGGTGGTTGGCACCACCATCTTCTTGATCACTGGTCGTCGCTGTTCGGAAAACCAGGGTGAATTATTGACTTGGAGGGCTTGTCAAGCGGCCTCCAGAGTCATAATGGTACTTTGTTGATGGTAGTACTTAACCAGTGCATTTTAGACCCAGCATTGAAGTTGCTGAGTAGGTGATGTCGTCCTCAGAGCGGATGAGGATCCAGTAGGAGTAGTAGCAGAAGCATTGACAGGTGTGAACATTAGAGAATCCATTTCTAGAATGCAGAGAGATCTTGGAAAAGAGTGCCTGTTTGATATAATAGAACTAATCAAGATAATTTTGGCCACTACATCTTTTGGATGAGAACATATGTTATTTATTGTTTTGTTGGCCCTCTCATTGAGTTTAAATAGGGTCCTAACAAATAAGTAAAACATCATTTCACTTGGTTAAGGATTCACGCCAGGTTCACCATTTTTGTTTCCTCTGGAAATGGGGATGACCTTGTCAGTTTAAGGTTCAAACATTCCAATCGGTTTATAACAGGTTTATTCGTAGAACCGGAAACACCTAATTATTCTATATCCATTTGGACCTACTTTCAAAAGGTAGGTGCTCATTATTTGGGAACTCATGAGGCTTAATAATTTGCATTGGTCGAGAGGATGGGAGGTCAGACTCATCACACCTTTTTGGGAAGAATTATTGTCTACTCTGGGAATCTCTTTATAGATTTGGGTTATGTTCATGAATACTTATTAAATTAAGTATGAAAATGAGCTTTCCTTTAGATCTGACAATCAATGATTAATATGTAGTAGATTTAGAGAATCTTTTATATGTATTTGTGGTTCTTCAAGGATAGAGAATCACCCATATTTATTTAGAGATTCTTATACAATGGTATCCTTCAATACATTATATAGAAATCTCTGGGTCATTATGATAACCATACTAGTTTTAAAGCCACTCAGTGGGGCACTTGAATTTTATTGTCGTTCAGAAGGACAAGGATTATTTCAGAGTTGAGATTGTACCCGCAAATGGGATACCTATGTATCCTTGTTAGAAAAGGAATCAAAACCCATGTAGTTTGATTGATGAATTATGAGGTTTATTCATGATTGATGGCCCAAATAAAGATGTAATAATTACTTTTATGCTCTAAGCTCACGTGAGTCATGCTCGGTGTGAGAAACAAGAGGTATTAGAAAAACCTAACGATTGTTCCATGAAATATGCAATCATAAGAAATGATGTGGGGATTATGTATGTATGAATACCTAGATAGATGAATATTGGGACTTAATTCAGGGAAGAATCTCGGGAACAGGGTCCATAAAGGTATACGTGCTTTATGGAGATTTTGATACTTAATTTAGGAATTAATCCTGATAAGGATACCCAAATTAGAGGGGACTTATGATTGTGTTTTATTTCTGGGAAGGAAGTCCAAATCAAAAGAAATTAAGAATTGGGGCTTACTCCTAAGGAGGATTCCCAGATTAAAGGAATTTGAGATTTAGGGCTTATTCCCGAGAAGAAGTCCCAGGTTAAGGGAATTTAGAATTTGGGGCTTACTCTTAAGGAGGATGCCCAGAATAGGGAACTTGGGGCTTAATCCTAAGGAGGGTGCCCAGATTTGGGAACATGGGGCTCACTTTTATGGAGGATTCCCAAATTAAAGATCTTCTCATCTTAAAGGATGAGGTTGAATGAAGGAAATCTCTAACCTTAGTGACATAAATATATGTAAATCAATAGGTTTTGAGAGATGTTCCATATAAATTCTTTCAGATAAGGAAGACAACAAAGGAACCATGCCATAAATGTCTTTGAAGAGGGTTTTGAAGGCTAAAACATGAAGAGGAGAGGTGGATTTGAAGAAAAGAGTTGAATAGGTAGGAGGGGAACCCAAAAAGAGGCAAGCATGCAAGTCTTGTTTGGGCGCGTAAGTCCTGGTCGCGCAAGTATACTTGCACGACATAGTTGTACTTGGGTGACAGTTAACCCATTGGGTAATACTTGGGAGAGACTTGGCTCAAGCCCTTAGTATTATCCCTAAAGGCTTCCAAAAGGGTGGTGCGCAAGTTCTGTTGAAGAGATAAGGTGGTTCCCAAGTGTTGCCATTTCCCTTAAGGGATGGATACTTAGGCGTGCAAGTGTTGATTAATTCCAAAACTTAGGCCTTATTCCTCCTCTTTATATCTTTTATTCTATGTAATAAATTACCTTATAAGTGTTCGGGAGACTTCAAGTAGAGACTAGGGCTCTGAGAGCTTGAATATGACTTTTAGATTTTTCATCCCTAAAATGGGGGGCCCACAGGGGGTATTTATAGGCCATTGAGGACCTTGGGCGAAAAAAGGATTAGGGTACACAAGTCACCTACGCAACCAATATGTGGTGCGCAGGTATACCTGCGCGACCATGATGAAACTTGCGTGACCCATGCTTAACGAATTCCTTGTTCATGATTTTGTCAATTTTTGATGTTTCTTTAAAGGATGAATCTCTTTGTGTTTAAGGTATTCCCCTTTTTCATTGGTTAGACGCTATGAAAAAAAGGAGAGTCAACAGTCCCCCTCACCTAAGAGTGAGTATTGTTTTATAATGACGAGATGATGAGTGACACACTTTATGCCAAGTTATGGTGGTGCCCCAGACATGAGGTGGATGCATTAAATGAGAAGATGTTGCAATTAGAGTTGCAAGTGATGTGAATCAAGGTATAACTCCTTGGTTATAAGTTGATACATTTTTCACTTAATGGATCAAACATTATAATCATCTCATGATCTGGTCAAAACTTTATTTTTTCATGGTTTATTATTTAGTGAATGTGTAGTTTAAGTGTGATCACATGGAATAATTAACAAGCATGCATAGATAAAATGAACATATGAAATGATGAATTTTCTATTTATTGCATGGCCGGTTATGAGTGCAATAACATAGTACGCGCTATTAATATAGAAAATGAATTCTTTCATCACATTAATAACAAAAAACCCACAAAGAAATATTATGTTTAAACCACCTTCCATCATTCGAATTTGGATAAAACTGGGTGTTTGAGGTGCCGGTCATGCCATAACTAAGTGCACTTCTTACATCTGGGAAGTTCTTATGATGGTGGTGGGTCCACTTAACTAAAGTGGTACTGAGGATTAGCCATATCTAACTTGATATCATTTTATAGTCAAATGTTATGTAAATCAAGTAATGATTTTAGAAGTTGGGGCTTCACTAAATAGATTAAGGAATCGCGAGTTAATGTGGTTGGCTAGTCAAAAGCCTACCTTGAACCCTCAAAGTAGTGGTGTAGCCATAGCTTATAGACTATGAGGGGAGGTTCATGAATCCTTACCACTAGAATAATCAAGAGATAGAGTATTATGATTCTATTATAGAGGGTTCCTAGAATTCAATAAAATAGTGGGAGACATTTAATAATTTTATTAATAAAAAATTTCTAAACTGGTAATCGGGATAAAAAGCACTAATCTGCTGGAATTTTTTTCTTTTAGAAAATGGAAAATTATACCATAATAAATACTGAGATAAATAATTGACAAATTAAATTTCCACACCAATATCAGTATCCAAGTATAGTACATGCACTTGTGCATAGTACTATGATATAGGAAACTCAAGGTGCCTGTGACCCAAAAACCTTTTAAGTCACCTCAAGAAGCGAGGGTGAGAAATTTCTTACATGAGACTCATGTATAGAGAATATAATGGTTATTAAATTATGCTATCATCAACATTTGATTCTAGTTGTTGTCACTACATTGGTTCATGAATGATATAACATGTGGTCTCATCTTTGAGAAGTCTATGAGAAGAAAGTGAATCAAGATATGAATAAGGTGATGGTTACACCAACATGTTTAAATTGAAATATGGATCTTTCTTTTTCAAAGGATCCCTTCTCATATCATTTTTACCTATTTAATCAAGTCTCGTTTTAAGTATCAAAATGAACAATATTTATTAAATGCTTCATTACCCTTTTTGGTAAGTTCTCCATGTAAATAATATTAGAAAAAACAGATTAATCTTTAATTATTGTGGAAAAAAAATAGAAAGGTAGGGAAAAATGAAAATGTAAAGTAATTCCAAAAGGGAATTTGGAATTTCCTTCAATGAAAGAGGTACTAAAATAGTTTATTTGATTTTCATTTCATAAAATAAAACAATTAAAGTTTAAATGTAATTAACTGATCTAAATAAACAAGTTACCACTTCTTATTTAGGTTTATTCATAAAATTAAAATGTAATGTTTTAGTTTTAATTCTTGGGTATTTAATAATATATGATTATTGAATATGTGTGTTGAAATACAACAACCAAGTATAAAAACATTACAAGATGTTATTTTTATTCTCCAACCAACTGAGAAAGTGTGATTCCTATGTTAGCGGTGAGAAGTACACAACTCCTTTATTGCCAAGTTAATGATTCATGTAGAACGATTATTGAGTATAACCAAAGCATTAATATCATGTATTCTTGGACACAAGGATACATTATTCGAGTTTCATTAATTAATGTTTTTTCGTACCTAATACTCAACCAATAGTTTAATAATACTAGAATTATAGGCAATATCTCTATGAATATAAGATGTAAGACATAATTTACCCAGTTGTGGAAATATAAATATTTTTCAAGAAAAACTTAAAGTATATGTAAAATATATGCATGATTTGGTATTTAGGCTCAATAAAACTAATCAAATTTGGTATTATTGACACATATACTTAGTTTTGGGCAAACGAACCTTTAAGAATAAATGTAATTCACTAGGCTATTGGAATTAGTTCAACAAGTGAGTGTGAACTATTCTAAAGGGTAAGCGAATGATAAATATACTTAATTAGATTCCTATAAGCCATTAAGGAATGTTAAAATGTTTTATATTAATGGTTAGAAGATATGATTTACTTTGGGTCAAAATACTGAATAATACCTTGACCAAGCATTCATCAATCATGATACTATAGCGTCGAGTAATTCCTAAATGCACATTACCTTATCTATGTCACGACATTGATGTTAATGAGGAGTATCAATGATGTAGTCTTACATGTCAACATTGATCAACACAATGTAGTGTAGAGAAATTCCTAAATTCACATTTTATACATTAGAGTTATGATTTAAGTAGTATCGATGTTGCAACTTGCAAAACCATCCATTAAATTTCATCACATGCTTTACAAATAATGGTTACATCTCATAAATATATTCCAACTATAATGACTAATGGATATCATAAAAATTGTATTATGATGGACATACATTAATTCATAAGTACATGTTTTTAGATGTAAAGAGTTTTGTTAGGATACAAAAAACTTTCATCAAGCTAAACACTATGTGCATCTAAGTAATTATCTTAACGATTGTTTAGGATATTACCTAAATACCTAAGAAATAATATTAGTATTCAAGTAATTTACTACATTTCTATAAGGGTTCACATCTCTTTAGAGATAGTTGGATCCATATTGACGTGGTTTTAGTCAATGCAAGAGATACACATGTAGTTTTCATAGGAACAAGTTCCACAAGAACATGTGGAATAAGAATGTTCCAAAGACACATACTGCGTAGGAAGGATAAAACTGTGGTGGTGGTTTTTGTATTCACTGAAACTAGTGATCTATTATTCATTTTGAATTATATTTCCTATAAGTAAGTAGTGTGTGTAAATTAGATGAAATTGAAAAGACTAGTTAAAATTCTAAAATGGATTCCATGTATCAAAGTGAAATAGAGCTTATACTTTTGAATACTATGGAAAGTACTCAATTGAGTTGATATATGGATGGTACAAGTGTAGTACCAATGAGGATCTATTGGTTATAACAAGTTGGTATTTCTAAATCCATTAGAATTTAACTTGTAATAGCAAATTTCTATGATCATTATATTGAACATTAGATGTCATGACCGCCATTCGTGGAAGCTGTCTATAGGATGCAACTGGAAAGGGCTGGTCACATCACACAATTATAATAATGTTTTCGAGTTATTGAAATCCAATTTAGGATTGAAGTAAGAAATGGGATAATATGATATTCATTTAGAATTATTGTTATACATGCGTCTCCCATAAGTTAGTGGGATCAAAATTGTTTTCCAGGTAAAATATGTTCAACAACATATAGAAAACAAATATCGGTCTTCAAGATAGTTAAGACCATAATGAAAGAATCTATTCTCCAGTGATTGAGTTAATGTAGAAATCTGTATTCTAGGGAAAATGATCTATTGAGGTATATCTAATAGTTTCTTATACCTATTCAATCATACATATAGTGACATGGTATTGTAAAATAAAAAATGGAACAATTCAAGACTAGAATTATTACTAGTGTCACTTGGCATATCTCTATCTATTTTGACATGTATGTGACATGGGAGGAGATTAATGTTGTGATTTTAAATCCATATGCTTAAGAAATTTATCAATCATGTATGCCATAATATGTAAAAATAGATATAGATATTATATAAATTATAGTTGAAAAATATTAGTTTTATCCAACAGCAATACAAGTGAAGTTGTTAGAACTATCTAATTGAACTTCAAAAAGTAAAAATGATATGTGCCTATGAATTAGAGAAGAAAGGAAACTAGATTTCAAGGGATATAAACTAGTATTATTTATATCCATGTAATCTAATATTGTAGTTAGGCTATGGTGATGAGTGTGAAAATCCATATAAACTAGTGGTATCCATACCTACAAATACTGAGTACATTGAAGCTTTTGAGGATTCTAAAAAGTAGTTAATTTTATTGATTTGTTGAAGTTCTTGGAAACACACCTTGTAAGTAAAGCATTATCATAATGTAAATTATGATATTGTTATTATCCAAGATGTCAAGTTATTATTGTGGATAAAAGGGATATACTCATGGATACTATCTCTTGAGAAGTTTTAGTCAAGGTGATGATGACATTAATAGCAGAATTGCCATGCAGAGGATTTGTAGAAGGCCTAATGGATAAATATGTGACTCAACATAAACATGATATTAATAATGTGAGTGATAAAATGTATGGTTAGTAAGTTGGATCTAGTGAAATAGGTTTTTTTGAAATAGTGGGTTCTATAGATAGAATTATACGGTACTTTTGTTTACCATATAATGTATACAAGTTAAATAAATATGATAATTACTTACCATTATAGTGTAGATATTTATGCATCCACTATTTAATGGTAATGTCCATATATTACTAGTCATATAAAAATGTTATATCATCTCCTATGATATAATGAGAACCTTGAGATACTATGAAATTAGTCTTAAACAAAGGTCATATGGTCTACAAGCATCTTAATGACGGGACATAGTACATGTTTGACTATCAAATGCTGGGGGCTCATAAGCATTAATAATTATTCTCATGAAATTCACACTTGGTGATCTCTAGTAGTGAGATCATGAAGACAGACCCTCCAATAGGTACACCACATGTTTTGGTGTCATTAGAGGTTCTTATCTATGGACATGTGTAATTGTCTCCTAACTGGATCTCATTTCCAATGTGTGGAATTTGATCACGTACTTTGATGCAAGGTGAAAACCATGATGATGAAATAATGGTGAGTTAGTTTGTGTTGGGTTCATCATTAGTGGAATAACATTGGTTGAATGGTCAAGAAAGGATTTGTCACTTCCATGTTAAGGAAGTTATATATCTCGGGCCATGTTGATCAGGATGGTAGTACATTGATAAATCCATGGCCATGGTAGTCCAAGGTAAATTTGTCTAGTCATATAAAAAATAATATAGAAAGAAAAAGGTGATGAAATGGGTGTGCATTCTTCTTTATGAGATATTAAAGACAAAGAGATTATATGACACCGTGTGTGTTAGTAGGTTGGTTGTCACTGCTATGACAATCCTTATCTCTTTAGGGGCCATGATGGGTTACTAGATCCCACTCTTAGTCTGTGAATAATATTACTACTATTAAGATAAGGTCCTAGAGGGTCACACACAATAGAATATTCAAGAATCATCCATATTCAGTTGAATAAGAGTTTTGGACATTGTGGGCCCCACCACTGGGGTCTGGGATTTGTTCAAGGAGATATGATCACCAAATAAATAAATAAATTCATATTATTCAAGTTAAGAATAATGGGAATTGAATTTATTTAATAAATTTTTTTACAATTTTTAATGTAAATACATGAAAATATTATTTGAACACATATTAGATTAAAATATCCATGCTTCATTTTATATTTACAAGAAGTAAGAGCTGAGTTAATGGCTCAGGTATTATCATGTAATATATAATATTACAGGAAAAGTGATAATAATAATAAATGATATTTTTTACTCGGTTTAGTAGTCAAAATATTATTTATATAGAGTTTTAATTATTTAGGTACCGGGATGAAATTTTCAAGTAATTACATTTCACACTATAAAAAGAAGAGAAGAGGGATTTTCCAAGGACTATTCATGTCCACTCTCTCTACTTATATCTCCCGCATTCTAGAGAGAGAAGCTTTGGATCTAGGATATTGAATCGATCTCTCTCTCATGCATCATAAGCAAGGCGATGAGGTGATCATCATAGTGTCAATGGTGTTGTCGGAATTCCATGCTACCTCCCAGATTATGAAGATCAGTGCTACCAAAATTTCTTGAAGTGTGTGTGGATGATCTAGAGGAATTAGGAAACGGGTTATTCGAGCAGTGATCACCAACAATGAGCATACATAGAGCATGACTTCATATCTAAACTAAGTATATTACGATTTTAATATTATTCTTAATCTCTTTCATGTGTGATCTTGAGTACGTAACCAGGAAGTGATTTGTTGACATCGACATGTTCATGTCGATCATCAGTGAAAAATTTAAAATCCCACCTTTTGGAGATTCCACTGCATGCCTGATACCTTCAAATATTACCTATAAATGAGCTCGAGACAACTCCAGAAAAGTTCATGTCATTACAGATACTAAAGTTATTTAATAAAGGTACATGATCATATCAGTGGTCTGGTATGTTCATGGAAAAATATCATTCTCTAGAGGTATAGAATAAACCATGAAATTATAGAGGTCATTCTTCTTTTGGACCCAAAATTCAAGGGGGTTGTAGTGTGAAGATTCTCTCTCAAATGGTACTTTGGAGTCAAAATATTATGGGAAAAAGTATTGATGTGTTCAGAAATATAGTAATATATAAAAATAATCCACAACCATTTTTAAATGATAACAATATTTATAGTGGAGAATATGTGGGTTAGAGAGACTAACCAACAACGACATAGAGTAGTATTTTGGAAATGAAACTTGTTATCCCTCTGTGATTTTCTTATTTCATATTTGTTGCATATGAGGCCAGGATGAGTAATTATATATTGAGTGGATTAAAGAACTAACGGAACAAATAGGTTGGGTTTAAAAATATAAATTTTAAAAATAAAAATGGATCACTAATTCATCCCTCCCCATCTCAATGATCTTATCAATCCAATGGAACTTTAATTTCTATCAATTCCAGGTTCCCTATAAAATATATTATAATATTTTGATCTTGGAGAACTATATATTTTTAAATAGAAAGTGTTTTCTAATGTTTTATAAGGAAATATCATATGTGGGAAATTTGGGTGCTTTTCTACCTACCTTCTATTGGTCTAGAAGTGAGAGATATGGAAGTAGTGGGATTTCCACCAAAAGATGAAGAGGCTCCAATGAAATTCATTGATAATAATAATTTGGAAGTATATGTAAAATCCCAAAATTACATATTTATTCCCCTATCAAAAAAAATTTATAAAAAAATAATGGGTCTTAGAACTACCAAATAAATTTAGGACAATATGAGGAGTGGCTATAAAAGCAATATCGAGGTAAATTAATTCAAACATTTGTTTTGGATAATCTTGTTTTAAGATATTAAAATGGATAATGAGGAAGTTATTAATGGTTATTTTAAAATATTTAATGATATAGTCATTAATATTTGAGGATTTTGTGAGAAATTTCATTATTCATCATTTTAAGAAAGCCGATGAGAAACATTTTAAATATATTTGATCTCAATGATTTAGCATTGGAAGATAGAGAATATCTAACCTTGTATTAACATCATGATATTATTATAGCATATGATATGGAAAAATCTTCAAATTTATAAAATAAATCAAAATATGGGATATATTTTTAACCATGAGAAAAGGAAAAATCAAGGTAGAAGAAGTTGTAGAATCAAGTGATTTAGATGATGAAGAATATGATGAGAACTTTAATAAAATTATTTCTATTCTATAAAAGAAATTTAATAATAGAAATTTAATGGAAAGTGAAGGTAAATACTAAGGTTATAAAAATATTATGAAATTGGAAATTTTACTAATAAGTGTCCAAAGAATAAGGCAATTAAATCTTAGTCAGATGAGGAGGATAAGAAATCTAAAAACCCGAAAAACATTAAAAGTAATAAGTATTACAGCAATAGAAAGAGTAATTTGATGAGAAAAATATAATAAGTAATCTCATCTTCATGTATTCAATCAGGATATGAATTTAATTTTATATTTCATGTTAAAATAGGAACTAACTAATAATGTAGTGATGGTGTTTCATCTCGAAATGGGGAATGACCTTGTTTGTTTAAGGTTTAAACATTCCAATTGGATTCTAATGAGTTTATTCGTAGAACTAGAAACATCCAATGATTCTATATCTATTTGGACCTAATTTCCAAAGGTATGTGCTCATTATTTGTGGACCGATGAGGCTTAAGAATTTGCATTGGTCGAGAGGATGGGAGGTCGGACTCATCACACCTTTTTTTGGGGGAATTATTGTCTACTCCGGGACTCTCTTATAGATTTGAGTTATGTTCATGAATCCTTATTAATTTACCAAGAATGAAAATGAGCTTTCCTTCAGATCTAACAATCAATGATTGATATGTATGAGATTTAGAGAATATTTTAGATGTATTTGAGGTTCTTCATTGATAGAGAATCATCTGTATTTATTAGATATTCTTAGTAAATGGTATACTTAAATACATTATATAGAAGTATCTTGGTCATTATGATAACCATACTAGTTTTAAAGCCACTCAGTGGGGAAATTGAAGTTTATTGTTGTTCAGAAGGACATGGATTATTTCAGAGTTGGGATCGTACCCACAGATGGGCTGCCTACGTATCCTTGTTAGAAAAGGAATCAGAACCCACGTAGTTCAAGTGAATAAATATGGATTTTATGCATGATTGATGGCCCAAAGCAAGATGGAATAATTACTTTTACGCTCTAAGCTCATATGAGTCATGCTCGGTGTGAGAAACAAGAGGTATTAGTAGAACCTGATGATTGTGCCACGAAAGATGCAATCATAAGAAATGATGTGGGGCTTATGTATATATGACCGCCCAAGATATATGAAGATCAGGACTTACATCAGACAAGAATCCTGGGAACAGGGTCTATAAAGGTATATGTGCTTTATGGGGCTTTAGATACTTAACTTAGGGCTTACTCCTGAGAAGGATTCCCAAATTAGATAGGGACTAATGATTGGGTTTTATTCCTCAGAAGGAAGCCCATGCCAAAAGAAATTAAGACTGGGGCTTACTCCTGAAAAGGAGGCCTAGGATTAAAAGAAATTATGACTGGGGATTACTCCTGAAAAGGAGGCCCAGGTTCAAAAGAAATTATGACTAAGGCTTACTCCTGAAAAGGAGGCCCAGGTTCAAAAGAAATTATGACTGGGGCTTACTCCTAAAAAAGAGGCCCAGGTTTAAAAGAAATTGGTACTAGGGATTACTTTTGAAAAGGAGGCCCGGGTTAAGGGGACTTGAGACTTGGGAATTACTCTTAAATAGGATGCCCAGATTAAGGGAAAATTATGATTGGGGCTTACTCCTAAGTAGGATGCCCAAATTAAAGATCTTCTCATCTTAATGTATGAGGTTGAATGACGGAAATTTCAAACCTTAGTGACATAAAGTTATGTAAATCAATAGGTTATGAGAGATGTTCCACATAATTCCTTTCAGATAAGGAAGACAACAATGGAATCATGCAATAAATTGATTTGAAGAGATTTTTGAAGGCTATCCTTGAAGAGGAAAGGTGGATTTGAAGAAAAGAGTTGAATATGCAGGAGGGGCACCCAAAAAGAGGCAGGCGTGCAGTTCATGTTTGGGTGGGCAATCCTTAGTCATGCAAGTATACTTGTGCGACATGGGTGTACTTGGGAAACGGTTAACCCATAGGGTAATACTTGGGTGACACTTAGCTCAAGCCCCTAGTATTATCTCTAAAGGCTTCCAAAAGGGTGGCACACAAGCTCTGTTGAAGGGATAGGGCGGCATGCAAGTGTGGACATTTCCCTTAAGGGCTGGACATTTAGGCGCGCAAGTGTTGATGAATTCCAACACATAGGCCTTATTAATCCTCTTTAGATCTTCTATTATAGGTAAGAAATTACCTTAGAAGTGTTCAGAAGACTTCAAGTAGAGACTAGGGTGCCAAGAGCTTAAATCTGACTTTTGGATTTTTCGTCCTCGAAATGGGGGGCCCACAGGGGGTATTTATAGGCCATTGAGGACCTTGAGTGAAAAAAATATAGGGATCTCATGTGACTTGCGTGACCCATATGTGGCGTGCAAGTATACTTGCGCGACCATGATGAAACTTGCACAATCTATGCTTAAGGGGTTCCTTGTTCATGCCTTTGTCAATTTTTGATGTCCTTTAAAGGATGAATATATTTGTGCTTAAGGTATTCCCCTTTTTCATTCATTAAACTCTGTGGCAGAAAGGAGCATCAACAAAACTCCCCCATCAGAGTTAGATTCAAAAAAGGAAGAGGATTTGACTCTGAGGAAAATGAGAAACAAGGTACTGTGGCGCTCAAGTAGTAGGGGCGCAAACAGGCTTCTGGTGCACAGGGTCCGGCGTGCAGGGGTACAACCTCACCTATAAATGTGCGGTACCACTTTGCGAAAGGAACTTGGTTTCAAATGCTCTTGAGCTCTTGGTGTACAAGTAGCTCTCATCGTGTAGGTGTCCTAGATTTCCGCTTGTTCGCGCTTCTGTTGTTGTCGCGCTTCTGCAGTGAGTTTCTAACTTGCACGCCAGTACTAGTGCGGTAAAACTTTCATGACCAACTTGGACTTGCATGCCAATATGGGACTTGTGCGCCTTAATGTCATAGCAATTTTTTCAATTTTCTTCACAAATTTTATGAAAAACCAACTTACTTAAAATTCAATTATCTGATCTTTATGCAGATTCAATGGCTCCCAAAAGAATAGTAATGGATGATGAGATGGCTAGTAAGCGGATTAATGATTTGATGAACGTAGTTGGCCATGACTATTATAATATCTGTGATATCACTCTCCCAGATTTGGGAAAGTACTTGAAGAAGTATTATCTTAATTTCCAACAGAGCAGTTACTTGCCTTTATATGGCCATGGTCATCTGCAAGGAGTCAACGTTCCAGATGCAAAGAACTATATGCTCGAGATACAACCACACTGCTACCTCTCTATTTCGGTTATGCTATGAATTAAGATCAGCAACAATGGTGTGAACTTTCAAATTTTTCCTCTATTCCATTTCCTTACAGATATGAATATGGAAAACCCATGGGATGATATTTTTTCCATTTTTTGTTGGTGGAGAGAAGATTATCATGAAATTAGAACAATATCTGAAAAGTGTACTCTCTCCAAATGGATATTTACTTCCAATGCTTTATTCTCAAATCCATGTATCCATCTACCAAGTCTCTAAGAAAGAAACAGAGTCACTGTTTGATCAGCAGAAAATTTTCTCAAACCGCACTCAATAACATTTTTTTACAATTGTTCCAAGAAGAGCTGGTGTCACTGCATCTCTTATTGTATCCAATTGAATGAATAAATTCTAGGTGGTTTCTGATGAAGCTCGGGATGCTGTAAATCAAATGAAGATTTATGTTGAAAGCCTCTTGTAATTCCTAAAAAAGATAAGAGACTTCCGTCTTTGGATGTCCTTCTAACTCTTGTGCATCAATGAAAAACACTTTCATCTTCAATCTTTTGTGCCTACATTCTCTTGCTACCTCCTTTAAATAATTACCTAATCCAATGGGCCTAATAATCATAGTTTGATTTTTTCTAGGATTATAAAAATAAACCTACAAAATTTGAATCTTTTTATTGATCAATATTACCTAAATCATACAAAATGTACGTTTAGTGAGCTGGGACTCGACTTTTGTTCAGATTTCCCTTGTCTTTTGTTGGCAGTTTAAAGTCATTCACATTATACATAAAAAGGATAATGTTTAAGGTCGAAATAGATTTGACCGAATGTATTAAAATTGACTCAATTCCTTGATAATTTATCTGAAAACATGTTACCATATTCAAGTATAGGGGAAACATGTAAACTATGACTTAAAAAATTTTGAATCTGAGGAATGATATGAAAAAAGGGATAAAAGGTATTAGAAGAAGTATTTTCTAAGAGTGAAGTTTCCACTATTTAACAAACCTATTAGGGGGTTGAATTATGCAGGGCCACTTAAGGGAATTGGCTGTATAGTCAAATAATAGCATCTTTTGGCTGATAGGTCCATTGTGTAGACTATTTATGCAAGGCCGCTTAAGGGTATGTGCTGCATAGTCATGCAAAAGAACTCTCAGAAATTTTACTTTTCTATTGCTAAAAAGCCAGTGAAAGTGTATGGAGATTCAAATTTTCCAAAGCATAGAGTCTGCTATATGGAGAGAGGTACTTGAATATGGAGAGGATATTCCCAATCAATATTGTCAATGAATTGGATGAATGTCACTCCTATGAAGGTCTGACCCAAACGTAGGGAAGAGAGATATAAACCATATACTTGAATACTTTCAGATAATGAAAAAGAGTATGGGACAAATATGTTAAGGATGGATATTTTTTCGCGGATCCCTACATATAGTCATTAAGACCAATAAGGAAAAAAAAGGTTTTCCTCCCAAGAATGAAGTTACCACTATTTGACAAACCCGTTAGAGGGTTGAATTATACAGGTACACTTAAGAGCATTGGCTGCATAGTCAAATAATAGCATCTTTTGGCTGACAGGTCCGTTATGTAGACTACTTATGCAAGGCCGCCTAAGGGCACGTGATGCATAGTCAGACAAAAGAATTCTCAGGTATTATACATTTTGTGACCAGAAGTCAAGAAAAGGGTTATGGAGATCTGGAAGTATTTAAGGTTAGGATTATGACACATGAAAAATGAGTATTGTCCAATGCATGAAAGAGATACATAGACCAATGCTGACCATAATCATGTTGTGGATGGGTCCTGAATTGAAATGTTGGACTTCACTACATATCTCATTATAATGAGAATCAACCCAAATGTAGTTCTTGAAATATAGTTTAACGTCATGTGGGATGAGAATGTAGAAGATATTAGTTTAGTGTTATAGAGCTCAGACCATAATAAGGAATACACATTGTGTGTTTTATAAACCTGATGTAAATGAAGACCAGGGAATTCATACCACATTCATGTTTTCACAGGGGGGCTTTTCAGCTAAGGGACTGAAAGTAGAATTTGGGGTTAGGCCCAAAGACTTGGGGCTGGATTCGAGGGATGCTCGAACATTCCTACGTATCCCATAAGGATGGGAATGAAGCCACACGTAGTTCTTGAAATACCCTCTGTATAGATTTGGTTCGTACAAGTGAAAGGTGAAAGGGGACTTTAGTGCAATGATGGTTTGACCCATGATTAAAGGTTTGGGTATTTCCATGTATGCACGTAGTCTTTGGAATAAGACATGATTGGAGATAATTTTAAAAAAATGATTCCCTTTCAGGTGAGGGTGCCAAATATTGTTTTAGTTTATTGTCGTACAGGAAAAAGTGCGAATAGTGTAACGTCATATAGCAAGGATGATGGTGAACCAATGTAAAAATATTTGTTCTGGGGGCGGCTTCACGAATCAACATCGTATGAGATGGAGGTGAAGTGATATGAAGATATTAGTTTTGGGATTGAACCTTAGGAGGTTGCCTACGTACCCAACCTAGAAGTAAAGGATCAAATTCCACGTAGTTTGATTGAATAATGAATTGGTGATCATTTAGTACTTGAGGACAACGACCTAAAAAATGGTTTTTGGACTTATGCATGGTTAGCAGCCTAGAGAAAGTGTTGTGGTTGAAGTTTACTCTATGATCACGTGAGTCATACTCAATGTGAGAAACAAGAGGTAGAAACAACCTTAACGTTTCACAGTTTAATGTCATGTAGGACATAAGAGACAAGACACATTTTAACATCATGTTAGAAAATAAAGGACTGTGCAGTTCAAAGTCTTGCAGTAAGTACATTGGGGATTGTGTAGTTTGATGTCATACAGTAAGGACAAAAGAGGGGTTGTATATTTTAACGTCATATAGCAAGGACAAAAATGGGATTATGTAGTTTAATGTCTTGCAGTGAGGACAACACAGTTTAATGTCATGTTGCACAAAAGTAGTTTAAAGTCATATGCATGGACCAGTGCTGCACAGTTTAGCATCATGTAGCTTGGAAAAACACAGTTTAAAGTCATGTTTGAAGAAAGTAGTTTAAGGTCATATGTATGGACCAGTGCTTCACAGTTTAGCGTCATGTAGCTAGGACAACACAGTTTAACGTCATGTTAGATGAAAGTATTTGTGTTACACAAAATACTTCTTCAAGAATATTTCATTGGTTGGAGTCGTGATGAGTTCTCCATCCATTAAGATTAAAGAATAAGCTCCATTGGAGTATACCTTATGTATTGAGTAAGGTCCTTCCCACTTTGGCTCAATTATGGGAGGTTTCTTTCCTGGTATCATTGGAGTTCTGAGAACCAATACCAATTCTCCTTGAATGAATTAATGAAGACAAACATTTTTTTTGAAATCTCATGCTATTCGATTCTGATAGACTTCCAAGTGGTGCAGGGTGCACAATCCTTTCTCATCTAATCGTTCCAATTCATCCAATCTCTTTTGAGATTTTTAATTTGTAGATGACTGATCACAAATGGATACTCTGAGCGAAATTAATTGAACCTCAACGGACAAGACAACTTCTATTCCATATACTAATGAATATGGAGTTGACCGCATAGCAGTGCGGGTGGTGGTTCGATAATCCCATAAAGCATGAAAAAGTTGATTAGGCTATGACTTCTTATCTTTATCCACCATATTTTGAAGTATGTTTGAAAGAGTCTTATTGAAGGCTTCTATTTGGCCATTGGCCGCTTCATGATACTGAGATGAATGGTTGGATTTGATGTTGTATTCTTGATACAACTTCCTTACCTCGGATGAACAGAAGTTGTTGCCATTATCTATCAATATGGTATGAGGGACACCAAATCTAGTAATGATGTTAGAATTGATGAAGCTAACAATGCTTTTAGAACTAACTTCTTTGAGAGGTATTGCCTCTGCCCATTTGGAAAAGAATTCAGTAGTAGTAATAATATACTTAAACTGCTTGGATATAGCTGAAGGGTAAGGTCCTACTATATCCATTCCCCATGTAGAAAATGGCCATGAGTATTTGGCTATATGAATCAACTCTGGGAGTTGATGAATGAAATTGGCACATACTTGGCAAGAATGACACTTCTTAGAGAAATCAACACAATCTCATATCATTGAAGGCCAAAAGTATACAAGCCATCAAATTTGATCAGACAGTCTATGTCCAGACTGGTGGGAACCACAGACTCCTGCGTGTACTTATTTTATGACACCCATTGTCTCTTCACCATCAATGCATCAGAAGATAATTCCATCAAAACCTCACTTTTAGAGAATTTTTTGGTGATCTGGTCTATCATAAAGAGTAAAATTGACCACACGTCACTGGACTTGTTCTTTCCCGGATCTATTAGGTGGGATTGTTCCATTTTGAAGGTATTCCCTGATAGGTGTCATCCATCCTATAGTATGACCATATTGGTTATAAATGGTACTAATTTCATTGATTTACTCTGTTCTGATTTGAACATATGGTGAAACTGTACGGTGGTGGGAAATACTGATGATTTTTTCATCCCGATTTAGATCTTCTAGAGCTGTGGCTACATTATCCAATGCATCATCTTGGTCATTTTGTGATCGCGAGACATAAGAAAATGTTGGTTCTGAAGTAAATTCCACCATTAAATCTCTAATTTAATCTTATAAAGGGATTAAATCTTCTTTTTTGATGTCATAATCCTCATTGACTTGTTTGATTACCATGTCTGAATCACCTTTCACCTTTAAGTGATTCACTTGTGCCTGAAGCGCCAACTCCAATCCTATGATGAAAGCTTGATATTCTGCTTCATTGTTTGTACCACCTGCCAACAATAATAAAGAATAGGGTATCACTGCCTTTTCCAGGTAAATAAGTACAATTCCCAACCCAACTTTGTTGAATTTAGGATCTTCCATTTTCTTCCCTATTAGACTTTTGAAAGCACCATCAAAGTACATTTCCCATGTTTGAATATTATCTTGAATAGAGAAGACTTCCACATTAAGAAGTGCAATATCTAAAGATGTATCTTCCACTGAAGGGTGTTCAACAAGGAAAACATCCAGAGCTAGGCCCTTTATTTCCTTTTGAGATACATACTAGATGTCAAACTGTTGCAAAATAACTACCCACCTTTCCAAACGTCCTGTAAGCATTGGATGACTAAGGATGAATTTGAGCAGGTTATTGAGAGATACCAATTGGAAGTCATGATGTTGCAGGTAGTGTCTCAATTTCTGAACTACAAAGATCAATACTAGGAAGCACTTTTCAATACTTGAATATCGGGTTTCTGCTTCAAGCATAGTCCGACTGAGATAGTAAAGACTATTTTCATTCCTAGCATCATTATTCTGAGCAAGGAAGGAACCCAATGATTGCTCTAAATATGTCACATAGAGGATAAGTGTTCTTCCTTCAACAGGTGGCATTAATACTGGTGGACTCAAGAGATATTTATTGAGGATATCAAATTCCTCTTGGCAATCTTCGGTCCACTGGTAAGTGACTCCCTTCTTCATTAATTTGGTGAAGGGTAAACATTTGCCTGCCTGATTGGCGATGAAACGCCGAATATAGGCCAAGTTTCCTTGAATTCCTCTCAATTCCTTCAAATTTCAAGGAGGTGACATACCAAGGATTGATTTTCTCTTCTCAGGGTTGACTTTGATACCACGAAGGCGTATAATAAAGCCGAGAAATTTTCCTAAGGTTACCCCAAAAGTACATTTCAAGGGGTTCATCTTCAAATTGTGTTGTTGAAGTTTGTGGAATATGATTTCCAAATCAGCCAAGTGATTAGAAATTTGTTTGTATTTAACCACCAAATCTTCCACATAATATTCAACAAAATTCCCTAAAAAGGGTTTGAAGATATGGTGCGTGGAACGTTGATACATTTCACCTATATTCTTTAGGCTAAAGGGCATCACCTGATAGAAAAACACACCCCGAGGGGCTCTGAAGGCTATAGATTCTTTATCTTCTAGAGCCATTCAGATTTTATTATACCCAGAATATCCATCCATGAAGTAAAGTGATTCATATCCAGCTGTTTCATAAATTAAGAGTTCTGTGATCGGAACTGGAAAATCATCCTTGGGACAATGCCGATTAAGATCTCTAAAATCAATGCAAAATCTAATTTGTCCATTCTTCTTTTTCACAGGTAAAATATTAGCCAACAAATTGGGATATTGAGCTTCTCTGATGAAGTTATCTTTGATAAGCTTATCCACTTCTGCTTCAATTTTGGAAGAATAATTTGGGTGTGTTCTTCTTGCGGCTTCCTTGAATCCTCGATGTTCTTATGAAAATCCCAAATGATGAGTGGCTACATCAGGATCAAGGCATAGAATTTCTGTATATTTCCAAGCAAATATATATCGATTTTTATTTAAAAATTAAATATACATTTCTTGCTCTTCAAGAGTCATGGCCACACTAATTAAAGTGGGGTGTGAATCTTCTTTTTTACCCAGATTTATTTCTATGAGATCATCCACAGTGGTAGAGATACCCTCTTCAAATGTCGGAGGATCATCTATGAGATCTTCCTCTTATTCTTCAATATGTGTTACTTCTTCTGTTTCTACTTGCATAGTAGATGATGAAGCAGAATTTCCATGTTCAGGAGAGAAGTTAAAATTTAAACATCATGAAGAAGAGGATACAATTTCTGACCCTATTGATGATGAAGGGTTTTCCTTAGGTAATAAAGACGAGATGATGGATTGAGAATCGACATCATCGTTTATCTCTGACATTGCTATAACTTCTTCTGTCCTGGTTGATGAATTATAAAATTTCTGGATTTAAGCAGATGAAATAAAGACATCTCCATTTGAGCTTTCATCATTGCTTGGTGAATCAACAACTTCTACCATGTTGTCTGGTTTGGTTGCCGTAATTGACATTATGGAAGTTTCCATAAGAGTTTTTGGATTTGGGTTTATCCTATCAATTTGACTAATAGGAAACACATAATTTGTACTCACATTTATGAATGGGTTTACTGGAATCTTTTCCAAACCATATGGAGCATTAATTTTGGTAACCTCCTTTGTCGTAGATACCTCCTTTCCCTCCATGTGATAGAATTCTGCCTTAATTTATTGAGATTCACATGTTTTAAATGGGGCTTTATCACCATAAAATGTCTCAATTTGAAAATTGAAACAATATTTGAGACATTTATGGTATGATGAAGGTATAGTCGCATGTTGATGTAGCTAAGGTCTTCCAAGAAAAATGTTGAAGGTTCTGTCATGACGAACAACCATGAAATCTGAATTGGATACAAGATCCCCAAACTGAATTCTGAGTGTAATATCACCCATAGGTTCTTGTTCATTTTTATCATATCTTTGAAACATCAAATTAGAATGAGATAAATCAGATTCGGTGAGGCCCAATTGACAAAGTGTACGAATAGGGATGAAGATGACCCCGGAACCATTATTAGTGAAAGCTCTTCGGATGTATATATCATTAAACTTGAAAGATAAATACAAAGGTCTAATATGTCCATGCACAATATCATCTTCATCTTCATCTGTAAAATATATCACTGCATGACATTCTATAGGATCATTCTCTACATGGTAGACTTCAGCCGCATCAATTTCAGTTTCGAATTTCTGAGGACTTGAAAAAGCCTCGATGAGTGCCTCCCAAAGATCCTTTGATATATTTAAGGCATCCAAAATTGATAACTTATCTGGTACTTGGGAAAAATATTTCAAGACATCATACTTTTGGTCCAAAGGTCTCTGTTTCCCAATAGGAACATGTGGTTTCACAGGTTCCTTAGAAGTTGATGCTTTGGAAGTAGATGCATCTTGTATCGGGGTAAGAGTTGGAAATACTCATGGATTTGGAAGATTAGACCGACTAATTCTATTTACTTGCTGAGAGGAAGATAGTGTAGCCTCCAACCAATCCTCCAAAATAATTGTTCTAGGATTGAATCTTCCATGTGTGGAACAACTTTCTTGTTCTTGTTGATCCCGCTTAAGGGCTCTGCCATGAGTTTCTACTGCATATACAGTTCTAGTAGGGGTAGGATTGAAATAGTGGATTTTGGAATATACATGTCTTCCTCTGTATCCCAGACCTCTGTAATTCCCTCTAATTCATCTGTTTGATACAAAGAATGTAGGCTCATCAAGATTGAAACTGTGACTGGCATAAGGATCTGTTAAGTGAATCATGTTAAGAGAACCAAAGATCAACTATTCATCTGATGAAGACTCTGCCTGATTAGCCAGTTTAGGCTATGTCGTTTGGTGGGGCGATGTTTATGGCTTTGAAGTAGATGGCATAAAATCTTCCAGAGTCAAAGACAACTTGGGCATTGACACGATCTCATCTTCTTCTGACTGCTCTTCTTTCTTTGAATTATGTCGTTTCTTTGAGGATTTTCCTTCTGATGAAGGGGGTTTTGCTGTGGCATTCATAGCAGAAGACACAATTGGTTTCATCAATTGCGCTCGTAAAATTTAATGAGTTAAGTTGATCATTTTCCTAACCATCCAATCATTATATTTCTGTGCATTTTTTTCTTTTGACTTTGTGCCACTCGCCTTCTTCCTCTGGATCTGTAGCAGTAACACATGCTACCTGGGCTGAAGGACCTTTCAGTTTGACCTGTCCTAAGTCCACCATCTTTTTAAGGAGGTCTTTGAAGACAGAACACTCCGAAATGGTATGCCCAAACATCTGATGAAATGGAAAATAATTGGGAAGGTCTTCGTCTCCTTCCATGTTCGGCCTTTTAGGCCTTGGCAACTGAACCAAATTATTTTCCAAAGTTGAAATGAAGTAACCAGGAACTTTTTCATTTCGTAAAGAATAAAATTTGTTCTTTAACTCCTCAAATTATTTCCATCTTTTATATCTTTGATCATCTTGACAAAACGGCTTCTTTTGTTGAGGCTTAGGAGGTCCCTTCGATAAGATGAGGGTTTTGAAGTAGAAGCAGGTACAGGTGCCTGTTTAAATGTAACTGTAGCAGTCTCTGATCTACCCATTCTCCTTCCTAGAACTAATGTAATTACATGAGTTTTATCCTTAGTCTTTTTAAGAGAGTCATCAATATGGTGAGCAATTTAAGTAAGGTCTCAAAACCCTCATTTGTATTTCATAGGGATCAATGGTGTGTGTAATTCATCACACAAATTTTCCAAACAAATTGGCAACAAATCTTCTTGAGGGAGTGCTAAGATTAAGGAATTTGTTAATCCCTTCTAGCAAGCAATGAAATATGAAACTCTTTCATTATCCCTTTTCTTACAATTTTTAAGATCAAAAACTGTTGTCTTTGGAAATGTTGAGTTGAATTGAAGAAGGAATCATTGACGGAGATCTTCCCACCCGATAATTGTCTGAGATTGCAAGCTTGTATACCATACAAAAGTAGGCCCTTGTAATGACTGTACAAATAACCTATGCTTAACTGCTTCTTGTTGTTGAGGAGTTCCCATCATAGGATCACAAAGAGAAACGAAATGTTTTAAGTTTTGTTCTGGGTCTCCCGAACGATTAAAATTTTTGAATGTGGTACCTGCAAAATTTTATGGGGGAGGAATTGCATCAACCCATTCAGTGTAAGCTCTCTTTTCGGGTTGAATTTGTGCATGATTTCCTTCCATAGCTTCCAACTGATCTGTTAATGACTCAATGGTAGTCATTAAATTTTTAGAAACATCTGGTTGAGCATGGACCTGAGAAGGTACAATAACTGGAGTTTGAACAGGTGTGGTGACAAGTACTGCAACTTATGGTAGCACTACCAATTATTGTTGTGCATGACCCATAGGATTAGAACTGTGATGGTGTACTAATAAAGAAGGATATTCTTGATCCATCTCAGTAGCTGCAATAAATTCCCTTGACTGACTGACTCCAGCATGCTTAGGAGGAAGACTGCCTTGAAGTAGTTCTGCATTCAACCTCTTTAATTCCTTCATTTATTCCTCTTGTTGTGTGAACCTTTTCTCTAGTGTGAGTGATTGCCCTTCTCTAGAGTAATGGTGTAATATAACCTAATTTTATAATTTCCCCTTTTTTTATGCCTTTTGAATAGGGGAAAGTTGGTTATTTGAAGGAATACCTAGATTCTGGGTAAGCCTTTAATTTTGTGTACGCACACCTTCTTCATTTATGTCTCTGTGCACAGCCTCTTGAGCAGGAACTTCTTCATCTGATCCCTCTGAGTGAGCCTAATGTTCTAGAGGATCAGTAAAAACGGCATTGATGACATTTATTGATGCATAACGCATTTCATCCCTTCTATCACCATTTCTGCAATACTGTCTTCTCCCATGTCCTTTATGAGACATTTCCTTTTGTTGAGTTGATCCCTGAGGAACTTATTGATGAGCCATAATTTGGAGGGAATCTCCTGATAATTAGGCTCTTCGTTCCTCTCGTGTCTTCTTCCCTAACCGAGAGAAGATTGAATTTCACTGAAAAAGAGATTAAGGATTTAAAAAAGTCCCCAGTCCAATGGACTAGGGCTTTTCCTGTTGTTCCTGCTCAACTCCCTGAATCCTATTTGTTGATTCTGAGGGTTGATCTAAAAGAGTCCCTTCTATGGCAAGCTGGGGTGGTTCTTGAGCTGCTACATCTGAGACTTTCTTAAAAGCTCACCTGATTTTGCGGACTTTAGTCTGGAAATTGGCTGGATGTATCAACCTACATCCACTCAAATCACCTGGCTCAAATGACCATTGGATGATTTCTGACACTTATGTCACCTGATGATGTGCATGCTCTAAACAAGAAGGCTCTTTTATATTCTCATTTTCCTAATGAAAGAGAAATTCGACAACTTTTTCTCTGTATTCCTGACTCTGGGAAGAACTTGTTGAGGCATGTTCCTGACCAAGCCTTTGATTACACACAAAACCAATTGGTTGTGGCCGTCTATGGGAAATAACATTGCATGAGACCATTTTTGGCGAGCTTTTTTGATTGGAGAGTATAGTGAAATGCAGTTCTCCATGAATACCCCATCTTCTAATATGAATACCAGATGGGGCATTGGTAATTAACTGGCGCAATCCTTTTAGTGCGCCAAGGCATGAACGATAAAGGGCCCTCTGCTGCTTTTTAGCCTTTGGATATCGGGAAACTGAGAGAGATACCAAATCAATTTAGCGTTGTAACCCTTCTATTATCTTAACATGATTTTCATATTAGTCATAAGATAATATTTTCTTTTTCAAGTGACAGAGATTTTTCCACATGTTGAGAAGAATATTGTGAATACAATCTTCCGTCAACATTTCTGGAATATCATACTGAGAGTCGGCCAAAGGCCAAAACATGATTGGTACTTCCACTTTCGCCAATTGTTTTCTCATATTCAGCACTTCCTCTTTATCATTCGATGAGGATTCTTCTACCTTATTAGACCAAAGCTGGTGCTTCTTTATTGCTTCATCATATTCAACAAGATTGGTAGAGAATTCATTAATTAAACTTGAAGATGAATGACCCAGGGGTGGTTCATAGAATGACCTACACCCCAGGATATCTTCTAATTGAGAAAGTATTTCACCTACTAGTGGTAAAGCATCAGACATGATTGGCTACACATTTGAAAGTGCCTCAAGATAAGAGGGATTTCTCCTTACTGCAATGTCCTTTAAATAATTTTCCAGGAAATGTGAATTACTACTATGGAGAGGAATTTCGCAGCTAAATTCATCACCATGGGGAGGACCACCATGGTGGGTTACAGCAAAATATGAAACCTCTTTCTCCTTGATTTTCTGGCCACGCAGAGGGTTATCGTGGCTCTCATCTGAAGATGATACTTCGAGATCGACCGAACTATCATGAATCATGCCTTCATGAGGAAGTTTCTAATTAAGACCTTCGGAATTATTGTTCCCACTATTGGGAAATGAGAGAGTAGAATCTTCAGTTGCCACAGATAATTGTCTGAGTGCATCAAGAACTCCAGCATCTAGCAAGGCCTTATTACAGATTGGATCTTGATTTCTTGACTGTGCAGGATGGGTATTTTTCTTAGATGCCTTATTAATCACTTTAGGAGCCACTTGTTGACAAAAGTGGTTAATATGGGTAGGTGTATGTGTCTACTCAGGAGAAATGGTCAGGTTAGGCTGATTATCTCCATTCAAATCGGTTGTATGTGCCTAACTTGATTGACCGTATGACATGGGGGAGTATGCCCCACAACCCTCTTGGACTGGGACAGAGGTTTGTATCTTTTATGGAGTGATATGTTGATGGGTCACTCCACTGGTAGGGAAATATTTGTATTTCTTTCCATGTGATGCTATAGAGTTGTTATAATATTTTGATAGGCATCTAGAGTATGAGCAGGGATTTGCTCCTACTCTTTCACCATTGTCAGAATGTTCTTGGTGACTTAAGCTAGTGAAAGGGGAATATACATACATTCTGTACTTGGAGTAGGTGTGTATTCCTTCTCCTGTCCTCCTTTTCCTATCAGTGAATTCCGATAGTACTCATGTGTGGGGGAAGAGAGTTGAGTCTGCTCCAAATTTGTCGTTGGAGCTTTCCGACTAACTTCTCCGGGTGCTACCAAAAGAGACTATTGGCAGAATTGATGAACATTGGCAGGTGTATGTGCTTTCTGTGTATTCTTCATCAATTATGGTTGACGAATTTCCTTCAATACTGGCAGAAAAGACTGCTGACAGAATTGTTGATTGTAAACAGGTGTATGTTCCTACTTATCAGTTACCACCATATTAAATTGGTGAGATTCTTTGGGTGCAGTCAGACGAGCTTGCTGACTAGCTGATGAGTTATAAACAAGTGTATATTCCTACCAAAAATACTCCACTGTAATTTCCTGGTGGTATTGGTGTGTTACAGCCAGACGAGTATGCTGGACAGTAGTATCAGGACGGACGGGTGTATATGCCCGCTCGTTGTTTGCCATCAAGTCGGCTTGATGGACTTTTCCGGAGGGGGAAGAAGTAAGAACCTACTCCCAAGTGACTAGATTTCGCCTTTGGATGTTCATAATTCTTTCTTGGGTCTGATGAACCTATGACGAACCCCTAAGGGTGATAACCTCATCATGTTGAGGGTGCACTGTCGCACGAGCCTGGTGGCGATTGTTGATGGGGTCCCTTGGGAAGGACTCTTGTCTCCTTGAATTAAGGCCTTGAGTGACCTTATCATTCACCTCCCCATAGTATGGGAGGGACTAGTGATTTCATTCTGGGTATAAAGACCCAAAACGGTTGGATACGGTGGTTGGCACCACCTTCTTCTTGATCACTGGTCGTCGCTGTCCGGACAACCAGTGTGAATTGTTAACCTGGAGGGCTTGTCGAGCAGCCTCCAGAGTCGAAATAGTACCATGTTGATGGTATTATTTAACCAGTTCATTTGAAACCCAACGTTGAATATTATGAGTCGGTGATGTCATCCTTAGGGAGGACGAGTATCCAATAGGAGTAGTAGTAGAGGCATTCACAGGTGTGAACTTTAAAGAGAAATCATTTCTGTAATGCAGAGAGATCTTGGAAAAGAGTGCCCGTTTGATATAACATAAATAATCAAGATAATCTCATCCACTAAATCTTTTGGATGATCACATATGTTATTGATTTTTTTGTTGGCCCTCTCATTTAGTTTAAATAGGGGTCCTAACAAATAAGTAAAACATCATTTAACTTGGTTAAGGATTCACATCGGGTTCACCATTTTTTGTTTCGTATGGAAATGGGGAATGACCTTGTTTGTTTAAGGTTCAAACATTCCAATCTGTTTCTAATGGATTTATTCATAGAACCGGAAACATCCATTGATTCTATATCCATTTGTACCTACTTTCCAAAGGTATGTTCTCATTAGTTGTGGACCGATGAGGCTTAAGAATTTGCATTGGTCGAGAGGATGGGAGGTCGGACTCATCACACCTTTTTTGGGGGGAATTATTATCTACTATGGGACTCTCTTATAGATTTGAGTTATGTTCGTGAATCCTTATTAATTTACAAAGTATGAAAATGATCTTTCCTTTAGATATAACAATCAATGATTGATATGTATGAGATTTAGAGAATCTTTTATATGTATTTGAGGTTCATCGATAGAGAATCATCCGTATTTATTATAGATTCTTAGTAAATGGTAACCTTAAACACATTATATAGAATTATCTTGGTTATTATAATAACAATACTAGTTTTAATTTCACTCAGTTGGGAACTTGAAGTTTATTGTCGTTCAGAAGGAAATGGATTATTTTAGAGTTGTGATCGTACCCGCAGATGGGCTACATACGTATCCTTGTTAGAAAAGGAATCAGAACCCACGTAGTTCGAGTGAAGAAATATGGAGTTTATGAATGATTTATGGCCCAAATAAATATGCCATAATTACTTTTACACTCTAAGCTCACATTAGTCATGCTCGGTGTGAGAAACAAGAGGTATCAGTAAAACCTGACGATTGTGCCACGAAATATGAAATCATAAGAAATGGTGTGGAGCTTACATATGTATAACGGCCCAAGATATATGAAGATCGGGACTTACTTCAGGGAAGAATCCCAGGAACAGGTTCCATAAAGGTATATGTGCTTTATGGATATTTGGATACTTAACTTAGGGCTTACTCCTGAGAAGGATGACCAAATTAGAGAGGGACTAATGATTGGGTTTTATTCTTGAGAAGGAAGCCTATAGAAAAATAAATTAAGACTGGGGATTACTCCTAAAAAGGAGGCCTGGGTTTAAAAGAAATTATCACTGGGGCTTACTCCAAAAAATGAGGCACGAGTTCAAAAGAAATTATGAATGGGGATTACTACTGAAAAGAAGGCCCAGGTTCAAAAGAAATTATGACTGGGGCTTACTTTTAAAATGGAGGCCTAGGTTTAAAAGAAATTATGATTAGGGCTAACTCCTAAAAAGGAGGCCCAAGTTAAGGGGACTTGAGACTTGGGGCTTAATCCTAAGGAGGATTCCCAGATTAGCGAAAAATTATGATTGGGGATTACTCTTAAAGAGGATGCCCAAATTAATGATCTTCTCATCTTAAAGGATGAGGTTGAATGAAGGAAATATCTAACCTTAGTGACATAAAGTTATGTAAATCACAAGGTTTTGAGAGATGTTCTATAGAATTCCTTTCAGATAAAGAATTAAACAAGGGAATCATGCCATAAATGGATTTTAAGAGAGTTTTGAAGGCTATCCTTCAAGAGGAAAGGTGGATTTGAAGAAAAGAGTTGAATAGGCAGGAGGGGCACCCAAAAAGAGGCAGGCGCACAAGTCCTATTTGGGCGTGAAATCCCTAGTCATGCAAGTATACTTGCATGACACTGGTGTACTTGGTAGATGGTTAACCCATAGGGTAATACTTGGTTGAAACTTAGCTCTAGCCCCTATTATTATCCCTAAAGGCTTCCAAAAGGGTGGCACACAAGTTCTGTTGAAGGGATAAGGCAGCGCGCAAGTGTGGTCAT
Source organism: Viscum album (assembly GCA_963277665.1). Lineage (NCBI taxonomy): Eukaryota > Viridiplantae > Streptophyta > Magnoliopsida > Santalales > Viscaceae > Viscum > Viscum album. The sequence continues at coordinate 597,391,609 of OY728134.1, read as the reverse complement.
TTCCCTTAAGGGCTCGACATTTAGGCGCGCAAGTGTTGATGAATTCCATCACTTAGTCCTTATTCCTCCTCTTTATATCTTTCATTCTAGGAAAGAAATTACCTTAGAAGTGTTCGGAAGAATTCAAGTAGAGACTAGGGCACCGAGAGCTTAAATCTGACTTCTGGATTTTTCTACCTCGAAATGGGGGGCCCACAGGGGGTATTTATAGGCCATTGAGGACCTTGATCGAAAATAAGATAGGTCGCATAAGTGAATTGCGTGACCCATATGTGGCGTGCAAGTATACTTGCGCGACCATGATGAAACTTGCGCGATCCATGCTTAAGGGGTTCCTTGTTCATGCCTTTGTAAATTTTTGATGTTCTTCAAAGGATGAATCTCTTTGTGCTTAAGGTATTCCCCTTTTTCATTCATTAAAATCTGTGATGGAAAGGAGCATCAACATATGGTGATGGAGAATAAAGGAAAAAAACCGGAGTATATGCTGAAAGAAATCTTAGAAGTTAGCCTTGAGAAAAATATATATCTCAAGAAGGGGAAAAGAAAAGTGGTGAAAGGAAATACCAAGATTATTAATAGTAAATAAGAATATAATAATAAGTAATCCGATATTGTTAATGAGGTGAAGAAGTATATACTAAAATCTGTTGAGAAAGAAAAGATGTTTAATGATCTAAAAGAAAAGTTTTCTATAAAGTAAGAAGAGATATCCAAGAGAAAATCAATATTTATTGAAGAAAAAAATGATTTGAGAAAAATTATATAATACTTCATCATATTAGTTAAAGGTAAATTGGATCCCTCTCAAGATAGTGAGATGAAGGATAAAAACTAAATGATGAAAATTTCACCCAATTAGTTTCAAATTGAAGAAGTTTTTCTAATAGTTTTGGTCCAAAAAATAAATATTAGGAGGTTTAGACCCAAAAAAAAAGTGGGATACACACTACCAATTAAAATAAAGATAGGAAAGTGTCAATAAAACCACTTTACCCTAAAAAATATTTTCCCAACATTTAAGGAAGGAGGGAAACAACCAAAATCTGGACATATTCAATATCCAAATTAATGATAAAAGTTCACAAGTTATTATTGGTTTTGTGAAAGGTATGGACATATATATTATTCATTATATCATAATTGGTATTTACCAAGAATTAGGCATGAAACCATAAGAGATTCACTATTCAAGAAAAATCATATTTCTATAGAATAAATGCTAGGACTCAGAATCGATTAGATATGCTTTTGAAAACACTTTCTGGATGATTACAAAAAATCTATGGAAATTGTGATCATAAATTTCACTGCGATGAGGAGTGATAAACATTCTTACTATGAGATATTCCATATGGTTTAATGTGTAAGTAAATGCAATAGATAATTAAATAAACTATAAAAATCAAGAAGTATGACCATACCAAGAAATTGTGTTTCATAGTTTGGCTATAGAAAATGAGTATGGATAAACAAATAAAAAAAGAATATATGGATGTTGTAGTTAAAGGAAATAGAATTATCTCAGAAAATAAGACTAAATTTGGTGATAGGTTATCTATAAGTTATGAAAAAAAATACAAGTAAGTTTGTATGGTAGATGTGGGCTGGTTAGGCATGGGATGAAAGAGTGTGTAATAGTCTTAACAATACAAGAATAATTTCTGAGGAAAATTAAATCATTTGATAAAAAGGATTCCTTAGAATCTATGGTAGAGAAAATTACCTCACACATGATGATAGATCATGGGATTAATATGATTCAAGAGAATATCATTGTTATAAATTCCATGAAGGGATGAATAGGGAGTATGAAAAACTCCTCTCACACTGCGATTAGAAAAAATGAGAAGTTTTGGTTGAGAGGAAACTCTCAACCTACCTATTAAAAATATGGATCAAAGAGATACCTCACTATTCCTCTATTTTTATTTGATATTATGTAAACATATATGTAGTTAAAGGATAGGTTTTAGGGTTGTACACACAATATAGTAAATAATATATTCATCATGGGGTTTACCAAATGCCATGAAAATGAGGAAAAGAATTATTCACTTGAAGGGGATCTTCCTAAATGAGGAGGCTATCCAAAAAATCATTTCATGAAAATTTGTAATTTCTAGAAAAAATTAAAAAAATGATGAATGGAGTATTCCAATTACACTGGAAACCATATTTTATTGTATTAAACATATTATAAAGGGGTGTTGATTAATGTAAATATTGAGATAATGGGGGATTTGTATTCATTTAACTTGAACGTTTTTATGTGATTGTTGAAGTGTTAACATGATACAATGCTTTTGTTATTAAATATATTTTTAAATGGATCTAAAGTGAAAAAATGGGTTGATATCACATGTTTGAGAGTTTATGGATAACATAGACAATCTTGGTTAAAACCATATCATTTTTACACTAGTTTATCCCATGTATACTTAGAGTGGAATAACTAAAGGATATTTATTAAGAAAAAATGTGTCTCCATCCTTATAGGAACCCTGGCTTAACATACATGGATATTACATCATTTTAGATGAATATTCAGTACATTACAAAAATACAGGCCCAAGGATCATAATAGTTTAGTGTATTTAGAAACATGGAAAAAAATATTATATCTTGGTGAAAGATCATAAACATCTCACATAAATATCTTCACCTTTATTAATTCTACTGATAGAATTTCTTCATAACCTTATGACTTGACTTCCGTCATACTTGTTAAAACCTCCTCTTAATCGGGTAAATCCTTTTGGTTTGTACCAAAAGGATTCCCTAGATTACTTTTTACTGAATGGGTGGCTTCGAGGAGGAATAGAGAGATGTTGGGAAGTGGATTGGTTAGATATTTGCCTAACCTAAGTGGTTTTAGATGTGTGAAGAAGAGGGATATTTTGTGGACTTTTATAGGGTAGATAAAGGACACACTTGGTATTTTTTAAAACAAGTTTGGTGTACTAGATTTTTACCTAATAAAATCAATAAAAATCAAAAACAACTCAATAATGGAAGTTTTGTGGATGAATAATGGACAAAAATATATTTTTGTACAATTTTCTAGGTTATTTTGGGTCTTAAATTTAAGGTTTTGTACTTTTTTAACTAGAATTTTCTCTTAATCATTGTAATTAATTTTAATCACTTTCACTAATCTTTTTGGTCAAAAACTAAGTTGAACTTATTATAAATTATAAATTATTATGATTCCAAATATGGAATCCATTTTTTGAAATTCTAATCCCCAAAGTGGAATAAAATATTTTAAAAATAATACTGTTAAGTTTGCTAAGTTTTTATACCAAATTTCATAGTGAAATTGATTCTAATGAACTAATTTGGATTAATTTATAAAAATATTATCTAATTAAACTCTGAAACTAAATTAAAATATAATTTAAACTTATAAATAAATTGGAATAAAAGGAAGTTTTGAATTAAAATTTGGTATTTTTCACTATTCATCCAAAAAAATGAAGTTTCTCAAGAAATATCCAAAACTTCTACCTAAGATAATTTAAACATTCTAAATTCAAAAATTAAGCTTATTTTACCGAATTAAATTTCTAAATGTGTCTAAAATTAATTTTACTATTTTTCAAAGAAGGACATTAAGAGGTGTTCATTTGAGGAAATTGTATTTTTAAACATATAAAGATTTTACCAAGAATTATATCTTTCATTTTAAATATGCTTTATTTATATAAAAAAATTATAAAAAATATTTGAAAAGTAGTTATTACTATTCATATTACTAAGTTTAATGGATATGTTATAATTATATTATTTAAATAATTATAACAATAAAATGAGGTTTTGTAGAAACATAATTATTGCATGTAACCTATTCTAATTAGGTATTACATGTAACATAGGATAAGTCATTTTTTCACATAACATACACTAATTAGGTCTTATGTGTAATGAAATCCATGTTAGTTTCACAAAAACTATGGGTGTTATATTCTACCCCCTTTAAAATGAATTTCGACCTAAAAAATTATGTGGGTTGTTAGATGTTTTATATTTAAAAGATCCTTTCATAGAATCCCACATCAAAAAAATGAATACTAAAACATACTTTTAAAATGAAAAGTTGGAAACATAATGATTACCAATGTGACACATAACTAGGGTTCCACAAATGAGAACATTGGTGGAAAGTGAAAACATTGACATGGAGGAGAAATATAACTATGAAGTTCTGATTAATATTGATAGAGAAAATGGTTGGGATATATTTAACATTCACAAATCCATAACCCAAAGAGGCTTGAAAATGGTCATTGATATCATCAAAATGATGATAACTTGACAACATTTTTATTTTCAAGTATTTTTGCAAATATTGTAAGAATTAAATGAGAAGATATACTTATATGATCTTAGAAAAATCACACCATTTTTTTGTGCCATGATAAATTTCCCCTTAATCTCTTACTCCAAATAATAAAGGTGAATTTTATATTCCTAAAGTACTGATGGATCATAGGATCCATAATAAGTCATCCCATGTACCTTCAGTTATCAACATAACATAGTGGTGAGAACCAGATATCCAATATGCATAAATCCTCATTAGGTGAGATGATACCATAATCTCTAGAACCTCTTATGAAGTTATTAAATATAACATTCCATAACTTGTTAACCTTATAACCCTTCTAAAACACAATTCACTCTTTAATAACGTATCTTATACCAATAACACTTTTATTGGATACTTGGTATCATCCTTGCACTGATAGAAAATAAAAGGTGATTTTATTATTACAAAATCCATGTAGAGGAATATAGTCACATGAAACATCATTAATGGATGAACAATATAGTTTTCATAGGATTTATTCATACAAAATCAAACATAAACTCCCCAACTAAGGGGGGAAAGGATAATGTTTTACTAACTATCGGGATTCACTTTATTCTTTGTGGTTGTATAAGATTTCCTTTTTTTCCTTTGTCTTTAGAGTTTATTGTATATTATCATACATATTATCCCTTGGATTGGGGTATTGATTTGTATTATTACCAAAACCTTTACACTTGAAACACTGAAGTGAGGTTGGGGCATTCTGTTGAGATGTCTCTCTATTAATATCATTTAATGTCCTCTTTACATCCCTTCTACATTACTTTGCTCGATGTACAAGCTTACCACACTTGAGACACCTTATTTTTCAATTTAGAAACTCACTTATGTTCTCTTTCCCACATTTTTGGCAAGTAGGAGTTTGATACTTTTTCTTATCTCTATGTGACATATCATTTGATTTTCCATGGAACTCCATTTTCCTTTTCATATCACAAGAACCAGGAGGGTTTCTATCTTCCATTTCCACTTTTAGTGAACATAAAATAATATCTTTATATCATTAAAATTACTTTAGGATAACACCTTTCATATAGTTGGTTTCAAGACACTAAAAAATCAACAAATCTTACTTTCAGGATGAATTATAATACCATAAGAGTATTATACAAGTATTTTAAAATTTTCTTCATAGGAACCAACAGATTTATCATCCCTCTTATTAGGATCATGGAATTCATTCTATATATTCATAATAGTAATATGAATAAATTGCATATTGAAAATTATATTCTTGAACTCATCCCAATCCATAGAATCAATTTCATCTTTTTGCATCGTATTATTGATAAGATTCCACCATTGATATGTCTCACCTTCTAGATGGTAGATAGTCAATGTGGACTTTTCATGATATGAAAATTGGAGAATAGAAAATATCTTTTCAATGGTACTGATCCATTATTTAGCAACTAACAGATCAATGGAACCACATAAAGATGGAGGGTGATGCCTAATGAAGGACTCAATGGAGTTTCATTCCCTCATTTTCTCAGTAGGATGTTCACTATGATTCATAGCTTTAAAAAGAATAGTAATGAGGTTTCTCATTTCATAACCCATTAAATTAGGTTTATAAATGGTAAAAACATTTCATTTTACATTTTATTCCCCATTAACATGGTTCTTTCAGGTTCCATCCATTGACTAAAACCAAAAAGCATATTGTGGGAAACACTTATCACATATGGAAACCATATTAATCCTAAAAATTTTATTATAGGAAGTATAAATGATGTGACCTAATTTTTAATCTATGAAGCCTTAGGTTTATCATATATTATTCATATTCAAATCCCATTTAAATATTTCGTAATGGTTCATGAAGAGTTTTTAAATTCCCAAAGCATATCCCCTAGGAGTGTCAAACTAGGTGTCCAGCAAGGCCCATTGTTGTGAACTAGATTACCCCGAGTCTAGCCCAGAACATATTGTTAGATTTGTTACTCCTAGGTACATATATTCCATACCATATCCTTTTTTTTATAATCTATATAGGCATTTATTCCTAGGAAATCGATCCCTCTATCATTAACCAAAATTCCAGGACATTTTCCTATACTTTTCCTTATCCTTAGACTTATCCTTAGAGACATCCCTAGACATATTCTTAAAAAACCCATAGAAATATCACTAAGGTTTTATAATCCTTATTTACAAATGTTGAATAAACCTCTATTTGATACCAAATATAGTTCCTAGTCTTAAGATACATGGATATTGCATCATTTTAGATGAATATTCAATACATTACAAAAATACATACTCGGGGGCCGTAATAGTTTAGTATCTTTGGAAACTTGGAAAAATATTCTATAATTGGGAAATATCTTAAAAATATCACATAAATATCTCTAGTATTTATTAATTCTACTTAAATCCTTTCTTAATAACCATATGTCTTGACTTTCATCGTACTCATTAAAACCACTGCTTAATCAGGTAACTCTTTTTGGTTTGTAACAAAAGGCTTCCTTAGATTTCTTTTTTCCTAATGGGAGGATTATAGGATGAAGGGAGGGATGTTGGGAAGTGTAATGGTAAGATATTTTCCTAAACTAAGTGGTTTTAGAGGTTTGAAGAAGATGGAGGGGTGGTGGCCTTTTATAGGGAAGGGAAAGGACACACTTGGCATTTGTGAAAACTAGTTAGGTGTGCCCATTTTTTTACCTAAAAAAAGTCATACCAAACCAAAAAAACTCAATAATGGAAGTTTTATGGATGAATCATGGACAACCAATGGGTTTTTTAGACTCTTAAAGGTCGTTTTATGTCTTAAATTTATTGTTTAGTACTTAGTTTGCCTAATTTTTCTCATAATCATTGTAATAAATTTTAATCAATTTCACTAATATTTTTGGTCAAAAACTAAGTTGAAATAATTCAAAATTATAAATTATTTTGATTCCAAATATGGAATTAATTTTTAAAAATTCTAATCATATAAGTGGTATAAAATAATTTAATAATAATTCCACTGATGGGATGACAATATGGATTTTTAAAGTAAAAAACGTCCAAAAGATTTCTAAGTTTTTATACCCAATTTCAAAGTGAAATTAATTCCAATGACCTAAATTGGATTAATTTATAAAAATATGATATAATTTAACTTTTAAAACAAATTAAAATATAATTTAACCTTATAAATAAATTAGACAAAAATGTAGTTTTGAATTAAAATTTGGTATTTTTCATTATTTATCCAAAAAATGGAGTTTCTCATAAAAATCCAAAAAATTATCCCTAAGATAATTCTGAAATAATAAATTGAAAAATGAATTTAGTTTTTCTAAATTAGATTTATAAATTTTTATAAATTTAATTTTATTATTTCTCACAGAAGGACATTAAAGGCAATCTTTTTGAGGAAATAGTATTTTTAAACATATAAGGACATTACCAAAAATTGTATCTTTCATTATCAATATGTTTTATTTATATAAAAAGATTTATAAAAAATATTTGAAAAGTAGTTATCAATATTCATATTACTAATTTTAACGTCTAGAATATAATTATATTTTTTAAATAATTATAACTATAAAATAATATTTTTTAGAAACATCGGTGTTTCATGTAACATACGCCAAGTCGGCGTTGTGTGTAACGTACATGAAGTCATTGTTCCATGTAACATATGCCTAGTCGACGTTTCCTGTAACACAATCAAAGTTGGTGTCGTTTAGAACATTCCAAGTTGGTGTCAAGTAATATAAATTTTTTACTTAGTAAAATAAAATACTTCAATGAAAATTAATTTATTAAAAAAATCAGTTCACAAAAACTCGGCATGTTACCATCCTCCTCTAGAAAGTGGTTCAAGGTATTATTATAAATGAAAAAGGGATAAGAATTAGTTTTTTTTGGGATAAATATGTGAAGAGAGTGTGGGATTAATCTTTTAACTCCTTATTTTAAGGATACCAAATATTTTTTATTATATTTCTAATGAATTTAATTCTTTATAATAGTCAACTTTTTTTAGAAAAAATGATAAAATTGTCTAAATATTGAACCTATCGAGAAAACTTATAACATGTGAAATGAATCTACCATGTGAAGAAATTGAACTCATCATGAAGATAAAGTGACCATGTAGAACCTACCTTATGTTGTATTCCAACTTACTGCATGTACATTTAACTAACCATGCGTAAGATAATCTAATTCTATCCAAATTGTGAACTGACCATGATCTGAGTTCAAGTGACTACATATGTGTTGAACCTACCACATAAAGATATCAACCTACCACACGATGATACAAGTTACTATGATATATGCACATATAATTTATCTAAGTATTTTACTGACCATGTGTCTATATTGTTGTGACCACAAGAACAAAGCACCAACTAAATGAAAAAATAAAGTTATAGTGAAAAGAGATGAAGATACCACATGAAGTAAAGAAGATACCATGTGAACTAGTGAGGTGGCCATATGAGGGATTCAACCTACCATATGAATTAGTGAAGCTACTATTTGAAGTAATATACCTACTGCATGAAGAAATCAAGTTACCATGCTAACCAGCCATTCAAAATGATTGTGCTAACTGACCGTGAGAAAAAGTTACTATTCTTTAAGTGAAGACAATTTACCGGGTCCAAATTAATAATTGGAGCATTCTCAAATATCAAATGGATATATTTTAGATAATTAATTATAGATTCAGTGAAATTAAGTAGAAATGAATATTATCCAATGGCTAGTTTATAGAAAATCTCTCATTAATATTCAGAGCCACTCGCAAACACTATAGGAGAGAATTCATGTGTGCCTTAGAGACATTAAAATGCATAGAGGACACACTCTGAAAATTCCATGAAACTCTTTGTTCTTGAAATTTCTATGACAACTTGGTTTATCCCTTTCAATTACAAATTCAAGGACTACAGAATAACCAAAGATAATCAAACCAAGCTACATCAAATATTCACACTCTTTATTCTTTTCTCTTTCGATTCTAGATTATTTTTTAGCTTTGTTTATTACATATTTTCTTTAACACAGACTCAAGTATTGTATTGTATTGTTATAAACACTCAATTTCATTTATTTTCATCTAAAATCTCATATAGAACTTTGTAAGAGGATTTTTAACTTGTATTTATTATGTATAATTGTTAATTTTTTATTACTAAAATTTAGAACTATATAAGAGGATATATCTAGCCTGGAATATCATAGGATAGTTGTATGTAAAACTAGATCACGTTTTCATGTAATTTTATTCATTAATAAACTAATTGACATCAACTAGTTATCGAGTGGAGGGGACTAGGTCTTAGCCTAAGGCTGAACCTCTGGAATTTATTCTGCTATGTGATATCTTATTTTATTCTCTTTATTATAAAATAAACCAATCGAGATTTTAAAAACTATAATAGCATAACATTACTTTTATAGTTAACTTTAATCCCTTTTTTATATATGATATTTTATATAAGAAAATATGTTTCAAAACTTAAAGGAGTTTTAGACTTGTTTTAACTGAGTTGTGATAGAACTTCTAAGAAGGTTTTAGAAAGATCAAATTATATACTTCTACTATTTTAGTTAACTAGGTTTTTTAATAAATTTGTAGATTTAATGTTTAAATAATTTTTAATATAAATTTTAAATTGAAAACTCAATTCAAACTCGTATTAAGGTTTCCTCTCTGACCAATATTTTTTATCTAAGGTTTTCAGAATACTTTTAACTATGATCTAGTTTTACCAGAAGATCCAAAATTTTAATTATTTATAAATTTCTTCCTTAATAGATAAGAATAATTAATAAAAAATTGGTACTAACCATACTCATTATTTTAAAGAAATAAATTTTTCTCAGTGGAATATCCAAATGAAAATTCATATAGAGAGTATGGGATTTTATATTTGGATTGCAATCAAGGAAAAATATAAAGAAATAAATAAAACCTTCTAGAGTTGAATGGAGCAATGCCAATAAGGTATCTTGTGATTGTAACTATAAATACATGACTGCATTATACTATGAATTAAGATAATTTTAGTTTAATAGATTATTTTCTTATTCTACTACATTTGAAATATGGGACACTCTTATTGTTTCTTATGATGGAACTTCCAATATTAAAGAAATGTGTCTCATTACTTATACCATTAAATATGATACATGTAATATGAAAATTTATTAAATTATTTATGATATATATCTCAGATTTAATGAGATTTTGAACATAATACATGCACTTGGGAAGACAGTCTTATATATAGATCAAGTTATGCGACTTATAAGATGCCTAGTTGATAGGCGTAAAGGAACCTCTATTTCTATAATAGAAACATGATACATATGTAAATTTCCAACAAAAGAGTTTATTTTAAATCTTGTGATGTATGATTAGGAAATAAAAATTAATAAATAAGAAGAAAAAGAACCATATATAAAGACAGTATCCTTTAAAATAACTAAGTCAAAAATGAAAGAGAAGCTCAAAGATGACAGTTTGAGTGATGATGAATCACCTTAGAATAGTAATGAGGAAATAGATCGCCTAGAAAGATGATTCAAGAAATTATATGAGGAGAATAAATTCTTCAAGAAGAAAAATTATGGAGGAAATTATGACTGAAAATGGAATTGGAAAAAGGATAATGAATCAGAAGAAGTAACTCGTTACAAATGAAAAAGAAAAGGAAACATCAAGGTTGAATGTCCAAAAATATCGCGTAATAAAATATATGGGGGTAAAGGATAAATGAAAAAAAAAGCTATTAATTCCTCATAGAGCACCTATAAATATATTTCCAGTGACTTTTACTTGAGTATAGAAGACAAAATGATATATCTAACATGTGTTTTATGAAAAACACATCTGGGGTATAAATATTATTCATGTATCTCATGTTCATTTTTTTAATATATATGATAATGAAAACAATTAGGAAAACATGACCAATGTGGAATTTATTAAAGTAATATAGTATGATTGAAGATACATTTAATGAACTTAAATATAAATAAAAAAATTTAAAGAAACATCTTTCTTTTTCTGTGCTTCTTAAATATGACTTTATTATTGACAAGAAAAGGAATGCTCGATTATTAATGGAAAATAATGAACTCTAAATGTACCATGATAAAATCAAAATCTATCTGGAAATATTTATAAGTGTTATATAAACCTTGAATAGGATGATTCATAAACAAAACACCCCCAAGTATACCACTAATATTAGTTACCAGCAAAGTCAAAGTAAAATGTACAAGAACAAATTTGATCCCGGGTCAATTTTTTCCAACTCTATAATAAAATATTATTCATCTAGAACTAATAAATTTTTCATTTGTAAAAGTTTAAAGTTTATTTTTGGTAACCCATTCAAATATATTTGGATTACTAAATCACTTATCAATAAAATTTATCGACCAAAGAAAGTGTGGGTAACAAAATCATTTATGATATAATTTTTCAGTATGAAACTTTCTTGAAGAGTACCATAAATAACTTATGGTATTTGGATAGTGGTTGATCTATACATTTGACTAGGGAATAATAAGTCTTTAATAACCTTATCAAATTATATTCTGGACATGGAAATTTTGGTGACAACTCCAAAGGAAAGATAATTGGACTCAATTAAATTGGTAATTCTAGTACTATTTTGATTTATAGAGTTTTATTTGTAGATGTGTTAAAATATAATATACATATAATCTCACAGCTATGTGATTATGGTTATCATGTTAAATTTGAAAATAATGATTGAAAAATTTATGATTACAATAATGTTTTAATTTTTATTTCCACGCATAATGAAAATATTTACACTGTTGATTTAGATACATTATTTTATTGAAATATTTCCTATTTAAGTTACTTTCATAAATATCATTAGCTTTAACATAGTATAATTTTCCATTATAACCTTCACACATTTAGGAATATAACTATAAAAGTATTAGTTAAAGATATTTCTAATCTAGAATTCCAAATTCATAAAGTCTATAATCCATTTCAAAAGGCGAAGCAACATAAGATATCTTTCAAACTAAAGAAATAAATTTCAACTTATCAATCCCTAGATTTAGTTCACATGGACTTTTTTAGACCCTATAGAGTTTATAGATTAAATGGAAAGAGCTATGATTATGTTTTAGTAGATGTAATTTCTAGATACACTTAGGTATAATTTTTATCTCAAAAAATAAAAACTTGTTCCTATTTTACCAAATATGAAAAATATGTAAAAAACATTAGTGAACATAGAATTAATATAATAATAAGTGATTATGGGAATGAGTTTGGATTTCAAAAAATTGAATAATTATTCTCATGAAGAGGATTAAATCATAACTTTTCTACTCCTAAGACCCTATGGTATAATAGTGTAGTAGAAAGAAGAAATGGAACTCTTCAAGAGATTGGTCGGACTATGCTTAATGAGTATGACATGCTTATTTAATTTTGGGAAGAGGCTATGAATATATATTTATATATTATCAACATAGTTATTATTACACATATTTTAAAGAAAAATACATATGAGCTATGTAATGGGATAACTCAAAGGTTAATTACTTTAAACATTTGGGCTGCAAGGCCTTTTTTCTCAAAAAAGTAGAATTTAGAAAAAAAATCATTCAAGATTGATAAAGTAATGTTCATTGGTTATTTAACCAATATTAAATCAAAAAGGCTATTAAATAAAAAAATTAAACTTATGGAATAATTTGTACATGTCAAATGTTATGAAATAAATCCACCTAAAGCTAAGACCTCTTTAGAAAACCTTGAGGATGATCTTTAAAATATAAATATCAACACCACAACTAAACCTACTGATAAGTCTATGAAACTTTCTATATAAAAATCATCATGTTCGAAAGAATTTTTTCAGCCCAAACATAAAGAAGAAGATGAAGTACCACATACTTTAATTCCTAGAGTCATTAAGACTCATAGAGATCATCCCTTAGATGTTGTTCTTTTAGTTCTATATAGAGTAACTCATAGAAAATCTTATCTTAGAAACAAGGTTAAAAATCAATACTTTTTTTCATAGATTTGACCTAATAACATCACTAAAGAAATAAAATGATTAATTATGGGTATTGGAAATTCAAGATGAATTGAATCATTTTGAGAGATATAATTTCTGGGAACTAATAGAAATACCTAAAAACTTCCCAACCATTGGAACTAAGTGGATGTTTAGGAATAATTTGATGATTTTACTGATCGCATAGCGATTCACTATTCAATTCCACCCTTACACCGCTGTTTTAAACTAGTTTTGTAATGAATATTCTGAATATAATAATAAATTTAAATTCATGTTTTATTCAATGAATTAATTTTTATCACTTTAAAAAAGGGATATTATACTTGTTTTTATATTTTCATTGAAGGTGGAGGTGATTTGGAGGCCCCGAAGATGATTTATAAGGAAAATGGGCCAAAACTGCATGAGTTCCATGAACACATGTCCACTGTTGGGTATAGTATGAAAACTCTGTTCATAAAAATGGGATTTGATTTAGTTTTCTAGTCCAAAATTCCATTTTATAAAACTCTTATGAAGACACCCAATCCCCATTTGGCCATTAAGAGGCCCAACCGAAGTGATCTGTCCAGGCCACCAAATCTGCACGGAGTCAAAAGTTGGGTTCTGTGCTCTGTTCATATCTCAAGATTTATATGTCAACATGAAGCCAACCATTTTTTGATGATAACCAATAAATGGGGTAATAACTTTCTAGTTTTTTCAAAAGTTATTGAAGACTTTATAGAGGCCGAAAACAATGGGACAAGTGGTTTTACACAATTTGTGTTCCCTAAACTACTTCACATTTTTGCTATAAAAGAGCACCATGGGTACCTCATGTGGGGAGTCTGAACCATAAGTGAAGCTCTACCATTTTGGAGTCCTATAAGATTCTCCTCCTCATCCTAGAAATTTTAGAGGCCCCTATCCTCATAGGGGGATCAAATATGAAGGAGATGTTCCATCCGAGCCTCCTCCTCCTCTCGATGGCGAGCTAAATGGTGGATGATCATTTCGAGGGATCTACACACACTTGGGAGGGAGTTCTGGCACTAGTTATTCTACTTGTTTTTTATAATTTTTGTGTTATATATTTTACTTATTTCTTATCTTGACATTCTTCTCCCCTTAATGCATTTCTTTTGATATAATTAAGTGAAACACGTTTTATTTTAACACCGGTTGGGTTGAAATTTCAAGTTGGAATCCTGGGTTGTTCTGATTGGAAAACACAAGCATGTTTTTTCTCTCACACATATATGAGATTTCAGTATGCTATGGTATCCCTTGTTTTATAATTGATAACCAAACCTTGATAACATGATCGTTGGGTCAAAGGTTTCTTCTTTGTGCATCATTTTAAGGGGTAAGAGGGTAGTCAAGATCTTGAAAACCACAAACCAAAGAATTAAACAAAACCATGTGAAATTCTCAGAGCAATGAACTATCCAATATTTGTAGTGAACTTGAAATTATCTACTTATCTAATAATTATAAAACACCACTTTTATTTATCAACTATTAAACTCTTTAATTAAGTCATTTTATTTTTAAAATTGTTTTCAAAACCACCCCCTCTTTTAGTAAATTTTATTAAAAATACACAATCAAAACCTATTGAAGCTCCTTGATAGACAACCTACGGTCTTCCCTAGACTATAAATAAATCTTAAAATAATAATAAATTTGACGTTTCATGACAAAGAGGTCAAATTTTGGTGCATTTTCCAGGGAGAACTTTGTTTTTAGTGCATGTTTTTGATAAAATGTTTTGTAAATTTTGTGAATGTTTGTTTTATATTATATACATTTATTTTTTTTCCTCTAATTTATTTATTATGTAGGTTCTGTGTATGACGTGTTTTACTCTGGGAGACTTACAATCTTTTTAATCCGAACTGGAGAGGATCCTAAATCAGTGACCCTGAGATACACAAGAGGAACCTTTGAAAGAGGACACACCAAACATCAACACTCAACTTTATCCTTCTTCTTCTTCTTCGGGAACCCACATTAAAACTGAAATTAACATGAAAAACATGGATGAAAACAATCAAACACTAAAATAAATGACCTCGTCTAATGTTGATATCCAACCCACATATATTAAAATTCAAGGTGAGGCACCCAACTTTGAACAAAAATCGGGTTTAATTCATTTATTACCAAGATTTCATGGATTGTCTGGAGAGGATCCACACAAGCATCTAAAAGAATTTCATATTGTGTGTTCTACATTAAAACCTGTAAATTTGGATGAAGAACAAGTAAAGTTAAGGGCATTCCCTTTTTCATTAGAAGACACTGTAAAAGGCTGGCTTTATTATGTTAATTCTTCAATAAGAGGCTAGGTGGACATGAAATGCCTTTTTCTTGAAAAATATTTCCCATCCTCTCGCACTGAAAATATAAGAAATGAAATATGTGGTATAATACAATCACAAGGGGAATCACTACATGAATATTGGTAATTCTTTAAAAGGATTTTTTTAAGTTCCCCACACCAAAAAATAAGCGAACAACTTTTAATTCAGTGTTTTTATGAAGGTTTAATACCTATTGATAGAAATATGATTTATGTTGTTATAGGTGGTGCACTAGTGGATAAGAATCCAATTTCTAAAAGAACCTTGATTGAGAACATGGAACAGAACACTCAAAAATTTGGTACAAGGTCCATTGTACCCATTCTAGGTGTCCATGAGGTGAAAAGTACCAAATTTGAGAAGAAGGTGGACACAAAGTTTGAAGAGGTAAGTACCCTTCTAAGACAACTTGCTCTTTCCCTAGGGAAATCCCAATTTCCTCCTCCAATACATTGTGGTATATGTTTTCTGACACTCACTGCCCTGACCAATGTCCCCAATTGAGAAAAACTTTGGAGAGTTGTGAGGAAATATTTCCAGGACACCCATATAACCAACCCTTTAGAAAAGTACCATACTATCAATCGAATCTTGGTTGGAAAGACAACCAGGCCTATAGGAAAGGGGTATTCAAACCAACCTCAACAACCATGGAACCAATAGGGTCAGAGTAGTCATCCACCACCACAACCCAGAAATCCCCAACCACCCTAAAGGCCTTTCCAACCACCCCTCCCAAAACTAAGCCTAGCCTGGAAGATTTGATGAAAAAAATAGCTACCAACAATCTCCAATTCCAAAAAAACCACCCAAGCTACCATACAAGGCCTCAAAACCCAATTAGACCAACTAACTAACTCAGTGGGGGAAATTCAAAGTCATGGGTTGGGTAAACTACCCTCTCAACCAATAGTTAACCCTAGGGATAACGTAAATGTTAGTGCCATCACCCTTAGGAGTGGAACTCATATTAAAATCCAAATTACCTCTCCAATAGATTCATACCCTCCTGAGGAATCCACCATCCCAACCACTATTAAAAATGGTCTAAGATAAGACAATCCATTTCTTGAGAGAATTCCTTCCAAAGGAAAGATTGTGTATGTAGATGAGTCTCTTATCCCAACCATTCCTCTTCCATTTCCCCAAGGGGCCACCCAACCAAAAAACAAAAGGAAACTGGAATGGATAAAGAAATATTGGAAACTTTCAAAAGTGCATGTTAACATTCCTCTGATTTATTTTGTGAAGAAAATTCCAAGATATGCCAAGTTTCTAAAGAAGATTTGTACACATAGAAGGAGAATTTGAGGTGATGAGAAGGTAAGATTTGGGAGGAATGTCTCAAAATTGATAGAACCATCACTACTTACAAGATTCAATTATCCTGGAACCTTCTTGATTCCATGCACCATAGGGTAGTATTAATTTTCCAATACTATGCTTGATTTAGGTGCTTCTATAAATTTGATGCCTCGCTCCATTAACTCTTCATTGCAGGTTGGAGAATTGAAGTCGAATGGGAAAGTCATTCAGTTAGAAAATCAGAGAACAACACACCCTTCTACTGTGCTAGAGGATGTTCTTGTGAGGGTTAAAAATATAATTTTTCTTGTTGATTTTTAGGTGCTTAAAATGGAAGATTATAGGATGAATGGACATGCCCCAATTATATTGGGGAGATATTTCTTGAAAACCGCCAAAGCCATGATTAATGTCTATAATGGTCCATTATCTATGAAATTTGGTGGTGACATAGTCCATTTCAACATCCTTGATTCCATGAAGCACCCCTCATAAGAACATTCCTCTCTCTCTGTTAATTCAATTGATGTACTCCCTTCCCCTAAAAAAACAACTTTTCTTTCCCCTGATACCCTTTCTGATTTTTCTTCATTGATTGAAATTATAGGCAATGAATCATGCATTGATTGTTTTAGTGGTCTAGAAAAGTGTCATGAATGTTTATTAATTGATAATTTCTTGAACACTGAGGATCTAATGACCATCGATGATACTGCTAAGCTTGTAAAATCTAATTCCTCATATGAGGATGATACCATTGAGAAATTAGATGAGATTAGTGACCTCTCACTTTCACACACATTCCCTTCAATCTAAAATACACCTAAATTGGAACTGAAACAACTACATCATGTTTTAAAATATTTATATCTTGAGAATGGAAACAAGTTTCCCATCATCATTGCTAGTTCACTCCCTCCTGATCATGAATTTCAACTGCTTGAACTTTTGAGGGAGTATAAACAATATTTGGGATGGACACTTACTAACATTCCTTGTATTATCCCATCAATTTGTACACATCATATTTTATTAAATGAAGAGGCTAAACTAGTGTGGTAGGCACAATGTTGACTGAACCCAAACATCCTAGAAGTTGTGAAAAATGAGGTAACAAAATTATTGGCTGCTGGAATCATTTACTCTATCTCTGATAGCTAATAGTCCATTCCCATTCAAGTAGTTCCTAAAAAACTAGCCTTACAGTAATAAAAAATGAAAACAATGAATTGGTTACAACTCGTGTGTAGATTAGTTGGCATGTCTGCATATACTATCGCTGACTAAACCAACACACTAGGAAGGACCATTTCTCTTTTCCATTCATTGACCAAATGCTAGAGAGGCTAGCAGGTAAGTCCCACTACTGTTTACTTGATGGGTATTCTGGATACTTTCATATCCATATTGTCCCCAAGGATCAAGAAAAGACAACCTTCACTTGCCCCTTTGGCACATTTGTATATAGGAGGATGTCATTTGTTCTGTGAAATGCGTTGTGTACTTTCCAGCGATTCATGGTTAGTATTTTTTCAAATTACCTGGAAAATTTCATGGAAGTTTTCATGGATGATTTCACTATTTATGGATCCTCTTTTTATGAATGTTTAAGTAGTATTGGTTCAGTCCTACATCACTATATTGAAAATAATCTTGTATTAAATTATGAGAAATTTCATTTCATAGTGCGACAAGGTATAGTTTGGGGGCATGTAATTTCTGAGGATGATATCCAAGTATATAAATTAAAAGTGGCTGTCATTTCTTTCCTACCATTCCCCAAATATGTATGGGATGTGCGGTCTTTCCTAGGTCATGTGGGATTTTACCATCATTTGATTCGTGACTTTAGTAAAATGTCACTCCCCCTCTCCCGATTACTCCAAAAATAAAAAGAATTTGTTTTTTGATAAAGAATGTGAGGAAGCTATTAATAAGTTAAAATTGAGTCTCACATAACCCCCGGTAATCCAACCACCTCAGGGGGATTTACCATTTGAGCTCATGTGTGAGGCCTCTAACTATGCAGTTGGGGCAGTCTTGTCACAAAGGGTCGATCAAGCTCCACATGTCATTGCATATGCCTCACATACTTTGGACCCTACCCAAGAAAACTAAACCAAAACTAAAAAATAATTTATTTACCATTTTGTTTTCCTTGGATAAATTCACGTCACATATTTTAGGGTCCAATTTCATTGTGTTCTCAGACCATGCAACCCTCTAGTATCTCCTTAATAAACCAGAAGCAAAACCACATATCTTTCGTTGGATGCTCCTCCTTCAAGAATTCAATCTATAAATTAGAGATAAAAAAGGAGAAGAGAATGTGGTGGCTGACCATATCATTAGCATTCTTCCATCCTCACACATTGAATCATCCCCCTGTATTCCTATAAAAACATGTTTCCCGATGATCAGTTCTATTGAGAGAAAAATTTTATTCCTTGGTATGCTAAAATTGTAAATTATTTGGTAGCATCTTTTATTCCTACTGATTTCAATAAAAACCAATCCAGTCATCTAAAACATGAGTCTTAGTGGTACATTTGGGATGACCCCTAACTCTGGAGCACATGTAGTGATCATTTCCTTAGATGTTGTGTCCCTGATAGTGAGTTTTAATCTGTCCTTAGATTCTGCCACACTCTTACTTTTGGGGGCCACTTTAGTCCCTAATGGACTTCTCACAAAATCCTTGATTCCAGTCTCTTTTGGCCAACACTTTTTTGGTATTCCCATGATTTTTGTAAATCTTTTCCTTATTTTCAAAGAATAGGTAATGTCTATAAAAGAAATTAAATTCTACAACAACCATTTTCTTTCATGACATTTTTGATGTTTGGTGTATTGAATTTATAGGGTCATTTCTCAATTCCTTTGGAAACATGTACATTCTTCTGGAGGTTGATTATGTGTAAAAATGGGTAGAGGAATGAGATATATGGACTGATGATTCTAAGTTAGTTGTAGAGTTTTTGAGAACCCAAATCTTTTGTAGGTTTGGATTACCTAGGTTCATCATCCGTAACCAGGGATCTCATTTCTACAACCGAACAATGCAATCTCTTTTACATCGGTATGGGGTCAGTCATCAAGTGTCTACGGCATATCACCCAAAGAGAAATGGTCAAGACGAGGTGTCAAATATAGAGGTAAAATAAATTCTTGAAAAATGGTTTAGCCTAACAGAAAATATTGGAGTCTTAGACATGATTATTCATTATGGTCTTACCATACTACCTTTAAAAATCCCATTGTAATGTCACCTTATAGGCTTGTTTTCGAAAACATATGTCACCTCCCTATTGAGATTGAGAATCAGGCCTACTAGGCCATTAAATAATGAAATTATAACCTTTATGGTGTAGGTTCTCAAAAGAAGTCGTAGATTCAGGAGTTGGAGGAAATGAGGAGAGATGCATATGAAAACTCCAGGATTTATTAGGAGTGAACCAAGGCTAACCATGACCATCTTATACTTCATCGTCAGTTCCACATTGGGAAGAAGGTCTTTCTTTATAATTCAAGGATGAAGTTGCATCTGGGTAAGCTTCATTCCTACTGGTTTGTCCAATACACTATTATTAATGTATCTAAATTTGGTGTCATTCAGGTTCAAAATGAAGAAACCAAGCAAACCATCACTGTCAATGGGAAACAGCTGAAACACTTCCGTGAAGCCCTTTCAAAGTTCCTGATGGAGGAACTACATATTTAAGAAGCAACATACCAGTGAAACACACTAGGTTTTATACTTCATTATCACATTCCCAATTATTACAGTGAGGACACTGCACATTTTAGGTGTGGGGGTGGATAAATTCTTTGGTTCATTAGGATTTTAATTGTCTTTCTTCTTCCTTCTCTTTTTCATCTTATTTATGGTATTTTCACTTTTACCCATCTTTCTGGGTTCATTAGGATTTTCATTTCCTTTCTTCTTTCTTCTCTTTTTCTTCTTCTTTATCGTATTTTTACTCTCCCCCTCCCCCTTATGGTCACCAAATCATGGAACTTACTGAAAATGAATGTTGAAATTTTTTATTCCATATTGATTTAACATTTGATGAAAAACCTATATCTATTATGGATTGAATGTTTTTGTGAATTTAACATGAGGGAGTGATTTTTAGTGAATTGGTTTTCTTTCAATGATATAAATGGTTATATAACTATGAAACTTTTGATATGATTGATTCCCCTTGTGTGAGTAGTGTTTGGAAAAACTATGTCACTAATATCTCCAAACATTTTTTCACTAAACCACAAAGCGTGAATATTTCTTAATTAATTGAAGGTAAATATCTGTTAGGTTAATATTTTTCATCTTTAAATGATATTTCCATACGTTCTTTCCTTATCTGATCTATTTCATTACTATACCGGATTGACCTATTCATGTGTACCTAATGTCCTACTGTTGTACGCCCTCAAAAAAATGGGTTGTGTCTTGGGAAAGTAAAAAACCACTCCTCCTAAACCTTTTATCTTGTTATAATTGTTATAATTAGTGTCTTGAGGAGATCAAAGAAGGGTTGAGAGATGAGTGTGAGATTTTTTCCAAATGCAACTTCTAAAAAAACAAAAATAATAAATGTGGGGAGTGATGAAATGTGAAACATATAGGGATATCTAGGTCGGGAGCTTATGTTTTGACTTCCGAGAATGCTTAAGTGAGTGGGTCCTGAAATATGATTGCAAAGGATGTAGGGTAGGTTTGGTGAAAAATATCATTTAAAGCTGAATAATGTTAAAATAACCTATATTTATTGGATAGAAAGTGGAAAGAATATCATGGAATGGTTTCCACACACACATATGGAGAGTTAGTGAAATGGATGAATTTTTAATTCCTTTCTCAATTTGGTGTCATGAATCTCTTTGAATTGCATTGTGATATGATTTATGAGACATCTTATTCAATTTTCACTAGGAATAACTCCTTGGTGTGGTTCGTACATTGATCACATTACTTTAATGAATTAAATTTCCTCAAATGTTAAATCTTCATGATGTATGTAATATATACATGCATAATCTTTTTGAATATGTGATTTTTCCTAGGAGTGAAAATGTTTAGGTGTGGGGGTGTGAACACATAGCGATTCACTATTCAATTCCACCCTTACACTGCTGTTTTAAACTAGTTTTGTAATGAATATTCCAAATATAATAATAAATTTCACTTCATGTTTTTTTAATGAATTAATATTTATCACTATTAAAAATGTCAATTTTACTTTTTTTATATTTTCATTGAAGGTGGAGGTGATTTGGAGGCCCCGAAGATGATCCAGAAGGAAAATGGGCCAAAAAGGTATGAGTTCCATGAACACCTGTCCATTGTTGGGTATAGTATGAAAACTATGTGAATAATAATTATCTGATATTTTGCGGGCTAGTCCAAAATTCCATTTTCTACAACTCTTATGAATACACCCAATACATATTCGACCATTAAGAGGACCAACCAAAGTTCTCTATCCATACCACCGAATCTTCAAGGAGTCAAATGTTGTGTGTTGTGTGCTGTCCATATCTCGATATTTAGATGTCAAAATGAAGCCAAACATTCAGTGTAGATAACCCATACGTGGGAGAACAACTTTTTAGTTTTTCAAAAGCGATTTAAGACTGTATGGATGTTAAAAACAATGGTACAAGTGGTTTTATACAATCTGTGTGCCCAAAACCACTTAATATTTTTGCTATAAAAGAGCACCGTGGGTACCTCATTTGGGGAGTTCGAACCAAAAGTGAAGATCTTCCATTTTGGAGTCTTTTAGAAGTCTCCTCCTCATACTAGAAGTTCTGGAGGCCCCTATCTTTATAGGGGTCAAATATGAAGGTGAACTTCCATCTGATCCATCTCCTCCTCTCGATGGTGATCTAAACGGTGGATGGTCATTTTGAGGGAGCTACACACACTTGAGAGGGAGTTCCGGCACTAGTTCTTATACTGGTTTTGTATAAGTTGTGTGTTAAATATTTCACTTATTTCTTATCTTGACATTATTCTCCCCTAAATTCATTTCTTTTTATATAATTAAGTGAAACACTTTTTCTTTTAACACTGATTGGGTTGAAATTTCAAGTGGGAATCTTAGGTTGTTTCGATTGGACAACACAAGCATCCTTTCTCTGTCACACATATATGATATTTCAGTATGCTTTGGTATCCCTTGTTCTATAATTTATAATCAAACCTTCATAACAAGATCGTTGTGTTAAGGGTTTCTTTTTATGCATCGTTTTAAGGGGTAAGAGGGTAGTCAAGATCTTGACCACCTTCAACCAAAGAATTAAACAAAACCAAGTGAAATTTTCAGAGAAATGAACTATCCAACATGTGTAGTGAACCTGAAATGATCTCCTTATAACATAATTCTAAAACACCACTTTTATTTATCAACTATTAAACTCTTTAATTAAGTCATTTTATTTTTAAAAATATTTTCAAAAACACCCCCTTTTTAGTAAATTGTATTAAAAATAAACACTAAAAACCTATTAACACTCCTTAAGAGATGACCTAGGGTCTTCCCTATACTATAAATAAATATTAAAATCATAATCAATCTGATGTGTCACGAAAACACAGTCATTTAACACTATAATTAGAAATAAATAAAAAATAGTTTCCCAAGGATATAGGCAAGAGGAAGGTATTGATTATGAGTAAACATTTTCATAAGTAGTAAGACTTAAATCCATTAGAATATGGACTTCCTATATAGCACATTTGGATTTAAAATTAGATCAAATGGAATTCAAGAGTGAATTTATGAATGGTTATGTAATTTAGGATTTGTTTTGTAGAATTATACCACATATTTTAAAAACTTCAATATCCAAATCATGTTTTTAAATTAAAAAAAGAACATTATGATTTAAAAGGAACTCTAAGAGATTTGTATGACAATCTTAGCTCATGTTTTTTATTTCCAAATGTTTTTCAAAAAAAATAGATTATCCTAATTTATATATTGAGATAATTTCAAAAGATGATTTAGTAGTTGAAATATATGTTTATGATATTATTTTTGGATCACCCAAAAACGCTTTATGCACTAAATTTTCAAAAATGATTCAAAATAAACTTGACATGAGTTTGATGGGTGAATAAAAATTCTTCTTTACTTTTTAGATTTTTTGGAATAAGGAAGGAATCATTTGAAACCAATGTAATTACCCTAATGATCTTCTAAAATATTTTGGTATGGATAACAATAAAGGTAGTGATACTCCCATGAGTAAAATTTTTAAACTAGATATTGATGAAATGGGGAAACTGGTTGATCAATCCACTTATAGTGGAATGATTGGATGTTTTCTACACATAACTTATAGTGGACATGATATTATGTCTAGTATGCTCATATGTGCATGTTTTCAATATAAAATAAAATTTTCACATTTGAATACTTTTAAAAGGATCTTTAAATGTCTCAAAAGTACAACCCATTTAGTATTATTTTATTCTAGAGGACAAGTATTTGATTTAGTGAGTTATTAGATTGAATATTTTGGTGGTTTTAAGTTAGATATAAAAATAACGTATATACCTTGTCACTTTTTGGGAAAGTATCTAGCTTCATGGTGTAGTATAAAATAATATCTTTGATGCGTTATCCACTATTGAAGCTAAGTACATAATTGATGGAAGTTGTTGTGTACATATTCTATGGATAAAATACACTTTACAAAATTATGGATATTGATTCATACATGTCTCTATAAATTTTGATAATAAAATTCAAATAAATATCTCTAAGAATCCTTTATCACATCCAAGTACAAAATATATTGATATACGACATCAATTTTTGAGAGATCATTTTAAAAAAGGAGATATTACTCTTGAATTCATTGGTACATAACATTATTTTGATGATATATTTAAAAATACTTTGAATATTGAGAGAATAAATTATATCATACATGAATTAGGAATGATACAATATTTCTAAATATTTCAATTAGTTTTTAAAATTTGTATTTATTTGAATGATTATTATAAATTCTTAACTTCATTTTAGTGACCTTTTTTTAATGAAACTGTAGAGTATAGTTTACATGGTCAGGTAAGTGACCATGATTTTTTGTTTAAAAATTTAGAAAGTAACAATGGCCATTTGTTGTGGTAATTAACTCACATGATCACTACATTGATTATCATAAACTTAACTAATATGTTTAGTATACTTACCGTGAATCCACAGTCAGTAGACCTACCATGCCACAATTTCCATGAACACATAATTAGCATACCTGCTATGTATATTTTATAATATGAATTTTTTGTAATAAATTTTGGTGGGATTTTTTTTATTTTTATTATTATTTTATATCCTGAAATTATTGAACTAAAATTTGAATTATAATCTGAATCACTGTGTATCCTTTTTCCAAAATCACTTCCTTCCTTTCAATGCTTTCCCCACTCTCAAAACCCTCTTTTGAAAAAACCTCTATTGAACTCAAACTGTTTTAGTTAAAATATAATAAAGATAATTCCAATAGTTAAGTACTATCTCAATGTCTCACAACCAACCTAAATTCCCCCTAAAAATCTAAAAAGGATAAAGGTTGCACGAGTATTGTAGTGAAGTCATGAAACTTGAATTTGGTCAACTAAAAAATAAGTAGATGCTCAGAAAAAATAGTTGAGAAGATTACTAGTATGTAAATCAATTAAAATTCAAGTATGGGATGATTGTTTTAAAAAAATAGTAAGTTGTTCTATCTAAATCTTGTTAAGAAATTATATGTGCATTTGGAATTTATTCCTAGTGATAAATGAGACACCATTACGATAATGGTGAATGGGAAATCATTTGAGTTTTCTTCAAAACCCTAGGAGAAGAGCATATATTTTCCTTGTAAGGGTTAATATGAAGACTATCAGAGTTCCTACCCTGTATACCATGCCAATTTTGATTTTAAAAATTATTTTGATGAATTTATTAGAAATGGAACACCTATAGACCAACAACAATATAAATCAGTATAGAGTGTAGATTATTGGATAAATTTATCCAACATTTAATATTTCCTAGAAAAGTAGATTTTAGTATCTTAGGGTACTAAGACCCATTCTTTATATTCTTAATGAAAAATGGGTTTCATATAAATTTCCTCAGGTATGTAATGTGGGACATAAATGATTTGTGTAAAACTTCTTCAAAGTTTAGTTCTTTTCCTTTTCCAAAACTCATATAAACCCTATTTACATATAAATTTGTAGTTCCTCAGGGGAAGTAAAAGGTAAATCCTTAAAATGGACATTGCTTTACTCAAAAACCTATAAACATATATGAGTTAATTGGAATCCTTATAAAATTGAATGGGTGAAAAATTCCGAAAAGTTATATGAGAAGTTTGACCGTGTAAGATATCTGGTTAGACTAAGGGATCTAGTGGATCTAAGTCTTGATCCATAAGAGATAACTAAATGTTCTTATGATGAAGTAAAATAAGTGGAAGAAGAGGAGGATGATGAAGAAGAATAAATGAAGTTGGTTGATCTTTATGAGGAAGTTAGGTCATCCCATGAGGATGATAGAGAAGTCACTCCTATTATTTATTCTGGACCATAAAACTCTCCTCTTCCCTTACCCTCTCATGAAGAGGAACTGTAAGATGAAAAAATTGTTAACTCCAAAGTATCTATTAGTGGTTATGTGTATAATAATGAATGAGATGATTCTTATGACTCTAATGTAGATAAAAACTGCTTAGATAAATCTCTTATGATAGGCACCACTCTTAGACCAAGTATACCAAATTCATCTGTTAAGGGGGAGAATTCCTCTGGTTCTACAATTTTATGTCTATAATATTCTAAGTATGATGATAATTATGATAATAGGGGTATTCCACCTCAGGATGTTGGACCTTCCACCCCTTATGTTAAAAAGTTTCTAGAAGGATCTTTGATAGCTGAGATATATTCTGGTAATGGACTTGAGGTATCCCCTACAAGACCTTTTGTAGACTATGTATTGGAAGGAATTTTTTGTCATGCTCATTTGATTAAAGTTGAAGAGTCTATGAAATATAGTGAGGAATATCCTGTTGAATCAGTCCATACTATTGTTCATGAGGTTGATGAGGATGTTGTTGATGAGAAAGAAGTTAAATCTATGGAAATGAGGTCTTTAGACACTGAGGATGATGGCAGGCAGCCGAATTGCGAACCATCTCCTTCAGTTTCTATTTCCACCCCTTCAATTCCTTGAACTTCCCATGTTACAAAATATGATTTGGATAATTTCAAATAATATAATATGGGAGTGATGAAAGAACTCTTTATTTGTTTTTCAATCTCTATAAAACCAATTAAAGAATAACATATATCCATATCAGTGTACTTTGTTATTGCTTATATTCATCCCAAAATTAATTTCAAGATGTAATTAATGTGGAATGGGATAGTGGAATTGAAAGTATAAGTATGAGATTTGTAGGAAGATATTTTAGATATTATTTAATATATTGAACAAAGGTATCGGAATTTAGTGTTTCAAGATTCTACTTATACTGCTCCACCTCCTACTCCTTTTGTTGATGAAGGTAGAATCAAGGAAATCATAAATGATGAGTTCAAATTTGTGCTTGATGAGTTTCAGAAAACAAGGGAAGAAGTGTTGGAATGATTTCAGACCCATAATTCCACGATAGTTCTGTTAGTAAGAAAGTATGTCAAATATATATAGGGATAATATAAAAAATCCATTGACTTATATCTTAGCATAATATTCACCATGTCAGACTATAAGGATTTGTACAGATCATTGGATACTGATTTGAGGATTTCTCCTTTAATCCATGCCTTCAAGTATCAAGTGTAAAAGCTGAAAAATCTAACTACACATTTTATAATATCCAAATATTGTAAAATGAAGTATATGATGTCCAATAATGTGCATGACAAAAAAACCTAGATCAAACAAACTACAACATGTTATTATTTAAATATTATATTATATTAGGTGCTTGGGGGTACAGTTACAATCAAATGCACATACATAAAGGCCATAAAGGCGGGTTACAACCCCCCATGGGATAACCCACACAACCACCCACTTTTTTATAACATTGATGATTTATGGCCCGAAGGACCATTGGGTATAAACCCATTACATGGATCGTAGGCCCCCCATTGGATTTCCTGAAGACCCATCTTGTGTCATGCCCATATCACTGCCTGCCCATCGTGCCTGCGTCACCGCCACATTGGATAGCTCGAAGTCCCTTATGGCTCGTAGGCCCAAACCTGTGGCCCGAAGGCCCAAATGGATGAATAGTTATAAATTCAAAAGTACCTGCTATAATATTTATATAGTAACCCATAAATCTTAATCCACTAGGATTTGATCATGGGTTTCATACAGACTTAGAGGACGTGTTAACCACTCAGTTACCACCCCAACCACTTATTATTTTAATATGAATTTTATAACCTAGCTATTAAATTGTTGGGTATGAATAGGATTAAATACTTTTTGAAATATATATACAATGTTTTTAATCAATACAAATGTATTCATTAATTATTAGGAAATGAGCATTCAATTTTTTGTAAATCCATTTTATTTTTCAAAGATATGTTTTATTCAAAAATGGTCATTTATTACTTTTTATTAGTGAATAACATATTTAATTTCAAAAACTATTTGAAATTTTATTTTATAAAATAAAAATAATTTTTAGAATCAAAATATAAAAATTATCTTATGGTGAAATTTTGAATGTTTTCTGAAAAATATGATTTTTCAATAAAGAGTGAAAATACAGATATTTACTAAAAACTATATTTTATTTTGAAGTATTTACAACGTAAAATCATATTTTTGGTTAGATTTATAATTTAATTAGTTCTTTTTTATTAAAAAATCCAATTATAGTATTTGTGATTAATTTTTAATTTAAATTTAGTATAAAGAATTTTGTATACGTAAAAAAAGAATTTTCTGAAAATTTGTTTTTTGTCGTGTTAGTCTGTTTAACTTTAAATTAAATTCTTTCACTCACAGGATTTTAAAATTAAAAAATAAAATATATATTTTGAATCAAAAGTTCCAAATTTGGAAAATATTTTCCTTTTATTTTTTATCAATATGAATAGTAACCTTAGTAATTTTGTTACCACGATAAAGAGTAAATTAGGTAATTAAAGTTAAAAATAAAATTTTAAGGACTAAAAAATGACCCTAAAACTAGCCTACCTTTTTTAATGAGTATATTTTATCCATAATCATCCAATATTCTATTATATTTCCATTTTTATATTTTTATGTGATTATGACCATTATATTATTTCATGTAAGGAAAAGTCAAAAATTCCACACTCTTGTTTTTAATAAAAATAATATTTTTCACATGGATGAAAATAAATGATATATTCAATTAAAAATAGAAATTTAAAATAAAAATGATTTATATTAATCATGGAAATATATTTTTAATTTTTATTAAAGAAATAATTACCTTAAATTATTATATAACACGGATGCTCTAATTATTCAACTAATGCAAAAAAATAAAATAAATGATATTAAAAATATTAAAGTAATATAATTTGAAATAATTAATTTTATCCTTGTATTTTATATATGAATATAACATGTCATTGATATATTAAAATATTTGGTTTGAAGTTCATTTTTTCCTTGATTTTATTAAATTCAAAGTAATGAATAGCTCTAAAATTTTAAATTATTGATAATTTATGGAACTAATATTTTATTAAATGATATAAAATTATTAAAATTCATATATTCATACAATTTATTATGTTATGGTTAAAAATATCAACCATGTTCCATTTATCAGACTTTTGTTTATTTATGGTAACTATCTTAGCCCTTATAGAGTAAAAACTTTGTTTCCACATTAATTGTCAAAAAGGGTTTAATCAAGTTAAAATAAAGAGATAAGGATATAAATGTGATCCAAACTTATAAAAAATTGATTTTATGATATTATTTAGACTTATACTTTTATTATATTCAAATATTATCAATTTTGATGTATATTTAATTGAAAATTAATCTATATTAATTTAATGTTTTAGGAAATACCAAGAGTTCCCCTACCCTCTCTTATAAAAGGGAACCTCTTATTCTCATTCCATCACACATAAATAACCATTTTTTCAGAAAATATCTAAAAAAATAACTTCATAACATAACTCCACACTTTATAAAGGCCTTTTAATTGGTATAATTCCAATATTAGAGATCTTAAGGTGTAAAGTAAAGGAGATTATCCGGAGAAGAGGTATAGCATTTAACCAAAATTCCTATATTATTTCTTCTTCCATTGCCTTAAAATAATACATAATCATGATGATATAATAACATCATTATATCTCATATAATAATATTTTATTATCTTAATGGTTTAACTTATATCCATTTTAGACCTCTATCAAATGGGAAAGGAATCTATCATTCATGTGTACAGTAGACTACCACCTCCCGAACCAATGTGATTATTTTTCCATCAAAACCTATCTAAGATGGTTAAAATTATGGATTTAATATTCATAAAATATATATCATTATTAAATTATAATATATAATTTATTTTTTTAACTTTTCATTCCCTAAAAATTGATAATTTTGTTCATGCATACGTGTGTACTTCCACCTCCATGATGTGATGTGATTCGTTTTTCATCACCACATCACATGGACTATATATATGTATATTTAAAGAAGTAATATGGTATTTATGATATTATTATCATTATATAAAGATAAAATAATACTTATCTCCTGCCATAAAGATCACTAAAAAATAGAAATCTTACACATGCATATGTACGACCTATCATCTCCATGATTGTAACACAATTTATTTTTCAAAACAAAATCTCATAAATGGTTTTAATATTATAATTTATGAATAAAAATAAAAATTATTTTATTATTATTATTCATTAGATTATGGAATAATGACCTATATAACTAAAATCGATCTACCAAATTCATTTTGGAAACATGAGCTAAATGTCATCAAAACATCTGACATAAACTTAATTGATTAAGTAACTGTATGTAAGATGGTAAAAATTAATATAAAAGGAAAAAATAAAATTGAAAACTTTTATTAAGAAATTAAATAATTAACATAATTTTATTTTTTTTATGAAGATAAACAATGCACATGATGATTCATTATCATGGTATGGGACATTCTTTTAAAAAATAATGTTTTAAAACTTTCCCTTAAAACTATTATTTTCTCCCATGCCCATATTTTTAAAATTATTTTATATATGTTTTTATATGGACATAAAATATTTATAAAGGAAATTTTATTTCTATTTTAACATTAATTCAAATTTTTTATAAAGGAATATTTCTATAGAATTTTTTAACTTTCTTTACTGAAAGAAAAAAAGAATGTTTTATTTTAACATATATGATGAAAAAATTCACACTCCCATAAAAATTATTTTATATTTGGATTCCTTAATAATATTCCATATTTTCTTCAAATAAAAACCATATTTCCCTTAATTCTATGAATTTTAGTTTTTAAAATTGGGTTTTAAATAAAATGGATATATAAATATCTAAAAATTCCTTCTTATGGGTGTAAAGGATGTTTTTATAATGAAATATTTTATGATTTATGATTATGTTATAGTTTTTGGGAATTTTTTATGATGATTAGTGCTTATGTTAACTAAGTATGGGTGGTTCTATGAAAACCCCATGATGGATGATATTGAGTCCTAGGATTTTCATACATAAATATTGTATCTTTTTATAATAATATTCAATACGTTATAAAAATGCATGCCTGAGGACAATAATAGTTTAGTTCATTTGGACACTACATACACAATATTCTAACTTGGTGAAATATCTACAAAATATCCCATTAAGATCTTCTCATTTAGAACTCTTCATAGACATACCCTATGTAAAATCTTTCTTTATAACATAGGGAAATGAAACATAAGGAATGGTGAGATCAGATACTTAGTAAGGGTAAAAAAAGAGATATAAATCTATGATCATATGAAATAATATTATAATAATAAGTGTATGTGATAATGATCATAACTTCTGAAGTTCGTACCCAAATTTTCATAGGTCATAAAACTTAGTCATGACATAAATATTGGTAGTTCATAAGACTTAAATCATAAGAAAATAAAAAAGCATGCACCATGAGAGAATAAAATTAGCATAAAACATTATCTTGTGGAGTACACATAGGAATATAAAATAATATTTTAAGTATACCAACCAAGAAATTCATAATATGTTAGGCTTAGGCTAACCACGCGTTTACCTTGTTTGGGCATGGGATGACCTCCCATGTACCCTCTTTCGAGTTTGGGTTGACCACTTATGTACCCTTCTTTTAGGAGAATACACATCCTGGGTGGGACACACCACCATCCCCAGTGGAAAACATTTCCTCATAGGGTGATGGGATCACTCTCAAAAACATAATAGTTTACAAATTCATTTACTGATCCGAGTTCACTCCTCATTCCAAATATGTCTTACTAAACCATTTTCACTACCCTTTCCATCCCTATATTACTATACCGAGTTCACTCCTAGTTCAATACATTTCTTAATATACTGTTTTCACTCCCTATTCCATCTATGTTTATCACATGAGATATATAATTCTTTACCCAATTCAATTGAGGGAGATATAGGTCCCACCCATCACATAAAAAAGCATATTTATGTGTGCTATAAGATCATAATCATTCATCATATCATAACTCCTGAAATGAAATGGGTACTATAAATAGTTAATTATATCATAAATGATGTAAAATATACTTGTTTAATAATAATTTCATCATTGAATAACCCCTTAATGGAAGTGGGTTTCATAATTAATTTTCTCATGGTATAACCCATGGAAGAGAAACGATTTCGATAAACATCATGCCATAAAGACATTGAGAGAAATAATATAAATGGTATACTTGGATAATATCCAAATTAAGTCATAGTTAACACAAAAATATGTCATATTATATGGAAAATAATTTTGAAAGTTCATTTAAAACATTTATTGAAAACAACCTTTTTGATTTGAAAAATGTTTTTTAAAATCATAAAACATTTTGAAAAACTTTTTCTTTCAAAATAACCTTGAAAACATATAAAGAAATATTGAAAATTAAATTAAACACTTTTTAAAAACATAAAAATTTTAAAAATCCTTTTCTTTCAAAATATTATGAAAATATCATTTAAAAATATTTTTGAAAACATTTTTTGAAGACATTTCTTTGTAGGAAAACAAATTTCCGACCGAAGAGAGAAATAAAGTTGGATTTTATTAAAAGTATTTTCTTAATTATCAAAAGTACCAAAGAGTGGTAAAATGGTATCATTTATTTAATATGTCATTAATAACCATATGATATGAAAATTCATGAGAATTATTAAGATTTGGATCAGTATATTTCAACATTAGAGATTTAATCATAAACAATCCTAATAAGTATTGAGATTGCAATAGAAAATTTCTATAAATTTGGTAACATTGAATCATAAGCACCATGAAGGAATAAAAAAATGAAACTTAAAATATAATTATTATGAATAAATTCATAATATTAAATATCAAAAAAAATTATATACACCTAGTGAAGTAATCTTGGTTCATAAAAAAACATATGTCTCAATGAAGGAAATTGAGACAAAAATCCATTACTGCTTGAGTAACTTTTGAATCATAATACCCAGGAAATAATATCTTAAATAGAAACATTAATTATATTTAAATTTTTTATATTAATGATATATCATTTCATATGTTAGTATATACACCACTCAAAATAAATGGGTGGTGAATATGGCATAAGTCTCTCAGAAATAAAAGTGAGACTAGAAATCCCTTTACCTTAAGCCTTGAATTATATCATACTCATTAAAAACTCCTGTATAATAAATATAATTTAATTATACATATATTATAGAAAAATATTAATATATACCTTACCATATATTATTTTCTTATAACATTTTATTACCCATTTATTAGTGACTTCATGTTAAAGATACATTTCAATCGCTTTGTTTTTCGTGTGTGTTTTGATTTGTTGCTTTTGGTCCTATTAATTAGATAATGGTTTCAAAATATAAAAAATTTAAAAAATGATATAAATATCAAATATATTCAGTATATATATATATATATAGTTGTACATAATATTTAGTGGTAGTAAAGGAAATATATCATTCATGGAGATGGTGGGTCGTACATACGCTTGAACGATGTTTCCATTTTCTTATCATATTGAAAGAAAGAAAACATATATATATATATATATATATATATATATTATAATTATAGTATAATTTTTATATCATATATACCCCATATTTTTATTAAACTCATCTTTAACATATTCCATGTAAAGCGTGAATGAAACACATCGCTTCATGAGGCGGTAGTTCGCTGTACACATGAATGATGTTATCATATTCCCACAAAATGGAAAGCATGAAGTTATGTATGATATAATAATTAAATAATAAAAATAACATCATAAATATAATATATATCATATTTAAACTATAAATATATCATTATTCTAAACCATGAAAAGTGGTTATGGAAAAACTAATGACATCTATTCACAAGGCGGTAGTCTGTCGTACACAAAAACGATGATTTCTTAACTAATTTGATGGAAGTGTGTGTTGTTGTGGGTAATAACCTTAACATAAAAAATATAACTACATTTAATATAATGGTGTTATTACATAATCATGATATAATAATAATTGAATAATGTGGAGAAATAAATAAAATAAAGCTGCTCATTGAAGAACATTATCTCTTCGTCAAGTATTATCCTTAGGTTTGAAAAAAAATACTTCCTAGGTTGGATTTTTTCCCAAACTAGGTATTCTATAATTAGATTAGTGAATTTGGGAAGTTATTTGCGCAGTTTTTGATCGAGATAAATTTCTTGAAATGTGTGAGTAAATGAGAGAAGTGAGTGCCCTTTTATAATTTAGGAGGGGTGACATTTTTGTAAATACCTAAAAGTATTCACTATTGGGTAGTCTTTGTGGCCTCATGTGGCTCTAAAATTGATTAATAATTGAGGGGAGGGATTAATTTATTGATACACACCTCAAAAACATAAAAAACATATTTTTTTATCAATATATTCCTTATCCATTATGTTCACTCAATTTTATCCTTATAGCTTTTCACCTAGGTAGCTTGTATATTTCTATTTACCTTGGTAATTTATCCACTATGACTATGATAAAAAGAGATTTATTATATAATTTATACCTAATGATTATAAATATTATATAAAAATTATTAAATAAAAATTCTGTGTGTGTAATTTTTTTAATACAAATGCATGTAATGCGTAAAACCCTATTTTTACCTTAATCGCTGTAATTAATTATAACTCTTTTCACTAATCATTATAGTCAAAAATTAATTTTAACTTATTATGTAATATAAATTCTTCTAATTCAAAATATAGAATAAAATTTTTCAAAATTAAATTAACTTGATTTTCATAATTTAATTTTAATAAAATCCCAGAGATGTGATGAAAAATGAGTTTTTAAAGAAAAAATGATCAAAAGTTTACATATTTTTTATATCCAATTTCAATATAAAATTGATTAAAATGGAATACGTTTTATTAATATATTTATGATTTTACTAAATATAATTTAAAATTAATTTAAAATTAATTTAAAATATAATTTAAATTTATAAAAAAATTAACTGAAAAGGCAGTTTTTAATTAAAATAAAGTATTTTTCACTATTCATCAAAAAATGAAACTTTTTAGAAAAATACTAAAAATTAACCATAATATTATTTTGGTATTATAATTTCAAAATTGATTTTTATTTTATTCAATTCATTTTCTATGAGTGGAAAATTCTATTTTTAAAATAAGTGTTCCATAAAAAGGTGAAAACTAATTTTTTTTTAAAAATATAGTTTTAAGCATAAAATTGAATTTATTATCATTTCTTGTCTATAAAATACATAATATGAATTTTAAACATTTTATTGTGAGTAAAACAATCCAAAATTAGTGTTACGTGTATCTCATGATAAACTCAGTGTTTCATGTAGCAAGTGCTTAACTTGGTGTTGTGTATAATGTAATCAATCGAAGAAATTTAATTCATTTCAAAAAAATCATAAAAACATAGGGAATTACATTATACCCCCCTTAAAATTAATTTAACCTTGGAAATTCATCTCAGTCATCAAAGGTTTAACATTTAAAAATTACTTCATAGAAATCCACATCATAAAATGAATAATAAAATTACCTTTAAAAAGGAAAGATGGAAACAAAATAGTTGCCTAAAGTTGCTCATAACTTGGTTACATATAGGATAACATGGGTGGTAATTGAATATTTAGACATGGAAGAAAAGTTTAAATAATTATAGAGAGTGATAAAAATTATTGATCACAAGAAATTGGGTGATCTAGAGAGAGTTAACTTCCAAAAAACCATAAATATTTGACAATTTAAGGGGCTATTTGATTTAATGGAAATTAATGTACTAGGATAACATTTTTGTTCCAAGATCCTTTTCCTAATGCTAAACAATTTTCAAAAGAATATATACTTACATTATTTCATTCCATTTCATAGGCGTGATCTCATCCATTAATTATGCCTTGATCAATTCCCTCTTCATCTCCTATTCTAAGGAATAAAGGTGAATTTTTTATGTTTTAATCACTAATGTATTATAATATACATAAATATAATGATAATTAATTCAGTATATATTTATTTATCATCAAAAAAATAGTTATAATATGTTATCCAATATGAATAAATCTTCATATTATGAAATAATACATTAATCTCTAAACCCTTACTCAAAGTTAAACATAACTCCTTTAATAAATGGTTATACTTATGACCCTTTTGAAATATTAAAAATCCAAAACTATAGAAATAAGTTTACGAAGTTTCTCAAAATAAGATTAGCATTGATCCCCCATATATCATAAAGTATCTCTTTACTATCACATACCAACCATGTGAATACCTTTATCATGTATTCTATTAAAACATGGTTGTAACAAAAATTACCATACAACCTTATTGAAAACATAAATTCTTCCTAATTACATACATAAAATATAGATTATTGGATATATTCCTTAAATCCAAAAATGTTGTAAACTCAATCAATGATAACATAAAGCACTTTTTCAATAAATCCTTTATCAATTATGAGGCCATCAATACAACCCATTTTTCTTTATTCATATCCAACATCACTTTATCCAAACTAAATATAATTTTCTCAACATTTGAAACATATTAAGGGTTAACTTACCTTAATAACATGTTTTATATAAAATATAACCTTTCTATTTAATCAATTTTTTTGGTCATCAATATTATTCAATATATTATTTCAAATACTTAATGAAAAACATATATTGAAAAATCCTAATATATTTCATAATTCTTGAATCCCAATACAAAAATACTTCAATCATACTAATTCTTTCTAAAAAAATTAACTAGGACTCATCATAATATTCTTTAATACCCCTTTCATTTCATATATCATTTATAGTCTCTTCATCATCAGCAATATAACCATCACTCATACCACCTTGTTGATTTTATTAATGAGATTTCTCCTTAGGACATAAATTTTCAAAATGCCAATACTTTCTATATTTAAAACAATCAATGGTCGATGATATCATATGGATACCATTAGTCTCATCCATTATGGTAACCAAACTTTTCATTTTACATTTTTAGTTAATTTACATGTGTCCTTATTTTCCACTATCAAAACATATTCCCATTACTATGAGATATTCACTTGGGTACTTATTTCCACATTCCTGATATATATGAAACTAAATCTTCAATCCTCCATGGTTACCATCACCTGAACTCTCAAATAATTCTTTCCTTATCTTATTTTTTGATTCTGATAGATGGTTAAGGTACACATTGTTAATCATGTTCCATGAAAATGTATTAGGAATTATCAAAATATCCTTTACTAATGTCATCATCTCATTTGGATTATCATCAGAAATTTTTTTGTCACATTGAATGTTAACCCAGTTCCTTCAGGTTCCTGTAGTTGACTAAAAACAAAAGGCATAGTTTGAGTAATAATATTCATAGTGGGAATTCACATAATCATGAAAAAAAACATATAGGATGTCTAAATCAGGACACCTTATTTTTAATCTATGACACCATAGGTTTATCCCAGTATATTCATAGTCATCATATATTTAAATCCTTCATAATGGTTTGTAGAGAGTTTGTGAATTTCTAAAGAATATCCCTCAGGAGTTTCAAAGAAAGTTTGAAGTAACACCCATTTTTGTATACCAGTTCTTGATCGAGTCTAGCTCATACGGTGTTTTCGTGGTTATTACCCCAAGGTACATCTGTATTAGATCCAAAACCACTTGTAGTATCCAAACAGAGATGTAATTTCTTAGAAACCACTCACTCTATCCTTAACAAAAATTCCAAGATAATTATAATACTTTAAATCATCCTCATACTTATCCTTAGAGACATTCCTAAATGTATCCTTAAAATTATTCCTAGGGATCTCACTAAATATTTCTCATCCTAGTTTCAAATGGTTAACTAAATCGTTCCTTTGATAACAACTATAGCGACCTAGACTTTTCATACATAAATATCACATAATTTTAGATAAATATTCAATACATTACAAAAGTATATGCCTAATGACCACAATAGTTTAGTTAATTATAGACTAGGAATATAATATTCTAACTTGGTGGAAGATATTCAACATCTCCCAAAAATATCA
Source organism: Viscum album (assembly GCA_963277665.1). Lineage (NCBI taxonomy): Eukaryota > Viridiplantae > Streptophyta > Magnoliopsida > Santalales > Viscaceae > Viscum > Viscum album. The sequence goes on along the minus strand of OY728134.1, from coordinate 597,352,692 downwards.
TCCCAATTAGTAATATTCCTAGACATACCCTACATAAAACCAATCTTCATAAAATAGGGAAAAAATGGTGAGCCACTACAGGAAAAATACCATTTCCTGGTGGTTTTTTTTCTGAAATGGTGATGGTTTAAACTGATTCCATATGGTACTGTAATGGTTTTTTGAAACAACCGCTAAAGTGTGTGTCAGAATACAATAGGCGGTGGTTTTCTAGATTTAGCGGCAGTTTGGGGGAACAGTCGTAGTGGGTGCATTTTGCGTCATTTTTAAGGGTTTTAATCTCCGCTAAAAAATATCAGTTTCTCCAGGGAAAAGGGCTACTAAAATCATTAAAACTGGCGTGATATAGTAAAGGAATACGAAAATTGTTTAGCAGTGGTTTTAATCGCCACAGATATCAAGATACCATAATTGTAGCGGCATTTTAAACCACCACTAAATATATTATATTTATTTTGTGGCGGTTAAAACTGCCACTAAAGATAGATTTAAAAAAAATTAGCTGATATTGCAGGCCCATTACCAATGCCCTGAAAAAAAACCATTCATATAGATATAACATATAACACATCATAACCACAACAAATTTTAAACACTAATCTCAAGTGAATCACTATTTAACCTAATGAATAATAAGAATCCATCAAAAACAACCCAAAAAGAGGAGAATTACCACCATAATGAACTCTTAAATATAATAGAAATATAATAAAGTATTAATGGGGAAAGAGAGGGCTAACATGAATCAAATAACTTCAATCTAAATGATCCAATATGATCCAAGTGGTTTGGAACACCAAGGGAGGCGATTGGGGAAGGGGAGGATGAGTAAGGGTCAATTAAGAATTGAGGGAAAGTCTAAAATTCAAAACAAGGAGGTAATAAAACTCATATTTATAAGTGAATCACATTGGACTCTACCAAAACATGTTTAATATCCAAAACTCGTGTGGTTGGTTTGGTAAAAGTGTGATCTCGAACCATCATTCTCGTTTTATTTTTTTCCCCAATTTAAAATAGAAGTTGGCCTCCCACAAATCATAGAACATAGAGTAGTATAATCCATATTGGTTCTTATATATTCTTCAATGTATAGAATCCATGACCTAGTTCCCATTTCCCAACCATTTTACCCTCACCATGCCTAAGGTTTCAATGTGGTGAGCTTAGGTTTCCTATTTTGGACAGGTGGTCCCCCCGATTTTCCATGCCCACACAAGGGAATTTCAAGATTCTCATGGTGCATAGGAAAACCACTAGGAAAACATTCCTAACAGCATGTCATCCCCAAGTCATGTTTATATATCCCATTTTACACAAGAGCACGCCCAACATAAAACTACCTCCTTCATATCCAGACAAGTCATTGCACAAGTCGTGGTGGCCTTAAAAAGGCTAAAACACCACCTCAAACCTCAAAGTCACCACAAAACTCTTCCTAAACATCCCCAAGACTTGATAATGCGTGAAGGGAAGTTCTTAAAGGGTATGTACCATTACACTCATTCTATTTATTTTGGTTTCCCTATTATTTCTCAATTCTAAGTCATGGTGATCATATTTTCCCAAAAATTATTAGAACTATGTGTGGATTGATTCCTATTTTAATGGGATACATAGTGATTCCTAGATCTCCTATCTCAAACACAACCAAAAAACCAATATCAAATCCCCCACTTTATCTTAGTGATTGGATTTCTTCATTCACATTGGTTTTCCATCCATAGGGTTGGCATCAAGACAAGTTCATTTAATTTTAAACATTAGTTTAAACTACATTAAACCTCATATAATAAGGTATTTTTAATATGATCTTAAACTATAGAATATTTTAGTCATTTTCACATGATGTCAAACTATGTGATGCATGGTCTATCATATAAGACTTGAAACTTCTTAGAGCAGTCTACCTAGTAAGACCTGTCTTCCTTTACATATTATCCAAATCTATATAAGTATCCTTAGCATGTGGTTCTTTATCCATAAACCAATGTTATGAAAAAATTAATCTTACCCTAGTAAATATCTTAATACGCATAGGGGAATTATATAAAAACTATATGTGGATTGATTCATGATGTTTCAATATATGTAATGATGTTGGGATCACTTATAATAGGCCTTGGTGAAAATTATAATCACACTGGTTATACCCTAAAGATGATACCCTTCCTCATTCACATAAATTTGCTTATTTCTTTCTCACATAATGGTTCCCATACATCTCATCCTTCTCCACCTATATAGGAGACAAATTTTTAGAGGACCTTTTCCAAGAACTATGAATGGATTGATTCCTGTTACTATAGGATATGTTTTTGATCGTTCATAATTGGGTAAAAAACCTAATAAATTTAGGAAAAATAAATCATAAAACATGATTCATGACAAAAACTAATCGACATATATGGTGCATACCACACTTGAGAAATCAAGATATAAAAGGAAACATCATAAATCAATAAAATACATAAACGGAAAAATGATAAATCAAGAAAATGTTAGGTCATGAAAATGTTGGGTGGAAAATATGTGCCACACATGATACATATACAAACTGACTGTTACCATATTTTTCCAACATATCAACAAAACAACTAATATGGTCCGCTGATGAACAAAGCTCATCATCCTCTCCACCTCCATCTCTACTTCTTGCTACCACCAGAAAGAAAATTATATTGAAAATTAAATAATGTTGTACATTTATATTTAAACGTAAAACCAATAAAAGTTTTCAAACTAAATGATTTTGAAATTTTGTGATTTACTTGCTCTCCAACAGTTGATGCAATACCACCGGGGGAAGATCTGGTCATCTTATGATATAAATCAATCAACACTTTCTGCAAAGCGGATATCTAAGCCCCCTGGTCGTGAATTGTATTTCGTAGAGAAACAATCTATCTCTAAGTCTCTCGAGTTGTGGACTGAATAAAACCAGTAGTAGATGCATCTGCAATCCCTGGTTTCCTGCCAATGACCTCATATGGTACGGGTCCCAAACCCATCCAGTGCACTCTACCAGGATGCTCCTTCCCAAGGAATTTAGCAATCGGTCCATCATGGGAGACTGAGTATGACTGCGCAGGATTGACATCCCATGATTCTTTAATTTTTACCTATAAATCAAATATCAGTACTATTATAAGAAATATATATTAACATAATAACTTTTGATAATAAGTTATTATAATGAAAAATTATTTCATAACCCAACTTCTTTAAAAGTCTCATTAACAAAACTTCCATCAGATTTTTGGTGAACATTCAACCACACTTCTGTTCAAGATGCTTCGATCCCTAAACTATGTGACTGCATTAAACAAACATAAATCAACAATTTAATATATTAAATAAATAATATTTTCTTATAAATATTTAAACTAATGAAAAGATTACCTGAGCAGATCAGCTTCTAAAAAACTCTTTGACCCCGCAGTGTGAGGGATGACCTAATTAGCCAGGCTTGATGAATTATTTCTTGAAAGATACTGATATAAATAAAATTAAATTTAATAGTAATGTATTAAATATCATCACCTCTTAATATAAATTTATAAATGTAAAATGAGATTATTATATTAAAATATATTTAAATACCATCTGCTTCTCATCACGATGTCTGTCAACAAAAACATTCCACTTCTCTTTGGGTTCCCCATCAGGTAGCTTTTCATACATCTTTTGGGCAGTCAACAAAGTATCTTTGACATCGCCCCACGATCTCCATTTAAATTCTTTCCATTTTTTGGAAAAAAAATTCAATGTCCACTTTCGTGCTATCACATCACTAACCGTAAAGTGGAAAAACATCTGTACACAGAAATTCATTTTGAAAATATTAATAACATGACATTCAATTACACCATAATGTATTAAAATTACCTTTATTTGGAAATCAAAAACTTCATTTTTCCAACTTGCAAGCATATGTCTCCAATAATCATATGAAATAGGAAGGGAAATGGGCTATGTGGCCAGCTGCCCTAAAATTTGGCCAACTAATCCTGCGGCATCATCCATAGGGACCCCATATGAATCAAATGGGACAACTATCTTCTCTCTGGTCAGATTCCATAAATCTGAACTTTTTATATTTTTCTCTACAGTTTCATTGTTTCCATCTTTAATGAACAAACAGTTAGTATAAAAATAGTTCAATAAATTTATTCATATTAAAATTTGTACTTATAACAGTCACCCTCCAGTATCCCCGAGAAGAACGAGAAGTGGCACACCGCTCCCCCACTACTGAGGATCCTAAAGTGGGAGGCCATGACTGATCTACTGAAGGGCCACTCACAGAGGATGTGAGAGATGGTGCAGGGGGAGATGGTGCAAGGGGAAGGCAGATGGTGGCTCAAATGTCATAGGGAGGGAGACAGATGGATCGTCATCTATCATAGTGGTCAATGAAATAGTATATCACTTCCTCCATGGAATTCCTGTCATTTAATCAAATAAAATTAAGTCCAAAACATATATTTCAAAAAAAATATGCAGAAAATAAAATTAAAAAAGATAACAGATGCACAATACTAACAAACAAAATATACATAAAAATGATAATTAATATTAAAAAAATTAAAACACATAACTATTAATAAATTTTGAAATATATTCATATATATTAGTTGAAAAAATATATAAATATGTTAAATATTTGGAAAAAGTCTTGTATTAGATAAAAAAATCTTCAAAGACACTTTTTCCCAATATCCCATGGTGGTTATCAGGTAGAAATAATCATATAGAGGAATAGAACATCAAATAAAATTGAAAGATCCAAACAACACATCATAAGAAATGAGTGGAAAGCTCCATAAATTATCTGATATACAATGGATATAAATTTTTATGATGAACCTCATCATGTATAGTGGAAAGCACCATAATCCTATTGAGTAAGGTTTTGTCTGATAATTTCCTCTGTAGAGTCTATGCACTAGAACTAGGAAGTGATATCACCAAATTACTACAAAAAAATCTATTAACACAATTCACACAAAATAAAATAAAAGAGAAAATAAATATTTATGTGGTTCGGATAATTCCATACATCTACGGGAGAATACTAAAAAAATGATTGGAAAAGATACAAGCAAATAAAAAAATCATCACTCACATCCAATCTATTATAAAGTCTCAAAAAATTAATCTATAAACTTAGAGTATTCAGCATAATCTTACATATAAACTAATCTGGATGGAGCAATTTGATAAACTATTCTAGATGGGAAAATGACCACAAATAGGACTATCGATATTTAAATCCTTTATATCAACAATTTAAATTATAAAAATAATTAATTACTATAAATGGTTGATATGGAGTAAGAGGTAATGATCTTAAACCAAGGGATATAATAGATAAAGGTATAAGTAGAAAAAACCACCTCCATGATTCAAGATCTTATGTATGAAAAAAGTACATGTGGTTTAGTGATGGGGACCGAGATACCTAAATAGTACTAGGATAGAGCACTACATGGCCTCATTTTCACATCTTGATCACCAAAGGCTGGAGAATAGCATTGGGGTTCTAAGAAGACCAGTGGGATTTGGTTTACCCAATTTTATTAATAAACTAAAATACAAGAAAACTAACATGATCCAAATAGAGTGAATTCCATATGATAAATATTTAAAAATCATATAAATGTCAATAGTATAAAATGATCCCTGAAACCTAAGGTTAAATGAAAAAATCAATCTCCTGTCTCTATTTACCACACTAAATGGAACACGAGAAATAGAAAAATCAATATTTCTTAGAAAAAGAAATTCATCCAAACATCTACTTGTACCAGTAGGTACCTGAAAAATAGACCATGAAATTTCATGTCCCCCCTAAGTGTATATGCTTGGTGTGAGAATATAATACCCAGTAATAAACCACCTAATTTCTAACTTATATGGAATATACTTAAATATGTTACTTATATCAATATAAACATTTGTATATATTTGTATAAAAATGAATTTACATATGGTTATCAATAAAAACATTCAAGCATCAGATAATGGAAAACTTCATAAAATAGAATCAATTACAAACAATAAATCCCTATACTGGGAGGGTCTATACCTAACATAATTTCTTTGATCCTAGACTTGGATATTAGACATCAGGTCAAGGAATCCATGATGTCGTTCCCATCAAACTAAGATCATAGTAATACTTCTCATGGTTGAGTTATGGGAAAATCCTTGTATTTTGGGAATAGGAAGGTGTATACAAGAATCAAGGAACTATCATCACATGAATTTAGGGATAGGTGAAATGGGTATACAAAATTCAAGTCATTTTGATCCCATCCCATTCATCAATCTCCATATAATACATACCAACACACAAGTTATATAATATAAAAACACCCCTTCTAACATACTCATTATTTACCAAAACAATATCCATGGTCAAGGTAGTATTATTATTTATACTAATCAAAATGATTGGTATAAAAATCTAAAAACAATATCAACATATCAAAGTAATAGTCATGCTAAAGAAATAATTCCATTATAATGAATCTAATGCTCAACAAAACAAAAGTTAAATATGCTTGAATATAATACATTAATTATAATATAAATAAAACATAATTCTATGTCACACATGATCACAACATAAAACATGAAAAAATAATGAATATTATATTATGGAATCCAAACAGTTATAAAAATATGAATCCAGACTGTAAAGACCCAAAATATCCATGTAATTGTTTTTTAAATATATGGGAATTTTATGAGTCCGCGAAAATTGACGGCGCGTGATTCTGAGGCCCGGTGTGCCTGGAATCAATTTCTGAACTTTTCTTTGGGTACGTTTAGTAAAAAAATGAGCGGGTTTTCTAAATTTTGAACCGGTTCTCAGAATTGAAATTCGAGGGAACTGTTGAACTCACAGCATCTGTATTCTCTTAAGGAGACATTCATCTCGACAACAGTTGGTCGAGGGTGAAAGTTAATTTTTGGGTTTTTCGTGGAAATAATAAAATAAAATAAACTTATTTTATTTTATTTTGAGCTTCCATGTAGATATTTCAGGTGGGGACCACCGTACCTAAACCTCCAATGAGAGGTTATGATGGTGGTTACCACACGAATTAACCTCCCATGAGAGGTTATGGTGTTGGGGACCACCCGAGGTTAAAACCTCTTTAACTCCCAATTAAGTGGGGAGAAACCTCTTGAGATCCCCACTTACTGGTGCCAACCCCTCCCATAATTTATTATGCCACCCACCTTAATTAATTAAGCATTTTTGAATTCTTTCCAATAAAATAATAGATGGCTTAATCTATTATTTAGGGTGGAATTTGGGGAGAGAAGTACTTAGGGATAAATCTCCCCAATGAAGAACTTCCTCCACGAAGAACGCTCCTCCAAACAAATAATGTCAGTGAGAAACGTCTTAGACTTCTTCCTCGCAAGATCTATGCAGATGCAATCGACGTTGGGTGACTTCGACGACTGACCATCCCTCCTCATTGTCGTCAATGAACAATACGAGGTAGGGATGGTTATTATATTCGTGAATCTTCCTGATTAATATGCTGATTCTTCATTCATGATTAAATTTTAGCTGCTTGCTACCGCACTAATGTGGAGAGTGTGGGAAAAACTAACATATCCCATCCACTCTGCAATCCTTGTGTTGAATTGAGGTGTTCTTCGAAATGGAGGAAGGAAACGAAGTTGATGAAGGCAACGGCGTCGCCCCTCACAGCCTCCGCGACCGGCACCGCCACCCGCGACCTCTGCAACACATGTCACCCCCGCGGCGCTCCGGCCTCTCAACCGAACCGGCCGCGTGCCCTGGCTCTATTCCCCACGGTGCTTCGGCCTCCCGACTGTGCGCCCCAGCTCTGCACCCCAGCAGAGCTGCCCAGCGGCGCTCTGTCCTCCCGGCCGAACCGGCTCCGCACTCCAGTCGAGCAACCTTTGCGGCGCTCCGGACTCCCAGAGGAATCGGTTCCACACCCCGGGCCGAGCCGCCCCAGCTCACACCGCTCGCGGCCCTTCGAGCCGCCATGGCTCGCACCGCTCGCCAGCCCTCCGAGACCACCCGGCTCGTGCCGCCTTCCGGCCCTCCGAGCCCCCTAGGCTCATGCCACCGCCGACCCTCCGAGACGCCCCGGCTCGCGCCGCTCTTTGGTCCTCCTAGACACCATGCGGCCTTGTGCCCTCACGGCAACCCCCGGTCGAGCCACACTGTTGCCACATGCCCTCGCGGCCACCTGCAACCCTCTGTGGCCCCTCGCGGTGGGTCGGGCCGGACTGAACCCAATGGGTCGGGCAACACTGCGGGTCGGGACAGACCCAGTGGTTCGGGACAGACCCAGCGGGTCGGGCCAGATCGACCTGAACCGGGTCTTCCTAGGCTGGGTTGGGCTGGGTCGGTCCAACCGCACCCAGGCCCACTACGACCAAGTTACTTTCTTTTGGCCATAGCTTTGGCACCAGACATCCGTTTGACGAACCGTCAGCGGCGCTGGAAATCTTGGAGCGAGACGGACCCTTTGAGTATACCCCACTATAATTTTGGATTAATACGGGTAAGATTCAGGTTGGATTGAGCACGAATCCAACCGGGCCCTCGGGACTAAAAGGCTAATAACTCACAGACCGGGCGTCTGATTGATGTGTTGTCTTTTGTGTTGATAAACCTATGACGTGTCGGACCTTTGAGATACTTCTTCTTGGGACTTCGTGGAAGTTTGAGTATCGACCATTAGCTTGTGGATCATATCCTTCCAGAGATGAGCGAGCATAGTGCGGAAACCCAGTGGCTGGCTGAGACTTGACGACTGCTGTCCATTTCAACTCAAAGTTACTCGACAGGCCCAGTGGGAAGCACCTTGGTGATGCGGCAGAACCACAGTGGGGAGCGCCTTGGTGACACGGTTGACCCATGGTACTCGACAGGGGGAGTACCTCAGCAGGCCTAGTGGGGAGTGCCTTGGTGATGCGTAAACCCACGGTGGGGAGCGCCTTGGTGACATGGCAGACCCACGGTACTTGAAATGAGGAGTACCTCAGCAGTCCAAGGTTAGTGAGAAGTGAATCTGTGTGAGGCGGCAGGCCCACTGTACTCGATAAAGGAGGAGTTCTCCAGCAACCGAGGTTCTCGACGTTATGACTGGGAATGTTACTTGTTACTACCTCTAGAATAAATCCTGGTGTAAGCTGAGTCAGTACCCATGTGTTTTCCCTCATGATTGAGATGGATTACTTGATAACTTGGGTATATGTATGGGCATATACCTAAGTAGGATTATCTGTTGATTTCATACTTTTTGATTTATCCTTGATGTATTTTGTGATACCTAGAGGGTCTCAGGGTCTATACTTAGTATCGTTATATTCAAACCTACATGGGCTATTCCCGTACCTTGTTGTGTTGGATGCAGATGAAGGATAGTGTTGACTGAGGCTGAGAGTACCAGGACTGGAAAATACCTAGAGGTGGACCATACGACATGTTGATATGAGGAGGAGACCGACAGACGTCGAGTGTTGAGGAGTCGATATGTACCTACCCTTCAGGTAGGAACCCAGAGGAAAACTCAATAGCTTTTTTTCTTTTTCTTCAGTTGTATTGCATTTAATTTGAACTTATACTTTCCAATTGGGCTAGTATTTTGGTACCTTTTTACTTACTATACTAACTTATTTACTATATAGTTGACTTGCGTTCATACCTTGTTGTGTGTTTGGTTTTCTATGTTTACATATTATAAAGGAAATGCCTTCCCAGTTTTAGGGAATATGGATTTGGTGCTAGTCACTACCCCCTACACTACAAAAGACGGGCTTGGGGTAGTCACGGCATGGACACTAGGGTAAGGGTCGTGACAAATTGGTATCAGAGGATTTGGTTCTACCACAGAACTAGGACTCTGATCTTTCTTTTAATGGAAATAGTGTTAAGTGTAGTGAGTGTGGTTTTTAGTTTAGGGAGTCCAATGTTTGTGTGGCAGCCGACGTATCTATACACCAGGACCCTGACTTCTGATTTCCGACTCAATGCACAAAAACAATGATTGCATGTGTGTTTTCAAAATTTTTCTTTGTGGTATTTTGAGTCAACTCACTAGGTATAACTTTCATCTCAGTAGGTATAACCTTTTGACCATGGTGCACCTATTTTTTTTAGTATGCCTCCATGAAGATAGCCAGTTAGGGTTTCGAGAGTTGTATGTACTGATAGACCACTGAGCGAAGAGGCCTCAGTGCAGGGCCCTTTTCTATTAGAGGCACCAACGGAGGCACGAGCGATACCACTCCCCATTGGACCACCGATGCCACCAGCCCTAGCAGCAGACGGTGCATGCCGCGTAAGTACATTTCACGAGTTCCAGTGCTAGAAGACACCCAGGTTCAGGGGAGAAACGGACCCGCATGCGGCTGAGGATTGGCTGGAGGCTGTGCTAAGAGTCTTATGATTCGTAGGGACACTAGCCGATCTCATGGTGATACTTATCTCCATCCTTCTATAGGAATCAGCGGGAAAATGGTGGAGCTTGATGCTCTAGGTTCATGACGAGGTGACGCTTCTCTGGGCAGACTTCGAGAGCCTGTTTCGGGCAGATTTTGTTCCAGCGACTCTTCGAGCAGGACGCATACAGGAACTTCTTCATCTGTAGTAGGATATCATGATTGTAGCTCAGTACTCAGCGAGGTTTACTGGCCTCTCTCACTACTCCACAGATATAGTACGAGACCTATTCATCAGGGCCTGGACATCCGAGCAGGGGCTCAGGTGAGGGATCAGGGCTTCGATGATCCCACTCAGCATCCCGACACAGGCGGGGTGTTAGAGAGAGCCCTCTTAGTGGAGAGATTCTTTGACGAGCAGTCACCAGCAGTGAGACCCACTACCAGTCATCATGTAGCAAATTCTTCTGTAGCTAGCAGTAGACAGACATCACAGGGGTCCAAGAGGACCAGACCCACTGGTGGAGGACCGCATGACTCAAGATCGGTTTTGCGGGGCACCCGAGGCGGAGACATACATGCCAAGAGCGGGCAGTGTTTCTCATGCGGTGGGCAGGGTCACATGGCTCGTGACTATATGACCCTTCATACGGATGATCAGAAGATGGTTGATGGACCACCCAGGTAGAGATAAAGATTCAACCGAGGAGGTCCGTAGGGAGCAGGCGGACGTGGTAGAGGAGTTAGTCATGCATCTGGTGATGGGAGACGATTCAAGATATTACCGCCACCACTACCTGGAGGTCCACCCTGACCACAAGGAGCAGGTGGACAGGGGAGAGCTCAGCTCTAGGAAGCTGAGGCTTACGATCATGGTGCTCCGGAGATGATTCAAGGTATGATCTGTGTCTACTCCACCATATCTACAGTACTTATAGACATAGGTTCTAGTCATTATTTTATTTCCACTGCCCTCATTCGGAGCTCGGAGATTCCGATAGAGTTGTTGGCTCGATCCTTACGGCTAGAGACTCCTATGGGAGAGGAGTCGATGATTACGAACTGGTACCGACAGTGTGAGCTTACTCTAGGAGGTGAGAGCTTCAGTTGGGATCTCCTAATTGTGGCGTCGAGGCCTTACGACGTCATCTTGGGTATGGACTAGTTATCTACAGTCCATGCTCATATTGACTGTATTAGGTGCAAATTGCAGTGTGTCCACACGGATGGGACCAGGTTTACCTTAATTGGCGAGAAGGGAGCCTTTACAATGCAGGATGGACTTAACCGGAGGAGAGTGAAGCCGATCACTCATCAGTTGGTTAGCCTTACCCTCGAAGCTGTTGATGTGGAGAGTCTGAGTTTTCCTGTAGTGGTGGACCAGTACGCAGATGTTTTCCCTGATGATGTTCTCGGTCTACCTCCTCGCAAAGAGGTGGAATTTTACATTAACTTGTACCCTATGATGACACTAATATCTACACCAGCATATCGGATAGCTCTTGAGGAGCTTCGCGAGCTACGGGTACATCTAGAGGACTTTCAGGGGAAGGTATTCATCCGGCCCAGAGTTTCTCCTTGGGTAGCCCTGATTCTGTTCACCAAGAAGGTAGATGGGAGCTTGAGGCTTTGTTTTGACTATCGGTTCCTGAACCAGGTGACCGTGAAGAACATGTGTCCACTCCCGAGGATTGACGACCTCTTTGATCAGCTGAAGGGAGCATGGTGGTTCTCAAAGATAAACCTCAGATCAATCTATCACCAGATCATAGTTTGTGATGAGGATGTGCTGAAGACGACCTTCAGATGTCGTTACGGCCACAAAGAGTTCTTGGTTATTCCATTTGGAGTAACCAATGCTCTAGTAGTGTTGATGGTACTCATGAATAGGATCATTCAGTCATACCTTGATCACTTTGTAGTGGTCTTCATCGATGAAATTCTGATCTACTCGACTACTGAGGAGGAGCATACCTATCATTTGGAGGTAGTACTGGACACACTTCGAGAGAACCAGCTTTATGGTAAGCTCTCGAAGTGCCAGTTCTGGATCTGAGAGGTTCACATACTGGGACATGTCATATTGTAGGCTGGACTTGTAGTAGATCCAGCGAAGATTGAGGTGGTACTTTCTTGGGAGCCACCCAGGAGTGTGACGGAGGTACAGAGTTTCCTAGGATTGGCCGGATATTACCAGAAGTTTCTATCATATTTCTCTAGAGTTGCAGCACCACTATCATCCTTGACAAAGAAGGGGAAACCCTTCGTGTGGTCAGAGTAATGCCAGTAGAGTTTCTAGAAGCTGAGGTAGAGGCTGACTAGTACCCCCATCTTGAGGCTTCCAGAGGAAGGCGTAGGGTACGTAGTCTAGAACGACACATCAGAGATCGGACTCAGATGTGTCCTGGTGCAGGAGCGAGCAGTGATCACATATGGTTCTCGACAACTGAGACAACAGGAGTAGGACTACGCTACCCATGACCTAGATTTAGTAGCAGTGTTCTTTGTCTTGAAGATGTGGTGACACTATCTGATGGGTGAATGTTTTACAGTGCACTTTGATCACAAGAGTCTTAGGTATATCTTCTCTCAGAAGGACATGAACCTGAGACAACGATGTTGGCTTGAGTTCCTCCATGACTATGAATTCGAGATAATCTATACTCCTAGGAAGGGGAACGTTGTAACAGATGCACTCAGTAGTATATCTGGTATACAGCTGTTAGGCGAGGAGACGGAGTAGCTGGCTGATTTACAGATATCCTTTGTGGATAGAGATGGAGCAGATTTTCTTTAGTCTCTTTCAATCACTTCTCTACTTCTTCAGCAATTCAGGGAGGTGCAGCTTGGGGACGCTAACTGTGGGACACGATGTGCTCAGATATCCACAAGAAAGGAACCTGATGGATTTTATGAAGGTGGGGAGCACGTCATCCTCTTCAGAAGACGTACCATGGTACCGGTGTCACTTCAGGAGGAAGTGTTGAGGGATTTCCACACTTCCCCTCTAGCGGTACATCCAGGAGTAGCGAAGATGTACCAGGATCTCTGACGACAGCACTAGTGTCCGGGAATGAAGAAAGCAGTAGCAATGTTTGTTTCTCGGTGCCTCACTTGAAGCAAGTGAAGGCAGGGAATCAGGTACCAGTAGGCTTGGTTCATCCCATAGAGGTCCCATAGTGGAAGTGGGATGGGATATCCATGGACTTCGTGATAGGACATCCATGCACATCTAGAGGTCATGACTCGATTTGGGTGATCGTTGATCGACTCAGAAAGTCGGCCCACTTCCTACCGATCAGAGAGCAGGGTTCAGTAGAGAGCTTGAGACACCTCAATGTGTAGGAGATAGTACATCAACATGGAGTTCCCACGATGATTGTCTCCAATCATGATGCACATTTTAATTCTAGGATATGGAAGGGGTTACAGGAGGCTTTCATGATGCAAATTCATTTGAGCACCGCCTTCCATCCTTAGATGGAGGGCTAGACTGAGTGGACCATTCATACCCTTGAGGACATGCTACATGCTTGTGTCCTCTACTTCGGTTGTAGCTGGGAGGATCACTTACCCTTGGTAGAGTTTTCATACAACAACAGTTATCACTCCACAATTTGGATGACACCTTTTGAGGCATTGTACGGGCGACCTTGCATATCACCCTTGTGCTGGACTGGCCCGGGGGAGTCAGCACTAGTGGGACCAGAGATGGTACAGTCTACCACATTGAAGGTAAAGATCATCTAGAAGAAGATGAAGACTGCACAGAGCAAGAAGAAGTCATATGCCGATAGGATACGAAGACCTCTGGAGTTCAAGGATAGAGACCACGTCTTTCTACGGGTCCCACCGCGACAAGGTCTATGGAGATTTGGCCGAGGTGGAAAGTTATCTCTGAGATTCATTAGACCCTTCCAGGTCCTTAGTAGAGTTGTCAAGGTGGCTTACCGCTTATCTCTTCCAGCTCAGTTGCACGGGGTGCATGACGTCTTCCACATATCTCAGCCGAGGAGATAGGTGTAGGACCCTTCTCACATCATCGACCATGGCGATCTGGACGTCGACAATTGGGTGACTTTTACGGAGGTTACAGTAGATATTGAGGATTGACAGGAGCGGGTCCTTTGTGGATGGTCAATACCTCTGGTGCACGTTCGCTGGCAGCACGGGAACCTCTAGGAGAGCACATGAGAGCGGGAGGCTCAGATGCGTGGTCAGTACCCCCACTTGTTTACCTAGTTTGAGTTGTGGCTTACTGGGACGTAGAGCCCTGAGGTGGGGATAATGTAAAGACCCAAAATTTCCATGTAATTTTATTTAAATATATGGTAATTTTACGAGTCGGCGAAAATTGACGTCACATGATTCCGAGGCCCGGTGTGCCTGAAATCAATTTATGAACTTTTCTTCAGGTACGTTCAGTAAACGTACGAACGGTTTTTTCTAACTTTTGAAACGGTGCTCAGAATTGGAATATGAGGGCACTGTTGAACTCACAGCGCCAGTATTCACTTAAGGAGACTTTCACCGCGATGATAGTTGGTTGAGGGTGAAAGTTAATTTTTGGGTTTTTTGTGGAAATAATAAAATAAAATAAACTTCTTTTTATTTTATTTTGGGCTTCCATGTGGATATTTCAGGTAGGGACCACCAGACCTAAACCTCCCATGAGAGGTTATGATGGTGGGGACCACCTGAATTAACCTCCCCTGAGAGGTTATGGTGGTGGGGACCACCTGAGGTTAAAAACTCTTGAACTCCCTATTAAGTGGGGAGAAACCTCTTGATCTCCCCACTTAATGGTGCCAACCCCTCCCTTAATTTATTATGCTACCCACCTTAATTAATTAATCTTTTCGAATTCTTTCCAACAAAATAATAGATGGATTAATCTATTATTTTGGGTGGAATTTGGGGAGATAAGGACTTAGGGAGAAATCTCTCCAACGAAGAACATCCTCCACGAAGAACGTTCCTCCAAATGAAGAACGCCGGCGAGGAACGTCTTCGACTTCTTCCTAGGAAGCACCTTGCGGAGGAAACCAATGTGGGAAGTCTTCGACAACCGACCTTCCCTTCTCATCATTGTTAATGAACAATATGAGGTAGGTATAGTTATTAAATTTGTGAATCTTCCCAATTAATATCCTCCTTCTTGATTCATGATTAAATTTTAGCTGCTTGCTACCGCCCTAATGCAGAGAGTGCGGGCCAAACTAACATAGCTCGTCCTCTCTGCAATCCTTGTGTTGAATTGAGGTGTTCTTCAAAATGGAGGAAGGCGACAAAGGAAATGAAAGCAATGTCATCGCCAATTGTGGCCTCCGCGACCGGCACCGTAACCCGAGGCCTTCGTGACCAGCGTCGCCCTCGTGGTGCTCCGGCCTCCCAGCCGAATCGGTCGCGTGCCCCGGCTCCATGCCCCCAGATGAGCTGCCTCGCGGTGCTCTGGCCTCCTAGACGAACCAGCCGCGCGCCCCGTCTTCGTGCCCGGGCCGAGACCCCCCCCCCCCTGTGGTGCTTCAGCCTCCCAGCCGAACCGGCCCCACGCTCCGGCCAAGCCGCCCTGGCGGCGCTCCTGCCGAGCCATCCCCCATGGAACTCCGGCCTCCAGGATGAACCGGCCCCGCGCCCAGGGCTAAGCAGCCCCATCTCAGGCCGCCTGCGGCCCTCCGAGCTATCCCGTCTTGTGCCGACCACCGGCCCTCCAAGCCACCCCGGCTCGCGCCGGCCGCTGGCCCTCCAAGCCACCCTGGCTCGTGCCGCCGCTGGCCCTCCAAGCCGCCCCTGCTCACGCCGCCGCCAGCCCTACGATTCGCGCCATCTCGTGCCTCCCGCTGGCCCTCCAAGCCGCCCCACGACCTTGTGCCCTTGCGGTAACCCTCGTCCGATCCGCTTTGCGGCCTCGCGCCCTCACAGCCACCTGCGGCCCTCTGCGGCCCCTCGCAGTGGGTTGGGTCGGAACCAGCGGGCTGGACCGAATCAAATAGGCCAGGCCGCACTGCGGGTCGGGCTAGACCCCGCAGTTCAGGCCAGGTCGACCCAAACTGGGTCGGCCTAGGCTGGGTCATGCCGGGTCCGTCTAACCGGGTCAGACCGGACCCAGGCCCACTACGACCCAGTTACTTTTCTTTGGCCATAGCTTTGGAACAAGATGTATGTTTGACGAACCCTCAGTGGTGCTGGAAATCTTGGAGCGAGATAGACCCTTTGATTATACCCCACTAGAATTTCAGATTAAGATTGGGAATGGTCAGGTTGGATTGAGCACGAATCCAGCTGGGCCCATGGGACTAAAAGGCTAATAACCCACAGACCGGGTGTCTGATTAACGTGTAGTCTATTGCGTTGATACCTCTATGATGTGGCGTACCTTTCAGGTACATCTTTGTGGGACTTCGTGGCATTTGGATTATCGACCAGTAGCTTGTGGAGCGGATCCTCCTGGAGACGAGCGAGCATAGTGCGGAAACCCAGTGGTAGGCTGAGACTTGATGATTACTGACCTTTTCGACTTGGAGTGACTCAATAGGCCCAATGGGGAGCACCTTGGTGACGCGGAAGACCCATAGTGTAAAGCGCCTTGGTGACGCGGAAAACCCACAGTACTCGATAGGAGGAGTTCCTCAGGAGGCCTAGTGGGCAGCGCCTTGGTGACGCAGCAGACCCATGGTGGGGAGCACCTTGGTGACACGGAAGACCCACGGTACTCAATAGGAGGAGTACCTCAGCAGTCCAAGGTTAGTGGGAAGAACCTCTCGGTGATGCGGCAGTCCCACTGTACTCGATAGAGGATAAATTCTCCAGCATCCAAGTTGTTCGATGTTATGACTGGGAATATTACTTATTTCTACCCCTAGAATAAATCCTGGTGTGAGCTGAGTCAGTACCTCTGTGTTTTTCCTCATGATTGAGATGGATTACTTGATAACTTAGGTATATGTATGGGCATATACCTAAGTAGGGTTATCTATTGATTTCATACTTTATGATTTATCCTTGATGGAATTTGTAAGACCTAGAGGGTCTCAAGGTCTCTACTGAGTATCGTTATACTCACCCCTGCATGGTCCCCGCACCTTTTTGTGTTGGATGCAGAAGACGGATAGTGCTAACTAAGGCTAAGAGTACCACGACATGACAATACCTGGAGGTGGACCATATGTCTTGTTGATATGTGGATGAGACGGACGGACGTGGAGTGCTGAGGAGGTTATTTGTACCTACCCTTCGGGTAGGAACCTATAGGACGACTCAGTAGCTGTTTTTCTTTTCTTTCAGTTGTATTTCATTTCAGTTATACTTATACTTTTCAGTTGGGATTGTATTCTGGCCCCTTTTTACTTACTGTACTCACTTGTTTACTATACATTTGACTTGCATTCATACCTTGTTGTTTGTTTGGTTGCATGTATTTACAGGTTATAAAGGCAATGCCTTCCCAGTTTTAGGGAATACACTTTTGGTGCTAGTCGCCAGCCCCTAGCATATGGAAGGTGGGATTGGGGTAGTCACAGCATGGGCCCCAGGGTACGGGTCGTGACACAAACATAAATCAGCTTATAAGGATACATTCTCTTCATGCTACTCTAAATGCCAATTATACTAGTTATAAATTATTGGATGAGGAGTAATTCATGATTCACTAAAATGTATCCAAAAAAGGATCTTTATTTATCATGGGAAGTAAAAAGTGTGCACTAGTAAATTACTACCTAAGATTAAATATGGTATTTTTATAACCAATTAGATAAACTACCTATAAAATGGGAGAGGGGGCGAGGCGGAGAGGGGTTCGGGGGTCGCCAGCGGGGGTCTTGTGGGGGTAGGGGAGAGAAGGGGGGTCATGGGGGGTGGGAGAAGTGTCAGGGTTAAAAAAGGTTTTAGCGGTAGTTTTTAAAAAACTACCGCTAAATCATTAATAAAAATTTAGCATCAGTTTAGTAAACTGCCACTAAAAACCCGCCGCAAACAGCTATTAATGTTTTAGTGAGCTTAGATGCTCAGTAAGAGTAAACACAAGACATATAAATCTATGATCATATGAAATCATATAATAAGAATAAGGTTATTTCATAATGATAATAACTTATGAGGTACATACCCAAACTTTTATAGATCACAAACATGATTCATTTCATAAATATTTGAAGTTCATAAGACATGAATAATAATGAAATCAAAGAATAAGATCCATGAGAGTATAACATTGACATAAAACATAGGTTTATGAAATAAACATAATTATTAAAAATATTATGTTAAGGATACCCACCATGACATTCATAACATGTTAGGATTTTGAGATACCACCCATGTATCTTCTTTGGGATTGGTATGGCCTCCCATGTACCCTATTTTGGGCTTGTTCTGACCACCCATGTACCCTTTATTTAGGCAGTTACACCTCTTGGGTGAGACACAACACCATCCCTAGTTGAATCGATTTCCTCATAGGGGAATGGGTTCACTCTCAAAACCAACATAGAAGACAAATTCCTTTAATTAATTGATTTAATTCCTAATTCCTTCCCTCTCTTATTGAATCAGTTTCACTTCCCATTCCAGCCTTGTCTTATTGTATCGGGTTTATTCCATGTTCCATACATGAATTATTATAGAAGATTCACTCCTTGTTCCATCAATTTCTATATCATGAGATATATAAATCTTTACCCAATGCATTTGAGAGAGATATATGTCCCACCCATCATATAATGAAAACCAAGTTTATATGTTCCAAAAGATCATAAATATTCATCATATCATATCCCATGAAATGAAATGGGTATTATAAATATTTCATTACATCATCACATATGGAAAATATATATGTTTCATAATCATTTCATCATTTAATAACCCATGAAAATAAGTGTGTTTCATAAGCATTTCCTCGTGGTATAACCCAGGGAAGAGAAATGGGTTTCATATACATCATGCTATCAAAACATAAACCATTAAAATAAATAATATGAATAGTATACTTGGATCATATCCACCTTAAATAATACGTAGCACCAAAATATTTCATATTATATGGAAAATAAATTTCAAAATCATTTAAATTTTTTTTTTAAAATATCCTTTTTACTTTGAAAAACACTTTTTAAAATATAAAACCTTTTGAAAACATTTTTCTTTGAAAATAACCTTGAAAACTTATAAATAAAGATTTTGAAATCATTTAAAAGACTTTTTAAAAACATAAAACATTTTCAAAATCATTTTCTTTGAAAATAATATTAAAATGTAATTTAAAAAATTTTGAAAACATTTTTATAAAATATTTTTTGGAGGAAAAAAGATTTCTGATCGAAGAGAGAAATAAAGTTTTATTTTCTTAAAAACATTTTATTAATTGTCATAAGTTCCAAAGATTTTAAAAATGGAACCATTACATTAATATATAATTAATAAAAAAAATAGGATAAAATACATGATAATTATTTGGAGGTATATCATGATATTTTAACATTGGATAGTTATTCATAAATAATCTTAATAACAGATGGGATTGTAACTTAAAATTTAAACCACTTTTGTACCATCGAATCATAATCCCTATGAATGAATAACATAAAATTAAACTTAAAATATCATGAGGATGAATAAATTCATGATATTATATGTCAAAGGGGCTTTTTATGCACCAATTGAATGAATATAGGTGCATAACACAATGTACGTCTCAAAGAAGGAAAATTGAGATAAAAATACATTATTTCTTCACTATCTTTTGAATCAAAATCCCTAAAAAAATATCATAAATAGAATAATTAATTATCATTAAATGAGTTATATTAATGATATATCATTTCATAGGATAATATATACACAACACAAAAGAAACAGGTGGTGAATATGGAATAAGTCCCTCAGAAATAAAATTGAGACTAAAAAACCCCTTACCTTAAGTCTTGGCTTCTATCATACTCATTAAAAATCATATATAATAAATATAAGTTTATTATAAAACTATTAAATAACCATATTAATATATACCATACCATATATTATTTTCTTATGAACCTTTATTATCTATTTATTTGTGATTTCATATTAAAGTTACATTTCTGGTAATAACCGCTTTGTTTTTCATGTGTGTTTTGACTTAATACTTCTGGTCGTATTACTTAAATCAAGGTTTCATAATATAAATAATTTAAACCATGATATAAATATCATATATATTCATTATATATTTATTTATATTAATCCCAAATATTTAGTGATAGGAAATGAAATACATCGTTCATGGAGACAGTAGGTCGTACATATGCATGAACGTTGTTTCCATTTTCTTATCATATTAAAAGAAGGAAAAGTGAATGATATATATGTGTGTGTGTGTGTGTTATCATTTCAGTATCATTTTTTGTAATTTATTTCTCATATTTTTATTAAAATCATCCTTAATACATTCCATGTAAAGCGTGAATGAATCGCATCGCTTTACAAGGTGGTTGTCCACCGTACACACGAACGACATCATCGTATTCCCCTAAAATCAAAATCATGAAGTTATGTGTGATATAATAATTAAAAATTAAAAATAGAATCATAAGTATAATATAAATCATATATAAAATATAAATCCTTCATTATTCACAACCTTGAAAGTTGTAATGAAAAAGTGAACGACATTGGTTCACGAGGCGGTTGTCTGTCGTACACACGAATGATGATTTCATAACCAATTTGATGGAATTTTTTATGGTTGTAGGTATTGAAATAAAAATAAATATAATTATATTCAATATTATAAGTTTATTATATAATCATGATATAGTAATAATTTAAAAATGAGGAGAAATAAATATAATAAATATTATCATTGAAAAACATTACCTCTTCTTCTGGTATTCTCCTTAGTTTTACACAAAATCCCTCATAGATTGGATTTATACCCAATGTAAGGATACTTTGATGAGAGTACGGAAGTTTCTAAGATATTTTTTAATGGTTTGGTTGAACCAAATTTCTTTAAATGTGTTAGTAAGTGAGAGGGGTGAATACCCTTTTATAATTGAAGAGGAGTAGCATTTTGGTAAATACGCAAAAATATACACTATTGGGAGGTCTCTCTCACCTCATGTGGATAAAAAATTAATTAATAATGTATAGGAGGAATTAATTGTTATTTAAAAATCTCAAAAAAATAAAATAAACACATTATTTATCAATTTATTCCTTATTCTTTAAGTTTTCTCAATTTTAACCTTATAGGCTTTTTACCAAGCTAACTTGTATCTTTTTTATTTACCGAGGTAGTTTATCCTTTAAGAATAATATTAAAATAGAAATATTATATAATTTAGAAATAATTATTTTAAATATAAAATTTAATTTTTAAAATAAAAAACATTTGTTTAAAATTAGTTTTAATACAAACACTTATAATGCGTAAAACCCAGTTTTAACCTTAATCGCAATAATTAATTTTAATTTTTTTCAATAATAATTTCGGGAAAATTTTAATTTTAACTTATTAGATAATATAAATTATTATGATTCTAAATATGGAATATATTTTTCTAAATTAAATTCACAAAATGGGTAGAATTTAATTAAAAATAAATCCCACTGACGTGATGAGAAAGTGGGTTTTTAAAGAAAAAAAGATCAATAGTTTACAAAGTTTTTATATACGATTTCAATATGAAATTGATTAAAATAAACCAAATTGGATAAATATATTTATAATTTAACTAAATTTAATTTAAAAATAATTTTAATTATAACATAACTTTATAAATAAATTAAACAGAAATGTAGTTTTCAATTAAAATTCATTATTTTCCACTATTCATCAAAAAAATGAAACATTACAGAAAAATACCAAAAATTCACCCAATGATAATTTTTATATTATGATTTAAAAAATGATATTTATTTTATCAATCTAATTTTCTAAAAGTGTAAAATTTTAATTTTAAAATAATTTCATCATAGCCCGAATGGCCCGAAGGCCTTCATTTTTATTGATTTTTGATAACTCCCCTTTCAAGGGATGAGGCGGAACCCTTACAAGGCCCATAGACTTGGAGATTACATGACCCGTAGGCTTAGGAGATTACATTACCCAAAGGTCTTAGGGAATTCAACCAAACTATCTATAAGGAACAGACCCTCCCCAGCATTTTCATCATGATAGCAGCTCTCCACCTTCGAATGGCCGCCTGGCTAGGCTTCCTGTGCAAACACAGGCTGGTCCTGATGTCATAGCCATACTCTCTCATTCTAACAAATCCATTTGGTTCTACTCTGGTGAGTGCACCTACTCTAAATCCTCTTCTGGGGATGCTCCTTTTTTGTAGTGTGTCTGGGGCAACTGCATGTGGCCCGAAGGCCTTGAGGTGGCCCGAAGGCCTTAAAGGTGGCCTGAAAGCCCTACTGGCCTAAATGCCTGGGTGTCTCAAAAGCCTTAAGGACTCCAAGCCCAAACTAGTTGCCTAAGGTGAATAGTTCTAGCTGCTATAGTACCGAATAGTACTGGAAATAGTAACCACTACAATGCCTGCTACAGTACCTGCACAGTGTACAGTTCTGCTATAGTACCTATACAGTGTACAGTATGCTACAGTACCAGCACAGTGTACAGTCTGCTACAGTACCTGCTCCAGTACTCATAAATATTCCTCTACCTGGTTTTGAACCTGGGTCTTGTGGATGCACTTAAGGATACCTCACCAACTGGGTTGAGTCTCATGTTCTAAAATAATTCACCATAAAAGGCAACAAAACTACTTTTTAGAAAAAAAAAATAGTTTTTAAGAATAAAATTGGATTTATTCTTATCTATTATCTATAAAATATATAAGATAAATTTCAAATAGTTTAAAAAATATATAAAACATAAATTTAATTAAAATAATTCACAAAAAAATATTTTTTAAACTTATTGAGGTAAAATACGTTTTTGTGTATAAAAATAATTTTTTAGAAAATGATTTAATTCATTTTAAAATGGTTTTTATTTTTATTTATAATTGATTAGTCACAAAAAATCATTATATATATATACAGTTATAAACCATATATTTTAATAATTTATTTAATCATATTCATACCGTTCATTCCAACGTTTAAGTGTTAACTATCATATTAACTAGTATTATAATAGTATGACATGTTTCATTTAAACTCAATGTTGCATGTAATTTAAGCTAAACTCAGGATTATGTGTAAAACAAGCCATCATTTTTGTTTCATGTAAAAAATATATAAACTCAGTATTGTGTGTAATGAAATTTTAACTTGGTGTTGCGTATAACACAAAACAATAAAGAAATTTAATTTATTCAGAAATATATTAATAAAAACTCAGGGTGTTACAGATGATCCCGTTATAACTCTCCAGTGAATTGGGTAAAGGGATAGAGTTAATTGATTAGGTTTCTTATAATTTAATATGGGAATATACTACAAAGGTTATTCCAATTATAACTGTGATGGTTATTTCAAGTGTAACTTCAATGGTTATTCCACGTATAACTATGATGGTTATTCTATGTGTAATAATGAGGGTTACTCCATAAGTAAGAGTGATATGAAAATGATGACCCAAGTTAACTACATATTTTATTTATATTTTCTTTGGGGTTTTAAAGAAACATTATGACTATTTAAAGGAAATTAATAAGATTATTTTCAAAGGAAAATATATGCTACTTTTTTAGGGTGAAAAGTATAATTTTTTTGATAAGTTATTATGAGTTTGTTATGATTTCATAGAAACATTTATGAGTTTTATTTTTACTTTAATATTTCCTTAGAAATGTTTTATGGAAATATTTAGACAGATAATTTGATTTCTTAGGTAAGAAATTTTTTATTTTAAACCTCAATGTAAATTTTTTAAAAAATTGAACTTTTTTTAAGTATTCATGGACTAATTGTTTTTTTAATTATTTTTATGTCCTTTTTTAATATTCTTTGTGTCCATACCACGTTTTAAACCATTTTTTATAGGATTTAAGGATGGTAAGGTAAAATAATAATCCACTTCGAAAGTTGTAAATATTTTTTATTAAAAGAAATCATATTTGGTTTTAAAATTTTTATATTTTGGTGAAAATGTATATTTAGTAGAAGTGTCCACTTTTTAATATATGATATTGTTAAGAGTTATTACCTAATTCTATAAAACTATTAATGTGTAAAATATTTTGGAATGAATAAAATTTAATTCCAGTCTAAAGACACTATAATATGTCATGTTTAAAGTTAAGTCCTTACAGTTGATATCAGTGTAAGGTTTAGACAAATTTGGAGATTATTATGTTTTCATGTGAGGATGTATTAAGATCTATGGATACCATCATGGTTTTAAAAGTTTAACTTTTATTACAATTTCAATGTTTTAGATTCCCTTTTATGGTTTTAACTGATTTATTTTGAGGTGATTAATGATATTTTTTGGATATTGTATTTATAAGGGTAATTGAATTAGGAATAAAGGATTTGAAGGTTAAAGTATTATGGATTTTCTAAGGGTATTATATTTAAAAGGAACATTTTCATTTTAAAATTAAATAATTAATTTCATGTTTTAATTATTTTCTTTTCTTTAAATTAAAGCTCATTTATCAAGATGAAATGGAAAGGATCTCATGCAACCTTCTTATCCCTTCCAAAACATTTAATAATCACTATCAAAGAAAATTATTTTTTAAATGACTTTGAAATAATTTTGAACATCCAAATCACCTATAAGAAACTATTTGATTTGTTAAATACCTTTTTATTTATATAAAATATAAATGGATCATGGATTCTATTTTATCTTATTTAAAAATTTCAATTAATATATCTCATTCTAAAATAGAAATACCACTATGGTCTTAACTATTTCTTTTCTTGAGATATGGACTTCATGGTAGAATATAAAGTGGATATCAATAGTATAAAGGAAGTCCCTGATGTTTGGATTTAAGGTATGAATTATTTTCTTACGAATTAAGTATGAATTTTACTGAGTTTATAATGGTGAATCATAAGTAAATATTTCATATCATTGAATAATATGAAAAATATTGGTTATGGGTGTAATAAATAATTTTCATTATGGATGTGTTTATCAATGATATTCTGATATATTATAAAACATTCAATGGTAGATTTTATTTTCAAAATTTTTAAACACATGTTAGATAAAATCAATACCTTTGAGAAGTGGTGTAGTAAAAAGGTTACAATTTTTTGGGATAGTAATTTAAGGACATATGATAAAGTTCTAGATAAACCATTGGGATAAAATATTATTTATGTTACGGAAATCATATTCAATTAAGATTATTTTATTTTTTGGAAAAATGAGCTATATTGAAAACCATAGAGGTTAAAAAGTGATTTTATTATTAATGATATTTTTTTGGATGTTCATAAAATGTTTCAAAATTTTATATGAATTATATTAATATAGTATTACTAAAAGGGAAGTCTATAAGCTTAGAGACAACATGTCATAGTTCAGAAGGTCCTGGGTCTTAAACCCACAAGCAAATGGTGAAAATGGTGCAACGCCTACCACCGACCTATGTGATGTCCGGGTTAGTATGATATTATTTTTCTAATTATGTTTATTTTAGGAACATATGTTTTATTGTAGAGATAACTAAAATATATAAAAGTAATTTTGTGATTAGGTGATTACTTTTATTTCAAATGAAGTTCTCTATTTTTGGAAACCTTATAGGATTAAGGTAAACAGAACATTATGGGATTTTATTTGAGGATTAAAGTATGAATTATATTATAGTGAAATATATGATTTTAAGGTGGGTTTATAGTAATTTGGTTTATTTAAGTAATTATTCATATATCTTGTAGAATATATGATTATTTCATATATATTTTTCATATGATAATTTAAGAGTGATTTATGTGATTTGGAGATAAATGTTGGGAAAATATGTGATCAAATCATTCTAATATTTGGGTTTCAATAGTAGTTGGGAATATATTTAAAAAATAAAGGATGGTTATTTACATAATTATTTAGTTTAAAATTTGGACATTACTATTTAATTTTAGAGACTAATGCCTTATTTCTTCATATAAAGGTTTATACATTTTGTTAATTATCTTACCCTGTTCAATTATTTTGGTTTTGGTTAATGTCTAAAGATAGTATTAATATCTTTTTATTATCTTATGTATTATTGCATTCATTATAAGTTTATTTTAGTTCTTTATACATAAAAAATCTATCCTGAACACTTATCATTTGGAGAAAAAGATGATATTATGGTGGAAATTGATTAAAGGATAAAATTCAACTATTATAGTAAGTATATTTTTCTTATGTTCTTAGTCTATATGGTAAGGAATTCCTAAAATCTAATAAAGGGATATTTAAAAAAGGAATTTATCCAATTACCTTCATTTCCAATGAATTGATGGCCTTTCTTAAACCTCTTTGGTTCATGGTTTTGTGGTTTTTGAATTTTTCATGATCATTTAATTTATTATGATCAATGATATTTATAACTCACCATCATTTTTTGGACATTATGCCTTTCTTAGATGTCTATATATTCACTTTTCACTAATTTTATTCAATTTTAAAACCTATCATGTGTTATTCTATATGACCTTCTTACTTCTTTTTCCCTCTTTTCAAGTGGAAGTTTTATTAACCCTTTTTACAATGTGGATTTCAAGAAAGGTATTTTGAAATTTCAAACCATTGATTTTCGAGAACAATCTAAAATATAAATGATGAAATTTATTAAATGGGGAATAATTTAATATCGTAATATTTTAAAAGGAAGGACATTGAGTTAAATAATTCGTATGATGCACGACATTGAGCTCAAACGAACTGCGACATATTATTATTTAAGTATGATGATTATAATATAGCCATTAAATTAAAGGGTGTGTATAGGATTAATTTTTTAAAAAAATATATATATAATGGTTCTAATCAACTAAAATGTATTGATTAATTATTAGGAAATAAGTAATCAAATTTTAGTAAAACCATTTCATTCTTCAAAGATATTTTTTCTTCAAAATTGGTTTTTGTTAATTTTTGTGAGATAATAATATGATTAATTTATGGAATATATATAAATTTTTTTGATAAAATAAATAAAATTTTTGGAATCATCATATTAAAATTATCTTATAGTGAAAATTGTAAATTCTTCTGAAAAGTTTTATTTTTCAATAAATAGAGAAAATATAGATCTTTATTGAAAATTGTATTTTCGTTTAAATTATTTACAAAGTAAAATTATATTTTTTATTAGTTATAAAATTTATTTAGTTTCTTTTGATTAAATAAAATCCAATTAATTTATTTTTAATGGATTTTAAACTTAAATTTAGTATAAAAACATTTTTATACTAAAAAAAATTTATGGAAAACAATTTTTTATCACATTTTTTCAATTTGATTATAAATTAAATTATTAAACTTCTATTATTTTAATATTATAAAATTTATTTTGTATTTGAAATCAGGAGGCTCAAATTTGGTAAATATTTCCATTTTATTTTTGATCAATCTAAATTGTAACCATAGTAATTTTGCAACCATGGTACATGGTAATCAAGTAATTAAAATGGAAATAGAGTAATAAGGACTATTAAATGACCATAAAATTTACCTAAATTTTATTTTATGGTTAAATTTTATCCATAGTTATCTAATATTTAGTTATATGTTCTTTTTTTCTATTTTTATATGATTATAACCTTTATAATATTTCATGTAATGAAAATTCAAAAACGTGACACTCCAATTTTTAATAATGATAATATTTTTAACATTGGAAAAAATAGAGGATATGTTTGGTTATAAATAAAGAATTTAAATATAAATTATTTATCATCATCATGGAATTTTAATTTTAATTTTTAGTGGATAATTAGTTACCTTAATTTCTTATACTACGCTGACGCAGTAATTATTCAATTAATAGAAAAATAAAATAAATGATATTAAAAATATTAAAATTAAAACAATATGAAATAATTAATGTGATATGTGAATTTTATAGATGACTATAATATGTTAGGTATATATTAAAATATTTTTTTCAAATTTAATTTGTTTTCTTAATGTTATTAAAGTCCAAGTAATGAATAGATCTAAAATTTAACATTATTCATATTTTATGGAAATAATATTTTATTAAATTGTATAAAATAAATAAAAACCATATATTCAGCCAATTTATTTTTATATGATTTATAATATAAACCATCATCCATTTATGGACCATTTTCTCATTTATGGAAACTATCTTGACCCGTATAGTGTAAAAACATTGTTATCGTGGTAATTATAAAAATGGGTTAAAGTTGGTTAAAAGAAAAATATAAGGGTAAAACTGTTATCCAAAATTTATTTGAGGTTATTATTTTGTTTTATACATATACTATATTT
This sequence comes from Viscum album, assembly GCA_963277665.1. NCBI lineage: Eukaryota > Viridiplantae > Streptophyta > Magnoliopsida > Santalales > Viscaceae > Viscum > Viscum album. The sequence goes on along the minus strand of OY728134.1, from coordinate 597,323,837 downwards.
TAACTTTATCAATTTATATCCATTTTAAATTGAAAAATAATTTATAATAATTTAATATTTTAAGAAAATCCAATAGTACTTATCCTCTCTCTTGTAAAATGAAACCTCATCTTATCGTTACATCACAACTAAATAACCATTTGTTTCATCCAATATCTATCTAAATACATTATTAACATCACTCCACACTTTCTAGAGTCCTTAAATTTGTCATACTACCAAAATTATAGATCTTAAGGTTTAAAGAAAAGGAGATTGTCTAAAGAAGAGGTATAGCGTTTAACCGAGCTTTTTATATTATTTCCTTTTCCAACTCCTTAAAATATTAATTAATAATAATGATATAATAACATCATTATCTCCAATATACTTAATTTTTTTTATGTTAATGTCATAACTTATATCCGTTTTCATCCTCCATCAAACAATAAAGGAATTTATCATTCATGTGTACGACAGACTATCACCTCGCGAAGAAATGTACTTCATTTATCATCACCGACACTCATGGATGGTAAAAATTATGGATTTAATATTAATAAAATATTTATTATTCTTAACGTAAAATATATTATTTATTTTCTTAACTTTTCATTCACTAAAAAATGATATCTTTATTCGTGCGTACGTGCAGACTACCACCTCCACGAAGTGATGTGATTAATTTTTCATTTCCACATAACATGGAATATATATATATATATATATATTTAAAGAAATAATATAGTATGTATGATATTATATTATTTATTTAAAGATAAAATAATACTTTCCTTCTTCCATTATGATCATTAAAAAAGGGAAATGTTACACATGCATACGTATGACCTACTGTCACCATGATTGTAACATAATTCAATTTTCATAATAATATCTCAGGGTTATTTTTTAAATAATAATTTATGTGTAAAAATTATAATTATTTCATGACTATTATTTTGGATATGATTTAATAATGAACATGTTGACTATAGTCAACCTACTGAAGACATTTTAGATGTATGAGCTGAATATCATCAAAATTTCTAACGTAAACTTAATTAATTAAGTAATTGTATATAACATAGTAATAAGTGATATAAAAGAAAAAAAAACTTTAATAATATTCTTAATAAAGTAAATAATTCACATAAGTTTATTATTCAGGAAGATAAATAACGTACATTACAATTTGCATTTAGGGTAAGGAGCTTTATTTTAAAAATCATCTTTTAAAATATTCCCTTAAAAGTCTCATTTTCTTCAATTCCCGTATTTTTAAAATTATTTTATGGATGTTTTTATATGGATATAAAATATTTATAAAGTAAATTTTACGTATCCTTTGACATTAATTCAAAGGTTTTCAAAAGGAATATTTTTATGGAATTCTTTGACTTTATAAAAAGACCAAAACAATGTTCTATTTTAGCATATATGGCAAAAAAAACTTTTCCCACAACCATAACAATTATTTTATGTTTAGATTAATTTAAAATATTCGATTTTATTTTCAAATAAAATCCATATTTACCTTTATTTTGATAATTTTATTTTAAAAAATTGGGTTTTAAAGAAAATGGATATATTAATATCTGAAAATTATTTCTTACGAGTGTAAAGAATGTTTTTATGATGCAATATTTTTTGTGTTATGATTATGTTATAGTTTTTATAAACTATTTCTAATGATGGGTGGTTATGTTATTGACCAATTATGGGTGGTTACTTGATAAAACAAGTCCATGTGATCCTGTTATAGCTCTCCAAATCATTGGGTAAATGGATGGAGTTAACCAATTAGGTTTATCCTAAGAGAATACGGGAATATATTATGATGGTTATTCTAAATATAATTGTGATGGTTATTTAAAGTGTAACTATGATGGTTATGCAAATTATATCCATGATGGTTATTCCATGTGTAACTATTAGGGTTACTCCATAAGTAATTGTGATATGAAAATGATGACCCAAGTTACATACATGTTTTATTTATGCTTATTATGAGTTTTTATCGAAATATTATGATTTAAAAAAGGAAATTAATGGGAATATTTTAAAAGAAAAATATATTCTACTTTTTAAAGGTGAAAATTATGAATTTGTGAAAAGTTATTATGAGTTTTTAATGATTTTAAAGAAGAAAATTTGAGTTTTATTTTTCCTTTAATATTTATTATAAAATGTGTTATGAAATTATTTGGATAAATAAGTTGATTTCTTGGGTAATAAAATATTTATTTGTAAACCCCAAAGTTAATTTTTGAAAAAGGAAAAACTTTTTTATAAGTATTCACGGACTAACGGTTTCTTTCTTCATTTTTTATGTCCCTTACTGGTCTTTTTGGTTATCATCCCATGTTTTAAGATGTTTTTCACATGGTTTAAAGATGGGTAATGGAAAATAAGAACCCGAGTTGAATGTCGTTAATATTATTCATAAAAAGGAATCATATTTTATTTTAAAAGTTTAATATTATTATAAAATAGATATGAATTCAAACTATCCAATTTGTAATATATGAGATTTTTATGTAAGTGTTAAGATATAATTCTCTAAAAGTCTAAAAATAACAAAACATTAGGAATGAATGAAATTTAATTCTAGTCGGAATTCACTAGGATATTATTTTCTTAAGGCCATGTCCTTACAGTTTATTTAATATTTTTTAGAAAATAAATAATATTATTTCAAATAAATGGATTGTGGATCCAGGGTGGTTGTTTCATCATGATATACTCCATCTTTGGGGGAAAATATGTATGACACCTATGATGAATCAATTATTTGGTTATCACATGATTTCACGTCGGGTTCACCATCTTTTTTTCATAGAATATTCTAGTTTGGCAGTTGATTGTAATGGGCTCATCATAGTTTTACATTCAGTGATTTTGGAAGGGTATATCCAAAGAACACGTAGTAGTTCCCACATCCATGAATATTCATTGGGAAACTTTCCAAAGGCAGGTGTTCATTAGGGTTTTCAGTTCTAATAGATCTTAGGGGCTGACATTGGTCAAGTGGATAGGAGGTTGGGTTTATCATATCCTTTTAGGGGAATTATTGCTTACTCCAAGTCACTCTTATAGATTTAATATATGTTCATGAATCTCTTCCAAATATTGACATATGATTGGTTACCCTAATAAAATTATTGAGTGTTAAATCCTTCTATATGTAAAGGGGATCTATTAATGATACCATTTATATGTATCAGAGTTTCTCCATATATCTCTAATTATTTCGTTTAAATGAGCTGCTTCTTGTGTTTTTAATCCATATTACTAGGCACTCTGGAGTTCACTATCATCTAGAAATGTGATTAATGTTTTTAGAATGGTATTGAACCTCCAAAGGGCATCTTGTATGTCCTATGTGAACAGGAATCAAAACCCATGTAATTTTTTTAGGTCCAAGTCATGTAGTTGGACATCATGTGAAAAGGATGTGTATAAAGGAACTTAGGATTTTAGTATGGAGCTCAATCCTTAGGAAGGAATCCTATGTATCCTACTTATAATAGGAATCAGAGACTTTGTAGTTCAGTATTCTCTTAAACTGTTGATGGGAAGATCCAAATAATTAGTACTCATGAGGGTTATTTCCTCAGAGTTTACTACTATGGTAATTCCTTCGAGACTTAGACCAAGGTGGATGCCCATATAAGGAGTCATTTGTATAATTTTATTTAATGGGATTAAATGATAAGGTTTAACTAATTGGGGGGATTTTATGATACTATTAATATGATCCTTTCTAGTCCCTAATCCCACATAATCCATGCTTGGTTTGATAAAAAGGGATAGAAATTAATTAGATGCATTTCATGTAGATACAAGATTTATTCAATAGGGATTACCTAATATGAAGATCAGGACTTAGGAAGGCATTATATATATCATACTTATATGAATCAGAGTCCCCATAGTTTAATTGGGTTTATCAGTCCACTGATTGATGAGGAAGAATGATAGACCCAGATGGGGTGGGTCCTAAAAATGAAATATAAAGGACTTACACCAAAGTGAATGTCCATTTAAGATATCTAAACATTATTTTCTAATGAATAATGATGGGGACCATGAGTGGTCAAATGAGTAAGATTTGATGACATGAGAATCCCATAATATCAATAATGTCGCATTAGTTCCCATCCCTAGACCAATATGGACACTTACCATATGAAGTGAGAATTATTGACAAATGACCCATGGTTTGGGTTCACAAAGTTCAAGGTTGCATGCTTAAGTATTCTTACTAGACAAGGCTAACATGTCTAGGGGTTTCTGCCTAACATTTCTAGAGGTTCCTACTTGAAATTTCCTGAGTGTTCATATGATATGTCCATAGTGTCTATCTGACATGTCCTGGGTATCTTCTTGATATGTCCCAGGTTCTTCTCATGGTCAAATTATACATATCAAGGTCCTTTCATGTGATCAAGGTTGACATGTCTAACATCTATCGTGGGGTCAATTTGACAGGTCCAAAGGACTATTGCATGACAAAACTGACATGTCTAAGGGACTTTTCATGATAGGGATGACATATCTAGAGGAATTAGCATGATCCAACCGACATGTATGGAGGAAATTGAATGATATGGATAACATGATCGTAGGACTTATGGTCGAAGATGACATATCCGGAGGACTTCACAAGACTTGGATGACATGTCCGGAGGACGTCGCATGACCAGGATGACATGTACAGAGGACATCATGTGACATGGACGATATTTCCAAAGGATGTATCCTTCCTTGGATGATATGTCTGAAGGATGTCGCATGACCGGGTTGGCATGTCTGGAGGACATCATGTGACATAGATGACATGTTTGGATGATATCTCCAAACCTGAATAATATTTCCAAAGGACATCTCTTGACATGGATTACATGTCCATGGTTCATTATGTGATCTGGATGATATGTCTAGAGGATGTAATGTGACTTGGTTGATATTTCTATAGGATATCACATTACCTAGTTGATATGTCAGGAGGATGTTGCATAACCTGGATGATATGTCCATAGGATGTCACGTGACCTAGCTGTTATGTCTAGAGGACATTGCATGACTTAGATAACATGTCTAGGGTCATTGTATGACATTTATAACATGTACATGGGTTTTTGTGTGATCTATGAATAGATCACATGAATCACATGGCCCCACCATATGAAAATCAATGTATCCATCTTCACATGAATTTTCCATCATTTTCATCATTTAGTACATAAGTGCCTCAATGTTCATAAGGTTTTGGCCTATGGAGGCCTTGTGTGATGAAGTCAACACATAGGAACTTCTTCGCGTGATTTGGATGGTATGTCAAAATTCCTTCATGTGATCAATGGATTGATCACGTGAAACGTATAAACATACTATTTAATCTCTTAAGTCATTGCCCAATATTACCTAGTGGGGGACTCTTGAGATTTTGTAGTTATCTACTCTAAAAATTCAGCCATCACCCACGTGCTCTTGTGTGTGTGGGAGGGGGGTTTTATAGGCATTACCACTCTAGATCTACACCACTTCGCACAATTCTTAAATCATATATATGGGATTGAGTTGGTGGGGGAGTTTCATATCATGTGTTTCGCATAATCTAGCCATGGGTCATGTATGAGGTTATCATTTCATCGCATGATAATCAATGGTCAGATGATCATTCAATCACTTCCATATTTATGGAACCCAAATCTTGTGATGGATCTTTCATATAATCAAATTGACAGGTCCAAGGGCCTTCATATAACTAGGATGACATGTTTGTGGCCTTTCATGAGATAAAAATAGCATGTCTAAGGGCCTTCATGTGATTGGTAAGATGATCATGCGAAGTGCATAACCCATTCACATGAAAAAAGTGTAAATTTTCTTCACATAAGGGTGCCATATTTTTTATATTTTGTTTTATAAATCCTATAGTGTTCACCCTTCAATTTTATATCATTGGGTTTCATAACTAAATAGAAATATATGAAATTCTTCATATGATGAAGGTGACATGTTTAGTGGACTTTGTGTGATGAGAATGACATGTCCCTAGGTCCTTCACATGATCAAAAAAGAGGTCATGTGAAACACATCAGCCCTTCACATGAATATTAGCACAACTCCATTCACATGAAGCTTCTTCCTTTTTCAGATTTTTTTTATAAATGTCTTGGGTGATTTTCTAGAGTCTTTTGATTGGTATGTTTCATGGTTATAAGAACCCATATGGCAGCTTTCACATGATCATGAGTTCTTGTTATAGGGGATTAGTTTGATCAATGAATACATCATGTAAATCATATAACCACATCACATGATTTTTTCCTAGATTCATGTAGTTTGTATGACCCAAGAGTCTAATCCCCATGTATCCATGCTTCTCCTTTATTTCCTTTATGGAGAAAATAATACCTTTTCTTCAGGTGTTTATTTGATCCTAAAATTTTCAATTCTCGTTTAGCGAGTGTGAACAAATTTCCCACCCCCTCAGAAGAAAGGTATAAAGGAACAAGGACTTATTTTTAAGGAAATTAAATGTGTTCTTGAGTCCCTTAGGATTTATTTGGTTAGTGTTAGGAGCAGAATTTGGTCTTCTAGGATACTGTTCACATTCTTTAGGGAGGATTCTAGCCATTTCACTTATGAACAAAGCCTCTATATCTCTCACGAATTCCTCTCTCATGTATCCACTTTGTAAGACCACTTCACATAACCCATCGTGATAACTATTCATGATACCCAATCAGGTATGATCATATCTTAACATCATCATGTGATATCCTTGTCCCATCAACCTATGTAAGAAACCTTTCAGCAGATTAATGGTAAAATTATTGAATTGTGATGCTTATTCTTGTCTACAGGGTCACTTCACATGCTTCACATGATCTCAAGGGTTATCATGTGATTTCTTAATCTATATTAGATCCACAAAACCATAATATGGTCACACAATCTCACGTATTAAAACTAATCATATGATATTTATATGTTACATGGGTCATGTGATTCGTCAAACCTATGATAGTTCAAGCCATCACAAACCCTTATATGGGTCATGCGATTCATGTGATTACACCCACACTATGTAATTATTTTAACAAATCATTATTTCAAGATTTCACTCCTTCTAATTTATACTTCATGATCTTGTGAAGATGGGTTGGAGTATATAAATATCTCCTAATACAGCCAATTGAAGATTTATGGTTTCTAGAAAGTGCAATATAGACCCTTTGTACAAGGTCTTTTCTGATAATGAGGTTCTAAATGGGATAATCTAGACTGAGATTCAAAACCATACACTATCATACAGATTAACCTTATATGGATTTAGCCTTCTGGATGATAATTTCATTCCATCACACGACTATAACCTTCTATCTCACTGGCTATGATCCTCTCTTGATTGAATTTGAATTTTAATTTTTGACGATAGCTAGTTAATTTTGGAACCATTACAGGGGATATCCTATATGTTAACATATTACCTAATGGGTATGTATGTTAGTGATCTTTCTCATCATCCAATTTCTCAGAGTTACTTGAGCATACCCACCTTCCATTTTGAAAAACCAAAATGTGTTTAGTATTCAAAGTGGGATTGACTCCCTAGTAGTAACTTTTATGATGAATGGGAATGGCCATTATAGGTTAGAAAGAGATGCATGGAATTATCTAATAAATTACAAGTTATCCATATTTATGAGGTGACATGGGTCTCTTAGTTCATCATGTACCATCATTCAGAACATCTTAGGGAACTGATTATCCATTGGTGCACAAACACCAACTCTTTTCATCTAACCCATTGAGAGGTAGGAATAATACTATGGAATATTAATCATCTGGGCAGAATACCTCCTCTTAGGGAGATGTACAACAAATTCCTTCTTCCTATGGGTGTTTGGGATGACCTTGGAAAAACTCCAACCTTTTCACGAGATATTCATACCAATTTAAAGGAGAATTTAAATAAGTATTTGAACCTATTCTTGATCATTTATTTCAATTATTGAATCAAAAACATCCTTTATGATAGTAGGATTCATCTAACTTCCATAAACCCCCATTGATATACTTTACAACAAGTTTGAGATAGCACAGGCTCTTATTGGTCCATTTTAAAACCTAGAGAGTATGCCTTACAGGGATACTGAGTGAGACCATAGGAATCATCATTTATTGGGTAGTGGGATACTTGGCCATGTTTTTGAATGGATGGATTTTCCTAGATGGGTATACTTTCTTGATCATTTGAGTTAGCACATTGGTGATGGTATCACAACTAGTAGAAGGGTGAACCGTCAACTTAGATGTGACAACCATTTCTCACCTCCATCAATTTCGTGTTAATGTTCTATATGGTAATATCCCCTACCGAATCAAAATACCTTTTAAATTTTTATTTGTATGGATTGTATAGTGTTTTGGGTGTTATAAGTATGAAAATACTACTGAAATTACTGATGCCTTGTTCCATCCCAAGCTGCTAAATGATTATGGGGTTGAAATGATGTCATTAGGCACTAATGAGGTTATCGATATATTTATCCTACATAATAATTTAAATTTCATGTCGTACTTTACACCTACTAGGATGATTATTGATGATGTAAGTGGCTCCTTTTATTAGAGATCATAAAAGTATCCCTTTGGGATGGGATTCTTGAAGCTCATGTAGGCAAATAAATCATTTGTGATCCATATACCTCGTACTAGTTTTCTCTCCAATTTTCCTATACTCAAAGGTTTTATCCTCTTCCTTTATTTGGTGTGTGGGGAGAATTATATCATGGAATAATTCGCTAATTCTGGATTATGTTATCATGTGAATATACAAATGCTAAAATCATTCTTCTGTCTACTAATGCCCCTAACTTCTTATCTCAATACTATATCCAAGATTGTATGGAATATTACCTAGTTGGTATAATAAATAAATTAGTTTTTCAAGTATAAAAACCTTATTCCTTTATGATACTTTTTTTATGGAAATTATGGAGTTGATTCAGGACTCGGGAGAGACCACAAGAGAGAACTCTTGACCTAGTAATGAATTTTCTGTCAGCAGGGTGAGGTTTTTTGGGGAAGCTAGCCCTTCTATACCAGTGATAGATGATTCACAAACTAGGTTGAGAACATAAAAGAATTATTCCCTTTATTCCTCATCGGCCTAGTCAATCCTTTCTTCAGTGGACAAGATTCCTGACTACATCCCACCATCCATTCTTCCTTCCAATGCACTCCCTCAGACAGTCACTAGGATCCAGGTGTCCCAAAGGATAATTTTGCCGGAAATATATTCCCCAATCACCAATACTATCTTAGAGGAAACCCCTAGACAAGAGGAACACCTTAACCAGCTCTTATGTTATTTAGGAGCAAGAAGATTTGACTATTACCAATTATATAATGTCATGTTATAGATTTTCTTAGCTCGGAAACAATTATACAATAAAAAAAATAACTTTCAAAGATTTGATGAAAAAAATTATTTGGTATAATAGATAAGGAAATATTCATATGCGATTGAATATATATTCCAAAATTACTCTCATTTGTGAAATTAGATGGATGAATTAACTATAGAGATAAAAAACATGAAGCATGCAAAGCTCGTGTAAGGTCTCGTCATTTTTCATCATCATCTTTGTTAGTGGTCACTCAGAAAGGAGGTGAAGAGTTATTCTTCTTGATTGAGAATCTTTTTGTAATGGCCCGGACCTCTCCGGTCCATTACTTTGTGAAAATGTGGTGTTGGAGGTGTTCCGGGAGGTCAAGGTGACTTATACCCAACACTTTGCCAAATTTCCAGTTCTGTGAACAATGATTCCAGTTTTATGAATAGTGTCGGTAGGTGAACAGTGTTTCTATCGGTGAGGTTTAGTGAATAGTGTTTCTATCGGTGAGGTTCTATCGGTAGACTTGAACAGTGTTTCCAGAATGGTAACCTTCTATCGGTAGACTTGAACAGTGTTTCCAGAATGGTAACCTTCTATCGATGGACTTCTAACGGTAGACTTGAACAGTGTTTCTAGAATGGTAACTTTCTATCGGTAGACTTCTAACGGTAGACTTGAACAGTGTTTCCAGAACAGTAACCTTCTATCGGTAGACTTCTAACGGTAGACTTGAACAGTGTTTCCAGAATGGTAACCTTCTAACGGTGACCTTCTAACGGTAGACTTGAACAGTGTTTCCAGAACGGTAACCTTCTATCGGTAGACTTCTAACAGTAGACTTGAACAGTGTTTCCAGAATGGTAACCTTCTAACGTTGACCTTCTAACGGTAGACTTGAACAATGTTTCCAGAACGGTAACCTTCTATCGGTGGACTTCTAACGGTAGACTTGAACAGCGTTTCCAGAACGGTAACCTTCTAACGGTGACCTTCTAACGGTATACTTGAACAGTGTTTCCAGCTTCCTACAGTTTCGCCCCTTTGACGTTTCCTTTGACGTAAAATACATTTAAAGCCTCTATTTAAGGACTCTTAAGGCCGATTCAAATGCCATAAATCCTATATTAATTATTCCTAAGGCCAGGATGTATTTACTTGGTCAAACCGCATGGGTTAATGCGATCTGTTTTTAATGGAGAATTAACCAGATCTTAAACCGTCGCCCCATTAAACCATAAAAAAAGGTACGAGATATCATTCTACCATGTTCTTCCTCTTTTTTCTCGGCTATGAGATTATAAAACCTTTCAATCCTTCCCATAGGAGTTTCACAATCAAACTTTACTCCTCGGATCAGTTCCTCTCTGTTTTGATGCAACCAAGCTGTGTCGATCATTCTTCGATATAAGGTATGTTTATCATCATTCCTTCGTGGGTCATCTTCTCTTGTTCTCCTTTCCATATTATCATGTAATCTCCATGCTTCTAATGGGGTATTATTGGGGTTTGGTTGGTGCGGACGTACCGTGGCATCCTCGGGTGGATGCAGTTGTCGCGAGAGGAGGATTGTGACCCGTTGTGTGGATAAAGGACATCAAGAACTCTTCGAGGTAGGGGATTCGTGGATTCTCTAATTGTATATGTGCAATCGTAGAATTAGAACGATTTAGTCCTTTGGATCACAATGAAATTGACCTAATTAAATACTTGAACCGGATTAAAAGAATTGGTTGATCGCATGTTGTTACTTTATACCGTGATAACGGTTTGCCTCATGTTTTTCTAGATAGAGTGATATCTATGATCTCATTGATTAGTTTTTTGTTCATGATAGAAATTTATAATGAAATTAAAGTCGGAATTAATTGTTAATTAATTGGCTAAAGATAAAGTGTCATGTAAATTAATCTTGTTATTGTCGTTGTTTTAGTTGTTCTAATTTAAGGATAATCAAATTAGGGAAGTAAGCATGGTTATTTAATTGTGATAGCTTACTGATTAGGTATCCCATAATTGGAACCTACCAATAACAAATCTGCTAATTCAATATGGATTAAAGAACAGATTATGTGGGAATTTCAAAAAGGGTTCTGATTTACCCTCTTGTTTGTTAAAGGGTCAAGAGCCCGTGGTTGTGATTGTTGTTTTCCTACTGCTTGTGCTGTGATGTGAGCCTGGATGGCTGTTGTGATATGTGGAGGCATGGAGGCCTTGTGGTGGTGGTATCAGATGACGCCTAGAGTGGCGAGATGCATCGGTTTATGCATGTGGGTGTCGGGGAGGACATCAGGGGTGATGGAATGGGATGGATGTGGTTGCTGGATGCTTGCGGTTTTCATTGAATGTTAATCTGCTTTGCTTTTCCCCACTACTCAAGGCAGCTGGTCTTCCTACCCTTCTTCCGAAGGAGGTGAAGACGCATGGGGTATGCCACGTGCTTTCCGTGTTTATCCTCTCGAGGGAGAATGGGTCTATGCTCTTTCTATAGGCGGCAAAGACTCGACGGGTAGTATATATACTCACCGTGTTGAGCCTCCTTTGTGTTTAGAAGCATAGGATGCTTTTCTATAATGCCTGGGAATATGGAAAAGTAATTCTGTAATGAATGTTTGATTAAATGGTGAAAATCCACGGGGATGGAGATACTAGAATTTAAAGGTGATGTGAATCTTAAAAGGAGCAGTTGATTTTGAATGTGATGCCAATTCAGTTTAATGTGGAATTGTTCATGGTTAATCAATGTTTAAATAATTAATTAATGTACAGTGGAATTGATAAAATGGGAATGGAGTAATCTAGTAAATCTCTTTAAATGTTGTGTTCTTATAGGACACCTAGTCTTAGAAGTAGCAGCCTGGAGTCTGAGAGATGTTAGCTGCAGTTGTATCTAAGAATAGGTAATGCCCATAGTGTAGATGTGAGTTATATATATATTCAATACTTTTTGTGTTTCTATACGCTACTCCACCCTGTCGGTAAGGGCAACTGACACCCTGAGGGTTTTGAGCCCTGGGGGGTGTTTTCCCCAACATTCTGATGGGAGGTCGAATGGCTGGCTACCCCCTTTTTGGCCCCGCTCTCTTCACTTGGTAGATACATGTGACAACAGGCACAACTGTTAGTTTCCCCATATACGTGTGTAGAGGGCAGTAATGGCTTGTGGTTATTCCACACACATATATTCTAGATATAGTATCCTATGGACTACTATAGGTGTAATGTGTATAGGTTTTCATGGCTTGAGGATCCCTACTCGGTGTATGGGCTATAATGGCTTGAGGTATAATACCCGATGTATGATACATGTTATGCGGGATGTGGTGGCTCCCAGAATATACCTGGTTACTTTTGGTTGTGAGGATGGTGTGGTGATTTGCCCAGGTGTCTGCGGGCAAGCCTTTGGAGAGAGATGCACAGGACGTATGTCGTTGGGGCAAAGCGGCAAACCAGTGGGGAAGTGGTAGCGGGGTACCCTTGAGATTCTTTACTATATTCTATATTTTTGTATGCATTACTTGGTGAGATTATCCATGGTAAGGTTGGGAACTTAGTATACCTGTTTAGGTGACGAGTTAGTTTCACTTGTTGTTCACTGGGATTTAGCATGCTTTCTTTACTTTTGCACGAGAGGCTTGGGGAGGATCCTACTAAGTATACTATTATACTCACCCTATGTATATATAAACTGTTTTTCAGGTCACATGGAGTAGGTTGGGGATCAAGTTGGTTACTACTAGCTTGTGGTTGGAGGTGGAGCTGTTTGGGCTTGTGGTCGCTGCCATTTTTCTTTCTTTTAGGTACTTTTAGTTTCCCCTTTCAGTTGTAGTAATTTTGCATGACATTTCATATATGTACTTGGATTTATTTTATATTTCAGTTCTCAGTTGGAGTTGATTGGAGTCTATTCTATCTCTCTCTTCTGCATGTGTTCTCTTAGAGGGTAATGCCTCCCATTTGTATGTTTATTATACCCTCGGTGCTAGTCGCCAACCCGGGGCCTACTGAAGGCGGGACTCGGGGGTCATTATCTCTCTTCTCACATTGTCGGCCCAGGAGGGGTACACTTTGTGGGGAGGGGGTCGTGACAGAGTGGTATCAAAGGTCTGGTTGAGGGATAGGATGGAGTTTGGAGTTAGGCACAGGTGAGGATGCATGGGATGGTAGGGCAACGGTGTCATTCATGTTTAGAAAGTGGGGTAAACACTGGAGACCGTCAGAGACATAGGCGTTTAGGGACCCCTATGATCTGTTTTACGGACCTTTAAGTTTACGATGGCTATTAAACAAAGTGATACTGGTTGCGGGGTAGAGACCTAGGAAAGGATCATGCATCATTATTCTTTGCGCCTGTGTTTGAATGGGTAGACCTTGGGATAGGTAACCTAAAAAAATTAATAAAACAAAACAATTAATTATTTAATGTTGAGTCTTCCATATTCCAGGCTTAGGAGCTCTAACAGTTGTTATTTTACAGGTATGGCTCCAGGTCGATGTCCTCGTTAGGTTTGCGTAGAAGATTCCCAGCAGGCTATTCCAGCATATCGCTGCCGGGTAGAGGTTGACGACGATGACACTTGGAAGAAGACACTCTGAGAGTTTCAGCGCCAGAGTCTACAGAAGTATGAGGGATCCGTTTTAGATGCATTTATAGAAGACTGGTTGGAGGAGGTCGAGATAGGATTCAGTTCGATTCATGCTCGGAAGGAACACTGGGTGTCCTTGGTTGTGACGATGCTGCGTGGAGCAGCGAGGCAGTGGTGGTTCTTGTTCCTCGGGGATCGTGAGGAGTCAGCGATCTCATGGGAGGAGTTTTGAGATAGGTTTAGAGTCAAGTTTCTTTCTTCGACTGTGAAGGCGTCCAGTTGCCAGGATCTTCTTACCCTTCGACAGGGGAGCTCCAGTGTTCGAGAGTTTGGAATCTATTTCAGGAACCTTCTACGATATGCTTCAGACCTGTTACCAGATGAGGATGCCATAGCGAGGCATTTCGAGGAGGCTTTGCGTCCAGAGATCCAGCACCAGGTCACCCCATTTATGCTAAAGACATATCTTGAGGTGTTGGCAAGGGCAGAGTTTGTTGAGAGGACTTTGGCTAGGACCAGATCGTCACAAGAGGGGAATCGTCATGATTCCTCACAAAGCAAAGCCGTGGTCCGGGGATCCCAGTTTTCAGGGAAGAAGAGTTTCTATTCACCTGGGGGTAAGTCCCAGCCCTTCCCATCTCGTTTCTCTGGAGGCAACATCTCTCAGGACTATACCAAGGAATCAGGCGCTTGTTTTTCTTGTGGTGGTCGTGGTCATCAGCAGCGGGAGTTCCCGACTTTTCAGAGTAGTCATCGTGCACCGGGCGCTCCACTCCAGGTTCCTCTGTTGAGGCAGTTCCAGGCGAGGCAGCAGCAGCAGGTTGCACCAGCTTTGGATCACCCGAGGGTAGATGGAGCAGGTAGAGGATATCCCCATGACTCTCCCCGTCCTCAGAGAGTAGAGTGCGGCCATGGTGGTGGTCGTCATCAGGGTCAGAGAGGTTGTGGAGGAGGTCGTGGTCAGCTCCATGCTCTAGCGTTGCTAGCCCCAGGCGAGCCAGATGTCGTTCGAGGTACCCTTTTCTTGTTTTCTACCTTAGTGTATGCCTTGTTTGACTCAGTAGCAACACACTCCTTCATATCACCTACCCTTGTCCATGCTTTGGGACTTGAGGTAGAGAGGCTTCCAGTGCCCTTGGCATTGACTACGCCAGTTGGAGGTCGAGCCGATTTGTTTGAAGTATGTAGAGACGGTTAGCTAGTGTTGGGGCAACACCGCTCTTGGGGAGATTTCCTATGTTTACGAATATAACCATATGATGTCATACTCGGCATGGATTGGTTGTATTTGGTGCAGGCTATTGTGGATTGATACAAGAAGAAGGTCGTTTTCTTTGATGCAGATGGAAAGAAAGTGGTGTTTTTTGGTGAGAGAGATCCTCGGATGAGTCATAGACGAGTTCCATCCTTATCATCCATGATGGATGGGATGATGCTGAGTTCTTCAGAGGTTCAACAGTTGGCGTTTCCTAGGGTCGTAGAGGAGTACCCTGACGTCTTTCCAGAAGAGGTTGTATCCTTACCCCCTCGATGAGAGATCGAGTTTGGGATCGAGCTACAGCCAAGAGCGTCTCCTATCTCTATGTCTCCGTATAGTAAGGCCCCTTCTGAGTTTCGAGAGATACGTATTCAGTTTGATGGTGTGTTGCAGTGCGGTTTTGTTCGGCCAAGTGTGTCACCGTGGGGAGTGCCAGTTTTGTTTGTGAAAAAGGCTGACGGCAGTTTGCGGTTGTGTGTCGATTATCGTCGATTAAACAAAGTGACAATAAAGAACTGCTATCCTCTTCCATGGATTGATTACCTATTCGATCAACTGAAGGGTTCAAGTTGGTTCTCAAAGATCGACTTACGGTCAGGATATCATCAGATGTGTGTAAAGGATGAGGATATCCTAAAGACTGCTTTCCGTTGTCGTCATGGGCATTATGAGTTTGTTGTAATGCCATTCGGCGTGACGAATGCTCTAGCTGTTTTCATGGAGTTGATGAATGCTGTGTTCCGTGAATTCCTAGACAAGTTTTTTGTGGTTTTCATCGACGACATCCTTGTGTACTCCACATCTGAAGAAAAGCATGCAGAGCATCTACGAGTCGTTTTGGGAGTTCTTCGCCAACATCAGTTGTTTGGGAAGTTGTCCAAGTGTGAGTTTTTGGCTCGAGAAGTTTGTTTCTTAGGGCATGTTGTGTCCCAATAGGGAGTAGTTGTGGATCCGTCAAAGATAGAAGCAGTGGTGTCTTGGGCAGCCCCCAAGACCGTGTCAGAGGTGCGAAGTTTCCTTGGTCTCGCAGGATATTATAGGAGGTTTGTATCCAATTTCTCCCGAGTTGTGACTCCTCTGACAGCTTTGACCAGGAATAATCAAGCATTCATATGGACTGATCAGTGTCAGGAAGCTTTCGAGTATCTAAAGGAGAAGTTGGTAAGTGCTCCAGTCCTTTGTCTTCCAGCAGAGGGAGTCCATTTTGATGTTTTCTGTGATGCTTCACATCTAGTGCTAGGTTGTGTTCTCATGCAGTAGAGGTCAGTTGTTTCTTATGGGTCTCGGCAATTGCGTCCCCATGAATGAAACTATGCCACCCATGATCTTGAGTTGGCAGCCGTGGTGTTTGCTCTGAAGTTTTTGAGACATTACCTCATTGGTGAGCACTTTGTGGTTTTCACCAATCATACGAGTTTGAGGTATGTTTTCTCCCAACGTGACTTGAACTTGAGGCAGCATCGGTGGATGGAGTTCTTGCAGGAATACGACTTTGAAATATCATATACACCTGGAAAAGGGAATGTTGTAGCTGATGCACTAAGTCGAAAGTCACGTAATGATGTTGTGTGTGAATCTGGTTATTCCTGGAGAGTGGTGGAAGAGCTATCAGCTTTACATCTTGATATGGGAGAAGTTGGGGGTAGAGGTTGTCTTTTCCAGATGACTGTGCAGTCATCCCTGATGCAGAAGGTGGAAGAGTCTCAGTTGGGTGATCTAGAGGTGGAAGTTTAGAGAGACAAAGTTGTTTGTGGTGAGGCCCCTAATGGTTGGTCGGAGGATGAACAACATCAATTGTTGTATCATGGCAGGATTTTCGTTCCCTTGGCGATGCGCGAGACGGTTCTCCGAGAGTTCCATAGTTCACCCTTGGCAGTACATCCTGGTGTGACGAAGATGTACCGATCCTTGAAGAGTCAGTTTTGGTGGCTTGGGCTGAAGCGTGCGGTTGCAGAGTGTGTGTCTCGATGTTTAGTCTGCCAGAAGGTGAAGGCCGATCACCGTGTTCCTGGTGGTCTTCTCCAGCAATTAGAGATTCCTCAGTGGAAGTGGGAGGACATCTCAATGGACTTTGTTACAGGTTTACCTCGAGCTCCGGGAGGACATGATGCTATATGGGTGGTAGTGGATCGTTTAACAAAGTCGGCCCACTTCATAACGATCAAGGAGTCGAGCTCAGGGGAAGTTTTGTCGGGGCAGTATCTAGAGGAGGTGGTGAGACTTCATGGAGTACCTAGGACGATCATTTCTGATCGAGATCCTTGTTTTACCTCTAGGGTGTGGAGAGGTCTCCAGCATGCTTTTGGCTCTCAACTGTTCCTTAGCACTGCTTTTCATCCTCAAAAGGATGGTCTGACAGAGCGAACCATCCAGACTCTTGAAGACATGTTGCGCTCTTGTGTTCTTGATTTTGGAGGTTTATGGATAAATAACTTACCATTGGTAGAGTTCGCTTACAATAATATTTTTCACTCTACCATCGGTATGGCGCCGTTTGAAGCCTTGTATGGCCAGCCATGTCGTTCTCCATTGTGCTGGACTGGGGTCGGAGAGTCAGCAATTCTCAGACCAGAACTAGTGCAGAATACAACAGAGATGGTTCAGGTGATTCGTGAGAGGATGAAGACAGCACAGGATCATCAGAAATCATACGCTGATCAAATAAGGAGACCCTTAGAGTTTAATGTTAGGGATCATGTGTTTCTGAAGGTTACTCCCCGTCATGGGCAGCGAAGGTTTGGTCGTGGAAGTAAGCTTTCTCCCCGGTTTGTTGGGCCTTTCGAGGTGTTAGCTCGTGTTGGAGTTGTGGCGTATCGAGTAGAACTCCCTCCTCAGATGAGTCGGATACATGATGTTTTCCATGTATCAAAGATCCGTCGTTATCTTCATGATGAATCTCATGTTATCGATTGGGGAGAGATCGATATTGATAATGATGCAACCTTCGAGGAGCGACCTATGGAGATTCAAGACCAAAAGGAGAAGGTGTTGCGTGGGCGTTCTATCCCCTTAGTTCGTGTCTTGTGGAGACACGGTGGCATGGAGGAGAGTAAATGGGAGCGTGAGCCACAGATACGTGCTCAGTACCCAGAGTTGTTTAATGTTTAACTCCTTTCATGTAATGATGTTTCCTTTATGGTTAGACCCTTCATGTTTTATTTATGTACCTTTGATGTGATGTTATGATTGAATTTTTTGTATATGGATTGTTTGTTCCCACACTCTCAGATGTCGTAGTTTTGTTCCAGCTTTTGAACAACTCATGGTGGTTTTCCCCTGAGAGGTATCTTATGGGGTGGTTGTTCGGACCCCTCTTTTCTTCTGGGTTGGTTTTTAATTCTCGAGGACGAGAATGTTTTGAGAGGTATCTAATGTAATGGACTGGACCTCTCCGGTCCATTACTTTGTGAAAATGTGGCGTTGGAGGTGTTCCAGGAGGTCAAGGTGACTTATCCCCAACACTTTGCCAAATTTCCAGTTCTGTGAACAGTGATTCCAGTTTTATGAACAGTATCGGTAGGTGAACAATGTTTCTATCGGTGAGGTTCAGTGAACAGTGTTTCTATCGGTGAGGTTCTATCGGTAGACTTCTAACGGTAAACTTGAACAGTGTTTCCAGAACGGTAACCTTCTATCGGTAGACTTCTAACGGTAGACTTGAACAGTGTTTCCAGAACGGTAACCTTCTATCGGTGGACTTCTAACGGTAGACTTGAACAGTGTTTCCAGAATGGTAACCTTCTATCGGTAGACTTCTAATAGTAGACTTGAACAGTGTTTCTATAACAGTAACCTTCTATCGGTAGACTTCTAACGGTGGACTTGAACAGTGTTTCTAGAACGGTAACCTTCTATCGGTAGACTTCTAACGGTAGACTTGAACAGTGTTTCCAGAACGGTAACCTTCTAACGGTGACCTTCTAACGGTAGACTTGAACAGTGTTTCCATAACGGTAACCTTCTATCGGTGGACTTCTAATGGTAGACTTGAACAGTGTTTCCAGAACGGTAACCTTCTAACGGTGACCTTCTAACGGTAGACTTGAACAGTGTTTCCAGCTTCCTACAGTTTCGCCCCTTTGACGTTTCCTTTGACGTAAAATACATTTAAAGCCTAGATTTAAGGACTCTTAAGGCCGATTCAAATGCCATAAATCCTATATTAATTATTCCTAAGGCCTGGATGTATTTACTTGGTCAAACAGCATGGGTTAATGCGATCCGTTTTTAATGGAGAATTAACCGGATCTTAAACCGTCGCCCCATTAAACCATAAAAAAAGGGACGATATATCATTCTCCCATGTTATTCCTCTTTGTTCTTGTCTATGAGATGCTAAAACCTTTCAATCCTTCCCATAGGATTTTCACAATCAAACTTTACTCCTCGGATCAGTTTCGCTCTGTTTTGATGCAACCAAGCTGTGTCGATCATTCTTCGATATAAGGTATGTTTATCATCATTACTTCATGGGTCATCTTCTCTTGTTCTCCTTTACATATTAGCATGTAATATCCATTCTTCTAATGGGATTTTCTTGGGGTTTGGTTGGTGCGGAACTACCATGGCATCCTCAGGTGGATGTAGTTGTCGCGAGAGGAGGATTGTGACCCGTTGTGTGGATAAAGGACATCAAGAACTCTTCGAGGTAGGGGATTCATGGCTTCTCTAATTGTATATGTGCAATTGTAGAATTAGCATGATTTAGTCCTTTGGATCACAATGAAATTGACTTAATTAAATACTTGAACCGGATTAAAAGAATTGGTTGATCGCATGTTGTTACTTTATACCGTGATAACGGTTTGCCTCATGTTTTTCTAGATAGAGTGATATCTATGATCTCATTGATTTGTTTTTCATTCATGATAGAAATTGATAATGAACGTAAAGCCAGAATTAATTGTTAATTAATTGGCTAAAGATAAAGTGGCATGTAAATTAATCTGGTTATTGTCGTTGTTTTAGTTGTTCTAATTTAAGGATAATCAAATTAGGGAAGTAAGCATGGTTATTTAATTGTGATAGCTTACTGATTAGGTATCCCATAATTGGAACCTACGAATAATAAATCTTCTAATTAAATATGGATTAAAGAACAGATTGTGTGGGAATTTCAAAAAGGGTTCTGAGTTACCCTCTTGTTTGTTAAAGGGTCAAGAGCCCATGGTTGTGATTGTTGTTTTCCTGCTGCTTGTGCTGTGATGTGACCCTGGATGGCTGTTGTGATATGTGGAGGCATGGAGGCCTTATGGTGGTGGCAGCAGATGACGCCTAGAGTGGCGAGATGCATCAGTTTATGCATGTGGGTGTCGGGGAGGACACTAGGGGTGATGGAATAGGATGGATGTGGTTGCTGGATGCTTGCGGTTTTCATTGAATGTTAATCTGCTTTGCTTTTCCCCACTGCTCATGGTAGCTGGTCTTGCTGCCCTTCTTCCGAAGGAGGCGAAGATGCGCGGGGTATGCCACGTGCTTTCTGTGTTTATCCTCTCGAGGGAGAATGGGTCTATGCTCTTTCTATAGGCGGCAAAGACTCGACGGGTGGTATATATACTCACCGTGTTGAGCCTCCTTTGTGTTTAGAAGCATAGGATGCTTTTCTAGAATGCCTGGGAATATTGAAAAGTAATTCTGTAATGAATGTTTGATTAAATGGTGAAAATCCATGGGGATGGAGATACTAGAATTTAAAGGTGATGTGAATCTTAAAAGGAGCATTTGATTTTAAATGTGATGCCAATTCAGTTTAATGTGGAATTGTTCATGGTTAATCAATGTATAAATAATTAATTAACATACAATGGAATTGATAAAATGGGAATGGAGTAATCTAATAAAGCTCTTAAAATGTTGTGTGCTTATAGGACACCTAGTCTTAGAAGTAGCAGCCTGGAGTCTGAGAGACGTTAGCTGCAGTTGTATCTAAGAATAGGTAATGCCCATAGGGTGGATGTGAGTTATATATATATTCTGTACTTTTTTGTGTTTCTATACGCTACTCCACCCTGTCGGTAAGGGAAACTGACACCCCGGGGGTTCTAAGCCCTGGGGGTGTTTTTCCCAACATTCTGATGGGAGGTTGAATGGCTGGCTACCCCCTTTTTGGCCCCACTCTCTTCTCTTGGTAGATACATGTGCCAACAGGAACAACTGTTAGTTTCCCCATATATGTGTGTAGAGGGCTGTAATGGCTTGTGGTTATTCCACACACATATATTCTGGATATAGTATCCTATGGACTACTATAGGTGTAATGTGTATAGGCTGTCATGGCTTGAGGATCCCTACTCGGTGTATGGGCTATAATGGCTTGAGGTATAATACTTGATGTATGATACATGTTATGCGGGCTGTGGTGGCTCCCGGAACATACCTGGTTACTGTTGGTTGTGGGGATGGTGTGATGATTCGCCCAGGTGTCTGCAGGCAAGCCTTTGTGGTGCACGAGGTGCAGATTGGGGAGCTTAGCCCAGGTGTCTGCGGGCAAGACTTTGGAGAGAGATGCACAGGACGTATGTCGTTGGGGAAAAGCGGCAAACCAGTGGGGAAGTAGTAGCGGGGTAACCTTGAGATTCTTTAATATATTCTATATTCTTGTATGCATTACTTGGTGAGAGTATCCATGGTAAGGTTGGGAACTTAGTATACCTGTTTAGGTGACCAGTTAGTTTCACTTGTTTTTCACTGGGCTTTAGCATGCTTTCTTTAATTTTGCGCGAGAGGCTTGGGGAGGATCCTACTGAGTATACTGTTATACTCACCCTATGTATATATAAACTATTTTCAGGTCACATGGAGCAGTTTGGGGATCAAGTTGGTTACTACTAGCTTGTGGTTGGAGGAAGAGCCGTTTGGACTTGTGGTCACTGTCGTTTTACTTTCTTTTGGGTACTTTTAGTTTCCCCTTTCAGTTGTAGTACTTTTGCATGACATTTCATATATGTACTTGGATTTCTTTTATATTTCAGTTCTGATTTGTATTTGATTGGAGTCTATTCTATCTCTCTCTTCTGCATGTGTTCTCTTAGAGGGTAATGCCTCTCATTTGTATGTTTATTATACCCTCGGTGCTAGTCGCCAACCCGGGGCCTACTGGAGGCAGGACTCGGGGGTCATTATCTCTCTTCTCACATTGCCGGCCCAGGAGGGGTACACTTTGTGGGGAGGGGGTAGTGACACTTTTCCCTTTGGATATGGTGGAATAAATAGAGAAAATGACACTTTATCATTCCATTTAAACCTAATAATAGACTCGGGTATATTTAGTAAACTCATTTAATCGACTTTTATTATGATTCTACCATGTATACAAATGTATATTTTTTCCAAAATCACATAAGTAACTCAAAAATGTAGAGATCCATTAATTCCTTTTTACTTGATCAATGAATAAATATTGTGATCTTTATATGATTCTATCAAGATTCATTTCATCTATCATGTTTATGCAATTAAATTGACTAGATATCACATAGAATTTCAATCATATCAATTCTTTTTATAATACCAAGTGAACCGAGATTTTGATATCAAATGCTCAAATGGTAACGGGCCATATTTGGAGTGAGTATTTACATAGTTCATGTGAGTGGCATATCCATCCTCCTCTCTCACTTCTAGGTTTATATGGAGTGGGTTGGGGCTACTGGTCATGTATTGGGCATGGTATGCCTCTCGGCCTTTGGGTCATGTATTGCGGGTCAGTCGGGCCTTGTTCCTTGCGCATGAGGTTCATGTACGGGTTCCCCTTAAACCCTTAAAAGGTGTATTATCCATAATAAAATAAAAAAAGAAGGCCTTCAGGCCATTCGGGCGGTATATGGAGTGGTTTCTTGAAAAGGGGATCTCGGTGACCAGCCTTTGGTGGTGATTCCCCCTCCCCTTTTAGCTTCAATTCCTCCCTTCCCCTCTCTCGTTATAGTGATTTTTCATCTTTTTTTAGGCTTTGGGGATGATTATGTTCTCATATGTTTCTCTAATTATCTTACCTGATGGTACCTTATAGATCTAGGGTTTCCTTTCCCTTCTTCTTCTAGTTGGGGTTCCCATTTCCCTTTAATGTTTTAGGGCTTCAGCTAGTTGTTTTCATTATTGTGGTCATGGTTCACTATGGAAGCCTTAATTCACTTTTGCTATACTCTTTCTTCATGATCCTTGATTTTATTCCCCATGTTGGATTGGGGTAGGGTATATTTAGGTAGTTTTGGATTCTCTAATTGAGAATCTGAGGGTGGAGTAGGAGACATGTCTTGCATTGGTTTCCTCTCTTTCTCTACTATGCATCTAGGTTTGTTATGATGCTAGTGGTTGAGGCTTTTTATAGAGGTCTTGGTATACTCAAACTCTACTCTTACTTCTAGGAATATCATGAAAGACCCAAATTTGGCTTTATGGGGTGGTTTTCTAGTGGTTTTAGGATGTGTTGGTTGAGTGATTGATGATGTTTCAAGAGGTGTGATTTTCTTTGGTATCTATATAGTAAAGGAGGATCATGATTTTTCATCCTTTATGATAATGAAGATGTTTTGGTGGAGTTTTTTTGTAGCGGTTTTCTTTAATATTAGTTTAATGTTCCTAATGATGATGGAAGAAAATGCGTTTCTAGGGTTGGGGTTCATTCAGTGATGGATTCTCCTAGTTCTTTCTAACTTGAAGATGTTTTTTTCTTTCTTTATTGGTGGTTTCTCCAAACTTTTGGTGTGAAATTTTGATGTTGTACCTATTATCAATGATTTTATGAAGGTTTCGTGGTTGGATCTATTCCATTTATTCATCTTCGATCACTACAAGGGTACATCGGCTAGATCAGTCAACAAAGGTTCAATGGGTTTCTTACAATGAGATGATGTTTTGTGGGTTATCACTAGTGAAGTGGATAAAATGAAAGGTCAAGGGGTGTGACTATAGGTTGATTTCAATTTGTGATCTCATATCCCAAGGAAATTAGGTGGTGATGGCATAAATACTTTGGAATTAATGGGATTTTGAATATTTGAATATATGGTTTTTTTATGTATTAAATTTTTAATTTTATTTTTGAAATTTGGGTGTTGGTGGTTTGTATCCCATTGAATGTGAGGTTACCACTAGACCATAAAGTGTATTTTTAAAAATAATTAAAAAAATGGATTTGGATGCCAATAGAACTTATGTGAGAACTATCCATAAATTATTAATGGAATGAGAGTCCTTATTCACTTAACCACTTCATTTGTTCTAGTATCTATTGGTTTAAAAGGAAAATTTGGATGAATATAACCCAGAAAAAGAGTGATCTAATTTTTTCCCTAATTTAGCATAATTATCAAGAATATATTGATTTTTTATAGGGACTGATAATGTTCCCTAAAATCTTTGTGTATTTTATTATATATTTCCTTAAATTTTTCCTAAGTTTCATATAGGGAAATCTTAGCTAGCATGGACTTGGATTTTTCTTAGGCCACCCTTTATGGGTTTTCAACCTAACAAGTTTCATGCCTTTTCCATTTCATAAGCTCTCCATCTTCCATAAACCACACAAACCACATGCCCATCAATAATATACTCGACATTTTTCTGAGGATCCTTTTTTTGGTTTTCATCCTTGAAGCATTGTGTCTCTTTCTATTGGTTGTTTAAGGTCCTTTAGACTAAAATGTTGTTGTAGTTTAGGGTCTTCTGGATTAGACTATCTATTGTTTTATTTAAGGGTCTTCTATCTTAGATTATATTTTCTTATTGTTTAGGGTCTTATCAATCAGACCTTATATGTACATAGTTTAGGTTCTTCAAGCTTGAACCTTCTATTTCTATATTTTATGTTCTTATTTATAATAACTTCTATTGATTTAGTTTAGGTTCTTCAAGCTCAGACCTTTTATTTCAATATTTTATGTTTTTTTCTCAAACCATATATTTTTTTATAAGCCTATGAAATGGAATGGATGAAGGATGGGTATTCATGAAGGGTTTGGGTACCCCAAATCCTTACTGAGATGATGGAGGATGGCTATTCATTATGGGTTCTAATGCCCATCATCCTAGATGAGATTAATTTTACATATGGAGGCATAATTAGAGGGATGAAAAATCCACTTGAACAGTTGAAATATGGTTTTTGTAAATCATATGTCTGATAGTTTGAACCGAGGGTGATGTAATGGGGAAGACACATCAGGGATGACAAAAAAAATACTCTAAGGTGATGAGTTCCACTATGATGTTTCCAGGACTCATGAGGATTGGAGGTCCTTTCCAATAAAGAGTATATGTCTCTAGTTAACAGTTCAGAGGACCTTATATAGATCCAACACATATGTGGTCAAACAAAGGGGTCCTCGCTCCTTTCCAAGGTCCATTAGAGATCTATGAATATTTAAAGTCATGTATAGTAAAGTAAAGTATGGGAGAAAGACTATACAAGGAGGGTTCAGACACGCTGGGGGTAGTTTTGTTTTATGGTTGTAAATATTTTTTCCTACACCATATGGTTTCGAGTTATATCTTGTGGTATATCAAAATGATTGATAATGGAATATCACATTCCTGATTTGAGAATGGGTATAATACACAGTGACGTAATGTCGATCATGTCAAATCCACTTAAATAGTCTAGTTATGGGGTTTTAAATCATGGTATAGGAATATTTGAGTCAACTAAAAATGGTTTGGGGGCTAGTGGACATTGGTCGACCGTAATAAATGGTGGAGACTAGCATCACATGTATCTAGGAAAATAGATCATGGATTTAAATGGGATCTTTCCTCTATGATCATAACACACATTAGGCACATGCTATAAGAAATTACATTATTAACCAATGAATTTTTGTGGGTCCCCTTTAGAAAATTTATCCCCTATTAAAAATATACTATATGGAAGAACTAAGAGAAGTAACTCAAGGATATGTCGTTTAAGGAGAACGGTATCAACTTGAGGAATGGGTAAGTGTTAGCTTAGAATTCGAATACATGAAGGTGGTTTGTGTAAAATGAAATATTCAAGAAAGGTTAGGGAACCCTAAATTTGTTATCACCACCTAGTGAACATGTTATCATAGTAAAGAGATTTGAAAAATCATTACTCTAACTTTTTCCTGGACCAGGGGGTCCAGCGAGCATGGATCTACTTTTACTAGGGAAAGTAGATAGGACCTAAAAACATTATTCATTTCTTATTTACACTCGAACCATTAATTATTATCTAGAGATAAATATTTTAATGAGTAGATACTTGACTTTTTATCATACCACCCTTTATGGGTTTTCATCATGGCGTGTTTTATGTCTCTTTCATTAGTAGTTTAGGGTTTTGTGATTTGGAACATCAAAGGATAAAGATTAAGGTCTTAAGATTTTGACTAAAGTACATATAGTTTAAGGTCACGATGCACATGAACCTGATATTATGGTAGTTTTACACAACATCTTAATTAGGATCCCAAAGGTTAAAAGTACTCCTACACTTTCCCAAGTGGAATATGAGAATGTCATAAATCATAGATAAAGGTTCTTGAATCACAAATAATGATATGAAACAGACATGTTGAGGATTATCTTGAATCACTCTATGGTTTTGAGCTCCATTGTAATGATTTCGAGGCCCACAAGGATCATAAACCATTTTTTCAAGGAAAATACACATCTAGTTGATGGCCAAAATCTCATATATAAGAGCCAGGGGAAGACATTTTTATTCAAAAAAAGGGTCCCATGAAATTGGGTGTTCTTTTTCAAGGGACATAGGAGGTTTTTGGTAATATGAGGTACTTAATACATTAAGTGTTGTTTATAAATTGAGGAGATAGATGAGGTTATGAAAGTACAATGTACTTTGGTTGACCAAGGTTGGGATTTTGTGGTCCTTTTGTAAGGAGTAATAATAGATAATGGTCTATATAATGTAGTGTCATATAGTGGGGGTGAATTTATCATTTAGTTTAATGTCATGCAAAAAGTTCATCTTCCTTGTAATTTAACATCATATGGTAATAATTCAGGAACTAATGTGAAATTGTGAAATATATCCTTAAAGATACTTTTCCTTGGTCAAGGGTTTTTAGATTCAAGAGGAATATTTTATCCTTTCATAAGTATAATGGTGGCTATCCATCTGTTAAAGACTTCCCTATATAGATCTATCTCATGTGTAATCATGTCATGTGTTGATCTGATTCATATGTAGGTTAAGTGAGTCTTTATAACACGATCGTCCTTAAGAATATGAATGTGCAATTTTTATGTATGGTCTTACCTAGGTTTCCCAATGCATATTTTAAGGGAAGAAATCATGCTCTAGTCATCTATTTTAAGGATATACCTCTACATAGATCTAACTTGTATTGAAGGGAGAGTGACTTGTTTTTTCTTTCTTTAGTTAGTCTTGACATCATGGTCGAATAAGGGGTCCTCTACATAAATTAGGCTCATGTGTAGGGAAAGGGAATTTACATATTTCATTCTAGCATGGAGACAAAATATTCATTCCTATCACATATTTATGGATAGTATGGAATGCTCTAATAAATTTCAATCCTTGATGGATGGACTATATGCCTTGTAGTTTAATTCCATTCAACTAGGATGTTGTCGTGTAGTTAAAAATCATGTGACTAGGATGATGTCATGCAGTTTAACATCATGTGACTAGGATATTATCGTGCAGTTTAATTTCATGGGACTAGGATATATCTCTAAG
This sequence comes from Viscum album, assembly GCA_963277665.1. Lineage (NCBI taxonomy): Eukaryota > Viridiplantae > Streptophyta > Magnoliopsida > Santalales > Viscaceae > Viscum > Viscum album. Next base: position 597,295,919 of record OY728134.1, on the reverse strand, counting down.
ATGAAATACTAACTTAGGTCAATCAGGTCATCATAGGTGATGCATACCCTAGGATATAGGGGTACAAGAATAAGATAATATAATCTTTCTTTTAAAATGGTTATGATGAATAAATGTGTAACATCGGGGGTATCTGAATCTATCTGAATAGTTGGTATATAGAAAGTGAAAATCATAACCCAAGAATATCTAAGTTAACTGGGAGTGAAGAATAGTAGTTATGATTCAACCATTATTAATGGTAGAGATCCCATATCCCTCACAGTCTGGACAATAGCTCCTAGATTTAAGGGGGGGATCTCATTTGGGGAAAGATCTACTAGGTGAAAGATATGAGGCATTGAGTTATTCACTAGTGAATCCTTATGTTTTCCTTTTATATTGATCATTACAAATTACTAGTTTTCTATAGGGAAGAATTAGGAGTAAGGGAGCCCAAGGTTCAGGGAGTTTTAATATAAGGGTATCAACACAAGGAATTGGTTGGTATCAAATCATATATCAAATATATGAATTTGGTTCAAAGAGAATGTATAAGTCAAGAAGGGTTTGAGCACCATAAATTCTATTCCAATTTTTATTGTACACATATCGAGATGAAGGGATAAAACATGTTATTCTTGAATATAAACCATCATAGGGAATGATCCATTCAATGTGAATACCTCTTACCATGAAATTTAATGTCGTATGATAAGGGTGTTGTTCCCTATATTTGGATATAACACACCTCAATCACACTGGTCAGAGTAATTTTCTAGGTTCTCTAAGCTCGCATGAGTCATTCTTAGAGTAATAAACAAGATACAACTGGATAGTTTATTGAGCTATAATAGAGTGAAATATGGAGAATATGTGGGGGTACTCTAATTTAGGTATGAGGAGGAATCCCCACACAAATGTGCTTATCATTGAGGAACTTAGTTGATAATGATTAGAATCCATGTTTGGGTATGAAATAGAGGATCCAGGTGTCACTACATATCCCATAGTATGGGAATCAATCCACACGTAGTTCTTATCAGATAATTCTCTACGCATGTCTGAACCATATACAAGGGAAGGGAAATTTTTTCATCATATTCGGACTTCTGACTCAATATATGGGCATCACAATGTATCATGTGGTAATAGGATTAAATATAAATGTAATTATTATCAAATAATCCCCTACACAGGTCTGAACCATACATAAAGGAAGGGGATTTTTTTGCATCACAACTAGACCCAGGACTCAAGATCTAGGAATAACTACATATCTTGTGGTAATAAGAATCAATCCAAAAATATTTATTAGAAAGAAAATCGATACAAAAATAAGGTTTGTGTACAGGGAAGGTTTGTTTTATCGTTACGTCATAGTTAGACCTAGGATCGGAAAACTTGGAATCACTACATATTTTTTTAGTGCAGGAATCAAGACACATGTAGTTCTGATATAAATTCTATGTAGTTTATAGTCCTACAACCAGGACTTGGAATATGAATTCATAAACTAGAAATTCATTATTAATCCCTCTTGTAGTTGGGGAAATGGATAAAATTTATCATGTACTTAGGTGGAAAAAGGGTGTGTCCAAAAAGATTTTAAAGCTCAAGGAAGTTAGGTCTTCATAAAAGATACATACCTCAAAATGAAATGGTACAAGAATGTGATATCATAATATTTATTTGAAAATGGGTACGATTCAAAGATGAGTTACATTAAGGGTATCTGAATCTACTTGAATAGTTGGGTTATGGAAATTGTAAATCATAACCGAAGAATATTGAAGTCAATAGTATAAGAGGACCGATGTGTATAAATCTACCAATAATAATGGTGGAAGACCATATTTCACACATTCAAATAAATAGCTCCAATATTTAAGTGGGGTTAGTCCTCTAGGACCGAATCCATTGGGCACAAGCTCATAGTTGTTGCGTTATTCACCATCAAATCCCAGTGGGGTCCCTTTGGATTAACTAGTCATCATTACTAGTTTTTTACAGGGGAGAACCAAGAGCAGGGGATCCAAAGGTTCATGGAGTTCCAAGATAAGAATATCAACTCGAGGAATTTGTTGGTATCAACTAGGGTATAGAAGATATGAAGTTGGTTCACTGGTAACATATGAGTCAAGAAGGTTTCAAGCACCCTAATTCTTACACTAGTTTTTATTGAATATATTTTCAAGGTGAAGGGATAAAACATGAAATTATTGAATACACATTCATTAGGGGGACTATCTATTTGACATTAAGGACTCTTTTCATATAGTTTAACATCATGTTATAAGGATATAGTAGTGAAATTTAATGTAACAGCCCGAGATTTTATGAAAAATATTCTTTTTAATTTTATTAATGTCTTGTGTTGTACGCTACACCAAAAGGAGCTTGCACAACACGCATCTTTGACTTGCCTTGAATTACACGCAATCGCAACCTTCCTCGATAGCGTGTGTAGTACGCAATACTCAGTTTCACGAAACAACGATATGCTATTAAAATATTATTAAAACTAGCCGTTATGAATAGTAATAACCACTTTTTAAATTTTAGAAATTTTATCTCTAAAAATGGACTTCATTTTTGGATTCGGAGTATCGAATTTAGCCTAAGGTGAAATTTTGGTACTTTTCGGATAACTTTCATATTCTGATGAATAGTGAAAATTACTAAATTATAATTAAAAACAACTTTTTTAATCGAAATAATTAATAGTGATAAATTATTAATTTGAGTTGTTTTAAAGTATATTTAGAATATATTTTTACAATTTAATACAATGTTGGTCATTGAATGTAATTTCACATTTAAACCAGACATAATCAAGTGTCAATCTTTTGATAGATATTGTTTCTTAAAAACACGCTATTTGTTTTAACAACGGGATTTAATTATAAAATTAATTAATGCAACTTCTATGTTATGAATATGGTAAAATAGACTTCATTTTTGAATTCGGAATATGAAATATAGCTTAGGATGAAATTTTGGCATTTTTCTGAAAAACATCAATTTTTGATGAATAGTGAAACTACTAAGTGGTAGTTAAAAACTGAATTTTTCATAAAACTTAATTTTACTGCTTATGTGAATGGAATTTCAAAAATCTGAGAGACACAGTTGATGTTTGTAAGTAAAATGTGGTTCAATGAGATGAAAATAATTTTTGGTGAATAGTAACTTTTTACTTTTATTTACTACGGTTAAAAGTAAATAGGGTAATTAAGGGTAAGAATGATATTGATATTACCCTAACACATGTCCTAATTCTATTGGACAAGTGTATCTCGACCAAAAATAACCTTAAGTGTAAAATATTATCATTTAGGCCCAATTGGATTAGATTAGGACATTTATTATTATTTAATTCAAAGAATAGTTAAAAGAGTTAAAATCAAAGTATATTTACTAAAACATTTTTAATATAGGGTTGTACATAAGATAAATTCGATTGTAAATATTCATTAGAAAGATAAAAATATTTCCTACATGATTGTATTTTATTTGTAATTTTTAGACATCATATAATTTAATTTATTTATGACACAAAGATGATGCAGTAATTATCTTATTAATGAAATATTGACATAATTGATATTATAAATACCAAAATAAATGTAATTTAAGACTTTTTATGAATTCCACTAATTTTCTAGGTTACTATGATATATTAGTGTTGATTTAATAAACTTGGTTCGAACATATAATTCTTTTATGACTTTCACAAAAATCATATATCAAATAGTGTCAAAATTGACACAAAATAGTTTTTAAATCAAATATTATATTATTAATTGTTATTTTATTCCTAAAAATCTAAGGTTCGGCCAAATGACTTAGATAAGGATATATATTAATAATAAACAATTTGGGGTTCTTTTGGCATGTTATAGTAAGTGTATTAACCATATAGTGTAAGAAAACAAAAAGACACGGTAAAAGTTAAATTATTTAACTTAGAGTTAAATCTAATTGATAAGGTTAAAATAATACCCTAAACTTGTCTAAATTATATTGGATGATAGGATTTCGACCCATCCCCACTTTAGCTTCTAAATAAGACCCTTTGGAACCATTATAAACCGATTTTTACTTTAATATAAAATAATATTTTGAGATATTCCTAAGGTGCCCCTCTCCTCCCTTATAAAAGGGGACCTCCTCCCCCTCCTCCTCACACCAATTTGAGCACTCAAGCTCGGGCAACCCCTGCCAAAATCCCTTCTCCACTTCCCTAGAATAATCCTAGAGGTCCTGGTCTTCTTCAAAGACCAATCTTAGTTCCCTAAGAGGAGGATTCAAAGAAGCGTTTCAAAGAAGAGGTAATATCCATTACCGATCTTTTCAATTTCTTTCTTCTTCAACATCTTCTTCTTTAGTTGTTTCATGATAAAGTAATAACATCAGTATTTCTTATATACTGATATGTTATTATAAATATGAAACAACTCTAATTCACCTTCTATCCATCCTACGGAAAAATGAAATCACCGCGCGTGCGTACGTACGGAATATCGTCTCCACGCCGTGGTGTAATATATTTTCCGTCACCACCTTAATTGGATTGGTATAATGGTGTAATGAGTAAATATATATGATTATTATAAATTTATATTGATACTGAAATAGTATACATACACTTCAACACAATTCCACGACCATGGGAACGATATCATCGCTCGTGCGTACGTACGGACTACCGTCTCCACGACGCGATGAGATTCATTCTCCATGTTAACCATTTAAGAATGATTAAAAAGTATATATAAGAAATAATAATGAAATATATGACATTATAAAGCTACTGGATTTATGTATATATGTATTTCATCTACTTACTTCCATTCAAGACAATAAGGAAAGGAAAACAATGTTCATGCGTACGTACGGACTACCGTCTCCATGAACGGTGTTTTTCATTTCATTTATCTATCTATTATATATATATATATACAGAATATATATGATATATAAATCATATTTTATATTCTGGAAGTAAGTAAATCATGATATAAGTAATAATAATGTCAAGAACAACAAGTCAAAACACCTACGATAAATGAAACGATTTTACCCAAAACGCTACTTTAACATGAATTTACAAAATAACGGGTAATATAAAGTCATAAGTGGAACATATATGATATAATAACAATGAATATGATTCTGGAATAAGTCAATAACATGATTTAAATCATATACAGGAGGTTCGGACACTCACAAATCAAGTCGGACCTAAGGTAAGGGAAATATCACAATCTCATTTTTATCTGAGATTGTTTATTCGTAAGTATTTACTGGGGTGTATTTTATCATCCACATACATGTTTCATCAATATGTAATATTATTTCCATCCACCTACAATTGTTTAAATCCATTTTTACCTTTCGGTGAGTTTTTAGTAATATGTATGAAAGGAATCTTTTTTCGTTTTTCGTACGAGGTACTTTTTGACTTTTCCGACAAAAGTACGAAGAATGTTTTTTTTTAACTTATATGGCATGAATGGATTTTTAAAACATTATTTCCAAGAAGCTTCCTTTACAAGTTTTCAAGTTTATTTTTAATCAACTTCTTTTATTTTAAAGTTGTATGACATGTTAAGAAAGGAAAAATGTTTTTGAAGAAGAAAGGATATTTTCCTCAAGAATGGAGTTTAAGTGTTTTATCAAAATTATTTTCCATCTAAGAAAATAAAGGGTTCTGTTTTTATCCCTATTATTACATTTATTTGATTATGTTGTGTTGGAATTATATTTTTATGAATTCCTTTATCTTATATGAATGGTTTTATGATGTCATTTTTATTACATGGGTTATGCAATGATGTATGGTTTATGATTTTGTGGCACACATAAGAATAGTATCATTATGAGATGGGTGGGACCTATATCTCCCTCCAATGCATTGGGTAATGATTTTATATCTCATCAGATAGACATGGATGGAATGGTAGGTTATACCGGTTCAGTGAAACAGGACTGAAACGAGGGTGACTCGATTCAGAAAGGGACTTTGTCCACTAAGATAGTCTTGGCAATGAGTCATGACTAACAAGAAATGATTCTCTATGATTATGTGTGTATGCCACAAAGTTTCATGTTTTAAGTTATGCTTATTGGTATTTCATTTCACTACTATGATTTATCCCATGTTATGAAATTATGCTCTCTTTTTCAGGTTAAGATTCCCAAAAGTTATGTTCTTATGAATATGATGTGATTGATTTTCTTTTGTTTACCCTTACTGAGCATTTGAGCTCACCCTTTTATATTTTCTTTTCCCCAGGATATAAAGAATGGTTTTAGGTATATAAAAAAGGGGAGATCTTTATGGGAGATATTGAGGATCTTTCACCACGATTAGAAGATTACGTTCTGAGTTTCCAAAGACACTAAACTATTACGATCCTTGTGTGTGTGTTTTTTTTATGTACTAAGTATTACGCAAATGTAATGTAATGTCAATGTACGTCAAGATACGGGTCTCTACAGTTGGTATCAGAGGAAAGGTTTAGTCAACCTTTGGAAACTAGGACACGAAAACGTTAGTGAGATCCCTAGAGATATTTCTAAGGTATGTCTAGGGATGTCCCTAAGGATAAGTATACGTATAGGATACAGTCCTAGAACTACGGTAACGATCATAGAATTTAACATAAGATGTTAGATATTGAGGGTACTCCCCCTTTATTATGTTCTTTTCCCTAGCATGATTTTTTCCTCTAACACTATTCTTTTTGGGTTTTAGAAAATGGCTGGAAATAAGATGATTCACGATAATGGAGGATATGATGGAAAATGGAATGATATTCTTCATAATCAATCAAATGAAACGGGATTTGGAAGTCCAAACAACATTATTATGCCGAATCAGAAATCTCATAATATGATCAATAAAGTAAAATTTGTTAAGTTTCCTGACTCGGCTAATAAGAGAAAGATGGAGTTTCATGATGATCATAGAGGAAAGAAAGTTCAATTTACCCTATGTAAATCATGTGGGAAGAGGCATCAAGGAGAATGTTTCAAAGGAACTAGAAGATGCTTTGGGTGTGGAAAAGAAGGACACAAAGCCAGTAAGTGCAATGGAAAAGTTTCAGTTAACACCATGGATGAGGTTAATGGTATTGCTACGACATCAACAATGGTTAAATGTTTTAAATGTGGAATGTGCGGGCATTATGCAAACCAATTCCCTAAGGGAAAGTCTCATGAAGATAATCAGTATGGTCATATAGGAATTATTTATGTGGATGATGATGAAGAGACTACAAATGATATGTGAGATGAAAGAATTGTTGAAGCTCGGTCAATGGTTTAAGAATGTAGTGGAATGATTACATGTTTATCAAGTGTAATGTTATACTATAGAATAAAAAGACATCTAAGGATTGTTACACTATTGTCTTTCCTTAAGTTTTGAAAGTTTAGGATGAATGGTATGAGTAACAATGAAAGGTTATTCAGATATTTTTTGGAAAGTGGATGATATGCACATAATGAAGTGATAAAGAGAAAATGAAATGCTTGACAATATTCATGAGCTCATGATTGATATAAGGACTAAGTGATATCATGGTTTGAGTATATAGAATTTTGAGGATTTTGGTATGTGGAAAGTGTTTAATTTTAACTGCATTCACTAAGGTATTCAAGAGAATACATGATTAAGGACTTTGAATGTTTGGAATGTGACCAACAAAACATATCTTATGATATATGGGGATCGATGATGGTGTTAAATCTCTGGTAATCATTTTCACTATGTTATGAGAGTGGACTGCAGTATTATGGATAAGCCTAAAGATTGGAATGGATTATGTTGGACATAAGTTAGTATTGTTTAAGGATAGAAGTTTTTTTCTATGGGATGTTATAGTAATATAGTTTTAGAAAAAGGACAACCTGCAGAGCGGGCGACAGCCCATCGCGTCGGACAAGGCTGTGGGAATCGAACCCACAACTGAAGTGCGACTGGCCTTTATCGCCTACCACTGGCCTACAGGAAGTCCCTATTTAGTAGAAACTAGTTTTATTATATTAAGCAGTATGATATATAAAGTATAAGTCCATTTTAGGAACCATATATGATTAATCTCACTATAGATCGACTTATGTATATAAATTTTGCTAACCTTTTGAGACAGATGGAATGACCCGTCATTCTATCACATGATCTGCTAACACTTCACGAATAACAAATTCAACTTCATTTATTTAAGAGATGAAGTGGAAATTGTTAAAGGCACGAACAACAGTGAGGTTGTACCAACATAAAGTAAGTATTTATTCTAATTCAAATTCTTTAACATTAGGAAAACGATCTTGAAAACCAAAAATGTTGTCCTAGTGATCTTATATCTGATGAATCGGATGGTACCTTAGATCATCACAAATTTATGGCTTTGTGATTGCTAGCTTTTCCATAGCCATGTCCTCTACCACTCTCCATCAGAACATGATGGTTAGATTTCTCTTCCATATCCATATTTTCACCTATGTGGAAACCCAGTGATTAGTTTATTTGGGTAACCATTAAGTTTCATACTTTTGTTTTTAAAGATTGGTTTTGATATTCCTTTTTACGATGTGGGTTTCTATTAAATAAACTTTCTAATAGTAAACCATTTATAACCCCGACGAATTTTGAGGGCGAAATTCATTTTAAGGGGGGTAGAATGTAACAGCCCGAGATTTTATGAAAAATATTCTTTTTAATTTTATTAATGTCTTGTGTTGTACGCTACACCAAAAGGAGCTTGCACAACACGCATCTTTGACTTGCCTTGAATTACACGCAATCGCAACCTTCCTCGATAGCGTGTGTAGTACGCAATACTCAGTTTCACGAAACAACGATATGCTATTAAAATATTATTAAAACTAGCCGTTATGAATAGTAATAACCACTTTTTAAATTTTATAAATTTTAGCTCTCAAAATGGACTTCATTTTTGGATTCGGAGTATCGAATTTAGCCTAAGGTGAAATTTTGGTACTTTTCGGATAACTTTCATATTCTGATGAATAGTGAAAATTACTAAATTATAATTAAAAACAACTTTTTTAATCGAAATAATTAATAGTGATAAATTATTAATTTGAGTTGTTTTAAAGTATATTTAGAATATATTTTTACAATTTAATACAATGTTGGTCATTGAATGTAATTTCACATTTAAACCAGACATAATCAAGTGTCAATCTTTTGATAGATATTGTTTCTTAAAAACACGCTATTTGTTTTAACAACGGGATTTAATTATAAAATTAATTAATGCAAATTCTATGTTATGAATATGGTAAAATGGACTTCATTTTTGAATTCGGAATATGAAATATAGCTTAGGATGAAATTTTGGCATTTTTCTGAAAAACATCAATTTTTGATGAATAGTGAAATTACTAAGTGGTAGTTAAAAACTGAATTTTTCATAAAACTTAATTTTACCGCTTCTGTGAATGGAATTTAAAAAATCCGAGAGACACGGTTGATGTCTGTAAGTAAAATGTGGTTCAATGAGATGAAAATAATTTTTGGTGAATAGTGACTTTTTACTTTTATTTTCTACGGTTAAAAGTAAATAGGGTAATTAAGGGTAAGAATGATATTGATATTACCCTAACACATGTCCTAATTCTATTGGACAAGTGTATCTCGACCAAAAATAACCTTAAGTGTAAAATATTATCATTTAGGCCCAATTAGATTAGATTAGGACATTTATTATTATTTAATTCAAAGAAGAGTTAAAAGAGTTAAAATCAAAGTATATTTACTAAAACATTTTTAATATAGGGTTGTACATAAGATAAATTCAATTTTAAATATTAATTAGAAAGATAAAAAGATTTCCTACATGATGGTATTTTATTTGTAATTTTTAGACATCATATAATTTAATTTATTTATGACACAAAGATGATGCAGTAATTATCTTATTAATGAAATATTGACATAATTGATATTATAAATACCAAAATAAATGTCATTTAAGACTTTTTATGAATTCCACTAATTTTATAGGTTACTATGATATATTAGTGTTGATTTAATAAACTTTGTTCGAACATATAATTCTGTTATGACTTTCACAAAAATCATATATCAAATAGTGTCAAAATTGACACAAAATAGTTTTTAAATCAAATATTATATTATTAATTGTTATTTTATTCCTAAAAATCTAAGGTTAGTCCAAATGACTTAGATAAGGATATATATTAATAATAAACAATTTGGGGTTCTTTTGGCATGTTATAGTAAGTTTATTAACCATATAGTGTAAGAAAACAAAAAGACACGGTAAAAGTTAAATTATTTAACTTAGAGTTAAATCTAATTGATAAGGTTAATATAATACCCTAAACTTGTCTAAATTCTATTGGATGATAGGATTTAGACCCATACCCACTTTAGCTTCGAAATAAGACCCTTTGGAACCATTATAAACCGATTTTTACTTTAATATAAAATAATATTTTGAGATATTCCTAAGGTGCCCCTCTCCTCCCTTATAAAAGGGGACCTCCTCCCCCTCCTCCTCACACCAATTTGAGCACTCAAGCTCGGGAAACCCCTGCCAAAATCCCTTCTCCACTTCCCTAGAATAATCCTAGAGGTCCTGGTCTTCTTCAAAGACCAATCTTAGTTCCCTAAGTGGAGGATTCAAAGAAGCGTTTCAAAGAAGAGGTAATATTCATTACCGATCTTTTCAATTTCTTTCTTCTTCAACATCTTCTTCTTTAGTTGTTTCATGATAAAGTAATAACATCAGTATTTCTTATATACTGATATGTTATTATAAATATGAAACAACTCTAATTCACCTTCTATCCATCCTACGGAAAAATGAAATCACCGCGCGTGCGTACGTACAGAATACCGTCTCCACGCCGTGGTGTAATATATTTTCCGTCACCACCTTAATTGGATTGGTATAATGGTGTAATGAGTAACTATATATGATTATTATAAAGTTATATTGATACAGAAATAGTATACATACACTTCAACACAATTCCACGACCATGGGAACGATATCATCGCTCGTGCGTACGTACGGACTACCGTCTCCACGACGCGACGAGATTCATTCTCCATGTTAACCATTTAAGAATGATTAAAAAGTATATATAAGAAATAATAATGAAATATATGACATTATAAAGCTACTGGATTTATGTATATATGTATGTCATCTACTTACTTCCATTCAAGACAATAAGGAAAGGAAAACAACGTTCATGCGTACGTACGGACTACCGTCTCCATGAACGGTGTTTTTCATTTCATTTATCTATCTATTATATATATATATATACTGAATATATATGATATATAAATCATATTTTATATTCTGGAAGTAAGTAAATGATGATATAAGTAACAATAATGTCAAGAACAACAAGTCAAAACACCTACGATAAATGAAACGATTTTACCCAAAACGCTACTTTAACATGAATTTACAAAAGAACGGGTAATATAAAGTCATAAGTGAACCATATATGATATAATAACAATGAATATGATTTTGTAATAAGTCAATAACATGATTTAAATCATATACATGAGGTTCGGACACTCACAAAGCAAGTCGGACCTAAGGTAAGGGAAATATCACAATCTCATTTTTATCTGAGATTGTTTATTCGTAAGTATTTACTAGGGTGTATTTTATCATCCACATACATGTTTCATCAATATGTAATATTATTTCCATCCACCTACAATTGTTTAAATCCATTTTTACCCTTCAGTGAGTTTTTAGTAATATGTATGAAAGGAATCTTTTTTCGTTTTTCGTACGAGGTACTTTTTGACTTTTCCGACAAAAGTACGAAGAATGTTTTTTTTAACTTATACGGCATGAATGGATTTTTAAAACATTATTTCCAAGAAGCTTCCTTTACAAGTTTTCAAGTTTATTTTTAATCAACTTCTTTTATTTTAAAGCTGTATGACATGTTAAGAAAGGAAAAATGTAAAGACCCGGAAATTTCAAGGAAATGTTTTTCTTAATTTTCTTTGGAATTTTACAAGAACGCAGTTTCTGACGGCGCCTGATTCTGAGGCCCGGTGTGCCCAGAATCAATTTCCGAAGTTTGGCTCGGGTACGTTCAGTGAACGAACGAGCGGGAATTTCTAACTTTTGAACCAGTGCCCGGAATCAAATTCCGAGGGCACCGATGGAACCGTAGCGCCAGTTTTTGCTTAGGAATGCCTTTCTTGGAGTTGCGTTTTCTTGGGAGCAGTTGTTTAATAAGGTTGTGGTTTAAGTGTAAAGAAAAATAAAATTTGTGTTACAAATTTTATTTATCTTCTTAAGTGGTTATATCCTAAGTGTGGAATTTGGGGTGGAATCACAAGTTCCTAACTAACCAAGTGAGGATTAAGGTGAGTTGGGGCCCACACGAGCCCCAACCCTTCACCTTCCCCTTAACTCTCTTCTACCCCCCTTAAACTCCCTTGCACTTAATGTGCCAAAACCCCTCAAATTCCTAACTCCTTAAACTCCTTAACTCCCTTGAATCCCCCAATTAAATGTGACTCTTCACTTCCACCTTCATTAATTTTGGAGTCTCTCCACCCATTAATGAAGGATGTAACTTAATGAATTTGAATTATTTTGAATTCATTAAGCTAACACTATAATAAGGTGTGTTGTTTTATTGTTTGGGATTGGCTAAATCTTTGTGATAGAGTCATGGAAGGATTGAAGAGAATTCCACCCTCGACGAAGAACACGAAGGACATCTCCAAACATGGAACAACGTCTTCTCGTCGAAGAATGCCTTTTCCAAAGAAGAACGTGAAGTTTCCAACGTCGATCCCTTCTTGGATGCCTCCTTCCCACTCCTTCCGGAATAAAGAAGGGAGCGCCTTTCACGAAGAACGCCGACGTCGTCAACGACTTCTCTTTTCCGATGTCGACGAATCGCCGCCGCCTTTCCACGACTTCGTCAACACATAACGAAAAGCGAGGTAGGGGTTTGTTGTTGCTTTATTTAATTATTTTCCGTTCTTGGTTCTAGCATGACAAACTTGAGGATGAATGTTTAAGTGTTATCATCTAACGAGAGGGGGACCGGACCGCACAAACACGGCCGAACCCCTCTCCTTTGTTCTTGAATGTTTCTTGTGGATGAAAAGAGATAGCGTGGTGCCGTCGCACCACGCGGGAATCACACGGAAATTATTGCGTGGCGCCGCCGCGCCGCGCCGTGGAAAGAATTATCATGAACACGACGCCGTTGCGCCGCGTCGAAGGAAACCGAAGACGCCGCGGCCGGAGCGGGGCCGCGGCGGAGGGGTGCGGTGCCGTCGCACCGCGCCAGATGACGAAGGCCGCAGCCGGTTCCGGGCCGCGGCGGATCGTGATGACCGGCGGCCAGCCGGGCCGTCGGTGCCGGAAGACGGAAGAGGACCGGCCCTTGCCGGTCCTATTGACAAGAAGCCGGCCGGCCAGGTCAGGCCGGCCGGGTTGGTGGAAACCGGGGGAATTTAATTCCCCCGGGCAGTTATTTGGCCCCCCATTATGAGGGGGGCCGGTTTCACAAAGGGGGGGCAGGCGGCCCCCCGTTTCCAGCAAGCTCGGCCTTCGGCCCAGCTGGCAGCGCGCCCAGCGCGCTGCCTTGCGCCGAACCGGCGCGCCAGGCCGGTTCGCCCCGCCGGGCCGGGCCGGGCCGTGCCGCGCCGGGCCGGGCCGCACCGGGCCGGGCCGGGCTGTGCCGGGCCGGGTCGACCCCGTCCGGGGTGGGTCAACCCGGTTCGGGCCATCCGGGGGGTCTCGGGCCCCGTTACCGAGCGGTTTGGTCAAATGCTCGTATCTTGGGCTACGGGCCTCCAAACGACTCGTCGTCAGCGGCAACGCGATCCTTGGATCGTGACGGTCGTTTCGGTATACTATACTCAAGGTGCACCTTCCTTCTCGGGAGCCTACGTGGTTAAAACTCCGTAGTTAAGCGTGCTTGGCCTAGAGTAGTGATCAGGATGGGTGACCTCCTGGGAAGTTTCTCAGGGTGGGTGTGAGACGGAAAGGCCAATAAATAACAGACCAGGCGTCCGATTGACGCACCGTCTATTTTGTTGAATTCCTCTAAGTGAGATGGATCTTTCGGCTTACTCCGCTCGAGGTTTGGATGCCGACGGAGTGCGGTCGGGTTGGATCGCACCAAAATCCAACCGGGCCCCTGGAACGAAAAAGCCAATAACTCTCAGACCGGGCGTCCGATTGACGCGCCGTCTGTTGCGTTGAGTTCCTGTTGACGATACAGAACTTTTGGCATCCTCCGCCCGAGTTTTGGATGTAGATGGATAGTGGCCGGGATGGATCGCACCGAAATCCAACCGGGCCCCTAGAATGGAAAAGCTGCTATCTTTCTGACAGAACGTCCGTTTGACGAACCGTCAGCGGCGTTGGTGATCGCGTTGAGAAACGGTCCCTATGAGTTTACCCTATGAGAGTTCGGGGTATAGTTGAGATACGGCCGGGTTTGGTTCGCTCACGAAACCAACCGGGCCCCTGGGATGAAAAGGCTAATAACTCACAGACCGGGCGTCTGATTGACGCGCCGTCTGTTGCGTTGAGACCCCTATGACGAGGCGGTCCTCTGAGATACTTCTTTGCGGGACTTTGTGATACTTGGAGTATCGAGAAGTAGCTCGTGGAGCGGACCCTCCCGGAGACGAGCATGCGGAGTACGGAGACCGTGTAGCCGGCTGAGACCTGACGACTGCTTGACCGACTTGACTTGGAGTGAGTAGACTAGCCCAGTGGAAGGAGCGCCCGGTATTTGGCGACAGACCCACGGCGGACGGAGCACCCGGTAGTTGGCTGCAAACCCGCGGTACTCGACAGGAGGAGTACCTCTGTAGGCTATTAGTGGGAGCGCCCGGTATTTGGCGACATACCCTCAGCGGACGGAGTGCCCGATAGTTGGCCGCAAACCCGCAGTACTCGACAGGAGGAGTACCTCAGCAGTCTTAGGTTAGTGAGCAGTACCTCGGAGTCGTGACAGGACCACTGTACACTCCAGAGACGGATCTCTTCAGCAGTTACGGTTTCGATAATGAAAATCCTGGTTTGAGCTGAGACTTTTGACCTTGTGTTTACCTCATGATTGAGATGGGTCACTTGCTAACTTAGGTATATGTATGGGCATATACCCGAGTAGTGGTTATCCGTTGATTTCACAAGCCTTGTGTTTCCTCATGATTGAGATGAGTTTCTTGATAACTTAGGTATATGTATGGGCATATATCTAAGTAGAGGTTATCTGTTGAGATCTTATTTGTGGTTATCCTTGTTGGTTTAGTGAGACCTTGAGGGTCTCGGGGTCCCTACTGAGTATCGTTATACTCACCCCTGCACGGGCTATGCCCGCACCTCATTGTGTTGGTTGCAGACGACGGGCAGTGTTGACAGAAGCCGAGTGTTCGAGGACTGGACAGTACCTGGAGGTGGACTATACGAAGAGATGGTACCCAGAGGAAGACCTCACGACGAGGCGGTACCCATTGGTGGACGTGACGACGAGGCAGTACCCGGAGGTGGACCACTGGGCGAGACATACTCAGAGCGGACGGTGGGACCTGAGGAGCAGAGGAGCTATCTGTACCCACCCTTCAGGTGGGATTTCCAGTGGACAGCTCGGCGTAGCAGCTTTACTTTTCAGTTGCTGTTTTCCCTTTCGAGTTGTACTTTACAGTTGTAGTTGTACTTTCTTTTGGGTTTGTATTCTGGCCCATTTACTTTTCAGCACTTTCTTTTGTACTCAGTGTTTTACTTCCGCTTGTGCTCTGTGGTTCTTTTTGTTTACTTTTATAAAGGCAATGCCTTCCCAATTATCGGGATTTATGCCTTGGTGCTAGTCGCCAGCCCCTGGCCTATGGAAGGCGGGCTTGGGGTAGTCACGGCACGGGCCCCGAGGGCGGGTCGTGACAAATTGGTATCAGAGGAGTTCAGTTCTACCGCAGAACTCAGGACTCTGATCTTTTTCTATGTGAAGCAATAGTGTTAAGGGTACCGAGTGTGGTCTTCATTTCAGGGAGTCCAGTGTTGGTGCGGCGGCCGACGTATCCGTACACCAGGACCCTGACTACTGATTTCCGACTTTGTACACAAAAACACTGATTGCGTGTGTGTTTCCAAAGTTTTAAAGTCAGCTCAAACCAGGTCAGCTCACCAGGTATAAGACGTTGACCGTGTCGCATCTGTTCAGGATGTCTCCACGCAGACAGTCAGTTGGAGTTCCGAGAGAGTACTCGATGACGGCTCACCGAGCGACGAGGCTCTGGTGCAGGGCCCTTTTTACTATGTTGGCACCCTCGGGTGGTGTACCAGTACATCCCCACCTGTTGGGCAGCAGATGCCAACGGCTATACTAGAAAACTGTGCACGCTGGCGGAGCGCGTTGCACGAGTTCCAGCAGTAGAGGCCTCAGAAGTTACGAGGCGAGGCAGATTTCTAGACAGCAGAGCAGTGGCTGGAGGCGATTGCTAGAGTTTTCCGCCTAGCTGAGACATCAGTAGAGTGGATGGTGGACTTAGACACTAGTGTTTTCCAGTGAATGACCATGAGGATGGTCCGCATAGTGATGAGGCTTCG
Organism: Viscum album; assembly: GCA_963277665.1. Lineage (NCBI taxonomy): Eukaryota > Viridiplantae > Streptophyta > Magnoliopsida > Santalales > Viscaceae > Viscum > Viscum album. The sequence continues at coordinate 597,279,312 of OY728134.1, read as the reverse complement.
GTACGTGAACTGATGCCTGAGATAGTGCCTTTGGGTAGTGTGTCAGCTATACATCACTACCTGTTGGTCAGCAGTTACAACCGGCGGTACCGGTAGGTGACACATGTATGTTTACTGCCTTACATGTGTTCTAACTTCAGATACCCTCATGTTCCGAGGTGAACCTGCCTCATAGGCGGCTGAGGACTGGCTTGAGGAGGTGGCTGAGAATTTTCTAGAACTTTTACAGTTTCGATGGGACGACGTGTTGATAGCTGAGAATTCATCGAGGCGTACCGAACATATCGGGTACTCGATGGAAGCGTTTCGATCAGTGCAATAGAGGTCAGACCTCTGAGCATGGTATGTTTAAGGGCTTCCGAGCCAGCACCTTTTCTCTATGCATTTCTACTTAGGCTAGAGTGCTAGAAGGAACCTTTGTGGTTGAGAATTCTTTGCTGATCGAATACAGCCAGAGAATGTTAGAAGTTTGGAAAGCAGGAAACTGACACCAGTCTCGGAGACTTGGGCATGTAAAATGTTTCAAGAAGAGTAAATGTTAAGGATAGATGAATCTACAGAGCAGCAGAGATGGAGGCAGAGCTTGGAGAGCAGCTCGTGGTGGTGTACATTTCAACATGTTACCATCACCCGCCTTTGTAGTCCCCGCTAGACTCAGGGAGTTGGAGAGCAGGGAAAGAGGGTAGCTGCTTGCGGTCATGGAGTGCAACCAAAAAGGGGCTCTAAGGATGATTCGAAGTGCGGAATTTATCTTCTACTAGCTAACGTAGCCACAGGCATCGAAACGAATCATCCCTTCCTTCCATGAATCTAGTCCCAGACCTAGAGATTCCAGTTAAGCCGTTGACTTGACCCTCATGTCTGGAGATACCTTTGGGAGGAGACTCGATAGTCACACTTACGCCGACGGTGTGATCTGACCCTTGAGGCGAGAGTCTCGGTTAGGACCTCTTGGTGGCAGCGTCGAGGCCTTACGACATTAGTTTGAGTATGTATTTGGCAATCACTGTTCATACTCAAATTGACGGTATTAGGCAAATGTTGGGATGGGTTTTCCTTGGTCGGAAAAAAGGAAACCCTGGGCAGCACAAGATAAACTCGTGCATGGGAGGGTGTAGCCGATCATTCTTGGGTCGGCCAACCTTACCCTCGTGGCAGCAGGAGTTTTGAGTTTCAGTTCTAACCTAAAAAGGGAGACCTTTAGAGTTCGAGGATGGCGACCACGTTCTTATACAGGTCTCACCTCGACGAGGTTTACGGAGATGTAGCCGAGGCGGCAAGAGAGCTCCGAGGTTCAATAGACCTTTCTAGGTCCCCAGCAGGGTAGGCGAGGTGGTTTATCGCTTGACCCATCCACCTCAGTTGCACCAGGTGCATGATGACTTACACATAACTCAATTGAAGAGATACGTGCTTGATCCTTCACACATCATCGAGCTCAGGGAGTTGGACGTCGATGATAGAGTGACATGCACGGAGGTTCCAGTGGGGATCAAGGATAGACAGGAGCAGATCCTACGAGGATGATCGATTCCTTGGGTGCACTTCCTTTGACAGTACGGGAACCTCCAGGTGAGCACATGGGAGCGGAAGGCTCAGATGCGTGCTCTGTACAGCTTTTGTTACCCTAGTTTGTGATGAAGCTTTACGGGGACGTAAAGCCCTGAGGTGGGAGTAATGTAAAGACCCGGAAATTTCAAGGAAATTTTTTTCTTAATTTTCTTTGGAATTTTACAAGAACGCAGTTTCTGACGGCGCCTGATTCCGAGGCCCGGTGTGCCCAGAATCAATTTCCGAAGTTTGGCTCGGGTACGTTCAGTGAACGAACGAGCGGGAATTTCTAACTTTTGAACCAGTTCCCGGAATCAAATTCTGAGGGCACCGATGGAACCGTAGCGTCGTTTTTTGCTTAGGAATGCCTTTCTTGGAGTTTCGTTTTCTTGGGAGCAGTTGTTTAATAAGGTTTTGGTTTAAGTGTAAAGAAAAATAAAATTTGTGTTACAAATTTTATTTATCTTCTTAAGTGGTTATATCCTAAGTGTGGAAGTTGGGGTGGAATCACAAGTTCCTAACTAACCAAGTGAGGATTAAGGTGAGGTGGGGCCCACACGAGCCCCAACCCTTCACCTTCCCCTTAACTCTCTTCTACCCCCCTTAAACTCCCTTGCACTTAATGTGCCAAAACCCCTCAAATTCCTAACTCCTTAAACTCCTTAACTCCCTTGAACCCCCCCAATTAAATGTGACTCTTCACTTCCACCTTCATTAATTTTGGAGTCTCTCCACCCATTAATGAAGGATGTAACTTAATGAATTTGAATTATTTTGAATTCATTAAGCTAACACTATAATAAGGTGTGTTGTTTTATTGTTTGGGATTGGCTAAATCTTTGTGATAGAGTCATGGAAGGATTGAAGAGAATTCCACCCTCGACGAAGAACACGAAGGACATCTCCAAACATGGAACAACGTCTTCTCGTCGAAGAATGTCTTTTCCAAAGAAGAACGTGAAGTTTCCAACGTCGATCCCTTCTTGGATGCCTCCTTCCCACTCCTTCCGGAATAAAGAAGGGAGCGCCTTTCACGAAGAACGCCGACGTCGTCAACGACTTCTCTTTTCCGATGTCGACGAATCGCTGCCGCCTTTCCGCGACTTCGTCAACACATAACGAAAAGCAAGGTAGGGGTTTGTTGTTGCTTTATTTAATTATTTTCCGTTCTTGGTTCTAGCATGAGAAACTTGAGGATGAACATTTAAGTGTTATCGTCTAACGAGAGGGGGACCGGACCGCACAAACACGGCCTAACCCCCCTCCTTTGTTCTTGAATGTTTCTTGCGGATGAAACGAGATAGCGTGGTGCCGTCGCACCACGCGGGAATCACACGGAAATTATTGTGTGGCGCCGTCGCGCCGCGCCGTGGAAAGAATTATCATGAACACGACGCCGTCGCGCCGCGTCGAAGGAAACCGAAGACGCCGCGGCCGGAGCGGGGCCGCGGATGAGGGGCGCGGTGCCGTCGCACCGCGCCAGATGATGAAGGCCGCAGCCGGTTCCGGGCCGCGGCGGATCGTGATGACCGGCGGCCAGCCGGGCCGCCGGTGCCGGAAGACGGAAGAGGACCGGCCCTTGCCGGTCCTGTTGACAAGAAGCCGGCCGGCCAGGTCAGGCCGGCCGGGTTGGTGGAAACCGGGGGAATTTAATTCCCCCGGGCAGTTATTTGGCCCCCCATTATGAGGGGGGCCGGTTTCACAAAGGGTGGGCAGGCGGCCCCCCGTTTCCAGCAAGCTCGGCCTTCGGCCGAGCTGGCAGCGCGCCTGGCCGGTTCGCCACGCCGGGCCGCACCGGGCCGGGCCGGGCTGTGCCGGGCCGGGTCGACCCCGTCCGGGGCGGGTCGACCCAGTTCGGGCCATCCGGGGGGTCTTGGGCCCCGTTACCGAGCGGTTTGGTCAAATGCCCGTATCTTGGGCTACGGGCCTCCAAACGACTCGTCGTCAGCGGCAACGCGATCCTTGAATCGAGACGGTCGTTTCGGTATACTATACTCAAGGTGAACCTTCCTTTTCGGGAGCCTACGTGGTTAAAACTCTGTAGTTAAGCGTGCTTGGCCTAAAGTAGTGATCAGGATGGGTGACCTCCTGCGAAGTTTCCGAGGGTGGGTGTGAGACGGAAAGGCCAATAAATAACAGACCAGGCGTCTGATTGACGCACCGTCTGTTTCGTTGAATTCCTCTAAGTGAGATGGATCTTTCGGCTTACTCCGCTCGAGGTTTGGATGCCGACGGAGTGCGGTCGGGTTGGATCGCACCGAAATCCAACCGGGCCCCTGGAACGAAAAAGCCAATAACTCTCAGACCGGGCGTCCGATTGACGCGCCGTCTGTTGCGTTGAGTTCATGTTGACGATACAGAACTTTTGGCATCCTCCGCCCGAGTTTTGGATGTAGATGGATAGTGGCCGGGATGGATCGCACCGAAATCCAACCGGGCCCCTGGAACGGAAAAGCTGATATCTTTCTGACAGAACGTCCGTTTGACGAACCGTCAGCGGCGTTGGTGATCGCGTTGAGAAACGGTCCCTATGAGTTTACCCTATGAGAGTTCGGGGTATATTTGAGATACGGCCGGGTTTGGTTCGCTCACGAAACCAACCGGGCCCCTGGGACGAAAAGGCTAATAACTCACAGACTGGGCGTCTGATTGACGCGCCGTCTGTTGCGTTGAGACCCCTATGACGAGGCGGTCCTTTGAGATACTTCTTTGCGGGACTTTGTGATACTTGGAGTATCGACCAGTAGCTCATGGAGCGGACCCTCCCGGAGACGAGCATGCGGAGTACGGAGACCGTGTAGCCGGCTGAGACCTGACGACTGATTGACCGACTTGACTTTGAGTGAGTCGACTAGCCCAGTGGAAGGAGCGCCCGGTATTTGGCGACAGACCCACGGCGGACGGAGCGCCCGGTAGTTGGCTGCAAACCCGCGGTACTCGACAGGAGGAGTACCTCTGTAGGCTATTAGTGGGAGCGCCCGGTATTTGGCGACAGACCCTCAGCGGACGGAGCGCCCGGTAGTTGGTCGCAAACCCGCAGTACTCGACAGGAGGAGTACCTCAGCAGTCTTAGGTTAGTGAGCAGTACCTCGGAGTCGTGACAGGACCACTGTACACTCCAGAGACGGAGCTCTTCAGCAGTTACGGTTTCGATAATGAAAATCCTGGTTTGAGCTGAGCCTTTTGACCTTGTGTTTACCTCATGATTGATATGGGTCACTTGCTAACTTAGGTATATGTATGGGCATATACCCGGGTAGTGGTTATCCGTTGATTTCACAAGCCTTGTGTTTCCTCATGATTGAGATGGGTTACTTGATAACTTAGGTATATGTATGGGCATATATCTAAGTAGAGGTTATCTATTGAGATCTTATTTGTGGTTATCCTTGTTGGATTAGTGAGACCTTGAGGGTCTCGGGGTCCCTACTGAGTATCGTTATACTCACCCCTGCACGGGCTATGCCCGCACCTCATTGTGTTGGTTGCAGATGACGGGCAGTGTTGACAGAAGCCGAGTGTTCGAGGACTGGACAGTACCTGGAGGTGGACTATACGAAGAGATAGTACCCAGAGGAGGACCTCACGACGAGGCAGTACGCAGAGGTGGACGTGACGACGAGGCGGTACCCGGAGGTGGACCACTGGGTGAGACATACTCAGAGCGGACGGTGGGACCTGAAGAGCAGAGGAGCTATCTGTACCCACCCTTCAGGTGGGATTTCCAGTGGACAGCTCGGCGTAGCAGCTTTACTTTTCAGTTGATGTTTTCCCTTTCGAGTTGTACTTTACAGTTGTAGTTGTACTTTCTTTTGGGTTTGTATTCTGGCCCATTTACTTTTCAGCACTTTCTTTTGTACTCAGTGTTTTACTTCTGCTTGTGCTCTGTGGTTCTTTTTGTTTACTTTTATAAAGGCAATGCCTTCCCAGTTATCGAGATTTACGCCTTGGTGCTAGTCGCCAGCCCCTGGCCTATGGAAGGCGGGCTTGGGGTAGTCACGGCACGGGCCCCGAGGGCGGGTCGTGACAAAAAATGTTTTTGAATAAGAAAGGATATTTTCCTCAAGAATGGAGTTTAAGTGTTTTATCAAAATTATTTTCCATCTAAGAAAATAAAGGGTTCTGTTTTTATCACTATTATTACATTTATTTGATTATGTTGTGTTGGAATTATATTTTTATGAATTCCTTTATCTTATATGAATGGTTTATGATGTCATTTTTATTACATGGGTTATGCAATGATGTATGGTTTATGATTTTGTGGAACACATAAGAATGGTATCATTATGAGATGGGTGGGACCTATATCTCCCTCCAATGCATTGGGTAAAGATTTTATATCTCATGATATAGACATGGATGGAATGGTAGGTTATACCGGTTCAGTGAAACAGGACTGAAACGAGGGTGACTTGATTCAGAAAGGGACTTTGTCCACTAAGATAGTCTTGGCAATGAGTCATGACTAACAAGAAATGATTCTCTATGATTATGTGTGTATGCCACAAAGTTTCATGTTTTAAGTTATGCTTATTGGGATTTCATTTCACTACTATGATTTATCCCATGTTATGAAATTATGCTCTCTTTTGCAGGTTAAGATTCCCAAAAGTTATGTTCTTATGAATATGATGTGATTGATTTTCTTTTGTTTACCCTTAATGAGCATTTGAGCTCACCCTTTTATGTTTTCTTTTCCCTAGGATATAAAGAATGGTTTTAGGTAAAAAAAGGGGAGATCTTTATGGGAGATATTGAGGATCTTTCACCACGATTAGAAGATTACGTTCTGAGTTTCCAAAGACACTAAACTATTACGATCCTTGTGTGTGTGTGCTTTTTTTTTATGTACTAAGTATTCCGCAAATGTAATGTAATGTCAATGTACATCAAGATACGGGTCTCTACATTTAATGTTATGTGACTAGAAATTTTTCATGCAGTTTAACATCATTTTATTATAACTTTGTCGTATAATTTAATTCCATGTGTCTATGAAATTGTTCCCTATTTTTGGATAGAACCAACTTTGATTTAATTGGTCAGAGAGGCTTTCATGGTTCTATAATCTCACATGATTCATTCTTGTCATGAGAAATAAGAGATAATTGAGAATTTGATGAGTCGCGTGATAGTTCATGATAAGTATGTTGGAGTGTTAAAAATTTAATGTGGACAGGAGCCTCTACATGAATATGAATCTCATAGAGGGGCACAGTTTTGAGTGATGATAACTAATGGTTGGGGATAAAATAGATGATCCATGAATCACTATATATCCTTTGGTAATATAAATAAATCTAGACGTATTTATTACAAGATAAATTCCTCACGCTTCTCGAGTTCCTATGTAGAGAAAAGTGTTTTTTTATCATATTGTGACTGGACCCAAGATTCAAAATTTGGGCACCTCTAAGTATCCTATGCTAGAATGGATCAAGTCACATGTAGTTCTTAGAGGGGTTATTTTTCTATTTATATTGTTTATGGACCCATGATTTGGGATCTAGCATCACTATGTATCATGTGATAATAGGAATCAAGCCACACATAGTTCTTGAGAAAGTCCTCTATATAGGTCCATCTCATATGCAGGGGTGAATTTTTATATGTGTTTCAGCTGGACTAAATATTTTTGATCTAGGTATCACTTTGTATCATATGATAGTAGGAATCAAGACACGTGTAGTTCTTTAATGGAAAATTCCCTATGTAGGTCTAACCCATGCATAGGGAGGGGTATTTTTTCTAATTACATTTTAGTTATATCCGGAATTAGAGATTTGGATGTCACTACTTATCCTTTGGTGACAAAAATCAAGACATACATAGTTCTTCAATGGATAATTCACTACATAGGTCTAACCCATATACAGGGAGGGGAATTTTTTTCAACTTTTATTATGGTTGGACCTAGGATTTCAAATCTAGGAATCACTATGTATCATGTGATAACAAAAATCAATCCACACATAGTTATTGAGTGTAAACTTTCTTATATAGGTATGATCCATAGGTAGGGGTATCATTTTCCATTTATATTGTGGTTGGACCCAATATTGGAGATCTAGGCATCACTATGTATCTCGTAATGATATTAATCAATCCATATATATTTCTTGAATAAAAAATTATTTGCACAGGTCTGACCCATACATAGGGAGGGTGTATTTCCATTTATATTGTGTATATACCTAGGATTGGAGATCCGACATCACTATGTATCTGGTGTAAATAAGAATCAATCCTTACAAAATTCATAAATAGAAAATTCCCTATGCAGATCTAATCCATACATAGGGGAAATCATTTTCCATTTGTATTGTCATTAGACCTCAGATTATAGATATGGGCACCACTATACATATTGTAGTTCTTGAATTGAAAATTTCATACATAGGTCTGATCCATATGAAAGGAGGGGGAATTTCCATTTATATCATGAATAGACCCATGTTCACTATGAATCCTATGTTAATAGGAATCAATACACATGTAGTTCTTTTAAAAGCTCATTATGTAGATATGAATCATGCATAGGGATGAGGTCACTTTGTTTTTTTTCATAGATCTGGATCATGTGTAGTTGTTCATTCAGGAAGTAGCATCCTCCGTGCGATTTAACATCATGTAGTAGGATGTCTTCCATACAGCTTAATTTCATGCAGTAAGGATGTAAGATGCTATGTGTTTTAAAATATTTATTCCATTACTTAGAAGGTTGTGTAGTTTAAAGTATTTCTGATATGACTTTTAATGTTATGTAGTTTAAAGTCTATACGATGGGACTTAGTATGATATTCAGTTTAAATCCATTCCTCCAGGACTTGGAATGATGATGGAAGCTATGTAAAGTTGAGAAAACTCACATTGGTGGGGATTTAATGCATTCTTTGTCCATTATGATCAATGATTAATCTCCATTGGAATGATCCTTATGTATGATGTAAGTCCCTTCCTACTTGGGTTCCAGATTTGGAGTTTTATTTTATGGTATCATCAGGGTTTTTAGAATCAATACCAGTTCTCCTTAAAATAATGATTAGAGGAGAATATTTTGATAAAGGATCACGCAATTTGATTCTAATGAAATTAAAGGTTTTGTAGTGTATGAAACCTTTTCTCATCATTCCATTCTAACTCTTCCAGCTCCTTTTGTGATCATTCATCATCTGAAAGTTGTCCACTTATAGTTATTTGAAGTTGGGGAAACTAAAATTTTATGGGAATCAATACCTATATCCCATAAACCAATGAATATGGGGTTTCTTATGTGGTAGTGTGCATGATTGTTTGATAGGCCCATAAAGCATGAAGAAGCTTATCTGTCCAATACTTCTTGTCTTTATCCATCATTTTTTTAATATATTGGATAGATTCTTATTGAAGGCCTACATCTATCCATTTTATGTTGTATGATAGTGAGATAATTGATTACAATCGATGTTGTACTCTTGGTACAGTTTCTTCATATTATAAGAATAGAAGTTAGTTTTAGTGTTCATCAATATCATGTGTGGGACACCAAATCTAGTGATAATATTATTCTTTATGAAGTTGATGATATTATTTTTCCATACGTCCTTGAGGGGTATGGCCTCAACCCATTTGGAAAAGAAGTCGGTAATATTAAGTATATACTTAAAATTCTTAGATGTAGATAGGGATAAGGCCCCACAACATCCATTCCCCATACAACCAGGAATACTTAGCTATATGTAGCATCTTTGGGGTATGATAGATGAATTTTTCATGAATATTACATGCATGAAATCTCTTAGGGAATTACACACAGTCTTACATCATTATTTTCCAATGGTATCCAAGCCTCTTAATCTTGTGGTAGACTCTGGTCCCATACTAATTAGAATTATAGGAGCTACATGGACTTATTCCATGATAGTGAGAATCTCTAATTCCATGATGAATATAAGGAGGACTCCATAAAATCCTCATTTATAGATGGTTTTATTCTCATTTGGTTTGTCCCAAAGGATGAAGTTCACTTCTCAACATCGAATCTACTCCCTTTTGGCTCGATCTGACCGGGGGGTCTCATTTTAGAGGTGATCTACTTTGGGGTCCATCCATCCAAGTGTGGATGTTAGTTCACCATGTGTTGGGGTAGTTTTGACCTGATTTACATCCTCCATGTAAAATATTATGAATGGTGAAGCCACCCTTTAGTGAGTGATGTGGAAACTACTTCGTCCCCATCAGGATCATCCAGGATTGTGAATGCATTGTCTAGTGCATTGGCATGATCATTTTTTATTGAGGTACATGATGTAATGTGGTTTTAAAAGGGAATTCCTCCATCTACCCTCTAACCTAACCAGTTAGAGGGTCAGATTCTTCTTTCTTGATGGAATACTTATTGTTGATCTATTTTATTACTATATCTGAGTCCCCTTTGATATTCAAGTAGCCTATTTGTAGCTATAGAGATAGCTCTAAGTCAGTAATGAGGGATCCGTATTATGCCTCATTATTAGTGTAGCCTTTGGATAGTGATAAAGAATTGGTAACATTTTATTTGTTTGGGGAAACAAATACAATCCCTAGACCAACCCAGTCAAGCCTCAGGTCTTCCATCCTCTTTCCAATAGGACTTTGGGAGTTTCCATAAAAAGACATCTCCCATGTTCAGGGAGTTTCATGGGCATAGAAAAATTATTTTTCTAGAAGTTTGGTGTCTACTAGTGTGCTTTATAGGGAAGGATGTTCCATGATGAAATCAGATAGGGACTTCCCTTTAACTACCTTCTATAACACAAATTTGATGTCATATTGTTTCATAATAACCTCCCATTAGGATAAGCACTCATTCAATATAGGGAATCCAAGGATGTACTTGAGCGGTTCAATATTAGAGAATAGGTCAACTTTGTGATAATAAAAGTGATGCCTCTTCTTTTACACTAAGAAAATGAGTGTGATTTAGTTATTCTCGACATCATAATATCAAGTCTTATTACCAAACATCACTCGACTGAGATATTAGAAGTTGTTTTCATTCCATGTGTTGTTTTTCTATGCGAGGAGGGAACCAATCAATTTATCCATGGCAGACACATATATGATAACTGGATTTTCTTCTACGAACAACATCAAGATCGGTGGATACAAGAGGTATTATTTTGGATTCCACAAAGATCCTTATCACTCCTTATCCCATCAGTAGGTAAATACCTTCTTCATTAACATGGTGAAGGGAAGGGATTTACTATCCATGTTAGATAATAAATGCTGAATATAAGTGAGGTTACCTTGGATCCCCCTCATTTCTTTAATATTCAGATGGGGTGACATTGTTAGGATTACACTAGTCTTTTCTAGATCAACCTCGATGCCACAGTGGAATACCACAAAGACAATAAGTTTCATTGACGTAACTTTGAAATAACATTTCTGAGGGTTCATATTCAAAACATTCTTCTACAATTTTTTTAATATTGTTTAAAGATTTGTGAGGTGATCACATCACTATAAAAATTTAACCACCAGTTCATTGATGTAACATTCCATGATTCGTCCCAAAAGGGTTTAAATATAGGATCCATAGAACATTAGTAAGTATGAATGTCATTATTTAATCCAAAGGCCATGACCTAATATAAAAATATCCCCCTAAGGTGCTTTGAAGGTACTAGATTCCTTGTCTTCAAGGGTCATATTTATCTAATTATACCCTAAATACCCATCCATGAAGTAAAGGACTTATAATCCTACAGTTGCATCAATAAAAAATTGTGTGATCGTAAATGGGAAATAATACTTTGGTAAGTGTTGATTAAGGTATCTAAAATTAATATCGACCCTGATCTTTCCATTCACTTTCTTGATGGTGACAATGTTGGTGAACCATTTTGGGTATTGTACCTATCAAACAAAGTTTTCTTTGATCAATTTTTCAAATTTTTATTCTAAATTAGTAGCATGAGATGGGTTAATTCTTCTAGATACTTACTTGAAACTTTGATGGTCATCGGGTAAGCCTAGGTGATGAGTATCCACACCGAGGATTAGACCAGGCATCTATGTATAATTCCAATAGAACATGTATCGATGCTACTTTAGAAAGGAAATATACATCTATAACTCCTCGAGAGTCATAGATACACTAATCAACATAGGTCATGTATCTTATTCTATTCTCAAATTTACCATCTTGAGCTCATCAATGTTGGTGAATATTCCTTCCTCAAATTTGGGAGGGACATTCCGAAGGTCATACTCTTATTATTTCATCTCTTTATCCATGTAGGAATTTTCAGGCATGGTTGGTAATTCAGGAGTATCTCTATCACCGTCGAGATAAGATAATCCATTATAAGAGAAATTAGCATCCTAAACTTCAAAATTTTTCAGAGATTGATTCTTTGAATCCTTTTCTTTCTTTACGCTTACCGTAGGTAGGTGAGATATGGACATCCTGAGTTATAGAGAATATATTAGGGTAATTTTAAATTTTCTCTAATGGCTCAATGGAATTATAGGATCCCAATATATCATTATTCTGATTACCCTTTTATTAATCCACTTTAGTTAATGTGATTTCTATAATGTGGACATGCGCTAATGTGGTTTTTGGTTTATAATATCTTTTTGGGATTGAATTTTCTACCTTAATCAGACTTATAGGTAACATATAGTCATTTTCGAGCATGCTCTAGGGGTTTGTAGTGGTAGTCCCTAATCCATTGGGAGAAGAAACCTACATATAATCATACATCATTGGTTGTTTTCCTTACCACTTCTAGAAACTTTCCTCTGTGTATAGGTATTCTCAAGACTCAAAGGGAGCGATATCACCATATAATATTTCGACCATTCCATTTATGGGGTATTTCAAAAATTGATGAAAATTTTAAGGTACCATCACATGGATATGAATCCATGGTATTTCAAGTAAGACATTATATGTTCTGTCTTGCTAGATAACCTTGAAATCAATATTAGATATGATATCCCCATACTGAGCTTTGATCATGATCTTCCTAAAATCCCTTTTCTTATTCTTATCATACCCTTGAATGGTTATCTTAATTAGGGATGAGTTACCCTCACTTTATCTAAAATGTTGGAGGGTATGAATCATGATGGGGTTGATACAGAAACCATTAATAACCAAATCCCTTCGAATATTAAAATTATTGAGTTTTCTTAAAACATACAGGAGTCTCGTCTGTCCCTATATGACTTCTTCGTGATCTCATTCTATAAATGAGGTGGTGGTATGACATCTTGATGGAATATTATCCACTTAGTAAACCTCAGTTGTAGTGACTTATGTATCAAACTCAAATTGGAACTGAACGGCCTTAATGAGTGATTATGTGATTTATTTTGTAATATGAAGAGTGTCCAAGATTGAGAGCTTGGCTAGGAAAACCACCAACTATTTCAGAATAAAATATTTCTATTCCAGTGGTTTGTGATACCCAAAGAGGGATTTATAAATATCTTACTAATCAGAAGATGTGGTTTTGAGGTATATGGGCATGGTTACTAGGTGGAGGTTGAGGGAGCATCTTTTGAAAGTGGTGTTGGTCATGTAGGCCTTCCCCTTTGTTTGGGCTGATCAAATAATCGCACCCCCATTAGTCAATTATTTAAAATTATTAGGTTTGAACAACTGTTTTAGGGATCGGAAGAATCTCCATGCCTTAGTTGGGATTCTTTAAGTGCTCTCCCATGGGTCTTGGTCACGTATATGGATTCTATGGGGATGTGACAAAAATATTGGGTTTGATCATGCTTGAGCCTTCCCATGTACCCTCTACTCCTACATCCTTAGCCTCTGACTCCCTAGTCAAGTATAGGGAACTCGTATTTAGAGGCATATTCATCATCAAAGAAGGGATCTATTAAGTGAACTATGTTAATAGAACCGAAAATTGTATCTTAATATGATGAGGGTTACATTCGGTGGGGAGATTCCCTTTCTCCAGATGCTGAAGGAAAGAAATATTCAAGAGTTAGAGTTTGTGTAGAAGATGGATATGACACTTTCACTTATGTTATTCCCTATGTCTGATACACTACTACAAAAATGGAATTTAATAGTGTTGGTATTTATCGGTTCTAGAAAAAAATCTAATATATGGCATCTTTATCAGTGCTACAGAAAGAGCTAATAAATTTAACCCTTTATGAGCTTTGTTTTAGTGCTGATAAAGGGCCCCTTTATCAGTGCTTATTTTTAGCACTGATAAAGGGTACCCTTTATCAACTCTTTATTTTTAGCATTGATAAAGTGTACCCTTTATCAGTGCTATATTTTTAAGGCTCATAAATTAATACTTTATCAATGCTTTTTTCTGGCTCATAAAGGTTTGAATAAATAAAATCAAATAATTAAATGAATAATAAATATAAAATGAGTTTATTAAAAAAACAATACAAATTTTATTAAATAAATAATTATTGATAAAAATGAATAAATTGATTATAATATATATAAATTATAAAAACTAATAAATAGTCTGTATTAAATATATTGATATATGAAAAATTAAAATTAAACAAATTAAATATAAAAAAAGTAAATTGAGAAAAATATTAACACTACTTCCAAACGTGCATTTAACAATGCTGACATTTATCAACATTAGAAAAATTCATAGATAAATTCCATTTTTATTAGCGCTCAACTAAGATTTGATAAACAAATCCCTTTATCAGTACTAAATAAAGCACTGATAAAGGGCACCATTTATCAGTGCTTTTTTAGCACTGATAAAAGGTAACCTTTATCGGTGCTTTATTTTAGTGTTGATAAAGGAAACCTGTATCAATGCTTTATTTTTAATGGTGATAAAATCTTCCCTTTATCAACATGTTTTTAGTGATGATAAAAGTTTCCCTTAATCAACGGTTTTTCATGCTGATAAATGTCTAGAATAAAATGAAAAATTAAACAAATAAAAATAAAATGAGTAAATTAAGATAAATATGAAACATTTTATTGATTAAATAATTATTGATAAAAATTAATAAATTTAACATACATATATATAGATTATAAATATTAATAAATATTATATATTAAATATAGATATATAAAATTAATAATTATAATATATAAAACAAATTAATTAAAACCATATTAAGGTCTAATTCATTTTTAATGTTGTTTGATTTTTTAAATTAACCTATATCAAACATCGCGTGATTCATTTATTTCAGGTGTGTATGTGTGTTAATGTATTTGTATACAAATACATACACAAATATATTTACAGAATATATAGAAACACATACACCTAATATTTATGGAATTTATTCAAATTTATTATATTTTATAATTTCATTATAACATGATACAGTTAATATATATTATGTTTTTAATCTGTCGATTTTATTTATTTTTTTCAATACTACAATTTCATTTCTAATTTTTTTTAATTTTTATTTTATTTTTGAATTTGATCATTTTTTATTATTTATTTTTATATATTTATTTAAAATGTTTTAATATTTTCAATATGTATTCATCCACTTAAATATATATATATATATATATCCATATTTTTTTAATAACTTATATTTAATTAATAAATCATATCCATTTTTTGAATATTTTTAAACTATACTCATTTTCAATTATTTAATTTCACTCATTTTTAAAATGCATTTATTTAAGATTATATATTCATTAATAATGTTAAAAAATATATTTGAAAATAAATGTTTATAAATAAATATAACAATAAATGTATATTTACTATATTTATAAGTATTATAAATAAATTAATTAATATAAATAAATAATTATTAGTTTTTTAATAAGTATTTATATAATTATAAATAAATAATTATACATATTTAAATAATTATAAATTTATTTAAATAATTATAAAATTATAATAAAGTTATTTAAATTATTATAATTATAAAACTTTTATCAGCGCTAAAAAGTGTTATTAAAAGATATATTTATCAGTGCTAAAATTCTAGTGCTGATAAATATGTATTTTATCAGTACTTTTTTAGCACTGATAAAAGGGATATTTATCAGCGCTTTTCTGAAAGCATTGTTAAAAGTGTCCCCGGTCTATTTAAAAAACCCTGACCCCAACTCAGTCGCTTGCAATTATCAAGCTCTCATGGAACTCCTCTGCTGCCAGCACGACTCCTCTATGTTCCATCAAATTAATCAAAGCTATAATCCAATGTATGTTATTTTCTACTCTTCCTCTATCATTGTTTGATGTTTTGGGTTCCACATTTTGAATTTTTGTGTAGTTCTTAAACATAATGAACCATATATATCTTCTCATCATTACTGAAATACAACAAGTGTGGTTCTATTTCTTCTACTCCTTTCACATGTATTTGAGTGTCCAGCTCATTCCCTCGTTTTTCTCTTCATTAGAATAATACATGGTTCCAAAATCAACATAGTTTTTCAAATTTAATTCATCTTATATACTATATTATATATTCTAAAGGATTAATTATAATGGTCTTTTAGGATTAGGGAATACCAAGTTGTGGCCCTCATTTATGGGTGATGAACATATAGGGACCAAGGTAAGTGTAAAAATAATTCAAACATGTTTTGTGGATTTTGTTTATTCATGTAAATTGTTAAACCATGAAATGGGTTATTTAGATTTATGATTTTAATGAATAATTTTTTATTGAATTCAAAAACCTATTGAATTAATTAATCATTTTTCAAAAATTATTTTAGTGATGCATATTATGAGGTTTTATTTTTTAAAATTAATTCAAGATTATTATTAAACTTTAACCATGGGTTATAAAGAGTGATGGGTAATTTCTTTGGTGAGACAAGTATGCTAAAAAAAATTAAAAAAATACTACATTGGATATAATTGAGAAATCATTGGGTAAATGGACTTTGAAATACAAAACAGTATATAAAGAGTGTATTTTCCAAAAGTAAATGAGTTATCAATGGTTGTATAGTTGATCAAGAAAACTATGAGATGCGGTTTATTAATATATTTAATAATCAAAATAGAGAGATGATTAATTTACAAGATAAAAAAATAATTTTAAAAACCATCTAACATAGTGAATAATTGTAGAGAGAACAAAAATTGATAAAAATATACTTTTGATCATTTGGATATTTATGTCCAATAAGTCAGGTAATTTGTTATCCATGTCCAAAATAAACAAAATAGAGATATGATCCCTCTATTGTAATTAACCCTTTGTTTCATTCCATATCCAAACCTCTCTTCTTATTTGATCACTATTTATCACTAGTTTAAAGTGATAGTACTCCTTCGATGATCATAGGATGATACCCTAAAACTCATAAGTGGTATCAGATACTTGTTCTTCAAGGACACAATGTATTAATCTATTAGTTTTTCAAATAAATAAAGGTCATATTGTATTATGTCAATATCATATATTATGATATGAAGGATTTCTTTATTCATCCATAGCATATGACTATTATATATCATATGGTATGACATATATAAAATCTAAGGATTTGAAGTAGGTTTTATCATACAATTTATGATATCATAAAATATGACTCTATTCATGGTTTGTGTGAAAATATAGGATCAAATAAAAAATACAATATCACCTCAATTGTTAAATATGATAAAATAAATATGATATCTCATATCATATTTGGTGAGAGATGTCATGGTGTATGATTAAAGTTTCATCATAGAATATGATTGAGTTGTGGGAATACCACTCTCTAATATTATATTTTACTACCGATAATATCATTATCTGTCATAAAGTAGGACATTCCTAGAGGTAATTGTAGATCAATTTTAAGGTATGTGAAATAATTTTCAATGATTGGATGTATCTATGGTTCCTCTAAGATTTTATGGTAATATATCATAATAATAAATTTAGGATTTCATTGAAGAGATTAATTTCATTTATAAGAGTAAAAAAATTCTAGATAAATACTGAGCATAAGTTGAAAAAATCACCCTTTATATGGATGTCTGTTATTGGAGGGATCTTATAGTGGATTAAAAAAATATCCAAAATTGGAAGGTGAGGAATCCTTGAGTAGACATAAGTGATGTCTAATGTAGGTGGGTGAGATTCATTTCTTCAAGACCATTAGAGTAGAGTTATTCCAATTCCTCTTCAATTGAGGAGACTTTTTGAGTGATTCCATTAGTTTAGGTTCCTAAGACACTTTAATCCTTAGACACTTTATTGTCTTTTATATCTTGATAATGTATTAGACTCCCTCCTTCAAACTAGCCTTCCTCCCATTATCAAGATATGGAAGGCAATCAAGCATCTGAGGATAGACTAAATAAAGGTAGTGAAGGTTAGTTGTACTATAGTATTGAAGTATTATATCACTATTCAAGACAGTAATAATGTTCATGAAATTTGGATGAAATTGTGAAATTTTATGCATAAAGTGTATTGAATTGTTGTTATTCAAGATAAATTAAATGTTTGACTACACATGAAGAAAATTCCTTGTGAACATGATGATATTGACAATCCTGATCAAGAATAGACTGTTGATGATGAAACTACAGAATTATTAGTGGATCAACAACATGTTGATAAAAATTGAAAAAAAACAATAACGAAGTAGCATCGTAGTTTTGAATAAAATCATCAAGGCAATAAGTCAGGGTATAAAATTTTATTTTGGTTGGAATTAACGCGGCCAACCTATTAACCCCAACAAGTCAATATTCATTAGTTATCTTGGGGTCACAATGAGTATAAATGTTCCTATTGATATTGAATCATAGAACCGTGTCCAACCTATAATGAAGGAAATACTTTAGAATGATATAATAGTAATGTTACAATATGCATTCCCTATTTTACTTAAAAATTATATAATGAAATATTGATTTAGATTTCATTATTCCTTGTAGAATTCATTTATTTTAGAATATTTCAGCAAGAAATGTATCTTAATGACCATTGGAAAATCCCATAGAGGCTTCCAAACTCTTCTGATGAAGTTACATCTTAGGGATGCTGAGGGTAAAATAAAGCTCCACCCACCACTTAGTTATGTACACATTATAAAGTAAGAAAATGAAATTATTTCTAAAATCTTCACAATGAGAAATCATTTCAAGTTCATTGTGGTCAATAATATATTATTTGAAATTATTTATTTTATCTAACGTGATTAAAAATTGTTAATTTATGAAAAAAAAGAGTGCTGAAAATAAAGAACATGCATCAAAACCAACATACCCTTATCGTAAAGGAAGGATTGGGTACACTTCATTAGAGATGAAATTGGTATTAATTTTAAATCAAAAATAAAAGTTTAATTATGTGATATGAAACAACATATGTTCCTTTCTTTATATGAATATTGATAAATCAAAATCTGAAGCCACATTCATCCCACATCATGTACTATAGAAGGAGGCTCATTTAAATTAGGATAGTATATTAGTTGAATAAAATACAAAAGCAGTAGGATAAGCATGTATAAGTATGAAATAATTGTAATTCATTATGATTTATAATAATATTACTTAAAATTAAAATGTTCATATTTTTTTGTATGGTTTAGACAAAATAATCGACAATGGTCGTACCAGAATAAAAGCAACTTTTAGTAGCTTTGAAGCGGCCTGAACAATATAGTCGCCTTAGAGGATTAGGTTTTGGAGCCTCTCCTCAAACATATTTTGAGAAGATAAAACCACATGAAGATATATATAATATGTTGAGATGAATGAAGGAACAAATAAACTCTCTACAAGATATTATTTTGTAGTCTGGTTCGCTAGACCAATATATAAGAAAAGATCAAAGAGAACCAGCAGTGGAGCAAAGATCTGCATATGAACAAAATGATCCCACTATCTTTGAGTCTAGTAATTACCCCCAATTTCATAAATTACCTAAGGTAATCAATTTTTTCATTAATATTTCTCCTAAATGTCAATAAAATAACTTTTGATAACTTTATATTACTAAAATTCTTTAGGGTATGGTTGTATGTGATTTTTATATGTCAATAACCATGTATTGTCATGTTGTGATTAGTACAATGTATAATATCCCAGTAAACCAGCTACACAATCAACCCCTCCCAAAAAATCACATGAGAGTGGGTATTGAGGTATCTTATGAGCCAACTACTGAGTTTCATGTTCCACTCAATGGTCTGGATATTACAATGGTCGAATCTACTATTGGAGCTTTCATAGCTTGACTGTCTAATCTTATAAAGATACATGAGGTACTTCTTTAAATAATTATATGAAAAACATGTAATAGTGTATGATAAAAGTTCTAAAGTGAGGTATGATATTACAAATGAATAAATAAATGGAAAAATGAAAGTTAAAATCAAGAAAATCTAGTGAATCGACCAAGAAAACAAAACTACCTTCTGATAGTGCCTTATCCCTACCAGTTCCAGAGCAATATTTATTATCTCTAAAACTTCATATAGAGAGCACATTTAAAGATAAAACTTTTTCTTACATTGAATATGAAGAAAAAATATATAGATAATCCTTCACATACATAATTGGTCTTGAGAATCTAACTGAGATTCTCAAGCATGAATGGTTGGGCATCTCAGTTGTGAATACAAACATAAGGTACATTTTCATAATATGTTTGTCCAAATAGTGAGAAAAAATATGTTTATTAAAGTTAATAACTATTCATATTTTTTACAGGTTCTTATATTACAATTAAAAAACTGGAAGATCATATGAATCATGATTTGGATTCATTAATCCCTATATCATTTCTACTCCAAAAATTACTTTGGATAAGGAATAAATAGAGAAGAAAAAAATATGAGTTACTCAAAGTGTTTAATAAAAAAGAATCAGACAACAAAATATTTAAGCTGCCTATAATGAAGAGGTAAAACTCTACGATCTAATCACATAAAATATATTTTTTAAATTTTGAATTAATTAATTGTTTTGTTTTTTAAGAAACACTGGATACTGATAATAGTCAACATAGACACCCCAAATATTTATTTTTTAGATTCAATGCATGGATTTCCAACTAACTGACCACACATGATGTGTATTGTGAATATGTAATACACAAAAATCAGTATTTTATAGATAAAATTTTAATTATATGTTTAGTTTGTGTTTTAATGAGAATTTTGTTATGGTAGGGTGGTCACTCAATAAAAGCTAGATCATGGCATGAAGTTGGTGTCTAAAATGATAAAGCATATGGATTTATAGAACTAGAAACAAATTATGGTATATATTGAAATATTTAACTATCAAAACATTTCAAAATAATTTACTTATTTTGGTCAATGTTTTTGTAGTGTCTGAAACAAGATATTGATATCGATTGTGGATATTATGTTTGAAAATTTATTAGAGAAATCATAAAGCATGAAAAGACTAACATCTCCAAATTGGTAATCTTTAAAGGGAATTATAATTAAATTAAATATATTTCATAATCATTTGTTTGTATATATTTTGATCGTTATTATCAATATTTCCAACAACATAGTTACTCAAAAGAAAAAATCAATTTGTTTAGAGATTAGTGGGTAGCGTACTTTTTGTCAGAATGTATGTTGACAAAACATTTAGGTAATTACCTACTATGTTTTTGATCTATTATTAGTTATAACTTTCGAAAGATATTTTTGATGTAAAGAATTAGTGTTAGAATGCTTATATATTATCTTTTATCTCTTTCTCAAGGAGAAGTATAATGGAGGAAATCAATTTGTTTAGAATCACTGACCAATAATCAATAAAATTGTTGGGAAATCATGGAGACGGAGTCAAAAGTGGAGTTGAATGAATAGGTGGAGGTAAAGGTGGAGGAAGAGTCAAATAAGGAGACCTACGTGGAGGAGGAAGCAGAGGCGAAGACTAAGTTGGAGACCGAGGTGGAGGAGGATAAGAAGAGCTGTCTTGAAAACAATAAAATTGTTGGAAAATGAAGTAAAATAAGGATAATACCATGATTATATTTGAGAAAAAATATTTAAAAGTGCACACAACACTTGTCACTAAAGATAAGAGTTATTTTGCGTCTTTATAGTTTAAAATTACATTTTAGTAAAAAAACAGATGTGGATATCTCAAAACTGAGAAAACACATTCAGATTGTTTTGGAACTTTAGAACAATGATCCATACCTCATTTTTGAGGTTTAGTAATTAGACTCACCTCAATTAAATTCACGCTGTGACCGGTATGATTCCAAGTGTCCATTATTAGTTTAAAATTGACATTTTAATACAAAACAAAAGTTTTAATCACTAAAAACCAAGAAAACTCACTTATATTGTCTTTATAATTTGGTAAAATGATTTATAATTCATTTCGATGTGTATGAATCTGTCTCATGTGAAATAGACATATGATTCCACCTATATGGATTAAAGTGCATGCTTCCAATTTAAAATGACATTTTAGTAAAAAACACATTTTTCGTGCTCAAAAATGAAAAAATGTATTAGGATTAATGGTAATTTTGGAAAATGATCCATACATCACATGTGATATGTAGAGATCAATATCACCTCAATCTGATGCACGGTGTGACCAGTATGACTCTAAGTGCATCTTTGTATTTCAAACTAACATTCATTTTAATCAAAAAACAACAAACTTACGTAAAAACATGAAAACACATTCAAATTGTTTTGGTAATTTAGAAAAAAGATACATACACCATTTGTGACATCTTGGTATCAAAATGAACCTCAATCTGATGTACGGTGTAATATTTATGACTCTAAGTGTTCGTTGTTAGCTTAAAGTTGACATTTTAAAACAAAAAAGTGTCACTCACTAAAAACTAAGAAAACACACTCATATTGTCTTAATAATTTAGGAAAATGATTCATAATTCATTTGTGATGTGTATGAATTGGTCTCATGTTAAACCCACACATGATTCCACTTGTATAGATCAAAGTATGTGTTTTCAGTTTAAAATGACATTTTAGTAAAAAACACACGTAGTGTTCTCAAAAACAATGAAATGCATTCTGATTGTTTTGATACTTTAAGAAAATGATCCATGAGTCATTTGGAATGTGTAGAATTCATTCTCACAAAAATCTGAAACATGGTGTGATCGATATGACTCCAAGTGTGTCTTTTTATTCAAAATTGACATTAATTTTAGTGAAAAAAATAAATCACATACTCAAAACCAAGAAAACACATTCGTATTGTTTTGGTACTTTAAGAAAATGATTCATACATAATTTTTGAAATGTAGAGACCAAACACACCTCAATACGATGCACATTGTAACCAGTATGGATCCAATTGTGTCTTTTTATTCAAAAATGACATTAATTTTAATAAAAAAACAACTGACATACTTAAAACTGAGCAAATGCATTCCGATTGTTTTGTTACTTTAGGAAAACGATTCATAAGTCATTTCTAACTTGTAAGAATTAGTAAAACCTCAATTAGACTCACAGTGTGACCGGTATGACTCCAAGTGCTCCTTTTTATTCAAAATTTACATTAATTTTAGTAAAAAAGCTATTTACGTACTCTGTAATAGAATTTTATTTTTCTTGTATTTGTGTTAGAAATTTTATTTCAATTAAATACAGTATTTTTATCTTATTTTGGTAAATTTTTTTGGTGTTCCTGCTAATGCGGTCTATTGTTGCAACACACTGCACCTATTTTTGGTGATGTGGTGTGTTGCAGCATCACATTACAGTTTTTACCTTTATCAGTGCTAATAAATGCATTGATAAAAGTATAATTTATCAGTTCTTTTAGAGGTGCTTATAAAGATTTCCTTTATCAGTGCAAATAAAAGTGATGATAAACCAATCTTTTATCAGCACTAAATAAAAACACGGATAAACGGGGTCTTTTATTAGTGATTTTATTTTCACTGATAAATTTACCCTTTATCAGCACCTTTTTAGCGCTAATAAAATCCCTGGAATTTTAGCCATGCTAAGGTAGTCATCACTTTTCTAGCTCTGATAAAGCCTAATTCTAGCACTGTTAAAGGTACGTTTTTTTTGTAGTGTAAATATTAATTAGATGGTTATTAATAATGTAAATAAATATTACATATTAAATGTATAGATATATATTAATGTATATAAATATGGTTTATATAATATAAAATATTATTTATTATTTACATTAAATAGTAATATATTTACTGAATAATATTTTATAATTAAAAATTAATATGAATTAAAAATACTGGATATTTTCATATAGTAATGGACATAATAGAATGTCATTTTATTTTTCAATTTATAACATAAATCAAATGTATTATATATATTTCACATATATTTATTTAATGCATTTTTACAAACATACGCACACACATAAATATTTTTTTTATAATTTAATCAATTTATATTATTTATTTTAAATATATTTATTTATTATGTGTTAATATTTTCAATATATATTAATCTTTATATCAATATATATCCATTTTTTAATTATTTATTTTAATCAAACTTATCCAAATTTTCAATATTGTACTCATTCTTAATTAATCAATTTTATTTATTTTTAACATGCATGAACTTAAGATTAAATATTCCTTAATATTGTTAAAAATACATTTGTAAAAAAATATTTATAAATAAAAATATTTATATATGTATATTTATTATGTTTATACATTTATAATGATAAATATATAAAAAATATTTGTTTAAAAAGTATTTATCTAATTATAAATAAATAATTATTAAATTATAATAAATTAATTTAAATAATGAATATATTAACTATTCTAATATATATATAATTATATAAATATATATAATGATATAAATATAATTTTATTAAAAAGTATTTATATAATTATAAATAAATAATTATATATTCAAAGAATTATAAAATTATTATTTTATAAAAATTATTATTATAAGTATTATAATTGTATATAAAATTATACTTTTTAAAAAAATATTATTTCAAAAAAGTATTATAAGTATTTATCTCTGCTAAAAGAAGCACTGATAAAAATTCATTTTATTAGAACTTATTAACTTAGTACTAATAAAAGGTATCTTTATCATCAATTTTTTTGAAGCGCTAATAAAAGTGTCACGATCTATTTTAAGTACCATAAGCATCGTGAACTAGTTCATGATATCCGAAGATCTCCATCGAAGAAACATGCTACTAGCACTCCTTGTTGTCGAATCCAAGCTTGAATCCAGTCTAGAATCAAGGATCTAACTTTTACAAAGCTCTAATCCAAGTCTCGAGTGATTCAAGGGTTGAACGCAACCATGACTCATATGAAATACAGGTTTTTTGATATCTCTAATTTCCCTTGGTTATCCAATGAACCTTCTCATCCCACATCTATGTATCCCAACCAGTATAGTTTCACTATCCTATAATAAAACAACCCAAAATTCATTATTTTTTATATATATCGAATTATCGTCTACCCAGATATCATGTGGGTCTCTTTGGGACTACTTTGGTACTGTGTGACTTGAAATATATCAAACCCAATGTTGGGTCATGTTGTTGTGAGGTATAATAGGCTCCCAATACCTATATTTCATGACATATACCTCTTTCCAATCATTAAATTTTGAAAAATTTATCCATATATCAGTCATTTTTGTCATTAGTTTGGAATATTACATTGAAAATCACTTGGATCATGAAATATCTAACATCATAGGGGTCTTATATTATGTTTTTGGAACCAAAATATGTGTAGAGGGAAAGGACGCAAAGAGGAAACCAATTCCAAAGGGGTTGCCTTGTGAAGCTCATTCATGGATCCCCTAAGCACCGCGGCATTCATGGATCCCCTCATCACCACGACTGGCACGAAGCCGAAGCCCCCTCTATGGTCGCCGCAGAGTAAAAGATATGAGAGGCTCTATGGTTACAACGTAATTGATCAGGAGCTTCTCACCACGGAGGGAATCGAATCTACCTCTCCGCTCACTTGGAACTTGACGGAATCCTTTACAAGTTCTACAAAGGTAACCAAGGAGAGCTCTGCACCAAGGAAGGGATGGCGGTCAACTCTACGATTACAAAAAAACTTGATGCAATCCACAGCTGATCGCAGAGTGCCATGTGGCTTTACACTGATCTATCACTGATTCGCGCCACCCCTCACCTATATATATTAGGATCCCCTTGATCTCAATGGATAGATACTCTAACCTTTCTCCTACATAGATCTCAAAACGTGAAGCACCTTCTTCTCTATGAAACCTTGAGAAAAATGAGCTCTTCACAGTACTTGAGCATTGCAAAGTACCCTTACCTTAGCTCAAACACAAACCCTCTTCAAGCAGGGATGCACTTCATGTAGCCCATGGGCCATCACAATGTAAGGAGATCCATAAGGGGACTCGGGTCTTTTCAAAGAACTCATGCTTCGTGTAGTACCTTCCATGCACATGTGAACCACATGCTAAGGCAGGGTCACTGTGCTTCATAAAGAACATTTCTTTGTAGTACTATGCTTCACAAGGTACCCTTGCTTTGTAAAGTCCCACTCTTCAAAAGCCTTTCTATTTCATGAAACACCCTTCATATGCACCTATAACCTATGTCCAAGCTCGACCACTCCACTTCACAAAGCATACCTTTTCGTGAAGTCCCGCCCCTACGTGGAGCACCATAGCTTCACAAGGTCCTTTCCTATGAACCCATTTGCTTCGCAAATCCTTCTCCCGTACGACCCTCTAGGTTCGTATGAAGTGATTTCAAGGTCCCTTGGTTCGTGCTTCATATTGTGTTTCTTAGCCTTATGATTCTTCTCATAGGCACGCTAATGGCTATTACTTATTCCCATAGCCACGCTAACGTGGTCTCCTTAGGGAATCACTCTACAACATCCCCTCACCATGGAATTATTGATGCCTTCCCTTCCCAAAGGGTGGGTGGGTATCAGTTATGTAAGACCTAGGGGTATGGAGTGAACCCGCCTCGTCTGAAATGTATGACGTTAAACTTGCAAGCACCATAAACCTCAACACATGACGTTAAACTATGGCCCCACCCCGTGCATTATGCTCGGGGTGCCCCACCTCGAATATTCTCCATGCCCGCTCATCTCCACATGAGTTAGTACTTCCTCACATGGAATGCGATCCTCTTTGTTGGATCAGCATCTTTCTGCAGGGAAGGAAAAATATCTTGGTGTAATCCCCTAGCCTTTCTTGTGGGAGTAGCACCCTGCTCCTCATCTCTTCTTCTATGCCAAAGCCTAGAGGAGATATGGGCATAGGGACCTTCGTTACCCATATCCCTATCCCTCTAGGATTTGTCACCATTGATCCTCCATCTTGTATTAAGTCCCAATATTTATCTCCCTAGGCCTCTAACCACGCATAAACCCATGTTTCCTCTTTGGGCTGCTAACCACATGTAAGCCCCACTCCACTTCCCATAGATGCACCTTTTTCCATGATCATCAGGTCTGTTGTTTCCTATTGTTTCACACACCAAGAATGACTCACATGGGCTTAGAGTAGGCATTGACCTTGGAATCCTTCATTGGACACCTTAGCATGTAAGCCCCAAATGTTGTCGAACTACATGGACTTTGATCCTTTTCTTTTAAGAAAGGTACGTAGGAATCCTCCCTGAGATTCAAG
The DNA here is from genome assembly GCA_963277665.1 of Viscum album. Classification (NCBI taxonomy): domain Eukaryota; kingdom Viridiplantae; phylum Streptophyta; class Magnoliopsida; order Santalales; family Viscaceae; genus Viscum; species Viscum album. Next base: position 597,252,188 of record OY728134.1, on the reverse strand, counting down.
CCCAACACCTACTTGTCCCGACCCCTACATGTCACTTCACCTTCATCCCGCATGAAGTTGAACGGTATCCCGCATACCAAACTTCATGGAATTTGATCCCTATTTCCTAGGTGAGGTACTTAGGAATCCTCCTTGAGGTTCAAGCCCATTACCCATCAGTTCCGACCACTCTACATGAGTCCACCCTTATCCCGCATGATGTTAAACGGTATTCTTCCAAACTATGTGGGCTTTTATCCTTGTCCTTTGGACAGGGTACATAGGAAGCCTCCCTAAGGTTCAACCCCAACCATCGATAAGCCGTTGGAACCCCAACTAGCAGTAAGCTATTGGAAACCCAACCATTAGTAAGCCGTAGGAACCCCAACCAGCAAAAATCCATTGGAACCCCAATTGACGGCAAGCCATTGTGATCCCCAATCAATAGTAAGTCGTTGTGATCCCCATCCAATGGTATGATATTGTAGTCTGAAATCAATGGTAATCCATTATAGTCCCCTTTGTTGGGACCCATATCTATGGCCCGCCCTACGGGAATCAGACCAACCCAGACTACTAACCATGTGTAAGCCCTAGTATATCGTTGGGTTGTTGTCCTATGTGTACACCTCGATTCTATATCCCCATCCTGAACTATGTGAACTTTTATTCCCTTCCACAGGGATACATAGGAATCCTCTCTAAGGTTCAAGCCTGTCACTCACGTGTCATCGTGGTCTCTCCCTCGAGCCTATATGTTTCGGTAAGGTCACACCCCAACCCGGGGGGTTCTAATTACTTAGTGTACCATCCATGCGTCCATTCACATGGGCCTCCTCCTCAGGTGTACCTTCACCCCTCAAAACTATGTGGACTTTGATTCCATGCCACGGGGATACGTAGAAAGTCTCTTTAAGGATCAATCCCAACATCATCGCCATCCTCACGTTGGTTCAATCTCATTCTCTATCCACTCTCAACCATCCATATCCATCCTGATTCTTATCTAGGCTGCCACATCCCAGTAGGATCATGTCACCCACTTTATCATTGCTCCTAGAAGCAATCGGGTAACTAACCATGCGTTAGCCCCAACATCAGTGTTCCCTCTTAAGGTTTCACCCATATGATCTACTATTATCAGTGTTCTGATCAGTCTGATCCATCTCCTCTAGACGTTAAACTCGCGGCATACCCTGTTTTAAACATGGGAAGCTGAGGAAAACCTTAGAGAAATGCCTATGGAATATAATTCCCCACACTCAATGTGGGATTCCTCAGGATTATGCACCCCCGATAATCCCTATCATAAGGGGATGAAACCCAGAAGCATCATTGTTCCAGCATCCAGACATGCCAGCGATGTCCAATGTGACTACTCCCCTAATCGAAGGTTGTTTCCCTGACTTGACCCCTTAGAATGTCTAGACAGAAGCAGCGTAATTAACCGACATCCATGAAGACATGGCACTAGGAATAGTTTCATGAACAATTCATTAAGTATATGAGGGAGACTCGGGACAACTGAAAAGTTTCAAGGAGGAATCCACTGAAGGAGGAACCAACATCCCATCATCCCATTTCGATCAAGGAGAAAACGCCCCTGAATAAGCGACGGATGTCACCCACCTTTGGAAAGTGGGAATGCGGGGAAACAAACAGTGTGTTCCACCAAAATAACGGATGCGCTCCCTGACGAAAGCATCGAAAAAAGAAATGGTGAACCTGATGTGAATTTGTTCTCCTCAATGTGGAGCTTAGTAGAATTGGATAAATCAATGGATTAGCGTGTCACCTGATCTAGTTATCAAGCACCAGTTCTCGCCAGGAAATTAGTGGGCCTGGAATAAAACTCACTAGAAACTAGGGAAAATGAGTGTTGGACATCTCAGTATACAAGGTTGTTAGCATGAATCCTTCTTAAAAACCATTGAAGACAGAATGGTGCAGGGGGACTAGATATCACTTTCCTTCTTTCAGCACTAATGGTTTAATCTCCCTGCTTTTCAGGACCCAACCTATCATGATAGGAATACGATCACTACCCACCCAACAACGCAGGGTATGGGGAAATGTCAACATGGAAATCACGTGCGGCCTCATCTTATCTATGAGGACCTATACATCCACGACCATTGGATACCCACGCCCCATCTCCCCATTTGAAATCATTCAAAGGATGGGGATTAATGACCTTATTCAACGATACGAGGAGGAGGGGATTATCTCAACCTGAGATATGGCCTGATATGACTTATAGGCTTCCATGCCTCGCTGTCGTCATCACCCCCAAGGGCCACGTAGGGAGCCACTTTTCCCTACTCTGAACTACAACCATTTTGGGAGCCTCTCCCCAGAATGCTTCGATGACTCCCTTCCCTACGCCAATGAGGTTAGGGATGTCTAGTCCAACCCAGTTGTAGTCCCTTACTAGGTGCCACCAAGGAGGGCTCCCACCAGGCCGTGTCAGCAACTCCTCTCAGCCCCACCGACTGAGGAGCAGGTGAGTTATACACCTACACCACCGGCCCCAATCTAGTTAACCTAACACCAGCATCAGGCCTATGCTGAAGAGGATGCCTGCTAGGGGGCATCATCATCAACGACTCTCAGGCCCATGCCACCACCGACGCATACCATCAATATCTCGTTCATAATGAGTATGGTAATCTATATTCTAGTCCTGGATCGAGGACCCAACGTCCCTACCGGTAGGTTGGGATGACTCTCCTAGTCACCAACATAGGGGGCGTCCGTTGCGGGCTGACCCGCGGCGTCAGCATTCAGTACAGAGGTCTTACCCATGCCACCACCAATGAGAGCACAGGTCTTTACCACTCCCAAGATCATCATGGAGGTCCTCCCCATGCCACCATCAATCTGAGAAAAGGTCCTCCCCACTGTATTCACACCCAGTATGGAAACTTCTTCCGCACCCCTGACCTCAGGTATGAAGTTTTTCCTCCTATCACGAGTCGTCGATGTGTAGATGCTACCCGTCTGGTCAACAGTCAATGTGGGGGGTCTTCCCCCATGTTATTACAGAAACTGATGAAGTTACTCCTCATCCCATCAATCATAGAAGAGGAGGTTTGTCTCGCTTCATGGGCACCCAACACAGAGGTCCCACCCATGTTAATCTTGACCAGTATGAGGACATTCCTCATACCATCACTGCCAAAGGAAACAAGCATGGAGGCCCTTCCCATGATTCCACCAACTCCAGTGGAGGTCATACCCGCTCCAACACTTCCCATAGAGACTCCCTCTATGCGCCAGCCAGCAGACACGGAGTTCCTCCTCATATTAACTTTGGCATTTGTCTAGGTGCTCCTCGCACCCCATCTCACCAAGGCGGAAGTCATCTCCATCCCAGCATTAGTTGGTCTAAGGTCCACCTCGATCCAAAAAACTAACTTATCCTGAAGAGCCACCCCGGGTAGGAGGACAGGTTGTCGACACCATAAGAAGAATATAGAGATGTTTCAGATCGTTATTAAGCATGTCTTATTCTCAAATTCTGAGTCAGAATGTGATTCGGCAATGGAAACCTCACCTCAATCCTCTGTGTTAAGGGATGGGGTAGGAACGAATCATATCAGCCTCATCCTTCGGAAATATGAGGTCCATCGTATTTCTGCCTCCCTCCGCAGATACATCCTGGAGGAGGAATATTTTTACCCTTTCCAAGGATTGGCCATGAAATCCTCTCCATCATCAATAGTGTCATTATCTGCCTCAACCAAAGATCATGGAGAGTTATTTTAGGGACTGGTAGAGGAAAAAAAACAACACGTCCCACCACCAGTAACCATATCCCCCACATTGGAAACTGTGGTTGCCAGTCCGTCTTACCGGGATGTGGTGACTCAGTCATTTCATTCGTCACAGGACAACCCAAGATGCGGCGTCTTGTCAGCTCATTCACTGAATTCTCAACCTGCCAGTCTACCATCTCAATGGTCTTCTTCAGTGTTGTTACCAGTTCTACAGCTACCCCCAGTTGATGAGTGGGTCAACAAAGGTTCGGATCCCGAGTTTGAGCTAAGGAGCTTGTGGGACATCCTTACAGCGGATCATTTCCTAGAGATGTTTTGGCCAATCATAACCACGAACTTCAGTGCACTAGAATCACTTACCTAGGAGGAAGTTGCTTGTTTTCGCCAAACCCTCTAGGTGACACACTTATTTCTCTGTTATCAGTGAGTTTCTTTCCCCAAGAGTCAAGCACACTTTGTAGATATTGACCAGCAATGTTGTATTGTCAACTTGGTTGTGCTCCCTGTAGCCCAAATCCCTAAGTCGCTTGGTCGCCATCGGACCCTCCAGCAACGATGTGTTCAGAGATTTAAAGTTCTCCATAGAATTATCTATGAGGCTTCCCCCATCTCCAGGTCCATGGTTGGGGATAGTATGCTGCCGTCCATTTCAGTTCTATACGGTGCCAGCCCGAATTTCCATTTGATATTGAGGATATTCCCCCAAGTAGAGTCACAGTTAACATGGCCGACCTATCAGAGGGAGAGAACGAGCTAGAGCTCCTTGATGATAACTTACCCCCTGGCAGAGTACTATGCCTATTAGATCCACTGGGAAGGGTTACTCACCAGTAGAGAAATCTAATGGGTCTTCCTGTGCCTACCAAGTCATTAGTCCTTAACCGTAATCCTAATAAGGGAAAATATCATCTTGGGGCCATCAAACCCTCTAACCTATTTGGATCAGTTCAAAAGACTGAAGATGATCCTGAAAATACAGTGTTGAGTCAACAACTTATGAAGCATAAGAAGATGGTTGATGACCTCCTTGTGGAATGTGTTGCGGAGTGGCATCCAGACTACGGTGATCCTCAGCCAGGGCAGCAGGGGCAGGTACAAATTTTCCCCAATGAGTTGTGTCCGAGTGACCCTGACCATCCTACCCACATAGATAGGATAGATACCAGATCTTATGAAAATAGGGTGTGGTATGTATCACCAAATCTGCATGAGCAGTGTGATAACCTTTGGGACCTAGCTCAAGCTCCCCAACCCACTCCACAGGTTTTTCCCCCAGTCGCTCTATAAGTCATCCCACCAGCTGCTTCACGAGCTGATGGGCCTGCTTATCATGTTGAAGAACCTACCTATGCACTAGTGTTCAGGGATCCTCATCAAGATAGGAATACCTGTCCATATGGTCTAATGGAGGCACTCATTGCTCGCCTCGAGGCTTTATAAACTGCATAGGTAGAAATTCCACCTAATAGAAAGCCATATATGGCATGGGTGGATGACATGCTTGCACTCCCCATTTTTAGAAATCATACCTTTTCTCCCTTTAATAAGACGGGAAACCTGTTGAAGCATCTAGCCCACTTCAACTCAAGGTGCGGACCAATGTTGGAAAATCCAGCATAGAAGGAAGCCGCCAAACTCCATTATTTCATATAGATATTGTAAGGACCTACATTTTTCTAGTATATCCAGCTACCCATTGGGTTGGTCACCGGCTGGGAAGATATATGTAGATATTTTCTTTACTAGTTCAGCTCTACCGCCCAGAAGACGAGTATTGAAAACCACTTCAAGTTCAAGAAGAGGCTTGACGAGCATGTCGCGGACTTCGTCACTCGATTGAAATGCCTTAAATATTCCATAGATATACTGCTGACTCAGGAACAGCGGTAGGCAATGAGTGTGGGGAATGTCAAAACTGAACCGGTCCCCTCTCTCATCACTCAGAATTACCCTGGGAGTTTCTGGGATTTCTCTGATAAGGCCGAGCGTCTATAGGAAGTCTTCCAGTATGATAAGTAGGCACGTCTATTGCCTCCCACAATTCCTGTGAGAAGGGCTGCTAAGGCTGAGCCCACTATGGTAGCACAAATAAATTCCCCTAGGTAGCTAGAGTTTTTACCAGTGGAGCCACCTCCATAGCCTCACAGAATCCTGTCACCTCAGTCGCACCCTCCGACCCAGTATCACCCACCTCAGAATTGGCAGGCACCCCCACATAACGCGCCACCACCACCTAGGTGAGATAACCATGTTCCACCTCCTCGACAGGCTCCTCTAGCACCTCTTCAGGTCTAGGCTCCCAGACCCCCCTTCTTGGATAGGAGAAACCTAACCTACTCCTTCAATGAGGCTTAGGTCCCTGGTTATTTCCAAAGTGCCTTGGAATAGGGAATTATACGGTTGCCTGAATATAAGAGGCCCAAAGAGGCGGATCTCACTGATCTCCCCAACTACTACCCCTATCACGGGATCCAGGGGAATACCCTAAAAAAGTGATATGTGTTTGAAGAAGGGATTCAAGACTATGTTGTTAACAATATAGTCAGGTTAGGCCTAGCTCCGGCATAGGTGGCATGTGTATTTGTGAGGCCAGATAGTGGAAATGACAGTGAGGGTGAGTGGCATCAGGTTCCTAGCCGTAGATCTCAAAAATATGATGATTGGATGGATTTTAAGGAAGTATCCCATGCCCATTGTATTATATGTGCACATTTTAATTGACCCAATCCTTTAAAATTTCATGCATCAACTGCAACTACTACTTCTTCATCGATGTCTCCCTCTTCCCAGAAGATCAAGCGTCGGCAGCACAAGGGAAAACAAAGCCCCCCACCGATTCCATCATCATCATGTACTCTCAGTGACTTCATGCCCCCGAAGATGGTGATTACCCCTAGAATCCATCCAGTGGTGGATGATTATTCAAGTGATGATCAAGGGTACGCTTTGGTTAACACCACGGAGCGGGTAAATCCCTACATGATTCATGACGACGAGGAGCACTAGATGGATCCTCCCAATGTCCCTAGCCGTCTCCAACATCAACAGAGTTGTGTCTATATGGTTTTTTGGAATTCCTCAGTCAATACTCCCAAAAAGGTCATGCATTCCACTAAAACCACACTACAGGCCTAGCATAGAGCTCAGCACGTGCAGGCTTCTCATCTGGTGTCATCAGGTCCGCCTTCATTGTCGTTTGTGTTACTTGATCAGGCGAAGCAACCACTATCATGATAAAATCATCCAATTGAATTTTGAATCATCCTAAATCATCTATCCCACATCAGGTAGTCACTCCATGAGCTTCAAATATTGAGCATTGGGACATTCTTATCACCAGTCAGCCGTCGGTTCAGCCGGAAGGGCCTATCATACCCCCTGTTACAGAACGACCTCATGTAAGTAGAATTTCATGATTGGAACAGAAGTATGATATAATTAAGAATATTTATATAATTCCTACGAGGATCTATATCCTTGAGGCTCTTCACCTATCAGTGGATATACGTGAAGCCCTCAACGAGGTTTTAAGAAGCACCCTCCAGTTTGAGATGGAGGTAGCAGTCACATAAGCCTTCCATGCTGAGGAATAAGAGCATGAAGAATGTCAAGACATCATCTCTTTCTCTAGGGAAGATTTAGGATCTCCCATACAGGTGAAAATACTCCTACTTTACATCATCATCCACTTCAATGGAGCGGAGGTTCGTCATTGTCTTGTCGACATGGGCTCTAGGATCAACCTAATACCGACCAAGACACTTCGAAAAATGGGGTTGTTTGAGGATAATATGAGTCCCTCCGACCTGAAAATTCATGGTTATTATAGGATGGAATAGAAACCAGTTGGAAAGATCCGCCTAAAGACCCTATTCGGTGGTCTGGTAGCCAGCACCGAGTTCATGGTTGTCTCTCAGGACACTGCCTACAACGCGTTAATGGGTAGGCCTTGGCTTCACCTGCATGTGGTGTTCTCTTCATCATATCACCGGTGCCTTAAGTACTCCCTTAATAGTTGAGTGTGACTACTCCAAGGTGATGTGTATTCCTTTGCCTCTTGTGAAGCCCGCTACTTGGATTCTAACTATTACAAGAGCAAGGACAAGTAGATTCATGCTAACAAGGTTGAACACGCTATGGCTGCGACCCACCCATGGACATACCTGGATGATGCCTACATTTTTCCAATCCATTGATTTGAAGCTACGATCCCAGATCTGGGGAAATGATTTCTTGTTTTTGGAATGATGGTTAATCTCATTACCTTATATATGGGACACCATAAGATCACCTCATATTCCTACACAAATTAGGCTCAGGTGATCCTGGAGCCCCCAACTCTCATAAGGTATCGGGATGTCCACCCCATGGTAACGATAATACATCATACTTACTTGTTTCTCTAGGATGGGATAAACTGGATCAAGCCTATATGACACTATTTCTTTGATATCATCAAGTGTGGCCCCTTAGGCTGAAGACCATATGGGATTGGGTCGACTGCTTTCATCGTTATGGTTTCAGTAGCACAAGAGTCCCCCAGTGAAGTGTCTACTGCTGCTCAGGCTGGAACCAGTGTCCCATTAGGATATGTTGACTAATTTGAATCTCCTCCTACCAAGGATCCCTCCTCCATAAGTGAAGAAGAAGATTTGGAAGATGCACCTCCCGCTTTTGAGGAGGGAATATCCGTTACGGTCGATGAACTGGTAGAGGTGAACCTCGGTAGCGAGACAGACCTGAAACCCACATTGATCAGTACCGTTATTCCTATCAAAGAGAAACAGAAATACGTGTACTTCCTAAAGCATCATCGTGATGTGTTTTTCTAGAGTTATAATGAGATTCCAAGACTAGATCCTCAGGTCACCATCTACCACCTTGGTCTTCCATAAAATCATCACAAGTTCAAACAGCCTCCTAGGAAGATTCACCCTTCTCATTGTACAATGGTTGAGGATGAGTTTGATAAGCTCATCAGATCCAATTTCATCAAGGAGGTCTAGTACCCTTGATGGTTAGCCAACATTATGCCTGTCAGGAAGAATAACAGACAGATCAGAGTCTGCATCGACTTTCAGGATCTCAACCATCATTATCTGAAGGATGATTTTCCCCTTCCTATGATAGAACTGTTGATTGATGCCACCGCTGGGTTTTAGACTCTCTTCTTCATGGATAGGTATTCTGGGTATAACAAAATTTGAATGGCCCCCGAGGATGAAGAGTCTACAGCCTTCAGGGCACCACACAGTACTTTTTTTACTAGGTAATGACCTTTGGTCCAAAGAATGCAGGTGTCACCTATCAGCGTGCCATGCATCGCATATTTAAGTCAATCCTTGGGAAATTAGTAGAATTCTATGTGGAAGATCTGGTGGTCAAATCTCGCCAGCGTCAAGACCATCTCAAAGACCTTGATAAATTCTTCGGTTTCTTCCGTTCTCTCTATCTGAATATGAACCCATTGAAGTGTGCCTTTGGGGTCACCTCCAGAAATTTTCTCAGCTTCATTGTCAGATATAGAGGCATCGAGATCAATCCAAAGAATATTAAGGCCATCAATAAGATGTCTCTACTGAGAAACATTCGGGATCTGTGGGGATTTCAAGGACACTTGGCCTACATATGCCTATTCATCGTGAATTTGGTCAACAAATGTAATCCCTTTTCTCATCTCATAAAGAAATGAATTATATATCAGTGGGATGATGAATATCAGACTGATTTTGAGGAAATCAAGAAATACATGTTACAGTATCCGGTCCTGATGCCATCCATTTCTAAAAAACCATTGTTCCTTTATGTAACTGCCCTGTAAGGATCTCTCGGTGCCCTTCTCACCCAAAATAACAATGAGGGAATGGATAATAGTCTATAATATATCAGTTGCATGCTCCTCGATACAAAGACCAGATAATCCTCTATTAGGAAAAGATACATTTCACTAGTATTCACAGTACAGAAATTGTGACATTACTGGTAGCACCATGAGATACAGCTAGTGTCCCGAGTGGATCCACTAAAGTACATCCTGAACCACCCCATGTTGATAGGCCATTTAGCTCAATGGGAAGTAATACTCCAGCACTTCGACATCAGGGTTTTTCCCCAGAAGGATATTAAGGGGAAAGCATTGGAAGGCTTCCTTGCTGCCCATCCAACTCTTGAGGACTAGTCCATAGACCTTGATTTTCTAGATGAGGCAATCCTCTCAATATACCAAGTCATTCTGTGTTGTCAAATTCAATTTTATGGTGCTTCCCAAAGCCCTATTGACAAAAGACTCAATGGCCCCAGACTCAATAGAGTGGGACTAGGTATCATCTTCATCACACCAGCACTATTTTTTCTTTAATATTCATTACTATTATTAGAAGGTTTTCCCAAAAATGAGGCAGAGTATGAGGCTCTCATTACTAGCCTCGAGCTGGCCCTCAAGATTAATGTTCCTCACTTTCATGTGAAAGGGGATTCTGAAATAGTCACCATGTAGATCAACAGGGACTATGTCGTCAGGAAGCCAGAGCTCATACCACTGTTGGAACATACTCTCTAGTTGAAGGGCCAGTTCCCATATTGGCCAGAAGTTACCCATGTCCCTTGATCCCAGAACGATCAAGATGACACCTTAGCTATCCTAGCTACATCTCTTGCAGAGACTAATCAGAATGATTTGATTATCTACGTGGTACATCAGAGATTAATCGCCCCTGTCACTCTAGATGACGAGGATAGCCCGTAGGTAAGCCACCTTACTGTTGGTTCCTCCACGTCAGAGTCCCCAGGTCCCACTGATGTAGTGCCGAAAGTGAATCTCGATTGAAGGACCCCCTTTATTGAGTACCTCAAGCATGGAAGTCTCCCGACAGATCGGGCTGAGCACAAGTGATTCTGACTTCGCGTATTAGAGTTTATCCTCCAGAGTAGTCCCGGTCTTGATTGGATCCTCTAAAAACATGGGTTTGATGGAGTCCTCCTCTGCTGCATTCAAGGAGGTGAAATTTCTCAGGTCATGTAGGAGGTTCATGCTAGTTCTTGCAGGGATCATCAGACCAGACTGAAACTATCTCACTAGATCCGGAGACTAGGGTATTTTTTCCCTCCATTATCTGTAACTATATCGAGTTTTCCAAAAGGTGTCATGCATGCCAAATCTATGCTAGTTTTATGAATTGGACGCCATACCCTCTTCACACTACCAAGTACTCTTGGACCTTTTCAGTATGGGGACTCGATGTCATGGGACCATATCCACTAGTGACAGCCCTCTAGTGCAGATTCATCCTGACCACCATGGATTTATTTTCCAAGTTGGAAGAGGCAGTTCTGCTCAAGAAATTCAAGTCCCTTTCTATCGTTGAATTTGTGAGCTCCAACATCATATACCTATTTGGATTCCCTCACGCCATTCTCACTGATACCGGCACCAACTTCTGAGTAGTTGAGTTAAAGAAATTTTATGCCAAGTACAACATCTATTCTAACCATACCTCCCTCTATCACGTGTAGGCGAATGGGCAGATCGAGTCATTCAAAAATTCATTCTCTAACATCCTACAGAAAATGGTTGGTCGGAACAAGAAGAGTTTTCCGGAAAAACTCCCCAACTCCCTCTGGGATTATCAGAAGACGACTCGTGATTCCACATAAGTGACACCATACTCCCTGGTGTACGGAACGGAGGCTATCCTGCCCATCTAGATTCAGTTACCTTAATTATGCACATATTTATAAGATCAGCAAGCACCAGATAAGGCAGATAAATTCCATCTGGTTGAACTAGAAGCGCTTAACGAGAATAGGCTTTGTGCCCTGCACAGTTTAGAAAGGCGTGAGAACAAGATATCTAGAGATTTCAACAAGAAAGTTCTCCTCTTCTCTTTCTTGCGGGGTGAAATGGTGTTGGCTCTGAGAACACTGATGATACTCGGTAGGAAACCACCCAGACTAGAGCCTAAATGGTAAGGACCTTATATCATTCACAAGGTTTGCCCCAATAGAATATACTCCCTAGTTACCATGAATGGTGAGCATATAACTCCTTCCACCAATTCCAAGTTCCTCAAGAAATACTTTTCCTAAGTAAATGGTCCTACCTAACCATAAACTGTGATGTATTTACCACACGATGTTAAAATGGGTGATCCTTCCGAGCTGAAGGATGTAAAACTACCCTGCATTAATCCTACATGACAATAAACTACAAGGTGGTCCAAGATCTACAACCTTGAACTAAGATCTCCCGGTATCCATCGTCCCACAAGACATTAAAATTCACCTTTTAGAACTATGTATGTATTGATTCCCATCCTCATGGGATACGTAGGAATGCTCAGACACTTTGTATTAGAGTCCAACCCCCAAACTCTTCTCTTTTACTTCCCCCCTGGGTGTAGTTTCCTTGGAGGATCACACATGGTGTAGCATAGACTTCTTTGGCCCCACTCATTTCGTGGTTATGATGAATGCACCAGGTTCCCCCTCCTTGTTCTTTTATACTCTCACGTCCTCAATGGACAACGTTAAACTACATGGCCCTTTCAGAACTATGTATGGATTGATTCCCATCCTGATGGGATACGCAGAAATGCCCGTACATTTAGTCCATAGGCCCAGCCCCAAACTTCAAGATATCCCCTTGGATAGAAACACATAGTGTGGTGTAGGATTTTTCCTTCATTCATATTGAGTTCATCATGACCGCACCATGTATCCCTCTCCTTGGAGGTCTCCACCTATTTTGTCATCCTGCATGACGTTAAACTTTATAGACTTATTCATGCTTCACACATCCACTTTATTTGGGTCTTCATCATATTTCACATCCAGAAGGACCCCCGAACGGCATGGGTGCTAGTCCCTAGAGATATCCTACCATTTCAGTCCAATGTCCTCGAGGATCTTGAACGACAAATTGATACAAGTCCCACATTGTGAATATTCTTAACAGTCTACACTCATTTTTTATTCCCATTTCATGTCACATGATGTGGATGCTTCATTTAAAACTCGGTCAACAGCCATACTCCATCATTAGAACCACCCTCGTATATCCCAAATATTGGGTGTAGTAGTTCATTTTGTCTTGATATCCCTTAAAACATCATTATGCCTTGAGCTGGAGTGTTGGTCCGGTTAGGTTCAACCCTTCTTGATCTTCTTCCCTCATTGTCGTTCTCTTATTTATTGGGGAGAGCCTAATCTTATTAATTTTTTCTCACACTGAGCATTGCTCACATGGGATTAGGATATTTGGTAAGGAAATACCCACATAAAGGGTCATGTATCTGTGTTCTGAGCCCTATGACCTTAAACTAAGATCATTCACCATCCTCACCACAAGGCGTTAAACTGAAAACTGTCTAGGAATTCCTTTCTTAGGTCCCTTGACCTTTTTGGCCCCCTGGCCCAAGTTCTCATTTAGTATTTTGTGGTGTGGTATTGGATTATGTCCTCATTCACGTCAGGCTATTTTTTCCATGCCACTCATATCCCCTTGAGACATCCCTCCTTCATTCATCGTCCTTGTCGCACGATGTTAAAATGCATGCTATCATTCAGAACTGTGTGTGGATTGATTCCCATCCTCATGGGATATATAGGACCGCACAAACATTTAGCCTTCGGGTCCAGCCCTGTTTCTTAGAAACCTCCTCATATTCCTAGACCTATGGCTTGAGTTCTTCAAGGAGGGGGTATGTGGTGTGGCATGGTATTATTTCCTCATTCACATCAGGTTTGTAACAGCCACACCACATACCTCTACCTCTGGAGATCTCTTTGTCCCCCTGTTCTACACTCATCTTTTCGAGTCAATTGCTCTTGAGATAGGCCCCTCAACCCTCTTTGGCAGTTCACCAATGTGCGCATGAGCACTCTGGTTCAAGACCTAGTGTGTTGGACTCTACATAGACATGTTATCTCCCATTTTTATGATTCATGTTCCACTTAATTCGGTCTTTTATCATCTTTCACTTTATAAAGGACCCCTGAACGGCATGGATGCTAGGCCCCAGTGCTCTACTACCACCTTGGGATAACGTCCTGAAGAATTTCAAATGAAAAATTAATACAAGTCCCATTTTGCGAATATGGTCAGTGGTCGATGCTCATTTGTTGTTCCCATTTCAGGTCACACAATATGGATGTTGTGTTTTGAACACAGTAAACAGTTATCCTCCATCATCATGACACCCCATTAATCCCAAAATATTGGTTGCATGATTCACATCCTTTTTCACTCCATTGTTTCCAAGTGGAATTTCTATACTATTGGTATTATCCCTCAGTGCATGTTTTCATGTTAGGAGGAAAAAGCCACAGTGAGGTTTCATTTGGGGATCCACACCATTTTTTCCTTTTCATGTATTCCATGTGTTGCAAATACCTTCTCCGCCCTTGTTTCCCACATTGAGCGTAGCTCACATGGGCTTAGGGATTTGGTCAAGGTTTGCACCCATTTGGAAGAGTCTCGCTTCTCTATGGTCTAAGATCTAAGAACTTAAACTAAGATCTCTCTACATACTTTCTGTAATGTGTAAACAACACATCTCCTAGAACTACGTACATCTTGATTCCCATCCTCATGGGATACATAGGAACATCTGAGCATCTCATCTTCAGGTCTATCTCAGGTTCCAAAAATTACCTCTTCTATTCGGCCTTTTGGACCTGACTTTCATAGGATTGGGTGGTGTAGAGTGTGTGGGATTATATCCTCATTCATATTAGGTTTCCAATATTCGCACCACATACTTCCCTTCTAGGAGCTAGTCTCTCCTGCCTTTTTTCCCGCATGACATTAAACTGCACCTTCAGAACTATGTACGTCATGATTCCCATCCTCATGAGATACATAGGAATACCCAAACATTTTATCCATGGGTCCAACCCCATATTATATGACCTTTTCTATCCCCTCAACCCAATGTTTGTTCCCCAGAATTGCATGTGGTGTGGTGTGGACCTCATCCTCATTCATGTCGGGTATGCTTTCTCATGCCACGCACATTCCCCCCTAAAACCTCATTTCTTCTGTATGTGTCCAAGGAATATGACTTTAAACTATGTTTCCTATTCCCATGTGACTTTAAACTAATACATATTTACTATAAGATGTTAAAATGTGGGGGTTGGTCCTATCATATGACCCTAAACTATGACAGTATCGTCCTGTTTGCACGACAAAAAACAACACTGCATTCTGATGTCCTCACTCAAGGGGACATCATGTTTGGTAACGGTTATCCACCATACCATTTTTAAATGCCTACATATTCCTTGATTCCTATAGCAATGCATGGATTCTCTGTCCTAGGTTTATTGCTTCATAAAAACACACACACACACATCCTAAAGGACAAACAAGATCTATAAAATGTCACTTATTTTGGTGCATGGGCCAGACCCACATGATAGTATTGTACCTGGAATTGGTACCCTAACATGACACTTCTATAACTACATATGGATTGATCCCCATCATCATGGGGTATGTAATAACGCCCACACACTTTTACTCAGGCCCATCCAACTTTCATTTTCAGTCCCTTGACCTAAAACCTCCCCAGGGAGCACATGGTGATATGGACTCCTACTATCCTCATTCACGTCAGGTTTTATAATTATCGCACCATGTGCCTCCCTCCCTCCTTTATATCTAGGGTCTGAGCTCTAAGTCCTTAAAACTAGGATCCAACCGGTACATTCAGAACTATGTGTGGCTTGATTCCCATGCTAATGGGATACATAGGAACGACCAAACATTCTATCTACGGGTCCAGTCCTCGGAATATTAAATCCTGCCCCTTTTTCAGCCACTTGGCCCAAGATATTTTGGGAACATGTGGTGTGGTGAGTACCTTTTGGTCTCTCATTCATGTTGGGTTTTGCAACAACTGCACCATGTGCCTCCCCTCTCTTTCTCCAACCTGGTCTGAATTCCACAACCCAAAACTAAGATCTCCCTATGGGAGCTACGCAATGGGAGTGACTACTTCACTACCCTATGCACATTCCATTAAATCAGGTACCCTCTTAATGGTCCACTCTATGACCTTATGTTAGGATCATTCAACCCTATGACCCTTGTCCTAAAAAGGTATTCAACCTCCTCTATCTAACATGTCTTATTGATGTACTTGAATGTGTTGTGGCAAAGAACCCAAAGTGTGGAGTTTTAAAAAGAAAATTCTCTCATTTATTATACACACTTCATGAGACCTTTATTTAGATCATCACCCTCTTTCATGTCTGAAGGGACCCCCTCTACAGTCCGTTCTCATGCCACATCATCTTACCTACCATATTGGGACAACGCGCCAGAATACCCCAGATGACATTTTTCAACAGGCCCCATGTTTTGAACATGGTCAGCGGTTGACCCTCATTTGTCTATCCCCATGATAGGATAACACAAAACCAATGTTGTGTTTTGAACATGGTCAATAGTTATCCTTTATCTTCATGCCACCATCATTGCGTTCCAGATCTTGGGCACTATGACTCACATCTTGCCACTCTTTTATGTTCAAGTGGAATTCCAACACACTCGGTTTTACCCCTCTGTGCATCTATTTGTGTTAAGATAAAAAGTCTGAAATAGTGGGACGTCACTCACCTAGTGTTCCATTGCACCTAATGTGTGCCTCTCTATACCAGGGAAATCCAATCACTACTCCCTATTTCCCACATGGAGCGCGACTCATGTGGGCTTAGTAATTTGGTGGGATGTGAACTGGAGCAGCCGTACCACACATTCCTCTCATCTTGAATGACATTAAAATGCACTCTTAGAACTGCGTATGGCTTGATTCCCATCCTAATGGGGTATGTAGGAATGCCCTGACACTTTTTCTTGATCCTAGCCCAAGTTTCTCCATCTTCGGTCTCTCCACCCAACATTTTCCCTAGGGTTACGTGGTGTGGTGTGGACTCTTATATTCCTCATTAGCATCGGGATATATACCACACCACTTGTTTCTTTTCTAGGTAAACATGTCCTCAACACATGACTTTAAACTAAAGTTCTACCCTGAACAAGTTCAATATGCCCCATGGTAACTATGGGATGCGTCATCTTCCTTGCTAGAAAAGATTTCCCCACCAGTGTTGGTCTCTGACCATGTTGTGCTCGATAACTATGTATGGTTTGATTCTCATCTTTATGAGATACTTAGCGACGCCCAGGCATTTCTCCTTGGGCCCAACCCTAGGAAAATTAACATTTTTTGTTCTTTTCCCCTAATCACAGTCTAAACTCTATGACCATAAACTAAGAGCCTACAGTCCATGCAACATGACTTTAAACTGTTAGCCTTGGTCTAGGTAGTATAACCTTAAGACTATGTGCAATGTCCTTTCCATATGACGTTAAACTATTCCATGCATCTTCTTTACCGTACAACGTTAAACTACATGTATATCATCCACATTGGGATGATTTAAAACTATGGTTCATTCTAGGTCTTCGCCAGAGAGGTTCTATTTAGAAGTAGGTATAATCCCTGATCAAACCGATGAAATCACCTAATGTGTTTACACCACAATGGAATAATTTCAATAGTGTTGGACTCCATTCAAACAACCCATCAATCCACCCTTCATGTTTTGTGTGCCCTTTATTTGGACCCTCTTCCTCTTTAATTCCTAAAGGAACCCCGTAATAGTACAGATGTTGGGCCTATGGCTTGAATACTATCCTGGGATAATGTTTTGGAAGACTAAAGGATGAAATTTGGAGTTAGGCCCTTTGTTTTGAACATGGTCAGTGGTCATCCCTCATTTGTTATCCCCATATTAGGCTACCGTGATTGGGATATTGTGTTTATAACATGGTTAATAGTTATCATTCATCATCATTCCACCCATATAGTGTTCCGAATTTTGGGTATCGTGATTCACGCTTTCCACTCCCTTTTGTTCAGATTGATTCTAACTCCCCTGGTGTTACCCCGCTCGTGCACTAGAGCACATTGGGAAAATGGTGATTCGACTATTTTTAGAGTTTCATTATCTAGTATGGCCTCCCTATTTTTTCCTGGAAATCTGGATCGGTTGTTCAAACCCTGGAGAACTGAATCTTGGTTGACACTTTCATATTCTTATGGAATAATGAGGCATTCATCCCTTTTTTCTCATATTGGGCCTAACCCACGTGTGTTAAGGGATTGATAGCTGGATATTTCATGAATTTAATGGACATGTAGAAAACCAAAGAAAATAATGGAACTCATGCATGTAGCTAGCATAAATAATAATGAAAGTACATTTTTGAGTTTACCGGCATTATAGTACCCAAGGATTGGCCCCTCCCATGGATGGGTTGACCTCTTCGATAGAGCATTCCAACTCCACCACCCTCTGGCTTGTGGAATCCAAGATCCAATGTCAATTGTTTAGCTCCCACTCTTCCTTGGTAGCAATAGGGTGCAGTTCATCAACCGTGATCTAGGCCCACTCCTCGTCAATTTGAATGGTATCCATCTCGTCAGAGGCTCGCTTCATCTATTCTTCGGCCTCTGACAGCTGGGCCTTCAGGCACGATACAATCCCTGATTGTGCGTTGAGGAAAGAAGAGTGCTCGTCCGCTCGTACCCGCAACTGCTAAATCTCATTTTCATCCTCCTGGATCCTCTTGATGTTCATTGATTTCCTCTAATGCTATCCCACACCAAGGTCACAATCATTCTCCCAAATCTTCTCCACCATGAAGTCTTGGATGAGAATATAGGGATGTTGGGCATCTACTTCTCCATAGCATAGTTCGCACAGCTGATAATGAAGCCTCCCCATCTAGTCTATCCATTGCACTTGAGGGGTCTCCCCAATTAAGTGCTTGATCAGCTTCCATGACTGGCGATAGATGATTTTTATATCCTCTTCATCAGAATCTATGTTATACCAGTTCGCAAGGTCGATGGGTTCATATGCAGGGAATGCCTCCAAGAACTCATCTGCAGGATCTTCATCTAGTGTCTGGTCAGATAGGTCAAGACCCATGTCATCTGATTGATCCTTGTCATCGAATTCCACCTCAGTGATTTCAGGATTGGTCCTGGTGATGGTCCCACTTGTGATCGGGAGCGCTATATTTTGGTCATCTTGGGCATTCTCTTCCACAACCACCGGTGTTACCCTAAAAAGGTAGTTCCTTGAGCCCCAACCAACCTCACTAAGGCATCCCACGCCATTTGAATAATGCGTACAAAAAGTGTGCAGACATCAGTTAACCTATTCAATGAAGGAAAGTTACCAATTTCATAAATGAGACTTACAAAAGTCAAATAATCGGTCTCTCTACTGAGTTGTTGTCATTGGGACACCGAGGTGTGTCCCCCCTTATATGTTCGGGAAATCCAAAGGCTCTAGGAGGACCACCCTAGGTGTCGCGGCCCAACTGGGCATGATAATTAGTGTAGTCATGGGTGAAGATCCCAAAGTTCCCGAAGCTGCATCTACTATTGAGCGGGAGTGGGTTTTACATATGAGGCCCTCTTGTGAAAGTTAGGTGTTATTTGAGAAGTCCTAAATATCCAACATGAAGACTATGGGAAAGTGGTTTAGGGTTTTACCTCATGGGCCTCTACAAACTCTTCTAGCTCTGGGTCTAAATTGTCGACCTCACCCTCCTCCAGAGGGATCCCTTCATCAGCATCTTCCCCCTAGGAGGACTCATTTGATTATTCCGATAGAGGGAAATTCTATCTAAATTCAGTGTCCAACAACTACGGAGGGGTCGTTAGATCTAGAAGCACCTTCACTCGATCCATCATTAGATGCGGAGCACCCCGAGAGTGTACAAAGTCCTCCATCTCGGCAAGGTACTGCTCCCCCTCCACCTGGAATACCACAAATCTAGCCCTAATAGGACAGATCCCCATAAAAACCATCTCGAGATGATTCAGATGTTGCCACATCTCGGACGGATTGAGGAATTGTCTATCGACATCCCAGATTTCACAATCCACTGAGAAGATAGCATTCACAGGCATGCCTATGTGGAACAACCTCTTCCCTAGAGCCTGAGTGGGTATCCTACAGAACCCCCTGGGTGAACTCCCCTCCAGATTGTTTGCTCCTCTTGGACCATCGGGTTTATCATTGTCGCCTGCCTCTCGATTAGTACGGGTCTCAATGCTACTGCATCCCCACCACCACAGGATGTCCTCGCTTCCCTTTGGCCCCGACCTCAAGGATGAGGGGGGACCCCGTCACTAGAATGGATGGTCTACTGCTTCAGCATCTCCCCTAGGTAGTATGCCTCCCAACTTTTGGCATACTCCTTCACTAGCCCATAGACAGCTATGGGTGGGGGCATATGATTTCAAATATTCCCATCCTCCCATGTAAACATGATCCACATCTGCCTCATCACAGATGGATGGTATTCATGGTGTACTCCCAAGTAGACCCGCAAGGTCATCCTCTGCATGCACTAGAACTACCTCGTGAAGTGGTGCAGGGTGTATGGCTCAAAGAGAGGCTTGCGGTCAACCTGCACCACCAGGACTCCACCCTGAAAGGCCATGAGGTAAGATATATGCTCCTCTGTTCCTTGGTCATCATCAGTGAACACACCTATTGGAAATGGGAACGGGTGAAAGTTGAACTCGTCTGCCTTCTAGACCTGATTCAGCACCAGCGGCAGGGTCATATTGGTCGGAAAACTCCCCACCACATTTAGAATGTCCAGTCGAAAATCCAACCCTAGAGGGGAAATGGTGTTTGGTTATTCGTAGACACCCCTGATATGCACCTCTATCCACCCATACAGAAGATGGAATGGCCCACATAACCTATGTGACTTCTTCCCTTCACTAATATGCCACAAAACCTTATACATCTTGGCTAGCATCGGAATCCCCAGGTTGACCCACTCCCCTATCTCCAATGCGGAAGCCATGATGAACGTGCTCGGCCACATGCCCATGTTTGTGTCTCTTATGGGTAGAATCCAGTTGTAGATAAGCGCCAAGATAAATGCATCCAACCTAACCACCGGTTGTTGTTCGGTACTAATACTGAACCCCTAGGTCATTCACTGGTTTTCCTCTAACAATCGCCAGTAGGAGTGCTCCTTGCTTCACTGAACCACCTTCGGCCAGGTTGGAGGCCTCACGATAAACTTTCCACCTGCAAGGGAATTCAGGGAATCGAATGAATCACCACTTAAAGTGAACATCCCTAACTAACTACTTATCCTCCCCCCAAACCAGGGCCATCAATGCCTTTGCCACTAGCATAATTTTCTCTGGGTCCTCCCAAGTATTCATGGTAGGGAGGAACTCATCATACATCACCCCCGGTTTCAGGACCCCTTGAGATTTTTGGTAGGTCCCATATGCTAATGCTGACCTCCCCATGGTGCAAATAAAAATTGTTGGTCCTTGATGACCATCTACTCAGAAACTCCTGGATCAGCTGGTTCAGCTGGTAGATATGGAATTGGGAGGCCCATGTCGCCTCGTACAGTCCAACTCGCCTCAACTCTACCCCAAACTTCTCATATGAGGCACATAACCTATAGGCCCATTCCTAGTAATCTATGAAGTTTCTGCCCTGGCGCAAATACAACTCATCATTCTACCACTTCTCTAGGTTCCCCAAGGACACCTTCAGAATGATATATTATAGTTGGGGGGATACCTCTGGCTGAAATTCCTTCCCATCAACATTGTTCACATGGTTATACAGGCATTCGATATCACCGGGTGTGTGATACTCCCAAGTATGACTGTCAGACGCCCTGAACCATTGGCGCTGGAATGGCGTACTCCTGAACCAATAAGCTGGCACATCTCGGCTCACTTCAGGAATGAAAACATCATCCTTCATACTGAATCCATATAAAGGCTACCTTTTTCACAGTGGGTAATTCTTATGACTCTCTAACAACAGCTCCACTAGGGACTCATGGTCCGAATGTATTTGTATATCTTACTCAGTACACAAGTTATTCTCTATTTCTTCCCTTCAGGAAGCATCCTCAAAGACCCCCCTAGCAGCTTCCTGGTGAGACATTTAGACTTCAAAGTTTTTTATTTTATTGTTCTGGTTTGCGGAGCTCATTCTCAGAGCTCGTTCACGGAGCATGATCACAGAGCTTGGTCGCAGCAATAGGTCGCAGAGCCTTGCAATAGACCTCGCAGATACAAGCTGCAGAGCGCACACTCGCAGAGTTAAAAGAATCGTTGTGCGCTGCAGAGCAGAAAAGCTCAATTCACAAAGGGCAATCACAGAGCACGCAGAGCTTCTTGAATCAAGAGAACAATCACCAAAAACACGGATATGAGTAAGGAAAAAAGAGGGGTCATCCTCCCTTATTTATAGGCAACAACCCCCTTGGATTTGCGACACACCTGGCCATAGAGAGCTTCGCGGTGCTATCAACCCATGCATCGCCTCTCTACATCGCGACCCTACTTCGCAATCTTTATTTGAGATTTGCCTAAAACTTTTGGTGATCTGCCCTCAGACTTCGACCCTCATTTTCTCCTTGGATTTATGTTTGAGGGGGGGATTTTTTGGTTCCAAAATATGTGCAGAGGGAAAGGACGTAAAGAGGAAACCAATTCCAAAGGGGCTACCTCGAGAAGCCCATTCACGGAGCCCTTGAGCACTGCAGCATTCTCGGATCTCCTCAGCACCGCAGCCGGCACAAAGGCAAAGCCCCCTCTTCAGTCTCTGTAGAGTAAAATAGGTGGGAGGTTCTGTGGTTACAACGCAATTTACCAAGATCTTTGTGCTATATAGGGAATCATATAGACCTATGTGCTCACTTGGAACTTGGTAGAATCCTCCATGAGTGCCGCATATGGAACCAAGGAGAACTCTACACCAAGGAAGGGATGACGGTCGACTCTGTGATTACGAAAAACATGACACAATCCTTGGCCGATCATAGAGAGCCACATGGATTCACACTGAGTTGTCCATACTACCCCCCCCCCCCACCGCCTATAAATATCGGGCTCCCCTCGATCCCAAAGGATGGATACTCTGACCTTTTTCCTTCTCAGCTCTCAAATCGCAATGCACCTTCTGATCTATGAAAACTTGAAAAACAATGAGCTCCTCTAGGTACTTGATCATTGAAAAGTACCCTTCTCTTAGATTAAATATAACCCCTCTTCAAGTAGGGATTCCCTTCGTAGAGCCCATGGTCCATCGTAAAGAAAGAAGATCCCTAAGGGGACTCGGGTCTTCACAAAGCACTCATGCTTCGCGAATGAGCTTCGCAAAGCACATTTCTTAGAATTACTATGCTTCTCAAGGTATCCTTGCTTCTCAAAGTCCTGATTCGTGAAACACTTTATTTTTCACAAAGCACCTTTTATATGCACCTATACCCTATTCCCAATCTAGGTCACTCCACTTCACAAAGCATACCCCTTCACGAAGTCCTTCCCCTATGTGGAGCACCAGAGCTTCATAAGGTCCTTTCATGTGAACCCATTTGCTTCACAAACCCTTCTCCCATATGACCCTCCAGGTTCGTATGAAGTGATTTCAAGATTCATTGGGTGGTGTTTCATGTTGTGTTTCTTATCCTCATGCTTCTTCACATAGGCATGCTAACGGCTATTACTTATTTTCATAGCCACGCTAACGTGGTCCCCTCAAGGGATAACTCCACAACACCCCCTCACCATTGAATTGTTGATGCCTTCCCTTCCCCAAGGGTGGGTGGGTATCAGTTATGTAAATCCTAGGGGTGAGGAGTGAACCCACCTCATCTGAGCTGTAGGACGTTAAACTGCCAAGCACCATCATCCTCAGCACATGACGTTAAACTGTGGTCTCGCCCCATGCATTATATATGGGGTTCCCCACCTCGTACATTCACCATTCCCACTCATCTCCATGAAAGTGAGATATTCCTCACATGGAATGAGATCCTCTTTGTTGGAGATTCGTCTATCTGTGGAGAAGGGAAACCATCTTAGTGTAATCCCCTATCCTTTCTTGTGGGTGGTAGCACCCCTACTCCTCCTCTCTTTTTCTATGACAAATACTAGAGGATATATGGGAATAAGGACCTTCGTTACCACATCCCTATCCCTCTAGACTTTGTCTCCATTCGGCCTCCATCCTGAAGTAAGTCCCAATATCCATCTCTGTGGGCTTCTAACCACACATAAGCCCTTGTTTCCTCTTTGGACCGCTAACCACGTGTAAGCCCCACTCCACTTCCCACGGATTCACCTTTGTGCCACAATCGTCAGTTCTGTTGTTGCCTCTTGTTTCTCACACCGAGCATGACTCACGTGGTCTTAGAGTAATAATTGACCATGTAATCCTTTAGTGCACATCTTAGCATGTAAGCCCCAAATGTTGCTAAACTATGTGGAATTTTATCCTTATAACCTAGGCAAGGTACATAGAAAGACTCCCTGAGGTTCAAGCCCAACACCTACTTGTCCCAACCCCTTCACATTGGTTCACCTTTATCCCGCATGATGTTAAATTGTATCCCTTATAAAGAACTACGTGGACTTTGATCCATGTATCCAAGGTAGGGTATGTAGAAAGCCTCCTTGAGGTTCAATCCCATTGCCCATCGGTCCTGGCCACTCTACATCGGTCCACCCTCATCCCACATGACATTAAAATGAATGCTGCCAAACTACATGGACTTTGATCTTTGTCCTATGGACAGGGTACATAGGAAGCCTTTATAAGGTTTAACCCTAACCAGTGGTAAGCCATTGGAACCCCAACCATCCATAATCTGTTGGAACCCCAACCAACGGTAAGCCGTTAGAACCCCAATAAGTGGTAAGCCATTGGAATACCAACCAGCGGTAAGCCATTGAAACCCCAGCTAGCGATAAGCCATTGGAACCCCAACCAGCGGTAAGCCATTGGAACCCCAACCAGTGGTAAACTGTTGGAACCCCAATCGATGGTAAGCCTTGTGATTCCCAATCGATGGTAAGCCGTTCTGATCCTCATCCAGCGGTAAGCCGTTTTAGTCCACAATCAATGGTAAGTTGTTTTAGTTCCCTTTGTTGGGACCAACATCTCTGGTCCTCCCCCCAGGCGTCAAACTAACCCAGGCTGCTAACCACACGTAAGCCCCAGTATATTTTTGGTTCGTTTTCCTATGTGTACACCTCGATTCTATATCCTCATCCCGAACTATGTGAACTTTGATTTCCTACCATGGGAATACCTAGGAATCCTCCCTGAGGTTCAATCTCATCAATCATGTCCCATCGTGGTCTCCCCCTCAAGACTATGTGTTTCAGGAAGGTCACGCCCCAACCCAGGGGTTCCAATTCCTTTGGGTACCATCCATACGTCCATTCACATGGGTCGCCTCCTCAGGTGTTCCTTCACCCTTCCAAACTATGTGGACTTTGATTCCCTTCCACGAGGATGTGTAGGAAGTCTCTTTGAGGCTCAATCCCAACATCACCTTCGTCCTCACGTCGATTCCATCTCATTCTCTATCCACTCTGAACCATCCATATCCATCATGATTCTTACTCGATCCACCACATCCCGGTGAGATAATGTCACCCACTTTCTCATTACTTCAAGTAGTAATAGGGAAACTAACAACACATTTGCCCCAACATCAGTGTTCCCTCCTGGGGTTTCACCTATCTGATCCACTCTTATCAGTGTTCTGATTAGTCTGATCCACCTCTGCTAGACATTAAACTCATGGCATACCCTGTGTTAAACATGATAATCTAAGGAAAACCTCAGATGTATTCCTATGGAATATAATTCCCCGCACTCGATGTGGGATGCTTCAGGATTTAGCGCCCTTGAGAATCCATATGATAATGGGAAGAAACCCAGACACATCAGTGTTCCAACGTCCAGACACACCAGCGATGTCCAATGTTACTACTCCCCTGATTGAAGGTTGTTGTCCTGAATTTACCCCTTGGAATGTCTAGATTGAAGTAGTATAATTAACTGGAAACTATAGAGACATGGCCCTGGGAAAATTTTCACAAACAATGTCTTAAGTCAATGAGGGAGACTTAGACCAAGTGACAAGTTTTGAGAAGGAATCCACAAAAAGAGGAACTAACATCCCATCATTCTATTCTGATCAAGGAGAAAATATCCCTAAATAAGCGATGGATGTCGCCTACCTTTGGGAAGTGGGAATGCGGGGAAACAAACATCGCGTTCCTCCAAAAGAATGGATGTGCACCCCAGAAAAAGTGTCAGAAACATACGTCATGCAGAAATTGGAACTGAGAGAGTTGAGTGAGGAGGAACTAAAATATAGGGTTATCCCCTTCCATTTGAAAGGTATTTCTAGAAGTTGTTTCCAAAAAATCGATGATGAAATATCTAACACATGGGAACAACTATATAATTATTTTTTCATGAAATTGTTTCCTATGATAATGAGCGTTGAAATATGTTTTAAAATTAATGGATTTATTTAGGATGAATGTGAACTATTTCATGAGGCTTGAGATAGATTTAGGGGTCACTTATCAAATGTAACAATCAAATAATTCTGATGAATCTGTAAAATTATATTATAAATAACATTATATAAATTTGATTTGTTGTCTTATTTATTTAACTACTTCTTGAAAAAATATATTTTTTTTATTTTTTTTATTGAAATATTTCTATTTGAATTTAAATAATATGACTTAAATTCTATAAAAATAAAAATAAAAGAGTTTAAAGGTTCTATAATCCTTAGACTATATTATACTGATTTTGAGATAAAATGGAATAGATATTTTGATTTTGGTTGTTGAAATATAGTCAGAAAATAAACAATTGGAATGAGTCATTTTTTATTAAAAACCTCAATACCATGGCCTTTTAAGAAAAAAATACAATCTCATTACATGGTACAGAATAAGAGTCCATTTTTTATTGAATTTATCATTCTCAATCCATTAGGATTGATAAAAATTGTTCTAAATTTGATATTTTCTTTAAAAAGTAACTTATTTAATTATAAAGGTTTTGTATTATTTAAATTTTAAAGAATATTTTAAATCATACAAGAATAAATATTATACCACTAGATTTATCTAATTTTGATAAAATAAAATATTAACATTGATTGATGTAAATTTAATAAATAAGTTTAAATAGAATCTATTTTTTTTAAAAAAAAATATTTTTCGTGGATAAAATAATTACACCATTAGAATCCCACTTCAAGTCAACTTTATTAGTTTAGATTTAACAATTTAATGACATTATATTTTCACTGTGGATTCTTAATTCTATTGAATTTTATGTTTTACTAAAATAAATTTAAATCCATTTTTTTATGTCCTTCTAGAGGTAATATGATGCCCCACAGATGTGACCATCTCAATTATATGACATAAAAAAATTTCATTACAACACATTACAATAACCTTTTATGTTGAGAGTTTTATAGAATTAGGATAAAAAATTAACTAAAAAACATATGTATTTTTAAACTAATGGACATTTTTTGGAAAAATATATGCAACAACTTGATCAATAAGAATCCTTCATTGTTCTTATTAGGATCAAGCTCCACATGTCACATTATTCTTATTTGGATCAAGCTCCTCATTCATAGATTTTATCCAATTATCATCCCTGTCAGACTCTCCAAATGATTTAGGCTCTACTTGGGAAAAATGAGGTTTTTGGAGAGTCTTACTCATTCTAGTTTTCATTGAAACTTTCCAATCACCAATGAAATTTTATTAATTGATTTCATCTTTGCTTGTATTTCTTGCAGTTGATAAAAATATATTCATCTTTAAAATGATAACCCACTCATTAATACTTATTAAAAATCACTTCATTTATTTTATCACACATCTAATAAACACTATGTATGTTTTAATTTAATCCTTGTAAAAAGTCTCATTCTTTAACATTGACTTTTGGTCCCACCCTTAGGAATATCTGATTACCATCCATATAATTATCACAAATGGGAGACATAAAACTTTGATAATGAATATCTTATGTGTATTTATTTATTTATTGTAAAAAAATTAATTTTTTATGAACCCAATAGGATATATTTAATTTATCTCAAATGATTTAATGCTTCAATCTAATGTATCTTATTTTCTCCTCATACTCCTCACTCTTTGATTGAATGTTTTGTGAGATATATTTTCATTTTTTTATCATCATTCTTTCTTTACCATCGGCATATCCCTATGGTCAACAATATTTTAACAGTAAAATCATCATCCATAGAATTAATGTACTATTTCATATTTATGTTTAATTTATTTCTTTTCAGTATTTCTCATATAATAATTGTTTTCTTATACAAGTGAATTATTTTTTTATAGTTGGGGTGGTTTGTTCAAATCTTCTCATGCTTGTGAGGGATTAGACTTCGAGCCTACAACTGAGATAATGACAACAAGGAAATGCATCAAGAATGCATACAACCATCAGGAAAAATTGAATTACTATTACTTATTTAATTAATTTTTTTATTATTTTATCTACTATTTATAAGTTATTTTCTTTATCATTTTTATCTAATAATTATTTAGTTTTTTATAGATCTTTTGGGAATTCATATTTTTCTTTTAATTATATACAATAATCCACAAAAGTGATAAAATGATTCTTTATGACAATGTTACCATGTTTTCTATTTTCATTTTCTCTCTTTTTAAAACTTCCAATAATGCATATTGATTTGATGTTATTAGTTCAAAAAAATATCTCATTATTGAAATCCTATAATCTTCTGACTTTCAACAACGAGAAAGTTTTTTTGTCTAAGAACATCAAGTCAATATGTAGTGCTAGAATTTAAACTTATAAATACAATGGAAATGTATTAAAATTGGTAGTTGGGATTATTTTGAGACTTTAGGATGTGTAGGAATCAACCACACCTCAATCTGACTCTTGGTGTGACAAGTATGACTCTAAGTGCTTCTTTTTATTTAAAATTGACAATAATTTAAGTAAAAAGGAAAACTGACATACTCAAAACTAAGAAAACACATTTTGAATATTTTTATACTTTAGGTAAATGATACATAATTCATTTAAGAAGTATATGAATCATCTTCATGTTAATTCAACTCACGGTGTGATCGTTATGACTCAATGTGTCCATTATTAGTTTAAAATTGACAGTTTAGTTCAAAAAAATTCACTCATTGAAAACAAAGAAAACATGCTCAATTTTCTTGATAATTTAGGAAATCAATTCATAAGTCATTTTTACATGTAGTAATCAATCTCACATCAAACTTATCTATGATGTGATCAGTATAGGTCAAAGTATGTGTTTTCAGTTTAAAATGACATATTAGAAGAAGAAAAACGCCATATGCTCAAAACTGATAAAAAACGTTCATATTTTTTTAATAATTTAGTAAAATGATCCATAAGTCATTTGATACATGTAGAAATAAATTTTACCTCAATCTGACGCACGGTGTGACCGGTATGACTCCAAGTTTGTCTTTTTTATTTAAAAATGACATCAATTTTAATAAAAAGGACAATCGACCTACTCAAAACTGATAAAATGCAATCATATTGTTTTTATAATTTAGGAAAATGATTCATAAGTCATTTGAGATGTGTAGGAATTAGTTTTACCTCAATCTGATGCACGGTGTGACCAGTATTACTCCAAGTGCGTCTTTTTATTTAAAAATGACATCAATTTTAATAAAAAGGACAATTATCCAACTTAAAACCAAGAAAACGCATTCATATTGTTTCGATAATTTATGGAAATGATTCATAAGTCATTTTTTATGTGTAAGAATTAGCTACACCTCAATCTGATACATGATTTTCCCGGTATGACTCAATGTGTCTGTTATCAGTTTAAAATCGACAATTTAGTTAAAAACATGTCACTCATTGAAAACCAATAAAACATGATTGCATTTTCTTGATAATTTATTAAATTGATTCATAAGTCATTTGTGACATATATGAATTTTTCTCACATAAAACCGATACACAATGTGATCGGTATGAGTCAAAGTGCGTGTTTCCAATTTAAAATGACATTTTAGTAAAAAAAAATAAAAGTGACATACTCAAAACTGAGTAAATGCATTCAGATTATTTTTATACTTTATAAAAATTATCCATAAGCCATTTGGGACGTGTAATACCTATCATAACCTCAATATAATGAATGGTTTAACCGATATGACTCCAAGTGTGTCTTTTTTATTTAAAATTGATATAACTTTTAGTAAAAAGGAAATTCACCTACTCAAAACTGAGAAAACGCATTCATATTGTTTTGATAATTTAGTAAAACAATTAATAAGTCATTTTTTATGTTTATTAATTGGCCAAACCTCAATCTGATACACGATGTGTCCATTATGACTCAATGTGTCTGTTATCATTTTAAAATCAATATTTTAGTTCAAAATATGTAACTCATTGAAAACCAAGAAAATGTGATTTTATTGTATTTATAATTTATAACTATGATTTATAAGTCATTTTTGATATGATGGAATCAGTATCACATAAAATCAATACATGATGTGTGTGGTATGATTCAAAGTGTGTGTTTCCAGATTAAAATGAAATTTTAGTAAAAAAACAAGAGACGTACTCAAAATTGAGAAAACACATTCAGATTGTTTTGATACTTTAATAAAATGATCCATTAGTCATTTGAGATGTTTATGAATCATCTACAGCTCAATCTGATGCACGATGTGATATATATGACTCCATGTGAATTTTTTCGATATATAACTATCATTTTAGTTTAAAACGCACATCACACCACCAAAACCAATAAAACAAGGCTAGATTGTTTTCTCTTCATTTAAATTCTATATTCATACATTATTTTGATGATTTTATGGTGTTTTTGGTGCTATAATGTGTTGTTATAGCACACTGCACTGGTGTTGTAGTGTGCTGTTACAGCACACTATAGTATACCCCTTTATCAGTTCTTCTATAAATGCTGATAAAGGTATCCTTTATCTGTACTTATATAATCCCTGATAAAGGATCCCTTTATCATATATTATAAAATCACTAATAAAGGGTTCATTTAGAAGCATTTTTTTAGTGTTGATAAAAGAATCAGGATTTTAATCTCTCTCTAGTAGTCATCACTTCTCTAGTGCTGATAAATTCTATTATTAGTGCTATTAAAGACCTATTTTTTAGTATTTATAGTTACGTTTTCCTCCAAGATGTGTTTTCAATGATGCATTCCTAGGATTTTGGATCATTACTAGTTTATGAAGCTATGATAATAGGGTGGCATGAGTTTGATCAACTATATTTAGAGTCATCAAATTATCAAACTTTTATCCACAATTGACTAGGACTTCTTGCTAGCCACCCTCTTCTTCTAGTCAGGTGAGAGTAATGTAGGTAACCTATGTCGGGGCCTTCCCCAGTATCACCTATCCAAAATCATCCATGCTCTGGAGGAATTATTTGAATAAAAAGTAGTTTTTGATGGTGTGGCTCAGAATCCTATTGAAAGGGAAGTAATCAAGATGGCCAGTGATTTTGACCTCATTGGGTTTCCTTGGGTTCAATAGATTAAGGTGGTTATTTTCCATGACTAAGAGTAAATAACTATGAACCATCTCATTTTGGAAGTAATACATTTTTTTCATCCATTCCTCAAATAATGGGAAACCCTAATCTCTTTTTTCTTACATCTGAGTGAAATTTTGTTACTACTACCACTCGGTGGGAGGTACCAAATGATTTGGGGTTTTCCTGGCTACTTTAACAGGTACTGCTACTGGTTTGAGGGTAGCAGCTATAGTCTCTTCCTTACCAAGCCTTTTCCCCTATTTTATGGGTATGGATTGAGATTTAACCAAGGTTCACTAAATGAAATATTATAGGAATTACACCATCTCTATGAACTCATGAAATCCTCATGGATACTTCCCTGGTTTTAAATGTGTTGTAAGATCATCCCAAATATTCTCAGCACAAAGTTTCAGCAACCACCATATGACCCACATCTTGATCTAATAATTAATTTTTTAAAAAATTAATTGATCAAAACATAAGTTTAAGATAACAAGAAAATACAAGAATCATGGATTGTCACATTTTAATATCTTTAGAGATCCCTAAACATGATACTAATTTCCTAACATAATCGATCTAGTTATATAGAAAGTAAGGTCATGAAAAAATTATTACAAAAATCATGTGTCATAAAAGCACAATGAAAATTTTTAATTATAATGGAATCACCCCCATATTTGTTCACAACCCCAATGAAATAAAGTATTAGTTAAATATATTGTGTGAGATGATTATAAACCTAATACTATAAGAAATTGTAGTATAAGAAATATGAGAATAAGAAAAATAATAAAAATATAGAACTATTTATTCTTCCATCAAGATCCAAGACAAAATTCCCAATAAATTTTTATATACCCAAAATTGTCTCCACCTTTCATTTGGCCATAATTTATATTAATTATACATAAAATATAGAATCCTATAGAAAAATTTATAATAGGTAGTTAGAAATTGGTTTTTTGTTTTCATGCATAGAATGTACGGTCTTCAAGACTGTGTATCTGACCAAGCACTTGTATCTAGAATTTTTCATGAAATAAATAGTTAAAATACATGGTCTTAGAGACCATTGATCTTATTTTTTATTACAAAAAATGATCATTCATTATTCTTGGGTCACTTTCCACATTTATTTGGTGAATTGGATAATCATTTATCCTTCAGTAATTGTTAAAGCACCTCTTTTTTCTCCCAAATCACTCAAATCACACTTCTTTTACTTCAACCATTTTACAAGGGATATGTTGTACCTATAAAAGAACAACTAATACATAAATACTTATAAAGTGTAATGAAATTTACATTTTAGAAAATAATTATTGTAATAAATTTCAAATGATCTGAGTGTATCATGTATAAAAGAAAACCTTCGATGAAATCCTTTATAATTTTTAGCAGTTTTTTCTAAAATAAGATAAAGAATAAATTTTTGGGAAAGTTTGATGAAAAAAATGAAGAATAGATATTCATGGGTTGTCTATTAAATGTAAGAGGATACAGGTTCAAGAATAAAAATTCATAATAATAGTATATTTATATTATGATATTATTATTGAAACCAAAGACATTGTGAGATAATTTCATAATTAAGAAAATGAAAATTCAATAGAAAATGATGAATAAAATTTTAGAGATGCGCATTAAAAAGATTCAGAATAAGAAAAACTAACCTATGAAATTAATTAAAAATATACTAATGATGAGAATATATTTTTGGTAAAGTCTCAAAATAAAGTCACCAAAAGATAAAAAATAAATTTGAAGTAAAAAACATCATCAAAGCTCAAAATACCCCTATACATGTAAATATAGGAATAAAAATTTCTGATCAAACAATTTTGATATCACAAATTGATCCACAACCTATAGATGAATCAATTCATAATAAAAAGTGAGTAGAATATATTAATGATGAGTTATAAAACATTTAAAATAATTCCACTAGAAATTTAGTTCCAAGACTAAAATAAAAGAATATAATTTAAAAAAATTGGGTGTTTAGAAATAAAATCACTGATAAAATTGATATTTTAAGAAATAAATCCATGCTTATGTGAAAAAAATATTATCTGGTATAGGGTGTTGATTTTGAATAATATTTTTCTTTAGTTTCAAGGATTAAGGTAATTCAAATCATCCTAGAAGTTATAGTACATAAGAAATATAAGGTGTATCAAATGGATTTTAAATATTAATTCAGGAATATTTAACTATAAGGATAGATTTTCATTAAATAACTAGAAGTCTTCACACTTGAAATTTATGGAACAAAATTTTTCAAGTTAAATAGATTATTATATTGGTTGAAAAAAGATCCCAAAGTTTGGTATTCTATGATGGATACCAACATAAATAATATGATTTTCATTAAAGTAAAAGTAGATATCAATCTATATGTGAGAGAAATGAGTGTCGGTGCTTTTATTATTTGTGTTTGTGTTAATTTAATTATTTTTGAAAGTGAAAAAGAGTACATTTATAAATAATTTACATAATAGTGAAGAATCATTTTGAAATAATGATTTTGGGTGAGCTATAAATATATTTTTGGATTGAAAACTATGTAAAATGATAATTTTATATTTTTATCGCATAAAAAATAAGTTAAATTATTTCCAAAAAATTGAAGGGAAGACTCCAAATAAGTATATACACCTATTATAGTGGGTGTGAAATTGAAAAAAATTGTGTATTCTAAAGTATAAATCAAAAGTACTACAAAAATTATTATTAATTTCTATTGTACCTCACTACATCAAGGAATAATAATGGTTTTTTATTTACGCTTTATGTTAGATTTAAAATTGATCACTAATAATTGCACATGACTTCTACCAAAAAAAATATAAGATACATAAATAGAACATTTAGTGATGTTCTATATTATAAAAAAGTGAGAAGATTTTCTTATATTGATTAATTTATGTTGACTATATAGGTAATATGGATGATAAAGTATCTATATCTGGTGACTTGTTCTTTCAGGAAAAAATGCGTGATTTGGAAATATAAAAATAAAAATTAAGTTACACATACTTCTATAAAAGTTGATTATTTGGTTTCTATATAAGTATGAAAAAAAATTATAGATGAATAATTAGTAAGTAAATTTAAAGTTGAAAATTGATATTCTAATTAGAATTGATTGTGATAATTAAATTCAAAATCCATCAAAGAAAATTAAAACACATTGAGAATAAATATCATTTTATTAAAGATAAAGTTGTAAGAAGAACAACTAATATTTATTTTATACCTACATTGGAGTAGATTGTAGATATATTTACTAAGAAAATAACAAAATAAAAATTTCAAGATTTAAGGATGAAAATGTATATCCATCCTTTCTCTCTCAAAAACTGAAGTATGGTTACATTGACTCCTTTACTCTATAATTTTTTGAATATTTTTTTCAAAGGGTGGAAATGATATAAATATCAAGTGATTTTTAAATGGAATCAAAGATTTTTAGTGAAATTTTAAAAGATATGGGGAGTTTAAATTTAAAATTTAATGGGTTATATAGTTGGGAGGGAAATAATTATTAGCATAGAATGTATATCATTTAAGTGATATTTAGTTAAGAGATAAAATATACAAACGATTTTTAATATTTATGATATTGAAAAAAAATAATCTAAAGGGGGGAATAAAAATCTCATAAACTCATTGTGCTATATTTTTTTCAATATAATATAATCAAAATCCAAGAGAAATATCTCATTAAACATTTATAAGGAGATATAACACATTCTATATCTTACATTGAATATTTGATAGTTTCACTAAATATTTGAATGTTTTATATAAATGTAGTATGTGGAAGTTATTTGAATAAAAATGACATACTATATTCCTATTGATAAGTGTATAAAATATTTTATGCATGGAATATGAGAAAAAATCATATAACATGATTCATATAGAACATTTTGGATAGCACAAAAAATTACAACACATTTTTTTACATATTAGTTACAAAAGTGGTGTAAAGGATATGATTTGATGATTACTTGATGTGAATTTGATTTTAAGACATCATGTGGACATAAGAAATTTTGAAAACCATTCACAGAACACCTATTGGAAGGTCAGAGAACATAAATATGATGTCACAAAACATAATTGTATTAATATATAACATATATTCTGAGTATATGTTTAAACATTTTTTTGATAAGTCTATATGAGTTTTTAATATATATAAAGTTAACAGATCATTTATAAGTTCATATAACATATGATTGAAGTTTATATAAGTTATTTTTTTATATTGATTAGTGACTATTAAAATACATAGAACACTTGTTCTATGTCTAGGGTTGATTGGTAGTAGTGTACATAATATATATTATTTATGAGGATCATGTTTTTGATTTAAAGATCATTAATAAATAAAATAACATAATATATAGATTCATAGAAACCTTAATTTTTCATATATAGAACCTGATATAGAATATTTGTTTTTATAAGGAACAGAACAAGGATGATATAATAATATTTTACTATAGTAATGTGATCAGTGATTGAATGATATTTATATAAAATAAAGTTTGAAAATAAAACATTGCAAGTACACATATCATTTGGATAATAATATTCTCTATGGAAGAACATTTAAGTTTATATATATAATAATTGAGGTGTTCTCTAAGCCATTTTTTATATTTTAAAAATACACTTTAATTTTAAGTGGTAACCAATTAAAGGTTAACCAGAAGAAACATAGCATAAAAACAAAAAACACACAAAAACTAAAAACTAAGAAACTAAATCGAAACACATAAAATGAAAAAATGGGTCAGGATATACTTAATTCATCCAAATCCCAACCCACTATAGTAGCAACATGGGTCATGGATCCCCAATGGGAGACGTTCAGTTCCTTGATATCTTTGAAAGACCTAGAACCATGAGACACCTTTAGCTATACACCATTATGAAGTGTTATATTCATTCCTTATCATGATATATACTTTGATATTAAATCCCTACCAAATAACCTCATATAGAAAGAATCAATATACCATAAAACCCTCACCAAAGAACATTGATCACTTGCATCAACCAAGGCCACCATCAACCATTGTCTAAAGAGCACTATAGAGATAATAGAAATACATAATGAGATAAAGCATATATAAGTCAAGACGTGGCCTTCCAAAACACAACCACCAACCATCAGAGCTTACTATTACTTCAATTACTTCAACACCATTTTCCAACATCACCGCAACAAAAAATTTTCACAATGATAGACATTCTTCCTCCACCATGAATACTCATTTTTTTACCCTAACTCATAGCTATCATAATATTATTTTGGAAAGAAATAAAATTAAAGAGACTACATATGTGGAAAATAAGGAACCATAAGATATGAATAACAAATGATGGAATACTAGGAAGGGATATGAAAATGGATAGATGAGACACTAATGTTAAGGAAAAACCAAACCAAGAGGAATGAGGCAACGACCTATAATGAATGACCCCCCCCCCATCACATTCCCAAGACACCATAGGAACCATCTCATGATACCAAGGATGGGGTATAGGATGATGTGTTGTGTTAAAAAGGTATAAAGGGGTGTCAAATGAGTTAAGAAACAAAAAAAACCCAAAACTAAAAGAAGAATAAATGAAAGGAATATGCTGCCAAACACTCCCACTAGCACATTCCCAACCATCCTAAACTCTGTTGAGTTTTAATAGAAATGGATTATAACTTAAAGGATATAAAAATAAGGGAATTATAGGAAGGTTAATGAAGATTAAATTCCATAAATAACCTAAAGGAGACACAATATCCAAAATAGAGGAGACATAATTCAATCATGAAGGCCAAGAAGAAGTGTACCCAGTGGCCACTATGTAGTAGGGGAAGCCATGAAGGAGTGGTATCACCAAAATGGAATTAAAAATAGAGTAACCTTATATCTCTAGTAGGTAGAACCATCAATATAGAAGTAATCATATGGGAAAAAAGTGATGCATTCCCCAACTATCCTAATATTTAGCTATTTAACAAAACTTGAGATGAATATTGTCACAAAGCATAAGCTAATGATACTCAAAGTTTTCAAGAATAAATTTCAAACATGATAGAACATATTTCTTGAAAAACATTTTAAATACCATACAAAGAATATTTTTATTGAATAGAAAAATTTTTAAGATGTGAGTATGGATGAAATACATGGAATTATATATAATAATTTTAAAACCATGAAATATTCATGAAAAATTAAGGAGAACATTTCAAGATAGTAAAACGTGTTCAAAGGGTGGAGTAAATTCAAAATTATATATATAACATTTAATCACATGGGTGGAAAATTTAAAGTTTTTTTGAAAAATATTTGACCAAAAATAAATCTATAATATAAAATTTAAACTATAATTGAACAAAAATCATGTGAAGCGCATGAATAACACAAATACATGAGGAAAACATGTTCCAGATAACATTTTATTAAGTGGTTCTAGGGAACATTGTTATAAAAGAAACTCATATAACATTTACTCTAGTTCACATAATATTTTTTAAATGAATAAAATATAAATGAATTAGTATAAATTTTATAGATTAAATATTAAAATAATTTTTCATAACATTTGAGGCACCAAAAATTGGTTCTCAACTATTCAATGGGTTTCAAGTAGAGTGTATTTATAATTTGAAGAGTATAAGGCACCTTGGTATTCCACCCAAGTTTGTATTCCTTGGTGCTTCACCAAAATTTGTGTGCCCTTGTGATTCACCCCAATCATGTGATTTGTGAGTGATCACACCAATACACTCATTTAATTCTCTATAGTACTATCTAGGTGAACCATAAGACCAGGTCACATGTGACCAATAAATAGACCCCAATATTTCTTTACTTACACCCTTCTAGAAGACAAAAAGACACCCAAATCTATCTTCACATAAGTACTTCCTCCCTTCTATAGGTAACATTTTTTATGCCTAAAACCTGGGGGAATTAAAAAAAATGAAGGGTAATTGAGTCATCAGAAGGTAAAACCCTTCATTAAATAGCACATATCCAATATTCTTCTTGAACTATGGTAAAGGACCCATGTCGTAAAAAACACAAGAGTGTCATGCACCTTGCCATGTGGGTAATGCCACACTGGGGTGAAATGTCCCAAGACACTTGTGGACATTCATACTTGGGTGAAAACCTTTATATTATTCTCAAACTAGGGTGACCATTTCACCTTGCTACAACCATAGAAACAATTTCTCCCTTCCTCAACAAGGGTGACCCCTTCACCCTACCTTAACTAGGGAAAACTTCTTTTTCTTGCCTTAATCGAGGTATCCCCTTTACTTATACCTCCATTGGGGTAAAGAAGCAATCATTTCTTATCCCTTCACTAGGGTGAAGAAGCATATTTACATAGCCATCCACTATGATGAATAAACACTACCACTTATCCCTTTCATAGTGAAAAGCTAAACCCTTTCACTTAGTCCTCCACTAGGACAAAGCAATGCTCTTTGCATAAACCTACACTAGGGAGAAATAATATATTCTTCTATCCCTACACTAGGGTAAAGAAATTCCTTCACTTTGTCATCCAATGAGAAAAATATATGCCTTTTCTATCTTCCCTCTATTAGGAAAAAGTCTCACTTAGGTGAACCTCCTCTCATGGGTCCACTTGGGTGAACCACCTTCTTCTAGTTCCATACTAGGCTAACATGTGCACCCCAATTTCACTATGAAATAATTCCTTTACCTAGATCTCTTACTTTAGTATCCATTTATCAAGGATTACTCTAAAACCAAAAAATTTACATGATCGTGGAATGCACGCTAGTATTCAAACCTTAAATCATGCATTCCATTAATAAAAGTTATCTTATAGGTTTTCCTCCCAAAATGATAAGATCCTATAATTTATAATGATCATGTATTCTCTTGGTAATGAGGATATCATTCATAAAGATACTGGTGAGATAACCCATAGCTCAGGTTGCATATCATGGATATAGAGGTTTCATTTTTAATGGACTAGCCTACTCAAATATCCATGGGGACATTGGATTTTTTTTAGGTGTAATCCCTAGCTGTATTCCCATTGATGATTTTATCACCTTAAATAATCAATGAGCTATGGATAGAGAAAAGGCCTTGTGAATTATCCATGCTAGTTGATCCTAAGCACTAGGTGAGTGAAAAATATATAATCCTCAATCTTATATGCATTGGCCCATACTCCCCATGAGTCCAATTGTCCCTAATGATCCTATTACCAATAAACAAGAGATGTAAATCCACACATATGGGCCTCCTTATGATAGGTGTAATCCCCATATTGTTTCTCAAAGGACTATATTCACTTTGATATATACAAGGGTAACCCAGGCATAAGAACCACTCAATATTATATTGTCTCCCATTTTATTGCATACACATGACACAAAATTTCATGACAACATCCTTATCACATGATGTTAAACTATATGGTAATGTCATATCACATGACTATAAACTATGAAAATCTAATATGTGGGATTTAATTCTTATTAGTTAGGATACTTAGGGTACCTATCTTAGTTTCAAACCCGGAATCCCAAACTCTCATCCTTTCATTAAGTCCATATTCCCTATAAACGATCCCCACTAGACTATATTCTCTATAATACCACATTCTCTTCACTGGGACATATACCATGTGATCTTAATTACCTTTTCACTTGGCCATATTCTTGATGGAACCTCAATTTACCTTATGGGTCCATATCTCTCATGATATCCAACCCTCTTTTCAAGATATATTCTTAATGAGGCACATTCCATTACTAAGTGGTAAATATTCCCTTTTTGGATGAACTAGAAAGGGTCTCATATGCATAAGTCTCACACTAATCATTTCTAGGAACTATTTTTCTAGAATTCCACTCCATATGAATTCAAAATTTCTAGAATTATTCCTTGTTTCTTGGACTTAAAAGGAACAGTATAAGTCCCTATAACATGACTTCAAAGGGTGAGATGTGTACCATTAAGTTTCACTAAACTATGTGGGTTTTAATTCCCTGTATAGGAATACATAGTAATCCCTATTTATGGGCTTTATCCATAACTCCATAACACCTACCACATTATTAGATGGTGATAAGTTATAAAGTTCCAAGATCTATAGATTTAAACTGAAATAGAATCAACTAATAAAATAAATATGTAAAACATACATTATATACAAATATTTAAATATATACATGATTTAAATTGAATTTCTAGAACATTGGTAACTAGTCTCACACGGGAATTGGGAAGGATTCATGAAAATATTTTAAATCTATAAGAGAGTCCTAGAGTAAGAAATAATTCCCTCTAAAGGGTGATATGTTCTCATATTCACATCCTATCGACTAACAGGCATTCCAAGGAATCACTAGTGACCAGTTTAATTTAGAAAGTAGGTATGCCTCGACTTAAAATGTCACAGTCAAAAAGTGAATTAGCATTTCCATAAAAAATGGTGAACCCAACATGAATATTTTATCAGTGAAATGGATCATCTAATCATGATATTACTTGTAATACTAAAAAATTGTTTTCTTTTTTATTTTTTTATCCTTTTAGGGCTTACAAACCCTTCTTAGAACTCCATTATATCCAAAGTAGTGGAATAATCCAAGTTCCATACATACTCAATAGCCGTTACAATGGTTGTTTCCCTAAAAAAGAGGATTCTATCAGTGACTCAGTGCCTCCCACATTAGGTGGTCAAATATTTGGTCAGGGAGTACCACCTCAAAAAAACTATCCACGCCATGGAGGTATCTTGAGAGAGCCTCTAAACAATCAAGACTCATGCATCACCTCATCAATAGAGTACTGTAAGGAAGATAGTGGTACCTACCTCTACCTCCAACTATTTTGGAATCCCATATCTAGAGTGGGACAATGCTTATCTCTCTTATTTGAGGGAGATATATGAGGAGGAAATCCATGTCCTCACCATGTTCCAGGAACCATCTATGAGGGATCCTATCGATCATCAATTCTATGTGGCCCCCGCTCCTCATGATTATTATGAGGAGGTTTCCCAACATAACCTATAACTGGTTAATTTGACCTAGACACCCAGGAGGAGGTCCCAATGCAGAAATAAATCCACCAAATCTAGGGACCCTATTCCCACTATTAAAGTAACTAGTTAGTATACCCTGAATTTATATTCCTACTCATGATCAACAAGCCTAAAAATATACTTTGATGGAATAGGAGGAAGCAAATCATCATATTCCCATGACACTAGGGGGTAATCTCATCTCCTTACCACTATGGATAAAGTTCATTGGAATATTTTGATGGTGAATATTGAAAAGGAGTGGGATCATATTCACACTGCCACTGAAGAGCGGGATCAAATCCATATTTCTATAGAATAATCCTATCAAAATATTTTATAAATAATCTAAGGGTAGTCTTATATTGTTACCCACGTATTGTAGAGATGTCAAAATAATCTATTAGTGGTAGAAAAGGACCAACATTGGTATATCTCAACAGGAAACAAGGGACAAACCCATATTCCTACTCCCTTTGTTAGAGAATCTTTACAGAATAGTTCATAATATACTCAAGAGTGGACCCATATTCCCATCCTCATTCATGATGATTGTAAATATGTCCCAAAAAGTTTTGAAAAATAGGATTGGGTTCATATTCCTATTCTGAATGGAGTTTTTTAGCACAACCCACCAGTCACTTTAGGGAAAGACTATATCCCTTCCAATACCCAAATATATTTTTGGTATATTTTAGTATTTTATCGAGAGTAGTCTTATATTACTTATCCATACATAGAATATAAATAGAAATTTTTTTCAATTACTTCAGTCCTGGATCATATTCCTTCCCACATATATACAGTTCACTAGAATATTCTGGTGGCACTCATCAACGAGTGGGGTCATATTTCTTTCATCACCCAAGAGGTCTGTTGGAATTTTTTTGATAGTGACTAAATATCAAAATCAACCTTATGTCACATATCTTGCTAATGCTTGTAGATAACTTAATAATATTCTTTCAATCACCTAAGATGGTTGTCGATATATTTCAATTATATGAAGGAGTTCCCCTATGAGGATTATTATACAAGAAGTTTTCCTCCCAACCCATCTGACTCCCACAATCAAGGTTTCAACTTTTATCGCCCAACCATTATGATATATAAGGTCTCATCAAGGGTAATATACATGCCATGTCATTATCATATTACTTCCATAATCAATTATAGTTTACTTTAGACCCTATAACTCTTATCATTAGGAGCATGGGAAGTTGTTGACTCCTTACTAACAAATAAGAGTAGTTCTATCCACGGAGGTCCTCTCCATGGAATAGATATAAATAGCTATGATGTTCCTCCCCAAAGTACTAACCATGTGCTTTCTCTTCACGGAGATAAAATCACCCATTGTGGAGTTTCTCCCCATAGAATATGTTGCATAGGTCCTCCATATAGTCATACATCAATCCATAGTGGAAATACACCCCACAATAGTGAACATGATGATAAACATGGAGGTCATCATCATGGAATAAACAATGAAGTTACTATTTGAAAGGATATCCCACATCAATAATAAGCACCTCCCCTTGTCAAAACTATTTTGAAAATGACCTCATATCAAGAGAAACTCTAAAGACTAATCTATCCAATCCTATTGCAACATCACTTAATAGTGATATATCATATCAGTCGAGGGATATTATGAGGCACCAGTTATCATCTTTTCTACCTTTATATTTCTTCTTCTTTTAATAAATATAAGAAATTTAAGATAAACTCAGTTCCATTGAAAAAAATAGTAGGGAAACAACCCTTATGGTTAGAACAAATTAAAGAATCCCTGTCGGAGGATGCAAAGTATAGCCTTATTATATATAAATAACTGTCTGAAGGAAATATAAAATTCAGGTTTTAGACCATAGTTATATCCTATTATAGCATTAAAAATAAATTGAAACGGGTTACCTACATCTGAATTTTTTGAAAACTATTCACTACCTCAAGGAAAATTACTTATTTAATAGGAAGTATGTTGACCACATCAATGAAATAAGATAGATTTTATACTATATTAACTTGGTTTCTATCTCATATGTGTGGTACTCAAAGTCAAAAATGAAGTATAAAGACCTCCAAAAATCTTTTCTCAGTAGCATATAGGTACTTCATAAGATGATAATGAATGATCTATCAAATGTACATATTAAAGGATATAGAGAATACAGAGTCTTACACTTCACCCAATTTTTTGGAAAAACCATATCATCAAGGAGTATTTCATGTAATATTATTTATTCCATAAAAATATCAATCTTGATTTTCAAAAATTCCAGTTGGTTTGTCAAGAGACACTCTACTGTATTTAAGGCCCATAAAAGGAATACTCGACAAGAGTAGGCTATTGATGGGATATTGTATCAAGTATCTAGTAAATTTAATAAATCATATCATTTGAGGAAATAAAATCTCAAAAACATATAAAATTCCTAATTGAAAGAAGTTCTTATCCAAAAAAGGCATTACACCCAACCCATTGATGGGTGAAGTCCCAAAAAATCAACAAGTTCATGATAGTTGATGCCTTTTTGGGGATTACAGGATAAAACCCAGCCTATAATGTTGGGGGAATTTTTACCACCACCATCACCCATTGAGTCATTAAATACACAAATA
Source organism: Viscum album (assembly GCA_963277665.1). Taxonomy (NCBI): domain Eukaryota; kingdom Viridiplantae; phylum Streptophyta; class Magnoliopsida; order Santalales; family Viscaceae; genus Viscum; species Viscum album. The sequence goes on along the minus strand of OY728134.1, from coordinate 597,208,182 downwards.
CTTCAATATGTACTGGTGGAAGGACTAATTCAACCCCTACCCATATAGATGGGGGCATTTATATCACCTCCTCATCCCACATAAAGGAAATCGGTCTTCTATAAGTTGTGGGAAACTCTAGAATAATTAATGGTATTAAAGTTACTTGTGCAATGCATAACCATTATTAGATAATTGATTAATGAAATTAACTAGAGATTCCCTCAAAGTCACTATACATTAAGGAGGATAGTTGAGTCCTCACAGGTAAGATGCAACGGACCACCCAAATGGAAAATTTTAAGGAGTATAACAATACAACTCATGGAAGATACTCTAAGGGTGGTGAATCCCCTTACATATATGAGTAGGATAAGAGAATGATTATTCTAATTTTCTATGAATTGGTTATTTAAATTTTTTTATTTATCATGAATTAATTCAAAAATGACCCTAATTTTAAATAATGTGATGAAGTGATTTCCACCAAATACATAATTCATAACAATGAAGAATATGTGTGTGACTAGAACTAGAGGAAGTCTTAAAATCTAAGAAATATTCTAAATTCTAAAATATCACCTAATTGACAAGATTTGGATATATATAAAGTAAATTTTTGGCTATATCTATGACCAAACCACTACCTAAGGAAGTTGAATATCATTCAATTAAATAAATATTCTCCTGCTATGAAGTTGAGATGGAAGAGTTGATGTGACTAATTGTTGATATACTGAGAGGTAATATTCCCAGAGAGTAAAATTATTAAAAAAAGGATAAAGTACCTCCTTAGGTTCAAAGGGAATGATCCTCTCAACTAGTACAAATAGATTCTAACCACTTAACCAGGTTTAGGTCCATACCACCAGTTTATCTTAATCTGATGGATGAAGTGTATTACGACTACCCTCTATTGGGGAAGATGATTCCATTTCAAGAAGGTTACACCTGGATAGCTCAAACCAGATGTCAATAACTAGCACAGGAGATCCAATCATACCAGTTTCCACCAACTACTTCCACTAGGGAATCACCCAAGGTGACAACACTACCATAACACCTTGACTATATAAAATATATTATTACTCAAATGGATTACATGGAAAGATAATGCACACCAATGTAATCAGAAATTAATCCATACCCCAATTAGGAGGATTTTAATCCTCCTATACCTAATTTTGATAATATCACCATCCCCATTTTAAATGGTATGGGTGATTTGGAGAAACACCTAACACATTTTATGTATTTATGTCTCCCTATGATGGAAACATTGAAACAAAAAGATGTGTAGAAAATTAGATGCTTCATTTAGCCCTGGAAGGACCAGTATTTATCAAGAATAGAAATATTCTCATAGGGGTTCATTGCAACTAGGAGTATCTATGTTAATAGTTCCTCCATGAATTCATATTGATGCCAAACAAAAAAATTATCTTTCACCTCTAAAATTACAAATAATGTGAAAATGAGATGGTTACAGACTTCATCACTAGGTATAAGTGATTGACTTATTCACTAAACATTTGTCACCCTCAATAAAAATATTTTAGAGATATCAATATATTATCTATATAATGAGTTGATGAATTTTTTTATTACACTCAAATATCATGTTGGATTTCAAGAGTTAATAGTAGTTTCATAATGATTAGAGGATTCCATATATTGGTTCAAGGATATGTCTCATCCAACATCATCATCACATGGTAAAAATCCAGATATACTAAAGACCGTAATTTTCTTGCTCATTCCAAAACCCATAATGACTCAAGTGTCTAAGATCTCACAATATCACATGATTCCTCCCCCAAAACAACTACAACAACAATATAAATTTTCTCTATAAGAGGGGAATAAGAAGTATATGTGTCTACCATTTTAATATCATAAGAATAAAACATATTCATTCTAAAAATATCAAGTACTATGGTAATTCATTTCGTACATGGAAAAAAACTTGATCAAGTTTTATAAGAACATGAAACCTAATGATATCATTCTCAAAGACCATCTAAATTATGCCCCTATCATCGAATGTTGGTTAATAAAATCTAGGAGTTATTTTTCCTTAAAGATATCCACTATAAAATGGTATGATTTAGGAAATTCAAGTTGGAAAAATATTTCGAACAAGTAAATCATATTTCTATCATTATTTCAGAATGATAAGGGGGTGGAAATAAATCCTAATCAAGCATGAACATAAATTTGATGAATAAATAGCTAGGAAATGAGTCGGTCAGGTATACTCAAGGATCAAATAACTTATCTGATAAAGACCCTGATTTCCCAAGAAATTCCTAAGTTGATATCTTCATCATCTCGACCCTCTAAGAGTCAGCGTAATTGTAACTAGAAAAATAAGTCACATGAGGGGTCATCATTGAGACCTAAGACAATATAGACTTTTTTGGACATTCTACATCTATAATTTAGAGGATAGGAATCATCCCTCAAAATATTATTTTCATAAAATTAATAATCACAATATGGTTCTGTCAACAAGATCTACTTAATGGATCCCTTCTTTGATGAAGAATATGAATATGAACCAAAGTTATCCTCTCATAACTGGGGAAGTTGTTATAAAAACTGAGGATATTGAGGGATATAGGGTCAATATAGACCTTATAATTCATGCAATGTCACCAATGATGCTATATATTTTGAAGAAACCCAAAGATAATCACTTCAAGAGGCTCAATAAGAGCACAAATCTGTTCTATAAATTTTTAGGGAACACTTATATCCAATTATATTGCAAGAAAAACTATAAAACAAGTAATTTTATAGCTAGAATTAGAACATGAAAAGGTCATATCAGTCTAACCTACATACGATAATGATTTCCCAAAATTTTGGTTGAGAAAAGGATCCACTGGAACATGAGGCCTTATCCTTTGTGTCCCAGACAAGGGAGAGGCTTCATGATAGGAATCCAAGGCCCATACTCCAAAGTATAAAATCTTGAATCATATTATCATTTTTCCAATCAGGATTTATATTTTGGATTCACTTTATCACTCAAAAAATTTATAGGAAGTTTTTATCAAGGCACTCTTAAGCCCCTAAGATTTTGAGGTTAAAGTCACTGTAGTTGAGGCATATCGGGTAGAGACCGGTCCTACTAAATTCCATATGATCATTTTATTTATAGAGAAATATTAGAAAGAATTAATACAAGAGAACATTATGAAATTTTATAAATCTAGAAAGTTGGGATATATTGACATCTTACAGGCTCCAACTAATAATGGTTCTTAGATTAATCAAATACCAATCTGAACCCCCCATCACATAGGTTATAATGAGGCTGACCATCTCCCTCTAATCTAACCATTCAGGAGTATGAAAAGATTGATAAGAATATAATTAAAAGGATCAATCTTAAAGACCAATTTTGTGACTTAATATCTAAATTTGAATTCATAGTATTTTTATAGCATAGAGCCTTCATCTTCTCACTAAGAAGGTCATGGCTCCATAGACATGTGGAAGTTCCCTCATCATACAACTAGTTCCTCATATACATCATCAATAGAAAATATGGGGTGATACATAGTAATAGTTACCCCTTTAAATCATGAAACTCCCAATATATATATGTAGTATTTTATAAGAGGGGGTGGAAGTAGATGATGGTGGATATGGAAATCCAAAACACCGATCCTAATAGTTTAGAAATGGATCCTGTTAAACCATGGAATGAACTATGGGAAAACTATATGCTTCTCATAAATTAGATTGAGGAAATTTATCTAGATTTGGGAATTCAATTGGATATAAAGATCACCCCCATACTCATGATATTGATTGCATCAGTCAAACCATGTCATGTGGTGGATGTGGGTGATCTAGATAAAGAAAATAATTCCCATAATTAGAATGAACCCTTATCATATTTAATATTTGAGGGTGCCTTTGAAACATCATCTTAAGGATCAAAATATAACCCATTATAATTTATAAAACTTTGAGAATAACCATACTTCATCTTATGAATTTTACGATATATACATGTCTTCTTCCCCTGGTGATAGTGAATAGGAAGGGGAAAATATCCAAGATACCCCTGATAATGATTCCCTCATATCAATAACCTCAATATCTAGAGACACCACCTCATCATTTATAGGAGATAAAAATATACCCATTTTATATTTTGGATCCAAATATTTCCATGAAACTCCCATGTTTGATGATATTAAAGAAGAACAAGGAGAATAATAACACCTCGGAGATACCCCTCCATTATTTGAGGAAGGAATCTCTACCACTATTTATGATCTCAGATAAGTGAATATAGGAATATAGGACCTATAGCTAACATTTATCCATTTATTCATGTCCCATAAGTAATATGAGGAATATATATATCCTCTAATAACACTAGGATGTATTCACCTGGAACTATACATAGATTCTCAAGTTGGGTCCTAATGTGGATACCCAACACATGGGTCTTCCAGATTATCATAGTGCCTATAAAAAAGATCCAATAGAATACATTTTACCTATAAAACTAAGGTTTAATCTTAAGTTGATAATATTATCAAATCCAACTTCATTTGGGAAGTATAGTACCTGAAATGGCTCACTAAAATTGTTGAAGTCAATAATAAAAATAGAAAGATCAAGGTTTGTACTGAATTTGGGGATCCCAATAAGAACTAATCGATGGATTATTTACTTGTACTTATAATGGAAATTTTGATAGATGAAACTACTAGTTTTTAGGCCAACTCCATCATGGATGGATATTCAAGCATTAACCAGATTCGAATAACCCACAAAGACGGTGAAACCATTTCCTTCAAATCATCCCAAGGGGTATATTGCTATCAAATGATTCCCTTTTCTTGAATAAAATTTTTTCTACATATCAATGTGTCTTACACCATATATTCGAACCCTTTTAGGGGAAATTATATAATGATATGATGATGACATTGAGTTTAAGTATAAAAAACATTGTGATCATCTTGTTAATCTTGGTATAGTTTTCAATAAGATACAATGACACATCCTAAAGATATATCACTTAAAATGTTCTTTTTGGGTGATATCTAGGAAATTTCTCAGCTTCATAGTGTTCCATCGTTTCATTAATGTTGATCCCAAAAAAAACTAGGTAAATCCTTGATATGCCACCACCTCAAAATATCAATTATTTTATAGGAACCCAAAGGTGCATTTAATATATCAGATGCTTCATTTATAGACTTTCTAGTAAATAAATTACCTTTATAAAATTTATGAAAAAGGGATTCACCTATATTATTTTGATGAATATTGATAGAGATCCTTTTAGGACCTAAAGTAATAAATTCGATGCCCACTAGTTTTGATGCCTCTTAGATGAGGAAAACCTCCCATCCTCTATGTGAAATCCCTAAAGGGTTCACTTAGTTCCATCCTTGCACAAAAAAATAATGTGAGTAAGGAGAAAAATCACTATTATATCAGTTATACCATATTATACATTGATACCTGAAACACTAATATCAAGAGGGTCTGTTTTCCACTAATCTTCAAAGTAAAAAAGTTAAGGCACTACCTACAGCATCATGGGTTCTACTTGATCTACCACATTAACCTGCTCAAATACTTCCTTAGTTTTCCAATACTAACTGGGCATCTAGTATGATTGGAGGTCTTTTTACAAAAAAAAATCATCTAGTTCCAGTATCATAAGGTGAAAAAGGTCATGCATTAGTATATTTTCTAATAAAACGTCTTATCCCAAAGAAGCCACTACTAAAAATATAAATCTAAAGTGATGAGGTTTTCTCCATCCATAAAACTCCCCAGATATGGGAGAGTTATTTTTATGGGCTTTCAAGACACCAACAAGAATATAAATAGGAAATTTAAAGCTCAATAGACATGGATTGGGAATTTTTATCATCTATCTAGGGAAATAAGTTCTTCTATATTCCTTATTATTGTTAGTAGTTTACACCAATATTAAATCAGAATACCAAGATCTCATTATGAGCTTGGATATATCTTTACAAATTCTAGTATCCCTCTTGAACATAAATGTTTATTTAGATCTAGTGATCAATTAGATCAATGGTGAATGTTCCACCTAGAAGTAAGATTTAGTTCCCCTTTTGATTATATACATGGGATGATAACAGAATTCCTTTATAAGATAACACTATCTCATATTTCATGTTCATAGATTTATTATACCGATACATTGGATAATTCACCTTATAATGACACCTAACGTAATTAACCCATAATTACATTATTTATAGAAAGGGTTTCACTTTCTTATATTTATATGATATTTTTGATATAGAGTTTTAGTGAATTAGCTTACAAAATTACATAACCAAGTGGACACTTTCACACATTATAAATTTTTAAACTAAAACATACATTTCATTTCACACCCATGTTTCATTTAAGAAACTCTTTCTTTGCTTGAGATGAGTCACCATAGTAGAAATATTTACCTTTCTAAAATTTCTACTCATCAATAAATCTTATGAAAAACATTTGAAAATGTGGGATTAGAAAAACAAATCTTAGTAGGTGATATAAAATAAAGTAATCCTATTAGTTCAGTGAAATATTAGAAAACCCATAAAGAGGTTTACCATTTCAAAATAAAACTTTTAACACGTAAATAAAACATTTACATATGTGAAAATTAGTTTTTTCTTAAATAAATCCTCTAAATCCCATTAGAAATTATATTAAAGACCATAAAAGGCATCATGAGACATGTGGTAACTCATAAAAACATTTCTTTGAAAATAAAACATTTCATATTTAAACTTTAATTACCTAATGAAATCAAAATATTTCCATAAAAACCCTTTTTTCAAGAATAATATAGGTATATCAAAGCATCATATTCATATATCATGTTCACTCATGTTTAACCCATGTCATAATAACTGAATCCTAGTTATTTCTATAGGAGTAACTAACCTAGTTATCTACCACATTTTCCCTCTAAATACTACACTATTACTCAATGCATTAGAGAGTTATATCAGGATCACCCATAATTATCTATAATTAACAAGTATCGTATAATGATGAAATCATTTAATCTTACAATTTCTCATCATAAAACTCTTGAAAAAACTCATTTAAACCTATAAAGAAAATACATTCCATTTTTTTAAAATCATAAAGAGAAATAACCTTTTTCTTTGAAAACTATTAAAAATGAAAATTACTAGAAGACAGAGAATGTGATATACATTTAAAAATCAGACTAACTTGTGGTGTAATCTTGATAATGAATAACAGTTGTGATTATGGAAAAATGTGGTCAAGCCGTATATGTTATAAACATTCATTTTTTACTTTGGTAAAAAGGTTAAAATGAATCATATAGTGAATTTTTAAAAATTCCTCTTTAAAATATTAAAAAGAAAGTAAAAGGTATTTTAAAATTAATTTTTAAAATATTTTATTTATAAATCATAAATTTTTTTGAATATTTTGAATAACATGGATATGAAGGAGAAAGAGTTTAAAACATTTAAAACAACGCTTTAATGAAAAATCGCTTACCTTGGTTCCCAACTCATTTCATTCATATTTCTAACCTCCTGAGCAATAAGATTATGTTAGTTTTTTACTTGATTAAGATAAATTTTCATTTTCAATCTATTATGATTATTCTATTTATTTCATTTTTTTCATGTTTTATTTAGTTACTAAAATGGTTAAGTTCACATTGGACATTTTGGGGCCTCTCAGTATATAACCTCAAAATAGCATCGGTGCATTGACCATGGTCAAAGGGTTTCTAGTTAAATTTCCTCCATAATATTAAATATATTATAATCATCATATTAATACATTGAATATACTTTTAAAACCAACCATTTAATGTGGTCATAAAAATGAACCATATCATTTCATGGAGAATATAGTTCGTAGCTACACATAAACGACATATCAATTTTTATAATGAGTAAAGAATAAATAAAAAAGGTAATATTTTTCATTTACATAATCATAAATATGTTATAAATTTCAAGTATATTAATTATTTCCATCCTTATTAAAATCCTTTTAATAATTAAATTAATAATGAATCAGATCGCTTCATGGAGGTGGTATTCCACACATATACATGAGAAACATTATCAATTTCTAACAGATGAAAAGGGTAAGAAGTTAAGTATTATATTAATATTAAATATTCATGATTTTGTTATAAATACCATATATATTCATTTTATCCATAATTTTAACCATCCATCTAATTTGGTGATGGAAAATGAAACATATCGCTTCGTGGAGGTGGTAGTCTACACGCACGCATGAGCGATGTTTTCAATTAATATAAGATGGAAAATGAGATGAAAAATTAATGTAACATAATAATAATAACATTTATTAATTTTAAATATAATTATTTTATTATTAAAACATTGTAAAATAATTTTTTAAGGAGGTGGAAGAAGTAATAAACATGAAATGCTCGCTTAAGAAATATACCTCTTCTTTGGAAAACTTACCTTGTATTACACCTTAAACCTTATTAGGTTGGTATTTTAGAGATAAAAATATCTCTAGGAAATTATAAGGGATATTTTTAATAAATTTTTTAAGGTATTTTTTAATATATAAGGCTCAAATTATGTGAATAAGTGATGAGAGTAGGTTCCCTTTTATAAGTGAGGGGAGTGGCACACATTTAATTTTTCAAATATTTAAAATAATATAAAGTCTTAATCATGTGAAAGTGGATATAAAACCATTAAATTAAAATTATAATGTTATAAGGTTATAAATCCCACATAAAATAATAATTAAGATAATATTTGGTTTTCTTATCTCTTAGTTTTTATCTTATTTAACTCGCTTTACCCTTTTAACCTTTACTAGGGTAATAAAGTTTTACCAAGGTTGTCATTCATAATGACCAAAAATAAAATTTAAAAAATTAAAAGATTAAAATTCATGATTAAATATATGAAATAAATTTTTTAAAACTAAATTTTTAAATTTTCAAAAAATTAATTTTAATATAAAAACACAAACTGCAACCAAAACAGTTTTTAGAAAAATTACCTTTTCAAGAATAAAATTGATTTTATACCAAAATAAAATTTTTTATTGATCATTTTGGAATTAATTGTATTATTTTTATTAAAATGGGACTTATTTAACTTTAAAAAAATTAAAATAAATTATTACTTTTAAAATTCTTTAAAATAAATGACATTTTTAATAAAAATCAGTATGCTTCACTATTTAACCAAAAATCAATCTTTCTTGAAAAATCACAAAAATAACCTTAATATTTATTTTATATGATGAATATAAAAATGAATTAAATTTTTCAAAATTAATTCTTCTAAAATCATGAAATTTAACTTTTAAATAAAATCATGTAATACATGGAAAAACAAATTAGTTAAATAAAACTATTCCTTTTTCAACTGAAAGTTTATATAAATTCATTCATAAAACTATAATGAATATGAATTCATAAAATAAATTATTATAAATCATAATATTGATTTATTTATAGGATTTACTAGGTTTTTACATTCTTTCTCCTTTTTATAAATTTCATCCTTGTAGTTTTATTCTTTACCTAAACAAGTGAGGGTACTTTTCCCTTGTATCATTTTCTAATTCCCATATTGCTTTCTCAATCATGTGATTCTTCCATAAAACCTTTACCTAGTGAATCTCATTATTTTTTAGTAACGGATATCTTATATTATAAATTTTAATTTTCTTTTCTTTATAGAAAATATTCTCTTCCAACTGTACCACCTCAAGGCTCAAAACATGAAATGCATCAGGTAAATATTTCCTTAGTAACAAAACATGAAACAAATAATGTAACTAAAATAAATTTGGAGTTAATGATTCTTGATAATAAAATATCCCCAATTTATATATAATTTCACATGTTCTAATGAGATGAAGACTTAAATTTCCCTTTCAAACAAAACATATAACACTTTTTTAAGGATATAGTTTAAGAAAAACATGATTTCCTACCTCAAATGAAATATTTTTTCCTCCTGTTATCTTCATAACTCTTCTATATACTCTAATATTCCCTCATATAGTTATGAATTGTCTTTACCTTCTTATCCATATCTTGTACTAATTCTAGACCCAACAAATTACTTTCACCAAATTTGTCCCAACATGATGGATTTTGACACCTCATTATATATAATACTTCAAGAGGTGTCATTTTTATATTGGAATGAAAATTGTTATAATAAGAAAATTCCACCAATTAAGGATGATGATCCAAACTTACTTGATAATACAATGATAAATACTATAGAATATATTCCAAAGTCTAAATTGTTTGTTTTGACTATCCAATAGTATGAGGATGAAATTTTGTACTAAAATTTAATAAAGAGCCCATTTAATTTTGAATTAATTTCTAAAAATTTTATGTAAATCTAGGATAATGATAAGATATAATAAATAGAGGAACTCTATATAATCTGAATATATCTTTAAAATAAATTCTAGAATGTTGATCAAAATACATAGTATCTAGAATATGAATAAAATTAATGGATTTAGTTAAATGATCAACAATAACCTAAATCACATATTACCTCAAGATATTTTTGGTAATTCTACTATGAATTCCATGTATATATTATTTCATTTTAATTTGGGGACTAAAAAAGGATAAACCACCGCCTTAAATAGTTTTCACTTGGCTTTAACCTACTGAAAAGTAAAACAATTTGTAATAAATCAGAAATATCTTTCTTCATTCAACCCACTGATAATATTCTAAAAGGTATTTGTACATCCTAGTGATTCCAATAATGATAAAAAATAGAGAGATATGACCGTAATTCAATAATTCCTTCTTGAAAAGGTAATCACTTAGCACGTACAGTATATTTAAAATAATCATAACACCTTCATTGTCAATATTAAATTTGAATACTCCCCCTTCTTTACCAATTCCCCAATTTATTTCAAATCAAGGTCTTCCTTCTAAGAATGATTAATTATTCCTGATAAGGATGATTGTACTAACACCTGAACCAAAAAAAGGGAGTTTATGTATGAAAAAATTCTAATCTAAACTTTATAAAATCATTAACCCAAGGATTATGTTCCAAATGTAGCATAGTTAATGATACATTATATTTTTTACTCGTGGCACCAACTACCATTTTTTCTTTACCTTGATGATAATGAATCATGAAATCATAATCATTTATCAGTTTCATTCATATTCTATGAATCATTTTCAACACATTTTTAGTAAATATATACTTTAAACTTTTATGGTTAGCATCTATTTCACATTTTACCCTTTATAAAAGATAAATACAAATTTTTAAAGTAAAAAAACTCCTACTACAAGATCAAGATCATGTGAAAGATAGTTCTACTCATTGTGTTTTAATTTAAATTAAGCATATATAATTATCAATAATCTTGTAATAATACATAACAAAGTCTTTCAAAAAAGCATCACTGTAAATAAAAATTCACCATTTATTATTTTAAAGGATAATACTGGAGCATTAACCAATATTATTTTCAATTCCTAGAAACATTCATCACATTACTTTATCTATATGAATTTAACTTCTTTCTAAGTTAACATAGTAAGTGGGATAGATAACTGTGAAATGTTTTTAACAAACCATTAGTTGTAACTCACTAATCTAAGAAAACTTTGAATCTCAATGACATTTATAGGCCTGGGACACTCTTTCACCATTATATTTTTAATAGGATCAATAGTTATTCCATATTTAGAAAAAATATACCCAAGGAATGAAATATTTTCTTACTAAAAATCACATTTACTTAATTTTACATACAACTTATTTTCTTTTAAAGTATGAAAAAAATCCTTAGGTGTTTCTCATGTTTCTCATATCATTTAGAATAAACCATAAATTATTTATTTAAAACTACCCAAAAAAATTCCAAATAATCATGAAAAAATAAATTCATAAGATCCATAAATAGAGTGGGTTCATAAATCCAAAAGGTATAAACACAAACTCAAAATTCCCATACCTATTATGAAGCAACATCCTCATAATGTCCTCCTCCTTCAACTTCAGTTGGTGATACCCAGACCTAAGATTAATCTTTAAAAAATATTGATCACCCTAGATCTGATCAAATAATTAATTGATATGAGGAAGCAAATACCTTTTCTTAACTGTGATGTTATTGAGTACTATATATTCAATGAAAATCCTCATGGTACTATCCTTATGTTTAAAAAATTGAATAGGATCACCCCAAGGTGAAGTGCTAGGTTGGATGAAACCCTTATCAAGAAACTCTAGTTTTTTATATTGATGATTCCCTCCTTGAGTAACTAAAATTGGGAAAGTGTTTTCATAATTTCCTAATTATTTAAATTAACATATCTTAATGTTGGTTATTTATATGTTTTCCCATTAGTTTTAGGATTATAACTCTCCTACTTATAGTCACAATCCAAATGAAAAAGTTCATAACATCTATAACACTTTCCAAATATTATCAAATATTATTTAAAATGTTATTTAGCATTTTTAGAACATTTTGGGGGATTTACTCCAAATTTATTGTTTAACTAATTCTCTACTTCTTTCCACCTTAACCGCTTCTTACCCTTGTTTGTAGAAAGTTCATAAGTGTTGGAAAAATTCATCTCATATTTATCATCATAAAAAATAACATCCTAAAAACATTTAAATTCATGAGATGCCAAATATATTCATAATATTGGTTTTAGATCTATGTAAAATCTATCAATTTTAATCTCATTGTCCAAAACAAAATTTGGTGCACTCCTGGAAATCCTGGTAAAATTTTCTTCATAAGTTTCCATTATGTATTCTTCCTTTTTCTTCAACCCCAAAAATTGACTTTAAATTCTCTATATAAGAAATTTAGGAAGATAATTCTCCATAATAATAACTTTAAATATTATCCACTCCATGGAATCAATCACATCGGTTTCCTTAGTAATCTTAATCGTAGACCATTGTTAATCAGCTTCACCTTGAAAATGAAAAATAAGAAAATAAATTTTTATGTTTTTTACATCCCAAAAAATAAAATATATTCTCCAATGAATTTATCCATACTTCTTCTTTCATCATATGTATCAGACCACTGAAAGTCTAAGGGTTTTATTTTATGAAATGATTCACTATAGAAATGTTTCTCTATATAGAATTTAGTCGCTCTGTTTCATGTATTCCATAATTAGTAGCTTATATCAACTGAGTTAACACTCCCAAAACTATTATGTTCCAACCATTCCAGGTTTTTTATTAAAATTTATATTATCCTCTACATGAATTACTAATTGAGATTCCCTATTTACTCTATGGAAAACTATTCTAGGAAAACATGGATTATATAAGGACTCGACCTTAAACATTAATCAATCTAGTTAATTCAACTATAATACACTTATTATATTCCAAAATATATTTTTGGTTTAGAGTTTTTGAAAGTTAGTAAATAACACATACATATTAACCCACAATCATACAAAGTGTGTACCATTAAACCAATATCCATTTTTTCCAAAACATAAAATTTTTAACACAAAACAACAAAATGATTTCTTTGAAAAATCTTCATAACATTCAACTTGACTTAGTTATTTCTATTACACATCCTTATAACCTGTGAATAAAATTTAAAAACATGGGATGAGAATAAAAATCTCAATAATTGATATAAAAAGAAGGAAATAAACCATTAGTCCATGAATACTTATAAATATATGAAATCATTTTCATAAAGACATACTTATCACTCATATATACTTACTTTGTAAAACATAAGATTTACATAAAACATTAAATAACATATATGAAATCATAAGGTTATATTTGGGCATTAATTACTTATATTGTAACCCTCATGGCTACCTTATTATTTTTAACCCTTACAGCTACCTTACAATGTAACCCCCGTGACTACCTTATGTTGTAAACATCGCAGTTACACTTGGAGTAACCATACGGTCGACCTCCAACTTACACATACCCAATGAATTGAAGGGAGATATGGATCACACCATTCATCATAAAAAATTCCCAAGAACCATAACATAATCATAAAATATGAATAATTTCATAAAAAACATTGCTCTTGAATTTCGTAAAATAAAATTCTTAAAGAGACTTTTTAAAGGAAAGTCCCTTAAAAACATCATATAATTGAAGTGAGAATTGATATAATGAAATAATTATGTGTATAAAATGTAAATAAACATAATATATCATAATATAAACGAAATTAATTACACAAATAATCTCATTATCACCTAAATAATGAAGTAAAAGTTTAACCCAAAGAATTGAAATTGGGTTATGAATTCCCTTACCTCGGGTTCATCTTACTTAAAATTTGTTTAAAACTTCAATATAATGGTTTAAAAAGTTTAATTAATATATTATAGAAACATATTCATGTTTATAAAACCTTATATGATCATTTTATAACATCATTTCACCAATTAATTATTAATATTTTGTTCTTTTCATTGTTTCAGGTGTGTTCTTTACATGATTTTCACGGTCGGTTTGTAAATGATTTCCTTGTAGAATGTAAGAAAAATTATAGAAGTGGACTGAAATGGTGTTAATATGTTTATATAATATTTAATGATTCCATAAATAATTTTGGGTATATGTTATGAGGATGATTCATTATATAAATCAATAGTGATATCTGTTTAGATCATTTTCGTGGTTCTTTGATAATTACATACTAGTTTCATTATATAATATAATATTATATATATATATATATGTTAACTCCAGAACATAAAATAGGATATATAATATACTTTAAAAACTTTTTCAACAATTAAAATGGTTTTATAAGCAGTTTTGAAGGAATTAAATAAAATTGAAAACACATCATCCGTGATTTTGGTAAATCAACACATCACGGACGGTATTTTTATTTTTGAAATAAGAGGATGAGGATGGGAATAATGATGATGAATTTTTTCCATAAACATGAAAAAATAAAGAGTATATAATATTATATATCTTTCATTCCCCTTATATAAGCAGAATGTAAGATATAATAAGAAAAGAAAAGGAATTGAAAAGGAAACTCAAGAAAATGAAAGAGAATTCTTACTTCTTGATCTCTTCTCCTTGAGATCCTAATTAAGGCCTTTGGTTTTGAAATTTTGGTGATAAAATAAGGTATTGGATGTGGGGAAGATCCTTGGAAAGGGTATTTGGTATAATTTATACAATTATCAAATCTTGAGAGGTTTTAGAGGAAGAGGGGGTGAGGGTGGTATTATAGTGGAGGAGAGGAGGGGTTTTCTCCCATTTTAATCGTTAGTTTAATATTTTTTCTCAAGACTATAAATAGTATTGATTAATTTGACCTAAAATAGTAAATATATCTTGTTATTTCTAAACAAGGGTTCTTACGTTAGCTATGATTCTAGGAATAGTGTATTTAACTGATAATATATATATACGGTAAATTGTCGTATTTTACTATTCATCAAGAATTCAATAATTTTAGAAAAATCACAAAAAATCACCCTAACCATTTTTCAACGTATAGAATTAAAAAATGAACTCCATTTTTTGAAAATAATTTTCTAAATATTATTAATTTAATTTTTTAATAAAATCATAATTTATTCGAAAAATAACAATTTTAAAACTATAACTCATTTTATATCACCTTGAAAATTTAATCAAGGTATCATTATATTATAACCTTAAGACAAAAAAATAATGATATGATTTAATATTCATAAGGGTCATATTAATATTCATATAACTATTCATAAGGGTATGTTACTATTCACCAAAAATCAAGTTGGTTCTATCAGACTCCAAATTACTTACTAATCGCAAATGTAGATGTCTATTTTTCGAAATTCAAATCATATAAGAAACAAAATTATGTTTAACGGCTAGTTTATAACTATCTCTATAAAACAAAATTTTATTATGTAGATATTTAGTGTTTCATGCATTTCAATTTATTTTTTTTAAACCTTGGGGTGTTACAGATTATATGAAACAAAATGAAAATAAAAAAAATATATCACTTGATAATATAATCTTGAGTTAGAGTCTCCTTAAAGTGTCTTTTAACATTCTCATAATCACTAAAGGAATATAAAACTCTCCTCGGATACCAACTATAATGAGCCATAACATAATAAATTCTCAATTATATGATTTATAAAAAGGGTTTCACTTTATTATATTTTCAATATTTGTTTGGTTTAGAGTTTTAGAGAATTAGGTAAAAAATATTAACTAAAAAAATGGACACCTTCATACAGTGTACATTTTTTCCAAAAAAATAGATCTTTAAGTTTAAACCCCTGTTTCATTCAAGACACTTTTTCTTCATTTATTGTGATTTTCCATAGAGGAAATATTAACCTTAAGTCCAACCAATTATACCATTATCATACAGTAAAAAATGGATAGATTGAGTCTTTTAACAAGACCTTGTCTAATATTCTTCAAAAAAAATCGTGGAAAATAATAAGAAATAATAGATAAAAAAACTATTTCATGTTTTTGGGGCTTATAACACCATAACATATAATACTGTGTAAGAAACTCCATATTATCTTATATATGGGATAGAGGTGATCTTATCCATCAAAGTCTAATTTTCTTCACTTCATGTAACTATCTACAATTATCACTCTAAAGATGAACAGTCTTTGAAATGGATAGATTATTTTGAATGACTCAATGATAAAATTGTGTGCATACTACATAACCTAAAAATTCTATCTGAACAAGATTTTGTGAGCATTTGATAAGAAATTTCTCCCATGCTCATTCCTCTAAGGAAAACTAGTACTATCTCTCAAAACTCTGAAGATACCTAGGAAGAAACCTCTAAAAATCAAACTAAAGTGGGAGTAACCTCAAGCCATACATAAGGTCGAATCTAATGGATCCCAATCCCTAATAACAATATATAAATAACATATTATACCCACCACCAATGGAATATTTCTCAATAAATTATTTGCCTAATTTCAAGATGGGTATATAACATCCCAGTCACATGATGTTAAACCACAAAAAATTATATCCTCATTGAAATTCATTGAACTACATAGATAAATTATGGTATATATGAATGTAAACTATATATAACTTAAGTCATAGTTACATGGTATTAAACTATATGGAATTTCATCCTCATTACAGAACATTGAACTAGATATCCCAAGTCTAGGTTTTTTACTATAAAATACCTAGCACATGCATCCTGATAACATGATGTTAAACTATATGGAATTATTTACCTACTACATTATGTAAAACTATATGATATCTATTATATATATACCCCAAACATGTGTTCTCATATGATACAAGTAATCTCCCAATTACATCTTATTTCTTACACTGAAAATAACTCATGTGATCTTATAGGCTATCAATGATTACCCCATTTATCTAAATTTTGATGCATCATGTTTAAAGATAGGTATTTTAGTCATAGTTACATGATTTAAAATTATATAACATAAGGTATTCCATATATAACCTCTCATACATTTTGGGAGGGTATGTGAGACCTAATTTCATTACATAAGTCTCAAATCTATATATGATTTCTTAGTTCATGTTCCCTTCCTCCATCCATTTTCTATAACATAGATAAAATTACCTATATATAAGAACTATGTATGTCTTTATTCCCATGAAATAGGATATCTATTAATTTCATATTTTTTATCCTAGGCCCAGCTTTAGATTCTTATTGAGCTAATTATTCCCTAGTGATGCGACAATTTCCAATTCACATATAGTTATACCCTTCCTTATCTAACTCAAGAAACCATTAAACTTTTCTTCTCCTATACATGAGCCAAATCCATATAGAGGGAACCATATCATAAGATCAATGTGTGTCATAATTCCTGATGTTTCAGGATACATGGTGAAATTCACCCTAATGCACCCAACTGCATGCTTAAACCCAAAAAAAGTCCCCAAATTTGTCTTGGTGAAAAATCCCTCATGCTATTTATGTCGAGTTCCCTTCCTCAATAATAACATGAGGTGATATCATTTTTCCCTGGTGCATTAATTTTATACATTTGTTAGTTTTCATTGAGATAAAAATTCTCTCATATCATACTCTTCCTCATTGTAAGATGTTAAACTATATGGATAAGGTCCTCATCGCATGACCTTAAACTGCAAGACACATTTTTCCTTATCACAAGATGTTAAATTAAAGAATATTAAGTTACATTATAAAAATACTCTAATCCTATTTTGGTTGATTTTTTTGTGATGCATATCCTTCTTACATAAGAGCTAGATCTGTGTAATAATTCTAGGTGTATTTATTGAGTTGTGCTAAATAAAATAACCCATATATATTTGAACTATATGTGGCTTAATTCCTATTATTACAGGATAGAGAGTGATTATTGTAACTTTTATCTTGGGACTAGCTATAAATCTAATCCAAGTCCTCCACTTCATCTTGATGATCAAACCTCTTCACTCATATTGGTTTTTCCTCCATAATGTTAACACTAGGGTGGAACTATATTGTTTTTCATGCACAATCAAGATCAATGAAAAATCTCATACCATAGTCCACCTTGTATGACCTTTATTGGTCGGAGTGAGTAACTCAAGAGGGGGGTGTATTGAGTTACTAATAAATTTTTTAAAAAAACTAGTTCAATTAAAACCCTCCAATTTAATTAAAAGTTCCCAGTTAATCAAAATAGTAGATCGATATAAGTTCTGATCTTTTAAAATGTTTCTCAAATCTTGATTAGTGATTAGTTACAATAATATGAAAAATATTATAAATTTTTAAATCAATTTACTTAATCAAATACTTATATAAACACTAGTTAAGATTAACTATCAAAGTAGTGGTTTTTTTTACAGTTTAAAAAAATAAATTTGAAGATTAGAAATGAAAAAGAACAAAACACATAGTGGAATTAAAACAATGAGTTCTGTATCGAGCCAAGTCCTAATCCTTTCCACTTGAAAATCACCCACTGCCAAGAATATTATATAAATATAATCTTTATCCACAACCTGGATCGGGTATAAATACAATAGATACAAGTTGTCCAGGCCATGAAAGGGCCTCCTCTATAATAATCATGGGAATAAAATAAACACAGTACACCCAGAGTCCTCTTCGAAAATACCATGGGTAAAAAAAATGTAAATATATTGAAGAATATATATTGTATCTTCCAATTAAATCATGGGAGAAAGTTTTTTTCGATAAACAATACAAAACAACACACTTCTCTAAATTAAATGCATCAAACAAAAAGATAAAGTATAAAGATAAAGGAAAGGTAGAGTTGTTTGGTCTGATGTGCTCTGAAATATTGAGTCTCTTGGATATATCTTGTAAATAAGCTCAAGTAATTTCTTCGAAAAAATTAGTAAAACATAACATCGTAAGCTCAATTTGTTCTGATAGTATGAAAGGATTTGTATGTTCTACAAACTCCACTCTTTCACGGTCATATGTAGTTAATAATGATTCATGTAAGGATATTTTGAAAGTGGAACACTTGATCATATGTTTCCACTCATCCATCATGAATACATATTTTCTATTATCTATATGTTGTATGTGTTCATTAGGAAGACTTATTTAATATATCGAGCTACAGGATGGAGATACCATTCGAGAAACAATCATTTGGGTATCCTACATCCTCGTACTTAGCTCTAAAATAATCTTTAATGTTCCCTACAATAGTTTTAATAATAATCATTAAAATAATAATCAACATTAAATTTAATAACATATCTATTAGAATCATTTAATTAAAATATCCCATAATAGTGATGATGGATCATTCTGATGGTGACTCGTTTCTGGTAGTGAGTTAGGCTCAACGGTGAGTCCAGCTGGTGGTAGGTTATCCTCAGTGGTGACTCGTGTTTAGAAGTGACTTGTCTTATAATAGTTTATCTTCAACATTATGTTAATCCTAGTGGTTACTCCTCTCTGGCATTAGGTAAAGTCTAGCAGTGACTTATTCCTGGCGGTGACTCTTCTTTAGCGGTGATTCATGTCTGGCGATGACTCAACTTCAACAGTGAGTCATTTCTAGCGGTGACTCATATTAAACAGTGATTCTTTTTTAGAAGTGAATCATATTCAATGTTGATTCTTCTCTAGTGGTGACTCATCTTCAACAGTGAGTTTTTTCTAGAGGTGAATCATCTTCAAAATTGTGTCATTCTTGTTGGTTACTCATTCTCAATGGTGAGTCTTTTCAAAACTTATCCAAATTTTCCTAGACTAACATGGATTATAAAATTCTATAAAATATTCAAACCATTAGACACATAATTAACATGAATTTTTGATCATTAAAATAAGGGTACCAATAATCTCCCCATTTTTTGATGATCACAAATCATGACATTTTATAAGACATGTATAGAATAAACTTTAGCTTAAAAATGTCTGCTTAATTTTTTTTAAATAAAATGGAATCAAAAATATTAAGTAATAAACAATATCATAGGTATCAAAAATTTAAAGTATGAGAAAATAACATAAATATTAAATACCCAAAATTAATAAAGACGGTATTAAATTTATAAATAAATACATATGGAATAAAAGGTATGGTATCAAGAAATAACATTAATAATGGTATCAAGGATATGAAAAATGAAATGAAGAAATTCCATAACCATTCTCCCCTTTTTTGGATTATCAAAAATTGAAAATGAAAAGAGGAAATGTAAAGAAGAAAAATATGAATAATAAGATAATTTCCATTTAAGGACAAAAGTAATTGTATTACACCCAAAAAGAGATACAATAAAGAGTCATATAGAAGTACCTATCAAAAACAAAGACTAATTTCAATTATTCTTAGCCTGGGAAGTTTTAATAGAATGTTCTTTACCTTTATTAGAGGAAAAGGCCACAGAAGTAGAGGCTAGGGATAAGTAAACTATGGTGGAGGTTGTAGGGACCGAAACAGTAGAAATAGTGATACATGAAGAAGGTAGAATATCCCTGATGTTTACTGACTGAAGCTTCCAAATTGCTTCCACTAGAGATAAAATCAAAGGCTGAAACTGGGTGGGAATAGGTACATTGGGATCCTAACTAATGGCTGGTCTGAAATACTTAGGAGCATTGGTTTGATAATTTAGATGAAAATTTATAGGTATATCCTCATGTGCGACCACTACAGTGCCAAAAAAATGTAGAAAAGGCTTCATCAAATTGATGAATTCCATGATGATATTGCCTCTTCTTTCCATGGAACTGAAAAATTCCTTTTTCTCCCCATAAAAAACTTAAGAACAGGGTTCATCACATTTAACTGATTAACTTGATCTGTGAAATCTTGTGTAATTGGAGGAAAAATGAGGTTTTAAGTAAGGAACTTGAAGTGTGAGTTGATCTCATGCTTGGTGTAGATCATCAAAAGTTAATACTTTATATCCTTGTTAATAGTTTCTCTGTTTATTCCTACTTCATTTAGGCATTACCTAACCATATTATACACATGATCACTGTGATACCTAAACTTCCTCAAAGTATCCTAATGGATCTCAATAATAAATCCTAAAATAGTTCGAAGATCCCCCCTAACCACTAATCAAATAATCTCAACATACAAGGAAGCAATGAGAGGTGGATCACTGGAAGTAGAAGGAATATAATGCAAAGAATCCAACCTCTCCAATAATGTTTCCATACTAGAAGAAAATGAATTTTCATCCCCTCCATCACTAATCTCAAAGACTCCAGCTCACTCACAAGTATTCTATTATCTATCTCCAATTCTTGGATATGATGCATCATCTTAGGCTATATGTGGTGTATAACTAGATCAAATAGATATCTTGCATCTCTATCACGAATATTTATGAACAAAGGAGGTTTATTCCTTAGAATCCCATGAAATTCATAAATAATTATTTCCCAAAAAGTCTCTAAGTCGGCTCTGGATACAACATCAATAGGAACTAGAGAAACAACAAGAAATGTTGTAGACACTCATTTGTCAAAATACTTTGTACATTCACATCTATCAGGAACATCTGAAACAAATCTCTGTAGCTCTCTAGAAGCATCTATCTTATCATCTATGGATCCCTTAGGATCCATATCTACTCAAACTGGAACTACAGGTCCACCATTATTTGGTGGAAACCTATCATCCTTATCAGAATCAGAGTAGTCCAACCCAAGTCTCTCAAAACCTGGGTACCTATCCCATTCCTCAAGAGATGAAACACCTACTCTGGAGGAAGATACCATAGTATGCTCAACAAATTTAGGCTCAACAACTTTCTTCTCAAAAACTATCTTCTCAACAACTATAGGTTCAACATGGTCATCATCAATAGGATCAATGGGGTGACTAAAAAGGTTTTGGGATTACTCCCCCTCAACAGATGACCCCAAATCATCAATAGAATCTCTATAAACATCTTGAACTAAGTTTAATATTTCCTCATACCTTGAATTAACATACAAGATTAGATAAGAAATAAGTGCCTATGGAGTATCATGATAATTAGGCCTATCATGGTTAGAACCATCATCATTTCCATATTTATAATCATTTCCCCCATATTTTCCTTATCATTTATCATCTCCCTCATTTCCATTATCTTCTTCTTATTCATCATTTTCTTCTTCATCTTCTTCTTCATAACCATTCTCATAATCTTTTTCACTTCTATTCTCTTATCCATTTTATTAAAAATATTTAGAATAAAACTTATACCATTACTCTATTTAAACCTTTGTTTCTTCTTCTTCACTTCCTTCACTTAAAAGGGTCTCTCTGATAGGGAGATATCTAGGAGGACTGGTCAGAATGAAAGTGACAGCAGGAGGGCTTTTAGGAAAGCCAGGATTACTACCTTCATCAATTGAGAACTCTTCCTCCTTACAAGAATAATAAGATTCTTCTACTTTAGGTTCCTCATGTAACTATACAACCACTTCATCTAGATCCAATGTAGGATCCACACAATTCTTTATCCTTGTAGGGTGATCAACAGGATTGAAATCCTCAAAAATCTTATCAAAATCATTAACCAATTTCCTCTTACAATAGTTAAAATTAATTTTAATTCTTTATAAAATCACTTTGGTCAAACAAAAACCTACACAGTTTACCTTAGATTCTTATTCCCCGTCAACCAAACCCTTGGTCTCCAGCATGGCTGAAATGAACTTAGGGTAAATCAGGGAGTTTGAACTGGATGATGTCTTTCACATCTCCATCAAATGAACCAGAAAATAACTACATAGGTTTATTTTTTTCCCCTATTCATTATGTATATTAGATATAAATCATGATATCACATTGTACTAAAATCACTTTTCCTTGACCACAACATGTGCTGAATAATCTTGAACAAAAAACAACACTCACCATTTAACTCAGTTGCAGCTGGTCTTCTGAGAGTTCCATTACCTTTCAACTCATACAAAGCATTCTCATATTTAAAATAATCAAAATCAGTCCAAATTGATCCTTGTTAATTATTTGAGACTCCTTCGTGAGGTACTTTAATACATCCATCCCATTTAATTTAATAGAATGCAACTTTTTGTCAATTTATCCTACTTCAAATTCAGTATTTATCTTCCCCTAATCCAAAATATACATTCAGATAGAACCGATACACTAACCTAGGATATAATGGCATCTAATTATTCAAGAACCACTCTACCCATCCCTATTATTCAATTACTTTAAGAACCAATGATCTTCTTGACATCAACCACTCTGCATTCAATTCCTTCTCAGGTACCACTATATGCATTGCAATCTATGGGTTTTGAAGCTTGATTTTAGGTTTTATTGACTCTCCTCTATGTTTCTTTAAAGTACATGACTCTTTGGGAGGTTAAGTTTTTTCTCAATTCACTCGAACCATTGCAATGTAGATGAAAGGTTTAGGTGAGTTTGAGGGAAGGCTAACGGTTGAGAGAGAAAGGGTCGTGAAGAAGGTTTGGGCGTAATGAGGAGTGAGCATTGAAATTGGAATTAAGGGTCTAATTTATATCCTTTAGGGATTCAAAAATTAAAAATTGAATAAATTATTTAAATTAGAAATAAAAAAAATAACCCATAAAATAAAAATTATAAATGGTAGATTTTTCCAATGGCGGTTCATTACCAATGGCGGGTAAACTCCAACGGTGGGTAAACTCCAACGGTGGGTAAACACCAATGGTGGGTAAACACAAAAAATGGGTAAACACCAATGGTGGTTAAACACCAACCGTGGGTAAACACCAACCATGGGTAAACACCAACAGTGGGTAAACACCAACGGTGGGTAAACACCAACGGTGGGTAAACACCAACGGTGGGTAAACACCAACAGTGGGTAAACACCAACAGTGGGTAAACCCCAATAATGGGTAAACACCAACGGTGGGTAAAGACCAATAGTGGTTAAACACCAATAGTGGGTAAACTCTAATGGTGGTTCCCATAAAATTAAGTTTAACCAAAATTAATCATGCCTAATTAATTTTTGGTCTGGTTTATTCTCACATAATTCAATAGATTGGTAAAAATATTATCAATCTGATGTTCAGTACCAATTTATTCAAGAGTTATATCACCATTTTTAAAATGATCTCTTAAAAATTGATGTCTTGTAGCAATTTGTTTTTTTCTAGAGTGAGACATAGTTTTATTAGATATTTTTATTGAACTTTTTTTCACAATTTATAGCGACTTGTCGAAATAAATATCTATATTCATGAAAGTGTGTTTCATACATAAAATTTGAGCACAGAAGATACCTATAGCTATGTATTCAACTTTAATATTAGATAGTGAAACATAATTTTATTTCTTACTACACCAAGAAACTAGATACTTGCCCAAATGGTGACATGTTCCAGAGGTACTTTTTTATCTAACTTGAAACCACCAAAATCTACATCTGAATAACTAACTAAGTCAAATTATTATCCCATAGGGTATAACAATCCTAAATTGTTTATATACTTTAGGTATTTTAAAATCATTTTAATATAAAGTAAGTGTGACACTTTTGGGTTTTCTTGAAAATAATCACACATACACACACTAAACATAATGTCAAGTTAGATAGTAGTTAAGTAGAGAATACTTCCAATCATACCTCTATAATTGGTTTGATCCACTAGTTTCCCAGCTTCATCAAGATACAATTTATAGGTGGTACTCATAGGAGTTTCAATACATTTAGTGTTATCTAGACCAAAACTTTTAAGAAGATATTTGGTGTACTTACTTTGATTTAAAATAATTCCTTATTTATTTTAAAAAATATTAAAACCAATAAAGGATATTAGTTCACCCATTAAAATCATTTCAAACTCATTTTTCATCATTTTTAACAAAACAAAACACAAATAGGTTTTTGAATATCCAAATATAATATCATCTACATAAATTTGAAAAACTAAAAATATCCTTTGAAATTATTTTTATAAAAAGGGTAGGATCAACTATGCCTTTTAAAAATCCTTTAGAAATAAGAAAAGAGTTGATCCTATTATACCAAGCTCTGGGATCTTGTTTTAAACCATATAAACCATTTTTTAATTTGAAAATGTGATTTTGAAAATGTTTTTTTTGAAATCCATGGGATTGTTCAACAAAAACATCCTCAATTATATAACCATTCAAGAATGAAATGTTAGCATCCATTTGATATAGTTTGAAATCTTGATATTCTACATAGGAAAGAAGTATTTTGATGGCTTCAATTATGGATACTGGTGAAACAATTTTCTCATAGTCTATACCTTCTTTCTAATTATACCCTTGAGCAACAAGTCTAGCCTTATTTATTATTATTGTACCGGATTCATCACCCTTGTTTCTAAACACCCATTTAGTGCCTATAGTTAAGGTGTCTTTGGGTCTATCTACAAGTTCCAGAACATTATTTATTTCAAATTTATTAAGTTCTTCTTGTATATCCATTAACCAAAATTCATCATTTATTGCATCAATGATGTTCTTGGGTTCAATATGTGACAAGAAATATTGATGTTTAACCAAATTACTTATAGAATCTCTAGTATGTGTAACTCTATCTAATTATACAACTAAATAATATAAATTGTGGTATTTAATATTCCTATTAGATCTATAAAAAGTATGGTTAGTCACCTCATAGTCTTCTATAGGTTCTATTTTAGGTTCTAGAAGTTTCTCCGAACTGGATGCTTTTTATACATGTTTTACAATAATG
This sequence comes from Viscum album, assembly GCA_963277665.1. Classification (NCBI taxonomy): domain Eukaryota; kingdom Viridiplantae; phylum Streptophyta; class Magnoliopsida; order Santalales; family Viscaceae; genus Viscum; species Viscum album. Next base: position 597,181,957 of record OY728134.1, on the reverse strand, counting down.
TCAGTAGGATTGGAATTAGTGTATAGAGTTGAAAAATCATCCTCAAGGTTTTATAAAGTGGTTTTATTATCATGTGGATTTTTATCATCAAAATTGGCATAAAAAAACTCCTCTATGGTCTTGGTTCTTTTATTAAACACCCAATGTGATTTACTAGAAGTTTAATAACCAAGTAATTCTTTTTCATAAATCTTGGAAGAAAACTTTTCAAGATTATTCATAGTGTTAATAATAAAGACTTTGAAACAAAAAAATCTTAATTAATTAACCTTAGTCTTACTATTATTACAAATTTCATAAGGGTTTTTCTTTAAAATAGGTTTGATTAAAACTCTATTAATTATTTAAAAGGTTGTATTCATAGAATCTTCCCAAAATTAGACAATAAAGTCATATTCATTAATCATTTTCCAAGTTATCTCTTGAACTGGTATATTTCTTATTTCTACAACTCTATTTTGATGAGGGTCCTAGAATAATAAAATTTATGGTTATATCTATTTTTTGAGAAAAATGATTCAAAGTATTGATTTTAAAACTCACATCCAAGGTTACTTATTAAGGTCTTAATTGTAATTACACTTAGGTTTTCTATATATTTTTCGTACTTGGAAAAGTGAGTTCAGGCTTTACTTTTGTGAGCTAAAAAGAATACCCAAGTATACCTAGAAAAGTCATCTAAAAGTACATATACATAATACTTCTCATTTAATATAGAAACTCTAGAAGTTCCAAAAAATTTATGTGAACCAATTCTAGGGGTTGAGAAGTTGAAACTTATTTCTTTGATTTGAAATATATTTTGTGTTGTTTCCCTTTATAATAACATTAAAAAATTTATCATTTGGGAATTCAAGTTTGGGTAGATATCTGATTAACCCTTTCCTAGTAAGATTTATAAGTGATTGAATATTAAAGTGGCCTAGTATTCTATTCCAAATCTAAGATTCTATATGAAAGGCACTTATACAAGAAACATTTTGTGAAATTAAAGAATCAAGATTAACACCATGCACATTTTTGTTTCCTAAAGTAGAAAATACTAAAGAGTTTTTGAAATCAAAAACACCATATAGCTAAAATAAAAACCACCATCATATAGCTATGATATGCTAATAAGATTATATTTTAAACCATTAAAAAATACTTTATAAATTAAAATTGGGTTAGAGTTATAAATTTTTTCAAGGCCAATTATTTTTCCTTTATCATTTTCACAAAAGGTGACATGTACACTCTCAGACTTTATCAAGTTCTTGAAGCTTCAGTAATATATTATCATATGTATAGAAAACCATTGTCTAGGTACAATATATTTTTATAGGATCTCTTCAAGAAGGTTCCCTACAAAACAATTTTATTCCAAGAATGATTTTGGTACCCAAATCTTCTTGGGTCCAGAAATGTTAGTAATAAAAGCATTAGGAACCCATATTTTCTTTATGGGTTTCAAATAAGGGGATTTAAAAAATTAAATGAAAACTTTATTTGGTCCAGTATAATAATAACTACTAGTAGAATTTCTAACATTGTATTTAGGAATAAAAGTAATCTTAATGATTCTTATCTCTCCTGGTTCATAACCTTGATAGATAATATATTTATGAGAAATTTTTTCTATTATTTGAGTAAGTGTATCTCTACCATTAGTGAATCTCTCTAAGTATTTCTTTAATTTATCATTAGAAAAAAAAATTTAGTATTTTCTTTCATCAATTGAAAAAAAATCTCTTTATACAGCAAGGTCAAATTTAATACTAACAGATAAATCATGATGTTTCTTTAAAAATATTATTTATATTTAAGCTCATTTAAGGCAACTTAAATAATATTTTAATATTAAAAAATTTACAAATTTATCATATCATCATTATGTTTATCTCTAAAATTATTTTAATTATGTACAAGAGAGTCAGTAGGTACCTTAGATATTTTTTTCATAAAGTATATATTTTCTTTGTCAGGCATTTATTCATGAGTTGAGTTTGAGTCATCATACTTATTTTTTTATTTTAACTTGGGAGAGTCTTCCTTGACATTCCCTTTTCTTTTACATTCATAATAGGTAATCTCGTTTGATTTATCATCTCTTTTCCAGTATTTCTTCAAATTACCTCTATTATCATATTATCCCTTGTAGCTCAGTTTCCTACAGATTTTATTCTTATTATATAATTTCTTAAACCTTCTAGCTAGATGGTTCATCTACTCATCATTATAGGTTGGTGATTCCTCATTACTAGATCTTTCATCTTGAACTTTTTCTTTCTCTTTTTGTTTTAATGTAGTAGTATTGAAGGCTATATATTTCTTCTTAGGATCATCTTCATCTTTATGGTTAACTTCAAGTTCCTACTCAACAGTTTCATGATTTGATCTTTATCTGAAATTGGATTTCCCAATGAAGAAATAGTTTTTACTATCTCATTAAACCTGAGATGCATATCATAAATTAGCTCATCATGTTTCATCATAAATGTATCATATCTAATTGTATTATTATTCAATATCATTTATTTTATATTATTTTTTCCTTCATTAGAAATACCTAATGTATCTCAAATTTCATGTGTAGTTTTACTAGAAGATATTATATTGAACTCATCATCACCCAAACTATAAAAATTATCATTCATGGATTCATAGTTATTATTATATGCATCTTTGGTAGGATCATCCCATGTATTCCTATCAATCTTAGGTAACTCATAATTATGTTCAATAGAATACCATATTTCCAAACCCATTCTTTCAATATGAATTTTCACCTTTATTTTACATTGAGTATAATTATTTACATTAAAGAAAGGAGGTTTTTGGGAAGTAGAACCTTCTTTACAATTATCCATTTAAAGAACTAAATATAGAACTAAAAAAAATAGTATCTTTAATAAATAATTAAAATAAAATTTGAAAAGATTTTGGAATCATTTGATACCAAATGTTGGTCAGAGTGAGTAACTCAAGTGGGGATGAATTGAGTTCCTAATAAAAGTTTATATTAAAAACTAGTTCAATTAAAATCCCCCAATTTAATTAAAATTTTCCAATTAATCCAAAAAGAAAATAAATATAAGTTATGATCTTTTAAATGATTCCTAAAATATTGATTAGTGCTTAGTTAATATAATAATAAAACTATTATAATTTTTGAAATAAATTTTTTTAATGAAATACATATATAAACACTAGTTAATATTTACTATCAAAGTAGTTTTTTCATTTACAGTTTAAGATAAATTCAGTTTGAAGATTAGAAATGAAACAAAACAAAACACATAGTTGAACTAAAATAATGGGTTCAATATTAAGCTGATACCTAATCCCATCCACTTGGAAATCACCCACTTCCAAGAATATTATATAAATATAATCTTGATCCACAACCTAGATCAGTTATAAAGACAATAGCTACAAGTTATCCAGACCATGTAGGGACCTCTTCCAAAATAACCATGGGAATAAAATAAACACAAGTCACACAGGGACCTCTTCCATAACAACGTGGGTAAAAAATGTTGAGAGTGAATAAGATATCTTATATATTCTAGTTAAATCATAGGAGATGGTGTGTGTTGATAAAAAATACAAAACAACACACTACTCTAAATTAAATAAAACAAACAGAAAGAGAAAGTATAAAGATTTAAGAAAAGTATAGTAGCTTGGTCTGATGTTCTCTGAAGGATTGAGTATCCTTGAATGTATCTTGAAGAGGAGCTCAAGTCATTTATCAGAAAAACTCAATAAAATAGATTTTTATAAGCTCTCTTTGTTCTGATAATATGAAAGGATTCGTATGTTCTGTAATCTTCACTATTTTACATTTTTATGCAGTTAATAATGCTTCATGTAAGGATATTTTGAAAGTGGCACACTTGATCATGTGTTCTCACTTGGCCAGAATAAATACATATGTTCTACTATCTATATGTTTTATATGTGCATGAGGAAGAATTCTTGAATATATAGCATTGCGGGATGGAGAGACCATTTGAGGAAAAATCATTTAGGTATCCTGCATCCTCGTACTTAGCTCTAGAATAATATTTAATGTTCCATGCAATAGTTTAAGAATAATAATTAAAATAATCATCAGAATTAAATTCAATAATATAATCATTAGAATCATTTAACTCAAATATACCAAAATAATGATAGTGGCTCATTATGAAGGTGAATCATGTCTAACAGTGAGTCAGGCACAATGGTGAGTCTAGATGGTAATAGTTCGTCTGGCAGTAGGTTATCCTCAGTGGTGACTCATGTTTAGTGGTGAATCTTCTTATGGTAGTTCATCTTTAGCGGTAGGTAAAATTTGGCGGTGACTCCTCTTTGGTGGTAGGTAAATTTTGGCAGTGACCTCTTCTTCAGTGGTGTGTCATGTTTGGTGGTAACTCAACTTCAATGGTCAGTCATTTCTAGTGGTGACTCATCTTCAATGATGAGTCTTTTCTGGCAGTGACTCATCTTCAATGGTGCATCTTTTCTGGTGATAACTCATCTTCAACGGTGAGTGTTTTTTGGTGGTGAATCATCTTCAACGATGATTCATTCCTAGTGGTGACTCATTCTCAATGGTGAGTTTTTTAAACACTTAACCAGTTTTTCCCAAACTATCTTAAATTAAAAAAATTATATAAAATAGTGAAACCATTAAACACATAACTAACATGATTTATTGACCATTAAAAATAGGTTTCCAAAAACCTTAAACTTTTTAGAGCATCCCATTTCATAAGAAAGAGCACTCTCACATGAGAACCAAATATACAGAAGAGGCCCCCTCTAGTATTGGTTTCTCTATCTATAAACCCATGTTATGTTAAAATGTCCCTAATTTATGTCTTGGTGTTTGGGTCTTCTCATGTGCATTGAATTCCCTAGAGCCCCTACATTTGGATGGTACAATATAGAAGTCTGATTAGCCTCTAATACTTATAAAATAATTTTAAACCCTATGATATAAGGTTCATCCTGAAAGACATTAAAATGATTTTATTAGCCTACACTATTTGGCCTAATCCCCCAACATAAGATCCAAATTTTTGAAGGAGCTCCTGTGCATGACTTGTTTACATTCATCAATGTTAACTAAGAGAAAAAATGTACTTTTATATATCATCACCATGTATAGATTGATTTTGGTTACTATATGATACATAGTAATGTATAGATCACTGATTTCTAGGATTGGCTATGAATCTCAACCAAATCTCTACTTTTTCATGGTACTCATATTTCCCCTCAATGGGTACAACCTTGATACAAATCCATATCATTCTATACATCAGTGAGACTGGTGTAATACCACTAGCATATGTGTCTGTATCCATAAACCTATGACCAAGTCAAAATTTTCCCAATTTTTTATGTCCTAGTCATATGACCTTAAACTACATGACATCCTGGTCCAAGATGTATAAATCAAAAAAAATCACACATATTCTTTGTCACATGGAAATAAACTGAATGATATTTGATCCATCTTAAAAGACCATAAAATAATTAGAGCAACATTCCCTATGTTTCATATCCCCATACACGAGAGTTATATTTGTGTAATGTAACACCCCAAGATTTTATGAAAAATATTATTTTAATTTCATTAATTTCTTGTGTTATATGCTACACGAAAAGGAGCTTACACAACACGCATCCTTGACTTGCCTTGAAATACACGCAATCACGACCTTCCTCGATAGCGTGTGTATTACGCAATAACGAGTTTCACTAAACAACAATATGCTATTAAAATATTATTAAAACTATCCATTATGAATAGTAATAACCACTTTTCGAAATTTTATTTTTCAAAATGGAATTTATTTTTGGATTTATAATATCGAAATTATCTTAGGGTGAAATTTTGGTGATTTTCGGATAACTTTCATATTTTGATGAATAGTGAAAATTATAAAATTTTAATTAAAAACAACTTTTTCAATCGAAATAATAAATAGTGATAAATTATTCATTTGATTGGTTTTAAAGTATATTTATAATATATTTTTACAATTTAATACAATGTTGGTCATTGGATGTAATTTCACATTTAAACCAGTTATAAACAAGTGTCAATCTTTTGATAGTTATTATCTCTTAAAAACACGCCTTTTGTTTTGACGACGGGAATTAATTTTTAAATTAATTAATGCAACTGATATGTTTTTAATTTGGTAAAATAGAAATCATTTTTGAGTTCATAATATCAAATATAGCTTAGGCCTAATTTTTGGTATTTTTCTGAAAACTTTCAATTTTTTGATGAATAGTGAAACCACTAAGTGGTAGTTAAAAAAACTGAATTGTTCATAAAACTTAATTTTACCGCTTCTGTGAGTGGAATTTCAAAAATCCGAGAGACACGGTTGATTTCAGTAAGTAAAATGTGGTTCAATGAGATGAAAATATTTTTTTGGTGAATAGTAACTTTTTACTTTTTTTACCACGGTTAAAAGTAAATAGGGTAATTAAGGGTAAAAATGATATTATTATTACCCTAACACATGTTCAAATTCTATTGGATAAGTTTAATTCGACCAAAAACAAGCTTAGGAATAAAATATGACCATTTAGGCCCACTTGGATTAGATTAGGACATTTATTATTAATTTATTTAAAGAAGGGTTAAAAGATTTAAAATCAAAGTTTATTTACTAAAACATTTTTAATATATGGTTATACATAATATAAATTAGATTATAAATATTAATTATAAAGCTAAAACGATTTCCTACATAATGGTATTTTATTTATAATTTTTAGACATTAAATAATTTAATTTATTTATGACACAACGATGATGCAGTAATTATCTTATTAATGAAATATTGACATAATTGATGTTATAAATACACAAATAAATATAATTTGAGACTTTTTATGAATTCCAATAATTTTATAGGTTAATATGACAGGTTAGTATTGATTTAATTAAAGTTCTTCGAACTTATCATTCTGTTATGATTTTCACAAAAATCAATTACTAAATAGTTTCAAAATTGACATAAAATAGTTTTTAAAACAAATATTATATTATTAATTGTTATTATATTCCTAAAAATATAAGGTTCGGCCAAATGACTTAGATAAGGTTATATATATTAATAATAAACAACTTGGGGTTCGTTTGGCTTGATATAGTAAGTTTATTAACCTTATAGTATAAGAACACAAGAAGACACGGTAAAAGTAAAATTATTTAACTTAATGTTAAATCTAAATGATAAGGTTAAAATAGGAACCTAAACTTGTCTAAATTCTATTGGATGAGAGGATTTTGACCCATCCTCACCTTAGCCTCTAAATAAATCAATTTGGAGCTATTTAAAACCGAACTTGACTTTATAATAAAATAATATTTTTAGTTATTCCAAAGGTGCCCCTCTCCTCCCTTATAAAAGGACACCTCCTCCCTCTCTTCCTCACACAACTTTGAGCCTTCAAGCTCGGCCAACCCCTACCAAAATATCTTCTCCACTTCCCTAGCAACATACTGGAGGTTCTGGTCTTCCTCAAAGACCAATTTTAGTGCCCTAAGAGGAGGTCTCAAAGAGGCGCTTCAAAGAAGAGGTAATTTTCGTTACCAATTCTTTCACCTTTATTTCTTCTTACACTACTTCTTCTTAGGTTGTTTCATTATGAAGTAATAACATAAGTATCACTAATATACTTATATTTTATTATAAGTATGAAACAATCCTAATTCACCATCTATCCATCCTATGGAAAACGAAATCACCGCGCGTGTGTACGTACGGAATGTCACGACCCGCCCTCGGGGCCCGTGCCGTGACTACCCCAAGCCCGCCTTCCATAGGCCAGGGGCTGGCGACTAGCACCAAGGCGTAAATCCCGATAACTGGGAAGGCATTGCCTTTATAAAAGTAAACAAAAAGAACCACAGAGCACAAGCGGAAGCAAAACACTAAGTACAAAAGAAAGTGCTGAAAAGTAAATGGGCCAGAATACAAACCCAAACTGAAAGTAAAGTACAACTCTAAAGGGAAAACAGCAACTGAAAAGTAAAAGCTGCTACACCGAGCTGTCCACTGGAAATCCCACCTGAAGGGTGGGTACAGATAGCTCCTCTGCTCCACGGGTCCCGCCGTCCGCTCCGTGCACGTCCCGCCCAGTGGTCCACCTCCGGGTACCGTTCCGCTCTGCAAGCCTCAACTAAGGTCAACGCTGTCCGTCGTCTGCAACCAACACAACGTAGTGCGGGCAAAGCCAGTGCAGGGGTGAGTATAAGCTACTCAGTAGGGACCCCGAGACCCCTGAAGGTCTCTCAAATCCACAAAGGATAAACCACGAAGAAAAGTAACAATCACGAAGTAACAACTGACACTGCTTAGGTATATGCCCATACATATACCTAAGTCATCAAGTAACCCATCTCAATCATGAGGAATCACAAAGATCATTGACTCAGCTCAAACCAGGATTTTCATTATCGAAACCGTAGCTGCTGAAGAGCCCCGTCTCTGAAGTGTGCAGTAGTCCTGTCACGACTCCGAGGTACTGCTCACTAACCTATGACTGTTGAAGTACTCCTCCTGTCGAGTACCGCGGGTCTGCTGCCAACTACGGGGCGCTCCGTCCGCTGAGGGTCTGCTGCCAAATACCGGGCGCTCACCCAGATAGCCTACTGAGGTACTCCTCCTATCGAGTACCGCGGGTTTGCTTCCAACTACCAGGCGCTCCGTCCGCCGTGGGTCTGCTGCCAACTACTGGGCGCTCCGTCCACTCGGCTAGTCGACTCACTCCAAGTCGAGTCGGTCGAGCAGTCGTCAGGTCTCAGTCATCTACACGGTCTCCGTACTCCGCACGCACATCTCCATCGTCGCGGGTCTGTCGCTACAACCAAGCGCACACACTCCGTAGAGTATCGCGGGTCCGCCGCTACAACCAAGCGCTCCACCGCCAAGGGTCTGCTGCTGCATCCAAGCGCACCACCACTGTCAAGTACCACGGGTCCGCCGCTACACCCAAGCGCTCCACCGCCCTAGGTAAACAGAAGATTCAGCTCACACAGGTTCGGTAGCACTGTTCCACGTAGGATCACTGAGTGCTGTAGTCGTCGTCGTCGAATCCACACAGGTTCTCTGTACTGTCGTCGTCGCAGTCACAGTAGCAGTAGTAGTAGTCGTCACAGTAAAAGTCGCAGCCAGCACTAGGGTTCCCGCACACAGAAAGCTCGTTCGGAGGGTCCGCTCCACGAGCCGAGAGGCTGATACATCAACTGTCACGAAGACCGAAGTTGATGTATCCAAAAGTTCCGTATCGACAACAGGAACTCAACGCAACAGACGGCGCGTCGATCGGACGCCCGGTCTGAGAGTTATTGGCATTTTCGTTCCCGGGGCCCGGTTGGTTTTTAAGGCAAAACCAACCCGACCGTACTCCACCTGCGTCCAAATCTCGGGCGGAGTATGCCAAAAGATCCGTCTCACTTAGAGGATTCCATCAAAGTCGACGGCACGTCAATCGGACGTCCGGAACTCAAGATATGAGCGTTTCCGCTCCGAAGGCCCGGTTGGTTTCGTGAACGAACCAACCCGGACGAACTCAAAGTAAACCGAAACCTTGAGTACGATATACCGAAACAACCGTCCCGATCCAAGGATCGCGTTGCCGCAGACGGTTCGTCATTCGGAGGTCCGAGGCTCAATTTATGGCCAAAAGACCAAAACAGGTTCAAAACGGGGGGGTCCGGGTCCGGGCCGACCCGGCCCGACCCCCCCCCCCCCCTGGGCGGTGCGGCGGCGCGGCGGCGCGGGGTGCCGCAGCGGCTCGGCCGCACACGGTCGGCACGCGGGGGGCAAGCCCCGCTGATTAGGGTGGCCGCGTGGCCTTTGTGCCGCGCCAAAATCAAGACACGGCCCCCGCACGTGGGGGCCGGCTGGGAACAAACCGGGGGGCCGGCTGCCCCCCTTCCTTCAAGGAACCGCCCCCCTCATTAAGAGGGGGGTTTTGTTGAACCGGCCGGGGGATTTAATCCCCCGGTTTTCTGCCATCCGGCCGGCCAGCTGGCCGGCCGGTTTTCACCAACGGGACCGGAAATTCCGGTCCCGCCTTCGACTTCCGACGCCGGCGGCCCGGCCGCCGGTCTTCACATCCCGCCGCGGCCCGGAACCGGCCGCGGTCTCCTCGTCCCGCCGCGGCCCGGAACCGGCCGCGGCGTTCGTAATCCGGCACGGTGCGACGGCACCGCGCCCCTTCGCCGTGCTTGATAATCATTCAACGCGGCGCGACGGCGTCGCGTTCTTGTTGTTTCTTCCAAGGTGCGCGCGCGACGGCATCGCGTAAGTCAAACGTACAATTAACCGCGTGGTGCGACGGCACCACGCCACCTTGCTTCCGTCCGCAGATAAACAACATGAACTATGGAGGGGGTTCGGCCGTGTTCATGCGGTCCGCCCCCCCCCCCCCCCCCCCCACGTTAAAATAATAATACAACTTTAAAGAATCAACATCCTCACGTTAGTCATACGAACCACGAGAAAGAATGGATTAATTAAATATTAAATCAACAACCCCTACCTCGGGTAAAAGTTCGAGGATTTGACTAAGTCTGCGGAAGTCGACGTCGCGGAGATCGGGCGTCGCGGTCGTCATTCGTCAAATCCGTTGACGAAGAGATATGCCCGAAGTGATATGTCGTTGGCGAATCTTCATATGCCGACGAAGAAGATCCGAGGAGGAAGCGGCGTTCCCTCTTGTTGACACCGAGGACGAAGAAGAGAGGCGTCGTTCTTCGTCGGAGTTTTGAGCGTTCTTCATTCTTCGTCAGAGCTTGAAGATGAAGAAGAAGCTCTCCAAAAGCTCTCAAGGAGACAAACAAACAACCCATAATAAAATAAGATAACATCTTATTTTATTATTACAAAACATAACAGAATTTCAAAAGTTTGAAATTCAAAAAGGGTTTAACTCCCACAATTAATTAAGTAACTTAAGTCAATTAAGAGGGGGTTAAGGGAACTTGAAAAGTCTAGGGGTTCGTGTGGACCCCACCACACTTAATCCTCCCAAGGGAGGTTAAGTGGGTGTGGGTCCCACTTCCAACCCCCTTTGGTAGGATTTTAACAAACTAAAAATAAAAATTGTCTTACACAAATTTTATTTAACTCAACTGAAAACCCCAAAACTTAACTTTCAACCCGCAACAAACGCAACTCCCGAAAAGGTCTCTTTAAGCGAATATCGGCGTTGCGAGTTCATCGGTGCCCTCGGATTTCAATTCCGAGCACCGGATCAAAAGTTAGGAATTCCCACTCGTTCGTTCACTGAACGTACCCGAGCCAAACTTCGGAAATTAATTCCGGGCACTCCGGGCCTCGGAATCAGGTGCCGTCTGAAACCGCGCTCTTGTAAAATTCTAAAGAAAATTAAGAAAAAATTTTCCTTGAATTTTACGGGTCTTTACATTACTCCCACCTCAGGGCTTTACGTCCCCGTAAAGCTACATCAAAACTAGGGAAACAAATGAGGGTACTGAGCACGCATCTGAGCCTCCCGCTCCCATGTGCTCTCCTGGAGATTCCCGTGCTGCCAACCGATGTGCACGAGAGGAATCGATCGTCCACGCAGGACCCACTCCTGTCGATAATCTATCTCCACCGGGACCTCCGTAAAAGTCGCCCCATCATCAAAGTCAAGCTCTCCATGATCAATGATGTGCGTCGGGTCGTGCACGTATCTCCTCAGCTGAGATACGTGGAAGACGTCGTGCACCCGGTGCAACTGAGGTGGTAGAGCCAGGCGATAAGCCACCTCGCCAACCTTGCTGAGGACCTGGAAAGGTCCGATGAAGCGCGGAGATAACTTGTCGCCTCGGCCAAATCTCTGAATACCACGTCGAGGTGAGACCCGCAAGAAGACGTGGTTGCCATCCTCGAACTCTAGTGGCCTCCGCCTCCTGTCAGCGAATGACTTTTGCCGGCTCTGAGCTGTCCTCATCCGCTCCTGGATGACCTGGACCTTCTCTGTCGTGGCCTGGACCATCACAGGTCCCACAAGAGCTGCAAGATTTCTTCTTTGCCGAAAAGAGAAACCTGGTCTCATCCCCTGGATGAACCACATTCTTTGCCTAAAACAGTCAATCCTAACATGGATGATACTAATCCATACCAAGGATGACGTCGTAAGGCCTCGACGCTACTACTAAGAGATTCAACCGTTACTCTCGCCTCCAAGGGTTGAGTCACACTGTCGGCATCAGTGTGTGGTAACTGGGTCTCCTCCAGTAGATGTCTCACAAGTGAGGGTCAAGTCAACAGCCAAAACTGGAACCTCTTAGTAACATCACAAAAGAGGACAGGAACGAAAATATCACAAAGGTATGCGTCTTTTATTATTGCAGCTCATAATACAAGACGCTACACAAAAGCAACAAGGAACCAGAAGTACAAAGGATGTTATCCACTAGTTCTGCTCCTGTCCATCGGCTCCCAGAGCTCCATGATCGAAGGCCTCGGCTGCCTGAAGCTGAGCTCTCCCCTGCGGTCGGGGTGGACCTCCTGGTGGTGGTGGTGGAAGAGCCTCAAAGCGTCTCCCACCACCGGCTGCTCGTCCAGCTCCTCTGCCTCGTCCGCCTCCTCCCTGCGGACCGCCACGGTCGAACCTCTGCCTCTGCCTGGGAGGTTCTTCACTTAACTGCTGATCATCAGCATGGCGGGTCGGACAGTCACGAGCCATGTGACCAATCCCGCCACAGGAGTAACACTGCCCACTCTCGGCACGCCTGGCTCTGACTCCACCCCGGCTTCCCCGTACAACTGAGCCTGAGTCATGCAGTTGGCCACCGGTAGGTCTGGTCTGCCTGGAACCCTGAGACATCCGTCGGCTACCTGCTGCAGATGACTCTGCCATGTGCCGCCCTGCGGTGAGTTGCTGTGCTGGTGTAGACTCAGCAAGGAAACTCTCGATCAGAAGGGCCCGCTCTAGTACTCCTGTCTGAGTCGGTATGCTGAGGGAGATCAGCGATTCCCTGATCTCGTGTCTCAAACCCTGCTCGAAGGTTCGGGCCCGGAAGAAGGGGTCCCGTACCATGTCTGTCGAGTAGCGCGAGAGATCGGTAAATCTCGCCGAGTACTGAGCGACCGTCATGCTGCCCTGCCGCAGCTGTAGAAGCTCCTGGATACGCACCGCACGAAGGGTGGCTGGGACGAACTCTGAGCGGAAGAGGCTCTCAAAGTCCGTCCAAAGTAGGGATGCCTCATCGTGCACCTGGAGCATCAGGCTCCACCATCGTCCTGCTGCTGCGTGTAGTAGGCTCGCAGTGAGGATCACCATGAGGTCTGCTGGTGTCCTCACTAGCCTAAACACTCGAACCACTGCCTCCAGCCAGTCCTCTACTGCCTGGGGATCCGTCTCCCCGCGAAACCTGGGCGGTCGCTGGCACTGAAACTCATGCAGTGCGCTGAGGCGACGTGCATCATCAGCGGCTGCTGCTGGAAGCATCGGGGGCTCGGCGGGTAGAGCTACCGCCGGTGCCACTACTGGCAAAGGGCCCTGCACCGAGGCCTCGTCGCTCGGTGGGCTGTCGTCTCGCTCGACTCTCGGAACCCTAGCTGGCTGCCGTCGTGGGGCCATCCTGAAAAGGAAACAGGTGCGCCACGGTCAGAACAGTATACCTGGTGAGCTGATATAAGTAATCACAAAGAAAACTTTGAAACACACACGCAATCAATGTTTTCGTGCATTAAGTCGGAAATCAGAAGTCAGGGTCCTGGTGTACGGATACGTCGGCCGCCGCACCAACACTGGACTCCCTGGACTGATATCCACACTCAATACGCTAAACATTATTGCTTCACATAGAAAAGATCAGAGTTCGCAGTAGAACCGAACTCCTTTGATACCAATTTGTCACGACCCGCCCTCGGGGCCCGTGCCGTGACTACCCCAAGCCCGCCTTCCATAGGCCAGGGGCTGGCGACTAGCACCAAGGCGTAAATCCCGATAACTGGGAAGGCATTGCCTTTATAAAAGTAAACAAAAAGAACCACAGAGCACAAGCGGAAGCAAAACACTAAGTACAAAAGAAAGTGCTGAAAAGTAAATGGGCCAGAATACAAACCCAAACTGAAAGTAAAGTACAACTCTAAAGGGAAAACAGCAACTGAAAAGTAAAAGCTGCTACACCGAGCTGTCCACTGGAAATCCCACCTGAAGGGTGGGTACAGATAGCTCCTCTGCTCCACGGGTCCCGCCGTCCGCTCCGTGCACGTCCCGCCCAGTGGTCCACCTCCGGGTACCGTTCCGCTCTGCAAGCCTCAACTAAGGTCAACGCTGTCCGTCGTCTGCAACCAACACAACGTAGTGCGGGCAAAGCCCGTGCAGGGGTGAGTATAAGCTACTCAGTAGGGACCCCGAGACCCCTGAAGGTCTCTCAAATCCACAAAGGATAAACCACGAAGAAAAGTAACAATCACGAAGTAACAACTGACACTGCTTAGGTATATGCCCATACATATACCTAAGTCATCAAGTAACCCATCTCAATCATGAGGAATCACAAAGATCATTGACTCAGCTCAAACCAGGATTTTCATTATCGAAACCGTAGCTGCTGAAGAGCCCCGTCTCTGAAGTGTGCAGTAGTCCGGTCACGACTCCGAGGTACTGCTCACTAACCTATGACTGCTGAAGTACTCCTCCTGTCGAGTACCGCGGGTCTGCTGCCAACTACGGGGCGCTCCGTCCGCTGAGGGTCTGCTGCCAAATACCGGGCGCTCACCCAGATAGCCTACTGAGGTACTCCTCCTGTCGAGTACCGCGGGTTTGCTGCCAACTACCAGGCGCTCCGTCCGCCGTGGGTCTGCTGCCAACTACTGGGCGCTCCGTCCACTGGGCTAGTCGACTCACTCCAAGTCGAGTCGGTCGAGCAGTCGTCAGGTCTCAGTCATCTACACGGTCTCCGTACTCCGCACGCACGTCTCCATCGTCGCGGGTCTGTCGCTACAACCAAGCGCACACACTCCGTAGAGTATCGCGGGTCCGCCGCTACAACCAAGCGCTCCACCGCCAAGGGTCTGCTGCTGCATCCAAGCGCACCACCACTGTCAAGTACCACGGGTCCGCCGCTACACCCAAGCGCTCCACCGCCCTAGGTAAACAGAAGATTCAGCTCACACAGGTTCGGTAGCACTGTTCCACGTAGGATCACTGAGTGCTGTAGTCGTCGTCGTCGAATCCACACAGGTTCTCTGTACTGTCGTCGTCGCAGTCACAGTAGCAGTAGTAGTAGTCGTCACAGTAAAAGTCGCAGCCAGCACTAGGGTTCCCGCACACAGAAAGCTCGTTCGGAGGGTCCGCTCCACGAGCCGAGAGGCTGATACATCAACTGTCACGAAGACCGAAGTTGATGTATCCAAAAGTTCCGTATCGACAACAGGAACTCAACGCAACAGACGGCGCGTCGATCGGACGCCCGGTCTGAGAGTTATTGGCATTTTCGTTCCCGGGGCCCGGTTGGTTTTTAAGGAAAAACCAACCCGACCGTACTCCACCTGCGTCCAAACCTCGGGCGGAGTATGCCAAAAGATCCGTCTCACTTAGAGGATTCCATCAAAGTCGACGGCACGTCAATCGGACGTCCGGAACTCAAGATATGAGCGTTTCTGCTCCGAAGGCCCGGTTGGTTTCGTGAACGAACCAACCCGGCCGAACTCAAAGTAAACCGAAACCTTGAGTGCGATATACCGAAACGACTGTCCCGATCCAAGGATCGCATTGCCGCAGACGGTTCGTCATTCGGAGGTCCGAGGCTCATGTTATGGCCAAAAGACCAAAACAGGTTCAAAACGGGGGGGTCCGGGTCCGGGCCGACCCGGCCCGACCCCCCCCTGGGCGGCGCGGTGGCTGGCGGCGGCGGCCGGCGGCGGCGGGCGGCGGCGGCGGGCGGCGGCGGCGCGGGGTGCCGCGGCGGCTCGGCCGCACACGGTCGGCACGCGGGGGGCAAGCCCCGCTGATTAGGGTGGCCGCGCGGCCTTTGTGCCGCGCCAAAATCAAGACACAGCCCCCGCACGTGGGGGCCGGCTGGGAACAAACCGGGGGGCCGGCTGCCCCCCTTCCTTCAAGGAACCGCCCCCCTCATTAAGAGGGGGGTTTTGTTGAACCGGCCGGGGGATTTAATCCCCCGGTTTTCTGCCATCCGGCCGGCCAGCTGGCCGGCCGGTTTTCACCAACGGGACCGGAAATTCCGGTCCCGCCTTCGACTTCCGACGCCGGCGGCCCGGCCGCCGGTCTTCACATCCCGCCGCGGCCCGGAACCGGCCGCGGTCTCCTCGTCCCGCCGCGGCCCGGAACCGGCCGCGGCGTTCGTAATCCGGCACGGTGCGACGGCACCGCGCCCCTTCGCCGTGCTTGATAATCATTCAACGCGGCGCGACGGCGTCGCGTTCTTGTTGTTTCTTCCAAGGTGCGCGCGCGACGGCATCGCGTAAGTCAAACGTACAATTAACCGCGTGGTGCGACGGCACCACGCCACCTTGCTTCCGTCCGCAGATAAACAACATGAACGATGGAGGGGGTTCGGCCGTGTTCATGCGGTCCGCCCCCCCCCCCCCCCCCTCACGTTAAAATAATAATACAACTTTAAAGAATCAACATCCTCACGTTAGTCATACGAACCACGAGCAAGAATGGATTAATTAAATATTAAATCAACAACCCCTACCTCGGGTAAAAGTTCGAGGATTTGACTAAGTCCGCGGAAGTCGACGTCGCGGAGATCGGGCGTCGCGGTCGTCGTTCGTCAAATCCGTTGACGAAGAGATATGCCCGAAGTGATATGTCGTTGGCGAATCTTCGTATGTCGACGAAGAAGATCCGAGGAGGAAGCGGCGTTCCCTCTTGTTGACACCGAGGACGAAGAAGAGAGGCGTCGTTCTTCGTCGGAGTTTTGAGCGTTCTTCGTTCTTCGTCAGAGCTTGAAGATGAAGAAGAAGCTCTCCAAAAGCTCTCAAGGAGACAAACAAACAACCCATAATAAAATAAGATAACATCTTATTTTATTATTACAAAACATAACAGAATTTCAAAAGTTTGAAATTCAAAAAGGGTTTAACTCCCACAATTAATTAAGTAACTTAAGTCAATTAAGAGGGGGTTAAGGGAACTTGAAAAGTCTAGGGGTTCGTGTGGACCCCACCACACTTAATCCTCCCAAGGGAGGTTAAGTGGGTGTGGGTCCCACTTCCAACCCCCTTTGGTAGGATTTTAACAAACTAAAAATAAAAATTGTCTTACACAAATTTTATTTAACTCAACTGAAAACCCCAAAACTTAACTTTCAACCCGCAACAAACGCAACTCCCGAAAAGGTCTCTTTAAGCGAATATCGGCGTTGCGAGTTCATCGGTGCCCTCGGATTTCAATTCCGAGCACCGGATCAAAAGTTAGGAATTCCCGCTCGTTCGTTCACTGAACGTATCCGAGCCAAACTTCGGAAATTAATTCCGGGCACTCCGGGCCTCGGAATCAGGTGCCGTCTGAAACCGCGCTCTTGTAAAATTCTAAATAAAATTAAGAAAAAATTTTCCTTGAATTTTACGGGTCTTTACACGGAATACCGTCTCCACGCCGTGGTGTAATCTGTTTTTCCACCAACACCTTACATGGATGGGTATTATGGTGTAAAGAATAACTATACATAGTTATTATAACATCATAATGATTCTGATATATTGTATCATCCACTCCAATTAAATTCAATAATTATGGAAATGATA
Source organism: Viscum album (assembly GCA_963277665.1). Taxonomy (NCBI): domain Eukaryota; kingdom Viridiplantae; phylum Streptophyta; class Magnoliopsida; order Santalales; family Viscaceae; genus Viscum; species Viscum album. Next base: position 597,164,216 of record OY728134.1, on the reverse strand, counting down.
TCATCGCTCGTGCGTACGTACGGACTACCGTCTCCACGACGCGATGAGATTCATTCTCCATGTTAACCATTTAAGAATGATTATAAAGTATATATAAGTAATAATAATGAAATATATGACATTATAAAGCTACTGTATTTATGTATATATGTATGACATCTACTTAATTCCATTCAACTCAATAAGGAAACGAAAACAGCGTTCATGCGTACGTACGGCCTACCGTCTCCATGAACGGTGTATTTCCTTCCATTTACTGATTTATTATATATATGTATATTCTGAATATATATATATATATATATAAATCATGTTTTATATTCTGTAATTAAGTAATCATGATTTAAGTAATCATATGAATAATTACAAGTCAAAACACGGACGACAAATGAAACAATTTTACCCAAAACGCTCTTTAACATGGAATTTACAAAAGAACGGGTAATATAAAGTCATAAGTGAACCATATATGATATCATAACAATGAATATGATTCTGTAATAAGTCGATGACATTATTTAAATCATTATACAGGAGGTTCGGACACTTACGAAGCAAATCGGACCTAAGGTAAGGGAAAATATCACAATCTCATTTTTATCCGAGATTGTTTATACTTTGGTATTTACTGGGGTGTATTTTATCATCCACATCCATGTTTCCTCAATATGTAATATTGTTTCCATCCACTTACAATAGTTTAAATCCAATTTTACCCTTCGGTGAGTTTTTAGTAAAAGATATGAAAGGAATCTTTTGTCGTTTTTCGTACGAGGTACTTTTTGACTTTTCCGACAAAAGTACGAAGAATGTTTTTTTAACTTATACGGCATGAATGGATTTTTAAAACATTATTTCCAAGAAGATTCCTTTAAAAGTTTTCAAGTTTATTTTTAGTCAACTTCTTTTAGTTTTGAATTGTATGACATGTTATGAAAGGAAAAGTGTTTTTGAAGAAGAAAGGATATTTTCCTCAAGAATGGAGTTCAATGTTTTATCAAAATTATTTTCCATCTAAGATAATATAGGGTTCTGTTTCTATCCCTATTTTTAAATTTATTTGATTATGTTGTGATGGAATTATTTTTATGAATTCCTTTATCTTATATAAATTGTTTTATGATGTCATGTTGTTTAAGAATCCCTTTTTTACTACATGGGTTATGCAATGATGTATGATTTATGATTTTGTGGAACACATAAGAATGGTATCATTATGAGATGGGTGGGACCTATATCTCCCTCCAATGAATTGGGTAAAGATTTTATATCTCATGAGATAGACATGGCTGGAATGGTAGGTTATACCTGTTCAGTGAAACAGGACTGAAACGAGGGTGACTCGATTCAGAAAGGGACTTTGTCCACTAAGATAGCCTTGGCAATGAGTCTTGACTAACAAGAAATGATTCTCTATGATTATGTGTGTATGCCACAATGTTTCATGTTTTAAGTTATGATTATTGTGATTTCATTTCACTACTATGATTTATCCCATGTTATGAAATTATGCTCTCTTTTGCAGGTTAAGATTTCCAAAATGTTATGTTCTTATGAATATGATGTGATTGATATTTCTTTTGTTTACCCTTACTAAGAATTTGAGCTCACCCTTTTATGTTTACTTTTCCCCAGGATATAAAGAAAGGTTTTAGGTATAAAAAAAAGGGAAGATCTTTATGGGAGATTTTGAAGATCTTTCACCAGGATTAGAAGATTACGTTCCGAGTTTCCAAAGAAACTAAACTATTACGATCCTTGTGTGTGTGTTTTTGTTATGTACTAAGTATTCCGAAAAAGTAATGTAATGTCCATGTACGTCAAGCTTTGGGTCTTTACAGTTGGTATCAGAGGAAAGGTTTAGTCAACCTTCGGAAACTAGGATGTGAAAACGTTAGTGAGATCCCTAGAGATATTTCTAAGGTATGTCTAGGGATGTCCCTAAGGATAAGTATACGTATAGGATATAGTCCTAGAACTATGGTAACGATATTAGATTAAACCAAAGATGTTAGATATTGAAGTTACTTCCCCTTTATTATGATTTTTTCCTCTCACACTATTCTTTTTGGGTTTTAGAACATGGCTGGAAACAAGATGATTCACGTTAATGGAGGATATGATGGACAATGGAATGATATTCTTAATGAGCAACCAAATGAAATGGGATTTGGAAGTCCAATCATCATTATTATGCTGAATCAGAAATCTCATAATATGATCAATAAAGTAAAATTTGGTAAGTTTCCTGACTCGGCTAATAAGAGAAAGATGGAGTTTCATGATGATCATAGAGGAAAGAAAGTTCAATTTCCCCTATGTAAATCATGTGGGAAGAGGCATCAAGGAGAATGTTTCAAAGTAACTGGAAGATGCTTTGGGTGTGGAAAAGAAGGACACAAAGCCAGTAAGTGCAAAGGAAAAGGTTCAATTAACACCATGGATGAGGATAATGGTATTTCTACGACATCAACAATGGTTAAATGTTTTAAATGTGGAATGTACGGGCATTATGCAAACCAATGCCCTAAGGGAAAGTCTCATGAAGAGAATCAGTACGGTCGTATGGGTAGTATTTATGTTGATGATGATGAAGAGACTAAAAATGATATGTGATATGAAAGAATTGTTGAAGCTCGGTCAATGGTTTAAGAAGGTAGTGGAATGATTACATGTTTATCAAGTGTAAAGAATCTCATGGTACTATAGAATAAAGAGACATCTAAGGATTGTTACATTGTTGTCTTTCCTTGAGTTTTGAAAGTGTGTGATTAATGCTACCAGTATCCATGAAAGTTTATTCAGATATTTTTGGAATGAAGATGATATTCACATAATAAAGGGATAAGGAGAAAATTAAATGTTTGATAGTATTCATGAGCTCATGACTGATATAAGGAGAAGGTTATATCATGGTTTGAGTATATAGAATTTTTGGATTTTGGTATGTGGTAAGAGTTAACTTTTGAAAGCATTCATGTTTTCACTAAGGTTTAATAAGTATTCATTCTTCAAGAGAATACATGATTAAGGTATTCACATGATTGGAATGTGACCAACAAGATATATGGGGGACAAATGATGGTATTCACATGCTTGGTTGATGACATTTCAAGTAATCGTTTTCTTTATACTATGAGCTTGGACCGAAGTATTTTAGATAAGCCTAAAGATTGGAATGGATTATGTTGGACAGAAGTTAGTATTGTTTAAAGATAAAACTTTTTTTTGATATTGTTTATGGGATGTTATAATAATGTAGTTTTAGAAAAAGGACAACCTGCAGGATGTGCAACAACCCATCGCGTCGGACAAGGCTGTGGGAATCGAACCCACAACTAAAGTGCGACGGGCCTTTATCACATACCACTGGCCTACAGAAAGTCCATGTTTAGTAGAAACTAGTTTTATTATATTAATCAGTATGATATATGAAGTATAATTCCATTTTGGTAACCATATATCATTAATATCACTATATATGGACTTATGTATTTTTTGATAACTTTTCTAACCTTTTGTTTGAGACAGATGGAATGACCCATCATTCTATCACATGATCTGCTAACACATCATGAATGACAAATTCAACTTCATTTCTTTAAGAGATGAAGTGGAAATTGTCCAAAGAACGACAAACGGTGAGACTATACCAAAATCACCAAAGTATTTCTTCTAATTCCAATTTCATCAACTTTAGGGAAATGATCTTGAAAACCAAAAATGTTGTCGTAGTGCTCTTATATCTGATGAATCAGATGGTACCTTAGATCATCAAAAATTTATGGATTTGTGATTGTTTTCTTTTCCATATCCATGTTCTCTACCACTCTCCATCAGAACATGATGGTTAGATTTTTCTTCCATATCCATATTTTCACCTATGTGGAAACCCAGTGATTAGTTTATTTGGGTAACCGTTACGTTTCATACTTTTGTTTTTAAAGATTGGTTTTGGTATTCCTTTTTACGATGTGGGTTTCTATTAAAGAAACTTTCAAGTAGTAAACCATTTATAACCCCGACGAATTTCGAGGGTGAAATTCATTTTAAGGGGGGTAGAATGTAACACCCCGAGATTTTATGAAAAATATTATTTTAATTTCATTAATGTCTTGTGTTATATGCTACACCAAAAGGAGCTTGCACAACACGCATCCTTGACTTGCTTTGCATTACACGCAATCGCGACCTTCCTCGATAGCGTGTGTAGTACGCAATAACGAGTTTCACTAAACAACAATATGCTATTAAAATATTATTAAAACTAGCCGTTATGAATAGTAATAACCACTTTTCAAAATTTTGTAAATTTTATTTTTCAAAATGGAATTTATTTTTGGATTTATAATATCGAAATTAGCTTAGGGTGAAATTTTGGTGATTTTCGGATAACTTTCATATTTTGACGAATAGTGAAAATTATAAAATTTTAATTAAAAACAACTTTTTCAATCGAAATAATTAATAGTGATAAATTATTAATTTGAGTGGTTTTAAAGTATATTTAGAATATATTTTTACAATTTAATACAATGTTGGTCATTGGATGTAATTTCACATTTAAACCAGTTATAAACAAGTGTTAATCTTTTGATAGTTATTATCTCTTAAAAACACGCCTTTTGTTTTGACGACGGGAATTAATTTTTAAATTAATTAATGCAACTGATATAAATTGAATTTGGTAAAATAGAAATCATTTTTGAGTTCATAATATCAAATATATCTTAGGCCTAATTTTTGGTATTTTTCTGAAAACTTTCAATTTTTGATGAATAGTGAAACCACTAAGTGGTAGTTAAAAAAACTGAATTGTTCATAAAACTTAATTTTACCGCTTCTGTGAGTGGAATTTCAAAAATCCGAGATACACGGTTGATGTCAGTAAGTAAAATGTGGTTCAATGAAATGAAAATAATTTTTTGGTGAATAGTAACTTTTTACTTTTTTTACCATGGTTAAAAGTAAATAGGATAATTAAGGGTAAAAATGATATTATTATTACCCTAACACATGTCCAAATTCTATTGGATAAGTGTAATTCGACCAAAAACAAGCTTAGGAATAAAATATGACCATTTAGGCCCACTTGGATTAGATTAAGACATTTATTATTAATTTATTTAAAGAAGGGTTAAAAGAGTTAAAATCAAAGTTTATTTACTAAAACATTTTTAATATAGGGTTATACATAAGATAAATTCGATTATAAATATTCATTATAAAGTTAAAAAGCTTTCCAACATAATGGTATTTTATTTATAATTTTTAGACATTAAATAATTTAATTTATTTATGACACAACGATGATGCAGTAATTATCTTATTAATGAAATATTGACATAATTGATGTTATAAATACCCAAATAAATATAATTTGAGACTTTCTATGAATTACACTAATTTTATAGGTTAATATGACATTTTAGTATTGATTTAATTAACTTTTTTCGAACTTATCATTCTGTTATGATTTTCACAAAAATCAATTACTAAATAGTGTCAAAATTGACATAAAATAGTTTTTAAAACAAATATTATATTATTAATTGTTATTTTATTCCTAAAAATCTAAGGTTCGGCCAAATGACTTAGATAAGGTTATATATATTAATAATAAACAACTTGGGGTTCGTTTGTCTTGATATAGTAAGTTTATTAACCTTATAGTATAAGAACACAAGAAGACACGGTAAAAGTAAAATTATTTAACTTAATGTTAAATCTAAATGATAAGGTTAAAATAGGAACCTAAACTTGTCTAAATTCTATTGGATGAGAGTATTTCGACCCATCTCAACCTTAGCCTAGAAATAAATCAATTTGGAGCTATTTAAAACCGAACTTGACTTTATAATAAAATAATATTTTTAGTTATTCCAAAGGTGCCCCTCTCCTCCCTTATAAAAGGACACCTCCTCCCTCTCTTCCTCACACAACTTTGAGCCTTCAAGCTCAGCCAACCGCTACCAAAATCTCTTCTACACTTACCTAGAAACATCCTAGAGGTTATGGTCTTCCTCAAAGACAAATTTTAGTGCCCTAAGAGGAGGTCTCAAAGAGGCTCTTCAAAGAAGAGGTAATTTCCGTTACCAATTCTTTCACCTTTATTTCTTCTTCCACTTATTCTTATTAGGTTGTTTCATTATGAAGTAATAACATCAGTATCACTAATATACTGATATGTTATTATAAGTATGAAACAATCCTAATTCACCATCTATCCATCCTACGGAAAATAAAATCACCGCGTGTGCGTACGTACGGAATACCGTCTCCACGCCGTGGTGTAATCTGTTTTTCCACCAACACCTTACATGGATGGGTATTATGGTGTAAAGAATAACTATACATAGTTATTATAACATCATAATGATTATGATATATTTTATCATCCACTCCAATTAAATTCAATAATTATGGAAATGATATCATCGCTCGTGCGTACGTACGGACTACCGTCTCCACGACGCGATGAGATTCATTATCCATGTTAACCATTTAAGAATGATTATAAAGTATATATAAGCAATAATAATGAAATATATGACATTATAAAGCTACTTTATTTATGTATATATGTTTGACATCTACTTAATTCCATTCAACTCAATAAGGAAACGAAAACAGCGTTCATGCATACGTATGGCCTACCGTCTCCATGAACGGTGTATTTCTTTCCATTTACTGATTTATTATATATATGTATATTCTGAATATATATATATAAAAAAATCATGTTTTATATTCTTTAATTATGTAATCATGATTTAAGTAATCATATGAATAATTACAAGTCAAAACACGGACGACAAATGAAACAATTTTACCCAAAACGCTCTTTAACATGGAATTTACAAAAGAACGGGTAATATAAAGTCATAAGTGAACCATATATGATATCATAACAATGAATATGATTCTTTAATAAGTCAATGACATTATTTAAATCATTATACAGGAGGTTCGGACACTTACAAATCAAATTGGACCTAAGGTAAGGGAAAATATCACAATCTCATTTTTATCCGAGATTGTTTATACTTTGGTATTTACTGGGGTGTATTTTATCATCCACATCCATGTTTCCTCAATATGTAATATTGTTTCCATCCACTTACAATATTTTAAATCCAATTTTACCCTTCGGTGAGTTTTTAGTAAAAGATATGAAAGGAATCTTTTGTCGTTTTTCGTACGAGGTACTTTTTGACTTTTCCGACAAAAGTACGAAGAATGTTTTTTTAACTTATACGGCATGAATGGATTTTTAAAGCATTATTTCCAAGAATATTCCTTTAAAAGTTTTCAAGTTTATTTTTAATCAACTTCTTTTAGTTTTGAATTTTATTACATGTTATGAAAGGAAAAGTGTTTTTGAAGAAGAAAGGATATTTTCCTCAAGAATGGAGTTCAAGTGTTTTATCAAAATTATTTTCCATCTAAGATAATATAGGGTTCTGTTTCTATCCCTATTTTTAAATTGATTTGATTATGTTGTGATGGAATTATTTTTATGAATTCCTTTATCTTATATGAATTTTTTTATGATGTCATGTTGTTTAAGAATCCCATTTTTACTACATGGGTTATGCAATGATGTATGATTTATGATTTTGTGGCACACATAAGAACGGTATCATTATGAGATGGGTGGGACCTATATCTCCCTCCAATGAATTGGGTAAAGATTTTATATCTCATGAGATAGACATGGCTGGAATGGTAGGTTATACCTGTTCAGTGAAACAGGACTGAAACGAGGGTGACTCGGTTCAGAAAGGGACTTTGTCCACTAAGATAGTCTTGGCAATGAGTCTTGACTAACAAGAAATGATTCTATATGATTATGTCTATATGCCACAATGTTTCATGTTTTAAGTTATGATTATTGGGATTTCATTTCACTACTATGATTTATCCCATGTTATGAAATTATTCTCTCTTTTGCAGGTTAAGATTTCCAAAATGTTATGTTCTTATGAATATGATTTGATTGATATTTCTTTTTTTTACCCTTACTGAGCATTTGAGCTCACCCTTTTATGTTTACTTTTCCCCAGGATATAAAGAAAGGTTTTAGGTATAAAAAAAAGGGAAGATCTTTATGGGAGATGTTGAAGATCTTTCACCAGGATTAGAAGATTATGTTCCGAGTTTCCAAAGACACTAAACTATTACGATCCTTGTGTGTGTGTTTTTGTTATGTACTAAGTATTCTTCAAAAGTAATGTAATGTCCATGTATGTCAAGCTTTGGGTCTTTACATGTAACATCTTCACCTCCACATGAAACCTTACCCATGGGTCCTTGGTGAACAAAAATTCCCCTTCTAATACATAAGATCCAAATATACATAGGATCCTTTAGTATACAATTATTTATCTATAGAACTATGCTAAAAATATTCCTCCATATACAAAATCTATATTTATATAAAGATATTATAGTTATAGTTTCATTTTTCTGTAAAAATGTTTTGTTTTATCCAAGATACAAACTGAAAATAGCCCCATATTACAAAAACTATATGTATCTCGATTCCCATTCCTTAGGATACATAGTGAGGCCTATATATATTATTTAAGGTAAATTAAAAAAATCATCAAATTTAAACCCCACCTCTTATCCTAGAGTTTTTTATCACAACATTCATGTCGGGTCATTCCATTTCCCTCTTACACTGGGAATTTATAAGAACTCTATATGATTTAATTCCTGTTATTTTAGGATACATAGTGACTTATAAACCAAATATTTTAGACCTAGTCACAAATCATTACTATAAAATTGGGTTTATCCAGTGCTTGGGATTTAATAGTGTTAACTAAAAGTTCTGTTAAAGATCCCATTTGCCAGCGCTAAAAAAAGTGATGTTAAAGGGGGTCTTTAACAACGCTATTTTTAACATTGTTAAATGGGGTATTTAACGGTGCTATAAAAATGGTGTTAAAGGGGGCCTTTATCAGTGATTTTTTACAAGATCTGATAAAGTCCCACCCTTTATCATCTCTCTGAAAAACGAACGGATAAATGGGGTCTTTTATCAGCACTTGTAAAAAAGGAGTGATAAAGGCGGTTTTATCAGTGCTTTTTTAAAAGTGCTGATAAAAGACCCCCCTTTATCAGTGCTTTTTTACAAGGGCAGATAAAAGTATACTTAAAAAATATTTTAATAAAAAAATATATTAATAAATAAATATATTTATATTCATATAAATATAATATATATTTTTTTAATATGTTTTAGATAAGGTAAATTGGAATTTACACTTAATAGGTAAGATATTTAGTGAAAATAACTTATAAAATTATTAAAAAAATATTTTAATTAATAATAATATTATTATTTCCATGTAGTATTCATTTAATATCAATTTGAATATAAAAAATCAAAAAATTAATAAAAGACCTAAAATATGTCAAAAATGTAACACGAACTTCAAATGACCATAACTTTTGATCAAGATGTATGTTTGGGATCTACCACATATCAAATAGAATCCTGAGGTGAGTTCTATGAAATAAATGGTCTTAGACTGATGTTGAAGAGATCTATCTAGTTTTCAATCCCAGAAGTCCACTAAAACTAGGTTTTTTATCGCCAACCCTGGTTTCTTAAAATTCAAATGGTTATAACTTTTGATCCGGGTATTCGTTCAGCCTATGCAACATATCATATTGAATATTGTTTCATGATCTTACATTTTAATAGTTTTGAAGATAAAATGGACTCCTTGATAATAATTTATAGTCATGTAATGGTTTTTAGGGTTTTAGGGTTTTCAGAGTTTCTTGACGTTTTTATGTGTTTTAAGGATTTTTATATTTAATATCCATTTTTAAAAATATATATATATATATATGTATTTAAATATATATATAAATATATACATAAAAATATATATAAAAATATATAAATATATGGATAAAAAATATAAGGAAATATATATTAATATATATATATATATCATAAAATGTAAAACAAAATAGTATAGTGTAGTGGAAAAGGTGTCAGTGTATAAGTTGGAGGTCTCGGGTTCGAAACTCAGTGGAGGTATGGGTCTATTTTGGGGTTGGTATTATCTAAACCACTGATAAAAGGGTGTGGGAAGAATTGATAAAGGTTCGGGGGGAGCACTAATAAAGGGGGTGGGTGTGAAAAAAAATTATACCCTTTATCAACAGGTCCTTTATCAGCACTATTAAAGGTAGCCTTTAACAGTGCTAAAAAATGCTGATAAAGGCCACCTTTATTGGAATTTTTTTAGAGTTGTTAAAGGGAGAATTTATCAATGTTTTTTATGAGTATTTTTAAATACAACCCTTTAACATCGCTTATATTATCAGCACTTTTATAGCACTAATAAGGCCCTTTTACTAGCGATGTTAAAGGTCCTATTTGCAGTAGTGAATCCTATTTATTTTATTCCTGGTACACAATTTTCTATAAACTCATAGAGGGTTCACAAATATCCTTACCACATGGAATTAAAGTTTATAGAACAATTCCTTATCATATTAACTTAAATTGGATAACACTTTTCTCCTTTTCATATGATGATAAACTACATAACATGTGGTTTATCCTGCATGAACCTACACTACTTAGAGTGTTCCATTCTATATGATCTATTTCCTTTATAAGAGATCTATATCCATATTTGAATGTGGTATGTGGTCTTCCCTAGAATATGTGTCCCATTTCATCACCTTCTGATTAAGATATTTTATATAATTGTTTATATCTTTTCCATTTCTTATTCAATGTGTTGGGATACTTTTAGCTCTTGATTCTTGTATGGGTTGTCATATCACAACCCTATTGTTGGTCCAAGAAACACAAACTTAAACAATATACAACCCTTCCTGATAAATTTTTTAGTATCCTTGGTATCCTTAATTAACATCATGTTTTTCTTTTTCATGGATACATCTATTGTATCACTTTCATTTTGTCTAAGAACTATGACCTTAAGGCATGTGCACCTCCCTCAAGGTTGTCTATTTTGGTGGTGATAGGCTTCCTTTCACATTAGGTTATGTGATTCCCTCAATAGAATTATTATTTCACCTTTTTTATTCAAAGTTGTATAACCTTAAAACCCATTAGTATTGGGGCCAAAGCTATGAAAAATTAAACTCTCTTCCCTAATATTCTAAACTTCAAAACCCTTAAGCTATAGATGAAAATTATATAAAATTTACCAGGTTGAAAACCCATAAAAGGTGTCCTTAGAAAAATTCATTTTTTACTCACTAGGTCATTCTCTTTCAGGGATTAGGAAAAATATAGAGCATAAATATAAAAAGGTATAATTATTATGGGGCCTACCATATGAACCTAACATAAATGAAGTTGTTCTCAATAGACCTATAGGTCCAAGAAAAGTTAGATAAATTTTATTTCAGTACTCTTTTCTTGGAATCGGTGTTCAATACATGATGGAATGACTTTTTAGCTACCTAAACCTTTCGTGAATACCCTTATCTCCGTAATCCTACTTCATTTGTTAGAATGTTTGAATCCTTGAAAATATTTCATGGATATTGGTACAAACACATTCTAATATAAGGTAAACCTCTTTTTGGTAATGATTATCAGTGTCTCAATATTCATCCCTACTAACCAAATGAATATTAGTCCCAAGTAAAAGGACCTCTAATATTCTTAGGCCTCAAAATCAACTCAATAGAATCTATTATTTGAATGTGGTTAGTAGTCTTCCCTTATATATCTGTTTAGTACCACCATACCCTGATTCAAATATCATGAGTTATAAAATTCAATATTTACAATCCAACCATTCAATCATATTTAAATACCATCTCTATTACACATTCATGCATCGTACTCATTTTCAAAATAATAATATTATATTAAATTTATAAACCATTATTGGTCCTTATCACATGACCCTAATATGTATGATGGAATAGTCCAACAATCATGACCTTAAAATATGTGCCCCTATTTCTAGGGTGGTCTATACTAATATTGGTGGCCTCATTCATGTTTGGTTGTTTTTTTATCATACTACAGAGACCATACAATCCTTTGGTCAAAGTTGTATGGTCCTAAATATTAGCTCTATGGTCTAAGAATCATGACCCTAAACTGTATAAACTTATCCTTTATGTTTTTTACATCAATGAAATTGGTTTATCTATTTAAATAATATTTTCTCCACCCATGTTGCTATATAGGTTGCCTCAACTTTTGGTTGAAGTTTTATGACATTAAGCACCAACTATATTGGCCCAAATTTCAAGACCATAAACATCCCAAATGAGGATACGTAGCACTCACTAAGTTGAAAACCCATAAAGGGTGGTCTGGGGAAAATTTAACTCTCTTCTCATTGGGTAGGCATATCATATAATCTATATAAAATTGAGATCTCAAAAAGGAAAAAAAAATTTAGGATGAAAACTCATAAATGTTATCCTGATAAAAATATAAGTTTCAACCCATTAAGTCTCTCCCATCTAAGAATTGGGTAAGAGTTTGGGTAAATAAAAAAATAATACATAAAACTTTTGGGGTCCACTATATGATCTTGGAAAAAGTAAAGACATGATAACTAAGTCCCTTATCCTAGGAAACAGGTATAGAATCCTTTGGTTCCCCTCTTTAATTGGTTCAAATCAACCATGTAAAATGCACAAAGATTTAGTATTAGAGTACTTGATTCCTCTTGAACATTAGAATCCTAATTCAAGTCCTACCCTTAATGATCTATATTATATTGAATCATCATCCATGTTTTAATGGACTAACTATAGTGTTATAGTGATTATACATATTCTTATACCTATTTGTGAGTACGCACCTAGGAGGAAATTATTATACATATATGAATGGACTAAATCTAGTGTTACAATGATGGTATATATTATTATACCCATCCTTGAGAACATGTGTATGAGGAAATTATTTTGACTCAAATTTTTGGGAATCATGATTAATTTAATCCATCCCAATTCAAAGTTCAGGTGAATTTAAATTATCTTGATATTACTCTTAGTGAGTTTTTTAGGTTACTGTGAAGTGATAATCAAAGTGATACAAGGGTCAAAAAATTAAAAAATGATAAAGGAATATTATTTTATTCATATTGAGTAAAAGGTTAGAAGAATCCACATATTAGAGTCTCTATCTATCATCACTGAAAGCGCGGCCGATTGTCGCCTATTGACCGTTCAAGGTTCCGGTGCTCTGCTAATGTGTATAGCAGCACTCGGGTCGAATCCTTAGCGATGGTACAATTTTTTTATAGTTGATTGTTTTTTATTTGTGTTTTGATTTGGGGTTTTTTTTGGAGAGCTTTAATTGAAATGATTGATTGATTAATATTGATTTAACAATTTGATAAATATTGGGGTGAGTTCATCATTAGGTAGTTAATCTTGTGATATCCTTGAGCTTTGCTTTATATTGCATTAAATTAACACTCATGTCACAAGTTGACATAGATTGGAATTCCCAAGTGTTAAGGCTTTAATCCAAGCCTTGACTTAACTCAGGGTTCTAATCTTAATCATATCTTGTTTATGGTAGCATATTTATGGTTCCAATAATCCATGGAAACCACATGTTAAACAAAACAATTCATTAATCCATGACATGCTAAGTCCAACATACGCAATGTTAATTCAAAGAATACACATCGAGCAAAATCTCTCCATCACTTAACATACCTAAATTATAACTCACCCCAATTAGAGATTTACTCAGCCATTAGTATGGTTATTAATCTGGTAGGGATGTTTATAGTATTAGGGTATTAGAAGAAGAGGAAGAAGAATTGAACAAGAAAAGAGTGGTGTGCCGAACACACACACGAACTACAAAGAACGTGAATGAAACACGGGTTTTGATTGAATAAGAAATCACTTAAAGGAAATGGTTTTAAGATTTATTTTTAACAATTAAGAAACTATTAATATTAAACTACAGAAGGTGTATGATAATTAGAAGTGATGAAGGAGAAACTTGCATTAAAACTCAAAAGAAATTACAAGTACACTAAAACAACTACAAAGGAAAGAGCATGAAATACATGGAAAGAAATGAAGGAGGAAAGGTTTCTCAAGTAAAAACTTGATTATGGAAGATCCTCCCAAGCCCTTGAAAATGACTTGTTCGTGCCAATATATCCTCCTAAGTGCCAAAGTTCCAACCTCTTGCAAAGAGAAGAGGGGAGTGTATTTATAGCCAAAGGTAGTGGACTGTTTTCATTCCCAAACTACCCATCAAGTTGACCCGCCAATTTGACCTTTCAGACAGCTGAATCTCTAGAGATATCCTTCTTCAATATTTTAGATATGGATGTGGACTAGTCACCCTAAAAATTGGGCTGTCATTGTACTTTTGTGGCCAAAGTTATGGCCGGATTACTAAAAACTTTTCTACTGTCCAATTTTTTCTAGAAAGTTTCCATGGCCTAAATGTGAATGCATTTATTGCTATGGATATGCCTTCAAATACGAACCATTTCTTCTGGAAAAGTTTATCCTCCATATCTTATCTTTCACACCACAAAATATGAGCTTTTTTGGACAAGTGGATTAGTTGAAGAGTCAATAATGGTGGGATGATTTAAAATCCCGGACAGAATGGTGGGCTTGATTTCAATGGATCCATTGGGCCCCAAAATGGTAGAGTTGGGCCTTTAAATTTTTATCCATGACTCCTTAGGAAATTACAGAGCTTGAAAAAGAATATCCACTCATTGGGGCTGGGAAATTGAGCCCAGTAATGAAATCTTCAAGGCTGGTCCAGAAATTAGGCAGATCTGGTGGGTCATCTTGTGTGGTCCATATGGCCCTTCAAATGGCCGAATTATCCAATTATTCAGTTGAGTGATTTGTAGGAAATTGAATTTAGAACCCTACAAGACAAAAATCACACAATTTGGATTAGTAGGGTGAGAATTATATTTAAAATACTAAACAGACATGAATCTGTATTATTCGAAACAATACTCCAAAATAATATTTAATATTAAAGCATGAGTATTTCACATAAGTTATGCACATTTAATTGAAAATCAGTAGAGGGAGTATATAAAATGATATTAATAAATGAATAACATCAACTCCCCCACACTTAATATTGTGCATGTCCTCATGTACAACAAACACAAAAGAAAATCAAAACAAAACCATATTCATTCACCAACAAATATTAAAATTTTGTTTTCACCAATCAGGGGAGGTTTAGACTGTTTCACTCATCCATATTGAATTCCATCACAAATTTGGTTCACAATAATGCATCAGAAACAATTCATTTTTTCATGTTCAAGGTTTGAATTGGAAAATGTAGGCACTCAAAACTTACTCCTCTCAAGATGATAAAAATGTATTTTAGGAGGTTCACTCATTCACCAACAAAAAGTGAAAATCAAGAGTTTGTAAGAGCTCTCAGATTCCATTCCCAAATCTAATGTGTACAATAATCAAGAGGTATTTTAAGGGGTTTTTCAGTGGCTATGGGATGGTAGGTATATAATGTCCAAAGGAAAAGAGGGGTTAAAAACACCAACATGGAAAAATCAATGCACATTTTTTTTGAAATTTGATTTGAAAGGAAATAGAAACACATATTTACAAGGGCATGAATCTGTGATGAATGAAAAGTGAGGGAGATAGAAAATGGAATAGGGTGAGATGATGGAATATGTACAACATGGAAGACTTCTAATAATTACACAATACAAGATGATTCAAGTGTTCTTTTTTTTCTCTCTTCTTGCTTTTTTTTTGAAAGTTGTGATTGAAACAAGTCTCACAGTCATCTCCCAACCCGTGCTTGATCTCCTCATGGAACTAATTTTAGTAGTTATAACAAGATCAAAGGTTGATGATGAATGATTTTTGACCCACCCAAGACACAACCCATTCCATTTTTTTATTTTTTTTTTCATTTTTTTTTTAATATAATTTTTTTGAACACTTTTCAATGACTTTTGTATAAATGAAAATTACACATATACACCCCAAAGCTCACAGAATTACAACCTCTCCCCCACACTTGAATGGATGCTTGCCCTCAAGAATATGATGACACATTGGAAATCAATGAAAGTACGCCCAAAAATGAAGTCAATTCCCCCCATACTTAAATTTCAATAAATTGTACAATGAAAATCCATGAAGATGTTGGGTGGGACAAGGTATTAGTCTTGTAATGTGGATATCAAAAGAAAGGTTTTCATAGGCTCAAAGGGGCTTTCAAAATTAGGATCAATGTAAGGGTAACGGGAGACTATTTGGCTATTCTGATTCTCATGTGGCTTAGAAAATGCCTCTATCATATTAATGCACACAAAAGATGGAAATTCAGCTCGAAGGTCCACAAACTCAAGACTCACAATCAGTGGTGAAGATGCACAATGAAAAAGATGGCCATAGATGACCTTGGCATGAAGGCTAATGTTATTCCTCATGGTAGGGGAGAATCATTTTCCACCAAAAATTGTTCATTCAAAATGTTTGTTATTGACACAAAATTGTTTACCCAAGTTTGAGATAAAAATTCAATATATTTGAGTTTAAAACAAGCCTTTTGACTCCCCAAAATGGTTGGACAGTAATTATGACACCCCTTTTTTTTAATTTTCATTTTTTTTAATTAATTTTTTTAAATTTTTTTATTTTTAATGACACATCCACACAAAAGAGAAAATAGAAAAAAGGTTGTGGAAGAATGTTGTAAAAAATGAGAGGGAGAGAGGAAGAAGAAGAAATAGAGAGAAGAAGAGAGGGAAGAGAGATTGAGGAGAGAGAGAGTTAAAGGGAAAGAGGTTCCCCCTGGTTTGGATTTGGTGGGTCGTCGTTTCCATCTAGTGGTGGGTCAATGGAAGTTGATGTGGAACCTGAAGTGAATGGCCTCTCATGGTGATGCTTTAACCGGTGTCCATTTACCGTGAATGTTCTTTTTGAAGAAGGGTCTTGGACTTGCACTACACCAAATGGGTAAACATTAGTAATAATAAAAGGTCCATCCCAACGAGAATTGAGCTTACCTGGGTGAAGTCAAAATCGAGAATTGAAGAGCATTACCTTTTCACCTTCAAGAAATACCTTTCGAAGAATGTGCTTGTCATGGAGTGACTTTGCCTTTTCTTTGTAGAGAATGGAGTTCTCATATGAATCAAGTCGAAGCTCCTCCAATTCAGTCAACTGCAACAATCTTTCTTCACCAGATTTTTCACAATCAAAATTACAAGTTTTGACAGCCCAAAATGACTTATGTTGGATTTCAACTGGTAAATGACAGGCTTTACCAAAAACTAGCCTAAATGGAGACATCCCAATGGGTGTCTTATAGGATGTTCGATAGGCCCAAAGTGCTTCACCAAGTCTATCGGGCCAGTCTTTTCTTGTGGGCTTAACAATTCTTTCAAGTACTCTTTTCACTTCTCTGTTAGAAAGTTCAGCCATTCCATTTGTTTGAGGGTGATATGCAGTGGATGGTTTATGTACAACCCCATTCTTTTTCAAAAGTGACTCCATGGTTCTATTACAGAAATGAGTTCCTAAGTCACTTATCAAAGCACGTGGTGTTCCGAATCGATGGAAGATATGGGTTTTGAGGAACTCACTCACAGTTTGAGCATCATCTTTCCTAGTGGGTTTGGCCTCGACCCACCTAGAAACATAGTCAACGGCAAGGAGAATGTAGGATAATCCATTGTAAGGGGGAAAAGGTCCCATGAAATCAATTCCCCAAACATCTAAGAGCTCACAGAAGATTAATGGATTTTGAGGCATTTTGTTTCTTTTGGAAATTGTGCCAAACTTTTGGCAAGTGGGACATGATTGACAGAACTCGTGTGAGTCCTTGAATAGTGAAGACCAAAAGAATCCAGAATCTAGGACCTTTCGAGAAGTCATTTGTGGTCCAAAGTGGCCACCTTCAGACATTGAGTGGCAGAATTCCAAGATGGAGGATTGTTCAGTTTCATCAACACATCTCCTAATTACCATGTCGGCCCTAGTTTTCCAAAGTTTATTATCTTCCCAAAAATAATGATTTGAATCACTTTTCATCTTTTCTTTTTGTTCTTTTGAAAAATATTCAGGGAAAACACCAGAAACCAAGTAATTGACAATTGGGGCATACCATGGTAACTTTGGAGTGAGAGATGAGAGGTGTTCAGTTGGAAATTCAGGATCAATTATTTCAGAATTAGAAGAATTAGAAATTCTACTCAGGTGGTCAGCCACAGGGTTTTCTTTTCCAGGTTGATATTTTATCACAAGGTCAAACTCTTGGAGCATTAAAATCCATCTTATTATCCTTGGTTTGGAATCACTTTTCTTAAGTAAGAACTTTAATGCTGAGTGGTCCGTGAAGATGATGATTTTGGCACCTAAGAGATAGGGCCGGAATTTATCCAAGGAAAAAACCACAGCTAAAAGTTCTTTTTCAGTCACAGTGTAGTGTGATTGAGTTTCATCCAATGTTTTTGAGGCATAAAAGATGACATGAGGAATGTTTTCTCTTCTTTGACCAAGAACAACCCCAATGGACCTATCAGAAGCATCACACATCAATTCAAATGGTAAGGACCAATCTGGGGGTTCGATTATTGGAGCAGATGTGAGAGCAGATTTGAGTTCAATGAAGGCTCTCTTACAAGCCTCATCAAAATTGAATTTGACATCATTTTGAAGTAAACGAGTGAGTGGTAGGGAAATCTTGCTGAAGTTCTGAATGAATCGCCGATAGAAACCAGCATGACCAAGGAAGGACTGAATGTCTCGAACTGATTTGGGTTCAGGAAGTGATTGGATCACCTCAATTTTTTCTGGATCAACTTGGATACCCTCTTGAGAAATTATGTGCCCTAGAACAATCCCATTTGAAACCATGAAGTGACATTTTTCAAAATTCAGCACAAGGTTGCACTTGACACACTTTTGAAGGACCAAAGAGAGTGAATGTAAGCAAGATTCAAATGACTCGCCATAAATGGTAAAGTCATCCATGAAGACCTCCATGCAATTCTCAATGAATTCAGAAAAGATACTCATCATAAACCGCTGGAATGTTGCAGGAGCATTACAAAGGCCAAAAGGCATTCGCCTATAGGCATAGGTTCCAAAGGGGCAAGTGAATGTGGTATTTTCTTGGTCTTGAGGTGCGATTGGAATTTGGAAGTAGCCGGTGTAACCATCAAGAAAGCAATAGTGTGACTTTCTGGACAATCTCTCAAGCATTTGGTCAAGGAAAGGAAGTGGGTAGTGATATTTTCGTGTTTCAGCATTCAATTTGCGATAATCGATGCACACACGCCATTTGTTTTTCACTCGAGTTGTGACCACTTCTCCATGTTCATTTGTGACAACTATTATCCCACCCTTCTTAGGAACGACTTTAATTGGACTAACCCATTCACTATCAGAAATTGGGTAGATAATACCAGCTTGAAGAAGCTTGGTAATCTCTTCCCTAACTACCTCAAGTATGAGTGGATTGAGTCTTCTTTGAGGTTGCCTAATTGGTCTGGATGATTCCTCTAGATGGATGTGATGCATGCAAAGGGTAGGGTTGATTCCTGGAATATCCTCTAGGTTCCAACCTAAGGAATTTTTTTTTCCTCTAACACTTGAACAAGTTGGGACTCCTCAGTTTCAGAAAGTGAAGCAGAGATAATGACAGGGTAGGAGGGATCATGAAAAAGGAATGCATACTTGAGGTGTGAAGGAAGTGGTTTTAGATCAGTTTCAGCCTTGATTTGAGAGCTAGACAATTTAGGAGCAGGAGAAGGGATTCCAGATGGGTTTGGATCATTTTCCTCAACACTGTCCAAGGTGGAGCAGTAGAGATCAGAGTTGATGTGGGATTCAAGAGAGTTTTCAAGTTCACTTTGATTGATGGATTCTAAGAAAGAAAGGTCAACATCAACTTCTCCATTTATAACTTGGTTAATCATTGAGCATATTTCACAGTCTCCACTATCATTAGAACATGATGAGCATGAAGAAATGGAGGTGAGTTGACTCTTAGAAGTGTCATCAGATGCATGAATAGAGAATGCAGAGTTATCCTCTGATGGGTATCGCATGGCTTGAAAAATGTTGAACTTGACCACTTGGTCACCAAATTCCATGGATAAGATGCCCGAATGGACATTGATCTTGGTTATAGAAGTCATGAGGAATGGTCTTCCTAGAATTAGGGGGGATCGAGAAGAGGTCGTCTCACCTTCCAAGTCAAGGACATAGAAATCAGCTGGGAAGATAAGATCATTGACCCGAACAAGAACATCCTCAATTATCCCCTCAGGACTAGCAGTGCTTCGATTGGCTAATTGAATGACAACACCCGTTGAGTGCAAGGGACCTAGACCAAGGTTGGAGAAAATGGATTTGGGCATGACATTTATTGAGGCTCCAAGGTCTATGAGTGCATCATCAAAGTTTGAACTCTCTATTTGGAATGGAACTGTGAAGGTCCCTAGATCTTTGAACTTCATGGGAATGGACTATTGGGTTGAAACATTTTCAATGTTCCTAAGTTGCCTCTTATGGGTGCACCATTCCTTAAGAAACTTGGCATACTTAGGGATTTGTTTGATGGCATCTAAGAGGGGGATGTTCACTTCAACACGTCTAAACATGTCAAGCATTTCAGGATCAGGTTCAAAGGACTTATTAGGCTTGAAGATGGCTTGAGGAAAAGGAATTGGGTTCCTTAGAGGAATGGAAGGAGGTTAAGGAGTGGATTCAAGTTCCTTTTCTAGATTTTTGTTCTTTTCATTTTCTAGATCAACATCGAAAGGGGAGGTATAGGAATCAGCATGGGGCATAGCAATTTGCTTTCCCAATCTAAGTGCAATTGCACTTACATTACCCTTAGGGTTGGGTAATGGTTGATCTGGGAGTTGGGATGAATTGGATGGTTGTTGCTGGCTAAGGTGGGATGCAAGTTGACCTATTTGGGTTTCAATGTTCTTGAGGCTAGAACGGGTGAAGGAAGCAAGATCCTCTACAGCACTTTCCCATGGTTTTTTAGAAGAAGAGGCTTGTCCCAAATTGGGTTGGCCTTGATTTTGGTTCTTGGGAAAGCGATTGTATTGGGTGGGGAATTGGGAAGGCTCGTTAGGATAGTGGAATCTAGGAGGAGGATTGTTCCTTTGGGGTTGAGGAACAAAAGGATAAGGTTGATGGATGTTACCACCACTTTGACCATATTGGAACTGGTTTGGATTTTGATGAGGGAACTGAGGAGGATGAGAAATGGTATTACCATACCTCAGAGGTGGGTTAAAGGTAGAAGAGAAGGGCTCAGAGTGGGGTTGGTTGAAGTTTCTAACAAACTGACCTGATTGTTGAGGGTTGAAGTTTCGCTGAGCATATGACGCATTGAGCTCCATTGGACTAGATGAATCAGATGGATCATCTTGAAGTTGTGGACATGTGTCAGTCGGATGAGTTAGTGAGTTGCAGATTCCACAGTTCTTGACAGGCCTAGTGAAAATAGATTGTTGAGGAGAGGAGTTTGGGGCTTTGGAAGCCACAGCTAGTTGACGCACAAGACCTGTAAGTTCACTCATCCACTCAGTAATTTTGTTGGGATCTATGGATTGATTCTCTTGGGCTTGTTTCACTTGATCATGTGCTCAAGTATGGAATTGTTGTGTGTTTGTAGCCATGTTGCTTATGAGTTCTTGTGCATCTACAGGAGTTTTGTCAACAAGAGCACCACCACTTATGGCATCAATAAGAGTTCGCTCCATAGCCAATAACCCTTCATAGATGTATTGGATCAGGAGTTGGTCAGGGATTTGATGGTGTGGAAAAGTTGCCACAAGCTTTTTGAACCTCTCCCAATACTCATGGAGTGATTCATTAGGGAATTGACGGATGCCTCTTATTTCCTTTCGGATAGAAGCTGTTCGGGAAGCAGGAAAGAACTTCTCAAGGAAAAGTCTCTTCATGTCAACCCATGAGTTTATGGAACCAGGTGGGAGGTAGTAGAGCCAAGACTTGGCAGAATCCTCTAGGGAAAAGGGGAAATCTCTAAGCTTGATTTGTTCTTCAGAAACCCCTTGAGGTTTCATGGTTGAGCAGACCACTTGGAACTCTTTGAGGTGAAGATGAGGATCATCACCAGCTAGCCCATGGAAATGAGGAAGAAGATGAATCAAACCCGATTTGAGTTCAAAATCAGCCTCGATGTTTGGATATTGAATACCAAGAGGTTGGTAATTCATATCGGGGGCAGCGAGTTCTTTAAGGGTCTGTTCCCTAGGATTGTCCATCTCTAAATCAATTGGTCTAGGAATGAGTGGGCCTTGGTTGTTTTGATTGTCCCTAAGGTTCCTCCTAATTCGGCGAATAGTTCGCTCAATCTCAGGATCAAACAAATCCAAGGGATTGTTTGGGAGGCTACGGGGCATCAAGAGCAGAGTAAGACTTGAAGATGATGGAGGGTTTTTCTCTGTGTAATTTTTTTTTTTTGATATTTTTTTGTGGGTTATTTGATTTTTTTGGTCTTTTTTTTCAAAAATCAGAAACTATCAACTACAATTATGCACCATCCCCGGAAACGGCGCCATTTGAAAGCGTGGCCAATTGTCACCTATCGACCGTTCAAGGTTCCGGTGCTCTTCTAATGTGTATAGCAGCACTCGGGTCGAATCCTCGGCGATCGTACAATTTTTTTATAGTTGATTGTTTTTTATTTTTGTTTTGATTTGGGGGTTTGTTTGCAGAGCTTTAATTGAAATGATTGATTGATTAATATTGATTTAACAATTTGATAAATATTGGGGTGAGTTCATCATTAGGTAGTTAATCTTGTGATATCCTTGAGCTTTGATTTATATTGCATTAAATTAACACCCATGTCACAAGTTGACATAGATTGGAATTCCCAAGTGTTAAGGATTTAATCCAAGCCTTGACTTAACTCAGGGTTATAATATTAATCATATCTTGTTTATGGTAGCATATTTATGGTTCCAATAATCCATGGAAACCACATGTTAAACAAAACAAGTCATTAATCCATGACATGCTAAGTCCAACATACGCAATGTTAATTCAAAGAATACACATTGAGCAAAAGCTCTCCATCGCTTAACATACCTAAATTATAACTCACCCCAATGAGAGATTTACTCAGCCATTAGGATGGTTATTAATCTGGTAGGGATGTTTATAGTATTAGGGTATGAGAAGAAGAGGAAGAAGAATTGAACAAGAAAAGAGTGGTGTGCCGAACACACACACAAACTACAAAGAACGTGAATGAAACACGAGTTTTGATTGAAAAAGAAATCACTTAAAGGAAATGGTTTTAAGATTGATTTTTAACAATTAAGAAACTATTAATATTAAACTACAGAAGGTGTATGATAATTAGAAGTGATGAAGGATAAACTTGCATTAAAACTCAAAAGAAATTACAAGTACACTAAAACAATTACAAAGGAAAGAGCATGAAATACATGGAAAGAAATGAAGGAGGAAAGGTTTCTCAAGTAAAAACTTGAGTATGGAAGATCCTCCCAATCCCTTGGAAATGAATTGGTCGTGAAAATATATCATTCTAAGTGCCAAAGTGCCAACCTCTTGCAAGGAGAAGAGGGGAGTGTATTTATAGGCAAAGGTAGTGGACTGTTTTCATTCCCAAACTGCCCCTCAAGTTGGCCCGCCAATTTGACCTTTCAGACAGATGAATCTAGAGATATATCCTTCTTACATATTGTATATATTGATGTTTACTAGTCACCCTCAAAATTTTTCTGTCAGTGGACTTTTCTGGCCAAAGTTATGGCCGGATTACTAAAAACGTTTCTACTGTCCAATTTTTTCCAGAAAGTTTCCATGGCATAAATGTGAATGCATTTATGGCTATGTATATGCCTTCAAATATGAACCATTTCTTCTGGAAAGTTTATCCTCCATATCTTATCTTTCACACCACAAAATATGAGATTCTTTGGACAAGTGGATTAGTTGAAAAGTCAAGAAGGGTGGGCTGATTTAAAATCCCGAACAGAATGGTGGGCTTGATTTCAATGGATCCATTGGGCCCCAAAATGGTAGATTTGGGCCTTTAAATTTTTATCCATGACTCCTTAGGAAATTCCCGAGCTTGAAAAAGAATATACACTCATTTGGGCTGGGAAATTGAGCCCAGTAATGAAATCTTCAAGGCTGGTCCAGAAATTAGGCAGATCCGGTGGGTCATCTTGTGTGGTCCATATGGCCCTTCAAATGGCCGAATTATCCAATTATTCAGTTGAGTGATTTGTAGGAAATTGAATTTAGAACCCTACAAGATAATAATCACACAATTTGGATTAGTAGGGTGAGAGTTATATTTAAAATACTAAACAGACATGAATCTGTATTATTCGAAACAATACTCCAAAATAATATTTAATATTAAAGCATGAGTATTTCACATAAGTTATGCACATTTAATTGAAAATCAGTAGAGGGAGTATATAAAATGATATTAATAAATGAATAACATCAATCACATGTAATGGAAAGAAAAATATGTTATTTAAGATATAATCTAATTGGAAAAAAATTATAAGTAATTGAATTCCTGATGATAAGTGTTGATTGATTATTGAATATTTGCATTCTTGATAGCCTCAACCTCTTCTAGGGGGTTCATTTCATCGATATTCTCAGACAACTCTTGATTACTATGCCTTGTGGGCTCAAGACCAATAGTCATTTCTAGAATATGAGATCACATTCTTAGTAATTGTTCCTCATGTTCCCTTAGTTCCATGTTCAAAGTGGTCACTTTACCTCAAATTTTTCATTCATAATATTCTTTTCAATTCACCTCTTGGATGAATCATTCTGCAAGTTACGATTGATGGTTTTTAATGTCAAAATTATAAAGGTATTTCTCTTTAATCACCAGTCACTCCTAGGTAGCCATGATTTGATGAAAAATATATTACATCTCTAGATAGTATAATACACTTATCCTTAAACCCATAAATAGTTCATAGAGGTATTTTTATTTTTCTCCTCA
This sequence comes from Viscum album, assembly GCA_963277665.1. Classification (NCBI taxonomy): domain Eukaryota; kingdom Viridiplantae; phylum Streptophyta; class Magnoliopsida; order Santalales; family Viscaceae; genus Viscum; species Viscum album. The sequence goes on along the minus strand of OY728134.1, from coordinate 597,139,186 downwards.
CTTCAGTTATTAGATTATATGTAATATGTTCATACATATTTTTCCATGGCCTTTCATGCAATAATCAGTTCATAAAACCAACCTGGACATCAGAAACCACTTTATACTTAGTAATTGTGATATATTATAGGATGCAGTCATATATTGATTAAGTTCACGCTATTGGTGAGGATTCGGTCGAAAAAATATTCAAAATTTTGGTGTCAGTAGAAGCTTTACTTGACATATATTGGAAAGAAAAATAGTCATGGTAAGTGGAGGTTATAGGTAGATCTTTGGATATTGTGAATATATCTTGCTCTAGTGACTCATACATCATGATACCACATTCAAGATATGGTTCCTCTCTTTAATTTGCTGAGGAGGACAACTCAATGACATAATCACCCCCCACTTTGTTTCCTCCCAGTCTCCCTCTTTAGTTTGGCATGGTGGTCTACATGTTTGTGGATTAACCCCCCTTATAACCATGTCATGGTAGTATTTGAACCATAATTAAGCATACACTAGGGACAAAAGAATTATATCTTTAGTTGGTGGAAAGGTGATTAGAAAACTAATATCTATTTGCATCAACATTAGTGAAAATTGATGCAAAATCATTTAGTGATTCCCGTCACTCACCCCATGTAAAGGATAAAAATTCAACTCATGGGTGTATCAAAATTAGTTCCTGAAGTTATATAGAATGTAGGTTTTATAAATTGATTCACAGACAACACATTCTGTGAGGACCCCATCCTATAACATAATCTTGTAGGAATGAGTAATGGACAAAACATTAATGTCATTAACCATTATCCCTATGGGATATTCTTAAGTGGTGAAGGTTAATTGAGTATTATCCCTTAGGATATGATATATTATTATGAATCATACACCAATAATATTCAGTGGTATAGTCCTACTTTCAAGCTAAGGAGAAAAGATTGTGTGTCTTTGGGAATAACCACCCAAGTGCACTGCTATCTAATCATGTATGAACCATATTATACTATGGTACCTTTGAGGGTTTTTTGCTCTCTAAACATGACCCAATACATAATAAATCCTTCCCAAGTTCATCATGGTGAGATTCATCAACACATTGGAGGCTAGTTGAGTAGTTATTATGAGAGTGATTTTTTCACCTCAGTATGATCATCTCAAGTAGTAAAAAAACATATGATGAGGAATATGGATAGAAAACCCACTAGCCTAAGTTAAAGGGACCATTTATAAATTATTCTAGTTACCCCATGTCATGTATTGTAAATCATTTTAGGATAGAGCAATATGTATTTAGGGATTCAATTCCATGTTGGGTTGGGCTGGTCCTTAGCCTTTTTGTCTTCGGTCTCAACCAATGGGGATTTAGAAATATCTTGATCCAAGAACTATAGGGGATATTGAGATATGGTTGAATTTCAATCTTTAAATCCTCTTCGACCAATACGGTAAATCTATATCTAGAGTATAGGTGCGCTCAATATTATCCCATGTATGACCCAAGATTCTACTATAATAAATATATACTTCATAAATCACATTCTATTATTTAATCATAAGTTTTAAACACAAAACTATAAAATAACATTCATAATAATAGTCACAACTAGAGAAACAAATCACAAGGAAATATAAAGAACCATCATAATATTTAACCTTTTAGGTTCATACTCTTAAATGAATAACAAATATATAAGATACATTACTATTATGATGAAAACAAAAAGCGATGGAATACACATGGTATAAAAATTAATAGAGGGATATATATGATATTAAGATGTTGGAATGAAGCTTATAGGTAAGGGGTGATATGAACATTGAGAACTAGTTGTTGGGATCTAATCATTAGAATATGATGTTGGAAATATGATTATTATAATAGTAATACAACAATTGTTCACGAAATTTTCTAGTAAGATGAATAAAATAATTTGATAATGATATATTTAATAATTTAAAAAATTAAAAAATGAATACTAATATAATTACACACATATGACTTGGAACAAAAAATGATATTTACAAGAAGAGAGAGTTTTTAAATTTTTGGTCTCAAACAAATGATTTTGAAATACAATAATATTTTTATTTAAAAATTAAAACTAACAAATAAATAGAATTATTTAAATAAAAAATGAAAATAAATTTGAAACTAGAACATTTAAAATATCTAATGGTGAATTTTTCATAATTTTTTGAGATAGAAATGTTTTTTAAAAAAATAGTAAAATATAGTAAGCATGTATGATAAGTATTGTGAAACTATTATCATATAAAATGATTTATTAATTTATATAACTTAATCTATGAAAAAAATATTTTTTTTATTAATATAATGTATTTTTATGAATTAAGATTATTTTTTAATCCTATAAATAAATTTACAAAGTCTAAGATGGAAATTAAGGTTTTAAAACCCATATTTTATGGAAACAATTATATTTACATGGAAAAAGTAATATAAAATAAAGGATCTAGGATATAAAACATTAAAATATCCAAAAAATGTCTTAAATTCCAAAAACCATGATCCAAAACCATGGGTAAGACAATGGTTTTACATTTTCCATAACCTTGATTTCAAAGGCTTGTGTTTATAAATTAATAAACAATTATTCCTCATTTTCTATAGATACCCACCCATTCTCATATTCCTCTCCAATACAAAACTATTGATCAAAAATTTCCTCTCATTTTATATCTTAAGAGTCTCTCCTATGAGTTTATAAGGTTCTAAGGTTCTATTGTCAAGTTAAGAAGTTGTCTTTCAAGGGAAGGGTCTCTAACATCTTCACCACATTTATTTTTCAATTCCTTCCATTTCCTTTTATTTTCAATGATAAATGTTATTATGATTCATTATTGTAAATTACTTATTAAATTTTTAATGATAAATCCCCACTCCCTCTCATTATAATAAATTTATAAACTATTATAATTATCAAACTTTCCCATAGAAATAAAACCATTCTAAAATTTTGGTAAAGTGTGTGTGATTTCCCTAGAAAAGAAATCTATGTTTGGATAAAAACAAGTGGATAAACTATATGGAACAAATTAACCTAGGGGTAAAAACCATAGAAAAGTTTTATTGGGTAATAACTCAATCTTCACTAAATTCATAACAATTAGACCTGATTGGACACCTGGTTTGACACTTCTAGGGGATATGCTTTGAATGATTCACATGCTCTTTACAAACTATAATGAAGGATTTAAAGATATTGTATATAAATTATATATGTTCTATCTCTAAATTGGTCTCATACCATTGAAAATACATGTATTTTATTACCTAAACACTTTTATCATATTAGTCTTTTCATATACCCAATAACTATAATTATTTATTCTTTGATTATTATGGGTAATTATTTGAACATTATGAATCCATAGTTAGTCCTTATATGATACAAGGGTACTTGACTAGATATCCTTAATAATTAATTAATTTTAAAAATTATTATCATGGTCATATAATCATTTATTATATATGGGAAAATATTATAAGTTATTCCTCATTGAAAATTTATTCTAAATATTCTTATATTGTTCATTCTTAAACATTATGTCATATCTATTTAGTATGTGATGGAATAAACTGTACTTTTATATTATGAGTGAGGCCCAAAAATTATATATCCCATCATTGTACTGTTAGGTCTCTTGAGACAACTAAGATTGGGTAATTGTAGTTTCCTTACACTTTATGTATAATGTCTTAGTACAAGGCCTCGATGGTATGTTTATAATGTTCATCATTGTGCATTTATAATATCCCCATCATTATATGATAATTTACTCATTAATTTCCTTTTACATCCATTGATTATGTTATGAATATGTAATAATTAATATGGAATCATTTTTTTAAATGTTCCTACTATATTTCATATCCCATGTTAGCTTCCATTGTATGTTATATCTTACTAAGCATTTGATCACACCATTTAATTTTGTTTCTCATTTCCCTAGGTAATGAGGTGGAATATAATGTTGGATCATCCCTATGGATAACATTAAGTAATAATGAGGTGTATTCAAACATTGTAATTTTTCATGATGTAATTTAATATTTATGTATATAGTTTCTTGAGTACTATTTAACATTGATCTTGGGAATATAATCTCATGTATTCTGAATACCATGTAATAAATAACCCATAATATATGTGTGGAAATGGTTATGGGTATTACATTTGGTATCATAAAAATGTTTTATATAAACTTTAGGAACTATATTTAAATGAATGTAGGTAAATAAAATAAATTCTACCATTATAAAATTGTAGAAATTATTATAGAATGGTTTTTTATAGGTATTATATGTATAGGAAAATATTTTAGAGAAACATGATATATAATACTTGTCTTATATATTAGTGTTTTATAATATTATTAATTAATCCATGACATTTGATAGATAATGGAACATGCTAGAATAAATATAAACCAAGACAAAAATCAAGGAAAATGTGGGGATTTTCTAGATAATCAAGATAATGGAGTTAATTTTGGTGCTGTAAAATTATCATAATCCTAGGGAAATTAACTTAGGTTATGAAAAATAGTTTATCCCATATGGAGTAACTTTTTTACCTTCAAAATTATCAACATTTTTAGATTATTTTATGAGGTAACAACCTACATGGTTTAGTGGATCCACTAATCCCATGGTGGAATATCAATAGATTAAGTCCCTAGAGAAGATATTTATGGAATAGGGGTGTACTAATAAAGGAAAATTTATCATGGTTGTGTATCATTTAAGGGTATATAATAACCAATTGTATTCCCTTATTCAAAATACAAATAAGGTATAAAAGATATAAGACATATAAGTGAAAGAAATTTAATTTATTTTTTTGGAAAAAATATTTTACCAGATAGAAATATACTAAGATGGAAAGTTAGTTCATAAATATAAGATAAAATAAAGAAGAAATTATGGATGAATATGAGGATAATTTCATAATATTAGAGAGGTATGTTTCATATTATCTACACAACCCAAAAAGTAATATTGATCATTTATTTTATGGATTTAATACAAGTCTTTGAAGATCATTAGTCTCTCAAAATTTTTACTCATGAGAAGAGATTGTAAAAATTTATATTAAGACTAAGAAAGAGTTTTCAAAATAATTTATTTACAAAGGAAACCCTGAAAAGAAGAGAATGGTTGATCACCAAGTGGGAAGAATAACTAGAAATAAAAGGAATTTAAGAGTATAGTTCCTTGTATATAATAAATCTGGAAGAAACGCCCATATAACTACTTAAAGGGATTGGGTGTATGATTTAAATGTGTATATAAATTTTATCAAGATCATTAGTAAAAAGTAAATAGAGAAGTTTTTAATGTCTGACTCTTTAACTGTAGTGATATGGGGCATTACTCTAATCAATTCCCTAAAATCCAATGGAATCTTCCCTAAAATAAGCTTGTAGATTAGGGATGATATTTCACAATAGAAATAAATAAATTTGGAGATCTAAATGATTTGATAGTAGGTACTTTGATTATATACTCAAATTTATCTAATAAATTATTTGATTCCATATTTACACACTCATTTATTTCATGCGTGTTTTCAGAGGATGATGGTTGAGAGATAGGATGGAGATTGGGGTTAGGCACAGTGAGGATTGCATGGGATAGTAGGAAAATAGTGTTAGGAAATCTTGGTGTGTGAAATAGGACAGGAAAGACCGACTAGGACACGGGATTTTAGGACCCCCCCCCCATGATCCGATGCAAGGACTCTGGACCTACTGAATGACAAGGTGAGGCTACAATTGATCACAGGATAGAGACCCTAGGAGAGGTACATGCATCATAATTACTTGTGTTCTTGTGTGTCGTGGGTGTTTTGGGAATTTAAAATAAATAAATATTTCAAACAAAAATGTAAAAGGAATTTTTCACACTACCCGGGCTTAGGAGTTTCTTGTTTTATTTTTTATCTATGGCACCTGGACGTCGTCCACGAGTGGTGAGAGAAGTCAAGGACCAAAAGATTGATCTAGTTGACCAGTGGAGGGATGATCGAGAGGATGAGGATGACCAGTGGAATAATATTATTCATTCCTTCTAGCAGTAGACTCAGGGAAAGTATGAGGGAAACGTCTTGGACATAGAGATGGAGAGCTGACTCGAGGATCTGGTGATTGGTTTCTGCTTGATTCGAGCTCTGACAGAGTACTGGGTTCCTCTAGTAGTGATCTAGATGTGAGGATAGGTACTTCAGTGGTGAATTATTTACCTCAGGAGAAGAAATAAACTTAGGTTTCATGGACTGACTTTGAGAAGGAGTTCTGGGAGGAATTCCTTTCTTCCATGATGAAGTCCAAGAAGATGTAGTAGTTTATCTCTCTTCAGCAAGGGAGTATGTTGATGAGGGATCTGGGGATGAAGTTCAAGGATATCCTTAATTTTTTACCAGACCTCTTCCCGGATGAGGAGTCGTGGGCAAGATGCTTGGAGGAGGCACTCTGACCTTCTCTTTAGTATGTTGTTACTCCCTTCACTCTACCAACATACTTGGAGGTCCAGAATAAGGATGAAGTAGCGGAGAGGATACACACACTGGGAGGTGTTCCACGATAGGGGATCCAGTAGACTTCATCAAAGGGGAAGTTCATCAGCAGTAGGTATCCGATGTTAGGGTCTTCTAGGTTTTGGCCAGTAGGGTGTAGGCCTCAACAGTTCCAGTTATGATTCCCCAGTCCTCGCCCTTTCCCCATGGGCCCAGGTGCGAGGTTCTTTATCTGTGGTAGCCGTGGGAATCTTAGAAATCAGTTACCTATCCAAGTGTAGTACAATGGGGGTGGGTAGGTTCAGCACCCACCTTAGTAGCAGCAGTTTCCAGCTAGGCCTTTACAGTAGCAGGGGGAGCGCGCTCCCGCTCCACTGAGGGAAGATGGTGCTGGAGGAGGCTGACCTTAGGGCACTCCTCAGGGACCTAGACCAGGGAATTGTCAGGGAGGTAGTCAATATCCAAGGGGAATATGGGTTGTTCATGGTCAGTTACACTCTAAAGAGGTATCAGTTCTAGCGAGGCCAGAATTTGTTCAAGGTACAATCAGTCTGTTTAGTACTCTTTCATGTTTCTTGTTTGATTTAGGAGTTGTTCACTCTTTTGTTGCGCCTAATCTATCCCATGACTTGGGTACAGATGTAGCGAGACTTTCCATTCCTCTGGTGTTGAGTACACCAGTTGGAGGTTAAAACAGCCTGTTTGATGTTTTTTGAGGATGTAGACTGATGTTAGGGTTGCATCAGTCCAGTGGGGATCTTCTCCTCCTACAAATGTGGTCATATGATGTCATCCTAGGCATTGACTGGTTGTTTTTCGTGAATTTTGTTATCGACTAATTCCATATAAGAGTCTTGTTCTCAGATATGGGTGTCCAGTGTGTATCTTTCATTGGTGAGCGAAGTTTCTAGGAGGGTAGTCGGCGTGTGGAGCCCCTTCTTTCTTTGTTAGATGAGTTGTCAGTGAAATCATAAAACTCAGATATTGTGTAAGTTTCAGGGATTTTCAGTGAGTTCCTGGACGTCTTCCCTAAAGAGGTTGTGACTCTACCCCCTCGATGTGATGTTGAGTTCGAGATAGACTTACAACCCAGTTCCAGTCTGATTTCGATGGTTCCCTATCTGATGGCGGATTCTAAGTTGTGGGAGTTTCGAATTCAAGTTGATGACCTGATAAAGAATGTTTTTATCTGACCAATTGTGTCTCCATGGGGTGCTCCAGTCTTTTTGGCAAAGAATTCATATGGTGGTCTTTAGCTGTGCATAGACTACCAAAGACTGAATCAGGTGATGGTCAAGAACTGTTACCCCATCCCAAAGATCAACAACCTTTTTGAGCAGTTCAAGGTAGAAAGTTGGTTCTCTAAGATCGGCATGCAGTCTGGATATCACCAATTTAGGGTAAAGGAGGGTGACATCCCAAATACTGTTTTTAGGTGTAGGTATGGGATCTTTGAGTTTTTGGTCATGTCGTTTGGCATTATGAATGCACTAGTTGTGTTCATGAGACTCATGAACTTAGTTTTCCATGAGTATTTGGACTGGTTTGTGGTAATGTTCATTGATGACATCCTGATCTACTCAAGATCATAAGAGGATCACGCCGAGCATCTAAGGACAATCTTGGAGGTCCTTAGACACCACCAGCTCTATAGGAAGTTGTCCAAGTGAAAGTTTTGGACATGAGAGGTGCACTTCCTTGGACATGTGTTGTCCCAACAAGTAATATAAGTGGACCCATAGAAGGTAGAAGTGGTTATTTATTGGGAATCACCCAATAATTTGGTATAGGTTTGTAGTTTCTTAGTTCTAGTAGGTTATTACTGGAGGTTTGTACCCGAATTCTCTCGAGTTGCAGCGCCTTTGAGGGCTTTGACCAGAAAATATTAGGCTTTTATATGGAGTGAGCAGTGCCATGTGTCATTCAGTTTTCTGAAAGGGAATCTTTTCAGTGCCGCAGTGCTGAGATTTCTAGAAGAAGGGGTTATGTTCAAGGTGTTCTGTAATGCTTCTAGTCTAGGCTTGGGATGTGTTCTGATGCAGCAGTGAGGAGCAATTTCTAATGGGACTAGGTAGTTACATCCTCACGAATGTAACTATTCCTCCCACGACCTAGAACTTGTAGCAGTTGTGTTCGTGCTAAAGTTGTGGTGGAATTACCTCATCGGGGAACACTTCTTGGTCTTCACGGATCACAAGAGCCTGAGGTATATCTTCTCCTAGTGAGACATGAACTTGCGGTAGTGGAGGTGGATAGAGTTACTTCAGGAATATGACATCGATATCTCTTACACCTCAGGAAAGGGTAATGTGGTGGCAAATGCCTTGAGCATGAAGTCACAAAATGATGTAGTTTGGGAGTATGTAGATTCTTAGAAGGAAATGGAGGATTTGGTTTCTTTACATCTAGGATTGAGAGCGAAGGTTGGTAGAGGCTTTATGTTTTAGATGACGGTGCATTTTTCCTTGGTACGAGAGGTGGAGGAGTCTTAGTGGGGAGACTCAGAGGCTGAAGTGATGAGTGAGCATGTTAGATAGGGTGATTCACCAGAGGGATGGATGGACGATAGTCATAATCAAATGTTGTCATGTGGTAAGTTGTTTGTCTCAATGGCGATGTGAAAGGTAGTTCTTGGTGATTTCCATAACTTACCCCTGACAGTACATCCAGGATTCTCCAAGATGTATCGAGGCTTGAGAGGTCAGTTTTGGTGGCCCGTAGTGAAGCAGGAAGTAGAGGAGTTTGTGGAAAGGTGTCTAGTGTGTCAACAGGTGAAGGTTGAACACTGTGTTCTTAGTGGTCTGTTGCATCGCTTAGATGTTCCTAATTGGAAGTGGGATGAAGTCTCAATGGATTTCATCGTAGGACTACCTAGGGCTAAGGGAGGTTGTGATTCCATCTGTGTAGTGGTGGATCGATTGAAAAAATCAGCTCACTTCTTGGCGATTAAGGAGTCAAGTGCAGTGGATGCCTTAGCACAAAGGTACATAGGTGAAGTGGTACAGCTGCACGGAGTTCCAAGATCCATCATTTTAGATCAGGATATATGCTTTACTTCACAAGTCTAGATGGTATTACAATGTGCTTTTGGCACCCTGCTATGTCGTAGCACTGATTTCCACCCACATATGGATGGGTAGATAGAGAGGACCATCCATACATTAGAGGATATAGTGCGAGCGTGTGTTATGGACTTTGGGGGATTATGGTTATGACACTTTCCCCTGGTGGAGTTTTCCTACAATAATAGATATCACTCCACCATTGGCATGGAACCCTTCGAAGACTTGTATAGAAGATCGTGTCATTCACCTTTGTGTTAGACAAAGGTTGGTGAATCGGGTGTTCATGGCCCATAGGTAGTACATAACACGATGGAGAATATTGATATTTTTCATGAAATGATGAAGGAATCTCAGGACCAAAAGAATTTTTATGTCGATCATAGAAGGAGACCCATGGAGTTCAAGGTTGGAGACCATGTATTCTTAAATTTCTCTCCTCAGTGTGGACAGTGGAGGTTTGGTAGGGGGAGCAATCTTTCTCCCAGGTTCATCAGACCCTTCGAGGTGTTGGGACAAGTTGGCGAGGTGGCATACCAGCTGGAATTGCCACCGCATTTGGAGAGGATCCACCACATATTTCATGTCTCTCATATATGTCGGTATCTACATCATAACTCCCACATCCTAGATTGGGGAGATTTGGATATCGAGGACGATGTGACGTTCGTGGAGTGACTAGTAAGAATCAAATACTGTGAGAGGAAGATACTGTGTAGATGGACTATTCCCTTTATTCATGTTCTCTGGATGCATGGTGGCCTCAAGGAGAGTACTTGGGAGTGAGAGGCACAAATGTGTTCCCAATATCGAGATTTGTTTTTAGTTTTTCCCTTATGTTTCTCTTTCTTTCTTTGTTTGTGGTGGATTCTTGACCTTGTTTGTTATGAGATGATATGTTTCTCTTATTCTTTGAATGTGTGTAAAAATTAATGATGTGTGCGAAGGGATAACCTAATACCAAATCAATACTCATTAATGTGGATGCAATTAAACTTGTGTGGGTGAGTCAATGCCACCCAAAGCGGATAATATCTTAAAAAGGGGAAGGATATCTCTGATCCATGTGTCTATATAGTGTGATCTTTGGGGTTTGTGTGTTTGCTTGGGTTAGTGGAGCCTTAGTGTCTCCCCAATTGTTCAATAGATATATTTAAAAGAGGTGTTCCTAGATATTGACGTTTCCCCTCCAGTTTTTAATGTAGGGTAGTTTATCCCTAATAGGTATCTTAAGAGGTGGTTGTTCAGACTTTATCTCTTCTATTTTGGTTTTGGATTCTTGAGGACGAGAATAGTTTGAGAGGTATTTGATTTAATGACTTGGATTTCCATGGGCCTTTCCTTTGTGAAAAATCCAATGGTTGTAGTGTTCGTAGTGATGAAAGTAGCTTGCTCCGAAATTTTTCCAAAAAAGAACGGTTCCACCAAGCATTTTCACTAAAACAGTGGCACCATTATGGTCGAACCGTTATAGTGGCACCAGTTATGGTGGAACCGGTTATGGTGGCACCATCACAGTCACACTGTCACGGTCGTACTATCATGGTTGCACTGTCATAGTCACACCATTTACAGTGGCACCATTATGGTGTCTCACCAAACGATGTCACACCCCCTTGCACAGTTTTCCGAGTTTCCCAGTTTTTCCCCTATTACATGTTTTTCTACATTTGAAGTAAATCTATCAACTCACAGTTGTCTGTTGGTCTATCTCCACCATTTCTAAGTGGAATTATTAAATCTCAATTAATTCCAATGTATGAAACTGCCAAGACATGTGGTCAAGCCACAATAAGACATTCAAGTACTTTGAAATGGTCTCCCTGATTTTAGGATCTATATTCACTACCACAAAATGGGTCAAGGGAAGGACTACCCCATTAACAGTGCTAAAAAAGCACTGATAAAGGGGGGGCCTTTATCAGTGCTAAGAAAAGCGCTGATAAAGAGCACTTTTAACAGTGCTAAAAAAATCACTGTTAAAAGTGACCCTTTATGAGAACTTTTTTTAGCACTGATAAAGCCTCCCCCCCCTTTATCGTCGCTTTTTTTAGCGTTGTTAAAGAGGGCTCCTTTATCATCGCTTTTTTAGTAGCGCTGATAAAGGGAGGTTTTATCAGCGCGCATTTTCCTAGTGCTGAAAAATGTGTATATTTCAAAAAAATTATAAAAAAATAATATATTGATATATAAGTATATTTATATTGATATAAATATAATAAATATTTTTTAAAAATATGTTTTATATCGATTTGATATGTCATAGACCCAAAATCGACACCCCGAAGCAGAAATTATGGTCATTTATAGGGATTAAGGACCTTTTTATACCTTGAAGAATATTATAAGGTGTTACAATGGTCACCATAGTGTAGGTATGGTCATAAGATTCTATTTGATATGTGGTTGAGGCAAAACGGACACCCAGAGCAGAAGTTATGGCAAAACGGACCCCCAGAGCCAAACTTATGATCATTCAGAGGGTTTTTGTTCCTTTTTGAACCTCAAAGAATGTGAGAAGGGATTTCAGTGATCACCAGAGTGTATAAATTTTCAAAATATCTGATTTGATATTTGGTAGAGCCAAAACGGACACTTGGAGCATAAGTTATTGTCATTTGAAATTTTGCAACTCTTGTATCTCCTAAAAACCTAAGAAACCGACAACTCATTAAAATGGGCATAACTTATGCTTCGGTTGTCCATTTGAGAACCACGACCAGTAAAATCAAAGCTCAATAAATTATTGACAACCACGTCCAATTAAAACCATTAGAAGATCAGAGGAATGAAAGATATATCAGTTATAGCACTCCAAAAAAAGTCCAACTTCAAACAGCCATAACTTTCACTCCGGGTGTCTGTTTGGGCTCTACCACATATCAAATCAAAGGCAGCAAAGATATATAAAAAGAAGGTTGACTCAAATGTAGTCTCAATCATTTTTGGAACCATAAAAGCACGACAAAAACCCACTAGAAGGCCTCCAAAACTCAGTTTCTGTGTCCGGACCCCTGTTAAATTTTTATTAAAACGGTCATAACTTTTGATCTATATGTCTGTTTGGCCTATGGTACCTATGTTATTGTAGTTAATTCCATGAGATTCATTTTTACTATTCACAGAGCTATAATAGACACCCATAGAAGAATTTATGTCTTTTTCAGTGACTGTGATTTGTTAGGTTTTCCGAGACCCCATTTTTAGCACTTTTGTATATACATATTAATATATAATATTTGTAAATATATATAAATATGTATAATTATACCTAAATATATACATATAATATATATGTGTGTGTGTGTTGTATATATGTAGGTATGTATGTATGTATTTATTTATTTATAAAAACACACATAAGAAAACATATTTTATAAATGTATTTTAAACTAATATTATAAATATATATTAATATAAAAATAAATATACAGATAAAAAATTATAACTATATATATATATATTAATATATGGATATATATATATTAATATAATTAACTATATGTATATATTAATATGACTAAATATATATGTATATATTAATATGACTATATATGTGTGTGTGTGTGTTTATATATATATATATATATATATATTAATATATTGATATATATATATACCTATATATTAATATAATTAAATATATGTATATATTTATATGACTAAATATATATATATATATATATATATTAATAAATGAAAATAAAAGTAATATGGTGGAGTGGTAAAGGCTTAGGCGCACAGGCAAGAGGTCTCGAGTTCGAATCCTGGGGGAGGCAGGTCGCGCGCGCAGGTTTGGGGAATTACTTAGCACTGTTAAAGGTTGGTGGGGCTGGGTGGAGCTTTCTTGGGGCGTGCATGGGCTACCATGGCGGTGGGCTCTATTAAAGGGGGGCTTCAAGCATTGTTGTAGCCCCCCAAAATTGTAAAAAAAATATTTTTGTAATATTTTTTCAACTTTTATCGGCGTTAAAAAAAGTGCTGATAAAAGGCCCCTTTTATCAATTCTTTTTTTAGCAATGATAAAAGGGGCCTTTATCAGCGCTTTTTGGAGTGCTGATAAAAGGGACCCCCCTTTATCCTCACCTCAATTAACAGTGATTTTTTTAGCACTATTAATAAACTTTTCTAGCACAGATAAAGGCCATATTTGTAGTAGTGACTCTTCTTAATATGAGATCCTCTCTTCCTTCTTCCTTTTTGTTTCTCTTGATATGCCTTAATACTTCCTCCTGAGACGAATTGTACGACCATGATGGAGCCCTTCCCACTCATCCTTGGAGTTCTTCCTACAAGTCGTGTCATCCTCTATTCTTGGCGCAAGAAGGAACCTCAATCCTTGATCATCCAAGTAGGGATTTTATTTTTCTTCTCTTTAATTGTGCATCATTTAGTGTGGGTATGTTAATAGTTCCTTGTAAGTAATGGCCGGATACTATTCTTGAAAAGATAATTAAATAGGGATTTAATATGATCAAAAGATAACTCATGTAAATAAAATAATGGGTAGGGTGTGGTTTGATGTTGGTTGCCTTTTTTTATTATTTTATAGCTTTTGTGGCTGTATTCCTTCTAAAATCCATGGTTTTTGGTGGTATTTGCTTGTGCACTGGTGGTGATCTATTTCTTTGTGATGTTTTGATGTACATATGTAGCATGAAATCTGATTAATCGCCTACACTCGGTTAAATAGGGATATTCCCCAAGATAAAACCTATTTTGTGATCACCCCAGTTATATTAAATTGTAAATTAAAGAACCCCAAGGTGGGTAGCTAGGTGATCAATGACGCAAAAGCTGGGGAGGGGCAGTTCTAGTGGGTTGGGCCTACGATTCATGTATTGGGAATGGTATGCCTCTGGGACTTTGGGTCATGTATTGCGGGTCAGTCGGGCCTTGTGCCTTGGGCCTACGAGTCATGTACAGGTTCCCCTTAAACCCTTAAAAGTGGGATTGTCCATAATAAAAATAAAAATAAGGCCTTCGGGCCATTATAGGGAAATTAAAGAACCCATGTCGGTTAAATTTGAAAACGTTTGGTTTGATGGTTGTGGTTATGTGTTGTGCATTCTATTCTGGGTTCAGTGGGCTTGGTATGAGGGGTGGTACAGGGGGTGTGTTGGTGTCTCATTCTGAGAGATTAATTGATTGGGGAATGGATAAACATGTAGTTAGTGGGACTATCCTTTGTGTTTTGGTGTCTCAATCTGAGAGATTGATTGATTGTGGAATGGCTGAACTTGTAAGAAGCTGAAATGTATTTCTGTTTTTTTTTGTGAAGTAACGTCGTGTAGTGAGACTACAATGAGGAATTGTTTTGGCAGTGAGGCTATAGGGATGGGTTGTGAGAAAAGTAATGGGCGGTATTACTTTATATAATGATAGTTGGTATTAGTTGAACGGGGATGTGCAGTGGGACTGCAAGTCTAGTTTTGTATTGATGTGCAGTGGGACTATAGTTTGGTTTTGTTTATTGTTTTTTTTTTATAGTTGTTAGTTTCCAAAACGTGTTGGAATAATTTAAATTGAATCCCCTTAAATAAATAAATGTAAATTGAACAAAAATGGGGTTGGTTTAATGATTTTCAATGGTTGTTATATGGTTGTGCATATAGGGGTAGCAGCAAAAGCGATGATGGTGTGGGCTTGTAGTCTATTCATGTGAAACCCGTAGGTTGGGGATGAGTGTTTGATCACCTATATATATATATATATATATATTATAGTTCCTTATGAGTTCTATACGCACTAACCTTGTTGAGAACTATGTGCCAACACCTCTATTTCATGAGGTAGGGTGTCTTCCTCAACATCCAAGTGGGAGGATGGATGGCTGGTTACTAATTTTCTTCCCCGCACCCTCTTCCGAATCTTTCCACTTGGGCATATCCGAGAAGCCTGTAATGGCTTGAGGCTTACCATAGTCCAA
Organism: Viscum album; assembly: GCA_963277665.1. Classification (NCBI taxonomy): domain Eukaryota; kingdom Viridiplantae; phylum Streptophyta; class Magnoliopsida; order Santalales; family Viscaceae; genus Viscum; species Viscum album. The sequence continues at coordinate 597,123,665 of OY728134.1, read as the reverse complement.
GATTCTTCAGGAAAGGGTTTGTTTTGGACTAGGGGATCAGGTGTTTGCAGGCCAGATATGTTTTCCCAAGTATCTTTAGGATAAGGTCCATGTTTCTTCGGGCATGGAAGTGGTTGTTCTAGACCAGGTGTCTTCAGGTGTGGTGGTGGTTTTTCTAGCACAGGTGTCTTCATGCGTGGTGGTGGTTGTTATAGCCCAGGTGTCTTCGGGTGTGGTGGTGGTTGTTCTGGCCCAGGTGTCTGCGGGTGTGGTTGTGTGCAGTTTGAGGCCCAGGTGTGTGCGGGCAGGTTGAGGCAGTGGGACTGCGTGTGGGAATAGTGGTAGTGTCAAGATGTCAGATCCTTAGAAATGAGAAATTAACTAGTGGGAAAGTGGTTTGGGGTACCCAAATGTCGATGTGATTTTATTAATTTACTTGACTTGTATTACTTGGGTGAGTGTGCCTTAGTGAGGTTGGAATGGTTAGTATTCCTTGATAGGTGCTTGAGGTTCTACTCTTTTCTCATAGGGGCATTAGTATGTTCCCTCACTTGTGCATGAGAAGCTTTAGTTTCCCAACTGAGTATAATTTTATGCTCACCCTACGTAAGTAAAACTATTTTCAGGTTTCTAGGAGGACTTTTGAGGATCGTACGAGACATTACTAGCTCGGGCATCGATATATTTTTTGTTTAGTTTATTTTCCTTAGTACATTATTTGGGAGTTTTATCTTACTTTGTATCTGTTTTACTTTTGAACAATCATGTGGGAATGGATTCTTGACTATAATTTTATCTTTAGACCTTGGTGTTTCTGGGATTTACCATCTTATCTCTCGATCTTGTTCTATAAAAAGGGTAATGCCTTCCATTTATGTGAGATTTTATACCCTTAGTTCTAGCCACCACTCCAAGGCCTACTGAAGGTGGGACTTAGGGGTTATTATATCTCCTTCATCTTGAGGAAAGAAGGGCAGGGCACTTTTCCATCCCTTACCTCATCTTGGAGAAGGTGGGTCATGACACAAAGTATGCGATCAAATGGAACACATTATAAATGATCTCATGTCCGGAGACCATTACACATATTTGTAGATAGGAACAACCAATAACACCCAAAACATGTGTCGTTCCTATTGGCGGGTTCTTCCTCATGATCTCACTACTAGAGATCACCAATTACAAACTTCATGAGAATATGTCTCAATGCTTATGAGCCCCTAGCACCTGATATTCTAACATCTACTGTGTCCAGTCAGTAAGATATATCTAGACCATAGGTGAAATATTTAAGATTAATTTCATATTATCTTGAGGTTCTCATTATATCATAGGATCTTATATAACCTTTTGATATGATAATTAATCTACGGTCATTACCATTAAATAGTGGACACAAAACATTCTACACTATAATGGTAATTAAACATCTTGTATATCTAACTTTACACATGATCTGGTAATTAAAATCACTGTATAGTTGGCTCTAGGGTACCCACTATTACAACACTCCCTTTTACACTAGATACAACTTTCTAACCAACCTTGTTAGCTCTCACATGATTAAGATCATGATTTTTCTAAGTCATTTTTTAGTAGTTGGGCCTTCCATGATTCTATCGCATGGAAATTATGTTATTTGAGACCTCAGCTCCTTGAGTAAAAATTCTCAAGATATGGTATCCCTGAGTATATCCCTTTTCCACTATCATAACTTGACATATTGGATAGTAATAATATCACAATTTACATAAATATAATAATTTATTTACTTGGTATGATTCCAAATGAAACAAATCATTGTGTATAACTACTTCTTAGCTACCTCATAAGCTGCAATGTACTCAGTTTTTATGGGTATGGATACCACTGGCTTATATGAGCTTAAGTCGCTCATCACCTTATCCTAAATGTGATAATAGACCATAGGGATCTAAGGAATACTAGTTTGTGTCCCTTGAAAACTAGTATCCTTTATTCTCCATTTTCCATGTACATAACTTTTGTATTTTCTGAAGTACAATCAGATAGTTCTAACTACTTCACTTACAGTTCTCCTGGAAATAATTGATATCTTCTTACTACAATGTATATCATGGAAATATCAATTTTTGTACATATTAGGCATATGTGATTGATCCATCATATAAGCATATGGATTAAAATTCACCACAGTAATCTCCTCCCATGTCCCATACATGTCAACCTGGAGAGATTATGCCATGTGAAATTAGTAACAATTATCTCTTGAATTGTTCCAGCTTGTATTTTTTAATACCGTATCACTATATGTATGATTGACTATTTCCAAGAAATAGTTATATCTACCTCAGTAGATCATGTTCCCTAGAACTTAGGTTTCTAGTTTAAGTCAATATCTAGAAAATAATTTTCATCCCAGTCTTAACTAATTGTAAGACCAATATTTGTTTCTATATGTTGTCGAACATATTTTTTGGAAAACATTGTTTCTCCCACTAACCTCTAGTAGAAACATGAAAAAAATTCATTCCAAATGAATATTCTATAATCATGTTGCTTAATTCAATCCTAAACTGGACTTCGGTAACTTTCAACTTTATTAGAATTTTTTTTCATGACTATCCCTTTCTGGTTGCATCATATAGACACCTTCCATGATTGGTGTTCATGATATCCAATTCTCAATAAAATGATCATAAATATTAGCTATCACAAGTAAAATTCTAATGTTTTTAGGTATAATGACTTGGTATAATCGATCATTCTTTATTAGTACTACACTTGTACCATCCATGTATCATCTCTTGTGAATACCCACCATAGTATTCATAATTATAATCCCCTTTTCATTTTGATACATGGAATACATTATTGAATTTTAATTATTCTTTCCAGACTTAGTTAATTACCATATACTTCTTACTTGTAGGATTTATTATTCGCATTGAATAGTAGATCACCATCCGCAATGAATACAAAACCATCACTATGCATTTTAACCTTCCTACATAGTATGTGTCTCTGGAACATTCATGTTCCACATGAACTTGTGGAACTTGTTCATATGTCAACTACTTGTGCATCTCTAGAATTAACTAAACCCAAGTCAATCTTTCTCCCACTATCTCAAATAGATATGTTCTCCCTTTTATAGAAATGTATTCTATCACTTGAATACCACCTTTATATCAAATAGATTTATGTAATATCCTAAATGACCATTTGGATGATTAATTTAGATGCATATTGTGTTTATCTTAATGAAATTTTGTTTATATCCTAACAAACTCTTTGTATCCAAACACATATCCTTGCGACATAATGGATTACCATCATAAAAAATGTTATTATATCTATTAGTCATAATAGTTTCCATGTGGTTATGGGATATCTACATTATTTACAAATCACATCATGAAATATAATGGAAGCTTCTATAAAATGCAACATTTATGCTCTTTACATCATAACTCTGATGTATAAAATATGCGTTTAGGAATTTCTCCATGCTACATTTTGTTGATCAATGTTGACATGTAAGACTTTATAATTAATCCTCCTCATTAACATCAATGTCGTGATGTATATAAGTTAATGTGTGTTTAGGAATTTCTCCATGCTATATTATATTGATCGATGAATTCTTGTTCAATATATTCATTGGCATGCCGGACCAAAGCATATTATATCTTTTGACCATGCATATACGTCACACTATGATTCCTTAATTACTTAATGGAATCTAAAGAAGTATGTTTACCACTATCTTTCCCCTATAATTGTTCATGATCACTTTTTGAACTAATTCCATGAGTTCATGATGATGGGTCAAAGAGACTACTCAATAATGGAGTATACTGTTAAGTCAAAAGTCTTATTTTGAATCTTTTATTACTTTTTGTTTTTGAAATCACAAACTCTTTTTTAAATGAATACATATATTGTCTTTCAGACTTTATTTTTTTTTTTCTAACTATGATTTTTTATATGGATATGATAATAATCATACACACTTGTTTTATAAAAATAATCCTTTCATATGGCTATTAATATGATCCTAGATACATTTATCATCATACTCGTACGATAAAATCTAAATACGATTTTTATCGATCTCATTGTTATGCATTTCGTCGTACTCTCCAATAAAACCATATTTCCTGGTTTTTCATACTCATTGTTTCAAATGAATATATTCATACTGATTTACTGTTCACTCTTGTATTTTATTGGATAGGTCGTATTCTTTTTGTACTCACTCTATCGCATCCAGAAAAAAGTCTTGTATAAAAAATAAAAATTTTAAATCATAAAAATGTTGTGTATTCTGTTTTGATAAGTATTAAAACAATGTCTTTGTTTAAGTTATAATATTACTATTGGAGTTCCACCTATTAAAGTCCCTCTGATGATTCAGGAAGAAATCTGACTATTGGAGGAAAACATGACTGTTGGGATGAAAGCTATAAATACCAAGTCATTTGTACGAGCTCAAAGAGTTGTTGGTTTTTGAATTTACTAGAACTCTGCCAAAATTTCTATGTGAGAAAAGCATTGAATTGATATAGTTGTGAACATATTTTTTGACACACTTGACATATTTAATTTCTTTATTTTGCTTCATGTGATGCCAATTGTTTCTGAATACAATCGAGGGCTTCTGAGGATAGGAAGACAGAAGGAATTGATCACTGTATTGATCAAGATCTTGTGAGGATAGCAAGATAGACTCTCATCATCATATCAAGGGATTTCCCTAGTGTGGTTAAGATATAAATTCTTGAAAGTATAAATCAAGGGACCCTTATCCAAGGTTGTTGGGTATCCTTCTCTTTAGGTTAAAAGATTTTTATTCTTTTACTTGTATTTTTAATTTTCGTTGTTTGTAAAATAAAGTGAATTATTCACTTGTTCATTTTCTATTGTATACTATTTACATTTTAATTACTATTATTAAAATCATTTTGTGATTACGATCTTTTATAATCTGTGTAATACGATTCTAAACTCTATATGGTAGAATATATTTATTTTATTTACTCTGATAATCGTATCCATTGTGAATATGATTCATTACCACGCATTTGTGATTATGATAAATAGTGACCTATGGAATATCATTGTAGTCACTCTAACTATGATAACTATCGGACCTAGGTCCCTATCTGAATTAATTTTTTGAATACAATAGTGGTTGTGAATATAATTAGTTTAAAACCTTTTAAACTAAATCCTTTTAAGGGATAAAAATGAAAGTTTTTAAACCTATAATTCACCCCCACCCTTTTTAATTGAACATATACATCTAAATTTTGATCCTACATATGATACCTAGTTTTCTAAGTTAGTATGTTTGTCTTCTAAGTTCCTCATGGTTGAATATCTCAATGTGAGCTTTTTTAAAATGGGCTTGAAGGTCTAGATCATATTGATTCTTGTTCTCTTTTTTCCTACCAATTTATGCCAAGGTGGTGTATAAAGTAGTTATGGTTGAGACATAATTTTCAATGAATATAGGACTCATTGGGGTTTCTTAAATAGTGGGTGGTTGCTAAACTTCTTCCTCTAGTCAGAAGAGGAAGTAGGATAACCCTCATTGAAGTAGTGGTAAGGGTAATCAATAGTTATTAGGTACATCACTAGTGGTTTCTTCTGGGTGTAAGGCTATATATTATAATTTTTGTGGGAATTATATCCATTCTAAAATGATATCCATGAGGATCCAAGTATATTCCATCAGTATGGTTATATGAGTCATCTTTAGCACTTTTTCAAGGCCTCCTTTTAGGGGAGTGGATTTGGTTCTTCTTTTTCTAAGGGTTTGTAAGTGTGATCGGATGAGTCTCAGGGTGTGGGATCTCACCCTCATTCTAGAGGGTATTCTTATCTAGATATGAAGTATTGGGGTGGTCCTTATTTAGTATTCCTCTATAAAATAGATACAACACTGAGGACACTAAATCTTAGTTATCCACCTAGTTATGGAGTTAATTACTTATTCTATGGATTTATCCTTGTTTGATATATGAGATTACCGTTCATTTATATCATTATATTTTATTAACACTTTGGTTATGTGAGTGGTGTTTATTCTATTCATAATGTATCTACTTGAACCTTTTGTAAGGGATAATTAGTAAGGCTTTAAGTTCCCAAAGTGTTTCATTTTAATTGATGATGTGGGGGTGGTGTGGTAATTCCTTATGTTCAACCTAGACATTTTTGACCTCATCACTGGTATAGATTGGATGATCACTTTCAAAGATCATATTGATTTCTATTATCACAAGATTTAGTTTCTATCACGTGATGGGAGCAATCTTGTCTTTCTGGGTGAGTGGGGTCTGAGATCATGGATGGAAATACTCATTACTCTATATGGGGGATTTATTTCGCTTCGGTTTTCCAGGTTGTTCTTCGATGCTATGGAGTATGGTTCAGATGGTCATATTTAGATAGTTATGGACTGGTGTAATGAGGTGTTTCCATATTATTTTTATGGGTTATATCCCCAGTGAGAGGTTGAGTTCACTATCGATATGCTCACTAGGATGATCCCTATATCTTTTCCTTCATATCAAATGGATCATACCGAGTTGGATGGGTTAAAGGTTTAGTTATATAACCTTGAAATTTAGGGATCTATTCATCCTATCATGTCACCATGATTTTCACCAGTTACCTTTTCAAATAAGTAATATGGGAGTATCTAACTTTTTATAGACTATCATAAGATAAATCATGTGAAAATTAAGAAAAAAATACTTTTTGAGTCATATTGATGATCTTTTTTAACAACTCGGGGAGATTAATGGTTTTTGAAATGATTGACCTAAGTTTGGGGTATCTCTAGTTGAGGGTCCGAGATGATAATTTTCCTAAAATAGCATTCAAGAACTAGTATGGGCACTTTGAGAATTTGGTAATGTCATTTTTCCTTACCAATTCTCATGCAGACTTTATGGAATAGATGAACCAGATATTTAATCACTTTTTTTAATCCCTTATAATTATTTTTATTGATGACATATTAGTGTAATCTAAGATAGAGGATGGACATGGAGATCTTCTGAATATTTCTTTTGGAATATTAAATGAGCATCACCTTTATACTAATCATTTTAAATTCTTATTATAAATCTAGTAGGTAAATTTTTTAGTCCATGTTATTTCTTGAGAAAGAAATTTTTGTGGATCCCAAGAATATCCAAGTGGTTATTTCTTGGGAAAGAATCAACAATATGTTTTAAATCATAAGATTTTTTGGATTTTCTGGGTATTATAATAATTTCATTCAAGAATTCTCTTGACTAGATTCCCTATTGATAATGTTGACTCAAAAAGGGGTGAATTTTAAGTGGAGTGATAAGTACCAATGTTCTAAGGAGTTGAAGGTTCATTTGACATCAACTCTAGTTTTTATTCTTTATGATCCTAGGAAGGGATATGTAGTGTAATATTATGCCTCAAGTGTGGGGTTGGGGTGTGTGATGATGCAATATGATCATGTAGTTTTCTATGGATCTCATCATCTATTCCCACATAACAGGGCTTACCCCACCCATGACCTAGAGTTTATAGATATTATACATTCTTTTAAAACTTTTCATCTTTAACTCTTTTTGGAACGGTTTATAGTTTACTTATATCATAATATCTCAAAGTATATATTCACCCATATGGATTTGAACCTCAATCATAGATGCTGGGTAGAGTATCTTCAGACCATTGATTTTGATATCTCTTATACCCTAGGAATGGGAACATGGTCACTAAATACTTGATCAAAAACTTTCTAATCTTGGAATTTAAATAATCATTGGATGATTGGAGTTTTATGGGTTTGTTTGTGGATCCATGTCTAGAGTTTTTAGAGGATAGAGAGAGGGTGTCCTTGACTATTGTTCAGATCGTGACCTCTCTTGTTGACTAGTCTTGGTCTGACCAAGCATTTGAACCTGGCTGTCAATAGGTTAGAATATTTCTAAATGGTGGGGATACCTATATTGATTGGTCTCAATAAATTTATGGTACCCTCTTCTTCAGGAATTGGTTGGTGATTCCTTTGATCTTGAGGCAGGAGGTGATGCATGAGGGGAATTATTCTATTTGTGTTATTCACTCAGGGTATACCAAGATGTTTAATACCCTAATGGGTCGGTACTGGTGTCCCAGTATGAGATCTTTGATTGTGGATTTTATGTCTCGATGTTTTACCTACCTAAGGATCAAAGTTGAACATTATAGGCCAGTCAGATTACTTCAACCTCTTCACATCCTTATGTGGAATTAGGATTATATCTCCATGGAATTTTTTATTTGTATTACTCATACTCCTAGTGTAAAATATGTTATTTGGTTTATTATAGATATGTTCATGAATTCATCCCTCTTTATTACCATTATGAAGTAAAAAAATGTGCAGGAGATTAGGAACCCATATGTCCAATAGACCATTGGGATTCATGAGGTGCCTTCAATGATAGTTTCAAATCAAGATACTTATTTTACTTCTAGGTTTTGGAATAGTTTCCAGGATTTCATGGGAGACCATTTGAAGTTGATTATCTCTTATTATCCACATACAGATGGTTAGACTAAGTGGGACATCCAGATTCTTGGGTATATGTTTTGTGCATGTGTTCTTGACTTTAGAAGTTTGTGGGAAAGTTACTTATAATTGATAGAATTAACATAAAAAATAGTTATCAATAACCAATCAAGATTCCCCATTTTAGGTGTTGTACGGGAATCCATGTTTATCTCAATATTATGGGATTTAACTAGGTGAGTATTCCATATTGAGATTGAGTCCCATACTGGAGAGAATAGAGAAAGTTTGGTTAATCCAAAAGAGGTTAGAGACTTATCAAAGTCACCAAAAATCATATGTTGTTCATCATCATCACCTGCTAGAGTTTGAGGTTAGTGATCAGTTTTTCCTATGGGTATCCATTTGATTGGGACAACATTTCTTGGAAAAGTAGTAGAAGTAAGTGACACATTATGTTGTGACATTTAACATTATAGAGCTTCTTAGTAAGGTGACCTATCATATAGATCTTCTAACATGACTAGCCTTAATACACTATGTATTCCACAAATCCTAGTAGAATATGTATCATCTAGATCCATCTCATGTGAGAGTGGAAATATTTAGATTTATATCCTAACACCACCATTGTGGAGCAGCCTATTCATATCCTGGACTATAAAAATAAGGTGTGCCATGGTTGGTTGATCCCATTATTCCATGTCCTTTATAAGTGTTGTGATACTATAAATGAGACTTTGGAATGATAATTTATAGTGAGGGAGAAATGGCCTCATTTATTTTCTTTTGAAGATCCTTGAGCACATTTAGGGGACAAAAAGTGGCATATTGGGGATAGTTGTGACACCCTATGGGTTATTGGTACATATTATTTTGAGATTTATTTATTTATTTATTTCTTATGGTAGTTTCTTGGATTTGGAGGTTTAAAACCTCATTTTTTGGAAAAATAGTCCATGCCACATGGTTAGTGAACTATTACTAAAATCATGGTGCTAAACATACGAGAGGGGTGTTTTGGGGATAGTGGGGTTTTAAAAATATTGATTATGGTATATCTAATTAAAAAAAAATTCTAAAAACTATGTGGATTATGTTTTGGGAAGATAATGGCTCCAACATGGTTAGTGCATGGTTTGTCTAACCATGTTGTGTGTCCAGGTCATTACAAATGGATCTTGACCTTTTTTTCCATATTAATATTTATGTCTTTCTCCCTCATTTTCTCCTCCATGTGATTGAAATATCTCCCCACACCTTGGATCTATCATCCCTTGTATTTTAATAGATTTCATTCTTTACTTATTGATTTATTTCAAGTAAATATTTATTTTTTCATGATTTATCCTTTCATCGCCCTTTTTCACCCTTATTCTTTCATTTTCTTAGAGAATTTAAACCCTATATTACATTTTGGATAAAACTAGGGTTGTTGATGGGGGTTTGTGTTGTTTATTTGTGCCTTGGGTGTGTGAGCACCACCCATACTCAAATATTTTGTTTTTCATCAAATGCGACAAGATTTGGTTTAGTATCGAGGTAGGTGTCACTATTTAAGGGTGATTTCCCATGTACTTCCATTAATTATTGATTTTTCCTTAGTTTTTAATTATACAATTGACCATAATTTGAATTATTATTGATAGTATATCTATGATTGTTCTAATTATTGGAATGGGTTGGCAATTTAATGGTTTAAGGAGGATTTTCAAAGGGAATTGTATTTTTTCACTCTGTTGTTTGTTAAAATAGATCAAATGGGTTTTATACTTTAAAATAGCTTTTTAAAAGGGTTTTCAAATAGTTATTTCATGGTGTTAAATTCATGACATGTTATATTCATAGAAGGTTTATAGAAATGGATTTTAAATGGATTATGTCATTGTCACTTGTTGATGTTTATGTGTTTTTCATTGTGTAGCACATGGGAGACCTTGGGTGTGTTCATTTGTGTGAGTGAATTAAATAAATGGAACCTTGTCTCATGTCTTGGTCTATATAGGGAGTATTATCCAAGGAAATTAGGGAGACTTTAGGAGGGATACTAAGGGATATTCCAAAACATGGCCTTGTGGATTGCGAGTGCCCATGGAATTATGTTTGGGCCCATAGAAGATCTAGAGAGCTTACAAAATTGTTGTACCTTGTTTAACCAGCTAGAAAACCCTTTTCTTAAACTAAGCCACACTAGGACCTATTTCTTAGATCCCATGGTATGTACTATTTGTGACTAATTTTTTTATATGCTTTATGGATGATTTTAATGCCTTGTTTGGTTGTGATATATTATGCATATGTCATTTCCATTAATTGGTTGTATAATGATGTTATGCTTATGTCCATGTTTAGGCTATATTGGGTGTATTTTTCATGTTTATTTTGTGTGGATTAATTTCATTATTTGATCCTTATTTTCCATGTTTTAAAAATATAGTTTGTTTGATAAAAAAACAAATGGATCTCTAATGTGTTGTTTTCAAGTCAACATGTTTTGAAAAGATGAACTTGGTTTTAAAAGTGGGTTTTCAAACTAAACTTAGTGGTTTTCATTGGCAAAGTCCTTTTATAAATTCATGGGAGTATCCTATCAGGATTTGTGCCTCATACCCAACATATTTTGTTGGGTGTATTCAGAACTTGTTTTGTTATACATGGGTAAGTTAAAGGGAACCTTGTAGTTCAATGGCCCTTCTTGGTTATTGATGGTCAATTTTTTTAATGATGGTAGAGATGTGGTCTCATATAGTTTATCTATTATGGAGTAGCTTTTGGATTTTGAATCATTAGGATATTATGCATTGGTATTTTTGTCCTTATTACCTATTTTCAGTTTTGAATATGGATATTATATGTATATATCTTTTTTATAACTTGTGATGTTATGATGTTATGAAATCTATTTTCAGTTATTATTATGTTTACTCTGTTTTATATTTATATCTATTGATATTGATTATTCAATTGGTGTGGACATCCAATTCATGGATAGTTCATGCTATATTTTCAAGGGTGAACCCATTCCTAAATGGTAATATGTAATTCCCTTATTATTTTTTCTAGACCGTGGTGATCAAGAATACTCTTCAAGCCTTGTGGTATGTCAGCTCGAGTGGTGGGTTAGGTCAAATTGGACCGGTTTGCTACATTTATCTATACCATAGTGGAAGTGGGATAATATTACTATTAATATTGTCACTAAGATTCCTAAGACATCTAAGGGGCATGATAAAACATGGTTCATTATGAATCATATTAAAAATTCTTCTAATTTACCTAAAATTTGAAAATATTTTCCTATAGACTATCCTGCTAGGTTGTATATAAATAAAGTTGTGATAATTTATAGAACACTCTTATATATTGTCAATAGTAACCTAGGGTTTACAACAAAAATTTTGAGGATTCACCAGAAGTTATTAAATATAGTGATTAATCTTAGCATAACCTATCACCTTCAAATGTATAGTAAATTTGAAAGGAATGTCCAAACATTGGAGGATAGTTAAGGTCATTCTCTTTTGAGTTCCAAGTAATTTGGGATCGTTATTTACAAATAGTGTAGTTTTTATATAATATTAGTTAATAATATAATATTAAAATGGCACCATGTGAATCCTTTTAAGGAAGTAGATTCTGGACTCTAAAATTTTGGGATGAAGATGGACAAGGGAAGTTATTTGGTCTAGAACTTGTAGAAGAGACATCAGAAAAGGTAAAATCCATCTAAGAGAATATCAAGGAAACCCAAAGTAGAAAAAATATTATACTGATAATGGAATAATGGATCTTTAATTATAATTAGGAGACCATGTCTTCCTAATGATATCATTATGGAAAGGGGTCATGATATTTGGAAAGAAACGTATGTTAAGCCTAAGGTATATTAGGTCAGTTAAAATAGAAGAGTGGGTTATAATTGTGGAATATCATTGGTTTATGCCGCCAAACCTATCCCAAGTGCATGGAATCTTCCATATATCAAATCTAAGGAAGTATGTGCTAGACCCTTCCCATGTTCAGATGGTGGATCAAGTTCAGGTAGAATCTAACTTTTCATATAATGAATAGTCGGTTCATATTCTTGATACAAGAGAGAAATTTCTATGAAATCAAATGACTCAGCTAGTGAAGGGTATTTAAAGGAATTGTCTTTTGGAAGAGGAAACATGGAAGCTAGAGGATGCAATGATAAAGTCTTATCCACATTTTTGTGGATTAATTTACAATTTTGAGGACAAAATTATTTAGGTGGTGGAATATTAAAACCCTATATTATACTATAGTAAATAAATACTTCATAATAAATATTTTATTATTTCATCATAATGGTAAAACACATAGTAAAACAAAAAAATAGAAAATTAGATTTGCAATAATTGCTAAAAATAGTGAAATAGAACACATAAGAATATAAGGCACCACCATAATCTTAAACCCTGGAGGATTGTACTATAAAATGAATAAAAAATTAATAAGATTCAATGTTATTGTGAATAAAAAATAAGAGATGGAAAATACATGATATAAGAATGAATAGAGGGATATGAATGATCTAGGATATTATAATAAAGTGTATATATAAGGGTTAATATGACCATTGTAATCTGACTTTTAGAATCTGACCATTGGGATTTGACTAATGGAATAGGACCGTTGGTAATCTGACCATTGTAATAGTAATACAACAGTTATTCATTAAATATTTTAGTAAAATGAATAAAATAATTTGAAAATAATATAATTAATAATTAAGAAAATTATATTGATTAATTAATAGTAATATAATTATATATATATAACTTTCAATAAAAATATATTTACTAGAAAAAGAGTTTCTAACTTTTTGGTGCCAAACACATGCTTTTGAAATACAACAAGAGTTTTATTTAAAAACTAAAATTATCATATAAAGAAAATTATTTTCATAAAAATTAAATTAAATTTGAAACAATCACATAGAAATTTTACAATGTTAAATTTTTCTTAATTTTCTAAGACAAGAATATTTTTTACTAAATAATAAAATACAATAAGTATATACAATAAGTATTATGAAATGATTATGATGTAAAAATGATTTAATAATTAATATAAGTGAATTAAAGACCAAAAATAAGTTATTTTATTGATATAATTTATTTAAATGATTTAAAATGATCCTAAAAACCTATAAATAACTTTCCAAAGTCTAAAATGGAAATTATGTTTTTGAAGAAAATATTTTTTAGAAAAATTATATTTCAATGGGAAAATTAATATAAAATAAAGGATCTCGATTCTAAAACATTAAAATATAAAAACCAAGTCTTAAATTCTAGAAACCATTATCCAAAACCATGAGTAAAAAAATGGTTTCATATTATCCCCAACCTATATTTCAAAGGCCTATGTTTAAAAAATAATAAGCAGTTATCCATCATTTTTTATAAATACCCACTCATTCTATCATTCCTCTCCACTCCTAACCCATTGACCATGAATTTACTCTCATTTTATCTACAAATGATCACTCCAAGTATTTTATAAGGTTATAAGTGTTGAATTAATCCTTTAACCACTTTATGTTTTGATAATTACAAAACTTTACTTGTTAACATAAGTCTTAATATACTGATTTGTTTAATTATTATTACTCATATCTTAATTAATTATTATCATTAGGTTTTTATCTTATATATTATTTAAGTTAGTATTTACTTTGATTCTTATATTTCTTTACTTAAATTATCTTCAAATTTCATGTTTTTACTATTTATATCATATTCTACAATTTTTAGGAAGTTTTCTTAGCCGAAATAAGTCATTTGAGACCTTGAAATATTATTTATACATGATTTTTATTATTCCCACATAACCAATGTATTTTTTCCATGTATCCAATTTTTAAATCCATGTAACCAAATGTAAAACCACATATCCAAATTTCCAGATTCACTTACCTTTTGTATTTTGACCAAAACATGGGATAAAAACTTCAAATCGAGTGATTCTTATTATCTTATAAGTATATAGAAATTATCAACAATTTATTAGATTACATTAAATTATGAATCTATTTTATCATGTCCTAAATTATGTTATAATTCACTATATTTTTTTTCAAAATTATACAGTTTTTCATAACAGTTTTTCTATTTTATTTCAATAACAACACAAACTATAGAATTATGTTTAAGGTGATTATTGGTTATTTAGAAATATAAAGAATTATTATAAATATAATTAAAATGGAATAAAATATTATTATTTGATTTAGAAGGTTTTATTTAGGTTCAAAATTTGATAATCCAAGCTATTTATAGATTTCTAAATTTTAATAATGTGAATTTTCTTACTTAAATCAGCTATGCTAATTCACTTATATGATTCAACTATATGAATTTTCTTATGTGAATAAGCTATGTTAATTCACTAATGTGAATTTTGATACATCAATTTGCCTATGTAAATTCACTTACATGAATTCACCTACATGAATCTACCTATGTGATCAATTCACATACATAAAAATCACCTATGTGATAAAATTCATCTATATGGTTTTCTAAGTTTATGAAGGATTTTATTAAACCTGGATATATGATTTGTTTTATGTGATTTTTAACATTTAAATTTTTTGCAAGTTTATATTGAATATTCTTAGTGTTTTATTTGTTCTAATTTATACCTTGATTATCTAGAATCCATGTGAATAGGTTTTAGATTTTTTCCTAAGGAATTTAATGAGATTCACATGGGATTAATAATTTATGGATATTCATGTTGATATTTTGGAAAATGTGATATTAAAAATTAAATTGGGTGAAATATGAAGAGTTAATCTCAAATATTATTAGGGGGTTTTCAAGGATATTGATATTGATTATTAACTACTTTATTAATTATTCTAAACTTGGTCATCTGTATATCATGTTTTTTTACTAAATATCGAGAGTGATAACACACATGGATATTAATTATCCTTATAGTAAATCATTGGTTTCCATATATTTTTTGTTTCAATGTCATAAATTTATTGATCACAGCCTATTCTAAACTCCATCATCTTCATCAATAATCATTCAATATGTTAAATTGTTTTATTCTTTCTTTGTGTTGTAAGTGTCTAGTTTGTATCATCACACTTAGTACATTGCATAGGGTTATAATAACCTTACAAAAGGTATGCCTTGATTTATTATATACCATTAGAAAACTGGGTTTATTATATCCCCTTAGAAGACTAGGTTTTAGTTATCCTATAAAACGTAATAGGAAAGGACTACTCCTATAAGAGTACAGGTTTAGTCTATCCCATTAGAAGACTGGGTTCCTCTTAACCCGTAATATAAAAGAGGTTAGGATTAATCCTGTGAAAGTCTAGGTTGGATCTGCACTGGTAAAATTTTGGTTTAGTTTTCCCCTATAAAATACTAGGTTCTATTTAAACCCAAAAAAGGCAAGGGGTTAGGATTTAGCCTCTAAAATTCTAGGTTCGGTCTTCTCTTATAAAAGGTTGGGTTTTTTCTTGAACTCATAAAAGAAAATGGAATTGGATTAATACTCCAGGTGTGAAAAAGGTAGATTTAAATAGTTTTCACTCTCCTTAAAAATAGACATACCATAGTGGATGTTATCACACTCAGTTCATGAGAGGGGTGAAGAGTGGAGTGGGATCATTTAGATCTGAACCACTATAAAAATATCTTATGTTCATATTTTTATTTCTTTCATTTTATTTTCTCTCTATTATCTTATATTGGTGTGGTTGAAATATTTAATATTTTAACTGATCAATTTCCACTCTTAAAGTTTAAACTCTAATTAAATTTTTAAAGAAATAAACTTTACCCCCTCCCCCTATCCACTTCCATCACCCCTTCAGGACCTAACAATTGGTATCATAGATTAGATTTTATAAGGATAAGTTTAGTTATTTGATCTTTCTAATACCTACAAATTGGAATCAGAGATAGACCCTTTAAGGATAAGTTAGTTTTTCACCTATTTTGATACCTCATAATTCATATCAGTGGTTGGATATTTTAAGATATATTGTGATTCATTTTATTTTTATATTAATTGTGATAACATTTTATTCGAGTACTTAACAAGACTAAGGGAAAGATATTTTTTAGTGATGGAAAAAAAAGAATAAAAATGGTTTGAATTCTTCATTACAACTAAATTTTAAAGGTTGTAAGTATACTCAATGGAAGATTTGGATGGAACATTATCTAAAGAGTATTGATATTCTATTTTTGAGAAATTTTGATTAAATAATATGTTTTACCTAAATCTAATATGATTTATTTGAAATAAGAATATTTAGTTAAATATGATATTAATTATAAGTTCATGAATATTCATTATTGTTATTTAACTAAAGAAATACTGATAAAATTTATAGTTGCAACACTGCTCATAAAATTTGGAAACAACTTGAAACAACTACCTTTCAAGAAAGAGATGCTAGAAAATCAATTTTCTTTAATTATAGAAAGTTTGGACACATTAAATAGATAATTCAGAAAATAAAAAATAAAAACCCCAATTTTATGAAGCTCAAAAATCAGAGTAAGGTCAAAAATAAAGAATATAAATTTGTGACTACTTGGAGTGATTCTGAAAGATCATGCAACAGGGATAGAAGTCCAAAATAAACTAGTAATGTTGCATAATTTTCAAAATATTCTAATGTAACATATTCACCTCCACATTCTTGTTAAAGTGATCTTGGTTCATTTTCTAGAAAATATGGAAATATATGTGTGACAAGTATAACTAAAAATAGTTATTTTAGTTATGATTCTCATGATTCTTTCAATTCTTGAAATAATGATCCAATTATTGAATATTTTAATTAAATGTGTGATTAATACAAATATCAAACAAAATAAGTTAATTTGATACATGTGTCACTCAAAGAAAAATATAAAAGGGTTCATGAAAACAAAAATAATTTATCTCTTAAATTAAAGAGTCTTGATTTAGAAATTTTAAATATTAAGGAAGAAATGAGAAGCTAAATGAAAATATTATAAACATTAATTCTTATCCACATGAAATTTTTTTGATTATTTTTATTGTGATTAGAAATAAAATGAAAGTCTAAAAAATGAATTAAATGATATTATAAATGAAAATGTATTTTTGAAAAATACAATTTATAAAATAATTTTTTTTGAAAAATCATATTTATAATAAATGTAGTTTAAATGTTAATATTGGAAAGATTTCTTATTTAAATAAATTTAATGATAAAATGAATTCACTTGGTTGTGATTATTTTTTTCCTACTATGTTTAGAAATAATTTTGTGAAAGGAAAATATACTAAAATTTCTTCGATTAATTTATTTAAATGGGGACCTTATGGCCATTATTCTTGTGATTATCCACTGAATTTCACTCAATATTTGGGTCAAGAAAGTAATTTTATGTAAAGATTTTATTTCAAGGCCATACTATCTAAATCGTCTACTGCTTGGGTACCTGAAGTTATGTATTCTAATTCATGTGAAATTAAACTATTCTTTACACCTAGGTAATGTCTATTTAATTTCATATTATTTTTCTCAAAATGTATAGTTTTGTTCATGTAATTTTGTCACAATAATTATAATCCTTACTATTTTATTTTGGAAAAGTATGAATATCTTTTATCATTTTGGGATATTATTATTTATCTTCTATTTTGGTCAGTAAATGTGATAAAAATTGTGTTAAAATGTCATGCTATTGAATTTCCATTTTCTTATGTCTAGTGAATACATTATTTTAGTTTTAAATTATGGTTTACTTTTATGATATTATCATTTGGTAACTTTCAAAATTCTTTGAATAACTTATAATATGGTTTGTGGTCCCTTGTGATATTAAAATGTGTTTTAGGGGAGTGTTCGCCATTGAAATTAAAATTCTTATTGTACTACTTTAATATTGTCATTTGGAAAGGAAATAATAAATTTATAGGGAGTTACATTAAATAAAAAATATGTACATATTTTATTTTTGAAATTTTAGAATATGCATGAACTTTTTTTCTGGAAATAAGGAATCTGAAATAAAGGGGGATGAAATATTTGTTTATTATTTTTAAATTTATTTCCTACTTTTTTAATTAACTTTTTTAAATTTTTTAGTTTAATTTTATAATGTTTTTTCAAAATTAAAATATGTATAGTTTTGAAAAAAAATATGATTTATCAAGTAAAATGTGTTAAATTAAAATTTGTATTCACTATTTTATCTAAGCTGTAAATAAGGTGGATATTTTTCATTTGAAATTCATAATTGTTTTAGTAGATATATATATAGTGCATCTAATAAGGGATATAAAACCTAATTTTATTTCTAAAATTTTCATATCAAAATTTTATTATTTTAATTCGATTCTAAAAAGTTGGAATCTATTTTTTATTTTTGTTTGGAAATGCTGAAATTTTAAGTCTATACTTTCATGCATAACATGATAAATCAAGGTGAAGATAATGTGTTTTTTATATTATCAATTTATAAATATTGTGTATGATGAAACAATCTCATTTTTATCTTATATAAATATTTTGAGTTGATTACACTCATGTTGTAACATATTTAATAATTCAAGGGGAGTATGAGTATCAGTATATGATAAAATTTTTAGATTTTCATGAAATATATAGTAATTTGGAAAATTTATTTCAATCAACTATTTTTTATTTCTATACACATTTTAATATAATTTTAATACTTCTTATAGATACTAGTATATGTTTACTTATTTATTAAATTTTCACTTTTAATAAAAGGTTATTTTATGAAGGGTCACTCGTTAATTTTCACACAAAAAAATTCAAATATCCTCACTATATATAACAAAAAAATTAAAAACTATAAAGCTTTATAGTGGTTCCTTTAAATATGTTTTGAATCATTGTGGTATAACAATTTTACTATTTCTCTTATATACATTTTTTTATAATTTTTTTACTTTTTGTATTTTAGTTTATTTATATGAAATCAGCTTGAATATGAAATTTATTAGATATGATTTTAGGAATGTTTAAACTTAGGGGGAGTTAATTTGTGAATTCATTTTTTCATATTGAATTTAGAAGAATTTTTTTCTTTACCATTAACTGAAAATAGATAATTTTTCTCTTAAAACTATTATCTTTTTGATAATTTTAATAAGGGGGAAAAGTTTTGAAATTATACTTGGTTTAGTAATTATCAAAATAGGGAAGAATGTTGAGTGGCACCTTAAAACACTTAATGTTTTGATAATTACAAGAATTTACTTATTAAAATAAGTCTTAATACATTTATTTGTATAATTATAATTTTTAATAGATTAACTATGTGTTATCATTAGGTTGTTATCTTATATATTGTTTAAGGTAGGCTTTACTTTGATTATTATATTTCTTTTCTTAAATTATCTTTAGATTTCATGTTTTGATTTTTTATAACATGTTCTACATGTTTCATGAAGTTTTACATGGATAAATAAGTCATTTGGGACCTTGAAATTTCCTTTATACATGATTTTTACTATTCCAATGTAGCCAATGTGTAGTTCTCATGTTTACAAATTTTAAATTGACATACCCAATTGTAAAAACACATAGCCAAATTTACAAATTCACTTTACTTATATATTTTGACCATAAATTGGGATAAAAACTAAAAAATGAGTTATTATTGTTGAGTTATAAATATAATACAATTATCTAAATTTAATTAGAATTCATAGAATTCTTAATTGACCATTATCATGTTCTAAATTAGGTTATAATTTACTGCATGATTTTTTGACTAAATTCTATGATTTTTCAAAACAATTTTTTTGTTATATTTCAATGATAACTTTATCTATAGAAGTAATATTAATATGATTATTTATTATTCAAAAACATAATGAAATTTTATAAATATAAGTCAACTGGACCCAAAGTGGATTCTATCATTTAAAAGGTCCAGTTTTTGTCTGAAATTTGATAAGTCAATTTATTTAAAGATTTCGGATTTTTGGTTACATAAATTTGCTTATGTGAATCAGTTATGTAAATTCACTTATGTAAATCAGTTGTGGGAATTCTATTATGTGAATTTAAAATGTGAAATTTATTACATGAATCATCTATGTGAATTCTCTTATGTGAATTCAGATACATCAATTCACCTCTATAAATTCGCTTATGTGAACTCACATATGTGATCAATTCACATACATGAAAATAAATTACATGATCAAATTTACCTATATTATTTTGTGAGTTTATATAGGTTTTTATTAAACCATTAAATATTCCTTATTTAACATAATTCTTGACGGTTCAATTTTCAATAAGTTTATTTTGAATATTCTTAGTGTTTTATTTTTTCTAAAATTATACCATAATTATACAAAATCCATGAGAATATGTTTTAGATTGTTTTGTTATGAATTTAATGGGATTAAAATTAGATTAATTATTTAGGGATATTTAAACTGATATTTTTGAAAATGTGACATTTAAAATTAAATTGGCAGAAATATAAAGATTTTATCTCAAATATTGTCAGGTAGTTTTTCAAGGATATCAATATTTATTATTAACTAATGTAATAATGGTTCTAGACTTGATTCTATATATCATGTATTTTTTTATAAATATCAATAGATATAAATCACATGGATATTAATTATCTCTAATTTATGAAACATTTATTCGGGAAATAATCATAAGCAGTATGAACAAATGAAAAGTTAAAATTAGAATTGTTTTGGAATATTAATATTTAGTCTTGTATATCTTAAGGGGGTATTTTAAGGAATTTAATATCAAATTTTATGGATGTAGTAAATACTATATTAATTATTTATTATCCTAACAATATTATTTATACAACATGGTTTTCATATTTACAATATATCGAAGCTAATTAATAGTTGCTTCTATATTAATATTTTATTGTAAGAATTTAGCCATTGATATTTTGTATATAAAAAGACTGAGGTATGAAATAAAGAAAGAGATATATTTGACTCTATTTAAACTCTTACATGCTACATAATTCACAAATAAACCCTATATCTTCATTATCCAACTACTTGTTGAAGTAAACTACTGGTTTTCTAAACTTCATTGATTCAACATCCTGAATAGACTAAGCACTACCAAATCCAAATGCCAAAATCTTCATCAGCAATCATTCATTGGGTTAAATTGTTTTATTCTTTATTTTTTTGTAACTTTCTGGTTTATATCGCTACACTTAATGCATCTTGAATGAGGTTATACTACCCTTACAAAAGGTATGTTTGGGTTTAGTTTGTCCCCTTAGAAAACTAGGTTTAGTCTATCCCCTTAGAATATCGGGTTCTGATTAACCTATAAAATAGCATAGAAAATTACCAATACTATAAGAGTATAATTTTTGTTTTCCCCCTTAAAATACTATGTTCGTATTGACCCTTAACTTTGGATAGGTTAGTGTTGATCCTAGGAAATTCTAGGTTGGGTCTGCACCTATAAAAGACTGAGTTAGGTTTTCCCTTGTAAAATTTTTGGTTCTGTCTATTCTTGAAAAAATAAATAGATTAAGATTAAGCTTACAAAATTATATATTGATTATTCTCCTATAAAATTGTCGTTTTTTTAACCCATAAAGGACAAGGGAATTAGTTTAAGGCTCCATGTGTGAAAAAATATAGATGTATAGAGGTGTCACTCTCCTTTAAAAGTGATATACCATAGTGGGTTCCATATCCCTCAATTATTGAGAAGGGTGAAGAGTGGAGCGTGATCATTTAGATCCTAAATACTATAAAAATATCTTTTTTTCATATTTTTCTTTCTTATACTTTCTTTTATCTTTATTTTCTTATATTGGTGTGGTTGAATTTTTTTAATATTTGAACTGATCACTTTACACTATTAAAGCTTAAACTCTGATTAATGTTTTAAAAAATAAAATTCACCCCCCCCCCCCATTCATTTTTATCACCCCTTTGGGACCTAACACTAAGGTTCTCTTCTCAAACTTTAGGAAGGTTCCTTATAAGGTAAGGTTCTCTAACCTCTTCACTACATTTATTTTTAAAATCCTTCCATTTATTTTTCATTTCAATGAGAAATTTTATTATGATTAATTTTTATAAACTTCTTATTATATTATCAATGATATATCACCATTACCTCTCATTATACTATATTAATAATCTGTTATAATTCTAAGTATTTTCCATAGCTGTAAAACTATACTAAATTTTTTGTAAAGTGTGTGAGGTTTTCTTATAAATAGAATCCCTATCTATATACAAACAAGTGGATACTTTCTCTGGAAAAATGTACCTAGGGGTAACAACCCTGAAAAAGTTTGGTCGGGTAATAAATTTATCTTCACTTGATGAAAAATAAGTGGGACTAACTACTTCCCAGTTTGACACTCTGAGGGGATATTCTTTAGATGATTCACATGATCTTTATAGAACATAATTAAGGATTTGAATATATTGTATCTAAACTATATAACTTCTATCTCTATGGTGAACTCCTTTCATTTCAAATACATGTATTCAATTTCCTAAACACCTTGATCATCTTAGTCTGTATAAATTACCAATAATGACAATTTTTACTCTATACTTATTATGGGTTCTTATCTAAATATTTTGAATCCCTAGTTACTCAGTATATGATTCGAGGGTACTCACTTAGATATCCTTATTAAATCATTAACTTGGGAAAACTATTTTCATGATCGGATAATCCTTTATTCTATATGGGAATATATTATAAGATAAGACTCATTAAGAATTTATTCTAAGTATTATTATGTTTTTAATTATTAAACATTATGATATATCCATTTAGTATGTGATGGAATGCATTGTAATTTTATGTGAATGGAGGGACCCAAAATTATATATCCCCTCAGTGCACTGGTAGGTCTCATGAGACAGCTAAGATAGGGTAATGGGATCATCCTTAGCCTTTATATATGATATATTGGAACAAGTCCTTGATGACATGTTTATGATGTATGGAATTATGTATTCCTAGGATTTACATCATTATGTTATCATTTACTCATTTATTTCCATTTTCATCCATGTATTATGTTATTCATATGTAATAATTAATATGGAATTGGTTGTTTATGTGTTCCCATGATATTTTCTATTCCATGTTAGCTTCCATTTTATGTTATCCCTTACTAAGCATTTGAGCTCACCCTTTACTTTTGTTTCACATTCCCTAGTTAATGAGGTTGAATAAAATGTATGATCATATCTATATATAGCACTAAGGAATAATTATTTATACTCAAACATTGTAATTTTTCATGATGAATTGTAATATTTATATATCTAGTCTCTTGAGGAATACTGAACCTTGATCTTGGGAATTTAATATCATATATTATAATTTCCATGTAATAAATAACTCACCTAATTTGGGTGACCAGATTTTGGGGATTTATATCCTAGGTCTCGCCAGGGGGGGATTTTTTATATATATCTCCTAGAATAGGGATTCCCCTAATCTTATTAACATCCCATAGACTAAAACTAACTTCACCATGAAAAAAATTGAAGGTATTGCTCTCAAAAAATTACCATCTAAATATCTCATGTATGAGATCATTATAGTGGTAAATTGAGAATTATGAATTGTATATGACTTCATAGAGTCTGTTATCCCTCAATCAGTCCTCTTATTCGGTACAAATTTGGTCCACTAGGTAGGGTCATGACCACTCCTTGGATAAGTTTCTTGTAGGATGAAGGTCCCACTAGAGGATCAATAATATCCTTTGACATCGAATGGAAAAACAATTATGGTCAGATATGACTGAGGATCATTTCTCACTACTACTTAAGCATGGACTACGAAGTACAATACCATGATAATTGATTCCTGGATGATCAGAGCATTGAGAGAAATGTTTTTTTGGATGATATATTGGGAAGATAATATTTATATGGTGGATAGATTTTTTCTAGTGATGAAGTGTAAATTAGGAGGTAAAATCTATAAAAATGAAGTCTATTTTATAAAAATTTGTTGAGTAAATTTGGATCAATGTGGTTCACTAGGTCTTGGTGGTATAAGACAATCACATTCTGCAACTGAGTCTCAACGTGTTCAACCATCTCTCGGATCCGGGCAATAGCTTTAGCATCCAAAACAGTGATTTGAGTACTATTAATCTTGTACCTGTAAAGTATAATAATGGTTTATTGAAAATATAAAATATAAATATATAAAATACCTCATGGTGAACACAATATAAGCATGAAAATAGTTGGGAAAATTTTTTAAAAGGTAATTTTTCCCCCATGTAATTCACCCTAGAACTTTGCTAAGGTGTTTCACTTAGTTTTCATCATGAAACATATTCACCCAAGGTTTTTTACTAGTTAAATTAATGTAACTTATCTAATAACACTCATATAAATTCAATGAGGGATTAGTGAAGGATAACTACACTTACCTCAATTATCATGAGACTAGAGTTAATGGAGAGCGAAAAGCTACATGGATTACTCAAGTTGAGAGAAAAAGTGAAAAATTGTGTAGGGGATCTATTTATAGATCCTCAAATAATTTTCCTAAGATTTTTTGCCTACATTTTATTCTCATTCTAGAATGACTATGTCCTTCTCTCAAGAACATGCAACCACATTCATCTATCATCTTAGTGTGTCCTCATTTTTCATCCTAATAATATCACAAATAGAGCATTTCCCATAAAACCTAAGCATGTGATCCTTCCCTAAAATTCAAAAGTTCACACCATTGATATTTATACCTTATAATTTGACCATCTTCATGTCTATTAGATCCAATTATAATTTAGGTAATTTTTTAGCACTCCCTTTTTCAATGGACATCAAATTGATTAGATTCCTGATATGAAGAACACACGGTTCCATGGTGTTATTCCCAATTCTATACACCCTAGTGACTCTCCTAAGTATACAAACCTTAGTTATTCACCCTAGTTGTGTGCCCTATATATTATCACATGGATTAATAAATCTTTCATTTCATTCACTCACATACCATCTAGCTCACTTATGGCCTATAAATATACCTCAAGAGGACCTCATTTTCACCCTTTTAGAAGACAAAGAGACAACCAAAACTCATTTTACCTAGGTCCTTCCTCCCTTATTTAGGTAACATTTTTTATACCTAAAACATAATGGAATTAACCAAATGGAATAGTAATTGAGTTATCCTATGGTAAAAACTTTTTTAAAAGACCACTTCATCCTTAGTCCTCTTATGCTAGGGAAAAGGACTCACATCATCAAAAACACATGAGCATTGTGCGCATATCCCTCCAGGGAGAACCAAACTAGGTAAAATTCACTGAAGTCCCTAAACTAGATTCGTAATAGGGACAAACCCTTAATCCACTCCCAAACTAGGTAAACCACTTTTCCTTTCTTTAACCACATCGTTTTTCTTTAACTAGGGATATCACTTCACCCTACATCAAGAAAGGCGACCACTTCACCCTATCTCAACTAGGGTGGCCTCTTTTCCCTAAATTAACTAGATATAGCCTATTTTCCTTACATTAATCAGTTTAAACCCTTTACTTATCCCTCCACTAGGGAAAAACTACATCTTTTCTCTCAGTCCTCCACTAGGGTAAATAGTCACCCTTTTCTTATCCCTCCATTAAATCAAAGTAGTATCTTATATTAGACATACATTAGGGTGAATTAAAACATTTTATTATCCTTATACTATGGATAATACACACCTTTTCATTCATCCATATACTAAGAAGAATCCTAACCTAGGCTCTATACCTAGGAAAACCTCCTAACCCAGATCCACCTAGGTGAACCACCTTCTTTTGCTCTTAGAATAGGTTAACATGTATACCCTCGTTTCACTGTCAGAGCATCCATTTACCCAAGTCTCACACTTAGGAATCCATTTATCAAGGATTCCTAAAAAAACATTGAGTTCGCATAATCAGGGCATACACACCAGTGTGAACCCCTTTAATCATGTATTCCCTTGATAAAAGGTGTGTGTCAGGTTTTCCTCCCATAATGATAGGACCCTCAAGGTAAAAAAAAGATCAAGTATTCCATTTATAATTAGGGTCCCTGTCATAAGGATACTAGTGAGATTACCCCAGGATTAGGGTACCCATATTGGTTGATAGAGTTTAGTGTTATTCAGCCTAGTACACTCAATAAACCTTGAGGAAATGGGATTACTTATTAGGGGTAATCCCCAATATTATTCCCATTAATGATTTCATAAATTTGAATCATAAATGATCTAGGTAGGGATAAAGGGCCTCTGGTATCATCCATGCTAGTTTCTCCCAATAACTAACTAGGTGAAAAAATTATTAGCCCCAATATATTTCTTATTGGTTTATACTCATCATGATCCCACTCATCCCTCTTGATCCCATTTCCAAAATATTGGAGATGTAAATCCAAACATATAAGCCTCCTTCTGATAGGTGTAATTACCAACTCATTTCATATATTTCCATGTTATTTATGATACATACAAAGGTATACCATTCAGAAGCCCCATTAAATCTTCTATTGTCTCCCTTTTAAATACATGGATGTCCTAGTCACAAGGTTTAAAACTACATGACAACATCCTTACCTCATGATGTTATACAACATCATACAGTCTTATCACATAACCTTAAAATGTGCAAATCAAACTATAGGGCCATTGATTATCATTAATCATGATATGTAAGATACCTCTCTAAGGTTCATACCCAACATCTCAAACCCTCTTCCTTTCATTAGGGACACTTTTCTTATGAACCCATCTTGCTAGTCCATATTCCCTATAATACCACACCCTTTTCATTGGGTCATATTCCCTTTGATCTCAATCCTGTCTCAATCCTGTTTTCATTTATCCATATCCCTGATAGAACCAAACATTCCCTTATAAGGCCATGTATCTCATGATATCCTACCTTATTATTAAAAAAATATTCTTAATGAGACCTATACCCTCTAACCTTTGGTTATATTTACTTTGCAGATGAACCATAAAGGTTCACCAATGTGTAATTATCACACCAACCACTGCTAGGAACCATTCACCTATAAGTCTACTCTTCATGACTTTAAACTACCTCAAAGTAGTCAAGGATGCATGACCTTAAAAGAAACCATGTTTCTCCCTAATACATGACCTTAAAGAGTGAAATGTATCCTAGTATATGGTGATGAACTATGTGGGGTTTTATTCCCTTCATAGAGATATATAAGAATCCCTCTTTATGGGATAGATCCTCAACTCCATAATAACTACCTCCACCTAGGATGGAAATAATTTTTAGAGTTCCCAAATATATGGATTTAAAACATGTCATAATCAACTAGAAAAATAAATATGGAGAAACTATGATACATATAGATGTTCACATCTATA
The DNA here is from genome assembly GCA_963277665.1 of Viscum album. NCBI lineage: Eukaryota > Viridiplantae > Streptophyta > Magnoliopsida > Santalales > Viscaceae > Viscum > Viscum album. Next base: position 597,095,751 of record OY728134.1, on the reverse strand, counting down.
CATGATTTCAATTAAAGTGTTAGAACTGTGGTAACCAGTCCCATACTATGATTTGAGAAGGATTCATAAATATATCTTAAATCTATAAGTTATTCTTACAATTGGTAATAATTTACCCCTAATGGATGAGATGATATTGACCTCCCATCATCTCAATCAATGTACATTCCAAGGTGTCATTATTAAATTCCTAATGAATTCATTCCTTTAGAAAGTAGGTCTACACTGAATCAAAATAAAACATTCATAAATCACATCAAGGTTTACAACAAAAACACTAAAAAAACATATGTACCATAGAACATATATACTGCAGAACAGATGAACCACATAATATATGATCATCATAACTTATTTGAGTGTTTAGAAAACATTTTGAGCATGTTAATATCATTCTATATTATCACTAAACATTTTTTCATGGGTAAATCATATAACTACTTAAAAAGTAGATATGTCCATATAACAGTTTTATGGTAGTAATATTTTTATAATCAATTATAAAGTCATATTTATTTAATAATAAGACTCTCATAATTTAATCTAAGTAAAATAATAGCATTATAGAATATATGAGTTAAGTAGTTGAAATTTATAGAGAAAGCATCATAGAACAGTTTCATGAATTGTATTAAAATTACATTATGAAAATGAATATTTGAAGATAATATAACCAAGATTTATTGAAATTTAAATGGAGATAATTTTTTTCATATTATATATAATAAAATAATCTTTTATTAGTAAATATTTATTATTATCACATGGAGATGTTTTTAATCAAATTTGACTAGGATCTTAGGATATTTAAATGTAAAAATATATTATGATCATAATTATAGTTAATTTAGAGATTATAATGATATGGTGAATGGTTATAATTAAATATTTGATTTTAGAAAAAATCAAAAAAGTTAAATTATGAATTTAACATACAATGATATGATGCTTGTTCTCTAGTTTGAAGGGTAGTGGTTGTACAATACTATGATAAAATTTTGAGATATCACATTATGAACTTGAATAAATCAAGTCTTGTGAAGATATTATGTTTAAAAGTATTCTATTTAATTAATATTTAAGTACTTTTTTTTATTTTTGGGGGAATTTATATATACTATAAAGAAGATCAACTTGATGTAGTGACATATTGAACTTAAAGAGAAAATATTTTTCATTCTATTAGAGATATTTTATTATTAGCATAAAGTATTACTATAATATATTTGGATAAATTAATTATAAATCAATGATGATACCTTCTTATAACTCTCTATAATCTTATTTATCATAATATTGGATTAGTTTTTGACCTAGATGATACCAAACACTACAATCATGTAGTCATCCATCTTGAAGATAAACCATGTAATAATATTGTGTGCTTACTATGATTCTTTTATTTCAATTCATATGAGTGTGAATGATTTTAAATGATGAGTTTATTTTTTTAAAAAGAGAAAGAGTTTATAGAGATTCACGCATAGTGTTTTATCAATGCTTACTAGTTTGAAGTTTGTGACTGTATGATTTTAGTTTAGGATTTTCTAGGATGAATTTTTTTTAAATGAATCTAATGCAGGGACTTTAAAATTTTACTTTAGGTTTTTGTGATGTTTTGAGGGATATTTTAGTCATTTTATAATTTATAGGTAATTTTTTTCTAAGTATATGATTCTAAAATATTTTTCTAAGGGTTTCATTGATCATAGATTGGGGCATTTAATTAGGGTGTGAGTTTTTAAAAAATTGGAAATAAATTAATGTTTTATTAAATTTTGGAATTTATATATTTATTTAAATAATTCATTTTATTGGGTTATTTTTATAGAAAAGTAATTATTATACTATTTTAATTTTTTCTTAAAAATAAAATTAGAAGAAGAGGAATATTCTTATGGACAATCCAATAAGGCATGATCTTATCAACATAAGGTGTGATCCAATCATGGTTGAGTGAAAGATCTACTGGAGGGAGGATTTAGAGATTTTTTTATATGGTTATGTTAGAGAAATTGATGATGGGGGTAGATTATTTTTCATATAAAATGATAGTGATGGAACTATGGCTTTATTATAACCCAAACATTCTCATCTCTTCTCCTAATAGCAGAATCCATTGATCTCTTTGTAGTTCAAAGATCTAAATGTGGTAAATGTGGAACAAAAGAAAAAATGAAAAAAATAGAAATTATATTGCAAGGAATAATAAGAGGTAAGATACTTTGATCTATTCTCCTTCCAGTATTGTTAAATCGTATTTTTATATTAATACAATATGATTAAAACATGGTAGTGAAAACGATCTGATTCAAGAATGATTTTTCTTGGGAAGTTCTTCATGTTCTTCATTCTACTATGGATTTCAAAACGAATTTTATGATTAAAATAGAAATATTATGCTATAAAGATATATTTTATTTTATTCTATGAATGGAAATAAATTATTGAAGGAATTTTGAAAATTTTATATTATATTATTTATGAAATTATGATAATTATCTAAGATTGAATACAATATTTTTATTAAGGTGTTCTTTATTCTTCATGGATTTAAAAATGTTTATTTTATAATATTAAAATGTGATGAGAAAATGAATTGATTTTATCATATTTTAATGATGATGGATGATTATGATTTAAAAATAAGGTAATGGAATTATAAATTATAATTATGTTTATATGTTTATATTGTTAGTATATAATTGTTATGATTTAATTAGGACTGTAATTATATATGATAGGTATTGAATTTAGAAAAACATTGGAAGTATAATCTTCATAATGGCCTTATAACTCATACATAGGGTCACTACATTTATTTTAATAATTTATTTAACAAAGTTTCTAGTATGAGGTGGTGAAAATTGATTTATGATAGAGGTAATGTGGTTGTTCCAAATAGATATGGGTGTCATTCCACTCACTGGTGGTGATGAAGTTTAATCCCAACACTTACATAGGGAGTGTATCATAGTAGCATGGGTTTTTGTTCAATTATCATAGAGTTGTTCTAAATCCACATGGGTATCATTCCATCCTATATTTATTATCCCTTCCTTTCACACATTATCACTATGGTGTGTTAGTTAGAAGTTGATTAATTTTATTTATTATCTATGACTTCTAAATTTGTAAAAAAACTTATAAATTTTTCTAATGGATATGTTGACATCTTAGATTGTGGGTTGGTTGTGAATATGTGGATTTAGATAGAGGGATGTTCATGGGATCCTTGATTATGATTTTTACATGATATGGCATGATATTGATATATCGATATTGGATAAGGGTGTGAGAGTGACCTAGATTTTTTCTAAGGTGGGACTTAATTAATTTTTTGAGTCTCAAGGTCTTGAGTATGATCAAGGAGTAAAATAGAAAAATTAACCTAGTAATTGACCTCATAAAAATCTAATGGTTTCATTGGGTTTAGAATATAGTAATTACCTTGTGATTAAATTTTGATAAATTTCTTAGATAGTTGAATTTTAAGATATAATTAATATTTATTAAATAAAAAAAATATTTATCTTGTGAGTGTAAACATTAATATCTATTAAAAAATATCATATGGAAATTATAACACTATGAATGTTTCTATAATGGGGTATTTTTCCTAGGTAACATATAACCTTTGAGTCCATCCTATGAGTCCTAACCAAACATTTTTCAATTATTTAATTAATTTAATCGGTTGACCTATCTTTATTTATAAATATCTTATTATGGGTATTCCTCTAGGGTTGAATACTTTTATTTTCCTTGTGCATACTTTTTCCTCATGATTTGATCCTCTTTACCTCATGATCAAATCAAAAATTATATAGAATAATTCGGATAAAACATTTTAAATATATATATATATATATATCAAATTATCTACTGGATATTTGAATGTTAATATTATTCTCATTATAAAAAAAAGTTATAATTCATGGTAAATTAAATGTTAGTTATTCTATGCCTTGTTTTATGTTTTCCTTTAATCAAGATATCCAAAATTTTATATCATTTATGAGATGATAATTATCACAGGATTGATACTTAAATTATTCATGGTATAATTTCATATTATGTTCTTTGTGATGGTTTTCATTGGTATAAATTTATAATTTTGAGTTCAAATTTTATAATCATTGTTCATTGAATATTCTTGCTATTTATATGCTAAATTATCTAGTTTTATTATTGGAATACCATTAATATGTTATTATCAATACTAATAATAGTTTTCATATTAAGGATTCTTAATATCAAATGCAATGTGCAAAGGGAAATGAAGAATTATGGGGATTGACTGCTAGAATTTATGTTTCCTCTTATTTTTTGGCCTCTTCATTCTCTTCTACATAACTCATTCACTATCATCCTACATAATGGTATATGGTTTGGTGGATGACTAGAGTATGGAAAGGATGAGGCTAATTCAATGAGTTATGTATGGTGTTCGGACTTCATGTGAGTGGAAGCAGTGACCACAGAAAGGGTGATTCCAATGAGAAATGGTGGCATTATGTGTGTGAGATTCATCAGATGACATTCCAGTCTTTGATGGAGGTGGAAATGGCATATGAAGGGGATAAAATCATGAAAGAAGATGAATCTATACCAAATACGTGACATATAGTTCCCTGGGATACACTCCATGTATGTCACAATCCACAGTAGCTAGGGTTATTATAGATTATAAATATCACATGGGGTGTGACTCCAAGTCACACGTTGTGTATTTCAAGTCGTGTAACTTGAGAAAGTTCCAATTGTACATGTCGACTAACTAGCTAGACCCACACACTATGGGGGCCAGAGTGCATATTGTGTATATCGAGAAAGAATGACTCTATATATTTGAGATTCATAACTGTGTGTTCAATGAGACTCACTCACCATGTACCTTACTAGACATGTTGTGTAGGTCAATCCCCACATGATCTATTCAGATATAGTTCACACACTATATATTTAGGAGTATATATTGTGTATCTATATGTTATAACATGGAATATACTGGGATAAAACACCATGATATAGAAGAAAGTTCTAAATATCATGTACCATGATGCACATGTCATGTAGGTTGACTCTACATGTTATGTATTGTATAAATTACTACCTGACTATAACCTAGGGATTACATGTCATGTTATCATGAAGTGTATGTCATGTGCTGATAAATTTAGGGTGTTTCCCATATCTACTCACTTGGGTTTTAGAATCTAACACATAAGTAGTCCATTATGATCATTTTTCATAGAGATTTCAATTTTTCATGTTTTATTTATATTAAGGGTTGTTTCCAATATGCTTAGGAGGGATAGGGAACATTATCTTCATGAATTCATTGTTAAAATAAGGTTTACTTTTTCAATGAATTAATGGGGTAGGTAACCCCTAGTTTTGTTCTGAAGATAGGGTGGGGGTCCCCCATATGTATTGTGGAGTTTATTACTCCCCTATATATATAGTGGAATAGGTCTTCCATTAATGGGGTGTGTTTCCTCTATTTGGGAATGGGTTTGGTACCCCCTTGATTCTGATAAGGAAAGAGTATCCCATATTATATTTGGGTTTGGTATCCCCCTGTGTGATGGGGCACAGGTCCTCCACCTATAGATATTGATGTTTCCCAAAAATATAGGTTGTGGGTCCTTCTTCTTTTGGTGCCCAGTGCACCATGAAGACAAACCTGAAAGGGAGGTGAATCGGGTGTTGAAAAATTTTACCAAAAACCAAAATTATTATTTCAAGATCAAACCCTTTTGGTTTTTAATGTCTATCAGCTATTACAATATAAATCATTTCCTTATATTTTACCCTTACATACACCTATATGAAGTGTAGATGTTGAAAATAAAAATAGCATAGGTATTTTTACAAGGTTCGGCCCTAGTGAGAGTAACTTACTCCTTTCCATGTCAACTCCCTTTGAGTCATAGATTCCCCACTATAATCAAATCATAAAATAAAATGGGTTTCATGGGATCATCTTGAAACTTTATTCAAATAATAATACACATATTTTGTCACTATATTATGTAGGTGACAATCCTCGACTATAAGATGAAAACAAAGGGGTCTTTATACTGGTTTTATAGTCTTCGTCTTCTTTTGGTTATTTTATTCCTTCCTAATTCTGAATTAGATCTTATCCATTCATTGGGTAACACTACACCAAAAATATGATATCTACTTCCTTACCTTAGACTCATTGACTGTATGAATGTCTTCAGAATTGGATCATACAACTCGACCTCTAGTATTGACCTGGCTTCCAATTCTTCATAGAATTTTTAAATGGACACTAAAACACAATTATTTAAGACCTAGTAGGTTTCATAGGCTCAACACTAACTCTTATTATTATTTTTAACTAAATCATGAAATGGATACTCCTTCTTCGATATATTCAGTTCTCTCACCTTTACATTGTTCTCCCTCATAACTATGCATCCAAAACACAACAGTTGGTTTTGTTTTTTATTCTTCTCTTATTTATGTCCTCAAAATCATGGGAATAAGTATCTATATTAAATGCATTATCTCTTTTAAAAATACTATAAATGGTATGTTTAGAAGAAAAAAATGGTTGCCTATCAAAAAATCACCATTATAGATTACCCATTTTAGGTTTCCATCTTTTCACATGCATATTTTTTCATCTCAAGGAGTTTTACAAAAATACCCCTAATAAATGATTCTCGTCTATGAAACATGGCCAAATAAAATATTTTTTACTCTATAGTAGGCATTGATTTTTCTTCTCAAAAGAATCTAAAAAATACATTCTATAAATATTCATAGTTGTATGAATATTATAGATAAAATCATATCTATGGCATGGAACTCATTTTACTTTTCCAGATTCATGAAATCAAGAAGTCTTCTCATTTCTCAAGTCTTGTAAAAATTTTCATAATTCAATATTATTAATTTATGAACACCTAAATAGCCTCATATTAAGAATATTTAGGTTGTGATAAATAGCAGCTTGAGATTTGATGATTCTTCATCTGCATTATTCTTGAGAACCTGATAATTTCAATTCCAACACTAAGAAATACATACAGTGTAATTATCTTTTTAATCTTTCTCAAAATAATATTGTATCAGGGATTAAGTAAGATTCATGGTATTCGAAACTAAAAAGAACATTTTTGACATCATCAATTTTTATTTTCCTTATAATTAAATAATTTTAGAAACTCCTCATTTATTTATTGTTTGATCTTACCATTCCATGGATAAAGATCATGTCCTTATTCTTATTACTATTATATCACACACTAATTTAGTTATTTATAATGTTTATACCATAATCTAATTACTCCTGCATCTTCCCAATTAGTTTCATCTTCATTTGATTCAAAATATGGAAACTTGATTTTTCATCTAGTAGAACTTTGAAAATTTCCTAAGTATTGAAGTCTTATGATGGGAACTTCTAAGTCTTACATTTGAGAAGGATTATTTTTATATGATTACACTCAGTTAAAAAAATCTCACACCTAGATCCAAAATACTTATGTTTTTTCCTTGGTCAATTTTCATCAAACTTTAAAGCCTTATGATGGTCAGTGAAGTATTATAATGAATCTTTATGATTAGAAATTATTTATGATTGGTAGAGTCATGAAATGTAGTTAGAATCCTTATTATCTCCTCAAGGATTTACTCTCATCGCCTAAAGCCTTATGTTCAATAAAATCTTTATGATCATAGTAGTAAAATCCTTACACTCAAGACTTATCCATTTTTCATGAACTCCAAAATGAAAACTTCTATAAATGAATGTAAATGAAATTTTTCTTACTCCATTTCTTCAATAAACCTTCTCAAATCATCTCATAAATTCCTTAAATGGTTATTGGAATTATTAAAATAATTAAAATATCCTTAAAACTCATTCCTAAATTATTTCATTAAATAAAATTCTCAAGGTATATTATTTCATTGAATTAAACTACCATATAAGGTGAAACTCTTCTTTAATAAATCTTAAGACATATATAGTCACTTTAACCTTTATTCAAGAGTGTATAAATACTAATTATAGTAGATAACATAATTTATACTCCTCATATGGGTTCCCTAACTTTAGGTTATAAGGAATATATTTATCTATATATTCCAAATACTTATGATCTTATTCTTTATCATTTATTCCTCATGGTAGAAACTTCTCTTTCCTGGGTGGATACTCAATTCTTCACCTGAGACATTATATTTTCATTATCACATTAAAGAACCTAATTGAAAATAAATGCAATCAAACACTACCTTTGGTCCCTTAGATCTCCCCCTTTATGTTTTTTTTTTCAATTTCAATATATTCACCTTTACTCTAGTAATGAATGTGATATTCTCCAATGTGATATTTATTCCCCTAGTTGACAATAAATGAAAAAGGGTAATCTTACACCCATATATTTTATGATATATTTCTCTTTAAGTAAATAAATTTTTTTTGATAGTTTTTGAAGAAAAAAACCCTCAAATTACTTGAATAAATATTATAAATTATAAAATGAATAAAATTATATGGTATTTAAATTAAATATAATTTTCAAAAATAATTCATAATTCACTTAGTAAATACTATTGATCCTAAAGAACTATTTTGAAAAAAAATATGAAATTTTTTTTGCTACATATTTATTAATTAAAAAATTAATTAATAGTATTAAAATTATGAAACATTATTTTTGACATGTGTATAAAATTAATTCATCGGTTAAAAATTGGTTATAAATTAAAATAAAATTATTTGAAGGTAAAAATATATATTTTTCTAAAAAAGTTCTTTTTTCCACACAATATGTTTTTATCATAATAGATTAAATTAATTACTATTGATAAATGATTTTAATTAAATATTAATATAATATATTTAATAAAATAATTTAAAATTATTCTATTGGTTTTTTACTTATCATGGAATTGGATTAAATCCAATGTTATGCTTAAAAATGCATTTTTCTAAAAGCTATTTTTATTGTGTTTTGGGTGCTTATTTTAAAATTAATTTCTACCACTTATAGAAATTAAATTTGATAAAATGGTTTCCATATTTTGGATCATAATTTTAAAATTTATTAATAATTTCAATTTTATTTTTAGCCATTGTGAATTTTAACTGAGGTAAAAATTTAATACTATGGTAAGGGTTAAAAGAGTTAACGAAGGTTAAAATAAAGAGATATGGGTTAAAATTACCAAAAAAAATTTATAAATCCTATTGGTTGAATTTATTCATACCCTATATCATCCCATATTCAAAATTGATCCAATTTTGAGCCATTTTTTCATGATATTGACTTTATTATATTTTAATATTATTAATAATTACAAATGTGCCACTCCCCTCACTTATAAAAGGAAACCTCACTCTTATCTGCACCACTTGACAAATTAAGATCAGCTAATATCTACCAAAATACTCTAATAACATCCCTATACATTACCTTGAGGTTCTTTTCTTTCCAAAATACTCATCCAATAATCCTTAAGGTGCTTTTCAAAGGAAGATACCCTAAGAAGATGTATATGTTCTTACCGAACTTTTTCAGGTTTCTTTATTCTTAAACATACTACATATACTCAATAAACATATTAAAATTATTGAATAAACATATATAATATACCAATATTTTATTATGTTAATGTTATATCCATTTTTTATCTCCTTCCCATCTGTTGGAAAATGATAACATCACTCGTGCGTACTTGTGGATTGTCACCTTCACGAAGCGATGTGATTTGTTTTTCATTTATCATTTACATAGATGGTTATAAAGATCAATTTAATGGATATATATGATATTTATTATATAATTATTATTATTTAAAGGTTAAATATTACTTATCTTTATTTCATTCCATCCACCGAAAAGTGGAAACATCACTCATGTGTATGTACGGACTACCGTCTCCACAAAGTGATGTAAATAATTTTTCATCACCATATTATATGGATGGTTATAAAAGTGTATATGAAGAATAAATATGATAATTATGAAATGATTTATATTTTTATATGATTAAATCATTACCTAGGTACAAGGACTATAATTTTTGAATCGAAACATGCATGGAAAACAGACCAGTTTTCATCTAAAAGTTCATTTTAATGAAGAATTATAAATAAAAGGGTACTTGGATATTATAAAATAATTATATATAGTAAGTTATGTATGAATATGGTTCAGTAATATATATATTTATATAATATATATGTATTATATCAGATTTTTTAATGTGTATGAATAAAGATAGGAATTATGGTAAGGGTTTATGTTACAGTCTCATTTATTTTCGGGATTATCTATGTTAAACTTTTATTGAGGGAAATTATTTTATACTTATCCTTTAAACACAATTTATTTTTATATAATCTGTTTATTCCTATAATTTTCAATTATTATTACCATTTTCCCCTCTTTGGTACTTAAAATTACTGAGAAAATCATTTTAAGAAAATATGACTTTATTTTCTCTTTAGTCGATGAACTTTTTCTTCCTTGACCAAGTTCTTTAAAATGTTTATGGATGTTTTTATCTATAAATAAATGATTCATAAATATTATTTTTACTACCTTTTACTATATTTAAAAATTATAAAAATTAATATTTTCAAATGTTTTATATATGACTCGATTTTAACTTTTTACAAAAGTATGAAAAAATTATATTTTAACATATAAGGCATGAATACCCACCCCCCATAATTACCATTTATTACTTTGAAGATTAATTTTCAATTTTACATGGCTATTTTTGAAGAAAATATTTTTCTCAATATTCTAGTAATTTTTAGATTTAAAATATAATAAAATAAAAGGACATTTTACGTTTTTTTAAGAAATATTCAAATTCTATTTTAATGGTATTTTTATCTATTTCAATATCCTTTAATTATTTTTATAATTAATTGGGTATTTAATATTATGGTATAATACAATTTATTTCATTTTATGTCTTTTGATTTTTATTTTTTAAGTATGATTCTATGAAACCTATTACTTTCTCATGGGTTAATTAAGTTATGATTAAATAAAGAATGTTTTTATGATACCATCCGCTTCAATTATATAGATGGATATTATTATGAAATTTTTATGAAACTTATTTATTTTTCATGGCTTATGCTATGATAAAAGTTTTAATTTTGTTGATCTTACGGCACATATATTTATGGTTTTCATTATGTGATGGGTACACCCAGAATTATATAGGCCTCAAATGCGTTGGGTAATGATTGATATATCATGAGATAATATGGAATATAATGGGGAGTGAACCCAATTTAGTTAGGGTATTTTTTCACTATTATAGTCTTATAAGTGATCCTTGACTAAGGAAATGAAGGAATGAGGAGTTAACTCAATCCACTATAGGATTGTTTCCACTATGATAGTTTTGGAAGTGATACTTGACTAAGCAAATAGTTTTCTCTTCTTATGTATAGGCCACAAATTATGTCATAGGCTTATGATATTTTTTTAATGGATCATGATTTATTATTTATAATTTCACTCTATTAGGACATATGTATTTTAATATGAAAAATAATTATTTCATGACTTGTTATTATTTATCTTTTGTTTATTAGGTATGATTTTTTGTAAGTTATAATCATGTTCACATGCCCTTATGCTTATCTAGTTGTCACTTATGATCATTGATTTATGTATCCTATATTTACCCTTACTAAGAATTTTAGTTCAATATTTCTTATGTTTAAATTTCCTTAGGTTATAAAGAAAGTTTTTAAGTAGGGTATGTCTAAGAAGGGTTCTAAGTGATGAGAACATTGTTGGAGATTTTGAATATACTTTATGTAATAAGTTGATTATATATGTAGTATCCAAATACAAAAACCTTTATAGTTTCGGGGTGTGTATTATTATGATATATATTGAATATTAATCTAAAATGATGTAATATTTATATTTGTAATACGTGGTTCACGTTATTTGGTATCAGAGCATAGTTTAGTTATTTTTATAGATTAGGTTATGAAGAATATATGGATAAAACTTATAAAAATATATGATAAACCTAATTGATATAGGATGGACCTAAAGAATCCTAGATTTATGAGTGGGTGTCATAATATAAGACATTTTAAGAATGTTTTTCATTATCATATGACTTATCAATTTGATGTTTGATACTAACATTAAGTTTTTTTAATAAATGTTTGAAACCCATAGGAAGAAAGTTAACAATGGGTGTTTGGGACAATGTTGCAGTTTTCTGAATGAGAAACCAATCAGAATATAATCTTGAGTGAAAAATATTATGGTTATACCTAACCATCTATATCTATTTATGATTAATAACCTCAACTTGGGTGAGTTTACTGACACACTTAATAAGAGAAAAATAGAGATTAATAGGTTTTTAGAAGATGAAGACTATAGAGGAAGAAAGATTAAATTTCCTACATGATAATATAATGGGTATGATCACCCAAGAAAATTTCTCAAAGGAATGGGAAGATTTTTAAAGTGTGTAAAATAAGTGCATAGAGAAACTAATTACTAAGTAAAAATGAATATTTCAATAGAGAAAAATAAATTTAATCCTAACGAACCACTAATAGTTTAGTTTCATAAATATGGGGAACCTAGGAATTATCTGAGTTAATTCCCTAATTCAACTAATAAATTCTATACCAAGGTAATAAGGAAGGGCCTATATTATTTTAATCACTAAAATAGAGATGAATTTATCCTCCACTCCAAAGTTGGGGATGTCATGTTGATGTTTTTAAGAATGCGTTCCATAAAAATATTATTATTCTTCCTTTAGTGGAATTTAATGTGATTTTGAGCATTGATTAGCTCTCTTTATATAGAGATCATATTAATTATCAAGGAAGGGAAGTCACATTTGATATACTAAATCAATCTATTATTATATTTGGATATGAGGATAAATATTAACTTCCAATGAAAATTACTTCCATTATATGGGTCTTACAACCTATTCAAGAGGGATATTTATCTCGGATGGTTGGGGAGAAACACAACATTGAGTATATACCAATTATTGAAGAATATACCAACTTATTTCTTCAATAATTCTTTGTCTTCCCCAAAATTATGAAGTTGAGTTTTCAATATAACCCATACCTAGTGCAACACTTATTTTAAATACTCTGTGTAGAATGGATGTGATTGAGTTACAATAATTTAATAATCAACTCTAGGAGAATCTTTATAAGGGATTAATACATACTAGTGCATTACTATGGGGTACATGTATTCCTTTTGTTAATAAGAAATATAGTTTAATAAATCTTTGCATTGATTATTGGGAACTTAAAAAATTATTATTAAGAACATTAATCATATACCCTATATAGATGATCTATTTTAGAAATTACGAGGAGATAAATACCTTTCCAAGATTGATCTTTGATCTGGATATCATTATATAATGTTCAAGAAGAAGGATATACCCAATATATCCTTCTGTATGAGGTATGAACATTATAAATTTATAGTTATTCCATTATGACTTACCAATTCCCCTGATATCTTCATTGATTTAAGGAACATAGTTAGTAGATATTACCTTGATCGGTTTGTAGTAGTATTTATAGATGATATTATTATATATTCCAAGATAAAGGAAGATTATAAAGATCATTTGAGAATTGTTTTTAAGTACTTGAGGGAGGATATGATGTATTCCAAATTTAGAAAGTACAAATTATGGATATAGAAAGTTTCATTATTGGGTCATATAATCTCAAGAGAGGTTATATGAGTGGATTCTTCAAAGACAGAAGTTATTGATAAATGGACAAGAACAACCATGACGACCAAGATCCATAGTTTTCTTAGGTCGGTTGGATAATATCAATGCTTTGTGATATATTTCTCATAGATATGTAACCCAAAAACAATGTTTACATAGAAGGGATCCAAGTTAATGTGGATAGGTGAATGTGAGGAAAATTTCAAGGAGTTGAAAAGAAGGATGGTTAGTGAACCTATGTTCTTACTACCTAACAATATAGAAGGTTTTGTGTTCAATAGTGATGCATTAAAGGAGTATTGGGATGTGTCCTCATGTAGAATGATATAGTGATAAATTATTCCACACACCAATTAAAAATTCATGAGGTAATTTACACTACTCATGATTTAGAGTTGTAAGTGGTGATTTTTGTATTGAAAATATATAGGTATTATATTTTCAGTGAAAGGTGTGGCATATATACCGATCATTAAAGTTTCAATTCTATATTCACACATAAAGAGATAAATATGAACCAAAGGTGATGGTTTTAATTGATTAAATATTCTAACTAACCAATAAATTACAAACCTAGGAAGGTGAACAAGAAATTTGATCCTTTACATGTATTAAACTTAGAGGTTGTATAGTTGGATCTTGATTTTTCTTATAAGGAACAGCCGATAGAGATTTTATCTCAAAGAGAGAAGGTGTTGTAGAATAAGACCACTCACCTAGTCAAAGTATTATGTAAAACCATAATTTTTATGAATCTATATAGTAACACAAATATTTAATAAGGATGAAATATGATCATTTTTTCATCTAAGTAATTAAATTTCAAGGGTGAAATTTTTATAAGGGGGTAGAATGTAAAACCCCTAGATTTTATGATATTTTTCTATTTAAATAAATAGATGTGTTTGATATATTAGGAATCATTAAACCCTAAAATTATGTGAATAATTATTATACATTATAAAATTAAGAACATTATATGGTATTTAAATGATATGTAATTACTTATAATAATTCTTAATTTACTTAGGAAGTACTATCGATCCTCAAGAACTTTTTTGAAATATTTTGATTATGAGCATTATTTTTTCATATATATTTTATTTAAACAATTAATTTAGATTATTCAACTTATGAAAAATATTTTTTACATATGTAAAAAATTAAATTATTGGTTATCAATTGGTTTGAAATGAAAATAAAATAATTTGAATATAAAAAAGGGATGTTATTATAAAGAACTACTTTTATTCATGAGATGTGTTTTTATATTAATAAATTAAATTAATTGTAATTAATTAATAATTTTAATTAAATTTTAAGATAATATATTCAATAAAATAATTTTAAATTTATCTATTGGTTTTTACTAGTAAAGTAATTGGATTAAATTCAGTGTTATTCTTAAAAATACATTTTTCTAAAAACTATTCTTGTTACATTTTGTGCACTTCTTTTAAAATTAATTTCTTCCACTAATAAAATTTGAATTTAATAAATTTTATTCCATATTTAAAACAATAATTTTAAAATTTATTAATAAGTTAAATTTCATTTTTATTTAGTATGAATAGTAACCATGGTAAAAATTCATGACTACAGTTAGGGTTAAAACAGTTAACAAGGGGTTAAACTAAAGAGATAAGGATTAAAATGAACTAAAAATTTGTATATATCCTATTAGTTGAATGTATTTTAACCATATCTCATCCCATATTCTAAAATTATCCATTTAGAGGCACTTACACATGAGATTGAATTTATTATATTTTAGTATTCTTAATAATTAAAAGTGTTCCACTCTAGTAGTTGGGGTTTGTCTTAGTGGTAAGCACCCCTTAATTCTGCATGAAAAATGGGGATTCAAAACCCATTGGGTGCAGGGTACTATAGCAGTACTATAGCATACTGTGGCAGTGACAGCACTGTAGCAATGACGGGACTGTAACGGTGGAAGGTCACTGTAGCGACGGTAGGGTACTGTAGCGGCGGCGGTACTATAGCAGTACTATTCACAGAATGGGCCTTGGGCCAAAAAAATGGGCCTACGGGCCATGTAATGGGTTAAATGCCCACTGGGCATTCATTCTATGTAATGGGTATCCCTTTACCCAGTTAAAGATTTCTTTTCTTTGCTTTAATAATAAATGAGGCTTCGGCCCAAACCTTATAGAAAAAAGTGTTCCGCTCCCCTCACTTAGAAAAGGGAACCTCCTCTCCTCTCTTATTCACACCACTTGATCCCTTTATATCGACCAAGAACTGCCCAAATTCTCTCTCAAAATCCTTATTTATGAGCTTAGTTTTTTTTTCTTTCCAAAATACCCATCCAAGAATCCTTAAGGTTCATTTCAAAGGAAAATACCAAAACAATATGTATATGTTCTTACCAGCCTTTTTCAAGTTTATTTATTCTTAAACCTCATCCAAATTTTCTATAACCATATTATCATGATGTCATAAATATATTTTATATAATGATATGTTGTTATGTTAATGTTATATACATTTTACATATTCTTCCCATTCATTGGAAAATGATAATATCACTTGTGCATACATGTGGACTATCACCTCCATGAAGAGATATTATTCATTTTTTATTTACTATTTATATAGTTGGTCATTAGGATATATTTAATGAATATATATGATATTAATGATATAATTGTGATTCTTTAAATGTGAATTATTATTTAAATTTCTTTCATTCCATCCATCGAAAAGTGGAAACATCGCTCGTGTGTACGTACGGACTAGCATCTCCATGAAGTGATGTAAGGCTTTTTTCATCACCATATTATATGGATGGTTATAAAAGTGTATATAATAAATATATATTATAATTATGATATGATTAAGATTCTGTATATGATGAAACCATGACCAAGTTGCAAGTATCAGAACCGTTAAACTTAAACACGCATGGAAAATGGGCCAGTTTTCACCCGAATGTTCATTTTAATGAAGGATTTTTAATAAAAAGGTAATTAGAAATTATAAACGAATGATATATAGTAATTTATATATTAATACAGTTCTATAATATATTTATAATAAATATATATTTACTATATAGTAGTTTTGAATATAAATGATGAAATATGAGACTTGAGGAAAGGGTTTATGTTATAATCTCATTTCTTTTCAGGATTTCCTATGTTAAATTTCCATTGAGGGAAATTATACGATCATTATCCTCTAAACCACATATATTTTCTTAACCTCTATTTATTCTTTTAAATTTCAAGTATTAGTGCCATTTTCCTCTCTTTGGTACTTAAAATGGTCAATAAATTGTTTTTAAGAAAATATGACCTTATTTCCTCTTTGGTAAATGAACTTTTTCTTCCATGTCCATGTTATTCAAAATATTATATGGAAATTTTTATCTATAAATAAATTTTTTAGAACTATTTTTTTTCTGCCTTTGGATTTATTTAAAAATTATTAAAATAAATATTTTCAAATGTTTTATATAATTCTTGCTTTTTAATTTTTACAAAAGATTAAAAAGAATGTTCTCTTTTAACATATACAGCATGAACATATTTTCCCACCATCATGAACATTATTTTATATAAAGCTTAATTTACAATTATTAATTATTATTTTCAAATAAAAACTTTTTCTCAATATTCTAAGAATTTTTAGTTTTTGAAGATAACAAATGAAAAGGATATTTTCCTTGTTTTTAAAAGAAATGATCAATTGCTATTTTAATGGTATTTTTCATATATGTCAACATCCTTTAAGGATTATTATTCTTCACTGGGTATATTATCTTATTAAACTATCCACTTTATTTTTATGGATGTCTTGTGTTGATTATGTTTTAATGATGATTCTATGAAACCTAATACTTTCCCACGGGTTAATTAAGATACAATGAAATACAAAATATTTTTATGATACAAACCACTTTATTTAACTGGATGATTACGATTATGAAATGCTTATGAAACTTGTTTTTTTCCATGAATTATTCCATAACTCATGATTAATGATATTTGAATCATTGGGTATGGATTTAGTAAGTTATGATCATGTTATCATACCCTTATGATTATCTTGTTCTCACTTAAGATCATTGATTGATATCTTCTATGTTTAACCTTACTAAAAATTTGATCTTTCCCTTTCTCATGTTTTCATTTACCCAAGTTATCAAGAATGGTTTTAGGTAGGGTATGTCTAATAAGGGTGATAAGTGATAAGAACTTTGTGGAATATATTAAAGATATTTCTTAAAATAAAATGATTATGTATATAGTCTCCAAAGACACTAAACCTTTAAGGTTATAGGTAATGTATTATTATGATATGTATTGAATATTTATATAAAATTATTCAATATTTATGTATGTAATGTTTGGTTTTACTCAGTTAAGATGATCTCCCATTTCTAGCATATTGGGTCCATCCTTTAATTTCTTTTCCCCCTTTATTGTCAGATATCACTTGAGATTGATATAACTTTAAATACCAATCGAGATTCCAACTAATTACAATTGAAATAGAAGGGGAGGATCTTCTTAAAATTCCTCTCCATTTAAGATTAACATATAGGATTGTTTTCTATAAAAATCACTACTTACCAATTTCAAGTGATTATAGGAACTATAGAATAATATATAATCATATGAAATTAATTTGGAATAATATTTATCTTAATTATGTGCCATCAAAAAATAAACTCTAAGCTTATGTGGGTTATACCTTTGTAGAAAAAAATATTTAAAAGTTTAGACAACAATTTTACCTATATTTCCACATGTTATGCCAATTTTTTCTTCCACATTTTGGGGGCATCACATACATATGTTTAGGAAATTTCCAGGAATTTTTACTCACTTAAACAAATATATCAAAAGATTTCAAGTGTTGAGTATTTACCAAAAATAGTTAGATGATCATTATCCGTTTTTAAATGGAATTTATATACATTAAAACAAGTATGGGAGAATGAAATCATACCTCATCCTTTCAATTTTGAGTGGGATTTATATATTTATATATTCAAGAAGAAATTATAAATCTATGGTAACTTCACACATTTTAGATCTCCCCCTAAAGGGATAATATCTATCCTTCATCGCCATATATACCTATAATTGAAAAACCATCAACCAAATATGGGGTAGGATGAATCTTTTAGAAGCTCTTCAATTTTATAAATAGGGTTAAGGAAGATTTCTCAACCCGAAAACTCTTTTTCCTATAGGTATGAAATGTCTAGGCCTTTTCATGATTACTTCACCCTTCACTTTCCTTATTTATTCACCTATGAGAAGTATAGTATTATTTTATTTTCCAGCTTATTTTCTATATGGAAATAGATTCTCAACCTTAGTAAATAGAGAACTTGATTTATTTTCATCTTTCTCAATATTTTTATCCAATTCCAACTAATCTAGATATGTGGTAAGATAACAATTAGGTGCATGCTCAAATTTATTTTTGAGTTTGGTTTTACTAAATTACTATTATTATTTAGGGATCAATGTCATAAAAATTAAATCATTTTGTCCTACCATCATGTACCATCCAGACACCTCTACATTAGTTTTTTCTTTGAAATTCTTGGGTATCTTCTCATACTCTTTACTTGGAGTGTCAGCCACCATACCAATTTGACTATCTATTTCCTGAATTAGTTATATTATTTATTTTATATTTATCTCATAACTATTGAGATTTATGTATATTTTTCAATGTTTAATGGTTTTTCCTATCTTACCATAATATAATCACTTCTTCCCTATTGGTGTGATATCCTTCTCATATTTCTTAACTATATTCTTGGGATATTTTTTTTGGCTATCATCTTCACATATTTTTCTCCCAAGATAATAAAACCTTATTAATTCACCTACTTCTTAATTTGTGGTTTTTTATTATCCTCAATCTATATATGATACTTGTAAGGGTTGTACCATAATTCATCCTAGAAGTGACCACTGATTTTTAACAACTTATAAAAGTTTTCAAAGATATCGAACATGTTCTTCATGTATAGATATTTCCTTTTCTATGTAGTTTATTTCCATTTATAATGGTTCTTCCTTTTTATATCATTTATCCCCCTTAATTTAGGACTTATGGAAATTTTAAAAACTGAAATATAATTCCAAAAATTGATATCCTTATTCCTGAATATCTAACAGCACCAACACCTTCTAATAAGACTTGTTCTTTTCACTTTAGGTGTAAGTTATCCAGCATGACATATCTAATATATATTGGTTGAAACCCAAACCTTTTGTGATTATTTTGGGGTAATATATCTTATTTACAAGATAACCTCTATCCTTTACATATTGGTGGATGTACCAAAACTTTTACACTCCCAAATTTTTATAAATTTTCTCTTTTGTTCAGTACTTATAGTAAATCCAGATTTGGTTCTATTATATTTAAATGAGTTGTGGGGTGTATTTTTAAAAGATAAATCTAGAGGAATCTATATATTATCCCAATCCATTTGATACACCATCATGATCCTTATTTGATGTAGGACTCACTTTTAAATTTGTTTAGGAAAATTTTCTCTTCTCAATTGATTGGGAAGTTCCAATAGGTGAATTTTCCAAATTTTTCTTCTTGGACTATAGCTTAAGTCACTTCATGTTTATGGTGTATTTATCATCCTCAAATGATCTCATAATTTCTTCCCAATAATCTTTAAACTTTTTCATTTGAATATAATTCACTATTTAGGACTCCATTAAAGAATTATCTAACTCTTTTACCCTTTTATATTTGACTTCTAGTTGGGTAGATTTAACATCCATAAATACTTTGTGAAGCTTATCTTATGAAAGGACTACCTCTTTCAAAAAACTATTAAAAAAACTTATTTATCACAAATAAATATTTACAATTATTCATAAAGTAATATAGCTCTTTCATTTCAAAGTTTGGCATATTATTTTTTTGCATTTACAATCTTTGTGAGAGTGTTGCGACAACTTACTTTCTAATACAATGACTCTTCCATTGCATCATCTTCATCTTCTATATATGAATTTTCATTAATCAATCCATTGATATATGAGAACATATATAAAAAAACTTCTTTAGGATCCTTCTCAAGTAATCCTTTACTTCATAATAAAAGTCACTAAGTGACTCATTAAAATCATTTTATTCAAAGAATGATCCTACTTCAGAGGGAACCTTGTTCTTATAATTCAAATTTATAATATCCAAAAGACCCAATCAAATGGAACCTTAATTATATACCACTTGAGGTTCTCAGTATACCATGTATACATACCTGATAGGTATGGAGAATCAAGTGTGGATCAATTTTATGAAAAACAAAATTTTTCTTTTAAGATAACCCCCTTTTGGATTTTAATCTCTGACACCTATTAAGATATAAATGAATCAATTTATATTTTATACTACCAAATACATATATGAAATTTATATTCTGATAATAAAAATAGAACAAGTATTTTTATAACGTTCTTCCTTGGTGTTGGTAACCCACTCCTTACCATGTCAACTCTCAATCAGTTGCATATTCTTTACTATAAACAAATCACCAATTACAATGGGTGTCCAACAATCATCTTGAAACCCTATTTATATAATATTACACATGTTTTCACCATATTATTCAGGTGATAATCCTCTACTATATAATGAAAGTAAAGGGGTCTTTATATTGCTTCCATAGTTATCAAATCATGTCGATTCTCTTCTTTCTTCCATCTTATAAAGTATATCTTCTCTATGAATTGGGTAACACTACATAAACAATATCAAATATGCTTCCTCACCTAAAAATCATAAATTGAAAAAATGTATTCAAACTCATCTCAGGTAATCCAGACTCTAGTACTCTCATTGATTCTATTTCTTCATAGAATCTGCAGCTAGAAACTCAAACTCACTTATTCAAGACCAAACATGTTACACTGGATCAGTACTAACTCTTCTTCTTCTACGTCTTCTCTATAGCATCCAGTGGCTACTCATTATTCTTCAAGAGCATATGTTCTCTCAACTTCACATTGTTCTCTCACATAACTGTGCAGCCACAACATAATGGCTGCTTCTTTTTTCTTATTCTCTTCCCAATCTCCTCAAACTCACATGCACAAGTTCTTATATTAAATGTGTTATATCTTTTCCAAATACCATAAATGGTATAATGAGAATAATATACAACTATCTATGAAAAATAACCATTATAAAATACACATTATAGGTTTTTATGTATTCTCATGCACACTTTTTTCAACTCAAGTAGTATTCAATAAATACCCTTAATAAATTCTTCTCTTTTATGAAACACATACAAATAAATATTATTTATTCTATAATAATCATGAATTCTTCTTATCAAAATAATCCAAAAAATCCACACTATAAATATTTATAATTGTATAAATATAATACAAAAAAACATATCTATAGTTTGTAAATAATATTTATTTTCCAGATACATGAAATCTGGAAGTCGTCTCATTTATCAAGTCTTGTACAAATTCTTAGACTTCAATATTAGTAACTCGAAAACACTCAAATAGCCTCGAATAAATAAAATGTAGGGTATGATAAATATTATCTTCAGGTTCTATGGTTCTTAATCGACATTATTCTTGAAAACCCAATAATATTAAATTCATCACAGAGAAATACATGTATTAGAACTTTCCTTTCTATATTCTACAAAATATGCTCAAATCATGGCTTGAGTAAGATCCATTATGTTCTAAACTCAAATTCATTTTATCAACATCATTCGAATATATTTTCCTAAAAATTAATTATTTTTGGATACTCCTCTTTATTATTCTTTGATCTCCCCTTTATATGGATGAAGATCATCTCATATTTCTTCACATGATAATATCACACACCAATTTTTGTGTTTAAGATGTTTATACCATGATAAAATAACTTTTTCAGCATCCCAATTAGTTTAATCTTAATAAAATTAAAAATAAGTAAACTTGAGTTTTCATGCATCAAAACTATAAAAATTTCCTACGTGTTGAATTATTGTGCTAAGAACTTAAAAGTATTACAATTGAAAATATGTATGTTCAGAGACTTATTATCAATGAAATAAGTATTATTCTTATCTCCAAAAAACTTATACTCTTTCCTTGGTCAATTTTTAATAGACTTGAAAGATTTATGATGGGTAGTGAAGTATTATAGTGAAGCTTTAAAAATAGTAAATACTTACAATCAATAGATTCATGTGATATAGTTCAAATCCTTAAAATCGCCACAAAGATTTACACTCATCACCAAAATTATTATGTTCATAAAAAATTTTATGGTTATAATAGGAAAATCCTTACACTCAAAACTTATCCATTTTTCATGAACTCTAATATACAGACTTCTACAAATATCTTAAAATGTTCTTCTTCTTGCTCCATGTGACAACTGGGCCCTGGTGACAGCACAGACACCCCACCTTAACATGGCCATCGGGTCCTGGCCCACCAGGTACCACCAGTTGCCCCGCAGACACGTGGTCCCCACCCAAGGGTCCACCCACATTCCTGAATGGGTCATCTGACTAATGAAACTCCCCATAGTCCAACACATGTCCTTTCTAGTGTGCTTTGTCCTCACTCACACATACCCTGGAAAACTTCCCAGAAGGTTACTCATCCTGATCACTACTTCAGGCCAAGCACGCTTAACTGTCGAGTTCTAATCAGGTAGGTTCCCGAAAAAAAAATTTGCACCTTGTTGACATGAGTCATAGCATTTAATCATTTAACCCTATATCATTCGGAGGTGTTACAAGCACCCCCCCTTTAGAGCACAACGTCCTTGTTGTGAGCCCTACATCTCAACTCAGGCAGTGCACCGCACTTAAGGATGGTTTCCTCCTCTGATACCAAATGTGAAAACTGGGCCCCAGTGACAGCACAGACACCCCACCTTAACATGGTCATCGGGTCCTGGTCCACCAGGTACCACCAGTTGCCCTGCTGACACGTGGTTCCCACCCAAGGTTCCACCCACATGCCTGAACGGGTCATCTGATTAATGATAGTCCACACAGGCCAACACATGTCCTTTCCAGTGTGCTTTGTCCTCACTCACACATACCCTGGGAAACTTCCCATAAGGTCACCCATCCTAATCACTACTCCAGGCCAAGCACGCTTAACGGTGGAGTTCTAATCAAGTAGGCTCCCGAAAAGGAAGGTGCACCTTGTTGACATGAGTCATATCATTTATTCATTTAAACCTATATCATTAGGGGGTGTTACACTCCAGGTATTCTCCAAACCTTATAAAATAATCTCAAAACTTCTTGAAATGATTTTTTTAATTATTATAATAAATAAAAAATCCAAACTCATTCTTGAGGTGTAGAAAATAAAATACTCAAAGTAGATTATTTCCTATAATTAATTTCCAACTTAGGTACAACTCTTATTCAATCAATCCTGGTCTATATTTTTTCACTTCACCCTTCATCCAGGAGTGTATAAACACTCATTAAAGTAGCCAACATACTTTATACTCCTCATATGGGTTATCTAAATTTAGGTTCTAATGAATCTGTCCATCCATCTATTCCAAGGAATTATGGTCTAATTCTTTCCCATTTATTCCTCATGGAAGAAACTCCTATTTCATGGGTGGATAGTCACTTCTTCACCTGATACCTTTTATTTTAATTATCACATTGATAAAACAAATTTAAAACAAATAGAATCAAACACTACCTTTGGTAACTTCACCTCTATTAGGATCTGGTACCCCCTTGACTAGTGATCTCCTCAATGAGGTGTAGGTCCCTTACTATGGTTATAATGAGGTTTCATGGATGTTATTAATTATGGGTAGATATAATGATGTGTGATTTGACTTGTGAGTCTTACGCCATGACAGGTATACTCACTTTACTCTAAGATATGATTTATTACTAGGTTGTTGACTTCATGATTTATGAGAATTTAGTTCCTTTGGTATCCTTGGTTGTTGTGGGATAAGATCTTTCATGGAGATGAGTTGTAAATATTGATATTATTACTTTTCCATGGTTGTTTTAAGTTAAGACCATATATTTTCCTTTATAGATACCCTTATTATTTCCATCGGGCCTTGGTTTTTGATTCGACCAATTATTTTATCTTTACTTTTTGTTTTTATGGATTCATACTATGTATGTTTATACTTTACCTTATATAAGACTTATTCTCACATATGGTGTGTATGTGTTGGTGTTGTATTGTTTAATGATTACTTTGGTAGGCATAGATCTAGAGGGTCTAGTAGAGTCTGTGCATGGTGTTATATGGGGGTAAATGGAACAGATGGTTGCAAATAATGTTCTATTACTAGTATTTCTTATAGTGTTGAGGTTTTTTCCCCCATAACATCTCATTTTTGTTCAGTGATGTTATTTTGTTGTATATTTACATTTTGGTTAACCTTAGTGGAATTATACTAGTTAGTTTTATTCTTATTCATTCATTTTTATATAGTTAATTTCTTATATCTATATAATGATGGTGGTTATTAGTTATATATATTGTGTATTGGATATGAATTTTTGTTACAAGTTGATATAGGCTAAGGCCTCCCATATATTTTATGTCTTCTTTATGATAGTTTTCAACCATTAACCTATTAGAGGCAGGGTATGGGTGGAACACTTGTCTTAATTCAAACCCAGGTGGGGTCTCGGTGGGTTAGGTCATGTTAAAATAGTATTATGGTTTTTTGAGACTCATTGATAGATTTTGGATTTAGTTTTCATATGAGTATTTGTTCAGGGATATAGGGAAGTAATGTTAAGGGGGTATTATGTTCGTTTATCAGGCTAGGGAACCTAGTGAAGGTGAAATAGTCAAAAAATCCTTTATCTAGGACTTTGAACACCTATAAGTTGACCCAGAACTCTAAGGAATAATTTTAAGGGTACAATTAAGTTTTTGGATGTATCATATAGTTTTCAGTTGTTATTTTCCATTAGATTATTATGTAAGATCACCCATATATGATCTAGTAACTATAGGATTATCCTAACTATTAGAGGATCATACCCATAGGTATCCATCTTGGATTCAAAGGCAAGGTCATGAAGATACCATACCAATGATTAATCCTATCATCATTGATTAGTTGGTCAATGAGAAATTTATTCAATGACTCAATTTATATGTATCTTTACTCCCTAGGAAAAGGGAGAATCATCCACCATAAATACTTGTAAAAGACCTTCTTATATAATAGATAGTAGTTCCCACTTAAACTGATGAGACTGTACATAGAATAAAGTTGTTGTATATGTTCTAGAAGTAGAGGCATAATGGGTTTATGAGGTGAGTCTGATCCTAAAGTGATATAGGATTTCTTAGAGTCTAAGACTCATTTATCTCTTATGGTTTGGACAACAACCAACCAAATAGTGTTTCTTTCCTTGGAATTTTATTTTCATGGAATAGCGAGCCATTGGATGGCATTTAACCAATACTATAATGGTAATACACTATCATGGTTGGAATTAAAGATCTTTTTCAAGAAGTTCTACTCAACAGTGTTGAATATAACTTGAATTTGGAAGGATCTGGATACTCTTCAGGGTAGAAAGATCATGAAAAAGATACATGTTGGGGTTTATAAATGAGGTACTATATGGGTGTGATTCATGATGTAATTTTTTCAATATCACGAGTTCAATAAATATCTCCATAGTGAGATTAAAACTAGAGTCATTCCTTTCTATATTCCCCCACTTACACTGGAAACCTAGAGTGAGTATTGGAAGTTGGGATTTTCCTATTAGAAGTGTACCCTACCTGGAAATAGGTTGAAGTTTCCTTGTAGTTAGCCAGAGTGGTTTTATGATTATACCCCCACTTTTCAAGATATAATTAAGATCATGGGACTTTATGTTATAGTTATAGTGGATTTTATAAGGAATAAATATCATAGGATTTATAACTACAATGGTAAGAGATAGGTGGATCATTGGGCCACCTACATCGCCACAACAAAATATTTTTAATCAGAAGAAATGTGCTAATAATAAAGCTATAAATGATTTCACATGGAGGATGTATTTGATTAGAAAGTACCTATGATTATAATGGTATGATATGTGTACGGACCTAGTTTTATCCTTGTAAGATTTTAGAATATTTCTACATATATTTTCAGAGCTAGGCGCTGAGACGGTGTGCAATTCCAAGTCCCAGTGTGCCTAGAATAAATTATAAAAAAATATTTAGTATATGTTATACTATTAACATGAAGTAAATGGGATATATCTAAAATGGTATCTCGGATCAGAAATATGAGGCCACAGTTAAGTCTGGAGTGTGGTGTTTACCCAATGCGGGACATAACTTTTGTCGGTGCGGGCCTTCTATAGAAAACTCTGCAGAGGACGTAACTATAAATAAAATAATTAATTTAAATTATTTTATCTTAGATATTAATTTGAATAAATATTAAACGAGGACTCATATTGGAAATTTGAGACCGTCGTTGAGTTTGTAATGGGGTGTTTTCCCTAGGGGCGATCTCAGGTGAGAGGGCGCGGGAGGTTCGGTTTCCGTAACTTCTGGCAGTTTCCTATAAATAGGAGTTTAGAGAAATGATTTAGAGTTATCTCATTTCTATCAAGAATGGTGAAGCTCTAGCCATCTACTTTCAACAGTGATTCAACATCTGAATTTCATCATATCGCAATGAAAATGAAGACACTAGTATATCAGAGTGTAGTGGACACAAGGCAGATCCAAAATCAAGGTAGGATTACTATTTTGGATTTTGTAGCTCCATGATTGAAATTTCATTGTCAAAAATCATTTCCATTTAAATTATCTACTTTATAATCCTTTTTGATGTCCAAACTAACAATGGTCATTGTTCTATTTGATTTTGGGATTTCTCATTCTTTACGTTCTTTGATGATAACTTTTTTCCATGCTCAAATGACCTCCGATCTTGGATAAAGACACATATCTGTGAATCTCTCAACACGAGGAGTCCCTATCTATGCTCAAATTCTAGTTTCAAGTGCCAGAGGAGTTTTGGTGGTGAGCAGAAGATCCACCAACTTTTCATCACATTGAAACGTGACGATTCTTCGAGTGGAGACCACCGTAGTCTAGATCGGGATCCAAGAATTCCAAATCTGGTCTCAAAATAATTTTCTGACCACTAGAGTGGTTCAAGTGGTTCACAGAAGGTGGCAATGGTGAGTGTTAGGTAGGGTGAGGCTCCGGTAAGGTGGTGGCATGGCGGGTCCAGCAAGAGTGGGGTGGAGACTGCGGCGATGGCGTGGCAGGCCGTGGCGGGCTATAGGCGAAGCGCTGCGGGACGGCGCACAGAGGCCGCTGAAGCAGGATGATGGTGGTGGCTGGTGGCCAGCCACAGGAACCCCCCCCCCCCACCCCTTATGGGTCTCAGAAAAAGAAATAAACTAAAAAAATAATAATAATAATAATATTATTATTATTATTATTATTATTATTATTATTATTATTATTAAAAGTTTCAAACACCGATAACTCCTAAACAGAGCATCTGTTTTTCATGCCGTCTACGGCCAAAAATTCTTATTATTGAGACAGATATTTTTATACTAGTTCGTAACTTTTATTTTTTTGTTTTTTTGGCTCGGTTCCATCAAATTTTTGAGTTTAATAATAATAATATAATTATTATTATTAAGAAATCTTGTATCAGACCTAGCTTGCAAACTGGATGTCTGATTCCTGTGCCTTCTATGGTGTCACGACCATTTCTTCAAGTCGGACCTTTTGAGGCTATTTTTTGATTTATTTATAATTCATGGTCGAGGATCAATGGCACAAAAAGTCCGCTTATAATAATAATAATATAATTATTATTTTTCGGGAAACTTTTATTGGATCGTACGTCTGTATACGACGTCTGATTGATGTGTTTTCGGAGTCATTGTGACCCTAGATTTGAGGCATACTTTTCAATACTAATTCCTGGTGCTTAAAACAAAATGGAGGTGCGGGTCCCATGAGGCTCGATTTGGGTGTTTGCGGTAAAGTGCAATTTTTTCATCGGGTGTCTGTTTGGGACGAATGAATAGCTAATCCCTTGTTATTTTTTGAGAGGATCAAAATGACACAATTTTTTTGATGTTTTTTGAGATCATGGTGTGGGTCCCATGAAGCATCATTCATGTACAATGCTGTGAAATGAAGTTTCTTCATCAGGAGTCTGATTCGGGTGAATGAATAGTCAATCCTATGTGTTTTTTTACAAAGATCGCGATGGTGTGATCCATTTGATTATTTGGGGCCATTTTAAGAGGCATTTTGGTAGAATTACATTTTATCCCTTCATATCAAACAACGAACATCATGCACTCTTCATCCTTTTGTGTCAGAGGTTTCATGTACTCTGGGAGTATGCTAGAACACCTAGGGGTACTTGTTCATAGTTTAGTACCTGAGTATGGCTAGAAACATGGTCAGGGGATGAGGCGGGGCCACACGTCATGTGTTCCCTACACACATTGTGTACCACACTACGAATATTAAACCTCTATTATCTTCTTCTTTTGAACTTGGATTTTGGAATTCGAGTAGCCTATCCAGATTGTTTTTTCACGTAGAACATGACAGTGCCCTCTATAGTGGATTTTGAGATACAATGCAAGATGTTCCATATGTGATTCCTATTTAGGTGATGTTCGATGATGATAGTGATTAGGTGCTGACATATTAGTGCTTTCTGGGAGGTATCATCCAACAAGGATGGCCAGTGTAGTTCCTTAATACCTTTCGATTGGAATCCCCCTACTAGGTAGGGAGTGGGTCCTCGATGACCTATAGTGTAATCCCCCTTCAGCATGGGTGTGGGTCATCTACGACTATTATGATAGTGGAATCCCCCTAATGCACCAGGTCATGGGTCCTTTATGAAAATAACAGTGGAATCTCCCATCAGCATGGGTGCGGGTCCTTTATCATCTACTTCCGAGTGGAACCCCCTTGATGCACTAGAGAGAGGGTCCTCGATGAACAAGAGTGGAATCCCCCTGATGCATCAAGTTGTGGGTCCTCTATGATGACAATTAAATTGGAATCCCCCCGATGCACTAGGGTGTGGGTCCTCAACTTTGGGTTTACTCTTTCTAGCTACGGATCAATGACGAGACACTATTTGATGTTACTTTGGACTCATAAGTAAGATGGGTGCTTTCCCCACCGAGACATGTCCTTATGATGTGACCTAAAACCATGTGGGAGAGACAGACCCACCCAAAGTGGATAGTATCAAGGTGTGGTAATTGAGTCCCTTTGACTTGTGTGTTCAGAAAATATGTAAGGTATGTTGGGCATCGTTAGTGGTTACTTCTAAAACCGTTGGATAATATTTTACTGGAATAATCTATGAGATAGAGATACCCTTACTCTATTTCATTTGGGATTCTTTAACTGAGCATATATATATACTATTTTGGTACCCACTCCATGGGTTTTGGCTACTCTCTTTCTAGGAGAGACGAATACGTGTAGGTTATGCCACGTTCTTTACATGTCTAGCTTCTCATGGTTGGACGAGTCTACTCTACTACTATAGATAGCAAAGACTCGGTGAGAAGTTCATCTTCTCACCATTTCTAGATCCTTTTGTTTGGATGAGCTTACTTCACTCTCTTGTTGGGTTGAGATGCACTCCTTTTACTATACCTTATTCTATCTACTTCTCCCCCTTAAGTGCATCTTTTTCTTCTCCCTTGATCCTTCGGGGCATCCTACTAAGTATTTTTATATTCACCCCTACTTGGGATTTTCTGAAACTTGGTGTTCCCTTGAAGACAATGGATAGGCTGATCGTAACATCATAGAATCTTAGGGACACGTGGTTCTTGGACTGTGTGTGGTGGTCATATCTTGGGATCCAAGAGCGAGGATCTATCAACTATTTTAATTTTCCACTTATTGTTGGGTTGTGGCACTCTTCTGGTTGGGCATGTATTTTTCCCTTGTGTATTTTCCCCTTTACCTTTAAATTTACTTTACAGCATCTATGCTTGTACTATTTAGTGGTTCATGCATGTTTAGTTTATTTATATATGTTTGAATATTTTACCTCTTTCCCTCTACACATTTTCATTGAGTTGGTTGTGTGTGTGTGTGCAAGTTTATAGGAAAAGGCCTCCATGAGTTTTTTGTGCCTTCAGTGCTAGTCGCCAGCCCTTGGCCTTGGAGGCAGCCTTGGGGTAGTTACAGCTCGAGCCCCGGAATAGTTCGGGTTGTGAAAAAGTGGTATCATAAGAGTTTCAACCCTTGGGATGTTGTTCAGACGATTCCCTAAAAAGGCCTTGGTTGGGTTTAGGGAAACAGTGTCAACATGTCTTGAGAGCGACTCTCAGGCTAGGGAGTCTAGTGATGGTGCAGCAGCTAACATAGCCATTCACCAGGACCCTCATTACCTGCTTGTCAACTTTGCATGATGAGACATTTTTTGCAGGGAACTTTGGTACATGCATCATATAGGATTTAGTCATTGACTGTACTTCTTGATTCATCTCCCCTTTGTGGTTTATATATATATATATATATACTAATTTGAACACGGTACTCCTTTATAAGTTTTAAGATACCTCCACGATGATATACATCTAGGATACTAGATTTGGTTTGTGATGACGAACCTATGAGCAACAAGGACACAGTCCATGATCCATTATACGATCCACCTTCCTCTAGGTGGATAGGTAGAAGCACCTCCACCTATTGAGAAATAATTAGTCCCAATAGATCAGGCTGAGGACATGCATGGGTTGATCATTCTTGGTGAGTTCTAGTGTCAAAGACCGCTAAGGTTCCATGGTGATCCATACCCTCATGCAGTGGATGTTTGTCTAGAGTTGGTGGTTTGACTCTTTAGGTTTTTTAGACATTGATAGATCAGATTATGGCTTTGGCGGTGATTCTTTTCCATGGAATGGCAGGATGTTTGTGGAGTTCAGTTACTCAGATACACGATGAGTTGGTACTCTCATGGGATGACTTCTAGAAACTATTCCATGAGTAATACTACCCCTCCTACTTATGCTCCATCTAGATTCAGGAGTTCCTTTAGTTTCATTAGGGAGGTATGACGGTGGATGAGTACGTGACTAGGTTTACAGACCTTACACGCTACTCTCTGAACATGATCCATGGAATATACTTTTGAGCACGGAAGTTCGAGAAGGGAATCCATAAATAATTACATCCTATCATGGTACCATTGTGCATCCCCAGCTATGTCAGGGTTCTGGATCAAGCACTAGTAATAGATATCTTTTTGTTATAGTCGTACCATACAACTGGTTTTGGTAGTGAGTGAAATAGAGTTGAGACATTTGTTGCAGCTAGCAAGCGTCGGACAACAAGATCTCGACATAGGAGGCCTCCCAATAATTGGTCTCAGGCATCTAGTTGTATTTGGAAGAGGCGGCGTAGAGTGTAGGGATATCCTGGGGAGGGCTAGTGTTGTGATTTTGATGGGTGAGGTCACATGGTATGAGACTACCTGACCGTATGTGATGATCTTTCCAAGCAGATTGTAAATGAACTGCCACAGTAGATATGACGTTATGATCAGGGATCTCCCAGGCATGGACAGGGTGGTCCTTGAGGAGGCGGTGCAGGTAGGGTAGTTGTAGGAATTGTGGTTGGTGGAAGATTCTACGAGATCCTTCCACCACCACCTTGCAGCACACATCAGGCTCAGGGAGCTAGCAGTCGGGGCCGCAGGCAGCTGCATGTTATGTATGTTTATAATCCTACAGTGCATGATATGATAAGAGAAACGCCATGTGTCTTTTCTACCTTTTTATAGTACAACATGTTAAACACTGGGTGAGGTAATCTTTACTCCCTTTTTCTTGGTTATGGTTTTACCAAAATGGTGTGGGGCATCGGTAAAACCATGTGTCAGTGTTGTTCAATGTAAATTTGAATGCATGAGGAAGAGGGTTCCTTCCCCTACTGAGATTAATTTTTTTTACATGAGAAAAAACCATAAGGGTGAGTCAGTGACACCCAAACTAGATAGTATCGAGGTGTGGTTGATGAGTCCCTCTGACTTGTACATTCATGGAAGGGTTGTGTAGTGGAGTGTCGGAGTAGGTCCTAGCATTGTTAGTGGAGTTTTTCTTATTGACCACTTTTTTCTTGAGATGCCACTAGTGAGTGTAGCGGGGTATTTAGTTCGGGGATTAATCTCCTTCTAAGAGAAAGGAACACATGCAGGGTATGCCATATGATTTCCATGTCTAGTTTCTTACGTTTGGATGAGTTTACTCACCTTCCATGTTCATTGGAACCTTGCATGCTCAACATCAACCTTGATACAGTAGTTATAAAGTATAGTTTGAGGTTATGGAGACTCCATGAATAGAACTATGTGGCTCACTATCTAGTGATAGAAGAGGTAGTCTTTGCCCTGAGAATGTGGAGATGCTATCTTTTGGGAGAGTGCTTTGTGGTTTTCTCAGACCACTAGAGTCTCAGGTGCGTCTTTACCCAGAGAGACTTGAACCTAAGACAATGACGCTGGTTTGAAATTTCTACAGAACTATGACTTCGATATAGTATATACTCTAGAAAGAGGCAGCATTATAGAAGATTCCCTTAGCCAGAAGTCTCAGGATCTCCAAATGAAGGAATTTTTTGAGAAATTATCTTCCCTACAGCTGACCCTGGTAGAGCAGGAGAGTACATTTTTCTTTAGTCTATGGTGTTGACTCCTTCGCTTCTCGAGTGTGTAAGAGAGTCTCAGTTGTGAGACATTGATTGATAAATCATGTGTGACCAGATATCCTTGGGTGATTCACCAGATGGATATTTTAAGGAGGTAATCACAAAACCCTGTTCTAGGGGAAAATAGTGGTTTTGGTTGCGATACGGGAGGAGGTGATGCAAGAGTTCCACACTTCTCCCTTATTTGTGCATCCTAGTGGGTAAGATGTACATGGATCTTCAGTGGCAGTTTTGGTGGTCTGGCGTGAGATGAAGCATAGAAGAGTTCATCTCATACTGCCTCACCTATCAGTGGGTGAAGGCTGAGCATCAAGTTTTGGCGGGTTTTCATAGCTTCTTGAAATCTCTAAGTGAAATGGGATAGTATATCCATGAAATGTGTCATAGGTCTTCCACACACAGTGAAGGTCCATGACACCAACTTGGTGATAGTAAAATGACTCATTAATCGGTGCACTCCCTTGCTCAGGGAGCAAATTTTGATGAAGAGTTTGGGGTAGTTGAACGTATGAGAAATCATCCACCTTCATGGGGTACCCTCAACATCTGTCTCTGATCATGACACACGGCTTACATCACTATCATACAGAGGCCTACAAGAGGCGTTTAGGACCCAGTTACATATGAGTACAACCTTTCACCCCCAGACTGATGGGAAGACTGAGCGCGCTATCCAAGTGTTGGATGATATGATGTGGGATTACATGTTGATTTTTTGTTGGGGAGTTGAGCTACCCCTGAGGTATTTCTAGATGTTCTAGACCATGAAAATATATGGAAATGTTTCCTACCACCTCCCCCTCCCCACCCCCCCAAAGTTGGAGAAGGTGCACGACATTTTCCACAATTCGTGGTAGAGGAGATACATTAATGAGCCTACGTGTGTCATCAATAGAAGTAGACCTTATAATGAAGGATTATACCCTTGGTTCACATACTATGGAAACACAGAAATGTGCATAAGAGTTTCTGGGAGTAGGAGAGTTAGGTGTGAGCTCAGTACCCCGAGATATTTTCCCTAGTTTTCTTTTCAAGGACAAAAATATTAAAGGAGGGAATGATGTAGAGACCCGGTTTATTCTTTGTAAGACTTTGGAATATTTCTACATATATTTCCAGAGCTAGGCGCTAAGACGACATGTAATTCAAAGGCCTAATGTGCCCAGAATAAATTATACAAAAATATTTAGTATATTTTATACTATTCATAAGATGAAAATGGGATATCTCTCAAACGGTAGCTCAGATTAGAAATATGAGGCTACAGTTGAGTCCGGAACGTGGCTTTTACCCTAGGTGGGACATACCTTTTATCGGGGCATCCCTTCTATAGAAAACACCAAAGAGGGCATAACTGTAAATAAAATAATTAATTTAAATTATTTTATCTCAAATGTTAATTCGAATAACTCTTGAATAGGGACTCAAATTTAAAATCTGAGATCGTTGTTAAGTTTATAATGGGGTGTTTTACCTAGGGGATACCTTAGGTGAGAGGGCATAGAAGGTTCGGTTTCCACGACCGCTGGTAGTTTCCTATAAATAGAAGTTTAGATAAATGAGTTAGAGTTATCTCATTTTTCTCACGGACGGCGGAGCTATGGCCATCTGCTTCTGATGGTGATTCGATGCTCGAACATCATCAGATCGCGACAAAAATTCAAAATCTAGTATATTAGAGCGCAGCGTACACAATGGTGGATCTAAAATCGAGGTAGGATTACAATTTTGGATTTTTCAACTCTCTGATTGAAATTTCATTGTCAAAATTCATTTCTATTTGGATTTTCTGCTTTGGAATCCTTTATTTATGGACAAACTAACAACAGCCATCGTCTAATTCAATTTCAAGACTGCCTGTTCTTCAAGTTCTTCATCATTCTTCTATGATAACTTTTCTCCATGCTCAAAAGGCCTCTGATCTTGGAGCAAGAAACATATCTGTGAAGCTCTCGACACAAGGAGTGCAACGGTGAGTGGAAGATCCACCAACTTTTCATCACATAGAAACATTGATGATTCTTTAAAAAGAGACCACCACAATATAGATCGAGATCTAAGAATCCCAGATCTGGTCTGGAAATAATTTTTTGACGACCGGAGTGGTTCCAGTGGTCCGCGGAAGGTGGTGGTGGCGCGGGTCCGGCGGGGCGTGACTCCGGCAAGGAGACGGCACGGCGGGCTGTAGGAAAAAGCGACGGCGGAGCGTCGCGAGACAACACATGGAGGCCTCTGTGGAGAGACAGTGGTGGCGGCCGACCTGGGACCTCCCCCCCCCCCCCCCGTACAGGTTTCATAAAAAAAAGAGAAAATAAAAAGGAAATGAAATGATAATATTATTATTATTATTAAAATTTTCAAACACTGATAACTCCTAAACAGAGTGTTCATTTTTCATGCCATCTACATCCATGTGTTCCTTTTATTGAGACGGGTCTTTTTATACTAGTTGGTACTTTTAAGTTTTTTTTTTGTGGCTCAGTTCCACAAAACACCTGAGTTTAATAATAATAATAATATAATTATTATTACTCTAAAATCTTGTATCGGACCTATCTTACAAATCGAACGTCCAATCCATGTGTCGTCTACAACAACACAACCCTTGATTCGAGGCATACCTTTTGAATTTGTTTTGGGATTTTTTTTATAATCCATTCTCGAGGATTTGTGGCAAGAAAATTCCAATTATAATAATAATAATATAGTTATTACTATTCAAGAAAATTGTATCAGACTGTACGTCTACATACGATGTCCGATTGACACATCTTTAGAGGCATTTTGACCCTTGAGTTGAGGTAGAATTTTCAATATTGATTTTGGGTGTTGAAAAAAAATGGAGGTGGAGGACCCATGAGGCCCAATTTGGGCGTTTGTGGTGAAAGACATATTTTTCACTGGGTGTCCATTTAGGACGAATGAATAGACAATCCCATGTGGTTTTTTGAGAGAATCACAATGGATCAATCCATTTGATGTGTTTAGGGATCATGGTGAGAGTCCCATGAAGTACCATTCATGAGCAATGCTATGAAATGCAGTTTCTTCACCGGGAGTCTGATTTGGGTGAATGAATAGTTGATCTTGTGTGTTTTTCCTCAAGTATCATGATGGTGTGATCTTTTTTATTATCTAGGGATATTTTAAGAGGCATGTCCATAGAATTACATTTTTTCCCTTTAGATAAAACAATGAGCACATCATCCTTTTGGTCTAATGGTGCCATGTACTCTGGGAGTACGCTGGCATGCCTAGGGTGTACTTGTTAATAGTTTAGTACCCAAGTATGACTAGGTACATGGCCAAGCGATGAGGTGGGGCCACATGTTTTGTGGGTCCCATATGCTCTATGTACCATACTATGAATCTTCTACCTCTCATATCTCGTTCTTTTGGACTTGGATTTTTGGCATGTGAGTAGCCTATCCTGAGTGTTTTTCTATGTAGAACTTTATGGTGCCCTCTATAGTGGATTTGGAGATACGATACAAGATATTATGGATGTGACGCCTATTCAGGCGACGTCCGATGATGGTAGTGATCAGGTGCTGACATATTAGTGATTTCTGAGAGGTACCATTTAGCAGGGATGGCCAGTGTATTTTCTTGATACCTTCTGAGTGGAATCCCCCCACTAGGTAGGGCATGGGTCCTCAATGACCTAGAATGGAATCCCCCATCGGCATGGGTGTGGGTCCTCTATTATCTAATTTCTATTAGAATACCCATGGCGCACTAGGGTGAGGGTCCTTAATGAATAAGAGTGGAATCCCACTAACGCATCAGGGTGTGGGTCCTCTATAATGACAATTAAAGTGGAATCCCCCTAACACACTAGGGTGTGGGTCCTCTACTTTGGTTTTACTCATTTTGGTTGCGAATCAATGGCGATACATGCTTTGGTGTTACTTTAGAATCACGAGTAAGAGGGGTGTTTTGCCCACTGAGACGTGTCCCTGTGACTTGACCTAAAACTGTACAGGTGAGACAAACCCGCCCAAATCAGATAGTATCAAGGTGTAGTGATTGAGTCCATTTGACTTGCGTGTTTTGGTAAGACATGAGGGATGTTGGGCATCATTGGTGGTTACTTATGGAACTGTTGGAGACTCTTTTCCTGGGCTGAGCTGTGAGATGGAGATCTCATTACTATTTTATTTGGGCTTCTTTGACTAATAATATATATATATATATATATATATCCTATTTTGGTACCCACTC
This sequence comes from Viscum album, assembly GCA_963277665.1. Classification (NCBI taxonomy): domain Eukaryota; kingdom Viridiplantae; phylum Streptophyta; class Magnoliopsida; order Santalales; family Viscaceae; genus Viscum; species Viscum album. Next base: position 597,058,009 of record OY728134.1, on the reverse strand, counting down.
CATGGGTTTTGGATACTCTTCTTCCAAGAGAGGTGAAGATGCGCGGGGTATGCCACGTGATTTCCATGTCTAGCTCCTAATGGTTAGATGAGTCTACTCTCCTACTATATGTAGATAAGACTTTATGAGAAGTTTATCTTCTCACCATTTCTATTTCCTTGTGTTTAGATGATCTTACTTCACTCTCTTATTGTTTTGAGTTGCAATCCTTTTAATATACCTTGTTCTATCTACTGTCCCCCCCTTCAGTACATCTTTTTATGCTCCCTTGGGCCTTTGGGGCATCCTAATGAGTATTTTTATACTCACCCCTACTTGGGATTTACCATCACTTGGTGTTCCCTTGCAGATGAAGGACAAGTTTATCATGACATCAGAGGACCTTATGGATATGAGGTGTTTGGACTGCGTCTGTTGGTCATAGATTAGGATCTAGGAGCGTGGATCTCTCAGCTGTTTTACTTTTCCACCTGTTTTCGGGTTGTTTCACTCTTCTGGTTGGGCATTTATTTTTCACCTTTACCTTTCAGTTTACTTTACAACACCTGTACTTATACTTTTTGGTGGTTCATGCATGTTTATTTTATTTATAGTAGTTTTCATCTTTTACTTATTTCCCTCTACACTTTTTTATTGAGTTGGTTTTGTGTGCGTGTATGTGCAGGTTCATAGGAAAAGGCCTCCCCAAGTTTTTTGGGTATTTGGCGCTATTTTCCAACCCCTAGCCTATGGAGGCGGTCTTGGGGTAGTTGCAGCTTGATCCCCAACATGGTTCGGGTCATGACAATATGTTTCCTCTCTACTGACACTTATAGTAATCAATTCCAATGAAAGTCATTAATGTATTCATGTATTACTAATTAGGGGTTGTAAATTCTAATATATCCCCATTCAAAATCCCCTTAAACTATATTCTTCTTCTCATGGTAGTTATTCCTTCACACTCATCAATAAATAGAGTGAGTTTTCTATTGAGTTAAAGCTATTTTTTTATAGGATTCATATTTTTGAGATGATACCCTATCTCACCATACTTTGTTTGGGTTAGATGGTTCACAATTTTTATGAGGTAGTGTGTAATTGAGAAGATGGGTCATTTAGTGGAACTTATTCAAAGGATGTTCCAGAGTTGAGATTATTGAGAAATTTTCTTATGTCTTGATTCTGAGGTTATACTAATATCTCCCATTACATGTTGGGTGGTCCATAAAATCTTAAGGATCTGATGGAGTAGATTGGATACCTATCAAAGAAAGGATTTATGGGGTTCAATGAGAGATATTTAACCTATGAAGTGGATAAAAGGGGTTGCAAGAATTTAAACATAGTTCTAGTTGATATCATCTTGAATTTTTTAGGAATGATATTTTAGGAGAATAATTCAAACATCTCTAAGTATATCCTGAAATCCAAGTAATATTTTTGGGAGTAACAAATGCCTATATTGTTTTTATGTGACCTATGGATGATGTCTGGTTGTCTTTGTTTGTAGTGAAAGTGGGTGACCTATACCCAAATTGAGTAGTGATTTTTTATTACCATATCATGTATATAGTGATTTAAGCATGAATTATTATTATCATAAGAGTATTGATGCTTCTATTCCTACTATTTACATGGTAATGTTCTTATATTATTTTCCATATCAAAGGGTTATAGCAATTCCCAACTATAATGAGAACCAATATAAACTATGACAGTAATCTAAAACATATGTATTATGGTCTAGATACATCATACCAATGGGACATGGTTGATTTTTAACTATCTGGTTTTGGGGGATCATAATCATTGATACTTCTTCTCATTAAGTTCACACTTAATGATCTTGAGTAGAGGAGATCATGAGGACTGACCCACCAATAGGAACACCACATGTTTTGGGTGTCATTGGTTGTTCTTATTGTAATCATGTGCATTGGTCTCTAGACTAATTATCATTACCAATATGTAACATTTGGTAATATACTTTGATTCAAGATAAAAACCATGAAATTTATATTTGTGGTGAGGTCACTTATGTTGAGTGCACCATTAGTCATATGTTGTTGATTGAATGATCAAGACAAGATTTTTCACTTCTGAAAGGAAGAGATATCTCAGGCCCAGTTCACCAAGATGGTATGGTCATGGTAGAAGAAGGTAAGTCAATATGGTAAGGTAATAAAATAATAAATAAATAAAGGATAATGTAATGAATTTTTCATCCTTATTTATGAGATATCATGAGACAAAGATATTATATTACATGTCATGTGTTCATAGGATATTATCACTTATTTAACTAAACCTTATTTCTTTAGAGGTCATGATGTGTTTTCTAATACCACTCTTATTTTATGAGTATCACACACTCCTATAGAGGTAAGTTACTAGTGGGTCATATACAAATAATATTCAAAAGCTTGGCTAAATCTAGTGAATTTGAGTTCAGAACATGGTTGGCCCTGTGGTGAGGGTCTGAAATTTTTTTGAGTTTAATTAATCTCAATAAATAAATAAATCCAATATTATTCAAGTATATAATAATTATTTTTGAATATATTTATTCAAATTAGTCACAAGGTTTAAGTGAATGTGAGAAGGAATGATATATTTTACGAATAAATAATATTTTTATTCAAGGTTTTTTAAAATACTTATGGGAGATAAAATTCAAATTAATGAATCATATTTTATAACATAAAATATTTTTATGTTAAAATTTGGTGATAAAATAACATAAACATTTATGGTAAATCTTGAAGTGTTGTTGGTAACGATTTAGGCTTATTTAGTTGGTTAAACTTGTCAAAGGGATAAATTGAAACTTTTTTGAGTTATTTACCAACCTATTTAAGATGGAAGGATATCCAATTAATGTAACTATTCATCCTAATAATTAGAGAGCCTCTCATTCCTCCCTACCACTTATTAGAGAGATAAGTGAACAATTAGAGCACCCTAATCCAAGTTTCCCTCTCAGAATGATGAAATGGTTCTCATGTGATAGTTGGGTCATCAAAGGCATCATTTATTTCCAACTCTAGCACTTAGAAATAGTTGATTGATGTATCCTCTAGTGTCTGGATCATATGTAGATTATCTAGTGGGATTCAACATTGGTTCCTTTGAGCAGTGATCACTAACAATGATAAAAACATGTATGCATCTTCAAATCAAACAAGTTAATGATTCAATTTTATTTTTTTCTTATTCTTAATCACATGGGATCCTCAGGTTTTATCAGGTGGTACTACACTAGCGATAATTTTTTGACATCAATAGAGGAAAGATTAATTTAAAAAACCCTACTTCCCATGCTTCTGTCACACACCTAGTACCAAAAAGTGGTATTAGAGCAATTGTGTGATTACTTAATCCAAATTAGAATTAAATCTATATGAATTTGAGTAGAGGGCATCAATATAGTCTCAACACCACTAAAGAATTTTCAATCTGAGGTCATATGGTCAAGATATGGCCATCCAAATATCAAAGAAACAATTTTTGGGCTAAAAATAATTAAAAATGAATATATTTTTATGGATTAATGGTAAATTGTAGTTAATATTCATCCACCAAAAAATTATTAGGGGTGGGGGTGTTATGTAAATTTTTTATGGTTTTTGAATGTTAAGGAAAATAAGGATAAAATTATAGATTTTTAAAAGTAAAAAAAATAATTCATCCATGGGTGAATACTACCCATGAATGAATATTAACATGTGAATAATACATAAAGGACTATTCATTGGTCAATAAAAAAATTAAAAAGTTATTATTATTTTTAAATAGTGTGGTTCACTATGCACCACCACTAGCACCCCATGTTCCCCATGGGATAAACTATACTTATAACTCAACTTCCCAACTGGGTTTCCCCTGCCCGACTTACCTAATTTAGTCTGAACCCAGTTTGGGCATGGAACCCCTTTTGGGGGTTTTAAAATACCCAAGGAGCCTAGAAAATTCAAGAAAATGTCAAGAAAATGTTTTAAAATGTCAATATTTTAATAAAATAATTTTCAAGACCATGCTCCATCTACATTATAAATTAAAATTAGTTTAATTAATTTTAATTCATAATTAATTCCCTTGAGTATAATTAATGGAAAATTTTATTTTATTTTTCAAGTAAATGCATTCCAACTGATCAAGAGCTTAGACTAACCAATGTATGTCTGGGTTTTATTTTTTATTTATTTATTTATTTATTTATTTTTTTATTTATTTATTTTGATGTGTGATGATTGTAATAATTAATTAACAAATGATGATCTATGTATCATCCCTCACCTAAATATATGTATAGGGTCTATATATTCATGAGTGATTTTATTCATGTGTATCTGGTATTCAAAAGACCTCCTCATCTATGTATGATTAATTTATATAATGAGGAGTATACAAGTAGACGCAGCTGATGCCAAGACTTGGAAAAGTACTATATGAAAATTTTATTCATTGGACTGGGTGAGTGTTGCAACTCGAGTCAGACATGATTCAGGAGTTACCCCTAGGTTATATGTTGATCCATTATCCATTCAATGGATCAACCATTAGAATAAATCTCATGATCATTTATTTATTTATTTATTCATGGTTTATTATTTTTATGTTTCTTCAGTTCATAAGTGATTACATAAAATAATAAAAAATCATGCTAAGATATAATGAACATGTGTGGTGAATGTTTTCTATTTATGTGTGGTTAAGTTGTGAGTTTGATCACATGAAACATGAATATTAAATATAAAATTATCTTATTCACCAATATATATATAAAAATACCTCAAATATAATATTAAGTCATTAACACCTTCCATCACTTGATTTTGAAAAAAATCTTGCATACGAGGTGCTCGTCAACCCTAGTTGAGGGTGAATATTACTATTAGGTAATTCTTATGAAAGTGGTTATATATCTTAGATAAATTTGGAAGAAAAGGAATATTCATAGAAAGCTTATTGCAACTTTAGATGCAAAGTGTTCAGTTATAAAAGTTATTCTTTTCAGGATATGGGACTCCACTCAATAAATCAATGATCCATGAGTTAATATAGTTGGACAACTAAAATGTTGCCTTGAAACTCTCGGAGAATTTTCATATCCATATCTTAGACTATGGGGAGAGGTTTTAAGGATCATTTCAACAAGAATAATCAAGAGACTGGGTATTCAAATTCTAGTATTTTAGGGAAACTAGGATTTGATAAAATAGTATGAGACATTTAAGATTAATAAATCTACAATGTATAATAATCGGTAATCTAGATAGAAGTAATTATCTGCTTATATTTTATTTTTATAGAAAATGGAAATTAATATCATAGAACCACTATGATCATTATTGTAAAAAAAACATGACCTTACCAACACTAGTTTCTAATAGTACAGGATCTTGTGCATAGTACTTTGATATAAAAGGAAATTACATGTGATAAAGTCCCTTATACCTATTGAGATGCCTCAGGAAGAAATAGAGTGTGAAAAGTAATCTTATATAATACTCATGTATGATGAATTTGATGTTTATATCATAATTATATCATAAATGTCTAGTGAATTGTGAAAGTAACATTAGTATAGGGATGGTTTTACCATGTTTCCTCATCTTTAAGAAGTTTTCAGGGATAAAGTAGAACATAAAATGAATGAGGTTGTGATTATATTGAATACATGTAAATTGAAATATAGATCATGATCTTTTAAGAAATATCATTTTCTCATCCTTATCAACTAGTTACTCCAGTGTCATTAAGTATTATAAAATTAACTGTATGGAGAACATCTTCAATGTATTTTAGGAAAGGTTCACCAAGTTGATAAGAACTTAAAGAAAGTTAAATCCTTTATTTTGATTGTGAACAACTTAAAATAAAAGGTTAAAAAACTCATGAATATTTCTAATTAAATGGATGATTTATAGAATATTTCTAAGAAACCAAAGGTAAAGAGTAATCAAATCTAACAAGAAGCTATTTTATTTTCATATGAAAATATATTTCACTAGAATAGAAATTGTGATGTATTGAAGTGGAATAAAGAAGATTCTTTATCTTTATGTATATTCATCATTTCAAGTGATATTTTTGTTTTACTTCTTGAGTATTAGATATTATATGTGTTTCACATATTTTCATCCAAAAATAGTAACCATTTAAGTTCATAATCATTACAATAATTAAGGTGGATTGTCCAAGTAGTTAAGGAAGGGTGATCCTATATCAATGGTGACAATAACACAGCTTTTTTTTCTAAGTTGATTGATTCTAGTTGAACTATTATTTTGTATTGAGTATTACTAAAACATTTATCACATGTGTCTTTTGGACACAATGATACATTATTTCATTATGGAGTAAATTATTTTTCTCATGTCTCATACTCAACTTATAGTTCTGTAATTCTTGAATCATCGATAATAATTTATGCGTATAAAATATAAGATTCAATAATACCTAGTTGTGGAAAGATAAAACTTGTTTAAGTAAATCTAAAATAAAATGTCATGTAAATACCAAGATGGGTATTTCAAATCTTTATGAGATAAAAATATTTGGTATTTTATATGATTACTTATTATGTTAGAATTGAACAAGGAACATTTTATCATTCAAGGTGATAAATTCACAAATATTCTAACACTAGTTAAAGAGATATATATATAAACTATTTCAAGTAGAATTTATAGGTAAGTCCATATGCTTCATGATATTACTTTAAGAAATTTTAGTAATGCTTATTATAGAAAGGAATATGCATGGTAAAGATATTATTTCCTTTCATCAAGCTTGTTGAGTTATATCCTTACCAAGTATTCATCGATCATTAAAAATGTAGAGTGGATTTATTCCAAAACTCACATTTCATTTTACACATCAGATTCATGGTGTTATTAAAATGGGGATCGATGATGAGTCTTACAAGAATTCATTGATCAGTAAAATGTATATTGGAATTATTCCTAAAATAAAATTTTCTAATACATAATAGAGCCTTGATGTTGGTAAAAGTAGGATCGATGAAAAATTTTACAAGCCTTAAAAATTATTCCATTATCTTTAAAGACATTCTTTACAAATATCAGTGTTAACCCATAACCATAAACCAACTATATTGACAATTGTATATCATATAAGTGATAGTATGAAACAAATACATTATGTCACAAGACATTCTTGGATATAGAGATATTTTTAAAGCTAATTCAAGAAGAAAAATTTATCAAGAAAAAATAAAAAGTATATCTTGGTATTTTATCCTAAAGGATTTTAAGGATACTACATAAATCCCTAATATAGAAAATTTATAGTAAATTTATATACTATATTTCTATAAAATGTTTCACATATATTTTAAGATATTGGAATAAATATTTACTTTGATAAATTGAAGTCTCTAGATGCAGATGTAGTTTTCATGGGAAAAAGTTCCACAAGAGTTCATGGAAAATGAATGTTCTAGAGATATATACTATGTAGGAAAGATAAAACCAAAGTAAGTTGGTTTTATTATCACCAAGTAAAGGTGATATATTATTCAATAAGAATATTGAATCTTAATCCTAAAATAAATTAGTAAATGGAAGTAATATATAATTGAAATTTTTATTGTAATTCATAAAAATTTATTATGTATACCTTAATCAAGTCTATATTTTGGTAGTTTCTCTAATTGATGTAAATCCATTGGTGGTTATTCAAAAGAAACTACACATAGACTATAAAATTGTAGCACCAATAAGGCTTGATTAGTTTTACCAAGTATTCATTCTCAAATCCATTAGAGTTCTACTTGATATAGAAACTTTATATGATCATTATATTAGGCATTGGTTATCAAGACTACCATTCTTGGAAGGTGTATATACAGTGCAACTAGAAAGTTTTAGTGACACCAAAGAACTCCAATATGGAAAGAAAGTTATAAAGATCTATTTATGGATTATTTTAAGCATCATGATTGCAGAATATTTTTTTGAAATGAATAATTTCCAAGTTTCTGAAAGTGGATAATGGAAATTTCATAATTTTTCAAGAAAATATTTTGATAATATATAGAAAATAATTATTAGTATAATAGATAGTTATGACTGGGTTAAAATTGGATCACCAAAAATTAAATTAAATTAGAAACCCATGTTCTATGTAAAAGGATATACTTGGTTACTTATACCAAGATAAAGTACATATATTGATATTTCATTGAAAATAAAATTTGGAATAATTCAAGAAAGAATAGTTTCCAATGTCGCATGGCGTAAATCTCTCTAAGAAGACATGTTTGAGACATATAAGAATATTAAAATTGTGAGTAAAATTTCATATGATTCAATGATGGATCTATAACATATTTCAAGATATGTACTAGATATGATATTTCCAACACATATATTATGGTAGGAAAATATCAAATAAATCCAAGAAAACTACATGGGTGGTAGTCAGAACTATCCAGTAGTACTTGAGAAATTACAAGGGATATGTACATGGGAAATGAAGAGGAAGGAACACTAGTTGTATTAGGGATATATACTAGTCTTCCTATAGATAAATTTTATCTAATATAATAGTAGGGATAAGGTAATAAGAAAGAGTAGATCATTAAAACTAGTGGTAGACATATCTATAAATACTGAGTACGTCATAGATTATGATGCAGCTAAAGAACCAATATAAAATATGTAATGATTTTTTCCATTTATTAGAATCATACCAAATCTAAAATTGAATATTACAATATTATGATAGAGTAAAAAAGAGATATACTTGAGGATATCATATTTTTTAGGAGTTTTACTCAAATAGGTGAAGTCATGGAAATTAGAATAGCCATGTAGGAATATGTTGAAATCATAATGAATAAATACATGATTCATAAGAATCATGATCATGTCATGTGAGAGATAGCCAGTTGATAGTTAGAAAGTTGGATCAAGTGAAAGTGGGAGTGTTGTGGAAGTGGGTTCCCTAGATCCAACTTGATCAGTAATTTTCTATTACCATATCATGTATAGAGTGAGTTATGTATGATGTATTCTTTCCATAATGGTGTTGATAATTCTTCGACCACTATTTATATGGTAATTTCCTTAGATTATTTTTATATCAAAGGGTTATAGAAATTCCCAGCTATAATGAGAACCTAGAGATACTATGGTAGTAATCTTAAAATATATATCCTATGGTCTAGATACATCATACTAAGAGATAAATATGATGTATAACTATTAGGTGATATTGGATCATAATAATCAATACTTTTTCTCAAAAAGGTCAAACATTGTTATCTTGAATAGAGGATATCATGAGGACTGACCTACCAATAAGAACACCATATGTTTCAAGTGTCATTGGTTATTCCTATCTGCAAGCATGTGTATTTATCTCTCGACTTGAGATCATTATCAATGCATACCATTTGATAATTTACTTTTATATAAAAAAAACCATGAAATTTATGTCTGTAGTGAGTTAGATTGCATTGGGTGCGTTATTGGTGGTATAGAATTGATTGAATGATCAAGATAGTATTATCGCTTCTGAAAGGAAGTGATATATTGAGCCCAATTGATCAGGATAATAGTGCCTTTACTAAATCCATAGCCATGGTAAAAGAATATAATTCAATATAGTAAGGTCATAAAATAATAAATAAATAAATTATAATGACACAAAGTGTGTGTCCTACTTTATGAGATATTATGATACAAAGAGATTATATTAAATGGAATGTGTTTATAGGTGTTTATTGCTGCTTTGACTAAACCTTATATCCTTAGAGAATATGATGAGTTGTTAGATTCCAATTTTGTTCTATGAGTATAACTCACTTCTATCGAGATAAGGGTCTAGAGTATCACACACAAAGTGTATTAATAATTTTGGCTAATTCTAGTGAATTGGAGTTTAGGATATGGTGGGCCTTGAAATCGGGGTTATTATATGTCTGAGATTAATAAATTTTAAGAAGTAAATGAATTTAATATTATTCAAGTTTGTAATAATATGTATTTAATTTATTTACTCAGATTATTTGTGAGTTTTAAGTGAATATGAAAAGGAAAGATATATTTTATGAACAAATGATATTTTTATTGAAGGTTCATTAAAATATTTTTGGGAGAGACAAATCGAGTTAATGAATCATATTTTATCATGTAACATATTTTTATGTTACAAGTGGGTGATAAAATGATCCCTAAATTTATGTAAAGACTTTAAGTTTCATTGGTGAAAATTTTAGGCTTATTAAGTAAGATACACTTATCATAGGGATAATTTTCAATTTTAATGAGTTATTTACCAACCTATTTAAGTTATATAGAGCTCCAATTTGAAGCACTATTAATCCCATGAATTAGATGTCTTCTCACTCCCCCCCCCCCCCTCCATTTATTATAGAGGTATTTGAACAATTTGAGCACCTCAATCCAAGTTTCACTCTTGAATGAATGATAAAGTGCTCATGTGATCGTTGGGACAACGAAGGTGTCATTGATTTTATATTCTAGCACCTAGAAATTGATGAATGGTGTAACCTAAAGTATCTATAGTTCATCTGAATGATCTAGATGGATATGAAATATATTTCTTCAAGCAAGAATCATTGGTGGCGAGCTAAAAATTCTTGAATCTTTATATTGAATGAGGTAAAATTTTGATGTTATTTTGTGATTATTCTTAATCGCATGGGAACCTCAAGTTATAATGGGTGGAACTATACTGGAAACAATATTACTATATAGATCATGGAATCAAAATTTTAAAAAACCCTACTTTGCACACTTTTGTTGTTTTCTTGATACTAACATATGCCTCCCTCATTTACACTGATGTAGAGGGTGATTAGTATGGATGTTTGAGGGTTGTTCTTGGATTAATTTGAAAGAAAAAACCGTGTGGTGAACTCTTAATGTTAGAGTTCTTGATTCATGATATCCATATCATCAGGAATAATATTTAAGGTGTAGAAGGATTAATTGGATTATGTAAGGCTTAAATATCTAAAAGCTTGTGTGATGGTGCAGTGGTGGTGTGGTAGTTGATTCCATTAATAGGTATTTTGTGCTCAACAGATGAAATAAAAATTTGAGAAATTATTCTTAGTGTGGTTAGTTCCAATATAATATAATGATGTGGTACACCATTTGATAGTTGTGATGTCCATCACATCTCAATGAGTGTGGGAGGTCCAGTATGGAGGTATCGATTATGAGATCATATGTGATCGCTTTTTTATGGTTGGTTCACCTGATGCATTCCCCTAATGGTGGGGAGTATGTAATATTTCTTTAAGGTTGGATAATGGTGTTCCCTTAAGGTTCATCTTAGGTTTTATGATGAGAAGTTTGAAATAATCTATCCTAATGAAGTATTGAAACTAGGTGGCGTAAGAAAATATAGGCAAAAGTGTTCAATGTTCATTGTCCCTATCCATGTGATTAATAACGTTTCTCATGGGTTGAGGATTTTTATTGAATTTTGATCTAGTTAAATTTTAAAATATAATTAATATTTTTAAAATAGATAAATAATTATCCTACAAGCGCAAATTTTGATATCTCTTAAATTGAATATATAAGGGAAATTTTCACATCATAATGTGTCTAGAATAGGGATTTTACCCTATGTGAGGTACAAACTTTGTTCTTGGGATTTGATTCCAAGAGTGATATTTTTCAGGTATTTATTTAATTAAATTGGTTGACCTATCTTTGTTTATAAATATCCAGTTATGGGTATTCTTCTAAGATTGGTATTTCTCTTGGAATAAACCCAATTAGGATATGGAGAAGCCTTAGTGATGGATTTTTCACCAAATCACTAAGCGAAGTTAGATTTGTGCGACATCGACAATCATATTTCGTGGTAGTGGCAATTTAATTTTTGAATCAATGACATTTATGACATGATGTAAGACACTTTTCTTTTCCTTATACCTTTTATTCATGTGATTTGATCCTATTTACCTCATGATCAAATCACAAATTCTATGGTAGAATTTTGATAAAATGTTTTTGAATATAAATATATTTAATTATCCATTGAATATTTGAATATTAATATTATTATCTATAATGGCCCAGACCTCTCTGGTCCATTCCTTTGTGAAAATCCAGGGTTTGGGGTGTTTTGAGAGGTATCGGTGACTCATTCTGAGAGTTCACCAAAAATATAGTTTCTCTGTCAAGGAGTAATTTTTGTACTATCGGTGTTGGTGAGTCATTTTTGTACTGTTGGTGTCGGCAAGTCATTTTTTGTATTGTCGATGTCTGTGAGTCATTTTTGTACTGTCAGTGTCGGTGAGTCGTTTTTTGTACTATTGGTGTCGGTGAGTCATTTTTGTATTGTTGGTGTCGGTGAATCATTTTTTGTATTATTTTTGTCGTAAATTCATTTTTGTATTGTTGGTGTCAGCGAGTCATTTTTGTATTTTCAGTCTCGGTGAGTCATTTTTTGTACTGTCAGTGTTGGCGAGTCATTTTCGTATTGTCGGTGTCAGTGAGTCATTTTTGTATTGTCGGTGTCAGCGTGTCATTTTGAACTATCAGTGTCGGTGTGTCATTTTGAACGGTCGGCATCGGTGTGTCATTTTGAACTATTAGTGTCAACATCAGTGTTAGAATCAACATCAGTGTCAGTATCAGCATCAGCATCCATGTCAGCATCAGTGTCAACGTCAGTGTCAGCGTCGGTTTCATTTCCAGTTTTCTCAGGTTTCTTCCAATTTCACCCCTCTTAAGTGTTTTTTATCCTTAAATGAGAACCTATCAACTCTTAGCTGTTTTAGCACCCTTTCCACCATTTTCAAAGTGAATAATAAAATTCTCAATATCTGTAACGTCCCAAAAACCTTTTACTAGCCTAACTACATGGTCAAACCATGATCCGATTTTCAAGAATTTTGAAAATGTCTCTCTGATTTTAGGATCTCTCCTTTTCATAAACTGAGATCACTTCTTCCCTTCTTATTTTTCATTTCCCTTGGTGCACCTAGAGCCTTCCTCCCCAAATGAGTCATGTGCCTGTTCTATAGCCCTCTCTTGTTCAATTTCCCTTAGAGTTTCTTACTTCTCGCTCAACCCCCTATTTGGAACAAGGAGAAGTTATGGTCATCTGTTGATCCAAGTAGGGATTTTCCTTCATCTCCCTTTAATTGTGTATCATGCGGGGTGGGTGTAGTAATACTTATTGGGAGAGAACAGATGAATTCCTTCTTTAACAAGAGTAATAAATGAGGGGGGAAGATGATGATAAAAATATAATAGTACCTATTATGATAACGGGTAGGGAATTAAAGATAGACTAATGGTGAGTGTTGTTTTATTTTATTATCCTTGTTTTCCTGTTATAAATTGTTGTGGTAGTAAGGCCTTCTAAAAAACATGGTCGTTGTTAGACTTTTCGTGCGCACTAGTGATGTTCTTGTTCTTTCTGTTGATACTCTGTGAATAATCACAAATATCAATCCATTTAATCATGTACGCTTGGTTAAATAAATGGATTCCCCATGATCAAACCTATTCTGTGATCACCCATATTATTTAAAGTGAAATTAAAGAACCCCTCTTGCTAAATCTGAATATTCTTGGCTTAATGGTGTGGTTTTTTTTATGTTTGGTTGGGTTTTTTACTTCATGGGGGTTGTGTGAAGTTGTTATTGGTATCCTTGTTATGGGTATAGGGGTGGATAGAGGGAATGACTTTTTGTTTGAGGTATGGCCTATTTGTGTGGTGGGGCTGCTATTTGGTGGTGTTTTTCTATGTGGTTTGTGTATGGGGTGGTACAAAATGTGATATGGAATATCAGGTTGAGAGATTGATTGATTTTCGAATGGATGAACTTGTAGGAAGTAGGACTACCTTTGTTTGTGTTGTGGACGTCGAGCGACATTGTGCAGTGGGACTGCAATGTGGTTATGTGCAGTTTGTGTAGTGGGAATACAGCTTGACTTGCTTGTTGTGTTGAGAATTTTCACAGATATTGGTTTCCTAGGTAGTTATGGAATTAATTATAGTGAACTCATTAATAAATAATGACTGGTTATTAAATTAAAAAGGGGTTGTGTTTATGCTTTGTTTGTGGTTGTTGTGTGGTTGTGCATATAGGGGTAGCAGCAAAGGTGGTTCTGTGTGGGCTGGTTATTTGTTTTGGGACCTATAGGTTTGGTTGAGTACTTGTTTACCTATACATATAAATTTTAGTTCCTTTTTATTTTCAATACACACCCCAACCTTGTTGATAACTACATTCCAAACACCCACATTTCATGGGGGAGTGTGTCTTTCCCAACATCCAGGTGGGAGGATGGATGGATGGTTACTGAATTTCTTCCTCGCACCCCCTTCTGGGTTTTTATTGGTCAAGAATATCCAGGTAGGTTGTAATGGCTTGAGGTTCACCATATCTCCAAATCCTTTGGGAAGGTTGTATTGTGGATGAGGGGCCTAAGTGTCTGTGGGCTATGTTTATTCCCTATGTGTCTTCGGGATGAGGCCTAGGTGTTTTCAGGTGATGGGTGTGGTCATTGTGGCCCATGTGTTTGTGGGTGGGATATTTGTGGTTTGTGGCCCAGGTATGTGTGGGCAAGATGTGTCAATGGGACTGCATTTGGGTAAGTGTGGTAGCGTCAAGATGTTAGTTGTTATGAATGAGTAGTTAACCAGTGGTAAAAGTGGTGTAGGGTACCCAAATTATCGATGTTCTTATATTATTACCTTACTTGACTTGTATTATTTGGTGAGTGTTCCTTGGTGAAGTTGGGATGGTTAGTATTTTTCCTTGGTAGGTGTCATTGGTTTCTATTGTTTTCACTGGAGAATTAGTATGATTCTTCCCCTTGTGAACGAGTGAATTTGGTCTCCCTACTGAGTATACTTGTATGCTCACCCTGTTTTATAAAACTATTTTCAAGTTTCCAGTATGGCATTAAGGACTATGCTATAATTTACTAGTTCAAGCATCGGGATAGTTATTGTGTTGTTGCTTAAACTCTTCCTTTTGGTACTTTGCTTTGGAACATTGGTTGTAATTTTTTGGTATTTTATGTTTAAATCATGCATGGGTTGGATTTTGGTTTCCTTTATATAAAATTTTGGTGTTGTTTGGGATTTTTACCATCTTATCTCCTGATCCTGCTTTCATTAAAAAGGGTAATTCCTTCCATTTTTGTGTGAGATTCTATACCCTTGGTGCTAGTCTCCACTCCAGGGACTATTGAAGGCAGGACTCGGTGGTCATTATCTTTCATTCATCTTGAATAATGAAGGGTGTGTCACTTTTCTATCCCTTCCCTCATCTTCAAAAGTTGGGTCATGACAGAATGGTATTAGAGGTGATTGTTGAGAGATAAGATAGAGTTTAGAGTTATCCATAGTGAGGATTATATGGTATGGTAGGGAAACAGTGTTAGGAAATCTTGGTGCATAAAATGGGTCTGGGAAGATCAGATAGGACACAGAATTTTAGGGCCCCCATGATCCAATGCAAGGACTCTGGGCCTACAGAATGATCAAGTGAGACCACACTGATTATAGGGTAGAAACCCTAGGAAGGTTACATGCATAAAAATGAATTGTTCTCTTGTGCGTATTTTGGGTGTTTTTAGAAATTAAGATAAATAAAGAGTTAAAATAAGTCTTAAAATAAAATTCCATACTACCTGGGCTTAGGAGTTCCTTGTTTACCTTTTCAGCTATGGTACCCAAATATCACCCACGTGTGGTATGAGAAGTTGAGGCCCAACAGGCTGGCCTAGTTGATCAGCGGAGGGTTGATTGAAAAGAGGAAGATGACTTGTGGTAGAAGACCCTTCGTTCTTTCCAGCGGTAGACCCTAGGGAAGTACGAAGGTAGTGTTTCAGACCTAGATATTGAAGGATGGCTTGAGGATCTTGTGATCACCTTTACCTTGATCCAGGATCTATGATAGTTTTGTGTTCATCTAGTAGTGATCCAGATGTGAGAAGAAGCATGTCAGTGGTGGAAACTTTACCACAGGAAAAGGAGGGAGACTAATGTCTCATGGGATGACTTTGAAGGAGTTTCGGGCAGAGTTCCATTCCTCAAAAATGAAGTCTGGGAAGATATAGGATCTTATCTCCCTTTAGAAAGAGTTTATTTCAGTAGGTTAACTGGGGATAAAGTTCAAGGTTCTCCTCCATTTTTCTCTAGATCTCTTTCCGGATGAGGAGTCTCGAGCGAGACGCTTTGAGGAGTCCCTTTGACCTTCTATTTAGTATGCAATTACCCCCTTCACTCTTTCGACATACTTATAGGTTCATAAGTAGGTTAATATAGTGGAGAGGATGCACTCACAAGTAGGTGTACTGCAAGAGGGGATCCAGATGATTTCATCAAAGGGGAAGGTAGTCAGCATCAAGTCGTCGATGTTAGGGCCTTCTAGGTTTCGTCTAGCGGGGAGTAGGCCTCAGCAGTTCCAGTTCCGATTTTCTAGTCCTTTACCTTTCCCCATGGTCTTAGGACTGAGGTTATTTGTTTGTGGAGGTTGTGGAAATCTTCAGATCCAGTGCCCAGTTCAAGATTAGTACAATGGAGTTGGGCAGGTTCAACACCCACCTCATCAATAGTTGTCGGCAAGACATTTTCATCAGCAGGGACAACAGGCTCCCGTTCCACCAAGGGTCGACAGTTCATGAGGAGGTCTACCTTAGGGTACTCATTAGGGACCTCGACCAAGGCATAGTCAAGGAGGTGAAAAATAGTTGAGGGTTATAGAAGTTGTTCATGGGAAGTTGCATGCCTCTGAGGCAGTAGTTCCAGCAGGGCCGGAGGTTGTTTGAGGTACAATCAGTATCTTTAGCACTTTTTATTGTGCTTTGTTTGATTCAGGAGCTTTCTAATCTTCCATTTCACCCAGTATGGCCCATTCTTTGGGAATAGATGTAGAGAGACTTTCCATGCCCCTAGTGTTGAGAATTCCAGTTAGAAGTTGGGCCAGTTTGTCTAATGTTTTCCAGGGATGTAGACTGATGTTGGGGACACATCAGTCTAGTGGGGATATTATTCTACTATAGATGTAGTCGTATGATGTCATCCTATGAATATACTGGTTTTTTTCTATGAATTATGTTATCGACTGCTTCTGGAGAAGAGTCACGTTTTCAAATGTTTATGGTCATCACATAGCTTTCATTGGAAAGTGGAGCTATCATGTGGGCAACCAGCATGTGAAACCTCTTCTCTCCTTATTGAACAAGATGTTAATGAAATCAATAGATACAAAGATGGTGGAGGTTACGGGGGTTGTTGGAGAGTTCCTAGATGTCTTCTTGTAGAAGGTTGTGGCTCTACCCCCATGACGTGACATTGAGTTCGGAATAGACTTTCAACCCAGTGCCCATCCAATTTCGATGGATCCCTATCAGATTCCACCTTCTAAGTTGTAGGAGTTACAGATTTAGATCAATGGTCAGATGAGGAAGGGATTCATCTGGCCCATTGTGTCACCCTAGGGTGCTCCGATCTTGTTTGAAAAGAAGGAAGATGGTGTTCTAAGGTTTTGCATCGAATACTGGAGACTGAATCAGGTAACGGTCAAGAATAATTATCCCTTCCCAAGGATAGAAGATCTTTTCAACTAGATAAGGGGGGAAGTTTGGTTCTATAAGATCGATCTGTGGTATGGATATCACCAGTTGAGGGTGAAGGAGGGTGGCATCCCGAAGACTACTTTTAGGTGTAGGTATGGGCACTTTGAGTTCGTGGTCATGTCCTTCAGTGTCACAAACACACCATTAATTCTTATGGGGCTTATGAACTCTGTTTTCCATGAGTTCCTGGACTGTTTCTTCATTCTCATCGACGACATACTGATCTACTCAAGGGAATAGGAGGAGAATGATGAGCATCTGAGGGCTTTCTTGGTGATTCTCTAAAACCACCATCTCTATGGGAAGTTGTCCATGTGAAAGTTCTGGATGTGAGAGGTGAACGTCCTTGGAAATTTGGTGCCTCAGTAGTGGATATAAATGTATCCATAAAAGGTTCATGTGGTTGTTTCTTAGGAAGAACCCAAGAATATGGTGGAGGTTCGTAGCTTCCAAGGTCTGGCGGGCTATTACCAGAGTTGCGTGCCCGACTTCTCATGAGTTGCAACTCCATTGATAGCCTTGACTAGGAAAGAAAAAGCCTTTGTGTGGAGTGAGTAGTTTCAGGAAGCTTTTAGATATCTGAAGGGGAGGTTGGCCAGTTCTCCAGTGCTCAGGTTTCCGGGGAAAGGGGTGGTGTTTGATGTGTTTTGTGACCCCTCTGGATTAGGTTTGGGGTGTGTGCTGATGCAGTAGTGAGGAGTGATCTCTTATGGGTCTAGAAAGTTACATCCCCATAAAAATGACTATGCCACCTATGATTTGGAGCTCACAGTGTTCATGTTTGTGCTAAAGTTGTGGTGAAATTACCTCATCGTAGAGCACTTTGTGGTCTTCACAGATCACAAGAGCTTGAGGTACATCTTCTCCCAGAGAGACCTGAACTTGAGGTAGTGGAGGTGGATGGATTTTCTATAGGAATAAGACTTATAGATCTCTTAAACCTTAGGAAAGGGGAATTTTATGATTGATTCCTTGATAAGGAAGTCACAGAAGGAGGTAGTTCAGGAATATATGGATGCTTGGAAGGCAATGGAGGAGTTGTCCTCTTTATATCAGGATGTGAGAGTGGATAGTGGATGAGGATGTATATTCCAAGGTATGGTATATTATTCCTTGATGTATAAGGTGAAGTAGTCTCAATGGGGAGAATCAGAGGCTGAAGTTATGCATGATCACGTTGACCAGGTCGATGCTTCTAAAGGATGGTTGGAGGTTGGTCTGAATTGGATGTTATTTCATGGGAAGTTATTTCTCCTAGTGCTGATGCATGAGGGAGTTCTCCATGAGTTCCATATATCACCCCTAGTGGTACACCTAGGATTTTTAAATATGTACCGAGGATTGAGGGAATGGTTTTGGTGGCTTGGGGTGAAGCGGGCAGTGACAGAGTTTGTGGAAAAGTGCCTAGTATGTTAGTAAGTGAAGGTTGAGCAACATGTTTCTGGAGGTCTGTTACAACCCTTAGATTTCCCTGAGTGTAAATGGGATGACATTTTGATGTATTTCATCATGGTAATACGCAGGGCTCAGGGAGGCTGCGATTATATATGGGTATTGGTGGATCGGATGATGAAATCGGCTCACTTCCTGGTGATCAAGGAGTCGAGTGCAGTGGATGCCTTGTCAAGGAGGTATATGGATGAGGTGATGTGGCTGCATTGGGTTCCAAGATCCATCATCTCATATCAGGATGCACAGTTTACCTCACAAGTCTGGAGGGGACTACAACATGCTTTTTGCACCCATTTACGCCTTAGCACTGCTTTCCAACCTCAGACGGATGGGAAGACAGAGCAGACCATCCATACTTTTGAGGATATGTTGTGGGTGTGTGTTTTAGACTTTGGGGGATCATGGGTATGACATTGGCCTCTGTTATAGTTTGATTACAATAATATCTATCACTCTACCATTGGCATGGAACTATTCGAAGCCTTGTATAGGAGACTGTTTCATTCACCCTTGTGTTGGATAGAGGTTGAAAAATTAGTTATCCTTGGACCATATGTGGTGAAAAGCATGACAGGGAAGGATAAACTCATGCATGAGAGGATGAAGGTAGCTCAGGACCAGAAGAAGTCGTATTCCAATCGCAGGAGAAGGCCCTTGGAGTTCAAGGTTGGGGATCATGTATTCTTGAAGGTTTCCTATCGATGTGGTCAGTGGAGGTTTGGTAGAGGGAGTAATATTTCTCCCAGGTTCATTGGACCTTTTGAGGTGTTGTGATGAGTTTGCGAGGTGGAATATCAACTGTCATTTCCACCACAATTACAGAGGATCCATGATGTCTTTCATGTCTCCCATCTTTGTCAGTATCTTCATGATGTCTTTCATGTCTCCTGTATTCTTCAGTATCTTCACGATAACTCTCATGTAATTGATTGAGGAGACTTAGATATCAAGGATGATGAAACGTTCATGGAGTAGCCAGTGGAGATCCAGGATCATCGAGATAAGGTCATATATGGGTGGACCATTCCCTTGGTT
Source organism: Viscum album (assembly GCA_963277665.1). Classification (NCBI taxonomy): domain Eukaryota; kingdom Viridiplantae; phylum Streptophyta; class Magnoliopsida; order Santalales; family Viscaceae; genus Viscum; species Viscum album. Next base: position 597,037,922 of record OY728134.1, on the reverse strand, counting down.
TGTGTGTTGTGGAGGCATAGTGTCCTGGAGGAGAGTACTTGGGAGTGAGAGGCTCAGATACATTCCATGTACCCAAAGTTTTTTTTATATTTTCTTGTGTATTTTTATATGTGATATAGTGTTTGACCTTTCTTTCTATAATATGGATTTTTTTCTTGTTCTCTAATTTATGATAAATTCCTAACATGTGGATGGGGGAAACCTTATTCCTAATCAAGAGGCATTAGTGTGGATGCGACTAAACCTGTAAAGGTGAGTCTGTGCCAGCTAAAGCACATAGTATCTTGACATGGAGGAAGGAATCCCCTAATTTGTGTGTACGGATAGTAGGTGTGTAGGGTATCTTGTGGATGTTTGGGTTAGTGGATGTGGGAGGAGGTGTTCTTGGATGTTGAGGTTTTACTTCATCTTCTCAGCAACACAAGAAGGTTTATCCTTTAGAGGTATCTTACAAGGTGGTTGTTCGAGCCCCTCTTTTTTGGGTTTGGTTTAGAATTATTAGGGAAGAGAATAGTTTGATAGGTATCTGATGTAATGGATCGGACCTCTTCGGTCCATTCCTATGTGAAAATCTAGTGTTTGGGGTGTTTTAGGAGGTATCAATGACTCATTCTAATAGTTTTCCAAAAATATATCTTTTCTGTCAGTGAGTAATTTTTTTACTATCAGTGTCGATGAGTCATTTTTGTATTGTCAGTGTCGACGAGTCATTTTTTGTATTATCTATGTCGGTGAGTCATTTTTTGTACTATCAGTGTTGGCGAGTCATTTTTTGTATTGTTTCTGTCGATGATTCATTTTTATAATGTCAGTGTTAGTGAGTCGTTTTTGTACTATCGATGTTGGTGAGTCATTTTTTGTATTGTCGGTGTCAGTAAGTAATTTTTGTATTATCGGTACCGGTGAGTCATTTTTGTACTGTCGGTGTCGGTGTGTCATTTTGAACTGTCAGTGTTGGCGTGTCATTTTGAACTATCGGCATCGGCATGTCATTTTAAATCATCGGTATCAATGTCAATGTCATTTTCGGCATTAGCATCAGCATCAGCATCAGCGTCAACATCAGCATCGGTGTCATTTCCAGTTTTCTCAGGTTTTTTCCAGTTTCACCCCTCTTACGTGTTTTTCATTGTTAAATGAGAACCTATCAACTCTTAACCATTCTTAGTGACCTTTCCACCATTTATAAAGGAAATAATTAAATTTTAAATATCTGTAATGTCCCTTAAACCTTGTAACAGTCTAATCGTTTGGTCAAACCATGATATGATTTTCAATAATTTTGAAATCGTCTCCCTGATTTTAGGATTTCACCTTTTCTTAAATTGATATCTCTTCTTCCCTTCTTCCTTTTTGTTTCCCTTGGTGCACCTAGAGCCTTCCTCCCCAAATGAGTCATGCACATAGGATAGATCCCTCTACTGTTCAGTTTTCCTTGGAGTTTTCTGCTGCTCACGCGACCCCCTATTTGGCACAAGGAGGAAAATTGGTCATCTGTTGATCCAAGTAGGGATTTTCCTTCATCTTTATTTAATTGTGTATCATGCGGGGTGGGTGTAGTAATGATTCTTGTGAGAGAATGGATGAATTAATTCTTTAAGAAGAGTAATAAATGAGGGGGTAAGATTATGATAAAAAGATAATAGGACTTTTTATGATAATGGGTGGGGAATTGAAGATGGATGAATGTTGAGTGTTGTTTTATTTTATTATCCTTTTTTTCCTGTTATAAATTGTTGTGGCTATAAGGAATTCTGAAAATCATAGTCTTTGGTGGCCTTTTCTTTCACACTGGTGATGTTCTTGTTCTTGTTATTGATACTCTATGAATAATTAAAAATATCAATCCATTTAATCACGTACACTTGGTTAAATAAATGGATTCCCCAGGATCAAACTTGTTCTATGATCACCCTTATTATTTAAAGTGGAATTAAAGAACCCCTCTTGCTAAATCTGAATATGCTTAGCTTAATTTTGTGGTTGTGTGTTGTGTTTGGTTGGGTTTTTTACTCCATGAGGTTGTGTGAAGTTATTGTTGGTAGCCTTGTTATGGTTATGGGGGTGGAAAGAGGGAATGACTTTGTGTTTGCGGTATGGCATGTTTGTGTAGCGGGGCTGCTGTTTGGTGGTGTTTTGATATAGGGTTTTTTTATGGGGTGGTACAGGAGGTGTGATGGAATATCAAGTTGAGATATTGATTTATTTTGGAGTGGATGACTTGTAAGTAGTGGTAATGCCTTAGTTTGTGTTGTGACCATCAATCGGCGTTGTGAAGTGGGACTACAATGTGGTTATGTGTTGTTTGTGTGGTGGGACTGCATCTTGAATTACTTGTTTTGTTGAGAATGGTTGCAAATAGTGGTTGCCTGGGTAGTGCTGGAATTAATTACAGTGAACTCCTTAATAAATAAAAACTAGTGATTAAATGAAAAAGGGATTGGGTTTATGATTTGGTTGTGGCTATATATAGGGGTAGAAGCAAAGGTGGTTTTTTGTGGGCTGGTTGTTTGTTTTGGGACCCGTAGGTTGGGTTGAGTGTTGTTTTACCTATACTTATAAATTGTAGTTCCTTGAGATTTTCAATACACACCCCACCCTTCTTGATCACTACGTGTTGAACACCCCCATTTCATGGGGGAGGGTGTCTTTCCCAACATCTCAGTGGGAGGATGGATGGATGGTTACTGACTTTCTTCCTCGCACCCCCTTCCAGGTTATTATCGCCCAAGCCTATCCAGGCATGTTGTAATGGCTTGAGGTTCACTATACCTCCAGATCCTTTAGGTAGGTTATGTTGTGGATGAGGGTCCTATGTATCTGCGGTCCAGGTTTGTTCCCCATGTGTATTCGGGATGAGGCCTAGGTGTTTTCTAGTGAGGGGTGTGGTTTTTGTGGCCCAGGTGTCTGTGGGTGGGATATGTTTGGTTTGTGGCACAGGTATGTGCAATAAAGTTGTGGCATTGGGACTGCATTTGGGGAAGGGCAGTAGTGTCAAGATGTTATCCATTAGTAATGAGCAGTTAGTTGGTGGGAAAAGTGGTGCGGGGTACCCAGATCATCAATGTGATTATATTATTACCTTACTTGACTTGTGTTATTTAGTGATTGTGTCTTAGTGAGGTTGGGATGGTTAGTATTTTTCCTTGGTAGGTTCGGATGGTTTCTATTATTTTCAAAGGGGCATTAGTATGCTTCTACCCCTTGTGCATGAGTGACTTTGGTCTCCCTACTGAGTATTCTTGTATGCTCACCCTGCGTTATAAAACCGTTTTCAGGTTTCCAGGAGGACTTTGAGGACCGTGCTGGACCTTACTATCTCAGGCATCGAGATGGTTATTGTGATTCTACTTAGACTCTTTCTTTTGGTACTTTTATTTGGAAATTTGGTTGTACGTTTGTGGGATTTTATGTTTAAATCATTCATGGGTTGGATTTTGGTTTCCTTTATATAAAATTTTGCTGTTGTTTGGGATTTTTATCGTCTTCTCTCTCAATCATGTTTTCATTAAAAATAGTAATAACTTCCATTTTTGTGTGAGATTTTATACCCTTGGTTCTATTCTCCACTCTAGGGCCTATTGAAGTCAGGACATGGGGATCATTATCTCTCCTTCATCTTGAATAAAGAAGGGTGTGGCACTTTGTTGTCACTTCCCTCATCTTGAAGAAGGAAGGTCATGACAAAATGGTATCAGAGGTAATGGTTGAGAGATGGGATGGAGTTTGGAGTTAGGAACAGTGAGGATTGCATGGGATGGTATGGAAAAAGTGTTAGGAAATCTTGGTGCGTGAAATAGTCTAGGTAATACTAGATAGGGCATGGGATTTTAGCCCCCCCCCCATGATCTGATGCAAGGAATTTGGGTCTACCGAACGACCAACTGAGACCATGCTAATTATAGGTTAGAAGCCCTAGGAAAGGTACATGCATTATAATGACTTGTGATCTTGTGCCTATTTGGGTTTTTTGGGAAATTAAGATAAATAAAGAGTTAAAAAAATTCTTAAAAGAAAATTTCATACTACTCTATCTTAGGAGTTCCTTGATTACCTTTTCAGTTATGCAACCCAGACGTCGCCCACATGTGGTACGAGCAGTTGAGGCCCAGAAGTCCGACCTGATCAATAGAGGGTTAATCGAGAAGAGTAAAATGACTTTTGGAAGAAGACCCTTCGTTATTTCCAACAGCAGACCCTGGGGAAGTATGAAGGAAGTGTTTCAGACCTGGAGATGGAAAGATGGATCGAGGAGCTTGAGATCACCTTTACCTTGATTAGGGCTCTGAGAGAGTACTCAGTTCCTCTGGTGGTGAGCCAGATGTGAGGAGAGGCATGTCAATGGTGATTGATTTACCTCAGGGAGAGGAGGGAGACCTATGTCTCGTGGGCTTACTTTGAGAAGGAGTTTTGGGCAAAGTTTATTTCCCCGATGATGAAGGCTGAGAAGAGACAGGAGGTGCTCTCCCTTCAGCAGGGGAGTATGTCAGTGAGGTAACTAGGGATCAAGTTCAAGGATCTCATCCGTTTTTCTCCTAACCTCTTCCCAGATGAGGAGTCTCGGGTGAGATTCTTGGAGGAGTCCCTTCAACCTTTTCTTTAGTATGCAATTATCCCCTTCACTCTACTTACATACTTAGAGGTTCAGAAGAAGGATGAGATAGTGGAGAGGATGCACTCATGGGAAGGTGTCCTGTGATAGGGGATCCAGCCAAGTTCATCAAAGGGGAAGCTAGTTAGCACCAAGTCTCTAGAATTAGGGCCTTCCAGGTTTCACCCAGCGGGGAGTAGGCCTCAGCAATTTCAGTTCCGACCCTCTAGTCCTCACCCTTTCCCCATGGTCCCGGGACTGAGGTACTTTGTCTGTGGAGGTCATGGAAATATTTGGAGCCAATTCCCAGTTCAAGCTCAGTATGATGGAGGTGGGAAGGTTCATCACCCACCTCAGCAATAGTATCTAGCCAGAAATTTTTAGCGGAAGGGACAACAGGATCCTGTTCCACCGAGGGTAGATGATGCAGGAGGAGGCTGACCTCAAGGTTCTCCTTAGGTACCTCGACCAAGGTTTGGTCGAGGAGGGGGATGATAACTGAGGAGAATATGAGCTGGGCATGGGCAGTTGTACACCACTGAGGTAGTAGTTTTAGTAGGGTAGGAGGTTTTTCGAGGTAGATCGGTCTCTTTAGCACTCTTTCTTGTGCTTTTTTTGATTTAGGATCTTCTAACTCCTTTATTACACCTAGTATGGTCCATGTTATGGGACTAGACATAGAGATACTTTCTATTCCCCTACTGTTGATCATGCCAGTTGGAAGTAAGTCCAGTCTTTTTGATGTTTTCTAAGGATATAGACTAATGTTGGGGACACATTAGTCTAGTGAGGATCTTCTTCTTCTATAGATTCAACCATACGATGTCATCCTAGGCATTTACTGGTTGTTTTTTGTGGATGCTATTGTTGACTACTTCTAGATAAGACTTGTGTTTTCATATGTGGATGGCCAGTGCATAGCTTTCGTTGGTGATCAGAGATTTCAGGTGGGAAGTCGGCATATGGAACCTCTTCTCTCCTTGTTGGTCGAGATATCAGTGGAATTAGTAGATACAAAGATGGTGGAGGTTCCGGGGGTTGTCAGAGAGTTCCTGGATGTCTTCCTAGAGGAGTTTGTGGCTCTACCCCCTTGACGTGACATTGATTTCGGAATAAATTTGTGACCTAGTTCCCATATGATTTCAATGGCTCCCTATCAGATGGAACCTTATGAGTTTTGGGAGTTGTGGATTCAGATCGATGATCTGATGAGGAAGGGATTCATCTGGCCAAGTGTGACATTTTGGGGTGCTACAGTCTTGTTTTCAAAGAATACAAATAGTGGTATGAGTCTATGCATCGACTACCCAAGACTGAATCAGGTAACGTTCAAGAACCGTTACCCCCTTTCAAGGATAGATGATATTTTCAACCAATTGAGGGGATTAGGTTGGTTCTCTAAGATTGATATACAGTCTGGATATCACCAGTTGAGGGTGAAGGAGGGTGACATCCTGAAGACTACTTTCAGGTGCAGTTATGGGCACTTTGAGTTCATGGTCATATCATTTGGTGTCACAAATAAACCAGTCATGTTCATGGGGCACATGAACACTATTTTCAGTGAGTTATTAGACTGTTTCATCATTATGTTCATCAAATAGATCCTCGTCTACTCAAGGTCATAGGAGGAGCACGCTGAGCATCTAAGGATTGTCTTGTAGGTCCTCTGACACCACCATCTCTATGGGAAATTTTCCAAGTGAAAGTACTGGATGTGAGAGGTTCACTTCCTTGGACATGTGGTGTCTCAGTAGGGGAGATCAGTGGACCCATAAATGGTCGAAGAGGTTTTTATTGGGTAGCACCCAAGAATATGGTGGAGGTTTGTAGATTCCTGGGTCTGGAGGGCTATTACCGGAGGTTCATGCCCGAATTATCACAAGTTATAGCTTCATTGGCATTCTTGACCAGGAAATACCAGGACTTTGTGTAGAGAGAGCAGTGTCAGGTAGATTTCAGTTATCTGAAGGGGAGGTTGGTCAGTTCTCTAGTGCTTAGGTTTCTAAAGGAAGGGGTGGTGTTTGAGGTGTTTTGTGATGCCTCCGGCTTAGGTTTGGGGTGTGTACTGATGCATCAGTGAGGAGTGATCTCTTATGGGTCTAGGAAGTTATGTCCCCATGAACATAACTATTCCACCCATGATCATGAGCTTGCAACGGTCGTGTTTGCACTGAAGTTGTGGCAGAATTACCACATTGGGGAGTGCTTTTTGGTCTTCATAGATCACAAGATCTTGAAGTACATCTTCTCCCAACGAGACCTAAGCTTACGTCAGTGGAGGTGGATAGAGTTTCTCCAGTAATATGACTTTGAGATCTCTTACACCTTAGTAAAGGGGAACATTGTGGCTAATTCCTTGATTAGGAAGTTGCGGAAGGAGGTAGTTCAGAAATCCATGGATGATTGGAAGGCAATTGAGCATTTGGATACTTTGCATCTAGATGCTACAGTGGATAGTGGCTGAGGATATATTTCCAGATGACGATACAGTCTTCCATGATGTGGAATGTGGAGGAGTCTCAGTTGGTAGACTCAAAGGCTGAAGGATGCATGATCATGTTGGTCAGGGCGATGCTCTGGAAGGATGGTCAGAGGATGTTCAGAATCGGATGCTCTTCCATGGTAATTTTTTTGTCCCTGTGGTTATGCATGATGGATTTCTCCATGAGTTCCATAGATTACCCCTAGTGGTACACCTAGGAGTTTTCAAGATGGACTGAGGCTTGAGGGAACATTTTTGGTGGCCTTGGTTGAAGTGGGCAGTTGCAGAGTTTGTGGAAAAGTGCCTTGTGTGTTAGAAAGTTAAGGCTAAGCGTTGGGTTCCCAAAGGTCTATTGTATCCCTTATATGTCCCCAAGTGGAAATGGGATGATATATTTATGGATTTTATCATGGGACTACCCAGTTCTTAGGAAGTTTGTGATGCTATCTGGGTAGTTGTAGATTAGTTGATGAAATCGGCTCACTTCTTGGTGATCAAGGAGTTGAGTGTAGTGGATTCCTTGGAAGGGAGGTAAGTGGATGAGGTGGTGTAGTTTCATGGGGTTCCAAGATCCATCATCTCAGATTGGGATGCATGGTTTACCTCACAAGTTTGGAGGGGACTATAACATGATTTTGGAAGCCAGTTACACCTTAGCACTGCTTTCCACCCTCAGATATATGGGAAGATAGAATGGACTATCCAGACTTTGGTGGATATAATATGGGTGTGTGTTCTAGACTTTAGGGGATCATGGGTACAACATTTTCCTCTGTTAGAGTTTTATTACAATAATATTTATCACTCTACCATTGGCATGGAACCGTTTGAAGCCTTGTACAGGAGACTATTTCATTCACCCTTGTGCTGGATAGAGGTTGTAGAATCAGCTTTCCTTGAACTAGACATGGTGAAAAGAACAACAGAGAAGGATCAGTTTGTGCATGAGATGATGAAGGCAGCTCAGAACCAACAGAAGTCATATGTCGATCATAGGAGAAGGCCCTTGGAGTTTGAGGTTGGGGAGCATGTATTCTTTATGGTTTTCCCTCGATGTGGGTATCGGAGGTTTGGTAGAGGGAGTAATATTTATCCCAGGTTCATCAGACCTTTTGAGGTGTTTGGATGAGTTGGCGTGGGGTCATATTAGCTGGTGTTGCCACTATAGTTGGGGAGCATCCACGGCGTCTTTCATGTCTCCAAGCTTTGTCGATATCTTCACAATGACTCTCATTTCATTGATGGGGGATAGTTGGATATCGAGAAAGACGCAACATTCATGGAGCGGCCAATGGAGATCCAAGATCATCAGGAGAAGGTGTTGTGTGGGTGGACCATTCCCTTATTTCGTGTGTTGTGGAGGCATGGTGGCCTGGAGGAGAGTACTTGGGAGCGAGAGGCTCATATGCGTGCCCGATACCCATAGTTGTTTTGATTTTTTCTTGTGTATTTTGATATGTGATATAGTGCTTGACCATGATTTCTATGAGATGTATTGTTTCCTTTTTCTCTAATTTGTGATAAAGTCCTAACATTTGGAAGGAGAAAACCTGATTCCTAATCAAGACGCATTAATGTGGATGCGATTAAAACTGTGTAGGTCAGGCAGTACTACCTAAAGTAGATAGTATCTTGACATGGAGGAAGGAATTACCTAATTTGTGTGTATGGATAGTTTGAGTGTGGGTTATCTTGTGGATGTTTGAGTTAGTTGATGTGGGAGGAGGTGTTCCTGGATTTTGAGTTTTCACTTTATCTTTCGATCAATACAAGAAGGTTTATCCTTGAGAGGTATCTTATGAGGTGGTTTTTTAGCCCCCTATTTTTTGGGTTTGGTTTTGAATTCTTTAGGAAGAGAATAGTTTGAGAGGTATTTGATGTAATGGCCCGAACCTCTCTGGTCCATTCCTTTGTAAAAATCCAATTTTTTGGGTGTTTTGGGAGGTATCGATGACTCATTCTAAGAGTTTTCCAAAAATTAAGTTTTTCTTTCAGTGAGTCATTTTTGTACTGTCGGTGTTGGCAAGTCATTTTTGTACTATCGGTTTCAATGAGTCATTTTTTGTACTATTAGTGTTAGTGATTCATATTTGTACTATCAGTGTTGGTGATTCATTTTTTGTACTGTCGGTGTGGGCGAGTAATTTTTGTACTGTCGGTGTCGGAGATTTATTTTTTGTACTGTTGGTGTCGGGGAGTAATTTTTGTACTATTGGTGTCAGTGATTCATTTTTGTACTGTCAGTGTTTGAAAGTCTTTTTTTGTACTGTCGGTGTTTGTGAGTCATTTTTATACTATCAGTGTCGGCGATTCATTTTTGTATTGTTAGCGTTGGAATTTCATCTTGAACTATCGGTGTTGGCGAGTTATTTTGAACAATCAGCATCAGCATGTCATTTTGAACTATCAGTGTCAGCATCAGCATCGGTGTCAGCAGTAGCATCGACGCCAGCATCGGTATTAGTGTTGTGGTCAGCATCAGCATCGGCATCAGTGGCAGCATCGGCATCAACGTCAGCATCGGTGTCATTTCCATTTTTCTCAGGTTTTTTCCAATTTCACCCCTCTTACATGTTTTTCATTGTTAAATGAGAACCTATCAACTCTTAGTCATTTTTAGTTCCCTTTCCACCATTTTCAAAGAGAATAATTAAATTATCAATATCTATAATGTCCCTCAAACCTTGTAACACCCTAACCACATGGTCAAACCATGATTCAATTTTCAAGAATTTTGAAAACATCTTCCTGATTTTAGGATCTCACCTTTTCTTAAATCAACATCTCTTCTTCCCTTCTTCATTTTCGTTTCCCTTGGTGAACCTAGAGCCTTCCTCCCCAAATGAGTCATGCACCTATGCTAGAGCCCTCTCTTTTTCAGTTTTTCATGGAGTTTCCTACTGCTCGCGCGACCCCCTACTTGGCGCAAGGAGGAGTTCTGTTCATCTATTGATCCAAGTAGGGATTTTACTTTGTATCTCTTTAATTGTGTATCATGTAGGGTGGTTAAAGTATTGATTCTTAGGATGGAGCTACTGAATTCCTTCTTTAAAAAGATTAATAATGAGGGGGTAATATTATGAAAAAAAAAAGATAACATGACCTATTATGATAATAGGTAGGTAATTTAATATGGATGAATGTTGAGCGGTGTTTATTTTAATATCCTTGTTTCCCTGTTATAAATTTTTGTGGTTGTAAGGACTTCTTAAAATCATGGGCATTGGTGGCCTTTGCTTGCGCACTGGTGATGTTATTTTCCTTGCTATTGATAATCTGTGAATAATCAAAAATATCAATCCATTTAATCATATACACTTGGTTAAATAAATGGATTCCCCAGGATCAAACATGTTATGTGATCACCCCTTTTATTTAAAGTGGAATTGAAGAACCCCTCTTTCTAAATCTGAATATTCTTGGCTTAATGGTGTGGTTGTGTTCTATGTTTGGTTGGGTTTTTTACTTCTTGTGGGTTGTGTGAAGTTATTTTTGGTAGCCTTATTATGGGTATGGGGGTGGATAGAGGGAATGACTTTGTGTTTAGGTTATGTCCCATTTGTGCAGTGGGGCTTCTGTTTGGTGGTGTTTTTTTGTGGGGTTTGTGTATGGGGTGGTACAGGAGGTGTGATAGAATCTCAAGTTGATAGATTGATTGATTTTGGAATGGATGAACTTGTATGCAGTGGGACTTCATTTTTTGTGTTTTATCTGTTGAGAGACGTTGAGCAGTGGGACTGCAATGTGGTTATGTGTTATTTGTGCAATGGGAATATAGCTTGAATTGCTTGTTTTATTGAGAATGGTTATGGATAGTGGTTACCTGGGTAGTTCTATAATTAATTACAGTGATCTACTTAATAAATAATGATTGGTGATTAAATGAAAAATGGTTTGGGTTTATGCTTTGGTCGTGGCTGTTGTGTAGTTGTGCATATAGGGGTAGTAGCAAAGGTGGTTCTGTGTGGGCTAGTTGTTTGTTTTTGGTACCTGTAGGTTGGGATGAGTTATTATTTTCTTATACATATAAATTTTAGTTCCTTTTGATTTTCAATACATACCCCACCCTTGTTGAGAACTACGTGTAGAACACCCCTATTTCATGGGGGAGGGTGTCTTTCCCAACATCCTGGTAGGAGGATGGATGGCCAGTTGCTGAATTTCTTCCTCACACCTCCTTTCGAGTTCTTACTACTTGAGTGTATTTGGGTAGTCTGTAATGGATTGAGGTTCACCATAACTTCAGATCCTTTGTTCAGGTTGTGTTTTGGATGAGGGGACTAAGTGTATGTGGGCTAGGTTTGTTCCCCAGGTGTCTTCGGGATAAGGCTCATGTGTTTTTGGGTGAGGGGTTTGGTTGTTGTGGACCAGGTGTCTGCGGGTGAGATGTGTGTGGTTTGTGGCCTGGGTATGTGTAGGAATGTTTTGGTAGTGGGACTGCATTTGGGGAAGGGTGGTAGCGTCAAGATGTTTTCAGTTAGTAATGAGCAGTTAACTTGTGAGGAAAGTGGTGTGGGGTACCCAGATCATCGATGTGCTTATATTATTACATTACTTGACTTGTGTTATTTGGTGAGTGTGCCTTGGTGAGGTTGGGCTGATTATTATTTTTCCTTGGTAGGTGTGTTTGGTTTCTGTTGTTTTCAAAGGGGTATTAGTATGCTTCTTACCCTTTTTCATGAGTGACTTTGGTCTCCCTACTGATTATACTTTTATGCTCACCCTGCGTTATAAAAATATTTTCATGTTTTCAGGAAGACTTTGAGAACTGTGCAGGACTTTACTAGCTCAGGCATAAGGATATTTGTTGTGATGCTTCTTAGACTCTTTCTTTTAGTACTTTTCTTTCGAACTTTGGTTATACTTTTGTGGCGGTTTATGTTTAAATCATGCATGGGTTGGATTTTGGTTTCCCTTATATAAAATTTTGGTGTTGTTTGGGATTTTTACCGTCTTATCTCCCGATCCTATTTTCATTAAAAAGGGTAATGTCTTCCATTTTTGTGTGAGATTCTATACCCTTGGTGCTAGTCGCTAATCCAGGGCCTATTAAAGGTGGGACTCAGGGGTTATTATCTCTCCTTCATCTTGAAGAAGGAAGGTCATGGAACTTTGTTGTCCCTTCCCTCATCTTGAAGGAGAGTCTTGACATTATCATTATTTACACTAAGTTGAAAATTTATGAGAAATTAAAAGTTGGTAATTAAATTCTATGCCTTGTTTTATGTTTTCCTTAAATTAAGAGAACTTTAATTCTGTATCATTGACAGGATGATAATTAGAATAGGATTTATTCTTAAATTAATCATAATATATTTTTATATTATGTTTTTTGATATTCTTTTCATTGGTATAAGTTTTCCATTTTGAGTTCAAATGTGATAATCATTATTCATTGAAGATTCTTGTTATTTATATCCTAATAAATCTAGAGTTTTTTTTGGAATACCATTCCAATATTATTGTTGATTTGAATAATATTTTTCATATTGATACTTCTTAATATCAAATAAAATTTGTGATAAGAAATAAAGAACGATCAAGCATTGATGGCCTGATTTTATTTTTCCCTTTGTTTTCCATCCACTTTCTTCCCTTCTAGATAACTCATTCACTGTTATCCTTGATAACGGTCGATGGTTAAATATTTAGTAAAACCAATAGGTTGTTGATTGGATTCTAGTGTGCACAAGGCCAATTTGTTGATGTGGTAACAACCAGGATTTGCAAAGAACGTGGATGAAAGTAAAACATTATGAGAGTGGGGGGGGAAATCACCAGAAGGTAAATTTTAATGAGAAATAGTGGAACCAGGTATAGAAGACATATCATATGATGGATCGGGTGGAGATAGAGGTAGAAATAGTGAACACATAGGTTGAAATCATGAAATAAGATGAATTTTTATTGACTACATGGCATATAGTCCCATAAGTCACATGTTGTGTATGTCACAATCTATGATGGTTAGGATTTCTATAAATTATAAATATCACACAGGGTGTGACTCTAGGAGAAACGTTGTATATTTCGGGTCGGGTAACTTGAGTGTGTACCATTTATACATGTCAACTAACTTACATGCCCCACGCGCCTTGTGGTATAAAATATATATTGGGTATATCAAGATATAATGACTCTATTTATTTAAGATAAACACTCGGGTGAATTGAAAGACCCACACTTCATGTTCCAAACTAGATATGTCATGTAGGTAAACCCCACACATGAAATTCAGAGACAGTTCACATGTTATGTACTTAGGAGTATATTTCTTGTATCCTAATGTCATGAACCAACCCAATTCATCCCTGAACGGGAACTTGATCCATCCATGGAAAAGGCCAAAGGTTGTTCCTAATCCCCACAGGCTAGTGACAAGCACATGATCATCAATAAGAATTCATTGTGAATGAATTCACCCAACAATAGTAAACATAAAAAAGATAAGTGGTGGAAATAAAATCTAAACAAGGCATAAACTGATATATCCCGCATAAAATAATCAATAAGAGTAAAATAACTAAAAAAACTAATACAATAGATGATGATTAACAGACACAACAAGCCACCAACACCTCTATATATAAGTAAGGTAATTCCACACACCCCTCCACCGTAAGCTGAACTCAAAGATAAATAAATACCTATAACATTTAAGAAACCTATTAAACCTATAATATATATAGGAATGATCTAAAATTATAGTAGGTATCCACCCACTGACCCAAAGAATAATACTTTAAAATAAAATATATTTCATGAAATTTTGAAAATATGAATATAAATAGTAGGTTTTCTATACTCACTTTCTTAAAAAAACAAGTACCAAACATTTTTTCATGAAAATTCCAATTTTTATAAAACCTGATCCTTTTCCAAATAAAACCACAATTTGTATCATTATAATAAAAACATCCATAAATTATAGATAAAATGGTTTTAAGGAATATCTTGAGGGAAAGATGAAATTAAATTCAAGAAACACCATGAAAACTACACTTTGTAAAATATACATATATCATTGTCAAGCAACCCAAGGTGGGGAAACAATCTAGAACAGAGATAACATGGTCATCAATGAAGTAAAGTTTGCATGCTAGAAAGCTACAACCCATAAATCAACTCCTACCCAAACATCCGTTGTAACCATTTCAAGCCTACTTGAAGGGAACATCCTATTGGTTGAGCTAAGTCCCACCTAGGTCCACTATCCATAGCATAATTTTGAACTATTACACAAGTGTACCTAGACCCCCCCCCCAAGACAACCAGGTTTTCCATGACATATAAATATAGGTGAGAATTTAAAAGTAATATCATACAATATCATAATGTTTGAAAATAACCATTTATCTCACTTACACCTTTTAACATACACATAAGAATATCCCCTTTATTCAATCATAATGATACAATTCAACTTCAATCTAAAATTAAATTCCACTATGAGAATTCAACATTCATAATTTTCTTCACATACAAAGGGGTATGTCCTAAGGGTTTTCATTTTCCAAAAAAACATTAAAAATTCCAACTATGCCTTGGGATCATTATTTAAGGTTAAATCCATGAAAATACCTTTGGAAGACCAAACATAAAAATCATAATTTAATCACTTTTACAAATAAGAGTTTCCAAATCATTTCTCAAAACGGTCCAACACACCTAATCTTTAGAAAATTACACCTTTTCCCATCATTTTGGAAATCAACATCATAAATGATTTCAAGAAAAATTATCAAAATCCAACTAGACATTAAAATTTCCAAAAAAAAATGTTTATTTAATTAAAACTAATTTTAAGAAGAATTCATATGAAAACCACTATTTTTCCTAATTCAATGAAAAATCATGAAAACATCATTTTTTATAATACTACCCTAATATAAATGGTAATATTGAAATACATGTAAATCCTATATTTAAAGTTCAATTAATCATAGATTCAATTTTAAATGGATTTGATAGTGTCACATACCTCAAAACACTTGCAATTATGACCATCAAAAGGGATCCAGAAGCCAGAGAAAATGGAGGTTTAAAGAGGCAATAAGAAAATCCCTAGGACCATAATTCCTAATCAAGAATATCTAATACATAAATTTATATAACAAAGGAAATGAGATGAATAACTTACCACAAAAATTCCAAACAATCACAATATGATGAACAATGATACAAGAAAAAACTCACAATTCCATGATGAACCTATAAGAAAATGAATTAGAAACATGGATCCAATGAATTTAAATGGCATACATATCCCTTGGAAAGAGAAACATGAAGAGGAGGAGGATCCAAGATCAAAATAGAGTTATACTTATCGAAATAGGGTCGTGAGTTTTATCGGCACTTTGATCATCCAAGAATTTGAGTTGGTAGAGATAAAATCATCCAAAGAAAGCCCCAAAACTTGTATGGGTCATGAAAAGGTTGATAGAGAAGGGATGGGAATAAAATAAAGGTTTTAGGGTAAAATTATGATAAACCCCTTACCAAACTCATATCCATTGATGCCACCATCTAGCCAGTGGAATACATTGTCCATCCCATAGACCACCAGTAGGATAGTGGCTATAGAAAAAGTTTTATAGCCACTTCCAATCCCACTAGCTTCTAATGGAGACCCTTCAGCTAGTTAGTGGCTATAGAATAAGTTTTGTATCCACTTCCAAGAACGAAATCCAAAGTGGATCTAAACATTCAACCCTATTAAATGGAAACCATAAGATATTATAAAATATACCAAGAAAGATACTAATATTAGAAGAAAAAAAACTTCAAAGGCTTGATCTACAAAAAATAGACTTCTAAAGAAAACCCAAGAACTAGTTTGGGAAAGGATGAAAACTTCTAAGGATAATTAAATAAGAGATATCTCTTCATAAACCAGATGAAAAAATCCATAACTAATTATTAGTGATGAACATAACTATAAAATCCCAAAGAAACCTCAAAAACTCCGTGCAGGATAATCCCAAGACACCACACTAGAATAAGGGTTTAAAAAGGTTTACTGCCTCAAGTAAAACAACCAAAACAGATCATGTAAGAGGAAAATGATTAAAAAAATTAAATTAATCAAATATAATCATGCCAAAATAAGGACTATATAGTCTAGATTTAGGTCAAGAGAGAGTAACCCTAGGTCGTTATTCTAAGTAAGAATCTCCTGGTAAACCCAAAAAAACATCAGATCATAACTAGAACCAACTCCTAATTTCCACAAAACTTACCCAAGATTTTATATGTATAAGAATTCATAATAAAAGGCCCAACACAAGGCTCATATAAAACAAGGAAAATATAAAAAAAAAAACAATCATTGGGTAATGGTAATTCCCAATACAACCAACATCCCACATGGGTAAGTAAAAAAGAAATGTAAGAGAGAAAACCTGACACAAACACCCCAAATGTTGTATCATCCCAAGTAATCCATCTTTTATTAGCTTTGAAACTGAAAATAGAAATCCAACCCAACTCAACAGAAACATCCTTTCGATATAAAAACTCACTAATGGTGGTCTTCCTACCATAAGAACTTCCCCTAGATTCAAACTCTTCCAACATAACTCATCAAAGTCTTAGAACACAAGGGGATATAAATATCACACAAAAAACTATATAAATTAAATTCTCATATCACTAATATAGAACCCAACAAAAAAATTATAAATTTCAGAACACCACTATAGAAAAACCATAATAACTAAAATAAAACTCCTAATATCACATAGTAAAAAATAGGAAATTAATTACATTAAATAAAAATCAATGGGACTTCCCTCCAATATTGGGATCAATGATTTGAACTAGAGGATATTTAGAATGGGTATAATTCACTCCATATTTCATTTAAATATATCCTCTATATAACCTTTTAAAATGACCTAGATAGCCACAAGTAAAAAATGCCATAGGATTCCTCTGACAAGAAGGTTTCTTATTTCCCACACTTCCACACTGATAGAAAAGCATGTACTTATTTCCAAAATAATTTTATGAGAAGAAAAAATATGGTTTCTTGATACTACCACTTTCAAGTTTCAACTTAACACACCTCATTTTTTCCTTGCTGGAGCTTCCTCCACCACACCCAGGAATAGGAAAAACCTGTAATACCTTTGGTGCTCCTACCAACCCTGCTTTAAACTATATAGTTTGCATCACCATTGTTTCATATGAGTTAAGGTCAAGAGAAAAAACAACTCGTAATATACCTAGTTGGGGACCTTCCCAAAAACACCAAGCCATTAGATAATCTTCCATGTATAGATGAAGAATATATGGAACCAACTTGATAAAATGGATTGTATACTCCAATATTATTTTATCTCCTTACTGGAGACCATAAAATTCCATAACTTTTGATACATTAACTAAATTTGGAAATAATTTCTAAATGAACTATGCCTCAAAATATTACCAAGAATTTTAATTTTGTGTCTTAGTCAAGATGATAGACTTCCACCACTTCTAATCTGGTCCCTCTAGCATGAAGTTTGTAAACTTAACCTTAAGAGATTCAATAAGATCAACTTGGATGAAAATATACTCGATCCACAGTATCTAAGAAAAAACTTTCTGAGAACCTTATTTCCTGAAGAAATGGGGAGTATTCAAGTTTTGAGACTCTCAAAAAAATTCACATTATAGAAAAGAAGAGGAAGAATGCGAGACTCTGAGACTAAAGAAGACCAAAAAACCATTCTAATAATATCCTCATCAACTAAGGGTCTATTAAATTTGAATGGGGGTATACTATAAAAATAAATAATATAAACATAACCAGTATAAACTCCAAAATTCAAACCATATGAGACAAATCATAAATAAATAAATAACCTCAACACACCATTTAAAAAAAATATAATCTAACATTAAACAAATTCTAAACCAAAAAAACCAAACCATTATTTATTTGAACAAATGAAATAAAATAACCTCTTTGACCTAATATGGTTTTATAAAAAATCATTTTAAAAATAAATTCCATTACTTAAAATAACATTCAATATTACTTGGAAACTTTTGAAGAAGAAAAAATTAACCCTAAAATATTTTAAACCATGTGATTTTAAAACATTTTACACTTAGATTATTTGAAATATTCCAATTAAACTTTTTTAACATAACATGAAATGTTGAAAACGATTAGAATTGTAAATTTCTCACCAAATCATTATCAAGATTTCCACAAACTTGTTATTATTTTAAATCCAAAATATTTTATAAAAATCACTTGAATCAGACATCATTTTTTATTTGAAACATGATAAAATCAAATTCCAAATTTATAAAATCAATACCCTTATTTAAAAGGAAATGAATCATTTAACAAAATTTTCAAATATCTATGAAATTTCCATCCCATTTCCAAACAACTCAAGGTTTTTATTTTAAATATCAAACATGAAAAAACCAAAACACTAATTAATTTTCCATAAGAAACACCCAAAATCAACATGAACCAAAAAACCAAGTAAATACAATTAAACTCATAAAGAATCAAAATATAAAAAAATTAAAATAATTAACAGATACACATAGCATGAACACATGGTTTGGAAAACTGTGTGACGATCATGAGAAGTTAGTTAATAGTAAATCCAAAGTCGGTAGCATGGTCTACACATTGTTTTCCAAACCATGCACAATAATAATTCACCCTATGAATTCCTTCCAAATTCTACTCTAAAACTTGGATCTTCTTAAAATAGTTCATGAATTCTCAATTCCATAAAGAAAAAAATCTCAAATAAAAAATAAAAAGTCACAAAAACATTCGATAACCTAACTCAGAATTTAGGCATACTCATATCATAAAGCACTGGTAACTCAAGAGTTGTCTTGAGTGGGTGGTGATCAAGAATACTCTAATGACTGAAAACTCAAATTATAAAATCCCTACCTGAAAAATACCATACATCCTAGAACAACAAGGAAAAAATATCCTTTGATACCAATTTTTCATGAACCAACCTGAGTCATCACTAAAAAGGACACCTGATACAGTCATTGAAAGTTCTAAAGAGAATTACCAATCCCCATGGGTTGGAAACAAGATCCTGGGCATCAGTACAAACACATTGAGAATGAATTCACCCAAAAATTGTGAACATAAAAGAGAATCAGTGAAAAAAAGTTCAAATAAGTAATAAATTGATATATCCCACATAAAATAATCAACAGGAGTACAATAACTAAAAAAATTTATGCAAAAAATAATGATGAACAAACACAACAAGACACTAACACCTATATGTTCAAGTGATTCAATTCCACACACACCTCTACCACAATACAAACTTAGAGATTAAGTAATACCCTCAATGGATGAGCAACTTGTTCAACCTATACGATATATAGGAATGATCTAAAATTCTAGTAAGTCACCACCCAAAAAACAAAAAAAATAACGCTTTAAAATAAAATATATTTCATGTAAGTTTGAAAATAATAAAATAAAAAGTATGTTTTCTAGGCTCTATTTCTTAAAAAAACAAGTACCAAACAGTTTTCCTTAAATGAACCAATTTTCATAAAACCCAATCCATTTCCAGATAAAACCACAATTTTTATCCTTAAAATAAAAACATTCATAAATTATAGATAAAACAATTTTAAGGTAGATCTTAAGGGAAATATGAAATTCAATTCAAAAAACACTATAAAAACCACACTTTAGAAAATAAACATATATCATTGTCATGGAACCCAATGTGATGAAGGGAAATAGACTAGAACATAGATAACATGGTCATAAATAAAGTAAATTTATCACTCTGAAAAGTGGAAATATATCAAAAGATATAATTTGAGAATAACCAACTCTATGAACCCCACTTATCTCTCGTGATCTCTATGTCTTCTTTTTCTCAAATGATTATCTCCAATAAAATTATTGGAATTCCCTTCTCCTTTTAGATTTTATTTTTCCACCATCCAAACACGTACCCTATTTATTATTACATAAGGCTTGGGTTTTCTTATTTTCCAAATATACCATTAATAATATGTAATAAATCAATCTTCATTGTTTTATGAAAATCACACATCCATACAGCTTGAAGCATGGTACCTCATCTTTAAGTGTGATAGATTTACCAAAACCAATGTAGACTCAAGATTAAGTCTACAATATTTAGATAACATCACAACACATCCTTCTTCATTCATAGCTTGAATCGAAACATTTTGTTAAACTTTAAATCCATTGAAGCATAGCATAATCATCATTTTAATTTCATTTCTAAATTTAATTAATATATAATTTCCTCTTTTCTAGGAAATTTAAAAGTTCCCATCCTTCTATATCAACTTTAATCTCCCTATTCTCATCTTGATGATCATCTTGATCATTTATTTATCTTGAATCATAAATAATTTTGTGATATTTTAAACACTGAAAACCATCACCAACATCATCTGATTTAAATCACCATTTTAAGCACCAATATTTATTTTCAACCATCCTAATTTTAAAATCACAAATAATATAATAGTAATCTTCTCATATCATCTCATTTAGATCTTCCTCTTTTGATAGATCCCTTTCAAGGGATGTTCTTCATACTTCACCATGGTTGATTTCCATAAATAAATAACCTCCAACAATATTGATACCAATTGAGAGTTTTGATACCTATTGAGATATGATAATAAATTTATTGTGAGGATACACTAAGATACCACTTGAAATATTCTCCATAATGGATGGGTTTCTTTAACTACAAAAATTTCACAAACTCTATCAGTTCTATTCTTATTACTTCACCTTTAATTCCCACTTTAAAGTAACACACCTAGAAAATTATAGGAATAAGGTGGACTCCCATTTCTCTTTATTGTGAGAAACATGGTTGAGTCTTTTTTCTCAACCCAAATATTCCTTTATTTACAGCTCCAAAATGTCTGGTACTCTTTATCCTTTTTTATATTTAACTTTAAAAATCTATTCTTCTTTGGGAATAATGGTTTTCCTTTTCTTTTTATATATGTTTTTAGTTGTAATGGGATTCTTAACTTTATAAATTAAGGAAATTTCATTCTTTTATACCTCCTTTATCTTCTTTGTCATTTCCAACTAGGTCGACCATATGGTTATCCATTAATTTTTCACATGCTTAGCTTTATTCTTAGGTGTGGATCCTTTTCAAGTTTCAACACTTTTAGCACCACAATCCACTAGTGTTTCCCATTTTTCTTCATTTTTTCAATAAAGACAATCATACATTTGATAGCCACATGTCCTTCCTTCTTGAAAATTCCATGAATATTTTGAACAACCTCTATGATATCATTTTTCGAAAACCTCTCATGAATTTTGTATTGCTCATTTGGATTTCAACCACCAAATCAATCACACTATTCATTTATTGGATTGATTATTTTCTTATTATTTCAATCTTTCTCCCTTAAATCTTGATTTTCATATCCATTTTATAATTTTCTATGGTGTGGCCTCTCTTACCATAGTAAAAACATAATCTCTTTGGTTTTACATCATTATTAGTTATATTTTATAATTTTTTGGGAGTTGTAGGATCAAAAGTATTTTTTTTCTCCTCGAGGAAGACTCGTCATTTTTCTTCACATGTTTATTTTACTATTATGGTTTTATTTTCTATTGATTATAAGAGTTTTTATTGATTGGAACATACCATAATTCTTCAAGGAAGTGGAAACATCCATTTTAATACTCACATAAATTATTCACATATTCAAATCTATTATTACAATATAAAATTTTCATCTTCTTTGAAGACTGCTTTTGTACAATAGGTTTCTTCAAATATTCAACTTTACTCCCCCTTTTTATAGGTCATATATTATTTGTAAAAACTGAAATGGTATCCCAACGATCAATGGACTTGTATCTGAACCTCCAATATCACCAAAAGTGGCCAAAAAACCTTTTTCTTTTACCTGAACATGTAATCTGACTAGATTTACTGCCTTGATATTTTTGAATGATTTTACCACTCTTTAGAGCTTCATTTGAGTAGATTATTTTCTTAGTCTTGGTTACCTCCACCCCTAATACATTTTTTGGTTTACTAGTATTTTTATCCTACCACATTTTTCCATATTATGAATTTAAAAGTACACTTGTAGAAAAAATAGATTTTGTAAAAAAAGATTCATTCAGATAGATTTTTATCCTGTCACATTTTTAATGACCCTCCAATTATTTCAGATAGTATTTTTATCCTTCCACATTTTCTCATTACAAATGGTATTCATTCGAATAGTATTTTTATCCTACCACATTTTTATCATTGGATTGAGAGTAAAACGAGTCATTACTGGGCCTTAAGCAACATCCCCAAGAGGCTAAAGGCTAGCAATAAATGTCAAAGGGTTTCAAATACAAGTGGGGGTGATTTACCCTTTAAGAAAAATCCAATAACCAACAAACCATAACCAAATAATTTACTAAATGATGCATTAACGAAAGAAATACAACTAAACAACTTCATGTATCTCAAAACCAAATCAAAGTGTTCAAAAGAGGAAGACCAAACCAGTATAAAATTAATCATAGGATAAACAAATAAAGACTCTCAAGAGGCCACAAGACTCTATGATCCACCAGATCCAAGCTCTACAATCACCGAACAACCCAAATACCATGAGGTAGTGCTAAAAATGTGGTAAATGTTACCTTTTCCCCTGTACTGGAATATGGCATCTATAAAAGCACTAAAGTGACAAAGCAAGGGTGAGTATAAAACTCAGTAGGTTTTACCCAATGAATTCCTTACTCATGCCACTAGGATAGAAAAGTTAGCCACATTTATATAAAATAGTTTATATAAAATAATTTACTAAAACAGTTTATACCCAAATATAAACCAGTTCAAAGAAAACCATTTACAACCCAGTGAAAAAAAAACTAAATAAAACCCATTTACATCAAGTTATTTTTCTAAGAAAATAACTAATCAAAGATTAAAACCAATTTTTCTTATAATTTGGCATAAATGTTCCATAGTTCACAACACACCCACACATGCATGCTTCGATTGAAAGTTCCATACTCATGAGCGGTCTCTCGTCCAATTACCATATATACTAATGACACATGCCCCCGATCCAAGGTAAAATCCATTATACCCCAATGGTAATCATCCCTTATTAAGGTCTCATTAATCATGAACTCGCACCAACACCATTTATGCCAAATCTTTCCTTTACTAAAATAAACCACTTCAATAAAACTGAACTTTTATTTAAAACCAAAGAACAGCCAATTTCAAGAAACATTTCATTTCAATAAAACCTTTCCTTTTATTGAAAAAATATAATCCCATTTATTTTCCAACAATCTAGAAAAATCCCCTTTTTTTAAAATCCACATTTTAAAACCAAGAACCAAAGCACTCATTCAAAATCCCCAATTTTCTAAATTTCACAACCATCAATCAAGAAGGTTTCCAAAAAGTGTTCAACAACAAAATCACAATCAATTCAATACCACGAATTCAATTTTAAAGTAAGAAAATAATTTATAATAAGTGGAGTTGAGAAAGAATCCTCCTACCTCGAAGGTTTTGACGAAAACCCCAACGAATGAAGAACACACAAGAAAACTGGGTCAATTCTCCGAGAACCTGCCATAGATATTTTATCCTAGAAAGATCAAGACCAAATCTCATCATATTTGGCATTAAAACACCTAGATATACCCATAACATACGTAGATATAATAAACCAAGAGAATAGGATAAGTATATCTAATTAGATCTAAGAAATTGATCAAGAACGATGAAGAACAATCACATACCTCAAGAATCCGCCTTAGATTCACAAAGGGAATCCTTTGAATTTCCTTAGGACCGATGGGAGAACCTTATTTGGCCTTAGGAGAATTGAAATCCTAAGTTAGGTCTGGTTAAGATCAAAAATGATCCACTTAGAGGAAAAAACATGTGAGATCCACTTTTTTAGGATCTCACTTAAACCATCTGCACAGTTAGTTTGCACAATTAGACAAACAATGCGCTAATTGTGTGTTAGATACTACCTAGGAAGACCCTCTCATAGATTCCTCACATAGTATCCCTAACCGTGATCCAACCATGATAGAGATACTACCTCAAGAGGATCATTGTGCATGTTTTAGCTGCATGGTTAGGCAAACCGTGTGTCGCCCGTGTGACTTCCATTTTGCCACAAAACCACTTCCAAAGTTCTCCCAACTCTCCCATCTATCACCCTTAAACTTTATAACCATAAAAATCATCAATTAAGGGTTACATACCAGAATCCAGGGGTACTATAGATAGTGGGTTACCTTTCTCCACAATCTGGTTATGGGTTGATCAATAGATGATTCATGGATCTTCTTGCCACTATTTTGATTATTTTTAAAAGGAAATATCCTTTTAAAATTATGTGTGGTAGAAATTATTTTCTCAGTTATATGGGAAGCTTCAGTTTGATTAAATTCTAGTTTTTTAAATTTCACTTCTAGTTGAAGGCACCTTAGACTAAGTATGTTCTTATCAACTACAACTGAGTTTAGTCTATCTTCACATTCCTTCTTCGTATTTTTAATTTTATCCTCATGAAATCTAATACTTTATTTTATGTATTTTTCAAGGTCTTTGAATATTATGGATTTTACTTTTGAATATGCTTCATTTATTCTATGATTATCTTTATGTGATTCTTCTAGAGCATAGATTTTCTATTCACATACTTTTACAGCATTTTATTTCCCATAAATGTTGTGTTTCAAGTTCTCTTAAACCATTGATAAATTCACTATAATAATTTATATGGATTTATATTTATCTTTCAACTCTTTTATAAGAGAGTTGTATGTTTTACAATTATCCTATTAATTCTTTTAGTATTAATTTAGCATAATATTGTAGCATTGATTTTTCATCATATAAATACTATATGAACTCAAATAACTAACTGAAAACTTCACCAGGTATTTTCTTCATGTATTCCCTAACATCAAAGTAGAGGTCTTTAAAATATTTTATATAACTATTTCTATCATAGCTTGAACTTGTATCATAAAAGTAATCATTTTCTACATATTCATCTAAACATAAACCACTCTGGTTACCTTTAACTAGTGGTTGATCCTCCTTCATCATTGAAACTTTCCTTAGCTTATTTGCCTCTCATATTTTCCTATTTATCAAAGTATTCACTGAAACTAAAAATTATAAACTGATGGGTATGTTGATAGAATTATATTTATGAATATCTTCTTGAAACATTTCAAAATTGTACTTAATGTATTCTAATAAAAACACCATGGAAAGAAAAATAGGATCCAATCATATGGAAACTTTTCTCTAATAGAAATTATAATTCCTTTTAGGAATGGTGCATATAGTCAAGAGGGGGGAAATCAATTATTGTAAAATCCTTTAGAAAACTCCATATCATCTTATATCTTGTAACCCCCATTGGTATCTAAACCCCTGTTTCTAGTTGAGATAATAATGGATCTGTTTAGTTTACCTTATCACATTTACCATATGAAATGCAGGAAATCATTAAAGTGTGGCATACAATATTTTTACAAGGCTCATCCCCAATGTGAGAAACCAACTCCTTGATGTGATCAGGTTTCATCGAGTCATAGATTCTTCACTATAATCTTATCATCAATTATAAGTGAGTTTTAGGTAGTAAGTATCATTTACCTTCTTAGCATATTACACAGGTGAGCCTTCACTATATTATGAAAGTGAAGGGATATTTATATTACGTCCCATGGTCTTCAGTATCCCAATTAGTATTACAAATTCATTCAACCTTTGAAATGTATCTTCGATAGGTATTGGACATCAATACATCACCAATATCATATCTCCTTCTTCCTCATACTAGAGTCTTTGAATTCTTGTATATATTCAAGAAAATATACATGCATCTCGGTTTCCATTTTCTACCAAAACTCATAGTTCTTATTCAGAAACCACTTGATGGATTTACTCACCACAACCTTCAAGGGACTCGACTACTAGTTAATAACATATATAACTCCCTGTATGTCAACTTCAACTCTTCTACTTTTTCTTTTTCTCAAAATTCAGTAACAATGAGTGTGGTAGGGGATAGTATGTGAACCAGTTTTCTCATTCTTCTTCTTCTTCTCTTCTTATATGATAAGATAGGTTTACACTTCATCCTAGGATCAACTTCACTTCTTCTTTGAGATCTATATTTTAGTTCTATAATCACTCTCACATATTCTCATTTCTTATCTTCTTATTCTCAATAGATATATATTCTTCAGAGCAGCTCAATGTTTCTCTTGATATTACCACATACCATTTCTATACGCACACCCCCACTTTTCCTTTGGGAAATTTTCAAATTCCCATGTGTGGAAATATCTCAAAAGATACCATGAAATAATAACCAAATTCATTCACCCCACTTATCTCCCAAGATCTCTGTATCTTATTTTTCTCAAATGGATGTCTCTAAAAAATTGTTGAAGTAACCTTCTCCTTTTTTATTTTATTTTTCTCATAACTGAACACATATCTTCTCTATTCTTCTAATAGGATTGAGTTTTCTTATTCTCAGAACATGCAGCTAATAATCTAGAATAAACAACTCTTCATTATTGCATGAAAATCATACATCCATACAACTTTTGATATGGAACTTCATGTTACAGTGTGAGAGATTCAACAAAACTAGTGAAGACTTGAGATTAATTCTAAAAACTCTAAATAGAAACTCAAAACATACTTCTTCATCCGCAAGTTGAATCTCAAAATTTATGTGATTTTTAAATATCTTCAAATTTTCATTTCTAGATTTAATTAATCTAGAAATTCCTATTTTATGGTCAATTTAAATTATTAGATTTCTATCTTAGCTTTGATCTCCCACTTATAAACTTGAAGATCAGCTTGTTCATTTCTTTGGATTCGGTCACAATTAATTTTTTGATATTTTAAATAATAAAACCAATCACTAACATCATCTAATTTAAATATTTATTTTCATCACCCATATTAAATTCCATATGTCCTTAATTTAAAATAAAAAATAATAAAATAGTGATCTTCTCATCTCATATCATTCAAATCTTACTCATATCAATAATGAATCATGGATAGATATGGATTCATGATGTTTTTACCATGAAATAACATCATAAGAATCATCCCATTAATTTTTCTTCTTCAAAATTTAATTCTAGAAACTTATTTTTCATTCTATGGAATTCTCTAATTTATCTAAGTGTTGGACTCATACAGAGACCATGATCACTCATGCGCATCTACAAATGACTCGTACATAGTTCATCGTATGAATGAATGACTCATATGTATTTCCAAAAAATCCTCATATAAATCTCTATGTAATTCATATAGAGTCTTCAATGACTCATATGCATTCAATAATTGACCACATTTCCATTTAAATCGTACATAGAATTCCATGATTCTTATGTAGATTCAAATGAATCATATGTTGAGTCCTTTTCCTCTGAAATGATTCATACATAGGTTAGAAATGACACATGTGCAGAGTGGAAAAAATCATATGCAGCCTTTTACTTTGCAAAAATATTTAACTCCTGTATGAAATGACTCATACGTAGTCATCACTGATTCACATATAGTCAAGAAATGAATCATACATTGTACAGGAAAATGACTCATACACAGCATTGGGACTTAGTAAATTTTTCAATTGCAACTTCAAAATTTTAGAACTCTTCAAATAGGTTCAGATTAACTTCAAATCATATTAGGGATTCTTCAATCACTCCAACCACCTAATAATAACTTCAAATAAATATGTAAAATATTATAATATTTCCAAAAACTCTTTAGCTTGTTTCCAATGTCTGGAAACATATTAAATACTCAAGTTAGGGTATTTTAATAACTCGTATTCCTTCTCAAATCCGTCTTAAATTCAAATTTTAAAAACCTTCATCCAAGTGTATTTCCTCACTTATTTAAGTAGCCTTAAAGCTAAGTAACACATGGATGGATTATCTAATATTCAGCTATCTCTTCTTCAAAATTTTAACCTATTTTAATCTTCATAAATACATATATACAAGTTATCCATTATCTAGTTAAGCAACATATTTTTCCACTTCAGTTTTAACATGTTGTAGATATGTTAGAAATATTTCATTATCACTTGTTATGTTTCAATGAAATCTAGCTCAAAAAAGCATCTGATGATAGGGATTCTCACTTAAATTTTCCCATACATCTATTCAAGGGAAGCATCTCTTCCTCCAATTCATTACCCAAAGACATGGGCAGCTCCTTCATGTTCAGTGGGTGGATAAACACTCTATAAACCAACTTCTTTAGGACATACATATTGATACTTATTGAAAACAAATACAACCAACACAAACCATTGGGAACATCACATGGTATGATTCCCCTATATGGATTGTGGAGTTGAGTACTCCCTCATGGATATAGGGGAAGAGACCTTCTATTTATGAGGTGTGGGTCCTCCATTCAAGTATGGGGTCGGTACCCCCTCGATCCTAATAAGGCAGAGGTCCCCATAGGAAAGGGTCGGTATCCCCCACATTATGTAGAATTACTCCATATATAGAGGTTGTGTTTCCCTATGAGATAGGTTGTGGGTCTTTACTTTGGTAGGGTCTAGTACCCCCTTGACTAGTCAGCTCCTCAATGAGGCGTAGTTCCCCTATTATAGTTATAGTGAGGTTGTGTGGAAGTTATGAGGTATGGGTAGATATGGTGATGTATGATTTGGGTTACAGGTCTTACGACATGATAGGTATATTATTGAGACAATGAATATTGGATGTTGACTTTACGATTTATAAGAAATTGGTTAATCTGCTATCCTTGTTTGTTGTGAGATAAAATCCTCATGGATATGATCTGTGAAGATTGGGATTATACCTTTTCTATGGTTGTATTAACTTTAGATAATATCATGTTCCTTTGGGAATCTCATGTTTCCCTAAAACCTGGGTTTGTGAGTATTGTTTTATCTTTACCTTATGTTTTTCAGGAATCTTACTTGGTATGTTTTTACTCACCCATACACTAGATTTGTTCCCACACATGTTGTGTTTATGAAAACATTTCATATTTTAGTGATGACTTTGGTATATGTGAAGCTCGAAAAGTGGGTAGAATTAGTTCATAGTGGTATGTGATGGTATGTGGCATAAATGGTTGTTGATGATGTTCTCTTCCCAATATTTTTTACAACGTGGAGGTGGTTTCCCATATCGTGTTTCTATTGTGTTCAGTAATATTATTATGTTGTATATTTACCTTTTAGTTTTCATTAGTGGTGTTTTACTAGATATTTATTATCTCATTCATGCATTTTTATATAGTTCAGTTCTTATATGTATATGAGGATGTGGTTATTGATTATATATATTTTGTATTGGAGATTAATTTTTATTATATGGTGGTATAGGTTAAGGATTCCCATTTTTTTATACCTTTTTTGGTGCTAGTATCCATCCCCTAACTTATTGGAGGTAGGCTAGGAGTGGCACACTTGACTTACTACTGGGACAATTGGGGTCTTAGTGGGTTAGGCCATGTTAGGTGGAATCTCAAGATATGATATATTGGGTATTTTTTATACATAGAACTTGTTTGTGATTAATTTTAAGTGTTGGGTACTATGATTGAAATATTATGATTCCTTGAGATCCATATAGACTAATTTAAAAGGGAAACCTTAAGAGATTATCTATCATGAATGCCTTTTTTATCTTACCTTACTCAAGGGTTAATAATTAAGGTTATTTTTCAGTGGGATTCCACATGTTGATGATGAATTTTGTGGACGGATATTTGATTTTTTTTCTCTTATATTGCTCTAAGGCTGAGAATAGAGGTTATTATTATGGTGATTACATAGGTTAATGATTACTATTAAGGATAGATGACTGATCCTACCATAATTTTTCTTTTTTTATATATAATTTACTATAATTAATATATATTTTATATTAGAATATTCTAAATATATACATTGTAGTTTTATTTAGAAAATAATGTGTTTAATGTGGAAATAACCTAAATCATGGTTTTAATTGATTTTATTAATATTCTAGATTTTAATGATAATGATCATGCCTTTGAAAATGATTTTTTATATTTTGATAGGTAAAATAAGATAATTATACATATCTACATAAAAATAATCATCTTTTGAAGTGTTATATAAGAATATATCGGTGCAGGGGAGTACTATGTAAGAATAACACTCGTGTTTCAAGATTTGATTCAGAATGATCAAGTACAGAAAAATAGAGTTGTGTATAATTAAAATTTGAATCCATGTAGTCTTATAAGATTAAATGTCATAGTAAAGTAATTTTGTGTGATTAATCAGGTCATATAGCATCTTTTTCTAGATAAAAAAACTTGTTTCATGTTGCTGCATGTGGTTAATTTGGAAGTTCTGAATCCACGTCGAAGTAAATTCATTATATGTGATATTAAACCAAGAAATACAAGGCTTATGAAATATTGACTAAAATTTTCATGTGTGAATTATTTGGTTGGGATAAAACTCACATAATATTAGTTACAAGTGAAATCCAAAACTAGAAATAGTCCAAATCATCTTCCATGATCCATTCACAACCTACAGTCCATGAAGTCATTTCTAGTGATTCAAATGTAGGTAGTGGTGTCTATTAATTAAATTTAATCCCTACAAATTCAAATGCAACTGGACTTCATAAAAATCATGATCAATTGTTAAACCAAATCTTGGGAATAATCTAAGACACTTAGTAAGATTCATGAAGATCATTTTGATCCCTTGGATCATCCCCTTTGCAATGAAATATCCATGCATAAAACTCCCATCCAAAAAACAATGTATATTCATGAATGAATGAAAAAATTAGGTAATCACCCAGGGAAGATCCCACATCTAATTCCTCTATAGAAAAATCATCTCAAGTATTATGGGATAATTGGAAACATGATCTTAGGATAGGAAGAATGTTGGATAAGGTCTAAATAATACTCATAAAACCTAGAGAAGATTATTGAAGGAGTCCACATGGATTTGTATCATAACTTGGATAAGACATGTGAATACTATACCTTTCTCACTAGATCTCACATGGTTTGTATAAAAACAAAACCTCACCCCCTTTGTAAAGGATTTTTGACTTGGTCCATCATTCATGATTGTGAGTAGCATAGGATTTTCAATGTATTTCATTTTATATGATTTAATAATTGTAACTTATTCTCCCCCTTTCTTTACTATTTATGCTTCTTCATATAGTACTTATATTACCTTGTATTTAGGGAGAAAAAAGTGATGTTTTTATCCTTGGGGAGGTAGTAGGATTTCTTGAGTTTCTCACTGCATTTATTCAACATTCTTATCTCAGTTCATGGTGGGTGGTGAGAGTGAGTTAACTTAGTTAGCAGTTTCTACCCTTACTTCTCATATCCTCATCCTCACCTCTTCCACCATCAAATTCACTGTCTCTCCCTTCTATTGTATCATCTAATATATGGTGGATTTGGGTGGGTTTATAGATGAAATGGTAGAGACAAGTTTAGGATTTTTTCACATCCTCGATTGGGGTGGGTTGAACATTATTTTCCAGGGGGGAGGTGTGGGTTCAATGGGATTTTAAGGTGGGTTTTTAAGATCTTTGACACTATTAGAAATAAATTTCACACTAAAAGTATGGATCCACTAGTATAGTCTGTCAAACTATTGTTATATCATATACTAACATTTTAATGAGTCTTTAGTTGTAATTTTTTAAGGAAATACCTATACAAATGGTTTGTTCAAACTGTTTATAAGGAACCAGCCTTAAACATCATATAATATAGTGTCTTTAGACTATAATTAATTTTATTTTCCCAATTATATTCTAATTTTAGAGTTTTAGAGGATTGGTAAAAACTATTATATATTAAACCCATACATTAAAAGTGGAAACTTCTACTCAGTATCAATTTTTTCCATAAAAAAACTCATTTAAATAAAACATGACTTATTTTTATGAAAAATATTCACAATTTTCATCTTGCGCTAATACTTATCCCTACTATTCCTTAAAAACATTTGAAAAACATTTTAAAATATGGGATGAGCACAAAAAGATCAATAAGGGAAATAAATAAAGGAAGATATCATTATACTATTAAAACTTATAAAAAATCCCTTTTTCAAAATAAACTTTGGGTTCAAAATAAACTCTTTTCTTATATAAGAAATCATCTTCTCTTCCCAAAAATTTTTATAAAACATCTCATTAGAAATCATTAAGGAAAAATAAAATCATAAGGGTTTATTTGAAAATATTAAAATCACATGAAATTTTTTTCACAAATTTATACTTTTCACTCTTACATATTTAATAACCATCATGGTTATAAATAAAGTAACCATCATAGTTACACATGGAATAACCAGCATGGTTACAAATGAAGTAACCATCACAGTTACACTTGTATTAACCATCACAGTTAAATTTGGAGTAACCATAATAGATACTCATAGAACACCATCATGTTTAACTTATGAACATTAATTTATAGTAACCATCATATCTACTCATGGATTAACCATAACATTTAATCTTAGAATATCCATCATGGTCAACTTCCAAACATTACCCAATGCATTGGAGAGCTATAATGGGGCCCACCCTATATATAAGATGTATCAGGCTCACCCATGAACGATAATGGGGGTCGAACATTTGTAAATAATTTTCAAGGACCATATCATAAATAAAACTATTTAAAAACTCTTTTAAACCCATGTCCAAAACATTTTTGGATATCTAAATATACTTTTTCCTTGAAAATCACTTTTAAAATCCAAAAATTGCATACATAATAAAGAAAAAATTTTATTTGAAAATTAACATAGAAAATTATAAACTAAACATAAAATAATTGAGGTGTTGTGATTGAGGGAAAATATTCTCATGTTGTATAAGTTAAAAAATCATTCCTTCCATATTTTTGTTATAAAAGTCATAAAGTACCACTTTTGGAAAATGATAAAAAGATTCCTTTAAAACCATTTTGTAAAAATTAAAACATGGGTAAAATGAATTTAAATAATAATAATATAATAGTAAAATCATTTTCTAAAACAATTTTAGAAAATATGGATATGGAAGGAAAATATTTAGAAAATAAATCTTTAAAACTTTTAAAACAAGGTTTTAATGTAAAGTGTCCCTTACCCTGAGTCTGACACATCATATACGTTATTTATCTTCATAAATAATAAACATGGATTGATTATTTGATTTATTAAGAAAATTTTAAAAGTTTTTTATTCCCTTATTTAATTTAATACAATGTTATATACAATTATTTTATCATGTATGTTCACATTAGACATTTTGATGATATTTTGTTCATAAGTCAAAAATGACTTTGATATGTTGACTTATGGTCAAAGATGCTACTGTTACATCATCTCTGGAATAATATTCATGAAGTAGTTATCATTTTTATATGTAAATTATAATTTTAAAACCAATAGTGAAATATGTTTATGAAAAATAAACTATGTTTCAATCATGGAGATGGTAGGTCGTACGTAGGCATTAGTAACGTTCCCATTTTTCAATGATCATTATGGAAAGAAGGTAAATATTATTTTATATTTACATAATTATAATAATATAATATATATAATATTATTTATTTAAATATACTTATATATATCATCTCTATGGTGTGGTGATGAAAAACAAATCTCATCGCTTCATGGAGGTGGTAGTCCACACGTACGCACGAATGAAGTTATCATTATTTAGTGCATGGAAAGGTAACAAGATAAATGATATATTATATTTTAATAATAAAAAATATATAATTAATATCATATATAAAAATTAATTCTATCATTATAATCCATCCATGGTAGGTTGTGATAGAAAATTAATTACATGGGTTTGTGAGGCGGTAGTCCACTGTACACACGAATGATGGTTTCATTTCCCATTTGATAGAAGAGGAGATTGGTATAGATTATTATATTAAAATAATAACATATAAGTATATGTAGAATACTTTTTTTATTATTTTATCTTGGTTTAAGAAGATTTTAATGATGTGGAATAAGAAACAAAACTAAAACATGCAGTTGAAAACTATACCTCTTCTTTGGAAAACAACATTTACTTAACACTTTAAGACATCTAATATTGGTATTCTACCTAAACCAAGACCTATATAATGAGGTTATGTATTATAATAATGTATTTTTATAATTATTAGCTGAAAATGATTTATTTTTAAGTGTTAATTATTAATAATATTAGCTTCCCTTTTATAAGAGAGGGGAGGGCCACTCTTATAATTTCTCAAAATATTAAATTAATATAAATTGATTTTTATATAAAAATGAATTAAAACTTATTTATTTAGAATATAATATGTGTATGGGTATAAAAATTCCATAAAATAATTTTTTAATAAGTTTATGTCACATTTTTATCCTTATCTTTTGGTTTTAACCTTTCATTATCCCTTTTTAAACTTACTATAACAATAAGGATTTTTATTATTTGAGGGTTAATATAGTTACTATAAATGGAAAAAAGGCCCATAAATAGAACATAGTTGATATTATGAACCATATACTAATAATGTGGTCGAATATAAGATGTTTAGGGATTTTATATTGTTGAATAAAATATTATTTATTTTAAAATATCACTAATATCAATTTTTAGAACTATTCATTACTCTAACTTTAATAATATCAAGGTAACACTTATAATTAAAACAAATTGTTTTAATACATCACTAAAATGTAAATTTATTCTATATAATTTATGGATTATATGAATCATCTCAAATTATATAACTTT
The DNA here is from genome assembly GCA_963277665.1 of Viscum album. Classification (NCBI taxonomy): domain Eukaryota; kingdom Viridiplantae; phylum Streptophyta; class Magnoliopsida; order Santalales; family Viscaceae; genus Viscum; species Viscum album. Next base: position 597,002,984 of record OY728134.1, on the reverse strand, counting down.
TAATATTTTTAATATCATTCATTTGATATTTCCATTAATTGAATAATTAATGTGTCAACGTTGTGTAAGTATTTAAGATAATTATTTCTTTACTAAAAATTAAAAATAAATTAACATGATAAATATAAATTTTTTAGATTTAAAAATAATATTTATAATTTAATATATCTTTTAAATAATATCATATTAAAAAATATTATAGTTATTAAAAATAAGAGTGTGACATGTTTGACTTTTCTTAAAAGAAAATACAATAAATGTCATAATCTCATCCAAATGGCTATAAAATAACATATAACCGAATATTGGATGGGTTTTGATTAAATTAAATCATCCAATAAAATTTATTTAAGTTTTCATGTTATTTTATATTTCTTATCATTTTGTTTTTAACCCTTAATTGCCTGATTTACCCTTTACCATGGTAACAAAAATTACTAATGTTACTATTCATATTGACCAAAAATAAAAAAGAACTATCTGATAATTTTTTACCTCTTGATTCCAAATATGGAATCCATTTTTCAAAATTCAAAACACATAAGTGGAAGAATTTAATTTAAAATGAATCCCACAAAATGCAACGAAAACCAATTTTCTTGACAAATGTGTTTTTAAACCCAAAAATGTACTTATATGAAAATAAGGTATAAGGATGAATAAAATGTAATTAATTAGATAATATATAATTGAATATTTATTAAGTTAATTTTATATAAAATTCAAATCATAAAGGTACATTTTAATATAAAGAAAATGATAGTTTTATAAAAATCAGTATTTTAACTAATTCACTAAAAAAAATAATCTTTTCATAAAATTCTCCAAAAGTCATCCTAATATAATTTTTACACGATAAATTAAAACCCTATAAGCCCTATATTTTGGGTATTTAATGTATGAAATAGATCTATGGGGTGAAGTATGTGGTAGGAGGTGGGTCTCAGCACAAACTCTTCGGTAGTGGTAGAAACATCGGTCGTCGATGGAAGGGATGCGTCAGGCAGTGGAGGTTGCAGAACTATGGGAACACAACAATATCAAGAGGATTGGACTCATTTTAAGTGGTGGTTATGAAGAGAGAAATACATTTGTGACATGGCGTATGACTGGAAGTGGCTTGGAATGTTTAGGTTGGCGAGACCTAGGCCTTTAATTGCGGTGAGTGACAGTGACCATCGTATAGATCGGTGGGGCACCTAGGACTTTGGTGATGATTGAAGGTGATCACTATATAATATGGGGTACATGGGATGTAGGAGCAATAAAAAATCACGTGTAAGAGGTATACTTCAGGTCATGTGCCTCCGGACCAATTCACTTGGGCTACAGGCCATTATGTAATGCGATTTAATGCCCACTGGGCCTATGGGCCATCTAATGGGATCCGTCTACCCAAAAAAAAGGATGTGTTTACTAATTTAATAAAAAAGGATGGAATTACCTCCTATATATTAAAAATTATAATATTCACTCATAAAAATCAAGAAAATAAATTTTTGAATAAAATGTATTTTTAAAGAATAAAATGATTTTACTAAAAATTTGAGTGATTATTTATAAAAAAATTAATTAACACATTAGAAATGAGTATGAACATTATATATTTTATAATTCCATTAATACTATTTATTACTTTCAATTTAATGACTATGTTATAATGGTCATATTTAAATAATAATATTTCATTGTTTGTTTAAACTCGGTGTTGCGTATCTTGTACGCTATCAAACATAGTCTTTCCTTTTAAAATATAGAGATGTTAAATTATCCCCCCTAATAAATTGTGTCCTTATAATTTTATCTCATGCTTGATAACTAGGGTTAGAATATTCAAAATACCTTTGTTGAAATCACACATCATGAAAAGGGTCAATAAAAATTCCACATGAAAATAGATAAAGGGGAGTATGAAGGTCATCTAGAATTACACATCCTAGGTTTCCATGTAGGATAAATTTTGTGGGGAGTGAAAAAATGGACATGTAAGATAAAATCCAATTCCCAAGTATTGATAGAGAGTGATATAGAACATGTTCATAATAATTTTAACCAACACAATACCATAAATCTATGATGGGTTAAAAGTCCATTGATTTCTTAGTAAGAAAAGTAAACAGATAAAATTTTTGTTTCAAAATCCTCTTCCTAGAGTTGATGAATTATTTTAATGTTTATACTAATAGAATAAGTAAATATACTTACATGACAAGTATAATTTCATCCTTTAATAAATTTACACTAAAATCTCATCTTTTTCTCCAAATAATGGGTATTCAAGATGAATTTTTCATTGCTTAAGCAGTAGAATCAACTTCTATGGATCACAAAATCCACAAAATAATAAAAATATATTCCTTATATCTTTATTCATTAACCAAAACCAAAATTATTAGTACAATAAAAGATAATTCCCAAAAATTAATAAACCTTTAAATGTATAAAAACTACCATAATCTACAAAATTCAATAGTAATCCCCAAAGTTTAACTTAGATTATTTGATAAATAACTATTCTTAAAATTCACCAAAAATATAATAACCCATAATTACCTCAAAATCAAATATCATATAAACCTTAAAATTTATCCATACATTTAAACTTATGTCCATGAAAATTAAAGGAATTCTTACTCAAATAACATTTTTAATAAAACCTATACTAAACCTAAGGGTTGTAGTACCATAAATGTATCTCAAAATAATATTAATCATCTTATTCATCCACCACATAAAAACACAAAATGGGTGTCTAATACTTTTAACATAAGATCAAACTTAAACTTGTAAACCCATGATGGTATTCATAACTCTTTAGATTACCACACCTAAAAATATCCTAATATCTAAAGTTATCTAAACCCTACTTTGATAGAGTATAATTCACTTTATTTTCCCAAATATCTTTTAGGTTTAGAGTTTTATAGATTTAGGAAAAACTCTTACATATTAAACCCATACATTACAAGTGGACACTTCTACTCAATATCTATTTTAGACTAGAATTTACTTTATTTTCCCAAATATCTTAAAAACTATATAATCTAGTATCTTTAGACTAGAATTCACTTTATTTTCCCAAAGATATTTTAGTTTTATAGTTTTATAGATTTAGGACAAACTCTTACATGTTAAACCCATACATTTCAAGTGGAAACTTCTACTCGGTATCTGTTTTAGACTATAATTCACTTTATTTTTTCAAATATCTTAAACACCATGTAATCTAGTCTCTTTAGACTGGAATTCACCTTATTTTCAAAAAGATATTTTAGTTTTAGAGTTATATAGATTTAGGAAAAAATCTTATATATTAAAACCATGCATTATATATGGACACTTCTACTCAGTATCCATTTTTACCATAAAACAAAACTATTTTAAATAAAACATGATTTCTTTTCATGAAAAATATTCACAATTTTCATCTTGACCTCATCTTTGTCCCTAATCTTCCTTAAAATCCTGTGAAAAGAAAATTAAAATATATGATGAGCATAAAAATCTCAGTAAGAAACATAAAATAATGAAAGAGACCATTAGTCCATGAAAACTTATAGAAATATTCCTTTTTCAAAATAAACTTTGGGTTTAAAATAAACATTTTTCTTACACGAGAAATCATCTTCTCTTTCCAACACTATTTTATAAAAAAAATTATTAGAAATATTTAAGGAAAAATAAGCTCATAAAGTTTTCTTTACAAATTTTAAAATCACATGAAAAAATTTTCACAAAGTTATATTTTTCACTCTCACATATGGAATAACCATCATGGTTATAAATGGAGTAACCATCATAGTTACACATGAAATAACCATCACGATTACAAATGAAGTAACCATCACAATTACACTTGTATTAACCATCATGGTTAAATTTAGAGTAACCATCATAGCTACTCATGGAATACCTTCATGGTTAACTTCTGAATATTACATTAGAGTAACCATTAGATATACTCATGGATTAACCATCATATATAATCTTGGAATAACTATCATGGTCAACTTCTAAACATTACTCAATGGATTGGAGAGTTATAATGGGGATCACCCTACATATAAGGTGTATCGAGCTCACCCATGAGCTATAATGGGGATCAACCCTTCATAAATAATTTCCAATGACTATATCCTGAATAAAACCCTTGAAAAACTTTTTTAAACCCATATGAAAAACATTTTTGAATATCAAAATACACTTTTTTCTTTCAAATCACTTTTAAAATCCCAAAAACGCGCACATAATAAACCATTTTCTTTGAAAATAGCCACGTAAACTTATAAAGTAAACATAAAATCATTGAGTCTTCATGATTATGTGAAAATATTCTCATGTCATATAAGTTAAAAATCATTCCTTCCATATTTTTGTCAGAAAATTTACAAAGTACCTTTTTTTGAAAATGAAAAAAAATATTCCTTTAAAAACATTTTGAAAAAAGTCAAACATGGGTAAAAATGAATTTAAAAAATAATAATATAATAGTAAAATCATTTTCTAAAACATTTTTAGAAAATATGGATATATAAGGAAAAATATTTATAAAATAAATCTTTAAAACTTTTAAAATAAGGTTTTAAAGTAAAGTGTCTCTTACCTTGAGTCCTACTCGTCATGTATGTTATTTATCATCCAAAATAATAAACTTAAGTTTATTATTTACTTTTTTAAGAACCTTTTTCATGTTTATTATTCCTTTATTTAATTTAATACCATGTTATATATAATTACTTAATCATTTATGTTCACACCAGATGTTTTGATGATATTATGTTCAAAATTACGAAATGAATTTTGTAGGTTGACTTATGGTCAAAGAGGCCAATATTCCATCATATTACATAATTTTAATTTTTTACATCAATTATAATTTTAAACCCAATCATGAAATATGGTTATGAAAAATGAACTATGTTACAATCATGAAGATGGTAGGTCGTACGTACTCATTGAAGGTATCGGGGAATGCAGAAAAATTCAGTGGGACGAAGACTTAAAAATTTTCATCATTATAGTGACAAAATTGGTCATCTATAATGATCCAATACCTGATAGAGGTCTAATGATCTCACATGAATTTAATAAGTACAAAAATAAATAAATGAGTACCTCGTTCGATTCGGTGGTGTGTTTGACTAAAACTAGTTTCTGATAGTTGTTTCTCAAAGGATCCAAAGATGAACCCCTCTAGATTATCCAAAAATACTCCAAGAATCTATGTGCTCATCATTCATAAAATTTTGGGTGCTAGAACAGAGCTTTGATGAATCATTTTTCATCGTGATAATCACATTGATCTTGTCCCTTCAATCCGTCGAAGGTGTTCTTAAATCGGTCGCTTGGAGGGAGAATTTCTCTCTCTAAGAGAGAGTAGAGAGATGATATCATTCCATTAGAATGAACAGCACGCATGAAATGATATCCTCTCTCCTACTTATATAGTGGGAGGTTCAAATACCCGAAAAGGGTTTGCTGACTCCCAAAACCAAAACACCCACTAAATAAGTAATAAATAAATAGTTATGATGAAATAACTACATCATAAATATTATTTATATTTTATCACATACTTTTAATATATATTAAATATATTCCATGATAAACCAGAGTCATTAACTTGACTCATAATTCCCACTAATATTTAACTAACCTTGAATATTATAATAATATTCGTTCGTATAATATTTTTTCATGTATTCACTAAATACCTCATGAATACTTTTAATAAATAAATTCAACCCAATTATTTAATACTTGAATAATAATGAATTTATTTATTTATCATTGATTTATTACTAGGACAACTCTTGAACCCTGTGATGGGTCCCACCATGTCCAATATACCTATTCACTGAAATAGGGCAGATTCTTGAATACGCTATTGTGTGTAAACCATTGGGACCTTATCTTAATAGTATTAAATAATATTCACAACCCAATAGTAGAGTATAGAAACCCATCAAGACCCATAAATATATAAGGAATATTCATACCAATGAAAACCATCCTATGAACGTGTTCTATGTAAAATAATCTCTTTGCCTTATGATATATCATAAAGCAGGATGCACACTTGTGTTATCGTCCTTTCTTATTTAATAGTTTGTTAATATAATTAGACGAACCTACCTCTGACTAACTTGGCCAAGTATTTATGATGGTAATACCATCCTAATCAACTAAGCCTAAGATGTTACCTTCTCAAATCATAAGAGAAAAATTCTATCTTGATCATTCAACCAATGCCATAGCACCAATGACGCACCCAACATAAGCTACCTCACCACAACTTAATTATAATGGTTTTTTCTTTACATAAAAGTACATGATAAAATGGAACACATTTATAATGATCTCAATTTATTAGACCAATACACATGTCTATAGATAGGAAAATCCAATGACACCCAAAATATGTGGTGTTCCTATTGGTGGGTCTATCCTCATGATCTCACCTACTATAGATAACCAAGAATGAACTTTATGAGAAGAAGTCTCAATGATTATGAGCCCCCATCACTTGATAATCATATATAAACTATTTCCAATCATTATGATGTATCTAGACCATAGTTCATATGTTTAAGATAAATTTTATAGTATCTCAAGGTGCTCATTATAGCCTGAGATCTACTATAACCTTTTCATACGACAAATAATCTGTGGATATTATTATTTAAATAATAGATACAGAAATATATACACTTTTTTTGTAAGTTTACATCATGTATAACTCACTATATCTATGATATGGTAATCGAGAAGTATTGTTCGGGTTGGATCTAGAGAACCCACTATTACAACACTCCTACTTGCACTAGAACCAACTTCCTAATTATCCTTGTTAGCTCTCACATGATTAATATTGTGTTTCTGGTGAGTTGGGGATTTAGTTTCTAGGTCTTCTACGTCTCCATTGTGTGGATATTCTACTATGTTCAACCTCCCCTCCTTGAGTAAGACTCCACAAGAGATGCAATCCCTGAGTGTCCATTTTGTCCACTATAACTTGACATCTTGGATAGTACTAGTAATAAAATTATCATAATGATAAAACTTTAAATACTAGGTGTGATTACCAAAACTATAATATATCATTTCATATTTTATATTTCTCCTATATATTTCTTAGAAGCTATAATGAACTCAGTATTTGTAGATATGGATACCACTAGCTTGTATGAGCTTGTCTTTATCATTAATTTATCTTGACTACAATATTAGATCATAATGATCCAAAGATGACTAGTCTATGTACCCTAAAAACTAGTTTCCCATTTTATCCACATATCTTTTGTACTTTACCAAGTACAATCAGATAGTTCTGACTGCTTCCCTTGCAGTTCTCCTAGATATAACTGATATTTTCCTACCATAAAGTTTATGTTAGGAATATTATTTATTCTACATATCATAGAATATGTGATTGATCCATTACAGAAACATATGGAATTTAACTCACTACAATAATATCATCCTATGCACTTACATGTCTTCTTGGAGAGATTTATTTCATGTGACATTAGTAACAATTCTCTCTCAAATTGTTCTAACTTGTATTTTTAATACCTTGTCAATATATGTACTTTGAAATGTTCTAAGAAAAATTTAGATCAATCTTATTATATCTTGTTCCCTAGAACTTAGGATTCTACTTTAAGCCATTAACTAGGGTTTTACTTTCATCCTGGTCTTAACTAACTATAAGACCGATAGTTGTTTTCCATATGCTACTAAACATATTTTACTTGGAAAATAGTGGTGCTCCCACTAATTTTTTGCGAACACATGAAAAATATTCATTCCAAATGAATGTTCTATGATATTTTTTCTTACTTCAATCCTAAAATATATTTTAATAACTTGTACCCCTTATTGGTATTCAATGGTGTCACTATCCCTTTCTGGTTGCATCGTATAGACACCTTCCATGATTTTTGATCTTAACATCCAATGATCAATAAAAAATCATAGAAATTAGTTATGACAAGTAAAACTCTAATGGAATTGGGAATAAATAATTGGTATTACCGATAAATCCTTTTTGGTACCACACTTGTACCATCCATGATAATTTCGCTTCAAAACTCACCATGATATGAAAAATAATAAGCCCCTACATGGAATCCATTATTGAATTTTAATTGGTCTTTTCAATTTTAGCTAATTTCTATATACTACTCACTTGTAGGAATTATTATTCTCAATGAATAATTTATCACCAATTGAGGTGAATATAAAACCATCATTATAGTTCCATCCTGTGTAGTATGTATCTCTGGAACATTCTCTTCGACACATCTTATGGAACTCGTTCCTATGCTAACCATTTTTGCATCTCTGGAATTGACTAAATCCAAGTCAATATTGCTCCCACTATCTCAAATAGAGATGTGCACCCTTATATAGAAATATAGTCTATAACTTGACTATCTCTTTTCTATTTTAAGTATTTCTATAATATCCTAAGAAACTTTTAGGATAATTACTTTAGATACACATTTTGTTTTTATTGATATAGGTTTGTTTATTTATTTAACAAACACTTTGCATCGAAACACATTTTCTTATGACATAATGTATTTTCATCATACTATAACTCCTATGATATCCATTTTTCATGATAGTTTTCATGTGGTTATGGGATAACATCTCTATTTTCAATGCATGTCTTGAAAATAATGGAAGTATCTAAAATGAATTTTAGTTTTAACATTGATGCTCCTTTTACTCACATCATGACTCCGATGTGTATAAGGAAATGTGAATTTAGGAATTACTCCTAGATATATTTTGTTGATCAATGTTAACATGTAATACTCATAATAGATCTACCTTATTGTAATTATAGATTTTATGTGGATAAGTTGATGTGTATTTAGAAATTACTCTATGCTACATTATATTGATCGATGAATGCTTGGTCAAGATATTTGTCGGCACACCAACTCGAAGAAACTCATATCTTCTAACCATAAATATACCATACTTCACCTTTTAATTCCTTAAACACTAAAAATAATCTTATGAATTATATTTACCACTAGATTACCCTTGTAATAGTTCATGCTCTCTAGCTGAACTAGTTTTGACAGATTTGTCACTTACCTTTATTTCTAAAGGTTTATTTGTCCAAAATTAAGTATATAAGTGTATTGATAGTACATAAGGTATTTAACTCCAAATATTTTAAAACCATATTGGGTATATCCTTGAAAACTATTTAGTTTTTCTTAACAAAGTATTATATTTCCACAACTAGGTATAAGAGTGTCTTACATTTTTTATATTCATCATGTATTGCCTATGATTAATGTATCATTGAACTATTGGTTGAGTATCAGACACCAAAAACATCATTCATATTGTAACTGGAATAATGTATCCTTTTTTCCAAAGGACACATGAAATAAATTTTTTGGTAATACTTAACAAAATTTCAACTAGAACCAATTACTTGTAAATTAGAAGTTTTATGCTTCTCACCGCTGACTTGGGAACCACCCTTTCTCAGCTTCTTGGAGAACACACCTCACTTATAGTAATGTGTGTATACTTATTTGGTTACTGTATTTACATACACATATATAATAGGCATATTGTATTTAATACCCAAAAATTATAATAGAAACATTACTTACAATTGATGAATATACTTATAGAAGAAGCGATTACTTTCTTCTTCAATTCAGTTCATTGAATTTATTTTTCATATCTTTATTTCATGATATGAAAATAAGATAACCACTTGTTTAATACCTCTTTTATTTGAAGTGTGTTGTGAATGTACCTTTGGAGTCACACTTTCCATTAACCTTTACACATTTTATTTCAAATTGTTCACCATAATAACTAAATATTAAACTACCTTAACTTCTTATTTTCTTGGAGAACCTTCACCTAAAAAGTAATGAATAATTTTCTCCATTGTGTTCTTTTTTGTAATCTTAAAAGAAATCATATTAATTGGGTGAAAAATATGTAATAATTAGATGTCTTAAAATATCATGACCCTTCTTCCATTTTTACACGTATCCAGTATAAACAATTATCTTATTCATATCTTGCTTTACTTTCTCCTTATAAGCTTCTCGGATATGAGACATCTTGTGAAATCATCCATGCCTTGATGTTGTATCCAAAACTCACATCAGATGTTGATGATATAATCATGACATATCCATCATATTCATAATAAATGAGTCTCCTATAATCATTTTTACACCCTCACTTCTTGAGGTGGCTTAACATGTATTGGGGATACCAACACCTTGAATTTCCAATGTCGTAGTACTTTGCACAAGAACTTTTATTACTCTTTGGAAACTCATACTAGTGTAGACATTTTCCTTTTCCATTATATATCATAATATGTCTTGTGGTATTTTTTCCATTCTCTATAAAAATAAAAACTAGCATATTTTACTTTTATCTTGATTAACGATTAGAAATTATCGATTATTTAAATAATTAAATGTCTCCCATTATTTTATAGAACTCTAGAAACCCTCTATATTAGAATTAGAATATTTTATAACTTTATTATTCTAGTGGAAAGGATCATTAAACCTCTCCTCATAGTCTACAAGCTATGGATACGCCACTACTCGGAGAGTTCAAGGAAAGCATTTGACTGGCCAACTACATTAACTCGCAGCTCCTTGATCTGTTGAGTGAATTCATAGCTTCTAAAATCTTAAATATTATGTACTCAATTATTTCCTATAAATTTTAAACAAGATATCTATGGATACTCCTTTTCTATCAAATTTAGTTAATTCAACTCATCGTTCTAATAAGAACTCCCCAATAGTAGGAGGCACCCTCAATTATGGATGATGAGCACCCCAAACAGCTGGTTATGTTAAAAGTAAAATGAAGGAAGGTGTTTGCGACTTAATATTTATGTGAGGGTTTTTAATATTTTTTTATGAATTTAATCTATTTCTATTGATTTGTTCATTCTAGATTTTTGCAGTCATAACTGAACATTAATAGAAAAACATTCATCGCATCTTTATTCATCTTACTATTTATTATTTTATGTGTTTCTCATTATCATTCAAATACATAAAATAATAAACAATTCATAAATGAAATTAAAATACCTAACTGGTCTTGAGCATCTAATATTGGTTGATCCATTTAAACTTAATGGATCAACCATGACCTAGGGGAATTATACCTAAGTCATGTCTTTACTCATGATCCAGCACATCCTCGTCTAGTGTGTCCATTTCTCATATGTATTTCACCTAAACTTGGCATTGTCTATATCTTACACCATCCTTTTCATAGTGTAAAAGTACTCTCATGAAGATGAGGGGGTCTCAGCGGTGCAAAATACAGATAAATCAGTTTTATTTGGATGCGCAGACCCTTATACATATTAAATGAGATAAATGACAATGTGTATACCATATTATGTAAAATTAATTACATGCATCACACACAATTAAAGAATTAGTTAATTAAATAAAAATAGACATACACAGGTTTGATCAATTTATCAAGACTAGTCAACGTGTAAAATAAAAGCATGATAAAGTTAAATTGTCATAAATTAAAAGTATGATGGAATTTAAATAAATTATTTAAATTCAAATAATTTATTTAATTCTCACTCATTCCGATGATTAATTTAATTTTATACCAAATTAAATTAATAATTTTGTAAATAATAAAATTATTATTATTATTTCAACCAAAATTTAATTAAATTAATTTTTGACTATATTAATAATTATCTAGGCTTTGAAACCCTGCTCAAACTCATTACGGGGCAGGCTGAACCTCATAGACCCATTTTGGGCTAGGTAGACCCCGTATAGGGCTATTTTGGGTCAGGCAAGCCCACCCAGACCCGTTCTAGGTCAGGAAGACCTGTCCTGGCCCGTTACGGGGTAGATCGGGTCCTAATGCACCCATGAAGGTCATGGCGGGGGGTTCACCTCACGACAAGGGAGGAAGCCAGCCTGACTACATATGAGGGTGGCAGCGATCTCTGGCTCAGACGGTGGTAGGGTGAGGCGGCGGTAGGTAGCTTCATGGAGGTGGGTGGTGACGAGATGGTGATCCCATGGCAGGTGATGGCCGATACGGCCTGGTTGTGGTAGGCATGGGATCCAGCTTTGAGGGTGGTGGTCAACCTCGATATAGGGTTCAGCAATGCTCGGTGACCAAGCGGCATCGGGATCTCGCAATAGCAACGGTCCCTAGCTCAGACAGTGGTTGGTGGATCGGTCGCAGCTTGAAGGAGGAGGGAGAGTGGGTCTCCTAGTCTAAGAGAGGTGATGGACTCATGAGGGAGGGAGTCAGCTAGCATTTGGTGAGCTCGATAGTGCGGTGACCAACCACTGAAGGCGTGGCTAGTAGAAAAGTGTTCGGACATGGAGTCACTACGCGAGGAGGGAGGTGTGACCGATAGGTAGGGGAACCCATTTGGATTGACTATGGTGGTGCATTATAGTAGAGGGGGTCACAGATGGTTAGGGTCAAGGGTGGTTTGGGGAGAAGGTTTGGCAAGCTATGAAGCTTCTCCATGAAGCTAATCTTTTTTCTAACTTTTTCAAATGATTTTGATATGCACCCCTTTCAAAGTTTTCTAAATCCAAAAATATGATTTTTAAAAAAAGTATATTGATTTTTAAAATCAAGACCCATGAACTAAATTTTTGGTGTGTGGATATTTTCCACATCCACCTAGCCGATATTTCCTTTTAAAATTTTTATTATTCCACATTCAGTGGAAGATTTGGGTTATCTGACATCTATGTTCCAATCCCAAGAATCTAGTCAGATCCTGGTTGGATATTTAGGGTGGTCAGAATTGTCATCAGGTGATAAAATTTGGTAAAAATTAAACACATGTATAAAAAGTAATTTTTATTTTTAATACCCGATAAATGTCGTAAACGATTCTTATTAAAAATTTCGGATGGTCATAACTTGGTCGTCTGAAATCGAATTGACATGCGGTTTATTCTATTGGGACCAAATTTAAACCCTCTAATTAATTTAGTAAAAAATAATTTTTTTATTGGCCTAGAAAATTATCATGATCACTCTAATATCATTTGAAGTTACTAGGGCGCGTAGCGAAAGTCAGTGGGCCAAGGATTTAAAATTGTTCATCATCGGAGAGATGAAACTTGTGATCTCCGATGATCTGAGAATCAGTAGAGGTTTGAGGATCTCATGTGAATTTAATAATTATAAAAATAAATAAAATATTACCTCATTTGATTCAGTGGGTGTTAGACTGCAGCTAGTCACTGGTGATCATTGCTCAAAGGATCAGAAGACAAACCCATTTAGATCGTCCACACACGCTCTAAGAATCTATGTACTCACTATTTGTGGAATTCTGGTTCCAGCGCAAAGCTCTAAAAAATCCTTCATCATCTCGATGATCACCTTGATCCATTGAAGCAATTCATGGACTGGTCACTTGGAGAGAGACTTTCTCTCTCTATAAGGTGGGAGGAGAGATAGGCTCTTATTCTTTTGGAATGAACAGTGCAAATAAAATGAGATCCTCTCTCCTACTTATATAATGGGAGTTTCAAATACTCAGAAAGGGTTCCCTGGCCCCTAGAACCAAAACGCCCACTAAATAAGCAATAAATAAATAGTTATGATAAGATAACTGCATTATAAATATTATTTATATTTTATCACGTACTTTTAATATATATTAAATATATAACATAATAAACCTGAGTCATAAACTCGACTCGTAATTACCACTAATATTAAAAGAATGTTGAATATTAAAATAATATTCATTTATATAATATTTTTTCATGTATTCACTAAATACCTCGTGAATAATTTTAATAAATAAATTAAACCCAATTATTCTATACTATAATAATAATTCACTCATTAATTCATCATTGATCGATTTCTTGGAGAACTTTTTAACCCCATGGTGGGGACAACCATGTCCAATATATCTATTTACCAGAATAGGGCAGATTCTTGAATACACTATTATGTGTGACCCTCTAATCCCTTATCCCAATAGTAGTGAATAATATTCACAGACCAATAGTGGAGTCTAGAAACCCATCAAGACCCCTAAATAGATAAGGAATATTCATAGAAACGATAATCATCCCACGAACACGTATTGTGTGATATAATCTCTTTGTCTTGTGATATCTCATAAAGCAGGATGCACACTTATGTCATCGTCCTTTATTGTTTTATTATTTGTTGATCTAATTGGACATACTTACCTTTGGCTATCTTGGGAGAGGATTTATGAGGTTACTACCATCCTGGTCAACCAGGCCTAAGATATTACTTCCCCAACTTGAAAGAGACAAAGTCTATCTTGATCATTCAACCAATGTCATACCACCCATGATGCACCCAACACAAGCTACCTCTCCACAACTTCATTGTCATCATTTTTTCCTTTCATAAAAGTATGTGACCAAATGGAACACATTGATAATGATCTCAAGTCAGGATACCAATACACATGTCCATAGATAGAAGCATCTAATGACAACAAAAACATATGGTGTTCCTATTGGTTGGTTTTTCCTTATGATCTCACTTACTAGAAATCACCAAGTGCAAACTTTATGAGAATAAGTATCAATGATTATGATCCCCCAACACTTGATAGTCATAAATCAACTATTTCCGGTCAGTATGATGTATCTAAACCATAGGAAAATTGTTTAAGATTAATTTCATAGTATCTTGAGGTTCTAATTATAGCCTGGGAACTGCTATAACCTTTTAATATGATAAATAATCTATAGAAATTTTCATTTAAATAGAGGATGAATAAATATATACAGTATTATGGTGACTGTACATCATGTATAACTCAATGTTTCCATGATATGGTAATCTAAAAGTACTGTTCAAGTTGGTTCTAGAGCACCCACTATTACAACACGCATGAGTAACATTTCCATTTTTCAACGATCATTGTGGAAAGAAGGTAAATATTATTTTATATTTCCAAAATTATAATATTATAATATATATAATATTATTTTTTTAAATATACTTATATATATCATCCTTGTGATTTTTTTATGAAAAATGAATCACATCGCTTCGTAGAGGAGGTAGTTCTCACGTACGCACAAAAAATATTATCACTTTTCAGTGCATGGAAAGGTAACAAGGTAAATGATATATTATCTTATTATAATGATAAATATATTATTAATATCATATATAAATATTAATTCTATAATTATAATCCACCCATGAGAGACAATGATGGAAAACAAATTACATCAGTTCGTGAAGCGGTAATCCGTCGTACATATAAATGATGGTTCCGTTTCCCATTTGATGAAAGAGGAGATGGATATATGTTATGATATTAACATAATAACATCTAATTATATGAAGGATAATATTATAATTATTTTATAGTAGTTTAATAATATTTTAAGAATGTGGAAGAAGAAACGAAACTAAAACATGCAGTTCAAAATCATACCTCTTCTTTGGAAAACCTGCTTTGTTTAATACCTTAAGACCTGTAAGATTGGTATTCTTCCTAAAAAAATCTATAGAATGAGGTTAGGTATTCTAGGAAGGTATTTTGATAGTTTTTGTCTTAAAAATGGGTTTTGAAGTGTGAATGGTTGAGAATAAGAGTTTCCCTTTTATAAGAGAGGGGAGGGGCACTCATGGAATTTCTCAAAATATTAAATTAATATAAATTAATTTTTAATTTTAAATGGATCAAAACTTATTTATTTTAAAGATAATATGTGGATGGGTAAAAATCCTCCCATAAATTAATTTTTTTATAATTTTCGGCCACATTTTTATCCTTATCATTTGGTTTTAACCCCTCATTAACCTTTTTTAAACTTACCTCACAATAAGGATTTTTACTCTTTGAGGGTCAATATAGTTACTATAAATGGGAAAAAGGATAATAAATGGACCATGTTTTACATTATCTACCATATCCTAATATATTGGCCGAATCTAATATTTTTATAAATTTTACATTATTTAATAAAATATTATATATTTTAAAATATCACTAATGACAATTTTTAGAACTATTCATTAATTTGAGTTTAATAATATCAATCTATCACTTAGAAAAATAATTATTTTAATACATATCTAAAATATAAATTTCATATATAAAATTCATTTATTTCATTAATTATCTAAAATTAAATTACTTTTAATTTTTTTAAATATTATTTATTTGATATTTCCATTAATTGGATAATTACTATGTCAGCATTGTGTAAGCATTTAAGGTAATTATTTCTTCAATAAAAAATAAAAAAAATACCATGATAAAGATAAATCTTCTAGATTTAAAAAAAACATATATTTATATTCAAACATGTCCTCTGGATAACCTCATATTAAAAATATTATAGTTATTAAAAACAAGAGTGTGGTATGTTTGGCTTTTCTTGAAATAAAATACTATAAATGTCATAATCTCATAAAAATTCCTATAAAATTCCATATAACCAAATTTTGGATGGGTATGTATGAAATTAACTCATCCTATAAAATTTAGGTAAGTTTTTTGGTCATTTTATAGTGCTTATCATTTTATTTTTAGCACTTAATTAACCGATTTACCCTTTACCATGGTAAAAAAATTGTTAAGGTTATTATTCATATTGACCAAAAATAAAAGGGACCTATTACCAAAAATTTTCCTACTGATTCCAAATATGGAATCTATTTTTAAAAATTCAAAACACAAAATTGGCATAATTTAATTTAAAATTAATCCTGAAAAATGCAATGAAAACCAGTTTTCTTGAAAAATGTGTTTTTAACCCCAAAAATATACTTATACAAAAATAAGGTATAAATGTGAATAAAAAGTAATTAATTAGATTATATATAACTAAATATTACTCAAGATCCTTTTATATCAAATTCAAACCATAAATGGACTTTTTGATATAAAGAAAATGATAGTTTTATAAAAATTGGTATTTTTCACTATTCACTGAAAATTAATCTTTTTAGAAAATTCTCAAAAAATCATCTTAAGATAATTTTTAAATTATGAATTCAAAAATGAAATTCATTTTTTTTCAAATAAATTTTCTAAAACTTAAAGAAATTAATTATAATATTCACTCATAAAAACCAATAAAACTTGTTTTTGAATAAAATGTATTTTTGAAGAATAAAATGACTTTATAAAAAATTTGAGTGATTATTTAAAAATAATTAATTAATTAATTTTAAATGATTATGACCATTATATATTCATAATTTCATTAATACTATTCATTTCCTCCAATTTAATGGTTAGGTTATAACGGTCACATTTAAATAATAAGATTTCATTATTCGTTTAAGCTCAGTGTTGCATATCTTGTAAGCTATCGAACAGTCTTTACTTTTAAAATATCAGGATGTTACATTGTTGGTATGGTTTTTCTATACCAATGGTTTTCAAATTGTTGGTATAGGTCATAATAAATACCTATACCAACAGTTTGACCAAACCCTTGTTATTGTTCCTATAAAAATAAAAGAAACAGCGAATTTCAAGCATAGGAAATCCATATTATTCTTCAAGGACTTTACCACTAACCTAAAACCACTTTTATATATATTATTGGATAAATATATAAATTTATATTTAAAATTAATTATAAATTTTTATGTACTTATTATTATTTGAAAAAAAAATATATAAATGATGCTTGAACATATACCAAAAATTATGGAAAATTGTTAGCATAGACCTATACTAATGGTTTTATAGAACCATTAGTATAAGTATTAAAAATTATTGGGAGTTATACCAACAGTTTGTAAAAATCATTAGTATATCTTTGTTGGTATAGGTCTAATTTCTAGTAGTGAGACCCACTAGATTCCACACCATTAATAATGGGAGATGGTCAATAAATAGTTTTGATCTGGTTGATAGATTGGATTTTGGAAACAAATGTAATCAATAAAGGAACACTTATAATTTACCCTAGTTTCATCCCCCCTTCTCTCTATTGATAAAACTTCCATTACTTTTGTGTTTTCTTTTCTTTATTTCTCATCATGAATTCACACCACACTCAACACACACACATTCCCTTCCCTTAATTTATATTTATTAAAAATTTAAAAATATAATAAGTGAAATAGAATGGTAAGTAACTGGCTAAGATCCTTAGGAAACAAAAATGGTTAACCAATGTTTTTCACTAGGATTTTTATAATTTTTTTTTGATCCAGGCCCTACAGCATGCCATTATCAATTTGGAATTGTTACTAGGGAGACTAGGTTGATAGTTCACTTTTCCTATTCAATTTGTAAATAATTATTCACTACTTTCAATTAAATTCAAAAATAATAATAAATAGAATACATATTTGACTCTACCTCACTATAAAAAAATCAGTTATTAGCGGTGGTTTATGAAACCAATGCTATTTTTTTCAAAATATAGCGGTGATTTTTAAAAAAACACCACTAAATCCTTTTTTTAATACGCTAACACTTCTACCCCTACCCCCCTCCCCCACCCCCCGAGCTTGACTTCCCCTATCTTACTCAACCCTATGAAACCCTCACATTGGCTCCCCTTCTCCCCCCACCACCAGCCCCTCTCTCACCCACGTCGCCATCTCCCATTCTCACCCTTGTTATTAGATCCCCTTATCCCCCTCACTTTCGACCCCTATCTCACCCTCACCATCATCTCCCCTTCTCCCCCTCATCGTTGGCCCCTCTCTCCCCCTCGTCAGCTTCCCTTCTCCCCCTTTTCATTATCCCCCCTTCTCCCCCTCGATGTTAACCCCCTTCTCCCACGAGCTCCCCAAGCCATATTCTAAGGCGCTGACCCCTGTCTCCCTCGAATTCTCACTACCGCTACTCCCTAGGAAAGGTAATTAAAAAGGATGTGTTTTGGGATTTGTTTGTACTTTTTTCTTGTTGTTTCAGCACCATTATTACATCCAGTAAGTTAGAATTTGATTATTTAATTCTAGTTTTTTTAATTTATGAGTTTAGTTAATTAATTTAAAGGTGTTCAGGGTTGTTTTATGTTCTTGTAGACCCATTTGAGGTCTTTTTTTCTTTGGAGTATTGTGCGAGACATCGATTGAGGTTGGAGGTTCTATTCATACATTTTAAAATATTAACCGATGACTTGGAAAGAATGTAATGAATAATTAGGAAAAAAATTTGATTGATATAGTAATCATTTATAGATTATAAAAGTAATGAAAATTTTAGTAGTTTCAACTCATTGACATCGGATATAATTATTTAAATGGTGTATAATTAATGTGTTATTTCATTCCATTATTTTATTTCACTTTTCTAAATGTTTTAGTTCAGTTTGATAGACATTTTTTATTACAAGTGAGACCCAATGAAATGATTAGGGTATGTGAACTTATTATTCTTTAATATATCAGGTTTATAAGTTGATGTTTAGTTTTCTGGGCATCAATAGCTTGTTATTTAAACTACACATACTTTCAAGATAATTTTTTTGGTGGATCAGTGGTGTACTTAAACCCAAAAAAAAGATATAATTGGAAACATATAATAAGTTAGATTCAAGGTAAGTGATGAATGAGTCGAGACATATTTTCATGATGTAATAATCATGCAAGGACCTAGTTATCGATGGAAAAAAATTATTTTCTTTAGAATTGTTTAATGGAACGAGAGAAAATGTGATGTTCAATAATATGAAAAATATAAAAGAATTATCTCAATCATTGTAAACTAATAAACTATCAATGATATATAAAAAATAATGATATATGGCGAGATATGAAATAAAATATTACCTATAATGAAGTATCGAATTGATCTTTCAAATAGAAACATGATTATTTATTTTATTAAGGTGAAAAGACATTTGAAATGAGTTTTAATTGGACGTCAATAAAGGGGAGTCATACCACATCATTCATATCAAAATAGAAATCCATTCATTGTTCATTTTTAGAATATCTCTATCTATAGTTGTAAAGAAATTTATTATGGAAAAAGAATTATATGTTTATTCTATGGGAGACCCAAAAAAATAAATCCAAGTAAATAAAATTTAATTCCATTGAGAAATTTATTTTACCCATTAGAGGAAAAAGAATATGACATTATTTTATATACTGAATAAAATAAAAATAGACTGACATATCTCTCAAAACATTACATAGATTCATGGAATGATAAGATGGATATGTTAAAAGGGAATGAAATTATTTTTGAGATAGTATAGAGAAATATAAGGAATCAATATATATATTATTGATAGTGATATTTCATCCCACATGATAGGTAACATGAATCATGTAGAAAATGTTATAGGAATAGTTGATGGTATAGTTCAGTCTGTATATGGTAGACCACTAAATATTAATGGATATTGATAAAAACCATTAGATCAAATATTAATTGAAAAATAAAAATTTTATCTCTATTTATGGTCTCTGATATAATATGTTGAGCGGCATTAAATTATTTAAATTGGGATGGGAAGTTACATTTAATCAAATAGGCTTCCATATCATGTGAAGTAAAAAACTCTCTTTTCAAAAGGTGGATAATGAATGGGTACTTCAAATATATTTATAATAATGATAATACTGGTCCTATTTCATTATAAGAATCTTGGGAAACACCTTGCTGTTTTTTAAGAGGTGGAGGAGGTTGAGGTTTATGTTTGGATATCTACAGTGAGAGGTATTATCCTTATCATATACACTATTAGTTATGCTATGATTAAAATTGAGGCATGAAATTCTATTATATCTATGCATCTAGTTAATCTTTTAGGGTTTTTCATGGAGTTTATTCCATTTTTAATGGTTACTAATACTCCAATTGCTGAGAAAACTGAACCAGTTTTCCTATATATTTCCTAAATGATCATGATATATTACGTGTAATTAAATTAGAATTTATTAAGGTTGTACCCTAAAAGGGGTCATATAATTAGAGAATTGTAAAAATTAATATTTTTGCCACATATTTTGAATATTTCATTTGGGTTTCCACTAGAGTAGAAATCAGTTTATAATCATCCATCAGAAATCCTTTTAGCTCATAATTAGAATATTTTTTTATAAATAAATGTTCTATTTTCTCATTTAAATCCTTTTAGACCATTGAAAACTAATAATCTAAAAATAAGAGACATATTTAATTCATACCTCATGAATTTTTAAAACTACTTGTATTGTAGGTAATTAATTCCTAAAAAGGATATAATCAACATAGAAAAAAGAATTAACATCCACTACAATACCATAATCACGATATAGCAGTTCTGATTAACCCCACCTCTTTGAGAAAAAAAATATATAAATACAAATACATCTTTGTGTTCCTGGATCATGGTTCATTATTTATTCCATATAAAACTATCAATAATTAGAACACTTTTTCCTTATCCTCATCAATGAGAAAACTATGTGGTTATTCAATGTTCACTTATTATTTGAAAACATAATTGTGGAGTCCATACTTCACATACGTCTGATAAACCTAAAACATGTTTTGATCAGATATCTAAAATACCAATCTTATAGCCTCATACCATAATAGAGATGATAAGTTCTCATTTACATCAATTCTATATATATGGGAATAACATTTACACTACTATAGTTCTTTTTTTTATGACATTTCAATCCTCCTTGAGTTTGTTTCAGAAAACTAATTTGGTTCAGATCATGTTTAAGCTCTTTAGCCCTAGAATAACTTTACTGATCATATTATTTTCAATCAAATCACATTTCACATTCATTTCTTTGACACAACTCACATCATTAATAACTTAATACAAAGTTTTTTATTCATCCAGGGATATGAAACATTCTTTCTACTAAGCCACCATTCTATTAGTCTATATAGTGGATATCTGGTCACTAACTGTATTATTTTAATTGACTTCTTCCCTTTTTTATTTAGTTTAAATAATTTTTTTTCTATATTTTAATAATTTACAAAGTCCATTTATATGTATTCTAAATCATGTTGAACTCACCTTGTGTAACATAATTCATCTTCAAATTATTCATCATAAACTAAAAAAATCATGTGGTGCCTTTTTTCTAATTAAATGATAGAAATGCTAAGGAAGAAGCGTTATACTGATGTCAATCAAATCTCAGTAGATGTTCCCTCGACCATAACGAAAAATGATGATCCATATGTCTCCCTACCTATAGAATCTGAGACACCATCTGCTTTCCCCCCTACACCATCTCTCGCACCCTTCGTCAACATCCCATTAGCAGATCAGCCGATGCCTCCCCATTCAGTAGCCTCAATAGTGAGGGAGCAGGCCACCACTCTTAGTTCTTCATAAAGATATTGGATGGTGACTGTTATAGGTATAAATTTTAATATGAATAAAGTTATTGCACTTTTTTTATAATACTAACTATGTTTTCATAAAAGATGGAAACAATGCTACTACGGAGAAAAATATGAAAAGTTCAGATGTATGGAATCTAAATGGACTAAAGATAGTTGTACCATTTGACTGATATGGGTTCTCTATGGATTATGCTGCAGGATTATGTGGCCAGATTCTAGGCCAACTGGCGGCGGATCTAGTTACCCTTCCGATTACGTATGATGATTGGAGGCATATGCCTTCATCTTGGAAAAATGAAGTTTTTGATTTACAGATAAAGGTAATTTTAATACATTATGATGTAATTGAATGTAATTATGTTATTATTTTCTAATATTCTCAAAATGAGTCTCTTTGTATAGATGTTTTTCCACTTTCCCCTTGCTGATGTAATAGCACGAAAGTGGACATTGAAAAATTTGGACAAGAAATGGAAAGATTTTAAATGGATATTATGGAATGAATTCAAAGATAATTCATTGAGCACCCAGCAATTGTATGATAAGGTACCCAATGGGGTACCTAGAGAGCAATGGAAAGTTTTTATTTATAGTCATCGTGATGAGAAGCACATGGTATTTAAATATATATTTTTATATTAATATAATTTTACATTTATACAATATGACATTGTATACATTATTATTAAATTAAATTTTATTTATTTCAGGATGTTTCAAGGAATAATGCATCGAGTCAAGCTAAGCAAATCATCCCTCGCGTTGCGGGGTCAAAGAGTTTTTTTAGAATCCAATCAACTATGGTAATTTTTTCATTAGTTTAAATATTTATAAGACAATATTATCTATTCAATATATTAAATTATTTATTTATCTTTGTTTAATGCAGTCATGGAATTTAGGGCACCAAGAATCCCAAACAGAAGTGTGGATGGATGTTCATAAAAAATCTTATGGGAGCTTTTTTAATGATCCTGCCAAGGAATTTGGGGTATGAATTCATTTTTCATTATAATAACTTATTATCATTTGTCACTATGTTAATATATAATGATTCTAATATGATTGATATTTGATTTATAGTTAAAAATTAAATAACTATAGGATTTCAATCCCGTGCAGTCCTTCTCAATCTCCCAGGATGACCCAGTTGGTCAAGTCCTTGGGAAGGATCATCCTGGTCGAGTGTGCGGGATGGCTTTGGGACTAATACAATCTGAGATCTTTATCAATCCATAGGGGATTTTAGCTGCATCTACTCCTGATTTTAGTCACTCCCTACCTATAGATACTCAGAAAGAGTTTGTTTCTATGCAAAACACAATTCAGGAACAGGGGGCTCAGATATTCTCTTTGTAGAAAGCATTGGTTGATTTATATTAAAATGAAATTGGATCTATCCCTGGTGATATTACATCGATGACTGGTGGTGAGCTGGTAAATCAAAAAACTTCAAAATCATTTAATTTACAAACTTTTATTGATTTTAAGATTAAATATAAATATACAATATTGTTTAATTTTCAATATAATTGTTTTACAAGTGCCAGTAGCAGGAAGTAGAGTCGGAGATAGAGAGGGTGATGAGCAGAGATCATCATCATCCAGTGATTAGTAGAGAGATTTTTTTCATGTTTCATTTATGGAATAGAGTGGACCATGCTAAGTGATTTGGTCTGTGCATTATATGTGTGTACTATGATTGTAAGATTGTGAAACTTTCCTCATGTGTGTATGTTGTGTACTCTGATTTATGTGTACTTTTATTATGTTGTGTTTCATTTTTTATGTGATTCTGTGCATTGTTTTTTTAAGGGTTTTTTTTGGGCTACAATTATGCAGCATGTTTTTTTTGTAATTTATCATATAGCGACGGTTTAAACCACCGGTAAATAAATGTTTTTTTTATTCTGTGGAGTTTTAACTGCTACTATATTATGGTATATTTTTTTGGGAGGTGGTTAAACCCGTTTCTAAATATGAAAAACTTTTATTTAGAGACGGTTTGGTCTATTTTAGCGGTGATTCTTTTGAAAAATAAGGCTTCATAATGTAGCAGCAGTTTTAATTGCTACTAAAATCTCGGTATTTTTTTGGTCGTAAACCCATCCCTAAAACATATAAAACTACCTCTAAATACACTTTCTGCAAAGCTTTCCAAAAACTATCGCTAAATGGAAGGAACCTACGCATGTTGGATACCGACACTAATTTTAGCAATGGTTTCAGGAAACCACCTCAGAACCATTTGGAAAAGGTTTTAACCATCGCCAAGTCCAAAAAAATGCCGCTACATGGCAATTTTCTTGTAGCACCTATCATTCAATTGGTATTGTACTATTATTAGTTAAATAGATGAGTAGAGACTAAAGCTTGAGTTATGGAGAGGAAGCATTCAAGGATCTCATTGATGATCTCAAGGAGGACCTAGAATAATAATATCTCGAAGCCTTGTCCAAGGATCTTACCAAACTTCATGAATAGTTCCTGTATTTTCACTACTATTTGGTCGAGGCACAAGAAGAGATCATCCCTAAAACTTTAAAAGAAGAAATCATGGAGGTGGAAGCTGAATTGAAAAAACCTTTTCTCCCAAAAATCTCATAATCATTCCTGGTGGCATGAAATAAATAACATGAGATCCTTGATGATCTAGTGAAGGGGATTGATATTTCATTGAACTCAATTTATTTGGATATCTCTTTACTTGGAACTATTTTTGACTCCATTTGTGATTTCAATACAATCTTGGTTGATCCATGCATAACCTTGGAGAGTGGTGAAGAATAAGAAGATCCAACCATTAATGAGTGGATGGTTTTAGAAATTAAAGAATAATACTCAGTATTTGTCCATAAAGATACAATAATACAAGATAATATAAATGATGAGGAAATTTAGACTTAAATTCTTCTTATTTTAATCTTATTCAAAGAGAACTATTAATTAATTTCCCCTGCATTATTAATTTAAATTCATCACCCATGAAGCCAGCCCTGGATAAAGAAGAAGATACCAGCAAATATGTGGTGGTTGAAGAAGAAGTGCCTAGTAATGAAGGATCCCCAGGGCATGTAGTGGAGTGACAACCACCTATACATCATCTAGTTTATATACTTGAGGAAGATACTGCATCAGAATACATGGAGCCTCTTTACTTTTCTACCCCCCCCCCCCCCCCGCATTCTCTCTTTTCTTATCTTATTCTGGGGATGAAGACTATTTTCTTTTATTTGGGGGTTCCTAACACTTTTTTATACTCAAAGACATTGGGAAAAATTAAATTTGATAGTTATTATCACACAATCCCCATACACCTGTGGATTGGGGTTGACCACACAGCTACCTGCCTGAGGGAAGTAAAAAATCAACACCCACTTAGGGGTAAAACCAAGTATCCTTTCCTTTTCTATTTATTTTTTCTTTTATTTGAATAAAAAAATCTCATGTGTTTTTTTATTGTATAGGTTAAATAAGGTAAAATTTAAGAGCTTAACCCATGCTTCCCAAGAAAATAATAAGGTTGTATCTTTCTATCCCAATTTATTTAAATTTACCCATACTTTAAATATTGTGTTCTTAAATGTGGGTAGTGAGTTTCAAGTGTGTCTGATTTCCATCTTTGTTTAGGTTTTTGAGTGTGTTTTTCTTTATCTCTTTATTTCAGTAAATAAAAATAGATTTTGAGAATCTTATCCCACTTGGATACATCATGTTCTTAGGTTATCTATGATACATTATTCAGTTTTAAAAAATGGATTTCCTTATTTGAAAATTAAAAAATGAATTTTAATTGGAAAAAATATTTAATTGGATAATAATTTAACATCCATAAATTAAAACAATGATCTTAAATATGGGTAAATTTTTTGCTAACTATAAGTAACATCTCAAGGATCCACCATAACTGAAAAATCTATAGGTCATTTGAATTAGAGTAAAATGAGAAATTGGGATCCAAACTAAATTTCATTAAGATTTTAAAAATTAAAATATATTAATAAAGAGTTGAAGTGGTTTTTAAACTAGTTATCCAAACCCATCTTTCATGCCTCAGTAATCACAAATAGCCTCGAAAGGTTCCTTATGTTTGGAATTTCCAAATCTTGATTAGATTTACTCATCTAATAAGTGTTATAAATAGTTAATGGATTAAAAAATGTGAATAAGTGCTTGGTTATTTAGAGAAATAGAAGGGAAGGTGAATATTCAACTCAAATAAAGAAGTGGAAAATTAAATATATAATTTCCATTTAAGATGTATCAAGTGTAAGATTGGGAAGCAAATGAGGAACTTGAATAAAATGAAATTGAAAAGGGAATTTCATGTTAATATTAATATTTACTTAAATATTAAAAAATTAACATTCATTAGAAAAGGTTTGAACATAGAATAAAAAGGATATTGGGTTAATATTGTTGTTGGGAGACATCCCTTGAGGACATGGAATGATTCAAGTGTAGAGGAATGATCCAATAATAATTTTTTCTTATTTTTAGTATATAATTTAGTATAATTAATGTATATTTTATATTAGAATATTATAAATAAATACACATTAGTTTTATTTATAAAATAATTTTCTTAATGTGGAAATGGTCTAAATCATGATTTTATTTAATTTTTTTAATATTATGGATTTTAATGATAATATTCATGCCTTTTAAAATGATATTTTGTATGGTTATATGGGGATGATGTTGATTTAACCTATCTACATAAGAATATTCATCCTGGAAAGCATTGCGTAAGAATAGATTAGTGTAGGGGAGCATTGTATAGGAATAGCACCCATGTTTCAAGAGTTGTGTCAGAATGATCAGGTGCAAGAAAATTGAGCTACGTATGATCAAAATGTGAATCCCAACAGTCGTGTAAGATCAACTTGAATTTTTGAGTCATTGTATGAGATTAATCAAGATTTATAAAATATCATGTCAAATGAACAACCTCGTATTTATGTTTCTACATGTGATTAGATCATAAATTTTGAAGTTGTGTTGTATTAAATTCATGTCGTATGAGATTAAACCAAGAAATCCAAGGTCTATGAAAGATTAACTAAAGTTGTTGCATAAGAATTATAGGGTTGGGATAAAACTTATGTAAGATTAGTTTCAAGGGGAACACACAGCTGGAAATGGGTCAAATCATCTTCCATGATCGAGTTGATGCCTAAGGTCCATGAAGTTGCTGCATCTAATTCAAACACAGGTAGTGGTATCCATGAACACAGATTGATCCCTTAAAATAAAAATGCAGTACAAATTCATGAAAATAATAATCAACTATGGTACCAAAGTTTTAGAATGCTCTATGAAACTTAGGAAGATTCATGATGATAATTTTGATCCCTTGGATCATCCACTTTATGATGTGGCATCCATGCATGAAACTCTCGACCAAAAAGAAACATGCATTCATTAATACATGGCCAAATTGGGTAATCGCCTAAGGAAGAGCCCACATGTCATTATTTTATAAGAAAAAAATATCAAGAATCATGGGATGATTAGAAAGACAAATCTGAGGCTAGGAGGAATGTTGGAGAATGTCTAGAGAGCACTTGTAAAACTTAGAGAAGATTCTTGAAGGAAGCCACATGGAATCATCTCATCACTCAACTAAGATATGTGGGAACCATCACTGAAGCTCCCATGGTTCCTATATAAACCAACCCTCACCCCCTTTGTAAAAGGTTCATGATTTAGGCCTTCATCCATGCTTGTGAGTAGCGTAGGATGGTTATGGTATTTTATTTTCTATAATGTTAATCACAGTAGTTTCTTCTCCCCCTTTATTTATGGTTCATACTTCTCCCTCCATTGCTTATATTATCCCATGGTCATGGGGAAGTAACCAATGGTTTGATCCTTGGGGAGTAACCAGGAGTTCTTGTGTTTCTCATTTCATTTCTTTAACGTTTTATCACAATTCATGGTGGCTAGTGAGAGTGTGTTGACTTGGTTAATGGTTGTTACCCTTGCTTCTCATTTCCTCGACCTCAAATCTTACACTATCAAATTCCTTCTACCTCCCTTATCTTGTATTATCCAACATATGGTGGAGTTGGGTGGGTTGAGATATGAAACAGTGGAGCCCAGTTTGGGATGCTTTCGTATCCTCGGTTGATGTGGGTTGGACATTATTTTCTAAGGAGTATATGGGGGTCCGGTGGGCTTTGAAGGTCTTTCGGACCCACTAGATTCCCACATTATTAGTAGTTAGAGATGGGTGATTAATGGTTTTGATTCGGTTGATGGATTGGATTTAGGGAAAAAATGTAAGCAGTGAAGGAACTCTTACAGCTATCACTAAAATCATTCCTCCATCTCTGTTATTAATACTTACATTACTTTTATGTTTTCTTTTCTTTATTTCGTTTCATATATTCACAATGCAATCAACACACACACACAAACCCTTTACCTTATTTTTCATTTATTAAAAACCTTTTAATATAATAAGTGAAATAGAATGTTGAGTAATTAGTTAAGCTCCTTGGAAAACGACTTTGGTCAACAACTATATTTCACTATGAATTTTCTAAAGTTTTATTGATTCGGTCCCTATGACAGGACTTTATCAATGGTTGATTTTGGTTATAGGATTTTAAAAGTTACATATATTTTTCTTTTATGTTATTTTTAGTCATGGATATACCATTTTCTATGAAACCATCGCCTAAAATTGGTTTTCTTGAGTGAACCCCAGCATCTAGATAGTAGGGAGATTATTGGATGTCCAACTAATAGGAAAAGTCCCTGCCCCACTTATAGATATGGTTGTAATTATAGTTATAATTGGTTATGAATATAGTGATGATTGTGATTGTGGTTATGCTAGAAAAGTGATTGGATGGAATTCAATTGAAACATTAGGATATATGAAAACTAGGTTAGTCGAAGTTGGTTTTCAAGGGCCTTTGTTATTATTTTGGTGTAAATTATTATATATACACACACACACACACACACATACACATCCCTTACATTTTTTGGGATCATGATTGTGGTGGATACCAGGTAATTATAGTGATGTGGACTTTCCCTAGGATGGGATGGTTATTCATGTTTTAGTTACTACACATGAATTCATTAATATAATCTTTTAACATTGGCAATGTTGAGGTTTTGAGAATAGGAACACATTGAGTATGTGTATACACAACCCTACTTCTTATACTATCCTTAAAAAGATCTAAGATCAAGTTGGTAGAGTTGTTGGGTAGCATCGGATTAGATGACCAAAGGTTAGATAGAGGTTTTATTTGGTGGTTTCTTCCATATACCACTAAGGTATACTGGGTTTCTAATATTTTCCCATCTCTTAGGTTTATTTTTTCATTTTTTTTATCACTAGTGGTTATATTTTTATTTATAATGTTTTGTTCCATACATTTTGATTATTATTATTGTTGATTATGTATATAACTATTGTTCATGGTTGGGATTTTCATTACTCGTACATCTATTATATTTGAGAGTAATTTCTTCCATTTTATGAGCATTTATACCCTCAACATTAGTCTTCAATAATTGTCCTATTGAAGATGGACCTGGGGTGACACACTCATTTTTTTTTGTCAGCCCAAGGATGGGTCTTGGAAAGGGAGGGTCATGTCTATGGAATCCAACCTTTTTATTACATAACTTTACATAGCATTTTACAAATGGATGATCATTTAAAGTTAAGTGTCTTGGAAAAAAGCTACATAATACATAAAAACATGAAAAAATTCTTCTAATCCACTTTAAAGGCTTCATCATAGGTTCATCCTAGGTATAATTACTGCATCTCATAACCAATAGACATACATTAAAGGAAAGGGTGAGCATAAGTCCCAATAAGGGAAAGCAAGGGAAATAGTTTACATGTGATTATGAGAATTATTGATAATAATTTAAGGAATATCATAAAGGCATGAGAAATTTTAAAAAAGGCATATAATAATGAAAAGAATGTGATTCATAACATATAAATGTTTCTATAAAATTTAATTGATTTATTCGTAAGCGTATCACTAAGTTTTATCACTGAGGTGTCATAAAAATCACCAAGGTTATTCACCAAGGTATCATAAAACTTATCATCTCTAGAGATTAAATTCTTTACCCAATGCATTAGCGTGCTATCAGGGTACACCATTCATATGTATTAATTAATTTGAGCCACATAGATTATAATAAAAATTTCATAATTAACTTGTGGAGAATAAAAGAAACGTGTTACATATCAAAATCGTGGTTTTTTAGAAAGTGCTTAAAAACACGATCCTTTTGTCATTTTAAACCCACGGAAAAGGAAGCCGGGTTTCGTGTATGTTAATTATAGAATAAAATAGATCATTTTAAAATCTATGTGAATAACCTTGTATAAGAAATAGGTTTGGGTATTCACAAAAGAAAATAAAATAATTTCTTAAGAAAAAGAGAGAAATTTGAGAAGTAAAATTGGCAGCATAACGGGTATGAAACATGGTTTTAGAAAACATTAAAAAGAGAGGGGACAAGGGTCATCCATTCATAAAAGACACTTAATAAAATAAATGGGTAGAATAAAATGGACATAAGAACATGGTATGGAAATTTGAAGGATATTCCACATAAAAAAGGAAAGTTGAAAGAAAATCAAAGTTGAGATTCCCCTTACTTTGATGAGTAACTCCTAAAACTTGAAGATTGGGACCTTGAGGGCTTGAAGACGCCTTGGAATGAATTATTGAGAGGTAATACTATCAGAGCTTTAGGGAGGATGAATTTGGAATGAAAGGAAATAAAGAAATGGTGGGTATTTATAGAAAAAGAGAGGGAGTTTTTTATTAATTTCCTTGGACACCTTAGTAGTGGTATTTGCAAAACCATGGGCTTTCCCTTGGTGCTTTCTCATGGTATTGGCCACATGGGACACCTAATATGTTATTTTAATACACAAGAGTCTATCATAATTTTATATTACTTATTACATCATTATGATGTCATTAAACATACCAAAAACTCAAAACTGTATTTTTACTATTCACTAAAAAACAAAACACTAAAAAACAAAAAAAAAGAAAATTATCATAAATTCACCATAACATAATTTAGACGTCCTTATTTCAAAAATGATGATTATTTAATCATAATAATTCTCTAAGTATGATAAATTTAACTTTTAATATATAAAAATCCTTATTTATTAAAAATAATAGCAGACAGAAAATGCATAGTAAAATGGTATAGTAAAATTTTTTATACTTAAAAAAATATTTTATCATTTAAATTTAAATAAGAGTGTTTTAATCATACTATTTCATTAAAATAAATATTATTAATAATACCTTAGTTTATTATAATAATTATATCTGTTCTTAAAAGTATATTTTCTGTCCAAAAAAATCCATTTATCAAATTCGTCATATTTTTTAAGAAAAACTAAACTCAAAATGGAATTGATGAAACAAAAATTTTATTTATACAAAGGGATTATACAATAATTAACTAATTCCTTGACACATAACCCCTTATAACACCCGCATACGACCTAAGGGTGAGGTGTGCGATAGTGATAGACTCGTGGGGCGTCTCGGCTAACATCGCCCGAATGGTAATCTCTACTAACTTGAACTTCTCCCATAGGAAATTTTTTTCAATCTTAACATGTTGAGGCTTAGCTTGGGCTTGGTCAAGAGTGAAGCCCAAAGACGCTACCTCCCTCCCAAGTTCTGACAAATGGGATTTGTACGGCATGACTCTACTGGATAAGCTCATCGGCTCTACTTTCTTCATTAATTAACCATTATCATTTCTATTTATAATACCAATTATTACATTAAAATTAATATTTAGAGTATAGTTTCCAATGGTCATATTGACCAATGGTCATAATTGACCAACTGTCATATAACGGTCGAAAAATGATGGTCACATTTCAAATTATACTCACTTAATTATTAAAGAAATATATTTATGTTGAGTACAAAATAATATAACACACATTTTCGAGAAACAAATTTTATTCAAAAATTTCAGGTCATTACTTTTTCCCCCCTTAAGAAATTTTGTCCTTGAAATTTCAACTTTTTTTCTCAGTTGAGAAGAGATGTGGGTACTTCTGCCGCATTGTTTCCTCTGGTTCCCATGTGGCTTCTTCATATATGTGGTTCCTTCACAACACTTTAACGAGGTGGGTAGTCTTGTTGCTTAGAACCTTGTATTTATGGTCCAAGATCTCCAACGACTGCTCCTCATAAGAGAGGTCATATTCCAATTGTACCACCTTTGTATTTAGTACATGTGAAGGGTCAGGTATGTACTTCCTCAAGAGAGATACGTGAAAAACATCATGAACTTGACCTAGATTTTGAGGAAGTACAAGCCGGTAGGCTACTGCTTCTATGCGATCAAATATTTCATAGGGGCCAATGTACTTGGGGTTGAGCTTCCCTTTCTTCCCAAACTGCATGACTCTCTTCCAAGGTGAAATTCGAAGGAAGAATTTTTCTCCAACATCAAACTCTGAGTCCCTTCGATGGTTGTCATCATAGCTCTTTTGCCGACTCTGAGCAGCCTTTATGTGTTGTTGGATGGCATGAACCTTTTTTGTCATCTCTTGCACAATATCAGGCCTGAGAATATTTCTTTCACCAACTTCATCCCAGCAAGTAGGAGTTTTACATCGCTTTCCATAAAGAGATTCATAGGGTGTCATTTGAATACTTGAATGGAAGTTGTTATTGTATGAGAACTCAACTAGTGAGAGATGTTGATCTCATCCGCCTTTAAATTCCATTGAGCATGTTCTTAGAATATCTTCGAGTGTCTGAATAGTCCTTTCAAATTGACCATCAGTTTATGGGTGATAGGTCATACTAAAATTCAATTCAGTATTTAGAGAATGTTGCAGAATTCTCCAGAGTTTTGATATGAACCTTGGATCACGATCTAAAATGATAGAAAGTGGTACCTCATACAGCCTTACCACTTCCTTCATGTAAATCCTGGAAAGTTGATCAAGAGAAAAATCTTCCCAAATAAAGATAAAATGGATAGTCTTGGTGAGATGGTCCACTATAGCCCATATTGCATTGTTTCCTTTGGATGTTTTCGGGAGACCAGTGACAAAGTCCGTAGTGATATTTTCCCACTTCCATGTTGGTATGGGTAGTGGTTGTAATACCCCTTTATGAAGTTATCGCTCTTCCTTCACTTGTTGACATACCAAGCACCTCGTAGTGTAATAGGCAATCTCCATTTTCATGTTATCCCACCAATAATGATCATGAAGGTCCCTATACATTTTCATGCTACCAAGATGTATAGAGAAAGTAGATCTATGAGCTTCATCCATCAACTCTTTCTTTATTTCCAAAATAGATGGAACACATAGCCTTGTGCAAAATTTCAGTACACCTTCTTGATCAATATTGAAATTAGAAAAATTATCATTATTCACAGCCTCTATCTTCTTTTTCAATAAAGGATCTTCCCATTGAGATTTATTGATCTTGTCTAGTAATGATAGTTGATAAATCATTTGGGGTAGTTTTGATGATGTTCCTTCCCTTATGATTCCCATGTCCAGTTTTACTAGGTTTTCGATCAAAGTATCTCCTTGAATCTTCATCATTACCAACACAATATGATCTTTCCTACTTAATGCATCAGCAACTTTGTTTTCCCTTCTAGGGTGATAATGAATTGAACAATAATAGTCTTTAAAAAGTTCCAACCATCTCTTTTGTCTCGTGTTAATTACTTTTTCATGAAAATATACTTCAAACTTTGATGGTATGTGTATATATCACATTTCTCCCCATAAAGATAGTGTCTCCATATATTCTGAGAAAAAACCCATAGCTAGCTCTAGGTCATGTGTAGGATAGTTATGCTCATGAGGCTTCAACTGTTGATATGCATAAGCAATCACCTAGTCATTTTTCATGAGGACGCACCCAAGCCCTTTCATAGATGCATTGCTAAAAATAACAAATCCTTCTCTGATAGGGGGTGGAGTTAACATGTGTGTGGTAACCAATCTCTTCTTCAGCTCTTGGAAACTTTCTTCACTCTCCTTTGTCCAAATGAACTTGAAACCTTTTTTAGTTAACTTGCTTAGTGGATTATAAAGTCATGAAAAGTTTTTCATAAACCACCTATAATATCCTACCAAACCAAGGAAATAATGAATCTCGGTTACTATTATAGGATGAGGCCACTCCTCCACAACCTTTGTCTTTGCAAGTCCAAATGAGAATCCTTCATTAGTTACAATGTTCCCCAAGAAAGTAACTTTTTGTAACCAAAATTCACATTTTTTAAACTTTCCAAATAGCCTCTTCTTCATCAGAGTTTGAAATATAATCCTTAGATGATCCTCATGCTCCTCGTGACTTTTGGAATATATCATAATATCGTCAATAAAAACTATCAAAAAGTTATCAAGGGAGTCCTTAAAGACTCTATTCATCAAATCCATAAAAATAGCATGATCATTAGTCAAGCCGAAGGGCATAACAATAAACTCATAATGCCCATATCTTGATCAGAAGGTAGTATTTGGAATATCTTATTTCTTCACCCTCAATTG
Source organism: Viscum album (assembly GCA_963277665.1). Classification (NCBI taxonomy): domain Eukaryota; kingdom Viridiplantae; phylum Streptophyta; class Magnoliopsida; order Santalales; family Viscaceae; genus Viscum; species Viscum album. Next base: position 596,968,077 of record OY728134.1, on the reverse strand, counting down.
ATGATAACCAGATCGAAGATCAATTTTGGATAAGAATTAAGCCCCACGAAGATGGTCAAATAAATCATCAATTCTTAGAAGATAGTACTTTTTTTTTACTGTGATCCCATTAAGTTCTCTATAATCAATGCATAGTCACATTAATCTATCTTTCTTCTTCAAAAAGAGAATAGGCGCTCCCCAATGAGACACACTTGGCTGGATAAACCTCTTCTCCAACAGATCTTGGAGTTTCTTTAATTCCTCCAACTCCACATTTTCCATTCTATACGGGGTCTTTGAAATCGGCTTGGAACCAGGAATGAACTCAATGAAGAACCTTATCGCTCTTTCTAGGGGAGGTCCAAGTAACTCCTTAGAAAATACATCAATTTATTCCTGAACGATGGGGATATTCTCTATTTTATACTTTCATTTCTTTCTTCATATTCACTGATCATTTCCATAAAGAAGGCTACAGGTGGTGCTTCTAGAAAAAGATCAGGTTGAGATATCTCTCTTTTGAAAACAACTATTGGTTTCCCATTTAAGACTGCAGAGATTTCCTTGCTTCTGCATTTGGTCTTAGAATTATACTTTGAGAGTTAATCCATCCCTAGTATAATGTTGAATTCCAACATGAGAATGACTATTGGATTTGCGATGATGTTGTGCTCACCAAATTCATTACTAGAGTTTCTATACACTTTTGATGCTTGGATAATCCCTCTGAGAGTCTTGACTGATAACTATACTTCTAGAAGTTCAGGGATTGATTCTATATTCTTTGCAAACTTGGATAAAATAAAGGAATACGTAGAACCAGAATCAAACAAAGTAGTTGATAACTTTGAGAGAACAATGAGAGTACCTGACACCACATCATTTGGAGCTTCAACTTCATTCATCATGATAGAAAAATCATGACCTTGCTCCCTTGGCCATGCTGAGGTTGATGATGATTCCCCTCCAATACCCTCGGATTTGGATAGTGATTGGAAAAGTGCACAAGCTATCCACACTTGAAGCATTGAACTTCAGACAGGGCCTGCGACATCTTCCATTTGTCATTTGTGTTGAGAAGTTAAGTTTTTACCTCACTACGACAATTCCGAGCAATATGGTCATCTCTTCAACACTTGTAACATTTCCCACTCCCGAGCAAGTAGTTACCCAAATGCTTCTTCCCACATTTGTTGCATGTGGAAATTTACACTTGCCTTCCTCCTCTTCCGTGATCGAAGATCCTCCCTAAGCTTGGCTTCATTGATCTATTCTTTTCATTTAATCGATGGGGCCACTATGTCACTCCGAACTCCAGTTCAACTTTCATAGCACCTCACATTATTTCCTCATAGCTATCATAGTATCGATTGGATAGATTCTTCCATAAATGGGGTCTTAGTCCACTGAAAAATTTATCAACCTTCCCATTAGGATCTGTGAAAAAGATAGAGGTGTAACAAAAAAGTCTTGTGAATTTCATCTCATGGATTCCCACATATTCATTTTCCTTCTGCTTCAGGTCTAGGAATTCCTTCTCTATTTTCATTCGCATCGAACGGGGGAAATATTTTTTGAAAAAGGTTCCCCTAAACTATTCTCACTCCATCGCTTCAATCTCCCTTCTTGGCTTCATGTTTTTAATCAGTGTCCACCACTAATCAGCTTCCCCCTCTCTAAGAGGTACACAGCCGGGGTGACTTTATCTTGTTCTGAGCAATGAAGTACGGAAAAGATTTTTTTTATTGAGCTTATCTACTGTTTAGAAATCAATGGGTCGGTAGATCCACTGAAATTTGGTGGTCATTGACGCATAAAAGGCTCAACATAAAGTCATTCCCTTCGAGATGAATTTGGTCTCTTGGCTTGATTCAAGTTATTTCCCATAACTCAAGTCAGTTGATTCATCATTCTCATGAAGTTTTCCATTCTGACTTCCATTGGAAGGCCACCAGCGCCTGGTCTGTTGTGCTCACCATTTACATGGTTTCTCCTATTTCCCACCATTTTCTAAAAGAAGAAAACCTTAGTGAGAAATGTGTTTCATTGAATAATCTCATAATTCTAAAGGAATTTAATTTCTTAAAACATCATTCTTAAATATGTTATTCTTTAACAATAATTACATTTTCTATAAATTCTTCATAATTGTTCATAAAAATCTTGCGATTAACCAAACATATCCCCTGGGAGTGTCAAACCAGGAGTGCACCAAGGCCCATTGTCGTGCACCGGTTCCCATTTGAGTCTATCTCAAAGAGATGTTTTCAGGTTTTACCCCTAGATATATCTATGTCAGAGCCACATTTACTTTTTCATATCCAGGCAGGGATTTCTTTGCTCGGAAACCACTTACTTAATATTTCACCAAAATATCATGATGTTTTCTAATATTTTAACTTATCTTTAAAGTTATTCCTAAAATTTTCATATCCTAATTTTTGGAAATAACTAAACCATCCTTTGATGCCAACTATGACATCTCACCTTTTTATTACATAACTTTACATAGCATTTTACAAACAGATGATCTTTTAAAGTTTAGTGTCTTGGAAAAAAGGTACATCATACATAAAAACATGAAAACATTCTTCTAATCCACTTGAAAGGATTCATCATAGGTTCATCCTAAGTAAAATTATTGCATCTCATAACCTGGGGACATGCATCAAATGAAATGATGAGCATAAGGCCCAGTAAGGGAAAGCAAGGGAAACAGTTTACATGTGATCATGAGAATTATCGATAAGAACTTAAGGAATATCATAAAGGCATGAGAAATGGTAAAAGAGGCATATCATAATGAAATTAACATGATTTGTAACATATAAATGTGGCTACAACATTTAATTGAGTCATTCATAAGCATATCACCAAGGTTTATCACGATGTGTCATAAAATTTACCAAAGTTATTCATCAAGGTATCATAAAACTTGTCATTTTTAGAGATTAAATTCTTTACCCATTGCATTAGAGCATTGTCAGGGTGAACCCTTCATATGTATTAATTAATGTGATCCACATAAATCATAATAAAAATTTCATAAATAACCTATGTAGAATAAAAGAAACATGTTTCATATCAAAATCATGGTGTTTTAGAAAGTGCTTAAAAACAAAATCCTTTGTCATTTTAAACCCACGGAAAAGGAAGACGGGTTTCATGTATGTTAATACCATAATAAAATAGATCATTTTGAAGTCTATGTGAATACCCCTGGAGAAGAAATAGGTTTGGGTATTTACAAAATAAAGTAAAATAATTTCTTGAGAAAAAGAGAGAAAATTGAGAAGTAAAATCGGCAGCATAATGGGTATGAAACATGGTTTTAGAAAACATTAAACAAAGAGGGGACAAGGGTATACCATTCATAAAAGACTCTTAATACAATAAAGGGGTAGCATAAAATGGACAGAAAAACATAGTATAGAAATTTGAAGGACATACCACATAAAAAAAGGAAACTTGAAAGAAAAGCGAAGTTGAGATTCCCCTTATCTTGAAGAGTAACTCCTAAAACTCGAAGATTGGGACCTTAGGGGATTGAGGACACCTTGGAAGGACTACTTGGGAGGTAATACTATCATAGATTTGAGGAGGATGAATTTGGAATGAAAGGAAACGAAGAAATGGGTGGGTATTTATAGCAAAAGTGAGAGAGTTTTTTATTAATTTGTTTAGACATCTCAGTAGTGGTATTTGCAAAACCATGGGCTTGCCCATAGTATTGGACACTTGGGACACCTAATATGTTATTTTATTCCAAAAGAGTCTACTAGAATTTTATATTACTTATTACATCATTATGATGTCATTAAACATACTGAAAACTCAAAACTGTATTTTTACTATTCACCAAAAATCAAAATATTTTAGAAAATTCTCATAAATTCACCATAACCTAATTTTGACATGTTGATTTCAAAAATGATGTTTATTTTATCATAATAATTCTATAAGTATGAGAAATTTAACTTTTAAATACAAAAAACCTTATTTATTAAAAATAATAGCGGACAAAAAAAGCCTAGTAAAATTTCTGACACTTGAAAAAAAATTATCATTTAAATTTAAATAAGTGTTTTAATCATACTATTCCATTAAAATAAACATTATTAATAATACATTAGTTTATTATAATAATTATATCTTTTCTTAAAAGTACAATTTCTGTCCAATAAAATCAATTTATCAAATTCGACATATTTTTTAAGAAAAACTAAACTCAAAACAGAATTGATGGAACAACAATTTTATTTATACAAAGGGATTATAAAATAAGTAACTAAGTCCTTGATACATAACCCCTTATAAAACCCGCATACAACATAAGGGTGAGGTGTGTGATAATGATAGACTCATGGGGCAGCTCAGCTAACATCGCCCGAGTGATAATCTCCACTAACTTGAACTTCTCTCATATGTGATTTCGTTCAAGCTTAACATGTTGAAGATCGGATTGGACTTGGTCAAGAGCGAAGCCCAAAGATGATACCTCCCTCCCAAGTTCCAACAAATGGGTTTCGTACGGCACGACTCTACTGGATGAGGTCATCGACTCTTCTTTCTGTATTAATTAACCATTATCATTTCTATTTATAATACTAATTATAGCATTAAATTTATTATTTAGAGTAGTTTCTGACAATCATATAACGGTCGAAAATCAATGGTCGTGTTTCAAATTATACTCACTTAATTATTAAAGAGATATATTTATGTTGAGTACAAAATAATATAACACACATTTTCAGAAAACAAATTTTATTCAAAAAATTTGGGTCGTTACAATGTTTAAGGTTGATTTGGAACGAATAATAAAAAATGGTCAATGTTGATTCAGCCCCCACCCCACCCACATTCTTAATGTTTCATCCAAGATTTCTTGGGGTACCACTCAATCAAGAGTGAAGCATGGTGTCTTTTCTCAAGGAGTATAAAAAATGAAATTGAGTGGACCCTTTAGAACACACAAGGGATTGGTCCCTCCATATGCATATGTTGTATCCTATTAAAGGGTGATTCGAAATGGATAAGGCATGCCCAAATAAGGATAAACTCCCTCATACTCAATGAGGTAAAGAATGAGGTAAGTAGTTTTCGAATGGAATTGTTACCCCATTTATGATCAGAAATGGGTGAGCCCAGTGAAGACGGTTCCTAATAAAACAGGCTTCATTGTGGTTAAAAATGATAGGGATGAGTTTGTTCTTGCGCATGTGAAAAACAGTTTGACAATTTTCATTAGTTATTGAAAGCTCGTCCAGTCACCAAGAAAGATCATTTCCACCTTCCTTGTCATTGACCGGATGTTTGAACAGCTAACATGTAAAACACATTATTTCTTTCTTGATAGTTCTCTTTGGATATTTTCAAATTCATATTGCACTAGAGGACTAAGAGAAAACCATTGCCGCATGTACCTTTGGTGCTTTTGAATATCATAGGATTCCATTTTGAAATTTGAAATGCACTGAGTACTTTCCAATAATGCATGCTTAACATATTTTCTTATTTCATTAAGCATTTTATAGAATTATTCATTATGAGAGAGTATTACTTTGTGGAGGGCCTTCACGGGATTGCTTCACAAAGGCCCTATCCGGTTTGGAACGTCCTTCACGCCTGTTCCACCCTTACCTCCATCTTTTTCCCCCACCTGGGTGTCGATATTTATAGGCAGCGGTGAATAATCGCTTTTCTGGAACTGTCGGCCGCATAGCAACAAGCAGTTGCATATCACTTTGTGAGGGAGGGCGGTCGTGTAGTAGCTCTGCATAGAAGACTCGCAATGGGCTTCGTGAATTAATTTCTTTGTTATACAGAGGCCATAAAATGACGTCTTTCTAGGTTCGTTAGAGCTACAATGATTTTAAGGCTGAACTGAAGGCACTGGGACTGTATGAGGTTTCCTAGGTATCACAGACTTTTTTTCACCGAAACAGATTCATCATCCCCCAACTGCTCAGCCGGTGGAGCCCAGACACCAACACATTCCACTTGGTGCACGAGGAAGTTGAGTAATTTCAGGGTGGGGGGGGCATAGTTTTAGGACATGTGGTTTCTAGTATAGCATTGATAAAGAAAAAGTGAATATCATTTCATCTCTCCCTTACCCAAATTTTGTTAGAGAAGTGTGTTCTTTTCTTGGACATGTATTTGTAAAAAGATCAACACGGATTTTAGTAAAATTTCACTTCTTCTCTCATGCCTCATACAAAGAGATACCTATTTTATTTTTTATAATACTTGAATGGAATCATTTTATGAGCATAAAAGAGACATATTTCCCTCCAATTATCCAAGTATCAAGATAGGATCTTCCATTCGAACTCATACATGGCATTTCAAATTTGCAGTGGGAGCGGTAGTGTCTCAAAGAGTGGGGAAGTTGTCCCATGTGATCTACTATGTTTCTCGTACATCAAATGCTACCTATGAAAATTATGCAACCATTGAAAAGGATTTCCTTGTAATTATATTTCTTTATATTGATTTTTTTCTTGTTTTCTTGGTTCTAAAGTGATTGTTTACTTTGAATGTGCAATATTGAAATTTCTTCTCAAGAAACTGAAAGCAAAGCCTAAGCTCATTTGGTGGATGATTCTACTTCAAGAGTTCAATATCGAAATAAGGGGCAAGAGTGGTGTTGAGAACATAACTTTTGATCATATGAGTAGGATCTCACAGTAATCGGAGCCTATGTCCATGGATTTCATGCATATTTAGGATACATTTTCAAGTGAAAATTTTTATCTTCTATGGAACCATGGTATATTGACTTAGTAAATTACTTGGTTGCTTCCAAATTGTCTAAAAAAATCACTATGAATCAATTTAATAAAATTAATAGTGATTCAAAATACTATCTTTGAGATGATCTATAATCATGGTGCATGTGCAGTGGCCATATAACTAGGAGGTTCACATTGAACCATGAGGTTCAGTCTGTCTTGCACTTTTGTCACACACGAATGCGGCACACACTGGCTCTTGGAGTAAAACAGAGAGATTGTTAGATTTAGGACTTTATCAGACTACATTTTTTAGATATACATGTGAATTTTGTAAGAATTGTGCAAGTTTCTAACAAAAAAGTAACATTTCTAGGAAATATGTGATGCCCTAAAAACCCATTCTCTATTGTAATGTCATGGACTCATTCCCTATCTCATTTGGCCTTGTGTACATATTACTTTTTGTTGACTATGTCTCTAAATGGATAGAAGCTAAGGTCACTAGGACTGATAATTCTGTTGTGGTTGAACATTTTTGCATGGCTAACATTTATTATAAGTTCACCATTATGATAACTCTAATAAGTAACCAAGGATCCTACTTTTTCACAAGTATCATGGCATCACTCCTTCACTAGTATGGTGTTCTTACTTCGAATAGAGATGTCAAAAAAAATTAAAGTGCATTTAACCTAATAGAAAGGATTGGAGAAAAGGGTTGGATGATGCTCTTTGAGAATATAGGACAACCTATAAGACACTCGAAGGTATGTCTCCTCATATTATATATAATAATGCTTGTCATTTTCCTTTTGAGGTTAACACAAAACATATTGGGTGGTGAGGCAATGTAAGATGGATTTACCATGACGTTGGTCACATAGAAGGCTACAGCTATAAGAGCTTTAAGAAATTCATTTGAAAGCCTGTAAAAACTCCGGATTTTATAAAGAAATGACCATGGTTGTCCATGAAAAAAAAAGTGGTGCTCAAAAAGGACTTCCAAGTTGAGGAGAAAGTGCTTATATTCAACTCATGTCTACAACTTATGACAGGTAAGCTTTGTTCTTAGTGATTTTGTTCTTGGTGCTCAAATGTGATCCATCGAAAATACATTCATTGTCAATGTACAAAGATTTAAGCATTTTCATGAAAACTTTCAAGAGAAAAAGGTGAAAGGAGCCACCCTCCGCCAAACTAGCACCACCTGAACTCGCCAGGTTATATCTTTCCCTCATAGTTTTATGTTTCATGCCCTATATTTGTTGTTGGAGTCTGTATCACACATCGGACTTGTGGTCTGATGTGGTCCTTTTCATTCATTATAAAAGAATGTCTCCGCCTCACTTTGAGGTAAGGAGGCAAAGGGGTTTCTCAACCTACATGGTATCAGAGGGAAATTAATCTCGAACCCTCCTCCTCCCATTTTATTTCCCCTCTTATCTAGGGTTTCTTATTTTTTCTCCCGAGGGGGCTCATGAAGGGCTAGGTTTATGTTTTTACCGCCGCCCCCTCCGGGCTCGTATCCCAACCGGCCTCTGTCCGGCGGTGCTCCTCCCTGCCGGTACCTCCTTCCCGGCGGATCCCTCCCGCTGCCTTCTCTGCGCGCGACGGATTTACAGCGTCGGCCCGCCCCTCCCCGGTTCCGCCTTTGTGCGCGCGACGGCCACTTCTAGGCAACCTAGTCTGGCGCCCTCGTCCCGGCAGCCTCTCCCTCCCGGTGATCTCCCCCCCTCCGTTGCTCCTCCCGGTCGCGCAAGCCCTCCCTCCCGACAGACCTCCCCCTGCCGGCGACTCCTTCAGTCGCGGACCTCCCTGCCCTCCGGCGATTCTCCCCTCCAGCGTCGCTCCTACCCGAGGGCCTCCCTCTCGGCCTCGCATCCAGTCGCGGCGCATCCCGTTGCGTATCCCATCGCGCCGCCCTCGTCGTTTCCAAACGCGACTCCTGACGCCTTCGCCCCGGGTCTCCTCCCGATTGCGTGCACCGGTCAATCTAAGCGCGACCCTCCGTCGTTTCCGGCTCCTCCCGAGCGCAACCCTAGCGCGCTGGTCCGGCAACCTCGCCCGCGGCCTTCCCCGGCGGCCTCCCTTCCCCGGCTTGCGGCGCCCATACCTCCCGCAACTCTCGGCTTGTCTCCAGCGATTCCCGCCTCAATCGTCGGTCTGCTCCTGCGGATTTCCCGGCGCTTCGACGACCGGCACTGCCATTGCGGATTTCCCGGCGCTTCGACGACCGGCACCACCATTGCGGATTTCTCGGCACTTTGACGACCGGCCCTCCCGAGCGGATTTCTCGGCGCTTTGACGATCGGCCTGACATTACGGATTTCCCGACGCTTTGACGACCGGCCCGTAGTGTGGATTTTCCTGACGCTCTGACGACCGACCCGCCAGTGTGGATTTCTCGGCGCTCTGTTGTCCTGCTCTGCACTTTTCCAGTGATGACCCATCCTTTTTTTTTTCTTCAGAAGCATAACATTACCATCTTGAGGGGGAGCAGCATCAACAACGATTTTATTATTTCTGTTTCTTCTGTTTTTGTCTTGTATTTGTCATCAAGCTGGGCATGTCCATCTTGAGGGGAGTGTTGGCATCCGTTTTTTCTTTTTTTTTTTTTTTCTTTTCATTATGTGTCCAAACTAAGTACACCTAGCTTGAAGGGGAGTGTTGAAGTCTATATCCCACATCTGACTTGTGGTCCAATGTGGTCTTCATTCATTATAAAAGAATATCTCCACCTCACTTTGAGGTAAAGAGGCAAGGGGGGTTTCTCAACCTACATTTGTTAATCGAATCATAACTAAAATATCAAGAAAAATTGAGGACAACTTGAGATTTAAGGCGGGGGAGGGGCATCGTTTCACTTTAACTTTAGTTATTTTGTAATTTTTTATGTGTTCTTTTCTTTTTTTAAATAGTTAATAATGTTTAGGGGGTCTATATTTATTTTAATCATTTTCATGTTCTCAAAAAAGAAGAAAAAATAACAATATATTTAATTGAAAAAAAAAAGGAAAACAAAACTAAGTGATTTTAGCACATGTTGTGTCTTCTATTTATATATTATATTATTTATATCCTTCACATTTTTAAAATGTATGATTGACGTCACTTCTTCAAAACCTAGCCCTCATTTATCCATCCTTTTTTAAGCCCTCTTGATTGACGATAAATTATAACAAGCCACGGAGATAATTAAAACGATGATAAGTTTATGGTAGGGTAGTATTAATGTGAAAATGCCCAACAAACTTCACAATTAATTTTCGAATAAAGATACAAATTGGAAGGATAGTACCAAAAAAAATTATAGCAATAATAATAACACTATCAATAAGATTAATGCAAAGCCCGATTCTGTAAACTACACAAAGAACGAGAAAACAAGCAGCAGCTGTTTGACAACACCGCTATTATTACTAAAGGCAGCCTATGTTTTTGAGTCTGCCTCCCTCGCAAGCTTTCAAGGCGCGAGGTTCCAATTTTATTACACTCAAGTAAATACCCAGGGGATTGCGCACCTCCATAAAAACGTTCCAAGGTGTAGCGAACACCTGAAACGCAAATCTTTTTATCCTTCTTTATTTGTCTAATTAAATTGGGGAAAACGTGAAGGAACGTCACCTTTCATGATGAGCAAAATCTTTATAAATTACCGCCCAGCATTGATCAAGTTCCTGATGACGTACTGCAGAATGCCTCCATGGTCAAAATACGCCAGCTCAACCTGGACACCAAAGGTCACTTAAAAAGATTATTTACATCGAAAAAATGCAATCCCAAGGGAGATTAAGAGTGAATTTAACATCAATTATTCAAGACAATGAATGGATTATTATGACATCACCTCGGTATCGAATCTCATGGTACATGTGAATGACTTGCCATCATCTGTCAAAACCATGATGTCTTGGCCGGGTCTGATAACATGGACACTGCTCGGGATGTTGATGGTGTAGCGCTCGTGGCCGGTTAAGCCAAGAGTGTCAGCATCCTCACCGGGCTTGAAACAGAGTGGGATTATTCCCATGCCCACAAGGTTGCTGCGGTGGATTCGCTCGAAGCTTTTTGCTATCACTGCTTTCAGGCCCTGAAGCATCCGACATCAAAGAGAAAAGCAAAGGCGTTGAAACAACGAAAAATCAGCTGATGAGCAGAGCCATCAAAGGAGGTACCAGTAGCATTGGCCCCTTGGCAGCCCAATCCCGAGAACTCCCACTCCCGTACTCGGCACCTGCCAATACTATTGTATCGTGGCCTTCACTTTTGTACCTCTGAAGGAACAGACAGAGAGTCAGAAGACATAACTAGACATGCATAGCAGTTGGTCCAGCCGGTTCCAGCGCTGCCAGTTTTGGTCCATTTTTCATATGGACCAAAATTAAAAAAAAATCAGCCCTTTCGAAAAATAGGCCAAGCAAGCCCATTTTTTGTTGGACCTGGAATTTGAATTTAAGGAAATAAGGTCAGGTTATACATGTAGTTTAATTCAAAAACAGCCCATTGACTTAATAAAATTATATAAATTTGAATTGGCGCTTACCAATAGTGGCTTGTGGGTTGACCTACATGGTTAAATAATCCCATGGAGGTCACCCTGTTCAGGCCTGTTGAAAACAAGCAAATTTTTACAGGTCCAGCCTAGGCCAACAATTTTTTTTTTTTTCTCTCTCTGATGTAAACTACGGGGCCAATAACAAGAATCATTCAACTGGATTTTAAATCTTCTTACAGAGACAGAATCAATTGGGACCCGTTTGGTTTATGAAACTAGGAGATGGAAGGTAAAAAAAAGTAAAAAAATGTTGTTTGGTTTACAATGGAAAGGAAAGAAGTAAATATAATTAAAATAAAAAAAATGATGATAAAATTTGTATAATCAATAAAAAAAATATGGTATATTCAAATTTATAATTATAATAATAACAAATCAACAAATATTATTTAACCTGCTTTCCTTTCCCATCCCCAACATTTCCGGACCCCTTCCCATTAAATGAAATTATTTCATATGAGGTAAACCTTCAATTGCATTTCCCTCCTAAAATGCAACCACACATGTCAAATGATGGAAACCTGACTGGGTTTCCCTTCCATTCACTCGCAAAGGGGCTAACCAAACGGGGCCTTAGTGTGTCTGTGCGTGTGTGCACTCGCACAAGCATGCAATGGTGGCTCGTCAAGCATAATCCTTGCACTGAGTAGACGCTGGTACATTATGCAATTTTTTCTTGAAAGGAAAGAGTATTACCATGGCAGCATCAAACACAGACAGCTTCTCCCCACTAGGAATGTGAATTGTTTTTGGTCCAACCTCTCCTTTCAGTAGCTTGTTAACAATCCGAATATTGGCAAAAGTGCCCCTTGCCATAACCTCATCATGGCCCCGGCGGCTTCCATAAGAGTTAAAATCCCTTCTATCAATCCCACGTTCCATGAGGTATTTGGCTGCAGGGCTCTCTCTGTGGATGCTACCAGCAGGAGAGATATGGTCAGTCGTGATGCTGTCTCCAAAGTTGAGCAAGCAGTAAGCATCTTTGATTCCATGAGGTCCGGGAGGGGACATGGCCATGCATTTAAAATAAGGTGGCTCGCTTATGTAAGTAGATGATTTGTCCCATGTGTACAGTGTGCCTGAAGGTACTGATAATTGATTCCACATGGGATTCCCCTTTGTGATTGCATTGTATGTAGCCTTGAACATGTCAGGAATCACACTAGATTGCACCACCTGAAAACCATGCAAATAAGGGGAAATGATTGTCAACATTCCAAAACTGATAGCAAAGCATTTGCAAATGAAAAGGGAAAAATGAAATTTAGGAACCATTTAAAAAAAATTGTTACGATTTGAAATCAACGATATACGTTCAGTCACTGAAGTTAAAGGCGCTCGTCAGAGGCACCACTGAACCCAGCACCTCTCCAGTGAAGAAAAGCATTGGGTTCACAGAGGCGCACGCCTTCGGTACCTTTAATGCTTTTTTGGCAACCAAAAGAGACACCTTTGGGCACCTGGTTGAAGATGTTTCTAAACATAAAAAATAAAGAGTACAACTCATTTAGTTAAATCTAATGGCTACTTTTAGGTAGGAAAAATCATAAAACCCAACCAAATTTGTTAAAAATACAGCATTTTTTTAGTTCAGGAAAATTATAAAGTCAAGCTTAATTAGTTATTAAGCTTGGGGTTAGAAGTATAAAATATAGATTAATTGTTTAGGGTTTTATCAAACAAATGAGAAGAACCATATACTGAGGAGAGGCTGATGATGAGCCTGTATTTGGTAATGAGAGTGAAGAATTAAATTAGCAAATTGTAGCAAGGGCAACAGCTGTAAGAAAAGCAAACAAGAAAACTAGAAGTCAAACAAAAAAGGTGAACACATCAAAATTAAGAGGCAAAGCAACAAAGGGAAAAAAAGTTCCTTGATATGGAACATGTAGAGACTAATTCAGACAAAAGAAGGTATTGAAGAATATGAATCTAAGGAAAAGATGAAAGTGATGATAATTATAAATTTGAATTTGATAAATCATAATTAGATCACTAAAATGATGGGCTTTAGGGTTTCTTTCTTTATAAATTTTTGGAACAATAGTGTCCATCTTATTTCAATATTTTTATTAGTGACTTAACTTTTACAGTTGAATTTTGTAATTATGCATACTTGATTCTTTTAACGCCTATGTAGCGCTTCTCACCTGAGGCATTTTAGGGGCTTAGCACCTTTAAGGCACCTTTCACATTTGACTATGTAGAATGATAAAAGGAGAGAGACCCGAGTCCCCAAGGTCCTCTCTAAAGGAAGCCTTGAGGTTCTTTTATAATGAATGATAAAGACCGCATCGGACCGCAAGTCCGATGTGGGATGCAGACTCCAACACTCCCCCTCAAACTAGGTGTACCTAACTTGGACACATAAAGAAAAGAGACCAAAGCAACGACAATACAAAGCAAACAAGACATGCTGCAAACACTCCCCCTCAAACTGGACATACTCAGTTTGATTACAAAACAAGACGAAATAAAAAGAAACTGACGATCGTAGCTCCCCCTCAAGATCGTAACTCCCCCTCAGGATGATGGATGGATGAAGATGTCGCGGGCGCAGCAGAGGAATCACACAGAATGGGCCGGTTGACGAAGCGTCAGGACATCCGCACTAGCGGGGCCGGTCGATGATACGCCGGGAAAGCCACACTAGCACCGGGAAAGCCGCACTTGTAGGGCCGGCGACAGGAGGCGGGGATTCCGCAGAATCGTTGCGGGATCTGGCGGCACCAAAGGGCCCAAATCCAAGGCGGTCTAGGTGCTGCGCCGCGGTGGAGGAAGCGCGAGGACGTGTCAGCGGACAGGAGAGACAACACTCTAGATCTGGAAGGAGTGCGCAGAAATGCTTCCGTCGAGAAAGGGGGGCGGCTGCTGGGAGAGCAGCGCATGAGGAGAGGGTCGTCGCGCACATTGAAGGAGCTCGCACGGGAGGGAGCAGCGGAGATGCCAGCGCGGAAGAGGTTAAGTCCGCCTGGAGAGGAGGCGTCTGGATGGGGTGGTCGTCTGGAGTCGTCCTGCGCAGGGAGGGAGCCGGCGTCGGGAGATGGGATGCAGACTCCAACACACTACATTGGGTTCGATACAGGGCAAGCTTTTCTAATGGAAATGTAAATGGTCATAACATTATTTCTAGAGGGACAAATGGACATTCTAACACAATTTGAAGTGATTATGGTTCTCTTAAACGATAGAGTTAGCACTCTCTCTACCTTGTTGGAAAATATGAACTAAAGCGTAGACCATGGCGTGGTGATGGTCACTACGTCATGGTGGATGTTTGATCATGGTGCTTTACACCATGTCATGGTGCATGTGAGAATGGTATGAGAAACCATTTGGCCGATTCTTTCGATGTGATTATCATTCTTCTTCGGGTATCTACACATCATGGGTTGATGTAAACATGAATTTGAATGTTAAAAGAGTTTAACATTTACCGTTTCATAATAAATAAAATGTTATGAGCTTCCAGCGAGCACTTCATTGGATGTGAGTAACCAATATAGAGGGGTTCGATCACTTCATTTGGATGTGACGGGAGAGTATTCTTGCATAGCTGAAACTCTCTCAAACTCTCAATTCTTCATTTGCCTTAAGAGGAGGGTGTTAGCACACCGTTCGGAGAAAAGAGATCAAGCCGAAGTGTTCGACGATTCCAGTGGCCGATGGATACTGATTAGCCAATAAAAACACATATTTTGATTACATTTTAATGGTATTAAATGTTCATTTTTTATCTTATGGGCCTGAGTTAGTGGATTTTAATTTTGAACATTCATTTCTCATCATTTGTGCACTTCATGCCTAATATGCACCAATTTAGGCTCAATGTTTCATCTGATTTCAAAGAATGTAATTATCCATATTTTAATTTGATATTTTTTGGAAATGGATATAAACTTAATTATGAACATTTTTCATTCAGGGATCAATGGAGGATTCATAAAGGATGATGAGGACTTTTGGCGAAGAAAGGAAACAATTCTGGAGAAGGCAGATTGGATATCATCCCACTGATCGGACTGTGGGGCCCTCATTACAGGCCCAATGAAGCCCAAAATTTATAGAAGGATAGAAGACATATAGGGGAACAAATCATTCATTTGGAACCAGTGTTAATCTGTCCTACATGGTGGTGATTAAGGCAGCCCAAATTGAAGATGTAATTCTGGGCCAGATTCTGCGGCCCAGAAAAACAGCCCACTATTTATATCATATCTCGCGAACGGATTATTATTTGGGGCTGAAATTTTACAGGATGTTAGGGGACATCCGGGGCTTCATTTAAGTCTTCTAGGGCCCACTCCAATTCGGCCTTCTAGATGGTTCTTTCGGCGCTTCTGTTCGGTGTAGAAAGTTGGCTCCCACTTCGAGGCAAGAGTTGAAAAGTATCTTATGCATTAAATGTCCACCCACTTTTCTCCAACAAAATTAATTAAAGGCACATAGGATGATGGGAGCTCGGCCAAAGGATTCCAAAATGCCTATTTAAGGCAGTAGGGATGGAGGATTTGAGGATCTTGGTGCTTTCTTTTCATTGTAATGTTATTATGCCAATTTGCCTTTGTAATGTTCTTCCTTCTCATGTAAGTTGTTCGAATCACCTTAGTCTTCAATAAAAGTTCTTCTTCTCTTATTCTGTTCTTATTCATATCACCTTGATACCGTTGCCTCAAGGTGTGAAATTTTTCACACCAAACCTTGTGATTTTGTTCACACAACGGTGGAGTGATCGTTATTTTTGTTGTTTTTACTTCTTCAATTCCACCCTCGTAAGTCTACTTTCCGCTTCCGTTGAGAACTTGTCATCAATGGAGGGCTAGCTCTTTTATGGGTTGATCCAAGGGAGTAGCAAGGGGTTGGATTGAATGTTATTTCTCACTCTCTAAATGTTATTAATTTCTTTTAATTGAGTTTCTTTCATTCAATGATTTTTATTCTTCCTCTTCCTTATTGAATTTATTCACCCCACTTTGATGTGCTAATTATATCCTTTACCTTGGAGTGCTCATGAAAATGATCCTACAAGTGTATAGGTGATTAGCATGTGTTGTGAAGGTGTTTAATCAGTAAGTGATTAGGTTAGTTTGAATTCATTGCATGAATCCTTCTTGAGTTAATGAAATTAAAATCGTAAAAAAAAAGGAATTCATTCAATCCACCCCGAGCAATAACCTGGGATCAACTCATTTCCTCATAATTTGAATTCACATAGATCTTTAGTGCTCTTTCAAAACCATCTAAAATCAACCCAAGTTGGCAACTTCATAGCCAAAAATCCATCTCTTTTTATTGAGTGTCTAAAGGTTCTTCTTAGGTCTCTGAGGATTCGACAACCCAAGCTGCACTGCAAGCGACCGCTTGACCCTTAAAACTTGGGTAAATTTGGGCGAGACCAGATACCGTCAAAGGCAATAACTCGTTGGTTATTACTAAAGGAATTCGATCAAACTCATTATCGATGAAGATTGAAAGCTTGACCAGTGAGGTACGCATGGATTATCATTTTAACAATGTATTCTATCGTTTTAATCTTGCTAAGATCTTGGGTATGGAATTTGTGCAATCTTCCGCTACAAATGGGTATTGTGATGTCCCACAAATCCCATCAGTTGCATCAGAGCAACTATCGGTGATGAATCGATAGGATAAAGATCCATCATGTAAGCCCAAAACAACATCTTCCCAGGCACCACGAGCATTGCCCGTTCAAAACGCCCGCTATGCTTCTTGATTTTGCTAGACCATAGCGTAGCCTTTTTAAAACGGGCGTTTCAGTTAATATTTTGCATGACCACGACGTGGTGAACCTAAAACAACCGTTTCGGGCGTCGATCAAAAATCACGAAAAACAGAGCATTGTAAGACGATGCCCTATCTCATGGTTAGCAGGTATTTGTGTCGTGGTCGGGCGCCACCACAAGGATCACCACGGCATAGTCAAAAATTACAAGTTTCACAACTGCCTGAAACAACAATCGTAATGGCTTATTAAACAGGCACAATACATAGTGTATTCAAATGACCAAAACATCATGCAATATGTTGTGGTACAGGCCATTTTGAAAGGAATTTTAAAGAAAATTATAATTTTGTTAAAATTCTCAAAAACCGTCGTTGATGAAGGTTCGAAGGGCCTACGCTGAATATACGTGACTTTAGACCGTATCAAGAGTAGTTTTGGTAAAGTTGATTGTCTAAAGTTAGTTTTCTCATGTTAAATGATAGAATTGTTCTTATTTAATCATTTATGAATATAAATTGTTTATATGATGTGAATATTACATATGCTTAAAGTTATATTATAAATTGCTTCTTATAAAATTGCCATGTCATACTAAATACGACAACATA
The DNA here is from genome assembly GCA_963277665.1 of Viscum album. NCBI lineage: Eukaryota > Viridiplantae > Streptophyta > Magnoliopsida > Santalales > Viscaceae > Viscum > Viscum album. Next base: position 596,950,446 of record OY728134.1, on the reverse strand, counting down.
CAATTTAGTTTTCATCTATTAGATTAAATTTAAAGATTGGATAAAATTTATACATATTAGGTGTAAGGGTTACGATGGAATTGAAATCTTTCTTGAGAAAAATATCATTGGGTAGAGGAACTCTGGGTCGGACACTGGCCTGAAGGATGCCTTGTCTAGAAAAGTGAGGGTTGGCTATCTATGGCTTCAAGCTTACTCTTGTGGGGAGTGTTGGTTGCATATAATTTTAAGCCTTTACATGAAGGAGTTCATGCACATTATATGTTGGTCGGAGTAGGACCACTCAAGAGGGGGGTGGATTGAGTTCCTATAAAAATTTCTGTTGAAAAGTTTATTTAAAGGATTCCCCCAATTAAAAATAAAACTGGTCAGTTAACCAAGGTAGTAAAATTATAATAGTTTGACCGTTCAAATAGCTTCTCAGAAGATTGATTAATTCTCAGTTATAACAATATGTGATATTGATACAACTTTTGAAACTACTATAATAAGGCAAGACAGTTATAACTACTATCCAAGACTAACTATCAAAGTAAAATTTAAACAAGTGGTTCAGTCTCAAGTCGAGACCTAATCCAGTCCACTTGCTGATCACCTACCACCAAGCTATATATATAAAAAAAGCATTGATCCACACCCTGGATCGGGATTAACAACAGTACACAAGACTGTCCAGGTCACAAGACCTCTACCACTGTTCTACGTAGGAAAACAAACAGCCAGGTCACACGGGACCTCTTCCACAGTTATACGTGGGTGAAACAAGGTGTAAAAAGATATCTAAATGATGATATCTTGTATCCTCCAATTCAGTACAGGAGACAGTGTGCGTTTTGAATACAGACACACACACTGCTCAAAAAGTAATAAATCGGTACACAACAGAGCAAAATGTAATGAGATAGAGTTTAGAAGGTTTTGTGTGTCGTGAAATGCAGGTCTTGACTCTTTGGATGCAGCAGATGCAATGTTCCAATCCTCTTCTGAAAACGGAGTGTCGTGAGTCGAGTATCTGGTTTTCAGTGCAGTGAGATGTTCTTATTCTTCTTTGAGTTGCTGCAAGGATGTTTTCAAGATGGTTCGCAGTAGGTTCTTTGTTTTTAGTCAGCAGGAATTGAAAGTTCTTCCTTCGGTGTATTCTTGCATGTATCGGTGTTCTTCTCTTTTGCATGCATTCAACTACCACCCTTTTCTGCTCGAGTGCCACGCTTTATTTTATTTTGGACGCTTGTGTTGGAGCCGACAAGGTGCATGCTCTCCACACCTCGTACCTCGTATTGTCTGCTGACAGGACTACAAAAGATCATTAATTATATCAATGTCATGAAATGACTCAAATATGACCGTTAGAAACAATTTTTAAATTTAATTGAAAAAAATAGAAAAATGGTTAAGTATGTAATGGTGTCACAGTTACGGTGAGACAGTCACGGTGAGATCTGGAACCGGTAGCAAAGTTACGGTGTCTGGTCCTTTGCGAATTCTGGAACCGGTAGCACGGTTACGGTGTAAGGGAAACGGTGTCTCAGGTAAAGGTGTCTAGTCCTTTGTCAAAATTCTGAACGGTGTCTTCTTACGGTGTCTTGGAAACGGTAGCACGGAAACAGTGTCAAGTCCTTTACGAAGTCTGGAACCGGTAGCACGGTTATGGTGTCACAGACTTTGCGAAAATCTGGAATTGGTAGCAAGCTTACGGTGTCACAAACTTTGTGAAAATCTGGAACCGGTAGCAAGCTTACGGTTTCACAGACTTAGTCAAATATTTGTAAGCTGTCTTAAGAAGCAATCTTCACAGAATGGATTAAGATTAAACATAATCATACTAAAACAAAATAGAACAAGATTAAACATAGTTCTTTGATGATCACAAATCGTGGTATTTACAAGCCAAATATTTTAGAAAAAAATAAACAGATTACTTATCATATCAAGAGATTAAAGCATATATGTAATAAATAGCATAAAGGGTAGTTCTTTTCCCTTATGTCTCCCCCTTATTATTTTTCCCCCTTAAAATGCAAATATTTTCTCCCCCTTTTGAGATTATCAAAAAGAGAAGAGAGAGAAAAACAAAGACTAAAAGAAAATAACAAGTGAAGAAACAAGAGCAGGCCACATTCTATTGAATAAAAGGATAAAGTCCATTACAATCAAGAAAAAAAATACAATAGATCCCTATCAAAATCGGCATTCACTTCTCGGTAGAGTCATCAGACATGGCTTTTCCTTTGTGAGAGACATCAGAGGGAGAAGCAAGAGGTGCAGAAGTAGAGGTGGTAGAAGCAGTGGCTAGGGAAGGTGGTGACACTCCTTCAATGATAGAAGGTGCAAGGGTAGATCTGGTGGAAGACCGAGGCAAAGGTTGCTCAATAATGACAGGTCTGACCTGGCTCAGAGCCTGAGCAACAGACAGTCACTGGAGCAAAAGAGGTGGAGGAAGAAGGATAGGTAGCAGAAGGTAGACCAAGCCTCAAAAGAGCAGCTGTAGGAGCCATAATTGCAGTACTCTAAACATACAGATAAGGTTTCAAGAGGTTTATAAAGTCCGTGATGATCTCTCTACCATACCGCATTGCCTTCTCAAAATCATCCTTGTTTTCCAGAAACTTCTCCAGAGTGGGTGTGAATTCTTTGATCTTCTGCACTTGATCCTTGAAGGCTTAAGTGACTGAAGGTATCTTCAAATTCTCCACAAGATACTTGAAGTGATTATTCAACTCATTCTTAGAATAAATTCTCTTAAAGTAGTAGTCCACTTTCTTAAAGATTTCTTCTTGAGCATCAGTGGCAATCTTTGAATGGATCCTCACCAAATCAAGCACATGGTCAGTATTCTTGATTACAGCAAAGAGACTTTTCTTATCAACACCACTCAACACTGACTGAAGCTCTTTTCGGAAAACTGATCTGATCAAGTCACTGTCCACAGGCTGAGATGACTGTCCAGAGGCAGATAAAGCTGAAACAGCTGATGTGAGAGTCTTAAGCTGATTTAGAATGGTTTGTAAACAACCTTTATATTCATCGATCAGCTTATTGAGTCCAGAGACAAGCCCTCGCATCTCATTGGCATTCTTGGTGTTGTTCTCAACTACCTTTTCATACACATTAATCAAGTTTGGTTGAATCAGAGATACAACCTTCTGTGGAATCTTATCAGCATCATCCTCACTAAGATGAGCAACAAGAGCTTGAACAATTTGCAAGGCTTTCTGCATATCTTCAACCATAGATTTTAGAGATTTCACCTCATCACTCAACTGCTTGTTCTCAACCCGAACTTCCTGAATTTCATGAAGCATCTTCGGTTGGATCTGCCATAAAATCTTCTCTAACAGCAGTGCAACATCTCTTTCACTGAGATTTGTCACAGGTGCGGGTTGAGACTGTAGCAACTTCCCAAAGCCAGACAACAAGTTGTCTCCAAAAACATTCAGATCACTGTGACTTACAAAATCAGAAGATTCTTGAGCAGTTTCAAAAACAGGAACTGAAATAGGTTCAGATTCCTTAACAGGGGATACTTCTTTGACAGATATTGGTTTCAACTGAAACACAGTTGAAAGATCTATCCCTTTTACAGAGGCCTCTTGGGTATCATCCACATCAAAATAACTAGGAAACCTATACCAGGTATCCACAGAACTTGGGTCAACAGGATTTGGAAGTTGAACACTTTCTAAGCAGGGGTGCTGCTCCCCCTCAACAAGTGCATCTCTTCTAGGACTGAGAGACTCAATCTCTTGACCCATTCCCATACTTTCAGCTTTGTCAGGCTCACCCACGTCTCTAGCCAGCCAAAAGGCATGTTCCATCCTTTCCTCAGTAGATAAGATTACTTCAGTTCCAACCTGTTCTTCAGACTGTTCCACAGCAGCAGGCTCTTCCTCTGCAACAACACTTTCTTTAGCAAGAGCTTCATCCTTTCCACTTGCATCAACAACACCTTTAGAGAGAGGTGATAACTCAAGAGATACTCCCACAAAACCTTCACTAACATCATCATTTGTTTCTTGATCTGAGTAGTCCACAATCTCATCAGCCTTTAATCCAGGATAAGCTACATCCTTAGGTCTTGAGGGATTTTCAACAGGATTAAAATCCTCATACAACCTATCATTATCCTCAACCCATGATCTCTTCCATGGATTCCAACTTATTTTCATTCTCCTACAAGTATCCTTAGTGATACAGAAATCATATTCCTCAAACACTTCTTCATTCTGGCCAACCACACCTTTGGCTAGAAGAATAGCAAAAATAAACCTTGAATAGAAAAGGAAGGTGGACTTTGATATAGTTTTGATCATATCACACATGTGAAGTATAATATACTTACACAAGTTGATTCTGTGTCCATTCTTTAAAAGATGAATAAAAAATACATCCTGATACTTAAGAGTGGCAAAATCCTCTTTCCTTGGGCAAATGAGATGTTGAATGAACTTGAACAATAACTTTGACTCACCATCAAGGTCAGCGGCAATAGGCCTTTTTTTCTTCTTTTTTCCGGTCAAACTTCCCAGAGCCTCTTCTAGGCTAAACACATCACTAGGTGGAGGAGGACCTCTCTAGTAGTCTTCAAATATCCCTTCATGAGGTACACCTAAGCAGACAGCCCATAACCTCGAAGAAAAGGTGCATCTTTGACCATTTACCCAACTCCTAACCACAAAATCATCCTTGGAATTGAAGGTAAACTAGACATACTGATAAAACTCAAAAACAAGCTTTGGGTAGATGGGTCTTTTCTCTTTGGTAAACCAATCCAACCACCCCTGTTCTTTCAGAACTCTTAGAACAAGAGACTTACCAGACAAGAGCCACTTCACACAGATTTTCTTTTCGGGCACGACTTTGCGATCCTCAAGGCCTGGGTTCAACGGCTTCTCGGGCATTTCAACAGGAGCCTTCCTCTGTTTCTTCTGAGACCTGCGCTTCTCAAGAGTCGAAAAGGATGGACGCTTCATCCTGGGCATTCAGCACGGGCTCAAGAAAGATGAGGAGGGCAAGCGGTTTGAGAGAGAAGGAGGGTTTCGGTTTCGAGAGAAGTGAGCTTGAGAGAAGTGAAGCGATAGGTATTTATCATTTAGGGAGTTCAAATGTCGCAAACACAAAAAAGCGGTAAAATAAAAAAAATGAAACAAACTACACAAAAAGAAATATTGAAAAATAAATTCTGAATAATACAGTGAGACCGGTACAGGCATTCACGATGTCAGTATTACGGTGTGACTCAAAACGGTGCGACCGTAACGAATGAGACAGCAAACATAAGACAACAAGTTGTGAAACAGTAGGCTGAGATAGCAATCCTGAGACAGTAATCCTGTTCACTCAGGGTTAATCATTCCTAATTCATGTATGATGTAATTCAACCTTTCAGAATTTAATGGCTTAGTGAAAATGTCAGCAAGCTGATGTTTTGTGCCAATGATGTAAGAACCCGGTTTTTGCTACGAAAGACTTTGGAATATTCTTGATAATATTCCAGGACAGCGCCTTCAGACGGTGTGCGATTCCGAGCCCCGGAGTAGCCGGAATTAAATTTTCAGTGCGTTCACACTGGAAACGCTAAATAAATGGAATAACTCCTAAACGGAGTCCCAGATCAGAGATCCGAGTGTACGGATGGGTCCGGAATAGGGTGTTTACCCTAGGAATGATATAAAACATGTCGGCGCGGGATGTTTGGACCCCTCGCTCGCTTTCGGAAGGTTAAACGGATAAATTAATAAATTAATTTATTCGTTTAATGGCGAAACGCTAGTATCTCTTAAATGGTGGCTTGGATTGGGAAACCGAGAGCACCGTTGAGTTCGGAGCGTGCCGTTTACCCTAGGAGGGGTATAAGTTTCACGGGCGCGGGCCGTTTGTGAAAAATGGCTCCAGGAGCGTTTTCGTAATTTGGCGGCCTCGGGCGCTAAGTTTAGTAACTTTTGAACGGGGTCTCGAAATAAAATTCTGAGACCGCCGTTGCGCTCAAAGCGTGGTTCTTAGCCTAGGGGAGGCTAAATCTCGACCCCGTCGGGAGTTCGGGTTCGGGGCTGTCGGGCGGGCGTTTAAGTGATTTATACTTAAACACCCCCACCCCTCTTCTTCTTCTTCTTCTTCTTCTTCTTCTTCCTCAAACCCTTCCTGTAACGACCCAAAGTTTCATTAATGGAAAATCCCTCTTGATCTAGTTAAATGTTTCTTTATGAAAAATGTTTTTATAAGATGTCAACTTCTTTAGTTTTACGTTAAGATTTGTGACCGTTACTTTTATAGCCGTTGAACAGTGATCATCTGAGTAGTATAAATATAAGGCTTTAACGAACCCATTTCTACTCAGACAAAGGAAGCGATGGCCTCATCCAGTAGAATTGCCCCTTACGAAGCCCATTTGTCAGAGCTCGGAAAAGAGGTGGCATCTTTGGGCTTTGCCCTTGATCAAGCCCAAGCTGAGCTTCATCAAGTCAAGCTCGAACGTGATCGTCTACGGGAAAAGTGGAAGTTGATTGAAATTACCACTCGAGCGATGTTATCTGAGCCGCCCCAAGAGTCTGTCACCATCGCGCACCTTACCCTTAGGTCTTATGCGGCTATTTTAAGGGGTTATGTAACAAATAAGTAGCACCATGTTCATGTACATTATTTTTGTATATAATAATGAATATAATTTCTAGTCATTTTTGATACATTGTAATTAGTTTTTAAAGTACAAATGGTGTTTTTAGTTATTATTTAATTAAGAATTATATTTTATTAAATTAAAGGATTTTTGAATTAAATAATATTTTAATAAAATATTATTATTAATATTAAATTAATTTTTATTAAATATAAATGATCTTATAATTTTATGAATGCAATTAAAATTTTTATTAAGGTTTGAAAGCCATTTCTGTCAAAACCCGTGAATTTTTAATAAATGTCGGTTTTTATTTTAAAAGTGAAAATTCACAAATTTAGAAAATTATTTAGATAAAATAAATATTATTTTTGGAATCAGGACGTCGAAATTATCCAACGGTGAATTTTTCATAATTTTCTGAGACAGTCAAATTTTTTGGTAAAAATTAAATACCATTTAAATATATAAGGTGTTTTATGACATCATAATGACCCAATGGTGATGTAATAAAATAACATAATCCTTATGTTCGGCCAATATGTGTTTTATCATTAAAATAATGAGGTTTTGGGTTTGTTTGACTTACTTTTCAAAGCATTAATGGAGCCCTCAAGACTTATTCAACACTTTGCCTTTTTAAATTAATTTCCATGGGAGTGTGACTCACCTCCACATAAGCAACCCTAATTTTTTAATAAGTTCGGACCTTGGCCTTGTAAAATATTGTTTTCCTCTTTCCTTTTCCAGAAACCATGGGCAAATACCATGGGATGGTTTGTGGTTTGGATTATTTTAATATAAGGGGTCTCAAACCTAAATAATAAAGAATTCTCTCACCTTTCCTATATAAACTCACCCAAGCTCCCACTTCCTCCTCACTAAAATCCCTTGGAGTTCGTCCAACCTCTGCCCTACTCTCTCTAGAATCCTCCCAAGGTGCCCCAAGCTCCCAAGAAGCCTCTCACAAGCCTCTCTCTAGCCTTTGGAAGCACACTTCCAAGTAAGGGGTTTTCTTCCTTTCTCATTTTTTGTCAATTTTCTTTAAGTTGTATTGCCCTTTTTATTTCAATTATGAATGTTGGGGTATGGTTTCGCACCTCCCCCATACTGTCCTCTTATTGTTTGAATGATGGGAGAACCCTTTCTCTCTCATTAAATGCCTCCCATGTACACCCGTTACTATGCCGAAATTCCGAAAGGAACTTCTCTTTCTTCTTTTACATTCAAGCAATACTTTTGTATCATGAATCTAAATCTCATTTCTATTGTTGGGACATGTATATATATGATCTCCTTACTGTCCATTACATGTAAATATGATGAGGAACCCCTTTCTCTCTCATCAACCTTTTTTATGAATTCTTATGTCACGCCGTTACGTTGCCGAAATCGCACTGATTTTCTAAGCCAATGTCTTTGTGTAGTGAATACCATGCCCATTTCTCCATCAAGGGTATTCACCTTTATGCACATTTACATATTGATTATAAAGTTTCATGTATGAATTCCACATTCCTTTATCGTGGAAGAAATGATTATGTTTTATGAATCCATGTTTTATGATCCATGTGGCACACTTATGCATGAAATGAAATGTTTAAGAAGGGTGCGCCCTTTATAGCGCTCCAATGCATTGGGTAAAGTATAGTATCATGATACGTCATGTGCAATGAGTTTTTTTACTCATGCTAATTCAAGTGCAACGAGGGTTTACTCGTGCTTCAAGTGCAATGAGGGTTTACTCATGCTCCATGTGCAATGAGCCTTGGCTCATGCTAATTCAATGTTAAGTGTTGTTGTCACATTTCCATGTTATGATTATCATGCTTTATCATGCCTTTATGTTCATGTTTCTCTTATGCTCTATTGATATGCCTATTGCCTAACATGTATTGTACTCCTCATGTTATTCATTGTGTACTCCCTTACTGGGTTTTATAGCTCACCCTTTTCTTATGCATGTCCTCAGGTTATCCCATGCAATGCTAAGTACGAAGGAATGTAGTGGTCATGTAAAGGAAGTTTTCAATAAAGATGTTGTATTTCAAGTTTAAAGTTTTTATGTAATGATCCTAAGCCCCAAAGACACTAAACCTCTCGATCTTCTTTGTTGTATCAAGTGAAGTTTTATGTAATAAAGCATGTTTAAGTTGTAATAAAAAGCAGGGTTGTTATACTTCCCCCCTCCTTCACCTCCGACGAGGCAACTCAGGCGAGGCGAGCTCCGGCGAGGCGCGGCCCCCCCGGCGAGTTGACGGCGAAGCGACGGGCATCGCCCAAGAGGTAGGAGTTTATCGTTTGCGTTTTTCTTTCTCGCACCTCCTTTGAACCTAATTTATACCCCCGAATTGTTGTTTGATCTTCGAACAAAACCCATGATCGCGTAGTACGTTATCCGGGCTTTCCAAAGCTTGTTTCGGATTCGAAATCCGACCTCCGAAGCCTCCGCAGCGGCTCGGCGAAGATCTGCGGGTTTTTGGGGTTTTCTGGCCGACACGGTGGTCCGGCGATCTCTGGGCGGTGCCGGCACGGTGGTCCGGCGATCTCCAGGCGGTGGCGGTACGGTGGTCCAGCGGGTTTCGATGGCGGCGGCTGGCGGCGGCTTCCCTCCTGGGCGGCGGCGCTCTTCGGCGCGACAGCGAGCTCCGGCCGCAGCGGCTTCGCGCGGCGCGGTGCGGAAGGACCGGCCGGCCGTGCCGGCCGGTTGACCCGGGAGACCGGGGTCGCACGCCGCGACCCCGCGGAGGAGGCAGAGACCCGCGCCTGGCGGGTCTTCGCGCGGCGAGGCGACCGGCCCTCGTGGCCGGTCGACAAGCAAGCTGCGAACCGGCACCGGTCCGCGCGGCTAAGCTGCGGGCCGAGCCAGGTCGGGCGGACCGGCCGGTCCAGGCCGGTCCAGCCCAAGGGGTTTTTTTCCCTCCCCTTCGGACGCCCGTAATTCTCAATACAGGTGTCCGATTTGTACGCCGTCTGCGGCTGTGGGGCCGTATCGTCGAGGCGGACATGTTGAGATGGTTTTGGAAATTTTTAATTCCCGAAACGAGGGGCCACGGAGGCACGACGCGTCTTTAAGTAAACGAGCGTTTTTCCCGAGACTCTTGTTTTGGGCGGCGCGGACGCATCCGACGTCCGTTTTGAGCGCCGTCAACGGCGTTGAGACCCTGGCACTGAGGCGGAGGTTTCCAGGGCGGTTTCGGGCGTTGAGACTGTATTTGAGGCGTGGGCCCCATGGCCCGCCTTTCGAGCTGCGTGCAGCGTTTCACGACTTTTTCGTCGGACGTCCGTTCGGGGCGTGCGAGCAGTCGATGTTGGGTGTTTTTCCGAGGGGATTGCAATGGTGCAATCCGCCCGCCCTAACTCGACACGACGGTGCTGGCCCCATGAGGGCCATTTTGGGAGTTGACGGTGATTTCCAGCTTTATCACCGGGCGACCGTTTTGGACAAGTGAATAGTCCATTTCGTGTACTTTTTTGAGAGGATCGCAACGGTGCGATCCGTTCGTTGAGTTTCGGGACCGGGATGCGGGTCCCACGTGGCACCGCTCGTGTGCGGTGCGCCGGGATGCATCTTTTTCTCCGGATATCCATTGCACTCATGTGGGTAGTGCTTTTGACGTGTTTTCCTGAGGGGATCGCAACGGTGCGATGCGCCCGACTGTTTTCGGGGCCGAGGCTTGGGATCACGAGACGTCGTTCGGTCGTGAGGCGGTGTTGGTGACTTTTCCGTCGGATATCCGTTTGAGGCGAGTGAGTAGTCTATCTCGCGTGTTTTTCTGCGGGGATTACAACGGTGCGATCTGTTGGGTTGTGCGGAGCCTCTTGCACGATCTTGTTAAATGTGGAAGAATGAAAGGTGCTCCGGTGGTGATTCGCCCTACCTTGTTTGTAGCGGGCCCTTGGCGGGTGATCGCGCGCTCTTGGGAGAGTGATGTAAGTGGTTCACGAGATTTGGTTGGCCGTGCCTGGGCCTTTGAGTTGGAGATGTTATGTCACGCCTTCGCATTGACGTTGGGTGTTGTGTGCACGGTGGCCTTGGGATGAGACTGTGGTATACTCTGGGAGCATACGGAAATGCTTGGAGGTACATGTGGTTGTTCGTACCTGAGAACGTTGGTGCGTTCAGTTGGGGTTGAGATGGGGCCGCACGTTGTGTGGGCCCCACGTGCGTGTCGGGTTCTGCTTTGCGTACTTTGACCTCTCGCGACGTAGAGGGTCCCTCTGTGTGTTTGTTTGACCAGCAGGGTGGAGGTTTTCCCCTGGCTCTGTACTCGTTTGTTTGACCAGCAGGGTTGAGTGGTCTCCCCCTGGTTTCGTTCTCGATGGATTGGCCGGTAGCGGGGCTAGTGACACCCGGTGATGGAACAGGCACTGAACCTCTTTTGGGAGAGTTGTTCTGGAGTTGGGTGGTTGCGCGACACCCACTCCGTGTTCGGTTGGCCAGTGTTGTACCCTCCAGTGGATACGGCCAGAGCAGTTCTGATTTTTACCCTCCAGTGGGGCTGGGCAGTGGGTTACTCACCGGCTTCTAGGGTCTACCCTCCAGCAGAGACTGGGCAGTGGGTCACCCGACGCACTCTTAGGGTCTACCCTCCAGCAGAGACTGGGCAGGGGGTCACCCGACGCACTCTTAGGGTCTACTCTCCAGCAGAGACTGGGCAGCGGGTCACCCGATGCTCTTAGGGTCTACCCTCCAGCAGAGACTGGGCAGTGGGTCACCCGACGCTATTAGGGTCTACCCTCCAGCAGGGTCTGGGCAGTGGGTCACCCGACAACCTCTTAGAGTCTACCCTCCAGCAGGGCTGGGCAGTGGGTCGCTCGTCGTCTAGTTCCAGGTCTACCCTCCAGCACGGCTGGGCAGTGGGTCGCCTGTCGACTTATTCCAGGTCTACCCTCCAGCGGGGCTGGGCAGTGGGTCGCCTGATGATATGTTAAGGTCTACCCTCCAGAAGGGCTGGGCAGTGGGTCGTCTGATTATGTGTTATGGTTTACCCTCCAGCAGGGCTGGGCAGTGGGTCACCCGATATCTGGTTATGAATTACCCTCCAGCAGGGCTGGACAGTGGGACAACTGTTGGCATTCCAGGCTCAGTCTTTCTACTAGGCTAGCCTGTGGCTTTCCTCCGTGATTACCGGAGCGGGACCCTTGGTTATACGGGTCAGTGTTGTGATGGGCTTTGACTTTGAGCAGACCTCTCGACTGCAGGGCAGTGACGAGGTGTGGGTTGACTTTCCTAGAACTTTCAAGTACGAGGGGCGCTTTCTCCACCGAGACGCGTTCTTGTGACGCGATCTAAAACCGTGCGGGCGAGTCAGTGCCGCCCAAAGCGGATAGTGTCGAAGTGCGGTGATTGAGCCCCTTGGCTTGCGGTTCGGGGCAGACGTGCGGGATGCTGGGCATCGATGATGGTGTTACTTCTGGGACTGTTGGCGATTCATTTTCTTGGGCTGAGCTACGGGACGGAGATCCCCTTACGACGTTGTTCGGGCTTCTCGATTGAGCATAAGGATATGTATATACCTTGTTCGAGTACCCACTTCTTGGGTTTGGATACTCTCCTTCCAGGAGAGGCGAAGTCGCGCGGGGTATGCCACGTGCTTTCCGTGTCTAGCTTCTCATGGTTGGACGAGTCTACTCTCCTGCTATAGGTAGCGAAGACTCGACGGGAAGTTCATCTTCTCACCATTTCCAGCTCCTTGTGTTTGGACGAGTCTACCTTCTCTCCTCTTGTTGGGTTGAGCTGGACTCTTTACTGCACTCTCGGTTGTACTTCTCTACTTTTCTCTGTTCGCTCTACTGCTCACCCTTCGGTACCTCCTTTGTTGCTCCCTCGAGCCTTCGGGGTATCCTACTAAGTATTTTTATACTCACCCCTGCTTGGGCTTTGTCCGCACTTGGTGTGCCCTTGCAGACGACGGACAGGTGGAGCGTGACTTCAGTGGAGCGTAGAAGCTTGGGAGCTTAGACCGTGTGCGGTGGTCGTGGTCGGGTTCCAGGTGGGAGACCCATCAGTTGTTTCTTTTTGTTTACCTGTTGTCGGGTTGTGGCACTTTTTGATTGGGCGCGTGTTTTGCCCCTTTTCTTCTCAGTTTGTACTTTGTACTGTTAGAGGTCGATGCACATTTGTGGTATATATATAGCAGTTGCCCTTTGCTTTTCTTTTTACTCTGCACTTTTGCATTGAGTGTGCTGCGTGTGGGTGTGTACAGGTACTTAGGCAAAGGTCTCCCCGACTTGTTGTGCCTTCGGCGCTGGTCGTCAGCCCCTGACCTATGGAGGCGGGCTTGGGGTAGTTGCGGCTCGGCTGTGCCGGCCAGTTGACCCGGGAGACCGGGGTCGCACGCCGCGACCCCGCGGAGGAGGCAGAGACCCGCGCCTGGCGGGTCTTCGCGCGGCGAGGCGACCAGCCCTCGTGGTCGGTCGGCAGGCAGGCTGCGAACCGGCACCGGTCCGCGCGGCTAAGCCGCGTGCCGGGCCAGGTCGGGCGGACCGGCCGGTCCAGGCCGGTCCAGCCCAAGGGGTTTTTTTCCCTCCCCTTCGGACGCCCGTAATTCTCAATACGGGTGTCTGATTTGTACGCCGTCTGCGGCTGTGGGGTCGTATCGTCGAGGCGGACATGTTGAGATGGTTTTGGGAATTTTTAATTCCCGAAACGAGGGGCCGCGGAGGCACGACGCGTCTTTAAGTGGACGAGCGTTTTTCCCGAGACTCTTGTTTTGGGCGGCGCGGACGCATCCGACGTCCGTTTTGAGCGTCGTCAACGGCGTTGCGACCCTGGCACTGAGGCGGAGGTTTCCGGGGCGGTTTCGGGCGTTGAGACTGGATTTGAGGCGTGGGCCCCACGGCCCGCCTTTCGAGCTGCGTGCAGCGTTTCACGACTTTTTCGTCGGACGTCCGTTCGGGGCGTGCGAGCAGTCGATGTGGGTGTGTACAGGTACTTTGGCAAAGGCCTCCCCGAGTTGTTGTGTCTTCGGCGCTGGTCGCCAGCCCCTGGCCTATGGAGGCGGGCTTGGGGTAGTTGCGGCTCGAGCCAGGTAGGGTCGGGTCGTGACAAAGTGGTATCAGAGGTGGTTCGTTCCTTGGGACGTTGTGCGGACGTCCCTAAAGGAGGAATTGGTTGGGATTTAGGGCAACAGTGTTAACGTGTCTCGAGAGCGGCTCTCAGGCCAGGGAGTCCAGTGATGGTGCGGCGGCCGACGTATCCACTCACCAGGACCTTGATAACCCGCTTGTCGACTCGGCATGCTGAGACACTTGTTGCAGGAAAAATTTGTTTGTGCATCACATAGGACTGAGTCTTGACTGTCCTTGAGTCAGCTCCCCATCGTTGTTGTTGTTGGTATATACATTATGCTCATCTGACCGCGGCACTCCTTGATAATATTCAGGATGTCTCCGCGAAGACAGTCAGCCAGGATACCAGCTTTGGGTGCGTGACGACGACCCTGTGAGCTACGAGGCCACAGTCCAGGACCCATCATGCGAGCCCCTTTCTCCCGGTGGGCTGGTAGCAGCACCCCCACCTGTTGAGCAGCAAGCAGTTTCAGCAGAGAAGGCTGAGCTTGAGCGCAAGTTGAGCGCGCTCCGTGAGTTCCAGCGGCAGGGACCGCTGAGGTTCAGTGGTGAGCCAGAACCTCAGGCAGCAGAGGTTTGGCTCGAGGCAGTGGTTAGTCTCTTCAGGCTTGTGCAGACGCCGACAAATCAGAGAGTGGCTTTGGTAGTTAGCCTTTTCTGTGGATCAGTTTGGCGTTGGTGGAGTCTGGTGACTCAGTTTCTTGACGAGTCGTCGCTTTTATGGGGCGACTTTCAGTTGTTGCTCCGTGAGGAGTTTTTCCCCTCCTGCTTGCGCTCCGTTCGGATTCAGGAGCTCCTGCAGTTTCAGCAGGGAGGGATGACGGTGGCCGAGTACGCGGCTAGTTTTGCAGACCGTGCACGCTTTTACCCGAACTTGGTCCGTGATGACAATCTCCGAGCGCGGAAGTTTGAGCAGGGTCTCCACCGAGAGATTCGTGCTGTCATAGTACCCTTAGGCATTTCCACATATGTCGGAGTGCTAGAGCATGCGCTGGTGACAGAGGGATTCCTGTCATGTTTTGCGGTTGGTAGTGGCAGTGGGCGCGACGGAGCCGGGACGTCTGTCGTAGCTAGCAGGCGCCGGAGGACAGGACCTCGATGCAGGTGGCCTTCCCACTGCTGGTTTCGGAGACGTGGTCGTATACCACTGTGGCGAAAAGGCGCAAGGCCTTAGCTGAGGATGCCCTTCCGTGAGTGGATCCCGGGCCGTGGTCGTACACCACAGTGGCACCGGAGGGCACCAGGGCAGCCCAGAGAGCGCCGGTGCTATGCTTGTGACGGGCGAGGTCACTTGGCACGAGACTGCCCGACCCGAGTTGCGGAGAGCTTCGGGCAGGCAGCAGGTGCACCACCACGGCAGAGGCAGCGCCATGAACGGAGTAGTACCGAGGGAGGTGGTGCTAGCAAAGGAGCGGGAGGAGCTGGAGGTGGGAGACGATGTTACGAGACCTCCCCATCACCACTAGGCGGTCCACGTCAGGCTTCGGGAGCTGACGGTTGGGACCATGAACAACCGCGAGCTTTGGATGTCTACGATCCTGCAGAGCATGGGATGGTGAGAGGTACCCGTTGCGACTCTTCTACTTTTTGCAGTAGAATTGTTAGGCTCTGCGTGTGGGATGCTTTCCTCCCTGCTCCTTGTTTGAGGTGTTACCAGGGTGACGCAGGACGTCGGTGTAACCCTGTGTTGGTAAGGAAAAAGGCGTGATACATTTTCCTTTAGTCGATGGTGTTGACTCCTTCGCCTTTTGAGCGTGTAAGAGAGCATCGACTGTGGAATCTTGTATGACCAGATATCCTTGGGTGTTTCACCATATGGATATTCTGAAGGAGGGAATCACCAGGCCTTGTTTCAGGTGCGGGCAGTGATTCCAGTCGCGGCATGCGACGTAGAGGTTTGACCGGGGAGGTGAGCTACCCCCGAGGGCCTTCGGGCCGTTTGAGACCGTGCAAAGGGATGGCGAGGTGCCCTACCGCCTTGCCCTAACCCCGAAGTCTGGAGTGGGTGCACGACATCGGCAAGGGCCGACCTAGCGTGAACAGATCAATCCTTTGGTCTGTGTGCGGTGACGCAGAGCTGTGCGTGGGTTCTTCTGGGTATGGGAAAGCCAGGTGTGGGCTTAGTACCCTGTGTTGTTCCCTGGTTTTGCTTTTCGAGGACGAAAAGCTTGAAGGAGGGAATGATGTAAGAACCCGGTTTTTGCTACGAAAGACTTTGGAATATTCTTGATAATATTCCAGGGCAGCGCCTTCAGACGGTGTGCGATTCCGAGCCCCGGAGTAGCCGGAATTAAATTTTCAGTGCGTTCACACTGGAAACACTAAATAAATGGGATAACTCCAAAACGGAGTCCCGGATCAGAGATCCGAGTGTACGGATGGGTCCGGAATAGGGTGTTTACCCTAGGAATGACATAAAACATGTCGGCGCGGGATGTTTGGACCCCTCGCTCGCTTTCGGAAGGTTAAACGGATAAATTAATAAATTAATTTATTCGTTTAATGGCGAAACGCTAGTATCTCTTAAACGGTCGCTCGGATTGGAAAACCGAGGGCACCGTTGAGTTCGGAGCGTGCCGTTTACCCTAGGAGGGGTATAAGTTTCACGGGCGCGGGCCGTTTGTGAAAAATGGCTCCAGGGGCGTTTTCGTAATTTGGCGGCCTCGGGCGCTAAGTTTAGTAACTTTTGAACGGGGTCTCGAAATAAAATTCTGAGACCGCCGTTGCGCTCAGAGCGTGGTTCTTAGCCTAGGGGAGGCTAAATCCCGACCCCGTCGGGAGTTCGGGTTCGGGGCTGTCGGGCGGGCGTTTAAGTGATTTGTACTTAAACACCCCCACCCCTCTTCTTCTTCTTCTTCTTCTTCTTCCTCAAACCCTCCCCCCCTCTTTCACCTCCGGCGAGGCAACTCCGGCGAGGCGAGCTCCGGCGAGACGCGGCCCCCCCGGCGGGTTGACGGCGAAGCGACGGGCATCGCCCAAGAGGTAGGAGTTTATCGTTTGCGTTTTTCTTTCCCGCACCTCCTTTGAACCTAATTTATACCCCCGAATTGTTGTTTGATCTTCGAACAAAACCCATGATCGCGTAGTACGTTATCCGAGCTTTCCAACGCTTGTTTCGGATTCGAAATCCGACCTTCGAAGCCTCCGCAGCGGCTCGGCGAAGATCTGCGGGTTTTTGGGGTTTTCTGGCCGGCACGGTGGTCCGGCGATCTCCAGGCGGTGCCGGCACGGTGGTCCGGCGATCTCCAGGCGGTGGCGGTACGGTGGTCCGGCGGGTTTCGATGGCGGCGGCTGGCGGCGGCTTCCCTCCTTGGTGGCGGCGCTCTTCAGCGCGGCAGCGAGCTCCGGCCACGGCGGCTTCGCGCGGCGCGGAGCGGAAGGACCGGCCGGTTGACCCGGGAGACCGGGGTCGCACGCCGCGACCCCGCGGAGGAGGCAGAGACCCGCGCCTGGCGGGTCTTCGCGCGGCGAGGCGACCGGCCCTCGTGGCCGGTCGGCAGGCGGGTTGCGAACCGGCACCGATCCGCGCGGCTAAGCCGCGGGCCGGGCCGGGTCGGGCGGACCGGCCGGTCCAGGCCGGTCCAGCCCAAGGGGTTTTTTTCCCTCCCCTTCGGACGCCCGTAATTCTCAATACGGGTGTCCGATTTGTACGCCGTCTGCGGCTGTGGGGCCGTATCGTCGAGGCGGACATGTTGAGATGGTTTTGAAAATTTTTAATTCCCGAAACGAGGGGCCGCGGAGGCACGACGCGTCTTTAAGTGGACGAGTGTTTTTCCCGAGACTCTTGTTTTGTGCGGTGCGGACGCATCCGACGTCCGTTTTGAGCGTCGTCAACGGCGTTGCGACCCTGGCACTGAGGCGTAGGTTTCCAGGGCGGTTTCGGGCGTTGAGACTGGATTTGAGGCGTGGGTCCCACGGCCCGCCTTTCGAGCTGCGTGCAGCATTTCACGACTTTTTCGTCGGACGTCCGTTCGGGGCGTGCGAGCAGTCGATGTGGGTGTGTACAGGTACTTAGGCAAAGGCCTCCCCGAGTTGTTGTGCCTTCGGCGCTGGTCGCCAGCCCCTGGCCTATGGAGGCGGGCTTGGGGTAGTTGCGGCTCGAGCCGGGTAGGGTCGGGTCGTGACAAATGAATTCTAAAGTAATATCAATTTTTTGATAATGATCTCTCAAAAAGTGATGTCTTACATCAATATGCTTTGTTCTAGAATGAGAAACAGGATTTTTTGATATGTTAATAGCACTTGTGTTAGCACAATTTATAGGGACATGCCTGAATTGATATCCACAGTCTAGCAAAGTGTGTTTCATTCACAAAATCTGAGCACAACAACCACCAACAGCTATGTATTCAGCTTCAGCAGTAGATAATGCAACAGAATTTTGCTTTTTATTACACCATGAAACCAGTGACTTGCCCAAAAAGTGACATGTTCCAGAGGTGTTTTTTCTAACTTACAACCACCAAAATCAGCATCAGAATTGCTAACTAAGTCAAATGATTGTCCTCTATGATAGAACAGTCCTAAGTTGGTAGTATGCTTGAGGTATTTGAAAATCCTTTTAACAGCAAGAAGATGTGACTTTTTAGAATTTGCTTGAAAACGAGCACACATACACACACTAAACATAATATCAGGCCTACTGGCAGTTAAGTATAGTAAACTTTCAATCATTCCTCTGTAAGTGGCCTGATCAACAGATTTACCATTCTCATCAAGATCCAACTTATAGGTGGTACTCATTCGAGTATCACTACTTTTAGTATTATCTAAACCAAAACGTTTTAGAAGATCTTTAGTATATTTACGTTGATTTAAAATAATACCTTCCTTATTTTAAAAGATTTGAAATCCAAGAAAGAATTTCAGTTTACCCATCAAACTCATTTCAAATTCATTTGGCATCATCTTTGAAAAATCAACACATAAAGAATTTTTTGAAGATCCAAAAATAATATCATGAACATAGATTTGAGCAACTAAAACATCTTTAGAAATTCTTTTCATAAAGAGAGTAGGATCAACTATACCTTTTGTAAAACCTTTGGAAATAAGAAAACTACTTAGTCTATCATACCAAACTCTTGGAACTTGCTTTAAACCATATAAAGCTTTTGTTAATTTAAAAAAATTATTTGGAAAATGAGGGTTCGTAAAACCAGGATGTTGTTCAACAAAAACATCCTCAACTATATACCCAATTAAGAATGTACTCTTGGCATCCATTTGATATAGTTTGAAATTTAGATGTGTTGCATATGCAAGCAAGATTCTAATGGCTTCAAGTCTAGCAACTGGTGCAAAAGTTTTCTCATAGTCAATCCCTTCTTCTTGATTGTAACCTTGAGCAATCAATCTAGCTTTATTTCTTACTATGGTACAAGATTCATCTACTTTATTTCTAAACACTCATTTAGTGTCTATGGTCAAGATGTCTTTAGGTCTATCCACAAGTTTCAAGACTTTATTTCTTTCAAACTGATTTAATTCTTCTTGTATAGCCATCACCCAAAATTCATCATTGATTGCCTCATTGATGTTCTTAGGCTCAAGTTGTGATAAGAAAATTTGATGTCCAACCTGATTTCTTAGAGAAGCTCTAGTTTGTGTTCCTTTATCTAAATTTCCAAAATAGCATCTAAATAATGGTTCTTAAGGGTTCTAACAGGTCTAGAAAAAGAAGGGATAGAGATTTCAGCTTCTTCAACAGGTACAGGTTCATTATGGCTGGAATCTAGAGAATTTCCAGAACTGAAAGATTTTACAGACTGCTTGACAGCAGGTCTAAGGATTTCGCATTCATGTCCATATTTGACATATCATCCTCAAGGTTTTCTAAGGAGGTCTTAGGTTCATGTGGATCTATTTCATCAAATTTGACATGTACAGATTCTTCCACACATTTGGTTCTTTTATTGAAGACTCTATAGGTTTTACTAGAGATTGAATAACCTAGGAAAATTCCTTCATCACTTTTGGATGCAAATTTGTCTAGATTATCCTTAGTATTAAAAATATAAACTTTGCAACCAAAAACTTTGAAGTAATTAACTTTGGATTTTCTATTATTCCACAACTCATAGGGAGTTTTCTTAAGAATTGGTGTGATTAAGACTCTATTAATAATATAACAAGTTGTATTTACAGCTTCAGCCCAAAAGTAAATAGGTAAGTCATATTCATTAAGCATTGTTCTAGCTATTTCTTGTAAGGTTATATTCCTTCTTTCTACAACATCATTTTGTTGAGGTGTCCTAGGGGCAGAGAAGTTGTGACTATAGCCATTTTGTGAGCAAAAAGATTCAAACTCTTGGTTTTCAAACTCACGGCCATGGTCACTTCTTAAGGATTTAATTCTAAGACCACTAAGATTTTCTACAGTCCTAGCATACTTGGTAAAATGAGAACAAGTTTCACTTTTGTGAGCCAAGAAGAAAGTCCAAGTATATCTAGAGTAGTCATTTACAAGAACATAGACATAGTGTTTCCCATTAAGACTTGAAACTCTAGAAGCTCCAAACAAATCCATGTGAACCAACGCGAAAGGTTGAGAAGTTGAAACTTCTTTCTTTGATTTGAAAGAGATTTTGTGTTTACCCTTTTGACAAGGATTACAGACTTTGTCATTTGGAAATTCAAGTTTGGGTAGATCCTTGACTAAGCCTTTTCTAGTAAGCTTTCTAAGGGAGTGTATATTGCAGTGTCCTGGTCTTCTATGCCAAAACTAAGACTCTGTGAAATACACTTAAGCATGAAACATTTTGACAAAATAAAGAATCTAAGTTAACAGTATAAACATTTTCATTTCTAAAAGCAGAAAATATTAATTCATTCTTAGAATTAAAAACATTGCAAGCATTATTTTCAAATTTAACATGAAAACCATCATCACAAAAAGTACTTTAGAAATTAAAAATGAGTTAGAGTTACCAATCTGGCCAAGGCCAATTATTTTTCCTTTAGCATTCACCATCAATCTTTATCAAGTTCTTGAAGCATGAGTAATCTCCTGTCATGTGTCTTGAACATCCACTGTCCAAGTACCATAGACTTCTACAAGAGCTCTTCAAACAGTTTTCCTACAAAAGAATTAAGCAAAAGACGATTTTGGTACCCAAATTTGTTTGGATCCAGTAACGTTAGTAATAAGAGCTTTGGGAACTCTACTTGCTTCATGGGTTTCCTATACACAGTTTGCAAATTATTGGAAAAGTAAACTTTGTTTGGTCCTGAAAAATTACTAGTGAATAACTTCCTAGAGCTAGAACTAACATAATTTTCAGTTCTGGGTATAAAAACATATTTTCCAGATTTTGTTATAAAATGAGTTTTGGCTATGTTCCTCTGTCTGGGTTGGTATCCTATTCCAATAATATACCTAGGAGCTATTTATTTACCAAGCATTTGTGTTAAGAGTATTCTTGCCATTGGTAAATTTTTCTAGGTCTTTTTTCAATTGCTCATTAGATAATTTAAGTTCATTGTTTTCTTTAAATAATTGAGCATTTTTTCCTTTTTTATAGTAAGATCAGATTTAACAGTAGAAGTGAGAGCATGTTGTTTCTTTAAAGCTTTATATTTATCTTTTAACTCATTGCATGTATCTTCAAGCATTTGAAAGTATTCAAACATTTCTTCATTAGTCATATTTTCAGAATCACTTTCATCTCCAGAATAATAGGAATTCTGTACAGTAGACTCAAGAGTTACCTCTGATGTGTTTGTCATGAAACACATATTGGCTTTGTCAGACTTTTCATCATGCGAAGATTCTGAGTCACTTGAGTTGTCCTCAGAAGCACTCCATGTTACTTTCATTGCCTTTTTATACTTTCTATCTTTGTCCTCACTCTTCTTATATTTTAGTTTGGGACAATCAGTCTTTACATGTCCATTTCTCTTACATTCATAACAGATTATTTCACTGGAAGTATCACCTTTCTTTCGATCCTTTTTCCAGTTGTCCTTGTTGTCATATTTACCTTTGTAGTTAGGCTTCCTGAAGAATTTCTTCCTTCTATAAAACTTCTTAAATCTTCTAGCTAATTGAGTCATTTCCTCATCATTGTCAGATGGTGAGTCTTCATTACTTGTACTGTCAGAATGAGTTTGTATCCTTTCATTTTCCTTAGTTTTGAAAGTAGTGGTTTCGGAAGCCACTGACTTTCTCTTTCGTTCATCCTCTTCTTCTTTGTTGACTTTTAATTCTTCTTCATACATCATCAACTTGTCTATCAACTCCTTTACTTGCAACTTGCTGATGTCATAGGATTCTCTAATTGATACAGAAGTCTCTCTCCATCTATTTGGTAAGCATCTGAGTATTCTCATGATTTTCTCTTTGACTGTAACATCCCTTCCGAGAGAGATCATAGTATTCACAATTTCATTAAACCTGAGATACATATCAGAAATAGGCTCATCATGCTTCATTTTAAAGTTATCATATTTAATAGTATATGTCTTAAATCTCATTTCCATAACACTAGAGGTTACTTCATGTGAAACAGATAGTGTCCCAAATTTCTTAGGTTGTTTTACATGCAGAAATTCTATTAAACACTTCATCTCCTAAAGAACAGTATAGGGCATTCATGGCTTTGCAATTATTGTTATCAGCAGCCTTAGTTGGGTCATCCCAAGTATTCCTAGCAGTACCAGGAATCTTATATTCATCTATAATTGAAGACCAAATCTTAAAACTCATACTTTCTAGGTGAATTTTCATTTTAATTTTTCATTGTGCATAATTTGTTCCATTAAAGAATGGAGGTCTATTGGTAGAAGCATCTTCCAATCTATTATCCATGATAAAGAAATAGGCTTTTAAAGAACTAGAAATTTAGAACTAACAGAAATTTAAAGATCTTTAAAACACAACTAAAATCACAGAAAAAGATTTTAAAACATATTTAAAAAATTTGAAAGCAACAACTTGAAAACACCCTCTGATGCCAAATGTTGGTCGAGTAGGACACTCAAGATGGGGGTGAATTGAGTTCCTATAAAAATTTCTGTTAAAAAAATTATTTAAAAGATTCCCCCGATTAGAAATAAAACTGGCCAGTTAACCAAGGTAGTAAAATTATAATAAATTGACTGTTCAAATAGTTTCTCAAAAGATTGATTAATTCTCAGTTATAACAATATGTGATATTGATACAACTTTTGAAACTACTCTAATAAGGCAAGACAGTTATAATTACTATCCAAGACTAACTATCAAAGTAAAATTTAGTTTTCTAAAATATGAGTTAAAAAAGAGACTAAATTGAAAGACACGGCGGATAAAACAAGTGGTTATGTCTCAAGCCAAGACCTGATCCACTCCACTTGGTGATCACCTGCCACCAAGCTATATATATATAAAGCTTTGATCCACACTGTCCAGGTCACAAGACCTCTACCACTGTTCTACGTGGGAAAACAAACAATCAGATCACACAGGACCTCTTCCACAGTTATATGTGGGTGAAACAAGGTGTAAAAAGATATTTGAGTGAGGATATCTTGGATCCTCCAGTTCAATGCGGGAGACAGTGTGTGTTTTGAATACAGACACACACACTGCTCAAAGAGTAATAAATCAGTACACAACAGAGCAAAATGTAATGAGATGGAGTTTAGAAGGGTGTGTCGTGAAATGTAGGTCTTGACTCTTTGGATGCAGCAGATGCAATGTTCCAGTCCTCTTCTAAAAACAGAGTGCCGTGAGTCGAGTGTTCTGGTTTTCAGTGCAGTAAGATATTTTTCTTCTTCTTTGAGTTGCTGCAAGGATTTTTTCAAGATGGTTCACAGCAGGTTCTTTGTTTTCAGTCAGCAGGAATTGAAAGTTCTTCATTTGGTGTATTCTTGCATGTATGGGTGTTCTTCTCTTTTGCAAGCATTCAACTACCACCCTTTTCTGCTCGAGTGTCGCGCTTTATTTTATTTCGGGCGCTTGTGTTGGAGCCGACAAGGTGCACGATCTCCACACCTCGTACCTTGTACTGTCTGCTGACAGGACTGCAAAAGGTCATTAATTATATCAATGTCATGAAATGACTCAAATATGACCGTTAGAAACGATTTTTAAATTTAATTGAAAAAGACAAAAAAATGATTAAGTATGGAACGATGTCACAGTTGCGGTGAGACAGTCACGGTGTCACAGTCACGGTGAGATCTGGAACCGATAGCAAAGTTACGGTGTCTGGTCCTTTGCGAATTCTGGAGCCGGTAGCACAGTTACGATGTTAGGGAAACGGTGTCTCAGGTAACGGTGTCTAGTCATTTGTCAAAATTTTGAACGGTGTCTTGGAAATGGTAGCACGGAAACGGTGTCAGGTCCTTTGCGAAGTCTGGAACCAGTACACGGTTACGGTGTCACAGACTTTGTGAAAATCTGGAATCGGTAGCAAGCTTATGGTGTCACAGACTTTGTGAAAATCTGGAACCGGTAGCAAGCTTACGGTTTCACAAACTTAGTGAAATATCTTTAAGTTGTCTTAAGAAGCAAACTTCACAAAATGGATTAAGATTAAACATAATCATACTAAAACAAAATAGAACAAGATTAAACATAGTTCACAAGATTAAAATATAATTTGTGAGATTTTGAACATGATCTTGTGAGAGTTTAAAAACATGAGTTATAAGAGTGTAAAACATGATTTTTGGGCATTAAAACATGAGGAGTCCAACATTATGTATAGGATGCATTTGGATATGTGTAGATATGTTTAGCTTTTATTTTCATATCAGTAACACAAACTGTGAGTTGTGTAAAGAGTTACACATTAATATGGTTTGAATATATTAATTTGATGGATGGAATAGATGTATATTAAATTTGTGACTTTAAAAAAGAAAACCCCTTAAATACGAAGTATGACATTCCTTCCAAAGCAAACACATGTCAACACCCCAATCATCCAACCGGATAGGTTCACACCAAAGCAGGGTGGCCCATGGAATATCTTGTGTAAAACATGGTGGATGTCTAACCCTAAGAGTTTGGCAACCACATCCCAATGTGAGCTTTGGGTGAGACTAAGCTAGGAAACCCTAAAAGTTAGGATACCGGATGAATAGAGTTGATTATTATTCATGTGATGGATTTGGGCAAAGAGTTGTCCACTCAACTATCTGAGAGTCATATGTGATATGATTGGCAAAACGGCCTACCTAAATAGTTAAAATGATGAGGTTCGCGCCAAGGTGGGGTCATTAGTAAAATATGGATCTTGACTAACTAAAGGTAATGTTGTATGGGGTCATCATTTGAATGGGAGTGCTATTATTAAAAGCCCTTGATGAAAAGATATAAAACATGATACTTACCCACGGATATGTCTTTGTTGTAGATTATGGCATGCATCAAGATTATCATTTTAAGGTCTTTTATAGGTATGACCTATGAGATAATTCTAGATTGGTATCTAAGGTTGAGTAGTGTTCTCAAAGAGAAGCATTCTGAGCATATGGATGTGAATGTTATAGAAATCAAATTCTCCAATTCTAACTCATAGGTATTGGATATTGGGTGTGCATCACACATTTTTGCTGATAAACACGGACTCGGAGATAGGAGAGAATGGATGAAAGATGAAGCAGATCTACGTGTTGGTGATAAGCAAGAGTTGTTGCATGGGAGGTCGACACTTATGATCTAAGTCTATCATGTGGATAAGTTCAAGAATTGTAAAGTTATTATTTTTCTGCCATAAATAAAAAAATGATTTATGCATCTTGTCTGGCCAGGTTAATACAATCTGAATATGGATAATCTTATCAATAACATTCACAATAGGAATGTCAAAATTGATTCTAACCCCACTTACCTTTGGCATTGTCGCCATGGACATATAAATGAGAAACGCAAGATGGATTGTTGAAATCATTCAATTTTGAATCATTTGACACATGTGAATCATGTTCAATAAACAAAATGACCAAAGCACCTTTTAGTGGAAAAGGTGAGAGAGCTAGTGGACTATTGAATCTTATACATAGTGACATATATGGACCGATGGATACTCAAGCAAGTGGTAGGTGTAGGTATTTTGTAACCTTTACCGGTGAATTTGGTTGGTATGGTTATGTGTTTCTGATGAGAGACAAGTTTTAAACTTTTGAAAAGTTTAATGAGTTTCATTACGAAGTGCAGAATCAGTTAAGCAAGAGTATTAAGATTCTCTGATCATATCGAGGTGGTGAATACTTGAGTTGGGAATTCACAAAGAATGTGGAATTATTTCACAACTCACTCCTAGAACACCATAGAGGAATGGTGTCTGAGAGAGAAATCATACCTTGTTGGACATGATTCGATCGATGATGAGTTAGTGTGACCACCCTATTTCATTTTGGGGATATGCATTGGAAACTATTGCATTCCTATTTAACCGCGTTTCATCTAAGGCGGATATGGATAGGGAAACGTCTCAATATGTCTTTTATAAAGATTTGGGGTTGGGAGGCATGTGTACAATGTTTAGCTTCTCATAAACTTAGCCCTAAATCAAAGAAAAGTTTATTTGTTGGTTATCCCAAAGAAACAAAAAGATATTATAACTATACTCCTACTGAACACAAAATGTTCATGGCTCGAGATGGTGTTCTCATTGAAAAGGATCACATGAATCAAGGAGTTAGTGGGAAGAAAGTTGAACTTAGAGAAGTTTAAGACCAACAAACAGGAAGTGTTACGGAGATTGAAATTGAGCCGATTCCACAAATAGTTGTGGAAGAAGAATCGACTTGGGTTACATAAGAACCTCAAAGGTTTTGTGGGATTCGTTAGGAGCCCGAGAGATATGGATTTCTTATGGAAAATGATGATAAAGTAATATTCATAGATGATGAAACTACTACCTACTGAGAGGCCATTGAGAGTCCTGATAAATTATAACATGGAAATAGAATGAAAAAAACATAAAGAAAGCACATAATAAATTATAACATGGAAAAAGAACGAAAAAAACATTCACAGCTTTTAAACATAACTACAAAACCAAGCATACGTATACAAAATGATCCAAATGAAATCTAAAGGAAAATGGGATAGGAACCCGAAAAGACAATATATAAAGGAAGAGTCTACCACAAATCCAAACCAAAAAAGGAACCAATACAACTTCTACCCATCTCCGTGTGACATGAGGGACAACTCCCACCATGTCACCACCTTCAAGCTGCCTTTACCAGAATCAGTCAAAACAAGGTCCAAGGGTATAAGCATAACTAGCCCATATGATCCCACTAAGTGTTCCATGAGCAATGTTTGTTAGATAATCCAAACATGCTAGTTTGAAAATAATGTTTTTAATTTTTCAAGACTTCCTAAAATCCTCGTTACTATTCCATGTCAAAACCAAGTATATCAAATCGTGCACAGGCCGCTAGCCAGAGTGGCACTAGTAGAAAGAATCATTATCCATAGCGAAATCCTTCACTAGTGATGTAATATAGAGCTAACTAGGCATAGTGGTATCAATACCTAGTAAGGTACTTGTCCTAAGCACCCTAAACCACTCACGATTCCCATGAAGCATAACCATTATAGAAGGATTCAACTTCGTTACCAGTTCACTTCCACTTAAAGAGGCATTCCATTTCATATAATTCCTTTCCAAACCATACCATGAATCAATCTTATTGTAAACGAGCATTTACCAAGAATCAATTTCATATAAAACTAGGGGAAGCATTTCATCAAATGCATTATCAAATTATATATTAAAAACATGCTTTGAGAACCTCGTTAATTGCCTAAATCAAAGGTAAGAACTAGAAAGTAATCATACAAATTATATCATCCCTCAAAGATGGCATGTAACACTTTAAAACATTTCAAAACACTATTTTAAAAAATCAAGCACATGTGGTGTCTGATCCGTTTGAACGATGTTGGGTCAAATGCTAGCGGTCCATGCTGCACACTAATCACAACTATTACGGGTCGAGCTTTGCGGTGAGCTCCTTGAGGGTTATAGGGGGCAACGTGCCCCTGATCTGGGGGTCCGGGGGCGGAAGGTCCCCAACCCAAGTTTTGGGGAATTGTGGCAATTCTGACTGACTGTAGCAGAGATGACCAAGCGACACCGACAGGGCACTGTAGCAGTGCAGACTTTAGAGGCAGCAGTACTTTAGTTCCGCGAACTTCCAGCCACCACCCACTGTAGGAGCTTGGATTTGGATAGTCGTGGCACTGTAGCACAACAGACTTTCTGTGCGATTGGTGGAACAGTGCATCGTCTTCTTTATTAGCTCATTTCAAGCTAGGGTTTCGTGAGCTCGAAACTCTAAAAACTCTATAATTGTGCTCTCGATTATAGTGATATTTCTATCACTCTGTGAACATAGGCATTATTCTCAAACCACGTAAATTGTTGTATTTGTGTTCTTCTTCTTTTGTTTCTGTCTATTCTTCATATACAAACCCATGTCATTGTGACTCCCGACATTTCCGCAACATATGGTTCTTCAAACAAAGGCAACACACATAACCACCTACCTTAAATCGATGAAACTGTTGGCGGATGGTGCGAATGGGGGGGGGGGCTAATCACTTGATTAGAAGCCCTAAACATGGAAACCCCTCACTTAGAATTCAGCCAACATAAACCCTGGTCCATCATGGTCATAGGGAAGGAAGAAACCCAGGAAAAGGTAGAGGAAAAGATGATAAATGAACCACTTAATGATTTGATGAAGAAATCCATAAGAAACTAGGAGGAGAAAGAGGAGCAAGGGGTGACACTTCAAGGACCTAGAGAGTTTGAATGAGGGAGAAGAGAGAGCAAAGAGGATTAAAATCAAGCAAGGGCAATGTGGTAATTTCTCAAATTTTAATTTTTAGATAGTCAGTACGGTTTGGTAAATCATGCGTCAAAAGTGCGAACGCTTTTGGAACCCATCTTCAGGCTCACACAGTTTCCCCTAGCAACGTATGATTAAGTTGCACGATTATTCCTAATTGTGTGCTAATTGTGTGCCTCTGTAATGGAGCCACCCTACGTACGATTAAGCCTGTTCCCCTGGCTACATACGGTTAATCCGCATGATTTCTTCTAATTGTGCACTAATTGTGCGTCTCCCACTGTTATGGGTAATCTCGTGTACGATTAAGTTGCATAGTTAATACTAACTATGCGCTAACCATGCAGATCCTACTGCTCCCCTTTTTTTCCAATTCCAAAGAAAGTCGACTAGGAACCAAGAATTAAAGATAAAAATCAATAATAAATAATAAATTTCATATATGAAAATGACATCGTGAGTGTGAAAGTGGGGGGTGTGCCACAACAAGCATCCAAGGGTGGGCCTTTGTGCCGCAAGGCAACCTCGGACGAGGGGCCTTGCGTTGTAGCCCTATGGCCACCGTAACAGGACTCCCGCCCTTTTTTATTAAGGGCGGGCCGGTAATTTACCAATCCCCCCCCCCTCGTTTTTAGGTCGAACGGCCGACGAGAGAGGGCCATTTCGGTCTGCCCTCCCCCTCCTCATCCTCCCCTTGACCCCCTTGATGTGGGGTGGTTTTGGTGGCGTTTTGGCAATGATTTTAGGTGTGTTCTCCCGTTCTTTCCTTCATTTTTTATTCCCCTTTGTAGCCCTTTATTTTTGAACGATTTTGGGCTAGGGTTTAGGTGAAAATTTCACCGGCTGATTCGATGGGACTTTTGCTCGGCTTGGATAGAGCAAATCTCGGAAGGTTGAACGCACGATGTTCTATGCGGTTTCGATGACACAACGATGTCCGGGGAGTTTTTTGACGAATATGCCTCTTTGGATTAAATTGAATAATTAATTATAATTTGTTATAATTAATTATTTTAATGTTGTGGCATGAGATAAGAGCACGGGTGAGTACAAGCTTGGACGAGGCATGGACGGACCAAGTCGAGGGCGAGCGGAGCTCGACATAGTTGGTAACTCCAATACAGAGGTAGGTGATCCCTATAATATAATATCATATGCTTGTTTATGCATGAGCTTGCATTCCTACATGTGTGCATGGGACCGGGTAGACGGCTAGGGACCGAGGGCACCCTAGATTAAATGGTGGGACGTCATTGAGCACCCTAAACTTGGAATGAGTGCTCTTTAGCACTTGGGGTAAATTGGGGTCGCCCGGTGATTATGTCGCCAAGGGGCGGAGGTGCCGATTGAATTGATGGAAGACCTCGAGAGGGTCTCAGGGCTCGGGATGAGTCGGGAATAGCCTATGTGGGATTTCCTAGGGCTAGTTAGGCAAGCATGAGAGGCCTAGACCTAGTGGTGACAGGTGAGACGGTCGTATGTCTCACTTATGATGAGGGACACTGATAATGCAGGAGGAGCAAACACAATTTTACAGATGGAGATCTTTTTATTCTCAGCCATGACTACAACTGAATTCAATGGAAACTAGTAGAAAGCTTGGCCGCTCAAGAGACTAAAATCTTCCTACTTTCCCCCTTAGTCCTTATGTATAGATGAGTTACTAACATACTCCCTAACTGCATTAGGCGAATTACTAATAGACTCGCTAACTGCATTTACCCCCTTGCCCCTTCGTGTATACACCTTACACAGCCCCTCCTTAACACTCCCCCACTCTTGAGAAGCCGACTTGTCCGCAAATCAGAAAGAAGGAAACTGATTCTGGAGTACAAAATCGTCCTCCCAAGTGGCGTCATCCGGAGAGTGGTCGCGCCAATGGATAAGGCTCTGTGGAGTATGTTGTTGGCCATGCTGTTGGGCCAAAACAGCCTCTGGTTCCGAGCAAAGCAAGGAATCTGCCTCCAGGTCGAAAGGTAATGTGTGAAGTACTGGTTGAGTAGGTTGCACCTTTTTGAGCTGAGACACATGAAATACCGGATGAATTTGTGGTGAAGAAGGCAAGGCGAGCTGATATGCTACGGGTCCAATCTGTTTGGTGATGAGGAAAGGCCCATAAAACCGAGGTAACAATTTCTGATTAATGCGGAAAGTGACAGAAGTTTGTCGATGGGGACGGAGCTTCAAATAGACATGATCCCCTTCTTGAAATTCCACTGCTCAACGATGACGGTCAGCTTGCGGGTTGGTGGAGAACGGCCATAAACAACCTGAAAAGGTGTAGTATTTATGGAAGAGTGTCAAGAGGTGTTGTAGTGAAATTCAGCCCATGGTAGCCAATAAGACCAATTCTTGGGTTGGTCCCGGCAAAACAACAGAGATAAGTCTCAAGGCAACGGTTAACCTCCTCGGTTTGACCATCTGTTTGCGGACGATAAGCGGAGCTAAACCGGAGTTTGGTATCATGGAGCTGAAAAAGTTCCATCCAAAAATGGCTGAGGAAAATGGGATCCCGATCACTAAGAATAGACGCCGGAATGCCATGTAAGCAAACAATTTCCTGAACAAAAATTACAGCCACCCCCTTTGCTGTATATGGATGTTTTAAAGCAACAAAATGAGCGTATTTCGACAATCTGTCCACAAAAACCAGAATGGCATCAAACCCCCCTTTGATTTCGGCAAACCGGTGATAAAATTCATGGAAATATCATCCCATACAAGAGTAAGGAGTTCGAGAGGCTGTAACAGCCCTGCCGGGGCCAAGGTGGAGTATTTTGAGCGTTGACAAATATTACACAGGCGAATAAAGTCTAGCACATGGCGACGCATTCCAATCCAATACAGGTTATTTGTCATTCGTCGATAAGTCTGATAAAAACCATAATGACCACCCTGCGGCGTAGTGTGATACTCAGCGAGGAGGTGGGGAACCCAAGCAGACGAAGCAGGAATGACCAGGCGGTTGTGATAGTACAGACAATCATTGGAAAATGTGTAACCAGGATAAGTAGTACTGGTGTGCTGCAGAGCATGAATAATCCGCTAGAGTGCAGGATCGCTTTGGAGGCCATCAGCCAAAGAATCCCCATCTGCCCATACTGGAAAAGAGTGTAGAGAACGGCATGCAGCAAAGTCATCAACACGGGATAAAGCATCAGCAGCAGTGTTTTGTGAACCATGTTTATATTTTACCTCAAAATGATAGCCCGGAAGCTTAGCTATCCAATGTTGTTGAACGGAAGATGCAACCCGCTGTTGAGGCAAAAATTGAAGGCTTCGATGGTCCGAATGACGGTGAAAACACTGTCCAATAAGTACGGACACCAATGTTGAATAGCCAAGACTAAAGCCATCATTTCTTTTTCATAAGTAGATTTGGCTAGAGTCATGTCCGCGAAAGCCTTACTGAAAAATGCTATAGAGCAGCGAGCTTGCATCAAAACAGCACTGACGCCATGACCCGAAGCATCACATTCTAATTCAAAGGCTGAGAAAAATCAGGCAGAGCCAACACGGGAGTCGTAGTAAGAAGATGTCTTAATCTGTCAAAGGCATGTTGCGCAGCAGCAGACCAAAGAAAACTATCCTTTCGTTCCAAAACAGTAAATGGATAAGCAATCTGGCCATACCCTTAGATAGATTTCCGATAATAACCCGTAAGGCTGACAAATCCGCGGACTCCTTTGACCGTTTGTGGAAGTGGCCAATCCAAAACCGCCTGCACCTTAAAAGGATCTACAGCCACACCTGTTTGGGAAATTACATGGCCAAGGTATTTCAATGTATGTTGGGTCAACGGATTCGCAAAAAACGGATGATACCGAAGAGCCTGGAGAAGATGTTCCAAATGCAGCGGCCAGTTCGAGCTATATATAAAGATATCATCAAAAAAAAATCAATACAAAATTTCGAAGATAGAAGCGAAAAACATCATTCATGGCGGCCTGAAAAATGGACGGAGCATTAGTCAGCCCAAAAGGCATGACCAGAAATTCGTAATGGCCACTATGAGTTTGGAAGGCTGTTTTCTCAACATCTGTGTCCCGCATACGAATCTGATGACATCCCGCCTTTAAATCCACCTTAGAAAAATATTTGGCGCCACCAACTTCATCAAATAATTCATCTACTACCGGAATAGGGAATTTATCAGTGATGGTAACCACATTAAGGGAGCGATAATCAACACATAAACGCCAAGAGTCATCTTTTTTCTTAACCAACAAAACAAGACTTCAGAAAGCACTGGAGCAAACTACTCCAATTTGTAAGCCCGCAGGGCACGGGTGAGTTAGTTAAAGGCGGTGGCGTCCTGACCCCGAGGTTCCGGGTTCGAGTCCTCGCAAGGCAACGCACACTATATGCTAACAAACCTCTCGTGGGCCCCTCTACCCCGTTGGGAACTGGCCTAAGCCCAATGGTTGGCCCCCATGGGCCTCGCTGGGGACGTGCGGCGCGCAGGTGGGGAGGCCACCCCAATATCTCGTTACCCAACAACACGTTTGCCCGCGGGGCACGGGTGAGTTGGTTAAAGGCGGTGGCATCCTGACCTCGAGGTTCCGGGTTCGAGTCCTCGCAAGGCAACGCGCACTATATGCTAACAAACCTCGTGTGGGCCCCTCTACCTTGTCGGGAACTGGCCTAAGCCCCAGGGTTGGCCACCTTGGGCCTCGCTGGGGACGTGTGGCGCGCAGGTGGGGAGGCCACCCCAACAACACATTTCATGCCCGCGGGGCACGAGTGAGATGGTTAAAGGCGGTGGCGTCCTGACCTCGGGGTTCCGGGTTCGAGTCCTCGCAAGGCAACACGCACTATATGCCAACAAACCTCTCGTGGGCCCCTCTACCCCGTTGGGAACTGGCCTAAGCCCAAGGGTTGGCCACCTTGGGCCTCGCTAGGGACGTGCGGCGCGCAGGTGGGGAGGTCACCCCAATACCTCGTTACCCAACAACACGTTTTGCCCGCGGGGCACGGGTGAGTTGGTTAAAGGCGGCGGCGTCCTGACCCCGAGGTTCTGAGTTCGAGTCCTCGCAAGGCAACGCGCACTATATGCTAACAAACCTCTTGTGGGCCCCTCTACCCCGTTGGGAACTGGCCTAAGCCCAAGGGTTGGCCACCTTGGGCCTCACTGGGGACGTGCGGCGCGCAGGTGAGGAGGTCACCCCAATACCTCGTTATCCAACAACACGTTCGTAGTTGGGGTTTGGCTTAGTGGTAAGCACCTTGTAATCCTACATGAAAAATGGAGGTTCAAAAACCCTTTGGGCGCAGAGTACTGTAGCAGTACTGTAGCAGTGACGGACTGTAGCAACAGCGGGCGCTGTAGCGGCGGCAGGCCACTGTAGCGGCGGCAGGCCACTGTAGCGGCGGCAGGCCACTGTAGCGGCGGCAGGCCACTGTAGCGGCGGCAGGCCACTGTAGCGGCGGCAGGCCACTGTAGCGGCGGCAGGTCACTATAGCGGTGGCGGGTACTGTGTGGTACTGTAGCAGGCGGTACTGTAGCAGTACTATTCACAGAAGGGGCTTTGGGCCAAAAATTTGGGTCTATGAGCCATGTAATGGGCTAAATACCCACTGGGCTTTCGGGCTATGTAATGGGTCTCCCTCTACCCAGTTAAAGAGGTCTTTGCTTTGCTTTAATAATAAATGAGGCTTCGACCCCAACCTTTTATTCCAATTTGTAACATGGCTGTCACTTGTTTTTCAATCACATTCTTTTGAAAATGAGGATAATGATAAGGGCGGATAGCGACTGGACCCTTGTCTTTTTCCAAACGAATACGATGTTCCCATTGGTGGATTGGCGGTAAACCAGAGGGCTCACGAAAAACATCTGCAAACTGCTAAAGTATAGGCTGCAAAGCCGCTTGTTGTGCTGCCGAAATAAGAGAAACAGATATACTAGTGTCACCACCAAGCATTAGCAGTTGCTGGGCCAATGGGCCAGTTGGGGGAAAAGGTTTATCTAAAGAAGTAGTTGTAAAAAAACGCCTAGAAGCGCCAGAGAGAATATAATCCTGATTAGCAGCCCGAAATCGCATTGTCATGGCTTGCCAATTAGTCGTTACCTCTCTCAAAGTACGCAACCACGCAATACCCAAAATGAAGTCCAAACCGCCCAATTCCAGAATATGAGCGTCAACAACACAACAATAGTCACCAATAAGCAGCGGCAATTGTCTACACTGCTCCTGTGTGAATGCGCGATGGCCATCACCCAGTTTGACATGCAGTACAGTGGTGTGGTGGACCAGACCAGTAAATTAAGTAAATGAACCAGGTTGGGTGAAATGAAGTTATGTGTCGCGCCACTATCCTGAAGAATTAAAATCGGTACCTGTTGTAAGTGGCCTTCAACCTTCATAGAAGTAGGATCGGCTTGATGGACCGAGAAATTGTGAAAAGCAACGACAGAGCATTCCGCATCAATGGCTAATCTCGTAACTACCGGTGTAGAAACAGGAGCCGTTTCTGAAAAATCGTCCTCCAGCAAAGAATCATCTTCCCCCAATAATGTAACCAGGTCTGGCCATAGCAAAAACAAAGCCCGTGCTTTCAACGGTCTTCCCATTCCTAAGAAGACAAAAATCTAGTGTTGCGGCTAACTGGAGGAGAAGACTTGGATTGGTCAGCACGTAGTCCAGACGAAGTCACTTCCAGTTGGCGAGACACATGGGACGAGTTACTAGCAGACGAAATATCAGGACAGGAAGTAGAAGGTGTCCAACGATCCCCGTCCCGACGGCTGACCGAAACGTGTGGCATCGAAGAACGAGTATCGAAGTTGTTCGGTCCCGAAACGGCAAGCTCGACATGGCGCGCGACACGCATCGCCTGAAAACAAGTGGCTGGATTCTATATCCGCACCCAACTACGAATATCCGCCCGTAATCCATTCAAAAAATATCTCACATATTGGAGCTCAGGGTGTCGAGGCACCAACAAGGCGAGATACTCAAACTGATCTATGTATTCAGCCACGGAAGACAATTGACGCAGCGTAGCGAATTCCTCATAAGGATTTTGATTGTCCAATCCACTGAACCTTGCCATCAACTCCTCTTTGAAAATGAGTCACGTTACAGTAAAATGCACCTCTTCCAAAACCGTAAACCAATTGAAAATAATTCCAGACATACTAATTTGAGCAAAGAGAGACCTTCATGGCTTCCGCCGCTTGATGAATCCGAAAATATAACTCAGCACGCGTGAGCCAGCCACGGGGATCAATACCGTCGAACTCTGGCAAATCAACGCGACAAGTAAAGAGGGAGGGTTCTGAAGCCGGTGCATCCAACACGTCCAAACACGGGTTGCGCCGATCACCAGAGGTAGTAAGACCACCAGGAAGCGAGCCAGACGCGTCCTCTCGCACCGATGTTGAATCATCCTCCCGCACATACGGCTTGTCACTACGACGCGTCATAAAACGGCGAAATTCCGCTTGATCCAGAGTTCCTTCTCCCAACGGACTCGATCGAGTTCTGACTTATGTTGCTTCTCCAAAATTTCATTCAAAGTAATTTCTAAATGTTTGAGGTGCTGCTCAACACCGTCCAATCGTCTTTGTTAGCGAGTTTCCA
Source organism: Viscum album (assembly GCA_963277665.1). Taxonomy (NCBI): domain Eukaryota; kingdom Viridiplantae; phylum Streptophyta; class Magnoliopsida; order Santalales; family Viscaceae; genus Viscum; species Viscum album. Next base: position 596,914,371 of record OY728134.1, on the reverse strand, counting down.
TAGTGCAAAAAAAAATAGAAATTCGATGAAGATGTGGAAAGGCAGGTCAGGCCAAATTGATAATGCAGGAGGAGCAAACACAATTTTACAGATGAAGATGTCTTTATTCTCAGTTATGACTACAACTGAATTCAATGGAAACTAGTAGAAAGATAGGAAAGAAACTGAGTTATTAAATCTTCCGCGCCCAAGCTTTGACCGCTCAAGAGACTAAAATCTTCCTACTCTATATTTCCCCCTTTGTCCTTATTTATAGGTGAGTTACTAACAGACTCCCTAACTGCATTTGACGAATTACTAACAGACTCCCTAACTGCATTTCCCCCCTTGCCCCTCTGTGTATACCCTCCACGACCCCTCCTTAACAGACACCCTCCTGAGGGTGGATTGAGAGTTGATGCATGCCATGAACGGGACGAGTCCTATGGGACTAGATGAGGTGTGACAAAGAGGGGTTCCCTCTGGGTGATGGTTTGCAAGCTCTTCCGGGAGCGATGTGAGATGGGACCCAAGTGAGGGTTGAGATGCGGGAATTGGGGACGTGGACCGACCTCCTGAGGTCTGGGCCAAATGGGGCCTACGTGCTGAGAGAACACAGTTACAGGAGTTTCGGGCAAGTTGGACTACATCCGCGCCCAAGCTTTGACCGCTCAAGAGACTAAAATCTTCCTACTCTATATTTCCCCCTTTGTCCTTATTTATAGGTGAGTTACTAACAGACTCCCTAACTGCATTTGACGAATTACTAACAGACTCCCTAACTGCATTTCCCCCCCTGCCCCTCTATGTATACCCTCCACGACCCCTCCTTAACAGACACCCTCCTGAGGGTGGATTGAGAGTTGATGCATGCCATGAACGGGACGAGTCCTATGGGACTAGATGAGGTGTGATGAAGAGGGGTGCCCTCTGGGTGATGGTTCGCAAGCTCTTCCGAGAGCGATGTGAGATGGGACCCAAATGAGGGTTGAGATGCGGGAATTGGGGACGTGGACCGACCTCCTGAGGTCTGGGCCAGATGGAGCCTACGTGCTGAGAGAACACAGCGAGGTGTTGGAGATGGCTTGGTGCCAGTAAGCAGAGGCCGGAACAGGTTTGAAGGACCCTAGTGGACACCTCGACGATCAAGATAAGAATGTCCAAAGGACCGGCATGTTATGCTTGTACAATTGGAATGGTCTAGAGGAGATGGGCTTGTGGGGCCGGATGGACGTTGAGGCATGGTTAGGACGAGGGGTTAGGTACCCGAGTGACTAGCGCCCTGTGACAAGTTGGTGAGCTTGTGTGTCAGTTTGTGTGCTCTGTTTATTGTTGCTTGCATGTGTAGTTTGTGACCCTCACCCTGAGTGAGAGGGGAGGGAGACATGGATTGGACCCACCCTAAGTGAGGGTAGTGGTCATATTGTGACCTCGTCCTGAGTGAGGGTGGTGGATGACATGGTAGACCCTACCCTGAGTGAGAGGGTAGTGGTTGGGATGTATGGTCGTGCCCTGAGTGAGAGAGTACTGGTAGGGACCACCCTGAGTGGGAGGGTTTTGGTCCACCCGAGCTTGTGAGACCCACCCTGAATGAGAGGGTAGTGGGGGTGGGGGTCAGGTTGTGACCCCATCATGAGTGAGAGGGTGCCAGATGTAATGTGCAATCTCTCCTAAGTAAGAGGGGTTGGTCGGGATGCTTGTTGGGCGACCTCCCCTAAGAGAGGGACTGGTTTGTGTACTTGGTATGGGTCCCACCATAAATGAGAGGGTAGTGGCAAAGGCTTGGACGTTGGCCTCACCTTAAGTGAGAAGGTGTGGGCAAGACCGCTTTGAGTGAGAAGGCAAGTCCAGGACCTAGACGCGGGACCCTACCCTTCATTTTGTTATAGCATTGTTGCTTATGGATTTCTGCATACTCAAATGATTGTTATGGTGTTTGGTTATTTTCTGCTATTTTCTTACTCTGATTCAAGAGCATAATCTTCCGAATGCTTGATTTAGGCCCTCACTGCTAGTCGGTAGCCTCTTGCATACGAAGAGGCACGCTTGATGCCATGTTGCGTCACCGGTTCAAACACTGTGAGTGGTCTCGGGTCAGGGCGTGTCACACCATGGGTGTGACAAAATGAGCATGCTAAGGTTTGCATGTCGTAGCGGCCCATCTATGGATTGAAGCAAACTTCTCGAAGTTGGGATATCTGGTTTGATGATGCAATCGAAGAGTTTGGTTTCATCAAGAATGCGGATAATTCTTGTGTATACAAGCAAGTTAGTGGGAGTGTTGTGACATTTCTAGTATTGAATGTAGATGGCATAATGTTTATTAGAAATGATATTCCAACTTTACACTCTAAAGATGTGGTTAGGGAAATGTTTCTCAATGAAAACATGGGTAAAGCGGCCTACATGTTGAGTATAAAGATCTATAGAAATGGATCAAAAAGGATAAGAGGTTTAGCATGGAGAGCTCCAAGAAAAAGTCTTTACCAGTGATACAGGGCACAAATCTTAGGAAGATTCAATATCATTCTAAAGAGTTAGAAAGGATGGATTGGATCCCTTATGCGTCCTCCGTATGATCTATCATGTATGTAGTGTTGTGTACTCGAGCCGATATTGCTTGTGTTTTGAGCATAACAAGCAAGTGTCAGTCCAATCCTAGTGAGTCATTGGATTGCTATCAAAAATATCCTCAAAGTACTCGAAAAGGATATATTCTTGGTCTTTGGAGGAGAGGATGAGTTCATTGTACATTGATGATGGTTTCCAATCAGACAAAGATGATATGAGATCTCAATCTGGTTTCTTATTTTGCCTAGATCTATTAGTTAGAAGAGTTCCAAACAAACCGTCATAGCGAACTCAACAACAAAGGCAGAGTACACTACTGCATCAAATGCTATGAAGAGAGATGTTTGGATCAAGAAGTCCATCACTGAACTTGGGTGGTTCCTAGCATCAAGAGAGCAATCGAGTTTTACTGTGACAACAATGGAGCTATTGTTCAGGCCAAGGAACCTCAATCTCATCAAAGGCTTAAACACATCCTTCACGAATACCATCTCATTCAAAAGATCGTTGAAAAAGGCGATGTAAAGATCTATTGGGTAGCTACAAATGAAAATGTAGCAAATTCTTTGACAAAACCATTGAGGCACCAAAAACATGAGGGCCATGCTGAATCTCTTGATATTAGATATATAAGAGATTGAATGCAATAGTTGTAAAATATATCATGGTTTTATAATAAAGGCGGTCTTCATTCATCTTTCTTCATGTGTGCTGCATTTATATTGCATGAACGGTGGAATGATAATATCCCCTCAAAGTATGACTTTGAGTTGTCCTTAATCGATGATCTCATAGAGTATTATGGATTGTAATGATATGTTAAGGTTAGCATAAGTAGAATCTTGTATGAGATAAAAAGAATAAACTCATGAAATAATAAGTAGAGACTTATTATCTGGACTGACCCGCGAAAGTATATCACATTGAATGTCAGGCAGTTGTTGATATACTTAGGGGTGTATGCTTGTTATGAATCTCATTACCTGAGGTTGGCAGGATACCTAACATAAGAAACTTCATACTTTGATACATTTCTTATGCAAGTCTTGAGGCTTACCTAATCAGGGGTGGTTGGGTATGTTGCTAAACATGTCATCGGTTGGAGCTTGACCAATATAGAATTTGTCCAATTGTATGACAAAAAAAGAATGACATGTGATGTTCGCATTCAAACTAGTCACTCTATTTCGGAGAATCGTGAATGTGTGAGTTTGTCTATATTAGATTGACATGTTTCATGTCGAGTGGTCACTCGAAGTCATGGACAAAGGAATTATATAAGCATTGATACGATGTATATAGATAAATCTTGTGGCGAACATGTTCATATGGAGATATGAGTGTTTGATCGAGATCACGCCATACCCCTTTATAGATTCAGTACCATTGACGTTTTGCTAGAAGCCGCTTTTGGTTACAATTGTGGATTATGGAATTCATAATTGTTGTCAACGCTGCAAAGGTCCGTCGGGTCACACATAAAGGCCTAAAATAAGGATTTATTTTGGTACAAAATATTTGTCCAAAATTTGAGAGATTGTGATAATCATGTCCAAAGGAGTTTGGAAAATATGCACTCAAGCATAGACCACAGCGTGGTAATAGTCACTACGCCGTGGTGGATGTTTGATCATGGTGTTTTACACCACATCATGGTGCATGTGAGAATAGTGTGAGATCCATTCAACCGATTCTTCCAGGGACGATCATCACTCATCTTCAACTAACTACACATCATGGGATGAGGTGAACATGAATTCAAACGTTAAAAGAGTTTAACATTTAGTTTAATCGATGAAGTATAGCCAAAGCGTTTGGTTGTGTCATGATAAATGAAGCGTTACAAACTTCCAACAGGCACTTGCATTTGATGTGAGTGTCCTATATAAAGAGGGGTTCGATCAATTCTGGAGATTATTCTCACATAGCCGAAACTCTCTCAAACTCTCGATTCTCCATTTGCCTCAGAGGAGGTGCTAACACACTATTCAGGGAAAAGAGGTCATGTCGAAGCGTTCAGCGATTCCAGTGGCTGATGGATACCGTCAGAGGCAAGAACCAGTTGGTTATTGCTGAGGGAAATCGATCAAACTCACTGCCAATGAAGATAGAAAGTTTGGACGGTGAGGTACACATTTATCATTTTATTCTATTGTTTTATCTTGTTAGGATCTTGGGTATGGAATTCATGTAATCTTCCACCCACTCCCTTTGTTTCATGCCAAACATGATTTTTGATTGCTTCCCCACCCATTCCCCTCCCCATACTATTGCTCTTTCATGCCAAATGAGAGGGCCAACAAACATCAACGATGGTATACGATGAGACGATTGCAAGGAGTTAAAAAAATAAACGAATTTTATTGATTTAAAAACATTTGTCCAATTATTGTAATTATTGAATTTTTTGGTCCCAAACTGTAATAAATTTTCAAAAATGATCCTCGACTGTCATTTAGCAAAGAAATTTTGGGGACAAAAAAACTCACATTTGCAACTTCTTCATTGGATGGCCAGATATCCCTAAAAAATATCTCCTTTCCATCCTTCCCAAGGCCTAATGGTTCAGACTCAAAATCAATATCAATCTGCAAGATGTGATATTAGTGAGTTGTGGACTCCATGCAGAACTCACTATCTCATATGAATGAAAGCAAGAAGCAATTCACATACTGTTCCAGCGAGAGCATAAGCAACCACAAGGGGAGGGGAAGCTAAATAGTTTGCTCTCGTTTGAGGATGCACCCGGCCCTCAAAGTTCCTATTTCCAGACAAAACAGCCGCAACCACCAGATCTGAGAACGTAATACCAAATTCAGAATGTGTACAACCACCAGTCCAATGAAAATAGAACAAAACAACCAATGATCCTGCAATTAAAAAAAATCACCATTTTCAGCAATAGCTGATGCCACTGCATCATCGATATCTCCAGAATTCCCAATGCATGTTGTGCATCCATACCCAACAACGTTGAAACCCAGGTGGTTTAGATATTTCTGCAAGCCACTGCAAGGACAGCTCATGGCTAAGCAGACATACATATCTAATATCTATATCCATCTGTCTGTGTGTGTGCGCGCGCGCGCACACCATAGGATGTTGCTGGAATTAAAATGCTGTGAATTGATATTACCTCTTTAGCAAATATTTTGTCACAACCCCAGAACCTGGAGCTAGACTAGTCTTAATCCATGGCTTCACCTGAAAAAACATCAAAAGCACCCAAAATTTGGTACCAACCAAATCAATGATCATGACAGAGAAGGACATCCACAAAATCAACAAAGTAAGCATCCAACAAGATGCCTCGATACAAGAAATCGAAAAGATAAACCATCATTTGAGTCATCTTTTTGCTACCTTAATTTTTTTTCAACGCACTTGTTTAGGATATATTAGTTGAATGGAACAGTCTGTGGCAATACATAGTGACAAAAATACAAAAGATTTTATTTTCTTGAATAAAAAAAAACTTTACGATGGTCAAACAGGAGTTCTTCAATCTCTACCCGAGAAAAATAATCCAATTCAGAAAAGTATTCAACAGACTTTGCAAATTGTGCACAGCATTCACCATTTTTGTTTAGCTTCTTGCTATTTTATGTTGGGCTAGAAAAATGGTAGCAAAATTTATCTCTCACCTGCAGTCCAAGTTCGTAAGCTTTTTTAGCAACCAAAGCAGCACCAAGCATCACGCTAGGGTTTGACGTATTTGTGCAACTAGTGATGGCTGCAATAACAACATCGCCATGCCGAAGTTGTGCAGGACACCCATGAAAGTCAAACTCCACAACTTTCTTTTGAGATTCTTTCAGCACAGCATATCCCTACAAGGAATGAAGCGGATTTAGCATAACAGTCAAATTATGCTACACATGGGAATGGGGACCATCATAATTTAAACTGCCACATCTTCAACCCCACTAATCATGGGGATTTTATCGATTAAAATCATGGGTCAAGACTAAACAAAATACAAAATTAGCAGCACAGAACATATCACTAACCAGAAAATTATCATCTAGCATCATTAACAACATTGTTTTCATCGTTTCTTCATGGCATGCCCATGATTACCAGACCCGACAATATAACTTCAGTTCTAGGATAGAAAATCTTCCTACCTTAAATCCAACCTTGTTGTCTAAGCAGGCATGCCAATCAATTTTCATTTCTTTTAAAGGAACTCGATCATGAGGCCTGCAAACACAACATTCCATGAGGGGTATGGGCTACTCAAATTTTAGGAATTCTGGATGCATGAATTAACAAAAAACTAACCTCTTTGGCCCAGATACACATGGTTCAACATTCTCAAGATGCAACTCTAAATAACAAGAGTAAACTCTGTCGACCTGAGGCTGACCACATGGTATGGATAGATAACAATCAACACTATCAATAAAAATACCAAATTACAGACCATAAAAATGCAATAAATAAATATAAGAGAATGCTTATACCTCCTCGTAGTCCACAAACATCTTATTGGCCCGCAAATAGGACTCTATCATAGAAACCTAAAAGTAGATAGGGATGTCAGCATATAAATAATGGCTAACTAAGATAAATTTTCAATGAATTGGTGAATTACGGATTCATCGCTTCTTCCGGTAAGCCTTAAATATTGCAGAGTAACATGATCCACGGGGAAGAAACCCATAGTTGCTCCATATTCAGGAGACATATTGGCAATTGTGGCACGGTCGGCGAGTGACAATTCACGCATACCTTCCCCTGAATACAATATTGCACGTGAAGATATAAAACAAGGTAAAGGCAAAGCAAGGACTTAAAATAACATTATTACCAGATTACTATCATTTCATCAATTTTCTTACCATAAAACTCGACAAACTTGCCAACAACCCCATGTTTTCGAAGAATCTGAGTTACTGTTAAAACCAAATCAGTAGCTGTCACGCCATCCCTCAAATTTCCTGATAGTTTAAATCCCACCACACCGGGTAAAACCATGCTCATAGGCTGTATACAAGAAGAAGAATCGTTTGTAAACAAAAAGACTACATGTTACTCACAATAACTGAAAGTGCATCTATAGTTTATATGCTAATGAATATCACCTGAAATTGGTCAAAGAAAGTTTCTTGTCAATCAGAACTAATACAGGAACCTCTAGCTCCCTGATGGAGAAAAGGCTTATAATACTGGTAATAGAGGTGGGGTTTGAAAGTAAATACCAAAAGAAAATGTGAGCCCAGACAAATGGAGGCAGGAGGCAAGAGAGTTAGTTGAGCATGGGAATATGGGAGTGGAAAGAGAGAAAATAGGGAGAGCGGAAAATCATTTGGGAGTAGGGAATTCAGGTGGGTCCTTTCTCGGCTGAGGCTTGGGACAGGCGAGGAAGGAAACTCCTACTGAATTCTGCTTATCTAGTCCATAATAATCATGCGATTCTTTCATTGAGAATTTGACTATATTGCAATCAAAGCTGTTTCCATTGAGATTTCTCATAACACTCTCTGACTATATGTAGATAACAAAGCTGTTTCCTTGGAAGAATCTTACCTGGCCAAGCATGGCAGCTTCCGCTTCTATTCCGCCAACTCCCCAGCCAGCAACCCCTAACCCATCAATCATAGTTGTGTGTGAATCTGTTCCAACAACACTATCAGGATACAGGACGCCATCCCTGTTAAACACAACTCTGGCAAGGTATTCCAGATTCACCTGAAGGAAAACATTTTTAAACTCAAGACTACTGCATTCACGGGACAATAACTACAGGAAGATAGATATGTAGGAATAATCCGTCCACACACATATCATAATCGGAGCCAAGTATCTCAAATGTCTATTTCAAACACTAGAAAATACACTAAATTTGAGCTTGAACATGTTCACCCCATAAACTTTAAAATATTTATTTATTACCTGGTGGACTATCCCAGACCCTGGAGGAACAACAAGCGTGTTCTGGAATGCATTTGATCCCCATTTAAGGAAACTAAATCTTTCCTTATTACGGCGGAATTCATGCTCCATGTTAGCCTGCAACGCATTTTCTGATCTCGCCACATCTACCTGGACGGAGTGGTCAATGACAAGATCAACAGGAACCTGAATACATAAAATTTGGCAGAACAATTATTAATCAATGATTAGCCAAACAAGTAACAAAGTCGGCAATGGTTTCAATTGTAGCCAAAAGAATGAGAAGAACTCCAAGAGTGTTGCTCTTAGGTTATCCACGGACAAATCAAGTTCAGACAGACATCTTACCAGAGGATTAATTTTATTAGAATCACTGCCGAGTTGGTTCATTGCATCACGCATACAGGCGAGATCAACTACCGCTGGAACACCGGTGAGATCCTAAATACCACAGAACGAAATAAAATTATTTCAAATATGTGCAGCAACGATCAACAACTTCAGTTGGAAGTACGCAGGAGCAAATGTTTACGAGTATTACCTGAAGAAGAACTCTGGCAGGCTTAAACGGAATTTCAACCTGCTTGGGAGAAGAGTTCTCCCAATCGATAATCTTCTCGACGTCTTTCCTCGTAACTTGGAACTCATCGCAGTTACGAATCGCCGATTCAAGAAGTATTCTAACAGAGAAAGGAAGTTTATCTACATCGGACGTAAAAGGTCGAAAAAACAGTACGATTCATCAAATCGTATCCCCGAATCCACAAATCAACAAAAATCCAGAATATAATCAGTCAGTGACGAGAGGGAAAAAACTGACCGATCCTCGGATCCCGGACGGCTGGTAAGCTGTAGTACCTTCCAAACTCACCGCCCCCAGGCTTTTCAAGAGATCGCAGTAAGTTTTCGAACGGATTGCAAACAGAAGCTGAAAGAGATAATCGCACAGAAAAAATGAACAAACTCAAAACAAGTTTCAGGATTGAGAGATTTGAACTCCAATTGAATCCGCGGTTATCTTACACATGACTCGGGATCTGAGCGCTGATCCGCACGCTGATCTAAAGGTAAGAACAGAGAAGCTGGACTTTGAATAGAAAGAGGGGACAGCGAGGGAGGCGGGAGAGTGGGAGACAAATAACAGAGAGAGAGAGAGAGAGAGAGCGAACAGGACAGGTGTGTACAGTGTATATTCTCGTTTCGGCCACCAACCCACCCATGTCCAAAGAACTGATCGTGAACGATGCATCTACTTCGATATGTATTTTTTAAACTGTGAACTATTTATATTTCTTATATTTTATATATATATAAATATATATACGTGTGTGATTATTTATTGTAATAAAAATGAGTTTTTTTAAGTGTTTTCTGGAAAAAAAATTAAAATGTTTCGGTTAAATTTTTTTTTACATGTTTATTAAAGTCAACAGGCATGTTGTCGTCTTTTAATCCAGTCCAAACGCGGGCGCACCTACCACATTTCTACTAAAAATAATAATAATTTAATTATATATGTTATTATATTTATAAATATATAGATTTGTATATTATGATATATATATATATATATATATATATATATATATATATATATATATATATTTAATAAGTCGATTGCATCTGCCGCCGCAGAACACAACGCAAGGAAAAAAATTGCAATGAATCGCAAACCGGGGAACTTGACCTCGCGACCTACCCTTCACCCCACCCAAACCCTTACCACCCCACCACCAACAGTGGGGTGTATATATATATATTGTGCTTGAAAATGTTATGTTTTTAAGCAGTAACTTTTGTGGCGCTCAAATTTGATACATTTTTAAGAAGTAAGTAAGGGTTATGGTTGATCTTCAAGTTGATATAAATATCATTGGGTGAAAATGGGTCTTTAAGAGAAAAATGGTATGGAAGTTAAAATGAATAGATACAAAGAAAGACAAGTGACTAAAGGGTTTAAACAATAATAAGACATTGGATACAATGAAAACTTTCATCCTGACCATCCAACTGGATTGTGCTCACCACTTGGTTTGTTCATCTGTGCCATGTGGCATTCGCTAGTTCATTTGGGTCATTTCACCACCACCTCTTTGTTAGATGGATTGATTACGCCACAATCATTCTTCCTATTTTTTATGCGATGAATCGATCATTTTTGTTTTGGATCCTCCTCGACATTCCTTCTTTTCGCTCTCACTTCCGAGTAACCCTAGAGTGACATCGAAGAACCTTGGTTTTCATCCACGTAACTGCTTCTCAATGACTTCCAGTGGAGATCCTCTCACCGCTCTATCATCCCAAATGTGATCTCATCCCGGTGTACATTCTGATGGAGATCCAGTTCCTGGGATACAATGAAAACTTTCATCCTTACCATCCAACTGGATTGTGCTCACCACTTGGTTTGTTCATCTGCACCATGTGGCATTCGCTAGTTCGTCTGAGTCATTTCACCACTACCTCTTTGTTAGAGGGATTGATTACGCCACAGTCATTCTTCGTATTTTTTCTGCGACGAATCGATCATTTTTGTTTTGGATCCTCCTCGACATTCCTTCTTTTTGCTCTCACTTCCGAGTAACCCTAGAGTGGCATCAGAGAACCTTGGTTTTCATCCGCGTAACTGCTTCTCAATGACTTCCAGTGGAGATCCTCTCACCGCTCTATCATCCCAAATGAGATCTCATCCCGGTGTACATTCTGATGGAGATCCATTTCCCAGGATACAATGAAAACTTTCATCCTGACCATCCAACTGGATTGTGCTCACCACTTGGTTTGTTCATCTGTGCCATGTGGCATTCGCTAGTTCGTCTGGGTCATTTCACCACTACCTCTTTGTTAGAGGGATTGATTACGCCACGGTCATTCTTCCTATTTTTTATGCGATGAATCGATCATTTTTGTTTTGGATCCTCCTCGACATTCCTTCTTTTCACTCTCACTTCCGAGTAACCCTAGAGTGGCATCGGAGAACCTTGGTTTTCATCCACGTAACTGCTTCTCAATGACTTCCAGTGGAGATCCTCTCACCGCTCTATCATCCCAAATGAGATCTCATCCCAGTGTACATTCTGATGGAGATCCAGTTCTCATCTTCAGCGTGTAGTCTTTGACATGCATTAATCAGATCTAGAACCGATTGTCACCAAAGAGCATCAACGTGCAAATGTTATGTTTTTAAGCAATAACTTTTGTGGTGCTCAAATTTGATACATTTTTAAGAACTAAGTATGGGTTATGGTTGATCTTCAAGTTGATATAAATATCATTGGGTGAAAATGAGTATTTAAGAGAGAAATGGTCATGGAAGAGAAAACGGGTCTTTAACAGGATTCAATATTCAGGGTTTGTTTTAATCTACAATGTTCCAACTTCATCAATATTTTATTAAAAATTAAATTTTAGCATTGTTTTAAATCATTATAATGGTATTTATAATATTTTTTTACATTCTTTTCATTTTCATTTATTTATTTTATTTATGAAACTCATTTTATTTTCAATAACTTTTTAGATGTTTAGTCCATCTTTTAAATTTTATTTAGATTGTTTTTATACTGTATATTTTATAAGCTTTTAAAGTTAGCTACTTGAAATTTAATAACTATTCATATGTTTCAAGTAGTCAACTTTGAAAGCTTATAAAATATAAATTGTGTCTAAAATATTAATGAAAACTGAAACACTGGATAAACATGTAAAAAAGGCCAATAGTAATAATAGTATCTCTATTTCAATAGACATAAAACATATACATGAACAAGTACAATCAATGTCTATGAGGAGGAGATTTCGCCTCACATGGTGGCCTACAAAGGGGACGCCCGAATTGAGACCGCCAAGCTCCGTGCTCGGGTGGAGTATGATGACCTGGAGAGGGTTGATCCTCAGGTATTGGAACGTCGATCGTCGTATGCTCCACCTGTGTGTCAGTGGGAGGAGGTGTCAATTGCATGTCGTACTGCGTTTCCGATCCTTCTCCCACTAGGGTAGTAGAAGGACCTGTCATCATCGCAGAGGGGAACCAAGCCTGTGATGGATATGAACCCCAAGGCTGTGATGGATCTGGACCCCAAGGATGCGATAGATCTGGACCCCAAGCTGGAGAGGACTGCATATATCCTATCAAGAAAGACATATTTCATGTCGCATGAAGCACATCCTCAATAAGTTGAGGCTGGACTGCTAGAGGGTCGACCTCTGCTCACGGAACGGGTGAGGCCTCACGTGCAGCACGACGTGGTCTACGTTGTCATCGTCATGGCTCTTCAGCACCAGCAGCCACTGGAGGATGTTCCTTCGGGGTAGGAACCTCCTCTCTCTAGGCCGGACTCTCGAAGATGCTCTCGGAAAGCGCACGATAAAATGACATCATCTCCAACGCTACAACATGGACCGTTGCCCGACCAAAGACCATCTTCTCCTCTTCATCACTCACATGAATAAGATGCTCTGTGTGAGTACCCTGTAAAGAGAATCAAAATGAATTAGAAAATATTTCAATAAACAAACTAATAGAAATTTATTGACTTTCAATCTTATGAAGCTCTCTACTATGTCAGGTAAGATACAATATAGACTTTAGTCTATACCATGACTCATACTCGACCTGCTCTGAAAGAAAGAATTGCGTCATAGGTACACCCTGGATACAAAACTCAGCACATCTACCCCAGCGGTCGAGAAAGTCATCATGTACTCAGCGTCAGTCTTCATCCTGCCTCCCTGTCAGCTTTACGTCATGAAGCTCCTCTGTCTGTCTTGGCGGCAATGGAATCGACTGAACACAACAAAACTAACGCATAACTCTATCAGACTGCTGCCACTCAATAATATGGAAGTGAATGAGGGGTACTACAACCATAACATCATTAAGTCCAACAGTGCAGTATGCTGGCAACTGGTCCAGTATAGTCCAGATAACATCCATGTAATCTAAAATGACATGCGACCTTTGTCAAAAAATCTTCTTACTAAAAACCAAAATTAATGCTATTATTAAATTTGTTAGATATTGATAGATTGTATATATATACCTGGTCGGGTAAGAGATAGTCCAACTTGAGGCGATATGCACCCAAATGGTGTGTCAGAACCATTATGAAATTGTGTCTATGACACCACTTGTAAAATACAACATCGAAAGTGAAAAATAATGAGAAAGTAGATTCAAGAACTCCAGTAGTATCAAAAACCAATAGAGATGAGTGATCATGGCAGCATCCATGAAAAGCGTCATGCAACATCTTCATAGGGAGCGGATGACCGGCAAGCTGAGGGAAGGATGAGGGGATGTGCTGTCATGCCCACATCTAAAGAAGGATGACACATCCCCCGAGATATGTGCGGTCTTTGCGGGATACCTTGCATAATGCTCTATATGTGTATGCCAAACAGGCCAATCCCCAACTGTACGTACCGACCCGATCAAAGTCCTCTAGTATAGTTAAATACATCATGCGAACGTGCACCCCTGAGTGATCAACAAACAGTGTCCCTCCAATGAGCTATAATATATATGCGCGGGCATAACACATGACAGTCTAGTCGTCAGTGTCATTGGGTAAATGTGAAATCTGCTCCTCTAACTAGGGCATAGATATCGACCTGCCATCTATAGCCCTACGGTCGGCCAAAATGTTGACGCCTAACAATCGCTGAGCAAGGTCAGACCAAGATGCACGAGTGAGTCTAATAACGACTCCCCCCTGGATAGGAAGACCAAGAAGGACTGTCACATCCTTGAGGGTGATGGTTATCTCTCCCTTAGGTAGGTGGAATGTGTGTGTCTCTGGTCTCCACCTCTCCATGAGGGTAGCAAGCAGGTGATGATCAACAAATGTGAAATCCGATATGGAAATGCCGTATAAGCTAGCACGACACAAGTATGGTCTAATGTCATGTGGAGGCTCCGTGTGATGAAAATAGTGCGCTTGACATACCCTGATCGGTCGAACCTCACTACCATCTAACATGACCAGGGAAAAATGCCTATGTTGCTTGGTGAGTAGTATGATATCCTCCATCTGTATATAAACAAATAAAATGAGTCATAAGTGTGAAATGCAAATATAACGTTATGGTCGGTAGAATGTTATGACTTGTAGAATGTAAGACATGCCATGTTTATTCACATTATTTTATGAAGTTATTTCTTACCAAAAGAAAAGGGCATGTCTTTATGATTTTCAAATCACATTACTAAAGTGTTTTTAAGATATTCTTTTACATAGAAAATAGTGTTTTCTAAGATATGGTCTTATGTATTTATATATATAAACATTTTTTCTTCATTATGTAAAAGTTTATTAGAAAATGGTGTGCTTTGTAATTTTGAAAGGTATGTACTTAACTTTGTAATTTTGAAAACCTTTCGGCCTTCTAATAATATATATTAGATGTTATTAGAAGGCTGAAAGATTTTCAGAATTCCAAATTTGAGTACATATCTTTTGAAGATGTTATTAAGATACTAACTGAACATAAGTTGGATTTTACCTCACATCTGAAGTGAGGCTTATCTCATCCAAACCATATTCTATTGAAAAATGTTAATGCATTTCTTATATTTTGTAAATCATTCATGTGTTATTTAATGTGTTTTCTCTTATACATTTCACTTTATATGATCATAATTGTTATTTTATCAATGATAATTAAATTGATTTGGTGTTCTTTTCTTTTTACCTCACTTTTCAATGTATTACTTACCTTTCTTCACTTTCATCCTCTTCCTAGTTATGGAATGGGTTTACGTCTTCACTATCGTCGTTGTCACTATTCCTCCTATGTTGTGGTTCATTTCCCATGAATTATTTCTTGAAGTTCACTTAGTGTTATAGAATCAGTTGTACTAACCACTGTTGTCGGTTGTGTACTATAAGAAGCTCCTTGCTCAGTTTGAGTAACCTCCCTATAGCAGTACACACAGGAAAAACATGGCTCTCTACGTCAAAAATGTTTTCTGATCATGATTATGATAGTCTAACTAATATTGACAAAGATGGTTGATCATATAATATTTATTATACTAAAAGTTTATAACGTCTTTTTATACCCTAATATATGATACTATTGTTTCGCTATATAAAAGTTTATTAGAATATCAGTCGAAAAATGTTTTGGAAGCTGGAGTAAAAAAGAAGAGATAACACCATATAATTTACAATATGAGAATATCACAATGGAGGCAATATATCATTGTGGGTGAGAGTGTGAACTCAACCCAACAATGTTAGGGGATCATTTCTAGTTATATCCTTCTTGATGACATATGGTGCATTACAAACTTTTCCCTTGTTCTTGAGGCTAGTCCATCTCATTTTTCATCCTACTGGCCTTCGTTCTTCCACGTTTACGCAACCGATTGATGTCAGGTATCACTATCGGCTGGCCTTCGGGTATTGGGAAATAACGAAACTCTCTAATAGGTGTCCATAATTCAACATAACAGTTAGAAATGGTGTACATTCGGTACACTGGTTCAACATATGATTCATATGACATGTTCACAGATGCACATACTGTGATGGTGTATATGCATGAAAACCGTAAGGCCTAGAAGTTTCCACATTGGCATAGCCTCGCTTCTAGTAATACCGCTATTTTTTCACCGATGCTATTTTTGATGGGGTCTGAATACTCTTGAACTTCAAATCACGAGTCTTCTCAACAGAAAAGGATGACATGATAACCAGAATACTCTTCAATATTCTTTTCAATCTCTCATTGATAGTGCCTTCCGTATCATAGCCCCTCCTGAATTTCGTCTGAGGCTAGTTTTTGTCTATCAATGAAGTACTTCACACAACGATATAATGTCTCTTGAACTATGTCAGTTATAGGTAACTTGCAAAGCCCCTTGAAGACACCATTGATGCACTCCACAATGTTTGTGGTCATGTGTCCATACCTCTCCCCACTGTCATATGCCAATGTCCATTTTTCTTTTGGAATCTGCATCACATAATCATACACTTCTTGATTAGATTTGAAGATTTGTTCAAAACATTCTTCAAACCACCGTTGATATAGCTCATATGCTACACAAAAGTTATCATATTTCACATAAATTGATTTTATCTTTACGTTGAAATAGTAATAAATAACAAAGACATTGCATACCTATCCTCATGATTACCTTATTTATAGGTTCGTTATGGAATGTTTTCCTCGCATTGCTAGCAATGTGTCTAATGTAGTACCAATGATGTGCATTTGGGGGTCTCCATGTATCAGGATCTGCATTGATTGCCTCATTGATTTCCCAATGCCAATCAGATATCAAACATACACCTTGAATACAGGTGAAATGGTTGCTGATACATGCCAAAAACCAACTCCATGATTTATAGTTTTCCTTATCCGCAATGGAAAAGGCAAGCGTAAGAGGTGAAAGGTTTCCATCTTGGGTTGCTGCAATCAACAATATGCCCTTGTATTTTTCATATAGAAACATTCCATCAATCTGAATGAACTGTTTTCTAAAATTAAATACAGAGATACATGGGAGGAATGCCCAGAACAATCGATGAAATTGAACATGAGATGGATCAAGTCAGTTATCTGGAGACACATGTTCCATTGTATCAAGATGGAATACAACTTGGTTATGTGCTTCAGTATGGCTAGAAATTGTGGCAACACCCAATACGAGTCATCCCAATCACCATAGACCTTTACAATTTCCTTTTGTTTCACCATCCACGCTTTATTATAGGAAATCTTATAACTGAATGTTTGTTGTATCCGCTCTTGCACAAAGGATATAGGAACATCTTGACATGTCTTAATCATCTCAACAATAATGGATGACACAAATTCTGCATCCAATGAGGTATGATCTTGTGTCAGGCTTGGTTGAATGCAAGTATGAGGTGCCTCAATCCTCGAGATTCTCCAACCTCCAAATGCAATGTTCAGAATCGCCCTCAAGCAGAATCTACAATCATCCTCATACTTATCACACTATATGAGATATTTATTATGACCTAATTCCTGAACTATATATTTTTAGTTCCACTCAATGTGAAATCTCTTTAGCGTGATTTTTAATGTATCTTTACTTAGAAAATTCGTTCAAACATATAAGGTTTTGTCTAGATCACTAAAACTATCACTACTGGAAAGGCTAGCTTTCCCAACGCTTTTATACCAATGGTTCAAAAGAACAGTTGGTATAAGTGTCCTTTACCAACAGTTTTAATAAACCGTTGGTAAAGGTGTGGTTAGGGAAGGATTTCCCAACGGTTTGAAGAAACCTTCGGGAAATCCATACTTTTCCCAACGGTTTTTAATAACTTTTGGGAAATCCATGCTTTTCCCAACGATTTTTAATAACTGTTGGGAAACCCCCCCCCCAAATTCACTTAAACAAAACCATTCCCCCGACTCCCAGAAGCACCAGATTTCCAGAAGCACATTCCCCTGACTCCCAGAAGCACCCGCCCAGGTGAACCTCTTCTATCCGATCAGCTGCAACTCCACCATTCAGGTTAGACTTCTTTCAACCTTTTCTCATATTAGCAAATTATATCCTTATATTCTCAGCATTTCTCCATTTATTTCACTATTTAGAAAGATCACATCATTTTTCCCTATTTCTAGGGATTTTGGAAAATTTTATGATTCAATACTCCCTTCACGAATTGTGTACTCAAATCACTAAATCAATGTACACATTGTACAATTAATGTTTTCATTACACATATACATTTATAAGGGAATGGTCTCTTTCTTGTGTTCTAATTTTAAAGATGCATAGTTCTTTTTTTTAATCTCAATGCTCTAAATATTACAGCTTCATGTATATGAACTCATAATAAATTGTTTGTAATATTTATTCATAGTATTTCATAAAAATCACTCCTTTCATTAAGATCATGTCAAACATGAAGATCTTATTCATCTTCATTTTTGTACACTATGTGTGTTACATAACAAGTATGTATCATGTTTCTATCAAAATCTTTATATATATAAAATGACACACTATTCACTTATACTTTGCATAATAGAACATATGGAGTATCTTATTTAACTTTACAAAATAGTATGTGGTCCCTAATTATTCTTCATAAAAGAAATAAGAAATACTTAACCGTATAATCCAATGTTCTTTATGAATAAAATATCTACAAAGGGAACTCTCGGTGGGACCTCTCCTTCTCTCATGTAGTACTTCTTCCTTCTTCATGAAACTAATTCACAGAATGTCAAATTCACAATATTAATGAATATTAGTTTTCCTAATATAACCATTAATCATTCTACCTTCAACATCATACATGAGTTATTCAATCACCTTTTTAAAAAATAATGAACATTTTCACTGATTTGGGGTTCCTCAAAATGCCTAGGAAAATTAGAAAAATGCATGTATTGAATCGTGCTTCTCATATGGTTTCATGGATACAAGTTCATCTCGAAAATCATGACTGCGTGGTTCAAATATCAAGAGGACCATGGGATTATTATTATTCAGACAACTGAAGTTGTTTTGATCTCTTCCTTTTTTCAACACAAATCTCACGATCCACTCTATTTCACTCCCAAAAATCATTATTCGTATGTGAGATAAAACACAATAGAACTTGAAGGTCCCTCTCCAATGAGTGGCTATCTGGGTTTGGGTCACTAATGAGTGGAATCCTGGTTTGGGACGTCACAATTCTTGGATATCCTTTTTATAGGTGTTTCTAATCAAATCCATACCTATAACTATTGAAGGTCCCTCTCCAAAATCAATTGGGACATGATTCAATGAATACACCCTACCAACCTATGATCTATGACCCCAAACCTAGGATCCTTTAATACATGGTTAAGGTGAAACTTGATGAGGCCATAACTACTTTTGATGTGATCCTCATCCTACTCCTTATCCTGATCTCCCTGAAGAAGTTAAAGTATAAAACTCATGTACTCCCAACAAGACCCTTAAGGATTATGTATTCCTTGATCCACTTCCAATATCTTACTGAGAAATCCTTGAATATAGACATTAGAAATTATGTATCTTATTTTCTTATATACACTGTATTTTGTTGTGTTTCTTAATATGATTCTCATATAGAGTAATGTGTCAGTTATGCTTTTGTATAAAGTAAACAATTGTCATTTACCTAAATATTTTTTTGATTGAACTTCAATATTATTGAATTGCTTTGAAATGACTTATTGCAATTTTTTTATAGAATGGATAGAATTTGGATGTATGAAACTGATCGGATTTCAACTGATTTTCAAAATAATTTGAACAACTTTTTAGATTTTGCATTTGACAAGGCTTCATATAGTGGTCGCATACACTGCCCATGTTCTAATTTTGTTGGAAGACCTTGGTTGAGTCGCGAAGTAGTTAACTATCATATAACCAAATATGGTTTCCAAAAAAACTATTATGTGTGGTATCACAATGAAGAGAAAATAGAATCTCAAAATGTTGATGATCCAAATGATAGGACTGAATTGGAGAGTTTGATATATGATCAGTTTCCATTTATTCAACATCATGAGAAGGAAAGGATGTCCAACCAACAAGATTTTGGTACAAGCACACATGATGCGTCCAATGAAAATGATGATGTTGATAGGGTGAAAAAATTGAATGATGTTGCGATGACTCCAGTATATCGGCAATGTGGAAAAATGAAAAAGTTGGAATTTTTAATCTGATTGTTTCATAGGAAAACTATGTATGAGATTTCAAATACTGCAATCTATTACATTCTTACCTTCTTGAAGGAATTACTTCCAGATGATGCATATATTCCCTCAAACCACTATATGGCATGGAATTTAGTTGATGAACTTTGATTCTCAAAAAAAATCATGCTTGCCCGAATGATTGCAACTTATTTTGGGAGGAAATTGTTGAAAGAAATGATTGTATCAAATATGGAACCTCCCGATGGAAGCCAAAAGATGATGGAACACCATCTCGTGTGCCACAAAAAGTAATGTGTCACTTTCCATTGATCCTCAGATTACAGAACCTTTTCATGTCTGATGAAATATCAGTAAAAATGAGATGACATGACACCGAGAGAAAAAAAGAATAATGAAGAGTTGGTTCACCCTGCAGATGGATTTTCATGGCAGATATTTGATGATCGATATCCTGAATTTGTAGCCGACATGCGTAATGTGAGACTGGGTCTTTCATGTGATGGTTTTAATTCATTTGGGCATATGCTTACTTTTCACAACACATGGTCAGTTTTCATACACATTTATAACCTTCCCCCATGGTTGTGTATGAAAAAGCCTTACACTTTCTTGAGTATACTGATATCTGTCCCTTCTGATCCCGACAATGATATAGATGTATACATGAAACTTTTAATAAAAGAGTCGAAACTTTTTTGGGATGTGGGTGTGCCCACATATGATTCATGTTCGAAATACATATTTCATATGCGTGTTGAGCTTATGTGGATGATCAATGATTTTCCTACTTATACAATGATGTCTGGGTGGAGCACAAAAGGAAAATTGTCATGTCCTGTTTGTATGAAGAATACTCGATCGAGAAGACTGAAATATTGTCGTAGTTTTAGTTTTATGGGACATCGACGATTCTTTCCAATGAACCATCCATATAGAAATAATCGTCGAAGATTTGACAATACCATGGAGACTGACGATCCACCTTAGCGTATGTTTGGAACTGATGTGCTTAATGAATTGAAATATTTTAGTTATTCATTTGGGAAGGGTGTAATGAAATCTAGAAAGAGGAAAAATGTTTCCAATGATACCTGTTACAATTGGAAGAAGAAGAGTATATTCTTTGAGTTGTCTTATTGGTCAACCAACTTGTTACGTCATTGCTTAGACGTAATGCACATTGAAAAGAATATATGTGAAATGTTGCTTTCTATTCTTCTAAATGTTAAGGGGAAGACAAAAGATGATTTACGATCTCGGCGTGACTTGGTAGATTGGGGGATCAGACCAGATGGGCATTCCTCCACTCATTACAGGAAATGACACCCATTGACGAGATGCGACAGAAAAAGATGACAGAAAATAATCGTCGCATGACACAGATGAGCGTTCCTCCACTCATCCTTGTTGTGAGTATTTTATTTCAAATATATATATTTCAATAACTTATAATATCACGTGTTTACTTTTGTGTTAAACTTTTTTTCAGGATCCACCCCCTAGACGAGAGATATCCGATGAGGAGCCTGATATTTCTACCAGTACAGAGGCTGGTGGTAGGAGGGGGGGGGGGTGTCAGAGTTAGATGATCATTTGGTGGTCCTGGTACTAAGGCCAGTGGTATGAGGGCTCGTGGTGCGAGAGTTAGACGATCCACTGGTCGTACCCGATTAGACTATTCCCCTACCACAGACGTATCTTATACGGCTCATTTTGATCCTGGTGTGTCTTTAGGGACACACGAAATATTTAGGCCTCCGATGTTTACACTACCAGTTGGCCAGACGTCCGTGCCATCATCTTTTTCTTCTGGTTCATTATCTCCAAGCTATTATATTCCACCTTCTTCGACTCCTACTCCGACACAGTATGTGGCTTAGGAGCATACAATGAGGGACACTCCACCTATACAGGATATTCCTTTAGCTTCTACACATCCAGTGACACCCATTGATCTGACTACCACAAGTATATTTATATAACTCTAACCAATTTTTATACCAAAATTTATTTTTATTATAACTTGTACTGATATTTTTTTTCTTTAATAATAGATTCATCTACTGATAGGAGGTGGGGGAGGGGGCGTACTCGCTTGAATGCGGTATAGAACCTCCATACACAATTGATGGTTGAATACAATGATGATGGATAGAACCTGGGAAGGAATGTCAGGGTTTTTTGGCGACACTATCCAAATACTCCGACATCATTCTGGTCAGCCCTATCTCTTGGAGACATCTACCACACAAAGTCAAGGATAATGCGTGGGTACAAATATGGGTAAAAAATCTATTGGATTTAATGCAATATTTTTTTTTGTATTTATATGAATTAATCTATTGGGTGTCAGCTTCAGTTTAACTTCCCTAATGGCGAGGGTGCACGACCAACATGTTTAAAGAAGCTAGGAGAGCTTTGGAGAGCTTATAAGAATGAGTTGTATGTTGGATGGTGTGATAGAGTGGGCATGGAGTTGGAGACAAAACCTATCATGGATGATTGCCCGATAGAGCAATATCGCCAAATGATTACCCATTGGGTGACTGCCAAATTTAAGGTATTAATCTCATTTGAGGTATTTAAATGAAAATTTTCATATTTTTCATTAATATTATCTTATTTATTATTAAAAATTATTTAGGAATCTTCTGAAAAAAACAAAAAAACATTGATTCAAAGTAATACCTCCACACTTTGGGGCGCACTACTATGTTAGATCATGAGAGATAGCTGGTACGATATAGTTGTTTATAATTTTTCTTTAGGACTTGCCCTTTTTATTGTTTCCTAATTAAATTATATGATTTATTGAATATTGAATATATGATTATACTTTCACTTTATATTATTTCAATGTCATTACAGAAGCACAAATTGAATATTGAAGGACATCTCCCTCGAGCAAAATTGTTTTGCTCGAGTAGAAGGAAAAAAGATGGAACTGCAGTTAATGAACCGACACAAGAAAAGATTATAAGTTTTAATTTGTTTATTTCAAAGTTTAATATCTATTTTGAAATTTAATAATCTATTAATATTTTTAACAGGCTGCTTTAGAGGCCCTTGATGCCTAGGAGCCTGACAATTTTGGGCCACACGATCATTTATATCAGGTTTTGGGAGATGAGCACTCTGGTCGAGTACGCTGCCGATCTGGTAAGAATATAGTCCCAACGAGGTATTGGTCCTCTCCAGGTATCTATTCTAGTACCACCGAGTTGGAATGGGTCAAGGAGCATGCAAGATAGTCTGATAAAAGGATCACAGAGTTGGAAGGACATGTTCAAACGAGGGATAAATAATTTATGAAACTGATCAAAGCTTTATCTTCATCACTTCCACCAGTGGCCAACGCGGCTTGTCAGACATATATATTGTCGATGGGTGCATTATCCAATTCACCAAGTGGCAGTTCTAGTGGTGGTCGAGATGATGATGTTCCTGGTGATGACGAGGATGCTGAAGATGAAGATGTTGGGAATGATACTGATGCCGAGATCGAGGGAGAGGATGAAGGTGAGGGTGAGGGAGAGGATGAGGATGAAGACGAGGGTGAGGATGGGGTCGAGGATGATCATGGGGATGATTACGAGGATGATGATGAGGATAGAGATGGTGGCGAGGATGAGGCTGATGATGACAGTGGTGATGGTGATGGTGATCAGGGGCAGATTGATCCATTACATTTTTGACTGATATTTATGACATTTGATTTTTGATTTAATATGGGAATGTCATTCACTCCGGTATGGATATTTTTTAATTCAATATAACTCTTTATTTTTGACCAAATATGGAAGCCTAATGATGTTATAATGGTTTATGGGGCTTCTGGGGCTTGTTTGGAGCTCGGAACCCCGGTCGGCGTAGAAAAACACTATGCCTCACAGTTAGTAAAAAATTTAATTATATCCCAAAAGGTATATACCAACCATATAGGGATATATATTAGAATCAATGTGCATGATTTTCCCTAACCATGCACCAGGTGATGCACATCATGCACAATGTCTATAGTTTTAGTATAAGATATTATCACTATTGTTGCGTGATTTGCCTAACTAGCATACGGAAAACTGACCAAACGCATTCGGATTGTGTTGATACTTTAAAAAAATTATCCATTAGTCATATGTGATGTTTATGAGTCAACCCCGCCTCAATCTGAGGCACGGTGTGGCCGATATCACTCAAAGTATCTCTCTTTTGTTTAAAATGGACACCCTTTTAAGTAAAAACAACTGGCATATGTAAAACTGACCAAATGTATTTGGATTATGTTGATAATTTAGAAAAAAGATCCATGGGTCATATGTGACATGTACGACTCAACCCCACCTCAATCCGAGGCACGGTGTGGCTGGTACCACTCAAAGTGTCTCACTTTTATTTGAAATGGACAACATTTTAAGTGAAAACAACAACTGACATACGGAAAATGGACCAAACGTATTAGGATTTTGTTGATACTTTAGAAAAACGATCCATGAGACATTTTTGACGTGTAGGAGTCAACCTTGCATCAATACGAGTCACGGTATGGCTGGTACCACTCAAAGGGCCTCACCTTTATTTGAAATGATCAACATTTTAAGTGAAAACAACAACTGACATATGGAAAACCAACCAAACGCATTCGGACTGTGTTGATACTTTAGAAAAACTATCCATGGGACATTTTTGACATGTACAAGTCAACCCCACATCAATCCGAGGCACAATGTGGCCGATACCACTCTAAGTGTCTCTCTTTTGTTTAAAATGGACAATGTTTTAAGTAAAAACAACTAGCATATGGAAAACCAACAAAACATATTCGGATTGTGTTGATACTTTATGAAAACGATCCATGAGACATTTTTGACGTTTAGAAGTCAACCCCGCATCAATCTGAGGCGCGGTGTAGCCGGTACCACTCTAAATGTCTCTCTTTTGTTTAAAATGGACATCATTTTAAGTGAAAACAACAACTGACATACGGAAAACCAACCAAACACATTCGAATTGTGTTGATACTTTAGGAAAACTATCCATGTGACATTTTTGACATGTATGAGACAAATATACATTAATCTGAGGCATGGTGTGGCCGGTACCACTCTAAATGTCTCTCTTTTGTTTAAAATGGACATCATTATAAGTGAAAACAACAACTGACATACGGAAAACCGACAAAACACATTCAGATTATGTTGATACTTTAGTAAAATGATCCATGAGTCATATGTGATGTGTAAAATTCAACCTCACCTCAATCTGAGACATGACGTGGCCAGTATCACTCAAAGAGTCTCTCTTTTGTTTAAAATGGACACTGTTTTAAGTAAAAAAACTGGCATACGGAAACCAAACGTATTTGGATTGTGTTTATACTTTAGTAAAATTATCTATTGGTCATATGTTATGTGTAATACTAAACCCCGAATCAATTAGAGGTGCGGTTTGGCTGGTATCACTCAAAGTGTCTCACTTTTATTTGAAATGGACAACATTTTAAGTAAAAACAACAACTGACATACGAAAAAACAACAAAACACATTAGGATTGTGTTGATACTTTAGGAAAATGATCCATGGGACAGTTGTGATGTGTAAGATTCAACCCCACATCAATCTAAGGCACGGTGTGGTTGGTACCACTCTAAATGTCTCTCTTTTGTTTAAAATGGACATCATTTTAAGTGAAAACATCAACTGGCATACGGAAAATGGAACAAACATATTAGGATTCTATTGATACTTTAGGAAAATGATCCATGAGTCATTTTTGATGTGTATGAGTCAACCTTGCCTCAAATCCGAGGTGCGGTGTGCCTGGTACCACTCAAAGTGTCTCACCTTTATTTGAAATGATCAACATTTTAAATGAAAACAACAACTGGCATACGTAAAACTGACCAAACACATTCATATTGTGTTGATACATTATTAAAGTGATCTATTTGTCATTTTTGATGTGTAAGAGTCAACTCCACCTCAATTTGAGGCACGGTGTGGCCGGTAGCACTCTAAGTGTCTCTCTTTTGTTTAAAATGGACACTGTTTTAAGTAAAAACAACTGACATACGAAAAACAGACCAAACGTATTCGGATTGTGTTGATACTTTATCACAAAAATACATGGGTTATTTATGACATTTATGAGTCAACCAAGCCTTAATCCGAGGCTCAGTGTGGCTGGAACCACTCAAAGTGTCTCACTTTTATTTGAAATGGACAACATGTTAAGTGAAAACAACAACTGACATACGAAAAAACAACTAAACGCATTCATATTGTGTTGATACTTTATAGAAACGATCCATGAGACATTTATGACGTTTACGAGTCAAAATCGCATCAATATGAGGCACAGTGTGGCCGGTACCACTCTAAATGTCTCTCTTTTGTTTAAAATGAACATCATTTTAAGTGAAAACAACAACTGGCATACGGAAAATGGACCAAACATATTCGAATTCTATTTATACTTTAGGAAAACGATCCATGAGTCATTTGTGATGTGTATGAGCTAATCCCGCCTCAATCCAAGGCATAGTGTGGCCGGTACCACTCAAAGTGCTTCACCTTTATTTGAAATGATCAACATTTTAAATGAAAACAACAATTGGCATACGGAAAACCGACCAAACGCATTCGGATTGTGTTGATACATTAGGAAAATGATAAATTGGTCTTTTTTTACGTGTATGAGTCAACCCTGCCTCAATCAGAGGCAAGGTGTGGCCGATATCACTCTAAGTGTCTCTCTTTTGTTTAAAATGGACACTGTTTTAAGTAAAAATAACTGACATACGGAAAACTGACCAAACATATTCGAATTGTGTTGATACTTTAGAAAAAAAATACATGGGTCATTTATGACTTGTATGAGTCAACAGGGCCTCAATATGAGGCCCGGTGTGGCCGGTACCACTCAAAGTGTCTCACTTTTATTTGAAATGGACAACATTTTAAGTGAAAACAACAACTGGCATACGGAAAACCAACCAAACACATTAAGATTATATTGATACTTTAAGAAAACGATCCATGGGTCATATGTGACGTGTAAGAGTCAACCACGCCTCAGTCCGAGGCATGGTGTGGCCGGTATCACTCTAACTGTCTCTCTTTTGTTTAAAATGAACATCATTTTAAGTAAAAACAACTAGAATACAGAAAACCGACCAAACATATTCGGATTGTGTTGATACTTTAGGAAAGTGATCCATGAGTCATTTGTGATATTTATGAGCCAACACTACCTTAATTCGAGGCGCGGTGTGGCCGGTACCACTCAAAGTGTGTCACCTTTATTTGAAATGATCAACATTTTAAATGAAAACAACAGCTGGCATACAGAAAACTGACCAAACGCATTCGGATTGTGTTGATACATTAGGAAAATGATACATTGGTAATTTTTGACATGTAAGAGTCAACCCTGCCTCAATATGAGGCATGGTGTGGCTGGTAGCACTCTAAGTGTCTCTCTTTTGTTTAAAATGGACACTGTTTTAAGTAAAAAGAATTGACATACGGAAAACCGACCAAACATATTTAGATTGTGTTGATACTTTAGTACAACAATCCATGGGTCGTTTATGAAGTGTACGAGTCAACTGAGCCTCAATACGAGTCCTGGTGTGGCTGGTACCACTCAAAGTGTCTCACTTTTATTTGAAATGGACAACATTTTAAGTGAAAACAACAACTGACATACAGAAAACCAACCAAACGCATCTAGATTGTATTGATACTTTAAGAAAACGATCCATGGGTCATATGTGACGTATAAGAGTCAACACCGCCTCAATCTGAGGCATGGTGTGACCGGTATCACTCTAACTGTCTCTCTTTTGTTTAAAATGAACATCATTTTAAGTAAAAACAACTGGCATACGGAAAACTGACCAAACATATTCAGATTGTGTTGATACTTTAGCACAACGATCCATGGTCCAGCCTCACAAAATCCACTTCTCACGTGAGAAACTCCTACCCCTATTCTAAAACACATGACATTTAATATGCCAAGGACAACTATATTCCCTAAGTCACACAAGCTCATTGATACACACCCATTATCATCATCACTAAGTTCAAAGACACCCACCCCAAACCATGACATTATATTTGTGTTTGGTTGAATTCATTTATTCATTTCCTTATTTTGGTTTATTAGCTTCTAATTTCTGAATTCAATCATGTATGTGTTATAAAAAAAATGCAATTTTTCATGTATTCTTAATTTTATATCACATATAATTACATATTCAGTTTTTAATGGATTGTATTCATAATTGATTATTAAATTATGTATCCTTCTAATTATCAGTTTTTAATTATGTATCCTTATTATGTATTATATTGTATTTTGCATTTACTGCTGTACAATTCACACAGCAGCACATAGAGCAGGTTGCTGTGTGAATTGTATAGCAAAGCCTATACCAACGGTTTTAAACCATTGGTATAGGTTCCGTATGTATTTTTTTACCAACGATTCATAACCATTGGTAAAAACCTTTACCAATGGTTTAAACCGTTGGTATATGGGAGAATAGAAGACTAAAAAAGATACGCCAATGGTTTTGAAACCGTTGGCATATGTGTTGTATAAGAACTCTATACCAACACTTTATATAAACCATTGGTATAGAGTAGATTTCTTCACATATACTAACGGTTTATCTCAAACCGTTGGTATATGTCTATTGTCACGACTTACTTGGCTACGATTTCTAAAACCATTGGTATAATTTATACCAATGGTTATCCACCCTATACCAACGGTTTTCAACCATTGGTATACCTTTCTTTTCCAATAGTGTATCTGGTAAAACTCCAGGAAACTCAATTATGGGTGTGAGAACATTGAAACCGAATTCAGATACATGTGTCATTGCTTTTTACCAAGATGCAAAGAGTGGTGGATGATTTATTGCAGGTCGAGGTTTTTGTACAACTAATGCATTTCTAGAAAATTCCTCCCCAACTTTCACTACTCTATCCTCATTAGCACTGTTGTCACTATACGTTCCATCATTACGAAACTCCTCATTGAAATTTGAATTTACATGTATATCCAGGAGATCATCTAGGTTTTCCTCTTCTGCATCATTTGGAATAGGCTCAATTTCATGGGGCAGACCATCTTCAACCACTCTTATAAGTATATGTCTCCATATAACTGGATGTTGTTATTATACAGTAGAAACATCAATATATTACTCTATCATAGCACCATCTAACCACTGAGAAAATAAATTTATTGTTGTGACCCATTTCACATCAGCAACCAATGGAAAAGCTAGATACCATAGTGTTGCCTGGAATTGAAAATATCTATAGCTCATAAACTTGATCTCTTGATCGGGTCCCAAATTTAAGGAACCATGAAATTTGTATTGAAGGTCACTCAGGGTTACATGATTAGGTATACTAACCACTATTGTTAGTTGTGTACTGTAAGAAGTTCCTTACTCAGTTTGAATAACCTCCTTGTAGCAGTACACACAGGCAAACATGACTATCTACGTCAAAAATATTTTTTGATAAAGATTATGATAGTGTAAATAATATTGAAAATTATGGTTTACCATATAATATTTATTAGAATGAAATTTTAGGATGCATTTTTATACCCTGAAATATGATAGTAATGTTTTATTATATAAAAGTTTATTAGAATATAAGCCACATAATGTTTTGGAAACTGAGGTAAAAAGAAGATAAAACATCAAATTAGTTTATTTATCATTGATAAAATGAAAATTATGATCATATAAAGTGAAATAGAGAATAAAAAACACATTAAATAACACATGAATTCTTTACGACATACAATAAATACCTTGAAATTTTTCAATAGAACATGGTTTGGATGAGATGAGCCTCACTTTAGACATGAGGTAAAATCCAGTTTATTTTCAATTGGAAACTTAATAACATATTCTAAAGAGATGTAATTAACTTTTGAATTTTCAAAATATTTTGGACTTCCAATGACATATCTTAGATTTCATATTATATTCCATTAGAAGGTCGAAAACTTTTGAAAATTCAAAAGTTAAGTACATGTCTTTAAAAGATGTTATTAAGCTTATAATTAAAAATAAGATGGATTTTACCTCACGTTTGAAGTGAGGCTCATCTCATCCAAACCACGTTCTATTGAAAAATGTCAAGGAATTTCTTGTATGTTGTAAAGAATTCATGTTTTATTTAATGTGTTTGTTCTTATCTACTTCACTTTATATGATCATAATTATCATTTTATCAATGATAAGTATTATCAGTCGATCATTATATGTATTCATTTTTTAATCCTAAGTTATTCATTTATTAATCTATACTTAATCATTAATAATAATAACTATTATTTCTAAACTATATAATCTTTATGATACTAAAATTTTAGAACATCTTCTTATATACTAAACTATGATACTAATGCTTCTTAGTACAATTTTTAACTAGTTAATCATTATTTAATCACTAATTAATCATTACTAAGTTATTCTTCAGTTAAGAAATCTTTAATCAGTCTACAATAATTCCTTATTCAATCATTAATCATATGATATTCTGTCACACCCCAACTTTTAAGTTTACTTTTATTTTAATATTTCTTGGCTTTGGGTTCTCTCGTCGTGACTTGAGTTGAGTGCGGGTCAAAAAAAATTCGTCGTTTAATATTTTTATGGGGTTTCGGACCCATGTGCAGTCACCACGTGATTGGTGGTAGCTGCGCAGTCACCCTAGGTGATGTGCGGGTGCCCAAGTGGTCTGGGTTGAGGCACGTAACTTACGCGCGATTTATTAAGTTGTGCGACGAGTGCGCGATTACCCGGTTTTCAGAATAAGATAAATAAATGGGTTAAGATTTAAAAAGAATGTTTGACAATAACAATAATCTTATTATTTTTATTTTTATTATTATGATGATTATTATTAAGAATATTAATATCATTAATGATATTATTATTATTATTGTTATTTTTTTAAGAAAAGTAATTAAAAATTATTATTAAACTTAAAAATTATTATCGTAATGGTATTATTATTATTATTGGATTATTTTTCTTATTGTTATTATTGTTATTTTTATTAATATTAGTATTATTATTATTATTATTGTAATAAAAAAAGAGAAAACTAAACCCAAACCTATCTACCCGGCGATGCCCTCCTCCCCTAACCCTCCTCGCCTTTACCCCCCTACGCATGGCGCTTCGCCAAACACCCCCCTTCGCTTCCCCTCGCCCTACGCACGTCGCACCACCGTGCTCCAGCCGACAGGTCCCCGTTGCCCTCGCGTGCTGGCCTCCCCCACCCAACTGCTCCACCTGACCCCACCACTCCCAGCCTCGCCCCTGTAGGACCTCGCCGCTCCCCAACTGACCGCTGCCCTCAGCGCACCCCGACCCTCTGCCTCTGGCCTCTCGGCCGCCACCACCCTTGACACCCAGCTTTTTGGCTTCCATGCTCCAGTAGGCCATCACACCTCCACCCCTTGTGCTTCGGCCTTAGTCGCCGAACCCTCTAGCCGGCAGCCTGCCTCACCCCTGACTCCCGGCCACCGCTTTCCTCCAGTGGCCCTCCGTACCTTCGGCCACCAACCGCGCTCCAGCCCCCGCCTCTATCCGTCTCTCCCCGCCACACCTCTGGTCATGCCATGCTCTGACCCCCTCATCGTTTCCCTTCTTCGATGGCCCGGAAAACTCCCCGCCCTCCTTGCTTTGGACCCCGCTAGCCTTGCCGCACCTCCTTCGCACTTCCTCTCTCACTTCAGCTGGTAGCAGCCTCCTCCGGTATATTCATTCATTCATTCATTTATTTATTTATTTATTTTCCCTTCATTTCATATTTGGTATTTTTATTTAATTTGGACAAATCCTAATCCTATTGCGGGTTGTGTGTCGTGTATTTTTTATTGCTGTTCAGCGAAGGAAATTGTGTTTTGGTGAAAGTTTATGCCCAATTGGCAACTTTGAACATTTTATAAAATGGTTTAAATGTTAAATGGTGTGACGTCCTGGTTGGCACTTCGTTAATGTAGAATGATTGGATGTGTATTTGGGGGCCCTCCTGTCTAGGGTAACCCTTTATGGGTGAATGCATAGGAAGCGTTTGTGTTTGGGGAAGGAAAGTGTGGTGAGATGAGTCACACGTGCGAGGGCCTTCCTACTTACATAGTATTAATATAACCACCATGAGTTCTTGTGAGTCTTTTATATGATCAAGTGACGGTTGCTGATCAACCCCGATTAGACGGGTTGGTACCCCCTGTATTTGTTGTTAGGCCAGGTGGGCTTTTCCACTGGATTGGTCAGTTTAGGGCGGCCAGTTGGTTATAAAATTAGGAGCTTCACCATACACCAGATGGTGGTTCCGAAACCGAGTATGTCCAGGGGTATTCTAGGGATGTTTAGGATCACCCATGGTCCACCTTTGCTTTGCTTGTTTACTTTCATCTATACTTGTTTTTCCAGCTTATACTGTCACCTATTTCTTTTAGAACTACCTTGTTTTCCTTGTTTGGCTTTTTTTTGCAAAATTGTAATTCATTTCATAAATGACACATGGTGTGCATTGTTTTTTTAAATGGGTAAATGATATTGTTTTATTAAAATATGGAAAACCTACTTTTATAATTGTATTTCAAACTTGTGTTAATGGATTGTTTTGGGAAAGGAGATGTTGGATTCCATGGTTTATCTTGGAAACCCTACTGATCATTTTAATTCTCACACCTATCTTTATCATTTCAGTTGTAGGTTTCCTTTGGTCAGGTTTTCTTGCCTGAGTTGCTCATTATTGGAGCAAGGTTGTCCTTTGGTCAGGAGGTGACCTGAAAGGTCACGTGGAGGTATGTTAAGTTGTTATGTTTATTTCTTTTCTGCCGCTAGAGTTTAGTTTTATTATTCTACTTATTCTTGTTTATTTATTTGTTTTTATGGGCCAAATCGTTCCCAGCAATTAAATTTTGATGCCCGACACTAGTTGCCAGCCCGTGGGGATTGGGAATGCCCTTCGGGCCATGTCGTGGATCGGCTCGGGTGACCGGTTCAGGGTTGACCCGGGTTGGTTCGTGACAAAATGGTATCAAAGGTGACCCTTGTTATTTTGGGTGTCCAGTAGATGAAGATTAGGACTGTCGGGACTCGAGAGGTAGGTATGGGAAGGACGTCATAAACCCTTACCCGTTCCAAACCTTGAGTCGCCAAGGGTAGTTCAGGAATTGAGTCCTTGTCTCGTTCTAGTTTGTTTTAGATTGAGGTATGACAACGAAGGCAAGCCGATGTTACATCAGGATTTCACATGGAGTAGTGACCCATGTGGAGTATGAATATATGGTTTAAGTTCCTCCTAGTTGTTGACTCTTACTTGGGGTATGGCCCGCTACCATGTCACCGGGTTAAGCATGACTACTAGTCCCTCACTCTGGTAGTTTGATGCAAGTTAAGTGTCATATTGGTTCTAGTTGGTGTGAGTGCACTTTTGAAAAATGAAAAAGGGTTTTTGAAATGAAAATTATTTCTTTTAAATAGATTTAAATTCATGAAATGGGTTTTAAAACTGAATTCTCTTGGTCTAAAAATTTGGTGTTTGTTTGGAACTGGTAGAGAAATAATTTGGGTGCAACCTAGGGTACTCTTTATGAACATTTTCACATGTGAGGAAATGCATGGAAAGTGCATGTTGGTTCATGTGAATGAAAGCAGATGAAGACATGTGAAACGGTTCATGGGATTACTAGGGTGTGTACTTGGAATTAAAGGCTTGACCTTGTTTTTCTAAAGTGATTAAAAAGAAGGGAAATGATTTTTGGGAAATTGAATTTGGTTTGAAAAGTGGGTTTGGTATTTGGAAAGTGGCCTTGAAAGAAGGCGGTTTTGAAATCTAAAATGAAAAAGGGTTTTTTGTGTTGTGTTTGTATTTGTTTGGTTTTTTAGCTAGTTGTTTTTGGATGAAAGTGATTTCAATGATATTGCTTCAGCTTGATATTGGTTTTGGCTCAGTGTTTTATTTGTTGTTCAGAAAATGCTACCCAGAAAGGTCCCTAGAGTTTCTGATAAGTCATGCCTAGTTTTTGGTCCTTCTCGGACATTACCTATCCTTCACAGTGATCGGGGTCTGTTAGAAGCAGTAGAGTGGCTTGAAGAGGTCGGACACATCTTCAGGGTATTGAGAACTTCTAAAGCTGTCAAAGTGCATGCTGTTTTGGGTCTATTTGGAGCTCCGACTCTAGACTAATGGGAGTTGTTCACCCTGCCATCACTACAAGTTGGGATGATGTGGGATGTCTTTAAATATGTCTTCATTCGATGGTTTATACCTGAAGAGGTGAAGACAAAGAAAAGGGAATAGCTCATGCGTATTCAACAATGCCAATGGATGGTGAAGGCATATGTTGACCATTTCAAGGAGATTGTGTCCTTTTCTCCGGAGGTAGCCTCACAAGATTTTATGAAGACTTATCTCTTCATTGGGGGTCTTCATCCAGAGATCAAGGAGTGGGTCCTCCCTTCTAGGGACCATCATTTTGAGAAGTTGGTGGATGAGTCATTTTTAGCTGAGTTGGTCTCTAGAGCACAGATGGATGGAAATCCAGCGTATCTAGTTGCTTGCAAAGCTTCCCCATCTGGCGAGCAGGGTGTACTAGAGGAACATGTTTCTAAAGAGTCCTCTACAATGGTTCTGGATTCCAGTTCATCGGACCGTTCAGTAGTGTGCCACTAGTGTGACTGGTTCGGGCACGTGAAGCTGTCATGTCACATCCCTTCGAAGACGTTCCATCGTTGCGAGTGTCTGGGTCATCTAGAGAAGTTTTGCAGGAAGCACCACCTGAAGAAGATGCTGTGACTGAAGGAATTCTAGTGCCTGACTGTGAGGCATAGGATGCTTCAACCATCATAGCCCCATCTACAGGTCTTGGGGTGAAGCTCCACACAGTCAGAAGTTTTCAAGGGTGTGAAGCCTCGATTCGAGTTTTGTGTTCCATGTTGGCGGTGAAACATTTAAAGTCTTTTCATTATTGTTTCTTTTCTGTTAAAGTTTTTACGTTGTTGTATGTTAATTATTTTGTCATGGAGTTATGACAGACATGTTCTATTGCAATCTAAACAATTTTGTTTATCTGATTATGGTTTTATGGATCGTGCGTTTTTCTTAAAAGTGGGTTTGGACCTTGTATGAGTTAGTCCCAATTTAGATATATTCGTTTAGAGATGTAAGTTCTAGTGGAAGAATCGATGTTTGCAGTTATGCTCGAGTTCGCTGCTTGGGGTAAGTTCTGCTCGGTGGTTTTTCTCTAGTGTTGGGGGTTTTTGGTCTAGGTCAAGAGTTCCAGGTTTTGGTGAAGGTGTTGCTCGCTCGTGATGTCAAAGTTAGTTTGGATCAGTTGGGAGTTCTCGTATTTCCCCCCTTCTCAAGGTGGTACGTTTTGGTGTTAATTTTACGCATCAGTTGAGTTCTTGTGGTGGGGAGAACCCTCTCGTGTTCTCTCGTTCTCTTGAATTGTGGTTTATTTCGGTTTCAATCGAGCATGGATTCTTGTTTGTTTATTGTTTGGCTGGGTGAATTTCTGGGGGAAGAAAGTGTCTGTGGTGGGGAGAATTGTCACACCCCAACTTTTAAGTTTACTTTTATTTTAATATTTCTTGTCTTTGGGTTCTCTCGTTAAGACTTGAGTTGAGCGCGGGTAAAAAAAAATTCATCGTTTAATATTTTTATGGGGTTTCGGACCCGTGTGTGGTCACCACAAAATTGGCGGTAGCTGCGCAGTCTCCCTAGGTGGTGTGCGGGTGCCCAAGTGGTCTGGGTTGAGGTGCGCAACTTAAGCATGATTTATTAAGTCGTGCGACAAGTGCACGGTTACCCGGTTTTCAGAATAAGATAAATAAATGGGTTAAGATTTAAAAATAATGTTCGAAAATAACAATAATAATATTGTTGTTATTTTTATTATTATTATGATTATTATTAAGAATATTAATATCATTAATGATAATATTATTATTATTATTATTATTGTTTTTAAGAAAAGTAATTAAAAATTATTATTAAACTTAAAATTATTAGCGTAATGGTATTATTATTATTATTGGATTATCTTTATTATTGTTATTTATTATTATTATTATTATTATTATTGTAATAAAAAAGAGAAAACTAAACCTAAAACTATCTACCCGGCGGCGCCCTCCTCTCCCAACCCTCCTCGCCTTTACCCCCTGCGCGCGACGCTTCACCCAGCACCCTCTCGCTTCCCCTCACCCTGTGCACGTCGCACCACCACGCTCCAGTCGGTAGGTCCTCGTCGCCCTCGCACGCTGTCCTCCCCCACCCAGCTGCTCCACCCGACCTCACCGCTCCCAGCCACGCCCCTGCAGGACCTCACCGCTCCTCAGCTGACTGCCACCCTCGGCACACCCCGACCCTCTGCCTTCAGCCTCCCAGCCACCGCCACCCTCGACACCCGACCTCCTACCTTCTGTGCTCCATCAGGCCATCGCACCTCCACCCCCCTTGTGCTCCGACCTCAGTCACCGAACCCTCCAGTCGGTAGCCTGCCTCACCCCCTGACTCCCGACCACCGCCTTCCTACAGCGGCCCTCCGTGCCTTCAGCCAGCAGCCATGCTCCAGCCCCCACCTCTGTCTCCCTCACCCCGCCGCACCTCTGACCAAGCTGTGCTCCGAACCCCTCGTCGTTTCCCTTCTTCGGTAGCCCGGAAACCCCCTTCCCTTCTTGCTTTGGACCCCGCTAGCCTCGCCACACCTCCTTCACGCTTCCTTTCCCACTTCGGCTGGTAGCGGCCTCCTTCAGTATATTTATTTATTTATTTATTATTTATTTATTTATTTTCCCCTCATTTAATCTTTGGTGTTTTTATTTAATTTGGACAAATCCTAATCTTGTCGCGGGTTGTGTGTCGTGTGTTTTTTATCGCTGTTCAGCATGCGCGGTTAGTCCGCAAGGGATTGTTCTACCTTCCATCAGATTTTTTTCACGCTCCCACATCATTGAGATAGGCGAATCCACATTTTCCTTCCCGATTAAGTCCACTTAATACATGAGTGTTTTTAATTAAATTTTTGACTTAGTTCTCACCTTCACAATGCACTTAGTTAATTTTCTATAGTGTTTTCAAGTTGGTCGGTTTTGATAAAAATAGTTTTGAAGTACTTTCTCTTGTTATATTTACATGTGATTATGAAAAAGGTGTTCACTGGATGTCAAATGTTGTTTTGATGAAGTTTTAAGCATGACACACACCTTCGATATACTCTGCAATAGGTTGTGAAAGTGTTTCCGGTTTGAATGTATTGTTTAAAATTTATTCGGTTTGTTTATTGAATTGTTTATAAATTGTTTCATATGATTATAAATGTTTTTAATAAATTTTTGGGTTCATTATAAAATTGTTTATAAATTATTAGGTATGTTTATTAAATTTTTTATAGAT
The DNA here is from genome assembly GCA_963277665.1 of Viscum album. Classification (NCBI taxonomy): domain Eukaryota; kingdom Viridiplantae; phylum Streptophyta; class Magnoliopsida; order Santalales; family Viscaceae; genus Viscum; species Viscum album. The sequence goes on along the minus strand of OY728134.1, from coordinate 596,876,788 downwards.
TGTTTCATCTGTTTATAAAATTTTTAATGAACTATTTGACATTGAAAATGAAAAAGTGGTTTTTGCATGATGTACTTGGTAATGTTTTGTCTATGTGAAGCTAAAGGTCTGATTGGAAACACTTGTGTTTTCAAATAAGTGTTTTGATCGCTTAAGTAATGTGATGGCCCGTTTGTTACCTTCAACTCAAATGATGATGTTTTTACTAACTTTTAAAGGAAATTGTGTTTTGGTGAAAGTGTATGCCCGATTGGCAACTTTCAACATTTTATAAAATGGTTTAAATGTTAAATGGTGTGACGGCCCAGTTGGCACTTTATTAATGTAGAATGATTGAATGTGTATTTGGGGGTGCTCTTGTCTAGGGTAACCATTTATGGGTGAATGCATAGGAAGAGTCCGTGTTTGGGGAAGGAAAGTGCGGTGAGATGAGTCATGCATGCGAGGGCCTTCCTACTTACACAGTATTAATATAACCACCATGGGTTCCTGGGAATCTTTTAGATGATCGAGTGATAGTTACTAATCAACCCCAATTAGACGGGTTGGTACCCCTGGATTTATTGTTAGGCCAGGTGGTCTTTTCCACTGGATTGGTCAATTTAGGGAATATAGTTGGTTATAGACTTAGGAGCTTCACCATATGCTGATAGGTGGTTCCAAAACTGAGTACGTCTAGGGGTCTTTTAGGGATGTTTAGGATCACCCATGGTCTGCCTTAGATTTTCTTGTTTACTTTCAGCTATACTTGTTTTTCCAGCTTATATTGTCACCTATTTCTTTTAGCACTGCCTTATTTTCCTTGTTTGGGTTTTGTTTGAAAAATTGTAATTTGTTTTAGAAATGACACGTGGTGTGCGTTTGTTTTTTTTAAAATGGGTAAATGATGTTTTTTTATTAAAATATGGAAAACCTACTTTTATAATTGTATTTCAAACTTGTGTTAATGGATTGTTTCGGGAAATGAGAAGTTGGATTTTGTGGTTTATCTTGGTAACCCTACTGAGCATTTTAATGCTCACGCCTATCTTTATCATTTCAGTTGTAGATTTCCTTTGCTCAGGTTTTCTTGGCTGAGTTTCTCATTATTGGAGCAAGGTCGGCCTTTGGTCAGGAGGTGACCTAAAAGGTCACATGGAGGTATGTTAAGTTGTTATGTTTATTTATTTTCCGCTGCTAGAGTTCAATTTTATTTTTCTACTTATTCTTGTTTATTTATTTGTCTTTATGGGCCAAATAGTTCCCAATGATTAAATTTTGATGCCCGACACTAGTTGTCAGCCCGTGGGGATCAGGAACGCCCTTCGGGCCATGTCGCAGACTGGCTCGGGTAACCGGTTCAGGGTCGACCCGGGTTGGTTCGTGACATATTCATCAGTTAATGATTATTATCTAATCACCACATTTATTTATTTATTAATCCTAAGTTTTTAATTAATTATTATATACTTATTCATTAATAAAAATAACTATTATTTCTAAACTATATATAACTAATTAAACTAATTAATAAATAACATATTTAAAACTAGCTAAAAAACTACTGGAAAATGGGTCTTTTTTTCATGCATATATACCCATAATTTAAAAAAACTATAGGTATAGATGGTTTGTTTTGACCTATACCCACGGTTTTGTTAAATCTGTGGATATACTAACACTGATTTCCACTTTTTATCGGGATCCTCCTCCTGGATTCTCATTTCCTCCCCCGCGTCTCTCCCAAGCCCTATCCCCTCTGCCCTCTCCTCCCCTCCCCGATCTTGACCTCCCATCCTCGCCTCCGCCTCTCATCCCCCGCCTCCCTCCCTCCACCTTCTTGCCTCCAAGGCTGCCTCTGCCTCCCGGCCTCGCCCCCACCTCCACCTCCCAGCCTCCGCCTCCTGCCCCCACCTCTGTATCCCGGCCCCGCCTCCTCCTCCTCTTGACCGCGACCACCCCCACCTCTGCCTCCTAACCCTCGCCTCCTTCTTGACAAGGTTTTACGTGTATTAGGTGATCAATCAGCACCCGATGAATATGGGGTAAATTCTAGCAATTTTCTCTAAAATTTATCGAGAGTTTCAGTAGAAAGTGTGAAGCTGGTCATTGACAGTGATTTGGAGGGATAAAAGGTAACAATTTTAGTGGATAAGGAACTATTCGGAGAACAGTGTAAAAAGAAGAGTTCCAAAAAGGCTCCCAAGCCACCTTGACCCCCTTAGAGGTCCTTCATTAGATGTTGCTGACCAGATACTAATCAGAGAGATAAACAAGCATGCATTTTTGAAGCGTGCAAGGATTGACCGATTGAATACCTTGAAGAAGATGAAAGAAAGATCCCCCAAGTCGTCATCATCATCATCCAACAATAATTTATTAGCAATGGTGTTCATGATATTGTTTTTTCTTGTCATATTTTTTCAAGGCATGGTTACCACTGCAAATGTTAATTTGATTTCTAATATACGTGTAAGCGTGATTTAATGCATAAAAACATTTTCTTTTTCCCTGATGTAACCACACCATTTATCATGGTTTAGGAAATGTTTGAAAACCCTTGTTTAAAATTTCTTTGGCTTTGTTCGACAGTACTCCCTAAAAAGTTCCACTTAAATAACGGACAGGAAAACATTATTTTTTTCAACAATTACTCTAGAAACACTTGTAGAGTGCTCTAAAACACTAGAATCATGCGTGAGACAATCCAGTTCCAAATCAGGAAGTGCATGTTCTACTGGTTTTTATGCATGCCAGTGCTTCCTATAGGGATGTCAACTAGAAGTTCACCCGTAAGATTTCATGGATCACTAGAGACAGCTAGAGGAACAGACAGTAAATTTATTACTGTCTAGTACCCCAAGAATCTAGATCTGAAGGACATAGATGGGCCTGATTCTGGTTCTCCTAGGCATGCCATTATTTAGCCGCATTTATAGTTTCTCACTATTTCTTAGTCAATTCAATTGATGGAAATAACTTATCATTCTAATGCAAAAAAATAACAACCTATCTAACTCTCTTCCACTTTCCCTTTTGAATTTCCTTGTAGTTTGGAAGAGTAGGTTTCAGGTTTGGATCTTGGGAAAAAGGTTAGTAAGCTAGTGAGATCGTGATGGGGGAGTAGCAGAGATTAAGGAGCTTCCATAGCTGCAAGGGACTTGTTGGTGGCAGGTTTCCTATTTTCCCGTTGCACATTCATGGACCAAATTTTACTGCAACTTAAATCTGGTGTGGGGATCTTGTTCAATGCCCAATGATGAGTTTTTGTTGAAGTCCAAGAGGTTCAGGTAAGGAGATTCATGCCACCATTTTAATGGCATCCTGGCAGATTTGATTTTCATGGAGCTACTCACAAGTGAGTTTTAATGTGTAGTATGATTTTATGCAAATAGAACAATTCATGTTAGACTAGCCTAAGTCTTAGCTCTCACTTGGAAACTAGTCCATGCCTAACTATGCTAGGATACACACCTAAGTGCATCAAATCTTGACTCATCTTACCCAACCCAACTGTCACAAATATAGGTCATAGTTAAAACCATAACCCCCTAAAACCTTGAAGCCTACATGCCATGATTAGTCTATTAACCCCAATTCATCTATTGCACTCTGATGAACTTATCAGTTATACTCATATTATAGGACGACCATCTCATATGGTCTCAAAAAGCATACTTTGACTTCCCTTGATATTCCAAACTCCAATGGAAATCATCTTAAGATGGGTAGGATGCCTATAAGCCTCCTCTTGACTCGTAACTATGCTCAAAGCATGTGGAAGTACCTAAAACATACCTAATATGGGAATTTCCACCAAAGGCCCATGCCTTAGCATACTGTAAGTTTTGTATCAAAGGGATTTCAAGCCAAAGAGATATATCACCCCTTCACTAAAATTCCCATCAACCAGCCCCCTCATAGGGAGTCTCAAGTTAGACTACGCCCACACACTTTCCCAAACAATTCCCATAGTGTGCCACTTTTTGGACTAACTACCCAAGGACTTACCCACTTGGGCTAGGTCCCTTATGAGTCTTGTCCAATATAAATTAGAATTGATGCTTGTTGGTGACATAGTTGTTGAACATCCCTAAAAACCTCAAACCATGTGTAAAATACCCACCCACTCCACTCTAAATTCAGAACTCATCTGGTCCTTAACCATATTTCTTGGACTTGAGGCCCACATGCACATGCAGGCAACACAATACACATAAAATATTGCTTAATATTAAAGGTACCACCTAACTCATGCTTATTGAAGTTATATTGTTAAGTATCATAGTATGATTTGGATTTGCTTTCCAGAAATCAAGACTATCCACTTGTTTATCTCATCTCTTTTATGTTAGAAATTTCATAAATGTTTATATATATGGTTGTTACTTGTTTCTTATGTTTCATATTTTGAAACTATTTATTTGGTTTGAATGAACGTTTGAATTATAGAAGGATTATTCCATATTCTCATCATATTTATATTTTGTATTTTATTAAGATAATTAGGTGAAACCATTCCTACAAGCTTATATTTAACACCTTAGTGATTTTCTACAACCCAGGGTGATCAAGAACATGCTTCAGATTATATCAAAGGTAGGCTTAGGTGCTAGTTTGAAGGGTTTACCAAGTTGGTTTATGATGGACATCATTTGTGTCCATCAGTGTGATATATGTTGACTATATAGCATATATTTAAGATAACTATTTTAGTTTCTAAACGTTCTCATTATTTACTTTAGCATGAACCTAGTATACTATTTTCCCATAGGATATGTTTACAGCATTGACATAGAACATGTCTATTGTTATAATTTGAAGCATTTTTATTGTTTTATATAGAACAAATTTTGCAGGTTTTTCTTTAGGTTTATTCTTGATGTTTATGGATCTTGGGTCCGATTGGACTTTATATGCAAATTGTTCCATGTAGAATGAAAAAACCAAACCAAACTTATACCTCTCTAAATAGAACCGACATGAATAAACCCATGCTAACCTAACATGAACCGAGTAGAACAAAACTTTATTGAATTAAATCAATTAGAATCAACATAAACAAATCCATAATGGTTAGAATAAAACCAAATAAAAAATAGAATGAAATGTTAAAAAAAAAACATTCACAAACTGAGCTAAAACTCGATCCAAACTGATTATATACCATTAATAGGAAGAGAAATTCTTAATTAATAGGAATTTAATATTTGGAAATATCATTTTGAAACTTGGATCTGTTTCCCCCTTTCTTACAGAAACATGATTGGACCCATGGGGTGTTGTGGTTCTTATATGTTGGGTGGTGACTTATTTAATCACACGAGACATCTATGTTGTAGTTTAGTTTTTATTTTATTTTCTTTATCGCATCGACCACTTAGGCCTTTTACCGCTTTCTACATATGTAGGGTACTTATATTCTGTAAAGGGGGCCAGAAGGGCACTGGAGGCAGCTACACAATTTTCTTTACAGGGGAGGGAGATCAAGGTAGTTGGGGGATTAATAGTGTGTTTCATTTTTGTCTGCTTTTACCATGCTACTTCTATTTATTTTCTTTTCCTTTGGCATGGAAGTCCGAAATACGGATGGATCATGCAGAAATTTTATTTATTTTACACAATTGTTTTAATTAATTATTTTTGGGAGAAATTGTTCCTAAGAGGTGATTCCCAAACTGGATCTCATGAGAGATTCCAAAAGAAAACTGACCCTGAATGACCAAACCATCTACCAAATTCACGGGTCTAAACCACTGTACCCAACAACCTTTCGGTAATTTTTACTTGAATGATCAAACCATATTAAGGGAATGGATGACCACATGGTCCCCCATGTTGTGGGATTCCCCTCTTAAAATTTCTTCACTAAAGTGTGATCAAAAGTAGACTCATGCATTATATTTGCCATATTTTTTCAGCAACACTAGGAGAATCAAGCATAGAGAATAAATCTTCCCCCTTAACAGCTGAGGGAATTTCCCACAAGATTTAAGGATTCCCAAATAATGAACTTAGTCCTCTAATTTGGATCCATATTTGAGTAATGAAGTTCTTCATATTCAGAGGATTAAAAAAGAGAATCCCAAACTTGAATTCTAAGAATTTCGAGCTTTATATTGACAAATTCACCAATTTCTCCTCACCCATGTCTATGTAATCATCTACCATCTATATTTAATCTCACTATATCGGGTAAAAATTACCAAAACATAAGTCACTCACTATCCGCATCCCTAATATCAACTTCATCTGATTGAGATAATTCTCCTCAAATGTTCCAAAAATATTAGGCTTAAACCAACTTATTATTTTAATTATCAAACTAGTAATTACTATGTCATCAATGTCTAATAGAATTATAATGAAACAAACCTAATAAAATACATTCTGGTTAAATAAATTTTAATAATTTATATGGGAAAACTCTATCTCCTTCATTAAATCATTGAAATTTTTATTCCACTCTCTTGGAACATTCATTGAACCATAATGGCTCTAGTAAATCCTACACACAACATCCTAGTTATAATGATCCATAAAATAATATTTTCTATACTTATAATAAAGAAAATACCATCATATTTTTGGTTCCATGAACTCATTTTCTTTTTCTCAACTATTTTTGTATGTGGGTGTCACCCACAATCCCATTATTCCTTTTTATTCTAAAAAATTGTCTCTTGTGAAATGAGAGGAGTTACCATATCATTTTCTCTTTCATGTTTCTTTATTAAAAAACCATCTAGATTCTTCTAGCATGCCTCAAGATTATTATATTCATTCTAAAAATATTTCCACTAAAATATGAAAAAAAACATTCTTCTAAAATTATATGAAAATAATATAGTTTCACACTTACAACTTAGATTCTCATCAAAACTGTACAAATTTATCTTGAATATGTAAATATGATATATCATCTCAACTTAATCTTCTTTATCTCCATTCATATTGAATCACATCTCATTTGTGATATCTTGATCAATTTCAGACTAGCATCAGCCCTATATCATTTGAACTTCTAAATTTAATTAATATGTAATTTTAGCATCATAATAAATAATATCTTATAAATTCATACTAAACTTGATCTCTTTTCTAATAAACTCAAATATATTCTTCTCTCTCAAATAATCTTGGTTAACACTTTATTTTTTGATTTATTGTTCAATAAGATTCAACACTTGCATCATAATATTTAATTTTCAATAGAATAAAATAATTCTGGAAACTCAATTTTTAGACTTGAAAAGTCTCTCAAACATATCTTGCTTTGATATTATCTTTTCTCAATTTAAAGATCATATTATCATAATTAAATTATTTTATCACATTTAATATATGATGTTTTGTTTGACAAAAATTAATGCAAGTATTATCCCAATCAATTTCTCCCTAGAATATAAATTCATGAAATTCTCATAAATTTTTCACATGGATGGAACCATATGAGGTGTTTGAACCTTATTAGGAACTAGAACCAACCTTACAAGGACATGTATAAACCTTATGAGTACATGTATCAAACTTACACTCTATTTTCCCCAACCTTATGAGGTCCCATCATAAGGTTCATTGCACCATATAAGTCTTTCTCAACCTTACATCGATGGTTGTCTCAACCTTATAGTGGCTTGTCTGAACCTTACATATTATTTGTACCAACCTTATGACCAATATTTCTCAACCTTATGAAAAATATTTCTCAACCTTATGACAATGGTTTTCTCAGCCTTATGAGTTCTAGACTTATCCATATTTCTCACTTAGCACAGAATCACTTCCAAACTTCCTCAAACTATCTCAGAACCTCTTCTACACTTTAAATAAACTTAAAAACTTTAGTAATATGTCAAACCACATTAGAATTTCTCATTACAATTTCTAAGGTCTTTCATTATATTAAATATCCAAGATATCCTAACTACACTTCATTTCCAATATTAACTCAGGTATCTCCATCCTATATCTAAATTCTGTTTACCACTAAATACTGCATCCAGCATGCCTAGTAACACCAGGATGGGTCACTTCACATCTCATTACTTCCATATCCTCATTTGAGCTATATTTTAACTTCTTAAAGCACAAAATTGTGAGTTTTCCATTAGTCAGTGTTAATAAACTCCTCTAATAGCCATCTTATCCATCTTTACTCATCCTTCATTAACATGTTGTAGATAGTGTTATCATAAGCATCAACACTTGACTTTGATATGAGGACCATATCTTTAATCATCTTAAGTTAGGTATGATTTTCCAAAGCATCATTTTTTTTAATGTATATCACTCAAATACCTACTCTTAATTCAATTTATTGGGGCTGTATAGAAATATTTTCAAAATGTTTTATAAAAATACACTCAACTTCAAAAAAAAAACACATAAAAAACTTTCATGTGGAACTAAATTTGAATTTTTTTTTAGAAAATTACTCCCCCATGATAAACTGATTAAGAATAATAAAAATAGCAATTTAGAGAGTGAAACCATACCTCATATTCTGATTTTGCAGAGGTTGTTCAGATTCCAAATTTAACTAAAAATGATAACATACGGTATCCTACACTATTTTGGTAGCTTTCCCTCAAGAAATTATCTCCATACCCCTTCACCATAGTAATTGTCTTTCAAAAAATATTCTCTAATAATTTTTTATACCCGTTGTTTCTCAATAATAGTCAAAATATATCAAGTGATGTGATATAAGAAGAAATCAATATACCAACTGAAATTATCTCCATGCTGGTTGCTTTCTTTAGCTGTATAGACATCAAGTACTTCTACAGCTTCTCCATTTCTTGGTTCACCTTAAATCCCCTTTTTTCTAGATGTAAAACTGATAACATATGAGAATAATGTGGGCCTTTCATCAGCTCTTTAATTGTAGCAGTAGGTTTGAAACTTTTTTATCTACCTAAGCATTCTTTTCTTTGTAACTTTGAAGTGACTAGTCTTCTTCATGATTGCTTCCTTCTAGATTCTATAGATCGATTCAAGTTTTGTTCAGTACGATTTCCTTATTATTTTTATCTTATTTTTTAGCTAGAGTTGGTCATTTTCTTTAATAATCAAGGAAATTTCAATCCTTTATACTTGTTCCTTCTATTTATATTCTTCCAACCAGTCATGACATATAATCAAGCATTCATTTTTCTCATGTTAATTCTTCTTCTTAGGTGTGGACTCCTTTGTAGCATCATTTTTGACATTTAGATTCAATGGTCTATTCCTTTTGTCACTTTTCATCCCACTAATTTGAGTCTTCTTAACATTGTGATTTTTTGGGCTTTCCATCATCTATTATAAGCAAATAGTGAAAATCAATTTCATACCACTGCACTCATTTCCTCAACCTAGTAGTTCTCAATAATTTCCTCTATGGTTGCGATCCTTCCTATAATAAAATTTTCAGGTCTTATACACCAAATATTTTTATCATGATTCCATATTACTTTATAATTATGGTACTTTATATAGGAGTTGGTGTCCTAGAACCAAGTGGGTTTACTTTGATTACATGAATATTTAATTTATTATTACATATTGTTCATTGTTATGCATGACTATAATGTAATAATGTCCTAGAGTATTTGTTGCATTGATAAGGTCATGGCAATTCCCCGCTATGATGAGAACCTTGAAATGCTATAACAATATTCTTAAATATAGTTCTGCGGTTGGATGACATGCTATGATGGGACACATATCATGTAGACCGTTAGGTGTGAGTACTCGTAAGTATATGAGACTTCCTCTCATGAAATTCGCACTTGGTAATCTTCAAGATAAGAGATTATGAGAATAAACCTGCTAGTAGGAATTCTGCATGTTTTGGTGTCATCAGATATTTCTATTTGCAATCATGTGTAATGATCCTTAAACTTTAATATTATCATTAATATGTGTCACTACTTACGCACTTTGATTTACTGATGAAAACCGTCACGTAGACAGTTGGCGGGAATTAGGGTATGTTGGGTGCATCACGAGTGGCATGTTATTAATGGATAAGTCGAGGAAGGATTTTTCCCTTCCATTTATGGAAGTTGATATCTCGACCATTTGATTGAAATAGAACCATCGCGTGAAATTCCATGGCCACAGTGTAACGACGAGTTTATTTCAGGTAGTCAAAGAACGATGTATCAAACATAAAAGTTGATGACACAATCATGAAACCTGCTTGATGAGATATTACGAAAATGGGATTATATTACACAGTGAGCATTCATATGTGGATGTCATTGTCACGTCTTTACGTTCTTTATCTTGGGTTCCTTGATTCGTTGCTAGACAATACTCTTGGACTTTAGGTAAGACCGCCTAATTCCAACGAGAAAGAATCCTAGAGGGTTAAACACTAAGTGTTTTTGGTGGCCTCGTTTAAATTCTATTTGAATTTAATTAATGAAATAAATATTATTTTTAAGACTGTGGAATAATTTTATTCAAGTTAAGATGATTGCATAAATTAAATAAAATATATTTATTTATTTTATTGAACATTTAATAAATATTTATTTACTAGTTTGTAAATAAAATATTTATTTAAGAGAATAAATAAATTATTTATTTATTTGGGTGTTTAATAAATGGAAGTGGAGTTCGAGCGGACCAAGGTCAGTCTGATAGTAAAATAATTATTTGCAAGATGGTAAATAATTATTTAACTAGTTGGCACAAGTTAAAATAACGCTACTATTATTTAATGATGTGGAATTTTATTTATAATTTCATTTTTCACAAGTTGGTGAACTATAAATAATGACGCGATATTATTATTAAATGCATGAGTTTTCTATAAGTTCATGAATGTATTTAATTGTTACTATGAAATTAAATATTGTAACTAAAATTCCATGTATATAAATAGGCAATTACCCCTATTGTGCCATACACCACACCACACACCTAGTGAATTGAGAATTGTTAATCCAAAAAATTTCTCTCTCGAATCCTCTTCTCTCCCCTCTCAAGAATGAGAGACGTTCTTCAATGATGAAGAACAAGCGATCAAGAATGACCAACACAAGACACTTGCTTTATTGCGCTAGCACCTGGAGAACAAGCGATGTCGATCGGAGGCCATTGGAGCACATGTGGATCACCACTATAGGGACTCTAGTTTGGATCATTACAAGTGCAATGAGAAAATCTGGAAGGGTCATTCCGGATGATCAAAACCATCAACGAAGAAAAATACCAAAGATACAGGTATTATTTTTCTTTATGAAATTAATTAAATTAATTATAAACATGATGTGCAAGATTCTCTCTAAGGTTTCATGCCTCTTTCTTCTTTATCTAAATCTTTGATTATATTCTGTGGAGACTGGAGTTCATCATCGTATTGATCCCGAAATAATCATTGATCATGGTAAAAATCAAAGTTGGGTTCTATCCCAACAATGCTTCTGCTGTACCCAGAACCTTAAAGTGGTATCAATGGGAGGTTAAATCATAGTTTATAATTATTTAAATATTTCATTGATGAATTACACATTTAATAATTTAGTTGTTTCAATTCAAGTTAATCATTCTGCAAATCTGAATCTCGAGATCTATTCCTCCTCTTTCGTTTCTTTTTCACCTTACAGAAATGATATTTTCTTTTAATTTTGATTAAAATAAAATAGAGGATATCATCTGGAGGTTCCAAAGCTTCCTGGACATATAACACTAGACCACACGACGTGTATTCGGCAGTACACAATGTGTAGTCAAGATTCAATGCATCAGACCGGTCTGCCAAACCAAGCTTTGTTTTGGAATCTTTCTAAGTCTTAAATGACTCTGTGTGTTGACCAGGAATAGGTGGCACACAATTTCTGGATTACACGATGTGTGGCCCAATGGACACGACATGTAGTTCCTTCGGGTTAGGGTTGGACCATGTACCCCATACACAGCTTGCCCAGCCAGAGACCGTGTAACGAGGAACTATACGACGTGTGGCCCACTGGACATGTCGTATACTCTGAAGATTTATGAAGTACACACACACACCGTTTCATCGGGCGTGTACTTTGGATAGACGGTGAAAAATAGTACATGCCGTGTAGTTAGAACTACACGTCGTGTACTCATCCAAATTACGCAGATTTATTAAAATTTATTATTATATTATACAAACCCTTGAGATGTGTACCATCGTGCGGGCGTAAAGCTGAGGCACAACACGTGATAGGTGTTTTATATATATGTGTTTAATTTAACATCTGCTTAATGTTCATTTCTACTCATTGGGTAGTTATGAATATGAATTCACTGGGTTGCCTCTAAGGTACAAGTTACATACAAAGATAATTTTAAATTAATTTTTTTTTAAATTATTATGGATGAGAATCTCAAGGAAATTCAGAAAAGGATTTAAGATAAAATGATTGATTAATTAAAGATGATAATTAATTGATTCAAGCGTGATTTATCTTAAATGAGAATGATTAAAGAATTGAATTCTAGTTTTATTTATGCGTAAACATTGTTGCATGTATGGATGATCATGAGCTAGACCAAGACCTTTGTATGTGGATGGTTTCCTTTAATTAATTTATTTAAATTAAATTTGTTGGTCTGCGAGCCTTCTCTTCATTAATATATAGGGCATGCGTGCCCAAGGTTTCTTTTATGTAAAACCCCTTTTTACCACTCACCTATATGTGAGTTAAAAAAGACATATATAATGGATGGAACTCCTAAGCTAGTGTAGTCGGTTCAAGCTGGAGCCGAGACGAAACCAATCCCAGGAGATACAGAGGTGGATAGGTGGAAGCAGTAAACACGAACCGAAAAGGTTCAAGTTGTTTCTCCCCTAGGTCAGGGTTAGTTTATCAACCACTAGATAAACTAACCATTAGAAAATCTCATGATCATTCCATTTACTTTATTTTATTTCTGTCAGTTTCATGATTTATCATTATGGATGTGTTGTCACAATCACATAATTAATGAATTAAACAAGCATGCAAGATGGAACTAAAATAAACTAGTCTTATGCATAAATATTATCAAGACATGGTTAATCACTTAAGTAAGTTCCAATTAATATTAACAAGAGTATGATAATGATAATAAGAAATTCACGCATAAGAGATAAAAAAATCCCTCAAATAAAATATTAAGTCTGAACAAGCCTTCCATTACTTGATTAAGGGAAAAACTCAATAAAAATATGTGTTTGATCAACCCTTGCTGGGACACTTACTTTTATATAGGAATACCTTATGAAAGGTTTCAGGTTGACTTAACCATATTATATCAAGATGAGTATCCCTTGCTAGACTTGGTGTAATATTGGAGGCAAGAGTTGAGGAAATCCAAAGTCATGATATTGGGATTGAGGAGTCCACTCAACAGATCAAGGAGCTGCAAGCCCGCAGTTGGCAAATACCTACCTACCTAAATAACTTCTAATAGCTTGACCAACCCTTGTTGGGGTTATGAGAAGGGGAATATGGATCCTTTCCACTAGAATGTTATAGAAACTGGACATTCCGAGTTCAATGGTGAGGGCTATTGGGACTTGATAAAAAAGTGGTAGACTTAATAAAATTTATTGTTTCTTATAAAATGTAATCAAGAAAGTACTAATGATCTGCTCTTTTAATTATAGAATAAAAAAGACAAACTTGTCAACCACACTATCCCTACGATCAATTCTAGATAAAGACAACATCCTCACCGGCAGTAACTTCCAGGAATGGTTTAGACGCCTTCGAGTTATCCTATGATGTGAATGGAAGTCTTACATGTTGAAGTCAGCATTACCTAATCTGCCTACCAAAGAGGTGAGTGATGAGGATTTTCTAGTCTATGAGAAACATATGAACGACGCGATCGACATTCAATGTTTGATGTTATCATCAATGTCTAGTGATCTCATGAAGTCTCATGAAAACATGGATGCTTATAGCATGCTCGAGCACCTTCATGGTCTTTAACAGGAGAGAGCATGACATGAAAGGTTTGAGATCTCTAAGGCACTATTTCAGAGTAAGATTGGAGAAGGTTCCCCAGCTGGGCCTCATGTAGTCAAGCTTATTGGCTACATTGAGCGCCTAAAGGTTCTAGGGTTTAAACTCCCTGAAGAACTGGGCACCGATCTCATTATCGCATCACTCCCTCAGAGATTCTCTAAATTTGTTGTCAATTTCAATATGAACAACATTGAGAAGTATCTATATGATCTTATTATCCTTATTCGCCAAGTGGACAAAGATATGAAGCTCGAAAAGCCTTATGTCCTTATGGTGAATAAGATGAAAGGGAAGGCGAAGAGCTTTAATCCCAAAGATTCTTCATGGCCTTCCAAGAAAAGTAAGATCAAAGGGGAGGCAAGGGAACAAGAGGCTATTTGTTTCGCATGTGGCAAGAAGGGCCACTGGAAGAAGAACTGCACCTAGCCTAATAAGCAAGGGGAAGCTTCAGGTGCGTTTGTTATCGAATGCAATCTATCTATTTCTACAAATTGGGTATTAGATATAGATTGTGGTGCTCACATATGTATCCAAATATAGTAACCGAGTATATTCAGGAAGATTGATCGAGGGGAGGTAGATCTACGAGCAACCAACGAATCCAGACTTACTGCTGTAGCTGTAGGGGAATACCACCTCACATTGCCAACTGGGATGATCTTGGTGTTAAAGGGTTGTTTTTATGTGCCTTCTATAACCAAAAACATAATTTCTGTATCCAAACTAGATATAGATGGATTTGTTTTCAAGTTTGGAAATGAATTTTTCTTCTTTTATAAAGATAGCATTTGTTTTGGTAGGGAACATTTATACAAAGGTCTTTATGTGTTGGATTACACAAACCAAGTAATGGCAATCAATGACAAAGATACTTCACATGACTCATACCACACCCAACTTTGGCATCATCGGCTAGGTCATCTAAATGAGAAATTCTTGACAAAGTTACATCAAGATGGATATTTAGATTCTTTTGAACTAAAACCATTTGGCGTATGTCATGAATGTTTACAAGGCAAAATGACCAAAGCCCCATTTGGTGTGAAAGGTGAAAGGGATAAAGAGCTTATTGAATTGGTTCATACCGATGTGTGTGGACCATTTCTAGATGAAGAAAGGGGTGGGTACTCATACTTTATAACTTTTACTGATGATTTTAATAGATATAGATATATCTACTTAATGAGGTATAAGTTAGATTCCTTTGATAAGTTCAAGGAATACAAGAATGAAGTTGAAAACCAACTTGGTAAGAAGATTAAGAAACTCCGCTCAGACCGAGATGGGGAATATCCTAATCAGGACTTCATTGATTACTTACGAGAGTTTGGGATCCTATCCCAACTCACTCCTCCTTACACACCTAAATGGAATGGTGTAAGTGAAAGGAGGAACCACACATTATTAGACATGGTGAGATCAATGACGAGTCATGCAAGTCTTCCATTATCCTTTTGGGGATATGCGTTACAAACAGCGGTACACATACTAAACCAAGTACCAACTAAATCGATAAATGACATTCCATACGAGTTCTGGAGTGGAAGAAAATCCATGTTATCAAATTTACATGTGTGGGGTAGCGAAGCGCTTGTTAAGGCCTCTTCAGGTAATAAACTCGCACCCTGAGGCACAAAGTGTACCTTTATAGGATACCCTAAGGAAACAGGGGGATAGTACCTATACAACCCCTTAGACAAAAATATTATCATGGAAAGACATGCCATATTCCTTGAGAGGGAGAAAATCTCCAAAAGAGATAGTGGAAGCGAGATAGACTTCGATGAAGTCGAGGCTCAAGGTTCACAAGAGTTGGTACAAGAACAGATTCCACAAAGCCCCATGGAAGAAGAATCTATTCTAGAGACATAAGTACTGTGTAGGAGTACAAGAGAGGTTAGAGAACTGGAATGGTACAATTTTATAGTTACTGAGGATGGTGACTCCTTATTAGTTGATAATAATAATCCTCCAACCTATAAGAAAGCAGTAAGTGGCATAGAAATTTCCAAGTGGCAAGAATCCATGAATTCTAAAATGGATTCCATGTACTAAAACCAAGTCTGTATTTTGGTAGATACTTCAGTTGATGTAAAGCTTGTTGGTTGCAAATGGGTATTCAAGAAGAAACTGGACATGGAAGGACACATCAGTACCTATAAGGCACGACTAGTTGCAAAAGGTTTTAAACATCGTCAAGGAATTAACTATGATGAAACCTTCTCACCAATTGCAATGCTGAAATCCATCAGAATTCTACTTGCTATTGCAGCTTACCATGACTATGAGATTTAGAAAATGGATATCAAAACAACATTCCTTAACGAGAACCTTTAGGAAGATGTCTACATGACACAAACTGAAGGGTTTGTGACTCCAAAGGATGCCAATAAGGTATCCAAGTTGCAAAAATCCATTTATAGATTAAAGAAAGCATCCAGGTAATGGAACATTCACTTTGATGAATCCATAAAATAATTTGGTTCTATCAAAAATGAATATGAGCCTTGTGTCTACAAACAGTTTAGTGGGAGTGCAGCCGTTTTATTAATAGTATATGTTGATGAAATATTACTTATTGGAAACAAGATACCAGTATTACAGTCTATTAAGGAATGGTTGAAACAGTTCTTCTCAATAAAAGACTTGGCCGAGACAATTTATATTCTTGGGATCAAGATACATCATGATAGATCCAAGAGATTGCTGGGCCTAAGTCAAAGTCCATACATTGATAAGATACTAAAGAGATTCAGTATGGAAAAATTAAAGAGGGGATTGTTGCTAGCGTCACATGGAATTCATATTTCCAAGAAAATGTTTCCTTAGACACATGAGGAAAGAAAGATAATGACAAGTAATTCATACGCATCAACAATTAGGTCAGTCATGTATGCTATGCTATATAATAGGTTGGATGTCGCCTACGCATTGAGTGCGGTAGGCAGATATCAAGCTGACCCAGGTGACCGCCATTGGATGACAGTCAAGACTATCCTAAACTATCTGAGGCATACTAAGGATATGTTCCTGGTTTATGGAGGAGATGAGAAACTAGTCATCAGAGGATATGCAGATTATAGTTTCCAGACTGATCAAGATGACATGAAGTCGCAAACGGGATACATCTTCACTTTGAATGGAGGTGTAGTGAGCTGGAAGAGCTCAAAGCAGAGTGTGGTCGTAAATTCTACAGCAGAGTCTGAGTATATCGCAACTTCTAAGGCTACTAAATAAGCAGTTTGGATGCGAAGCTTCATCCAGGAGCTAGATGTGATACCTAGCAATAAAGATCCCATCACACTGTACTGTGATAATACTGTAGCGGTGGCTCTCACAAAAGAGCCAAGGTCACATCAGTGGATGAATCACATACTTCAGAAGTATCATCTCTTGGGGGATTTTTCTTAGAGAGGTGAAGTTGCAGTGAGCAGTATTTCCACAGAAGACAATGTGGTAGACCCCTTGACTAAATCCTTGACTCAGTAGAAACATGATCATCATGTGAGGTCTAGCGGACTGAAAGTCGTAGGCAGTTGGATCTAGTCCAAGTGGGAGTTTTTAAGAGTTGGTGTCCTAAAACCAAGTAGTTTTACTTTAATTACATGGATATTTAATGTATTATTACATATTGTTCATTTTTCTGCATGACTATAATGTAATAATGTCCTAGAGTATTTATTTCATTGATAAGGTCATGGAAGTTCCCCGCTATGATGAGAACCTTGAAATGCTATAACAATATTATTAAATATAGTTCTGCGGTTGGATGACATGATATGATGGGACACATAGCATGTGGAACATTAGGTGCGAGTACTCGTAAGAAGATGAGACTTTCTCTCATGAAGTTCTCACTTGATAATCTCCAAGATAGGAGATTATGAGAACAAACCCGCTAGTAGGAATTCTGCATGTTTTGGTGTAATTGGATATTTCTATCAGTGAGTGTGCATAATGATCCTTAGACTTTAATATTAGCATTAATATGTGTCATGACTTACACACTTTTATTTACTGACAAAAACCTCCATGCAGATAGTTGGTGGGAAGTAGGGTACGTTGGGTGCGTCACGAGTGGCATGTTATTAATGGATAAGTCGAGGAAGGATTTGTCCCTTACATTTATGGAAGTTGATATCTCAACCCTTTGATTGAAATATAACTATCGCGCGAAATTCCATGGCCATGGTGTAACAACGAGTTTATTTCAGGTAGTCAAAGAATGACGTATCAAGCATAAAAGTTGATGACACAATCAAGAAACCTGCTTGATGAGATATTGAAACAAAGGGATTATATTACACAGTGAGAATTTGTATGTGGATGTCATTGTTGTGATTTTACGTTCTTTCTCTTGGGTACTTTGACCCGTTTCTAGATAGTACTCTTAGACTTTAGGTAATACCGCCTAATGTAAACGATAAAGAATCCTAGGGGGTCACACACTAAGTGTTTTTGGTGGTCTCGGTTAAATTTTATTTAAATTTAATTAATGAAATAAATATTATTCTCAAGACTGTAGAATAAATTTATTCAAGTTAAGATGATCGTATAAATTAAATAAAATAGATTTATTTATTTTATTGAACATTTAATAAATATTTATTTACTAGTTTGTAAATAAAATATTTATTTAAGAGAATAAATTATTTATTTATTTATTCGGGTGTTCAATAAATGGAAGTGGAGTTCGAGCGGACCAAGGTCGGTCTGGTAGTAAAATAATTATTTTCAAGATGGTAAATAATTATTTTCAAGATGGTAAATAATTATTTAACTAGTTGGCACAAGTTAAAATAACGCTGCTATTATTTTGTGATGCGGAATTTTATTTATAATTCTGTTTTGCGCAAGTAGGCTCACTATAAATAATGACACGATATTATTATTAAATGTATGGGTTTTCTCTAAGTTCATGAATGTATTTAATTTTTTCTATGAAATTAAATATTTTAACTGAAATTCCATGTATATAAATAGGCAAGTTCTCCTATTGTGCCATATACCACACCACATGCCTGACGAATTGAGAATTGTTAAGCCAAACAATTTCTCTCTCGAATCCTCTTCTCTCCCCTCTAAAAAATGAGAGACGTTCTTCAAGGCTGAAGAACAAGCAATCAAGAATGACTAACACAAGACACTCGCTTCGCCACGCTAGCACTCGGAGAACGAGCGGTGTCGATCAGAGGTCATCAGAGCACGCGTGGATCACCTCTAGAGAGATTCTAGTTTGGATCCTTACAAGCGCAATGAGATAATCCGGAAGGGTCATTCCGGATGATCAACATCATCAATGAAGAAAAATACCAAAGATACATGTATTATTTTTCTTTATGAAATTAATTAAATTAATTATAAACATGATGTGCAAGATCCTCTCTAAGGTTTTGGGCCTCTTTCTTCTTTATCTAAATCTTTTATTATATTCCATGGAGACTGGAGTTCATCGTTGTATTGATCCCGGAATAACCATTGATCATAGTAAAAATCAAAGTTGGGTTCCATCCCAACCATACTTCCGCTGCGCCTGGAACCTTCACTTTAGGCCTTAAAACACTGTTAGATTTTTTCCGCCTTCTAGTAATTACTCCAAATATATCAGCAGTTCAAGTATAATGTGGTCTCTAGATCTTTTGGAACGTCAATAATATCGAGATACCTATCTAGTTAAATCATATATTTTGATGACACTTTCCTACCAACCAAATTTTCCTCTTGGATCTAGTCCATTCATAGGATCTCCTCATTAAATATTAAATTCTGAATTCTCATTAACTTATGATTTCCTACAGTCAAAATACAAATTCTTGGTCACTATATTCAGAAATGTAACATGCTCAAAACATATACTCCATCATGTCTCACTCCTTGGAATCATTATATACATAAGTAAATGCACTAAAAATATTTATGTAGATAAAGTAAATCTTCCTTCTAAAGAAATAGTTTAGATAATGTCACTGACCAATTTGTTATGATAGACTCTTATGGATTATGTAAGTTCCATTGTTCGCTACTTCAACCCAAAATAACTTGTAGACCCCCTATTAAATAATCATTCTTATTTCCTTCTATTCTAGTATCTAGTTCACCATTTCTACAATTCTATCATGTTCTAGTGTCCATGTAATGAGCATTTCAAAACTAATCCAATTTCTCTAGTATATCCTCTATTACCATTTTCTTGATACTCCCAAACATTTTCTAACTATAAGTATCTTTAATTGAATTTGAACTCTTTTTCTATGATGTCCCTTTACTATATTATGATTTCAATAATATCATATTTGTTCTTGATGAATTTCAACCAAACTTTTCATGTGGTATCATTAATAAAGGCCTCATATAAGAGTGATCCTCCATGATAATGCACTAGATCTGTCCCGAATAAAATGTTGTGAACCAAATATAATTTATCATTATTTTGTGAACTATGGTTGTCTAAATTTTTTGTATTGGTGTAGCTTGATCCGATTTGGATGATGTTTGGGCCAAATGCTTGTGGCATGTACTGTGCACCAGACCACAACTTTGGTTTGTATTTTTTTACAGGTCAAGGATGGTAGGAAGACTGTATTTTTTTACAGGTCAAGGATTTATATCCATGGTTCTTGAACCATGGGTATATTATGTTTGGTGTGATAGTCTATACCCATGGTTTTGTAAACCGTGGGTATAGACGTATGCCCATGGTTTAAATTAAACCGTGGGTATTATGGAAATCTCCAGAGCTATACCCACAGTTTCTATAAAACCATGGGTATATCTCTATACCTACACCTCAGTAGCCCACATTTTATGGAACCGTGGGTATAGCCTATACCCATAGTTTTAGGGGCTATACCCACAGTTCCAAACTATGGGTATAAGTGATTTTTCTAGTAGTGAATGAATAAAATTACTAATAATAACTTTAATTATTTAATGTCTTTTTCCTAGTCCATTTAATTTTATATGAACATAATTATCATTTTATCATTGATAAATATACTGATTTTATGTTTTCTTTTCTTAGTTATTTTAGTAGTTTATAAAGAAAATATGAATCATCTAAAGTATATCCCCCAGGAGCGTCAAACTAGGAGTGAAGCAAGGCTCGTTGTCATGCACCAATTCTCATTCGAGTCTAGATCAAAGCAGTTTTTTCGGGTTTTACCCCTAGGTACATATTTTCCAGAGGCAAATCCACTTGTTTGTATCCAAACAGAGATTTTATTTCTTAGATAACCACATAATCTTTATGCTACCAAAATTTTAAAACGTTTATTCCTAAGTTATTCTATAGTTAATCAATACTTAATCATGACTAATAATAACTATTATTTCAAACTATATATAACTAAATAAACTACTTAATAAACAAAATATTTAGAACTAACTAAACTACTTAAAAATGACATATTTAAAATTAAAAATAATTCAATTAAATAAATAAATAACTTTAAATTAAATAAAAAATACCTCTAAATGATGATTCAAAAAAAACTGAAACTTATTTTAGACAACTGAACCCACCGCATGCGAAACTAACTTTTTTTAGAGAGAGAAGCAGTGGAATGAAGAGAGACAAGTGAAAAATGAAGCGAGGAGAAGGGGGATAAGAGGGGATATTATGAGAAAATGGTATCATAGAATATGATTGAGAAATGGTGAGAAAAAATAATTTCTTCATGTGACCCGGAATATCATCATATCATTAGAAAAAAAAAGGATGAGCAAGGTTGAATGATCTTACTGAACATATAGACATGGGGACTTGAAGGAGAATAAGGTCGACACACATTGTACCAGGAGACATAAGCTTTCAATGACTCATCCAATGAATGTGTTCAAGAGGTCCCTTTGAAGAATTATCCGGAGTAGTATAAATACCTCATCAGAAGATGTCCAAAAGCTTTTTGGGAGATAACTTTAACTAGTGGGAGAAAGTATAACGAACCCATCAGGAGGCGGACACTATATTCACTTGTGAACTAGTAATTTTAGGAGATTTCCTGTCAATATTTTTGAGATAAGTCTTGTACTTATAATCAAAATTATTTATAATGGATAAACTAGTCCTTATAACTCGACCTGAACCTGGTAAGGAGTAGGATTTCAAGGCTAAACCTTATAAATACTCATGTGATTTCTTTTTTATCATCCACCTATATATAATAAAGGGTGAGATAATTAATAATGATAGGATCGAGATCTTAACCAGTCATATAGGTTGGTTTAAAAGAAATAAATCATAAAAATAAAAATAAAACACTTATTCACCCCTACCCCTCTCAGTGATCTCACCTGACCTGAGCACTTCAAGTGGTATCAGAGCTAACCAGGTTCCCATCTAAAAGATCCAACCTTTTACTAAAAGAGAAGTGTGGAGAATCTCAATCCTGTTAATAATAGAGGTGTAACTATTTTTTATGGAAATAATTTTCATGGATGGAGGAACCAAATGATTCTATATTTTCAATCATAAGGTCTTGAGGTGAGTGATACTGTAATATTGATATTTACTCCACTTGAAAGATATTCTCTCATGAATAATGCTGAAAAGAGAAATATTTATTTGGATGGGTGTAGCATCTTGGGATTTTCATACATAAATATTAAATCATTCTAGATGAATATTATATATATAAAATTATTATCCACACCATAACCATGAAGGTTTAGTGTATTTGGAGACTAGATACATAAACATCTTATTTAGATACATTCTTCATTATCTCCCATAATATTCTTACCACTCTATACCCTTCTTGACATACCCTACTTAAAATATTTCTTCTTAATTTGGGGAAAGGAAACATAAGAAAGGGTGGGATCAGATGCTAAGTAAGGTTAAACATAGGATATATTAATTGATGATCATATTAAATCATAAGATACACATAAGGGTATGAGATCATGACCATAACTTACAAAGTTCATACCCAATCTGTCAAAGATCATAAACACAGTTCATGGAATAAAACATTATCTTTTAAAAAGAAATGATTCATAAGAGTGATAAATCTTCAGAAATCAATCATGAACCATATGTTCATGTCATAAAAGTATGGAACCTTCATAGGTATATAAACCATTTCATATGTCAAGGATAATAATCAAAACCATCAAATCATAGTGGATCGAACATCATCAATTATTTCCTATAGTGGATCAAGCATATTGACTCATTTCCCATAGTGGATCAAGCACATCGACTTTTTTCCCATAATTATCTCATGAGATATAAAGCTCTACCCAATGAATTGGAGGATTATATAATTTTGGGTCCACCAATCACATAAAAAAAACTATACATGTGCAAGCTAAAATATCACAAAACATTTAACTTATCATCATATCATAACCCATGAAAGAAAATAGGTTTTATAAACATTTCAGAAATTCATAATAGTATAATCCATGGAAAATAAATGGGTTTCATAAACATCTCATCATCATAATCATAAAACATATAGAGAAAGAATAAGGATGGTATCACTGGATCATATCCCCAGTCACTACTAGAAAAATGAACTATAACTAAGGACCTATAGTCACAGTTTTATAGGTCCATGGCTATAGATTAATTTATATCCACAGTTTAATTAAAACTGTGGCTATATTGGAATTTAAATCCACCCTTTACTAAAACCCATGACAATAGGGTTTGATTAGTTCAGGCAACTTCCTCCTCTATGAGACCCCCTCCCAGTACCCACTCATATGCACGACCCTCTTCCCCAACGACACCCCTCGCGAGCTCTCCTCTCCTCGGCCCTCCTCCCTTGATGGTTCCCCTTGCGACATTTCCCCTCTCTTATTACCCTCTACTATGTGTGACCCTCTTTCCCCGATGGTTCCCCTCATGAGATCTCCTCTCCCCGAACCTCCTCCCTCAATTGTTCCCCTTGCGACGCTTCCCCTCCCTACCACCGAACGAGGCCACCCCACTACGAGCTCTCATATATGACTCTCCTCCCCTGAAATTTACATTGAACGCATACACCACACCTCCTTGACAACACTGCTCCTAGGCAACCTCCCCACCTCCTCCTCCATCATGCCTCCGATGTGTCCGCCCCCTCTCAGTGATCATCCTCCTCCTTACGGATCTCGGCCGATCACAACTCTAGAATTTTCTTACCCACAAAGGTATTTAGGGTTTTCTCTTCTATGTTGGGTGCCTCAAATTCCTTATCACTATAAAGGGATAAATTTAGATAAACTAAAGTCTAAATTTTAGTAAAGAGGGAGTTAGAAAGATGCTAAACATACGAATAATAAAAAATAAATTAATTTAGAAATTGGTTTATTGCTTTAGGTGGATCAGTTGGATTTTTTCTTCTTCAAGTCTTCGTGTCATATTTCCATTGAGGATCAATTCTACTTGATCACTCTAGTGCTTCTTTTTCAGTGTTGGTTTTCTTTTAAACCTTCCTTGACACACAAGATCTCTTGGATGTTTTGACCTTATATTTTATTCAATGCATAGGTTTTCCTAAATGCTATTGGTTTCTCCTCATTTGATAAACAACAAATAATCTCTTCACTTTTCATTAGTATTAGGGTCTCATCATCTTCATCATATATAAATATTCATAGAATAATATATGAATATGATTTTTCCATGATTTATGGAATTTTAATTATCCTACATATATGGTCATTTAAAATTGATATTATTCCCAATAATATCACATATAGACTCAGATGAATAACTCTACATGATATTTGAAAAATCACATTCTTATAATCTCAACTGATCATACTACAATAATCTTCATTTAAATCTCACGGTATTTGGATTTGAATTACTCATGCGGTATTTGAATTTTTGTGACCTCATTATCTCCACTGATCTCATGAATTTAACTCTTTTAAAACATGTCTGTATGAATTATGAAGCACCACAAAATTTATTATAACATAACACTCCCCATGTTGCGATTTTAGCATAAAGAAATTCTCAAAATGGACACCATGAATGAACTACGACATGATCCATGCCATTTTTATTATTACTCCTTTTTTCTTAAATTTGAGACACTATTAGAACCAAAATTCCCACAAAAATTTCATTACGACATGAAAAGGTCCCTATTTTTTCACAGGTGAACTTTAACACATGCCTGTCATGGGGTGTGGCAAAAACAATTATTTACTAAGATAAATTTTGTATAGAGGTTAACCTAGGTTGTCTCTAGAGAGGAGCACTAAACAATCATGTTTTCCACTTTAATATTAGATAAGGAAGTTGGGTGGTTTTTTATATTGTTTGGTATTGAAAAAAAGCAACGAAAGTAAAGATAAAAATAAAGTAAAATATTAAAAATAAATTAACAAAACATGTGATTAAAAATATTGAAAGTAATTGAGTGATCAGGTTGGGGTTGGTTTTTCAATTGTAATGTTATCATAGTTCCAATTTTATTCAATCATCTTCTGCTAAGTTGGTTTAAGTGATATTTCACGATCGCTTCCTATCACTTCCGTGGTAAATGGTGACGGTGAGAGTAAACCTTACCAATATCTTAGCTCGGTATTAATATCCTTCCTATGTGTTAAACAAATGTATCGAATACCCTCAATTGAGTTAGGCAATTCCCGATCAGGTCTTGTTTATCCCAAACAATTAAGAATATTCAATACCCCTGCCACACGTACTGACAATCGCCGAGTACTTCAACACTAAGCCCAAATCTATTCCATCATATATAGACCAGAACCTAGTGGAGGGATATTATGAAAATTTACCAAAGCAATAATAAAAACAGAATATTAAACCAAATACAATCCCATAAGATAATAAAACTGTTTATTAGAATTTGAAACCAACACCGCAGAAGAGAGAGAGTTTTTATTCAATCAAATGCAAGATCTCAAACATTAAAAAAGATAAAACCTTACCTCCCCCAATAACCTCATAAGTTTACCCCACCATGGTATGGGTATTTTATAATGATGAGGAAGATGAAGGCATTTCAAAAATAAGAAGAAGAAATGAGTGAAAAGAAAGAACAAAAATTTCCCCTCCAGAATCTGTCCTCCAGAATGATAGTTTTGGTTCTGCCCTCTCTTGGACGAATGAGACCGAGGTCATTTCTTATAGGAGGTTATAAATGGATTTTTCCATCCACCCAAAAAGTTTTAATGTATTTGGAGCCATGTGGAAGGAGTTATGGCCGCCTAAATGGAAGAGACTGTTCCTCGCCGCCAAACACTATTCCACCAACCCTTCTTTGACCATTGAATTGGAGGCCTTAATGAATGAATTTATTCCTGATATTTTTCTATCCTCTGAACCTTCTAGTAATATTTTGAACCAAGTTGAAATCACTACATTTGGAGGTCAGTTGGCTGAGAGATGATTCTTTGAATGAGTCATGGTCCATTCTGCCATCCAGAATAACTTTGCACATTGACCGATTTGTTTTGGCCTGTTAAAGTTCAAATTGGAACTTGGTTCAGAAGAATAATTTGTAGAAAAAAAAACATTTCATCCTAAAAAAATGAATCAGGTTAATTTGATACAAAATGTAGGAGTTATGCTTGAAATATATAGGAAACATAAATCTGTTTAATGTCCAGAATTAACCACCTTTCACATTTAAGCTCAAAACTCACCAAAAGTCATAAAATAATGAAAATAATATCAAATTTATTAATGGGAAGGGATTAAATAATTTAAAAACATATTTATAAATATGAAAATATGATCTCTGTCAATTCCCCCACACTTATCACTTGGAATCCTGGACAAGTAAACATCGATATCAAAGCAAACTTAAAACACATATCCATGAGATCTAACAATTTAACACCAAGAAACAAAAGATATCATGACTCATCAACAAACATTATTACAAGTTATCAATTCAGTTCATTAAATATATTTCCTCTTCATTTATTCTCCCATTCACACAAAACACCTACCTAACATGCATTTTCTCTCATCACACAAATATCAATTTTAAACAATGTCTTTCTCATCCAATAATCATGCAAGGGTCACCATAGGCTTGATAAATTCCTACATCTCCACCCGATATGAGTCAAGGACATATGTTTATCATGAGGACTTTATAAGGTTGTTCTGTGGCTTTAGGTTGATAGGATTTAGATGTGAAAAATACTGTGGCTGAATAAGGAGTGCTTGGATCTTTTGAAGTAAAATTGCATTATTCTAATTTTTACTCAAATATGGTCTTCTCATCACTCCCCTTAAGAGTAAATCAGCTCAAAAAGCATGAAAAATCAGTAAAATTACACAACATTCATAATTTCAGCATAAAAATTATCAGCCATCTCAAACATGATTTTTCTTGAAAGCTCTAGATAGGCACAACTTTCTTTCTCCATTGGAAGCTCCAAAAAGGCACAACTTCTCATACATGAAAGCTCCAGAAAAGGCACAACTTTCAACAGAATGATTTTTTAGAAACAATAAAATCTCTTCAACATTTTATTTTCCACCCAAAGTATCACCAAATGAGGTAGCACAACACAAGTCAACCTCCCCCCACACTTAAGTTCAACTAGATTATGCAATTTCACTTCAAGAGCAGGTTGGATAGGGAAAATTGGCTTGTAATGTGGCTAACCTAACAGGCTGTTCATGGATTCTATGGGCTACATGGATTAAATGTATAAGGTGGGACATAATGAAAAAGGATTCATATGAAATAGGGTTTTTAATACCAAAGAAGCGCCTCAATCATTTAAAACACATGTACCTCAAACCCTCAAGTTTTGACAGGAATAAATCAAATTCTAGTTAAATCAAGCATGGTATGGTTCTCTGAAGAAGTGAGGTAAAAGAAAAGATTATGAAAACTAGGTTTAGAAGCCTCACGGGAAAGTGATTTCAAATATAATGACAGTGAATTGTGGCATGGGATTAAAAAAATCAGAGTACTTTTCATGAAATTTCCAAATATTTGAACTTGAAACAAAGTCAATTTCAACATTCCTTTAAGCTTATTTTCATGGGATAAATTGTTTCACTCATTTAAATGGGTTTTAAAAATTTGTGATGATAATCATTTTAGCTCAAAAGTTTCAAAAACACACAAAAATTTGAAAAACACACTATTTTGTTTTGAAACAAATAATTAAAAATACTAAACTATAAAGGTTCCCCCCCACACTTAAATGATACAGTGTCCACAATGAATTAAAATTGATTAAAAATGTACGAATATTTTTAATTGAATCATAGAAATCAATAAAGTGTAAAGGAAAGGTACAACCTGACGTATTGCTAGTGTAATGTTGAGTGAAGCTCCTAAGTGCTACGCATATAAAAACCTACAAAAAAAAAGGTAGATAATAAAAACATAATAAATTTATTGGGCCCTGTGTTTTGACTACCTCCAGATGGGCAGTTTCAGTTGGTTATCCCCATTCCGATGGTGGGTGAAGTTTCTTTAATATGAACCACCAGAACTTCTTCTTTCCATCTTGAACTTCTTCCTTTTTGTTGAGGACTACATGGATATGGTACACCAAATCCACCCCCATGAAATTGATATGCATCTTGTATTGTGGGGTTAGGATAAAGAATGAGTCCTCCTCTTTATTGGCTTCCAATTTCACAACTTCTTCTTCATTCTCCAGCGGTTCCTCAATGTATGCCACATCAAAATAATAATAAATGAGAGAATCAGAAATTAATTCAATATGAATAATATTAAAACATAATGAATCAATATCAAACGCTTCCCTTTCAAAGTAATCATCTCATGTCTCTTTTTACTCATGGAAATACACTTTTATCTCATCTTGAAATTCCTTTAATAAGCATTCATCTAGTTCAGGGAGCTCCATATGTTCTTCTTCAGGTGTAACTTCTTCTTTTTCCTTATCCACCAAGACAATACATTTTTTGTCCAAACCTGAAAATTTCAAGCAAGGGAAGGTGATACTCAATTCAGATTCTATATAATCAGATTGAAAAGAGTTAAGAAAAATATTATCTCCCTTAAGTAGCTTTACTTCAATTGATTATTCAGTATGAGGTTTCTCTTGTAGTTGAATTTCACATGATAGAGGTAGGGATTCAGGCTCCTCCATCTTTTCTTCCACCGCTTTGGTGGTGTCTTAATTTATTAGTTCTAGATCTTCTACTTTGTATGGAATATGTGGATAAAGTAGTTCTTCACACTCATTCCAGAATTCATCTAGATCTTTCTTCTCTCCCACATGTAGCTCAATAGGCAATTCTTCCTTCTTGTCCTCCTCGGGTTCATTCATAGGTTTTGGTTTTTCCAACATTGCACGGACATATTCAAATGCAAGTTCTACTTTGTTCTCTAGTTTTGCGATGTCATTTTTAAGTTCTTGCATCTGAACTATATCATAACCAAACTCATCTACTTTTTCTAAATGTGGTTAGTTTTTACATGAATTAACTAAATAATCATTTGAAAACATCATGTAAAAATATTTTTTTATGTTTTTTTAAAAGTGTTAAATATTTAAAATGATATTGTGGCACTACCTCCTCGGCAACGGCACCAAGTTTTGATGCACACCTATCGTGGGGTGTGGCAAAAAAAATTATTTACTAAGTTAAAATATAGTATAGAGGTTAACCTAGTTTGTCTCCAGAGAGGAGCGCTCAACAATCATGTTTTTCACTCTAATATTAGATAATGAAGTTGGGTGGTTTTTGATATTGTTTGGTTTTGAAAACAAAGCAATGAAAGTAAAGATAGAAATAAAGTAAAATATTCAAAATAAATTAACAAAACATGTGATTAAAAATATTCAAAGGAATTGAGTGATCATGTTGGGGTTGGTTTTTCAATTGTTATAGTTCCAATTTTATTCAATCATCTTCTGCTAAGTTGGTTTAAGTGATATTTCACGACCGCTTCCTATCACTCCCTTGGTAAATGGTGAGGGTTAGAGTAAAACTTACCAATATCTTATCTCAGTCTTAATCTCCTTCTTATGTGTTAAATAGATGTATCGAATACCCTCAATTGAGTTGGGAAATTCCCGATCAGGTCTTGTTTATCCCAAACAATTAAGAACTTTAAATACCCCTGCCACACGTACTGACGATCGCCGAGTACTTCACCACTAAGCTCGAATATATTCCATTGTATATAGACCAGAACCTAGTGGAGGGATATTATGAACATTTACCAAAGCAATAATAATAATAGAATATTAAACCAAATTCAATCGCATAAGATAATAAAACCGTTTATTAGAATTTGAAACCAACACCACAGAAGAGAGAGAGAGTTTTTATTCAATCAAATGCAAGATCTCAAACATTAAAAAAGATAAAATCTTACCTCCCCCAATCACCTCATAAGTTTACCCCACCATGTTAAGGGTATTTTAGAATGATGAGGAAGATGAAGGCATTTCAAAAAGAAGAAGAAGAAATGAGTGAAAAGAAAGAACAGAATTTTCCCCTCAAGAATCTGTCCTCCAGAATGATAGCTTCGGTTCTGCCCTCTCCTAGATGAATGAGACCAAGGTTCCTTCTTATAGGAGGTGATAAATGGAGTTTTACATCCACTGACGATGTTTTAATGCATTTGGAGCCATTTGGAAGGAGTTATGGCCGCCTAAATGGAAGAGACTTTTCCTGGCCGCCAAACACTATTCCACCAACCCTTCTTTGACCATTGAATTGGAGGCCTTAATGAATGGATTTATTCCTGATATTTTTCGATCCTCTGAAAAATCTAGTAATATTTCAAACCCCGATGAAATCACTACATTTGGAGGTCGGTTGGATGAGATATGATTCTTTGAATGAGTCATGGTCCATTCTGCCGGCCAGAATAACTTTGCACATTGACCGATTTGTTTTGGCCTGTTGGAGTTCGAATTGGAACTTGGTACAGAATAATAATTTGTAGAAAACAAACCATTTCATCCTAAAAAAAATGAATCAGGTTAATTTGATACAAAATGTAGGAGTTATACTCGAAATACATAGGAAACATAAATCTGTTTAATGTCCAGAATTAACCACCTTTCACATTTAAGCTCAAAACTCACCAAAAGTCATAAAATAATGAAAATAATATCAAATTGATTAATGGTAAGGGATTAAATGATTTAAAAACATATTTATAAATATTAAAATATGATCTCTGTCAATTCCCCCACACTTATCACTTGGACTCCTGGACAAGTAAACATCGATATCAAAGAAAACTTAAAGCACATATCCATGAGATCTAACAATTTAACACCAAGAAACAAAAGATATCATGCCTCATCAAAAACCATTATTACAAGTTCTCAATTAATTTCATTAAATTTATTTCCTCTTCATTTATTCTCCCATGCACACAAAACTCTTACCTAACATGCATTTTCTCTCATCACACAAATATCAATTTTAAACAATGTCTTTCTCATCCAATACTCATGCAAGGGTCACCATAGGCTTGATAAATTCCTACATCTCCACCTGATATGAGTCAAGGAAATATGTTTATCATGAGGACTTTATAAGGTTGTTCTATGGGTTCAGGTTGGTAGGATTTAGATGTGAAAAATTCTGTGGCTGAATAAGGAGTGCTTGGATCTTTTTGAAGTAAAATTGCATTATTCTAATTTTTACTCAAATATGGTCTTCTCATCACTCCCCTTAAGAGTAAATCAGCTCCAAAAGCATGAAAAATAATTAAAATTACACACCATTCATAATTTCAGCAGAAAAAGTATCATCCATCTCAAACATGATTTTTCTTGAAATCTCTAGATAGGCACAACTTTCTTTCTCCATTGGAAGCTCCAGAAAGACACAACTTCTCATACATGAAAGCTCCAGAAAAGGCACAAATTTCAAAAGAATGATTTTTTTTAGAAACAAGAACATATCTTCAACATTTTTTTTCCACCCAAAGTATCACCAAATGAGTTAGCACAACACAAGTCACCCCCCACACTTAAGTTCAACTAGATTATGCAATTTCACTTCAAGAGCAGGTTGGATAGGGAAAATTGGCTTGTAATGTGGCTAACCTAACAGGATGTTCATGGCTTCTATGGGCTACAAGGATTAAATGTATAAGGTGGTCCATAATAAAAAAGGATTCATATGAAATAGGGCCTTTAATACCAAAGAAACACCTCAATCATTTAAAACACATGTACCTCAAACCCCCCAAGTTTTGAGAGGAATAAATAAAATTCTAGTTAAATCAAGCATGGTATGGTTCTCTCAATAAGTGAGGTAAAATAAAATATTATGAAAAATAGGTTTATAAGCCTCAAGGGAAAGTGATTTCAAATATAATGACAGTGAATTGTGGCATGAGATTAAAAAAATCAGAGTACTTTTCATGAAATTTCCAAATATTTGAACTTGAAACAAAGTCAATTTCAGCATTCCTTTAAGATTATTTTCATGTGATAAATTGTTTAACTCATTGAAATGGGTTTTAAAAATTTGTGATGATAATCATTTTAGCTCAAAAGTTTCAAAAACACACAAAAATTTGAAAAACATGAATTTTTTTTGAAACAAATAATTAAAAATACTAAACTACAAAGGTTCTCTCCCCCACACTTAAATGATACAGTGTCCACAATGCATTCAAATTGATTTAACATGTACGAATATTTTTAATTGAATCATATCAATCAATAAAGTGTAAAGGAAAGGTACAACCTGACTTATTGGTAGTGAAATGTTGAGTTAAGATCTTAAGTGCTACGCATATAAAAACCTACAAACAAAGGTAGATAATAAAAACATAATAAATTTATTGGAAGTAAAGAAAATATAAATAGAATGGGAGTAGAATGATAGATCTTGGTTTTATCCCCCAAGTGGGCCCTGGGTTTTGACTGCCTTCAGATGGGCAGTTTCAGTTGGTTATCCCCAATCCGATGGTGGGTGAAGTTTCTTTAATATGAACCACCAGAACTTCTTCTTTCCATCTTGAACTTCTTCCTTTTTGTTGAGGACTACATGGATATGGTACACCAAATCCACCCCCATGAAATTGATATGCATCTTGTATGGTGGGGTTAGGATAAAGAATGAGTCCTCCTCTTTATTGGATTCCAATTTCACAACTTCTTCTTCGTTCTCCAGCGGTTCCTCAATGTATGCCACGTCAAAAGAATAATAAATGAGAGAATCAGAAAGTAATTCAATATGAATAATATTAAAACATGATGAATCAATATCAAATGCTTCCATTTCAAAGTAATCATCTTATGTCTCTTTTTCCTCATGGAAATCCACTTTTATCTCATCTTGAAATTCCTCTAATAAGCATTCATCTAGTTCAGGGATCTCCATATGTTCTTCTTCAGGTGTATCTTCTTATTTTTCCTCATCCACCAAGGCAATACATTTTTTTTCCAAACCTGAAAATTTAAATCCAGAGAAGGTGATACTCAATTCAGATTCTATATAATCAGATTGAAAAGATTTAAGAAAAATATTATCTCCCATAAGTATTTTTACTTCAATTTTTTCTTCAGTATGAGGTTTCTCTTGTAGTTGAATTTCACAAGATAGTAGGTAGTCAGGCTCCTCCATCTTTTCTTCCACCGCTTTGGTGGTGTCTTCCTTTATTGGTTCTGGATCTTCTACTTTGTAAGGATTATGTGGATCAAGTAGTTCTTCACACTCATTCAAGAATTCATCTAGATCTTTCTTCTCTCCCACATGTAGCACAATAGGCAATTCTTCCTTCTTGTCCTCCTCGGGTTCATTCATAGGTTCTGGTTTTTCCATCATTGCACAGACATATTCAAATGCAAGTTCTACTTTGTTCCCTAGTTTTGTGATGTCATTTTTAAGTTCTTGCATCTGAAGTATATCATAACTAGCCTCATCTACTTTTTCTAAATTTGGGTAGTTATTACATGAATTAAAGAAATAATCATTTGAAAACATCATGTAAAAATATTTTTTTATGTTTTTTTTGAAAAGTGTTAAATATTTATAATGAGATTGTGGCACTACCTCCCTGGAAATGGCACCAAGTTTTGATGCACACCTGTCATGGGGTGTGGAAAAAACAATTATTTACTAAGTTAAAATATAGTATAGAGGTTAACCTAGGTTGTCTCTAGAGAGGAACGCTCAATAATCATGTTTTTCACTTAATATTAGATAATGAAGTTGGGTGGTTTTTGATATTGTTTGGTTTTGAAAACAAAGAAACAAAAGTAAAGATAGAAATAAAGTAAAATATTCAAAATAAATTAACAAAACATGTTATTAAAAATATTTAAAGGAATTGAGTGATCGGGTTGGGGTTTGTTTTTCAATTGTAATGTTATCATAGTTCCAATTTTATTCAATCATCTTCTGCTAAGTTGGTTTAAGTGATATTTCACGATCGCTTCCTATCACTCCCTTAGTAAATGGTGACAGTGAGAGTAAACTTTATGAATATCTTATCTCCGTCTTAATATAATTCCTATGTGTTAAACAGATGTATCGAATACCCTCAATTGAGTTAGGCAATTCCCGATCAGGTCTTGTTTATCCCAAACAATTAAGAACATTCAATACCCCTGCCACACGTACTGACGATCACCGAGTAATTCACCACTAAGACCGAATCTATTCCATAGTATATAGACCAGAACCTAGTTGAGAGATATTATGAACATTTACCAAAGCAATAATAACAACAGAATATTAAACCAAATACAATCTTATAAGATAATAAAACTGTTTATTAGAATTTGAAACCAACACCGCAGAAGAGAGAGAGTTTTTATTCAATCAAATGCAAGATCTCAAACATTAAAAAAGATAAAACCTTACATCCCCCAATCACCTCATAAGTTTACCCCACCATGGTAAGGGTATTTTAGAATTATGAGGAAGATGAAGGCATTTAAAAAATAAGAAGAAGAAATGAGTGAAAAGAAAGAACAGAATTTTTTCCTCCAGAATCTGTTTTCCAGAATGATAGCTTTGATTCTTCCATATCCTGGACGAATGACGCCGAGTTCCCTTATTATAGGAGGTGAGAATTGGATTTTTACATCCAACCACGAATTTTTAATGCATTTGGAGCCTTTTGGAAGGAGTTATGGCCGCCTAAATGGAAGAGACTTTTCCTGGCCGCCAAACACTATTCCACCAACCCTTCTTTGACCATTGAATTGGAGGCCTTAATGAATGAATTTATTCCTGATAGTTTGCGATCCTCTGACCCTTCTAGTAATATTTCTAACCAAGCTGGAATCACTGAATTTGGAGGTCGGTTGGATGAGATATGATTCTTTGAATGAGTCATGGTCCATTCTGCCGGCCAGAATAACTTTGCACATTGACCGATTTGTTTTGGCCCGTTGGAGTTAGAATTGGAACTTCGTACAGAATAATAATTTGTAGAAAACAAACCATTTCATCCTAAAAAAAATGAATCAGGTTAATTGGATACAAAATGTATGAGTTATGATCGAAATACAGAGGAAACATAAATATGTTTAATGTCTAGAATTAACCACCTTTCACATTTAAGCTCAAAACTCACCAAAAGTCATAAAATAATGAAAATAATATCAAATTGATTAATGGGAAGGGATTAAATAATTTTAAAAAATATTTATAAATATGAAAATATGAGCTCTGTCAATTTCCCCACACTTATCACTTGGACTCCTGGACAAGTAAACATCGATATCAAAGCAAACTTAAAACACATATCCATGAGATCTAACAATTTAACACCAAGAAACAAAAGATATCATGCCTCATCAACAAAAATTATTACAAGTTATCAATTCATTTCATTAAATATATTTCCTCTTCATTTATTCTCCCATGCACACAAAACACTTACCTAACATGCATTTTCTCTCATCACACAAATATCAATTTTAAACAATGTATTTCTCATCCAATACTCATGCAAGGGTCACCATAGGCTTGATAAATTTTTACATATCCACTAGATATGAGTCAAGGACATATTTTTATCATGAGGACTTTATAAGTTTGTTCTGTGGCTTCAGGTTGATAGGATTTAGATGTGAAAAATTTTGTGGCTGAATAAGGAGTGCTTGGATCTTTTTGAAGTAAAATTGCATTATTCTAATTTTACTCAAATATGGTCTTCTCATCACTCCCCTTAAGAGTAAATCAGCTCCAAAAGCATGAAAAATTAGTAAAATCACACACCATTCATAATTTCAGCAGAAAAAGTATCAGCCATCTCAAACATGATTTTTCTTGAAAGCTCTAGATAGGCACAACTTTCTTTCTCCATTGGAAGCTCCAGAAAGGCACAAATTCTCATACATAAAAGCTCCAGAAAAGGTACAAATTTCGATAGAATGATTTTTTTTAGAAACAAGAACATCTCTTCAACATCTTTTTTCCACCCAAAGTATCACCAAATGAGGTAGCACAACACAAGTCAACCTCCCCCCACACTTAAGTTCAACTAGATTATGCAATTTCACTTCAAGAGCAGGTTGGATAGGGAAAATTGGCTTGTAATGTGGCTAACCTAACAGGCTGTTCATGGATTCTATGGGCTACATGGATTAAATGTATAAGGTGGGACATAATGAAAAAGGATTCATATGAAATAGGGTTTTTAATACCAAAGAAGCGCCTCAATCATTTAAAACACATGTACCTCAAACCCTCAAGTTTTGACAGGAATAAATCAAATTCTAGTTAAATCAAGCATGGTATGGTTCTCTGAAGAAGTGAGGTAAAAGAAAATATTATGAAAACTAGGTTTAGAAGCCTCACGGGAAAGTGATTTCAAATATAATGACAGTGAATTGTGGCATGGGATTAAAAAAATCAGAGTACTTTTCATGAAATTTCCAAATATTTGAACTTGAAACAAAGTCAATTTCAACATTCCTTTAAGCTTATTTTCATGGGATAAATTGTTTCACTCATTTAAATGGGTTTTAAAAATTTGTGATGATAATCATTTTAGCTCAAAAGTTTCAAAAACACACAAAAATTTGAAAAAAAAAACAATTTTTTTTGAAACAAATAATTGAAAATACTAAACTACAAAGGTTCCCTCCCCCACACTTAAATGATAAAGTGCCCACAATGCATTCAAATTGATTTAACATGTATGAATATTTTTAATTGAATCATAGAAATCAATAAAGTGTAAAGGAAAGGTACAACCTGACTTATTGCTAGTGCAATGTTGAGTTCATCTCCTAAGTACTATGCATATAAAAACCTACAAACAAAGGTAGATAATAAAAACATAATAAATTTATTGGAAGTAAAGAAAATATAAATATAATGGGCGTATAATGATAGATATTGGTTTTATCCCCAAAGTGGGCCCTGGGTTTTGACTGCCTCCAGATGGGAAGTTTCAGTTGGTTATCCCCAATCTGATGGTGGGTGTAGTTTCTTTAATATGAACCACCAGAACTTCTTCTTTCCATCTTGAACTTATTCCTTTTTGTTGAGGACTACATGGATATGGTACACCAAATCCACCCCCATGAAAATGATATGCATCTTGTATGGTGGGGTTAGGATAAATAATGAGTCCTCCCCTTTATTGGTTTCCAATTTCACAACTTATTCTTTGTTCTCCAGCGGTTCCTCAATGTATGCCACATCAAAAGAATAATAAATGAGAGAATCAGAAAGTAATTCAATATGAATAATATTAAAACACGATGAATCAATATAAAACGCTTCCCTTTCAAAGTAATAATCTTGTGTCTCTTTTCCTCATGGAAATCCACTTTTATCTCATCTTAAAATTCCTCTAATAAGCATTCATCTAGTTCAGGGAGCTCCATATGTTCTTTTTCAGGTGTATCTTCTTCTTTTTCTTCATCCAACAAGGTAATACATTTTTTGTCCAAACCTAAAAAATTTCAAGCAAGGGAAGGTGATACTCAATTCGGAATCTATATAATCAGAATGAAAAGAGTTAAGAAAAATATTATCTCCCTTATGTAGCTTGACATCAATTGCTTCTTCAATATGAGGTTTCTCTTGTAGTTGAATTTCACAAGTTAAAGGTAGGTAGTCAGGCTCCTCCATATTTTCTTCCATCGCTTTGGTGGTGTCTTCCTTTATTGGTTCTGGATATTTTACTTGTAAGGAATATGTGGATCAAGTAGTTCTTCACACTCATTCCATAATTCATCTAGATCTTTCTTCTCTCCCACATGTAGCTCAATATGCAATTCTTCATTTTTGTCCTCCTCGGGTTCATTCATAGGTTCTGGTTTTTCCATCATTGCACGGACATATTCAAATGCAAGTTCTACTTTGTTCTCTAGTTTTGCAATGTCATTTTTAAGTTCTTGCATCTGAACTATATCATAACCAGCCTCATCTACTTTTTCTAAATGTGGGTAGTTTTTACATGAATTAAAGAAATAATCATTTGAAAACATCATTTAAAAATATTTTTTTATGTTTTTTTAAAAAGTGTTAAATATTTATAATGAGATTGTGGCACTACCTCCCCAGAAACGGCGCCAAGTTTTTACGCACACCTGTCGTGGGGTGTGGAAAACCCAATTATTTACTAAGTTAAAATATATTATAGAGGTTAACCTAGGTTGTCTCCAGAGAGGAGTGCTCAACAATCATGTTTGTCACTTTAATATTAGATAATGAAGTTGGGTGGTTTTTGATATTGTTTGGTTTTGAAAACAAAGAAACGAAAGTAAAGATATAAATAAATTAAAATATTCAAAATAAATTAACAAAACATGTGATTAAAAATATTTAAAGGAATTGAGTGATCAGGTTGGGGTTGGTTTTTCAATTGTAATGTCATCATAGTTCCAATTTTATTCAATCATCTTCTGCTAAGTTGGTTTAAGTGATATTTCACGAGCACTTCCTATCACTCCCTTGGTAAATGGTGATGGTGAGAGTAAACCCTAACAATATATTAGCTCGGTCTTAATCTACTTCCTATGTTTTAAACATATGTATCAAATACCCTCAATTGAGTTAGGCAATTCCCGATCAGGTCTTGTTAATCCTAAACAATTAAGAATATTCAATACCCCTGCCACACGTACTAACGATCGCCGAGTACTTCACCACTAAGCCCGAATCTATTCCATCATATATAGACCAGAAACTAGTGGAGTGATATTATGAACATTTACCAAAGCAATAATAACAACATAATATTAAACCAAATACAATTGCATAAGATAATAAAACCGTTTATTATAATTTGAAACCAACACCACAGAAGAGAGAGAGAGTTTTTATTCAATCAAATTCAAGATCTCAAACATTAAAAAAGATAAAACCTCACCTCCCCCAATCATCTCATAAGTTTACCCCACCATGGTAAGGGTATTTTATAATGATGAGGAAGATGAAGGCATTTCAAAAATAATAAGAATAAATGAGTGAAAAGAAAGAACAGAATTTTCCCCTCCATAATCTGTCTTCCAGAATGATAGCTTCGGTTCCACCCTCTCCTAGAAGAATGAGGCCGAGGTCCCTTCTTATAGGAGGTGATAAATGGAGTTTTCCATCCACCCACGAAGTTTGAATGCATTTTGAGCCGTGTGGAAGGAGTTATGGCTGCCTAAATGTAAGAGACTTTTCCTGGACGCCAAACACTATTCCATAAACCCTTCTTTAACAATTGAATTGGAGGCCTTAATGAATGAATTTATTCTTGATATTTTTCTATCCTCTGAAAATTCTAGTAATATTTTGAACCCATCTGTAATCACTACATTTTGAGGTCTTTTGTCTGAGATATGATTCTTTGAATGAGTCATGGTCCATTCTGCTGGCCAGAATAACTTTGCACATTGACTGATTTGTTTTAGCCTGTTGGAGTTCGAATTGGAACTTGTTCCAGAAGAATAATTTGTATAAAACAAACCATTTCATCCTAAAAAAAATGAATCAGGTTAATTGGATACAAAATGTAGGAGTTATTCTCGAAATATAGAGGAAATATAAATCTGTTTAATGTCCAGAATTAACCACCTTTCACATTTAAGCTCAAAACTCACCAAAAGTCATAAAATAATGAAAATAATATCAAATTGATTAATGGGAAAGGATTAAATAATTTAAAAACATATTTATAAATATGAAAATATGAGCTCTGTCAAACTTCTTACTCACCATTCTCACCAGAAGTCTCACTAGTAATACACCATGGTGTGGTTTCATCTTCATTTCATAGTATGCTGTGAAGGATACTCATTTGATATCATCTTGAATCACAATAATTCTCATTTATTATGATATTAATTCATTTAATATTACTACCAAATATTCATATGAATTAATATATCTAATTCTTTATAATATTGAAATTCTATAAATCTCACTATAACTTTTTGTATCATTTAGTGTTTTACCTTTGCATAGGTGAAAACTACCTTTACACAGGTTTACTATTAACCTTTTCATATATCCTTACCATTATGCATGTATTTAATTACCATTACATAGATCTTCACTTACCTTTACATAAAATTTGTGACCTTTACGTAGGTACTCAGTTACCTTTATGAAACTCAGTACTTCTAGTGTTACCTTGACGTAGCACCTGGATTACCTTTATGTAAGTAATGTTACCTCCAAACGACCCTTATTCATCTCAAACCGACTACTACATATCCTT
Source organism: Viscum album (assembly GCA_963277665.1). Lineage (NCBI taxonomy): Eukaryota > Viridiplantae > Streptophyta > Magnoliopsida > Santalales > Viscaceae > Viscum > Viscum album. The sequence continues at coordinate 596,836,254 of OY728134.1, read as the reverse complement.
AAGACTTTTAGTGTTACCTTGTCATAGGTCCTGAATTCAGATTTACCTATACGTATCATGCTTCTAACCTTTACAAAGATCAATGTGATTTTGAATTACCTTTTCACTATTCTAAATGTTTCCAATTATCTTTTCATAGTTAATTCAATTATTAATGTTCCCTTATGTGGCCAGTTTAAATCAAGATTTTCCTTTACATAGGTAACAAATTCAACTCATAATCAACTTAGGGCTTTCTAAAACACTCTTAAGGACTTCCAAATTCCTTAAAATGTGGTATAATATGTTTTATTACCCATAAAAAATTGTCTATCTCTTTAAGATCAGTGAAAAAAACATCACAATTAAATGTATTATCCTTGAACTTGTAAATATAGTTGTTCCAAGTAGTACCCTACAATTATTTACTTTCCATTCATAATGACAAAACCTCAACATCTTTATCACATATCTATACACATATTGAAAGCTTATTATATCTTTCTTATTGACAAAAAATATAGTCACACATAGTCACTTTAATCTCCCCCTTTATAATTGTTTTCAATACTTATAATCATATTAAATGTCATGTGTAATCATTTATTTTCTCATCCTTATTGAAAATAAAATGCAAAGGTTATGTAGGATTTGGTTATACCTCACTCATTTACTCCTTATTCTTCTTAAGAAATGGGTTCTTCAGCCCGGTTCTCTTGTGAGAGAAGAATGAATTCTCATGCTTCCTTATAAATGAAACTTTAGTTTATTTAATCTAAGTATATGAAGGATAACTTAGTGTGTAAAACTATATATAATTCACCATTAAACCAATGGATATCCTTAATATTTTATTATGTGATACCAAAACCAAAAATCTCAACATAGAGGCTATTCAATAGACTTAGAATGTAATAAATACCCTGCACCCAACTCAAAAAATGCACTAGTAAATTTCAAGTGCAAGACAATTTACTCCCCCTTAATAAATATATTTTATTTTAAAATACATAAACTATCACTCCCCCTTTATAAATATAATTTTCATGATCAAAACATGTATAAAAATTATGATTGAAATACCTCAACTTTGATTTTTTGTAGGGATGTTTAAATTTCCATATTCAATGTAGATTGATATTTTTAATAGAACCTCTTCATGTTTGATCCCCCTAGAGAGATGCACTCAATTATTATCTATAATGGTAGTAATTAAACTCCATGAAGAGATATTTATCTTGCTATCCAACAATGAAAGATTCATCCAACTCCCCCTTTATGTGATGCCTTCAATTCCCTACAAGTTAGTTTATAATGAAAATAAATGGAATAATGGGGGGGGGGGGGGGTTGAAAAACAAGATCCATAGAAAGTGCATTAGGGATATGATTTATCACTCAACCCTATTATTTTATGTATCCTATATTCATCACTTATAAATATCTTCATGCTTGTGTCCCTTTTTTCTTCCAGATTTGAGATTCTTTGGACAACATAGAATTATTTATCTCGATTTCCTTGTGCGGGTACCCCTTGATGGGTGTAATAAATGTAATCTTCATATATTATATTCTTCTTCTTCTTGATATTACTATCTTTATATAGAATATAAATTACTTATTTATTACATGTTGTCCAGCTTGCTAAAATTTCCCACACAACTTCTTTACTTTAGATGTTTGCAAAGTTTGTCTATGAATAAATGTTAAGAAAATAATAGCATGATGGCTCTATCGGACGCATCTTCCACAAGTTCCTTTTAGTCTTTAATATTTTATTTTATTAGAATGATTTGATGATTTTATAGATAAAAACTTCTTCCACATGAGACTATTCTTCTTCCTCATAAAAACGCTCCACTTCCTTTATGAATTGTACCCCCTTGATTAATTCAACCTCCATGGAAGAGACATGTTATGCCAGAAGTTTAGTCATTACACTAGATGATAGTTATGAATGTTATAAATGATACTTATGAACATAATATATGATACTTACATAGCACATGGAAATAACCCTTACACAGTTCTCCAAACATAGCCATTTTTCAGCCTTAGCTTAATTTTTTTGGTTTTATTTAAATTAATGCAGAGCTACAACAACTAACTTCAAGTCATATCCACTCTTCTCATAAATTAATACAAGTTTTATTAAACAATTATATTAAAAATCATTCATGTGTGATATATATTGGATGATTTCTCAATAGATATATCACTTTAATATCCTATTCAAACTGGGTTAAACATTTTTTAATAACATCTCACACATTGTACAAAATATATAACACCTCATCAACTTTTTAAATGTTTTATGTAGTAGTTATAAATCCTTGATACTTTTCTTTAACATGAATAATAGTTCAAAAATCATAACATGTAATTGGTTTCTCATCCAGTAACTAGCTTCATTACCCATATTCCATGGGTAGTCTCTTTACTTACCTTTTCTATCTTAATCCACTTTATCTTTTACAAATTCAATGGAATATTAAAATATAAATTTCCAACATACATTTATGCTCACTAAATGATAAAAAATAAAACATTATCTTTACACATCCAAGGGAACATCAATATCCCCTTTAAAGTTGTAAATTCTAAATTTTCTTAAGATGTAATCCAATACTTCACCACCTAATTGATAGTAAATGAAAAGGATAGAGAGTTGGTCTCCTCCATTTTTAGAATTTTAGGGAATCCTTGAAATTCAATTCATACCCATAATTATGAAAAAAACTTCCAATGTATGGACTTCTCATATCAATCTCTTCAAATTTTAAGAAACTCATCTTCTCCCAATAAATTCATCAACTTTCCATGTTTTTAATTATTTCAATATGAGAAGGGTGGAATCACAATTTTACTTGCAATGTACCATCAACTAGAAAACTCCATGTCTACTTAGGATAACATGGTGTAGATAAAAAAAGTGAAACATTTAGACAACAAGTTTATCCATAAATAAACTACCACGTAATATTACTTTTTATTTTCTTTCTCACGGGGTTGTACAATTATATTTTCAAGAAAGTGTATAATCCTTTTTCTTCAATTCCATAAAATATGTCTAGAATTATATATTCTTGTGAAATGAATAATTTTTATAAGATTTTACTTCTTTAGTTTCTCCCCCAAGTGGTACCATACATTCTTCACCATGGTAGTTTCTAGGCATGTATAATATCATTTGTTAGTTTACGAGATGTGAGTATCATGGTATTAGAGTATAAAGATATCAAATCATGTAATTTTTTAATGTAATTAATTAGAGAATAGGAATATGAAAAATAGAAATTAGTGTATCAGAATATATGAAATAGAGTTTGAAACTAATAAATGAGAATAATATATCACAATACAGGGTTTCATTCGAGTGGAGCGTGCCTCGCGCCGCATCCTCAAGAGGTGTCTACATCTTATTGCGCCGCACGCCTTTAAAAAATATGAAGTCATATATGCAAAAAATAATTACAATAAGATTTTAATGACAAAGAAAATCTCCATATTAGGCATAGTTATTAATGGTGGGCACCGTGTCTAGAACTAGGTGCCACTACGCCATGCAACGCTTACTCAATTTCCCAGTTGAGATGACGCGTCGTGGCATGCGCTATGTTGCGCCATGGTGAGGTGTGGTGTTGTTCATGCCATTGCGTAATCATAATTTTTTTGTTTTTGTTTTTTTTGCACCTTTTTGAACCACTATCCCACCTCTATTAAAATACTTTATCAAAACAACCTGTTGTAAGTCAAGTGATGCCCCTCCCCCCCGACTCTATGCGATGCATTGATCGAGTGCCACAACTAAGCACAACCAGCAAGCCTATCATCTAACTTGTTATTTTTTATTATTTCAATGTGCTTATATGCCCTTTGTGTGCCATAAGTTAATATTTTCCACATGTTATGTTATGCATGAGATTTTTCATCATAGGACCTTATCAACATTGTGCTCCATGCGTCGTAAATAACCATTCCAATAGGTCCATAATTCAAGAATCATAATTATTTCATTAGAGAGACATATACATTATGTAATGTATATGAAAAATAGTTAGAACTCAACAACATATTCTATATCTTAGGAGTGTGTACATGTATTATTTTACTTTCCATTTAAGATATTTGTTATGATATTTTTATAAACATGTTATTTGTCTCAGGATTGATAGAAGTTGGATGTACAACATTGATCGGATCACTGATGAGTTTCAAAAGAAGTTAAAATATTTTTTGGACTTTCCATTTAATAATGATTCAGATGGTGGATTTATTTGGTACCCGTGTTTTGATTGCATTGGAAGACCATGGTTAAATCGTGAGGAAGTGAGTTACCATATCACAACACATGGTTTCCAAAAAAATATCATGTGTGGTATAACAATGGAGAAAGAGCTCAAGTGGAGAATGAAATTGATTCAGTTGAAAGGATTTTTATGAAAAATTTGATTTCTGATTGATTTCCATTTGTTTCTGAATCCAACTCCTCATGTTAACTAGTGCAAGAAGAAATGAATACCAAAACAAAATTTTCATCTATTGATCGGAATGATGAAGTTGAGAGTGTTAGAAATCCGATGGAAGATGCTAATACTCGAGTATATCAGGCATGTTAAAAAATGAATAAACTTTAGTTTTAATGCGATTATATCATGAGAACACAATGTATAAATTTATTAATACTCTATTTGACTATATTCTTAAATTTATTAAGGATTTACTACCTAATGATGCGTGTATTCTAGAAAATGATTACATGGAATCAAAGTTAGTTGAAAAATTTGGATTTTCATCTACTAAGATTCATTCTTTCCCCAAAGACCATTGTCTGTTCTGGATGGAAAATGCAGAGTTGAGTCAGTGCAAACAATGTGGTACATCAAGGTGAAATGCTAATAAAGATAAAACTCAATCTCGTATACCAGAGAAAGTGATGTGGCACTTTCCTTTAATTCATTAGCTTCAAAAACTTTTAATATCAGAACAAATGGAAAGTAATATGAGATGTCATGAAGATGAAATAAATAAGGATAATGATGAAATAGTGCATCCTACAGATGGGTTATCTTGGAAGAAATTTGATAGGTTACATCCAGATTTTGTAGCTGACCCACGAAATCTTATATTGAGATTATCCTATGATGGTTTCAACCCATTTCATCAAATGCATACTGCACACAGTACTTGGCCTATTTTCATTCACAATTATAACTTTCCTTCATGGATATCTATGAAGAAGACATTTACAATCATGAGTATATTGATATCTGAACCCATTGATCCTAGAAATGACATTGACATATACTTTCATTCATTAATAGATGAGTTAAATGAGTTTTGTATTGTTGGTTTTCAAGCACATAATGCATTCATTAATGAGTACTTTATGTTTTGTACATCTTTATTATAAACTATAAATGATTTCCCTACTTACGGAATGATGTTTAGTTGGAGTAAAAAAAGGAAATTATCCTTCCCTATTTGTATAAGAAATACACATTCTCAGAGGTTAAAGTTTCAATGAACTTTCAGCTTCATAGGGTATCGACGATTTGTATTGATGGATCATCCATACAAGAAAAATTGGAGACAATTCGATAATGCTATAGAGATAGACGAAACACCTCAACAAATGTCATGGAATGATATTGTTAAATAAATTGATGGCTTAAATTATGTTCTTATCAAAATTCAATCAAATATCAGAAAGAGAAAGCATGTTAATTTAAATTCCAATAATAATTGGATAAAGAAAAGTATATTATTTGAGTTTTTGTACTGGTCATCGAATTTATTACACCATTGTTTGGATGTAATGAATATTGAGAAAAACATTTGTGAGATGTTACTTGCTACTCTTTTAAATTTAAAAGGTAAAAAAAAGATGATTTTCAGTCACATCATGATTTGATAGATTGGGGTATAAGAGAAAAACTTCATCCTGAGTTAATTGTTCAAAATAAGTGGAAAGTCTCTTTTTCTTGTTATTTGATGACAATTTTAGTGAAAAAATAATTTATTCAGGTTTTGGAAAGTTTTAAGGTTCGAGATGGTTATTCAAGTAACATTTTGAAAAGGGTGAATACATAAGATGTGAAACTAAAATCTCTTAAAACCCATGATTACCATGTTTTGTTACATGAGTTGATTCCCATTGCCATTCAACATTTACTTTCACATAATGTTAGAGCTGTTGTGATTAAGTTATGTCATTTTTATCGAGACCTTTGTGCCAAAAGACTAAGTAGAATTTTTATTCAGAAATTGTAGAGAGATGCACTGATTATTCTTTATGGCTTGTAGAAATTTTTTCCACCATCACTTTTCACATGTATGTTACATCTGACTATGCATCTTCCCACAAAAGTTATTTTTGGTGGTCCAGTTTTGAGTCGATGGATGTATCCAATAGAAATAATGATGTTTACATTAAAATCTTATGTAAGAAATAAATATCATCCCAAATTCTCTATTCTCAAAGGATATTTAGCACAAGAATGCATGGATTTCTGTTCACAGTACTTAGATAACATCACTAAGAGGTCTAATTGACTAATGAGAACTGAAGATGAGCAATATGATCCCATTGAGCCTCTATTTCCTTCACTTCCCCAAACAGAGGGGATATTTGGATCATACTCATTGTGTACTTTAAGCAGGGAAGAGTGAGGAATGACTCATCATACAGTATTATTCAACTGGGGTGTTCTTGATGATTACATCAAGTAAGTAAACTAATAAATATGCATTTTTTTTCATTGTGTTATTTCTTCACATCTTCTAACATTTTAAAGCTTTCATATTTGTAGAGATCATTTAGAAATTATAAAAAGGATACACCGCTCTCTATCTATTAATAGGATGGAACAATTGAAAAGAAAAGAATTTACTACTTGGTTAAAGTCAAAGGTAATAGATTTATTTTTTTTCCTCATAACATAATCACAGGTATCTATTTAATATTTGATGTTAGTATCTTTCAGGTTTTAACTTTACCAATGAATAATGTATCATATGAAATAAGAGAACTGTCATTTGGTCCAAAAAATGTGATACATGATTGTAATTCAATGGTTGTCAATTTATTTAAATTTGTTATAAATAGCTATGCAACAAAAATGACAACGCAGCATGTCGATGTCATGATAAGCACTAAAAATATATTGTTATGCCAATGCATCAGGAAAACAACCTCAATAAGAAAATATATCATATTATGGGGTTATTTCATGAATCATTTTATTAGATTACTATTCACATGGTCATGTCGCAATGATGAAATGCAAGTTTTTTGATTCAATGACATGAAAAGGCATGCATATAGATAACTATAGATTTAGAGTGATTGATATAAACTGCCACCTTCATACTGATGAACCTCATATTCTTGCATCATAAGCCAGACATGTGTTTTATGTAACTGACCCATTAAAACAACAATTTGGTGTTATTGTGGATGTAATTCCTAGAAATATTTTTGATGAAGGCATGGATGATAATGATGTTGTAGATGAACATATCTGTATTTATTAAAATGTTTCATTTGATGAAACAGATGATTCAATTGTTAGAATAGACTATGAACCAGAAATTGTCACAGAGAATACATAGCATTGGCACATATGTAAGTATTTATCTGATATTATTGTAATATTGTATGTGTTTTTTTTTAAATTTCATACATGATATCAAATTAACTAGTATTTCCTCATACAATTTCATGAGATATGATGTGTTTTTTTAAATAATGTGTTGATTATGACTTAAAAATATCAAACATTAAACTATACAAAATACTTTTTGAAATGAAATACTAATTTGTTTATATTCCCATAATATTATTTTTGATGACAAGTAGAGTCGAGATATATTTCTATAAATGTATCGGTCATGTGTACAACATTAAATCAAAAATGTTGGGTGAATGATTATTGGAATTATTGTGAATTCAGAGATGAAAATTAATTTATAAAATGAAGAAAAGGTTATAATTTGTAAAACCTAGGAGTAGGATTACTTAATTCAAAATGTTTGAAACTTTATGTTTTACTACCTAGTTCAACCTTAAAAAATGAGAAAAAGGTTAAAATGAGAAATCAAATTTCATAATCTATAAAAAACATAAAAAGTGACAAAAAATTATTTGGTAACCTTACTATAGAAAATCCAGGAGATGTTATATTGTAGTACCTGGGGAATAAAATTTTAAAGTAGGTCAAAACGTGTAAAAAACATATCTTTAATTAATAGTGATTATGTGATAGAAGAGAGCTTCAAAACATGTAATAATAATGTGATCATATATTAGTTACCAATTATTCTAGACGTTCTAAAGTAAAAGCAATATCAAGGGTTGAATGAATTTCTTCTTAAATTTACGAAGACACACTGGAGGTGAATCAATCTATCTAGATATATAAGAATAATAATGCTTAGTAGTGAGGCCACCTTGCCTAACCAATATTCAAAGGGAGTGGTATTTACCATTAAAACCATAACAATGAATATGATCTACAAATTTAGGTGAAATATTCTCTTCAATATGAATGGGATGATTAATAGATTCACCAATTATAAAATGATCTAGATTTGATAGAATTGGTCAATATTGATCAACATGTGTAACAAACCAATTTGTACTATAGAAATTTGGAACAAATTACCTAGTAAGAACCCATTTGAACTACTACATAATTGACCTGTATGAGTCACATAAGGTTGACTATAAGATTTATTATTTGTAGTAGAAGTTCCCTTTATAAATCCTTGAAAATAATTCATCCTTATGGAATCATGTTGAAGTAGATGGTTTTCAATGTAAATGTTAAAGAAACCCAACATTTATGGAATCCTTAGAGTCCTAGTTTCTTAATGTCAAGGAAACCAAATCCAGTTAAATTAACAAAAATTACCCCATGAAACATTCACAATCTTTCTCATATATACTACTATTCCAAATAAAATTATGGATGGAATTTTCAATCCTCTTCCACAAATCCATAGGCTATTTATATATATGAAAACCGTATAAAAACAATAATATAATCATTGAATTAACAAGATAGAACTGGAATACCTAGGATAAGGACCTACCTGTATAACTACCAAGTTGAAGAATATTGACACATTCAAATGTTTTGAATTAACACTCCCAAACCATTATCTCTAAGATAAACCTACACTGTTTATGAGAAACAATCATATAAGCAATATCACCCAATCTCATTTCCCCCACATTACTAATGATATTTTGAAAGGTATTACCAAACCAAATGGGTTTGTATCCATCCACTTTTGTAGAATTATCTCTCTTATGGATAAGGATATTAAACCAAGAACTATTTCATAAAAATTTAAACCCTACTAGTTAAAGAGAGAATCAAAGTTTCTAACTAGAGAATTGGATATATCCCCATCATTATTAATGGTATCCCCATAAAAAACAATAGAAGAGATATATTTTTATCAATCCTCTCCTTATCCAAAATATTAAGGAATATAGAGTTACTATTACCATATTTTAGAAACATAAAATGCATTTTCTCAAAAACAATCTCCTTGGTATTAAGTAGAATTTCAAACTTAGTATATTATTTTAAATTTACAGGTCAATTTTTTTATTATAATGATGTTAGAAGAAGAATAATATGGAGAAATAAACAACGTATCAGAGATTTAGGCATGTATTCTCTGATAACCATTGTAAGTACAATTTATGTTTGAATATTATGTTCTTTCATATTATTTATCTTGTTATCGTTAGTTTTATTTTATCATCCATGTTATTTTAGGATACATCATCGAGGAGATGGTTGGATTATGATGTGTATGCTGATAGTATGGTGGGGGTACTAGTACAACCAATTCTATAGTTCAACCTACCACTATGCCACTTCAATCACAGGGAGGTCATTTAGTTTGGCCTCTCTTCATCCAGTTTTGTTCACTAGGAGACCATCCTTCGATTATTCAATCTCTATATTTTCCATACCCACCTTTTCCATATCCCTTTTCACCTACACCCACACAGGATGGTAGTTCTCAGGCTCCCATCCCTTATTACCCATTCCAACCATTTACTGTACAGGGCACTGCTCCCCCATATATCCCACTGTCATATCCATATCTATATCCACCCTCATCTGTATAGGGCTATCCATTAGGTTTTTCCCACCATAAGTACACTTATCATCATCAACTATACATAGTACTCCTACTATAGATATCCCACCTACCACATAGGCTGCTCCCCCTCCTCTAGACACAACACTTTAGCGGTCAGAAGATCCCCCATCTATCAGTATGTGTTTAAACATTATTGATAGTGATTAATGATAAATTCATATATATTATTTTCCTTTACCAATTATTTTTCATGATTAGCTATAACCTCCACCAGATGACAAGGCCACATAAAAATGTGGGAGGTTTGGAATCAACACACATAGATCATGCTTCAATACAATGAGAGTAGAGATATAATTAAAAAAAAGGTAAGTAATGTAAAAGTTTTATGGGAATAATTGAAAAACATGACAGTATCATTCTGGTTCAACGAATAGTTAGAGGGAGGTTGGAGAACAAATAAACAATAATGCATGGGAAAAGATTTGGGTAAGTAATATTAATAAACTTTTATATATATTAATTTATAATATTTTCTTAAAAAATATTTTTTCTAATGCAGTTTCGATATCACATTCCTGATGGAAAAAATGCCAAGGATGAAAGATTAATGGAATTAGGTGATATGTGGAGAGCGTATAAGTTTGAATTGTATACTGGTTGGAAAAAAAGAGTCAATATGAAGATTAAAGAAATTACAATCATTCATGATTGCCTAATATCACAATATAGAGAGATGACCGACTATTGGAAGATCCCAGAGTTTAAGGTATTAGTTAAATTTTTATATATAATCATTTATTTATTTGAAAATTATTTTTAAAGTATAAATTAATTATTTTATTTATGTAAATAGAATTATAGAATTTCTTTTTTATAGAAGATATCAAAAAAAAAGTGCAATGAAATACATTCATGCTCTTGGACACACTTCACTCCTAGATCATGAGCAAACCCAGGTAATTTAACCTTTAAAATATTTAAATGGGATCCCATTGTGCATTTATGATTTATGGATTATACAAAAAATCCAATATTTTATGTCTAAAATATTCAAATGGGATTCTAATGTTGATTTATTTCTTTATTTTTTCCTGAAAAAGGCATTAAATATCAAGGGTCGCGCTCCTCGCTCTACCTTGTTTTGTACAAGTAGGGAAAAAAGATATGGTACTGTGGTAAATAAAAACACTTAGGAGATGATTAAAAGTATATTTTAATTTCTTTTATTTTGACTTAATTTAATTCTTTATATTATTCTATTATTTTAATTTATGTTATATTACATTGAACAGATTGCTTTGGAGGTATTGGAACAAAAAGAACCCAACAATTTGGGGCCGAACGATCATCTGCATCAAGTATTAGGAGATGAGCATCATGGAAGAGTGAATTTTTAACCTGGGAAGAAGATTTTACCATCTAGATACTAGTATTCCAACAACATTTCTTCGAGTACCAGTTCTGGTATGGTTACAGTGGAACAAATTAATGTCACAATAGAACAAGCAAAAGTAGCTCAAAAAGAAAAATCAAAAGACGATAAATGAACATATAATGAAAGCTATGTATGATCTTTCTTTTACACTTCCACCAGAATCTACTATAGTGGTTGATGTTTGTTTGATATTGATGTGTTCTGTTTATGTAGATCCCTCTACTTCTACCAGTGTCGGTTCTGATGTCGATGACAATGGTGATGATGATGCTGGTAGTGTGAGAGGTGGTGATCGTGTTTTTATAGGAGGTGTAGATGAAGGTTATCATGGTTCTGATGATACTAATACTGATGCTCACTTTTTATGTTAACTCTATTTTTGGTTTGTTTCTATGTTGTATTTTATTACGTAGTTAAGTTTTATTATTGTTATATTGAATTGTATTTTGGTGTGTTTGTCTGTTTCTACATATATTGAATTATTGTATTATGGTGTCTATTTATATAGTAGTTAGGTTTTATTATTATTATATTGAATTGTATTCTCCTTCTATGTGGCCACCACGCATCCCCACTGACACAATTCCAAGTCGATCACCTTCCAACCTCCTCCAGCGCACCTTCAATGGTATGTGTTAATAAAATTTTGAACCAGTTTTTTATGTTTTTTTATGCTGAATATGTTAAATGTTTTCCTTCTAAACTATTTCTACTTTTACTTTTGTGAGTGGACCATGCATGAGTGATACAGTCAAAACCTTCCACAAGCTGGACCCACATGAGCCGACCCCTACCCTTTTTATGAACCATACTCCTCTTGCTCATATTCAGTCTTCTTCCTTTATCCACGCACTTTTGTTGCATCATGTTCATTTTTGTTGAATGATCCTCTGATTAATTGTAAGTTCTATTTTATTTTGATCTGTTCATATTTTATTCATGTTTTTAGTTTTTCCTTGTACATGATTTTTTTCCAATTAGATTGTGCAATATCATGATGGTTTACTTGGAAAGTGCTTGAGTGAATGTTTGATACTTTAAATTTATTGTAGTATGTTATCACTGCAAGGAAGGAAAAATCAGCCACATATGGGGTGGAAAAAGAACTAAATAAGAATGACCCATTAGAAAATTCCCCTCAAACTAAAATACAAGTTTATTTTTTACACACCTGAGGGAAAAGGTATGGTCAAGAATTTAGACCCCTTTACAATATATAATTACCATGTACCAAATGATTCAATAATAAGGGAAAATTTGAAGGGATCTTCATGTACTAAACACATTGGTCATTAGAATTTATAGATCTAATATCTAATAAAGAACATATTTCCCAACAAAGGAAATACTATGATAACCTTCAATAGATTAATGTTGTGATTTTGGGAGGGGCCTGGGCTGGGGGGCTACTGCAGGGGGGGGGGGGGCTGGTTGGGGATGGGCTGAGGGGTGGGGACTAATGGGGGGTTTGGGGGGGGGCTAGTGGGAGTGTGTGTGCTGCTGTAGGGGGGCTAGGATGGGGGGGGGGGTGCTGGTTAGGGCTGGGGGGGGGGGGGGTTAGGGTCTGGGTTGGGGTGGTGCAAGGGGGTTGGGGGTGTTGGTTGGGGCTTGGGGGGGATGGTTGGGGGGGGGTGCAGGGGGCTGGGCTAGGGGGTGGGTGGGTGCTGGTTGGGGCTGGGCTGGGGGGGGCTGCTGCAAGGGGGGTTACTGCTGGGTTGGGGGGTGCTGGTTGGGGCTAGGGTGGGGGGGTGGGTGATGGTTGGAGTGTCGGTGTTGTGACAATTCTAATTTGGGTATTGCAATTTTTTTGGACTGTTAATTTTTTGAATAATTATAATATAGTAATTCCTATGACAGTAATTAGCTTAGTTTCAGGAAGTTTTTGAATATTTGCCTACATTTTCATATGCTATAGGAATTCATGATTCTCCCTTTTGGAGAATCTTCATTCAAAGAATCCATGATTCTCCCTTTTGGAGAATCTTCATTCAAAGAATCCATGAAGATGGGTGTAGAAGTATATCATCACTTAAAGGTGTGATCTTGTAGTTGTTTTATCTTTCAATTTCTCCCCAAAAAAATATTAGCTTATATATTTTGTTGCTATCTGTCTTCAGGTTGTTATTAAGATAAAGTATGGTCAAGATGCAACCAATATAGGTGATAAAGGTGGATTTTCTCCTAATATCTAGGTTTTTTATGACTCACTAGGCCTATGTGTCTCTATTTTGTAGTATTTTTGTAACATTGTGTATTTCACCATTATTTTCTAGTTGTCTGTTTCCTGTTTTATCTTTTAATCATTTAACATTTTAGGTGAAAAAGTCTACACGTATTTTTTAAAATCATGTTTTTAATGGTGCATTTTTCTTTTCTCCCTTAAAATTTGTAGGAAAACATGGGGTCTTGAATTATTGAAGACATCCATATGAAAAACTTGATATGCTAACAAAGTAAGTTGTGCTCTTTATGTTCCCGATATCAATGGTGGAATTTATTAACATTTTCTTATTTATATTTTATCTAATGTTGTAATCAACCACAGATATCATGATAATTTCTCAAATATGCAGTTTACTTTCATAAAGAGTTAGTTATGAAACAGTATCATGAGATTACTTTGTGAATACAATATCATGATAATCACATCATTCCTATAGAGTATCCACATCATTCCTGTAGAGTATCCACATCATTTTTGTATAGTTTCATTCCACATTATTCCTGTATAGTAAGAATACAATTTACACATATATGCATATAGTTTACTCATATGATTTATTCATTTTGTTTCCAACAGAATTATGTAATGTAATTTACCAACATATTTATGAAAATGAATTATATAGCTGAAACAATATGTAATAACTACAATTAAAATTATTTTAGGTATATTTTCTACTTTAAATTATATCAGGTATATTCAACACCACTGTATTCCCCCAACCTAGTATATTCCATATTGTCAACATCTTAAGGTATCTCTTCCTCTTTGTATGCCCAATTAACTTATTATTTATAACTTCTTATATTGAAATTTCATGTATTATCTCTATTTGATGAATCTTTATCGACTATTCCTCACCCCATATGTATCATTTACATACATAATTCATTGGTAACTACTTTAGTGAAATTTTTACACTATGATATTCTCTTTATTACTTATCACCAAGAATGTATTTATATATACCATTTTGGGATTCTATATGTTTTTTTCATAATAGTGAATTTAAAATTTTTATTACATTTACCATATATCTTCATGTAGGAACTTCAATGTGAATTCATGGGCTAATATTGATTGGGACTGCACCTATTTCCATGGGTCGTGATGGTTCTTGTGATACTGATATTGAGGTACATTTCAGATGTAAATTTTATTCTTTCTTTATACATTGAATTTTATCATATAGTTTTGTTTTATTTTGATGATATTGATATTGAAATTTTATATTATTTATCTTGGTTTTTCATGAAAGGTGGATGTCAATTAGGGTATCAAAATCTTTCTTAAATGAACACTCATCAATGATCTTATTCCACAATTAATAAAAAAAATAAAATCCCTCATAACTAATATGAAGTGTTAAAGTAGTAAAATAGGGAAAAAACCAATTTTCTTGGATCTCCATGACCAGGATAATACAAAGGACATGCAACAAAAACATGTAATGCACCATAAACAATAAGAAAATTTATTTTTCAATAAAATTTAGAATGGCCTCTCATAGTAATATGTATAACATATAGTGGTATTATTTAAGGATAATAATCCCAACCACATTACAAAACTTTGTCCAACCCTAGACCATGACTATTAATCCTTTTGACCACATGCATATGAATCCTGAAATTCCCTTCTCATAAACATAAAATCATATTAACTCATAAATCCCATGCTCAAGGAATCTATACTCTACATGGATCAACTATCTATGGAATAACATATGACTTATGGTAATTAGTATATCTAGAGATGTTATCCATTTAGCCATGATTATTATACCACTATATTCTGTTAAATTAGACTTATTACTAGCCACCTAGAATGATACCAATCCATATGTTGGACATCACACATACTCATAATATACCACCCTCCTCTAACAAGTTATTTTTTAAAAATTCATCACATTGGAAAAAATCATTTTATGCCACTTATTTAAATAATACATGTTACAAAAACACTATTTTATGTTATTTATATATTCAAGCATACATGTTCTTGATAAAGTACTACAAGAAATGCAAGTAGGTATATATTTTCTTATAAAACTAATATTTTTATGTTATATATTCAAGCGGGCGTGTTCTTGATCAACTACTATGATCTGAACAGGTATATATTCAAGAGGGTGTTTATGTTATTATCTCAATATATGTCCTTGAATAACTACACCTTTTAGGTAGGTATGTTCTTGATAAAATATTATTTTTTAAGAAGGTATATATTCTTGATAAATAATATTTGTTTCTAAAACACTATTTTATATAGGGGGTGTGTATCTTCTATTTATTTTTCAGCAATCATTTTTCAAGAAATTATATACTTATGTGAACCAGTGTGATTATACCACACTATGACTTGGGTTCATTATGGTAAATTTAAGTGCTTTGAAGTTTTTTTAAAATATCCTTAGTGCATTTAGTGATGAGAATTGTATTTTTATCTTGACCCATTATAGGGTAAACCCAAAGTTTAATTTTTATAATTACATGATGCGTGCCCTTGAAGCAGATTTTAAGAAAGTTGTTCAAATTAGGTGAGTGATCTACCAAAAGTAACCTTTTTTTCTTTTTTGAAATTTCTAAAGCTTCTCCTAATTAGGTATTCTTGAAATTTACAAAGCTTCTCTTAATTAGGGATATTTAAAGGAGTTTTTAGGCCTGAATTTTTGAAAATGTTGTTCATTATTGAAATGAATTAAGAAATATTATTTTGGTTGTTTTGTTATTGACTAAGTTTCTTCAATTACAGTTGGTATTTGTAGTGTGTTTATTATTCCTCAATTTTTCTAATAAGCTTATTATTTATTTCACACATGATGATCTTTATTATTTATTTCTCAATCTCTCTCCCTCACACATGGATGTATTCAAGTTTTATATTTTAATATTTCTAAAACAAATTCAATTTCATGTTGTAACTATAATAATCTTAGCCCCAACTAGATGGGAGTGGCGTGGGTATAAATTTTAACCCTAAAACTTTTATGATTATATGTTCTATGGTATCTCATATTCACATGTTAAGTCTTATGGTTCATTTGATAACACTTATTGAAAACTAATTATAGCATTTATCACTTATGATAAGCAGTTAGAAAAAATAAGTGTCATTTGTTCTATTCATGAGAAAATAATTGTAGTTAAATGAAGAAATGAATTGGGGAGAGAACAAGAAAACGGAGAGGCTGAATAATTTTAAAATAAAACATACAACTTGTTCTAATTATTCCATGTATGTATGTGTGAGATAATGCTATTGAAACTATATAACCGTAATGTTAATAAATATGAAAAAAGATCAAATTTAAAATAATGATATACTAAAATTAAACCCATGCACTATGATATGAAAAACTAGTGAATGTACCAAAGTATTAGTGATGTTTTTTTGTATACATAAATGAATATCCTTGGTGTCAAAATATTACACATTCTTATTTTCATATGTAGGTTGACACACATATTTTTAGATAGACTTCATTCCCTTCATGGTTAGTATTGTCATCATCATAATTATATATTTATTCCATAAAGAAATGTACAAGGAAAATACAAGGCCTAGGGAGGGAGACACATTTTTTGTGTGGTTAGTATTGTAACATATCATTTTAATGATCTAATGATGATTCACATTCCCATGCACTGGCATTCTTGTTTTAGTGATTGTTCACAATGAACCTCAGTGACAACTTTTACTTTATATGGGTACTAAAATGGAGCATGTGATTAATGAGTTGACCCATGAAGTTGATGAGAAACATGTATCCATTGAAGGATATTTGGTGGTTCAACCATCGGGTGACTACTGGTTCCACCGCCCCAAAATTGTTATCACACTGATTCACATAATCTTGTTCCAGAATTCTTTTGAGTTGACTTTCTTATTTTGGATATGTGTAAATTATTTATTTTACTTCATCCATTTGTTTTTTTTCTTAAAAAAAACCATGGTTACAACTGTTTTATAGGTTCAATATGTATTTGACTCATGAATTATGGGAAAATGTGGGCTCATTATTCCCAAACTTGTTATCAGGTAAGATCATACCCTATATTTTCTTCTCCTTTGTATATTTTATCCACTGAAAGTGAATGTGACATTTTTCAGGGAATTTATTAAGTTCTTATATAGTTACAACACCCTCCCACTATACGCCATTATGAATCAGGTAAATAATTTAGGTATCTAAGCCTAGTATCCATGATTATGTCTCACTTTGGTACACCTGCATATGACCTCTTCCCTCTTTTTTATAGCTATAGGAAGGTTGTCAATATATTTATCCCAAGAGATAGGACTAGTGAGTCACAAGGTTTTTCATTTTTACAATACAAGTATAGTGACGGAGCACATAAGGCTATTGATTGATGGAAGGACTGTTAATGATAGGGAAATAATGGTTAAGTTCTCAAAGTATGGGCCTAATGTAGAGAAAATTAAAAAGGTGAGGATAATTGAACCATTACCCAAAAGAAAAGGATCCAACTAAAAACCGTGATAGGCATGATCAAGTAAGGAACTCTTTGAGGGAAATGGAATATCTCCATCGAAGTATAAGCCATAAATATAGTCTCAATTACCACAAATAGTGGGGAAGGGGTCGATATGATGACCCCTCACCATAAGAGTAGAAGCATGATTCATTTTTTTGAAAGCATGGTTTAAAGTAGGAGCAGGAGTCATTCTATGATGACCCCTGACCAAGAAAGAGTAAGAGTCATTATGTGATGACCCCTGGCCACAAGAGAAAAAGCATGAGTCATTATTTTGAAAGCAAGAGAAGGATCCATTCTATTAAAAATAGGACTAAGAGTCATTCAAGCAGGAGCATGAGTCAGTTTTGTTGAAAGTAGGAGCAAGAGTAGTTCAAGTAGGAGCAGGACTCAGTTATGTTAAATCAAGAGCATGAGTCATTTAAGTAGAAGAAAGAGTCATTCAAAAGAACAAAAATGTGTAGGAATGTGCATAGAAAGGGAATGTTTGGGGTCTTCTCTTCCAAAATTATATGATTCACAAAGCCCTTCCCCTCTGAAATCAGATGCAGGTTTGGGGAAGACTTCTCTACTTTCAAAACAATGTGCATGTTTTTATGTTAGAATTTTCAGTTACTTTTCATGTTTCTAAAGCATTTTTGTGTTTTGTTTCTGTTAAAAGTGGCTGTTTAAGATGGGAACTTCATTTAAGAAGTAAATATTTGAAGAACACATCCAGCAAGGGATTGTGGGTTGGGTACAAAAGGCTTGAAGGAACCAAGGTTTCTGAATGGCTAGTGTGAATAGTGGTACAAGTCAAGTGATTCCATGACAGGGCATTAAAATGTATAGCAGGGTTCATATAGAGTGGAATTCTATATTTTTTAGGCTTATTTTTATCTTTGATGTAATCACACTAATGAATTATATGTAGAAAATGCCATTTCTTTCTTTCCTCTATTATATTGAACTTATTTGAACTAATGAAAAGCTTAGTTCATGCTAAGATTTCATGATTTTTGTTTTCTAGAAAGTGTAGGCTATAGCCACAGCTTAAAACTGTGGCTATAGCTCTAGTGCCATGGTGGAAACCATAACTATAGGTCTAATTCCACAATTTCTAGTGTGGCATTTGACCTATAGCCATAATTTTAAACCATGGATGTAATTTGAATGGAATAATCTATAACCACGGTTTAAATCATGGCTATAGGGTTGTAGCCATGGTTTAAA
Organism: Viscum album; assembly: GCA_963277665.1. NCBI lineage: Eukaryota > Viridiplantae > Streptophyta > Magnoliopsida > Santalales > Viscaceae > Viscum > Viscum album. Next base: position 596,816,772 of record OY728134.1, on the reverse strand, counting down.
CCATGATAATATACCTATAGCCACAGTTCTAAATTGTGGCTATAGCCTTGACCCTATTTCCACACCAATAGGATCCACGGTTTTCCAAACCGTGGCTATAGGTAATAACCATTTTTAGGACTTATAGACATGGTTATAAAGCGTGGTTATAGTTTTAATTTCTAGTAGTGGGTAAATAATAATTAATATCAAAGGATTTTATCATAAATAATTTTTTTTAAAAGAATCACTAGAATATTTCTTGAGAAAAATACCATTTACACTTTGAAATCACTTATTTAAAATCTAAAAAATTACAAAATATTATGGATGAAATTTTATTTGAAAATAACCATGAAAATTTGTAAAGTAATTTTAAAATCATTGAGTGGTCATGACATTGGTAAATTCTATTCAGGCCGTATAAAGTTAAAATAAAACATTCCTTTCACACTTTTGTAAAAAGTCAAAAAAGTACCTCATTTAAAAAATGATAAAAATATTCCTTCAAAAAATTTGTATAGAAAGTAAAAATTGGGTAAAAATTAATTTAAACAATCATAGGAGAATATTAAAACTTTTTTGAAAATATTTTAGAGAAAACATGGTCATGGAAGAAAAATTATTTTCAACCGACTAGTAAAACATATCTGGTTTTCCTTAAATTTTTTTTTTCGATCTCTTGAGAACTTAAGGTGAGGAAAATGAAAGAAAAACATGTATTCTATATAAATAACTAGAGTATAAGAACATGAAATATATTTAACAAATAAGGATTATATAATTTCCTTAATGTAAATTCAAGCATAAACAATCCCGATTAAAATAGGATTGTAACATAAATCCCTTACCTCAAGTCTCGTTTTTCTTTGTATATATTTGAACCTACTATATAATAAATATAGATTCATTATACATGTATTCCAGAACCATAATCATATATATCATTCCATTTATGATTTAATCATGGCATCTTGTCACTCGTTTATTAACAATTTGTTATTAAAATCATTGTTCTGGGTGATAACAACTACATTTTTCATGCAAGCTTCACTTAGGCAATTATGATCCTTGTACTTTAATCATGGTTCCATAATTTAAATAATATTAATCATGATATAAATATCATATATTTTTATTATATATATATATATATTTAGAGTCATCCATCAAAGGTAGAGTTAGAAAAATAAATTACACCGTTCATGGAAATGGTAGGTCGCACGTACACATGAACGTTGTTTCCATTTTTTAACAGATGGAACAAAATAAAGGTAAATAATAATTCACCTTTCCAGAATCATTATTATATCATATATATAATATATATTTATTTAATATATCATTATTACCATCCATGTAAAGCGAAAAAAAAACAAATCACATCATTTCATGGAGGTTATAGTCCACACGTATGCATGAGTGACATTATCGCTTTCAAACAGGCTATAAGGTATGATGGTAGATGTGATATTATAATTAAATAAGTTTAAATATGTCATAAATATCATATATAAACTTTAAACCCATCATAATAACCATCCATAAAATATGGTGATGGAAAATGAATATCACTATGTGAAGATAGTAGGCTGTACGCATGCACGAGCAATACTTTCACTTCCCATTTGATGAGAAAGGTGGTGGATAATGGTGATACCATAATCATAATAAAATTTTAGTATTTTTAGGATACTGATGTTATTGTGTTATGATTAATACCATATAATCAGAGGAGGTTTACCGTATTGTCATGACACATCAAATTGATTATGATCTTAAGGTTGATTTATAGTCTAGGGAAGACCCTAGGTCATCTCTCAAGGAGAGTTGGTAGCTTATAGTGTGTATTTTTAATAAAGATTACTAAAAGAGGGGGGTTATTTTGAAAATAGTTTTAATAAAATAACTTAACTTAAAGAGTTTAATAGTTGACAAGCTAAGTGGATTTTGAAAAATATGAGACAAAGGGGGTCATTGTGATTTCAATACACACATTTCAAGTTCATTGTTCTTAAAGATTCATTCAAGTTTGGAGGGATTCTTTGGTTGAAATTAATTGGAATCCTGATTAATTCCTAAGATTTTATTTCAATGCTTACAGAACCAAACCTTGATGTAACAATGGTATTGTCAAGGTCCAGAACTTATGCATGGAATAAGAGCTTCAAAAGAATATCGAAATCTCAATAATGTGGGTATTAAAAGGATTCTTGTGCTGTCCAATCGAAACAACACAAATCATGCACTCAAAACCTCACACCGATCAGTTTGAAATTAAGAGGATAACGATCACATATATCAAAAAAGCATTCAAATATGAAATAATGTAAGATAAATTGAATGAAATGTTTAAACACCCAAATTACTCCAAACCAGTATCTAATATATGCGTTAGAACTCCCTTGACATGTGTGTAGATCCCTCACAATGAATGCCCACAGTTTAGCTTGACATCGGGAAGAGGAGGAAGCTCAGGTGGAACTCCTTATTCATTATTGACCCCTCTATGAGGACTAGGGACTCCAGAACTTATAGGATGAGGATATGAATAATCTGGAACTCTAAATTGGTAGCACTTCACTCCTTGTACGAAATTCCAAATGAGGTTCCCATGGTTTCTTTTTATAGCCAAAATGGGACATGGTTTTGAGCACCTTGTTTTTGAGATACCACTTGTGTCTCTGTTTTGGAATAGTATAAATCCATATCACGACTTGGAAAAAATATAAGAGTTGTTGGAAGGAATATTGAATGTATCCATGTCAAATTTGGAGGCCATTATATATCTTTATTGGGATATGTGGTCAAAATAACGAACTAAACTTTTGAATTCGGGTAGATTCTATCCCCAGGACAGGATGGTTCAGACAGGCCACCAGATGACTGAATTGGGCTTAGGTTCCTTGAGAAGAGTTGTATAACATGATGTTTTGGATATTAATACAAAGTTTCATCCCATTTTGATGCACATTATTCTTTTAATTCTCAAAACAGTGGAAAGATGTTCGTGGGATGCCATGCAATTTGACCCATTTTTCTTCTAGATCATCTTCAGGGCCTCTAAATCACCTCCACCTTCAATGAAAATATCAAAACAAGTATAATTTCCCCTTTTAACAATGATAAAAACAAAAATAAATTAATCAAATATGAATTGAAATTTTTTATTATATTTGAAATTTACAATACAAATTCAGTTTAATACAATGATGTAAGGGTGAAAATGAAACAGTGAATCATAGTGCGATCACACCCCAACACCTAAACATTTTCACTCTAGGGAAAAGTTAAATTTTCAGAAATTATGAATGTAGATATTTACAACTTCATAATGATTTAACATTCAATGAAAATTTAATTCCTGATAGAAATGCGATCAAAGCAAAACTCACACAAATGAGTTATTCTCAGGGATCAAACAAAAAAATGTCTCAAAAAATGTACCAGCACAAAATTCAAAGAGTTGAATGATATAAATTTAAGAAAATAGTTTAAAATATAACCATTGAACTAATTCTTTATGTGTGTGTGTGAAAACCATTTCATGCCATTCTTTCCACTTTCTATCGAGTAAATATAAGTTATTTTAAAAAATGTCTATTTATATGATCCTTTCCACTGAACCTGCCTTATATCCTTTGAAATAAAATTCAAAGACCCACTCACTTAAGCATTCCTAGAAGTCAAACCATAAGCTCCCGACCTAGATATCCCCATACGCTACACATTTCATCACTCCCCTCATTTATTATTTTTTTTTCAAAAGTTTCACTCGAAAAAAATCTCACACTCTTCTCCCAACCCATGTTTGATCTCCTCACGACACTAATCATAATAGTTATAACAAGATTAAAGGTCTAGGAAGGGTGGTTTTTGACCCGCCCAATATATAACCCTTTTTTAGGGTGTACAATAGTCAGATAACAATTACACATGCATAGGTCAATATGGTACAATAATGAAATAGATCATATAAGGAACGAACGTATGGAAAAATGATTTTTGAAAGTAGAGAAAAATAAACCTAAATTATATTTACCTTTTATTAAGTAGAAATTTTCACACTTCATGGTTGGATGAAAAGTTGTGTGGAGAAATTAAGTGACACAATTTTCCTTTAAACTATTCACAAAAAGGGCACCATTCTTCTCAAAGGTTTCAAAATGATACAACCATTTATATCATTTACAAAGAACTAAATTTAAAAAGAAAGTCACACCACAATATTTAATTCTTGTTGAAATTAATATTTCATCAATTTTTTTTGAATGTTAAAACAACATGAAATATGAACATTCCACATGAATTTTCAATAAATTACATAATTAAATAGGCATCATTTTCCATGATAAAGTGGGCATAAAAAAAAATTTAATATTCAGTCACAAAGGCAAGTGATAGGGAAATGGGGAAAGTAACAATACAATTCAGCAAGCTAAAAAGAGAAAAAAAAAGATAATGAAAATTTCTAACTAACCGAGGAATATACCCACACCCCACACACCTAAAGCGAACAATTTCCTTACTGAATTAAAGTAGATATAACATGTAAGATAATTTATAATTGAATCACAATAAGCAAGTAAGTATAATGGAGGGGTACGAACTGAATTATTAGCAGTGCAACATTGAGTTAATCTCCTAAATGTTTATCACTGAAAAACCTACATGAAAAGTAGAGAAGATAATATAAGAAATTTATTGAAATAAAAGAAATGTGAAATAGAACATGAAAGGAGAATAAAATATGGATTGATCTTGGATTAATCCACCAAGTGGGACTTGGGTTTTGACTGCCTCCTGATGGGCAGTTCTAGTGGGTTATCCCCAATCTGATGGTGGGTGGATTTTCTTTGATAGGAACCACCAAAACTTCTTCTTTTTTTCAGATTTCACTTCATATTTATTGTTAAGGAATTAATGGATTTAGTGTTCTAAATACTCCCCCATTTTAATGAGATACAACTTAGATAGTGGGGGTAGTACAAAGAATGAGTCCTCATCTTTCTTGGTTTCCACTTGCACAACCTATTCTTCATTTTCCAGTACTTGATTTAGATATGTTACATCAATGGGGTCAAAGGTAAATTTATAGTTTAATTATATTTGAATAAAATTAAAACATGAATAATCAATATTAATGTCTTCCCTTTCAATGTAGGCATCTTGGTTCTCATTTAGTAAAGCCACTTTTGATCTCCTCTTATACTCCCTCAAATAAATGTTCAACATATTTAGGGATTGAATATGAAATTGAGAGGTCACTGATCTCATATAAATGATTAATGGTAACTTCCCTAGATGATGAATGATATTTTATAATCTTATAAGTATCATCGATTGTCATGGGATCCTTAGTGCTCAAGAAATCATCAATTAACAAACAAGCATGGCATTTTTCTAGACCAATACAACATTCAATGCATGGCTCACTGCTTAGAATTTATATCAAGGATGAAAACTCAGAAAGGGGATCAGAGAAAAGAAAAGAAGTTTTTTCATCCATATTATACATGTTAATTTCAGTTTCTAATTTGGCTCTAAAAGAATAGGGGTTTAGAAAAGTCTCAAGTTGTGGTGTGTCCTCCTTCAAAGGGTTGTCTTATGTGTCTTAGTGTCTTTAATGTAGGATCCTCTCAGGTTTGGGTTTGAAAAGGGGTAAATCTCCTAGATTAGAACAAATCATGCACAAAACCTATACAATAAATAAATCATAACACAAAAATATATGCAAAGGTAAAAGATAAAACAATTAAATAATCACAAAATTTAAAAATAATTTTATTAAACACACGCACCAAAAACCGAAGCGCTCCCCAACAACGATGCCAAAATTTGACCGAATTGTCATGAAACATAAAATTTATTATGATCTTAAGGTTGATTTATATTCTGGGGTAAACCCTAGGTCATCTCTCAAGGATATTTGGTAGCTTATAGTGTGTATTTTTAATAAATATTACTAAAATGGGGGGGGGGGGGTGATTTTGAAAACAGTTTTAAGAAAATAAATTAACTTAAAGAGTTTAATAGTTGAAAAACCAAGTGGATTTTGAAAAATATTAGACAATGGGGGTTATTGTGATTTAAATACACACATTTCAAGTTCATTGTTCTTAGAGATTCATTCAAGTTTGGAGCGATTCTTTGGTTGTAATTAATTGGAATCCCGATTAATTCCTAAGCTTTTATTTCAATGATTACGGAACCAAACCTTGATGTAACAATAATATTATCAAGGTCCATAACTTATGCATGAAATAAGAGATTCAAAATCATATTGAAATCTCAATAAGGTGGGTATTAAGAATATTATTTTGTTGTACAACCAGAACAATACAAATCACACACTCAAAACCTCACACCGATCAGTTTGAAATTAAGAGCATAACGATCACATGTATCAAAAAAAGAATTCAAATATGAAATCATGTAAGATACATGGAATTAAATGTTTAAACACCCAAATTACCCAAAAATAGTAGCTAATATATGCGTTGAAACTTCCTTGACATGTGTGTATCTCCCTCATAACGAACGCCCACCGTTTAGCTCGACATCGGGAGGAGGATGAAGCTCAGGTGGAACTCCTTCTTCATTCTTGATCCCCCTATGAGGACAGGGGCTTCCAGAACTTATAGGATGAGTAGAGGAATCCTCTAGAACTCCAAATTTTTTATCACTTCACTCCTTGACCTAACTTCCAAATGAGGTGCCCATGGTGCCTTTTTATAGCCAAAATGGGACATGGTTTTGAGCACCCTATTTTTGAGATGCCACTTCTGTCTCAGTTTTGGAATATTAGAAAGACATATCACAACTCAGAAAAAAGAGAATAGTTGTTTTCTGGCCTCTTTTCTATCTACATGTAAAATTTAGAGGCCATTAGACATCTTTATTGGGATATATGTTCAAAATAATGAACTAAACTTTTGTATTTGGGTAGATTCTGTCCCCTGGACAGAATGGTTCAGACGGTCCACCAGATAACCAAATTGGGATTTGGTTCCTCGAGAAGAGTTGTATCCCATTATGTTTTGGAATGGGCCACAAAGTTTCATCTCATTTGGATTCACGTAATTATCACAATGCTAAAAAATTTGGACATATCTCCATGGGATACCATGCAGTTTGACCTATTTTTCTTCTAGACCATCTCCGGGGCCTCCAAATAACCTCCACCTTCAATGAAAATATCAAAACAAGTATACTTTCCCCTTTTAACAGTGATAAAAAAAATTAATCAAACATGAAGTAATTTTTTTTATATTTTAAATTTACAATACAAATTCAATTTATTATATTTGAAATTTACACACGCATAAGTCAATCTGGTACAGTAATGAGTTAGATCAGATAAGGAACGAACATATGGAAAAATTATTTTAGAAAGTAGAGAAAAACAAACCTAACTTATATTTACCTTTTATTAAGTAGAAATTTTCACACTTCATGGTTGGATAAAAAGTTGTGTAGAGAAATTAAGTGACACAATTTTCCCTTAAACTATTCACAAAAAGGAATCCATTCTTCTTAAAGGTTTTAAAATTATACAACCATTTATATCATCAACAAAGAACTAAATTTCAAAATAAATTCACACCACAATATTGAATTCTTGTTGAAATGCACATTTCATCAATTTTTTTGAATGTTAAAACAACATGAAATATGGACATTCCACATGAATTCTCAATAACTTCCATGATTAAACAGACATCATTTTCTATGATAAAGTGGGCATAAAAAAAGCAATATTCGGTCACAAAGGTTAGTGAGAGGGATAGGGGGGAAGTAACAATACAATTTATCAAGCTAAAAAGAGAAAAAGAAGAAAGATGATGAAAATTCCTATCTAAACCAGGAATATACCCACCCCCCACACCTAAATCGCACAATTTCCTTACTGTATTCAAGTAGATATAACATGTAAGCTGATTTATAATTGAATCACAATAAGCAAGTAAGTATAATGGAGGGGTAAGACCTGAATTATTAGTAGCGCAACATTAAGTTAATCTACTTAATGTTTCTTACTGAAAAACCTACATGAAAAGTAGATAAGTTAACATAAGAAATTTATTTAAAGAAAAGAAAAGAGAAATAGAACATGAAAGTAGAAGAAAAGATGGATTGATCTTGGATTAATCACCAAAGTGGGCCCTAGGTTTTGACTGCCTTCAGATGTGAAGTTCCAGTGGGTTATCCTCAATATGATGGTGGGTGCAGTTTCTTTGATAGGAACCACCATGAATTCTTTTTTTATAGATTTAACTTCATATTTATTATTGATGAATTCATGGATATTATGTTATAAATCCTCCCCCATTGTAATGAGATACAACTTAGATGGTGGGGGTAGTACAAAGAATGAGTCATAATCTTTCTTGGTTTCCACTTGCACAACCTATTATTCATTCTCTAGTACTTTCTTTAAATATGTTATATCAATGGTGTCAAAGGTAAATTCATAGTTTAATTCTATTTGAATAAAATTAAAACATGAAGAATCAATATTAATGTCTTCCCTTTCAATGCAGGCATCTTGGTTCTCATTTAGTAAAGCCACTTTGATCTCCTCTTGTACTCTCTCAAATAAATGTTCAACATGTTTAGGGAGTGAATGTGAAATTGAGAGGTCACTGATCTCATCTAACTACTTAATGGTAACATCCTCAGAAGAGGAATGATATTTAACAAGCTTATCATTATCATCGATTGTCATGGGATCCTCAGTGCTCAAGAAATCATCAATTAACAGACAAGCATGACATTTTTCTAGACCACTACAACATTCAATGCATGATTCACTGCCTAGAATTTTTATCAAGGATGAAAAATCAGAAAGGGGATCAGAGGAAAGAAAAGATTTTTTTTCATCTGTGTTATACATGTTAATTTTAGTTTCTAATTTGGTTCCAGAAGAATAGGGGTTTATAAAAGTGTCAAGTTGTGGTGTGTCCTCCTTTAAAGGGTTGTCCTACGTATCTCAATGTATTTAACATAGGATCCTCTTCGGTTTGGGTTTGAAAAGGGGTAAATATCCTAGAGAAGAACACATTATGAACAGAACATACACAAGAAATAATTCCAAATAGAAAAATATATTCAAAGTGAGAAGATAAAACAAGAAAATAATCACAAAATTTACAAATAATCTTATCAAATACACGCACTAAAAACCAAAGTGCTCCCTGGAAACGGTGCCAAAATTTGACCGCATTGTCATGACATGTCAAATTGATTATGATCTTAAGGTTGATTTATTGTCTAGGGTAGACCCTAGGTTGTCTCTCAAGTAGTGTTGGTATCTTATAGTGTGTATTTTTAATAAAGATTACTAAAATATGGGGGTGATTTTGAAAACAGTTTTAAGAAAATAACTTAACTTAAAGAGTTTAATAGTTGAAAAACCAAGTGGATTTTGAAAAATATGAGAAAAATGGGGTAATTTTGATTTCACTACATACATTTAAAGTTCATTTTTCTTAGAGATTAATTAAAGTTTGGAGTGATTCGTTGGTTGAAATTAATTGGAATCCTGATTAATTCATAAGCTTTTATTTCAATGCTTAAAGAACCAAATCTTGTCGTAACGATCATATTTTCAAGGTCCAGCACTTATGAATGGAATAAGAGCTTCAAAATTATATTGAAATCTCAAGAAGCTAATATATGCGTCATAAATCCCTTGACATGCGTGTAACTCCCTCACAACGAACACCCACTGTTTAGCTTGACATCGGGAGGAGGAAGCTCGAGTGGAACTCCTTCTTCATTATTGATGCCCCTATGAGGATAGGGGCCTCCAGAACTTATAGTATGAGGAGAGGAATCCTATGGAAATCCAAATTTATACCACTTCACTCATTGACCTAACTTCCAAATGAGGTGGCCATGGTGCCTTTTTTATTTCCAAAATAGGACATGGTTTTGAGCACCCTATTTTTGAGATACCACTTGTGTCTCAGTTTTGGAATAGTAAAAATTCATATCACGACTTGGAAAAAAGATAAGAGTTGTTTACCTCTTTAATGTTTTAATGTAAAATTTGGAGGACATTAGACATCTGGATTGGGATATATGGTCAAAATAATGAACTAATCTTTTGAATTCGGGTGGATTCTGTCCTGTGGACAGAATATTTCGGACAGGCCACCAGATGGCTGAATTAGGCTTCATTTTCTTGAGAAGAGTTGTATCCCATGATATTTTAGAGACGAAAAAAAAGTTTCATCTAATTTAGATTAATTGAATTATCTTAATTATCAAAGAAGTGGACAAATGTCCATGGTATGCCATGAAGTTTGGCCCATTTTTCTTCTAGATCATCTCTAGGGCCTCCAAATCACCTCCACCTTCAATAAAAATATCAAAACAAGTAAAATTTCCCCTTTTAACAGTGATAGAAAAAAAATAAATTACTCGAACATGAAGTAAAATTTGTGATTATATTTTAAATTTAAAATACAAATTCAGTTTAATACAATGGTGTAAGGGTGAAAATGAAATAGTGAATCGTGGTGCGATCAGAGGTTAAATAAGAAGTAAAAAAAATAAAGTGATCAATTAAGGCAATTACCTATTATTTGAAATAAATCCTTTAGATCCACTATTAAGGGTCTTAGGGTTGGTATTTTTGGGAGACATAAACCTATAGAACATGGATAAATAATTTTATAAGAGAAATTGGTAGGGATTAGTCAAGATAGAAGGATGAAAGTTATGTAAATAAGAGAAATGAAAGGTTTCCTTTTATAAGGGAGGGATATGACACACTTGAAATTTTTTAAAATATTAAAATATAATAAATTCATTCTCAAGAAAAATTATTCCAAATTAAAATTAATTTGAATTTAAATAGTTAGGGGTCAAAATAATATTATCCAATTAAATTTAGATAGGTTTTGGTGTCATTTTAAACCTTATCTTTTTTGTCGACCCCTTCATTAACCATTTTTTACCTTAACTGCTGTAAAAACTATTTCAATCTTAAAGGGTTAAAAATGTTAAAATAAATGGAAAAGTGACTACTAAATGGACCATACTTGATATTTTAAATCACATTAAATTCAATCGTCTAAACATAATATTTTTTTATGAATTTTAAATCACTTAATAAAATATTATTTATTATAAAATATCATTGATAATAATTTTGGAACTATTTATTCAATTTGAATTTAAAGACACTATGAAAAAGATAGAATTAAAATATAATCTTTTCAAACATCACTAATATGTCATATTTATCTAAAAAATTATTTTAAATCAGTGATTCATCCAAATTTTATTACTTTTAACATTTTTAAAATCATTTATTTTATTTTTCTATTAATTTAATAAATACTGTGTTGGTGTTGTGTAAACATTTAGGGTAATAACTTAATCACTAAAAATTAAAAATAAATTACTATGATAAATAAAATTAATTTATATTTTAAATAAATATTTATAACCAAACATAACCTCTTTTTAACCTTATGATAAAATATTATAGATAATAAAGTCAAGAGACTGACATTTTGGATTTTTCTTTACTTAAAGTAATCTAAATGTCATTATCAAGGGAAAATGGATCCAAAATTCCATATATTAGAATTTGGGACGAATAGGGTCGAATTTATCCCATAAAATAAAATAAAGGAATGTTTTGGGTTGATTTTGAGACCTTATCACATTAGTTTTAACCCTACTTAACCCATTTTACATTTATCATGGTAATAAAAATTTACTATGGTTACTATTCATATTTACCAAAAATAAAAGGGACCTACTTATAAAATTTTGAATTCCTGATTCAAAACACGAAATCCATTTTTAAGGATTCAATTTACATAAGTGCCAGAAATTAATTTAAAATAAAATCATATAATGCAATGAAAAATAGTTTTTTAGAAAAATTCCTTTTTAAGTATAAAAATATTTCTATAACAAATTCAACCATAAAATTATTTCCAATGAACTTAATTGAATTATACATAATATAATGAAACTAATTTTTCTTTTAAACCGTTTTAAATCACAAGGAAAATTTTTAAATTCTTGAAATAAATTTTCAATAAAAATCAGTATATTTTTACTATTTCTCAAAAAATAATTTCTTTTAGAAAAGTTTTAAAAATTAATTCTAAGATAATTTTGAAATGTTGATTTAAAAAATGAATTTAATTTTAAAAAATAAATTCTAAAAATTTCTAAAATTAAATATAATATTTTCTCAAAAAAAGAAATAAAAATTATTTTTGATGGAAATATATCTTTTAAGCATGATATAATTTTGCTAAAAATTGAATGCTTATTTTATAAAAATTAATCAATAAATTTTTATTGAGTAGGAACTTATATATATATATATATATTTCATAATGTGATTATTCTTATTCATACCTTCCAGTTTAACAATAATATTATAATGATCATATTTAAATAATAATATTTCGTGGTTCCTTTAAGCTCAATGTCATGTTTCATATATGCGATCAAACATAATGTTCTTCTCCTAAAATATCAGGGTGTTACATTCTCCCACCCTTTGATATATTGTTTCCTCACAATTTGAACTTGTGCATGGTAATCAATGGTTTTACATTTGAAAATTCCTTTGCGGAAAACCCACATAGTAAAAAGGGTTAATAAAAATTAATCTTAAAAAGAGGGAAAAAGAAATAAGGTCATCTAGAATAATAAAAAACTAGGTTTCAAAATAGGATGAAATTAGCAAGAATTAGAAATATGAACATTACAGAGAAAACTAATACCCAAGGACTAATAGAGAGTGATAGAGAACATGCTCAAGAGAAAGTAAAAGACCAAAAGACCAAAAAACCATAAATCTTTAATGGATGAAAAGACTATTGATTCATAATAAATGAAGGTAATAGGACAAAAATTTCATTTCAAGATCCTTTTCTTATATTTGAGAAATTCCTTCACATTCTAGACTAAAAACATAAGGAAATATACTTACTCAACAGGTAGAAGTTCATCCTTTAATCGATTTCCACCAAAAACTCATATTTTTCTCCAAATGATGAGTATTAAAGATGAATTTTTAATGCTTGAAGCACTAAAATAAACTTCATAATCCACAGAAGGATATTAAGCTATTCCTCCCATCTTTAAAAATTAACCAAAACTAAATGGTCAGAAAATGGTAAGATAATATCCAAAGTGTATAAACCTTCCTATTTAACTCCAAAATTTCCATAATAACAATAAAGGTTCCACTTAGATCATTTTATAAATAACCCTAAATCACAAATAACCTCAACAACCTCAACCTTAATGATTTTTTTAAACTCAAAGGTGATCTCATACCTTTCATCTCACATCTCTAAAAAATTAATTTCATTCTTCCCAAATAATATTTCATGTTAAATCACATATTAAACCTAAGGGTTATATATACCTCAACCAAATGAAAAATCTACCAAAATATCATTAATCACCATGGTAAATATTATAATGTAGTGAAATTCACCAAAATATCATAAATAAAATTTAGATTCTAACCTGAAAGGTAATATTTTTCTTGAGTATAAATATATCTAAAAATATTTCCTTATCAATGAATCACTTTAAACCATCAAAATTATCTATTTCTCACTATCTAATAGACCATAATTAACTTAACATAAAATAATATACTAACCCAAAGGGTCATTTAATGTAAATACACAAAAATTACGTGATTTTTTTTTCTTAAATACATGGGAATTTTACGAGTCTGTGAAAATTTACGGTGCTTGATTCCGAGGCTCGGTGTGCCCAGAATCATTTTCTGAAGTTTTTTTAGGTGCATTTAGTAAATGTACGAGCGAGATTTTATATCTTTTAAACCAGTGCTCGGAACTGAAATCCGAGGGCACCGTTGAACTCATAGCGTCGGTGATTGCGTAGTGAGACCTTCACTGCAGTTGTGTTCTAATGAGAATGAAAGTTAGATTTTGGGGGTTTTTAATTAAGTTAAATAAAAATAAGAGTTAGATTTTTTTATTTCTTGGTGGTTAAAACCACCAAGAGGAGGTTAGTGGTGGGGCCCACCCGCACATAACCTCCCTTGGGAGGATATTATTGTTGGGGCCCACACGAGCTTTAAACCCCCTCTAACCCCCCATTTATGTGGGATGAAACTCTCCACCTTCCCCCTTTAATTTAATGTGCCAACCCTCACCATTAATTAATTAAACTCTTTATTTTAATTATTTGGAACCTTTTAAATTCGATTAAATTCATGCCAACAATTAAATAATAGACAAGCTATTATTTTATTTGGGTTGGCATAATCTTTTGTTGGGAGAATTAAGGAGAGGAGGAGTTCTTGGAGAACTACATCTTCTAACGAAGAACACCCCCTACCACCGAAGAATGATGAACACCGTCTTCAATCTTCAACCATGGCAAAAGGGAAGGAGTCGACCGTGAAGAACACCATCTTCGACTTCGTCACCTCCGAACACTTTCCGACACATGAGCGTGAGAATTGGGAGAGCGTGACGAACACGGCGAATGGTTAATCCGTTCAGGTTCTAGGGGGCGCACAGTTTCCCCCCTGGCCGCGGCTAAGGCAGACCCCCCCGCCGGGCCACCGAGTCGCTAGGCCGACCGAGCCGCCGGGCCAACCGGGCCGCCCACTCGGGCCGCCCGACCGCCGGGCCGCCCACGCGGGCCGGGTCGGGCCAACCACTCGGGCCGGGCCGCCCACTCGGGCTGAGCCTCCCACTCGGGCCGAGCCTCCCCCACAGACCAGGTCGGACCCGCGAACCGGGTCGGACCCCAGTTCGGACCCGATTAGCCGAATACACCTTTTCACCCGTATCTAGGGCTACGGGTGTTCGATCGAAGAACCGTCTGTGGTGACTAAAATATTAGAGAGAGGCAGTTCCTTTGGAATATACCACTTGAGATTTGGAAATAGATGGAGTATGGTCAGGTTGGTTTGAACCTAAAAACCAACTGTACCCCTAGGACAGAAATGCCAATAACTCACAGATCGGGCGTCTGATTGATGCGCCGTCTGTTGCGTTGAGGACCCTATGACAAGGCAGACCTTTCAGATACTTCTAAATGGGAATTTATGATAGTTGGAGTATTGACCAGTAGCTCGTGGAGCAGATCCTCCTAGAGACGAGCGAGCGAAGTGCGAAGACCTAGTAGCTTTCTGAGATCTGACGACTGCTGACCTATCAACTCGGAGTATTTCGACTAGACCAGTGGGAAGCACCTATGTGTGAGCGCAGAATAACCATAATGGGGAGAGCCTCTGTGTGAGCACGACATACCCACGGTACTCAACACGTGGAGTACTTCAGCAGACTTCCAGGGGATCGCCTCTGTGTGAGCGCAGTAGACCCACAGTGGAGATCGCCTCTGTGTGAGCACAACAGATCCATGATACTCGACAGGAGGAGTACCTCAGCAGTCCAAGGATAGTGGGAAGCATCTCTGTGTGACGTGGAAGGCCCACTGTACTTGATATAGGAGGATTACACCATCAGCCAAGGTTCCGACAGTGTGAATGGGGTTGTTATTTGATACTACCCCCTAGAATGAAATCCCGATTTGAGCTGAGTAAGTGACTTATGAGTTTTCCTCATAATTGATATGGGTTACTAGATAACTTAGGTATATGTATGGTCATATACTTAAGTAATGGTTATCTATTGAATTCATACTTTTTTCTTTATCCTTGTTGGTTATTGAGAGACCTTGAGGGTCTCGAGGTCCCTACTGAGTATCATTATACTCACCCCTGCACGGGCTATGACCGCACCTCTTTGTGTTGGATGCAAACGAAATACAGTGTTGACGGAGGCTGAGAGCGCCAGGACTGGATGGTACCCAGAGGTGGACCTTACGACGAGTTGGTACACAGAGGAGTCTGATGGACGTGGAGTGCTGAGGTGGCCATCAGTTGCTAGCCTTCAGGTAGGAACCCTGGAGGACGATCCAAGAGCTTCTCCTTACCTTTTTAGATATTTCCCCCTTTTTCAGTTGTACTTGTACTTTTACCATTTTCTTGTAATTTACTGTTGGGCTAGTATTTCCGACCCGCTTTACTTTCATCACTCTCCTTTGTATACAGTTTTACTTAGTGTTTACTTCCAGTTGTGTACTCTGTTGTGTGTGATCAGTTTATAAAAGCAATGCCTTCCCAGTTTAGGGATTTACGCCTTTGGTGCTAGTCGCCAGCCCCTGGCCTATGAAAGGCGGGCTTGGGGTGGTTATGATACGAGCCCCGGGGGATGGGTCATGACAAATTGGTATCAGAGGAGTCGGTTCTATCACAGAACTTATGACTATGATCTTTATTTTCTATGAAGTAATAGTGTTGAGACTACTAAGTGTGGTTTTCAGTTCAGGGAGTCCAGTATTGGTGCGGTGGCCAACCTATCCATACACCAGGTCCCTGACTACTAATTTCCGACTTAGTGCATGAAAACACTGATTGCGTGCGTGTCTTTAAAAGTTTTCTTAAATCAGCTCAACCAGGTCAGCTCACTAGGTATAAATTTTTTGACCGTGCCACATCTGTTTTTTTTTTCAGGATGCCTCCCCGCGGATGACCAGTTAGAGCCCTGAGAGTCGTACGTACTGACAGACCACCGAGCGATGAGGCTTCGGTGCAGGGCCCTTTAACAATGGAGGCACCAGCGGTACCACTTCCCATTGGGCCACCGATGCCACCAGCCCCAATAGCAGACGATGTACGCCTCTTGAGCGCGTTTCATGAGTTCCAACGCCAGAGGCCACCCAGGTTCCGAGGAGAGATGGACCCACAGGCGGCTGAGGATTGACTGGAGGCTGTGGTGAGAGTCTTCAGGCTGGTAGGGACACTATCAAACCTCATGGTGATTCTTGCTGCGAGTCTCCTTCAGGCAGCAACAGGCAGATGGTGGAGCCTGATACTTTAGGTCCACGACGAAGCGACATTACTCTGGACAGACTTTGAGAGCCTATTCTGGGTGGAGTTTGTTCCAGCCACCCATCATGTGGTGCGGATACAAGAGCTACTTTATATGCAGTAGGGCAACATGACAGTAGCACAACACTCGGCGAGGTTCACCGACCTCTCACGCTAGTCCACGAATATGGTACGAGACCCATTTTTCCGGGTCTGGACCTTCGAGCAGGGGATCAGGTGAGAGAGTAGAGCCTCGATGATCTCCCTTAGCATCTAGACATAGGTGGGGGTGTTAGAGAGATCCCTCCTAGTGGAGAGTTTCCTTGCTGAGCAGTCTCCGGCAGCGAGACCCACTACTAGTCGACATGCAGCGGAGTCTTCTGCAGCTGGTAGTAGACAGATGACGCAGAGGTCCAAGAGGACCAGATCCATGGGTGGATGACTACATGACTCAAGATCTATTGTGCAGGGTAGCTGAGGTAGTGACTTACCTACCAGGAGCAGGCAGTGCTACTCATGTGTTGGGCAGGGTCAAATGGCTCGTGACTGTCCGACCCACCGTTCAGATGATTAGTAGACAGTTGAGGGACCTCCCAGGCAGAGGCATAGGTTTGATCAAGGAGGTCCATAGGAAGAAGTGGTAGAGGAGCTGGTCGAGCAGCTGGTGGTGTACAATGTTTTGAGGAGTTTCCACCACCACCACCAGGAGGACCACCCCGACTGCAGGGAGCAGGTGGACAAGGGAGAGCTCAGCTTCAGGCAACTGAGGCTTACGACCATGGCACTCCAGAGATGATTCAAGGTACTATCTATGTCTACTCCACCTTAGCTGTAGTTCTTATAGACATAGGTGCCATTCACTCTTTTATAGCCACTGCCCTCGTTCGGAGCTCAGAGATTCCGACGGAGCCGTTGGCTCGATCCTTACGGCTAGAGACTCCTACGGGAGTAGACTCGACAATTACTCACTGGTTTCAGAAGTGTGAGCTTACTCTAGGAGGCAAGATCTTTGGTTGATATCTCCTCGTAGAGGCGTTGAGGCCTTATGACGTCATCTTGGGTATGGAATGGTTATCTATAATCCATGCTCATATTGACTGTATTAGGCGCAAAGTGCGATGTGTCCGCATAGATGGGACCAGGTTCACCTTCACCAGCAAGAAGGGAACCTTTGCAGCACAGGACGGACTTAATCGGAGGAGGATACAACCGATCACTCACCAGTTAGCTTGCCTTACCCTTGGAGCAGTTGATGTGGAGAGTCCGACTTATCCTATAGTGGTGGACTAGTATGTGGATGTTTTCCCTGACGATGTTCCAGGACCACCTCCTCACAGAGAGGTGGACTTATACATTGACCTATACCCCAAGAAGACACCAATATATACTCCATCATATCGGATGGCTCCCGCTGAGCTTCGTGAGCTGCGATTACAGCTGGAGGACTTTCAGGGGAAGAGATTCATCCGACCCAGTGTTTCTCCCTGGGCAGCCCCGATTCTGTTCGCCAAGAAGGCGGATGGGAGATTGAGGCTCTGTGTCGAATACTGTTTCTTGAACCAGGTGACCGTGAAGAACAATTACCCACTATCAAGGATTGAAAACCTCTTTGATCAGCTCAAGGGAGCATGATGGTTCTTGAAGATAGACCTCATATCAGGCTATCACCAGCTCAGAGTTTGAGATGATGATGTGCAGAAGATGACCTTCAGGTGTAGGTATGACCACTATGAGTTCTTGGTTATGTCCTTCGGTGTAACCAATGCTCTAGAAGTGTTCATGTGTCTCATGAACAGGATCTTACAGCCTTACCTCGATCGCTTTGTCATGGTCTTCATCGATGACATTCTGATCTACTCAACTACTGAGGAGGAGCATGCCTACCATTTTCAGGTAGTACTGGACACACTCTGAGAGCACCAGCTTTATGGTAATCTCTCGGAGTGCCAGTTTTGGATTCGAGAGGTTCAATTCTTGGGACACGTCATCTCGGAGGCTAGAGTTTCAGTAGATCCAGCGAAGATTGAGAAAGTACTTTCTTGGGATCCACCCAGGAGTGTGACGGAGGTACGAAGTTTCTTGGGCTTGGCTGGATACTACCAGAGGTTCGTTCCAGACTTCTCTAGAGTTGCAGCACCACTATCATCCTTGATGAAGAAGGGGATACCCTTTGTGTGGTCGGAGAGATGCCAATAGAGCTATCAGAAGCTGAGGCAGAGGTTGACTAGTGCCACCATCTTGAGGTTTTCAGAGGAGGGCGTAGGGTACGTAGTTTACTGTGACGCATCAGGGACCAGACTTGGGTGTGTCCTGATGCAGGAATGAGCAATGATCGCATATGGTTCTCGGCAACTGAGACAACATGAGCAGAACTACGCTACCCATGACTTGGAGTTAGCAGTAGTGGTCTTCGCCTTGAAGATGTGGCGACACTATCTGATGGGCGAGTGTTTCATAGTATACTCTGATCACAAGAGTCTCAGGTATATCTTTTCTCAGAAGGACCTGAACCTGAGACAGCGGTGTTGGCTTGAGTTCCTCCAGGACTATGACTTTGAGATAGTCTATACTCCTGGGAAGGGGAACGTTGTTGCAGATGCTCTCAACAGGAGATCTGGTATACAACTGCTAGGATAGGTGACAGAGCAGCTGACTACCTTTCAGATATCCTTTGTGGATAGGGATGGAGTAACCTTTCTTCAGTCTCTCACAGTCACTCCTCTGCCTCTTCAGTGAGTCAGGGAGGCACAACGTGGAGACACTGACTGTGAGATGTGACGTGCTCATATATCCACAGGGTAGGCACCTGATGTATTTTCTGAAGGTGGGGAGCACGTCATCCTCTTCAGAGGACATACCATGGTACCAGTAGAACTTCATGAAGAAGTTTTGAGGGAGTTCCACACTTCCCCCTATAGCGGTACATCCAGGAGTGGTGAAGATGTATCGGGACCTTCGACGACAACACTGGTAGCCAAGTATGAAGAAGGCAGTAGCATATTTTGTCTCATGATTCCTCACTTTTCAGCAAGTGAAGGGGGAGCACCAGGTACCGACAGGCTTGGTCCAGACCTTAGAGGTCCCAAAGTGGAAGTGGGATGGGATATCCATGGACTTTGTGACGAGTCTTCCACGTACATCTAGGAGTCATGATTCAATATGGGTGATCGTTGACCGACTCACCAAGTCGGCCCACTTCCTACCGATCAGAGAGAAGGGCTCAGTAGAGAGCTTGAGACGCCTCTATGTGTAGGAGATTGTGCGTTTTCATGGAGTACCTTCTTCTATTATCTCCGAGCATGACGTATGGTTTACTTTCTGGCTATGGAAGGGGTTGCAGGAGGCTTTTGGGATGCATCTACGTCTAAGCACCGCCTTCCATCCTTAGATGGATGGCCAGACTGAGAGAACCATTCAGACTCTCGAGGAAATGCTTCGTGCTTGTGTCCTAGACTTCGGTCACATTTAGGAGGACCACTTACCTTTGGTGGAGTTTTCCTATGACAACAGCTATCACTCCACCATTAGTATGGAACCTTTTGAGTCCTTGTATGGTCGACCTTGAAGATCGCCACTATGTTGGATAGACCCAGGGGAGTCAGCACTTGTGGGACCATAGATGGTATGGGCTACCACGGAGAAGGTGCAGATCATCCAGGAGTGGATGAAGACTGCACAGAGTTGATAGAAGTCGTATGCTGACAGGAGACGGAGGCCTCTAGAGTTTGAGGATGGCAACCACGTCTTTCTACAGGTCTCACCTCAATGAGGTCTATGGAGATTTGGCCAAGGTAGAAATTTATCTCCGCGATTCATCAGACCTTTCCAGGTCCTCAGTAGAGTAGGTGAGGTGGCTTACCGCTTAGATCTTCCACCTCAGTTGCACTAGGTGTAGGACTTCTTCCACATATCTCGGCTGAGGAGATACGTGCATGACCCATCCCACATCATCAACCATGTAGAGATGGACATCGATGACGGGGTGACTTTCACGGATGTTCTAGTGGAGATAGAGGATCGATAGGAGCGGGTCCTACATGGATGGTCGATACCTCTGGTGCACGTACGCTGGCAACACGAGAATCTATAGAAGAGCACATGGGAGCAGGAGGCTCAGATGCGTGGTCAGTACCCCCATTTGTTTCCTTAGTTTGGGTTGTAGCTTACGGGGATGTAAAGCCCTGAGGTGGGGAGAATGTAAAGACCCAGAAATTCCATGGAATTTTTTTTCTTAAATACATGGGAATTTCACGAGTCCACGAAAATTTACAGCACTTGATTCCGAGGCCCGGTGTGCCCATAATCATTTTCTGAAGTTTTGTTCGGGTACGTTCGGTAAACGTACGAGCGAGATTTTATATCTTTTAAACCAGTGCTCGGAACTGAAATCCGAGGGCACCGTTGAACTTACAATGTTGCTGATTTCTTAGTGAGACCTTCACCGCTGTTGCGTTCTAACGATAATGAAAGTTATATTTTGGGGGTTTTTAATTAAGTTAAATAAAAATAAGAGTTACCTTATTTTTATTTCTTGGTGGTTAAAACCTACAAGAGGAGGTTAGTGGTGGGGACCACCCGCACATAACCTCCCTTGGGAGGACATTCTTAGTGGGTTCCACATGGTCTTTAAACCCCCTATAACCCCCCATTTATGTGGGATGAAACTCTCCACCTTCCCTCTTTAATTTAATGTGCCAACCCTCACCATTAATTAATTAAACTCTTTATTTTAATTAATTGGAACCTTTTGAATTCTTTTGAATTCATGCCAACAATTAAATAATAGAAAAGCTATTATTTTATTTGGGTTGGCATAATCTTTTGTTGGGAGAATTCAGAAAAGGAGGAGTTCTTGGAGAACTACATCTTCCAACAAAGAACACCCCCTACCACCGAAGAACAACGAACACCGTCTTCGATCTTCAACCATGCCAAAAGAGAAGGAGTTGACTGTGAAGAATGCCATCTTCGACTTAGTCACCTCCGAACACTTTCCGATGCATGAGCGTGAGAATTGGGAGAGCGCGACGAACGCGGCGAACGATGAATCGACGTCCTCCCTTTTTCTGACATCGTCAATGAATGACAAATACGAGGTAGGGGTTTGAGTTGTTTTTGTACCCGTTCTACGTCGTACAATTTATGGATTGAGAAATGCCATTTGTCATTACCATAATGAGGAGGGATCAGACAGTATGAACATGGCCCGACCCTCCCCCTTTGATTATTCTTGTTTATTAACGATGAAGGCGGAGCAACGACAGCCGACGTTGGGTCGGCCGTGAAGAGATCAATGATGCAAGGTCGCTGGATCACGAAAAGGGCGCGACACCATTGTGCCGCACGGAAGGAGAGCTACGACCATGCTGGGCCATGGAGGAGGTGCGCGGCGCCATCGCGCCGCGTAGTGGAGCGGGACCGCGGTGCCATCGCACCGCGACAAAGGAGCCGAGGCGGCCGGCCGAGCCGGAAAAGACGAACGGCTGGCCGCATGGAAAACCAGGAGGAGAGGGACCCTCAGGGTCCCGTGTGACTTAGAACGGCGCCACCTAGCACCGTTTAGGGTCCCCACCCAAATGGATAAGCCGTTTAGGTGCCAGGGGGTTCACGATTTCCCCCCTAGCCGTAGCTAAGGCGGACCCCCCGCCGGGCCGCCGGGTTGTCAGGCCGACTGGGCCGTAGGGCCAACCGGGTCTCCATCGGGCTGGGCCACCCACTCGGGCTGGACCGCCCCCATAGACCGGGTCGGACCCGCGGACCGGGTCAGACCCAAGTCCGGACCCGATTAGACGAATACACCTTTTCACCCGTATCTAGGGCTACGGGTGTCCGATCGACAAACTGTCTGCAGCGACAAAAATCTTAGAGTGAGACAGTTCCTTTGGAATATCCCACTTGAGATTTGGACATAGTTGGAGTATGGTCGGGTTGGTTTGAACCTAAAAACCAACCAGACCCCTGGGACGAAAATGCCAATAACTCACAGACCAGGCATCCGATTGACGCGCCGTCTGTTGTGTTGAGGACCCTATGAAGAGGCAGTCCTTTGAGATAATTTTACATAGGAATTCGTGATAGTTGGAGTATCGACCAGTAGCTGGTGGAGCGGATCCTCCCAGAGACGAGCGATCGAAGTGCGAAGACCTAGTAACTGGATGAGACCTAACGACTGCTGACCTATCGACTCGGAGTGTTTCAACTAGCCTAATGGGAAGCGCCTCTGTGTGAGCGCAGTATACCCATGGTGGGGAGAACCTATGTGTGAGCGTGGTAGACCCATGGTACTCAACACGTGGAGTACCTCAGTAGGCTTCCAGGGGAGCGCCTCTGTGTGAGCGCAGTAGACCCACGGTGGAGAGCACCTCTGTGTGAGTGCAACAGATCCACAGTACTCGACAGGAGGAGTACCTCATCAGTCCAAGGATAGTGGGAAGCGCCTCTGTGTGATGCGGTAGGCCCACTGTACTCGATAGAGGATGAGTACACCATCATCCAAGGTTCCGATAGTGGGACTGGGGTTGTTACTTGATACTACCCCCTAGAATGAAATCATGGTTTGAGCTGAGTCAGTGACTTATGAGTTTTCCTCATGATTGAGATGGGTTACTAGATAACTTAGGTATATGTATAGGGATATACCTAAGTAATGTTTATCCGTTGAATTCATACTTTGTGGTTTATCCTTGTTGGTTATTAAGAGACCTTGAGGGTCTCGGGGGTCCCTAATGAGTATCGTTATACTCACCCCTGCATGGGCTATGCCCGCACCTCATTATGTTGGATGTAGATGATAGAAAACGCTGACGGAGGATGAGAGCACCAGGACTGGATAGTACCCAGAGGTGGAACTTATGACGAGTCGGTACACAGATGATTCTGACGGACATGGAGTGCTGAGGTGGCCATCAGTACCTACCCTTAAGGTAGAAACCCTAGAGGATGATCCAGGAGCTGCTCTTTATCTTTTTAGCTATTTGTCCCTTTTTCAGTTGTACTTGTACTTTTCCCGTTTTCTTGTACTTTACTGTTGGGCTTGTATTTTCGGCCCCCTTTACTTTCATCACTCTCCTTTGTATACAGTTTTACTTAGTGTTTACTTCCAGTTGTGTACTCTGTTGTGTGTGATCAGTTTATAAAGGCAATGCCTTCCCAGTTTAGGGATTTTTGCCTTTGGTGATAGTCGCCAGCCCCTGTCCTATAGAAGGCAGGCTTGGGGTGGTCATGATACGGGCCCCGAGGGACGGGTCATGACATTTAAACCTCAATAGAGCATTCTTCGTAAAACCTAATAAAAGTTTCAAATCACCTCAAAATCTTATCACTTAAAACCTTAAAGGGGGTTTTGATGCCCTTAAACCTATAAACCCATGATGGTATCCATAAATCTTAAGTTAACCTCACATGAAACCATATATTATTCCACAATCCTTATTCCTTAAATAAAATCACAGTATAAAAATGCATCGAACTTCATTAAAGATGATCTAAATCACTTTATCATCAAATAACTAACCAATTTCAAGGTCACCAATACTATCACATTTACTTCATCAATGTCAATAATCTCTTTATCCTAATTAAACATTATCACCATACCACTAAATCACTTTTTTTTGGTTATTGGTACCATTTAACATATGCTTTCAAATCCTTAAATAAAAACAACTATGGAATAATCCTTAGATGTTTCATGATTACTATATCCATAATATCATTGATATGACACTTCTACAACATAATTATCAAATCATAATACACAAAAACTTCAATACTTCCATTTAAACAATTGGCATGACATAGTTACTTCCTTGGTTTATGAGTTAACCCTTGGATTTGGGCATTGGCTCAGATAATGCCCATATTCCCCACACATAAGACATTGAACTATAAATGGTACCTTAAGATGAAATCCATTTCCCTATATTGAAATCTTCATTATTCCTCAACAATTACTTATTTTATGCCCTTTTTTTCTGCATAGAAAACATCTTATCATTCCTTTGAGATATTCCCTTGAGTGATTCTTCCCGCGTTCTTGATATATAAGAAATTGAATCTTCTTTCCTCCATAGTCTTCATGAAACTCCATTTTTATCTTATTAGGAATGTTAGGAAACTCACACAAGTTGATATTGTTAATTATATAAAAATATATATAATTAGGAATAATCACAAGGTTTCACATTCTAGCTCCCTTTTCACTTGGTTTCACATAAGTACAATCATTCCATTGTTTGTTACATTTAGCGTTAACATAATTCCTCCTAGTTCCATCCATTAACTAAAACCAAAAATCATAGTGTGAGAAATAATAATAATAGTGGGAAACCATATAATCATGAAAAATCATTTATAGGGTTTCTAAATCAAGACACCTTCTTTTAAATCTATGACACCTTAGGTTTAACCTAAATCATTCATGGTTATCATCTATTCAAATCTTTCAAAATGGTTTATAAAGAAAATGAGAGTTAATCCAAGAATATCACATGAGAGTGTCAAAACAGGTATGCTACAAAGGCACACTCACCATGCACCAGAAATATGGATGAGATATTTTCAACCAACTTTTTTCAGGGTTATTACCCCTATATGCATATGTTCCAAAACTAAGTCCACTTGTAGTATCTAGATAGAGATGTATTACTAGGAAAACCGCATAGTATCTATATTACCAAAAATTAAGGATGTTATCCTATACATATGATTATCCCCAGGGTTTTAACCAAATTTATATAATCCTAATCTCTAAAGATTGACTAAATACTTCTCTGATACCAACTATAATGGCCCATGATTTTTATACATAAATATTACATCATTCTAGATGAATATTCCATATATAAAATTGTGATACATGCCATAAATATGAAGGTTTAGTGTCTTTGGATACTATATATGTAAATATAGTTTTTGGATACATTCTTCATCATCTCCCATAATGTTCTTCCCTCTCTATACCCTTCTTGACATACTCTACTTAAAACATTTATTTATAAATCAGGAAAAGGAAACATAAGAAAGGGTGATCTTAGATGCTCAAAAAGGGTAAACATAAGAGACATTAATAGATGAACATATGAAATCATAAGATAAAAATAAGGGTATGAGTTCAAAACCATGACTTAGAAAGTTCATACCCAATCTATCAAAGATCATAAACATGATTCATGACATAAAGAATTATCTTTTTCAAAAGAAATAAATTAGGAGAGTGAGAAATATTTATAAATCAATCACGAACTATAAGTTCATGTCATAAAAGTGTGTAACCATTATATGTATAAAAAAAATTCAAATGTCAAGGTTAACTACCAAGACCATCAAATAATAGTGGATCAAGCATCATCACCTATTTCCCATAGTAGATCAAGCACAACGACTTGTTTCCTATAGTGGATCAAGCACTCATCTTATTTCCCATATTGGATCAAGTGTATCAACTTGTTTCCCATAATTATCTCATGAGATATAAATCTTTACCCAATGAATTAGAGGGATATATAATTCTAGGTACACCCATGACATAATAAAAACCATATATATGTGTTCCAAAATATTTAAAAACATTAAACTTATCATCATATCATAACCTGAAGAAATAAAATGGGTTTTATAAACATTTCATAAATTCATCATAGTATAACCCATGGAAAATAAATGGGTTTCATTAACATCTCATAATCATAATCATAACCCATCTAGAGAAAGAATAAGGATGGTATCACTGGATTATATCCTCAGTAAATCATAATTACACTAGTGTAAATATATATTTTGATGCTGATTTTTTTACTTTTAACATCAGTTTTTAACCAATGTTTATACAGGTGAAGTTATAAATAATAGTTTTGACATCAATTTTAATAAAATAAATGTCTAAAAATTAACTGAAATACAAATTTAAGGGGGTTTTCAACATCATTTTTAATGTAAAACCAACGTTAAAGAGATAACATGGATATTTTTCATGTCAGTTTTTAGTAAAACTGACATCAAAAGTGTTATTATTTTACATGGAAAAACTATAAAAAGATTTTTAACATAATTTTTTTACAAAAAACGGATATTTAAAAACACTTTTGACATCTGTTATTACATAAAACCGATGTCAAAAATCCAACTTAAAAAATTTCATATGACTTTTGACATCAGTTTTCTGTAATAACCGACGTCAAAAGTATTTTTCAATGTCGGTTATTACATAAAACCAATTTCATAAGTCCACCTCAAAAAATCAATGAGACTTTAAATATTGGTTATTACATAAAACCAATGTTGAAAATCTCGGTGATTACTTTCAATGCCGATTTTTAGAAATACTGATGTGGAAAGTTTATTTTTTAAAAATAGAAATGATTACAGCCCCCAAAATCTAGAAACCTATAAAAAAAGACACAAAAAATAAATAAAACATATACAATAGAGTAAATACATATAAAAACAAACATAATTTAAAAACTAAAATCATAAAATGATTAACTTAATAATAATTTACACTGAAATAAAAAAGTAATGATAAAAAAAATATAGGACATTGGTTTGATCAATCTTCTCATATTCTAAAATCTAGGAAAACACCTTAAAAATGATTCTTTATTTCAAGTTGAAGTATACTGACATAATGAAAACAATTATATATTCATCATGTATAAAAGTATGTCATAGTTGTGCAACTCTTTTTTTTATAAATCACATAACTTACTTGTCAATGAGAACAAATGAAATTGAGTTTTTGTGATCAGTCACCAGTAGTTGTACTCTATATTTTTTGGATTTCAAAATTACATTAAACAACCATATATGTCAAGTAATAAATTCCAACAATATAAAATTTAAATAGAAATTAGCAATAATCATGGAAAAGAAATGAAAACCTTGTAGTGCATACAAGAGACGAATTGAAATTGTGAAACCAAATATTTCCATTAGAATTTTCAACTATCTTTGAACTTAGTGTGACTGAGAAGATAACATAAAGTGAGTTCATACTTGGAAGTCTAACTAAAGACATGCATTTTTAATAATTCTAGATCATTATATGAAATAATCAGGTAGAGTGTCATACCAATTGCACCCATATTTATTCCTCATGTCTGCTATAAAAGTTTTTTCTACATGAAAGAGAAATATATAAATAGATAATTTCATTACACTATCGGTTACTACTAGAAATCAACGTAATTAGCATGTATCATTCATATTAGAGCACTCAGACTGCCTTGTTTGAGTGACATCTTTGTCATGAAAATCATGCATCAAATTAATTTGCATTAAATAATTTATTTTTATATGAAACATGAATCCATAGTGTAATGTAATTCAAATACAAAATGAGACAAAAATTTTCATATATGGATTATACATTATAATTTTTTTTCATAAAATTACCAAAAATTGTTAATATAAATCATATATCACTTGTAATAAGCGAGACAAAAAGTTACAATCATATAGTTATAGAATACATTAAAATGAAAAACTGTTAACTAAATTTAAAATTAAAAATTTTATTTATGAAATAATACATATATACATATTTTCTTTTTCTAGACACATTTCATGCTCTAACATATGTTAGATCACAATATTAGTTCTAAACTAATATATATGTTAATTAAAATAAATAGTTGACCTTCATTATAATATGTATTGATGAAAATAGAAATATGATCCAAACTAATATTCGTTCTCAACTAATATTTTGATCAATACATATAGTTCATGTTAATACAAATCAGTTCTTTATAGTACATATCAGTTCTGAACTAAAACACATACATTCAACAAGTAATATTAATTTAGATTTAATATGAAATTGTATTTTTTTATGTAGGAAATAAAATGTTGGTTTTGATATATATATTGATCACAATATACATATTTTTTTATTTTATATACATTAACTTTAATATTGTTAGAAAATACAGGTCAAATATAAAACCAATCAAATCATAAAATCACCTGAATAAAAAATTTGCACTTGATGAACATTTTTTGCATGCCAAGTGAAATAAATAGAGATGAAGTCAGCATTATTTGTAACCCCTCATGTCCTGATTACTAGAAATTAAAAAAGAAACTTTAACAAAACATTTGTTAGATAATATGAAAATGAAAATAAATAGGTAAAGGGTATTTATCTTACACTTTAAAGTAAATAAAAGGAATAATAATTATAAATTTTTAGTGATTCATATTCATCAAAGCCTTGCAATAAAGACCCTAAAACACACAAACTAAAGAACTGTTGAACTTAGAAGAAAAATAAAACCACAGACACAATATTAGGGTTACAAAATAGGAAGAACCGTATAACTTAGAATTTGAATTAAATGAGGTTGAGAAAATTAGGTTTTTAGTAATGAAAGAGAACTAGGACTAAAACCTATGATTGAATTCATGAAGGAAGATCCATATATTTATATAGATGATGAAATTTGAAAGTGATGACCTCTACTTTGATTAGAGGTGTATGATGAAATTGCTATTATGAAACATTTACTTGAAAATATAAACCAACACACATATATATAAGACAAACATACATTATCTAATATAAAATATATTTATCAATAATTTCACATAGTTGAATTTATTTGGCTTCTGTATTGACAATTGATCATCGTTAAACCTTTTCCTTGACTTGTATTTTAATATATCAATTATAAAAACACATATAAACAATAATAATTTAGAATAAATAATTTATAAAAAATTATAAAACATACTTATTTAACAATTTTCTAAAATATTTATGTACTCCACCAAAAACAGTAACTTAAGGAAAAGAACAACCCTATAAAATCAAACACAATATACCAACTAAAAGAATAAAACAATTTGTATAAAAACTCAATTCTTTAAGTTTAATTAAAAGTGATACACCTGAAACATCTAAAACCTATAAAAACAAAACAAAATATACAAACTTTAAGAAAAAATGATTGTATAATTACTTATTTTTTAAACTTTAACTAAAAGAGACATACCTGATAATTTAAAGAATTGTGTAGTGTGGAGATTTTTTTATAAATCGATAACCCTTTATACATAAGATAAAAACCCTATAAAAATAAACAAAATATACCAACTTAAAGAAGAAAATGATTATTTAAATATTAATTTTTAAAATTTTATTAAAATAGATATACTAGATAATTTAAATCGCAATCATACTTAAGATATAGTTTGCAAATAAACTATGAAGATGGGTAAGTTAATCATTCATATAAAACATAGTATCATTGAAAATATATAATAATAATGAATGTTATAAGATTAAAAAATGGAATATTTTGATATAAAACATAAAATAATTAATATAACAAACCTTATCAAATTAAATCATTGACCCAATTGTGATTATCTCATACATGAATCTTAAAACATAATAACCACATTACACAATTTCTTTTTGATGATGAAACTGTGATTATAAAATATTATATTGAAAATAAAAACCAACACACACACACACACATATATATATATAATAAAAATCAAATATTATCAAATCTAAAATATATTTACCTTTACTTCCACACATTAGATTGTATTTGGTTTATTTATCTACAAGTGATCTTTGTTAATAAATTTACATGACCTATATTTTCATATATATAAACTAATAAAACATGTATAAACAATAAGAATTAAAAATAAACTTAGAAAAAATAATAAAACTTACTTGTCTAACAAGCTGTAAATTTTTTTATGAACACTACCTAATAAAGATAAAAAAATATAATTTTCATTCTTTTGGGTAGAATACGCCTAACATCTAATGAACTCTACAATATTAAAAGTTCATAGTTAATAAAATTATAAGGAATATTGCTTCATAATTATTTTAGTGTTCTTAACCACAAATTAATAGAGAAAACTAGCACCCAATCTCCCTATTTGATAATATCTCAGATCTATATGCAAATCTAGCAGGAGTTTGCAAATATTACATAGTCATTGAAATGAATTCTAGATCTATAAGATCATAAACACCGATGGTCTCATTTTTAATAAGAAGCATTTTTAGATTCCTAATTAAATAAGTAATATAGTAAGTCAATTAAAATAATATTTATTTAAATAAAGAAAAATAGAAACATAAATTTACATACATGGAAAATAATTGCAACACAGACATGCTGGGCTCATAAAAAATAACAAGATCCATGATATTTTTTTTGAATATTCTCAATGGATAGTCTCTTTAACATATATCAGACATCATTTTAAACTCATAAATATTATCCAAGTAAGAAGAAACCTGGGATAATATTTTCAGCCCATCAAAAATCTCATAAGTATTCAAAGTTTTTGGTTATTGAACCATTTGTTTCTTTTATACTAATTCTTTTGATATTAGATACTCCTATATAAATTAAATGTCAGAAATTATTATAATTAATTTTTAATCAAATGTAAATAATATTTAAAAAACAATGCATACCTTGTATATCATACAATGAAGAAGACTAGCTAACTAAAGTAAAAAATAACCCATACAATCTCCAACTCTGGTAACCTCCTCGGTAGGCAATGATAGTAGAATAATTGGATTAATAATATCATATACTAATATTCTTACCTGACCGAACAACATAGGTTGTTAATGTATAGAATCCCCAAAAATATGTACGAATTCATACGCTACAATATTCACATGGGGATCTTTAGAATACAAGTCACTGTATATGTTCATGTCTGAATGAGGAGGTGTAGGATCTGAGTAGGCAGGCTGGGAAGGCTGTTCAAGCTATGAAAACTACATAGGTTGTGATTATGTCATCAATTTTTCAAACATGCCCATCACAAATGATTGAATTTTATCATCCATAAAATGTTTTAGGTATTTTAGATTAGCTTTTAAGAAATTTATTTACAGGTCTCTTGATTTATTACTTTGATGACCAAAATATTTCCTAACACTAATACCCACCTCATATCCTCTTACATGATCAGGGTGTTCTGGGTTTCCTAAAGCAGCAACTAAGATTTCCATCCCACCCTTAGGGAGAAAACTCCCCTACATCACTTTCTCCTAAAGGTCATCCTAAAATGAATAATGAAAATAGTATATTAGCGTTAATTTAAAAAATAAAAACATTCATGGAAAATAAAAATTACTTTCTTACATTTTTGTTTGTTACTTTTTTAGATTTCTCTGTAATATCCCTTTGATTGTTTTTATTCTCACTATTTTCTATTTTTCATGGTGAGTGGGGGAGATGGATGACCAAAATGAAGTTTTTTTTGAACCACTAGTAGATTGATATCTTAATGTATCAAACTTTTCTATAATCATTTTATCCTCCAATAAATGATACCCTCCACATGATAAAGTATGGGGGTATAAATTCTGTAAATGGATCTCTTGATGAGCACTCCTAGAGGCTTGTTACATAAAAATAAACTAACAAGTAATCAGGTAATATACACAAAATTTTACAATATAAAATATTTATCATACCATAAATACTTCATCATGTTGGTTGAATTTTTTTTCCATGTATCTGTGTCTAAAAACCTATACTTGAGACATGGGTTTTCATTCTGCAACTTCTCAAAAACATAATTTTTTTTCAATTTTGTTTTAATATCTCTCTATTGAACCGTAGCTAAAGATAAAAATATTTTCTTAATTTCTTTCATTTATTCAAAATTGAATGTCATCTATAATTTAATAAATTAAATATTAGTCATTTAAAATATATAATATTAAAAAAACGAGAAAAAAATAAATCAATTGAGAAATTTTACCATTATGCACTCCCATAACTGTGCTTTCGCTAACTTATCAATGGACTTACAATTAAGATGTAAAATGCTAATCCAGTAACAACTCTGCATGAAGATATAACTGGTAAAATGCATTGCATTTGGGTCAGTTGGGTTGTTATCAATATCAAAATTAACATGTAATATATGAGATCCATTATCAAGTTAATTTTTTTGGTAAACTTGTAATCCCACATTTACCAACTCTAGAAATTGATTTATCTATAGAAGAAGGATAAGATGCCTCTGTGGGAGGCACATCAATAGTCCTGCAATTATTTTTTTTAAATTAAAAAATTACTTTCATTAAATAATTATATTATTGAGTATTTATTAATATGAAACAAAGACATATACCATGGTAGATGTTATTCTTCCTCTGTGTCTATCATTTAAGTAGACAAATGTAATGAAATTATGTGTACCTGCATATTATTAAAAAAGTGTATATTTAAAAACAATGGTTACAAAAATATGTAATTAAAAAAATAGTATCACACATGTGTGAGTTTAAAATAATGATGTCATGATTATTAACCACAATACATGAAATTTAAACTATTAAATGTAAAAATAAATTCCAAAATGATAGAAAAATTTATAAATTTAAATACCACAGCTATAAAAAATTATTTTTATATGCATAAATTTAACAAAAATATAATGATATACATTGGGGTCTTCAATCAAAAAATGTTTAACAATAACTATTGAATATAAAATTTAACACAAAAAATCATAAAAATAATCAATATATATACAATTAAACATCCAATAATTAATAAAAAATAGATTTTTTTACACATGAAAATTTTAAAAAATAAATAAAATATAAATATTTACCTAGATAATTAAGATATTAATTTAGTGTTTTCCCATATCCCTTCAGCATGATCATTTCGTACAACATGGACTATGTCTACATTATAGTCACTATCCAGAAATCACGTAATAGAAGAATAAGCCTCATATAAATTCATAACATCATCATCTTCCTCACCACCCAAATGAATTCTTTTCCCTTGAAAAAAGACAGAACACTGATCATTTGATGGATCAATGACATAAAATATTTGTTTTATCATGTGTTTCCATGATAAAGGGTTCCTCTTTAGAACTAAATATTTTCAAATCAACCAATGTAAACCCATAATCATCATGTTTCACACCACTATTAGTATCAGCCCAGTTACACTTAAACACCATGACTCAAACTTTAGTATAATCAATTTATCATATATCCTCAAGAACTCTAAAATATTTGATAGATCCAGAAATTGGTTTTCTATCTTTTTCACTCAAAAAATGCATTTCTTTAGCAATGACCATTTATAACGCCCCAACTCTAGTTACCCATAGTCAGTGCATTATTACATAACATTGGTATGATCACAAGATATCAAGTCTCGAAAGACCGATTAGTTTAGTATCCTTGGAAGTACTAGATACATACATAAGTTTTACATTACATTATGAAATGAAAAAACAACAACGTTGTGTCCCATTTGAACACACTCATATCCCTTAGCCTATTCCTACAGGTTAATCATAATATACTTCTTCGCATCTTGAGAAAAAGAAAACATAAGAAAGGGGTGATCTCAGATGCTCAGTAAGGATAAAAATATAGAGGAAACTTTCATAAATAATAATAAACATTTAAGGCAATGTATAAGACTAAAACACAAGCCTTTTAAACTTAAACTTTAGCATAATATGGCAAAGATAAATCAAATAATGCCATTTACTTATTCACATAGATATTATACTAATATAATAATCACATGTAATATCAATAACTAATTTCATAATTATGGAATTTATAATGTCGGACATCATAACCACATAGTCAAGGCCTCATGCCAAGACTAAAAAATAATAATTTTCTCAAGGCCTTGTGCCAAGACACTAGTTTGTCTCATGAGATATATTGATACTTAGAGGAGATATAGCAGGATCCACCCATCACTTATTAAGTCCAATGCATTCCTCATATAAAAAGGTTGAAACATAATCTAAACATTCATATTAAAACTAGCACATGAAATGTAAATACTTTAACCAAAAACTACGAATGATATAAAAAAACACATCCACAGTCAAAAATAACTCATTAAATACAATATGGAAGATTGTATTATAATAAATCAACCTCAATCAAGAATAAAATACAATGAATTATATTTACATAAATGAAAATAATCAGTAAAACTATTTGAGAGAAATACCCCCTTTTCTTGAAAACATTTAAAAGTCGCACCATTTATCAAAGAAGTCGTTTAAAAGAGATTTTTGAATCAAAGTGTCCCATACAACTTTGAAACTTTTGAAAGGAATATTAATTTTAAAACATTCATGTCTATATAAATAAATCCTTAAAATCATTTTTAAAACATGGACATCAATGAAAAATATTTAGAAGAATAAATCTTTAAAAAATTTAAAATGATATTTTAGTTAAAGAGTTCCTAACCAAATGAAAGATGATTAAATACAAAAAATTGAGGAATAAAATTAATCAAAACTTTATAATATCTTGAGAATAAATGGATTTATGATATAATATGTAAAAGGTTAGCATATACACCATATAAAAGTGAATTGTCGCATAACAACAAAGAAGTCTCAATGGAATGTAAATTGGGACACAATCCCTTATAAAGACCGTATCCTTAGAGTAAGGATAAATCAATGACATAATTATGCATGAAAAATATT
This sequence comes from Viscum album, assembly GCA_963277665.1. Lineage (NCBI taxonomy): Eukaryota > Viridiplantae > Streptophyta > Magnoliopsida > Santalales > Viscaceae > Viscum > Viscum album. The sequence continues at coordinate 596,781,386 of OY728134.1, read as the reverse complement.
AATACACTCAATATTATTGGATATTCAGTGTAAATCAATCAAAGGACATTCACACATATTCTTGTAAAAACAAAACCAACTACTTGGATGTTTAACTCAATGAATGGAAATTGAGTTAAGATTACCATTATCCATTTCATATCAATGAATTGTGAATTTATCAATGGAGTGATTATATATATAAAAAGTATATCAACACAAAGGGGAGTAGAAATTAATATATAAACAAATAAATAGTGATTTTTCATATAATCTTGGAGTAAAATAATCAATGAAGTGTGCGTAAAACCCAATGAGTGGAAATTGAAATTAGAAATTCCCTTACCGATTTGGTAACTTACAAAACATACACCCCATGAAAGAAGGATCATAAAATGATGATGTAAACACCCATAAATTAAAGTTTATTACACAAACAATACAATCATGGGTAATACATACACCAAACAAAAGGAAATTGTGGAAAATATAGCATGAATCTCACGAGAATAAAAGTGAGATGAAAACCCCTTACCTTGTAATTTTCCTAAGTATAGGGTACATTATCCTCATATATAATAGTTAAATCATTTTTATTAAATTATACAAGAACCACATACATAAATATGATATTATATATGATCTTATAATATTTATTTGTTAATAATATTTCAGTAGTATCATTGTTTCAGGTGTTAACTGATTCGTTTTCCTTTATATGTTTTGTTGCGTAAGTTATGTTTGTTATAGATAGGATGTATTTGATTTATATCCAGAATGATATTAAGTTCTTAAACATAATTTTTAATCATAAAACAAAAATTATTCTTGAATGGTTATGATGGGAAACAAAATCTCATCGCGTCGTGGAGTCGGTAAGGCTTACGTACGCACGAGCGACAATATCACTCTATTAGTAGCGAAATCATATGTAATTGGATGGTATATTATATATACAGAATAATTAAAATTTTATATTTATTATTTACATCAGTTATAATCATTATTATACCCATCCAAATAATGAGGTGTTGAAAAACAAACTACATCACGACGTGGAGATGGTAAACCGTACGTACACACATATGGTGACTTTGTCATTCATAGGATGAATAGAATAATGAATATGGTTTTACCATATTTATAATAAAATATCAGTATGTAAAAGGTACTGTAGTTATTATTTTAGTATTAAAACAACAAGGATAGAGGAAGTGGAAGAAGAAAAGAACTTTGAAAGAGGTGATGAAGTAATTACCTCTTCTTAGGGTTATTCCTTTTGATTTGAACAAAAGGGCTCCTTAGGTTGGATTTCTGATCAAATTAAGGCCTCTAAGTTTAATTTAGGGTATTTGGGAGGATATTTGAGTAGGTTTTGTCCGAGCCAAATGGATTTGGAGGTGTGATTTTGAGAGAAGGGGAAGTACCCTTTTATAAGAGAGGTGAGGGTCACTTTAGGAAAAGCTTGAAAAATTATTTTATTATAAAATTATTTTAGGTTTTTCATGGATAAAAATGGATTTATTTCGAGGATAAGGTGGTTATGTGTCAAAAATATCTCAACCAATAGGTTTTATACAAGTTTAGGTTACCATATTAACCTTATCTTTTAGATTTAACTCTCAGTTAAATAGTTTAACATTTAACACGTCTTCTTATATTTTTATATTACATGATTAATAAACTTACTATAAAATGACAATAGAAGCCCAAGTTGTTCATTAATAAAATATATATTATTATATAATTAATTTGGTTGAACCTTAAATTTTTAGGAATATTATATCATTTAATAATATAGTGTTTGTTTTAAAAACTCATTTATGTCAATTTTGACACTATTTAGTATTTGATTTTTTTGAAAGTCAAAAAAACTTTATTAATTAAAAAAAACACATTAAATCAATACTAACATGTCATATTAACCTAGAAAATTATTGGAATGCATAAAAAGTCTCAATTTACATTTATTTGGATATTTATAATATCAATTATTTTAATCTTTCATTAATAAGGTAATTACTACATCATCATTGTGTCATAAATAAAATTAATTATTTAATGTCTAAAAATTATAAATAAAATACTATAATTTAGTAAATATTTTTATCTTTATAATTAATATTTCTAGTCTAATTTATCTTATGTGTAACCCTATATTAAAAAATTTTTAGTTATTAAACTTTGAATTTAACACTTTTTACTCTTCTTTAAATAAAATATAATAAATGTCCTAATCTAATACAAGTGGATAAAAAATGATCATATTTTTGTCCTAAGATTGATTTTGGTCGAAATACACTTATCCAATAGAATTAGGACATGTGTTAGGGTAATTATAATATCATTTTTACCTTTAATTACCATATTTACTTTTAACCGTGGTAAATAAAATTCAAAAGTTACTATTCACAAAAAATATTTTCATCCTATTGAACCACATTTTACTTAATTATGTCAATTGTTTCTCTCAGATTTTTGAAATTCAATTCACAGAAGCAGTAAAATTATTTTTATGCAATTTTGCAAATGTGCCTAGAAGGTGGGTAAAAGAGAGTAAAAAGTTCAATAAAATTTTATATGTCTAATATTATTACAAAATTAATTAAATGAATTACATTGGAATAATATAGGTATTATGTATCTATTTTGACTTTAAAATAAATTTAAATTAAAAATAATTATTTAAATAAAAAGTCGGCTTTAAACAATAACGCAATATTTTTCACTATTCATCAAAAATTGAAAGTTTTTAGAAAAATACCAAAAATTCACCCAAAGATATTTTGATATTCCAAATTCAAAAATGTCTATTTTACCAAATTCGAAACATATAATTTTTATTAATTAATTTAAAAAATATTTCCATTGTCAAAACCAGAAAGAGGGTTTTTGAGAAGTAAAAACTATTAAAATATTGATATGTGTTTATGTCCAATTTAAATGTAAAATTACTTCTAATGACCAACATTAGATTAAATGATAAAAATACAATATAATTATACTTAAAAACCATTCAAATTTATAATTTAACACTATAAATTATTTTAATTAAAAAAGTTGTTTTCAATTAAAATTTAGTATTTTTCATTATTCATCAAAATATGAAAGTTATTAGAAAAGCACCCAAAACTTATCCAAACTAAATTTTTATGTCCCAATTCTAAAGAAGAAGTTTATTTTTTCAAATTGAATATATAAAAGTGTCAAATATTGGATTTAAAAAGGGTTCTCCATTAAAAGGCGGTAAAATTGCATTTAAAAAAAAATACTTCTTTTATCTGAAAAATTGAATTTGTTCTTATATTATGTCTAATAAACACATAATATGGATGTTAAAATTATTTGGAGTATATAAAATTCAAAATGTAGTTAATAACATTCATAACCGCTTTTTGAATGACTAGTTTGGTAAGTTGTGGTGCGCTCGAACTCGGTGTTGCGTGTAGCGCAAGCTATTGAATTACTTTAAAGAAAATATCTTACTATGAAATATTGGGGTGTTACATTATTCCCCAATTTTAGAAATTGTGTCTTTGAAATTTTAAAATTGGGCTTGGGAACTTCATTGAAAGTCCCACATCGGAAAAAGAGTCAATAAAACTATCATTTTAAAAGAAAGAAAGAGAAGTACAAAGGTCACCCGAGATAACCCATACTAGGATTCCATGTAGGAAAACATGGATATGGAAGATAAAATAAGTGTCAAGTTTTGATGGAGAGTGATAGAAAACATGATCAGGAGAAATTTAACAACAAGAAAACCCCAAACTTGTGATGGGTTAAACGATCATTAGATTCCCAGTAGGAAAATTAAACAAACAATGTTTTTTGTTTTAAGTTCCATTTCATAAATTTGAGGAATTTATTTATGAGATTGACTAAGAACATAAAGATATATAGTTACTTTTAAAGTATAGTTTCACCCTTTAATAAATTTCCACCATTAACTCATCTTTTATCCAAACGATGAGTATTTAAGATGATTTGGTCACACCTAAAGCACTCGAATCAAATTCTAGAGAATCACATAATCTACAAAAGATGAAATATATATCTACCTTGTATTTAGAGATTAACCAAAACCAAAATGGTTAGTAAAAGATCATATGATCCCCAAAATGGATAATCCTTTATAGAAATAGATACTAATCTTAATTTCCAAAATTAAACAAACAATACCCAAAGTTCAATAAAGACCATTCAATAAAAAATTGTCCTTAAAATCCTTCAATATAATCTAAACTAATATTGAAATCCAAAACTCATAAGAATTTAATCACATAATCTTTCATAGTAAATCTTAACATTTATCTCCAAATAAAATCAACTACTCTTAAAGTCTCATACTGAAGTGTAATTAACCAAATCACATATTCTCTATGATAGGTTAATAATTTCCATTAATAATATGAATCTATATAAAAAACATAGATTCTTCCAAAATAAAATTCCACCATTAATCCTCAAATGAAATCCCATAGTATTCTATTTTTCTTAGGCATATAGTGTTCCCAATAGAGAGAACGTCTTCTAAAATAACATTTATCACTTAATCACCAAATCATTTTCCTATACTAAGGATATCCATTTGATAAAACATAAGATCCAAAATCAACTTTGAATTGATCAATAAAATCATTTAACTAAAAATAATTAGTCACATTAACCAGGGACTTAACGTAGTCCAGTGGTAGGTGATAAATCCCAGTCGCACTTTGGTTGTGGGTTTGATTCCCACAGTTTTGTCTGATGCGACGGGTTGTCACATGGACTGTGTGTTGTCTATTTTTAAAAACTATATTTTATAACATTCCCAAAATGAGATAAATTACTCATAACATAATTTAACCACAAACTTTATCTCATACCTCGCATTTTCATCCCAATAATTAATAAGCTATAATTGCCTCAAATTCAAGGATCATATAAACTCAAATGGTTCTTTATAACTATATCCACAAAATAAAAGATAATTCTTCCTCAAATATTATTTTCACATACCAAACTGTAGGGTTAAACATAGAAGAGGAAAGTATTCCAAAGTAATCCCATCAACAAAGAGCATTAATACTTTTAAACATTTCACCATCCATTTATTTCCACATAAGTTCTTCCTTGATTTCGTGGTTATCCTATAGAATAGGGCATTGACTCGGTTAATTCCCAGGTCCCCTACATTTACAGAAAATGACTGTAAATGGATTATTAGGATAATTTTTATTTTCTTCCATAATACTCTTCATTTTTCCCCAGAAATTATTTACTTTATGTCATTCTTTCCCAAACATAAAGTATTTCTTTGTTCTATTGAGACACTTTCCTGGGTGTCTCCTTCCACATTTCCTGCATGATGGAAATTGAGCTTTCTTTTCTCCACAGTCTCCACAGTCTCCACTACTATATCTCTTATCATTCTCCACATTTCTCTTCTTTTTTGATTTTGGGAGTTGGTTAATGTATATGTTGTTGATCATATTTTTGGAAACCTAATTTGGAATGAACACAATATCTTTTATTCCTATCAACATTCCATTTAGTTTCTCATTTCCACCATCGTTCCCACCTTTTACATATTGTTCAATGTTACCATGACTTCATTGGAATCCATACATTGACTAAAACCAAAAAGCATAGTGTGAGTAAAAATAGTCATAAAATCATTTAGAGAATATCATGACACATCATTTTCAATCTAAAACACCTTAGTATTTATTCTCATCTTATATTTAAATCCTTCAAATCAGTTTTTAAAGAAAATGTGAACTATCCTAAGAATATCCCTCAGGAGTGTCATAACCAAGAGTGTAGTAAGACCCATTGTCATGCACTAGTTCCCATTCGAGTCTAACTCAAAGTGGTGTTTTTAAGTTTTACCCCTAGATACATCTATGCCAAAGCCGCCTCTACCCAGTCGTATCCAGACATGGATGTATTGCTTGGAAAATTCATAAAATCTCTACATTACTGAAATTATAGGAAGTTCTTCTATACTAATCCTTAAAGTATATCTTAGGGTAATGTTCACTAATCATAGTTTTTATAAATCTAGTTTCCAAGGTTTGTACTAAAATTCCTCTGATACCAACTATAACGCACCAACCCTAGTTACCTAGAGTCAGTACATTATTACATAACATTGGCATGATCACAAGAGATCAAGTCTTGAAATACCAATTAGTTTAGTATCCTTGGAAGTACTAGATACATACATAAGTTTTACATTATATTATGAAATGAAAAAAACAACATTGTGTCCCCTTTGAACACACTCATATCTATTAGCATATTTCTACAAGTTAATCATAATATACTTCTTCGCATCCTGGGAAAAAGAAAACATAAGAAATTGGTGGGCTCAGATGCTCAGTAAGGATAACAATATAGCGTAAACTATTATAAATAAGCATAAACATTTAAGGCAATGTATAAGACTAAAACACAAACCTTTTAAACTTAAACTTCAGCATAATATGACAAAGATAAATCAAATAATTCCATTTACTTATTCACATGGATATTCTACTAGTCTAATAATCACATGTAATATCAATATCTAATTTTATAATGATGGAATGCATAATTCTGTACATCATAACCACATAGTCAAGGCCTCATGCCAAGAATAGAAAATAATAATTTTGTCAAGGCCTTATGCCAAGAAACTAGTTTATCTCATGAGACCTGCCGATGCATCAAGGAGCTATAGAGGGCTCCACCCATCACTTACTAAGTCCAATTAATTCCTCATATGAAAAGGGTGAAACATAATCTAAACATTTTTATTAAAACTAGCATACAAAATGCCAATACTTTAACCAAAAACTATGAATGATATAAAAATAGCACATCCACAGTCAAACATAACTCATTCAATAAAATATGACAGATTGTATTATAATAAATCAACCTCAATCAAGAATAAAATATAATGAATTATATTGAAATATATGAAAATAATTAGTAAAACTATTTGATATAAATATCCCCTTTTCTTGAAAACATTTAAAAAGCGCACTATTTATCAAAGAATTCATTTAAAAGAGATTTTTGAATCAAAGTGTCCCATACCACATTAAATTTTTTGAAAGGAATATTAATTTTAAAACATTCATGTCCATATAAATAAATCCTTAAAATCATTTTTAAAACATGGACATTAATGAGAAATATTTAGAAGAACAAATCTTTAAAACATTTAAAACAATATTTTAATTAAAGAGTTCCTAACCAAATGAAAGACGCTTAAATACAAAAAATTTAGAAATAATATTAATAAAAACTTTATAATATCATGAGAATAAAGGTATTGATGATATAATATGTTAAAGGATAGTATATACACCATATAAAAGTGAATTGATGCATAACAACAAAGAAGTCTCAATGGAATGTAAATTGAGACGAAATCCCTTATAAAGATCATATACTTAGATTAAGGATAAATCAATGAAATAATTATGTGTTAAAAATATAAATACACTCAATATGATTGGATATTTAGTGTAAATAAATCAGAGTACATTCACACATATTCATGTAAAAACAAAACCAATGACTTGGATGTTTAACTCAATGAATGGAAATTGAGTTAAGATTACCCTTATCGATTTCATATCAATGACTTGAGAATTTACCAATGGAGTGATTATGTGTATCAAAAGTATATACACACAAAGGGGATTGAAAATTACTACATAAACAAATAAATAGCGATTTCACACACAATCTTGGAGTAAAATAATCAATGAAGTGTGCGTAAAAACCAATAAGTGAAAATTGATATTAGAAATTCTCTTACCGACTTGGTAAACCATGAAACATATAACCCATGAAACAAGAATCATAAAATGATTATTTAAATACCCATAAATTAAATTTTATTACACAAATAATACAATCATGGGTAGTACATACACCACACAAAAGGAAATTGTGGCAAATATAACATGAATCTCAAGGGAATACAAGTGAGATGAAAACCCCTTACCTTCTAATTTTTCTTAGTAGAGGGTACGTTAACCTCCTTTATAATAGTTAAATAATTTTTATTAAATTATATAATAACAACATACATAAATATGATATCATATATGATCTTCTAATATTTCTTTGTTAATAATATTTCTATAGTATCATTGTTTCGGGTGTTAACTGATTTGTTTTCCTTTATATGTTTTGTTACGTAAGTAATGTTTGTTATGGATAGGATGTATTTGATTCATATCCATAATGATATTAAGTTCTTAAAAATTATTTTTAATCATCAAATTAAAATTATTCTTGAATGGTTACGATGGGAAATGAAATCTCATCGCGTCGTGGAGACGATAAGCCTTACGTACGCACAAGCGACAATATCATTCTATTAGTGGTGAAATAGTATGTAATTGGATGGTATATTATATATAAATAATAATTAACATGTTATATTTGTTATTTAAATTATTTATACTCATTATTATACCCATCCAAATAATGAAGTGTTGAATAAAAAACTACACCATGACGTAGAGATGGTAAGCCGTACGTACACACGTATGGTGACTTTGTCATTCATAGGATGGATAAAATAATGAATATATTTGTAGAAAATTTATAATAACATCTCAATATGTATAAGGTATTGGATTTATTATTTTAGTATGGAAACAACAAAGAAAGAGGAAGTGGAAGAAGAAAAGAACTTTGAAAGAGGTGATGAAGTAATTACCTCTTCTTCGGGTTCTTCCTTTTGATTTGAACAAAATGGCTCCTTAGGTTGGATTTATGATCAAAGTAAGGAATATAGGTTGAATTTAGGGTATTTTGGAGTATATTTGAGTAGGGTTTGTTTGAGGAAAATGGCTTTGGAGGCTTGATTTTGAAAGAAGGGGAAGTACCCTTTTATAAGAGAGGTGAGAGTCACTTTAGGAAAAGCTTGAAATATTATTTTGTTATAAAATATTTTTTGGTTTATAATGGCTAAAAATAGATTTATTTTGAGGATAAGGTGAGGATAAGTCTAAAACCTCTCAAAAAATAGGTTTTAGACAAGTTTAGGTCACCATATTAACCTTATATTTTAGATTTAACTCTTAATTAAAGAGTTTAACATTTAACATGTCTTCTTGTATTTTTATATTAAATGGTTAATAAACTTAATATAAAAGGACAATATAACCCTAAGTGGTTAATTAATGAAATATATATCATTATATAAGTCCTTTGGCTGAACCTTATATTTTTAGGAATATTATATCATTTAATAATATAGTATTTGTTTTAAAAACTCATTTATATTAATTTTGATACTATTTAGTATTTGGTTTTTGTGAAAGTCAAAAAAACTTTATTACTTATAAAAAAATAAATTAAATAAATACTAACATGTTATATTAACCTATAAAATTATTGTAATGCCTCAAAAGTCTCAATTTACATTTATTTGGATATTTATAATATCAATTATTTTAATCTTTTATTATTAAGCCAATTACTGCATCATTATCGTGTCATAAATAAATTTAATTATATAATGTATAAAAACTATAAATAAAATACCATGATGTAGTAAATATTTTTATATTTCTAATGAATATTTATAGTCCAATTTATCTTATGTGTAACCCAATATTAAAATTTATTTAGTTATTAAACTTTGAATTTAACACATTTAACTCTTCTTTAAATAAAATATAATAAATTTCCTAATCTAATACAAGTGGATAAAAAAGGATCATTTTTTTTCCTAAGGTTGATTTTGGTTTAAATAAACTTATCCAATAGAATTATGACATGTGTTAGGGTAATTATAATATCATTTTTACCTTATATTACCCTATTTACTTTTAACTATGGTAAATAAAATTCAAAAGTTACTATTCACCAAAAAATATTTTCATCCAATTGAACCAAATTTTACTTAATGATGTCAACCATGTCTCTCGGATTTTTTAAATTCAATTCACAGAAGCGGTAAAATTATGTTTTATGCAAATTTGCAAATGTGCCTAGAAGGTGGGTAAAAGACAGTAAAATGTTCAATAAAATTTCATATATCTAATATTATTATAAAATAACTTCAATGAATTAAATTGGACTAATATAGGTATTATGTATCTATTTTTAATTAAAAATAAATTTAAATTAAAAATAACTATTTAAATAAAAAGTCGGCTTTAAACAATAACACAATGTTTTTCACTATTCATCAAAAATTGAAAGTTTTTAGAAAAATACCAAAAATCCACCCAAATATAATTTTGATATTCCAAATTCAAAAATGATGTCTATTTTACCAAATTCAAAAAGTATAATTTTTATTAATTAATTTTAAAAATATTCCCGTTGTCAAAACCAGAAAGCGGGTTTTTGAGAAGTAAAAACTATCGAAAGATTGATATGTGTTTATGTCCAATTTAAATGTAAAATTACTTCCAATGAAAAAAATTGGATTAAATGATAAAAATATAATCTAATTATACTTCAAAATCATTTAAATTTATAATTTAACACTATAAATTATTTTTATTAAAAAAGTCATTTTCAATTAAAATTTAGTATTTTTCACTATTTATCAAAATATGAAAGTTATCAGAAAAGCATTGAAAAATTATCCAAACTAAATTTTTATGTCACTCTTCTAACGAAGAATTTTATTTTTTCAGATTGAATATATAAAAGTGTCAAATATTTTATTTAAAAAGGGTTTTCCATTAAAAGGCAGTAAAATTGCATTTTTAAAAAAATACTTTTATCTGAAAAATTGAATTTTTTCTTATATTATGTCTAAGAAACACATAATATGGATGTTAAAATTATATGGAGTATATAAAATTCAAAATTCAGTTAATACTATTCATAACAGCTTTTTGAATGGCTAGTTTGGTAAGTTGTGGTGCGCTCGAACTCAGTGTTGCGTGTAGCGCAAACTATTGAATTACTTTAAAGGAAATATCTTACTATGAAATTTTGGGGTGTTACACCATTACCCCACTATTTTTAATGGTACTCTTATCATCCCAATTTTGGGTGTGAAATGTGTACCCATTAATATCAAAACCAGACCATGTGATAACATCAACAGATGGCCCCCTTATCAACCCTTTCAATGTTTTTGATGTAGATATATATGTGATGAATTTCTATTTAAACCCTGAAACAAATGTCTTTTTATTCTCAATCATCAACCAATTTTAATTTATTTTTGGATATCATACCTTTAATTCAGTAATATGTGATGATATATATGGTCTAACCTCATCTATGTTGTTCAAAATGTATAAATGTGCCTGCATCACTTCATCACATGGAATGAAATTTACCTTTAAGACTTTAATCCCCATACCTTCACTGTTAACTGTCATATTTTAAGATATAGGGAGACCAATATACTCCAATTCATATAAATAATTAGTACATAACTCAATCACCTCTTCTGATACATATTTTTGAATAATAGAGGCCTTTGGTCGATAAGTATTTTTAACATATCCCTTTATAATTTTCACATATCTTTCAAATAAATACATCCAATGTAAATAAATAGGCCCACATATTCATATCTCATGCACTAGATGAATCACCAGATGATGCATTATATTAAAAAATGTAGGTGGGAAATACATTTTTAGTTAAAAATTTATAAGAGAAACTTCATTCTCCAACACATATAAAAAATTTGGATCAATTACTTTACTACAAATGGATTTGATAAAATTACATAATCTGATGATAGTATTTATAACAGGTGTCAGCAATATACCACACAATGTGACCGATAACATTTGTTTTATTAATACATGACAGTCATGTGATTTATTACTTATTAATTTATAATCCTTCAATGACACAAAATTTTTCACATTTAAGAATATCCACTGGGTACTTTAATACCATGTATAAACTGAAAAAATTCACCTTCTCACTTTCTTAATGTGTGACAAGCCAGAGGTAAATATGTTTTGTTTTCTTTCATAGTGGGATCTAACTACAAATGTATTCCCATTGATATCAAGTCCAATATAGAATTAAATCCATATTTTTTATTTCCTTTTATATCTAACAAAGTTCTAATCAAACTACCACATATGTTTTTCTCAACATGAATAACATCAATGTTATGTTTTATCCTTAAAAATCTCTAATAAGGTATCTCGAAAAAGATAGATTGTTTCTTCCTAATATTTTTTTGATGAACATAATTTCCTTTCTTTCCAAATGTTAAATAAATATTTTCACCCTATCGTAATCTTCTTTAACTAAAAATGGTTGTGGGGGAAGATTATATTTATGTAAAATTTTAAATTCCTTTTTAATCTATGATAAAGATTATCAATTCGCAAAAATATTTGATGTCCCATGTACATTGTCTTTCTTCCATTCCACAATTGAAAATATGAAGTCTCTTATTCAAAAATTGGTCATGATTTATGTTCCTTAATACTGTATCCAGATAAGTTTCCATGTGTATTAAAGTTATTTATAGTGAACATTATCATAATATGAAAAATAAAATACCCTTTCTCGTAGGTATCAAAAACTGTAACACCTATCTCCCATAGAAGTTTTAAATCACCAATCAATGGTTAAAGATACACATAAATATATTTTCTTGACTGTTTTGTTCTAGAAATCATTAAACTCATCATAACATATTTTTTCTTCATATATATTTGTGGGGAAAATTTGTAAACTACTAACAAAATAGGCCATGAACTATGTTGGCTACTTAGTCTCTGATATGGATTCATTCCATCTATGCATAGTCCCATTTTTAGATTTCTAAATTCACTTCCAAAATCAGGAATTATTTATTAAATCTATTTCATTTTAGTGAATCAGTAGGGTGATGTAAGTTACCATCAAAGATGAACTCTTCTATATACCATCTTAACCTTTTTGTATCAATTGAATTTGCAAACAGACACTTCAAATAAGGAATTATTGGAAGGTACCAAATTTATTTAGCAGAGGTTTGATTCCGGTACCTAAGATGGAATCAAAGTTGAATTATTGTAATTATTAAAATGAATTATTGGAAGAAATTATTAGAAGGTACCAAATTTATTTAGGATAAGGTTAGATTCCAGTTCTTAAGAATGACTTAAAGTTTAATTTTTTATCCATCTTATAGCATGATGTACCACATTTAAGACATTTTGATAAATATTCATATTCCTTCATATACAAAACACAATCATTGGGGAAAGAATGTATCTTTTTATAACCCAATCCCATTGGTCATAATATTTTTTTTGCCTCATAATTGGAATCTGGAAGCTTGTTGCATTCAGGAAGTAACTCTTTTAAAAATTCAAGCAAATCAGAGAAAATTTTATCACTCTACCCATTTCTTTATTTCAAGTTAACTAATATTAGAACTATTTATAACACTGCATATTTAGTACAACTTGAGAATAATGATTTCTTATAGTCTCCATATAATCGTTAAAAAATTGTTGTTTTTTTGATGGGTTCAACGCCTTCATCATTAATTAATTCTTTAATACGATCCTATACCTCATTTTGAATATTTTCATCAACATTAGATGTTGGATTTTCCACCCTTTTATCATGCCAGATCCAACGTGTATAATTATGGATAAAACCATAGAAAATGAGATCATCCTTGATTTATCTGGAATTTAACTTTCTCATATTCAAACACTTCATGCATGGATAAAAAATCAAATCTATATTTTTAATATTTAATTTAGAAATTTACAATAAATCATCAAGTCCTTTTTCATATTCATTAGTGGTTCTTCATAAATTTATCCATTTATGATCCATTAAATATCTAAGTTCACAATATAAATGATGAATATATTATAACATATAAACATTTAAAAATATATATAAATAGATAAATTTTAAACATAAAAATATATAATAAAAAATGATTGGTGATCAGGAGGGAAATATCTACAATTATTAGAAATCTAATAAAAATAAATTACCCTAGGCATCTATTTTATTTAAATAATTAATTATAAAATATGTTTGATAATTTTAGTAAAGGAATAAGGATACTTTTATCAAGTTTAGATTCCATTTTTTCAACGATTATTACACAACACCACTTCCATTCTGCCTAGATACTTAAATATATCCATTAATATTCCTCTCTAGTTAACCTAGAATAAATAAAATTAAACATAAATTCAAAATTTTCATTATCAACAACAAAGGTAAATTTTATAGGGTAAAAAATCTAGGTCAAATGAAGCATTAACTATAATAAGAAGAAAATAAAAAGAACTTATAGATTGAAATCCCCAAACACAATATGTTAATATGGGAGGGAAATCAAGTAAACATTCATTTTCACCATAAAATAATATTTATTCATTTAGAAAAAATAAAACTTCTAATATATTAAACCCATAATTTTATCCAACTTATTTGTTTCATAATAATCTTCAAGAAAACTATTACCACATGGTAATACGCACCAATTTTAAGATGTAATTAAAATAAGCATCTAACATCAAAAAATTTGGTTTAATATCTATAAATTTTATGATTAATTATTATTTACTTACAACACAACTAGTATAAGGGGATTTCTATAAATCACAAGAATAACATAAAGTTATAAAGATTAAAAATGAGAGTGGTTATCATTATCATCCAATATTGATTTTGGTTGAAATGAATGAAAAAATGAGATGTATTAAGTCATAAAATTTTATGTAATTGTAATAATTATATTATGATATATATGACTCTATATCTACTTGATGTTTTTCATGATGAACCAAAATATAAAATTTGGTTAGAATCAAAAATGAAAAAGAGCATGGCTACTAGTTTAAACTGATATAAATATATATATCATTTTTGGCAATAACATATGATAATTCCATAAAATAAAAAAAATTATAAAATTAAACAAACTTAACAAAAAAATTTATAATTAACAATAAAATGAATACAAACAAATGAAAGGATAAATCAAATTTATAACCAAAAAATAAAGAGTTTATCTTAAAAATTAAAAAAAATAACTTACAAAATTCAGATTTAGATAATGAAAAATTTATCTTGAATATAGATGTTCTCCCTCGATGTCGGTGATAGGGTGAACACTATAAGATCGAAGAAACATGTTTTTAAAAACAAAAAAGAAAAAAGAACAAACAAAAACCATCAACTGCAGTTGTCGGTCGATTGAAATAGGGTTTTTGGGAACTAAATATCTTTGTGGATTGGGAAACAATGATGAAGGATGAAATATTTATGATCAATGATGGTGAAAAGATGATTAAAATGGACTAAAATTTCTTTAAAAATATTCAGGAGGTCAATAGTTCCATTGTCGACTAAAATAGGGTTTTTGGGAAAAAAATCTTTCCATGGATCATGAAAAATGATAAATGAGGAAAGATATAGGATTAATGATAGTAAAAATATGATTAAAGATGATTAAAATAAATGAAATCTAGATTTAAAAATAGTGGGTGGAATTGGTGCCTTCGAAGGTTGGGGGAAAATTGTGATTCAGAAAGTATGGAATGAGGGTTCAGGCATGGTGTGGGTTTTTAAATGGGTTCAACATCGGTTTTTAACAAAACCAACATTGAAAAGTTTTTTTAATTAGGATTCAATATTAGTTTTTGAAAAATCCGACCCTAAAATAATCTTTTTTAACTTTTAATGTTAGTTTTGAAAGAAACCCACATTAAAAGTTCCTATGTATCACCTTTGATTTCGGTTTATATAAAACCAATGTTAAAGGTCATACACTAGATATTTTAACATTTGTTTCTTTTAAAACTGACATTAAATCATAGAACTTTTAACATCAAGTTGTAGAAGACTGATGTTATAACTATGACATTAAATACAATATTTTTAATAGTGTTAACATCAAAGTATATTATCATAAATGGAAATTATTTTAAAAGAATCACTAGAATATTTCTCAAAAAAACACTCTTTACACTTTGAAATCACTTATTTAAAATATAAAAATTTCCAAAATATTATAGAAAATATTTTCTTTTAAAATAACTATTTAAACTTGTAAATAAATATTTAAATAATTGTGTGGTCATAATATTAGAAAATTTTGTTCATGCTGTATAGATTAAAAGAAAACATTTCTTTCACACTTTTATAAAAAGTCAAAAAAATAGCTCATTCAGAAAATGACAAAAAAATTCCTTTGAAACATTTTTATAAAAAAGTAAAACTTGGGAAAAAATAAATTTAAACAATCATAGTATTATATTAAAACTTTTTTGAAAACATTTTAGAGAAAATATAGACATGGAAGAAAAAGGATTTTTGATTGAATAATAAAACATAGTTGGTTTTCCTTGAAAAAAATATTTCGATATCTTGAGAACTCAAGAGAAGGAAAATGATAGGAAAACATGTATTCTCAAAAAATAATCAAAGGTGAATAAAATTAAGTAGATTTAACAGATATGAATCATATAATTTCCTCTAAATAAATTCAAGAATAAACAATGCTGATTAAAATTGGATTAAAACATAAATCCCTAACCTCAAGTATCACCTTTCCTCATATGTGTTTGAACCTACTATATAATAAAAATAGATTTATTATAAATGTATTACAAAACCATACTCATATCTATCATACCACGTATAATTTACTTATGAAATATTATCACCTATTTATTAACAATTTGTTATTAAAATCACTATTCTGGGTGATAACTACTTTGTTTTTCATGCATGTTTTAGTATGGAAGTCCCGATCCTTATACTTTGATCATGATTCCATAATTTATATAATTTTAATAATGATATAAATATCATATATTTTTATTATATATATATATTTAGAGTCATCTATCAAATGTATAGTTTGACAAATGAATTGCACCGTTCATGAAGATAATAGGTCGTACGTATGCATGAATGTTGTTTCCATTTTTTGAAAGATGGAATGAAAGAAAGGTAAATTATAATTAAACTTTATAAAATCATTATTATACCATATATACCATATATATTCATTAAATATATCCTTATTACCTTCCATGTAAATAAAACATGAAAAAAATCACATCACTTTGTAGAGGTGGTAGTCCACACGTACAAACGAGCGATGTTATCACTTTCCAATAGATTAAAAGTTAAGAAGATATATGTGGTATTATAATTCCAAAAGTATAAATATTTTATAAATATCATATATAAACTTTAAACCCATTATAATAAATATCCATGAAATATGGTGATGTAAAATGATTTGTATCGCTACGTGGAGACGGTAATCCATACATACGCATGAGCGATAATTTCAATTCCTATTTGATGAGAAAGAGGATAGATAATGGTGATCTCATAATTATAATAAAATTTAAGTATATTTATAATAATAAAGTTATTATTTTGTGATAAATACCATTTTTGACACTCCTTTTTGTCACACGAGGGTGAGAAGTTTCAATGGGAAATACCTCAAGAAATAAAAAAGTGAAGAGAACTAATGGGATCAAGGAGTTCACTCAGGTTGACATATACACACCAAACTTACACACTAAGAGGCTCACACAGGCCTAGCTTGTGTAGCCCAGAAAGAGAAGCCACACCTGTGTGTGGAACCTGTATAATGAACCTATGCAGATGGCTTACTTCACATAGGGTCCTGAGATTGTTTATAAATAGGACCTTGAGCCTCCTCATTTTAGAAAACCAGAAGATCAGAAGAATCCTTGAAGCTCTGGTCGCCTTAGTCATTTCCTAGGCCCTCAAAATCATCCAGGTAGATCTCCAAAACCATAGAAAATAGGGAATTAAGGGGAATAATGGGATTAAAGTTCCTCCAATGTGTGAAACACAAAATACCCATGTGAGGATCCACTTACCCCTAATCAACAAGAATTAGCATGAAGGTATCCTCCCAAACACGAGACCTGCACAAGACCCTTCTGGAGACACCTGAGGAAACCCTTGGAGACTAGACAAGGCCCTGCCCAAGTGCTGTTTCCCAGGATGTCTGCCATCAAGAAGTAACCTTTAACTCTCCCAGGTCCACTCTATATAAAGCACTTCCGATCCACCCATGTCCACTCTTCATGAAGACCTATCCATTCTGCCTAGGCCTAACCTGTGTAGAGACCTCTCCATTCCTCCCAGGCCTACCCTATGTGAGACCTCTCTATTCTACCCAAGCCAACCCTACATGAGACCTCTCCAACTCTCCCATGCCTTACCTATGTGAGCCTACTTTGATCCTTCTTTCATTCCACCAATGGAAGGACACCTCTTCCCTTGGATCCCTTGTCTGAGGGGGACCAAGTTAAGAATTCTCCTAAAGCCTTTGAATATGTGCTATTAGAGCATAGGTCACACTAGTGTGTCCTCTTGATTATACATTCCAGTGGTAATGGATAACCTACATTTAACCTCTCTTTTAGGTGGGATCCTCGAAGTGTTTTCTATTATACATTCCTGTGGTAACGAGGGTCCCAACCTTGGAGGTAGTGTCAAGGACCTCCACATTCAGACACGATGGATAATGCATTTTACTTCCCTTATCATCTCTAAAACAGGGACCTCCCTATTTTAGATATTGAGGGGAACCACTTTACTTTCCCTTTAAAGAGGGATAGTGCTGGATCCTCCTCTTATCCTCTCTAGATTCAGAATAGGGAATCCCTCCTGGAGTAATCCCCTAGTCTTTCATGTAGGAGATCATCCCCTCCTATCTTCCATCCCCTCATGTTATGAAAATAAGATAGGAGATAAGCACATCAAGTCCCTTTGTCTCTCCCATACCCCTGGCCTCATCCACTAGCAGATGAAGGAGATTTCATGGTTTTTTATATCTTGGAATTCCTTTTGTTCCACACACTAAGTATGACTCATGTGGGCTTAGAGGTTAGTTACGATCACGACGTCCGTGTGATGAAGCAATTGTCTCGAGAGAAGATTCCCTTTTTGGATCTTCACATCACCTTCCAAATGGGCCTCCTATTTAGTATAATACTCAACTATGTAACCATATCAAAGGTATTATTTCACTATAAGACAAACCTCTTGAGGGCCTCCATAGGTGTTGGTTCTCAAAGCCATGTATCCATCATAAAGGGGCATATCCCATGCGATACAAACCTCCCGAGGGCCTCCATAGGCATGGGTCCTCAATTCCATGTATCTATCTCAAAGGTCCACATCCCTAATGAAAAAAACCTTCAAAGGGCCTCCATAGGCGTGGGTCCTCACAACCTAATTACATGGTATTTGATTCCCATCCAAATGGGATATATTGGAATCCTCCTTAAGGTTCAAACCCAATACCCCAAATTAACCATAATTTTCTCTATGCCACATTCCTAGTAGGGTATTATCTAACCTAGGAGGCTACATTATCTCTAGGTTCCTTGGGACACTTCAACATAAGTCCCATGACAAACTTTGACTAGGAATATTTCTCCTAGATGTCCTCACCGCATGATGTTAAACTGCACAGTTTGGTCCTCATCACATGACCTTAAAAGGTATGATGTGTCCTATTAAGTGGAAAAAAACTATGTGGGTTCTGATTTTATTCACGAGGATACATAGGAATCCCTTTTCCATGGGCCTGATCTCAATATCAAAACAACCCTCATCTTCCTGGATGATGATAAATTCCAAAGTTCCCCACAACATGGCGTAAAACCAGTATTGTAATAATAAACAACCTAAGAATATCTAATCCACTAAAAAAGGGAACCATTGATGGAGAACCTCAGATACATATAAATATATCCATTTATGAAGAACCTCAGATACATATAGATAATTCTAAATCCAATACATACTAATAATTTATTGTTAACATAAGGGCAATCCATGTCCTATTTAGGATTTTATAAATGATTCACAAACAAGTCTTAAATCTTTAAGAGAGTGACTAAGTAGGAAATAATTCCTCCCAAAATGTTGTTATGATCCCAAACTCCCATCCTATTGACTGATGTGAGTCTCTAAGAATCATTAGGGTCATTTTCAAATGACCACCCACCTTTGGAAAGCAGTTTCACAAAACATCTCAGATAAGGGAACCGTTTGGTGTTTCTGGCTCCATGAACAAACCCATTAGAAGCCACTTAAAAATAGTGAACCCGATGTGAATGATTTTTCAATATTTAAACCTCCACAATCGACCATTAGGTACAACATGATATTTTTATCAGAAAAAAATGGTGAACTCGACATGAATCCTTAACCAAAATTATTGTGTCGTCCATTTGTTAGGACCATTTCACACTCTCACAAGATGATAGAGAGACAAGAATAGATCTAAAAAAATTGATTGAGAATGTTTTCATTTATTGAGATGCTTCTTTTATGGTGTTTTCTTGTTTGTGTTTATCACATATATTTCAGGAACTTTAGACAAGAACTCCCTTCAATCTAATGACATACTTATAGATGCCAAAAATATACACATCAACTATTGCATAAGATGTATCCTCAACTAAATAGAGGAAATCATCACCAACCCAGAATCTTCAACATTGGGTCCCAAATTCATTGGTTTGGTAATACCACCTAAATGGTACCATCCAAACCCCGTAGGCTGCTTGATAAGACCTCCAACTCATGAAGCCCCACCAACCATCCCCTCAGTGATAGCTGGTTGCCTAAAAGAAGATGATACCAATTATCATCTCAAACCATTTCAGGAGACTATCCTTGATACAAATTAATCATCTCCTCCCTTATCTTATGGAGGCAGATCAAGAGGCTATATACGACCCCACCCATATAAAATCAGGGTCCCTTTGAAGGGATCCTACAAGTAGCTACCACAAATAACTCCACATGGAAAAAAATCCTCAGCATGATGGGGGTGTTTCCCTTGGGAGTTTGGCCTAGGTCACCTAGACCCAGGCATGAGAGAAGGCCCACCGAGGGCAGCGGCCAGACAATAGGGAGCAGGTTCACACCTCTGTTCCCTCCAAGGAAGTACACTAACCAAATACGGTGGAAAACTGCGAGTAGAAACAAACACCTACCTATACCTACCAAGCCTTATAGCATAGTTTAAAAACATCCATAGAAGTATGCCATTCAAATTCTATGGAAAACCACGAGTCGGCACAAACACCTTCCCACACCCACAAAGCTTTCCAGTAAAATATGGAGGAAAAATGTGAGCAGACACACACAACTTCCCACATATAACATATCTATTCCCCCACACTTGAGTACTGTCAGTATATATTGGTAGTAAATGAAGGACAAGAGAAAACACACACCCCTTTTATAGACACATAATGAGAATATATCCTCATTCTAGTTGTTGAAGTTACCTAGAACATCATAAAAATGGTGAAAGGGTGGACCTAAATTATGAGCCACATCCTACAAACTTGTTTGGATATAAAAACAACAGTGGCAGTGGTTGAGGGGTAGACACACAACTCTATCAATGCAATTAGGGTGACTCATCAACACAAAACGAGGGTCACTCTAGAGAAAACACACATCTTTTATCCTATATAGGAGGACCATGGACCAAATTTCCCCATGATATATGTAAAAATGGATTGGGTCTATACCCCCATTCTAACTGGAGGTCATCAGTCTATTATAGTGGCCACTCTAGGGTAGGTACAAACCCCTGCCAAAATTCAAAAAACCTATTGGTAAATTATGGAAGTGACATGGGAGCTAATAAAACAAGATTCTATATATGAAAACCACTATATCCAGTAAGCGGTCCTAGTCACCCACAAGAGAACATACAAAAATAAGCCTTACCAAAGGTTAATGGAAAAAGAAGAGTTAGTCTATAACCCCACTTTGCTCAATGCTGGAGTTTTTGAAGCCTTCAGACGTTTATCTATAGTAGCTCAAGATCATACTCTTCCAATACCAAATTATAGAAATAATAGTAGTAGTTATGAAGGTCCTCCCTAGACATTTTACCATGAATGATTGCTTCATGTATAGAATCCAATAGATTAAGATATCCCATCTCCTGATGAGTGCCACGATAACCCTCTTTGTGGCCAAAATATCAAACAACAAGGATGTCCTACCCTTTCTATTCTCCACCATGAAGTTCCTCCCAAGGGTATAAATTGTTGGAATTATCTTTGAAATCGAACATCAATCCATGATGGTAGTCCTCCCCATGATGACATTCATTATAAAGGTCCTCCCTACAATGACACTTCACTTCATCAAAGAGGTCCTCCCCTTGTCAATTTAATTATGATAAATCCCTCTCAGCGTGAGGAACTTGAGAAAATGAGGTCAATCATGACTAATGCCTCATCATTGATAAGTGAAATAATTTATCAACTAGAGTATAGCCTAATGAAATGGTCATTATCCAAACCGCTCTTGGATCGTTTTCCTTCTAATATGATAGAGGAAATGCCTGTAGATCTTGTTGTGTACAGTAAAGTAGCAGGGAAACATCCAATTTGGTAGAAACAGGTTGAGGTGCCTCTAGTGAATGATAAAGAAGATATGTTGATCATGAGGTGATAGTTTTTCAAGGGTAATATACCACTCATCTTTTGTTCTTTATCCACTCCCCAATACAACATTCAAGAGGAGTTGTCAAAATATTGTGTGCACAACATTAACCTAAATGTATGAAACACTATTCATCACTTAAAAGTAAAAGTCTTACCTTATTAAAAATGTCCAAGCCACATTAAGGTAATATAATAAATGCACTATCAAATTTACTTGGAAACTCTCCTAGATGCACAATACCTAAAATTGGGAAAACACTAAGGAGCCCTTCATCACACATGTCTCGTTGTGTTAAAATAATTGTGTCATGTGATCGCCAATGACCCATGAGGTGTTAACATCATAGGATGGGGTGAACATGAGGTTTTTCATTTCACCTCACTCCTTAATCAACAAATCCCACCAAATTTGACATCATGTAATGTCATAACCTTGGGATGACCTCAAGAAATGGACTCTGTTTGTAATAGATGGCACACTCAAAAAACCCCCATCCTTGACCGAATCTCGAAGATGTTGGTCTAGAAGAGGGTGACCCATTGAAAGAATCCCACATCAATCATCCGAAAATATTGAGCAAGTGTCCCTCTTAAGGGAATCCAATAATTAGGAATCACTGATATATTTAGAAGTAGGTGGATCAGGTAAAAACCATATAATAAACCCAACCAATTTTTTAACAAAGCTCTATAAAATCAAGAGGGAAGATGTGGTAGTAGAAACCACGAAAATCTGGGAGCAACCCCAACCTATAGGTCTAAGGGATTTTTTCACACAACCTTTAAGGCCAACAAACCAAGATCATAGGATTGTGAAAATGGAATATGAACAACCCCAACACATAGGAATGAGGGCCTTTTTACCTCAAAATCCTCCGTGATGGAAGTCAATCTTATCCCAATTAGGGGGAACAAAAAATGGATCTTCTTAGTTCATCCCATCCTGTGACCCAATGTATTCACTTGGAATGCACATGAAAACATTATATGAAGATTCCATTTAGATAAACCTTCATCAGAAGATCTCAAGAGGACCAGTGAAGGAGATGATGAGGCCTCATAGTGGTAAAAAACAAAATAAATCTCTCAGAGAAGCTGATGAAATTCCTGAAATGTGTTACGCATCGGTGAACATCATTAACACCACCCCTGAGGAATCTATAGAACATGAGGCTGATATAGAGGAGCGAGAGGAAGAAGTTTCTATTCATAATATGACCCACACCAAAATAACTAAAGAAGGAATGTGCACCCAAAACTAGAGGCTTGCTATGAATTTTTGGATCCCTTTGATTTCTCCATTACTACCTCCTCATTGAGAATATTCCAAAGAAAAGGGTAAAGGTAAGGATACACACCACCCACCCCCTAAGAGGTTGAACCCATCAAATTTGAGGAAAGATTCACTCAGTATAAGGAAGAGATAAAGGAGTTGAGAAAACTCAATGAATAACTACTATGAGGAAACATCCCTTACAAATATGCTCTACAAGAAGAGCCTCAAATCGCACCCCAAATAGCATATCAAATCGCACCCCAACTAGCATACCACAACCAAGAGGGTTCGCCCCAACAACTAAAATTGAGCTAGAACATCTACTCAATGTGGGGGACTGATGAATAATATATTTATACCCCATGACAACAAGATATCAAGAGTTACCTCCATTGGGTACACAACCAAGGTTGGATCAAACACATCCTCATAGATCGATCCCTATAGGCTACCCACCATAGGTACAAATAGAGCCACCATAGATGGATTACCTATTTTTTCCTATTCTCAAGATCATGTTCACCATGATATTCTTCAAGGTATCATCAATAATATTGAGTTACTAATAGATCTTTTAGAATCTATGGAAGAATGATGTGTGCTAGCATAACCAGAAAGGATGCCTTACCCTAAATGGGTTGATCTGAGCCCTCCCTCACCAAATTTTGGGAACCCTAAATTTCTAATTTTTAATGGATCATGGGACTTGGAGAATCATTTGATTCATTTCATGTCCCACTATGATCCCGTGATGGGGACCCTTTCACAACAAGAAGTGGTGAAACGTAGGTGCTTCATATAAACACTACAAGGGCCATCCTTTATATGGTACTCTGATTTTCTAGCTCGGTTATTTGTGAGATGGGAAGATCTCCATTGGAAGTTTCTATTTCAATTCAGACTAATGCTATAGAATTCAATAGTCATTGACCTCTAAAACTACAAAAAATAGGAAAACGAGAGGGTCTTATATTTAATTGATTGATGGAAGGGTTTGACCTACTCCCTTAAACCTACAACTTCCCTAAGAAGATTTGTTATCTGTATATATAGAGAATCTTTATGATGAGTTATTCACACCACTAATAATTGTGAAATATATAGGAGGGTTTTAGGATCTTACCATAGTTGTTCAAATATTGGAAGATTCTATCTTACAAACCAAAGCTAAGTCTCGAATAATTCCATCAGCTCAAGGGAATAGAACATTGAGAGTAGAGGCTGTCTCTATCATGCTTAAGTCAGCCCCTACACCAGCTCCAACTCTATAGACCATGACATATCATGAGAAACCCACTCCTAAGCATCAATAAAAATGACCGCCTCATCAAGAAGAGTGAATGGAGAAGAGGTGAAACTAGTTTGAGGAACTAAAGAATAAATTTAACTCATTCCAAGATGAGAAAGTTCCTAACTACTTCATCATGACTTTGGAGAAAAACTTACTCAAGTTTCCAAAGCCCAAGAGACCCAATTAAGATAGTCTCAAGGATCTCCCAAACTATTTACCCTATCATAAAACATTGGGCCACACCATCTAGGAGTTCTTTGTTTTCAAATACATCCTACAAAAAATGGTGGAATCTGGTTAATTAAAGATGGGAAAACCACCCATGCAAGTAGCATGTGTTTATACTGCTAATCCAGAGGAAGATGGTGAATGATAGGAAGTTATGAGAAGGAATGTATAGAATTTTAGTGATTTGATAACCAGAAAAAAATCAATCAGAATCACTCTATCCTCAGAGAATAGTTAAAACAACCAACTTTTCCCCCAGGAACTTTCACTATGGCTAAGCCAAGTCCTTCATCACCATAGTCCTCTAAAGGCCAGACTTTTAAGAAACAACATGGATGAAAGGGTAGGAAATAAACACATGAATATGAACCTGTACCAACTCCAAAGTTATATTTGAATCTCTCAAACTTCATACCCTTAGTCCCAAAATCATGGGCACTGCCCCACCAAATGGTATCACAAGAGTTGACCCACAAGACAGAATCCTCATCTAATGGAGAATTGATCTTTGGTTCCATTAATTCCATTCAATTAATGGATCCCTTATCTAATGATGAGTATGAATATGTACCTAAGTTCCATATATCTAATTGGGTAATTAGTGGAAAAGGCTATAAAGGCCGAGGATACATGGGAATATGCGGTCATGACATAAATCAATACCCAACTGCATCTCCGATCAGACTGTCTATACTTCCAAAACCCATGGAAAAGCCCTCTAGTAAGCCCAGTAGGAGTAGGAAAGTTCCCCCCCACATATTCCAGGGGTTTCCATAGCCTTATCATCCTTGAATATCAATTAGAGAGGGTGTCATCGTCAAATCAACCTCATTACATAGTCAAACCTAGTCAACCTAACCCACTTAAGATAGGAGTACCTTAAAATCTCGTTCTAAGGACCTATATGATGATGTTAAGTGATTTAGTTCCTAAAGAAACCATGAGAGAGAAAACTAATTATGGTAAGTGTATAAATTTATCCTTGAAGTATGAAATTCTAAAGAAATTGGCCCTGGTTCTGAATAAGTTTTCAATCATGGATTCCCTAACTATATCAAAAGACCTCCAAGAAGCACTCATAGATGATTTACTAAGCCCTTGGGATTTTAAAACTGAGGTTTCCACTGCTAAAATATATCACGAGGAGATTTATCCTATATAATACCACACAATCATCTCTTTCATGGAGCATGATAAAGATGTTATACAAGGACACATAAGACCCTTGTATGTGTCTGGCAGGATAAATGACATTGATATCTGGTGGGATTTAATTGCTAATGTCTTAGGAGTCAACCCCATTCTAGTCTGGACACTTCATAGACTGGATTACAATGAGGCCCACTTATCCCCTTCCGCTCTAATGCTATAGGGTTATGAAAATAGAAAACAAAAAATATAATCCCCTCTATAGAATCAAGCTTAGGGATCAATTTAGAGACCTCATATCTGACTCATAATTCCTAGTAGTCTGATAAGACATGACTTTAAAAGTTCTGTTAGGAAGGCCTTGGTTACACCAATATGAGAAAATTCCCATGTCATACCAAAAATGCCTCAAATATTTCATTAATGGTCAAATTGGGATGTTTCATGGTGATAAATCCCCATTCAAATCATGTGAATCAAAATATATTGATGCAAGATTCTATCAGGGGGAGATAAACAACCCATGGATGATGGTGTTGCCCATTATACAACCCCAAATAGTCTATAGATGACCCTGAACAATCCATTAAAAAAACTCAGTGAAGAATATGTGCTTCCCATCAATCGGGTCGAAGGCATGGGCTCAAATTTGGGTGCATGTTATACAGACTTCATGATATCATCCATAAAAACTGAGCCCAAAAGTGCTAAAAAGGTTACCAACTCTCTAGATAGTAGGTAAAATCTTAGATAAAAATACTATCATTCCATCCATTGAACTTCAATGGATCCCTACCTCATCAAATGAGTTAGAAAGGGTTTCCATTTCACTAAGAGAGGATGCAAATACTCTTTCTCTATCCTTCACTCCATCCTCTCCAAAACTTCAAAGACACCCCACATCATCAATCAGGTTAGAGGAAGTCACTTCAACTTCTAGATGTCAAAGTGTCGAATCCTCTTTAAACTTTGAGAAATTTCCTCCATAACCTACTCCCCCTAAGGGTAAGGAAGAAGGTAAAGAGAAAGAGGAAGAGGAGGAGGGCCTTAGGGATACCCCTCTAGAATTTGAGGAGGGTGTCTCTAAAACCATTGGTAAACTCAGGAAAATAAACCCGGGTAAATAGAAGGACCCACGACCCACATTTATTAGCATGACCATGTATTCCAAATAACAAGAGGTATATACCTATTTTATGAAGTAGAATTAGGATTTTTTTGCTCTAAATTACACAAAAATACTAGGGCTCGATCTCGAGGTGGCCACTTACCACTTGGGCTTTCCAGAAAACTAGTGAGGATACAAACAGGTAGCCAGAAGGACAAAACTGATTCACGATGCCAAAATTGAGGAAGAAGTTGGTAAGATTATCAAATCCAATTTCATTTGAGAAGTCCAGTATTCAAAAATTCTAGACAAAATCATCCTAGTAAAGAAGAATAATGGTAAAATCAGGTTTTTCATCAACTTCAGATACCCCAACCGATACTGTCTAAAAAATAACTTCCCGGTTCTAACTATAGAGCTAATAATTGATGAAACAATGGAATATCAAGACAAATCCATCACCTTAATGCCCCCTAGGGAGTATTTTTCTATCGGGTAATACCCTTTGGCCTAAAATATCAATGTTCCATGCATCAAATATTCAAAAACTTTTTGGGAATGTACTTTGAATATTATTTAAATGATATGGTGGTTAATTCTCAACAACATTCTGACCACCCAGCTGATCTTGAGACCATCTTTAACAAACTACGATAACACAATCTGAATATGATTCCCCTGAAGTGTGATTTCAATGTTACCTCAGGAAAATTTCTTTCCTTATTTATATGCCATCATGGCATCAAAGTAAACTTTGAAAATACAAAGTCTATTCTTAATATGTCACATCCTTATAACCTTTAAGATTTGAAGGATTTACAAGGAAACCTTGCCTATATTCAGTGATTTTATAGAAAACCTCACTGGAAAGTGTTTTCCCTTCACCAGGTTGATGAAGGGTGGGGGGGTCACATATCATTGTACTGGTGACTGTTAGGAAGCATTTGACAGCCTCAAGAAATATATTTTGAGTGGATCAATGTTGATGCAACCTATTGAGGGGAAACCACTCATTTTATATGTGACAGCCCTAGAACAGTCACTAGGTTCTTTCCTCGCACAAAAAATTATATCATGAATGAAACCAACCTTTATTATCTCAATTGAACCTTTCTCTATACTGATAATTATTATTCAGATATCAAGAAGAGCTACCCAGTGTTAATCTTTGCAGTTTAGAAGACGAGGCACTAACTACAGCACCATAAGGTCTATTTGGTCTCTCGTAATAACTCTCTCAAATATAAACTCATTTTTCCTATGTTGATCGGATTTTTAACATAATGGGAGGTTATCTTGTATCAGTTTGAAATTCAATTTGTGCCTCAAAAAGTGGTAAAAGGCTAGGCTTTGGAAGACTTCCTTGAAGAACATCCCTCTATAGAAACAATGTCATTAAATACTAAATTACCTGATGAAGAGATCTTATCCATTCAACATGGCCCCCAGATATGGGAGATATATTTTGATGGTGCATCCAAAATCACAATAGGGAAGATAATTGAAGTCCCTAAGATCAACAAAGTTATGTTAGGAGTCATGTTCATCTATCCAAAAAAGTCAGTCTTGCCTTACCCCTTCCCATTGTCAAAATTCTATATAAACAATGAGGAAAAATATCAGGCCCTCATCATTGGGATAGAATTAACATTCTAAATTCCATTAAAAAATTTGAAGGTAAAAGGCAATTCAGAGTTGGTAATCAAGTAGATAAATGAGGATTATGCTATCAGAAAGGAAGAGATCACCCCCTACTTGACTATGTTTGAGGACTAATGGAAGAATTCCCCTTGGATTTAACATTAAATCATGTCCCATGATCAAATAATTCCCAGGACAATGAATTAGTGAATACAACCACAAATTTAAAAGATCTAGATCGAGATGAAACAATCATCAACATTGCTCACTACCGAATGGTATCACCATTTGTTTATGTCGACATGTAAGAAATCAATGAAGTTAATTCCATACCCAAACCAGGTGGTCCTACCAATGGTTGGATGAAACCCATTTTGGAATACCTCCAAAATAGAGTGTTCTCATTGGATAGATCCATAAAATAGAAAAACTGATGATGAGAAACCAACTTTACTCTTTATGACAGACCAATTACCTAGAAAGTCCTCTATAAATGAGGATTTTGTGGAGTCTTTATTAGGTGTATTGATGGAGAAGAGAATACCACTATCATGAAATAAGTACATATGGGAGTATGTGGTTCCCACTAGTTAGGGTTCAAGATTTCTAATTAGATCCGAAGGCTTGAATACTTCTGGCCTTCAATAATGCAAGATTGCATGAAATTCACCAAAAAGTTTCATTCCTTCCAGGTTCATGCAAACTTCATCCATCAACCCATGGAGTTTCTAAACACAGCCAAATAATCCTAGCCATTTTCTATATGGGGAATGGATATTGTAGGGTTGTATCCTCCAACTACATCTAATCAATTCAAATACATCCTCTCTACCACCGATTTCTTCTTTAAATGGGATGAAGCAATACCCTTCAAATAAGTTGGGATCAAAAGTGTTTTCAATTTCATGAAAGCTAACATCATTACCATATTTGGTGTCCCAAATACGTTACTGATGGAAAATGGAACCAATTTATGTTCTTCTAAGTTGGAAAAGTTATATTAGACATATACTATCAAATCCAACCATTCATTTCACTATCATGCAGTGTCTAATGAAAAAATAGAGGCATTAAAAAAGACCTTATAAAAAATAATCTAAAAGATGGTGGATAAATATAAAAAGTCCTGGACTAACAAGACCTTTCATGCCTTGTGGGATTATTAGACTACAACCTGAACTACCACATGGGCAACCCCATATTCATTGGTATATGGGACAAAATTATTCCTACCCATTGAGGTCTAAATCCCCTCAATTCGTGTTTCCATCTATGATCAACAATCCATAGATGAGAAATCCAAAAAATGGTTGGATTAATTGGAGTGACTTAATGAGAAATAATTCATACTTTTCATCACTTGGAGGTCCATCAAAATTTTATAGCACATGATTTTAACAAGAAAGTCCACCTACACTCGTTCCTCCAAGTAGAGCTAGTACTGATCCTTAGGACCTTGATGATACTAAGGAGGAAGCATCCAAAGCTTGAGATAAAGTGGTAGGTACCTTATTCCATACACAAGTTCCACTCTAGTGGAGATTAAACCTTGATCTTTATGGATGGAGAGCTTGTTACGACCCTAACAATGACAGATTTCTAAAGAAATACTTCATGTTATAAAGAAATTTTCATCCTTATTGTATGATGTTAAACTACATGGTTTCCTCATATTCTCTACATGATGTTAAAATTTGTAGAATAAAATGGTCCCATTGCATGAACTTAAAAGGAATGTATCATCCTCATCACACAATGATAAATTTCATGACATTTGGTCTTGGATGAAAGACCTTAAAAGGCACACAAGATGGTCCTAGTCATACGATATAAAACTACGAGACACCATAGTCTGAGTTGTAAGAATCTAAACTACATAGCCTAACATCCCAATCATAAGACATTAAACTATACAACAATATCCTTTCCACATGATGTAAAATTGCATGGTTCATGTCCTCGTTTCACGATGTAAAACTTCATAACAATTCAATCCATGCTTGATTAGATAACGATCCATGGTGTTGGTCTCCCACCACACTTCCATTAAAGAACTACATGTGTCTTGATTCCAATCATCATAGGATACATAGTGATGATTGGTTCTCCAATCTTGGGTCTAGGTGTAATATAAAAATTCCACCCTCCCTGTATATGGGTCAGACCTGCACAAGGGTCTTTCATACGATGACTACATGTGGCTTGATTATCACCTCAAATGGGATATATAGTGATTACTAGACCCTATGTCCTATTACCATCCATGGTGTAAATAAAATACCCCTCTTCTACATGAAAACAAAAATCTATACAGGGAACTTTACATTCCATGGCTAATTCTAGTCCAAATGTTCCCTTTGTTCTCGGACGTATTCCTTCCACACATCATACTACTTGTCCTAGGAAATTTCAGATCTCTATAATCTTTCCTTATCAATTGGTAATATAAGGTTATATTCCTAGGGATACCTTTGTTTGACTATGAATCAATATTCCCCAGTCTGGATCTATATAAGTCACCCACCAAAAGTTCCTTTCAACTAGAGGGTGTCGTTGTTTGAGTATGAAAAATATGCCCCAGTTTGGCTCTGCATAAGTCTCCCACAAAAGGGATTGTCAACTAGATTCATGTCCATCCTCAGGAGAGACCTCTTTTATCTCTATAAGTCCCAACAACATCATGTTAGAGACCTATTTTCAAACATGGTCCATGGTTATTCCTTGCATTTTTATCCCATATCACTTCTTCTGATCCGAGAACCCCTAATACCATGATTTATAATTTCTATCCTCACGTCTGAAGTATGTCAAAACATAATTATCATGATAATCCTTATATCACTAATCATTTCTAGTAAAATATGGTACTAGATATATGAACTAAAATCGCAAGACACCATATCATCCTAGTCACATTATGTTAAACTGTATGACAATGTCTTCAGTACATGATGTTAAAATGCAGTCTTACCCTATGTACCAAGCATAGGATGACCTGAGCAACTAACTCAAGAAGCCTTGTGTCAAAAACATGATATGCCTCTCATATGGTAATTCCTTGAATTCATGAATATAATTTATGGACTTTAGGCCTTATCTTTTACATCAGGTAACTTTTATCCTTTCCACATGATGTTAAAATGCATGGTAGCCAAGAACTACATATGGCTTGATTCTCATTATCATAAGATACATAGAGACACTCAGATCCTATATCCTGGTCTAGAAAACACAATATCAAATGCCCCTATAATTATTTTTAATCACCTTTGTGTGGTGAAAGAAACCATTACCACTCCTTGTTTCTCACACCGAGCATAACTCACATGGAATTAGGATTTTTGGTGAGGCTTCCCCACATGATCAAGGCATATCAATTCACATTAGGGTTAGATTGGTCCTAGATGAAATTACTTAAAAGGAACACCAAAATTCCTTGCTGAATGATGCTGAACTACTTGGTTGACGTATTTTTCATGTCGTAAGTTCAAGTACTATGTGTGGATATATTCTCGCTTTGACAAGATACGTAGTAACACCCAAATCCTATATCTTGGTCCAAATACAATATAAAAATCCCCCAAACTCCTATGTATGATCCATATATGCATAAGAGGGTCTAATATGGGTTATCACCCTATTCATGATCTTATATTCAAAACAAAAATCCCCTCCTCCACACAAGAATTCGATTAGTGTGGGGAATATTTTCAAGAACCACATGTGGTTTGATTATTACCTTAATGAGATACATAGTGATGCCCAAATCCTATGTCTTGGGCCCATACATAATAAAAAAATCTCTCTTTCCCATGTATGGGTCAAACCTACATAGGAAACATTTCTCCCCATTCTTACTTGATTTTGACATGAAATGCTCCTTCCATACTTAGACACTTTCTTGAAACAAACCACACTCTATATCTAAGGAAATATGAATCTTCATAACCTTCCCCCATCCATTTATAATGGAATGTTATATTATTTAGGACACCTTTGTTTTGAATATATACAATATACCCCAATTTGTCTCTATACAATTCACCCACTGAAAGGGTCTGTCAACCAGAGGCATGTTCATCCTTATGAGGGACCTCTTCTATCTCTATAAGACCAAACAACATTATGCTAGATATATATTTTTGAACATGGTCCACATTAATTCCTTTCATACTTGCCCCATATCACTATTTGGATCCAAAAACCCCTAGATTACAACTTAAAACCTTCCCCCTTCATGCATGAAGATGATGTAACATTATTGGATAGATTAATTTGAAAGGGAAAAATCACTATTTTTTTGTTCAAAACTAAATGAACTTAAATTATAGCCTTAATTTCCTTATAATAAGACATTAAAATTCATGATCCATGTCTTGGTCACCTAACATTAGTCTAAACTATGCTTCAACCCTTTTCAGGGAGGATCCTTTCCTCCTATCATTGGTCATCCACCACATCACCCGAAAGAACTGTACATGACTTGATGGTAATTCCATCAAGACATGTAGTGATGCCTAGATTATCCATTATAGGACCAACTACTACAATAGCCAAAACATGTGTATTACTTCATTCATGGATACAAACATGATCTAGGAGGGAGGTTGTGGACTTCTCCCAGGACCCCTCCTTTGTAATATTATGATCAAAATAAGATTCCCCCTCCTCTACACAAACCAAATTTGTATAGGAACGGTTTCCCACTTCATGTCCATTTCCAAAACAGATGATCCCTTCATCCTAAGATACATTCCCTTCACAAACCACCCTCTATTTTCTTGAGAAATAAAGATCTTCATAAACTCCTAGGTTATTGGTAATATGATATTAGATTTCCAAGGAAACCTTTATTTTAATTTTCATTGATACACCATATTTGAATTTTCGTAATTCGCCCATCGAAAGGGACTTTCAACCAAAGGTGAATTCATCCTTAGGTGATAACTCGTATATCACTATAAGACCTAAAAATATCATGCTAGAAATATATTTTTTAATATGGTCTGTATTCATCCCTTGCATACTTATCTCACATCTTGTATTAGATCCATAAATCAAAAAATCATGACTCAAAATTCCACCTTTTTTTCATCTAAAGAATATCAAAAACATTCTTAGTAAGAAATACCTACTTGTTTCATTATCCCATAAACTATGGTTAAAGTTGTTCGACCTAAAACACCGGTTGTATGAGTCTAGCTTGCAAGAATCTAAACTTACAATGAAAATAGGCATAGTACTCGCTATGTTGAAAACCCACAAAATAGAAACCTGGGTAAAAGTCGAGTCTCAGGTCACTAGGCTTGCACACCACATGGTTTGGAAAACAATTGAGCAATGAAAATAAAGAGGCATAAAACTTGTTAGGTTGAAGACCTACAAAGGGAAGCCTAAGAAAAAGTCATGTCTCACCCATTAAGACTTCTTCATATTAGACTTAGGAAAAAATTAGGGAAATGACACAAAAAGACACAAAGTTCATAGGGTCTATCATATGACTCTAGAAACAATTGAACTATGATCTCTTGGTATAAGTAATTAGGAAAAAAATAAGTGCACTTTCATTCTTATCATTATAATTATAACACATTGATGTAATGAAATTCAATAAAATGAGTCATTTTTAGTGTTATATTATTATTACAAGGAGAAAAAGAACAAAAAAAATATACGATTGGGAATAAAATTCTTTTCATTTATATATTGAAATTGAAGGAGCTTCCACATGATGGAGTCTCCTCACCAAGTTTTATAGATGCTCATCGACATAAGATTTGATTTTTTTTGACCGTGGCTTGAGAATTATCTACAGTTTATCAAAACTCAGCCAATTGTGTGGCCACAAACTCCTTAGTACGATGAAGTTTCTCCTTCTCCACAACAACAGAATCCCTACATTTTTCTAGGGCCCTCTTCAAGGATTGGTGGAGTTGGAACATCTATTCCTTACCACATCTAATTCTTCTTGAAGGTGCACAATTTGGAGATATTTCTCATCAAGGCGGCGTTGGTTCTCCTCCACCTCCTTATCATGGCTGAGCTCCACCTAGGATACAATAGCTTTGAGATCTTCAAACTAGACTATTAACTGTTACCAAACCTACTGCAATATTTACTCCTCTTCTCATTTCCAAATGATTTACTTCACAACATGGTGGATCATGAGGTAATAAAACCCACCATACGACAAAATAGAAAACAAGGTTGGAAGTTAGTGAAGTCATGATAGAAAATCTTCAAGAGGAATCTACAAAATTATATTCTAGATATATTGATAGACAATAAAATGTGTGGTGCGAAAGGAATCCTCTGTATCTAAGTCTAACTTAGAACCTATTTCAAAGGGAGAGATGTATTCTAGGATTAACGCACTCAATGAGGCACCCTTCTCTTCTCCCTCCGAAATAATATCATTTCCACCTTCTACCATTGGTTGAATGGTCATGGAAGCTACTTCCTTAGGCATGGACAATGATGTCGATGGAACTAAATAACATATAGAACCCATCATTAACATCAGGGGGTTAATAGATAGAAAAGGTAATGAAACAACTAGATAACTTAATAATTCTCACCCATTGGTTGATTAACTACTAGGATTCATGCCTCTCTGACACCCCCAATCTCAATATTTTTAGTAAGGATCTGATAGAAAGGAATATCCACCTAAGTTTTTCTAGAAACTAGGATAAAGGGATTTCATGAATCTCCCAATTTGAGGGCCTCATCTGTTATTCCCTAAGTAATAGGATCATGATGGACTTCGATGCCTTGTTCACGAATCACCTTGACAATGTTTTGTGTGTGGAAAAACCTGCATGAGTAAATATCTAGTGTAAGACATAAAACATAAGTTGGTTCAATATGTTTTAAAGAAAAATAAAGAGAAAAATCATGTCCATCCAATTCCCTATCAAAGTACCAAAATTCGTCCAAAGAGGCTGGAATATTAATATTTTTTAAAATTATCTCAAGTTCCATTAGTTCATTATACAATACCTCACATCTCGCAACATCCTCACCAGTAGGGGTTTTTGAGGCATGTGCCTCAAGACCCAAATTAGATTTCCCATCAATTATATACACCAGTTTCTTGGAATCAATGACTTATTTTAACCTCACAAAGTCAATATTAACATATAAACCTTTATCAGACCATCCAATCAACCCCTTCTAGAATGGAAACATGACTGGTGGTGGTTCCAGTATGATACTCCAGTATTTTTGATAGATATGAAATATCACGAGGAATAAATTTAGTGACTGAAACATTACACCTTATGATGTGCATCTAAAATTACCAGGACCCTCATCCCTCTCTACAGTAACAGGGGTAGACACAACTTTATCTCTTGACACTTATTCTATCAAAGGGAAGGATTCATCACCATGAGTCTGTACCTCATCTAAAATTTCCCCCTTGATACTTGAAGGATCAGTGTCGAACCCCTTAAGGGGGGAGACTGAATCAGATCCTATAGAAGGAAAGTACGTTCAATTGGGTATGTCAGATGAGTCATAGGATTAAATGATAGTAAAAAGACTTACTACAATGCATACTCCAAGACAACTTATTTTCCCTCTTTTGTTTCTTCCCCTAAGATGGAAAGGGGCCCATATCGATCCTATTAGTTATGGGAAATAGAGGTAAAAGTCAATAAGACCCTCCATCTATCTTCTCCTCCATAATCCTCTAACCCAAGGATAGATCCGAGGACTCAAGAGACTCACCCCCACTCCAATGGGGGTGCCTTTCAGTCCATATTTTGGTGACTCAAGTACCACTCTTGGTACCCCTTATCCTCCTAAAATATACAAGAAAAATACCATAAAAATTAATGATGATGGATGAGGGATGGAAATGATAAGGGAAAAGAGAGAGATACCTCATTAACATCAATGTAGTCATCCCATTCCTTATCAGATCAACCAGTTAATCCATCAGTAATAGGTCATGACAACATGTTAGTTACCTGATTTGTGGCTAGGATACGATCATAAGTGGAATATATTAACACCTCCATCTTTAGTACATATTGCTTCACCTTAGAAAATTGTTGTTAGGGTGAATATCATAGGGTGCTTGGATATCCACAAGCCATGGGATATGTACGCCATCCTGGAGAAACACCCATAAATCTATGATGTCCCAAGTTATGCCCTACCAAGCTTAGATTTCCAAAGGTGACATAATTTGAACTTTTAGCATCCATATCTGAGGAAGACCCAACATCCATTGAATTTAAGGCCCTTTCAGGATTCCCTGATCTAATAAGAGACTGGGAAATCAGATCTTGGGTCTCCTTCCAATGATGATGAATCAACCACCTCAGTCTAGAAGATGTGGTATGTTCAACTCTATCTTGATCTATGGACCTTGATCGAGATTAATTTGAAGACTTTTGAGCTTTACCATTTTCACCCCTAGGATAAACCTTACTACCATGTTTTCCACGCCTAGCAGTTTTCATGGCCTTGACTTGAGGGACACTTGTTGTAAACACCCCTTGAGGGTAGGAATAAATCAAAGCACTGACATAACTGGAGTTTAGCTTGATGGATACACCTGATGGAATAAATCTAGGTCCATGAGGATTCAAAATTGATGGGAAACCATTGTATTTTTTTTCATAATGAATGTGCATGGAGAGAGAGACATTTTGATTTTGTAGACACTTGAATTATTGAGAAAATAAATATGGATCACATGCTTCAAATATGATCTCATTTTCAATATGAGATACTAGTATAATATCTCTAAATGCAGTCATGTATGACCTCAGGTCGTCATTAGCTTGGACATTATCAAAAAACTTTCTATTAGGTGGATCTACATATGGAAAGAAGTTAAAATCTCCTAGTATTTTAGAGATAAAGGCTGGATACTAGAAACATCCTAAATGAATGGGAGAAATTGGACTTTAGAAACATAAATTCCATTCAGCACAACATAAGAGCTGAAGTGTGTGACAATCCACCACCACAACACTTGAAATGACCCTGAAATTTGGTATGGGGAATTCCTAGTATACACGTGTAGTAAACAACAATATATATTTTTTAAAATAGAGGAATCTAGCCCTTTGTGGTTCCCTTCTACTAATTTTTCCACTATGATGTATGTCCCATCCTCACGTCACCATTAGATTCATGGACTGACATCAGATAGGCACTAAACCACATCGTAAGAAATCCGGTGAGATGAGTACTAGAAAAGACATAAAACTTGAATTTATAACCCCATCAATCATACTTTACTTACTCGAATGTAGGCTATAACTGTCCATGAATTTTTTGATTCTCTAAGGAAGGGCATCCTGTTAGATGCTGAAAAGTAGGACCTTATCCTTTTGTATTGAGGAAAGCCTTCATCCATGATTTAGGATAGATTCCACCCATTGGGAGAGAGTATTATTTATTAATATTTTGGGCCATATTCAAAATACAATGAACCAGAATAGGAATCCTTTAAGCATCATCCTAGGTGGATTTCGGTAGGATGAACTCATCACACATCTCTCTAAGAATGGGAACTCCTGATATCTCGTAGACATCCCATAGGATAATGTCAAATTATTCATGCATTAGATGAAAATTATTTTTCTGAGGGCTCCATCAACTCAATAGTTTAGGGATGATTCCCAAGTTCTTGTAAATATACATCTGCGCCACCTAAAAATCCTCATAAATGTCGAAGTTTTTTAGCTCATTCTTAAATTCTATACAGGTTTGGCACACCTATTGCACCTACATCTATTCAGTCATGACATCCCCTCTATAATGGAAGTCCCAATACTCCCTCTAGCCTTATGATTGGTTTTTATTGGAAGTAATGAATATTGAATGGTAATAGTGAGGTTTTTATTCATGGGTGTGAGGATTCCGGTCCGAGGAACACATGCTATGGTGCATGGCACATGAAGCAGGAATTTTCTCTTAATTGATAAATACGCCCTTAGACGAGACATTGGTAGTGGGAAAATTAATGTATTTCAGAAACCAAGACTTTGGTGGATAATTATAGAGATTTAGGATGAGAGAATATCTTATAAGTCCATGGTTATACAGAGGTAGGTAATCACTCCGCAGGTACTCATGCTGGTACTTCTTTAAGTGTTTCTCTAAGTCTGGGAGGGTGGAGTCACACTTGTCATAGTAATACAAACCAATGGTTTTAATAATATTTAAAACATGAGTAGCATATTTTTCATTAGAATCCCTTGGAATAGACCTTATGATAGCCATTGGGAATCTACAAATAAGAATCAAGGTTTTCATTAAAGTTAAAATCTTGGTTTTTTTGGGAAAATTATGAAATTTTGGCAATGAAAAGACCTCGTGAAGGTCACTCTCCCATGTTACCTCACACAGGTCCCACACCCAGGTGAACTCGTGTAGTTCCCTCACCTAAGAGACTTCACACATGCCACTCTCTTAGGGTTCTATACCACACTAACAAAATCATACCAAGTGCTTGCATGAGAGGATTCTCCAAAAAGCTTTCATGATTGACAAGCACAATAAGAGCGAGGCAACACAAGTGAATATCATGGTGAGATCTATAAAATAGTGAAAGAAGAAGGAATGATTTCTGAGTGGTTAATGATATTTATAAATGAAGACCACCTCTATGGAATACCTATATGGATGACCTATGCGAATCACTTTCATGACTAATCTAAGTAGTGGACATTTGGTTTCCTCTACCTTAGGACCCAACCCTATTCTTCCAGTCAGATCCAATCCTAAGAGGGGACTTTTATTGAAACTCCACTTTGTAACATGAGGGTGAGAAGTTTCAAAGGAAAATACCTTAATAAATAAATATGTGAAGAGCACCAAGGGGATCAAGGAGTTCGTCCAGTTTGACCTGCACACACCCATCCTATAAGCCAAGAGGCTCGCGCAGGCCTAGCCTGTGCATCCTAGAAAGAGTAGCCAGACCTATGCAAGGAACTTACATGAGGAATCTACATGATGAAACTATATGGGTGACTTCCTTCACCTAGAGTCCCACGATTGCCTATAAATAGGACCCTAGGGAACCTCGTTTCAGATAATCAGAAGATCAGAAGAATACCTGAAGCTTTTGTCACCCTATTCCTTTTCCCATGCCCTAGAAATCATCCAGGAAGCTCTCCAAAATCCAAGAGAAGAGGAAATTAAGGGGAATAATGGGATTAAAGTTTCTCTAGTGTGTGAAACATAAAACACCTATGTGAGGAGCCACTTCCCCTCTAATATACAAGAACCAATATGAAGGTATACTCCCAAACTCAGGACCTACATGAGACCCTTCTGGAGACATATGAAGAAACCCTTGGATCTTAGAGAAAGGACTCTCCTAAGTGTTGTTTCCCAAGTTTTCTGTCATCAAGAAGTCACCTTCAGCTCGCCCAAGTCCACCCTACGTGAATTAATTCTAGTCTTCCCAAGCCTACCCTATGTGAAGACCTCTCAATTCCACCAACCTTACCCTACGTGAATACCTCTCCATTCTCCCCAAACTTACCCTATGAGGGACCTATTAGTTTTTTCTAGGATGACCCTTCACGAGACCTCTCCATCTCGCCCGGGCCTTACCTATGCAAGCCTCCTTTGAGCCCTCTTTTATGCCAGCAATGTAAGGGAACCTCTTCCCTTAGATCCCTTTTCCTATGAGACTAAGTCAATACCTCTCCCAAAGCCTATGAATATGTGTGATAAGAGCATAGGTAACATCAATGTGTCCTATTGATTATACATTCCCATGGTAATAGAGGTCCTGTATTTAACCTCCCTTGTAGGTGGGATCCTCTGAGTGTTTTCAATTATACATTCCCATGGTAATGAGGCTCCTAAACTTGGAGAAAGTGTTAGGGACCTCCCCATTTGAGAAACGAGGGTTAGTGCGTTGTCCTTCATTAGTTGTCTCTAAAACAAGGACCTTAATATTTGAAATGGTGAGGGGAACCACTTACCTAGTGCTGAATCCTCCTCTAGTTCTCTCTAGAATAGAAAATAGGGAATACCTCCGAGAGTAAGCCCCTAATATTTCTTATAGAAGGCCACCACTCCCATATTTCTCCCCTTGGGTTATGAAAATAAGAGAGGAGATGAGATAATCAATTCCATTTATCTCTCCTACAGCCCTAACCATTACCACTAGCAGACAAAGGAGATTGTGTGGTTTGTTAGATCTTGGACTTCCTATTATTTCTCACACCGAGCATGACTCACGTGGGATTAGAGGTTAGTTACAATAATGATGTCTGTCTGATCAAACAAACATCTTAGGTGTAGATTCCCTTTCTAGATATTACTCTCACCTTCCAAATGGGAATCCTATTAAGTACAATCCCCTACCATGTAACCATCTCAAAGGGACACATCCCCTATGATACAAACCTCTTGAGGGACTCTATAGGTGTGGGTTCTCAAATCCATGTATCTATCTCAAAGAGCCATATCCCCTATGAGAAAAAACTCTTGAGGACCTCCATTGGCATGGGTCCTCAAAGCCATGTATATGTCTTAGAGGGCCGCATCCCTTGCCAGAAAAACCTTTAGAGGGACTCTATAATCATGGGTCCTTATAACTGAACTACATGGGATTTGATTCTCATCCAAATAGGATATGTAGGAAGCCTCCTTGAGGTTCAAACCCAACACCTCAAATTAACCCTAATTTTTATGGGCCACATTTCCAATAGGGTCTTATCCAACAAAAATTCCCTCTAGGTTCCATGGGCCACTTCAGCATAAGTCCCACAACAAACTTTGATTATAAACCTTTTTCCTAAACTTCCTTACCACATGACATTAAACTACACGGTTTGGTCCTCATCACATGACCTTAAAAGGTATGATGTGTCCTATTAAGTGG
Source organism: Viscum album (assembly GCA_963277665.1). Taxonomy (NCBI): domain Eukaryota; kingdom Viridiplantae; phylum Streptophyta; class Magnoliopsida; order Santalales; family Viscaceae; genus Viscum; species Viscum album. Next base: position 596,739,398 of record OY728134.1, on the reverse strand, counting down.
TGCTGAACTATGTGGGTTTTGATTCATTTCATACAGATACGTAGGAATCCTTTACCATGGGCCTGATATTGATATCAAAATAACTCCCATCTTCCGAGATGATGATAAATTATAGATCACCCCACTGTGTGTCTTAAAACCAACATCGTAATAACAAATGACCTAAGAATATCTAATCCGCTTACAAAAGGGTACCATCAATGGAGAACCTCAGATACATACATATATATCCATGAATGAAGAACCTCATATAAATACATATGATTCTAAAGACAATACATTTTTATAATTTATTGTTAACCTAAGAGAGACCCGTGTCCTATTTGGAATTTAATAAAGGATTCATGAACATGTCTTAAATATTTAAGAGAGTCCCAAAGTAGGCAATAATTCCCCCCCAAAAGGATGTGATGAGCCTAACCTCACATATTATTTACCAATGTGAGTACCTAAGCATCATTGGATCCATTTCTGAATGACCACCATCCTTTGGAAAGAAGGTTTTAAAAACATCTTGAATAAGGGAACCGTTGTGCGTTTTCAGATCCACGAACAACCTTGTTGGAAACTACTCAAAAACAGTGAACCCAACATGAATAATTGTGAAACATTAAAAAAAACACAATAAAAAATCATAAAAATATTACATTTTCATTAGAAAAAACCTTATAATTATAAGAGGTTAAAAAAAAGTAAAAAAGAAAGTGATCAGTTAAGGCGACTTTATATTCTTTAAAAGAACTCCTTTAGATATCCTATTAAGGGCCACAGGGTTGGATTTTAGATGAGAAAAAAACCTATTGAATGTGTATTGGAAAGTTTATAATGAAAATGAGTAGGGTTTTATTGATACATAAGTCTCATAGTGATGTAAATAAGAGAAAGGAGGGATATTCTTTTATAATGGAGGGAGATGACACACTTGAAATTTCTTAAAATATTAAAATATAATAAAGTAGTTCTCAATAAAAATTCTTCCAAATGGAAATGAATTAGAAGATAAATATATTTTATTTGAAATAATATCATACAATGAAATTTATATAGTTTTTTTATCATTTTAAACCTTATCTTTTTGAGTAACCCCTTCGTTAACCATTTTTTACCTTAACCCCGGTAATAACCATTTGAATCTTAAAGTATAAAAAATGTTTCCATAAATGGAAAAGTGACTCATAAATGGGAAATGGTTGATATTTTAAATAATATTCCATTCACTTGGATGAATATAAGATTTTATTAATTTTAAATCATTTAATAAAATATTATTTATTATAAAATATCATTAATGTCAATTTTGGAACTATTCATTGAATTTGAATTTAAAGACACAAAAAATGGAGTTTGAATATAATATTTTAAAACATCTCTAATATGTCATATATATCTAAAACAATCATTGAAATAAATGATTCATCTAAATCTTATTGCTTTTAACACCTTAAAAATCATTTATTTTATTTTTCAATTAATTGAATAAATACTATGTCGGCGTTGCGCAAGAATTTAGGGTAATTATTAAATCACTAAAAATAAAAAATAAAATACGATGATAAAGAAAATTAATTTATATTTTAAATAAATATTTATAACCTAACATATTTTCATTTTACCCCTATGATAAAATACTAGAGATATTAAAGTCAAGAAAATGACATTTTGGAATTTTCTTTATATAAAGTAATTTGAATATCATTATCAAGGGAAAATGGATCCAAAAACGAAATATTATAATTTTTTATGACTATGGTTGAATTTATCCCATAAAATGAAATAAATTTATGTTTTGGGTTGATTTTGAGGCTTTGTAACATTAGTTTTAACCCTAATTAACCCATTTTAGATTTACTGTGGTAACAAATATTTACTATGGTTACTATTCATATTGAAAAAAAATAAAAAAAACCTATTTGAAATATTTATACCGCCTAATTAAAAATATGGAATCCATTTTTAATGATTCAATTTATATAAGTTTATGAAATAAAGTTTAGATAAAAACACAGAACACAATGAAAAATAGTTTTAAAAAAAAATCCTTTTTATGTATAAAAATATTTTTATAACAAATTCAATCATAAAATTGATTCCAATGAGATTAATAGGATTATACATAATATAAGGGAACTAATTTTACTTTTAAAATTTTTTAAAAAATGAAACTTTATAAATTATTTAAGTAAAAAATATAGTATTCAATAAAAATTAATATTGTTTTACTATTCCTAGAAAAATCAATATTTTATAAAATTCTTAAAAATTCACTCTAATATAATTTTTACATGTTGATTTCAAAAATTATTTTCATTTTATAAAATAAATTTTGTAAAATTTTAAAATATTAAATAAAATATCTGTGCCAAAGAAACAATAAAAATCATTTTTGAAGGAAATCTATTTTTAAGCATAAAAATTGAATGCTTATTTCCTAAGAATTCATCAATAAATTTATACTGAGTAGGAAATTTATAAATATATATATATTTTTAATTAAGTGGTTATTTTAATTCATACTTTCAAATTCAATGACTAGTTTATAATGGTCATATTTAAATAATAATATTTCATGGTTCGTTTAAGCTCAGTGTTGCATGTAATATCCGCTATTGAACATAATTTTATTAATATAAAATATCAGGATTATATAATGATAAATGTAGAAACTATATTTTATAATATTTATCTGATAAAGTATATACCAATTTAATGGGATTTAAAACTACCAAGGATATTTGGGAGAAGTTTGAGAATATGTATGAATGCAATGTGATGATTAAAGAGGCCAAACTTCAGATTTGGAGAGATAAGTTTGAAGACATTTAGATAGATGATTAAGGGATTGTGGATGACTAATTTACAAGGTTAAATGACATATTTATCCACATAAGAGGATTGGGAGACAATATGGATGATTTAACAATTATAAAAAAGTTGATGAGAAATTTATTTGATAGATTTAACCCAAAAATATTAGGTCTAGAGGAGATATGAGACCTTTCCCTTGAGAAGTTGCATAACACTATCCTAAATTATGAAATTAGGAAATAATTGATTTTTAAAAAGAATGAAAAAAGAATAGATGAAATTCAAATCTAAGAAATAATAAAATCACAAGGAGAAGAAGGTTGAGTCTGATTCAGATTCTAAAATAGGTGACAAAAGAAGTGGGGAGCATAAGAAAGCCATGAAATTTATCTACAATAAAATTATAAGGGAGAGAGGAAAATTCAAAGGTATGATTCCTCTTAAATAATTTATTTGTAGAGTTATTAGTCATTTTATAATGTATTTAACAAAGATTAAATTTAGTGAAATTGAGATTAATAATGAAAATGAAGACTATTTTAAGAGAAGATCTAGAAAATCTAGAAAAAGTGACTTAAAAGGAAGAATAATGATTTGAGAAAATTTAGGAGGAATTTTATGAATGGGGAAGAAATTTAAGAATCTTAATCTTAGATTTATTTAAATAAAGGTATATCTAAAAATCATAAAACCTTCACAAGTTAGGTTAAAAGACATAAAGACACATCAAGTAGTGATGAGAAAGAAAAAGAATGTTATACTGAGTACATGTTGATATTTTAATTGGTACCTTTCTTTGAGAAAAACACCAATCTCAATAAGAGAGTAAAGATACTGGAAAAAGGGAAAATAAATGAAGATGTGATGGAGAGTAATCTCATAGAGGATGTCAAAATTTTCAAGGGTAACATTATATAATAAGATAATATTTTTGAAGATCTTAATAAAAAACTGGCTATAAAAGAAAAAGATATATATGAGTTAAAATCTTGGTGTATTAAAGCTAAAAACACCTTGAACACTATGAGATAATATGATGAAAAATTTATGAAGATTCAGGCTGAATCATCCAAGGATACTAAGAAGAATGAACCCAAGAAAAAAGGTAAGAACTGTTTCTAAATTTTTAAGTGAAACTGAATCTGATTCATTAAGTTTTGTAGACTCTAAAACTCAAACTGGAGGTATTTGGGATGAATAAAGTCAAAAAAAGTTCTCCTTAAACAAGGATATATGGAGATTAGTCGAGAAAAGGAAATACGCCAAGCAGATGGAAAAAATATTGTAATTATTTCGGACAATAAGAATATTTTCATCACCATATTTTCCAATATCATGGAAAATTAAGATTCAATAGATATTACTAGTGATGTAGATTATTTTAACACAAATCCTATAACCACTGGTATAACATGTCATTCCCATGGATATGGAATTAATTCTGGTGGAGAAATCCAGGAAAGAAAATAAGAAAATCTATAAAGAATAGGAACAATATACAGGAGAATAATTTTATTTATGAGAAATCAAAAAGTCTGTCTATTAAAAAAAGTTTGAAAGATAAAAGAAACATATGAAATATGTGATCAATAAGGCCACTATGCTAAAATGTTCATGACATTACTTTCTGTACAAACTCTATAAACTTTTGGATCCAAGAAAGATCAAAGTTGGGAGATAAAAATTAATCATTTTGGTCAGAATATATCATGTTAAAAGTAAAAATAGATAGGTTATAAGAAAAATATTATACTAAAGGAAGAAAATAAGTCTTAAAATATGAATCACTATGTGAAAAAAATAAGAAAGTTGGAAAAACTTCAGAAAATAGTTCATTAGTTTTTCTAGGCTAGGTGGAAGTATTTGAGGAATAATATGAATTTATTGCTCACAACAAGAAGAAGTATCCACACAAATAGATTAATAATAGAAATGAGTCAACCATATGATCCATAGAAACTCATGAAAAAAAGTTCAACAAATGAGACATGAAGATCTCATCAAGAGCTAAAACTAGAAAGCATAGAGAACCATGGTTGGGAGGCAACTCTCAACCATGATACTCTTACTAAGGATCTTGGTAACCCCTACTTATTCCCTTAAAATTTTGTATTTGGACTAACTTATATGGAATTGAAGGAGATAAAACAAATGGGGATCTAGATGAAGTTTTAATAAATGTGTATAATCCCTCTAGTAGTATCCACACATGATATACAAACCTCAAAATGTCATCATAGAATCCCTTGGTGCTTGCAAAAATGATTCTAATCACTTGTGTCATTCATTATTGATCACAATATGAATCTTTCCATGCTTGAAAGACTATCTATTATTCTCTTGATCCTTGAGAGAGAGGAAGATGATCATTTCTCTCCATCCCCAAGAGTGTTCTAGAGAAAGTTCTCTCTAAGTTTGAGAGAATTCTCAAGGAAAAGATGATGTTCACAACCATTGCACTGTCTAGAAATGAGATAATCAGGTTTAAATACTTAGGTAAAAGAATAATTTATTTCAAAAAATCCCTTAACTAATCTATTAATTATAAGAAAACCCCATGTTTAATAATAATAATAATAATATTACTAACATTCACAAAAATTTACAAATAATTTTAATATGATTTCTTAAATAAATAAATTAATATTGATTTAAATGATATTAAATATATCATTCCTAAAAAACTCTTAATTCAGTTCTTCAATCCTCCTCAACATTTATTGAACCTTGAATAAAGAATATTTATTTAAATAAATAAATAAAATTAAATTCTTTTTTCAATAAATAAATAAATATTATATTCACTAAACTTGTGAATAAATATTTATTTAATATTTATGTAACTAAATAAATAATTATTTGTTACCTAAAGAATAAACAAGAGATAAATAAATATTATATATTCATGTAATTATTAATTACCTTATGAATAAATATTTAATTAATATTCAACTCACATATTTATTCTTTTGAATAAAAAGTGATTTAATTAATATGATCTACCATACCTAAATAATTATTAAACCACAAGTCAGGAATAATCTTTTTTCATACTGTTAAATTTAAATATAATTTTACCGAGGTTATGGATATACTTTGTGTGTGACCCTATAGGACTATTTCTCCCTGGAATTAGGTTAACTAGCCTAAAGTCTAAGATTTGTGTCTAGAAACATTTCAGGAAACTCATAAATAAAGAAGTTAATATCACAATCACAAGAATCCCTTATGAAGGATCATTGTGTAATATAATACCATTGTCTCGTTATCTCATCAAGCGGGTTGCATAATTTATACCATCAACCCATATTATTGATTTATATTTCTTTAACCTATAGAAATGAACATTTTTAAAGACTACCATGTCCATGAATTTATGAGAAAATTACATTTCAATCAAAGGTCCATGGATATCTACTTCCATTAACTTAGAAGAGAAAAATTCTTTCTTGATTTATTCATTAATGACACATCACTCATGGCACACCCAATGTATCCTACCTCTCCTCGATCACATATCATCATGATTTTCATCAATACATCAAAGTACACGACTCATGATATACATTAGTAATAATCTTAAGTCTAAGTACTAATACACAACTTTACAAATAGGAATATCCAATGACACTTATAACATGTGGAATTCATACAATTGTGTCTATTCTCATTATCTCCTCTCTTAAAGATTACCAAAAGAGAATGTTATGAGAAGAAGTATTAATGTCTTATGATCCTCTTACCCCTGATATTTTTATGATCTATGTCTAGTCAGATGATGTCATCAAGCTATAGAACATGTATTTAGGAATATCATCATAGCACTTCATAGTTCCAATCATAGTAAGGAACTTCTATAACTTTTCAATATTACAGATACTTTAAAAACATTATCACATTGATGTTATGGAGAAGAAAAACCAACATGTGATAATATATTTATTAATATCAAAAACCTTGAATATACTAAGTTAAATAAAGTACAAATTTACTTTGTTATAAATAAAAAAATCCCATAGACTCTCACTTTCATTAGAGTCAACTTCTAACTATCCAACTAGTTAGTCTCATGTGATAAACATGCTTCTATATAGTTTTACTATAACTACTAGGACTACTATATTTTTGTGGTTTTTCTTCTTACTATACATTCATCTCTATGATAAAATTCCTCAAGAGGTGATAATACTGAGTATATAATCTTTTATTCTCATTTATCCTTAACATCTTGAATAATAAAATAGTATAAATTTTATCATAATATGATCACAATTTTCTATTTTATTATAACTCTAAAATCTAGAATAAATCAATATTAAACTTGCTTCTTATGTTGCATCATAAGTCACAATATACTTTATCTATATAGATATAGAAACCACCAACAGTAATAATTTTTTTATTACATATTATTTTAGACTTACTATGATAATAGATTAAACTGATATAAAATAAGACTAGTTTTTCATCCCACTGACAACTAGTATTCCCATTTATCCAAAAATCAGGTACTCATCTAATTTTACTTTCTCAAGCATTGTCAAACATTTTTTATTTCTAACCATTATCGTTCTCCTGGTTGTGTTTGATATTCACTCTCTATGACTTACACATAATAAAAATCAAACCGAAGTACATATCATGGAATGTGAGATATATTTCCAAAGTAATCTTAGGGATATGTAGTATATTAATCACAAGAATCCCCACCAATATTTTCACACATCAACTGGGGAGATTCAATGCCATATGACCCTGGAAAAAATTCTGTTCAGATTATTCTATCTTTTATTTTTCAATTAAATAGCAATATATATACTATGACTTAGACTAAGAAACCCAAAAGATATATGATATTGGATCATGTTCCATAGAACTAGGTTAGTAATTTAAGTCATTATTGATGAAATTATTCATAGTGATAGTTAAATATAATACCAATAATCTATTTTCATATGTTATCAAACATATGTATCTTGAAAAACTATAGCGATCTCACTAAACAATTATAGAAACTTGGGTATATATTCATTCCAAATGAATATTCTATAACCATACTTCTTATTTTAATCCACAAATAGATCCTTGAAGCTTTCACAACTTATTGAAATTGGTTTCATCAACCTTTTCTATCCATGTCATACATACATGTTTGTAAATACCCATACATCTCATATATAAATATTACATCTTAATAGATGAATATTCATTAAATAATATAAAGATACATGCTATAATCATTTATGTATAGTGCCTTTGGAAACTTGTACACATAAACAACTGGTCCATAATTGAGCTACACCATATCCCACTATGTTCTTCATAACCAACACCCTACTTAGACATATCATACATAATATCTTTCATCATAACTTGGGGAAAGGGAATATAAGAAAGGGTGAACTCAGATGTTCAGTAAGGGTAAACAAGGGAGATAATAATATATAATGAGTATAAAGGTATGAGAACATGAGAATAAAATTTTAAAATCATACCTTTCATATCATAGATCATAAACTTGATTCATGGCATAAATATTTTCAGTTCATAAGATATGAATCATAATAGAATCAAAGAACATAAACCATGAGAATGTAACATTGGCATAATACATAGATTTTTGGAATACACATAAGCATAGAAAATAATTTCCTTAGAAGTTAAAACTCATATCCAAGACTATCATAGTGTAATGGGTTTACTCCCTAAACAATCACAATAGTTAGGGTTCACTCCTAATACTATCATAGTGGACATAATCCCTTACTGAACCAGGTTCACTCCCCATTCTAGTCCTATTTATCTCATCAGATATCAATATTTACCTAATGAATTAAAGGGAGATATAGGTCACACCCATCAAATAATGAAAATAATTTATATGTGCACCAAAATATCATAAAACATTCTTCATATCAGAACCCATGAAAATAAATGGGTTTCATAAACATTTTATCATGACATAACCTGTGGAAAAGAAAAAGGTTTCATAATCATTTCATCATTTTATCAAAGTATAACTCATGAAAAAAGAAGTGGGTTTCATAAAAATCATGTCATCATAAACATAAACCATTTAGAGAAATAATAAGAAATATATTCTTGGATCATGTCCTCAATAAAGCATACGTAACATCAAAATATTTCATCCTAGATGAAAAATGATTTTGAAAGATTACTTAGAATGTTTCTCGAGTAAAATAAATTTTCTTTTAAAATCAATTTTTAAAACTAAAAATTTATAAAATATATAAGAAATTTTTTTCTTTATAATAAAATTGAAAACTTATAAATGAATCTTCAAATAAAATAATTTTAATAATGGTGTTGTACATGTTAAAATAAATATTGCTTTCACATTTTTGGTTAAAGACAAACGAGCCTTGTTTAGAAAGAGAAATGAATATTGCTTTCAATTTTTTTTAAAAAAATTAAAACCTGGGTAAAAATTTCTTTAATAAATCATTTGAAGAATTTTAAAAACTTTTTTTAAAACCTTTTTATAAAACATGGTTTTCGAATAAAAAGGGGTTCGATCAAAGAGATAAATAAAGATGATTTTTCTTAAGAGCATTCTTTTGAACTCTTAAGTATTTAAAGAGAGTAAAATGAAGGGAAAAAAGTATTCTCATGAAATAAACATATTAGAATAAAATTCAAAAGTTTCTTGAGGTATGAATCATAATATTTCATCATTAGAAGCATAATCATAAACAATCCTGATAAATGCTGAGATAGTAACAAAAAACTATTATCACTTTGGAAACTTAAATCGTAAGAACCATGAAAGAATAAAATTAAATGAAACTTAGAGAATCATGAGAATAAATAAATTCATGATATTACATGTTAAATGTGTTGTATATAAACCTCATATAATAATATATGTGTATAATATAACTTATGTCCCAAATAAGACAAATTGAGATACAAATCTCTTACCATAAGTCTCAAATTCATTCATAAAAATTTGAAACTACTTTATAATAAATATAAGTTTATTATAAATATATTAAAAACCATAATTATATATATCATACCATATATTATTTTCTTATGACCTTTTATTATCTGTTTATTAACTATTCTATGTTAAAATCACGTTTTGGACTATAATTGCTTTGTTTTTCATGTATGTTTTGATTTTTTATTTTCGGTCCTATTAATTTGATGATGGTTCAATAATATATATATATATATATATATATAATGTTAAAAATTATATAAATATCATATATATTCAGTATATATGTATTTAGAGTAATCCATAAAAGTTTGAGATATAAAATAAAATAGACCGTTCAAGGAGAGGATAGACCGTATGTACGCATGAACGTTATTTACGTTTTCTCAAAAGATTAAAATAAAGAAATATAAATAATATATTAACATTAAAAAATCATTTTATGTCATATATATCACATATTTTCATTAAAACCATCATTATTATCTTCTATGTAAAGTATGAATGAATCATATCGCTTCGTGAGGTGATAATCTTCCATACACACGAGTGATGTTATCGTATTCCCACAGAATGGAAATTAAGAAGGTATATGTGATATAATAATTATATAAGTATAATAATATCATAAATATTATATATAAACATTTAATACATCATTATATCCATCTTTGATAGGTGCTGGTGGAAAATGAATAACATCAGTTCATGAGGCGGTAGTCTGCCGTACACATGAATGATGATTTCATATCCTATTTGATGGAGGTGGAGATGGATATAGGTTATGAAATTAAAATAATAAAATATAATATATGTGATATGTTGGTTTTATTATATAAATATATGAGTTACAAGATTAATTAAAATAAAAATGTATGGTTAAAAACTTTACCTCTTCTTCAGACAACCTCTTTAGGTTTAACCTAAAGCCTTCCAAGATTAGATTTATGATCTCACCAAATAATATAGGATGAAGGTAGGTATTTAAGGGAGATATTTAGGAATTTTTTTTCTGAAAAAATGGGGTTTGAAGTGTGAATAGGAGAGGAGAGGGGGTGTCCTTTTATAAGTGAGGGAGAGGACACAAATGGAATTTTTGAAAAGAATAATGTGTATCCATGTTTTTCAAATGCCAAAAAGCTAAAAAATAGACCATTATTGAAAATTATAGAATATAAGGCCTAAATATGTCCATAAAATATGTTTTATAAAATTTTATAGGTTATTTTACCCCTTATCTTTTTAGTTTAACTCATGGTAAACCTATCTTAACATTAACTACGATAATTAATTTTTGTTGTTTTTATTATTAATTTTGGAAAAATTAAGTTGAAATTATTTTATAATATAAAAAATTATTATTAAAAATAATTAATCTATTTTTAAAAATTCCATTCACAGAATTGGAAAAATTTAATTTAAAATTAAACCTGTAGACACGACGAGAAGGCATGTTTCCAATGAGAAAATGTTCAAAATTTTAAAAAGTTTTTATATCAAAATGCAATATGAAAATAATTAAAATAAAATAAATTGTATCAATAGATATATAATTTAAATAATTTTAATTTTAAACTATTTTAAAACAAAAAATAAGCTTATATATTTTTTAAATGAAGAGACATTTTTCAATAAAAACAAGCATTTTTCACTATTCATCGAAAAATTAATCTTTTAAAAAAATTCCCAAAAGTTCACCCTATGATAATTTTGACATGATTATTTAAAAAATTAATTTTATTTTATCAAATTAATTTTCTAAAAGTTTACAAAATTAATTTTTTTATTTTTCACAGAAAAGACCATTATTTTGAGAAAATAGTATTTTCGAAACATATAAAAACTTTACCAAAAATTAAGTACCTTTTTATCAATATGTTTTATTTATATAAAACCATTATAATTAATATTTAAAATTATTTATTACTATTTATATTACTAAGTTTAATTTCTAGGTTATAATGGTCATGTTTAAATAATAATATTAATAGTTTGTCGAGGTTCATTAAAACTCGATGTTGCGTGTAAAACAAGATATCAAAGAAATTAAATTTATTCAAAAAAAAATTATAAAATATTAGGGTGTTAAATATACCCTTTTAAAATGAATTTCTCCCTCAAACCCTATGATATAAACAGATGATGATACTTCTATCATATCCTCAAGTTCCCACATAGCTTTCTCAAACTAGTGGTTTCGCCACAAAAATTTGACTAGGTGAGCGGTCTTACTTCATAGAACTTTCACTATTTGATCCAAAATCTCCACTGATTGTTACTCATAAGAAATATATTATTCTATAGGTACGACCCTTGAGTTCATTACATATGAAGGGTCAGGTATGTACTTCCCTGAGAGAGATACAGGAAACACATCGTGAACTTGAGAGAGGTTTAGTGGAAGCGCCAACTGATAGGCTACCATCCTGATATGATATAGAATTTCAAATGTAATAACATAATTAGGGATTATTTTTTCATTATTTCCAAACCTCATTACCTTATTCCATGGATAAATTCTTATAAACACCTTATCACCAACTTCAAACCCTAAATCTCACTGACAACAATTAACATAACTTTTCTATCATCTTTATATCGCCCTTATGTGCTGCTGAAGGGATATAACCTTATCTTCCATTTCTTTATCTATCTCAAGTCCCAATAACTTTCTTTCTCTATCTTTATTTGAGTAAATTGTATTTCTATACTTATTTCCACAGAGGTCTTCATAAGGATCCATCCGAATTCTCGAGTGAAAGCTATTGTTGTATGAAAACTCAACTAGAGGAAGGTATTGATCCCAACCACCATTAAAATATAGATAAAAATATCTCAAAATATAATATAGGGTTTTGTTTTTTATCTTGTATTAACCATCTATCCGGGGATGATATGCAGTGCTGAAACTCAACTCTCTATCAAGATCTTTCTGTATACTTCACCAGAACATCAATATAAACCTCAGATCTCGATCAGATACAATTGAATGTGGTACTCCATGAAACCTTACCACTTCCTTAATGTATATCCTATAAATATAATCTAGAGATAAATATAATCTGATAGTGATTAATTGTACTGATTTTTAAGGAGATCAACTACAACCCATATAACATTATTCCCTTTATATGTTTTAGGGAGTCTGATGAAAAAATCCATTGTGATGTTTTCCCATTTTCATTCTAGTATGGGAAATACATGTAACATCCCCTTAGACTTTTTCTTATCACATACTTAACTTGATGACATACCAATCACTGAGATACAAACTCTGTGATATCTCTCTTCATGTCATCCCACCAGAAATACTCTTTTAAATATTTATACATCTCAATGCTTCTAGGATAAATAGATAATGAAGAACTACGAGCTTCCTCTAAAAAATCCTTCTTAAAATCTGGTATATATAGAACACATACATGGTCCCTGAACTTTATTATTACATCATGATCCAGATTAAACACAAGAACATTTCTTGCCATATTTTGTATCTCTACATCTTCCTTCTACTCCTCTTTAATATTCACTTGGATATATGGTTGAACATTTAATTGATTAAGAAAAGATTTCCCCCTTCCTTAATGATTTCCAAATCTATCCTTTATAAATCCAGAAATATTGGATCTTTTGTGATCCACATCATATATAATATTGCATGATCCTTTTAACCCAAAGCATCGGTCACCTTATTCACTTTCTGAGGGTGGTAATGTATTGCGCAGTCATAATCTTTAATCAGATCTAACCATATTCTATGGTTCATATTTAACTCCTTCTTTGTGAATATACACTTCAAACTTTTGTGATCAGTATATATATCAAACTTTTCTCTATAAAGATAACACCACCATATCTTTAATAAAAAAAATACTACAGCTAACTCTAAATCACGAGTTGGGTTATTTTTCTCATGAACCTCAAATTTTCCTGAGGTATAAGCTATAACAATGTTATTTTTCATAATAATGAATCCTAATCCCTTCTTGGATGCATCGCTGTAGATTAAAAACCCTTATGCATTGCAGGGTAATGTAAGAACAGGTTTACTAACTAATATTCTCTCCAGTTCCTTGAAAATTTCATCACATTCATATATCCTGAGGAACTTGGCTCCCTTAAAAGTTAACTTGGTGAATATATTAGATATTCATGATAAATTATCCACAAATCATCAATAATATTCATCTAAACCAAGAAAACTAAGGATCTAAGTCACCGTGGTTGATTTGGGCCAAAATTTAATAAACTCTGTCTTTGATGGATCTATCGATATACACTTTCTTGAGATTATATGACCCAAAAATGAAACCTTTTATAGCCAAAATTAAATCTTTTTAAATTTTACTTATAGTTTATCCTTTCTTAGGGTCATTAGTATAATTCTCAATTGATTTTCATTCTATTCCTTGATCTTTTAATAGATAATAATATCTTCTCTAAATACTACCACAAACTGATCAATGTAATATCCAATGAATTTATTTATTAAATCCATGAAGATAATGGGGGAATTAGTAAGACCAAATGACATAATTGTATATTCATAATGTCTATACCTTATATGGAATTTTTTCCAAAGCATACCCTCCTTATTTACCCCCAATTGATAATATATAGATCAAATGTTAATCTTGGAAAAGTATTGAGCACCAAAAAGTTGATCAAATATGTCATCAATATGTGGTAGAGGATACTTTTTCTTGACTATGATCTTGTTCAACTTCTGATAATCAATGCAGAGTCACATCAATCCCTATTTCTTTTAAAAAAATAGAACAGGTGCACCCCGAGGTGATACACTTGGCTGAATAAATCCCTTGTCATGGTTCTCCTAGAGTTGCTTCTTCATTTCATGAAACTTAATTAGGGCTATTCTATAGAGAGTATTTTAAATAAGTATGGCACTAAGTATGAGTACTATTGACAACTCAACTTCACATTTTGGTGTAATTCTAGGAAACTATTCTATAAATACTTCATAAAACTCCTACACAATAGGCACATTATCAATGTTGAGTTTCTTCCTAACCATCTGAGATATATTCCCCTTGTTAATAGGAATCAAAACCCATACAATGGATGTGATTTCCATCAGAAGTTCATATTTAACTGATAGATGATCATAGGTTGGTTTGGAATATTAAATGTGACTTCCCTTCCTTGATAATTAATTTGGGATTTATGTATATAAATCCAATCCATTCCTAATAAAACATAAATTTTAACCAAATAAATACTAATAATAGTTTATGGAAGTACATTCTCATAAAACTCAACCAGAGAGGAATCATATAATTAATATGCTATCATCATACCATTAGGGGTTTTCACTACTAATTCTATATATTATCATTTGGATAGCATCTTGATACCATTAGAAAATTCTTTAGATATTAAATAATGGGTAGATCCATATCCAAATAATACATTATTGGTTTTAGAGTGGATGATAATTGTACCTTTTATCACGTAATTATCACATACATCGTCAGAAAAAATAATCTCATGAGATTTCCATTTGTCTCTTAGCTTAAGAGGTTACTGACATCGATCACCATCATTAACCTTTAGATTTGGGAACTAGTTAGAATAATGCCCATACTCCTTGAATCTGGAACACTGGAGTGTATGTGGTTTATTCTATGAAGCTTTCTTTCTATTTAAACCATTATATAACTTTTTCCCATCAATTCAACATTCAATTGCCCGATGACATTATTTTTCACACTTAAAACATTTACCAGCTACCTTAAAACAATTTCCTCTATGTTTCCTTCCACACTTAAACCATGAAGGAAGGCTCATCTTCCTCTATTTATGGTTTTTAGAGTTTCCTTTGAACTCCATCTTTCTTTTATTGTCAAAACTATGAGATTTATGGGTAAATTTGATCTCCATTTACACATTAAGAGCACATTAAATTATTTCTTCATAGCTAATAAAGTAACTTATGGAAAAATTCCTTTAGAGAATTTATTTTAAGCCACTAAAGAATCGATCAACCTTACTTTTAGGTTTGATGATAATTCCATAAGTGTACCTCACAAGTCTTGTAAAACTTGCCTCATAGGTAGAAATAGATTCATCATCATTTAGCTTTAGCTTAAGGAATTACTTCTAGATTTTGTATGAAGAATACTGGGGAAGTACTTATTGAAAAATAATCACTTAAACCCATCCCACTCCATGGAGTCAATTTTATCATGTTCCGTTATATTATTGATGAGAGTCCACCATTAATCCACTTTTCCTTCCAAATGATAGATAACCAAAATGAATTTTTCATATTCCAAATAATGGTTAATGGAAAATATATTTTCAATGGTACTGATCCATTGATCAGCGACTAAAGGATTAGTAGAACCACTGAAATAAGGTGGATGTTTCCTCATGAAGGACTCAACAAAATGTTGTTCCATTCTTTTCTAATTTGGAAGTTTAGTATGATTCATGGATTGAGAAAGTTGTGTGATCAAAGAAATGATATTTTGAATTCCATATTCCATAATGTTTGGATACCTAATAAGAAAATCATTTCATTTTCTATTGTACTTAGCATTAACACATTCCTTTGGGTTCCATCAATTGACTAAAATCAAAAAGAATATTGTAACCAACAATAATCATAGATATGAACCACATAATCATGAAAAATCACTTATAGAATGTCTAAAAAATGAAACCTTTTTTTCAATCTATAACACATTAGGATTAACCAAGTTCATTCATTCTTATTATCTATTTAAATCCTTCATGATGGTTCATAAAGTGTTTGCAAATTTCCAAAGCATATCCCCGAGGAGTGTCAAACCAAGTGTGTAGTAAGGACCATTGTGGTATACCAGGCAATGCTTGAGTCAATCCCAACATAAAATTTTAGAGTTATTACCCCTAGGTACCTATGTGCTAGAGCCACATCAACTTTTAGTATCCTGAAAGGGATGTAATTTATTTTAAACTACCTTCTCCATCCTTTACCAAAATTCTATGATATTTTCCTATATTTTATCTCATCCTTAGACTTATCCTTATGGATATCAATATTTTTTTTCTCATCATAGTTTGAAAATGTTGACTACACCTTACTATGATACCAAATGTAAAGAACCTAACATCTCATATATAAATATTTCATCTTAATAGATTAATATTCATTACATAACATAACGATTCATGCCGAAATCATTTTGGTCTAGTGCCTTTGGAAACTTGGATACATAAACAACTAGTCCATAAGTGAGCTATGACATCTCCCCCTATGTTATTCATAAATTGAACCCTTCTTAGAAATATCACACATAATACCTTTCATTATAACCTAGGGAAAGGGAATATAAGAAAGGGTGATATTAGATGCTTAGTAAGGGTAAACAAGGTAGATAACAATATATTATGAGTATAAGGGTATGATAACATGAGAATAACATTTGAAAACCATACCCTACATATCATAGATCATAAAATTGAGTCAAAAAAAATATTGGTAGTTCATAAGACATTAATCATAATGGAATCTATAACAACCTGATATTTTATGAAATTATTTTCAAATAAATTTAATTTTTTGATAGTTTTTGTTACACAAAACACTGAGTTTTAATGATCCCGGAGAAACTATTAATATAATTATTTAAACATGAATGATATAACCTATCCATTTAAATTAGATATATGAATAATAATAAATAATTTTTAAATATTAAGTATAATAGTTTTATATAAATAAAACATATTGGTAAAAAGTTACTTAATTTTTAGTAAAGTATTTATATGTTTCGAAAATACTATTTTCTCAAAAAATGTGTTTTTATTTCTGTGAAGAATAATAAAATTAATTTTTTAATTTTTTTAATTTTTTTTGATAAATTAAACTTAATTTTTGAAATTATTTTTTTATATTTATCTTAAGTTGAATTTTTGGGAGTTTTATGAAAACATTTTTTTTGATGAATTTTGAAAAATACCGGTTTTTATTGAAAAACACATTTTCATTTAACGAACTTATAAGGTTAATTTTTGTTTAAAAATGGATTTAAAAGTAAAAATAGTTCAATTTTATATATATTAATCTAATTTTGGTCATTGTAATCATTTTCATATTGAATTTTTATATAAAAAAGTTTTAAACTTTTGGATATTTTCTATTTGGAAAACCACATTCTCATCACGTACGAGGGTTTAATTTTAAATTAAATTTTCTAATTATATGAATGAAATTTTGAAAAAAAGATTAAATATTTGAAACTATAATAATTTATACTATATAATAAGTTCAATTTAATTTTTTTTCAAAATCAATAGTAAAAACTGTTAAATTTAATTACCGCAGTTAAGGTTAAAACGAGTTTACCATGGGGGTTAAGCTAAAATGATAAGGGGTAAAATGACCTAGAAAAGTTTCCAAAACCGATTTTATAGCCATATTTGGACCTTATCACCTATAAGGTTTTATAATTTTCCATTTTTCATCTTTATGTCATGTGAAAAATGTGGGTACACTTTATTCTTTTAAAAAATTCAACGTTTGTCCTCTCCTCCACTTATAAAAGGTCACCCCTCTCTTATCCTCTTCACACTTAAAAAACCATTTGGTTTGGAAAATACCTATATAAATATATTACTTACATATATAACCACATCATATATTACTTTGTGATATCATAAATCTAATATAGGAAGGATTTAGTTTAAACCTAAAGAGGTTGTTTGAAGAAGAGGTAAAGTTTTTAACTATGCATTTTTGTTTTACTTATTCTTATAACTAATTTAAATATTATTAAAGTATAATGATATAATAACACCATTAGATCCCATATAATTATATTTTATTATGTTAATTTAATATCCTATATCCATCTACACCTCCATCAAATGAGATATGAAATCATCATTCGTGTGTACGGTGGACTACTGCCTCGTGAACCGATGTTATTAGTTTTCCATCACCACGTATCACAGATAGATATAATTATTAATTAAATGTTTATATATGATATTTATGATATTATTATACTTATGGAATTATTATATCACATATACCTTCTTAATTTCTATTCTTTGGTAATATGAAAACTTTGCTCGTGTGTAAGCGGGCTGCCGGCTCGTGAAGTGATGTGATTCGTTCATGATTTACATGGAAGGTTCTAAGGACGGTTTTAATGAAAATATTTGATATATATTTAACAAAAATAATTCTATAATTTTAATATATTATTTACCTTTATTTATTTCAATCCTTTAAGAAAATGGAAACAACATTCATGCGTATATACGACCTACCATCTCAATGAACGGTGTATTTCATTTTCTATATCTAAATTTTATGGATTAATTTAAATACATATATGATGAATATAAATTATATTTATATAATTTTTTAAATCATTTATATTATGGAACCATGATCAATGTAATATGACTAAAAATAAAAAATCATAATATACACGAAAAACAAAGCAGTTATTGCCTGAAATGTGATTTTAACATAGAATTGTTAATAAAAGAGTAATAAAAGGTCACAATAAAATCATATATGGTAAAATATATATAATTATGGTTCTATAATATATTAATAATAAAATTATATTTATTAAATAGTAGGTTCAAACATGTATAAGGAAGTCAAGACTTAAGGTAAGTGATCTTTGTCTCAATTTGTATTTTCTAGGACATAAGTTATGTTATGCACCTATATTATTTTATGAGGTGTATATATAGTCCATTTTTCATGTTATATCATGAATTTTTTTATTCTCATGATATTTTAAGTTTAATTTAATTTTATTATTTCATGTTGATTATGATTTAAGTTACCAAAGTGGTAATATTTTTATGTTACAATCTCATCATTTAACGGGATTGTTTATGATTATGCTTCCAATAATGAAATATCATGATCCATACCTAAATAAACTAATTAATTTTATTATACTTTTGTAATTTCATGAGAATAAATTTTTTCTTTATTTTCCTCTCTTTATGTACTCAATAGTTCAAAATAATGTTTTTAAGAAAAATCATCTTTATTTCTCTTTTTGGCCGAAAACCCTTTTTCTTCCAAAAACATGTTTTATAAAAATGATTTAAAAAATGTTTTTAAAATTAATGAAATTATTTATTAAATAAATTTTTACCCATTTCTATCTTTCTAAAAGAAATTTGGAAAGAAAATTTCATGTCTTTTTCTAAACAAGGTCTGTTTGGATTTTACCAAAAATGTGAAAGGAATATTTGTTTTAATTTGTAAGACATGGAAACAATTTCTCACCATCATGAAAATTATTTGATTTAAAGTTTCCATTATAATTTTTCAAGTTTATTTTGAAATAAAATGAATTCCAAAATATTTTATGAATTTTTAGTTTTAAAAAGTGATTTTCAAAGAAAAGTTATTTTCCATAACAAATGTTCCAAGTGATCTTTCAAAATCATTTTCCATCTAAGATGAAATCATTTGATGTTACTTATGATTTACTGGAGATATTATCCAAGGATACTATTATTATTATTTTTATTAATGGTTTATGTTTATGATGACATGCTACTTATTTTACCTACTTATTTTTCAATGGGTTATACTTTGATGAAATGATAAAATAATTATGAAACCAATTTCTTTTCCATAGGTTATGTTCTGATGAAATGTTTATGAAACCCATTTATTTTCATGGATTCTGATATAATGAATGTTTTATGATCCCTTAGGACACATATTTTTTATTTTCATTATGTGATGGGTGGTATTTATATCTCCCTCTAATGCATTGGGTAAATATTTATATCTCATGAGATAAAAAAGATTTTAATGGGGAGTGAACCAAGTTCAGTAAGGGAATCTATCCACTATGATAGTCTTGGGAGTGAACCTTAACTACTATGATGATTTGGGTAGTGAACCCACTCCACTATGATAGTCTTATTAATGATCTGTGAGCTACTAAGGAATTAATTTTCTATACTTATGTGTATGAAAAACATATATTCCTTATGCTAATGTTATGTTCTCATGGTTCATGTTATTTGATTCCATTGTGATTCATTTCTTATAAACTAACAAGATTTAGGCCATGAATCAGGTTTATGATCTATGATATATAGGTTATGATTTTAAAATGTTATTATCATGTAATCATACACTTATTCTCATGATATATTGTTATCTCCCTTGTTTACCCATACTGATCATCTGAGATAACCCTTTATTAGGTGCCATTTACCCAAGTTATGATGAAAGGTATTATGTATGATATGTCTAATAATTTTTGTAGTTATAAAGAACATATTATGATATAGTGTATCTCACTTATGGACTAGTTGTTTATGTGTCTAATTTTCAAAAGGAACTAGACCTAAATGATTTTGGTGTGGATCTTTATGTTATGTTATGTTATGAATATTTTCATATTAAGATGTAATATTTATGTATGAGATGTCTAGGTATTTACAATTGGTATTAGGGAAAGGTTTAGTTCACCTTTGGAAACTAGGATGAGAAAAATTTAGTGAGATACCTTAGGACAAGTCTAAGGATGATACAAAGTATAGGAAAAGGTCTTAGAATTTTTGGTAAAGGATAGTGTGAGTGGTTAATAGAAAATTACATTTCTCTCTAGATACTAAAAGTGGATGTGACTATGGAACAGAGGTACCTAGGGTTAATAACTCTAAAAAAGGAATATAAGGCTTGAATCGAGCATTACTTGGTATATGACAACATGCCTTAGTGCACACCTGGTTTGAAATGCTCGGGGGATATGCTTTGGAAATTCACAAACTCTTTATGAACCATTATGAATGACTTAAATAGATAATGACCATGAATAACGTATGTTAAGACTAAGGTGTCATAAATTGAAAAAAGGTGTAATGATTTAGAGATTCTATAAGTGATTTTTCATGATTATGTGGTTCCTATCTATGATTATTTTTTCTTACACTATGATTTTTGGTTTTAGTCAATGGATGAAACCTGAAGGAACCTTGTTAATGCTAAGTATGATGGATAATTCAATGAATATCCTCCCAAACAACCAAAAGGTATTTGTATTCAAAATACAAAATTTTGTTTATATGCTCATAAAATTTTCTTAAGCCATGAATGAGGCTGAATTTCCAAATGAGAAAAGGAGGGAACACTGTTTTGTTGAGTACTTCATGTGATAACATCTGCATTATTTTAGTGGTTCTGTTGATTCAATAGCTACCGAGAAATGAATCAGTACCACTAAAATGATATTTTCTATTCTCCAGTGTTCAAAACATGAAAAATTCATTTTGGATATCTATAATTTGGAAGGAGAAGTAGATCAATGGTGTAATATCACGAAGAATATAATAGAACATGATGAAATTAACTCTATAGAGTGGGATGAGTTTAAGATCTTATTTTTCAATTAGTAATTCCCTCATATTATTAATACAAAAAATAGAGAATGAATTCCTTGAGATAAAGCAGAAAGATGAGGAATATTTTATTACCTATGAGAAAAGGTTTACAAATTTTGTTAGGTACACTTTTGACATTATCATCCAATCTAAAATTAATTTTGATCAATTATTCAGAGGCTTAAAACCAAGTATCTGAAGGGAATTTTTCATAAGAGACTTCAGTAGCTATAAAGAAATCATTTTATGTGATCTCAAGGTGGAAATATAGATTATAGTTACCCATCAATATTATGGTTTTGATAAGAAAAGGAAGATGGAGTTCAAAGTAAACTCTAAAAACCATTGAGATAAGAAGATGTGCCTTACTCCATGCTTGAAGTGTGGAAGGAAACATAGAGGAAATCATCTTAAGGGGATTGGTAAATGTTTTGAGTATAGAAAGGAAGGTTAATAGGTAGTTGAATGACTAAGTGATGGGAAAAATATATCTATTGATGCAAATAGAGAAAAAGATATAAAGAACGCATCACCCACACTCTAGTGTTTTAAATGCAAGGAGTATGAGAATTATGATAAACAATTTCCAAATCTAAAGGTTAATTATGATGATCGATGCCATAAAACTATTAGGATGAGAGATAAAGGGAAATCTCATAAAATTACTATTTTTGATGAGGGGTTTGATAACAATGTGGTGAAATGTACACTTACCATCCACTCTAGAATGTATAATATCTTATTTGACTCCAGTTCTACCCATTCATTCACATCTAAAGAATTTTATAAGGATATCAATATTCCACCCAAATGATTAGATATATAATTAATAGTGAAAACATTTAATGGTATGTTGATTGTATATCAAGTATATGATTATTCTCTGGTTGAAGTTTGTAAGAATGTGATTCTTGAAAATATTTTCATTCTTCATATGGTTAAATTTTATGTTATATTATAAATGGATTTTATTTATCTATATATTCCAAAATTAATTACCAAGGAAGGGAATTAATGTTTGATATTCCAAACCAACCTATGATCGTCTATCTGTGTGATGATAAATATGAACTTCTGATGGAAATCACATCCATTATATGGGTTTTTGATTCATATTAAAGAGGGTCATTTATCTCATATGGTTGGGAAGAAACTCACAATCAATTATGTGACTATTGTGAGGGAGTTTTATGATGTATTTCCAGAAGAGTTTCTTAGCCTTCCACCAAAATGTGAAGTTGAGTTCTCAATAGATCCCATACCTAGTGCCACACCTATTTCAAAGAATCCCTATAGAATTTACCCAATTGAGTTATAGGAATTGAAGAAGCAACTATAAGAGAACCTTGACTAGGGATTCATTCATCAAAGTGTGTCACCTTGGGGTGCACCTATTATAGTTGTTAAAAATAAAGATGGATTGACGTGACTTCACACTAATTATTGGGAGCTAAACAAGATAACGATAAAAAACAAGTATCATATACCTCGCATTAATGACCTATTTGATCAACTAAACAAAGATCAATACTTTTCCAAGATTTACCTTAATTATGGATATCATTAATTGAGGAAAAATAAGGAGGATATACCCAAGACAACATTCTATACAAGGAATGGACACTATGGATATATAGTGATTCTATTCGATATTACTAATTCCCCTGATATCTTTATGGATTTAATCACTTGATAATTATACTAAATCCCCTAAGGAAGGAGAAAATATATGAAAAATTTATAAAGTGTGATTTTTGGATACAAAATGTTTCATTTTTGGGCTATATAATCTCAAAATAGGGTATATCGGTAGATCCATCAAAGACAGAGGCTATTAAATGTTACCCATAACAACCATGGTGACTGAGATCCGTAGTTTTCTTAGTTTAGCTGGATATTATCAATGGTTTATAGATAATTTATCATGACTATCTAATCCATTCACCAAGTTAACTTGTAAGTGATTCAAGTTCCTCTAAAATGATGAATGTGAATAATATTTCAAGGAATAGAAGAGAAGATTAGTCTATGCACCTATTCTTGTATTACCCTACAACAGAGAAGGGTTTTTAATCTATAGTGATGCATCCAAGAAGATATTAAGATGAATTATTATAAAAAATGACATGGTTATAACATATCCCTCACGACAATTGAAGGTTCAAGAGAAAAATTACCCAACTCATGATTTGGAGTTAGCTACGGTAATGTTTTCATTAAATATATAGAGGTATTATCTTTATGGAGAAAAGTGTGATTTATATACCAATAAATTTTGTTTCAATATATATTTACACAGAAGGAGTTGAATATGAACTAGATAAGATGATTAGAACTGATTAAAGATTATGAATTATCAATACATTACCACCCTAGGAAAGCGAATAAGGTAGTCGATGATTTGATCCAAAAGGATCAGGATAACTTATCTATGATGAGGATCAAAAAAGATATAAAATTCCTAGATTTGTAAAGAATGGATCTGGAAATCCTGAATGAAGGGGGGAAATATTATCTTTCTCAATTGAATGTTCAACCATCTATCTCAGTTATGAATAAAGAGGCATAGAAGGAAGATATAGAGCTAGAAAAGTAGGTTAGAAATGTTCCTGAGTTTAAAATTGATCATGATGTAATGATATGGTTCAAAAATCATGTATGTATTCTATCTATACCATATTTGAAGGAGTTGTTAGGGGAAGCTCATAGTTCTTCATTATCTATTCATCATGGAAGCTTGAAGATATATAAATATTTGAAAGAGTATTTCCAGTGGGATAGAATAAAGAGAGATATTAAAGATTTTTTATCTTAGTGCTTGGTATGTCAGTAAGTTAAGGCTGAGTGAAAAAAATCTAAGGGTATGTTACATCTATTTCCCAAACATAATGGAAATGGGAGAATATCACCATGGATTTCTCCATCAAACTCCCCAAAACATTTAAAGGGCATAATGCTATATGATTTGTAGTCAATAATATTACAAAGTTAGCGCACTTTATCAAAATCATATAAGATTCCTCTCAAGATAATCTTTATAGGATATACATTAAGTAAGTGGTAAGGTTTCATGGAGTACTACATTCAATCATATCTTATCAGGATTCGAGGTTTACATCAATGTTATGGAGAATTATTCAGCAAAATCTTGATATAGAGTTGAGTTTAAAAACTACATATCATCCTCAGATAGATGGTAAATCCAAGAGAATAGTTAAAACCCTATAAGATATGTTGATATATTTTTTTCTATATTTTAATGGTGGTTGGGATCAATACCTTACTCTTGTTGATTCTTCATACAATAATAACTTTCACTCGAGCATTCAAATGACTCCTTATGAATCCCTCTATGGAAAGATTTTATAAATCCAGTATACTAGAATGAAGTTGGAGAAAGAAATATATTAGGACCTAATATATATAAAGAAATGGTATAGTATTTTAGATCTATTTAGAAGCATATACGGGAGGCACAAAGTCGGTGGAAAAGTTATGCTAACAATCGCTGATGTGATTTGTAATTTTAATTTGGTGATAAGGTGTTTCTAATAATTTCTTCTTAGAAGAAGGTAATTATATTTATAAAGAATGTAAAATTAATACCTAGGTATATTGGTCTCTTTTAAATTCTTGATCTCATCGAGATAATAGCCTATTGGTTAGTTCTTCCACTAAACCTCTCTCAAGTTCATAATGTGTTCCATGTATCTCTCATGAGGAAGTACATACCTAAACCTTCACATGTACTGAACTCAAAGTTAGTACCATTGGAATAAGATATTTCTTATAATTATAAATCATTGAATATTCGGGATCAAATATAGAAAGTTCTACGAAACAAGATCACTCACCTGTTTAATTTTTTTGGTGAAACCACCAGTTTGAGGAAGCTATATAGGAACCTGAGGATATGATGAGGTAGAAGTATCATAATATATTTGTACCAGAGTGATGAAATTTCAAGGGTAAAATTATATTTAAGGGGGTATAATTTAACAACCCTAGATTTTATGTTTCTTTTCAAATGAATTTAATTTCTTCTATAGATTTCTTTACATGCAACACTGAGTTTTAAAGAACCGAGACAAACTATTAATATTATTTTTAAACATGAACGTTATAACCTAACCATTAAACTTAGTATTATGGATAGTAGTAAATAATTTTTAAATATTAAGTATAATGTTTTTATATAAATAAAACATATTGATAAAAAGGTACTTAATTTTTTGTAAAGTTTTTATATGTTTTAAACATCCTATTTTCTCAAAAAAATAATTTTTTATTTATGTGAAAAATAATAAAATTAATTTTTACAGTTTTAGAAATTGAATTTGATAAAATAAAATTCATTTTTGAAATCATAATGTCAAAAATTATCTTAGTTTTATTTTTTTTAATTTTCTAGAAAAGGTTAATTTTTCAACGAATAGTGAAAAATACTGGTTTTTATTGAAAACTTCCTTTTTTTAAAGAATTTATAAGGTTAATTTTCATTTTAAAATGAGTTTAAAAGTAAAATTAGTTCAATTATATATATATATATATTAATCTAATTTTTTTCATTGAAATAATTTTCATATTGAATTTTTATATAATTTTTTTAAACTTTTGAACATTTTCTCTTTGGAAAATCACTTTGTCATCATGTATATGAGTTTAATTTTAAACTAAAATTTTCTTCTTATGTGAATTAAATTTAGAAAAATGGATTTCATATTTTTAATCCCAATAATTTATATTATATAACAAGTTCAACTTAACTTTTTTTAAAAATAAATAGTAAAAAAAATTAAAATTAATCATAGTGGTTAAGGTTAAAATGGGTTTACGGGGGGGGGGGGGGGGGTAAACTAAAATGATAAGGGATAAAATGACCTATAAACTTGTCCAAAACCAATTTTATGACCATATCTAGACCTTATAAACTATAAGGTTTTATAATGTCTCGTTTTTAATCCTTTTGGCATGTAAAAAATGTGGGTACACTTTATTATTTTCAAAAATTCAATGTGTTTCCTCTCCCCACTTATAAAAGGCCACCCATCTCAAATCCTATTCACATTTACAAAACCATTTAGTTCATAAAATACCTACCTAAATATATTCCTTAAATACCTCTATGAATCCTAGAGTTATATGTGAGATCATAAATCTAATCCAGGAAGGATTAAGGTTGAACCTAAAGAGGTAGTTCGAAGAAGAGGTAAAGTTTTTAACTATACATTTTTGTTTTACTTATTCCTATAACTCCTTAAAATATTATTCAATTATGATGATATAATAACAATATTATCTCCCACATACTTATATGTTATTATTTTAATCGAATAAACTATATCTAACTCCACCTCTATCAAATGGGAAATGGAATCATCATTCATGTGTACAGCAGACTACCGCCTCGCAAATTGATGTTATTCGTTTTCCATCACCACCTATCACAACTAGATAAAATGATAGATTAAATATTTATGTATTATATTTATGATATTATTATACTTATTTAATTATTATATCACATATACATTCTTACCTTCCAATATGTGGGAATATGATAATGTCGCTTGTGTGTACGACGAACTATTACCTTGCAAAGCGACGTGATTCATCCACGCTTTACATGGAAGGTAATAAGAATGATATTAATGAACATATATGATATATATATATATATGACATAAAAATTATTATTAAATGGCAATATATTATTTACCTTTCTTTATTTCAATCCGTCTAGAAAACAGAAATAAAGTTTTGCATACGTACGACCAACCGTCTCCATGAATGGTGTATTTCATTATATATATATATATAAATTTTATGGATTTCTATAAATAAATATATAATTAATATATATTATATTTATATAATTTTTAACATTCTGGAGATTATGTAACCATGATCAAATTATGAGGTTTGAAAATATCAAGTCAAAATATACACGAAAGATAAAGTAGTTATTGCCCAAAATGTGATTTTAACATAGAATTATTAATAAATAGGTAATATAAGGTAATAAGAAAATCATATATGGTATTATTTATATAATTATGGTTATTTAATATATATATAATAAAATTATATTTGTTATACATGAGGTTAGAACATGTACGAAGGAAGTCGAGACTTAAGGTAATGGATTTTTGTCTAAATTTGTCTTCTTTAGGATATACATTATTTTATGCACCTATATTATTTTATGAGATGTATATATATACAATTTAAAATGAAATATCAAGAATTTATTTATTCTAATGATTTTATAAGTTTCATTTATTTTTATTCTTTCATGGGGCTTACGACTCAAGTTACCAAAGTGGTAGGATTTTTATGTTACAATCTCACAGTTTATTAGGATTGTTTATGATTATGATTCCAATGATGAAATATTATAATAATTACCTAAATAAATTCATTAATTTTTCTATAATATTTTTATGTCATGAGAATAAATGTTTTTCTTTTATTTTCTTCTCTTTATGTACTCAAGAGTTTTAAAAAATGTTTTTAAGAAAAATCGTCTTTAATTCTCTCTTCGGTCAATTTTTTTTTCTTCCACAAATATGTTTTCTAAAAAAGGTTTCAATTTTTTTAAATTATCCAATTGATTTATTAAATATGTTTTTACCCATGTTTTACTTTTTAAATTTTTTTTAATGTAATCTTCATGTCATTTTCCGAATAAGGCCCATTTGGATTTTATCGAAAATGTGAATGGAATCTCTATTTTGACGTGTATGACATGAAAATAATTTCCCACCATAATGACCATTATTTTCTTTGAAGAGTAATTTATAATTTTTCAAGTTTATTTTAAAATAAAATTATTTCTAAAATATTTTATAATTTTTTAGTTTCAAATAGCGATTTTCAAAGAAAAGTTATTTTCCTTAAGAAACATTCCAAGTGATCTTTCAAAATAATTTTCCATATAATATGAAATCCTTTTATGTTACTTATGATTTAATAAGGATATGATATGAGGATACCATTATTATTATTTCTTTTAATGGTTTATGTTTATGATGATATGATGCTTATGAAACCTGCTTCTTTTTCCACTAGTTATGCTTTGATGAAATGATGAAATGATTATGAACCCCGTTTCTTTTCCACTGGTTATGTTATGGTTAAATGTTTATGAATCCCATTTATTTTCATTGGTTCTGATATGATGAATGTTTTATTATCTCGTGTCACACATATGTATAATTTTCATCATGTGATGGGTGTGAGCTATATCTCCACCCAATGCATTGGGTAAAGATTGATATCTCATGAGATAAACATTACTCGAATGGGGAGTGAACCCGTTTCAGTAAGGGAGTATGTCCACTATGATAGTATTGGGAGTATACCTTGACTAATATGATGGTTTGGGGAGTGAACACATTCCACTATGATAGTTTTTTAAATGATCCTCGAACTAATATAGAAATGTTTTTCTATACTTATGTGTGTGTCACAAATCTATGAATTATGCCAATGTTATGTTCTCATGGTTTATTTTATTTGATTACATTATTATTTATGTCTTATGAACTACCAATATTTATTCATTGACTCAATTTTATGATCGATGATATTTAGGGTATGGTTTTCAAATGTTATTCTCATATTCTCATACCCTTATGCTGATGATATATTGCTATATCCTATGTTTACCCTTACTAAGTATATGAGATCAAATTTTCTTATATTCTATTTACCTAGGTTATTATGAAAGGTATTAGGTATTATATTTTTAATAATGGTTCTAGTTACGAGGAACATAGTGGGAGATGACGTAGCTCACTTATGGACCAGTTGTTTATGTGTCCAAGTTTCTAAAGGCACTAGACCTAAACAATTTTGGTAGAGATTATTATGTTATGTAATGATTATTCACCTATTAATATGTAATATTTATGTATAATATGTATGGGTATTTACAAAATCAAAGAAGATGAACCATGAGAACATAACATTGGCA
Source organism: Viscum album (assembly GCA_963277665.1). Taxonomy (NCBI): domain Eukaryota; kingdom Viridiplantae; phylum Streptophyta; class Magnoliopsida; order Santalales; family Viscaceae; genus Viscum; species Viscum album. The sequence continues at coordinate 596,709,264 of OY728134.1, read as the reverse complement.
TAAGTAATATATTTTTAGCATACAAATAAGCATAGGAAATTATTTCCTCAGTAGTTTAAGGATAATTTCCAATACTATCATAGTGTAATGGGTTCACTCCCCAAACTATCATAGTATTCAAGGTTTAATCCCAAGAATATCATAGTGTAAAGAGTCTCTTACTGAACTAGGTTCACTCTCCATTCTAATCCTATTTATCTCATAAGATATAAATATTTACCCAATGAATTGGAGGGAGATATAGGACCCACCCATCACATAATGAAAATAATACATATGTGTGACAAAAGATCTTAAAACACTCACCATATTAAAACCCATGAAAAGAAATTATTTTCATAATAATTTCATCATAACATAACCCATAGAAAATAAACATATTTCATAATCATGTCATCATTTCATTAAAACATAACCCATGGAAAAAGAAGTAGGTTTCATAAGAATCATGTCATCATAAACATAAACCATTAGGAGAAAGAATGAGATTGGTATCCTTGGATAATATCCTTATTAAATCATAAGTAACATCAAATGATGTCATCTTAGATGGAAAATGATTTTGAAAGATCAATTTTAACGTTTCTTGAGGAAAATAAATTTTCTTTAAAAACCACTTTTTAAAACTAAAAATTCATAAAATATTTTGGAAATAATTTTATTTGAAAATAAATATGAAAAATTATAAATTAATATTCAAATAAAATAATTTTCATGATGGTGAGAAATTCCATTCATGTCGTACATGTTAAAACAAAAATTACTTTCACATTTTCAGTAAAAGCCAAACGAGACTTGTTTGGAAAATGACATGAAGATTAATTTCAATTTCTTTTTATAAAAAGTAAAACATGGATAAAAATTTATTTAATAAATCATTCTGATAATGTTAAAAACTTTTTTTAATTTTTTTTAATAAAACATAGGTTTGGAAGAAAAAAGGGTTTTTTGACCGAAGAGAGAAATAAAGACAATTTTTATTAAAAACATTCTTTTGAACTATTGAGTACATAAAGAGATTAAAATGAAGGGAAAACATGTATTATAATAACATAAAAATATTATAAGAAAATTCATGAGTTTCTTGAGGTATGGATCATAATATTTTGTCATTGGAAGCATAATCACAAACAATCCCGATAAACGATGAGATTGTAACATAAAACTCTTACCACTTTGGTAACTTGAATCATAAGACCCATGAAAGAATAAAATTAAATTATAATTATAATATCATTATAATAAATAAATTCATGATAATACATGTCAAAGGTGATTTATATAAATCTCATAAAAGAAGATAGGTGCATAACATAATGTATGTCCCAAAGAAGACAAATTGAGATAAAACCCCTTACCTTAAGTATCGACTTCCTTAGTACACATTAAAACCTAATTTATAATAAATTATAGTTTATTATACATATATTATAGATATATAATTATATATATCATACTATATATGATTTTATTATGACCTTTTCTCACCTGTTTATTAATAATTCTATGTTAAAATCATGTTTTAGGCAATAACTACTTTATTTTTCATGTATGTTTTGATTTGTTATTTTCAGTCCTCTTAATTTGATCATGGATAAATAATAAAAATAATTTTAATAATGATATAAGTATCATATATATTCAGTATATATGTATTTATATTAATCTATAAAAGTTAGATATAGAAAATGAAATACACCGTTCATGGAGACGGTATGCCATACATACACATGAACGTTGTTTCCATTTTCTTGATAGATTAAAATAAATAAAGATAAATAATATGTTACCATTAAATATTAATTTTTATTTCATATATATCACATATTTTCATTAAAACTATCCTTATTACCTTCCATGTAAAGCGTGAACTAATCACATCATTTTGCGAGGTGGTAGTCTGCTATACACACATGCAACGTTATCACATTCCTAAAGAATGGAAAGTAAGAGGATATATGTGATATAATAATTATATAAGTATAATAATAACATAAATATCATATATAAACATTTAATCCATCTTTATATCTATCCATGAGAAGTGGTTATGGAAAATGAATAACATCAGACTATGAGGCACTAGTCCGCCATACACATGAATAATGATTTTGTATCCCATTTTATGGAGGCAGAGATGGATATAGGATATTAAATTAACATAATAACATAAAAATATATATAATATACTGGTTTTATTATATCATCATAATTTAAGAATATATTAATGGGTTTGAATTAGAATTAAAACAAAAACACAATTAAAAAATTTATCTCTTTTTCGGAAAACCTATTTAGGTTTAACATAAAGCCTTACTAGATTGGATTTATGATCTATCCAAGTCCTATAATATATGGGGAGTTATGTAAGGAACATATTTAGGAATTTATTTTCTAAAAAAAATGGTTTTGTTATTATGAATAGAATAGGAGAGGGGGTGGCCTTTTATAAGTGGGGGAGAGGACACACATGACATTTTTGAAAAGAATAATGTGTAACCACTTTTTTCCCATGACCAAAAGATCCCAAATATGAAATTATCAAACTATATAGGTGATAAGGTCATAATATGTCTATAAAATGGGTTATGTACAAGTTTCTAGGTCATTTACCCCTTATCTTTTTAGTTTTACCCTAGGTAAACCTGTTTTAACCTTAAATGTGATTATTAATTTTTACTGTTTTTACTATTAATTTAGAAAAAAAAAGAAATTATTATATAATATAAATTATAATTATTCCAAATATTTAATACATTTTTAAAAATTAAATTCATATAAGTGAAAAAAAATTAATTTAAAATTAAACTCGCAGATGCGATGAGAAAGCGATTTTCCAAACAAAAAATGTTCAAAATTTTAAAAAGTTTTTATAAAAAAATTCAATATAAAAATCATTAATATGAGATAAATTGGATTAATATATACATAATTTAACTAATTTTACCTTTTAACCTATTTTAAAACACAATTAACCTTATAAATATTTGAATTAAAAGGTGGTTTTCAATGAAAACCAGTATTTTTCTCTTTTCATGGAAAAATAAATCTTTTCAGAAAAATCCCAAAAATTCACCCTAATTTAATTTGAAATAATTATTTCAAAAATAATGTTTATTTTATCAAATTAATTTTCTAAAAGTGTCAAAATTTAATTTTATTATTGTTTACAGAAATAAAAATACATCTTTTGAGAAAATTGTATTTTCAAAACATATAAAGACTTTAACAAAAATTAAGTATCTTTTTATCAATATGTTTTATTTATATAAAACCACTATACTTAATATTTAAAATTAGTTATTACTATTCATATTTATAAGTTTAATGGCCTTTTTATGATGTCTGTGTTTAAATAATAACATCAATAGTTTTCCGCGGTTTGTTAAAACTCGGTGTTGCGTATTACATAAGATATCAAAGAAATTAAATTTATTCAAATATTTTTTCATAAAATATCAAAGTGTTATAATGTCCCATAATGTTTCCTATAATGAAGTTGGTATTTAAATCAAATTCCCAATATAATGACCATATAAAGTTTCTATGACAAATAAAATTTATATGTATTTAAGAATGATGACTTGGTATAACTAATCGAGACATATTATAACCATGCTTATACAACTAACATATAGTTTCTCTTGAATACCCACAAATGATTTTACATAATTTAGAGACACTACCAAAATATTAAACTAAATTTTAGTACATGAAATCTATACAAACTTGTTAATCATATATAGTTTCCACTTACCACTCATTGTAGGATTCATTATTCATACCAAATTATATATCACCTGTATAGGTGAATATAAAACCACCACTATGGTTTTAACTTTACTATATAGTATGTTTCTCTAGAACAATTCCTTCCATTAAATCTTATAGATTTTAGTGGTCATATGAAAACTTATATGAATTTAGATCCTAGAATTCATTGAAGTCCAACCTCATCACATTATATTAAGATAAACGTGCTTTGATAATAGAATTATAGTTAGTTTTGACCAATATATTTTTATATTGGGGATGTTATTAATGTAATTTGTTATAGGATAATTAACTGAGATGCACTTTTTATTTCCTTTGATGTACACTTTTAGCTTTAATATATTTAAACAAACAGTTCCCATCAAACACCTGAAGCAATAAAATAATGGTCTCCCATCATATCATAACTTATATGATATACATTAGTCAATTTAGTTCACATATGGTTATCTGTCACATTTCTATTTAAAAAAAATTCTTAAAGACTATGGAAAGATAATAATATATATAAGACTCATCATCGATCTACCTTTCACTACCATCACATATTTGATGTGAATAAGGTAATGTGATTTTGAAAAACCTTCACTATATATTTAAATTATCAATGAACACCTGGTTAAGATATACTTCTAAAAACCCAGTTGGAGGATCATTTATCTTCTTATCATGTGTATTGACTTCTCCACTAAATATTCCTAAAATCTCTTAAATTAATCTCATGAAGTATATGAATATATCACTAGCTTCACCTTAGATACTAAACTAACTCTATAATATTTTTGTCTTACCTTTATTTTTAAAGGTTTCTTTACCTAAACAAATAATTATCTTTCCATAAATGGGAACAAGTCTTATATTTTATATTTATCATTAATTTACATTATTATATATTTATGATTCAAATTTTAATAAACTATTAATTAAGTATGAAATATTATAACAATATTCATTTCAAAATAATTAACATATCTTTGTGTCTAACAGAATAAAAAGATAAATATTTTGGTAACACATAGATTTTTTTTTTTTAACTGGAATCAATACACTAGAAAATTAAAATTTGTGTGTTTATAAATATTAACATAGGAATAAATATTTCTCAACTACTGAGAAAATTCACCTTAATTTTTGTAATGTTTCTAAACTTCCTTGGTTCATGTATTTCAATACAAATGTGTAAACAACATATTATATTTAATTCTCAAGTAGTGAAACACTTTTGACAATGAATATATCTGAAGCATATTCAACTAATTACCTTTTCTTTAATTATTTATAGTTCATTGACCTTTTTGGACACATGAAAAGAAAATAGCCTCATGTTCATTTCCCCCTAGATTCTTTGTGTTTTAAAGGATGTTGTAAAGGAATAATTGAATTTTATCCAGTTATGATATTTTCAACTTGGTTTTTATTTTGTTCACCATAAAGGATGAGAAACCAAGTTCGCTTTAATCCTTATCTATCCGGTGCTGCATAGTCTAAAGATTCATGAGCGGTTCATTCTTATTTTTCATTTTATAATTCTTGATGAATATGAAGAACCTGGGAGGTAAGTATAATGAAATGATATTAATATATAATTTATTATCCATATAGAATTTTAACATCATTGACTGATCAATATAATCCAGTATTTTGAAGGCACAATCACTAGCTAGGTCCATATATTCTAGTTTACACTGGTATATTGCAATGAAAATATCAACTATCTTAAACCTATCCTTATCCTTTTCAAGTACAAAGAGATGGAATTTCATGGTATAAGAATACATTTATTTATTTTTAATCATCAGTTCTCCATACCTAGATGATAGCGTGATGTAACAAACATAAGAATAATTCTCCATGAACATATAGTAGGATTATTTTTCACCTTTACTCACTCGATGAGGTGGCTGGACAGGTATTGGGGACTCCAACACAAAGTATAATTTTTTTTTGTATTAGTGTAGTGTATATATGACTTTACTGGTAATGAAAATTTACAGTGTCAAGGTCATGGTCTATATAAAAAAATTATCATAGTGTTTATGTGGTTTCCCTTTCCATTTTCTACATTTAGTAAAAGTATATTTTATTACTTTATTTTGACTACTAAAATTTGTGATATAATAAATTTTATTTTATTATTCTCCCACTATTTTATCAAATCCCAATAACCCTCATCATTGGATTCATAATATCCTATCATGTGGATATTCTAATGGAAATAATCTATACAACCCATCTAATAATTCATACTTAGTCCTAATAAATTATTTGAAGGTATTTAGGTAGGTGGGTCTTTCCAACCACATTAACTCATAATTCCTTGATCTATTGAGTAGACTCCCCAATCCCAAAATCCTATACTCATATTTCCTCAACACTTGACTACATGTTTCACCAAGTCATACTTCGGCAGTCAATCCTTGATGTAAAATAGGTTAAGTCAACCCAAAACTTTAGTTAAGACTCCCTGATAATTAAAAGCACCCTGAATTGGTCTAGACAATAAATCTGAACCATTGTTTTATTTTAACTCAAGTAATGGAAGGCTATAACAATTTAATATTTTCTTTGAGGGATTTTTATCCTTTTACATAAATATTCTTTATTTTATTCTTTTACATTCTTCTTTATATTATGTTCATTTTACATAAGTGATCTAACAATTTTTAATAAAATAATTTATGCATGATCTATTTATTTTATTTCATCCTATATTCATGTTTCTTTACTAAGTTTATGTGATCATGTTTAAATAAACATACATCACATAAATAAATAACCATGAATCAAAAAAATGTGCAGTGTGATCATGATATTTTACTACTGGTTAGTTTATTGAGAGGATAATAAACCAACCCTCGACCCTATGATAATAACACTCAAACTAAGCTTGGTTTGAGTTAGCATATTTGAATAGGATCCAATGTATCACCTTCATTGGTTTACCTTGACTTTTGTTCTGAACTACCTCCTATAATTAGAGCTCCATCCTTTACAAGTATTTATTCACACATAGGTTACATGAACCAAGGTATGAGGTTACATAAAATAATCCATGAACATGAAGGAATTACATAATAAAGGCGAGAGGGAAGACTTAAAAGACATCATATTTAATTTAATAAAACTTCCATCCCATAATAAACCCATGCAATAAATATTAAATTAAATAAAAACCCAACACATAAATTGTTCAGTGAATTTCATGATCATCCATTAATGCAATGAGTAAACATTTTAAAAACTTTTAAGTATTTATTTTTACTCATTCTTTATTAAGATAAATTACCTGAATTAATAAATTAATTTTGTTATTAATTAATTCATTCATTTACATTAATTATCCATTAAAACAAACCTATAGATACCCATCCACCAACATTTTAAACAAATTAAAACAAATTAATTTTAATTAAAATTAAATACATACACTGTGTGTATTGACAAGGGACCGGATGTGTACCCTTCTGGTTAGTTACATGGAATATACTGGATTTAACATGGATAGTGTCACTTTGCTTTACATACACGATGTTTAAAACCAGTAAACATGTCATGTGTTGGTAGATAACATGGAGAATCATTAATTTTAACATTTAAATCACACATGTGTCACATGGTGTGTACACTAGCTACATGCCATGTAGTATGGTTTAATTCTATAACTAATATTTTTCCATGTGTTTTAACTGTCCTGACATTGTTATAAATCCACTTGCCTAGCATGAGATGACATGTATTACATGACGTGTACGCCGACTAAATAACATGTAATCCCCTCTAGCTAATATCTCCCTATGTACCTAGGGACTCGGTGTATATTCCACTCAGGATAAAACATGTTATACAATGTTTAGAATAGCTACATGTCATGTAATTACATCTTCCCCTTGTTATGTAGTTTGAAAACCCTTACATACCATGTAATAAATAAATAATACATATTTTATGATTTAATTTATATTAAATTCACTCACAAACCGTGTGGGGTTACATGATGTATATACTAGCAACACACCCTGTACCCCATCAAATAGTGTTCCTATTTAAAATCTATCACATGAGATGTAATTAATATATGCTATGTAATAACACCCACATGAAATGTAAAATTTCTCACAATGAATCATGGTGTGGTTTACTGAACTACATGAATTATACTTTTTAGTTACACACTTTGTAACTGTACTCTCTAAACATAATATCCAACACCTCAAGACAGTATCTCCAATTACTCTTTGTCTATTCATAATTTTTGATTGGTCGTACAAAAGCTAAAAGATAAGTTATTAATACTTTCATATTAGGAAAAAATTAAAAATTAAATAAAAAACTAACAAACAATTTGTAATTTGATCAATGATTAAGAAATAATTATAAATTAATACGTGACCACTCTAATAACACTTGATGGTTCTAGGGTGCAACATAAGCAGTCAGGTACATTCCCAACAATGATTTTTCATTGATTTCTTTAGAAATATCCTTATAATTGAATGAATGAAACCACAAAATATTCATAGAGAGGATCTTTTCACATATAATTTATCATTAATTTATTTAAATAATCTCAACCTTTTCTTCCAACCCTTTGATTATTTTCAAATCAGTTGAAATCTTTACTATGAATTATGATGAATCTATTACAAGCATGTTTATGAGATTTACTAAAATCTACAATGGTATAAGGTCCATTGGTGATGAATTATATACATAAATTCTCATAAAGAAAATCTTATGGGTGTTACCTAGATCCTAGGCTCCTAAAGTGATGGATATCCAAGAATCCAAAGACATGAAAAATATGGTAGTGGAGGAACTCATCCGCTACTTAATAACATAAAAAATCACAATGAAATTACAAGTGTAAAATGAGGAAAATTAATCCAAAGTAGTTGATAAAACCATCATCTTCAAAGCTACCAATAATGAACAATATGGCGATGAGGTTATTGATTATGATATTTTTACCAAAATTATGTTCAACAACTTCCAAATGAATAACTTCAAAAAATAATCCAAAAAGTGAAATAAAAATGTGGATCCATAGGTGATGTGTTATGAATGTTAAAATAAGGTCACATAAAACTAGAGAACCCTATCTATAAGAAAAATATCAAATAAAAGAAGAAAGGTAGAAAGGCTTTTAAAGTATCTATAGGGAGTTCAAATAATAATTCCATGGGTTAAAATTATCCATCAACATCAAATGACTCAACAACTAAGTGAATTATGGCACATGTTGATGAAGGTGTTGATGTTAGTAATCCCTTCCCTATTTCCTCCTCCTCCTCCTCCTCCTCTTCTCCTCATTCCTCTTCTCCTCTATCTTCTTCTTCTTACTCTTATAGTCACCTAAATTATAAAGACTTAAAATATACCTGAAATCAACTAAAAAAAATATATCATCAAATTATTTCTTTATAAATTGAACTCATAATAAAATGTAATCATGTCATTGAAGAAAAAGATAATTTCTAAAAAGAAAATGATCTTCACATCCAATAAAAATAAGAATTATATCTAAAAATAAAAAAAAAACTGGATATTTATAATATCTAATTCAACATTAAAGATTTAAAAATTTCCATTTTTAAGTTTACTCGAGGTGAAGAAAATTTAAATAAATATTTGGGTTCTAAAAAACTTGGAAAATATTGGATCAGCTTTGGTTACTCCAATCATGTGAGATCTTCAAAAAAATCATTGAAAAACAATTTTGTTAAAGTTATTTTTCTATGAAAAATTTGTAATTATTGAAAAATAACCGGCCATTTAATATATTAATGTGATTAATAAAACACATGATATGGAAGAGCAAAGTTAATTTATATTTAGTTCAATTTTTCAAAAATAAAATCCACTAATAAATTTGGATTCTGAAATAAACTTGAAGAAGTTCATATCAACTTTTCCAATAATTCAAGGGGTAAGATAATCGGTGATGGTATTATAAGTTTTTCAAATTTAACCTTAATTAAAAAACTATTTATTTTTAAAATTATTGTAACAACATTTTCCAAGAATTTGTCAATTATGTGTCAGTAGTTTTAAAATATCTTTTGAAATTTTTTTGTAAAGTTTTTAATTTAATAGGAAAACTTTTATTTACCACTTCTTGATTTAAAAAATGTTTGCAGAGTTAATTTAAAATATCTTTCTAAACAAAATGTTAAATATTTGAATACAGAAATGAGAGACTCATGGATTTGGAACCGGCACCTTAGTCATTATAGAACTCACTCTATCATCAAACACAACCTACATCAACTAGTACAAGTTCTTCCCAAATTTTATTTTAAAGATGACATGGTTTGTAAAGCATGAAAAATTGGTAAGCAACAAAAATCCTATTTTAAATATAAAAACTATATTTCAAATTAAAAATCTCTTTAAATAATTAATCTCAACCTTTTTTGTCCCAATAAAATTGAAGGTATAGGAAGAAAAACATATACTCTCATAATTTTTGATGAATTTATAATATTCACATTGGCTTATTTCTTAACTCGTAAAAGTGAATCTTATAAATCCCTCATCACATTTTCTAAAAAGGTTTAAAATTAAAATTATTTTAAAATTATTTTAATTCATAGAGATCATGGTGGATAATTAAATAATATTGAACTTAATTATTTTTTCTTTGAAAAACTATAATCATTCTTTTTTCTGATCCTTGAAATCCTAAAAAAATGTGGCAGTAGAGAGGTGAAATCAAACAAGACAAGAAATAAATTGAACTATTTTAAATGAATTTTATCTTCCAAAAAATTTTTGGGTTGAGGCCTTGAATACCATATGTTATATCATTAATTTCGTTCTCATTAGGATTTTTTCATGAAACAGGATGGGTTTCCATCCAACCTAAATCTGACACAGTCTGAGACATGGCCCGAAGAGCATTCCCGAACCACACAGGATGAAAAATAGTGTCGGGAATCAAATTAATCACTATGGGAATGATTTTTTAAATAAAAAAAGATCAAATAAATAAACTAAACATGTATAAGATCTAACAATAATTGAATAACAATAAATATACAAAACTGATCCAGATAAAACAACTACTGAACAAAAGAAAAACTAAATAAAAAACTAAAACTGGACCACACCAACAAGATCTCCATGTGACCTCTTGGTCACCTCCAACCACCAGACCAACCTTCTCCAACAATGAGCACTCGAACCAGAAACCTGAACCTACAAAATAGCTTTGGTCTACCAACAATGAATAGAATAAGTAGGGTGTGATCTTAACAACTCAATAGGCAATCACCACAGAATCCATATATCTACTTTCTTGAAATATTACTCAAACACTAGTTTGGAATAAATATATAAAAATTAGGGTTTTACCATTTTAATTAACAAACAAACCTATCCCTTTTTCAAAAAAATACACACCACATCTCTATTTTAAAAATCGATTACCATTTTAAAACCAAATACCGAACCAAAATCCAAACAAAGAAATACCAAGCTATGCTAAAAATAACTAAGTAGTATAAAGAGGAAACCAAGTGAAATAGAATAAAATTAAGAATATTCATATAACAACTATGGGAATTTCTTAAACATCCCTAGAGAAATCCCTAGACATACTCAGATAAAACTCACCTACTAACATATGGTATAACTCCATAGTCAATAACTCATTGGCTGTTCTAACTGCCAATTCAGTAGCACAATTCCACCTGGCCTTTAAACAACCAAGGGGTATCAACCTTTTTAATCAGGGTCGACAAGAAACTGTCACTCAAACCTCTAAAATACTCCCATGAAACCCATGTTAATAGTATATGGTGAAAGGAGGAGTCCCGCGTACACATTACTCAACTTACCTATCGCCACCATACTTGCCTACCCCACACATTGGCCCCACCCATACGATAAACCACATCGGGAAATCCTCTATAGGGGTGAAGATCTTTTAAAAATCCTTTTATAAGTACCAATTAGTCCATCACATAATATGATATTTCAATCCATTTCTCAAAATATACTAAGATTCCAATCGGGAATTTGTACTTCCAAAACCAAAATTCATTTCCAAAACATTATAGGGTTCCAATCATACCTTTAACACTATCAATTCCAATATATCACAAAAATGTTCCAAACCATTTCCAAAACTACATTAAACACCATTTTCATGTGAATGATGCCAAATGAGCCTTTATGTTCCAAATCCAATTTCAATCCCAACACCATTTCAAAACTAGGATGAAAACACACAAATACATAATGATTCTAAATGGGATTTCATGCCATTTAGGAGCCAACCATTTTTCAAAATATGAATTGGGATATAATGTAAAATAAATTTAAAACCACTTTAATTTCATTTGGGGAACCAAGGGACCATTAGAAAAGAATCAAAGTTTGAAGAAGGGAAGAAAGATGAGATATAAGTGATTTGAAATATGGGTTTTTGAGTTGAGGAAGTTTATTCAAGACCATTATCATTTGCGTTACCATCCATGTGAGCACCCCATGCACAAAAGTATGTTTCCACATCTAATGGTATACCACAATTATCAGTAAAGTTACCCAAAACCATTTTTAAAGTAATGACCCATGTTCTACCACCAATACAACAAGCCATACATAAGTTCCTTTCCAGAAAAGTTACCAAACAACACACATAATTTCAAATTCATGACTCGACAATGATATAATAACATAACAAAGGTTAAACACTATTCAAAACACACACTATAATTTTTAACAAACAATTTAAATTCTAAAACACACTTTGTGTGCATAACTATGTAATATGATTAAAGATAACTATGTAATATGATTAAAGAAACCCCTTTAAAACCACTTCCACTAATATTTTCCAACACAAAAACACCATACCAAGTTAAACAATCATACTGTAAGCATAAAAAACACATTTTGATAATATTTAAAAATACAAAAGCATCAAATGGAATGATCCAGAAATGAAAATAATGGAAACACCTACCTCAATGGAGTGCAGATGTGATGAAACTTTTGGAGAAGGGAGAACTAATCCCCACAGACAAACTGCACACCCTAGAACCAGAGAAACACCAAACAAACATCAAAACTATCTTTTAGGGTTTTTCCAAGAGAGAAACTTACCAAGAAAGAACCAATAACTAAGTGAAAAGAGACATGGTAAGATAAAATCAACCAAAAATTCAAATAATCTTACTTTGGAATCTTGGAGGAGCATCAAAAGAAGGATGAGAACCAAAGTGAGAGGGGTTTTAGGACTCCTTCATGTGAAAAAATGACCCAAGGGTAGGGGATCAATTTGGGGTAAAAATAGGGGAGGGTAGATTTGGAATTTTAAGATTTAAATTTTTTGGGTAACTCGTATGGTTTGGCCGCACAGTTTTCCAAACCATGCGCAAGCCGTGCGGTTTCCACTATCAAAATGGAAAGAACCTTATGCATGGTTGTCACATAATTTCAAAAACTATTCATAACCCATATGCCTCATCCCTGGACCCCAAAAAAAGCCACATTGTTACTTGGGAGAATCCGCATGATTTACCTTAATCATGTGCTGCCTGTGTGCTAAAAGTTGTCAAGCCCAAAACTCCCATTTTTTAACAGAAATTCAAAAATTCAAACCGATATATGACCCGAACTGCAACCAAAGGAATCCAAAAACAAGAAAATAATTAAATAATGGAATTCCAAGGTCATGATGTGACAATTCTCCCCATCAAAAACACTTTATTCCCCCAGAAATTCACTCATCTGAAAGATAAACAAAACTCCACTACAATACTGATCAAAATCAAAATAAACAACGAACGTTGGGGCCACCTTTCACTCCACAAGTCACACCTGACTATTCTAGAGGAAACCACAAAACAAGAACAATATAATAACATGAGAGGTTTATCCCCACCATAATAATCTAAATAACACAATAGCATGACTTTAAATCGGCCCAACATAGGAACTCTCAACAACACCGCTTTAGAGGGGACCATCATGAGAACTCCCAACATGAGATAACCCAACTTCTCCACACAAGCCAAACAAAAATGCCACTAGAACCAAAAATTTAATACATGAACCAAAACCCCAAAACAAGGGGAAACCCATGAAAGGAACCTGGACCAAACAATGAACTAAAACCACACTTCAAAAACACCACAATATTCAACATTTCAAAAAAAATAAAAAAATAAAACCAAAACTAACCCACGTAAGGGCTAAGAACACCCAAGAAACAACAACCAATTTTAGACCCACATTTAGACAAACACAACTACTAATATTATGATATAACAAGTCCATCACATTTTTAAAATGAAATAATGAGCTTATAACAACCAAAAAACTAAAATAAGGAAGCTTCATACGTCTCCACCCCAACACTAGGGACAAAAAATGGGCCAAGTTTTCCCCCTACACCCCTGGTTATTTCTGAATCTGCACAAGCTTCACTCTGAGGCCTATAGTTGGAGACTTGATGACTAAAGAATACACTAACTCATAGGAAAACACTAACATCCTCCGATCAAGGATTCTTCTTTAGAATTTATAGGATTTTATCAAGACAAATTTAAGCGGCCAAACTGGCCACACTGTAAACACACAAGTGAATGGTTCGACGAATGAGAAGCCAATACCAATAAGGGAAACCCTTCAGGAACACTTCATCCACCAGCTTATCAAAATGTAGATCCTTTGAGGAGAGTGATCACTCCTTGATCTCTGGAAAAAAGACCCAAAATGAAAAAGGAGGCTTTAATTATATCCTATGATACTATTTTCAAAGAGAAAGAAACCAGCTCCTAGAAATGATAAACATAAGCCTTCACCGTATACTAACCTTGCTAAACATTCATGAGCTCTTCTACTTTCTTCATATTTACCTCCTTAGGTATTTAACATATAATAAAAATAGACTCAAACACTTCCCATGTCATCCCAACTTTTATTGATGATGGATCAAAAATATTCCACTGATCTAAAGCTAGAACCTCAAACAGACCCAAAATAGCACAAAATCTCATAGCTTCGGGAGTTCCCAACAATTTGAAGACACCCTCAACTTTCTCAAGCCATTCCACTACCTTAAACAGGCCTGGATCACTATGATAGACAAGTAACAACTAAGAATAATTAGTAACTGGGCATGACTAACTAGAAATTTTTGGGACCTTTATGGGCATTATATTATAAAAAACACAAATATTACAAAACCAAAATCAAAATCAACCCGAAAAATAATTATAAATAATGCACCAAGACAAAATTAAAGGCTCACAAGCTAAAAAAATATAAGCACAAATAAAAATAATCTTTCTAAAAATTATATTTCTATTTAAATTTCCAAAAATACTTTCTTCGAAGGCTACTTTTCAATTCCAAGAGAAACTTTTCACAAAAAAACCTACTTCTCAAAGAAAACCAATTCCTAAAATCATTTTCCCCTTTTGAAATCAATTTTGAAAAAATAAGTTCAAACCATTGATTTCAAATACTCACCCATGGTATCCTATGAATCATCACATATGATTTATTTACACTTCCTCTTACATCATCCATGAACACGTTCCAATATGCACTTTCCATACACACCCACACATATTAGAACATCCACAATGAATACCAAGGGTCACACAAATACTTTCATCATAAAAACTCAAGCATCTACCAAATTTTCAATCCAAAACACTTTAGTTTAAAACCCATTCTTGCTAATTCCAAAACCACTTAAAAGAAATCATTTTTATTTCAAAAACCACTTTCATTTTAAAATAATAATCACATCAACCAAGGCCAAAAAATATATATAACTCACACCAAACTACTAGAGTGTGGAACTAGTGGACATGCATAACCTGGAAACATGGTTAGTGGGACATGCCCCAAGTAATAATTAATAACTAGGAGGAACCGGAACTGTGAACTCAGACTCCACAATGGTTACTACTCCATGTGAGATCATGACATAACACAAACTCACCTCCATTTTCAATTCTCAATCCAAAAAAAATTCAAAATACTCAAATCCTAGACTACCCCTGGAAACTCGAGGATCAGAATGAGCAAGGGTTCATGACATCCTTCCTGTACCTACCTCTCAAGTCATGAAAATCCTAGTCTCCAAGATACATGACCTCCCAAATAATAATGAAAATCCTTTGATACCTTTTTTTAATGAACTATATCGGGTTTCCATCCAAACCGACATCCGACCTGGTCTGAGACATGGCTTGAAGGGAATTCCTGATCCCCATAGGCTGATAACTAGTTCTAGACATCAAATTAATCACTATGGGAATGATTTTTCCCAATAAACCAGGATCAGATAAAAATAAATGTAAAAAACTGATCCAGATACAACAAATAATGAATAAATGAAAAATTGAATACAAAACTAAAACTTAACCATGGAAACAAGATCTCAATGTGACCTCTTGGTCACCTCCAAACACCAGACCAACCTAATCCAACAATGAACACTTGAACTAGAAACCTAAACCTACAAAACAACTTGGGTCTACCGACACCGAATGGAACAATTAAGGTGTGATATTAATAGATTAGTAGGTAATCACCACATAATCCATATGTTTTCTTTCCTAAAAAAGTCCACAAACACTAGTTTGGAATATATATATATAAATTAGGTTTTCCACATTTTAATAAACAAACATATCTTTCCACTTTTCAAAACAATACACACCACATCTTCATTTTCAAAATGAATTAACATTTTAAAACCAAATCCCAAACCAAAATCCAAACAAAGAAATACAAAGATATACTGAAAATAAATAAATAGTATAAATAGGAAACCAAGTGAAACAAAATAAAATTAAGCACATATAGATAAAAACCATGTAAATTTTATAAACATTCCAAGAGTGATCCCTGGACATACTCAGATCAGACTCACCTACCGACATATGGTTAAACTTCATAGTAAATAACTCACTATCCATTCTAATTGCCATTCAAGTAGCACAATCCCACCTGGCCTATAGACATCAAAGGGGTATCAACCAATCTAATCAGGGTCAAAAAGAAACCATCACTTTACCCTCTAAAATGCACTCATGAAGCCCATGGTAATAGTATATGGTGAAAGGAGGAGACCCTCACACGTGTGACTCACCTTACTTGCCACCACCGCACTTGCCTACCCCAAACATAGAAACCACCCATTCGATAACCCAAATCAGGAAATCCTCAATAGGGGTTCCTATCTTGTAATAATCATTTCATAAGTTCCAACTAAGCCATCACATCACATGATATTTCAAACCATTTCTCAAATAATAGTAAGATGCCAACCATGAATTTTTACTTCCAAAACCACAATTCATTTCCAAAACATTATAAGGTTCCAACCAGGTCTTTTACACTATCAATTCCAATATATCATAAAAATGTTCCAAAACATTTCCAAAACAACATTAAACACCATTTTCATGCGCATGATGCCAAACATGCATTTACCTTCCAAATCTAATTTCACTCCCAATACTATTTCAAAACCAGGATGAAAACATACAAATACATAAAGATGCCAAACTAGATTTCATACCATTTAGGATCCAACCATCTTTCAATGTACCAAACAATTCATAATTTCAAATATAAATTTTAACCACTTTCATGTCCTTTGTGGAACCAAGGGACCATTAGTAAAGCATAAAATATTGAAGAAGGTAAGAAGGAGGAGAGATAAGTGCTTTGAAATCTGGGTTTTTGAGTTAAGCATGTTTATTCAAGACCATTATCATTTGTGTTCCCATCCATGTGTGCACCCTATGAACACATATATGTGACCGTATCCAATGGTACACCAGAAGTATTAATAAATTTGACCAAAACCATTTTTAAAGTAACAAACCATGTTCCACCACCAACATTATAAGCCATACATAAGTTCAAAACCATAAAAGTCACCAAACTACACACAAAATGTCAAATTCAGGATCCAACAATGATATAATAGCATAAAAAAGGTTAAACACTACTCAAAACACACAATTTAATTTTAAAGGAACAATTGACATTTTAACAAACACCTCATGTGCATAACTATGTAACATGATTAGAGAAATCCCTTTAAAACCACTTCCAATAATTTTTTTTCCAACACAAAAAAAAACATACTAAGTTAAAATATCATACTATAAACATGAGAAACACATTTTTATAATATTTAAAAATCTAAAAGCATCAAATGGAATGCATCAAAAAGGAAAATAATAGAAACACCTACCTCAATGGAGCGTAGATGTGATGAACATTTTAGAGAAGGAAGAACTAATCCCCATGAACAAACCACACACCCTAGAACCAAAGAACCACAAACAAAAACACAAACCACAACTTTTAGGGTTAAAAAAAGAGAGAAACCCACCAATAAATAACCAAGAACCAAGTGATAAGAGATAGGGTAAGAGGAAATAAACAAAAAACTTAAAGAATATTACCTTGGAAATTTGGAGGTACATCAAAGGAAGGAGGAGAACCAAAGGGAGAGGGGGTTTGGGACCCCTTCATGCACCAAAAATGGCCCAAGGGGAGGCATGATCGATTTGGGGTAAAAATAGGGGATGATAGATTTGGGATTTTAAGATTTAAAATTTTTGGGCAACTCTCAAGAGTTGGCTGAACATTTTTCCAAACTGCGTACAAGTCGTACGATCACCACTGTCTAGATAGACGAAACCTCATGCACAATTTTCGAAAAGTTTTCCAAACCATGAGAAACCTATGAACCTCACCCCTGGACCCCAAAATAATCTTCATGATTACCTAGGTTAATTTTCAAGGTTTCCCTTAATCGTGTGTTGCCCGTGCACCAAAAGCTACCAAGCCCAATACTCCAATTTTTTGATAGAAACTCAAAAATTCAAATTAAGACTTAACTCAAACTGCAGCCAAAAGAATCCAAATCCAAGAAAAGAATAAAATAAAAGAATTAAAAGGTTGGTGTGTGACACTTTTTATAAATAAAAACCATTATGAACTTGGGAAAAATAAGAAACCTAAGTTGGGATTTTCCAAATTTTTTAGTTACAAATGTTTTATTTTAAGCAGCAAAGACAATCTGGGAAAATTCGATTCTAAATATGAGGAAGTTATCTTTCTTGGGTAATCTAATTCATGTAATGCTTACCGAGTCTTTAAAAAAAGGACAAAAATGGCATAAGAGTAAATCCATTTTTTTTGATGAAAATTTTCCAAAACCTCTTTCTTAAAATGTTTTTGAAAATAATGTTTTAAATTAACCTTTTTAAACTAAAAAAGTTTAAAAATGATAAGAATATCCTTAAAATTATATTTTAAAAGTTTTTAAAAAATATAAATACTATCCCCTTGAAAACGTCATATGTTATTTAAAAGTGGGAACCAATAATCATAGGTTGGTCTTAAATGAGGTTGAAAAATTAGGATTTTTCTCTCACCCTGAACACCAAAACCTTAATAATTCCCTTAATAATGAAAATTGGACACTTTCCATTCAAGTGGAACTTAATAAATTCACTCAAAATGATGTATGAACTCTTATAGAAAGAACTAATGAACATCAATTTATTATATCTAAATGGGTTTTTTGAAATAAACTAGATGAATTTAGTAATATCACTAGAAAAAAGATCATTAATTGCTAAAGGTTATAACCAAGAATAAGGAATTAACTATGGTGAAACCTTTTCACCAGTAGCCTGGATTGAATCCATAAGAATCTAATTGACATTAGATTCTCATATGAATTTTAAAATCATTCAAATGTATGTCAAAATTAGTTTTTTAAATGGTTTTATTTCTGAAAAATGTTTTTTTGGAACAACCACTTGGTTATGAAAATCCTTCTTTTCCAAATTCTATTTTCAAACCTACCAAATCTCTTTATGGATTAAAACAAACTCCTCAATCTTGGTATGATCGTCTTTAAAATTATATTCTTTAAAATGGTATTAAAATTGGAAAATATGATTCAAATTTATTTTTAAAACACATTTCAAACGATTTATTACTCCTTCACATTTATGTTGATGATGTCATTTTCAGCTCTACCAATGAAAAAATTTATTTTGAATTTTTCGTTTTTATGAAAAAGGAATTTGAGATGAGCTTTATAGGTGAACTCAAATTCTTCCACTCTTTTCAAATTTCTCAAAAATCTAATGGAATAATTTTAAACTAATTAAAATAAACTAATTAACTTTTAAAGTAATTTGAAATGGATTGTGCTAAGGAAATTAACACCCCCAATATCACACCTTGTATATTAACATTGGATGAATATGATAAAACGGTCAACAAAAAACTTTATAGAAGTATGATTGGTAGTTTATTTTATCTTATAGTGACCCGACCTAATATGATGTTCAATGTTTATCTTTGTGCTTATTTTCAATAAAATCCAAAAGAATCTCATTTCAAATATGTTAATAGTTTTTTCTATTATTTATAAGGATCCAAAAATTTCAGTTTGTTTTATCTAAAAGGAACCTATTTTGATTTAACTTTTTTTTTCTAATGGTGGTTTCGGCGGATTCCAACTAGATAGGAAACATACTAGTAAAAAATTTCATATACTACGAATATTCCCTTTCTCTCGGAGTTGTAAGAAGTATAATTCAGTTTCTCTTTCTATAGTTGAAGTGGAATACATAGCTACTGGGAGTTGTGCACTTAAATTCTATGGATTTAACACACTCTATTGGACTTTTGTATAGAATTTAACCATATCCCTATCAAATTAGACAATACCAGTTCCATAAATATCTCTAAAAATCTTATCCCATACTCTCACACCAAACACATTGACCTTCATCACTATTTCCTAATAGATCACTTCCAAGAAGGTGACATCTTATTAGATTTTCTCCCAATAGAATATCAACTTGTTGATATTTTCACCAAACCTCTAGCCCTGAATCATCTCAAATACATTAAATGTGAATTATTAATGATTATATTATAACATTATCTCTTTAAAAAATCATTTTAAAACCTTATTTTGTTTTAAAAAACTTTTTTTTAAATCTTGAATTTATTTATTTATTCATTTATCTATCATGACTATAATACCTTATCTCACCTATGTTATATTTTGAGGGGGGGTATTTAATCACTTTAATTATAAAATTTTCCTTAATAGAGATATTTTATTTTTAAATTAATAAATTATTACTTTTTAAACTATTTTACCTTATTTTTAAAAATTTAAAATTCATAATTTTAAAAAAAATTACTTTTCTAATTTTATTTTTATTTTTTCTCTGATACCTTAGATTTATCCTTGGTACCTTTTTTTTAAAACTTATTTAAAAAAATATTTTTTTAAATCCATATAGGTATTTATTTTTTTAAATCAAAAATTTGTTTTTATCCTTCTTAAATAAGATCAATGATGAGTAAAAATATTTATATATACTTCTCTCTAACATTATCTTGAGTTATCTTTTGAAAAAAATTCCAAATTGGAGACATTTTTTCAAAGAATGGAATCACCTAAAATGAATCACCTCTACAAGCTATTTAAAAGATTAAATATCTCAATGAAGGTGAAACCCTTCCTTTATGTTTCATAAAAAAGGTATATACCAGTTTCACTTCTTTTCTTTTCTTTTATTATTATTTAATTATTTCTCTCTTTTATTCTCTTAATTAATCTTCTCTTTTTTTATTTTTTATTTTACCCTTGATTCCATATTTCTATTATCTTTTTCCTTTAATACTATATTTTCCTTTTTTTCTTTATCCACTATCTTTATATAATAATTATATTATCTTGGGAGTTATGAAAATTAAACGGTGTTTTCAAAATCTTTTTCTCTCTCAAACATTATTTTTCAAATTCTTTTTGATTTATTAAAAATCATCCCTTGAGTTTTTCTTCATCATATTTAAAAAAACCTTATTTTTCTCTTTGTGTTTTTATTTTTGACGTTCTTCCATTTTTTCTAATCACAAATAGGGATAAATTTCCTAAAAATATTATTTTTAGGAGGGGGTTCTTTTCCAAAGAGGTAGAAAATTTTATTTTTTTCCTTTTTATGGGGAATTGTTCTTTAAATTCATTATTATTTTTCCCTATCTCATGATTAAAATGTTTAAAAAAGGTGAAGCTTTTAAAAAACCTTAAAATTATTCTTTATAGTTATTAAAATCTTTCTTTTCTTCTGTATAGTTGTTAAAATCTTACTTTACAGGTCTATTTCTTGTTAATATCTTGAATTTATTATTTATCTCTTTCATTCATGATCTATAATTAATTTATATTTTTAGGTTAAGTGTTTACAATCATAAAAAATGGGGAGATTATTGTACCTCACCCTATCATGATATTTTCACAATCACAAACACTCAAGTATTTATCTAACAGTTTCATTTAAGAAAGTTTTAGTATTTTTTATTAAATTAAAAGTGACAGAATTACTGGAATCTTCAATATCCTTTAAATCCTTAAATAGGGATTCGTAATATATCTTTATATGCTTAAAATTATTATATTTTGATTAGAAGATCAAAAAAGGTATTGTAATGAAATAGTGGAGGCATTTTTTGAAAACGGGCAACAACAGACTGCACCGACTACCTGAAGTAATGCACCAGCTACCCAGTGCAATGCTTGAAACTGGACTCACTTACAGTATGACCACTAGATACCCGATGGAGGAGTACTATCCAATTGTTGGCTCCACTAGAGATGTATTAGTTATATTATCAGGATGTTGGCTGGCCTCTAACCAGTAGCAGCTAGCTGGTGGAGGTATTCAAATAGCCCTCAGTTACAGGCATCCCAATGGCTACCCAGTGGAGTCTACCATGTAATCAGTGGCATCGAGCAGTGTACAATGGGGATGCATTTATTATGGTCAAAAATACCATTATGGTGTCCTGTTCCATGTTTTATGTACCCGATGAATTCCAGAAGATTTTTGAGCCTTTTAGATCCTCTAAAAGGACTCCCTTGGATCCATCAAGACTCAACTTGTGATCCTTCCTCCCAACGACACTGTAATGACATGAAGTTTTATAAATAAAATTATATTTTCAAATGAATAAATTTCATATTAAGTAATAAAGTTATTGAAAACACATGCAATACTTTAGTTATTTTTTGGACCATTACTAGTTATATCCTATCAAATTTAAAATACTATTAAGAATCATAACTATTGATAATATATCCACTGTACAGTGACTGTATTAATTAGTATTTATTAAGGGTCATGATAAAATCCAGTTGACATAGATGAAAGAAGTGATGGACTCGACTAGTAGGAGCATACCCTATGAATCCTATTTATTAGAGTTTATGAGGGAGATGACATCACTAGGATTTTACCTTGACCAAGCCCAAGATGAGATTTAACAACTAAAGCACAAGTGAAACCATTTATGTGATAAGTTCAATATTGTTTATATAACAACCCAAACCATGTTTGTTAAACCACCCCAATAAAGTATCACCATCACACAACTTACCCTTAGGGAGTATGCTAGGTTAATAAGGGGTTATGTATCTAGAATCAAGTAATATGAATTTTTATATTATTTTTTTAATTAAATAATGATTATATTTATCCCTTTTTATCATTACTTTATAAATGATTATAAAATGAGTTTGATAAAAAAATATATTTTGATATGAAGAAATCAAAATTGATTTATTTGGAAATATAAACTCTCAATTAACACACTATTTAGATAATATCCAACATTTTTGAAATAAATTTTATTTTAATAAAATATTCTTATTAAATAATATTTATTTAAATATAAATGATAATATAATTTAATTAAGTCCAATGTAATTTTTATAATGGTCAAAAAGTTGTTAGTATCGTAAAAACTACCATTTTTTAGTAAATATAGTTTTTAATTAACATTAAAAATTATCATGTTTAGGAAATTATTTTAATAAAATAAATATTATTTTTGAAGTCAACATGTCTAAATCATCCAATGGTTATTTTTTCATAATTTTCTGAGTCAATCAAATTTTTGGGTAAAAATTTAATATGTTATAAATATACGATCAATATTATGAAATAAAAAAGGCCCAAAAGGGATGTAATAAATTCTATAAAATTAATATATGAAAAAAATTATGTTTAATCTTTAAAATAATTTATTTTTGAAGTTATTTGATAGATTTTATTAACCCTTAATGAATCCTTCAAAACCTATATTATATTTTGAGGTTTTAAAATTAATTCTTTATGAACATAACTCACTTACACATCACTAAGGGTACTATTTTAATGATTTATATTTTTATCCTTATAAAATATTTAAAACCACTCCTATTTGGAAGAAACCATGATAAAAAACCATGTAAAAGTTTGTGGTTTTGATTATTTTATCATATAAGGTGAAAAACCTAAGTTCAAAAATTAATAAATAATTCCCCTCTATTTTGATATAAAACCCACCCAAACTCCCATTAATCTTCACTAAAAACCATTTTATAATTAATTTACTCTTCCTTTACCTCTCTAGAGCCCTAACAAGTTGTTTCCAATATCTTATGAATATTCTCTCAAGCCTTTAGAAGTTCCTTCTCAAGGTAATGGATTATCTTCTCTTCCTTTCTATTTTGAGTACTTTCTTTGTAATAAGACTTTTTTTCATGACCCCCTCCTTATAAAGGTACCCTTATTGGGATAAAAATTAAGGAATAAAGATAATTCCTCCTAATTACCACCTCTATTAGGCCTTGAGTTTGTGATAATCACCGAGGGTATAAAAATATCACATATTGAAGGTATTACCCTCTATAATAAACATGATTGGGAGATAGGATAAAAAACCACCCAATAAATCAAACATATAATATAAAAAATAAACCCAAAACCATTCCATAATTCATGAAAAAATTCAATATATATAATAAAAGTCTCAATAAAATACAAAAATATGATTCTTACAGCAACAACTCAACAACATCTCCAAATCCCAAGCTAGTAATGTCCAGCTCGATCCCCAAAGTCCTCCTAGAAACCTTAAATTTTTTTTATCTATATTGGGTGAGAATACAAGTATACCTAGTATGATCATATCCAAGGTCTCTAGTACACATGTCAAACAACATACTAATGCTCAAGTGAACAAACAATAGAACCAAAAATCACTTAAACATGCCAACTAACCAATCCCAACCTCACCATAGACCATTCACCAAATCATGCATCCAATATAGTAATATAATATAAATACATAAAAAAGGTTCCCCTACCACTTCTCCACTGATTTTACACTCTCACACCCCAATGTCAAATGTCCTATGCTCCCATACCTCCCATACACGTCACATATCACCCGTAGATAACTGGGTCATCACATCACATCTTACCCAAAGACACATGGGCCATCACATCACATCTCACCCAAAGACACATAGGATACCAAATCGCATATCAAAACCAGAGTTGTAGGGCATCATGAATGTGAAGTACATCAAACTTGTGCCCTCCTCCTACCACACATGACTCCCACCACATATCATATCATCATAACATCACACCACATCAACATTGGAAAATCTCTAACACCAACCCGTATCATCACCACTGAAGGAAGAGTGGGGAAGAGGGGGTATCCAAACATATGTATCTCCACCATCCTATATTTTAGGTAAAACACCTGAAACCCAAAAACTATAGGAATTGGTATGGTTATCCAACTTGGGTGAGACACATATAGAAATAACATAAAATACATGATATATAGATTGCACATAATACTCAACCTATGTGTTCACATAAAAAACACTATCATACTACACACCACCACCACTACACAATACAAAATATACCACAACCACTTCCACCACTATATGAAACACACCACACAACCACCACACAAATCCACACAACCCAATTTCATTTACAGATTCTACCATTTTCCAAATTTAACAATTTTCAACTAACTCTATTTTACTAAGAAATTTCATTTCACAATTACACCACCCATTCATTTATCATCGAGGTTAATTAAACCAATTACCACACATTATTTTCATCCCGATATTACCCATTTACCAACCCATGATATTTCATTTCAATATTTTAGATTTATTCCATGGATAACCTGGAAACTAACACAACCACACCACATTATAGATCACCCATCACCCATCAACCATCACCACAATACCACATTAGTCAATCCAACTCTCCACAAAAACCACCAATATAAACCACCACAAAACTTCCCATATCAACTATAAAAAAACACAACTACTACATAACACAACCATTGCATAACACAACCACCACACACCACAATCACCATAAAACATAACCGTCACATACCTTCCACACAACACCACCACACACCACTACCACAACACCACTCCCCAACAAAGTCCATGAAAAATAACCATCACATCACTTCCCCACACATTTTACAACCCATCCAGTCACCATCGCCACAAAAAAAATCCCACATCATAGAATGGAACACATCAAAAAGAACCACACATGGTATCACATTTCAGCCTCCACAAATTTAGTTAAAGGGATTACATTACTTAAATTAATTATTTAGAATGGGTATTATTAGAAAACCATATTTCTATGGGAAACAAATTAATTATACATATATATATTCTTAGCCTTTTTACTATTCAGGGTGATAAAAACAATCATAAAAGTAAGGTTCTCACATACATATCATATATAACACAAGAAAGGATCCCAATAGCTATGATTTTTAGTATTGTAAACAAGAATATATAATCTCAAAAATAATATCATCAAGCAGTAAAATCATGCAATTACTTTCCATCCCCATCAATTTCATATTTTTCAATTTATTATCTTTATTAAGATGATCTTTACCATCTTCCTAATGGAAGGAAAAAGTAATCAATCCCCAAACATGCTCATATAATAGGGAGAGAATATGGACCCCATACCTCAAATAAGATTTCTGATTCTCTACACACAATATGGAAAGGGAGAAACAAAATAGAAAGAATAAATGCACTAAGAAACCTCATATAAACCCTAAACACACCAAGGGATTATCAAAAACCCATCCCAAACACACCATGAACTAAGAAAACATCACCACTAAAAATATATGGGGGAATAATGCAAGGAAACAAGGGGGAAAAGGGAGAAGAAATCACTTTGGATCACTATAGATCAACCAATAGAACCAAAGGATCAAAGTAATATAAAACATGCTAGAAGATCCTCTAAAATTCCTAGGGTTCTCCCAAAATCCAAGATGAAATGAGAGTTTATAAAGAGAATTCGGTCAACCAAAAGATTTATAAATAGGCTGTAAATCACCTGATTCTAATCATGAAATGAATATTCATGATGTGAATTCTTGTGGGCCTATGAAATATAAGAAGTCAATTGTATTTAAGTCATGAACTCTTCAAAGTTTATATTTTCACTGAAATTCATGGTTCCTCGACCCGAATTAATACATTTCATGAATTAAAATTTCACATCTTGAGTTTTTTTTAACATGGGCCTCCTCACCCAAACACAAGTTGTGAATCTAAAACTTCACATGCTGAAAAACACCAACTCACATCGTGAATCCTCTTCATGTTGTGAACCACCAGCTACAGATCTGTTTTAGTTCCAACCTTCATCGACCCCCTTGAACCTCCTTCGAACACCACCAACCACCAAACTGGAAAAGTAATGGATCAAAAAGGTATAAAACATTATATTAGATACCTCTCAAATAATTCTGGTCCCCAATAATTAAAACCAAACCCAAAATAAAGGAAAGGGTTTGAACAACCATCCCACGAGATATCTCTCAAGGATCTCATTACATCCCAAACACTACTACCATCCAAACACCCCAAACCTGAACAACCAAAAAATACATCACATAACCACATCACCATCCCTCACCGAGCACAACACCGCATTACCTAGAACCATCCAAAAACCACCTATTTTCCATGTAATAATCTACACTACCATATCAAACTACACACATCCCAAGCCGACCTCCACCATAACCAACACACATCACTTCCTTGAGCACACAAATCAAGGAAATCACACTCTCCATATCAAGATATTATCCACTTTGGGTGGATATAACTCATCCGCATGGTTTTAAAATGTTTCATAAACATAATATGTCATGATTAGGAGGGGTTTCCCCTTTTCATTCACTTTAAGACATAACACACATCACCAACAAGAGAAAACAATACACATCTCATAAGATAACAAGTTCCAAAAATCACATCATTAAAGAAAAAAAGATCAAGGAAAAACTAAAAGAAACTTCGAGTACTAGGCATGCATATGAATCTCATGCTCTTAAGTACTCTCTTTTAGGCCACCATGCCTCCACAACACATGAAATAAATTAATGTTCTATCTGCAGAGAACCTTCTTCTGATGATCCTTGATCTCTAATGGTCACTCCATGAACATTGTGTCATCATCAGTATCTAAATCTCCCCAGTCAATGATGTAAGAGTCATAATGAAGATATTGATAAATATGGGACACATGGTAGATGTTGTGGATCCTTTACATCCATAGTAGAAGCACTAACTGACATGTCATTATGCCAACACACCCCAACACCTCTAAAGGCCCAATAAACTGGGGCGAGAGCTTACTCCACTTACCAAACCTCTATTTCCCACACCAAAGAGAAACCCTAAATAACACATGGTCTCTATTCTCAAACTCCATGGGACTCCACCTATGATCTACATAGGCCATCTGAATTCCCTCATCCCCTATCAAACTAACTAGATCTTCTAGGTCATACTCTACACCACATAAGGATGAAGAACTACTGACTCCCCAACATCTCTCTAGCGCAACATAGAATGACACGACCATCCATACAACACCTCAAACAAAGCCATTCCAATAGAAGAGTGGTAGATATTATTAAAGGAGATCTTAACCAAAGTAAGGTTCTTTACCCATGATCTACAAAATTCCGTGTTGAAAGATCACAACATATCCTCCAACATTTGGATGGTCTGCTCTATATTCCCATCTATCCGAGGGTGGAGAGAAGTTCTAAGGTGAAACTAGGATAAAAAATAATACTAAAATACCATCTAAAACCATAAATTTAAACAAGGATCCTAATTAGATATGTTTTTCCTTGGTACCCCATAAATCCTAACATCATCTTCTATATACCACCCCACCAATACATCCATGACAATTAACTCATAGATTTTCATAAAATGAGCTAACTTTGTCAGTCTGTCCACTATCACCCAAACGAAATCATATTCTCCCTGAGATTGGGGTAATATGATGATAAAATCCATCAATATGTTCTATATTTCTACTCAAGAACATCCAAGGACTATAATAAACCTCTAAGGACATAGTGCTCCACTTTAATCTGCTGATAAACTAGACACTTAGCCATAAATTATTCCACTAACCATTTCATCCTAGGACACCAAATTTGTCTCTTAAAGCCACAATACATCATGGTTACACCAAGATTCACTACTAAATATGATCTATGAAACTCAAAAATTATTTCCTCATGCACTACCAATGTAACAAACAACCTCCTCTAAAACAAAACCTAGTTCTGACTATCTTATGACCATCACTCCAGAGCATCACTATGGCCAACATGACCACACATAACCTCTACCTTTGAGTCCCCTAGTGATAATCCTCTACTTTCCACATCAAAGATTACTACACTTCCATATGCTGAATACAACATTAACCACTACTCTCCCCCATGTCAATATGCATCACTACAATCTCCTCCATCCCTTTCCAAACATCATCAGACTCCTAAACCACATGTCATCAGGATTTATGAGTCAACATATCAAAAAAAAATCCAATTTCCTAGGGTATAAGAGATCTAAAAAACATAATCTTGAATAAACTCCATCCACCTATACTGGTGAAGATTCAAGTCTCACTAAGAGAAGAAACATTTCAGGCTCTTATGGTCGGTCAAAACCACAAATCACTCACTGATGAGGTAATGACACCATAGATTTAGAGTATGCACAACTAACACAAGATCTAGATCATGGGTGGCATAATTATTCCTATGGGGATATAACTACCTAGACCCATAATATATCACCACCCTTTGTTGTATCAAGAAACATCCCAAGCCTAGATGATAAGTGTCACATGAAACCTCAAACATCACACCCCCTCAAGAAACCGAAGCACTTGATCACTAACCAACTTCTCTTTTAGGTAACTGAATACCGATTGGAACTGATAAGTCCTTACAAAGGCCTAGTCCTTCCTAGTTAAGGTTGTAAATATGGCTATAACCCATGAGAAACCATACACAAAAATTTAATAATTTTCAGGTAGACTAAGAAAAATATGAACCTCTACCACATTATTGGGTGATAACCAAGAAGCAACTACCTAGATCTTTGAAGAGTCTACAACTATACCCAAACGATACAAAAAATGTTTGAGTAAATGAACCTCTTGTGCCCTAAACTTACACTTGAATAGTTTCACATAGAGATGGTGGTGTCTAAAGACCTGTAAAATAGATCTGACATGCTTGACATTCTTCTCTTATGACTTTGAGTAGATCAATATATCATTAATAAACACAATGATACACCATTTTAGAAACTCATGGAATATAGATTTTATGAACCCCATGAACATGGATGGTGCATTCATGACACCGAACAACATGACCATGAACTCAAAGTGACCATACCTGTATCTAAAGGAAATCTTTAGGATACCCTAATATTTTAATCTCATCTGGTGACATCCAAACTGAAAATCAAAATTTGAAAACCAATTATCTCCCCTCATATGGTCAAATAAAATTATTTATCCTTCAAAGAGGGTAATATTTCTTCACTCTTACCTTATTTAATCTTCAATATTCTATGCACAACCTCAGACTACCGTATTTATTTTTATCAAACAACACTGGTGAACCCCGAGGAGATAGAGTCATCTAGATGAAACCCCTCTATATCAGATCATACAACTGCAACCTCAACTCTCACAACTTCATAGGTTCTATTAAATAGGATCTATAGAAATAAGAGATGCTCACAGTTGAAAATCTATCCCAAAATCAGCATCATGACAAGGGGTAGTGCCATAACCTCATTTGGGAAAACATCTGGGAACTCTTCTAAAAACCTAGAAACATCCTCTACCTAAGTTTCCATTGAAATATATTCTAACTAAGACAAAAGGGGCTCCACTCACCTACTACCTATATGACAACC
The DNA here is from genome assembly GCA_963277665.1 of Viscum album. NCBI lineage: Eukaryota > Viridiplantae > Streptophyta > Magnoliopsida > Santalales > Viscaceae > Viscum > Viscum album. The sequence goes on along the minus strand of OY728134.1, from coordinate 596,678,291 downwards.
CCTCTCACCAATGAATTACACTCACTAGCACTCCACATAGAAAAATGAAAATCTCCTATGGAAATAGTCAATGGCTATAGGAATGAAATATAACCAATCTATGACAATGATAACATTATATGACTATATCTATAGTAAGAATAAACACCCTACTGTTTGGTGCTTCCCCATCATTAACCTACATCCCCAGTACACATCTAACTAAGTAGCATGACCTATAACTGGTGTAGATAACACTGGGGCACTGGAAGCATCTCTATATCCAGTCCTAAGGCATAGACCAAATTAGGGGTAACAAATTATTGTGAGTCTACCAAATAAAACATGGAAAAAATAATAGAATATGATAAATTGACTGTATCTTGAATAACATATGGCCCTATTGGTTCCATTACCTCCAACACATGCATCTGAACATATCTATATCCTCCTCCTCTATACTTACAGCCTCCAAAACTGCACTATAGACTAGGTCCCTGTAGATGGGGACCATCATAAGGCTACCCCCTTCCAGTAATATCTTCCCTCAGCTGCTGAACATGCAGCAACAATACCTATTACTGAAACTACCTCAGAGATAATTACTATTTATACCGAAAGGGGCCCAAATTCCCATATTAAACTAGCCTCCCTAAGTGGACAAACATTGATCCCGGGGGTGTCCATGTCCCCCAAAAATATAACATGAAAATAGTAAGACCATGGTAAATGCTCAGAATCCACCTACCTTAAAAGGATGAGAAAATATCTACCGTGATCAAATCCCCATTGGTCAAAACCCTGACCGCCAGAACGTCTGTAGCCCACTTATTGAAGCTCTACTCTTTAATATTACCTACTAGCCACTGTCTCAAGGTTCAAATAACAAGGAAATTATTTACTCAATAACCTCCACCTTCTTATGCACTCCTAGATACATAAATATCATAAATGAGGTGACTACATACCTAATCAATGGGTGCAATGCCTCCTCTAGACAATGCACTATGGAGACCTCATTAAGAAATACATATAGGGAAAGTTCAAGAGGTCCTTAAACTTGATCCCAAAATCCCACAAACTTAGAATCCCCTACTAAAGGGAGATCCACTCCTACTAATTTTCTTCCTTTGTTGTCGACAATAAGAACTATGTATGGAACTCCTTTTAGAAGTATATCCACAACACATGCACATACTTGAGGCCACAAAGATACAACGTCCACCACTAATGTATAGATCCCTGCAACAGAATAACTACTAGAGACACCCATAACTAAACTCAAGCCTGAATCAAACTGAAAGAAATCTTGAGCTCCTCCAACTAGTGTTCCATATCCATATCCAAGATACCCTTCACACTTTTCTAAACTCTACCATTGAAAGGATTACAAATCCTTCTACCATGCCTCATAATCATCTATTAGGTCAATCCTCAGATGATCAATTGAGTCAAATAACTAAACCTCAACCGCCCAAGCTACTTATGGACAATGATCAGGAGCCATTCTTGAAAAACAAGGAGTAATCCCAATCCCGATAACATGAAATTTTATCATAGGTTTATTTAGTTAATTAATTTATCCAATTAACTTCCTAAAATTACCCAATTTAGATATTAATAAAATCAATCATGATGAATGTACCTTCCTAGGTCACTACCATGTAAATAGGTCCACCTCACTTGGTCGTTTGATGAGCTTAGAGTCTGTGCACTGGATCATGGGGGGCCCTAAAATCCCATTTTCATGATGGTCCCCTTAGACCATGTCACGTACCAAGGTCAACTGACACCATTTCCTTACTAACCCATGAAATCATCATAGTGCCTAACTCCAAACTCAACCCTATCTCTCAACCAAAACCTCTGATACCATTATTTCATGACCCTCCCTCTAAAGGTACCCTTCATAGATTGGTAATTAAGGAAGAAAGATAATGACCCTCGAGTCCCTCCCCTCGTATTCCCTGGGTTGGAAAAAAGCACCGAGGGTATAAAAATATCACATATGAAAGGAATTACCCTCTATAATAAAAATGAATGGGATATAGGATAATCAACCACCAAGAAACTCTAGAATATAATATAAAAAATAAACCCAAAATAATCCCACAATGCATGAACAATGTCAACAAATATAATAAAAGTCCCAAAAAAATACCAAAAGACATGTCCTACAATAGTGACTCAACAATAACTCCAAATTCCAAGCTAGTAATGTCCATCTTAGTCCCTAAATTCCTCCTCAAAACCTAAAAAAGAATTTATATATACTGGGTGAGCATATAAGTATACACAATAGGATCATACCCAAGGTCTCTAGTGCACTTGTGAAAACAACATACTAATGCACCAATGAATAAACAGTAGAACCATCATGCACCTAAACAGGTTAAATAACCATTCACAACCTCACCATGGCTCATTAGCCCAATCACACATATAATATAGTAATATAATATCCAATACATAAAAAAGGACCCCTACTTCCACTTCCCTACTAATTTTCTTCTCTCACACCCCAACGTCAAACATCCTATGCTCCAATCCCTTCCATACAGATCACATATTTCCTGAAGACACCTGTACCATCACATCAGATCTTAACTGAAGACACCTGAGCCATCACATCATACCACATCTCGCCTGAAGACATCTAGTCCATCAAAACACATTTCACCCAAGACACATGGTCCATAACATCATATATCAAAACCATGAAAATAGGGTATCATGAATGTGAAGTAAATCAACCTCATGACCTCCTCATACCACAAATGACCCCCACCACATATTACATCCTAATTAAATTACACCACATCACCATTGGGAAATCTCTAAAACTAACTCGTATTATCACTACTGAAGGAAGAGCAGGGAAGAGGGGGTATCCGTTGTACCTCCACCATCTTGGATATTGGGGAGAAAACCTAGAACCTAAAACCATTGGGAATTGGTAAGTTTATCCAGCTCAGGTGGTGAATTTATAGAAATAACTTAAAATACATGATATATAAACAGCACATAATACCCAACCTATGGGTTAACATTAACTGCACTAGCATACTCCACACGACCGCCACTTCACCATAAAACATCTACCACAGTCGTTTCCACCACTATGTACAATAAACTATATAACCGCCATGCAAATCCTCACAACATACTTTCATTTACAGATTCAACTACTTTCTAGATTTAACGAGTTTATAGTAACTTCTTTTTACTAATCCATTTCATTTCATATTTATAACACAAATTCATTTATCATTCCGGTTAATTAAACCAATTATGACACATCATTTTTAGCCTAATATTTCCAATTTACCAACCCATGACATTTCATTTCAAAATTTCATATTTATTAAATGGATAACCCGGAAACTAACACAACTACACCACATAAAAACTCACTCATCACACATAAAACATACCCACAACATCAAATCAATCAATAAAACTTCCCACAACAACTACCCATCTCAGCCACTGTACAAAAACCCATCTCAACTACCACACAACACAACCACCATGAAACACAACCACTGCACAACAAAACCACCGCACAACATAACCACCACACAATACAACCATCACACAACCACCACACAAAAAGACCACACACCACTACCATAACACCACTTTCCATCACATCCCATTCCAAATAACCATAAAATTACTTCCCTAAACATTCCAAAACACAACTGGTCACCACTTCCACCACACAACAACCCACATCACACAAGGAACACATCAAACACAACCACACATAGTATCACAACTCGACTTCCACAAATTAATTTAAAGGGATTACATTAATTCACTTCATTATTCATAATGGGTATTATCACACAACCATATTTCTATAGGAAACCAATTAATTATCCAAATATACTTTCCTAGAATTTTTCCATTCAAGGTGATAACAAAAATCATCACAACACGGGTCTCACATGAACATCATCTAGAACACAAGTAATGATCCAAACACTCATGATTTTCAGCATTGGAAACAAGCATATATAATCGCAACAAAAATATCATAATTAGTAAAAACATGTGATTAATCCCCATCCTCATCAATTTCAGATTTCCAATTTATTATCTTTATTAATATGACCCTTACCATCCACCCAATGAAAGTAAAAATCATGTATTCCCCACACATTTACATATAATAGGGAGAGAACGAGGATCCCATACCTTATAGAATATTTTAAATTTACTAAACACAATAAGGTGAATGAGAAATATACTATAAACCACAACCATTCTGGGAAACCATAGATTAACCTAAAAAACACCAAGGTATCAGAAAAAACATATCCCAAACACACCTTGAACTAAGATAACATCCCTACTGTGAATCTTAAAAGGAGGAATGCAAGAAAAAAAGGGGGAAAGGGAGAAGTGATTACCTCAGATCACCAAAGATCAACCACCAAAACCCAAGGATCAAATAAATATAAAAAGGTATAGAATACCTTCTAAAATTCCTAGGGTTCACTCAAAATCTAATAGGAAACAAGATATAATGGAGATAATTTGTCCGAACATTAGATTTATAAAAAATATCTAAATCATATAATTCACATTGTGAAATGAATATTCACGACGTAAATTCCCATGGGTCCATGAAATACAAGATGTGAATTGTATTTAAGGCATGAATTATTTAAAGTTTTGGTTTCCATTGAAATTCATGGCACCTCGACCTAAATTAATACACATCATGAATTCCCATTTCACGTCTTGAGTTTGTTTAACAATGTACTCCTCAATTGAATTCTATCCATGAATCTCCAAATTCACATTAAACAAAACAAAAACTCATGTCTTGAATCAAATTCATGTTGTGAACCACCTGATATAGATATTAGTCAACTTTAACCTCCACTGAACCCCCCTCAGACCTCCTCTGAACATATCTAACCACTAAACTTGAAAAGTAATGGGATAGAAATGAATCAAATATTACACTTTTAGTTTCTAATTTTTCATGTTGTAATGTGTTTCAAAACATCTATTTTACTATTTTTATGATTACCATGTAATGTGATAACACCTCTAACTATCATTAATCGATCTTATAAACCTTTATGTACATCAGTTATTTTTGGAAAAATTATCTCATGATTTTACATGATTTTTTTTATTGTGAATAACCATCCCCATTTCCACTCAAGGGTATTGAACTAGATAGAACTATACTTAATTTATTGGGGAATTCTAGTCATGTAACCCACACTTATTAATCATGGTATTAAAAGTGATGAAATATATTATGTTTTTGTATGATCTATGTGGCACACAAATTCATGTACATGATATGAATGTATCGGGTGGGCATAGAATTATATATCCCTCTAATGAATTGGGTAATGTTTTTATCTCATGAGATACCATGTATGGTGCACATGAGTTTATCCTAAGCACACAATGTTATTATGTCTTGATGGTTAGCCTTTACTTATGCTTATGATGTCATATTTTATGTTGTTTCCACATTCCTTATATTGACTTGATGTTATCATATTATACCATGCTTTGAAGTTAGAGATTATAATTTAAACCTTTATATGTCATCATTTCATGCCTCTTAACTTACTTATACTGCTTTACATTATGTTATGGTTTCATTAATACCTTACTTAGATTTATAGTTTACCCCTTTCTCAGGTTTTCCAGTGTACTTTTAGAAGATCAAAGCAGTTTAGGGGCATGCTATGAGATTTTTAAATAATTTTATTGTATTCCTACTTCAATTTATGGTGATATGTACCTAATTAACCAAAGTATCCAGGCCTTACTATCTTATGTAATTGTATTATGTGTGTATTTATGCAATAAATCATGGAATAAGTTGAATTAATGTTATGGGTTTTCATAGTTGGAATCCAAGGAAAGTAGAGTTATTTTTGAGAATTAGGATTATAAGAATTTAGTAAAAGCCTTAGGGATAAGAGTAATCATAGGGAAAAATACCTAAATTATGATAAATTATAGATTAAATGGATTCTAAGCAACAGAATCACTATCTGGATACTACAAATGTATGTGGATCTAGAACAATTATACCCAAGGGTAATAACCTAGAAATGGGTGCATTGAGCATTGAATCGATTATCACCTAGTTAATGATAAAAAATATTTAACACACACCTAGTTTGACACTCATGAGGGATATGCATTGGTAAATTCACAACATCTTTATGAACCATTATGAAGGGAACAAAAAATGCCCATAAAATTATATATTAAGAAATAGACCATGGATAACTTAGATTGAAACCTAAAAATTCACAGTTTGAGGAATATATGTCATTTATGAGTTACCCATTCAATGTTAATAGTTTCCCTTTTATATATAATAGATTAAAAATTCTCATCCCTAAGTCTATTTTAGTTGAAGTAAATTACTAGAACTAGAATCAAATAGAGAAAGGCAGGCTTATTATTCGTTCAGGAATATCAAATATGATTATGTTTCTTTGAAATATTTTATATCACACAAGTTTAATAGAACTATTCAAACACCACCTCAAAACATGGAAGTCAGGTTATCAGTGTAGATGGAAATTGGTTCAATTATTACATCCCAAGAATATAACTCATCCCCTATTAAAATTTATTGGATAAATTTCCCAATAAACCATGTAATACTCCCTTTAGTGGAATTCAATGAAATTATGGGTATGGATTGAATTTACTTATATAGAACCAATATAAATTACTGAGAGAAGGAAATCACCTTCCATATCATGAATTTCCCTCTGATTCTATTCAATTTCATGGATGAGGAGGAATCTCCTTTGGTATCATCATATCAAGAAGGGATATTGTTTCCTTATAAGAAAGTGTATCTAGATCAAATGATTTATACTAAGGAAAATATAATCCTTGATGACATTACCATTATAAGGGAATATGCTGATGTGTTTATCAAATAATTTTATGGTCTCCCTCAAAGTTGTGAGGTTGAGTTCTCAATAAATATTATACTCATATCTTTGCCAATATCTAAGAATCCATAGAGAATTACCATTTTTAAACTGGAGGAGCTGAAGAAGTAATTAAAATAAAATCTAAATAAAGGGTTTATAAACCCAAGTGCTTCAATATGGGGTGCAATGGTCCTCTTCGTCAAGAAGAAGGATGGGTTAAGGTGCCACTATATTTATTATCATGAGATCTACAAGATCACAATAAAGAAAAATTATCCTCTTCCGTAGATTTAAGACTTGTTCAATCAACTACATAAATCCTAGTACTTCTATAAGGTGAAACATTGATCAGGATATTATCATTTAAAGGTAAAGAAGGAGGGTATCTCCAAGAATACTTATCTTTTAAGGCACATACACTATGAGCTAATAGCTATTTCATTTGGACTAACTAATGCTCTAGCTATCCTCATGGACTTGATGAATAAAGACTCTAGGGATTACCTTGAAAAAAATTTGGTAGTATTTATATAAGATATTATTATCTAATCTAAAATAAAGGAGGAACATAATGAGCATTTGAATGTTGTATTGAAGACCTTGTGAAAGGAAACTTTGTATGAGAAGTACAGTAAACGTGAGTTTTGGATGGAGAAACTAACATTCTCAGGGCATGTTTTCACTAGTAAAGAGATATCTATAGAAAATTTAAAAATAGAGGCAATTAAAGGATGGAATAAACCAATATATGATATGGATATTTTTAGTTTCCTTGGATTATATGGGCACTATAATTGATTTTTGAGAAAATTATCATGATTTTCAATCCCACTAACCAAGGTAACTCAGAAGGGAGTAATGTTTTATAGACTGATGAATGTGAGGGGTGATTTAAAGAGTTAAATAAGAGGATAATAACTAAAACTATGCTCAAATTACCCATAAGTGGGAGAATATTTATGATTTACAATGATGCATCCATAAAAGTATTGGGTTGTATACTCATATAATATTAAAAAGTGATATCCAATGCCTCCCACCAATTAAATATACATGGGTAGAACTACCCAAATCATGATTTGGAATTGGATATTGTTATCTTTGAATTAAATATTTTGTAGCATTATATCTAAGAGGAGAAGTGTGACATATATACAGATCATAAAATCCTAAAGTATATATTCAAACAAAAGGAGTTCAATATACATCAATGAAGGTGGTTAGAGATGATCAAGGATTATGATAGTTTAATCCATTTCTATCTTGGTAATATGAAAAAAGTGGCATATGCTCTGAGTAGAAAAGATCTATAGACCCTATCCATGATAAGGATTAAAAGGGTTCAAATTTTATTGTAAATAAAAAGGATATACATGGTAATAATAAAAGGATATTCATCCAACCTTGATAAAATTATTTCTCAACCATCTATTCTTGAGAGGATCAACGAGGCGTACAAAATGATGAGGTACTATAGAAAAAGGTAGCAAATATTATGGAGTTAAACTTTTCTAAATATAGAGTTTTAAGTTTTGGAACCTGAATATGTGTCTCATAAAAACCAAAATTGAAGATGGAACTTCTGGATGATGCACATAACTCATCCTTCTCTATTTATCTAAGAAGCACTAAGATGTATAGAGATATAGAGGAAAGAATTATGATAGGATAACCTAAAGAGGGTGATTATAGAATTTGTATCTCAATGATTGGTATTATTACAAGTCAAGGATTAATGATATAATTCCTAGGGTATGATGTAATAATTTCCCATACCAGTATGAAAATGGGAAAAAATAGCCATGGATTTCATTATAGGACTGCCCAAGATATTTAAAGGAATTATGCCATCTAGGTTGTAGTTGATTTCCTTAAAAATTCAAAAAAATTCATTTCTATCAAGAAATATTTATATATTGACCAAATCACCAAGATATATATAAGGAAAGTTGTAATACTGTATGGAGTTCCACCCTCCATCGCATCTGATTGAGATTTGAGGTTTACGTCGAGGTTCTGGAGAATCCTTCAGCTAGCGTTGGATGAAAAGTAGGGTTTCAATAATACTTATCATAATAATATTTGTGGATACTCTAAAGGAACTATTAAAAATCTAGAGGATATGTAGAGATCATATTTGGTGGATTTCCAAGGACATTGGGATCTACACCTTCCCCTAGTGTAGTTCTCATATAACAATAGTTTCCATTCTAGCATTGAAATGGATCCTTATGAGGATATGTATGGGAAGAATTGTTGAACTACAACATGTTGGGATGATGTTGGAGAGTAGAAGCTTATGGGACCTAATCTCATTCAAGAGATGATAGATAAGTTTCAAACCATTCAATTCCATTTAAAAGTAGCACAAATTTGACATAAAATATATGCAGAAAATAATTGATGATACCTAAATTTTGAGGCTGGAGATAAGATGTTCCTTCATATATTACCATGGAATAAACTAATTAGGTTTGGGAAGAAGGAAAAACCTATTCCAAGATACATTGATCCCTTTTAGATCCTTGATCGCATCAGAGTTCTGGCCTATCGACTAGTACTCCCACCTCACCTATCTCAAGTACATGATGTGTTCCATGTATCCCTCTTGAGGAAGTACATATTATACTCCTAACATGTAATAAATATAGTGGTTGAACCTTTGGAGAATTATATTTCATACAAGGATAAGCCAGTGAAGATCATAGATTATACACTACCACAAAACTGGGTTTCCGCAGAGCCACCCTTTAACAACGCTAAAAAAAGCGCTGATAAAGGGGGGGGGGATTTATCAGCGCTAAAAAAAGCACTGATAAAGAGGCACTTTTAACAGCACTAAAAAAAGAGTTGTTAAAAGTGACCTTTTACTAGCGTTTTTTTAGTGTAGATAAAGCCCCCCCCTTTATCAGCACTGATAAAGGGGACCCCTTTATCAGCACTTTTTTTAGTAGCACTGATAAAGGGGGGTTTTATCAGCGCTTTTTCCTAGCGCTGATAAATTTTATATTAAAAAAAAATCATGAAAAATAATATATTGTTATATAAGTATATTTATAGTGATATAAATATAATATATATTTTTTAAATATGTTTTAGAAAAGTATAAATAGACTACTACATTTAATATATAAGAAATTTAGTGAAAATGGCTTTAATTTTTTTTTAAAAATATTATTAATTAATAATTTACTAATTATCATCGATTAATAATCATTTAATAACAATTTGAAGACACAAAAAATCAAAAAAATTAATAAAAGATCTGAAATACATTGAAAATGTATCTCAAACTTCAAATGGCCATAAATTTTGATCCGAGTATCTGTTTGAGCTCTACAGCATATCAAATCAAATACTGGAATGAGATCTATGCGCTAGTGATTGAGGCAAATCCTTTATCAAAATTTTCAAGGCAAAAAAAGGCTCAGAAGGCCTCCAAAATTGAGTTTTTAGTCGGTATACCCCGATTTGTTAACATTCAAACAGATATAACTTCTGATCCGGATGTCCATTAGCCCTGTACCACATATCATATCGAATATTGTTTCATTTTATTCAATTTGACTAGTTGTAGAGTTAAAACGGGATTCTGGATTATAATTTATGGTCATTTTAACATTCTATAGCTTTTCAAATACACATATATATGTATTTATTCGTAAATATATATGTGTCTGTGTGTGTGTGTGTGTTGTATATATGTATGTATGTATTTATTTATTTATAAACATACATAAAAAATGTTTATAAATGTATTTAAAACTAATATTATAAATATATATTAATATACAAATAAATATACGAATAAAAAATTGTAACTAAAAATATATATATAAATAGATATAAATATATATTAATATACGAATGAATATATATATACTAATATATTAATAAACATATATGTATTAATATAACTAAATATATTTATATTAATATGATTCTATATTAATATATGAATAAATATAACTATATATATATAAATAAATATAAATATATATTAATATACGAATAAATAAATAAATAAATATATATATATATATTACTATATGAATAAATATATATGTATTAATATAACTAAATATATTTATATTAATATGAATCTATATTAATATTCAAATAAATATAACTATATATATATAAATAAATAGATGTATCATTAAATAGATAAAAAAACGAAATGGCTTAGTGGTAAAGGTGCAGGCGTGCAAGGGGGAGGTCACGAGTTTGAATCTGGGTGGAAGCAAGGAGGGGCGCGTGGTCAAGTGGAGGATGCGCAGGCAAGGGAAGCCCGCGAGAGTTGGAGGGGGCCACCTAGCGCTGATAAAGGGGGGGTCAATCACTGTTAAAATCTCCCCCCCAAATATAATTTTTTTTGAGTTTTATTAGCGCTTTTTTTAGCGCTGATAAAAGGGGTCTTTATCAGCACTTTTCTGAGCACTGATAAAAGGGACCCCTTTATCTTCGCCTCAATTAACAACATTTTTTAGCGCTGTTAATGCACTTTTCTGGTGCTGATAAAAGCCATGTTTGTAGTAGTGATAGGGACAAAGTTCTAAGAAATAAGACAAATCACCTAGTAAAAGTGCCATAGAAGAACAAAAAGTTCAAGAAGGTAAAATAAGAACTAGAAGATGTGGTGAGATAGAAGTACCCTCAACTATTTTAGTATAATAAATGAAATTTATAGGGTGAAATTTCTGAATGGGGAAGAATGTAATGACCCAAAGTTTTATAAATGAAATTTCCTTTTCAAATGATTTTTTCCCTCATCCAGTAATGGAGTTATAGAAAACCCATGCACTATTTTGGCTATTTTTTGAACCATTATAAGTTATATCCAATTAGATTTAAAATACCATTAAAAATCATAACCATTGGTAATATATCTACTGTATAGCGATCATGATGATTAGTATTTATCAAGGGTGATTATAAAATCTAATTGACACAGACAAAAGAAGAGATGACATTGACTAGTAGAATCACACCCTATGATGCCCATTTATCAAAGATTCTAAGAGAGATAACATAATTTAGATTTTCCCTTAACCAAGACCAATATGATATTCAATAACTAAATTACAATCAAAACCATTTAAGGTATAAGTTAAATCTTATTGATATCATGACCCAAACCATGTTCATCGAACCACCCAAGAAAGTGTCACCATCGCACACCTTACCCTTAGGGCGTATGCTAGTGTAATAAGGGGTTATGTATCTAGAATAAAGTAATATGAAATTTTATATCTTATTTTTTAATTAAATAATTATTATATATATTCCTTTTTATCATTACTTTATAAATGATTATATAATGATTTTGATAAAGTTAGATTTTGATTCGAAGAAAGAAAAATTGAATTTTTGGGAAATATATACTTGCAATTTAGACACTCTTTGACAATTTCATGAATTCTTGAAATAAATTTTATTTCAATAAAAGTTTCTTATTAAATAATATTTATTTAAATATAAATTAAAATATAATTTAATGAAGTCTAATGCAATTTTTTAAGGGTAAAAAAATTTGTTAGTATCGTAAAAACTACTATTTTTTAGAAAATAAATATTTTTATTTAAAAGTGAAAATTATCATACTTAGTAAATTATTTTAGTAAAATAAATATTATTTTTAAAATAATCATGTTTAAATTATCTAATGGATATTTTTTCAAAATTTTTTGAGACAGTCAAATGTTTGGGTAAAAATTTAATACGGTATAAATATATGGTCTGTATTATGACATAATAATAGCCCAAAATTGATTTAATAAATTCTATAAAATGATTCTGCAACCAAAATTATGTTTCCACTTTAAAATAATGTATTTTTAAGTTATTTAATTAATTTCATAAACCTTTAATGAATCCTACAAAACCAATATTATAATTTAAGGCTTTAAAATTAATTCTTTATGAACATGACTCACTTCCACATCACCATGGGTATTATTTTAATGATTTTGGTTCTTATCCTTATAAAATATTTAAAACCACTACTATTTAGTAGAAATCATGGACAAAAACCATGGTATGTTTTGTGTTTTTTTTTTATTTTATCATATAGGGTTCAAAATCTAAGTTTAAAAAAATAATAAAGAATTTCCATCTATTTTGCTATAAAAAACACCCAAAATACCCTTGTTATTCAATAAAACCATTTGAGTATGAATTTAATCTGAATTTACCTCTATATATCCCTCCCATGGTGTTCCCAAGCTCTTAATAATATTCTCTCAAGCTTTTATAAGCATCATCTCAAGGTAAGGGGTCATATCTTCTTTTTTATTTCAAGTACTTTATTTTTAATAAACCTTTTGTTTTAAAAAAATTCACGATGTAATTTATTTCTAAACATATAATTTACTATCCTTATTATTCCTCTATAATTTGAGAACACATTTTTCTCTCATTAATCCTTCCAAAGAACCTTTATTCCCACCCGTTATGCTTCCAAAATTATCCCATGATTTTCCATGCTAAACTTTTGTATTCTTAATACACATCCTCATTTACAATCAAGAGTGTTAACCTAGATATGCCTATACTTCATTGATTTTGGAATTCCATTTATGTAACCCACACTCCTTAATCATGGGATTAAAAGTTATTAAATATATTCTTATGTTGTGTGATCTATGTGGCACACAAATGCTTGTATATGATATGAATGTGATGGGTGGGACCGGAATTATATAGCCCTTTAATGCATTGGTTAATGATTTTATCTTATGAGATAACATCTATAGTGTATGAGAGGTTTTCTTAAGACCACTATGTTTTGATGTATTGGTGGTTACCCTTAACTTTTTTTATAATATCATGTTTTATGTTGTTTCACCATTTCTTATGTTGCCTTGATGTTATCATCTTATACCATGATTTGAAGTTCAAGATTACGATTATCACGTTTCTATGTCATCATGTCATGCATCTTGAATCACTTATACTAGTTTACCTTATGTTATTATTTGATTATCACATTAATAGGATTTATATCTCACCCCTTTCTTATTTACATCCCCAGGTTATCCAGTGTAGTTTTAGATGATCAAACGAATTTAAGTTCATGTTATGAGTTTTTTAAATATTGTTATCATATCACTATTTAACATTATCGTGTTATATAACTAAATACCCAAAGAAACTTGGCCTTTTATTCTTCTAGAATTGTATTCTGTGCATCTTTATTTAATAAATCACAAAATAAGGTATAATAAACATATGGGTTGTCATAGACATGCACTCAAAGATTAACCAATGATGAAGCTCTAGAATTATAATTTCTCTCATGATCCTTATATGTTCTAATTTTCTCAAGGATATCTAGCCTTTTTTCAAACCCTCTTCTTCCTCCATTTTTCATCCTTCCATAAATAGATTTGTGAGCTAATTTGTAACGAGTTTTCCTAAAGAAAATCTTTCATTCCTAAACCTCCTTCCACCAATGATTCACACTCTACAAAAGTGATGGACGAGTTACTTGATAAACAAAGAAGTTAAATAGAGAAATCTAAATCCCCAATTGTGACAAATGGATTCTTGGTTACTGTTGAGATATAGAGATGTATTCCATTGAACTCTTGAGTCAAGTGGCGGAGGCTTAGGGGCTCACATCAAGATTTAACCAAACTTCTTATCATTTGTGTTTTTCCACTATTTACTTTTTTTCATTTCATAATTAAAAATAATATCACATACTTTCATCAATTCAATTTGTTTTTTCCCATTCTTTAATTACTTTCATATTTTCTTTATAAAATTGAATCAAATTTATTGACTATCATGTATTTTATTTATCGCTTTAATATTTATAAATCATTTAATTTTGGAATTAAAATTTTATTTTACTTTAATTTTTTAAAAAGAGAAATTCACCCCCCTCTTTCCATAATATCCAACCAATAAAAAGATACTATAAACCTAGGTTAAGGCTATGACACAACTCCATCACCACACTGCAACTACCACTAAATAAACAAAGACATTAGAATGATGTATCCTAGGGTATAAAACACCACCTAATCCATTCCACAAATACCTTTTAGGAAGAAATGATAAGGGAAACCCAACTCCTCAAGATTTCACAACACAACTAAATCCCATGCTATAACCATACCTAAGTTATTAGATCCATCAAAACTCATCACTCCAAGCCTCTATTCCACATGAACTATACCAAACAGAAAGAAACTTTATAATGCCATAATCATAGCTCTAGAACATAATATCCTCCTACAACTATGATTTCATCTCTAACTACACCAAAAACTCCTCAAACCTCCTCCCAACATATCCTACATTAGAGAGATCACAAAGTAATAGGTCATAAAATCACACTATCACATTATATACCTATCAATGATTCCTATCCTTGAGAACAAAAAATAAAATTAGAAAATAAAGAAGGGTAAGGTCCAAAACAATCATACTAAAATACACCTCTTAGGAATCTCATTACAGCCCAAACATAACCACCAAAAAAGTGAAAACAATAATAAGAATAACTGGAACTCTTAAACAAAAAAAAGTCAATCATTACACTTGGAAATAAGGGAAAAAAGAAAATAAGGTTTAAAAAAAACTTAGGGTACTAGGACCACATCAAAGTTTAATGATACCAAGTAATCTCTTATAGACCACCGTTCCTCCACAACATACAAACTAATTGAATGACACATGCACACAACACCTTCTCTTGACAATCCTATATCTTAATTGATAACTCTATGAATGTCACATCATCCTAAATATCCATCGATCCCTAGTTGATGACATGAGAGTAATCATGAATATACAATTGAAGTTTATAAACATAGAAAATTTTATGGATCTAGTTCAACCACAGTGGAAGAGAAAACTGATACACCCCCTCACCAACATGCTCTAACAACTCAAAAATTACTACAAACTGAGGAGAAAGTTTACTAACCTAACCAAACATCCACTGTCCCTTTGGGTAGAAACCCTAAAGAACCTATGGTCTCCAACCGCAAACTCTAGGGATTTTCACCTATGATCAGAATAGACCTTTTGGACATCATAAATCACCTCTTCCTTCTATCAAACCATCTAGATATTCTCTATCATACACTAAACCACATCAAGACTAAGAACCATTGAATCCCCAAACTCAGTCTATCTCAATGAATATTGACACAATTTCCAATAAAATGCCTTAAATAGAGATATATAGATGGATGAAAGTTATCTATTATTGTAAGAAAACTCAACCAAAGGTTTATTCTTCAACCACAATCCTCCAATGTCTAGAATGAAAGATTACAACATATCGAGATAGTTTGCTCCATTTGGCTATCCAGTTGGGGATGAAAACATTGCTAAGGTATAGCTGGGAACCAAAAGCATGTTGTAATCCCCTATAGATAAATAATTTAAATTCAGGATCCTAACATGAAATTATAGTCCTTTGTACCCCATGGATCCTCACCACTTTTTCTACATACTACCTTTCCAGAGCATCTATGGTACTACACTCCCAAATCACTAGAAATGGTCCAACTTTTTATGTCAATCTACAATCACCCAAATGACATCACATCCTCCCAAGGTCTAATAAATATGGTGATGAAATCCATTAATATTTCATTATAATTCTACTCAAGGACATCTAAGGGTTGAAAAAAACCTTCATGAACATGGTTTTCTACTTTCATCTACCGACGCACCAAAAATTGTACCACAAACACGACCACTAAACTCTTTACCCAGACCACCAAAGATACTTTCTTAAGCCATGATAAATATTGGACACTCTCAAATTTACCAATAATATTGAGTTGTAAAACTCATAGATATTTCCCTCATGTATAGAAAATATAAAAAATATCCTCCCCTAAAACAACATCTGATTTTGACCATACTTTGACCACCCCTTGAAAGCATTACTATAGATGACTCTATCTTACATCACCTCCACCTTTGAGTCTCCCCACCAAGACTCCTCCAACTACCCCAATAAGGAATATTTCAATTTAATATGGTATAATAACCCTCTCCTTTTGATATTATCTACACTAAGGTGCAATGATGTTGGATCCTCCATCGCTCTCCAAGAATCCTCAAACTCTTGAATGACATCTCCCCACAATATCCTGCTCAGTGCATAAACCACAACATTCCCCTTTCCTAGGGTGTAGGATATATAAAAATAATAATCATCAAAAAATTACATCTATCTACACCGGTGTATATTCTGACCCCGATGAGTGAAAATATACCTCAAACTCTTATGGTCAGTGAAGACCACAAATCGCTCATTAATGAGGTAATGTCACCACATATTCAAGAAAAGAACTAAGAACACCAAATCTAGGTTGTGGGTGACATAGTTACACTCATGGGTATGTAACTAAATAGAACTATAAGTTATCATTTCCCTTTGATGAATCAGAACACATCCTAAGACCATATGGGAAGTTCAAAAAAGACCTCAAACATCACCCCTTCCTCTAAAAACCGAAGCACTGGGTCACTAATAATATTCTCCTTCAGGTAGTCAAACACTTTTTAACATTGATCAATCTAGAAAAATGTATAGTACTTCCTATTCAGATCCATTAATGGGACTAAAATCCAAGACAATCTAGACATAGACTTCTAGTAGTATCCTATATGACCAAGGAAGCTAAAAACACCAATTACGTTCCTGGGTGCCACCCAAGAAACAAATGCCTTGATCTTTTATTGATATATGGAAACACCCTAATGAGACAACATATGTACAAGAAAGTGAACCTCACACATCTAAAAATTTAACTTGGACATATTCACATAGGTTTGATGGTGTCTAAGAACCTTTAGGAAAACTCTAAGGTTCTCGATATTCTCCTACTTAACTTTGAGTATGTAAGGATGTCATCAATGAACATGACCATGAGATGATATAGGAACTCATTGAATAAAGAGTTCATGAGTACCATGAATATAGTTATCATGTTTGTGACATAGAATTGCATGAATATGAAATCAAAGTGTTCATACCTATAACAGAAGGCATTCTTCAGGATATCCTCTTCCTTAACCCTCATTTAGTGATATCCAGGTCATAAATATATCTTCAAAAACCAACTAAAACATCTCAATTAGTTGAATAGATAATCCATAATTGGAATATATTTTCAAATAGATCATCTATCTGGTAGTCCACACATAGTCTTAGACTACCACTTACCTATTTTGCCAACAAAATTGGATCACCAAACAAAGATACACTAGTTTGGATATAACTCTATCCAAAAATCGATGTCATAATGAGGGGTAGTGTTGAAACCTCATCTTGGAAGACATATAGAAACTCATAAATGAATCTGGGAGACTCTAATAGATAATAATCTACTAAAAACTCTTCCAACTAAGATAATAGAGGCTTCATATTCCTTCCACCCATCTGATTTCCCGCTCACCAACAAACACCACTCTCTATCCTCCCACATAAAAAATGAAACACTTCTCTAGAAGCTATAAAAAATACACACATAGACTAAAACTAATACATGAAAAGTATGAAATAATATATCTATATCTATAATAGGAAAAAGTCACCCATTGACTGATGCTACCTCATCATCTATTTACCCCTCGACACACATCAAAAAATATAACCTGAACTCCAACTAGCATGGATAACACCATGGGAAATGAAATTATATCCACATTTATTCCTAATGAATGTATTAAAGAGACCAAAAAAAGAATTGTGAAGATATAGAATCAAATAATTAAGAAACTAAGGTAGACGATAAACTTATCACACATTAGACAACCTCTGGCCCCTCTGGCATTAACATCTGTCCACGCCCAACCCCTATGCCTCGCTATTAAAGACCTCCATGGATACAATCAATTATAGGTCCTTAAAGATGAATCAAATCATGGTTATACCTATAATATCTGCATATCCCCTAAATGGGGTATAATGCTATTGACCTAGTTACTGAAGAAACGTCAGAGGCCCCTACTACTGATATGACCTCATGGGAATTTGTTGATGTCGCTACTGTGGATGAAAAGGGGCCTGAACGCCCACACCAAACTGACTTACCTAATGGGTCAGGAACTAGTAATACTAATGATTATGAACAACATAAGAAAAAAATACCATCATAGAGCCCTTGATTGACACCCAAGAACCTCTGGCCCTAGAAAATCACAAAGTAGATTATTGCACCCAACTCCTAGTTGATCGAAAAATCAGCTGTCCGGACATCCATGACCCCTACCTAAAGTTATTCAACCTAAGAAAATCTTCTAAACTCCCTCTATAGTCACTCCTACCCAAAATTGAATTAACTCGATTACTACCACTTTCTTCAACACTACCAAATATGTAAGAAGAATAAATGGGGTGATTGCATATTTGATCACTAGACACAACGTCTCCTCAAGGCACCACACTCGAGAATACTTTTTCTAGATATAGTTCATAAGTGAAACATAGGAATTCCTTAAACCTAATCCGGAGCCCAATTTTAAGAACTCCGATCTTCGTTTCAGGTATGTTTTTCCTTTTCTGGCCGTTTTTGAGAAAAAGAGGAAAATATGGAAATTTTCAAGTACACGCCGTGCACTTTATGAGTACATGTCGTGTACTTTTCTCCCACATGAGGCCATGTGATGGCCGTGTCCAGGCCACCCACACGGTGTGTAGTGGTGACGTGGAGTCCTCTTAATGTGGTGTACAGAAAGGGTGAGTACATACCATGTACTCATGAAGTACACGCCGTGTACTTTTCTTTTTATTTCATTAATCGGATTGGGGTTGCATCTTAAACCTATTTTCATCTTCTTCTCCACCTAATTACGTTCAGAGCGTTCGAGGAGGCCGAATCTTCCCTGAGCCACCGATCCGTCACCGGTTATCCGAATCGAACACCGTCGGTTGCAATAGAATCTCAGCGATCTTCTCCGTTCTAGGCTGATTCATAGGCCAAGTTTCAAGTATATTGATCTCCTAGGATTGAGGTAGGTGGTTTGTTTCCCTAAGTTTAATGTCTTTGAGTTTTTGGTGCAAAAGTGCCGGATACCCATGTATCGGGTATCTCGGGTTAGGGTTTTGATCTTGTATTGTTATTTACCTTATATTTCATGTATTATTGAGGTTATTAGATGATGGATTATTGCTTGTTAGAATGTTTGAGGATCACCCCAAGGGTGTTTCCCCCTGTTTTGGCTGTTTATCACCGTTTGGCTTAGGTTGCCTGTGAGGCATACCTTGTTGCATTGTTAGCCTTCCTTGATATAATTGATTTCATGTATTTCCTGCTGTTTATATTCTTTTCATTCATTATATCTATTATCCAAGTAGTTTGTTGAGCTTACTTTGGGTTGATAAAGTCGATTATGCACGACTACACTACTCAGGGCTGTGGGAACCTGGTGTGGTAAACTAAAGAGGGAATTGATGATTAAGGGATTCCCTGGAGAGTCTGTTATAAATTAGAATCATTCGCAGGACCTACGAGAATGAGACTTTGTTCTTCCTTATAGTTTACTTAGTTAAGTATCGAGACTATAGGGGGAATTAGATGTAAGTGCTTCTGTAGAGAGTCTATAGTTATCATTCAAAGACTGCAGGGGAATTGACGGTGAGAGCTTCCCAGAGTGTCTATGCCTTTATATGTTTACTTGACTAGAGGGGTCTTCTAGTGTGATCCACCTAGAGAGTCACCATGATTATCGTTTGGTTAGTTGTCATGAGTCCACCATGCCAAAGAACAATCTTGAGTTTGTGCTGCTTCCTATTAGGTAGTCTGCTGAGATACCTGTTGTGTTTCTTACTATGCCTTGAGAATATAGAGCTATTTTCTAGATTCCTTGGTTGATAATTTAATGAGTGAATTAAATTAATAAATAAATGTTATTGGAGATTGGTAGGATTGTTTACTTAAGAGTACTCCTATTTCTCTACTGCATTTATTTCCTTTACTTTTTCTATATTGCTCACTGACAGTAGGAAACAGATCTTGTGGTGATTGCCTACTGGGATTAGTCTCACACCCTGTTTGGTTCCTGCTTTTTGGCCCAAACAGGTTATATGGTTGTAGATGTGGATAGGGATTGTGGCCCTTCTACTTCAGGTACATGATTTCTGGTTGGAGCTGGAGAGCATAGGATCGAGCTTAGACTTGCGATGCAGCTGGAGTTGCTGTTTAATTTTAGTACTTTGTTCTCAGTTGTATTTCAGCACGTTGTTGTGTTTTCTTCTTTCCTTAGATACATGTTCCATGCTGCATCATTATTATATTATACATTGCCTCCGCTATTTAGTTTCATTTGTTGTATACTGTTTACTGCTTCTACTGTTGACTGTTATTTCTTGTACCTTGTATACCTTACCAAATGAGGGCATAGTTTCCACAATAACTTACCAAGGCCCTCACTGCTAGTCGGTAGCCTCTGGCATTTGGGGAAATGCACTTGAGGTCATGTGGCGAACCGGGAATGGGGAACCAGTTGAGGGGATCCGAATTTGGGTCGTTACAAAGTGGTATCAGAGGAGTTTCTTTCCTTTTCTATTGACATACTATTTAGCGACATTAGAAACGGATAAGAAGGAATAGGTAAATAGTAAATAGCTATGACCGGGCATTCTAGAACCTGTGTATAGGGAAAAATCCAGATTACCTCTAATATTGCAATTTTCGAGCTTTTACAAATGTTACAGTTTAATTGATTTCACCGCTGGGTGGTGCACTTGTTTTGTGCTATTACTATTTGTATGATTGTGGTTCTATTTTGTTGCAACCCAATGAGATGAGGGTATGCCATCTCTTGTATCATATAGGCACTTGTTAGAAAATCAAATGTCAGGAATTGTTTCCATTCCATATAGATTGAAGTAGAATTTTCATGCTGTTGTGATAGAATTTGTGATAGAAGATGCATGATGTTATGATAGCTGCTATGATAGAATACCTGCTATGTTGATAGGGTATCGTTTTTTTAGAGATTCTTTATCATGGACGCCAAACTTGGTCTTATAGGTGTTATGGGCCCACGAGGATTGGAATTTGGTGGATCGTGAGTTGTTATACTTTTTACTTGTTATATCCATCGTTATGATGCCAAACTTTGATTCGCGGGGAGTATGGGCCCCCAAGGATCAGAATTGGTACCTTAACACTTGTTTTCTGTGTTTTCTTGGCTCCGGTGTAGTTCTTAGGCTACTGTCTGGAAAAACCTAGAATACACGGCGTGTACTTTATGCATACATGCTGTGTAGTTTTTAGCTGTGTCCCTGAACGTGTTGGGCAGAGACACGAGGTTGTAAAGTTTCCTATAGGAACACGCCATGTACCTGCTTAGCATGTCGTGTAGTCTGGAATAGGTATCCTGCCGTGTCACAAACAACACGGTCTGGGTTTTTCCTTAAAGTTCATGTTGTGTCCCTTGGGAACACACCGTGTATAGTTGATCGTGTAGCCGGTCATGTAGCTAACAGAACGGGTTGGTGTTATCCTTCCGCGTACACGCTGTAACCGTATGGAACACACCGTGTAGTGTCGACCGTGTGTCAGGACGTGTCACTAACAACACGGGCCAGGTGAGGCATGTCAAGTACACGCCGTGTCTCCTTTGACATAATGTGTAGTAGTGGTCCGTGTATCGGTCCATGTGACTAATGACACAGATAGGGGAGAGATCTAAAGGACACACCGTGTAGTGGAAAAGAACACCGTGTGGTTTCCTGTTGGGACACTCTGTGTTCCCAGCTGTGTAGGAGTGAACGGGCAGGGAGGAAAAGGGTTAGTACATGCCGTGTAGTTTAATAACATTCCGTGTAGCTGGGTAGTTTAAACAGAAATGTATGGACAAGGTACACGCCCAGGGAAAACTTTTAAGAAACACGTTGTGTAGTAATACTACACACTGTGTAGTCATGTTTTCCCTAATTGTTTTTAATGTTTTTCTCTCCTGTTCCATTTTTCTCTCTTAAGTTTCATCTGTGTTCATCGTTAATGAAGGCGTGATTTTGACCTTTCTTGAGCTATGGCACCAAGACGTCCTCCTGTTGCACGCCAGGAACCAGGTAGTGACCGTACGCCTCATATGACAAATCAGGGACTACCAGTAGCTCCACCTATCGTTTTGAACATGGAACCTACAGTGATTCCAGAAACTGGTGTCAATGCTCAGTTCAGAGAGGGTTTCATGAGATTCATGCAGACCTTCCAGGGAGCTCCGCATCCTTCCTCGTCTATGGCAGAGCTGACGCAGGTTTTTCAGTAGTAGCACCCTCCCACGTTCACAGGGGATGGAGGACCACAGGCTGCAGAGTCATTGATAGAAGCCATGCTGACCATATTTGAGCATCTGGAGACACCTCTGGAGAGGAGAGTGAATCTCGCGACTTATATGTTGCGATATTCCTCCAAGAGATGGTGGGATGTGGTTTCGCAGACAGGGCACCAATAGGCTATGACTTGGGATGAGTTTCATCGTACGTTCTACGACTACTTCTACCCGGCGACACTGAGGGCCGATAGAGCTAGAGATTTCATGAACCTAAAGCAGGGTACTCTCACAGTTATGGAGCATTCCTCCCACTTTATAGAGTTATAGTTTTTCACTCCCATTCTGGGGAATGGCGAGCTGTTTTTGGCAAGGAAGTTTGAGGAAGGCCTCAAACCGGACATCTGGTCATAGGTGAACGTCTTTAAGTTGAATTATATCACTCTGATAGTCAACCAAGCACTTATTATAGAGAGAAACCTGAGGGAGGCTGAAGCTGTGGACCAGGGCGGTTCAACATCCAAGGATGATTCTCTCCAGATAGACAACAGGAAGCACCACCGAGTGTCTACACGAGGTGACTCGAGGAAGCGAGGTATTCCTTCTAGTAAAAGGGATCTTCCCTCTAGCAACCAAGTGGCATGTTATTAGTGTAGAATAAGTGGGAATAAGAATCCCCAGTGCCTGAGGGACCCATTGGAGTGCCGATCTTGCGGCAAGATGGGTCATCTGCAACGCTTCTGCAAGGTTATTTTGCCAGCAGCTAGTAAAGGAGGACCAGTTTTGACTCCGCGTATAGAAGTAATATTACCAGTTCCGCAACAGACTTGGGGATGGAGTTCTTCATGTCGTTTAGGCCAGGGTAGAGGTCGTGGACACAATGGTAAGGCTCAGGGAGGAGCAATATAGGGATCTCAGGCTGCTACGCAGGGCCGCGGTATAGGCCAAAATTTTGCTATAGAGTAGATTTATCAGGATCAGGATCCTGGACCTTCTATAGTTTGAGGTATGATTTTAGTAGTCTCAGTTTTATCCTCTGCACTTTTCGATACAAGAGCTTCTCATATCTTTATTTCTGTACATACTGTGGAAATCCTTAGACTTACTATTTATACTTCTGAGAATATGATGATGCTAGACACTCCCTTGGGAATTAGAACTGCTAGCATGCATCAGTGCTTAGACTGCCCCATCGAGTTTGGTGGGTGTCATTTTTCGTGGAGTCTCTATGTTTTGGAGGTGGCAGGATATGATTTCATTCTTGGGATGAACTGTTTAGTTCCCTTCCAGGCCTTTGTCAATTTCTATCGCCGCAGGGTGAGTTTCACATCACCAGAGGGCAAATCTTTTCTTCACAAGGGCGAATGGGATGTCCAGGCGAGCAGAGCTGGACTAGAGCATCATGGGTTGGGCGGTGTTACAGCCTAGATTTCTAGGTTATATCTAGATGACCACGGGACTTCTCAGGTAAATTTTCCTCCAGTGGTTGATCACTTTCCAGATGTCTTTCTAGAAGACTTTTCAGGTTTGCCTCCATAGCGAGAGGTAGACTTCTCTATTGATCTTGTGCCAGAAGTGGAACCAGTGTCCATTACTCCTTATAGGATGGCTACACCTGAGTTGCAGGAGCTCAAGAAGTAGTTGGAGGATTTGCAGACAAGGGGTTTCATCTGACCCAGTACTTCTCCTTGGGGTTTGCCTGTCCTGTTTATGAAGAAGGCAGACGAAACCCTTAGGCTTTGTGTGGATTATCGGAAGCTGAACTGGTTGACAGTCAAGAACCTATATCCATTGACATGGATAGATGATCTCTTTGATTCACTTCGAGGAGCCAGATTGTTCTTAAAGATTTAATTGAGATCTGGCTACCATCAATTGCGTGTCATACCATCTGATATACCTCTTACAACCTTTCGGAGCAGGTATAGTCAGTATGAGTACTTGGTTATGCCGTTTGGTCTCACGAACGCACCAGCAGTTTTCATGGCGCTGATGAACAGAGTTTTCCATCCTTACTTGGATTCCTTTGTGGTGGTTTTCGTGGATGAAATCTTGGTGTACTCTCACACTCGACACGACCATGCTACCCATCTTGAGATCATTTTGAGTACACTAAGGGAGCATCAGTTATATGCTAAGCTCTCAAAGTGACACTTTTGGATGGACAAGGTTCACTTCCTGGGTCATGTCATCTCAGAGACATGAGTATCAGTAGACCCAAAGAAGGTGAGAGCAGTTGTCACCTGAGAGCAGTCGAAGAACGTCTTTGAGGTATGAAGTTTCTTAGGGCTGGCTGGTTACTACAGTCAGTTTATACAGGACTTCTCATGCCTAGAAGCACCGTTGATGGGCTTGACTAAGAAAGGGGTGAAGTATGTTTGGTCAGAATCCTGCGATTCAGCCTTCCAGGAGCTGAAAGGGAGATTTACTTCAGCACCGATTCTAGTTTTACCAGAGCCGGGCAAGAGTTATACAGTTTTCTGTGATGCATCGGGCATCGGGCTTAGAGCAGTGCTTATGCAGGAGGATCATTTTTTTTGCATACGGATCTCGGCAATTGAGGACACATGATAAGAACTATCCTATGCATGACCTAGAGTTGGCTCTAGTTTTTCATGATTTGCGTTGTTGTAGACATTATCTTCTGGGAGAGAATTTTGTGGTGTATACTGACCACAAGAGCCTCAAGTACATATTCATGTAGCATGACTTGAATTTGAGACAGCGGAGGTGGGTTGAGTACCTACAGTCTTTTGATTTCGAGCTTGCCTATACGCCTGGGAAAGGAAATGCAGTGGATGAGGCACTGAGCAGGAGGACTCAGATACAGGCAGTTCAGGAGGCCAACAGTGAGTGGCAGCTTATGGATCTGTTCTCTGAGTTTTATTTGAAGGTGCATGACAGACAGGGGTAGACTTTACTATCTTCTGTAGCCGTTACCTCTATGCTTCTCGACTGAGTTCGGATGAGGCAGTTATCAGATTCTGAAGGCCTAGTCCTATGGGAAAGTTTGTCAGGAGATAACCCTCTTCCCGGATGGACCATAGGCGAGGATTAGATCTTGAGTTTCCAAGGACGCGTATGGGTGCCAGCAGATATATGTGAGGAGCTGATGCAAGAATTTCATTCCTCAATCTGGGCAGTTCATCCTAGCATCACCAAGATGTATCCTGATCTACACCTCCAGTATTGGTGGCCAGGTATGAAGAGAGATGTTGTTGGTTTTATCATGAGATGTTCCACTTGTCAGTAGGTGAAGGCAGAGCACCAGTGACCGACACGGCTTTTACAGTAGATACCCATTCCTGAGTGGAAGTGGAATGATGTCACGATGGACTTCGTGACAGGGTTACCGAGATCGCCTCTAGGGAATGATGTGGTATGGGTTGTCATTGACAGGCTCACGAAGGTTTCTCACTTCTTGTCGATTAAGGAGACCTTCGGTGTTGATGAGCTTGGACGGTTGTACATCTGTGAGATTGTACGCTTTCATGGGGTTTCGAGTACAATCATTTCAGATATGGATGCCCACTTCACGTCACATTTCTAGCAAGGGATACAGAGGGCTTTGGGTATATAGGTACTTCTGAGTACAGCTTACCACCCCCAGACAGATGGCCAGTCCGAGCACATAGTTCAGGTTCTAGAGGACATGCTATGAGCATGTGTCCTTGATTTTGGAGGTTCTTGGGAGAGACATATACCTCTAGTGGAGTTTTCCGATAATAATAGTTTTCTAGAAACTATTCAGATGACACCTTATGAGGCTTTGTACGGTAGGCTGTGCCGATCACCCTTGTGTTGGCTGGAGGCAGGAGAGGCAGCTATGCTGGGACCTCATCTTGTTCAGGAGACCATAGAGCAGGTGGAGTTGATTCGAAAAAGGATAGCTACTGCACGGGCTTGGCAGAAATCTTATGCTGATCAGCGGAGACCACCTTTGGAGTTTATAGTCGGGGATCAGGTTTTCCTACGTGTTACCCCGAGGTTGGGACACAAGAGGATCAGGAGACAGGGTAAGATTTTAATGAGATACGTTGGGCCGTTTGAGAATCTGGAGAGAGTCGGGCTGGTTTCTTATAGGTTGCAGTTGCCTTAGAGGTACCAGGCTATGCACGACATCTTCCATGTTTCTCAACTTCACAGCTATTTCTCAGACCCATCTCATGATTTTTAACCCGAGGAGGTTGAGCTGGAGTAGGATGTATCGTTCGAGGAGCATCCTATCAGGATTTTTGATCATAGTGCAATGATAATCCGTGGCTGGTCTCTTCCTCTGGTACGGGTGCTATGGAAGCACGGTCGTGTATAGGACGAGAGTTGGGAGAGGGAGGCCAATATGCGATCACAGTGGCCAGAGTTGTTTGAGGTTTCTTCTTCACCACCATGTTAGGGAAATTTGGGGATGAAGTTCTTTAAGGGGGGAAGTTTGTAAGAACTTAGATCTTTGTTTTAGGTATGTTCTTCCTTTTCTGGTTGTTTTTGAGAAAAAGAGGAAAATCTGGAAATTTTCTAAGTACACGCTATGTACTTTTCTCTCGCGTGAGGCTATGTACTGGCCGTGTCTGGGCCACACACATAGTGTGTAGCGGTGATGTGTAGGCCACTTAATACGGTGTACAGAAAGGGAGAGTACTCGCCATGCACTCATGTAGTACACGTCGTGTACTTTTATTTTTATTTCATTAATCGGACTGGGGCCACGTCTTAAACCTATTTTCATCTTCTTCTCCGCCTAATTACATCCAGAGCATCCAAGGAGGATGAATCTTCTCCGAGCCACCGATCCGTCACCAGTTATCCGAATAAAACACCGTCAGTTTCAATAGAATCACAGCGATATTCTCCGTTCTAGTCCGATTCACAGGTCAAGGTTTAAGTATATCGATCTCCTAGGATCGAGGTAGGTGGTTTGTTTCCCTACGTTGAATGTCTTTGAGTTTTTGGCGCAAAAGTGCCGGATACCCATGTATCAGGTATCTAGGGTTAGGTTTTTGATCCTGTATTGTTATCTGCCTTAGATTTCATGTATGCTTGAGGTTATTAGATGATTGATAATTTCTTGTTAGCATGTTTTAGGATCACCCCATTGGTGTTTCCCCCTGATTTGGCTGTTTATCGCCGTTTGGATTAGGTTTCCTGTGAGGCATACCTTGTTTCATTGTTTTCCTGCCTTGATATAATTGATTGCATGTATTGCATGCTGTTTATATGCTTTTGATTCATTGTAGCTATTAGACAAGTAGTTTTTTGAGGTTACTTTGGGCTGCTAAAAGTCGATTACGCACGACTACACTACTCAGGGCTGTGGGAACCTGGTGTGGTAGACTAAAGAGGGAATTGATGACTAAGGGATTCCCTGGAGAGTTTGTTATAAATTATAATCGTTCATAGGACCTACATGAATTGGACTTTGTGCTTAATTAGAGTGTCCTTAGTTACCTATCGAGACTATTAGGGGAATTAGACATAAGTGCTTACTCAAAGCGTCTATAGTTATCGTTGCAAGACCGCAGAGGAATTGACAGTGAGAGCTTACCAGAGTGTCTGTGCCTTTTTATGTTTACTTGACTAGAGGGTTCTGCCAATGTGTTCCACCCATAGAGTCACCATGATTATCATTTGGTTGTTTGTGACGATTCCACTATGCCAAAGAACAAGCTTGAGTTTGTACAGCTTGCTATTAGGTAGTCTGCTAAGATACCTGTAGCGTTGCTTGCTATGCCTTGAGAATATAGAGTTGTTTTCTAGATTCCTTGGTTGTTAATTTAATGAGTGAATTAAATTAATAAATAAATGTGAATGGATATTGGTAGGATTTTTTACTTTGGAATACTCCTGTTTTTTTGCTGCATTTATTTCCTTTACTTTTTCTGTATTGCTCACTGATAGTAGGGCACAGATCTTGTGGTGATTGCCTACTTGGATTAGTCTCACACCCTGTTTGGGTCCTGATTTTCGGCCCAAACAGGTTATATGGTTGCAGGTGTGGATAGGGATTGTGGACCTTCTACTTCAGGTACATGATTTCTGGTTGGATCTGGAGAGAATAGGATCGATCTTAGGCTTGTGATGCTGCTGGAGTTTCTGTTTACTTTTAGTACTTTGTTCTCAGTTGTATTTCAGCACGTTGTTTTGTTTTCTTCTTTCCTTAGATAAATGTACCATGCTACATCATTATTATATTATACATTGCCTCCACTGTTTAGTTTCAGTTGTTGTATATTGTTTACTGCTTCCGCTATTGACTGTTATTTTCTGTACCTTGTATACCTTACCAAATGAGGGCATAGTTTCCCCAATAAATTACCAAGGCCCTCACTGCTAGTCGGCAGCCTCTGGAGTTTGGGGAAATTCTCTTGAGGTCATGTGGAGAACCGGGGCACCAGTTGAGGGTCTCTAGATTCAGGTCGTTACAAAGTGGTATCAGAGGAGTTTCTTTCCTTTTCTATTGACTTACTGTTTAGCGACATTAGACAGGGATATGACGGAATAGGTAAATGGTAAATAACTATGCCCGGGTGTTCTAGAACCTGTGTACATGGAAAAATCCAAATGACCTCTAATATTGTAATTTTAGAATTTTTGAAAATGTAACAGTTTAATTGATTTCACCATTGAGTGGTGCACTTGTTTTGTGCTATTAATGTTTGTATGATTGTGGTTCTATTTTGTTGCAACCCGATGAGATGAGGGTATTCCATCTCATGCATCATATAGGCACATGTTAGAAAATCACATGTCATGCATTTTTCCATGCCATATAGATTGCATTATAATTTTCATGCTGTTGTGATATAATTTGTGATAGATGATGCATGCTGTTGTGATAGCTGCTGTGATAGAATACCTGTTATGTTGATAGGGTATCGTTTGTTTAGAGCTTCTTTATCATGGATGCCAAACTTGGTCTTAGAGGTGTTATGGTCCCACAAGGATTGTAATTTGGTGGATCATGAGTTTTTATACTTTTTTACTTGTTATATCCATTGTTATGATGCCAAGATTTGATTCACGAGGAGTATGGGCCCCCACGGATCAGAATTTGGCACCTTAACACTTGGTTTCTTTATTTTTTGGGCTCCAGTGCAGTTCTGAGGCTAATGTCCAAAAAAACCCAGAATACACGACATGTAATTTATTTATACACACTGTGTAGTTTTTAGCCCTGTCCCTGACTGTGTTGGGCAGAGACACAGGGTTGTAAAGTTTCCTATAGGAAGACGCCGCGTACCCGCTTAGCACGCCGTGTAGTCTGGAATAGGTATCTGGCCGTGTATCGAACAACACGGCCCGGGGTTTTCCTTCAAGTTCATGCCATGTACCATGGGAACACACCGTGTATAGTTGATCGTGTATCCGGCTGTGTAGCCAACAACACGAGTTGGTGTTATCCTTCCGCGTACACGACGTGTCCGTATGGAACACACCGTGTAGTTTCGACCATGTGTCAGGCCGTGTCACTAACAACACGGGCCAGGTAAGGCATGTTAAGTACATTCCATGTCTCCTTTGACATGTTGTGTAGTAGTGGTCCGTGTGGCAGTCCGTGTGACTAACAATACAGATAGGGGAGATATCTTAAGGACACGCCGTGTAGTGGAAAAGCACGCCGTGTGGTTTCCTGCTGGGATAGTCTGTGTTCCCAGCCGTTGTTTCGCGCGGAATCCGGGGATGACCTCCTGGACGGGAGATTAAAACGTTCTGATCGGTTTCTAACGGGTTTGTTCGTAGAACCGGAAACATCCAATGATTCCACATCCGTTTGGACCTACTTTCCAAAGGCAGGCGCTCATTAGCTTGTGGGATAATGAGGCTTAGGAATTTGCATTGGTCGAGAGGATGGGAGGTCGGACTCATCACACCTTTTTGAGGGGAATTATTGTCTACTCCGGGACTCTCTTTATAGATTTAAGTTAAGTTCGTGAATCCTTATTACATTACCAAGTATAAAATGAGCTTTCCTTTAGTTTTAACAATCAATGATTAAATATGCAAGAAATTTAGAGAATCTTTTATATGTATTTGAGGTTCTTCATCAATATAGAATCATCTATATTTGTTTTAGAGATTCTTGGTCAATGGTATCCTTCAAAACATTTATATAAAAGTCTCTTGGTCATTTTGATGACCAGGCTGGTTTTAAAGCCACTCAGTGGGGCACTTGAAGTTTATCGTCATTCAGAAGGACAGAGATTATTTCAATGTTGGGATCGAACCCATAAATGGGCTACCTACGTATCCTTTGTTTTGAAAAAGGAATCAGAACCCACGTAGTTCGAGGAATGGGATATGATGTTTTATGATTGATGGCTCAAAGATGAATGTCATAATTACTTTTACACTCTAAGCTCACGTGAGTCATGCTCGGTGTGAGAAACAAGAGGTATTGGTAAAATTTAGACAATTGTGCCATAAAAGATGCAATCATAAGAATTTGTTTTGGGTCTTATGTATAGATGACTGCCCAGATAGACGAAGGTTTAGGATTTACTTTTAGGGAGAAAATCCAAGAACAGGGTCCACAAAGTTATATGTGCTTCATGGAGATTTGAATACTCTAATCTTGGGGCTTACTCCTAAGGAGGATGCCCAAGTTAGGAGGGGACTTATGATTGGGTTTTATTCCTGAAAAGGAAACCCAAATCAAAGATAATTTATGACTTGTTAAGAGAAATTTTAAGAGACTTGGGGCTTACTCCTAAGAAGGATGCCCAAGATTTATGACTAGGACTTATTCCTGAGAAGGAAGCCTAGGTTAGGGGACTTGGGGCTTACTCCTGAAAAGGAAGCCCAAGGTTATGACTGAGTCTTATTCCAGAAAAGGAGACCCAGGTTAGGGATTAAGGTTTGGGGCTTACTCCTGAGGAGGATGCCCAAGATTAAAGGACTTGATTGGGGCTTATTCTTAAGAAAGATGCCCAGATCAAAGGTTTTTATAACTGGGGATTTATTCCTGAAAAGGAGACCCAGGTTAGGATTCTCTCATCTTAAAGGATGAGGTTGAAATGAATGAACTCTCAATCTTTGGTGACATAAAGATGTTTAAATCACTAGGTTTTGAGAGATATTTCACAGAATTCCTTTCAGATAAGGATGTCAAATCAAGAAATCATGCCATAAATGGCTTTGAAGAGTATCTTGAAGACTGAATCTTGAATAGGAAGGGTGAAATGGCTTAAGAGGGGTAAAAATGGGCAAGATGGGCACCCAAAAAGCTAGGGGCGCGCAAGTCTTGAAAGGCGCGCAAGTCCTGCGGCGGCGCGCAAGTATTGGTCGCACAAGTATACTTGCGCGACATGAGGGGTACTTGCGTGATTTTCAACCAGTATTGAAATGCTTGAGCGACTCTTTATAAAACCCTTTACCATCCTCTTCAGGTTCTTCCAGAAGAGGGACGCGCAAGTTATATTGCAGGAATTAAGTAGGCGCACAAGTGTTTGATAAGTTTCAACACTTAGGCCTTCCTTTTTCTCTTTAGATCTTCCGTTCTAGGTAAGAAATTACCTTAGAAGTGTTCCGGAAGCTTTGAGAAGAGACTTGGGCGTCGGGAGCTTCAATCCGAGTTTCTGGAAAAAGATCCTCCCGAATGGGGGGCCCACAGGGTCTATTTATAGGCAAAAGAAGACCCCGGGCGGTTACCGGGCGGTTACCAGGCGGTTACCACATATGTCGCGCAAGTCCCTTGCACGAACATGAGGAGTCGCGCAAGTATTGAGGCGGCGCGCAAGTGTACTTGCGCGACCAAGAGGGAACTTGCGCGATATATGGGCAATGTTCTCCTTTTTTATCCCTTTGTCGATTTTTGATGTTTCTTCAAAGGATTAATCACTTTGAGCTCAGATATTCCCTTTTCCGATCTTTAGATTCTGTGACGAAAGGAGCGTCAACAAAAGTCCCCCCTCAGAGTTGGATCCGGAGAGAAAATGAGGATTTGACTCTGAGGAAATTGAATTCCTCAAAAGAAAAAGGGATGGCGCGCAAGTCTTTCAGCGTCAGTGGGTGGCGCGCAAGTCTGCGTCGCGCAGGCTTTGAGCGCTCTGGGTGCGGCGCGCAGATAGGCCCCCTGGCCTATAAATATACCGCTTCCGGCCGTAGATGGCATCTGAAGTTCCGGATTTCTCGAGCTCTCGCCGCGCAAGTCTTCCTCACCGCGCAAGTCCCTTGTTTTCACTGTTTCTTCGCTGCCGCGCTACTCTCAAGGTAATAGGGCTGGCGCGGTAATACTTGCGCGACCAAAACTTGCGCGGCACATGTATCACTTGCGCGACATCTCCATACTTGCGCGCCTTAATGCCTTAGCCATTTTTTTCAAATTCTTTCACAAATTTTATGAAAAATAAAACCCATTTAAGAGTTTAATTTATTCAACTCCTGTGCAGATTCAATGGCTCTTAGACCTGGATTAATTGATGAACTGGCTAGCAAGCGGATAGATGATATGATGAATATCATTGGCCCTGATTACTATACTGTCAAAAACATCACTCTTCCAGATTTGGCTAAGTATCTGAAGAAATATCATCACGACTTTCCTCACTGCACTTACCTACCTTTGTATGGTCATGGTCATCTGCAAGAAGTCATTATTCCAGAAGTAAAGAATTATCTTCCATTTTCTTGGTTTCAGAATTATACCAATTTTGCTTCAGCAAATATCTCAGGCGGAGGATCATTTCAAACTGCTGGAACAGTGGAGAAGGCTTATGTGATGCATCATAGCCCTTGCACACCAGATCTGAAAAAACATACACCTGAGCTTCAACCACATTGTCATCCTTCAATCTTCCGAAATGCTCAGATGGATCAATCCAAAGGCTGGAAGAAAAGTTGGGATTTCCGTCCTGGGGGAGGTGTGAAACCAACTTGGATGTGGGTATACTGGGTGCGACAGACTTGCGCAGAGTTTATTGAGGATCTGAAGAAAGCTGCAATATATGAGGCTGTTTGGGTTGGGCAAACATATATTTACAGACATGATATCTTCGTGCCAGAGATACTCAGCCATTGGAGTCCAGCGACTAATTCTTTCCACTTGACTCATGGAGAAGTAGGTATCAGTTTGTGGGATGTCCACAAGATTTCAGGAGCTCCAATCTTGGGCGATATGTATGATGAATTCATTCCTCCCAAGGTGACTTGGAATGATCCAGAGAAGACTCCTGCTTTGGCTCTAGAATTATTCAAAATCTTTCACAAGCTCAAGAGTTCAGAGACCTCATTAACTCATTTCAGAAAAGATATCCATCCGGAAGAATGGATGAATGTGTTTCTTACTGAGAAGAAAGGGATGGAGCCAAAGGAAAAAGGATCCAAGAAAAAGAAATCCAAGGATACCCGGCCCAGACGTCCTACCACTTGTCCAAAACCTGAGAAGAGAGGAGCTCCTGGCACATTCTGGCCAACTCTAGAAGCAGGAGAGTTTGAAAAATGGGGCTATGAAGTGAATCAAAGAATTCCAAAGAAAACTCGTCTGGCGGGTTTCTTGGCAATGTGGCTCAGTATTTATCTCTTGCCGGTCAGGGATTCGAAGGGAGGCGTTAGGCCAGGGAACTTCGTCATTGCGGCCAAGTTGGCTGAGGGAAAAATGGTTGGGTTAGCTACCCCCATTTTAGCAAAGATTCACAGGAGTTTACTTCACGTCTTCCAGGGTAAATCTACTTTAAGAATAGTGGGACCATTCCAGGTTTTGTGGGGATGGATCGCCACTCACTTCAGGACTTACAATGTACAGAATGGATTACAAATTCCTGGAAGCTCTTTCAGACCATCAGTGCAAGAATTCTCTGGAATTGCTCCATTAGATGTCAATGGTTATGACATAAAAGTAAGACTAAGCATGTATAAGGAATTCAACTTCTTTCCTTATGGAAGTCCGCCATCTGGGCGGTTTGTTGATGATGGGAAAGCCCCTTTGGATTTGAGGGCATACATGCTAGCTTGCAGGGATGGCGTGTTAGTAGCCAGGATTGATGGAGAAATCATATGCGAGGCCTATGCTCCATATAGATTTGCACGCCAATTCAAATGTTTGCAACAAATTGTTGTATCCCCTCCAGTACATGTCAGGTTAGAGCAACATCCGATGGTTGCTCGACAACTATGGTTGCTGACATCAAGAGAGAAGACTGGGGCAGTATTTGATCTACCAGTTGAAAAAGCGGCACATTATCTGACTACATTTTATGCCGAACACTGGATAGCATCATACCCTAAAGGGATATTGAATCACCCTGTATATCAAGTGGGAAAGAGGAAGAGGACTGTAGAGAAAGAAACTCTTCCTCATGAAGGTGATGCTTCTCCTCCTGAAATAGGTTCAACAGACTCCTCCTCTAGAACTGATTCCTCGGATTATCATGATGGGGATGATGAGGCACAACCGGCAGCAAAGCGGTTTCGTGCCCGATATAATCCTCCGGCCAGAGTTAAAAGACCCACTCCATCAGCTCCTGGTGAGTTATTTGATTGTAATAACTTCAATCACTGCTACTTTATAAAGTAATAAGTCTCACTTTCTTATTCTCTATCTGTAGTTGCAGGAGTCGGGAAGAAATTAAAATCAAAAATTGTAGGACCTTCCTCACAACCTTTATATCTAAGACCAGAGGCTGTTCAGCTATGGCAGAGCTTATACTGTGATACTGAGACCGCCTGGCTGGATTTTTGTGAGGGCCTACAACTTCCTGGGATAGGATATCTTCTAGCTTCTAAAGACCTTCAATACGGAGATAACCCCAATGAAGTGCGAGCTTACATCAGAGAGCTGGAAATGCTCATATATGCCACTGATAATTCGGTTCCTATCACCAGGCGGGTGAAGGAAATGATTGATCGTGGCACCACTGAGGGGGCTGGTGGTTCTGGAGATGAGGAGTGGCAAGAGTACGTGGCTTCTGAAGATGTAAGTTTTCTTTCCTTATTTTCTTTGCAACTTGATTTCAGTTGAAGCTTTGTTACTTAAGGAAGTTATTTTCTTCATCTTGCAGCTTGCAAAGAAAGGGACCGGGGTTCCTTCGCCACAATATAGCCCTGGTGGTACCGCTGTTGGGGCTGCTGCTGATTCTCCTCGCGAACCAGGCGAGATATCTCCAGGCCAGCAGGCCATGAATGAGGCACTGGACATAGCCTTTCATTCGCCAATCCAAGTGCCAATAAAGGAGACAACTGAAACTCCAAAAAAACAAAAGAAGCCAAGGCAACGAAGGAGGAAATCCTTAGCTAAACGTTTCATTAGCAGTGGTAAGTCCTTCGAACAATCATGAGTTTATACCCATAATCATATGGTTACTCATATTTCTGAGGATTGCAGGGGCTTCTTCAATTTCCCCCTTGAGGGAAGGGACTGATCCTTCTTCAAAGGTCGTGGAGGGTGCTGTAGAACAACCACAGACTCAAGCTAACTTGGTTGCTCCTAGAGAAGAGCTACCATCCATTCCCAGTATCCCTCCCACTACTGAAGATGTTGTCCAGGGTCAGGGGTTGCAGGACATAAGTCAGCAAGAAGACGTAGCAAATGCTCCCACTGGTGAGACTAACCAAGATTCTGAAGTATCATTAGATGAAATGATGAATCAAGGAATGACTTTTGAAGAATTTTATGATCATGCTAGATTGTCATGTGATTTAGAAGACCTTGGGCGTGAGTGTTACCCTTCGCCCAAATTTTTCTTTTAAAAACAAAACATATTTCTAATCATGATGTAAAATAATATGCAGTTTCTTCCGTAGAAGCTGCTGAACTGCCAATGCCCGAAGAGGGTGTGGACACTGATGTCAACCCTATCATTGCAGAAACATTAGCTCAAGTAGAGCTAAATCCAATAAACTCTCCTGAGACCCATCTTGAAAATCCTGTTGAAACCGGGAAAGATGGGGAGAAGTCTTCTCATGTTGCTGAACCACCATTGGGTAAGGGATAACAATATTTGTGATTGTACTTTATTTGCAAGACAATCCATTCTTTTGTTATCCTTTAAGATTCAACTAAAATCTTTCAATTGATCATGTAGGGCCATCAACTGTAATGGCTAGATCCGGAGATGAGGCTTCAGCCTCTGCCCCAACGGTAATTGAAAGTGAAGAAGCCCAAGTCAGAGGGGAAAGAGCAGGACGAGGCACTTCCTTAAGCATGTTAATTCCAGATTACATACCCCCTTCTGACGAAGATGTTGAATCAGATCCAGAGATGCTCAAAGTGTTCAGCTTTTCACGACGTAAGGCATGGAACAACATATGGAACATCATATCGGGGGTGCCTTTAGAAGAGCTACCATCAAAAATTTCCCGATTGTCATCCCAATTTGTTATAATGGGACTCGGTGGTTTTGGGTATGAAAAGATCCATGCTGCGGTGAAACAGATTATTTTCAGGAGGGAGCAAATGCAGAAAAGTCGCGAAGATTTGACCAGAGTGAAATTGTCAGTCAACATAGGCGAATTTGAGGCTGCGATATCCCAGGCTGAAGCTGATTATGCTGTCAAGATGAAGGATCTGAAGCAAAAAATCAAAGAAAAGGTCGTCCAGCAGGTGCAACTCCAGCAACAGTTAGATGCTGTTACTGGGGAACTTGATCAGCTTAATAAATCATTGGATGAAACTCATATGAATGGCATGAAATCCATTGCAGATGCTAAGAAGGCACTTCAGCAAGCTGAAAAGAGTGAAGCTGGTCAAGTGCACGAGCTTCAAGTAACTGTTGATAAGGCTCAGGATGCTATACATCAAATGAAGACTTATGTTGACAATCTTCTGTAATTCTTGAAAAAGAGAAGAGATTCCAGTCTGTGGATGTCCTTCTAACTCTTGTGTATCAATGAAAAACACTTTTGTCTTCAATCATTTGTACTTGCATTCTTCCATTACCTGCTTCAAATTTACTTAAGCCAATGGGCTTAGTAAGCATAGTTTGATTTTTACTAGGATTATTACAAATAACCCTACAAACTTTGAACCTTTTAACTGCTCAATATTACCTAAATCATACAAAAAAAAATGTATATTTAGTGAGCTGGAACTTGACTTTTATTCAGAGTTCCTTTGTCTTTTGTGTGGGCAGTTTAAAGTCATGCACGCCGGACATAAAGGGGCTAATGTTTTAAGGTCGAAATAGCTTTGACCGAAAAATGGATTAAAATGGATTCAATTCCTTGACAATTTATTTGAAAACATATTTACCATACTCAAGTATGAGGAAAAAAAAATGTAAACTATGGCTTAAGAATATTTGAATCTGAGGAATGATATGAAAAAAGTGCTAAAAGGCATTAGAAGAAGTAGTTTCCAAGAATGAAGTTACTATTCTTTAACAAAACCCGTTAGGGGGTTGAAATATGCAGGGCCACCTATGGGCATTGGCTGCATAGTCAAATAAAATAGCATCTTTTGGCTGACAAGTCTGTTATGTGGACTGTTTATGCAAGGCCACCTATGGGCACGTGCTGCATAGTCAGGCAAAAGAACTCCCAGAAATTTACTTTCCTAGTGCTAAAAGTCAGTGAAAGTTTATGGAGATTCAAATTTTCTAAAGCATAGAGTTTGTTGTATGGAAAGAGGTACTTGAATATGGAGAAGATATTTCCAAACAAGAATATCAAAGAACTGGATGAATATCACTCCTACGAAGGTCTGACCCAAACGTAGGGAAGAAGAATAAACCATAGACTTGAATACTTTTAGATCATGAAAAAGGATATGGGACAAATACGTTAAGGATGGCTATTTTTGCAGATCTCTACATACTGTCGTTTAAGACAAATAAGGACAAAAGAGGCATTCTTCCCAAGAATGAAGTTACTATTATTTAACAAACCCGTTAGGGGGTTGAAAACATGCAGGGCCACCTATGGGCATTGGCTGCATGGTCAAATAAATAACATCTCTTGGCTGACAAGTCTGTTATGTGGACTGTTTATGCAAGGCCACCTATGGGCACGTGCTGCATAGTCAGGCAAAAGAATTCTCAGAAGTTTGACATTTTTGTGACTATAAGTCATGAAAATGGTTATGAAGATATGAAAATATTTAAGGTTAGGATTATAATACATAAAGATGGGTATTTTCCAATGTATATAGAGATACATAGGTCAATGAAAACCATAATCATGTTGTGGCTGGGTCCTGAATTGAAACTTGGACTTCACTACGTATCTCATAAGAATGAGAATCGAGCCATACGTAGTTCTTGAAATGCAGTTTAACGTCATGCAGGACGAAAGTATGAGTGATCTTAGTTTAGGGTCATAGAATTCGGACCATAATAATGAATACACAGTGTGTGTTTTCATGAAGACTTTTCAGCCAAGGGACTGAAAGTGAAATTTGGGGTTGGGCCCAAAAGACTTGGGACTGGATTCGAGGGACACTCAAATGTTCCTACGTATCCCATAAGGATGGGAATCAAGTCCACGTAGTTCTAGATCTACCCTTTGTACAAATTTGGTTCGTACATGTGAAGGGTGAAAAGGGGACTTTAGTGCAATGATGGTTTTAACCTAAGATAAAAAGTTTAGGCATTACCATGTATGTACGTAGTCTTTTAAAAAATGAAAACCATGATTGAAAAAAGAATCAATGTTAATAATGGTTCCTTCTCAAATGAGGAAATCAAAGAATATTTGTAGTTTATTGTCGTACCGGACAAAAGTGTTGTATAGTTTAACGTCATATAACAAGGACGAAAGTGAATCAATGTAAAGATATTGATTCCAGGGGTGGTTTCACAAATCATCATCATATGAGATGGTGGTGAACCAATGTGAAGAGATTGTTTTTGGGCTTGAACCCTGAGAGGTTGCCTACATACCCAGCCTGGAGGGCAAGGATCAAAGTCTGTGTAGTTCAATTAAAGAATGAATTAATGATCAAGTTGTTCTTGTGGACAATGATCTAAAAAAAATGTTGTTGGGACTTACACATGGTTAGTGGCCCAAAGGGAGTGTTATGGTTGATGTTCGCTCTAAGCTTACGTGAGTCATACTCGGTGTGAGAAACAAGAGGTAATAACAACCTTAACGATGCACAGTTTAATGTCATGTAGGACATATCAAGGACTTTCTGTACAGTTTAGCGTCATGTAGTCAGGACGATGGGGACAATACAGTTTAACGTCATATTGGACGAAAGGGGGATTGTGCAGTTTTAATGTCATGCTGGACTTTTGATGATTATATAGTTTAACATCTTTCCGGACGTGAGGGACTTTTATACAGTTTAGCGTCATGTAGTTAGGGCGTCACAGTTTAACGTCTTGCTGGACATATTTGCAAATAGTTTATGGTCATATACATGGACCAGGGATGATGCAGTTTAAAGTCATACGGGACCATTGCTGTATAGTTTAACGTCATATAGCAAGGACGAACTGGTGCTGTACAGTTTAAAGTCATGTAGCTAGGACTAAGGTGAACTAATATGAGGATATCAGTTCTGGGGATTTTTTTTACAGTTTAATGTCATGCTGGACGATGAAAGTGCCACACATTTTAATGTCATGTTGCTAGGACACAATATAGTTTAATGTCATCTCGGACATATACAGTTTAGTGTCATGTAGGACATATTAGTAACCAATGTGACAGTTTAACGTCATGTTGGACGATAAGGGAACTGACACAGTTTAACGTCATGTTGGACGATGAAAGTGCCACACAGTTTAATGTCATGTTGCTAGGACACAATATAGTTTAATGTCATCTCGGACATATTATAGGAACTTCTATATAGTTTATTGTCATGTAGGACAAAATCAGGGACTATGTAGTTTAAAGTCTTGCAGTTAGGACTATTGGTGCTGCACAGTTTAGTGTCATGTTGCAGGGACATAAGTGCGAATAGTTTAAGGTCATATGCATGGACCGTACAGTTTATCGTCATGCTGGACGTATTATAGTTTAATGTCATCTCGGACAGAAGTGTGACACAGTTTAATGTCATGTTGGACGAAGTTGTAGTTTAAGGTCATACTGGACCATTGCTGTATGAACCAAATGTAAGAGTCTTGGTTCTGGGAACAATATTTTGTGTTTATACAAAATACTTCTTCAGAAATCTGGCATTAGTTGGAGTCGTGATGTGTTCTCCATCCATTGAAATCAGAGAATACGCTCCATTGGAGTAGACCTTATGTATTGAATAAGGTCCTTCCCATTTTGGTTCAAGCTTGGGAGGCTTCTTTCCTGGTATCATTGGTGTTCTGAGAACCAATACCAATTCTCCCTGAATGAATGAACGAAGACGAACTTTTTTGTTAAAAGCTCGTGCTATTCGATTCTGATAGATTTCCAAGTGGTGCAAAGTGCACAATCTTTTCTCATCTAACTGTTCCAATTCATTCAATCGCTTTTGGGATTGCTCATCTGTTGATAACTGATCACAAATGGCTATTCTGAGTGAGGGCAATTGAACTTCAATTGGCAAGACTGCTTCTGTTCCATATACCAATGAATATGGAGTAGACCGCGTTGCATTGCGAGTGGTAGTCCGATAAGCCCATAAAGCATGATAGAGTTTATCAGGCCATGACCTCTTATCTTTATCCACCATCTTTTGCAGTATATTTGAAAGAGTCTTGTTGAAGGCCTCTATCTGGCCATTAGCCGCTGCATGATATCGAGATGAATGGTTGGACTTAATGTTGTATTCTTGATACAA
Organism: Viscum album; assembly: GCA_963277665.1. Lineage (NCBI taxonomy): Eukaryota > Viridiplantae > Streptophyta > Magnoliopsida > Santalales > Viscaceae > Viscum > Viscum album. The sequence continues at coordinate 596,636,456 of OY728134.1, read as the reverse complement.
TTTCTTTACCTCAGAAGAACAGAAGTTGGTGCCGTTGTCTGTCAATATGGTATGAGGGACACCAAATCTAGTAATGATGTTAGACTTGATGAAGCTAACAATGCATTTAGAACTGACTTCTTTGAGAGGTACTGCCTCTGCCCATTTGGAAAAGAAATCAGTAGCAGTAAGAATGTACTTAAACTGCTTGGCCGTAGCTGAAGGGTAAGGTCCCACCACATCCATTCCCCATGTGGAAAATGGCCATGAGTATTTAGCTGTATGAAGCAACTCTGGAGGTTGATGAATGAAGTTGGAATATACTTGGCATGAATGAAACTTCTTTGTGAAATTAACACAATCTTGTATCATTGAAGGCCAGAAGTATCCAAGCCTTCGAATTTGATCAGACAATCTATGTCCAGACTGGTGGGCACCACAGACTCCTTCATGCACTTCTTTTATGACAGCCATTGTCTCTTCACCATCAATACATCTGAAGAGAACTCCATCAAAACCACGTTTGTAGAGAATTTTCTCGAGGTGGTTTGGACCATCATAAAGAGTAAAATTGACCACACGTCGCCGAATTTGTTCTCTCTCGGCTCTATCAGGTGGAAGTGTTCCATTTTGAAGGTATTCCCTGATAGGTGACATCCATCCTGTAGTATGACCATATGGTTCAGGAATGGGACTAATTTCATTAATTTCCTCTGTTCTGACTTGAACATAAGGTGAAATTGCACGGCGGTGGGCAATACAGATGGTTGTCTCGTCCCGATTTGGATCTGCTAAAGCTGTGGCTATATTAGCCAGTGCGTCAGCTTGAGCATTTTGTGATCTTGGGACAAAAGAAAATGTCGGTTCTGTAGGGAATTCCGACATTAACTCTCTGACGTAATCATACAAAGGGATTAATTCTTCTTTTCTGATGGCATAATCCCCATTGATTTGTTTGATTACCAGGTCTGAATCACCTTTCACCTTTAAGTGATTCACTTGTGCTTGAAGTGCTAACTCCAAGCCTGCAATGAGAGCTTGGTATTCAGCTTCATTATTGGTACCACCTTCCCACAACAAAAAGGAATAAGGTAACACTGCCTTATCTGGAGAAATGAGCACAATTCCTAAACCAACTTTGTTGAATTTAGGATTTTCCATTTTCTTCCCTGTTGGACTTCTAGAAGCACCATCAAAATACATTTCCCATGTTTGAGGACTCTCTTGAATAGAAAAAACTTCCTCATCAGGGAGTTCGATATCTGAATACGTGTCTTCCACTGAAGGGTGTTCAGCCAGGAAATCAGCCAGAGCTTGGCCTTTAATTGCCTTTTGAGACACATACTGGATGTCGAACTGCTGTAGAATAACCGCCCACCTTGCCAGACGTCCTGTAAGCATTGGACGACTAAGGATGAATTTGATTGGATTATTACGAGATACCAATTGGACCTCGTGATGTTGCAGGTAGTGTCTCAGTTTCTGAACTGCAAAGATTAATGCTAGGCAGCACTTTTCAATACTCGAATACCGGGTTTCTGCTTCAAGCATAGTTCTACTGAGATAGTAGAGACTATTTTCATTCCCAACATCATTCTTTTGAGCGAGAAAGGCACCCAATGATCGCTCTAAAGCTGTCACATAGAGGATAAGAGGCCTACCCTCAACAGGTGGCATGAGTACTGGTGGACTTAAGAGGTATTTCTTGAGAACATCAAATGCTTCTTGACATTCTTCAGTCCACTGGTAAGTGACTCCTTTCTTCAATAATTTGGTAAAAGGTAAACTTTTGCCTGCCAAATTGGCGATGAAACGCCGAATATAGGCTAAGTGTCCTTGAATTCCTCTTAATTCTTTCAAATTCTGAGGAGGTGACATACCAAGGATTGATTTGGTCTTCTCAGGATCGACTTCAATACCACGATGGTGTACAACAAAGCCGAGGAATTTTCCTGAGGTTACCCCAAAAGCACATTTTAAGGGGTTCATCTTCAAATTATGTTGTCGAAGCTTGTGGAATATGATTTCCAAATCAGCCAAGTGATCAAAACATTGTTTGGATTTAACCACCAAATCATCTACATAGCATTCAACAAATTTCCCTAGAAAAGGTTTGAAGATACGATGCATGGCGCGTTGATATGTTGCACCTGCATTCTTTAAACCAAAGGGCATCACCTGGTAACAAAACACACCTTGAGGAGCTCTGAAGGCTGTATATTCCTCATCTTCTGGGGCCATTCAGATCTGATTATATCCAGAATATCCATCCATGAAAGAAAGTACTTCATATCCAGCCGTCGCATCAATTAAGAGTTCTGTAATCGGAACTGGAAAATCATCTTTGGGACAATACCGATTAAGATCTCTGAAATCGATGCAAACCCTAATTTGTCCGTTCTTTTTCTTTACTGGGACAATATTAGCCAACCACTTGGGATATTGAACTTCTCTGATGAAGATAGCTTTGATAAGCTTATCCACTTCAGCCTCGATTTTGGAAGCATAGGTTGGGTGTGTTCTTCTCGCGGCTTGCTTGAATCCTCGATGTTCTTTTGGAAAACCCAAATGATGGGTGGCAACATCAGGATCAAGGCCAGGCATCTCTGTATAATTCCAAGCAAAAATATCTTTATTTTGCTTTAGAAAAGAAATATACATCTCTTGTTCTTCAAGGGTCATGGCCGCACTAATTAAAGTGGGGCGTGGATCTTTCTCTGTACCCAGATTTACTTCTCTGAGTTCATCCACAGTGGTAGAGATACCCTCTTCAAATGATGGAGGAGCATCTCTAAGATCTTCCTCTTCCTCTTCATCATGTGTTATTTCTTCCGTTTCTACTTGCAAAGTAGATGAAAAAACGAAATTCTCATGATCATAAGAGATGTCAAAATTTTCACATTTTGAAGAAGAAGCTTCCATTTCCGACCCTATTGATGAAAAAGGGTCTTCTTTGGGAAATAAAGAGGAGATGATGGATTGAGAATCGACATCAACATTCACCTCTGGTGTTGCTATAACTTCTTCTGGCCTGATTAGCGAAGTATAGACTTGTTGGATTTCAGCAGACGAAATGAAAACGTCACCACTTATGCTTTCATCACTGCTTGGTAAGTTACCAATTTCTCCCATGTTGTCTGGCTCGATTTCCGTAATTGACATTATGGATCTTTCCATAAGAGTATTTTGATTTGGGCCTGTTTTGTCAATTTGACTGATAGGTAACACATAATCTGTACTCACATGTGAAAATGGATTTATTGGAATTTTTTCCAAACCATATGGAGCATTAACTTTGGTAATTTCCTTCATTGTAGATTTTTCTCTTCCCTTCATGTGATAAAATTCCGCCTCAATGTATTGAGACTCACATGTTTTGAACGGGGCCTTATCACCATACAATGTTCCAACTTGACCATCGAAACAGTATTTGAGACATTGATGGTATGATGACGGAATAGCTGCATGCTGATGTAACCAGGGTCTTCCAAGAAAGATATTGAAAGCTGAGTCTTGATCAACAATCATGAAATCTGAATTGGAAACAAGATCTCCAAACTGAGTTCTGAGCGTAACTTCTCCCAGTGGTTCTTGTTCATTTTTATCATATCCTTGCAACATCATGGTAGAAGGAGATAAATCAGATTCCGTGAGGCCTAATCGACGAAGTGTGTGAATGGGCATGAGGTTGACTCCTGAACCATTGTCAATAAAAGCTCTTCGAACATCTATACCATTGACTTTGCCAGATAGGTACAAAGGTTTTATGTGCCCATGCACAACATCATCTTCATCTTTATCAGTAAAAGATATCACTGCATGGCATTCTGCAGGATTATTCTCTATGTGATAAATTTCAGCTGCAGCAATTTCAGCTTCAAACTCCTGAGGACTTGACAAAGCTTCGATTAGTGCTTCCCGAAGATCTTTTGATAGATTCAAAGCATCCAAAATTGATAATTTGGCTGGTACTTGGGCCAAGTGTTTCAATATATCATACTTTTGATCTAGAGGCCTGTGTTTCCCAATAGGAATATGCGGTTTAGCAGGTACCTTGGAAGCAGATGCTTTGGAAGCTGATGCATCTTGTATTGAAGTTGGCAACATCCTTGGTTTTGGAAAATTAGACTGATTAGATCCATTTGCTTGATGAGATAAAGAAGATGGAACCTTTAATCGGTCTTCCAAAATAACTGTGCCGAAGCTGAGTTGGCCATTGGCAGAAGAACTTGCTTGTTCTTTTTGAGCTCGCTGAAGGGCTCTACCATGAGTTTCTGCTGCATATACAGTGCTAGCAGGGGTAGAATTAGAGTAGTGGCTTTGGAAAGATCCACGTCTTCCCCTATATCCTGAACCTCTAGAACTTCCTCGGGTTCCTTTATTTGATACAGGGAATTCAGGCTCATCAAGACTGGAATATGAATCTGTTAATTGAATCATATTAACAGAACCAAAGATTAACTCTTCGTCTGATAAAGACTCTGCCTGGTTAGCCTGTTTAGGCTGTGCCGTTTGGTGGGACGGTGCCCATGGCTTTGAAGTAGATGGCATGAAATCTGCCAGAGTCAAAGACAATTTAGGCTTTGATACATACTCATCTTCTCCCGATTCCTCTTTCTTCTTTGAATTGCGCTGCCCTTTTTAGGATTTGTCCTTTGATGGAGGCTTTACTGCAGCTTTTGTAGGAGACACAATTGGATTCTTCAATTGTGTTCGCAAAATGGAATGGGTCTGATTGATTGTCTTTCTGACCATCCAATCATCATATTTTTTCGCAGTTTTGCTTTTGACTTCCTGCCACTCGCCTCCTTCCTCTGGATCTGTAGCGGTAATACACGCTACATGAGCTGAAGAACCCTTCAATTTGACTTGTCCCAAGTCGACCATCTTTTGTGGGAGGTCTTTAAAGACAAAACACTCCTGGATGGGATGTCCCAACATTTGATGAAAGGGACAATAATTGGGACGGTCTTCATCTCCTTCCTTGTTTGGTCTCTTCGGCACTGGTAATTGAACCAAATTATTTTCCAGAGCTGAAATGAAGTAACCAGGAACTTGCTCACTTCGGAAAGAGTATGTTTTACTCTTCATATCCTCAAATTGTTTTCGTCGTTGATCTTTTTGATCATTTGGACGAAATAGCCTTTGTTGTTGGCGTTCAGGAGGTGGATCCCTTCGAGAAGATGAAGGTTTTGAAGTAGAAATAGGTACAGGTGCCTGTTTAAGCATAACTGTAGCAGTTTCTGCTTTACCCATTCTTCTTCCTGGAGCTGATGGAATTACACGAGATTTAACCTTAGCCTGCATAAGGGAATCTTCAATCTGTTGAGCGATTGAAGTAAGGTCTCGAAACCCTCCTGTGTATTTCACAGGGATCAATGGCGTGCGTAATTCGTCACGCAAATTTGCCACACAGATTGGCAAAAATTCCTCCTGAGGGAGTGATAAACTCAAGGAATACGTTAATCCCTTCCAACGAGCAATGAAATCAGAGACTCTTTCATTCTCTCTTTGCTTACAGTTTGTAAGATTGAAAACTGTCGTTTTTGGCAAAGTTGAGCTAAACTGAAGGAGGAATTTTTGACGAAGATCCTCCCATCTGATGACTGACCGGGATTGCAAGCTTGTATACCAGACAAAGGCTGGTCCTTGCAAGGTTCGCACGAAGCATATGAGTTTCACTGCTTCTTGCTGTTCTGGAGTTCCCATCATAGGATCACAACAAGACACGTAATGCGTCAAATGTTGTTCAGGGTCGCCTGATCCATTGAAAGTAGGGAAAATAGGGTTTCCAAAACTGGATGGAGGAGAAATTGAATCTACCCATTCAGGGTAAACTTTCTTTTCAGGTTGAACTTGCGCCCGTTTCCCTTCCATAGTTTCTAACCGAGCTGTTAATGACTCAATAGTAGTTATTAACTTTTGAGAAACGTCAGGTTGAACTTGGTTTTGGGTAGGTGCAATGAATGGAGCTTGGACAGACGTGGTGGTTGGTGCTGCAACTGATGGTAGTGCTGCCAACCGTTGTTGCGTTTGACCCGTAGGATTAGACCTCTGTGGGTGTACTGACAAAGGAGGATATTCTTGATCCATCTCAGTAGTTACAACAAATTCCTTCGGCTATCGGACTTCAGCATTCTTAAGAAGAAGACTACTCTGAAGTAGTTCTGCATTCAACCTTTTTAATTCTTTCATATCTTCCTCCTGTTGTGAAAACCTTTGCTCTAATGAGAGCGATTGACCTCCTTCAGAGGAAGGGTGAGAAGTAACCTGATTCTTTCCTTTCCCCTTATTGGATCCTTTTCGGAGAGGGGGAAGTGGGTTACTTGAAGGAATACCCAGATTTTGGGTAAGACTTTGATTACGTGTGCGCACACCTTCTTCATTTAGGTCTGTGTGCGCGACTTCTTGAGCAGGAACCTCTTCGTCTGATCCCTCTGATTGAGCCTCATCTGGTGAATCAGCAGCAACGGCAGTGATGACATTAATGGATGCATATTGCATGGAATCCTTTCTATCAACATTTCTGTGATATTGTCTCCTTCTATGTCCATGATAAGACATGGCATTCCGTTGACTTGATCCCTCAGGAATTTCTTGGAGAACCGTCACTTGGAGAGAATCTCTTGACATCTTGGCTCTTCGTTCCTCTTGAGGCTTATTCCCTAATCGAGAGAATACTGACTTTCTCTGAGGGAGGGATTGAAGATTTGAAAAAGTCCCCAGTCCGGTGGACTGGGGGTGTTCCTGTTGCTTCCGCTCAACTCCTCGAATCCCATTCGTTGATTCTGAGGGTTGGGTTAGAGAAGTCCCCAGTCTGGAAAGCTGGGGTGTCTCTTGACATGCTATGTCTGAGATCTTTTTAAAATCTCTCTTGATCTTGCGAATCTTAGTTCGGAAATTAGCTGGATGCATTAACCTGTATCCACTTTTATCACCTGGTTCAACAGACCGTTGGATGATTTCCGAAACTTCTGTCATTTGATGACGTGTTTGCTCCAGACGAGAGGCTTGTGCAATATTCTCGCCTGCTTGATGTAGGATCAATTCAACAACCTGTTCTCTATATACTTGACTTTGAGAGGAACTAGTTTAAGCTTGATCTCGAGCAAGCTTTTGATTATGAACAAAGCCCATTGACTGTGGCCGGCCATGGGCAATAACATTGCATGAGACCATTTTCGGCGGGCTCTGCTGACCGGAAAGCACTATGAAATGTAGTGCTCCGTGAACACCCCATCCTCTGATATGAACATTAGATGGAGCACTGGAAATTAACTGACGCAATCTTCTTAGTGCGCCAAGGCATGAACGTTGAAGGGTTCTCTGTTGCTTTTCAGCCTTCGGATACCGAGAGACTGATAGAGATGCCAAATCAATCTGGCGTTGTAACCCTTCTATTATCTTAAGATGATTTTCATATTCATCGTAAGATAATACCTTCTTCTTTAATTGACAAAGAGTTTTCCATATGTTGAGACGAATATCATGGATTCCATCATCCGTCAACATCTTTGGAATGTCGTACTGGCAATCAGCCAAAGGCCAAAACATGACTGGTACTTCACCTTTTGCCAGTTTTTTCCTCATGTTCATCATTTCCTCTTTATCATTAAATGAAGATTCTTCTACCTGTTTGGACCAGATTTGGTGTTTCCTTGTTGCTTCATCGGATTCAACAAGATTGGTAGAGGAATCACTATTCATGCTGGAAGATGAATGACCCAGGGAAGGTTCGGAGAATAACCTGAACCCCAAGCTATCTTCTGATGGAGAAAGAGTTTCACCTGCCGATAGTAAAACTTCAGACATGACTGGTTTTACGTTTGCAAGTGCCTCGAGATAGGAGGGCTTTCTCGTCACTACATTGCCTTCTGAAGAATTTTCGAGACAATGTGAATCACTACTGCGGAGAGGACTTTCGCAGCGAAGTTCATCACCATGAGGAGGACCTTCATGATGGGTTACAGCAAAAGATGAAATCTCTTGCTCCTTGGCCTTCTGACCACACAGAGGGTTCCTGTGGCTCTCATCTGAAGAAGAAACTTCAAGATTGACCGAATTTTCATGAAGCAAGTCTTCATGAGGAAGTGTCTGTTGAAGACCTTCGGGATTAATGTTCCTGTTATTGGGAACTGAGGGAGTAGAATCTTGAATTCCGACAGATAAATGTCTGAGGGCTTCAAGAACTCCAGCATCGAGCAAGGCTTGGTTGCAGATTGGCCTTTGATCTCCTGACTGTGCTGGGCGGATCTTTTTCTTAGATGCCTTCTTACTCGCTTTAGAAACCACTTGATGACGAAAGTGATTGCTCTGAGCAGGTGTATGTTCCTGATCAGGAAAGATGGTCAGGTTAGGCTGACGATCATCGCTCAAATCAGGTGTATGTGCCTGACTTGGTTGTCCATATGATATGGGGGAGTAGGCCCCACAACCCTCTTGGACTGGAACAGATGTGTGTGTCTGTTCCGGAGTGAATTGTTGATGTGTCACTCCACTGCTAGGGATAGATTTATGTGTCTGTCCCTGAGATGATGCTGAAGCTGTTATGATATCCTGGCAAGCATCCAGAATATGAGCAGGAATTTGCTTCTGCTCTTTCACCATTGACAAAATATGTTTGGTGACTTCAGCCGCCGGAACGGGGATATACGTCCATTCCGGGCTTGGAGTAGGTGTATTTGCCTGCTCCTGTCCTCCTTTTCCTGTCAGTGAATCCTAACAGTACTGAAGTGTGGAGGCAGAGAGTTTAGTCTGCCTCCTGTTTGTCGTCGGGGCTTTCCGACTGACTTCTCCGTGCGCTACCAAGCGAGACTGTTGGTAGGCTTGATTAGTATTAGCAGGTGTATGTGCCTGCTGATTACACTTCGCCAAACGCGGTTGACGAGATCCATCATATGTAGTCAGACGAGCCTGCTGACTAACTGCTGATGTATAAGCAGGTGTACGTTCCTGCCTATGGTACTCCGCCGGAATTGCCTGGCGGGATCGGCTTGATGCTGCCAGACGAGTCTGCTGGACAGCGGGATTAAAACGAACAGGTGTGTATGCCTGCTCGTTATTTGCCACCAAGTTAGGTTGGTGGACTTCTCCGGATATGGCAGGGATGACAACCTGCCTATTGTTAACCGGATTCCGTCTCTGGTGATTCATCTTGCCTGCTCGGGTTCGAGGAACCTGAGCTGAATGCCTGGAGACGGTACCCTCATCATGTTGAGGGCGCACTACCGCACGAGTCTGGCGGCGATTGTTGATGGGAGCCTTTGAGAAGGACTCCTGTATTTTTGAATTAAGGTCCTGCGGGACCTGCTCATTCACTTCCTCGGAGTAAGGGAGTGAATGGAAATTGCGTTCCGGGGATAACGACCCGAAACGGTTGGAGACGGTAGTCAGCACCGTCTGCTTCTTGATTGCTGGTCGCCGTTGTCCGGACGACCAGGTAGAATTGTTAACTTGGAGGGCTTGACGAGCGGCCTCCAGAGTTGGGATAGTACCGTTGCGACGGTACTCCTTAACCAGTGCATTAGAAACACAGCGTTGAAGACGCTGAGTTGGTGATGTCATCCTCAGAGCGGATGACGTTCCAGCAGGAGTAGCAGCATTGGTTTTCACAGCAGCAGACCTCACAGTAGAGGTGTTCCCAGCAGCAGTATTCACAGGGGTGAATTTAAGGAAAGCCATTTTTTTAGAAGATCTTGAAAAAAGAGTGCCTGTTCCATGTAACAGACATAATCAAGATGAATTCGGCTACTGCATCTTTTGGATGATCATATGTCAATGATTGCCTTGTTGGCCCAAAGGGCCTAACAGATAAGAAGAACATCACTTTAACTTGGTTAAGGATTCACGTCGGGTTCACCATTTTTGTTTCGCGCGGAATCCGGGGATGACCTCCTGGACGGGAGATTCAAACGTTCCGATCGGTTTCTAACGGGTTTGTTCGTAGAACCGGAAACATCCAATGATTCCACATCCGTTTGGACCTACTTTCCAAAGGCAGGCGCTCATTAGCTTGTGGGCTAATGAGGCTTAGGAATTTGCATTGGTCGAGAGGATGGGAGGTCGGACTCATCACACCTTTTTGAGGGGAATTATTGTCTACTCCGGGACTCTCTTTATAGATTTAAGTTAAGTTCGTGAATCCTTATTACATTACCAAGTATAAAATGAGCTTTCCTTTAGTTTTAACAATCAATGATTAAATATGCAAGAAATTTAGAGAATCTTTTATATGTATTTGAGGTTCTTCATCAATATAGAATCATCTATATTTGTTTTAGAGATTCTTGGTCAATGGTATCCTTCAAAACATTTATATAAAAGTCTCTTGGTCATTTTGATGACCAGGCTGGTTTTAAAGCCACTCAGTGGGGCACTTGAAGTTTATCGTCATTCAGAAGGACAGAGATTATTTCAATGTTGGGATCGAACCCATAAATGGGCTACCTACGTATCCTTTGTTTTGAAAAAGGAATCAGAACCCACGTAGTTCGAGGAATGGGATATGATGTTTTATGATTGATGGCTCAAAGATGAATGTCATAATTACTTTTACACTCTAAGCTCACGTGAGTCATGCTCGGTGTGAGAAACAAGAGGTATTGGTAAAATTTAGACAATTGTGCCATAAAAGATGCAATCATAAGAATTTGTTTTGGGGCTTATGTATAGATGACTGCCCAGATAGACGAAGGTTTAGGATTTACTTTTAGGGAGAAAATCCAAGAACAGGGTCCACAAAGTTATATGTGCTTCATGGAGATTTGAATACTCTAATCTTGGGGCTTACTCCTAAGGAGGATGCCCAAGTTAGGAGGGGACTTATGATTGGGTTTTATTCCTGAAAAGGAAACCCAAATCAAAGATAATTTATGACTGGTTAAGAGAAATTTTAAGAGACTTGGGGCTTACTCCTAAGAAGGATGCCCAAGATTTATGACTAGGACTTATTCCTGAGAAGGAAGCCTAGGTTAGGGGACTTGGGGCTTACTCCTGAAAAGGAAGCCCAAGGTTATGACTGAGTCTTATTCCAGAAAAGGAGACCCAGGTTAGGGATTAAGGTTTGGGGCTTACTCCTGAGGAGGATGCCCAAGATTAAAGGACTTGATTGGGGCTTATTCTTAAGAAAGATGCCCAGATCAAAGGTTTTTATAACTGGGGATTTATTCCTGAAAAGGAGACCCAGGTTAGGATTCTCTCATCTTAAAGGATGAGGTTGAAATGAATGAACTCTCAATCTTTGGTGACATAAAGATGTTTAAATCACTAGGTTTTGAGAGATATTTCACAGAATTCCTTTCAGATAAGGATGTCAAATCAAGAAATCATTCCATAAATGGCTTTGAAGAGTATCTTGAAGACTGAATCTTGAATAGGAAGGGTGAAATGGCTTAAGAGGGGTAAAAATGGGCAAGATGGGCACCCAAAAAGCTAGGGGCGCGCAAGTCTTGAAAGGCGCGCAAGTCCTGCGGCGGCGCACAAGTATTGGTCGCGCAAGTATACTTGCGCGACATGAGGGGTACTTGCGCGATTTTCAACCAGTATTGAAATGCTTGAGCGACTCTTTATAAAACCCTTTACCATCCTCTTGAGGTTCTTCCAGAAGAGGGACGCGCAAGTTATATTTCAGGAATTAAGTAGGTGCGCAAGTGTTTGATAAGTTTCAACACTTAGGACTTCCTTTTTCTCTTTAGATCTTCCGTTCTAGGTAAGAAATTACCTTAGAAGTGTTCCGGAAGCTTTGAGAAGAGACTTGGGTGTCGGGAGCTTCAATCCGAGTTTCTAGAAAAAGATCCTCCCGAATGGGGGGCCCACAGGGTCTATTTATAGGCAAAAGAAGACCCTGGGCGGTTACCGGGCGGTTACCAGGCGGTTACCACATATGTCGCGCAAGTCCCTTGCACGAACATGAGGAGTCGCGCAAGTGTACTTGCGCGACCAAGAGGGAACTTGCGCGATATATGGGCAATGTTCCCCTTTTTTATCCCTTTGTCGATTTTTGATGTTTCTTCAAAGGATTAATCACTTTGAGCTCAGATATTCCCTTTTCCGATCTTTAGATTCTGTGACGAAAGGAGCGTCAACAGCCGTGTAGGAGTGAACAGGCAGGGGGGGAAAGGGTTAGTACATTCCATGTAGTTTAAGAACATGCTGTGTAGTCAGGTGGTTTACACATCCATGTATGGACAAGGTACACGCCCAGGGTAAACTTTTAAGAAACACGTCGTGTAGTAGTACTACACGTCGTGTAGTAGTACTACACGCCGTGTAGTCATGTTTTCCCAATTTTTTTTAAAGTTTATCCCTCCTGTTCCATTTTGATCTCTTAATTTTCATATTTTTTCATCATTAATGAAGGTGTGATTTTGACCTTTCAGAGCTATGGAACCAAGACATCCTCCCATTGCACGTTAGGAACCAGGCAGTGACCGTACGCCTGATACTACAGATCAGGGACTACCGGTAGTTCTGCCAATCATTCCAGACATGGCACCTGTAGTGATTCCAGACATTGGTGCCAATGCTTAGTTCAGGGAGGGTTTCATGAGATTAATGCAGACCTTCCAGGGAGCTCAGCATCCTACCCCCTCTATGGCAGAGCTGACGCAGGTTTTTCAGCAGCCGCACCCTCCCACCTTCACAGGGGATGGAGGACCACAGGCTGCGGAGTCATGGCTAGAAGCAATCTTGACCATCATCGAGCATTTGGAGACACCTCCAGAGAGGAGAGTGAATATCTCGACTTATATGCTGTAAGATTCTTCCAAGAGATGGTTGGATGTGGGTTCGTAGACATGGCGCCAACATGCTATGGCTCGGGATGAGTTTCAGCGTACGTTCTACGACTACTTCTACCCGGAGACGCTGAGGGCCGATAGAGCCAAAGATTTCATGAACCTGTAGTAGGGTACTCTCAAAGTTATGGAGTATTCCTCCCACTTTACAAAGTTACAGCATTTCACTCCCATTCTGGGGAACGACGAGATGTTTTTGGCGAGGAAGTTTGAGGAAGGCCTCAGACCATACATCAGGTCACAAGTGAATGTCTTTCAGTTGACTTTTATCACTCTGATAGTCAAACAGGTTCTTATTACAGAGAAAAAACTGAGGGAGGCTAGAGGTGTGGACCATGTCGGTTCAACATCTAGGTCTAATTCTCTCCAGACAGACAGCAGGATGCGCCACCGAGAGTCTACACGAGGTGACTCGAGGAAGCGAGGTATTACTTCTGGTAAACAAGATATTCCATCTAGCAACCAAGTGGTGTGTTATTAGTGTAGAATAAGTGGGCATAAGAAGCCCCAGTGCCCGAGGGACCCAGTGGAGTTCTGATCTTGCGGAAAGATGGGTCATCTGTAGTGCTTCTGCAAGGTTCTTCTTCCAGCGGATAGTGAAGGAGGATCAGTTTTGACTCCGTGTACAGGATTAGGATTACCAGTTCTGTAGCAGACTAGGGGCTGGAGTTCTTTATGTATTTCAGGCTAGGGTAGAGGCCATGGATGCAGTGGTCAGGCTCAGGGAGAAGCAGTACAGGGATCTCAGGCTGCTACGCAGGGCCGCAGTACAAGCCAGACTTTTGCTGTAGAGTAGATTCATTAGGAGCAGGATCCTGGACCTTCTACAGTTTAAGGTACGATTTTAGTAGCCTCAGTTTTATCCTCTGCACTTTTCGATACATGAGCTTCTCATAGCTTTATTTCTGTGCATACTGTGGAAAGCCTTAGACTTACTATTTATACTTTTGAGGATATGATGACGCTAGACACTCCCTTGGGAATTAGAACTGCTAGCATGCGTCAGTGCTTAGACTGCCCCCTCTAGGTTGGTGGGTGTCATTTTTCGTGGAGTCTCTATGTTTTGGAGATGGCAGGCTATGATGTTATTCTCAGGATGGACTGGTTAGTTACCTTTAGGCTTTTGTCGATTACTATCGCTGTAGGGTGAGTTTCACATCACCAGATGGCAGATATTTTTTTTCACAAGGACGAATGGGATGTCCAGGCGAGTAGAGCTGGACCAGAGCATCATGGGTTGAGCGGTGTTATAGCCCAGATTGCTAGCTTATATCTGGATAACCACAGGACTTCTCAGGTAAATTTTCCTCCAGTGGTTGATCTCTTTCCAGATGTCTTTCCAGAAGAATTTTCTGGGTTTCCTCCAGAGCGAGAGGTATAATTCTCTATTGATCTTGTGCTATAAGCGACACCAGTGTCCATTTATCCATATAGGATGGCTACACCTGAGTTGCAGACTCTCAAGAAGTAGTTGGAGGAGTTGTAGACAAGGGGTTTCACCCGACCCAGTACTTCTCCTTGGGGTTTGCCTGTCCTGTTTGCGAAGAAGGAAGACAGAACCCTTAGGCTTTGTGTGGATTATCGAAAGCTGAACCAGTTGACGGTTAAGAACCGATATCCATTACCACAGATAGATGATCTCTTTGATCAGCTTTGAGGAGCCAGAGTGTTCTCGAAGATCGACTTGAGATCCGACTACCATCAGTTGCATGTCAGACCATCTGATATACCTCTTACAGCCTTCTGGAGCAGGTATGGTCTGTATGAGTACTTGGTTATGCCGTTTGGTCTAACGAACATGCCAGAAGTTTTCATGGCACTGATGAACAATGTTTTCCAACCTTACTTGGATTCCTTCATGGTGGTTTTCACGGATGGCATCTTGGTGTACTCTCACACTCGACATGACCATGCTACCCATCTTGAGATCATTTTGATTTCACTGAGGGAGCATCAGTTATATGCTAAGCTCTCAAAGTGCCACTTTTGGATGGACGAGGTTCACTTCCTGGGACATATCATCTCAGATACAGGAGTACCAGTGGACCCAAAGAAGGTGAGAGTAGTAGTCACCTGGGAGCAACCGAAGAACGTTTTCGAGGTACATAGTTTCTTAGGAATGGATGGTCACTACAGGTGATTTATACAGAACTTCTCTCACCTAGAAGCTTTATTTACAAGCTTGAATAAGAAAGGGGTGAAGTATGTTTGGTCAGAATCATGCGATTCAGCTTTCCAGGAGCTAAAAGGGAGATTGACTTCAGCACCGATTCTAGTTTTTCCGGAGCCAGGCAAGAGTTATACAGTTTTCTGTGATGCATCTGGCATCAGGATTGGAGTAGTGCTTATGCAGGAGGATCATGTTGTTGCGTACAGATCTTGGCAGTTGAGGCCACATGAGAGGAACTATCCTATGCACGACCTGGAGTTGGCTGCAGTTGTTCATGCTTTATGTTGTTGGAGACATTATCTTCTGGGAGAGAATTTTGTGGTGTATACTGACCACAAGAGCCTCAAGTAAATATTCACGCAGCGTGACTTGAATCTAAGATAGCGGAGGTGGGTTGAGTACCTGCAGTCTTTCGATTTCGAGCTTGCCTATACGCCTGAGAAAGGAAATGCAGTGGCTGATGCGCTGATCAGGAGGACTCAGATATAGGTAGTTCAGGAGGCCAACAGTGAGTGGCAGCTTATGGATCTGTTCTCTGAGATGCATTTGGAGGTGTACGATTGACAGGGGCAGACATTCCTATATTCTGTAGCTGTTACCTCTATGCTTCTTGACTGAGTTCAGATGAGGCAGTTATCAGATTCTGAAGGCCTAGACCTACGGAAAATCATGTCAATAGAGGAACCTCTTCCCGGATGGACCATCGGTGAGGATGAGATCTTGTGTTTCCAAGGACGCGTATGGGTACCTGCAGATATACGCGAGGAGCTGATGTGAGACTTTCATTCCTCAGTCTGGGAAGTCCATCCTAGCGTCACCAAGATGTATTGTGATCTACATCGCCGGTATTGGTGGCCAGGTATGAAGAGATATGTTGCTGGTTTTGTCATGAGATGTTCCACTTGTCAGTAGGTGAAGGCAGAGCACCAGCGACCGACATGGATTTTACAACAGCTACCCATTACTGAGTGGAAGCGGAATGATGTCGCGATGGACTTTGTGACAGGGTTACTAAGATCTCCTCGAGGAAATGACGCGGTATGGGTTGTCATTTACAGGCTCATAAAGGTTTCTCACTTCTTACCGATTAAGGGGACCTTCAGTGTTGATGAGCTTAGAAGGTTTTACATCTGTGAGATTGTACACTTGCATGGGGTTCCGAGTACTATCATTTCAGATAGGGATGCCCGCTTCACATCGCATTTCTGGCAAGGGATATAGAGGGCTTTGGGTACACAGGTACTTATGAGTACATCTTACCATCCCCAGACAGATGGCCAATCAGAGCGCACGATTCAGGTTCCAGAGGACATGCTACGAGCATGTGTCCTTGATTTTGGAGGTTCTTGGGAGATACATATACCTCTAGTGCAGTTTTCCTATAATAATAGTTTTCAGGCAACTATTCATATGTTACCTTACGAGGATTTGTATGGTAGGACGTGTCGATCACCCTTGTGTTGGCTAGAGGCAGGAGAGGCAGCTATTCTGGAACCTCGTCTTGTTCAGGAGACCACATAGTAGGTGGAGTTGATTCAAAAATGGATGGATACTGCATAGTCTCATCGGAAATCTTATGCTAATCAGCGGAGACGACCTTTGGAGTTTAAGGTCGGGGATCAAGTTTTCCTATGTGTTACCCCGAGGTTGGGACACAAGAGTATTAGGAGACAGGGTAATCTTTCACCGAGATATGTCGGGCTGTTTGAGGTTCTGGAGAGAGTCGGGCTGGTTGCTTATAGGTTGTAGTTACCTCAGAGGTACCAGGCTATGCACGACGTCTTCCATGTTTCTCAGCTTTGCTGCTATTTCTCAGACCTGTCTCATGTTTTTCAACCCGAGGAGGTTGAGATGGAGCAGGATGCATCGTTCAAGGAGCATCCTATCAGGATTGTTGATCGTAGTGCAAAGATACACCATGGCCGGTCTGTTCCTCTGGTACGGGTGTTATGGCAGCACGACCGTGTACAGGACGATACTTGGGAGAGGGAGGTCGATATGCGATCACAATGTCCATAGTTGTTCGAGGTTTCTTTTTCACCACCAAGTTAGGGAAATTTGGGGATGAATTTATTTAAGGGGGGAAGTTTGTAAGAACCCGGATCTTCATTTCAGGTATGTTTGTCATTTTCTGGTCATTTTTGAGAAAAAGAGGAAAATCTGGAAGTTTTCTAAGTACACGCTATGTACTTTATGAGTACACACCATGTACTTTTCCCCCGCACGAGGCCGTTTGCTGGCCTTGTCCAGGCCACACACATGGTGTGTAGCAGTGATGTGGAGGCCGCTTAATGCGATGTACAGAAAGGGAGAGTACACGCCATGTACTCATGAAGTACATTCCGTGTACTTTTCTTTTTTATTTAATTAATCAGACCGAGGTCGAGTCTTAAACCTATTTTCATCTTCTTCTCCACCTAATTACGTTCAGAACATCCAAGGAGGACGAATCTTCTCCGAGCCACCGATCCGTCACCAGTTATTCGAATCGAACACTGTCAGTTGCAATAGAATCGAAGTAATCTTTTCCGTTCTAGGCTGATTCACAGGCTGAGGTTCAAGTATATCGGTCTCCTAGGATATAGGTAGGTGGTTTGTTTCCCTACGTTGAATGTCTTTGAATTTTTGGTGCAAAAGTGCCAGATACCCATGTATCGATTATCTTGGGTTAGGGTTTTGATCCTGTATTGTTATCTGCCTTAGATTTCATGTATGCTTGAGGTTATTAGATGATTGATAATTGCTTGTTAGCATGTTTGAGGATCACCCCATGGGTGTTTCCCCCTGTTTTGACTGTTTATCACCGTTTGGATTAGGTTGCCTGTGAGGCATACCTTGTTGCATTGTTTTCCTGACTTGATATAATTGATTGCATGTATTGCCTGCTGTTTATATGATTTTGATGCATTGTAGCTATTATCCAAGTAGTTTTTTGAGCTTAATTTGGGCTGCTAAAAGTCGATTACGTACGACTACACTACTCAGGGCTGTGGGAACTTGGTGTGGTAGAATAAAGAGGTAATTGACGATTAAGGGATTCCTTGGAGAATCTGTTATAAATTAGAATCATTCGCAGGACCTACGGGAATGAGACTTTGTGATTCCTTAGAGTGTCCTTAGTTACATATCGAGAATACATGGGGAATTAGATGTAAGTTCTTCCTCAGAGAGTCTATAGTTATCGTTGCAAGACTGCAGGAGAATTGACGGTGAGAGCTTCCCAGAGTGTCTGTGCCTTTGTATGTTTACTTGAATAGAGGGGTCTGCTAGTGTGAGCCACCCAGAGAGTCACCATAATTATCGTTTTGTTGGTTGTGATGAGTCCACCATGCCAAAGAACAAGCTTGAGTTTTTACTTCTTGCTGTTAGGTAGTCCACTGAGATACCTATTGCATTGCTTGGTATGCCTTGAGAATATAGAGCTGTTTTTAAGATTCCTTGGTTGATAATTTAATGAGTGAATTAAATTAATAAATAAATGTGAATGGATATTGGTAGGATTGTTTACTTTAGAGTACTCCTGTTTCTCTGCTGAATTTATTTCCTTTACTTTTGCTATATTGGTCACTGATAATAGGGCACAGATCTTGTGGTGATTGCCTACTGGGATTAGTCTCACACCCTGTTTGGGTCCTGATTTTCGGCCCAAACAGGTTATATGCTTGCCGGTGTGGATAGGGATTGTGGCCCTTCTACTTCAGGTACATGATTATTGGTTGGAGCTAGAGAGAATAGGACCGAGCTTAGGCTTGCGATGCTGCTGGAGTTGCTGTTTACTTATAGTACTTTGTTCTCAGTTGTATTTTAGCACGTTGTTGTGTTTGCTGCTTTCCTTAGATACATGTACCATGATGCATCATTATTATATTATACATTGCCTCCGCTGTTTAGTTTCAGTTGTTGTATGTTGTTTACTGCTTTCTCTATTGACTGTTATTTCTTGTACCTTGTATACCTTACCAAATGAGGGCATAGTTTCCCCAATAACTTACCAAGGCCCTCGCTGCTAGTCGACAGCCTCTAGCATTTGGGGAAATGCGCTTGAGGTCATGTGGAAAACCAGGAACGAGGCACCAGTTGAGGGGCTCCAGATTCAGGTCGTTACACCAATCATGCTTAGGATCCCTTTGTAAGGGGAGAGAAACTCATATCTCTTTACTTTCATCATTTTTTATGATAATAAATTAAAATGGAACTCCTTTTTGAAGTCAAAAAAAGAAAAACCCATCTCTTTCCACTCTCCAATATACGTCATTCATAATCTACACATAACCCCTTGCATATGGATGATCTCCAATAGAATAGGGTACTCATATCTAGCCAAAATCAAATTAAAGATGATATCAAGATCGTCCAACCAGTATTCTGTCTGTAGATAAAAAATTATCCCCTCATACTTTGTTATACTCTAACATTAGAAAGAACAAAATGTCCTTAGATAAAGCTCATACTTCTATGTTGGATCAATACATTGATGATTAACTAGATCAAACTTCTAAACCTCTCCTACCTGAACTACACATGAAAAATGACTAGGATCCATCTCTAAAATAAAGCACAAGAGAGACCCCAAGCCTTGTATCATGGAATTTAGTAAAATTAATTTTTTAAATTTCATTATAATTCCATAAATCACATAGTTTAATCACAATCACAAACAAACATGATGAATTTTACTCTACTAGACATCTACCATGAAAGTATCATCACCTCAGTTAACACATTTATAAATCTTATGGTCCTTGTGTCATATCATAAGGGCCCCTAAAAATACCATGCTCCAGTGGGTCTCCCTTACTTCACAAGATAAGATAAATTGATACAGTTTCCCTAATAACCCATGCATGACTCCTAAGTTACTAACCCTAAGATCCATACTATCTCTTTACCAAAGATTTTATACCACTTTTCCGTGACCCTTCTCAACTATTACCCCTCCTAGGCTGACAATGAAGAGAATGAGTGACCCTCAAATCCCACCTCCAGTAGGTCCCGAGTTGGTGACTATCACCAAGGGTTTAAGACACATAGATGAGAGGGATTACCCTCAATAAATTGGAAAGGATCAAGTGATAAGATAAAAAACACCAAACAAATCCACCATAAATATAAAATAACCATAATCTCACAATGCATGTCAAGCAATGAAAATAAAAGCATACAGAATAAAATACCAAAAGAAAATCCTAATAAAACAGCTCTATAAAAACTCCATCCTCTAAGCTAGCAATGTCTATCTCAGTCTCCCAAACCCTCATGAGAACCTGAAAAAAAGTTTATATATACATAGGGTAAGAATAACATGCACACTTAATATGATCATACCCAATGTCTCTCATATACATGTGAGAAGAGTATGCTAATACACTAGTGAATAAATAGTAGAACTAACATGTACCTAAACAAGTAAAATATCCATCATACCATCACTAAGACCCACTAACCAAGTAAAAAAATTAAGTAGTAAGATAATATCAAAAGGACACAAATAAAGGTTCCCTATATCCACTTCCCCATAGAGTTTATACTCTCACTCCCCAATGTCAAATGTCTTGTGGTCCCATCCCTCCCATGTCATATCATCACCATGTATCATGTCACATATAATGTGGTATGATTCAAAACCCCACCTACCTTAGCCTCTCATAGGGCCCAATATCTTGTGTTGAAATCATTACATATTCACACTCCACTTGTTGTAGCCATAACATCATATATCCCCTATCATATCCAATAAAAACCTCATAGAAAAATCAGTAAGGTTTCATAAATGTGATGGACATAAACCTTATGATCTCTTCTTACCATTCATGACCACCACCATGTATCACATCTACACATTTCCAAGTATCACTACCAACTGTGTTGTCATTGATCAATATTCTCCACCAACTAAGGACCTTTTCCATGTACTACTACTAATTAAAGAACAGAGAAAATGGGGAAATCTGTCATTTGTTCCCTAACCAACCTATATGTTGGGAAAAAACACCCTCGAACATCTGGGTGTTAGTACATAGTACTTGATGTGGGTGGGGTATATATAAAAGTAACTTGAAAATACAAGGATAAAAGATAATACATAATACCCAATCTAAGGGTTCACATAAAATGTTACTAGCATAGGCTAAATCACTACCAAACCTCTACATGAAAACCACCACCACTAATGCCACCAATAATTGCAATCCACCATGAAAGACAACCACAACACATCCCATGATTCCCCTCAAAAGTTCATCCAACTAAGTTCCATTTGTTATGATCATACTATCATACCCTTATGCTTATCTTATTCTCAATTATGATCATTGGTTGATATCTATTATACTAACCATTAATAAGAATCTGAGCCCACCCTTTTTTATGTTTCCCTTCCCCAGGTTATTGAGAAAGGTTTTAAGTATGTCATGTCTAAGAATGATGATAGTTGTGAAGAACTTAATTAGAAATGATGTAGATCATTTATGTACCAGTTTTTTTATGTATCCATGTTTCCAAAGACACTAACTTTTTAGTTCTATTGTAAATCATATTGATATATATTGGATAATTTTTCTAATAATTTTTAGTATTTATATATTAAAATTATGGGTCACTATAGTTAGTATCTAATGAATATGGAGGTTGTCATGACCCTCAAAATAATATTTATAACTCCTATACTAGTATAGTAGTAAAGGGTTGAACCCAAGAGAATGAAGGTGATAAATACTAAGGTTTTTGAATTTTAAACCCCCACTATTTTCAGCAGCGGGGAAAACATCTTCTTACTTTATATATATATATTTTAAAGATTTGGTACAAACAAGATGAGAAAACTAGTTTGACTAAGAAACTAAAACTTACACAAATGTAACAATAAACTAAAGAAGAAATTGTAATGTCTCGAATTTTCCGTGTATTATTTTTAAATATTATATGGAATTATTTCGAGACTGGGTGTGAAGATGGCACATCATTATGAGGCCCGGTGAGCCCGGAACGGTGGTTTGCACTTTTTAAGTTAAGTGAGTCGGCACTTGTGTGCGGTTGTGGTAGTTTCCAAACAGATGCCCAGATTAAAAATCTGAGGGCACTGTTGCATCTGGGACGATGACTTTACTTAAGAATGAGCCTAACCTCGACCAGCATGGGTTGAGGGAAAAAGTTAATTTTCAGACATTTTTAGTAAAATAAAAATAAAGTAAATTGCTAAATGTTTATATTATTTTATGGAAACATCCGCTACAGCGCAGCGACGAGACATCTATTTCCTTTTTTTAATGACGCGTCATAATGACTCAAGAATGGAAAGATGGAGTCATTATTACCGCAACGTATCTTAAATGCCAATCATGTTTCCCTTTTTAATGGTTTAAGCGATTGGTGGTCGTTGAAGAAATTTTAGAGAAATTGTTGGAGGATCTGCGGAGCGCTGGAGCGAACCGTCAACGGAGAATGACGACGGATCAGGGTCGAGAATCGTTGAGCCAACAATGTTGAAGGATCTCGACGACAGATCGGATTCGGGAATCATTGCGCCAACAATGTTGAAGGATCTCGACGGCGGAGGAAGCGCGACACCTTCGTCAGCGATCGATCCCAGTTGAGGTAGGGGTTTGTTATTTGAATTCTTTTCCCCGTTTTTGATTTTAAATGACGAACGTGGATCAACCACGAACAAGTTGATCCGTGGATTCGTTCATTATTGAGGGAGGGTTTATCAGGATGATTCAGGGAATTGATCCATGTTGTTTTGTTATTTTTGATTCTTTCTCCGTTTAAGCCTACTAACGGGAGCAGATCAACACCGTGTCGAACGACGGCGGGGGTTCATTCCTCACTTTGTTCATTGGATTTATCCCCCTTTTCTTTTCTCACACGTTCTTCATTTTCTTCGTAGGGCAACGAACAACGGATTGTTGCGCATCCGTTATGCAATGCAACGATCCCAAATAGAAGGTTCGACACTGCAACAACCTTGCAGAGGTGCGACGATGATGGTAGAAGACGAATCAGACCGGATCGGAAAAGGGCGTTCTTCGAGCGTTCTTCGCACGGGAAGATAAAATCATGTTTTCAGAGCCGATCGGAGGTCCAAAAACATCGTGAGCAGCTTCGTGGTGTCGGGGTGACTAAAACCTGGATGTTTCGTGGCGATCAGACGACCAGATCGACGAACAGATCATCACCGGAGGCGCGATGGCAGAAGTCCACGTTTCTGGAAATTTCCATAATACATGGCATGTACTTCTGAAGAACACGCCGTGTAGTAATGGTGGAGGCTAGGGTTTTAGGGGTTAGAGAGGAATCATATGGCGTGTGACTCTAGTCACACAGCGTGTTGGAATTTCCCCGAAGCTCGGCGTGTATTTGGGAAGTACACGGACATGGGATGATCTACACAGCTTCAGGCGACATGATGTGTACAACATGGAAGAGGCGGCTACGTGAGACTCGGTGTGTACCCAGGGGGTACATGGAAATGAGATGGAGTATATGACCGTCTACTCCATCACACGGCCAGGCGAGGCCAGCAGCACGGGTCACCCCGTGTGCCGATTTCACGGGTTGGAGTACCCAGGTTGATGACCGTGTACGGGCACATGGCTAGTGTACACGGGGCCAACCCCAGTCACTCAGACATGGTGTGTACATAGTACTACACACCGTGTACTCAGTTTTTCTACATGACCAGCCTTATTACACGGACCATTGTACACGGGCAGTACCCGGGGTCATACAACACAATGTGTAACTTTTCTACACATCGTGTAATTTTTGTAAAACGACATGGTCTTCTTGTTCACCGTCTCTTGGACATCTTTTTTTTGGGTTAGTGCCCCTTCTTCTCGTTCCCCTAAAGGTCAGGCATCATTTCCTCACACAGGAGTATGATCCCTTCAGTAGGAGTTTCTGTGATAGAGTCAGGCATCCATCCGAGAGGCCGGAATCGAGATCCTCTATCCATTCCTGACCCTAGGTAGAGTCAGGAATTGATGTGACCAACTCTACCGGATGTTGATCCTCTACCTAGCTGGTGTATCACCTAACTGGTGAATCCAGATGAGTTGCGGTATCCGCCATGGCCCTGGCAGTGATCCTCATCTGTGCATCGTGATCCTTCTCACTTAGAAGTGTGTCTCCTGTAATGAGTTCTTCTATCTATCGGAAATCTTCCCAATCAGGAGTGTGTCTCCTGTAATGAGTGTGAATACCTCTCATGATGGTTCCCAACAGACGGTACTTCTTGGACGAACGTCAACAGAGCTGTAAGACTCATGGAGTGTGTTCTCCCGAGATGAGTGCTTCGCGGAATCTTCGAACTGAATCCCTAACGGGGGTATGCAGTTATGTGAATTGTCTCTAGACCACGGGTCTGGGTTTGGAGCATATCTGGTTTTTTCTATATGTTATGTAGACATACACTATGCATAGATGACTGTAACTTTACTTTTTGTACTTCTTTGTGGTTTTTGGGGTCCTCTACTGAGTATTGTTATACTCACCCCTGCACGGGCTTTGCCCGCACATCTGGTGTCTTGTGCAGATGAACAGCCTTTTGACAGAGTCCAGGGAAGACCATGATAGGACCGATCTTTCTAATTTCCCTACAGGCTGAGGCGTTCCTACGGCTACGAGCCGCAGTCCCAATACCTTTTGTGTTTACAAGTTGGACTTTTCAATTTTCAGACTCTTGTTTTTGGTGGGCTTGTATTATGGCCCATTTTACTTTTTAGTAATCTACCTTTCGTCGTACTCTATTGGTTGGGTTTAGTTGTATGTATGCATTTTTGTTCCTTAGTGGGTTTTTACATTTCAGCATTGTGGTCTTGGAGATGTGTGCATGTGTACAGGTACATAGGCAATGCCTCCCATGTTAGTAATATGCATACTCGGTGCTAGTCACCAGCCCCTAGCCTATTGGAGGCAGGCTTGGGGAGTCACGACGCGGGCCCCACTAGGACGGGTCGTGACAGAAACAATGAACTAATATTCATAGCAACAAATACAAAGGATATTAGAATGCAGAAAATATATAGTAGATTAAATCTACTGGATGAAATGGTTGAATCCTTCACAACTTTTATTGAATAAAACTTCATGACAAACTAAATAATCTTAGGGTAGAGGAATAAGTAAAGGAATTCATCACACCAAAACTTAATTGAACTTCTTGAAATTTTAAAAAGAACAACAATTGGAAATAAAATCACTATAAATTTCCAAAGTTGTTGACAGTAAAAGCATCGATAAATGTATTCAAAATATACTTCGCCAGTTTATCTTGAATTAATGATTTTGAAAAACAGAAATTGAGGTGTGAAAAATTAAACATAGAATCATAAATCAATCTCTTCAATTGATCATGATTCTGAAATATTGAAAAGTATGTGAAGAAATAAAAAAGTAAATCCAGTAGAATTAAATTCCCGAGCTAAGAATTTTTAGCTTATGATCATATCGATTTCAACACTAAAACACATAAAAACAGAGTAAAAATATAAGGACAGAGGGAAGAAGAACTCCCCAAGTGTTGTTCTGCCTTCAGGATCCTTAGCCTCCAGCTTGTCTTTAGTGCTACTCTCGAAAATCTCTGCTCTCCAAAAAGAGTGGTCGTTAGAGTTGAATCAGAGTCTCCGTCAACATCTTGCTGCCCTGATTTTGTATCCTGCAGTCATAAACTGCACGTCACTCCCTGTTTTCCCCCAACTTTAAGTGTCCCTCACTTGTGCACCACACACATACATTTTTTCATAACTGACACATCGCGTGAACTTTTCCCATGTAACTAACTTCCATTGAGTTAGTTGAAAGCACCTAGACATTTTTAAGGCCTTGGTGTGAACCTGCAAAACAAAGAACAAAACAAGCAGTAAATAAAACGAAGACAATAAACAAATGAAAATTTATAATTATAGTTATTAATTTATTATAAAGACTTAAATAAAATGTTTTTTAATAAAAAATGTTATTTTATTAAATTATTTATTTTCAATTATTAATATTATTAATGTTAATTATGTTTATTATTATTTTGAATATTAAATTATTTACTATTTTAACTTAATTAGTTTAGTTTATTATAAATTATTACTAAATATCTTATTTTATATATTTTATTATTAAAAAATTATTTAATATTTAATATTAAATTATTTAAATTTAATTTAGAAATAATTAATTTAGTTTAATTAAATTTTTGTTAAAGTTAATTAAATTAACAATTCTGAATTATAAATATTAAATATTTTATATTTATTATATATTTATAATTATTAAAGTTTAATAGTTTGATTTTATTATTATTTTATTTTAGTTTTTATTTTAGTTTTATTTTAATTTAATTTATTTTTTTAAAATTACTTCCCCCAAAATCGGTGCCGCCCTAAGTGTGTGTGTGTGTGGGGGGGGGGGGGGGGGGGGTCTTCTTCGACTTCTTCTCCATGACGGCGGCGTAGGTGGTGGCCCCTCTGGATCTATGGAAACGACCTCTTCAGGTCAGCCTTATAGTGGCAGTTGGCTCCTCCTTCAGTTCGGTGAGATCCAGAATTCGACAACAACACAACTCCCCTCCCTCACAACATATCCCCTCCAGCAGTGACGAACATGTCTTGGGTAACACGACTCCTTAATTCTTCCGGAAACTTCAGATTGGCAGAGATCTTGAATCTAGTTTGGCGATAAAAGATAAGATTCATCGATATTCAGCTGGATTCTAGATCTGGTTATGCTGATGTGTGAGATTGGTTGGAATTGGAGGCAGTGCCCCTCAGTTTCTCTATAACAGCGGTGACCCCGAACCATCTCAGATCTTCATTCTGCGGATCATAACTTCGACGACGGCGATAATAATCACCATATCCAGATCTATGCCAGAATCTTGTTATGTTTAATTTGATT
This sequence comes from Viscum album, assembly GCA_963277665.1. Classification (NCBI taxonomy): domain Eukaryota; kingdom Viridiplantae; phylum Streptophyta; class Magnoliopsida; order Santalales; family Viscaceae; genus Viscum; species Viscum album. The sequence continues at coordinate 596,609,627 of OY728134.1, read as the reverse complement.
TAGTTGAGGTTTTATGAGGATTGCAGTAAGATGAGATCTAGTTGAGTGGATCTACACTTTAATTGAGTCTTGATCTGATCTGGGATGGTTTTGGTGTTTATTATGATCAGATTTGGTGCATCCAGACAACAGTGAGGATGGTGAGTAGGAATTTTTGCTGCGGCGAGTCAAAACAGGATCAAGGTTAATAGTGGAAAGATGATGGATGAAGGGAAAGGTAAGTGGTGGTACCAATGGCATGGGAAGAAATGGTGGGATGAAGCACTGTAAGGTGAAGGAAACAATGACTTGAGGAGCAATGAGACAGTTTGGATAAACGGTAGTAGAATGTGTTGCTGTGGCACAACACAGAAAGAGGATGAGGAAACAATGAGACCATAGGGGAGAGTGACAGTGAGATAGTGAAGTAGAGGAGGGGTTGCTATGGCATCATAAGGCAAATAATGTCATAATAATGAAATGGTTCCAAGTGAAAACGGTGTAACCAGTTTGAAGCAGTGAGAAAGTTATGGATTGAAGCGGTGCCACTTTAAATAATGGAAACAGTGGCACAATAAAATGACTTAATGGTTTCACCACAAAATAGAAATAAATTTAAATAAATTAAAAATTTAAATAAATACCACACTAAATAATTAATTAAAGACAATAATTAATTAAAAAAATGAGACTTACTTAAAAAACATAAATATATTTATGAAACAAATAGAACTTAAATTAAATTATTGTTAACATCAAATTATAAAACATAAATCAGAACTAAACTAAAACTTAAAATTATGAAGAAATTATATTATTAAAAGTTAATAAAATAAAAAACAGGATTTAAATTAAATAATTATATAACAAAGTTAATTTATTTAAAATAATAACTTTAACAAATTAAATTAATTAAGTAAGCTAGTTAATTATTTTCTTATTAAATAATTAAGTTAATTAATGAAATTAAATTAAATAAATTTAACAAGAGTAATAAGTTTATAAACTTAAATTTATAATTGGTGAATTGTTAAAAGACATCTAATATTTAGATTATGTTATTTTCAATTAATTAATATTTAATACATGAAATGTTAAATTATCAACTACATTATTTAAGTGCGAATGGAAGGACAAAAAAAATCATATTACCAAATAAGAGGACCAAAAACACTACCTAATAAAAATTTAAAAGACGATAAAAATAAAGTAAAACATAAATTAACTAATTTAAAGATTAAAATACACGATTAATTATAAAAATTGATTGAATAAAAAATTTAATAAAAAAATACAAAAGTGTTAATATTTAACAAAAATTAAAATAATAATTAATTAAATCATTAAAACTTTATTAAAAAGATGTGGCAAAACTATGTAAAATAAGGCCACATCAAATTCCCCACACTTAAGCATTGTTTGTCCTAAAAAATCCCATGCTTTATTATCCTTCGAAAACAAAATTATGTTTATTAATCAGCTCAAAATGTAACATGTACAATACTTTGAAAATAGAGGACTGTCAATAGGCTTTAGAAAAGATAACTCAAATCAAATATTGCCTAAACAAACTCCCACTAATAGTCTAGAGAGCAATGAATCCTAAAGAAATGAAATCATTCTGCCTCATTTTTGATATTACTTAGTGAATCATCTCATTTCAAATCTAAGATCTAAATCCAAGAGTAACAACATGTTAAATATATGTGGAACTATGAACTTAACCAAAGGAACTTTTTTACTTTGACTCATCACATAGGATCCAAAATTAATTTTTTTTTCTAAATCACCTTAGTGATACAACCTAAATGACTCCCATATAAAGAAAATGTCCCCTTATTCATTTGGAATTCATCATTCCCGTCACCTTAATGAACTCAGTTTTGAACCTAGAAACTTTATTTAATTTTTCCGAAGACATGTATCATGTGATAAGAACTGTGCATGTGCACTTATTCAAAGTGTACAAAGGGATTTTAGTAAAAAAAAACGCACCCAACATCTAGGGTCTCAGAGATTCACCCTGAGATCCCAAATTCCCAAACTAATCCAGTTTCAAAAGTTTTATATAAAAACCATTTACATTGGATCAAAAAGGTAAATAATTTAATAATTAAAAGTAAAATGGGTTCCCTAGAATCAAATTCAAACTTCCAGTTCCAAGAGTTTTGATCACAACTCCACTAACAGGTTACCCATATCACTCTCAAAAGTAGTTCCTAAACCAAATTTACATTAAATCACTTAGTATATTCCCTCAGCAATCACCCACCCACATTAATTTCAGATCAAAATAGATCTAAACAACCAATCAGGCATCATCCAAAGGCAAGACCCAACTGGGTACAATGTAAAGCCTAAAATTATGAAAGAATTTTGAAAAGTTTACCCATTTTTTGACAAAATGTTTGAAGTTGCAATTGGAATTGATGGAGTTATCATTAAACACAGTTTAGCATAGTGAGGAATTGACCCCTCCCCCACACTTAAAACCCAACTTTGTCCCAACATTTCAAAAATTATTGGGTTAGCAGTTTCAAAACATAGAAGAGAAGTGTTCAGTTAAAGTTCAAAAATTTCAGATCCTGTACTATCCAGTTTAATGTTCTCATCCAGATTATACCAAATATCATGATCAGGATCATTGTTCATAAAGTTAGAAAAATTGGGTGAAGTGTTTATTAAATTCAAGTTTTCAGTTTCAAGTTTGATTTCAACCCGAGTGACTTCATTCTCAAAATTTCTAAAACAATGATTCTCTTAAAAAGTAGGAATCATGAAGAGAACTGGGATTTCTTTTTCAATATGTTTCAATTAATTTTTATAATTGTCCAACTCAACTTCATTTAAGTTCTTCATGGGATTTTCAATGTTGTTCTCTTGATTCAATGAGTCAGTTATTTGCATGTTTTGTTCACCAGATTCAAATTTTTCAAAGTAAAAGTGTGGTTTCCTAGTTTAAATGTCACTTTCCTCTTCAACTCCATTTTGAAATCTTTTATAAAAACTTTATTTTTCATTCATTTCAACTTCTTCATGTTCTTTAATCCTTATTTTTCTCTAAAAGTATGTTTTCTAATCTTTTCATTATTTGATCTTGCTCTTGAGAATATTTAAATTGAATTTATTGGGTTTTATTTAATTGAGTACTCCAAACATCCTCCCTAACATCTAGTTTTGATAAAATTTGACCACAATGTTATAGGATTCCAGGGCTGGGCTCAAAGTTATATTCATTAACTTCAAAGTGATGGAACTATTATGGGTGTTTATAGACACACTGCCAAATATTATGTCCATAATATCCACAACAAACATAGTAAGGTCCAATGTGATAATTTGACCCTTAAAAAAATTCCATTTTTTAAATGTTTAGATTAAACACACTAAAATCCTAGCAGAATTATCTATAATCAGCTCAAGTAGTAGTGAAGTTCAAGATTACAAGCAGACTTTTGTTTATTTGTTTTTTTAGTTTTTTAACTCTTATATTACTCAGCGCATTCCTTCCCCGAAAATAGCACCAAATTTTGATGAAGTTGGAGGTCATCATGACCCTCAAAATAATATTTATAACTCTTACACTAGTATAGTAGTGTAGGGTCGAACCCAAGAGAAGGAAGGTGAGAAATAATAAGGTTTTTGAATTTTAAACCCCCACTATACCAAAATATTGTTATGTTGAATCTGATTTAGTTGTGGTTTTTAGGAGGATTATGGTAAGATCTGATCTGGTTGAGTGGCTCAACACTTTAATTGAGTCTTGATCTGATCTGTGATGTTTTTGGTGTTTATTCTAATTTGATTTGGTGCATCGAGACAATGGTGAGTAGAAACAGTTGCAGCGGTGAGCCAAAGAAGGAGAAAGGTAAATGGTGAAAAGATGATTGATGAAGAGAAAGGGAAGCGGTGGTACCAATGGCGGGGGAAGAAACAATGGGAGGAAGCACCATAAGATGAAGGAAACAATAGCTTGAGGAGCGGTGAGATAGTTTGGATAAACGGCAGTAGAACGTGTTGTTGTGGCATAACACAGAAGGAGGATGAGGAAATAGTGAGATCGTAATGGGGAGAGAAAGTGAGACAGTGAAGTAGAGGAGGGGTTGATATGACACCGTAAGGGAAACAATTTCACAACAATGAAACAGTTCCAAGTGAAAATGTTGAAACCAATTTGAATCAGTGAGAAAGTGATGGATTGATGCAGTTCCACTATAAATACTAGAAATAGTGTCACAATAAAATGACTTAATGGTTTCGCCACAAAACTACAATAAATTTAAAGAAATTAAAATTTTAAATAAATACCACACTAAATAATTAATTAAAGACACGAATTAATTAAAAAAAATGAGACTTACTCAAATACTTAAATAGATTTATGAAACAAATAGAATTTAAATTAAATTATTGTTAACTTCAAATTATAAAACATAAAATAGAACTAAACTAAAACTTAAAATTAAGAAGCAACTATATTATTAAAAGGTAATAAAATAAAAAATAGGATTTAAATTAAATAATTATATAAAAAAGTTAATTTATTTAAAATAATAACTTTAAAAAATTAATTTAATTAAGGAAGGCAGTTAATTATTTTATTATTAAATAAATATGTTAATTAATGAAATTAAATTAATTTTTTTAACAAGGGTAGTAAGTTTATAAACATAAATTTATAATTGATGAATTGTTAAAAGACATCTAATATTTAGATTATGTTATTTTCAATTAATTAATATTTAATAAATGAAATGTTAAATTATCAACTACATTATTTAAGTGAAAATGGCAGGATAAAAAAATCATATTACTAAATTAGAAGACCAAAACCACTAACTAAATAAAAATTTAAAAGACAATAAAAATAAATTAAAACATAAATTAAATATTTTAAATCTTAAAATACACGATTAATTATAAAAATTGATTAAATAAAAAATTTAATAATAAAAATACAAAAGTGTTAATATTTAACAAAAATTGAAAAAATAATTAATTAAACTATTAAAAATTAATTAAAAATATGTTTCAAAACTATGTAAAATAAGGTCACATCAAATTACCCCACACTTAAGAATTGTTTATCCTCAAACAATCCCATGCTTTATAATCCTTCAAAAACAGAAGTATGTTTATTAATTAGGTCAAATTGTAACATGTCCAGTACTTTAAAAACAGAGGACTATCAATAGGATTTAGAAAAGACAACTCAAATCAAATATTGCCTAAACAAACTCGCACTGGTCGTCTAGAGAGCAATGAATCATAAAACAATGAAAGCATCCTGTCTCAGTTGTGTTATTACTTAGTGACTCATCTCAATTCAAATATAATATCTAAATCCAAGAGTAACAATAAGTTAAAAATATGTGGAACCAAGAACTTAACCAAAGGAACTTTGTACTTTGACTCATCACCTAGGTTCCGATTTTTTTTTCTGAATCACCTTAGTGATACAATCTAAATGACTACCATATAAACCAATTGTCCCATTCTTCATCATTCCCCTCACCTTATTGAACACGTTTTTAACCGTAGAATCTTTATTTAATTTTTCCCAATCCATGTATCATGTACTAAGCATTGTGCATGTGAACTAATTAAAAGTGTACAAAGGGCTTTTAGTAAACAAAAACACACCGACCATCTAGGGTATGAGAGATTCACCGTGAGATCCCAAATGCCCAAACTACTCCAGTTTCAAAATTTTTATATAAAAACCATTTACATTGGATCAAAAAACTAAATAATTTAATAATTAAAAGTAAAATGGGTTCCCTAGAGTCAAATTCAAACTTCAAGTTCCAAGGGTTATGATCATAACTCCACTAACGGGTTACCCACATCACTCTCAAAAGTAGTTCCTAAACCAAATTTCCATTAAATCACTTAGTATATTCACCCAAAAATCATCCACCCACATTAATTTCAGATAAAAAAAAGATCTAAACTACCAATCATGCATCATCCAAAGTCAAGACCCAGTTGGGTACAATGTAAAGCCTAAAATTATGAAAGAATTTTGAAAAGTTTACCCATTTTTTTACAAAAAGTTTGAAGTTGCAGTGAGAATTGATGGAGTTATCATTAAAATAGTTTAGACTTGTGAGGAATTGACCCGCTCCCCCACAATTAAAACCCAACTTTCTCCCCAAAGTTTAATACTAAAATGGAGAAGAAAAATTAAACATTTAAGGTTTAAAATAGATTTTCATTATAGTATATTTATAACATGTTAAGGGTCTCATTAAATTTAGAAGAATGTGTTTTCCCCAAAGATTATTTAATAGCAGGTTCACAAGAAAGTACATTCATTAACATTTAAGCTAGTTATAAAGATATTCAAGGGAGTACAAACAGTTTCATGAGTATTGTAGGTGTACAAAGTACAAGGGTGAAAGCAAGTTCACATATTGGGTTCAAATGGATTTTCAATAAAGCAGAAAAAGACATGCTAAACACCCCATAGATACAAGAAGATTCAATAAAACAAAAAAACTAGAAAGAATGTACCCCACACGTAGTTTCTAACAGTGGGTGATTTTAATATCAATGATCTTTAAATATTAGCAAGAGGAATATGCAGAATTTTATTTAATACTCCAACACAAGTAGTATAATTTTTCAGCAAATGCAGAATTTTTCATGAAAACAGAACATGCAACAGATTTTTGAACTGCGTAAGTCATGAAATAGAATTTTTTTAGTAAATAGAAGCAGAAAATGAATGTAGTAGTTAATAGAAGGTACTTCCCTGAATTAAAGTTTTTCATAAATCCTTTATCTTGATAATTTCACACCCTTAGATGTCACCAGTAGCAGCATCCTAAAAACACAAAGCATGTAAACCAAGAAAAAATATCTAGCAGAGACAGAGCATACAAAAGACAATAAAGAAGAACTTTATTCAAAGCAAGAACAATACAAAAAAGAAGAAAGAGCATGGGTTGAATTCCATGAAGAACTGAATTTAAAGTCTTCAGTTAGAATTTATCTTATTATAACTTTTTTTGTGTTTTATTGAAAAAAATGGAAACCATGGGTTGCCTCCCATGCAGCGCTAGATTTATAGTCACTAGGTGGATGCAGTTTCCTTAAAAGGAACCACCACATGTTTTTGGCCCAAATATTTTTAACTTAAAGATGAATTATATGGGCATCAAGACTTAATATAATAAAAACTAAACTATCATAGCCTAAAATAACCACTAAGAGGCACCCCTTGACAATGGCAAGCATAGTGTTATCCACTTCTATATTAAGTTCAGATTTTTCAAGATTTGAATTCACATAAAGATACAACATTAAAATAGTTTCTCCTAGGGGTATGAAATTATTCTCACGCCTATATCTCTTAAATTCAACATTAATAGTTTCAAATTCAAGGGTGCTAATGGGTGAGTTATGATTATTAAGTTCAAGAAGGGGTTCAATAGAGAGATAAACAGAATCATGTGCAAAGTAACTCAAGTTTAATTCCTCCTCTAAACTACCATTAGCTTCAAGGTAAGATTCAACAACCGACTGAGTTGAGGATTGATGTGATAGATAGGGAAGAGAATTAATTTTATCACTAACAAATTCAAGTTTTACAATGTTATAAATCCTTCCAAAATTTCCTCATCAGTTAAATTACACTCATCATTTACTGATTCTAACAAACCAATTCTACCTATATCAAGTGTGTGACCAAACTTTATTTTATGTTCAATTTCAAGAAGCTCAATTTATAAAACAATGTCAGTTGAGTGTTGCAATTCATAAATGGAGAAAATATTGTTCAATTCAGCTTCAAGAAATTCATTTTCCAGTTTTTTTAAATTTAAACAATCTTCCCTAAATAAATCAACACTACTTGAAATTTCTCTACACAAAGTTATAGAAAAGTGATGAATCTTATAATACGGTAGTGAAAGCTTGATATCTAGACTTTATTCATAACACATTTCCTCAATTTATTTATCTAACAACATTTCAAAAACTATTGGGTTTGCAGTTTCAAAACATGGAAGAGAAGTGTTCAGTTCAATTTCAAAAATTTCAGATTCTGTATTATCTAGTTTAATGTTCTCATCAAGATTATACCAAATATCAAGTTCAGGCTCATTGTTCGTAAAGTCAGAGAAATTGGGTGAAGTGTTTATTAAATTCAAGTTTTTAGTTTCAAGTTTGATTTCAACTTGAGTGAATTCATTCTCAAAATTTCTAAAACAGTGATTCTCTTCAAAAGTAGGAATCAAGATGAGAACTAGGATTTATTTTTCAATCTTTTTCAATTTATTTTTATAATTTTCTAACTCAACTTCATTTAAGTTCTTTATGGGATTTTCAATGTTGTTCTCTTGATTTAGTGAGTCAATTATTTCTATCTTTTGTTCATTAGATTCAGATTTTTCAAAGTAAAAGTGTGGTTTCCTAGTTTCACTGTCACTTTCCTCTTCAAATCTATTTTCAAATCTTTTATAAACACTTTATTTTTCATTCATTTCAACTTATTCATGTTCTTTAATTCTTATTTTTAACTCTATAAGAATGTTTTCTAATCTTTTCATTATTTTATCTTTCTCTTGAGAATATTTAAATTGAATTTCTTGGGTTTTATTTAACTGAGTGCTCAAAAAATCCTCCCTAACATCAAGTTTTGATAAAATTTGACCACATTTTTCTAGGATTCTAGGACTGGGATCAAAGTTCGGTACATTAACTTCAAAGTGATGGAACTATTGGTGCTATTTATAGACACACTTCCAAAAAATATGTCCATAATCTCCACAACAAACACAGTAAGGTCCAATGTGATAATTTGAGCCTTAAAAACATTTTTTTTTTAAATTTTTAGATTAAACACACTAAAATCCTAGAATAATTCTCTATACTCAGCTCAAGTAGCAATGAAGTTCAAGCATACAAGCATATTTATTTATTTTGTTTTTTTAACACTTAGATTACTCAACCCTAAAAATAATATTTATAACTCATATACTAGTATATTAGTGAAGGGTCAAACCTAAGAGAAGGAAGGTGAGAAATAATAATGTTTTTGAATTTTAAACCCCCACTGTTGTCAGCAGTGGGGAAAACACCTTCTTACTTTATATATCTTTTTTTAAATATGTGGTAGTAAGAAGATGAGAAAACCAGTTTGACTAAGAAAATAAAACTTACACTAAAGAAACTATAAACTAAAGAAGAAACAATGAACTAATCTTCCTAGAAGTAAATACAAAGGATCCCAAATTGCAAAAAATACTTGGGATATTTAATCTACTGGTTTAAATGGTTGACTCCTTCAAAAATTTTATTGAATCACAATTCATGGAAAACTGAAGAATCTTAGGGAAGAGGAATAAGTAATGGAGCTCGCTACACCAAAACATAATTGAACTACTTGAAAATTGAAAAAGAACAAAAAATGGAAATAAACTTGCCGTAAATTTCCAAAGTTGTTGATAGTAAAAGAATCGATAAATGTATTCAAAATTTACTTCGCCAGTTGATCTTGAATTAATGATTTTGAAAAAAAATTGAGGTGTGAATAATTAAACATAAAATCATAAATCAATCTCTCCGATTTATTATGTTTCTAAAATATTGAAAATTATGTGAAGAAATAAAAAAGTAAATCTAGTAGAATTAAATTCCCGAGCTAAGAACTTTTAGATTATGATCATATTGATTTCAATACTAAAAACACACGAAAATAGAGTAAAAAACTAAGTATAGAGGGAAGAATAACTCCCCAACTATTGTTCTATCATCGGGCTGCTTAGCCTCTAGATCGTCTCTAGTGATACTCCCAGGAATCTTCACTCTCCAAAAAGTGTGGTTGTTAGCGTTGAATCAGAGTATTCATAAGAGTCCCACTGCTCTGATTTTGTATCCTGTTGTCATAAACTGCACGTCACCCCTTGTTTTCCACCGACTTCAAGTGTCCCTCACTTGTGCACCACACATGTGCATTTTTTCATAACTGACACATCATGCTAACTTTTCCCGTGTAACTATCTCCTCGTGAGTTAGTTGAAAGCACTTGAATGTTTTTAAGTCCTTGGGTGTAAACCTACAGAACAAATAACAAAACAAGATGTAAAAAAATGAAGAAAATAAATAAATGAAAATTTATAATTATAGTTATTAATTTATTATAAATTCTTAAATAAAATGTAAAAAAAACGATGTTATTTTATTGAATTATTCATTTTCATTTATTAATATTATTAATGTTAATTAAGTTTATTATTATTTTGAATATTAAATTATTTACTATTTTATCTTAATTATTTTAGTTTATTATAAATTATTACTAATTATTTTATTTTATATAATTTATTATTAATTTTTTTTAATATTAAATATTAATTTATTTAAATTTAATTTAGAATTAATTGATTTAGTTTAATTAAAGTTTTGTTAAAGTTAATTAAATTAACAATTATAATTTATAAATATTGAACATTTTATATTTATTATATGTTTATAATTATTAATGTTTAAATATTTGATTTTATTATTATTTTATTTTAGTTTTTATTTTAATTTTATTTTATTTTTTTAAAAATACTTCCCCCAAATCAGCGCAACCCTAAGTGTGTGTGTGTGTGGGGGGGGGGGGGGTCTTCTTCGGCTTCTTCTCCACAATGGCGGCGTAGGTGGTGGCCCCTCCGAATATGCGACAACGACCTCCTCAGGTCGGACTTGTAGTGGCGGTTGACTTCTCCTTCAATCTGGTGAGATCCAAAATTTAATGACTGCACAACTCCCCTCCCTCGTGGCTTATCCCCTCTAGCAGCGACGAACAAGTCTCAGGTGGCGCAACTTCTTAATTCTTCTGGTGACTTCAGATTGGTAGATATCTGAGATCTAGTTTGGAGATAAAAGATAAGATTCATCGATCTTCAGCCGGATTCCAAATATTCTTATGCTGACGTGCGAGATTGGATGGAATCAGAGGCAGTAGCCCTCAGTTTCTCAATAGCAGCGGTGACCCTAAACCATCTTGAATATTCATCCGATAGATTAAAACTTCGACGACGTCATCAATAATCACCAGATCCAGATTTGTTCCAGAATCTTGTTATGTTGAATATGATTTAGTTGAGTTTTTTATGAGGATTGTGGTAAGATCTGATCTGGTTGAGTGGATCGATACATTAATTGGGTCTTGATATGATCTGTGATGGTTTTGGTGTTTATTCTGATATGATTTGGTGCATCGAGACAATAGTGATGTTGGTGAGTAAGAATGGTTACAACGGTGAGTCAAAACATGAGCAAGGTTAATGGTGTAAAGATGATGGATGAAGGGAAAGGGAAGTGGTGGTACCAGTGGTGGGGGGAAACAGTTGGAGGAGGAACCGTAAGATGAAGGAAATGGTGGATTGAGGAGCGGTGAGAAAGTCTAGATAAACGGTAGTAGAACATGTTGTTGTGTCAAAACACAAAAAGAGGATGAGGAAACAGTGAGACCGTAAGGGAGAGTGGCAGTGAGACATTAAAGTAGAGGAGGGGTTTCTATGGAATCGTAAGGGAAACAATGTCAGAGCAATGAAACAATTCCAAGTGAAAATGGTGCAACCAGTTTGAAGTAGTGAGGAAGTGATGGATTGAAGCGATGCCACCGTAAATACTGGAAACGATGACATAGTAAAATGACTTAATAGTTTCACTGCAAAACTGTAATAAAGTTTAAGAAATAAAAAAAATTAAATAAAGACCACACTAAATAATTAATTAAAGAGAGGAATTAATTAAAACAAATGAGTCTTACTCAAAAACTTAAAAAGATTTATGAAATAAATAAAACTTAAATTAAATTATTGTTAACTTAAAATTATAAAACATAAATTATAACTAAACTAAAACTTAAAATTAAGAAGAAACTATATTATTAAAAGTTTATAAAATAAAAAAAGGATTTAAATTAAACAATTATATAAAAAAGTTAATTTATTTTAAATAATAACTTTAACAAATTAAATTAATTAATGAAGGTAGTTAATTATTTTGTTATTAAATAATTAAGTTAATTAATGAAATGAAATTAAAGAAATTTAACAAGAGTATTAAGTCTATAAACTTAATTTTATAATTGATGAATTGTTAACTTACATATAATAATTAGATTATGTTATTTTCAATTAATTAATATTTAATACATGAAATGTTAAATTATCAGATACATTATTTAAGTGCAAATGGTAGGATAAAAAAAATCATATTACTAAATAAGAAGACCAAAACCACTAACTAAATAAAAATTTAAAAGATAATAAAAATAAAGTAAAACATAAATTAAGTAATTTAAAGATAAAAATACACGATTAATTATAAAAATTTATTAAATAATAAATTTAATAATAAAAATACAAAAGTGTTAATATTTAACAAAAAGTGAAAAAATAATTAATTAAATAATTAAAAATTAATTAAAAAGATTTGGTAAAACTATGTAAAATAAGGCCACATCAGTATTAGAGCAAGGATTTGTTACTGTAGGAAAATAGGATGAGGAAAACTTATTGAGAACCCTTAGTATAAGATTAATTATATGAGAATATCCTAAGTTCTGTTAAATAAATGAGTGTTGTTTTCCTATGAAAATAAATCCCTATCTAGATACTATTAGTGGATGTGGTATTAGAATAGATGCATCTTAGGGTAATAACCCCGAAAGGAGTTAGTCAAGTATATCTTGACCATAATTTTAGTTTATGGTGAATGGTACCTTACTATTTATATGGTTTGACATTCTTGGGGGATATTATTGGGTTAATTAATATTTTTTAAGATTAATTATGAAGGATTTGAATAGATAATGACCCTGGATGACCTAGGATAAACCTAAGGCACCATAGATTGAGAAGAAGATGTCATGATTTAGATATATTATAAATGATTTTCATGATTATATGATTTCCCACTATGATTATTGTTCCTCATACTATGATTTTTGGCTTAAATCAATGGATTAAATTAGAAGGAACCATGTTAAAAATGAATGTGATGGACAATACAATGATTTTCCTCTTGTTAAACTAGATGTTATGGGAGTTATAATGAAAAATATTATTTTGATTCTTACAAGAATTTCTCAATCCATAAATCATACTGAGCTTCTAAATGAGAAAAAGAGGGAACAATGTACCGTTTATTCCTTCATAAGGAAACATCCACCTTATTTTAGTGGGTCCATCGATCTACTTTTTGTTGAGAAATGGATCAATGCCACTAAAAAGATATTTTCTATTCTATAGTGTTCAGAACATGAAAATGATATCTTAGCTATTTATCATTTGGAAGGTTAATTAGATTAATGGTGGAATATTATCAAGAATATGAGGCAATAAGAATAAACTGACTCCATGGAGTGGGATGAGTTTATAAGATTATTTTAAAATAAGATTTTTTCCCATATTCTTCATAAAAATATTGATAATGAATTACTTGTGCTTAAAAAAAGGATGATGAATCCATTAGTACATATGTAGGAAATTTTACATGACTTGAAAGGTATGATTATATTAATATTATTAAACTATAAAGTAAGATTGATTGATTCTTTAGTGTCTTAAAACCAAGTATCCAAAGGGAATTAGCCCTAAGAGACCTCATTAGCTATGAAGAAATCATTCAATGTGTTATCAAGGTGGAAATAGAGATTAGATTTACCCATAAATATCATGGTTTTGATAAGAAAAGAAAGATTTAATTCAAAGAAAATTCTAATAACAAAAACCATGGAGGGAAGAAGATGAGTTTTCGTTTATTTTAGAAGTGTTAAAAGAATCATGGGAGAAATTTTATTAAGGGAATTGGTAAATGTTTTAAGTGTGGAAAAGAAGGTCATTGGGAAATTTAATGTTAAAGTAATGGGAAGAAGTTATCTAATGATGCAAATGGAGATAAATCACCATATAAATGCACCATCCACACTTTAATTATTTAATTGCAATAAGTATGGACATTATGCTAACGAGTTATAAAAATCAAGGGTTAATGATGATAATAAATTTTAGTAACCTCTTAAGCCCAAATAAAAATTAAAATCTCATACGATCACTATTATTGATGTGAGGTGTGATAAAAAATTAGTGAAAGGTAGACTTACCATCCACTCTAGAACTTACAATGTATTACTTTATTATGTTTCTACCCACACTTTTATATTTACAAAAATTTATAGGGGTATCCCATTTCCACCTCAATGATTAGATGTTGAAATAAAAATAAAAAATATTAATGGTAATATGATCACATCTCATGTCTATGAATCTTCACTAATTGAGGTTTGTGGGAATGTGCTCCCTACAGATCATGTTATTCTTCCTATAGTTGAATTTTATATGATTTTGGGAATGAATTGGATTTCTTTATATAAATCCCATTTCAATTTATAAGGAAGTGAAGTAACATTTAATATTCTAAATCAACCTATGATATTCTATTAGTGTGAGGATAAATATGAACTTCCAATGAAAATTACATCCATTTTATGGGTCTTTATTCCTATTAAAAGGGAGTATTTATCTAAAATGGTTGGGGCGAAACTCAAAATAGAATATATGCCTATTGTATAAGAGTTTTTTTATTTCTTTCCAAATGATTTACCGATTATTCCTATAATTTTTTAAGGAATGTTTTCAAAATATTTAATACCCAGCACTACACCTATTTTAGAGACTTCATATAGAATGTCATAGATTGAGTTATAAGAATTGAAGAAGAAACTCCAAAAGAATATTGATAAGGGGTTCAATCATCCAATTGTGTCACCATGGGGTGCACTGGTTCTTTTTGTTAAGAATAAAGATGGATCAATGCTAATTTTCATTGATCATCAATAACTTTACAAGATCACGATCAAGAATAAGTATCCTTTCCCCCGTATTGATGATTTTTTCGATCAATTAATAGGAGAAAAATATTTTTCCAAGATTGATCTTTGACCTAGATACTATAAATGGAGGGTAAAAAGTGAATATATACCCAAGAAAACCATTAGATCAAGGTATTAATTCTATGAATTTATAATCATTCCATTTGGTCTTGCTAATTCCCCTTCTATCTTCATGAATTTAAGGAATATAGTCTTTAGAGATTACCTTTATTAGTTTTTGGTAGTCTTTATAGATGATATTATAATATATTCTAATAGTAAGGAATAACTTGAAGATCACTTGAGTATTTTCTTGAAGACCCTAAATAAGGAGAAGTTATATGAAAAATTTACCACGTGTAAATATTGGTTATCTAACGTTTTATTTTTGGGGTATATAATCTCAAGTGAGGGTATATCAGTGGATCCATCACAGAAAAAAGTTTTTACCATTATCCCAGACCAACCACTGTGAATGAGATATGTAGTTTTCTTATATTGGATAGATATTATTAGTACTTTGTGAGTGATTTATAAAAAATATCTAATCCAATCACTAATTTTTCTCGAAAGGGAGTTAAGTTCCTTTGGATTGATGAATGTGAAGAAAGTTTCAAGGAATTGAAGAGAAGGTTGGTTGGTGAACCTATGCTCACACTACCTTACAATGGAGAAGGGTGTGTGATTTACAGTGATGTATCAAAAAAATGGTTTGGGTGTGTTATTATTCATAATGATATGGTGATAGATTATGACTCAGGACAATTTAAGGTTCATGAGAAAAATTACCCAACTCATGATTTGAAGTTAGCCACAATAATATTTTAATTAAATATATGGGGGAATTATCTTTACAAATAAAGGTGTGACATATATATTGATCATAAAAGTTTAAAGTATATATTCACAACAAAAAAGAGTTAAATATGTACTAAATAATATGAATAGAGTTGATTAAACATTATGACTGTTTAATACATCGCCACTATGTGAAAGAGAATATGGTGGTTGATGATTTGAGTCTAAAGGATCATGCCATCTTATCTATGATTAAGATCACAAAATATCCAATATTTATGGATTTATAATATATGTAAATTGAAATATATAAGGAAGGGGAAAAATATTAGCTTTCTCAAATGAGTTTTCAACCGTCTATCCATGTGAATATTAAAGAGGTACAGAAGGTGGATGTAGAGATAAAAAATAAGGTGATAAATGTTCCCAAGTTCAAACTTGATTGTGATGGAATGATGAGGTTCAGGAACTAAGTATGTTTTTTTCCATTACTTGACTTGAAGAAGAAACTATTGGAAGAATCTCATATCTCATCATTCTCTATTCATCATGGGAGTATGATTATGTATAGAGATCTGGAAGAGTATTTTTGGAGGGAAAACATGAAGAGATACATTAAAAATTATGTATCACAGTACTTGATATGTCAGTAAGTTAAGGATGAGATATATAAGTCTAAAGGGAGTTTTATTTCCATTACCCATACCAAAACGGAAATGGAAAAAATCACCTTGGATTTCATCATCAAACTCCCCAAAAAATCTAAAATATGTAATTATATTTGTGTTATGGTCAACCACCTTCTGAAGTAAGAAAAATTCATTTCTATTAGATAATATTTCCCTCTTAAACATTTTTAGGATATACATTAAGTAAGTAGTATAGTTACATGGTGTACCACATTCTATTGTATCTAATCAGGATCCAAAGTTTAGATCAAAGTTTTGGATAAGTCTCTAGAAAGCTCTAGATATAGAGTTCCATTTTAGTACTTATTTTCATCTTCATATAGATAGTTAGTATGAGAGGACCATTAAAACCTTGGAGGATATATTGAGATCCTATTATCTATATTTCAAAGGTGGATGGAATCAACACCTTCCTCTAGTCGATTTTTCTTACAATAATTGCTTTTACTCGAGCATTCAGATGGATCATCATGATATCCTATATGGAAATAAGTGTAGAATTTTAATATTCTTGGATGAATTTAGAGAAATAAATCTATTGATACTTGAGATATCTATGGAAATTATAGAGAAGTTTATTTCTATTTAGCAGCACATCAAGGTAGTTTATAGTTTACAGAAGAGTTATGATGAAAAGTATCAGTGATATATGTAATTCGATATTAGTGAGAATGTTTTCCTATAAATTTCTCCATGGAATAATGTTATGGGATTTTGAAATAAGGTAATAATGAGCCCTAGTTATATTGGTCTCTTCTATATTCTTGACCGAGCAGGGACTATAACTTATTGCTTGGAAATCCAACTAAACCTTTCTCGAGTTCACAATGTGTTCCATGTATCTCTCCTAAGAAAGTATAAACCTAATCTTTATAATATTCTAAAAATATAGGTAATATAACTGAATTATGATATTTTATATGAATAATAACTGGTACAAATCTCAGATCATATAGATAAAGTTCTATGAAATAAGACTACCCAATTAGTTAAAGTTCTTTAGAGGAATCAAAAATTTGAGGAAGCTACATGGAAACCTGAGGTTGCGATGAAGTAGTGATATCCTATTTTTTTTTTTACAAAAGTTATGTAACCTAAATGGATAAATTCATTTTAATGGGGGTAAAATATAACACCCGAATAATTTATATGTGTTTCCTTTTAAATAAAACTTTAATTATTCGATAACTTTCCTTACACACAACCCGAAGTCTATATGAACCATGATATAATAAACCATTATAACATAACCATTAAATTTACAAGTATTAACAGTAAAAAAAATTTATAAAAAAATTTATAAATGTTTTTAATAATGAAAATTTATTGATTAATTCATAAAAATAAGTACACAATTTTCAATAAAGTCATTTTATGCATTAAAAATTTGTTTCCTTCAAAAATGGTTTTTATCACATTTTTTCATGTGAACATTATAATTAATTCCTAATTTTTTTTAAATATTATTTGAGTTAATTAATATCATTTTTCAAATCATCATGTTAATATTATCTTAGGGTAAACTTTTAGGATTCTTCTAAAAAGATTTGTTTTTCAGCGAATAGTGAAAAAAAACCAATTTTTGTAAAAGATGTCCTTTATATTCAAGTAACAGTACCATTATGTTTTTAATTTGATATTAAATAAAAATAATAATCCTTTAAATAATATTATTAATTACATAAGAATCATAACTATACTTTATTTTTATATAAGTTCATTTTTAGGTTTAAAAACACATTTTTTCTAAAAACTGCTTTTATACACAATGTGGTTTTATCTTTATAATTTAAATTAATCTCTATTTATTAATTTTTTTAATAAAATTTATATATAATATATTAAATTATATATTTGAGAATTAATTTTATGGTTTTTACAAGGAAATCAATGTAAGTAAATTATGTTTTATACTTATAGATTCATTCATCTAAAATGGGTTTTCGTTGCGAGTTACACACTTATTTAAAATTAAATCTTTCCACTTATAGAAATTGAATCTGGTAAAATAGATTAAATATTTATAATATTTAAAATTAATATAATATATTAGGTTAAAATTATTATTTTTATATATAATAGTAAAAACAGTAAAATTTTGTTACCATGGTTATGGTTAAAATAGGTTTACCACATGGGGGGTGTTAAACGAAGAGATAAGGGTAGAATTTCCACCCAAAACTATCTAATTCTTATTATTTGAATATATTGTAACCTTATATTATTATACCTTTGAATACCTATCTATTTGGAGCTAATTTACCATGAAAGAGACCTTATATCATCGAAACCTTATAAGAATTTCCATGTGTGTACCTCCCCTCACTAATAAAGGGGAACCTCTTCTCCTCCATTATTCACTTCATTTTATGATTCTATATCAGAAAATACAAACTCTAAAATCTTCCTATATTAATTCCATTAATTATATATATTATTTTATTCTCTTAATACCAATCCTTTAAGGTTTAAGGAGTAAGTCAAAGGAGGTATCTCAAAGAAGAGGTATAGATCTTAACCAAGATATTTAAATTTTATTTCTTCTTCTAATTCCTATAAAATCATTGTATTCATAAAAAAATTATGAATATAGTATAATAAATATACAAATATTTTATTATTATGATGGTACAACCTTTTACCACCTTTTCTCTATGAAATGGGTGATGAAATTATCGCTTGTGCGTACGTGTGAACTATCGCCTCAATGTAGCGATAAGACTCATTTTGCATCCCCATATTTATTGGTTGATTATTATTTTATATTAAATATTTATAAATATATGATATTTATTATATAGTAATTATTCTTCAAATAGGAATGAATACTTCCCTTTCTTTAGTTCCATCCATCGAAAAATAGAAACATCACTCATGTGTACGTACGAACTATTGTCTCTACATTGTAATGTAGTTCATTTTTCATCACTGATTTATATGAATGTTTATAAATATGAATATAATGAATATATATGATATTTATATCATTATTAACATTATTTATATGAATGAACCATAATAAAAGTGCAAGGACCATAACTTCTGAATAAAAAAGAAAAACATGAAAAAATGCAGTTAACACCCAAAATGATGATGATAATTAAATATTGTCAATGAACGAGTGGTAAGATATTATAAGTAAATAATGTATGGTATTATAAGTATTATTATTGTTCTATTATATAAGTATAATAAATTTAAATTTATTATTTATGAGTTTAAAGTGCTTACGAAGCAAGATAGACTTGAGGTAAGGGTTTTTTATTACAATCTCATTTTTACTGGGACTATTTATACTTAAATTTTTATATGATGAAATTATATGATATATCTCTTAAAAATCCCATTTATTATATTATAATATAGTTATTTATTGACATTTCATGCTTTCCTTTCATTTTCCTCTCATTAAGTACTCAAGGTACCAAAATATTTTTTTAGGGAAATCGACCTTATTTTTCTTGTTGGTTGAGAATATTTTATTCACTGTCTATATTTTATTCAAAATGTTTCAATAATATTTTTAATATTCTAAAAATATTATTTAAATAAAATTTTGACTATATTTTACTTTAATTATTATGTTTTAAAAGGAAATTTGTTATTATTTTCCAAATGTGGTACTTTTTACTTTTTACCAAAAATTTGAAAGGAATTTTTTTTTTAACATACAGCACATGAACCGATTTACACACCATCATGAACAATATTTTATTTAAATATTCCTTTTATAATTTAAAATAAAATATTTTTCTTAATATTTTGTAAATTTTTATATTCTAAATAAGTGATTGAAAATAAAAGGGTATTTTCCTCAAGAAATTTTCCAGTGATCTTTTAAAGGAATTTTTATCTATAAAAAAACAATTTGATGTTTATTATGATTTACTAGGGATATGATCCAAATTTAATATCTTTATTCCTTATATGCATGGTTTATGGTTATGATGATGAAATTTTTATGAATCTTGTATCTATTCCATGGGTTATGATTTGATGATATGATGGATGTTTTATGATTTTGTGGCACCCATATGTATGGTTTTCCTTATGTGATAGGTGATACCATAATTATATATAATTCCAATGCATTAGGTAAATATGGATATCTCATGAGATAATAAGCACTGTTATAAAGAGTAAACCCAGTTTAGTAAGAGACTTTTTTGAATAAGATAGTCTTGAGAGTGAACCTTGAGAAAATAAATGATGGAATGGGGATTAAACCCAATCCACTATGATAGTCTTAGTAGTGAGCCTTGACTAAGGAAATGATTTTCTATGATTATGAATATTCCACAAACTTATGTATTATGTTATAACATATTTTCATGTCTCTGATACCATTTTTCAAGACCTGAACTCCCTAGAACATAAACATAGTCATCTGACCCCATGGGTCTTATGTAATACCTTAGTTTCCTCCCCAACACACCATATGTTATCACTCACCGAGTCCACTTATTAGATCAATGATTTTTCTTATAGGCCAATATATGTTCTTTTAGTGTGATTTTTCCTCACTCACACATAACCCAATAAACTTACTATGACCCATTTTGAAACTACTCCCTACTAAGAACACTTAACTATAGATTTCTAATCAGGCATGATTCCAAAATTAAAGGTGACGTATTGAAAAAGGTAATAACAACTAGTCTTTTAAGTCTAAATTTTCAAAGGTTGTTAGATGGAAATAAGAGTAAGGTCCAAACAACCATCCCCTGAGATTCCTATAAAGAGTCTCATTACAGCCGGAATACAACCACCAACTGAGTGAAACCAATAAGAGAAATAACCAGAACTCATATACTAATAGTAAGTCAATAATTGCATAAAAAATAAGTAAAATACAAAGACAAAAAGTTCAAAAAAATTTAGGTTACTAGGCTCACATCTATGCATCATGTTCCCAACTACTCACCCATAAACCACCATACCTCCACAACACATGAACTGAGCAAACAACATGACCCCACAATACCTTCTTCCGATGATCCCAGATCTCAACTGATAACATGAGATTAATCATGAATATTCCATAAAAGATGAGACATGTGTAATAATTTGTGGATTCTTCCCATCCATGAGGGAAGAAACAACTGATAAACTACATTTTTAATACGCTTTAACACCATAGAAGGAAAAAAATATAGGATAAATATTACTCCACTAAACAAACCTCTATTCCCCCATTGAGGATAAAACCTCAATAAAAAATAGTCTCCAACCAAAAACTCTAGGGTTATTCACCTAAAATAATTATAGGCCTTCTAGTGATCCTAAGTCACCTTAATCCACTCTCAATCCATTAGGATTTTCTCTATCATATTCAGTACCACATTAGGACTAAGGATTTATGACTCCCAATCACCAGTATAGTATAACAAAGATTGACATGACTTCCCATAAAACTCCTCAAATGGTTCCATATCTATGGATGAGTGATAAAAAAATTTATAGGCAAGCTAAAACAAAGGTAGGTGCTTTAACCATGATCCTATAAAGTTTTGAATGAAAGTTTGTAACATATCCTCCAATGTCTGGATGGTCCTCTCCACCTAGAAATCCATATGGGGATAAAAAATAGATCTAAGATATAGTTGGGAGATAAAATCTTGTTGTAATACCCTCTATATTCATAAGGAAAATTAAGGATCATTATTATAAATAATGGTTCTTAGCACCCATTGGAGACTCACCACTTATTCCACATACTACCTTTCTAGTGAATCTATGGTACTTGACTCCCAAATCACTATAAAATGGTTCAACATCATCAGTCGATCCAAAATCACCCAAAAAAATCACAAACTCATTGGGATTGGGGTAACATGATGATTAAATGCATTGATATTTATTTCCACTTCAACTTATGGACATCTAAGGGATGCAAAAACCCTTCAGGATCCTAGTGTTTTTACTTTCACTTGCTGACATACCAAACACCATGCTAGAAAATCCACCATCAGTTACTCATACTAGGCTAATAAAACCACCTTATCAAGACATGATACATTTTAGAAAACCTCAAATGTACTGATATTCTTTATGTAACTCATAAAGAAATCCCTCATGTATGGATAATGGAACAAACAACCTCCCCTGAAACAACATACAATTCTACCCCTTGATAGCATCACCATGGTCAACTTAGTTTTTCATCACCTCCACCTATGAGTCTCCCCACTGAGACTTCTATAACTACCACAACAAGTAAGATTACACTATCATATAGCACATGAACACACTACCATCAGTATCTTGTGTTCCAAGGTGAATGTTTTCTATCTCCTCTATTTATCTCTAAGCATTCTCTCACTGTCAAATAACATATCCTCATGACTTATAACTTATCATTCTAACCACAACACTACCCTTTTTTAGGGTTTATGATATCTAAATATCATAATATTTAAGAAACTACATCCATATCCATTGGAGTAGATTTTTTTCAACAGGGTCAAAATATACCTCACACTCTTTTTGTCGGTGAAGACCACAAAGTGTTTTCGATGCGGTAATGTCACCGAATATTTAGAAAAAAACACTAATAAAAAAACTATAGGTCTTGGGTGGAATTGTTATGACCATGGATATGTAACATCATAGAACCAAAATAGATCACCACCCTTTTATTCATCAAAATACATCCCATTCCCAAGTAATAAGTATCACAAATTACGTCAAACATCACCGCTTCCTTTAGTACCTGAAGCACTGGGGAACTAATAACCGCTCCTTAAGGTAGTCAAATTTTTCCTAACACTGATCATTCTAGAAAAAGGATTAGTTCCTCTTGTCCAGGGCCATTAATGAGATTTCAATCTAATATAATTTAAACAAAAACCTTAAATAGTATCATATAATACCAAGGACGTTATAAAACTCTACTACATTCTTAGTTTCCACCCAAGAAAAAAACTATCTCAATATTCGATGGGTCCATGGTCATACCCTACTGAGATCCCACGTGTCCATGAAAGTATAACTAAAGCATCCAAGACTTGCACTCGTGAAAATTCCCTTAGAGATTATGGTTTCAAAAAAACCTTCAAGACAAATATAAAGTGCTTGACACGATCCTCATTAGAATTAAAGTATATAAGTATTTCATTGATGAATATGACTAAAACCTCGTTCAAAAACTCATGAAACATAGATCTCATGAGTCCCATGAACACAACGGGTGTGTTCATGAAACTAAATGAAATAATTATGAAATTGAAGTGTTCGAAAATTCTCTATAAGGTAGACTTTGGGATATCATCCTCCTTCACCCACATTTGGTTTTATCCAAATTGAAAATCGATCTTTAAAAACCAACTGGCACCCTTAAGCTGGCTGGATAGATCATATATCCTTATAAGGGGGTAATAGTTCTTGATCATAACTTGGTTCTACCTCCAATAGTCCATGCATAGCCTCAAACTACCATACACCAATTTTGTGAACAACAATAAAGCAACCTAAGGAGATACATTAGGTCAAATGATGCCATGGAACAATAAACCATTGATCTGTATCCTTAACTCCCACAACTCTAAGGGTGACATACAATAAGTATCCATCAAGATCATAGATTCTCTCAACTATAACTCTATCCCAAACTTAAAATTACAATGAGGGGGTAGTGTCACAACCTTATTTGAGAATACATCTATAAAATCCTCAACAACTTTGGGAGACTCCCCTGAAAACTTTTCCAACTGAGATAAGAGAGGCTTCACATTCCTTCTTCCCATTTGATAACCCTACAATCCAATGAACACCACTCACCAACCTTCCACATTTTAAAACACAACCATTTTTTGGAAGTAGTTGATAAATTCACAGTCATAATATAACCAATTCATGCTAAGGATGATATCATATAACTATATATTCATTATGAATAAGACACATAATGATGGATTCTTCCCCACTATCAGTCTACACCCTCACCACATATCAAAAAACATAGTCTGACCTCCAACTAGCATGGATAACACAATGAGAACAAGAAGTCTCTCCACCTCCAGTCCTAATGTGAAAAATAAATGGGGAACAAAAAATAAGTGTGAAGATCCAAAATAAAATAAGGTTGAAACTAAGGTAGATGATAAACTGATCGTACCCCAGACAATATATGGCCCTTCTGAAATTGACACCTTCATAATATGCATATGTATGTGACCAAACCATTTGCCTTGGTGATGATGGCCTCTTTGGACAAGATGAGTTTTGTGTCTCTAAGGATGTATAACATTATGAAGATATCCTCTACTAGATCCATATCCTCTCTGTAGGGCACAATACCAATAACCCGACTACTGAACAAACACTGGAGACCCATACTACTGATATGACCATAGGAGTATTGGTTAATACTACCACTATGGTTGAAAAGGGCCCTGAATTCCCACACAAAATGACCTATGTGAGTGGCCAATAATTGGTAATTCTAATGAAAATAACCATCACAATAAAAAAACATCATAAAAGATCCACTAGTAGACACTTAGGAACCTCTATCCCCAGAAAAGCACAAAGCACACTGCTACGATCGACTCCCTACTATTTAGAACCTCAAATGTCCAGACATCTGTGCCCCTACCAAAATCTATGCTTCTAGAGAAACTTTATTGACCTCTCTCTATGATCATTCCTCTTGATGAGTGCATCTTCTTGATCACTTTCACTTTATTCTGCACTTCCAAATATATAGATTGCATAAATGGGGTGATTTCATATCTAATTGCTGGACATGGTGCCTCCTCAAGACACCGCACTTGAGACTCCTATTTTGGAAAGTGTTCAATAGAGAAATGTAGGATGTCCTTGAACTTGATCCAAAATCCCTTGCATGCTAAGGCCCCCTTACTAAATAGAGATAAATTCATATCTATTTCCAACATTCATCATTGAAGACAAAAAATCAAAATAAAACTCCTTTTAGAAGTAATCCCAAGAAATATCCACCTCTTTTTACTCCCCATTAATACAATGTCCATCACTGAATTTCCTCCCCTCACATATATCTTATTAGTATTGGAAACTGGTAATCATCTCATGCAAAAATCAAACTGAAAGTAATATTAAGCTCCACCAACCAATGTTTTATCAGTAGATCAGAAACTCTCCCATTTTACTTTTCTGGAAAATGACACTGGAAATAACACAACATCATTGGCTACAAAAAATACTCCTAAGTTGGATTGATCCTTTGATAATAAAATGGATTATATTGTTGAAAATATACTCCATGAACTATATACAAAAAATGATTGAGATATATCTTTGAATGAAACCACAAGATAAACCCTAAGCTTGATAGTGTGTAATTTACTAAAATTCATTTATTTAAGTTCATTACAATTCCAATACATTACCTTGTTCAATCACAAGAACAAACAAACATGATGCATGTAACTCTCCTAGGTCTTTACCCTACAAGAAGATTCAGTTTACTTAGAAAATTTTGAAATCTTGAGGTCCTTATGTTAAATAAAAAGGGGCCCTAAAAATCTGATGTCCTAGAAGGTCTCCCTTGCTTATGTCATGAGATAAGCTTGACTAACATTGTTTCCCTACAAAACCATGCAAGACTTAAAAGTGCCTAACCCAAAACTTCATCCCATATCTCAACCAAAGATTTGATACCACCCTATCATGACCCCATCCATTGATACCCCTCATAGGCTAATAATGAAGAGAATAAGTGACCCCCCTAAATCCTTCCTAGAATAGGCCTTGGGTTGGTGACTAGTACATAGGGTATAAAACAATCAGATTGGAGGCGTTACCCTTAATAAAATGGAAAGGATTGAGATATGAGATAAACAACCACAAAAAAAATTACATCATAAATATAAAATAACCTTCATCTCACAAATCACATCAAGTGATAAAAATAAAATTCTCTAGAATAAAGTACTAAAAGAAAAGACTAAGGAAGTAACTCCACAACAACACAAACCTCCATGCTAGTAATGTCCAAATCAGTCTCTAAAGCCCTCCTAGAAACTTGAAAAATAGTTTATATATATGCAGGGTGAGAATAACATGTTTACTCATTATGATTATACTTGAGGTCTCTCATGTAAATGTGATATGATCATACTATTGAACTAGTGAATAAACAAAAGACTAACATGCACCTATATAGGTCAACTAGCCAACTACAATGACCTTGAACTTTATCAATGGAAATTCCTTTCTTCTAATTATTTAATATGGTATAAATCACATAAAATCACTTTGATAACACAATACAAACTATATAAATGAGTAATGAATTAAATAATAAGTTTTTTTAGAAGTTAAGGAACCTATACCGATGACATAACAACTTGATATTTTGAATAGTAATGTGACCCTTATGAATAGAAAAATGGAAAATTGAATAGTAACCTCACCAATAAAATTATAAATAAAATATATCCATATTATGACTGAAAATATGGTATAATTATATCACAATACAAGTAAATAAATATTTTAAAAAAATTATTAATTAAGTGTTAGTATTTTTGTAAGTCATAAATATTTAATTACAATTTTATTATTCATTTAATAATTCTAAAAGAAAATTTATTTTCATAAAATGTATTCATAAGTTAATATTTTTTTGTCTCAGGATTTTGAGACAATTTTTTGATACCTTAGTTAATTTTTTAAAGTGTTATAAAATCAGTTATAATTTAAAAATCTGTATTTTTCGAGTAAATTATGAATTTAATTAAAAATTTAATTTATAATATTTAAAAAATAATTTTCATAAAATGGAGTTTTTTTTGAATAATAAAATGTCAAAAAATGGTTAGGGTTAATTTTTGGGATTTTTCTGAAATACTTGAATTCTTTAGTGAATGGTAAAATAAGATAATTTACGATAAATGCTAAATACATGAATTATGGAGTCCTAGATGATGTATGGATTATATAAGCCCAAAATATAGAACTATTTTTCATTATTTTATTATATTTGATGATAATTCTCAAACTATTCATAGTATTGAGTCAAATAATAAACTAATGAATAAAATAATGAGAAAAACCCCCTCCTCCACTATAAATACAACCCTAACCACCTCTTCTCCTCACACCTCTCTAGCCTTGAGTATTGTCCAAATTATGATCAAATATAATCCCTATCACCTCCCCCACATATAAGATCTTTTTTATTAATAAAATATTAAAACCAATCCCCTAAGGAGGTTCTTAAGAAGAAGGAATCAATAGGTAAATCCCTCTTCCTTTTTCTTTTAATTGCTTTTCAAGTTCCTTTCTTTTATTTTCTTTCCTAACCTCCCCTCATCCAAATGGTATGATAAATATAGTAAATTAAATATAATTTAATTTTATTATGCTAATGTAATAATTCACCATCTTCTATCTTTCCCCCTTCTTTTATACTGAAAATGAAAACATCGTTCGTGATGTGTTAATTTATCGCATTCAAGGACGACAAAGTTTTCAATTTCCATTACCGTATTCAATGATGGTCATGAAACAATTTTTATAGTTGAACCAGATTATAATATATGTATTATATCTTATGTAATGTTCTATAATCATTATACACACTTGATGTTAAATAATAAAACAAAACAAGTTCCTTGTGAGAGAAACCACGCAAAATAATCCAAATGATTATCACTAACATCTTATCTAATGATTCATCATCACCCAAAATAACCAAATGAATTATATGATCATTTAAAATTATGTATTTTCATTAATAACATATAAATTCAATTCCCGATAACCATTCTCATCTTACATTATTATCCATACATGTATATAAGTAAACTGATCATGAAAACCAAGGAAACCAACTTTCCCAAACGATGAAATTGAATATCATAACCCATCAAAAGGGATATAAATGAAATTAATAAAATTATAATAAATAAAATAAATGTATAAAAGGTTATTAATTAATCAATTAATCTATTTAATTTAATTATCCAGGACATTAATATCAAGTGAAGAACACCTTCAGACATAAGGTAAAGGATTCTACCCGAACCTCCATTATTCCTTCAGGTTACTCTTTATCTATTTTTACCCAAATAAAATTCTATTTTATTTTATATAGATATTATAAATGTGGCTTATATTTCACAAAATCATGTATAAATATCTGTTCATCCTATTTTTTTGGGGATATACATGTTTTTAAAAGGTTCCATACTAAATTCTTCCTGATAAGAAAGCCCAATTTAAGGGAACTACCTAAATTATTACCCATTTTAAATTTCACTCCATAATATATTTTAAAACACAGTTATTTTTATAAAACAACTCATTTTATTATGAAAATTTATTGGTTCACTTATGGTTTTATATAAAATATTATGCCATTTTCATCTTTAAATTCTCTTTGATATTTTCCTTAAACCGCATTAAAATGTTTTAATTCTAAAGTTTCTTAAATACGATTTTTACATGTTATCACTAAAGTTTGATAATAATTATCATGATATATTCCTATTTTTCTTTATGAATTCCCATTTATGATTTAATTCCTTTATTTCATGGAAAATTTTATGATATTCCAATTTATTATTCTTTATGACATCATTAGGATACCCATTTCTTTGCATGGAAAACCCTTATGTTTATTTTTCATGTGGCACACATATTCATGAACATGTTATGATTGGTGTTCCCAGATACCTATCCAATGTATTGGGTAATGTTTAGTCTCATGATATGTCAAGTTCAATAGTCTTGGTGGCTATCCTTGACTTGTTCTCCATTTGCAACGGTCTTGATAGTTAACCTTGACTCATGATGCTTCATGTGAAATGAGCCATTAATCATGCTTATGTCATGTTGTATGTTGTTTCCACTTCCACAATGATACCATTATTACATATTTTATGCTTCATTATGTATATCCATTCCTTTGATTTCATCTTATTATGCCTTCTAAATCATTTATTATGCTCTATTCTTATGTTTATTCCCTTACTGGTCTTTTTAGACCATACCTTTGTTCATGTTTTCCCTAGGTTATATTTTGCAGATGTAAGGGATAAAGGAATTTAGGAGTTTATAATGTATGATAAATAAATAAATGTTTTATTTAGTCGCATTTTTTCAGTTTTATGTACCTAGTCTTCCAAATATAATAGATTTTACAATCCTCAGCTTGTAATTTGATAGTTAATTACATTTAAAATCATATAATAATATGAGAAAAATATAGGGTTTCTATAGTTGGCATAATAGGAAAGTCTAGTTATTTTTGGAGATTAATAATAGAGAAATTTAGTAAGAACCCTAGGGATAATACTAAGTATGAGAAAACATCCATAAATTTTGGTTAATATAGAGTATGTGGTTTATCAAGAAAATAAATCCCTATCTGGATACTACAAGTGGATGTGGTTTTGGAACAGATTTACCTAGGAGTAATAACTCTTAAAAGGTGTTCTGTTCCTAACTCGAGGAAACCTAGTACACGACAACAATCCATACTGCATACCTGATTTGACACTCCCTAGGGACATACTTTGATAAATCCATAAACTCATTACGAACCATTATTAAGGGAACAAAAAAGCCCATAAGAATATATTTTAGGAAATAGATCATGTAAAACCTAGATTTAAACCTAGGAAATCACACTTTAGGATATACTTTTCATTTATAATTTTATCCTTCTATGTTCAATATTTCCTTATATGCTTATTAGCTAAGTAATTGCAACGAACCTGAATTCTATCAATGGAAATAGACTTCTTAGAATTATCTCATAAATTATAATCACATAAAATCACATTAATAACATAACAAAAATTTATAAATGAATAATTAATTAAATAAAAGGAATTTCTAAAAGTTTTGGAACGTATAAAAAAGGAATAGTAACTTGACATTTGGAATAGTAACATGATCCTTATGAATAGTAAATCAGAAAATTGAATAGTAACCTAACCAATGAAAGTATAAATAAAATTTGTCCATATTATAAGTGAAAATATGATATAATTATATCATAGTAAAAGTAAATAAATATTTTAAAAATTATTAATTAAGTGTTGGTATTTTTGTAAGTCATAAATATTTAATTACAATTTTATGATTAATTTAATAATTTAAAATAAAATTTATTTCCATAAAAATGTATTAATAAATAAATATTTTTATGTATTATGATTACAAGATAATTTTCTGATACCTTAGTTAATTTTTCAAAGTGTTATAAAATCAGTTATAATTTTAAATTCTGTATTTTTTGAGTAAATTATGATTTTAATAAAAATTAAATTTCTCATATTTAGAAAATTATTTTCATAAAATGGAGATTATTTTTTAATTCTACACATAAAAAAATTGTTAGGGTGAATTTTTTGTATTTTTCAAAAATACTTGAATTTTTAGTGAATAGTGAAATACAATAATTTATGGTATTTATACATTATAAGTTAAATAAACTATTCCTTGAGTCATCGCTAATGTTAGAACCATAGTATAAAAATAACCTTAATTATTTTAATATTTTTATGATAATACTCAAACTATTTATAGTGTTGAGCCAAAATAATAAACTAATGAATAAAATAATAAGAAAACACCCCTCTCTTCCACTATAAATACCACCCTCCCCGCCTCTTCTCTTCACACCTCTCAAGCATTGAGACTTTTCCAAATTTTACTCAAATATCCTACCAATAACCCCCCCATGTTCAGGATCTTTTTTTCTTAACAAAATACCAAAACCAATCCCCTAAGGAGGTTCTCAAGAAGAAGGAATCAAGAGGTAAAATACTCTTTCTTTTCTTTTAACTTATTTTCAAGTTCCTTTATTTTATTTTTTATATCCTAAAATCCTCTCATAAAAATGGTATGATAACTTCAGTACCTTATATATACTTGAATTTTATTATTCTAATTTAATAATTTATCATCATCTCTCTTTTCCCCTCTTTTTATGCTAAAAATGATAACATCTTCTGTGATGTGTTAATTTATCGCATTAAAGGACATCAAAGTTTTCAATTTCTATTACTATCTTCAAGGCTAGTCATGAAACCATTTTTATGGTTTAAAAAGATTATAATATAAGTATTATATCTTATGTAATGTTTTTGAATCATTTTATACACATGATATCAATTTATAAAACAAAATGAGTTCATTGTGATTGAAAACCTCCAAAATAAACCCAAACGATTATCATTAACTATTTATCTAATGATTCATCCTAATTTCTTAAAAAATGATATATAATACCAATTTAAGATCTATAAAATCATAAATAACATATAAGTTCAATTATGGTTAATTACCCCTA
This sequence comes from Viscum album, assembly GCA_963277665.1. NCBI lineage: Eukaryota > Viridiplantae > Streptophyta > Magnoliopsida > Santalales > Viscaceae > Viscum > Viscum album. The sequence continues at coordinate 596,577,994 of OY728134.1, read as the reverse complement.
CTTTAGATGACCTTTCATACATGTACACAAGTAAACCGATCATGAAAACCAAGGAAACCAATGATCCCAAATGAGGAAATTGAATATCTTAACCCATCAAGAAGGATATAAATGAAATTAATAAATTTATAATAAATAAAATACATGTATAAAGGGTTATTGAGTTATTAATTAATTAATCTAATTTTATTATCCAGGACATTATGGTCAAGTGAAGAACACCTTCAGACTTATGGTAAGGGGTTCTACCCAGACCTCCATTATTCTTTTGAGTAATTATTTATCTCTTTTTAACCAAATAAATTGTCTTTTATTTTGATTTACATATTCTAAATTATTTCTATATGTTAAAAAATCATGTATCAATATCTTTTCATCCTTTTTTCGGGATATACATGTTTTTAAAAGGTTCCCTACTCGATTCTTCCTTATAAGCAAGATCGATTTCCGAATTCTTACCCATTTTAAAGTGCGCTACATAATATGTTTTAAGCCACATTTATTTTTCTAAAATCACTCATTTTATTATGAAAACTTTATTTGTTCACTTCTGGTTTCATATTAAATATTATTCCCTTTTCTTTTTAAAATTATCTTTAATATTTTCTATAAACTACACTAATTTTTTTTATTTTTAATGTTATTAAATTATATTTTTACATATTTTCACTTAATTTTGACATCAATTATCATGATATTTTCCTATTTTACCTTATTAATGTCCATGTGTGATTTAAATATTTTCTTTCATGGAAACCATTGTGATATTCCCTTATGTTATTCCTTTTTGACAAGATATTATACCCAATTCTTACCATGGGTAACCCTTATGTTTATGTTTGATTACTTATGTATGATTCATCATGTGGAAGACATATTCATGAACATTTTATTATGGTTGTTCCTATATATCCATCCAATTCATTGGGTAATGTTTAATCTCATGAGACTTCAAGTGCAACAGTCTTGGTGGTTTGACTTGACTCATGCTCCATACGTAACGGTCTTGGTGGTTAACCTTGACTTATGCTACTTCATGTGAAATGAGCCTTGAATCATGCTTATGTAATGTTTTATGTTGTTTCCACATCTATTATGTTACCATTATTAAATATTTTATGCTTCTTTATGTATATCTATGCCTTTCATGTCATCTTATTATGACTTCTAACCCATATTCTATGATTTATTATTATGTTTTTCCCTTAATGGGATTTTTATCTCATACATTTGTTCATGTTATCCTATGTAGATGTAAGGGATTATGGGAATTTAGGATCTCATAGTGGATGATAAATAAAGAAATGTTTTATTTAGTCCCTTGTTTTCAGTTTTATGTACCTAGTCTTCCAAAGACACTAGATTTTATGTTCCTTGGATTATAATTTGATAGTTAATTATGTTTGAAATCACATAATAATATGTGAAAAGGATAGGGTCTCTATAGTTGATATGAAAGGCAAGGTCTAGTTATTTTTGGATATTAGGACTAGATCAATTTAGTAATAACCCAAGGGATACAACTAAGTATGAGAAAAAATACCTAAATTTTGGTAAGTATATAGTTAATGGTTTATCAAGAAAATAATTATCTCTATGGATACTACAAGTGGATGTGGTTTTGGAATAGATGTTCCTAGGAGTAATAAATCTAACAAGGTGTTATGGTCCTAACTTGAGGTAACCTGGTACACAAAAATGGGCCTCACTGCACACCTAGTTTGACACTCCCATGGGATTTGCTTTGGTAAATTCATAAGATTATTACGAACCATTATTAAGGGAACAAAAAAAAAATCCCATAAGAGTATATGTTAGAAAATAAACCTTGGAAAAACTAGATTAAAACCTAGGAATAACAAGTTAGAATATCCTTTTATTTTAAAATTTTAACCTTTTTATGTTCAAAGTTTTTTTACATGATTATTAACTAAGTATTAAAGCCCTTTAATTACAATTTCTTTTATTAGTTAATTATATGAAATAGAAGAACAAATTCCAACAATCAATGTGATAGGAAATGTGACAATTTCCCTAATGATATTCCAAATATGATGGGAACTGGTGCTCAAAACTTCATGAAAGTACTTTCTCAACTGGCTCAAGTTATGAATAATAAATTGAATCATGTGGAATTACCTCATTCTTCAAATAAAGAGCAATTTTCCATTGAATCCTTCATGCAGAAAAGGCCTCCTATTTTAAGTGGATATTCTAATCCCCTCCTCAGAGAATAGTGTATTAACTCCATTAAAAAGATATTATCTGTCATCTAGTTCTCAAAAGAAGGGAAAGTTCTACTAATGGTCTTTTATTTTGATTGGAAAGCTGATCAGTAATGGACACTTATAAAGAACACGAAGTCTAATGAGGAAATTTATTCCATGGATTAGGATAAATTCAATAAAATATGTTTCAATAATATTTCCCCTGAAACCTCCATCTCAAGATAGAAAGAGATTTCCTTAGACTTAAGTAGAAGGAATATGAGTCTATTGGGGAACATGAAGAAAAATTTAAAAGGCTTGAAAGGTATGTCTCATACTTTGTCATGAACACTGAAATCAAGGTGTATCGCTTCTTTAGCGGACTAAATCCTAGTCTACAAAAAGTGTTGGAAATTAGAGAATTCGATAATTATAAGAAGATTGCATATTATTCCCTCAAGGTTGAAATGGATATTGGAGACTCTCAGTGGTCTCATGAGCCCGGTGAAAAAAAGGGGAAATAGAGTCTAATATGGGTGGAACAACCAATAAATCCCATGATGTAAAGAAGACAAAATATCCCACACGTCAAAATTATGGGTAGAAGCATCCTAGGACCTATCTAAAGAAAACTAAGAAATGCCTCAAATGTGAAATAATGGGGCATCTAGCTAAGAACTATCGAAGGGATATGAATAATTCCACTAATGTGGAAGAATAAAGGAACATTCAAACCAACACCCATCTTATAGTGAAGTGTTTCAACTAGAAGGAACATGGGAATTTTGAAAACCAATTCCTTAAGCCTAGGGTTATAGGAGGCAATAAAAAACAATCTCCAAGGAAACAAGGAAGGGCATATGATATCACTACTACCGAGGTGGAGCCGAAAAATGATGTGGCGACAGGTATTCTGATTATTCATTCAAGAATAGAAAACATACTATTTAATTATGGTTATACGCATTCTTTCATATCTTGTAAGTCTTGTAGAACTATTAAAACACCACCTCAAAATATGAAGGTTGAGTTATATGTGAGAACAAAAAACCAGGAAATTATTGCATCCATAGTATATAACTCCTCCCTAGTTAATGTTTGTGGACTGAACGTCCTATAAAATCTCATCATACTTCCTTTGGTGGAGTTTGATGCTATATTGGACATGGATTGACTATCTTTGTATAAAGCCAACATCAACTGTTGGGAAATTTAAATCACTTTTCACATCCCAAAGCATAATCCAATTTTATACAAGTTTAAGGAGGAGGATGAATCCCATTTAGAATCATTTTCTTAAGTGTGGATATTACTACCTTATGAGAAAGCATATCTAGATCAAGTGATTGTGGAAAAGGATAAAATCCTGATCAAATACATTCCCATTATAAGGGACTACACTGATGTGTTCTCGAAGAGTTTCTTGGTCTTCCTTATGAATGAGAGGTTAAGTTCTCAATTGAACTTATTGCCTGGATCTCTTCCTACATTAAATACACCTTATATAATGTCCACCGTAGAGAAGTAAGATCTGAAGAAGTAGTTACAGGATAATCTAGACAAGGGTTTTATACACCCTATTGATTTACCATGGGGTGCACCAGTCCTCTTCATGAAGAGGAAGGATGGATCAATGTGCCTCTACATTGATTATCATGAGATTAGTAAAATCACAATAAATAACATGTATCCCCTACCTCATATAGATGACTTGTTCGATCAACTATATGAGGCTAGTTATTTATCTAAGGTGGAACTTCAACCGGGATATCATCAATTAAAGGTGAGGAAGGAATATATTCTTAAGACAACCTTTAAAACAAGGTATGGAAACTATGGGTTTATAATGATTCCATTCAGAATCAGTAATTCTCTAACAATATTCATGGATTTAATTAATAGAGTCTTTATATATTACCTCGACAAATTTATGGTAGTCTTTATCAATGATATTATAATATACTCCCAGATCAAGGAGGAACATGAGGAGTATTTGAATAATATAATAAAGACTTTTTGAAATGAGAAACTTTATACAAAGTATAGTAATTGTGAGTTTTGGATATAGGAAGTATAATTCTTGGGGCATGTTATGTCACGAACCAGCCCGGGGTCAACCCTGAGCCGGTCACCCGAGCCAGTCCGCAGAAAGTCCCGAGGGGAATTCCCGATCCCCCTGGGATGACAACAAGTTTCAGGCATCAAAATTCAACTGTTGGGAATGATTTGTACAGTGAGAAAAAGATAAACAGATAAACAAAACTGACGATAAAGATAAGAACTGGAAGCGGAAAGACAATAAAATCGAACATACCTCCTTGTGAACTCCTAGGTCACCACCCAACTCAAAACCATGCTACTCCAACACTGAGCAGTTGAACCAAAAACTTATACGAGAAACTGAACCTGCAACTGGAAAGATATAATAGGCGTGAGCACCGAGATTCTCAGTAGGGATGCCAAGAATAAACCACTGAGTCCAACAATTCTCTTTTCCAAAACAGTCCACTAACACAAGTTTGAAATACAAATATAAAAGTAGGGTTTTCACATTTTAAAATATGCAACATGTTATTATCATTAATAAAACCCAACACATGCCACACACCATTTCTAAAATCATTTTCCATTTTATAAATGAAATCCAAAACAGAAAAAATACAAAAGTTGGGCTAGAGTGAAACAAGTAAAAGTGCAACTGAAAATAAACCAGTGCAACTAAAAGTAAACAAGCAATGTAAATAATTTAGTAACCATGGGTGATCCTAAACATCCCTAGAAGACTTATGGATGTACTCGATTTCGGAACCACCTGTCAGCATATAGTGAAGCTCCTAAGTCTATAACCAACTGACCGCCCTAACTGACCAACCCAGTAGCAAAGCCCACCTGGCCGAACAACAAATCCAGGGGGTACCAACCCGTCTAATCGGGGTTGATCAACAACCGTCACTTGATCATCTAAAAGACGCCCAGGAACCCATGGTGGTTATAATAATACTGTATACATAGGAAGGTCCTCGCACGCGTGACTCATCTCACCGCACTTGCCTACCCCAAACACAGACGCTTCCTATACGTTCAACCATGAAGGGTTACCCTAGATAAGAGTGCCCAATATACTTATATATATGCATACATTTCAAATATACAAGGTCCCAACTGGGCTGTCACATCATTCGGTTATCAAAACCACTTTATCAAAAACTTGGAGTTGTAAACCGGGCCTCTCGTTTTACATAATAAAACGCCTTTATGAAAACATTGCACAAGCTCTTCTAAAACCACTCTAAACACCACTTTTGTATTTAAAAAGCCAAATGGGCATATACTCATGGATTTCTTTTCAAACCAATTTAAAGAACCAAACGCAGAGGCCCACATCATTTTGAAAACAAGAACCTCTTATGAAACTAGGGATTCGAGAAAAATACCAATTTAAAGAGACGCGAAATCATTTCTACAAAAACACTAAGTTCCATAAAACTAAACAACACAGGAGAAACAAGTTCCATAAAAAGTTTATACTAGAAAACACCACTCAAGAAGTACAACAATACCATTTGTAGATAAAGGCGGTTAGTTCCAACCATGTTGGGAAGGCATAGACATGTTCATAAATATAGGAGCATCCAAAAATCCATTTTTAATCAAATATTTAAACAGTAAAGAACTACCATAAGTTAACTATAAATATACTAGAGGTGCAAAACATAATAAAAAATTTAGTTAAGAAAACGCAAGCATTAAATTGTTTAATATTAGGAGCAAAGGCATGGGAGCACCTAAACATAACCAAGGAACTATTTCAAAGCTGTTTTTAACACTTTTAACTGCCAAAGAAACACTGCAATAAATAAACTATCAGGATAATAAGGGTGCAAATAAAATTTATAAACTAAATGAACCCATTCAAGTGCCTATGGAAAACTTTGGAAAGAGAGAATGGATGGAAACACCTACCTCGAACAATATTCACACCAAGCTTTTTAACTCAAACCACACCCTGCTCACATGCACACACTTCGACAAAAGCGCACGCCCTTGGAAACGATCTTGACTCCTTATGACAACTTCTAACACCCAAAATGAGTGCGGTGAAGACCCTTGCACATACAACAAAACTCCAGGGACTCAGAGACATAAATGTGACCCAAAAATAAAGAAATAATTAAATAAAATGTGCAACAAGACAATGGATGAAGAACATCACCTCGGACGGTGGTGGAAACCCTGAAAACACGCGGCAAGCTGAGATTGCATCCAAAAAACATTACCCACACTGCTAAAAAAATAGAAGGAAATTAAAAACACAATAACGATAATAAAATAAATGCGCCCGCGATAACAAAACTCTTACCTAGGATGGTGGCGACGAACCAAAATGTGCGGCAAGACCAAACGCGCCCCACGAACAACAACGGACAACCCGAAGTGATTTGAATTGCTTCGCCTTCGACGGAAGAGGGCGAGACGTGATCCGACATGACCCGAAACACCCCTCGTGAACCCGACAAGGGGATTCGAGGCCACGCCGGAGCAACACGGAGGCACTGCGCAAAAGGGATCGAGTTCGTCACTGCTAGTCGTCGGACGGGCGGGGTCAGGTTCACCGGAATCGTGCCAGGAAGGGGGAGGCCGCATCGGACCGAGAGGGCGCCAGACTGAGGGGATGGGCAGTGGAAACCAGCAGGGCGAGGCGTGACTGGCTGGGGCTTCGGTGTACGCCGGCGGACGAAGGGGAGGAGGAGCACGGGTTAGGGGAGGCGAGGTCGAACCGAGACGGGAAGGGGGATCCGGCGAGCGGCCGAGGAGTAGGGCCGACGTGGGGTCCGGGAGCGGCGTCGAGGGGTGGTGTGGCACAGTCAGCCAATGAGAGCGGAGGGGGAACTGGAAGGGACGACACGGCAGGGGGAGAAGAAGATCCGACCGAGGGAGGGGGGTTGCACGGCGGACAGAAGGAAGGTGGGGGGGGGGGGGGCGCCGAAAAAAAGAGGGGGGGGGAATTCGGGTTAGGATTTATTATTATTATTATTATTATTATTTTCTTATAATAATAATGGTAATAATAATAATAATAATTAGTTAATTATAATAATAATTATTATTATAATCAAAACATTTATAATAATAAAACCATTTAAAAATATAAACAGACACACACAGACACACACATATACATATATAGACATATATACATATATATAAACATAGATAAACATATATATATATATACACATAACATTAAAACATAAACATATATAAACATATATACACATATATATTTATTTATTTATCCGCTCAACCAACTAATTTAATAACGTTAAAACTTGATGACCGTACGGTATTCACACACCGTACGATACCCAAGTAGACTGCAAGCGGGATGCACATGCCCAAGCAGACTGCGCGTCTTAAATGTACGGTGTTCGCGGACTATCCCAAACCATAAACTCATCCCAAAATTAAAATTTTAAACCGGGACTCACCCGCACTTACGCAAAATCACCCGACGCCATGAGAAATAAAATAAATAAAATGACTAAAAAAACGGGCGTGACATGTTATCACCAAAAATGAAATATCTATAGACCCTTCCAAGACAAATGAAATTGAAGAGTGGCCCAGGCCAACATCTGCAATGAAGATCCATAGTTTCCTTGGCCTAAATGTGTATTACCAATGATTTGTGAAGAACTTATCATGATTGTAAAACCCAATAACCAAGTTAACATGAAAGGGACTGAAGTTTTTATAGACTCAAGAATGTGAGGAAATATTTAAGGATTTCAAAGAGAGGCTTATCACTATGTCAGTACTCACACTCCCGACAAGTGGAGAACTCTTTGTAGTATAAAACAATGCTTCAAAGAAGGGACTAGGTTGTGTATTGATGAAAAATCAAAAAGTGATAGAATATGCCTCAAGACATTTGAAAATACATGAGAAAAACTATCCTATGAATGATCTGAAGTTGGTAGCTATGATCTTCATGTTGAAAATCTAGTGGTATTATCTATATGGTGAGAAGTGTGAGATATATTCTAATCATAAGAGTCTCAAATATATATTCACACAGAAGGAGTTTAATATGCGCCAATGAAGATGGATAGATATCATCAAGGATTATGACTACTCAATCTAATACCACCATGGTAAAGAAAATAAGTTGGAAGATACTATAAGTAGAAAGGATCCTGAATATTTATCAATGATTAGAATTGAGAAGGATCCAATCTTCTTAGATTAGAAAAGGATGGACATGAGAATCATTAAGGAAGGAACATCATCAATCCTTTCTCAAATGATTGATCAACCATCCCTTATGAAGAAAATAAAGGATGCTCAAAGGAATGATGTGGAAATTTAGAAAGGGGGGGGGGAATTTCAGAAATGGGAGATCCTCCAAGTTCAATATTAATAAGGATGGAGTCATAAGATTTGATTCCTGACTATATGTACCATTTTATCTAGAGATAAATAGGGAGCTTTGGATTGATGCACATAGATCAACCTTCTCTTTTCACTCAGGGTGCACAAATATGTATCGAGATCTTTGAGAGAACTATTAGTGGAATAATATGAAGAATGAAATTTCTAAATATACATCGAAGTGCCTAGTATGTTAGCAAGTGAATGATGAAAGAAAAAATTCTAAAGGATTGATGCAACCATTATCCATACCAACATGGAAATGAGAAAACATAACCATGGAATATGTCACTAGACTTCCAAGGAAATCTAGAGGGAACAATTATATATGTTTTATTATTGATCCTCTTATAAAGACAACTAACTTTATCATAATTTTAGAGGAATTATCACTGAATAAACTTGCATAGATATATATCAAAGAGGTGGTAAGGCTGTATGGAGTACCACTATCAATTGTATCCGATCGAGATATGAGATTCACCTAAAAGTTTTGGAAAAGTCTCCAACATGCTCTAAGAACTGAGCTGAACTTTAGTGTGGCCTATCATCCTCAAATGGATGGCCAATTTGAGTTAACTATTCAGAAACTAGAAGACATATTGAGAGAATGTTTTATGGACTTAAAAGGAGGATGGAACCAACATCTTCCTTTGGTTGAGTTCTCTTACAACAATAGTTTCCACTTGAGCATCTGAATGGATTCATATAAAGCCCTTTATGAGAAAAGGTGTAGAATACTAGTACATTGAGATGAAGTTGGTGAGCATAACCTGCTAGGACCTGAAATGGTTGAAAAAATAGTGGAAAAGGTGAAAAAAATTCAGCAGCACATCAAGGCAGCCCAAAATCAACAAAAGAGCTATGCAAACAATCATCAACGAGACCTAGATTTCAAGGTCATATACTTGGTATTCCTTTTCATATCTCCATGGAATAGGATCATGATGTTTGGGAAGAAAGGAAAGATAAGTCCCAAGCACATCGACCCCTTCGAGATTCTTGATCGTGTTGGAGCTATGGCCTATAAACTAACACTTCCACCTACCATGTCTCAAGTACATGATGTATTACATGCATCCTTATTAAGTAAGTACATACCAAATCCCTCACATGTACTAAATTTATAGGTGGTACAGTTGGACAATGATCTCTCATACGAGGAGTAGCATGTGAAAATCTTGGATCATAGAGATAAGATTTATGCAACAAGACTACTCACCTGTTCAAAGTTCTATAGTGGAACCATAAGTATGAAGTGGAAACATGGTAAATAGAGGAAAAAATGAAGGAAAATTATCCACACATATTTTCAACATATAATTTAAAACAAAATTTCAAGGGAGAAATTTCATAAGGGGGGATGAATGTAACGACCTATAATTCTATCAATGAAAATACCCTTATTATAATTATGCCATAAATTATAATAACATTAAATCACATTAATAACGCAATAAAAAATTTATAATGAATAATTAATTAAATAAAATGAATTTTTAGAATTTAAGGAACATATACCAAAGGAATAGTAACTTGATCGTTGGAATATTAACATGACCCTTATGAATAGTAAACTGGAAAATTGAATAGTAACCTAACCAATGAAATTATAAATAAAATTTATCTATCTTATAGGTTAAAATATGATATAAATATATCATAGTATAAGTACATAAATATTTTAAAAATTATTAATTAAGTGTTGCTATTTTTGTAAGTCATAAAAATTTAATTACAATTTTATGATTAATTTAATAATTTAAAATAAAATTTATTTTCATTAAATGTATTCATAAATAAATATTTTGATTCCTTATGATTATAATATAATTTTATGAGACCTTAGTTAAAGTTTCATGGTGTTATAAAATGAGTTATAATTTTAAAATCTATATTTTTTGAGTAAATTATGATTTTACTAAAAATTAAATTTCTCATATTTAAAAACTTATTTTCATAAAATGGAGTTCATTTTTTAATTCTACATGTTAAAAAAAATTTAGGGTGAATTTTTGGTATTTTTCTAAAATACATGAATTTTTGGTGTATAGTGAAATACAATATTTTACGGTATTTATACATTATAAGTTAAATACACTATTCCTTGATTCATCACTGACGTAAGAACCATAATCTCAAACTTAAATTCATTATTTTAATATTTTTATGATAATTCTTAAACTATTTATAGTCTTGAGTCAAAATAATAAACTAGTGAATAAAATAACGAGAAAATAGCCCTCTCCTCCACTATAAATACCACCCTCACCACCTCTTCTCTTCACACCTCTCAAGCCTTGATCCTTATAAAAATTCTTCTCAAATCTCCTACCAAGACCATTACCCATTTCCAGGAGATTTTTTTCTTAACAACAATCGAAACCAATCCCCTAAGGAGATTCTCAAGAAGAAGGAATCAAGATGTAAAATCCTCTTTCTTTTCTTTTAATTTCTTTTCAAGTACCTTTCTTTTCTTTTTCTCTCATCAAATACCCTCATACAGATGGTATGATAAATATAGTTCCTTATATATAGTGGAATTTTATTATTCTAATGGAATAATTCATCATCATCTCTCTTTCCCCCTACTTTTATACTAAAAATGAAAACATTGTCCGTGATGTATTAATTTACCGCATTCAAGGACAACGAAGTTTTCAATTTCCATTACCGTCTTCAAGGCTGGTAATGAAACCATTTTTTATGGTTGAAACAGATTATAATACATATATTATATGTTATTTAATGTTCTAGAATCATTATATACACATGATATTAATTTATAAAACAAAATGAGTTTTCTATTATCGAAAAACTGCTAAAATAAACCCAAACAGTTATCATTAACTATTTATATAATGATTCATCATCATGCCATAAAACCAAATTATATATAAGAACAATTTAAAATATTTATGATAATTAATAATATATAAGTTCAATTCTGGTTAATTACTCCAACTTTACATGATCTTTCATACATGTATACAAGTAAACCGATCATGAAAACTAAGGAAAAAAACACTCAAAAATGATGAAATTGAATCTATTAACCCATCCAGAAGGCCATAAATGAACTAAATGAAGTTATAATAAATAAAATACATGTACAAAGGGTTATTTAATTATTAATTAATGAATTTAATTTTATTATCTATAACATTATGATCAAGTGAAGATCACCTTCGGACTTAAGGTAAGGGATTCTACCCGAACCTCCATTATTACTTTGGGTTACTGTTTCTCTATTTTTAACCAAATAAAATTCTATTTTATTTTTATGTAAATATTATAATTTTTTATATATTCTAGAATCTTGTATCAATATCCTTTCATTCTTCTTTTTTTGGGATATATATGTTTTTAAAAGGTTCCCATTTTGATTTTTCCTGATAAGCAAGCTCGATTTAAGGGAACTTCCTAAATTCTTACCCATTTTCAAGTGTGATCCATAATATGTATGAATACACCATTATTTTTATAAAATCAATAATTTTATTATAAAAACTTTCATGGTTCACTTATGTTTTTATATAAAATATTATTCCCTTTTCTGCTTAAAATTATCCTTAAAATTTTCCTTAAATATCACTAAAATGTTTTATTTCTAAAGCTCTTAAACACCATTTTTACATGTACTAAATTCAGTTTGAAATAACTTATCATAATATATACATATTTTACCTTATTAATGTCCATGTATTATTTAAATAATTTCTTTCATGGTCACCATAGTGATATTCTCTTATGTTATTTCTTTTTGACAAGATTATGATTCCCAATTCCTACCATGAGTAACCTTTAGGTTTATGTTTGATTCGTTATGTATGATATTTCATGCAGAACACATATTCATGAAAATTTTATGATGGGTATGACCAGATAGTGCTTTATTTCATTGGTTAATGTTTACTCTCATGAGATGTCAGGTGCAATGGTCTTGGTGGTTAGCCTTGACTCGTGCTCCATGTGCAATGGTCTTGGTGGTTAACCTTGACTCATTCTAATTCACATTAAATGAGCATTGACTCCTTCTTATGTCATTTTTATGTTGTTTCCACATCTCCTATGATACCATTATTAAATATGTTATTCTTACTTATGTGTATCAATGCCTTTGATGTCATCTTATTATGCCTTCTAACCCATGTGCTATGCTTTATTCTTCTGTTTTTCCCTTAATGAGATTTTCAGCTCATCCCTTTGTTCATGTTTTCCCTAGGCGATACTATTTAGATGTAGGGGCTCAAAGGAAGTTAGGATCTCATAATGGATGATAAATAAATAAATGTATTATTTAGTCTCATGTTTTCAGTTTTATATACCTAGACTTCCAAAGACTCTAGACTTTATGACCCTTAGCTTGTAATTTGATAGTTAATAATGTTTAAAATCATGTAATAATATGTGAAAAAGTATAATGTTACTATAGTATTTAATCCCCCTAATTATACCTTCTTTTTCTTAGATAATGGATGGAAATAGAAGAACTCGTGCCAACAATCAATGTGATAGGAAATGTGATGATTACCCTAATGACATGGAAAATATGATGGGAATGGGTGCTCAAAACATTATGAAAGTACTTTATCTGCTAACTCATGTTATAAATAATAACTTGAATAATGTGTAACACACTCCTTCAACATATTAAGATCAAGTTTCCATTGAATCCTTCATGTGACAAAGGCCTCCCATGTTTAATGGACATTTCGATCCCCTCCTCACAAAACAACGAATTAACTCCATTGAGAATATTTTATCTTTCCTCTAGTGCTCAAAAGAAGAGAAATTTGTGATGGAAATCTATCATTTTGATGGGGAATATGATTATTGGTGGACACTAATCAAGAATAAAAATTCCAAGGAGAAAATTTATTCCATGTAATGAGAAGATTTCATGAAAATATTTTTCAATAAATATTTTCCCCAAACACACCATCTCAAGATGGAAAGAGAGTTCCTTGAACTTAAATAGAAGGAAGATGAATCTATCAGGGTGTATAAATAAAACTTTACAAGGATTTCAAGATACACCTTTATATTTTACATGAAAACTAAAAGAAATGTGGATGGATTATTTCGTAGACTAATTAATAGTCTAAGAAAAACATTAGTGATTAGAGACTTTTGATAGTTATGAGGAGATTGTCCATTTTTCCATCAATGTTGAAATCAATACCGAAGACTCTCAGTGGTCTCGTGGGCCCAGTGAAAAAAAAAATCAGAAAATGGAGTCTAATATGGGTGGATCAATAAATAAATATCATGATGTAAAGAAGACTGAATATCCCACATTTCAAAATTGTGGGAAGAATAATCCTGGGAACTTCCTAAAGGAAACCAGTAAATGATTCAAATGTGGAAGAATAAGGCATCTGGATAAGAAATGATGAAGGGATATGAAGAATTACACTAATGTGGAAGAATAAAGGAAGGTTTAGATTAACACTCAACATTTATTTTATTTCTTTAACTACAAGAAACATGGTCATTTTCAAACCAATTCCCTAAAGACCAGGGTTGTCGGAGGCAATCAACAACAACCTCCAAGGAAACAAGGAAGGGAATATGCTATTACTGCTGCTGACATGGAGCAGAACAACGATGTGGCTATAGGTATTCTGGTTATTCAATAAATAATAGTGAATGTACTATTTGATTTTAGTTCTATACATTACTTCATATCTTTGAAGTTTAGTATAACTATTCAATCACCACTTCAAAATTTAGAGGTTGAGTTATATATGCAAACAATAAATGGGGAAATTATTACATACAAATTTTATAACTACTCATTGATTATTTTTTTGTGGATTGAACCTACTAGGAATTATTTTTATACCCCCTTTGGTATATTTTGATGCAATATTGGGCATGGATTGAATATATTTATACAAATCCAGCATCGAATGTTAGGAAAGGGAGATCACTCTTCACATCCCGAAGAATCCTCCTATTCTATACAAGTGTAAGGAGGAGAATGAATCTTCTTTAGAATCATTGTCTCAAGTGTGGATATTACAGCCTTATAAGAAATCATATATAGCTTAAATGATCGAGACAAATGAGAGAATTATGTTCAAAGACAAGACCATAATGAGGGATTACACTGATGTATTCCCTAAAGAATTTCCTGATCTTCCACCTGATTGAGAGGTTGAGTTATCAATTGAAATTGTTCCTGGATCTTTTCCTATATCAAGGAAACCTTATATAATGGACACCATTGATATGGAAGAACTAAATAAGTAGTTACAATAGAATCTGGAAAAGGGTTTTATACTCCTGAGTGCTTTACCGTGGGGTGCACCAGTCCTCTTTGTCAAGAAGAAGGATGAAACAATGTGCCTCTACATCAATTATCTTGAACTTTATAAAATCACGATAAAGAGAAAGTATCCCCTTCCAGGTATAGATGATGTGTTCGATCAGCTATGCAGGGATAGTTATTTCTTTAAGGTGTACCTTTGGTGGGGATATCATCAATTAAAGGTGAGTAAGGAAGATATTCCCAAGACTGTCTTTCGAAAAAGGTATGGACACTATGATTTCACAGTGATTCCCTTTAAACTCACTAATTATCCAATAATAATCATGAATTTAATGAATAGAGTTTTTATAGATTACCTTGACAAATTTGTGGTAGTCTTTATTGATGGTATTTTGATATAATCCAAGATCAAGGAGGAATATGAGGATAATTTGAATACTGTGCTAAAGAATTTTTTAAGGGAGATAGTATATTAAAAGTATTGTAAATTTGAGTTCTATATGGAGGAATTATCATTCTTGGGGCATGTTATCACCAACAAAGGAATATATGTGGACCCTTCCAAGACAAAAGCAATCAAAGAGTGGCCCAGACCAACATATTTAATGGAGATCCATAGTTTACTTAGCTTAGATAGGTATTAAGAATGATTTTTTAAGAACTTATCATGATTTTTATACCCAATAACCAAGATGACAAGGAAGGAAGTGAAGTTTTTCTGGACACAATAATGTGAGGAAATATTTAAGGAGCTCAAAAAGTGGCTTATCACTACGCTAGTACTCACACTCCTGAAAAGTAGAGAACTCTTTGTGGTATATAGTGATGATTCAAAAAATATATTGGTATTTATACTGATGAAAAATGATAAAGTGAAAGCATATTCCTTAAGGTAGTTGAAAATTCATGAGAAATACAATCCTATGCATGACCTAGAGTTGGAAGCTATGATCTTTGCATTGAAAATTTGGCATCATTATCTCTATGGGGAGAAGTGTGAGATATATACTAATAAATAAGTCTCAAATATATATTCACATAGAAGAATATTAATATTCACCATAAAATATGGTTTTATCTCATTAAGTATTATGAATTCTCAATCCACTAACATCTTAGTAAAGAAAATAAGGTGAAGGATGATCTAATTAGAAAGGGTCCTTCATCTTTATGAATGATGAGAATTGAGAAGGATCCAATATTATTAGATTTGAAAATTATTAACATGAGAATAATTATGGAAGGGATATCATTAATACTTTCTCAAATAATATCTAAACCATCCTTTATAGATAAATTAAAGGATGCTCAAAGAAATGATGTGAAAATTCAGAAGAAGGTGGAAGCCTTGAAAAAGGGAAATCCTCAAAATTAAAAATATATCAGGAAGGATTCATGATATTTGGGTCATGATTATGTGTAACATCCAATCCAGAGATAAAAAAAGATCTTATAAATTATGCACATAGCTTAACGTTCTCTATTCAGCATAGGATCACAAATATGTATCATGATCTTTGAGAGAACTATTAGTGGGAAAATATGAAAAAGGATATCATTTAATATACATCAAAGTACCTAGTATGTCAGCAAGTGAAGGCTGAAAGAAAAAAGTCTAAAGGGTTGATGAAACCATTATCCATACCAACATGGAAGTGAGAGAACATTACCATGGACTTTGTCACTGGAATTCCAAAGAAATCCATAGGAAACAATGCTATAAGGTTTGTGGTGGATCTTCTTACAAAGATAGCCCTCTTTATCACAATTCTAGAAGAATTCTCACTGGATCAAATTTCATGAATATACATCAAAGAAGTGGTAAGGCTACATGGAGAACCACTATAAATTGTATCCGATCGAGATCCAATATTCACCTTAAAGTTCTAGAAAAGTCTCCAACATGATATAAGAACTCAAATAAACTTCATTACGGCCTATCATCCTCAAAATGATGTCCAATCTGAGCGTACTATTCAGATACTGGAAGACATGTTGAGAGCATGCTCTATGTACATCAAAGGAGGATAGAACCAATATCATCCTCTGGTCAAGTTCTCATACAACAACAGTTTCCACTCAAACATCCAAATGGCTCTATATAAAGCCCTTTATGAGAAAAGATGTAGAACACCGACAAGCTGGGATGAAGTCGGTGAACATAAGCTACTTGGACATAAAATGGTTAAAAAAAGGTGGAGAAGGTGAAAACCATTCATCATCACATTAAGGCATCCCAAAGTTGAAAAAATAGCTATGAAGACAATCATCGATGAGACCATGAGTTTAAGGTTAGATTCATGGTATTCCTCCACACATCTCCATGGAAGAGGATCATGAGATTTGGGATTAAAGGAAAGCTAAGTCCTAGGTACATCGACCCCTTTGAGGTTCTTGATCGCGTCGAAGCTATGTCCTATCGAATAACACTTCCACCAAACACGTCTCAAGTACACAATGTATTCTATATATCCATTTTGAGAAATTATATTGAATATATTTCACATGTACTGAATTCATAGGTGGTACAATTTGAGAATGATCTATCTTACGAGGAGCAACCAATGAAGATCTTGGACCATAGAGATAAAGTTGTATACAAAAAGACTAATCACTTGGTCAAAGTAATATGGAAGAACCATAAGTGTGGAGAGACAACATTGGAACCCAAGGAGGATATTAAATATAAGTATCCTCACTTGTTTACACCATAGTATGTAAAACAAAAATTTGAGGGTGAAATTTTCAAAAGGGGGAATAATCTAATGACCTTGAATTCAATCAATGGAAATTATTTTCTTATAATTATTTCATATGGTATAAATCACATAAAATAACTTTTATAACATAATACAAACTATATAAATGGGAAATTAATTAAATAAAAAGTATTTCTAGAAGTTAAGGAACCTATACCGATGAAATTGTAACTTGAACTTCAGAATAGTAATATGACCCTTATGAATAGTAAACCAGACAATTGAATAGTAACCTCTCCAATGAAAGTGTAAATAAAATTTATCCATCTTATAAGTGACAATATGATATTATTATATCATAGTATAAGTAAATAAATATTTTTTAAAAAATAATTAATTAAGTGTTGGTATTTTATAAGTCATAAACATTTAATCACTATTTTATGATTAATTTAATAATTTAAAAATAAAATGTATTTTGATAAAATGTATTCATAAGTTAATATTTTTTCTCTCATGATTATGAGATAATTTTATGATACCTTAGTTAAATTTTCAAAGTGTTATAAAATCAGCTATAATTTTAAAATCTATATTTTTTGAGTAAATTATGATTTTAATTAAAAATTAAATTTCTAATATTTATGAAATAATTTTCATAAAATAGAGTTAATTTTTTAATTCTACAAATAAAAAAATGGTTAGGGTTAATTTTTGGTATTTTTCTGAAATACTTGAATATTTTTGGTGAATAGTAAAATATGATAATTTGCGATAAATGCCAAATAAAGGAATTATAGAGTCATAGATGATGTATGGATGATGTAATACCAAAATATCAAACTATAATTCATTATTTTATTATATTTTATGATAATTCTCAAATTATTCACAGTCTTGAGCCAAAATAATAAACTAGTGAATAAAATAACGAGAAAACACCCCCTCCTCCAATATAAATACCGCCCCTCACCACCTCTTCTACTCACACCTATCAAGCCTTGATCCTTGTAAAAATTATGATAAAAAATACTCCCAAGCCCCTCCCCAACGTCCAAGAGCTTTTGGTATTAACAAAATACCAAAACCAATCCCTTAAGGAGGTTCTCAAGAAGAAGGAATCAAGAGGTAAAACCCTCTTCCTTTTGTTTTAATTTCTTTTCAAGTTTCTTTCTTTTTCTTTTCCCTCCTCACCTACCATCATACAAATGGAATGATAAATCTATTAACTTAAATATAATGTAATTTTATTATTCTAATGGAATAATTCATCATCATATGTCTTTCCCCATCCTTTTATACTAAAAATGAAAACATCATCGTTGATGTGTTAATTTATCATATTCAAGGACGATGAAGTTTTCAATTTCCATTACCGTCTTCAAGGCGGGTCATGAAGCCATTTTTAGGATTTAACCAGATTATAATATATTTCTTTCATTTTATTTAATGTTCTAGAATCATTATACAAACATGATGTTAAATAATAAAACAAAACAAGTTCTTTGTGAGCGAAACCACCCAAAATAATTCAAATGATTATCATTAACATCTTATCTAATGATTCATCCTCACCCAAAAAAACCAAATTAATTATATGATCATTTAACCTTATGTATTTTCATTAATAACATATAAATTCAATTTTGGACAACCATTCTCATCTTATATAATTATCCGTACATGTATATAAGTAAGACGATCATGAAAACCAACGAAACCAACGCTCCCGAAGGATGAAATTGAATCTCATAACCCATAAAAAGAGACATAAATGAAATTAATAAAATTATAATAAATAAAATAAATTTATAAAAGGTTTTGGATTAATTAATTAATGGATTTAATTTTATTATCCATGTCATTAAGATCATTTAAGAACACATTTAGACATAAGGTAAGAGATTCTACCCGAACCTCCATTATTCCTTCGGGTTACTATTTCTCTATTTTTACCCATATGAAATTCTATTTTACTTTTATGTACATATTATAATTGTCTTTTATATGTTATAAAATCATATATCAAGATCCATTCATTTTTTTAGTTATATACATGTTTTTAAAATATTCTCCACTCAATTATTCCCGATAAGCAATCCCGATTTAAGGGAACTTCCTGAATTCTTACCTATTTTCAAGTGCACTCCATAATATTTTTTAAGCCACAATTTTTTTCATAAAATCAATAATTTTATTATGAAAATTTTTTGCTTTAATTTTTTTTATATAAAATATTATTCCATTTTATTTTTTAAATTCCATTTAATATTTTCCTTAAACGCACTAAAATGTTTTAATTCTAAAGTTTCTTAAATACAATTTTTACATGTTATCACTTCTGTTTGACATCAATTATCATGATATATGCCTATTTTAGTTTATTAATATCCATGTATGATTTAATTCCTTTATTTCATGGATACTTTTATGATACAACCATTTATTATTCTTTATGTCATGATTATGATATCCATTTCTTTCCATGGGTAACCCTTATGTTTATTTTTCTTATGGAACACATATTAATGAAATTGTTATGATGGTTGCACCCACATATCACTCCAATTCATTGATTAATGTTTGGTCTTATGAGACATCATGTGCAACAGTCTTTCTGGTCATCCTTGACTTGTGCTCCATTTTCAATGGTCATGGTGGTTAACCTTGACTCGTGCTCCTTCATATGAAATGAAACTTGAATCATGATTATGTCATGTTTTATGTTTTTGAAACATATCCTATGATTCCATGATTACATATGTTAGGCTTCTTTATGTATATCCATGCCTTTTATGTCATTTTATTATTCCTTCTAAACCATTTATTATGCTTCATTCTTATGTTTATTCCCTTAATAGGATTTTTATCTCATTCATTTATTCATGTTATCCCCAAGTTATACAATACAGATGTAAGGTATCAAATTAAGTTATGATCTCATAATAGACGATAAATAATGAAATTTTTTATATAGTCACATGTTTTCAGTTTTATGTACGTAGTCTTTTAAAGAAACTAGACTTTATGATCCTTGTCATGTAATTTGATAGTTAATTATGTTTAAAATCATGTAATAATATGTGAAAAAGGATAGGGTTGCTATACCATCCCAACCACACTAAGGGTCACCCACTAAGTAACACAATTAGTTTCTAAGATAACATCAAAAGAACATAAATAAAGGTTCCCCATATTCACTTCCCCATTGAGATACTACTCGCAAGCCCCAAAGTTAAACTTAATGTGCTCCCATCCCTTATATTTCATCTCATCACCACATATCATGTCCTATATTATGTGGATCAGGTCAAAAACCTACCTACCCTAGCCTCCCACAAGTCCAAACATCATTTGCTAACATTGATCATTATTTACATTCCACTTGCACTACCATACAATAATTCATCCCATATCAAATCAAATCACAACCTCATAACTAGAGTAATACGGTATCGTGAATGTGTAGGAAATCAACCTCATACCCTCCTCCTACCATGCATGACCCCCACCATATTTTATATCCTCTCATGACTAGGAATCATCACCAACTACACCATCATCGATGGGTATTGACTATTAATTAGGGACTATCACCATGTACTTCTACTAAAGGGAGAGTGGGGAAGAGGTTGAAATTAGTCACCCATTCCCTCACCAACCTAAATGTTGGGGGAAAATACTCCTAGAATATCAATATGTTAGTACGTAGTACTTGGTATGATTTTGGTGCGTATAGATGTAACATGAAAATATAAGGATAGTAGATAACACCCAATACCCACCCTAAGGGTTCACATAAAATGTTACTAGAATAACCCACATATCTACCACATCTCCACATGACATACACCACCAACTGATTCTTCCAATAAGTACAACCCACCATGAAAGACAACCAAAACACATCCTATGATTCATCTATTACATTCACAAGCTAAACTAACTAAGATCTGTTTCCTAATCCATTTAATCATATATTCAATGATAAATCACTCTCAATCATTCCCCATGTCTAATTTATCAATTTTATATTTCATTATAGGCCATTATTTATCATTCAATTCATTAATAAATTTCCATACATTGAATTTCATCCCATAACTGTTGAGTTCCAACCCATGCCATTACCATTTCATCATTATCTTCTTCATACTATAGCTATTGGGAAAATAAAATGCACATTGAAACATAAAAACCCATACAAATCCAAAGAACAATGCCACCACTATTACCAAATTCATCATAATATCATAACCTTTTCACACCAACAACCACCAACCAACCACCACAACTCATCCCAAAATCTATCCCAAGCCAAAAAATTGAAACTCTACCACCTTACCACATTCCACACCTGATTTTCTTACCACCATCACTGTAAAATCCCTACAAGGTATACACAACCACAAAAAAATATAGTAAGCACACCAACACACATAATAACATATTTCAGCTTCCATAGTTTCCACTAGATCAATTTCTAGGGGGATTTCATAACATTTCATCATCTCTTTCATGGGTTCTTTCAAACAATTCCAAATTCACACACAACTAGTTCATTAACCATATATAAGTGCTTGAATTTTTAAGTAAGGTGGGTTCAAAAAAATAAACACAACAGGGGATCTCATTTCACAAAAACTATATTACACATAGGGATTAACAATAAGATCAATTTCTAGCATTAACAATACCAAGTATAATCTCAAAATAAAAATAACAAATGTAAGTAAAACCATGTAAGTTCATCCCTTCCCCTTTTATTTAATTAAAATAAATTCATTATCTTATTTAGTTATCCCTTACCGTCTACTCAAAGGGAAACAAAAGCATGATAAAATTAGAGATTCACTAAGAATAAGGAGAGAATAAGGAATCCATACCTCCAAAAAATATTTTTGTTTTGATAAATAAGGAAAAGATGAAGAGGAGATACCCACAACATTGGAATCACACCAAAAAGACATTATAATCCTAGAACACAATATTAACCATCAATATCTAACCATAACACTTCCCAAACCAATGATTTTCACAGCCACAACCTACTTTGGGATGATAATGAGAAGGAAAAGATAATGGAAATTAGGTGAACTCACCTTAGATTCTATAAGAATCAATCTCTAAAATACAGGGTTCAAATCAACTAAAAAGGAGGGGGGGGGTGAAAGACCTCCAACAAACTGCACTTAGGTGTCCCAATAGTTGAGAGAGTATAAGGAATAGTGAGTTTTGAAGGGGATTAGGAATTTATACCCAGCTGATTAAATAAAATTCCATGTTTTATAACCGTTGGACATACCATAATAATTAGGTTTTCAAAAAATACTATGATGTACCTAAGAGATCCATGCCACAACCACCCAAGTCTAAATAGCCTTTGGGATCCATATCATAGATCACACCAAGATAATATATGAATGGGGTAAGTCTATGATGTAGCCCAAGTACCATGCCATAGTTACCTCCAAATTGACACAAAAACCCGACTAAACTCTCTCAATGTCTATGCCACAACCATGATCCATTTCGTAACCACCTCTTAGGTGGACATGATAATGGAAACCTAAACCCTCGAGATTATATGATGAAACTCACCCCCATGCCATAACCATGCTTGAGTTGGCAGAGACACCAAAACTCATCACCCCAATACTCTAAGTCAAAAGTCCTATACCACACCCTAAGAACCTTCACCATGATACAACCCAAGATCCAAGCCATAAGATCCTCCTTCTATATAGATTTCAGCTTCGACTCCACCAGATCCTCCTCAAACCTCCTCTAAACTCCTTTGACATTAGAGACCTCAAAAAGTAATGGTCCAAAAAATATTGATCATAAAAATGATCCATATATACCTTTTTCATAATCTAGATTTTTTCCTAATTTTTTTTTTGAAGTTACTTAGGTAGGTGTTTCTTTCCAACTACATTAACTCATATTTCCCTGATCCATTTAGTGGACTCCCCAATCTGAAAATCCTAGACCCCTATTTCCTCAATACCTGTCTACTAGTTACACTAAGTTATGCTTGGGAAGTTAACCCTTGATGTGAAATTTCATGACCTGACCTAACTGTTATTGATCTATAACTATCCCAATCCCACCTCCAATAGGACATAGGCTAGTTACTAGCACCAAGAAGGCATACCCCACACATGGGAGGCATTATACTAAAGTACCTATATGCACACACACATCTCCAACCTATATAATGATGAAATGTAAAACAACAGATAATAATGCATGAATAAATCTATAATACCACAATAAGAGTATGAAATAAAGAAATAGAAATCATAAAAAGGGGAAAAATATAATCCCACCCAAAACTGGGAATAAATCCTAACCTTCTCAAAAGGAAGAGACTATTGTCAAATGCAACACTGGTATACACCTTTGTTTATTTAGCCCAAACTAGGATCCACCTACTCCTAGTCCTCAAATGACTCTATAAATATATCTGTCATCTATCTAAGACATGACATACATGGCCAGATCCCATTCATGGGTGATTGTAAAAATACATAGTAGGACACCTTGAAATAACCAAACATAGAGCATCAAGAGTAGTTATCTTATCATAAGATATGTTAATAATAATGTGATACCTATAATAAAACATCTAGATATACTCATAGTAGACACATAGTCTCAAGGTAAGGTCTCAACCTCATTTTCAGCCTAGTATTTTTTCTTGAAGGTACCATACAACACTTGTCTAAGAGAACACCCTCTGTGATCTATACTGCCACTATCAACACTAATCACAGAGGTCATGATTATTTGGGTGTAAAATCTCCCTAATATATATTCCCACTAAATAAAATCATCCTATAGGTCACACTCATCATTTCTAGCCAAGAAGAATCATTAAGGATACTAAGAGGGTTCAACCGAGAAACACACTTGATTAGACTACACCTCATCAGAAAGATAAAATTTCGATACACAGATAGGGGGTCAATGCCTAGGAATCACTAGGGGACACCAAACCCTACTAGAAACATACTACTAGATAGGGGATTAGTTCCCATGTAGTGATTTCCATGCTGATTCCATCAATCCCTACCAAGAGAAACACAAAGTAAATGAGGATCGCTCCAGGCCTCTTGGAGGGATACATGCTCTATGGCGCTGAGGGGTATAGTCAAAGAAGACTGAGAAAACTCACTCCAGAAGAAGGTAAATCACTCATACTATATTGATCAATAGAAATATATATATGGGTAATACTATATGATAATAATGAAATGATGCACTAAACCCTCATAGGAATGGACCAAGAGAACACTCTACACCGCTACTAGACCAAAGAAGCTCACAAAATATCACTATGAAGTTGAACTAAGGAGAATGAGGAATCTAACCCATCCTAAAATGAATACATGGAATTTCCTTGAGGGTAAAAAGTGTTCCTATCATTCTTGGCACTGCCCGTGTCTTGCACTCACACACCATAAATTTCAAAGGGGTACACAACATGTCCACTGAGGGTACACGATATGTAGTTTTCTGGGATGGCACTTGACGTGTGGCCTGACCATTCCCATGTACTTTCCTAATTACATGACATGTATACAACAATACATGAAATGTTGGGACACATGATTTATTGGGTGTGTAATCCCTATACATGTCAATCCATCTTCCAGTGTGTACGCGACATGTGGCATGGCCCACACGACGTGTAATGCCACCCGACCTCATGGACATGTAAAAAATTTACAATCCAATATGGCTAGATAATGATAATAAAAAATATGGTAGGGACCACATGTCATGTGATCCTTAACTCTCTATAGAAACCCCAACTGCCACTATGATGATAATACACGATGTGTGTTCCTGAAGTATACGCTATGTATATTGGAATTTTCCAGAATCCCATATCAGCTTCACGTGTCTTCACCCATACCTATAGTCTCCAACCCAATCATGAATCATGATGGGAATAACTCCATACATAGAATATATTGGGTTGACCAAAACCTATCACCATCATTTTCTGGATTCCTGCCATTCTTGTTGTATCAGCTGCTCGGGAAACACCCTCCGTCGTGCGTTGTTAGTGTCGCATGCCAATACCGCCATCAAAAACTCCCAATTCATCCATGGATCTACTAACTTCATAATTTACCACAACTATGACATTGAATATCCAACCCAAACCTATGGTATAAATCTATTTCACCAATGAACAAATGTGCAATGATTTTTCACCAGGTATCCTTCGAATCGTAGGCCAAAATAGAATGCCAATGATGAACGCACGTAAAACGGGGAGAGAAAACCAAGAAACACAAGATGAAAAATGAAAATCATTCATTGTTAAGGTTTTAATTAATCCATTTATGTTATAATGATGGATTAATATACAATAATAAAAAACAAATAATAATTATTCTCCAAATCCTAGATAAACAAACCCATACCCACAAAAATGAGCAATCCACGAATCAATCTATTAGTCTATTTATTCGAGTTCATTGTGTGATAAGAAAAGGCAGATAAATCCAAAAAAAACTCCCTACCTCAATTTTGGATCAATCAATGATGATGAATGATCATATATTATTATCATTTTCGAGATCCACAAGTTGAATTGGTGCATGATCATTGACCTGATCTTGAGCCAATGTCGTCTGCCAACGATTCTCCAATAGTTCCTCTCCAATGAATCCTATAAAATATCTATCCCCAGGGATTTGAAATAACCTAATATTTATAGAGGTTTAATAGGTTTTGTATTTAAATGAAACAATTAAATAACTATTAATTAATTTATTTAATTATTTCTCCCATGATGGCACTCAAGACAAACACCTCATGCTGACCAAGGTTATGTCGCACCTAAGGTAAACCCCAAATTTTGAACTCAATGATGGTCTCATATTTATAATTCAAAACTCCTTTTGATATTTATTTCCATCTATTCAAGAAAACCATGCCCACATGCAATTAATATATTTAATATATTTCAAACATGAATTTTGGGCTCAATGGGCCTCAGAATATCACACCATCTAAGCACCTGGATCCATAAATAATTCTATAATTATTCTAAAGTATTACATAGAAAAAATAGGTCATTATAGTATTCACCCATTCATGGTTTTTACTCCCTAAAAATTACAAACTAAGAAAAAAAGAGGGGATACTAGTCTCTCAATTGGGTCTCCCACTCCCTCAAGATCCACCAATGGTTTCCTATGATATTAACAAAAATTCACCCAAGGAAAATAGTTGAACATGATGAGTATTTCTCATATCAGTCCTAAACACCACTGAATCCTTGAAAAAGGATACTCCACTCTCACAAACCAGCTCACCTAGGTTGATATCGTACAATGAGTCATGAACATACCTCCTCAGCCGCAACATGTGGATAACTCCAAGTTACCAAAAATACTATGTTCATGAGTTTAAGTGGTACATCACCTTACTAATCCAACATAGCACCGAGAAAAGAAAGGGAACAAGATCCCCAGAGATAGCCTACCATCATAGATAAGACTTTGTAACTCTACAAATCCAAAGACCTCCATCATCAGTCCAATGAGGACTCATGACATTTTTTAGGCAGTCCTTATCCTCTCCTAAATGAATTGAACCCTTTACAACCATTACAAGCACCAAAAATAGGGCCCAAGCACTGTTACACACTGGTTCCAACTAGAACAATAGTGATCTGTAAGGTCCCTCATACATAACCTCCAAAAGGTTCTACATTAATGGTGGGGTGATATTCATTATGATATAAAAACTCCACTAATAGTAGATGATCATCCTAGCTATGGACTAAAATCGACACGAAAAACTGAAGAATGTTCACTAGAACTTGAACAGTTTAATTTTATGGCTATATAAACAGAATAAAACAATGTTATCAACTAAAACCAAGTCCCCCAAGACTTCCCACACCCTCTCCATTTTTGTGTAGTGAAGTAAGCATCATGGTATTCAATGATCATCAAGGGAATTCCATAAAGTCAGACTAACTCTTATATGAACAAGTTTCCCAAACTCTCTACAAATATCTAATGGCAATCACCCTCAGTCAGGAAAGACAATAAGAGTTTATCTTAAAACATTATTCAACTCTCTTGGATAACAAACCGATGACAAGAGATCTTAATATATCCTCACCTGTAGAAGATGTACTATTAAGGGAAAATAACCTCCTCAGTACTTCCTTATGTAGTGTGACTTGTGTCATTATCCATCCTTGAACAAGGATGACATGCTCCACACCTTTTGGAAAAACTTCTATCAGGAGCATATCCAGTGGATACCTGGTCATGTAACATCTCATAAATGATATCCATAATTTTTACCTCCCTAGATCTATAAATAAGTAGAGGGGTATCAACTATCAACTAAAGATAAATTGAACCATCCTTAGGTGTCTCACATGCTCCAAATGAGATGTAGAGAAAACATATATGTCACTGAAGAATACTATTGTGAAATGATCCAAGAAGGTTTTGGGATCTAGTTTATAAGTCTCATTATTCTTTTATTGTATAAAACTAACCAAAGGTTATTTCCAAAAACCCAAAAAAACTATAGTGGATTTGGAATTCCACTTATAGTATATCCTGCTCTGTAACTAGAGCTAGTGATAACCTGTCTCAAGGTCAAATCTGAGAATCACTTTACCCCAAACCTCTAGCACTCATATGCGTCCTGGGAGAATAACACTAGGTATCCCAGGAGAACACAATGGGTCTCACAAAAGCCCCTATTTCTACAAACTCATGACTATGCTTTCATCTTACAATGCTCAATGGGTTCCATCTGATGTGCTGTAGAAAAAACCAGGGGATATTCCCTATGTTAGTCCTTGCAGAATCTAAAATCTCAATATGGATATTAACCTGAAACATCCATAGGAAAGACATCATCATACTCCACCGTCATTTTAGGAAAAAATCTCATAGAATCACTGATCCCAGGGTAAAACTATCCAACTGATAAGAGTTCAATCACAACCTCCTTCACATGAGACCATCCTGATCTACTTAGGATCACTCCTTATCAAAGGAGGAAAACTCCATCCCATAAAATTAGAAGAACTGCTACACTCACTGGTAGAAAACCAACTGAGCATATATGGTGGGAAACCAATCCATATCGGGAAAAATATTGTAGGGTCTCCCTACAACAATAAAGAGATTCCATGTGAGGATCTCTCTCTCACTCCTCCCAGAGTCAGGTCACACTATCAGTAGTGGAATGTAATCACTAATTCTCTTTTATAGATCCTCAAACATAAGGGTTGAGTAAAAATGCTCCACTGGTATTACTAGGTCTCAAATATGGGATATGATTAGGGAGAAGTGGCTCATAGTTCTATGTGAAAACTATAAATGGGGTAGTGAAGACACACGTTGTACCACGAATCACACTCAAAGCCTCTATGAGCTCCCACTGCTTGGAACTCATCCTTTCCCATTCTTTTATTTTTACCACAAATAGGGATTACTCTAACACCTTAGTACATCAAAAATACTCAAACACACAATTAAGGGAAGTTCATCTACCACACCTCGAAACTATCCACTTTGGGTGGAACTAACTCACCCACACAATTTTGGATTGAGTCTCAATAACATGCCTTGGTGGGGGAATTGTACCTCTTCATTTCATGTCTAAATCCACATAAAAAATCAGCAAAATAGGGCTCTACCGACACCCTACATCACCCTGGAGATGTCTCACTAGAAGAACCATCATCAAGAGGGGCCCTAACCAAGTAGAACATTCACACCACAAGCTCATGCTAGTCCTCCAACACCCGAGAATGGGGTATGTCCCACCTTATAACTTGGGTGATATCTAACTCTATACCTAACGATGCACATGATACATAGATGTGTCATCTTATAGTACCACCAAATCCAATTGTTTATCCATGAAGTAAATGGGTCTTGGGAACAACCATTTGATTGGTCAAGGATCCACACAAGCTTGAAAACTCTAACCATTGCCTTGAGTCAATCCTCCACTGCCTAAGGGTCTGGATTTCTGCAAAACCTAAGAGGTATCTATCACTGAAACTTATGTAACATGAAAAGGATATGTGTATCATTTTCCTAACCATCTAGATCCCTCGTCTTCCCAACATGTTATAAAACATCCATTAGATCCACTGAAAGATATCGACACCTCTCAACATGTGGTAGAACTACTCTATACCCAAATGGAGGAAACACATCATGAGTGGATCCATGAATCAATGCCTCATCACTCTACTGGTCATCATCACAACATTATATCAGAATCCAAGATGAATTTCATAGTGGAGACATTTATAAGTTGTTAATATGTACCATGGTCAAAGAGTATATCTTGGGAGATGAATCAATAAGGACATGGAAATTACAACACATTCTTATATGATGCATGTACCAATGTTTTTCCCTAAAATTGGAGCCTACATGTACCAATCCAACAAACAGGTTATTAGAGTACTAGTGAATATATATGTTGATTGTTCACCAACACTAAAGTCCCTCTAATGAAAGCATAACTCAAAATATTTTAACACTATTTACCTATTTCTCAAACCAAACCTCACATCTAGAAAAAGGAACTCCAAAATCCAGTGCTAAACCTATTTAGTGTCATAACACTTTAGGTTGAGAAACCTACCTCTGATACCATCCTATCACAAACTGAACTGATGGGGTCCAAGCCACAACCCCCCCCCAAGACTGCCTCCAACAGGCCAATGGCTAACAATTAGTTCCAAGAAGGCATATCCCACACATGAGCGGCATTATCCTAAATTTCTTATATGCACACACACATATACAAGCCCATAAAATGATGAAATGTAAAACAAAAAATAAAAATGCATGTATACATCTATAATACCATAATCAATGTATGAAATAAAGTATTGGAAATCATAAAAAGGGGAAAAAATACAAACTCACTAAAACTTGGGAATAAAATTCTACCTTCTTAGAAGGAGGGGACTGCTATCAAATGCAACATTGGTATAAAACTTAGTTTTTCTAGCCCAAACTAGGATCCACATACTCGTAGTCATCAAAGGACTTTGTAAAGATATATTTCATTTATATAAGACATGACATGTGTGGGAAGATCCCATGTAGGGGTGAGTATAACAATACCTTGTAGGAAACCCCAAAATAACCAAAAATAATGCATAAAGAGTAGTATAATCATCAATGTATATGTCAATAATAATGTGATACATATAATAAAAAATCTAGATATACTCATAGTAGACACATAGTCTCAAGGTATGGTCTCAACCGTATTTCCATCCTAGGATTTCTGCTCAAATCTTCCATACAACACTCGTCTGGGAGAACACACTCCATGAAATATAATGAAAATGTAGACACTCATCCCATAGTGTTAGGGCCAATAGGGACCTATATACCCTGAGATGGGGGGGGGAGGGTGAATCAGGGTATGGATATTCTTTTTCAAAGTTCTTCCTACCCCACTGGATCTTGACCTCTTTATTACAAGGGTCACTTTGTTTGCTCTTATGTTTAAACTGTGATGACTTCTTTACTTATTTATCTAATGATGATTCTTTGAATGCAATGCAGGGAAGCAAACAGATAGACACGAAGATTTTTACTTGGTTCACCCTCACTGGGCTACGTCCAAGGAGCATACGCCGACAAGTTTCCGGTCGTACCAAATTCCACTATTCTTCACTAGATGTGGATACAAAGTTCGGGCTAGATCACTTCTATGCCCAGGATCACTGCCTATACAAGGTTTAGGGTCATCTCACTACTTTACCAAGGGTCACTCCTTGTTTCTCTCTCTCTGGCTCATTGCCGGTGGAGAGGATCACCTTCTTCCTCTTCCTAAGCTTACTGCTCTAGAAGGGATTCACTCACAGTTTATAGACCCGTAGGTCTCTTCATTTTCATGAATGAATGCATCTTCCTCTGTGTGTAGATGCTCTGTTGAAGTACAACTTTCACCTGTAGATGAATATCTCTTTGTACCGAAGGTATCGGGCAACGTACCAGCTTACACGCTGTCCGAGAAGCACTGCTGGAACAAAACCTTACTTGGCGCGCAAGTCAATCTCGGCGCGCAAGTATCGGCGCGCAAGTCACAACGGGCACGCAAGTCCTCCTCAGACACTTGTGCGACTCAAGCTTCCTCAACTCCAAACTTACGCGACTCTCTTCCTTTTACACCCAAAACAATATTGGCGTGCAACTGCCAACCGGCGCGCAACTTCTAACACCGGTGCACAACTTCAACTACTGGCGCACAAATTCACCTGCGCGACCCACACTCACCACTTGCGCGACCACCACACCTGCGCGACGGGAGCTCTGATTTCTCAAAGTGTTGAACTCCGTTGAAAATGAGGAGGGGTGGTCCAGTATTTATAGGTAATCTGACCACCCTGCATGACGGCGCGCAAGTCACCTGCACGACCCAGTTGCAGCACGCAAGTCTTCTGTCCTTTTGGACACTTGTGCGACCAACTCCCAAACTTGTGCGAACCTACTTCCTTTGCCATATTTTGATCTTCTGATCTTGAAAAACATATGGCACGCAAGTTCCCTATACTCCAAGTCCACGGCATGGAAGTCCCTTTTCCAAAAACACTTTTCTTCATTTTCCGATTTTCAGGCCCTAAAATTTGGCAAACACTGGAAAACGGCGCCACCTTGTATCTGTTCTTTTGTACCACATCCAGATCATCCATTCCTTTTATCGACGTTCTTGAATCAATCATGGATCGTTGACCTCATCTCTTGAACTCAACATTCCACCATGAAATCCTCTTTGTCAACAAATTTGTATGTCATTGTATTGCTTTGTCAACAATCACTACTCAGATGTCCACTTTGTCAACAAACACAATCACCTAAAAAATGATTCAATGATCCCTTGAGGGATTTTTTCCCAACAATCACCCCCTTTGGGTTTGTTGACAAATCTTCCAAAACAAAGATACGTCGTTGATTCTTTAGCCTCCATTCGCCTCATTGCGATTCTGATAGCGATCAAGGATTTACTCAGCACATACTCTAAGCCCACATGAGGAATGCTCGGCGTGAGAAACAAGAGTAAATGAAAAGTTCATCAATGAATCACTTTATCTATGACATCCACTATTGACACCAAACTGATACCAATTTGTACGAAACTGATACCAATTGTTGATGGTCTTGTTGGAAGACCAATGTTTGGTTTGGAAATATTATTACCAATTTCCAACACCACTCTTCTGCTTTTATCACGATCCTCAGCTGTCGTGATATCTATTCTTTGATCGATCACTTCTAGCATCGTCAGATTTAATACACTCCCCCTTTCTCATTGCTCCCCCTTTCTGGCTGCTCCACCTGTCAGCTTCTCCCCGTATCTGTCATGATTTCTCAAATAGCCACACTGTCTCCCAATCACTATTTTCTCCCCCTTTAACAAACACTCTTATCTCCCCCTTTGTCAACGAACCCAAAGGTCACTCCTTTGTAGGCTGTAACAGAGTAGAGAACACAAATCATCACATTAGGGAAAAAGACATCATACCTCGGGGAGGGGGGGGGGGTGGCCACACCCACACTATTCCAAGTGCGGGGAATCGACTGAACTCCCAGAGCCAGTCGATGCCTCTCAAAAGCTTCCTTGGGTAAGGACTTGGTCAGAATTTCTGCAACCTATAGCTCTGTAGGCACATACTCCAACTTCACGATGCCCTGCTCAACTTTCTCCTTGATGAAATGATACTTGATCTCAATGTTCTTTGTCCTGGAATGATGGAAAAGATTTTTGATAAGATTTATAGCACTTGAGTTGTCACACTGGATTCCGATCGGAGACTTCACTTCAACTCCCATATCTTCAAGCTGCTGCTTCATCCACAATAACTGTGTGCATGCTTGAGTGGCTGCAATATACTCAGCTTCTGCGGTGCTTAATGAAATGAAATCCTGCTTCTTGCTCAACCAAGAAATACATAGTCCACCAAGATAAAATGCACCTCCAGATGTTGATTTCCTGTCATCTGCTAAACCGGCCCAGTCTGCATCAGTATATCCCAATAATTCTGTCTGAGACTTGTCATTATATGTCAGCCCGAAGTCCACTGTGCTCTTGATATACCGAAGTATTCTTTTCACTGCAAGCATGTGACTTTCCTTGGGATTGCACTAATATCTCGCTGCTTGGCATGTGGCGAAAACAATATCAGGCCTTGTTGCAGTCAAGTACAACAAACTTCCAATAATCTGCCTGTTTTCAGTGAAATTAACTGCCCTGCCATGTCATCTTTTGATGATTTTGTCCGAGTAGAAACCGGAGTCTTCATCTCCTTGTAATTTTCCATTCCAAATCATTCCAAAGCATCCTTGGCATACTCGGATTGAGAAATGAATGTTCCATTCCTGCCTTGTGTAACTATGCTTCATCTGATCTTCCAAATATTATGTCTTCTTCCTTGACCAACCTCACCATCCTTTGATTACTATTGTTGTTGAAATAAAGATTATAATCAAATCCCCCATGCTGAAAACCAATCTTCTTCAAATACTGATATAGCCTTCAGTACCATGTTCTTGGGGAGTATGATTTGCACACCAGTTGTGATTTGTTTCAAATCATTGTGCTATCTTCGTTCATCTTATTGTGAAAGACCCATTTAGTATCGATGACGTTCTTATCTACTAGCCTCGAAACAATCTTACACTTCTGATTCTTCTCAATTTGATCTATCTCTTCGTTCATGGATGAACCTAGTTTTCATCATTAGCTGCATCAGCAATGCATTTAAGCTCAACCTAAGATAGAAAAGATGAATGCTGCAGTGATTTCATTTCCCTTGTCTGAACTGGAGCTGCCTGATCACCAATGATATTATGTCTATCAATTTCAGCTCATCTCTTTGGCATCCTTGTAGACACACACTTGAAACTTTCATGTTAATCATCAGTGTCTTCTTCTGAATCCGCATCATCCACTTCTTCTCCCCCTGTGTTTCTTTCTTCCTCAACACTTTCATCAGGAAATTGTTCACTGAATCATTTTTAACAGAGAACTTTTCACTGTGTCATTGTTCAATGATTCCATTTCATTGAACATCTTCCTTCAAGATTTTGTTGACACACCTTGGATTTTCTCTTGCAGCTTCTTGGTATCCTGAAAGCAGTCAGTTGATACCACATTGTTAGAACAAAATAGATAATCATGAAAAACCATGTGTTGCTGCTTTTACACCAATCATTCTTCATGAACATAAACATTCATCCTTCATATCATATTGAGATCATGCATCTGATTAGGATATAGAATGCTCCCCCTGTGTTATGCAACTCTTCCAGTTGTTAGGCCCAACAATTTAGACCCATAACACGTATTTTCGTCCTGCATCATTTGTTCTCATCTCCCACTCAGATTTGAGCCATTAACAAAATCTCTAAGCCTACTGAGTTGAAACTCAGTGTAGGAAACAAGAGATAAAGTAAATAACACAATCACTTCCTATTGTGCTCTGTTTCTCCCTTTCTTCTTCAACTCTAGTACCTGATTTGAATCAATAGAATCTCTAGAGCATATCACTTCTCCACTTAGCATCCTTAGATGCCACTTCCCCTTGGATCGTATCTCCCTAGAACCTGAAACACATGCATCATTAGTTAATAGCATTTTTATACATAGGGAGAGGGGATGTTTCTCGAATCCTCAAAATGGGGATAGTGGTTGATCCTGACGGGTCAACCCTTTGATTTTTTCTTAGAGGGAATCACACTACTTTCTTGCTTCCTCTGGCTGCCTAGCCAACTTCAACTGTTCTGGCCATATGACTAGGAATTCATTGCCTACATTCTGAGCCTTTTTCTGATATGTAGATTTGGTAGGCTCGACCTTTCTCACCGCTTGGGGTATAAACCCGCTAGTACACATTTACTTATTTGAGGTTCTACCAAAATTCCATTTCCTTGATTATTTATCTGAGTAGGAACCTCTTTATTTGGAATCTTCCCTTTCTTATTCTCCCATCTTAGGGTTCTTCCTCTTTCCTTCACTTCTCGCTGAGAAACACGACATGTTGGTAATCTATTTCTCGGGTCTTTTTCCTTCCCCGCTTTCTTCTTGCTGCACTGTCTGGCCAAATGCCCATGATTAGAACATATGAAACAATTTCTATTAAAGGCATACCTCTTTTCGTCATTTCTATATCGAGATGCTGATACACCTTGAGTTCTTCTTCTGACATGAGGCACTTGAGCTTCCTGACACATACTCATGGTGTGTCCCATTCTTCCACAGTAATAGCATCTAATAGATGCTTTCCTCTGAGAGACTCTTCTCTCTAATTTCTCAGGACGCTTCTTCTTATTCTCAGATTCAGCAAAGTTTCTATTTTCACAGCCTGATATGTATTCATGATCCTCTAAACAGAAGATTGATGTGTGGCCATGAGTCCCACAGAAATTGCACATGTCGTCACTTATTTTTGTAGCTGGCCTCTTAGGCCTATCTCCAGCACCTATAGGTTTTTCTCCACTCCTGCAACAGTTCAAGGCTCTCTTCTTATCAGGCATGGGAGGTGATTCATCAAATCCAATACCAGCTTTTCTGAAACTTTCTGGTCTTTGAGCGGAGAAAATATTTTGTTGTTTCTCTTCAGAAATAGCATATCTGTTCTTCATTTTATCATCACTTGTCGAAGGATGATCAAATAGCAAGTGTAAGGCATCCTTAATTTTTGGCATTCCTTTAGCATTGGATTTCTCCACTTATTTCTCCACTGATTCTAACTCTTCTTCCAACTTCTGAATCTTCATATCACTTGATTTATGATGGGAATTGAACTCCATTCTGAGATTTTTTCCACGACTCATCTCATCTGCCAATTCTTGTGTGAGATTTTCTACCTTGTCACTCTGCTCCTTTAATTTCAATCTTTCTTGAGCAACGGAATCCGAACAACATGCATTCTCTTGTTGTATCATTGTATTCTTATGAAGTAGTTCAGATAGATATGTAGTCAGATCCGCATTTTTAGATTTCAAATTCAGAATCTCATCTGACTTTTGATTCTCTTCTTAATCACCAGCCTTCTGTTTTCCTTTCATTTTAGCCATCTTTTGTAGTTCTTCACCTTGAGAATCATTCTTCTCCTTTAGGTCAGTAGCTACGTCAATAAGCCTTTGATTCAATCTTCTTAGCTTGTTGATCTCAGTTTCCAGTGCTTGAATCCTAATATCTTTAGATTTAATTTCATCAGTGTTTCTAACGTCACTTGAAATATTAGGTTCTTCGATGCACTTGACTTGATCTTTCAGTTTTCTATTCAAGCCATCGATCTCCATTTTCTGTTCTTCAATCTTAAGCTTATACTCACCAACTGATTCTGAGTTCTCTAGTGCTGATAACTTGAGTTTCTCAATTTTATCCATCAACTCATACTTCTCTTCTTCCTGCTTCTTCATATAGAGTTTGGCATCGTGAACCACTTTGTTAGCTTTCTTGGTTTTGGCTCCCCAAACATCTATCTCTTCAAGAGCTACCTCTAACTCAGCTCGCATATCTATTCTTCCTTCAATTATTTCTTCTTCATCATCACTTGTTTCAATATCACTTTGAAGTTCATATACTTCACTCATTCCTGCATCATGCTTGAGTGAATCAATATTTTCCCTATCCGATTCATCCAGACCTTCCTTCAGTAAACTGTTTGATTCTTTTAATTGAATCACACTTTTTCCATACACACTTCCACACTGAGGAATACTACCTGACTTTTGCTTCTTCTTTGATGTTTTTCCCTTTTCCATGGCACACTGAGAAAATAGCAGACAGATTCTGTAACCACACTGATTGACTACACCAAGTCGGAGCAAACAAATCTAATAACAGCAACCTTCCCTATGATACCAATTGTTAGGGCCAATAGGGACCTATATACCCTGAGGGGGGGGGGGGGGGGGTGAATCAGGGCATGGATATTCTTTTTCAAAGTTCTTCCTACCCCACTAGATCTTGACCTCTTTATTACAAGGGTCACTTTGTTTTCTCTTGTGTTTAAACTGTGATCACTTCTTTACTTCTTTATTTAATGATGATGCTTTGAATGCAATGCAGGGAAGCAAACAGATAGACACAAAGATTTTTACTTGGTTCACCCTCACTGGGCTACGTCCAAGGAGCATACGCCGACAAGTTTCCAGTCGTACCAAATTCCACTATTCTTCACTAGATGTGGATACAAAGTTCGGGCTAGATCACTTCTATGCCCAGGCTCACTGCCTATACAAGGTTTAGGGTCAGCTCACTACTTTCCCAAGGGACACTCTCTGTTTCTCTCTCTCTGGCTCACTGCCGATGGAGAGGATCACCTTATTCCTCTTCCTAAGCTCACTGCTCTAGAAGGGATTCACTCACAGTTTATAGACCTGTAGGTCTCTTCATTTTCATGAATGAATGCATCTTCCTCTGTGTGTAGATGCTCTGTTGAAGTACAACTTTCACCCGTAGATGAATATCTCTTTGCACCGAAGGTATCGGGCAACGTACCAGCTTCCACGCAGTCCGAGAAGCACCGCTGGAACAAAACCTTACTTGGCACGCAAGTCAATCTCGGCGCGCAAGTATCAGCGCGCAAGTCACAACGGGCGCACAAGTCCTCCTTAGACACTTGCGCGACTCAAGATTCCTCAACTCCAAACTTGTGCGACTCTCTTCCTTTTACGCCCAAACCAATATTGGCGCGCAACTGCCAACCGACGCACAACTTCTAACACCGGCGCACAACTTCAACTACTGGCGCGAAAATTCACCTCCGCGACCCACACTCACCACTTGCGCGACCACCACACCTGCGCGGCGGGAGCTCTGATTTCTCAAAGTGTTGAAATCCGTTGAAAATGATGAGGGGTGGTCCAGTATTTATAGGCAATCTGACCACCCTGTGCGATGGCGCGCAAGTTACCTGCGCGACCCAATTTCGGTGCGCAAGTCTTCAGTCTTTTTGGACACTTGCGCGACCAACTCCCAAACTTGCGCGAACCTACTTCCTTTTCCATATTTTGATCTTCTGATCTTGAAAAACATATGGCGCACAAGTTCCCTATACTCCAAGTCCACGATGCGCACGTCCCTTTTCCAAAAACACTTTTCTTCATTTGCCGATTTTTAGGCCCTAAAATTTGGCAAACACTGGAAAACAGCGCCACCTTGTATCTGTTCTTTTGTACCGCCTCCAGATCATCCATTCCTTTTATCGACGTTCTTAAATCAATCATGGATCGTTGAAATCAGCTCTTGAACTCAACATTCCACCATGAAATCCTCTTTTTCAACAAATTTGTATGTCATTGTATTGCTTTGTCAACAATCACTACTCAGATGTCCACTTTGTCAACAAACACAATCACCTAAAAAATGCTTCAATGATCCCTTGAGGGATTTTTACCCAACACATAGTTCATGCTCATTCATGAGGAACCACTCCCTAAGCTATACTACCACTTATGAAACTCATCCCATAGGCGACACTCGTCAGGTCTATCCAAGAAGAAGCACATAAGATACTGAGATGGTTTATCTGAGAAACACACTCGATCGAAAAGATCATATCTCAATACATAGATAGGTATCGATGCCTAGGGATCACTAGAGAGACACCGAAAACTATTGGAAACATCCTCCTAGATAATTGATCAATGCTTGTGTAGTGATGGTCATGCTGATTCCAGCAAATCCTACCTAGGGAAACAAGAAGGAAATGAGGATTTCTCTATTCCTCTTAGAGGGATACATGATCTAATCTGCTGAGGGGTATATTTGAAGTAGGATGAGACAACTCACACAAAAATAAGGGAACTAAGCCATATTATACTGATCAATAATAAGCTATAGAGGGGTCACCATCAATGATGAGAACAAAATGCTGCACTGAACCCTCATAGGAATGGACCAAGAGAACACACTCAACTACTACTGTTCAAAAGAATCTCATAGAAGTTTACCATGAAGTTTAAATGAGGAGAAGGAGGAATCCAAAAAATATTTAAATAAGTATACAATGTGTCCTTGAGGGTACATGGTGTGTCTCTCATGCTCATAATTTTCTGTATCTCTCATCACATGGCATGCATTTCAAAGGGGTACATGAAGTGTCCATTGAGGGTACATAGTGTGTAGGTGTCTAGGATAGAACCTGATGTCTAGTCTTCTTGTGCCCATGTACTTTCCTAAGTACATGGAATGTTGATCACCACACACAGTGTGTGGGACCACTTGATTTATTAGGAGTGTACTCCCGGTACATGTCAAGTTGTCTTCCAGTATGTACATGACGTGTGGCATGGCCCACAAGGAGTGTAACACCACCCGACCTCCTAGGTGTGTACAACCTACACACACCAAGCTGGATAGCTAAGGACCACATAGAATATGGTAGGTATCACATGATGTGTGATACTTTAATGTCCGTGGAAAACCTAGCCATTTCTCTGATGAAAATACATGGTGTTTCTTCCTCAATTTCAAGTCATGTATATTGGGATTTTCTAAAATCCCAGTTCTTCTTCATGAATATTCAATAGTACCTATGGCCTCCAATATAGCCATGAATCACACCAGGAATTGTTCCATACATTAAAAATATTGTTTTGACCAAACCCTCTCATTGTTGTTGGTCAGATTCTATCCATTTCAGCTGTATCTGCTACTCAGGAAACACCCATATTCATGCCTTCTCAATTCCACAGGCCAAGACTTCCATCATAAACTCCCTATTCATCCATAGATCTAGTACAATCATCATGTACCAAAATATTGATGTCGAATCTCCATCCCAAACATGGGGTAGTGACCTATTACAACAAAGACTGAATGTGCAATGATCGTTCACCGGGTATCCGTTGAATCGTAGGCCAAAATAGAATTCCAACGATGCATCCATGTAGAATGGGGAGAGAAAACCACAAAAAACAAGATGAGGAACAAACACTAGATATGATTTAGACTATAATCGATCTATTTCTATTATATTGATGAATGAATATCCAACAATAAACAAAAAATAATAATTATCCCCCAAATCATGAATAAACAAACCTATACCCTAAAAAATGACTGATCCACGAATCAATTCATTAGAATATTGATTCACATTCATCATGGGATAATAAAACAAGGATAAATCCACAAAAAAAAATTCCTACCTTGATTTGGATCAATCACAGATGAAGAATGATCACACTTCATTATCATTGCTGAGATCCACAAGCTATATTGGTGCACGATCCTCGATCTGATCTCGATCTGATGTTTCCTGCCAACGATTCTCCAACGGTTCCTCTCTAATAAATCTTATCAAATATTTAGGGATATGTGGATAAACCTATGTATTTTTCATTAGAACATATTTTTAAAGGATTAATAGGTTTTCTATTTAAATTAAACAATTATATAACTAATAATTTAATTATTTCTCACATGACAGAGCAAAATACAAACACCCGATTCCAACCAAGGTTATTTCATTCTTAGGGTAAAACCGACATTCTGAAATCAAAGGTGGTCTCAGATATCTGATCTGTCACTCTGTTTGAGAGTTATTCCACCTTTTTAGAAAAATTATGTACTCATGCAATTAATATATTTAATATATTTTATACATCAATTTCAGATCACTAAGCCTCATAATATCACATAATCTGATAATTTGGCTCCAAAAATATTCCTAGAAATATTCTGAAGGCCTGCATGAAAAAAACTAGGTTGTTACATGAACTAGGTTAACTCAACCCAAAACTTTCATTAAGACTCACTACAGATGAACACACCCTATCTTGGAAAAAACATTCACTTTGAAATATGGTTTAATTTTTACTCAATTAACGTAAGACTATACCAACTTCATGTTTTATTTGATGTATTTTTGTTCTAATGTTTAAATATTCTGTATTTTATCCTTTTATATTCTTGTTAAAATTATCTTTATTTTACAAAAGTGATGTAACCATTTATGATAAAATAATTTATGCATAATCCATTTATTTTATTTAATCTCACATTCTTGTTTATTTGATAACTTTATATGATCACATTTAAATAAATATGCAATAAATAAATAAATAAATATGCATTGGATAAAACAAAATAAATATGTGGCATAATGATGAGTTTTTTTACTACTGGTTATTTTATCGAGTGGACAACCATTTAACCAATGGGAATAACACCAGGAATTGAGTTTGGTTCAAGTTGCAACATTCCACCTAGATCTAATTTATATCCTTGGTTAGCTTCATCTTGAATCAAGTTATGATCTACCCATTCTTTTTAGTGATCCATCATTTAAATGTGTCCACTCACATGTATGTGAGGTTAACCAAGGTATGGAGTTATATAAAATAATCCATGGACATGCAGGTCTTACATAATAAAGGTGGGAGGGATGATTCATATACTATAATATTTAATTTACTTAATTTTTTATCACATAATAAAACTAATTATTAAATATTAAATTAAAGTAAAACCCAAAACATAAATTATTTGGTCACACTTATAATTATCTACACATATGAAATGTTCACATTTGAAAAACTAGCTAACATTAATTTTTATTCATTATTTATTAAGATATATTAATAGAATTAATAATTTAATTATCTTATTAATTAATTAATTCATTTATTTTAATTTTCCATGAA
Organism: Viscum album; assembly: GCA_963277665.1. Classification (NCBI taxonomy): domain Eukaryota; kingdom Viridiplantae; phylum Streptophyta; class Magnoliopsida; order Santalales; family Viscaceae; genus Viscum; species Viscum album. The sequence continues at coordinate 596,535,681 of OY728134.1, read as the reverse complement.
AAGAATCTTGGAGATATCACCCATCATAACTTTAAAAAAATTAAAATAAATTAATTTTATTTAAAATTAAATACATACAGGATGTGTACTAATAAGGGATATGATGTATACGCTTTTGGTTAGTCATATAGTACGTACTAGAGGTAACATGGTCAATGCCACACCACTTCACATACATGGGTTTTACAACTAGTATGCATGGAATTTATGATCAGATAATGTAGAAAAATCCTTGATTTTATCATTTTTACCGCACACATATCACACAACGTGTACACCGGCTATATGCAATGTAGTATGGTTTATTTCCTTGACCAATATTTTCTCTACGTGTTTTAACTCACATGACACAACTATAATTATTTGTTCTTGGCATGAGTTTTCATGGATTATATGATATGTACACCATCTGCACAACATGTAATCCCATCCAGTCAATCCCACTTGACACACTTTAAGACTCAATGTGGATTTTTCATGGGTTAAAATGTGTTATTTGGTGTGAATTCTATCTAAACACCATGTAATTACATATGGATCATGTTACATGGTTTGAAAATATCTATGTGTCATTTAATAAATATAGAATTAATATTTGACCATTCAATTTCCATGATTTTTTTGGAAAACCTTGCGGGGTTACACGGTGTGTATATCAGCTACATGATATGTGACCTATCAAACCTTATGCCTATCTGACACTAGTAACACAACATGTAATTAATAAACATTGTATTACAACACCCATATGACATTACATATTTCTCATGATTCATCCTGAGGTGGTTGAACAGAATACACAACGTGTACTTTTATAATTACACGCTATGATTTAAAATTAAGTTTTTATTCAAGAAAAATAAAAGATCCTACAAACAAAAAAGTTTGTGAAGAGTTAAGGAGGGAGAGAATAATGTAAGATAAGAGAATAATTACTAAAAATAAGCTTTTAATCATCAGGTAGGGACCCCAAGGTGGTGTAATGAATCAATCTCTGATCAAATATTCCTTTTCTAGCCAACATGTCAGACGCACAATTCCCTTCTCTCCATGTATGTCTGACAAGAACATTTTAGCTGATATAAGTCATGAAATACCTAAAAATAAAAACCAGATCCTAGGGAATATAAACCTTATCTCATAGAATCTTTATCATTACAACATAATCAGGCTCAACCTCTGCAATTTCGATATTAATGTAATGCCCTGACTGACTTACCACTAAACCAGTAGCCAGAGGGCAGACCCAAGATACTGTCTGCTCCATTCCAGTGGAGTATGATGTTACCACCAGATTTCATGAAAGCAGAATGGAGTATGTGGATTGTAAGCCTATAGCCTCCAGTAATACCTCAAATCAATATAACCGGATAATCACGGTTAACTCTGAGATGTCCTCCAAAGAGAAGGGTACCTTGAATAGTAGTGCTGATATAAGTGAAATGCTATCTCCTCCTCCCAAAAAAAGGCTGGCAGACCACCTAAAAACCCGGGGGTGTAAAAGTGAGGGGTTAAAACCCTGTTTCCAGTTTTAAATGAAGATTTTTTTCTAGAATTGTCAAGGTCTGGGCAATATGGAAATAGGTAGATCCATACGGTTATTCATTTAGTAGCACAAACCAAGTCTTATAGGTCTGTCTGAGCCCAAAAAAAGTTTCTCCTATAGTGTTTCTAATCTTAAAAATTTGGGGTTTCACTTAGTTCATACCAATATGTGTTCAACTAATGTCAAGACTCTATGGGTGTGGGCCCATAATTCTATAGGCAACACCACCATGGTTATGTCAAATGATCAGCATGTCACTTGATTTTTTAGCTATCTTGGTTCTCTTTTTACCTGCTCCTTCATTTATGCTCACAAAAGTTATTAGAATCACAGGAATCTGTGGATGGATATAGCATCTCTCAAATCTACCATCTCAAATCCTTGGTTAATTCTGGGGGACTTCAATAAAATCTTGAGCCCATATGAAAAAATGGGAGCAGCTCACAATAGAATTTACTCCAGGGAGTTCAGATTATGTATTGACCAGAATGACTTGATTGAGATTAATTTGGTAGGTGCCAAATATACTTTGTATAGGAGGCATCTGAGCATCTTTGTGGCTAGAAATATTGATAGGGACTTTGTTAATGGGGCCTCTCTGGACACATGGGGTAACATATCATGCTCAACTCTTTCCAAACTCAATTCTGATCATCATCCTATTTTGGTGAATCTTAGTGAGAAGGAATCCAAACCTCCTTTCCCTTTTAGGTTCTACAAGGCTTGGGTCTCTCATCCTGAATGCAAGATTATTGTTCATAACACCTGAGACTCTGTAAACTGTAGGGATGATGCCTTCGCTTGCATCAGTAAACTCAAAATTTTAAAGAGGAATTTAAGAATGTGGAGAAAATATTGCTTTATCTCCCTTGATTCTGATATCTCTGCACTTGAAAATTCTCTTCAAAATGTTCAAGAACATAACACCAATAATGAATTCTCTTATGGAATTGTAGTGGAAGCTGAGTTGTCCCTTAAACTGAACAATCTTCTTGATATGAAAGATGCCTTGAAAAGGGATTCCTTTAGAGCCAAGTGGTTGAAAGACGGTGATAGAAACTCAAAATTCTTCAATTCTCTTCATAGAGTCCAGAAAGTCTCCAAGCCTATTTCTTTGATTAATAATGGGGATAACCTAATTGAAAATTGAGTGGATCTTTCTAAACATGTCACTTCTTACTTCAAGGAGCTTTTTAATGGTCCTCATTCCATTATTGATCCTATGGATGGGGTGATTCTGAGAATGGTGAATCAAGAGGAAAACTCCATTCTTAGTACTGTGCTTCTTGACCCAGAGATTAAGGAGGATATTTTTAGCCTCAAACCTGAGAGCTCACCTGGTCCTAATGGATTTGGTAACTTCTTTTTCCAAAATTTTTGGGATCTCATTCGTACTGATGTTTGCAGGTTAGTCACTCATTTTTTTAGAGGGGGATCTCTTCCTAGAGGTTTGAATGCTCAGTTTCTTTCCCTTATCCCGAAAGTGGAAAATGCCAAAGAAATTCATCTCTTCAGGCCAGTTGCATTGGTTAACACCTTTTATAAAGTTATTTGAAAAATTCTTGACAATAGGCTCTCCTTCATTGCATGAAAAATTATATCTTCAAATCAGTTTGGTTTCATAAAAGGGAGATCAATACAGGATTGTCTTATCACCACCTCAGAGTGTGTTAATCTTCTAAAAAAACCCATTAGGGGTGGCAATATTTCTCTCAAATTTTATGTCAAGAAAGCTTTTGATACAATGGATTGGGGTTTCATATGTAAGATCCTTTTCATGTATGGGTTTAATGATATCTTTATCAATTGGGTCAAAATTATTTTAAGTTTTTCTCATATTTCAGTTCTTATAAATGGATCCCCCAAAGGATATTTTGAATGTTCAAGAGGTGTTAGGCATGGTGATCCATTATCAACCATCCTTTTTTTTTTCTATTGTTGAGGATTATCTTAGTAGGATTCTTTCCATCATGGGCGACAATGGGAAACTAAAGTCTATTCATGTTGGAAGGGGGATTGTTGCTCCCTCTCATCTTTTATATGATGATGATATCATCCTCTTTACCCCAGGGGATAAGGGAAACATCATTAATATAAAGAGATCCCTTTTTCACTATGAAATGGTTTCTAGGAAGGTGGTTAGTTGGAACAAGTACTTTGTCTACTTTGGAAGGGGTTTCTTAGATATCAGGTAAAATGATATCATCAGAGAATTGGGGTTTCATGAGGGTCATATTCCCTTTAATTATTTTGGAGTGCCCATGTTTTTGGGGAGAACAAATGTTTGTCACTTCTCTGGCATTGTGAGCATTGTTAAAAGACAACTTTCCACTTGGAAGGGAAAATCTCTATCAATGGCTGGTAGGGTTTTCTTGGTGAAATCGGTCATCATCTCCAAATTTTTATACTCTTTTATGGTTTATGAATGGCTGATTTATTTAATCAAAATCATCAATTCTTCTATTAGGAACTTTATTTAGAGTGGCAGGATTTTGAAAAAGAGGTTGGAAATAGTTCCATGGAATGATGTTTGAAAGCCTCATGATGAGGGTGGTTTGGGCATCAAAAATCTAGTAGGATTCAATTAATCTTTGCATTCCAGGTTTATATGGAAGCTTATGAACCTGAAATCTGAGGCAACTAGTTTTCTTAGGACCCGGTTTATTCATAGGCTTAAGGTAGGGAATACCAATTATGTCAACTCTTCGGTGTGGCATGCCCTCAAGTATATTTTTTCAAGAATTAATGTTGACTCTAGGTGGATTGTCTCCAAAGACTCCTCTCTTCATTTTTGGAAAACTAATTGGACTGGGAATCACCTGATTAACTTGGTCCTGGAGGGGGATTCAAATCTGGACTTTGATCTGTCAATCAAAGATCAACTTGGTAGTATGGATAATCTTCAAGATCATATTACTTCAATTGTGAAAGAATATTGTTGGTCTCCTAGGGGTGATTTTTGGGATGGGAACCTACTGTCAATGGAATCCTCATCTCAAAAGGATTTTATAATCACTCCGTTTATAGCTCAACTGATTGGAAATGGATGGGAAACCTGTAACGAAAGTTTCTTAGGACATCCCGATATATTCTTTCATGGATGATAGCTCATAAAAAAATAAAAACTGATGAATTTCTTTAGGTATGTGGTATTTCTATTTGCTCCATTTGCTCTTTGTGATTTCAGCATAGGGAGGATGTGGACCACCTTTTTCTCAGTTGTGCTGTATCTTCGACGATATGAAGGGAGGTTTTTGACATGTTTGAAGTTCCTCGACATCAATTCAATTCAATTGATGATTTCATAAAGAGACGGAGCTCTTTGATCTTATCACCGAAACTTTGAAATTTATTCCTGGATGCTACAGAGGAGGCTGTCCATCTTATCTGGACATCAAGAAAAAAATTCAGACATGATACGCAGTGGCTTCGGTTTGGTGCTGTTCTTGCAGGGATTCTCGCAGCGGTCCGAGAGGTGGATACACCGAGAGGTGTGTTTTTATCAAACTTTGTTCATGATTTATTGGTGCTTAAGTGAATTGGGGTAAAAGGAAACTTCACCCTCCGTGTGGTACAATAGAAGTCATTTGGCAGGCCCCTTTTCATTGGTTGATTAAAATCAACTCTGATGGTGCTTCAAGGGGCAATCTTGGTCCCTCTGGATTTGGTGCTGTTGTTAGGGACTATCAGGGAAGTGTTCTTGGGTGCATCAATGGATCATGTGGTATTTCTTCTACTCTTGAAGCGGAAATTATTGGGGTTATTGTTGCGGTGGAGAAAGCAGGAAGGCGGGATTGGAACATGATTTGGATCGAATGTGACTCCACTACAGTTGTTTCTGCTATTAGAACTGGGGATTTGCATCTTTCTTGGAAGCTCACTAATCACTGTACTAGATGTTTTTAATCTCTCTACTAAAGAGATCACTTTGTTACTCATGCGTATAGAGAGGCAAATGTGTTGGTAGATGGGCTTGCTAAAAAAGGTGCTAATGGTAATGATTTTCACTGGGTTGATCATGTTCCAGATGATCTCCTTACTTTTTTAGGAAGGATTTTTGTAAATATTCTAGTTTTAGACTTGTGTATGTTTTTTTACTAATAAAGGGATCTTTCTTTTCTGAGAAAGGTCTCAGTTTGTTTAAAAAAAACTAAACAAGTAGCCAGACTAATCACCACATGGCCTCAAGTGCATCTCTCCATATGCCAGAGGTTTCTAACTAGCAGCGAGGGTGTAAAGGTAGTTCAGTGGAGAGACTATACCATCAATATTATAGTGCATAGTGGTAAATAGATAGAAAAACTGAAATATCACTGGAAACAATATAAAGCAATAATCAAAGTAGCGTAAGACAATTGTAATAACAACTGAATATAGAATATGGACAACACAAGTTATACAATTTATTCATGTCATATAATGATTACATAACTAAAATAAGTAAAAAACAAAACATGATTTTCATTTCAATACAAAAATAAATGATAGACATAAAATCCCCAAGGGCGATCTCCATGAGCATCCCGATCTCCAGCTCGGTCCTTTTCTCCCAACTTCCAGACACAAGCAATACATCAAAAGCAAGGTATATATCCCTACAAACAATTATGTCTACTCATGTACCAATGGTTCCCAATCAGGGCATGAGATATAAATCTCAATATGCTAGCACCCACAGTGTCAATCCCAATCCATCCTATGCTATGAAAATATAATAGTACAAGCAGATATATAACAAGTAAGAAAGTACTAGAAAGTAAACATCCATTGTATGAAGGTACTCATTTAATATCCTTTTCATTTAATCAAAAGTTAAACATTTCAATTCATTGAATTTATAAGTCAAGATATCTGGATAAGGCCCAATATCTCCCATATAACTGTAAGTACAACAGATATCTCATAAGGCCATCTAAATAATACAAGTCTAGATTGAATCCAAGATTCTTCTTCAGATTGGCAGATGTGTCATAAGTCACTTCATTTCAATAATAAATTATAACTCTATCCCATACTTGACATTCCCAAGTTATAATTAAGGTATCACTCCTTGTAAAATTTCCACCAACACCCTACAATCTTGTACCGAAGAACCTCTCAGGAACCTGATATCAATTTAGGTGTAGTATAAGTTCACATCACTGAGCCCATCCTTGGAGGTCCTATATGGAATCCCCAAATATCAGTCATGGAAATAGTCAAATGGAACTTAATCTCGTCCATGGAATCCATCAATTGGTCCATGATTCACTCAGTATATAATAAATTCCTCAATTAGATCGTCCATGACATCCCTCAACTAGATCCATGATTCACCCATGGCTTAATCATATTTAACCCCTTGATCCCCTACATGGAATTCTAAGCAGAATCCATGATTAACTCAAGGTATGAAAGTATAATAGTCACATGATCAAATCCATGGTATTCTAAACTAAATCCATGATTCACCTAAGGCAATTTACCATTAAACTAAAACAACTTCAATTAAACAATTCATAACACATGCCAAGGTCAAAACCGAGAGCATTTAATATGACTCACCTCACAAGGGTGAATCAAGAAAGGAACAACTTCGTAAGGCCTGGCCTTTCATTTACTCACGTGGACATACTTCTCAATGTAAATTAAACTATTACAGGGATTTAACATTATTTAACTCATGTGGCCATATTAATTCAAAATACATTAAATAATCACATGGAAAATTTCAATATAACAAGCCTAACAAACCTATAAAGCTATCACGTGGATTAGTTATCATTTAAATCACATGGGAAATTATTTATAAATAGTTTATCAAGATTAGTAACCTACTACATGGCATGGTAGTATTAAACTCACATGGGCTTATCCATACAAGGAAATTCATGCTTAATCAAGAAATGGAATATTAAGGGCCAAGGGTCTTAGTCGCCCATCCCTTCCCAATTAACCCATTTAATTCACCAATTGATATAAAAATCAATTACATATTTAACATCCCATGACATGGGGTAAAGAGAAACATCTAAGGGTGTCCAAGGCCAAAGTCATACAAGTTACATTTACTAAGAAAACCCAATGGGTGCTTCAAGCTTAACAATCTAATGAACCAGGCATAGAATGAACATATTCACATTGGCAACAAGCAATATAACAATTACTACATGCTTAATAATAAACACATGGCTATGTCCCTGATTAACTCACATTGGAAACGTCATCCAGTAATACCAAAGGGGTCATGAATTAACACACCATATATCATCACCAATAGGAAGACAATATGGAAAGCAAAAACCACAAGAAAAAATGGTATTACAACTATCACAACATTTTGGATTGAAGGTAGTGAACCTCTGTTGGAGGGGTTTTATTATAAAAACATGTCTTTATCAAAAAAGAAGTCATTTCCCATATTTAAGAATTTATTCAAGCAATACAGTTCCATTAAACTAGAAAACTCATAAATTAGATTATTTAAAGAAGAAATTAAAGCATTAATAAATAAAGAGGTCAAGGATAAGGATCCTACCTCAAGAAGAATACCAACCCAATGATTTATAACCCAAGAAATCATCCACTTGCAAGCATAAACTCCCTCCCAAACACATAGATATATATATATATATATACACACACCCTTAACACAATGCCTGTATTTCTTGCGCAATGATGGAATACACACATGGAGTATATATATATTTATGTATATTTATACCTTCACATATTCCCACGAATCTTAGGGAATGAAAAATCACTACTCTTAAAACCCGACACCCATAAACACCTTAAGATTCTCAAATTAAGGATGAAAAAACCAACAATTGGTATAAAACCTTACCTCAGACGACGATGACGAACCGAAAAAACCTGAACCACCTCGCCTTTGGCGCCTATTTCTGGAACATGGACCAATATAACCCAGGAAGTCATTTGCATAACCATAAATTATAATAACAAGGAAAATTATATCAAACCCTAAGATAGGGATTTAGTCAAACCTTGTGGGAAGATGAGGAATCCAAAAACAACTGAAGTGAAGGTAGAGATACAAGGAGAAGGATTTACCTCATTGAATTGGATGATATCCATGAAGAAACCAGAATAAACTGGTAGACAGAGAGGGATTTTGTGTAGATCTCAAGTGCACGACCAAGGGATCCCTCCAGGGGGTGCATCGCGTGACCCAGAAAGGAAGAAGAAGAACCCATTTTCCTATTTAAAAATATTTTAATTTAATTAAAATATTTAATTTTTAAAACCAGGTATCGACACATGGTTTAGGACGCATGGTTTAACAGACTATACATTGCCCCTACACCCCTTTACTAGGAACCAAGACACCCACATGGTTTGACCCGCACTATTATCTGATCATATGCAAACTGTGTGATGAACAAGGCATAGCTACTGCGTCTACCACTAATTATGCAAGATAGGTGCATGGTTTGAAAAATAGTGTGCATACCGTGCGAAATGCCTCTACCTCACCTATGATAAGATGCACAATTACTACTATGGGCCACACAGTTTCATACAAACTATGCACCCTCTATAGGTTCTTAAAAACCTTCCTTTCCCGGTCTGACACTCCGGAAACTACTCAAGCTTCTCGGGAAAGTTCTTAGGTCTCCACCCAAGTCCAAAAACATCACTTTTAAACATAAAAACTCTCATAATTACATTACTAAGTCCAGTTTTAAAAATGACCCATCCATTAATTACAAAAAAATCAAATTTCCTCATAATTTCGTCTCGTTCAAAAACATGGGTTCTTACAAACTCTCCACCTTAGAACATATCGTCCCCAAGAATCCTTGGGGAAAATAACTAATACATCACCCAACCTACAAGGGTCATGAAACTTCATTCAAATGGATGCTCTACATTTCTAAATACCCAATGCACCTCAAGTACCCTTTAAGAAAATGACACTTATGCCACCAAAACTCAAGCCAACACTCGATCTACAACTAAAACATCAAGCGGATCTTCCCCGATTCTGCGTAACTAAATACATGATCACGTCGTCATCCTTTTAAGAACCTAACCAAAGGTTCTCCCTACCTTAGGATTTAACATTAGAAAGAGGTCAATTCTGAATCAGGGATTTCTCCCTATAGCTTGAATTTCCTTACCAACAGACAAGACCCTAAGAGTTTTACAACAAATGAGTAAAAAAAAGATCAGACCTAACTTTCAGTGACTTTTGAAGACCAAAACGACACTTATCCATTTAAACTGTTGCACCTCAGCACAAATGAAGGCGTAGACCGGTTCCAACACACTGGAAACACTACCCTCAAAGTATTACATCCAAGCCCAACAACAAGTCTAGGATAACCTTGGATTCAACCCACTGGATACCATGGAACTATCCCAAGGATCCCATACCCCATGCTACAAGTGAGATGTTGGTATAAAGCGAAAACGTCCACATAACAACACTGAATGAACCCAGAATGACATTTACCTGACAGTCATGTAAAAATAAGTGATAGGTGTCCAAAAGTACACCCAAGGTGTTCCTACAAGAAAACCCAAGTATCACTAAGGACTCACCAAACCTCAACAAAACCCACACATCCAGTGTACAATACAGAGGGGGAACACAACTAGCCTAATGAATTTCAAAATTTAGCACGATGTATAACTGACTCTCTCCTAGTGCATATAGAATGACATTAAGATAAGAATCATTCTCATCTCATTCAGAAGATTACACTAAGAGTAAACCAAAGGTTACCAAGAAGATCATTCGAACCACTACTGGTTGACTCTTTACAATAAGTTAATCTCCACCTAGAAACACATCATCAACCGAACCCCGATTCCTATACCACCCAAGGTATTCGTGTTCTTTCAAAATTTTCAACTAAAAACCCTAAAATATTGAAGGAGTTTCAAAAGGGTTTCACATACCGCTAACCTCATTAAATTCATGCTTCCAAGAAATCACCATCATGTACACCTGAACTGACTTGATGCTCCCTGAGCCACAATCCTGTATTCTAAAACATTTGGTCATAAAATCCAAGATCATACCAATCATCACGTCAAAACACTTGAGTCCAGATATTCCTTCTGAGAAGTGGGAAGAACTTGATTTTTCAAATGCCTAGGTCACTCTACTCCAAAGATGACTCAAAAACCTACTCAACAGCTCAAAGATCATGATTAAACCAAACTCAAATGGATCATTTTTAACATTTAACACTCAACGAGTATTGCGTATCTCAACACATAATACCCTAAGTTTTCAAGAGAAAACAACACATCCTGAGTAATATACATAAGTTTTCTGCCCTATGCAATCAAGCACTAGATGGATCATGTAGAAACTTGATCAAAAGCACAGCATTCCAAACATCAATTTACTCGAATGAAGACATACCGAGTGGTCCATCACTGAAGAAAAGAGTGGTTCACATAAACTTATAAGAAGATGACCATGCATGATACACGTTTAACCTACTGAACTGAGCATTATTTGATGATAAATACCCTATAAAGGGCCAAGATACAATGACCACCCATCCAAACATGGGAATCCTTTTAAAAATAAAATGTCCTACTAGGGAAAATGGCACTAGAATGATAAAAAATGTTAAAATATCATAGTGGAAAGAAATAAATCAATCACTAAGGGTTCCACCTACCACAAGCTAGCCCCTACAAAGCATAAGCATTTACCCTATCTCTTAGTCACACACAAAAGATTTCACTAGGCTCAAGAGCCCTTTTTATTTAAGCGAAAGCTAAAAAGAAACATCCTATAGATAAATGATCACGTCTTCGTTCCAAGTCATACCATTGAAAACTTTAAACTACCCTTACACGAGGGTCTAAGAATATCGACAGCACTTCAGGTTCCAATTTAAATTTATTTCATTAATTCAATTAAAAATTTAAATATTTAAAAGAATTTTAACAAAATCACAAGTACCATTCTACAAAACAAGGAACTTGGCATACACTTTAGCTAACAACTCAAAGAAATAATAGGAAAGTCTCATCAACTTCCTTTTTAAACACTTAACAACCATTGAAATTCCTTCATAAGTAGTCAATTTAGCATATAAATTCCTTTTTAACTAATTAGGAGACCTCAAAGGGTCCCATTAAACCAACCTGTATTCTTGAAAAAGAAACCCATTAGTTGTTGTTTAATTATAAAATCATAAACACCATAATGGTTTATCTTATAAAATATGCCCCAACTAACCTACTTGGGTCCAGTTAATAATTTAAAAGTTAACTATCCATTCAAGTTCAAAACGTAATAGCTTTTAAATTAATAACCATTCCCAAACATACCATGGTTATACAAAGGATCAGTCACATGGGTGGCTATCTACCAATCTATTAGATGCCCATACACCCTACGTTTGGTATTTGGATCCCATTAATTGAAAAAATTCCACTTAAAAATTTAAATTTTACATCCTTTTTCATTTTAACAAAGTCTATAAACTTTTATAAATATCCATAGATTGTTCGTTTATACGGATTACCATTTTTCAAATCATAAGGCTCTCATATACCTTAAAATTTGAAAATTGGATCCTGCTTAAACCACAACCAACAAATTTTCATCACATGCAACCATTTTTATATCAAAACTAGCATGATACAATAATCAAAAAATCATGGAATATATCATATAATAATGTTACAACACAAGAAAGACATTCTAAATAATAGGAATGCTAAAATATTACCTCAATAAGTACAAAACTAAGCATGGAATCACTCAAGGCACATAATCATACTTAGAAGTCAACCTACTAATGCAGTTACATGGCATGACATATGTGTGGTATGTGAATTTACAAGTGCCTATAATGATTCATGTCATTACACTTCCTTTCCATTCCATCCAAGGAAAAAATACCATAAATCTCTATAAATCCATAATCCACGAAAAGTACAAAACCTACCCAAGGTGAAATCACATCAACTGTAAGATCAAATAATATAAACATCAATTCCCAGCCCTGGCCACTCGGTCATTTTCTGTACGTGGGGTGATCAGTCCCAAGAATGGTGGTATACTAAGTGTCTACACATTCCTAGTCTCATGTTTACCAGAACAAAATAGAAAGAAAAAGTAAAAACAACCTCTAATACCACTTCTTAACATCCTAACATGACTTACCCCTAAACCAGTAGCCGAACCAGTCGCCACATGGCCTCAAGCATGTCTCCCCATATTCTAGAGGCTATCGACTAGTATCAATGGTGTAAAGGTAGTTTAGTGGGGTGACTATACCCTTAATCTTATAGTGCATAATGGTAAATAGATAGTAACATTTAGATATTAGTGAAAGTAGTATAAAGAAATAATCAAAGTAGCCGAAGATAATTATAATAACAACTGAATATAGAAAATGGAAAATGTCAGTTATATAATGTTTGAATGTCATATGATATTACATAACTAAAATAAGTAAAAATTACAATATGCTTTTCATTTCAATAAAAAATAAAGGAAAGACAGCAAAGACCCACATGTGATCTCCATGAGCATCTCGAGCTACAGCTCGGTCCTTTGCTCCCAACTTCTAGATATAAGTAATAAATCACAATAAAGGTACATATACCTACAAATAAGTATGTATACTTGGTTAACATGGTTACCTGAGTAGGGTATGATATATAAATCTTAGCAGGCAGACATCCATAGTGTCGACCCCAATACAACCTGTGCTATGAAAATCTAACAGTGCAAGCAGATATATAACAAGTAAGGAAGTACTCAAAAGTCAAAATACTTTGTATAAAGATAATCATTTAATATCCTTTTCATTTAATCAAAATATAAACATTTCAATTCATTGAATTTATAAGTCTCAAGATCTGAATCAGGCCCGACATCCCTCGTATAACTATAAGCACAACAGATGCCTCAGAAGGCCATTTAAAAAATACAAGTCTAGACTGAATCCAAGTTTTTTACTTTGTATTGGAAGACACATCATAAGTCACTTCATTTCAATAATCAATTATAACCCATGCCTATCCTTGATATTCCTAATCTATAATTCAAGTATCACTCTAGGTGGAATTTCCACCAACACCATACAAGCCCGTCCCAACAAACCTCTCAGGAAATCGATATCACTCTAGGTGTGGAATAAGTTCATGTCACTAAGCCCATCCTTGGAATTCCTATAGGGAATCCCCAAGTATCACTTATGACATATAGTCAAATTCATCTTGATCCCATCCATGGAATCCCTCAATGGATCCATGATTCACTCAGTATATAAGCAACACCTCAATGATCCCGTCCATGGAATCCCTTAATTTGATCCATGATTTACCCATGGCTTAATTATATTTAACCCCTTGAGCTCGTCCATGTAATTTTAAGTTTAATCCATGATTATATAAATTTATGAAAGTACAATAGTCACATGATCCTATCTATGGAATTCTAAACTAAATCCCTGATTCACTCAAGACTATGTACCATTAATCCAAAAAAACTTCATTTAAACAATTCATAACACATGACAAGGTCTAAACCAAGAGAATCTAATATAACTTAGCTCACAAGGGTGACTCAATCATGTACCAACATCATAAGGCTTAGCCTTTAATTTACTCACATGGGCATACTTCTCATAATAAGAAACACATGTAAATTGAACTATTACATGTCTTTAACATTATTTAACTCACATGGGAATATTAATTCAAAACCCATTAGATAATCACATGTCCAATTTCAATATAACGAGCCTAACAAGACTATTAAACAATCACATGACTTAGTTATCATTTAAATCCCAAGGAGAATTCTTTATAACAACATTCTCAAGATTAATAACCTAATACATGGCGTGGTAGTGTTAAACTCACATGGGATTATCCATATAAGGAAATTCATTCATAATCAAGGAATGTCATATTAAGGGCCAAGGATCTTAGTCACTCATCCATTCCTAATTAACCCATTTAATTCACCAATTGATATATAAATCAATTACATATTTAACATCCTATGACATGGGGTAAAAAGTACAAATTCATTTATGTCCTAAGGGTGTCCAAGGCCAAAGTCATTCAAGTTCCATTTACTAAGAAAACCCAAGAGGTGATTCAAGATTAAATATATAATGCACCATTCTAAGACTGAACATACTCATTCAGGGAAAAAGTGATATAACAAGGAATACATTCTTAATAACAACCACATGACTAAGTCCTCGATTAACTCACATAGTCAACATCATCTAATAATACCAAAGGGGAAATGCATCAACACACCATATATCATCACAAATAGGAAGAAAATATGAAAATAAAAAACCACAAGCATGCATGATATAACAGATATCACTAGTTTTTTTATTTTAAGGCAACACACCTCCATTAGAGGGGTGTTATTATAAAAACATGGCTTTATCAAACAACAAGTTGTTTCTCATCTTTAAGAATTTTTTCAAGAAATGCAGTTCCATTAAACTAGGAAACTCATAAATCAACTTATTTAAAGAAGAAATTAAATAATTATTAAATAAAGGGGTCAAGGATAGGGATCCTACCTCAACCAGAAGACCAAGGAAACTCTTTCTAACTCAAGCAGTCATCCACTCACAAGCACATAAACCCATATATATACCCTTAACCCAATTCCCATATTCCCCACACCATGAGGGAATATTCATATGAAATATATACATATTTATATATATTCATTAATTTTTATATTCTTGTGAGTCTTCTAAGGTAACCAAAACTCACTACACAAAAAAATCCAACACCCATAAACACCTTAAGATTCTCAAATTAATGGTGAAAAAAATCAAAAACGGGTATAAACCCTTACCTCGGAAGACGAAAACAAAATGAAACAACCCGAACCACTTCATAGTTTTCATAGGTTGTTGGGACATTGAGTAACATAACCCACGAGGCCATTTTGTCAAACTTAAATTAGAAGAAAAAGGAAAATTGGATCAAACCCTAAGCTAGGGTTTCAACCGAACCTTATAGGGCGATGGGAAACCCAAAAATAACTGAAGTGAAGGTGTAAACATAGATAGAAGGATTTAACTCATCGAATTGGATGATATCTATGATGGAACTAGAAGAAACCTATAGAAAGAGAGGGAGTTGGGGTGGAGCTCGAGCGCGCGGCCACAGGAGCCCTCTAGGGGGTGTGTCGCGCAACCCAACAAGGGAGGAGAAGAACCCCTTTTACCCCTTTAAAAATATTTTAATTTAATTAAAATATTTAATTTTTAAAACCAGGTCTTAGAACATGATATAGGATGCACATTTTAATATACCATGCACCACCCTTGCGCCCCTTTACTGAGAACCAAAACACCCTGCATAGTTATCTGACCACCCTCAAATTGTGTATTGAACAGTGCATATCTACTACCTCTTCCACTAAGCGTGCGTGTTAGGGACACAGTTTGACAAACCATGTGAGGCCTATGTGAAAATCCTCTACCTCACCTTTCATAAGCCACACAATTACTTCTATAAGATGCATAGTTTCAAACAAACCATGTATCCTCCACAGGTCCTTAAAAACCAGCCTTTCCCAGTCCAGTTCTCCTAAAACTCCTCGAGATTCCCGAGAAAGTTCTTGGGCCTTCAACCAAGTCCAAAAAAATCAATTTTAAACATCAAACTCTCAGAATTACATTGTGAAGTTACATTAAAAAAACCCATCCAATAATTACCAGAAATTCAAATTCACTTGGAATTTTGTTTGGTTAAAAAAACATGGGTTCTTACAATTAAAACACATGTATAAGAAAAGAGCCATGGACAAAAATTTAGCCTTCACTACAATAGAGTTACCTTCACCAAAAAAGGAACTAAAACCCAGAAGCATAGAACCCCTAATGTCTCGAACCAGCACACTCCCTCTCATATCCCCATCCAGATAGGAGCCGTCCACATTCAGTTTCATTTCCATGCATGTGGGAATCCATTTTACCCATCTACCATGATTAGGTTGAATGATAGCTATTACAGTCCATGTAACTATGCCTTTTGGTTAGTATCTTCAGCACCTCCATATGGTATCACAATTATTCTTCATCTATTTATAATCATTACTTGGTCATAAAAAGGTGAATGAACAAGTTATATAGACTTTAATATTGGGAGAAAATTGAACGTAAAATGAAAAAATAATAACAAAAGTGTGATTTTATCAATGATATATAAATAATTATAAATTAATGTGTGATCAAATTGATACTATTTAAAGGTTACAGGGTGTAGCAAAAGTAGTTGGGTACATTCCCAATAATGATTTTTCATTGATTTCTTCAGAAATATCCATAGAATTGAATGAATGAAACCTCAAAATATTCACAGAGATTACTCTTCACATATAATTTATAATTAATAAATTTATTTAAGAATTTCCTTTGCTTGTACTTATTTCTTCATTATTGAATTTGATGAACTCTTCTTTTCATATTGTGGTTACATCGAAGGATTCAAGTGTATAATCTATCTAGAGATATCCATATATTCTCTATGAACATCAAAACATAATTATAGAATCTCTGGATGTTATAACATATGAATCTAATAACTTTCATCAATCTCCATTGACTGAAATAATAATCTTTCCATACTTAAAAGTCTATCTATTATTATCTTGATCCTTGACAGGGAGGGAGAGGATCATTGTGCTGGCCTAGTTAAAAATATAAAATAGGTATGGGGGGGGGATGAATATAATTTTTAAAATTTAAAATTAATTAAATAAGTCATAGTTATATATAAATTTAAAATCTATTTTCATTCAACAAATAATTAAATAATATAAATAGCACAATGCATATAATGAAGTAGAAAATAAAAACAAGAACACTAAGGTTTTATAGACATTTGGATCAGTGAGATCCAACATATACTATTTATTCCTTTCTTCTCCTTAAGAGAAACAGAACCCACTAAAATAAAAACCCTAAATTTTGAAAGGATGTGATAACATTTTATAGAAACTGCATTTTGCACACCTAGTGGAAAAACCCAGACAAACTAAATCTGAATTTTATGAATAGATTCACAACCCAAAAAACCTAGACTTTTATGAGGGAGTGATTAACCAAAATAATGTACATTTTTTTGAAGGTATAAAAAAATACCAACCTTTACTTTTCAAGGGAAAAACATAAATCAACAGATAAAGAAAAAATAGAAATAAAAAAAAATAAAATATTAAAACCAGAACAAAAACAATGAATAATAAAGAAATCAAAGTTTATACAGATCGATCACTTTAATAAAGTAGTTTTTTACATGTTAGTTCCATGATAATGATCAAAGAATAATGACTAAAGTTTTAGTAATAAGCATTCAACACTTTCAAATTTCTTGTCTCACATGCGTCACATCTTTCCATCAGGTTGCTTCAAAATAAAATTTTAAACGAATTCTCAATGGTCAACTCATGATCTCCATGATATTATTCATGTATATTTCTATATTTTTATTTACCCTCTAATACTTTAAAAGAGTTTCTAAAATAAAAAACTCTTTGTGGTAAAACTAATACAAGTATAAAAAATATGAATTATAACAAATAAAACGTATTGAAATAAGTTAAAAATCTTTGAAAGATACAGTTTTATAAGATAAAATAGTTTTCATAAGATAAAAAGCTTCATATGATAAAATTTTATGAGATATATATATTTCATAAGATAGATTTTGTATAAGATACATATATTTTATAAGATATGAATTCTCATAAGACACTGATTCATGTAAAAAGATTAAAATCATGTAAGATAAAATAATGCGTATGATTAAAATCCTCATAAGAGTAAAAATACATATGAGTAATTATATGAGTAAAATCATTATTTGTAAGAATCATTTTTCATTATTTTAAGTATCAACGTATGGTTCATTTCATGTAAGAATTATCTTGTAATCAAATTTTACGTAAGAAAATTTCCTGTAAACAGATTTCATGTAAGGATCAAATAATTTATCCGAAATTCGGTAACTTAATAGAGTAGAATTAAACAATAAATATTATAAAAAATGAATAATTAAATAATAAATAATATATAATTCAAAAAAATTGTGAGAAATTATAAATTTACAATATTATAATTTTAGTGTATTGTAATATTCAAAACATGAAAAAAGACAAATAAAAATAAACAATCACCCTTAAACACTAACATTGTCACACCTTTTTAAAATTATAAAAACGAATAAGAATTTACCCAAAATATTCATCCTTTTTAAAATTTTTAAAATGATTAAAAATAATTTATAAAAACACTAACCTAATTTATAAAAAAACTAAACATGTTGAAATAATGTATAACAGACAAGAGTAATTCTTAAATTGATTTTTTTAATAAAAACTCCCTTGAATAAATTTATACTATATTAAATACAGAAACCATAAGTATAACAATGATACCAACCTACAAATATAATAAAAAATAAAACAATAAGTATAAATATTCCATTTATGTTCCTAAAATAAAATTCAGTACAGTAGATTAGTTTGAAATTTAAATTGGTATTAATTTTTTTAAAATATCACCAGTTTAAACTAAATATCCATCCTAACAAGTTTACATTTTATTTTCTCAAACATAATTACATCCAAAGGTTTAGTAAAAATATCATCCAATTGATCATCATTTAAAATAAATTCTAAAATAATATCTCTTTTATTAACATGATCTTTAATAAAATAAAATATAACTTCAATATTCTTAGTTATTGAATTTTGTAAAGGATTATTTGAAATTTAAATAGTAGAAGTATTATCATAATAAATTTCCATATTATCAAAATAAACATTACATTTAGTTAATATTTTTTAATCCAGAGGCATTGAGAACAACAGTTGGCAGTAGCTAGATACTCAACCTCAGTTGTGAATAAATAAATAGATAATTTCATCTTTTAACTCCATGAAATTAAAATTTTATAGGAATATAACACATACCTAAATTAATATTTCTATCAATTCTACAACCTCTATAATCGAAATCAAAATAATATATGAAATCAAAACATTTATAGCAAGAATAAAATAAACCAGAGTTAATAGTTCCTATAACATATCTAATTATACATTTAACAACCTTTATATGAATTCCATTAAGATAAAATTGAAATATAACATAAATAAAAACACTAAAAATAATATCAGGTATAGAATCTATCAAATACATCAAACTTCTAATCATTCTTATAAATAGTTTATTGTCTATGAGTTTTCCATATTCATTTAAATCAAATCTAGAATTAGTACTAATAGAGGTTCAATTTTTTATTAGAGTTAATAAAAAATATTTTAATTATCTCTTTAGAATAATTATATTGATTCAAAAATACTTTAGAACATATTTGAAAAAATTAATTTCCCAAACATAATTTTAATTTTTTCATTAAACTCATATCAAAATCAAAAGTCATCAATTTAGAAAATTCATTAAAAATAAAATCACCAGAGTAACCAAAAATAATATCATCAATATATATTTGAACTACTAAAATATAATTATTAGACATAGTCTTTAATACCAATATATATGATCTTTATTAACAGTATATAACTCTTTTGATAATTTAAAAACATTATTATGAAACTTTTCATGTTAAATACGAGATGATTGATTAAAAGAAACTTCTTAAGAAAACACCTTTTTAAATCCATTTAAAACAATTTAAAACCTTTCATATATGAAAAATAAAATTAAACCCCAATTTCTATAATCATAACAATAAATTAAAAATATTCATCAAAATCAATTCCTTCTTCTCGATAAAATCTTGAAGTAGAAAGTATAACTATATTCTTGATAATCTCACCAGATTTATCCATTATATTTTTAAATATCCATTTAGTACTAATAATTTTTTTATCTTTAGGGGGTTAAACCAAATACCAATCATTATTTCTAAAAAATTTATTAAGTTTAACTTCCACTTAAATAAACCACTTAGAATATTTTAATTCTTCATTAATATTTTTAGGAAAAATTCCAAAACAAAAGTAGAATTAATACAATATTTGAAAATATATTTCCTAGTTTTAATTTCAGAATCAAAATTACTAATTAATTTTTCAGTAGGGTGATATTTATGAGTTTTCCAATAGTTATTATCATATTTATAAGATATATCCTCTCCTCAAGTGATACATTTTTATTTTTACATTTAACTTCACCAAATTTTAACTCTTTAAATTATTCTTCAGTTTTATCAAAATCTGAATTACGATTCAAGTTATTTTCATCAAATCTATCATATATAATTTCTTCAATTACCTTAGTTATTTTATGTTACTCCCTTACTAATATTATAATAACCATGAAAAATTCATTCATCACTTTTAGTATTTAATTTATCTAAATTGTATTTTGTTTTTAAAATAAACACTATACACTCAAAAACTATAAAATAACTAACTTTAGGTTTCTTATCTTTATATAATTCATAAAGGTATTTACTTAAAAAAGTATAATAAAAAATCTTTAATATAATATATATATATTTACATATTCAACTCAAAAGTATTTAGGTAAACTAAATTCATTAAACATTGTTTTATCCATTTCTTAAATAGACCTATTTTTCCTTTTTACAACACCCTTTCTCTTTGGTATTCTAGGTGTAGAAAAATAATGAGATTAACTATTTTCATTACAAGTTTCTATATATTCCTGATAATAAAATTTACCACCCCAATAACTAATAATAAAGACAATAAGCATTATTTTTTATTCTAAACCAATTTACAAAAAAATTTAAATTTAGTAAAAATTTTATTTTTATGAGTTAATAAATCAGTTTAGGTAAATCTACTAAAATAATAAATAATCACAAAAATGTATTTCTTCCAAACTAAACTATGAGTTTTCAATTGAATAGATAAATTGAGATGATTAAGTTCAAGATTCCTTAAAACTTTAACTTCATCAATAGATTTGAATATTTCATTATGTTGTTTTCCTTTTAAACGTGAATCATAAATACAAAACTTAGTTTCTTTTAATTCAAGCACTTCAAGAAATTTTGTATGCTTAGACAGTTTATGCTATAACCAAAAAATTTCATATCCAAACCCCCTATGCCATAATATATTTTCAATTTCTATAGTATTAAGACACTTAAAATTCTAATTAATTAACTTAGAAAATTCAATAAAATATATATTATACTTTTTGTAAGAATAAAAAAATCAATCTTTAAAACTAAATATTCATTATCTTAAAATTGAATAAACATTCTATCATCAAAAATATATTAAGTACTTAATAAATTTTATTTTAATCCTTTGAAATATAATAATTTAGAAATTATAATAGTTTTAGAAATTATTACTTCATTAAAAACTTTAACTTTGCCTTTATAGTAGTATTTTAATATCACAGAGCCTCCATCACATTGATTATAAGATAAAAATTTTGATGGATCACAAGTATTTTGTGTTTTCCCATGTATTTAGTTGTATTTTTTTGTTAATAAGAGTTTATAATGTTGTTTAGAAAAGGATAACAATATCTGTTAGTTTTAAATGAAGAGTGAAGAGGATGAAGATTATACTTGAAGAAACTGTAATTATTGGAGAGTTGATCATAATGTCAAAGACACATACCAAGGTTGTGGAGTACTATTTACAATAGTTGGTAAGAGATTTAGAAAAATCCAATTAGTTTGGCGATCTCAAGCTAGCTAAAGTGAAGATAAACTTTTAAAATCCATCCAAGTTGTTCCATATTTGAATAATTATATATTCAGTGTTTATACACTTTTGGATGAATAGTTGAGAAGGTCAGAGATAGTTTGAAGAGGACCTGGACCTATATTCTTGAAGTCTATAAAATATGGCTAACTCATAGAACTGTGTAAGAATCATTTATGTGCAGCATAACCATTATCCAGTGAATTTGAGTGGGAAAATAGAGAGTTATTATCCTATATAAATATTATTCAACCTCTATGTAAGAATCAAATGGATGCATAGGAATGAATCCTTTTCTACATAAACATCATTACCTAGTGTTGCATAACCATCATCCTTCTACTATGTATGCATCATCTAGTGCTACATATGCCTGAATTCTGTCCTATTAAAACAACATTGCCTCTATGTAAGAATGAAACTAGTCTACATGAAAACCATCTATGATTGCATAACCATAAATTTTTCTCCTCATAAACATGATTCAGGTTTACATAGGGATGATTCCTATTTATGGAACCATCATAACATAGAGAAAAGATAAAATTATATAGAATAAAAACTTGATTTTCCATATTTTATTTCTAAAGAGTAAATTCAATTGTGATGATTCTTGAGATTATATTAATGGTTATCAATATCCTAGAAACTTAAAATAATGTGCGATATAAGAATTAGAGTGACGAAGAACTGATCTATAAGTTAAAGAGATGAAGATCAGTGTGAGAAGAAGAATTTGAGATACTTTCTTAAAGTCTGAAATTGAGTTTCTAGAATTTATAATTCTAATAATAAGGATATATAAAGATTCTAAAGATGTAAAATGATATTAAAATAATCATTATGTTTAGCTATCCATGATTCAATCCTGTTTTGAGTAAGATCAGAATGAAATGTGGAGTATATGAGAAAATTAATGGTCTATTTTGTGGTGACCAAAGGTATTTGGCTATATTTTTTGTTAATTAAGATTTCTAATTAAGTCTTGTTAATATAATAATGAAAAAAATATGATTCTGGTGATGGAGTATTGAGTATCCACCCAATTAAGAGATGATTCTAGTGTATTTTCATGGAAAAGGAGAAATACAAAGGTCCATGGAATAACTGTCTAAACAGATTCATTAGAACCTCACATCTATTGACTAAATGGGATGATATTTATGCATATGAAAAGTGTTGAAATTTAAGATACTTGTATTAAATAGTCAAAACGATGGTGATAATTAAATAAGCAATGGTTTCTAATCCTATGGCCAGACATCCTGAATATGGTTGTGGATAACATGTGAAAATTTGGTTCAAAGTTTGGAGGAGAGCTAGGTATATAAGAAAAACCCATCTTGGATTTAACTAGAATATTGGTTGGTAAAATACATGTTATAAAACACCTGGGTTAATTTTTTTGTGATTTGTTATGGTTTAGGATTTATTTGAGAAAGGATGCAGTTGAGCTAGCAAACGAGTTTTCTAAACTACTCTAATATGAGTGTATAATATGCTGCAATGCCTCACCAATGTACTCAAAGGATTTTAGAGTTATTACAATAATTTTAATATTAATATTAAAAGATTAAAGGATGATATAAGAAGTTTTTTAGGCATCCTAGATCAATTGAAATTCATTCTGAATTTATTTGAAGAAATCTAGCTTTTTTGAGTTTTTTTAAAAAATTACCAAGTCTGAATCATATTATTTTTCCAACTGTGATCATATGACTTCTATTTATCGTAAGACTTAAGGTGTTAATCATATGAATTTATCTGTTGCATAATTATTGATTATAGTACTTCACTAAAAGTCTTTTAACTCATTATATGTGTAACACCTTGACTCTAGAAACCCATAAACAAGGTTTACTTTATTACATTGACATTGACTACTATAAATGGAACTTATACCCATGGTTTTAAACCATGGATATAACCCCCAAAACTGTGGTTATAATCTATACCCATGGTTTTGTGAACCGTGGCCTGTTAAGGAGTCGATATAAACCTATACCCATGATTCATATTCAAACTGTGGGTATAGGTCACACATATTTTTCTATACCCATGGTTTCCAAACCGTGGGTATATCTATTCATATAAAAAAACTTATACCCATGATTTGACAAACTATGGGTATAACAAGCTACTTGATTTTGGTAGAAACAATACCCCCAAATTCTCCCCCAAATGCCTGAACCTATAATTACAATAAAAAATACAATATACATTCATTACAGAACAAAGTTTCTACATGATTCTAACCAATAACTTGTAATAGTCTTAAAACCATATAAAATACAACAATATACATATAAATCCATAAAAAATCAATTTTATTCATTAAAAAACTGCATAGTCTCCTTCCTACTAAGTTGAAAATGGAGGGGATCAATATCCTCCCCATAACCAACATCCTCATCATCATCATCATTATCATTTATAAAAGTAACAACCTCATCATCATCATCATCATCATCATCAGCAGCAGCAGTAGAATCACCACCACCTTCATCTCGATCACCACTAGGAACCTCATTGGCATTACTTAGGGCATCATTTAAAGAATTCATCAATTCCATAAATAAATCTATAGTAGTGGAAGCCTCTGCTGTAAGTGATTGACTAATAACCAACATAGATTTCATGAAATTTTTAGTGATCATATTACTTATTTCACGCTCCTATTTACTTTTTCTAGACCCCTCTAAATCTATTTTTTTTGCTTCAGCTAGTTCTGCATGAGTTATTTTCAACTCAGGGGTCTGAGAGGCTTGAGAGGATCCCGATGAGGACCAATCCCTATAGGGGATGATTTTTTTACCTAATTGACATCAAAATCTTCCATGGTGCTTATTACTTAATACTTGACTCAAATTAATGTTTCACTTGAAATTTTCATCTTCTTTATCATCAAGGGACTCCAAGGAAATCTGTTGAAAATATAAATAAGATATTTAATTATGATTTTTTTATAAATATTTGAAATATAAATAAAAAACATACAATATTTTCTTGTGTCCGTGCATTTACTACACTACCATCATTTTTCTTCCTACTTGAACAAAATAATTTAGCTTAAGGTACACGAACCTCGATGCCCAATGCAGCTTACTAAAAATGACATTGATTAATATAAAAATATTTACAATTTAAAATGTTTTATAATATTTAATGATAATTAAAGGGAATGAATTTTAAATGAATTAACAATTCATAATTAATGTGATAAATATTCATGAAAAATTCATATATAAATGCTAATCTTTAAAATTTTACAATTTTAGGTACTCATTATGAACATTCAATAATATTGAGTATGAATTCTTATATTCATTTCATAATATAAACTCCATATTATTCATTATATGTCCTATAGTCTATTTGGACATTAGGCCTACTTTCTTCCATTTTTCATGCACTAAAGTGATAGACACACTATCTTTTCGATGAGTTCTTTGTGGTTTCCACCGACCACAAGAGAATCAAATACATGTTCTCCCAATAAGAATTAAATATAATGTAGTGATATTGGGTTAAATATCATATATATTTAAATTTTGATATTTATTATACACCTAGTAATGGTAATTTCATAGTCAATTATCTTAATTTAAATATTCACCCACAACAATTATTAGAGGAAAAATAGGAATAGCGATCGATGCCCCTTATGACTAAACTCCATTTAGATGTGGATAAGAATCACAGGGGAGAAAACATATATCACATTGGTCTCATAAAATATTTTTTGGAGCCTTTCAAGGACTTCCAGGTATCTAACATGGATTTAATACTTATTCTGGAAGGAATTGATAGTCAGGAGATCCTTGATGGTTGGTATCAGGTCTCCTATACCTTCTTATTTATCAACATGAGGTTTCTAGTGCTTAATACTGTGAGGGAGTTAGTCTTGAAATAATTTCACACATTGAGGTGGGTAGTCCACCCTTGAATTAATAAAATTTATCATGATATCTATCATTAATTTTTGTCGATTTGTGTAAATAGGGACAACATAAAATTTATTTCAAGAATCATAACCAATCTATAGGTTAAAGAAGAACATTTGAAGCTTACAATTACCCTTCACTGACCACCATCGTTGGTGTATAAATGATAATAAATCATGATACACATCTTGAACATTCTTCCTCAATCCCCTAGGGGATAATATATAATATGGGTAAAAGGGGATGGTCAAAATAATACTACTCACCTACCTATTTAGGAGGATTTATCTGTTGGTTAATTAGAGAAGTTATATGTCATGAATATTGTTATACATAAAAAGGTTCTCATGATTGTAATCTATGATATTGATCCTTGATTTACAGCCTAGTTAGGGGAAGTACATTTTCAAGAATTGGGTTCTTAGGATATACTAAGTAGTAATTCACACCCACTTTTTAGTGGATTGTTTGAGAGGTATATTCATACACTAAAGTATATTATTCAGGCCTACATAATTTACATTGTTGGATCTTAAAAGGACCATATCTCACCATCATGCATGTAAATATGAAAATCTAACACCAAGGTATGTCTACCCTTTTGAGATGGTGGACTAAGTTAGAGAAGTGGCTTATCATATTAGTCATCCTTATATATTTATCCATATATATAATAATTTTAACATATCCCTAATGGGGGTGTTTCTTCAAATCTCTTCACAAGTGATTTTTTAAGATGATATTGATCATGAGGATAATTTATCTCAAATAGATAATCCAATATATATTATTGACCGAATTTTGAAGATGTTATGGGGGAAAATCATTCCTATAGTTTGAATGAAGTGATTGTTTTTTCATTTCCATAATGAGTATTATGAGTGAGAATTAGAAATGATGATTCAATAGCTAAACCTTTTCTATCCATAAATAGATTAAAGCTTCTCACAAATGAGAAGACTGGTGGTGGGTTGTTATAAAGTACCTAACCTATAATTAGGTTAGTCTTCCTCTTAATTCGATCCTTTAAATTCATTTCCTGTTATGTTTAGGAGAGTTTAATATGGTTTAAGAGGAGAGGGAGGGGTCAAAGCACATTTTGGTGGAATGATCTGGGAAGGGGTGATTTTCCAAGTAACAGAACTTACACTAGAATACTGGTGGAAATCACTAGATTTCTAGGGGGATCATAGTGGCTACTTCCCATTCCATTAAAACTCTGATGTAGTTCCAATATATTTCATATGAAATTCTATTGTATTTTTTAATGTGAGATTTTTTTTGATTTTAAAATATAAAATTAATCACTTAAATGACTTCAAATCAAGATTTTCTATTCAATTTGAGATTAGACCTTCTCTATAGATGTATCCTATCCCTAATTCTACCCTAGAATATTCCATCCTTCCTGCTTGCCTCAAGAAATATAGTTTGTAGTAAGGGATATTCCTTGGAATGGTAATCCCATAAACCCTTCTAGAATCTTCTTCTAGAATGTTTACATTCTATAGAATCCCCAATCACTCCAATATAGGATAATGTCATTGAATATTATTTGATCCTTCAATATTAATTAGCATATTCTAGTGTATAAGGTTTTCAATGCCAATAAAAATTTATTATTTTTTTGATTTAATGCTTTGTTCGAGGAATGACATATGAACTAATTATATTTTTCTTTTAAATTGTGTCTATGTTTTAGGTGTTTAATTTTTCTTCTTCCATAGACCCCATAAACACATTGTAAAAACTAATTTTTAGGTTAACCTATTTTACCTATTATATTATCAGAGATTTTGGTTAAAAATGATTTAATTCCACATGAAAACATGATTAATGAGGTGTTTGAAATTAATAATGTTTTTTATCCCTTATTTTATAAACATCCCATGAAACCATATTGATTTATGTTTATATTTACCATGTTGAAATGTTTATGTGATACCATGTTGAAATGTTTATGTGATACACCCATGAAACCTTATTTATTATTCAAAATGAAAATATAACTAAGTAACAATATAAATAAGGAAATTATTTTAATTTAGATTAAATTACCCATCACTTCTCATGCTTAGACATTGCACTATTCCCCAATGTGTGTAGATATGTCATTGAATATTTTTTCTTTTTGTTTTTCCCCAATGATTCCTAAAAAAATCAATACAAGTAATAAGAATTAAATTTTATATTCAAACCATTAAATATTGAGAATACCTTAAACTCATCAGTCTTCCAATATGTAATCATTTTTTGATATTGAGTTTTTGGATAGTCAAAAAATATGGGTACACCATATAAATTAGAAATAACTATGCTCTTCAAACCAACATACAAGTCATGCATGTGTGATCTCCATAACTCCCCAAAATCTATCAACATTGAAGTCTTAGTAGCTTCACCATCGGGAAAGTTAAACAGAATCTACAATGAACATGTTAATTCATATAAATTCAAAAATAATATAGATATAAATTTATAAAATTTTCTTACCCATATATTCTCCCATGGTTTGTCCTTACTGAGATGTATCCATGAGACTGGTTCCACCGAAATGATATCATGGTACTTGGCCAAAGTTGCTATGAAACTTATACAATACCTTACATTTGGACCTCATCTAATTTTATGGATTGTAATCCACCATTATCTATGTCTGGAGATTCCAGACTTCTTGTATATGAGTATGCCCACATCTCCTAGTAGAAGATCCCACTAAATAAGAAAAGAGGAGAAAAAGAATACTTAAGTCATGGTAATAAAATATAAAAATGAAGTGATATAATTTGAAACAGTTATAATAAAAATACCAAATGCTGGCTTCTCAATAGGCTGTGATGGATCTGTGGGCTATCCAGGATCAGTATCCTCTGCAGGATGTGTCCTTTTCAATGCATGATCTTTAATGGGAGTAGAGGAACAAAATCACAGATCCTGGATGGATAGATGGAACCATAAGTGATGTAGACATGACAGGGTATGGGTGGTAGGTTTGGGGATACATCTACAGATATGGAAAGGGTATATGTGGAACCATCCCTAAAGGTAGTGTAGAGATGAAATGAGAAGAAGAGGCTAACTGAGATGATGATGATAATGGAGGAAAGGGTAAGAATATCCCTAAATGCAGTGTAGACATAGAATGAGGATAAGAGGCCAAATGATATGATAATGGGGGCATGGATGGGAATATCCCTAGAGTATCAAATTGGGGGTGGGAATGTGTGGTAGTTGGGGTGTTCACTAGTGGGTCAGGGTAGGAACATGTAAGACAAGTGCTCCATTTAGTTATATGAGCATCCCCGCTCAGACCCATGGAGGTAGGATGTGTAGGAGTCAAATATAGTGCAACTTTGGATCCCTAAAAAATGTTGATAAACAATATGAACATGTCAATATATGTAATGCATAAGAAAAATATAATAATAATTATACTAACTAAGGGAACTAGCGGATCCAACCGTTGCTCGCACCTCTCTCAATAAAGATTAAATAATCGCTTCCTTTAAAGTTATTTCATTAAATATAGAATAAGGAAATGTAAACATTTTAGAATCAGTTTTTAAAAATCATGCATACAACTTAGAAGTCAAACAAGTCATAAAAAATGACATAAAATGTTTTATTAACTATAATTTAAACCCAATTTATACATTTTTTTAAAAACTCATATTTAAACCAGTGTTCTAAATTGAAATAAATCTAATTAAATGAAATGAAACTAGACAATACTAAAACAAAAATATCATTCCAAAATGAGACTAAATTAAAGTAATTATAGTAATACTAACCTGAGAGATCATGTCAATGTAAACTGAATGCACATTGAACATATATGGTTACTTTTATATATTACCCACCACTACTTTAGTTTCAGCATCAACTCTCACAATGAGACAATTTGAGTCATCAAATGAATTTTTTTGGTCAAGACCAATGGGGGTGTCAATGGTGGAAATTTCATCACCATCATCATGAAAAATATGTATTGAGATTACATCATTAATGAAACAATAATCAGGTCTTAGATGATATTTCACATAAAACACTTGTTTTTACATTTATGCCAAAATGTATGGTTCATAGGTATGAATGAATAAACTCTTGTCCATAACTCTAAATTCACAGTCATCAATAAATGTACCTTGTTGCGTAATTGAATCAAACAATTTACATTACATCATAGAGACACAATCTTGAGAGTAGTAATCCAATAACAATATTTTCTCAACAAGTCCATAATGATACACATATTCATATCAAGGCTAAATATCTGATGCACTGGCATACCAATCCATTATAGTAGTTAACATAACACCATAATGTTGTGTTCTCATTTTTTACTTCTTGATTAGTTGTAACCAATTTATATCCATTGATTATTAAAGATTTTCATTCATGAACCAAATAATTGGGACCAAAAGCCAGTGCTCTTAATTCTTGAGAAACATAGTCAACAGGTAAACTGAATACCTAAATTATATATGAATAATACAATTAAATAGATATCTATATTTTAAGATAATTAAAGTAATGTTCATACCTTTGATTTCAACCAAGTAGGAAACTCTAGGCTATGTGAATCCTCTATCCTTCTCAAAGACAACGATATATGAAATCTACTTATAATTTGTTTATGTTCCCTACATAAAATGATAATAAAAGTCTAAGATATATATACCATTACATAATATGAGATAATATATAAATATCCAAATTACATACTTGATATAGTCATCAAACAAACCATAGTTAAACAAGACTGTGCGATGTGCCATATCCTTCTCTTCAAGGCTCAATGTAGCCAATGTATAAGACCTAATAATTCCTCTTATTTGTGGAAGAGATGGAAATGAGTTCTCAATTTCCCCATATTTTTTATATTCATTTATCATTTACCAGTTATGTCTTGTGATCACACTAGACAAATACATTGAACAAAAATCCATACATTCTTGAGACAGATAACCTCTCATAATAGAAACTTTAGGAAAATTATTGTTTTGAACATATGATATCATTATAAACATATTTATTTCAGTATAATACATCCACCAAAAAGAATTTGGTCACCCATTAAGTGTTTTAGTTGTAATATGGACTGTTAAATGCAGTATGCATGTGAAAAAGAATGGAGAAATTGTTTTACCATCTCACACAAAATTAATGGCACCTCCAACTACATTTTTATCAAGAATGACTTGGATAACCATTTTTCATAAAGGTATCTAAAAAAATAGAAAAGGATAATCACTTTCACAATTACATTATTGGATAGAAAATTCTGAATTTCTCTTGGAATCAATTCATGGAGAAGGATGTGATAATCATGAATTTTTAGAGATTTTAGTTTCAAATCCCTATTGTTGAATATTTTATATATTTTTATAGATTATACATTAGGAACCTTTATATTCTCTAATAATTATAGAAATTAATATTTCTTTGATGGTTTCATCACATAATAAGCACAAAGAACTTTCCATTTGTTTTCACCAGTACATAAAGGATGCAGTTCTGGTTGAATGCCCCAATCCAACAAGTCTCGATGAGATCAGAAGTCTTATTTGGTCTTCTCCTTGGTATTTAGAATAATTTCAAGAAACATTTCACAAATATTTTTCTCAATGCACATTACTCCTAAAAAATTATGTAACAAATTTGTAGACCAATATGGCATCTCAAAAAAGATACTTCTATTTTTCCAATTATAAGTGGATTCTGTGTCAACATTATTCATCTTTTTAGATTTTAGCTAACCTTTACATAATGAAAAACTGAAATATTTCAATTAATTAAGCACATCACTACCTAATATACATTGAGGTGGTTGTCCAGTTTCAATAGTATTATCAAAACTCTAACAACTCTTAATGTATTGATGATCCACGGGAAAGAATCGTCGATGCCCTATGAAACTGAAATTATGATGATATTTAAAAATTCTTAATCATGTATTATTAATTCATACATGACATGATATTTTTCCCTTTTTAATATAACCACAAATCATTTCATTAGCATGGAAATCATTTATAGTCCATAGAAGGGAAGCACACATCTGAAATATATTTTTAGAAGAAACATCAAATGTATGCACACCCATATCCCAAAGTTTATTAAAATATCTTATTAAAGGTTACAAGCATACATATATATCATTTCTAGGATCAGAATGTCCAAATATCAGTATAATCAATAAAGTTAAGGGTTTTTTCATACATATCCATGGAGGATGATTATAAACATGAATAAAAACTAGCCACATGCTGTGAGCAGTAAGCATCTGACCAAACATATTAAAACCATCACAGGATAAACCCAACTTGACATTACGCACCTCAGCTGTAAAATTAGGGTGTTGTTAATCAAATTCCCCCCATGATAATCAATATGTAGGATGGACCAACTCATAATTACCTTTAATTCTCTCAACATCATGACATCACATATTGGTTGAGATATCTACAGACATGAATATATTTTCATGTCTGAGAATCAATGGAAGGTGCCACATGAATTTTTGTGACATATTCATTTACGTTCCATCAAGATGTACTACATTATTTATAGTCATTAAGATCAGCGGTTTCCTACCAAAATAAACTGAAATCTTTAGGACAAGAATAAACATTATTTTTAGCAAACCCAAGATGCTAAATTAACTTCCATACCTTATAATGATTTTAAAAAATATCTACACCATCAAGAAGAAAATCCTTCAAAAGGTAAGAATATTATCAATGGTGGTATTATAAATTCCACACATTATTTTTCCATGATATAACCACATAAAAAATTCCAACTTGGTCATTTTATTACATTCTTGATATATTAGAGTTCTAACATTATCCATTAAATTTTTCACTCTCTCTACATCATCATCTTTAGTATTTTCCTCATGTGTATTGAAATAATTGTATTCTTGCACTGGTATAATATCTCTCTCATGATGATGCACAAATTGAAACTGATCAAATATCAAATTCTCTATACCACTTCTTTCTTTTCATTCATAAACAATATAAAATTGTCCCATCTCTCCATGGTGATACCAAACAGAATAGTTTTTTTGAAATCCACCTTTCGTTATATGGTATATAACTTCTCCCTAGCTTAACCATGGTATTCCAATACAATTATAGCATGGATACTATATAAAACCTCCACTTAATGCATTGTTAAATGAAAAATCTATTTTTTTCTCCAAATTTTATTAAAACTCAGTTAAAATCAGATCTGTATAATACATCTAGCTTCCATCCATTCTTTTACAAGGAAAAAAGTTATCTTCCAATCAGAAATGTAAACCATAATTAAATAATTCATTATAAAAAATTTTAATATTAAAGTCATCAAATCATAAAAGTAGCTAGAAAAATATAAAATAATAGAAATAAAAAACTAAGAAGGCTTAGAGAAGATTTACAACACTGGTATTCCAATAGTCCCATTAGTTTGGCTAATTTGGAGGGTTTGAAAGATGAAATTGAGCATCTTGAGAGAAGGCTGGAAGATAGATGGGACAAGAAATGTTTTGGAACCCTGGTAGAAAAGAAAAATCACCTTGCAACATTACTCTTTAAGCAAGAGAGGATTGTTTATGAGAGATCCTGTGAAACCTAGCTTAGAGAGGGAGATAGAAATACATTATACTTTGAGGCTTGCATCAATGAAATGAGGTGCACAAATATTCCCAATATTTTAATAGAATATGGGTATTTTACTCAAGATATCGGGGTTGTGGTAGGTATGGAATTTTACCATTCCAATTTTTTGGCTGATCCTAATCCATATATGCAGGTGGCTATCCATCAGACCAAACTGATCTGTTTAATTTTATTCCAAGGGTGGTGTCTAATGAGGTTAGTCTCACTTTTGAAAAAATACCGGATGAAGATGAGGTTTGGGAGGCGGTCAAGGATCTTAATTTTGAGAGTGCTCTAGGGACGAATGGTTTTCTAGGATCCTTTTATATTAGCTTTTGGGAATTGGTTAAAGGGGATCTGGTAAAGGCCATTCAGAACTTATTTAGACGGGTTCATTTTCCTCGAGTTGCTTTTGCATCGAATTTTATTATCATTCTGAAAGTGAAAGATCCCTCCTCGCTCAATCAGTATCAGCTGATTTTTATATGTAATTCTCCCTTTAAGGTCCTTAAAAACATCCTCAACAGAAGACTTACAACCCATCTTCCTCAATGGGTCTTGGAAAATCGGCAGGGCTTTATCAAAGGGAGGTCTACTCAATCGGCCATTTCCATAGTTCATGAGTTGGTAGAGGATATCAATCTTATGACTCATGGGTCCAATGTGGTGATCAAAGTGGACATGCATAAATATTATGATAAAATGAAATGGAATTTTATCATTAAAGTGTTGGCTCACATGGATTTTCTAGAGGGGCTGTGGATCTATTGTTTAGAATTTTCAGCCCTCCTTGGCATACCATTTCTTTCATAGGGAAGCGGTGTGGGGTTTTCAAACCCAAAAGAGGATTGAAATAGGGATACCCTCTTTCTCCTAGTCTTTTCATCTTGGTATAAGACACACTTAACAGATATCTTGAGGGAAAAATTCTTAGTGGAAGTCTTCGAGCATACCATGGTAGAGGCAACTCCAGTGATGTTTCACATATCATTTTTGCTGATGGTATGTTATTCTTCTTAAATGGTAACTGGTGGAACATTAGGGAATTTAACATCATTATGGAAACCTATTGCAAGTGGAGTGGTCAGACCCTCAACCTGGAGAAAATTAGTGTTTTTATCTCGAAATGGTGTTCATAAAGAAGGGGAAAAATATTAAAGAGCTAGTTATGTATAAACACTCCTTCCCGATGGAATATCTTGGAGATCCTATTGTGCAGGACATGGTTCAGATCCACCACTTTGACAGAATTGTTGGGAAAATTATAAATCGCATTACAAATTGGAATAATCGGTTCCTTTATTTGGGGGGGGGGCATTACACTGGTTAATTGTGTTCTTTAGTAAATTCCCATGCATGTACTACTGGTGCTCAATGTTCCAAAGGTGGTGATGAACAATATTGAAAAAGTGTTGACAAGATTCCTATGAGATTCACACAATGAGGAAAGAACCCACTTGACCTCTTGAGAAAAGATGGCCAGAGAGGTTCCTGATGGTGATATTAATGTTCTAAGTGTAAAAAGAGAAATATAGGGTATGCAAGAAAATCTTACTTGGGACTTTTTGAAAAACAATTGCTGTGGGAAAGGTTTGTTAATAATGTATATGGAAATCAATTGAACAGTGGAAGATGAGTTTTTTACCTTCTCTGGCTCATGATTTCTGATCACTTACCAGTGCTTCGTACTCACTCCAAATGGATGGTTGTTTCTGGGAAAATTAATTCTTTGGAATGATAATTAGGTAGGTTCAACGCTTGGATTCCCAGGTTGTCAGACTCCAGAGATTTACATTGATCAGGCTAGAAATTTCAGACCATTTATTCAGGCCATTCTCACACATAGTCAACTGAAGGTTTTTTTATGGCATCACCATGACTGATGAACCTGATAAACTAATTTTCCCAGGGTCGGCCTCGGGGCTGTTCTCGGCCAAGGGGTATCATTTGGAGACTCAGGTGCATGGTTTACCAGATATCTAGAATGAAACAGTTTGGTATAATGATATCCTGGTGAATTATAATTTTCTTATATGGAGTCTTCAAAATCATTCTATTACTACGGATGATCAGGTGAAGATCAAGGGTATTTTATTTACATCCAAATTCTTATGCTGCACCAATCCCACATAAGATTCGATTGATCATATTTTCTTCCCCAGTGACTGTGCAACTTCTATTTGGGGTTTCCTAGGTGAGGTCTTCAGGTGGGGAAATCAGGCAGGTTCAACTCTTTCTTTTCATCAATCATGGTTCTCTGGAACCGAAAGCAACACCTCTAAGCATAATAATAGGGAAATGTTTCTTGTTGCAGGATGCTGGAGTATGTGGAGTGCTCACAACAAGATGCGGTAGGGGGTAAGGGCTGCTCGTGTCTGGTTTTGGTGGTTCATTCCAGGAGTACTGGGATCGATTTGATTCCACTCATTAATGGTTGGGAGACCATTCCTTTTTTAAGTATTTTCATGGTAGGTAATTCTTGTACCCGCACTTTACATGTTGTGAATAAGAAGGGATTTTGGGTGAAGTGGAAACCTTTGGGCAGCGGTCTGAAGCTCAATGTGGATGTGTCCGGTGTGTTCGGTTTTATGGGGGGGGGGGGGGGGGTTGACCCCTGAGGGGAAATGGTACTGGAATTCAATGATGTATTTTGAGTGGGATACTCTATCTTGAAAGAGACATACATAATGTTGAAAGGTATCAAGCTATTATAGTCACATAACTTTATGCTTGAGTCAGTGGAAACTAACTTGACTATTCTTTATGGGTCATTGCGGGGGACGATACACACTCCATGGACCATTGCCTACATTATTCACAAATGCAAGCATCTTCTGGACTCACATGTGACACTTAGTCACACTTGGAGTGAGGGGAATAAGGTTGCATATTTTTTGGCCTATGGAATTACCACCGAAAATCAAAGTCTTATGTTTTCCACTTTGGGATCTATTCCACAGGAATGTGGTATCTTTTTTAGGTCATATGCCATGGGTCTTCATTAATTTTGACCTCATTGAATTTTATTTGTATGGGGAACTGCCCATCTTGAAATTTTAATAAAAATTTAATACTTTATGGATGTAGATAAATAACATATGCTATAAGGATAAAATTTTTGGGTGGTTGATAGGTTTAGTTTTATGGTTATGATTTATGCTTTAAGGTCTAGGGGATTAGGTGATTTGGATTTAAGATGGTGGTTAGGGAAAACGTTTAGGGAGTAGGTTAAGGAATAAATATTCAGGTGAATTATAGGTTTAGTTCTAATGTTAAGGGTGTAGGGGGGTTAGAGGTTTAGTTTTAAGGTTAGGGTTTGGGTATTATAGTCAAGGATATTTGGTGTTTTTGATTGAGTTTATTGGTTAGTGATTATGTGTTGGATGTAGGTTTAGTTTTAAGGTAAGGTGTTAGGTTTTAAGGTCTAGGGGATTAGGTGTTTAGGATTTAAGATATAGTTTATGGGTTACGTTTATATCATAGTTTAAGGATTAAATTTATGGGTTGTTTATATAGGATAATAGATTTTGTTTTAAAGGTTGAAGGTTGGGTTTTATAGTCTATGGGACTAGGTTTTTTGGATTTAGGATGTAGGTAAGGGATTATATTTATGGTGTAGCTAAATGATTGAATTTTAGGGTGGGTTATAGATTTACGATTTATTGTCTAGGGGATTAGGTGTTTAGGATTTAGGATTTAGGTTAGGGGTTAGGTTTTGGGTGTTGGTTAAGGATTAAATTTAGTGGTGGGTTATAGATTTAATTTTATGGTTAGTGGTTTGGTTTTATGGTATAGGGGATTAGGTATTTAGGATTTTGGGAATAGGTTATGAATTAGGTATTGGGTGTCAGTTAAGGATTAAATTTAGAGGTATGTTATAGGGTTTGTTTTAATGTATAGGTGATTGGGTGTTTTAGATTAAGGGTGTAGTTTGAGGATTAAATTTATGGGTGGGTTATAGGTTTATTTTTAATTTATAGGGGAATCAGTGTTTAACTTTAAGGTTTATGTTTAGATTTAAATTTATGGGTGGGTTATATATTTTTTGATAAGGATATGGGTTTGGTTTTAAGTTCTAGGGACTTAGTATTTTTGGATTTAGGATGTTGGTTAGGGGTTAGGTTTATGGTGTAGGATAAGGATAAAATTTAAGGGTGGTTGATAAGTTTAGTTTTGTGGTTATGGGTTAAGTTTTATGG
Organism: Viscum album; assembly: GCA_963277665.1. Classification (NCBI taxonomy): domain Eukaryota; kingdom Viridiplantae; phylum Streptophyta; class Magnoliopsida; order Santalales; family Viscaceae; genus Viscum; species Viscum album. The sequence continues at coordinate 596,497,648 of OY728134.1, read as the reverse complement.
TCTAGGGGATTAGTTGATTTGGATTTAGGATGGTGGATAAGGATAATGTTTAGGTAGTAGGTTAAGTAATGAATTTTGGGTTGGATTATAGGTTTAGTTTTAATGTTATAGGTGTAGGGGGGGGGGGTTATAGGTTTAGTTTTAAGTTAAGGGGTTGGGTGTTATGGTCAAAGAGATTTGGTGTTTAGGATTGAGTTTATTGGTTATTGATTATGCATTGGATGTAGGTTTAGTTTTAAGGTTGAGTGTTATGTTTTAAGGTCTATGGGCTTAGGTGTTTAGGATTTAAGATTTAGTTTATGGGTTAAGTTTGTTACATAGTTTATGTGTAAAAGCCCGAGATTTTATAAAAAAATATTCTTTTTAATTTCATTAATGTTTTGTGTTGTACGCTACACCAAAAGGAGCTTGCTCAACACGCATCCTTGACTTGCCTTGCATTAAACACAATCGCTACCTTCCTCAATAGCGTGTGTAGTACGCAATACCGAGTTTCACTAAACAACGATATGCTATTAAAATATTATTAAAAATAGCCGTTATGAATAGTAATAACCACCTTTTAAAATTTTAAAAAATTTATCTCTCAAAATGGACTTCATTTTTGGATTCGGAGCACCGAATTTAGCGTAAGGTGAAATTTTGGTACTTTTCGGATAACTTTCATATTCTGATGAATAGTGAAAATTACTAAATTATAATTAAAAACAACTTTTTTAATCGAAATAATTAATAGTGATAAATTATTAATTTGAGTGGTTTTAAAGTATATTTAGAATATATTTTTACAATTTAATACAATGTTGGTCATTGGATGTAATTTCACATTTAAACCAGTTATAAACAAGTGTCAATCTTTTGATAGTTATTATCTTTTAAAAACACGCTATTTGTTTTGAAGACTGGAATTAATTTTTAAATTAATTAATGCAACTGATATGTTTTGAATTTGATAAAATAGACATCATTTTTGAATTCATAATATCAAATATAGCTTAGATCTAATTTTTGGTATTTTTCTGGAAACTTTTATTTTTTGATGAATAGTGAAACCACTAAGTGGTAGTTAACAAAAACTGAATTTTTCATAAAACTTAATTTTACCACTTTTGTGAGTGGAATTTTGAAAATCCTAGAGACAGTTAATATCAAGGACTAAAATGTGGTTCAATGAGATGAAAATAATTTTTGGTGAATAGTAACTTTTTACTTTTTTTACCATGATTAAAAGTAAATAGGGTAATTAAGGGTAAAAATGATATTATTATTACCCTAAAACATGTCCTAATTCTACTGGACAAGTGTAATTCGACCAAAAACAACCTTAGGAATAAAATATGACCATTTAGGCCCACTTGGATTAGATTAGGACATTTATTTTTAATTTATTTAAAGAAGGGTTAAAATAGTTAAAATCAAAGTTTAATAACTAAATCATTTTTAATATAAGGTTATACATAAGATAAATTCGACTTTAAATATTCATTAGAAATATAAAAAGATTTCCAACATAATGGTATTTTATTTTTAATTTTTATACATTAAATAATTTAATTTATTTATGACACAATGATGATGCAGTAATTATCTTATTAATGAAATATTGACATAATTGATGTTATAAATACCCAAATAAATATAATTTGATACTTTTTATGAACTAAACTAATTTTATAGGTTAATATGACATGTTAGGATTGATTTAATTAACTTTGGTAGAAGTAATCATTCTGTTATGAGTTTCAAAAAAATCAACTATTGAATAGTGTCAAAATTGACATAAAATAGTTTTTAAAACAAATATTATATTATTAATTGTTATTTTATTTCTAAAAATCTAAGGTTCAGCCAAATGACTTATATAAGGTTATATATATTAATAAAACACAACTTGGGGGTCTCTTGGTTGTATATGGTAAGTTTATTAACTATATAATATAAAAATATAAAGTGACATGGTAAATGTCAATCTAATTAACTAAGAGTTAAAACTAAAATATAAGGTTAATATAATGACCTAAACTTGTCTAAATTCTATTGGATGAGAGGATTTCGACCCATACCCACCTTATCTTCGAAATAACTCAATTTGGAGCTATTTAAAACCGAACTTGACTTTATAATAAAATAATATTTTTAGTTATTCCAAAGGTGCCCCTCTCCTCCCTTATAAAAGGGCACCTCCCCCCCCCCCCTCTTCCTCACACCACTTTGAGACTTCAAGCTCGGAAAACCCCTGCCAATTTCTTTTCTACACTTCCCTAGAAACATCCTAGAGGTTCTGGTCTTCTTCAAAGACCTATTTTAGTGCCCTAAAATGAGGTCTCAAAGAAGCACTTCAAAGAAGAGGTAATGTCCGTTACCGATTCTTTCATCTTTATTTATTCTTCCACTTCTTCTTCTTTAGTTGTTTAATTATTAAGTAATAACATAAGTATCACTCATATAATTAATCGTTATTATAAGTATGAAACAAACCTATTTCACCATCTATCCATCCTACGGAAAAAGAAATCACCGCGCGTGCGTACGTACGGAATACCGTCTCCACGCCGTGGTGTAATCTATTTTCCACCGCCACCTTACTTGGATGGGTATAATGGTGTAAATAATGACTGTATATGACTATTATAAAGTGATATTGATTCTGAAATAGTATACATACACTCCAATACAATTCCACGATCATAGGAACGATATCATCACTCGTGCGTACGTACGGAATACCGTCTACATGATGTGATGCGACTCGTTCTACATGATCTTCATTTCATAATGATTATATAAATGAATTGAATGAATGAATATGATATATATTACACTAATACCATTCTGGAAATGAGGTATCTATAACCTAAAGAGAAGAATAAGAATTTATTCGACAAAACACGCATAAGTACAAAAAGTAATAAACACCCGAATACCAAGTAGTAATGAAATATTAATAATAATAAGCTAAGAATATGACCATATATGATATCATAAAAATAATTATGATTCTATAATAAGTAAATAACATTATTTAAATCATTATACAGGAGGTTTGGACATGTACAAAGCATATCGGACCAATGGTAAGGGAAATATCACAATCTCATTTTTATCTGAGATTGTTTATACTTTGGTATTTACTAGGGTGTATTTTATCATACACATCCATGTTTCCTCAATATGTAATATTATTTCCATCCACCTACAATTGTTTAAATCCAATTTTACCCTTTGGTGAGTTTTTAGTAAAAGATATGAAAGGAATCTTTTGTCGTTTTGCGTACGAGGTACTTTTTGAATTTTCCGACAAAAGTACGAGAAGAATGTTTTCTTTTAACTTATACGGCATGAATGGATTTTTGAAAAAATTATTTCCAAGAATCTTCCCTTATAAGTTATCAAGTTTATTTTTAATCAACTTCTTTTAGTTAGAATTTTATGACATGTTAAGAAAGGAAAAGTTTTTTTGAAGTTGAAAGGATATTTCCCTCAAGAATGGAGTTCAAGTGTTTTATCAAAATTATTTTCCATATAAGATAATAAAGGGTTCTGTTTTCATCCCTATTATTACATTTACTTGATTATGTTGTGATGGAAATATTTTTTTATGAATTCATTTATCTTATATGAATTGTCTTATGATGTCATGATGTTTAAGATTCCTATTTTTATTACATGGGTTATGCTATGATGTATGGTTTTCTGATTTTGTGGCACACATAAGAATGGTATCATTATGAGATGGGTGGGACCTATATCTCCCTCCAATGAATTGGGTAAAGATTTTATATCTCATGAGATAGACATGGCTGGAACTGTAGGTTATACCGGTTCAGTGAAACAGGACTGAAACGAGGGTGACTCGGTTCAGAAATGGACTTTGTCCACTAAGATAGTCTTGGCAATGAGTCTTGACTAATAAGATATGATTCTCTATGATTATGTGTGTATGACACAAAGTTTCATGTTTTAAGTTATGATTATTGGGATTTCATTTCACTACTATGATTTATCCCATGTTATGAAATTATGCTCTCTTTTGCAGGTTAAGATTTCCAAAATGTTATGTTCTTATGAAAATGATGTGATTGATATTTCTTTTGTTTACCCTTACTGAGAATTTGAGCTCACAATTTTATGTTTTCTTTTCCCCAGGATATAAAGAAAGGTTTTAGTTAAAAAAAAAGGAAGATCTTTATGGGAGATGTTGAAGATCTTTCACCACGATTAGAAGATTATATTCCGAGTTTCCAAAGACACTAAACAATTACGATCCTTGTGTGTGTGTTTTTGTTATGTACTAATTATTCTGCAAAATTAATGTAATTTCCATGTACATCAAGATTCGGGTCTCTATAGTTGGTATCAGAGGAAAGGTTTTGTCAACCATTGGAAACTAGGATGCGAAAACGTTAGTGAGATCCCTAGAGATATTTCTATGGTATGTCTAGGGATGTCTCTAAGGTTAAGTATACGTATAGGTTATAGTCCTAGAATTGCGCTAATGATCTTAGAATTTAACCTAAGATGTTAGATATTGAGGGTACTCCCCCTTTACTATGTTGTTTTCTCTAGCATGATTTTTCCTCTCACAAGATTCTTTTTGTGTTTTAGTTAATGGAGGGAACCAGAAAGAATTCGGTTAACATTGAATCCAATGGACAAATTGGTGACTATGAGCAAAAAAATTGTGTATTTACTAGAGAGAAAGATATTGTGATTATGCCGAATCAGTCATCGCGATATATGATTAACAAGGTGAAATTTAGTGGTATGCCTAATTCATCAAAGAATATGAAGATAAACTATTATGCATGTTCGCATGTTGAGGAGCATAAAGAAAGGAAGATTGAGATTTCTAAAGAAGGGAATATGAACCTTGAGGAATACCTCAAATGGAGGGACCGATGTTATCTGTGTGGAGAAAAGGGTCATAGAGTGACAGACTGTTATGGAGTTCAATGTATTATTTGTGGAGAACATGGGCATTACCCAACTCAATTCCCTGACCTAAAAAGTTACTTCTAAATCAAGGAAGGACTTATTCCAGGATAATCATTGAAGTGGATGGACTGAAGTGTTTATGTATTGGTATTCAAGAATAATGTTGTTGAGGTACTTTTATGGTGTATTGAAATATTTATGTATTGGTCTATTGTGGTTTTCAATAATTTTAAGGTACCGGTAACCATGAAAAGTGATTCAAATATTTTGGAAAGTAGATGATATGCACATAATGAAGGGATAAGGAGAAAATGAAATGTTTGAAAGTATTCATGAGCTCATTATTGATATAAGGACTAAGTGATATCATGGTTTGAGTATATAGAATTTTGAGGATTTTGGTATATGGAAAGTGTTAACTTTTAACTACATTAATGTTTTCACTAAGGTTCAATGGGTATTCATTTTTCAAGAGAATACATGATTAAGGACTTAGAATGTTTGGAATGTGACCAACAAGACATATCTCATGATATAAGGGGATCAACGATGGTATTAACATGCTTGTTATATGAACTCTTTGGTAATCGTTTTCACTATAATATGAGACTGGACAACAGTATTATGGATAAGCCTAAAGATTGGAATGGACTATGTTGGACATAAGTTAGTATTGTTTAAGGATATAAGTTTTTTTTGATATTATTGATGGGATGTTATAGTAATGTTGTTTTAGAAAAAGGACAACCTGTAGGATGGGCGACATGCCATCATGTCAGACAAGGTTGTGGGAATCGAACCCACAACCGAAGTGCGACTGGCCTTTATCGCCTACCACTGGCCTACAGGAAGTCCCTGGTTAGTAGAAACTAGTTTTATTTTATTACGCGGTATAATATATGAAGTATAAGTTCATTTTTGGAATCGTATATGATTAACTTCACCATAGATGGTCTTATGCATTTTTGATAACTTTTGTAACCTTTTGTTTGAGATAGATGGAATGACCCATCATTCTATCACATGATCTGTTAACACTTCACAAATGACAAATCCAACTTCATTTCTTTAAGAGATGAAGTGGAAATTGTCCAAAGAATGACCAACGGTGACACAGTACCTTAGATCGTCACAAATTTATGGCTTTGTGATTGCTGGCTTTTCCATAGCCATGTTCTCTACCACTCTCCATCAGAACATGATGGTTAGATTTCTCTTCCATATCCATATTTTCACCTATGTTCTCCTACGTGGAAACCCCGTGATGAGTTAATTTGGGTAATCGTTACATTTCATACTTTAGTTTTTAATTCCAAGTTTTGGTATTCCTTTTTACTATGTGGGTTTCTATTAAAGAAACTTTCGAGTAGTAAACCATTTATAACCCCGAAAAATTTTTGAGGGCAAAATTCATTTTAAGGGGGGTAGAATGTAAGAGCCCGAGATTTTATAAAAAATATTCCTTTTAATTTCATTAATGTCTTGTGTTGTACGCTACACCAAAAGGAGCTTGCTCAACACACATCCTTGACTTGCCTTGCATTACACGCAATCACGACCTTCCTCGATAGCGTTTGTAGTACGCAATACCGAGTTTCACTAAACAACGATATGCTATTAAAATATTATTAAAACTAGCCGTTATGAATAGTAATAACCACTTTTTAAAATTTTGAAAATTTTAGCTCTCAAAATGGACTTCATTTTTGGATTCGGAGTATCGAATTTAGCCTAAGGTGAAATTTTGGTACTTTTCGGATAACTTTCATATTCTGATGAATAGTGAAAATTACTAAATTATAATTAAAAACAACTTTTTTAATCGAAATAATTAATAGTGATAAATTATTAATTTGAGTGGTTTTAAAGTATATTTATAATATATTTTTACAATTTAATACAATGTTGGTCATTGGATGTAATTTCACATTTAAACCAGTTATAAACAAGTGTCAATCTTTTGATAGTTATTATCTCTTAAAAACACGCTATTTGTTTTGACGACGAGAATTAATTTTTAAATTAATTAATGAAACTGATATGTTTCGAATTTGATAAAATAGACATCATTTTTGAATTCATAATATCAAATATAGCTTAGATCTAATTTTTGGTATTTTTCTGGAAACTTTCATTTTTTGATGAATAGTGAAACCACTAAGTGGTAGTTAAAAAAAACTGAATTTTTCATAAAACTTAATTTTACCGCTTTTGTGAGTGGAATTTCGAAAATCTGAGAGACACGGTTAATATCAAGGACTAAAATTTGGTTCAATGAGATGAAAATAATTTTTGGTGAATAGTAACTTTTTCCTTTTTTTTACCACGGTTAAAAGTAAATAGGGTAATTAAGGGTAAAAATGATATTATTATTACCCTAACACATGTCCTAATTCTATTGGACAAGTGTAATTCGACCAAAAACAACCTTGGGAATAAAATATGACCATTTAGGCCCACTTGGATTAGATTAGGACATTTATTATTAATTTATTTAAAGAAGGGTTAAAATAGTTAAAATCAAAGTTTAATAACTAAATTATTTTTAATATAAGGTTATACATACGATAAATTCGACTATAAATATTCATTAGAAATATAAAATGATTTCCTACATAATGGTATTTTATTTGTAATTTTTAGACATTAAATAATTTAATTTATTTATGACACAATGATGATGCAGTAATTATCTTATTAATGAAATATTGACATAATTGATGTTATAAATACCCAAATAAATATAATTTGAGACTTTTTATGAACTAAAATAATTTTCTAGGTTAATATGACATTTTAGGAGTGATTTAATTAACTTTGGTCGAAGTAATCATTCTGTTATGAGTTTCAGAAAAATCAACTATTGAATAGTGTCAAAATTGACATAAAATAGTTTTTAAAACAAATATTATATTATTAATTGTTATTTTATTCCTAAAAATCTAGGGTTAGGCCAAATGACTTAGATAAGGTTATATATATTAATGAAACACAACTTGGGGGTCGCTTGGATGTATATGGTAAGTTTATTAACTATATAATATAAAAATACAAAGTGACATGGTAAATGTCAATCTAATTAACTAAGAGTTAAAACTAAAAGATAAGATTAATATAATGACCTAAACTTGTCTAAATTCTATTTTATGAGAGGAATTCGACCCATACCCACCTTATCTTCTAAATAACTCAATTTTGAGCTATTTAAAACCGAAATTGACTTTATAATAATATAATATTTCTAGTTATTCCAAAGGTGCCCCTCTCCTCTCTTATAAAAGGGAACCTCCTCTCCCTCTTCCTCACACCACTTTGAGCCTTCAAGCTCGGACAACCCCTGACAATTTCTTTTCTCCACTTCCCTAGAAACATCCTAGAGGTTCTGGTCTTCTTCAAAGACCTATTTTAGTGCCCTAAAAGGAGGTCTCAAAGAAGCACTTCAAAGAAGAGGTAATGTCCGTTACCGATTCGTTCATCTTTATTTCTTCTTCCACTTATTCTTCTTTAGTTGTTTCATTATGAAGTAATAACATCAGTATCACTCATATACTGATATGTTATTATAAGTATGAAACAACCCTATTTCACCATCTATCCATCCTACGGAAAAAGAAATCACCGCGTGTGCGTACGTACGGAATACCGTCTCCACGCCGTGGTGTAATCTATTTTCCACCACCACCTTACTTGGATGGGTATAATGGTGTAAATAATGACTATTTATGACTATTATAAAGTGATATTGATTCTGAAATAGTATACATACACTCCAATACAATTCTATGATCATAGGAACGATATCATCACTCGTGCGTACGTACAGAATACCGTCTCCATGATGTGATGCGACTCGTTCTACATGATCTTCATTTCATAATGATTATATAAATGAATTGAATGAATAAATATGATATATATTACACTAATACCATTCTGGAAATGAGGTATCTATAACCTAAATAGAAGAATAAGAATTTATTCGACAAAACACGCATAAGAACAAAAAGTAATAAACACCCGAATAACAAGTAGTAATGAAATATTAAGAATAATAAGCTAATAATATGACCATATATGATATCATAAAAATAAGTATGATTCTGTAATAAGTCAATAACATTATTTAAATCATTATACAGGAGGTTCGGACACGTACAAAGCATATCAGACCAAAGGTAAAGGAAATATCACAATCTCATTTTTATCTGAGATTGTTTATACTTTGGTATTTACTGGGGTGTATTTTATCATCCACATCCATGTTTCCTCAATATTTAATATTATTTCCATCCACCTACAATTTTTTAAATCCAATTTTACCCTTCGGTGAGTTTTTAGTAAAAGATATGAAAGGAATCTTTTGTCGTTTTTCGTACGAGGTACTTTTTGAATTTTCCGACAAAAGTACGAGAAGAATGTTTTCTTTTAACTTATACGACATGAATGGATTTTTAAAAAAATTATTTCTAAGAATATTCCCTTACAAGTTCTCAAGTTTATTTTTAATCAACTTCTTTTAGTTAGAATTTTATGACATGTTAAGAAAGGAAAAGTGTTTTTGAAGTTGAAAGGATATTTTCCTCAAGAATGGAGTTCAAGTGTTTTATCAAAATTATTTTCCATATAAGATAATAAAGGGTTCTGTTTTCATCCCTATTATTACATTTAATTGATTATGTTGTGATGGAAATATTTTTTTATGAATTCCTTTATCTTATATTAATTGTCTTATGATGTCATGATGTTTAAGATTCCTATTTTTATTACATGGGTTATGCTATGATGTATGGTTTTCTGATTTTGTGGCACACAGAAGAATGGTATCATTATGAGATGGGTGGGACCTATATATCCCTCCAATGCATTGGGTAAATATTTTATATCTCATGAGATAGACATGGCTGGAACGGTAGGTTATACCGGTTCAGTGAAACAGGACTGAAATGAGGGTGACTCGGTTCAGAAATGGACTTTGTCCACTAAGATAGTCTTGGAAATGAGTCTTGACTAATAAGATATGATTCTCTATGATTATGTGTGTATGACACAAAGTTTCATGTTTTAAGTTATGATTATTGGGATTTCATTTCACTACTATGATTTATCCAATGTTATGAAATTATGCTCTCTTTTGCAGGTTAAGATTTCCAAAATGTTATGTTCTTATGAAAATGATGTGATTGATATATCTTTTGTTTACCCTTACTAAGCATTTGAGATCACCCTTTTATGTTTTCTTTTCCCCAGGATATAAAGAATGGTTTTAGGTAAAAAAAAGGAAGATCTTTATGGGATATGTTGAAGATCTTTCACCACGATTAGAAGATTATATTCCGAGTTTCCAAAGACACTAAACTATTACGATCCTTGTGTGTGTGTTTTTGTTATGTACTAAGTATTCCGAAAAAGTAATGTAATGTACATGTACATAAAGCTTAGGGTCTCTACATTATGGATTAAATTTAGGGGATGTTTATATAGGATTATATATTTAGTTTCAAGGGTTGGAGGTTGGGTTTTATGGTCTACGAGATTAGGTGTTTTCCATTTAGGATGTAGGTAAGGGATTATGTTTATGGTGTAGTTCAATGATTTAATTTTAGGGTGGGTTATAGATTTATGATTTAATTTCTAGGGGATTAGGTGTTTAGGATTTAGGATGTAGGTTAGGGGTTAGGTTTAAGGTGTAGATTTAGGATTAAATTTAGTGGTGGGTTATACTTTTAGTTTTATGGTTAGTGGTTAGGTTTTATGGTATAGGGGATTAGGTATTTAGGATTTAGGGAATAGGTTAAAAATTAGGTATGGGGTGTTAGTTAAGGAAAAAATTCATAGGTATGTTATAGGGTTTGTTTTAATGTATAAGGGATTGGGTGTTTTAGATTTACGGTGTAGTTTGAGGATTAAATTTATGGGTGGGTTATAGTTTTTTTTAAATTTATTTTGGCTTTGGTGTTTAACTTTAAGGTTTATGTATAGATTTATATTTATGGTTGGGTTATATGTTTATTGTTAAGGAAAGGGGTTTGGTTTTAAGGTATAGGGGATTAGTTTTTTTTGGATTTAGGATGTCGGTTAGGGGTTATGTTTAGGGTGTAGGATAAGGATAAAATTTAAGGGTGGTTTATAGGTTTTGTTTTATGGTTATGGGTTAATTGTTAATGTCTAGTGGATTAGTTGATTTGGATTTAGGATGGTGGTTAGGGATAATTTTTATGGATTAGGTTAAGGAATAAGTTTTGGGGTGGATTATAGGTTTAGTTTTAATGTTATGGGTGTAGGTGTGGTTATAGGTTTAGTTTTAAGGTTCAGGATTGGGTGTTATGGTCAAGGATATATGGTGTTTAGGATTGATTTTGTTGGTTAGTGATTATTTATTGTATGTAGGTTTAGTTTTAAGGCTGGGTGTTAGGTTTTAAGGTCAAGGGGATGAGGGGTTTAGGATTTAAGATGTAGTTTATGGGTTAAGTTTATTGCATAGTTTAAGGATTAAATTTATGGGATGTTTATTTAGGTTTTAAGGTTTATAGAATTAAGTGTTTAAGATTTTATATGCAGGTTAGGGATTAGGTTTAGAGTATAGGTTGATGATTATATTTACATTTTAATTTGTATAATTGACAACTTCTTACACAAAAACTGATTATATTTCACATTATTATAAATTTCATATGTATTAACACCTATAGTGAAAAGTTAGAAACTTGTAAGAATTTAACAAAAATTTATTAGTTTAAATTCAGTGATTAATAAAACATCCAACCATATTAAACCATATATTTTCACACAACAATAAATAAAATTAAAAAAATCCTCAAAAAAAACCTAATTGAGATAAAAACCATGGAATAATGAACCGTTGTAAAACTTTTTTCCCACAATAGACATAAAATAAAATAGAAAATCAGGACTATGTAATGTTCTAAAATTAAAAAATATTAAAATATATATATTAAAAACAAATTATATTTTACAATATCCCAAAATAAGTACATATAAACATGTCATTGAAAGTAGAATTTTAAAATAGACTCACACCCATGGAAATAGAGGAATACAAGAGAATAAATAAGACAACGCAAGGAAATATTACTTCTAAAAATCACAACAAAAAAGTTTCCACAAATAGAGGAAGAAAATGCATTGGGGATGCCAAATTATTCTAAGTAGCGTAGGGGTGGCTAAAAACACCTGAGGAAGGGAAGGGGATGCCAAATTAGGTTGAGAAGGAGAGGGAGGCGGGAAAAATTAGATGATGGGAGGGGCCATATGAGGAGGCATAAGATCGGAGTTAGGGTTAAAATGTGGGGGGGGGGGGGGGGAGAAGCCCGAGTTAGCATCCATATTTTCTACTCTATAGCAACAGTTTTTGAAAATGTTGTTATAAACTATCCTATACCAACTATTTTTTAAGCCTTTTTTATATGATTGACCAAAACTTCTATACCCACGATTAATAATAACCATGAGTATAACTCTATTGGGATAAACTAGTTTTCTAATCGTGATTAGATATAAGGGATCGCATCCCAAGGGATCAAATAGTTTAGTAGTCTTGGAAAATTATATATATGATTGAATCTATCATTTCATTTGAAAACATAAAATACAACATAGTATTTTCTTTGAGAACATTATTATTTTCTCTAGAATATATTTAGATATTAATCATTGTACACTTACTAGAATCCTAAGGAAATGAAGAAAAATAAAAGGGTGAGCTAAGATCCTCAATAAGAGAATGTGTATAACTAAATATATCATAGAATAAATAAAGAATGAATAATATGTTGGTAATAAATAATGATTAAATAATTTCATATAAATAATAACATGATATTGAAACTTATCCATGGATATCATAACTATTTGAATAATCACATATAAATTTATAATCTATTTCATAATGATGAAATTCATAATGCTAGACATCTTAAGCTTATATTCGAGGCCTCTTGCCAAGACATCATACATAAATGGGTAAGGTATATGCCAAATAATCAACCTATTTTGTATCATGGGACTTAATGATGCATTAGAGGGCTATGTAATTCTAGGACCCACCCACCAATTAATAATTGTAATTAATTCATTATATGAAGAAACAATAAAACTTAATCAATATGCCTTAATAATCAATTACTATTCATATTGGAAGAACTAGTGCGCACAATGTCAATACATACCCTATCAAAATGATCATAATCCATCAAGAGAAATATAGTGGATGGTATCATTAGAGTATATCCCCATTAATTAATAATATTCATTAAACCATGTTTATATAAATTAAAATAATTTTAAAAGATCATCGAAATATTCCTTGAGGAAAACAACCTTTCCATTTTGAAATAAATTATTTAAAATCTACATTTTTTCAAAAAATATTATGAAAAACATTTTATTTGAAAAAAACCATGGAAAATTATAAAATATTCTTCAAATAAAAAAATATCCATAATAGAGTGAAATTGTTTTGTGTGGTAAACATTAAAACAAATATTTCATTCACACCTTTAGTAAAAAGTTTTTCATTTGAAAAATGATAGGAAGATTTATTTTAAATATTTGTATAGAAATTAAAACACAGGTAAAAATGAAGTTAATAAATCATTGGATAATAATAAAAAAATTCTTGAAAACATTTTATATAAAATATGGAAATGGGGGAAAAGATTCATAACTGAATAAAAAAAAACTCAATTTTTCTTAAAAAAAATCTTTTGTACTTTTATGTAATTTGAGAGAAGAAAATGTAAGAAAAGATTATAATTTCCCAAAATTATTATTTGAGGATAAAATATATGAGGTTTAATATAAAAGTATAAAATAACCCCCCAATGGAAATTTAAACATAAACAATTTAGAATAAGGATGAGATTGTGAAATAAACCCCTAACTCAAGTCCAACTTGTTTTTATTTTGTCATATTAAACTATCATATAATAAATTTATATTTATTATACATATATTATAGAACCATATTCATATTTATCATACCATATATTATCTAATTTTAATATTTTATCACCCATTTATTAACAATTCATTATTAACATCCTCATCCTAGGTGTTAACTATTCTATTTTTCATACATGTTTTGGTTTGATAGTTATGGTCCTTAAATCATGGTCATGATTTCTTCATATCCATAATATTAATCATTAAATTATAATTATATTTATATATTAAATAAAAATTTAAAATTATTCACAAAAGAGGATGTGGGAAATGAATCACATCAATTCGTGAAGGTGGTAGTCCACACGTATGCACAAATGCTATTTTAAATTTCCAAATGATATAAGGATAATAAGGTAAGTAATATATTTTATTTTTATAATTATAATTATGTCATAAATATCATATATATTATTTAAATCCATCATAATAACCATCCTTATTTGGTGGTGATGAAAAATGAACTACATTGTTATGTGGAGATGGTAGATCGTACGTAAGCATGAGTGATGCCTTCATTTTATATAGGATGTAAAGTAAATGAATAAGGGTTTTTACTCACACATAATAAAATTTTAATATATTTAATATATTAATTTTATTCTATGAGTGTCTTTATATAATATTTTAAGGTGGTATATAAAGAAGTGAAATGAAAATGCTCAGTTAATACGATCACCTCCTCTTTTGAAGAACCTCCTTTGGATCTCTCATTAAAGACCTTGGGGATGGGTTTTTAATAAGTAAAACACATCTAGAATGTATATAAGAAATTTAAGAATTTTTTTTGTAATGTTTTGGTAGATATAAGTGTCTTAAGAAGTGTGGGGAAGATATAAGAGGTGGTGTCCTTTTATAAGTGAAGGGAGGGCTACCCTTGGAATTATAAAAATTATTAAATTAATATAAATTAATTTTCATGTTATAGTGGAAAAAATTGATATATTTAAAATATATGATAGATAAATCAAAATAAACCCATAAAATAAAATTTATAACTTTTTTATATGGTGTTTTAACCCTTATCTCTTAGTTTTAACTATAATTAAACCTATTTAACGATTATTGTGATAATAATATTTTTACACATTAGGGGTTAATAAAGTAGATATAAAAGGAAAAGTAACCCATAAGTGGAAAATGGTTTATATTATCAATAATACAATAATCACTAATCCAAGGACAATATTTTTATTAACTTTAAATCATTTAATAAAATATTATTTAACATAAAATAATATTAAAGTCATTTTAGGGACTATTCATATAATTAATCTAATTTGTTTTTAAATAAACCAATTTATGGTTAAGTGGGAACCATAAAAATAAACAATAGAATTCAAAATTCAAAAGGTTCCCACAAAATGGTTTCAAAATTAAATTTTAAAATATCAAATTTTGAAAAAATCACAGTAAGCGATAATATACCACCTCAGTTAGCTAAAAATCTCAAACCTTACATGCAGTAGAAACCTCGAGACCTTGGAAAATTAGATTGACCCTCACTTATCCATCACGACATGGTTTTCACATGGTTATAAAAACCATACCCCTAATCATGCTGGGTGCCCCTTTGAACTAGTGGCTTGACACAAGGTTGGTGCATGGTTTGGCCAACCGTGCGGCCAAACCGTGCACCCTTATTTTTGAGGGTGAAATAACTAAATTTACATTTTTTAATGATTTTAATACACCTTTTCTTTCACTTGTCTCATCAATATTTTTTCTTCTCCTTCACACATGATCCCACTTCTCCCCTCTTTGTAGGGTTTTGTCTATCTCATTCATCTGGTGACTGAATCTCTCACTTTTGGAAGCATTAAAAATCCCTCAGTAAGATTCATCTTCCTCTTTATTCCTTTTCAAGGTTCCTCCATATTTTTTGCAATTTAGGTGTGACCAATTCTCCTTATTTTTAGGGAGTTTGATGATTTCTTTGATTTATACCACTCTAGGTCAATTCAAGCCTCAACAACAAACTAGTGGAGTGCTAATACATCGAGGTAGGTAGTCTAAGTATTTCCTGATCATTTCATTTATTTTTAAATAACGCACCATTGTGCTTCTCATAGAACCCTTCCAACGATGCTTCAAATACATTTAATAAATTAATTACCTTGGTTTACTATATAATTTGTGACCAAAAATTATTGAGAAAACCATCTGTGAGTTGTTATCCTCATTTTTGGTCACCTCTTTAGGTGTACCCACCTTAATAGACAATTTTCCCATGACTTAAATATTTTTAACCATTTATGAGTGTGTGTTGGAACTTGGTTAAATGCCTTAAATCAATAAATTGAATTGGGATAATTTATTGTCCATGAGTAAGGTCCTTGAGATTAATACCTCATACCTTATATTTAAATTCATATGGTTGATGTTTCAAATTAGATCCCACATGCCTTATATTTCATTGATTATGCTTGAGCCTCTATTATTACCTCATGTGTATGATTTAGGTCCCATTTATTGCACAAATTTCTTATTCCTAGTGCCTTATACTAAACACATTATTCCATGTTTTATGGATTGAATTGTATAACATGGATAGTTTGGTTAACTTTTGATATTGAGATAGTTATTGATGACATGTGGTTATATATGCTATGAAATTCCATACGTTCCTTGGATGTTATGTCACCTACTACATGTCATGATATAACTTTGGTTCTAACTTAAGGAAACTGTGGATGGAATCACTGTTCTTTGTTGGATCTACTTGATGCACTAAGAGTGATACTGGATTTCCTTGTATGGGCACTCTAGGAAGACTATTTAAACTTGTGAGTGGCATCGATTCCCTAGGGGAGAAACCATGGACAAACTCATTGGAAAGATGGCCACACCACACCTCAGGTGATACCAGGTCCCCTATGTGAGATAATTGGTATAGAATTAGAGTTCACCATGACATGAGTGATACAAGGGATGCCAAAATGGGTTTCCTTGGATGGAATCAATGGCATTAGTTATATTAGAGATAGTTGTAGCGACCCTTGGGATTCTTATAGATCGCCTTAGATAGGCTCAGGAATCCACCATTGTATTTGATGGGTTGGTTTATTGATTGTACATATGTGATGTATCATATTTATACTATGAGCATGTTTAAATTATGACATGATAATGTGACCGCCAAGCCAAATCACAATATTGGGGCCTTCCTACCTTGGTTGTTTCTTTTATGATGGACTATGTATCTACCATATCACTTGTATAGGTATTCCTTGGTTAAGATATATGTCTTATGTCAAAGATAATTGTAGTGGTTGGGAATCCATTTAGGAACCCATACAAAAGTTTTTATTTGTTTTTTTGTTTATTACCATACCTTTATTATTATGTTGCATTGCTCATTTATTCATTGCACAAAAAAGATTGGCCTAGACACCATTGGTGGAGGCCTACTAAGATTGTATCTCACACCCTACTTGAGCTGCCTTTGGTACCTAAGAAAAATTCATGATTACATGTATAGATAAAGGTAATCATGTATATTATTATTATTTATAGATTTATAGTTTTAGGATGGAGTATGAGAGTAAAGGAAAAAGCCTATGCTCAAGATACTAGTATAGAAGATTTTTGTTCTTTTGGTTGTTTCTGTATAGCATGTAGTATATGCCGATATACCCTATTCAGAATGTACTCTAATTTTTGTATAGCATAATTATTTTTATCATCATTATATTTATTATTGTTTTCTACTTTCATTAGTTACTAAATTCTCTTGCATGGTCTATTATTATTATGATGATGCTATTTATTCTGCTGTCTGTTTCTTATTTCCACTTCAACTATATATTATCTATCATTTTATACTATGATCACTCTAATATATGAGGTTACAGTCTCCCCACTAACATAATCTAGTTCCTATATACTAGTTAGTGGCCTCTGGCATTCAGGAAGGTGCGCTTGAGGTCTTATGGCTACCGTCTCGGGGCATCGTAATGTGGCACTTGGGGCAGGATGCTACAAAAATGGCACCAAGATTCCATATCATCGAATCATGGTTGAGGATGAGTGAACTAAAATCATAAAATAGAAAAAATTCAATAGTTATATATATATATATATTTAAATAATTATCAAATTATTTTTAACCTTAAATACATGATTTACCCTTTACCATGATAACAAATTTCTACCATCATTACGATTCATAATCACAAAAAATAAAGGGTCCTATTTACCAAATTTAAAACCCATGATTCAAAATATTCAATCCATTTTTCAGTATGAAATTTATTGAAGTGGTAGAGATAAATTTTAATAAAATTTCAAAAAATGAAATGAAAATTGTTTTTAGAAAAAATGCATTTTCAAGAAAAAAAATAAACTTATACCAAAATACAATATAACAAAAATTCCTATGTAATAAATTCATTTAATTATAATTAAAGGAGAATTAATTTACTTTAATATAAAATTAATAAAATAATTTTACTTTTAAATTATTTTATCTAATGAAAAGAAATGATAATTTTACTAAAATTAGTATTTTTTACTATTCACTAAAAAATAAATCTTTTTAGAGAAAGCCCCATAAATTTAAGCTAAGAAAATATTGACATGATAATTTAAAAAATGGTATTAATTTACTAAAACAGAATTTTTAAAATATGGTGAAAATTAATTATAATGTCCATTAATAAAATAAAATAAAAACCATTTTTAAAGAAAACATATTTTTGAAGCTTAAAATGACTTTTCTGAAAATTGAGTACTTATTTATCATGAATAAATCAATACATTTTCATTATATAAAACCTTTGTAAATATTTTTCATAATGTGGTTATTTTTATATTGACTTCCAATTTCTTTACTAGGTTAAAATGGTCACATTCAAATAATAATATTTTTATAGTATATCACAATTATATTAAAGATTGGTGTTGCATGTTAAAAAATATATCAATATTATTATTATTTTAAACTAAATTTTCAAGGTGTCATATTATTCCCCTATAAATAAACTGTGTCTTCTCAATTTTTATCTTGGCAATCAAGGGTTTAATATTTGAAAACACCTTTTTTGAAAACCTAAATCATACAAATGGATAATAAAACTTCATTTGAAAAGGGAAAGTGAGAAACATAAAGGTTAACTGATATAACACATAATTGGGTTCCCAGATTAGGAGAATATTAGTAATAAATGAAAATATATACATGGAGGAGAAAGATGATATTTAAAGAATAATAGATAGTGATAAAGAACATTGTCATGACAAAGTTAGTGATCACAAACCCATAAACCAGTAAGGGATAAAGAAGACCATTAATTCATTCGAAATGAAGGTAATAGAATAACATTTTTATTTCAAGCTCATTTTCATATATTTTAGGGATTATTTTACCATAAATATAGGGAACACTAAAAAATATAATTAATTAATTTATTTACATTTTATAAGAATAATTTCATCCTTTTCTTGTTCTTCAATAAATTTTAACTTCTATCTCATCTATTACTACAAGAAATGAATATTCAAGATTTTTTTCACAAATAAAGCACTAAAACTAACTTTAAATGAATTATAATATTCATTAAAGTATAAAAAGTTATTTTTCCCATCTCTATACAAAACCAAAATGGTTAGCATAATTTTAAATAATATTTAATATGAACAAAACTTTATATGAGGAACTACTACTATTGGATTAGTCTAATAATTCCTTGTTTTAATGATCAAAAATCATGTTTCTTATGTTATTAATTATTTATCTATTTTATGATAGGAAAATGAATTTATTGAAAAAATGTGAAAAATGGCTGTGAATTTAACTGACAACATGAGTAATAAACCTACAATATGAAGTGTTCAAGTGACCACACAATGGATTCAACAGATAACACAAAGACTTCAATAGACCATGAAGACAATGAGAAAAAAATTTCTACATGTTGAACCAACCACATCTTGAAATAAACCAATCACATGATGTACTTAAGTGACCGCATGAAGAAACCAAGTGACCATATCAAGTGATTGTAGGATCAAGTTACCACATGGCTATTTGACCTACTTACTGTAAAGATCAAGTGATCATGTCTAATTTATATAATAATAAAATTTTAAATTTCAATAGATATATTTTGTACAATTTAATGAGATTCATATCATTTAATAATTCCATATCAAAGTAATCATTGTGAGGATTATTTTATATATATTTTTCAATAGTTAATTCGATAAGTATTTATCATTAATAAGAAGACCACATCATAGATAGAAGATAGAAAAAAAATACACCAATATCAGACTAAATAACTCTATATATGCTTCCATGACACTGTTATTTTTCTTCTTAGTGAAGGATTTGTTCTAAGATTCTCAAGAATAGATTTAAAGTAAATTGATTAACCAAAGATGATTAGATATTGAGTTTCATCAACACACTCACTTTAATCCTTATTCTCTCTCTATTTTACTTTGCCTTAAAGAAGTTTTTATATTATTATTTATATCTATTATTGTATTCTCTTACTTTTTATTGGAGAGTACCATATGAAATTTCCTTGCACTTTTTTTATTTTTTATTCGATGAGTAACTGTAGAAGAGGATGGTTATAAACTAGACTGTCCTGTGTTCAATTGTATCTGTAAAAGCTGATCCAAGTTTTGGATCAAGTTTATTAGGATTTAATAAATGTTATTGGTAGTAGTTTACTCTCAAGTGGAGAGTATTAAGTTCCATCATGGAATTGGACCTCTTATTTTAATTTCTATTATGTTTTTTTATTTATTTTCTTAATCTATTTTTAACCTATTTTCACTAGTTATGTATTTTAATTTATTCTTCAGTAATTATTTTCTAATACAATTATTTTTAAAGAAAATATTTGATAGTTTAACTTTATATGGGATATATTTTATTTGGTGTGAGTAAAATACTTTCAAAAGTGAAATCAGTTTCAAAATAGTTTTAATTGAGTTTTGATTAGACTATTGAGAAACTATTTTAATGCATAAAAATACTTATACTTAATTTATTTTTCAATTGTGATATTAATTTATAAGGTTTTAAATTTATTTTAAAAAATATTTTAAATTGGAATCTTAATTCACCCCCTCTTAAGTGATCCACTAGGACCAACATTTGGTATCAAAATTCCATTTTTATTTATCTTTTTTTTATCTTTTACCTTGATTAAGTTCTTAACATGATAATTTTTATTTTTTTTTGTTTTTTTATTGATATTATAAATTATAAGTCTAAAGTTTATACTAAAAATATAACTTCTTACTTTAATGGACAAACTATGCTCTATGGGGAATAAAAATAAAAATTCATATTTTAGAGAATGGGTTTGGAATATGGAGATATATTAAAGATAAATATGAAAAACCTAAAAAAAATAAAAAAAATAATGGGATTAACTAATCAAATATTCTTATGATTCTACCTAAAAATCCATGAGTATTTTATTTCATTCTTTAAGATATGGTTAATTTAATAAAATATTTACTTGTGTTACTACTTATCAAATTTTGGATACTCTTACTATGTATCATGAAGGCACAAACAATGTTAAATAATTGATATTAAATACATATAATATAAATTATAATATTTTAAAAATGAAACTTGATGAATATATCTATGAAATGTATCACAGGTTCAATGAAATGATAAATACTATGATTTCCCTTGGAAAAATTAGATAACAAAGATCAAGTTATAAGGATATTGAGATGCCTACCAGATCATTAGAGAGGCACTATTTTCTTCATTCAAGAGTTATTTAGAATATAAAAACTACCAATCAATAAGTTAATTGGAAATATAATGATTTATGGATAATATCTAAAAGTGAATAATGAAGATGTTGAACCAAAAAGAAAATATGATTCTATTAAAGCATATCGATCAAAATTGAATAATGTTAAAAAAATGACACCATCAGTTGAAGCTATGTTTACACTGATAGTGATAATTAAATGGATCATTTATCTAAATTATTCAATAAGTTTTATAAAAAAATATGTTCTTTTAAATCAAATTACAAAGTAAAGTATGATAAATAATGTAACCAGATGAAATATTGGAAAATGTATGAATCCTCTTGAAATTACCTACTATGAGTGTAAGAGGAAATGACATATAAAATATGAATTTATGAAGCTTAAGTATAAGTATAAGTATGAATATAAAGATAAAAGACTAAAGAAATAAATGTAGGCCACTTTGATTGCAAATGAGGATAACTCCAGTGACTTAGATTCTAGCCATGAAGATGAAAATAAAAAAGAAAATCTATTCCATTTGTCTATTTCTTCAGAGGTACAATCTATTTATTTTAATTATATATATGAATAAACTAAAACATCAAATTAATAATTATAAGAATATGGTTATATACTAGAAGATCCCATTAATTAATTAGAAGATAAATAGAAAAATATGAAAAAGGTTCATATTTTATGTGTTGTTGATAAATATTATCTTTATATTTAAAATGAAAATAATGAAAATTAATTAAAATAAAATATTGATATAAAAATAGTCTTTGAAAAAAATATAAATGATTTGGAATAGTTTTTTAATAGTAGACAAAATTAAATATTATGTTGGGTAACAAAAAAAATCCTAAATCCAAATATGAAATTGAATATGAATCTCGATAGAAAAGGAATTAATATAAAAATTATTTTTTCATAGTTCAAAGAATCAAACCTTAATATCTAAATCTAAATAAACATCTAGTTTTAGAAAAAATTCTAAAACTTTTGTACCCAAATTCTTTTTTTGTCTATATTTTTATTATACAAGTAATATGCCTATGAAAAAAATACGGATTCTAAAGGATTTTATTTTTAACTTTTTTGGACCCAAGAAAATATAGATACCAAAATAATTTCTTGTTTGATTATTTTAGGAAAAAAGTTTGAAAATATTTAACAAAATTATATGGTATTTAGATATTGGATGTTCTATAAATATTACTAGAGATTATTCATGCTTCAAAAACCTTTTGAAAGTGGATGATTGACATGTCAAATTCAGTGATAATGAAAAAGTGAATATTATTGGACATAGAAAAATCAGTGATTCTAAATCAATTATTATTTATAGATTTTTATTTGTTTATGGATTAAAATATAACCTGATGATTGTTTTTTAGTTATGAGATAAATGTTTTAATGTTACGTTTGAAAACAATTCTTGTAAAATTTATGATTCCAAGAATGCTTTATTTTTTATTTAATTAAAAAATGATAATGATTATGATATAAATTTAGATTCTTTATTTTCTTGAAATGTACCCCTTTTTAGTTCCTTTCATATAAAACATTGTCTATGGAATATGAAACTAGGACACTACAACATAAAATCACTTAAAAGTCTTAATAATAATGTTTTAGTTAGGGACCTACCCAAACTAGAACTCCCTATAGACAAAGTGATCTATCCCTATCAAAAGGTATAGTACAAAAAAATATATTTCAAACCAAAGAAATAGGTTTCTACCACTCAACCACTATAATTGGTTCTCATGTATTTATTTTTACAATCTAGAGTTTCTTGTTTATTATTAAAAAACTATTCTTATACAATTATTGATGACTATTCAAGATATACTTGGGTGTTTTTCTTAGATAAAAAAGTTAATCCCCTTATTGTTTTTTTAAAATATAATAAATCACTAGATAACCTCATTGAAATCACTATAAAAACCTTAATAAGTGATCATGTCCATGAATTTGAGAATCAATATTTTGAATCTCCTTATTCAGAACATGTATATACTCACAATTTATCTACACCTTGAACACCTCAACAAAATATTGTTGTAAGAAGAAGAAATCAGACTCTTCATCAGATTTCCTAGACTATGATAATTGAATATGATTTACCTATCTATTTTTGGTATGAAGCTATTTATAGAACTTATTATGAAATCAACAGAGTTCTCATTAGGCCTATCTTGAAAAATAATTCATATGAGTTATATGATGGTAGAAAACCCAAAGTAATATACTTTAGAATTTTTGTATTCAAAGTATTTATTCTAAACATAAAAGAGAATTAGGAAAAGTTTACACAAAAAATCTATACATTATTTTTTCATGGTTATTCAACAATTCCTAGAGAATATATAGTCTTTAATAAAAAATATAATGTTATGGAATAATTTATACATTTCACTTTTTATGTGATAGATCCACATGAACCTAAGACTACTCTAGTAAACCTTGATAATGATATATCAAATTTCAATATCAATAATACCTCTAAAACCTCTAATCTTGTTGGTGATTTTCCTGATAAATATCCTAAAAGAGACCAAATATACCTCCCTAACCTAGAAGAATACTTGTAAGAACTATGGAATTCAATTACTAGAACCATTAGAATATTTAAAAACCATCCCCAAGATATTTTTGTAGTAAACTTGGATAAAGGTACTCAAATCCTAGCCTCACTAAGAAACCATGTTAAATATCAAGTCTTTTTGTCTCAAATTGAACCTAAGAACATAAATGAATAAATCAATGACGAGCATTGGGTGATAGATATGAAATAAGAATTTATTTAGTTTAAAAGAAATAAATTCTAGGAATTAGTTGATAGACCTAAATTATTTCTAACTACAAACATGAAGTGGGTATATATAAATAAGGTTGATGAGTCTAGAATAATAGTTATAAACAAAGCTAGATTGGGTGAACAAGGTTATAGTTAAGAAGAAGGTATTGATTATAAATAAACCTTGGAACTAATAATTAGACCTTAATACATTAAAATATTACTTTCATATGTTACACATCTAAACTTAAAACTATACCAAATGGATGTCAATATTAAAATTTTAAATGGGTATATTAGTGAGGATGTTTTTTTGATCATCCCCCTATATTTCAAAAACATAATTTTACAAATCACCTTTTAAAACTTTCTATAGCTTTATATGGTTTAAAATAGGCTCCTAGAGCATGGTAGGATAAGCCCAAGTCCTTCTTTATTTCATTTAGATTTTTAAAAGTCATAGAATATTATACTATATTTATTTAAATAAATTTAAAATATATTTTAGTGGTTCAAATCTATATTGATTTTATTATTTTTGGTTAATAAAAAAACTCATTGTGTATTGAATTTTCTAAAATTATTCAAAATTAATTTGAAATGAGTTTAATGGGTGAGTTAAAATTATTTCCTAGTTTTCAAAATTTTCAAGACTAATATGTAATATTTTTATACAAAATAAATACAAAATGAATCTTATAAAACGTTTTGGTATAGATATAACCAATGGTTGTGACACTTATATGAGTACAAGTGACAAGCTATGTCTAGAAAAAATTGGAAAATTAGTTGACTGGACTGCTTATAGAGGTATGATTGAGATATTACTATACATAACTACTAGCTGGCCTAATATTATGTTTAGTGCATGTATGTGTACCATTTTTAAAGTGAATCTAAATTAATATCATTAAAATTTTGTTAAAAGGATTTTTAAATACATCAAGAATACTATAATTTTGTACTATTTTTCTCTAAAGGCCATGAATTTTAATTAGTTAGTTATATAAGTATTAATTTATTTGGCTCAAATTTAGATAGGAAAATGACCTTTGGAACATGTCATATTTTGGTTAAGTCTCTAGTTTTTTTATTTTTAAAAAATTAGAACTCTGTTTCTTTATCTACTACTACAGCTGAATACATAGTTATAGGTAATTGTTGTGCAAAAATTCTATGGATGAAACACATATTACTAGACTAAGAATATAGATTCTAAAATTTCCCTATAAATTGTGATAATAAAAGTGATATTAATATTTCTAAGAATGATGTGTCTTATTCTAGGACTAAACATATTTATATAAGACATCACTTTTAGAGATACCATTTTTAAAAAGGTGATATTACTCTTTAGTTCATTGGAACTGAATACAAAAATTGTTCATATTTTTGAAAATCCTTTGAATGTATAAATATTGAATTATATCATACGTGAATTAATAATGATTAATTATTCATAAACCTATTATTTCAGTTTTTACCCATTGTGTTTTATTTAATTTGTGTTCTTAAAATTTTTTTAATTAATAATTGTGATATATTTATTAGGATTTATCGTTATTATAATTTCGTTTAATTTATATTTAATTTTATAGTTTTTTTACTTCGGTAACAAGTATCTATAAGTAAAGTTCCTACAGTCAATTGAGTAACAGTGAGAACTTGGTCATGTGATTTTTTATCCTACTATAAACTTTCCAAGTTGTCATAAGTCATGTCATACGGTAATTAAACTAACCATTAATTACTTAAGTTACCATATGAATGATATTACATTCAGTCAACTTACCATGTTTATTCAAGTTTTAAAGTATTATTAAGTTTTATGGCATGATTTATCTTCAGTTATTATTTTTATCCATTTTAATTTTTTTCTTAAATGATTGAATAAACTCAAATAATAATTCAAAATGATAAAATCCTATCTATATTTTTTAAGCCCTAGATACCGTATCTTCCAAAAATTACTTTATCAATACCCTCATTCTCTTGAAATCAAACCTGAGCCTCCACATTTTTAAATCTCAGTGAAATATGGTTAGAGTGAAATGATCTCTCAAAGTCGCATCACATCCTACTTCATATCCCTCAAAGAAATAAAATAATAGTAAAGATAGCTCAAGTTATTCAATAAAACCTCACAACTGTCATTTCATAGATTGAATGGTGTGTATAGAAAATTAATTTGATATAATCGGAATACAGTTGAGAAATTTGTTAGTTTAAAAATCTATTTATAAATAAGGATGGGATGATTGGTTTAAAGATAATGGTAAAACTTTTAATACTAAAATAGTTAATGATTTGTTTTGTGAATATGGAGTTTTATGCTGGTGATATAAGTCACACTATTCAAACTACTATAAATGGAGAGGAGTTTATATTTTCCTTGAATATGTGGGATAAGAGTGTGAAATTACCTCATATAGAAGAGTATAAGGATTATTAAAGTTCCTATAATATTGATCATGATCACTACGATATGGTAAGTTCACTTGAGGTGTTAATATAAAATATAACTCTTAGAAGACTTAATTTTGAAGAACTAGATCGAGAATGTAGAATGTTGGTGAAATTTATTAAAATTTTTATTTTTCTTAAGAAATGAGGTCATCGGTATTTTAAGACATTGGGATTTTATTTTTCTATATTTGATGAAAATTGGAGTTTGGATAAGACTTTCTAGGTATATTATGAGACACATAGAAGATTTTTGTAAACCCTCTTAAATATTCACATCATTTCCATATCCTAAGTATATTTTAGCACTCTTAGAGTAAAAGGGACTAGTTACTTAGGTTGATGAAAAAATATTTTCATTTGATGATTTTTTCATTAATCAGAAGCTTTGTAGGAATATAAAGGTCAAATAGAACCCATGGAAAAGAATTTGGGTAGTTTATAGTGACAATATTTATAAAAAAACAAATTCGGTTAAGGATCCAGTGAGACCAAGGGACAAATTTGATCCAGGTCTAGAACCTGATGAAATTACTATACATTATTCTAAGGAGAATCAAGGTGAATTATCTAGTAAAGAAGGAGAGGATGAGGCTATTGATCTTGATGAGTAAGCAGGGGAAGCACATGGGTATTACACGATTTTTTCTCCTATTAAATCTTCTATATCTCCTAATTCACCTCTATCTTTACCCTCTTAATAAGAAGATTTAAGAGATGATGATATTATTGATATTGAATTATCTATGAATGATTTTATTTAAAATATAGTTTGGGAGGATATTAATTCAAATGGAATAATAATAAATGAATACAGTAGTGAAGAATAAATTTCTTTAAGTCCTATGATGGGAAGTACTCCAAGGACTTGTAAAAAAGATGCAAATCCTTCAGGGCAGGAATATTGTGACAATAGTGATCATGGAGGTAGTCTGCCTAAACATGGTGGACCCTCTATCTCATCTAGTCAAAGTTCTCTTGAAGGGTCCTTGATTACTCCAATAAATATATAAGAAATGGTTGAGGTATCTCCTTCTATATCATTATTGCCCATTGATACTTTGAACTTATTAGTGGAACAAGTGCTTGAAGAAATGTTTATCCCTACTCCCACAAAAGATGTTGTGGAACCAGTTAATAGTGGTGATAAAACACCTCTTGGATATACTCAAATATACTATTTTGAGGCTATTAAATAAGGAACTATTGAAGTTAATGAGTCCAAGTCTCTGAGAACATATCTTATGATGATTAAAGGTGAGTTTGATATTAGGAAATATGCTCATAAGAAATACATACCTATCCATCCTACCTTTTATATGACTAAGGAAAATTTTCATGAATTCAAAACCAATTTTAGGAATGTGTTGAAGGAAATATTCATTAGTTTTGGAAATTCAGTTGAACCCATTAAATAAGAGGATATATCAAGGATAGTCTCTTTTATCATTGTCCAATGTCAACCAAAACTTCACCTCAAGATAGATCAGATGAAGAATGAAATTGATAATCTAATAAGTCAAGTTGGATATTTGAAAGAATATCTTGAAGTCATAATGCTTAAGTTGAGTAATGATTTTTTTAATGTCATTTCCAAAGAATCTACCTTAGTTGTAGCTTCTCCTGTGCCTCCTCCTATTGCACCTCCTACTTCAGTACAAAGTACTTTCAATGAAGATATAATCAGAAAACTTATGAGGGATGAGTTAAAAGTATTATTTGATTAATATCATAAGACTAGGGAGTTGGTACTTGATGGATTTAAAATTCATGCTACAAAGAATTTATAATTGGTAAGAATTGATGTTAAGAAAGTTTTAAGAGATAGAAACATAGTAATAAGGGCTATTAACTTTTATCTTAGTATAATATTCACTAAGTCTGATATGAAGACCTTGTTCAGATCCTTATCTTGTGGTCTTTGAATTCCTCTTATGAATCAGGAATTCAAGATTCATGTGGAGATATTGAAAACTATAAATTCTACAATGGGAGTCTCTTTGGAGAAAAACGATTTTTTTTTCAAGTCATGGAGTATGATTATCAAGATTTGAAGGTTTTTAAAAAGATTTTGGAGACTTACCTATACCGTATTAATACTTCAATTCTGGAATCTCCATCTCCACCTATGAATTTAAAACCTACCTCTACCGCTTCTTCTTCCAATCCTTTTAGTCTGAAACCCCTTCAGACTATTCAGTATCTCTAACATTTCTCTAGGTGTGTGGTTATTCAAGAACCTTCAATAATCTCTCAACCCTTGTCTACACCTCCTACTCCATCCTCCATATCCAAAACGAAATATTTGATCTTTCCTTTTGACATCAGAGATCCTGATGCTTCAGATTCTAATTTTTATTAGAGTCTATGATAAGGTTTTTTTTTCATATTTATATTCAAATGTTTTATCCTTTTTTCAATTTAATTAAATATATTAATTCCTTAATATATTTAATTTTATTAATTTGTTTATTATATTTATTTATTACATCATCTAATATATTTTTGATGCCTACATTATAATTTATCCATAACTCCTATATACTTTTTGATAATCCAAAAAGGAAGAGTATAATATGGTAGTCCATAATATTATATCTTGAATTATTTTACTTCACACTTACTTATATTATTTATAAAAATTTAATCTTCCATGATTTGTGATCATAAAAATGGGGCTATTTTTGGATTTTCCCAATAATTATTTATTTTAATGCTCATAGATCATATATCTAATGTTATTAATGATTTATTTGTTTTATGATAGTAATTTTTTTTTAAATTTGAAAAATGGATAAGTCTTGAATTGACCACATGAGTAAAAAACCTACCACATGAAGTGTTAAAGTGACCTTATAAAGGATTCAATCAAATGCATGAAAACCTTAACCGACCATGTAGACATACTGTGACATTTTTCTAAGTGTTAAACATACTGCACCTTGAAATTATCCCACCACATGAAGAAATTAAGTAATCGTATGAAAAATTTTAGTGAACACGTGAATAAATCAAGTGAATACATAATCAAGTGACAACATGCATATTTGGCCTACTTACCATGAAAATGAAGTAGTTGTGTCTAATTAAAATAGTAAGGATTTTTTAATTTCCAATGGATATATTTTGAAGTAATTAATGAGATTCATAATAGTTATAAATTATATATTAGATTAATCAATATGAGGATTATTTTATGGATATTTTTTAATGTAAAATTATAGAAGGATTTATCTTTAAGAAGAAGACCTACTTGTAGAAAAAAGGTAAATAGAGAGTACACTGAGATCAGAATGACTACTTGGATCTATTCTTACAAAACACTTTGTTCTTTTTCTTCTCAGTGCATGATCTGTTTGGAGATTTCTAAGGAAATATTTAAAGATAACTGATCAACTGGATATGATCATAGATTAAGATAAATAAAAACACCATCTTCACTCATTATGCTCTTTCTATTTTACTTTACCATCGAGCTGTTTCTATATTATACTATATATATATATATATATTATCATAAACTCTTTCATTGTATTAGAGAGTACTATATAATGTTTCCTTACTCCTTTTTATATCTATTATCACATGAATAAATGTGGAAGAGGATAGTTATATCCTAGAATACACTATAGGTAATTGTATCTATAAAAATGAATCTGGGTTGTGGATCAAGTTTATTGGTTTAATAGTCATGTTTGGAAGAAGGTGACTTTCAAGTGGGGCTGAGAAAGTTCCATCTTGTATCTTACCCTATTATTTAAATTTACACTATGTGTTCTTATTTATTTTCTTAATATATTTTCAACCGATTTCACTTGGTCACATCTTTTCATTTATTCTTCACTGATTATTTTTTTTTTTAAATTGTGATTTAGAAAGAAAATCTTTGATATTTAAAATTTATATGTTATATATTCTATTTGGAACGAGTAAAATATTTTTACAAGTTAAATCTTTTTCAAAATAGTTTAACTAGGTTGTGATCAAACCATTGAGAAATTATTTCAAAGAATCTAATTATTTATAATTTATTTATTATCTGGTCTATTTTAATTGAGGGGTTTCTAAATTTATTTTAATAAAAAATTAATTTAGAAGCTCAATTAACCACTTATTGAGTTTCCCACCAGAACTGAAAACTAAATTAATCTTTAAATATTCAACAATAACACTCAAAGTTCAAATTATATAATTCTATAAGTAATTAACATTAAAAAACTTCAAAAATATTCATGAGAAAGCTGAAAACCCAAATATAAAAAATATTTGATCCCATATTCTTCTGAGATCAAATTAACATTTATCTCCAATTTTTTCACTGATAAAGTCATATACCAAAAATGTATATGACCTATCATATAATCTCTAAAATATAATAATCTTTCCCATAAATTACCATAATCACAATATATCTAAAATAAAATCATATATGATTCCAAAAGATAGGTCAATATTTATTATTCAAATAAAATCCTATTTTAGCCAAAAAATATTTTCATTTACCTTAATTATATAATATTACCAATATAGTGTAATTATTTAATAATAACTATAATCACTTATTCACAAAATAACTTTTTAATCCTATGGTTATATATATGATAAAACATATTTTCGAAAAATATAATAAACATTTTATCCTAAGTAACCATATCAACATGAAATATCATATTAAACCTAAAGGTTATCAATACCTTTTAACTTATCTCCACAAAATATAAAACCATTCGTCCTCAAAGACTTTTTTCACTAAAATACATACCAAACCAAAGGGTTTTATTCCCATAAATTCCTTTGAAAATATCCTTAGCCATTTTAAACTCTCATTACATAAAACTTCAAAAGGGTAATCTATGAATTTAAACCTATGATCAACCTTATAATTATAAATCCTTGACAGTTTAGGTTTATCCCATATCATTATGGAATATCATAGTTTTCTATAGGTTATATCCACTCATTAAATATAGTTGTTCATAAAGAAAATGTGTGTAACCCAATCATATCCCCAAGAGTGTCTAGTTAGGTGTGTAGTCTTAAATCCACTCATCATGCACTAATGATGATCGAGATAATAACTAATTCACCCATTTCATAGTTGTTACCCTAGGTGTATCTTTGAAATATCCCTATACACTTTCCATTATCTAGAAATGGATGTATTTTCTAATAAATTCACTTAATCTCTAATTTACTAATGCTTCATAATATCAGCTTATACATAGAATTATCCCTATAATATATCATAGGATTATGTTATCTAATATATGTTTTCATAAATTTAGTTCCAAATGTTTATACTAAACTTTCTATGATACCAACTATAACACCTAGACTCCAGAATCCTAGATCCATTAGTTACTTTATGAAACTGGAACTAGATACAAGTGATCACATCCTGATGGATTGAGAAGTTTAGTAGTACTTTAAAACTAGATACATGCTTGAATCTCACATTATATTTGAAATAATAAAATACAACATAAAATTTTCATTGATAGAATTATTATTACTTCTATAATACTCTTATATATCAATCATAATCCACTTCCTATAATCTTGGGGAATAGAAACCAAATAAAAGTGTGATATCAAATTCTTAGTAAGGGAATGCTTATAATAAAATCCATTATGGAATAAATAAAGTATGAATATTATCTCATGAATAAATTATGATAAAATAATTCCATGTAAATAATAACATGAGCTTGAAACATATCCATGAATAATATAACTATTTGAATAATAACATGGAAATTAATAAATGATTTCAGAATTAAGAAATTCATAATATTGGGGATATTAACTTACCTTCGAGGCCTCGTGCCAAGACATCTTACATAAATGGGTAAGGCATGTGCCAAATACCTAACCAATTTTTTCACACGAGACAAACCAATGCATCAAGGGGTTATACAATTTTGGTCCCCACCCATTATTTTATAAGTCCAATTAATTCATCATAATAATAAAAAATATAACTTAATCAACCTGCCTTAATAATCAATAACTATCCATATTGGAAGAACTAACATAAAATATTTCAAAAATCTACCCAGTATAAATGATCATAAGATATCCAAAGAAATATGGTGGAAGATGTCATTATATTATATCCCTAGTATAGTGTAATATTCAACAAAGTATGTTGATATAGATTAAAATACTTTTAAAAATCGCAAAAATATTTCTTAATAAAAATGCCATTTTTATATTTAAATCACTTATTTAAAATCTAAATATTTCTAGAATTATAGGATTTTTTATTTGAAATTAACCTTGTAAAATTTTAAATTAATTTTCAAATAAAATAATAGTCATGATAGTGTGAAAATTCATTCGAGTGATAAGAATTAAAATAATTATTTTGTTCACAACTTCGGTAAAAAGTTCCTTGTTCAGAAAATATCAAGAATATTACTTTTAAATGTTTTTATATAAGATAAAACATAGGTAAAAATGACTTCTATAAATCATTGGAGAATAGTAAAAACATTATTGAGAACATTTTAAATAAAATATGAGCATGGAAGAAAATGTTCCTGGCCGAATAGAAAAAAAGTTGGATTTACTTAAAAACATTATTTTAGAATTTTGAGTACTTATAGAGAAGAAAATAAAATTAAAACTTTTAATTTATAGAAATAAATAGTGGAGAATAAAACATATGTGGTTTAAGATAAAAATTTTATATAATTACCCCAATATAAACTTAACCATAAATAATCTTGAATAAGGATGAGATTGCGAAATAAACCCTTACCTCAAGTCCAACATACTTCGTGTTTATTCTTAAACTACGGTATAATAAATTTAAATTTATTATAAATATATTAAAAAACTATATTTATAGTTATAATACTATATATTATTCACTTATAACATTTCATAACCCATTTATGAACAATTAATTATTAACATCATCATCTCATGTGTTAATTGTTCTGTCTTTTATACATGTTTTGGTTCGATATTTCTACCAATTTCATATTGGTTATGATTTAATCATATCTAGAATATTAATCATGAAATAATTATCATGTTTATACATTAAATAAAAATTTATAATCATTCATGAAAGGCATACATGAGAAACAAATTGCATCACTTCATGGAGGTGGTAGTCATCTCGTATGCACGAACCATATTATTAGTTTCCATTATATGGGATTGTAAGAAGGTAATTAGTATATTATATTTTAATAACCACAATTATTTCATAAAAATAATATATATATATATATATATTCATTAAATCCATTATAATAACTATCCTTTTGAGTTTGTGAGAAAAAAAAAATTACATCGCTACGTGGAGATGTTAGGCTGTACGTATTCACAAGTGATGTTTTCATTTTCTATAGGATGGAAAGAAGATGAATAAGGGTTGTTCCTCCCAAATAATAACATTTAAATATGTTAAATATACGAATTTTATTATATTATCATGGTTATATAATATTTTAAAGAGGAACATGAAAAAGTAAAATGAAAACACTCAGTTAAGATGATTACCTCCTCTTTGAAGAACCTCCTTTGGATATCTCTATAAGGACAATATTTTAAGAATAAAAAAATATATAGAATGTAGATAAAGAATTTAATAATAGGTTTTATAATTTTTTGTTTTATCTATGTGTCTAATTAAGTGTGAGGAAGAGAGTATAGGTGGTGTTATTTTATAAGTGAGAGGAGGGGCACCCTTGGAATTACTTAAGTATTAAATTAATATAAATTAATTTTAACATTCATGTGGAAAAAATGGGTTTTTTTGAATTTGTGATGAATATAAGTCTAAATACTATCATAAAATAAAATTTATACAAGTTGATGTGGTGTTTTAACACTTATCTCTTAGTTTTAACCCCCCACCAACCCTATTTAATGATTACTGTGATAATAATATTTTTACACATAAGTGGTTAATAAAGTTTATATAAAATGATAAGTGACCCATAAGTGCATAATGTTTTATATTAGAGACCGTATACCATTCATTTTTATGAATATAAGTTTTTTATGAATTTTAAATCATCTAATAAAATACCATGAAAGTCATTTTTGGGACTATTCATAAAAAATATCATGACTATAATGTAGTTTGAATATAAAACTATAAAAAATCAATAATATATTATATTTATCTAAAAAATTAATGCAACTCCATAAATAACCTAAAAAATATTACTTCTAATGTTTTTAAAATCATTTACTTTCTTTTTCTAATGCTTGCACAAGCATTGTGTTAGTGTTGTGTATGCATTTAGGGTAATTCTATCATCACTAAAAATTAAAAATAAATTTTCATCAAAGTTTTTTATTAATATTCAATAAAATTTATAACTATTCATAAGTTATTTTTATCCCAATAAAAAATTATTAAATCTATTAAAATCAATAAAAAAAGATTTTGGAAGTTTCCTTTACTTAAAATAATTTAACGATCTTTATAAAAAAGAAATGGAACCAAAATTTCATATCTTCAAATAATGTATGACTATGGTTGAACTAAAATCATATAATAGAATAATTTTAAGATTTATAGATATTTTAAATCCTTATCACATTATTTTAACCTCAATGATCCAATTCACCCTCAACCGTGATGATAAATCTTTATCATGGTTACTATTCATAATCAGTAAAAATAAAAGGGAAATATTTAAAACAAATAGACCTCATGATTAAAACTATGTAATTAATTTTTAAATATTCATTTAATATAATTTTTATAAATAAATTTTAATATAATGTGTAAAACACAGTGAAAAACAATTTTTACAGAAATAAAATTTTAAGCCAAAAAATTAACTTGCACCAAAATTAAGTTTAATATTGATCCCTCAAAATTAATTATATTAATTATATTTAAATTAGGATTATGTTATTTTACAATAAAATTCAAAACATAATTATATTTTTAAATTACTTGATTTAATGAAAAGAATTGACAGTTTTATAGAAATAAGTATTTTTCACTATTTACTCAAAAATAAATATTTCTAGAAAAAACCTAGAACTTCACCCTAAGATAATATTGAATTGATTATTTAAAAAATTATATTAATTAACTAAAATAAAATTTCTTAAATATAGTAATAATTAATTATAATGGCCTTGCCAAAAAGGTAATTAAAACCATTATAGAAGAAAACATATTTTTAAAGCATCAAATGACTTTACTAAAAATTGAGTACTTATTTATTATGAATTATTAAATGAATTTTCATTATATTAACCCTTTATATATATTTTTCGTAATGTGTTTATTCCTATTGATGCCACCAATTTAATGGATAGGTAATATTGGTCACATTTAAATAATAATTGTTTTATATTATATCACACTTTACTTAAAACTTGATTTTGCATATTAAGGAAGATATCAAGCTTATTATTATTTTAGAATAAATTTTAGGGGTGAAGATAAAGTAAAAATTTAATAAACGTAGAAGTGTAAGTCATTTGGCAAAATCCTTTGGCTGAGTGTATGTCTTTATCGTAAGACTATGTGAGAATATGTATTTTATACTTTAAAATAATTTTTAGAAAGCTGTTAGAGTATCATTAGAATTCAAAATATATCATTATAAGACTTTATGAATGCAAGTATTTGGAAGATCCCAAAAAAAGACTCAAAAATTTATAAAAACTTTTAGTAAGCCTCTAGATGAAAAATTCACGTTTTGTAGAATTAAATATGATAAATATGAAATAAAATAGGTTGATGTAAGAGTTGATCTTTTAAGATTAAAATATCACAAACACTTGGTATGGTGGGTGATTTAATTAACAAATAAAGAGGTAAAATGATCTTTATCCATGAAAAGGGAGGATTGAAGTAATATTTAATGAGCTATGTAAAGGTTATATGGACATACATAAGGGTAAATCCTAGTTTCATTAATTTTTTAATTATGAGGAAATTAAATCTAATGATTCTCATTTGTGATTTCAAGTTCTTAACATTATTAATCTTATTCAAGACATGATATGATCCTATTTTGAATAAAATCGAAGTGTGATCCATTTACTGCGTTCTTTGATGAATAAATTGAATTTATTAAGTTTTTAAGGATAATAAATATTCAATTACATAAAAGATCAAGTTGCACAGAAGTGATCAAAATTTATATATCTAAGGTTGTTTGAATTCTCAAGTGGAACTTGATTGAATTATATGTACTTTTCTAATATATTAAAATGACATTTCTTCTAGATTTCATAAATCTATAAATAAAAGATGAGTTTGATACCATAAATATGTTTTACTATTTACTTATTTTATAACTATGGTGATATGAAGATTGGTAATTTAGTGGAAAGATGTTGTTATGAAGAATAAGAAGAATCCGATCTTGGAGAAAAATTAATAGCTATTTTTATGGATATGTTTTAAAAATGAAAATCATTTAATAATGATATTCCTAGAATACTACTTCAGTTGAAAAAGAAGTGTAGGAGAAAAAATGGGAACCTAAAATGGGTATTCTATCAAAAATATTTTGCATTGGTATCTATTTTTTCTTCTCTATATACCATTAATGGTATTCAGAAAATAAATAATGTATTTAATGAAACACTTGTGCATGTGAGTTGTGTGGATCTACAGGTGAGTAGAGATGAATAATATATGAATCCATAAAACAAAAGAAGAAGATACTAATATTGAGGATGCATAAAAAACCTGAGAATCTAAGAGAACCGAATCTCTTAAAGAATAAGAAGGGGAAGAAGGATCTACTATATCTAGTAGTGAGGAAGAAGAAATGATAACCGAGCCTATGTAACTTACTGGGTCTCGAATAAAGAGAATAAGAAGAATTTTCTAAAGCTATGGATGAGTTTCTATTACAAATTTATATACCTGAGATTATTGTGATAAGTTTAAAATAAGAAGTGTTGAGCTTGAGTGTGAAACTATAAATTCTAACGAACTAGAAGCTCCACATAGAGTACCAGAGACTGAGTTACAAGTAGCTTTGTTATAGATCTATAGGCTATTGAAGACTCTTAGGTGAGGAAGCATATCAGTTTTGTGGGTGTATAGAAATATCTGAAAAAATTTGATGATCTACTACATATGGAGGAGAAGAAAAACAAGCTGAGTTGGCGGGATTCCAGTTTGAAGATTTTATTTGGGATGTAATACCATTTTACATGTGTAATACTGTAAACTCAAAACTTGTGTATGGTTTTTTTGGCTTCATAATGATTTCTAGATAACTCAACTTTTATTAGTGATTTGATTTTAGTGGGGAATCCTTGACTTGGAAATCCCAATCATGAAAAGAAGCAGGATTCACAAGAGGGGATAGACCTTGTAAAAACACATATGCTATTTACTTCTTTTCTACATTACATATAGGTATATTCTAGGTAAAACAACCTAAGATCCAATTTTCTTAACCGACATCAGATGTTCAATTCCAAATGTGTTAAGAAAGGTTTAAATTAAAGAATTTAAATTTGGTAAAATTGATCCACACTTGATTCACCCACCCTCTAAGGTGTTTCTACATGGTCAACCGGGCCTAACAAGTTGTATCAGAGCATATATTCCCTTTGATTGAATCCATCTTTAAATATTTACTGAATTTAATTTTGATTAATGAAGTGAATATATCAATATTTTTTTGAATTTGATACTTAGATGAAAGAACCGAATTAATACCCTATTTTTACACAAGTGGAAGTATCCCTAAATACTATTGAAAATTGGATAAAGTAAGAGGCAAAAAAAAAACTAAGAAAATCTCAAGGAATAAAGATGAATCACCCCTAACTGAAGTCCATCATGGTGGCAAGTGTTTAATCAATTACAATGAGAAATAATCATCAGGTGATGATAGATAAAGATTTATTGGAATTACATACCTTGTAATCAATAAATCACTTGGTTATTTTTATTCTGAAATTAAGGAGTATCTTGAAATTTTCCCAATGAAAGTTGTTGCACACATAGTGAAAAAATTTAAAGACTAACGAATGAGAAGTTACTTTTAGAACATGAGGCTAAAATAATAGAGGATGCATTGTACAAATAGTTTGAAAAAATGTAACAATATCCCAAGAATAGATAAATAAATGGATTATTCAGTTACACTTATTAATTAAGAACATGGTTAAATAAATAGATAATTGAAAAGGGATTCTTGTGAGAAAATTGTTCTTGAAGAGGTGATTCGTTCACTTGTGAGACTGTATAGAATTTCTAAGGAATTAAAAGAAACATAATTGGATGTGAAAGCAAAAAGAGTGTAGGAGTTTTGAATATCCTTAATTAAAGAAAGAAATATGTATAATGAACATGTTCAAATGATGTAGAGTGATGGGTAGAATAGGCTGAGCTCAATTGATATTAGAAAGAATTTTATCAGCATAAAGTGACTTTTGATGGAGTTGAAACTGAACAATTTGGAAATTATCAATCTTGAAATATCCCAAGTTACCAAGAAAATAAGTGCTGCTACTCAGGTTTCTGATAAGATTCTCTATCAATAGGGACAATCCATAGTGGTAAAGAGAGAAAAAGAAGTGTGGGGGAATCTTCCACTTCAAGCACATGGAAGAAGACCACACACAATGCTAAAAGAGATACATGTACTAAATCTAATTATTCAAATAGGTATTGAAAAAAATAAAAATTATAACACATTGATATTTTATAAAATATATATTTTTCAAATAAATTTAATTTCTTTGATAGCTTTAGTCACATGTAACAACGAGTTTTAACGAACCAAGATATAATATTAATATTACTATTTAAACATAATTATTATAACCTAACTATTTAAACTATAAGTATGAATAGGAATAAATAAATTTTAAAAATTATGTATAATGGTTTTATGTAAATAAAACAAGTTGGTAAAAATGTAATTTTTTAGTAAAGTATTTATATGTTCTAAAAATACAATTTTCTCAAAAAAATGTATTTATTACTTTCTATGAAAAAATATTTAAATTAATTATTGAAAATTTGTGATAATTTATTTTTAAATATTAGCTTTATTTTTTGAATTAACACATTAAAATTATCTTATTACTTTATTATAATTCTCTGAAAAGTTTAATTTTTCAAGGAATAGTAAAAACATATTGATTTTTATTAAAAACTGCCTTTTCCCTTAATGAATTCACAAGATACAGTTTTTTTAATATAGTTTTAAAAGTATAATTAGTTCAATTATATATTTATTAATATAATTTAATTCATTTTAATCAATTTTATATTGAATTTTTATATCAAAACTTTCCATACTTTTGAAAATTTTCTTGTTGGAAAAGCACTCTTTCATTGTATCTACGAGATTAATATTAAATTAAAATCTATCACTTATGTGGTTTGAATTTGATAAAATAGATTAAATATTTTGAATTAAAATAATTTATATTCTATAACATGTTAAAATTAATTTCTTATCATAAATATTAATAAATAAAATAAAAATTAATTACTATGATTAAGTTTAAAAGGGTTTTTTTTCACGTTATATACTCTTGTGTTAAATTTAATTATTGATACACATTATATTTTTATTTATTAATTTTTATTTTAGTTTTGGAATAATTGGTTATAAATTATCTAATAATTATCATTTTAATTTTATTCTGAAAGTATAAATCACCTAGGTAAATAAAAAGATACAAGTTACTGTTGTGAAAACTAAAATGGTAAAATTAAGTAAACTTAATGGATAAATAATAACATGTTTAAAAAATGATTTTTTGTGTGTTTTAGGGGTGAATTTTTAACATATAATCTAGTAAATATATTATTTATCAATTTTTTAGTCACTTAGGGTGAGAGTGACTTTACATTATTGAATAGTTTTGAGAATTTACAAAAATTCCACTTCTCCTCAATTATAAAAGGGAACTTCCTCCCCTCACTTATTCACACCTATTAAGAAATTTAGATCAACCAAACCTTGAAAAAATATATCCCTAGAATCCTTATTAATTTTATATAGAATATTTTCTTCCAAAATACCAATCCTAATGTCCCTAATAAGAGATCCAAAGGAGGTCATTCTAAGAAAAGTTAATTGTGATAAATAAGAAATTTCTTTTTTACTTATTCTTATACCACCTTTAGTCATATAATAATAATTAAAATATAATAACAACAATATATAAAATATATTGAGATTTTATTATGTTAATTTTCTAACCTAAATCTATATACTCTCCCTTCAAAGGGGAAACAAAGCTTTCGATTGTGTGTATCGCGAACTACCGCCTCACGAACTAATGTATTTAATTTTCCATCACCACCTATCATGAATGTATATAATGATAGATTTAACATAATATATGATATTTATGAAAGAAATATACTTATTCAATTATAATATCACATATAATTTTTTACTTCCCATTTTTTGGGAA
Source organism: Viscum album (assembly GCA_963277665.1). NCBI lineage: Eukaryota > Viridiplantae > Streptophyta > Magnoliopsida > Santalales > Viscaceae > Viscum > Viscum album. The sequence continues at coordinate 596,456,349 of OY728134.1, read as the reverse complement.
TACAATAACGACGCTCGTGTGTACGACAGACTACCACCTCACAAACCAATGTGATCCATTCTTCAATTATGCTTTAAGTGGAAGTAAATAAGGGTATGTTTAATTAAAATATATGATATTTGACATTTAAATTATTTTTTAAAGGTAATATATTATTTATCTTTCTTTCTATTCATTTATTGAGAAAATGGAAATAATATTTATGCATATGTATGGCCTACCATCTCTATTAATGGTATAATTCATTTTCTATATCTAACTTTATTGGATTAATATAAATATAAATATATATATAATGAAAATATAAGATATTTAGATCAATTTTAAAAAGTTTTAGATGATGTAACCATTATCAAATTTAGAGAACCGAAAATACTAAACCAAAACATACATAAAAAACAAAGCAGTTATTACCCAAAACATGATTTTAACAAGAAATTGTTAATAAATGGAAAATAAAATGTCACAAGTAAATAATATATGAAATGATACACATGATTATGTTTCTTTAATATATTTATAATAAAACTATATTTATTATATTAGATATTTTAATGTGTACAAATGAATTCAATACTTAAAGAAAGGGAATTGCGTCTCAAATTGTCATCTTTGGGACATATGTCATGTTATGAACCTATCTTATCTTATGAGATGTATATACAGAAATTTTGACATGTTATATAGTGAATTTATTTATTCTAATGTAATTTAAATTTTCATTTTATGGTATTCTTTAATGTGGATTACAACTCAAAAGTTACCAAAGTGGTAAGAGCTTTATGTTACAATCTCATTATTTATTGGGTTTATTTATGATTATGCATATAATTATGTGATATTATTACCTAAAACATATTAAAAACAAAAATTTTTCTCTCTTATTCTTATTTCTTGAGAATACATTTTTCCCTTTATGTTTCCTCTATCTATGTACTCATTATTAAATAGTAACATTTTTAAGAAAAATTCAATTTATTTCTCTCTTCAGTCAAAAATAATTTTTATTCCATATCTATGTTTTCTATAAATGTTTTAAAGAAGGTTTTTAGTATTTTCCAATGATTCTTTAAATAAATTTTTACCAATTTATAAATTTTTACAAATTTTTTTAAAAAGGAATCTTCTTTTCATTTTTCGAATAAGGATCTTTTTACTTTTACTGAAAATGAGAAATGAATATTTATTTTTAACTTATATGGAATGATTTTTTTTCATGACCAATAATTTATTTGAATCTTATTTTATATGTTTCCATGTTTATTTTCAAATTAAAGGAATTTGAAAATGTTTTAAAAATTTTTAGTTTTTAAAAAGTGATTTTCAATGTTGAAAGGATATTTTACTCATGAAATATTCCAAGTGATATTTCAAAACCATTTTCTATATAAGATGACATAATTTTATGTTACTCATGATTTAATGAAAATATAATCCAAGAAAACCATTATTATTCTTTATTTGAATGGTTTATGATAATGATGATGAAAGGTTTATGAAACCCATTTTTTCCCATATGTTATGCTGTGATGAAATGTTTATGAACCCCATTTAATTTTAATGGGTTATGATATGATGAATATTTTATTATATTATGGAATAAATATGAATTATTTGAAGTTTCCCATTCTGGATCCAAGTATCATTGAGAGGGGGAGGGGGTGAATCAGTGATATGTTTTTATGTTATGTTTCCTTATTATTGAAATAACCTTTAACTCCTATTAAATAATTCTTTCCCTGCTGAACAAAATTCAAATACACATCCATAGGAAAGCCATAATTTACAAGGTTCACTACCCAACAAGAGTATCTATGTCCTTGGTATGGTATGGAAATAATCCAATACCACACAATCTGCAAGAAAACAATCCTTTTATGTGGAATAAAAAGAGTTGGATATACCCTTAAACTAATTTAGAACTTATAAAATAATCCAGAAGTGCGTGTGCACCCTCTAAGCACAAATAGGGAAAAAAAATTTAGTGCTTATTAATTATCTTTCACATTTTGATCTTTAAAACCAATTATTCTCTTTTCTTCCCAGAAGCTGGTAAGAACTACCTTGTATAAAACTTACTAATTGTGCTGAACTAAAATATTTCATGCACCCTTTTAGGTGTATTGAATGAAACTTTAATGCCCTAAATGCAATATTTTACTTTTTTTGTGAAACAAAACTTGAACAGAACTTCAATCTTGTGCGCAACTCTCTTGTTGCGTGTAACTTATCCTTCTTATGCACAACTCTATTTCTTTCGTGCAACTCCATTTACTTAAAATTATTTCACACTTTAGATATTTGGATTTCTCTAAGTATTGAGCTAATTAAATGAGGGGGTCGGGGGTCATCTCTTATTTATTGGTAATTCTGACCCTTACATGCAAAACCTTGACATATCACACAATATTCTGACGTGTCACACAATATCAGCTTCATGCGCACACAACTCCATTTAACATTTTATTGGGCACCCAAATTCTTTCACACAACTTTATATTTCGTGCACATTCTTGAATATTTCATAAACTTCATTACTTTTCCATATTTCTATATTCTGATCCTGATACATGATTTGCATGCAACATACCAAGCCAACTCCAATCTTGCACGCAATTGTTTCCTTTTCAAAAAACACATTTCTCCATCTCCCGATTTTTAGGCCAAAAAATTTGGCAAACATTGTAAATAGTGCCAAATTAAATAAATTCTTTTTTATCACCTCCAAATCATCCATTACTTTTTTTATGGTTCACACCACTCCATTCCAAAACCATTCTTCTGATTTCATCATAAACTCCACTATCATGATATCTATCCTTTGATCGATCATCTTTAACATCATCAGATTTTCATTGGAAAGTACTACCACTTCCCTGTCTTCCAACAACATCATTATTTCCAATCAAAACATAATATGATTGTCTTTATATTTACTCCCCCTTTATTTCATAAGGCTTTCATCACAAGTTTTCCAAAAAACTTATGATATTAGTTAAATACAAATTAGTAAAGCATTGTCAGGTTTTCCAAGGCTTTTACAAAGTGAATTGATTTATCCCCATTTTGACAACAAAGGACAACAATCCACTTCTCCATCCAACTTGGTACCAACATGATTTTCATTATGTTATGGGTGGTACAAGAATTATATAGCCCTATAATTAATTGGGTGATGATGGATAACTCATGAGTAAATTATCTTATACATGAACCTGTTTTCATGTTAATAATATTATGCATGGACCTGATTTTATATCCATAAGATTAAGAGTGGGCCTGGATTTTTTTACATAATATTAATCATAGACCTATTTTTCATGTCAATAACATTAATTGTGGTCCTGGTTAGATGTCCATATGTTTACGCGAGGGGTTAATTTCATGTATCTTACTTAATGAGTGAACCTGTTTCTATTTATACATGTTCACAATGTTATAACCTTATGTGAACAACACCAATCTATGTCCTATGCCAATTTTACGCTCTCATGGATTACATACTTTTATTCATTTAATATTCATATCTTATGAACAACCAATATTTATTTCATTACTCAAATTTATGATCTATGATATGAATGGTATGGTTTTCAAATGTTAAGATCATATTATCATACCCTTATTCTCATATTATTATTATGTTATCACTGATATCTCCCTTGTTTACCCTTAATGAGAATATGAGATCACCCATTATTATTTTTTATTCCCTAGTTTATCAAGAAATATTTTTTGTATGATAAGTTTAATAAGGGTGATTGATATGAATAAATTATTGGGAGAAGATGTAGTTCACCTATGAACCTATTTTTTTGTTTCCAAGTTTTCAAAGGCACTAGAACTAAATGGTTTTGATATGTATCATTATGTTATGTGATGAATATTCATCTATTAAGATGTAATATCTATGTAAGAAAATTGTGGGTCTCTATAGTTGGTATCATAGAAAGTTTTAGCCAACCTCAGGAAACTAGGATGAGAAAACTATAGTGAGATCACTTAGGATATATGTAAGGATAAGTATAAGGATAAGTCAAATTATAGTAAAATTTATGGTAATTTTTGTGAAGGATAGAGTGAGTGGCCTCTAATACATTATATCCATTTATAGATACTATAAGTGGATGTGGATCTGGAAAAGTTTACATAGGGGGAATAACTCCAAAAAGGGAACATTGTGCTCAAATCATTCTTTAATTGGTGAATAAAAATAGGCCTTACTGTACACTTGGTTTGACAATCCCAATGGATATGCATTGAAAATTCATAAAATCTTTACAAACCATCATGAAGGATTGGAATAATAACCATTAATGAGCTAGGTTAAACTGAATGTGTCATATAATGAAAAGAAAGTGAAATGATTTAAACATCTTAGAAATTATTTTTCATGATTAGGTGGTTTCCCAATATGATTATTATTTCTCTTACCATGATTTTTGGTTTTATTCAATGGATGGAACTTGGAGAAATCATGTTAACACTAAATGTGATGGATAATTTAATGATTATGAGTAATCAAATTGGATGATGACTAAAGATAAAGATATTATGATTGTGCCTAATAATATATCATGCTATATGATTAACAATGTAAACTTTGGTGATATTTGTAATGTCTAAACTAATAGTAAAATGGAATTTTAATAAATTTAATGTAATAAATAACATTGAGGGAAGAAGATTCGGGTTCTTACATGTCAAGTAGGCGGGAAGAAGAACCTAGAAGAATATATCAAATGGAGGGGAAGATGATTTCTATATAGAATTGAAGGTAATCAAGTAATGTGTTTCCAATTAATTAGATGTCTTATATATGGGGAACTTGGGAAATATCTAAGTCAACTTCTTAAACTAAGGTTTTTCCCTTAGACCATTGAAATACCAATGTTATTCCAACCATTAAATTGAAAGGATTGAAGTGTGTATGTATTTGTATTTATGAATCATGTTATAGAATTATTTCAGCAATGGTATTTTTTTAATAATACACTACAACAAGAATTGACTCTAGCGGTGGTTCAGGGAACCGCCGCTAAACATTTTTTAAAAATGGTTTCACAGCGGTTTATAATAAACCACCATGAAATATATTTTTTTACAACGCCGACCCTTCCCCCCACCCCGACCCCCCTTCTCACCCCACGACCCCGTTTCCCCCGCGACCCTGACCCCCCGCGACCTCGGAGAACCCACGACCCCGACGACCCCGCTTCCCCCGGCGACCCCGGTCCCCCGCGTCCCTGGAAACCCCGCGACCCCGACGACCTCGCTTCCCATGGCGACCCCGCTTCCCCCGTCCCCCCGCGACCCCGACGACCTATACGAACCCTAAGGTTTGAAATAAGTTTTTTTGAATCTTTTTTAAACTCAATTTCATTTCCAACCCAGGTTAGGTTCTTGAAGAATCGAGTTATGATAGAGGTATTAGAGTTAATTACTAATGATATTTTGGTTGTTTTATTAAAACTAGGGTAGTGGTGTTAGAGGTATTAGAGTTTAGCCTTATAGGCTAGATAATCCAGTATATGTTATGATAGTTGATTCATTCCTACATAAAGAAACTAATTATATATTGTCTAACATGAGAACTTATATCATTAATTATAGAATACTATTGGATCAGTGAAAGCATTATATAGTGATCAAGATTTGATTTATGTGCTTGTTTTCATGTGATAAATGAACTACCATAGGATGGATAGTCTTGGAATTCCAATGACATATTCTAAATGATTTTCTTTATTCTATTTTTTAACCTATTGATATTTTTTCTTCTTTTATATTTGATATTTTATCTTGTAGAAAGCTTCTATGTGAATTTATGACCTGAACACGACTAGTTTTACACCTATATAAGTGCCACTATGGATTCATCATGAAGATGATGAGAAAATTTTCTAGGTAAATGAGTATGAGGGGCCTCTACTTATTTCAAAGTTAGGAATTTATCTCTATGTACATTCAATTTCCAAGACTTAAATGATAATTTAAGATTATTTTTTACACATCATCATAATAAATTCATGTATTCTAAAACATTTCTTTATATAAGTGTAGGTTTGTTAAATCACACTACCTACTTTCCTATCGATCTATATTCATCAATTTTACTAAAAGGATATTTATTTTCTTACTCATTATAGGATAAATATTTTAAGTGATGCCTTAATGATAAATAAATGTGATATTGAAAAAGTGTTTCAATATTATATTGGAATGTTGTGACTTTTCGGGGATCACATGGACATGTTTTGAGTTGTGAATATGGTTGTGACTTTTATTGGAAAATTTTATTGTGAGATAGTTCAACTAGGTTTATTTTGTTTTTAAATTTTATTTGTATTTTCTTTCTCTATATGTTATCCAAACTAGATAATTTTTCATTAATATGAATAGTCTTGGATGAAAGTAATCACTTTCATTGAATATGTATCTTGGTATTTTTCATTATTTTTTGAAATGGATAACCTATTTATTTATAAGCCCTACTTGACTATAATGAATTATGAAACATAAGTATGGAGTTCCTTATACTTTTGATACTCGATCATGGAGTCCATCAAACATGTGTTACTCAAGAATATCATCCCTTTACTTTGCATAAATTTCTTTTGTGTGTTGAAGTGATTGGTATTGAATTCATTCTAACTTATTGTAGTGGTTTGGATGAATATAATTCTTCCAATTTCCCGAATATAATGTTTAGAGAGAATTCCTTCTGGGATATATTTCCACCTATGTGATTCTGATTATCTTATTATGTTTTCCTGGATGATAGTACGAACACCCTACATTTCATCTCCAAATTCCAAACATGATTCTACTATGAAACTACAAACACCAAGCCCAGACACATCAACTATTCTTCAAATAGCCTAGTTTGATCCCCAAACCACATCAGCCACATATTGAACACTATTTATGATGTGGTCTCCACCTTACCACATCATTTTTATGCAACAACACTAGTAAGTCCTTCTCTAGATGAATTATACCAAAGGTGCTCAATCCCACCCACCAATGCGCTATCATATCCCGACCACGATGCCTCAAAACTGAAGGAATAACAAAAATGGTCAATGCCCACACCAAAGTCTGAATTTGACTCTTAGTTCAACTCCATGGTCAGATCCTCAATTGTCCCATTTAACCAAAATTATCCACTCATGAGTACTAACACATATATGATCCAAATCACCCTCAAGTCACACCACCACTCTTTTATATGTGAATACACCAAAGAGAGGCCTAGGAATTTAATCCACACAAGGTTCGTAGAACCTCAAAACCTAATCTCCCAAGTTATTTCATCATGCATTTCCACGAACACCACCACTTATCATGCCTCAAGACAACCATCCCTCACGTGGTTCTTGTCACTCCAAATTAAGAATGTGTTTAGTTTTGTAAGCATCATAAGGTTTTCCCTAAACATTATTTATAATAGATTTATTTGATATTAGAGTTTTATATGAAGAATCTATAGAAAACTTAGGTTGGGGTTATTCCAAATTAACAATGTTCTTTGGTTTTCATGGTAAAGTAGCTACCACGTTGTTAGCACACTATTTCTCTTTACCAAAGAAACTTCCCCTATACCAAACACTAGAGGGTTCATATCTAACTCAGGGGCTCATCTTTATTATATTATGTTTCTGTAATCTTATACTATCGTATATATGAATCTCTTTCTCTATTTAGTAGTAACTATGTGTTTTAATTTTTTTTATTATTGTGTAGGCACATTGTGATATACATGGATAAAAGCTGCATCACATTACCGAGGAACACACCTCAGTATGATAAGGGTTTGAATGAATTTTTAGATTTTGCAATTTCTAATCGATCTATTGAAGGGAGAATAAAATTTCCATGTCCTAAATGTAAATTTAGAACATGGTTGAAGAGAGATGAAGTTTATGAACATTTAATACTGAAGCAATTCCCTGGTCAATATTTTTGTTGTATTTGGCATGGAGAATCAAATGTTACAAAAAGATTGAGAACTGATGTTAATCCACAGAATGAGGTCCCAAGTTCGTCGACAATGGAAAATGAAATGCAAAACCTCATAAATGATGCATTTGGCACTTCAAGACACCACTATCAGCATCAAAACATATCAGAACAACCAGAAGAGGGTGATACAAATTGCAACGTGACAAGTGATGTTTTTGAGACTGTAACATAGGCAGATCAAGATTGTAACATATAATTGGATCCTCCTCTTGATTCTATGGAGATAAATTTAAGAGAAGATGTCACTGAGGAAAATGTGTTTCATGATTTAGTTGACGATGGAAATCAAGAGTTGTATAGTGGGCGTTTGAAATTTTTAAATCTTTCATTTCTACCGAAGTTGGACCATATCAAATGTATATGTGTAATTACAAATAAGGAAATGTCCATTATATTGGAATTGATTTGTGATGCATTTCTTAAAGCAAAAATCCTAGAATCTTTTTATGATATGAAAAAAGTTTTTAACAAGCTTGGTTTGAATTATACAAAAATACATGTGTGTCCCAATGATTGTATGATTTATTGGGAAGAGGATTATAGTAGATAGAATTGTAAGAAATGTTCTTATTCTATATGGCAGGAAAAGGGTGATGTTGGAAGTCTGAATGAACATAATTTCATGGAGAAGAAGAAAAGGAACACAACTGAAAAGGTTTTTCATTACTTTCCTTTGAATCCTCGGTTGAAAAGAATATTCATGTCATAAAAAACCACTGAATACATGAAGTGTTATTCTGTAGATAATAACAATGATGGGTTAATGAGACATCCACAAGATTCCCAATAGTGGAAGACATTTGATTCATTACATCTAGATTTCTCAGCTGATCCTAGGAATGTTTGATTGGGTTTGGTTGTCGATGGATTCAACCCATTTGGGACTTTGAGTACCAGTTATAGCATTTGGCCAGTTGTTTTGATCCCTTATAATCTGCCTCCGTGGATGTGTATACAACAAAAATCTTTTATCCTTTCGATGATTATTCCTGGAAAACAAATTTATGGAAATGATATTGATGTATACTTGCAGCCTTTGATTGACGAATTTCAGGAGTTATGAAGCAACAGTGTTGAGACAATAGATGCTTCTTCTAAAAACAATTTTCAAAATGCATGCTGCTTTAATGCATACCATTACTGACTTCACTGGGCTTGGGAATTTATCTGGTTAGAACACTTACACGGGTTTGTATTGTCCCATTTGTAACTTTGATTTTGAACCCAAACAGCTACCTCAAAGTAGAAAATGGTGCTTCTTGTGCCATCTAAGATTTCTCGATGCATCTCATAGATTTCGACTGAACAGATCAAAATTTAATGGTTCCATTGATCGTAGACCACCTCTAAATTTGTTAACTGGTTTTGAAATATTGACACAACTTGAAAATGTTGAAACAAAATTTGGGAAGGTTCATCATTTGAATGATAGCGGAAAATGGGTCCGAAGTGCATCGTCAAGCGAAACCGGAACGCAACAGTGGAAGAAAAAAGTATATTCTTCAAACCTCCACATTGGGAATTTAATTTGTTGAGGAATAATATTGATGTGATGCATATTGAGAAAAATTTCTGTGACAATTTGATTTTCACATTGCTTAATGAGCATAGAAATTCAATGGATCATCTCAATTCTCGCAAAGACTTACAAGAAATGAACATAAAACACAATCTCTGGCCAGATGAGAATGAAACGCATCCTCCGACAATTTTTGCAATGAAAAATAGGGATAAAGATACATTCCTTCGAATTTTAAAGAATGTTAAGGTATCTGATGGGTATTCAAGTAATATCTTGAGGTGTGTTGACTTGAAGAATCATAAGTTACATGGATTGAAAAGTCACAATTCACATATTTTGTTACAAAAGTTACTACCATTGGCATTGCATACATTATTACCTGAAAAAATTACTGCTGTTGTACTCTAATTCTGCACATTTTTCAGACAACTATGTAAGAAATATCTACATCCATTTCAGCTTGACATCTTACAGGAGTGGTTTGTATTGACCCTTTGTGAAATGAATATGATATTTCCTCCATCATTTTTTACTGTAACAATGCATTTAACTGTGCATTTGGTTGAGGAAGCTAAATTAGGAGGCCCCGTTCATTATTTATGGACGTATCCAATTGAGAGGTACTTCATTTATATGTTTTTCAGTTAAGTAAACAATTTTTGGTACTTAATTAAATGTAAAATTATGTTTATTTTATTTGACATATATATTGGGCATTTGAAATCATACGTGATAAATAAATCTCAACCAGAAGGCTCTATTGCTAAAGGCTATTTGGATGAGGAGTGTCTTACCTTTTATTCTCGATAATTGGATGATATTGAGACAATATTTAATCGAGTTGGATGTATTGATGACACATCAACTCAATATCAAATACATCAGAAATCCAAAATATTTCCTGCTATTTGCTGATCAGTTAGGAGGAACTCAAAAGTGACACTAACTGAATTAAAATTATTACAGGCACTTAGATATGTGCTTCTGAATAGTGAAATTGTAGATAAATTTATTGAAGAGTTGATGATACAAACCAAGAGACGAATGAGAGGCTGAACATGAAATGAGAAAGATATAAAAAAATCTTTTAATAAAGATCTTGTAGAATGGTTTGCACGACACGTAAGTTCATAAATATTGTAATAAATACGAATATTAGTTTGATACATACATTTTGTAAATCTAATAAAGTTTATTTATTTTTTCAGATCATGAATATTGATACTCAAGCAGAGGTGTCAGAATATTTGAAGTTTCTTGCTAGATGTCCTCTAAAAAAGTTAGAAAGTTCAATGCTTATAATGTGAATGGATTTAGATTTTGTAAATTCGATCAAGAAGTGGGTTTGAAAACACAGAATAGTGGTATATTTACATTTGCTGAAGTGGAATACTATGGAAAGCTGCATGATATTATTGAATTAAACTACCACAAACATTTTTCTATTGTTTTATTGAAATGAAAATGGGTCGATATTATCAGAGGTGTTAAAAGAGATTCCTTGCAATTTACTTCTGTGAACTTCTCTCGCTTGATGGATGTTGGTGATCGTGAACTCCATGACCCATATATATTAGCATCGCAAGAAAAAATGTTATATTATGTGAATGATGTTGTTGATTAAGGGTGGAGTGTAGTTTCTCACATAATACAAATAGATTTGTATGATATGGGTGATGAAGTGTAAAATTTGACCACTGAAATTGAATTTAATCAACAACAGGAAGCAGAATTATTTTTCCATCATGATATTGAAAATATTAGTCTAGCAAGGATGAATGAAGTGGATAAAGAAATAGAGCAGGAAACCAAGATAATTTAAGGGGAAGATGATTGTATGTATGATTATTTATTTATTCAGAAACCACTTGTTTCATTTCTGTAGTCATTCATTATCATTGTTATATATATATTGTCTGTTAGTACTGGGCATCTATTATCATTTTTAATTTTTTTTTCTGCATTTTTTTTTGAAATATATATTCTGAACTTAATTTTATTTGATTAAATGATAGGAATGACAAGGAGGAAGTGGTACACTATTTCATCTTGTTCTGCAACAGATGAAAATCCATCTGGCTCCCTCCCCACGACATCTGAGGCACCAACTGCCTACACCCCTGCACCATCTCTCACACCATCTATGGATGTCCCATTAGAGGATGAGTCATCGACTCCCCCTTCAGGAGCCTCAGTAGTGGGGCAGCGACATGCCCCTTCAAGTTCATCACGGGCATACTGGAGTGTCACTATCATAGGTACAAATTTTAATTAAATAAATTTATTGCATTTTGTTTATACTAATTGTTTTCTCATTGAAGATGAAAAAAATGCAACTGTGGAAAAAAACATAAAAAAGTTAAGATGTTTGGAATATGACTGGCGAGAATATAGTCATGCCATTTGATTCTTATGAGGTCCCTACAGATGACGCCACGAGGTTACTTGGCCAGATTCTAGGCTAGCTGACAGTTGATCCCATTTCCCTTCCTATTTCTTATGATGATTTGAGACATATGCCTCCAAACTGGAAATATGATGTTTTTGATTCTCCAATAAAGGTAAATTTATTAAATTATGGTTTAATTGAATGTCATGTTACTTATATGTTCAAAACGAATTTCTGTATATAGATGTTCTTCTACTTTACAGTTGCAGATGTGATAGCACAGAAGTGAAAATTGAAAAATCTAGGTAAGAAATGGAAATATTTCAAATGGATATTGTGGTGTGATGTCAACGATACTTCGTTGACCGTGAAATAAATGTATGAGAAGCTACCCAGTGGGGTACCGAAAGAATAGTGTAAAGTTTTTGTTGACAGACATCATGATGAGAAGAGGATGGTATTGAAATATATATTATTATATTATCCTCATTTTACATTTATACATGTATATGAAGAGGACATGACATTGAATAAATTACTATTAAATTTCATTTTATTTATTTCAGGATATCTCAAGACAGAATGCATCAAACCGGGATAAGAAAGTCATCCATCACACTGCGGGCTCAAAAAGATTTTCTAGAAGCTGAACAACATTGGTAATATTTTAATTAGTTTAAATATTTATACGAAATTATTATCTTTTTAATATATTTAATTTTTGATTTATATTTTCTTAATGCAGTCACATAGTTTAGGGCACGAAGCATCCCGAACTGAACTGTGGTTGGATGTTCACAAGAAATCAGATGGAAGTTTTGTTAATGAGCCTGCTAAAGAAGTTGGGGTATGAAGTCAATTTTTTATTATAATAACTTATTATCAATTTTTACTGTGTTAATATATATTGATATTTTATTTATAGGTAAAAATTAAAGAACTATGGGATTCCAATCCTGTGCAGTCCTTCTCAGTCTCCCAGGATGACCTGGTTGCTAAAGTCCTTGGGAAGGAGCATCCTGGTAGAGTGTGCGGGATGGGTTTGGGACCCATACCATCTAAGGTTTTTAGCAGGCCACCGGGGATGGAAGCTGCATCTACTCCTGGATTTAGTCAGCCCATACTAGGAGATGCTCAGAAAGAGATTTTTTCTCTATGAAACACAGTTCACCAACAGGGGGATTAGATATCTACTTTGCAGAAAGAGTTGACTCAAATACGTCATTAGATGAGCAGATATGCCCCCGGTGGTAGTGCATCAACTGGTGGTATGCAGGTAAATCACAAAAAATCAAAATCATTTAGTTTTCTAACTTTCATTGATTTTATGTTTTAATATAAATATGCAACTATATTTAATTTTCAATATAATGTTCTTACAGGTTACAACAGAAAGTGGAGATGAAGGTGGAGAGGGTGACGATGCATCATCGGACCGTGAGTAGTTGTATTGTTGATGTGTAGAAAAAATATGGGAACAGTTGGTTAGTATATGTAACATTTGTAGCACATAGTTTACACCAAACATTTTCATGTCCTGAAATTTCCTTGATTTCTCATGTTTCCTTTTATATATTTTATGGATTTATGATGTTTCTTTTTATGCCTTGATTTCTCGAGTGTGGTATACATCATTCCATTTAGGCCTGCGTTTGAATTGGTAGTCGAGATTTTGGATTACTAGGAGTTAAACCCATTGTTGATGTGTTGAACAAATTGGGTCATTTCATAGTGATCAAGGGGATAGTGTTGTGGACACTTTGGTGAGGCCCTTGTAATTTGTCTTAATGGGAGGCCCTTGTGAGTGGTAATTGACCTGCATGATAGGTTTTGTGTTTTTAATGTGTCTAGGTGTGACCTGTGGGTCATGATAGTTTTGTGGGTAAGAACTATGGACCTAGGATGACTGGTAGTGTTGTGTAGTTATATATTATCTTAATGATTTTGGTTGATGAGATTTGTAAGGGTGGTTATTTTTTGTTGTATGTGTTACCCTCTTGGAGAAATCTAAGTTGGGATGTAGAATGTTGTATGGGATGAGACCTCACCCTAAGTGAGATCATGGTAGTATGTGATATGGTTTTAGATGAGGTTTGTGATATAATGTAACAAATAACCTTTAGTGGAGGCTAGAGCTGTGAGATGTAATACATTACTTGTTCTATGGCCCCATCCTAAGTGGCAAGGTAGAGGTATGAGATTTAGTTTGAGATATTGTATGGGACCTCACACTGAGTGTGACAATATTAGTATGAGACTTTATGTGAGATCATCATTTTGTATGAGAATGTACCCTAAGTGAGAGTTTAGAGGTTGAGACTCAGTTATGGGACCCTACACTAAGTTATAGGGTACTCGTTTGGGTTTGTATAGTGGTATGCCTTCTCTTTCAATATTAGATGATAAATGTGAGGTCTAGAATCTTTGTGTTTTAGTTAACACGCAATAACCAAAAGTGATTGTTTTCATGCTATATATTGATGAATAATTTATATTATAATACATGTATACAGTTTATAGGATGGTGATATAAGGTTCATTAGGTGATACCGAACTGTGTTTTACGCTCACTCCCTATATGGGAACATCGACACACATGTAGATCTAATGTTTCATTTTCAAGTGATATATATTATGGGGGATCAAGAAGGATCAGCTAGATATTTGTTTGGAGAGTAGTCAAATAATGGACCTATGTTTTATAGTTGATTCTATCATATATATTTTTCAATTTATTCTATACTGATTTCCTAGGTTGATGTTTCTTGTTGTATGTTGGTATGTACAATATGGCTCATTCTTTTATAGCATGCCAATGTTTACTTTTTTTTTTCAATTTATTCTATACTGATTTCCTAGGTTGATGTTTCTTTTTTTCTGTTGGTATGTACAATATGGTATTTTTGTTTTGATTTGTTTTTCAGGGCAGTGGTGCAGCATAAGCAATTTTTTTTTCTAGTCAGCTTTTAGCGGCGGTTTTAACCGTCGTGAAATGTACGTTGGCAGCGGTTTAAACCGCCATTAAACGGTGAAAACTGCCACTAAACATATTTTTTTTACATTTCGCGGTGGTTTTAACCGCCGCTACATAGTAGAATAATAGCTGCCTCATTCCACGGCGGTTCTCGTGACTTCAGCGGCGGTTTTATGGCCGCTGGATGTGAGTTTATTCGTGGCAGTTATAACCGCAATGAATAAAGTGACATTAAGGGCTCGTAAAAAACCGCTGCTAAACTCAATAAAACTGCCGTGAAATGATGCACCTACGACGCTTTCCTTAAACCACCACGAAATGGAAATAACTACCACTAATAGATTTGCAACGCCGTATTAGGCGGAGGTTTACAAAATCCACCGCCAAACCATGTAGCGGTGGTTTAAACCGCCGCTACATGAAAAAATAACCAATGCTAAACAGCGTTTCTCTTGCAGTGATAATTAGGAAACATCTAAGGATTGTGTTAATTTTAGAATCATATATGACTTCTTGTAATATTAAATTAAGAGTTATGGATATCATTATAGGCTTATGAGATTAAGTTTGATCATAATTTCAAAGTCTAAGACTCCTGTTTTTAGGTTCTAATTTATGATATTTTAATGTGATTAATAAAATTTTGGGAGACTTTTTATTGAAACAAGGTTTAAAATGAAGTATTATGTGATGGATAATGATCTTCACATAATTTTAAATGTATTAAAAACCTTTAGGGTCCGTATGAACTATGTGAATTAAGGTAACTTTTAAGTATTTTAAGCATATGTTCAAGGGTGATATATGAATTATATTAGTATTTATTAGTAAAAAGGAAAACCTGTCACATCTGGGAAGGTAGTGGGGTTTGAACCCACAATCGAAGGGAGATTAGGGAGAAACACCTACCACTTTCCTATGTGATGTTTTGGTTAGTATAAGTGATATGAAAAATAAATATTAAGTTTATTTTTGGAAAAAATACAGTTTATTATAGATATAACCATAATATTTAAAAATTAAATGGTTATAGATTATGCCTCATGAAAATTGAAGGTTCGTGATAAAAATTACCAACTCGTGATTTGGAGTTTTCTACGGTAAATTTTTCATTAATGACACATAGTAATTATATTTATGGAGAAAGGTATGATATATATAAAAACAGTTTAAAGTATATATTCACACATAAAGAGTTGAACATGTTCTAGAGAATATGGTTGGATCTCATTGGAGATTATGATTGACCAATACATTACCACCACGGGAAAGTGAACAAGGTGGTTGATGCTTTGAGTTGAAAGGATTATACTATATTATCTATGATTAGGATCACAAAAGATCTAGTATTTATGGATTTTCAAAGGATATATATGGAAATAATAAAGGAATGGGGAAAATATTCTCTTGCTCAAATAAGTGTTCAACCATCTATCCACATAAGGATAAAAGAGGTGTATAAGAATGATGTAGATCTTCAAAAGAAGGTGTGAAATGTTCCTAAGTTTAATATTTATTGTGATGGAATGATAATGTTCAGTAACCATGTATCTGTTCCATGTTTATGATATTTTAAGAAAGATCTATTAGAAGAAGCTCATAGTTGTTCATTCTATATTCATCTTTGAAGTACAAAGATGTATAGAGATTTAAAAGAGTATTTTAATTGGGATAGAATGAAGAGATATATTTAAGAGTTTGTATCTAATTTATTATTATATAAGAAATTTAATTTTGATATACAAAAGTCTAACGGGATGTTACAACCATTGCCCATACCAGAATGGAAATGTGAAAACATCACCACATATTTTGTTATTGGATTCCCCAAATTATTTAAATGGAATAATGCTATATGGGTTGTAATCGATTGACTTACAATGTTAGCACACTTAATAGCTATCATAGAATATTTATCTCTAGATTATATCTCTAGAATATTCATTATGTAATTGGTAAGATTTCATGGAGTACCACATTCAATTGTATCTAATCGGGATCTGGGGTTTACCTTGAAGTTCTAGTGAAGTATTTAGCAAGATCTTGATATGGATTTGAGTTTTAGCACTGTGTATCATACTTAGAAATATTTTCAGTCTGACAGAACCATTTAAACCCTATTTCATATGATGATATCTTATTATATTTATTTAAAAGTTTTTCAGGATCAACACATTCCCATATTCGAGTTTTCTTATAATAATATTTTCACTCAAGAATTCAGATGGCTATTTTTGGATTCTTATACGTAAAGAAGTGTAGAAATATAACATATATAGATGAAGTTGGAGAAATAAATCTATTAGTACCTAATATAGATGAAAAAATATAATAGAAGTTTATTGCTATTTTGAAACACATAAGGGCAACACAAATTCAGTAGAAAAGTTATGATGAGAATTATTGATGTGATCTAAAATTTAAAGTTAGTGAGAAGGTTTTTCTATGAATTTATCCATGGAATAAGGTAGTGAGATTCTTAAAGAAAGGAAAAATAAGCCCTAGGTATATCATTAACTTTCAAATCCTTTATTTTATCAGGGAATTATCTTATCAATTTCCTCCTCCACCGAACCTCTCTTAAGTCCATGATGTATTCCATGCATCTCTTCCGAGGAATTACATACCCGATCCTTCACTTGTACTAAAATCAGATGTCATAAATATATTGAATGATATTTCTTATGAGTAAAAATCAGTGTATATTCTGTATTATATAGATAAATCTCTATGAAACAATACCACTCACCTAGTCAAAGTTTTGTGGTGAAACCACCACCTTGAGGAAGCTATTTGGGAACTAGAGGCTATAATGAGGTAGAAATATCATCATTTTTAAACCAAAGTGATATAATTTTTAAGGAGAAATTAATTTTAAGAGGTTAGAATATAACACCCTGATATTTTATGAAATAATTTTTTATAATAAATTTAATATCTTTGATAGATTGTGTTACACACAACACCAGGTTTTAACAAACCGTGATATACTATTGATACTATTATTCAAACATGACCATAATAACCTAGCCATTAAACATGGTGGAATTAATAGCAATAAACCAATTTTAAAAATTAATTATAATAGTTTTATATAAATAAAAAATAATGGTAAAAAATTACTTAATTCTTTTGTAAAGTCTTATTATGTTTTGAAAATACTATTTTTTCAAAAAAATGTTTTTTATTACTTTATGTGAACAAATAAATTTTTTTTTGAAAATTTTAGAAAATGAATATGAAAAAATTAAATTCATTTTTGGGATCAATATGTCAAAAATTATCTTAAAGTGATTTTTTGAAAAGATTAATTTTTCGATGAGTAGTAAAAATTACTAATTTTTTTTAAAAAACTGCCTTTTAGTTTAATGGATTTAAAAGATACATTTTATTCTAAGACAGTTTTAAAAGTAAAATTAGTTTAATTATATATTTATTAATCTAATTTAGGTCATTAAAATCAATTTCATTTTGAATTTTTATATTAAATCTTTTTTATACTTTTGAAAAACATCTCTTTGGAAAACCAATTTTTCATCGTGTCTACAAGATTAATATTTAATTAAATTATTCCAATTATATGATTTGAAATTGATAAATAGATTCCATATTTGGAATCATATTAATCTATATTATACAATAAGTTCACATTAATTTTTTTTCATAAATATTAATAAATACAATAAATATTAATTACCACTATTAAAGTTAAAATGTGGTATTTCATGCTACATGCACTTTTGTTAAAATTAATTTACCACATACTTATAATTTTTCTTTAATAAATTTAATTTATTATTTAGAATAAGTTGGTCCAAATCAACTAAAAAGGACCATTTTAATTTTTTTTCTTAGAGGGTAAAATACTTAGGTAAATAAAAGATACAAGTTACCATGATGAAAAGTAAAATGGTAAAACTAAGTAAACTTAAAGTTAAAAAATAACATGTTTTTAATTTTTTTTTGGGTTGAGGTGTGTTCAGACCATATCATCCCTAAAATAAATTATTTATCAATTTTTGAGTCACTTGGGGTGAGAGTGAATTCCAATTTTCGAATAGTGTTGGGTATTTACAAAACTACCAATCCTCCTCAATTATAAAAAGGATACATCCTCCCCTCATTGATTCACACATATCCTGACATTTGGATAAAAAACACTTCCAAAATATCTCCCCAAAATACTTATCTACTATCTATAGCTTCTAGTATTCCCAAAAGACCAATCCAAGGGTCAATAATAAGAGATCCCAAGTAGGTTGTTATAAGCAAAGGTAACTATCTTCAATAAATGCTTTATTTTTTACTTATTTTCTTACCAAATTATTTCATTTAATAATAATTACAATATAATAACACCAAAATATACCATATAATTATATTTTATTGTTTTTTTGAAATAACCTATATCTATCTCCTCTTTCATCAAATGGGAAACAAAATTATCGATCGTGTGTACGACAGACTACCGCCTCGCAAACCAATGTAGTTCATTTTGCATAACCACATCTCATGGATGGATATAATGATGGATTTATCATATTTATATGATATTTATTAAATAAATATAATTCATTAATTATAATATCATATACACCTTCTTACTTTGCATTCTGTGAGAATACAATAACGTCACTTGTGTGTACGGCGGACTACCGCCTCACGAAGTGATATGATTCATTCTTCACTTACAATTTACATGCTAGGTAATGATGATATTTTTAATAAAAATATGTGATATATATGACATATAAATTATAATTTGAGGTAATATATTATTTACCTTTCTTTGTTTCATCTGTCGAGAAAATGGAAGCAATATTCATGCGTACGTACGACCTACCATCTCCAAGAATAATGTAATTCATTTTATATCTCTAAATTTATTATATTACTATATATACATATATATTGTGAAAATATATGATATTTATATCATGTTTAACATTTTATATATTATTGAACCATGATCAAAGTAATAGGACCAAAAATACCAAACCAAAATATACATAAAAAACTGTTATTACTCGAAACATGATTTTAACAATAAATTGTTAATAAATAGGTAATAAATAGTCATAAGTAAATATTATATGTAATGATACATATGATAATTGTTCTGTAATATATTTACAGTAAACTTATATTTATTTCATAGAATATTCAAACATATAAAAAGGAATTCAAGACTTATGGTAAGAGAATTTTGTCTCAAACTGTCTTCTTTGGGACATATATTATGTTATACACCTATATTGTTTTATTAGGTGTATATTAATAAAATTTAACATGTTATATCATGAATTTATTTATTATCATGATATTTAAAGTTTTATTTTATGTTATTCTTTAATGGGTCTTATGAATCAAAATTTACTAATGTGGTAAGGGTTTGATATTACAATCTCATTGTTTATCAGGGTTATTTATGACTATGATTCCAAAGATGATATATTATGATATAACACTCAATGAAAACATTAATTTTATTTTTATATGGTTATTTATTAATAATACATGTTTCTATTTCTATTTACTCTCTTTATATACTCAAGGTTCCAAAGGAATGTTTTTAATAAAAATCAACTTTATTTTTCTCTTTGGTCGAAAATGATTTTTATTCCACATCCATGATTTATATAAATGTTTTAAATAATTTTTTTAATATTATAAAATGAATAATTAAATAAATTTTTACACATGTTTGAATTTTTACAAAGTGGTTTAGAAATTAATCTTCTTATCATTTTTAGAATAAGTCTCTTTTGAATTTTATCAAAAATGTGAATGGAATCTTTGTATTAACTCATATGACATGAATGAAATTTTCCTCTATCATGACCAATAATAACCCTGATAACTCCTTTATAACTTCACAAGTTTATTTTAAAAGAAAATTATTTTTAAAATGTTTTATAAATTTTTAGTTTTAAAAAGTTATTTTTTAAGTTGAACGACTATTTTCCTCAATATATGTTCCAAGTGATCATTTGAAATCATTTTCAATATAAGATGAAATTATTTGATGTTAATCATGAATTATTGGAGATATTATCCAAGGATAACATTATTAATATTTATTAAAGTGGTTTATGATTATGGTGATGAAATTTTTATAAAAACTTCTTCTTTCCTACAGGTTATGCTATGATAAAATGTTTATGGAACCCATTTGTTTTTCACGGGTCACTACTGTAATCCTGACATTTCCCAATGCTTCTATACCAAAAATTGTAAAAAATGTTGGTATAGCCCCCCTTTCCCAATGGTTTGGCCAAATCGTTGGGAAAAATCCTTTTGTGGCCACTTTTCCCAACAGTTTGGCCAAACCGTTGGGAAAAGTCCACGGCTTTCCCAACGGTTTGGCCAAACTGTTGGGAAGGGGTGGGAACCTATCTTTCCCAAAAGTTTTGAGAACCATTGGGATATGTTTTATGAGTATATTGGCCTAATATAGTCGAATACATCAATATATAAATTACATATATATATATATATTTATCCTAATATATTCACAAAGGATACTCTAGAATAGTGGTAAAGTCATTGATTTATAATGTGGCGGTTGTGGGTTCAAACCTCCACAAGAACTCATTTTTATATATTTACCTTTCCCAACAGTTTACTCAAACCATTGGGAAAGACCTAGGGAATTTTTTTCCAACAGTTCAAGGGGAACCGTTGGTAAAACTTATGCCAATGGTTGGCCAAACCGTTGGCATAGGTTAATTTTACTAAACTATACCAATGGTTCTCTGTAAACCGTTGGGATAACTTTTCCCAACGGCTTACTTCCCTACGGTTTGAAAAACCATTGGTATAACATATACCAACAGTTATGCAGGCTTTCCCAACGGTTCAGAACCGTTGGGAAAGAATTTATTTCCAGTAGTGGGTTATGATATAAGGAATATATTATTATCTTATGGAATAAATATGTATGATTTTCATTATGTTATTGGTGGTCCTAGAATTATATATCCCTCCAATGTATTTTTTGATGATGGATAACTCATGATTTAATTATTTTATGCATGAAACTAATTTCATGTTCATAATTTTATGTGTGGACCTAAATTCATGTATATAAGATTAATCATAGTCCTAGTTTTTATGTACTTAATATTGAGCATGGTATTGGTTTTTATGTACATAATATTAAGTGTGGGTCTAGTAACATATCCATAAGTTTATTTTAGGGCCTAGTTTCATGTCCTTAACATAATGAGTGAATATGTTTCTATTTATACATGTTCACAATGTTATAATCTTATGTGTTTTCCAAAAATATATGTATTTTTATAATGTTATTATCTCATGGCTTGCATACTTTTATTCCTTTATGATTCATGTATTATGAAGTATATAATTCATCCCTTAATGAGGAGTTTTAAAAAAATTATAATGCTTCTAGAATTAAAAAAAATCTCTTTAATTATGGAAAAATGTAAAACCACCAAAAAATATGCAAGTTATGGTGTGATTTTATCCTCCAATATCTATTTTAACTTATATAAATTGGGGATGACCAGTCACATGAAATATTTTGATGTATCTATTCAAGTGAGTGTAGGTTCTAGAAACTTATTGAAAATCTATATGAGTAGAACTCATGTTTGGAAAGATAGAAATTGGTATATCATTGAAGTGAGAAAATGGTTATATTTGTTTTCTAATATCACCACTCTTGTTTTCTATATCATACAATCCCAAGTATGTTTACAGTTGGTTGGTTGATGGTAACTTGATAAGAAAAAATTGTGGTGCTACCCTTCCTTTGGAAGTGTGTGATATCAATAAAGGGTGGAGAATCACATTTTGATCCCTCCCTATGACGTAAAAATGGGGAAAATATTTTTCCCTCCCTTGTAATTTATTTTTTAATTAAGGGGAGAAAAATTACATTAAATAATGAAGGTACTTTGGAATTGATAACAAACACAAAGGAGGAGATTGTTGTACTTAAAGGTATTTGACATTATTTGTTATCAATTAAGTTTATTAATTAAGTATTGTCAATGTAATAATGAAATGGATATGATTTTGGTGATGTATTATTGAAAAACCACCCAAATAAAAGCTTCTTCCATTAGATATTCATGGAAAATGATAAACCAAAAGGTCCTCGGAATTGCAAGATGGATAGATTCCTTGGACCCTCACAACATATGATTGAATGAGATGGCCTTCATGTATATTAAAAGTGATGAAGGTGAAGAGAAATATATTTAATAGTTTTAATGAATGATATAAATAAAGGGGAGCTATATACTAAACCTATAGTTATAAAGTCTGAATATGGTTTTGGATAATACATGAAAATTAGGTTCAATGTTTAAAGGAGATCTAGATATAGAAAAAGAATCTAGCCTAGAGTTACCTAGAATGTAGGATGATATAAAAATTTTTATAATACACCTAAGTAAAGGTTTATGTGATTTTATATGGATAAAAATTGATTTAATATCCTGATATTTAAAATAACACTGTTCGATAAAAGATACAACACGCAACACTGAGATTAAATGAACCACAAAATATTATTATTTAAATACTCATGTTATAACATAGCCATTGAATTGGATGTTATGAGTAGTAATAGAAAAATTATGAAATATTTATTAAGGTCATAATAAATTAAAATTTATTGATTAATTAATAGGAAATAACAACTCATTTTTTAGAAAAGTCATTGTATTCTTCAAAAAAATATGTTTTCTTCAAAAATGTTATTATTTTTTTTATGAAAAAATAATATAATTTTTACCAAATTTATAAAATTTATTTGATATATATAAATTAGTTTTTTAAATAATCACATCAAAATAATCTTAGGTTGAATCTTTTTTTATTTTTCTAAAAAGATTTAGTTTCCAGTGAATAGCGAAAAATATGATTTTTTTTAAAATATATATTTATTAAGTATTTATAAAGTTAAATTTATTTTAAAATGTTTTCAAAGAAAAATTATTTCAATTATATTATTTATAATCTTATTAAAATATTTTTAACTAATTTTATAATTGAATTTGGTATAAATATATTTTTATACTTAAAAAGTTATTTTTCCAAAAAACCCTTGTTCATCACTTTTTTTAGGTTTAATATAAAATTAAATTTGGCCACTACTATGAATTTAAATTAATAAAATGGATTCAATATTTTTAATAATAATAATTAATATTATTTAATAAGGTCAACTTAGTTTTTTTTCATAATTAATAGTAAATAATGTTAAAATATGTTACCATGATTGAGGGTAAAATAAGTTTACTAGGGGTTAAACTAATGAGGTATGGGTTAAAATTACCTAAAACATGTATAATTTCTATTTTATAGCCATGTTTTTATCTCATCGCATCTAATATTATGGAATGGTCCATATGGGATCTCTTTTTCTTGATTAATACATTAATATATTTTATTCTTTTTAAAAATTCCAAGTGTGTCCTCTCCCCTATTAATAAAAGGACACCCCCTCTCCTCTAATCTCCATACTTCAAGAGACTTTTGGTTTAGAAAATACCTAACCAAATACCTTAATAAAATCCCTCACCACATCCCATATGCCCTATTTTGATCATAAAACCAACACATGAAGACTTTAGGTGCAAACTTAAAGTGGTTGTCTGAAGAAGAGGTATAATTATTTACCATACACTTTCATTTTACTTATTATTATACCTTATTAAAACATTTAAACCATGATAAAATAATAAAACCAGTATATTTAATATACTTATATGTTTTTATTTTAGTGTAATATCCTATATTCATATCCTATTCCATCAAAAGGGAAACCAAACCACCATTCGTGTGTAGGACAAACTACTACCTCATAAATAGATGTAATTTGTTTTCCATCAGTGTCCCTCATGGATTTTTATAATTATGGATTTAATGTATATATATATGATATTAATTAAATATTTATAATTATGTTAAATTAATATATCACATATTTTCTTACCTTTCCATTCATTGAAAAATGATAATGTCATTCATGCGTACCTATGGACCGCCACCACCATGAACCGATGTGATTAATTTTCACAGCCACATCACATGTTTGTTTCATATAATTTTATTTAATTTAATAATATGGTATTTATGATATAATTATAATTCTATAATGATAAAATAATACTTAACTTCTTTCCATAATGTTCATTGAAAAATGGGAGATGTTACTCATGTGTGCGTACGACCTACCATCTCCATGATTGCAACATAGTTCATTTTTTATTACCATGTTTCATAGTTGGTTTTGAAAGTATCATGGATTTATGAAAATAATTATTATTTAATTATTATTATTCTATATATGACATGATAATGAATTGTTTTACCATGGTCAACCAACTAAACTCATTTTGGGCATATGAATCGAATATCGTTAAAGTATATGATGTGAACTTAATTGATTAAGTAAAAAAATATAAGATAGTAATAAATAAAATAAAAGGAATAATAAAATTGAAAACATTCCTAAGAAAGTAAATAATTAACATAATTTTACTATTCTGTAATATTAATAATATATGAGATGATTTAGACTCGAGGTAAGAGATTTCATCTCAATTTCCATTTCATTGAGACATATTTGGTATTATGCACCTATTCACTTTTATGTGGTGTATATAATTCCTATTTTAAGTTTTTAACATGAATATATACTTAGTCATGATGATTAATGATTCAATTATAGTTACTATTTTAGGAGGAATGTTTAAATTAAAAGCTAATATTATTTCTCTTTTTTATCAGGTATATTTTTCTTTCATGTCCATCGTTTTCCAAATTATTTTACAAAATTACTTTTTATTAGTCAAATGAATTATTAAGGAAATTTTAAGCTATCCTTGAATTTTTAAATTTTAAAAGGAATATTTATAATGTTTTCTAATAGTTCCATTATCAACTTTATTTAAAAAAAGTCAAAATAAATGTTTTTTAACATATATGACATTATATGATATTTCCTCTTCCATAACTATTTTATGCACTTAGATTATTCTATAAGGTTTAAATGATTTAAAAAAAATATTTATTAAGACTTATTTTAAATGTGATGCTTACATTTTCCAAAATATATGATTTTATTAAAAAACTATATTTCCATTGAATCAATGGTCACATCTTATGTCTTATTCATTTTGTGGTCACTAAATTTCTCTTGAAACATTAAATTTATTCCAATTATTGGAAATTATATTTCTCTTAAATATCCATCATGGATATTCTTATTTCTTAAAATGTATAAAATTTATATAGAATTTGTTTTACTTTGAATGTTATTTGATTTAATAGAGAGATATTGATATTCACATTCTTTACTCAAAAAAATATTTATTGATAAGAAATATTATTTTGAATTAAATTCAATATATGAGGAATGAATTGGACATGTAGTGATGGGTGGGGCCCAAAACTAAATAGCCTCTTGATGCATCAAATGGTCTCTAAGACAAGTCAAAAAGCTATATTAAATGGGTTCTGGTGTATACCTACCCATCTATTAAACTATCTTGGCACAAGGCTTTTACAATGTAAATACCATGATTCCTAAAATCATGATGTAAAATATTAATAATTTCCTTCATTTAGAATTTAGTTATCATTATCCATGATATTAATGAATCGATATTATCCATGAATGTATTTCTTTCTCATATCATTGATTAAATGGTATGCTTTTTTAGTTATTTACCTTACCTTATTAATTATGACTTATTTATTCATGACATCTTCTATTTTTATGTAACTCTTACTTATAATTTGAGCTCACATTTTTTTATTTTCATAAGGATGTGATGTATAATGTGATTCCCCGGACCTCTCTAGTCTATTCCTTTGTGAAAATAGGGTGTTTGAGGTGTTTTGGGAGGTCAAGGTGACTCATCCCCAACACTTTGACAATTTTCTCTTTTTGTGAACAGTATCATCAGTGACCCTCAGTGAACAGTTCTAACGGTAGGTAGTTGGGAACAATTTCAATGGTGAGGTCTAATGGTAACCTCTATTTCCTCTTCAAAATTTCCTATTCTATGAATAGTTCCATCAGTGAACAGTTCTATCGATAACATCTAATAGTAACCTCTCTTTCCTTTGCCAAATTTTGAGTCATGTGAATAGTTTCATCGGTGAATAGTCTATCGGTAACCTCAAATGGTAACCTCCCTTTCCTTTTCCAAATTTTGAGTCCTGTGAATAGTTCCATCGGTGAATAGTTCTATCGGTAACCTCTAACATCAACCTCTCTTTCCATTGCCAAATTTCCAATTCTATGAACAGTTCCATTAGTGAACAGTTCTATCGGTAACCTATAAGGGTAACCTCTCTTTCCTTTGTCAAATTTTGAGTTCTGTGAACAGTGTTTCTAGAACAGTAGGTGTACAATGTTCTATCGGTGAGGTTATAACAGTGAGGTTCATGAACATTGTTATATCAGTGAGGTTCATGAATAATGTTCTATCGGTGAGGTTCTAACGGTGAGGTTCATGAACAATGTTCTATCAAAGAGGTTCATGAACAATGTTCTATTGGTGAGGTTCTAATGGTGAGGTTCATGAACAATGTTTTTCCTTTTCCAAATTTTGAGTTCATGAATAGTGTTTCTAGCTTCCAACAGTTCACCACTTTAGCATTTTACTTTGACATAAAATGAATTTAAAGCCTCGTTTTTAGGACTCTAAGGCCGATTTAAAGCCCATAACTCCTATTTTTATGATTCCTAAGGCTCATGATGTTTTTAATTGGTCAAACCGCATGGTTAAATGTGATCCAATTTTAATGGTAAATTAAGAATATCTTAAATCGTCACTCCATTAAATATTCAAAAGGGACAAGATATCTTCCTCCCTTGTTCTTCCTCCTTGTTCTATGGTGGGAGATGCTCGAAACTTTCCTTCCTTCCCATAGGAATCACGAGATAAAACGTTTCCCTGAGGATTGTTTTCCTCGACATCCTTCTTACTGCAAGTGCACCCCCTGTTTCTATGCAACCAAGAAGTATCGATTAATCTTGAATATATGGTATGTTTTATCTTCATTCTTTTGGGGTTCATCTTATCATGTTTCTCCTTTCCATATTATATCATGTGATTTCCATGTTTCAAATGGAGTTTTCTTGGGTTTCGGTTGGTGCGGTCATACCGTGGAATCCTCGGGTGGATGCAGTTGTCGCGAGAGGAGGATCATGGCCCGTTGTGTGGATAAAGAACGTCAAGAACTATTTGAGGTAGGGGATTCATTGCTTCCCTTTTTTTATGTGCAACTATATTGTTAGCATGTTTTATCCCATTGGACCATAATGGAATTGACATAATAAATATTTAAACTGGATAAATAAATTGATATCAATCGTATATTATTGCCTCTTGTTTTTCTAGATAGTGTGATATCTATGCTTTCTTTGTTTAGTTGTTTGTTCTCTAAGGAAATTGGTAATGAATGTAAACCACAATTAATTGATAATTGTTTGGTTAAAAGATAAAGAGGCATGTAAATGAATCTGGTTCTCAATGTTTTAATTTTATGTTAATCAAATTGGCGCATTGAGCATGTTTAATTATTGTTGATAACTTTCTGATTAGGTTTCCTAAATTTGGAACCTATGAATAATAAATTGGTTAATTCAAGATGGATTAAAGAACTGATTGTTTGATAATTCCTTGAAGGGTTCCGAGTTACCCTCTTTATTGTTAAATGGACAAGAGCCTAATTGTTAAGATGTTTGTTTTCCTGCTGCTTGTGTTGTGATGTGAGCCTAGATGGATGTTGTGGTAAGTGGGGGCATGGAGACCTTTGGTTATGGAAGCAGATGATGCCTAGAGTGGCGAGATGCATCAGTTTATGCATGTGGGTGTTAGGGAGGACACCAAGGATGATGGAATATGATGGATGTGATTGTTGGATGCCTGCTCATTCTTATTGGTCGATTACCTTCTTTACTTCTCCCCACTACTCAAGGAATCTGGTCTTACTTAAACTTCTTCCAAAAGGGGTGAAGTCGAGCGTGGTATGCCATGTGCTTTTCGTGTTTAGATTATCAAGGGAGAATGGGTCTACGCTCTTCCTATATGCAGCTTTGACTCGATAGGTAGTTCATCTACTCACTGTGTTGATCCCCCTTGTGTTTAGTAGCATATAATGTTTTTCAAGAACTCCTGGAAATATGGGAAAGTAATGATGTGAATAAATAATTTGAATAAATGATATTAACCCATGGGGTTGGAGTTTGCTGGAACATAATGATGAGGTTGTAATTTTAAAGGGACAATGGACTTTGGGTGTGATGCGAATGAAATTTAATGTGGAATTGTTATTTGTTAATTAATGTTTAAAGAATTAATTAACAAAAAGTGAAACTGATAAAAAGGTAATGAAATAATGTATTAAAGATCTCTAAGTGGTTGTGTGCTTATAGGATACCTAGTCTTCGAAGTAGCAGCCTGGATTTTGAGAGGCATTAGCTACAGTTGTGTCTAAGACTAGGTTATGCCCATAGTTTGGTTTTGAGATATAATATATTCCACACTTTTTTTTGTTTCTATACACTACTCCACCCTGTCAGTAAGGGAAACTAACACCCCAGGGATTCTGAGCCCTGGGGAGGGGGGGGGGGGGTGTTTTCCACAACATTCTAGTGGGAGGATGGATGACAGGCTACCCCCTTTGGCCCCACTCTCTTCTCTTGGTAGTTACTTTTTTTGGTAGGCACAACGGTTAGTTTTCCCCATATACATGTGTAGAGGGTTGTAATGGCTTGTGGTTATTCAAACACATATATTCTGGATATAGTATCTTATGTACTACTATAGGTATAACATGTATAGGCTGTGATGGATTGAGGATCCTTACTCAGTGTATGGGATGTAATGGCTTGAGGTATAATACCCGACATATGATACACGTTATGTGAGCTGTGGTGGCTCTCGGAGACTACCTGGTTACTTTATTGCGTGGAAGTGGTGGTATTGTTGCACAAGGTGCATATTGTGGTGCTTTTCCCAGGTGTTTGCAGGAAAGCCTTTTTGGAGAGAGATGCTCAGGATGTGAGGCGTTGGGGCAAAGCGGCAAACCCGTGGGGAATTAGTAGCAGGGTACCCTTGATATTATTTATTATATTATATATTCTTTTATGTGTTACTTGGTGAGAGTATCCATGGTGAGGTTGGGAACTTAGTATACCTATTTAGGTGACGAGTTAGTTTCACTTGTTTTTCACTGTGCTTTAGCATGCTTTCTTTACTTTTGCACGAGAGGCTTCAGGGAGGATCCTACTGAATATACTGTTATACTCAACCTATGTATATATAAACTATTTTTCAGGTCACATGGAGCAGGCTGTAGATCAAGATGGTTTCTACTAGCTTGGGGTTGTAGGAGCTGTTTGGGATTGTGGTTGCTGCTATTTTTACCCTTTTTTGGGTACTTGTAGTTTTCCCCTTTCAGTTGTAGTAGTTTTTGCATGAAATTTCATATGTGTACTTGGTATTTCTTTTATCTTACTGGTTGAGTTGGAGTTGGTTGGTTTCTATTTTATCTATCTTTTCCTCATGTGTTATCTTAGAGGGAAATGCCTCTCATTTGTGTGTTTTCTATACCCTCGGTGCTAGTTGCCAACCCGGGGCCTACTAGAGGCGATACTTGGGGGTCATTATCTCCCTTCTCACATTGCCGGCCCCGGAGGGGTACTATTTGTGGGGAGGGGGTCGTGACAAAGTGGTATCAGAGGTATGGTTGAGGGATAGGATGGAGTTTGGAGTTAGACACAGGTGAGGTTGCATGGGTTGGTAGGGAAACGATGTCATTCATGTTTAAAAAGTGATGTAAACACTGGAGACCAGCTGAGACATAGGTGTTTAGGGAACCCTATGATCTAATGTATGAACCTTTAAGTTTACAATGGCCACTAAACGAGGTGATATTAGTTTCTGGGTAAAGACCTAGGAAAGGATCATGCATAATTATTCTTTATTTCTGTGTTTGAATGGTTAGACATTGGTATAGGATAACCTAAAATGAATTAAAGAAAACAACTAATTAATGTTGATTCTTCCATATTCCAGGTTTAGGAGCCCTAACTGATTTTTATTTTATAGGTATGGATCTAGGTCGACGTCCTCATCAGGATCGCATGGAAAATGTCCACCAGGCTATTCCATCATATTGTCATAGGGTAGAGGTTGATGATGATGACACTTGGAGGAAGACACTCATAGAGTTTCAGCGCCAGAGTTTGCAGAAGTAAAAGGGATCTGTTTCAGATGTAGTCACGGAAGACTGGTTAGAGGAGGTCTAGATAGGCTTCAGTTCGATCCGTTCTTGAATAGAGCAATGGGTGTCCATGGTTGTGACGATGCTGTGTGGAGCAGTGAGGCAGTGGCGGTTCTTGTTCCTTGGGGATCGTGAGGAGTCAGTGATCTCCTGGTAGGAGTTCAGAGAAAAGTTTAGAGTTGAGTTTTTTTCTTCAATAGTGAAGGAATCCAGTCACCAGAAGCTTCTTAACCTTCAATAGGGGAGCTCTAGTGTGCGAGAGTTTGAAATCCATTTCAAGAACCTTTTACGATATGTTTCAGACCAACTACCAGATGAGGAGGCTAGGGCGCAACATTTCGAGGAGGATTTGCATCCAGAGATCCAGCGCCAGGTCAACCCATTTATGCTGAAAACATATCTTGAGGTGCTGGTGAGGGAAAAGGTTATCAAGATGACTTTGGCCAGGACCAGATCATCACGAGAGGGGAATCATCATGATTCCTCACGAATCAAAGCTGTGGTCCGGGGTTCTCGATTTTCAGGGCAGAAGATTTTCCGTTCAGCCGGGGATATGTCCTAGCCCTTCATATCTCATTTATCCTAAGGTAGAAACTCTCAGGCCTATACCAAGGGATTAAGCGCTTATTTTCTGGTGGAGGTCATGGTCATCAGCAGCGGGAGTGCCCGACCTTTCAAGGCAGTCATCATGCACCAGGTGCTACGCTCTAATTTCCTCTGTTGAGGCAGTTCCAGCCGAGGCATCAGCAGCAAGTTGCACCAGCTTTAGATCAAAAAATGGTAGATGGGTCATGCAAAGGACAACCCCATGACACTCCCTGTCCTCATAGAGCAGAGCTTGACCATGGTGGTGGTCGTCATCAGGGTTAGAGAGGCTACGGAGGAGGTCGTGGTCAGCTTCATGCTTTAGCGTTGCCAGCACCAGGCGAGCCAAACTTCGTTCGAGGTACTATTTACTTGTTTTCTACCTTGGTGTATGCATTGGTTGATCCAGGAGTGACACACTCCTTCATATCACCTACCCTTGTCCATGATTTGGGACTTGTGGTAGAGAGGCTTCCAGTACCTTTGGCATTGACTACGCCAGTTGGAGGTCGAGCTGTCCTGTTTGAAGTATGTAGAGACTGTGAGCTAGTGTTGGGGAAACACCGCTCTTGGAGAGATTTAATATGTTTATGAATATAACCATATGATGTAATCCTTGGCATGGATTGGTTGTATTCAGTGAATGCTATAGTGGATTGCTTTAGGAAGAAGGTCATTTTATTTGGTGCGGATAGAGAGCCGGTGGTGTTTGTTGGCGAGCGAGATCCTTGGATGAGTAATAGGTGCATTCCGTCCATATCATCCTTGACAGCTGAGATGATGTTGAGTTCTTCAGAGGTTTAGCAGTTGGTGTTTCCTAGGGTCATAGAAGAGTACCCTGATGTATTTCTCGAAGAGGCTATAGCATTACCCCCTCGACGAGAGATTGAGTTTGGGATTGAGCTACAAACAGAAGCGTCTCCTATCTCCATGTCCCCATATAGGATGGCCCCTTATATGTTATGGGAGATATGTATACAACTTGACCGTATGTTACAGTGTGGTTTTGTTCGGCCAAGTGTGTCACCGTGGGGTGCACCGGTTTTGTTCATGAAGAAGGTTGATGACAGTTTGCGGTTGTGTGTTGATTATCATCGCTTAAACAAAGTGACAATAAAGAATTGATATCCTCTTCCATGGATTGATGATTTATTCGATCAACTAAACGGTGAAATTTGGTTCTCAAAGATCAAATTGTGGTCA
Source organism: Viscum album (assembly GCA_963277665.1). Classification (NCBI taxonomy): domain Eukaryota; kingdom Viridiplantae; phylum Streptophyta; class Magnoliopsida; order Santalales; family Viscaceae; genus Viscum; species Viscum album. Next base: position 596,423,370 of record OY728134.1, on the reverse strand, counting down.
TGATATCATCAGATGCGTGTGAAGGATGAAGATATCTCGAAGACTGCTTTCCTTTGTCATCATGGGTATTATGAGTTTGTTGTAATGTCATTTGGCGTGAAGAATGCTCCAGCTGTGTTCATGGGATTGATGAATTTTGTGTTCCATGAGTTCCTGGATACGTTTCTGGTGGTTTTCATTGAAGACATCCTTGTGTACTCCACATCTGAGGAGGAGCATGAAGAGCATTTACATGTCGTTTGGGTAGTTCTTCTTCAACATAAGTGGTTTGGTAAGTTGTAGAAGTGTGATTTTTTGGGCTCGAGAAGTCCGTTTCTTGGGGCATGTTGTGTCCAAGTAGAGAGTAGTTGTGTATGCATCGAAGATATAAGTAGTTTTGTCTTGGGTAGCCCCAAAGACAATGTCAGAGGTGTGAAGTTTCCTTGGTCTTATAAGTTACTATAGGAGGTTCATAGCCAATTTATCACGAGTTGTGAATTCTCTAACAGCTTTGACCAGGAAGTATCAGGCATTCATGTGGACTGATCAGTGTCAGACAGCTTTCGAGCATCTAAAGAAGAAGTTAGTAAGTGCTCTAATTCTTTGTCTTCCAGCTGAGGGAGTTCAGTTTGATGTTTTCAGTGATGCTTCGCATATGGGGTTAGGATGTGTTCTCATGTAGCATAGGTCAGTTGTTTCTTATGAGTCTCGATAGTTGCATACCCATGAACGTAACTATACCACCCATGATCTTTGGTTGGTAGTTGTAGTGTTTGCTCTGAAGTTGTGGATACATTACCTCCTTGGAGAGCACTTTATGGTTTTCACCGATCATAAGAGTTTGAGGTATGTTTTCTCCCAGCATGACTTGAAATTACGACAGTGTCAGTGGATGGAGTTCTTATAGGAATATGACTTCAATATATCATATAAAACTAGAAAGGTGAATGTTGTAGCTGATTCCCTGAGTCAAAAGTCACGTAGTGATGCAGTGTGTGAATCCGGTGATTCCTAGAGAGTAATGGAAGAACTGTCAGCATTACATCTTGATATGGGAGAATTTGGGGGACAATGGTTTTCTTTTTCAGATAATGGTGCAGTTGTCTCTCGGAAAGTGGTTAGAAGATTCCCAGTTGGGGGATCTAGAGGTAGAGGTCTAGAGAGACCGAGTTGTTTGCAGCGAGGCCCCTGATGGGTGGTCTGGGGATGAACAACACCGAGTGTTGTATCATGGAAGGATTTTTTTCCTTTGAAAATGTGCGAGATGGTTCTCATAGAGTTTCATAGTTTTCCTTTAGTGGTACATCCTAGTGTGACAAAGATGTATCGAGAATTGAGGAGCCAGTTTTGGTGGCCGGGGCTGAAGTGTGCAGTTGCAGAGTTTTTGTCTTGATGTTTGGTCTGCCAGAAGGTGAAGGCCGAACACCGTGTTCCGGGTGGTCTTCTCCAGCCATTAGAATTTCCTCAGTGGAAGTGGGAGGACATCTCAATGGACATTGTTATTGGTTTACCTCGAGCTCCAATAAGACATGATTCTATTTGGGTGGTAGTCGATCGTTTAACAAAATCTTCCCACATCATAGCAATCAAGGAGTCAAGCTCAGTGGAATTTTTATCAAGGCAGTATGTGGAGGAGGTGGTGAGACTTCATGGAGTCCCAAGTATGATCATTTTTGATCAAGATCCTCACTTTACTTGTAGGGTGTTGAGAGGTCTCCAGCATGCTTTTGGTTCTCAGCTATGCCTTAGAACTGCTTTTCATCCTCAAACAGATGGTCAGATAGAGCGAACCATCCAGACTCTTGAAGATATGCTACGCTCTTGTGTTATTGATTTTGGAGGTTCGTGGATGAAGCACTTACCACTGATGGAGTTCACTTACAATAATAGGTTTCAATCCACCATCAGTATGACGCTTTTTAAAGCTTTTTATAGCCTACCTTTCCATTCTCTGTTGTGCTGGACTGAGGTCGGAGAGTCAACAATTCTCAGACCAGAACTAGTGAAGAATACAACAAAGATGGTTCATGTGATTTGTGAGGGGATGAAGACGACGAAAGATCATCAGAAAACATATGTTGATCAAATAAGGATACCCTTAGAGTTTAATGTTTGGGATCATTTGTTTTTGAAGGTGACTCTCTATCATGGGAAGTGAAGGTTTGGTCATGGAAGTAAGCTTTCTCCCCAGTTTTTTGGGCCTTTCAAGGTGTTTTCTCATGTTAGAGATGTGGCATATCGAGTAGAAATTTCACCACAGATGAGTTGGATACATGATGTTTTACATGTATCACAACCCCATCGTTATCTTCATGATGAATCTCATGTCATCGATTGGGTAGATATCGATGTTGATGATGATGCAACCTTTGAGGAGAGACCTATGGAGATCCAAGACCAGAAGGAGAAGGTGTTGCACATGCGTTCTATCCCCTTGGTTTGTGTCTTGTGGTGACACAAGAGAATGGAGGAGAGCACCTGGGAACATTAGTCATGGATAAATTCTCAGTACCTAGATTTGATTGATATTTAACTCTTTTCATGTAATGATCTCCCCTTTGTGGTTAGACCTTTCATGTTTTTAATTTGAATTTATTTTGTTGTTTTTTGTGGATTTCTCTCTTTTGAGAGGTATCTCGATGGGGGGTTGTTCAGACCCTATTTTTTTCCCACTTTAGGTGGGTTTTGAATTCTCGGGGACCATAATTTTTTGAGAGGTATCTGATGTAACGGTCGGGACCTCTCCGGTCCATTCCATTGTGAAAATATGGTGTTTGAGGTGTTCCGGGAGGTCAAGGTGACTCATCCCCAATACATTTACAATTTTCCCTTTCTATGAATAGTAGCATCGGTGACCCTCGGTGAATAATTCCAATGGTAGAAAGTTGTGAACAGTGCCAACAGTGAGGTCTAACGGTAACCGCTAATTCCTTTTCCAAATTTCCAACACTATTAATAGTTCCATCATTGAATAGTTCTATCGGTAACCTCTCTTTCCTTTGCCAAATTTTGAGTCCTGTGAATAGTTCCATTAGTGAAAAGTTCTATCGGTAACCTCTAATGGTAAACTCTCTTTCCTTTGCCAAATTTTGAGTCCTATGAACAGTTCCATCGGCAAACAGTTCTATCAGTAATTTCTAATGGTAACCTCTCTCTCCTTTTCCAAATTTCCAATTCTTTGAACAGTTCCATCAGTGAACAGTTCTATCAATAACCTATAATAGTAACCTCTCTTTCCTTTGCCAAATTTTGAGTTTTGTGAACAATGTTTCCAGAATGGTAGGTGTACAATGTTCTATCGGTGAGGTTTTAACGGCGAGGTTCATGAACAGTGTTCTATCGGTGAGGTTCATGAACAATGTTCTATTGGTGAGGTTCTAACGGTGAGGTTCATGAACAGTGTTCTATTGGTGAGGTTCATGAACAGTGTTTTATCGGTGAGTTTCTAACTATGATGTTCATGAACAGTGTTTTTCCTTTTCCAAATTTTGAGTTCATGAACAGTGTTTCCAGCTTCCTATAGTTTTGCCCCTTTAGCGTTTTCCTTTGATGTAAAATGCATTTAAAGCCTCATTTTAAGGAATCTAAGGACGATTCAAAGGCCATAACTCTTATATTAATTATTTATAAGGCTTGGTATGTTTTTAATTGGTCAAACCACATGGTTAAATGCGATCCACTTTTAATGGGAAATTAAGCGTATCTTAAACTGTCGCTCCGTTAAATCTTCAAAAGGGACAAGATATCTTCCTCCCTTGTTCTTCCTCATTATTCTTTGGTGTGAGACACTTGAACCATTCCTTCCTTCCCATAGGAATCGTGAGATCAAACTTTTCCCCGTGGATTGGTTTCCTCGACGTCCTTCTTGCAGCAAGTGCACCCCCTATTTATGTGCAACCAAGCCGTATCGATTAATCTTCAATATAAGGTATGTTTTATCTTAGTTCTTTTGAGGTTCATCTTATCCTGCTTCTCCTTTCCATATTATAGCATGTGATCTCCATGATTCTAATGCAGTTTTCTTGGGTTTTAGTTGGTGCGGTTGTACCGTGGCATCCTCGGGTGGATGCAGTTGTCGCGAGAGGAGGATCATGACCCATTGTGTGGATAAAGAACATCAAGGACTATTTGAGGTAGGGGATTCATTACTTATCTTTTCTTTTACATGAAAATGTATTTTTAGCATGTTTTATCCTATTGTACCACAATGGAATTGACATAATAAATATTTGAACCAGATAAATAAATTGATATCAATCATATGTCATTACCTCTTGTTTTGCTAGATAGTGTGATATCTATGCTTTCTTTTTTTTTTCATTCTCGATGGAAATTGGTAATGAACGTAAAATAAAATTAATTGATAATTGTTTTGTTAAAAGATAAAGAGGCATGTAAATTAATCTGGTTCTCCTTGTTGTAATTTGATGTTAATAAAATTGGCGTATTGAGCATGTTTAATTATTGTTGATAGCTTACTAATTATATTTCCTGAATTTGGAACCTATGAATAATAAATTGGTTAATTCAAGATGTATTAAAGAACTGATTGTTTGATAATTCTGTGAAGGGTTCTGAGTTACCCTCTTGATTGTTAAAGGGATAAGATACCAATTGTTAAGATGCAAGTTTTCCTGCTTCTTGTGTTGTGATGGGAGCCTGAATGGTTGTTATGGTATGTGGGGGCATTGGGACCTTTGGTTGTGGCATAAGATGATGCCTAGAGTGGAGAGATGCATCGGTTTATGCATGTGGGTGTCAGGGAGGACCCCGGGGATGATGGAATGGGATGGATGTGATTGTTGGATGCTTGCTCATTATTATTGGTTGATTATCTCCTTTACTTCTCCCCACTACTCAAGGCAGCTGGTCTTACTTACCCTTCTCCCGAAAGGGGCGAAGACGCGTGGGGTATGCCACGTGCTTTCTGTGTTTAGATTCTCAAGGGAGAATGGGTCTACGCTCATGCTATATGCAACAAAGACTCGACAGGTAGTTCATCTACTCACCGTGTTGAGCCCCCTTGTGTTTAGTAGCATAGAATGTTTTTCTAGAATTCTTGGGAATATGGGAAAGTAATGTTGTGAATAAATAATTTGAATAAATGATGTTAACCCATGGGGTTGGAGTTTTATGGAACATAATGATGAGGTTGTGATTTTGAAGGGATAATGGACTTTGGGTGTGATGCAAATGAAATTTAATGTGGAATTGTTATTGGTTAATTAATGTTTAAAGAATTAATTAACGTAAAGTGAAACTGATAAAAAGGTAATGAAATAATGTATTAAAGCTCTTTAAGTGGTTGTGTGCTTATAGGATGCCTAATTTTAGAAGTAGCAGCCCGCAGTCTGAGAGACATTAGCTGCAGTTGTGTCTAAGACTAGGTTATGCCCATAGTGTGGTTTTGAGATATAATATATTCCCTACTTTTTGTGTTGTTATACACTAATCCACCCTATCAGTAAGGGAAACTGACACCCTGAGGATTATGAGCCCTGGGGGGTGTTTTACCCAACATTCTGGTGGGAGGATGGATGGTTGAATACCCCCTTTGTCCCCTATCTCTCCTCTTGGTAGTTACTTGTGCTGGTAGGAATAGCGGTTAGTTTTTCCCATATATGTGTTAAGAGGGTTGTAATGGCTTTTTCTTATTCACACACATTTATTCTGGATATAGTATCCTATAGACTACTATATTTGTAACATTTATAGGCTGTGATGGCTTGAGGATCCTTAATCAGTGTATGGGCTGTAATGGTTTGGGGTATAATACCCGACGTATGATACATGTTATGCGTGCTATGGTGGCTCCCAGAGACTACCTGGTTACTTTCTTGCGTGGATGTGGTGGTATTGTTGCACGAGGTACATATTGTGGTGCTTCGCCCAAGTGTCTGCAGGCAATCCTTTTTAGATAGAGATACTCAGGATGTGAGACGTTGGGGTAAAGTGGAAAACCAGTGGGGATGTAGTAGTAGGGTACCCTTGATATTCTTTATTATATGATATATTCCTCTATGAGTTACTTGGTGAGAGTAGCCATGGTGAGGTTGGGAACTTAGTATACCTATTTAGGGGATGAGTTACTTTCACTTGTTTTTCATTGTGCTTTAGTATGATTTATTTACTTTTGCATGAGAGGCTTCAAGGAGGATCCTACTAAGTATACTGTTATACTCACCCTACGTATATATAATCTATTTTTCAGGTCACTTGGAGCAGGTTGGATATCAAGCTGGTTTCTACTAGCTTGGGGTTGCAGGAGCTGCTTGGGCTTGCGGTTGCTGTAGTTTTTACCTTATTTTGGGTACTTGCAGTTTTCCCCTTTTAGTTATAGTAGTTTTGCATGAAATTTCATATGTGTACTTGGGATTTCTTTTATCTTACTGGTTGAGTTGGAGTTGGTTGGTGTTTATCTTATCTCTCTCTTCCACATATGTTCTCTTAGAGGGTAATAACTCACATTTGTGTGTTTTCTATACCCTCTGTGCTAGTCGCCAACCCAGGGCGTACTGGAGGTGGGACTCAGGGGTCATTATCTCCCTTCTCACATTTCGGTCCTAAGAGGGGTACACTTTTTGGGGAGGGGATCATGTAAAATAATATCGTGGATCTAAGAATTTTTGTATACTATGTATTTTTATATTTTCAATATAATATGAGAATAATGTATGTATCTGGTTTTACAAGAATAGTAAACTAATAGAACCTATAGGGTGAAATAACCTATATCTATATAAATGTAATAAAGTATACATCATCCCTAGTTTATTGGAGTTATGGTTGTTATAATTAATTTGAGAATGACCGCACCTGATCTGGTAGACAATTTTCTAAAATACTCTAATACAAATGTTCTATATGTTGAAAACCCTCAGGAATGTACTTTATGGATTTTGGATTTATTATAAAAATTACAATATTCATATATAAATGATTATTATTTGGTGAGAAAAAGTTTTTAGGAATCTTATAGCATGTGGAATTCATTCTAAATTCATTTAAAGAAATATATATTTTGAGAGTTTATTGAAAAATTGGTTAAGTTTGGATCATATTACTTTTCCAACAATACTCATATGACTTATTTTACCATAATACTATAAGTTCTAATCACATAAATTTAACTATGACATAAATATTGAATATAGGACTTCAAAAGTGGTATTTTAACTTATCATATGGCTTTGAGATGATGGAAAAATTGGAAAAGGTAGAAGCGTAAGTCTTGTAGAGTGAGCCTTTGGTCAAGAATATGTCTTCATCATGAGACTTTGTGAGTGTAAGTCCTATTGTAATTATAAATTTTTTAAGGATAATGGAGCTTTATAATATTTAAAAATAAATCATTTTAGGACTTTTTGACCATATTTATTTTGAAGGCCCCAACATAAGACTTCAAAACATAGTGAAATTTTCAGTAAGCTGCTGGATGGAAAAAATCCTGATTTACATATTTAAATCCATTGAAGATGAAATTAAATTCGATGATAAAATATCTAATTTTAAATGATTCCAAAATCACAAAAACTTTTAATATTGTATGATTCAATTGAGAAAAAATGATAAATGTTGATCTTTATCCATAGTTAGGGAAGATAAAAGCAAGATTATATAAGTTATGTAATGGTCATATAGACCTATGTAAGGGTAGAACTGAGTTTCTATAATTTATTAATTTTAAGGAAATTAAATTGGAAGATGCTTCTGTTGTTATTTCATGTTATTAACATTATGAATCTTATTCAAGCCATGATATGAGATTATTTTGAAGAAGATTTAAGCTGGATCCACTACATGTATTCTTTGATGAATAAAATTAATTTTTGGTTTTTCTAGAATAATGCAGATAATGTCACATAGAATCATGAGTATTACACAAGTGTTCAAAACATATATATCTGAGGCCATTTGAATTATTAAGATGTTATAATATGGATGTTTGGAAATTTTCCCACGGTTGGAACATTAGATGTTTTCTAGATTTCATAAATCTAATAATATAAGATTATTTCCCATAGATTTGTTTTTATTTGAACTTATTTTATAAACTTATATATTTGATGATTATTTATTTGATAGAGAAATATTGAGTCAAAGAAGAAGAATAATTTGATCCTAGATAAGAATAAACAAATTTCTTTACTCACCCCTATTTTAAAAGTGAAACACATTTAATAAGGGTATTCTTGGAATAATCCTTGAGTTAAAAAAGCAGTGCATGAGAAAGAATGGGAAAATGGGTATTCTATTATAGTGATTTTACACTGAAAAATATTCTGTACTCTCAACATACCATTTATGATATTTGGAAAAGAAGGAACACATTTAATGAGATGCTTGTGCATGTGAGTTCTATTAATCTCAAGGTTAGTATAGACAAAGATTCTATGAATCCATACACCCAAATAAGAATCTGATTTTGTTGAGGATACATGAAAAATATATTGAGAATCCAATAGGATTAAATCTCTCAAATAATAATTATTATAACAATAGTAATATACTATAACTATTAGCGAGGAAGAAGAATAATAGAGAACCATGCCAGTGAAACTTGTTGGGACTTAATGAAAGATAAGAAGGAGTTCCTGATGTTAGGGATGAATTTATGTAAAAAAATTTATACTTGAGATTATAGTGAACAGTTTAAAATAATAAGATTAAATACTGAGAATGCAACTAGGATTTGTTTTTGAATTAAAATCTATAAATAGAGTACTATAGACCGAGTTTTATGTAGATTTCTTAAAGATCTATAGGAAGTTTATGACTTTGAGGTGAGGAATCAGACTAATGTTTTGGGTGTAGAGACATCCTTGGATATACTGTGTTGATGTACTTCAAAATGAGGAGAAGCAAAGAAAGATGTGATGGTAGGATTCTAGTTCGAAGTAGTGTTGTGGGACAAAATATAAGTTCACATGTGTAATATTGCGAATTCCAAACCAGTGTAATATAGGCTACTCGGTTCCCTATCCAACTACACTTATATTAGTGATTCAATTTTGGTAGATAGTCCATGAATTACCCATCCCAAACATAATAAGGAGTAGGATTCCTAGGTGGGGTTGAACCTTATAAAAACATATGTATCATTCACCGCTTATCTTCATTTCATATAGGTGTATACCAGGTTAAAAAATACAAGATCCAATTTTATTAATTAGCATCAGAGGTTCATGTAAAAAGTGGGTATTAAAGGTTAAAAATAAATAATTGAAATTTTCTAAAATTGATCCAGAATTTATTTACCCCCCATATGAGGTGTGTTTTCATGGTCCAATGTTCCTAACTTGTTTATTTACTTTCAATAATAATGAATACATTGAAATATTTGAAGCTCAAGATATTCTTAAGAGATTCTTGATGAGTTTTTGGAATATTGATTTCTATTTTAAGAAGAGGAAGGACAATGGATATAGAGGTTAAAGCTGAGGTGAGAATTATTTTTCGATGAACCAAAATAATCATGACACAATTGTATATTTTTATGGGAAGTAATGTTTATAGAAATAAATATTATTTCTAGTGAGTTATTGAATAAGATAAAAATTGTTTTATTTTTTGACCTAAAAAATAAAAGTTCTAAACTACTAGTTCAAGGATAAATATCAAGAGGGTATTTTTAGAAATCGATATATATCTCTTCCACATGAAACATTTTTTTGAAGCACATCGAAAGATCATGGGGAACTAAAAGAAGATATTATATGATCATAATTTTGTATACAAACTAAAAAGTATTCAAGGTATTTTATTTTAGGGATACTTATAGTGATGTGGTAATTTTAATTTTCTAAGATGGACAAATTAGTTTTTGACGTTATGAGGAACATTGAAAATCTATGAGCATGAATAATAAAAGATAACAGTGAAGAAATATATATAATGGTGTGTAAAACTGAGTGAGAAATGAGAAAAGATAAATCTATCGAGAAGGTAGATGACTGAAGCTAGTAGTTCACTTTTAAGAATAATACCTTCATTCCCAATCACTTATTCATCCATCCAATAGCCCTAAGGCCTTAATTTTTTTATTGATTTTTATAATCCACCTTTCTAGGGGTGAGGTGGAACCCTTACAATGGTCATGGGCGTAAGTATTACATGGCCTATAGGCCTTAGAGGAATTCATTTCCCACAGTATTGAAACATTACATACAACCCAAACTAACTACTTGGAACTACTCCTCCCCAACATCTTCACAGTGAAATCATCTCTCCACCTTCATATGGCTGTTCCGCTAGGCTATCCCATGAATTTATAAGCTTGACCTGATGGAAAGTGTCATACCCTCTCATTCTTCCAATATGTGTAGCTTCTGCTGTGGTTAAAGCTCCTTTCTCATCATCTTATAGAGATTGTTCCTTATAGTTTGTCTGGTTTTCATCTGCACTGAAGGTGGCCTGAAGTCCTTGAGGTGACCCGAAGGCCTTACTGGCCTGAAGGCTTGGGTGGCCCGAAGGCTTTAAAAGACTCGGGGACCAAATTGGTGGCCCGAAGGCCCAAACAGGGGCAAATTCCTGGCTTCTACAGTGCCAAATAATTCCTGCTATAGTTCCTGCTATAGTACTGCACTATTCCTGCTACAGTACCTGCTATAGTACTGCTACAGTACCTGCTACAAAAATACTGCTGCAGTGATGCTACAGTCCCCCAGAAATTGTGCCTCCGCCTAGATTTGATCCCGGGTCACCTGGATGCACTTAAGATTCCCCAACAACTAGGCTGAGGCTCATGCCCAATTCCCAATCACTTATTACAATGAAGAAGATCTAGATAATTTAAGAATTAGATCGATTTTTTCAACCAGAAGATCTGATCAAGAGAAGAAAACATTTATGTTCTTATAAGAAGGCACATGAGAAGATCAATGATCCAATATATTCATGGAGTAAAATCATCTTTAGGTGGTGTGGAAGAAATTAGGATATGACATAAGTTTTTTGTTGTGGATCCTAACTTTAGTGGTTCACTATGTAATGTTTTATTCTCCATTGAGTCTCTATAGTTATAACACTGTGCGACTCAGTATTAGTATGTGATGAATTGTAGGAAAGGAAAAAAACTATCGACTCTCATTGTAAATTTATTACAATTTTTATAGTGTATAATCCATGGGTTGGGGATATTTACTATCCATTAAAAAGAGTAGTCTATTAAAGAAGAACCTTGTACATACTTGTGAATTTTTCTTCTTTCATTCATATTGTATATGATATAAATATGAGTTATTTCATCTTAAGTGGATTGAGGTACTAAATTAATAAATAGGTTGATTTTGATAAGATAACTCATACAAAGAAAAAGGGATCACAAATTCACTCCCCTCTTAGTGATCTCATAGATCCAAGGGAACTTCAATTCGTATTAGAGAAAGGGTCCCTCTAAATGTTTTGAGAAAATTTTTAGTTAGGGAGAAAATTAATTCCATAAACAATAATGTAGTTTAAATAATTAATTGTAGGAACTATCATAGTTAGAAGAGTATAATTCATCCCTACCTTCTTTATTTTTAGTCTAAAAGTGATAGATAAGACAACGGTGGGATTTCCACCCATATATGCAGATAATCTGATGACCTTCATTGATAAAATAAATTTATAAGAAGATGGAAAATCCCAAAATTCCATACTAATGTCTATAGAAAGAAAGTATATATAAAAGTCATAGTGTAACATCCTTGAAATTAAAAGGTGTGTTAAATTTAAGTTTCAACATATCTTGGTTGTGATGTTTAGCTTTTTTGAGGAATGTTGGTGAATTTTGGAGTCCAAGAATTGAATGTGAAGGACTTGGGAGCACCAACCAGTAGCTTAAAGATTCTATTGTGCCAGTAGATTTACACAGCTTAAGGCATAGGTCCATAAAACTCCTTTTTAATTTAATGAACCAACTTGGGACTTCCCTCTATCAGATTCCAAAGCTAGCTACCACATAACTGAGAAGCATCCTAGATCTCCCAGGATGATAGAAAGTGTCAAGGTTATTATATATAAACATTGGGGATGGTTTCACCCTAAAAAAAGGAAAAAAAATCCAAACCTGGTATGGTTATAAAGAAACAAAATACATGCCAAGATAAATCTCGTATAAACAAGAATTTAATACAAGATTACAAAACTACCATGAAATCTAAAAGGAAATAAAACTGAAGACCAAAGAATATGATACCCAAAATCAAGACAACCAGTTCCATGAGACTGAAGGAATGGTCACCATATCTATGTGACTCACAAGTCCCCACAATGATCCCAACAACCGTCCACTTCCCAAGGAAGATGACACAAGAAACCACCCTAAAATAAAGGACCTAAAGAAACCAGAAAAATACATGAAGACTGCATAGCCACTAATGTGAGTATATAGGGTGCGATCCAAATATAGTAGGATACCACCACAAGTCAAATTCATTCCTTTTTAAAAATAAACCAAAATTGTAGTTTGGAAATTTAGAATACAGATAGTTTTTAATTTCCTTTATACTTAGTATAATAAAAACCAAATATGGAACTTGAATTTCCCCAAATCACAATTTTTTTAAAACATACCATAATGGGTTTTTACCAAAACCAATTCCACTTTTAAAACCATTTCAATAAAATGGTGAGTTTCTAAAAAACCCAATTTCAAAGGAAACCAAGTCTCTACCTTTAAAACAACACACCTTTGAAATCAAAACATACACATGGTTTTAAAATATTTCAAAAACACGCTAATAAAATGTATAACTTTGGAAATCATTCTACCATTTTCCCCCAAAATCTTTCAATATCCCCAAAACAAGGTAAGAGGAAAAAAAGGTAAAATACCATCAAGATTAGACATAAAAGGTCACCAATAATGCTCATAAATGGATGGAAAAAAACTAGACAACAACATGAAAAAACCATAAAATAATCCACACATCAAGAAAGTTAATCCAAGAAAAAATAAACACACATGAAAATACATATAAAAAAGGAATAACATAGATACATAGCATGGGGAAACACCACAAGTACTAAAGATAAAACAAAAGATAGACAAAAGTGGACCTAACCACCTAAATGTTTACAATCACACATCTATATAAAAAATCTATCTATGTATTCTCCTTAGTGACAAACCAAAACTCTAGGTGTTACCTACAAATAAGGGGGGTCTATATAGTGAAAAACATCAACTAGATAATAAATGTGCCAATACTTCCCACTTAACGACCATGGTCTCCTCATAGAATAATAATATAGGTGGGCCATGAACAATAAATATCATCATATAATAATAATAATTCCCTAGGTCTAACAACCAAATCACATCCTTCCCACATCCCACACTACCCTTAAAATGATCCCCAACACATAATCATAACATGAATCACATAAAAAATCATCCATCACATGGATAAATAAAAAACATCAACAATAACCAAGGGGGATCAGCAAGGAAAAAATAAATATCACATCAAAAAGTCTGAATCAGGAATTCAATTATCACATATAATACATATAATTTTTTAAATTTCTTTTTTTAAAATAATTTGAAATTAAAACACCATTCAAAAGGAAAGAATAATAAAATACAAACACAATCAAAAAAGTTAAGTGAAATCCATTTTTATTTATAAAATAGTGCTACCAGTTTAAAATGAGGAAAGAATTTTAACACAGAAGGGGGAACCTACTTTGAAAACCCCATTTGGCCTAAATCCCAACAAACAAGTTCATTTCAAAAATAATACCCTCTTTGGAATTTTATCAACCATGAAGAATGCATAAAACATCATTTCAAAACCATGATCTTTTTAACTAAGAAAATCACCAACTTTTTCCAAAAGAAAACCCACCCAAGCATGGAAAGACTTTGAAAAATCCAAAAAATCTATTATATACATCATTACATTAATTACAAAACACATTTAAAGAATCAAGAAATCATGGAACTCTAAAAAACAATGAATTAGAAACACCTACCTCAAGTGGTGGAATCACATTGCCTCTAACAAAATCCACCATATTAGGTCTCAAAGGAGGGATCACAACCGCTAGTAAAAAAACCCCAATTTAGCACAATATTAGGCATGAAAATCATCCAAACATGTCCACTAGGGTTATAGGATAAGGTTAAAATGGAAGAAAACCCAAGAATAAGGAGAATTATGATTTAAAATTTTAAACCAGGAAAATAATCACTGATAAAACCGTTTAAAATACACTTATAGGATCTTTTGAGAGGTTGATAAGGCCATGGGAGGTGTCCAAGTTGAGGTAAATAAAGTGAGGAGGACAAGGGAATAAACCCCACTTAAAAAGAACCAAAAATGTAAAAAATACCCCTCTTATAGTGAGTTTTATGGCTTACATTCATGGTTAAACAAACCATGTGGTAACTGTATATATCCCCATTGTCAAAGGGTGCATGAACTACACACTTAGGCTGCATGGTTAAATTAACCATGCACCTTAACCATGAAACCTGGAAAAAGTACCAAAAAATTAACCCTTTTAGCCCACAAAACCTCAAACTCAAGGGAATTAACTATACAAAAAATATCCCCACATAAAGGTGACACTAGGTGTGTCACATATAACCCATCAATATTCTATATGTATTCCTTTGAAATAAATTTAAAAAATTCGATAGTCTTCTTTACATGAAACCTTGAGACTAAATGAACCACAATATATTATGGAATTTATAACCGAGCTGTTGGATTGATAGATATTAATAGAATTATCCAAATTATGAAATATATATATAAATGTTTTCCTTAATTCAAATATATTGATTAATTCTTAATAAATGATCACTAAATGTTTAATAAAATCATTTCATTATTAAAATAACTATTTTTCTTAAGAAATGTATTTTTTCTAGGTGTTATAAATTTATATATTGATCACTATTTAAAAATTAATTTAATGAAATTTATTGATAATTTATGAATAATAATTCACACATTATTTATCTAATGTTTATGAATGCAGATAAAATCATTTAAAGGTAAAAAGATAAAATTTTAAAATATTGTTTTTATGCGCACAATGTGTTTTTAACATAATAAATTAAATAAATCATTATTGGTTAATGATTTTAAGGATATGATTATATTATATACTCATTAAAATATTTTAACATTAATTTAATAGTTTTTAATGGAAAAGTAATGAACTCAGTTTAAGCTTAAAAATGTATTATTCTAAGAAACCATTTTCATTGCGTTTTACATGTTTATTTTAAAATTAATTTCTAACACTTATTGAAATTGAATAATATAAAATTGATTTCATAATTTTAATCAAAATATATAATTTTTTAATGAGGCCACTTTCATTTTTGTTCATAATTAATAGTAGAAACAATAAAAAAGTATTACCATAGTTAAGGTTAAAACAAGTTTACTGGGGGTTAAACTAAGTGATAAGTGTAAAAGGTACACTTATAATTCTATAAATATTATTGTATGATTATATTTCAACATTATATTATCTTATTTTTGAATTTATGGCCATTTTTTTACCTTTCACTTGAATGTGACCTTATATTATTGAAATATTTTAAGTGATTTCATGTGTTTTCCTCCCCTCACTTATAAAAGGAAACCTCTTATCCTTCCATATTTAAAAACATTGACACTTACATATATATATATATATATATGTACCAAAAATTACCCAAAAACATTCCTATATTCCTTTTATTCATTCTTTATAATATAATATTTCCTTAATATCATCCTAAGAAGGCTAAAGGTGTAATACAAAAGAGGGATCTCAAAGAATAAGTAACCATCTTACCGAACTCATAAAAAATTTATTTCTTATTCTACGTCCTCTAAATATATTGTATCCATCATAAAATAATGAATCCAATTTAATAAATATAATGAGGTGTTATTATGATTATGGTACTATAAGGACCTTTAACCCAGTAACCCAGAGCCAGTGCCTTACCTTATTACATTGGTATGATTACAAGGAAGTTGTATTCCAAAGTACTATATATTTTAGTCATTTTGTAAAACTAGATAAAAATATAAGTTTTACATTACAACATTGAAATGAAAACCAATATAGAGATTCCATTGGAAACATATAATACTCCTAGATTATCCCTATATGTCATTCATAATATTCATCTTCACATCCTAGGAAAAAATAAAACATAAGAAAGGGGTGATATAAGATGCTGAGTAAGGGTATGTAATACATCATAATCATAAATATAAAGCGTGGTGAATAACTAAAAGTACATATGCCATTAAAACATAATGTTGAGCAAAAAATGGAAGGAATTAAAAGAAAATTAAATAATTCCATAATAAAATATAACCATAGATATTCTACTAGTCGAATAATCATATGGAAAATCAATTAATAGTTTCATAACAAGGGAATGAATAATTCTGAACAACATAAACATACTGTCAAGACCTCAAACAAGACACCATACATAATGGGTGAAAACCCAGTCTAGTTTGTCTCATGAGACATACCAATGCATCAAGGGTATATAGAGGGAACAACTTGTCACTTACTATGTCTAATGCATTCCTAATATTAATGAGGATAAACATAAACAACATATTATTATGAAATGTAAATAACTTACTCAATCTGCAACCATAATTACTAACTATTCTGAGTAGTACAGTGAATGGTATCAAGATAGCACATCCATAATCAAAGTGATCATAAACCATTTAATAAGATATGTTAGATTATAATCATAAGAGATAAATATAAATAAATCATAAAATTTAATAGAGGTGTTTAAATAAAGGAAAATACTCCCATAAAATCATTAAAGAATTCTTGAGAGACATACCATTTTTATCTTTGAAAATAAGATTTCTTTTAGAAAAATCATTTTTATTCATCATTATTGTTTGTATAAAACCATAAACAAACAAATATATTTTTATGACAAAATTATTGATTTTTTAAAAATAAAGGTGTCATAAAATATATTATGGATGATACTTGATAATGGGTAAAAAAATCGAGACGTTCCCTTTAATCGGGCCTGTGTATCAAGATGAAATGAGAAAGGAACCTTATAAAACAGGTATTTATCTATAAATTATAGATGAAATGATATAGATATATGATTTTGGAACATATAAATAGATAATATAAGCATTAAAAAAATTGAATCATTACAGTGGGGTAAAGAGAGTGTAAGAATAACCAGAAGGAAAAAATGAAGGTTCTGGTAGAAAGCCCTTACCTTATATTCAAATGAATTCTGCACTTGACCTTAATGTCCTAAATAATTTAATTAATTAATTAATTAATTAATAACCTTATAAACATTTATTTTATTTATTGAAATTTTATTAAGTTCATTTATGTCCTTTTTGATGAGTTATAAGATACAATTTTATTACTCAGGAGTGTTCGTTTCCTTGGTTTTCACGATCGGTAAACTTTTATATGAGTATGAAAGTTCATGTAGAATGGGTATAAATATATAGAATTGAATTTATATGATATTAATGAACATATATAATATTAAGTGGTTTTATAATTCATTTGTTTATATGGTATTTGGATGATTCATTAGATAAAACATTAGTGATAATCATTTAGATTATCTTGGCAGTTTTTCAATCATTACGAACTAGTTTGGTCATATCAATTAATATTATGTATATATACTGGTTATAGAACCTTAAATAGGGTGTAATAAATATATTATAGATTGTTTAACAATAAAAATGTTTTCATTTCCAGAATTGAAGAATAAATTTAAGAATTAAAATTTGTTGTCTATGATGGTTGTAAATCAGCACCTCACTGACAATGATTTCATTATTAAAATAAGAGAGAGAGAGAGAGGGAGACATGAGTTTGAGGAAGGATATTACATTTACATGATATCATTATAGTATATATATTATACTAGAGTTATCATTCTCATTTGTAAAAATGAGGTTAGGATATAATAATAAAAGAAAATAAATTGAAAATAAATTAAATGGAAAAGGAAGAGGATTTTACCTCTGGAATACTCTTCCTTGAGAACCTCTTTGAAAGGATTGGTTTTGTTCTTTTAATTAGTGAAATAGATCCTATCCATGGGGGAGATGCTTGGGGATAGTATTTAGTATAAATTTTACAATATTCAAGGCTTAGAGGTTTGAGGATAAGTGCTGGTGAGGGGTAATATTTATAGTGGAGGAGAGGGGTGATTTTTGAATATTTAATTCATTTGTGTATTATTTTGGATCAAGATTATGAATATTTTGATAATTATCATAAAATATATTAAAATAATTAATTTAAGTTCTAGATTATGGTTCTTATATCATTCATGACTAAAGGAATAGTATATTTAACTTATAATTTATGTATACCGTAAATTACCATATTTTACTATTCACCAAAATTTTAAGTATTTTATAAAATTTCCAAGAATTCACCACAACCATTTTTAGATGTTTAGAATTAAAAAATGAACTCTATTTTATGAAAATAATTTTATAAATATGAGAAATTTATGTTTTAATTAAAGCTATCATTTACTTGAAAAATACAGATTTTAAATTTATAACTGATTTTATAACACTTTCAAAAATTAACTATGGTCTCATAAAATTATCATAAAATCATAAGAAAACAAAATATTTATTTATGAATGAATTTTATGAAAATTAATTTTCTTTTAAATTATTTTATTAATTATAAAATTGTAATTAAATATTTATGACTCACAAAATACCAAAACTTAATTAATAATTTTCAAAATATTCATTTACCTATACTATAATATAATTATATTATACTTCAATTTATAAGATGTATAAATTCTATTTATAAAAACATGAATGAATTTACTGTTCATTTGGCTGATTTAGTATTCAAAAGGGTCATATTACTAAACCTAAGGTCAACTTATTATTTTATTAGTATAGGTTCTTTAACTTCTAGAAGTACCACTTATTTCATTCAATTCTTCATTTATGATGTTTTTATTATGTTATCTATGTGATTTTATGTGACCTACACTATATGAAATAAACATAAGAAGGGAAATTTCATTGATAGAGTTCTGGGGCGTTACATTCTCCCCTCTTTAAAAATTTTGTCCTTGAAATTTCCAGATTTCCACCCCAAAAAAAGATTTGGGTAGCTCTTCATCATAAGATACTTAGGCTCCCATGTCGCCGATTAAATTTTATGATTTTCCATAGTACCTTTACCAACTGAGTTTTCTGATTCCTCAACACCTGTTCTTTAGTTTCTAGAATCTAGATAGGATCTTAAAAGTAAGATAAGTTAGGTTCCAATTCTATTTCTTCAGAAGTGAGTACATTTTTTGTGTTTGGTATGTACTTTCTTAATAAGGAGATGTGGAACAAATTTTGAACTATGGAAAGGCTAGGCAGAATTTACAAATGATAATCCACAACTCTGATTCTCTCAAGAATTTCAAAAGGTCCAATGTACTTGGGGCTCAGTTTCCCTTTCCTCACAAATCTGATAACACCCTTCCATGGAGATACTTTCAAGAAAACATGATCTCCCACTTGGAATTCCAAAACCTCCCTTCGATTATCAACATATATCTTTTACCTAATTTGAGCTACTTTGATATGTCTTTGAATATTCTTTACCTTATTATTGTTTCCTCTACAAGCTATGGTCCTACAAGCTTCCTTTCACCAACTTCAACCCAATATGTTGGTATACAACATCTCTTTCCATACAACACTTCATATAGTTACATTTGAATACTTGAATGGAATCTATTATTTTAGGAAAACTCTACCAAAGGAAAATAATGATCCAATATACCTTGAAAGTCGAGGGAGCATGATCTCAACATGTATTCTAATGTTTGAATGGTCCTTTCAGACTTCCCGTTAATTTGAGGGTGATAAGAAATACTCAAAAAAATCTCAGTATACAAAATCTTTCTGAATAACATTGCAGAATTTCAATGTAAATCATGGATCAAAATCTGGAACAATAGAAAGTGGTTCTCTATTAACTCTTATAACTTCATTAATATGGAGTATTGTAGGATTCTCTAATGTAAAATCCTCCCTTATAGCGAAGAAATGTTCATATTTGGTAAGTAGATCAACAATCACCCATATTGAATCATTGATTCTTGGAGTTTTTGGTAATACAGTAAAAAAATCCATAGTGATGTCATTCCATTTCCATGTACTAATAGGTAGGGGTTTCATGAAACCTCTAAGATGTTTTCTTTTGACCTTAACCTATCGAAAAACTAAACATTTTGATACATAATCAACAATTTCCAACTTCATATTATCCCACCAGAAATGTTCCTTCAGATCTTTATACATCTTAGTGCTACCAGGGTGTATAAAGAAATTCAAGATATGGGAATCATCCAATAACTCTATTTTTAGCTCAGGTATAGAGGGGAAACATATCCCCATCCCAAATTTCAGAATTCCATTATCACATATGAATTCTGGAAACTTCCCACTATTCATAGATTTAAGTTTCTTTGGAAGATTCTCATCAACACACTGAGAACTTTTAATTCTTTCCAATAAAGATGGTTGGGAAACCAGTTCAAAAAGTAATGAATCTTTACCTTAAATGATAATTCCCATATACATATTTTTTATATCCATGTACACAGGGTCCTTGTGTATCCTCATTTTGTTTAGAACTCCATGATCCTTCCTACTCAAAGCATCTTCTACCTTATTTTCCTTCCCTATGTGGAAGTGTACTGAAAAATCATAATCCTTGAATAGATCGAGCCATCACCTTTTCCTCATGTCTATTTTTTCTATGAGAAGATATATTTCAAACTATTATGATCCATATATATCTCACATCTTTCACTATAGAGATAGTTTCTCCATATTTTTTGAGCAAACATTATAGCTTCTAAATCAAGATCATGAGTTGGATAGTTCTATTCATGAGTTTTTAACTACCTTGATACATAGGCAATAACTCTTTCATTCTTCATAAAGACACAATCAAATCCTTTCTTTGATGTATCATTATAAATCACAAACCCAGCATTCCCCAATGGAAGATTTTGGATCATATCATTCACCAATATCCTCTTTAATTCTTCAAAACATTCTTCACATTTTTTTCCATACAAACTTAACACCTTTATGAGTAATATTGGTTAACAAGTTATCTATTCGGGAAAAGTTCTGAATAAAACACTAATAATAACCTTCTAAACCAATAAAACTACGTATCTAGGTTATGTTAATTGGTGTATTCCATTTCTGAACTACCTTTTTCTTCATAGAATCTACTAAGATTCCATATTTAGAGACAATATGACCAAGAAAATAAATTGTTTGAAGCCAAAAATCACACTTTCTAAACTTCCCGTATAACTCATTTCTTTTAAGAGTATTTATAAAAATCCACAAGTTATTCTCATGATATTAATATATTTTAAATTATACCAAGATATCATCAATAAATACCACAAAAAATTCATCAAGACATTCCTTGAAAACTCTATTCATAATATCTATGAAAACAGATGGTGCATTAGTCAGTCCAAATGGAATTACTGTAAAATCATAATTTTTATACCTAGTTAGAAATTATATATTTGGAATATCTTCCATATTCACACGAAATTAATGATATCCAGATCAAAGATCAATATTTGAAAAATATTGTGCACCTTGAAGTTGATCAAATAAGTCATCAATGTGAGATAGATGATATTTTTTCTTTATTATAATAGCATTGATATCCCTATAGTCAATGCATAGTCTCATATATCCATCTTTATTCATTAGAAAAAGAACATGAGATCCCCATAGAGAAACACTAGGGTGAATAAACCCCTTAATACTCAACTCTTCTAATTCTTTCTTCAGATACACTAATTTCACTTTGGCTATTCTATAAGAAGTATTTTATATAGGCCTTTAACCAAGAACTAAATCAATATAAAAATCAGTTTTTTGCTCTAGAGGATGTCTAGGTAAATCCTATGGAAATACATCAACATATTCTTACACAGTAGGTACATACTCAATTTGAATATTTCTTTCCTCACCCATAGATATTGCGTTCTGTTCCTCCCCAAGAATTGAATTCAGTATAGCTACTAGGGGTGGATCTAGATAAGAATCAGATGGAAAGGTTCTTCTCTGAAGATAAGGGACTTTACATCCTTCTCAAAAATTGTAACTTCCTTCATTATTATAATATATTTTCACATTATAATTTGAAATCCAATTCATACAGAGTATTATATCAAAATCAGTCATGGATATGATGATAAGGTCAACAACTAAAGCATGTTTGTGTGTTATAAAGAGGACAAATCGACACATCTTTATTGTAATGATACTTCCTTTATGGGTTTTGACTAACAACTAATTTATTAAATAAAAATGGAAATGTATAATTTTCTTTGAAAATAGGAATATATAAAAGAATGTGATGATATAGAATTGAATAAAGCATTGGATAAGTTTGAGGAGATGATTAATATACCTGCCACAACATCATTAGGAACTTCAACCTTAGTAGTTGTGACCACATAATCTTGGCCTTGCTCCCTTGGCCTTATGTGGGTAAATTTTCCTCGGTGCTTAAGAAAATAATTTGCATAATTTCCCAAATCTTTTCAATTGAAAAATTGAACATTGGTAGCTTCTTTCTTTCCCTTTCAATCATTGGCTTGGTGACTTTTTTCTCCTCACTTGTAACAAACACCCATACCCTTCAGGAATGTATCATGATGTTTCTCCTCACAATTAACACAACATTGAAAATCAAATCTTCCCTTATTTCCCTTTTCCTTATTTCTTTTTCTAGAGTGTCCAACAACCCACTTTTTCTATTTCTTTACTTTGAAGTCATATGAATTAGAGAATTCATTTTCTTGTCTTGATAACACATGAGACTATATTTTCATACGATGAGAAATTGTTGGAGACTAGTGCCCTTCAGAGGAATAGTTTTAAACCATCAAATAATAAATAAATCTCACTCATTTGATTATGTATGTAGTCCCTGACACGCCTTTATAAACTTGTAAAGTTGGATTCATACTTGGAAACATTTTTATCCTATTTTTTCCTCAGATTCAAGAATTTCCTTTCCAAAAAATACTCACTATTCATGAGGAAAATATTATTCTAGGAAAATTTCTTTAAAATCCCTCCATTCAATATTTGTAATTTCTTCGGTCTACTTTTTGTTTTGAATTAGTGAACACCATTGATCTGAATCTCCCGATAGATGATAAACTACCATGACAACCTTCTCTCTTTCCTTACTTCTAAAAGTTAAAAATATCTTCTCTAAGGAACTTATCCATTTCTTAGCTACAAATGAGTTTTTAGTCCCAATGAAGGATAGATTTTATTGTCGTATAAAGTGGTCTAACATTTCTCCACCTTGTTGTGGATCGATATGCTCCATACAGGTAAGGTTATTGTTCATAACCCAAGTCAGCTGTCCCGATATAGTTATAAGTTCCTCAACACCAGTCACAACTCCAATACTAACTTCATTATCCTTCATAGGGGGGAAATCCCAATATGGGATATGTGTGTTGATATAGTTTCTATTCCCTCAACCAGGTTCCATTTTTAAATAATTTCATACACTATATTAGGTTATGAATTGTAATGTATAATCTAAAACTAGAAAAAATACTTAACATAAATTGATGTTTTATGCATAGCTAATCTCATAATCATAAAATTGGTTTCTTTAGGGACATAGTTTATTTTAAATACTTAATAATGATTTGTAAAGAAAATGTGACTTATAGTAAGCATATCACTTGGGGGTGTCAAACCAGGTGCATAGTAAGAATAATTTTCGTGTTCCAGGTTACCCAAAGTCATTCCTGGGACGCCTTTTTAGAGTTTTTACCCATAGGTAAATCTGTGATAGAACCACACCCACATATAGTATTTATAAATGGAATTATTTCTAGGAAGACCCATATAATACCTACCTTACTTAAATTATAGGATTTTCAACCATTATTATCCTCAAAGTCTATCTTAGGGATATATTCCCTAATCTATGTTTTCTAAATCTAGTTTCCAAGGTTTCTACTAAATATCTTTTGATACCAACTATAAATACCTCAACCCCATATCCCGAAGATAGTGACTTACTTTATTACATTGGTATGATTACAAGGATGTCATTTCCCAAAGGACAGAATAGTTTAGTAGTTTTGGAAAACTAGATTCAAATATAAGTCTTATATTACAAATTTTAAATGAAAAACAATATAGAGATTCCATTAGAAACATCCATAACTCCTAGATTATCCTTGTAATTATTTCATAATATTCATATTTTCATCTTGGGGATAAATAAAACATAAGAAAGGGGTGAAATAAAATGCTCAGTATGGGTAAGTAATATAACAGAGGCATATATATAAAGAAGGATGAATAACTAAAAGTATACATTCCATTAAAACATAATCTTGAGTAAAAAATGGCAGGAATTAAAAGACGATTAAATCATTAAATAATAAAACATAAACATGGATATTATAATTTTAAAATAATCATATGGAAAATAAATTACTAGTTTCATAATGTGGGAATGCATAATGTCGAATATCATAAATATATTGTCAAGGTCACGACCAAGACACCATACATAATGAGTAAAAACCTAGTCTACTTTGTCTCATGAGACCTACTGATGCATCAAGGGGATATATAGGGATCCAACCACCACTTAATAAGTCCAATGAATTTATCATATGAATAGGGATAAACATAAGAAACATATACATATGAAATGTAAATAACTTCCCTAATTGGTAAACATAATTACTAACTATTCTGAGTAGTATGGTGAATGGTATCAAGAGAGCACATCCATAGTCAAACTGATCCTAAACCATTTAATAAGATATGGTAGATAAAAATCATAAGATATAAATATAAATACATAATAAAATTCAATAGAGTATTTTAAATATATGAAAATACTCTAATAAAATCATTGGATAATTTTTGAGAGAAATACCTTTTTTTTACTTTGCAAAGAAGAGTTCTTTTAGAAAATTCATTTCTATTTGTGATGATTTTTTATAAATACACAAGTAAAAAAAAATATTTTTTCATGAAAAAATTAGCGACTTTAGAAAAATATAGGTGTCTCAAAAAATATTAGGGATGGTACTTGAAAATAGGTAAGAAATTGAGACATTCTCTTTAACCAGGCTTGCGTATCAGGATGAAATAAGAAGAGAACCATGTAACACATGGATTTCCCAATAAAAGATAGATGAGATGATCTGTATATATGATTTTGGAACATATATATATAATATAGAATAATTAAACAAAAATAATTAAACATTACAATGGGGTAACGATAGTGGAAGAACAACTCAAAGGAAAAAGTGAAGGTTCAGGTAGAAAACCCTTACCTTATGTTTGAATGTGTTTTGTGATTAACCCAAAAATCATGGATAATAAAAGTATATACATTAATTAATTAATTAATAACCTTATATAGATTTATTTTAGTTTTATTTTTTTCATTTATGTCCTTTTTTATGAGTTATAAGATACAATTTTATTGCTTGGGAGTGTTCATTTCCTTGGTTTTCACGATCGGTATACCTGTATATGAGTATGGAAGTTTATGTGGAATGAGTATAATTCTTAAGAATTGAATTTATATGATATTAATTAAAATATATAATGTTTAATGGTTATATAATTCATTTTTTACATTGTATGAAGATGATTCATTAGATAAAACATTAGTGATAATCATTTAGATTATCTTAGCGGTTTTTTGATCATTATGAACTAGTTTTGTCGTATGAATTAATATTATATATATAATGGTTTTATAACCTTAAATATGATTTAATAAATATTTTATATTCTTTTTAAACATAATATGGTATTATTAACATCCTTGAAGGATAAATTTAAGAATACAAATTCATCGTCCACGAGGGTTGTAAATCGATACCTCACAGATGATGATTTCATTTTAAAAATCAAAGAGAGAGAGAGAGAGAGATGAATTTGAAGAAATATATTCCATTAAAATGAAATAATTATAGTATATAGATTATAATAGAGTTATAATACACATTTAGATATACTAGGTGAGTATAGTATAATAAAAGAAAAGAACTAGAAAAGAAATTAAAAGGAAAAGGAAGAGGATTTTACCTCTTGAATACTTCTCCTTGAGAACCCCCTTATGAGGATTGGTTTTGGTATTTTTATGAGACCAAGAGCTCCTGAACATGGGGTAGAGGATTGGGGAGAGTATTGGGCATACATTTGAAATTATTAAAGGCTTATAGATGTGAGGAGAAGTGGTGGTGTCAGGTGGTATTTATAGTAGAGGAGAGGGGTGATTTTTGAATATTTAATTCATTTATTTATTATTTTGGATCAAGACTATGAATAGTTTGAGCATTATAATAAAATATATTTATATAATTAAGGTAAGGTCGAGATTTTGGTTCTTACATCAATCATTACACTTTTAATAGTATATTTAACTTATAATATATTTATAATATAAATTGTCATATTTTACTATTCACAAACAATTCAAGTATTTTATAAAAATCCCAAAAATTCACCCTAACCAATTTTCAATGTGCAGAATTAAAAAATTTAATCCATTTTATAAAAATAATTTTATAAATATGAGAATTTTAATTTTTAATTAAAACTATCAGTTACTCCAAAAATATAACATTTAAATTTATAACTCATTTTATAACACTTTCAAAAATTAACTAAGGTCTCATAAAATAATCCTAAAATTATAAAACAAAAAAATATTGATTTATGAATAAATTTTATGAAAACTAATTTAATTTTAAATCATTTTTATTAATTATAAAATTGTAATTAAATATTTATGACTCGGAAAAATACAAACACGTAATTAATAATTTCCAAAATATTCATTTACCTAAAATGTGGTATAATTATTTCATAATTTCATTTATAAGATTCCTAAATTTTATTTACAAAAACAAGAGTGAGGATACTATTTATTCAGCTGATTTACTATTCATAAGGTTTATATTACTATTCCTAAGGTCAAGTTACTTTTTCATCGATATAGGTTCCTTAACTTCTAGAAATACCTCTTATTTCAATTCATTCTTCATTTATGATGTTTTTATTTTGTTATATAAGTGATTTTATGTGAACTATAATATATAAAATAAACATAATAAGGGGAATTTAATTGACAAATTTCTGGGTCGTTATAGGTACATTCATTTTCCACCTATTTTCTATCAAATGAAGAATGAAAGTATCGCTCGTGAGTACGTGTAAACCGTTTCTTCACATAGTGGTATGATTCATTTTCCATCACCATATTCTATGGATGGTTATTATGGTGCAATTAATGACTATATATGATATTTATTAAATAATAATTATTCTATATTTATAATATCTTATCTACATTATTACTTTCCTATCTATTGTAAAATTAAAACTTCGCTCATATGTATGTGTAGACTATCACCTTCACGAAATAATGTGATTAATTTTTCATCACTAATTTATATGAATGATTATAAAATTGTATATAATGATTAAAAATAATACTTATTATTAATAATTCATAGATTATGAAACTATGATAAAATTACAAGGACTGTTACTACTGAACCAAAACATGCATCGAAACGAAGTAGTTAACACCTGAAATGATGATGATAATGAATGATTATTAATGAATGGGTTATAAGATGTTATATGTTAAACTTTTATGATATTAGAAGTATGAATATGGTTTTTTATTGTTTTTATAATAAATTTAATTTTATTATACATGAGGTTAAAATAACTTATAAAGAAAATCAGACTTGAGGTAAGGGATTCTCATTTAACTGTTATCTCCATGGGACATATGCGATATTCACCACTTGTTTCTTTAGTGCAGTGTATATAATTATCATGAATGTATTTTATTATTATTTTCATAAAAATTATGGGAATTTAAAAATCCATACAAGGTTCTATTTTTCATGAGATTTTGATTCAAAATTACCTATGTTATAAGGGTTTTATGTTACAATCTCACTTTTTCTAGGATTTTTTGTGCTTAAATTTATGATGAAGGAATTATATGATCTATTTATAAAAAATATTATTTACTTTCTTATACTATAGCTATTTATATAAATTTCAACTTTTCATTTCATTTTATTTTCTCTATTTACTAAAAATTCAAAAAAAAAAAACATTTTAAGGGAAACCAACTTTATTTCTCTCTTCGAATGAGAATATTTTTCTTCGATGTTCATATTTTTTTAAAATGATTTCAAAAATGTTTTCAATATCTATAAATATTTTTTAAATTATTTTTTAATTTTGTTTTACTTTTTAATGAAATGTGAAATGAATATTTATTTTAATTTTTACCGCATAAATGTATTTTCCAACCATATTGACTACTCTTTACTTTGAAGATTCCTTTACATGTTTCCATGGTTTTTTTTGAAACAAAATGTTATTCTTAATATTTTAGAAATTTTTATACTTTAATTAT
The DNA here is from genome assembly GCA_963277665.1 of Viscum album. Taxonomy (NCBI): domain Eukaryota; kingdom Viridiplantae; phylum Streptophyta; class Magnoliopsida; order Santalales; family Viscaceae; genus Viscum; species Viscum album. The sequence goes on along the minus strand of OY728134.1, from coordinate 596,394,882 downwards.
GTTTATTTTCCTCAAGAAATTTTCAAGATATATTTTAAAGGTATTTTCACCTATAACAACATCCTTTGATGTTTTTTTCTTTATTGGGGATATGATTTCATGTTACCGTATTTAGTATTTTTATGGATGGTTATAGAATATGATGATGAATTATTGATGAAACGCATTTTCTTTTCCACAAGTAAGATATGATGAAATGATACATGTTTTCTAGATCTTGTGTCATACATATCAATGGATTATGATTATGTGATGGGTGGGTCTATTAAATACCTCCAATGTTTTGGGTAATGTTTAATGCTGGTGATCTCAAAGGGTATACTAAAGGTTATCACAGACTGAAAAGAGGGTAAATGGGAGGTTATCCCAAGCCTGAAATAGGGCATATGAGTGTTTATACCAATCCCAATATATGATTATTTTATATGTAGATATTATCGAAATTTTTTTTCCATGACTTTGATTATTCCACACTTTATGCAACTATATTATGGAATATTCTTATGCTAAAATTATATTCTCATGGTTCATGATCTTTGATTATCTTATGTTTGATGTCTTATGAGCAATAAAATATTTATATAACGATTCATGTTTATGATCAATTATTTTTTTAGTATGACTTTATAATGTTAAGATCACACTGTCCTACCATTAGGCTTATATTATGCTCACTTATGATCATTGATTGATATCTTCCTTGTTTACCCTAACTGAGCATCTGAGATCACTCTTTATTATGTTTTCTTTTACCATATTATAAAGAAACTTTTTTAGTAGGGTATGTCAAAGAAGTATACTAAGTGAGAAGAAATTTGTGAGAGATGTTAGAGATATTTCAAAAAATAAGATAATTATGTATCTAGTATTCAAAGACACTAAACCTTTACATTTTTAGGGCATGCATTGATATGATATGTAGGGAGAATTTAGTGAAAATGATGTAATATTTATATATATAATGCTCAAGTTTTCTCAGTTGGTATCATAATAATATTTATTTATTTATTTTTATTAAAAATAAACATCATTGGTGAAAAACCTAGGAAAAATTCTAAGTATAGGGGAACATTTTAAGTTATGATAAATAACTAACTGAAAATTAAATTTTTTATCATTCAAACACTTTTGAGGAAAAAAATGAGAAACTATAGATGACTTCATGACTTAAGACAATCAAAGAACCCTGGTAGAAATATTTAAGGCCAAACAACACCAATCCAACATAGAAGAGCCCCTACCTAGCATCATAAACAATAAGATCAGCCTCCTTCTACTCCTCGTTGTCGGCTAACTATCTCGTGCATGAGCGCATGGGCTTGGAACCGATGGAAATCCCATACCCTCTCAAACATCTGATTCTGGAGTGAAGACTAGATGAAAAACAACTGCTCTAAACCCCATCTAGAGAATAATCATGTAAGAAAGATGTAGTGACCCTCAAACTTCAAACCAGATGGCTACAAAGAACTTTCCACAAACTCAATGCATTTAACCAACAACTCCAACATTTCAATGAATTCCACACAATTACCGAAAACAATAAATCAGACCTACGATAAATCGATTTTCATATCCACAATGACCATTCACAGCACCTCCATTAGATCCTTCATAGAACCATTCATTCAACTCCTCTGCCTTCATCGAATCAAACTCAGCATAAAAAAATAGCAACAAAGCGGCCAACAACCAAACCAATTTGTTATTCTCATGCTCCATCAACAACGCAACAATCACCCTCGAACGGAACAACCATAACATTCGCAAATCACCGGAGACGACAACCTATCGCATGAACCAAACCAATAACAAACATATATGAAGAGTAAGAAAAATAAACCAACACCAAAATGAGGACCTCCAGAGTATGCAAACACCTCCGTTGCTGGAATAAGCAGTTACTGAAAAGATAGAAAGATCAACCAAAAACCAGAAAACAGAATCCAAAACACAAACCACAACATAAAAAAAATCCTCCCTAAAAAACAAAGAATACATAAAAAACATCACCAAAAATCATCACCCTGATGCCGGCCAAACTGATAGAATAATGCAATGCCCGTCGCCACATTCAAGTTTATACGAAGACCATATTTTCCCAACGTAGCCGCAACCAATGAAAAAAATGGCGACAAACTTCATCACATCAGCTAGAAACTCGAACAATAGACCCTCATCAAACCCTCACCACACCACCATGTAAATATCAGTCCATTGAGGGCATAAAAAAGGCCAGCATATGAAAGCTTCGCCAAGAAATTGAGCCCATGGAGTCACATGATGCTGCCACAGAAGAGACACCGCACACCACAAGATTTTCGAGGTGAAGCATCGAGAAAAATGCATTATGAAGGATTTGAATAGATAATGATTACAGATGACCAAGGTTAAACATAATGTGTAAAAGGTTAAAAATAATGTTTCATGATTTAAATATCCTATGAATGATCTTTATCATTATATGATTACTCACTATGATTATTCTTGATCACGTTAACCTTTATAGAGTAAGTAAATGATGAGGTATATAATCAAATGTAAAATGGTATTATTAATATATAATCATGAATATATGGTTCTACCCACTCTTTTATATATGAAAAATCTTATAAGGGTATTAAATTACCACCTCAATGTTTATTTGTTGAATTAGTAGTGAATGTTTCTAATGGTACTGTGATTACATCACAAGTCTATTATTCTTCTCCAATTAAAATTTATAGAATTTTTCTTCCAAAAAAATCTCATTATTATCCCTTTAGTTGAATTTTTGTGATTTTGGGCATGAATTGAATCTCTCTATATAGATCCCATATGAATTTCCAAGGAAGGGAAGTCACATTTCATATCCCAAATGGGCCTTTGATCAGTTTTCAATGTGAGGATGAATACAAGATTATAATAGAAATTACATCCATTTCTTGGGTCCTGATTCCTTTTCATAAGGAGTATTTATCATAGAAGGTTGGGGAGAAACTGAAAATTTAAGATATACCTACCATATGAGATTTTGTTAATGTCTTTACTGAATTGTTTCCCAGTCTTATTCCAAATATTGAAGTTTAGTTTTAAATAGAACTCATACTTAGTGATAAACTTATTTCAAAGAATAATTATAGGATGGTTGCAATTAAGTTACAATAATTTAATAAGAAACTGTAAGAGAATATTGATAAAGGGTTCACATGGCCATGTGAATCACCATGGTGTGCACCTGTTATTTTTCTTAAGAAGAAAAATAGATCTATGACAATATACATTTATTATCAGGAACTTAAAAATATCATAATCAAGAATAATTATCCTTTATCCCATATTGATGATTTTTTTATCAACTGAAATGAGAACAATACTTTTCCAAGATTGATATTTATTCCGGATACTATCAATTGGATGTTAAAGGTGAATACATACCTAAGACAACCTTGTGTATAAGGCACAAAAACTTGAATTTTCTAGTTATTCCATTTCACTTACTAATTCCCCCACCATCCTCATGGATTTAGTGAATATAATTTTTAGAGATTACCTTGATAAATTTATGGTAGTGTTTATAGGTGACATTCTTATATACTCCAAGAACAAGGAAAAACATAAAGAAAACTTGAGAACTGTGTTGAATACCATATGAAATGAGAAATTGTATGCCAAACTTAGAAAGTGTAAATTCTAGTTACATAAAGTATCATTCTTGGGAACATGATCATAAGAGAGGGTATATGAGTAGACCCTTCCCAGACACAAGTCATTGAGTATTAGCTCAAAATAACCACTATGTTTGAGATCTATAGTCTTCATGTATTGGTTGGATATTATCATAACTTTTTAAATAATTTCTCATAAAAATATAATCTATACACCAATGTAACATAAAAGGGAGACAAGTTCTTTTGGATTGAGGAATGTGAAGAAAATTTCAAGTATCTAAAGATAAGGTTGGTTATTTCACCTATATTCACACTACCTTGTAGTGAAAAATGGTTTGTGATCTATAGCGATGCATCTAAGAATGGATAGAGATGTGTTCTTATGAATAATTAAATGGTGATATCTTATGCCTCTCACTAATTGAGGTTTCATAAGAAAAATTATATAACTCGTGATTTGGATTTAGCTACGGTAATTTTTACATCGAAGATATGGATGCATTATCTATATAGTGAAATGTGTAACATATATACTACATATAAAATCTTAAAGTATATATTCACTAAGAAAGAGTTGAATATTCACCAAAAGATATTGTTTAATTTGATTAAATATTATTAATGCTCAATACATTACCATATAATGAAAATGAACAAGGTGGTCGATTATTTCAGTCAAAAGGATTGTGATAGCTTATCTATGATTATCATGAAAAAGATCCAATATTTTTGGATTTTCAAAGGTTGGACCTTGAAATATTGAAGGAAGGGGATAAATTTTATATTTATTAAATGTGTGTTAAACTATCTATCCATTTGAAGATTAAAGAGGTATAGAAGAAATATGTTGAACTCCAAAAGATAATGAGAAATGTTCCTGAGTTCAACCCTGATAATGGTAGAATAATAAGGTTCAATAATGGGATATGTGTCCCTATTATAACATAATTAAAGAAGGATATATTAGATGAATCCCATAGCCCATCATTCTTTATTCATCTTGGATGTACTAAGATGTATAAAGTCCTTAAAGATAATATATAATGGGATAACATGAAGAGAGATATTTTAGAGTATATATATCGATGTTTAATATGAAAATAAGATAAGGATGAGTGGAATAAGTCTAAGGGGGTATATTATAACCAGTACCCATACCTATATAGTAATGGGGAAATGTCACTATATATTTTGTTATAGGACTCAAAAATACTTCTAAATATTATAATTCACATTGGATTGTAGTATATTTCCTTAAAAATACCACACATTTCATTGCTTTCAGAGAATATTTTTCTCCTAATTAGATTTCCTAGATATACATTAAGGATGTGGAAAAATTACATGGAGTACCACATTATATTATATCTAATCGAGATCGAATGTTTTCCATGAAGTTATGGAGAAGTCTTAAGAAAGATTTCAATACATATTCGAGTTTCAATACTTCCTATCATCCCTATATAGATGGTGAATTTAAGAGAACCATTCAAACCCTAGAGGATACACTAAGATCTTGTTCTCTAGATTTCAATGTTGGTTGAGATCAAAATTTTTTTCTTATCGAATTATCTTATAATAATAACTTTCACTAGAGAATTTAGATGAATCCTTATAAATCCCTCTATAGAAAGAAGTTTATAATTAAGACATTCTAGGATGAAGTTAGAGTACAAATCTACTAGGAATTGAGCTAGATGAGTAATGAAAGGGACAGTTATATCCTGTCAACAACACATCAAGGTAGATTAGAGCTGATAGAAGAGTTATTATAATAATAATTAGTGAGATATGGAATTAAAAGTTTGTGAGAAGTCATTCATATGAATTTATACATGGAATAACGTTATGATATTTGAAAAGAAGGGAAAAGTCAGACCTAGATATATCAGTCCTTTTTAGATTCCTGATCGAGTAGGGACAATAGTTTAACTCTTGGAGCTTCCATATAACCTCTCTAAAGTTCACGTTGTGTTCCATGTATTTATTTTGAGGTATTATGGGTTTTAATTTGGTATTTACTATTTCAAATCTCTTTGTTTTTGAAAAATTACACTTTTATAAAATCTTATTAAATCAATTTTATTTCAAAAATATTATTTCCAATAACTTGGTTTAATTATTTGTTATGATATTTGGTTGTTTCATCTTTAAATTTTTTATTTTGTTTTAAGTGTTGTAAAAAATAAGCTTTTTTCTTAGGCCACTAAAGCCAAACCTCAACCACTTTTAAGGGGACCCTAGGTCTACCCTCTTGGGAGTTCCAACCTTCATGGATCACATAAAACATGGTACAAATCTTGCATAGTCCATGATAAAAGCATGAAGGTCTGTGAATAGGGCATGAGAGTGTGCCCATATAGATTGGTATTTGGTTTCCCATAGATTGTATGTGATGTTTTTATTTAGGATGATGTTAAGAATATTTTATCTTATATACTTCTTGGTCCCCACAGTTTAAATTCGATTTAAGACAAAGTTTTTAAATCGAGATCTAATCTTGACCATCAGATCTCCTCTCTATTTTCAAATCCATCCTATCTTTCCTCCTATATTTCATTTTTCTTTTAGAAGTCCCAAATTTTTCCTTTCTTCCGCATGTTTCTTCTTCTTCCACTCATCTTCTACCACAATGGAGTGACTATCAACATTCTTTTTCTTTGGAATCCTTCTCAACTTCCTTGTTTTTCATAAAATAGTTTCCTTAAACCTATATAAGTATCATTAGGTCTTATCCTATTATTCGAAGTTTTTTTTGTATTTCCAATATAGGAATCTCATCCTTTATTTCTTGAGAATATTTTTTTTCTATTAACCAAAATTGCCTTCATCTTGTTTTCTTCTTCAAGATTTTTATCTTACCATTTTGTGTTGGGTTGTTTTATTGGTTCAGAGGTTCACAATTCTTAGTCTTCACTTCTTCTTCCTCAAGATTCCTCATGGTTTTATTTATCTATACTTATTTCAACTATTTCATTATCTATGTTGTTAGGTTTCACTTCTTTGTTGAGTCACCATTGGTTTTTAACAATGGTGATCCTTTCTTATCACCATTGATTTTTACCAATAGTGAGGGTTTTTTTTCACCATTGGGTTTTTAACCAACCATGAGTGAGTTTTTTCTCCATTGGAAATTTTACAACGATGAGTAAATTTGCTCACTATTACACCACAATGATAAGTAAATTTTCCCACCATTGATCTTTATCAATGAGTTATTTTTTCTCTGACCACTCGTTTTATTTTATTTTCTGCACAAATTCTTTGACAATTTCTATTTTTTCTTTTGATGAGTATAACATTTTCCTCAAATTTGTTTGATGTTATTTTAGTCTATTTTATTATTTTTATTATAAAAATCATCTTATGTTTTTCAATAGTTTTAATTCTGTTTATCAAATGCTTCTTCATGTTTTTTATTCTTCCAAGATCATAAAAATATGTTAGTATCTTCTATTTCAATCCTTTCTATTGATTTTTATCATTTCATGATTCTTTGATAAATAATAGTGAATTTCTCCATTATTATGTTCATTTTTAATTTTTTCCTATGTTTACTCTGACCCACCATTGGAACCCAATGGTCGGTAATTTACTCACCATTGGAAATCCAACTGTAGGAAATTTATTATTATTATTATTCCATTTGGTTTTAAGTTTCATGGAATTGTTTTTAGTTTTTATTAAATCATTTTATTTTTGATTAAAAATGAAATGGTAGGTAATAATCTATTTTTACACCATTGGACATTTCAAATAGTGAGTAATGTCTCACCACTCTATATTTTTAATAACGATTCCAGACTCGCCGTTATTTAAAATTTGTTTCTAATTTTTTTATTTTCTTAATTTTAGTTAATATTGTTAAATTAATTTAAATTTTAAAATGTGTAATATTTTATTTTGAAATATAATTGAAACATTATTTAAAAAATAATTGCATCATTTTTAGTGGCAGTTTCTAATTTAGATTGTTTTTCTTATGATGCAATATTTTTATAATATTCTTTTGTATGTTTAATATGAGAAATTATTTTATTATTTAAATATTATTAAATTTTGATTTTTTTAATAATTATTATTCTTAATATATTAAAAATATATTTTAATATTTCATGAATAAATATTAGTCCAACAGTTTTTTATTTAAAACATGGATTAAAAAAAATAAGGTAACACTCATATTATTTTATTATTAAATACTAACAAGTGCTGTGCAAACATTGGAAACAAACGCCCTCATTTTAATATTTGTTTTAATGTTTCTAGAGATTTATTTAATGATAAAATATATGTAAAAGTGAAGATTATTCATTCCACAAGGATATGATAATACATTTCTTGATTCTCTCAAAATTGATCAATAAACTCATTTAACATTTGTTCTTTTGATGTGATCACGAAATATCTTAACTTTTCTTTATCTTTCTCCACTGATTTGATCAAAGAAAATGATTTTTAATGAACTTTTACATCATCTTCTCAACTTTTGTTTCATCTTTTTCTATTATTTCTCCATTGTAATTCTTTCTACTGCTTATTTGTTCTATAGAGTCTTAGTTTAATATTTTCCCTTCAAAAATTTATCACAGAGTTATTCCTACCATCTAAAAGTAAGGTTAGTTTGCTCCTCCTGTAAAAAAAAGGTAGGATATGACTCCTTCAAAAGTCAGGGGTTATACCACTAGGTGTGAAAAGTGTATGTTTTTATTTTTATATAATCGGTCTATCACTCCCATTCAAAAGCGAGGATTTGGTGTATACCAGTATCCTCAAGGAGTGGATAATATTTAAGAGAGTATTAGGATCTTGGCGATCCAAACATCTATTAAAACATTTTTTTCACTGTTTTATTTCCATTACAACTTTTAACACTATTTTAACTTTTATAATTTTAAATTGGTAATAATAAATCAAAAAGGAATATTCACCCCCTATAGTAACTACTACCAATACAAGGGACATAAAAATTGGTATCATAACATGGTTCCTTTTTAGGGATTTGTTTTTAATTGTTTCATTATTTATTTTTCAACTAACCATTATCCTAAACTTAAAAGTCTAAGGAATAGATCCACTGATTTGTTATTGATAATAAGGATTTTGAGATGTAGAATCCCATAAGACCACCTCACTTCAATGAAAGTAAATATTTTTAATAAAAATACATAATGGAGTTATTTCTTAAAAATATAGGTCTTGATTATTGGGGTATAATATCAAGACCATATAAACTTCCTAAGGTTTATTTGGAAACTCTTACTAGTAATGATGCTACAAAATGTGTCTTAACTTACAAAGTTATGAATTACTTATATTAATCATTATGTGCCCCCTCGCAGGAAGTTGGGGTGTCATGGGGGATGGGGTAGGGGGTTTTAATCATAGGGATGAGTCATTGGTCCATTTTCTCTTATAGATTGTGAAATATACTCGATTTTTTTACATTGATCTTTAAGTAGAAATATGTACAGTCATATTTCATAATGTAAAACTACTTCTGACATTTGGATGACTTCAAAAGTCACTCATTAAGGAAATAACAAGTTTCAGAGAACCAATCTTGTATACAATGAGTTGACTTTCAATAATTAAGGATAAATAATCAAAAAATCAAAAATCATATGTATAATAGATTCACCAAAATTTTCAACAACACGGTTTCTCTAAGAAAGACCATAAATAATGAAGTTCCCATTAAAATACTATTTTGATATCTACCTAAGAAATTGAATTCAAAGAAAGTTTCAAGTAAAGAATGTAAGGATTTTACTGAATATTTTATGGATGAGTTGATAGAATAACTACTTCAATATGAGTTGGAAATGAATAATTACAATATCAATGACCATGATAAATGGAAATGTATAAAATTTAAATCAAATATAAATGTTATTTCTAATTCATATGATTCTGAGTTAAAAAAAAGTTAGAAGGATGAAATTTCAAATTTCACTAACGACATTTACAAGTACACGAAGGGTAAAAGAGGATTTAAGAAGCATCTTAGAAGAGATTTTCAAAAAGATGATAGAAAGGGTAGTAAAAGAGGTAAAACAAGTATGATGTTTCCAAATTAATTTTCTATGAGTGTAGAAAAAAGTGGCATATAAAATCAGACTTTCCTAAGTTAAAACAAGAAGGAAAGAACAAGAAATATAATAAGGAACAAAAAAATAATTATCATGTAGGTTAGAGATGTAACGAACTATCAGACTCAAGTGATGTTGGTTCTAAAAGGGAAAAAGAATCTAAAAATCATTATTTGATGGATACTACTATAAATGAGGTACACTCTAACTATAATTACAATTCTGGTTATAAATCTAATATTAAAAATGAAGTTAAATAATTAACTTCTCAAAATAAAAGATTTCAAAGTGACATTTTAAGAATGGTTTAACCTTACAGGGAAATGCAAAAAGAAAATAAGAAGATTAAGGAAGAAAATAGAAAATTGAATGATTATATTTTAAGTAATATAGAATAAAAGAGTCTATATATTCTGAACGGTTAAAAGTTAAATATTAGAAAATGAGAAAAAATATTTTTGTGTCAAAAAATGATGAATTTCAAAATAGAAGATTTTCATTAGTTTGTAATAATTTTTATAAAATTGAAAATGAATGTAAGCTTCTTAAAAATGAAAATAAGAAACGGTAAAATTCCAAATCATGCTCAAATATAAAATCTTATGATGTCCTGAATGTTATTTATAAAGAGAATGAAAACTATAAAAATGTGATTATTGGTTTAAAGGAATCTTTATCTGTCTTTGTTTGAGGATTAGCTAAATTTTATAAAATAATGGTTATGAACAATCCCAAATATGATAAAAAGTGTCATGGATATAATAGTTATGTTCCTAAAATAGGTAGAACTATTTTTATTAAAGGCATAAATGGAAATATTTCAAATATTACAATATTTAATTGTAACTTGAAAGGGCATTATGAAAATGAATGTTCATTAAAGTTTACTGTATCTTTAGGCTCTATTAATACTTTCATTTATAAAAATTTGTCTTCTAAATTATTATACAATAAATATCTGAAATTTTTATGGGTACCTAAATCTTTTTCTACTAATCCAGTTCTAAGAAAACTAGTATGGGTACCAAAACATCCTTATTCTTGATATATTTTATAGGAAACCTACCTGAAGAGTTCTGAAGCCACATGGTATATGGACAATGGGCGATCAAGTCACATGAATGGTGACATTTATAATTTATTATCTTTTAATTCTTGTGATGAAGGTACTATCACTTTCGGTGACAACTCTAAAGTTATGGTTAAAGGTTTTGGAGAAGTAGGTATATTGACTTCTGTTGTAATTTATAATGTAATTATTGTAGAAGGATTAAAACATGACTTAATCAGGATATCAAAAATTTGTGATTATGGCATGAATGTAAAATTTTATGATAAAAATGTATTGTTTATAAATATAATAAAATTTTATTTTATTCTAATAGAAAAAAAATATTTATTCTATTGTTTTCTCAGAACTAACCCAACAAAATGTAAAATGATTAAATGATATCGAGATATATCACATTATGTGGCATAAGAGGTTGGGAAATGTTCATATTCAATAGTTTTATAAGATATATAAACATGAACAGGTTCTAGAACTTCCAAATTTCCGTTCATGTAAGTTTATATATGTAATTATTTTTTAAAAGGTAAGAAACACAAATAATATTTTAGATCTATAAATATGGATAATACTACTAGATTCTTAGAACTGATACATATTGATCTTTTTGGTCCCATGAGAAGTGAAACTTCAAATTTTTTTGTCACTTTCTATAAGAAAATTAAAAATTAGAATGGTCACATAATTTCTTCTATAAGAAGTGGTAAAGGAGGAGAGTTTATAAAAATTGAATTTAAAAAATTATATGAAACTAATTCATATTTTAATAATTTTTCCACCCTATAAGAACACAAAAGAATGGTGTTATATAGAGGAAAAATAAAACTATTCAAGAAATGGAAATATTAATGCTTAATGAATTAAACCTTCCAAAATATTTCTGGATTGAATCTATTATCATTGATTTTTATATCTTAAATAGAGTTTACATTAGAACCATATTAAATAAAACTCCCTATGAACAGTTTTAAAATAAGAAACCTAAAAATGGTTATTTTAATGGTTTTAGATGTAATATATATATATTAAATACTAAATATAATCTAGACAAGTTTTATTCAAAAAGTGATGAAGTTACATTATTGGGATACTCTAATAATATTATGACTTATAGGGTATATAATAAAATAAAAAAGGAAATGGAAGAATATAGCATGTTAAATTCATTGAAAAAATGAAAAAAAAATTAATGATTCTATTGATAATGCTGACGTTTTTAAAGAATTAAAATTTGATGAAGATAAACCTAAAAGTAATGATTCATCATTTGAGGGGGAGCATATCTCTTCTCAATATGATCCTTTAATTTGGAAAACTCAAAAATATCACTCTTTGGAAAATGAAATAGGAAATATTGAATCTATAATTATAACTAGACATTATATTTTACATTTCTGTGAAAATTATACATTTTTTACTAATTTTGTTCCTATTAATATTAAAGATGTTTTGAAAAAATCTAATTGGTTTAATTCCATGAATAATGAACTTGACCAGTTTGATAGGAATAAAGTATAAAATCTAGTTGAGTTACCTAAATATATAAATTCTATAGAAACCTAATAGATTTTTAGAAATAAATTGGATGAATCTGGTAATATATTAATAAATAAGGCAAGATTTGTTTCCCATGGTTATCTTTAAGACAAAGGTATTGATTTTGAAGAATCATTTTTACCAATTTCTAGATTAGAATCCATTTGGATTTTATTATCTTTTGAAAGTTTCAAAAACATTAAATTTTTTCAAATGGATGTAAAAAGTGAATTTTTAAATGGTGTATTTTTATAAGAGGTTTATGTTAAATAGCCACCTAGTTTTGAAAATAATTAACTTCTAAATTATGTTTTCAAACTCTATAAAGATTTATACAGTCTTAATAAATATATAACACATTTTTTAATTCAAAATTATTTTGTTAAAGGTAAGGTTGATCAAACCTTATTCATAAAAAAAGTTTCAAATGATATATTTAATATACTGATTTAGGTTAATGATATTGTTTTTGGTTATACAAATGATAAAATCAGTAATGAGTTTCCAAAATTAATAAAAAAATAAATTTGATAGGAGCCTAATGGGGGGGGGTTAAATTATTTATTGGTTTACAAATTAATGAAATAAAAATTGACATTTTCTTAAATCAAGACAATTATTCCAAAGAACTTGTTAAAATGTTTGGACTTGATTCTTGTAAAAATATGAGAAGCCCTTTGATCAAAAACTATAAACTGGATGCATATAAATTTGGAAAGTCTGTTTGTGACAAGTTATATAGAGGTATGATAGGAAGATTTTTTTACCTTACTACTTCTAGCATAGATATTTTTTTGTTTGTATGTGTGTTATATATTAGTAAAACCCCAAATAAAGTAATCTTAAGGAAGTTAAAAAAGTAATTAGGTATATGAAAGGTACTGTTTGTACTAGAATATTTTATTCTAATGAGAATTTCTTTAATTTACTGTCTTACTCTCATTCTAACTTTGGAGGTTACAGACTTGATAGATAAATCACTCTAGGTATGTGTAACTTTTTAGGAAAAATTTTAATTTCATGGATTTATAAGAAACAAATATCAATATCACTATCAAAAACTAATGACGAGCGTGTTACTATGGTTAGTTTCTACTTATAGAGTATTTGGATAAATCAAACTTTGTATGATTTAAATATTAATTTTTATAAAACTCATTTTTACTATGACAACACTAGTGCATTTTCAATTTCTAAAAATCCTCTTCCACACTCAAGAACTAAACACATTAACGTTAGATTTCATTTTCTTATGGATCATATAAATAAAGGTGATATATGTTTAAAATTTATTACAACTTAGAAACAATTAGCTGATATTTTCATTAAACCCTAGGATTCTGTTAAATTTGAGAAAATTAAGTTTGAATTGGGTATAATGGAATCCTAACTCTTGATTAGTATAATTTAGGTTTTCATAAATCTATTAAATGTTTTGTGTTTGTTTTCTTTAATTTAAAGTAATTTATTACCCTATAATTATTTTTTTCATTAAATAAAATTTTCTACTATGCTTAAATGATAGTTAGATCATAATGTTTGAAATATCATAGTTAAAAAATAAAACTGTATAATTTTTACAGTATCTAAATGTAATATTTTACTTTGTTTATTTAACAATTATTATTTTGAAAAAAATTATATTAATTTACTTTTTGATAAATTTTAAAAATTGGGAGAATTTTTTTGAAGATTTAATAATTTTATATTTAGTTTTAAAATTTATTAAATATTATGTTATGTAATTTAGAAAAAAGGGGAGATTTTTTTGTAATTAGGTATTAACTATTTTAAATCTCATTTTTTGATAAATTATACTTTCATAACATTTAATAAAATCTAATTTTATTTCAAAAATATTATTTCTAATAACTTGGTTTAATTATTTGTTATGATATTTGGTTGTTTTTATCTTTATATTTTTTATTTTGTTTTAAGTGTTTTAAAAAAAATCCCTCTTCTTAGGCCACATAAACCAAACCTCAACCCCTTTTAAGGGAGACCCGAGATATACCCTTGTAGAAGGTCTAGAATTCATGGCTCACACAGAGCATGGTAAAAATCTTACATAGTGTATGCTACTAGTATGAGAGCCCATGTATATGGCTCGAGAGTGTGTCCATATAGATTGGGATTTTGTATCCCATAGAGTGTATGTGATGTTTTTATTATGGATAATGTTAAGAATGTTTTAGCTTATATACTACTTAGTCCCCATGGTTTCAATCAAATATGGGATGATGTTTTCAAACTAAGATATAATCTTGGCCGTCAGATCTCTCCATTTTGACATCCATCTGATCTTTCATCCTATCCCACATATATCTTTTTGAAATATTAAATGATTTTTCCTTTCTCGTGTGTGTTTCTTATTCTTCTGATCATCTTCTACTACAATAGGCTAACAAAATACGTCATTCTTCTCTGTCATCCATCTTAGCATCTCAATTTTTTATAAACCCATTGATTTGAACGTGTATATGTCTCATTAGTTCTCAACCTATTTTTCTGAATTTTCTTTTTATGATTACACTGTAGGCATACATTCATTTAATTTCTAATCTTATGTTTATTTTCTTTTAACCAAGATTATATTCATAATAATTTCTTCTTAGAGTTTTTGATCTTCCCATATCATGTTGGGTTACCTTTTTGGTTATAAGGTTGTCAATTTTTGATCTCCAACTATTTTTCCTAAAGTTTCCTCTTGGTTTTTTTATCTTGGATTGTTTTAACTATTTTGTTGTATCTGCTACAAGTTTTCTCTTATTTGTTTAGTCACTGATGGTTTTTACTAACGACAATTCATTATTTTGACTGTTGGTTTTTATCAATGATTAGTATTTTTTTCACCATTGAGTTTCTTACCAACGGTGATTGAGTTTTATCTCTGTCAGAAATTTTCTAATAGTGAGTAAATTTAATAACTCTGGCACCTCAATAGTAGCTAAATTTACCCACCATTGATATTAATTGTTGATTTATTTTTTCACTCATCATTTTTTATATTGTCTTTTCTACACAAATTCTTTGGCAGTATATCTTTTTTTCTTTTGACGAGTACATTGTTTTCCTCTTATCTTTTGGATGTTGTTTTAATCTATTTTATTATTTTTATCTAAAAAATATTATTCTATTTTTCATCATTTTTAATTATGTTTATCGAATGCTTCTTCATATTTTTTTATTCTTATAAGATCATATATTTTTTGTTGTATCTTTTGTTTCAACTATTTCTCTTTACTTTTATTATTTCATTATTTCTTTATAAATAATAGTAAAATTACTCATTCAAAAATTTATTCTAAATATTTGGACATGTTTACTTAGAACCACCATTGGAACCTAGTGGTAGGTAATTTACTCACTATTAGACATCGAATGATAGATAATTTTTATTGTTTTCATGAATCCATTTAGTGTTAAGTTCCATATAATTTTTTTAGTTTTACTTTAACCATTTTAATTTTTCTTAAAAAGACATTGGTCTGTAATAATATCTTTTTTCACCGTTAGATATTTCCAACAGTAATGTCTCACCGCTCTCTGTTTTCAATGGCGAGTCATGACTCACCATTAGTTAAAATTTGTTTCTAAAATTTTTATGTTCTTATTTTTAATTAATGTTTTTAAATCAATTTACATTTTCAAATTTTTAATTATAACAATGTTTAAAAGATTATTACATCATTTTTAGTGACATTTCCTCTTTCAGATTGTTTTTCATACGATGCACTATTTTTCTAACATTCTACAGTATGTTTTATATAAAGAATTATTTTATTATTTCAATATTTTTTAATTGTGATTTGTTTAAGAATTATTATTATTGATATATTAAATATTACTTTTAATAATTCATGAATAAATATTAGTCCAATTGTGTTTTTTTTACATTGTGATTTCAACAAAATAATTTAATAGTTGTATTATTTTATTATTAAATACTAACAAGTGTTGGGAATAAATTGGACCTAGATACAATCCTGTTGATATTATTTTAATGTTTTGGGTGATTACTTCAAGGATAAAACATATGCAGCAGTGCATATCATTCATTCGACAAGGATATGATAACACATTATCTACTACTATTAAAATTGATGAAGAAACATATTTAAGTTATTTTTATACTGTGATCACTAAATATCTTCACCATCCAATATCTTCCTCCACTAATTTGATCAAAGAAAATGAGCTGTAATGAACTTCTACATCATATTCTTATATTTTTTTTTGTTATTTCTCCATTGTAATTTTTTCTACTACCTATTTTTCCTCTAGAGTTTTTGTTTAAGATTTTCCTTCCAAAAGTTGTCATTGGGTTATTCCTCCCATCTAAAAGGAAGGTTAGGTTGTTTGTCCTAGAAAAAATGAAGGTAGGTTTTGACAAATTCAAAAGTCAGTGGTTATACCACCAGGTTTGAAAAAGTTAAGTCTGTATTTATATGTAATCAGGTTATCACTCCCATACAAAAGTGAGGATTTAATACATACCAGTCTCCTCGAGGAGTAAAGGAAATTGAAGGGAGGAATAGGATATTGGTCATCTAAACCTGTATAAAAAAATACTATGCTAACTATTTTATTTCTGCAAAAACTTTTAACACTATTATAACTTTTATAATTTAGAATTTGTAATAATAAATCAAAAAGGATATTTACCCCCTATAGTCACTACTACCATACCAAGGTACCTAACAAATATATACCTGATCCTTCACATGTATTGAAATTAGAGGTTGTATCAATATATACCCATCCTTCTTATGATGAATAACTTATGGATATCCTATATCATAGAGAGAAAGTTTTATGAAATAAGACCACTCATCTAGTCAAAGTTTTGCGGTAAAACTATAAATTTGAGGAAGTTATGTGAGAACTTGAGGATGAGATGAAGTATAATATTCCTTAGTTTTTTATCAGAGTGATGGAATTTAGAGGGAGAAATTAATTTTAAGGAAGGTATAATATATCACCCCAAGACTTTATATGTATTAATTTGAAATAAATTTTAAGTATTCAACAACTTTTTTTACATGCCACCCTGAGTCTAAATGAACCACGATATATTATGGCCATAGTAACTAAGCCATTATATTTTCATGTATAAATAGGATTAACCATATTATAATATATATATATATATATATATATATTTCTTAATTCAATTTTTTGGCTAATTACTAATAAATAAATCATCAAATATTTAATAAAATCATTTCAAGATTAAATGGCCAATTTTTATGAAGAAATTATTTTTTCTAAATGTTATATTTTTTATACAAATAAATATATTAATCACTATTTAAATTTATTTTAATTAAATTTATTTATAATGAATTAATAATCACTGATATATCAGTTATCTAAAGATTAGGAATGAAGATAAAATCATTTGAAGGTAAAAAGAATTATTCTTCTGAAAACTTTTTTTATGTCTGCAATGTGTTTTTACCCTAATAAATTAATTAAATAATTTATAATTAATTATGTTAATGAAATGTGTATATTAAAAATTTAATAAAATATCTTATCATACGTAATTGTTTTTACTAGGAATAAAAGGAAAATAAAGTCAGTTTTATGCTTAAAAATGCATTTTTCTAAAAAATTATTTTCGTTGCGCCTTGTGCAGTTATTTTAAAAATAATTTTTACCAATTATAGAAATTTAATTTGATAAAATGTAATACATATTTTAAAATATCATGTCCAATTTTTTTAATGAGGAAACATTCATTTTTTTCTTAATGAGTAGTAAAAATAATGATATTTTTTTACCACTATTAGGGTTAAAACAAGTTTTCTAGGGGGTTAATCTTAGACATAAGGGTAAAGTTTACACTAAAACTTGTATAAGTATTAATTTTTGAAGTTATTTCAACATTATATTATCTAATCTTTTAATTATTTTCTATTTTTTCCACTTTCACATGAAATATGCCTTATAATATTGAAATATTTAAAGTGATTCCATTAATATCCCTCTTCTCACTTACAAAAGGAGCCTTTTACCCTCCATTATTCACAAAATTTGAGCCTTATAGATAAAATTATTCCTTAAAAACATTCCTAGATTCCTTAAATTCATTATTTATCCCATGTCCTTACATTAGGATTGTCCTAAAAAGGCTTAAGGTTTAAGCCAAAGGAGGCCTCTCAAAGAAGTAGTTATCATTTTACCCAACTTTTTAAAGGTTTATTTATTATTTAATTACAATAAATATATTTTATCCAATATAAAATAATTAATACAGTATATTAAATATACTTATATGTTATTATGATTATGGAACAACCATTTTCCCCATTCTTTCCATTAAATGAGGAATGGATGTAACTCCTGGGCGTGCGTGTGGACTACCACCTCCACGTAGCGATATGATTCATTTTCCATCACCATATTTCCTGGTTCGTTATTATGATAGATTTAGTGTTTTGATATTATATTTATGAAATAATTATTATTCTATAATTATAATTTCTTATCCACCTTCTTACCTTCCCATCCATTGGAAAATGATAACTTCACTCATGCGTATGTGTGGACTACAACCTTCATGAAGCGATGTGGTTCGTTTTTCATCAGTAATTTATAAGAATGATTAAAAAGTGTATAAAATGATTAAATATGATACTTATAAATTTTTTTAATAATTTTTAGTCTATGTAACCATTATAAAATTTGATGGACCACAACTTCCAAACTACAACATACATGAAAAACAAAGAACTTAAAACTTGAAATGATGATGATAATGAGATATTATTGATGAATACATTATAAGATGTTATAGGTAAACCTTTTATGGTAATATAATTATGAATACGGTTCTGTTATAGTTTTTAATAAATTTAAATTTGTTATTAAGGATGTTTAAATCACTTAAGAAGCAATTCAGACTTGAGGTAAGGGTTTCTCATCTCACTTTTGTTTCCTTGAGATATATGTCATATTCACCATTTGTTTCCTCGGTTTTGTGTATATACATAATATGAATGTATTTTATGATTATTTCAATAAAAATTATGGTAATCTACAAATTCATATATTTTTATCTCTATTTTGAGGTTTTTGTTCAGTGATTACCAAATTTGTAAGCATTTTATGTTACAATCTCATTTTACAGGGATTGTTTGTGATTACATATATAATGAATAAATTATATGGAATATATCTAACAATTAATAGGTTTTTTATTATTCTATAGATAATTCTATAAATTAAATTTTTTCATTTTCATTTTCCCTTCATTAAGCACTCAAAATTATGAAAGAACATTTTTAGTGGAGACCGACTTTATTTCTATTTTTGATTAGGGATGATTTTTTATATTTATATTTTATTTAAAATTATTTCATGATTTTTTTTAATATTTAGAAAATATTATTTAAAAATATTTAAAAAATATTTAAATTTTACTAAATTTTGAAAGGAATATTTATTTTAATATTTACCTGATAAAGGGATTTTCCCACCATTATGACTACTATTTACTTTCATAAATGCTCCAGTGATCTTTTAAATTCATTTTCATTTACAAGAATATACTTTGATGTTTCTTATAATTTAATGAGGATATGATCCAATGTTACCATATTTATTATTTCTCTTTATGATTATGGAATATGATGGTAAAATATTGATGAAATATATTTTCTTTTCCATGATTAAGATATGATGAAATGATAAATGTTTTCATGATCTTGTGGAATACATATGAATGGATTATGATTATATGATAGGTGGGTCCATTAAATGCCTCTAATATATTGGGTAATGTTTAATGATTATGAGTTAAATGGGTAAATGGGAGGTTATCCCAAGCTTGAAAGAGGGTACATGGGAGGTTCTCTGAAGGATAAATAGGGTATATAGGTGGTTATCCCTTACCCAACATGTGATGAATGTCTTGGTAGATAACTTTGAGAAATGATTTATAAGATTATGATTATGAACTTTATGACACTCTTTTATGATATGATATTATGCTAATGTTATATTCTCATGGTTCATGATCTTTGATTCTCTTATGTTTAATGTATTATGAATCACTGAAGCTTTATGAAATGATTCATGTTTGTGATCTATTAATTTTTGGGTAATATATTCTAATGATAATCTTATTATCTCACACCTTTATGATTATCTTATGCTCACTTATGATCATTGATTGATATCTCACATGTTTACCCTCACTAGGAATTTGAGATTTCCCTTTATTATATTTCCCTTTCTAAGGTTATAATATAGGTTTTAAGTTGGATATGACTAAGAAGTGTACTATGTGAGAAGAAAATTATGGGATATTTTGAATATATTTAATGAAATAAGATGATTATGTATCTATTATTCAAAGGCACTAAACCTTTATGCTTATAGGGTGTGTATTGTAATGATATGTATGTAATAATCCTCTAAAATGATGTAATTCTAATGTATATAATGCTTAGGTTTTCTCAATTGTGATTAGATTAGGGTTTAGTTATTTTTAGAGATAAGGATTAGAGAAATTTAGTGAAAACATTTGGGATACACCTATGTATAATAGAACATCATATTTATGGTAAAGAAAAATGTATGGTTTTACTATAAAATACATCCCTATATAGATATTGGTAAGTGTATGTGAATATAGAAAAAAAATTTCATTTGGGTAATAACTCTGGAAGTGGTGGATTTGGTATTAACTCGATTGTCACTCGTGCACAATGAGTTGGTCTATGACTGTACACCAATCTAAACACTCTTAGGGGGGATATTCATGGGTTAACTCACATTTTATTTTTGAAAAATTATGAATGATCTGAATAGATAATGACCATGTATTACCTAGGTTAAACCTAAGGATTCCTAGGTTAAAAAATAATGTCATTATTTAAACATCCAATGAATGATTTTCATGATTATATGATTGATTACTCTGATTATTATTTCTCATATTGACCTTTTTAGAGTAAGTAAATAATGAGAGATAGAATCAAATGGAGGAAAGTATGATTATTATGTAATCATGATATTTAAATATATAATTCTCCTCACCCTTTTATATCTGAAATGTTTTCAAATGGTTTACATTACCACCTTAATTATTAGATATTAAATTAGTAGGTAAAACTCCCAGTGGAACAATGATCACATCATAAGTCTATGATTCTTCTATAATTGAACTTTTTGGGAACATACTTCCTGTAAATATTGTAATTATACCTCTAGTTTAATTTATGAGATTTTAGAGATAGATTGGATCTTTATATATAGATCACATATCAATTTACAATGATTGGAAGTCACATTTCATATTCTGAATAAACCTATGATTAATTTTTATGTGATAAATACCCCTTAAGAAAAATAATAAATACCCATAAAATTTATTTAATTTCCATTAGAATCTAGTATAAAGATAGATCAAAGAGACTTTCCATTGAATATTTAAAATTTAATAAGATCATGATAAAGAATAAGTATCCTTTAAACTATATTGATGATTCTTTTGATTGACTATGATTAGATCAATACTTTACGAAGATTGATCTTTATTCTGGACTCTATCAATTTAGGTTCAAATGTAAAGAAATAACTAAGAAAACATTCCATATGAGTTATAGATATAATAAATTTATAGTGATTCCATCTGGCCTTACTAACACCCCTATCATCCTCATGGATTTAATGAATATATTATTTAGATATTACCTTTATCAATTTGTGGTAGTATTTATATATGATATTGTTATATAGTCTAAGATCAAGGAAGATCATGAAGATCAGTTGATTTTTTTAAAAGAAACTGAGTATAGAAACCCAAAATTTCCATACATAAATGTTATATATTTTTATATGGATGTTTAATAAATTTAATAAGAATACATTGCTGAGTACCATTGTGGTTTTGTATATTTTGAAACTTGGAAACATAAACAACTAGTACATAAAAGATCTACAACTTTCTGGTTAAGTTCTTTACTACTAACACCCTTATTAGATATATCATACCTAAAACCCTTCTCCATAACATGGGGAAGGGAAACATTAGAAAGGAATATCTCAAATGATCAATAATGTTAAACATAAGAGATATCAATCAATGATCATAAGTGACAATAAGAGCATGATAAAATGATCTTCACAATAAAAAATCATACCCATCAATCCATAGATCATAATCTTAAGACAAGACATAAAGTTTTATCAATAAAAACACATAATAAATAAGAGTATGGAATCATCAATAGTCAATAATAATCCATGAGAACCTATAATATATAAAGGATATAAGTTTGTGGCATACACATAAGTGTGGAAAATAATTTCCTTAGTCAAGTCTCACTTCCAAGAGTATTACAGTGGATTGGGTTAACTCCCCATTCCATCATTTCCTTAGTCAAGGTTCACTCCCAATACTATATTATTATAAACATTCCCTTACTAAAATGGGTTCACTCCCCATTATAATCCTTATTATCTCATGAAATATCTGTCTTCACCCAATACATTAGAGGGATATATAATTCCAAGTTCACTAGCCACATAATGAAGACATACATATGTGTGCCACATGATCATAAAACAATCATGATATCATCATATTATAACCCGTGGAAAGGATACTAGTTTCATAAAAATTTCATCATCATAATCACAAACCGTCTATATAAATAATATAGATGGCAACTTTGGTCATATCCATTTTTAATCATAAGAAACATCAAAGGATTCAATTACATAAGAGAATACCTTTAAAACATCACTAGTAAATTTATTGTGGAAAATATACTTTTCATTTTGAAAACACATATTTAAAATATAAAAAAATTAAAAATATTAATGAAATAATTTTATTTGTAAATAACCAAGGGAACATATAAATTAATCTTCAAATAAAATAGAATTCATAATGGCAGGGATATCTGTTCATGTAGTGTATGTTAAAAAAAATTACTTTATTATTTCTCATAAAACATAAAAAGTACAATGTTTTAAAAATGATAAGAAGATTCATTTTAAACCAAGATAATTAAATTAAAATATAGTTAAAATTAAATTTTAAAATATCTACATAATAGTAAAAATGTTTTCAATTTTTTTAAAGAAAATATGAGCATGTAAGAAAATATTCCATATCGATGATAAAGACAATATCAATTTTCCTTAAAAACAATATTTCAGCCTCTTGAGTACTTAAATAGAGGAAAATGAAAAGAAAAAAAGTAATCTATAGAAATAACTATATTAGAATAAAATACATATGAGTTGGGAGAGAAATATAATATAACATCATCATCAGAAAATTTAATCATAAAAAATATTGATAAAAATGATACTGTAACATAAAACCCATACCACTATGGTACCTTGTGAATCATATCCCCCATGAAAGAAATAAATTAAAAATGAAACTTTAAATACCATTAACATAAGGATATTCATGATAAAACATACCAATGAAGAAAAAGATACACCTCAAAAAAGAATATAGGTGTATAAAATCAATCATGTTTCAATGAAATTAAATTTTGAGGAATTACCCTTAAAATTTTAGTAATTTTTGAATCAAAAGTTATTAGAATCTTGAAAATGACATATTTAGCAACCCAAAAATTCCAAAAGAACAGTATTTTATTCAATAGTGTATAGGAAATGAAACACCAAGTGTATAAGGGAATATAACAACTCGAGGATTAACAATATATTTAATATTTTAAATAAATTAAATCTATTATATATTTTTCAATGAATGCAACACTAAATTAGCTTGTGTTACACGCAACAACAATGTTCATTTATATCATGCGCAACACGCATGATCAAGTTTCACTGAATACTATTTATAATATTATTTAAAATAAAAATTATCTCCTAGAAATTAAATTAGAGGTTATAAATTATATTAAATAAATTATTAAAACGTTGTTTAATTCATTGGTTACCAATTAATTATAAATGAAAATAACAATTAATTGAATATAGAAGAAATATTTTTATAAAGACCTATTTTTATTCACCCAAAAGAAATTTATCTTAATAAATTAAATTAATTACTATTAATGAATGAATATAAATAAAACTTATATATTATATATTCAATAAAATGTTTTGGAATTAATAAAATAGTTTTGATATGAATAAGATAAGAATAAATAGATATTTATGCATAAAAGATGTATTTTTTAAAAGGTTGTTTTGCCGCCTTTTAATGAATAAATTACTTTAAAACTAAATTTTATAAACTATATTTGAAAAAATAAAGCTACATTT
Organism: Viscum album; assembly: GCA_963277665.1. Taxonomy (NCBI): domain Eukaryota; kingdom Viridiplantae; phylum Streptophyta; class Magnoliopsida; order Santalales; family Viscaceae; genus Viscum; species Viscum album. Next base: position 596,370,268 of record OY728134.1, on the reverse strand, counting down.
TGAAATAGGAATGTAAAAAGTATATTAGTGTGAATTCTTGGTATTTTTATGAGAAGTTTCATTTTTTATGAATAATGAAAATACAGAAATTTTAATTGAAAACTAAATTTTCATCTAAATAATTTTAAATTTTAAATTTGTTTTAAAGAAAAATTTGATCAATTATAAAAGAATTAATATAATATTTATCATTGGAATATTTTTTATATTGAATATAGATGTAAAAACATAGTAAACTTTTGAACATTTTCACTTCAAAAACCCACTTTCTCGTCCAGTCTACGAGATTAATTTTAAATTAATTTCGGCCACTTATATGATTTAAATTTAGAAAAATGTATTAAATATTATTAATCAGAATAATTTATAATTTTAATTAAGGTAAAATTATTTTTTTAACAAAATTATTAGTGAAAGAAATTAATATTAATTACATTGATTAAGGTAAAAATGAGTTTACTTAGGTTTTAAAAATTTAATCTTAAGGGGCCAAATGACCTATAAACCTGTCCAAAAACCATTATATGGCCATATTTAAACCATATACCCTATTTTAATTAAAATTATTCATTATTGGAGGACCATTATGTAAGTTAGACCTCACGATTGTGTTTTCATTTTAGTATTTATAAGAATGAAACTTCTCCTCAATTGTAAAAGGGAATTCACTCTCCACCATTATACACACCTCTCATTCCTTTTGGATCGTAAAAAACCTAAAAAAATTAACTCCTAAAATACCTCCACTCATCCTATAATATTTGGTTTGTACATAAATCAAACAAATGATTACTTTTGGTATAAACCAAAAGGAGTTGTCTGAAGAAGAGGTAGTGTTCATCAACAAGCGCTTTTGTTTTATTTATTTATCCACACCCTTGAATTATTTTTGTATCATGATTATATTAAAATACAAGTTTATTAAATATATTTAGTTTTTTATGATAACGGTATTACCTAAAAATTCAAACACTTCTATTAAATGGGATACACAATCACCGTTCGTGTGTACAGCAAACTACCACCTCACGAATTGATGTCCTTCGTTCTTCCATTAACACCTTTAAAGGTTGAAAAAATGATGTATTTATAGTATATATATTATATATATGATATTTATAATATTATTATGATTCTGGAACTATTATAGCACACACACCTTCAGGACTTCCATTTTTTGGGAATAAGATAAGGTCGTTCCTATGTACGACAGATTACCACCTCACAAAGCATTGAGATTCATTTATGCTTTACAAAGAATTTATTAAGGATGATTTTAATAAAAATATGTTTTATATATGAGATAAAAATGATACTGATATATATATATATGTAACTTTTAGTTTTTTTCTTTCAATACGACAAGAAAATGGAAACAACGTTCATGTGTACGTACAACCTGTCGTCTCCATGAATGTTATATTTTGTTTCCTACCACAAAATTTTATGGATTAATATAAATAAATATGTAATCAATATATATGATATTTAAATCATGTTTTACATTTAAGATATTATTAAATCATGATTGAAGAGGAACAAGATAATAACAAGTCAAAACATACTCAAATAACAAGGCAATTAACACCCAAAACAATGAAAATAATGAAATATTATTAACAAAAGGGTGGTAAGATGTTATAAAAGAATAATATATGACATTATAAATATTAATATGTTTCTTTTATAAGTTAAAACCATTATTAGAACCATTATACAAGTGTTTAAATATAATTTAATCAAAATAAAGTATATAGTAATGGATTTCGTCTCAATTTCATTTCATTGAGGCCTATTATATTTATATAAACCTTGTTTATTTTATATGCTTTATATACTGAAAATTTGATATATAATATCATGAATAATTAATTATTCATGGTATTTTAAGTTTTGAATCTAATGTATTTTGTCTATGGATATTTGAATTAAAGGCTTTGAAGTGGTAAAGAATTTAATAACCTAATTTCATTCCATTGGGTTATATTATTTCTTCACTATCATTAATATTATATGATTTTGTGTTTAATAAAATTTTAATATATTATATTGTATTTAAAATTGATTTATGTGGATTCACAACCAATACACATAATCAATTCATCGATTAATTCTCACTTCAACATTATGATCTTTTTAAGGGTTTATTTCATAATCTAATTCTAATAGAGATTGTTTATTATTTAATTTACCGTAAAGGAAATTATATTATAATTGTTTAATAAAAACTTTTATTTTATTTACCTCAAGTTATTCACGATCCTTTTCATGTAATAGTACCATTTTTCAACTCTTTGGTACATAAAATTATTTTTAAAATGTTTTTAAGAAAATCTAACTTCATTTCTCTCTTTGGCTAGATATTTATTTTCTTCCAAAACTGAGTTTTCTAAATATGTTTTCATAAATGGTTTTAACCTTTTTAAATGATTTATTTAATTCCTTTTCAAAGGAATATTCTTTTTTCTTTATGAACAAGGCAATTTTCTAGACTTTTTTACAATGCAAAAGGAAGGTTCTTTTTACCTTGTTTGGAATTATTCGCCGACATTTCTATAAAGATTATTTTTAAATTTTACTAATATTATTTAAAGAAAATGTTTTTAAAAAGTTATTTTCAATGAAAAGGATTTTCCAAATGTTTTTAAAACTGAAAATTATTTTTTCCTTATGAATGTTTTTAAAGGGATTTTTTATTTCATTAACGACACCAATCCTTATTCTTAATCCAATGGGTATAAATTGTAATGATACCATAATTATTATTACTAAAGATAGATTATGATTATTTTGACCAATGATAGTATTGAAATTAACTTCCTTAAATATTTTTTATAGTCATTAACTCTCCCTTGGTTTATTCACTTTCCAGTGACCATTGAACATTAAATTTCCCTTAAGTATCCACATTACTTACCATGGATATGATTATTTCCTAAACCGTATATCATTTTTACATACATTGTTTCAATTGGAAATTATTTGATTAACTATGGAAATATTGATAAATTCGTATCTTTTACTAAATACATATATTGTTTGATGAAAAACATTATTCATCAATTAAAAATATTATTCGGTATATGAGGAATGATTTGGACATATAGTGATTGACGGGGCCCGAAATTTATATAGCCCTTCGATGCATCGATAAGTTCTTATGAGATAAATTTGTTGGAAAATTAAAATATTTTCTACCTATAGTTTTAAATAGTTTGGATGATAAATCCTGATTGTAGAGGTTTTCATGTGCCCAAGACATAACGTCCAATAATTAAGAATTTCATACATTGAGAATTTAGTTATTATTATTATTAATATGATTCTTTATTTTAATTTATCTAATGATGAATTTAATTTCATAGTTTATAGATTAAATGGAATTTGTTAAGGTTATTTACCTAGCCATATTTGTTATACCTTATCCAGATAATTATGTGAAATTTCTGTTCAATTATCTACATTAAAATGTTGATTATGATTATTTATTCATGATAGCTTCTGTTATACTTAACCATAAATGAGTAGTTGAGCTAAACCTTATTTTTTTCCTTTTGGCATGGTTCGGTGGTGTTCCAGCTTCTCAGCTCGGTTCGGTGCGGCTTGGCCCCTCCGACGTCGCTGTGGATTTTCGGGGCTCTGACGTCTCGGCTTGGCCTGACGTGACTCGGTCGTGACGACGTTTCTGGTGGCTCGGAGTAGATCTGGCTTCTCAGTTGCATCGATTCTCTTCTGGTGTGTGGTCTGATGCCTATCGATCGGGACGACATCATCAGAGTGGATCTGTTCTCGATTCGGCCCGGTGTGGCTAGGTGACACTCTAGCGTGCTTCCGACGTGGCTCGACAACAGATCTGGAGTGGCTCGGAGGGGGTAGGTCCTGTGCTTCGACGTTTATGTGTGTTTTTTTGCAGGCTTTATGATTTGGTTTTTTCATGAAATGTTGGTTTGGGTGTGAAAATGGTGACCCATGGGTTGCTCTGATTCGATCGTTCTTGGAGTCTGCCGTTCAAGGGTTCATATTTCCAGATTATCTTCAAAGACTGCTCCAGAGGAGGTTTAGAGCTATACTTTTTTTACCAGACTTATGCGATTCGGATTTGGATGTTTTAGAGGGTATGGCCTTGGCCATCAGTACCGGCCCGTCTTTGTACGGGAAAGCCTGTCGAGCAGCGTTGGAATGGTGGAAACTGGACTTAATGTTTTTTATGCTGGGATGGGGCATTCCTTTATGGTTTGATTTGGTTTTTTTGGCTTTTGGATGGGTATGGTTTGATGTCTTAAGTCAGTGAAGTCCTTCGACATTTGGGTCATGTAATGTCCTATGTCTATGAAGTCTGGGTTCCCCCTTATTCCCTTAAAAGGGGGTTTATTATTATTATAATAAAAAAATTGAAGGTCTTCGGGCCATTGGATGGAAGACTCCTATTTGTATCTAGTTTACTAAGACTATAAACTTTTCAGTCCTTTGGGACACGATTTACTTGTTTGACACGCAACACCAAGCACATAAAGGAATATAAAATCTTGAGAATTTACAATATATTTATTATTTTAAATAAATTCAATCTATGATATAGCTTGTAATGAACAAAAAACCGAGTTAGCTTGTGTTACACACAACAATGACTTTCTTCGATAGCTTACATTACACAAAAGACCAAGTTTTACCGAATTCTATTAATATTATTATTTAAATTGGAAACTCTATACTAGACATTAAATTATTAGTTATAAATAATATTAACTAGAATATGAAAATATGATTTAATTCATTGGTTACTAATTAATTTGAAATGAAAATAAAAACCAATTAAACATGAAGGAAATGTTTTTAAAAAGAACTATTTTTATGCACCCAAAGGAAATTTATCTTAATAAATTAAATTAATTACTATTAGTGAATGAATGAAAATTAAATTTACATATTATATATTAAATAAAATGTTTTTAAATTGATCAAATATTTTTTATATGCATAAAACAAGAACAAAACGAATTTTACCCATAAAATATGCATTTTATAAAGGTAGTTTTGCACCTTTTAATGGAGAAATTATTTTTAAAAAAGATTTATAAATTGTTTTTGACAAAATAAAAATTATTTTTGAAATAAAAGTGTACAAATTAGTTTAGGGTTATATTTTTGGTATATTTTTGGGAAGTTTCATTTTTTGATGAATAATGAAAATACTAAATTTTAATTGAAAATTAATTTTTCATCTGAATAATGTATAATGTAAAATTATATTTTAAATTAGTTTCAATGTAAAATTATATAAATTATACATATATTAAAACAATTTAGGTTATTGGTATATTTTTTATATTTAATTTAGATATAAAAACATAGTAAACTTTTTACCATTTTTAATTCAAAAACCCAATTTCTTGTCCCGCCTGCGGGATTAATTTTAAATTATTTTTTACCACTTATGTGATTTAAATTTAGAAAAACTAGATTAAATATTTTTAATAATAATAATTTATAATTTTTAGTAATGTCAACTTAGTATTTGAAAAAAAAAATTAGTGAGAGCAATTAAAATTAATTACAACAATAAAGGTAAAAATGAGTTTACTTAGTAGTTAAACTTTAATCTTAAGGGATGAAATGACCTAGAAACATGTCCAAACCCCATTTTATGTCCATATTTAGACCAAATATATTCTTTTATAGAAAATGGTTCATTATTGGAGTCAAATTATGAAAGGGTTACCTCTTAATAGTGTTTTATTTTTTGTATTTACAAGAACACCCCTCGTCCTCAATTATTAAAGGGAATTCACTCTCCCCCATTTTACGCACCTATCACACCTTTTGGCTCATTAAAACCCTAGAAAAATTAAATTTCAATATACCTACACTAATCCTAAAATATATTTTTGGGATATAAATCAAACTAAAGATGTCTTTTGGTATAAACCCAAAGGACTTACCCGAAGAAGAGGTAACATTCATCAATGAGCACTTTTGTTTTATTTCATTATCCACCCCTTAAATTATTTTTAAATCATGAATATATTATAAAATAAGAATAATAAATATAATTATATGGTTTTTTGATAAGGTTAAGAACTTAAACTTCACACACTTCTATCAAATGATATATAAAATCATCATTCGTGTGTATGGTGGACTACCACCTCATGAAATGATGATGTTCGTTATTCCATTACCACCTTTAAAGGTTGGGAATAATGATGGATTTATAGTTTATATATGATATATATTATACTTATAATTTTATTTTTCTTCTGAAACTATTATATCATACACACCTTCATGCTTTCCATTTTTTGAGAATACAATAACGTTGTTCACATGTAAGGTGGACTATCATCTCATGAAATGATGTGATTCATTCACGCTTTACATGGAATGTATTAAGGATGGTTATAATAAAAATATGTGATATATATGAAAATAAAATGATACTTATAGATATATAAATCATTTACTTTTCTTTCTTTCTATATGATAAAAAATGGAAACAATATTCATGAGTAGGTAGGACCTACCGTTTCCCCGAACAGTGTATTTCATTTCTTGCCACCAAAATTTATAGATTACTCTAATTAACCATATAATGAATATATATGATATTTAAATCATGTTTTAAATTATAGAGTTGATGAAATAATTAAGAGTAATAAAACAATTAAATGTCAAAACACACTTGGAAAACATGGTAATTAACACTACTACAAATATAGGCATTTAACAGTGCTAAAAGTGGTGTTTATTAGTTTTAAAGAAGCACTGAATATTAGAGAAAGTTTAAAATATATGGTATTTTATAAATTTTAAAAAAGAACTGATAAAGGTACATAATACAGTGTGTTGTAACAAAATGTTGTAGTACCAGTGCAGTGTGATGTAACAACACACCACAATACCTAAAACACCATGAAATCAGAAAAATAAAGTAAGAATAAAGAATTTAAATTAAATGAAAATTATAACACAAATAAAATAAAATAGAATTATATTATAGACATTTCAAACATTGGTCTATATAATTACATAATTATATATTATTATATACATTCAAAAATAACACTCTTCCTTTTTTCTTTTGATCCTAACCCCTGCCCGAGCAAAAAAAAGCACCTGTATAAGAAAAACAGTCTTATGTTTGTAATAATATAAACAAATAAATTAATAGAAAGTTTTAATTTTAAACTAAACCTTGAGTCATACAAGGAACTTTGTGTATTAGATTGAGTTGTGGTTGATTCTTGCACGTCACACCATTTCTCATTTGTCTTCAAGATTTATCCATGTGAAAATTAACAAAATAAGTATAAGATAAAAATGAAAATGAAATTAATTAAGTAATATTAAATAGAATGATGAGAAAAAAATATAGTATTGTTTTCTCAGTTTTGTTGATGTGATGCACGTTTTAAACTAAATTGACACTTATATATTAAAAAATGTGCTTCGATTCATACCAGACACACCATTAGTTTTATAGAGATGTAGATGATTATTAAATGTGTCAATTGAATTATGGATAATTTTTATAATGTATCAAAACAATCTAAATGTGTTTTCTCAGTTTTGAGTATGTTTCTTGTTTTTTTTACTAAAATATCATTTTAAAATGGAAATATGCACTTTGACTCATACTTGTCACATGATGTATAGGTTTGACATGATAATGATCCCTACACGTCAAAAATGACTTATTAATCATTTTTCTAAATTAAAAAGACCATCTGAGTGTGTTCTCTCAGTTTTCAACGAGTGAAACTTTTTGAACTAAAATTTCAACATTAAACTGATAATAGACACATTGAGTCAAACTAGAGACATCATGTGTCAGTTTGAGATGTGGATGATTCCTATATGTCAAAAATTACTTATAGATAATTTTCTTAAAGTATAAAAACAATCTTAATGTGTCTGATTAGTTTGGAGTACGTCAGTTGTCCATTTTACTAAAATTGATGTCAATTTTAAATAAAAAAGATACACTTGGTGTCATATCAATAACACCATACATTGGATTAAGGTAAGGATAATTCTTACACATCTAAAATGGATTATGGATCATTTTTAAAAAGTATAAAAATAATATGAATGTGTTTAATTAGGCTTGATTACATCACTTGTCTTTTTTACTAAACTGTCATTTTAAATAGGAAACACGCACTTTGAATCATAATGATCACATCATGTATCAATTTGATGTGAGACTAATTTCTAAAAATAAAAAATGACTTATTAATTAATTTACTAAATTATCAAGAAAATACAAGTGTGTTTTCTCAGTTTTTCAGTGAGTGACATTTTTGGAACTAAACTATCAATTTGAAACAGATAACAGACACATTGATTCATACATGGCACATCATGTACCAGATTGAGGTGAGGATGATTCATAAATTTAAAAAATGACTTATATAAATTTTTCCCTAAATTATTAAAACAATCCAAATGTGTTTTCTCAGTTTTTAGTAGGTCAATTATAATTTTTACTAAAATTGATGTCAATTTTAAATAAAAAGATGCACTTGGAGTCACACCAGTCACACCATGCGCTTGATTGAGGTTAGGTTAATTAATAAAAGTAAAAAATGACTTATGGATCATTTTAATAAAGTATCAAAACGATCTGAATGTATTTTCTGGGTTTTGAGTTGGTCAGTCTACATTTTTTATAAAATTGTTGTCAATTTTAAATAAAAAGACGCACTTTGAGTCATATCGGTCACATAATGCATAAAATTGAGGTGAAGATGATTCCTACACATAAAAAATGAATTATGGATCATTTTATTAAAGTATCAAAACAATCCAAATGCCTTTTCTTTTTTAGTACGTCACTTTTTTTTAAATTCCATTTTAAACTAAAAACATGCACTTTGACCCATATCGATCACATCGTGTATCGATTTGATGTGAGACTGATTTGTACAAGTAAAAATTACTTATGAATTTATTTCCTAAATTATCTAGAAAATCCAAGTGCGTTTTCATTATTTTTAGTGAGTAGAACTTTTTGAACTAAATTACCGATTTAAACTGATAACGGACATATTTTGTCAAAGTGGTCACACCGTGCGTTGAATTGAGGTGAGACTGATTCCTACACATCCCAAATGAATTATGGATCGTTCCCCTAAAATATGAAAATAATCAGAGTGTGTTTTATCAGTTTTGATTATGTTAGTTCTATTTTTTACAAAAATTAATGTCAATTTTAAATAAAAATAAGAACTTGGAGTTATAATGGTCACACTGTGTATTGAATTTAGATGAGGTTGATTAATACACATCCAAAATTCTAAAAAATCATAACTACCAATGTTACCACATTTACATTGTATTTATATGTCGAACTTACCACACAACATATTGGATCGATGTTTTTAGCCGAAAAACCTTTCTCTTTGTTGAAATTTAGAAGAGAAGAGGAAGATCATGTGCCTATTATATCATGAAAAGTCACCATAAAAAAAATTCGATTACTTTACTCTTATGGATTTCAATAATGATAAAGGTTTTCCAATTAAAAACATAAAATAAATATGCGGTGTCCTCAGTTGGATAACGAGAAAAATGAAAATGGAAAGCATGGTCACATTGGTAGAAAGAATAATTTTATCCCATTTGGGGATTAATGAAGATAGTTGAAATTAAAATATTAATTCCTATAAGATCTGTGAAAAAAACTGAATAACTAGTAGATAAAAATGATAAGGAAATTAACTTAAATATAGTATATAAAAGGATGAAAAAATTAATTAAATAAGTTGTAGGAATTTACCTTTTCTTGATGGTTGTATGAATTCTTGACACATTTCTTATTTTCATAATCTCAGTTGCTGGATCTATGTCCAATCCCTCATGAGCATGAATAGCTTCGAACAAACAAACCCAAATTGAATAAAGGAATCCACTTGTACAAGAAAAAAATTATCAAATGAGTAATAGTAAAAATAAATAAGAAACAATACATTAATTATATGGATAATGATTTTACTATGAAAACATTATTGAACATAGGGATATGATGATGGTAAAGAAAGAATGATGATAAAAAAACACAAATAGATATCGTCAAATAATCAATCAACGAGGGAGGAGGATGAAGAGAAAATAAGATACATTGGGTTGAAGTGTTGAATTGTCCAATAGAAAGTAAAGATATCTTATTGGGTTCATAAAATATTCCTTTTGTACAGTAAATAAATAAATACCAATAAGATATCTGACATCAAAGGTAAAAAATAGATAATTGTAATAAGTGAAACTCAACATTTTATTATTTCAAATAAATTTAGTATGCTTTAGAGAGAATGGGTAATTAAATTTATGAAAAAATTAATCTACTATGGTAGGTGTTACCATATTAATTCATCCAAAGGTGAAAGTTATAAAAACTTTTCATCCTTATTAACTCATCTTATGAACAGTTATCATTGCATTTTTTTGTTTAGAACTTATCCTCCATCTCTTGTGGACATGCCCCTATGTTGCTTAAAATACTCAAAGAAGTAGTCATCCATATGATGACTATTGCTCATAGTTGTAAAAGAAACATAAAAGAGATGGGGGATGAGTCCTAAGAAATAAATTGTAATAATAAATGTTCGGGAGTTGAAATTGATGAGGATGAAAGTTGTACTACATTGTGTTCTCTAAAATGGGTAATGCCTCCCATTTGTGAGAATTACATGGATGGTAATCAGAGATTCCTAAAGGTGGAACCAAAATAAAATGTTAAAGAATTTTTTTATATGGATTAATGTAAAACATATATAGTTATTATTTTATGTGTGATGAAATAAATTTTGTAATTTATATGAAGTATTATTGGGTGGTTTATCATTTTAAAGATGGCTATATATTTATCAACTGCAAAAAATACAAGCAAGGTTGAAATCAATAAATAAAATTTCATCCGTGATCAGAAAGTTTCAGTTAAAACTCAAAGGAGTAAGACTCCAAAAAAAACCTCATTTTTTCTAAGTAGAGCCTAAATATTTTGGAGAGGCTGACAAGGATGATAATTGAATCAAGTCTATGCATGAGGATCTTGATCTAAATTAGAACAATGTGACATGGGAAATTGTTCCATAGATGGAAGATAGAAATGTTATTAGAACCAAGTGAATGTTTAGTAATAAACTCATTCACTATGGAAAAGTGGATCAAAATAAAGAATGAATACTGTTCAAGGTGAACTCCTAGATTAATGAAATTTATATTTATGAAAAATTTACTCCCATATCCAGTTGGAAACTATTTGAGTTTTTGGGTTATTTTAGTAAAAATGTAGTTAAAAGTATACCAAATAAATGTCAAATCTATGTTCTTAAATGGAGTTCAAAGTGGGGAGTATAAATTGAAAAACTAGATGGGGTTATTATGGATAAAAATGAGTGAAAGGTGTTCCATTAAAAAATTATTTGTATAAGATAATGAAATCACTGGGGACTTGGTATTTAAGGTTGGATCAATACCTATGAAAGCTTGGTTTTTAGGAAAGTAGAGTTTATCACACCCTCTACATCAAGAAATAGAATGGTCAAAGTATGTTGGTACTCATTTATGTTAAATACATAATATTTTAGGATTGGAAAAAGCATAATGTAATTTTTGTGTGCGGATTATACGAGGTACAATATCGAGATATCTATGATTTGTGAAACATTTTTCTTGATTTATAGGTGAATCAAGGAATCATAACACATTAATTTCTCAATGAAAATATGAAAAAAGGTTCCCAAGTTATTTTCAATGGAATATTCCAAACCTATGAAAACACCAAATTCTCTAAGGATGAATTTTTTAGATGTTGAAAATTTGAAAGAGGTAGATTTCATGGAATATAGGTATTGGGAGCCTATTATACCACACAACAACATGACCTAACATTGGGTTTGATATAATTCAAGTCGCATAATACCAATGCTGTCTCAAAGAGAGGAACATGTAATCGAGGAAGGTGATACTTCAATATATCTAAAAAATGAATTTTGGTTGTTTTGTTATAGGACAATGCAACTGGAATTATTGAGATACACAGATGTGATATGAGAAGGTTTATTAGACAACCAAGGGAAATTAGTGATAACAAAAAACAAGGATTTCATTCGATCCTTTGTTTCGTTATACCCTTGAATCACTCGAGTCTTGGATTTGAGCTTTAAAATAGTTGGAGGCTTGATTCTAGCCTAGATTTGAGTTTGGATTCAACAATGAGGAGCGCTAATAGCATGTCTCTTCTTCGGAGAGCTTTGGATATCATGAACTAGTTCGTGATGGTTAGGGTTGTTAAAATAGACCAGGACACTTTTATTAGTGCTTCTAAAAAAGTGCTGATAAAGATACATTTTATCAGTAGTGATAAAATGAATCGTTATCAGTGCTTTTTTTGTGCTGATAAAAATAGAGATTTATCAATGCTAAAAAAGCACTGATAGAGATTCATTTTATCAGCAATTTTTTAGCACTGATAAATCTCTATGTTTAACAGCACTAAAAAGCCCTCATAATTACTTATAATACCTTTTTAAAATAATACCTATTTAAAAAGTATAATAATTATATGTAATTATAATACTTATACTAATAATTTTATATTTATTTGAATATATAACTCTTTATTTATAATTTTATAAAAACTTTTAAAAAAAATATGTATATAATTATATATAATTATATATATATATATATATTTAATAAACATATTCATAATTTAATTAAATTTATTATAATTTTATAATTTTTTATTTATAATTATATAAACACTTTTTAAACAAATATTATTTATTTATTTATAATTATAAATGTATAAAATAGTAAATACAGTTTTATAAATATATTTATTTATTAATATTTTTATTTAAATGTATTTTTAACATTATTAATGAATATTTAATCTTAAGTGCATGAATGTTAAAAATGAGTAAAATTGATTAATTAAAAATGAGTATAATATTGAAAATTTAGATAAGTTTTATTAATATAAATCATTAAAAAAGTTGATATATATTGAAATAAGTATTAATACATAATGAAAATATTAAAACATAGTAAATAAATATATATAAAATACATAATATTAATTGATTAATTACTCAAAAAAAATATTTGCGTGTGTGCATATGTACATAAAATTGAATTAATTATGTATATGTGAAATCAATAAAATACATCAGATCTATGTTAAATTGAAATATTAAATTAAATTCAATTATTTCCATTACTCGAGGCAATTAGTCAGTATTTTTAATTCATATTAATTTTTAATTATAAACCATTATTTACAAAATATATTACTATTTAATGTAAACCATATATTATTTTTTATATTATATAAATCATATTTATATACATTCATATATATATCTATATATTTAATATATACTATTTATTAACATTATCAATAATTTTTTAATTAATAAAATGTTTAATATTTTTCTCAATTTACATATTTTTAATTTTTATTTGCTTAATTTTTATTTTAAATATATATATATATATATATTAATTTATAATATTTATAATTTATATATAGTCTAATCAATTTATTCATTTCTATCAATAATTATTTAATTAATATTTTTTTATATTATTGAAAAAAAATCATTTTTATTATTTATTTATTTAATTATTTCATTTTATTCATACTTTTATCCATGATAAAAAAGAAATGATAAAGGATTGCTTTATAGTCACTAAAAATGAAGCAATGATAAAGGGTTTCCTTTATCAACGTTAAACATAAAGTGACAATAAAGGACACCCCTTATCAGCGCTAAAAAATGAACCGATAAAGATTGACTTTTATTTGTGCTAAAAAAAATTCACTAATATTCGGTTACTTTTATTAGTGGTAGAAAAAATGCTAATAAAAGGGACCCTTTACCAACACTTGTTTTAGCACTGATAAATCCACCTTCTTAACTATTTTTTCCTTGTGCTGATAAAGGTCAACACTTTTAAAGGCTTGTTTTGTAGTAGCGTAACACCCAAAACAATGAAAATAATGAAAGTTTATTAACAAATTGGTGATAATATGTTATAAAAGGACCATATATGATATTACAAATATTAATACACTTATGGTATAAGTTGATAACATGATTAAGACCTTTATATGGGAGGTTAAAGAGATTTTAACCAAAATGAAGCATAAGGTAAGGGATTTAATCTAAATTTCATTTCATTGAGGCATATTGTATTTCTATACACCTCGTTTCTTTTATATGGTGTATATACTACCACTTTGACATGTAATATAATGAAAAATTCATTATTTATGGAATTTTAACTCTCAATTTGAATTATTTCATCTACGAGGATTTGAATTAAAGGATACCAAGTGGTACATAATTTAGTAACTCAATTTTGTTTCATTGGGTTATATTACTTCCTCATTGTCATTAATATTAAAAGATTATCTGTGTAATGAATTTTAACTATATTATATTGTATTTCTAATTGTTTTATGTGTATCTATAGCCATTACAGATAATCGATTCTGTGATTAATTCTGACTTCAATGTTATGATCATTTTAAGGGGTTATTTCACAATCTAATTATATTTGAGATTGTTTATTATTGAACTTACATCAAAGGTAATTATATGATCATTGTTAAATAAAACATTTCATTTTATTCTCTTATCTTTATTCCTGATATTGTTCATGTAATTGAACCATTTTTCCACACCCTGGTACTTAAAAATATTTAAAGAAAACCTAGTTTCATTTATTTCTTCGATCAGAAATCTTTTTTCTTCCATAACCATGTTATCTAAAAATGTTATTAACCTTTTCAAATTATTTATTTAAATTTTTTTCAAAGGAATATTCTCGTTCCTTTTCAAACAAGGAACTTTTATAACCTTTTTATGATGAAAAATTAATATTCTTTTTTCCTAGTATGAAATTACCTGCTATAATTTATTTGAAACATCCTTTACAATTTTACAAATAGTTTTTTAAATATTTTTTAAAGAGTGATTTTCAATAAAAATGATTTTAAAAAAAAATCAAAATTAAAAGGATATTTTAGTCAATATTTTTTTTATGGATACTTTTTTTAATTAATTATCAACAACAACCCTTATTCTTACTCCAATGGGTATACATCATATTGATACCATTTTTATTCTTCATATGGATGGATTATGATTATCTTAACCAATTATAGTATTTAAATTCAATTACTTGAATCTTTTTTTGTAGTCATTAACTTTCCCTAGAGTAATTCACTTTCAAATGACCTTTTAACATTAAATTTATCCTAAATGTACACATTAATTATCATTGATATAATTATTGCGAAAACCATACAACATTCTTACATACATGTTTACTTTGATAATTATTTGATTAATTGGGGAAATGTTTATAAATTTGTATCTTTTAATGAATATGGACATTTTATGGCAAGACACATTATTCATTAATTAAATCGATTATTTGATATATAAGTAATTATTTGGACATGTAGTGATGGGTGGGGCCTAGACTTTATATATCATCTCGATGCATCAATAAGTTCTCTTAATACAAATTAGTTAAATGGGTTTATACCTATAGTTTTTAAATTTCAGGAGGATAGATCCTGAAATTAAATGTTTTCATGTTCCTGATACATGTAGTCTAAAAATTATGCATTTATTACATTGAGAATTCAGTTATTATTATCATCTTTGAGATTTTTCTTTGACTTTATGTATAGATGCATTTATTTTCTCGTTTTATTGATTAAATGGAATGCGTTTCAGTTATTTACCTTTACATACTAATTATTCTTTATCCAGATAATTTATATGGAATTTGTATTTAGTTATCTATGTTTCCCTGTTTATTATGGTTTTTTATTCATGATAGATTTCACTATACTACTTATCCTCACTAATCTTTTGAGATCACCCTTATTTTGTTTCCTTTACCCAGGATTCCATGAACTGTACTAAGAATGATATGAAATGATATTCTAGATGGAACAAAGTCGTTAAAAAAAGAAAAAAATTATGTTTTAATCTATGTATTCATTTATAATATAAGACTCATGTATGCATCTAGTATTCCCAGAAAACTAAAGTATTCAGTCCTTTGGGACATAATTTCCTTTTACTTATGCCATTATAATGGTAGTAGGCACCTATTTAGGGATTTTGGGATCAAGGTCACTACAATATGGTTCTATAAATCACTTGAATTAAATCATGGGTTATTTTTGAAAATAAATTCTTGGTTATTATAAACACCATGAAATTAAGAAAATGGTGGATAATATTAAAACATGTCCCAATGAAGAGAAATTGATACGAATCCATTACAAATTTGGTATCATTTTAATTGAAGGAAATATATATAAAGAACATTATATGGCTCTTTATAAGCCATTAATTTAATGAATATTTTAAAATACATTTATTAGGTTGTAATCAAACAACATAAATAAATGAAGGTGAATAATATCAAACATGACTCATGAATTTGAAAATGAGACAAAGAAACCCTCAACTCAAGTCTATCTTGCTTCGTAATAAATATAACCTCTTGTATAATTTTTTTTATAATTATATAAAATAATCATATTAATACATATAATATAATATATGATCCACTTTTATCCTTTAAACACCCATATATTAATAATTATATATTAAAGATGTTATTTTAGGTGTTAATTGCTTCATTTTTCACACATGTTTCATTTCGAAAGTTATGACACTTGCACATTGATCACGGTAAATCCACCTCCAAAATATTAATAATGATAAAACTATCACATATGTTTATTATATATATATTTATAACCATTCATATTTTGTTTTTATGGAAAATAAATTGCACCACTTCATGGAGATGATAATTCATGCACACACATGAGTGATGTTTCCACTTTATGATGGATAAAATGAAAGAAATTTCAATGATAATTCACCTTTTAATAATAATAATTATATCATAAATATAATATATTTTCATTAAATATAACCTTTTTACAATACAAGTAAATTTTAAATGATAAAAAATCACATCGCTTCTTGGACGTGCTAGTCCACATGAACACACGAGTGACATTATCATTTACCAATGGTTTAAAAGGTAGGAAGGCAAGTAGGATATTATAATTAAAGAATCATAATTATGTTTTATAGATCATATATAAAAATTCAATATATCATTATAACCATTTATGAATTATGGAGATGGAAAATTAATCATATCATTACATGGAGGCGGTAGTCCACATATACGCATGATTGATATTTTTCCCCATTTGATGGAGGAGAGGTTGAAAATGGTTGTGATATAAAAATAATAACATCTTAATATAATCATGACACTATATTAATCATTTTATTATGTATAAAACAATTTTATAGAAAGCATAATAAGAAATTTTTTTAAAGAGCATAGTTAATATTTACACCACTTATTTGAGAGACCCACTTTGGATTACACATTAAGACTTGAAGGAGTGCTATTAAGAGAATACCAAAATCTATAGGATGAAGGTAATAATTATAGTAAGGATTTTTATAAGGTATTGTATGA
This sequence comes from Viscum album, assembly GCA_963277665.1. NCBI lineage: Eukaryota > Viridiplantae > Streptophyta > Magnoliopsida > Santalales > Viscaceae > Viscum > Viscum album. The sequence goes on along the minus strand of OY728134.1, from coordinate 596,352,724 downwards.
GATATAAGGTTCTCATTTTGTTAATAATGGAGGAGGACATGTGCCATTTTATAAGTGAGTGGAGGGATACACATGGAATTTCTTAAAATATTTCACTTATATAAGGTCACTTTCATTTAAAAGTGGATAAAAATAAAAATATATTATAAATAATTATAATTTAAGGTTTATATATTTTCATCCAAAAATAATTATATTGGTGTGGGTGGAAATCCAACCCCTATCACTTGGGTTAAACCCTGGTAAACCTGTTTTTAACCTTAACTAGGGTAACAAAATTTTACTCTTTTTACAATTCATTGTGACCAAAAAATAAGCTGAAACTATTAAATTATATTACATATTATAATAACAAATATTATTTATAATTTACTATATTAAATCTCAATAAGTTTCATAATTTAATTTTTTAAGGGCACAAACCGCAACCAAAAACCGTTTTCAAAAAATGAATTTTTAAGCGCAAAACTTAATTTACTTCCATTATATTCCTTGTAAAGACCATAAAATGAATTCTAAAATATTATAATGAATATTTAATCTATTAATTTCTTTAAAATAATTAATAAATATATATTTGGTTAATTTATTAATACAAAAAATACATTGTGTGTATAGAAATAGTTTTTAGAAAAATGTGTTTTTAAGCCCAAAAATTAACTTATACAAAATACAAGTATAATGATTATTAAAAAGTAATTAATTATATTATATATAATGAAATTATACATAGGTTAATTTAATATAAATTTAAAAATATAACGGTATATTTACTTGAAAGGAAATGAATTTTTTTACAATTTTTTTTATTTTTTCACTATTCATTGAAAAATAAATCATTTTAGAAAAATCCTAAAAATTCACCATAAAATAATATTGAAATTATTATTTTAAAAATAAAATTATTTAATTAAATAAAATTTATAAAAATGGTAGGAATTAATTATAAATTTCATATGAAAAAATTCGATAAATAACATTTTTAAAGAAAAGTATTTTGAAGTGTAAAACGACTTAATTGAAAATTTAGTACCTATTTATTATGAATTAAGAATTAAATTTGCATTAAAAAACATATACATATTTTTCATAAAGTGTTTATTCTTATTAATACCTATAAATTTTATGGATAATTTATAATGGTTTAATATATCTTGGTTTATATGGACTTGGGGTTGCATGTAAATAAAGCTACCAAACAATTACATTTTCTTTATACAAAAATATGTTCCAAAAATATTGGGTGCCACATTATACCACCTTAAATAAATTGTTCCATTATAACTTTTTTCCTTGGAAATAAAAAGATTAATATTTTAAAATACCTTTTTTGAAAACCAACATCCTGGAAAGTAATAATAAAACCTCCTTTAAAAAAGGTAGTGGGAAACATAAGGGTTACCTCAAACAACACATAATTGAGTTCCGAAATAAGAATAAAATGAATGTGAAGTGGAAATATAGATACATCAGTGATAGATCATGTCTAAATAATAATATAGAGTTATATAGAACATTATCCTGATAATGTTAATGACCACAAAACCATAAATCAATGAGGGGTGAAAATGACCATCAAATCCTCAGTAACAATTGTAAAAATTTAAAAAAATTCATTTTCAAGATCATTTTTCCTAGAGTGGAGGTATGATTTTCATGAAATAAAATAAAATATACTTGATTTATTTAAATTTATAAACTTAATTTTATCCTTTAACTTGGTTATTTGATTCAATTGGCCTCTACCACTTTTTACCCACATTCCAATTATGAATGAACAATATGAATTTTTCATAACCAAATCACTAAAATTTCCTTTTAATGGATCAAAATATTCATAAAAGAAATGTAAGTCATTGATTATGTATCTATATATTTTCCAAACCCAAAATTGTTAGTGAAAGATATCCAATATGGATAAATTTCCATATGATAAAATAATACATTAGTCTCTAAAGCCTCAACAATAACACCCAAAGTTCAAATTAAACCAGTCCATAAATATTTGACCTTAAAACCCTTATAAAATATATTAAACCAAATTCAAAACCCAAGAATTTATAAAAAAAATACCATTAAATTTCTTAAAAAAAATTTACTTCCCTCCCTAAATAATATAAGGTAGCTCCTAATGCCACACAAAAAACATGTGAATACCATGGTAATATATTCTCTTAAAACATGCTAATACTTTCCCAAAATAACATGAATCACTTTTAGTCTTCAATAAAAAAAATAACTTCTTAAAAAAATTATTGTACCATTCTTCCTCAAATAAAATCATAGAATATCAAATATATTATATAAATCCAAAAAATGATATAAACTTTATTAAATATAACATAAACCCCTTTGTCATAAAATCACTAATAAATTTCAAATACAATAACTCTATCAAAATTAATCTACCAATATAAATCATTTAATTATACCAAATAAACATTATTATCTCAAAATAAAGCATATATTAAGGTTTATCTATCCATCAATCATGTGTTTACCCAAAATATTACCTTACCACTAAATCACATTTTTAGTTTATCAATACCATTCAACATATACTTACAAACCCTTAAAGAAAAAATAATTTTGGAAAAACATAGATGTTTCATCATTATTATAATCCAAATATCATTAATAAAATAAATTTACAACATAATTCACAAATCAAAATAATCACTTCAATTATTTGTCTCTAATGATTGGTATGACATATTCCCTTCGTTAGTCTAGGAGTTAGCTCTCAGATTATAGAATTGGAATGGATAATGCCCTGATTCCCCAAACATAATAAATTGAATAATAAATCATACCTTGGGATGTTCATTATTTCAATATACTGAAATTTTTATTTTACCTCAGATTTTACTTGATCTATGTCCTTCTTTTCCACATATAAAACATCTTTTTATTCATTTTAAACATTTCCTCAGGTGATTATTCCCACATTCTCAACATGTAAGAAGATGGATATTCTTTCCTATATGACCTTTATGAAAATATATTTTCTATTATTTGGTTTATTTATAAACTCACTTATTTTCATTTTTTTAATCATATAAAGAGATAAATATTTAGTAATAATTACAAGATTTCACATTCCATATCATATCTCATTTAGTTTCTCATGAGTACAATTGTTACATAATACTTCAAATTTAGTGTCAAAAAAATTACTTCGAGTTATACCCATTAAATAATACCAAAATCATAGTGTGATAAATAATAACGAGTAAGCATATAAAAATAAAAAATAATTCATATGATGTATAAACCATGCCACCTTATTTTCAACCTATGACACCTTAAGTTTAACCTAGGTCATCCATGGTTACTATCTATACAAATCCATCATATTGGTTCATAAATAAAATGTGTGTTAACCTAATCATATCCCTATAGAGTGTCAAATCAAGTTCAAAGTAAGAGCTCATTCACTGTGAACCAGAATGATGGCTGAGATATACTCGACCAACTATTTTCAGAATTATTACCCCTAAATGCATCTGTGCCTAAACCATGTCCACTTGTAGTATCTAAACATTGATGTATTTTATTAGGAAAACCACAGTCCTTTATTTACGATAATATAGGTTGTTCTCTAATATGTAAGCTTATCCTAAGGGTTTTTACTAAATTTTTATCATCTTGGTATCCAAAAGTTACTAAAACCTAGCTATGATACAAACTATAGTAGACCATAACTTTTCATACATAAATATTACATGTTTTCAAATTAATATTAAATAAATTTGAAAATAATAAACACATACTAAAGAGGTTTATTGTCTTTAGGAACTTGTATAAATAAAAATTAGTATATAAAATATCTACATAATTTCTGATTAATTCCTTCATAATTATCACCCTTTTTTGAACTACCATACCTAAAACCTTTCTTTATAACCTAGGGATGGGAAACATAAAAAAGGGTAACATCACATTATTATTAAGGGTAAAAATATGAGATATCAATCAATGATCATGAATGAGCATAAGAGTAAGATAACATGAGCTTAATAATTGAAAATCATACCCATTAATTCATAAATCATAATCAAGAGACATGAAATAAAGTTTAATCAATCAAAATAAATAATTAATAAGAGTTTTAAATCATAAATAATAAATAATGATGTATGAGAATATATCATAAGCATAAGACATAAGTTTGTGGCATGAAAAAAAGAATATAAAATAATTTCCTTAGTAAACGCTCACTTCCAAGAATATCATAGTTGTCTGGGATTACTACCAATTCCATCATTTGATTTGTCATGGTTTACTCTAAAGACTGTCTAATTAGATAAAGTCCTTTACCGAACTAGGTTGACTCCCTATTCTGGTCTTTATTATTTCATGAGATATTTATCTTTATCCAATGCATTGGAGGGATATATAATCACAGGCCCACCCATAACATAATGAAAACCTACACATGTGTTCCACAAGATTATAAAAAAAATCATAATATCATCATATGATAACCGATGGAAATGATATGGGTTTTCTAAAAATTTATTAATAATAATAATAAACCATATAGATAAATAATAAAGATGGTAACATTGGATAATATCCCTATTAAATCATTTTAAACATCAACGGATGTTTTTATATATAAGAACACCTTTAAAAGATCACCAGGACATTTCTTGAGTAAAATAACCTTTTCATTTTGAAATCACTTAAGTAAAATATTAAAACATTAAAAATTTTAATGAAAAAAATTTCTTTATACATGACCAATTTAACTTATAAAGTGAGATTCAATGAAAATAGTATTCATGATGGTGGGGAAATTTGTTCATGTTGTGTACGTTTAAACAAAATATTCTTTCACATTCTCGATAATAAGTCAAAGGTACATTTTTTGGAAAATGATAAGAATATTTCATTTAAACATTGGAAAATAAAGTAAAATATATTTAATATCAAATTAAATAATCTTTATATAGTATTAAAAATATTTTTGAAAACATTTTGAAGAAAATATGGACATGGAAGAAAATATTCCCAACTGAAGAGAAAAACATGGTCGATTTTCATTAAAAACAATCATTCGGTATATTGCATACTAAAAGAGAGGAAAATGGAAGAAAAATAGTAATCTTATAAAATATACAATGTATAATAAAAAACATTTTACTTGGTAGATATAGATCATATAATTTCATCATCAAAAAATTAAATCATAAACATTCCCGGTAAAAATGATATTGTAACATAAAACTCTTACCATCGTGGTAAATTTTGAATCATAACCCAAATAAAATAAATTAATTAAAATGAAAATTTAAATACCATGAAAATAAGGATATTAATGATACAACATATAAATGGGGAATTAGATACACCTCTAATAACAGGATATATGTATAACATCAGTCATATCTCATTGAAATAAAATTGAGACAAAGAACCCTTACAACATCAATAGTTTTTGAATAAAAAGTAATTAGAAGATTTAAAATGAATTTTTTAAATTAATTGAATTAAATAATTTATTATGAAAAAAATATTTTTTTCATAATATACACCATAAAAATAAGAAATTGGTGTAGAACATTAAAACTTGCCTCAATGAAGAAAAATTGAGACGAAACCTTTACAACTTTAGTATCTTTTGAATCAAAGACCATGTGAAGAAATAAAATTATATGGATATTAACACCACATGAATTTAATTTATATATTAAAATATATTCTTCAGTTATTAATCACAACACAAAAAATAAATTATGGTTCATATTATCAAACATGTCTCATGAATTTGAAAATTAGACAAACCCTTACCTCAAGCCTGTCTTGCTTTGTAATCACTCTAACCCCCTATATAATAAATTTAAATTTGTTATAATTATATAAAAAACCATATTAATAAATATAATATCATATATTATCCACTCGTATCATTTCAACACCCATTTATTAACAATTCTCTATTAATGATGTTATTTGGGGTGTTACCAACTTCATTTTTCATTTATGTTTTATTTCGGTAGTTATAGTTTTTGAATTTTTATCATGGTTACTACATATATAAAATGTTATTCATGATATAAATATAATATAAATATATTATATACATATTTATAACTATTCATATGAAGTGGTGATGAAAAATTGATTGCATCACATAGTGAAGATAGTAACTTGTACGTACATACAATTGATGTTTCTACTTTTCGATTGATGGAAATAAAAAAAGTTAAAAGATAATTAAAAATTAAATAATCATTATTATATCATAAATATCATATATTTTCATTAACTTTATCCTTTTTACCTTCCATGTAAAGTATAAATGATAAAAAAAATAAAATCACTTCATGGAGGTAGTAATCCACATGTACTCACGGGCTATATTATCGTTTACCAATGGATCATAAGGTGAGAAGGAATGTAAGATATTATAATTAAATAATAATATTTATGTTATAAATATCCTATATAAACATTAAATTCATCATTATAACCAACAATGAAATATGTTAATGGGAAATGAATCGTATTGCTATGTGGTTGTTGTAGTCCACATGTACACATGAGTGATACTTTTATTTCCCATTTGATGGAGAAATGGGTGGAAATGCTGTTTAAATCATCATAATTAAATATTAGTATATTTAATATTCTATATTCATAATAATTTTATGGATATAAAAAGTTTAGATAATTTATATGAAGAAAAATTGAAAGATCTTGGTTAAGTTTTATACCTCTTCTTTGAGACACCCCCAATAGATTAGATCTTAAGCCTGGAAGGATTTGTAATAAAATAATAAAATAAGATCTAGGATGAAGTTAAGGACTATAAGAAGGATTTTTATCCATAATTGGATGATATATAAGGATCAAATTTTTTTAATAAGGGGGGATGTGAGGCACCCATTTATAAGTGAGGGGAGGGACACACATTGAATTTCTTAATGGATTTCAAGTGTATAAGTCATAATTCACAGGAATGTGGATTCAAATAGACCATATTAAATTATATTAATTTATTTTATTCCAAATATATAATCCATTTTACAATATTAAATTTATATAAGTGTAAGAAATTAATGTTATTTAAGTGCACAAACCGCAATGAAAACCTGTTTTCGAAAATTGAATTTTAATCGAAAAAATTAATTTACTGCTATTCTATACATTTTATAAACCATAAAAAGAATGTTAAATATTATATTGAATATATTATATATATATATATATATATATTTAAAATCGTTAAATTATATATATTAAATTAATTTATTTAGATAATAACACATTTCACCCATAAAAATTGTTTTTAGAAAAAATGTGTTTTTAAGCCAAACAACTAACTTATACCAAAATCATGTATAATGGTTTTTCATAAGTAATTAATTATATTACTTAAAATTAAAATATTATATTGATTATTTAATATTTACTTCAAAATATAATGGTATATTTACATGAAAATAAATTATAATTTTTACTAAAATCATTATTTTTCACCATTCACTGAAAAATAAATATTCTTAAAAAAATAATAAAAATTCACCATAATATAATATTGGAATGATAATTTTAAAAATTATATTACTTTACTCTAATAAAAATTATAAAAATGGTATAAATTAATTATAAATTTGATAAAAAAATGTGATAAAAACCATTATTTAAAAAATCTTATTTTTGAAGTATAAAATGACTTTACCAAAAACTGAGTATTTATTTATTGTTCATTAATCAATAAATTTAAATTAATAAAATGTTATTTTTCATATTTCTTCATAAATTTGTTATTACTATTCATACCTAACAATTTAATGGCCTAGTTATAACGGATTACTATACCACAGTTCATATAGACTTAGGGTTACATGTACAACAAGATATCGAACAATTGTATTTTATTTAAAGAAAAATATATTCCAAATATCATGGTGTTACAAAAAATAAGGATAAATTATATGACAAATTAATTAATTGAATTTTTTTATAGAAATTGTAATTATTGGGACACGATCACATGAGAGGGTATATTAGTAGATACTTCCAAGACGAAAGTTATTGAAAATTATCCCAGACCAACCGTTGTGACTGAAATCCATAATTTTATTAAATTATATAGATATTATCAATGATTTTTGAATAATTTATCAAAAATTTCTAATATAATAAAATATTTAATATATACGGGAGTCAATCTCCTTTGGAGGGAATAATATGAAGAAACTTTCATGGATCTAAAGATAATATTGGTCAGTGCACTTATACCCCACACTACCCTATAGTGTGCAAGGGTCTGTGATATATAGTGGTGAATCTAAGTAGGGATTGAGTTGTTTTATTTTTTTTGATGACATTGTTATATATTATTCCTCTCTTCAATTAATTGTTTATGAGTATAATTACACAACTTGGGATATTGAGTTAGCTGTAGGGATTTTTTTCATTGAAGATATTGAGGAATTATCTATATATTAAAGGATATGATATATATACTAATAATAAACTCTTGAAATATATATTCACATATTAAGAGTTTAATATGTTTCAATGTATATGGTTGGAATTAATTAAATAGTATAAATACTCAATACATTACCACACTATAAAAGTGAACAAAGTGGTTGATTCCTTGAGTCAAAAAGATCATGTTAGCTCATCTATGATAAGGATCATAAAAGATAAAATATTTATGGATTTATAAAGGATGAACCTTGAAACCATGAAGTAAATGGTTAAATATTATGTTTATTAAATGAGTGTTCAACTGCATATCCTTTTGAATAAGAAAGAGGCACAAAAGGAATGTGTAGAGTTGTAAAAGGAGGTGAGAAATATTCTTATGTTGAACAATGATTATGATGGAATGATAAGTTTTATGAATAGAGTATATTTCCATGTTATATAAAAATTAATTAAGGGTCTATTGGATGAATATAATATATTATCATTCTCTATTCATACTATAATTATGAAGATATATAGAGACCTTAAGAAGTATTTCTGGTGGGATAACATGAAGAGAGATATTGCGAAGTATATATTGCAATGCTTAGTATGTCAACAAGTTAAGGATGAGTAAAAAACGTATGAGGGGATGTTATTATCATTTCCCATACCAGTATAGATATGTAAAATCATCACCTTGATTAATTATTAATAAATAATCATTAAATTTGTAATAAAATTATTTCATTATTAAAAGACCAATTTTTTTGAAGAAATGTATTTTTCTAGGTGTTATGAATTTCTCTGTAAAAAATATATTTATAATCATTTAAAAATTATACTAATTAAACGAATTTATAATTTATTAATGATCATTCATATATTAGTTATCTAATGGTTTATAATTAAAATAAAATCATTTGACGGTAAAATGAGTTATTTGTTAGAAAAAAGTTTTTATGTGCAAAATGTGGTTTTAAATTAATAAATTAAATAAATAATTTTATATTAATGATTTTAATGAAATATGAAAATTTTCTTTTCTTTAAAATATTTTAACAATCATATAATATTTCTTTATAGGTATATAATTAAATTAAACTTAGTTTTATGATTAAAATGTATTTTTCTAAAAACGATTTTGGTTGCATTTTGCGCATTTATATTAAAATTAATTTCTAAAACTTATAGAAATTGAATTTGGAAAAATGTGTTATATATTTTTAATCAAAATTTCAAAAATATTAATGATACAACTTTCATATTTTTTTTAATTAATAATAAAAATGGTAAAAAATTTGTTTCCACAGATAGCCTTAAAACGAGTTTACTGAGGGGGAGGGATAAACTAATTTATTATTGTAAAAGTTCCACTTAAACTTGTATAAATATTATTTTTTGAATATATTTAAACCTTATATTATATTATATTCAATTTATTTTCCATATTATCTACTTTTACATGAAGGTTAAACTATAATATTGAAATCTTTTAAGTAATTCTGGGCGTCTCTCCCCTCAATTATAAAATGGTATCTACCCTACTCCATTATTCACATAATTTGAGTCTTATATATCAGTAAATACATTCCCAAAAACCTTTATATATTCCTTCCCTTAATACTTGATCTCCTATCATTACCCTAAGACTATCCTAATAATACTTAAGGTGTAAGCCAAAGGAGGCCTCTTAAAAAAGCGGTAATCATCTTACTCGACTCTTTCAAAGTTTATTTCTTCCTATAATTCCTGTAAATATTTTGTATCCATAATAAAATAATTGATAAAATATAATAAATTTATCTATATGTTATTATGATTAAAATACAACCATTTTCTACCTCAGTTCCATCAAATATAGAATAAAAGTATCGCTCGTGCGTACGTGCAGACTACCACCTCTACGTAGGGATATGATTAATTTTCCATCACCATCATTCATGGTTGGTTAATTTTATGTAAATAATGTTTATATATTATATTTATAACATAATTATGATTCTATAATTATAATATCTTATCTATCATATTACCCTCCCATCAATTGTAAAATGATAACTTCACTCATGCGTGTGTGTGGACTACTTCCCCTACGAACCGATGTGATTAGTTTTTCATCACCAATATATATGAATGATTATAGAAGTGTATGTAATGATTAAATATAATACTTATTATTTAATTAATTTTCTATATATTATGGAACCATGATCAATTTATGAGGACCATAACTTCTGTATCAAAACATATATGAAAAACGAAGAAGCTAACACTTGAATGAAGATGATAATGAAATATTATTAATGAATATACCGTAATAAGTTATAATCAAATCATGTATAGTATTGAAGTTATGAATATGGTTCTATTATATATGTAAAATAAATTTAAACTTATTATACAAGAGGTTAAAATAACTTACGATGAAAGTCGGACATGAGGTAAGGGTTTCTCATCTCACTTTTAATTTCATCAGATATATTCCATATTAACCACTTCTTTCCTTATTGTGGTGTATATTCTAACCATGGATGTATTTTGTGAGGATTTTTTAAAAATCTATGAGGATTTTAAATTCCATATAAGTTTCTTTCATTCATGATATTTTTATTTAGATATTACCATAGTTGTATGGGTTTTATGTTATAATCTCACCTTTCAATAGGGTTGTCTTTGATTTAATTTAGGATGAAGAAATTATATGATATATCTCTCAAAAATATTATTTATTTGATTCTCCTATAGGTATTTCTTGACATTAAAATTTTTCCTTTCATTTTCCTCACTCAAATTACTAAAAAATTTGAGATAATGTTTATAAGGGAAACTGACATTATTTCACTCTTCATCCAAGAATCATTTTCTTCAATGTTCATATTTTCCTTAAAACGATTTCAAGAATATTTAAATATTCTCTAAAGAAAATTTAAATTCATTTTAAACTATATTTTACAATTTATAAAAATGTGAAAAGAATATTTCTTTTAGAATTTATCATATAATTGACTTTTCCCAATGGAATGAATACTTTTAAGTTTGAATATTCCATTATAGGTTTCCATGGTTCTTTTCAAAGAAAATTATTTTCTTAATATAAATAAAAATTTAAGAGTTTGATTAAGTAATTTTAAAATAGAAATTTTATTTTTATCAATAAAAGTTCAGGTGAAATTTTAAAGTTATTTTCAAACTATGACAACATCTATTGATGTTTCTTATCCTTTAATGGAGATGTGATCTAATATTACCATATTTATTGTTTCTATGGATTGTTTTTGAATATAAAAAAATCTTTAGGAATCTTTTTTTAGTTTCCTAAAGTAATCTATGATGAAATTATAAATGTTTTTAGATATTTTGGAATATATATGAATGGATTATTATTATTTGATGTGTGAGTCAATTAAATCCATCCAATATATTGGTTGTTTTTTATTGTTTATGAGCCCAAAGGGTACACATATGGTTATCCCAAGCCTAAAATATAATATATGGGAGGTTATCCAAAGCCTGAAATAGGATATACACAAGGTTATCCCTAGACTAAAGAGGGTATAAGGGTGGTTATCCCAATCCCAACATGTGATGAATGCCTCGATAGATATCTTTGAAAAAATATTTCTATGATTATGATTATGCTACACTATATTATGAAATGTTCTTATGCTAAAGTTATATTATGATGTATCATGATATTTTATTTTATTAGGTTTCAATCCTTATTAACTACTACTACTTTTATCCATGATTCTTTTTCATGATATATGAATTGTTTAGTATGATTTTATAATATTATGTTCATGATCACATACCCTTATGCTTATCTTATGCTCACTTATGATCATTAATTTACATCTCTTATGTTTAACCTTACTTTGAATTTAATCTCACCTTTTCTTATGCTTCATATCCCCAAGATATGAAGAAAATTTTTATGTTGGGAATGACTAAGAAGTGTACTATGTGATAATAACTTTTTATGATATATTGAATATATTTCAAGAAATAATATGATTATGTATCTAGTATTCAAATTCAATAATCCTTTAAGGTTACAAGGAATTAATTATTACGAGATGTATTAAATATTCATATAAAATTATGTAATATTTATGTATGTAATGATCAGGTTGTATCACCTACAGGTGATACTGTCCATCAGATATATTATCGTGAGATTTTTGGTGGCATATGTTGTATCTCTAGGATATGGTTGGAACCACCAGCCTACCAGTGAGGATCACCAGCATGTCAGATGTTCCAAAATGACCTATTTATTATGGAAACTTTCATAATATTTCTCTGACACGCATATTTGATATTCCTCTCCCTAGTTTCCTCCCTCATTCATACTGAATAGATCTAGGAGATCTATTTCAATGGAATTAGCTCTCTCTCTCCCCCATCTTCATTGTTTCATGCTTGGATCGATCTGTTGGCTCCCAAATTGTATGTTTTATCTATTCTAGCCTAAATTCTATTCTTCTCTTGAGATAAATAATGAAACTAAACTATGTTGGTGTGATATATGGATTCCATCATGATCTAATATGGGATCCTTGTTTATTGATGGATAAACATCAGATCTAGAGAATTACCATCTATCCCTTGAATAGATCAATAAATATTATTTTCGGTGATCTCATTGGGTAAATTGTTTTATATTGAGGCCCATATTACATTCTCATTATTTAATCATAGATCTATAATCTTAGATGTGATGAATTGGGATTGTTTCTAAGGATTGGTGGTGCACATGCACATCTTGATGATGGATCTTGGAAATTTACATCAGCACACTTAGGGTAGGCATTCCTTACCGCATTAAAAATGTGTAACGGAATGAATAGAATGTGTGTGCTTGTGTTCATAAACATGATATCCTTTTAATGGTGTGTTATTCTTGTGTTTTACATATGGTGTGAAAGTGTGTCCCATGAGGCCTATGTATTGTGTGTTATTATTATTCCCTTATGTAATATGAACTATTGTGTGTGAATTATTAGCCTATGTATATTGTTGGAGTTATCATCCTAGAACCAACTATTTGTACTTTAGATTGCGTATATTTTCAATGAAGTGGATATAAATTAAAATATATTATTACATATTCTTTATATTTTTGTGTGGATTTAATGTAATAATGTCCCAAAGTATCTGTCATTTTGAAAATGAGCATAGTAGTTCCACACTATGATGAGAACCTTGAAACTTCAAGATGATATTCTTAAACATTGTTTTTATAGTTAGATAAAATTATTTGATTGGTAATATACTATTTTCATTATCAGGTGTGAGTAATCATAACCAGATAAGACTTCGTCTCATGAAGTTATTTACTTTGTAATCACTAAGATGAGAGATTGTGAGAATAGACCCACCTGTAGGAAATCCACATGTTTATGTGTAATTTTCTATTTCTATTAGTGTGAATGTGTAATTTTCCTTATAATTTAGTATTATTTTTAATATGTTTCATCACTCACACACTTTGATATATTTCCATAAATTGTGATGACATATGATCGTGAAGAATTTAGTTTCAGTGGGTGAATCATGAATGACATGTTATTAGTGAATAAATCAGGGGATTATTTGTCCCTTACATCTTTATGGAAGTTGATATATTGTTCCTTTGATTGAAATTAAACTGTCACATTAAATTCCATGGCCATGGTTTATTGATGAGTCTGTTTCAGACAGTCAATAGAAGATGTATCAAGCATATCAGGTAACAACACATGCGTATAACCTACTTTATGAGATATTAAGACAAAGGGATTATATTACATATTGAGTATTCATATATGGATTTTTCATTGTGGCATATCTTCTTCATCTGTGGGTGCCTTGACTCTTTCCTAGAGAATAAGCATACACTATCGGAAATCTTTCCTAATTCCATTGAAGAAGATGACTATATGGTCATCCACAAAGTGTTTCCTTAGATATTAGTTACATATATTTATATTTAATAATTATAATAAATATTATTCACTAGACTAAAAATTAATATTTATTCAAGATTTATTAAATGATCTTAAAATATTAAAAAAATTATTTGCAAGATAATTGTATAATTAAGTGAATATATAATATTTATTTATTGCCAATGAGCCTATACCCAAGTGGAAGGGGCTCCTTCTTGGCATCCAAAAGCCCTAGGATCAAATCTGGGCAGAGGGGAAAATCTTGAGTACTATAGCAACACTGTAGAAACTGAAAACTGTAGAAGTAGTGACACTATTGTGGCAGAGGGTATTATAGCAGGACTATAGTGGTAGAGGAACTGTAGCAGCACAAGTACTGTAGCATTACTATTCACCAAAGGGATATTTGGGCCAAAAGATAGGCTTTCAAAACCTGTATTCAGACCACTTGGTCTTGGGCCTTTGGGATATGTAATGGGTCTCCCTCTACCCAGTCAGAAAAAGGTCTTTACTTTAATAATAAGAATGAGGCTTCAACCCCAACCATTAAATATATATATATATATATATATTTAATTATTCACATGTAATTAATATTTATTTAATTTTTAAATAAAAATTTATTTAGTTTTGTAAATATTAAATAAATATTTATTCTCAAGTATGTGAATAGAATATTTATTTATGTATTGAATGAATAAATATTTAATAACAATACTTATTTGTGTAATTAATAAATGATGGGGAGGAAAAGAAGGATGAGATTAGGTCTGATGATAAATATTAATTTATAAGATGGAAAATTAATATTTATCATTTAAATACTTAGTGCACCACATGAATAATAATAATATTTTTTTTACATGGAATGAGGTCTCATATGGGTTTAATAAATTATTAAGGGCCAAGGTGTAATTAATAATATATTAAACACTAAATATATGTCTATAAATATACTACTATCATATTCTATAGAAAATTAATCATTGTGAACAATGATTCTCTCTCGAATTATTGAAATCATCTCATCCACTCAAGAACAAGAAGAATAAGATAGATTCCTTCAAGGATGAAGAAAAATGAAGTGATCATAGGAGAATAACACAAGAAAATAAATTTGGTGCTCTACCACTTGATGATTCATCGACATTGTTATAATATCTATTAAGTACGAGTGGATCACCGCTAGAGGGGATCTACTTTGTGTCATTGTAACACAACGACACTAAAATGATCGAATTAAAATGAATAACATACTCAATAAATAATGATCTCATGATCGAGGTAACCTTTCTTATTATACTTAAATTATTTATAATATTGATGTGAGAATATCTTCTCTTGGTTTGGGATTTTTATTTGTCAATATTCTTCCGAAATATTTTCATTAATCATGATTTTTACATCTTGTATATTTAAAAAGATCCATTGAATCAGAAAAAATAAAAGTTTTCTATAAACCCAATTGGCAGTTCCGATGTATTTGAGAACATAAAGTGGTATCAAAGGGAGGTTCAAATTTATAATTATTTATTTTATTATTGATCATTATTTTTTTCAAAGTTAAATTTCATTTCAAGTTTTATTCATTCTTTATCTGATCGTCAAGAGATCTTCTTCCCCATATTCATTTCTCTCTTACATAACCAAGATCAGTTAATAATTTAAAAAAATCATATCTGAAGAACCCATCTAGAGGTTCCAAGAATTCTAGATAGATACCACAAGGTTACACAATGTGTACTCCTTTGTCACATTCCATGTATAATTATTAATTTCTCTAGGGAAACCACGTGGACTCTGGGTCATCACGTAATGAATAAACACTGCATACATTAATTGTATTTCATGTTGAACAACTAGGTTAACCCACATTTTTTTCAAATTATTTTCTATGTATATTTCCTACATGATGTGTATCCCATGTGTTTTTGTGGATAATAAAATGGGGTCATGACATGTTGTGTAATTAATACACAAAATGCATTTAATACATAATGCATAATGTTTAGAAGTCATGTAGCTTTAAGTACACACCATGTATCCTCCCTACATGTTGTGTATATAAAATATGTTTTCCAAAATTATACATTGAGTCCCTAGGAATGTACTATGGGTGTCTGGTGTAGCAAATTACACACCATGTGGCTATCCCTCACACTCCGTGTGCCTTACTTATTTATGCGGAAATATTAAATTTAATTAATTAATCCATTAAACCCCATTGAATTGAGTTATGAGAGTCAATAAATTTATTGTTCACACTGATCATTAGGTTTTATATTATATTAAATGATTAATTAGTTAAACTTAATATTCATAATGAAAATTCATATATTTTAAATAAATACTAAAGGCTTAACGTGTATTAAATCGTACATGAAACATAATTTTCGTGTATTACATGTGTCATTAATTTTATAGTACACACCATTAAATTATGATACATTCCATGTATATAATTTATTATGTGAGAGAATTATATATAATAATGACTATACTGAGTAGTTAAGTTAGATACTCACTGAGTTTCTTCTAAGTACAAAGACACGTGCTATTTTATGAAATTTTAAATAAAATAAAATATTTTATTTTATTTAAAATCAAAATGAATTGTAATATCTATGATAATTATATAGAATAAGATAAAATTAATTTATTTATTAATAAGTTAAATAATTGGATTAATTTGTGCAAATTTTATCTTATCGAATAATGAAGTGAAATGAATGCTGGCTAGTTGCTTTAAATGAATAGTTGATGCATGTGTATAACCTAGCATGAGATTTGGCCAGACCTATGTATGTGTTGGATTTATTTAATTAAATTTATTGAATATGTTTTCAATTATTTATTATTAAATTAAATATTATGGCCAATGGTTCATCCATATCACCTTTAGTATGCATGAAATGTGTTTCCAAGGCTGTTTTATGTAATTCCCCTTAACAAATAATTTGGTTTCCCTCACTTGCATGTGAGTTATAAAACATATGTAATTAAAAGAGTATTCAAATGCATGTTTAGTAAATTCTAGGATAAACCAATCTATAGGTAGTTCAATATATAACTGAGACGAAACCAACCAGGGTGATACATAGGTGGAAAGGTTGAATACTCCATCTTGCACCTAGACCAACATAAAGAGTTTTCCCCTAGAGTCATGGATTTATTTATTATCTTCACAATTAACCAATAATTATATAATATCATGATCATTTAATTTATTTATTTATTTTATTTTTTACCTATGAATGAATTATTTTATGAAAGAAAGTTTATGATCACATAAATAAATGGTTTAATTTACAAAGATAGAATTAACATAAAAGTATTATGTGTAAATGCTTTATCAGAACTTGGTTAATCACTTAAAAATCCAATTAATATTAACAAGAAATTCAAATGGTAAAATAATAAAATTGATACATAATAAAAAAAACATGTCAGGTTAATATTAAGTCATTATGCCTTCCATTATATATATTAAGACAAACCATAATTAAAGTGTTAGTTCATGCTATTGTTGGAGGAAATTTTAATTTTTAGTGATTCTTAACTAATATGATGAATCAACTTAACTTAAAATTTATTGAATTTAATGGAAAAAGTATATTCAATAAAAATTTGGAGGAAAGTGTTGAGGAAATTCGAGTCATGATTTTAGTACTGGTGAGTCCACTCAACAGAATAAGGAACTAAAAGCTTTAACCCGGTCTGATTGCCTACCTAAACACCTTCTTATGGTTCTCATGACCATAGTATGGGTCATAAGGAGGTAAATATAGATTATATCCTCAAGATTTTCTAAAGTGGAGGGGCATTCTGAGTTCAACGTCAAGGTCTATTGTGACTTCCTAAAATAGTGTAATACTTAATAGAATTAAAATTATTATTATCATACCTCACAAATTTTATAATCAAGAGAAGTAATAATAATATACTCTATTATTTTATAATAATGAAAAGTTCATCAACCAAATTATCCCAGTGATAAATTCTAGAGAAAGGCCATCTTCTAGATGGAAATAAATTCCATGAATGGTTCCAATTACTACAGGTTATGTTGTGCCATGAATGAAAATATTAAATTCAAGAATAATCAATCCTTAATCTACCTATTAATGAGGTGAGTAATGAGGAGTTTATTTTCTATGAAAAACACTTGAATGATGTTATAATTGTTCAGTGTTTAATGTTGTCATCCATGTTTATAAAACTCATGAAGTTTCACGAGAACATGGATACCATTAATGTGCTCCATCATCTTCATGATATTTATTAGTATTGGGAAATATTGGAATGGTTTTAAGGTGATCTTCATGAGAAATCATGGAGAAGGTGTTCCAGATGGGCCTCACGTCGTCAGAAATATTGGATACATTTAACAACAAGAGTAGCTAAGTTTTATGTTTCCTAAATAACTTCACACAAATCAAATTATTTCATCACTCCCTGAAGTATTCTCTAGTTTTTTTTAATTTAAATATAAACAATAAATAATTTTTTCCCAGATCCTATCACTTCACTTCACTGAGTTAAAAAGGATATGAAGTGTGAAAATATTTCTAACCTTATGTTGAATAAAAGGAAATTTTAGAAAAATAGATCAGAGACTAACTCTAATTATAAATATTCTTAAGAATCTCCTTCTAAGAAGTTAAGGATCAAGGGGAGAAGCAAGAGAATAAGATGATCCTTAATTTTCATGTGGTAATAAGGGCCACTGGAATAAAAATTTTATCCAGAAAAATAAGAAAGGGGAAGATTTAGGTGAATTCATTATCGAGTTTAATCTTTCCATTTCTAAAAATTGGGTATTATATACAGTATCTAGTGCTCACACATTTATTTAAATTGAGAAACCAAGTTAATTATTGAATATTTCCTGAAGTGAGGTAGATCTAAAAGTAGCCAATAGATCCAAACTTGCTATAGTGTGTACTAAGGATTACCACATCATGTTGTCATTTGGAATAATCATTTGTCTAAAAGATTTTTATTATGTCTAAAAACATTATTTATATGTTTATACATGACACTAATGAATTTATTTTTAAATTTTGAAATAAGTGTTTATTTTTTACAAATAAAACATTTTTATGGTAACGAATATTTAAATAATGGTCTTAAATTATTGTATTACAAAAAACAAGTAATAAAAACCAATAAAAAATATAGTTCACATGAATCATACCACACAAAACTATGACATCACTGGATATGTCTTGTAAATTAAGAGTTTGACCAGATTATGATGAGATGGATATTTGGAATCATTTGAAACAAAAACACTTGGCATATATCATGAATTTTTACGAAGGAAAATAATCAAATCCCTATTCAGTGGAAGAGGTAAAATGGACAATGATATTCTTGAGTTGGTTCATATTGATGTCTGTGGATCATTCAAAGTTGAAGTTATGGGTGGGTACTCTTGCTTCAAAACATTTAATAAAGACTTTATTTTAAATGGATATGTTTAATTATGGAGGTATAAGTCGGATTACTTTGACATACTCACATAATATAAGAATGAAGTTGATAACCATATTAATAAGAAGATTAAAAAACTCCACTAATACCACGACCAAGAATATCTTAATCAAGACTTTATTGATTATTTATGAGTGTTTTTAATATTATCTTAGCTCACTCCTCCTTACACACTATAATTGAATGGTGTTAGTAAAATGAGAGACTATACCCCATTAGACATGGTGATATCAATGAAGAGTCATACAAGACTTCCACTATCCTTTTGGGAATACGCATTGTAGAAAAAAACATAAATACTAAATCCAGTGACAACTAAAGAAGTGAACAATATTCTATATCGGATTTGTTATGGAAATAAACCTATATTTTCATATGCATGAGCATAGGGCTACGTATCATTTATTAAGGCTATTCATGGAAACTAACTTATATCCTGAGGCACTTAGTGTATCATTATATGGAATCCTAAGTAAACTAATGGATATTACCTATACTATCCTTCTGATAAAAATGTTTTACTTAACATACATCCCACCTTTTTTTGAAAGGGATAAAATATCTAAAGAGAAAATGGAATTAAGATAGACTTTGATGAAGTCCATGATCAAGATATAAAAGATTTAGCACATGAAAATATTCCAAAAATCCTTATGTAATAGGATATTCTAGATACACTGGTACTATGTAAAAGTATAAGAGAGGTTAGAGGACTATAACTATAGGGTTTTTTAGTCACTGTGTATGGTAACTCATTATTAGTTGATAATAATGATTTTTTAACCTATAAGAATGAAATAAGTGGAACATAAGTTTCCAAATGGAAAGAAGTAATGAGTTTTGAAATAGATTCCATGTACCAGAACCAAGTCTTTATTTTGGTTGATACTATAGTGGATATAAATATCATTGGTTGTAAATGTTTATTAAAGAAGAAACTGGACATGGATGGGAAATTTAATACCTATAAGGAATAACTAGTTGCAAAAGGCTTTAAACAATGTCAAAGAATAGACTGTGGAGAAACCTTATTCACTAGTTTATATGCTAAAATTGATTATAATTATACTTTCCATAGTATCTTACCTTGCCTATATGATTTTCTAGATTGATGTCTAAAAATATTTCCTTAATGGCAAATTTCAGGGAGATTTATATATAAAATAACCTTAGGGGTTTGTGACTCTAAAGGATTCCAACAAAGTATGAAATTGGTAAAGATCCACTTAAAGGTTAAAGTAATCATCCATGTATTAAAACATTTAGTTTCATAAATACATAATGGAATTTGGTTTCATAAGGAATAAATGTGAGCCTTGTTTCTATAATATATTTAGTGGGAGTGAGATTGTTTTTCTAATTGTTTATATCGATGACATATTACTTATTAGAAATGATATACCAGTATTACAGTCCATTAAAAACTAGTTAAATACATACTTAGTTATAAAATAATTTGGTGAAACATCAAATATTATTAGGATCAAGATCCATCATGATAAATCCAATAGGGTTCTTCTACTAAGTCAATGTACATACATTGAAAAGATACTAAAGTGATTCAATAGAGAACATTCCAAGGGGTTATTTATTCTAGTGTCATGTGTTATTCATTTTTCCAATAAAATGAATCCTTAAAAACACGAGGAAATAAATATTATGGAATTGATTCCACAAATTTTAGTGATCGAGTAACTCATGTATGTTATGACATGTACAAGGATAGTTTCATCTTATGCCTTAAGCATGTGATGAGGTTATAGAGCTAGCCCATATGACCACCATTGGATGAAATTCAAGACTATCCTTAAGTATCTAAAGAAAACTACGGATATATTCCTTGTCTATGGAGGAGATTAGGGACTAGTCATTAGGGAATATGTAGATGATAATTTACAAATAGATCAAGGTGATCTAAAATAACAATCAGGATATATATTCATTATCACTAGAGGTACATTGAGATGGAAGAGATCAAATAAAGCCATGGTTGATGATCATATAGTAGGGTCTAAGTACATTATGGTTGTTGAGGTAGCTAAAGAAGTAGTTTCGATTCACAAATTCATCCAAGAGTTTGAAGTGGTGCCTAGTAGTAAACACCCAATAAATATCGATTTTGATAATACTTCAATGGTGGATCCTATAAAGGATACAAGGTCACATCAGTAGATGAACAACATACTTCACACATATCACCTCATAAGTTATTTTTTCTTAGATAGGAAACATCGCTATGAATAGAGTTTTTTGTAATACAATGTTGAAAAGTGCTTAAATAAATCTTTAACCTAGTATAAACATGGTCATCATGTGATATTTGATGCACTTAAAATCATTAACAGTCAGCTATAGTCCAAGTGATATTCTATTGGATTTGGTATCCTAGAACCAAATATTTTTACTTTATATTTCATTCATATTTAAATAATTTGATATTAGTTAAAATATATTATTACATATCTTTTATAGTTATTTTGAATTTAATTTAATAATTTCTCAAAGTATCCATTGCATTGAAGAAGGGCACTTTAGTACCCACTATGATGAAAATATTGAAATTCCATGAAGATATTCTTAAACCTTATTCTATGGTCAAATAACATTCTATGATGGGGTACATAGTATGTTGAATATTAATGTGAGTACTAATAGTAGATGAGAATTCATTTCTTGACGATTCATGATTGGTAATTTACAAGATAGTTGATTCTGAGAACAGACCCTCAAGTAAGAAATCCACATGTTTTTGTGTCATTGGATATTCCTATCTATGAGAATATGTAATGACCCTTATAATTTTAGATTATTATTTATATGTTTCATGAATATCCCACTCTTATGTATTACCATAAATCGTGGTGACATATGATCACAAAAAAGTTAGGTATATTTGGAATATCCCGAATGATATGTTATTAATAACTATGTTATTAATGACTATTTGAGAAGGATTTATCCTAACCATATATATGGAAGTTTATATCTTGAATCTTTAATTTAAATAAAACCATACATCAAATTCCATGGATATGGTATATTTATTGCTTTATTTTAGATAGTTGGAGAAATATGTATCAAGCATATAGGTTGAAGGGATGGGTGTGAAACCTTCTTGATTAGATACAAAGATTAAGGGATTATATTACACAATGATCATTTTTATGTGGTTTTATCATTGTGACATATCTTCTTCTTATATGGGTACCTTGAATCATTTCTTGATAGTAATCATGAAATTTAAGAAATCCTGCGTAATTTCACTAAGGAAGAGTCATAGAGGGTTACACACAAACCGTTTTATTTGATCTCAATTAAATATTATTTATATTTATTACTTTTAATAATTATTATCCTTTTGGTTGAGAATTAACATTAATCATTATTTATTTAATTATCATAAAACATTAAATAAATATTTATTCACAAGGTAATTGTGTAATTATGTGAATATATAATATTTATTTATCTCTTTTTATTTGCGGTTTAATTAATAATTATTTATTTATTAAATAAATAATTTATTTAGTTATGAGAACATAAGATAAATATTTATTTCCCGTATGTGAATAAAATATTTATTTATTTATTGAATGAATAAATATTAAATAATAATATTTATTTAGATATTTTATAAATTTTAAGGAGAGTAGGATGAGATTTGGTTTCCCGATAAATATTAATTTTCAATATGGAAAATAATATATATCATTATTCTAGTTATTACACGCCATGAGAAAATAATAATAATATTATCATATTACATGGAATGGGGTCTCATATGGGTTTAATAAATTGTTAAGGTCCCTTGTAAAATTAATAAAATATGAAACCCTAACAAAATGTATATAAATAGACCCTTATCATATACTAGAGAAAAATAATTATTCTGCACAATGATTCTCTCTAGAAATATCCTCTTCTCATCCCCTCAATAATGAGAATAACAAGAGAGATTTAATTAGGCATGAATGAAGGTGAGGCGATCAAAAGAAAATAATGTAAGGTGATCAATTGGGTGTGCTTGCACTTGATGATTCATAAAATTTTTGAAAGATCAAAGAATCACATTTGGATCACTACTAAAGGGGATCTACTTTGGTTCCTTGCAACAGAACGATGCTATACCGATCAAGTTAGGATGATCAACATACATTATGAAGAAATATCTCAAGATCAAGGTAATTATTTTTATTGTTCATAAATTAATTATAAAATTAATGTGAAAATATATTCTCTTGGTTCTAATGTTTTGTTTCTCAATATTATTTGAAAAACAATTATTGGTCGGGGCGCTTACGTCTTGTACATTGAAAATGATTCATCAAATATGAAAAAAATATGAGTTGGACATAATCCCAATAGGCACTTCCACTACACCCAAAACTATAAAATTTTTTATATAGTAGTGAAAGGTGGATTATCTTGTATTGGTTATCCTCTAAAGGGGGAGAATGTGCTGGTGTGACATTGTAATGATGGAAATGATGGGAGATGGAGATAGAGAATAGGTGTAATTACATTGTGGATTGACCTAAGATAGAATATGGGTTATAATTACCATGTGTCATGACTCATGAAAGAGTATGGGGTACGATGACCTTGTGTCCTAACCCAGTAGAGGAAGGGAAATAACAACCTTTTGGCCTAACCTAAGGTAGTTCCAAGGGTGTGATGACCTTGTGGCCTAACCCAGGGGTTGATTGTCTAAGGGCCTTGATTTGAGACATCAATTTTCTTTGTGACCTAAATTAATATTTGATGATGTATGAGACATTCCTTCCATTATGGAGCCAGAGATAGTATGGAAGGGGATGATGGTAGTCAGGTAAGCACACGAGTATCCAATATTATACCGGTTAATTGTTTCTGAATTTACTTTCCATTATTATATTCACCTTTATATATATGTTCAATTTATTCTAAAAACACATTTATGGTGTCCTACTATGTTTATAGTCACACCTTCTATAAGCATCTTGATGCCCATATATATTTCTGGATTAGGAATCAAGCTAATGGAAAAGGGCCCTGTGTTAAGGAGCTAATAAGGTGGAGCTTGGAGGATGCAGATGATGCTGAGATATACTCCTAAATATAGATAAAAATTTTTAGTTTACTTTATTCAATTATCATACACTGTTTTATCTACCACATTGTGTATATTTTGGTTAATATTGTATAGTCTGAATTCCTTTTATTAAATCATGATGATATTCTTTTAGAATTTATTTGTGTTGTTCTATGATGTTAATTTATACCTTGTTGTGATTATGGTGTATTACAATGGTTAATAAGGGTATAGTCTCTTTAAAACACCATTCAAAACCTCACAGCTAGTTTTAAGCCTCTTGTATATAGGGAAGTGTGCAAAAGGTCATATAACACTCAGGACCGAACATAGTGATTTGGGTTCAAGTGTTAGAAAGTGGTGTCAAAGGCATGTTTTCTTTTAATTTGTTGTAACTATATTTTGGGTATTATAGAAAGAAGATAGGATGTTCGAGACTCAAGTAGGGGAATTTTGGTAGGGCCTAGCCAATAGTATGTTGTGAACCTTTGAGTTACCCAGGAACTTAGATTATTATTATTGATTGTGAAATTGTAGTTTAATTTTATTTCATGGTTATTATTATTATATTATAGTTTAGAGATTTGAGAGAGTAAAGAATCATGATTTATAATGTAGGTTTATATGTCCTGTTTAATTACTCGGATTTTCCTAGTTTCACTTTTAAAAAAATTATAGGAACATTTTGAGACTAAGAGTTGAGACAACGTGCGATTCCGAGGCCTGGTGTGCCTGAAATGGTTCGATGAAAAATGTTATGTTTTTAATAGTGCGAATGAGTGGTTTTATCAAAGAAGTATAATAGCTCTTAAATGGGTTCCCGAATCAGAAATACAAGGGCACCGTTGCATTCAAGATGGCGGGTTTACCCTATAAGTGACTTAAATTTAGTTTGAACGGGTCTCCAGTGAAGAAACAAGAAAAGGACATAACCATAAATAAAATAATAAGATAAAATTATTTTACTTTCAGATGTTAATAACTCATGAACGATCACTCATATTGGAAATCCAAGACCACTGTTGAGTTCGTAATGTGGCACTTTCCTTAGGCGGGGCCTAACATCAACCAGCGCGAGTCAACTATGAAAGTTAATTTTTGGATGTTTTAAATAACAATAAAATAAACTTAAAGAAACTTATATTATTTCATTTTAACATTTCACAGCGTGGCGAAGCAATGACATAGTGACAATATAGACCGTTCTCTTTCATAATTGAAATAGCGTGGCAACACTACAACGAAGAATCTGAAACACATTTTCCTCATTTAGCTGTTTGACAGGGATATGGGATTAGATGGAAAATCCTAAAGAATTTCCTTAGAATCTTTGGAGAAAGGCATTGGAGAACGGTGGCAGATCGACCACATCTAGATCCAGTGAATCAAGGATCGAGGATTGAGATTCTAGGATCAATGAATGACGATGACATAATCACTCTTTGTTAGCAATCGAACTAAATCTAGGTAGGGAATAGTTTCCTTTGTGATTTATTCCTTGTTCTTGATTTCCTACGACGAATGTGAATCAATAGATGAACATATTGATTTAGGAACCATGAATATCTTTTTGTGATGGGGTTTTGATTTGGGATGTTGTTGGAAATTGAATCCATGTTATATTTGTGCTGGAATTGATTTTTTAAGCCTTGTTCTTAAATTCTAATGTGGGATGATCATGGTCGACACAAACAAGGGCCAGATCCTTCCATTTTGGGCGTTCTTGTGATTTGGTTTCTCCCCCAAATTATTTCTCATTCTTCATGGTGTAATGATTCATGTGGACCCAGTAGAGCGACTTACAACTCGATGTCCGGTGGCAGCGGTGGCGACCTGTGGTCTAGGCGGGACTGCGGAGGCGGATTGACCCATGGTAGGAGGCGGCGGGTGGCGTCAGGCAGATTTTCTGACTCGATGACCGACAGAGGGGAGACCTGCGGCAGGATGCCGCAGGTGGAGCTGGTGCAGATGGCCGCTGACTTGGCTACCGATGGCGAAGAGTCCTCCAACGGTATGGCCATGGGTGGTGTGTGGTTGTCACAACCAAGCAGGTCGTAGTGGCAGAAAACGACCGTAGTGGAGGGACACAACTCTCTGGAGCCAGGTTGGTCAAAGGAGGGACCCGCGACAGAGCTGTGGGATCTGGCAGTTACGTAGAACGACAACACCACGTGGTCTGGCCACATTGAACATGTAGCATACAACTGAGCTAGGGGTAGGAGGTGTGGGGGGACATGACTAGGTCAGGTTATGGATGGCAGAACAAGATGACCCTCCACATGCGGGATGGACCGAAATGGCTAGGCCTCTATAGCGTCCCAACAAGCTGGACTCGCAGACCAATGGGTCGGGTCTAGTCGAACAAGTGGGATGGACCCATGGACCAACGTGCCGTGTCGGGTTAGGTCTGGTTGGCCAGACTAGATTGGGTCTGGTGGGACCTGGGGTTGGGTAAGGTTGGGTCAGACCGAACCCAGACCCAATCGACCCCTTTTTACGTAAAATCCCATAACTCTCAAACTGTGTGTTTGTTTGATGATCCATTTAGGGAATTGAGACCCTTGAGATATGGTGGTCCTTTTGAGATAATCTATGTGAGTTTCCGTAGGAGTTGGTGTATGAACTATTTTCTTGAGGTGGATATTGTCTTAGAACGAGCATTCTAAGGATGGAATCCTATGGCTGGCTGTGACCTATAAATTATATGATTACCTAGGCTGTGTGTCTTACCAAGAGTGTGTATCTTACCTAGACTTTGTGTCTTATCTAGACTTTGTGTCTTACCAAGACTGAGTCAGTACTCCATTGTCCCATGAGGGTGTGGGTCCTCTATTCGTTGATGAAACTCTGTGTGTTACCAACACTCTATGTATTACAAAAACTATGTGTGTTACCTACACTTCGTGTGTTATCGACACTCTATGTGTTACCTGCACTCCATGTATTACCAACACTTGATTTGTTTCTACTTTAGGGTACTTTGGATTCTTATGAAAATCATATTTACATACCATATACCTATACTTGGTGTGAGATGAATCTAGTGACTCTAATGGTTTGTGATATCAAGACTCTATGTCTTAGAGAGACTAGACGTATCAGGGAAACTTTATGAAATATCGAGAATAGGTGTTCTCTCAGATACTTTTGAGGATTTTAATCTCCCAAAATCAGGCATGCTATGAGGGGAACCATATGGATGACATTGGATGAGAACCTAAGTCTTGGAATACTTTACAAGAACACCTAGATGTTATTGTCATATGTGTTGTTGACATATACCTGTGTTGAGCTGACTATTTCTTTTTAGTGGTGTTGCTATTGTGGTATTTTACTTTGTGTTTTGAGGTTCCCTACTAAGAATTGTTTTACTCACCCCTACATCTAATTTTCCCACACATGTTGTGTCTTGTGTAGACGATCGATGCTTTGACAAAGTCCTTGGAGGACTTGGGCTAGGTGGTGCTTAAAGTGACCCGACATACAAGGTGTGATTCTGTGGCTCCAAACAGTTGTTTCAGTACCTACCATTCAAGTAGGGTTTTCTATGGAGGATTTACAGTGACTTGTACTTTAATATTTTCCTTTTAAGGGATTGTATTATGTCCCCATTTACCTTCAGTTTTCTACTATCATACCTTTTTTTGTTTACTTAGTGTTTTCACTCTCATGTATCTATGGATTGGAGTTATGTGCATGTGTATGGGTACTTAGGAAAATGCCTCCCATTTATTTGGGATATGCCTACTCGGCGCCAGTCTCCATCCCCTGGCCTATGGGAGGCGGGCTTGGTGTAGTCAAAACACAGTTCTCAGGGGACATTTCATCATAGAGTTGTATCATAGGAGGTTAATTCTACATTAAGAACCTAGAGTCTATGAGTTTTGTATGGGGAAACAGTGTTAAGTGTTCCGAGTTTGGTTTTTAATCCATGGAATCCAATGTCCGTGTAGCGACCGCTGTATCCATACAACCAGACCTTGAATTATATTTTTCAACTCGGTACATTAAAACACTAGTTGCAAGAAAAAAATTATGGTATATGAATCGTATGAGAATGGGTTGTGTTTTCCATGTCCTTCTTGAGTCAGCTCCCTAGATATAATCTATTGATCATGGTAAATCTTATTTTGTTTCAAGATGATTCCATGTAGAAATCCATCCAAGATTATACTGCCTGATCATGAGGATGATTCATAGGGTGACATGATTGGCACAAATATTTGTACCAGAGACAACACATCTGAGTGGTGTTCTGTTTGTACCACCACCTATGGAGTAGCACATGGTACTTGTAGTACCAGTGGATGAGATACGCGAGATGAGTGCACTTCATGAGTTTCAGTGAAAGATACCCCTCATGTTATGAGGTGAGTCAGACTCTTAGGAGGTTAAGGACTAGCTTGAGGCAGTGACCATGTTTTCTATTTAGTCAAGATACCATTAGATCATATGGTGGTCCTACTAGTGAGCCTTCTACGTGGATCGGTAGGGTGATGAAGGGGTTTAGATTACCTGATCCTACGATTTGGTGACTCTTCCATGGATAGAGTTTAATAACCTTTCTCAGAGAAGGGGTTATCACCATAAAATCCAAGGGCTATGCATTACCAAGATCTAATACAGTTCCAATAGGACTACATGTCAATATCTGAGTATTCATCAAGTCATAACAACATTCCTAGGTACTCGATGGATAGGATACATGACCAGTGCTTCAGGGCTCGACCTTTGATAAAGGTGTGATTAGGTACATTCAAGATAGCTTTATTCCTCTCTTCATTCCTACTTATTCTAGGGTGCTTGAACTAACCTTTGTGGTTGAAAGTCCTTTGGCTAAGCAGATACAACCAGTGGATGTTAGCAGTGTGCAAGTAGGAGCAGAGACCTTGGGAGCAGGAAGCCGATGTTAGTCTCAGAGACTTGGATGTGTGAGACATTCCAAGAATAGGTCATGGGATAGGGGATCTATAGCTCAATTCTCATAGGGTGAGTCTAGTCATCCTAGAGAGAGGAAATGGTTTTAATGAGATGAAAGGGGACATCTCGCTAGAGATTGTCCAACCCGTCATGAAGCTAATAGGGAAATGGTGGATGGTCCACCGAGGTAGAGACAGTGATATGAACATATGGATCTGTAGGGTTATAGACATGAAATAGGAGTTGGGAGAGTAGCCTAAGGTGGTATACATTTCAACATGTTAGCACCACCACCCCCATGTTGTTCACATCAGGCTTGGGTGCTAGAGGAAAGGAGAAGGGGCAGTTTCATACAGTCAAGAAATATGATCCAAGGGCTACAGAAATGATTTGAGGTATGGTATGGGTCTATTATTAGCTTACATATTAATAGACATAGGTGCGGATCATTCTTCCTTGTCACAGATCTTGTTCAAGACTTAGAGTATTTTGTTAAACCGTTGAATTGAACCTTACATCTAGAGATACCTATGGGAGGAGACTTGATAATAACACTTATGCTGATAGTGTGATCTGACTCTTGAGGAGAGAGTTTCAGTTGGAACCTCTTAGTGATAGAGTCGAGGCCTTATGACGTCATTCTTGGTATGGATTGGTAGTCGACAGTCCATGATTAGATTGACTATTTTAAGAAAAAGGCTATGGTATGTCCCTAGTGATGGAATGGGTTTTTCCTGGGTCGGTGAAAAAAGAAACACAAGTAGCACGGGATAGACTCATACATAGGAGGGTCTAGCCGATCACTCTTGATTCAGCTATCCTTACCCTTGGGGTAGTGGATGTTATGAGTTTTCAGTTCCCAACAGTCGTGGTGGAGTATGGGGATGTCTTCTCTAAAGATGTTCCAGTTTTAGCTCCCCATAGAGAGATAGACTTATTTATTGTTCTACACCCCAAGATGGAACCGATATCAACATCAGTATATCAGATGGATTTCACAGAGCTTTGCAAGATGAGGGTGCAAGTGGAGGACTTACAGGGAAAGAGATTAGTAAGACCCAATGTTTGAGGTTATATTTGAATTACCAGAACATTAATGCAGTGACCATGGAGAATGAGTATCCACTACCATATCATCGATAAACACTTTTTTTTGACAAAATAAGACGGATCCATTAATGATGGAGATCAGCAGAAATACAGTCTCATAACCACGATGGAAAATGATTAAACCAGAGAAAATCCTCGTAAGGAGGGCCAACGGCTGCCATCTTGTGAGCGGCTTCATTCGCTTCCCTTTTAATAAATGAGAAATTGCAGGATGTGAAGCCTTGTCTCAGAGAGTGAATACACCGAGTAATGGAGCCGAAAGGTTGAAGCCCACCGTTAGTGAGATTGATCGCATTGATTACGGTGAGACAATCAGATTCGATGTGAATGGAATCCCAACCACGGTCTTTTGCGAAGTTTAACCCAGCAAGGATGGCGGCGGCCTCCGTGACTGAGGACTCCCAAAGTGCGTAGCGTGCTTCGTATTTGGCTGTGATAAGATTTCCCTGGTTGTCTCGGGCCAGCAAAACTAGTCCAACTGGACCATCCTTAGGGAGAGAGGAATCCACATTGATCTTAATAATCCCTTCTGGTGGGGGGAACCAATGTTGGGAATGAGGATAGGGGGTGAAAAGTCTTTGCTGCTCAGGGTGGTTCTGCCAAACCGCAATCCATGATGATGCCCGGTCAATCCAAAATCTGGGGGGGCTCCGAAAAAGATTGAAAATGGCCTCGTTCCGCCTATCCCAGATAATCCAAGTCAGAATGCACAGGGCGCATGCTTTAGCTGGTGAAAAGTAGGAGCACCATCGCATCAGGAGAGAGGTAAGATCCTAGGCGACGTCCAGGGACAACTCCGTAGTAGATCCCCAACCATTCCAATCCTCCTGAGCCCCGGGGCATTGAATGAGAGCATGGAGAGGGGATTCAGGCATAGTAGGGAAGAAGGGGCATGAGTTGTCGTTTGAAAAGTGTCTGTAGGATAGGAGGCTCTTAGTAGGAAGGATACCGGTGCACACCTGCCACCAGAAAAAGCGGACTTTAGGGGGAACATTAAGCTTCCAAATTGATGTCCAGGGCCTCGCATCTCCTTCTGTAATTTGAGCAGTGAGATTTCGCCGGTAGCCAGCTTTCACCGTGTACTCTCCTGAGGTGTCGTTTGTCCAGTAGAGATGATCTGGCCCTGCATCTGGCACACAAGGGATACTCAGAATAATTCTCATATCCCTCTCATTAAACCATGAAAAGAGTTTTTACAGACACCATCCCGCCCCTTGATTATCAAATAGACAACCGAATGTTGTGTGTTCGGAGCCTGGATAAACAGGGGATGATGCCTTCGCGCCTGCCTGATCAATAAGCCAGGGATAAGTCCAAATCTGGACCGTTAAACCATTCCCAATTCTCCAGCCTAGTCCTTTCCTCAAAAGATTGCGGACACCCCAAATGCTTCTCTAGAGAAAACCGGGTTGATAGCCAAGATGGGAATCCAAGAAATCCTTATGTGGGAAATATTTAGCCCGGAGAACTCGCGTGCATAGGGATGATGGGTTATTAATCAAACGCCAACCTTGTTTAGCCAGCAAAGCATCATTAAAAAGAGAAAGGTCCTGGAAGCCCATTCCTCCTTCAGATTTTGGTTGGCAGAGAGAAGACCAGGCGATCCAATGGACTTTATTTTTTCCGTCCTTTTGACCCCACCATAAGTTAGATGTGCTGGGTTGAATCTATGAAAGCACCACGTCAGGAAGTTTAAAAATAGACATCAAATAGCTGGGGATAGATTGAAGTGCCGCCTTGATGAGGATTTCCTTCCCGGCCTTGGAGATTTTTTTGGGGGTCCAACCTTGTATTTTTATTTCAATTCGATCCACAATAGCTAGACAGATTTCTTTCTTTGACCGTCCAACCACTGTCGGGAGCCCAAGATACTTCTGGTGCTTATCGACCCCAGGGATGATTGATAAAGAGCAGAGTTCTTCTCTTTTCGGCTGAGGGACTCCAGAGCTGAAAGAAATTTCTGATTTACTCTGGTTGATCATTTGTCCTGAAGCCCGTTCATACTGTTGAATCTCCTGGCAGATTGCAGTACACTCATTAGGGGTAGCTCAGGAAAATAGAAGGCAATCATCGGCGAAGAAGAGGTGGGAGATCGGAGGGCCCTTGCGGCACACTTTCACCCCATGGATTCTGGAAGATGAATCTGCCCTGGAAAGGAGGTTAGAAAACACATCAGCCACTAAAATAAAGAGGAAAGGTGAAAGAGGATCTCCTTGGCGAAGCCCATGGGACGGGTAAAAGCCTCAAGTGAGCACCCCATTGACATTAATACAGAAGGACACTGACGAGACGCATTGCATGATCATGTCAATCCATTTGGTGCAGAAACCCATCTTCAGCATCACAAATTCGAGGAAGTTCCATTCCACTCTATCATAGGCCTTAGCCATATCCAATTTCCAAGACATGATCCCTCTCTTTGCTCGTGTTCGTGTTCTCATGGAATGAAAAATTTCATGAGCAATAATGGCATTATCAGTGATTAACCTTTTTTCCACAAAAGCGCTTTGGTTCTCTGAAATGACGTCGGGTAACCATGGACGCAACCGATTCGCCAGGATCTTCGAAAAGATCTTATACGAAACATTGCACAGACTGATAGGTCAAAAGTCCGAAACCCCTTGCGTATTTTTCGTCTTGGGAATGAGGGTAAGAATAGTTTCATTAAGAGAAAACATGTCCTTTTTCCTTGCCCAAATATCCCTCATCAGATTGCAGATGTCTAGACCAATGATGTGCCAGTAATTATTGAAAAAGAGGGCATGGAAACCGTCTGGTCCCGGGGCCTTCGTAGAGTGGATTTGCTTTAAGGCCTTGAGAGTCTCGTCATTCGTCACATCTTTAGATAGTTGTCTATTTATATCGTCAGATATCACGGGTGTGATGCAGTCCTCAATCTCAGGAGAAATGTTAGATTGGCCTGCAGAGAAGAGCTTCTGAAAATAGCTCAAGAATGCTTCTTGGATTCCCCCTGTTTCAGACACTTTACTACCATCTGATTTTAAAATGCCAGAAAAAAAGTTTTTTCGGCGTCTTGCTGAAGCCTTCTGGTGGAAATAATGGGTATTAGAGTCCCCTTCTGCTATATGAATATCACGCGCTCGCATAGCCCAGAAACCTTCCTTATTGCGCAGAGCAACATCCAGATCTCGTTGGGTTTCATTAATTTTGGAGAGAATGCTGCTAGAAGGGGGTTTTATAAGAAGATAGCCAAGCTTCCTTTCAAGAAAATTGCAGTGCCGATCCGGGTGATGGAATTTAGAGTAGCTCCATGTCTTCAGATCAGACGCCACTCGGTGAAGGTTGGTTCTCAGATCAGCTTGCCCCTTCTTCCAGCCTGAATGGATAACCTCCTCGCACTCGGGATCTTTCGACCAGAAGCTTTCGAATCTGAATGGTTTCCTGGAACTATTAGCGTGCTCATGATGGGTGCAGTTAATGACAATTGGGAAGTGATCCGAGAAGTTGAGCGTGAGGTGTCTGATATGGTACATTTTGAAGAGGTTCATCCAATCCATTGAGCCAAGGAATCTATCCAGACGTTCAGCGATTCGGTTCCCATCTGAACTGCCTCGAAACCATGTGAAAGGATTACCCGTGTAACCTAGGTCCATCAGCTTTGCCTTAAGGATAACGTCATTAAAATCAGACATAGACGTGGAGGAGCGCACAGCTCCACCTTTTTTCTCCTTCTGAAAAAGGATCTCATTAAAGTCCCCTCCAAACAGAATGGGGTTTGGCAGATCACGACGGAGTTTACAAAGGAGATCCCATGATTTCCACTTTTCAGACTGGGAGGGCCAGCCATAGAAGCCCACAAAAGTCCAGGGGGGGTTGTGGGAATCATAAATGGCTGCCGCCACGTGGAGCTGGGAAAAAGATAGGAGCCTAACATCAACATTATGGGAATCCTTTCGTATGGATAAAAAGGTGCCCACAGACTTTTCAGTAGTTAAGACAGAGTTGGAGGAGCACCCTGATATTAAGTTTTCCAGAGGAGGGAGTCAAGTACGTAGTGTTTTGTGATGCATTAGGGACCAGACATGGTTGGGTGTTGATGTAGAGGCAAGTGGCGATTGCCTATGGCTCATGTCAGTTGATACCATGTGAGCCGAACTACAAGTCCCATGATCTTGAGTTGGAAATGGTAGTCTTCATATTGAATATACAGAGACACTCCCTGATGGGCGGACAATTTATCGTCTACTCATAACACAAGAGTCTCAAGTATATCTTCTCTTAGAAGGTTCTGAAATTTAGAAAGAGGTGTTGGATAAATTTATTTTAGGAGTATGACTTGGGGAGATTCAATAATCCTAGTAAGGGAAATGTGGTAGCGAATGATATCAGTAGGAGATCCAATTTGTAGTTTCTCAATGAGGTCATAGAGTTGTAGGCATCATTACAGATATACTTCATGGATAGAGATGATGCAACTTACCTATAGTCGGTTTTTTATACCCCTCCACTCTTATAGTGAGTCAAGGAGGCATGACTCGGTGATACCGACGGTGAGACTTTGCATTCTCAGTTGTCCATAGAGAATGCACCTAATGGATATTTGAAAGGTGGGGAGCATGTCGTTCTTTTAAGAGGACACACAATAGTACAAGTGGATTCCTAGAATGGTGAGACTCATTGAGATATGCATGTGGGTGTCAAGGTGGATACTAGGAATGATATAATAGATTAAAGTTGGTCTTACCTATTATATAAAAGTTGAGCGCTTGTTTTAATCAGTTTTTTGGTTTTTTAACTCACCATGTCAAGCCCCAGTGCTTGGAAGAGGTTTCTTTTTTCTTCCTTGGGGTTCTAGGAAGGGAGTGATAAAGGATATCATAAAAATTCATGATGGTTTTACCATGTATGTCCAAGGGACACCATACCACCAGGGTAATCATTGAACAACTCACCAAGTTGGCCACTTCTTAGTTTTTCAAGAGTAGATTCCAGTAGAGAACTTAGTATTCTTCTACGTGAAGGAGATATCTTGACTCAATGGAATCCCATAGACGATAGTTTCTAATCGGGATACTCACTTTACATCCTGGTCATGGAGATCAAGGACCGGTAGGAGAGGACCCTATGTGGGAAGTTGATTACTTTAGTGCATGCTCATTGGCAGTATGAGAATCTAAGGAAGAGCACATTGGAGCAGGAGGCTAAGGTTCATGCTAATATCCTCATATATATGGGTGTCCCATAGGTTGGATTTTGGGGATTCAAATCCATAATTTGGGGAGAATTTAATGACTCAGATTATCCAAGTTTTATTTTTATAAATTTTTTTGAGAAAATTCTGAGTCCAGGCATTGAGACGGCGTGTGATTCGGAGGCCCGGTGTGCCTGGAATGGTTCGACAAAAAAAGTTATTTTTTTAGTAGTGTACATGAGTGGTCTTATAGAAAAAATGGAATAACTATTAAATGACTACCTAGATCCAAAGTCTGAGGGCATCATTTCTTTCAAGAAGACGGGTTTACCCTAGGAATGACTTAACTTTAGTTAGTGCAGGTCTCTAGTGAGAAAACCCGAAAAGGATATAACTGTAAATAAAATAATTAAATAAAATTATTATTTTTTTAAATGTTAATAACAAATGAATGGTTACTCTGATTGGAAATATGAGACCACCATTGAGTTCCTAACGTGGCGTTTTCCTTATATGAGTCTTAACATCGACCGACATGGATCGATTGCAAATGTAAATTTTTAGACGTTTCAAAGAAGAATAAAATTAATTTAAAGAAGTTTATTTTATTTCTTTTTAAAGTTTTACCACGTGGTGACAATGCGATAAAAAATGGGGCATCCCATTCTATTTCACGAATGAAATATCATGGAAACGCTATAATGATGAAACGGTGATGTTGAAACATGTTTTCCACATTTAATGGCTTGAAAGGTATGCAGGATTAGCTGGAAAATCCTAAAGAATATCCTTGGAATCTCTGGAGAAAAGCATTGGTGAACGGTGGAAGATCGACCACCTCAGGGTCCAACCAATCGAGGATTGAGGATTGAGATTCGAGGATCGATGAACAATGATGATACAATCTCCCTTCGTTAATGATTGAACGGAATCCTGGTAGGGCATTGTTTCCTTTGTTATTTATTCCCCATTCTTGATTCCCTGCGATGAATGTAAATCAATCGACAAAAAATTGATTCATAGACCATGAATATACTTTGGGGTTGGGTTTTTGATTTGGGATATTATTGGAAATTGAATCCATATTATATTTTTTTGGACTTTATTTTTTTAATCCTTGTTCATAAATTCTAATGTGGATGGATCAAGGCCGACAGAAACAAGGCCTAGATACATCCACATCGAGAATTCTTGTGATCCATTTTCTCCTCAAAAATTATTTATTATTAATGGTGAAACGATCAACATAGACCTAGTAGAATGGTCATCATCTCAACAACCAGTGGCAGTGGTGGTAACTTACGGTCTATCCAAGACCGTGATGATGGTTTGGCCTACAGAAAGTAGAGTCGTTGGCTCGACGGCCAACAACAGAGAGACCTATTATAAGAGGCCATGAGTGGAGGTGGTGCAAGGAGGCCTTCTGTTTGGCAGCTGCTGGTGGAGAGTCCCACAGTGGTGCAACTGCGGTTAGCGTGTGTGTTCCGTGACTAGGTGGGCTTTGGCGTCTGCAGACGACTGTAGCAGGAGGCCACGATGTAGGGACACGGCTCGTCGGATTCACGTCGGTCAGAGGAGGGACCCGATACAGAGCCATAAGATTCAGTGGTCATGCAGACCAGAAAAGACACATGGTCCGGTCTCATTGACCATGTAGTACACAACTGAGTCTTGTGCAGGAGGTGTGGTGGGACCGTGGCTGGTGGAGAAAGTCAGCCCACTGCATGCAGTTGAGACCGAAATGGCTGGGCCGCTTCAGCAGGCCAAACGGTCCATGCCAGTTCATGCCGAACAAGGCCGGTTAAGGATAATGTAGACCAGGTCGGGTTGGGTCGGGTCAGGTAGGGCCTGGGCCGGACCAGACTCGGGCCCAACTGACCCCTTTCTACTTAAAAACCCGTAACTCTCAAATCATGTGTCTGTTTGATGAGTCATTTGTGGTGTTGGGACCCTTCCGACAAGGTGGTCCTTTTGAGATAATCTAAGTGACTTTCCATGGAAGTTGGAATATATCCTATTGGCTTTAGGAGGAGGTTCTCTCAGAACGATCTTTCTAAGGGGGGAATCCCACAACTGTCTGTGACCTAGAAGCTATGTCATTACCTGGACTGTGTGTCTTACCTAGAATGCTTGTCTTACCTAGACTATGTGTTTTATCTAGACATTGTGTCTTACCAAGACAGAGTCAGTACTCCCCTTTCCCACCAGGGTGCGAGTCCTCTAGTATTTTAGGACACTCCATATGTTATCTACACTCTGTGTGTTACCAAAACACTGTGTGTTACCTACACTCTGTGTGTCACTGACACTCAGTGTGTTATCTACACTCCGTGTGTTACCAACACTCCGTGTGTTACTAGTTTAGGGTACTATGGATTCTTACATCAATCCTTTTTATGTACCATAGACCTATATTTGGTGTGAGTAAACTCTAGTGACTCTAATGGTTGTGATATCGATACCCCATGTCATATAGAGACTAGACGTTGTAGGGAAACTTCATGACGTATCGAGAACAAGTGTTCTCTCAGATAATTTTGGTAGACCTACTCTATGTGATTACTTTTAGATAGCTCGAGGAGTGAGATATCCCAGAATCAGGAATGCTATGAGTGGAAAAATATGTCTAGCAGTGGATGAGACCTTGTGTCTTGGAATCCTTTATGATCATACCTGGATGTTCTTATCATATGTGTTGTTGATATATACCTATTTTGAGATGACTATTTCTTTTAAGTGGTGTTTCCTTTGTGTTACTTTACATTGTGTTTTGAGATTCCCTATTAAGTATTTTTTACTCACCCTTACAAGATATTTGTCCACTCATGCCATGTCTTGTGCAGATAGTTGGTTCTTCGACAAAGTCCATGGTGGACCTAATCTAGGTGGTTCTTAGAGTGTCTCGATAGACGAGGTGTTATTCTGTGGCTCCAGACAACTATTTCTGTACCTACCCTTTAGGTAGGGTTATCTACGGAGGATTTATAGAGACTTGTACTTTTATCTTTTCCTTTTTGTTGGGCTTGTATTGTGGCCCCGTTAACCTTCAATTTTCTATTTTCATACCTTGTGTTTTTTTACTTATTGTTTTCACTTTCCAGCATCTGTGGCTTGTAGTTGTTTGTGTGTGCACACGTACTTAGGAAAATAACTCCCATTCATTTTGGGATATGCCTACACAGTACTAGTCACCAGTCACTGGCCTTTGGGAGGCAGGCTTGGGGTAGTCATGGAATGAGCCCCAAGGGATGGTTCGTGACATCATGCATATGACTGCTTGTCATACGTATTAATTCAATGAATTAAATTTCATTAAAAAATTGTGATCTATGATTACGTGATATACCTATTTCAACATTTAAATTACTTGAACCTAAGAAAGATATTTTTTATGTGTATATGATTCTGAATAATGTGTAGGAGAGAAATAATTGTCTTAGGCCCTAGGTACTACTAAGGGGGTTGTTCCTTATATAAATGGGAAACCACTTTGGATGATTCTTCCTATAGTGATATTTTTTTTGTGTCTTTGATAACTAGAATGTTGTATTCATTTAATATGTTTGGGGAATTTCTAAGTGATTTTTTGTAATTCAAAATTATTATTCCATAAAATAATCTTACAAGACCTCCTAGATAAGTGGTTCAAGATGGTCATATAAGGGAGTTAGCTCCTATAGTGATTCCAGATGTGTATGAGGATGCAGCTAAGCAAGCTCTAATAGACACAATGTTGGTTCAAGAAATAGAAATTCATCACCTTGGAGTCTTTTAGATAATTCATTCTCAAGGTGGAGGAACTCATAGGATTATGGTTGATTATTCTCAAGATTTCTAACTACATCACCCCTATCCCACCTTGGTACTAGAAGACACCATGATGCTAAGGATTGGATCAATATCATCAAGGGAATATTTGATCTAGCAGATAATCTAGAGGATCAATGATTTAATCTAGATACGTTCAGGCTTCAGGGACCCACAAATTAAAGTTGGGGTATTATTAACTAATAAGAGAGATGTGAGGGTTTGACTTGAGTGACCATAAGAGATTTCTTCTTAAGGGATTTTTTCCTAGATACATTGATGTTATATTGATCTCAAGAGTTTATAGAGCTTCATTAAGGGATGATGATAGTATCTAAATATTCTTCTTGTTTCATAGAGTTTCTTTACTTCAATCTTCTTTTGGATGAGAATGAGGTGAAAAAGTCTCAAAAGTTTGAGATCATCCTTAGGCTAGAGCTGAATCCCTAGGATAGGAGATTCGATCAGATGATGTACCCTAAGGTTATAAACATGTATTTGATGATTTAGAAGGGTCTGGATGAGGATAGAGTTGTATAAATTCTTTCAACCCTCAGTTCATTGATAAATGGGACTTCTAGAAATGTAGTGGATGATTTTTTGGTAGTTGGAAAAGGAAGGCTGATGAGGCGTAACCAGGTGGTAGTAGGTAGTTGGAGTGGAGGATTATTTCTTCAGCACCCTCTATGGAAGGAGGTGTCACCATGTATTATAATTATAGACAAAGTAGAAACCATAACAAATTTTTATATAAATCAAAAACCAAATGTCATTTAGATGATAATATGTGGAATATTCAGTGTTTCAAATTGAGGTAATTGTGGATAGGTTTCTGATGTAGTGATGGGAATCCATGGGTTGTGATTCATGATATTTAGAGATGATATAATTAGTAGGTCCAAATTCCATAGGGTTCAGTGAATCAATCAAACTAGGGGTCCTAGAGGCAGGGTCAAAGGACTGACATAGGCATAGAGTATAACATAGAAAAATTTACAACTGATGGTGTAGAGGGAATTATATAGTATATGGTATGGTTTTTATTACCTTTACAATTTTTACTAATTATTTAGATATAAGATATTCCCATTCTTTTATATATTCTTAACTCATTACTAGGTTAGACTTATATGTTAAGTTATCTTGAAAATTAATTTCTCTTGAGATAACCTTGAGGAAAAAGAAAAATCATCTTCAGAGATATCCAGAGTGTCCTATAATAGTTAATGATTATGAATATTTATGGGATTTTATGATCTTAGAAATAATTATATTTAAATTTCTTTTTGGAACAAACTTTCTAACCAGTTATCAGATGCATGCCAACTACTACAGGAGATGAGTATCCTTTACTATGCATTGGGGAGGAGGATTTTTATTTTACGGGTGAATGGGATGTTAGAGAAGGTATAATATATTGGACCCAATTCATTATATATATATATATATATTAAAATTATGATAGTTGTCATGGTTATCATGTAAGATTAGGTAGTAGATCTATCCCCTTTTCCTCTAGT
Source organism: Viscum album (assembly GCA_963277665.1). Classification (NCBI taxonomy): domain Eukaryota; kingdom Viridiplantae; phylum Streptophyta; class Magnoliopsida; order Santalales; family Viscaceae; genus Viscum; species Viscum album. The sequence continues at coordinate 596,311,285 of OY728134.1, read as the reverse complement.
GGTGGACCTTTACCAGGATGTCTTTCCAAATTATTTCTTAGGAATTTCTCTTGATAGAGGAATTGAATTCAAGATTGAACACATACTAGGAGAAAATTTTTTATTTATTCCTCTATATTGTATGGTACCAACTAAGTTTAAGGAAAAAAAGGATAAACTTGAGTATTTAGAGGTGAATGTATTTATCAAACCAAAAAATTCCCCTTAAGGTGCTCTAGTTTTGTTTTCTAAGAAGGTAGACAAGATACTTTAGCTATGCATTAACTATAGGGAGTTGAATTAGGTCACAATGTAAAATGGGTACCCATTATTGAGGATTTATAATTTTTTGATCAATTAAGGGGATCCCAATGGTTCTATAATATTGATTTGTTATTAGGATATGAATAGATTTAAGAAAAAGAAGAAAATATTATCAATACATTATTTAGGAGTAGGTATAAATTATATGAGTTTATTTTCACGACTTTCAGGTTAATGAATTCTCCATTAGTGTTCATGTATCTCATGAATAATACCTTCCATCTATATATTGACTCTTTTATTGTTGTATTCATTGATGATATCCTTAATTTCTCATAGACCCTAAAGATATATGATAGAAATATTTATATTTTGTTGATTACACTTCAAGCACATCAAATTTATGCCAATATTTCAAAGTGTTACTTTCGGATCCCAAAGGTGAATTTCCTTGGGTGTGTTAATTTGAGGTATGAATCTTAGTTGATCCAGAGAAGATAAAGGCAACAATGTCTTGGGAACTTATGGATATTGTTTGAGAACATAAGTTTAATAGATTTTTATGGATATTATTGAAAGTTCATTTAGGACTTCTCCCATTTGGAATCACCAATGAATGGGATTACTAAGAAGGGAGTGAAATTTGAGTGGATAGATTATTTTGAAGATGCCTTATTAGAGCTGAAAATTAGATTGATTTATACTCCATTTATTATCATACATGAGACTAGGATTGGATATATGGTTTACTATGACGTATCATCTATTAATTTTGGAGTTGTTTTGATCTAGAGAGATTGTGTAGTTGCTTATGAGTCTCATAGGCTATGAACCAATGATCTGAACTACCCTACTCTTGATCCAGATCCAACTATGATAGTTCATTATTTTAAATGGTGGTGACACTAAATTTTAAATGAGATATCTTTAATTTATATAGACCAAAGTATCGTTTGATTTATCTTATCTTAGTGGTACTTGAATCTCTAGTAGAGTTGTTGGATCGAGTATCTACATAGATTTGATTTTGAGATGGCTTATGATCTTGGGAAGTTTAATGTTGTTACAAATAATTTTAGTAGAAAGACCCAAGAGCATAGAGAGTGATGTTTTATAGAGTAATTAAGAGTGGGTGAATTTGAGGATAAAGGTGTGATGGCATGTGATACTTTAGTTATCATCCTTACTTTGGAGTACTGAGTGAAAGATTTCTAGGAGTCATATTCCATAAAATTAGTAACACATTAACAGTTGGTGGTGAATGAACTAGTTTTATTATGGTCTTAAAATGGATAATATGTGATCTATGTTCATGGTAGAGTTTTATTCCCTACATCCATAAGGGAAGAGATGATGAGGTACTATCATGCATCATAGTGGGAAGTGCTTGCAAGATCGATACATATTTATCATGATATCAGATTGTTATTATGGTATCTAGGTATGAAAAAGGATATTTTAGGTTTTGTATCTCATTTTCTTATTATCATAGGATTAAGATTGAGCATAAATAACCTGGTAGAATAATCCATTCTATTATAGTTCTAGTGTAGTAGTGAGATGAATTGATGGTGGACTTTTTTATAGGATTACCAAGGACTTTGAGAGGTCCATATGTGGTATGGGTTATGGTTGATTGGATGAAAAAGGATTCACATTTATATCTAATTCAAGAGTCTCTTTGCATCATTATTTTGTAAAAAATATATGTTCGAGAGATTATACAGTTGCATGGAGTGACTTAGAGCATTGTGTTGGATAGATAAAAATGTTGTATGCCATAGTTTATGCATGGATTTAAAAAGAAGATGGGCACTTAGTTTAATATGAGTACAACATATCATCCATAGAATGATGGATTGTCAGGGAGGAAAATCCATATTTTGAATTATATTATTTGGGAATTCATCCATAATTTTGGTGGACCATGGGATGATTATATGTCCTTGGCAGTTTTTTATACAATAATAGTTACCAATATAAGATTCATATGGTACCATCAGAGGTTCATTATAGTTGTCTGTGTTGTTCACCACTATGTTAGCATAAGTTAGGTGGGGTAGCTATTATTGGGCCAAGTATGGATACCTTTGATTACATACAATTGATTTAGAAGTAGATGGTTACCACTCATAGTAGGTAGTTATCATATGCGAACTAGAGGATATGACCATTGGATTTCTCTATGAAAGACCTAGTTTTCTAATAGGCTTCACCTTAGTTGGGGTATCAATGATTGTGGAATCATATGAAGTTGGTTTGAAGGTTTATAAGACCATTTGGGATTATTAAGTATATAAAAACAGTGGACTACCAATTTTATCTCCCTCCATGGTATCTAGGTATGGATAAAATGTTTCATGTGTCTCATCTTCAGAGGTATGAGCATGGTCCTGTGCATTTGATCAATATCAAGGGCATTGAGTTTAAACCAGATGAATTATTTGTGGAGTGACTGGTAAAATTGTTTTTTGAGAGTGAGAAAATTTTTAGGGGGAATATGGTACCACTTTTTCACATTTGATGGTAGTATGGAAAGATCCAAGAGGATACTTGGGAGCAAAAGTCTGGTGTTTAGGCGTAATGACCAAAATTTCTCAAGAAGGACCACTAGTGACACTTCTCGAGGATAATAAATATTTAAAGGGGGAGATTCATAACATCTTTGAAATTATAAGGTATGTTAAATTTATGTTATTAAATATATTGGGTGTGTTTTTAAACTTTTTTGATCCATGCTGGTGGCTTTTAAAGGCCAAGAATTGCAAGAGAAGGAGTTAAGGGAACTAACCATAAGATTGAAGCTGTTGGTGTGAAACCAGTTAGTCAATAGTGATAGAAGAGGCCCAAGATCTCCCTACGTGCCACCATCCAACTTGTATCATTCCATCGGCCTTCCAGTGGTAGAGTTAGTAGCTTTGGGCTCTTCTTAGATCCATTAGTCTGTTGGTGGGGGCCATCACCTTTCCAGTAGTGCCTAACGATCCAATCATTATGGTCTATTTTATAATCATTCTCTGATGCACCTATTTTATATTCTTATCCCTATGTTTGAACTTCATTCATATATAATTTCCCTAGGAGCTCTCTTTTGAAATAATTTTTGTCTCTCCTTTCCCTATATTTGGATTTTTAGGATTGGATAAATCTATTGGCTCCCAAATGGTTATTTTCATCCATTCTATCCCAAATTATATTCTTCTTTTGAGATAAATAAAAAATCAAGGCTATGTTGGATAGATCTATAGATTACATCATTATCTAATAGGAAATTATTGTTTTTTATGGATAAATTTTATATTTAAAAAATTTTCATCCATCCACTCAATGGATCTGGATGTACTATAAGCAGTTAATCTCGTTGGGTATGTTGATCTACCTATAAGCCTGCATTACATTTTTCTTCCTAAATATCGATTCAATAATCTTGGTTATGATGAAATATTATTGGTTCTAGGGATCAATGGTGTATAGGTTTGGTTCGGTGATGACTCTTAGCAATCTTCAATTATACACCTAAGGTAGGAAGTTCCTACCACATAGGGATGTTGTATAAAGCTTTTTGGCATGATAGTAATGTGTGTGAATGTGTGAATAACTATTTGAACCTTTGTTTAATATGGTATTCTTGTGTTTTTAATATGGTTTGTGTGTGTGGATAGTAATACCTATGAATTATGTGCTAAAATATTAGTCTACTATTCTATGCACTGTTGTGTGTGAATGCTTGGTTTTTTGAGGTTTGTATCTAATATCAAGGTAAAAAGTGGATTGTCATGGCTTGGTTATCCCATAGCGGGTGAAAATTTAAGGTTACAATGTGGTTCAAATGATGATGATGGGACTTGGAGATGGGGTAACGGTGGGACAAACTTATGTCCAAATTTGAGATAGTGGATGGGATGTGATGACATTGTGGCCTTACCTAGGAAAAAGTATGGGGTATGACATCCTTATGGCCCAACCCAGTGGAGGTAGGGGAATTATGACATTATGGTCTAACCCAAGGCTTGATTTCATAGGTACCTTGATATGATACATGTATTGGACTTTAATTCTAATCTAATAAGTGATGTAGTATGAGATATTCCATTGAGAATAAATATAAAGATGGTATGGTTGAGGATCACAGTAGTTAGGTCAGTGCATGAAAACTCAATATTTGACTAGTTTCTTGCTTGTGCATTTACTTTCAATCATTTCATACACCTTTATATAAATGTGAACTTTATGTTAATTACACATCCTACTACATTTATACTTACATCTTACATGGTAATCTCAATGCAGATTCTGATTTCATGATCATAGATCTAGATAAGGGAAAGGGACCTACTTAGAGGAGTTGGGTAGGTGGACCTTGGAGGATGAAGGTTATTTTGATACAGTCTTTGAATTATTGATGAAATGTTTTTAGTTTATTTTCTTTGGTTAGCCTTCATTGGTTTACCTACCAAATTTGGGGTATTTTGGTTTATATTATATGACATGGATGCCTTTTATTAAAGCATGATGATATTATTTTTGTTTCTTCCATGTTGTTATGGGATGTGAATTTATAACTCGTTGTGATTCTAGTGTATGGACATTATTATTGAGGGTATAGTCTCCCCACAACATCATTCGTACCCTCACTGCTAGTTGGTAGCCTCTTTCATATGGGGAGGCACACATGAGGTCATGTATCATTACAACCCAAACTCAAAGATTTTGGTTGGGGTGTTACACATGGGACTTCAAACTGTGAAGAAAATTTGGGACAAGTTGAGAAGTATTTATGAAGGTAATATTAAAGTAAAGGAACTTAAGCAGTTGATTTTGAGGAGTTAGATTGAAGACATTAAAATTACTAGTGAGTAAACTATGAATGACTATTTTAATAGAGTAAATGAGATACTCAATAATATCTAAGGATTTAGTGAGAAATTATATGATTATATAATTTTAAAAAAGCAAATGAGAAACTTTACCCATATATTTGATCTCAAGGTTTTGGATTTGGAAAATAGGGAGGATTTATCTTCGGATGAAATTCACAGCATTCTCATAGTGTATGAGATGAGAAAATAACTAAATTTTAAAAATAAATTCAATGATGATATGGTTTTGAAGTAATGAAAAAACATACTCCTAAAGATAAAGTAGTTTCAAAATATAGTGATTCTAAAAACATGTCATATGATAAAGATATCATCGTGAACCATTGTTTTTTACCTTTAATTAAATTGTACATTTTTTTGTTGATTATTCAAAGAAGAAAATTTTTGAAACTGATTTTGATGTGGAATATAAGAAATCCCAAAAATAGAAATTGGGTAAAAGTGAAAAGTTACAATAAAGAAAAATAAGGTATTCATGTGGGGAAAGAATTAACTTAATTAGTAATAAAGAATATACTGACTCATTAAAAATCATCCAATCAGATGATGAAGTAATTTTTCTGTCTCACATTGATAAAGTATCTAATTCATCAAGAAATGATGATGATGGAGATACAAGAATAGATCTGGAATGGATGCTCAAAGGTGATTTGGATGCTTATCTTGAGAAAAATATACAATATAATAAGGAAAAAACAAAATTGGAGGAAGAAAAAAAATCTTGCTGTTGAGAAAGAATAGTATGATAAGAAGTAATTAGTTATTGTTAATGAGATCAAGATGTATATATATAAAGTGGATGATCAAGAAATGATGTTCAATAATCTGGACTAAAAGTTAGGTACAAAGTAATAAGTGTTATCTAAGATATAAACAATATTTCTTGTAACTCACAATTAGTTAATGAAATCTATTTAAGACTTTAGAAAGTCAGTGGAGGTTGGAGTTGAGTATTCTCAGTTGGTGAAATGAAGGATCTAAGAAAACATATGAAAACTACATCCAATTAGTTTCAAAGTGAATCTATTTTACCTAAAATCATAGGTCCTAAAATTAAATCTGATTAGGTTTGGACCAAGAATACAAGTATGAAACACTATATTACTTTAAAGGAAGAGTGTAAAGCATTAATAATCCCACTTCCCCTAGGCATAAGAAGGAACCGATTGATGAATGACAACAACATCTAAAATCTAGACATATTGATCGTCAAAATGAAAGATCTAATTTTAGAATATATTTTAGTTTTTGTAGAAGGTACAAACACATAGATATTTCATAGTGGTATAATACTTCTTTACCAAAAAGGATTCATGAATCCAGGGGGAGACATAATAAGTAATCAAGAACATATTTTCCAAGAAACAAGGCATGATCCAAAAAATTTCACATATTCCTCTGAAAAATAAATTTGTGTACTTGAATAAGATTTGTAGAAGGATTGAATAGAAAGGTCACAAAGTTGAGGAGTGTAAGAATATACTATTAGGAGATAATAACTATGTTTTAAAGGTAAATAAATTCAAAAGTTAAGACAATAATCTAGAATAATCAAGAAGGATGAGAATACCAAGAAATAATTCTTAAAAGTTTTTCCAAACCAATTGGATAAGGATAAATAAATGGAGAAAAATCAAATATATGTTACAGATAAAAGAAAAAATGTTTCTTTATAATTTAAGGATTAAGTTAGTGAGAGGTTATCTACATGTGGAATTTAAAAAATCAAGAAAAATAGTGCGAATGAAATAGGTAGATTATAGATGACAAAAAAGTGTATGACTATCTTACCATCTCGGGAAGAATTTTTTAGGATTCAGATTCAAGTATCAAATAAAGATTTTTCCTTGTAACTTAGGTGGAGAAGATGAATCCACACAAATAAGTGGTTCAAGGGAAATAGGAAAACAATTAATCTATTAAGGCCAATTATAAAAAGGGGGGTATAAATAATGCATCCCATACAAAGATTTAAAGGAGTAAAAAATCCTTGGTTGAGAAGAAACTCTTCGTCTTGCTACTATTACATAGGATAAAAGAGGTCCCTCTTTTCCCCTTAATTATTTTTGATTTTACTCTAACATTCATTGAATTAAATGGGAAGATTGTGGGATGTACACAATGTAAAAAAATAATGTTTTTATATAGTTTTATAATATTCAAGAGGGAGAATAAATGCATTAAATCATTAAGGGGGTGTAAGTGAGAAGAAGGATGCCTAAAACATGCATTTAATGAAAATATAGAAATAGTATATATCCTAAGAAAATTTGGACTTTGAGGTAATTTTACACACTCAAATCCATATTTTAAATCCTTTGAATATGTTTATCAAGGGGAAGTGTGTAGTAAGTTAAAAAGGGGGTGTTTTCAATGTGAATTTTAATTGTTTTAATGTGTTGTTAAAATGAGTGCATGAAATTTAATTCCTATTAAATTTATCCAAGAAGCCCCTAAAATGAAAACTTAAGTTAATATCACATTTTGGATTGGATAATGGATATATTGGACTCCCGTAGATATCAAGTCTTTTTTTCTACATCAGGTTATGTCAATTTTACTTTGAGTAAACTAAATTAAGGCTAATTTCTAATAAAAAAAATATGATGTACCATTATTCACTCAACATGTGAATAAAGGATGAAAATAAAATTTGTAAAAGAGTGAGAAGAAGGATATATGTGAAATTACCTACACTTATTTGTATTTTTTTCAATAATGGGTAGACAAAATTGAGCTCCATCACACATAATGATATTGGTGGTATTGATAAAAAATAATAATGGGGAGATATTTGTTCCCATGTATTTAGTTGTATTTTTCATCGTTAATAATTCTTATTTCTATTAGAAAAATGTTTTAAATATTTTTTGGTGGGATGCTAAGTGTTAAGAGGGTATAACTACTTCTTGAAGAACATGTAAAGATTTTAGATCTAGTCTTGCTATTAAAGACATGTACATAGGTTTTAGATAACTGTTTATAATAACTGGTAAGAGATTTGGAAAAGACATCTGGTGGGGAGATCCTAGGATAGTTGAAGTGAAGAGAAATTATAAAAAACTATACAAGGTGTTATATATAATAGGGATGTTTTATTTAGTGTTTATACACTCTTTTATAATGGATCATGAAGGTTTGATATGGTTTGAAGAGGCCCTCAACCTATATGCATGAATGCTAAAAAATATGGCTATGTCCCAGAACCAAATAAGAATTATCTATTTCCTACATAAACCTCATCGAGTGTAGTTGAGTGAAAAAATGGAAAGGACTTTTCCTATTTAAACCTCATTCTACCTCTGTATAATCATTATCTAGTTGTGTAATAATTAATCCTTATATGCATAAACTTCATTCCTCACTACTATATAACAATTATCCTATTACTATGTAGGCATCATCTTGTACCATGTATACATGAAGTAACTCTTGTGTAAACATCATTACCACTATATAATAATGATACAATTCTATGTGAAAACCATATAGTCCTGCATAAGAATCAATTTTTCTCTTCATAAACATGATTTTGTTCTAAATAGTAATGATTTATATCTATGTAACCATTAATATTTATAGAAAATTTGAGATTCTATAGATTGAAAACACGACTTTATGAATTTAGTTTACAAATAAGAATTTAAATTATGATGATCCCAAAACTAATATTTATGGTTATAAATATCAAAAAAACCATAAATGGTGTGTGATCGAAGTATTGAAGCTTTGTGGAACTGATTTTCAATCCAAATATAAGAAGATAAATTTAATAAATATAATTTGGGAGACTTTCTTAAAGTCTGAATTTGAGTTTCTACAATTTATAATCTAGATGGAAATGATATCTAAAAATTATTAAATTATATATTAAAGTCCAAATAATAATGATTCCTAGTTATCTATGATTTGAGCATGTTTTGAGTAATAATAGAATGACGTGTAGATAATTCTAAGAGTTCAATGTTCTATTTATTTACTTTTAAGAATAATGAAGACATATAAGAGTTAAGGATTGAACTATTCTTAAGAGATTCTTATTGAAATTTTGGAAGGATGATTCTTATTCTAATAAGAGGATTGCCAACTGAGATTGAGGTTAAAGATAAGGTGGTTAGTGATGTTTCATAAACCAAAATAACCATTCTACGAATCTATACTATTTTGGGAATTTTATTTTAATTAAATAAATATTATTTCAATTGAGTTATTAAATAATATATAAAGAGTTTTATTTTATAAGATGAACTTGGATGTTTAAATATGCTAGTCTAAGGAGAAAAATCAAAATTTTATGTTTGGAAATCAATATACATTTCTATTCCAGATGATATTTTTCATGAATTGCAGCAAATGATCACAGGGAATAAAAGTTTTTATTCCATGATCATGATTTTATCTACAAGACAAGAAGTCTTCATGGTGTTCTATTTATGGATACTAATTGTGATGAGAGTATTTTAATATTTTCGGCTAGCTAGATTACATTTTTAGGTTGTCTAAAATGTTTAAGATTAGTGATAAAATATATGAAAATATATTTGTAAGGTCACATAAGTGAGGGTTTGTAGAATTGAGTGAGAACCAAGAGAATTGTAAGCCCTCATGAAGGCTAGAAATTGAATTTGGTAGTACACTTATAGGAATAATACCTCCATTATTTAGTACTCAATATTTTGAATAAGGTAATTATTATTAAAGAACCAGAATTATTTATGAGAATAGAATATTTGATAAAGAGTATCATTTATTGATGTTGTTGATGGAAGGTTTGTGAGAAGATCAATGATCTATTTTTATAGAGAAAGTTAATCTTTATGTTGTGTGGAATCAACAAGGAGTTTATATTTGCATTTTTTTTGTTATCGATCCAAACTTCTATGGTGTGTACTGTGAAGCTATATTCTCTAGTAGGACTTTGGAGATAGAACACTATGTGAATTAGTGTTAGTGTGTGAAGCATCCTGGGAAAGGATAACAACTACCCAAACCCATTGTAAATTGATAATAATTTTTATAGTGGATAATCCATGGGTTGTGGAAACTATCCAACTATGATAAAGAGTAGGATTTTGTTGTTGAACCTTGTACATCATTGTGTGTTGTACTTCTTTCATTCCCATTACATATGAGGTGAGGGTGAGTTATTTTAGCTTGAGTGGATTGAGGTACAAACTAACCACAATGGTTGATTTTGAGAATTCAACCTATAAAAAGTGAATGGGATATATAATTCATTCCCCCCCTCTTAGTAATCTCATTTATCAAAGAGAACCTCAATATGTCTAAAGTATCCACTATCCATATAAACTTATTTTTTCAGACTCTTAAGGTAAATTTTCTATGAAATTAATTTAGTAATTTTTTTTACCCATGTTATCTTTGGTCCAATAGAATTAATAATTTAATTTTTAGGCATTGAAATATATTTTAAACATTTATTATTGGGTAATATAGAAGAATTATTCCAATAAATAAATTTTTTAGTATATACTAAATATTGTATAAATATTAATGAGAATTGATTATCATAATGAACTTTTATATTATACCTAAAATTTGTAATATTAGAAACACTTCATTATGAAATTTTAACAATTAAGGTCCTAAAAAAGTAGGTACTTTCTTATTATTTCCAAAACCAGTTTTATTTTTTTTCTTATTCATATCCATCATCTTATTATAATTATTCTTATATTGAAAAAATATATAAATTTTATTTGAAGATAATAATTTTTTTATTTAGGTTCTCATTATCTTTTTGATAAATCTTTAAATTATTACAGACATTTTAATTTGAAAAATAAGGTGTATTTCTCATATTCTCATTTTCTTGAGTTAGTTTCTTTTTAAAAATAGTTTCTTATATTATACTTTAATATTTCTATATTTCTCAGAAATTCTGAAAACATATTTATGTATTTTTTATTTTATTTATATAGATATTTTACATTAAAATATTTATAATATGAATCATATCCTCCCTTAGAATCTTAATTAGTGAAATCCTCATTCCTGGATTTCTCCATTAATCACATGTTAGTCAATTCAATTTCACTTCTAGAATCATGACTTGATTGTGAATCTTCCAAACAACTCCATCCATCCATCCATAATTCCTCACTTTTCCTTCTTCCTATATTTATTTTCCTTATATATTTTATTTTTTGAAAATCTATCTTAATATATCATTTATTTCTATACTCACAATAAGTTAGTTTTAAAGCATCATTGTATTTACTATTATTAATGTTTTTACTTCCCTTTCGATCATTCATCTGGTTGTCTTTTCTGGGTCAGTTCTTGAATCCATTGTAATTTTTCATTAGGTTGTAAATTCCTTTATTCAAGTGAACTATATCATATTTCTCAAATATCTATGGCTCATATTTAGATTAGTCATATGTAAAAATTATATTTAATTTAAATTCAATACAATTCTTCTTTAAAATCTCATTATCTGAAATGTTCTTCAGGTTGAGTTTGTACTATAAAAATGAACCAATGAGTTCACCCAAAGTATATTCCTTAAAATTATTACTTTCATCTATAAATAATTTTTTTAAATTCCACTTATTTAGTAGAGATCAAAACACCCTTTCAACCAGTAATCTATTATCCAATGCTTCACTAAGAATACTCATCCCATTGATAATTATTGTAAATATATGAAACATTTGGTTTACAAATTCATATCTGATGACCTTAAAGTATTGATATTCTATATGTAGCATTCCAATTTTGATTTATTTAATCTTAATTTTCCCATAGTGTGTGACTTGTAGTATTATTCATATGTCATCAGTAGTATTATATGATGAGACATGGATAAACACATTCCAACTAATAGAATAATATAATATATTCAAATTTTCACTAGGAAGAGTATCTAGACTAACATCAGGTCGTTTATATGGTTTTATCATCATCATAAAATGATCTATACTCACATGTTTAGGGTATACATACATCCTCACTTTACTGTAACCATAATCATTCTAATTGAGGAATTATGGTTTTTTAGGAATCCATCCATCATTAGAATTCATTCCTGATCAGTAGCATTTGAAACCCTTGTGATGCACGAGTGGACCTAAGGGTGACAATGCTCAGGTGAAACCCTCACGATGATTGTTTCCAATTAGGGATGATGATGTCCAAAGATCCGGCTCCTCCTCCCTTGACAGGGGAGGGGGCTTTTTTGTCCTTCAGGAGACCTGGGTTTCCTTTCTGGCCCTTCTCCAACCCTAATTTTCTTCCCCCTTTCCCAAAAGCTTCCCAAAGGATACCCTTTGTCAATGATTTTAACAGATTCATTTTCACCTCATGGGACCTTCATGAATGGGTGATGGTTGGGTTACTTGATATCCACCATATTATTATCCATTTTGAATCAAAGGTGGACCTCAACAAAGCTTGGTCGAGGGGCACTTGTAGATGCAATGGGATTCTCTTTTTCCTCATACGTTGGTCCTTCGACTTTTATATGGGGCACGATTTTCCCCCGGCAGTGGTTTGGGTAAGCTTTCCAAACCTTCCTTTGCCTTTTCAAAATCCATATGTTATTAAGTTGTTGGGTAACCTCATCGGGAGGTTCTTATGAACTGATAACTGTACTGAGGCCATGTACCATCCGGTCAATCCATGAGTTTGTGTTGAAGTGGATGGATCCTGGTCACCTTTTGATTTTGTTTTGATCACTATCGGTAAGGAATACAGATGCAAGAAACGAGTGGTATATGAAGATTGGACTGACTTTTGTCCATCATGCAGTCTCCTGGGACACTCTACAGATGTTTTCCGAAGAAGACCCTCATCTCAGGAGGTGGTGACTCTTCATCGGGTTTTTTAGGCCTCGACAAGGTGGGAGGAATTATCAAAGGGCAAAAATCTAGTGGTTCATGGGGGAGATAGTCCAGATCAGGGTGTTTTTGGTTATATTGGCTATGGTGGGGGTCTTCAGTCATCGCGTCCTTTGGAGTAGGAAGTCTTGGAGGGTGGTCCTGGCTCGATGGAAGCTACAATGATCAATGACTACCCAAAGGTGTCCGAAGTGTTTAGGAGGATGAAGCAGAATTTGGTGGGTCCTCCTAGTCCATGTTTATGGAAGGATTCCAACCCGATTGATGTGGAGGATCAGGTGGAACAATATAGGAATGGAGTTGCGGAGGCTAGAGAGAAACTGGTGGAAGGAGAGGGGGTTTTGTCTACCTTGGTTGTGGACAGTCCAACCAAAACATGGATTGTTGGGGACCCCTCTCTTTTAGACGGGTCCTTGCTTCTACTGAGTAACAGGTTCGACAATCTATCAACAGCAGGTTTGAACACTAATCCAGTAGAAATCGTAGAAGTTTATGGTGGCTACCAGGGGAACCATCTTGATGTAGATTGGGGTCATGAGGAGACCTATACGGCTGTGGAGGTGACTCCTAACCCAGATTCCAACAATCTACAAGGAAAAGATGAGGAACTAAGGATAGTGGTTGGTGGTGAGGGGGAATAAATAATTAAATACAATGGCACTGCGGTTAAGTGTCTTTCATTGATTGATTGTAACACACCTGAACAGAGGAGGGGAAATGACAAGGGGTTCAATGAACCTGTTTTAGCAAACTGCCTTGACAAGAGTGGGTATATTCCTGGGGGTGATAAAGAAAACTTATTTGGCTTGGCCATTTGGTTCTATAGTGATATTGTACAAGGTGGGGGAAAAGAGGAGGATTGTGGAAAAAGGAATTTTGTTGGCTACCCCAAGAACAAAAACAAGGAAGGATTATTCTTATCTTCCACAATCAGCGATTACCAGAGTTGCATATAAGAGGGACCAAGAGGTGATCCTTTCTTTCAAAAAAGGTATCTTGTCCAAGAATTCTGGTCCAGGGAAGATTCCATTGGATCAAATGAGGAGCTGGGGCCAAGGTGATAATCTCCCTAGGCTGTATAAGCCAGCTTCTGAATGGGAATCAGCCACTCCAGAGGAGGCCTCCTATGTCAGATGTGGTGATGAGTATGGATATTATAATTGGTAGTGTTGTGCTGATATGGTCTTGTAATTAGTTTTCGTGTTCTTGGTTTATGGTTGGTGTCAGTTGTGCTTTTGTTCGGTTTATCACTTTCCCTCAAAGTGACTCATGGTTTCTCACTTTTCCTAAAAGTGTTTGAAATAAAAAATTTAATTTTCAGTCATTAGAATTCATTCCTAACATCTCAATAATATATTTTTTCATATAATATTAATTCAACGATTTAGTTAACACAATATAAATAAATAACAACCATATATCCAATGGTATTAGCTTTGATACCAATTTTTGGACTAGTAAGGTCACATTATCTTCATTAAATTGTTCGTACTGATAAATTATTTGTTGCATGGACTTTTATTTTAAAATTATATTTTACTCTAATTTAATTAATTTTTTTAAATTATTAAAAGGCCTATTAAGCCTCTTGTTAGACTATTATCTCTTCTCCCAGAGAGAAATAGAACCCACTAAAACAAAAAAACTAACATTTGAAATGATGTGATAACCTTTTACAAACACTACCTTATGTGCACATGGAGGTACAACCCAAACAAACCAAACATGAATTTTATAGAGGGAGTTACAAACCAATATGCCCTATATTTTATGAGGGATCCATAACCCAAAACAATATACCTTTTTTTAGAAGGCATAATTGAGAACATTTTTGACATGGTGAAATTTGTTCCATGCACTTTTCTACAGAATTTATGATGTGAACATCACTTAGAAAAAAAATGTTGAGTTTGAGTAGAGATGTGTCTACATACTAGAAGAATATGAAGGTTGGATTTCAATTTTCCATAAGACTACTACATAGTGAGGGATAAGTGGAAGGAACCCCCTCCATGAGTTGTTTGTGGATTTCTAAGATCAATGATAAAAGGGTGTCGATGCATTAAAATGGAATTTCCACATTTATTTTGAGAATATTTATTGTAGTCACCATGTCAAGATGAGTATATATCTTCCTAATCTTTGACTTTACTGGTTGTGGATCCCAAACAAACATACAGATCAATTTTTATGACACTCGGATGATGGAAAAAAATTATAAAGAAATTTTCATCACCACATAGGTATTTCGTGAAGTCCCATTCACACAGGACCATTAAAACATGCCCACTAGTGGGTATATAAGTATATCCATCCTTTAGAGACCCTAATCTTGACGTACATGGACATTACATTACTTTTGTGGAATACTTAGTACATAACAAAAACACACACACAAGGACCGTAATAGTTTTGTGTCTTTGGAAACTCGAAATATAATCTTCTAATCATGGTGAAAGATCTTCAACATCTCCCATAAAGATATTCCCTTTTTTTTACCTAAAACCTTTCATTATATCCTGGGGAAAAGAAAACATAAAAGTGGTGAGCTCAAATGCCCAGTAAGGGTAAACATAGAGAACATAAAACAATCCATAAACATTTGAATGCAAAAACTTGAACATAAAACCTAAACATCAAAATCTTGATCAAAGACATGAAACTTGGAAGTACGTAAGGCATATATCATGAGGGAACATAAAAAATGATAAAATATAATGGGAATAAAACATGTAATTGGGGAAACCATTCAGCACACGTCATGATTTCTATAGTAGCCAAGGCATTGCTGCTAAGACCATCTTAGTGGACAAAGTCCCTTTCTGAATCGAGTTCACTCCTCGTTTCAGTCCTGTAACACTGAACCAGATTAACTTACCATTCCAACCATGTCTATCTCATGATATATAAATCTTTACCCAATTCATTAGAGGGAGATATAGGTCCCACCCATCTCATAATGAAATCATTCTTATGTGTGACACAAAATCATATCATAACCCATGTAATAAAAATAGGAATCTTAATCATCATGACATTATAAAACAATTCATATAAGATAAAGGAATTCATAAAAATATTTCCATAATCAAATCCATGTAATAATAGAGATAGAAACAGAACCCTATATTATCTTAGATGGAAAATAATTTTGATAAAACTCTTGAACTCCATTCTTGAGAAAAATATCCTTTCTACTTCAATTTTTTTCCTTTCTTAACTTGTCATACAAGTTTAAACAAAAAGAAGTTGATTAAAAATAAACATGAAAACATGTAAAGTAATATTCTTGGAAATATTGTTTTAAAAATCCATTCATGCCGTATAAGTTAAAAAACATTCTTCTCGTACTTTTGTCGGAAAAGTCAAAAAGTACCTCGTACGAAAAATGACAAAATATTCCTTTCATATCATTTACTAAAAACTCACCGAAGGGTAAAATTGGATATAAACTATTGTAGAAGGATATAAATATTATATATTGAGGAAACATGGATGTGGATGATAAATATTCCCCAGTAAATTCTGAAGTATAAACAATCTCAGATAAAAAATGAGATTGCGAGATTTTCCCTTACCTTAGGTCCGATTTGCTTCATAAGTGTCCGAAACTCTTGTATAATGATTTAAATAATGTCATTGACTTATTCCATAATCATACTCATTGTTATGATATCATATATGGTTTACTTATGACTTTATTTTACCCGTTCTTTTGTAAATTCCATGTTAAAGAGCGTTTTGGGTAAAATCTTTTCATTTGTCGTCCGTGTTTTGACTTGCAATTATTCATATGATTACTTAGATAATGATTAATTAATTCCAGAATATAAAATATGATTTATATATAATATATATTCAGAATATACATATATATAATAGACCATTAAATGGAAAGAAATACATTGTTCATGGAGACGGTAGGTCGTACGTACGCATGAACGCTGTTTTTGTTTCCTTATTGAGTTGAATGGAATTAATTTGATGAAATACATATATATACACATAAATCCAGTATCATTATTATTTCATATATTTCATGATTACTTATTATATATACTTTATAATCATTCATGAATGGTTAACGTGGATAATGAATCTCATCACGTCGTGGAGACGGTAGTCTGTACGTACGCACGAGCGATGATATCGTTCTCATGATCGTGGAATTGTATTGGAGTGTATGTATACTATTTAAGAATCAATATCACTTTACAATAATCATATATAGTTATTATTTACATCATTATACCCATCCAAGTAAGGTGGTGGTGGAAAATAGATTACACCAAGGCGTCGAGATGATATTCCGTACGTACGCACGCGCGGTGATTTCGTTTTCCGTAGGATGTATAGATGGTGAAATAGGGTTGTTTCATACTTATAATAACATATCAGTACATGAGTGATACTGATTTTATTACTTCATAATGAAACAACCTAAGAAGAAGAAGTGGAAGAAGAAATAAAGTTGAAAGAATCGGTAACGGACATTACCTCTTGTTTGAAATGACTCTTTGAGATCTCCTTTTAGGGCACTAAAATTGGTCTTTGAGGAAGACCAAAACCTCTAGGATGTTTCTAGGGAAGTGGATAAGAGAATTTGGCAGGGTTTGGCCGAGCTTGAAGGCTCAAAGTGGTGTGAGGAAGAGTGGGAAGAGGTGCCCTTTTATAAGGGAGGAGAGGGCCACCTTTGGAATAACCAAATATATTATTTTATTATAAAGACAAATTCTGTTTTAAATAGCTCCAAATTGATTTATTTCGAAGCTAAGTTAGGGATGGGTCGAAATAATCTCATCCAATAGAATTTAGGCAAGTTTAGGTTCCTATTTTAACCTTATCATTTATATTTAACTTTAAGTTAGATAATTTTACTTTTACCGCGCCTTTTTGTGTTCTTAAACTATAAGGTTAATAAACTTACTATAACAAGTCAAACGAACCCCAAGTTGTTTATTAATAATATATATAACCGTATCTAAGTCATTTGGCCGAACCTTAGATTTTTATGAATAAAATAACAATTAATAATATAATATTTTTTTTAAAAACTATTTTATGTCAATTTTGACACAATTTAGTAATTGATTTTTATAAAAATAATAACAGAATTATTAGTTCAAAAAAAGTTAATTAAATCAGTACTAACATGTCATATTAACCTATAAAATTAGTGTAATTCATAAAAAGTCTCAAACTACATTTATTTGGGTATTTATAACATCAATTGTGTCAATATTTCATTAATAAGATAATTATTGCATCATCATTGTGTCATAAATAAATTAACTTATTTAAAGTCTAAAAATTAAAAATAAAATATCATTATTTAGGAAATCGTTTTAGCTTTCTAATGAATATTTATAGTAGAATTTATCTTATGTATAACCCTATATTAAAATGATATACTTATTAAACATTGATTTTAACTATTTTAACCCTTCTTTAAATAAATTAATAATAAATGTCCTAATCTAATCCAAGTGGGTCTAAATGATCATATTTTATTCCTAAGGTTATTTTTGGTCGAATTACACTTATCCAACAGAATTAGGACATGTGTTAGGGTAATAATAATATCATTGTTACCCTTAATTACCCTATTTACTTTTACTGTGGTAAAAAAAATTAAAAAGTTACTATTCACCAAAAATTATTTTCATCTCATTGAAATAAATTTTACTTACTGAAATCAACAGTGTCTCTCAGATTTTTTAAATTCCACTCATAGAAGCGGTAAAATTAAGTTTTAGGAAAAATTCATTTTTTTTAACTACCACTTAGTGGTTTCACTATTCATCAAAAAATGAAAGTTTCCAGAAAAATACCAAAAATTAAGCCTAAGCTATATTTGATATTATGAATTCAAAAATGATGTCTATTTTACCAAATTCAAAACATATCAGTTGCATTAATTATTTTAAAAATTAATTCCCATCGTCAAATCAAATAGCGTGTTCTTAAGAGATAATAACTATCAAAAGATTGACACTTGTTTATGTCTAGTTTAAACGCGAAATTACATCCAATAACAAACATTGTATTAAATTGTAAAAATATATTCTAAATATACTTTAAAACCCCTCAAATTAATAATTTATCACTATTAATTATTTCTATTAAAAAGGTTGTTTTTAATTAAAATTTAGTAATTTTCACTATTCATCAGAAAATGAAAGTTATCGGAAAAGTACCAAAATTTCACCCTAAGCTAATTTCGATATTCTGAATCCAAAAATGGAGTCCATTTTAAAAAATTTCAAAAAGTGGTTATTACTATTCATAACGGCTAGTTTTAATAATATTTTAATAGCATATTGTTGTTTAGTGAAACTCGTTATTGCGTACTACACACGCTATCGAGGAAGGTCGCGATTGCGTGTAATGCAAGGAAAGTCAATGATGCGTGTTGTGAAAGATCCTTTTGGTGTAGCGTACAAAACAAGACATTAATGAAATTAAAAAGAATATTTTTCATAAAATCTCGGGGTGTTACATTCTACCCCCCTTAAAATGAATTTCGCCCGCGAAATTCGTCGAGGTTATAAATGGTTTACTACTCGAAAGTTTATTTAATAGAAACCCACATCATAAAAAGGAATGCCAAAACCAATATTTAAAAACAAAATTATGAAACGTAACGGTTACCCAAATAAACTAATCATTGGGTTTCCACATAGGTGAAAATATGGATATGGAAGAGAAATCTAACCATCATGTTCTGATGGAGAGTGGTAGAAAACATGGCTATGGAAAAGCCAACAATCACAAAGCCATAAATTTGTGACAATATAAGGTACCATCTAATTCATCACATATAATAGCACTAGGACAACATTTTTGGTTTTCAAGATCATTACCCTAAAGTTGATGAAATTGGAATTAGAAGAAAAACATTCATGATTTTGGTATAGTCTCACCGTTGGTCATTCTTCTTAAAGAAATGAAGTTGAATTTGTCATTCGTGATGTGTCAGTAGATCATGTGATAGAATGATGGGTCATTCCATCTGTCTCAAACAAAAGGTTAGCAAAAGTTATTAAATATACATAAGTCGATCTATAGTGAGATTAATCATATATGGTTCCTAAAATGGACTTATACTTTGTATATCTTACTTCTTAATATAATAAAATTAGTTTCTACCAAACAAGGACTTCTAGTAGGCCAGTGGTAGGCGATAAAGGCCAGTCGCATTTCGGTTGTGGGTTCGATTCCCACAGCCTTGTCCGACGCGATGGGCTGTCACCCGTCCTGCAGGTTGTCCTTTTTCAAAAACTACATTACTATAACATCCCATCAATAATATCGAAAAAAGTTCTATCCTTAAACAATACTAACTTATGTCCAACATAATCCATTAAAATCTTTAGGCTTATCTAAAATACTTCGGTCCAAGCTCATAGTATAAAGAAAATGATTACTTGAAATGTCATCAACCAAGCATGTGAATACCATCATTTATCCCCCATATATCTTGTTGGTCACATTCTAGTCATGTGAATACCTTAATAATGTATTCTCTTGCAAAATGAATACCCATTAAACCTTAGTGAAAACATGAATGCTGTCAAAAGTTAACTCTTTCCACATACCAAAATCCAAAAATTCTATATACTAAAACAATGATACAACCTTCTCCTTATATCAGTCATGAGCTCATGAATACTATCAAACATTTAATTTTCTCCTTATCCCTTCATTATGCGCATATCATCTATATTCCAAAAATATCTGAATAAATTTTAATGGATACTGATACCATTAATCATACACTTTCAAAACTCAAGGAAAGACAATAATGTAACAATCCTTAGATGTCTCTTTATTCCATAGTATCATGAGATTACTTATACAACATTACACTTGATAAACATGTAATCATTCCACTACCTTCTTAAACCATTGACCGAGCTTCAACAATTCTTTCATCTCAAATATCATTTGTAGTCTCTTCATCATCATCAACATAAATACTACCCATACGGTCGTACTGATTCTCTTCATGAGACTTTCCCTGAGGGAATTGGTTTGCATAATGCCTGGACATTCCACATTTAAAACATTTAACCATTGTTGATGTCGTAGCAATACCATTATCCTCATCCATAGTGTTAAATGAACCTTTTACTTTGAACTTACTGGCTTTGTGTCCTTCTTTTCCACACCCAAATCATTTTCCAGTTCCCTTGAAACAATCTCCTCGATGCCTCTTCCCACATGATTTACATGAGGGAAATTGAACTTTCTTTTTTCTATGATCATCATGAAACTCCATCTTTCTATTATTATCTGAGTCAGGAAACTTACCAAAGTTGAGATTATTGATCATATTATGAAATTTCTGATTAGGCATAATAATGATGTTTGGACTTCCAAATCCCATTTAATTTCGTTTCTCATGAAGAATATCGTTCCATTGTCTGTCATATCCTCCATTATCATGAATCTTCCTATTTCTAGCCATTTTGTAAAACCCAAAAATAATAGTGTGAGAGGCAAAAATCATGCTAGGGAAAACAACATAGTAAAGGGGGAGAACCCTCAATATCTAACATCTTAGGTTAAATTCTAATATTGTTACCGTAGTTCCAAAACTATATCATATACGTATACTTATCCTTAGGGACATCCCTAGACATACCTTAGAAATATCTCTAGGGATCTCACTAACATTTTTGCATCCTAGTTTCCAAAGTTTGACTAAACCTTTCCTTTGATTCCAACTGTAGAGACCCTAATATTGACGTACATGGACATTACATTACTTTTTCAAAATACTTAGTACATAATAAAAACACACACACAAGGACCGTAATAGTTTAGTGTCTTTGGAAACTCGGAATATAATCTTCTAATCGTGGTGAAAGATCTTCAACATCTCCCATAAAGATCTTCCCTTTTTTTTTACCTAAAACCTTTCTTTGTATCCTGGGGATAAGAAAACATAAAAGGGGTGAGCTCAAATGCCCAGTAAGGGTAAACATAGAGAACATAAAACAATCCATAAACATTTGAATGAAAAAACTTGAACATAAAACCTAAACATCAAAATCTTCAGAAAAGACATGAAACTTGGAAGTACGTAATGAATATATCATAAGGGAACACCGAACATGATAAAATATAATGGGAATAAAATATGTAATTGTGGAAACCATTCAGCACACGTCATGATTTCCATAGTAGCCAAGGCATTGCTGCCAAGACCATCTTAGTGGACAAAGTCCCTTTCTGAATCGAGTTCACTCCTCGTTTCAGTCCTGTAAAACTGAACCGGATTAACATACCATTCCATCCATGTTTATCTCGTGATATATAAATCTTTACCCAATGAATTGGAGGGAGATATAGGTCCCATCCATCTCATAATGAAATCATTCTTATGTGTGCCACAAAATCATAGCATAACCCATGTAATAAAAATAGGAAACTTAAACATCATGACATCATAAAACAATTCATATAAGATAAAGGAATTCATAAAAATATTTCCATAATCAAATACATGTAATAATAGGGATAGAAACAGAACCCTATATTATCTTAGATGGAAAATAATTTTGATAAAACTCTTGAACTCCATTCTTGAGGAAAATATCCTTTCTACTTCAAAAACATTTTTCCTTTCTTAACATGTCATACAATTTTAAAATAAAAGAAGTTGATTAAAAATAAACTTGAAAACTTTTATAGTAATATTCTTGGAAATATTGTTTTAAAAATCCATTCATGTCGTATAAGTTAAAAAAACATTCTTCTCGTACTTTTGTCGAAAAAGTCAAAAAGTACCTCGTACAAAAAATGAAAAAATATTCCTTTCATATCTTTTACTAAAAACTCACTGAAGGGTAAAATTGGATATAAACTATTGTAGAAGGATATAAATATTACATATTGAGGAAACATGGATGTGTATGATAAATATTCCCCAGTAAATTCTGAAGTATAAACAATCTCGGATAAAAAATGAGATTGCGAGATTTTCTCTTACCTTAGGTCCGATTTGCTTCGTAAGTGTCCGAAACTCCTGTATAATGATTTAAATAATGTCATTGAATTATTCCAGAATCATACTAATTGTTATTATATCATATATGGTTTACTTATGATTTTATTTTACCCGTTCTTTTGTAAATTCCATGTTAAAGAGCGTTTTGGGTAAAATCGTTTCATTTGTCGTCCGGGTTTTGACTTGTAATTATTCATATGATTACTTAGATCATGATTACTTAATTCCAGAATATAAAACATTATTTATATATAATATGTATTCAGAATATACATATATATAATAGTTCAGTAAATGGAAAGAAATACACCGTTCATAGAGACGGTAGGCCGTACATATGCATGAACACTGTTTTCGTTTCCTTATTGAGTTGAATGGAATTAAGTAGATGACATACATATATATACACATAAATCCAGTATCATTATTATGTCATATATTTCATGATTACTTATTATATATTCTTTATAATCATTCATGAATGGTTAACATGGAGAATGAATCTCATCACGTCATGGAGACGGTAGTCCGTAAGTACGCAGGAGCGATGATATCATTCTCATGATCATGGAATTGTATTGGAGTGTATGTATACTATTTAAGAATAAATATCACTTTACAAGAATCATATAGAGTTATTATTTACACCATTATACCCATCCAAGTAAGGTGGTGGTGGAAAATAGATTACACCACGGCGTGGAGACGGTATTCCGTACATACGCACGCGCGGTGATTTCGTTTTCCGTAGGATGAATAGATGGTGAAATAGGGTTGTTTAATACTTATAATAACATATTAGTATATGAGTGATACTGATGTTATTACTTCATAATGAAACAACCTAAGAAGAAGAAGTGTAAGAAGAAATAAAGTTGAAAGAATCGGTAACGGACATTACCTCTTCTTTGAAGCGCCTCTTTGAGATCTCCTTTTAGGGCACTAAAATTGGTCTTCGAGGAAGACCAGAACCTATAGGCTGTTTCTAGGGAAGTGGAGAAGATAATTTGGTAGGGTTTTGCCGAGCTTGAAGGCTCAAAGTGGTGTGATTAAGAGAGGGAGGAGGTGCCCTTTTATAAGGGAGGAGAGGGGCACCTTTGGAATAACTAAAAATATAATTTTATTATAAAGCCAAATTCGGTTTTAAATAGCTCCAAATTGATTTATTTTCAAGATAAGGTGGGGATGGGTCGAAATAATCTCATCCAATAGAATTTAGACAAGTTTAGGTTCCTATTTTAACCTTATCATTTATATTTAACTTTAAGTTAGATAATTTTACTTTTACCGTGTCTTTTTGCGTTCTTACACTATAAGGTAAATAAAATTACTATAACAAGCCAAAAAAACCCCAAGTTGTTTATTATTAATATATATAACCTTATCTAAGTCATTTGGACGAACCTTAGATTTTTAGGAATAAAATAACAATTAATAATATAATATTTGTTTTAAAAACTATTTTATGTCAATTTTGACACTATTTAGTAATTGATTTTTGTAAAAAACATAACAGAATGATTAGTTCGAAAAAAGTTAATTAAATCAATACTAACATGTCATATTAGCCTATAATATTAATTTAATTCATAAAAAGTCTCAAATTACATTTATTTGGGTATTTATATCATCAATTATGTCAATATTTCATTAATAAGATAATTACTGCATCATCATTGTGTCATAAATAAATTAACTTACATAAAGTCTAAAAATTAAAAATAAAATATCATTATGTAGGAAATCTTTTTATATTTCTAATTAATATTTATAGTCGAATTTATCTTATGTATAACCCTATATTAAAAATGAAATACTTATTAAACTTTGATTTTAACTATTTTAACCATTCTTTAAATAAATTAAAAATAAATGTCCTAATCTAATCCAAGTGGGCCTAAATGGTCATATTTTATTCCTAAGGTTGTTTTTTGTCGAATTACACTTATCCAATAGAATTAGGACATGTATTAGGGTAATAATAATATCATTTTAACCCTTAATTACCCTATTTACTTTTAACAGTGGTAAAAAAAAGTAAAAAGTTACTATTCACCAAAAATTATTTTCATCTCATTGAACCATATTTTACTTACTGAAATCAACCGTGTCTCTCAGATTTTTGAAATTCCACTCACATAAGCGGTAAAATTAAGTTTTATGAAAAATTCATTTTTTTTAACTACCACTTAGTGGTTTCACTATTCATCAAAAAATGAAAGTTTCCAGAAAAATAACAAAAATTAAGCCTAAGATATATTTGATATTATGAATTCAAAAATGATTTCTATTTTACCAAATTCAAAACATATCAGTTGCATTAATTAATTTAAAAAATAATTCTCATCGTCAAAACAAATAGCGTGTTCTTAAGAGATAATAACTATCAAAAGATTGACACTTGTTTATGTCTGGTTTAAATGTGAAATTACATTCAATAACCAACATTGTATTAAATTGTAAAAATATATTCTAAATACACTTTAAAACCACTAAAATTAGTAATTTATCACTATTAATTATTTCTATTAAAAAGGTTGTTTTTAATTAAAATTTAGTAATTTTCACTATTCATCAGAAAATGAAAGTTATCCGAAAAGTACCAAAATTTCACCCTAAGCTAATTTCGATATTCCGAATCCAAAAATGAAGTCCATTTTGAAAAATAAAATTTAAAAAATTTTAAAAAGTGGTTATTACTATTCATAACAGCTAGTTTTAGTAATATTTTAATAGCATGTTGTTGTTTAGTGAAACTCGTTATTGCATACTACACACGCTATCGAGGAAGGTCACGATTGCGTGTAATGCAAGGAAAGTCAAGGATGCGTGTTGTGAAAGCTCCTTTTGGTGTAGTGTACAACACAAGAAATTAATGAAATTAAAAAGAATATTTTTCATAAAATCTCGGGGTGTTACATTCTACCCCCCTTAAAATGAATTTCGCCCTTGAAATTCGTCGGGGTTATAAATGGTTTACTACTCAAAAGTTTCTTTAATAGAAACCCACATCGTAAAGAGGAATACTGAAACCAATCTTTAAAAACAAAAGTATGAAACGTAACGGTTACCCAAATAAACTAATCATTGGGTTTCCACATAGGCGAAAATATGGATATGGAAGAGAAATATAACCATCATGTTCTGATGGAGAGTGGTAGAGAACATGGCTATGGAAAAGCTAGCAATCACAAAGCCATAAATTTGTGACGATATTAGGTACCATATGATTAATCAAATATAGTATCACTAGGACAACATTTTTGGTTTTCAAGATCATTACCCTAAAGTTGATGAAATTGGAATTAGAAGAAATACTTTCATGATTTTGGTATAGTCACATCGTTGGTCATTCTTCTTCAAGAAATGAAGTTGAATTTTTCATTCGTGATGTGTTAGCAGATCATGTGATAGAATGATGGGTCAATCCATCTGTCTCAAACAAAAGGTTATCAAAAGTTATTAAATATACATAAGTCGATCTATAGTGAGATTAATCATATATGGTTCCTAAAATGGACTTATACTTCATATATCATACTTATTAATATAATAAAATTAGTTTCTACTCAACAAGGACTTCCTGTAGGCCAGTGATAGGCGATAAAGGCCAGTCGCACTTCAGTTGTGGGTTCGATTCCCACATCCTTGTCCGACGTGATGGGTTGTCGCCCGTCCTGCAGGTTTTCCTTTTTCTACAACTACATTACTATAACATGCCATCAATAATATCGAAAAAATTTCTATCCTTAAACAATACTAACTTATGTCAAACATAATCCATTCCAATCTTTAGTCTTATCTAAAATACTTCGGTCCAAGCTCATAGTATAAAGAAAATGATTACTTGAAATGTCATCAACCAAGCATGTGAATACCATCATTTATCCCCCATATATCTTGTTGGTCACATTCCAGTCATGTGAAAACCTTAATCTTGTATTCTCTTGAAAAATGAATACCCATTAAACCTTAGTGAAAACATGAATGTTGTCAAAAGTTAACTCTTTCCACATACCAAAATCCAAAAATTCTATATACTCAAACCATGATATAACCTTCTCCTTATATCAATCATGAGCTCATGAATACTATCAAACATTTAATTTTATCCTTATCCCTTCATTATGCGCATATCATCTATATTCCAAAAATATATGAATAACCTTTAGTGGATACGGGTACCATTAATCATACACTTTCAAAACTCAAGGAAAAATAACAATGTAAAAATCCTTAGATGTCTCTTTATTCCATAGTACCATGAGATTACTTATACAACATTACACTTGATAAACATGTAATCATTCCACTACCTTCTTAAACCATTGACCGAGCTTCAACAATTCTTTCATCTCACATATCATTTGTAGTCTCTTCATCATCATCAACATAAATACTACCCATACGGACGTACTGATTCTCTTCATGAGACTTTACCTTAGGGCATTGGTTTGCATAATTCCTGTACATTCGAAATTTAAAACATTTAACCATTGTTGATGTCATAGGAATACCATTATCCTCATCCATGGTGTTAACTGAACCTTTTCCTTTGCACTTACTGGCTTTGTGTCCTTCTTTTCCACACCCAAATCATCTTCTAGTTCCCCTGAAACAATCTCCTCGATGCCTCTTCCCACATGATTTACATGAGGGAAATTGAACTTTCTTTCCTCTATGATCATCATGATACTCCATCTTTCTCTTATTATCTGAGTCGGGAAACTTACCAAAGTTGAGATTATTGATCATATTATGAGATTGCTGATTAGGCATAGTAACGATGTTTGGACTTCCAAATCCCCATTCATTTGGTTTCTCATGAAGAATATCATTCCATTGTCCGTCATATCCTCCATTATCATGAATCTTCCTGTTTTCATCCATTTTATAAAACCCAAAAAGAATAGTGTGAGAGGCAAAAATCATGCTAGGGAAAACAACATAGTAAAGGGGGAGCACCCTTAATATCTGAAATCTTAGGTTAAATTCTAATATGGTTATCATAGTTCTAGAACTATATCCTATACGTATACTTATCCTTAGGGACATCCCTAGACATACCTTAGAAATATCTCTAGGGATCTCACTAACATTTTCGCATCATAGTTTCCAAAGGTTGACTAAACCTTTCCTCTGATACTAACTGTAGAGACCCTAATCTTGATTTACATGGACATTACATTACTTTTTCGGAATACTTAGTACATAACAAAAACACACACACAAGGACCGTAATAGTTTAGTGTGTTTGGAAACTCGGAATATAATCTTCTAATCATGGTGAAAGATCTTCAACATCTCCCATAAAGATCTTCCCTTTTTTTACATAAAACATTTCTTTATATCATGGGGAAAAGAAAACATAAAAAAGGTGAGATCAAATGCCCAGTAAGGGTAAACATAGAAAACATAAAGCAATCCATAAACATTTGCATGCAAAAACTTGAACATAAAACCTAAACATCAAAATCTTGAGAAAATACATGAAACTTGGAAGTACGTAATGCATATATTATAAGGGAACATAAAACATGATAAAATATAATGGGAATAAAACATGTAATTGTGGAAACCATTCAGCACACGTCATGATTTCCATAGTAGCCAAGGCATTGCTGCCAAGACCATCTTAGTGGACAAAGTCCCTTTCTGAATTGAGTTCACTCATCGTTTCAGTCTTGTAACACTGAACCGGATTAACTTACCTTTCCATACATGTCTATCTCATGAGATATATATCTTTACCCAATGAATTGGAGGGAGATATAGGTCCCACCCATCTCATAATGAAATCATTCTTATGTGTGCCACAAAATCATAGCATAACCCATGTAATAAAAATAGGAATCTTAAACATCATGACCTCATAAAACGATTCATATAAGATAAATGAATTCATAAAAATATTTCCATAATCAAATACATGTAATAATAGGGATTGAAACAGAACCCTATATTATCTTAGATGGAAAATAATTTTGATAAAACTCTTGAACTCCATTCTTGAAGAAAATATCCTTTCTACTTCAAAAACATTTTTCCTTTCTTAACATGTCGTACAATTTTAAACTAAAAGAAGTTGATTAAAAATAAAATTGAAAACTTGTAAAGTAAGATTCTTGGAAATATTGTTTTAAAAATCCATTCATTCCGTATAAGTTAAAAAAACATTCTTCTCGTACTTTTGCTGGAAAAGTCAAAAAGTACCTCGTACGAAAAATGACAAAATATTCCTTTCATATCTTTTGCTAAAAACTCACCGATGGGTAAAATTGGATATAAAATATTTTATAAGGATATAAATATTACATATTGAGGAAACATGGATGTGGATGATAAATATTCCCCAGTAAATTCTGAAGTATAAACAATCTCGGATAAAAAATGAGATTGCGAGATTTTCCCTTACATTAGGTCCTATTTGCTTCATAAGTGTCTGAACCTCCTGTATAATGGTTTAAATAATGTCATTGACTTAATCCAGAATCATACTCATTGTTATGATATCATATATGGTTTACTTATGACTTTATTTTACCTGTTCTTTTGTAAATTCCATGTTAAAGAGCGTTTTGGGTAAAATCGTTTCATTTTTCGTCCGTGTTTTGACTTGTAATTATTCATATGATTACTTAGATCATGATTAATTAATTCCAGAATATAAAACATGATTTAAATATAATATATATTCATAATATACATATATATAATAGATCAGTAAATGGAAAGAAATACACCGTTCATGGAGACGGTTGGCCGTACGTACGCATGAACGTTGTTTTCGTTTCCTTATTAAGTTGAATGGAATTAAGTAGATGACATACATATATATATATAAATAAATCCAGTATCATTATTATGTCATATATTTCATGATTACTTAAT
Source organism: Viscum album (assembly GCA_963277665.1). Lineage (NCBI taxonomy): Eukaryota > Viridiplantae > Streptophyta > Magnoliopsida > Santalales > Viscaceae > Viscum > Viscum album. The sequence goes on along the minus strand of OY728134.1, from coordinate 596,281,394 downwards.
ATATATACTTTGTAATCATTCATGAATGGTTAACGTGGAGAATGAATCTCATCACGTCGTGGAGACGGTAGTCCGTACGTACGCACGAGCGATGATATCGTTCTCATGATCATGGAATTGTATTGGAGTGTATGTATACTATTTCAGAATCAATATCACTTTACAATAATCATATATAGTTATTATGAACACCATTATACCCATCCAAGTAAGGTGGTGGTGGAAAATAGATTACACCACGGCGCGGAGACGGTATTCCGTACGTACGCACGCGTGATGAATTCATTTTCCGTAGGATGGATAGATGGTGAAATAGGGTTGTTTAATACTTATAATAACATATCATTATATGAGTGATACTAATGTTATTACTTCATAATTAAACAACCTAAGAATAAGAAGTGTAAGAAGAAATAAAGTTGAAATAATCGGTAATGGTCATTACCTCTTCTTTGAAGCGCCTCTTTGAGATATCATTTTAGGGCAAACAAATTGGTATTTGAGGAAGACCAGAACCTCTAGGATGTTTCTAGGGAAGTGGAGAAGATAATTTGGCAGGGTTTGGCCGAGCTGGAAGGCTCAAAGTGGTGTGAGGAAGAGAGGGAGGAGGTGCTCTTTTATAATGGAGGAGAGGGGCACCTTTGGAACAACTAAAAATATTATTTTATTATAAAGCCAAATTCGGTTTTAAATAGCTCTAAATTGATTTATTTCGAATCTAAGGTGGAGATGGGTCGAAATACTCTCATCCAATAGAATTTAGACAAGTTTAGGTTCCTATTTTAACCTTATCATTTATATTTAACTTTAAGTTAGATAATTTTACTTTTACCGTGTCTTTTTGTGTTCTTACACTATAAGGTTAATAAACTTACTATAACAAGACAAAAGAACCCCATGTTGTTTATTATTAATATATATAACCTTATCTAAGTCATTTGGCTGAACCTTATATTTTTAGGATTAAAATAACAATTAATAAAATAATATTTGTTTTAAAAACTATTTTATGTCAATTTTGGCACTATTTAGTAATTGATTTTTGTAAAACACATAACAGAATGATTAGTTCGAAAAAAGATAATTAAATCAATAATAACAGGTCATATTAACCTAGAAAATTAGTGGAATTCCTAAAAAGTGTCAAATTACATTTATTTGGGTATTTATAACATCAATTATGTCAATATTTCATTAATAAGATAATTACTGCATCATTATTGTGTCATAAATAAATTATCTTATTTAAAGTATAAAAATTACAAATAAAATATAATTATGTAGGAAATCGTTTTATCTTTCTAATGAATATTTATAGTCAAATTTATCGTATGTATATCCCTATATTAAAAATGATATACTTATTAAACTTTGATTTTAACTATTTTAACCCTTCTTTAAATAAATTAATAATAAATGTCCTAATCTAATCCAAGTGGGCCTAAATGGTCATATTTTATTCCTAAGGTTGTTTTTAGTCGAATTACACTTATCCAATAGAATTAGGACATGTTTTAGGGTAATAATAATATCATTGTTACCCTTAATTACCCTATTTACTTTTAACCGTGGTAAAAAAAAGTAAAAAGTTACTATTCACCAAAAATTATTTTCATCTCATTGAACCAAATTTTACTTACTGAAATCAACCGTGTCACTTGGATTTTTGAAATTCCACTCACAGAATCGGTAAAATTAAGTTTTATGAAAAATTCATTTTTTTTAACTACCACTTAGTGGTTTCACTATTCATCAAAAAATGAAAGTTTCCAGAAAATACCAAAAATTAGGCCTAAGCTATATTTGATATTATGAATTAAAAAATGATGTCTATTTTACCAAATTCAAAACATATCAGTTGCATTAATTAATTTAAAAATTAATTCCCATCGTCAAAACAAATAGCGTGTTCTTAAGAGATAATAACTATCAAAAGATTAACACTTGTTTATGTCTGGTTTAAATGTGAAATTACATCCAATAACCAAAATTGTATTAAATTGTAAAAATATATTCTAAATATAATTTAAAACCACTCAAATTAATAATTAATCACTATTAATTATTTCTATTAAAAAGGTTGTTTTTAATTAAAATTTAGTATTTTTCACTATTCACCAGAAAATGAATGTTATCCGAAAAGTACCAAAATTTCACCCTAAGCTAATTTCGATATTCCGAATCCAAAAATGAAGTCTATTTTGAAAAACAAAATTTACAAAATTTCAAAAAGTGGTTATTACTATTCACAACGACTAGTTTTAATAATATTTTAATAGCATATTGTTGTTTAGTGAAACTCGTTATAGCGTACTACACACGCTATCGAGGAAGGTCGCGATTGCGTGTAATGCAAGGCAAGTCAAGGATGCGTGTTTTTCAAGCTCCTTTTGGTGTAGCGTACAACACAAGACATTAATGAAATTAAAAAGAATATTTTTCATAAAATCTCAGGGTGTTACACATCCCCCTAAAATTTTGATAAAATAACCAAACTCCTAGATAGTGAATCCAGAAGAGGGATCTAGTCACACAGATCCTTCACCCAAGTAGTCTATCACTAGTTCGGAAACCTACCATGGACCGCTCTCACAAGGCCGAGGCCCCTAGACCAGTACTTGTGTGAACAAAAATTGGGAATCCCATATGTAAGGAAGGTTGTCTAATCCACCCAGGTAAATATTTTCTGAGTTATATCCTGAGAGACCTATACCTGGGTGACCCATACCTAGGAAAACCACCTGGGCGACCCACACCTAGGTGACCCATACTTGGGTGAACCACATGTGTGACCCACATATGTGATCCCGATAGTCCATACCATGGGGGCTGCGCCCCACACCCCTACACATGATCAGTACCAGGCTACGATCCATAACATTTGGGCCAGTTCCTTCACTACTATCACTGGCCCCAAGAATAATGGAGTCTTTCCATGAAATATTTTACTGAGGACCAAGATGTTTTTAGTTGTGAAACATAAAACCCCACCTATCATTCCAAATCACCATGAATCGAGACACTCTTAATGGTTCCTAAAAAAGTGAATGCTCTTTAGGAATAATCCCCTACTAGTATAAGGGAATCACCCTGGAGAAATCCCCTATAATTTCTTTCATGAGGTTTCACTCTTGATACTCCTTGCTCCCCAAGGGCTGTGTCCATATGGTTATTCCGACTTGACTATCTTAGATACACAAAAAGATAGAGAATAGGTTAATTTGATCCCCTTTTCTTCTCTCATCATCTTGTCCTCTTCCACCAGTGGAGGAGGAGTAGTGTGTGGTTTTCTAAATCTTCAAATTCCTATTATTTCTCACATTAAGGCATGGATCTTCATGAAATGTGGGCTTAGGGGATATCTAAGATCATGATATACATATAGTTGGATGCATGATTCGACATAGAATCTTCTTTCATATCTTCCTCTCTCCTTCCTTCAGAGTGCCCCCATAAGCTTGGGTTCTTAAGGCCATATATCCAGCCTCAGGGAAACAAATATTTTTTGGATTTCTAGATCATTGAGTTCCTCTTATTTATAACACATATCATGACTCATCTGGGCTTAATGGTTGATGGAGGTCATGAAATCCACATGATCATAAAAATTTTGGGCCTCATTCAATGTATATTCCCTAACCAACCAGGTAATCCTCCTAAATAAAAAACACAAAAATCCAACCTTTGGGATTCATCTTTAGGAATAAGCCCCAACCATATCACCACACTCATATATGGGACTCCTCCTCAGGTTTGAGCACCAAGAAAGACTCCAAATCTCCATGACTCAAGACATCCCTCATGGACCCTTTTCAACAAGAATCCAATTTAAGAGTATTTCCCAAAATAATACTCTCAAAGGGCCATACTATCCTATGATACAAACCTACATAGGGCCTCCATAAGATTAGGTCCTCATAACTGAACTATGTGAGATTTGATTCCTATCCAAACTGGATACATAAGAAACCTTCCTAAGGCCCAAACCCAGCAACCCAAATCAACCCTACTCTCTCTGGGCCACATTCCTTGTAAGGTCTAATTCAATATGGAAATTCATATCCCTTCCATCTTCCCTAGGCTTCTTCAATATAAGTCACACATGAAACTTTTATTAGGTACCTTTCACCAATATATCCTTGTTTCATGATGCTAAACTACACAGTTTCTTCCTTATCACATAACCTTAAAAGGTCTGACGTGTCCTATTAAGTGGGAACAAATTTCATTAGCTCTAATTCCATTCAAAAGGATACATAGAAAGCCCATCTCATGAGTCCAATCCTGATACTTAAAAAATATCATATCCCTAGATGTAGACACACTCTCGAGTGGCCCACTATGTGGCTAGAAAACTAAAATTATCATAACATCAACCAAAGAATCTATAATTAGTGCATAAGAGGATACCAGAGACAAATAATCTCAAATACATACAGATATCTCCATTAATGAAGAAGCTAAAATACATATAGATGATTCTAAATTCCATAAATACAAATAATTGATTATTAATTAAAGGGTGACCCACATAGTACTTGGTAATAAACAATGGATTTATTAATATCTCTTAAATATACAAGAGTGTCTCAGATTAGTCAACAATTCCCCCCAAAAGGGTGTGATGAGACCGACCTCACATCCTCTTGACCAATGTGAGTTCTTAATCATAATTTGTAAAACTCCTAAATGAGAATCTACCTTTAGAAAGATGGTCCCTCGTGGATATAGAACCATTGGTTGTTTTTGGTTCCATGAACAACCCCATTTCAAATTGTTTAGAAATAGTGAACCTTACATGTATTATTGTACAAAACTCAACCCCCTACAATCGACCATTTGGTGAATTGTTTTCTTTCAGAGATAAAAAATGGTGAACCTGATGTGAATCCTTAACCAAGATGATGGTATCACCCACCTTTTAATCCCTTTTTTCTCTCAAAATAAAAGAGGGACAAACAAGAAAATCAGTCATGCATGAGTTCATTAAAATGAGATGTGGCATTGATGGGATTTTTTTTTGTGTTTGTAATATTTTTAGTTACTTTCTCTTAGAACTCCCCTTGATCCAATGATTTCCTTCTATATTCCTCAAATGTATTCCATGGATAATTTTCACACCAATTCATTATCTAAGAAAAAGACACAATGACCAACCCAACGTCTTCAACTTTGGGTCTCGAACACACTGGTTTGAAATTACTATTAGAACATTACTATCCAAACCCTAGAGGCTTCATGACATTCACTCCATCTTTCCCATCCTCAACTATCATCCAATCAGCGATGACTGGTGTTCTAGAAGTAAACAACACTAGATGCCATCTTCAACCATTTCAGGAGCTTATACCCAGAATGAAAAAACCAGTACCTCATGTATCTTAGGGAGGTGGATTTAGAGGCCCCATACGACCTCATCTAGAAAACACAAGTGTTTTCCCAAAGTAATCTTTCTAGAAATCACCACCACTAACATCACACGGTAGTGATCCCTCAATATAATGAGGGTTCCATCCTCGGCCATCCGACCCAAGTCATCCATACCCTGGTATGCAAGACAACCCACTAGGGGAAAACCAGTAAATTGGGAGTATGTTCACACCTCTGTCCCTCCAAAGAATCCCATAATTTCAATTTGGTGGAAAACTGTGGGTGGGAACACACACTCGATCGCCTTAACTCAACTAGCCATCATATTCACTCAATTATATTCAAATAATCCCTCTATTCAAATCCATAGGAACACTATGAGTAGGATCATACACTTTCTTACATTAATCATGCATAACATTAGATAAATTTTGAAAAAATCAATGAATCCCCCAACTAAGTTTGGTAGAAAACAAAAAGAAGGCAGAGAAACCTTCCTGCATTCCCCAAGCATGCCAGAAGTTTTGTCTGTCAGCACCCGGATAAGTCAGTCGTAATGTCCTGATGACGAATAGGGGGTAGACCCAACTATATTCCCCCTTACACAATTACTTTTAATATCCACAGGAAATAAAGGGAGTATAGAAGAAGGTACATAAAACTTATCTAAATATGGAATGGTCATATATCCACATTCCAATCACTGAATCTACTAATCAAATCCCAAAAATGGTGAAAGGTTAGATGAAAATAATTTCCCACATCATATAGATCTATCCGGACATCATTACAGTGACAATAGTAGTTCCATAGGGACATATACAAAAATACATCCCCAAAAATACAGTGGCTCATAAACATGCCACCCTTGTGAATACACACGCCTCTTCTCCCATATAGGATGGTCATGGGGAAAAATTCCCCTCGATATATGAATAACTAGATAAGGAACATAAACCCACTTCAATCAGAGGCAATAAAACCATTCTAATTCCCACTCTAAGGAAGGCACAAAGCCCTTCCAAAATTTTATAATCATGCCAAAAATTCTGACAGTAACACATGAGCTAGTTAAACAATATTCCATGCATGAAAACCACTTCCCCCAGAAATTTTCCCCAATCCTTCATAAGAAGGCATCCAAAAAGAAGCTGTGGTAGAGATTATGGGAAAATGAAGAGTCGATCTATGATCTAGCTCTACTAAATACTAGAGTTCTTGAAGCCCTAATATGATTATCTGTGGCATGCCAAGATCTTACAGCCCCATCACCAAATTAAGGGGGGTATTAGTAGTAATTTTGAAGGTACTCATTGAAAACATCACCATGAACTCTTGGTACATGACCAAAATCCAATCGATCTTGAGAGTACATCTCCGGATGAGAGTCATAGATTCCCTCCACGTGGACATAAGATTAAGGAGAAATTGAGTTTTCCCATTACATTAATCCACCATGGTAATTTTCCCTATGATGTCAGTCACTATGAAGGTTCTCTCGGTAGTAGTATTTCATGTTTTTTAGGGAATCCTCCACATGGAAATGTAGTGATGAGAAATCCCTCCTACCATGAGGCCACTTAGGAAGACAAGGCCAGTCATGTCTGATACCTTGTAATTAGAAAGTAAAATACTTTATCAACCAGAAGAGAACCCAAATATATATTTGTTCTCCAAACCTCCTTTGGAATGCCTTCCATCATAACATTGGAAGTCCCTAATAATATATTTTCTTATGATAAAGTGGTAAGAAAGCGTCCACTCTGGTCAGATTTGGTAGAGGTTCCACAAACAAAAGATGAAGATAACATGATAAAAATGAGTAAACAACTAGCTAAATACAATATACCATCCATGTTATAGCCTTTATACAACCCTCAGTAAATTATTATAGAGGAATTGTTAGAAGATTGTGTGCACAACATGTGCCTCAATATGTTGAAAAATATTTTTCAATTGAAATAAAAAATATTACCCTATGATGATCATCAAAGTAACATCAAGGTAATAGAAGTAATGGAATAAAAAATTGATTTGGAGGACCTCCTAAATGTATGATATAGATAGATAAAACAATGATTCCTTTAACATGAAATACTCAGTGCATTAAAAATCTTGCGACAACTAGTAATAGATGCCTCATCTGGTGTTCATATCAGGGGATGGGGTGAAAAAGGAGAATTACATTTCACTGAGCTCCCTAACCAGTAATGCGTACAGAAAGTGGTATCATGCAATTTTATAGATCTAGGTCGACTTTAGAAAACATACCATATTCACAATCAAATACATTCTCAACAAAAACTGGCCATTTATAACACCCATCGGTGTCGGGCCATAAGAGAGAAAGATATTGAAAGACTTTTGCACTAGGAATCTGAAAATATTGAGAAAGCATTCCATTTGGGAGAAGTCAGTCGTCAGATAGTGAAAATGTTAGAAATAATACAACTTCCTTTGAAAGTGGGTGACTCAGGTGCATATTAAATGATTCACCCAGCCCATGTTTGGACCAAACTCCTTAAAATCAGAAGGGAAACTATGGTAGTAGAATCCATGACAGTTCAAGAGAAACCCCTGCCTGTAGGGTTGTTGGATTTTTTAACCCAACCTTTGAGGTTAGTAAACTAGGCCCAAATAATTGTGAAAGTGGAATGGTAATAGCCCCATACCATAGGGTTGGGGCATTTTTCACCTCAATAACCTCCACATTAGTGAAAATCAGTCTTCTCCTGATTAGGGGAAACACCATAGAATGGGTCCTCCTAGTTTTCCCCATCCCATGATCTGGTACTTTTACTAGGGATGTGCACAACTGGACTTTCTAGAGGTTTCCTTCAGATTAACATCCACAAAATAGCTCATAGAGAACTAGAAAATGAGAGGATGAGGCCTCATGGAGAGTAAAAAAAAGGCAGACTCACAAATACATTGATAGAATGGAAACCATGAATTACACATCAATGAATGTCATTAATACCATCCTTGGAGACCCTAAAGTACATGAGGCCAATTCGAAGTAGGATTCATAGGAGGATGTTACGATTCATAATATTGTCCACACCGAAACAATTGAAGGAGGCATTCATACCTAAACCCAAAAGATTTCCCTAAATCTGGGCATTCCCTCAAATAATCCAGCTTTACCTCCATGAAAGGCATCCTACAAGGAAAATGTCAAGGGTCAAATTTTTCTTCACTTACCTCCTAGAGAGGTTAATCCCCTTTCACTAGAGGAAAGATTTTATCAATATGAGGAAGAGATGAAAGAATTTAAGAGACTTAATGCAGAATTACTCTGATCTAGTCTTCCATATAGATATACTCTACAATAAGATCCTCAACTCACACCCCCCCAATAGGATTACCTCAACAAAAATGGTTCATCACAGTGAATGAAGTGGATATGGAACACCCGATAAACATGGGATACCAACCACCAATAAACCTAGATCTCACATCATAAGATCAGGAGTTCCATCCATTGGGTTTACAACTAGAATAGGGCCAGGAACATCTTTATTGGGATACCCTTATGGGCAAACCAATATAGATACTAGTAGTTCCGCCACCTATGGCCCTACCTGCTACTGCACCTTAGCTTATCCAGATATTCCCCGAAGTGTCATGAAGGATTTTAAGTCACTCTTGGATTGATTAGAATCCATGGAGCAATGGAGAGAATCGAAACAACTAGAAAATAATCCTTACATTGAATGGGTAGATCCGACACGCCCCCACCAAATTTTAGGAATCCACAATTTCCCATTCTTAATGGCTAGAGAGACCCGGAGTAGCATTTGATGCATTTTGTCTCTCACTATGATCCCATGATGGGGACCCCAAGAAATATTATGTAGTGAAAATTAGGTGCTTCATGAAATCAGTACAGGGGCCAAACATTTTATGGTACCCATGTTTGTAGGCCTATTCAATTATGGGATGGAAAGACCTTTGTCAGAAGTTTCTCTTTCAGTTCAGCTCAAAACTGAAAAAGAAAACAGTCCACAATCTCTCAAACTATAAAAATATGGGAATTAAAGGGTCTTAGATTTTATATCTCGATGGAAAGGATTGATATACTCTTTTAACCTACCACTCCATCAAGAAGACCTATTTCCCATCTATATAGAGAATCTTTGCAATAAGTTATGCATGCCACTCATCCCTATAAAATACACAGGATGGTTTTAAGAACTTTCCACTATTTTTAAAAGAGTGGAGGAATCCATTGTAGAGACTAAGGCAATGTATCAATTAATTCCATCAAATCTGGAAAACATAATGAGAAAAGCATAGGCTTCCACTGTTACACTTAAGCATGCCCTATACCTGCTCCTACTCTAAATCATGCACCATATCATGTAGATACAACTCATGAGCATCAACAAAAATTCCCGCCTAATTTTGATGATAAAAAATATCATAGGAATTTTTTTAGGAGTTGAAAAAGGTCTACTCTTTTTGAAAAGACCAATTCCCTGAATAGTTCATACCAAAATTGGAAAACAAAGAGATCAAGTTTCCAAGGCCCATGATTCCCAACAAAGAAGATGACGAAGAACTCCCAAACTATTTATCCTTCCATAAAGTAATGGGGAACAACCAACAATAGTTTTTTTAAAAGAAATCCTACAAAATTTGTTGGAATATGACCAGGTGATGATGAAAAATTCACTTTCTCAAGTAGAAAGTGTCTCTACCACTTATCTAGAGGAGAAGAATGAATGGAAGGAAGTTAACAAAAAGGGTACCTGGAAGTTACATGACTGTATGGCTAAAACAATGATCTAATTAATTAATTCTATCCTCCATGCATAGTAGCAGAAACCAGTTGTGCCTCCAAAAGCTTTCGATACAATGCACCCAACCCCACCGAAAGGTCAATTCTCTGAAAGCCAGTCTTCCAAAAAGAGACACATTCGAATGTGTAAGAAGGAAACACATAAAGATGAGCCTATTATAAGGTAAAATTTATCCATGAAATTAGTGAAATTAATGCCTTAAATAAAAAAAGCACAGTCACGACCCCACCAAATGGTAAAAAAGGGTCCACCCACTTGAAAAAATCTCCATCAGATGAGGTGTTGATCTTTGATTCCATTAATGTTATTCTGTTAATGGATACCTTCTCAGATGATGATAATGATTATGAACCTGAGTTCCCTATATTTTTCTGGGGAACTGGGGGAAGAGGCTGTCATAGTTGAGGATATAGGGGAAGAAACCGTCATTCTAGGAGTCATTACTTTAACCATTCCCCTGCTTGAACTATATACACATCCAAAACTCATGGGAGAGCTCTCTAGCGAGCTCATCATGAGAAAGGAAATTACCCTATACATGACAGGGTCTACCCTAACATGATCACCCTATAAGATCGGTTAGAGGGTACATCATCTCCTAATCAAACTCTGTGTGTAGACAGACCAAGCTGGCCTAATACACCAAGAGAATAAGTACCTTTAACTCTCATTCCAAGGTACAATTTTTCCACATTAGTTACATGAACTCCTAAAGAACCTAAAAAATAACATCCCCATTATAAGAAGCATAGAACTTTGGACCAAAAGTATTATTTTTTGAAGCAATTCGAATTGGTTATGGCCATGTTGTCAATCCTGGATGCTTTGAGTCTATCAAAAGACCTCATAAAATCACTCATAGAGGCCTTGTTGAGAACTCCAAAATTTTATGTGTAGGTTTCTACTGCTGAAGTGTATCATGTAGAGAATGATCCTTCATAATTCCATACAGTCATTTTTTTCATAGACCAAGATGAGGAATCCATCATATTGGGACACATAAGACCCTTGTATATATTTTGTAGGATAAATGACATTGATATCTGACGATCCTTCATTGATAATGGCTCAGGAGTCAACCTTATACCAATCTAAAAAATTCATCATCTGGGTTTCAATGAATCTCAATTGTCCCCCTCTACCCTAATGCTATAGGGTTATGATAAAGATGAGAAAAAACCTCTCAATGAAATTAAACATAGGACTCAATTCAAGGATCTCATGTCAAACACAGAGTTTATGGTTGTTAGATAGGATAAGACCTTCAATGTTTTGTTTGGTAGACCTTGGATACATAATCATGAAGCTATCCATTATTGACAAAACCAATGCATCAAATATTGTATTAGTGGTAAAATTAGTACATTTCAGGGTGAAAAAACCTCATTCAAATCCTTTGAGTCACAATAAATTGATTCATGATTCTACAATAAGGAAGGGAAACAATCCATGATTGATAATGTTGCTCAGATGATTGATCTAAATGTCCATGATATGATTCTAAAAAACCATTTCAAATAGATCACTATAGAGTACATACTTTCCATCAACCAAATAGAAGGTGTGGGTCAAAATTAGGGATAATTTCAATTGTCACTGTTGTTGCTGATAACGTTGGAGAAGATGTCAACTCTCTAAGAAATAATGAAATCCTTGATGAAATTTCTTCATTAAATATCATGAGATCCAAAAAATCCACATTCCATCAGTTCGTATAGAATAAGGTTTCATGCCAATAGGGTAAAATGAAGATTCTCTTTTTTAAGTCCCTCATCACCCCTTTGGTGCTCTAAAAAGGTCTTACACCATCAATTGAACTAGAAATGGTTGCTTCATCTTCCAAGTGCCCAAATGTCGACTCCTCCCCCAGCTTTGAGAAACTTTCTTCATCACCTACTTCCCAAGAAGAGGAAAAAGTGGTAAATAATAAGGAATTAGTAGAAGAGGAAGACCTTAGGGATTCTCCTCCAGCATTTGTGGAAGGTGTCTTAACTAATATTGATGAACTCAGAGAAATAAATTTGGATATGGATGAAGATCCAAAACCCACTTTGATTTGTGTGTCCATTACTTATGAAGAACAGAATATGTATACTTCATTCCTGAAGAAAAATCGGGACATGTTTTCCTATGCCTTGACACTGAGGTGTCCACCCATAACTTGGGTTGCTGGAAGACCATTAAGGATACAAGAAGGTATCTAGAAGGATACACCCAACTCAAACCTCCAAAATTGAGGCTAAGTTGAAAATACTCATCATGGATGACTTCATATGGGAGCTAAAATATCCAAAATGTATATCCAATGTTGACCCTATAATGAATAATAATGGGAAAATATGAATTTTCATTGATTTTATAGATCTCAATTGGTATTGTCCAGAAGTAGACTTCCTAGTTCCAATCAAAGAACTCCTGATTAATGAAAAATATAGTTATCAAGAATATTCCTTCATGGATGTTTATTTAGGAAAAAAATTTGGATATCACCAGAAGATGAAGAACACACTAACTTTAGATCCCTCTAGGGAGTATTCTACTATCGGGTAATGGCCTTTTTCATAAAGATCCCCAGTGCCAAATACCAATTTTCCATGCATCTCATATTCAATCCATTCCTGGTGAAGTTCATCGAATGATACATTAATTATCTAGTTGTTAAGTCCTGAAAGCAATATGAACATCTAGCTAACCTGGAGACCATCTGTGACGTCTCAGACCCGGATTCCCCTCAACCTGAGCCCCAAGCCCGGTTGGCCACATGACCACTGGCTCATCTCCCCATAGGGCAGGGACTGCCGACTAGCAGCGAGGGTGTAATGGTAAGTAAGTTGGGAGACTTCACCAACATTTTAGAGTACACAACAGTGTAACAACAAGTGATTAAATAGCGGAAGAACAACTGATCGATACATAGGAAAAAAAGGGAAACATACAAACCAAACAACCGAAATAAGGAAAACCCTGATAAATATACAAAAGCCACATATGAATTTTCTGATACAAAATGGATGCATGGAATGATGATACAATGAAAATAGATGGAAAACATGATATACTGTAATAAAAAAAGAGAAAAAAAAGTAGTCCAAAAGCATCTCTAGCCAAGATCGGTCCTCTGCTCTGGAACTCCAGGTAGAACATATGTATATTAACAACCTGAAGCTGAGCCATTTCCCCTACTAGTACCTGCAATAGTAAAGTCTACACGGGTGCCAAAGAGGTCGCCCAGGTAGGGTGTGAGACAAGTCTTAGAAGGCCACCACCAACGGGGTCTACATGTAATCCAAATAGTTGTTCGCAATATAAACAATGTGTAGTAAACTGCAAGTATGTAAAGAAAAGTAATAAATAACCCTCCTGCTTAGGTTCCGGGAGGACACCTGGCGGGTCTACCTGCTTCAGCTCATGGATGGTATTCTGAAAAATCACCAGGGTATAAGTACATAGATATAAGTTATCACTGGCATGAGGTAAGCACGACTCTCGTCCATAAGCACTATAGTTGGCATGGGGAAGAATTACTCCCACCCATAAAGGTTATATAGGCACGAGGTATAAATTCCTCTCGTCTTATTACATAGAGGTTCATCTGGCATGGGGTAATAATGACTCCTGCCCACACACGGAGATTCATCTGGAACGGGGTAAGAATGCTTCCCGCCCACACACGGAGGTTTGTCTTGAACAGGGTAAGAATGCCTCCTATCCACACACGGAGGTTTATCTGGCACGGGGTAAGAATGCCTCCCACCCACACATGGGTTATCACAAGCATGTCAACACAGTATGGCATAACCATGCACATCACAATATATAAGGCAATCCATCTTATATCATATCACATTAACAAAGCATGACATTTCACAATCACATTATAAGGAAAACATACGTCTCAATTAATTAAAAGGGTTCAAGATATCTCATCCAAGCCAACCCCTAACCAAACCATCTCATTTTTCTAACAAGGAAAATCCCTTTCAAGACATAGCATTAAGGTCCAAAGGTAAAAAGGGGCCAAAACTCAAGGCATATCACCTATGGTTGACCACTCTCGGTCCACACCTCATCTAAATACCCTAACATGGTTAGATTCATCAATCTCATACCACACCGATCATTTAGATATGAAGCAGTCATTTCAATTAAGGGGTTTGGAGGAAGACAAACCACGACACGACGATAATAACTCAAAAAAGTGAAAACCCAAAATGGAAACCACGTGACCACCTACCTTAGAGCTGTAGGAATAGGATTGCTTGATATCGACCTCAAATTCTCAGTAGGTTGGAAGATATATGAGTTCCAGTCCAATGGACTGAAAATATGGCATATGATCCTGCATCAAAATAACAGTACGGAAGGCAAGATTCACCGAGGAAAGAAGGGTGCTTGAGGTAATCCTTACCAAGGGCAATCCAATGCTTCTATCAGATCAATATTCAGACATCGGGGGAAGAATACACCAAGAAAAAAGAGGGAGGAGGGTTTTGGAGCTCAAAATAGGGATCCCCTATGTTCTGTCTGTGGGAAGGAGGAAGAGAGAAGGGTTTTAGGCCTTAAAATAAAGTAAGGGAAAAATGGTAAGTTCACCCAAAACAGGGTCACACGGTTTAGGCGCACAGTTTACCCAAACTGTGTGCAAACCATGAGCACCTCACTACCTCCTAGACAAAGGTTTCATGGCCATGCGTCCTAGTCTGCAGGTCCATGCGCCCTTGCAGGTGCCCCTGTCTGCAGTTGCATGGTTTATCCCAAACCATGCGCAGACCGTGCGCAGGCTGTGCACCACTGCCTGTAAGCCCATTTCTCAAACTCCCGGGATCCGAACCAACCCCGAACACTCCCCGAACCTTCATTAGGGTGTTACACACATTAAACAAGCTTAAAGTAATGGTTTGAAAGAAAAACTAATGATACGTACCTTTTCCAAAGAGTCGGGTCGTTACAACCCCCCCCCTCCTTAAAGAAACTCGTACCCGAGTTGGCCTTCCGAGGGTACTGAGGTGTCATTGACAAAAAAGCTCCAGCCATTGAAAATGTATATCAGCCTCCCGCTCCCAGATCTTGTCCTGTACCCGGCCGTGCTGCCATAGCACCCGTAAAAGAGGAACATACCTTCCACAGAGTGTCTTCACACTCTGGTCAACAATTCGCATCTGATACACCTCGAAGGAAGCATCTACATCCAGTTCAACTTCATCATGCTGAAAAAAATGAATCAGATCTAAAAAGTACATGTGTAGCTGTGATACATGAAAAACATCGTGTATGGCCTGATATCTCTGCGGAAGTGCAAGCTAGTAAGCTACTGGTCCGATCAGCTTCATCACCTCAAAGGGTCCTACGAACCTCGGTGAAAGCTTACCCTACTTCCGTATATGTCTTCTCCCCAACCTGTGTGAGACCTTAAAGAAAACACGGTTCCCAACCTCGAACTCAAGTGGTTGCTGGTGCTTATTAGCATAGGACTGCTGTCTAGATTGGGCTGTCTTCATTTGCTTCCTAATAAGTTTTATCTGCTCTGTAGTCTCCTACACAATACGTGGTCCAAGAACAGCTTCCTCCCCTGCTTCAAGCCAACACAATGGTGAGTGAAAAGGCCTACCATATAAGGCTTCATATGGAGCCATCTCAATGGTAGCCTAGAAGCTATTGTTATAACTAAACTTGACAAGAGGAATGTGTTTCTTCCATGAACCACCAAAATCAAGAACATAGGCACGTAACATATCCTCTAGTACCTGTATAGTCCACTCGGTATGTCCGTCAGTCTGTGGGTGATAGGCCGTGCTCAAAAGTACCTGCGTACCCAAGGACTTCTATAAACCCTGCCAGAACTGAGATGTAAAATGAGGATCTCTATCCGAGACAACAGAAAGAGGTGCTCCATGAAGGCACACTATTTCCATGACATACAGTCTTCCCAAGTCATCAACTGTGAAGGTCTCCCGCACAGGTAATAAATGTGCGTCCTTCGTCAGACGGTCGACGATAACCCATACTGCATCATTGCCATGAGGTGACATGGGTAAACCGGTTACAAATTCCATAGAAACATCATCCCATTTCCACTCCGGAATGGACAGTGGCTGCAAAAGCCCTACCAGACCCTGATGTTCTGCCTTCACCTGCTGACAGGTGGAACAACACGTGATAAAACAAGCTTTCTCCTGCTTCATGTTAGGCCACCAGTACTATCGTCACAATTCACGATACATTTTGGTGATGCCTGGGTGAACTACGCATGCTAAGGCATGGAAATCCCCCATTAGCTCCTCTATTATGTATGTTGGGACCCATACACTCTCATGTAAAAATAATATATCACCTTCATCCATGGTCCAATCTATAGAACCATCATCAGCGACACTTTCTCGTAGAACAAGGCCTTACGGATCTGATAACTGTCTTTCCCTGACCCGTTCCAAAGGATTAGATGTCCCCGCTAAGTCTGAGAGAACAGTTTTACCCTGACCCTCTTGAAACTCAACGTGCATCTCTGAAAATAGGGCCATCGGATTCCACTCTTCATTAGATTCCCGAACAACTTGTGACTGAGTTTTCTGACTCAGCGCATCAGCTACTGAATTTCCTTTCCCAGAAGTGTAGGCCAGTTCAAAATCAAAGGATTGCAGGTACTCAACCCACATATTTTGCGTGGTATTTAGATCCCCTTGAGTGAAGATATATTTGATTCTTTTGTGGTCAGTGAATAACACAAAATTCTCTCCTAACAAATAGTGTCTCCAACAGCGTAAGTCATGTAACCACTATGAGCTCGAGGTCATGCGTCAGATAATTCCATTCATGAGCCTTCAACTGACGAGAACCATACGCAATGACTCGCTCGTCTTGTATCAAAACAACTCCAATCCCAACACATGACGCATCACAATAGACCATATAAGCTCTGCCTAGCTCCAGAAAGATCAATATCAGTGCTTAAGTTAGTCTGCCCTTTAGTTCTTGAAAGGCTACTTCACAAGGTCCTGACCAATCGAATCTCACCCCCTTTTTGGTCAAAGCTTTAAGCAGTGCTTCTAGTCATGAAAAGTCCTGAATGAACCTCATATAATATTCAACAAGCCCCAAGAAACTTCTGATATCAAAGATGTTCTTGGGATGCTCCCAAGAAACTACAACACTCACCTTCTCAGGGTCAACTGAAACTCCAGACTCAGAAATAATGTGACCTAGGAAGTGAACCTTATTTATCCAAAAGTGGCATTTATTGAGCTTAGTATAATGCTGATTATCTCTTAGTGTATTCAACACGATCTCAATATGGGTTTCATGGTCATGTCTCGAGCGTGAATAGACTAAGATATCATCCACAAATACAACCACAAAAGAATCAAGGTATGGGTGAAAAATCCGATTCATAAGAGCCATAAAAACTGCAGGTTCATTCGTAAACCCAAAAGGCATGACTAGGTACTCATAAAGACCATACCTTCTCTTGAACACCGTGAGAGGTATGTTCTAAGTCCTAACACACACCTAGTGATAGCCTAACCTCAAATCTATCTTTGAAAACACCTTTGCTCCTTGGAGCTGATCGAAGAGGTCGTCAATTCAAGGTAAAGGATACCGATTCTTAATAGTCAGCTGATTTAAATTATGATAATCCATGCAAAGACAAAGGGTACCATCTTCCTTCTTGGAAAAGAGAATCGTTGATCCCCAAAAAGAAGTACTGGGACATATAAAGCCTTTTCCTTCTAGGTCCTCCAGCTTACTCTTGAGCTCCAGTTGTTCCTTAGGTGCCATCCTATAAGGAGGAATGGTCACTGGTGCTACACTTGGGATAATCTCAATAGTAAAATCCACCTCTCTCCATGGAGGTAGACTAGATAAATCATCAGGAAAGACATCACTAAAATGATCCACCACCGAAGGATAAACAGAGGGTTGTAACCCTTGGTCATCGAGATAAATACTGGCAACCTGTGCCATGGAACCACCTAAACTCTGGTGTTCTGGTCTCGCTCATGTCGCACTAAGATCCTATTCTCCATTATGCATATGTGTGTCTCTATCTAGTGACGTGAACTCCACCCTCCGATGATAGCAGTCAATCTGGGCTCTATAGGGAATTAACTAGTCTATCCCGATTATTACATCAAAACCTGTCATATCCAGAATATACAGGTTCCACACGAAAAGGTAACCACCCACCCCGAGGGGAAAATTATGAAAATAATGAATGCCCTCTGAACGGATACCTAATGGGGTATCTAACGTGATCATGCCATGATATGACTCAATGTCGAGGCACCAACTTCTAATAATAGCCTCTGATATAAAAGAGTAAGAAGCGCCTGTGTCAAACAAAGCAGATACTAATGTAGAGGCAAGTAGAATCATACCTCGTACAGTAGATGGTTTGGCGTACTGCTCCTGTGGCATAGGTTCGATTGCATAAAACTGGATGGTACCACGGCCCTGAGTCATAGCCTGACCACCTTGAGCCGACCTGCCCTACTAGCGCTAAGAGTCATACACCTGATTACCTCTTCCTCGACTGCCAACACGGCCTGATCGGCCGACGGTATTCTAGCCACCTGACTAATGTGATCCTTCCGATCCATCACCAGATCGTGGAGTAGGTACAGATCCCTGCTCACTAGGCCTTGGGGGAGATGTCCTGTAGAAACGGTGGAGATGACCCAACCTACCACAACCTCTACACTCCACTAGATTTCACGTACACTGACTCCTCATATGTCATGGCACCCCACATTTGTGACAGATAGGAGTACCACCTGAGAAAAGGGTCTGACCACCACTAACACCATGAGAGTCCTTAAAACACCACTTCATCCTAGAATCAGATCCACTGGAACCCTTAGGTGGCGAACCGCCCGGGTTCACACTGTCTGATTATCTCAAATTCCTCTCTGTGATCAAAGAGTGATTGACAATCTCTGAAATGGTCATCAACCTGAACATGTTAACCTGCGACCGGATGGTGTAACACAGCCCATACTGAAAACTCCTAGCGCCCGTGAGATCATCAGCAGCTAGTGTAGGAGAAAAATTCTATAACTCAGTGAAACAGGATGAATATTCCATGACTGTCATGGTCCCTTGTTACAGATTCATAAACTCCCTAGCTATGTCTGCCCTCAATGTCTGGGGAACGAAATAATCCTAGAAGACAGTCTGGAAATTAGTCTAGATCATATATCTCTGCTGGCCCGACTGGGTGATGACATCCCACCACCTCTTGGCTGAACCACGTAGCATATAAGCTGTGAGCTTAACCCTCCTCTCTCGAGGGGTCTCAAGGTGCTCGAAGATGGTCAAAATAGCTTCTAACTAGAAATCCGAAGCAAGTGGTCCGCCATCTCCCGTAAATGTAGGAGGATGTTGCGACTGAAACTCATGGGTCAAATCTTCCATACTCGGGGAAGGTTGCACTCCACCTTGCATACTTTGCATCATACGCAAGAAGCTCACACGGAACTGGGCATCGGCGCCCATCTCAGGAATAGCAAGAGGAGACACGGGTGGCTCGATAGGAAGATCAACTGGCGGCTCAGAGCCCGCAACCTCAGGAACGTGATCATCGTAGCCTTCAGCATGCGTGACTTGAGGACCTCTCAGAGGCATAGTGCTACAATTCCAAATGAACGTCTCAAAAGAAGAAACCAACAAATTAAAGGTTGAAATATTGAAGCTAGGATAGGATCTAAGCCTTCCTACCCCTAAGATCACCTATCCACACCCATAAGAATTCTTAGTAAAACATGCAACTATTCAGATTTAACTTAATCCAGTGGAATGGAATTTTCCAACCCATAAGGGCCCATACTCTTCATGAACTAAAAGATGAAACATGCTTGGATGTCATTTCTCATTTACTTGTGCTAATCAAGTATTTGAATTTCCTTTAAATCAAATGATTGGTTTTGTTGGAATGTCATTTTCCAATCCAAAAGGGACCATACACCTTATGAACCAAAGAGTGACACACACCAAAACCACATCATTCCTCAATTCACAGCCTGCAAGAAGGGTTAGCATAGTTTCACACATATTAACAAGGCCTAGAAATAAACAACAGGCAATGCTCACTGAAAATTCAAACATGGCATGAAAAGATTCATGGCTTAACCATATTGTGTCTATCGTGATGCATGTTCTAATGCATAACCCTCATTTCATCAGGTCGAACCCTGAATCAAAATTCAAATATTACAAATCTCATTAACATTAGAAAACATGTGAAGCACCCAATGGTGAAATGGTATCAATAGTGAATAACAAAATCAATAACAACATAAAATAGGAAACTTGGCCCATACCCCGTACATGGGTTTGTGATGCCCAAGCACGACTCGTGACTAAGTCCCTAAGTGTTCCCAGTCTCCATGTCTATCTTCGCCAAATAGTAAAGCAAGAAAGAAAGAAACCTATGATACCACTTTGTGATGTCCCGGACCCGGCAGCCCCTTAACCCGAGACCCGAGCTCGGTTGACCACCAGACCCCTGGCTCGTCTCCCCATAGGCCAGGGGTTGCCGACTAGCAGCGGGGGTGTAATGGTAAGTCAGTGGGGAGACAGTACCCCCATGTCAGAGTACACAACGGTATAGAAGAATGTAATTAAATAGCGGAAGCACAACTGATGGATACAAAAGAGAAAAAGAAAAAAATACAAACCAAACAATAGAAATAAGGAAAACCCTGATAAATATACAAAATCCACATAGGCAGTTTCTGATACAAAATGGATGCATGGAATGCTGATACAATGGAAATAGATAGAAAACATGATATACAGTAATACAAAAAGAGAAAAAAATTAGTCCACGAGCATCTCTAGCCAAGCTCGGTCCTCTGCTCTGGAACTTAAGCTATAACATATGTATATCAATAACCTGAAGCTGGGACATTTCCCCTACTAGTACCTGCAGCATTAAAGTATACACAGGTACCAAGGAGGCTGCCTGGATAGGGTGTGAGACAAGTCTCAGTAGGCCACCACCAACGGGGTTTATGTGTAATCCAAATAGGTGTTCGCAAAATAAACAGTGTGTAGTAAACTGAAAGTAAGTAAATCAAAGTAATAAACAACCCTCCCGCTCAGGTTCCGGGAGGACACCTTGTGGGTCTACCTCCTTCAGCTCATGGATGGTATTATGAACAATGACCAGGGTATAAGTACATAGATATAGGTTATCACTGGAACGAGGTAAGCATGCCTCTCGTCCATAAGAACTGTAGTTGGCATGGGGAAGAATGCCTCCCACCCATAAAGGTTATATAGGCACGAGGTATAAATTCCTCTCATCTTATTACACAGAGGTTCATCTAGCATGGGGTAAGAATGCCTCCCACCCACACATGGAGATTCATCTGGCACGGGGTAAGAATGATTCCCTCCCACACACAGAGACTTATCTGGCACTGGGTAAGAATGCATCCCGCCCACACACGGAGGTTTATTGGGCACGGGGTAAGAATGCCTCATGCCCACACATGGAGGTTCAACTAGCACGGCGTAAGAATGCCTCCTACCCACACACAGGTTATCACAAGCATGTCAATTCAGTATGGAATAACCATGCACATCATAATATATAAGGCAATCCATCTTATATTATATCACATTAACAAATCATGACATTTCACAATCACATTATAAGGAAAACATACATCTCAATTCCTTAAAAGGGTTCAGGCTATCTCATCCTAGCCAACCTCAAACCAAACCATCTCATTTTCCTGACATGGAAAATCCTGTTCAAGACATAGCATTAAGGTCCAAAGGTAAAAAGGGGCCAAAACTCAAGGCATATCTCCTATGGCTGACCACTCCCGGTCCAGTCATCTAAATACCCTAAAAAGGTTATATTCATCAATATCATACCACACGGGTCATTTAGAAATGAAGCAGTCATTTCAATTAAGGGGTTTGGTGAAAGAAAAACCACGACACGACGATAATAACTCAAAAAGACGAAAACCCAAAATGAAAACCATGTGACCACCTACCTTAGAGCTGTAGGCATAGGCTCTCTTGATATCGACCTCAGATTCTCAGTAGGTTGGAAGCAATCTGAGTTCCATTCCAATGCCCTGAAAATAGGGCATATGAGCCTACATCAAAATAACAAGACGGAAGGCAAGATTCACCAAGGAAAGAAGGGTGCGTGAGGTAATCCTTACCAAGGTCAATCCAATGCTTCCGTCAAATCAAGATTCAGACACAGGGGGAATAATACAGAAAGAAAAAAGAGGGAGGATGGTTTTGGATCTCAAAAGAGGGCTCCCATGTGTTCTGTCCGTGGGAAGGAGGAAGAGAGAAGGCTTTTAGGCCTTAAAAGAAGGTAAGGAAAAAAATGGTAAATTCACCTAGAACAGGGTCTCACGGTTTAGGAACACATTTTACCCAAACCGTGCACAAACCATGAGAAACTCATTACCTTCAAAATAAAGGCCGCACGACCATACGACCTGGTCCACATGGCCGTGCGCCCCTAGAGGTGCCCCTGTCTGCAGCCGCACGATTTATCCCAAACTGTGCGTAGACCTTGTGCTGGCCATGCACCACTGCCTGTAAGCCCATTTCTCAAACTCCCAGGCTCCGAACCAACCCCGGAAACTTCACGGACCTTCTTTAGGGTGTTACACACATTAAAAAAGCTTAAAGGAAAGATTTTAAAGAAAAAATAATGATCCGTACCTTTTCCAAAGAGTCGGGTCATTACACCATCTTTAATAAGCTACAAAAACCAAGCCAGAAGATTTACCACTTAAAAAGTGATTTTGGGGAAACCTCAGGGATGTTTTTGGCTTTATTGTATGTCATCATGACATCAAAGTTTACCCTAATAAAAAAATATATCCTTAGAATGTCACCTCCTCAAAACCTCAAATAGTTAAGAGGAATTCAAGGAAACTCAGCCTACATATGGTGATTTATAGCCAACCTCACAGGAAAGTGTTTGTCCTTTACCAAACTGATGAAGAAATGGGTCACATATATGAGGAACTATGACTGTCATGAATCATTTTAAAAACTGAAGAAATACATCTTAACAAAATCCTTTCCACAATGTGACTACCCTGATGTGATCACTAGGTTCCTTCCTTGCATAAAATAAAAATTCTTGGAATGAAAAAAATCTTTTATTATCTTAGTAGAACCATTCTTGATACTGAGACTCATTATTTAGATATCGATAAGAGCTACCTGGAATTAATTTTTATGGTTTAGAAACTGAGGTACTATCCGCAACATAATGAACTAAAATTGGTCTCTCACAATATCTCACTCAAATATATCCTCAGTCATCTTTTGTTGACTAGATGTCTAGCATGGTGGAAAATTATACAGTAACAATTTGATATAAAATTTATCCTTCAAAAAGTAGTGAAAGTTCAGGCCTTATTAGACTTACTTGTAGAACACCTATATGAAAAAAAACATCATTGAATACAGAGTTTCTGGATGAAGATATATTCTCCATTCAAGGAAGACCCCAAATATGAGAAATGTATTTTGATGGTACATCCTGGAACCCAATGGGGAGGAAAATGGATGACCTTAAAATCAATAAAATCAGTTTAGGGATCATGCTCATTTCCTCAAAAAAGGAAGTTTTACCTTACTCTTTAATGTGGTCAGAAGGATGTACCAATAATGAGGCAGAATATCAAGACCTCTTTGTTGGCGTAGAAATGACACTCTACATATTAGTGGACCACCTAGAGGTGATAAGTGATTCAGACTTGGCAATTAAAAAGATCAATGAGAATTATAAAACCATAAAAGAAGAGTTAATATCCTTAATTGACTGCGTCTGAGGGTTGATGGCAGAATTACCCTTAGATCCAACAATTGTTTACATCTCACGGTCATATAATTCCCAAGAAGACGCATTGGAAAATGAAACTGCAGCTCCAGAAGATCCAAACTAGGATGATCGGTCATCATCATTTCCCATCACCTAATGGTCTCTCCTTTTATTCTAGTTATAATGGTGATGATCAATGAATTTTGTCCTATCCCTGAACCATATGGTTCTACAACTTGGTGGATGATTTGAATCCTAAGCTACCTTAAATATGGATTACTCCCTCTTGATAGGGATATGAAAGAGAAAATCTAGAAGCAAGTAGTCAATTTCACTCTGTACGATGGCCCGAATCACCTGAAATTCCTCAATAAATGAATATTTGATGGAGTTCTTATCATATGTATCAAATAGGAAGAGAATTTGGCTATTATGTAAATAGTACATGTGGGAACCTATGGTGCCCACTAGTTAGGGTATAAGCTTTCAGATCAAATCCTAATACTTGGATACTTTTGTGATTCGATGACATAGGATTACACATAAGTCACAAAGACATTTCATTTATATGAGGTGTATGCCAAATTCATCCATAAATCCCCAGAGTTACTACATACATCCAAATATTCTTGTCCATTTTCTATATGGGGAAAGAATTTTTTGGGGATATACTCTCCAGCTACGACCAAGCAGTTAAAATGCTTCTTAACTGATATTGACTTCTTCTCCAAGTGGTCCTAGGAAACACACCTCAAAGAATTTGGGGCCAAAATCATTTTGTTTTTTCATGAAAGCAAACAATATTACTAGATTTGGTGTCCCTCACACAATATTTATAGAAAATGACACAAACTTCTATTCTTATAAGCTGGAGAAGCTATATCAGGAGTACAATATCAAATCCAACCATTCATCCAACTATCATCCAACAACTAATGGATAAATAGAGGACTTCAATAAGATACTATAAAACATACTCCAGAAGATGGTGGATGTGGATATAAATTATTGGCTTGACATGCTCTAGTATGCCATATGGGCTTAATATAATATGACCCATATGACCACATGGGCGACCTCATACTCATTGGTATATGGAACAAAAGCATCCCTACCCATTAAATTCCAATTTCCATAACTTTTTGTTTCCATATGTGACTAGCTATCCACATATGAGTAATATTAGAAATGATTTGATGAACTGAAGCAGATTGATGAGAATAGATTTCAAACCTTTCATCAATTAGAAGTCTATCAAAATCGAATAGCATGAGCATTTGACAAGAAGGACCACCTCAATTATTTCCTCATTGTACAACTGGTATTGGTCCTTAACACTCTAATGATAACATGAAAGAAGCCTCCAAATCTTGAACCAAAGTTGGAGGGACCTTACTCCATATACAAGGTCTACTCTAACAAATCTTATTTCTTAATCTCAATTGATGGAGAGATTATTAAGACCAACACAAATGAAAGATTCCTAAATCAATATTTCTTGTAATAACATGACTCATGTCCAAGCTTCAAGATGTTATACTGTGTAGTTGGTCTTTATTGTATGAACATATAATGCATGAAATCATGTTTCTGTCGCATGATGTTAAACTGCATGACATCATCGTCCTTATTGAACTATAATAAAATTCATGACATATGGTCCTAGTTGTATGACCAAAAACTGAATGAAACAATTCTTCCTCACTGCATGAAATTAAACTAAATGGTTAACATCCCTCTTACTTTCTATTAAGTAAACCTCGGAAAACCATGAGACAAGACACACCTTGCGATTCCTTATATCCAAGACTCCATCTCACATATAAGTTCAAACCACATCCCTCTAACCCCTCAGTGGGTCAAGATGCCCTCTTGGTTAGAAATGATGAATAAAGGATGAGAAGCTCCCATTCTTAAGCCCCACCCCCATGGGTCCTCGTTATGGGTATAAGTCCCAACAATATCACATCCTTATTGAATGAAAATAACCTAAATGATCCTGTAAATAACTATTTGTATACTGATTCTAATTCCAAAGAGATATGTAGTGAGGCTAGGAACTCCCATCTCAGGTCTAGATATGATTAAAGAAAATAAAACCCCCTTTTTTTCCTATGTACGAGTCCGATTTTCACATGAAAATTCTCATAACATATGGTTTGATTATCATCACAATGTGATGCGTAGTGACACCTAGAACTCATATATTGGGTCCAAACATCATTCCAAAAAGTAATAAACCCACATTTATTTATGTTAACACCTGATTGATGTGGGGAACCATTCTACAGAACTATACGTGGCTTGTTTATTGTCACAACAAGATACGTATTGACACTCGGATCCTGTATCTTGGTCCATATAGAATATGTCTTTCATGTCAGTTGAACCATGTCTTTACCGTAGGACGTTAAACTGCACTCTCAACATCCTTGTTCATAATGATAAATGGAATGATCTTTCATGAACTACATATGGATTTATCTCATCCCCATGATATACATAGTGACACCCAGATATCAAATATCAGGTCCAATCACAAAAAAACCCTCACTCATTGTGCTCCGGTCCGAACTATATAGAGAACCTTTTAAGAACTATGTGTGGCTTGATTATTGTTCCAAAAAGAAACATTGTGATTCCTAGGTCCTATTCTATGGTATATCTATAATACCCCTTTTCAAGTTGGGAAGCCTTCATCCTTGCCGCATGGCATTAAACTGAATAGTTATTCATGAACTATGTGTGTCTTCATTCTCATTCCATTAATATACACAGTGACACCCCAATTTCAATATTTGGGCTCATCTACAACATGTACTTTCTTTTACATTAGTTCATCTTCATCCTCTGCAGATGAAGATGTTTGGATCATATCTCATCACGCATGGGATTTAAAGAACTATGTATGGATTGATTCTCATCCAAATGTGATATGTAATGATGTTTGGATCATATCTCATCACGCATCCACCATAAAATCTAAATGACCCGGTCATTAACTTGTATTTCCTTTGTGTTGTGGAAGAAACCATTACCGATCCTTGTTTCTCACACTGAGCATAGCTCACATGGGCTAAGTATTTTTGGTTAAAGGATTCCCTTTATAATTAAGGAATATCAATTCACATTGGGGTTACCATGGTCTTAGCTACAAGACCATAAAAGGAACACTGAATTTCATCATTTCATGATAATAAACTACATTATTTCCTCAATTACTATGTGTGGATTGATTCTTATTTCAATGAGATCCATAGTGATGTTCAGATCTTCAATCCTAGGCCTAGACACAACACAATCTAGAAAATTACCCCACTCTCCCATGTATGAGTAAAATCTATGCGAGGGGATACAATATGGGTTCTCACCTTATGCATGAATCCTTATTAAAAAACGCCCATTTCCTCCACACTAGAATTCAATCAGTGCTTGGGATCTTTAGTTTAGAACTACATGTGGATTGATTCTTTCTTCAAAAATATACATAACGCCTCTCGAGTCCCATGCCTTGGTTGAGCCATAGTATTCCCTTGCTCTTCACATTTAGACACATTCGTCCTTACCACATGACATTAAACAGGATGGATAATATCCGGAACACATGAATTTAAATTTCATGGTATCTCAAGAACTAGGTATGTATTTATTATCCTTCCAATGAGATATTTGGGGATTCCAAGGCACAATTTTTTAGTCATCTCCATAGGGTAAAAAAGATTACCTCTATCCTGGGTACAAACAAATATATATATAAATAAATATATATATTTGAGTTCTTAATTTGGTTCCACTCATTAGGGGGTTCACTAAGGAATAGGGATGTCCTCTTCTATATATGAGTCATATATATTTAGGGTAATCTACAATTCATGGAAAATATCAGTCCAAAAACATCCTTTGTGCTCAGATATATCTCTTCCACATATCATACTCCTAATGTTTTAAACTTTCAGATCTCTATAATATTTCTCTAGCTTTGGTGATAGATCGTTTGATACTCGAGGACTCCTTTTCCTAACTATTCTATAACACGCCCCAACTAGATTTTTATAAACTATCCCACAAAACTAGGTTTTATCAATAGGATGATATTATCTGAATATTAAATAATACTCCCAAGTTGTTTTTCCATAAAATAACCCACAAAATTGGTTTTTAAAGCAGTGGTAAGTTCACCCTTCTGAGGATCCTCATCTATCCTTGTAATCTTTGGAGACATTATGTTGGAACCTGCAATTCAAATTTTGTTTTTAGTCATCCCTTTCATATTTATCCCATATCCTTTCCCTGATCTTTAAAATGCCCATGACCATGTTTTACAATTTCCTCTTTCATGTCCGAAGTATGCAGAAATGATCTTGGTCTATAAGGCCATTTATCACATATCTTTTCCATAATTATTTCTTTCTAGGAATATGACCTCAAACTACAAGAACCACATTTCCCGCGCTTGGGTCATATAGGTGCAGGGAACTTTTTCCTCTAATTATTTGGTAATTCTGACTTAACATGCTTCTCCATAATTCATATAACTTCATTCCACAATCCAGACTCTATGCAAGGGGAAATCTGAATCTCCAGGAAATTTCTTCATCCATAAACAATAGAATGTCATATTTCCTAATAACTTCTTTGCATTACTATGTTGTAACATGACCTAGATGGATTAGCATCAATGATCCCACAAAATGGGTTTTTTATACAAAGGATGCCACTATTGAATATGTTGTAACATGCCCCAATTGTATTTACATAAAATGTCCCATAAAATGGGGTTTTCAATCAACGGTAAAATCTTCATTGGGAGAGACCTCCCCTATTTCCATAAGACCTTCCTTTATACCACTCCTCAGATATAGAAATCCCTAGATTATAGCTTACCACACTCCCTCCTCATTCCTGAATGTGATGGCACATTCCTAGATTGATTACCTAGAATGGGATAATCATTAATTTTATAGTTAAAGCTAAATACCTTAAATTATATTCTACAGAATTTACTTTATATACGACTATAAATTTCATAGAATAATTTCCTTATTGAATGAATATATACTTCATAGCATAATTTACTTGTTTTATGACATTAATGTGTGTATTATAACATCCTAGTCATGAGATGTGAAATTGTACAATAACTTCCTCACCGTTAGATGTTAAACTACACAATCAATTTTCTGGTTGCTTGATGTTATACTGAATGATGTTTCAACCCTTTTTAGGAATTTTCCTTCCCATACCAAGAACTAGTAATCCAAAAAAATATACCCTCCTCTACACAATCCAAATTCATGTAGGAGCAATTTCCCATTCACGACCAAATACTGATATCGATACTCTCCATTCTCAAAAAATTTCCCTTGGAAAGACCACCCATCTTGGTCTTGAGAAATATGAATCTCTATAAACTCCCCTTATCCATATGTAATAGAATGTCAAAATTCTCAAGAACTCCTTTTCCAAACTATGCTATAACATTCCCTGGTCATTTTTTCATAATTTTCTCACAAATTTCAGGGCCTATCTACCAAAGGATTCCACTATTTTACTATATAGTAACATGTATCAACTTTATTTGCATATAGTCACCCACAAAATGGTTTTTTAACCATTTGTAACTTTATCTTCAAGTGAGACCTCTTCTATTACCTAATTTCATGTTTTAGATTCAGGGACCACAAAATCATGGCTCATGATTCCCCATCAGATATCTAAATAATTTTGGAACATTATTTTCAAAAAGCCTTGTTTGGGTCATCATTTAAAAACCTAAGGTCACAGGTGTTATACCTAAAACACTAGTCTTATTAGTCTCACTTTCATTAATTTAAACAACCCATAAAAAGAGAAACAATACTCACTAGATTGAAAACCCACAAAGGGAACTACGGAAAAATGTAGAGTCTCATCTCACTAAAATTGTACCCCATATGGTTTAGAAAAAAATTGAGAAATGGAAAGAAATATGCACAAAATATGTTAGGCTGCAAACCTGTAAAGGGAATCCTAAGAACAATTTGATCATTTCCTCCAAATTCTTCTTTAATAGAATTAGGAAACAATTATGGAAATGAAAAAAAGACACAAATTTTGTAGGATTGTCTATATGGCCTTAGAAATAGTCGAACTATGCTTGCTAGGCCCTAATACTTAGGAAACATTTAGAGCATCCTTTTACATTTGAGATAGCTCTAAAGCCTATCGATTGATATTGGAATGTGTTAAAGTTTCCTAAAGATACTTTATAACCATATTTGTTTCTAAAGAATCATATTCTGGGGGGGGATTCATTTGACATTGTGAGATGTGTTCCATGTACTTTTCCATAGAATTAATTATGTGACCATCACTTACACAAAAATTATAGAGTTTTAGTAGAGGCATGTCCCCATGACAAAATAATATTTAGGTTGGGTTTCCATTTTCCATAAGACTACTCCACAATGAGAGATAAGTGGGAAGAACCCCCTCTAGTATTTGGACATGGATTTCTAAGATCAATGACAAAAACGTTTTGACACATTAAAATGAAATTTAGACATTTATTTTGAGAAAAGTTGGTGTATTAATTGTGTCAATAAGCATATATCTCTTCTCGAGCTTCGATTTTCTTGGTCATGGGGCCTAAACAGGCATAAATATCAAAAGTTATGGCACTCAGAAGATGGAATTTTTTTATAAAGGAATTTGCATCACTGTGCAATAAATTCACACATTCCCATTAGCATAGGCCTATTCACATAGGCCCATCAGTGGGTCTATAAATAGAAACATCCCCCACAAATTTTGAGAGGACAATTGAACTAAAGGATGGTGAATCTAGGATAGGGCTTTGGTCATGCAACTCCTTCTCCCAAGTAGTCCATCACTACTTGGGTGACCTACCATGGCTTGCTATCACTAGGGTGAGGCCCCTAACCCAGCACCTGGGTGACCCACACTTAGGCAATCCTAACCTGGGATAGGTGGTCCAATATAACATGGTACATCTTGGGTGAGGTATATCTTGTGTGACCCATACCTGGGGGACCCTCATGGGAAACCCACACCTGGGCGACCCACTCCTGGGCAACCCACACCTGGGGGACCCACACCTGGGCGACCTACTCCTCGACAACCCACACCAGGGTGACACAGACCTAGGAAACCCAGACCTGGGAGACCCATACCAAGGGAACCCATACCTGGGTGACCCATACCTGGGTGACCCATACCTGGGTGACCCATACCTGGGTGACCCATACCTCGGTGACCCATACTTGGACAACCCACCTAGGCGACCCACCAAGGTGACCCAAACATGGTCGACCCATACCTAAGATAAAAACCCGGGAAACCCACCTTCGCGACCCCTCTCGTCCATATCGTGGGGGCTGCGCCCTGCACCCCTACTTGAGATCAATGTTGGGCTACAGTTTCATCCCTTTGGGTTGGTATCTTTGCTACCTTCACTTTCCACCATGAAAAATGGAGAGTCTCACCCTGCACTTTTTTTCATGGTAGAAGGATGTATTGAGTTTGACACATACAACCCCAACTCTCATTCCAAATCACCACGAGTTGATACACTCCTCATGGTTCCTAAATAATGGAATCCTCCTTTGATTTAATCCCAAACTATTACAAAGGGATTCATCTCTATAGTAATCCCATATCCTTTATTATAAGAGGTTTCACTTTTTCTCAGCCTCACTCCTCAAGGTTCATTTTTGTATGGGAAGTCATACCTAACTATCCTAGATACACAACAAAAGAGGGAAAATCTCATTAGAGAACCTTTTTCTTCTCCTATCACCCCTTCCTCTTCGACCTAAGGAGGAGGAGAAGTGTGTGGTTTGCCGAATCATTTTCTTCTTATTGTTTATCATATTCAAGAATGAATCATTAAGACTTTTGGTCTTATTGGATATCCATGATAATGACACCCACATTGTTGGATGCATGTTTCAGAAGAGAATATTCTTTCAGATCTTCCTCTCTCCTTCCTTCATAGTCCCACAAAATCATGGGTCATCAAGGATATATATCTAACCATGGGGAAAAGTGTATTGTGTGGTTTTTAAGATCTTACATTTTCTCTTTCTTCTCACACTGATCATGACTCACATGGGCTTATAGGTTGATGGTGGTCATGACATCCACATGATCTCAAACCTTTTAGGCCTCATTCAAAGTATAATCCCCAACCAACTAGGGAATCATCCTTAGGAATATGGTTCTAAATTCAAACATTGGGATTCCTATTTAGGAATAATCCCCAATCATAACACCACACACACCCATGGGCTTCAAAATCACGTTTAATCCCTAATAAAGCCTGTAAATAACCACGAGTCGAGGAATCCCATGTAGCCCCTTTCCACAAGGCATTATTTTCACGAGTAAGTCCCAAATTAATCCTCTCAAAGGGCCATACTACCCTATGAGACAAACCTTCAGAGGGATTCCATAGGTTTTGGTCATCACAACCGAACTATGTGGGATTTTAATCCAATAAAAACATGATACATAAGAAGCCTCCCTAAGGTCCAAACCCAACATCCCAAATCAACACTACTCTCTCTGGGCCACATTTTTAGTAGGGTCTAATTCAAACTGAAAATTCATATCCATTATGGGTTCCCTAGGAAACTTCAGCATAATTCCCACAGAAAACTTTTACTAGGTACCTTTCAGTTAGAAATTCATCCCACATGATGCTAAATTGTAGAGTTGTGTCCTTATCATAGTACCTTAAAAGACATGATGTGTCCTGGTAAGTTGCGCTGAACTATGTGGTTTCTAATTCCTTTCACAAAGATATATAAGAATCCCATATAATGGGTAAAATATATATACCAAAACAAATCCCATCTCCATAAGTGATGACCCACTCTTTAGTGCCCCACTGTGTGTCTAGAAGACTAGTATCATCGTAATAGTGACCAAAGAATATCTAATCAGTAAATAAGAGGATAACATTAATGTAGAGTCTCAGATAAATAAAAATATCTCCATTGATGAAGAACCTCAGATATAGACATATGACTTTAAGTTACATAAATGCTAATAATTGATTTTTAATTCAATTATAACACACATCATACCCAGGAATTAATGAAGTATTTGTGAACATATCATAAATATATAAGAGAGTCTCATAGTAGGAAAAAATTACCCAAAGGGTGTGATGAACCTGAACTCCCATCATCGTAACCAATGCGAGTTCTTAAGAAATGTTGGAAAAAATCCACAATGAGTTCCTACCATTATAAGGTAGGTCCCTCATGGAAATAACACCATTGGGTATTTCCATTTCCACAAAAAAAACCCGTTGAAAACCGTTTGAAAATAGTGAACCTGAAGTGTATGATTTCACAAAACTCAACCTCATGAAATCAGCTGTCGGTCGATACATTTGCTATTGGATAAAAACATGAACCATTATTTTAGAAGGTAAAAATATAAATAGATAGATAAAGTAAAAAAATACAATGTTGAAAAAAAAACAAATCTCAAGAAAGAAATCATAAGTTGATGCGTCTAAATCACTTAAACAAATAATTTTTCACAATTTAGTTCTTTGATAAAGATCACATGAGAATGATAAAAGTTGTAGTAGAAATATTAAAAAAATAAATTTCTTATATCAGATGTATCAAATATTTCAATCACGTTCCTTCGAAAGGAATTTATAAATGAAATCCCAATGGTTTTCTCATGATGTCCATGATCATATTCATGTGGGTTTCTATATTTAAATCTACCCATTAATACTGTAAAATAGTTTCCAAAATATAGAAACCAACATGGCAAAAATAAACAAGAAGGGATAGTAATAATAATATTATTAAATAAAACAAATTTAAATAATTTGATAATCTTTGTAAGATACAATTTTGCAAGATAATTTTTTTTTCATAATATAGAAAAACTTTGTAAGATATATGTTTGTAAGATACAAATATTTAATAAGAAAGTTTTTTTTCAATAGATAAAAATATCTCATATGATAAAAATTCTCATAAGATAATAATTTACGTATGATGAAACTCTAAAATTTGATTATTTAATACCTTACCTTCCATTTGAAAGTAAAACTTCAACTACTTTTCATAGATGCAATATTTTCAGGTCTCTTACTCTATGCTTCCGATCTTCAGTATACCCTTAGTATCTACAACCGCCACTCCCTTTTCACTTAAGTGATCCAGATGTCCATGCCATAACATTAACAAAGTTACTTCTCGAACATTAATTATACCTTTATATACTTCTATAAGGTATAAAGTCTTGTCCTTCACTCCTTTGGATATGAACATGGAACCAGATTATATTTTTGATGCACTATCCATGAATGTTATACATAAACCTACATTATATCACTATCTCATGAAAATTAAGTTCATTTTAATCCTAATATATTCTACACAACATTAAATTCAATAAAATTTGTGTTCCTCACCTATATCATCATCATCAATGTAAGATATTTTTATTAAGTATAAGGGGTATACATACACACTAAAATGTCAGGGAGGTCTAAATTAATGAATACATAGGGCCTCAACCTTAACAGAAATTATCACAATTAGTGGGAAGTGAACCTAGATTAGACTAAATGATACAGAGATTTCTTTGAATCCTTTTTAAAGAAATTATATCTTCAAAAAAATTCTCTTTCCTCTATGTATGATTTAGGATTTCATAACTAATAAACTCCTTGCATCTTCAAATAATATAAATAATAGACTAGGGGGTCACAACTTATTTGGAGGGAGTTGTATGTAACTAATGAGTCTATTTAAATCTCTGTGATGGAGATATTATTAGAGAGGAAAATATCTAGACCATTAATCAAATCCTTAAACTCTATAAAATGAGATTCACCTTGACCATACAAACTACTAAAAATAATCAGCACTAAACTCCATGAGTCATGAACAATGCCCCCACCTCTCTTAACTCCAATATTGCATGAGTCGTTAGTATTGAAAAGGAATCCATTACAAGAAGGGTTCTGTCTGACCCATTAGCCTCACACAGACCCTTACTAAGAATAAGGTGAGAATATCCTAAAATTAATTATCATTCTCATGTATTGGTAACATTTTTAGTCATTTAGAAGATTCCTTAGATCCACCGTAAGACATCAGACCCAAGTTTTCATCCCCAGATAAGAGCTAGTATGTCCATCCACCAATGAGTTGTTTTTAGCATTCCATATGGTCCAGCAACCAGTGGAAATCAAATTATCCCTCAACTTCCACTCCAAGACTTTTCCTTCCATACCATGAAACCATGATAGGGAGAAGACCTCACTATCATCCACCAGCATATCAATGCAAATAAGGTTCCCAAGTCTATTCTAGAATATTCTTTCCCAATATCCCTAAAAATGTACTTAACTGATTCCTCCTTAGAGATAAAACAATATAATAATTTGGAAACTATAATGATACCTTTAACCTTGATAGTTACATTGTTCTAAAGAGCAAATTCCAGATACACCACCCAAAAAAATTATACTTTATTAGAATTTATTTTCACCATAATAGCTTTCCCATTCTCACATCTGGTCTAGCTTTTAAAGATAAATTATATTCCATGGACAAGATGACCCTTGATGCTTCAACAATTAAGAATATTTTTTTCAATATTAGGGGAATGTTATATGTTATCTAAAATCTCATGCTGATGTGCATGAAGGGTTGTATGAATGAAAATTAGGAAGGTGAAGGATTTCGCAAATGAAACATCAGGGGCCAAGAAACCTAGAAAGTCGATAGATTTTCGAACCCAGATGTGTTTTCGGTATTTGGTCTTTTTACATCCAACTATCCACCTCAATTATCGCTGGAGATTTAGTACATGTTCGCTCAGAATCTTTCACAAGGTGGAAAACATGCCTCTTGGTTCACTAGAAACATCACCAAATTTTTCGTTGATAAATTTTCCCTCAAAAGATCACCCTTCCAATACATCCCATTCCAATTTGTATTTTAGGCTATGCATAACCTAAACCATGTATATGAGTCCAATATCACCAGTCTCCACTGGTTTGGATATTCTAATCCATGATTCCCAAGGTAACCTACCCTCTTTATGAGAATTCCAAAAAAACGACTACATCATTTTTTCAACATTTCTAATCAGAGTTCATGGGAATTTTAGCACCGAGAGAATGTTCATTGGAATATATGAAAGAACCCAATCGGATAACACAATATACCCCCCAAATGATAGGAATTTTCTCTTCTAGTTATGGATGCAGTCATTTTTTGTAATGAGACTCTTATAGTGATGGATGCATATGCCACTCGGAGAAATAGGGGCACCCAAATAATCCATCAGAAATGGATATTTGTTAATTCATAGAAATTCTCCAATATTTTTGGCTCATCACTCAGGGAAGGTTTGGAGTCTTAAATGATACTCTTATCATATTTGATACATTGAACACTCCATTTTAAATATTCCACCATAACCATGGATGTGACCTGAAGAGATATCCTACTCCCATTAATAAAAATAAAAATATCATAAAAAAAATAATATGGGAAATTCCATTAAAGTGATTCCAATATTTGAATGGAACGATTCTTTTGTTATGAATGGAATGGGAAAATAATTTAATAAAATAATCTGGAGTTAGAATGAAGAGGGTAGGAGAAAGAGACTCTCCTTATCTCATGCCTCACACTACTTTGAAAGAACCACATTTCTTGCCCATGAAATTCACCAAAAACCATGTCGAACTAAAGAACCTGAAAAATAAGTGAGAAACCCACCAAGAGAAACCCATGGATGATAATACTTTTAAGATGAATCCCCATTAAATCTAGTCATAAGATTTGTCAATTTCAATTTTAATTTCCATGTTAGATCCCAAAATCTTTTTGTTTATGTTCCCAATCATATCCAATGCAAGAGAAATGGAACCTTGGGTGGACCTTCCTCTAAGGAAATCAAGTTGTTCCTCTAAAATCCACTCTAAAAGATAGCTAGAAAGAATCATATTGATTATACTAGAAAGTACCTTGTATGGAAAATCATACATACTAATAGTTCTATAATTTTTAATAGAGGAGGGGTCCCTATCCTTTGGAAGGAGAACAAGAGTTTTTGCACAAGCCACCCACATAAGACTACACCCCTAGAAACAAATAATGAATAATGTTTACCAGATCATCCTTAACCACCATCCAAGAGGCCACATAAAAATAATTGGGAAATCCATCTAAACCTGGAGAACTCTCTTGATTTAAAGTAGTAACCACCTCCCAAATCTCATTTTCATCTGAGATTCTCTCAAGGTCTAAATTGGAATTATTCTATAACACACTAGGTATATCATCCCATAAGATCAACTAAACTATAGGATACCCATCCTACATGGAATTTTTGACACTCTCAAGGAGATTTTGAAGTTATTTTTGACCATACTTCCCATCACATTCATATCATTGGTGAAAGAGATGTACTCTATGCATATGTTAGGAGAGATAACCCTATTCCTATCTTTTATAAAATCTTGAAAAAACACTATATTTCTATCAACCTCATTCAACCACCTTTATTTGGATCTTTTCTAAGAAACTCATTCTTGTTCAATCAGTATATCTGCTAACTTGTTCTTTTTGTTGGTGAGGTCATTGAATAAAGTATCATCTCAACCCTCTTCAATACTAGATTCTACTAGCGCAATCTCACATTACTCCATTTCCAAATCATAAAATCTAAAGGGATGATTTATGATCCATTATAGAGGTATCATATCAAGTTTCATTTTTTTTAAAACCAAGCCATGAAGTGTCCTACATGGGATTCCTTCAAGAAGCCCGAACCATTGAGTGATAGTTAGGAATCCTTTTACACTATTTAGAGAAGGAGGGATTGTAATCCATTGGATCTCTCTATGAAATATGAACCATAAGGGGTGAGTGATACAAAATAGTGAAAAACAGATGAAGGATATCAGTATTAGAAAATTTAGAGTCAAGATGAATATTAGTTAAGAAACGATCAAGCCTACACCACAGACAGTGGCCTCCATTCTAATTTTTTCACCTGATAAATTTATCCATAGAAAATCCTAGGTCCCAAATTCCTTTCCAAGACATTAATGACCTAAAATCATGCATATTAATCCAGTGATAATACCCTCACCATTTTTCTCAGAGGGATCAACTATAACATTGAAATCTCCTCTGATCAGCCAATCCATGTTCTCCAAATCCAATTGTTCAAGGTCTCTCCACAACTACTCCCTTCGCCTCAGGTCACACATAGAATAAACAAAAGAGATGATGTAGGAATTGTTTCCATAGCCCACCTTCACTATGATATATTGATCAGATACGTCCATAAGATCTATAGAGACCGATTTCGTCCAAAAAATATAGATATGGTGGTTCATTGGCTCACCATGCATGAACTAATATAATCCAATCTTATTAAAAAAAATTAAATCATAGAATAGATCTGTTTGGGTTCAATAATTACCACAATTGAAGATTTATTCTTGGATATTTTAGTGGATAGAAAATATGTTTTCAATCATTCCCCTAAGGAAATGATAGTTCCATACAACAACAAGAAATAATCGGAACAAGGTGAACCTAGATTTGACCCTCAACAAGGCATGAATTTTATATTAATGAACCGGATAGAATGATCCCTTCTTGGAATGAGACTTCGTGCATACTCCACTCGGAACCAAAGTAGGAGAGAGAGATAAAATTTTCAAATCCTTGATGAAATATGATAATGTACTATGTGAGATAGAAACATGAACTAGAGAGATGGTTATCGGGATTGGATCATATGAGATACTATCCTAAAAGATATCCTTCTGTCTATAGGGGGCCTCACTAAGTTATTCATCAATAACATCATCAGATTCAACTGGGGAAATAAGCACACCGGGAGAGGTATAACTGGGACAAGAAACCATGGGTAATATCTCCATTCCACAGACTGAAGATATGTCTTGATCCATTGGGTTAGCATGAATCTGCCTAGTATGAAGAAGGAAAAGAAGGCTTGACTTTTAGGGAACCAATGCTAGGTAAGGGGGTGGCTTGGGCATGATATTAGTAGATGCAAGTGGTAGAATAGGAAAATCATGAAAATATTCATGTAAATAAATACAGGTATAATTAGTATCACCATAGAAGATGGATGATATGACATGAGTAGGGATGACCTTATGAAATCATTTAGCTGGGGAAACTAGAGGGGACATGGAGAGAAAATCCTAAGGTAGCTGTTGTTACTCCGCTAGACCTTCAAATTATTGCCTACACACTGACACATCATGAACATGGATGTGACAGTGATTTCAAGAACCATAATATAATGGGATAAGAATGGTATTTCCACCAATATGAGGCACCTTAAACTCAGAGAAGGATCTGGGAGATTGGGGCTCGAGAGAGATCCATGGAAATAAAAATCCATGAAACTGATGTCTCCTGGAGCTACAACGTCCACTCATGCTCATAGAGGAACTATACAAGAGAGTACCCAATCCTTCACATAAGGAAGATGTTGAAGAAAGGAAGTGGTAACCTAGGGAGAATCACCCAATCTACCTCCATAGAGGACTCATTCTTGAGATGCACATCCATGTACCATCAGATGATTTTGAACCGCCAACGACCAATGGATCGGGATCCAAGAGACTAGGCCATAAAAAAATCTTCCTAGGAGGTAAGGATGATGTAGAATGAGTGTTTTTTGAGGTTTGAGAAGGTAGAAGGAGCACCCATGCCCTAGGATCTCATGAAATATTGAAACAACTGGAGAGGGGATTATCTACCCCAAATATCCCCACCATGGTCCATTTGTGTAGATCTTATGGCTCTTAAAAATATGAGAGAGGCAAAGAGAGTGAAGGGGATCCATTCACCAAATCAGACCGAACCATCGAGGCTGGAATTTCTGGAAACTGAAGATTAAGTGATGACCGACAAGAGGGTGTCGACTGAATTATAAGTATTCCATATGACTCCCATTTTTCTGAGCTTAGAAGTGAGGTTCCATCATTAGGATTTTCTTTGGACTAATCTGAATCTGAACTCAAGTAGTTACAATTTGAGAAAGACTATATATATGAGAAGTTCAAACATGTGGAGATTTCCATTGGATCCATACTAGCTAAAACACCACCCAAAACTAAAACCAGAGCTTATTTGATGCATACGTATTATTTAGATATCACAATGCATTATGTAAATATAAATTACGATTATATAAAAATGTAATTAAATATTTATATATATATATATATATCATGATTTTTATACTTTTTGGAAGGTCATTTTTTACTCAATACACATTATGCTTAAAATGTATTTTATAGAAATTAGAATTTTATTTCAAGGAAATGTGTTCATTATGATTGAATAATAACAAGATATATAGATTTTAAAAGTTATCACTAGATGAATTAGTAATTTTTAGGATAATGAATATTTAATAAACCAAATTTTGTTTTTCAATAAAATTGGTTTCTCTATATTTTATGTTTTTAATTAAAAAATTATAATTATTTTGATGTGAATTTGAAAAAACTACCAAAATTTGGGATCTATCAATTAAAAATTAACCTAAGATTAATTTTTAATATTTTTATAAAATTATAAATTTTTAGGTAAACGGTTCATATTTTTTTTTAAAATAATATGGATTTTACAACATTACAAGTATATTATTTTGAATTGGAAATTTAGGAAATATTTTTATAAGATTAAATATGTATTTTTAATTGATTTTATAATTAAATATAATTATAAACCCTTATTTGACATTTTATAATTTAGGTTATATTTAAAAAACATTGTTTTTAATACATTATATATTTAGTATTTTAAAATTTATTTTTACCTCTTTTAAAAATATAATAAAACAAAATGAATTTGAAATTTTTATCTGTTAGATCCAAATTATATAATAAATACTATTTTATTTTTGGGAATAAAGGAAAAATTACCATGTTAAAAACTAGTTAACATGGTGAAAAAATTGGTAAAAATGAGTAACCAAATACATAAGGGACAAAAAATATCAAAAATAAATTTTAATTGACCTTTTGAGGCCTACATAAACCTTATATATTCTTCTATTTATTAATAAAAAAATTTGATTAGTTTTTTTTAGAGTGACTTTCCATTTTTGAAAAGTTTTGGGTATTTATAAAAAAAAAACTACTTTTCACTTATAAAAGTGGATCGCCTCTCCTCACATCCCCACACACAAGAACCCCATTATTTCATAAAAAACTTTACTAAAATATTTCTTAAACAAACCTATATACCTTGTGTTGGTTTTTATATTCTCAAAATATCATTCCAAAAAGTTTTGATGCCCTTTGGAAAGACAATGGCTCAAGTAGTGAGGTATAGATTTATAACTACTTATTCTACATTTATTTTTTCCTTATAGGGATTTATTATTTATAAAATTTATTTCAACCATGTTAAAATGGTAAAATAAATTTAATTATTATACGATTAATTTATTATAATTATTGTACAACCTTTAACCACACTTACCCTTTTCCACAATAAAAGTGAAAATGATATTTGTGTGTGCGCGAACTACTATCTCCACAAAACATCATGTTTCGTTTCACTTAAACACCATACACCAATGTAATTATTGTTGAATTTAATAAATAATTATGATATTTATAAAATATTTTATATTATTAAATGATAAAACATATTATTCATTTATCCCGCTCTTTGGAAAATTAAACCATCTACCATGCGTACATTTGGACTATCGCATGTTTGGGACGATTGATTTCCATTTTTCTTTTTATCACCTACTTATATGTCTTATCATGATAATGGGTTTAGTGTATAAATATTATTTTTATTATATTATCATGGTTATATTAGGACAAATTAGATAACCTATTAATGATATGATCTACAAACTATTATTGTTTATTAAATCATTTAAGACAAATGTACTAAGAGGAAAAAATATTTAATTTAAATTATGTAATATTTTCATATACATTACTTAATCTTATAAATAATTTATAATTATGATATATCACACTAATAAAAACTAAATTATATCATTATGATTCTCGTGTAATAATTTTTCAACTAAATCTCCTCATAATCATCCATAATCATAGTATGTTCATGTTTGGGTCGTTTGACCATAAAATTTATAAAATGTTACAAAATAATATTTTGGATAATTAGGAAAAATAAATTACTTGTATGATATCATATAAATATGTAAATTATTCTTTTTTTAATATTATTCTTTATTTAAATCACTAATTAATAAAACACCCCTTATAGGTAACAAATCACTAGAAAAAGTTCATTGTCGATTTCATCTTCCAGGATAAAGAGTAATATACTAATGAAAGAAAATTTAAACCTAATAAATAATTATAAATATTAAAATAAAATAAAATTAATTAACATATAATTATTATCATTTGAAGACGAATGGATATTGACATCTCACCAACAAAACTAATAAAAATGTTCAAAACTAACAACACCGAGTGTGGGAGAATCGACCAAACAAAAATAATGCATGTATACAATGATTATAAATGAAAATTATAAATATTTTTAGGTATGAATATGGTATTAAAAATTTATATTAACTTATCTATGTTTTTTAACATGAGGCTAGAGAACATTTGACTAATAATGAATAATGGCATGCTATTCTTTTTCTCAAATTAAATTTCTTGAGACTTATTACTTAATGTGCACCATCATACCTTTAATATAGCGTGATTAATTACTAATGAATATATTTACCACATTCATTGATTTAAAAGAAACATATTGTGTACTCTATTTAAATTTCTATCAATTTAGAGTATACCCAACTTGAAATTGATTTTGATCAAAATGTTACTCAAGTTGTAAATGTTTCGTTTCTAATCTTATTTTCCAATAAATTTCTTTAAATGATAATCCATATAGGGAGTCAATATTATTTATTAAGCCTTTAATAATTTCCATTATATATTCATATGGATTTTTATATTCCCATGATATTTCATTGCCCATTGAATCAAATTTTACCAGAATTATTTCTTGTAAGGGAAACAATCCTTATATCTTTTTTTCAGCCTATAACCTCCCTTATTCCATTTCCTAATTATTTGGATGACTTT
The DNA here is from genome assembly GCA_963277665.1 of Viscum album. Taxonomy (NCBI): domain Eukaryota; kingdom Viridiplantae; phylum Streptophyta; class Magnoliopsida; order Santalales; family Viscaceae; genus Viscum; species Viscum album. The sequence goes on along the minus strand of OY728134.1, from coordinate 596,238,259 downwards.
GAAAATTTACTCATATATACCTAAATAATATATTAAATTTATTTTATAGTAAAAGATCTTATTTGAAAAGTTCTAAATAAATTTTTAACATTTTCTATATGGGTCGTTTTCATCAAGGTGTTAAAAATTTTCCATTTATATTTTTCCATGTAAAAACTAATTTACCCCATATTTTTTATTTTTTATAATACTTAATTTCAAATATTTAATGATTTTATTAAATAAAATACTATTATCCAATATTTATAAAATAATGTTACATGATTTTTTTTCAAAATATCATGGGTTTTCCTTATTTATAAGGCAACTTTTCTTAATGATCCTTAAAATGGTTTTCATATAAATCCACATCCTTTGATAGGTATTATTCTTGATCATGGTTATTATTATAATGTAACAATCCAACTTTTTAATATGTGTTACCTATTTAATGTAATTAATTTTTATATGAATGATTCATCACTACCTTTTCCTTACTTAATCAACCATTATGTATGGTCTTAACTTTCTACCCAATGAAATTCTTTTGTGAATACCCTATTTATGATTCCTTTGATTAAAGGGTGTCCACTTATGTTCCACACATCAATTGATTAGGTAAATTGATAAAAAACAATTTTTTATAATATTTTATTGATAATAAATGAAAAAAGTTCCTCACATTGTGTTAAATATGTTTATTTATAAAATATTTGGGATTAGATCATTCATTTGAAAATTTGGTGAAAATTCCATTTTAACCCTTTAAATTTCACTGTAGCATTTTGGATATAAATATTTTAATATATATTAGTTTAAATTAAAAAATTGTAAATATATTCCTAAATTAATGGGTTAAAACTTTTATTCAGAACATTAGAGTTAAATCGTGCATTTGATGGGTGTAAAAGGGCCATGAATTCAATGATGGGGTGGACTCGCTAGTTTGGACATTGGTTCTATATTTGGTCCATAACTTCTTCATAAAGGTTTGGATTTGGACCAAAGTTTGAGAGGAGATCTGGGACCAAATTCCTAACATTTAATCATACTGTAAGGATATCTTAATTGTAAAGACCCGTAAATTTCAAGGAAATTTTTTTCTTAATTTTCTTTGGAATTTTACAAGAACGCAGTTTCTGACGGCGCCTGATTCCGAGGCCCGGTGTGCCCGGAATCAATTTCCGAAGTTTGGCTCGGGTACGTTCAGTGAACGGACGAGCGGATTTTTATAACTTTTGAACCGGAGCCCGGAATCAAATTCTGAGGGCTCCGATGAAATCGCAGTGCCGGTATTCACTTAGAAACGCCTCTTCCGGAGTTGCGTTTGCTCGGGTGTGGTTTTTAATTTTCGGGCTTAAAGTTAAGAAATAAAATAATTTTGCTACAACTTTATTTTATTTCTCTTAAGCCACTTGGAAGCCACTTGAAGCCACTTAAAGGCGGCTTGAACTGAGTTGAACTGGATAGGATGCTATCCAGAAATATCATACCCCTTGGTAGGATATTTGTGAGGTGGGGCCCGCATGAGCCCCGCCGTTTCTTTCCGCTAAGAAACGCACCCGTGAAAACCCATCTTAATGAAAGTCAACTGACGCGTTTCTTAAAATCTTAACAGACCATTTAATTGGGCTGTTTCTTTCGTAAATTAAATGAGTTGTTTCTTTCGTTGAATTAATTCTACGAATTAATGGTTCGTTTCTTATCTTTTGAAATTCAAATGTTTAGTTGTGTAAATAAAATAAGGCTTAAGCTTATTTTATTTTGGGTTGAAACTTGTGGCGTGGAGAGGATTTGGAGGAAAGCATTCTTCTTCGGCGAAAAACGCGAAGAACGCGAAGAACGCAAAGAACGCCAAACCTGCGGAGATCGACAACGCGAAGCCTTGTACCGTGACGCCAACGGATCTCCCTTCGCGACGCTTCTTCCGCGACGATCCAACCCCGCGACAGCCTTCGATCGACAACAACCAAGGTAGGGGGTTGCGCTTCTTTTTATTTTTTTTTTGGATTTCAACAACAACATGGATTTAATTATTATTAATTAAATCTGTATGTTCTTGGTCCTCGGAGATCGTCGACGCGACGCCCTTCCGCGGTGTGACGAACACCTCCTTCCGCGATGGTCAATTCCGCGACGACCTCGCATCTGACAGCGACGACGAGGCAGGGATTTATTTTTGGGAATTACCCCCCTTTTTTTATATTCCCGTAATTCTTTCTTTAAAAAGTTAAAGAACTGGATTTGTGAACAATTTTTAAATTTATTAAAAATTGTTGTTTCCGTTCAAATAAGGAACCCGTTTTTATGAAACAATTTTATTTCATAAAAAAATTGTTTCGGATATGCGTTCATGTGTTGAACTTTAATTTCTCCCGTTGTTTTTATCTAACGCAGAGGGTGCGGGTCAAACGAACACGGCCCGGCAACCCTCTGCCGTTCTTCGTGTTTTGGGGATTTGGCGGGCGACGACGGAACGTGCCGCAATGGATGTTTGATGATTCCGCAGTGAAGGACGAGTCCCGGGAGGAGCAGCGGCGCAGGCGGGAACAAAATCGGACCACCGGAGCGATCCCGGTGGCCCGCGGAACGCGCCTGCGGCGCGGGTCGCCGGCGCGGCGGCGCCGGCAGCCGGGAGCGGCGGCGCCCCGGCGCACCGCCGCGACTCAGCGCGGCGGCGGCGGCACCCGCGGACCCGCGGCCGCGCGGGTCCGGTGACCTCAGACGCGGCTGAAGCCGCGTCCCGACTCAGCGCGGCCCCACGCGGGGGGCCGCGGCACCCCCAGGCCGCGAGGGCGGTGCCCCGCGGCGCGTTGGCCGTTCGGCCGCTCGGCCGAACTGGGCCAGGCCGGTCCGACCGGCCGGGCCGCGCCCTGGCCGGACCAGACCGGGTCGGGTTGACCCGGTTTGGGTCGACCCGGTTCGGCCAACTCCCGGGGGGGTCGGCCCGGGTCGGCCCGGGCCTGGACCCCCGTCTTCGGACGGTTTTCGTTCAAACTCTCGTAACTTGAGCTACGGGCCTCCGAACGACGCGCCGTCAGTGGCAACGCGATCCTTGGATCGAGACGGTCGTTTCGGTATACTATACTCAATGTGCACCTTCCTTTTCGGGAGCCTACGTAGTTAAAACTCCGTAGTTAAGCGTGCTTGGCCTAGAGCAGTGATCAGGATGGGTGACCTCCTGGGATGTTTCCCATGGTGGGTGTGAGACAGAAAGGCCAATAACTAACAGACCAGGCGTCCGATTAATGCGCCGTCTGTTTCGTTGAATTCCTCTAAGTGAGACGGATCTTTTGGCATACTCCGCCCGAGGTTTGGACGCAGGTGGAGTACGGTCAGGTTGGTTTTTCCTTAAAACCCAACCGGGCCCCTGGGACGAAAAAGCCAATAACTCTCAGACCGGGCGTCCGATTGACGCGCCGTCTGCGACGTTGAGTTCCTGTTGTCGATACGGAACTTTTGGCATCCTCCGCCTGAGAATTGGATGCAGATGGATAGTGGCCGGGTTGGATCGCACCGAAATCCAACCGGGCCCCTGGAACGGAAAAACTGATATCTTTCAAACCAAACGTCCGTTTGACGAACCGTCAGCGGCGTTGGTGATTACGTTGAGTAACGGTCCCGATGAGTATACCCTATGGGAGTTATGGGTACAGTTGAGATACGGCCATGATTGGTTTTGCTGACGAAACCAACCGGGCCCCTGGGACGAAAAGGCTAATAACTCACAGACCGGGCGTCCGATTGACGCGTCGTCTGTTGCGTTGAGACCCCTATGACGAGGCGGTCCTTTGAGATACTTCTTCATGGGACCTTGAGATACTTGGAGTATCGACTAGTAGCTCGTGGAGCGGACCCTCCCGGAGACGAGCGTGCGGAGTACGGAGATCGTGTAGCCTGCTGAGACCTGACGACTTCTTGACCGACTCGACTTGGAGTAGGTCGACTAGCCCAGTGAACGGAGCGCCCGGTATTTGGCGACAGACCCACGGCGGACGGAGCGCCCTGTAGTTGGCCGCAAACCCGCGGTACTCGACAGGAGGAGTACCTCTGTAGGCTATTGGGGGGAGCGCCCGGTATTTGGCGACAGACCCACAGCGGACGGAGCGCCCCGTAGTTGGCCGCAGACCCTCGGTACTCGACAGGAGGAGTACCTCAGCAGTCTTAGGTTAGTGAGCAGTACCTCGGAGTCTTGACAGGACCACTGTACACTTTAGAGACGGAGCTCTTCAGTAGTTACGGTTTCGATAATGAAAATCCTGGTTTGAGCTGAGACTTTTGACCTTGTGTTTACTTCATTATTGAGATGGGTCACTTGCTAACTTAGGTATATGTATGGGCATATACCCGGGTAGTGGTTATCCGTTGATTTCACAATCCTTGTGTTTCCTTATGATTGAGATGGGTTACTTGATAACTTAGGTATATGTATGGGCATATACCTAAGTAGAGGTTATCTGTTGAGATCTTCTTTGTGGTTATCCTTGTTGGTTTAGTGAGACCTTGAGGGTCTCGGGGTCCCTACTGAGTATCGTTATACTCACCCCTGCACGGGCTATGCCCGCACCTCGTTGTGTTGGTTGCAGACGACGGGCAGTGCTGACGGAGGCCGAGTGTTCGAGGACTGGACGGTACCTGGAGGTGGACTATACGACGAGATGGTACCCGGAGGAGGACCTCACGACGAGACGGTACCCAGAGGTGGTCGGCCACTGGGCGGGACATACTCGGAGCGGACGGCGGGACCCGAGGAGCAGAGGAGCTATCTGTACCCACCCTTCTGGTGGGATTTCCAGTGGACAGCTCGGCGTAGCAGCTTTACTTTTCAGTTGTTGTTTTCTCTTTCGAGTTGTACTTTACAGTTGGGCTTGTATTTCCAGCCCCTTTTTACTTTCCGCACTTACTGTTGTACTCAGTTTTTACTTAGTGTTTACTTCTTCCGCTTGTACTCTGTGTGATTGTTTACTTTACAAAGGCAATGCCTTCCCTTTTTATCGGGATTTACGCCTTGGTGCTAGTCGCCAGCCCCTGGCCTATGGAAGGCGGGCTTGGGGTAGTCACGGCACGGGCCCCGAGGATGGGTCGTGACAAATTGGTATCAGAGGAGGCGCCAGCGGTACTACCATACGTTGGGCCACCGATGCCACCATCCCCAGCAGTAGGCGATGCCCGCTACTTGAGCGCACTGAATGAGTTCCAGCATCAGAGGCCACCCAGGTTCGGGGGAGAGACGGACCCGCAGGCGGCTGAGGATTGGCTGGAGGCTGTGGTGGGAGTCTTCAGGCTAGTGGGGACGCCATCAGACTTCATGGTGACCTTTTCTGCCAGCCTTCTTCAGGCAGCAGCAGGCAGGTGGTGGAGCCACTTGTTCCAGTTTTGCGATGGGATGGCTTTCACATGGGAAGACTTCGAGACCTTCTTCAGGGTGGAGTTTGTGCCAGTAGCTCTACACCCCGAGCGTGTTCAGGAGCTGCTGCCTTTGCCGCGTGTTTTTCGATCAGAAGCCGAGTCATCTGTGGGCAGTAGACAAATGATGCAGAGGTCCAGGAGGACCAGACCAGCAGTTGGGAGATCTCGGGTTTTAGGACCAGTGGTGCGGGGCACCTGGGGTGGGGTCAGAGCCAGGCGTGCCAGAAGCAGATTGTGTTACTCGTGCGGTGGAAAGGGGCACCTGGCATGTGACTATCTGACGCCTCGTACAGTTGATCCATAGGCTTTTGAGGAGCCACTGAGGCAGAGGTAGCGACGAATGCTTGAGCAACAGAAGAGCAGTGGACAAGGCAGTAGAGCTCCTGGAGCAGGTGGACAGGAGTGGAACTAGTGGATACGTCTCTTGTACTTCTAGTTCCATGTTGATGTTGTTTTTGTGTCTTTTTACCATGAGCTGCAATAAAATAAAGACACTTATCTTATGATGATTGCTTTCCTGTCCTCTTTTGTGATGTTACTAAGTGGTCCTGGTTAAGACTGTTGACTTGACCCTCACTTTCGAAATTCCTACTGGAGGAGACCCAGTGACCTCACACTGATGCCGACAGTGTGACTCGACCCTTGGAGGCGAGAGTGACAGTTGGATCTCTTAGTAGTTACGTCGAGGACTTACGACGTCATCCATGGCATGAATGCATCATTTATGTCAGGATTGACTGTATTAGGCAACGAATGTGGTTCATCCAGGGGATGAGACCAGATTTCTCTTATCGGAAAAGAATAAATCAAAGCAGCTCTTGTGAGACTAAAGGAGGTGCAGTTCATCCAGGAGCGGATGAAGACTACACAGTGCAGTAAGAAACAAGGAACCGGTGCCAGTCTTAGAGACTCGGGCATGATAAATGTTTCAAGAAGAGGTAGCATTAAATAGAGATGAGCCTGCGAAGAGGCAGACGTGGAGGCAAAGATAGGAGAGCAGCTTGAGGTGGTGTACATCTTAACATGCTACAACCACCCGCCTTAGTTATTCCCGCCAGGCTCAGGGAGCTGGAGGGCGGAGGAAGAGTGCGGCTGCATGCGGTCAAGTAGTGTGACCCAATGGATCTAGAAATGATTCAAGGGACAGTCTATGTCCACTACTAGCTGCTGTAGTAATAGACGTCGATATGAATCATTCCTCGCTTCCACAAATCTTGTTCCAGACCTAGAGTTTCCGGTAAGCCGTGGACTTGACCCTCACGTCTGGAGATACCTTGGGAGGAGGCTCGATAATCACACTTATGCCGACGGTGTGGTCAGACCCTCGAGGCGAGAGTTCTGGTTGGAATCTCTTGGGGGCAGCGTCGAGGCCTTACGACGTTAGTTTGAGTATGGAATGGGAAATAACTGTTCATACTCAAATTGACGGTTTTAGGCAAACGTTGGGATGGGTTTTCCTTGGTCGGCGGAAAAGGAAACCCCAGGCAGTGCAGGGTAAATCTTGCACAGGAGGGTGCGACCGATCACTCTTGAGTCGGTCAACCTTACCCTCATAGCAGTAGTCGTTTTGAGTTTCAGTTCTAACAGAAATGGAGACCTCTGGAGTTCGAGGATGACGACCACGTCTTCTTACGGGTCTCACCTCGACGAGGTTTACGGAGATGTGGCCTGGGAGGCAAGTTATCTCCGAGGTTCAATGGACCTTTCTAGGTCCTCACCTGGGTAGGCGAGGTGGTTTACCACTTGGCCCATCCACTTCAGTTCCACTAGGTGCACGACGTTTTCCACGTATCCCAACTGAGGAGATACGTGCTCGACCCCTTCGCATATCATCGACCATGAGGAGCTAGACGGTGGCGATGAGTGTCTTATACGGAGGTTCCTGTGGAGATCGAGGATCGACAGGAGCGGATCCTAGGAGGATGGTCGATTCCTCTTGTGCACTTTCTTTGGCAGCGCGGGAACCTCCAGGTGAGCACATGGGAGCGGGAGGCTCAGATGCGTGCTCAATACCGCTTTGTTTCCCTAAGTTTGTGGTGAAGCTTTACGGGGACGTAAAGCCCTGTGGTGGGAGTAATGTAAAGACCCGTAAATTTCAAGGAAATTTTTTTCTTAATTTTCTTTGGAATATTACAAGAACGCAGTTTCTGACGGCGCCTGATTCCGAGGCCCGGTGTGCCCGGAATCAATTTCCGAAGTTTGGCTCGGGTACGTTCAGTGAACGGACGAACGGGTTTTTCTAACTTTTGAACCGGAGCCCGGAATCGAATTCTGAGGGCTCCGATGAAATCGCAGTGCCGGTATTCGCTTAGAAACGCCTCTTCCGGAGTTGCGTTTGCTCGGGTGTGGTTTTTAATTTTCGGGCTTAAAGTTAAGAAATAAAATAATTTTGCTACAACTTTATTTTATTTCGCTTAAGCCACTTGGAAGCCACTTGAAGCCACTTAAAGGCGGCTTGAACTGAGTTGAACTGGATAGGATGCTATCCAGAAATATCATACCCCTTGGTAGGATATTTGTGAGGTGGGGCCCACACGAGCCCCGCCGTTTCTTTCCACTAAGAAACGCACCCGTGAAAACCCATCTTAATGAAAGTCAACTGACACGTTTCTTAAAATCTTAACAGACCATTTAATTGGGCTGTTTCTTTCGTAAATTAAATGAGTTGTTTCTTTCGTTGAATTAATTCTACGAATTATTGGTTCGTTTCTTATCTTTTGAAATTCAAATGTTTAGTTGTGTAAATAAAATAAGGCTTAAGCTTATTTTATTTTGGGTTGAAACTTGTGGCGTGGAGAGGATTTGGAGGAAAGCATTCTTCTTCGGTGAAAAACGCGAAGAACGCGAAGAACGCGAAGAACGCGAAGAACGCCAAACCTGCGGAGATCGACAACGCGAAGCCTTGTACTGCGACGCCAACGGATCTCCCTTCGCGATGCTTCTTCCGCGACGATCCAACCCCGCGACAGCCTTCGATCGACAACAACCAAGGTAGGGGGTTGCACTTCTTTTTATTTTCTTTTTGGATTTCAACAACAACATGGATTTAATTATTATTAATTAAATCCGTATGTTCTTGGTCCTCGGAGATCGTCGACGCGACGCCCTTCCGCGGTGTGACGAACACCTCCTTCCGCGACGGTCAATTCCGCGATGACCTCGCATCCGACAACGACGACGAGGTAGGGATTTATTTTTGGGAATTACCCCCCTTTTTTTTATATTCCCGTAATTCTTTCTTTAAAAAGTTAAAGAACTGGATTTGTGAACAATTTTTAAATTTATTAAAAATTGTTGTTTCCGTTCAAATAAGGAACCCGTTTTTATGAAACAATTTTATTTCATAAAAAAATTGTTTCGGATATGCGTTCATGTGTTGAACTTTAATTTCTCCCGTTGTTTTTATCTAACGCGGAGGGTGCGGGTCAAACGAACACGGCCCGGCAACCCTCCGCCGTTCTTCGTGTTTTGCGGATTTGGCGGGCGACGACGGAACGTGCCGCAATGGATGTTTGATGGTTCCGCAGTGAAGGACGAGTCCCGGGAGGAGCAGCGGCGCAGGCAGGAAAAAAATCGGACCACCGGAGCGATCCCGGTGGCCCGCGGAACGCGCCTGCGGCGCGGGTCGCCGGCGCGGCGGCGGCGGCACCCGCGGACCCGCGGCCGCGCGGGTCCGGTGCCCTCGGACGCGGCTGAAGCCGCGTCCCGACTCAGTGCGGCCCCATGCGGAGGGCCGCGGCACCACCAGGCCGCGGGGGCGGTGCCCCGCGGCGCCTTGGCCGTTCGGCCGCTCGGCCGAACTGGGCCGGGCCGGTCCGACCGGCCGGGCCGCGCCCTGGCCGGACCGGACCGGGTCGGACCGGGTCGGGTTGACCCGGTTTGGGTCGACCCGGTTCGGCCAACTCCCGGGGGGGTCGGCCCGGGTCGGCCCGGGCCCGGACCCCCGTCTTCAGACGGTTTTCGTTCAAACTCCCGTAACTTGAGCTACGAGCCTCCGAACGACGCGCCGTCAGTGGCAACGAGATCCTTGGATCGAGACGGTCGTTTCGGTATACTATACTCAATGTGCACCTTCCTTTTCGGGAGCCTACGTAGTTAAAACTCCGTAGTTAAGCGTGCTTGGCCTAGAGCAGTGATCAGGATGGGTGACCTCCTGGGAAGTTTCCCAGGGTGGGTGTGAGACGGAAAGGCCAATAACTAACAGACCAGGCGTCCGATTAACGCGCCGTCTGTTTCGTTGAATTCCTCTAAGTGAGACGGATCTTTTGGCATACTCCGCCCGAGGTTTGGACGCAGGTGGAGTACGGTCGGGTTGGTTTTGCCTTAAAAACCAACCGGGCCCCTGGGACGAAAAAGCCAATAACTCTCAGACCGGGCGTCCGATTGACGCGCCGTCTGCGACGTTGAGTTCCTGTTGTCGATACGGAACTTTTGGCTTCCTCCGCCTGAGAATTGGATGCAGATGGATAGTGGCCGGGTTGGATCGCACCGAAATCCAACCGGGCCCCTGGAACGGAAAAACTGATATCTTTCAAACCAGACGTCCGTTTGACGAACCGTCAGCGGCGTTGGTGATTACGTTGAGTAACGGTCCCGATGAGTATACCCTATGAGAGTTCGGGGTACAGTTGAGATACGGCCAGGATTGGTTTTGCTCACGAAACCAACCGGGCCCCTGGGACGAAAAGGCTAATAACTCACAGACCGGGCGTCCGATTGACGCGTCGTCTGTTGTGTTAAGACCCCTATGACGAGGCGGTCCTTTGAGATACTTCTTCATGGGACCTTGAGATACTTGGAGTATCGACTAGTAGCTTGTGGAGCGGACCCTCCCGGAGACGAGCGTGCGGAGTACGGAGATCGTGTAACCTGCTGAGACCTGACGACTGCTTGACCGACTCGACTTGGAGTAGGTCGACTAGCCCAGTGGACGGAGCGCCCGGTATTTGGAGACAGACCCACGGCGGACGGAGCGCCCGGTAGTTGGCCGCAAACCGGCGGTACTCGACAGGAGTAGTACCTCTGTAGGCTATTGGGGGGAGCGCCCGGTATTTGGCGACAGACCCACAGCGGACGGAGCGCCCGGTAGTTGGCCGCAGACCCGCGGTACTCGACAGGAGGAGTACCTCAGCAGTCTTAGGTTAGTGAGCAGTACCTCGGAGTCGTGACAGGACCACTGTACACTCTAGAGACGGAGCTCTTCAGTAGTTACGGTTTCGATAATGAAAATCCTGGTTTGAGCTGAGACTTTTGACCTTGTGTTTACTTCATGATTGAGATGGGTCACTTGCTAACTTAGGTATATGTATGGGCATATACCCGGGTAGTGGTTATCCGTTGATTTCACAATCCTTGTGTTTCCTTATGATTGAGATGGGTTACTTGATAACTTAGGTATATGTATGGGCATATACCTAAGTAGAGGTTATCTGTTGAGATCTTCTTTGTGGTTATCCTTGTTGGTTTAGTGAGACCTTGAGGGTCTCGGGGTCCCTAATGAGTATCGTTATACTCACCCCTGCACGGGCTATGCCCGCACCTCGTTGTGTTGGTTGCAGATGACGAGCAGTGCTGACGGAGGCCGAGTGTTCGAGGACTGGACGGTACCTGGAGGTGGACTATACGACGAGATGGTACCCGGAGGAGGACCTCACGACGAGACGGTACCCAGAGGTGGACGTGACGACGAGGCGGTACCCGGAGGTGGACCACTGGGCGGGACATACTCGGAGCGGACGGCGGGACCCGAGGAGCAGAGGAGCTATCTGTACCCACCCTTCTGGTGGGATTTCCAGTGGACAGCTCGGCGTAGCAGCTTTACTTTTCAGTTGCTGTTTTCTCTTTCGAGTTGTACTTTACAGTTGGGCTTGTATTTCCGGACCCTTTTTACTTTCCGCACTTACTGTTGTACTCAGTTTTTACTTAGTGTTTACTTCTTCCGCTTGTACTCTGTGTGATTGTTTACTTTACAAAGGCAATGCCTTCCCTTTTTATCGGGATTTACGCCTTGGTGCTAGTCGCCAGCCCCTGGCCTATGGAAGGCGGGCTTGGGGTAGTCACGGCACGGGCCCCGAGGATGGGTCGTGACATTAATAACGATTTTTAGAGGTCAAACAGGTTGTTCAATTTGGATTAAAATATTTGGACTAATTTCCCCATACACACTTGAAACCACTTGTAACCTAGCCTCCCATCCCCTCTATAAATTTGTATTTTTCTCATTTGGAGGAGTTTTTACATGAATTAAAAGATTTAATACAGATTATAATCTATTTCACTCAAATTCTGCCGCCATTTTAAGAGGGGTTGCTCTTGAAGAAAGGATCCCCTCATCAAAGCCTTCTTCTTTTTCTTCAAGTTGTAATGTTTTAATTTTCATTATAAACTTCTTTGTTACTCTTTTATTTCTTCTATTTTTATGTTTTTTTCAATTATATTCTTATTTAATCATCCTATTTATGTTGGAATAAATAGTATAAATGAAACTTGGTTATACCCTTTCTAGACATTTGCACATGCAAAACGTTTTTATGATGACTAGACCGTTCATGGATGAGTAGTTATTTTTAATAATCAAGCTACCTCTTACCATATTCATTCATTTATTTTGAATGAATTAGATAATTCAATTAAAAAATATTACACATGAATTGAGTTTTTAAATTATAATAATCTAAGTAAGTAAACAATTAACACAAAAACACACGAGGTTGGTAATTTGTGTAAATTGTGAGAGCAAAAATTTAATCTGTAAAACAAGACCACATAGGATAAATTTTTAGAGTTAAAATAAAATACCTAAGCTCAATTATTATTAATTTATAGAGTGGATATGTTCCCTAATATACCACTGTTCATAATCTTGACACAAGACGTCAATCAAAGCAGGGTGTCGTGATTGCGTGTTCTAAAGATGGTATATGGTTTAACTCTTTTCATATTTATGGAAATGTTACCTTCCATAGAGTTTGAAGGTTTAAAAAATATGGGATCATAATTAAGTGGATAGTAATTTAAATTATAATTATTAATAAGTAAGTGAATAGGTAGTGTTATATTGATTACACCTTTACAAATATTTTCTAAAAAAACAACTTCTTATTGTGTCTTTTTAATCAAACATCATTTGAAAAACAAAAAAACAAAAAAATACCATATTCTTCCAGAAAAAATCTTCTAGTTTTGTAAACGATAAAAAACCCCCAAATAATTTCAAGTAGCAAGTTTAAGTTATTTTTTTTTATTTTCAAAATACCTTTTATATGTTATTTTAAATTACTTCCTGCTTTAAGAGATAACCTAGGTCAGCCACTTTATTGCACCTAAATAACCTATGACCGAATATCATTTGAGAGATCCCATGACATCACCTTTCAAATTAGTGTTGTTGTAGAAGAGGTAGGTAATTATTTCAACCAATTATAGAAATTTATTTTATTTTACATTTTAGTCTCTTCTTCTCTTCTTTCTTCCTTCTTTACCCAATCTAATTTTTCATCTTCTTTTTTTTATTCTTATTCTTTTATTTTATTCTTCTTATTTTTGGACCATCAAATCAAAATTCACATTTTTATTGTGGTCCAATTTCCTTCATTTTATTTTTATATTATTTATGATATGAACTGATCCCAATGATCTATTAGATCTTTATCTTGATATTGAACGCAACCTTAAGGATCGAATCAGACATTCGTAGTCTATGGGAAGTTTCAACATTCAACAAGTTAGAGAATTTATCCATTCTGAGAACTTGGAAATTGGCAAAAATTCTTAGTACAATTTAAAATAAGAACCCAAGGCTGAAAAAAAATAAAATGAACTTAATAGAACCATTCAATAATTCACTGCACCAGACATTAATTATCAACGAAATTGTTTTGCACACCCAAATATCGAATCAGAATTTGAACTAAAATATAGGTTAATTCAACTTCTTCCAAAGTTTCACGAATTATCTGTTGAGGATCCAAAAAACCATTTAAAATAATTTAATTTATTTTTCTCAAACCTTAAACCGAGAAATGTCTCTGAAGATCAAATAAAACAAAGGGCATTACCATTTTCACTTGATGGATTTGAAAAATATTGGATGTATTATTTACAACTTGAAGACGTAACATGTTGGAATTATTTGAAACATATTTTCTTTTAGAGTTTCTTTCCAACATCAAAGACCACTTACATTCGTAAGGAGATCTCGTGGATCAAGAATACCCAAGGGGAGTTAATGTATGAGTAGTGAGAGTGATTTAAGATGTTGTGCATAAGCTGTCCACATCACCAAATCTGTGAGAAAATCCTCATCCAGTGCATCTATGAAGGACTCACACCTATGGATAGGATCATGGTGGATGTTGCAGATGGAGAGGCATTGGTTGACAAAACACGATTAGCCGCATGTGCATTGATCGACAAGATGGGACAAAAATCTCAATAATTTGGTGATCAAGGAACACTACATGTTAGAGGAGTACATCAGTTAAGTCCTTCCTCTCTTTAAAATCCTTTTTCTGGCACTAAGTTGGAATAATTGACCAATATGTTGAGGTAGATTGATTTAGATCATAATACATCCCAACCCAATCCTATGAGGCCATGTTGCATTTTCATTGAAATGGACCACCCAATTTAATGTTGCCCCAATTATAAGAGTTATAGAATTGTGCAACAGTATTCCCTGGGAGACAACATCAGTAGTAACTACATCCACATCCCCAAAATAATTTTAATTCCTTTTCACCAACATACAACCAAGGGTGGAAGGATCAATTAGACATGTGGTAAGGATATAGACAACAACAAAGTCCACCTTTTCAACAAAACTTCTAGCAACCTCCGCCTTACCAATAGGGTTTCCAACAACCCCAAAGGTTATTTGAAGCCCAAGCATCAACACTTCAACAACCATGGAATCCCCCACCCAAGGTAGATTCTAACACTGATGAAATTTTGAAACAAATTTTTCTTAATCAATAGAATGAGTGGAAGAGTCAAGGTTTGGAGATGAGGGAGTTAAATACTCAAATGAGCCAGATTTCTACTACCCTTCATGAACTGGTATGTAATAATTCTAGAAATATACCTTCCTAGCCTACTTCAAATCCCAAGGGGAGTGTAAATGCCACCACATTGAGATGTTGGAGGCAAACAAATGATACATATGCACCTATAGTTCTACTAAGATTCACCTAAACTCTAAAGATGGCACATTCCATACCAACTAAAGAGAAACCAAAGGAGAAAGGAAAAGGTAATAAAAAGATTGATGATTTTCCTCCTAAACCTCTTCTCTTTTAAAACAGGGTTGTAAAATCCAAGAAGATGGATGAAGAGGAAATTAAAATAGACATTTTGGATACATTCAATCATGTGGAGATCAACATCCCTCTACTTGAATCCATCAAGAAAATCCCAAGGTAATAAAAAATTTTAAAAGAAATTTGTACCAATCAAAGAGGGATCAAGGGAAATGATAGGATCAATCTTAGAAAGAATGTGTCATCACTCATTACACCAACTCTAGAAATACAAAAAATGTGAAAGGATCCAGAGACATTCACCATCCCATGAACCATAAAGGAGTTTCACTTTTATGGTGATATTTGTGATTTAGGAGCTTCCATAAATCTAATTCCTCACTTCGTATTTTCTTCTTTATAGTTTGGTGAGTTGAAGCCGACGAGAGTAGTGGTGTAGTTGGAAAATAGAGCTACAACTTATCCAGTGGGAGTCATTGAGGATGTACTTGTCTGGGTAAGATACATGACCTTTCCAGCAGATTTCTACATGCTCAAAAATAGAGGACGATCAGGTATGTTCGAATGATCCCATTATCTTAGGTAGGCCCTTCCTCAAAACTACTACAACGGTCTTAAATTTATATGAGGGTACACTTTCCATGGTGTTTGGAGTTGAAGTTGTTATATTTAATGTTATGGACTCTATGAAGTACCCCTTAGAGAACCATTCTACTTTTGTTATCTCTCATTTTGAACCACCAAGTAAAAACCCAATGGATTTTGATTGTCCCATGATTAGGGAAATTATGAGCATCAGTTCTAGTTTGATGTCTAATAATACTTCCACACCTATTTCTAATACACAAACCTCTCTTAGATTTGATTTTTAAATGGATTCATATTCTAATTTTGATCATGCGAACTCTGATTATGACATGGCTATTGAATGCTGATGGGTTTGATGCTTTATTCACTATTTTTTATGATGCATATTCAGAAACTAATGTTCATTGTTCACATATTTCAGTTACTTCAATTTCTAAATCCATACATCACCCACCTACATTATAACTCCATCAATTTCCACTTAATCTCAAATACTCATATGTGTGATGTGGTGAGAAATTACCTATTATCATTGATAATAACCTCCCTTTTGAACATGAAGAAAAACGTTTGAATCTTTTTAAGGAGAACATAAGGGAAATCAGGTGGACCTTGGATGACATATCAGGTATTAGCCCATCCCTTTTCATGCATATGATTCTTTTGGAGGATGGGGCTAAACCAGTGAGGCAACCACAAAGGATACTGAACCCAACTCTTCTGGAAGTTATAAAAAAGAAGTTGAAAAATTTCTCAAGGTGGTTATAATTTATCCAATTCCAGATTCACCGTGGGTAATTACTATTCATGTTGTTCCTAAGAAAATTGGTGTTACTGTTTTTAATATTGATAAAGAGGAGTTTGTTTTAATGATGGTTCAAAATAGTTGGTGTGTGTGTATTGATTATAGGAAACTAAATCAATCCACTCACAAGGACCATTTTCCCCTCCCATTTATTGATTAGATGCTTGAGAGAGTAGCTTGGAAAACACACTATTGTTTCTTGAATGGATTTTATGGATATTTTTAGGTTCATATTGCTCTGGAGGATCAAGATAAGACAATATTCACTTGTCTATTCAGTATGTTGGCCTACCGAAGGATGCCATTTGGACTTTACAATGCCCCAAGTACCTTCCAGAGATGCACGGTGATTATTTTTTCGGATTTTATTGAGACCTTCGTGAAGGTATTTATAGATGATTTTAGAGTGTATGGGTATTAATTTGATGATTTTATCTCTAGTTTGGGAAAGGTTTTGAATCCTTGTATTGAGAAGAATTTGGTCTTGATCTTTGAAAATTGTCATTTTATGGTAGAGCATGGCATTGTCTTTGGAAATGTAGTGTTAAAACATGTGGTAGAGGATGATATATCTAAGTTAGATGTTATTTCATCCTCACCCTATCCTTCATGTGTTCATGATTTTAGATCATTCCTAGGGCATGTGGGATTTTATCGGCACTTCATAAAATATTTTATTAATATTACTCTTCCTATGTAAAGATTACTTCAAAATGATTTTGTTTTTATGTTAAATGATTCTTTCAGGACTTCCTTTGATGATATAAATAAGTGTCTGACCACTCCACTGATCATATAGCCCTCACGATGGGAGTTTCTTTTTGTGGTTATGTGGGACGCCTACAACATCACGGTTGGAGCTGTCTTATCTCAAAGGGTGGAGGGACGTTCACATGTGATTTCATATGCATCGAGTACATTGGATTTATCCTAATAAAAATACAAAATAACAAAAAAGTAGTTTCTTGATATCATATTTTCTTTAGATAAATTCTATTCATATTTATTTTAGCTCTAAAGTAGTTGTTTTTTCTGACCATGCAACTTTGAGGTACCCCTTGAAGAAGCCAGACGTAAAGCCCATACTCATCTGATGGATGATCCTTCCTATAGAATTTGATATTGAGATAAAGGATAAGAAGGGGTTAGAGAACTTAGTGGTGAATCACATGAGTATGCTTACTCAAACACTAGAGCATGACCTGAATGGCCCGAAGGCCTTCATTTTTATTGATTGTTTGATAACCCTTCTTTCAAGGGATGAGGGGGAACCCTTACAAGGCCCGTAGGCTCAGATATTACATGGCATGTAGGCTTAGGAGATTACATGACCAGAAGGTCTTAGGTAATTCAACCAGACTATCTACAAGGAACTGCCCCTCCCCAGTATCTGCACACACTAGAGTATGGCACGTTGGACCAGGTACCACTTCAAGACCCTTTACCCGATGAACATATTTATGCCATCTCAGGTACACATACATGCTATAAAGATTTAATTAACTACCTTGTTACCTCTAAAATCCTTTAAAATTTAAATAAAAATAATGTCCAAAAGTTAGAGAGTGAGTCAAGATTTTATGTTTGGGATGATCCATACCTCTAGCATTTGTAGAGTGACCAAGTTATTAGGAGGTGTGTTCCTAATCATGAGTTTGATTCTGTTCTGTATTTTTTCCATAAAATTTCTTGTGGTGGACACTTTAGACCCCAACAGATAACTAGGAAAGTATTAGACTCTAGATTATATTTTCCTAGATTATTCCATGATGCCCATGTGTTTTGTAAGTCATGATCTCGTTGCCAACACACTGAGAACATTTATAGGAGACAAGAGATTCCCCAACAACCCATACTATTATATGAGATTTTTGATGTATGGGGAATCGATTTTATCTATACTTTTCCAAGTTCATTTGGTTTTTTGTATATTTTGGTTGCTGTTGATTATTTGGGAAAATGGGTGGAGGCCAAGGCCACTTGGACTGATGATTCTCATGTTGTAGTGGAATTTTTCAAGACACAGATTATTTGTAGGTTTGACGTACCAAAAGCCAACATCATTGACCAAGAGGCACATTTATTCAATCATAATTTGGATTCCCTCCTTCCTAAGTATGGGGTGACAAACAAAACATCAACACCATACCACCCCCAAACAAATGCCCAAGTTGAGGTTTCAAATCATAATTTGAAACAAATTTTGGAGAAAACCATGTAGCTAAATAGGAAGGATTGGAGCTAGTGCTTGGATGATGTGCTGTGGGCTTATAGAAAAGCATACAAGACACCCATCGATATGTCCCCATTTTGAATTTTATTTGGGAAATCATGTTATCTCCTTGTGGAAGACAAGCATCAGGCATATTGAGCTATACATAAATGTAACATGGATTTGGCCTAAGCTGTAATCCAAAAGAATCTATAAATTCAAGAGCTTGAGGAGATTCAATTGTCTTCATATGATAACTCAAGGATCTATAAGGAAATATCAAAAGAAGATTATGATAGATTGATCCAACAAAGGGAGTTTCATGTTGGATAGAAATTTTATCTCTACAGTTCACAACTTAAGATGATTCCTGGTAAGTTACATTCCAGATGGTTAGGTCCTTATATTTTATCTAATGTTTTTCCTTATAGTGTAGTGGAAATCTCACAAGAGGACACTAGAAGGAGCTTTACATTCAACGGGAAACATTTAAGAAATACATTGAGGGACTTCCTACTGATGTAGTTGATTTCATCACACCGCATGACCCCATCATCACTTGATCGTATTATGTTGTTCCTAACCCTTTTAATTTTATATTATTTGTCTTATTTAAAATTATAGATTTCATGTGCATATATCCTCTCATAGGTTCACATTTAGGACAATGCAATATTTTATGTGTGGGGAAGGGGACCCAATTTTGGGGAAGATATTTAGGATTTCTATTTGTGTGTTTTGTATATATTTTCTATTATGTTTTTGGTTAAAATTTAAAAAAATGAAAAAAAACAATAAATAAATAAATATATCATGTAACATTGTCATGTGGAACATATGGAAAATGCATGTTTTCATAATTAATTAGTATAATTTTAAGCATGAGTAATATTTCATCATCAAAGATTGATTTTTATAAAAATTGAAGTCATCGATGATATGAATGATTGTGTCATTATAAAACATTTTATATTTTGACACCATTACTTGTGATATTTGTTTATGGTAAATTGTGTCATTAATTTCTCCACACAAATTTTCACTCAACCATGACTTGTGAAAATTTTCTTACTCAATTGATGGTATACTCAAGTTAGGTAAAATAATTCATTAGTTGATCTATACATTTGTTTATCTTCTGATCGGTTTGATTACTGTACCGAATTGACCTATGTGTGTGTATCTATTATCCGACTATTATACTCCCTCAAAAAATATGGGTTGTGTCTTGGATAGGTCAAAAACCACTCTTTATTGACCTTTGATCTTATTATAACTATTACAATTAGTGTCGTGAGGAGATAAAACACGAGTTGAGAGTTGAGTGTGATATTTTTTCAAAGTACAACTTAAAAAAAACAAACAAGGGGAGTGAAAAAATGTACAACATATGGGGATATCTATGTAGGGAGATTAAGTTTTGACTTTCAGGGATTCTTAAGTGAGTGGGTCTTGAAATTAGATTACAAAGAAATGTAGAACAAGTTCGGTAAATTAAATTAGGTAATGAGAATTATTTTACATAACCTAAATATACTGAATAAAGGGTTTATTTATGATCTTGGAATAGTAGGCACACACACACATGGAAAATTAGTGGCATGGTAGACCCATGGCTTGTTTCGCTGTGATTAGTGTTATGAATCCCGCTGGATTTTATTTTGAAACAATTTATGAGAAAATTAATTTAAAATTAATTTATATTTACACTTGATGGCATTCTTACTTTTCCAATATTTTCACTATGGATTGAGAAATTTGAATATGCATATATTGTAAAAAAAATTCGAATACATGATATGAGGTTTTTTCTAGGAGTGAAAAGGGTAAGTGTGGGGGAGCTGATAAAACACAATTTTTTTGAATATTTTATTTATAATAGATGACACAATTTCCTCACATTGTGTTAAATATTTCTATTTATAAAATATTTCAGATTAGATCATTTATTGGAAAATTTGGTGAAAATTCCAGGTTTACCCTTTAAATTCACTGGAGAATTTCAGAAATAAATATTTTCATATGTATTATTTGAAATTAATTTTTTTAAATATATTCCTAAACTTATGGGATTCAACTTTCATTCAGTATGTTGAAGCTAAATCGGGCATTTGATGGGTGTAAAAGGGCCATGAAGTCAAAGATGGGCTGGACCCGCTAGTTTGGACATCACTTATGTATTTGGGCCATATCTTATTCATAATAATTTTTATTTGAACCAAATTTTGAGAGGATATTTGGGACCCAATTTCTAACATTTAATCCTATTGGAATCATATTTGAAACACAATTTTAAGAGGTCAAATTGGTAGTAAACGTTGGCTTAAAATATTTGGACGAATTTCCCCATTCACATTTGAAACCACTTGTAACCTAGCCTCCCTACACTCTATAAATATGTATTTTTCTCATTTCGAGGGGTTGGGACGTTAATTAGGAGATTTATGGTATAGAGGAATTGGTTTCACTCAACTTCTCCAACCATTGTAAGAGGGGTATCTCTTAAAGTAGGGATCCCTTCATTAAAGCCTTCTTCTTCTTCTTCATGTTGTAATGTTTGCATTTTCATAATAAACTTATTTTTTTTCTTCTATTTATTATATTTTATTATGTTTTTTAAATTATATTCTTCTTTACTCATCCTATTTGGGATGGAATCAAGAGTATAAATGAAATTAGGTTCTACCCTTTCTAAACATTTTCACATGAAAAACGTTTCTATGATGACTACATTGACCATAGAAGAGTAGTTATTTTTAGTAATTGATCAACCTATTACCTTATTAATTTATTTATTTTGAATCAATGAGATAATTTAATTCAATTAATATTATCCATTAATTGGGGTTTTAAATTATAAGAAACTAAGTAAGAAATTGAATAATTAACACAAAAGAGTTGAGGTCAGGAATTTGTGTACATTGTTAGAGCGCAAACTTAATCGGTTAAACAAGACCACACATGATAAATTTGTTGAGTTAAAATAAAATACCTAATATAAATTCATCCTTATTTATAGATTGTATATGTTCCCTGATATACCACTTACCATAATCTAGACTTAGGATGTTAATCAAAGCAGGGTGCTACGATTGCGTGTTCTGAAGCTGGCCTAGGGTTTAACTCTTTTCATCTTTGTGGTAATGTTAACTCCCTTAGGGTTTGAGGGTTAATAAATTAGAGTATCATAATTAAGTGTATATTAATTTAAATGATAATGATTAATATGTAAGTGAAGAGGTAGGGTTAAATCAATTACGCATTTTATAATATTTTCTTAAAAAATTAAATTCTTATTGTGTCTTTTTAATCAAACTTCATTTCAAAAAAAAAAACAAAAAAATGAAATATTCTTCGAAAAAACTTCTTCTTGTTTTATAAATTATAACCCCACCCCATAGTTTCATGTAGTGAGTTTAGGTTATTTTATTTTATTTTTAAAATAACTTTAATATGTTGTTTTAAATTATTTCCTCCTTTGAGAGATGACCTTGGTCAGCCACTCTAATGCACCTAAATACCCTGAAACTTAATATCATTTGAGATCACCCAGGACAGTGGATTTAAAAAATTATATACTTAACTATTCAGTTTTCATCTATTTGGTACAAATATCATATACTTTATTATCTTTATTGAATGGTAGTTAATTAGAAAGTTACATGAATTCATTAGACACCCATTTATTTTTCATGGATTAATCATGTAATGATTATTTATGCAATTTTTAATGATTTAATTATATAAATTCATATTAAATACATTTTATTTCCATATTTTATTTTGGATTTATTTAATTAAACCCATTTTTTCCATGGGTTTTTATTCTATAAATGCGATTGATTTTTATTTGGAATGTTTTATGAGAAGCATTTTATTTCCCTGAGTTCTTTATTATATGATAATTTATTTATTTAAAGTGGATTTAATAATTATGGATGATGATGGGTGATGTCCAATATCTCTCTCTAATTCATTGGATTATAGATTATATATTATGAGATAAGTAATCATGACTATGTATTATTTTTTCATAAGTGTGGTCATTGATGGATTGGCTCATTAAAGTAAAGTACCTTTTACTAATGTATGTGTAAAAGTTGAAATATGTTTTAAAGTTTTATGTTTATCCTCATTATTTGAAGATCTTATGGAAGTTATTTTTTAACTAAGGTTTCCACAATCTTTTGATTCATGTTCTATTTTATGACAAGTCATATGTTATGCTTTATGATATATTCTTTATTGGGTATGAATTTTCTTTTCTGTCTTGATTATTCCCATATTATAATATTATTTTGAACTATGATATTTTATTGTTATCACATATATTTACGCTTATTGAGAATCAAAGTTCACACCTTTATTATGTTTCAATTTCCCTAGGTTATTAAGGTAAGTATAATATATAATAAGTATTGAAGGGTGTCTAGTGTGGCTCAATTATGGAGAAATGTTTATAAGGGTTGTAAAATATGTTTATTATGTAGATATTCCTAAAATAAACAATACCACCAATTCTTGAGATTTTGTTATTATTTTTGTGATGTAATATTTACCATATATTAATGTTGTAAAATAAATGCTTGTCTATAATGGGTATCTATAGTTGGTATCCAAGTAGGTTTTATTTATTTTTTAGGGTTAATTTAGTAATTTTATTGATTGGGATGAGATAACCTTAGTGGAAAACCCTAGACATTATCTACATATAGGATGGTATCCTAAAATATTTGTAATTTCCTGAGTAAGTGGTTCCCTAGAAATACATCCTTATTTGGATACTGGACAGTGGATGTGACTATGGAATATATGCACCTAGGTGTAATCATCCATAATAGGGTTATTTGAGCATTGAATATTTCATCACCATGATTCATGATGAGTAGGATAAATACATGACACATGGGTAAACACACTTGAGGGATATGCATTGGTTGATTACATGATCTATATGAACTACTATGAAGGTTTGATTTCTTAGTTACTTTAACGATTTAGGTTGATAATTATAATATAACCAAAATAAAATAAACCTATGTTAACCTAAAATCAATATAGGTTCAATTAAAGTAAATATAGGAAAACATGAAAATATAAATGAAAAATGCATTTTAAGGTTGAGATTCGTTTTAGGATTACAATAATTCCTCAGTATTGTTAATGTTTTTTCACTCATGTAAAACCATTTGGTTTTAGTATTGGATGTAACTAGAAGTTTCCATAGGTGTGAGGGACAATGTAGAGATTACCTCAATAAAAACTCATCATAATGGGATCTAAAGTGAGAAGCCTTATAAACATGAAAAACCATATATCATGAAAAATGATAAATAATGTTAACATAATATAAGTCCCAAACACACCAATAACGATAAATATAGAGTCCCGTTAAAGAAAAACTAATGAATATGATGAATGAAAGAGTGTTCAGTTTTCCATATGTTCAAAATGTGGAAGGAAGAACCAAGGGAATTTCTTTATGGGGGTTGGAAGGTAGTTTACTTATATAAGATAAGGTCATCAAGCATCAAACTACTATAGGAAAATAAAGAGTTTATTTAACACAATTGAAATAAATAGATTTCATCCAGAGGTACCATTAATAATTAATTATTATGTGTGGTGAAGTTGAAAATTATCAAATTTAATTCCCTAATCTAAGGATTAACCAATATGATTAGCATTACCAACCTCCAAGACCTAGAGGATAATATAATACCAATACAAGAACTACTCAAAAAGTGGATCATAGTATTTAAGGTACACAAAACCTACATTATATAGTTGTAGATGTATTTTTGGAATTTTATTCTAGGGACACCAGTATATAAAATAATTATTCAAATATAATTAAATCACCACCCATATTATTTTACTGTTGAATAAATACTCTTGTGGTATAATTATAGTATTACCGGTTGAAGTTTATAATAATATTCCTTAAGGAAATCCTATTATTCTTTAAGTAAATTGAACATGATTTTTGGGATGGATTTGCTCCCCCCGCTTTGTGGAAAAACTATATATAGTAAGGGAAAAAAATTTCATACTAACCTATAATATTCTTTTAATGAAAGGATAATAAAAAACACCCTATAGAAAAAAATTATATAATGTGGGTCTTTATACCAAATAATGGTAGAATCTTGGACCAAATAATTAGAGAGAAAATAAATATTAGGGATAATCTTATTATAAGGAATTATATATATTTCCAAGGATTCTGAGGTTGATATCTCTCTATAAATTATATCTTGATTCATATCATTATTTAAATTTCAATAGTTATTATCATTGGTATGCAATAATTAAAATTTCGATGAAGAAATTTATCTAATGGGGAGAATGTAACGACCTTAGATTTCACTATATATTATTATTAAATAAATATTATATAAACATAGTGTTTCAAATTTTGAACAAAGCTAAAAAAGCTGTTTTTTTTAAAATAACCATCATATTATAGTCGTTCAATTAACTGGTACAAATAAAAGTAATGGTACAAAAAATCAATAAATAAAGTATGATGAAATAGAATCTTGAAGTGGAAGTCTTCCTTATGAATATTGTATTTCTAAACTTATAAGGTAGGTAGTCACATTGGAGGTTTCCATGGACCAATCCCAATATGAACTCAAGAAATTACTATTTGCGAAAAAATATACATAAGAGGTTCAGGATTATTAAGATTACTTGAAGATCCATGCTAGCTGAACCACAAACCAAAAACCGAAAAGGGAACTTCTTTGATTCCTAGGTATTATGCAGATATCATAATGGGTTATGTAATTAGAAATTATTATTATATCAATATGTAATAAAATATTTATATGTATATATATCATGATTTTTTATACTTTTCAAAAGGTCATTTTTTCTCAAATCACTTTTTTCTTAAAATATCAATTTTCTAGAAATTGGATTTATTTTCTCAAGGAACTAAGTTTATTATGATTGAATAATAACAAGATATATTTATTGTATACTTTATCACTATATTAAATTTTAATTTATAAGAAAAAGAATAGTTAATATACCAAATGGGATTTTCCTATAAAAATAGTTTTTCTCTATATTTTATGTTTTCAATTACAAAAATATAAATATTAGAATCTGAATTTGAAACATTTAACTTCATTTTTTATTTAACCTAGAAATATTAACCTAAGATGAATTTTTTAAATTTTTATAAAGAGATTTATTTTTAGGTGAATATTATAGATACCATTTTTTTTAAATAACATTGATTTTATTAAATTATATATAAATAAGTTGGAATTGTAATTTCATAAAACCTTATTATAATACCAAATATGTATTTTTCAAGTGAATTTATAATTTTAAAAATTATTTATTCAATTTATAAACCCTCTTTGAAATTTTATAATTTATTTTATATTTTTTTTAAAAATTGATTTTAATAAATTATATATTTATTATTTTAAAATTAATTATTATCAATTTAAAAATATAAAAAAAAGATTTAAAATTTTGAATCATTAGGCCCATATTATAAAATATGTATCATTTTATTATTGGAAGTAAAGGATAAATTACCTGTGTAAAAACATGTTACCATGGTGAAAACTAAAATAGTATAAATGAGTAACCTATGTGGTAAATGTAAAAACATGTTAAAAAAATGTTTTAATTTAGAGTTTGGGCTGTGGATCAAACTTATATTTTGTCCTCTATTTTATTTCTATATTTTTGATCTATTTTCTTATAAAGCGACATTCCAGTTTTGAAATGTTTTGTGTATTTAGAAAAATGTCGCTCCTTTTCACTTATAAAAGTCGCTCTCTGGTCCACACATACCATCACACAAACCCACTTAGTTCATCTCAAAATCACCCCAAACATCTAATAAATATTCATAACCACCTTACTAAGGTTATTGTTTTCTCAAAATACCATCCCTCAAAGTTATATCCCCCTTCATAAAAGCGATATCCCAAGTAGCGAGGCATAAATTTCTAATTGGTTCTTCGTATTTTCTTTTTATTTATATGAATTTATTATTTCTGAAGTTTCATTTCAAAATATAAAAATAATAACATAAATATTAGTATTATTCTATTATTTTGTTATAATTATGCTAAAATCCTTAACCACCATTCCCTTTTCCCTAAGAAAAGAAAAATTTACATTTTTTTGTGCGCAGACTACTGCCTCCACAAAACAACATGTTTCATTCTCCTTAAACACATGAAAATATTGGTATTAGTTATGAATTTAATAAATAATTATTATATTTATAATATATTATATATTCTTAAATGATAAAAAATAGTATTTATTTCTCTCACTCTATAGTAAATGAAATCGTCAACCATGCGTACGTGTGGACTGCCACCTCTATGGAACAACTAGGTTCTCTTATTCTTTCATCATAGTCTTACTTGGATGGATATGAGAATTAGGTTAATGTATAAATATTATGTTTATGATATCATTAATTTTATGTTATAATAAATTAGATAACCTATTAATGATATGATTAACAAATGATAATCATTAATTCAATAGTTTAAAACAAGCATACTAAGGTGAAAATATTTCATTAAAATTATATAATATTTTAAAATATATTTCTTATTATTATAAATAATTTAAAACTATAATATGTAACACTATTAAAAACTAAATTATATCATTATTCTACTGGTATAATGATATTACAACTAAATCACCACATAATCATCAATAATCATGACATCATCATGTTTTAGTTTGTTTGACCACCTGCTTGAACAATGTTATAATATTATATAATGGATTATTCTAAAAACTAAAATATATGTATAATATTATATAAATATGTAAATAATTGTTTTTTATAAAAAATATATCAATATGTAACTCACTAATTAAGAAAACTCCCTTCATATGTTAAAAATCATCGGAAACATTTCATCAATGATTTCATCTTATAGAATAATGGATAAAGTAATCATGAAAGGAAATTTAAACATAATAAATAATTATAATTCATACATTATAGTAACTTTAATTAAATTATAATTATTTTCATTGTAATTAATAATGAATATTGACACTGCCCTTATAAAACTAGTATAAATGGTCAAAACTATAAACACCTAATATGAGAAAATATGAAAAAATTAACTAATATAAATATAGAAAATGATTATAAATGAAAATTATAAATAGTGTTTGGTATTAATATAGTTATAAAATTTTATATTAATATAGTTATTTTTGTTTTATAGAGGTTATATTTCATTCGACTAAACATGAATAAAGGTAAGTTGTTATGTGTCTCAAATTTAATTTCTTAACACATACTCGTTAATATGAACCATAATACCATTAATATGGTATGATCAATTAAAAATTAATTAATTACTCCTTATTCATGGGGTTTTAACATCTATATCTTGTACTTTATTTAAATGTAAATCTATTCAAAAAAATACCCAAATTTAAAGCGGGTTTGATCAAAATGTTAATCAAACTTTAAGCGTTTCACTGCCAATCCTATTTCTAATCAAGGTTGATTTTGAAAGATAATCGATATAGGTAATTTATATTATTTATAAAACACATTATCATTTTCATTATCTATTCTTGGGGTTTTATATATTATCTAGATATTTCACTTCTCCTTGAATCATATATTACGCTAAGTGTTTCTTGTAAGTGAAACTGACCCCATATCTTTTTTTAGTTAGTTTCCACTCTTCTTAAATGTTATAATTATTTAGATGATTAAAAAAAATTCCTTATATATTAATCAAAAATTTATTGAGTTCATTTTATTCTACTTTATATTCTTCAAAAAAATAAATGAAATCTATATTGTTTTCAAAATGGTTCATATCTATCAAAGTGTAAAAGGAAACTATTTTTAATTGTTTTCACATGAACACCAATTTCCTCCATGTTTGTTATTTTCTATGATTCTTCCTTTATATTATTTAATGGTTTTATGAAAGATAATCTTATTTACATTAATTTATAAAAAAATTATATATTTCTTTCAAAATATCATCAATCTTTTTTTGTTTTCAAATCTATTTTTTATAATGTTCCAAAAAATCGTTTTTATGTAAAAACACATCCTTTGACATATATTTTTATTGATTGAGGATATTATTCTAATATAACCATAAACCTTCATTATTAGGATTTATTATGTATTTCATTTTATTTTAGAGTAATGATCCATCAATTCCTCTATATTTCCTAATCATTAACTACGTATGATCCTAACTCTTAACCAAATGTATTTTCTTTTTGAATATCTAATTTTTGATTCCATTGATTGAAGTGATGTCACCTAGGTTCCAAAAATTGATTGAATATGGAAACTATTAACATAACCATATAGAATTAATATATATGGTGAAAATATTGTATTCTTTATTATCTTGATTTAATGGTATTTACCTAGAAAGTTACTTGATGTCATTGGATACCCATTTATGTTCCATGGGTTTATCATGTTATGATTATTGATGGAATTATTAACGATATACTTATGTGTATCCATATTAAACTTATTTTCCTTCCATAGTTTATTTGTTAAGTGTTAAGTGAAATCCATTTTATTTGAATTGGTTATTTATTCTATAAAATTGAATGACTGTAATTTAGAAAGTTTAATGAAGCCCATTTTATTTCCATGGGTTATTTATTATGTGATTAGTGATTGATTCCAAGTGGGACTCATAAGTATCAATGATTATGGTTATGGTGAATTATCACTCATCAATGTGTTGGTTTAATGTTTATATCTCATAAGATAAGTATTCACGAGTATATCTTTGTTTCTCTTAAGAATGGGTACTAATAGTTTGTCTCATGAAATTAATGTTTCCTATAGTAATATTTGTACCAAAGTTGAAATTGTTTTCATATATTTATTCTTAATCTCATAATTATTTTAAATATCTCATGAATAAGGTCTATTAAATCATGTTTCTATACTATTTTGATTCATATCTTATGTTATGCTAGGTCATATTCCATGATTTATGATCTATGTTTTTTTGGTCAGAATCATCTTATGTATATTAATTATACTCATATGATTGTATTATGTTCACTTATGATATTTTATTGTTACTGATTATGTTTACCATTACTAAGAATCATAGGTCACCGCTTTATTATGTTTCCATTTATCCATTTAATAAAGATGATTATAATGTATAATAAATATAAGAGGGAGTCTAGTGTGGTTATATCAAGGAGAAATGTTCATAAAGGTTGTAAAATATATTTATTATGTAGATAGTAGTCATACACCCTAAACCTTCTATTCCTATTATTATGTTATTATTTTTGAGATTTTATGCTTACCTTATGTAAATTTTGTAAAATAAAGGCATGTCTAGCCTAGGTATCTATGTACTCCCCCTCATGGATATTGAGTGAAATTAAGATATTGAGTCTATAATCCATGAATCAAGTGAGATCACAAAACAGACTAGCAGAACAATTGTATATTTTAATAAAGGATTCATAAATCCACTTTCATAAGTATATCTTCTATAATTCACTCTCTACTCATTGAAATCATTATTTTTGTGACCTTTCTTCCCATAATGCCAACACAGGGGACCACCTTCCCTAGAACTACTCCTGATCCAGATTCTTCATCCATTACCCTTCTTGTGAACATTTTATGCTATTGGATATCCTATTTCATTCACACTATAATAATTTTTATAAGGTACATGTATCTCCTTCCAAAAAAATATTTATTCAATATTAAGTAACTAATTTATATAAACACAAATTTATCCTTATTGCTTGAATTTCTCATTGGTGTAACCATAACAACCCATGACTCTGGGAGAGATGAGAGTGATAAAAAACCCAATCCGAATCACCAAATTTCACCATCATCAATTACAACTAACTTCATATGGTGTGGAATTCATTGATTATATTTACCATTACTTTACCATCATTTATCCTAATTCAGAACAACCTACATTAGAGGAACACATTGTTTATTATTGAATGTTTCTCATACATATCTTCAATAATTTTATATGTTCAGAAGAAATATTAATCTTTCATTTGTTATAAGCCACATTCTAGGATAATGGAATCCGGATAAACCCTAGTTCTTTCTTATATAGTCTCTCTCATACCTCCCTCTTCAACACTTTCAACTTGGTAACCATTAATGGAAGACCAATATCCTTTTATAGTTAAAAATTTATCATCCGTATTTTATAGAATCTAAAATATATGTCATCGAATTTCTACACACGAACTTTAGCATCATCCAATTCCAATTATTCATATGATACTGAACTCCCACTAAATTCCAAAACATGTAAGAGGGATCAAAATCTTCTTAACAAAAAATCTTTTATAAGGAAAATGGTAGAATCATGCTACTAAAATGATAATTGAAACACATTCACCAGGGTATAGTCATCAAAAAATCTCCCATAAATGATCTAATACTAATTTTTAGTTGTATGTATATCTTACATTGTGCCCCAGGAAATATATCCACCTTAAATTATTGGGGGATACAAAGTGATAGATACGACTCTTTTATGGAATCCAAAACTCTAAAGACATGATTCACCCAAATCACTTCACTATAATACACGAAATTCTTTAAACAAAAAAATATGTTTAGAAAAAAATGATTGAAGGAAAATTAGATAATAATTAAAACACAAGTTTTTGTGGTTCACATGTGGCCCTACTCTGTTTGGGGAATGCTTCCATACATTGATTAAAGAAACTAGAAGATTATTACAATAAATAAATTATCTCGATCCAGTGATCTATTTTAATATTTATAGGAGGATCCTACCAGTGTAACTAATCACTACATCTAATAACATACACAAAGTGTTCTTCTATATAGCTTCTATTTTCTTGGGAATCACTCTACTTGGTCAATTAAAACCACTACCTCAGACTCATCATCTAGTGACGAATGTGTGATTCCAAAAAATTTGTTAATTTAATATTACATTCTTGAAAGATCCTCTTATAAATCGATCCCTTCACTGGAAAACCACAAAGGGGGTCCTTTATAAGTAATCAAACATATTGTTAAGTTACATCCAATCAAATCCTTTGTGTTTTCCACAATTCCTCAATTAGACTACACAAAGGGGAACCTTCTGATTACATCATCTGCCAACTATTCTATAGTATATGTAAACTGTTATCTTTTTGGATTTCATAGTTACTGCTTCTTCCATTGGAATCTGATTCATTATAAATTATTCTTCCATAATTCATCCTTTCATTAGAATAAACCCTTATATTAAAAATGGACTTCACAAACATGTTTAAAACTTGAAAACTATATCAATTAGAATCATTGTATGTGGTTATAGGTTGGCACAGTTATTAATTTTTACATGATTAGATATAAGAATATGGATGATTACAATATATATCCCGGATTTTTTTCCCATAGCTATATGTTGTTAACTGTTGGTTGAATTTTTAATATTTACATAACATGTATTCTATACCAAAACCATTTTTTATAAACTTTTGATGAAAAATTATATAAATGAGTAGCTATAAACTTTTCTCCATGAGAATTTACAATAATAATCATGATGTAATGTTATAGAACGTGCA
Source organism: Viscum album (assembly GCA_963277665.1). Taxonomy (NCBI): domain Eukaryota; kingdom Viridiplantae; phylum Streptophyta; class Magnoliopsida; order Santalales; family Viscaceae; genus Viscum; species Viscum album. The sequence continues at coordinate 596,206,407 of OY728134.1, read as the reverse complement.
TATTTTGTTCTTATCTATAGAACTGAAGGATTTCTATAAATTCTCCTTGAAACTAGTATGGAGTTCTTGCCTATTTTATCTTAAACTCCTCATGGTAAAAATTTTACTTGACCTTTGACTTTTCAGAACATGTCTAGCATGACTCTGGGAATTTCAGTCACCAACTACAACATAATGATACCTAAACATGCCTTTTTTTCCTTCCTTATAGATTGAAAAATATGTAAATCAAAACAGGAATAATTTTTACCATTTTATTTAACACATCATATACTATTTTTCCTCTTGAAAAAACCATGGAGTTTCCTCCAAGCACCATGGTTTGGTTTAGTCCATCTCAAAATTCTTCATCCTTTTGGCTCAATTTTGTGCCATCACTCTTATCCCTTCACCTTTAGAGTATATAAAATAATTTAATATTTATCAGGATTATATTAAATTATCTCAATATCCATCATGATTTTATTGAATCTTCTAAATCACATCTTCCAATGTTTAGACTCATTATCAGTTTCATTTCTTAACCATCTCTAGGAGAATCCCGTGATACATCAATCTATATGTCAGTCATAAAGATATAAAATCATGATTAAATATGAAACAAAACTATAAAATATATAAATAATGTATTTTTTTATTTCATAGTGTCCAAAATAATAGATGATTACCTAGTCAACTCCTTTCATAGGATCATTACATTACACCATTGATTTGGATAGTGTTTTTGAAATATCTTCATCCCATATGAGGCAAGAATTCTAATAGCTAATGGAAACTAATTTGGTCATAACATGGAGTAGAAAATCATTCACATTCCTTATACACTATGTGATATTACTTTTTTATCCATGAGATAACATAAGCTAATCAAGAAATTTGATCTTCGATTACATACTTCCAAAATAGATGCATATATACCTTATCAACATCATAATGATATTCAGTATATTCCATATTAAATTCAAAATTTTATATAATGAGAATATAAATATTCCTTGAGAAATTCAATCTCTCTCATTAATATAAATTCTTAGAAAAAAAATCCATCTTGACAATATAAAACATAAATCTCATTGGGGCACATCAATAATATCAATGTATTATAAATTCAATTATATAATAATTGAAAAAAGATCAAATAAGACATGAATGGACTTTATCTTCATGAAATTCATGGGAACATCAATCTCCCCCTTTGGAAATGTTTTTAAATGAAAATATTTTAAATTATCATTATCAAAAAACATTTCTTTGTGAAACAACCTAATGTAAAATGAAACAAAATTAGCAATACATAGAAATAATTCCCCATTTTTATCAAAAACACCATTTTGATTTTATGAAAATTCTATTTGGATGTATTTTTATTTTATTCCCCTTTGAAATAGTGCCACAGTCACTCCCCCTTAATGGGTTTGATAATTTTCTCTACCATTGAATGAGGGTGAGATCCTCCCCTATGTGGGGATCTAAGAACATTATCCCATTTAGATTTACTTCATCCCTAACTAAGAAACATTATTTTCTTTCATCCACCTTTATATATCAGTTAATAATTTTTCAAAATAAGTAAATAAATGAGATAATATCTTTATAATTCAGAAGGATAATAAATATTATGTCCACCCTTTAATATTTTGTCTACTTCATATTCTTCAAAGGAAAATTTAGAGAATGAAAACAATGACTAATTTTTAGTAATAATATAAATTAATCACATTAATACTATGATATATAAAGTTTCATAGAAAAAAAGAGTAATCATTAAAAAATACATGTTAACCAAAAACAATTCTCAATTAGAAAATCCCTTTGAAATACCCTATTTGATTTTTGAAATAAGTATCCCTTTTAGTTCGAAAATATCACAATTGGATTAATGAAAAATATAGTAATAGGGTTGAAAAACACATACCAATGATTTTTTTGGAAATAAATGATTTCCAGATTTACCACTAAGCCTTTTCATGTCCACTATCTATCCATCCTTTTGATAAAGATTGTTCTTTGATTTCTTGGCCACATCTCTAGTATATTAGTTCCCTCTTTTTCCATTATATCCACTACCTTTATTTTCTTAATACCTATATAATTTTTAAAATTTACAATGGTGTTATCATTGTAGATATTTTTATCAACACTCTGTTTAGATTTTAATGTTAGGAATCAATTCTAAAAGCTATCCATTACTTCTTTAACGTAAATTAAACACAATGAACCAAAAAATAGTTTTTATCATATATTTGAGTGAATAGCTTCTTCTTACCCTTGTTATCAACAAAGTATTTTGTGAGTTTTATGCCCTCAATTTTCTTGCATAATTTTTAATATTTTTAATGGATGTTGATGGATTTCAATAAATAATGCTCATGGATTTCAATGTTTTAATAATACATGGTAAATTTCAAATATCAAATTTTAATGAATAATTCTTTTTATAAAATTAATTTTTTTTTATTTTTTTTAAGTTTCATATTTTACTATGAATGATTTACACGTGTTACTAAAAAATGGTCTAAGCATAAAGTGAGCCCATCAACCAGTGGCACCCTGCCACTTAGCCATCCCATAAGAGGTCGACTGGCTAGGCCACCCCTGTTAAGGCCTGCTCGGGTTGACATGGCTTCATAAGAGAATATGCCTATGTAGGGACTACAAGAATGAGTCCATGAGCATCTATGATTTTTCCTAAGCCCCAATGCACCAGATCATGGTGGTGAAACTCATGAGGATACATGAGGAGAAAATCTCTGGCATGGGGCGGTGCATGACATCGGATGGGGGTCTAGTGACCCCCATCCAACTTCATTATGTCTTGATGGTTGCACTTTGATATTTATGTCAGTGCCTCCCTGCATCTACGTTCTGATGTTGGAAAACACTCAATGTGGTTACTATTCATAAAAAAATGGGACTTTGGAACCTCACCTTCACTGACCCCATTCTTGGAAAAATGTTTCCACCCGATTCTATCACTCGTTGCCTTTACCTTTTCCCATTATCACTTGAAATCACCTAAAACCCACCATGGAACCTACTGGAAAGGTAAAACATATTATTCCTTCCAATGTTGAAGATCACCTTTCATCACTCTCAGAACCTCAGATGACTTTGGTAATTATTTATCAGGATTTACTGACTCCATGAAAGGAGAGTTACACTTCCTCCAACCACTGATAAGACCAGAGGTTCTAGATGGGGATTCCACACCATTGATGCCACTAGTAATGCTCTAGTATAAGCCAATGTTCACCATCAAAGACCGGACATCCAAAAATCACCTTTGGTAACCCATGATACTACCATGAACCCTTTTTGAAGATAGGCGAAGTGATACAATGTCATTTTGAGCTTCCTCTGGCCACCTTGAAGAATATAGGGTTTGAGGGAGGCTAAACATGACATTTCTACCACTACTATGTTGGAAAATAAAAAATGGTATCATATGCTACCAGTGTTCCAATGGTAGCACATGATACCATTGCGCCTACTATGGAATCTAGAGAAGCCACCGCTACCACATCGTTGACTTCACTATTAAGCACCATAACATCCTCTGTCTGCCACTGCCACCAACATGCTAACACTACCATTATTCCATGCATGTGAACAATAGAAAATGATAACACCCTGCCAATGATATCACATGCTATCACTACGCCAATGGTAGAACATGCTTCCATCACACCAAAAGTAGGAAATTCTACCATCGTGCCAATGGAAGCACATATTACCATCACACAAATGGTAGCACACCCCGTATCAATGATGATGACCAATAGTATCACTAGAGAACTCCACTATTGACTCCTAAATCCTAAGTTCAAGCAATATGAACTCTATAATCCCAATTTCAAAGAGGGTCTACTACAACCATGTACCACTCACCACTCACCTAGCTCCATCACATATCACTTATGTTTCTTATCTTTTCCACCATTACTGCTCATTGGGAGTCGCCACCAAAGAATTCAACCATATGAAAACCAACCATGGATGAAACATGTACCAAAGGTCATGAAAATGTAATGTACATTGCCATGTAGAACAAAAATGCTCCCTCAGGACATTGTGAAAGCCTAAGGATTTGTGGAAGACCAATGTATTTTTATAAAATTAAACTGTCATTATTTTCCAAAGAGGAAATCAAGGATGTGGATAAATACTATTTTTTGGGATGCATGAAGAAAGAAGATGTTCCTGAGGGACCTTTGTTCCCTACAATTTTATAACTAGAATAATCAACTAACTATGAATGTGCAACAAAATTATTTTGAACTATGAGTAAATGTAACGTCTCGAACCAGGAGCCACTAATCTAGTGCCCTGAGCTAGGTCGCTACATGACCTCAAGCGCGCCACCCCATATGACAGAGGTTGCCAACTATCATCGAGGATATAATAGGTCACATGGGGAGACTATACCCCCATTACCAGAGTAATACATAACAAATAATAGTTTAAATAACTGAAACCATACGATACAATAAATAACATGCATAAATAACCAATTCTAAAAACCGGGAACAACCATATACAACAATAAATAATCTATGCCATGTTACTATGTCAAGTGAAAAAAAAACCCTAAGAAAGAAAACAACATAATCCTTAGAATGGTATGTACTCCAAGTCTGGAACCTCACCCGACCATGTCCCATGTCCAACTCAACTCCCTAGCATAGGGCTATTTCCCTTGTCTTGACCTACAAGCATGAAATCTGCTCGGGTACCCAATGGATGCCCAAGAAGGGTGTTAGTATAACTCGGTAGGCCACCACCAATGATGTCTACACAATATCCAGCAAAGTAAGATCGTGTATTCAAGTTATAAATAATGAAAAGTAAAGCTAAATAGTTCTAATAGGCCAGTTTAGGATATGTTCATTTAATTATACCACCATTTAATTAAGGTTCACAACCTAGACACTTTATAATTTAATAATAAAAATTCATGTGTTCAGTGGATTCGGAATTTTTAATGTTCTCAAGTATATGGGAACAAAAGTCAAGTCCTATCTCACTTGGCATCACATTATAAAAACCTCATAATTCTCACCTCGAAGCATCAGTCTGGGTGGAATGCATCTGTTAGGGGAATAGAACTTTTTCCCATTCCCTAACCCATGCATTTAGTGTTGGAGTTAGATCCTCAGTCTAACTCGACCCATGGGTGTAGAACCTCAAGTCAATACCCCACTGAACCAAGCCATGTGCACAATCTTATTTATCAATTACCATAATTAACCATATCAAAACAAACATAGCCAATATCATTTACAACATCAATACAATATCATTAAGTTGGAAATTAACATTATGGCTCAATCCATTAACACATTCATCATTTATAATACTTACACCTTTAGTTATGTTTCCCATTTCCCATGCCTAACTCCCTGAGCATATTCAAGTGTAAACATAATCCCTTATCATATTCCCATTATTCCCACTTATCCTATTCAAATACCAACTAAACAATCCCTTATCCTTTAACCACATTAGACCCATCTATCCATAACCCTTCTAACCCATTAAATGAACCAATTAACACATTTCCTAAGGCTCTATATCAAATTGAATCCATTCACACCCTAGGTTTCTGTTAGCCATTCGGGAGGGTCGTCGCACCCCATGGGTGGCCCTAAAATAGGTCACATCATTCTCCATGTATCCTATGGGTATCATGAGGGTTTCATTAGGTTATTTAGACACCAAATACATCACATCATGTCAAAGGAACCAAGAATTCCCCAAAAGAGGGAAATAATAAAAACCCTACATGCGCAAATCTATTAAAAACCCAAAGGATATAACTTGTGGACCACATATCACGAATCTGTTGGAAAACACACTCCAAAACGAGGCCTTAGATATTTATTCAACTAACCCTTTATGATTAACCCTAAACATCATCAAAAATAAGGGTGTGAGAACTTTGGATGGAGATGTAAGGAGAAAAGAAACCCTAAACCCAAAAGAGAAGAAAGAGGGAGATTAGCCTTACCCAGATCTTCAATCCACAACAAATGAAACTAAGATGAGGGAGATTGATCCTTGAAAGCTATTGGAGATTTTGGGGCATCACTAGTGCTGGAGGAGGAAAAAAAGAGGAAAATCCCGAGTGGTATAAGAAATCCTCTTATGGAATTTTTGTAATTTTTTTAAAAGTATGTAGGCCGCATGGTTTACCCTCACAAATTTCCAAACCATATGAAAACTGTGCAGAGGATACTACCAACACACCCTTCAATCGAATGGTTTTATAGACAATGCGCAAACCATGTGGATCACCATTTCCTAAATCTTCTTCCCCTGCACAGTTTTCTAGACCGTGCGAAAACTGGGTAGATTTCCCAGAAATACCCTATTTCCCTTTTTCGTGTCCCGAACCCCCAGAACACCCTTGATCCTTTTTAAGGACTTGGAAAAACACATAATTGGCCATAAGGAAGGACTTAAACTAAAATTTTAAGAAAAAACATACCTTTATGGAAATCTGGGATCTTACAAACTCCCCGCCTTATAATAGCTCATCCTCGAGCCGCTCTTCTTGAGCACCATTGACTTCCCCAAGAAAAGAGACCGGGACACTAGGCCCACATATCTGATTTTCTCTCCCATGTTCCATCTTGAACATTTCCATGTTTCCATAGAACATGAACCAAGGGCACAACCTTTCCCCGCAAAACTTTCTCACTATGATCCACAATATGAACTGAGTACTCCTCAATGGATGCCTAAGCCTCAAGATCGATATCATCAATGTTTAAAATGATGGATAGATCAGTGTGATACTATTGGAGTTCAAAAACATGGAAAAAATCATGCATCCCACTATACCATTGTGGAAGAGTTAATCGGTAATCCACCGGCCCAATCCTTTCCACAATCTCAAACGACCCCACATATCTAGGTGCCAACTTGCCCTGCTTCTGAATTCAGTGGTGACCCAACCTTGGAAACACCTGAAGAAACACACCATCACCCACCATGAACTCAAGAGTTATACGAAGAAGATTTTCATAAGAATTCAGCCTACTCTGAGCTATTTCCATCTATTTTTTAATCAAATGAACCTTCTCTGACATCTCCTACACAAGACTCGGTCCAAACATCTCATACTCTACGACCTCTGACCAACATAATGGAGATATTTAGGGTCTTTTATAAAGTGCATCGAAGGGTGTCATCTGAACTGTATCCTCAAAGAGGTATTTGTAAGAAAACTCAACAAGTGACAAGTGTTTCTCCCACGAACCACTGAAATCTAGAACACATGATCTCAACGTATCTTATAATACTAGAATTGTATGATCTAACTACCCATTAGTCTATGGGTGGTAAGCCATACTGAAAAAACCTGGGAACCAAGTGCCTTCTATAGTCCCTTACAACAGTGAGAGCAGAATCATGGATCACTATCCGAAACTATGGTTCTTGGCACACCATGAAACCACTCTATTTCTCGAACATACAATTCCCCCAACTAGTTTACTATATAAGTCTCCTGAATTGGAAATAAATGGACCACTTTGGTCAGACAATCTACCACCACCCAAAATGCATCATTTTTCTGAGGTATTATCAAACGACCCATCATAAAGTCCATCGTGTCATCATTCCACTTCCACTCTAGAATAGGAAATTACTACAACAACCCACCTGGAAGCTGGTGCTCAGCCTTCACCTAATGAATGGTAAGGAATCACACCAAAAAACTCACAACTTATTTCTCCATTCCTATCCTCCAAAAATACAATTGAATATCACGGTAAATGTTAGTCAATCCTGGATGCATGGACCACTTTGATGTGTGGAAGTCGTGCATCAACTCCTCCCGTACATCTATTGGCAGCACAACAAGGCCATGAACATAATAAACTCCACCAGCATCGAAAGTCCAACCAGAATGTTGATACACAAATAAGGCCATCATCACCCTCGCTGAACTTGATACCTGAACTACATGATTCTGAGTCTTTTGGATAATAGAATCGGTGACACTATTCCCTTTCCCTGGTGTGTACCCCAACTCAAAATCAAAGGACTATAGGCACTTGACCCACCTTCACTGTCGAAGGTTTAAATCTCAGTGGGAGAAGATTTATTTGAGACTATTATGGTTGGTGAACATAGTGAATAGTTCCCCCAATAGGTAATGCATACAAGAATTTAATGCATTAACCACAATAACTATCTCAAGGTCATGAGTAGGATAATTCCTTTCATGTGGCCACAAATGTCTTGACCCATAAGCTACAATATGATCATCCAGCATCAACAATGCTCCAAGTCCAACACTAGACACATCACAGAACAAGGTATACCTCTTACCTGGTTCGAGTAAGATCAGAATCGGTGCGGTAGACAACCTATTTCCCACTCCTGAAAATCATTCTCACAAGCCTATGACCAATCAAACTTAATCCCCTTGCTAGTTAGTCTGATGAGAGGTGCTGCCAAACGAGATAAATCTCTAATAAAACATCATTAATGACCGTACAAACCAAGAAAACTCTAAATATTAGAGACGTTATTGGGATGCTCCTAAGACACCACAACCTAAAAATTTTGTGGACCCACTGACACGCATGACTCAAAAATGCTGTGTCCTAGAAATTGATCCTTGTGAATCCAAAACTGAAATTTTTATAGCTTTCCAAAAATCCTATGCTTTCTTAGTGTACTCAAGATGATGTCAAGATGTTTGGCATGATCGTCATGAGTTCTAGAGTATACCAAGATGACATCAATGAATAAAACTACGTTGTAATCTAGATATGGGTGAAATATCTGGTTCATCAAGGCCATGAACACAGTTAGTTTTTTGGTCAAACCAAATGACACCACCAAAAATTCATACAACCCATACCTACTTTAGAAATCTATCTGGGGTATGTCAGAAGTTATCACCCTCAACTGATGGTACCCTGATATCAAATCGATCTTAGAAAACACTGAGGCACCTCTAAGCTAATCAAATAGGTTGTCAATTGTAGGAAGAGGGTATCAGTTATGAACTTTCATCTGGTTTAGATTCCTATAATGGACACATAGCCTTAGTGATCTATTATCCTTCTTATCAAACAACACAAAAGATCCCCAAGGTGATGTACTAGGACGTATAAACCCCTTACGCTCTAATTACTCTAACTGAACCTTCAGTGTTTGTAGATCTACTAGTGTCATTCGATAGGGTGGAACGAAAAATAGCTATGCTCTTGGAAACAATTAGATCATAAACTCCACATCCCTCTCCAGTGGTAACCCCGATAATCCATCATGAAAAACATCCTGAAATTGGTCCACAACAAAAGGGAAAACTAGATGTCCTTTCTCCCTATCATCTAGCATAAGGCATTCCACATGGGCTGTGAGTTATCCCAACTACTGGCATAGTGGCCAAGCACGGCCCGCTCGAGTATCCCACTCACCACGAACGATATAAGTGATCCTATCGAGAGATGTGAACATTAACCGACATCGATAACAGTAAATATGAGCCTGATATAACACCAAATTGTCCATTCCCAAGATTAGGTCAAAACCTAATATCTCTAAGACAAATAGATCCCATAGAAAATGATACCCATCAATCTCTAAAGCAAAACCCTTACACTTCCCGATGTCCTAAAATCGTACCCCTAGAGGAGTATCAAGTGACATTAACCCACATGAATTTTCCATCATTAATCCCAACACACCGACTAACTAAGAAGAAATAAATGAGTGAATTACACCTGTATCAAATAAAGCACTAGAAAGTGTTGAAGAAACAAGAATAGTACCTAAAACAGTAGACAGTCTTTCCTCACCAACATTAGGTGTAGCATGAACTACGTGGAGATAACCTACCCCTTTACCATGGGCTCCATCCTGAGTACCCTGCATTACACAACTCTGTTGGTAAGGGTGATCTTGCTTCAAAGTTCCAAATCCATGGCACTTACTAGTATGGCCCATGGAGCTCTAACTGCCTACCTGATATGAGGTAACCAACCCCCTTCCCACAATCGGCACCTACCTCTAACCTCCATCATTTTATGACTGTCTTAGGTTCCTACAAAACCTCTTCACGTGGCCTAACGTGCCGCATTCTCAGCACTTGACTAGTGGGAAGGGACACTGGTCACACTTGTGCCATGGTCTACCACACTGATAAAAAAAGACCTTGTCTTGACCTTGAGAAGTTTACTCCCTCTTCTGACTACTCTATGTGCTTCCACCTCGCTGAGAGGTTCCGAAGCAATGCTTCCTACTATTAGAAGACACACCACTTTCTCCCCTAGATGGAACCGCAAGTTTACTACCTGATGCTCCCTTCAAGTTCCCCTATGAGATAAAGTCTTGATCCACCACCTCAGAAAACCTTTTCAGAAAAAATATATTCACCTGAGATCTAATCTCACGTCTCAGCCCATCCTGGAAGAGTTTTGTCATAACTTCATCATCTCCCATCAATGTCGGAATGAAGCATATCAAATCGGTTAAATGACTTTAATAGTCCATTACCAACATTGTCCCATGATTCAACCTCATAAAATCCACACCCTTCTCCTACCTCAAGGTTTTTGGGTAGAAGTTCTCAAGAAAATCCTCCTGAAAATATTTCCACATCATTTCTTCAGCCTGCTTCATTTGGACCATAATGTCCCACCAATGCTTTTTATGACCCCTCATCATATAGGCCACTAACTTGACTTTATTCTTTAGACGAGTCTCTATATGATCAAGTATAGTATGGATGGACTCTATCTAGAATTTTTATGCTTCTAGCCCACCCTATCCATAAAATGTCGGAGGGTGTTGCAGTTAAAACTCAATGGTCAGCTCAAACATACTCGGTGCAACCCACCTTGGGTCTCATTCCATCATCTGCATAAAAAGAGAGAAGTTCTCATGGAACTTATATTCCTTATTTTCCTATATCACCACGTTATCCTAATCCACTACTGGTGGAGTATTCTCGGAGACATCCTCATGTTGTCTAATAGGCACACGCCTTCAAGGTGGAATTTCTCTATAATGCCAAACATATTCTTTAACACACAACTATAACACTCTTACGAAAAGAAAAAAGATATACGTTGGCTCATCACACCCCACATCAAAACTAGTTCACATACACTACCCAAAAGAGACCACTCACAACTGGATCCCTACCCATAGCCATCTCTCATAAGGCCATGGTTAACACAGTATCTAATTCACACAGTTATAAGCCTAATCTTTTACTTCCATTCAAAACCATTTCCATATCCCAATTTACTCTTAAAAAAGATTAATCCACTTTTACTTCATTAGTAAACACTATTTTCCAATTACTACTTACCCTTTTGACTTCCTTTTTTACCCATTCATATAGTCTCATTAGGCACAATTTCATTACTATTAAAAAAACATATGCACCCCAACCATAATATCTTGCACACCTGTAACACCCCAAGATTTTATGAAAAATATTCTTTTAATTTCATTAATTTCTTGTTTTTAATGCTACACCAAGATTACCTTGCGCTATACGCAACACCGTATTAGCTTGCAGTATATGCAACACTATTCTTGGATCGTGTTACACACAATTTTGATAATAGTTATTCTACGCAACATTGAGTATATATATGTTTATATATATTCAATGTATAAATGAAATATGGTTGGATTATGTTATATGAAACAACGAAGTATTCTTGCATAGCACGCAACCCTGACTTGGCTTGCATTGCACGCAATCACGACCTTCCTCGATAGCGTGTATTGTACGCAATACCGGGTTTTACTAAACAACGATATATTATTATAATATTATTATGAACTAGCCATTATGAATAGTATTAACTAAATTTTGAATCTTATAACATTATTATTCATCTAACACATTTTCTAAAACATGGTATAAGAACAAAATAAATTTTTCGGGTAAAATAAGTATTTTTCAAAAAATGAAGTTTTGCAGCCTTTTGATGGCGCACCCACTTTAAATCTAGTTTTGACATGTTTATAAGTTCAATTTGAAAAAAATAAAATTCTTCTTTGGAATCATGAAATAAAAATTTACTTTGGATAAATTTTTCATATTATTCTGGTAACTTTCATATTTTGATGAATAGTAAAAACACGCTATATTTTAATTAAAAACAACTTTTTTCATCGCAATAATTTATATGGTTAAATTATAATATTGAATGGTTTTAAAGTATAAATAGAATATATTTTTACCATTTAATATAATTTATGTCATTAGAATTGATTCTACCTTGAATTCGTAGGATAAATCAATTAAATCTTTTGCAATGTTTTAAAGAAAAACCCGTTTTCTTTCGACAACGGGATTAAACTTAATTTAATTTCTACAACTTTTGTGTATTGAATTTGGAAAAAGGGATTCCATATTTGGAATCATTGGATCCAAATTATGTTAATAAGCTACTTTTTATTTTTGGGAATTATGAATAGTAACTACGGTAAATTTTATTTACCATAGTTAAAGGTAAATCGGGTAATTAAGGGTAAATATAATATTATAAAATTATCCTAACACATGTAAAAATCCTATTGGATGACTAAAAGTCGACCCATATCACATAAGGGTCGGATTATATTCATTTAATGGACTTTTGTCAATGAAAATAATTTAATTATTATTAAAACCAAAGAACGTGACAACATGTCACTTTCTTAAATCTTATAAGTATAATAATTTTACTTTAGTGATAAACTTCATGAAACTTCGAACATGAATAGTATACAGAAATCTAATACAATTATCTACATCATAGGAATTTATTTAGAATTTTTAGGGATTAAATAATTATCATTTATTATGACACAAAGATGATGTAGTAATTGTCTTATTAATGAAATATTGACATAATTTATGTTATAAATACCCAAATAAATGGAATTTAAAACTTTTTATGAATTAACCTAATTTTATATGTTAATATTACATGTTATTATTGATTTAATTAACTTTTTTCGAACTAATAAATCTGTTATGAGTTTCACAAAAATCAATTACTAAATAGTGTCAAAATTGAGCTAAAATAGTTTTTAAAACAAATATTATATTAGTAATTGTTATTTTATTCCTAAAAATATAAAGTTTGGTCAAATGACTTAGATAAGTTTATATATATTAATAATAAACAACTTGGGGTTCGTTTGGCTTCTTATAGTAAGTTTATTAACCTTATAGTATAAGAACACAAGAAGACACGATAAAAGTAAAATTATTTAACTTAATGTTAAATCTAAATGATAATGTTAAAATAGGAACCTAAACTTGTATAAATTCTATTGGATGAGAGTATTTCGACCCATACCCACCTTATATTCGAAATAAATCAATTTGGAGCTATTTAAAACTGAATTTGGATTTATAATAAAATAATATTTTTAGTTATTCCAAAGGTGCCCCTCTCCTCCCTTATAAAAGGGCACCCCTCCCTCTCTTCCTCACACCACTTTGAGCCTTAAAGCTCGTCCAACCCCTGCCAAATTCTCTTCTCCACTTCCCTAGACACATCCTAGAGGTTCTTTTCTTCCTCAAAGACCAATTTGAGTGCCCTAAAAGGAGATCTCAAAGAGGCGCTTCAAAGAAGAGGTAATGTCCATTACCGATTCATTCAACTTTATTTCTTCTTCCACTTATTCTTCTTAGGTTGTTTCATTATGAAGTAATAACATCAGTATCACTCATATACTGATATGTTATTATAATTTTGAAACAACCCTATTTCACCATCTATCCATCCTATGGAAAATGAAATCACCGCGCATGCGTACGTACGGAATACCGTCTCCACGCCGTGGTGAAATCTATTTTACACCACCACCTTACTTGGATGGGTATAATGGTGTAAATAATAACTATATATGATTATTTTAAAGTAATATTTATTCTGAAATAGTATACATATACTCCAATAGAGTCCCACGATCATGAGAATGATATCATCGCTTGTGCGTATGTACGGACTACCGTCTCCACGATGCGATGAGATTCATTCTCCACTTTAACCATTCATGAATGATTATAAAGTATATATAATAAGTAATCATGAAATATATGACATAATAATGATACTGTATTTATGTGTATATATATGTATGTAATCTACTTAATTCCATTCAACTCAATAAGGAAACGAAAACATCATTCATGCGTACGTACGACCTACCGTCTCCATGAACGGTGTATTTCTTTCCATTTACTGATTTATTATATATATGTATATTCTGAATATATATTATATATAAATCATGTTTTATATTCTGGAATAAAATAATCATGATCTAAGTTATCATATGAATTATTACAAGTCAAAACACGGACGACAAATGAAACAATTTTACCCAAAACGCTCTTTAACATGGAATTTACAAAAGAACGGGTAATATAAAGTCCCAAGTGAACCATATATGATATCATAACAATGAGTATGATTCTGGAATAAGTAAATGACATTATTTAAATCATTATACAGGAGGTTCAGACACTTACGAATCAAATCGGACCTAAGGTAAGGGAAATATCACAATCTCATTTTTATCCGAGATTGTTCATACTTTGGCATTTACTGGGGTGTATTTTATCATCCACATCCATGTTTCCTCAATATGTAATATTATTTCCATCCACATACAATTATTTAAATCCAATTTTACCCTTCGGTGAGTTTTTAGTAAAGGATATGAAAGGAATCATTTTTCGTACGAGGTACTTTTTGACTTTTCCGACAAAAGTACGAAGAATGTTTTCTTAACTTATACGGCATGAATGGATTTTTAAAACATTATTTCCAAGAAGCTTCCTTTACAAGTTTTCAAGTTTATTTTTAATCAACTTATTTTAGTTTATAATTGTATGACATGTTAAGAAAGGAAAAGTGTTTTTGAAGTAGAAAGGATATTTTCCTCAAGAATGGAGTTCTAGTGTTTTATCAAAATTATTTTCCATATAAGATAATAAAGGGTTCTATTTTTATCACTATTATTACATTGATTTGATTATGTTATGATGGAATTATATTTTTATGAATTCCTTTATCTTATATGAATTGTTATATGATGTCACGATGTTTAAGATTCCCATTTTTATTACATGGGTTATGCTATGATGTATGGTTTTCTGATTTTGTGGCACACATAAGAATGGTATCATTATGAGATGGGTGGGACCTATATCTCCCTCCAATGAATTGGGTAAAGATTTTATATCTCATGATATAGACATGTCTTGAACGGCAGGTTAAACCGGTTCAGTGAAACAGGACTGAAACGAGGAGTGAACTCGGTTCAGAAATGGACTTTTTCCACTAAGATAGTCTTGACAATGAGTCTTGGCTAACAAGAAATGATTCTCTATGATTATGTGTGTATGCCACAAAGTTTCTTGTTGTAGGTTATGATTATTGGTATTTCATTTCACTACTATGATTTATCCCATGTTATGAAATTATTCTCTCTTTTGTAGGTTAAGATTTCCAAAATGTTATGTTCTTATGAATATGATGTGATTGATATTTCTTTTGTTTACCCTTACTGAGCATTTGAGCTCACCCTTTTATGTTTTCTTCTCCCCAGGATATAAAGAAAGGTTTTAGGTAAAAAAATGGAATATCTTTATGGGAGATGTTGAAGATCCTTCACCACGATTAGAAGATTATATTCTGAGTTTCCAAAGACACTAAACTATTACGATCCTTGTGTGTGTGTTTTTGTTATGTACTAAGTATTCTGAAAAAGTAAATTAATGTCCATGTACGTCAGGATTAGGGCTCTACAGTTGGTATCAGAGGAAAGGTTTAGTCAACCTTTGGAAACTAGGATGCGAGAACATTAGTGAGATCCCTAGAGATATTTCTAAGGTATGTCTAGGGATGTCTCTAAGGTTAAGTATAAGTATAGGTTATAGTCCTAGGATTACGCTAACGATCTTAAAATCTAACCTAAGATGTTAGATATTGAGGTGACTCCCCCTTTACTATGTTGTTTTCTCTAGCATGATTTTTGCCTCTCACAGAATTCTTTTTGTGTTTTAGTTAATGGAGGGAACCAGAAGGAATTCAGTTAACATTGAATCCAATGGAAAAATTGGTGACTATGAGCAAAAAAATTGTGTAATGCCTAGAGAGAAAGATATTGTGATTATACCGAATCCGTCATCGCGATATATGATTAACAAGGTGAAATTTAGTGGTATGCCTAATTCATCAAAGAAGAGGAAGATAGACTATTATGCATGTTCGCATGTTGAGGAGCATAAAGAAAGGAAGATTGTGATTTCTAAAGAAGGGAAGAAGAACCTTGAGGAATACCTCAAATGGAGGGACCGATGTTATCTGTGTGGAGAAAAGGGTATTAGAGTGACAGACTATTATGGAGTTCACTGTATTATTTGTGGAGAACATGGGCATTACCCAACTCAATGCCCTGACCTAAAAAGTTACTTCTAAATCAAGGAAGTACTTATTCCAGGACAATAATTGAAGAGGATGGATTGAAGTGTTTATGTATTGGTATTCAAGAATATTGTTGTTGAGGTACTTTTATTGTGTATTAGAATATTTTTGTATTATTCTATTGTGTTTTTCAATAATTTTAAGGTACCGGTAACCATTAAAAGTGATTCAAATATTTTTGAAAGCAGATGATATGCGCATAATGAAGGGATAAGGAGAAAATGAAATGTTTGACAGTATTCATGAGCTCATGATTGATATAAGGACTAAGTATATATAATTTTGAGGATTTTGGTATGTGGAAAGAGTTATCTTTTGACAGAACTCATTTTTTCACTAAGATTCAATGGGCATTCATTTTTCAAGAGATTACATGATTATGGTATTCACATGACTGGAATGTGATGAACAAGATATATGAGGGATAAATGATGGAATTCATGTGATCATTTTCTTTATACTATGAGCTTGGACCGAAGTATTTTAGATAAGCCTAAAGATTGGAATGGATTATGTTTGACATAAGTTAGTATTGTTTAAGGATAAAACTTTTTTTTTGATATTGTTGATGGGATGTTATAGTAATATAGCTTTAGAAAAAGGACAACCTGCAGGACAGGCGACAACCCATCGCATCGGACAAGGCTGTGGGAATCGAACCCACAACCGAAGTGCGACTGGCCTTTATCGCCTACCACTGGCCTAGAGGAAGTCCCTGTTTATTAGAAACTAGTTTTATTATATTAAGCAGTATAATATAAGAAGTATAAGTCCATTTTAGGAACCATATATTATTAATCTCACTATAGATGGACTTACATATTTTCTTTGATAACTTTTCTAACCTTTTGTTTGAAACAGATGGAATGACCCATAATTCTATCACATGACCTGTTAACACTTCATGAATAAAAAATTCAACTTCATTTATTTAAGAGATGAAGTGGAAATTTTTCAAAGCACGAACAATAGTGAGATTGTACCAAAATCAAGCAAGTATTTCTTCTAATTCAAAATTTTCAACTTTAGGGAAATGATATTGAAAACCAAAAATGATGTCCTATTGACCTTATATCCGATGAATCAGATGGTACCTTAGATCATCACAAATTTATGGCTTTGTGATTGATGTCATTTTCATAGCCATGTTCTCTACCACTCTTCATCAGAACTTGATGGTTAGATTTTTCTTTTATATCCATATTTTCACCTATGTTCTCCTATATGGAAACCCAATGATTAGTTTATCTAGGTAACCGTTACATTTCATACTTTATTTTTTAAAGATAAGTCTTGGTATTCCTTTTTATGATGTGGGTTTCAGTTAAAGAAACTTTCAAGTAGAAAAACCATTTATAACCCCGACGAATTTCGAGGGCGAAATTAATTTTAAGGGGGATAGATTGTAACACCCCAAGATTTTATGAAAAATATTCTTTTAATTTAAATAATGTCTTGTGTTGTATGCAACACCAAGATTACCTTGCGCTATACGCAACACCGTATTAGCTTACAATATACGCATCACTATTCTTGGATCATGTTACACACAATTTTGATAATAGTTATTCTATGCAACATTGAGTATATATATGTATATATATATATTCAATGTATAAATAAAATATGTTTGGATTGTGTTATACAAAACAGAGAAAGATTCTTGCACAGCATGCAACCCTGACTTGGCTTACATTACACGCAATCGCGACCTTCCTCGATAGCGTGTGTTGTACGCAATACCGGGTTTTACTAAACAAAGATATATTATTATAATATTATTATGAACTAGCCTTTATGAATAGTATTAATGAAATTTTGAATCTTATAACATTTTTATTGGTCTTACACATTTTCTAAAACATGTTATAAGAACAAAATAAATTTTTCGTGTAAAATAAGTATTTTTCAAAAAATGCTGTTTTGCCGCATTTTGATGGCGCACCCACTTTAAATCTAGTTTTTGACATGTTTATAAGTTCAATTTAAAAAAAATAAAATTCTTCTTTGGAATCATGAAATAAAAATTTACTTTGGATAAATATTTCATATTATTCTGGTAACTTTCATATTTTGATGAATAGTAAAAACATGCTATATTTTAATTAAAAACAACTTTTTTCATCGCAATAATTTATATGGTTAAATTATAATATTGAATGGTTTTAAAGTATAAATAGAATATATTTTTACCATTTAATATAATTTATGTCATTAGCATTGATTCTACCTTGAATTCGTAGGATAAATCAATTCAATCTTTTGCAATGTTTTAAAGAAAAACCCGTTTTCTTTTGACAACCGGATTAATTTTAATTTAATTTCTGCAACTTTTGTGTATTGAATTTGGAAAAATGGATTCCATATTTAGAATTAGTGGATCCAAATTATGTTAATAAGCTACTTTTTATTTTTGGGAATTATGAATAGTAACTACGGTAAATTTTATTTACCATAGATAAAGGTAAATCGGGTAATTAAGGGTAAATATAATATTATAAAATTACCCTAACACATGTCAAAAATCCTATTGGAAGACTAAAAGTCGACCCATATCACCTAAGTGTCATATTTTATTCATTTAATGGACTTTTTTCCATGAAAATAATTTAATTATTATTAAAACCAAAGAATGTGACAATATGTCACTTTCTTAAATCTTATAAGTATAATAATTTTAATTTAGTGATAAACTTCATGAAACTTCGAAAATTAATAGTATCCAGAACTCTAATAAAATTATCTACATCATAAGAATTTATTTAGAATTTTTAGGGATTAAATAATTATCATTTATTAGGACACAAAGATGATGTAGTAACTGTCTTATTAATGAAATATTGACATAATTTATGTTATAAATACCCAAATAAATGTAATTTAAGACTTTTTATGAATTAAACTAATTTTATATGTTAATATGACATGTTATTATTGATTTAATTAACTGTTTTCGAACTAATAAATCTGTTATGAGTTTCAAAAAAATCAATTACTAAATAGTTTCAAAATTGAGATAAAATAGTTTTTAAAACAAATATTATATTAGTAATTGTTAGTTTATTCCTAAAAATATAAGGTTCGGCCAAATGACTTAGATAAGGTTATATATATTAATAATAAACAACTTGGGGTTCGTTTGGATGCTTATAGTAAGTTTATTAACCTTATAGTATAAGAACACAAGAAGACACGGTAAAAGTAAAATTATTGAACTTAATGTTAAATCTAAATGATAAGGTTAAAATAGGAACATAAACTTGTCTAAATTCTATTGTATGAGAGGATTTAGACCCATACCCACCTTAGCTTCGAAATAAATCAATTTGGAGCTATTTAAAACTGAATTTGGCTTTATAATAAAATAATATTTTTAGTTATTCCAAAGGTGCCCCTCTCCTCCCTTATAAAAGGGCACCCCTCCCTCTCTTCCTCACACCACTTTGATCCTTCAAGCTCGTCCAACCCATGCCAAATTCTCTTATCCACTTCTCTAGAAACAACCTAGAGGTTCTGGTCTTCCTCAAAGACCAATTTTAGTGCCCTAAAAGGATATCTCAAAGAGGCGCTTCAAAGAAGAGGTAATGTCTGTTACCGATTCATTCAACTTTATTTCTTCTTCCACTTCATATTCATAGGTTGTTTCATTATGATGTAATAACATCAGTATCACTAATATACTGATATGTTATTATAAGTATGAAACAACCCTATTTCACCATCTATCCATCCTACGGAAAACGAAATCACCACGCGTGCGTATGTACGGAATACCGTCTCCACGCCGTGGTGAAATATATTTTCCACCACCACCTTACTTGGATGGGTATAATGCCGTAAATAATAACTATATATGATTATTTTAAAGTGATATTGATTCTGAAATAGTATACATACACTCCAATACAGTCCCACGATCATGAGAATGATATCATCGCTCGTGCGTACGTACGGACTGCCGTCTCCACGACGCGATGAGATTCATTCTCCACTTTAACCATTCATGAATGATTATAAAGTATATATAATAAGTAATCATGAAATATATGACATTATAATGATACTGTATTTATGTGTACATATATGTATGTCATCTACTTAATTCCATTCAACTCAATAAGGAAACGAAAACAGCGTTCATGCGTACGTACGGCCGACCGTCTCCATGAACGATGTATTTCTTTCCATTTATTGATTTATTATATATATGTATATTCTGAATATATATTATATATAAATCATGTTTTATATTCTGGAATTATGTAATCATGATCTAAGAAATCATATGAATAATTACAAGTCAAAACACGGACGACAAATGAAACAATTTTACCCAAAACGCTCTTTAACATGGAATTTACAAATGAACGGGTAATATAAAGTCATAAGTGAACCATATATGATATCATAACAATGAGTATGATTCTAGAATAAGTCAATGAAATTATTTAAATCATTATATAAGAGGTTTGGACACTTACGAAGCAAATCGGACCTAAGGTAAGGGAAATATCACAATCTCATTTTTATCCGAGATTGTTTATACTTGGTATTTACTGGGGTGTATTTTATCATCCACATCCATGTTTCCTCAATATGTAATATTATTTCCATCCACCTAAAATTATTTAAATCCAATTTTACCCTTCGGTGAGTTTTTAGTTAAGGATATGAAAGGAATCTTTTTTCGTACGAGGTACTTTTTGACTTTTCCGAAAAAAGTACGAAGAATGTTTTTTTAACTTATATGGCATGAATGGATTTTTAAAACATTATTTCCAAGACGATTCCTTTACAAGTTTTCAAGTTTATTTTTAATCAACTTATTTTAGTTTATAATTGTACGACATGTTAAGAAAGGAAAAGTGTTTTGGAAGTAGAAAGGATATTTTCCTCAAGAATAGAGTTCAAGTGTTTTATCAAAATTATTTTCCATCTAAGATAATAAAGGGTTCTGTTTTTATCCCTATTATTACATTTATTTGATTATGTTCTGATGGAATTATATTTTTATGAATTCCATTATCTTATATGAATTTTTTTATGATGTCACGATGTTTAAGATTCCCATTTTTATTACATGGGTTATGCTATGATGTATGGTTTTCTGATTTTGTGGCACACATAAGAATGGTATCATTATGAGATGGGTGGGACCTATATCTCCCTCAAATGAATTGGGTAAATATTTTATATTTCATGAGATAGACATGGCTGGAACGGTAGGTTAAACTGGTTCAGTGAAACAGGACTGAAACGAGGAGTGAACACGGTCCAGAAATGGACTTTGTCCACTAAGATAGTCTTGGCAATGAGTATTGACTAACAAGAAATGATTCTCTATGATTATGTGTGTATGACAAAAAGTTTCATGTTGTAAGTTATGATTATTGGGATTTCATTTCACTACTATGATTTATCCCATGTTATGAAATTATGCTCTCTTTTGCAGGTTAAGATTTCCAAAATTTTATGTTCTTATGAATATGATGTGATTGATATTTCTTTTGTTTACCCTTACTGAGCATTTAAGCTCACCCTTTTATGTTTTCTTTTCCCCAGGATATAAAGAAAGGTTTTAGGTAAAAAAAGGGGAAGATCTTTATGGGAGATTTTGAAGATCCTTCACCACGGTTAGAAGATTATATTCAGAGTTTCCAAAGACACTAAACTATTACGATCCTTCTGTGTGTTTTTGTTATGTACTAAGTATTTCGCAAAAGTAATGTAATGTACATGTACGTTAGGCTTAGGGCTCCATAGTTGGTATCAGAGGAAAGGTTTATTCAACCTTTGGAAACTAGGATGCAAGAACATTAGTGAGATCCCTAGATATATTTCTAAGGTATGTCTAGGGATGTCTCTAAGGTTTAGTATACATATAGGTTATAGTCCTAGAATTACGCTAACGATCTTAGAATTTTACCTAAGATGTTAGATATTGAGGGTACTCCCCCTTTACTATGTTGTTTTCTCAAGCATGATTTTTGGCTCTCACAGAATTCTTTTTGTGTTTTAGTTAATGGAGGGAACCAGAAGTAATTCAGTTAACATTGAATCCAATGGAAAAATTGGTGACTATGAGCAACAAAATTGTGTAATTCCTAGAGAGAAAGATATTGTGATTATGCCGAATCAGTCATCACGATATATGATTAACAAGGTGAAATTTAGTGGTATGCCTAATTCATCAAAGAAGAGGAAGATAGACTATTATGCATGTTCGCATGTTGAGGAGCATAAAGAAAGGAAGATTGCGATTTCTAAAGAAGGGAAGAAGAACCTTGAGGAATACCTCAAATGGAGGGACCGATGTTATCTGTGTGGAGAAAAGGGTCATAGAGTGACAGACTGTTATGGAGTTCAATTTATTATTTGTGGAGAACATGGGCATTACCAAACTCAATTCCCAGACCTAAAAAGTTACTTCTAAATCCAGGAAGGACTTATTCCAGGACAATAATTGAAGAGGATGGATTGAAGTGTTTATGTATTGGTATTCAAGAATAATGTTGTTGATGTACTTTTATTGTGTATTAGAATATTTTTGTATTATTCTGTTGTGGTTTTCAATAATTTTAAGGTACCGGTAACCATTAAAAGTGATTCAAATATTTTTGAAAGCAGATGATATGCGCATAATGAAGGGATAAGGAGAAAATGAAATGTTTTACAGTATTCATGAGCTCATGATTGATATAAGGACTAAGTATATATAATTTTGAGGATTTTGGTATGAGGAAAGAGTTATCTTTTGACAGCACTCATGTTTTCACTAAGATACAATGGGTATTCATTTTTCAAGAGATTACATGATTATGGTGTTCACATGACTGGAATGTGATGAACAAGATATATGAGGGATAAATGATGGCATTCACGTGATCATTTTCTTTATACTATGAGCTTGGACCGAATTATTTTAGATAAGCCTAAAGATTTGAATAGATTATGTTTGACATAAGTTAGTATTGTTTAAGGATAAAACTTTTTTTTGATATTGTTGATGGGATGTTATAGTAATACAGCTTTAGGAAAAGGACAACCTGCAGGATGGGCGACAACCCATCGCATCGGACAAGGCTGTGGGAATCGAACCCACAACCAAAGTGCGACTGACCTTTATCACCTACCACTGGCCTATAAGAGGTCCCTGTTTAGTAGAAACTAGTTTTATTATATTAAGCAGTATAATATAAGAAGTCTAAGTCCATTTTAGGAACCATATATGATTAATCTCACTATAGATGGACTTACGTATTTTTTTTGATAACTTTTCTAACCTTTTGTTTGAAACAGATGGAATGACCCATAATTCTATCACATGACCTGTTAACACTTCACGAATAACAAATTCAACTTCATTTATTTAAGAGATGAAGTGGAAATTTTTCAAAGCATGAACAATAGTGAGATTGTACCAAAATCAAGCAAGTATTTCTTCTAATTCAAAATTTTCAACTTTAGGGAAATGATCTTGAAAACCAAAAATGTTGTCCTATTGACCTTATATCCGATGAATCAGATGGTTCCTTAGATCATCACAAATTTATAGCTTTGTGATTGATGTCATTTTCATAGCCATGTTCTCTACCACTCTCCATCAGAACTTGATGGTTAGATTTTTCTTCCATATCCATATTTTCACCTCTGTTCTCCTATATGGAAACCCAATGATTAGTTTATCTAGGTAACCGTTACATTTCATACTTTAGTTTTTAAAGATAAGTTTTGGTATTCCTTTTTATGATGTGGGTTTCAATTAAAGAAACTTTCAAGTAGAAAAACCATTTATAACCCCGACGAATTTCGAGGGCGAAATTCATTTTAAGGGGGGTAGAATGTAACACCCCGAGATTTTATGAAAAATATACTTTTAATTTCATTAATGTCTTGTGTTTTATGCTAAACCAAGATTACCTTGCGCTATACACAACACCGTATTAGCTTGCAGTATACGCAACACTATTCTTGGATCGTGTTACACACAATTTTGATAATAGTTATTCTACGCAACATTGAGTATATATATGTATATATATATATTCAATGTATAAATGAAATATGGTTGGATTATGTTATATGAAACAGTGAAGGATTCTTGCACAACACGCAACCCTGACTTGTCTGGCATTACACGCAATTGCGACCTTCCTCGATAGCGTGTGTTGTACGCAATACTGTGTTTTACTAAACAACGATATATTATTATAATATTATTATGAACTATCCGTTATGAATAGTATTAACTAAATTTTGAATCTTATAACATTATTATTGGTCTTACACATTTTCTAAAACATGGTATAAGAACAAAATAATTTTTTTGGGTAAAATAAGTATTTTTCAAAAAATGCAGTTTTGCCGCCTTTTGATGGCGCACCAACTTTAAATCTAGTCTTTGAAATGTTCATAAGTTCAATTTGAAAAACTAAAATTCTTTTTTGGAATCATGAAATAAAAATTTACTTTTGATAAATATTTCATATTATTCAGGTAACTTTCATATTTTGATTAATAGTAAAAACACGCTATATTTTAATTAAAAACAACTTTTTTCATCGCAATAATTTATATGGTTAAATTATAATATTTAATGGTTTTAAAGTATAAATAAAATATATTTTTACCATTTAATATAATGTATGTCATTATCATTGATTCTACCTTGAATTCGTAGGATAAATAAATTCAATCTTTTGCAATGTTTTAAAGAAAAACCCGTTTTCTTTTAACAACGGGATTAATTTTAATTTAATTTCTGCAACTTTTGTGTATTGAATTTGGAAAAATGGATTCCATATTTGGAATAAGTGGATCCAAATTATGTTAATAAGCTACTTTTTATTTTTGGGAATTATGAATAGTAACTACGGTAAATTTTATTTACCATAGTTAAAGGTAAATCGGGTAATTAAGGGTAAATTTAATATTATAAAATTACCCTAACACATGTCAAAATCCTATTGGATGACTAAAAGTCGACCCATATCACCTAAGTATCGTATTATATTCATTTAATGGACTTTTTTTCATGAAAATAATTTAATTATTATTAAAACCAAAGAATGTGACAACATGTCACTTTCTTAAATCTTATAAGTATAATAATTTTAATTTAGTGATAAACTTCATGAAACTTCAAACATGAATAGTCTCCAGAAATCTAATACAGGTATCTACATCATAGGAAGTTATTTAGAATTTTTAGGGATTAAATAATTATCATTTATTAGGACACAAAGATGATGTAGTAATTGTCTTATTAATGAAATATTGACATAATTTATGTTATAAATACCAAAATAAATGTAATTTAAGACTTTTTATGAATTACACTAATTATATATGTTACTATGACATGTTAGTATTGATTTACTTAACTTTGTTTAGAACTAATCAGTCTGTTATGAGTTTCACAAAAATCAATTACTAAATAGTGTCAAAATTGAGATAAAATAGTTTTTAAAACAAATATTATATTAGTAATTGTTATTTTATTTATAAAAATATAAGGTTCGGCCAAATTACTTAGATAAGGTTATATATATTAATAATAAACAACTTGGGGTTCGTTTGGCTACTTATAGTAATTTTATTAAGCTTATAGTATAAGAAGACAAGAAGAAACGGTAAAAGTAAAATTATTTAACTTAATGTTAAATCTAAATGATAATGTTAAAATAGGAACCTAAACTTGTCTAAATTACATTGGATGAGAGAATTTAGATCCATCCCCACCTTAGATTCAAAATAAATCAATTTGGAGCTATTTAAAACCGAATTTGGCCTTATAATAAAATAATATTTTTAGTTATTCCAAAGGTGCCTCTCTCCTCCCTTATAAAAGGGCACCCCTCCCTCTCTTCCTCACACCACTTTGAGCCTTCAAGCTCGTCCAACCCCTACCAAATTATCTTCTCCACTTCCCTAGAAACATCCTAGAGGTTCTGTTCTTCCTCAAAGACCAATTTCAGTGCCCTAAAAGGAGATCTCAAAGAGGCGCTTCAAAGAATATGTAATGTCCATTTCCGATTCGTTCAACTTTATTTCTTCTTCCAATTATTCTTCTTAGGTTTTTTCAGTATGAAGTAATAACATCAGTATCACTCATATACTGATATGTTATTATAAGTATGAAACAACCCTATTTCACCATCTATCCATCCTACGGAAAACGAAATCACTGCGCGTGCATACGTACGGAATACCGCCTCCACGCCATGGTGAAATCTATTTTCCACCAACACCTTAATTGGATGGGTATAATGGTGTAAATAATAACTATATATGATTATTTTAAAGTGATATTGATTCTGAAATAGTATACATACACTCCAATACAGTCCCACGATCATGAGAATGATATCATCGCTCGTGCGTACGTACGGACTGCCGTCTCCACGACGCGATGAGATTCATTCTCCACTTTAACCATTCATGAATGATTATAAAGTATATATAATAAGTAATCATGAAATATATGACATAATATTGATACTGGATTTATGTTTATATATATGTATGTCATCTACTTAATTCCATTCAACTCAATAAGGAAACGAAAACAGCGTTCATGCGTACGTACGGCCTACCGTCTCCATGAACGGTGTATTTCTTTCCATTTACTGATTTATTATATATAGGTATATTGTGAATATATATTATATATAAATCATGTTTTATATTCTGGAATTAATTAATCATGATCTAAGTAATCATATGAATAATTTCAAGTCAAAACACGGACGACAAATGAAACAATTTTACCCAAAACACTCTTTAACATGGAATTTACAAAAGAACGGGTAATATAAAGTCATAAGTGAACCATATATGATATCATAACAATGAGTATGATTTTGGAATAAGTCAATGACATTATTTAAATCATTATACAGGAGGTTCGGACACTTATGAAGAAAATCAGACCTAAGGTAAGGGAAATATCACAATCTTACCCTTCGGTGAGTTTTTAGTAAAGGATATGAATGGAATCTTTTTTCATACGAGGTACTTTTTGAATTTTCTGACAAAAGTACGAAGAATGTTTTTTAACTTATACGGCATAAATGTATTTTTAAAACATTATTTCCAAGAAGCTTCCTTTACAAGTTTTCAAGTTTATTTTTAATCAAATTCTTTTATTTTATAATTGTACGACATGTTAAGAAAGGAAAAAATGTTTTTGTAGCAGAAAGGAGATTTTCCTCAAGAATGGAGTTCAAGTGTTTTATCAAAATTATATTCCATATAAGATAATAAAGGGTTATGTTTTTATCCCTATTATTAAATTGATTTTATTATGTTATGATGGAATTATTTTTTTATGAATTCCTTTATCTTATCTGAATTGTTTTATGATGTCACGATGTTTAAGATTCCCATTTTTATTACATGGGTTATGCTATGATGTATGGTTTTCTGATTTTGTGGCACACATAGGAATGTTATAATTATGAGATGGGTGGGACCTATATCTCCCTCCAATGCATTGGGTAAAGATTTTATATCTCATGAGATATACATGGCTGGAACGGCAGGTTAAACCGGTTCAGTGAAACAGGACTGAAACGAGGAGTGAAGTCGGTTCAGAAATGGACTTTGTCCACTAAGATAGTTTTGGCAATGAGTCTTGACTAACAGGAAATGATTCTCTATGATTATGTGTGTATTCCAAAAAGTTTCATGTTGTAAGTTTTGATTATTGGGATTTCATTTCACTACTATGATTTATCCTATGTTATGAAATTATGCTCTCTTTTGCAGGTTAATATTTCCAAAATGTTATGTTCTTATGAATATGATGTGATTGATATTTCTTTTGTTTACCCTTACTGAGCATTTGATATCACCCTTTTATGTTTTCTTTTCCCCAGGATATAAAGAAAGATTTTAGGTATAAAAAAAGGGAAGATCTTTATGGGAGATGTTGAAGATCTTTCACCATGATTAGAAGATTATATTCTGAGTTTCCAAAGACACTAAACTATTACGATCCTTGTGTGTGTTTTTGTTATGTACTAAATATTCCGCAAAAGTAATGTAATGTCCATGTACGTCAGGCTTAGGGCTCTACAACACCCATCTCGTGTGTGTGCCTATCATGATTCATGTCACTTTCCTACATAGGTACCAAGAATGATGCATGAATGCTGAACCACGTACCTTTCTGACCATGAGAGAAATACCAAAAAATTGTCAAATCACACAATAAGAGCATCACACAATGGTTAAATAACATCAATTATAATAGCACACAATAAGAACAACAATCCTATCTAAGGGTGACTTGGGTTTCCCCCCGTACATGGGTTAGCTAATCCCAAGAACGAGCTCATTACCAAGGCCCAACACTTTCATAACCTCCTGTATACCATCCCCAAATAGTAATAAAGAGAAAATAACTCCTTTGATACTACATTGTAACATCCCTGACCTATAAGCCACTAATCTGGTGCCCCGAGCCTGGTCTCTACATGATCTCAAGCATGCCTCCCCATACGCCAGAGGTTACCGACTAGTAGTGAGGGTCTAATAGGTCATGTTGGGAGACTATACACTCATTACTAGAGCTAGACACAACCGATAATAGTTTAAATAATAGAAACCATAGGCCACATTCAATAACATTTATAAATAAACAATTCCCAAAACTAGGTACAACCATATACAACTATAAATATGCCATGCCATGTTACTGTGTCAAGTGAACGAAACCCCAATAAAGAAAACCACAGAATCCCCAAAATGGTCCGGAATCCAAGTATATAACCACACCTAACCATGTCCCATGTCCAACTAAACTCTCTAGCATAGGGACCTTTCCCTTGTCCTGACTTGCAAGCATGAAATCTTCTTGGGTAACCAATGGAGGCCGGTGCAGGGTTTGAGTATAACTTAGTAGGCCACGACCAACGACGTCTACAAAATATCCAACGAAGGCAGATAGTACATGCACATGATAAATAATGACAAGTAAAGATAAACACTTCAATAGGCCATTTTATACTTTGTTCCTTTAATTATAATACCATTGAATTCGGGTTCACTACCTAGGAACTTCACGATTTAATCTACCTTTTTCATGTGTTTAATGGATTAGGAATTTTCAATGTTCTCAAGCATATGGGAATGAAAGTGAAGTCCTATCTCACTAGGCATCCCATTATAACAATGCCATAATCCTCACCTCAAAGCCCCAATCTTGGTGGAGTGCATCCTTTAAGAGAGTATAACTTTGTCCCCTTCTCTAACCTATGAATTAAGGGGTGGAGTTAGATCCTTGGTCCAACTCGAGCCATGATTGTAGATCCTTAAGTCAATACCCCACTCAACCAAGCCATGTGCACATGCTTATTTATCAATAACCATTATTAACCATATCACAACAAAAATATCCAATATAATTCACAAAATCACAAAAATATCATTAAGTGGGAAATTAACATTATGACTCAATCAATTAACACATTTATCATTTATAATACTTACCCCTTTAGTTCCATTTCCTATTTTCCATGCCTAACTCACAAATCATATTCAAGTGTAAACATAATCCCTTATCATATTCCCATTATTCCCACTTAACCCATTCAAATAACAACCAAACAATCCCTTATCCTTTTACCACATTAGAACCATCTATAAACAACCCTTATAACCCACTACACAAACCAATTAATATATTATCTAAGTCTCTATATCAACATGAATTCATTTCACACCCTAGGTTTCCATTAGCCATTCGGGTGGGTCGGTGCACCCCATAGGTGGCCCTAAAATAGGTCACATCATCCTACATGCATCCCAAAGGGATTATGAGGGTTTATTAGGTTTTTTAGATACCCAATACATCACATCATGTCAAAGTCACCAAGAAATATTCAAAAGATGGCATCCATAAAAACCCTACAGGAAAAAATCTACATAAAACCCAAGGGATATAACTTGTAGACCACCTACCATGAATCCATTAGGAAATACACTCCAAATTAAGGCCTTAGATCTTTATTCAACTAACCCTTGTAGCTTCACCCTCAATCTCACCGAAAAATAAGGGTTTGATAACTTCAGAAGGAGATGTTAGGAGAAAGGAAACCCTAAACCAATAAGAGAAGAAAGTTGGAGATTAGCCTTACTCAAATATTCAATCCGCAACTTACAGTGCTCTAAACGGCCCTAAGATGCGGGAGATTGATCCTTGGAAGCTCATGGAGCTTTTGTGGCGTCATTAGGGATGGAGGAGTAAGAAAGGAGGAAAATACCGAGTGGTATAAGAAATCTCGTAATGGCATTTTGGTAATTTTTGAAAAGATTTATCGTCCGCATGGTTTACCCACTTGGTTTGGAAAACCATATGAAAACTGTGCGGAGGCTACTGGCTACACACCCTTCTTTTGCATGGTTATCTAGACTGTGCACAGACTATGCAGATCACCACTACCTGCACAGTCTTCCCTCACATGGTTTTCCAAATCATTTGCAAAACATGAAGATTTTCCAGAAACCCCCCTTTTTCCCTTTTTTGTGTCTCGAACCCCCGTAACACACTCGATCCTTCGTAAGGACTTGGGAAAACACTTAATTGTCCCTTAGGACGGGCTTCAATGAAAATGTAATAAAAAAAACCTTGACATAAACCTTGGATCTTATAGTCAATATGATTCATATATTACCAAATGTTCATGGAATTGTAGGAGAACACCCAAACCAACACATTCAAGAGTTCAACTATGTTTGTTATAGATTTAAGCAAAGAGGAGTGGCTAGGGATCAAGTCAAGTAAAGGGAATTTCCCTTTTCACTAGGGGGAGTTACCAAATATTTTTTTATAGTCTACAACCTAGAGAGATCCATAAATAGGATGGTCACTAAAGAATTTTCATATATAGATTCTTCCCACCCACCCAGAGAACTGCAATAGAGAAGGAGATTTATGTCATGAGACAAGCTATTGGAGTGAAAATATTGAATATTAGTAACGATTCAAATTTTTTTGTTCAAAATGACCTCATGAATTCGTGGAAGATCATCATTTCCTAGTCTTCTTCTACCATGGGTGCTGGAAAATGAGAGAAACCACTTTAAAGAATCATCATGAGGAAATCTAATCGACAAGTCATCCATGGAATCTAGGATCCTAGTCGAGAATATTACAAAAAATTAAAAATAGTTTGGAACAAGAGGTATAAAAATAAGAGGCATCTATGTGGTAAAAAATTTGGAGTTGTCACCATTGATTGAAACCAAAACTAAATAATAAACAAGCCTAGGAAGATATATGATAGTGAAACAAGTTAAATAGTAAACTGTCCCACATTAGGTATGTGGTTTATGTTCATCACCCTATCACTTCACTGATCAGTGTGCTATGGTACATGGTATGAAGAGCTGTGCAACCGCATTCCATCCAAGAAAGTTTCAACGGAACCAACTGTGGAGATAAGCGCAATACTAATAGGGATTTAGAGTTCACAAAAGTTTTAATATACCCCTTTTTCAGCTAGAATTCCAAAATTGACCCCCTTTCCAATAACAATAAGAGGAGAAATATCAACAACATGATTATCAACCACCTCTTTTTCAAAAAAAATCCAACACACAACCCTCATCTAGTACACCACCAATTGAATGAAGATAAGTGATAGAGATGGAGGAGTTTAAAAATATATTAAAGGATTTCTCAAATAAATTTGATAATATCATAGATTTTCTATCCAAAAACCCATGAAATCTCCCAACTTAGACAATCCAAAACCTAAAGTAAAGTGTGAGCATGTTCCTAATAAAGAGTGGAAAAGAGATCCAACTACCAAAGCCCAAGGAATGATTATCTAAACCAGAAGAAGGTATGTTTGGGAATTCTGTATATAATCTGAAAGAGAAAACCACCCCACCTAGACAAGAAGACTAGAAGATGAAGGAAGAGTCAAACATAATATTTTGAATGGAAAGAATAGAAACTCTATTATAGTTTCAGAAATGGGAGAAGAAAGACATCCCATTTCCATTCCCTTAAAAGTTTATAGAATCCAATAAAATCAAGGAATATCAAATTCAAAGAGATATCCCAGATACATTTCAAAAGGTTTAAATTATCATAAAACTCTTGGAAGACATCAAGAAAATTCAAAAAATGCTAAATTCATAAAAGATATTTACACCTAGTGAATGAGGCTAGATGGGAATGAAAGAATCAACCTAGGGAGATTTGTTTCATCATGATCACACCACCATTACCAAAAAATATCAAGATATAGGGAAATTATCTATTCCAATCACCATTGTTTCTTTAAAATATGTTGATACCTTTTGTGATCTTGGTGCTTCCATTAATGTCATGTCTAACTATGTTTATTCATCTTTGAAAATAAATAATCTAAAACCAATGGTATTGGTTTTACTACTAGAGAATAGATCCCTTGTCTTTCCTACTATATTTTTGGAGGATGTTCTAATAGGAGTCGAAGGAATAGTTTTTCAACAAAATTTTATGTTCTCGCAATGGAGGAAGATAAAGCACTAGGGAATTCACCCATTATTTTGGGAATACCATGCTTAAAGATATCCAAAACAATCAATAATGTACATGAAGTAACCCTCATCATGGAGCTGGGATATAGTAAGGGTTAATTCAATGTTTCTGACTCCAAGAGGAACCCTTCAAACAATCATTTAATATTTGAAATCATCCACAAATAAGGTATTGAACCCATTGAAGGATGTGTAATGCATAGATAATTTTTAGCATTAGGTGATAAAATTTCTACTAAAAATACCAAGGAATAAGAGAGTAAACATAAATATTGATTTTATTAATGATTACGAATATATAAAATTTAAATTACTTGATAATTTGTTAGAATAAATTGATATGAAACCCATTTTTAAGGATATTCACGATTTTGAAGTATGAATTTTGAATTCAATCTCATCTCTAGAACAACCCCCAAATTTGGATCTAAAACCTCTCCCATGTGACATAGAATATATGTATCTTATGGAAAGAAAAAAATTTATAGTGATCATACCTAACCACCTTTCCCAAAAATAATAGAAAATTTTAATTTACCTTTTGAAAAGAAACATTCTATCTATAGGGTGAAGCCATGGAGACATCCATAGAATAAACCCCAAGCTTTGTTACCATATAATTTTTCTAGAAGGGGACTCTCGACCAGTTAGGTAGTCACAGAGAATAATCAACCCCAAAATTATAGAAGTTTTTTAAAAATATATTAAATAAATATTGGTAACTGAAATAATGTATCCAATTTATAACTCACAATGGGTCTTCCCCATCCATGTGTTTCCTAAGAAAATTGGTTTGAAAATAGTGAAAATGATAATAATTAATTAATTATAATGAGACTCCAAAACTATTGGAGGGTATGAATTAAATATAGAAATCTAAACCAAGTAACCCGAAAAGACCACTTCCCCATCCCGTTCATAGACCAAATGCAAGAATGGTTGGCAGGCCGGACACATTACTGTTTCTTATTGAGATTTTATGGCTATTTTCAGGTACCCTTTTCTCTAGAAGACCAAGGGAAGACAATATTCACATTTAATTTTGGTACATTTTGTTATAAGATAATGCATTTTTTTATTATGCAATGCTCCTGTTAAATTTTAGTGGTGTATGGTAAGTATTTTATTAGATCACGTGGAGGACTACCTGATGGTATGTTTGGAAAACTTTACTCTTTTTAGAAACTCATCTTAGCAAATTTAGAAAAAAAATTGAATACCTATATAGAGTAAAATATTGTTTTAAACTTTGATATATGTCACTTTATAGTTGATAAGTGTATAGTGTTGGGTCATATCATTTCACAAAAAGGCATTGAGGTGGATAAGTATAAAGTTGAAGTAATCAACTCATTTCCATATCCCTCATGTGTGAGACATATTAGATAATTTTTGTGCCAAATGGGATTTTACAGAAGATCCATTAAGGACTTTATTAATTTTTATCTTCCCCTTTTAAGATTACTTTTAAAAGAACCTAACTTTTTTTCAATTATAGTTATAGGGAGGCATTTGTTGAGCTAAAGGAAAGGTTGATTACCCCACCAATTATGAAACCCCATAATTGGGATCACCCATTTTAGTTTCTTTATGATGCATCAAAACAAGCTGTAGGAGAATTCCTCTCCCAAAGAATTAAAGGAAGACCACAAGTCATAACATATACCTCAAGAACCTTGGATGCAGTTCAACTCAATTACACATCCCAAAAAAATATTTTTTTTGTATTTGAAAGGGAAAATTTTAGATCTTATTTACTTGGAGATAACATAGTAATATTTTCTAATCATGAAGCATTTAGGTAATTGACGAAGAAGGCTGATGCAAAACCCAGGCTGGTGTGATGGATACTAATATTGAAAACATTCAACATAGAGATCAATGACATGAAGAGAGATGGAAACCAGGTGGAAGATCACCTCATAAGACTCCCAAACACTGCTAAAATAGCCAATATAGAATTGAGCTCACTTAATAATTACATACCTATAGAGAAACTCTACATAGTGGAAGATGAATTACCATGATACGTCTATATATTGAATTATGTTTCTACCTCATAGGCAATTTCTCAACTGAACTATCATCAAAATAAACAACATAATGATGAAGGAAAAATCTATATTTGGGAGGATCCATTATAATGTAAAATATGTAATGATCAAGTCATAAGTAGGTTCTTACTAACAAGTGAAATAGAATCTGTATTTCAATTTTTTCATACATTTGATTATGGAGGACACTTTAGAACTCAAAAAATGGATAAAAAAGTGTTGGAACCTAAAATTTATTGTCTAACATTATTTAAATATGTTCATTAATATTGTAACAAATGTGGGAAATGTCAATATTCTAGTAATATATCAAAAAATTCAATAGATTCTGAAAAAACCCATCATTTATTATGAAATATTTGAAGTACAAGGCATTGATTTTATGAGAAAATTTCCCATAACTTTTATGAATTTTTACATTTTACTTGTTTTATATTATATCTGTAAAGATGTGGCAGAATATTTTTCCCTAAATGTTGATGAAAAAGTTGTTTTGATTTTTTCATGGATAACTTATTTTATAGGTTTGGAGTGAAAAGGGCCATCATTAGTGACCAAGGGACTCATTTTTGTAACAAAAATATGGATACTATACTTAAAAATTATGGGGTGAACTTCAAGATGTCTACAAATTACCACCCCCAAACAAGTGGCCAAGATAAAGTGTCCAACAAGGAGATTAAAGTTATTCTGGAAAAAAATGGTCAAACTAAATTGAAAGAATTATATCCAAATTCCTAAAGATATAATGTTTGAATACTAGATATCATAAAAAATACATATAGGGATGATCCCTATCATATAATTTATAGAAAGAGTTTTCGTCAGCTGATGGAGTTGGAGCACCCAGAATATTGGGTTGTAAAGTAGAAGAATTTGGATCTGGTGGGTGCTGGGAAAGAGAGGAATCTCTAGTTACAAGAATTGGATGAAATCAAAAGAAAAGATTTAAAAAACCCAAGAATTTATAAATAGAGAGCTAGGGGAACATGAAAAACTGATCCAACAAAAGTTGTTTCAATCTGGAGGCCAAGTCATACTATAAAATTCTTGATTGTAGTTAATTCTTTGTAATATTTCTTCTAGGTGGGAAGGAAATTTTATAGTTACTAATTTATATCCCTTTAGTTACATATATAATAATATAGAATAATAAGGAAACCCATTCACTATCAATGGGTAGAGGATAAAATAGTTTCATGGAAATCTACCTCATGAACTGGTGGTGTATATCAGACTTCTCTAACATTTCTAAATATTTATTACTATGAGGTTTGTTCAAGACAACGACATTAACCAATAGAACTTACAAGATACAACCTTGTTTTTACCATTTTCTTAGGATTTATGAGTTATTTACCTCTCACTTCACCCACTATGAGCTTTAATGGGATGGTTCTTATAGTGGTATGAGTTTTATTTATAGGACCACCGTGAAGGGAGTCAATTGAAAACCCCATAAACTGAGAAGGAAGTAGAGAAAAGACATCATAGGAATAGGTAAATCATTCTTTTATTATTCATTTTTGAAACATCCAATATGTTTCTGAAAAATATGTTTTAAATTTTAAATTTCAGCAGCTATGTTATCCTGAAAATTGTGATCCCATACTTGAATCCTTGATTTAATAGAATTATCTAGGAGACATGATTTTATTAGGAATCCTATGATTCCATGTTTTAAAATTCAATTATAATTATATTAAATGAGTAAAATGGACAATTTAATGATT
The DNA here is from genome assembly GCA_963277665.1 of Viscum album. Classification (NCBI taxonomy): domain Eukaryota; kingdom Viridiplantae; phylum Streptophyta; class Magnoliopsida; order Santalales; family Viscaceae; genus Viscum; species Viscum album. Next base: position 596,169,615 of record OY728134.1, on the reverse strand, counting down.
TAAGGGAATAATGGATATTAAAATGAGTACTTATGATTTGATGGAATTAATTGATTCATGTAAATGAAATTCCCCTATCATTTTATATTATTTGAATTTCTGAAATTTATTTAAATCTATTTATTTTTATTATTCATACATTGAATTATTTTTCAAAATAATATTTCCCATTCCTAAGAGGATTTCTTGGAAAATTATTCCTTATTCTATCTTAAGAATATTTATTAAGTGATCTTGAGAGATAACACTTACAAGAACCTGTATTGAAATATTTCAAAGTTAATGAACATGAAAAAAAAATGATTGATCCATATTTTGAAAATAATTTATCCTTGAATACCACCTATACATCAATCCTTATTTGTCCCATAGAGACCATGAATGACCTTGTTAGGAATAAACATGTTTTAATCCATTTTTTTCCATTCCTACCCTACTATTAGTATTTTTAATATTTTGTAAAGTTTTAGTGTGGTCGAATTCATGGTACAAGGGATGAAATTAATTGTAAGGAAAATTTTAGGTCTGATAATTTTGTGTATTGTGATAGATTGTAAATTCATTATGCTATTTTTCCCTTTTTGAAAAAATTAAAAAAATATGAATGGGTCGTGACTTAGAAGAATACAAAATCACCAATACTAGATCGTTGATTTTTATCATATATGATTAGGTGGTGTGTGTGATATTAATACTAATCATAACTTTCAAAAAATAAAAAAAACTAAAAAAAGTTCATTTGAAAAAAATGAAGTTTAAAAGTAGTGAAAATTTAAAGAATTCAAAATTCTTTAATTATAATTTATTTTAATGATAAGATTTACCTTGAGTTTTGGGGGAATTTTGAGTTGTATATTTTATGGGAATAATATCATTACACTTTTTTTATATCATGATTTATACTTTTAGATATTACCCTCCTCTCTAAGACATAATTATTAAACATCAATTGCAATCAATCTTAAGAATCAGTGTATTGTGAACCTTGAGTCAAAATTACACATGATTTTATGTGCCTTTTTACTTTATAAAGTAGATAAACTAATTCCTTTACATGTTTATAGAAACAGTGCATGTTCTCATGATATGGTCAAAACTTTGTTTGAATTTCATCATGAGTGATGAGTGAAAATATTCAAAGGAGATTTCAATCATGATTTTTCATGTTTAATAATAATGAATTGAGAAACTTGAATTAATAAATGGATAAGACAAACCAATTTCAAAAGGGAAAAAGTAAAAAATAGGATTTGATTGTTTTTTTAATTGAGAAATTAAATTGATATTTTATGTGGATTTTTTAAATTTTGATTTAATATTGATAATCATTTCATTTTTTTCATATATGAATAATGATAAAACTGGCCCCTCTTATTTTCATTGGTGAGATTTTATGTTTGAGTATAATAATGGATTAAGTGTGGAGGTATTGGACATAGTAAATTTTTATGAATAATTTTTTAACTTTTTTAAAGGATATTGAAATATTTCAGTGAATAATTCCCATGAATTTATATTTTTTACTAATATATGTGAAATTTAAAATATAGAATTGAAATGAATATTTTTTTTATAAAACTAAAGTTTGGTATTTATTTTTTTATTCTGTTAAGTTTTACTTTTTTATTTGAATGATTTATAGATGTTACAAAAAAATGGGTATGGCCACAACCTAGCCAATCAACCAATGGAAGCCTTCCACTTAGCCAGCCCTCAAGGAAAAGGTCAAAGATACCACCATCGAGAGGGAATACTTAGTTAGGTAGGGCTGCACAAGGTATCAATCCTATATAGGGCCCACATGGATGAATTTGTGGGAATCTATGGTTAAGAAAAATCCTTAATGTTCTGACACATGCTCGTGAAACCCACAAGACGATGGGAGGAGTAGCTCACTAACATGTGGTGTTGCTCAGTAGTCGGTGGGGGTCCTCTAACCCCCACCCAGTTTCATTGTGGATTAGTGTCCATGATTTGATATTTAACCCAAAACCTCTATGTATCCATGTTTTGATGTAGGACAACACTCAATATGAGTATTTTTCATAATAAAAAAAGGGAGTTGTTGTGCCTCACCATCGCTGCCCCTCTGCTCGGACACATATTTCTCACCAACTTCTTGTTCACTAGTTATCACCTATAATGAACATAAAACTATCATTACTATCATTTAAATCTAGAACATGAGCTTCACTTATCCTATGAATTCTCAAGAATACCTCTGATCACTTCTGTATCCTCATATAACTTTAGAAATGATTTCTCGAGAATGAACAACTCCATAGAGAGAGAGTTATACTTCCTCCAGCCACTGATAAGGCCATAAGTATTAGAAAATGATTCCTTGACATTAAAACAACCAATAAAGTGAAATCATAAGACAATGTTCCCCACTGAATCCTGGGACAACCAATGATCACCTATCAGTCCCCACACGACTACTATAAACCCTTTTGGAATATAGTTGAAGCCATACAATGCCATTATGATCTCCCTCCATCCACTGTGAAGGCCAGAGGTATTTAGGGAGGCCTAAAGGTCTATTTACATCATTTTTTTGTTTTCCAAGATCCAATGGAAGAACATGCAACCTATACACCAAAAATAGCACATGCTATCGTTGATCTAATGTTAGCATTTAGAGGATCCACCACTACCACACCACTTACATTACTAAAAATCACCATAGCCTCCACATTCATCCACTTTACATCACTATTCCTCTACTTACATGACTCCATTCATTCCAAAATTATAAATTTCTAATACCTCACCAACATTAGTACATGCCACTGTCCACTAACGATAAAACTTCCTACCAGTGCGCCAATGGTAGCATGTCGTCTGTCACTGTTGATCACCAATGGTAGCATGTCATTTTTCACCATTGATCACCAATGGTAGCATCAAATAACTCCACTACTACCACCTGCAGCCAGAGATCGATCATGAAACACTAAAAAATCTCACTATTAAATAGGATCTTCCAATTTCATTTCCCCCTCACCACCTCCTTATCTCCCTTGCAGACCACTACCACTGCTCATATTTGAAACTGTTGCTGCTTGTTGGGAGTCACCACCAGAGAATTAAACTAGATGTAAACCAACCATGGATTCCACATGAACCGTAGGCCATGCACATGTGAACTCTGGTTCCATACAATAATAAAAACTCTACCTCCAAACTCCCATTAAAACCTTAGTTTTGGAGGGAGACCGATGGATTTGGATCAAACTCCATCGTCACGATATTATAAGGTGGAAATAAAGGTTGTGGATAAATACCACCATTCATGATGCACAAATAAGGAATAAGTTACTGTGATTATTAAAGAAATTATGGGTTCATGTTGCTACCTATGGTGGGTGAGATCTACAGTTGGGTTATTAGTGGATGTGATCCACCTTCAGGAAAATGGTGGATTTGATCTACCATCATTGAGAAATTTAATCTCAACACCAGAATTTAGAAACACCAACAAATTTAGAAAATTCAACAAAAAATATATTTAAAAATATATATTAAATTTCTGTTAAGATATAGAATGATTCAAAATATATATACTATAATATTATCTCCCTTGAAAATTACAAGAATGGTGTGCCAGATCAAAGGGGAAGAGGATTTATAGAGAACAACAACGTCTATTGCTCAATGATTTATTTCAACTTTTCTTATTTCAGTTAAATTTTATTATGTCTTATACATCTTCTACCTCCATTTATTCCTTTTTAATGGATGGTTAGAAACTTTTTTTGGTTTTTTGGAACATATGTGACCTTATTTAATGTTGGAATCTTGGTTTTTTTTATCAAATTCATTCATCCATTTTTATTTATTAAAATTATTTCAACTACTGATTTCATAATTTAATGGGATACAATTTTATTATTATTTCAAATCTAAATCTTCAAAATCACATTGATTAATAAAAATTTTATCCCTCTTCTTGGTTTTGGATCATGCTGATTAGGCGATATAGGGTCAGGTGGCGAAGTTTTTGGTGATTACTAAACATGTGGGAAAGACATAGTGGAGTAATTTGGGAACTTGGGATGCTCAATTCATGATTTAGTATTTTATAAGTGATCCAAAGGAGACCCACATCAACTTTCACACACTGGAAGGATAATAATCCATCCAAGGAAACAATTGGATTGTTTTCATTATCAATTCAACCTTAATAAATGGTGAAAAAGGATAAAAGACTGTTAATCCATTCATTAAACTAATTAATACAGAAAAACGATTAAATTTTTAGGGACCACAGTAGCATTACATAAGAGAATCCAAGCCTAAACCGAATAAATTTTATGTAATTTTATTTTAACAAACCTAATTCTTTTTTTCCTGGTCATTAAATACTTGTTATTTTATTTACATTTTCCATTATGAGAAATTGATTCAAAACAATGCACTCAGGACTTGAATTTGGTCACTAATACTACTACACCCTTAGGGGAAGAATAATTATCTTTTACCACATCCCACAACTATTGTGTGTTAGAGATCCTATTTGTTTCCACACAAGCCTTTGTAATAAAAACACTATAACTGATATTCATTTGATACTTAGAATTAATCTATAATTATAATTACTTTAGTAGATATATGAAACAAGTTCTCATGTTCTGTCTTAATTTTTTCACTGCCCACAATTGTCTTATAGTATAATAATATTGGTATAAAATTTATCCTCTTATTTGGACAATATTTCTTACTTCTTCTTCATGGATTTTACCACTGTAATATTATCTAGGGGCTTCCTCAATTTTCCATCAATGAAACCACAAAAAAAATAATATCCTTTAATATTTGATTCATCCATGAAACTGGTGACTATCCATGTTAATGTATAATTACTAATGATGAATAGATCAGTGGATGAAGTTTGATTATAGACCTGAAAAACAATAAGAATGTAAAATATAGTAAAAGAGAAAAATAGTATCAAACAAATCTTATTATTTAATGTGATCTTCCTTTATCTTCCTTAGGTTCATGTATATTTAAAATAATTTATTCCCCATTATTCACTAAATTATGAACTAGTTGGGTGGCCTAATTGTTTCCCTTAGTTTCGATGGTATCATTAGGTGGTCATAGTCATCTAGAATTTTTACAGCAACATGGAGCATCCTTTTATAGAGATATTTTATATCCTGATATCTTTATCAACAAACATGTTCAATCCATGTATCTATATTTCTTATCAATGATTTATAGTATAAGTCTAAATAACATATATTTGAATTCATCTAGAATATTGGTAATATAAACCATTGAAAATATTTAATCCATTCATGAAAGATAGGCCTTTTAAATTATAAATATTCTATAATTTTCTATACTATAGAATCATTTTCATCCTTTATGGTGTGATGATTTTGGTCCAACATTAATCCAAAATTATTGAGCATATCTTGATCCTCAATTGTTTCCAAAGAATATTTTCCTTCTTTTCCTTCACATACTTGACTAAAACTATGATGCTTTTGTATCTGGAAAGGTCGTGGATTTTATTTCATCCCCTCACCAATGTTTCAAACCACAATAACCTATTATATGATTGTTTCTCCATCAAACCAAATTTTGGATTATAGACCATGACAAAATCTTAAAACCTAAAGATGACGAATTCTCATATTGAGTGCCAATGATGTTTTCTCCATAATAATTTACAAGTTTTACTGTGAAAAAATATTGTAGACTATTCCTATTTTTATATCCTCATAAGATCTAAGGACTTTCTTTAAAAAATTATCCATGAAACCATGAAAAATTCCATGACAATTTTTTATTAAACTTTTTATTATGGAAATTCAACTCTTCCTTTTACTTTTTAGACCATAGAAAACATGACCCTAGAAATTTGGGTCATAAAATTTGAAATTATGATACATGAACATGCATTTTCTTTCTTCATTATAGAGAAAAATTTTCATAGATAACCATAAGTATCATTATAGTCATTCTATTCGATACTTAATAAGATATTTTACTTCATTATTAAACCACAAGATTTTGAGTCACTTACTATAATGCGGTTAAGAACATAAAAAAATTATTTAGTATTTTTACACAATTGTGAGCTATCAATCTTCCTTCATCATACACATCCAGAATATTCAACAATATCCATTTAAATTATATAGAATCACCTCAATAACCTCTTCCAATGTTTAGATTCATTATTTATTCCCTTTATTCATCTTCCAAGAGGCAATCATATGATACATAAACATCTATGTCAATCTCAACTATATATCCTTAATAATCCCTATAATACTTTACTATATAAAAGTATCATAGTATGTCATGGGAACTTAAATGATGGTTAAATCCATAACCAACTAATTTAAGAGGTTAATACAACGACACTACTGGTTTGGATAGAGTTTATGATATTAATATCACTCAGTAATAATGAATTATTATGTCCAATGGAAACTCTTTTACTCATCAAAAAGCATTATAAAATCAATAAATTTACTTGAAAAATTATTCTATATATTAAAGGAATCAGGTATGCGATGAAAGTGTAAAACATGTAATTTTTAAAATTTTCAAATAAGATCTATCATAAATTTGACACACCCCATGTCACTATTGATTACTATTTTATACTATTGTACCTTAACTTAGGATAATTTAATATTTTAGAGAGTTTTATTCTGGAAATGTTTAATTTATGTACAATTTTCATGCATTATTTAAGGGAAACCTTGTAGTTTACCTTATATAGGAGATATTTTCATTTCTCTCTATATTCATTCACAATTTTTCCTACATGGGAAGCACATGGTTTGGATTAAAAAAATTAAAGTAATAGTATAATTCATTTGAGAAAGTTTGAGCATAAAGGTGATAGAACACATCTTCCCCATAGTTTTTAGAAACCGTGTGAAAAGGGTGTAGGAGGACCTACACTTGTAAGAGAGCAGTTTCTCATGGTTTGTGCATGTTTTGGACGACCATATCAGTGTTTTTTTATTATCCATTGGATTCCACATGGTTTTATCATCATTTTAAAAAGTGTTTAGCCTAACTATATAGATTTACCAAATTCTGATATAAGTTTAAACTCATTTTGTAACCATCCTTTATTTTAAAATCTATGACCTTCCTTTTTTCTATTTCATTTAGCTGAGATTGGAATGCATGTTGGGGTTTTATTATATTCCTCATTTATATATTTCAAGCCTCTTCCAATTCATTTCCAAGAGGAACTCCAAGGTATTTTCTCATTTCCTCTCCCTTTCTTCGTTCCTTCTCATTAATTATTGGATTTAGTTCCTCACATGGATCCCGGTATCATTGGGTATCAAAATAAGGCTTGGGGTGGACATAATCATGGGGTTTTGGTTGAGTATCTGTTACAGTGGATGTATTCATACTTAGTTGTAAATTCACCACCGAAGGTGACATGTTTTGATTGATTTTATGCTTTATGTGGTAGGTGTTTCTATTAAATCCATTGAAAATTCATATCATAAATTACTTGAATGTTTTTAATTAGTTTATTAAAAAATTTAATCCTATGGTATAACTTTATTGGTTGTAAATTATTTTCAAATTGATTTTTATGCTTCACATGGGAGGGTTTTCAATGATCTATTTTGAATTGATTTGAAATGATTTAATGGCATGTTGAGTAGTTACAAAAATTCTTTAGAGGCTCTATCAAATGGGTTGAAGACTTATTCTCAAAACTAATGGGGTTTTAAATGAATTCTTTAGTCATTTAAATGGGGTTTTTGAGACTAATAAATGTTTTTCAATGACTTTATATCCTATGTAAATACTTTGAACTAATTACTATAAATTAATTGGATTCTAAATGAAATTAAAAGGATTGCTTAAAAATATAAATTTTGAAAGAGTGTGTGTTATGTTTAAAAATTTCATGGTTTATTTAAAAAGTGGTGTTGGCCCAGATTCAATGATTTTATGATTTTTTAGTATTATGGTGTTTTAAGGTGATTTAAAAAGGTAATATGTGATTTAAAATGGGGTTTTGGAACTGATTAATTTCAAAGAATGTTAAAATGGTTTAATTTTAAATGGTATAATGGATTTTCATTCTAATATTCTTTTTTAATGGCTAGTTGGAACCTCAAATAATTTTATTCCAAAATGCATGACACTGTTATTAGAGCCGCTTATTTTTAATATGAATCTTATGGATTGTAACCCCCCTGGGAGATATTTTATATCATTATATCTTTATGTGATTCTTTCATTTTAATTAAATAGAAATGGATTGTTTCTTGTGAGGGTTTCAAAGGTGAGAAGATGTGTATTTCAAATGATTTATGTGTGTTCCTTGTACCTCGATTTATTTCTCACCTCTTTTATTGGATTTCATTAGAGTCATGAGTAAGTAAATAGAGGTTTGGATAAATAAAAACTCCTATCAAGGATTTTTTCTTTCAAACAGCTCATTTCTTATAGAACTGAGCAATCCTAGGATGAATTATATTCCAAAAGTAGCTTCATTATCTTACAATGGTTATAAGGACTGGCTAGTTAGACTGGGCTATTGGGATGAATAGGTTCTTGTAGGCCATTCTAGGGATTTTCTCACCATTCTAGATCATGTTACTTGAGTACTAAGTAGTTTTCCATGATACCTCTATCTTTTTTAGGACATTTTATGGGATCACTTCCTACACTTCATTTTTATCTCATTTTTCTCAATTGCGTGCCACTAATGCTTAGTTTTGTTTATTTTGGTGGTGTGTTCTTAATACCCTGGTGTCTTCTTGTGATTGTATCCCACCATGAGTGTACCTTTTGTTAAGTTTGTAGTCTCATTTATAAAAATTATTATAAAGTGTTTCTTTAAAGGAAAATCATATTGATTTAAAAAAAAGAGATTTTATGAAATGTTTTGGAAATTTAGATAAATGGTGAACCTGTATTTATATTCAATGATTTTAAAATCCCTCCCTACATGGTCCGAAGATTTTTAAGAAAAAGTATTCCCTTTCCCTTATTTTATTTAATAAAGGTGAGGGTGTTTTAAAATTTTTATGGGGTATGGTAATTATTTTCTATTATACTCTCTTATGAAAAAACCTATTTTTGTACATTATATTTAATTTACAATTCATGAAATATTGTATGAAGGTAAATAAATAGAATACTAGGTGTTATACTATCATGAATTATTTTCTCACACTCTATTTATGCACTGATATATGGGTGTGTATGTAGATATTATGTTTCTCTTTCAGATTCCTGATTCTTTTTTTCATTCCTTGGTGGTGCAGATTATTCTGTGGATGGATGGGTAGATGTGGTTAGTAGTTATGGAAGACTGATGTTGATGTTGATTTTCTTTTTCTTTTGTTCCCTTTTCTTTTGGGATATTATATTATCCATTCTTCGCCTAATTATTTATTGAATTGAATTAGATTTCGGTGTATACTTTGGATGGATATTTATTTATTTATTTCATCTGTAGTTGGTTTATTTATTTTGTTCCTTTTTATTTTATATGTGTGGATGAAAAACCAATAGATAGATCAAGTAAAAATCATAGTAATTAACCATTCCTTAATTTTGATTATTTTATAGTGAAACCATTCACAAGTGTTCATTCTTGATAACTAGGAACTGGTTTCCTACCCATTAGTAATATGAATTCCCTTTAAGCCAAGTGGTGAGTCGAGTTGAATGATATGTTGAGTCATCCAAGGCCGATTCATTAAATATTTAATTAAAGACTTGGTATTCAAATATTTTAATTGGATACTAAATCAGTATCTTTTTATTTAGGTTTTTCATGTTAGTATAGAGTTTGGATTGTCATTGGGACCTATGAGGTTTGTTAAGAGAAGGTTCTTAATCAACACCTTTCATGATGTCACTTGAGTTACCATGGGAAGTTGGGATTTCAATTTTAAAATTATAATTTTTTCGATTATCATTGATGGTTATTATTAATCATAAATGTTATGGTATGCCATTTTTTGGTGGTTTTTTGTATTTTTTAGTGAATAATGGAAAATGGTTCAATTGGGTAAGGTAAGAATTCAAGGCTTTATAAACCGAGCAGTAACTAGATTCCTGGTCTTGGAGATGTTTCAAGAATTTTTAAGTGACTAGGCTATGTATCCTAAAACCATATGGATGAGTCGAAAATGGTTCCACACCTATTTGATTTTTTATTTAGACCCACTAATTCTTGGGAAAATTTTCTTGTCTCTCAAAAAATGAGAAAAGAATCAAGGTGGGTCTTATGAGATGTTGATGGTGTTGACTGGGTTCTTCTTTTGGATTTATGGTGTGTTTTATTTATGTTATTGTTGTGAAAAAACTATTTTTTATTAAAAATGTGGGTTTTTGAAATTATATATTTGTTTGAAAGGAATCCTTAGGGATTATTTGTTAAATGGAATTTTTTTAGGTAAATTTCGATGTTTTTTTAAAAATGGTTTCTTTTTTTATGAAAACCAAGACTGATTTTTGTTTTAAAAAGGGATGATGGTTTATGTGAAATGGAATTTCAACAATATATTTTTTTAAAAAATTTCGATTATGGAAATGGGAATCAAGCACTAAATTATTTTTAAAAAATTTTAAAATTCGTCAATTGTTTTGGAATGGGGAGTAGATTTTTATTAATGTTTTGAAATTAAATAAGATTGAGTTTTAACTAATTAAAAAATGTGGTTTGTATTTTAAAGTGAGTTTGAGGACTCCTAGTCCAGGGTTCATGATTTAAATATTTTTTTGAAGTGTTTACCTTTTTTAATATTCGGATTGTTTAATTTTATTTTTAAAAATATTACTAGTTTGGGTCCATGTTCATTTTTCTTAGGGTATGCCTCTTAGAAAGGCAATGAGTAATAATATGGTATTCAACTCTGGGGGTGTGTCCCTTTTTTATTCTTTTATCTTTTCTAGTTTTTGGAAGGAGCAGTAGGTGAAGTATTTCCATTTCCATGGTGTATTAATGTGTTTATTATTTACTTTGTTTAGGAAACTAGGTCGTTGATACCATATTGGATGGTTGAAGTGTTTAGGATTAATCTTATTTGGTTTTGAGAAGATTATTTGTTTTGTGAACTTTTTTTATGTATTTAGAGACTTTTTGTTTTCAAGGTTACTTTTGGTGATGATTTATTTTGGATGTTATTATTTGATCGGTGTTTTATTTTGGATTCTCAGGCATAAATGTTCTTTGTGCCTTGTGTGGATTAATTTGGTAATGTTGGTGTTGTGGTAAAAGAAATTCTTGAGATTTAATTTATTGAATTGGGTATGGTATGGACTAGGGTGTGCGTTTCTGGTGACTAGGAAGGGAATGCAACCAATTGATATTATTCACTGGATGGTGATAGTTTGGATTTTTTTGGGTTCACCATGAGAGGGTACTCAGGTATGAGGTCCCCAATTTCCACTTTTATTCAATTTGTTAATGCAATTTTAGATCCTAGGTTATTTTTGTATTGACAAATATTTCTGATTAACTCATTATGTGGTTTCCCTAGGTTGTGAAGGTTGTGATTCATTTTGGATGACTCAATCTTGTGATCTTTGATGTTTTCTAGATTTATAGTCTTTCATATTCTACTTGGATAGTGATTAATTTTTGGAGTTGATCTAGCCATTGTGGATTTCTATGGTTGGTGGAATTTGTTTGATTAATTTTTGATTTGTGCAATTGTAGTTTCTCCAGTGATGCTACCATTTTAGGAGAGGGAATCATGGATTCACCGATTTAGATCAACTATAAATAGTGGGGAGACCTATGTTCAATCTCCATTATTATAGAGCATCTTTTCAAATGGTTATGGTTAGATTCCCACCAAAGGTATCTTGATATGGTTTGGGAATTTTGGTGGAGTTTATGAAGGTGTTTCTTGCTAGATTTTTTATTGGTTATATAGTCATTGTGAGTCTACCCCGACCCACACACATATTGTGTAGGTGTTAAGGTTTCCAATTCTCTATCCCATATACTTGGACCAAGGAGTTTCTAGGGGTATATAGTTTCTAGTTGGGGAAAATCATGACACCCCCATGTCACTATTAATTAATATTGTATATTTTTTTACCTTACCTTATGGTAATTTAATGTTTTAGAGAGTTTTAATTGAAATAATTAAATTCTATAAATTTTTCATCTATGTAGAGTTTTCATGCACAATTTAATGGAAACTGTGTAGTTAACCTTAAATACAATATCCTTTTAGTTTATTTTATTCATGCATATTTTTTTCTACATGGGTAGTGTATGGTTTAGATCAAACTATGTGAGTCCTTATAGAATCCATGAGAGATATTTTGTGTGTAAGGGTGGTAGAACATGGCTTGCCCATGATTAATAGAATCAATGATACAATCCTCTAAGAGGATATATAGTTTTGACATATTAGTTTATCATTATTGGAACATGGTTTGGAAACCATGGATCCAAACAATGTGAGTGTTTTTTTCTTTTCCATTGGATCCTTTTATTGTTGGTCCATAGTTACCAAATAGTTCATCCTTACCATGCGAGTTTCACATATTATATAAAAAGTTGAAATTTATTTTATAAACCACTTCAATATTAAAAAATAAGGCCTTCATTTTTCTCCACTCCCATTTGGTCAAAGATGGGGTGAATGTGGGGGATCCTCATATTCTTCCATGAATTTCAATATGTGTATCCTTCATTTCAAGGAATAACTCCAACGTATTAGCCCCCATTCCTCTCCCTTCATTATTTCATTCTCCTTTACTCTAAGATTTTGTTCCCCTCATAAACCTTAATAGCCTTGGGAATCAAAATTATGGATGGGTGGGGACCTAATCATGGGATTTTGGTTGTGTAGGGGTTATAGGGTATTTTTTTCTTGTTACGTTTTCAGTTTTCCACTAAAGGAGACACATTTCAATTTATTTTCCACTTGCTGAGGTATGTGCTTCTATTTTATTCCCTTGTAATGCATGAAATAAATTACATGGATATTTTTAATTTCATTATTATAAAATTATAAGATTATATTATACATTTTATGGGTTGAAAATTGTTTTCAAATTGATTTTGATTCTTGGCATGAAATGGTTCTCAATAATTTAATTGTATTATTTTGAAATGATTTAAAAAAATTAAAATTGGTTATAAAAATTCCAAAAGGGGGACTTTTAAATTGTTTAATGTAATTTTAAAAAATTTTCTCCACACCAATGGGTTCATAGCAGATAGATTTAGGCTTTTAAAGGGGTCTTTTGAGCCTAATAGAATGGCTGTTAATGGACTTTTAGCCTATTTAAATGCTTTTAACTAATTTTTGAAAATAGTTGGTTTCTAAATTAATTTAAAATGTGTGTTAGAAAATTTTATTTTTTGAAGAGAAAGTGTTGTGTTTTAAAATGGATCAATTTATTTATAAATAGGGTGTTGGGTCAAATTCAATAATTTTTGAGGGTTTTTTGAAACTGATTTAAAAAGTGTATGGATGATTTCGGAGGGTTTATTAGCACTAGTTGATTCCAAATAAGGTTTAAATGGTTGGATTTAAAATGTTTAAATGGATTAGCATTCCAGGATTCTTTTTTAATTCCTGATTAGGACTTTAATGGTGTTGTTTTCTAAAATATGGGAGATACTCAATTCATCCCATTGTTATTAATATTCCCATTATTGAGTGTAACCCCCTTAACGTATGTTGTATATTGTTATATGTTTACGTGATTCTTGGGTTTTAATTAATTTCAAAAGGGTTATTTCTTGTGATGGTGTAAGAGGTGAGATTCGGTATATTATAAATGATTTATACATGTTCCTTGTACCTTTCATGATTTCTCACCTCTATTTTTTTTATTCCATGGGAAACCTATGTAACTAAGTAGAGGTATGAATAAGTTCAAAGCCCTATTTTTTTGTTATTATCTTTATATGGGGTCATTTTCCATAGATATAATATCTCTTGGGATGGATTACTTGCCCATAGTTTCTTCACACTCATAGGATGATTACAGGGCCTGACTAGTTCAAAAAGACTACTAGGATGGATAGGTTCTTGTAGGTCATCTTAGGGTTCATGTCACTAGTTCAGGTAGTGTTACTTAGAGTCCTAAGAGGTTTCCTAGGAAACCTAATTCTTTTTCATGACATTATAGGGGATCTCATACTACACATAATTTATATCCCCTAATTATAGATTGTGTGGCACAAATTCTTGGTTATTTTTATTTATTTGATATTTTCTTTTTAACTTTGTGTTTTTTTGTGATTCTATCTCACCTTGAGTGTGTCTTTGAAATATTTTGAAAACTTAATTCTAAAAAGGATTGAAAAGTGTGGTTTTAAAGGAAAATAATGGTGATTTATGAAAAAAAATGGGATTTTTTGGAATGATATGGAAGGATTGATGAATGATAAACTTTGATTTATTTTTAGTGATTTTAAAAGGATTCCTTACCATTAATAACATGTATAAAATGGGTCATTTTTAAAATTTAGAGAACACTTCTAACATGTTATCTTGATTTCACAAATTGGTTACCATTTTGGTGACCGTGGCCTCCACAGCTTTGCTTCAGGCAACTTCCTCCTTCTTATCTGGCTACCAGATTCCCAATACTTTCGGTTTCTTATTCCCATCCGCTCGGTGCTATGATCAAAGACTTCCTCATTCGGCCCTCATCTCCGGCTTCACCACCTTCACAAGAATTATTAACAAATTTAATAGATCGCATCTTCTCATCCTTGTTATAGGGTCCTCCTTCACTCATTTTTCCCCTTAAGGATTTTGAGGAAGCATCATCTTGGCTTTGGTGGACTCTAGTGGCTATATTTTGTCTAAAAAGACCTTCTCTCTCAATGATTCAAGCCTTGGTTGGAACTTGGGTTCTATCCTCCCAAGAGAGGTTATCGGTTCTAAATAGAATGTATTTCTATGTGGTTATGTCCCCATAAGAGTATTATTTAAGTCATGGTCTTCTAGATCCAGAACCTATAGAAAATAGAGATTTCATATTTTTAGATGGTCTATGGTGGTTCATTCAGGTCTAGATTCATCATCAGAAGAAGTATGACTCTCTCGTTATGGTTTCCCATTCCCTTTTCAAAATTTCATATTTTTTTGGTTTATCATTTATTCTATGAGATCCTTTTTATGTATGGATAATCAGAATATGTCTTTTATGAAGGCTTTAGTGGATCCCTTTTGCGTGGAGATGGATTTATCCTAGCCGTTCTCAAAACACATTTTGTTGTGATTCGCTGATCACGAATAGAGATAATGGCAGATGAAAAATTAGAAGAAATGGGTTTTATTTGAAAATGAACAAATCTAACAAAACTTCTCTCCACACCT
This sequence comes from Viscum album, assembly GCA_963277665.1. Taxonomy (NCBI): domain Eukaryota; kingdom Viridiplantae; phylum Streptophyta; class Magnoliopsida; order Santalales; family Viscaceae; genus Viscum; species Viscum album. The sequence goes on along the minus strand of OY728134.1, from coordinate 596,154,292 downwards.
CTCAATATCTCACATGGAGCTCTCAAGGCTCTCTTGGATGCACTATGAACTTCTTGGATTATAATTGACCATAAGAGGCACTCCAAGGCCTCCTTATATAGCCATGGTTGGAGGTGTCAATGTTTGAAACAACTCCTCCACCAATCCCCACCATCCATTGGACTTCAAATATGGCTTCCACAAATACATTTGACAACTCCTATGTTTTCAAAACAATATTTTCTGCACATGTGAAATATGAAGCCCCCAAAATGGAGGTCCTCCTATGGTGGGTGTGGTTGGTGAAACACCCACCAACCATGGTAGTTAGAGAATATTCACCAATTATCCCTATTCTGCTACGATTCGCTGGAGCATCTGCAAAGTTCTAGCTTCTCCCACCTTTTTTAAAATATCCACCGAGTTCCCCTTTTTTGTCGATCATCACAAGTCACAGTAGCTTTTGATCCGTCACTTCACGTATCCAATGATAGAGAATGTCAATGTGATTCGTCTGGGAATGGTATATGGATTTCATGCTCAATTCCAAAGAACTTTGACTATCACAATGAACCATATACTCTTTTTGGATGAATCTGATCTCCTAGAGAATCCTCTTTAGGAACAACATCTCCTTGCCCTCTTCTGAAGCAGCAATGTACTCTGCTTCTATCAGTGATAAAGAGATTCATTTTTCAACCTTTACTTCCATGATAAAGCTTCTCCTGCCAAATTATAGAAGTGTCCTGATGTAGAATTCATACTATCATGATGTTTGGACATATCTACATCTGTATAGACCTCAAAGATAGGTTCAGCTTCTCCATAGAACAAACATAACTTTTATGTATATTTAAGATACCTCAAAATACCCTTGACCGCATCCTAGTGTTGTTTCCCAAGATTGGAAAGAAATCAGATTACGATTTCCACTGCATGTGAAATGTACGGTATCATACTCACTATAGCGTGCATCAATATTCCAACTACTGAGGATTATGGTATCATTTCCATCACCTCAATTTACTCCTTTGATGACAAGAATGAACTCTGTTTGAACCTTAAATGACCAGGAAGCGGAATGATCACTAGTTTGGATTTGTACATGTTGAAATGTTTCAGAACATGTTCAAAATAATTCTCCTGAGATATCCATAACAACCTCCTCTTTCTCTCATGAATGATTTTCAACCCCAAAATCTATTGAGCTTCTCCCAAGTCCTTCATATCAAAATAAATGGACAAATCATTCTTCAACTGGTTAATATTCACTACATCCTTCCCATTGATCAACATTTCATCAACATAATGTATAAGGTAAACAAAGTTACCATAAGGGAATCTCTGGATGTAGACACACCAGTCTGCTTGTGTCTGCTTGAAGCCATGACTCACCAAGAATGAGTCAAACTTATGGTACCACAGCCTGGGAGCCTATTTCATTTCGTAAATTCCCTTCTTCAATTTGCAGATGAGGTTTTCTTGTCCATAAATATCAAATCCTTTAGGCTGCTTCAAATAGATCTCCTCAGAAAGGTCACTGTGAAGAAAATCTATCGTCGTGTCCATCTATTCAAGCTCCAAGTTCAATCTAGCCACTAATCTTAAAATGTATCATATTGAATCCATATTCACCACATGTGAAAATTTCTCATCAAATTCAACTCCTTTCTTCTGAAGGAATCCCTTGACAACTAACCATGCTTTGTGCTTGAACTCATTTGTTCTTCCATCCTTCTTCATCCTGAACACCCATTTGTTCATTAGTGCCTTCTTACCATTGGGTAATTCAACCAAATCGAATGTCTGGTTCTTCATCAAATACTCCATATCATCCTCCATTGCATGTAACCACTTGAGTTTTTTGGGATGATACACTACTTCCTAGTATCCTTATGGCTCCCCCTCATCAGTCATATATAGGTAATATGACTCCAAATATATAATTGATGGAGTCCTTCCTTGTGAAGATCTTCGAACCTGTGACATGTTAGGTTCGGAAGGCACAAAATCACTTAGCTACTATAATGGTTCTGAAACTTCTTGTGGAGAGGATTGAGTCTCCCCCTGCTTTATATCCTCCTCCACTAACTCCTGGTCCACTACCGATGATTCTTCTTGCACCTCCTCCTCTTCAATGATAGGTGGTACTGGTATAGGTTCTGGACCATGAATTGAGTCCTCGACACTTTACCTGAGAGAAATTCTAGAATTTTGAACGTCCTTGATCATCTTGTTCTCATGGGACACAACATCTATGCTTCTGATCACCTTAATCTCCTTTTGGTCCAAAAGACTGTATCCGAACTCCTTATCTCCATAGCCTATGAAGATGCACATAGTAGATCTCCCGTATAGCTTTTTCTTAAGATCCTTGGATACATGTGAAAATTCCAAACATCCTAATACTCGTAAATGAGAGTAAGAGGGATGTTTACCATACCATCTCTTCTATGTAATTTCAAAATTTAGTGGGACCGATGGGGATCTATTGATAAGGTAGTAAGAAACCTGAACAACTTCTCCCCAGAATGGCTTAGGGAGTTTATCCAAACTCGTCATGCTTATGAATTTCTCCATGATGGTTATGTAAATCATTTCTATAACTCCATTGTGTTGTGGGGTGCATGGGACCATCCTCTCATGTCGGATTCCCAGACCCCAACAATAGGTATCAAATTACCAAGATGAGTACTCTCCTCTATTGTATGAATGGAGACACTTTAGCTTCCTTCCAGTTTCACACTCCACCATGGCGAGGAAGATCCTGAATTAGTCTAGTACTTGTTCCTTCATCAATAGGAAGAAAACCCACACCCTTCGAGATGAATCATCAATGATGTATAGGAAATATTTTTTTACCTTTGAGTGAATCCACCTCTATGGGTTTGCATACATCAGAGTGCACCAAATATAGAAAAGTTGATCTCCTTGATGAATCAGTATAGAATGAGACTCTATACTGCTTCCCATACTAGTAGTATTCACAAGGATAAAGTGATTAATCCTTATCAATACTGATGTAATTCTTCTTCATCAGGGTATATAACCCTTTTCACTCATGTGGCCAAGTCTCCTATTCCACATATTGGATGGCATTTCTCTTTCTATTTTGTTGAGGCTATCTTTACATATATTAACATGATTTTTGTACAAAATACCTCATATGTGTCCTTAGGTGATGATGATGAATCCTTTTGTCATATTCCATGCTCTATTACTAGCCATGTTGATCAAAGGCTATACCCGATAATAGGTTGATTTGAAGACTACAAACATTCCGAACATCCATCAGGGTGATTGTGTATCCAATGTTCATCTTGAATCGGATATCCCCCATGCCAAAAATCTCTTCTGAACAGGTATTCCCCATCTTGACTACACCGAATTCACCATAATGATAAGTCAATAAATACTCATGATGTGGAGTGACGTGGTACAATGCTGCAGTATTGACCACCCATTCTATGTCTTGGCCTGATGTATGAAAGCATACCTCTTATTCATCTTTGGAGAAAAGAGTTACTTCTCCAATTAAACTCACATGAACCTCTTCATCTCTTATTTTCTGATTTATACTTTGACACTTTTATTATAGCAACTTTCAACAATTCTTCTTTATGTGCCCCTCTATGCCACAATGGTAGCATTTAAATGTTGGCCTGCTGCCATCTGTGGACCTTCCTCTATTCTTTATTCGACCTCTGGTCCCTGCCCCATGAACTCCTCCTTATTATCTCCCTCACTTCTCTAGAATGAGTGATTCCATCTAGTTGTAACTCTCATCCTTCCTTTAGGCCTCCTTATTGAATTGTGCATCTTATACCATCACCATGGTAAGTTTCCCTCCGGGCACCATGTTTCTCAGTGAGACAAAAAAGCGTATCCCAACTATTAGAAAGTGTTCATAGTAAGTGATTCACCTAATCGTCATCATTTAGAGTCTTACCAATAACCACTAACTAGTTCACTAAGATTTGGAACATGCTGGTGTGTTCAACTAGAGAGTTTCCACTATGTAGTCGAAGATTCATCAACTGATTCAACTAGATGATCTTGTTTCGAGTGGTCTTTTACTGGTACATTTCTTCCAACTTTGTACAAATTTTGTATACAAGAGTCACTTGAGAAAAATGGTGGTAAACACTATGATCGATCCATTGGTGGATTTGCTAATCTTATTCTTGTTCATCTATTTCCACTCTACTTCGTTGGTGGCATCAGGGTTGACTCCCTCACTCTGAACAGGGTCAAAAAAATATCCTTAGCATTGAAGAGATATTCTATCTGAGACTTCCAAATGGATTAGGTCGAATAAGTCAACATGATCGTACCTCCCATGGATGATCCCTCAATTAAATTTTAATTCTAAAACATTTTGTGTAGAATATTGAAAAATGGAGCTCCCCATTGCATCTGAAATGATAAAAAATGGTGGAATTGACTCTTGGAAACTGGTTAAATTTTATTTACATCGGTTATTTTTCATTTTTTACATCTTTTTTTGGCTAACATTATTACAGGGGATGTTAAATATATTGTTTTTTACATAGGTTATTTTAAAACTGATGTAACAAATTGAAATCTGAAGCAATTTTCACATCGGTTCCTAAAAAACTGACGTGGAAAACAGTTCGTAGTCATGGTTTATTACATCGGTTTTTAAATAAACACTGAAATATGTTGTTAGTTTCATCAGTTATTAAATAACTAAAGTAATAAACAACCCCTATGAAGCATTTTTCACATCGGTTATTAGAAAACCGATGTGAAAAACAAGGTTATCAGGTCTGTTATTTTCATAACCGACGTGATAAACCAGTCTGCGAATCGCGTTTTCACGTCAGTTAGAAAATAACCGATGTGAAAACAAATATACTATGTAGGTTATTAAATAACCAACATAAAAAACCATTACCATGCATTTATTACGTCGGTTATAAAATAACCGACATAAAAACCATCTTTTTTTAATAATATAGTTCAACCATTACAATACGCTGCCAAAGAGGACCTCAAACAAGTATAAAACAGGCCAAAACTAGACCAAAACCACTGGACACCCCCACCCCCTGGACACCCCCACCCCCTTGGATAACCCCCACTCCCCCTAGACACCCCGACCCCCTTGAATAGCCCCCACCCCCTGGACACCCCACCCCCTGGAAAACCCCTCCCACCCCTTAGACACCCCCACCCTTTGGACAGACCCTCCCAACCCCTGGACACCCCCACCCCTATAAACCCACCACCCCTAGACACCCTCCCACCCACTGGACACCACCCCACCCTACTGGACAGCCCCACCCTTGGACAACCCCCACCCCCTGGACACCCCCACCACCTGGACACCACCACACCCCACTTGAAAGCCCCCACCCCCTGGACACCCACCCACCCCCTGGACAGCCCCCACCCACTGGACACCACCCCACCCCACTGGACAGCCCCCACCACCTGGACACCCCCAAACCCCTTGGACAGCCCCAACCCCCTAGACACCCCAACCCCCTGAACATCCCCTCCCACACCATGGACCCCCCCCCCCCACCCCACACACCCCATGGATATCCTCCCACCCAATGGACACCACCCCACCCCACTGTAAAGCCCCCCCTGAACATCCCCCTAGAAACCACCAACCCCCTTGGATAGCCCCCACCCCTGGACACCCCCACCCCACTAGACATCCCCTTCCACCCCCTGGACACCCCCACATCCTGGACCCTCCCACCCCCCATGGATAGCCCCCTACCCCCTTGGACACCCCCACCCCCTGGACACCCCTACCCCTTGCACACCCCCCTAACACCCCACCCCCATGAAACCATTACTATGCTCTGTTAAAGTATGAAAGAAGCAGAAACCGGACCAAAAGTAGACCAAAACCAGACCAGAATCCAAACTATAAAATCATAAGAACTACACCAAAACAATAAGAACCAGATCTCAATTAAAAATTCACATATATAACATTCAAAATATACTATGTCAACTACAAAACATAAATCCAACAAAAAAACTATCAAATACAAAATTATAATTACAATATTCAAAATTACATTCTACACTACAAACATACTAAAATCCTATCAAACCTATAAAATAATTTGACCATTACACTTATAAGGATTTTACCTCTTGAGCACTATAGGTTTGAGGGTCATCAAATAGCTGAAAATTAAAAGGATAGTAGTTAACATGTATAATGAATAGATCAAATGAAATATTATGGAAAAGTTTATAAGGAAATCTTACCAGGTCAAACTTCACAGGTGTTTGAGTTGTAATTATTTCATACATAAATCTTAACATATAATATCTACATTCAACTAAGCCTTGTTGTACATGAAAATTCTGTTAAAATGAATGCCTATTAAAAATATCATTTTTATGTAAAACATTGAAAAGTACAAATTATAAAAAGATATTTACCTTTAATTTTAAATATTTGAACTTGGCACTCTTTTTCTTTGTTTTTTCGAATGTAGAACCATCCCCTATTAGAAAATAATATGAATGGGATAAATTTAAAATTCATTATAATATAAAAAACTATTAAGAAATTGAAACTTACTTTCCCAACATATTCTGAAAACTTTCCCGCACATCTCCATGGACAGAGCATATCCAATAAAGTGTTTTCTCCCTTGGACAAAAAACACCTAACATCCAATGATCATTGATATAAAAGATAATTTAAGTTTAGTGGGATTTTATGTTAAATGATAATGAACACTTTTCCAGATATATGTTTCATACCCCTCACAAAAAGGCATCATCTAACACTGCGTGATTATATTCAGTTCAAATCTTTCAACAATAGAAAGTGTTATTTATTCCTCATCCAATGTATTTCCTTAAGGAGAAATCAATTGTGGGTCCATGAATCCATATACATCTGACCAATAATTATTCTCACACATGTTATAAATATAACTAATACGAAAAGACACAAGTATACTTTTTTTTATAAATATAACGCAGGGAAAGGTGTTAAGACTTACATGGAAAAAATATGCACCACATTGATTACCAACTTATCTCCAGTAACAAGCTCCGTGATATCATTTTTCACAATCCTCACATTGATTTCACATCCACAAACATGAGCTCCCACTGGAAACTCAAAATGATCCACCAAAAAATTTGAATATATTGACAATCGGTCAAGACTACTAGAATCTGTATCTGATGTCATATCCATTTGTCTTTATTGTTGTCTATACAATATTTCTCCACCTTTTAAATATTCCTCTAAATATAAATAGAAAAATATATTAGTTTTCAAATGTTAAAAATTTAATAAAAAATAAAACAAAATATATAAAATACATACATGTCTGGTAATGACTCATAGAATTCTGGATGGAAAAACTAAAAAGTGGCTGATAATATGTCCAATTGTCATCACCTCATCTGTAGGTAATGGTAGTCAACCTGATCTATCTATAATATCCTATATAGTGACCCAATGATTCTCTACCTCTAACTATTAATGATGAAATGTATCTCCTATACAATCTACCATCCCATATGAAACTATATGATGGTGAGGATAATCAACATATAAATCACACTAAGTAGGAAGTTGTGGTAGAGGATTAGGATAAAAAATGGGGTCTGCGGGCTGATGTTGGGGAGTGAGAGCTACTGGTGGAGGTGGAGGCTAAATAATGGGGTCTGTAGGGGGAGGTGGAGGAGTGAGAGATGCAGTCTAAAATTGCCTTTGCACGTCTGCAAACATAGACTATACCAACGCTCTAATATTTTCCTCCATCTTCGTATTAATATTTTGAACTTCAGCCTCCAATGATTCTATTTTTTATGAACACCCTCAATGTTAGAAGTTGAAGAACATGACAACACTTTTCTTACCGATACTCCTGTAGAATATCCACGTACATGACCAGGGTGTTTAGGATTTCCCAATACTACAGATAAAATATATTTCCTCCCAACAGCTATAAATACCCCCTGTGAGATCTACTCCTCAAAAGAATCCTTTATTAATTAATTGAACATTTCTGTAATGGTTCAAATTATATAAAGAATATAATTAACTTAAATAAATAAAATAAATATTTTACAATCCTATCATCTATGATTCTATATTCTTCTGAAATATATTGGCCTTTTTTTCTAATCTGAGATCTCTTCCATTTTTCATGTATAGATGGATGGGATAGGGGGTAACCTCTCCAGAGCTTGAAGACTCACCTCTCAGTTTTGGTAATTTTTCTGCCATCATTTGTTCTTCTAATAATGTATACCCTCCCCGATATAAAATATGAGGATATACATTTTTAGATTGGATCTCTTGTTGAGATGTCCTTGTTTGTTATAAATTAAAAATAATAAATCATTAACAAAACATTAATAAGATCATTTAAATATGAAATCTTATAAAAGTTTACATTTTCTTTACCAATAATGAATCTTTTCTTCTACATTCAAAAAATTGCCTCCATGTGTCTTTATCTATGAAAGGATATATACGACATGGATTGTCATGATTCCTATGACTAAAAATTAAATTATATGCGAGGGAAGATTTTAAATCCCTCCATATCCTGACATCCATCGATAAACATTTCTTCCTAACTCCTCTAGTGTCAGGAATATCAAATGTAATATGACAAAGAAGAGGTAAAACATATTATACTTGAAAAATTTAAATATTAGTCAAAAAATAGTAAAAGATCTTACGAAAATCATCTCCCACAACTGATATATTATTAATTTTTCCACACTTATCCAATCATCATACAATGTTATTACTTTTCTTTTACCCTGAGTTGATACAAAACTCTTAAAATCTTTTTCATTTGGACCTCTAGGAATATCATTCTCATAAAACTCAACTAGTATCCTTTGGTCTTAGCTATGGGAAAGTGATAATTTTGGTAAACGTCTGCAGCCACGTTTACCAACCCTTGAACTCTTCTTTGTCATTATTGGAGCACATGGGGAAGATTGGGGAACATCAAAAGGAGCATGTGAATGTTCGTCCCAAGAGGTATGTTCATGATGCTCATCTCTAGAATCATGTGGTTGATCAGCTGATTGATTTTCCATTATCCTTAAAATCAGAAAAGCAAATATTAGTTCAAAAATATACAAACTTAAATATTAAAAAACTAATTTAATCAAAAAATGGAAAACTAAACTATGTTACGTAATAGTAAACATGGTAAATTTGGAAATCATGTTAAACAATGTTAAAGATGGTAAACATGGTAAACAAGGTAGTGTAAATGTAATTCAAAAAAATAAATAAATATATAAGTTATGTAAAGGTAAACTATGGTAAACTATGGTAAACATGGAAATCATGGTAAACATGGTAAAGTAATTGTCATTCAACAAAATCAAAAGATATATAAGTTCTTTAATGGTAAACATGATAAACTAAAGTAAAAAAACTAAAATAAACAAAAATTTATAATTATTTGTTTTAATATGAATTTTAATAAATAAAAAAATTACAATATCTAACATTTTATGAAAATAATAAGTGAAAACAATAAATAAAAATTTGTTACATGTAAAATTAGGAATGTATAAATGGATTTTTTTCCCAAATTCAATCATTATGATCGTTCCTTATGGCACAAACCATGTCTTCAACATACTCATCATTATTTTCTGCTAATATTTCAATGGAAGTAGGGATCTTGCATAAATCAGCATCTTCATGAAGTTGATCGTCACAAACATATTGTTTTTCCCTTGTAAAACAACAGACTACTTCATATCCGATTGAGCAACTACATAGAAAATTTGTTTTGCATGTGTTTCCATTATAAAAGAATCTGTTGTCTCTTTTAATCTATTCAGATTTACAACTATCATTCAAAATTCATCATGTCTGACACTATTGTTATTGATAATCCATTTTCATTTAAAAATAGGAACTTTAATTTTAAATTAATGAACCTCCCATATTTCTTCAATGACTCCATAATATGCACTTGACACAGATATTGGGTTTTGCCTTTAGAACTCGAAAAATGCATTGATTTTGTAGACACCAATACACCACTATTCTGAATTGCACTTCTGTTGTCCTGAGCTTTCATATGAAATGTATAGCCCTTAATGTCATACCTAGACCATGTTATCACATTTAAAATTTGACCATCCACTAACCATCTTAATGTCTCTGATACATTTGATCTACTGAGCAAGGTCTCTTTAAACCATGGAAAAAATGTATTGTTGTGATCATTCAAAATCCACATTTCTTTCTTCTTTGGATGACATTGTTTCAACCTATTAATTTTCAATGTGATATATAGTTTAGCATCATCTATATTATTTAATATTTATAATTCTACCTTCTTCATCTATTCAGCTGACAATGATTTGAATGTCAAGCCACTAATCCCCCTACCCTCATTATTAACTCATTCATGGAAAGATGGAAGAAAACTTATGTGCTCCTCCGCATACAAGTAACTCATAAAAACTATGTAACGTCCTCAGAAATATACTTTTCATCAATGGATGCTTCAGTTCGATATGGATTCTTAACATATCCCTTCAATATTTTTATATACCTTTCAAAAGGATACATCCAAAGAAGATAAAATGGTCCACAAAGCATTATTTATAGAACTAGATGAACCATTAAATTCACCATTATGTCAAAAAATGGAGGAAAATACATTTCCAATTGACAAAGTATATAAATTTCATTCTTTTTCCAAATGTTCAAAGCATTCACATCAATCACCTTATTGCAAATTGAATTGAAAAAATAACATAACTTCATTATAGTCTTTCTGACACGAATGAGAAATATTCCACACAATGAATCTAGTAGAAGTTTTTGCATCATGACATTACAATCATGATATTTCATACCTATCAACTTCAAATCCATCAAATGGAAAAAAAATTTACATTCGAAGAATAACCTTGAGACACTTTGATATCATGAAGACACTGACAAAATCTAATTTTCTCCATCTTGGATAATGTACGACAAGCCGTGGGAGTAAATGTTCATCTTCCATTAGGAGTGGGAGCTAACTCCAAACGTATTCCCATTTATAGTAAGTTTAATCTTGCATTCAACCCATCTTTAGTCTTTCCTTTAATATATAACAATGTTCAATCGAAATGACAAAGATATTCTTATCCACGTGCATGAAATCAATATGTTGTTTCACTTCATGATATCTCCAATATGGTATCTCAAATAATAATGACATTTTCTTCCAAATATTTCTATCATTACCAGATTTATGTGTCTTTACCAATGACACATCAAGGTTTTACACCCTATCAAAATACACATCAGGGGATGAAGGTTTTGGAAAAATATCAAATTCTTGTGAGCCATTGAATGCCTTTTTAGTCTTCTATAAGAGTGATCAATAGGAAAAAACTTTAGACGACCCATGTATTCTATTTTCCTCCCATGATGCAACTGACAATATGAAGTTTGTTGTTCAAAAATTGGACATTCTTTATGCCCCTTAACACTTTATCCAGACAAATTTCTATACGTTGGGAAGTCATTTATAGTGAACATAAGGACTGCATGCAGTTGAAAATATTCCATTTTATAAGAATCATACACTATAATACCATCCTCCCATAAAAGTTTCAAATCATCAATCAATGGTGACAAGAAAACATCAATATCATTTTCTGGTTGCTTCGAACCAGAGATCATTATAATCAACATGAAATATTTGTGCATAATACAAACTTTAAGAGAGAGGTTTTCAATTACCAATAAAACATGCCATGAACTATGTGGGATACTAAGGGTTCAGTATGGATTCATTCCATCTGTGCACAACCCAAATTTGAGATTTCTAATTTCATTTCCAAATGTGTGATACTGCTCATAAATTTTCATCCACTATGGAAAATCAGCTAGATGTTGTGTTTTTCCATCACATATCCACTCATCAGCATGAAATCTTAACATTTTTACATCATGTAAATTAGAAAATAAACGTTTCAAATGATTAATTATAGGAAGATACAAAAATACCTTGGCAGGGATCTTTGTAATCTATACATCAGCCTGTGATTTTTCTTTCAATTTATACTGTGATATCCCGCATTTAGGAAACTATAACAGAAATTCATATTCCTTCCTATATATCATACAATCATTTGGATAAGCATGTATTTTCTTGTATCCCAATCCAAACAGGCATAATATTTTCTTGGCCTTATAATGTGAATCTATAATATCATTGTATGTTGGAATAATGTATTTCAACAGTTGAAGAAACTTTGTAAAACATTTTTCACTCTATCAATGTTTCGCCTTTAGGTTAATCAATCATAACATCGCTGGAAAAATTGTAAAATCTGTACAACCAGGATATAATAATTTTTCAGCATCACCACCTAGATGCACAATTGTCAGTTCTAACTCAACTTGTTTTGCGGTAATATCATGAATCATTTCTTCAATTCCATCAGAGTTACCATCTGAAAAATCATCATCATCAGTAGATCTAACATTGTGTCTAGTTTCACCATGCCAAATCCAAGGGTTGTAACATGGATTAAAGCTAGGAAAAATCAGATGATCTTTGATTTCTCTACTTTTCAACTTCTTCATATTTAAACATTTCAGGCATGGATAGAAAAACATGTCACTTCTTGGAACATTTCATTTAGAAAATTCAAAAAAGGCATCAACACCTTCCTCATATTAATTACTCATTTGATGTTATGTAATCCAAATTAGACTCATTATTACCTATAACAAATATGAAAATGATACATCTTCTTAAGATAAACAAATTTTATATTTATATGAAAATACGATAGTTTGAAAGTAAAAAATTTTGAAATATAAAAAAAATCTCGGCGTATTTGAAAAATATATGCATGAAAATGATTTTAAAAAGAAACTATAGTTTGATATATCAGTTTTAAATTCATCTTGGATTCTTTCTTCTAAAGGTACACAAAGAATACATCCTGCTGAAACTGGATACCAAATTCACCCTTCCTTAAAAAAGAAGTATGAAGTATATATATTAAAATATGTATACATTCACTACTGAAAATTACACCTATCCCAAAGATTTGAAACCATTGGGATAGCCCCAGAAATCATTGGGATAGAATATCCCATCGGTTTCACACACCGTTGGCATGATGGTCATTGCAATAACCCTATACCAACAGGGGGTGGGGGTGGTGTCCAGGGGGTGAGTGGGCTGTCCAAGGGGGTTGGGGGTGTCCATGGGGGTGGGGGTGTCTAGAGGGGTGGGGGCTGTCCAGAGGGGTGGGGGGCTGTCCAAAGGGGTGGTGGGGACTGTCCAATGGAGTAGGGGTTGTCTAGGAGGAAGGGGGATGTTTAGGGTGTCCAAGGGGATAAGGGGTGTCTAGGGGGTGGGGGTTGTCCCGGGGGTGTGGGTGTCCAGGGGTGGGGGTGTCCAGGGGGTGGGGGAGTGGTGTCTAGGGGGGTGAGGGGGCTGTCAAAACCCCTACCCCATTGGACACCACCCTGACCCCCTTGGACACCCCCTGGACACCACCACCCCTAGATAGCCCCCACCTAAACAGCACCCCACACCTCTGGACCCCAACCCCCCTAAACACCCCCACCACATACCCCTTGGACATCCCAATCACCCCCTGTACACCACCCCACCCCCTAGACACCCCCTCCCCTGGTACCCCCTACCCCTTAGGATATCCCACTCACCCCCTCGACACCACCCCCACCCTCTGGACAACCCCACCCACAGGACACCACCCCCACCCCTTACCCCCTTGGACACCCCCTGGACACCCCACCCTAAGATTGCCCCTAACACCCAAGACACCACCCCCCACCCCCTAGATAGGCCTACCCCCTTGGGAAGCCCTTTCAGCCCACTAAACACCACCCCCACCCCCTTGGACACCCCCTGGACTCCACCACCGCCTTGGAATGCCCCCACCCCCTTGGACAGCCCCCGCCCCTCCGAACAGCCCCTCCAGACAGCCCCCACCCCTCCGAACAGACCCCGCCCTGGAAACCCCCACCCTCGTGGACACCCTCGACCCCTTGTACAGTCCACTCACCCCCTAGACACCATGCCCACCCCCTAGACATGCCCACCCCCTAAACAACCCCCACCCCTCAGGACACCCCACCCCCTAGACACCCCACCCCCTAGATACTCCAACCCCCTGGATACCCCCTACCCCCTTGGACAACCCACTCACCCCTAGACACCTCACACCCCCTAGAAACCACCCCCACCCCACCCCCTTAGATACCCCCCCCAGACACCCACACACCCCTGGAAACCCCCACCCCAAGACACCCCTGGATAGCCCCCACCCCCCTAGATAGCCCCCACCCCCTGGATAGCCCTCCCCCACCCCTCTGGACCCCCCCCCCCTCGTGAACACCACCACCCCCTAGACACCCCTACCCTCTTGGGAAACCCACTCACCCCCTAGACACCACCCCCACCCCTGGACATCCCTACCCCCTTGGGTAGCCCCCTCACCCCCAGGACACCGCCACCCCCCTTGGACACCCCAACCCCCTTGGACATCCCCCGCACCCCCTGTACACCACCCCCACCCCCTGGACATCCCCATCCCCCTAGACATCCCCCCACCCCCTAGACACCCAACCCACTTGGCCAGCCCCCACCCCCATGGACACCCCTTGTACGCACACAGACACATGATAGAACACGCAAAAATCGTATACATGGATGATATCAATTCCATTGTTTATTTTACCAAAAAAGAAATTAGCATGGTATAAAATAACACTTTGAAACTTACCATGATAGTAAGAAAAATATAGAAAAATAAAATCTCAAAAAAGTAGTTTAGGGTATCATAAAAAAAATAAAAAATGAAACCGAGCCGTGTGAGTTTTACTTGAGTGTTGCGAGTCGACCAGATAGATCTGGTTATAATAAAGATGATGAATGATGTTGAAAAAATAAGGATGGAGGGAATGACTTCAAAGAAGCCTTTATAGGTTTTTTGCATGAGAAAGATGAGTTGTAGGTCGCCCGATCGAAGAAAACAGAATGACTGATTATAGGGCGTGATAAATCATTTAAAAGATTTATCAGGTCAGTTATTTAAAAACTGACATGATAAAATATTTTTTTTATATTTATAACATCCGTTATTTAATAAACAACATAGAAAATTATTTATCACGTCAGTTATTTTATAACCGATGAGATAAATGGTGATTTATCACATCGGTTCTATTGATAACTGACGTGATAAATTGATGAGATTTGATTTATCATATCAGTTATAAAATAACTGACATTATAAAGCACCCAGATTCGATATTTCACATCAGTTATTTTATAACCGACTTGATAAAGCTAATATCAGTATTTTTTACATTGGTTATAAAATAAATGATGTAAAATATTTATTCCCATCGATTTATCACGTCAGTTATTGTATAACTACTGTGATAAATTTATTTTTGCATCTTTGCACGTCAGTTATATAGAACTGACGTGAAAAATGACAACGTGTGAAACATTTTTTTCCACTAGTGGGATCATCGAAATTTGACACTTATTGATCAAGATATGATCAAAATAGTTTCAATAGCTGAGATCAATAGATGACATGGTGATGACGTGGTGATGACGTGCTGATAATGTGACATGTCGAACCAGCATCCAGAAACTCATTGTAAAATTCAATGATATGGTAATAATACCTTCTTCTCCAGAAAGTGGGTACTTTAGAACCCGAGGTTTTTCAGCACTTTGACCAAGTCTAGGGAGCTCGTCTTTGCTCTGTTTTGATGTTATTTGTGCCATTAGAATCGTCTCACCACAAGGTTTCTGAATATTCCTTCAAAACACTATTCCGAACAACTTGAAATTTCCAATCACTAGAAAATTTCCTCTTCTCATCGTCGTTCCACCAGAACCATCCTCTGATACCACTATTGTAATTCATTGATCATGAATATAGATAATGGAGGAAGAAAAATTGGAAGAAAATGGGATTTATTTCATAATGAACAAAGATTAAAAAACTCTTCTCTACACCTCTCAATATCTCACATGGAGATCTCAAGGCTCTCCTAGTTTCACTAAGAACTTCTTAGCTCAGAATTGATCATAATAGGCACTCTATGTCCTCCTTATATATCCATGGTGGGTGGTGTCCATGTTTGACACAACTCCTCCACTAATCCCCACTATCCATTGGAATTCAAATATGGCTACCACCAACACATTTTACCACTCCCATGGTTTCAAAAAACAATAGTTGTTGCACATGTGAAACATGCATCCCCCAAAATTGAATTCCTCCTCTGGTGGGTGTGGTTGGTGCAATACCCACCCACCATGGAAGCTATATAATATTCATCACATTATTTTTAAGGCTGGAGAGTCCTTTTAGTAATGGGAAAGGATCCTTTACTCTTCTCCAGTTGATTTTTTCACATCATGCCATCTACAAGGGAACTCTTCCCCAATTTGTAGGATGTTTTGGTCTAGCTAGTTTCCTGATCAAGCTTCCAGCAACATTCTCGCAGCTCAGATGGCCCTATAGATAGATGTTTCTTCTTTAGTGGATCTAGTTAGGACTCCATATATTTGGCTCCGTTCATGAAGGCTCCAGTCTTAGATGTTTCTCACTCATTGATGATATCTCAGGCTTCCTTCTATTTATTTTACCTGCAATAGTATTCAGTGCCAACCATCTTTCCTTTACTGAAAATGTATTTGTGTATAGATGTGGTAGATTTTACTGTAGTCTCTTTACCTCATCCTGATTAGTACCCTTCCCTTTCTCCTCCTCCCTTATCACAACCCCTACTCTCCTTACCAGTTTGTCTATGGTTTTTTACAATTCTATGAAGCCTCCCTATCCTCTAATGGAGCTTGTACCGACACCTTCCAATATCACAACACCAAGTTATCTCCAACATTATCATCGATTATCTCCCTCAAGTTACTACTCTACCCCTTTTTATTTCCCTCTACCTCCTTCTAACGGATTTTCTAGTCTTTTATAGGATCCTTCCTGCCAACTGGACTCAAATTTTTCTAGCTATCATTAATCCTTTCTAGCCAGAGGAGTTCATACTAGATCTCAATTGAGATGTGAAAAATAGATTCAAGTAGTCCATATCCTTATGGCATCATCATTTGGCACTAGAACTAGGATAATTCTTATTTTATGATCACTTTTACCTTCTAGAATTCCCATGGCCTCGATGCTCGAGTTAAGACAGATTTTATCACCAATGAGCTTTGCAGTAGTAACATATCTCTCATATTCATGCTAGAACCTAAGAAACATCACTCCAGGATCAACCATTTTGCGTGTTGGATAGGTATATGTAATTTCATTCATGGTTACCCAGATAATATTCACATCTATATTTTCTACATATACAATTTCTCAGTGAGGTAGGTTGCATTTTTTTAGCATTACATTTTTTCCATTATTTCTAGTGTTGACTGCAATTGTTTTTTGTCTATGCTATGTGGGACCCATAACTTAGGGAGAAACTATGGCTTGATCTTACTTCCTTCAATCCAGGAGATAATTCATGGTTGGTTGGATAATATTTTAAGGTCATTGCATATGGTTCATAAAATAAATGTGGTAATGTGAATCCTAGGAAAGAAAAACAAGATTTTGTCTCATTTATGTCTCTCAAGGGACTCCTGGACTTGGGATTTGAAGGGGAAAAATTCACTTTAGTGTAATAATATAAAGTGTAAGCATCCAACATTATATCATTTGGATCGATTTTTTTCTAATATTAATGTTATCTCTACTTATACTTTAGCCAAGGTGATTCACTTGGTAAGAGGAATCTCTTATCAATCACCATTAATGGTGTCTCTTGGGTGGGATAAGGGCAACAATGGGAGTTTATTTTATTCTAACTATTGGAATATATACATTGTATTCCACTTGGTGGTGATAGAGTCTTGGAAAAGGCTGTTTCAAGGATGTGGTTGGGTTGGTCTCTATAAAAAACTCAGAAGACTCACGAGAGAACTTGTGAAATAGTCCAACAGGTAACCTATGAGGAATAATGACTTACAAATAATCAAATCCAAGATTGATCAATTATAATCCCCGCTTGAAGTGGAATGGGATGATGGGATCTTATCATCTCTTATTAATAAAAGAAATTTTTTTGATGATATCCTACTGAAATAAGAATGTGTGGCTAGGGATTTCTCCTGGACTTTGTGGTTGAAAAAGGGTGACAAGAATCCAACATATTTCCATGCATGCCTGAAGAAGATAAAAAACATCATTACAAATAATATTCTTATGTAAAATTTATCCTTCACTAATGATATTGGTGTTTTGGGAGGTATGGAAGAGTATGTTTTCAAATCCATTCTTGACGACCCTTACCCTCTATTGCAGGAAGGGTATCTGAGGGGTAGTGCGAAAATTTTTGAAGTCATTATTTATGTGGTCACATACTCTATTAATAGCATGATGGGATCTACTCTTGAGTAATGAGAAATAAAATATGTTGTTTACTAGATTAATCAAGGTAGTTCTCCAGGCCCAAGCAGCTTACAAGGATTTTTCTATGTGGCTTTATGGGGTACGGTTAAGAAGGATCTTGTTGAGGTTGTCCAGGAATTTTTTTCGAAGAGTTGGTTGAGCTACCACTCTTGTTCTCATATCAAAGGTGAACGATCCATGTTTTGTGAGTCATTATAGACCAATAATCATGTGAAACTTCACATATAAGGTATTGGCTAGTGTTATTAATAGGAGGCTTGCAAGGCATATGGAGTTTTTGTTTTCTAAAGAACAACATGGTTTCATTAAAAATAGGTCCATTAAGGGGAAATTGGAATTGAATAAGAGATGATATATGATATTAATAATAAAACTATTGGATCCAATATTTTAGTAGAGGTGGTCATGGATAAGTCACATGAATGAATGAAATGGAGTTTTTCTTTGTAGGTTTTGGCATGAATGGGATTTTCTACTAGGACTTTGAACTTATTGTTTAGATTATTTTGTTCTGCATGGATTTCCATTTACTTGAAAAAATAGGTTTTATTTTCATGGTAGTAAGGAGTTTACAGAAAGGTGACCCCCTATCCCCTAGTGTGTTTATCTTGGTGCATGATGCTTTCAACAGATTTCTTAACCTTAATCCAGGGACTGACAATATAGCTTGTTTTCGGTGAAATATCCAGGGTCCCAGTGTCGTCCTCCTCATGTTCATAGATGATATAATTCTATTTTACAATGGTTGAGGAAATTATATCAAATTCATTACTATGTATCTAAAAGAATATTTAAAATGGAGAAGGAAAATTATTAATTAGAACAAGAGAAGCATATATATCTTGAAGATGTGTTCAGTGATGTGCAACAACTATATTTTCTCTACTCTGGATATTAATCGAAGAAATTTTCAAATGGATTATTTGGGTGATTCAATCTATCTAGGAAGATTATGTATACATCATTTTGAAAAATTGTTTTAAAATATTGCACATCAGATTAATAATTGAAAAAAATTGTTTCATTTAGCAGAAGGATTACTTTTGTTAATTGTTTCATTCATCAATTCCAATACACATCATGCCAATGCTCAATGTGAAAAATAATTTCCTTAAGGAGATTTAAAATCTTATGTGATCCTTTATTTGGGATGCACATGATGAATGATTTTTCCAATAGACATCATGGGCTAGGATGGCCAAGCCAATTTTATAGAGGGAATTAAATATCAGACCTGTTAAAGAAATGATGAATATTTTACATGCAAGACTGAGTGTTAGGCTATTTAAGGCAGTTACGTTTGGTCTAGTTTTCCTGCTAATCATTATGGGTGATTGAGGAACAATGATAGAGGTAAACCTTATGCTCTCTGGAGTACTATCAAAAACAACATCACACTTCTTTAGTTCCATGAAAGGTGGATCATTAGAAGGGAGATATAAACTTTTGAGATACCAACTGGGCTAGATGCATGATAAGATTTTTAGGGTTCCCAACACCTAACATCACTTTTAGGGAGGCCAACGCTTATCCCAAATTTATTCAGGCTTTTCTCAATGAAGACTGACATAATTAATTTAGTCTCATTTAGTTGAATAGTAAATCGAATAAATGCGTTTTCATAGGATAGCCTACAAGGATCTTCTTAACCAAGGTGTATTGTAAGATATTGCATGAAAAAAATGACATGGACAATTGGGGAGATTGCCTTTTGTGTAGAGAAATTCCGATCAAGTAAAAATTTCTTATACGACATGTGCATAATAAAGAACTTCCCATAAATGAGGCCATCCAGCGTAAATGTATTCATCTTACTTCCAAGTTCTTTTGCTACTACAACCCGGAAGTGGAATCATCTTTCCATCTGTTTTTTACAGGTGAGCGGGATTCCAATATTTGTTAGTCTTTTGGATTTTTTCGGTGAGCATGACAAACTTGGAATCTATCTAAGATTTTTTTTCAGGAATGGTTACATGGAGCACAGTATAATCCCAATGAAATGAAGGTGAGGGTAATTATTCTCACAACTAGGTGTTGGTGTATTTGGAATGCTAGGAACTCTGATTGCATCAAAGGAAGGTGTGCCTCGAATATGGTGATGGTGACCAGCACCAGGTGTCTGGTAGTGGACCTAATCACCCAGCTTAAAACTTAACATCAACAATTCATGTGTTTTAGGACTAATTTGGGGAAGATGCATCATTCATGACTCTAAAGGGTCAGTTATCCTTGCTTTCTCAGCCACATTCAGGAGAGGTGATTCTCTCTTGGTTGAGGATTGGTCCTTACATAAGGGTCTTTAGTTTAATTTAATGAAGGGAGTTGAGCTAGTGGTTTTTGAAAACAAATTGACTGATTATCCATGAGTCCTTGATTGGTAATATTTCCATTCCTTGGACTATCATCTATCACATCCATTAGAGTAATCATCTTATCTCATATAGAATCAAAGTTCTTCACATGTGGCATGAAGGGAATTATGCAGTGGATTTTATTTTTTCTACAACAGATCTTGACCAAAATTTTTACTCTTTTGATAGTATGGGATCCCTTCTTAGTGAGTGTTTAAATATCATTAAAGGGGACTCCCTAGGTCTACATTACTTTAGACCCCATTACCTGTTTTCTTGTTTCTATTCACTGCTTTTTCTAGCTTGTTAATAAAAATCTTACTATTCTATTCCAATAAAGTCATCTCTTTAAGGTTTGGAAATGTTTAACAAAACGTTTTCTCTTACCCTTTTTTTAATTAATAAATGAGTGGGTGTTTTATAATTTTTATGGGATATATTACTTCATTTATTTTCTACTAGACTATGAAAAGCCTATTTTTATGTATTATGTTCAAACTAGTATTCATCAAATGCTCTATAAAGGGAAATGAATATAACCCTAGGAAGTATGCTACTAGTCATATTTAACCCAGGCCCTATATATGTGTTAATGTGTGGGAGCATACATTGATGTTATCTTTATCTTTCATGTTCACATTTTGTTTCTTTCATTGAAGTGAATATTAGATTGTGGATGGATGAGTGGATGTGGTGAGTAGCTTTGGGACAATAGTGGTGACACTAGATTTGTTTGGGTACCATTCCCTTTTCTTTTTGGATGTTTTATTTATTATTCTTGCTCAATGTCTTTATTTATTCCACTATTTTCTATAGGAAAGAATATTTTTTTATAGATTTTTATTTATTTATTCCAGGTTTTGTTGGTTTATTTATTCTATTTCTTATCACTTGGAATATGGATATCAAACCCGAAGATAGCTTATGTTTGAATCATGGTAATTATAACTGCTAGTATATTTTATTATTTCATGGTGAATCCATTCCCAAGTGTACATTCTTGAGACCCAGATAGCATTTTCCAGCCTATGGAGATTGGAAAAAACCTTCATGCCTAGTGGAAGGCCGGGTCTAGTGACATGTCAGGTTAAATGTTGCTAATCTGTTATAAAAACATCAAATCCAATATAAAGATACACAAAGATTAACTTGGATAATGGGGAAATAACTATTAAGTATGAAAAACTACATCAAAATGATACCATGTTAGATTCAAAGACCATGGAATGTTCCGCTAATAAATAGTAACCTGTTACTCAATGGATCCAACTAGTGATCTCTTCTAATCATCCACACATGCTCCAAAAGCACTCAATTCATTGTTATCTAACTTTTGAGTACTCAAGTAGGAAATCAAAGTACCTTGAAATTCCCATTTGATCTTGGGATGAACAGTTGTTCGATTTGTGAGATGAAATTGATCAGGTCTTTCTCTTAGTTTCATTTCTTACTCTTTAACTTGATATCGAATATTTTAGAGGATATAAATTAGATCATAGATCTTCATATAAGGATAATTGATTGATTTTAAAACCTCCCATGAACACTTATTTTGTAATACAATATCTTTATCTCTAGATAAATAATAAAGTGAGATGCATATGGTGTGTCACCACCCTTCCATGCTTTATTTATTTTTTTTGAACATATTGGAAGTGTACTTATTATTTTATCATGGATATAGATTTAATTTAGGATCTTTAAGTTCGGTAAAAATTCCATAGATATTTTTTTCTAATATTTTTTAGTGGAAAATATGATCTTTATTATTCAATCAATATTTTACCATTAAGAATGAACCCAATTCAAGCTACCTTTCCATAAGAATTAACTTTAATTATTTTTTTCGTGTATAAAAGTATGATATCAATAAAATATATTGAAATTAATCTCAATTAAATAGACCAATACACTTGTTTTTGTATAGGAACAACCAATGACACCAAAAACATGTGTCGTTCGTATTGGAGGGTTCATTTTCATAGTCTCTTAAAAATGAGATCACCAAATGTATACTTTATGAGAATAAGTCTCAATTCTTATAATACCCCATAATCTGATAGTAAAATATCATAAGTTCCCCATCAGATTGATTTATCTAGACAATTGTATATATGTTTAAAATTGTTATCTTTGTATCACAAGGTTCTCATTATAATTTAGAACTTATATAACTTTTTGATGTGACAATGTAATTTAATTATATTACCATATATAGTATTCACATAAGTAATGTTATTATCATGGTATATGAAATGTATATATATATATATATGACATGGTAATCAAAAAGTGCATTTTTGAGTTGTATATAGGGAACCTAGTCTCAGAACACTCCCTTTTTCACTAAATCCAACTACTAACCACTCTAAATTCATTATCTATCATGTGAGAATCATGTATTTACTGATATATGTCTTTAGGTAGTGGTCCAACCATGGTATCCTCTATAGAAACGTTTTTTAATGTGAATTTACCTCTTTGGGTAAAATCCCTAGAAAGCTGAACACTCTGAATTATATTATTTGTCCTCTAGTTTGACATGGGAGCATTATAAAGTACTATAGTTATAGTGTTATAATAGTATATTATAATAGTTTTTTCACCTATATATATAGTGCAAATATCTGAGATATTTTTTTGCAGGAAAAATACATTTTTAGTTATATCAAAAATCACTTACACTCGTATTCTATTATATAAAAAGACGATTATCAGTTTCTTAAGATTCCATAACTCATTGTACCATAATTAAATAAAAATACATATACTGAATATGAGTTAATATCAACATGACCCATATAAAAGAAAACATCAATTTATACCTTAATAGTTATCCACTCATCTCCTTTATATGCTTGGAATATACCATTTCTACATCTTGTATACTTTAGGATTTTCTTAACTGTAACTCTGTGTAGCTCTATGGGATTTATTTGATATCATCCCACCATTATTAAATATTATGTGACATTAGATATAGTATATATCCTGGAATATATGATAGATCATACTACTAAATCTTAAGAAATTCTATCCATTATATTTACCTCCACCTATTCTTTTACACAAATTTTCTTAGAGAGATTAATGCCATCTGACAATGGGAAATTTTTTAACATGGATTCCTTTATATTATACATCTTTATAACCTTATCAATGTATATACTTTGACTTTATCTGATTGGACATTGAGATCTACCTAAATAGATCTAGATACCTAGAATAGAGGATGCATCACTTTAGTATTTCGTGAAGAATAATTAATTTAACCAAGTATTAACTAAAAGTAATGCTTAAAATTCATTTCATAATTATAATATTTCATCAAAATATAATAATAAAAAAATGATAGTTCTTACAATGACCTTATTATAGACATATGGCTCAATTTCCATCTTAATGAAACTATATTTTCTTATGGATTTATCAAATATAACATTCCCTTATGTGATGTATACTATAATCCATAAATAGATCTCTATATCATGCATACATTATTGGAATTATTAGATACCAAAAACCCTTTTATTTGAGTCATATATATATATATATATATATCTTTATCCAACTTCCATTTTAACAAAGTAGTTTTAATATGGATTTTTCAAATCTCATAATCATGAAAATATACTATTACAACTAAAATTCTAATGCATTTTTGTATTATGGATCATGAAAAGGTTTTTTTCATAATTATTCCCATGAAATTATATAAATCCCTTTGAAACCAAACATGATTTGTAGGTATTTACTTTACTATCCATGTATATCTTTTTATTTAATTTCTATTTTCACCAAATAGGTTTTACATCATATTGTGGGTCTACTAGAGTCCAAAGATGATTTTTGTACATATAATCCATTTCAGATTCATAGATTATTTATAATTAGTATCTTCCTTTCCATTTTATAGTTACCTGTATGTAAGTGGTTCATTATCTATAAGGAATAATGTGTCACCTCAATAGGTGATAATAAAAAATATTTCTCTGGTTATCTAAATTCTCTTGTGAACCTACATAGTACTTGTGTCTTGGAAACTTCTTCTTCTCCCACATTTTCTAATGTATACTATTACTATCCCAACTCTAGTGTATCTAGAGTTTTAATTTCATCAAATTTGTTCTTTCTTCCAATATTTCAATTGAAAATTTGTTTAATTTATAGAAATATAATGTGTATTACCAAAATTAAATTTCTATATAAATGGTTATATGGTTAGTATCTTTAAGTTAATTTATAAAATCCTATAAAGATTCACTTTATTCTCAATGTTACACATTTTTAATTTTTTATTGTATTTAAAAACACTATGAATCACCATAAATATATATGTGATAGTGTTGGATTCTTTCTAAAACCATACCTCATATGGAAGTCCATTTATCACTTTTTTGGTACTCGGTTTAGTGTAAGAACTACTATTTCAAAATCATATCTACAAAAGGACAATTTAAGAGTTTCATTACTCATCATTTATATCTCCATGTAAAGAAATATATAATTAATTTTTTCACTAACACAATTCTTCTGAGGTGTATAAGGAGGATTGAGTCGGGACACTATCCCACACTCCTTTAAATAAT
This sequence comes from Viscum album, assembly GCA_963277665.1. Classification (NCBI taxonomy): domain Eukaryota; kingdom Viridiplantae; phylum Streptophyta; class Magnoliopsida; order Santalales; family Viscaceae; genus Viscum; species Viscum album. The sequence goes on along the minus strand of OY728134.1, from coordinate 596,128,881 downwards.
CGAGAAATCTTGGTTAAGACATGATCTTCCATAATATGATAACATATTTCTAATCTTATATATAATTAGATTCTATAATCCAGTATTATATTCCATAAATATAGTAATTTAATATTATTTATACCTCATTAATTAAATATATACATATTTTTCTAAATTCATGACTAAAGTTAACAAAGTTACAAGCCCCTCCCATTTCCTCTAATAAAACTAGACCACATACATCAGTATAAATCAATTTCAGAATCTATATAGATCGTTATATGTTTACATGGGTAGGTAATTTTATCATTTTCTCTTATAATCTATAATGACATACATGTAAGGTTTTTAACTCAAAATAGTATAAATACCCTACTTGATATAGATTATTCAAGTAATTTTCATTTATATAACCAAGCCTAGAGTACCGCATAAGGGTGGTATATGAGTATTGTTCACTGGATTTTATATATATATTGTTAATACCATATTTTCAAGTTCCTGTACATATAAATTATTATATAGATGTAACATACCCTGACATAAGTGATTTTTATAAATGAAATAACTTTTATTTCCACACGTGAAATAAAACCCCTTATTGTTCACACTTTAAAAAGATATAAAATTTCTAGTATCTTAAAGAACATATTTTTATATATTTAATAAAATATTTAATTAATTTAGTAAAGTGATGTGGTATTCTTCTATCACTATTGTTTTTAGTCTTTTAGCATTAGTTTATTGAAGATCCACTTCACCCTTTTCTATCTTCCTTAGTCTGCTTAGTTCTTATAATTGAATATAAATGTGTAAACCACATGTTGTATCAAATACCTAACTTATATATAGGTAAATATTTACTTAAATGAAATATATACTTAAATATGTTTCTTCTTCCTAAGTATATAATTATTCTCCCTATGGACGTTTTTCCACATGCAAACCATACACCTTCCTACTCATTTCTATCCATTTGTATCTTAGGCACCTTTAAAGAGAATCTATAAGGTGACCTTGACATTGATTTAGTCATTGGAATCTTATAATATCTATTCCTATACTTATTCACTATAAGGTATTAAGATTTATGGTTCTATATATCCTTTTTATCTTGGAAACCCCTTTCCAAAAGATTAAGGAGTGGATTTATTTACATTATACATGTTATAATTAATTTTGAAAGTTAAGAATTTGGATAATAAATATGAGAGTATTATATCAATGGAATTCTCTTTGTTTATCTTAAAACATGGTGACTCTAATCACTGAATTAACATTATCATCTTGAGCATAAGAGAACCATATTGGTTCCCCTCTCCCAACCTCTACATAAACAATACACTACATATCTCTTTCCTCTATTTCCTCTCTATATCTCCTAATATAAATATTCAAGATGAGAAAACATTTTGTAAGAATACTTATCCTCATAAATTATTTTCATATCATTGTACATGGATGATCTCATTATGTATTGGATATCCATTACATCATGAATTTTTCCCTTGAATTCCACTTTATATTCCTTGCCCGATCCTTGAAGTGGCTTAGTATAAATTGAGGACTACAACACATAAGGTTGTGAAAAGTGATTTTTTTATCTTATTTAAAGATAAATATCACTCCACTAATCTTAGGTGGTTAAAAAAAATTAACCCACTTTCAACACCCCAATAGGATGTTTTCCAAAAAACAACATTTTAGGTAGAGGTAATTTAAAGCATGGGTCGGTTTCGGTTGTAAAAAGTTATAAGAATTTATAAAAATATATAAATTTTTAATTCATATAAATAAATAATGTTTCAATAAAGAAATTATATTTTCAGTATCATATTTTAAACTTATTTAATTATTATTACCCAATATTTAACTCCAATAAATCAATAAAAGAATATCTGGCATGTCTAAAATTAGATATAACATATTATTTTTTATAAAAAAAGGTAAAGTTGATATTAAAAACTATTTTTATAATTCTCAAGGATGGAAAACCTTAACTAGACTAAAAAATTGGAACCCAACCACCTAAATCGACGCAACTCTAAGAAAAATAATTTACCTAACATTATTGAGTTGGTTTAAATTTTTTCTTATTTTATGGGTGAATCAGATTGAGTTGGGTTGGTTTTTCAATTATTCATTTGTTCCAAACACTTACTAGTACATACAACTTCATATTTTTTTTATGTGGAACTATGAACAAGTGTTTAAACCACTCTTGTATGTTTTTGTTATTTACGAAATTTTCTTTGTTTAGTACAGATTAGAGTGTAAGTGAATTAGTTTGACTAATTTCAATTTGATATGAAACAAATAAAGTTAGTAAGTTTGAAATTCATATTTATTATCACTGATTATTGATTTATTAATCTCAAATAAATGAAAAATTTTATTCAAATCTAAATATAAATCAACTATTGGACTCATAATATTATCTATCTTGAATATTATAGTGGTCAAGGATCCTTAAAACCTCACTTCACTGTACAAGCTATTTCAATGAAACTTATTAAAGAGTTTTAAGAAGGGATTTTTGTTGGATAAATGTATTAACTCATATAACCTTGATCCATTTAGTGGAAACTCATATCATTTAAATCCTAAACATTAATTTACTAAACACTTTGCCTCTAAAATTTTCAACAATTTATCTAGGTTTACTTCTTTAATTAAAATTTTAGTTTAGTTAACAAACTAATCTTATCATAATTCCCTAATAGATGAAGCACTGTCAACTAAAGTTGACAAGAACCTCATATTTATGGTTTTTTTATAATTGAAATGATAAGAGTTATTTAATGAATGAATATTATATTAATGGATTTTATGTTCTTGTATGTACTTATTAAATGATATCTAATTCTAAATATTATATCGTTTTAACAATAGAATTTTAATTGGATATTTTTTCAATTACTATTAGAGCTATTGTCAAATGAAAATAGTGATAGAAGGATGTGAAAGACTTATAGAGATATAGTGGCATGGATGAAGAAGTGAAGATGGTTACAGTACACATGGGAACCACATTCGATTTATTGAGGATGCATAATAATGACATACATAGAAATGAAGTTTAAGGATAGTATTGATATATCTAGATTTCAAAGGTTTTAAATGATCTTATTCTAGCATATTAAGGTTTTGGAAGAGGTGTGAGTTGGTTTTAAGATGTTTGGAGAAGACTAGAATGAATTTTGGAAATGTTTGGTGCTGAGCAGGTGGGTCATAAAAATTGTTAAAGTCCTTAATATATAAGGGTTGATCAAGTTTATACATAAGGGTACTCTGATGTATGCATAAGGGTTATTATAGTTGATATATAAGGGTAATAATAGGGAATATATGGGTTTAACTATGATATGTATAGGTACTCAAATGGATATGTAAGATTCATCCCATGGAATAAAGGGATATATAAGGACACTCAATGGGAAGAGATATTTTATAGAGTACCAAAGCCACACAATGATACATAAGAGTGACTCTAAACTTCCAGTTCATATAGAAGAGTTAAAATTATCATAAGTAAGAGTAAACTAGAGATTACCAATGATATATAAGGGTATAATAATAATTTTAAGGGATATATAAGGGTATTTAAAGAAATATGTAAGAGTTATCTTGATTAATAAATTATCACCCCATGGAAGTGTTTCATGTTGTAAATATTTAAAGATGTGGGTATTTTCATTGAAAGTCATTGTGTCACACATCACCAACTAATGCCACATTATAATATTATTATTTAATACACATGAAGAAAAAAAAATCCTAAGTGATAGATAATATGTTGCACCATAATAGTTTTACCACAAAAAGTATAAAAATTAGATATACCTTAAAAAATGATCATGGCTATAGCCTATATCCATGATAATAACACACATCAGTTGAAGCATCATGGCTATATCCTTGGAACACTCTCTATTTCATCACCCGTGACAATAGGCTCTTACTGAAGGAATGGGGTCTATCACCATGGGCATCCACATGGCTATAGTCTGCTGCAATGCGCACCACCCATGGCTATTGATAATCTAATTTGGAATAAAGGACCCACAACACAAGTAAGTTTCTCATTGATATGTCTTTTTCTGAGTAGGAAAAAGGGCTATAGCCATGTGCATGGTGTATGTGGCTACAAAGGGCACTGATATAACTATCCAACCAGTGACTATAGGTGTGTCCACATGGATATAACTATATCAATGAGATATAGCCACAACCAATTCTAATGGATACTAGTTTTATAGAAATAATATACTATAAGTGTTTTTTAATCCTCCGTTTTCTATGAACAAGAGTACTCTACCACTCTACTATAATGTTTATTTGATATTTATTTAAACATATATGTATATATAGATATGTAAATATTTATAAATATATTTAATTATTATTATTTTGTTAAATATAATGTCTCACTGGTGTCAGACATATATCCATGGGTGGGATGACAATGGTTATAGCCCACCTATAACCATAGTCAAGCACCAACCGCGGCGATAGAAAATCATTCATGTGTCAATATGTCTTCCCATGTTGATAAACCTATATACATGATATATAGCCATGGTAAATTAATATGGAAATATCTCATCCAGTTTGTGGCTATAGGTGATCTATAGCCATGGGCATTGCCTATGGTTATAACCCATCCTGTTGGTAGAAATAGTCTCTTTACAGTACTCTTCCCATATAAAAACAATTAACTATTAAAAAATTCTATAAATATGGAAAATGATCATAGAAATTACCCTTAATTACCATTAGTATAGGTGAGATAATTTCACAACCATTGGTCAGGGAAACAACCCATCATTCCAATGGCTATAAGTGGGTTATAACCATAAAAATTTCCCATGGATATACCCCATCATGCCCATGGCTATAGGTAGGCTATAGCCCTGAACATTTATTTCTTAGGCCTATAGGTTCCTTATAGACAAAAATTAGCATGGTAGTGGCTATAAGTTCATGGATATGGGTGGTTTTATATTATCGACATGTCATCATGAACACATGGAAATAAAGTATTATGGATATTGCAGAATTTTGAATGAAAGAAATAATTATAATTTAGGGAGATAATATGGAAAATGAGTTCTAGATTTAAGGTAATTAAAATATATAAGTTTTCAATATTATTGAATATTATTACACAACTTTTTATGAATATTTAATGTTTAATTAATGATTACATAATTTTAAAAATATCAAAACCAATTATTTTTAAATTTAATATTTGAGAAATTTATCATTGATTGGATGAAAGGAAGATTGAAGAATATACTGAATTGAAATAGAATATTATGATGCTAATTTTATAAAGTTTCCATACTCAAAAATAGAAAATACTTCATGTGATTATTCACTAATGATAAATTATAATAGAATTATAAGATAGATATGGCGGTTGAATATATTGATATATCTGGTTCAGAGAAGAGGAATTGAATGGATATATACACAGAGTTTCAGTAATCATATTTGGTTTTTGATGTATTAAAGATCAAAGAGTATAAGTGTTATATCACTACATAATGTTGTTCAATAATGAGAGAAAAATATTCTATTAATAAGTATTAATCTTAAACTAGAGGAAGGAGTTGCAACTGATGTTTTTTTGTAATAAACATAAGCTGAACTGTCGCATCTAGGAGGTGATCACATTTAGTATTAAAGAAGTATAGAATAGAAAATAAAATACCAATTGATCACAAATTTGGAGATTGGGATGCATTATTTCTCTAAAACTAATATCAATATGGAATATTATTTCATGTTTTTTATGTTTTTAAGAGACCCTCACATATATAAACTGACTTTTCCTTCACAAAAGTAGTGCATAGATAAGAAGAATATGGAATTTATATTGGTTCAGTTGTAAATATTTCCTAAGGATTATAAGATCAGTGAATCTTGGAATGGAGTGACCATGGAATATAAGTTGTATCCATATAATATTTCATGATGTTGGATTATGTTTCACCATCACATCATTGTGTGTATACTCTTTGGATTATCCCTTAGTATTACACTAAGTGTAATATTTTTTTTTTGTTTTTTATTTCCTTTATGTTTTATTTAATATTTATGTGATCAGAAATTAGATAAATTAAGGTTGAATGAGTTCCTTATGTAAAGGGAACAAAATTAGAACGAGAAAGGGTACTTTAAATAAAAAATGTTTCAATGGATTTGCAACATGATTCACCCCCACCCCTAGCCTTAGGGTTATTATATTTGATTTGGTCCCAAAACTTTGTCATTGAAACCAAAGTTTCTGGATTTGTTTTCAATATATAAATTTTATTTTAGATTTTTGAGCACACGGATTAAATAGAGACGCCTCCATTTTCCAAGGGTGCTGACATTTTTTGTTGGGAAAATGAGATTCTTGCATTCTTATAGGCTTATGTAAAGATGATTTTAGAGTATAAAATTTGAGATGCTGATTTAAAAAAACACCTTGATATAATTGTGGATAATAAGAAAAAATATAGTGTTGGTAATATAATTATTCAATTAAGTTCATAAAAAAAACTCATTATACTATTACCTTTGAAATATGAAAAAATGTAGAAATGTTTTATTGAAAAACTAAGCAAGTAATGGATGTTAAAAATTATACCATAATAGAAGAATAAAAATACATTAATAATGTGAAATCAATAAGAAAATCAGTAGAGAACCACTTTATGATTAAAGGAAAGAAGAGTATAAATAATTATATGGATCACAAGAAGAAGAACACACCCAATGATGTAAGTGAGCCTGATATTAATGTTAAATTTGTCTTTAACCTAGATTTTATAGAATCCTGAAAATATAAAAATTCATATTCCCCTATATAGAATGATATGGATGGTTATTTTCATAAAGAAGTGGAAATTATTTTCATTCATTAATCTGTGTAATTTTCTTATAATGATCAACATAAGTTACAATCCTTGTATGAGAAGGTGGATCAATTGGAATTTATTCATTAAGTAGAATGAACATTTATAAAACATATATCCATGGAGAATAAAATTTAAAATCTAGTAGAGGATTCCATGGGTAAATAAATTATGAAAAAGGGTAAAAATATTATGGGAAAAAGTGACCTACTTGAATAACTTTCTCATGAAGTGGGAAAATAAATGTCCATGTAGAAAGAGTTAAAATTTAGAATCATCCCTCTAAAAAATGTTAAGAGATGATAAGATCTATAAAGTAATGTAGATCGAGGATAAAGTAAATGTATGTTCAATTGATGGATGATAACTAGAAGATCATGGTTCTTAAATAGATGTGAAAAAATCTCTATTTAAAATAAAAGTTCCCTCCTATAGAAGCATAAAAAATTTTCATATATGAAACCCTAGATCTAGAGGTAGTAAGTAAATAGAATATTCTTAATAAATAATTCCTATAAAAAAAGGACGGTTTAATTACAATTGTACTATTGTGGAGTCATGGTACACACCGTGGGTGTATGTCTTGAATCCCAAGGGCTCAAAGGTGGAAGAAAATCTGTTATATCCACATCTCAATCAATAAATAACCACAAAAGGTATGTTTTAATGGGAGATGTTTTATTTTCTATATCCATGGACATATGTCTATAAATTGAAAAAGGAAAGGATTAGAAGTTTTTATAAATAATTAATCTTTTCCTGTGACATATGGGAACAAATGTTTCACCAAAATAAAATATATTATGCTAGAAACAAATTACTGGTTTGTAAAAAATAATAGAGCAAAAATAATGGTTCCCCAAGTACTAATAATAGATCACTCAAAACAAGTCTTCTGGAAAAACAAAAAAATGTATTAAAAATAAGAGAGATACTCGAATTGTGATAAATATGGGTGAGAAGGTTAAGATATCTCCACCAAGGGTCAAAATGTATGATATGAATCTCACAAAAATTAAAGACTATTGTTATAATGAATACCTAAGTGGTTTTTCAAATTATACCATGAGGAAAGAGGTGAAGACCAATATAAGATCCCTACTATGTTAGATGATGCATGATGAAGGATGAAATAATAAAGCATCAAAGGATGAAACATGCATAAGTGGGATTAGTTCCATAATGAAAGTGAAGACAATGAAAAAGAGATTGTAAAATTATTATGATAATATCTAAAGTGAAGTTTGTATAAGTTGTGTAGTTTTGGTAACCAATAAGAAGACTTAGAATCTAGTTAGAATCATAATTTGGTTCCAAAATACCAACCATGTTCCTTATGTTTAGGATATTTGGGTATTACCCCTTGATAAAACACTACTTTGTTGAATATTTTATTGATAATAAATGAAATAATTTCCTCACATTGTGTTAAATATGTTTATTTATAAAATATTTGGGATTTGATCATTCATTTGAAAATTTGGTGAAAATTCATGTTTTACCCTTAATAGTGCATTGTATTATTTCGAAGATAAATATTTTTATATTTATTATTGGAATTTGAAATTTTGTAACAGTGTTCCTAACTCACTTTTCTACAACCTTTATGCAGGACACTAGAGCTAAATAGTGCATTAGGATGGAGTAAATGGGCCATTAATCCAATGGTGGGATGGACTCGGCAGAATGGACATGGGTTTTGTATTTGGATCATATATTCTTCATCAGGGCTTGTATTGAGCCCAAATATTGAGAAAGGATCGGGGACATGATTTGACACAAATCATCATTCTGGAAGGCCGGTCAATTCACGCGTTTTGGAGGTCATATGGGCGGTGCAAATGGGAATAAAATATTTGGCCGAATTTCCACATTCACACTTGAAACCACTTGTAACCTATCCTCCCCTCCACTCTATAAATTGGAGTTTTTATCATTTGGAGGGGGTTGGGAAGTGCATTAGGAGATTGGTGGCAGAGGAGAATTGGTTTCACCCAAATTCTCCAACCATTGTAAGAGGGGTAGCTCTTGAAGCAAGGATCCCCTCATCGAAGCCTCCTTCTCTTCTTCATTTTGGAATGTTTTCATTTGTTTAATAAACTTCTTCGTTCTTCTTTTATTTCTTATCTTTTCTTCTATTTTTATTAAATTTATTATTCTCTTAATATTCCTACTTGGGCTGGAATTCTTGATTAGAAGCGTTATTGGGTTATACCCATTATAAACCTTTGCACATGCAAAACACTTCTACGATGATTACACCACCCATGGAAGAGTAGTCTTTTAGTAATCAATCTATCTTCTAACCTATTCATTTAATTATTTTGAATCATTGAGATATTGTAATTCACTTAATATGATTCATGAATTGTGTTTTTAAATTGTAAGAAACTAAGCAAGAAATTGAACAATTAATACAAAAACACGCGAGGTCGGGATTTTGTGTAAATTGTGAGAGCGCAATCTTAATCGGTAATACAAGACCACACAGGATAAATTTTTAGAGTTCAAATATAATCCCTAAACATAATTCATACTCATTTATAGAATGTATATGTGCTCTAATTAACCACTGGCCATAATCTAACCTTAGAACAACAATCAAAGCAGGGTGATGCGATTGCGTGTTCCGAAGCTAGCCTAGGGTTTAAGTAATTCCATCTTTGTGGTTAAGTTAACTCTTGTATGGTTCGAGGGTTAAAAAATTAGGGGATCATAATTAAGTGGATATTTATTTAAATTATGATGATTAATAAGTAAATGAAGAGGTAGAGTTAGATCGATTACGTCTTTTAAACATTAAAAAAAACATCTTTTTGTTGTGTCATTTTAATCGAAATTCATTTCAAAACAAAAAACAAAAAAATATACAATCTTCTTCCAGCAAACTTCTTCTAGATTCATAAACTATAAAAAAACCCCAATCCTTTAAATTAGTGTTTTTATTTTATTCTCTTTTACTTTATTTTTATAATACTTTTAATAAGTTGTTAAATTCACTTCCTCCTTTGAGAGACGACCTTGGTCAGCCACTCTACTACACCTAAGTACCTCAAAATCACATTAATCATTTGAGGGTGCCCACGACAGTTCTATATCAAATTGGCTCCCTTTCCGGGGAGGAAAGTAATTTATTCAACTATTTAGAGGTATTTCTTTTATTTTTCATTTTATTATTTTCTTCACCCCTCTCTTTCATCTTTCCCCTTTCTCAAGTTTTCATTTTTTTCATCCTCTTCTTTTCTTTTTGGACCATCAACTCAAACTTCTCGTTTTTATTTTTCTATGGCCCACATTCTTTCTTTTCATTTTTATTTGATTTATGAAACAAACTAATCCCGAAGATCTCTTAGATCTTGACCCTGAGATTGAACGTTGCCTTAGGGCTCGAATCAGACATTCTCAGTCTACGGGAAGTTTCAATATTCAACCAGTTGGTGAATTCATCTCTTCTAGAAACATTGAAATTGGAAGCAATTAAAATTTAAACATAAAAGAGGAACCAATGGATGGAAATAATGGAAATGAACTTAATAGAACCATTCAAGAATTGGTTGTACCAAATATTAACTATCAACCAAATTGTATTGCATACCCAAATCTCGAATCAGACTTTGAGTTAAAATATGGATTAATTCACCTTCTTCCAAAGTTTCATGGCTTATCTGGTGAGGATCCCAACAAAAACCTTAAATAATTTAATGTGGTTTGCTCAACTTTAAAACCAAGAAATGTTTCGGAAGATCAAATTAAATTAAGAGCATTCCCATTCTCACTTGATGGAGCTGCAAAAGAATGGATGTATTATTTTCAACCTGAAGATGTAACATGTTGGAATGATTTGAAACATCTTTTCTTGCAATGATTTTTTCCAGAATGAAGGAAAACATCCATTTTAAAGGAGATATTGGGGATCAATCAAGATCAAGGGGATTCAATGTATGAGTATTGGGAGAGATTCAAGAAGTTGTGCGCAAGCTGTCCGCATCACCAAATCAGTGAGCAACTCCTCATCCAATACTTCTACGAAGGACTCACACCCATGGAGAGGAGCATGGTAGATGCTGCAACTGGAGGAGCATTGGTGGACAAGACACCAGCAGCCGTAGGTGTATTGATAGACAAGATGAACCAAAACTCCCAATAATTTGGTGATCGAGGTACACCACATATCAGGGGAGTACATCAGGTAAGTCCTTCTTCTCTTGAGAGTCATTTGATTGATACCAAGTTAGAAGAATTGACAACTATAATGAGGCAAATTGCTTTGGAACAAAAGACATCTCTACCCCCTCCTTCAAGGCCTTGTGGCATTTGCACTGAGACAAGCCACCCAACTGACTGTTGCCCACAACTACAAGAGACAGAGGATTGTGCAGCAGTATTCCCAGGGAGACCATTTCAGCAGCAACAACAACCATATCCCCAAAAGAAGTTTGATTCATTTGCTCCAACATACAACCTAGGGTGGAAAGATCAATAAGACATGAGGTATGGCTCTGGACAATGAAAAAGGACCCCTTTTCAACCAAACTTCCATCATCCTCCACCTTACCAACATGGTTTCCAACAACCCCAAAGGATATTTGAAGCTCAAACATCAACAAGCCAACATCAAGGGAATCCCCCACCAAAGGTAGATTCTAATACTGATGATCTTTTGAAGCAAATTGTTCTTAATCAACAGAATGAGCTGAAGAGTCAAAGTTCAGAGCTGAGGGAGTTAAAGACTCAAATGAGCCAGATTGCCCCCGCCCTTCATGAACTTGTGAGTAAGAATTCCGGAAATCTACCTTCTCAAACCACTCCAAATCCAAAGGGGAATGTTAGTTCCATCACATTGAGAAGTGGGAAGCAAATGAACAATACATCTGTACCTACCATTCTACCGGAATTCACCTCAACCCCAGAGAAGCCGCATTCCACACCAACTGATGAGTAATCCAAGGAGAAAGATAATGGTATGAAAAAGATTGATGATGTTCCTCCTAAACCCCTTCCTTTTCCAAACACGGTTGTTCAAACCGTGAAGATGGCTGAAGAAGCAATGCAAAAGGTGGTTTTGGACACATTCAACCGTGTGGATATCAACATTCTTCTACTTGAATCCATTATGAAAACTCCAAGGTATGAAAAATTCTTAAAAGAACTTTGTACCAATCGAAGAGGGCTCAAGGGAAATGAGAGGATCAACCTTGGAAGGAATGTCTCAACACTCATTACACCAACTCTAGCAATGCCAACAAAGTGCAAGGATCCTGGGACATTCACCATCCCTTGTACCATAGGGGAGTTGCACTTCTCTGATGCTCTTTGTGATTTAGGAGCTTCAATAAATGTGATGCCTCACTCTGTATTCTCTTCTTTACATGTTGGTGAGTTGAATCCAACAAGAGTAGCGGTGCAGTTGGAAAATAGAGCTACAACATATCCAGCGGGAGTTCTTGAGGATGTACTTGTATGAGTAAGAGACATGATCTTTCCAGCAGAATTCTATGTGCTTAACATGGAGGATGATTAGGTAAGTTCTCATTCCCCCATTATCTTAGGTAGGCCCTTCCTCAAAACTGCAAAAACTATCATAAATGTCAATGAGGGTACACTTTCCATGGAGTTTGGAGATGAAGTTTTTGTATTTAATGTCATGGAATCCATGAAGTACCCCTCAGAGGACCATTCTGCTTTTGTTATCTCCCATTTTGAACCACCAAGTAAAAACACCATGGAATTGGATTGTCCTATGCTTAGGGGATTATGAGTATTGGTTCTAGTTTGATGTCTAAGAGTACTTCCACACCTGTTTCTAAGGAACAAGACTCTCTAAGATTTGATTTTGAAATGGAATCATATTCTGATTTTGATCATATGAAGTCTAATTATGACATGGCTGTTGAGTATGCTGATGAATTTGATGCATTATTTTCTAATTGTGATGATTTTTATTCTGATACTGATGTTCATTGTGCAGATATGTCTGTTACATCAATTTATCAATCTATACATCACCCCCCTATATTGGAACTCCAGCCATTGCCCCAAAATCTTAAATATGCATACCTGCTGAGTGGTGATAGATTACCTTTTATCATTGCTAACAATCTCTCTTTTGAACATGAAGAAAAACTTTTGAATCTTTTGAGAGATAACATTAGGGAAATTGGTTGGACATTGGAAGACATATCAGGTAATAGGTCATCCATTTGCATGCATAGGATTATCTTGGAGGATGGGGCTAAACCGGTGAGGTAACCAGAAAGGAGACTCAATCCAACCATTCTAGAGGTTGTTAAAAAAGAGGTTGAAAAATTGCTCGAGGCAGGTATAATTTACCCTATTTCTGACTAACAATGGGTTAGCCCTGTCCAGGTTGTACCTAAGAAAACTGGTGTTACTGTTGTTAAAAATGAGAAAGATGAATTAGTTCCAATGAGGGTACAAAACAGTTGGTGTGTGTGTATTGATTATAGGAAACTAAATAATTCCACTCGCAAAGACCATTTCCCCCTCCCATTTATTGATCAGATGCTTGAGAGACTAGCTAGGAAGACACACTATTGTTTCTTGGATGTATTTTCTGGCTATTTTCAGGTTCCCATTGCAGCATAGGACCAGGAGAAGATGGCATTCACCTGCCCATTCGGTACCTTTGCTTACTGAAGGATGCCATTTGGACTTTGCAATGCCCCAGGTACCTTCCAGAGATGCATGGTGAGTATTTTCTCAGATTTCATTAAGACCTGCATGGAGGTATTTATGGATGATTTTACAATTTATGGGTCCTCATTTGATGAATGTCTCTCTAGTTTGGGTGATGTGTTGCATCATTGTATTGAGAAGAATCTGGTCTTAAATTTTGAAAAATGTCATTTTATGGTCGAAAAGGGAATTGTCTTAGGTCATATAGTCTCACAACATGGCATTGAAGTTGATAAATCTAAGGTAGAAATTATTTCATCCCTCCCATATCCTACATGTGTGCATGATGTTCGATCATTCCTTGGACATGCTGGATTTTATCGACGCTTCATCAGAGATTTTAGTAAGATCGCTCTACCCTTATCTCGATTGCTTCAAAAAGATATTGACTTCAATTTTGATGATTCATACAGGGTATCATTTGATGTGCTGAAGAAGTGTCTGACCACTCCACCAATCATACAGCCCCCGCGGTGGGACCTTCCTTTTGAGCTTATGTGTGACGCCTCCAGCTTCGCGGTTGGAGATGTTTTATCTCAGAGGGTGGAGGGACGTTCACATGTGATCGCCTATGCATCAAGGACACTAGATTCATCCCAATCAAACTACACTACCACGGAAAAAGATTTTTTTTTCAGTCATATTTTCTTTAGATAAATTTCATTCATATTTATTGGGCTCTAAAGTAGTTGTTTTTTCTGACCATGCAGCTTTGAGGTACCTCCTAAAGAAGCCATATGCAAAGCCCTGACTGATTCGATGGATGGTCTTTCTTCAGGAATTAGATATTGAGATAAAGGACAAGAAGGGTTCAGAGAATTTGGTGGCAGACCACATAAGTAGGCTTACTCACACACTAGAGGATGACACCTTGGACCAGGTACCACTTCAGGACACTTTCCCCGATGAACATCTTTATTCCATATCAGGTACGCATCCTTGGTATGCATATTTAGTTAACTAAATTGTTGCCTCTGAAATCCCTACAAATTTAAAGAAACATCAAGTCTAAAAATTAAAAAGTGAGTCTAGGTTTTATGTGTGGGATGATCCTTACCTCTGGCGCATGTGTAGTGACCAAGTCATTAGGAGGTGTGTTCCCGATCATGAGTTTAAGTCTATTTTGCATTTCTATCATACACTTGCTTGTGGTGGACGCTTTGGAACCCAACGGACAGCTAGGAAGGTTTTGGACTCTGTATTATATTGGCCTAGCTTGTTCCATGATGCCCATGTGTTTTGTAAGTCATGCTCTCGTTGTAAACACACTGGGAATATTTCTAGGAAACATGAGATGCCCCAACAACCCATACTATTCTGTGATATTTTTGATGTATGGGGCATTGATTTTATGGGTCCTTTTCCTAGTTCATTAGGATTTTTGTATATTTTGGTTGATGTTGATTATGTGAGTAAATTGGTGGAGGCCAAGGCCACCAAGACTGACGATTCTCATGTTGTTGTGGACTTTGTCAAAGCATAGATTTTTTACAGGTTTGGAGTACCAAAGGCCATCATCAGTGACCAAGGGACACACTTTTTCAATAGAAATTTTGATTCCCTCCTTCGAAAGTATGGGGTGACACAAAAAACATCAACACCATACCACCCCCAAACAAATGGCCAAGCTGAGGTTTCAAATCGTGAGCTGAAACAAATATTAGAGAAAACCGTGCAGCCAAATAGGAAGGATTGGAGCAAGCGATTGGATGATGCATTGTGGGCTTATAGGACAACATACAAGACACCCATTGGTATTTCCCCATTTAGTATTGTTTTTGTGAAAGCATGTCATCTCCCAGTGGAAGTTGAGCATCGGGCATATTAAGCTAGAAAGAAATGCAACATGGATTTGGCCCAAGTTGGAATTCAAAGGAAGTTTCAAATTCAATAGCATGAGGAGATTCGACTGTCATCATATGAGAACTCAATGCTCTATAAGGAAAGATCAAAATCATCTCATGACAAAATGATCCAACAAAGGGAGTTTCATGTTGGAGAGAAAGTCCTTCTCTATAGTTCACGACTTAAGCTGATGCCTGGTAAGTTGTGTTCCAGATGGTTAGGTCCGTATATTGTATCTAATGTTTTTCCTTATGGTGCAGTGGAGATCCCACAAGAGGACACTGGATGGAGCTTTAAAGTCAATGGGCAACGTTTGAAGAGATACATTGAGGGACTTCCTACTGATGTAGTGGATTTTATCACACTGTATTACCCCATCATCACTTGATCACATTAGGCTGTTCCTAACCCTTTCACTTTTATATTATTTTCCTATTTAAAAATTCTACATTTCATGTGCATATATCATATCATGGGTTCACATTGAGGACAATACAATATTTTAAGTGTGGGGGAGGGAACCTTTTAGTTTAGTAATTTCAATTGTTTTCCTGAAAAAAAAACAAAACAAAAAAAATTGTGTTTTTTTTTCAAATTTTGTGTGTTTATTTTTTTTAATTTTCTTTGTGTTTTTGAAAGTTTTGAGTGGAAATGATTCTCATCACAATTTTGAAATGCATATCAATGAGTGAAATAATTTATCCCTTGAAACTGAGCTTAAATGAATGCTGAAAATGACTTTGTTTCATGTTCAAATATTTAGTAATTTCATGAAAAGTACACTGAATTTTGAATCCCATGCCACATCTCACTATCTTTATATTTGAAATCACATTCCTGTGTGGCTTCTGAAACATTATTTTCATATTATTTACATTCACCTCAATTCTTGAGAGAACCAAACCATGCTTGATTTAACTAGAATTTTATCTATTCATGTCAAAACTTGAGGGTTTGAGGTACTTATGTTTAAATGATTGAGGCATTTGTTTGGTATTAAAGCCCTTATTTCAATGAATCCTTTTTTTATAATGGCCTAACTTGAATATTAAATCCTTGTAGCCCTTAGAAACCATGCACATCCTGTTAGGTTAGCCACATTACAAGTTAATTTTTCTCTATGAAACCAACTCTTGAAGTGAAATTGCATAATCTAGTTGAGCTTAAGTGTGGGGGAAGTTGTCTTGTGTTGTGCCACCACATTCTGTGATACGTTGGGTGGAAAATTAAATTCTTAAGAGATGTGTTTGCTGATGAAGAAAGTCATTATATTGAAAGCTGTGCCTTTTCTGGAGCTTTCATGACAAATCGAATTATGCCTTTTCTGGAGCTTCTAATTGAGGTGGAAAGTTGTGCCCATCTGGAGCTTTCAAGAAAATCATGTTTGAGAAGATTGACAATTTTTGATG
This sequence comes from Viscum album, assembly GCA_963277665.1. Taxonomy (NCBI): domain Eukaryota; kingdom Viridiplantae; phylum Streptophyta; class Magnoliopsida; order Santalales; family Viscaceae; genus Viscum; species Viscum album. Next base: position 596,112,041 of record OY728134.1, on the reverse strand, counting down.
CTGAAATGAAGAATGGTGTAAACGTTTCATGAATGTTCATGATGATGGAGCTGAATTCATACTATGGGGATTAATGAGGAGACCATATTTAAGTGAAAATTAGATTAATACAATTTTGCTTCAAAAAGAGTCAAGCCCTCCTCATTCAGCCTCAGAATTTTTCACATCTAAATCCTACCAACTGGAAGCCATAGAACAACCCTAAAAAGTCCTCATGATAATCATATTTCCTTGACTCACATCGGGTGGCAATGTAGGAATATATCAAGCCTATGGTGACCCTTGTATGAGTTTGGATGAGAAAGACATTGCAAAAAAAATTGATATTTGAGTGATGAGATAAAATTCAAGCGAGGTAAGTGTTTTGTGCATGGGAGGATAAATAAAGTGGAAATATATTGAATGATATAAATGAAGAACTTGAAATAATGGTTTTTTATGAGGCATGATATCTTTTGTTTCTTGGTGTGTAATTGTTTGATCTCAAAGATATGTGTTTTAAAATTGGTTTTGATTTGATATTGATGTTTACTTGATATGAGATTTTGCTTAGGAGTGCAAAAGGATAAGTGTGGAGGAGTTGATAAAACACTATTTTGTTGAATATTTTATTGATAATAAATGAAATAATTTCCTCACATTGTGTTAAATATGTTTATTTATAAAATATTTGGGATTTGATCATTCATTTGAAAATTTGGTGAAAATTCCAGTTTTACCCTTAATAGTGCACTGTAGTATTTCGAAGATAAATATTTTTATATTTATTATATGAATTTTAAATTTTGTAACAGTTTTTCTAACTTAATGTTCTACAACCTTTATTCAGGACACTAGAGCTAAAGAGTGCATTAGGATGGAGTAAATGGGCCATTAATCCAATGGTGGGATGGACTCGGCAGAATGGACATGGGTTCTGTATTTGGGCCATATATTCTTCATCAGGGCTTGGATTTAGCCCAAATATTTAGAAAATATTAGGGACATGATTTGGCACAAATCATCCTACTTGAAGGCTGGTCAATTCACGCGGTTTGGAGGTCAAATGGGTGGTGCAAGTGGGAATAAAATATTTGTCCGAATTTCCACATTCACACTTGAAACCACTTGTAACCTATCCTCCCCTCCCCTCTATAAATTGGAGTTTTTATCATTTGGAGGGGGTTGGTACGTGAATTAAGATATTTGAGGCAGAGTACAATTGGTTTCACCCAAATTATCCAACCATTGTAAGAGGTGTAGCTCTTAAAGCAAGGATCCCCTCATCGAAGCCTCCTTCTCTTCTTCATTTTGTAATGTTTTCATTTGTGTAATAAACTTCTTTGTTCTTCTTTTATTTCTTCTCTTTTCTTCTGTTTTGTTTAAATTTATTCTTCTCTCAATATTCCTATTTGGGCTGGAATTCTTGAGTAGAAGCGTTATTGGGTTATACCCATTATAAACCTTTGCACATGCAAAACACTTCTACGATGATTACACCACCCATGGAAGAGTAGTCTTTTAGTAATCGATCTATCTTCTATCCTATTCATTAAATTATTTTGAATCATTGAGATACTATAATTCAATTAATATGATTCATGAATTGTGTTTTTAAATTGTAAGAAACTAAGAAATCAATTGAACAATTAATACAAAAACACGCGAGGTCGGGATTTTGTGTAAATTTTGAGAGTGCAATCTTAATCGGTAATACAAGACCACATGGGATAAATTTGTAGATTTCAAATATAATCCCTAAAAATAATTCATACTCATTTCCAGAATGGATATGTTCTCTAATTAACCACTTAACATAAGCTAACTTTAGAACAACAATCAAAGAAGGGTGTTGCGATTGCGTGTTCCGAAACTAGCCTAGGGTTTAAGTAATTCCATATTTGTGGTTAAGTTAACTCTTGTAGGGTTCGAGGGTTAACAAATTAGGGGATCATAATTAAGTGGATATTTATTTAAATGATAATGATTAATAAATAAATTAAGAGGAAGAGTTAGATCGATTACGTATTTTAAACATTGTAAAAAAACATCTTTTTGTTGTGTCATTTTAATCGAAATTAATTTCAATAATAAAAACAAAAAAAATATACAATCTTCTTCCAGCAAACTTCTTCTAGATTCATAAACTATAAAAAACCCCAATCCTTTAAAGTAGTGTTTTTAATTTATTCTCTTTTATTTTATTTTTATAATACCTTTAATAAGTTGTTAAATTCACTTCCTCCTTTGAGAGACGACCTTGGTCAGCCACTCTGCTGCACCTAAGTACCCCAAAATCACATTAATCATTTGAGGGCGCCCACGACAGCTCTCTATCACCCCTCTTCCTGAATATATATATATATATATATATAATTTTGTTTAACTATTATTTAAATCGATACAGATTTAAGGGGGAGGCATTATCCATTGGGTGGCTATACTAAAAGGTAATTCATGAAACAAGTGTTCTTGGTGTGATAACTAATGGTATCAATGCCTAATATAAAAAAATGATTTGAATTGATAAAATATTATATTTTGATGAAGAAGTTAAAATGATGTTTCACCTAATCTAGAATTAAAGTGGTGTAAAACATTATCTAAAATATCCAATGGTATCAAACCAAATTTAGTGATAAAAAATGATATCATCCCACATCTCAAGTGGTATATGACCACTAAAATAAGGACAATAAATATCAAGATAAGAATTAACAAAATTCATGGAATTCATGTTTATTTTCTCATATAATAACAATGGGGTATCATCTGATTTCCATTTAGAATATAAAAACCTATATGGAAGAATATTTTATAACCAATAAGTGGTTCCCCAATACTAAAAATTATCTTAGTACTTGGTGCCAATAACTAACAGAATTTAGAGATAGTTAGTGGTGATAATTAAAAAGGAATTTTTAAACTTATCTGAAATAGGATAATTCCTATTAAGAAATAATGAACACATATATCTAGGAATATCACATGTTTATCCTGATAAGGTGGTATTGGTTAGTTTAAATTTGTCATAACTCACACACTTGGTACTTTATGGCCCATTCATAGTTGTTCCTGTATAAGTGTATTTGATAACATAGGAATATGTTTTTTAGGAATTAAGAGCTCATGCTACACTTATTCATGGATTTAAGTGACTGACATAGATAGATAGGATTTTATTTTCATAGACACTTGTTTCCTACACATAATTACATTTCAGTAGTTTTATAGAATATGCTAACAATCCATTTCAAAGTAGTAATATCACTCATTGAAAATATCTTAGTAAAATGTAAATATAGATAGTAAGTGGTTCAGATGTTGAAAAATGAAAAATGTAGAATTATTTTTTTTATAAAGTTGTGTTAATGATTAAATGGAAAATATAGAGTTCCACTAAAGATAATAGTTACAAAGTATTAATCAAAATGTTTTTAGGAGTACCTAAATGTTTAAAGGTGATAAATAGAGTTAAAAGGACACTGGTAAAGGTAGATTTGGAAGTAGTTAAAACAGGTTGATGTATTTAAAGTTTAATTTCAAATAGTTGATACAGACGAGAGTTTTGGATGACAACTAGATATATCAAGTGAGTTTCCAAGTGGTTGTGGTTCGAAGGGTTTTGTTTTACTCTCAAATTATTGAATGCACAAGTTTAGGGGAATTGGTATATCCTATAAAAAATCAAGTATAGATCACTAAATTTTTTGATCAGGCACAATATTAATGAAGGGGGATTATAGATGATAATATAACCTTATAGATTCTATGAGAAATAAGGAGAGAATATAATGAAAAATATGGATAAGAAGACAATTGAATTTTATTTTCAAAAATGGAGAAGGAAATTCGCCATAAATACAAACAAGTTTTTGGAATAAATGGAGTTACATTATGGAGATAGATTTATATTAGAATTAACAACAAAATCCAAAGAAGATATATTAAAACCAAATGTTTTAAATTATATTTATTTTAAATTATTATTAAATTTGTCGTCAAATTATGATGGTGATGAAAGGATGTAAAATAATTTAGGAGACATGGTGACATGGATGGATAATTAGAGATGGTTACCATTCACATGGGAAGCACATTGAGGTTATCAAAGATGCATAATAGTGACAAATATATCATTTCAGATTGAGGGTGGTCATGTTATATCTAGCATCGAGAGGTTATAAATAAGTTTATTCGAAAATATTGTAGCTTTATATTTGGTGTAAGTATATTTAAATTTATTTGGAGAAGGCTAGGTAAAATTATGGAAATGTTTGGTGTTGAGTAGATTGGGTAGGGGAAATTGGTAAATTCATCAATTCATACGTTTATATCTAGTTAATATGTAAGGGTACTCAAAAGGATATATATGTCTTGTCATAGTTGATATGTAAGGGTACTTAGAGGGATATATAAGGTTTTATCTATAATAAATAAGGGTAATCAAAGGGATATGTAAGAGTTAACTCATGTAACAAATGGGACACATAAGGGAACTTAGAGGGAAAAGGGATTTGACAGAGTTATAGAGCTGCACTAAGATACATAAGAGAAACAAAAAAATACAGTGAATAATAAAGAGATAATAAATACAAATGTAAGAGTCACTTAGAGATTACATATGATATTTAAGGGTAACCAAAATATTTGAAGAGATATTTAAGGGTCTTCAAAGAAATCAATAAGAGTTATTATGGAGCTCATATTCCCTTTTCATTCAAGAAGATTATGTTTAAGAGATTCTAGGATGTTGGGATTTTCATCAATAGGGATTATGTCACACCAAAAAAATGATTCCACATCATAATAGTATTATTCAATCCACACAAAGATTATAATCTTCCACCATAAAGAATATCTCACACTACAACAATGTTTCTACATGTAATCATGTACACATGGAAAGAAATTATTATAGATACTGTGGAATTTTAAAGGAAATAAACTATAATTATTAAAGGAGATCATGAAAAACAAGGGGTTGAGATTTTTGGAATGTCAAAGATAAGATATTTTAATATTATTGAATATTAATCTGTAGATTTTTTTGAATATATAAATCCCAGTTAGCTTGGGGGAAATTATTGAAGCATCATGACCAATTACCTATACATTAAATATTAGAAAAGCTATCTTTAAAAATATTGAATAAAGATATAATATTATAATGAATTTAATAAGGATATCATGTTTTTGATTTCATGGAGTTTTCAAACTGAAATATGGAAAATATATCATGTGATTATTCTATGATTATAAATGAGTATAGAAAGTGAAGAAAGAGAGTTAAAGGCTAAATATATTGATATATGAACATCAAGGAAGAATAAGAGAGAGGAACCATGGATGGAGTACCATTGAACATATCTCATTTTTAAAGAATAATTCTTGAAGAGTTTAATAACTCGATATTTAAATGAATAATATGTTCAATAGAATACATTAAAATCAATATTGAGCTTTAATGATCATGAAATATTATCATTTACATACAACTGGTATAACCTAGTTATTGGATTGGTGGTCATGAATAGGAGTTACCAAATTATAATATATATATATATATATATAATAGAACTAATTAATAAAATTACATTGATATATTCTTAGTAAATAAGAACTCAATTTTTAGTAAAGACATTTTATGCTTCAAAATTGTGTTTTCTTCAAAAATTGTTTTTCTTTATTTTTTTGAGAGAATATTATAATTAATTTTGGTCACTTTTAGATTTTTTATTTCATATAAAGGACAAAGTTTTATAAATAATCAAATAAAAATTATTATAGGGTGAAATTTTTATATTTTTCAAAATGATTAATTTTTCAGTGAATAGTGATAAAATACTAATTTTATATAAAGCTATATTTTCCATTCATGAATTAACAAAATACCATTTTGTTTTTACTATATTTTTAAATTTAATTAGTTAATTTGGATTAAATATAATACAATTAATATCATTATAATCCTCATTATATTTAATTTCATAATAAAAACATTTTTGTATATAAAAATGCATTTTTCTAGAAAATAGTTCTTTATAATGTTTAGTTGGATTATTTAAATAGTTATTTCTAAAAAATATAATGATTTATATTCGTAAAATGGATTCCACATTTAGAATCATCTTGATCAAATTTGGTAAATTGGATAACTTTATTTTTCATCATCATGAATAGTATCCATAAAGAATATTTGTCACCTCGGTAAGGGTAAATCATGTAATTAAGGATAAAAATAATGTGGAAGTCTTTAAAAGTATAAATAAGACCTTCTTCATTTCTATTGTATGAGTTTCATTCAACCATCCCAATCCAATATTAAAAAATGTGATATTTTGGTTCCATTTATCCTATAAAATGAACCTTATATTATATTAAGTACAGAATAAATGAAAAATGTCACATTATTTATTATGATGACTCTAAAAAAATTATAGAGATAAAATATCTTATCTTTTTTCTGAGTTTTTATTTGAAATATTAATGAATTTTATATCAATGTTATTTGGTTTTAATTATTAATGATATAATAATTACCTTAAATTCTTTTGTAATGTCGGCATAGTAATTATGTAAGCAGTAGAAAAGTAAAGTAAATGGTTAAAAAAAATACAATTAAATATTTTTAGGGTGATTTATTTTATTCTTAAAGGTGATTATTTGGACTCTCACTAATGATGTTTGTGTTTTTTGTATTAGGTGTAGTAGAGGTGCTGACTAAGGTTGTTCTCTAAGTGAGAAGTATATAAAACAACATATTAAAGGTATTTTGGAAAAAATAAAGAAACTCTCTTGTAGAAATAATTGTGGTTTTGTTTTAGGTTTATAACATTATAATATATATGATCTAACAAGATTTTATTTTTTTCTTATTGAAATTTGATTGATAAAATACAACGAGAAAATGGTTTTTTCTTGAGAAAATGTTTTGAGAAGGAACAATCGATCTAACGATGCCCATTAAATTACTTATTAAAAATAATAATTCAAATTAAATTGTACTTAATTAGGATACCATAATTTTTTAACCCTTTAACACAATGAGATTTAACTTAACCACATATATGAAATGAATTAACCCCTAGTCTACCTTCAAAATGTGAAATTGTAACACCCTAAATTGATTATTGTTATAAGGATAAATTAAGCTCAATGGTAAATTATAGAACATATCTATACTATAAATGATAATTAATTGAGTTTTGGGATTATATTAGAACTCTAAAAATTTATCCCATAGTGTTTTATTTTATCAATTAATACCACACTCTCACAATTCACATATTACCCAACCTCATCTATTTTATGTTAATTGTTCAATTTCTTGATTTAATATTTTAAATATGAAAATAAATTCAAAGATAATATTATATAAATTATTTTAATCTCATTGATTAAAAAAATAAGAATATTAAAGGTCGATCCATTACTAATAATAAATACTCTTCAATTAGCATTCAAGTCATCATAGAAATGATTTTCATTCACAATGTTATTGGAAGGATAATACCCAGTCACATTTCAAATCTTGATCTACAACCTAAATAAGTGATATATAGAAGAATAATATTGATTAAAATAGAATAAATATAATTGAAACTATTATTTCTATTATGAAAACACAAAAATTACAATGTGAATAAGAAGAAGAAGGATTTGATTAAGGGGTCCTTTCTAAAAGAGATACCCCAATTTAAATGATTGGATAAATAGAGTGAAACATATTACCTTATTCCATAAATATTATAGTTGATTAATAACACCCTCCAAAGGAGAAAAAACACATTTATAGAGTGGAGTGGAGGATTAGGTTCCAAGAGATTTTTAGTGTGAATGATAAATTTGGAAAAATATTTTAATCCAAATTTTACAAACTAGTTAATCTCCAAAATCCATGAAAAATCAATCCTTATAGAAGGATTATTTGTGAATAATTGTGTCCTCTTTCTACTAACAATTATTTTTTCTTATTCTAAGCCAGAATGAAGAATATATGGACTGGAAGGTGAAATGGTGTCCATTTTGATGAGTCCATGCCATATTTGAATTCTTAGATCATTTGATATGATAAAATGCAATATACATCTTGGATAGACTAAATTAATGTTTTATCTCATTGAATAAGGTTTTTTCATTAATGTTTTTATTCAAATAACTCACATAATAATATTTATGGTTGAATCACTAAAATTCACTTTAAAGGTTGAAAACTATAATTTTGATCAATTTTTAAATGAATGATTTAATCACAAATATTATATAAATAAATATATTTAACACAATGAGAGGAAATTATTTCACTCATTATCAATAAAATAATTCATAATTTTTTTTTATAAAATTTCCTACTTTTACCCTTTAACACTCTTGGGAAAAGTCACATATCATGAAATCCATAGACTTATGAAAGGATATGCATTTTTACATTTACCAATACATTGTATAAATATTGAAAAGGTAAAAATATCATTAATAAATCTATATAAATAAATTCAAAATTAATTTTATCAGAAATTATTAGAAAAAATATTATGAGAGATTATTGATACTAATCAAAACAAAAAAAGTCATGTGTCTACTATGCCATTAATTCTTTATATGTGTGTGTGCCGACCATTTAATGCACATGATTACACCCTTTATTCTATATATTCATATCATGTAAAACATTTCTTATTTCCTATTTTATTTCCATCGATCCTGTTTAACATTCATATGTAATAAAATTTCAAGTCCCACTCACTTAACCATTACCAACAATCAAACCTTAAGCTCCTATACAATATATCCTCATATGTTTTACATTTCGTCACTCACCTATTTATAAAGATACTATATATATATATTGATTTTATGTTTGAGGGAATAAATATTTCAGATATCAAGTACACATGCTTAGGTAAATTTGATACTGTAATGAAATTGGTCAGAAGAGAAATGAATGTATGGATCAACCATTTATGTGAGATGAAAATATTACCTAACTTGAGTATACCTTAAATTGAGTAGGAAAAGTTTCAAAAGAAAGGAAAGTGGGTAAATATATATAGATACATCGAGGAGACAATTTACCATGAACAAATATCATAAAAAAGGTGTCAAAATCATAAAGGTTTTATAATAACACAACCTATCATATTATCTACGACATTAATTTTATTAAAAATAAAACCTTGATAATGAAATATTTCTTATTATTATCATGATACCAAGGAATTTTTATAATATAAAAATGAATCCTTTTTTATTTTCCACATATAAATAAGAATTTTACAGGATGTTTTTTTTTGTTTTTGTTTTTATTTTGTTATTTTAACACAAAACACACTAATAAAAATCCTAAAGAGCTACCCAAAAATATTATCCCTTCACATAAACATAAATTATTATGTTTTCCTCTAATATGAACATATGAGATGATATATATGAATAAGAAATATTGAATTTTAAATAGGGAAAATAATATAAAAGTTAAAGGGTTATGGTTAGCCTGATGTTCGCAATTATTGATGGGGTCATGAAATGTGATGAAATAAACGTTGTTTGTTGGAAGTCCCTAAAAGCATTTCTTCATCCATATAACAAACGAGGATTTTCATACAGATAAATTACATCATTTTTTTGGGGGAAATCATTACATTACATAGGCATATTCCCAAAGTCCATATTAGTTTTGTGCCTTTGGAAACCTAGAAGCATACAAACTGGTACATAATTGAGCTAAATTATCTCCCATTAGGTTCTCCATAACTAGCACCCTTCTTAGACACATTATACATAATAAATATATTCATAACCCGAGGAAAGGAAACATAATAAATGTTGAGCTTAGATGCTTAATAAGGGTAAAAAGGGGCGATATGTAAGTATATTCTTGATAATAAAGGTATGATAACATGATCATAACTTTATAATATCATACAATTCATATAAATGATCAAAATCAAGAGTCATGGAATAAATATTGGCAGCTCATAAGACATGAATCAAAAGTGAAGAAAAAAATGATCCATTAGAGCATAAGATATGGAGTTTATGGCATACACATAAGTATATAAAATCATTTTCATATTAGTCAAGGATCACTGCGAAGACCATCATAGTGGACAAAGTCTTTTACTAAACTAGGTTCACACCCCATTCCAGCCCTATATTACTAAATTGAGTTCAATTCCTGTTCTACCCTTTTATTTCTTAACCGAGTTTACTTTCCATTTTAGTTGTTTCTATCTCATGAGATATAATTATTTACTCAATTCATTGGATGGAAATATAGGTCCTACCCCCAAATAATGAAATCATAAATACATGTTCCATAATATCACAAAAATTCATCATATCATAACATATTAAATTTAATGGGTATTATAATAATTTTATTATATAATAACCTATGGAAAAGAGACAGGTTTTCTAATCATTTCATCATTTTATAACCCACGAAAAGAAGCAGGTTTCATAAGAGTTTTATCATGGTAAAACCTATATAAGTGAAACAAGTTTCATAAACAACTTGTCATATTAAACATAAAACATTGAAATGGATAATTAGAATAGTGTCCTTTGATTTTATCCTTATTAAGGCATATACTATAACAAAGAATGTCATCTTATATGGACAAGGGGTTTTAAATATCACTTAAACAATTTCATAAGGAAAATAACCTTTAATTGAAAATCACTTTCATAAAAATATTTTAAAAATCCTTTTAATTTAAAATAACATTGGAAAATTATAAATAAATATTTGAAAATTCATTTTAAAATATTCTTGATGAAAAAATAACTTCCCCCTTTAAAAATTACATTTTAAAACATAAAAACTTTTGAAAATCATTTTCCATGAAAAAACCCTTGAAAATTTATAAATGAAGATTCTCAAATTATTTTAAATACGTTTTAAACATAATTTTTTTAATAAGTAATTTTATTTTAAAATAAACTTTTGAAATTTACAAATAAATCTTGGGAAATCATTTTAACCACTTTTAAAAGATAAAACATTTACGAAATTCTTTTCATTGAAACTAACATTTGAAAAATTATAAAGGAATATTTTAAAATAATATAAATCAGTTTTTAAAGATAAAACATTTTCAAAATATTTTTCATTGAAAATAACTTTTAAAACATATAAATAATGCATTTAAAATAATTTAAAACAATTTTTATTCATAAAAAATTTATAAAATCATTTTATTTGAAAAATTATAATGGATGTTTTGAAAATAATTTAAAAAAATTCTAAAACATAAAAAAATTTCAAAAAAATCATTGAAAATGATCTTAAAAAATCATTTAAAAAAATTTTGAAAACAATTTTAGTAAAATTTGTTTTAAAATAACACATATTTCTGACCAAAGATAGAGATAATGGTGGATTTTATTAAAAAAATTATTATGTATATTATAAAAAAAGTTTGAAAAAATGGTACAATTATTTTAATATGTCATGAATAACTATAGGAGAAGAAAATTCATGATAATTACAGAGATATGGAGTATAATATTTCATCAATGGAATCCTAATCATAAACAATCCTGGTAAATAACTTGATTATAACAATAAAATCTTACCACTTTGGTTATTTTGAATCGTAAAACCCATAAAAGAATACCATAAAATGAAACTTAATATATAATAAAGAATTAAAAATTCAATATATTACATTTCAAAGGGGATGTATATACACCTCGTGAAATGATATAGCTACATAACATAATGTACATCTCAGAGATGAAAAATTGTGGAAAAAATCCTTTTACCACTTTAGTAATGTTTCAATCATAAAACCCATGAAATAGAGATCATAAAATTGATATTTAAATCCCAATAATTATTACTATTATAATCATGAAATAAATCCATGGGTAGTATAAACACCATAGATAATAAATAGGTGGTGAACATGGCTTGTGTCTCACAGAAAATAAAAGTGAGATGGAGATCCCTTACCTTATGTCTTGAATCTCATCATACTCATTAAAACATCATTTATAATAAATATAAGTTTATTATAAAACATTAATAGAACCATATTCATATATATAATACCATATATTATTTACTTATGACTTTATATTATTCGTTTGTTAACAATTCAATGTTGAAGATACGTTTCTGGTAGTAAGTGATTTGTTTTTCATATATGTTTGAATTGTTTTTCATGGTCCTCTTAATTAGATAATGATTTTATCATATAAATAATTATAAACATGATATAAAATTAATATATATATTAATTATTACTTTATTTATAATTATATATATAATATAGAAATAGAAAATTAAATGCATTGTTCTTGGAGATGGTAGGTCGTACGTGTACCTGAATGACATTTTTATTTTCTTTTCTGATTTTAAAAAAAATAATATGAGATATTATAACTAAAGAATAATTTTTATGTCATATATATTACATATTTTTGTTAATCTCATCCTTAATACATTCCATGTAAAGCATGAATGAATCACAACATTTCGTGAGGTGCTAGTCTGCCGTACACACGAACGATGTTATCGTATTCCCAAAAAATGGCTAGCATTAAGGTATGTATGATATAAAAATCATAGAAAAATAATAAAATAATAAAAATAATATATATCATATATAAATTATAAATACATCATTATTATTAACTTTGAAAGGCGGTAGTGGAAGAACAAATGACATCAGCTCACGTGGTTGTAGTCCAACGTACACACAAACGATGAGTACGTATCCCATTTGATGGAAGTGTGTGAATTTATAGGTCACACCCTTAACATTATAACTTATTATTATATTTAATATATGGATGATATTATATAATCATGATATAAAAATTTAATGGGGTTTGGGGAAGAAATAAAATAATAACATTCATTCATGAATGTTGCATCTTCTTCGGGTATCTCATTTTTCATCGTACAAAAGGCCTATGTTAGTTGAATATATTCTCAAAGTAAGGAATCTAGGTTCAAAATAGGGAAGTTTATAAGTTATTTGGATAGTTTTGGGATGATAAATATGGCTTGATATGTGTAAATAAGTGAAGTGGTGAGTGCACTTTTATAATAGAGGAGGAGTGGAATTCTTGTAAATAGAAAAAATTAAGCAATATTGGGAAGTACAAATTACGTAATTTTCATACAATAATTAAACTATTTTGATATAATAAGGGTTATTATCAATCTATGTACATAAAATGGGTTTTTTACAAGTTTCTAGTTCATTTTTCTCCTTATGTTTAAATTTTAGTCCCTTGTTAAACCCATTTTTCTCTTAATTGTTTTGATTAATTTTAACTACATTAAGTAATCCTTTTGGTAAAAATTAATTTTAAAATATGCTAAAATATAAATTATTCTTATACCAAAAATTTAATCTATTTTACCAAATTCTAAACATCTAATTGGCAGAAATTGATTTAAAATTAATCCCTCAGATGTGTCGAGAAAGAAACTTTTTAAAGAAAAAATGTTTAAAAGATTGAAATGTTTTTATATCCAATTTCAATATGAATTTTATTAAAAATACCTAAAATATATTTATTTATGTATAATTTACCTAATAAAATTTTAAATCCAATTTAAATTATAATTTAACTATATTAATATATTCAGAGAAAATGCATTTTTCAATTAAAATTCAGTATTTTTCACTACACATTAAAAAATGAAACTTCTCATTAAAATATCAAAACATATCCCTAAGATATTATTGATATTAAAATATAAAAAAATTAAGTTTATTTTTTAAAAACTAATATATAAAATTTTCAAAAATTAGTTTTAAAATAAGTGATCCATTAAAATATAGTAAAACTATCCTTAAAAATATATATCTTTTAATGAAAAAATTGGTTTTATTCTTCTCTTTTTTCTAGAAAACTCATAATATGATTGTTAAAATAAAAACTAAACTCAGTGTTTCATAAACTAAAAACTAAACTTAGTGTTTCATGTTGCACAATATTAACTCAGTGTTTCATATATAGACGGCTTAACTTATTATAGCATGCCCTGAATTCCATATAAAAAATTTAAATTGATCTAAAAAAATTCAATTCATAAAAACTAGTGGTGTTATATTATACCCCCATTATAATTAATTTCACCCTCCAAATTCATCTGGGTAATCAAAGTTCTAATACTTGAATGTTCCTTTCATTGAAACCCACATTATAAAAATGAATATTAAATATTCCTTTAAAAAAGGAATATTAGTAATATAATGGTTACCCAAAGTAACTCATAACTAGGTTTCCACATAAGAGAACATAGGTGTGAAGAGGGGATTTGGACATTAAATAAAAGAGTAAATAATTATAGATAGTCGTAAATTTCCCAGATTATATAAAAGTTGGTGAGCCATATAAATTTAATGACCAAAAAACCATAACACAAATACCCATGAAAATGTTATTGATATCATAAAAAGGATGATAATATGAAAAAAAATTTATTTCAAGATCATTCTACTAAAGTTTTAGAATTTTCACAATAATATACACTTAATTAATTTAATTCCATTTTATATGCACAATATCACCCTTTGGTTGTGCCTTAATCGATTTTCACTTCATATCTTACTCCAATAAATAGGGTGAATTTTTCAATCCTGAAGCACTAACAGACCAGGATATCCATAAATAGGATGGTAAGTCATTTCATATGTCTTTAGTTATCATCATAGTAAAATAGTTAGAACAGTTTGTCCAATATGCAAAAATCCTCATATGAAGTGATAATATATTAATACATAAAACCTAATCTGATGTGTAACATAAACCATCCCATAAACAGTTAAACTTGTAACCCTTATAAAAGTTGAAATTTCAAAACTTTATAAATAACGTTTGTAAATATATCAAAACCAAATTAATATTGATCCACCATATATCATAAATTAGCTCTTGGTTGTGACATATAAAACATGTGAATTCCTTCACTATGTGTTTTCTAGAAACATAATAATAACCTGAATTACAATAAATCCTTATTGAAAACATACATGCTTCCTTATACAAAATATTATTATACCTATTTCTTATATCCAAAAATTGTGTAAACTCAATCCATGATAGCATAAACTGCTTTTTAAAGAAAAAAATTACAAGTTAACCAGTACTATCTAATTTACATTATTATTATCTAACATCTCTTTATCCAATATAAAAATAATTTTATCTATATCAGGAACATGTTAAGGGTTAACTTCCCATAATCATGTGTTTTCTATAAAATATAACATTTCCATAAATCATTCTTCTAGGTCATCAGTACCACTCAATATGCCCTTTCAGATCCTTAATGAAAAACTTATACTGAATAACCCATATATATTTCATAAATAATATTATAAGAACTTTTAATTATAATACAAAAAAAAACTTCATTCAACCAACTTCCTTTAAAAACAATTAACTAAGATTTATCATATTATTATTTAGAACTTGTTTCCTTTCATATTTTATTTTTAGTGTCTTTATCATAAAAAATATAGCCATTACTCCTACATCTTGGCTGATTCCCTTAAAAATATTTCTACTTTGGATATTGATTTTCATAATTCCCATAATTTCCATATCTAAATCACTAAACAGTTGATGATATCTTAGGGAGACCATTATTCTCATCGACTGGATTAAGGGAAATTATCATTTTCCATTTACAGTTACTTTGTTTGTGTCCTTCTTGTCCATATTCAAAACATCTTTTTATCCCTTTGAGAAATTCCATAGTGTAATTCTTCCCACATTATGGACATACAGGAAAATGAATCTTCTTTCCTCTATGTTCTCCACTACCTGAACTCTCAGTGAAATATTTCCTTATATTATTTGGAAATTATGGGAGTTTGTTAAATTAAACATTATTAATCATGTTTCAAGAAAACTGATTAGGAATAATCACAATATACTTTTCTCTAGTCATAATACCTATTGGATGCTCATCATTAAATTGTTTTTCACTGTCAATGTTAACCTAATTCCTTTTGGTTCCCTCCATTTACTAAAACCAAAAAGTGTAGTGTGAGCAACACTAATCATATTGTATAACCACATAATCCAAAAAATAACTAATAGGATGTCTAAATCATGAAAAATCCTTTTTAATCTATGGTACCTTAGGTTCATCCTTCGTTATACATTGTCATCATCTATTTAAATCCATTGTGATGGTTCATAAATAATTTGTTAATTTCCCTATCATATCCCCCTGGAGTGTCAATCCAGGTGTGCATCAAGGCCCATTGTCATGTACCAATTCATGAAAAAGTTTATATCAATATGGGTTTTTTAGGTAGTTACCCCTAGGTACATATAGGCTAGATCCACATCCATTTATAATATCTAGACAGGGATGTGTTTTTAGGACACAACTCATTCTATCCTTTACTAAATTTCCTTGAAATTTTCCTATACATTGACTCACACTTTTACTTATCCTTAGATAAATACCTAGACATATCCTTTTAAATATAACTATGGATATCACTAAGTGTTTATCATCCTAGTTTCCAAAGTTTAACTAAACCTTTACTTTGATAGCAACTATAATGACCCGATCTTTTCATACATAGAAATTACATCTTTTTTAATGAAAATTAATTACATTATAAGGACACATACCCAAAGACCATATTATTTTAGTACCTTTGGAAACATAGAAACACAAAAACTTATAAATAAGTGATCTAAAGTATCTCCCACTAGGATCTCAGTGACTATCACCCGTCTTAGACACTTCATACTCAATACATATCTCCATATCCTGAGGAAGGGAAACATAAGAAAGGGTGAGATCAAATGCCTAGTAAGGAAGGGAGATATATAAGAATAATCATGATCATTGGGTTATGATAACATGATCATAATATTATAAGATCAAACCCTCTATATAAAAGATTAAAATCAAGAGTCACGACAAAAATATTGGTAGTTTATAAGACATGAATCATAAGGGAATCAAAGAACATGATCCACAAGAGCATAAGACGGGGAATTTTTGGTATACACATAAGCATAGAAAATCATTTTAATATTATTAAATGCTCACTTCCAAGACCACAATAGAGGAAATATTTATTTACTGAACTATGTTCTCACCCCATTCTATCTTTGTGTTACTGAACTGAGTTCACTTCATGTCCCATCTCTGTAATACTGAACCAATTTCACTTCCCATTATAGTCGTGTCTATCTCATGAGGTATAAATCTTTACCCAATGAATTATAGGGAGATATAGGTCCCACCCAAAACATAATGAAATTATACACATGTGTTCCATAAGATCATAAAAATTCATTATATCATAACACATGAAATTAAATGGGTATCATACACATTTCATCATATCAAAACCAGTTGAAAACAAACAGGTTTCATAATCATTTCATCATAGCATAACTCATGAAAAGAAGATGTTTTAATAAGAGTTTTATCATGGTATAACCCATGGAAGATAAATTGGTTTCATAAAAATAATATCATCTTAAACATAAACCATTCAGTAAAAGAATAATATTATGCCCTTGGATTGTATCCCTAGTAAATCATAGACTATATGAAAGTATTTCAACTTATATAGGGAAGGGTTTTGAAAGATCACTTGGATAATTTATTAATGAAAATAACCTTTTATTTGAAATAACTTTCATAAAAAAATTTCAAAATCATTTACATTGAAAATAACATTGGGAACTTATTAATAAATCTTTCAAATTTTATTCAAAACATTTCTTTAGGAAAAATCTCTTTGCTCATAAAAAATATTATTTTTAAAACATAAAACCATTTGAGAACCATTTTCTTTGAAAATAACCTTGAAAACTTATAAAGGTGTCTTTAAAAATAAATTTATGCACTTTTAATACATTAAATATTTAAAAAACATTTTCCTTGAAAATAAATTTTTAAAACTTATTAAGGAATCTTTGAAAATCATTTTAGAATCTTTTTAGACATAAAAACATACAAAATCATGTTCTTTGAAAACTTATAATAGAATACTTTAAAATAATTTTAATAAATTTTTAAACATAACAAATTTTCAAAATATTATCCTTTGAAAATAAATTTTGTAACTTATAAAGGAGGATTTTAAAGTAATTTGATACACTTTTTAAACATAAAATATTTACAAAATCATTTTCTTTCAAAATAACTTTTGGAAACATATTCAAGAATATTTGAGATTCATTTAAAACAATTTTTAAAATTTAAAACATTTTAAAAATAAATTTACACTAAAATTATCTTAAAATATCATTAAAAAACATTTTTAAAACCTTTTTAGAAACCTTTTTTTAGAGAACAAATATTTCTGACTGAAGAGAGAGATAAACTCAATATTTATATAATTTTTTTTCTTAATTATTATAAGTATAAAAGAGTGTAAAATGGTTCCATTAATGGAATATATAATTAATAACTATAGTAGAATAAATGTCTTGAAAATTATTGAGACATGGATCATAATATTTCATCAATGGAAGCATAATCCTAAATAATCCTGATAAATATTGAGATTGTAGCAATAAACTCTTACCACTTTAGTGACTTTGAATCATTTACCCCATGGAGTAATAACATAAAAAAACTTAAAATATCATGAATATGAAAAAATTCATGATATTAATGACAAAGGGACTGTATATCATGAAAGAATATAGGTACAGAACATAACGTACATCTCAAAGGAGGAAAATTAAGACAAAAATCCCATTATCTCTTTAGTAACATTTTAAATGTAAATCCCATGAAATTGATATTCTAAAATGGAAATGTAAATTATAAAAATTATCAATTGAATAATCATAAAATACATCCATGGGAATTATACACATCATATACAATAAATAGTTGGTGAACATGGCTTGTGTCTCATAAAAAATAAAAGTGAAATGTAGTTCTCTTACCTTAATTTTTGAATATCGTCATCATCATTAAAATATAATGTATAATAAATATAATTTTATTATACATCTATAAAAAATTCATATATATATATAATACTATATATTATTTACTTATGACTTTATATTACTCATTTATTAACAATTCCATGTTAATGTTTTGTTTCACGTAATAATCGCTTTGTTTTGCATACATGTTTGACTTGTTATTCTTGGTCCTCTTACTTAGATCATGATTTAATAATTTCCAGAGTGATAAAAATAGTAAATATATAATACATATATGATAATTATATAATTATTTATAATAATTAATAAAATATATAAATATAAAATGAAATATTTCGTTCCTGGAGATGGTAGACTGTAGGTACGCAGGAACACTGTTTCCATTTTCTTTTCAGATTGAAAGGAAGAAAATTATACAAAATATTATAATTAAATAATAATTTTAAATTCATATATATTTCATTTTTTTATTGAACATATCCTTAACACATTCTATGTAAATCATGGTTGAATCACATCGCTTCACGAGGTAGTAGTCAGCCGTACACACGAACGACTTTATCTTATTCCCAAAAAATAGAAAGCATGAATGTATGTGTGATATATCAATTAAAAATCATTATAAAATCATTAAAATGACATATATTATATTTAATTTATATATCCACCATTATTACCAACCACGAAATGTGGTAATAGAAGAATGAATGCCATCGACTCGCGAAGCGGTAGTTTGATGTACACACGAGAGATGATTGTGTATCCCATTTGTTGTAAGTGTGTAAATTTGTAGGTTTTAACATTAACATAATAAAATTTTATTTTATTTAATATATTGTGTTTATTATATAATCATTACATAAAAAAAATTCAATGGATTTGAGAAATAAATAAAACAAAACCTTCATTGATGAACGTTGCCTCTTCTTCAGGTATCTCCTTTTTCTTTGCACCAAAGGCCTCCTTTGGATGGATTTCTAACCAATGTAAGCCTTATAGGTTGATATGAGGGAATTTTAGATTTTATTTTTTTAGGGGTTTGATGTTACAAATGGATTTATAGGTGTGAATAAGTGTGGGGGTGAGTTCTGTTTTATAGTGAGGAGAAGGGACATTCTTATAAATACCAAAGAGTAAACACTACTAGGATGTCACCCATATATAATTTTACAACAATAATGAACCATTTTTGAGATGATGTGGTATATGGATCAAATAGTTCCATACAATGGGTGTTTTGCAAGTTGTTATGTCATTATTCCTCTTAAATTTAAATATTACTCCCTTGGTAAACTTGTTTTTCTCTTAATCCTTAAGATTAATTTTAAAGGCTTTCACTAATACTTTTGGTAAAAAAATAGTTGGAATTATTAAAAATTATAAATTAATATGATTCTAGATATGGAATATATTTTTTCAAATTCTAAATATAGACGTTTCAATAATTGATTTAAAATTAATCTCACAGAGGTGTTCGAGAAAGCCGGTCTTCAAATAAAAAAGCTTTAGAAGTTTGAAATGTTTTTATATAAAATGTCAACGTGAATGTAATTATAATGACCTAAATTAGATTAATTATTCTATAATTTAACTAATTATAATTTAATACCAATTTGCAATAATTTTTAACTATATAAATAAATAAATAGAAAATGCAGTCTTCAATTAAAATTCAATATTTTCACTATTCATCAAAAAAATAAAACTCCTTAGAAAAATAAAAAAAAATCACCTAAGATAATTTTGATATTACACTTTCAAAAAAGATATTTATTTTTTAAAATATAATTTATAATAGTGTCAAAATTATTTTCAAAATAAGTACTCTATTAAAAGATGGTAAAAATACCTTTTAGAAAAATACATCTTTTTATATGAAAAATTGGATTTATTATTATCACTTTACCAATAAACACATAAAATGAATGCTAAATATTTTATTGAATATATAATATATATATTTAATTAAAATCATTAATCAAAATTGGTTGTTTTGATTTATTGTGTTAAAATGTGTTTGTGTATAGAAAAAAATGTTTTTCAGAAAATGATTTTGTTTTTCAAATAGTTCCTACATTCAATTCCCATTAATTGATTACCAATGAATTAATTTTATAAAAATTCATAAAACATATTTTCATAATTTACTTAATATTTTTAATCTCTAACATTCCAATGACTATATTATAACCGTAACAATATATTAATAATATGCCATGTTTTTTTTAAAATCAATGTTGTGTGTAACACAAACTATGCTCAGAGTTGTGTGTAACAAAATATAATGTTGGAATTATGTGTAACATTATATAAAATAATTCTTCTATGTACCATAATATAAACTTAGTGTTGTATTTAGTGAAATATTAACTTGGTGTTTCAAATAAATAAGGCTTAACTTGGTGTATCATGTAATGCAATCCTTCAAAGAATTTTTAATTTATCCAAAAAAAACAATTCATAAAATAACGAAGTGTTACAATACATTTACAATTGAATATAAATTTACTTCTTGTGTCCTATTTTTTTATTTACACTACACCATAGGAAATACATTATATATAACATAAGGGAATAATCATCTTGAATGCATCTTTCCATGTATAAACTTCAATCGTGAACTATAAAGAATAACTTTGTAACCCTCATGAAACTCCATCTTATAGATCATCTTGTCATTGGTTTATTTTTCTTACTCTTTATAGATCCATTCATTCTCATATAATGATAATTAGATCTCTTAAATCTCTTGAAGTTGCACCTACCTTTGATCTCCAACTTGGAATAAATCCATGCTTCACTTCATTATCACCCAAAATTATGGATGCTCAACTTCCATCGATGATAGAATTTTCGAAAAACAATAAAAAATTGTGAAATATTAATGGATGTCTTATAAACCATCCTATAATCACAAAGAGAGTCATAAAAGTCATTATTCTAATCCTCTCTATTCGGCGACACAGTTTACTCCAATATCTACTTTTACTCTAAATTTGAAGCTTCAGCATAACAATTTTTTGTGGTTTGTATGAGGTAGAAATTTTTGGTGAAACCCAATACTTTATAAGGAGGTAAGTAAAATTTTGATTAAAAAATTTTGACCCTTGGTCAATGATTATATAGTTTGGTAATCCTAACCTATAAAAAATATGTTTTTTTGAAATAACACACCACAACATGAGAGTCTTCAGTTGTAGTGACCTTGGCCTCCAGCCATTTTCCAACATAATCAAAAACAAATTTGATATAAAAGAAAAACAATGATCTAGGAAACAAACCCATAAAATCAATGAAACATGCATAAAAAATATCGCAGAATAATATGGGTTTTTGAATCACCTTTTATATCCTTGAAATGTTACTAGTGTGTTGGAAATGTGAACAAGAATTATAAAACATATGGGAATCATGTAACAAACTAGTCTATTATAAAACAAATTATAAAACCTTCATAGATAACTATTGGGGTAATTATCCCACATAAGAAAATATTTAGTGGAACTGTAGAACATACTAAAAATCACGATCAATGATACATCTTCTAAAAACAGGGTCACCATACATGCACCAAATGTATGGCTGATCCCACACATAATACTTATACTCACATTCAAATTTATGTAAAATGTGTTTCTTTATATTGGTAAGTATTTCAGAGGTGGAAATATATTTAACTAAATTAGTATACAAATTTGTTTTATGTGAGAGTGAATAAATATGCTAATTATGAAATGTGTCCAAAAGTGGTACCTTATCTTAGGTGTTATCCTCTAGTGTGTGAGTGAACATACTAATGTGTTCTACCACTAAGTTCTATGAAAAATTATTTCCCTTTATATCAATATCTAACTCTTGAAGAAGGATCATTTAATGGATAAGCATGGGATTCACTTCAAGCTTTTTCAAGAGGTACCTCAAAGTTACATGATAAAAAAGTAACTAATTTGGTGCCCAATAAATGAGAATAGAATTTATCTAAATAAAATTATATTGAAGAAATACATTTATATATGTGTTTCATTTTTTTAGTCTGAATCCAGTGTCCTTGAATCCTAGAAGATCACATGAAAACATCCCTCCATCCTTATATATATGACCGCTCTAACTGTGAAATTTTAATCATAACACAGAAGAACAAAAGGGATCAACCACTGTGAGGGGTGAATGATCGGTGTATTGGTGAGACTTTTATATAGCTCATTAATAGATAACCTAAAATAATCATCAAAATAAAAATCATAAACCCTTTTAAGTAATCTCTTTAATGGAATATAAATCTTACTAAAATAACTAATTAAGCATTGATAAAAACCTAAAATCTCATATAAATATCTAACATCACACACATATGTGGGATACAGAAATGTTAGAATAATATCAAATTTAGATATGTTCACCTTAATACCATTTTAAAAAACATCATACCCTAATAAAATTCCTTTTTAAACTATGAAAATATTTTTTTTCCAAAGTTCAATTTTTTTTGTGTTTATACAATGATGTAAGAATTTTCCAATGCTACATAGACACTAAATAAATAAAGTGCCAAATACAGTACATTTATCCATTAATAACCCCATATATATCTCAATTATGTCATAAAATATACTTATCATATATATTCAGAAGGTACTTGGGGCCTTAAAAAATCTAAATAGAATCCTTCATTATGAAAATGTACCAAATGGGATTGTGAAAGTTGTTCTCTATCGGTCCTCTAGTGCAAAAAAAAACATGTAAATATCCAAATAATTCATCCAAGAATAAATAGCGTGTCTTACCAAAATGTATTTCAATAATATTTTCAATTAATGGGAGGGGAATAAGATAATTTTTAGAAAGTATTTAGTTTTTATAACAAGTACACACGTGCCATTTATTTTTAAACTTCATTGGAAAAAACTCTTCCATCTTGATTTTTGAAACTATGTAACCAATTTTTTGGAACAACCAGAATGGGGATAACCCATTTAGAATCTAATATGAGATAAATGGTACCTGCCTCAAGAAATTCCTCAACCTGTTTTTTAATAGCTTATAATAATGATGAATTAAACCTCCTTTGAGGTTGTCTAACTAGTTTGACAGTATCCTCCAAATGAATCTTATGTATGAATATATAATTGATAATACATGGTATGTGTGTTATGCTCCACACAATAGCCCGAATATTCCCCCTAAAATTATACAAATTTTTTTATTTTCGATTATGAAGGTTGTTTTTATAAATAATAACAATAAAATTATCACTATTCATAAAATATGAGTATATGAGAATGAGTGGTAACGGCTCGAGTTCCAATGTGGGTGGGTGCTGTATGGATAAAAAACTAATATAATAGATATAGGTTCACAAGAAACATCATGTTCTAAATATATATCATCAAAATTAGATAATAATGAATAAAATACATTATCATACTCAACAACCATATCATAATCAGAATGTGTAAAGTCTCTATCAAAATATGAATCCATATAAAAATAAAAACCAAGATAGGATCACTCAGGAAAAATAGGTGTGTAAAAATTCTTAGACATAAATCTAAAAACAAGGATCAAAATATCCCTAAGAAATGAGTAATAAGAATCATAGGGGTTTTTACATGATAGTTCAAATTAGGATACAACAAAAGCATAAATATCATCTAAGGGATAGAACTTCATCTATAAATTCAATTAAAAGTGTACCCTCATAAACATTTGTGACAGTTTTATTATTTTTGGGGAAGGTCCCACCTATGATAATGGGAACATGATAATATACTTAATGATATCATGTTAAGAACATATAAATCAATAGGAAAGATAATTTCCCTTACATGAACAAATAAATATTCACAGACTCCCATAATATATGTCATGGCTCTATTTTACAATTTCCCCACTACTCTTCTTATCTTTAACTCACTAATATTTAATGAAGGGAAAAAATGTTGACGAATTTCATTTATTGAAGATCCAAAATCACATAAAGTATCTAAAAAGTTTAACTCCCATATATTCCATGGTATGGTTAATTTGCTATGATCCTTGAACTTCATATGAGTCGATTAAGTTAGTATAATTAGTGTTAAACATTCCTTATATGATTGATTCATTCATTTCCCTTGATCCCTCTTTGATGGTTATAAAGTTCTTTCAAGATTTTAGCATACATTGGGATCTCATTAATTTCCATGAGAAGTGGGATGTTAATATCAACTCTCTTGAATATTTCCAAAACTTCTTTTTTACATTTCATCCTCATCCATATTCATTATTTTTACCACAAATATTGGAAAGAGTAGTAGTCTAGGTTGTACCTTATTAATCTTTTATTTTTCATTCTCTTTCTCTTTTATGTGATCATCTACCCGAGGTGATGGTGGAAACTCGCACGGTGGGTTGAATCCTAGTGGAATGCTAGGTACACTTTACATGATTTTTTTTCTTCCTTCTCTGAATATAATCTCACTGATATTCCCTTTGGTAACTATAGGGTGTTGGTAAGGATTATTTCTAGAGTTATTGCTTACCTGTTTATCGAGGGTTGTGGAAATATGGATCATTTTCATCTTCAATTCCCTCAACTCTACACCATCACTCTCTAAATCATTCTGTTTATTAATATTTATTTTCAAAATATCATCAATATTAGAATATAGCTTTGGTTTTTATGACCCTTGATATTTTTTGACATTTTGATGCATGAGATTTAAATATCTTATGGTTTTATTGAAATCCATGTTGGTATGGTGGAGGATCTTGGATGTTTTATCGAAAGATGGTACTATGTAGTTGTAAAAATATATACCTCATTTCCAATTTATATTTCCACCCGTGTTTATATGTCTGTGTCAGGGAATCATACTTATAAAACCCCGAGATTTTGAGATTTTATTTTCAAATTAATTTAATCTTTTCGATATGTTCATTTCATGCAACACTCAAAATAGTATATTTTATAGAACTATGTTTGTATTGCACTATACAAAACCCCATGTTAATAATGAACTAAAAAACATAATTTTTATCTCTCCCTAAATAGAACATTGTGGTTATCTTATGTTACACATAAGACTAACTTTCCTCAATGGCTTGCATAATACACAAAACCGAGTTTTACTGAATAATGATATATTATTAAAATATTTTTAATATAATAAGATATAACCTAGCCATTTAACTAGTAGTTATGAAAATGGTTTACTAACTTATGAAAATAAATGGTTTACAAAAGTATAAAAATAATTCAGTGGTTATAAGTTAATTAGAAATAAATATGAGAACTGATTGAATATAAGGGAATATATTATTATGCTCACAAAGATGTTTTATCCTAATAAATTAAAGTCATTAAAATTATTAAGTGATATTATTATAATATATATATATATATATATATTATATTTAGTAAAATATTTTTTATAGGCATCCAATATATTTGAGAGTATTAAGATAAAATCCAACCCAATTTTACGCATAAAATACATTTTTTTATTAAGGCACTTTTACCGCCTTTTAATGGTGTCCCTATTTTAAATACTATTTTTAAATTTTTATAAATCATAAATGTAAAAATAAAATTAATATTTTAAATCTAAACATAAAAATTATATTAGGGTGAATTTTAGTTATTTTTCTGTGAAGTTTAATTTTTTAATGAGTATTAAAAAATATTGAATTTTAATTCAAAACATATTTTTAATCTAATTTATTTATAAGGTTAAATTTCATTTTAATTTTTTAAATTTTAATTAGTTCTAATTTTTATAAATTAATCCAATTAAGGTCATTGGAATTAATTTTACTTAGATATCAGGTACAAAAACTAAACAATCTTTTAGACGTTTTTACTTTTAAAATCCCCATTGTCGTCCCATATGTGGGGTTAAATTTAAATTAATTTATTCTAATTATATGATTTTAATTTATAAAAATTGATTCCATATTTGTAATCAGAATAATTTATAATTTATAATAAGTCCAACATAGTTTTTGAGAAAAAATATTAGTGAAAGTAATTAAAATTAATTAAAACGATTAGGGTAGAATTAAGCTTAATAAGGGACAAAATCTTAATATTAAGGGCCCAAATGACCTATAACATTTTCCAATATCCACTGGATTTTCAAATTTAGACCCTATACTCCCTTTCATATAATTTGGTCAATTTTGGGAGCCACATTTTTTTTTTGAAAAAACATGTGTGGAATTTCCTTTCACAAAATTTACATGAGTGCCACTCCTCCTCCACTATAAAAGGCCACTTCTCCTCCCACTTACTCAAACATATCAGGAAACCTTGGATCAACAAAGATCTACCCAAATAGCTCAAAATATTACCTCCACATATCCTATAATTATCACCTTGGGAAGAAATCCATCCAAGGAAACCCTTTGGTGCAAACCAAAAGTAGTTACCCGAATAAGAGGTAGCATGCTTCCTCAAGCTCATTCGTTTTATTTTCTTTCTCCACCACCAAAACTATAATTATTAAATGATTATAAAACAACAAAAATATCACCAATATAATGATATTTTTTATGATAAGTTTTTTACCTACACTTACACACAATTCCATCTAAATGGTAACGAACATATTGTTTATGTGTATGGAAAACTACTACCTCAGGAAATGATGATTGTTCGTTTTTTCATTTACCACCTTTCATGGTTGCAAATTATGATGATAAATATATTTATATATGATATATATTATATATATATATACATATTATGTTTTTATTATGTTTTAATTATTTTATAACACATAACTTTATACTTTCCATCTTGTGTAAATGCAATAACATCGTTTGTGGAAGTGTGGACTACTGCCTCTTCAAAGAGATGTGATTCGTTCACACTCTACATAGAATGTATTAAGGATGGGTTTAGTGAAACTATATGATATATATGATATAATAATTCTACTTTAATAATTATATATAAACATATGTATATATATATATGTGTGTGTGTGTGTGTGTCATTTATGTGCTTTCTTTCAATACGATAATAAAATAGAAACAACGTTCATGCATACGTGCGACTTTCTATCTCCCTGAACGATGTATTCCATTTCATACTTCAATATTATATGGATTATTATAATAAAAATACAGTGAATAAAAATTATATTTATATCATGTTTTACATTATGGAAATCATGATATAAGTATAAGGACCAAATATATAACAAATTAAGACACATTTGAAGAATAAAGTACATATTACCCAAAGTGAAACCATTACATAGAATTATTAACAAATAGATAATATAAAGACATAATAAAACCATATATGGTATTATATATGACAATATTTTTTTAATTTATTTATAATAAACTTATATTAATTAAATTGGACGTATTCACGAGAATGAAGGGAGTCAAGAGACAATGTAAGGGAATTTCATCTCACTTTTTATTTTCATGAGATTCATACCTTATTCACCACTCATTTAATTTGTGTGGTGTGTATACTGAAAAAGAATTTATTATATGAATATGATTATAAAATATATTTGTATTTACATATCCATTTTATGATCTTTCTTTCTTGAGGTAAATGTTTTAAAATTTACCAAATTGGTAAGAAAATTTTGTCTCAATTTTCCTTCTTTGAGACATGTGTTTTGTTATGCACCAACATTCTTTTTCAAGGTATATATAATTAAATTTGAAATTTTATATCAGGAATCTCCTTATTTTCATTATATTTTCAGATTCATTTAATTTCATTTTCTTACATGGGGAGTATGATACAAAGTTACCAAGTGGTAAGAGTTTATTGAAACAATCTCATAATTTATCGAGATTTTTTATGATTATGATTTCATTGATGAAATATTATGATCTATATCTCAATAATTCTCATGAATTTTTTAAACTTTTGGTTATTCATTTTATATCCAAGTAATGGTACCATGTTTTCACACTTTTTTACAAAATATGATCAAGAATGTGTTTTTAAGAAAGTCCAAATTTACCTCTCTCTTCAGTTAAAAATCTATGTTCCTTTAAAACCATAATTTCTAAATGGATTCAAAGAATATTCTACTATTATACAATGATATTTAAATGAAATTTGTACCCATTTTGTACCTTTAAAAAACAAAAGGGTTTTTAAAAATGTATCTTTTTTCAGTTTCCAATAAAGACAATTTTCTAAAATATTTATGGTAGAAAAGGAATGTTCAACACATATGGATTTACCCATCGTCATGAATTTCATTCTATTAAAGCTTTATTTGAAAAATTAGAAAGTTATTTTTTAAATTAAATATTTTCCTAATATTCTGGGAATTTTTTGTTTTAAAGTAGTTTTTAAGAAAATTTATTTATAAATGTTTTCATAATTATTTTATAAGTTACAAGGAAAAAATGGTTTTCAATAAGTTTTCAAGATTATTTCATAAGTTTTCATGTAAAAAGGTTTTCAATTTTTTTTTCAAGATTTCTTTATATGTTTTCAAATTATTTTTATTAAAATCGATTTCAAAACATTTTTAAGGTTTCTTTATAAGTTTTCAAAGTATTTTAAATGAAATGGTTTTCAAAACATTTTTGAACTTTATTTATATGTTTATGAAATATTTTCAATGAAATGGTTTTAATTTTTTTTAATCTTTTATTATAAGTTTTCAATATGTGTATTTAAAGTAAATGGTTTTCAAAATGTTTTTAAAGATTCCTTTATAAATTTTTAGGTTTATTTTCATAATTTTTTTTCCAAAGGTTTTATGTTCTTTAAAAAATATTTTCGAAATAAGAATGAATAATTTACTCAACAATTTTTTTGAAAATAAATTTCAAAATTATTTCTCATCTAAGATGAAATATGTTAGTGTTACGCATACCTTTTTAGGGAAATAAATCAATGTTTCCATCTATATTCTTTCTCTAAATGGTTTATTTTTTTTATACCATGATGTCTATGAAACTCGTTTCTCTTTCATGGGATATATTATTTTGGAACCCACTTATTTTCATGGGTTATGATTTTAATGAAATGATTATGAAACCTTTATATTTTTCCATAGGTTATAATATGTTGACATGTTTAGGATACCCATTTTATTTCATGGGTTATGATATGATTTTTAATGATCTTGTGGAACATGGATGTATGATTTCACTATGAGATGGGTGGGACATATATCACCCTCAAATTAATTGGTTAAAGAATTATTTCTCATGACATAGACTAAGATAGTCTTGGGAGTGAACCTTGACTACTAAAAAGGCCATGGGAGTGAACCATGACTACTAAGATGGTATTAAGAGTGAATGAATGCCACTAAGATGGCCTTGGGAGTGAACTATGACTACCAATATTGTATGAGGAGTGAAATAATGCTACAAAGATGGCCATGGAAGTGAACCATGACTATCATGCAGGTATGGGGAGTGATCTCATTCTAATAAGATTTCCTTGGTAAAAATTCCTTGAATACTATGGAAATCATTTTATGTTCTTCTGTGATTTCCATAATTCCATGCATTATTCCAATGTTATAATTTCATGGCTAATGTATATTATTTCCTTATGACTAATGTCTTATGAACTTACAATCTTTAATCCATGATTCATTTTATGATATTTGGTATGCATGGTGTAATATTCTAATGTTAGGATCATGTTCTCATACGTCTATGCCCTTATTTATGCTTACATGTCTCCCTTTTTTACCCTTATTGAGCATCTGATCTCACCCCATTTTATATTTACTTCCCTAGGTTATGAATATATATTTATTAGATGATATTTCTAATAGGGGTGCTAGTATTGGAGAACCTAGTTGTAGAGACCCAAAGCCTGAGGTACATAGTAATTACATTACTTTTTCAGAATACCTAATACATAACAAGAACCAACACTCAAGGACCGTAATAATTTAGTGTCTTTGGAAACTCGGAACATAATCTGCTAATCGTGGTGGAAGATCTTCAACATGTCTCATAAATATATTCCCATTTTTTGTTCTTACCTAAGACATTTCTTTAAATCCTGGGGAAAAGAAAACATATAAAGGGTGAGATCAAATGCTCAATAATGGTAAACATAGATAACATAAAACAATCCATTAACATTTGAATGCAAAAACTTGAACATAAAATATAAACATCAAAATCTTGATCAAAGACATAAATCCTGGAAGAACGTAAGGAATATATCATAATGTAACATCAATCATCATAAAATATCGTGGGAATAAATCATTTAATTGTGGAAAACCATTACGCACATGATATTATTTCCATAATATCCAAGGCATTGATGACAAGACCATCTTAGTGGACGAATTCCCTTACTGAACTGGGTTTACTTGCCGTTCCAGCCCTGTGTTACTGAATCAGATTTACTTTCCATTCCAGACATGTATATCTCATGATATATAAATCATTACCCAATTCATTGGAGGGATATATAGGTCCCACCCATCTCATAATGAAATCATTCTTACTTTTACCACAACATAAACATAAATCATTCATCATAACCCAAAAAATAAAAATGGGTTTCATAAATATCATTCCATCATAAAATAATCCATATAAAACAAATGTATATCATTTAATCATAATAAAAATCAAACCATGTAAATAATAGATACATTATACTTGAAAAATGAACATACTGAATAATGTCATCTTAGATGGAAAATATTTTTGATAAAACACTTGAAATGAATTCTTGAAGAAAATATCCTTTCTTCTTCAAAATCATTTTCTTTTCACAAAATTCCATGAAATTTTAAAAGAAAAGGATTTTGTTGAAAATAATCATGAAATCTTGTAGAGTAAGCTTCTTGAAAATAAGGCATTATGAAACCTTAAAAATCCGTTCATGCCGTATTAGTTAAAAAAAAGATTCTTCTCATACTTTGGCCGGAAAAGTCAAAAAGTACCTCGTACTAAAAACGACAAAAGATTCCTTTCATATATTTTACTCACCAAAGGGTAAAATTGGATTTAAATAATTTTATTAGGATAGAAATAATATTAAATATTGAGAAAACATGGATGTTCAGGATAAATATTCCCCAGTAAATTCTGAAGTATAAACAATCTCAGATAAAAAAATGAGATTGCGAGATTTTCCCTTACCTTATGTTTGATATGCTTTGTATGTATCTGAACCTCCTGTATAATGATTTAATAATGTCATTGAATTAATATAGAATAATATTCATTGTTATGATATCATATATGGTCATATTCTTATCTTCTTATTAGTAATATTTCATTGCTACTTGTAATTTGGGTGTTCATTGCTTTATGTTCTTATGCATGTCTTGTCAAATAAATTCTTATTAATCCTTATAGGTTATAGATACCCTATTTAAAGAATGGTATTACTGTAATATATATCATATATATTCATTCAATTCATTTATATAATCATTATTCAATTAATATCATGTACAACGAGTCGCATCACATCGTGGAGACGGTAGGCCGTACGTACGCACGAGCGATGATATCATTCTCATGATCGTGGAATTGTATTGAAGTGTATGTATACTATTTAATAATAAATAACACTTTAAAATAATAATATATAGTTATTATTTACACCATTATACCCATCCAAGTAAGGTGGTGGTGGAAAACATATTACACCACGGCGTGGAGACGGTATTCCATACATACACACGCGCGGTGATTTCATTTTCCATAGGATGGATAGAAGGTGAAATAGGGTTGTTTAATATTTATAATAAAATATCAGTATATGAGTGATACTGATGTTATTACTTCATAATTAAACAACTAAATAAGAGGAAGTAAAATAAGAAATAAATTTGAAAGAATCGGTAACGGATATTACCTGTTCTTCGATACACCTCTTTGAAACCTCCTCTTAGGGCACTAATGTTGGTCTTTAAAGAAGCCCATGACCTCTAGAATATTACTAGGGGTTTTGATAATAGTAATGGGAAGGGTTTGGCCGAGATTGAAGGCTCAAATTTGTGTAAAGAGGAGAGGGAGGAGGTGCCCTTTTACAAGGGAGGAGAGGGGCACCTTTGGAAAGTGTGAAAATATTATTTTATTATAAAATTATCTTCAGTTTCAAAAGGTCCACAAATAATTAAAGATGTATATAATATTATTAATGGTTGAAATAAAATTGCCCAATCATAATTGGACATGTTTTGTATAATATTTTAATCATTATAATTTTATTTATTTAAATCATTTATTAATGAGGTAAGTACTGCATCATTATTGTGTCATAAATAATTTAATTTATTTGATGTATAAAAATTATATACAAAAACCCACATGTAGTAAATCTTTTTATATTTCCAATGAATATTTATAGTCGAAAATATAATTTATTTAACTCCTTATAAAAATTAATTACTAAAAGATTGTTTTACTGTCAATTTTTTCTTTACATTAAATTAATTATTCCAAATTGTCATTATCACTACTAAGTGGCTCAATGGGGTCCCCAAATCTTCCCAAGGATTTCCATGGTCGGTCACTACTCATCCAATAAGATTAGGAAAAGTTTTAAGGTAATTTTGAATTATTATAATATTCTTTTAACCTTGAATTACCCTATTTACCTTTAACCACAATAAATAAAAGTAAAAAGTTACAATTCACCAAAAAATATTTTCATCTTATTAGACCAAATTTTACTTCTTGATAACAACCATGTATGTCAGATTTTTGAAATTCAATTCACAGAAGTGGTAAAATTTCATTTAAATGAAAGAGTCAGTTTTTTAACTACCACTAAGTGGTTTCACTATTCAACAAAAATTGAAGTTTTTTAGAAAAATACCAAAAATTCAGCCTAAGCTATATTTTATTTTCCAAATTCAAAAATGATGTCTATTTTTCCAAATTCAAAACATATAAGTGGAATTAATTAATTTAAAATTAATTATATTGTGAAGAAAACAAGTTTTAAAAGTTAAAACATTGCCAAAGATTGAAATGTTTCTACCCATGAATTCAATGTAAAATTAGTGGTAATGACATAAATTATATTAAATGGTAAAAATATATTTTATTTATAATTTAAAACCATTCAATATTATAATTTAACCATATAAATTATTGTAATGAAAAAAATTGTTTTTTTATTAAAATATAGCGTGTTTTTACTATTCATTAAAATATGCAAGTTATCAAAATAATATGAAATATTTGTCCAAAGTATGTTTTTATATCCTGATTCCAAAGAAGAATTTTATTTTATCAAATTGAACTTATAAACCTATAAAAAACTAGATTTAAAGTGGGTGTTCCATCAAAAGGTGGAAGAACTACATTTTTTGAAAAAAATACTTATTTTACCCGAAATATTTATTTTTTTCTCATACAATGTTCTAAAAAATGTGTAAGATGAATAATAATGTTATAACATTAAAAATTTAGTTAATACTATTCATAATAGATAGTCCATAATAATATTATAACAATATATCATAGTTTAGTTAAAGTCGGTATTGTGTACTACACATGCTATCGAGGAAGGTTGTGATTGCGTGTAACGCAAGCCAAGTCAAGGCTGCATGTAATGAAAGCTCCCTTTGTTGTTGCGTATAATATAATCAAAACTTATTTCATTTATACATTAAACAAAATCTAAACTTAATGTTTTGTAGAATAATTTCTACAAAATGAACTTGAAATTGTGTGTAACACGAGCAGAGAATAGTGTTGCGTATACTGTAAGATAATACGGTATAGTGTATAGCACAAGATAAATTTGGTGTAGCATACAACACAAGACATCAATGAAATTAAAATGAATAATTCTCATAAAATCTTGGGTTTTTACATTCTACCCCCCTTAAAATGAATTTCGCCCTCGAAATTCGTCGGGGTTGTAAATGGTTTACTACATGAATGTTTCTTTCATAAAAACCCACATCGTAAAAAGGAACACTAAAACATAACTTTAAAAAAGTGAAGTATAAAACATAATGGTTACCCAAATTAACTGATCACTGGGTTTCCACATAGGAGAACATATGGGAAAATATGGATATGGAAGAGAAATCTAACCATCAAGTTCTGATGGAGAGTGGTAGAGAACATGGCTATGAAAAA
The DNA here is from genome assembly GCA_963277665.1 of Viscum album. Taxonomy (NCBI): domain Eukaryota; kingdom Viridiplantae; phylum Streptophyta; class Magnoliopsida; order Santalales; family Viscaceae; genus Viscum; species Viscum album. Next base: position 596,077,079 of record OY728134.1, on the reverse strand, counting down.
TCCAACAATCACAAAGACATAAATTTGTGATGATCTAAGGTACCATCAGATTCATCAGATATCAGAGCACTTGGACAATATTTTTGGTTTTCAATATCACTTCCCTAAAGTTGAAAATTTTGAAATAGAAGAAATAATTACTTGATTTTGGTACAATCTCACTGTTGTTTGTGCCTTGAACAATTTACACTTCATATCTTAAAGAAATTAAGTTTAATTTGTCTTCCGTGAAGTGTTAGAAGATCATGTGATTGAATGATAGGTCATTCCATCTGTCTCAAACATAAGGTTAGAAAATGTTATATACATAAGTCCATCTATGGTGAGATTAATCGTATATGGTTCCTAAAATGGACTCATACTTCATCTATCAAACCGCTTAATAAAATAAAACTAGTTTCTACTAACCAGAGACTTCCTATAGGATAGTGGTAGGTTATGAAGGCATGTCGTACTTCAGTTGTGGGTTCAATTCCCACAACCTTATCCGACATGACGGGTTGTCGCCCATCCTGCAGGTTTTCCTTTTTCTAAAACTATACTGTCATAAATATTTATAGCCTTAAGAAATACTATATGATGTACATTCCACCATTTAGGCTTATCGAAAATACTTATGTCCGATTACTATAAATTTCATCTACTGAGCGTTTGAATTCCTTCATTTGTCCCCCATATATCATAAGATATATCTTGTTGTTGGTCACATTCCAAACATTTGAATACCTTAATCATGTATTCTCTTGAAAAATGAATACCCATTGAACCTTAGTGAAAACATGAATGATGTCAAAAGTTAACTCTTTCCACATACAAAAAATCCCAAAAATTCTATATACTCAAACCATGATATCACTTTGTCATTATATCAATCATGACCTCATGAATACTACCAAACATATTATTTTCTCCTTATCCCTTCATTATGCGCATATCATATGCTTTCCAAAAATATTTTAAACACTTTTCATGGTTACCAGTACCATATAATTATTGAAAACCAGAATTAACCAATACATAGATATTCCAATATTTCATGAAAGTACCTCAACAACATTATTATTGAATAATAATACATAAACACTTCAATCCATCCTCTTCAATGATTTTCATGGAATACGTCCTTCCTTGATTTAGAAGTAAACTCTTAGGTCTGGGCATTGAGTGGGGTAATGACTGTGTTCTCCACAAATAAGACATTGAACTCCATGACAGTTTGCCACTATGTGACCCTTCTCTCAACACAGATAACATCTTCCCCTCCATTCGATGTATTCATCAAGTTTCTTTTTCCCTTATTTAGAAATCTCATTCTTCCTTTCTCAATGCTCCTCAATATGAAAACATGAATAAAAGTCCATCTTCCTCTTATTTTATGAATTAGTAATTCCACTAATGTTCACCTTGTTAATCATATATTGCGATGACTGTTTCGGAATAATCACAAAATCTTTCTTTCTAGGCATTACGCAATTTCGTTGCTTATATTCATAAATTATTCCATTAGATGCAATGTTTACCCAATTACTTCGGGATCCCTCCATTGACTAAAACCAAAATCCATGGTGTAAGAAACAGTTAAAATAATGGGGAACCACAAAAAAAGTCACTTATGGGATGTCTAACTTATCACACATTCTATAATCCAAGACACCTTAGGTTCACCCTAGGTTATTCATGATTGCCAACATAATTCTAGGACTGTAAACTATAGTTATACTAAATAATAGGGACATCCTTAGACATACCTTAAAATATATCTAGGGATATCACTAAAGTTTTCGTATCATAGTTTCCAAAGGTTAACTAAACCTTTCCTCTGATACCAACTGTAGTGGTCTGGAATTACTTCAAGTGGACTATAATTGATACCTATCAGGGCACTCCATGGGCGGATACACCCCCTGGGCGGGACACACCACCATCCCCAGTGGAATTCATTTCCTCATGAAGTCATTGGGAGGAGAGCCATTCTTCGTCCAACGCTCACATGTGAGAGTTCCCAAGGATCAGATTCATTCCTACCTCCTTTTCCTCTAATACCAACTTTAGAGACCCAAATCCTGATGTATATAGGCATTACATTACTTTTGCGGAATATTTAATACATAAAAAGAACCAACACTCAAGGACCGTAATAGTTTAGTGTCTTTGGAAACTCGGAACATAATCTGTTAATCATGGTGAAAGATCTTCAACATCTACCATAAAGAACTTCCACTTTTGTTTTCTTACCAAAAACCTTTCTTTAACTCTTGGGGAAAAGAAAACATATAAAGGGTGAGATCAAATGCTCAATAAGGGTAAACATAGATAACGTAAAACAATCCATAAAAATTTGAATGTAAAAACTTGAACATAAAATCTAAACATCAAAATCTTGAGCAAAGACATAAATCTTAGAAGTACATAAGGTATATATCATATTTTAACATCAATCATCATAAAATAGCAAGGGAATAAATCATGTAATTTTGGAAAACCATTAAGCACATGATATGATTTCCATAGTAGCCAAGGCATTGCTGCCAAGACCATCTTAGTGGACAAAGTCCCTTACTAAACCGGGTTTACTTGTTGTTCCAGCCCTTTATTACTGAACCAGATTTACCTTCCATTCCAGCCATGTCTATCTCATGAGATATTAATATTTACCCAATTAATTGGAGGGAGATATAGGTCCCACCCATCTCATAATGAAATCATTCTTACTTGTTCCACAACATAAATATAAATCATTCATCATAACCCAAAGAATAAAAATGGGTTCTATAAACATTATCCTATCATAACATAATCAATATAAAACAAATGGATATCATTTCATCATAATAAAAATAAAACCATGTAAATAATAGAGAAATTATACTTGAAACATGAACATACTAAATATTTTCTTCTTAGATGGAAGATAGTTTTGATAAAACACTTGAAATGAATTCTTTAGGAAAATATACTTTCTTCTTCAAAATCATTTTATTTTCACAAAATTCGATGAAATTATAATAGAAAAGTATTTTTATGAAAATAATCATGAAATATTGTAGAGTAATCTTCTTGGAAATAAGGAATTATGAAACCGTAAAAATCCATTCAAGAAGTATAAGTAAAAAAATGATTCTTCTCAAACTTTGGCCGGAAAAGTCAAAAAGTACCTTATACTAAAAATGAAAAAACATTACTTTCATATATTTTACTCACCAAAGGGTGAAATTGGATTTAAAAAATTTTAGAAGGATATAAATAATATTACATATTGAGAAAACATGGATGTGGGTGATAAATATTCCCCAGTAAATTCTGAAGTATAAACAATCTCGGATAAAAAATGAGATAGCGAGATTTTCCATTACCTTATGTATGATATGCTTCGTATGTATCCGAAACTCCTGTATAATGATTTAAATAATTTCATTGACTTATTATAGAATCATATTCGTTGTTATGATATCATATATGATCATATTCTTATCTTTTTATTAGTAATATTTCATTGCTACTTGTTATTCGGGTGTTCATTGCTTTATGTTCTTATGCATGTCTTGTCAAATAAATTCTTATTACTCTTTCTAGGTTATAGATACCCTATTTACAGAATCATATTATTGTAATATATATCATATATATTCATTAAATTCATTTATATAATCATTATTCAATGAAGATCATGTACAACGAGTCGCATCACATCGTGGAGACGGTAGGCCGTACGTACGCACGAGCAATGATATCATTACCATGATCGTGGAATTGTATTAAAGTGTATGTATACTATTTAAGAATAAATATAACTTTAAAATAATCATATATAGGTATTCTTTACACCATTATACCCATCCAAGTAAGGTGGTGGTGGAAAACAGATTACACCACAGCGTAGAGACGATATTCCAGACGTACGCACGCACGGTGATTTCGTTTTCCGTAGGATGGATAGAAGGTGAAATAGGGTTGTTTAATATTTATAATAACATATAAGTATATGATTTATACTTATGTTATTACTTCATAATGAATCAACTAAATAAGAGGAATTATAATAAGAAATAAATTTGAAAGAATCGGAAACAGATATTACCTCTTCTTCGACACGCCTCTTTGAAACCTCCCCTTAGGGAACTAATGTTGGTCTTTGAAGAAGACCAGGACCTCTAGAATATTACTAGTGGTGTGGAGAAGAGTAATGGGCATGGGTTGGTCGAGCTTGAAGGCTCTAAGTTGTGTAAAGAGGAGAGGGAGGAGGTGCCCTTTTATAAGGGAGGAGAGGGGCACCTTTGGAAAGTGTGAAAATATTATTTTATTATAAACTTATATTCGATTTAAAAAGGTCCAAAAATCGTTAAAGATGAAGATAAGATGAATCATGGTCAAAATAAAATCATCTAATCAGAATTGGACATGTTTTGGATAATAGTTTAATCATTATAATCTTATTTATTTAAATCATTTATTAATTAGGTAAAAAATGCATCATTGTTGTGTCATAAATAATTTAATTTATTTGATGTCTAAAAATTATATAAAATAAAACACCATTTATAAAATAGTTTTATCTTTCCAATTAATATTTATAGTCTAAAAGATAATTTATATAACTCCTTATAAAAATTAATTACTAAATGATATTTTTAATGTCAGTTTTGTCTTTACATTAAATTAATTAATCCAAATTTTCATTATCACTACCAAGTGGCTCAATGGGGTCCCAAAATCGACCCTAGGATTCCCATGGACGGCCACTACTCATCCAATAATGCTAGGACAAGTGTTAAGGTAATTTTAAATTATTATAATATTCTTTTAACCTTGAATTACCCTATTTACCTTTAACCGTAGTAAATAAAAGTCAAAAGTTACTATTCACCAAAAAATATTTAATCTTATTGAACCACATTTTACTTATTTATAACTACCATGCATGTCAGATTTTTTAAATTCAATTCACATTAGTGGTAAAATTTTATTTAAATGAAAGAGTCAGTTTTTTAACTACCACTAAGTGGTTTCACTATTCATCAAAAATTGAAGTTTTTTAGAAAATACCAAACATTCAGCCAAAGATATATTTGATATTCAAAATTAAAAAATAATGTCTATTTTTCCAAATTCAAAACAAAGAAGTGGCATTAATTAATTTGAAATTAATCCCATTTTTAAGAAAATGAGTTTTAAAAGTTAAAACATTGCTAAAGATTGAAATGTTTTTACCAATTAATTCAATGTAAAATTAATGGTAATGACATAGATTATATTAAATGATAAAAATATATTCTATTTATACTTTAAAACCATTAAATATTATAATTTAACCATATAAATTATTGCGATGAAAAAATTTGTTTTTAATTAAAATATAGCGTGTTTTTACTATTCATTAAAATATGAAAGTTATCAGAATAATATGAAAAATTTATCCCAAGTAAATTTTTAAATCCTGATTCCAAAGAAGAATTTTATTTTTTCAAATTGAACTTATAAACCTGTAAAAAACTAGATTTAAAGTGGGTGCGCCATCAAAAGGTGGAAAAACTGCATTTTTTGAGAAAATACTTATTTTACTCGAAAAAAATTATTTTGTTCTCATACTATGTTCTATAAAATTTGTAAGATGAATAATAATGTTATAAATTTAAAATTTAGTTAATACTATTCATAATTTCAAGTCTATAATAATATTATAACAATATATCGTTGTTTAGTGAAACCCGGTATTGCGTACTACACGTGCTATCGAGGAAGGTCGTGATTGCATGTAACGCAAGACAAGTCAAGGTTATGTGTAGTGAAAGATCCCTTTATTGTTGCGTATAACATAATAAAAACTAATTTCATTCATACATTAAGCTAAATATATACTTAATGTTTCATAGAATAATTTCTACAAAATGAACTTGAAATTGTTTGTAACATGAGTCAAGAATAGTGTTGCGTATACTGAAAGCTAATACGGTGTTGCATATAGAACAAGATAAATTTGGTGTAGTGTACAACACAAGACATCAATGAAATTAAAAATAATAATTATCATAAAATCTCATGTTGTTACAGTAGTGGGAGATAATGTAGCTCGCTCATGTATCTGTGTTTATGTTTCCATATTTCTAAATGAACTAAACTAATACGGTCTTTGGGCATAATTTTTCATAATATTTTAAGTATTCCAAAAAAATATTTAATTTCTATATACACTAAAATTGGTTCATTATAATACTTCTTCTAGATATGTGGTTGTTATTACTACTAATATGATCTCCCATGAAATACAACTTCATAGTCTTCTATCTCTTGTAATTGGGGGAAACGATCAATAGGGTGACCTATTTTAATAAAAATTACAAATGGTTCAGAAATAGTGGGTTGGGATGTCTTTTCATCCAAAATAAATTTATCTCACCATAGTAGTAAATTAATCCATCTTAGTGTCAATTAAATGATTTACAAGAGAAGAAGTAATTTTCTGGTGTGCGCCTCTAGTAGGTGGTGTACCATGATCATCAAATTACTGGATGTTTTGTGTCATACTCTCAATAAATGGACATAAATTTTCTAGTGTTTTATCAACCAATTCTCCTCCTACGGTAGTATTCACCATGATCCTCTCTATAGGCAAGTTCCCTTCATAGACATAATTTATGAGGAGTTGTTTACTAATTTTTTGATGTGGGAAGCTTGTAAAAAAATTCTTGAATAACTCCTCATACTCATACATTGACTCCCCTTATGCTTTCTTGATCATTGATATCATTTTTTAATGGATGTGTTCCTTGATAATGGAAAACTATCTTTTTGAAAAGGCATTTAAAATCATTCCAATGTGTTACATATTGAGGTTGTAAAAAATTCATCTAATATTTTTCATTTCTATCAAGTGAGAGTGAGACTTATCTTAGTTTTATTAAGTATTTTGGGAGAATACATAGTTTCAGGGGTGATAAAACCACATTAAATTCTTTTAGATGCTGTTTTGGATCCTTGTTAGAGAGGCCATGACATTTTGGAAGAAAGTGAATCAATAATTATTTTAATTCAAACTCTTATTCGAGGTATGGGTATAAAATAGAAGTTGGTTTATATTTAATATTAGGTGCATCCACTTATTGAGTGGTTCTATAATATTCATTATTATTATTTCTAGACATTGGTTCTAGTTTTATGTTTAATTTTTAAGTGCTTCCATTTTCAAAATTTCTGTAATGGTGGAATTACACAGTTGGGTAAATGTTGACACTTCCCATAAGTCTAGATTTTTTAAATTGATTAATTATAATTTGTTCAATTTTGAGTTATTTATTAAACATATCAAAAGAATTAGATCATACCATAAATAATAGAAAATAGAGAAAATAAATTAATTAAGCTAAATATAATGATAATAATTTTGATTTTATGGACCAAAAAAATGAGAAAGGGGAAAAAGGAAGAATGAAAAGAAAAGAAGAGAATGAAATAAATGTAAACAAATACCTTTAATTAGTTGAATAAAAAACTTTCCTCCATATAAATATTTCCAATTTGAAATTCATCATTGTGGGCTCTCTCAAATGATGTATAATTTTTTTATACTCAGGTGCAGTATAATGGATCACCAGGGTCATTCTCTAAAGAGGAATCAATTAAAAAACATTTTAAAGTTATTTTGAAAAAAATAATAAACTCACTATTGAAATTATGATGTTTCTTAGGTTTATAAGACTATAAGATGTATGTTGGGAGAATATGGATTTTTTTTTTGTTTTTTTGTTTTTTAAATTTGATTGATAAAACAAACGATAAGATGTTTTTTTGGAAATTAATTTTATAATGCATAATAAATATAACTTAGCCTCTTGAGTTAATTATTAATAATTATTATCCTAATTAAACTCCAATTAATTATGATCTCCCAATTTGTTAACCCTTGAACCCTATAGGAGTTAACTTAACCATAAAGATGAAAAAAATTAAACCCTAGGCTATCTCTATAACGTGCAATAATATCACCTCACTTTGGTTATTTTTATATGGATATATTATATTCAGTTGTTAATTATGGAAAATATCTATGGCATCCCCCCTTTATATTACATATCTTCTCATTACATTTTATAAACATAGGATCTTTAAAGTCTAGTGTCTTGGAAATCAGGAACATAAAACATGAAAGAAACATAAATCATTCTTCTAATCCACTTATAAGGACTCATCATAAATTAATCCTAAGTAAAATTGCTTCATCTCATAACCTGGAGACATACATCAAAGGAAAGGGTGAGTATAAGGCCCATTAAAGAAATCAAGGGAATCAGTTTACTTGGGATATCAATAAGAACATGATGAAAGCCACAAGACATGAGCAACAGAAAAGGAGGAATATCATAATAAAAATAACTTTAATCACAACTTGAATATGTGTCTACAAAAATTCATTTATACATTCATGAACATATCACGAAGTTTCATTCCCAAGGTGTCATATAATATAACCAAGGTTTTTCACCAAGGTATCGTGAAACTTTTCATCTCTAGAGATTAATTATTTACCCAATGTATTAGAGGGATATCACGGAACACCATTAATATGACTTTACTTTCATGTGATCCACATATTTCATAATCAACATTTAATAAATAACCCAAATAATATCAAAGAAATGGGTTTCATGTCAAAATCGTGACGTTTAAAAAGTACATGAAAATAAGATCATTATGTCATTTATAACCCGTAGAAAGAGAGTGAGGGTTATATGTATGTCAATTAAAGAATAAAATAGATAAATTTTATGTATTGATGAAAACCCCTGGAAAAGAAAATATATTTGGGTATCCACATAAATAATACAATAGAATTTCTTGAGGAAAAGAGAAAGATTTTGAGATGAAAATTCTGCAGCATAACAGCTACATAATATCATTTTAGAAAACATTAAGAAGAGAGTGGACAAGGGTCAACAACTCATAAATAATTCATAATACAGTATGAGAACATAATAAGATCATGGTATGGATATTTTAATGACATAACACCTGAAAAGGAAACATGAAAGAAAAGAGTAGGTGCTATTTCTTTTACGAAAAATTCGACAGCCTAACAGCGTCGCTTAAAAATTCAAAAAATAAATTGATGGGAGAATAAAGGCTATCTCATCATTTGGACATGAAATGGTCTGTAATAATAATATATAATAGTATACCCCCACATTAGAATATGGAAACTAGAATACATAACATAAGAGAAATCATGACTAAAAAGAGGAGGGTGAAAGGCTCCCTTACCTTGAAGAGTGTCTTCGAAAGCTTGAAGGTTGGGACCTTGGGAGGCTTGAGGACACCTTGGGAGGACTCCTTGGGTGGTAGAAAGATTGTAGATTCTATGAAGAGGATTTTTGAATGAAATTAATGAGGGAATGACCTGGTATTTATAGGAAAAGTGAGGGAATATTTAATTAATTTCTAATGGACGCCTCATTGGTAGTATTTGAAAAACGGTGGGCTTTCCCATGGTATTTTCCCATGGTATTGGACCCTTGGGACACCTAATAACATATCTTACTATTCAAAAGTTGACCATATTTATTACATCATGATTACGTCATCAATGATGCCATTAAACACCAGAAACTCAAAACCATATTTTTACTATTCACCGAAAATTCAATTGTTTCAGAAAAATCCCAGAAATTCACACTAACCTAATATTCATGCTGTGAATTCAAAAATGAACTCCATTTTATGAAAAAAATTCTAAATATTTTTAATTTAATTTTTTAATAAAATCACTATTTATTCAAAAAAAAGAATCTCTAAAACTATAACTTATTCTGTAATAACTTGAAAAAGCAATCAAGGTCACATAAATTATCATATAACCATAAGAAAATAAGGTAACAATTTATGATTAATTTTTATGAAAATACATTTTTATTTTAAATTATTAAATTAATTATAAAATTGTAATTAAAATATTTATGACATACAAAAATACAAATACTTATATTTTGACCATTTTCTCACTTTTAGGATGTCTAAGATTTATTTATACATTCATGGGTGAAGTTTCTATTTTTTGGCCAATTTACTATTCATTGCTATTTATAAGGGTATATTACTATTTATACTTTACTATTCACCAAAAATTAAGTTGATCTTATTAGACTCTAAATTTCTTTCTGGTCATAATTTTAGAAGACCATTTTCTGATAATCATTTCACATTATTAATTACTTAATGTTTACAAAAATATTTTAAAATACCTTTTTTCCAAAATTCATCAATAATATTGATCTTAATCCTAAATTTATCCGGACATTTTAAATTCACCAATTTAACATAATAATAAATTACAATTTTATTCATACAAAAGTATTACACAACCTAACTAAGGTCTCGTTACATAGCCCCTTATAACACCTGCATAAGACCTAAGTGTAAGGTGTTTTATGGTGATAGAATCTAGGGTTGGCTCGGACAATATTGCTCGAGTGGTGATTTCTATCAGCTTGAACTACTCCCTTAGGTGATTTCATTCAGGCTTCACATGTTGAAGCTCAACTTGGGCTTGGTCCAAATAAAATCCCACAGATGCTACCTCCTTCCCAATCTCTGAAAGATGGACTTTGTATGGCCTGACTCTACTGAATGAGGCCATCAACTGTTATTTCTGTATTAATTAACTAAGATCACCTATATTTGTAAATAATAATTATAATTTTAAGAGTTTATTTTCCAATTTTCATATTGACCAATGGTCATATAACACTCAAAACCCAACAGTATCACTTCATTAATTAAATAATATATTTTTGTGGAGTATAAAATGAAATAACACACAAATTTAGGAAAAAAATATTATTAAAAAGTTTGGGTCATTACATTTTCCCCCATTAAGAAATTTTTTCCCAAAATTTTAACTCTTACCCTCAGAAGTGAAAAGGTGTGGGTACTTCTACCTCATAGAATCCTCTGGTTCCCACATGGCTTCTTCACATTTGTGGTTCCTCCACAACACCTTAACAAGGTGGTTAGTCTTGTTGCATAGAACCTTGTCTCTATGATCCGAGATCTCCACCGACTATTCCCCATAAGATATATCATGTTCTTGTTGTACCACCTCTAGATTTAGTACATGTGAAGGGTCAGGTATGTACTTCCTCAAGAGGGATATGTGGAAGAAATCATGAACCTGTGATTTATTTGGAGGAAGTGCAAGACGATAGGCCACTACTCCTATGCGATCAAGGATTTCATAGGGGCCAATGCACCTAGGGATGAGCTTCCCTTTTCCCCCAAACATCATGACTCTTTTCCAAGGTGAAATTTGAAGAAAGAATTTGTCACCAACATCAAACTCCAAGTCCCTCAAACGGTTGTCGGTATAGATCTTTTCCCGACTCTAAGAAGCCTTAATGTGTTGTTGGTTGGAATGGACTTTTTCTATCATCTCTTTCACAAGATCAGGGCCAAGAAGCTTTCTCTCTCCCACTTCATGCCAAAAAGTAAAATTTTTACACAGCTTACTATATAGATCTTTATAGGGTACCATTTGAATGCTCAAGTGAAAGATGTTGTTGTAAGAGAACTAAACTAAAGGGAAATGTTGATCCCATACACCTTAAAATTCCATTGAGCATGTTCTCAACATATCCTTGAGTGTTTGAATATTCCTTTTAAATTGGCCATTAGTTTGGGGGTGATATGCCATACTAAAATTCAATTCAGTGCTCAGATCATGTTGAAGACTTCTCTAAAATTTTGATGTGAAGCTTGGATCATGATCAGATACAATAGAAAGTGGAACTCCATGCATCCTTACCACTTCTTTCTCACAAATACTATAAAGTTTATCAATAGAGAAATCTTCCCTAATAGAGATAAAATAGGAAGTCTTGGTGAGACAGTCCACAATAACCCATATCACATTTTTTCCCTTGGATGTTCTCGGGAGACTAGTGATGAAGTGCATAGTGATATTGTCCCACTTCCATGCTGGTATGGGTAGTGGTTACAATACCCCTTTTGGAAGTTGTCGCTTTGCCTTTACTTGATGACATTCTAGGCACCTTGAAGTGTATTCAGAAATCTCCCTTTTCATATTATCTCACCAATAATGATCACGGAGGTCCCTATACATTTTTGTGCTTCCAAGATGTTTAGAGAAAGTAGAGATATGAGATTCATCCATCAAATCCTTATTTATTTCAGGAATAGATGGAACACACATTCTTGTATGAAATTTCAGTACACCTTCTTGATCAATATTGAACTCAGGAAACTTCTCATCCTTTAGAGCCTTAAACTTCTTCTATAAAAAATGATCTTTTTTCTGAACTTTCTTGATCTTCTCTAATAATGATGGCTGAGAATTCATTTGGGTTGGGGTTTATGATGTCCCTTCCCTTATAATTCCCTTGTACAACTTTTCTAGGTCATTGATCAAATGATCTATTTGAATCCTCATCATGGAAAGAACAACTGGGTCTTTCCTACTTAATGCATCAGCAACATTGTTTTCTCTTATGGGATGATAATGAATTGAACAATCATAGTCTTTGAGAAGTTCCAACCATATCCTTTTCCTCATGTTCAATTCCTTTTGTGTGAAAATATACTTCAAACTTTGATGGTCTGTGTATATATCACATTTATACCCATAAATATAGTGCCTCCATCTTTTTAGAGAAACAATGACCACAGCCAGCTCCAAATCATGTGTAGGATAGTTCTGCTATTGAGTATTCAAATGTCGAGATGCAAAAGCAACACCTTATTCATTTTTATTGAGGACGCACCCAAGCCATTTTAGAGATGCATCGCTAAAAATAACGAATCCTTCTCTACTTGAGGGCAGAGTTAACACGGGTGCAATAACAAATCTCTTCTTCAGCTCTTGGAAACTTTCCTCACACTTCTTTTTCTAGAAGAACTTGACCCCTTTTTGAGTTAACTTGGTTAATGGAATATAAATTCGTGAAACGTTCTTGAAAAATCTCCTATAATATACTGCTAAACCAAGGAAACTATGAATCTCAGTTATTATTGTAGGTTGAGGACACTCCTCTACAACTTATGTCTTTACAAGGTCAACTATGATTCCTTCATTGGTAATAATGTGTGCCAAGAAAGAAACTTGTTCTAACTAGAATTCACATTTTCTAAAATTTCTAAAAACAATTCCTTCTGTAGAGTTTTCAAAATACCCCTTAGATGATCCTCATACTCCTCGTGACTTTTGGAATATATCAAAATATCATCAATAAAAACTACCACAAAGTTATCAAGGTAGTCATTAAATAATCTATTCACCAAATCCATAAAAATAGTTGGTGCATTAGTCAGTTTGAAGGTTATAACAACAAAATCATAATGCCGATATATTGATCAAAAGGCAGTTTTCGGAATATCTTCTTTCTTCAACCTCAATTTATGATAACCAGATCGAAGATCAAACTTAGAGAAGAATTGACCCCCATGAATTTGGTCAAATAAGTCATTAATTCTTGGAAGAGGGTATTTTTTCTTCACTGTGATCCCATTCGGTTCTCTATTATCAATGCATAGCCGCATCGATCTGTCCTTCTTTTTTACAAAGAGAACAGGTTCTCCCCAAGGAGACACACTCGGTAGGATAAACGCTTTCTCCAAAAGATCTTGGAGTTGTTTCTTTAATTATTATAGCTCCACATTTTCCATACTATAGGGGGTCTTAGATATAAGATGAGAACTAGGTACGAGTTCAATAGAGAACTCCACCTCTCTTTCTAGGGGAGGTCTGGGTAACTTCTCAGGAAATACGTGAACGTATTCCTAGATGATGGGGACATTTTCTATCCTCAAACTCTAATTTCCTTATTCTTATTCACTGATCAACTCCATAAAGAAGGATATAGGAGTTTATTCTAGACAAATATCAGGTTGATATTTATCTCCTTGGAAGTTAACTATAGGTTTTCCATTAAAGACTAATGATATTTCCTTACTTCTAAATTTGATCTTAGCATTATACTTTGAGAGCCAATCCATCCCTAGTATAATGTTTAATTCCAACATGGGAATGAATACTAGCTTTGTGATAAGATTGGGACCAATAAAGTAAATACTAGAGTTTCTAAACATTGATGATGCTTGGATAATCCCACCATGAGTCTTGACTGATAACTCTACTTTTAGCAAATCAGGGGTTGATTCTAAATTCTTTTCAAACTTAGAAGAAATAAAGGAATGCGTAGAACCAAAATCAAACAATGTACTTTATAGATTTTAGATAACAATAAAAGTACCTTCCACCACATCATTTTTATCTCCAACTTCCGCTACAGTGATTGAAAAAGCATGACCTTGCTCTCTTGGCCTATGTTAAGGCTGATGGTGATTCCCCTCCACTGCCCTTAGATTTGGACAGTGATTGGAAAAGTTCCCAAGTTGTCCACAGTTATATCATTTGAAATCAAGTATGTCCTGCACCATCTTCCATTTTCCATTACTGTTGGGAATTTGTGGCTTCACCTCACTACGATAATTCCGTGTGACATGGACATCTCTTCCACACTTGTAGCATTTCCCGCTCCTGAGCAGGCAGTTCCCCAAATGATTCTTCCCACATTTATTACACATGGGACGTTTCAATTTCTTGCCTCCTCTTCCCAAATAGATTCTCCTCCCTAAGCTTGGATCTATAGATCTTCTCTTTTAATTGGATTTATGAGACCATTTCATCTCACCAAACTCTAGTTCTACTTTCATCGCACTTTGCACAATCTCGTTATAGATACCATAATCTCAGTTGGAAAGATTCTTCTACAAATGAGGTCTCAATCCACCAAAGAATTTATCAACCTTACCATTTGGATCCATGACAAAGCTAGAGGTGTAACGAGAGAGCCTTGTGAAGTTAATCTCATAGATTCCCATAGATTCATTCTCCTTCTGCTTCACCTTGAGAAAATACTTCTCTATTATTGTTCTCATCGATCGAGGGAAATACTTGCTGAACAAGATCCCTATAATCTCTTCCCACTCCATTTCTTAATCCTATACTCTTGGACTCATGTTTTTAATCAGTTCCCACCACTGATCAGCTTCTCCCTCTAAGCGATAGACAGCCAGAGTGACCTTCTCTTGCTCTGAAGAGTGGAGCACAAAAATGATCTTCTCGATTGACCTGATCCATTGTTCAGCAATCAATGGGTCTGTATATCCACTGAAGGTTGGTGTTTATTGATGGATAAAGGATTCAACAGAATTTTGTTCCCTTCATAGTAATATAGGTATCTTAGCTTGATTCAAGTTATTTCCCATATCTTTAGTCAGTTGGTTCATCATTCGCATGAAAGTTTCCATTTCGTCTTCCATTGGAGGTTCGTTAGTGCATGGTCGATTTCCGTCACCATTTTCATGGTTCCTCCTATTTCCGGCCATTTTCTAGAAGAATAAAACCCTAGTGAAGAACTTATTCTATTTAAGAATCTTTTAACCACAAATAATTTTATGTATTAAAACTTCATGCTTTAAACAATTACATTTCTCTATAAATTCCTCATAATGATTCATAAAAATCTTATGATTAACCAAACATATCTCCCAGGAGTGTTGTAATGAAGAGTGCAAAAAGGAAAGTTGTCATGTACCAGGATACCTCGGGTCAAGCCCAAAACTCCTTGTCTGATTTTTCACTCTAGGTTTGTTTGTGATATAGTTTCCTCTACCTGCTCATATCCAGATAGGGATGTAGTTTCTTGATAAACCACTTACTCAATACTCACCAAAATACCAATAAATATTCCTATATTGAAACTTTTCTATAGGGTTCTTCCTAATTTTTTCATAGCCTAATTTTCATAAATAAATAAACTTTCCTTTGATGCCAACTATGGAATACCGCCTTTATATTACATAACTTTTCATTACATTTTACAAACATAAGATCTTTAAAGTCTAGCGTCTTGAAAATCAGGAACATAAAACATGAAAAAAAACATAAAACATTATTATAATCCACTTTTAAGGCTTCATCATAAGTTCATCGTAAGTATAATTTCTTTATCTCATAACCTCGAGACATACATAAAAGGAAAGGGTTATCAGAAGGACTAGTAAGGAAATCAAGGGATTTAGTTTACTTGTGATATCAATAAGAACTTGATGAAAACCACAAGACATGAGCAACCGAAAAAATAGGCATATTATAATAAAAAGAACATGAATCAAAACTTGAATATGTGGATACAAAATATCATTTATACATTCAGAAACATATCACCAAGGTTCATTCCCAAGGTATGAAAAAAAACATTACTGAGGTTATTCAACAAAGGTATCATGAAACTTGTCATCTCTAGATATTAATTATTTACCCAATGCATTGGTGCGCTATTAGGGAGGACCCTTAATATGTCTTTATTTTCATCTGAGACACATATATCATAATGAATATTGTATAAATAACCCAAATAGAATCAAATAAATGGGTTTCAAGTCAAAATCATGAAGTTTAAAAAGTATTAAAAAATAATATCATTATTTCATTTATAACCCATGGAAAGAGAGTGAGGGTGATATGTATGTAAATTTCAGAATAAAATAGATAAATTTTATATATTTATGAATACCCCTTGAAATGGAAATATATTTAGGTATCCACATAAATAATACAAGTGAATTTCTTGAGAAAAAGAGAGTGATTTTGAGATGAAAATTCCACAGCATAACGACTACATAACATCATTTTAGAAAACATTAAAAAGAGAAGGGACAAGGGTCAAACACTCATAAATAATTCATAATACATTATGTGTACATAATAAAATCATGGTATGGATATTTTAATGATATAACACAATAAAATGAAACATGAAAGAAAAGAGATGATGCTATTTCTTTTATGAAAAATTCGACAGCCTAACGACGTCGCTTAAAAATTAAGAGATTAAAATGATGAAATAGAAATGGGTCTCTCATCATCTAGACATGAAATTGAAAATAATAATAATATATAATGACATACCCCCACATATGAATATGGAAACTATAAGACATAACGTAAAGTAAATCATTACTAAAAAGAGGAGGTTGAAAGGTTCCCTTACCTTGAAGAGTATCTTTGAAATCTCGAAGGTTGGGACCTTGGGGGGATTGAGGGAACCTTCAGAGGAATCCGTGGGAGGTAGAAAGACCAGATATTTGTTGAGGTGGATTTTGGAATGAAATTAGTGAGGGAATGACTTGGTATTTATCAGGAATGAGAGGGAATATTTAATTAATTTCCAAGGGAAAACTCATCGGTGGTATTTGAAAAACCATGGGCTTTCTCATAGTATTAGCCACTTGGGACACCTAAAAACATATCTTACTATTCAAAAGTCAAACAGATTTATTACATCATGATTACATCATCAAGGATTTCATTAAACACTTAAAACTCAAAACTGTATTTTTCCTATTCATCGAAAATTCAACTGTTTTAGAAAATTCTCAAAAATTCACCTTAACCTAATATAGATGCTCTAAATTCAAAAATGTACTCAATTTTATGAAATTAATTTTCTAAATATTTTTAATTTAATTTTTAAATAAAATCCTTAT
This sequence comes from Viscum album, assembly GCA_963277665.1. Lineage (NCBI taxonomy): Eukaryota > Viridiplantae > Streptophyta > Magnoliopsida > Santalales > Viscaceae > Viscum > Viscum album. The sequence continues at coordinate 596,059,526 of OY728134.1, read as the reverse complement.
TTATTAAAAAAAGTCTAAAACTATAACTTATTTTGTAACACCTTGAAAAAGTAATCAAGTTCCCATAAAATTATCATATAACCATAAGACAATAATGTAACAATTTATGATTACATTTTATGAAAATACAATTTTATTTTCAATTATTAAATTAATTATAAAATTTTAATTAAAATATTTATGACATAAAAAAATACCAATACTAATATTAGGACCATTTTTTTTACTTTTAAGATGTCTAAATTATATTTATACATTCAAGGGTGATGTTTCTATTTATTGTCTAATTTACTAATCATTACTATTTATAACGTTATATTACTAATCATAATTTACTATTCAAAAAATATTAAGTTGATCTTATTAGACTCTAAATTTATTTCTAGTCACAATTTTAGAAGACAATTTTTTAAAAATTATTTCACATTATTAATTTTTTAATGTTTACAAAAATATTTTAAAATACCCATTTTTCGAAAATTCGTCAATAATATGGAACTTAATCCTAAATTTATCCGAACCTTTGAAATTCAAAAATTTAAGCTAATAATAAATGAAAATTTTATTTATAAAAAAGGATTACACAACGTAACTAAGATCTCGTTACATATCACCTTATAACACACGCATAGGACCTAAGTGTAAGGTGTGCTATGGTGATAGAATCTTGGGGCAGCTCAAACAACATTGCCCAAGTAGTGATTTCTATCAGTTTGAACTTCTCCCTTAGGTGATTCCATTCAAGCTTCACATGTTGAAGCTCTGCTTGGGCTTGGTCCAAAGCAAATCCCAAAGATGCTACCTCTTTCCCAAGCTCTAACAGATGGGCTTCGTACGACCCGATTCTACTGGATGAGGCCATCAACTCTTCTTTTTGTATTAATTAACCAAGATCACTTGTATTTATAAACAATAATTATAATGTTAAGAGTTTATTTTCCAATGATCATATTGACCAACCGTCATATAGAAATCAAAACCCACCAGTATCACTTAATTCATTAAAGGATATAATTTTTTAGACTATATAATGAAATAACACAAAAATTTTGGAAACAAATATTATTAAAAAGTTTGGGCCATTACAATATCCATTCTATAAATGAGGAAGAATTTTGTTTTGGGAATTTATTTTACCTATAAAAATTGATCCCATAATTTTTTGTTTTACCAATCAAGATTACTCTCTCACAATTCACAAATTAGTCAGCCTCAAGTGTTTTGTGTTAATTATTCAATTTCATGAGTTAATATTACAAATTAAAATCTAATTTAATGGATCATATTAAATTAATTATACTAATATACTTTATCTAAAACAAATAAATGAAGTAGGTTTGAGGTAGATCAATTAATAATAAAAACTACTTTTGCATTGGCGGTGCAGTCATCATAGAAATGATTTGCATTCACAAAGGTCTAGAAATGGTATAACCCAATCACATTTATATTATTGATTTATATCCCAAGTAAGTGAATTTTAGAAGAATAAAATTGAATAAATTATATAAATACCAGATAAACTATGATTTTTATTATGAAAACACAAAAACTACAACATGGAGAAGAAGAAGAAGGCTTAGATAAAGGGATCCATTATTTAAGAGACACCCCTATTGAAATGATTGGATAAAGGGAGTGAAACAACATTCTATCTTCCCTAAATATCCTAATACAAGGAAGAACCCCTCCAAATGAGATAAACATTCATTTATATATTTTACGGGAGGCTATGGTTCCAAGACATTACATGTGTGAATGGGAAAATTTGGTCGAACATTTTAATCCAAATTAAACCAACTTATTAGACTCCAAAATACGGGAACCAGATATCCTTCAATAAGGATGAGTTATGTGGAATTAGGTTATATATATAATATCCCAATGTTATCCTAATAAAACCCACAAAGAATAATATATTTCTCAAATGGTGAATTATTTTTCATTTTTGTGAGTCATTTCCATCGTTGAATTCAAATATGATTTACTACAATCAAATTAAAGATCCCACTAGGATGGAAAAAATAAAATTTTTAGAACATTGAGTGTAGAATTGTTTTAAAAAATTTTAAGTTCAAATAATTCATAGAAAAAATATTTATAGCTAAAATACTACTATTCAATTTAAAGGGTAAAACTTGATGTTTTATCAATTTTTCAAATGGATTCTCTAATCCCAAATATTCAATAAATGGATATATTTAACATAATTTGAGGAAATTATGTCATTTATTATAATTGAAATATTCAACAACAATTAGTTTTATCATCTTAAATGTGTTTTTTAGATAAATATAATTTATTAGTGATGTCTTAAAAGTTTATATTCGAACAAAATTATTATAATGATATTTTTAAAAGTGAAATTATGTATTAAGTCCCGCAAAATGACTCTAATGGTATTTTATGTTAAATAATATTTTATAAAATTATTAAAATTAAATAAAAATATTATATTTTTCCAAGGTAATAAAATATGTTAAATACTATCTGAAATTATCCATTTATGGATAAATTGTACTTATATTTTAACTTTCATGAGCCTTAACTAGTAAAAAAATTGTTATCATGGTAAACATTAAATGTGTTAATGGGAGTTAAAAGTAATATTCAACATTATAAAATCCTAAAAAAATTTATAAATTATACTCGACAAGAGTTTTTTTACTTATCCTTGTCATATATTTTAAATATATTATTTTTTTTCCAAATTAAAATGAAAAATAATTTATATTAATTTAATACTTTATGTAATTCCAAGAGTTCCCCTCTCCTCACTTCAAAAGGAAAAACACCTCTCCTCTCTTCTCCACACTTAAATATCCTCTTATCCCATCAAAATATTACATACATTCCATCATAACACTCCTCCTCACTTCTTATAGGTTTATACGTCCTCGAAATTCCAACATATAAGTCTTAAGTTGTAAGCCAATGGTGGTATTCTAAAGATGAGGTCATCTTCTTGGCTGATCATTATCATTTTAATTATTCTTATACAAACATAAAATATTATTACACTATGGTCATACAATAAAATAAATATGTAAACATAAATTTTATTATTTCCATTGTATAATTCTTTTCATCTAATTTTTTATCCATCGGGGGATGAAAACACCTTCTGTGTGTATGTGTGGACTACCAACTACACGAAGCAATGTGTTTCATTTTCCATAACCTCTTCTCATGGTTGTTTATAATAATAGATTTAATATATATATATATATTGTATTTATTAAATCATTATTATTATTTAAATATAATATATCATCTTATTTTTTACCCTTCAATTCATTGGAAAATGATAACGTTATTCATGCATACACGTGGATTACCACCTCCACGGAGAGATGTGATTCTTTTTTCAAGTATCAATTTCATTAATGGTTATACAATTATATGTAACTTATAAAAATGATAATTAATTAGTGATTATTGTTATATAGATGACAGAATAATGTCTCCTTTAACCATGTTCAACCAACCAAATTAATTTTTCAATTATGAACCAAATGCCCTCAAAACACCAAATGTAAACTTAACTGATTAAGTAATAAAATATTCTATTTAAATAAATGTTTTAATGATAAATTAATAAACCTGAAAAAGTTTCTAAAAAATAACTAATTAATATTATTTTATTATATAGTCCTTAAAGGACATACATATCATGTTTGGACCCGAGGTAAGGGGGTTTATAATTTAATTTCCATTCTCTAGGTTATAATTATACTTTATTGACCATGTTATGTCGATATTATGTGTGAAATGACACCTAATATTATTATTTTTTATTTCCATTTTTTTTCATTTTAAAATATTTACACATAATCAATTCATTTATTAATTATAACTTTAATTATATGACCTTTGAAAGGATTATTCTTCTCAATTTTGTTTCTTTAAGACATGTCTTGTTTTATGCACCTAAATCCTTTTATAAGATGTATATGGTACCTATTGATATATTATATCATTAACTAATCTTTTATCACGATGAATAAAGTTAATTTTATGTTCTATATTTAATTTGATGTTGACTCAAATGTTATGAAAATTTGAAATTGTTTTTGAGATCTCAATTTCAATTCTTGTAGATGTAATTCATGTTATAAAACTTGATTTGTATTTTATGGTGGACTTAATACCCCATGAATGTGTTTTAATATATTATTTAATGGTAATTATGGGTTTTACATAATCATGTTATGTTTTTTCATTCAATGGATTTTTAATTCAAGCATTAACCAAGTTTCAAGGGTTTATCATAAAAAACATCCTTTTTGGAGACGTCCTGTTATTGATACACTTTTTTTCATTTACACAGAATATATATTAACACTTGAAATATAATATCATGCCTATTTTTATACAAATGTTATTTTAATTTCATTATTATGTTGATTATTTCAAATGTATTTTTGTTTTAAAATTTCATAAAAGGGGTTTTATTTAAAAACATTATTTTAATGTTTTAAAGACTTTAAACTAAACCCATCCTCCAAAATATTTAACTTATTTGGATAATGTTATTTTATAAAATTAAATTCTTTCTTAAAGTTATTTTTTATGATATTTGAAATTATTTTATAATTTTTAAAAGGAAATTCCATATCATGTTTTTCATGGGTCACTTTTCAATCTCTTTAGAAAATTTGAATAAGAATGTATATTTTTAATATTAACGAAGTGAATAGATATTCCCACCATATTGAAAATTAATTACATTGAATATTACACTATAATTTACCATATTTATTTTCAAATGAACCTTTTCCCCTATATTATATAATTATTTATAAAATATTATCAAAATAAAATCATATTTTCCCCTACTTTGAAAGAAATTTTTTAAACATTATTTTAAAGGTAATTTCATCTATTTCAAAATCCTTTAATGATTCTTCTACTTCATTAGGAACATGATATTGTTATATAGTTCATATTCTTTCACCAGATGGATTATTATGTTTTTTAAAGAGAACATCAAGAAACTTGTTTCTTTTCCATGGGTAAATCAAGAGATAAAGGAATGTATGATTTTTTAAAAGTTTAATTAATAAAATGAATGATTCCAAGTGTTATATTCATGTAAGTAACATGGAAATTATTAGTGATGATGGGTGAGGTTTATATAGCTCAAGATTATGGGTGGTCTTGATATAGCTTATATGATGGGTGATCTGGATATATCTCACCAATGTATTAGGTAATGTTTCATATCCTTAAATGCAAGAAATAGGAAGTTAACCAGGGAGGCTTCTCTTATAGATTTAACTAGGATTCAGTAATTTATAACACTTGGGAACAAGGGTGATGAAGATAATGATAAAAAATACCAAAAAATATATATATTATTTTTATGAGTTCTAATAGATCCTTTTCCCAACGATTATTTTCACATGGATCATGATGGTCTACTTATATGAATATTGTCTTATATTAATCATCTATTCCATGTCTCATGATTTATGATATATAAATTGATTGGTAAGGTATCTATTATGTTATGATCATACACTTTGTTTATATCGTAATACCTTTATTTCCTTCTTATTATCACTATTGAAAATCAATTTTTAATATTTACGTTTACCCTTACTAAAAATTTGAGCTCGCCATTTTTATGTTTTAAATTTCCCAAGGTTATGAATAATGCTATAAAATCAATTATTTATATAATGGTTTCGTGTGTGAATAATTTTTAGGGAGATTATGATGAATTATTTTGAAATGTAAAAATTTGGGCATAGTGGGAAAACTTCTACTGAAATGAAATGGTTAATTTTATGTAAGAGTTTGTCCTACCTCTTAAATACTGTAAACATAACAGGTCTAGGGAAATGTAATAAATTCATTATTTTTTAAATTTTGTATTTTTTGGATGGATAAATTTGGGACATGTTTTTCGATATCAAATCCATAAATGTATTGATAATGTTTTTCCCACCAGATTAGGAGTATGGGTTTAGGGATGTTATAGTTTGTATGATAGTAGGGTTTAGATAACTTTAGATACTAGGATGTATTCATGTGAGGTTAAATTAATAATTATGGATATAATCATGATTTTATAAGTTTAAGGTTGCCTATAAGTTCAAAGGAAAAGTCACACCTTTTGAGGTTTTAAGTGATGGGATATGTGGTGATAAATTGTATTTTTGGAGATTTTTTATTAGTTTGAGGTATATATACACCATAAGTTTAACCTGAAAGATTATTTCAAAAATAATTCAATTACATTTTTTGGGATATAGGATGAAAGGTATGAGACATCCTTTGAGGTTAAAACATTCTTTAATGTTAAGGTTATTAATGTTAATTGGGATATAGGGTTATTAATTTATGGATTGATCTAATTTGAACCTTTGGTGTTATTGTGGAAATTTTGGAGTAAAATATTTTATGTATTCATATGAAGGTTTATTAATTTTTGGTATTATATTAACTTGTGTTGACCAATTTTTATTTGGTTAATGTATATAGATTAGAGGAAAAAAATTTATAATTTTTGGGATAATGTGATCCTTTGGAAACTGATTTTAGTTATTCAAAACAGAAAAATATTCTTTAATATTCATTTATTGGAATAATATAAGCGATAGAAGTGGAAATTTATTGAACCATAACAAAATAATGAAAATTTTCTTATTAAATGTAATAAAATCAAGTAAATATATTTTCTTATATTCTTAGTCCTGATGGAAAAATAATTCCACAAATCTAGGAAATTTATCATGAAATAAAAAATTTATCTAATTACCTTATTTTTTTATGAATTTGTGTTCTTCTTAATCCCATGTTAATTTATGGTTTTGTGGTCATTAACTTTCTCTTAATAGTTCAATTTTTTGAGATAAATGATTTATATCACTATCTATAATTATTTTAGGATTAATTTTCTATTGCATGTATACATTTTCAATTCCCACCAGTGTTCTAATATTTTAAGTCCTAGTTATTTGATATTCTATATGACCATTATATTTCCCTGTCACACTTTTCAAAAAAAAAGTTTTTTAACCATTTTTATGATTTGGATTTTTAAAAAATGTATTTCCAAATGTTAATCCTTTGATTAGAAAGTTTGAGATAAAATTATTAGGATGGAATTTATAAATATGGGGGATAATATAATACCTTGAGATTTTAAATGAAAATTATGTTCAATAGAGTACACGACATGAAACATTGAGCTTTAATGAACATGAAAATATTATCAATTAAATATAACCATTATAACCCATCCTTAAATTACTAGGTATGAATAGGAGTAACCACATTATAAAATGTATCAATAAACACACATATAAAGGTCCTTCTAAATAAATAATTATTCATAAATTATTAGGAAATTATCACACAATTTTTAATAAAGTAATTTTATTAATCAAAAATACATTTTCTTCAAAAATTCATTTTATTGATTTTTATGATAGAATATTATAATTAATTTCTTCCAATTTTAGAAATTTTATTTGATATAAAGTTTATAATTTTTTAAATAAACATATCAAATTTATCTTAGGTTTAAATTTAGGGTTTTTCTGAATATATTGTTTTTTCAGTGAATGGTGACAAAATACCAATTTTATCGAAAACAATATTATCCATTCAAGAATTTATATTGTTCCATTTTATTTTGATTTTATGTTAAAATTTCATTAGTTAATTTTTATTTAACATGATCTAATTAATTTCATTAAAATCAACATTATGTTTAATTTTGTTATAAAAACATTTTTATTACTAAAAAATAAATTTTTCTAAGAAACTATTTTTCATCGTGTTTTATGAGTTTATTTAAAAATTTATTTTGAAAAACTATATAGAATTAATTTTATAGAATTGATTCAATATTTGGAATCAAAATTTCTATTTTTTTAATATTTCATCTTTATTTTTGGTCAAAATGAATAATAAACATGGTAAATATTTGTCATCTCAGTAAGGGTAAATCGGGTAATTAAGGGTAAAAATAATGTTATAAGGATTTAAAAATCTATATAACTCCTGGATTATTTTTATTTTATCGGTATGGTTCAACCATACCCATCCAATATTCCAAAATGTTGAATTTTGGTTTGATTGTTCCTTCTTAATGACCCATATATTATTTTAACTATACGATAAATACAAAATGTCACTTTATTTATTTTAGTAACTATAATTTATTTATAAGGATAAAATGAGTATATGTACATTTTTAAGTGTTTATTTGAAATAGTAATGAATTTTTCTCATCATGGTAATTTATTTTTAATTTTTAGTTATGAAATTATTACCTTAAATTCTTATCCAACATCGATATAGTGTTGGTGTGTGTAGTAGAAAAATCAAAAAAAATGATTTTAAAAACATAAAAGTAATATTTTTTGGGTGATAAATGTTTTTTTACAAATTTTTTAAATAACTATATTGTTTTTTGATGTTTTAAAAGTTTAAATGGAAACTATATTGAAATCATGATATTTTTTAAAAGTTATATTATGTAATTAGTACTGAAAATGACTTTAATGGTATTTTATGATAAATAAAATTTTGTTAAATGATTTAAAATTAATAAAAATATTTCCTTTAGACATGTAAATGTAATATGGTTTATCATATCAAACATTTCGTATTTATGTTTCACTTTTCCTTATATTGTAACTTTATTGACCTTAAAAGAGTAAAAAGGCATTGTTATCATGGTAATTGTTAAAAGGTTTAATGAGGGTTAATACTAAGAGATAAGGGTTAAAACTTGTAACATCCTTATATTTATTCGATGTATGATATTTTAAGGTTATAAATACTCATTTATTTATTTATTTATTCTCTATTGTGGTATTTTTATAGGATGGTTTGTGATGGATAAGGATATGGGAATTAGTACTGAGACACTTGAGGATGTTCTTGGAGGATGGTGGTTAAAAGATAAACACTGGATAGCTAGTGGAACTAGCCGTCCAGTAAGATTCCATTAGGCCGACATGATTCTTCCGACCCCACCAGGTCATTATTCCAGTTCCACCATCCAGCTAATAGCATTGAAAAAATAAGGGTGGTTATTCTAGGAATATTATATTTCTAGTGGCCTTTCAACGACCATCTGAAGGTGCCACTAGCTCACTAGTGAGGCCCACTGGGTAGTTAGGGAACCCAATATGTGGTTGAAATTAATTCAACCAATGTGCTTTAATTTCCACTCATTTTACACTTAAATTAAAATAAAATTATAACTCCAATTGAACTAATATAATTTTTTGAATCCCTCTCATGACTCTAGAGCTCTCCCAAACATCGCCCATAGTTCTCTAAACTTTAACCAATATGGTGACTCTAAAATGGTAAGATATTCTTAGATCTACTTGAATCTGTTTTTCCTACCTGATATATGTGAATGGATCTCTGAAGAATCTGTTGTTTCTATGATGATCCAATGATGAATTCTCCATTTCTTTTTTGATCAGGGATAAATCTAGTGCATTGATAGTGTTTCATGATCAAATAAAGATCTACCATCAATAATGAATGTTAAATGGCTATTGATTCATGAAAAATAACTCTAAACCCCTACTTTATGGAATTTTGATGATGAATCCTTAATCCTTTCCTAATTACTTATGAGATTGGTGGAGGATTCTACATAAAGATGATAAATCTCTTGACTAGAGAGAATTATCAATAACTGTTGTTGTTCTGAGGTAAGTTCTTTTAGAATGATCATAATGAGACCTTATACTTCTTATATATCATCTTTAATATCTTCTCAATTGATGTATTGATAATGAACCAGTGATCATTTTCTAGGTGTAAGGATATATTTTAGAATAAATGATGAATTCATGATAAATTCTTCAATCGACACTGAATATGATGAATTGGAATCCCTTCCTTTTGAATTTCGCAAAATTGGTTCCATTGAAGTACTCAATATTTTGTGTAATTCAATAATAAAACTTATTGAGTTGGAATCTTCTTAAATTATCCATTCTAAATATATTTATTTAAAAACCAGAACTGAAGTTAGGAATCCTGGATATGTAATCTCATTCTATATGGGTGTGTGATGTGGTTTGGTCTTCAATCCTTTGAGGAAACATGGATTACTTCATAAAAAACATTGAGTTTGGGTTTTCCATGCCATTTGGAGATATTTTATGATAAATATTCCTTAGTTTTGTTATTGTGTTGGTTTGATTGTTTTCTAAGAATAATTATGATCAAAAGTGGGTGTGTATGTGTTTTTAGACCATGAGACCCATTTATGATACTTATCTCCATGAGAATTCCGGTATCTTATTATTCATGTTTTTTTATCAAATGTATTTTAGATTAAGACTATTATATAATAATTATATATTATTTATAACTTTTTATGACCTACAATATTATGGGTGTTACCCTACCATTGGATGTATTATTCTTGGTGTTCGAAACATGCGGAGTGTTATGACATCGTTATCCCTTAGGGGGGGTGCACGAATTTCGACAATGATGTTAATAGACCCAAACACAAGGTGTGAATATGATGATTCCTCGTTAATTTAATGTTATTCACTTGATTCCTAGTGGATCCCATATATAATGATTAGTCGATTCCTAGTGGATGTCGAGTAGCATAAACATTCTATGCCTAGTGGATGATGAGTATCATGACTCATTTTATTCTTAGAATATTCTAAGTAGAATGCTTAGATGGTGACAAGAATATGTCAAGTATTATGTTTAAACTACTTTTTTATAGTTCTTGTTTACTTCTGATATCTTTGTATTCTGTCCAGCATGGAGCAAAAGTAGGTATGGTCATGGATCATAGTGGCTTGGTTAGCACACAAGTGCTTATTATGCGATTTTCTCTCTCTTTGGAATTTGTTTTATCATGTAATACACCTATTATAATTTTTAAAATTTATTAAGATGCATTGGTGCTATCTTACTTGGTGTTATTACTCACACCTTGTATGAGAATATTAGTGCATTTATATGCTTTATGTATAGGGATCCATGAAAGGGAAAGGGGTCCATGATGGATGGTTGATTTATGAAGCATCAAGATGGTGGAGAGACTAGGACTGACATCATGGGGGATATGATTGTTTTATTTACATATTTATTTCACTTATAATCTATTTTTCTTTCCACTTTCTAAGCCCTTTATTTATTTGTAGTGATCATATTCCATCATTTATCATATTTTATATTGATTTTTACTATTTTTTACTTAGTGTTATTATATTTTATTTATATTATTTATTAGAAGGATATGATTAAAATGGTATAGTCCCTAGGCTAGATGTGTTCAAACCCTCGCTACTAGTTGAAAACCTCTTGTGTATAGGGAGGCACACATAAGGTTGTGTAACTCTCTGGATCAATCCCGAAGGTTTGGGTTAAGGTGTAAAAAAATGGTATCAGAGAAAAAAATTTTTCTTTTATTTTTAACCAAACTGAGACATGTTAAAAATGAGATAGAATCTGTGGGAATCAAGTAGGATAGTTTCCATGTTCTTGGCTAGATCATGTGTAACGAACCTATGAGTTACCATTGATATGATTTTAGTTACTATTTTATGGGATTTCGGGTGCATTCAAACATCATGAGTAGGCACATAGAATCACATGTCATATATATAACAGTTGTGTATTATATACTAGTTATTTAATTTAATGATTTATGTATGTTATCTATTCAGGATTGAAATATTTTTAGTATTGTGTGATATATCAACCTTTCATTTTTATTATGATATATTTATGATGGCATTAATTAGTTAAACATGTGCATGCTGTTTTTTCTCTGTGTGTATATATATGAATATGACTAACATGTATGGATGAGTGCCTTCATTTTTACTCCAAAGGATATACCTTAGGTTGTGGGTAGTTACCTATGATAACATTGTAAAAGTATAATATTTTAAAAGAATAAAATTATATTCAGTATCATGTATGATACACAACACCGAGCTTAAATGGACCACAAAATGTTGTTGTTTAAATATGTCTCGTATAACCTAGTTATTGATTTGGTTGGTAAGAATAAGAATAACCACATTATGAAATGTATATAAATTTCTGAATTAATAAAAATGATTTTATTAACACTTAAGAAATAAGAACTCAATTTTTTTGTGAAGTCATATTATGCTTCAAAAATATATTTCCTTCAAACAATAATTTTACTGGTTTTTATAAGAAAATATTATATTTAACTTTCAAAAATTTTAAGAGACTTATTTTATAAAATTTATTTTTGAAATAAAATTTTCATAATTACCCTATAGCGAATTTTAATTAATTTCCTTAAAATATTGATTTTTTTGATGAATAGTAAAAAATACATATTTTTATTGAAAACTGTATTTTTTTTCAAGAATATAAAATTTTACATTTCTTTTTAAAATGGTTTAAAATTAAAATAAGATATATTATATTTTTAAAAATCCAATTATTATCATTGTAATCTATTTTATTATAGAATTTGTTATACAAATATTTTTATTCGTAAAAATCATTTTTTTTCCTAAAAACTTTTTTTAGTTGCATTCTGTGTTAATATCTTAAATTAATTCCTACCACTTCTAGAAATTGAACCTTGAAAAATTTATACCATATTTGGAATCATTAGGTTCAATTTTTTTAAATATATTACATTTATTGTTTTTCTAATATGAATAGTTTACATAGTAAAAAAATTACCATGGTAAAGTTAAAATGAGTTAATGAGGGTTAAACCCAAGTTTTAAGGTCACCATTTTTCATTTTAATTTTTTATTTGATGAATGTAATTTTATCCTTATCACCATAGGAATGAGATTTAAGTTTTATGTTACACTTTTCCACAAAAATAACTGATATGATATTTAAAGTAATGAAAAATAAAAAATGTCACTCTCTTACGTTTAATTAATTCTTATGTGTTTACATAGGGATAAAAGATAGCTATGGAAAATATTATTGGTTATTTTTATAATAATGAAATTAGTATCATTATAGAAATTTATTTATATTTTTAGTGATTATATAATTACTTTAAATGGTTATGAAACACCAACATAGTATTTCTTCAATCAATACAAAATAAAATAAATTATTTTAAAAATATTAAAAGTTATATAATTTGATTTATTTATAGTGCTAAAAAATTATAGATTAATATTAAATATTAGTGATGTTAAAAGGGTTAAATTTTAATCCCATCATTATCTTGTTGTCTTTAAAGTCAAATTAAATAAATAGTGTCAAAATGACATTAATTATTTTTTATGAAAATAATATTTTAATAAATTATTTAAGAATCATAAAAATATTGAAAGAGGAAAATTTGGATAATATATAGTATAAAACTCCATACTTTGATCATTTATAAACTAATTTTCCTTTTATAAGTAAAAGTATAACCCCTAAAGAGTGAAAAGGTCATTATTGAAATTAAGGATAAAATAAGTTAACCAAGGGTTTAAACCAAATGATGAGGTTTGAAATACCACTTAAACCTTTCCAAATGTTTTTGTTTGATTAGATTTCAAAAATATAATAACTTATTTTTTTTAATAATTGGCCATTTGGAATCATTTTTAGAGATAATATATTTATTATATGTTAATATTTTAATAAATTCCAAGAGCACCCCACCCCTCACTTAGAAAAGGGAAGCAATCCTTTCACTTATTTACAAAAAAATTATCCTACTAGGTTGAAAAAATCCTATAAAATTTTCTTCTACTCTCCCATATCCACTAATTAGTTATTCTTATCTTCTTAATAGACCATTCCAAGGGTCCTTATGAAGTGATCTAATAGAGGCCTATAGAAAAAAAGGTAATCATATTACCAAACCTCTTTAAATTTGTTTCTTATTCTACATCCTCTAAATATTTTATATTATTCAATAAAATAAAAAATTAATAATATTCAATATACATAAATATTATATTTTTTTATAAAACTACTTTTATTCACCAATTTTCAATCAAATGGGAAGTGAAATTTTCATTCGTGTGTATGTATTGATTACCGTATCCACGTAACGATAAAATTCATTTTCCATAACCATATTTCCTAAATTTTTATTATAATGGGTTTAATGTATATATATGATATTTATTGAGTAATTATTCTTCTGTAATTATAATATAACATTTACATTCTTATCATCCAGTCTTTTTGAAAATTAAAACGCCACTAATGCATACGTGTGGACTACCCCCTCCACCAAGTGACGAAATACATTTTTCATTTACATGTTAAATTATTGGTAATAAGGATAGATTTAATGAATATATATATGATATATATTATATAATATTTATTATAGGATTTTTAATTGTTTTTTACCTTTCTTTCTTTCTATCTGTCAGAAATTTAAAACAATATTCATGCGTAAACATGACATACCGTCTCCATAAATAGTGTAATTCATTTTTCAAACTATATATTTTATTGAATAATATAACTATATATATATAATTAATATATATATATATATATATGATATTTATATCATTCATAAAATTCAATATAATATGGAACCATGATCAAAGAAAAATGATCATAACTATTGAACCAAAATTCTCATGAAAAACAAAACACGTAACACCTAGTAACATATATTTTGGTATGAAATTGTTAACAAATGTGTGTTAAAGCATTATAAGTGAATCATATATGAAATTATAAGTATTTATATTATTCTTTTATGTAATTATAATAAATATGAACTTATTATAAAGTAGGTTATAGTGCTTTTTAATTAAGCAGAACTCGAGGTAAGGGTTTTTTCATCTAAAATTGTTTTCTTTGGGACTTATATTATGTTAGGAACATATATTCTTTTTTCAGGTTAATAGATATCCCACTTGATATTTTATATCACAAATCTCTTTATTTTCATTACATTTAATGTTTTATTTGAATTCATTATTTATTGTGGCTTAAGATTGAAAAGTTACCAAACCTATAAGGGATTTATGTTATAGTCTCATTATGTATTGAGATTGTTTATGATTAATTTTATGATACTGAAATTTAATGATCTACCTCTACAGAAACTAATAAATTTTATTTTCCTATTGTTATTTATCTTGAATACTTATTAACATTCATTTTCCTTAATTTAAGTACTCAATAAACCAAAATACTATTTTACAGAAAACTTATTTTATTTCTTTCCTCGGTTGAAAACACCTATTTATTATATATCCATGACTTCAAAAAAATAATGTTTTTAATATTATCCTATTGTTATTTAAATTTAATTTGACATATGATTTATTTTTTTAGAAAACTTTTTTAAAATGGAATATTGTTTTTATTTTCTAAATAAGGTACTTTTTTCCTTTTTATAAAAGTAAGAAAGTAATGTTTTCTTTAAAATTATATTGTATGAGTAGAATTTCCCACCATCCTAAACACTCAATGATTTTATGGTTAATTTATATGTTTTTAATGTTCTTATCAAAGAAAATATATGTAACATCCTGACCCAAACCATAAGTTCTGAGCTGAAATGCTAGATGTCATTAGGCATACCTCCCCATATGCTAGAGGCTGCCGAATAGCTATGAGGGTCTCGAGTGGAAACATGGGGAGAATATAACCTCCATATATTTTAATGAGACTGATAAATAATAAAATCAACATATAAATGTAATAAAATAATCAAAGTATAAGTGGAAGCTAGAAGATGGCATACATGATGCAATAACCAAAAAAGGATCTCATGTATATTTAAAGGTAGTAAATAAAGGAAAAATAAGAAATCCCACCCATATGACATCAATAAATTACCACATACTCCAGATCCATCATCTCAATCATCCACCATATGGACTTTTCCCTTCACTGGGTCTCTGGTCATGAATTCTACAAGTGCATTGAAACTCATGAGTAGGGTGTTAGTACAAGAATCACTAGGACAACACCAACAACCCTTAACAAAAATGTATAAAATATAATTTTATTCCATGAATATAAATACGGTACATATATTAAAATAATATATCACACAATTTATATACACAAGCTAGGTCCTCAGGGACCATCTCTACCTTCATCAGCAATATTCTCGGAGAAACATACCTACTTTGGAACAATGTCGAATGGAACATCAGTAACTATTCTGACAAATAACATATTTGGAATAACTCAAAATCATGTATGACACATTCCTTCTAGTAGGGATATCCCAAGTACCTACTGACCACTGTTAAGCAAGTCCCTCTTAATAAATAGTCCAGAAGCATGTGTCAAATCTTACATGCCAACCAATGTCAAACACATCCCTCTCATAGGATAGCCTAGAATTATGAAAAACATCCCACTTGATAGAATAGACAAATATATATATATTGACCAAATATCTAGCATATTCCACTCAAAGGATAGTTTCATACTGGTGAAATTTCTCACAGGTCATCCATGTCGACCAAACATGTTTCATATCTCGCAAGGTCACCAATATCCATACTTAAATACTCAACTGAAGTAGAAAAAATAAAATATATATGATACATAATATATAAATGAAATATAAAACATCACATAAAGTCAAACAACATAATAATAATAGTCATAACAATTCATATGCAAAAAACACCAGCACATGTCAAAGGTTACAGACACAGAAGCGTCATGTTATCAAACATCAAATATAGGTCTCATGGGCCACACAAGATTTTTATGAAACTCATTCCTTTACATAGGTTATTCTATGATTAATTGATGAAATTTTTATCTAAAGAATTTATTGTACATGGGATATTCCATCATAAAATATTTTTACAACCCATATCTTTTTCATTGGTTATGATATAGTGATTGTTTTATGATCTTGTGGAACACATATCTATGATTTTCATTATACGATAGGTGGGAATGAAATTATATATCCCTCCAATGCATTGGGTAAAGATGGATATCTCATGAGATAAATAGGACTAGAATGAGGAATGAACCCATTTTATTAAGGAAATATATCCACAATAATAGTCTTGTGAGTGAACCTTGAAAACTATGATATAATGGGGAGTGAACTCAATACACTATTATAGTTTTGAAAACGATCCTTGATTACTAGGTAAATGGTTTTATTTTCTTATGTGTATTCCAAAAATCTCTGTGTGATGTAAATTTTATGCACTCATGGATTATAGTTTTTGATTCCTTTATGATTCATCAATTATGTCCTACCAAAATTTATTCCATGACTAAATATTATGATTTATGATATACAGTGTATGGTTTTCAAATGTTGACATCATGTTCTCATACCATTATGCTTATGTTATGCTTATGTTATATTTGATATCTCTCTTGTTTACTCATACTGAGCATCTAATCTCACCCTTTATTATGCTTCCTTTCCCTAGGTTATGAGTGGATATTTTTTTTATGATATATCTAAGAAGGGTACTAATTATGAAGTAATATAAGAGCATGGTGATTTTTAGAATGTTGGATTTACCTTAGGCATGACATGAAGTTGGTTAGCATTGGTTTTTTTGATAAATATGGTGGTTAGAAGGTGTATTAAGTAAATTAATTTATTTATTTTATAAACTAAACCCAATACCAACTCTATAAATGTATTTTTATAGAAAATATCCATTTTTAGTCACATAGACCTGAGATATTAGAGAGGAGTAGTAATCATCCTTCTTTGGAATTATACAACTTCAAATATGGATCATCATATAAAGATCAAGGGGAATCAAGCCGCAGATAGAAAATACTATGGGATCATCACCTTCATCACTAATAGATGCATATTTTAAAAAGGATTGATTCATTATCAAGATAGAGAACTTTATTTGTTGGTTTTACACCCTTGTTTTATTTTCAAAACATGTATTGTTTATCTAATTTTATTTATGATGATTTCCATTTATCACTCAGACCCAATTATTTATTTATTTATTGTTTCTTGATTTATCCTTTGAGATTACATAATTATTCATCAATGAGTAGAATCCAACCAAAATAATGTTCTTGATCATCCCCCATATTTGTGTTTTACACTTTTCTACCTTTTTCTTCATGTTTTCATTGTTAGTAATCCTTTGACTGGAAGTTTGATGAGTACCCAGAAACCGATCATTTCTCAATTAGTCTTTGAAACGATAAATTATTTCCGTGGGTCTAGATCTAGGATCGATAGCATCACCAAGGTGTGATACAGTGTGATAGAACACTATAGATGATAAGAGGTAGATCAGGGGTTCATTGTTTGAGGTATTCAACATTTGGTGGAGCAGTATGATGGAATGTATTCTCGAGCAAATCAAGAGGCCAAAATCCAGCCATCGATGATGGATCAGGCACAATCAACCCAAAATAAACGTTCTACAACACGATTCATGATTGAACCAGTAGTAGTGGTAGAATGGGAGAGACGCATTGAACAAGTGGACCATTCTAGAAAAAAATAACATACATGGAGTGTATTATAGGGAACACACACCGGGCAGTCCCCTTCCTTCTGTGGCTAAGGTTTTGGGTGGAGTTAAACATCACACATCATATATGACCCATACCCATGATGTGAAGAGGTATTGAAAAATTTGAGTGTATCCCAGGAGTACACCAGCACAGACATGGCTAGGAACATGGGTATGGTTAGAGTACACAAACACGTCCATGTACTCATACATGGTTAGGGTACCTAGACATCGCCAAGTACATGGGCAGAGTCAGAGTACATTGACATAGATTGAAGTCAAAAAGCAAGATTTTGAAGAAATAGTTAGGCTCAAGTCAGCCAAGACATATCATGTATACTCAATACACACCATGAAAGTTTCTATGATACTTTCACCTTGTGTGTCTCTATTTTCAAAAATTGGATGTGGGATCCAATGTAGAATATCCTGAGTATTTTTATCCAAATAATGTGATGATAGTCATTTTTTGGCATCAGAGATATGACATGAGGTGTTTTGAGAATGACACATCTTTTAGTGATTCTTATTTAGTGATAGTAATTGGTTTGATCATCAGTGTGTTACTAGGGATGAAAACTCCCATGTCGCACTAAGGTACATTCCCCCATAGTATTTACTCATATAGAGTTGGAAACCCTCCATGCAATAAATGAAATGATTCATCTATCTAAAGAGTGTCTCCTACAGTCTTCATTCTTTGGCAGGGAGCTGGTCCTCCACGGGAGATCCATCCACCTCATCGATATAGAATAATCGTGAGGTATAATCCCTCTATATAGATTCGTATGTGGTTATACAGGATTATAGGAATTATATATGGACCTTTGGATCTATAGGATGAATCATCGTTCTTATATGGTCTGTGGAGATAGAGAGCCCCACTCACTTTCTCTTGGGATTTTTTATGAGCATATATATATCTGGTTACACTTCCCTATCACTTAGGGGTTTAGCTAACTATTGTATCTTTATACTGATTCATTATTTTTTTAGGGTATCTTACTAGGTATGTATATACTCAAACCTACATGTGTTTTTCCCACATGTGTTGTGTCTTATGTGGATGACAGAAAAACCAGCGGTGACCTTGGTGGACAAAGTTTCATAGGAACATATTTGTACTTTGTAGAGAAAATAGTGTTCTGTGATCGAACTTGATGATTGTGATATGGACTCTTTTCATTATCCCTTTTTACATTTTTGTTAGGTTGAAACGTTATTTCTAGTTATGAATGTATTTTTCCACTTTACACTTTTTTTTACAATGATAATCTAATTTAATGATTTTCTAGAGGTTATTACATGCATGATTTACACTCTATATTTCAAGTATTTCATTATGTATTTTCATTATTTCAAAGAGATCGTTGTGTGTGTGTGTCCCAGTATATAGTAAAAGGCCTCCCTTTTTAGTATTTCCAAATCTGTACTTTTATTTAACCCCTATCCCATTGGAGGTAGGATTGGGGTGTCTCACTCAGCTAACCACTGACCAATTTGG
Organism: Viscum album; assembly: GCA_963277665.1. Taxonomy (NCBI): domain Eukaryota; kingdom Viridiplantae; phylum Streptophyta; class Magnoliopsida; order Santalales; family Viscaceae; genus Viscum; species Viscum album. The sequence continues at coordinate 596,039,594 of OY728134.1, read as the reverse complement.
CTCCAGGGGGTTGAGTCATGATAGAGTGATATCAAAGGTGGCCTTTCCCATAGTTAATTGTTTGAAGTTATACCTTCTTGTGATTATTGGTATAGGAAATTAGGGAAATGGTGTCAGGGTGTCTCAAGTGTAGCTTTCAAACCATAAGACCTAATGTTGATGTGGCGGTAGATGTATCCATTCACCATGACTCTAACTACCTATTTATAGACTCATCATATAGATAAATTGGTTGTAGATATCAATTGGTATATGAATTGTATAGATTGGTTCTTTTGAATTTCATGACCCTCATTAGTTATATCCTCATATATTCTCATCTAATCAAGGTACATATTGATAAATTTTAGGATTATTATACAATGAAAGCTGGATAGGTTGTCGATAGAGGATCGTGACAATGATTACTTGGGTGATGAGGCCTTAGTTTAGGGACCTACTAATGATGTGTTTCCCCTAGTGGTTTAGGTTGAGGATTGATTGTGTGTGGGAGATTAAATATCACTTCCAAGTGAATATGATGATGCACACATTATTAGCATGTTATGTGAGTTCCATAAATAGATACTACTAAGGTTTCATAGTGATATAAACCTTTAGGTAGCCTAGTATTAGCTCTGGTTGGTGATCTGAGTCTTCAAGATTTTTCAGACCCCACTGATTAGATGGTTTCTCTTGTGGCTATCCATCTTCATGGAGAACTAGGGAACTGATAAATTTTGATTACATAGACTCGTGATTAGATTATTCTCTCATGGTTAGACTTCCAATACTTATTCCATGATGAGTATTTCCATTCATGAATAAGCTCTTTGGGAATTATAGTGATTCTCGAGCATCATTGGGATGATATGTTGACTGATGAGTATTTTGTGAGGTTTATCAATCTCACATGATACTCCCTCAATATTGTGGGAGTTGGATACATATGGGAATGAAAGTTTTAGTTGGGCCTTCTCATAGAAATTTGTTCTAGTTTTGTATCCATATGAATTACTTCTTATGCTAGAGTGTTACAGTGGGCTCTGGTTACAAAGAGATTCTTAATAGAGGGACATCAGGAGGTTAGAGAAAATAGTGGAAATCATGGGGTTGAGTCATTAGAATCTTCTAGCACGCATGGATCCTCATGGTCTCAGGGAAGGATACGTCATCATGTTAGACTTAGACACATGGATTTATAGTTCATGGTTCTAATAGAGGATCTGACCATCTAAGAGAGGGGTGATTCTATTATTGTGACATAAAAGGTGACGAGGATCATGATTTCTTGACTTGATATACTAAGGAATGCATAAATTCAATTGATGTACTACTATGATTTAGGCATAATCATGATTAGTGTTCAACTAGATGTGTTTAGTGTGGCGTATAGGGAGATGGTTCTAGCAAAGGAGCAGGTGTAGATCCAAAGGGAGGATCTTATGGTGGTGGGAGATGCTAATAGAAATCTCTATCACTACCACCTGGTAGCCCATGCTAAGATTAGGGGGATTGTAGTCATGTAAGAGGGAAGTTGTAGGATTTTTAGGGATATGACCAGGCTTCTCATGAGATGATTCTAAGTATGATATGCATCTTTTCTACTCTTTATCCAATAATTATAAACATAGGGTTGAGTTATTATGTCATATAAATATCCCTCATATAAGGGATATATCTTCCAATTGATTATTTAGGAAAATAGATATGGCTAAAGGTTCCTAAAAGAAGTGATTCTTTTATATCACACATCTTCTAGCAATGTGTGTTGGTGTTTTGTGGAGAGAGTTTTCATGGGACATTTTGGTCATCATGATGAAACCTTATGATGTTATATTTGGTATATATTGGATGTCTTTGGTGTGTTCCCAAATATAATATCATCACAATAGATTTTGATGCCTTGATTCAGATGGTATGAGGTTCTCATTTGTCAACGATAGGGATCTTATGGATGAGTGGGTAGGTATTGAAAGTAGGAAGTTTCAACCTATCAACCATAAGTTGTAAATTTCAGCCCTTGGTGTAGTGGGATCTTTAGGAACCTAGCCCCTAGTGGTACTAGAGGATTATATGGATGTTTTTCCAAAATATTTCATGGGAATACCTCTATAGTGGGAGATATAATCCTACATTGACTTACACCCTAATAAGGCATTGATATCTTCTATGGAATATCATATATCCTCTATTGATATTCAAGAGATGAGGGTGTAGTTAAAGGACATTGGAGAGAAATATTTTATTGGACTAAGTGTATACCTTTGTGTAGCTATATTTTTCTTTTTGAACAATGTGGACATAAGTTTGAGGATTTTTGTTGACTATCATCGCCTGAACAAGGTAGTGATAAAGACCAATTTCCCCTTGCCAAGGATTCATGACCTCTTTGAAAAATTATAAAGTGAAAGTTAGTTCTCAATGTTTGTTATCAGGCCCATCTACCACTAGTTGAGGGTTCAAAAGGATGATATTATTCTGAAAATATTCCAATGTCTCTACAGATACTATGAGTTCGTAGGGATTCATTTTAGCATGATGAAATCCCCTTTTGTGTACATGGATCTTATAAACAATATATTACTACTATAATTGGACCAATGCAAAGTTGTATGTATAAATTACACTCTCATATACTCTACATCCAAGGTAGATAATTTAGATAACTTAATATTGTACTAGAATTACATTAGGGAACCATATTTATTGTAAACTCTTGAAGTTTCAATTTTGGATCCCTGAGTTTTTCATTATATGAAATGTAAAATATGAGAATGGTTTAACTGCGGACCTGGTGAAAATTGATATAGTGATTACTTGGGAACCACCCACGAGCATGCTAGAGGTATGAAGTTTCCTTAGATTGGAATGTTACTAGAGGAGTTTCATGGTATAATTTTTTAAGGTATCATCCCATTTGACTAACTTGATTTGGAAATGGAATTTATTTACCTAGATTGAGTAGTGTTAGGAGGCCTTTGAGGAGTGGAGGCTGAGTTTGACTAATACTCTTATTTTTAGACCACCAGAGGAGGGAGTTGAGTCTGAGTAGTTTTTCAATGCCATTAGAGATGGCCTAGTTTGTGTATTGATTTAGAGATAGGATGTGATCCCTTATAAGTGGAGGCTGTTAATACTCAATGAGAAGAATTATGTGCCCCATGAGTTATATTTTTTAGAGGTAATATTCACCCTAAATATGTGGATGCACTATCTTCTAGGGGAGAATTTTTTTACTCAGACGATAAAATTATCGGGTAAGTATTCAATTAGGAAGATATCTACATAATAAAGATGAATTAGTTTGAGTTCTTATAGGACTAAAACATTGATATAGTATATTATTCTGGGAAGGGAAACATGGTGGTAGGTTCCCTTAGTAGGAAATCCTATTCATTCCTGGTGGAGGAGGCATCTAGGAATTTTGGTTCATTTTAGTTGACCCTAGTGAAGGAGAAAGTTGCATCATATCTTTAGTCAATTTTGGTGACTCCACCACTTCTTCATCATGTGAGAGATTCCCATTTGGGTTACATCAACTATGAGGTTTTGTATGACTGAATATCTTGAAGAGATTCATGTGATGGATTTTAAAAATGTGGTGAGAACATCATCCTTTTCTTAGGATGGATGGTGGATTCGGTCATGTTGTGTAATAAGTTGTTAAGGGAGTTTCACAATTATCCTTTTTCTATACATCCTAGTTTGGGAAATAAGTAAAAGGTCAATAAAGTGTAGTTTTTTTTTGTGATGTCAGGAGATAGGGTGTTTCCAAGTTCGTCTATAGATGTCTCTCATGACAACAGGTAAAAGCTGAAAATAAAGTTTCAGTAACTTTCAGTCAGCCTCTTGTGAGCCTATAATGGATGTGGGATGGATACTAATGGATTTTTTGAGGGGGTTCTATAGATAGTGAGATGACATGATTCTATATGGTTGTTTTTTTGACTCACTTACCAAATCCTTACACTCCCATTCCATCATGGAGAAGAGTTTTGTTGAGAGTTTATGGAAGTTGTATGTGCGGGAGATCATCAAACTTCAAGGGGTATCAATTATGATCATATATGTCATTATTGGTTAAAATCTTGGTTATGGTGGGGTTTTAGGAGGATTTAGGGACCCAACTATTAATGAGAACAGTTTCTCAACCCCATTTGGATGGGCATAACTAGAGGACTATCCAATTGTTGGAAGATAAGGGATATCCTGTGTGTTGGACTTCAGATAAATATTGGAGGATAAATTTACATTTTAATAGTTCTCTTATAATAAAAAATATCTCTCTATTATTGGAATAGAACATTTATAGGCCCTTGATCGCACTGTGATTCACTTTTTATTTCACCCTTACATCACTATGTTGAACTAGTTTTGTATTGTAAAGTAAAATTATTATAACAAATTTCACTTAATTATTGACTCAATTATATTTTTATCACTTTTAAAAAGGGTAATTAAACTTGTTTTGATTATTTCATTGTATTTGGAGGTGATTTAGAGGATCCAGAATGAAGTTCAAGCAATGCGGCCCAAACTGTGAAGGGGCCCAAGAAACTATTTGAACTAAATCATATATTGAAACTAATCAGTGCATCCAATTTGGATTCATTTTTAAATAATTATCCAAAATTACATGAGATACATCTATTTTAATGACACAAAATCCCAATTCAACCATTAAGGGGCCCATCCAAATCGATCTGTCCAAGAAAATGATCCTTCTCGAAGTCAAAAGTGGTGTTCTGTATTTCGGTTATATCATGAGATATGGAACCCCAAATGATGAAAATATTTTTTTTTTATATTCAAGAGGTGGGGAAACAAGTTTTTATTTTTTAAAAATATAGATAAGACTATTTATATTCCTAAAATCATATGCCAATTAGTTTTGCAAAATCTATGTTCCCCAAACAACCTTCCACTTTGCTTTTAAATTGGAACCTTGGGCACCTCATTTTTGAGTTTTCCCAAGAGAGTGAAGTGATACAAATTTGGATTTCTAGAGGATTCAACTCATCCAATTTGAGGTTTTGTAACACTTAATACTCATAGGGATATCCGAAGTATAGAAGGAAATCCACTCGAGCTTCCTCCTCCTCTCAATAATGGGCTAAATGGTGCGTGTTCATTGTGAGGGAGCTATAAATATTGTAAATAGAGTTAAGACAATTGAAATTATAATGTTTTTATGTATTTTGGTTTTGAAAACATTTCATTAAGACATATTTTACTTCGATTCATGTTTGAATTCATTGTCCGATTAAACAAAATGGAATGATCTTTACTTTTAACTGACTAGTATGAATTTTTGAGTGTGTGACTTGGGTTGTTCCAATTGGACAACACAGAAATCCTTTTATTCCCCAATAATGTGAGATTTAAATTTTACTTAGATGTTATTATACCATGAATAAGGGATAACCCTTTGGCTATAAAATTGTTATGTCATGGTTTGTTTCAACATGCATTCATATAAATTCTTGGAAAGTAATTGGGATTCGGATTAATTTCAAACAAAGGCTTACTTAAAACCTTAATAAATTTATAATAATGATGATATTTAAATGTGTGTAGTAAAATTACAAGTAAACTTCTTTCTTTTATTTTTTAAAACCCACTTGTTTTTAACTATTGAACTCTTTCAATTAAGTCATTTTATTTTTTAAAACGTTTTCCAAACCACCCCTCTTTTATTACTTTTTATCAAAAGAAATACACAATTTAAACCTACTAAGCTCCTTGAGAGACATCCTAGGGTATTCCCTATGTTATAAATAACCTTTAAAAACACAATCCATTTGACATTCCATGACAATGTGGTAAAATTTTGGCACCGTTGTTGAGGAGTGATTTGGTTTTTAGAATTCGTTTTTATAAAAACATTGTGTATTTTGTAAATATTTGTGTTCTTATTTTCTGTATTAAATTGTAAGTTTTTCTTTATAAAAATACCTTTTCTAGGACTTGTGTATGACGTGATATTTATAATTACTTGGCCACAAACAATACTTAGTTTAGTAAATTCATTTAGAATTCAATTCCTTATATTCCCAAAGATATTTTTGGTATATGGTTTTAAAAAATTAGGACATAATTCATAATTCTCAACCCATAAGAATAAAAAGTTGTTAATACTAAAAAAATATCCATTTCTACTATAATAAAAATCTTTTTAATAAAAACATGAAATGTTTCCATGAAAATTCTTTACAACATTCATCTTGGACTCTCATTTTCTCTTACCCATCCTTATACACTGTGAAACAATTTTAAAACATAGGATAAGGACTATAAGATCAGTAAGGGGCATAAAAATAAAGAGAGAAACCATTAGTCCATGAATAATTATAAACAAATGAATTCATTTTCACAACGACATACTTTTCACCCAATAAGTATAATATAGTTACTTTTTTAAAACATTAGATTTTTATAATACATAGAAAACACAACTAATACCATAAAGGTAAATTAGGGCACTAATTACTTAATATTTTGACCCTTTCAAATACCATGTGATTTTTAACTCTCACGACTACATTATAATGTAACCCTCATGGCTACCTTACAATATAACCCTCACAGCTACCTTATGTTGTAACCATTAGAGTTACACTAGAGTAACCATACGGTCGACCTACAATATAAAAATAACCAATACATTAGATGGAGATACAAGTCCCATATTTAATCATAAAACATTCCCATTAACTACAAAATAATAATAAAATAAGAATAATTTCATAAAAATATAATTTTTTTAATTTTGTAAAAATAGAAATTTAAAAGATGATTTTCAAAGAAAAGTCTCATACAAATATCATATATTTGAAGTGATAATTGATAAAAATAATGGAATATTTGTACACACAATAAATCCACATAATACGACTTAATATAATAAAAATTTATTTTACAAATAATCTTAGTACTATATAATCAATGAAGTAAAAGGTTAACCCAAAGAATAGAAATTGGGTTAAGAATTCCATTAGCTCGAGTTTTTCTTACTTAAAAAATGTTAAACCCTCATGTATAATAGTTTAAAGAGTTTTATTAATATATTATATAACCATATTTATTTTTTATATTTACATATATGATAGTATTATATCATCTTTCCACCCATTTATTAGTAATATTTTGTTATTCTCATTGTTTAGGTGAATTTATTTCACGGTTTCCATGGTTGGTTCATTATGGATTTTCTTGTCGATTGGAAGAAAAAATACCGAAGTGGAATGAAATGATTTTAATATGTTTCCATAATTTTAAATGTTATAGTATTTCATTTTTCTGATATGATGATGAATCATTAGATAAAACATTAATGAAAATGATTTAATTTATTTTGGTAGTTTTTACGATCATCACAGACTTATATAATTTTATTAATTATATTGTTTATATATTGGTTATAGAATATTAAATAGCTTATAATATGTATAATAAAATATTATTTTACCATAATAATGGTTTTATGTCCATCCTTGAAGGAGATAATTAAAAATGAAATTGTATCATCCACGATGGCGGTAATTTGACACATCACGAAGGAGGTTTTCATTTTTTGACTAAAAGGGAGAGGATAAGAAGTTTGATAATGAATTTTTACATAAGCATGATAAAATTATATTATATATAGGATATTTGAGTTTTCATGACACATTTATAAGGGTAGGTGAAGATATTATAAGAAAATAAAAGGAATTGAATATAAAATAAAAGAAAATGGAAGAGGATTTTACCACTTGAATTCTCCTCCTTGTGATCCTCCTTAAGGCCCTTGGTTTTGGAATTTTGGTGAGACCAGTATGTATTGGATGTTTTGAATAGTCCTGGGAAGATAATTGGGTAGAAATTAAATAATATACAAGGCTTTGAGGTGTGAGGAGAAGAGGTGGAGAGGGGTGGTATTTATAGTGGAGGAGAGGAGTGTTCTCTCATTATTATATCCACTAGTTTCTTATTTTGGATCAAGAATATGAATAGTCTGAGAATTGAAACTAATTGTATTAAATTAATAAAGGATAATCGTAGATTATTTTTATTAAAAAATTTATGACTCAATGAATAATGTATTTAAATTCTAATGTATATATATAGTAAATTATTGTATTTTACCATTGAAAAAAATCAAGTATTTTAGAAAAATTCCAAAAATTCAGAAAAACCATTTTACTAAGTGTATAATTCAAAAATGAAATCCATTTTTTGAATAATTGTTTTTAAATATGATAAACTTAATTTTTACTTAAAATCATCTTTTATTCGAAAAATACCATTTTTAAATTATAACTGATTTTATTACACTATAAAAAATTAATCGATGTCTCATAAAATTATATTAAAATCATAAAACAAAAAAATATTTATTTATGATTATATTTTATGAAAATATATTTTCTTTTAAATATTTATATTAATTATAAATTTTTTTTAAATGTTTATTACTTACAAAAATACCAACAATTAATTTATCATTTCCAAAACAATTATTTTCTTATTCCGTAATATAAATATATCATGATCAGAGTTATAATATAAATATTTTTTTATACTCTCAAATTCAAGGTTACTATTTTATTAATATATATTCATTAATTATAAATTCCACTTATTTCATTATACATTTATAATGAAATTAACTATTTACTTCCAAAGTGAAAACAAATTATTATATAAGTACCTGGGTCATTACATTATCTCCACCTTTTGGAAATTGTATCCTTTCAATTTTTACTTACTTACTAAAAAAGTGAGGATACCTTTCCCTCATATCATTTTCAGATTCCTATGTTTTATCTTTAACCATGTGGTTTCTCCACAAAACCTTAACATGGTGAATTACCTTATTCTATAATATTTTATCTCTAAGATCAAGAACCTGAACAGATTTCTCTTTATATGAATGGTTATCATCCAAATAAACTACTTCTCGCCTCAAAACATAATATAAATCTGGAATATACTTTCTCAACATCAAAACATGGAAAACATATTATACCTGAGATAAAATCAGAGGAAAATCTACTTAGTAGGTGAGTGGTCCAAATTTCTCAAGGATTTAATAAGTTCCAATGAACCATGGACATAGATTTCCTTTCTTACCAAAATTAATAACACTTTTCCATGTTGAGATTCTAAGAAAAACATGATCACCTACTTCGAAAGAAAGGTATTTCCTCTTGTTATTTACATAAATTTCCTTCCTGTTCTGAGCTATCCTCATGTGTTGCTGGATTATCTTCACTTACTCAGCCACTTCCTCTACTAATTATGGTCTCATAAACTTCCTTCCCCCTGACTTCATCCCAAAATGCTGGAGTTCGACACAACATTCCATATAATTCCTCAAAATGTTTCATTCGTATATTGGAATAAAAACTATTATTATAAGAAAACTCAGCTAAAGAAATATGATGATCCCAAATTCCCTGGTAATACATTGAGAAATATTGAAGGATTCTCTCCATGGTTTTAATTGTTTGCCTGGTCTCTCCATCAGATTGGGAATGAAAAGAAGTGATGAAATTTAATTATATGCCCAATGACATCTTAAGGCCTTTCCAAATATTAGAGGAGAACTTGGGATCTCAGTCAGATATAATGAATAGAGGAACTCCATTTAATTTGAAAATATATTTGAGATACAGTCAAGAAAGACAATCCAAAGACATAGTATCACAAATAGGAAGGAAATGTTCATATTTAGTCAGGCGGTCAATAATAACCCAAATCACATTATTACCTTGAGAAGTATTTGGTAGTCCCACCATGAAGTGCATGGATATATTTCCCATTTCCAATCTGGCACTGGAAAATAGTGAACCATCCCCTTTGGTAGTTGTCTCTGAACATTAACCTATTTACATGTCAAATATTTCATGGTAAAATTTGAAATATATTCTTTCATTCCATCTTACTAGTAATAATCTCAGAGGTCTACGTACATCATAGTACTACCTTGATGAACTGAAAGTTGAGACTTGAGAGATTCACAAAAAAAATTCTTTCTTAAACTAGTAATCACTAGGCACGCATAAACTCTTCCAAAATATTAAAAATAATCTTTATTAATGTTAAAGTTTGGAAATTTACATCTTTTAACCAATTTAATATTTTTCTATAACTCAGGGTCTTCCTTCTATGCTTACTTAATTTTTTCGGATAGAGATGATTGAATTGACACTTGAAACAAAACAAAGGAATTTACTACACCAAAAACATCCAAGAAAAAATCCATAAAATCATTAATAAAGGGGTTATGTTCTAAAAGTAACTTGGTTAATGTAGCATGATGTTTTCAACTCAAGGCATGTGACACTTTATTTTATTTTTGGATGGAAATTGAGCATGAAATAATAATCCTTTATCAGATCAATCCATCTTATCTTACTCATGTTCAATTCCTTTGGGGAAAATATATACTTTAAACTTTTATGGTGAGTATATATTTCACATCTGGATCTGTATAAATGCTTCCTCCAAATTTTCAAAGAAAAAAACATAGATTTAAATTCCAAATCATGTGTGGGATAGTTTAATTCATGATATTTTATTTGTTTTGAAGAAAAACCAATTACCTAATCATTTTATATTAGAACAAAACCATTTCCCTTCAAATAATCATCACTATAGATAAAAACTCTCCCTTTCTGGAAGGTAGAGGATGAACTGGATCATTCAAAAATCTATTATTCAGGTCTTTAAAAACATGAGTTGTTGGTTATGATGATGAAGATAATGGTATGGGCTGATGAGGATGATGATTTTAGTGATGTGATGATGTGATTGCGGTGACGATGATTATCTGGTGATGTGATGATGGCGGTGAAATTGGTTTGATGGTTTTTGAATTTTAATTTTTTTTACAAGGTGTGGGTTTGATGTTTAAAGTGGGTGGGGGATGGTTTATTTCCTTGATGGGATGTATATGGATAGTTTTGTGTTAGGGTTCACAATTACCCCTTAAAAGAGTCATTTGAAAATAAAATATATATATATATATATATATATATTGGGGTATATTATTCTATCCAAATAAATTTAACCCCTTTTATGTCAACATATTTAGTAGGATAGATAATCATGAAATGTTTTTAACTAACAGTCAGTAATAACATAATAATCCAAGAAAACTATGGATATCAATAAAATTTGTAGGTCTTTTAAATTCATTAAACACTATTGTTCTGGTGGGATAAATTATTATTCCATCCTTATTTGAAATGTTCCCTATAAAATAAATATGTTACAAACAAAAATCACATTTTCCAAATTTTTCGTATAACTTATTTTCTTTGAGAGTTTGTAAGAAAACCCTTAAATGTTTTACATGATCCTCATAACTTTTTGAAAAGCCCAAAATATAATTGCCAAAAAAACAATCCAATTATCCAAATATTCATAAAATATGCCATTCATAAGATCCATGAATACAGTAGGGACATTTTTTAAACAAAAGGGCATAACAACAAACTCATAATGCCCATATCTAGTATGAAAATCTATTTTTGGGATGTCATCCTCCAAAACCATCAGCTGATGGTACCCATATCCAAATTCAACTTGGAAAAATAATAAACTCCCTATAGCTGATCAAAAAAGTCCTCGATTATGAGGCAATGGATACTTATTCATAATATTAATGATTTACATAGATCTATAATCAATGAAAAGTCTCATGGAACTATCTTTTTTTTTAAAAAAAATAGGAGCACCCCATGGGGAAGTGATAGGAATAACAAAGCCTTTATCAAGGAACTCATATAACTGATTTTTCAATACTAAATGTTCTAATTCATCCATTCTATTAGGGGGTGTTGAAATTGGATTATCATTAGTGTAACACCCCAAGCTTCCATGGTACACTTCTCTTTGAATAATACAGTAGCATGTGTTGTGAGCAACTTCGAGTTCTAACACACACCACAACCAATCAAACTAACTGTTATGAATAGTAATACCCACTTTTGGAAATTTTATAAATGATATCTCTCAAAAGGGACTTCATTTTTGGATTTTTAATATCTATATTATCTTAGGGTGAAATTTTGGTACTTTTCAGATAACTTTAATATTTTGATGAATAGTGAAAAATAATAAATTTTAATTAAAAACACCTTTTTAATAGAAATAATTAATACTGATAAATTTATAATTTGAGTTGTTTTAAAGTATATTTAGAATATATTTTCACCATTTATTACAATTTTGGTCATTGGACATAATTTCACAATTAAACCGAACATAAACAAGTGTCAAACTTTTGATAGTTACTATTTCTTAAAAAAACGCTTTTTGTTTTTACAGCAAGAATTACTTTTATATTAATTTCTTTCACTTCTGTGTTTTGAATTTAGAAAAATGGATTCCATTTTTAGAATCAGGAGGTCCAAATTGTGTAAATAGGTAACTTTTATTTTTAAACATTTTGAATAATTACTTTGGTAAATAATTTATTTACCATGGTTAAATGGTAAATCCGGTAAATAAGGGTAAAAACAATATTATAATAATAATAAATTACCCTAAAACGTGTCCTAACCCTATTTCATGATACATGTCCAACCATGGCTATCTTCGGGTTGATTTTGGGACCCCATGGATCCACTTGTAAGTGATAATGACATTTTATATTAATTAAGTTAAAGTAAATACACAAATGACATAAGCATATATCTTTTAGAAAAAAAAAATTTCCATAGGGTTATATATGATATATTTTAGACTATAAATATTCATTAGAAAGATAAAAATATTTCATACTTAATGGTATTTTATTTATAATTTTTATACTTTGAATAATTAATTTTTTATGACACAATAATGAGGTAGTATTTTATTTATTAATGAAAGAATCAAATAATTAGTATTATAAATGTTAAAATAAATATAATTTGAAAGTTTTGATGATATAAACTAATTTTATGGGTTAATATGACATGTTATAATTTCTTAAATGAATTTTTTCGAATTAATAAATTTTTTAAGACTTTAACAAAAATCAATTATTAAATATTGTCAAAATTGACATAAATGAGTTTTTAAAACAAATATTATATTATTAATTGATATTCTATTCCTGAAAATATACGTTTCAGCCAAAGGACTTATATCATGATATTTTTATCATTAATGGACCACTTGGGGGGACAATTTAATTTATATAGTATGTTTATTAACTATATAATATGAAAATACAAAGTGACATGGTAAATGTCAATTTAATTAACTAGGAGTTAAAACTAAAAGATAAGGTTAATATAATGACCCAAACCAGTCTAAAATCTATTGGTTGAAAGGATTTAGACCCATCCCCACCTTATACTTTCAATAATCCACTTTTTATCCATTAGAAACCGAATATAAATTTATTATAAAATAATACTTTAAGTTTTTTCTAAAGAGCCCCTCCTCCCCCATATAAAAGAACACCACTTCTGACCAATTATTCACACCTTCAAAGATTTTTTGATCGGCCAACCCCTACCCAAATATTCTATCAAATTCCCTCACTTCAACTTATAGGCAATAGTTTGATCAGAAATCCAACCTATGGAGCCCTTTTAATCAAATCAAAAGGAAGAACCCGAAGAAGATGTAATGTTTTCACCACCCTCTTTCAAGTTCCTTTCTTCTTCAACTTCTTATTTATTTGCTATTTCCATTAAAAAATAATAACTCCAATATATTCTATATACTGTGATGTTATTATAAATATAGTACAACCATATTCAATATTCTATCCATCATTTGAATGACATGTCACCATACGTGCGTACGTACGGCTTACCGTCTCCACGTTGTGGTGTAATTGTTATTCAAAACATTATTATTTGGATCGGTTTTAAAATGATGTGTAATTGATGTAAATAATACATATAACATGATAATGATTCTTTATAAATGATATATCATCCAATTATATATTATTTTAATATCAAAAGAATGATATTATCGCTCGTGCGTACGTACGGACTACCGTCTCCACGAACGCGATGAGATTCATTCCCCATCGTATCCATGCAAGTATAATTCTCATTTGATGATTAAAAATAATGTTTAAGGACTTGATATCATTCTGAATATGAATAAGATACAACCTATCCATAACAAACACGACTTATGTAACAAAACATATAAAAGAAAACGAGTAAGTTAACATCTGAAACGACGATAATACTAAGATATTATTAACAAAGAAATGTTAAAAGATCATATATGATATCATATTAATGTATATGATACTTTTATAATTTAATAAAAATTATTTCAACATTATATAAGAGGTTAACCTACCCTCAACCAAGGAAAAGTACAAGGTAAGGGTTTATTTTACAATCTCTTCATTATCTGAGGTTGTTTATACATAATTATCTACTGGGACCTCTTTATCATCCACATCCATGTTTCTTAAAAATGTATTTCAAAACATTCTTACTATTTTCCAGAATATGGGTTAAAGTCATTTATAACCTTGTTTGACTTTTTATAATATTTTTATAAAGGAATCTTTTTTTCGTTTTCCAAACAAGGTCCCTTTTAACCTTTTCAACAAAATTAAGGAAAGAATGACTTTTTTTACTTATACGGCGGGTGCAGCTATTTTCTACCGTTATAAAATCGTCGAATATTTCCTTACAAGCTTATAATAATATTTTCAAAGTAAATGTTTTATTTTATAATTATGTGACTATTAAATGATTTCAAAATAGAAAGACATATTTCTCTATAAAGAGTTTTGATTTCATCTATGTCAACATGCTTTGATGGATTTTAAGTTTATTTGGAGTTGATTTATTATGATACAAAAAATCCATATTTTATTGAAGGTTTTTGTGATATGTTTGAATGTGGATGTGCTATTTTTATACCATTCATGATTTATGGTTAAAGTATTGACATTTCGTATGCTAGTTTTAATACGAATGTTTATGATATATTTAAACCTTTTCATATGAGGAATGTATTGGACTTAGTAAGTGACGGGTGGAGCCCGCTATAGGTCCTCAATGCATCGGTAGGTCTCATGAGACAACTAGATGTTGAATTGGATTAGGACCTTTCCCAATTTGATTTATGGTTTTGGCTGTGGCCTTAATCATTTTTAGACGTCTTGTCTGAAGCCTTGAAAAAATGTTTCAGAATGTCCGGCATTATACATTCCCTCATTATGGAAATAATATTGATGGTTCATGTGGTCATTCGACTAGTATAATAACCACGATTATGTTTTATTATGGCATTATTTACTCAGCTCATATTTTTGATATAAAAGTATTCATGTTTATTATTGGTAAAGGCATGCAGTTTGAATTATTCACCATGCTTAATATTTATTTTATTTTCCGTTGTATTGCTTACCCATACTGAGTGTTTGAGCTCACCCCTTTCGCTGTTTTATTTTCTCCAAGATTCCATGAAGTGTATTGTGATTGATATACAGGGTTAAGCTAAGGGAATAATGGAGTTCATAAAGTATTTTTTATGTTGGGTTGTATGTTATAAGGTGTAATGTAAAATTCATGTATGTAATCTATTTTCCAAAACTGCTAAACCGATCGGTCCTTTGAGACTTGATTCCTTATAATCAAGCCAATGTATTAAAATAATGAACAAACTCTAGGTAACTAGGGTTGGGGTGTTACAGTTGGTATCAGAGGAAGTTTAGCAATAACCATGGAAACTAGATTTAGATAAACTCTAATTAGAGCACATAGACCTAAGATAGACTTTGAGGATTAGTATATAAGAACTTCATAGAATTTTGGTATTGTAGAGATTTTTTGATTTTTCCAATTAATACATCCCTGTCTAGATACGAGCAGTTAGAGGCAGCTCTGGCACAGATGTACCTAGGGGTAAAACCCAAAAACACTACTTTGAGCTAGACACGAACGGGAACTGGTGCACGACAACGGGCCTTGCTGCACTCTTGGTTATGACACTCCCAGGGGATATGCTTAGGATAATTCTCATTTTCATTACAAACCATTATGAAGGGATTATGAGTATATACTTAATCAAATAAAACATTTTTATGATTATGGATTATATCCATAAACATTTCAATTTACGTTAGGTATTTTACAAGTTTGGAATTATTCATTGCAATTCATAAACTGGCCTAGTGTATGCCATCGTATAGAAATTCCACCCAGTAGAAATAATGTGAACTCCAGCAATACATATGATCCAAAGAGTAAGAAGGATCATATGTTCCATGGTATTAAGACAAAATTTAGAAGTTAAATGGTCTCTCATGTTTTCTCAAGATATGAAGAAATAGTATCATGTGTTAATAAGATAAGTAAAGAATTATCTGAGCCTTATGACTTTGAAGGGAACCAAGAGAAGAAAATTATTGAAGAGAGAAAGATGGATAAAGGGAAGAGGGAAAAGGATAATTTTCCCATATGTGATAAATGTGGGAAGAAACACCATGGAACTTTCTTAAAGGGAATGGGAGTTTGTTATAAGTGTGGAGAAAAAGGACACCAAGTACGTGAATGCAATGGTAAGAAAAAGGTTTCAAATGAACAATGCTTCATCTACAAGGAGTTAGGACACTACGTGAACCAATGTCCAAATCATCAGAGAATTCCACAAATGATGCTATTTGATAATAATCATGTTATGATACTACATCAGATGAAGAAGAATAAATAGCTTTCTTATGTTGTTACTATAGGATTATTTCATTTTACTGTTGTATCAACAATATACTAGTTATATGAATTATGGAGATAAATAAGGATTGTATTGCAATACTATTTTATTGAGGATTTGAGATTATATGGTTCTAAGAAATGTGACTTAATAGTGAGCTACACTTTTGGTAAAATAAATGGTTGAAGGAAACCTAATACTTAATATGGTCCCGATAACGTGGTAGTGATTTTGGAATAATAGATGGTTTATTTGAATAAATTATATTGGATATTTTTGACTACCTTGAAACTGATTAATGATTTTTCATTGTTGGAGTTTAAAACATTTTTGGATAGAAGGAGTATATACAGTGTTCTATAAAGAATAAGGGAGCATGGATGTAATTAATAGTAATTCAGGATATTACCATGTTTTAAAATAATACATGATGAAGGTGATCACATGTTATTACATGGAAAAAGGATCTTCATTGTGTTTAACTTCCTTATAAATTTTGGACTCCGAGTTTGGATAGAAGTAATTTGGACAAGTCTAAAGGTTGGAATGGATTATGTTTGAAAGGTTATTTTTGGATTTTTATAAAAGGACAACATGCAGACCGTGTGACAACCCATCGCGTCAGTCAAAGCTATGGGAATCGAACCCACAACCATAGTGCAATTGGGATTTATCACCTACCATGGGACTACGTGATGTTCCTAGATGGTATAATGTTGTTTATTTTTTAAAGGGTCTGATATGTGAATTATAAATTCATTATATTTGGAACCCTATACTGTAACGCCCTGACCCCAGTTACCTAGAGTCGGTGCATTATTGGGTAACATTGTCATGATCACAAAAGATAAAGTCTCGAAAGACCGATTAGTTTAGTAGCCTTGGAAACACTAGATACATTCCTAAGTCTTAAATTACATCATAAAGTTAAACAAAACTTCAACAAAATCTTGTCTTCATATCCCCTCATACTATCCCTGCAGGTCATTCATAATATACTTATTCACATCCTGGAAAAATTAAAACATTGGAAGGGGTGAGCTCATATGCTTAGTAAGGATAAAAATATAGTGAAATCTTTAATAAATAAACATAAACATTTAAGGCAATGTATAACTAAAAAAAGCCTTTTAAACATGAACTTCAACATAATATGGAAAAAGTAAAATTAGATAATGCCATTTACTTATTCACATGGATATTCTATTGGTCGAATAATCACATGAAATATCAATAACCACTTTCATAATGATGGAATTCATAATGCCAGACTATCATAACCACATAGCCAAGGCATCGTGCCAAGACTACAAATAATATTTTGTCAAGGCCTCGTGCCAAGACACTAGTTTGTCTCATTAGACCTACCGATGCATCGAGGAGCTATAGCGGGCTCCACCCATCACTTATTAAGTCCAATGCATTCCTTATATGAAAAGGTTTAAAAATATCATAAACCATAACTTAATTGAATCACATAAAACATGCATAAAGGAAACATAAGATTTTAATCACAAGATATCAATACAACACAATGATATAATAAAAACTTTATCAAAACCAATTTCAATACCAAAATAAAATAAAAGTAAAACATGGTATTTATTTTTATTTTAAAAAAAAATATCGCTTGTAGAGGAAGTCAAAACACAAATAATGGTCACGGCGGTGGAGAAGTCGTTGTCGCCGCATACGTACGACAAAAAAACATTCCTTTTTGTCATTTAGTAAAATGCTTCGTATAAAAAGACTCCTTTTTAATAAACGTAAAAGTCAAAGGGGTTTATACACCATATAAAAGAAAGTTGTGTGTAAAACAAAATATGCCTCAATGAAAGGATATTGAGACAAAGTCCCTTACAAAGAAATTTTTTTAAATAAAATAGATCTATTATGTGTATTCACTATAAGTACACATAAATAAAGTGAAAATACAAGATAGGACATAATAATATCATGACATAATTTTAAAGTAGGATATTAACCCAAAAAATGGAAATTGGGATAAGAAGTTCCCTTACCTCATGTCCGACTTGACTCGACCATTCTTTAACCTCATTAATAATAAACTAGAGTTAATTTATAATTTCATTAGAATATTTTTCAAGTTTATTATTCCGTTTATATCACTTATTACCATGTTATGAACATTATGTAATTATTTAAGTTAATAACGGTCGTTTTATCGATCTTTGGTACATGAGTCAAAAATAAACTTCTTATAATTACAAGTTCATGTGGTAAAATATCCATTATATCCAGAATTTTATTCATTATGTAGATATCATATATATCATATATATCCAGTATATACATGCATTTATAATATTACATAACATTTAGAGGTAAGAAATGAAATGCATCGTTCATGGAGACGGTAAGCCGTACGTACGCATGAACGCTACTTTCATTTCTATTTCGTATGTAATGGAATGAAATTATAATTATATAAAGGTATACTATTATTAAAGTATAATATAATGTATAATACCATTTACTCCATCCTTTATAAATCCCACATATGGCATTAACGATTCAAATCACTTTGAGGGGGCGGTAGTCCGCACTTCCTAAAATGAAATTATCGCGTTTATCCATAATGAAAATCATAAAGGTATGCCATAAATGAAAAATAAAGAATCATAAGGAAAAAAACATAATAAATATCATATATAAAAATAGTTCCATCATAATGATCACCATGAGAGGTGTTAAAAGAATATTGAACAATCATCGTTTCGTGAGGCAAAAATTTTCCAACCACAGAAACAGTATGTTCATTAACCATTAGAAGAAGGTGTGTGTAAGTGTAAATCAAATACTTCTCATAAAAACATTCTAGTATATTTAAGATACTGGTTTTGTTACCAAATAATGTAATAAAAAGTGTTTAAGGGGTTGGAGAAGCAAAATAAAACAAAATAACATAAGAGAAGACATTACCTTAAAATCGGGTAACTCTTTTTGATTTGAGCTCAAAGGATTCCTTGGGAAGACATCTGCCCAAAGTGAGGCTTCTAGGAGTAAGGGTGGGATGTGGAGAGACAAAATGGGCAGGGGTTGGCCGAGCCAACGGCTTGAGAGGTGTGGGTAAGGTGGTAGAGGTGGGAGCCTTTTATAAGAGGAGAGGAGGGGCACTCTTGGAATGTTATAAAATGTTACTTTACTATAAAATGAGTTTCGGATTTTAAAGGTCCCACACTTATATATTTAGAGTATAAGGTGATAAGGGTTCGAAATCTAATCATCCAATAGGTTTTTGACAAGTTTAAGTCTTAGATTTTACATTATCTTTTCATTTTATTTAAATCGTTAATTAATGAGGTAATCGCTGCATCATCATGGTGTCATAAACAATTTAATTTTTTTAATGTCTAAAAATTATAAAAAAAATCAACATGTTGGAAATATTTTTATATTTCTAATGAATATTTATAGTCAAAAATATGATTTGTATAACTCCATTTAAAAATTGTTTTAGTAAAATAACTCATATTTGTGACATTTTTATTTTAACATTAAATAAAAGGTTTTTAATGTCATTTTCCTACCAAAGTGGCTCCATGGGGTCCCCAAGTTGACCCATGGATTGTCTTGGTCGGTCATGACTCATAAAATAGAGGTAGGACATGTGTCAAGGTCATTTTATATTATTATAACTTTTTCATTACCTTAAATTACACTAATTACCTTTAATTGCGATTAATTAAACTTAAAAGTTACTATTCACCAAAAAAATTATTTTAATCCCATTGAAACACATTTTACTTCCTAATGAAAACCATGTATGTCATATTTTTTAAATTAATTACACATAAGTGGTAATGTTTCATTTACATGAAAATTTAGTTTTTAAACTACCACTTAGTGGTTTCACTATTCATCAAAAATTGAAGTTTTTCAGAAAAATACCAAAAATTCACTCTAAGCTATATTTGATATTCCAAATTAAAAAATGATGTCTATTTTAAAAAATTCAAAAACATATAAGTTGAATTAATTAATTTAATAATTAATTCCCGCTGTCATAACTAATAGCGTGTTTTTAAGAAAAAATATCAATCAAAAGATTGACAATTTTTTAGGTCCAATTTCAAAGTGAAATTATTTCTAATGACCGCCATTGGATAAAATGGTAAAAATATATTCTAATTATAATTTATTAGCACTCAATTGTATAATTTATCACTATAAATTCTTTATATTAAAAAAGTTGTTTTTACGTAATTTTTTTTCTATTCATTGAAAATTGGAAGTTCTCTGAAAATTACAAAAAATTCAACTTAGGATAATTTCGATATTCCGAATACAAAAATGAAGTCCATTTTGAAATATAAAATTTATATAATTTCAAAAAGTGGGTATTACTATTCATAACAGCTACTTTGATTGGTCGCGGTGTGTTAGAATTCAAGGTTGTGTACAACACACACTGCTCTATTATTCAAAGAGAAGTGTACCATGTAAGCTTGGGGTGTTACATTCTCTCCTCCTCCAATAAATTTTGTCCCCGCAATTTGAAATTTTTCTTTGAAAAGAAAATGTTGAAAATAGGAAATACCTTTGTGGAAAACCCACATCGGAAATAAGGTTAATAAAAATATAACTTTAAAATAAAGAAAGATAAGTATAAAGGTCAACCGAGATAACCCATACTAGGATTCTATGAAAATATGGAAATGAAAAAAAAATAAACCATCAAGGTCTGATGGGGAGTTGTAGAAAATAGGATTAAGAGAAAGTTAACCATAAGAAAATCACAAACTTGTGATTGTTTAAACGGTCATTGAATCCCTAGTTGGAAAAGTTAACCAGCAACATTTTTGTTTTAAGTTACCTTTTATAAATTTGAGGAATTTATTTAGGAGATTTACTAAGAACGTAAGGGAATATACATACCTGTCATGTAGACTTTCATTCTTTAATAAATTTTTACCACAAACCCATCTTTTAATCTAAAAGGTAATAGAACTCAAAAATATTCTATTTATAATAATTGTATAAGGTTACAAATATTAACACATACCATTTAGATTAGGAAATTTTTTTTGTAATAACCAGGGACTTCCTATAGGCTAGTGGTAGGTAATAAAGGCCTGTCGCACTATGGTTTTGGGTTTGATTCATGCAGCTTTGTCTGACGCGATGGGTTATCCCCCGACCTGCAGGTTGTCCTTTTCCTAAAAATATAGTATTATAATATTCCAAAATTAATATTATGAAATGTTATAACCTTAAACAATACGATCCAAAGTTCAACATAATCCATTCCAACCTTTATAGTTATCCAAAATACCTCTACCCAGACTTTCTCTAAAAGGTCTCAAAATTCCAAAATCAATTGTAACATCAGATTCTCCAAACAAAGTAAAGTTTCTCTTGTTGTCACATACTAAAAATATGATTACCTTAATCATACTAAAACCTTAATGAAATCAAAAAGTACTGCAGTACAATCCTTATATACATCACATTATTCTTATAACCAGAATATAATCCTTGAGTCCAAAAGCACCAATACATTAATTATTCCACTTCAATTGTAGTGACAACATAAGATTGTCCTTGATCCCTTTTCCTTTACTGAGGTAAGTTTCTTGGACTCTTAGGAAATTCATTTGCATAATTCCCCATTTCCCTACAATTGTATCATTCATCATTGATAGCCTCTTTCTTTCCCTTTCAATCACATGCCTGGTGATCTTTTTCTCCATATTTATAACAAACTCTCATTCCTTTTAGGCATGTACCAGGGTGATTCTTCCAACAATTATCGCATAATGGAAAATCCTTCTTTCCCTTTTTCCCTTTATCTGTCTCTTGTTCCACCATTATCTTCTTCTCTTGGTTTACATTATTGTCATAAGATTTAGAGAATTCATTTTCTGTCTTGATAGCACACGAGAATATATCTTCTTATGTTGAGAAAGATTGTGATACTAATACTGGACGGAGAAATGGTTTTAACCCATCAAATAAATAATCTATCTTACTTCTTGGGTTATGTATATAATCTGCAGCATGTATTGCTAACCTTGTAAAGTTATCCTCATATTTTGCGACATTTTCATCCTCCTTCGGCCTCAGACTCAGAAATTGCCTTTCCATATCTGCTCGATGGTCACGAGGAAAGAATTTTTATAAGAAAATCTCTTTGAACTCCCTTCATTCCATATTTGATACTTCATCATCTTCTTTTATGTTTTGAATCAATGACCACCATTGATCAGCATCTCCAGTGAGGCAGTAAACTGCCATGATAACATTTTCCCTTTCACTACTCCCCAAGGCATGGAATATTTTCTCTAAGGAATTTATCCATTGCTCAGCTACTAAGGGATTTGTACTCCCATTGAATGTTGGTGGTTGTTGCCTCATGAAGAGGTATAACATTGATCCTACACATTGCAGATCAGGGTGCTCCATATGAGTAAGGTTATTATTCATAACCTGAGTGAGTTGTCCGAGTATGGTAATAAGTTGATCAGCACCAATTGTATCTCCAGCTCCACAATAATTATCTTGAGCAGCAGGGAAATCCCTACACGGATTTTGTGCATTGATACAGTTTTCATTCCTCCCACTAGGCGCCATTTCTAAACAATGGCATAAACTAGATTAGTTTATGAATCAAAATACATAATTCCATACTTGTAAAACACTTCACATAAATTGAACTATTTATGGATATATTCCATAATCATAAAAATGTTTTATTTGAGGAAGTATATACTCATAAACCATTCATAATGGTTTGTAAAGAAAATTATAATTATCCTGAGCATATCCCCCGGGAGTTTCGTAACCAAGAGTGCAGCAAGGCCCGTTGTCGTGCACCAGTTCACGTTCGAGTCTAGCTCAAAGCGGTGTTTTCTGGTTTTACCCCTAGGTACCTCTGTGCCAGAGCCGCCTCTACCTTCTCGTATCTAGACAGGGATGTATTGCTCGAAAAACTCACAAAATCTCTATAATACCAAAAATCTAGGAAGTTCTTCTATACTAATCCTCAAAGTCTATCTTAAGGCTATGTGCTCTAATCATAGTTTATTGCATAACATTGGCATGATCACAAAAGATCAGGTCTCGAAAGACCGATTAGTTTAGTAGCCTTGGAAACACTGGATACATTCATAAGTCTTACATTACATCATAAAGTAAAACAAAACTACAACAACATCTTGTCTTCATATCCCCTCATATTATCCCTGTAGGTCATTCATAATATACTTCTTCACATCCTGGAAAAATTAAAACATTGGAAGGGGTGAGCTCAGATGCTCAGTAAGGATAACAATATAGCGGAAGCTTTCATAAATAAACATAAACATTTAAGGCAATGTATAACTAAACAAAATCCTTTTAAACATGAACTTCAACATAATATGTCAAAAGTAAAATGAGATAATTCCATTTACTTATTCACATGGATATTCTACTGGTCGAATAATCACATGAAATATCAATAACCACTTTCATAATGATGGAATATATAATGCCAGACTATCTTAACCACGTAGCCAAGGCCTCGTGCCAAGACTACAAATAAGATTTTGTCAAGGCCCCGTGCCAAGACACTAGTTTGTCTCATGAGACCAACAGATGCATCGAGGAGCTATAACAGGCTCCACCCGTCACTTATTAAGTCCAATGCATTCCTTATATGAAAAGGTTTAAACATATCATAAACTATAACATAATTGTATCACATAAAACATGCATAAAGGAAACATAAAGTTTCAATCAAAAGATATCAATACAACACATTGATATAATAAAAACTTCATCAAAACCATTTTCAATACCAAAATAAAAGAAAAGTAAAACATGGTATTTATTTTTCTTTTAAAAAAAGTTATGGCTTGTAGAGGAAGCCAAAACACAAATAATGGTCATGGAGGAGGAAAGGTCGTTGTCGCCGTATACGTACGAAAAAAAACATTCCTTTTTTTGTTTAGTAAAACACTTTGTATAAAAATATTCCTTTTTAATAATTGTAAAAGTTAAAGGGGTTTATACACCGTATAAAAGAAAGTTGTGTATAAAACAAAATATGCCTCAATGAAAGGAGATTGAGACGAAGTCCCTTGCAAAGAACATTTTTTAAATAAAATAGATCTATTATGTGTATTCACTATAAGTACACATAAATAATGTACAAATACAAGATAGGACATAATAATATCATAACATAATTTGAAATTAGAAGATTAACCCAATGAATGGAAATTGGGTTAAAAAGTTCCCTTACCTCGTGTCCGACATGACTCGACCATTCTATAACCTCCTGAATAATTAACTAGAGTTAATTTATAATTTCTTTAGAATATTTTTCAAGTTTATTATTCATTTTCTATCACTTATTACCCTGTTATGAACATTATGTAATTATTTAAGTTAATAACAGTCGTTTTGTCGATCTTTTGTACTTGAGTCAAAAATAAACTTCTTATAATTACAAGTTGTTCATGTGGTGAAAAATACATTATATCCAGAATTATATTCATGATTTAGATATCATATATATCATATATACCCAGTATATAAATTAATTTATAATATTACACAACATTTATATGTAGGAAATGAAATGCACCATTCATGGAGACGGTAAGCCGTACGTACGCATGAACGCTACTTTCATTTCTATTTCATATTTAATGGAATGAAATTATAATTATATAAATTTATAATATAATTCCTGTATAATATAATGTATAATACCATTTAATCTATCCTCTATAAATCCCACATATGGTATTAACGATTCAAATCACTTTGACGGGGCGGTAGTCCGCACTTCCTAATATGAAATTATCGCGTTTACCCATAATGGAAATCATAAAGGTATGCCATAAATGAAAAATAAAGAATCATAAGGAAAACATAAATATAATATATATCATATATAAAAATATTGTCATCATAATGGCCACCATGAGAGGTGTTAAAAGAATATTGAACAATCATCGTTTCGTGAGGCAAAAATTCGCCAACCACAGAAACAGTATGTTCTTTAACCATTAAACGAAGGTGTGTGTCAGTGTAAATCAAATCCATCTTATAAAAACATCATAGTATATCTAATATACTGGTTTTATTACAAAATAAAGGAATAAAAAGAGTTTAAGGGGTTGGAGAAGCAAAATAAAACAAAATAACATAATAGAAGACATTACCTTAAAATCGGGTAACTCTTTTTGATTTGAGCTCAAAGGCTTCCTTGGGAAGATTTCTGCCTAAAGTGAGGATTCTAGGAGTAAGAGTGGGATTTGGAGAGACAAAATGGGTAGGGGTTGGCTGAGCCAAAGTCTTGAGAGGTGTGGATAAGGTGGTAGAGGTGGGCGCCTTTTATAAGAGGAGAGGAGGGGCACTCTTGGAAAGTTATAAAAGGTTACTTTATTATAAAATCAGTTTCGGATTTTAAAGGTCCCACACTTATATATTTCAAGTATAAGGTGATAAGGGTTCTATATATACTCATCCAATAGGTTTTTGACAAGTTTAAGTCTTAGATATTACATTATCTTTTCATTTTATTTAAATCGTTAATTAATGAGGTAATCGCTGCATCATCATGGTGTCATAAAACATTTAATTTATTTAATGTCTAAAAATTATAAAAAAAATATCATGATGTAGGAAATTTTTTTTTATTTCTAATGAATATTTATAGCCAAAAATATGATTTTTAGAACCACATTTAAAAATTGTTTTAGTAAAACAACACATGTTTGTGACATTTTAATTTTAACATTAAATAAAAAGTTTTTAATGTCATATTCCTACCAAAGTGGCTCCATGGGGTCCCCAAGTTGACCCATGGATTGTCTTGGTCGGTCATGAATCATCAAATAGGGGTAGGACATGTGTGAAGGTCATTTCATATTATTATAACTT
Source organism: Viscum album (assembly GCA_963277665.1). Taxonomy (NCBI): domain Eukaryota; kingdom Viridiplantae; phylum Streptophyta; class Magnoliopsida; order Santalales; family Viscaceae; genus Viscum; species Viscum album. Next base: position 596,013,038 of record OY728134.1, on the reverse strand, counting down.
TATCTTTACCTTAAATTACACTAATTACCTTTAATCGTGATTAATTAAACTTAAAAGTTACAATTCACCAAAAAATTATTTTAATCCCATTGAACCAAATTTTACTTCCTAATTACAACCCTGTATGTAATATTTTTGAAATTCATTACACAGAAGTGGTAATGTTTCATTTACACGAAAAATTAGTTTTTAAACTACCACTTAGTGGTTTCACTATTCATCAAAAATTGAAGTTTTTCAATAAAATACGAAAAATTCACTCTAAGATATATTTGATATTCCAAATTCATAAATGATTTATATTTTAAAAAATTCAAAACATATACATTGAATTAATTAATTTAATAATTAATTCCCGTTTTCACAACAAATAGCGTGTTTTTAAGATAGAATATCAATCAAAAGATTGACAATTGTTTATGTCCAATTTCAAAGTGAAATTAATTCTAATGACCACCATTGGATAAAATGGTAAAAATATATTCTAATTATACTTTAGAACCACTCAATTGTATAATTTATCACTATAAATTATTTAGATTAAAAAAGTTGCTTTTAAGTATTTTTTGTTCTATTCATAGAAAATTGGAAGTTTTCCGAAAATTACAAAAAATTCAACTTAGGATAATTTCGATATTCCGAATACAAAAATGAAGTCCATTTTGAAATATAAAATTTATATAATTTCAAAAAGTGCGTATTACTATTCATAACAGCTACTTTAATTGGTCGCGGTGTGGTAAAACTCAAGGTTGCGTACAACACATGCTGCTCTATTATTCAAAGAGAAGCGTACCAGGGATGCTTGGGGTGTTACATATACGATTAGGATAAATAGAGTATTTTTGAGTTGTATTATGTTTTGGTGTGAAAGATGAGTTTGTGGTAGAAATTTATTAATGGATATAACTCTAATTATAAAGTAAGTATATCTCATTATGATCTTATCCAATCTCATAAATAAATTACTCAACATTAAGAAAAGGAACTTAGAAAAAACAATGTTGTCCTAGATAGTAGCTTAGATCATCACAAATTTATGGCTTTGTGATTGTTGGCCTTTTCATAGCCATGTTCTCTACCAATCTCCATCAGATATTGATGGTTATATTTCTCTTCCATATCCATATTTTCTTACATGGAACCCTAGTATGTGTTATTTTCGGTAACCTTCATACTTACGACTCTTTATTTTAAATAGAGGCCTCATTAATCCATTTTTCGATGTGGGATTTCAACTAAGATATTTTTAAATGTCAACCCAAATTTTCCAATACCGAGAATAAATTTTGCAGAAGAAATTTATTGAAGGAGGGGAGAATGTAACACCCCAATATTCCATGGTACGCTTCTCTTTGAATAATACAATAGCATTTGTTGTACGTAACTTCGAGTTCTAACACACACCACAACCAATCAAACTAACCGTTATGAATAGTAATACCCACTTTTTGAAATTTTAAAAATTTTATCTCTCAAAATGGACTTCATTTTTGGATTAAAAATATGTAAATTAGCTTAGGGTGAAATTTTGGAACTTTTCGGATAACTTTTATATTTTGATGAATAGTGAAAATTACTAAATTTTAATTAAAAACAACTTTTTTAATCGAAATAACTAATAGTGTTAAATTATGAATTTGAGTGGTTTTAAAGTATATTTATAATATATGTTTACCATTTAATAAATTTTTAGTCATTTTACATAATTTCACAATTAAACCGTACATAAACAAGTGTCAATCTTTTGATAGTTATTATTTCTTAAAAACACGCTTTTTGTTTTGACAGAGGGAATTAATTACAAATTAATTTCTACCACTTCTATGTTTCGGATTTAGAAAAATGGATTCCATATTTATAATCATGAGGTGTAAATTGTGTAAATAGGTAACTTTTATTTTTAGAAATTTTGAATAATTAATTCGGTAAATATTTTATTTACCATTGTTAAAGGGTAAATCCGGTAAATAAGAGTAAAAAATAATATTATAATAATAAAAAATTACCCTAAAACATGTCCTAACCCTATTGGTTGATACATTTTCTACCATGGACATCTTTGGGACGATTTTGGGACCCCATGTATCCACTTGTAAGTGATAATGACACTTTATATTAATTAAGTTAAAGTAAATACAAAAATGACATAAGCATATATCTTCTAAAAAAACAATTTTTACATAGGGTTATATATGTTATATTTTCTAATATAAATATTCATTAGAAATATAAAAATATTTCCTACATAATGTTATTTTATTTATAATTTTTAGACATTGAATAATTAAATTTATTTATGACACAATAATGATGCAGTATTTTCCTTATTAATGAAAGAATCAAATAATTAGTATTGTAAATGTTAAAATAAAAATAATTTGAAATTTTTAATTCCATAAAAGAATTTTATGGGTTAATATGACATGTTATTATTTATTAAAGGAATTTTTTTCGAATTAATAATGTTGTTAAGTCTTTAACAAAAATCAATTATTAAATATTGTCAAAATTGACATAAATGAGTTTTTACAACAAATATTGTATTATTAATTGATATTCTATTCCTAAAAATCTATGTTTAGACCAAAGTACTTATATCATTATAGGTGTATCATTAATGGACCACTTGGGGGTCTCTTGGATGTATATATTATGTTTATTAACTATATAATATGAAAATACAAAGTGACATGGTAAATGTCAAACTAATTAACTAAGAGTTAAAACTAAAAGATTAGGTTAATATAATGACCCAAACCTATCTAAAAGCTATTGGTTGAAAGGATTTATAACCATACCTACATTATACTTTGAATAATCTAATTTCTATCCATTATAAACCTAATATAAATTTATTATAAAATAATACTTTATGTTTTTCCTAAAGAGACCCTCCTCCCCCTTATAAAAGGACACCACTTATAACCAATTCTTCACACCTTCAAAGCCTTTTTGATCGGTGAAACCATGCCCAAATATTATCTCATCTTACCTCCATTCAAAATAGTGGCATTAGTTTTATCATAAAGCCAACCTATGGATCCCTTTTGATAAAATCAAAAGGAAGAACCCGAAGAAAAGGTAATGTTTTCACCACCCTCTTTAAAGTTCCTTTCTTCTTCAACTTCTTATTTCTTTGTTATTTCCATTATAAAATAATAACTCCATTATCTTCTATATACTGTGATGTTATTATAAATATTTTACAACCATATTTAGTATTATATTCATCCTTTGAATGACATGTCACCATACGTGCGTACGTACGGCTTACCGTCTCCACGTCGTGGTGTAAGTGTTATTCAAAACATTATTATTTGAATGGGTATGATAATGATGTGTAATTGATGTAAATAATAAATATAACATGATAATGATTCTTTATATATAATATAAAATCCAATTATATATTATTTTAATATCAAAAGAATGATATTGTCGCTCGTGTGTATGTACGGACTACCGTCTCCACGAACACGATGAGATTCATTCCCCATTATATCCATGCAAGTCTAATTATCATTTGATGATTAAAAATAATGTTTAAGGACTTGATATAATTCTGGATATGAATAAGATACAACCTATCCATAATAAACACAGCTTATGTAACAAAACATATAAAATAAAACGAGTAAGTTAACACCCGAAACGACGATAATACTAAGATATTATTAACAAAGAAATGTTAAAAGATCATATATGATATCATATTAATGTATATGATTATTTTATAATTTAATAAAAAATATTTCACCATTATACAAAAGGTTAACCAACTCTCAACCAAGGAAAATTACAAGGTAAGGGTTTATTTCACAATCTCTTCATTATCCAAGGTTGTTTATACATAATTATCTAATGGGACCTCTTTATCATCCACATCCATGTTTCATAAAAATGTATTTCAAAACATTCTTACAATTTTAAATAATATGGGTTAAAGTCATTTATACCCTTGTTTTAATTTTTATAAGATGTTTATAAAGGAATATTTCCCTCATTTTCCAAACAATGTCCTTTTTAACATTTTCGACAAAATTAAGGTAAGAATGTCTTTTTTAACTTATACGGCGGGTGCGGCTATTTTCTACCATTATAAACACGTTGAAGCTTCCCTTACAAGCTTATAAGAATATTTTTAAAGTAAATGTTTTATTTTACAATTATGTTACTCTTAAATTATTTCAAAATAGAAAGACATATTTCTCTAAAAAGTGTTTTGGTTTCGTCTATGTCAACATACTTTGATTGATTTCAAGTTTATTTGGAGTTGATTTATTATGATACAAAAATTCCATATTGTATTGTAGGTTTTTGTGATATGTTTGACTGTGGATGTGCTATTTTTATACCATTCATGATTTATGGTTAAATCATTGACATTTCATATGCTAGTTTTAATATGAATGTGTATGATATGTTTGAACCTTTTCATATGAGGAATGTATTGGACTTAGTAAGTGACGGGTGGAGCCCGCTATAGGTCCTCAATGCATCAGTAGGTCTCATGAGACAACTAGACATGGAATTGGCCGAGGCCCTTTCCCAATTTGATTTATGGTTTTGGCTGAGGCATTGACAAAATGTTTCAGAATGTCCAGCATTATACATTCCCTCATTATGGAAATAATATTGATGGTTCATGTGGTCATTTGACTAGTAGAATACCCATTATTATGTTTTATTATGAAATTATTTACTCAGCTCATATTCTTGCTATAAAATTATTCATGTTTATTATTGGTAAAGGCATGCAGTTTCAATTATTCCCCATGCTTAATATTTATTTTATTTTCCACTGTATTGCTTACCCTTACTGAGCATTTGAGCTCACCCCTTTCTATGTTTTATTTTCTCCAGGATTCCATGAAGTGTATTGTGATTGGTATACAGGTTTAAGCTAAGGTAATAATGGTGTTCATAAATAATTTTTTTTGTTTTGTTGTATGTTATAATGTGTAATGTAACATTCATGTATGTAATCTATTTTCCAAAACTGCTAAAACGATCAGTCCCTTGTGACTTGATTCCTTGTAATCATGCTAATGTATTTAAATAATGCACCGACTCTGGGTAACTAGGGTCAGGGTATTGAAATTAGGAACCAATTCAATATAAAATTCAACTTCCTGATTATGTATAAGAATGGGAAACTCATTAGGAAAAACATCAAAGAATTCATTTACAATTGGAACATCATTTATATGAGAAATTCCCTTATTTTCAATAATATGAGAAATTTAACTTTATTTCCATATTTAAATAGTTTCTCACCTTCCTGATATGTTTTCAATGGTATGGGTTCATTCTTTGATAAAAATAGAAACTCTTTCAAAAAAAAATTTGTAGCCCTAAAATAAATCATGGCATGATAAACAGAAATATAATACATACCTTGAATAACATCAAACTATTCTAAGTAAAAAACAACAAGGTTTGTAGGTAATATCTTTCAACAAACAATAATAATAAGATTGTTATAATTCCTTTTTCCACAATATTTCCCCTAATGTTTTAACCCTAAGTCATGGTCTCATTTTTTGAAGTAAAATTTCCAATTTAATAGATAAATTTTTAGAAATAAAGGAATGTGTATACCCCGTATCAAAAAAGACATTATAAAAATACGATTAAATAAAACAACTACCTGATACAACTTCATTGGAAGTCCTAATATTCTAGTGATGTATTCACAAATGATTTCACCACACCTTTCTACTTATGACCCAGTTGCTTTCCATCATTCATATCTTTCTTTGGGAATGTATTTAAATAATTCCCCATATAAACACATTTAAATCACTTTATTGTTTTCTTATCATAATTAAACATACCATCACTAAGATCTATTTCATTGTAATATTGGGCCATATGTCCAAACTCACTGCATTAGAAACACTTCCTGGATTTTATAAGGAATCCCCAGGGTGATTTTTACCACACCTCCCACAAACAAGAAAATAAATTTTCTTTCCATTAAATTTCATTGATCAACCATTTTCCATCACTTTCCATCTATACATCTTATTTTTATTGTTTTCAAATTACATGTGACCATCAAAAAATTCTATTTCTACCATCTCATAACATCAAACAAGTTTTTCATAACTTTTAAATACATGGGAGGCCAAAGCCCTTCCATATATTGGATTCAATACTGAGTAAAAATGAATTATTTTACTATCATGATATCAAATATTATTTAGAGCATACCTTTAAAATCGGGTGAATTATTCTTCACACATGACCATTGTGTCTTCTTCCTTTTCTTAAATTCAAGGAGTTGGTTTTCTATCCTAAGTCAAATCACATTAGGAAAATATTTTTCAAAGAAAATATTTTTTAATTCATCACATTCCTTGGAATGAATATTTTCACTAGGCTAACCATTTGATTATCCAAACACACCATGACCTTGAATAGATTTTCAAGGGCTTTAATCCAACATTTTTTCACCACTGTATTAGAAGATCCACTGAAATAAGGAGGGTTTTTCCTCATAAATTGTTCCACTATCATCATGTTCCTTTGTGGTAGCTCTGGTTGATCTATTTTATAGATTTCAAAACCATTTATAGCATTTTTCTACTGATCCATTGATTTAAAAAAACTGATCTATTCCAATTACCACCATTCTAGGTTGCAGATTTAGAAAGATATCATCCTCTCAGTGCCATCCTACTTTAGCTTCCTTGTTTCTTCTCCAGAAAACCATTATGAACTAACATATTATAGATGAAAAAATATGGTAATATTAAAATTCTATATCATTTAAAATTAATAGTAAGGTAAACATTATTTATGGTATTATATTAACATCATACTAACCCCTAATGTTATCTAAACCACGCTCTGATACCAACTATAAAGACCAGACCATAAAAAATACATAATCTAGTAAATTAATTTATAATTCACTTACTTACATTCCCAAAGCTATTTTTGGTTTATATTTTTATAAAATTATTACATAATTAATATATATCATCCTAAATAATTCGAAGAGGGTACTACTAAAACAGTATCCATTTCTTCCATAATACAAATTCTTTTAACAAAAACTTCAAATCTTTTCATGAAAAGTCTTTACAACATTTATCTTCGCTTCTCTTTTTCTCTTACCCATCCTTAAACCCTTTACAAAATTTTAAAACATGGAATGAGAACACTATGCTTAGTAAGGTCCATAAAAAAGGAGAGAAACCATTAGTCCTCGAATACTTGTAAACATATGAAATCATTTTCCCAAAGACATATTTCTCACCAAACAAGTATCATATAGTTACTTTGTGAAAACATTAAATTTCCATAAAAAATAGAAAAAATAAATAATACGATAAATTTAACTTTGGGAATTAATTAATTAATATTATAACCCTCACAGATACCATATTATTTTCAACCCTCTCAGATACCTTAAAATGTAACCCTCACGACTACCTTACAATGTAACCCCCATGGTTACCTTCTGGTGTAACCATAACAGTTACAGTTGGTGTAACCATATGGTTAAACTCCAATATAAACTTAAAAAATGAATTATAGGGGGATATAGGTCCCACCCTTTATCATAAACAATTCCCAAGAACCATAAAATAATCTTAAAATAAGAATACTTCATAAAAACATTCCTTTTGAATTTTTTAACAAAAGAAATTTGAAAGAATATTTTTAAAGAAAATTCCCTTAAAAATATCATAAATTTTATGTGAGAACTGATAAAAAGAATTAAATATATATATACACCATAAATAAACATAATAAAACATAATATAATCAAAATTAATTTTACAAATAATATTAGTACCACATAATCAATGAAGTATAAGGTTAACCCCAAGAATGAAAATTGGGTTAATAATTCCCTTTTCTATAGTTCTTCTTACTTAAGACATGTTAAAACATCCTATATAATGGTTTAAAGGGTTTTATTAATATATTAAAGATCCAAATTAGTATTTATAATTACTTATAATATATTCTTATAATACCTTTCCATCAATTTATTAATAATATTTTGTTATTTTCTTTTTTCGGGTGCATTTATTTCATGGTTTCCATGGTTGGTTCGTTATGGATTTTTTGTAAAATTGAAGAAAAAATATAGAAGTTTAATGAAATGGTGTTAATATTTTTATATAATTTTAAATTTTACCGTATATCATTTTTCTGATATTAGGATGAATCGTTAGATAAAACATTAATGAAAATGAGTTAATTTATTTTAGAGGCTTTTATGATCATCACATAGTTATGCCATTTTATTCTATATCATGTTTATATATTGGTTCCAGAACATTGAATAACTTATAATATGTATAATAAATATTATTTAACCATAATAATGGTTTCATGTCTGACCATGAAGGTGTTAATGAAAAATTAATGTGTATTATCCACGATGACGTTAAAACGACACATCACGGATGATGTTTTCATTTTTAGAATAAAAGAGAGAGGAGAAAAAGTTTGAAGATAAATAATTCCATAAACATGGTTAAATTCCATTATATATAATATATTATAGTTTTAATTCCACTTGGATAAGGGGGTTTAAGAGAGTATAAGAAAATAAAATAAATTGAAAATAAAATGAAAGAAGATTTTACCTCTTGAATTATCCTCCTTGAGAATCACCTTAACACCCTTGGTTTTCGACATTTAGGGAGAACAAAAGGTCTTGGACGAGGGGAAGAGGCTTGGGGAGGGAATTAGGTAAAATTTAAACAATCTATAGAGATTTGAGGTGTGATTAGAAGAGGTGCTGAGAGGTGGTATTTATAGTGGATGAATGAGGTGTTTTGTCTGTATTATATTAATCAGTTTATTATTTTGGCTCATGAATATGAATATTTTGAGAATTATCACTAAATATATTAAAATAATGAAGTATGATTCAATATTATGGTACTTATATCAGTGATTACTCAATTAATACTATATTTAACTTATAATGTATATATACATTAAATTACTATATTTTACTATTCTAAAAAATTCAAGTGCTTTAGAAAAATAAAAAAAATAATCCTAACCATTTTTTAATGTGTAGAACTAAAAATTGAAATCCTTTATATGAAAATAATTTTCCAAATATGAGAAAATTAATTTTTAATTAAAATATTCATTTATATAAAAAATACTAGTTTTAAAATTTTAACTGATTTTATGACACTTTGAAATATTAATTAAGGTATCATAAAATTATCTTATAATCATAAGACAAAGAATTATTAATTTATGAATAAATTTTATAAAAATATATTTTCTTTTAAATCATTATATTAGTTATAAAATTGTATTTAAATATTTATGACTTACAAAAATACAAACACTTAATTTATCATTTTGAAAACACTTATTTACTTATTCCATGATATAAATATATCATGATTAAACTTATAATATAAATAAATTTTGTTTTTATTCTCATATGTGAGGTTACTATTCTATTAGTATAGATTCATTAATTATAAATACTACTTATTTCATTATACATTTACAATGAAATTAGTTATTTTATTCCAAAATGAAAACAAGTTATTATATAAGTACCCACGTCCTTACAATCTTCATCAGAGGAACTAATTTCATTAAAACATGAACCATGGATGATTATTTCTCCTCAAAACCAAGAAGAATTTAAGGATACCTTCAATGGGGACACACACAAAATTGAAACTCTTCTCGATCCTTCTTCTTATTATTATGGAACCAACATCAAAACTAAAATAAACTTGCATAATATGTTTGAAAATAACTGTAAATTCAAATAACTAACCTCATCTAATGTAGAAATTCAACCATCATACATTCAAATACAAGGAAAAGAACCTTATTTTGAACTAAAAACTGGTTTAATTCACTTTTTACTAAGATTCCATGGACTCATGGGTGAATATATTCATTAGCATTTAAAATATTTTCACACTATGTGTTCAATATTAAAACATGAAAATGTAGATAAAGAACAGGTAATGATTAAGGAATTACCTTTCTCATATAAGATACTCAAAATTATTGTCAATACTATGTTAACTCCCTAATTATAGGTTTGACAAACATTAAACAACTTTTTATTAAAAAATACATTCCAGCCTATCGGTCTACAACTATAAGGAAAGAAATTTGTAGGAAAAGACAATCATAAGGGGAAACATTTCATGAATATTGTGAATGATTTAAAAATATTTGTTCAGGTTTTCCACACCACGAAATAAGTGATCAATTTTTAGTATAGTATTTTTTTAAAGGATTAATTTCTATTGATCTAAACATGATTGATGTGGCTATAGGTGGTTCACAAGTTGATAAAACCCCAATAGATGCAAAGAACGTCATTGATAACAAGGCACAGAACACTCAACAATTTGGTTAAATTTCAAGTGTACCCATTCGATGTTTCCATGAGGTGAAAAGTATTGAATTTGAGAAGAAGGTGAAAATGATGTTTGAAGAGGTAAGTACCCTACTCCAACAACTTTCTATTTCCCAAGGGAAATCTCAATCTCATATTCCCATCCATTGTGGTATCTATTCTTCTAAAAACCACTATTCCGACCAATTCCTTAAACTGAGAGACACATCCAAGAGTTTTTAAGAAATATTTCTAGTCCACCACTTTGACTAACCCATTAGTAAAGAACCATACCATCCATCCAAACCTTGGTGGAAGGAAAAGAAAGCCTATAGGTAATGGGGTATTAAAATCAACCTCAACAACCATTAATCCAACTAGGGAAGATTAGTCATCCACCACCACCCAGAAATGCTCAAACACCACAAAGGCCTTTCAAAAAACCCTCTCTCAAAATAGATCCTATCCTAGAATACATGATTAAAAAATGGCTATAAACAATATCTAATTTCAAAAAACCACCCAAGTGGCCATACATGACCTAAAAACCTAATTGGGTCAACTCTCCAACTCAGTGGGGGGAAATCCAAAGTCATGGGTCTAGTAAAATACCCAATAATCCCATATTAAACCCTAGGGAAAAGGGAAATGTTAATTACATAACCCTTGAAAGTGTAACACAAGTTAAAATCCAAATTATCCATCCATTAGAGTAATCCCTTCCTAAGAAAATCACCATCCCAACCACTAATAATTGTCCAAGAAAGGAAAAAAATTATCCTAAGAAATATACCACCAAAGGAAACAGTGTTTATATTGAAGATTCACCTAGATCGATCATTACTCTTCTATTTCCTCAAAGTTCCACCAAAATAAGTAAATAAAAAGTAACTTAACTTGATAAAATATTCATGGAAACTTTAAAAAAATGCAGGTTAACATCACCTGGATCGTTGTTCTGAATAAAATTACATGACACAAAAAGTTTCTCAAGGATATGTTTACACACCAAAGGAGACATCTATGTGATGTAAATGTGATCTTGGGGAGTATTGTCTCATCATTAATAGAGACATCAATACCCACCGAATGCAACAATCCATGAAAATTATCAATTCCAAGCCCCATTGGGGAGCATTTCTTTTCCAATGTTATGTTTGATTTTGGTACCTCTATAAATGTGATGCCTTACTCTATTTTCTCATCATTGTAGGTTGGTAAATGATTCCCACTAGAAGTTTTTTTCCAAATAGAAAACTGGATTACAACACACCCCATTAGTTTTTTAGAGGATGTTCTTGTGAGGGTGAAAATTTTAATTTTTTTTGTTTATTTTTATGTGCTCAAAATAGAAGATGATAGGATGAATGGAAAATCCCCAATTATATTGGGGATTCCATCCCGGAAAACTTCAAATACCATAATTAATGTTCAAAATGGTACATTATCAATGGTGTTTAGTGGTGAAATTTTCCACTTCAACATCCTTGATTCCATGAGGTACCCCTCAGAAGAACATTTCTAAGTTTCAGTTAATGTTATTGATGTACTTGCATCCCCTAAAAAAACTTGTTTTCTTTCTCCTAATCCCCATTCATATTTTTCATCCATGATAGAAATTATTTTCAATGAATCATGAATTTAATGGTTTATTTGTATAGACTTTTTTTTGGAATGTTTGTTAATTGTTGATTTATTAATCACTAAGGATCCCATGACCATCGTTGACAATGATAAGCTTGAAAAAGACCATTCCTAATATTAAGATGTTACCATTGAGTAGTTAGATGAGATCAGTGGCCTCTCACTTTAACATTCACTCCAATAAATCCAAACCCTACCTAAATTGGAACTTAAAAAATGGCTCAAATTTTAAAATATTCATATCTTGAGAATAGAAACAAGATTCATGTCATCATTACTGATTCAATCCTTCAAGAACCTGAATTACTAGTACTTAAACTTTTGAGGGATTATAAACAGCATTAGGATGGAAACATGTGACATTACTAGTATTATCCTATCAATTATTACACATTATATATTGCTAAATTATGAGGATAAACCAATTATGCAAGAAAAACATTGACTGAACACAAACCTTCTAGATGTTATTAAAAAGAATATAAATACACTATTCGAAAATGGAATTATTTACCCCATATTTGATAGCAAATTGGTCAGTCCAGTATAGATAGTTCCCAAGAAAACCTATCTAATAGTAATAAAAATGAAGAAAATGAATTGGTTCTAACCCATGTGAAGAAAACTTCGTGTGTCTGTAAAGAATATTGATGACTGAACGAAAACACTAGGAAAGAACATTTCCCATTGTTTTTCATTGACCAGATGCTAGTGAGGCCAGTAGGGAAGTCCTACTACTATTTTATTTATCGGTATTCTTGACACTTTCATATCCATATTTCTCCAAGGATCAATAAAATACAACCTTTACTTGCCCCTTCGGCACATTTTCATTAAGGAGGATGCCATTGGGTCTGTGTAGTGCTCTAGGTACTTTATAGCGATGCATGGTTTGTGTTTTTTTGGATTACCTAGAGGATTGAATGGAAGTATTCCTAGATTATTTCACTATTAATGGATCCTATTTTGATCATTGTTTGAGTAGTATTGGTTATATCCAACATCACTGTATTGAAAATAATCTTGTATTAAATTATGAGAAATTCCATTTTATGGTGAAATAAGGTATAGTACTTGGGTATGGCATTTATGGGGATAATAACCAAGTTGAGAAATAAAAATTGGATGTCATTTTTTCCCTACCATTCCCTAGAATGTGCGGTATGTGTTGTCTTTTATAGGTTATTTTTGGTTTTATCATCATTTCATTCATGACTTTAGTAAGATTTCACTCCCACTCTCCCATAAACACCAAAAAGAAAAATAATTTTTTTTTGATAAATTATGTGAGGGATATTTTAATAAATTAAAATAGAGTTGCACATCACCTTCGATAATCCAACCCCCTTTGTTTGATTTACCATTTGATCCCATTTTTTATTTCTCTAACTATGTAGTTGAGGAAGTCTTATCACAATGGGTAGATCGATCTTCAAATAACATAGCCTATGCTTCACGCACACTAGACCCTGCAAAAGAAAGCTACAACATAACTAATAAATAATTCCTTGATATTTTTTTCCTTGGATAAATTTATGTCATATCTATTATGGATTAATGTAATTTCATTCTAAGACCATGAATCCCTTTAATATCTCTTTAATAAACTAGAAGCCAAACTACTACTCATTCGTTGGATGCTCTTACTTTAGAAATTTAATCTATAAATTAGGGATAAAAAATTATTTGAGAATTTGGTTAATGACCATATCATTAGGATTCTCTCATCCCTAGACATTGATTCATTCCCTTTTATTCCTATAAATGATACATTTCTTGATTAAAAATTGTATCGAGTTCAATATGTTATTACTTAGAATATGGAAATTGTAAATTATTTGGTAGAATCATAAATTCATTCTGATTTAAACAAAACCCAAGCTGAACATCTAAAAGATCAGTCTCATTGGTACATTTGGGATGACCCCTAACTTTGGAGGACATGTAGATATCACGTCTTCAGGTGTCAGGTTCCCGATTGTGAGTTTGAATAGGTCTTTAGGTTCTACCACACTCTATATTATGGGGGCCACTTTGGTCCCCAAAAGATATCTTGCAAGGTACTTGATTTTGGTTTCTTTTGTCCAAAATTATTTTGGGATGACCATTATTTTTGTTAATGTTTTCCTTGTAGTCAAAGAATATGGAATGTATCTAAATGAAATGAAATTCCACAAAAAGTATTTCAATTTCATGACTTTTCTTATGTTTGGGGAATTGACTTTATGGGGTCATTTCCCAATTAATTTGGAAACTTGTACCTTCTAATGGTAGTTTATACATTTCAAAATGGGTAGAGGCACGAGCCACGAGGATAGATGATTCCAAGACAGTTGTGGAATTTTTGAGATCCCAAATTTTCTGTATGTTTGGATTACTTAGATTCATCATCATTGACTGGGGTTATCATTTCTATAACCAAAAAATGTAATAAATCTTGTGTCAGTATGTGTTCATGCATCGATTGTCTACTGAATATCACTAATAAACCAATGGTTAAGCTAAGGTTTTGAATATAGAGGTAAAAAAATTATTAAAAAATGATTCAAACCAATAGACAAGATTAGAGTCTTAGCCTTGATGATTCATTATGGGGTTATTGTACTGCCTTCAAAACACCCATTAGCATGTCACCATATTAGCTATTTTTTAGAAATAGTTTTCACCTAATACCTAAGATAGAGCACTGATCCTATTAGTCCATTAAATAATGAAATTAGTATTTTTCTTAAGTATGTGATCAAATGAAGTCATATATTTAGGATTTCAAGGAAATGGGGAGAGACTCTTATGAGAACTTCCATATTTATAAGGATATAACCAAGGATACCCATGACTACCTAATCCTTCATCATCGATTCAACATTGGGAATAAGGTCTGCTTTTTCAATTCAATCATTAATTTTCATACATGTAATCTTATTTCCTGCTGGTTTGTCCCATATAAAGTTACTAAGATTTTTCCATTTTGTGTTATTCATGTTCAAAATAATGAAACAAAAAAACATTACTGTCAATGGGCAGAGGTTGAACCAATTTCAGAAATCCATTATAGATTCCCTTATGGAGGAACTCTAAGTTGAATAAGTATCCTACCAATGACACTCACCATGTATTATCCTTCCTTCCAACATTATTTGTTTTATTACAGTGAGTGCACTACATACTCTGGGTGTGTGGGGATGGGTATATTTTTGGGTTAGGTAAGAGTTTTCATTATCTTTCTTCTTTTTATTTTTTTCTTTATAAATTTTAATTCTCCCTTCCCCCCATTACACCCCCTCAATTTTGTGCAAGAATGTTCATTTTTTATGCCCAGTTAATCACAGAAGTTATTGAAAATGTATGATAAATTTCCCAATTTCATGTTGTTTTAACATTTTTTTCAACAATAAAATGTGTATTATAGCATGAACTTAACATTTAGTTGTACCTTTTTTCTAGTAAATTGGTTGTTTGTTAATGATATAAATGGTTGTATCATTTTGAAAACGTTGAGAAGAATGGTACCCTTTGTGTGAGTAGCTTATGGGAAGATTGTTTCACTTAATATATCCATACTTCTTTACACCCAACCATGAAGTGTGAGTCTTTACTACTCAATAGAAGGTAAATATATGTTAGGTTAATATTTATCATCTTTCCAAAATTATTTTCTCGTATGTTTGATCCTTATTTGATCTTTTTCATTACTGTACTAGATTCACCTATGTGTGTGTACTTGTTATCCAAATGTTGTACACCCTAAAAAACATGAAATGAAAACACAAAAAAAACAAAAAAATATGGTTTGTGCCTTGGTGAATAAAAAAACTCTTTCTCAACCTTTTATCATTTTATAACTACTACAATTAGTGTTGTGAGGAGATCCAACAAGGGTTACATGATGAGTTTGATATTTTATCAAATTTCAAATTTTGAAAAAAAATAATAAATGAGGGGAGTGATGAAATGTAAAAAATATGGGGATATCAAGTCCAGGATATAAAGGGTTGACTTCTGATATTTCTTAAGTGAGTGGGTCTTGAAATTTTATTACAAAGGATTTTGGGTAGGTTCGGTAGGCAGAATCATTTAAGCCGAATTTCATTAAAATAGCCTATATTTCAATGATATAAAGTCAAAAGAATAGAATGAAGTGGTGTTCACACAAACACATGGAGATTTGTTGAAATTATTTATTTTTAATTATTTGATCAAATTGGTACTATTCATATCCTTGAATTTCAAACTGATACAATTTATGAAACATCTTTTTCCATGATTACTAAGAATAACTCCTTTGTGAGTTTTTTCTTCGATCACATTGATATGAAGAATTAAATAGTAAATGTTAAATATTTATGAAGTGTGCAATATCTCCTTGCATAATTCTTGGAAATTTTAATTCTCCTAAGAGGGAAATTTTTTAGGTGTGGGGGTGTGATTGCACCGTGATTCACTATTTTATTTCACCCTTACATCACTGTGTCAAACTGATTTTGTATTGAAAATTCAAATTATTATAAAAACATTAACATTATGATTCATTAAATTATTTAGTTTTTCCCGCTACGAAAAAGGGTAATTTCATTTATTTTAACTATTTTATTGTAGGTGGAGGTGATTTGGAGGATCCAGAATAAAGTTCATGCAAAGCAGTCCAAACTGCACAGGAGCCCAAGAACCCATGTGGATGCAAGTGCAAAATTATACTAATAAATTCATCCAATTGGGCTATAGTTTGTGGGATGATCCAAAATTTTGTGTTCTAAAACTCTT
Source organism: Viscum album (assembly GCA_963277665.1). Lineage (NCBI taxonomy): Eukaryota > Viridiplantae > Streptophyta > Magnoliopsida > Santalales > Viscaceae > Viscum > Viscum album. The sequence goes on along the minus strand of OY728134.1, from coordinate 595,996,270 downwards.
CTAAAGACACCCAAGCTCAATTCATTCATTAAGGGTCCCATCCAAATTGATATATCCAAGAAAAGGAATCTGCTCAAAGTCAAAAGTGGTTCTCTATATTTCTACTATATCTAGTGATGTAGGCCTCAAAATGATGCCAAATTTTCGGTTTTGATATTCAATATGTGTGTAAAAAAGTTATTAGTTTTTTTAAAAGATATATAATATTATCAAGATTCTAAAAATCATGGGCCAATTAGTTTTACAAAATCTAGGTACCCAAAACCACCTTCTACTTTGCCTATAAATTGGAACCTTGGGCACCCCATTTGCAAGATCGAACAAGATAGTGAAGTGATGAAAATTTGGAGTTTTAGAATATTCCTCTCATCCCAGTGGAGTTTTTTTAGTTCTCTATCCTCATAGGGTTAGATGAAATGAAGGATATCCACCCGAGCTTCCTCCTCCTCTCGATGACAGGCTAAACTGTGGGCATTCATTGTGAGGGGGATACACATCTTATAAAGGGAGTTAAAAAACGTTTAATTATATTGGTTTGATGCATTTTAAATTTAAAAATATTTAATCTAGAAGTATCTTACTTTGTTTCATCTTTGAATTATTTTTTTGATGAAACTGAATGTAACGGTATTTACTTTTGACTGATCGATGTGAAGTTTTGAGTGTGTGACTTGTGTTGTTCCGATTGGACAACACATGAATTCTTTTCATCCACACTAATTTAAGATTTCAGTTTTCTTTGGATGTTATTATACCATTCAGAATAGTTGTACCTTTTCTATATGATTTTCATTTCACGGTTTGATTCAACATGAATTGATATAAAATCTTAGAAAGTAATTGGGATTCTAATTAATTTACACCAATGGCTTATTCCAACCCATAATTAATTTCTAAGAACGATGAACATTAAATGCGTGTATTAGACTTAAAATTAACTTTTTTCTTATATTTTTCATAATAATATTATTTTTCAACTATTAAACTCTTTAAATTTAGTCATATAATTTTTAAAACTTTCTCAAAACCACCTCCTCTTTTAGTCATTTTTACAAAAAATACACAGTTTAAACCTCCAAATCTCCTTGAGAGACAACCTAGGGTCTTCCCTATTCTATAAATCACCTTTAAAAACATGATTAGTTTTATGTTTCCTAAAAATGTGGTCAAATTTTGGTGAAGTTTTTGGGGAGCGCTTTGGTTTTTAGTATGTATTTTCTATAAAAACATTTTGTATTTTGTAAAAAACAAATTCTTCTTTTCTTTATTCATTTTTTTAATTTTTTTTTCTAAAACATTAATTTTTATGTATTTTTCATGATGTGATCTTCATCCGAAGAATTAATTCATTTAGAACTTGAACCAAATAGGATATTGCGTCATCGACACCAAGAATCACCAAATTATCCCTAGAAGGAGGGCACGCAAAACATTCAAACGCTTCTTAATCATTCTTCTTCTTCTTCTAGAACCAATATAAAAACAGATATAAAATTTCATAATATAGATGAAAATAACAAAACAATAAAATAACTAACCCCACAAGATGTAGATATTCATCCCGTATATATTTAAATATAAGGCAAAGCACCTAATTTTGAACTAAAATATGATATAATTCACTAATTACCAAGTGTTGACCTCACCTGTTTTGATAATCCCAATTATTCTTTCACATGCTTTGATAATCCCAATTATTGTTTATCTGTATTCTAATTCTCTCAATCTATAATATTCTATTATCAAGATGATAATAATATTAAAATAATCCTTGAAATATGTTAATCAATGTTTATCTTTGTTTATATTAGTTTTGAAGTTATTCTAATCCAATCAGATATGTTTTGCATAAAACAGATAAGTGTTAGTCACTGATCTGCGTATAGCTACGGATACCGAGCCACCGGTACATAGTCTACCGATAGACAGAGTTACTGATAAGCTAAGGTCACCGATACACAGAGCTACAGATATGTAAAAATCTACCAGTAAGCATAGAACAAGCTACCGATACAGAGTTACCAAGAGAACAAGTCTTTTAATAGTTCAAAATGGAGTTACCAATGTACAAAAGTCTACTGATACACATAATCACTAAAACTAACCAAGAGCGACTGATACAAAGTAGAGCTATCGACATCCTATAGATACCAATAGAACAAGTCTACCGAGCTATCGATAGAGTTAGTCTACCGATAGAAGGAGTTATCGATATGTACAGAGCTACCGATACACAGAGTAAGAGCTACCGATATCAAGAGCTACCGATACACAGAGTAAGAGCTACCCATATCAAGAGCTGCTGATAAAAGTTCAAAGAACTACTGATGGAAGGTCACTGAAACACAAAGTCCACCATACACATCTACCAATAGAAGGCTACCAATGATTGACCAATCATTCGGACTCTATACTCTCAATACTATTTTTTTATTAATCTAACAGTTACATTTGATTTTTTTAATGCAGTTAATGTTATTTAATGATTTCTGTTAACATGTCAGGGAACCGTACCAAGTACCCATGCAAAAAGTAATCATTCCTTTTTTCCGGAGCAGAAATCTATAAAAGAGAAGATAAAGAACTAGCTGAAAAAGGGAATTGAATATAAAGGTCGAATGAAAGAGCGAGAATCAAGGAACTAAGAAGGCGCACGAAGGGTGAAAAAGAAAAAGGCTCAACATCATTCAAACTTGGTGCATTCACACAAGGCTACATCCATACTCCAAGAACACTGGACATACACGAAGCCAATTCATTTCTAGAGGAGAACCCAAAATGCATTTTGAGTGAAGGACTACAAAAAACACTTCATGCACTCAGGATGATAAGCTAAACCTAGAACCAAGGAAGAAAACGAAACTCTGTTTTTCAGACAAAAACTAGAGAAGGACTCAGAAGATTTTCTGACCAATCAAATGAGTCCAGAGCTACACTGCCAATCACTAAAGATTTTCTCAACTCATTCATACTTTCTTTAGTGATTCTTTCATTAACATTTTGAGTAGTGTGTACCCTATTTATTTTACACACACACTGTATCCTGATCTAAGCTGGAGGATTATTAAATCTTCATTCAAACATTCTAACTCATTGTATCCCACTGTGGACAGTGGTAGAGGTCGAGTAAGACCTGGACAGCTGTGAGTTGTTGTTTGTTTTCCCATGTAGAACTGTGGTAGAGGTCTTTGTACCTGGACAGTGTGTTCACTATTGTTTACCCCGATCAAGGGTGTGGATCAATTTATATAAATTAAATGATAGGACTAGGTCTCATCTTGATACTGAACCTCCTGGTTACATCTGCTGTGCATTTTAGTTTAAGCCATAAGTATACTATATATATTTCATATTCCGCTGCTAACTACTTTGAAATATAATTTATTTTAAATTTACATTGATAGTTAAATTAGCAAGTGTTTATACTTATTGTAAACCAATAAGTTAGTTTTAAAAGTCAATTTAATCTTCAGATTAAATTAACTAAGACCTAATCAATCTTTGAGAAATTAATTGAACATTTACACTCTGTATAAATTCACTATAGTTTAACTTTTTTTTAAATAGGGGGATTTTAAGAGAAAACTTTTTAACAGAAATTTTAATTAGAACTCAATTCACCCCCCTCTTGAGTGTCCACTCCGACCAACATTTGGTATCAGAGGTTGTTTTTTTTAATAATAATTTTCAAAACATTCTATTTTTCAACTGTGATTTTAGTTGCATATTTAAAGATCTTAAGTTTCTGTTAGTTCTAAATTTTATCTCTTTAAAATTATTTTCTAAAATCTTGTTATGGACAATAGACTATAGGGTGACACTACTAACCAGCCACCTTTCTTCAATGGTACAAACTATACTCAATGGAAGCTTAAGATGAAGATTTATGTATAGAGTATGGGTATTGATATCAGGACTGCTATAGAGTCACAATATCAAATTCTAGAAACTGATAGAACAACTTGGGATGAACCTACAAAGACTGCTTACAATAATAATTGTAAAGCTATGAATGCCCCGTATTGTGCTTTAGGAGATGAGGAATTCAATAGAATATCTGCTTGCAAAACTGGTTATGAAATATGAGATACATTAGGTGTGTCTCATGAAAGAACAACCAATGTTAAATAAATGAGATTAAATACATATACTATGAAATATGATAATTTTAAAATGAAGACTTATGAACATATTTCTGAAATTTATCTCAGGTTCAATGAGATTTTCAATACTATGAGTTCTCTTGGAAAAGATGCTCTAGCAAAGGAACAAATCATGAGAATCTTGAGATGTCTACCAGACTGATGGAGGGGAACTTCTATTTCAATCAGAGAATCATGTGACATTGGAGCTCTTCCTGTTAAAGAGATTATTGGTAAATTAATGATGTATGAGAAAAAACTTAAGGTAAAAAGAGAAGAAGATGATGAACCCATTAAAAAATCCGTGTCTTTCAAGTCTACTGCTTCAAAGAGAAAAGACAAAGAGAAAATACATGTACCTACTGAAAGTTTAACCAGTGAAGATCTATACTCTAAAAGTGATTCTGAAATCACTCAAATAGACAGGATATTCAAGAAGTTTTATAGGAAAAATAAATTCTTTAGAAAATAAAATTACAAAGGTAAGTATGACAATAATGGTCATTGGAAGAAGGATTGGAAGAAGTCTGATAAGGAAGATGATATAGTTTTCTATGAGTGCAAAAGGAAAGTACACATCAAGGATGACTGTGTGAAGCTAAAGTTCAAAAAGAAACATGATTATAAGCACAAAAAGTACAAGAAAGCTATGAAAGCTACTTGGAGTGCTTCAGACGATAGAACAATTGAATCTGAAATTTCTGATTCTGAAAAGAATTGTGCCAACATGTGCTTCATGACCAATACCTCTGAGGTACCTATTTCCCTTATGCTAAATGATTATTATTTTGGAAATAACAGTGATTCAGATAATGATTAAAATATGCCTAATGTTGAATTGTTTGAATACTGTAACATGCTAGAAGAAACATGTAATGAACTTAAGGACAAATATAAATCACTAAAGAAACAACATGCTCTCACTACCAATGTTAAATCTGCATTTGATATAGAAAAAGAAAAGAATGCTCAACTGTTAAAGGAAAATACTGAACTGAAAATGTATAATAAACAACTTATAAAGGACTTATAAAAGTTCAAAAAGGGAAAAGATAAACTTACTCAAATGTTAGGTAAACATGTTTCACCAAAATATACTACTAGTTTTGGATACCAACCTGGACAGAGACAGTTCACTAAAAATATATTTATTCCTAAATTTTTAAAAAATTATGCTTATTCCAGTTCTGGAAATACGTATGCTTCAACTCGTTATTCATATGGTTATAGATCAAATAAAGTTTATCTTTAAAAATATATTGATTCTATGAATTATATGAGACCCATAAGACAAATCTGGGTACCTAAATCTTTGATTACTAACATTTCATGACCCAAGAAGATCTGGGTACCAAAATCATTTCCAATCTAAATATGTTTCGTTGGAATCCTTCTTGAAGAGTTCTCACAAAAAGGCATGGTACTTAGACAGCGTATGTTCAAGGCACATGTATGGAGATTACTCATGCTTTAAAAGCTTAATCAAAGTATATGGAGGCCATGTCACCTTTGGTGATAATTCCAAAGGAAAAATCATCGGCCAAGGCCAGATTGGTAACACTGATTCAGTTTTGATTTCTAAAGTTTTATTTTTTGATGGACTTAAGTATAAACTATTAAGTATTTCTCAATTATGTGATGATGGATTTAATGTGAAGTTTGAAAATGATTCTTGTAATGTTTTTAACTCTAAAAATTCTTTAGTATTTTCTGCTTTGAGAAATGAAAATGTTTATGCTGTTGATCTGAATTTTTTAGCTAAGAAAAATGTTACTTGTTTAAATGATTTTCATAAAGATTATTGGCTCTGGCATAGAATATTAGGACACTGAAACATCTATTCACTTAGAAAATTGACTAGGAAGAAAATAGTTAGAGACCTACCCAAACATGAGTTCACATCAGACAAAGTTTGTAATCCCTGTCAAAAGGGAAAGCAACATAAAGTTTCTTTAAAATCAAAGAAATAAGTCTCAACTTCTCAACCTCTATAGTTGGTTCACATGGACTTGTTTGGACCTTATAGAGTTTCTAGTTTAAAAGGGAATCACTATGTATATGTCCTAGTAGATGACTTTTCTAGATATACTTGGGTATACTTATTTGCTCACAAAAGTGAAGCTTGTTCTTACTTTTTTAAATACTCCAAGTCTGTAGAAAACCTTAGTGGACTTAAGATTAAAACCCTGAGAAGTGATCATGGCCGTGAGTTTGAAAATCAAGAGTTTGAATCTTATTTCTCACACAATGGCTATAGTCATAACTTTTCTTACCCTAGGACACCTCAGCAGAATGGTTTAGTAGAAAGAAGAAACATAACCCTTCAATAAATTGCAAGAACCATGCTTAATGAGTATGACCTGACTATTTGTTTTTGGGATGAAGCTATGAATACAACGTTTTATATTATTAATAGAGTCTTGATAAGACATGTTCTCAAGAATACCCCATATGAACTATGGAATAATAGAAAACCTAAAGTTAGTTTCTTTAGAGTTTTTGGTTGTAAAGTTTTTATTCTCAATACAAAGGATAATCTTGACAAGTTTGCTTCTAAGAGTGATAAAAGGAATTTTTCTTGGTTATTCTTTTACTAGAAAAGCCTATAGAGTCTTTAATAAAAGAACCAAATGTGTGGAATAATCTGTTCACATCAAGTTTGATGAAACTGATCCACATGAGCCTAAAACCTCCCTTGAAAATCTTGACAAATATTTGACTGTTCTGGACCTTAATGATAAATCTAAAGAACCTGCAGTAAAAATATCCAGTTCTGGACATATTCCAGAATCTGCTTCTGTTGAACCTGAACCTTTAGATGAACCTGAAATTTCTAGTGCTACCTTTACAAGATCAACTAGGATTCTAAAGAATCATTCTTTGGATGTTGTTCTTGGTAATCATGATAGAGGGACATAGACTAGAGCTTCTCTAAGAAACCTTGTTGAACATCAAGCATTTCTTTCACAACTAGAACCTAAAAATGTCAATGTTGCAACCAATGATGAATTTTGGGAAATGGCTATGCAAGAAGAGTTAAATCAATTTGAAAGAAAGTCTGGGAATTAGTTGACAGACCCAAGGACCCTTTGACAATAGGAACTAAATGGGTTTTTAGAAACAAAGTTGGTGAATCTGGAAATATAGTTAGAAACAAATATAGGCTAGTTGCACAAGGATATAGTCAAGATGAAGGTATAGAATATGAGGAAACCTTTTCCCCAGTATCTAGATTAGAATCCATTAAGATCTTACTTGCCTTTGCTGCTCATCTGAATTTCAAGTTATATCAAATGGATGTCAAAAGTGCTTTTCTAAATGGTTTTATTATTGAAGATGTTTTTTGTTGAACAACCACCTAGATTTACTAATCATCATTTTCCAAATCAAGTTTTCAAGTTATCTAAAGCTTTATAAGGTTTAAAACAAGCTCCAAGAGCTTGGTATGATAGACTTAGTAATTTTCTTATTTCAAAAAGTTTTACTAAAGGGATTTCTGATCCAACTCTTTTTATTATAAGAATTTATAAAGATTTATTAATAGTACAAATTTATGTTGATGATATTATTTTTGGATCTTCTAAACATTCTTTATGTACTGAATTTTCAAAGAGTATGAAAAATGAATTTGAAATGAGTTTAATGGGAGAACATAAATATTTTCTTGGATTTCATGTTTTTCAAAATGAAAATGGTATTATTTTGAATCAAAGTAAATATACAAAGGATATTTTACAAAGTTTTGGTTTGGATAGTATTAAGGAAAGTGATACTCCTATGAGTACAGTCTGTAAATTGGATGCAGATGTAACTAGGAAACCAGTGGATCAAACCAATTACAATGGTATGATTGGAAGCTTACTTTACCTTACTGCTAGTCGACCAGATATTATGTTTAGTGTGTGTATGTGTTCAAGATTTCAGGCTAATCCAAAAGAATCTCATTTACTGGCTGTTAAAAGAATTTTTAACCATCTTAAACACACTTTAAACTTAGGTTTGTTTTACCCAAAAGGACAATCCTTTGAGTTAATGAGTTATTCAGATGCTGACTTTGCTGGTTGCAAGTTGGATAGAAAAAGTACATCTGGAACATGTCATTTATTGGGAAAATCCTTAGTATCTTGGTGTAGTAAGAAGTAGAATTCTGTAGCTTTGTCCACTGTCGAAGCAGAGTATATAGATGCTGATAGCTGCTGTGCACAAATTCTATGGATGAAACAAACTCTTTTGGACTATGGATATGTTTTTAATCATGTTTCTATCAACTGTGACAACACTAGTGAAATAAACATTTCTAAGAACCCTGTATCTCACTCTAGGACCAAACATATTGATGTAAGGCACCATTTATTGAGATATCATTTCTGAAAGGGTGATATTACTCTGGAATTTATTGGTACTGAACATCAATTAGCTGACATTTTCACTAAACATTTGAGTTCGGATAGGTTAAGTTACATTAGACATGAGTTAGGAATGATTAACCTTGATTTGTAGATACCTCACCGATGTGAATACCTCCCCAATGTGAATACCTCGCCGATGTGAATACCTCACCGATGTAAATACCTCACCGATGTGATACCTCACCGATGTAACCTCACCGATGTGAATACCTCACCGATGTGAATACCTCACCGATATGAATACCTCACCGATGTGAATACCTCACTGATGTGAATACCTCAACGATGTCGATACCTCACCGATGTAAGCTCACTGATAGGAATTCTCATCGATAAACCCTACCGATGAGTGCGCTGTTTTAAAATTCTATCTGCCTCTATAATCTGAATCATTTTTATTTTATTTCATTTTGCTTATTTATTTTATGATTCGTAAATGATAAAAACTAAGTCCTAGTTACTTCTCAATCCACTGAGCCTCAAACCCTTACCCTCAAACCTTATCTCTCGAATCTCTCAAAAACCCTAAATCCCTCGAACCAGTGATTGAAAAAAACCAAACTTCCTACCATCATAGATGAAACTGATGATCCGAATGCAAAGAAGCAGAAGTCCATGCCAGAAGCAAGTGGTATTTTTGGTATAACTAGGTCGGGTAGGCGACCAATGAACCATCATTTGCAGAATAGAGTTATTGTGATAGAAAAAGAGCTGTGCGTGGAATGGTTTCTGCCCAGCAAGTCGTTAGTGCTAGATCTTATGGAAGATCAAAAGTGGGTATATTGATTTTCGAACAACAATGGTCCCTACTATCCAAAGCTAGTGAAACAATTTTATGAGTTTGTAAGATTTGAGAAATCTGAAGATGAGAACCGAGTGACTTCTTTTGTGAATGGAAAAGAGATGTATTTTTCATCCGTTGAGTGGGATGAATGCCTAAAGGTTCCACATGAAGGTGTATCTGGATATGTCTAGAAATCTATGCCACCTACAAGTGATATATTCCATTATGAGACTGCCTTGGAGGAGCTCACCGATGATGGAAATCAAAGACAAGTAGTGGCTGCTGAAATGGATGGACATAACATATTGTTGTTCAAATTTGTTCAGCATGTCTTAATACCAAGGAGAGGATACTTTGCGAATTTAAGATATCAGGATATCTATCTCCTGCATCTCTTGAGACATTGTGTCAAAGTGAATCTGTGCAGATTTCTGATAATCCAAATGGAAGACATGACAAGGACAAAATCAAAGAATAATGCCCTATTCTTTTCCAAGTTGATCTCAATGATGATCAAAGTGAAAGGGGTAGCTAAGTCTCAAGATGAGACAGTTGTAGTAAGGAATAATTTTTGTATCACAACCACAGTTTGAAAATACATAAAGATAAATTAGAACCCATGGAGAGGAGATTGGGTTAATGATGACCAAAAGATATATGATAAATTCAATCCTGTGAATCATCCTTCAAGACCTAAGGATGTGAGGGATCCAGGTCTAGGACCTGATGAAGAAGAATTTGGGTACAGGGACGAGACCGAATAAGAAGAAACTTCTATGGATACTGGAAGAGATCCGGACTTGCCTCCAAGTCCTTCTTCTGAAATTGTATCTTCAAAAAAGAAAACCTTTGTAGAAGAAGATACTCCAGTTGATGAGGAAGACCAGCCAGCTCTTGAGCATAAAGAAGAAATGGAAAATGAATCTGAAGCCTCTGATTCTGTTTTCTAAAGTACGAGTCCATTAATTGGAAGCTTAGTTGTGCCTACTAAGAATGTAGTAGGAGAAATGGAAGAAGTTGTACCTAATACAGAGGACCCTCCAACTGTTGCAGAGATGGAATTGATAGTATAATATTCTTCTTAGGAAGAAAGACCTACTGAGAATGCCCTTGTTGTACATGGGAATGCACCCATTGAGGGGGAGCATCAAACAAAGCTTGCAAATGTGTCAATGGCTGTTGGTATTGAGGGCTGGGTAGAAGACCCATATTTTTTGGTTTGTGGATTAGACTATCCTGATTCTGATAATGAGGCATCCCTCAATAGACCAAAGATCGTTTATGATATTGAATCTGAGTTGCTACCTGAAGATGTGGTCAAAAAGCATGACCTAGATATTTTGAAGAAAAATATTAAGGACAATTTTGTGGAAGAGACAAGTAAAATGGAAGCCTCTCTAGTGTCATCAATTCAATCGATTATGAATGACTCAGTGGCTAGGATAGCATCTGAAAGAGTACCTGTAGTAATTGCTCCTACTGATATGATCACCAGAGCTAACCTTGAATCCTTAAAGGATGAGCTGAAAGAGTCCTTTAGTGCTTCTGTTGCTGAGTTGAAGCACTGCTATGTTGAAGAGATGAGTAACCTGGAAAAATCTTTTGAACTCTCTCTAGATTGTAATTTGTCAACCTTTGTGGCATAAATAGTGGAAGAAGTTACAGATTTCTATACTCATGTTTCTAGATTGGAATCAGGTGTTGAAGCTCTAAAGAAATCAGTTATCTCTTTAGACTCTTACATGAGTTCAAAATCCCAAGAAGACAAGGACTTAGCCTTTGTCAAAAGTGTTGTAAGCCCGACGGTTTTATTTTTTGAAGGTTTTAAAACCTCCATGAAAGATCATGTGAAAACCCAGGATTCCCAAGTCCAAAATATGATCAGTGGGTTGACCAAAAACTTCAAGGAAATATTAACCTTCCCCATTGGTTCTGTTGCTTCTAAACCCTTCGTGGATTTGGATCAGATTCGAGCTGTAATGAAGGAGGATCTTGGTTCAGCATCAACCAGTGGCTCGGTAGACTCATCCGACCTGAGAAAAGTTGTTCTTTCTACTAGAGATTTAGCAAGAGAAATAATGAAGATAGTTCAAGACTATATTAGAAAATATTCTGCCTATCATAAAGAAGTGAAAGATAAGGTGGAATCCTATTTCCAAAAGATTTACCTCAAACATCAACTCAACAATCATTTCAAACTTCTGTTGGAAAACCTAAAGTTACCTCTTGTCAATCAAGCCTTCAGAGAGAAATTCAACAAACTAAGGGAATTGACTCCTGCCTTGGACAAATTAATGGAGAACAAGGATGATTTCAAATTTTCTATGGAGAGATGAAGATGAATAATTATTGATTTTAGAAATCATTTGCTTCCTTTCCTGCATGTTGATGCTAGGCCAGTGATTGTACCTCCTTCTTTACCTGCCTCTGCCTCTACCAATTCTCATGTTCAACTGACTCCATCCCAAGCTATTCAAAGCCTTACACCTATGATCACTCAAAGAACTCCTCAGTACAGTCCAGGCACAGTGTCAGTGGCTCAGCCCCCTGTGATCATTTCCAGAATTCCTAAGCTTTCATCAACATCCACCCAGTATGAATCATCTTTTGAACCAAAGGGAAAATCTCACATTGAGGATGTGGATCTAACAAGTGGCTAAGATGTTTGATAGGAATATCTTGTATTTTTTTATTTCTATGTACCCCTTTTCAACATTTAATACAATTGGATTTCATTTATTTCTCATTGTGTTACTTTTTTATTTCTTGTTTCCCATTTTTTGATTATCACAAAGGGGGAGAAATATTATCAAAGTATCAAAGAGGGAGAAATATTATCAAATTATCAAAGAAGGAAAAATATTTTCAAAGGGGGGGGGGAATACTATCTAAGGAAGAGATACCATGATTTTCCCCTCTGATATCATTACATTTAATTATACCTTTGATACATTTTGTTCTACAATATACTTCTTTCTCTGAGATAATTTCATTTAATGATATATCCTCTGATACAACTACTCATTATTTTAGACCTATAATATCATAATTTGTGATTATAAAAAGGGGGATATTGTTGACCTCACTTATTTTGATAATCCCAATTATTATTTCACATGCTTTGATAATCCCAATTATTGTTTATCTATATTTTAATTCGCTCAATCTATGATATTCTATTATCAAGATGATAATAATATTAAAATAATCCATGAAATATGTTAATCAATGTTTATCTTTGTTTATATAATTTTTGAAGTTATTCTAATACAATTGGATATTTTTTGCATAAAACAGATAAGTGTTAGTAACTGATCTATGTATAGCTACTGATACAGAGCTACCAGTACTTAGTCTACCGATAGACAGAGTTACTGATAAGCTAAGGTCACCAATACACAGAGCTACCTATATGTACAAATCTACCGGTAAGCATAGAACAAGCTACCGATATAGAGTTACCAAGAGAACATGTCTTCCAATAGTTCATAATGGAGTTATAGATGTGCATAAGTCTACTGATACACATAATCACTGGAACTAACCAAGAGTGACCGATACAAAGTAGAGCTACCGACAGCCCATAGCTACCGATAGAACAAGTCTACCGAGCTACTGATAGAGTAAGTCTATCGATAGAAGGAGCTACCAATATGTATAGAGCTACCCATACAATGAGTAACAGGTACCGATATCAAGAGCTACTGATACACAAAGTAAGACCTACCGATATCAAGAGCTACCGATACAAGTTCAAAGAACTACCAATGGAAGGTCACTACAACACAAAGTCCACCATACACATCTACCAACAGAATGATACTAATGATTGACCAACCAGTCAGACTCTATAATCTCAATACTATTTGTTTATTAAGATAACAGTTACATTTGATGTTTTTAATGCAGTTAATGTTATTTAATGATTTCTATTTCCATGTCAGGGAACCGTACCTAGTACCCATGCAAAATGTAATCATTCCTTTTTGCCGGAGCTGAAAGCTATAAAGGAGAAGATAAAGACCTATTTGAAATGAGGGCAGTGAACATAAAGATCGAATGAAAGAGCGAGAATCATGGAACAAAGAAGGCACATGAAGGGTGAAAAATAAAAAGGCTCAACATCATTCAAACGTGGTGCATTCACACAAGGCTACATCCATACTCCAAGAAAACTGGACAAACACGAATCCAATTCATTTCTAGAGGAGAACACAAGATGCATTTTGATTGAATAACTACAACAAACACTTCATGCCCTCAGACTGATAAGCTGAACCTGGAACCAAGGAAGAAAACAACACTCTGTTTTTCAGACAAAAACCAGAGGACTCAGAAGGTTTTCTGACCAATCAAACGAGTCCAGAGTTGCACTGCCAATCACTAAAGCTTTTCTAAACTCATTCATACATTCTTTAGTGATTCTTTCATTTACATTTTGAGCAGTGTGTGAACCCTATTTATTTTACACACACACTGTCTCCTGGGATAAGCTAGAGGATTCTTAAATCCTCATTCAAACTTTCTAACCCCTTATATCCCACTGTGGATAGTGGTAGAGGTCGAGTAAGACCCGGATAGCTGTGAGATGTTGTTTGTTTTCCCACGTAGAACTGTGGTAGAGGTATTTGTACTTGGACAGTGTTTTCACTATTGTTTACCCCGATCCATTGTGTGGATCAATTTATATAAATTATTTGAGAGGACTAAGTCTCGGCTTGAAACTGAACCTCTTGGTTACATCTACTGTGCATTTTAGTTTAAGTCATAAGTATACTATATATAATTCATATTCCACTGCTAACTACTTTGAAATATAATTTGTTTTAAAGTTACTTTGATAGTTAAATTACCAAGTTTTTATACTTATTGTAAACCAGTAAGTTAGTTTCAAAAGTCAATTTAATATTCAAATTAAATTAACTGAGACCTAATCAACCTTTGAGAAACTAATTGAAAATTTACACTCTATATAAATTCACTATAGTTTAAATTTGTTTTTAAATAGGGGTATTTTAAGAGAACCCTTTTTAACAAAAATTTTAATTGGAACTCAATTCATCCCCCCTCTTGAGTGTCCACTCCGACCAACACCAAGATTCCATGGAATAATGAGAGAAGATCCACATAAGAACTTAAAAATAATTTCACAATGTGGGTTCAATATTAAAACTGGAAAATGTGGATGAAGAATAATTAAATAATAGGGTACTCACTTTCCCATTAGAAGATACTGAAAAATATTGGATATACAATTTAAACTCTCTAATTAGAGGTTGGGCGGACATTAAATGTTTTTTATTGAAAAATACTTCCCAGTCCCTCAATCTGAAACTATAAGGAATGAAATTTTTGGGTTAGTAAAATCACAAGGGGAAACACTTCATGAATACTGGGAAAGATTTAAAATGATTTTTTCATGTTTCCCACACCACCAAATATGCGATAAACTTTTAATATAGTATTTTTATGATGTTTTATTTACTATTGATTGAAACATTATTGATGTGGTAGTTGGTGGTGTTAAAGTTGATAAAACCCCAATCTCTTTATAGAACCTCATTGATAACATCATGAAGAACACTCAACAATTCAGTTCATGGTCTATTGTACCCATTCAAGGTGTCCATGAGGTAAAAAGTAATAAATTTTAGAAGAAGGTGGATATGAATATTAAAGATTCAAGTAACTTTCTCTGATAACTTTCTCTTTCCCAATATCCTCTTCCCAAACATTGTGGTATGTGTTCTTCTAACACCCACTATTATACCTAATGAAATCCACTCATAGAAACATATGAGAGTTTTGAGTCAATATTTCCAAGACACCCCTATAGCGAACCCCTTAGGAAAAAACCATACTATCCATCCAAACCTGGGAGGAAAGAAAACCAAGAATATATGTGAGGGGGTATTCAAACCAGGCTCTAAAACCATGAAACCAACCGGGGAAGAGTAGTCATCCACCACCACCCAAAAGTCCTAAACCACTACAATGGACTTTCCAATAACACCCTTAAAAACAAAATCTTATCCTATAATAAATGATAAAACAAATGGATGAAAATAATATCTCATTCCAACAAACCACCCAGGAATCCATACAAGACCTAAAAACCCAATTAGGCCAACTCTCCAACTCGGTGGCGGAAATACAAAGTCATGGGTTAGGTAAACTACCTTCTCAACCCCTATCCAACCCTTGGGATAATATAAATATTAGTTTCATCACACTTCTAAGTGTAACTCAACTTAAAATACAAACAATCCCTCTATTAGAGTCACCCCTCCTGAGAAAAGTGCCATCCCAACCACTGAGAATGGTCCAAGAAGTAAAATACTTTTCATAAGAAAAATACCACTTATGTAAAGAGTGTTTCTATTGATGAGTCTTCTAGATCAACCATTCCTCTTAAATTTTTTCAAAGTCCCATCCAACCAAGGAAAAAAAGAAACTGAACTTAATAAATAAATGTTGAAAACTTTCATAAAAGTAAAAGTTAACATCCACTTGATTGATGTCATGAAGAAAATTCCATGATACACAAAGTTTCTCAAGGATATGTATAAACACCATAGGAAACTTCAAGGTGATGAAAATTTGATATGGGGGGATTCATAGCATTAATAAATACATTACAACCCACCCATCACAACGATCCAGGAATATTCTCAATTCTATGCACCGTTGGGAAGTATTTATTTTATGATGCTATTATTGATTTGGGTGACTCTATAAATGTGATGCATCGCTCTATTTTACCCTAATTGTAGTTTGGGAATTAAATCCGATTTCAATTTTTTTCCTCTATAAAACTAGAGTTTAGCACACCCCACTGCCATGTTAGAAAATGTTCTTATGAGGGTGAGAATTTTAAAATTTTCTTCAGATTTTTATGTGCTAAAAATGGAAGATTATAGGATGAATTGAAATTCCCCAGTTATATTGAGGAGGAATTTCTTTAAAACCAAAGATACCATAATTAATCTCTATAATGGAACATTATATATGGACTTTTTCGGTGACATTTTTGACATCAACATCCATGATTCCATGAGGCACACCTCATAAGAACATTACTCACTTTGACTTAATTCTATTGATGTACTATTGTCCCCTAGAAAAACTTATTTTCATTCCCCTAATCCCATTTATAAATTTTCAACCTTGATAAAAATTACAGGCAATGAATCATGCATTGAATTTTGTAGTGGTCTAGAAAAGTTTCATGCATGTTTTTAATAGATTATTTCCTTAACACTGAGGATACAATGAACACCGATGATACTAATAAGATTGTAAAATATCATTCCACATATTAAGATGTGACCATTTAGAAGTTCTATGAGATTAGTGACCTATCACTTTCACATTTACTCCCATCAATCCAAAATCCCCTTGAATTTGAACTTAAATAACTACTTCATAATTTAAAATATTCTTATCTTAATAATGGAAGCAATATCCCTATTATCATTGTTATTTCACTCCCTATAGATCATGAACTATGACTACTTAACCTTCGGAGAGAATATAAAAAATCGTTGATATGGAAACTGTCTCACATTCCTGGTATTATCCCATTAATTTGAAAACATCAT
This sequence comes from Viscum album, assembly GCA_963277665.1. NCBI lineage: Eukaryota > Viridiplantae > Streptophyta > Magnoliopsida > Santalales > Viscaceae > Viscum > Viscum album. Next base: position 595,979,334 of record OY728134.1, on the reverse strand, counting down.
ACATTGTTAAATGATGAGGCTAAACCCTTGATGAAGGCACAATGTTGACTGAACCCAAACCTCTCCAATGTTGTTTAAAAGGAGGTTTAAAATTTATTGGATACTTGAATCATTTTCCCTATCTCTGATAGGAAGTTGGTTTGTCCAATGCAGATAGTTCACAAGAAAATTGGTCTAACAGTATCAAAAAATGAAAATAATGAATTGGTTCCAACTCATGTGCAGAATAGTTGGTGTTTATATATATACTATCACCAACTAAACCAAGAAACTGGGAAGGACGATTTCCCATTTTTGTTCATTGACTTGATTCTAGAGAGGCTAGTAGAGAAGTCACACTACTATTTTGTTTATGGGTTCTCTAGATACTTTCATATCCATATCTCCCCTGAGTATCAGGATAATACAACCTTTAATTTTTCTTTCAAAACATTTTCCTATAGGAGGATTCCATTTGGTATGTAAAATGCCCCATGTACTTTTCAGTGAGGCATAGTATCTATTTTTTGGATTACCTTGATGATTTCATGGAAGTATTCATAGATGACTTCACTATTTATGGCTCCTCTTTTGATCAATGTTTGAGTAGTCTTGGTTATGTCCAACATCATTGTATTGAAAAGAATATTGTATTAAGTTATAAGAAATTCCATTTCGTGGTAAAGTAAGTTATATTAATTTGGAATGTGGTGATGGTATCCAAGTAGATAAATCAAAAGTGGATGTCATTTCATCCCTACCATTCCCCCAAAAATGTGTGGGATGTGCGGTATTAATTATTCCATAATGGATCTTTTATCATTTCATTATTAAATTTGGTAATATTATAATCCCACTATCCTTCTTACCACAAAAAGAAAAAGAATTTTTTTTGATAAAGAATGTGAGGACTATTTTAATAAATTGAAATGGGGTCTCACATAACCCCCGGTAATCCAACCACCTTGGTGGTATTTACAATTTGATCTCATGTGTGTCGTATCACAACAGATCGATCAAGATCTACATGTCATAGAATATGCCTCATTTACAATAAACCCTACCTAAGAAAACTATACCGCAACAGAAAAAAAATCCTCTCTATTTTGTTTTCCTTGAACAAATTTAGGTCATACCTATTAGGTTCCAAAGTAATTGTGTTCTCATACCATGCATCCCTTTGGTATCTACTTAAGAAATTAGAATACAAACCACATCTTATTCGTTGCATGATCCTACTTTAGGAATTTAATATATAAATTAGGGATAAAAAAGGATAAAATAATATGGTGTATGACCATATCAAAAGGATCCTCCCATGCTCAGACATTGAATCATCCTCTTGTATTCCCATAAATTACATATTTACTTATGTGTAATTGTATTGAGGGAAATATGTTATTCCTTGTTATATCAAACATGTAAATTATTTAGTATCATATTTTATTCCTATTTATTTAAAAAACGAAGCTAACCATATAACATAAGTGTCTCATTGGTACATTTGGATGAACCTGCATTTAACACACATTTAGTGATCAATTCTTTAGGATTTGTGTTTCTGAAAGAAAGTTTTAGTCTATCCTTAGGTTATGACACACTATTTCTTGTGGGGCCACTTTTGTTCCCAACATACTACTCACAAGGTCCTAGATTCTAATCTTTTTTGAAAAAAGTTATTTCAAGATGTCCAGGACTTCTATAAATATTTTCCTTATTGTCAAAGAATGGGGAATACCTCTACAAGAAATGAAATGTCACAAAAACCCTTTCTCTTTCATTACATTTTTTATGTTTGGGGAATCTAATTTATGGGTATATTTTCCAATTACATTTTTTAAATCTAACATTCTCATGGTAGTTTATTACATGTCAAAATGGGTAGGGGTGTGATCTACAAGGAAAGATGATTACAAGATAGTTGTATAATTTCTGAGAACACAAATTTTCTATAGGTTTGGATTTACTAGATTCATCATTAATGACCAGAATTCTCATTTCTACAAACAAATAATGCAATAAATTGTTCATCGGTATGGGGTTGAGAATCGAGTGTCTAATGCATATCACCCACAAACCAATTTTCAAGCCGAGGTGTTGAATAGAGAAGTAAAAAAATCCTAAAAAATGGTTTAACCCGATATATAAGATTGGTGTCTTAGACTCAATGATTCATTATGGTATTACTATACTGCCTTCAAAACTCCAATAGACATGTCACCATATCATTTAGTTTTTGGAAAGGGTTTTCACCTCCCAATTGAGAGAGAGCACTCGGCTTACTGGGCAATTAAAAAATGCAATTATAATCATTTTGGTGAAAGTGATAAAACAATTTATAGATTTTGAATCTAGATTAAATTACAAGAGGATATAATGAGAAATCATGTATTTATAATGAGAGAACAAAATATTACCACGATCAACTCATCCTTTATCATCAATTACACATTCTGAAGAAGGTCCTCCTTTTCAATGCAAGGTTGAAGTTTCATCCAGGTAAGCTTCTTTCCCACTGTTTAGGCCCATACACTACTACCAATTTTTAACCTTTTGGTGTTGTTTAGGTTCAAGATGAAAAAACAATACAAACCGTCACTATTAATGGGAAGTGGTTGAAGCAATTTCACGAAGCCATTCGGGAGTCCCCGACAAGGAACTCCAAGTTTAAGAAGCATCATACCAATTAAACCCACCATGTTTTATCCTCCATTCCCACATTATCTTTTATTATAGTGAGGACACTACATACTCTAGGTGTAGGGGGATGAGTATATTCCTAGGATAGTTAGGACTTTTAATCATTCTTCTATTTTCTTCTTACTAGATTGTATTATTACCCCCCCCCCTCACTTTTGTGTTAGAATGTTGATTTTTGATCCCCACTTAATCATTTAAGGTATTGAAAATTCATGTGTAATTTCTCTATCTCATGTTGTTTAAACATTTAAAAAATACTTTCAATGATAAAATGCGTGTTTTGGTATGAATTTAAAATTTAGGTGTGCCTTTTTCTAGTAAATTTGTTTTTTCTTGATGATATAAATGGTTGTATCATTTTGAAACCTTGGAGGATAATGGTAACCTTTGTTTAAAAACATTCATTCTTTATCCAATAATTTTCATTTCTATATTGAATTGACCTATGAATGTGTACCTATTATGCAACTGTTGTATACCCTAAAAAATAAATTAAAATAAAAAAACACAAAAAAAACACAAAAATATGTGTTTTGAATTGGTAAGTTCAAAAACCACACTTTCTTGACCCTTTGTCTTGTTATAAATATTACAATTAGTGTCTTAAGGAGATAAAACAATGGTTTAGTGATGAGTGTGAGAATTATTCCAAGTTTAACATTTGAAAAAATAATAATAATAAATTATTGAAGTGATGAAATGTTAAAAATATGGGGATATCTAGGTAAGGATATTATGGTTTAAATTTTGAAAATTCTTAATTTAGTGGGTCTTGAAATTTGATTGCAAAGGAAGTAGGTCAGGTTCAGTGGACAAAATAATTGAAGCAAAAATAAAATAAAATAAAACTATATTTACTAGATAGAAAGTCGAAGGAATGTCATGAAATGGTCATTACACACACACACGTGGAGAGTTAGTTATAATATCAAATTTTGAATTATTTTCTCCAATCGGTATCATCCATCTCCTTGAATTTCATTCTGATACAATTTATGATACATCTTTTTCCATGATCACTGAGAATAACTCCTTGGTGTGGTTTTTTATTTGATCACATGGCTATATGTAATTAAATATTCAACGTTAAATATTTATGAAGTTGGTAATATCTCCATGATTGTTTTTGGAAATTTTACTTTTCCTAGGAGTGAAAAATGTTTAGGTGTGTGGGTCTGATCTCACCTAGATTCATTGTTTTATTTCACACTGACATCACCGTGTTAAACTGATTTTTTTATTGTAAATTACAATTATTATAAAACTTTTTAATTCATTATTGATTCAATTATTTTTATCAATCTAAAAAAGTTTAATTTCACTTATTTTTATGATTTAATTATAGGTGGAGGTGATTTGGAGGATCCAAAATGAAGTTTAAGTGAAGCTTCCCAAACTGCAGAGGATCCCAATAACCCATGTGGACTCAAACACACACTGAAACTAATCATCATATCCAATTGGGATTAAATTTTGGGGTCTAATAAAAAATTTAGTGTTCTAAAACTCTTATGAAGGAAAAAATCCCAATTCATTAATTAATGGGCCCATACGAACTGATATGTCCAAGAAAAGGAATCTAGTTGATGTTAGTTTTCTATATTTTCGATATATCTAGAGTTGTGGGAATCCAAATAATGCTAATTCTGTTATGGAGATATTCAAGAGGATGGGAAACAAGTTTTTAGTTTTTTAAAAATTCATATAAGAATTTAAGGATGTCAAAAACCATGGTCCAAGTGGTTTTATGAAATCTGGGTGCACAAAACCACCTCGCACTTTTCCTATAAATTTAATCCTTGGCCACCCCATTAGAAGGTTTGACCAAGAGATTGAATTTCTACTAATTTTGGAGTTCTAAAGTATTTCTATCTTCCCCTTTGATGTTCTAAATCTATATATCCTCAAAGGAAGAGCTCAAATAAAGAAGTATATCCACCCAAACTTCCTCCTCCTCTCGATAGCAAGCTGAACAGTGGGAGTTTGTTGGGAGGGAACTACAATTATTGTAAAGGAAGTTTCTACACTTTTAATTCTACTGGTTTGATTTATTTTGTGTTTTTAAACATTTCATTAATAATTTTCTTGCATTTACTCATGTTTGAATTATTTTTTTGATTAAAAAAAATGGAATACTCTTTAGTTATAATTGATTGGTGTGAAGTTTTCAGTGAATGACTTGTGTTATTATAATGAGACAAAAAAATAATCCTTTTATTCCCCACTAATTTAAGATTTAATTTTTATTTGTAAGTTACTATACTATGCATAAGAGCTAGACCTTGTCTATTTGATTATTATATCAATGTTTGGTTCAATATTCATTGATATAAAAGCTTTGAATGTAATTAGGATTACAATTAATTTCAACAAAAAAGACTAATTTAAACCTTAATTAATTTATAAGAATTATGAACATTAAGTGTGTGAAGTGAAATCACATTGAACCTTTTTTCCTATATTTTTCAAAATCCACTTTTTTTAAAACGATTACACTCTTAATATTATGTCATTTATTTTTAAAATGGATTTCAAAACTACACATTATTTAAGACATTTTTATTAAAAATACACACTTTAAACCTCTAACGCTCCATGATACAAAAACTAGGGTCTTCTCTATGCTATAAATCACCTTTAAAAATATAATCAATTTGATGTTTCCTAAAAACGCATGCATCCCTGAATGGGATACCCTACAGATTACCCTTATGTTTGACTAAGATTAGTGATACATCTCTTGTTGGACTAGAGATGGCGTAATAAATGATAGAGAAATATTAGGTTGTCTAAAAGTCTATGAGGATAGCCCAGATCCAACAAATATCTTACATAGATCATTTTTATTTCCCTTGGTAGTTCAAATTGGGTAATTGTGTTTTCTTGAGAGTCACCCAATAATGAGGATTTGGGAGGTTTTCCCCAGGAAGCGTGTTATACCCAAGGTTATTTAGACCATTTGACATCCTATAGAGGGTTAGTGAGGTTGTATACTACTTGAAATTTTCCCAATAGCAAGACCTAGTGTATGATGTCTTTTATGTGTCATAGTTGAAGATATATGTTCATGACCCTATTCATGTTAGTGACTGGGGGATCTAGACATCAAGGACAGCTCCACCTTTATGGATTACTCGATGTAAATCGAGTAATGGAAGGAGTGGATCCTTTTTGGATAGACCATTCTATGAATTTGATTATTTTGGTAGCATGGGAACTACAGTAGAGCTCATCAGAGTGTGAGATTTGGATGTGGAATCAGTACCCCACCTCTTCATATACCTTCTGATTTTTGGGTAAAATATCCATGAAGGAGGGGAGAATGTAATTCCTCCTATTTTTTTAGTTTATTCCTTTGAATATTTCGATATATTTCTTTTCGTTATTTCCTTAGATTTGGCATTGTGTTTGTGTACCATGGGACTTAATAATTAATATATTAAAATTATTAATATATATTAATGCATGTGTGTGTATATTTTAAGGATAAATGTTATTCCTATTTATAAGAACCTCATATGAGAAATCTGATACCACTTATATTTCTCGAACATGTGGTTTACCCTAGAAAAAACTTCAAGTTGGCCAGCATCAGATGTTCTACGGAAGATGGTTCCTGGCATATTAATTAATGGAATTAGTTAATTAATCTAATTTATTTATTTTATGAACTAAACCTAATACATATTCTATAAATGAACTATTATAGATAATATTTAAAGTTAGTTTCAAAACCCTGGGATATTAGATAGGAGGATGAATCTTTCTTCATTGGTATTGGAGAACCCAGAACATGGATTGTCGACTAATGATCAGGGGAATCGTGCAGTGGATGAATAACATAGTGGGACCATCACCTTCATCACTTGAGAATGCATTCTTCACCAATATTTGATCTTTTTTATATAGGTAATATTATTTCTTAGATTTCCATTCTTTTTTTATTTAACAAGTTTGGATTATTTATCTACTTTTGTTTCTTGCGATCACTATTCTTCATTTGGTCATAATTATTTATTTATTTTTGGATTATTGATTTATCCCTTATGACTATTTATTTCTTCATCTATGACATAATACAACCCCAACAATGACCATGTTAATACCCCATATTTTCTTTTGTGATTTTCTCCCATTATTCTCTATGAGTTCATCGTAGGTAATCCTTTTACCAGCAGTTTGATGAATACCTAGATATTGATCATTATGAAACTAAACTTTGGTGAAACATATCATTTCCATAGGTTTTGATTCAGGATCAAGATCATAACCAAGGTGTGATGAGTCAGGAATAAAATCAAAAAGAAATGGATGTGGATCAGGGGTTTGTGGTGTGGCGATTTTAGCATTTGTCAGAGCAGCACAATAGAATGGATTCCTATGAAGATCTTGTGGTTGTAATTATTCCACGGGTGGATGATTGGGCATAGTCAATCCTATATTTTGGATATATGGAATGAATCATGGAATAATCAATTGTGGTAGAGCTATGGGTTAGATGCATTGAACGAGTGACATTTTCAATAAAAACCCAATATTGACAACATATACTTTGGATAACACATGTTGTGTTGTCCTCATGCTATGGAAGATAGGGTTTTGGACAGATTTGAATATATATTTCTTTTTTATGACACATATATTCCATGTGACCCAATAATAGAGTCTCCATGTGTACCCCATGAGTACATGAGTATGGAAACAACCATGTACATTGGAACAACTAGAGTTCACAACCATGGAAGTTTACTCGGACACATTTAGGGTACCCAGACATAAATGAGTAAACTAGCATTTATATGGTACATGAGCATGGTATAAATTATATGGTCATGGTCTAAAAGACACCGGAAGACCCTTGGTAGCAAAGGAACATCCTTTATAACCTATACACATTGTATACTTTTCTATGAGACTTCAACCATGTGTATTTTTTTCTTCGAGACTCAAATTTGGACCCATGAGTACCCAATCTCGAGTAGTTTACCATATAGAATAAAATAGTGGTATCAATTTTGTAATCATAGATACAACACAATGCATTACCAGTATGAGTCTTTTTTAGAGACACTTAGCTGGTGATAGTAATAGGGTGTGATAATAAGAGTGTTACTGGGTTGGAAAACCCCCTCATACCAGGGTAAAAGTCCCCCATAATATTTAATAATATAAATTTTATAACTCTCCATGCTATATAGGGAATTGTTACTCGATATATGGAGTGGAACACTCCATCTTTGAGATCTTCTGGTGAGTGGGTCCTCTATTGGAGATAAACCCCCCTTGGCTGTGGATCACAATGGAGAGGTGTGGCCCCTCCATGTAGATTCTTCTGTAGTTATGCATTATTTTGAACATTATATATGGACCTTTGGACCTATAGGATAACTTATCATTCTCAGTTGGGTTATGGAGATAGATATCCCCATTCTCTCTCTCTTGGTTTTATCTACGAGCATATATATTGGGTTTCATTTCCCTATCGCTTATGGGTTGAACCGACTATTGAAACATTATATTACTCCCTTATTGGTTTTCTAGGTTTCAAACTATGTATGTATATACTCACAAAAATATGGGATTTCCCCACACATATTGTGTCATATGTAGATGATAGATAGATCAATGGTGGTCTTGGGGGACTAGGTTTCCATTGAGTATAGTTGTACCTATCATTTCTAACCATGTTTGGTGATCATACATGGACATTATTATATAGTCTCTCTTCAGTCTCCCTTTTCTTAGTTGTTGTCAACTTGGGTTTTAATTTCTAGTTAGGTGTTTATTTTTCCCCTTTACACTTTTGTACTACACTATTATACTTTTATTCTTTCATAGAGGTCGTTTCATGCATAGTTTACAATCTAGATGTTCAGTATTTTATTATGTCTCTTCCCTGTTGCATGAATCTAGTTTTGTGTGTATAAGTACATAGGCTCTAAACTCAATTTTTACTATTTTCTACTCGGTGATTGTTGATAGCCCTTAGCATATTGAATTTGGTCTTGGGATGTCTCACTTAGCTTATCGCCAGCATGGCAGGCCCTGATAGGTGGGTTGTGAAAAAACCAATACAATTTTAGAAATGATCTTTATGTTATGCAATGAATATTTATCTATTATGATAAAATATCTATGTATGAAACGTATGAGTCGCAATAGTTAGTATCAAAGTATAATTTAGTGAATATTTAGAGATTAGAATTAGAGAAATTTGGTGAAAACCATAAAGATTAGTCTAAGTATAGGATACCATTCTATAGTTTTGGTAAGGTATATATTCAGTGGTCTCCTATTAATACATCGCGGTATAGATATTAAAAGTGAACATAGTTTTGATAAATATGTCTCTTGGGTTAATAAACCAGAAAAAAGTTGGTTGAGTATATCTTAATAATCATTCTGGTTCATGGTGAGTGTGTCCCTACTATGATCTTGGTTTGACACTCCCAGGGGATATTTTTGGGTTATTCATATTTTATTTATGAATGGTAATGAATTATTTGAATAGATGGTAATTATCGAGGACCTAGGTTATACATAAGGTTTCATGATTTAAACAACCCATAAAATATTTTTCATGATTATATGGTCTCCCATAGTGATTATTCACACAATAAATTTTGGTTTTAGACAATGTCTGGAACAAAGAGGCTTCATGTTAACTCATAATATGATGGAAAATGGAATGAATTCCCTCATGATAAACCTAATTAAATAAGAACTATAAAGATAAAATATTATGATTATCCCAAATCAGTTATCTTGTTATTTGATTGAAAATATCAACTTGGGAAAGTAACCTAAGACACCTAATAATAGAAAATAGAGTCCCATGAAGACCATGGAGGAAAAAAGATTAAGTTTCCTATGTGTCAAGTATGTTGTAAGAAGAGCCTAGGGAAATGTCTCAAAGGAACAAGAAGATGTTTTCTGTTTGGAGAATAAGGATATATAGAATGTATTTTTTAAGGAAAAATGAAACTTTTAGTCAATGAAATGGATGATATAATAGCTTCCCTAAGTTATCATTAATGGTTTAATGTTTTAAAAGAAAAAAGTGTGGGAATTATGAAAATAAATTACCTAAGGAGAAATATCAAAATGAGGATCAGAAATAATGTGTGAGTAATGTTTTTACTATTGATGATGAAGAGAAAAAAGACGACACATGAATGGAAAGAGGTATTAAGGAATAAGATAATGAATACTAGTAAATAATTTAAGAGGTAAAGGGAATGATTGAAGTGTTTATGTATTGGATTTTTATAATTATGTTGTAAAATTATTTTTATCAATTGTATTCTAGCTATAAGAATAATGAAATATTTATGTATTGTTATACAATAGTATTTATTTAAGGATATACTAGAATATGATGAATGGTATTGATGACCTAGAAAATTGATTTAATGTTAACGTGATATTTTATTAAAAAAACACATGATTAAGGGAAAGATAACCCTTAATATGCCCTCAATATTGAAATAATAATGTGTACGTGAGAAAAAAAAGAAAGGGATAATATTGATGACATTCATACTGATTATTGATTTGATGAAAAAGTGGTTAATGTTATCTTTGATGTATTTTACCACATTTTGGATTTTTGAAATATATTCGAAATTTTAATTTGTTTTATTAACAGAATGAGGAGAGAGTTAATTTTTTGATTAATGTTTGTTTTCATTTAGTTTTCATGGTAATTCGGGTTATTACAATGTTTTAGGAGAGTATATGGTTAAGGTATTCCCATGTTTCGAATGGGACATTTAGAGATACTTTATGTTTTGGGGGGATTAAGGCTAATGTGATTTTAGAAATTTACTGAGCTTATTTATATATATATATATATATATATTAGAATTTGGTAAGACATATTTTGGAAGGGTTTTAAGGTTACCTAATTAAGAAATGGTTTAAGTTGAACATTTCAGATTATTGTTTTCGATTAATATATGATTTATGACATTGGATAACCTACACAAATCATTTTGGTTTCGATAAATATCTTGATATATGAGGATTGAATTTTTTTCTTTTATGGATCTTATGATCTGTTAAAAATTAATTTTAGTGCTTCAAGCATTAAAATTTCATCTTTAATATCCATTTATTTAATTAAGAGATGAAGTGGAAATTGATCAAAGCACAAACAATAGATGATATTTCTCTTATGACATAGAAAAAAATAAATTAAGAATATTTTCTTATGTTATCTATCTTGATAGTAAATGAATCCATTAAATTTAAGAAAATGATTGTGAAATAAAATGTTATACTATTACCATCATTTATGATGAATCAATATCATTTTTACCCCTAAAAGATTTATTATTTTTTGGTTCTTAACTTTATCCTAACCACGTTCTATATCACTATCTATTTGACCATCTATTTGACCTTGGGAATTAGTTTTCTCTTCCTTGTCCATATTTTCAATTCCCAATAATCTTCTCCTAATTGGAAACCTAGTTTTTTTTGTTCCATACGACCACCGTATTTCCCTTTCCCGATTTTTTAGAAGAATTTTTATTAACCCTTTTTATGATGTGGGTTTTACACAAAGGAATATTCAAATTTCAAACACTTCATTGCAAAGAAAAATTTCAAATTTCAAGGACATAATTTATTAAAGAGGGGAATGTAACACCCTGAGATTTTAAAAGAAAAATATGTTAGGTAGCGTATATGATACGTAACACCAAGATTAAACGAACAACAAAATATAACTATTTAAATATGATTGTTATAACCTATCCATTAAATTGGTAGGTATGAATAGAAATATTAACATTATGAAACATATATAATGGTCATAATCCATAAAAATGTGTTTATTAACTCATTGAAAATAAGCATTCAACTTTTTTAGTAAAGTTATATTATGATTCAAAAATATTTTCCATAAAAGAATATTTTTTCATTTATTGTATGAAAATATTTTATTTAATTTTCAAAAAAAAATTAGAAATTTTCTTTTATAAAATTAATTTTTCAAATAAACATGTCAAAATTATCTTACATTGAATTTTTATAAATTTTATGAAAATATTTTTTTTTCATGAGTAGTAAAAAAATATTGATCTTTATTGAAATGTTTATTTTTATTGTATAATTTTCGAAGTTACATTTTTTTAAAATGTTTTGAAAGTAAAATTATTTGTCTTATACTTTCAATAATCCAGTTAAGATAACTGGAATCAATTTTATATTTCAATTAGGTATAAAAATATTTTTATACTTAAAAATATTTTTTAAAAAACTATTTTTGATTGCGTTCTTCATTTATATATTAAATTAATTTCTTCCACATATATAAATTGAATTCAAAAAAATGGATACCATATTTGGAATCAGGAGGTTTGAATTTGGTAAATATATCTCTTTGATTTTTATTAAATTTGAATAATCACCATAGTACATTTTGATTTCCTCGGTAAGTGTAAAATGAGTTAATTACGGTTCAAACTAAGTGTTAAGTTCACCGTTTTTCTTTGTAATTATTATGGGATGAATGGAATTTGAAACTTATAACATTTTTATAGAAATTAAATTTTTTAGAGAAACTTGTTCATGATAAAGACCTATAAAATATTTAAATCAATTAAAAATATATGATTTCACTTTTTTTATTTCAAATATCTCATATGTTTTCACATAGGGATAAAAGAAAGTTACGAAAAATTGTAATATTAATTTTGAGAATAATGAAAAAAAATTCATGAAGGAAATTAATTTATTATTGTTAGTGATTATATAATTACCTTAAATTAGTATGCACTGCATACATAATATTTCATTAATTAATAGAAAAATAAAATAAAATAAAATAAAAGTAATATAATTTAAGAGATTTATAGTGTTCCACAAACTGTATAAATGAATATGGAATATTATTTATGTATTGAAGGATTATATTTAAATTCCATGTTTTTCTTGTTGTCTTTAAAGTCAAATTAAATAAATAGAGATAAAAATGACATTAGTCATATTTTATAAAAATAATATTTTATTGAATTATTTATAAATCCTAATAAATTTTAAAGAGTAAAAATTGGATAATTTGTGGTCAATAATTTTATAAATTTTACATTTATTATCCAATTGCCACTTTATAAGTAAAATTATAACCCTTTAATAGTGAAAAAGTCATTACCAAAATTAAGGTAATAATAGATTGAAAAAAGGGTTAAACCAAAATATATGGTTTTAAATACCACTTAAACCTATAAAAATTTTATTGTTTTTTGATATTTCAACCATACAATACCTCATATTTTAATCTCTGGCCATTTGAATACCTCTTCTGATAGAAGGAAGAACAAGACCAGTAACATACAGTAGGGAAGTGGTATACTGTTAAAGAAGAGTTTGAGTTATTCAGTTTCTGCATGAGGAGTACTATAGTGTTTCATATTTGGTATAGTCGGTCATCACCTTAGGTTCTACATAACACCTCAAATCTAATGTTGGAAATAGGACAAGACAAACCATCTCTAGAAATTTTTCTCCAAAACTGTGAGGTCTGTATTCCAAAAAGGGTAATTGTAGACACAAATAGGGAACTGTGGATCTGATTGATGTCCTTTTTAGTAGACTTGGATAAAAATGACTCATTAAGGTCATGTGTCTCAGGGATACAGTCGTAGATTTTAGGCAGGTCGTGTTTATGCAATGGACCAGACTCCATCAGATTGTGATGAGGGACCATCTACTATTCGAGGTATCTTCTTGACCAGTTCTATGTCAGATACTATTTTATTAAATACTATTTTTACACATTAATTTATATATTCACAAGTTTTTGTGGTAATTGAATTATCGTTCAAGTTTAATTTTGAGTTACTTTCCCTTCATACACCATTGGGAATGAAAGTGGACTATCTACTGTGATTCCCAGAGTTTTCTATAGTAATTTTCAGTTATGGACATCTATGGGACTTCATGATTCATTATATGAAATTATTTTGATTTATTATTTGTATAGACTAGTTAACTAGCTTTTGGAATCATGTTGACTTCTATTAGATATAGTTATCTTCTCATCGCCCAATCCAACATGGGATGATCTGGGAATGGATTGAAGGATTGGATATTTTAGTTGGTTTAGTGGCATTTCTATTATATTTTTCTACAATCATGGATCTCTATCAATACATATTTGTGGATGAATTCATAGAAATTAATCATGATAGAGGAGTTGAATTTGAGATATATATTTTTCTAGGTGTGTAACTCATTTGGATACCCCCTTATCATATGGATCCAACTGATTTGAAGGAACTCAAAGTGCAATTCAATGAATTATAGAATAAGGGCTTTATCAGGCCAAGTAATTCAACATGGGGAGCACATATCCTGTTCAACAAGAAGTAAGACGATAGTCTTAGAATCTGTGTAGATTAATAGAAACTGAACAAGGTGATGATGAAAAATAGATAGCCCTTTTTATGATCCCATTGATCTATTATAGAGATCTTGATGGTTCTATAAGATTGATCTTCGATCGGGCATTAACCAGTTGCATCATGGAGAGGATTACCTTATGAATATGGTGTTTTATAAAATTTATTGGATATTTTATTACTTTTTTATTATATTTGGAATGAATAATGTGTCTATAGTGTTCATGATTCTCATGAGAAATATCTTCAACCCATGTCTAGAATTTTTCAACAAGATGATCATTAGCAATATCCTTTTCTACTATCCAACCCTAGAGTATCATTTTATACATATTGAGATAATCTCGATTACTGTTCAAGGAAATCATATATGTTTCAATTTGACTAAGTCTATCTTTTGGATTGAGAAGATTAGATTTTTGGGGCATGTGGTTTCTAAAATACTTATATCTGTGGAGCCAAAAAAGTGGAGGTAGTGATATATTTTACACATCTTTGGAATGTGTTCTAAAACAAGATATTTCTAGGTTTAGTGGGATAATAGTCATATTATATATATGAATTCTCTTGTTTATCATCACTCATGACTATGCTGAAAAAGAAGGTAGTAATGTTTTAGTGGTCGAACCAGTGTGGAAGGCATTTATTGAGAAAAAGAATAGGTTGACTGTAGCTATGGAATTGATCTGTCCTGATCTTGGGATCAAATGTTTGTAAATTTTGATGCATCATGAATTGGTTTTGGAGTAGTATTGATGTATCAAGAGTAGGTAGTAGTTTATTTCTCATTTCAACTATGATCCCATGATTAAAAATACCATACTGGTGACCTAGAACTGACTATCATGGTTCATGGTCTAAAGTTTAAGATACACTATCTCTTTGGTGAATGGTTTTTTTCTACACTATCCATAGGATCCTCTATTATATATTCACACAACATGAACATATGATGAGGTAGAGGTACTAGGAAGAGTATCCAAATAAGTTCAACATTGAGATGGATTATTCACTATGTAAATGTAACATCATTTTAGATTCTCATAGTGGTAATACATATATAGGTCAGAGCTTGGTGAGATACATTCAGAAGAAAAATGGTGCCTGATGATCTTATTGACTGGTAGGACGTTGGATGATTCTAAGGATTAGGGATCAATGAAATGTGCCCCATTTGTGGTTATATCTTCTCTATTAGACTAGGTAATGGCTGAATAAGAGACTAATAAAGGTTTTGTTGTGATGTAGGAATAACTATCTAGTATTTATTCAATACTCAGGTGGTCATTGGATAGTGATGAGGTGATCCTTATGCATAAGGTTATTGTAGCCCCTACATCCCATTGGGAGGAACTAATGAGAGACTTTCATACCACTAAGTGGGTGGTGTATCCTGGGGGGACAAATATGTACCATGACATTATGCGATAGTTCTGGTGTCCATGGACAAATATGGACATTAATAGATATGTTTGTCAATGCCTTACATTTTATATGATAAAGGTTGAGCTCCGGTGTACTGGTGGATGCCTCTATCCACTATAATTTTCCATGTCTATGTGGGTTGATGTCATTATTATGGGTTTACCAAGGACCCTAAGGATCCATGGCATCGTTTCAGTGATTTTAGGTTGGTTAATTAAGTTTTATCATTTCTTATTGATCCATGAGACTCACTTATTAAACAAGTTGGGAAATCTATATGTCTATGAGATAGTACATTTACAAAGAGTTCCCTTGAAAATTTTATCTTGTGTAGATGCATGTTCCATGTCATAGTGTTGGAAGAACTTGGATAAGTCATTAGGGAGTCAACTGATGTTTATCATAGTATACCATCCTCATCCAGATGGATATTCGGAGAAGAAGATTCATATATTGAAGGATATGCTTATGGCTTAGACCCTAGACTTCAGAAGGTCTTGGTATAACTACCTATCCTTAGTTGAGTTCAGATAAAAAACAGTTACCAAGCTTTGATTCAAATTCCACCTTATAAGGCTCTTTATTGTATGCCATTTCATTCATTGTTCAATTGGATTGAGGCTAATGAGGTTGTGGTTGTAGGGACCAATATGGTAAAGGACACCTCCAGAAGAGTGTAGCTAATCCAGAAGTGGTTGATCATGTATCATAGCTGAAAAAAGTAATATTACAACTTCATGAGGATGCATTTAGTGTTTTTTGTAAGTGAAATGGTTTTTCTAGGAGCGAATCGTTGATTAGGTTATTAATTATTGAGGAAGATAGGGAATCTAGCATTGTTCTATGATGGACCATTCGAGATCACTAAGTTGGTTGGTACAATGGAATACCATATTGATCTACCTTATCTCTATTGAGGTATGCATGACATGTTTCATGTGTTATAGATCCAAAGGTATATTCATGATCTTATAAATTTCATTGACTATGATGATGTTGAGTGAGATCCTCAAGCACCTTATCCATAGTGCTCGATGTGGATTGTTGACTGGATATATAAGGTCCTCCAATGGAAGATGGTGTTACTAGTCTGGAATCAATGATATCATGTATAGATCTGGGAGGAGACTTGGGATTTAGAGGATGATGTTTAGTCTTAAAGGTCTGTCTTTCTTAAGAATAACCATGGAAGGTACTTCGCGATAATGAGAATTTATTATAAGGGTATTATTATAACATCCATATTTTGATTAATTGTATAAGAGGTTAGGTTTATAATTTATTCTTTCTCTATGAATTATTATCTATTATGGACAATCTAGAGGTTGGTTATTTTGGGTAAGGGATTATAAATTTTTCATTGGACACTTGATGATGGTCTTGGAAGATAGTGGTAGGAAGGTATCCACCAGCTAGTTGGTGGAATCCACTTTCCTACCAATAGTATTCTAATTGTCCTACATTAATAGACCCCACTGACATGTTATTAGGGAATCAATGACTAGACTGTGGAACTGGACGAACCTAAGTGGTTCTTCCATGCCCACCATCCATCTGTAGGTGCCATCAGTTCTATAGTACAGACCACCGAGTGGCCAATGCACTCAGTTTGAGGGTGTAGTTAATAAACCAATTTTCACTCATTTAAACACAAATCTCTATCCAATTATGACCCTAATTGTACTAATATAAAAATTTTACTCACTCTCACAACTATAGATCTCTCTCATGTATATCCCTAGGTTCTCTAACCTTTAACCTATCTGGTGACCCTAGAATGGTAAAATCTTATTAGATATATATGAGTTTATTATCTACTTTGACATATGCATGTGTATCTATGAATTATATGTGGTTTATAAAACTATATGAAGATAAATTATCAATTTAATTGTATATTGGTGACATATTTAGTTTTTTGATGACATTTCCTATTCGAATCAAGATCTACCATCAATAAAAAACATTAGGTAAGTATTTATGAATCATCCTCTAAAACTTTTACTCAATAGTAGATTAATGATAGATCATTAATCACTTGATGATTATGTGGTAGATTAGTTAATGATTATTTTTATTAATGAAAAATCCTTGACAAAAACAGAATTATCAATAATAATGGATTTTTTTGAGTAATTTCATTTAGAACAATCACTATGAGTCCTCAATCTTGAATATCATCTTCTATATCTTATTCGTTGAAGCATTGATGATGGATCAGTGATAATTGGACAAAATTGAGGCTCTATTCAAGAATCGATTATGAATTCCAAATTTCTTCTTCAATTAACAATGGATCTAGTGAATGGGTGTCCCCTCATTCGACATACCTCAGAATTGGTTCCATTGAATATCTCCTTAAGGCATGTGATTCTAGAATCGCTATTCTTAACATGGAATCTTCTTGAAGTCTCCAATCTAAATATATTTCTTGATAAACCACAACTTGATTTCAGAATCCTTGACATGTGATTTCATTCTTCACGGGTTTTCAATTTGTTTCGGTCTTCGATCCTTCGACAAAACTTGGAATACTTTATCAGAAACCTTGAGGTATGAAGTTCCTTACCATTTTGGGATCTTCTATGGACATATTGAATTAGTTTTATGGTTGTGATTTATTTCTTGGTTTCCATAATTGATAATAATCACATGTTGGTTTGTGTGTAACTTGTTAGAACTTTTTATGATGTGTGTTTCCATGATAATTCTTATAGATTTTTTTCATGTTGGATTTTGATCACATATGTTATATATTTCAACTGTTTTCTCATAAGGATATGTTATTCCTTACTTTATATGCTCTGCCATTTTATGGGTGTTACTATGACTTTAGAGGTACTATTCTTAGTGATCATAATAGGAGGTTCATTGTGACATGGTTAACACTTAAATAGGGAGTGCACGTGACTTGCAATGATAGTGTGGATGGACCCATATAAAATGTATTGATAAAATGATGCCTCATTAATTTCTTGTGATTCACATGATAAATAGTTAATCCAAGTATCACTTTCAATAAATTCCTAGTGGTTGGTGAGTATAATAGACCCTGGATTCTTAGTGGATGCTGAGTGGAATAACTTAATTTATGGTTATATGATGTCGAGTATTGTTTCCACAAGATATTGAGATGTTCAAAGAAATAGGTTTACAATCCTTGTGGCTAGTTACTATTTACTTTAAATATACTAATATTACATTCATGATGGATTTAAAGTAGGTATGACCAGGGCTCATGGTGGATTGGTAAACAGATGGGTTATCAGTATGTGATTTTTTATTCTTTATTTATTTTTTATTTTATCATTGAGTGAACCTGTTATAATTTGACATATTCTTTAAGGATGAGTAATTGGTTTCCTATTAAATTATATTACCACAACATGTACATGAATCTTAGTGGATATGCATATTTCATGTATAGAGATATAGGTAAGGGAAAGGGGACCTTGGTGGATAATTGATATGTAGATCACGGAGTTGGTGGATGGACCCCGAAAACTTTAGAGGGGATCATTGAGTTTTATTTAATTATATTCCACCCTTATACTATAGTTTTTTTAACACTTTGGGATCCATTTATTTTTTGGTATGGCTTGTATTCCATCTATTATTACATTTGATAATTTTTATTATTCTTTTTTAATTTGAAGCATTAAATTTTATTTATATAATATGGTGGAAGGATATGATACCGATGGTATATTTTCCCCACATATGTTGTTCAAACCCTCATAGCTAGTTGAATACCTCTTGTACATGGTGTCACATGAATGAGTTCATGGGTATTTCTGGCTCAGACCTAGTTGTTCAGGTTGGTGAATTATAAAAATATTGTACCTATCTTTTTTATGGTGTTTTCATGATCACAAAAATCATTGATGTTTATAAAATTTTCATTTGAGTGAGATTCAGTTTTTTTATTGAATACCAAGTGATGGAATTCACGGTATCTTGAAGATCATTTGGAGTATTTTTAGAGTAATTGATAAATCTATTTTTATGATTTTAGATCATTGAAGGTTATGTTAAGAACATTATAATTCATTAAAAGGAAGAATAGTAGGCCACACTAGAAGCTGTTGGTGTACTTATAGCTCCATCTACCTAGTACAAGGTGCCGACTAGATGATTTTAGTATTCTAGAAGTCTTTTTGCAGAAGAAAACCCACTGGATGGCTGAGGGAGAAGACAATAGCATGTTCATCTAGAAACAATCTACCATTTATCTAGTGGAGGTGTACCGAGTAACCTCTAATTGATCCAGAACTAAGGATTACTCTTGGTAGCCCCCCCAGTACCCATTGGTGGCTATCAGGAATTTGATGGTGTAGAGACTGCTAGTTCAATCATGCATTAGGTATGGTTAAAAATACCATAATGACGTTCTTCCACAGTTTCTTCAAGCACGAAGATTTACAAAAGGTCATCTCTCCTATATTATCCTATAAAAGAAATCTCTTATCTCCTTGGAAGATACAACTTACTCTCAAAAATTCTCTTAGACCGATCTAATTCTGAAATTCTATGAATTCTCAAATTCTCTCATAGAGGCATCCAAAGTTCTCAATATCTCAAAGGATCTCAGTCTTTCTTTCAAACATATTAACCAATATTGCAATATTCCTCCAAGGGATTTGTGAGTGGATTATAACGGGCTTTCCAAATGGTAACCCTGTCTCTTCTCAACCACCTTTTTAATGAGTTAACACTCCAAAAATTGAGGGATGGGTTTCATCGCTATCATTGAAGTTCAAAAGGGTTATCAAAAACCTTAACTATGAGTTAAAAGTTTATTTATCACTTCCAAGATCATTGGATTAATAATATTTACCTTTTAAGCTGAGTGGTGGAGATGTAGGGGCTCACATCACGTTTTAGCCAAAATCCTTATCAATTTTTTTCCATTATTTAATTTTTCATAGTTCATTACTTATCTTTGATTCAAATAATTCTATAAATTAAATTTTATCATTTTTATATGTAATTTAATTTTATATTTTCTTTATTTAACTCAGATCTAATTTATCAAATATCACTTAATAAATTTACCACTTTATCATTTTAAAATAAAATTATCTTACACTTCTACTTTTTCATTTTTAAAAGGGTAATTACCCCCCCCCCCCTCAAAATATCTTTGACCAATAATTGGTATCAATGTGAGTTGTTTGTTTTTTTATCAAAAGTTTCCTTATTTTTAAAATTTTTTGTTCTTAAAATATTTATAAATTCTAAATCTTGATCTATTAATTATGGAATCTAATTTATATTTTCATGATAATATTTTTTATAGAACTAATTATATCTATTATAGGAATAAGATGTAAACTTTTCAGGGTATTATTAGTTACCTTATATAAAAAATGGTAATTCTGGAGTATGTTCTAGCTAAAGAATCAGAAGAAAAGTGGACTCTTGAATATGTTATTAAATTAGAACTTAATAAAAAAGATATGAGTGCATTACATTTTTGTCTTGATATAAAGGATTTTTATCATGTTTCTACTTGAAAGATGGATTATGAAATTTGGAAATTAATACAAGTCACACATGAAGTCATGAATAAAGAGGAAAATATATTGGATATATAATGCCAAGAATTTGAATGTTTATCTATGTATTCTAATGAATCTATTAGTATAATTTTTAGGAGATTTTCTAACATTTTCAGTGGTAGAAAGTACCTAGGTGAGGATTTATCTATATAAATTCTGTTAAAGAAAGTCTTGTGGGTCTTACCTATAACCTGGGATCCCAAATTCATATCTATTAAAGAAACTAATGATCTAAATAAAATTTACGTTGAAGAATACACCATATCCTTAACGAAATATGAAACAAATATATAATAATAATAAATAAATGAGGCCAATGAAGTCAATGATACAAATAAAACCATCACCTTAAAATATTTTTATAATGATTCACTTATAGGTGAGGTTCTAGACTATGAGAAAATTTCTATAAACATGGAAAATTTCTTCAAGAAGAATAAATTCTATAACTGATCCCAAAAGGTAATTCAAAAGGATAAACTAGAAGTGACATGCTATGAATGTAAAAAATAACGATCACATCAAGTTGGAGTACCCCATATACAAAAATATTCTCAAAGAAAATAGACAAGGTAAGAAGTATTTGAAATTCATAATAAGGAGTGCCTATGATGAATCCATGGAATGATCTTCCACATCCACTTTAAGTGACTCAAGACCCAAGTTCCTTATCGAACAAGTTAATAAAGACTGCAAGGCTAGTAAACCTCATCTGATTTCTTAATCTTCCACTTATGATCCCAATTATTTTCACTCCAATTCTTCATCTTAATACCCTATTTCAATTAATAATAAATAAATAAAATATTCCCATGATTCACATCAATTTGTATTTCATTTACTAGATTCATTATATAAAGATCTTGAAAAAAATAAGTAATTAATTAATAAATAGTATAAAATTAAAAAATATAAAGAACTTAATATCAAATAAATAGAATAATTATCCATGAAAATAAAAAATAAAAAATATGTCAATAAACTATAATTTACCATTAAAGACCTCAAAGGTTCTCTTTTCAAATTCACCCAAGGAGAAAATAAATCTATGTTCTCAAAGACATGGAAAATAATGGATTGGTCTTGGTTTCTCTAATCATGAAAGCACCCAAAGAATTTAATTGAAATATAATTGAAATAATTTTTTATAGGAAGATAAATTACACAATAATTGTGTGAGGATTAATCATTTACACTATAAATTTTATTGAAAAAATCCAGGATTTGGGAGACCAAAATCAATTCAACATTCTAATAATTTCTGAAATATAATATCTTTATAAGTAAATCAAGATTCAAAGTCATTATTTTGTAATATAAGTGGAACCAAATTCATTTATTTAACAAAAAATTTATTCATTTTATACTTTTAGTAAAAGTTTCTTCTGAGAAAACTCTAAGAATAGTTATGTCATCAACATAGTGGCTTCTCAATACACATGTGTAGAGAACATTGAATTCAATCAAATAGATAAACTATATGGATGTCACATCAACCTTTAGTGATTACTATAAGTCAAAGATAATTGGTTAAGGTTCCATCAGTTCTGATAACCCAAATATTTTTAAAAACGATTTATTTGTATAAGTATTAAAACACAATTTATCAAGCATTAGTCAATTTTTTGATAGAGATTTCAAAATTTCCTTCAATAATGATATTTTATATTTTTGGACTCAAAAGTAAATCTTTTATTTACCTTATATTTATTTTAAAATAAAATTATACAATAAATTATAAATATATTTTTTATAAAAAAGTTCAAATTATTTAGTTCACAAGTTAGTGAGTCATGGTTTTTACATAAACACATTAGTAATTTTAGTACACACTCTCTTTTCAAACTCAATTGTTATCAACTAGTATGATATCTTCCCAAATTTTATTACAAAGATGTTGTGGTATTTGAATCATACCAATATTTAATGTAGAAAAATAAACATTTAAATCTAAAAAATAAATTACATTTTCAAATTCTCTTGAATTAATTCATCTCAATATTTTTATTGTTTCAAAAATAAGAAGTCTAGGAGGTAAATCCTATACATTTTTAAATTTTTGATGACTTTATTAGATTAAAATGGGATTATTTATTTACTTATTAAGGTGAATATTGAAAATACTTCATCAATATTTCTTAAAAAATTGAAAATGACAAATGTTTTCAAATTATTTAAATTCTAAGTGATCATGGTGTAAAATTCAATGAATAATAATTTGATGATTTCCGTTCTTCTGAAGGATATAATCTTTCTTTTTCTGCTCCTTGAACCCTCAAAAATATATCATAGGATAGAGGTGAAATAAAATTATCCATAAAATTTCTTGAACTATTTTAAATGAATTTTATTTAAAACAACATTTTTGGACCAAGGATGCGAGTACTTCATGATATATCATTAATCATGTTGTTATAATACCTTTTCCTAAAAAGTCCCATTATGAAATTCAAAAAAATAAAAACTCAAAGTCATTATTTTTAAAGTTTTTAGTTGAAAATTTTTCATTTTAAAAACAAAATTTAATCTTCGTAAATTTAATTAGAAATCTGATAGAAGGTAACTTTCTTGGGTACTCCATCTCTATTTATGTATAATATGTATTTAAGAAAATCTATTTCAAAACATTATTTTGAAAATTATGTTTTAAATGAACCTTTTAAAAGTAAATAATTTGAAGAAGAACAAGAATTACCTTCAAATTCTTTACCTAAATATTTTAAAAAAAATCTAAATTATAACCTTTTCAAAATGTTACTGGAGATTTAAAATTAAAAACTCATACTCCTAGATTGGTCTTAAATGGCGTTGAATATCTTTCCTTTTTCTATCACCTTGAACCCTGAGACCTAAAAAATTCCATTAACATTGAAAAATTTGGAAATATTTAGTCAAGAGGAACTAAATATATTCATTTAAAATTATATATCAACTCTTGTGGAAAGAATTAATTATCATCCCATTTTATGATCTAAATGATTTTTTAGGAACAATCTATAAGAGTCTAGTAGTATCACTAAAAATAAATCTCCTTTAGTTATCAAATATTATAGCCAAGAACATGGAATCATATATTGTGAAACCTTAATACAAATAACTTTGTTAGAATCCAATGGAATGTTATTAGAATTATATTTTCATTTTAATTTGGAACTCTTTCAAATAGATGTCCAAATCACATTTTTAAAGGGTTTTATTTTCAAAAATGGTTTTTTGGAACATCCTATTGGTTTTTAAAATACTATTTTTTATATTTTTAAAAAAAATATATAAATACATTTACGGTTTATAAAACCACCCTTGGCTTAGTATGAATATATTTCAAATTATCTTTTATCCAATTGATTTAAAATGGTAAAATAGAATTCAATGATTGTTTCTAAACACTACTCAAATTATTTGTTACTCGATCAAATTTACATTGATGATATAATTTTTTATCTACAAATAAAACTATCTATTATGAATTTTTTGATTTAATGAAAAATAAAAATGAGATGAACTTTATGGGTGAACTCAAATTCTTTTTAGATATTCAAATTTCTCAAAGAAATGGTGGAATATTTCTAAAGTATAGAAAATAAAACAATGAACTCTTAAAATGATTCACAATGGACCACACTAAGAGAACTTATACACCCATGAGTAAAACTTGTAAGATTTCATTTTATGAATCTAGTAAGAATCAAACTTTATAAAAGTATGATTGGTTGTCTAATTTACCATAAAACCACCTGGTTTGATAACATGTTTATTTTTTTTATCTATGCTTATTTTTTAATAAAAGATAGAGAACACTCATTTAAAATTTATTAAAAGGATTATTAATTATTTAAAAGGTTCTAAAAATATTATTTTGTGTTATACCAATGGAGTATATTTTGAATTATCTTATTTTTTATTCTGGTTCTGGAGAACACCAAATATATAGGAAAAGTAAAAGTGGGACATACCACCAATATGGAAAATCCCTCATCTCCTCCAGTAGTAAGAATAAGAACACAATTTATATTTCTCTAGATAAAGAGTAATATAATGTCTCTAGGAGTTTTTGCACTCAAATACTATGGATGCAATACACTCTCTTATATTTCTAGAGGACATTTAACCATATACCTATTAATTGTGACAATACATGTTCCATATATATCCCCAAAAATCATATCCAACACTCTCACACTAAACACATTGACCATAAGCACCAATTCTTAAGATATCACTTCCAAAAATGTGATATCTAATTAGAATTGTTTCTAATAGAATATAAACTCATTTATATTCTCACTATACCTATAACTCTTAATCATTTTAAATTCATTAAAGATGAATTGGTAATGGTTCACCTATAGTATTTTTTATTTTATCTATGGCTATTTTCAGTCATATTTCAAAAATCTTTTTCAAATATTTTAAAATATTGAATTTCTTATTTTATCTTTTTTTTAACTTGGCTAAGATAATTTTATCTCTCATGTGCTATCATTTTAGGAGGGGGGTTATCTCTATAAATTCTAACATTTCCCTTAAGATATATTTTTTAAATTACATTTCATTTAAAAAATATTTCATATATTTATAAAAGTTACAAATATATTTTATAAAATTTAATTATTTTAATAATATTATTACTGGTTTTTAAAATATTTTCAAATTTATTTTGAAAATATATATAATAAATTACGTATATGTTCTAATTATGTTTCAAAAGTTTATTTTAATATATATTATTGCAAGTATAATGATGATTAAATTGTTTTATATATATTCTACTCTGTAAAATTATTATTGAGATATATTTTATAAAATTCCAATAAAAGATGGATTCAAATGTTTTATTTCACAAGGAACCTTATTACTTTAAAATATTTTCAATTAGGAAAATTTATTCCTCAAGGAAATGAGAAAATTAGTAAAGTAATATACCAATTTATTTCCCTCTTTCTCTATCTTTCTTATTTATTTTTCTAATATTTAAACTTATTTTTCATTTATTCATTATTTATTTTCTAAGACAACTTTTATTTCCCCCTCTCTATGTCTATACTTTTTAATGGTGATTTTTTATATTAAGAAGTGTTTTCAAAATAATTGTATCATCTTATTTTTCATAATTGTTTCTTTTTCTTTTCAATCCTTTGTTTTCAAATCTATATTTTGATTTTTAAAAATATTATTTTTATTTTTCTTTAGATATTTATTGATTCTTCATCTCCTTATTTTTATTTTTTTTCATAATCACAAAGGGGGAGAAATTTCTAAAAACATTATTCATATTGGGATATATTTTTTAGTTTTTAGACATCAAAAGAGGAGAAATTTAAAAAAAATTATAAAGGTGAGAAGTTTGTAAATTTTTTGTTTTTTTAAATTGGGAAATATTTTTAAACATTATAGTGAATAATTTATTTTTATATAGGGTTACTTGTTGAAAATTGAGTCAATTGTTTTATTCCTGAATATATACTACAATTTTTGTTTTACTTATCCTCTTGATCTTATTGAATATATGATTACAATATTGAATAAATATTCTATCTCCTACTCTTTATTTAAGATTAATTTATCTTTTCAATAAGTTTTTGTGATAATAGTAAAGGGATATATTATTACTACTCTCTCTATCATGGTGTTTTAATTATCAAACAGACTCACGTATGTTTCTATAATTTTCAATTAAGTTAGTTTTAGTGTTTTTCATTGAATATAAAGTGATGGAATTTATGACAACTTAAAGATAATTTAAATAATTGTTATAGGATTATACATATCTACTTTCATGCGTAAAGAATATTAAAACATGTCTTAAGAACCAATAATTCATTATAAGGAAGTGTAGTTGCCACTCTTGAATATGGGGGTGTGAAAATAGTACAAGCTACCCAGTATAGGGAACTGTATAGCTGGTGCCATGTAACCAGAAGCATTGTTGAAACAAAAGACTCATTGGCCAGCCAGTAGAGTCTCACCATTAAACCGGTGGTGAAGTTGGTAAAAAGTTAATCCAAAAACTATTCACCATATTTCCATTGGATGTGTACCGACTGCTAGTAGATGATCCCAAACAGAGGATGCATCTTGGAATTCCACTGAATCCATAGTGATGGCTACCGGGTATTCAATGGAATTAAGACAAAAAGACCAAGCATTCAATAATTATGGTAAAAGGACCATAATGATGGTATTTTATAGTTTAATGAACCATAGTGATTTATATAATTTTCACACTCCTCTTTGAACCTATTAAAGTATTCCCTTTCCCTAATATAATATTCAAGATTTTCCCAATAATTATCTTGGATCAATCGACAACGAAACACTAATCATTCTCAAATACTCTTAAAGAGCCTTCTAAAATTCACAGCCTCTCAAATACTCTCAACATTTCTATCAAATATATTAACCCATATTTTAATCTTCCTTCAAGAAATTTTTGAGTGTATTTTAATTTTTTTTTGAAAAATCAAACCTTTCCCTTATCAACCACCTTTTTCTGGTGGTTTTTTACTCCACAAAAGTGAGGGATGAGTTCATTGGCTACCAAAGAAGATCAATAGTGTGATCACAAACCATAATTGTGAGGAACATATTTATTGATCACCACCAAGATAAATATATTAATAATATTTACCTCTCATGTATATAGTATTAGACATAGGGTCTTACATCGATCTTTAGACGAATTCCATAACAATTATTTTTATCCTCTATTTACTTTATCAAATTGCATCATTCATCATCTATTAACATAATTGAATAAATTTGATTTAGTTATTTTTATGATTAATTATATTTTATATTTTATTTATTAAATTAAATTGAATTTATAAACTATCTCTCATTATATTTATTACCTTATCATTTTGATTTGAATTTATCTTTTACTTCTGATTTTAAAATTCTAAAAGATCAATTCACACCCCCCCTATTTACATATATCTATGATTAAAACAAACATATATTAAACATGTCTAAATATTATTATATAATAGTATTTTCAATTATATCTGTCCTATATTTAAAATATAATTATTTTTTCCACATTAAAATAGAAATTGCTCTATATTAATTTAATAGTTTATGTAATTCCAAGAGTACCCCTCTCCACTCTTATAAATGAATGCCACCTATTTTGTATTATTTACACTTATAGATACAATTATATTATAAAAAACCCAACAAAAATACCTTCCTAAAATCCCCCCACTTCCCAGAGGTCATGGACTCACAAAAATAACATCCTAGTAGTTTTAAGATGTAAGCTAAAGGTGGTCTTTTAGAGAGGAGGTAATAGTCTTAACCGAGCATTTTCATTTTACTTCTTCTTCTACCTCCTTCAAATATTCTTGAAACATGATGATATGATAGAATAAATTTCTCCAGTATAAATAAATGTTATTATAACTATGGTACAACCCTTTTTCATCAAAATTTCCAACCCCTGGGGAACAAAAACAACATTTATGTGTACGTATGGGCTATCACCTCTACAAAGAGTTTTGTTTTGTTTTCCATAAACAAATATAATAGATATTTATAATGATGGATTTAATGTATATATATGTTATTCAAGACATTATTATTATTATTTAAAGATAATATATCATGTTTTCCTCACCCTTCCATCTGTTAGAAAATGATAATATCATTCATGTGTACGTGTTGATTACCACCTCCACATAGTGATGTGATTATTTTTTAAATTATTAAATTCATGGATAGTTATTCAATTTTTTTTAATGAATATAATTTTTTTTTTAATTTTACAAATAATGTTGACTCCTTTGACTATGGTCAACCTACCAAAGTAATTTTTCAATTATGAACTGAACATTCTCAAAACACCCTCTGAGAACAAAACCAATTAAGTAATTAAATATTTCATTGAAATAAATGTAACAAATGTATTAATGAAAATTTAATAAAACTGGAAAAGGTTATTAAACAATTAAAAAATAAATTTAATTTTATTATACATGAGTTCAATTATATACATAGAATGTCTGGACCCGAGGTAAGGTGTTTCTTAACTCAATTTCTATTCAATGGTAAATACATGCACTTTATTGATTATGTTATGTAAATACTATATATAAAATAACAAGTTATTTTATTAATTTTTACTTCCAATTGTTTTTTTAGTTTATAATTTTTACACATAATCACTTCATTGATTAATTTTAACTTTAATTATATGATCTTTGTTTGGATTATTTGTCTCAATATTGTTTCTTTGAAACCTGTCTTGTTTTATGAACCTACTTCCTTTTATAAGGAGTATATTCTACCTATTGAGATATTATATCATGAATGAAAATTTGATTTTGATGATTATACTTCGACTAAATTTCACACATTCAAGAGATATTGATTCAATGCTATAAAAAATTTATATAGTTTTCATGATCTCAATTTCAATTCTTATGACATAATTCATGTTAGACACCAAGATTTATTTTATATGTTGTACTAAATACCCCATAAATGTTTTTTAACATATTATTTGATAAAAATTATGGGTTTTATAGAATCATGTCATGTTACTTAATTCAATGGATTTTTTATTCAATAATTACCAAAGTATAAAGTGTTTCTCATCTCATACTTCAATCTTTGAGACGTGTTTTAATTGATAAACATGTATTCATTTAAACAGTGTATACATCAACTCTTAAAATATAATATCATGTAAATTTTTATAATCATTATATTTTATCTTCATTCTTATTATCATTCTTTCAAATGGTTTTTTTTTGAAATGTACTCAAAGTATTTTTCATAAAAATGTTTTTTTAATGTTTTTAAACACTTTTAACCAAAATCATCCTCCAACTTATTTAAACTACTTCAATATTTTTTTATAAAAATAAATTATTTTCTAAAGTTATTTTACATGATATTTGAAATTCTTTAAAAAGTTTTAAAAATAAATTTCTAATTTTTTTGTTTTATTTGTCCAAGAACCATCTCATTTTAATAATCTCAAATAATATTTGTTATGTTAATAATGAGATTAAATGTTTTATATTATTAAATTATTTTTTGTCTAAATTCAAAGAAATAGCTAAGTCTTGAAACATCCATAATCATCTACCATTAGTAAAAATGATCTACTGCTAGTTGAGAAGAGCTATCATCACAAGCTATGATTGCAAGATACCATCATTTCAAGATGATTCCACTAGTTCAAATTCTATGCATGCCAGGATCTTTCATTATGTTGTACTACCATCGACTGGATCTATAACCATGGTTAAGTATATCTTTCACTATGATCTACCACTACCTATAGGGAATCAACCCTCAAATGGTTCTACGACCAAGAGATATGGCCATCAAGTGAAACAACTATTAGTTCACCAAGATCATCTACTGCCATGAAAATCTACCACCAGGAGCATCTACTATTGGGCATTAGTTTTTTCAGAATCCAGAGCTACTGCTAGTTATTATACCATAGTTATTCATAATTAATTCAAAATTAATTCTTGAAATGATAGATTAAGCATTCAATTCATGTCAAATCCATATAGATTTGAGAATAATTATTCATAAAAAATTCCATAGATGGTTTAAAGGATGATCCAGAGTTTCAAGATATATCTCTCAGTATGAGGATTCTATTTATTATATTATTATACTAAAAAAGATAATTGGACCAGTTGTAATGTTATATATCTATAATAAACCCCTTGTGTGCGGATGTATGTATTATTGTGAAGGAAGAAAAAGACATGGACTCACATATGATGTGATATATAAAAGACATTAGATAGACATGTTTGGGGGAGAACACTAATCAATAGACTAACTGAAAAAAAAAAGATTTTTTAAACTACCACAACACTCTTTTTTCTTCATGTTTTATGAAATCCCGATTTAAACCATTCAATGAAAATGTTATAGGCACATAGAAAACTTAATTTGATCAGATTAAACATCACTAAACTTTCAAATCTTTCATTACATCATCTTTTTGTTTTAGAATACTTTTGAGTCATGTTTTTACCCCATTTATAAAAAAACAGTCTTCTATACTAATATAGAGAGTGATAAACACTCTCTTTAAAATATTTTTCTTTATAATCCCACATAGAACAATGAAAGTGGTCATGAGTTACACGCACCCATTTATCCCACATAGAATGGTAGAAGAGGATTGTGTATATCTTGGAATGTAATGTGTATGTTTTTTTATAAAAACATGATCTAGGTTGTAGATTAGCTTATCATATAACAAAAAATTTGGCAAAAGGTTTTTTCCTAGTGGAGGGTATTAGGTCTTTAATTAATATAGTAACACTACTTTAAAATTATACTATGCCCTATTTGTTGTGATTTATTTGTTTGGTTTTGTTTATTTTAAACTAAACATTTATCTGATTTTTAAATTATAAAAAAAATACTTTGATTGTTAATTAAATTATTGTTCTATATATAGTGTTTCATATGAGTAAATTATTTTCAAAGGTTAAATTATTTTCAGATATTTTTTACATGTCTATAATGGATCTTTTGATAAGATTTTCTCAATACAAAACTATATAATTATACTATTTTTTACTTGTTATATTTATAAAATTGGGGGATTTATCTTTTAATTTTTTTTAATAGAAATTGTTTAATGGAAACTCAATTCACCCCTTGAGTATTACACTCTTACCAACATTTGGTATTAAAGGATTTTCAAAAATAATTTTTACTATAAAAAAGTTTTACCTAAAGATCTAAAATTTTTGTAAGATATAAATTTTAGTCTTTATGGATAATAATTGATAAGAAAAAATTTACACTAATTGACCTCCTTATTTTAATGAAACTAACTATTCTCAATAGAATATTAAAATGAAAATTCATATAGAAATCATAGGATTTGATATTTGCATGATTATTAAAAATATAACACTGAATAAAATATTTCTATTGAGGATTTATTTTAATAATGTAATATTCATGAATAGACATTTAATGTACTAAAAGATAAATGCAAAATTCTAAAGTAGTAGAATTCTTTGTCTACACACATTAAAACTGATTCTACTGTAGAGAAGGAAAAATGATCAACTATTAAATTAAAAAATTAAACGTGAAATGTATAAAGATAAATTAAAAAAGGATCTATAATGTTTTAACAATTTTAGAGGAACTCTGAAAAGAATTGTTGGAAAGAAAAATACATCTAATTACACTACATGAGCTGATTATCTTCCTAGACAGAGAAGGATTTATAAAACTAAATTTATCTCATGTTTTTGTTATAGAATGTATATAAAAACCTCTTAATCTTATAGAACTAAAAAAATTTATCTCTAAGTGTATAAAATTTTATTATAGGAAAATAGATAAACAATTTTGGATTCATAACTCTCTTATTACTAATATTTCTAAACAAAAGGAAATACGGGAACCAAAATATTTTTTGGTTTAAATATTTGTGTAGGAAACCTTCTTGAAGAGTACCAGTAATCATATATAGTATCTAGATAGTGTATGTTCTAGAAACATTCTAAGGGAAAACTCAAGTTTCAAAAACCATTTCAATATCGAGGGTGGATATGTCACTTTTGGTGACAACGCCAAAGGGAAAATAATTGGGAAATTTTATTAACTCTAATATTGTTTTGATTTCTAAATTATTATTTGAATATGGATTAAAATACAACATACATAGAATCTAATAGATATATAATTATGGTGATAATGTTATTTTTGAAAATAATTCATTCAAATTATTTGATGCCAAACATTCTTTAGTTTTTACTGACTTTTGAAATGATAAATTTTATGCTATTGATTTGAATTAATTATTTTCTCAAAACATTTCATGTATGAGTTCCTTTTATAATTAATATTGTCTTTTGAATAGGACAATAGGCCATTACAACCTACACTAACTTAATAATCTAACAAGGAAAGGATTAGTGAAGAAACCTTGTAAACTAAAATTCCCAACATAAAAAGTATGTAACCCATGTCAATAGGGGAACAAATACAATATCCCTTTCATACCAAAGAAATATGTTTCAACTTCTCAAATACAAGCGTTGGTTCACATCGACATTTTTGGACCCTATAAAGTTTCTATCTTAAATGGGAAGAACTACATTTATGTTCTATTAGATTATTTTTCTAGATATACATAGTTATTCTTTCTAGATCAAAAAAGGTAAGATTGTTATAATTTTTCTATGTATGAAAAATATGTAGAGAACCATAGTATAATTATAAATAAAACCTAAAGAATTTATAATTTCCATGATTTTTAAAATCAAGAGTTTAAATTATTATGCTCAAAGTATGGATATAATCATAAATGTTTTCTCTTAGGTTGTGAAAATAGAATGGTGCAGTAAAAATGTAAAACAGAACCCTTTTTAATATTTCTTGGACCATTCTTAATGATTATAAACTTCCTATTTATTTCTGAGTATAAGTTGTAAATAAAATTTTTTATATTATTAATATTGTTTTTATTAAAATAATTTTAATGAAAACCCCATATAATATTTATAATGTTAGAAGACCAAAGGTTAATTACTTTAGTGTTTTTGGTTGTAAAGTCTTTATACTCAATAAAAAATATAATCTAGAAAAGTTTTCATCCAAAACTGATGAAGTTTTTTCCTTATATATTCTACATATAATAAATCATATAGGGTATTTAATAAAGGAACCAAGATTTTGGGAAAATATATACCTGTCACATTTGATGAAATAGATCCACATGAACTTAATACCTCTTTATAAAATCTATAGGATAAACTTTCTAATTTATATATTAATTCAAAATAGAGTAATAATTCAATCATATATGCTATAGAAAAATTTCTTAGGTATTAGGAACAACTTCCATCCAAACCTATAGGTGAAAATGAAGTGTCAAATACATTGATTCCTAGATCTATTAAGACTCATAGATGAAATCTCATAGATGATGATGTAGGGTTCCTAAATAGGGGAACAAGAAAAATATATTCTCTTAATAACCAAGTTGAACATCAAGATTTCTTTTAATAACTTAAACCTAAGAACATCACAGAAGAAATTGATGCCAAATTATGGGTAATATTAACTCCAGAATAGATGAATTAGTTTGAAAGAAACAAAATCTAGAAACTAGTATAAATACATAAGGACTACCAGACCATTGGAATTAAATCTGTGTTTAGAAACAAGGTTTATGATTAAAAAACTATAATTAAATATAAGGAACCATTGATTTCACAGGGTTATAGTCAAGATGATGGTATTGACTATGAAGAAACCTTTTTACCGGTAGCTTGACATACAACTATCAGAATGTTTTTACCTATGAAACACATTTAGATTTAAAACTATATCAAATGGATGTGAAGAGTCCATTATTAAATGTTTATATAATTAAGTATATATTTTTTGGAAAAACCCCCTGTATTTCCAAACCCTAATTTTCCAAATATTTTTTTTATTAAACAAATATTTATATTGTTTAAATGATGCTCATAGATTTTGGTATGATAGGATCAACTCATATTGAATTTAAAAATGTTATATTAAAGGAATTTATGAACCAAATTTATTTATTAAAATAATCAAAAATATTTTTTAGTTATAAAAATGTGTGTTGATGATATTATATTTGGTTATTCCAGAAATTATTTGTGTACATAAATTTCAAAATTGATGTAAAACGAATTTTAAATGAATCTAAGAGGTGATTTAAAATTATTCCTTGCATCTCAAATTTTTCAGAATAAGAGAGGAATGATTTTATAGAAAAAAAAGTAAACTAATGATATTTTAAAACATTTTTTCTAACATAGTAAAAAAGGAAGTGATACTCCAATGAGTACTACCTATAAATTAGATCTTGATAAAAGTGGAAGACCAGTTGATCAAATAACTTATAGAGGTATGATTGGAAGTCTACTTTAGTTAACTACTAAATGACCTGATATAATGTCTAGTGTGTGTATGTGTGTCCATTTTTTGTCAAATCAAAAAGAATCACATTAGACTACTATCAAAAGAATTTATAAATACCCCAAAATTACAACCAATTTAGCACTATTTTAATATAAAGGATAACCATTTGATTTAGTATGTTATTTAGATGTAGATTTTTTCTGTTGTAAGTTATATAGAAAGAGAAACTCTGGAACATGTCACTTTTTTGGTAATCCTCTATCTTCATCATATAGTTAGAAAGGAAATTATGTTGAATTATCGACTACTGAAGTTGAGTACATATTTTTATGTAGTTTTTGTGTATAGATATTGTGGATAAAACAAACTTTTCTAGACCATGGATATCAAATTCAACATGTCTCTATAAATTTTTTTAATACATGTGTTATAAAAATTTCTAATAATATTTTGACACAATCCAAAAAAAACATATTTATATAATGAATCACTTTTTTAGGGACAATTTTTAAAGGTGTGATAAAACTATTGAATTCATTGGAACTGAATATTAAATTTCTAACATATTCAAAAACCCTTTAGATTTTGAGAGATTGAGTTATATCATACAAGAACTTGGAATGAAAATATTTTGTTAATATTTTATTCTTAAATTTATTTTGGTTTTGGTAGAGGAAAATTATATAATTGGGACTAACACTAAGATCTACACTTAGATATGCTATAGTTAGATATGATACTATTAGGCCTGTAATTGTTAGACATACAACAACTAGATGATCTATAGTTTATTGATCAACCATTGGATGATCAACTATTGGATGATATACTATTGGAAGATATACCTTTTTCTGATCTATCATTGATCATATTCTATTTTTGTTATACCATGGATATACTACCATGGTGTTCTATCATTAGAGAGATACTATTAGGATCTATCGCTCACATGTTACTATTCTAAATGATATTGTTTCTATCATTTTAATTAAAATTATTATTTTTCTCAACTTTTTATAAATATTATATTTCTTTAAAATTGGTTTTCAAATTTCAAATCCCTAAATGATAATAATTAACTATTTAAGATTCTAAGTAATTTCTCTCTCATGAACCTTTGAAAACTCTTTATCTTCTCTCTCGACAAATGACCTTTCACCTTCACTATTAAACCATTGAACCAATGTAGAAATGGTTCATATGAAGCATCTTTTTGGATCACCTGATGAGTTTTTCCCTCAAATAAATCCAAATGAGAATTGAGTCAGCCAATGGAACCAAATAATTTATATCTTGCATCTCGTTTGATTATATCTAAGAAGTAAATAGATGTCGTTTTCATTCTTAGATCAAGTTTCTATTATGGAATGTGATTCATGACCAAGGGTGGTAAGGATGATTTTCAAGGAATGACAGACCATTCTACTGTAGGATGATTCATGATATCTATCTACATGATGAGTATCATTTAAAACACAAAAAGAAATTTATCAAAATTATTTTGGTTAGATAAGAGATCATATTATCATTAAGGTAGTGAGATAACTGTCTAATATGTAATGACCTATCAATTCTCATTATCTTGAGAGTAAAATGAGTCATTACTGGGCCTTAAGAGAAATCACTAAGATTCCAAAGGATGGAAATAAATTTCTAAGGGTTTCAAATACAAGTGGGGGAAAATTTAAAATTTTCAAATAAACCAATAAACTAAAAAACCATAACCAAACCATTCATTAAATGATGCATGAATAAAAGAAAGACAACTAAAAAAATTCATGAAACTCAAAACCACATCTAAGTGTGCAACAATAGAAGAAAAAACAAGTATCGAAGTAAAAAAAGTTTCAAAAAACCAAAGACTCTCAAAGGACCATAAGACTCTATGTTCCAAAATATCCAAGCTCCACA
This sequence comes from Viscum album, assembly GCA_963277665.1. NCBI lineage: Eukaryota > Viridiplantae > Streptophyta > Magnoliopsida > Santalales > Viscaceae > Viscum > Viscum album. Next base: position 595,942,448 of record OY728134.1, on the reverse strand, counting down.
ATCACCAAACAGACCAAGTCTCACGAGGTAGTGCTAAAAACATGAGAAACATTACCTTTCCCCCTATCCAGGAAGATATTATCTGTAAAAGAATCAAAGTTCCAAATCATGGGTGAGTATAAAACTTAGTAGGTTTTTCCCAATGACTACCCTACTCATTACACTAGGATAAAACAATTAACCACATTTATATAAATTAGTTTATATAAAACAATTTACCAAAATAGTTTATAACCAAATATAAACAAGTTCCAAAAACCATTTACCACTAAGTGAAAACAAAACTAAATGAAACCAATTTATAGAAATTTATTTTTACATAAAAATAACTAATCAAAGATTAAACCCAATTGTTATTAACATTAGGCATACCCATTCCATAGTTTACCACACACCCACACATGCATGATTTTTTTGACAGTTCTACACTAATGAGTGGTCTTTCGTCCAATTACATTATCTTCCACTAACAGATGCCCCTGATCTAGGGTCATGTACCTTCTACCCCAATGGTAACCATCCCTTATTAAGGGGTTATTAATTGTAAACCCACACCAACACCATTTATTCAAGATATTTCCATTACCAAAATCAAAAACTTCAATCAAACTAATCTTTTATTGATAAAATAAGCACAAATAATTTCAAATAAATATTTCATTTCAATAAAATGCTCCCTTTTATTGAAAACATCTAATCCAATTCATTTCCCAAAAATCTATAAAAATACTTTTATTCAAATCCATATTTTAAAACCATGAACCAAAGAACTCATTCAAAATCCCCAATTTTCTAGATTTCACAAACCTTCACACTAGAAGGTTTCCAATAAGTGTTCAATGACCAAACCCGAATCAATTCTACACAATAAAATAAATTTTAAATCATTCCAATCAGTTCTACTAAGAGGACTCTAGAGGTAAGCCTCCTACCTCGATGGTTTTAACCAAACCCAACAAAGGGTGAATAACTCTCGAAAAAACTAGGTTGATTCTTGAATTAAATGGCCTCAGATCCCTTGTCCTATAAACAAAAAAAATCAAATATCATCTTACATTTCAAACACAAAACTAGATCTACCCCTAACGAGTGTATATCTTATAACTAAGAGGAGAGGAGGGGTAGATCTAATAGAACACTTACTCGGAGAGACTTACCGCAAACACAACAAATATTCAAAGCCGATCGGATCGATTCGGAAGAAGGATTGCCTCGAAAAATCACATAGGGAGATTCTAGGGCCGAGAATAAGGAGGTATGGATAGAATAGACCTAGAATAATTTCCAAACATGCAACCTTAAGCTAGGTGAAATCCGGCTCACAACGTGTACCCCCTAGTCACGATGTGAAGGCCGCATTGGATAAGTATGCCAAAAACCCATTGCCTCGAGTTAAAAAAACAAAATTTAAACATTACACAACGTGTAACTCTAGTACAGGATGTGTACTAGCTCACGGTGTGATCCACAATTCACAAATTGAATCCATCCCCAAGTATGCGGTGTGGACTTCAGGTATATGGCGTGTACTTTAGGTACATAGCGTATACATCAGGTACACGGTGTGTACTTTAGGTACGCGACCTCTCCCAAAAAAGTTACTTTTTTATTTTCAAACACTTTTAATGGAAAAGTGAGAACCCTAATAGAATTAAACACCAAGATAAAATACATATTTTTTGAAGAATATTTTGAGATGATTGGAATCAATTTCCCTAAACAATATCCAGGGAATATAATTTACCAGGGAGTTAGAGAAGCCCTTTAAGATGTCTTCATACTGATGTTCCATGATGTCCCAAGCTTTTTTGAATTCTTCCATGTTTATCTTCCCCATGTTCGAGCCTCTAAGTATAATATGAGCATTCTTATCAATCCACTCGCATTTATCCTTAGTGGTGATTACATGAAGAGTTCTTCCCATCTTCTTCAATGCTTTCATATCCATAGCTTCCTATGCCATTTCTTCAATAGAGAGAAAAGGTTGATCCATGTGTTCCAGCACCAAGTATATATGTCACTGAGGGTCTCTACTAGATATTTTCTAACATTTATGTCCAGGATCCCTCATCTTCGTACTACTCGGGGGAGTGGTAGGGATAGAAACCTCACCTCCTGCATACATCAGGTCACTATATGTGTTGGACACTGCATCGTAATTTCCTGCAGTAATAGGAGCCTTTGGGGGAATCTTTACCTTACTTGAGGATCTATTTATAGGAGGACTAGGTAGGTTAAAATAATCCTTCATACTAATCCCCCTACGGTGGTTCTTAATAAGGCCATCAGAATCAATAGTATTGTACTTTCCCTTCCGTGAGGAGGATCTGAGATATTCCTCCACAATGGCCACATCCTTGGGCTCAGCAGAGGAATCCAAAAAATCATCCATCCACTCTTGAAAATCTCCGAAATCCATCAAGTGATCCTATCCATTTGTAACCTCTTTCATATTTAGTGCCTCACTAGCTTGGTAGTCGTTATCTCCCAACACTCCATACCGGTTTTGAAAGTTCATATTTGATCCCCCAACTATATCCTTCTCAGCATAATAAAGGGTAACCTGCATGGCCTGTATTGGAATATCAGAGTCTCTTTCATGTTGATTGCCTCTTCCCATATATTGAAATTTCCTTGAGGAGTCCTCCAGATCCAGACACTATGAATCCTCACCGAAGTCATGGTCATCACTAACTCCCTCAATCACCTCGGTAACTTTGGCTGCATTTGTTGGAACCATTTATATTGATATTTTCTCCAGGTGGACCTCCTTCACTAGGTCACTTATACCTCCATTTGAGCAACCTTCCAAAATCATGTGCTAGTATTTCCCTACATCTTCACTACGACCTGAAACTTTATTATCTTGGGGTATCACCTTGTTAGCCCCCATGTCCAACGTAGTGTCTTTTCTCACCATTTACCATGGGATACACACCCTCAGGCCCCTCTTCAATATGTAAAACACCTTAGATACATTCAGATTTGGAGGGGGTACTAGTATTTTCCATATAGAATATTGTCCTGTAAGACCAAAACTATATCTTTGTTCCTCTTTCTCTTGTTTCATTCCATCTTCAATACCATTGTTGGCGCACACTGGTTCAACTTCCAAGTATTACCACTAAATTCACCAATACACAACCCCTTGCCATCGTCACTTGGATCCCCAACCTGTAGAGGATCTAATTCCTTCCTCCCATATCTACAGGCTACCCTATGATGTCCCAAATTCTTATAGGAATTACAAATATCGAACCAGGTTTTATACATTACAGGTTGTTTGAGGCGAATATCTCCCTCCACTGTAATCCACACAAAACTCACAGAAAATTTTTGAGACATCAATTTTGACTCATATATGGTGATATACCAGATGAGAGATCACCATAGTTCTTGAATTAGAATACAAAAATCTACCAAAAAGGTTTCCTAGCACTCTAAAAATTGAAGGGTTCTGAAAAGTAAATGATGTTTCAGAAAAATAACCCAAAATGCAGCTATAGGGGAGTCTCAATGCATGTGTAAGTTGTACGACCACTAGACGATTAAGAAACGAAGACCATCACAACTACGTGGGGCACTGGACCAAGCTTCAACCAGATCCTCCTATGTTGCGAATCGAATATAGATATACCTTGAATCGAGTAGACCCACCATTGCACTATCTTGTAAACCCCATGACCCAAAGATGTGCCTATCAAATGAATCCACCAATGGATGTTGCTGCTTGAAGTGCGCAATCTGGGAGAGATTCAACAGACCTGAAGCCTCGTTGAATTCTTAGGACAATATCGAACGTTTCCAAAGTCCATTTATCGTATTCGGGACTTTAGGGAAAAGAGAAATCTGAGGAAAGGAGGGAAGGAAACTGGGGTTTGAGAAGGGGGAGAAGGATGGAGCCATTTCTGTGAATGATGTCGGAGGTCCCTCCCCCGGTGGGGGAGGAGGGACCAGTACTGGAGCCATTGCCATCACCGAAGGGGGGAGGCCTCACGAAATTTCTCCTGAATCTCTTCAAGTACACAACCTGAAACCTGTAGAAAACCCCAAAAAACTGATTTTAAGGATTATTAATTAAAAGTGGACTTAGAAAAGGTGTAAAACATACTCGATCAAGGTGACATGATGTCACAACCTATAAACTGGGGGGTACTACATTCTCCCCACTAGTGGTATTTCTGTCCTCAGAAAGGAGAAAACCCACATTGTCCTAAATGATTTCAGACCATTTCTCTTTCATTTCCTTCTCGCACTCCCAAGTCTATTCCTGAAACTGGCCATGCTTCCATAAACCTAGCATCAAAACAATGCTTTTTCCATGAAAGACTTTATCTTGCCTATCCACAATCTCCACCAGGATATGTATCAACGAAGCATCCGGCTTTAGGTCAACATGATCCCATCTAATCACATGGTCAGGATCAGTATGATACTTTTTCAAATGAGATTTGTTTAACACATTATGCACCAAACTAAACCATGGTGGTAATACCAACCAATATGCCACCTCTCTAACCCATTCTAGTATCTTTAAAGGGCCAATTTATCTAGTAGATAACTTCCCCTACTTAATGAAAAAACAATGTCCAAGTCTTGGAGAGAACCTCAAGAACACATGATCACCCACCGCGAATGACAATGGTCTTCAACGGTGATCTGCATATGATTTATAATGACTTTGATCTGTCTCCATCCTCTTTCTAATAAGCTGGATGTTCTCCACTTTTTCTTGGACATTTCTCAACCCAACTAGTAAAGTCCAACACGTTTCCACCCAGCACAATGGAGAACGATAAGGACACCCATAGAGTACTTCAAACAGATCCATATGTATTGAGGCCTAATAACTGTTATTATATAATAACTCTACTAAGGGTAGATGATCCTCCCATGAGCCACCAAAATTCATTACACAATCCGGCAACATTTCTTCCAACGTTTGTATTGTCCACTCAGACTTCCCATCTATCTGAGGATGATATTTCATGCTCATAATCAACTGATACCCCAGGGCTTGCTATAAGGATTTATGAAAAAAAGATGTGAACCTTGGGTCTCTATCTAAGATGATTAAAACGGGTACACCATTTCTCTTTACTACTTCTTGGATATAAATTTTGGACATATTTTCCACCATATGAGTTTCAAAAATTGGAATGAAATGGGATGACTTTGTAAGATGATCCACTATCACCCATATGGCATTGTGAATATAGACTGTTCTTGGAATACCTATAACAAAACCCATCCCTATCTGCCCCCATTTCCACACTGGGATAGATAAGGACTGAAACACACCTTTTTGGCTCTAATGCTATGCCTTAAATTTTTAACAAGTTAAACACTTAGCGACAAACTCATCCACCTTCCTTTTCATGTATCTCCACCAAAATTGTGCCTTCAAGTCCATATACATCTTTTGTGTACCTGGATGTATAACCCATCTCGAATGGTGGTAAGCATGAAGGAGTTATTCCTGAAAAGACATAGGTACAACCATATGATCTCTAAAACACAAAACTGAACTCCCATCAAGTTTCCAGCCCATAATGGTCTCCCCACCATTGAGTTTTGAACTCAAAACCAGACATTCTACATCAGATTTTTGTGCTTATTTGACCACATTTACCAAATCAGGAATAATCATAGTTAAAAATAAAATTACAACATCACATCGGTGTTCAAATTCCACATGCATGTTAGCTAGGACTGAAATCAACTGCCATTCATCTAAAGATTCTTTCACCAACTAAACATATGAATTTCTACTCAATGCATCTGCCACTGAATTCCATTTTCCTAGTGTATACATCAATTCCAAGTCAAACATGTTGAGATACTCCATCCATATCCTTGGACTCAGATTTAAATATCAATATGAGAATATGTGTTTCAAGATTCTGTGGTCTGTGAATATAGTTAATTTATCACCAAAGAGATAGTGTCTCCATGTTTTCCAAGCATGGACGACTGCATCGAACTCCAAATCATGTGTTTGGTAATTCTTCTGATGCATCCTCAACTTCCTTGAACCATAAATGGCCGCATGGTTTCCTTTCATGAGAACGCATCCCAACCCAAATCCTGAAGCATCACAATACACAACATATACCTACCCTTATTATATAAATATCAAGATAGGTTTCAATGTAAGATGAACTTTTAGTTCCTGGAAATACATCTAGCATTCCTATATCCATTGGAATGGAGCATTATTTTTTTTTTCAGAGCTCTCATTGGTGAAGCTAATCCTGAGAAATCACACACAAATCATTAGTAGTAACCCACTAGACCAAGAAAACATTGTATCTCAAAGAGATTCTTTAGTGGTTCCCATGAGATAACAACTTCTATCTTTTCAGGATCAACAAAAACTCCTTTCTCAGAAATATAATGGCCAAGAAAACGTACCTCTTGTATCGTAAAAACAAACTTTGATATTTTTTAATACAAATAGTTATCTCGCAAGATTCCCAACATTGTTTCCAAGTGTTTCTCATGGTTATCCCTTTTCTTTGAATACACCAAGATGTCATCCAAAAACACCACAAAAAAATATTCCCAATATAGGTGAAATATCTTATTCATCAATACCACGAAGACAGATTGTGCATTTATAAGACCGAAAGGCATGAATACATATTCATAGTGTCCATATCTTCTTTTGAAAGATGTCTTTGGAATACCTTCATTACGAACTCACAATTGGTGATATCCTGATCACAAGTCAATCTTGAAGAACCACTAAGATCCCCTTAATTGATCAAAAATATCATCAATGGGTGGAAGTGAATATTTGTACTTTATCATAACTTGGTTCAACATATTATAATCAATTCACATCCAAAGAGTTTCATCTGCTTTCTTTAAGAACAAGACTGGTGCTACCCACAACGACATACTTGGTTGAATGAAACCATTTATTTCTAGTTCATCTAACGATAATTTCAATTCCTATAACTCTTTTGGTTCCATCCTATAAGATGGAAGGTAAATAGGGCTGGTCCCTAGAAGGAGATCAATTGTAAACTACACTTACCTTTTAGGTGGTAACCCTGATAATTTCTCGAGAAATACATCTGGAAATTGATCCACAACTGCTGGAAAACTATTTTCCTTGATCTCTTCTACTGATTACATATTCAACTCTTCCAACTAGTAGAATATTATTCCCACCATTGGTTCCAACAATCTATTTTCACCTTTCTTTACCATCTTCTCTCCTCTAAAGAGATTCTTGATGCCATCCTCAGTCATGAAACTAACTATTCTCCTATAATAGTTGATTTGAGCCTCGAACATTATCAACTAATCCATACCTAAGATTACTTCATAGGTATCCATGTCCAACACCGAGAAGTACAATTTTATCTCAGCTTCACCAACTGTTATAGCACATGCTCTACACACAAAGGCTTGACATTGTCTTTCACTGAGTGGATTTTTGTAGTTTTAATGTAGAAGACATCATTTAGAACTTTAAAAATATAAAATCAAGAGCATGAGAATCAATGAAAGAATTTGATTCACCACTATCGAAGACCACTTACACAAGAATATAATTCAAAAGAATCGTACCTCTCATCATAGATGGTCCAACCTAATCATAAAAAAATCATCTAATCATCTCCATACAATTGATTTGTCACTGTGATGAGATTTCCCTAGTTGAGGAGTCATTGTGTTTCTAGAATCAACAAGGCTAGATATGCTCTGCTGATGAGATTGATTCTGTTATCCTCACCCTGTCGAAGCATACGATGCCTGAGAAGTGTCTCGAGCACCTGACCTTGGAGCACTGTGACAATAGCACTAAGGATGCCTTATCTGTTTGTAGTTATGAAATGATCTTGGTTCTGACATAGACACTCACTTTATTTGGTGAAGAAAACCACAATGAAAACAACCTTCTTTGCTCTTGGTTCATGGAGGAAGGTTCACTAATCCAGTAGTCTGATTCTGATTTCTACTTCCACCTTGGAAATAAGTGTCTCTTTTTCAATTTCTTCCAAAGTTTGAGTTCCCACCATTCCCTATAGGTATCATCATACCTCCTCCCATAAATCCAAATATATCATGTTTATCAATAGTTACTCTGTTCACTGTCTCTGTATAATCTGTAATACAAAGAACCACCATCTTCGATCGAATCTCCTACCATAGCCCCAATTCGAAGATGTGTACCCTCAAGGACGCACATGATGCAAATTCTAGTGAAAATAACACTAAATTACTGAAAATAACTGCATACTCTGTGGCAGAAAGAGTCTCTATTTTCAGGCCGAATAAGTCTGTCATTTTCTGAGTCTTGAACGTGTGAGGATATAATTTTTTGTTGAAAAATTCCTCAAAATCCTCCCAAGTAAGGCCTTCATCCAATTTATCATGCGCTGCTAAATCACACCATTGGAATGTGGTTATCCACTGAATGAGGCTAATATTCATTATTAATATATATAATATTCATGTTCTTCATTATTCATAAACACCATTTTAGTGCATTTTACACTTTGAACTTCATTTCATATTATGATTGTAATTCTTTCTTAAAATACACTATTACATGGTACGTTTTACCCAATGATATTGATTTTATTTTCATATTTAATTTTCAGGTTTCTCATTACGTTGGTAACAATTCATACATTTTGAGTACTTGAAGATCCATATTGGAAGACCACCAAAGTTAGCCTTGAACAAGAAACATTCTAGGTGATGTTAATTGGACAACTGCCCAAAAAAACTACTATATCGGCCAATATCCTAGCCCAAAAATTCTGAAAATTGAACAAAAGATATATTAAATCATGGGGAACATTTCTTCCCATAGTGAAAAGTGATTATTCCAAATGATAAAGTTAGTTCTATGCAAACCATGGTGGAGATAAAATTCTGGGCCTGATTCTACGACCCAAAACAATAGCCCACCATTTTATGCATTTCTTGTAAACCATAACCTCTTTTGGGATGAAGATTTATATAAGGTTATGGAGAATCTGTAGATTCATTTTATTCTCATATGTCCCACTCTAAATCTGCTATATAAAAGCTCATTTTGGAACTTATGTTTGGTGGATGCAAGCTGGATGCCACCTTGGGTCAAGAGTGGAAAAGTCTAAGTTCGCAAGATTTCCACCACCCTAATATTACCATAGTCAAGTGTGATGACTTTAATTATTGGATGATCGACCCAAGGTTCTAAAAATGACTATTTAAGGTAGTGGTGGTGGTGGATTAGTCATCTTTTGAGCATTCTTTCATTGTAATGTTATGCTGCAAGTTTATTGTCTCAAGTTTGTCTTTCACATGTAAGTTGTTCTAATTCATCTTAGATTCTTAATAAATGTTCTCCTTCTCTTATTATTAAATTATTATTCATATAACATTTGTACCATTGGCTCAAGTTGTGAATTTATTCTCACCAAACTTTCTGAAATTATCATACAACGGTGGAGTGATCGTTATTTAATTGTTTTCTTTTTTACTTCTCCATTTCCTCCCTCATGAGTCTACTTCCCACTTTCATGGAAACCATAGGATCAATAGAGGGCCAACCCACTTATGGGTTGATCCAATGGAGTATCAAGGGGATTTATTGGATGTGATTTATCACCCCATTAATTTCTAATCACTTATTTCAATTGAGATGTTTATTTGATGATTTTAAAACTTCTTCGCCCTTGTTGAATTTTAGGGCCACATACTTCAAGTGCTAATATGGAACATTACCTTGGAGTGATCATAACTTTTATCCTACAAGGGTATAAGGGTTTATAATTATGGTTTTTGGGTATAAAACCAGTAAGTGATGAATTTTTTTGATCTTCTTGAATAAACCCATCTCGAATATAAGAAACTGAAATCGTTAAAAAAGAATTTCGTCCAGTCCACCCATTGTATTAAACTCAGATCAACCCTTCTCATAATTTTATTTCACTTAAGACACTTAGTGTTCACTTAATCTTCTATAAAATCAACCCAATGTTTTCCAATTAATAGCAAAAATTATTCCATAGAATGTGCGTGTCTATAGGTTTCTTCTTAGGTCGATGAGGGGTTAACAACCCAAGCTACTCTAAAATTGACTGCTTAACCCTAAAAACATGGGTTAATTTTGGAAAGACCAAATTTTGGATCCATTTTTGAGGAACCAAGTAAGTAATCTCAACACCCATTCTATTCTCCCCCATTTCTTCTGTTCTTATCCAAATTCTATTATCTTTTCCCTTTCTCGTTTTTTTCTTTTGGCACATGTCCGCCTACACCCGTGACCAATCAAACCATCTAGTTAGGGTGGATAGTCCTGGGGTTGGGGAGTCAAGTACACCAAGGGAACTCTTTCCTTTAGATTCCAACCTTCCTAATACTCAAGATTCTAAAATTGATCTCATTTAAATAGATGGTCTTTAAAAAACCAACTAATAAACCCAGGTGGGAACCAAAATGGAAATCCAAATGAGGCAGTGCCAAACTTGGGGAATGCAGTTGATCAAACCATGAATGACTACCTCACACCTACCTGGACCAATGTGTCCTATTGAATTAGGCATGCTACCCTGGGGGAATCCCCCTATGTTTTCAAACCTCATATCCTAAACCACATTCTAACCGTCCATCGGATGGAGTCAGAATTGCCATACCTTCATGTAAAAGAGTTCAACGACATTATTGAAACCATGTGCCCACCACATCAACTTGAGTGAGAAAATATGAGGCTCTTTCCTTTCTCATTAAATGATCAAGAAAATAATACGTTAAAAAATATGATACCTGCATCAATCCACTCATGGGACCAATTGCAAAGGGAATTTTACAAAAAATAATTTCCCCATCACAAAACAATTTCACTTAAAAAGAGCATCCAAAACATTTTTGAAAAATATGGGGAATCATTTTATGAAACATGGGAAAGGTTCAAAGACACACTCAACATGGTACCTCACTATGTATTTTCAATCCCAGTACAAGTTCAATTTTCCTATGAATTGTTGGGTCTTGGAAAGAAACAATTCATAGACATGATGTGTAATGGGACCTTTAAATACAAATCCCCAAATGATGCTTACATGTATCTAGAAATCCTTACTGAACAAAATCAAACATGGGGAACATCACCATATTCGGAAAGTCCAAAAATAACTATTGGAATGCATACACATAGAGAAGAGGAAATCCTTGGGGCTAAACTTGTTGCACTCACTACGAAGGTCAAGGAGATCAATCTTAGGAAGGTCCATGAAATTCAAACTATTGAACCTATTTGTACAATTTGTGACAAACATTACCCCAAGACTGAAAATTTCTCAAACATCCCTTTCATTAAAGATGTTATTAGAGGTGGAACATTGGAGGAGGTCAATTCTCAGATCTCTCAAAAGCCACAGTACTAGAACACTTTCAATCCAAGGTACAATGACCATCAAGGATTCTGTTGGAAAGATAACCAACAACCCAACCAACAACCTAGCCAGACACAAGGACCAAACCCCTACCCTCTACAAAAATTTCAAAACCATAACCAGTTCCAACCACAACCAGTCCAGTACCAACACCCTCCTATCCAATACCAACAACCCATCATGAATCCCATGTAACAACCAATCCAACAACCAAAGTATCCTCCTGAGATAAACTATCTAGGAAAATCCCCTACTCAATCTGTCCCTCTTCCAATCCTTGAGAAATTGTGTAAACAAATACAGAAAATGAACTCAGAAGTCTCATTCCTTAAACATGAACTACAAACCATAAAAATCCGGAAGGAAATCATGCCTACTCAGGCGGTACCATCCTTAACTTTAAGGGGAGAATCCGATTATACACAAACCTCCCATTAACAACTCAAAGAAATGATTGTTTTAATAAGAGATAAATCCATTGTGAAACCTAAACAAGCCATTACAAAACAATTAAAAGCTTCAAAAACGCATGAAAATAATGAAGAACCACCCATAGATTCTAAAACCCAATGAGAATGTAAAGGAACTACAACCACACCAAACTATAAAACAACCTGATCCCTTCTCTCAATGCATGAGAGGAAAAACTAAACCAGAACTGAATAAAACTTAGAGGGAAATATTCTCTCAGGTTATGTTGAACATCCCCCTTATTGATGCAATCCAAACCATTCCTGCCTACTCAATGTACCTTAAGGACTTGTGCACTTTTAAAAGGAAATTTTCACATAAAAACCAAGTCATTTTGGCTGCTAATGTGAGTACCACCATTCAAGGAACCATTCCTCCAAATTAAAAAGATCGAGGATATCCATAAAAAAATGTTGAGATAGGAGAGAACAATGTTTTCAAAGCCCTTTATGATTGAGGAGCTAGTGTGAACCTCATTCCTTATACCATGTATTTTCAGTTAGGACTCGAAGAACTCTAACCCATATTTGACACTCTTCAACTTGCTAATCATAGTGTTCAAGTTCCTATGGAAATCTTAAATGATGTTTTAGTGAAAGTTGAAATTTTCATTTACCCAGCTGACCTCATTTTCCTTGAAAAAACACCCAAGGTTATGTCCTAGGGAGAAAACCCCCATCATCCTTGGTTGTCCCTTATTAGCAACAATCAACTCATTCATCCGAGTCTAAAATTGGAACATGACAATAACCTTCCAGAACATGAGTCTAGACTTGAACATATATTATGAAAACTCTCAAATTGGGGATGATAAAGAGATCCATGAGGTTAATTGGATTGGTAGTGTTGATAGTGAACTTGAGGTACATCAAGGAATCACTGAATTATGTTTATGTCAAGAAGAGATTGATTTTATTTGTTCACGTGAGGGAAATTTGTCTCCTTGGATTAAATATATTTCAGATAGCTCTATTGATGATTTTCTAAAATCACCAATCAATTATACCATGGGTGAAATCAATAACATTTAGTCCATACCCATTCCTGGCATTGCTCTGCCTAATTTAGTGGATGAAAATTTTATTCACAAGGAACCAATTCTTTCAAGAAATATGAACAAAGAAACTGAGTTCAATACAAAGTCTCATCCTTTCTTGGAAAGTTATAACCAATATGATCTAGAATTTAAGGTCTTACCTTCATCAATCAAGTATTCATTCATTGGGGACAATTGATCCTTTCTTGTTGTCATTTATTTCTCTCTTGATGTAAATCAATAGATAATGCTTCTGGATGTCCTAAAAAAGAATAAGAAAGAAATTGGATGAAATATTTTTGATAATTGGGGGATTATCCCACACATTGTAACTCATAGGATTGTTTTTTATTCTGAATCCAAACCATGTCGTCTACCTCGGTGAAGACTCAATCCAAATCTTATGGATTTGGTAAGGAAATAACTTCTTATGTTATTGAAAGTGGGTATCATCAACCCCATAGTTTAGAGTGAGTGGTTAAGCCCAATTTATGTTGTCGCAAAGAAAATATGGAATTACTGTGATCACCAATGAGGATGGTTACCTTCTCCTCACAAGGCTCAGTGGTGGATGGAGAGTGTTTATTGACTATAGGAAGCTCAAATCTTGTACCAAGAAAGACCATTTCCCCTTTCCCTTTATTGATCAATTCCTCGAGAAAGTGGCATGTCATCAATTCTATTACTTCGTAAATGAATTATTAGGGTATAATCAAATTGGGGTATCCTTAGAGGAGCAAGGAAAAATAGCCTTTACTTTTCCATTCAACACTTTTTCCTTCATGCGCATGCCCTTTGGGTTATGTAATTCTCCAGGTACCTTCCAGCAGTGCATGTTGAGAATCTTCTCAGAAATGGTAGGGGATTGTTTAGTGGTATTCATGGATGACTTCTACATATTTTGGGATACTTTTTAGGGATACCTTTTCAATTTTGAAAGGGTTTTTTCAAGATGCGAGGATAAGAATCTCATCCTAAATTGATAAAAAATCCATTTCTTGGTAAATGAAGGAATATTTCTAGGCCTTATGTTATCTAGTATAGGGATTGAAGTTGATAAAGATAAGTTTGAAATCATTCATCACCTTCCCTCTCCTAAAAATGTTAAGGAAGTGAGGTCGTTATTTGGACATGTTGGTTTCTATAGAAGGTTCATTAGGAATTTCAGCTCTATTTCTCGACCACTTTGTGCACTATTTGTGAAAGATGCTCTATTTTTATGGACAGAAAGTTTTGAGGAACCATTATCTACAATAAATTCAGCTCTTATCCCTCCACCTATCATGAAATCTCCAAATTGGAAACTTCCTTTAGAGATCATGTGTGATGTTAGTGACTTCGCTGTAGGGGCAGTCTTAGGACAACGATGTGAGAAAAATTAATGTGCCATTGATTATGCAAGAAAATATTTAAATGATTCACAAATCAACTACACCACCATTGATAAAGAGTTAATTTATTTTGTCTTTACCATAGAGAAATTCAGGTCTTATCTATTAGGATTAACCATCATTGTCTTTACTGACCATTCAACCCTAAAATACCTTTTCCAAAAACTAGATGCCAATTCTAGATTGATTAGGTGAGACCTTATTCTTTAAGAGTTCTATTTAACCATTAATGATAAAAAGGGAATTGAAAATGTTATAGCTAATCACCTCTCTAGGAATGAATTCAAAGTCATCTCACATCACCTTTCTTTGTCTGATTCATTTCGTGATGAGCACCTCTATTTAGTGAGTGATTACCCATGGTATGCTGACATAGAAAACCATTTGGTGATGGGTGACATTCCAAAATTCCTAGGGACCCAATATAAGATGAAATTACATTCTTATGACAAACTCTATGTGTTTGATGATCCTAACCTCTTCAACTTTTTTCCTGATCCAATCATTAAGAGATGTGTTCTTGAGTCTGAGAAAGAGTAAATTCTAAAAGTTTTTCATGGAGAGGCATGTAGAGGCCACTTTTCTTCAAAGAAACCCACTTAAAAGGTCCTCCAAATTGGTTTCTACTATCCTAACCTCACTAAGGATTCCCTCGAATTCGTCAAAATTTTCCCTCATTGTCAAAAATTATGATCCATTACCAAAAGGAATCAATTTCCCCTTACTCCCATTATGGTCATTGAAATATTTTATTGTTGTGGAATTGAAATCATGGGATCCTTCCCAAACTCTAGGATATACCTCAACAACCTCTTAGATATTTATTATGTCTCAAAATGGGTTAAATCCATTCCCACCAAGTCCAATGACCATCATGTTATGATCCGATTTCTAAAAGAGCACATGTTTTCTCGATTTGGAATTCCAAGGGATATAATCAGTGATTGAGGAACCCATATTTGCAACTGCCCATTCTCATAAATCATGTCAATGTGTGGGATTTATCATAAATTTTACACTACGTACCATCCTCAAACCAATGGTCAAGATGAGTTAGCGAATATAGAGATTAAGAAAATTCTTGAAAAACTATCAATGCCTCTAGGAAAGATTGGTCTGAGAAAATCTTGGATGCTCTTTGGGAATATCGTATAGCATTCAAAACCATCCTAGTAATGTCACCATATAGGTTGTTTTTTGGAAAATAATTCCATCTACCTATTAAAATTGAGAATAATAAATTTTGGGCAATCAATAAAATGAATTTCCACATTTCATTGGCCGAAGAAAAGAGGAAATTAGATCTTAATGAACATGAGGAACTTAGGATATAGGCTTATGAAAATTAAAGGATAAATAAAGCTAGAGTTCAATCCTACCAATATAGGAATATGAAAGTAGAACATTTTGAACCGGGAAAATCCATTCTCTTATATTGTTCAAAACATCATTTAAACCTGGGAAAGTTAAGGACTAAATGGTTAGGTCCATTCATAGTGCATCATGTGTACCCCCATGGGGCAGTAGAGATTCATGATCCCACAAGTGGTCACATTTTTAAGGTCAATGGTCATAGGTTAAAATCATTCGATGAATCATTCAATAAATAGGAAATACAGGTTGAGTTAACTAAGCCAACCAATGAACTAGGAAAAAATTGATATATTTAGGATCCATGTTGGGATAACGATGTTAAAAAAAGCACTGCATGGGAGGCAACCCATGGTTCCCATGTTTCCAATCTTTTTGAATCATCTATATTTTTCAAATAAGATTAATGAATCATTTTGATATTATAAAAAAATAGACTTTTGACATGTTCTTCTATTATGAGTGTGGGTGGGTATTAAAAGGGAGCACCATATTCATCTGTGTCACATGGTGTTATCGTTGAGTAATACCTTACCCAGAAATTTACAATGAAGATAATGTACCATCAGTTTATTTTTATTTTTATGTGTTTGTAGGTTAATAAAAATACAAAAAATAATAATAATTGAAAAAAGGCCATGTCATAGGCCGTGGGGAAAACCCCATCACAACCAGCGAAGACGTGGGGACTCAAAACCGAGACCGAAGTGAGACTGGGGCACATGCTTTCCACAAACATACAGCTTATAGTGCTTCCTTCTTCTATAATTTTTTTATATATACTTATATTTGACTTATATATATATATATATAT
Organism: Viscum album; assembly: GCA_963277665.1. Classification (NCBI taxonomy): domain Eukaryota; kingdom Viridiplantae; phylum Streptophyta; class Magnoliopsida; order Santalales; family Viscaceae; genus Viscum; species Viscum album. Next base: position 595,925,963 of record OY728134.1, on the reverse strand, counting down.
ATTATTTTAGTTTTTTTTCTACGTGATACTTGTATCGGTCTTTGGTATGCTAAAATAAATAGGTATGTTTTTGTGTCTTTGTATTTTTTTAATTAAGGTAACCTATTGGGGTTTCCATGGTTTCTAATTTAGTTTGTGTGTGAGTAGCATAGTGATCAAAGGATTAATCAAGAGAATCATGGCCTTCAACTTCAAAAACAAGGTGACTTTGTTCCATGTTTATTTATTTAAATTCCTTTTAGAAATCCTCTCTTCTACCTATACCCCCTTATAAATTTTCTTTTCTTCAAACACTAGGGATGGTGTTATTTTATGTTGGGGGAGTTGAAATAAAAAAAAATCTTTTTTGTGAAAAAAATGATTTAAAAAAGTGTGGCTTAATGGAAGGAAAAGATCCTTTAACTTTGATCATGATAATTCATATTTAACTCTTTCAAATTGAGTATAAAATAATTTTTCATGCCTTGATTCTGATTTTAATCCATGTATATTTCATGAGAAAAGATTTTGGAAAGTATGGTCATCTAATGTGATATTTAATTGTTGATATTTTCATCAAAATAAAAAAAGAATCACAACGCACGACCTTTGGATTTTGGGTTATTAATTTGAGTTCATGGGGTCCCCCAAATAAATAGAATAGGTTTGGTGATCATTTTAGTTTTAATATGAGTATTCAAAAAAACAAAAATAAATAAAAAAACAATAAATGTGTGTGTAGAGTAATGAAATGACTTATTTGTGGCTTTCGGCACTTGGGGATCATGACTCTATAGTTTTCTGGACCATAATTAGTAATTTTATATCTATTTATGGTAATTTAACTTTGTTGTTTATTGATTTAACTCAAGACGATGCCTGAGTATGTGGGTTTCACTTGGTTCCCTAAGGTCTTTGAGCTAGGGAGTCCTCGGCAATGTCTTGCTACATGGGTTGACTCGATTGAGTTCAATTTCAATTACCATGGTAAAATTGAAAAATAAACATTATATATATATACATATATATATATATATAATAAAAAAATGAATACTCATCTTAATATTGAAATTTTATTCCACCTAACGCTTCCATCATTTTCCCCTTGAATAAAAATGAACCCCTATGTCTATTTTGATACACAACACATCTTCATGATTAATTGATATTGGATGAAATATGGTGATACATTTGAACAACGTAATGGGATTGGGATTGTAATATTCTTTCAAAACTATCTTGTTTTAAAATATTTTTATGGGTTTCATGATTGTTTGTTATAAGGGTTCTCGGCAATCATTATGTATTAAAATGTTTTATAAAAGGGAATTCGAATTTCATATTTTTGAGATACATTTTGCTCGGGACTAGAAAAACTCAAGTTGGGGGGTGTGATTAGAAAATGAATGAGGCTAATTTTCAATTTTAATATATATAATATTCATGTGATTCATTATTCATAAACACCATTTTAGTGCATTTTACGCTTTGAACTTCATTACACATTATGATTGTAATTCTTTCTTAAAATGCACTATTACATGGTGCATTTTTTAACATGATTTAAAGTACCCATGATCTTGATTTTATTTTAATATTTAACTTTCAGGTTACTCATTACATTGGTAACAATTCATACTTTTTCAGTACTTGAAGATATATATTGGAAGACCACCAAAGTTGGCATTGAACAAACAACATTTTGGGTGAAGTGAACTAGAAAACATCACAATAAAATTACTGTATTGGCCAATATCCAATCCCAATAATTCTTAAAATTTTAATTGAGATATATTAAATAATGTGGAACATTTCTTAAAATAGTTAAAATAGCTAATTCTGAGTTTTAAAGGGAGTTCCATGTGGCCCAAGTTGGAGATAAAATTTTGTGCCAGATTATGTTGCCCAAACAAAATAGCCCACCATTTTACCCATATCTCATAAACCATTAACTTTTTTGGGATGATCATTTACATATGGTAAGGGGGAATATAGAGATTTATTTTAGTTTTCTATGGACCACTCTAATGCAGCCATATAGAAGCTAATTTAGGTGTTTTTTTTGGTGGATGCAAGCAGGCTGCCACCTCAGGTCAAGAGTGGAAAAGTCTATGTTCCATCATATTTCCACCACCCTAAACCTACCATAATTATGTGGGATGAATTTTACAATTGGAGGATCTACCGAAGTCTCTCAAAATTTCTATTTAAAGTAGTGGTGTTGGATTATTTAATCATCTTTAGTGATTTCTTTCATTATAATGTTATGCTAGAAGTTTGTGGTCTCAAGTTTGTCTTTCACATGTAAGTTGTTCTAATTCATATTAGTTTCTCAATAAAAGTTATTATTATCCTCTTATTAAGTTCTAATTCATATCACATTGATACTGTTGGATCAAGGTGAGAATTTATTCACACCAAACTTTTTGAAATTATCACACAACAGTGGAGTGATCGTTATTTCATTGTTTTCTTTTGTCTTTCTCCATTTCCTCCCTCATGATTCTACTTCCCACTTCCATTGAAACCATAGCATCAATGGAGGGATAACGCACTTATGGGTTTATCCAAGGGAGTATAAATGGGATGGATTGATTGTTATTTATCACCCCATTAATGTCTGGTCATTTCTTTTAATTGATATTTTTATTTGATTATTTTAAAACTTCTTTGTCCATGTTGTTTTTTAAGGCCACATACTTCAAGTGCTAATACGAACCATTACCTTGGAGTGCTCATAAATTTGATCCTCCAAGTGTATGGGAGATTAGTATGATATTGTGTTTCTATAAAACTAGTAAGTGATGATGTTTTTTGATCTTCTTGAATAAACGCGTCTCGAATATAAGAAATTGAAATCATTAAAAAATAATTTCTTCCAATCCACCCCTTGTAATAACCTTGGATGCACCCTTATCATAATTTGATTTCACTAAAGTCACTTATTGTTTGCTTAAACTTATCAAAAATAAACCCAAGGTTGGACACCTAATAGCCAAAATTATTCCATAGAATGTGTGTGTCTGTTTGTTTCTTCTTAGGTCTCTGAGGAATCGCCAACCCAAGCTACTCTACAATATACTTCTTAGCACTAAAAACTTGGGTAAAATTGGGTGAGACAAATTTTTGCGCCATTTCCGAGAACCAAAGTAAGTCATATCAACACCCATATATTCTCACCCATTTCTTATATTATCATCTAAATTCTATTATCTTTTCCATTTCACGTTTGTTTTCTTTTGGCACATGTCTGCATACACCCGTGACCAATCAAACCGTATATTTAGGATGGATAGTACTGGGGTTGGGGAGTCAAGTACACCAAGGTAACTCTTTCCATTAGATCTTAACCTTCTTAATACCCTAGATTCAAAAATTGAGCCCATTTCAAGGGATGGTATTCAAATAAACCATCTCATAATCCTGGGTGGCAACCAAAATGGAAATCCAAATAAGGCAGCCCCAAACTTGGGGAATGCAGTCAATCAAACCATGAATGACTACCTCACACCTACCTAGACCAATGACCTCTCTTTAATTAGGCATGCTTACATAAGATAAGCCCACTATTTTTTCATACCTCATGTCCTAAACTACCTCCCAACCTTCCTTGGGATGGAGTCATAAATTCCATACCTTCATGTCAATGAGTTAAACAACATTGTTGAAACAATGTTCCCACCACATCAACTTGAGTCAGCAAAGATGAGGCTCTTTAATTTCTCACTAAGGTATAGAGAAAATAATTTGTTAAACAATATGATACCTACATGAATCTACACTTGGGACCAATTTCAAAGATAATTTTACAAAAAAACTTCCCCCATCACAAAACAATTTCACATAAAAAGAGTATCCAAAACTTTTTTGAAAAATAAGGGGAGTCATATTATGAAACAAGGGAAAGGTTCAAAGAGACAATCAACATGGAATGTTACAATGGATATTAAATCTTAGAACAAGTTCAAATTTTCTATGAAGGGTTGGTTCTGAGAAACAAACAATTCATCGACATGATATTTAATGGGACCTTTCTAAACAAATCCCCAAATGATGCTTACGAGTATCTAGAAAGCCTTGCTGAACAAAATATAACATGGGGAACATCACCTTATTCTGAAAATCCAAAATGATCTATTGGAATGCATACACATAGAGAAAAGTAAAGCCTTATGGATAAAATTTCTGAACTCACTAGGAAGGTCAAGGAGGTCGATCTTAAAAAGGTCCATGAAATTCAAACTATTGACCCTGTTTGCACAATTGTTGACAAACATGACCACAAGACTAACAACTGTCAAACCATCCCTTCCATTGAAGATGTTCTTCTAGGAGGACCAGAATCATAGGTCAAAGCTCTAAACTTTCAAAATCCATAATACCAAAACACTTTCAATCCAAGGTACAATGACCATTGAGGATTCCGTTGGAAATATAACCAACAACCCAACCAACAACCTAGAAAGCCACAATTACCAAACCCTTACCCTCCAAAAAATTTTCAAAACCATAACCAGTTCCAACCAATATCAGTCAAATACTAACACCCTCCAATTCAATACCAACAACCCATCTAGCAACCCATGCAACAACCAATATAATAACCAATGTATCCTCCTGGGATAAACAAACCAGCAAAATCCCCTACTCTATCTATCCCACTTTTAATCCTTGAGAAGTTTTGTAAAAAAATGGGGAAAATGAAATCAGAATTCTCATCCCTTAAACATGAACTAAAAACCATTTAAACTTGGAAGGAACCCATGCCTACTCAGGTAGTACCATCCTAAATTTTAAGGGGAGAATCCAGTTACACACAAACCTCTCATTAACAACTCAATGCATTGACTGTTTTAAGAAGTGGGATATCCATTAGAAAACATGAACAAGCCATTACAGAACCATTAAAAGCTTAAACAATGCATGGAAATGATTAAGAAACACCCATAGATTCTGAAAAACCAAATGGGAATGTGAAGGAACTACAACAACACCAAACAATAAAACAACTTTCTCCCTTCCCTCGACACATGACAGGAAAAACTAAACCCGAACTGAATGAAACTTTGAGGGAAATCTTCTATCAGGTTAAGTTGAACACCCCCACCCCCTTCTTGATGCAATCCAAACCATTCTTACCGACTCAAAGTACCTTAAGGACTTGTTCACTTTTAAAAGAAAAATTTCACATAAAAACCAAATCTGTTTGGCTTCTAATGTGAGTACCACCATTCAAGGAACCATTCCTCCAAAGTTGAAAGATCCCATATGTCCATATATCATTATTGATATTGGAGAGAACAAATTTGTCATAGCCCTTTGTGATCCGGGAGCCAGTGTGAACCTCATTCCTTATGACATGTATTGTCAATTAGACTCGAAGAACTCTAACCCACATCTTTGACTCTACAACTTGCTAATCGTTGTGTTCGAGTTACTAAGGTAATATTAAAGGATGTTTTGCTGAAAGTGGAAAATTTCATTTGTCCAGCTGACTTCATTGTCCTTGAAAATCACCCAAGCTTAGGTCCTAGGGGGAAAACCCCCATCATCCTTGGTCATCCCTTATTATCAGCAATCAACTCAGTCATCCAAGTCCAAAATGGGAACATGAGAATAACCTTGGGAAACATGAGTATTGACTTGAACATATATAATGAAAAATCTAAAATTGGGGATGATGAAGATATCCATGAGGTCAATTAGATTAGTAGTGTAGGTAGTGAACTCGAGGAACATCAAAGAATTATAGAAGGATGTTTAAGTCAAGAAGAGATTGATTTCCTTTGTTCACATGAGGGAAATTTGTCTCCTTGGATTGAATCTCTTTCAAATAGCTCTATTGATGATTTTATATAATCACCAATAAATGATACCATTGGTAAAATCAATAACATTTAGTCCATACCCATTCATGAAACTGCTCTAGCTAATTTATTGGATGAAAATTCTTTTCACAATGAACCAATTATATTAAGAAATCTAAACAAAGAAACTGAGTTCTATACAAAGTCTCATCCTTTCTTGGAAAGTGATAACCAATATGATCTTGAATTTATGGTCTTACCTTAATCACTGAAATATAAATTCTAAGTGGACAATAGATCCTTTCTTGTTGTCATTTCTTCCTCTCTTGAAGCCAATCCAGAGATACTGCCTTTGGATTCCCTAAGAATGTATAATAAAGAAATTGGATGGACACTTTATGATATTATTGGGATTATCCCACTCATTGGAACTAATAGGGTTGTTCTTGAATCTGAATTGAAACCATGTTGTCTACCTCAGCATGGACTCAATCCAAATCTTATGGATGTGGGAATGAAAGAACTTCTTATGCTTTTGAAAGAGGGAATCATGTACCCCATAGCTGAGAGTGAGTGGGTAAGTCCAATTCAAGTTGTCCCAAAGAAATAAGGAATTATTGTGATCACTAATGAGGATGGTGACCTTCTCCCCACAAGGGTCAGTAGTGGATGGAGTGTCTGTTTTGACTACATGAAGCTCAACTCTTGTACCAAGAAAGACCATTTCCCCTTTCCCTTTATTGATCAAGTCCTCGAGCGAGTAGCGAGTCATCAATTATATTACTTTCTAGATGGATTATCAATGTATAATAAAATTGAGGTATCCATGGAGGATCAAGAAAAACAACCTTCACTTGTCCATTTAACACTTTTCCCTTCAAATTCATGCCCTTTGGGTTATGTAATGCTCTTGGTACCTTCTAGGAATGCATGATGAAAATCTTCTCAGACATGGTAGGATATTTTTTAGAGGTCTTCATGGATTACTTCTCCATCTATGGGGATAATGTTTAGGGATACCTTCTGAATGTTGAAAGTGTTTTGTCAATATGCGAGGATAATAATCTCATCATAAATTGGGAAAAATTCCATTTCATGGAAAAGGAAGGACTTTTTCTAGGACATTTGTTATCTGGTAGAGGGATTGAAGTTCATAAAGCTAAGGTTGACATCATTCGTCACCTTCCCTAGCCAAAAGTTGTTAAGTAAGTGAGGTCCCTATTAGAAAATTCTGGATTCTATAGATGTTTTATTAGGAATTTCAGATCTATATTTTGACCACTTTGTGCTCTATTGGTGAAAGATTCTCAATTTTTATGGACATAAAGTTGGGAGGAATCATTATCTACACTCAAGTCAGCTCTTATCTCTCCACCTATCATGAAATCTCCTAATTTTAAACTTCATTTTGAGATCATGTGTGATGATAGTGACTTCGTTGTAGGAGCAGTCTTAGGACAACGGTATGAGAAAACACCATGTTCCATTAATTATGCAAGAAAATATTTTAATGAAGAAAAAATCAACTACACCACCACTAAGAAAGAGTTTATTTTTTTGTCTTTGCGTTAGATAAATTCATGTCTGGTCTCTAAGGATCACCCATCATTGTCTTCACTGGCCATTCATCCCTAGAATATCTTTTCCAAAAACAAGATGCCAAGGCTAGATTGCTTAGATTGGTCCTTCTTCCTCAAGAGTTAAATTTAACCATTTAGTATAAATAGGGTGTTGAAGGTGTTGTAATTGATCACCTCTATAGGATGGAAGTCAAGACAACTCACATCACATTTCTGTGTTTGATTCATTTCCCAATGAGCACCTCTATTTATTGAATGATTGCCCATGGTATGCTGAAATAACAAACCATTTGGTGACGGGTGACATTCCAAAATTCCTTGGGACCCAAGCTAAGATAAATTTTTTTATTATGTCAAACACTATGTGTTTTATGATCTTTACCTCCTCAATTTTTTCCCTGATCAAATCATTAGGGTATGTGTTCCTGAGTCGAAGCCAGAGTCCATTATAAAATTTTGTCATGGAGAGGCATGTGGAGGAAAATTTTCATGAAATAAAACCACTGAAAAGGTCCTCCAAAGTGGATTCTACTGGCCTAACCTCACTAAGGATTACTTCCAATTCTGCAAAAGTTTCCCTCAGTGTCGACAATTAGGATCCATTACTAAATGGAATAAAATGCCCCTCACTCCCATTTTGGTCATTGAAATCTTTTATTGTTGGGGAATTGATTTCATGGGAACCTTCCCAAACTCTAGGGGATACCTCTATATCCTCTTAGCTATTTATTATGTCTGAAAAATGGTTGAATCCATTTCCACCAAGTCCAATGACTGTCATGTTGTGATCCAATTTCTAAAAGAGCACATATTTTCTCGATTTGAAATTCATAGGGCTATAATCAGTGATCGAGTAACCCATTTCTACAACATACCATTATCTTCACTCATGTCTAGTTATGTGATTTCTCATAAGGTTTCCATTATGTACCATCCTCAAAACAATGGTCATGCTGAGTTAGATAATAGGAAGATTAAGAAAATTCTTGAAAAAATTGTCAACCCCTCTAGGAAAGATTGGTCTAAGAAACTCTTGGATTCTCTTTGGGAATATCATACAACATTCAAAACCATCTTAGGAATGTCACCATATAGGTTGGTTTATGGAAAATCATGACATTTACCTATTAAAATTGAGCATAGGGAATTTTGGTCAATCAAAAAAATGAATTTTGACATTTCTTTGTCCAAAGAAAAGAGGAAATTAGATCTTAATGAACTAGAGGAACTTAGGCTAGAGGCTTATGAAAATTAGAGGATAAATAAAGTTATAGTTCAAGCCTACCAATCTAGGAATATCAAAGTCAAACATTTTTAACTGGGAAAATTCATGCTCTTTTATAGTTCAAAACCTCATTTACACAAATGAAAGTTAAGGTCTAGATGGTCAGGTCCATTCATAGTTTATCATGTGTACCCCCATGAGGTAGTAGAGATTCACGATCCCATAAGTTGTCACATTTTCATGGTCAATGGTAATATGTTAAAACTATTCATTGAATCATACAATAAACATGAAATAATGGTTGATTTAACTGAGCTAACCTATGAACTAGAAAAAAAATTATAGATTTAGGATCCATATTGGGCTAACGATGTTAAACAAAAGCGTTGCACAAGAGGCAACCCGTGGTTCTCATGTTTACAATCTTTTTGAATCATCTTTATTTTTCAAATATGATTAATGAATCATTTTGATATTTTAAAAAAATAAACTATTGACCTATTCTTCTATTATGAGTATGGAAGGGTATAAACGGGGAGCTTCATATTTATCTGTGTGACGTGGTGTGATCCTTGAGTAATAACTTACCCAAAAATTTAAAAATAAGCGAATGTATCATCAGTTTATATTTATTTTTATGTGTTCGTATTTTAAAATAAAAATTTTAAAAAAATAATAATAATCAAAAAAAGGACATGTCGTAGGTCATGGGGAAAACCCAGTCACAACCGGTGAATCTGTGAGGACTCGAACCCGGGACTGAAGAAATACAGGGGTGCGCGCTTTCCACTGACCTACGTCTTATAGCACTTCCTTCCTCTATAATTTTTTTATATATAATATATTTTACTTATATATATATATTATAATGTTTTTTTCTACGTGATACTTGTATCGGTCTTTGGTATGCTAAAATAAATAGGTATGTTTTGTGTCTTGGTCTATTTTTAATTAAGGGAACCTCTCAGGATTTCCGTGGTTTGTAATTTAGTTTTAGAGTGAGTAGCATGGAGAACAAAGTATTAATCAAGAGTGTCATGAACTTCAACTTCAAAAACTAGGTGCATTTGTTCCATGTTTATTTTTTAAAATTCATTTTAGAACTCTTATATTCTACCTCTACCCCCTTCTAAATTTTCTTTTCTTCAGACACTAGGAAAAATGTTATTTTATATTGGGGGAGATGAAATAAAAAAATATTTTGTGTGAAAAAAACTGATTAAAAATAATTGTGCCTTAATGGAAGGAAAAGTTCCTTTAACATTGAACTTGATAATACATATTGCACACTTGAAATTTAATATCAAATAATTTATCATGCCCTAATTCTGATTTTAACCCATATATATTTCATGATCATAGATTTTCGAAATTGTGGCTATCTAGTGTGATATTTCATTGTTTATATATTCATCCAAATAAAAAAAGAATCACAACATATTTCATTTGGATAGTATATTTTTAGTTTGTGTTCATGGGGTCCCCCAAATAAATAGAATAGGTTTGTTGATCATTTTAGTTTTAATAGGAGTATTAAAAAACAAAAAAAAAATGAAAAAAATATTAAATGTGCGCGTAGAGAAATGAAATGACCTAATGTGTGGCTTTCGGTACTTAGGGATTTTGGATCCATAGTTTTCTGGCCCAGAGTTAGTAATTTTATCTCTATATGTGGTAGTTTGACTTTTTTCTTACTAAGTTAACATGGGATGATGCCCGTGTATGTGGGATCCACTTGGTTCCCTAAGGTCTTCAAGTTTGGGATTCATTGGCAAAGTCTTGCTACATGGGTTGATTCGATTGAGTTCAGTTTCAATTACCATAGAAAAATTGAATATATGTATATATATAATTAATACTCATCTTAATATTGAAATGTGATTCCACCTAGCACTTCCATCATTTTCCCCTTGAATAAAAATGAACCCCCATGTCTATTGTGATACACAACACATCTCCATGCTTAATTTATATTAGATTAAATATAGGGATGAATTTGAACAACGTAGTGTGCTTGGTCTTGAAATATTCTTATAGAACTATCTTTTATTAAAATATTTTGATGGGTTTTATTATTGTTTTTTATAAGGGTTCTTGGTGATCATTGTGTTTTAAAATGTTCTCAAAAAGGGAATTCGAATTTCATATTTTTGAGATACATTTCGCTCGGGACTAAAAAAGATCATGTTGGGGGTGTGATTAGCCAGTTAATGCAGCTAATATTCATTGTTAATATTTATAATATTCATCTGATTCATTCTTTATAAACACCATTTTAGTGCATTTTACACTTTGAACATCATTTCACATTATGATTGTAATTCTTTATTAAAATGCACTATTACATGGTACATTTTTTACCATCATTTAAAGTACCCAATGATCTTGATTTTATTTTTTTATTTAATTTTCTGGTTTCTCATTAAATTGGAAAAAATTCATAGATTTTTAGTACTTGAAAATCTATATTGGAAGACCACCAAAGGTGGCCTTGAACAAAAAATATTCTAGGTGAAGTGAACTGGACAATAGCCCAATAAAACTACTATATCATCCAATATCCAAGCCCCATAATTCTGAAAATTGAACTGAATATATATGAAATCATGGGAAAAATTTCTTCCAACATTTACAAGAGATAATTATGAGTGTTAAAGGGTGTTCTATGCAGTCCATGTTGGAGATAAAATTTTGTGCTAGATTCTGTGGCCCAAAAAAACAGCCCACCATTTTACACATATCTTGTAAACCATAACCTCTTTTTGGATGAAAATTTACATACCGTTAGGAGGAATCTAGAGCCTCATTGTATTATTCTATGTCCCACTCAAATTAGGCCATCTAGAAGCTCATTTAGGCACTTCTGTTTGGTGGATGCAAGCTGGCTGCCACCTCGGGTCAAGAGTGGAGCAGTCTAAGTTCCACAAGTTTTCCACCACCCTAAGCCCACCTTACTCAAGTGGGATGACTTTAACTATTAGAGGATCAACACAAGGCTCCAAAAAATATTATTTAAGGTAGTGTTTTTGGAGTATTTAATCATCTTTGGTTCTTTATTTCACTTTAATTTTATGCTGCAATTTTGTTGTCTCAAGTTTGTTTTTGACATGTAAGTTGTTCTAATTCATCTTAGTTTCTTAATTAAATTTCTTATTATCCTATTTTTATGTTCTTATTAATATCACGTTGATACCATTGACTCAATTTGTGAATTTATTGACAACAAAATTTGTGAAATTATCACACAACGGTGGATTCATCATTATTTCATTGTTTTCTTTTTTACTTCTCCATTTCCTCCCTCCTGAGTCGACTTCCCACTTCCATTGAAACCATAGTATCAATGGAGGGCTAACCCACTAATTTTTTGATCAAAGGGAGAATAAATGGGATGGATTTTATGTTATTTATCATCCCATTAATGTATAATCACTTCTTTTAATTGATATTTTAATTTGATGATTTTAAAACTTCTTCGTCTTTGTTGAATTTTAAGGCCACATACTTCAAGTGCTCATACAAACCTTTTCCTTAGAGTGCTCATAAAGTTGATACTCCAAGTGTATAGGTGATTATTATTATGGTGTGTTAGTGTGAAACTAGTATGTTTTGATGTTTTTTGATCTTTTTGAATAAACCCAGCTCAAATATAAGAAATTGAAATCGTTAAAAAAGAATTCCGTCCAATCCAACCCTTGTAATAACCTAGGATAAACCCTTCTCAAAATTTGATTTCTCTAAAGTCACATAGTGTTCGCTTAAACTTAACTAAAATCCCCTCAAAATTTTCCAATTAATATCCAAAATTAGTCCATAGAATGTGCATATCTATAGGTTTCTTCTTAGGTCTCTAACGAATCAACAACCCAAGCTACTCTACAATTGAATACTTAACCCTAAAAACATATGTAAATTTGGGAGAGACCAACATGCAATATCCTCAAGCATATAAGTCACCAGCTTGACCATTAGCTCAATTGGTGTGCCGATGAAATCGATGATAGGATTCATCCTACTGAGCCACACCTCTACCATCTCAGGTTCAGAATCACCCCAAAAGTTAGGTGGATTCTGCTTCATGAACTGGTTGGTATGTGTAATGACCCAAATTTTTATAAAGTAAAATTCCTCTTAATATAATTAAATATATTATTATGTATAATTGTTATATAAAACATATGAACTTCTATGTTTTTATGTTTTCGGATTTCAAAATATTGTTAAGAATTATTACGGTTTCTAATATAGTCATTGAACAGTGATCACAAGATTATTATAAATATAGGGATTTAATAAATCCAATTTACTCAGACAAAAGAAGTGATGGCATCATCTAGCTGAATTAGTCTATATGAATCCCATTTTTCAGAGCTCAAAAATGATGTGGCGTCACTAGGCTTCGCTCTTGACCAAACCCAAATCGAACTTTAACACGTTAAACATGAATGGAACTGCCTATGAGAGAAGTGGAAGCTAATAGAGATTATCACCCAAGCGATGTTATCCAAGACACCTCAAGAGTATATCACCATTTCAGACCTTACCCTTAGGTATTATGAGGGTTTTATAAGGGGTTATGTAAAATACCCTAGCACTATGATTATGTGCATTATTTTTGTATATAATAAAGAATATACATTCATTTTATTATTGTTACTTTGTAAATGTTTTCAAAGCACAAATAGTATTTTTATTTAATATTCAATTAAGAAATCTATTTTTATTATTTAATAAATTTTTTAATTAAATAATATTTTAATAAAATATTATTAAAAAATTAATTTTTATTAAATATAAATTACCATATAATTTTTATGAATAAAATTTTAATTTTTATTGTGGTTTGAAAGAGGTTTTTGTCAAAACCCATGAATTTTAGATAAATGTCAGTTTCTATTTAAAAAGTAAAAATTAAAATATTAAGAAAACTATTTAGATAAAAATAATATTAATTTTGGAATCAATATGTCTAAATTATCCAACAGTGAGTTTTTCATAATTTTCTGAGACAGTAGATTTGTAACGCCCCGACCCCAGCTACCCAGAGTTGGTGCATTACTTCGTAACATTGGCATGATCACAACAGATCAAGTCTCGAAAGACCGATTAGTTTAGTAGCCTTGGAAACACTAGATACATTCATAAATGTTACATTACATCACAAAGTGAAAAACTATAATAACATAGTCTCCATAGTCCACACTTCTATCCTCTTCGGACTATCCCTGTAGGTCATTCATAAAATACTTCTTCACATCCTGGAAAATATTAAAACATTGAAATGGGTGAGCTCAGATGCTCAGTAAGGATAACAATATTGCAGAAGCTTTCATAAATAAACATAAAGATTTAAGGCAATGTATAACTAAAACAAAAGCCTTTTAAACTTGAACATCAACATAATATGGCAAAAGTAAAATGAGATAATTCCATTCACTACTTCACATGGATATTCTACTGGTTGAATAATCACATGAAATATCAATAACCACTTTCATAATGAGGGAATGTATAATGCCGGACATTCTGAAACATTTTTTCAAGGCCTCGGCCAAGACGTCTAAAATGATTAAGGCCTCGGCCAAAACCATAAATCAAATTGGGAAAGGGCCTCGGCCAATTCCACATCTAGTTGTCTCATGAGACCTACCGATGCATCGAGGAGCTATAGCGGGCTCCACCCGTCACTTATTAAGTCCAATGCATTCCTCATATGAATAGGTTTAAACATATCATAAACCATAACATAATCGTATCACATAAAACATGCATAAAGGAAACATAACATTTCCACATTTCAATCACAAGATATCAATACAACACATTGATATAATAAAAATGCTTTCAAAACCATTTTCAATACCAAAATAAAAGAAAGTTAAAACTTTGTTTTTATTTTTCATTAAAAAAAAGTGATGGCTTGTAGAGGAAGCTGAAACTCAAATAATGGTCACAGCGGCGCAGAAGTCGTTGTCGCCACATATGTTCGGAAAGAAAAAAAATTCCCTTTTTGTCATTTAGTAAAACGCTTCGTAAAGAAAATACTCCTTTTGAATAAATGTAAAAGTCAAAGGGGTTTATACACTGTATAAAAGGAAGTTGTGTATAAAACCAAATATGTCTCAATGAAAGGAGATTGAGACGAAGTCCTTAAAAAGATCATTTTTAAAATAAAATAGATCTATTATGTGTATTCACTATAGGTACACATAAAGAATGCAAAATAAGACATAATAATATCATGACATAATTTGAAACGAGGAGATTAACCCAAAGAATGGAAATTGGGTTAAGAAGTTCCCTTACCATGTGTCCGACTTGACTCAACCGTTCTTTAACCTCCTGAATAATAAACTAGAGTTAATATCTACCTTATTAAGAACCATTTTCAATTTATTTATCCTTATTATATCACTTATTACAATGATATGAACATTATGTAATTATTTAAGTTAATAACAGTTGTTTTGTCGATCTTTGGTACTTGAGTCAACAATAAACTTCTTATAATTACAAGATGTTCATGTGGTAGAATATCCATTATATCCAGAATTATATTCATGATTTAGATGTCATATATATCTTATATATCCAGTATATACATTCATTTATAATATTACGTAACATTTAGAGGTAAGAAATGAAATTCACCGTTCATGGAGACGGTAAGCCGTGCGTACGCATGAACGCTACTTTCATTTATATTTCATATTTAATGGAACGAAATCTTAATGATATAAGTGTATAATATAATTCCAGTATAATATATTGTATAATAATATTTACTCCATCCTTTATACATCCCACATATGGTATTAACGATTCAAATCACTTTCAGGGGGCGATAGTCCGCACTTCCTAAAATGAAATTATCGCGTTTTACCCATAATGGAAATCATAAAGTATGCCATAAATGAGAAATACAGAAGCATAAGTAAAACATAAACATATTATGTATCATATATAAAAATAGTGACATTTTAATGGCCACCTTTGAAGGTGTTATATGAGTGTTGAACAATCATCGTTTCGTGAGGCATAAATTCTCCATCCACAGAAACCGTATGTTCTTTAACCATTAGATGTAGGTGTGTGTAAGTGTAGCTCTAATCCTTCTTATAACAACATCCTAGTATATTGAGGATACTGGTGTTGTTACAAAAGAAATGAATTAAAAGAGTTTAGGGAGTTGGAGAAGAAAAATAAAACAAAACAACATTGGAGAAGACATTACCTCAAAATCAGGTAACTCTTTTTGATTTGAGCCAAAGGCTTCCTTGGGAAGAGTTCTGCCCATAGTGAGGCTTCTAGGAGTAATAGGGGGATGTTGGGAGAGTATTTGGGCAGATATTTGCCGAGCCAAATGGCTTGAATGTGTAAATGAGGTGGGAGAGGTGGGGGCCTTTTATAAGTGGAGAGGAGGGGCACTTTTGGAAAGATTGAAATGTTACATTATTACACAATGATTTTCGGATTCTAAAGGTCCCAAACTTATATAATTAGAGTATAAGGTGATACGGTTTCGAAATATCTTCATCCAATAGGCTTTTTACAAGTGTAATCCTTGGATTTTGCATTATCTTCTCATTTTATTTAAATCGTTAAATAATGAGGTCATCGCTACATCATAATGATGTCATAAATAATTTATTTTATTTAATGTCTAAAAATTATAAAACAAATACTATGATGTATTAAATCTTTTTAGCTTTCTAATGAATATTTATAATAAAAATTTGGACTTGTGTAACCCCACGTAAAAATTGTTTTAATAAAACATTTTATGTTTGTGTCATTTTTTACATTAACATTAAATAAAAGGTGTTTATGTCATTTTCTAACTAAAGTGGCTCCATGGGGTCCCCAAGTTGACCCATGGGTTGTCTTGGTCGGTCATGACTCATCCAATAGGAGTAGGACAAGTGTCATGCTCATCTCATATTATTAAAACATTATTTTTACCTTAAACTACACTAATTACCTCTAATCGCGATTAAGAACTTAAAAGTTACTATTCACCAAAAATTATTTTAATCTTATTGAACCACATTTTACTTCTTAATGACAACCATGTATGTCGGATTTTTGAAAATCAAATCACAGAAGTGGTAATATTTCATTTAAATGAAAAATCAGTTATTTAACTACCACTTAGTGGTTTCACTATTCATCAAAAATTGAAGTTTTTCAGAAGAAAGCCAAAATTTCACCCTAAGCTATAATTGATATTCCGAATTCAAAAATGATGTCTATTTTACAAAATTACAAACATATAAGTTGCATTAATTAATTTTATTATTAATTCCCGCTGTTACAACAAATAGCGTGTTTTTAAGAAACAATTTAAATCAAAAGATTGGCAATTGTTTATGTCCAATTTCAATGTTAAATTAATTCTAATGACCACCATTGGATAAAATTGTAAAAATATATTCTAATTATACTTTAAAACCACTCAATAGTATAACTTATCATTACAAATTATTTTGATTAAAAAAGTTGTTTTAAGTGATTTTCACTATTCATAAAAAATTAGAAGTTCTCAGAAAAATACCAAAAATTCAACATAGGCTAATTTCGATATTCCGAATCCAAAAATTAAGTCCATTTTGAAATATAAAATTTCTATAATTTTAAAAAGTGGTTATTACTATTCATAACGGCTACTTTGATTAGTCGCGGTGTTTTAGAACTCGAAGTTGCGTACAATTCAAGCTATTGCATTATTGAATGAGAAGCGTATCGTGGAAGATCGGGGTGTTACATTCTCCCCTCCTACAATAAATTGCGTCCTCTCAATTTGAAATTTTTCTTTGAAAATAAAAGGTTGAAAATAGAAAATACCTTTGTGGAAAACCCACATCGGAAATAAGGTTAATAAAATTTAGCCTTAATAAGAGGGAAATGGAAATAAGAAAGTCACCACCAAATTATGATCTCGATAAGGAGAACATTGGTGGCAATTAGAGACATATAATTGGAGGAAAACGTAAATATTTGTAGGGAGTTATTGAGGTCATCAATCACAATCAACTGTCAAATTGAGGGCCTCAAAGCCTTCAATCTATGTTGATTTAAAATATCATCAGTTCAAAAAGACATAAGGTATTAGGATAACACATTTTTTTTTGTTTTAATATCCCTTTACTAAAGTTTAAGAATTAATTTATTCATTGAATAAGAGATAGGTATATATATATATATTTATGCTTGACAATTAGAGTTTCAACCTTCAACTCATCTTTCACTCAAAAAGATATAGAACTCAAAAATATTATACTTATCCTAATTGTATAAGGTTCCAAATATTAACACATACCATTTAGATTAGTAAAATTATTTTGTAATAACCAGGGACTTCCTTTAGGCTAGTGGTAGGAAATAAAGGCTTGTCGCACTATGGTTGTGGGTTCGATTCCTGCAGCTTTGTCCAACGCGACGGGTTATGCCCCACCCTGCAGGATGTCCTTTTCCTAAAACTATAGTATTATAATATTCCAAAAATAATATTCAAAAATTATTTAACCTTAAACAATACTATCCAAAGATCAACTTAATCCATTCCAACCTTTATAGTTATCCAAAATACTTCTGTCCAACTCACAGTCCAAATTTTATAAGGAAGGTAAACATAATGAAGATCCTTTTTCCCACGTAACAACATGTGAACACCTTCATCGTGTATTATTTTTAAACATACTGAATTACCATGATCCCTTATTCCTTATAGAATACTAGATATACTCCTTCTATCCAAAAATGTATACAAAACATCAATCAATTTCAAGGAAGTTAAGTATATCCAATATAATTTATCCAAATCAATCACGTCGTATTCCAAAATCACAATCTCAGTATCAGAACCATATTATGGTTTATCTTTCTCTCAACCATATATTTTCCAAAAATTTAACCTACTGTGGAGTCAATTTTCTTGGTTCCACACAATCTCAATTCCTTGATGAAATAGTACTGCAGTACAATCCTTATATACTCCATAATTATTATAACCAGTACATCATTGATACAACGCTCAAATGACAAAATTCTTTAATAACAACATGAGAACACTAGTCATTCCTCCTCATTTGTGGTAGTATCATAACTTGATTATTATCCAACAACATCATTTGGGGCATACTCTGATGATTTGGACATTGGTTTGCGTAGTGTCCCCACTCCTTGCAGATGAAGCATTGAACATTTGAAACCTTTTTCTTACCCTTGCAGTCACGCACTTTGTGTCCTTTTTCTCTACACTTATAACAAACTCCCATTCCCTTTAGGCAAGTTCCATGATGTTTCTTCCCACAATTACCGCATATTGGAAAATTCTTCTTTCCCCTCATCCCTTTATCCATCATTCTCTCTTCCATCCATTTCGTCTCTTGCTTCGCTTCAAAGCCATAGGACTCAGAGAATTCTTTACTTATCTTATTAACACATGATACTATTTCTTCATATGTTGAGAACACATGGGAGACTATTTCCCTTCGAAATGTTGGATTAATACCGTGAAAGATACGATCCTTCTTACTCTTTGGATCATACGTACTGCTGGAGTTCACATTCCTTCTACTGGGTGCCATTTCTATACAATGGCATAAACTAGATTAGTTTATGAATCAAAATACATAATTCCATACTTATAAAATACTTAACATAAATTGGACTATTTATGGATATAATCCATAATCATAAAAACGTTTTATTTGAGGAAGTATATACTCATAACCGTTCATAGTGGTTTGTAAAGAAAATGGGAATTATCCTAAGCATATCCCCCGGGAGTGTCGTAACCAAGAGTGCAGCAGGGCCCGTTGTTGTGCACCAGTTCCCGTTCGAGTCTAGCTCAAAGCGGTGTTTTCGGGTTTTACCCCTAGGTACATCTGTGCCAGAGCCACCTCTACCTGCTCATATCCAGACAGGGATGTATTGCTCGGAAAACTCATAACATCTCTATAATACCAAAATTCTAGGAAGTTCTTCTATACTAATCCTCAAAGTCTATCTTCGGTTTATGTGCTCTAATCAGAGTTTATCTAAATCTAGCTTCCAAGGTTAGTACTAAACTGCCTCTGATACCAACTGTAACACCCCGACCCCAGCTACCCAGAGTCGGTGCATTACTTCGTAACATTGGCATGATCACAAAAGATCAAGTCTCGAAAGACCGATTAGTTTAGTAGCCTTGGAAACACTAGATACATTCATAAATGTTACATTACATCAAAAAGTGAAAAACTATAATAACATAGTCTCCATAGTCCACACTTCTATCCTCTTCGGACTATCCCTGTAGGTCATTCATAAAATACTTCTTCACATCCTGGAAAATATTAAAACATTGAAATGGGAGATCTCAGATGCTCAGTAAGGATAACAATATTGCAGAAGCTTTCATAAATAAACATAAAGATTTAAGGCAATGTATAACTAAAAAAAAGCCTTTTAAACTTGAACATCAACATAATATGGAAAAAGTAAAATGAGACAATGCCATTCACTACTTCACATGGATATTCTACTGGTTGAATAATCACATGAAATATCAATAACCACTTTCATAATGAGGGAATGTATAATGCCGGACATTCTGAAACATTTTTTCAAGGCCTCAGCCAAGACGTCTAAAATGATTAAGGCCTCGGCCAAAACCATAAATCAAATTGGGAAAGGGCCTCGGCCAATTCCACGTCTAGTTGTCTCATGAGACCTACCGATGCATCGAGGAGCTATAGCGGGCTCCACCCGTCACTTATTAAGTCCAATGCATTCCTCATATGAATAGGTTTAAACATATCATAAACCATAACATAATCGTATCACATAAAACATGCATAAAGGAAAAATAACATTTCCACATTTCAATCACAAGATATCAATACAACACATTGATATAATAAAAATTCTTTCAAAACCATTTTCAATACCAAAATAAAAGAAAGTTAAAACTTTGTATTTATTTTTCATTAAAAAAAGTGATGGCTTGTAGAGGAAGCCGAAACTCAAATAATGGTCACGGCGGCGCAGAAGTCGTTGTCGCCGCATATGTTCGGAAAGAAAAAAAATTCCCTTTTTTCGTTTAGTAAAACGCTTCGTAAAGAAAATACTCCTTTTGAATAAATGTAAAAGTCAAAGGGGTTTATACACTGTATAAAAGGAAGTTGTGTATAAAACCAAATATGTCTCAATGAAAGGAGATTGAGACGAAGTCCTTAAAAAGATCATTTTTAAAATAAAATAGATCTATTATGTGTATTCACTATAGGTACACATAAATAATGCAAAATAAGACATAATAATATCATGACATAATTTGAAAGTAGGAGATTAACCCAAAGAATGGAAATTGGGTTAAGAAGTTCCCTTACCTTGTGTCCGACTTGACTCAACCGTTCTTTAACCTCCTGAATAATAAACTAGAGTTAATATCTACCTTATTAAGAACCATTTTCAATTTATTTATCCTTATTATATCACTTATTACAATGATATGAACATTATGTAATTATTTAAGTTAATAACGGTTGTTTTGTCAATCTTTGGTACTTGAGTCAACAATAAACTTCTTATAATTACAAGTTGTTCATGTGGTAGAATATCCATTATATCCAGAATTATATTCATGATTTAGATGTCATATATATCTTATATATCCATTATATACATTCATTTATAATATTACGTAACATTTAGAGGTAAGAAATGAAATGCACCGTTCATGGAGACGGTAAGCCGTACGTACGCATGAACGCTACTTTCATTTCTATTTCATATTTAATGGAATGAAATCATAATGATATAAGGGTATAATATAATTCCAGTATAATATAGTGTATAATACCATTTACTCCATCCTTTATACATCCCACATATGGAATTAACGATTCAAATCACTTTGAGGGGGCGGTAGTCCGCACTTCCTAAAATGAAATTATCGCGTTTTACCCATAATGGAAATCATAAAGTATGCCATAAATGAGAAATACATAAGCATAAGTAAAAAATAAACATATTATATATCATATATAAAAATAGTTACATCTTAATGGCCACCTTTGAAGGTGGTATATGAGTGTTGAACCATCATCGTTTCGTGAGGCAGAAATTCGCCATCCACAGAAACCGTATGTTCTTTAACCATTAGATGTAGGTGTGTGTAAGTGTAGCTCGAATCCTTCTTATAAAAACATCCTAGTATATTTAGGATACTGGTGTTGTTACAAAAGAAATGAATAAAAAGAGTTTAGGGGGTTGGAGAAGAAAAATAAAACAAAACAACATTAGAGAAGACATTACCTCAAAATCGGGTAACTCTTTTTGATTTGAGCCAAATGCTTCCTTGGGAAGAGTTCTGCCCATAGTGAGGCTTCTAGGAGTAATAGGGGGATGTTGGGAGAGTATTTGGGCAGATTTTGGCCGAGCCAAATGGCTTGAAAGTGTAAATGAGGTGGGAGAAGTGGGGGCCTTTTATAAGTGGAGAGGAGGGGCACTTTTGGAAAGATTGAAATGTTACATTATTACACAATGCTTTTAGGATTATAAAGGTCCCACACTTATATAATTCTAGGCTAAGGTGATAAGGTTTCGAAATATTTTCATCCAATAGGCTTTGGACAAGTGTAAGCCTTGTATTTTTCATTATCTTCTCATTTTATTTAAATCGTTAAATAATGAGGTCATCGCTGCATCATAATTATGTCATAGATAATTTAATTTATTTAATGTCTAAAAATTATAAAAAAAATACTATGATGTAGTAAATATTTTTATCTTTCTAATGAATATTTATAATCAAAATTTGGACTTGTGTAACCCCACGTAAAAATTGTTTTAGTAAAACATTTTATGTTTGTGTCATTTTTTACTTTAACATTAAATAAAAGGTGTTTATGTCATTTTCTAACTAAAGTGGCTCCATGGGGTCCCCAAGTTGACCCATGGGTTGTCTTGGTCGGCCATGACTCATCCAATAGGAGTAGGACAAGTTTCATGCTCATATCATATTATTAAAATATTATTTTTACCTTAAACTACACTAATTACCTCTAATCGCGATTAAGAACTTAAAAGTTACTATTCACCAAAAATTATTTTAATCTTATTGAACCAAATTTTACTTCTTAATGACAACCATGTATGTCGGATTTTTGAAAATCAAATCACAGAAGTGGTAATATTTTATTTAAATGAAAAATCAGTTATTTAACTACCACTTAGTGGTTTCACTATTCATCAAAAATTGAAGTTTTTCAGAACAAAGCCAAAATTTCACCCTAAGCTATAATTGATATTCCAAATTCAAAAATGATGTCTATTTTACAAAATTCCAAACATATAAGTTGCATTAATTAATTTTATTATTAATTCCTGCTGTTACAACAAATAGCGTGTTTTTAAGAAACAATTTATATCAAAAGATTGGAAATTGTTTATGTCCAATTTCAATGTTAAATTAATTCTAATGACCACCATTGGATAAAATTGTAAAAATATATTCTAATTAAAATTTAAAACCACTCAATAGTATAACTTATCATTACAAATTATTTTTATTAAAAAAGTTGTTTTAAGTGATTTTCACTATTCATAAAAAATTAGAAGTTCTCAGAAAAATACCAAAAATTCAACATAGGCTAATTTCAATATTCCGAATCCAAAATTTAAGTCCATTTTGAAATATAAAATTTCTATAATTTTAAAAAGTGGTTATTACTATTCATAACGTCTACTTTGATTAGTCGCGGTGTTTTAGAACTCGAAGTTGCGTACAATTCAAGCTATTGCATTATTGAATGAGAAGCGTATCGTGGAAGCTCGGGGTGTTACAAGATTTTTTGGATAAAAATTAAATACCATTTAAATATATAATATGTTTTATGACATCATAATGATCCAATAGTGATGTAATAAAATAAAATATAAGTTATTTTCGGAAAATATATGTTTTACCTTTAAAATAATTTGATTTTTGGTTTTTTATTTATTTTACAAAGCCTCAGTGGACCCTCCAATACTTAAAAAATATTTTAACTTTTTAAAACGACTTCCCTGAGAGTGTGACTCACCTCCACATAAGAAAGCCTAATATTTTAATAATTTCTTCCATTGTAATTATGAAATATATTTTCAAATACCCTTTGGAAAAAATCGTGGGCAAAAACCGTGGGTTGGTTTGTGGTTTTAAGTCTTTAATTATATAGATTCCAAAACCCAAGTTTGTGAAATATAAAAGAATTCCCCTCTCTTTTACTATATAAACCCACCAAATATCCCACTTATCTTCACTCAAAATACTTGGATCACGTCCCTACGCTTCCCTAATACTTCTAGAATCCTCCCAAGGTTCCCCAAGCTCCCAATAATCCTCTCTCAAGCCTCTACCAATCCTTTGGGATCACACTTCCAAGTAATGAATTTCTTCCTTTCTCACTTTTTGTCCAATTTTTTTTATATTGTTATACCATTTAAATTTCAATTACAAATATTGGGGTATGATTTCTCACCTACCCCTCACTGCACTATTTATTTTTGAATGATTATATACCTCTTTCTCTCTCATTAATGCCTCCCATGTACACCTATTACCATGCTGAAATTCCATAAGGAATTTATCTCTTCTCATTTTCATTCGAGCAATTCTATTATATTATGCATCTAAATTCCATTACATATGTTGGTACTAGTATATATATTACCCCCTCAATATAAATTTCATGTACATATGATGAGATAACCATTTATCTCTCATCAACCATTTTTATGAATTCTTTTGTCACGCCGTTATGATGCCAAAATTACACCGTGATTTTCCAAGCCAAAGTCATTGTGTAGTGAATACCATGCCCATTTCTCTATCAAGGGTATTCACATTTATGAACCTTTAATTATTGATTATATAGTTTAATGTATTAATTCCACATTCCAAAATCATGGAATAAATGATTATGTTTAATGAATCCACGTTATATGATCCATGTGGCACACTTATGCATGAAATGAAATGATTAAGAAGTGTGTTCCTTGATAGCGCTCCAATGCTTTGGGTAAAGACAATTATCAAGATATGTAAAGTGAAATGAGGGTTTACTCATGATAATTCATGTAAAATGAGGTTTTAATCATGATACATGTTCTATGAGCCTTGGATAATGCTAATATCATGTTAAATGTTGTTTTTTCATTTCCATATTATGATAAACATGCTATATCATGCCTTTAGGTTCATGTTTCTCTTGTGCTCTATTGATATGCCTATTCAGTAGAACATACTATATTATTCATATTATTCCTTTTTTACTCCCTTATATGGCTTTATATCTCACCCTTTTTTATGCATGTCCTCAGGTTATCCCATGCAATGCAATGTACAAAGGAATGTTGTGGTCATGTAAAAGAACTTTTCAATAAATATTTTGTGGTTTATGTTCTAAGTTGTTATGTAATGTTCCTAATTTCCAAAGACACTATGTCTCTCTATCCTTGGAGTTGTCTTAGGTGAAATTTTATGTAATAAATCATGTTTATGTGTGTAATAGATAGCATAGTTTTTATAGTTGGTATCAGAGGATAGGTTTAGTTATTTTTGGGATTATGATTAGAAATCCCTAGTGAAAGCCTTAGGTATAAGACTAAGTATAATAAATACATACCAAAATTTTGGTGAGTATTGAGTAAATGGTTTATCAATAAAATACGTCTCTGTATGGATACGAGTGGGTAGAGGCGGCTCTGGCACAGATGTATCTAGGGGTAAAACCTGAAAACACCACTTTGAGCTATACTCAAATGGGAACTAGTGCATGAAAACAAGCCTTGATTCACACTTGGTTGTGAAAATCCCTGGGAATATGCTTTAATAAATTTATAAGATTATTATGAACCATTATTTATAGAAAAAAGTTCCCCCTAAGAATATATGTTGGGAAGTAGATCATAGATAACATAGATTGAAGCCTATAAATTCATAAGTTATGGAAATAAAAGTAATTTATAAGTTATCACTTTTGGTATTTGAATTCCCCATTATTAGTTACCCCTAAATTTCCTTTTAGTCTATCCAATGGCCGGTAATAGGAGGACTCGAGCTAACAATCGATGTGAAGATCAATGTGACGATTGTTCTAATGAGATGCCCAATCTGATTGGAGCGAGAATCATGAACTCTATCATGATACTCTCTCAGTTAACTAAAGTTTTAAATAGAATCACGGGTCAAGAAGAACTTTCAAACCCCCCTAAGAAAGAATAAGTCACACTCAAGATCTTCATTAGACAAAGACCTCATAATTTTAATGGATCATCTGATCCCTCAATTTCTGATCAATGGATCAACTCTGTTGAAAAGTTATTCTCCATAATTCAATGTTCCGAACCAAATAAGGTTCTTCTAGCTTCTTATCTTGTGGAGGGTGAATCTAATCACTGGTAAAAATTTAACAAAAATATGAAGCATGTGGAAGATATCAATGCGTTGGAATAGATGGATTTCTAGAAAATTTCTTTTGATAAATTCTATCCGTGCACCCTCGGACTTAAGATGGAAAGGGACTTCCTTTCCCTCAAGAAAAAAGATGATTAATCCATTGAATAGTATGAGGAAAAATTCACAAGGCTTGCATGATATGCCTCTGTCTTTGTTGTTACCTCTGAATGAAAGTTTTACCACTTCTTTGGATTGCTAAAACCTAGCCAAAGTAAATCCCTAGTGATCCCTGATTTGAGAGCTATGAGTAAATTGTCTAATGTTCTCTCAAAGTCGAAATGGAGATTGGTGAATCTCAAGGGGAATCAGGGGGATAAGAAGTGTAAGGTGGACTTTAATTCTGGTGGACTGATGGATAAATCCAATGGTGATAAGAAATTCTGGCACCCCACTTTCTAATTGTGCGGAAAGAAGAAGCCAGGAAATTGTGTGAAGGGGACGAGGAAATTATTTAGCTGTGGAAGAGAAGGGCACCTAGCTGTTAACTGTCACTAAGAAAAACCCTCTATTGTGATAGAGGAGAGGAATTCTCCATTTGACCCTCAATTAATTGTTCATTGATTGAACTACAAAGAACCATGGAACTTTTCAAACCAGTTCCCTATGCCAAGGGTTTTTTGAGGCAACCACCAACCTCCAAGGTAGAAGGGGAGATATTTTTCCATCACTACCACCGAAGAGAACCCCAAAAAAGAGGTGGTGATAGGTATTCCAGTTATTCATTCAAGAATATAGAAAATACTTTTTGATTTTGGTTCTATGAATTCTTTTATATCTCAAAAGTTTATTAGAACAATCCCAACATCACCACAAATAATTTAAGTAATGATTTCGGTGGGAACAAAAAATGGGGAAATCATTCTAACCCATGAATATAACTCATCCCCTATCACAATTTGTGGTTTGAACTTCCTGAGGAACCTCGACATACTCCCTCCGGTGGAATTTGATGTAATTATTAGCATGGATTGGATTTCCCTATATAGAGCCAACATAAATTTTCCTGAGAGGGTAACCACTCTCCATATAGATAAATGACCCCCAATTCTATACAAGTGCAAAGAGGATGATGAATATTCTTTAGAACCATCATCTCAAGTATCGATATTACTGCCCTATGAGCATGCATATCTTGCTCAGATGATTGAGTGAAAGGAAGCAACCATCCTTGAAGACATGCCTATTGTGATGGAATTCACCGAAGTTTTTCCTGAGGAATTTTCTGGTCTTCCTCCTAGAATAGATGTTGAATTCTCTATTGACATTATACCTGGGGTGTTGCCAATATCCAAGACTCCATATAGAATGGATGTTGTGAAGCTTAAAGATCTGAAGAAACAATAGCAGGAGAATTTGGATAAAGGGTTTATATGCCCAAGTGATTCACTATGTGGTGCACCAATCCTCTTCATCCAGAAGGATGGGTCAATTTGTATTTTCATTGATTATAATGAGATCAAAAAAACAACATTAAAGAAAAAGTATCCTCTTCCCTGAATTGATGATTTTTTTTGATCAGATATGTGGAGAAAAATACTTCTCTAAGATGGATTTGTAGTCTGGATATTACAAGTAAGGGTGAAAAAGGAGGATATCCCCTAGACTATTTTTTCATACAAGATAGAGGCACTATGAATTCATAGTAATTCCTTTCAGACTCACTAATTCTCTAGAAATATTCATCAAATTCATGAAAAGATTTTTTAGATATTACCTCGAATTTTTTTTGCAGCCATTATAAATGATATTCTAATATAATCCAAAACCAAGGAGGAGTATGAGGAGAATCTAAGAACTGTACTAGAGACCATTAAAAAGGATAAGCTCTATGAAAAGTATAGAAATTGTGAGATTTGGTTGAAGGAAGTCTAAATCTTACATCATATAATCACAATAAATGGGATATCTAAGGATCCCTCTAAGACAGCTACAATAGAGGGATGATCGAGGCCAACATCAGTGAAGTATATCCAAAGCTTCCTGGGGTTAACTAGATATTATTCCTGATTTGTGAGAAATTTCTCACGATTGTCAAAACCTATTACCAAGATAACTCGAAAGGGATTCAAGTTTTCTTGGAGTGATGAATATGAAGATGACTTCAAGGAGTTGAAAATGAGCCTTATTACTGCGACTGTGCTCACACTACTCACAAGTGGAGAACTTTTTGTGGTACTTATTGATGCTTCAAAGAAGTTCTTGTGCTATGTGTTGATGCAAAATGAAAAATTCATTACCTTTTCTTCAAGTAAATAGAATGCTCATGAGAAAAACTATCCAACACATGATCAGGAGTTGGCTGTAGAAATATTTGCTTTGAAAATTTTGTGACATTATCTCTTTAGGGAGAAGTGTGAAATATATATTGATCACAAAATCCTCAAGTATATATTCACAAATAAAGAGTTTAATATTCCCCAAATAAGTTGGTTATAGCTGATCAAAGACTATGACTTCTCAATCCATTACCACCATATGAAAGTGAAAAAAGTGGCAGATTATCTAATTAGAAAGGACCCAGCGATTCTCTCATTGATGAGAATTAAAAAGGATCCAATACTCATAGATTTGATAAAGATAGACATGGAAATCATAAAGAAGGAAACATCACCAATCCTTTTAAAAATTATTTCCCAACCATCTCTTTTGGAAAGGTTAAAGGATGCTCAAAAGGATAATGTGGTAATTCATAAGAAAGTGGAATCTATCAAAAAAGGTAAATCCTTGGAGTTTAATGTTAATGTAGAAGTAATTTTTAGATTTGGGTCAATAATATGTGTTCTATCAAATCTGATGTTAAAGAAGGAACTCTTGGATGATGAAAATAGTTCAAATATTTCCATTCACCCAGGAAACAAAAATATGTATTGAAATCTATGAGAGAATTATTAGTGGGATAACAAGAAGAAATAGATCACTAAGTATACATCAAAGTTATTGGTAGGTCAGTAAGTGATGGATGAGAGGTATAAGTCTAAGGGTATGATGAAACTATTACCCATACCAGGATGGAAATGAGAGAACATCACCATGGAATTTTTCACTAGACTTCTTAAGACATAAAAAAGAAACAATGTTATCTAGGTTGTTGTGGATCGTCTTACAAAGAATGTACACTTCATTGAAATTTTAGATGACTTATCATTGGATTAACTAGAACATATATAAATTAGAGAAGTGGTAAGACTTCATGGAGTTTTACTATCTATTGTATCCGATCAAGATCTAAGATTCACCTCTAAGTTCTAGAAGAGTCTCCAAAATGCTCTAAATACCGAGCTGAACTTCACTACAGCTTATCATCCTCAAACTGATGGCCAATCTGAGTGGACTATCTGAACACATGAGGACATGTTGAGAGTGTGATCAATGGACTTCAAAGGAGTATGAGATCAACATCTTCCTTTGGTTGAGTTATCATACAATAATAGTTTCCACTCATGTATCCAAATGCCTCCTTATGAAGCCCTTTATGGGAAGAGGTGCATAACCCCGGCATGTTGGGATAAAGTTAGGGAGAGAAAACTCCTAGGTACAGAAATGGTCAATGAAATAGTGTATAAGGTTAATACCATCCAACAGCACATTAAATCTGCTTAGAGACAAAAAAATAGCTATGTTAGTAATCATCTACGAGACCTAGAGTTTGATGATAGAGACATGGTATTCCTATGCATATCATCGTGGAAGAGAGTTATGAGATTTGGGAAGAAGGGAAGGCTTAGTCGAAGGAACATCGACCCTTTTGAGATCCTTAATCACTTTGGAGCAGTGGCCCATTGACTATCACCCCCACCAAACCTATATCAAGTACATGATTTATTCCATGTATCACTCTTGATAAAGTACATACCTAACCCATCACATGTAATCAATCCAGAGGTGGTACCATTGGAGAATGACCTCTCCTATGAGGAGAAGCTAGTGAATATCTTATATCATATGGAAATAGTTCTACGAAATAAGACAATTCCCCTCATGAAATTGTTGTGGAGAAACTACATTTTCGAAGAAGCAATGTGGGAACTGGAGGAAGTTATCAGGTGGAGTTACCCACATCTATTTTAGTACGGGAAAAGAAAATTTTGAGGGTGAAGGAGAGAAGATTTTAATGACCCAAAATTTTATTAATTAGAATTCCTCTTGATCTAATTAAATGTATTATTATGTCAAAATGGTTATATAAAACATATTCAGTTCCTTGGATTTATGTTTTTCGATTTCAAAATACCGTTAATAATTTTTACCGTTTCTAATATAGTTGTTGAATAGTGATCACATGATTAGTATAAATATAAGGCTTTAACAAATCCAATTTACTAAACGAAAGAAGTGATGGCCTCATCCATTAGAATTACTCCATACAAAGCCCATTTGTTAGAGAAAATAAAGGAGGTGGCATCACTGGGATTCTCTCTTACCAAGCCCAATATGAGCTTCAATTCTTTAAGCTTTAATGAAACTGCCTACGAGATAAGTGAAAGTTAATAGATATTACCACCCGAGTGATGTTATCTAAGCCACCCCAAGATTCTGTCAACATTACACACCTTACCCTTAGGTATTATGAGGGTGTTATAAGGGTCTATGTAACAAGACCCTAGCACAATGATTATGTGCATTATTTTTTTTATAGAATAAATAATATACATTCATTTAATATTTTAACTTTTTATATAGTTTTTAAAGAACAAATAGAATTTTAAGTTAATATTCAATTAAGAAATCTATTTTGATGAATTAATTGAATTTTTAATTAAATATTATTTTAATAAAATATTATTACTAAATTTCTTATTATTAAATATAAATGATCGTATAATTTTTATGAATACAATTGAAATTTTTATTATGGTTTGAAAGTTGTCTTTGTCAAAACACATAAATTTTCAATAAATGTTGGTTTTTATTTAAAAAATAAAAATTAATATATCTATAATTTTATTTAGATAAAATGAATATTATTTTCGGAATTAAGACGTCAAAATTATCCAATGGTGAATTTTTCATAATTTTCTGAGACAGTCAATAATTTGGATAAAATTAAATACCGTTTAAATATATAATGTATCTATGACATCATAATTACCAAATAGTGATGTAATAAACTACTATAAAATGGATTTTCTGAACATATATGTTTTACCTTTAAAATAATTTAGTTTTAGGTATGTTTTATTTTTTTTACAGAGCCTTAGTAGACCCACCAAGACTTATAAAATATTTTTAAATTTTAAAATGATTTCCTTGAGAGGGTGACTCACCTCCACATAAGATATCCTAATATTTTAATAATTTCTGCCATTGGAAATATAAAATAATGTTTTACAATTCACTTTGGCAAAAACCATGGTCAAACCCCATGGGTTGTTTTGGGGTTTTAAATAGTTAATTATATAGATTATAAAACCCATGTTTGTGAAATATTAAAGAATTCCCATATCTTTTCCTATATAAACCCACCCAATATCCCACTTCTCTTTAGTCAAAACCCTTTGATCACGTCCCTACTATGACCAAATCTCTCTATAATCCTCCTAATATTCCCCAAACTCCCATGAAGCCTCTCTCAAGCCTCTCCCAATCCATTGGGATCACACTTCCAAGTAAGGGGTTTCTTCCTTTCTCATTTTTTTCCAAATTTAATTATGTTGTTATACCCTTTATTTTCAATTAAAAATTTTGGAGTATTATTTATCACCTCCCTCGCACTTCCCTCCTTATTTTTTAATGATGATAGACCTATTTATCTCTCATTAATGCCTCCCATTACACCTATTACCATGCTGAAATTCCGTAATGAATTTATCTCTTCTCATTTGAATTCGAGAAATTATTTTATATTATGAATATAAATTCCATAAAATATGTTTGGAAATATATATATATATGACCTCATTACTATCTATTTCATGTAAATATTATGAGATAACCCTTTCTCTCTCATCAACATTTTTTACAAATTCTTATGTCACGACGTTATGCTACCGGAATTGCACCGTAATTTTTCAAGACAACATCATTGTGTAGTGAATACCATGACCATTTCTCTTACAAGGGTATTAACCTTTTTGAACATTTACTTATTTATTATACAGTTTCATTTATGAATTACACATTCCATTATCATGGAATAAATGATGATGTTTAATGAATCCACATTATATGATCCATGTGGCACACTTATGCATGAAATGAAATGATTATGAAGGGTGTTCCCTAAAATTGCTCCAATGCATTAGGTAAATACTAGTATCATGACATTTCAAGTGCAATGAGGGTTTACTCATGATAATTTAATTTCAATGAGGGTTTACTCATGATCTATGTGCAATGAGCCTTGGATCATTCTAATATCATGCTAAATGTTGTTACCACAATTCCATGTTATGATAATCATTCTATATCATGCCTTTATGTTCTTGTCTCTCTTATGCTCCATTGATATTCCTATTTCCTAGAATGTACTATATTCTTCATTTTATGAATTTTTTATTCCCTTACTAGGCTTTATAGCTCACCCTTTTCTTATGCATGTCCTAAGGTTATCCCATGCAATTCTATGTACAAAGGAATGTTGTGGTCACGTAAAAGAAGTTTTCAATAAAGAAGTTGTGTTTTATTTTCTAAGTTTTTATGTAATGTTCCTAATTTTTCAAGACACTAGACCTCTCTATCCTCATAGTTGTGAATTTTATGTAATAAATTATTTTTATGTTTGTAAAAAAGAGTAAGGTTGTTATAGTATGATTCACATGCCTTGCCTCATTCCACCGGTTCCCCATATCCACAACCTGAAAAGATTGGACAATACTCTAAACCAGATCTTGGTTCACCTGTGGTTCTAGTGAAACCACATTCTCTGTAGCTTCTTCGGTTTGGTTTTGAAAATGCCTATTGGGTTCCATTTTCTAAACTAATAATAAACTCCATCAATCTCACTTTCTAGCTACTGATGGATTAGCATTTCAAATTATATCACATCAACTATCACAACATTATTTTACAAAAACAACCTTTTTCCCTTTTCAACAATTTTTGAAACTTTAAAAATTATTTTTGAAATTTAAATCATTTTAAAAATACTATAATCATTTCCTTTTTCAAAATTTTTGTTGGAAAATAATTTCACACTTTTTCAAAAATCAACACCTTTTCACAACATGAATCATTACCCAAAATTATGTATGCACACTTAGTGGGAATTCATTCCTCCATAATACATGTCATGCACATATCATTGGATAAACCCATGACCATTAGATTTAAAAATCTTAGAAGTGTCTCCAAACACTTATGTACCCAACTCCCTTGTAACTTGAAGTTCATCAAAAAAGGGTTAGCTATGTCCTTTTATACTATACATTTAATGTTTTGAAAATCCTAATCTTGTCTAAGATTACAAACTGAGGAATAGAAGAGAAATAATTCCAACTCCAAGACCAAGAACATTCATGACCACTTGTTAGGAAAAGACCGAACAAGTTGATAACATTTGTACCAGAAAGGAAGGACTAGAATAATACCATTTTTAATGACCTGCCAATTCTCATTGTCCAGAGAGTACAACGAGTCATTATTGGGCCTTAGGAGACATCCCCAAGACCCCAAAGTCAAGAAATAAATGACTAATGGTTTCAAAAACAAGTGGTGGTGATTTAACCTTTTATAAATAAACCAAAAAATCAACAAACCAAAACCAAAACGTTTACTAAATGATGCATGAACCAAAGAAAGACAATTAAGAAAAATGATGTATCTCAAAACCACATCAATATGTACAATAATATAAGACCAACCCAGTATCAAAGTAAATAGTGGGTAAACAACTAAAGACTCACATGGGACCAAAAGAATCTATGCTTCAAAAGATTCAAGCTCCAGAATCACCAAATAGCCCAAGTCTCACGCGGTAGTGCTAAAAACATGGGAAAAATTACCTTTTCCCCTATCCCAGAAGATAACACCTACAAAAGCACCAAAGTAACAAAGAAGGGTTGAGTATAAAATTTATTAGTTTTTACCCATTGACTTCCCTACTCACGCCACTATGATAGAAAAGTTAGAAACATTTATATAAAATAGTTTATATAAATAAATTTACCAAATCAGTTTATAACCAAATATAAACAAGTTCAAAAAAACCTTTAACACCAAGTGAAAACAAAACTAAATGAAACAAATTTCCAAAAAGTTATTTTTCTAGAAAAATAACTACTACAATCTTAACCCTAATTCTTATTAACATTTGGGATACCCATTCTAAAGTTTACCACACACCCACACAAGCATGCTTCGTTTGAAAATTCTATACTCATGAGAGATCTCTCGTCTAATTACCTTGTTTCCCACCAACACACACCCCCAAACTAGGGTCATGTACCCTCTACCCCAATGGTACTCGTCCCTTATTAAGGTCCCATTAAGCATGAACTCACAGCAACACTATTTATGCGAAATATTTCCAATACCAAAATCAATCACTTCAATAAAACTGAACTTTTATTGAAAACCAAAGCACAACCAATTTCAAAGCAACATTTCATTTCAATAAAACTTTCTATTTTATTGAAAACACCAAATCAAATTCATGTGACAAAAATCCAGAAAAAATACCATTTTTAAAATCCATATTTTAAAAACAAGAACCAAAGCACTCATTAAAAATCCCCAATTTTCAATATTCCACAAACCGCCACTTAAGATGGTCTCAAAAAAGTGTTCTACAACCAAATAACAATCAATTCAGAAAAAATAAATTAAATTCGAAAGCATTCCAATAAGTTCTACTAGGAGGAGTTGATAGTGAAGCCTCCTAACTCGAAGGTTTTGACAAAACTAAACCAAGGATGAAGAACGCTCGCAAAAACCAAGTTGATTATTTAAAGAAACGGCCTTAGATCCCTTCTCCTATCAACAAAAAAGACAACTCTCAAGTTATTTGGAAAATAGAAACCTAGATCTACCCATAATGTTCATAGATCTTAGAACCAAGAGGAGAGGATAAGTATGTCTAAGGGAACTCTAACTCGTAGAGATGTACCAAAGGCACAACAAAGATCCAAAGCCGATCGGATCAATTTGGAAGGAGGAGTGACTCTAAAAATTTCCTAAGGAGAGTCTAGGGTCGAGAGAAAGGATGTCTCGAAAGAATAGACTGAGAGGAACTGGAAAACATGTGACTTTAAGATGGGTGTGGGCCGGCTCACAACGTGTACCCCCTAGTCACGACGTGAAGGCCATTTTGGATAAGTACGCCAAAACCCATTCTCTTAGGGTTAAAAAAACAAAATTTAATCATTACAGAATGTGTAAAAACTCAAGTTGTGACTCCCACTTCACAATTTGAACCCATCCAAAAGTACATGGCGTGATCTTTAGGTACATGACCTGAAACCTATAGAAAACCCCAGAAAACTACTTTTAAGGATTCTTAATCAAAAGGGTACTTTGATAAGGTAGAAAACATACTCAAACAAGGTGATAGGATGTCACAACCCAGAAACTAGGGGTACTACATAATATTTCCCCATAATGTTATTCATGAGGATTATCAAGTATATTTTCCCATAAATTTTGAAAACCTGGTGATATAGGATGCCCTTCTTGAGCTTAATATGAATTCAAAAGTATAAATACCTACTCCAGTTTTGTTAAATGGGGACTATTATTTTCTATTTAATTTCATTCAGTATATGTTGTGTTCTAGGAAGATGTATTTAATTATAATTAGGTATCAAGATATATTATTCTTTTTTATTATAAAAATATGTGACCGGATTAATCTTTATAGATATTTGATGGTGAACATTATGGAGATTTGAAATCCCACCTCAAGGTCAAACTTCCTTGAATATCTAAAGATGGACTATTATCATTTATAAGAAAGAAGAAATATTCCTAAAGGATAGGAAAAGGTTATAAAGGGTTATGGTTTTGTATTAGCTAAGTCACATGAAAGAGAATGAGAGTGAAATGTAATTCTTAGATGAAGATATGGGTTTTATATATTGATAAAATTAATTAGAAGTTTAATTAAGTGAATAAACCTTCATGGAAAATAATTTAAGTTTATCATGGATTTGATCAAGATGAAGTATTAGAATAATATTTTGATAGAGAATGTGGGGATTTAGTTAGTGCTGAAGTTAAAGTGGAAGAAGCTAAAAATAAGAAAGAGATGTTTGTACCTATCTCAGTGGACGAGGGGAGTGAATTGGATGTAGTTAAAAGATTAAATATTTCATATATTTATCCTAGACCACCTTCCCCTATTTTTACAATGAAATCCTATTAGAAGAATATGATGAGTCAGAAGAAAATAAAGTCTCAAATGGTACTCAATTTGAGAGATCTACTTTAGAGATTCTGTAGGATGTAATTGGGTTATCTGATGATTTAGAGTATGATTTTTATGGTGGATAAGATAATGAATAGTCAAATCCAAACTAGATTTTCATTGGGTCTAGTGGACATGCCTATGGAGAGTGGAAGGGAAATTCATCACATGATTCAGTAATTCATCAATTTGGTGATAGAAATGAATTCTATGCTTTATAAGGATATGTTTCTAGAATCCATGTTATTCCCATTGCTTTAGATAGAGATGAGGGTGATACACAATCTAAATAGGAGAAGTCCCTAGGATCATTCATTCTTTTTCTATCTTATAGAGATTTCTCTGAAAATGATGATGATGCTGGTGATGATAGGGAAAATGGAATTCTTCTTATGTATGGCAGAATTGAAATCTCATTTTCTCTAAGAGATCCTAACAAATACCTATTAGGTATAATTTACTACATAAATATTTTAGAATAATTTCCTTATAATGGTCATTAAGTGGAAATTGGTCATGAGGTTGCTTCAGTGCATAGTCTGGAGTGGTCTTGATCTTCTCCTCCTCCTCCTCCTCCTCAAACTAGATATCTGGTCAAAGGTGATCTCAATTCCTTTGGAAGGTTTTTTATCTGATCTTAGTAGAGTGATTAGTTCCTCTTCACATTGAAAAAAAATTTAAGATAGAATGATACATCTATAATAGTATCTTTAGTTTTGGATCACCTCCAACCTAAACTCCTTCTCAAAGTAGAAGATATGAAAATTGATAAAAAAGGATAATAGAAGAGGTAAATTACTTTTAGAAATATTTCAAGGAAATGAGAGGAATCTAGAAATAGATAGAGATATCTCTTTAGAAACGAAAAATTATTTTCATACTATTGAAGCATCTTCTTCCAAATCTATACCACCCTCTACACCAAATTCTATTAATACTAAATTAACCAGATCCATTGTGAGAGAGGATATCCAATTTTTGTTGGTGATATTTCTAGTTATCATCATGATAAGATTAAACTGATTAAATCCCATTTTGATAACATCTACATGTTTATTAGAGAATACATAAATTATGAAAGAAGTGCTACAGAAATAGTTACTAAGGACATTAAGTAATCTATCTATATGATTTTTACCAAGAATAACCTTAATAATAATTTTAAGTTATTATATAAAAATATAAGGATGTCACCTATGAAAAAAAATAAAGTAGAAAGTGACCCAGTTAATGATGTTTTAACCCCTACTCAAGTTGTTTATGTAAGAGAAGGCATACTTTTTCAAAGATATGGAGCATGGTGGTTGGTTGATAATACATTCTTTTGAGTTAATGGAGCCTCTACATTATACCACCAAGACTACTATTATTGAACCTCTATCCATTCCTATAACTTCCTCAATTTATGCACCCTTATCAAAACCCCTATAGACCACTTCTATAACAACTATTTCTTTTAGTCTTACACATTTGTAATATGTAAGACATATCATTCCAATTGTATTCAAGAATCATGAACCTCCTCTTTATTCAACAATTTTCCTTTATATTGTTAGAAACATGAAGAACCTAATAGATCCTACCTCTACTCAGGCTGTGGACTCATCATTAGACTTTGATTAACCATTCATAAGGATTTTATTTTCTGATTTCCTTTTCCTAATGTAATGTATAACCTTAAAATTTTAAATGAAAATAATATTTTTTTGATCACCATTGTGGGATTAGTTTACTTTAATTTTTAGTTATACCTTTTTTATAATCCCAGAAGGGGAATAATGAGTGTATAGAATCTGTGTTACATGTATACATTACATAATTACTTTGATTCTTAAGTAGACTGTACTTGAGATTGTACTTATTATATTCATCTAATTCATCTATTAACCTATTTTTTCATTATTATAATTTCCATGATTTTTTATCATTAAAATAGGGATATTGTGGGAACATTCCATGAACCTCCTTATTTTAATGATCTCAAATCTTTTTTTTATGTTACTAATGATCTTAAATGTTTTATATTAGTCAATTATTTTATATAAAAACTCATAAAATAGTTAATTATTCAATCTACCATCATCATCTACCATTAGTTAAAATAAAATACGACTAGTGGAAAAGGTATACCGTCACAATATACTACTCCAGGATTCATTCAGTTCAACATGTGATCACTATTTCAAATTATACGGCCTCTAGGATCTTCCATCAGGTTGTGCTACCATCAGGTTGATCTACTTCCACTGCCATGTAAATATACCATAAAGAGTTGCTGATAACTCCACAGTATTAACTATCAAACAACTCTACCTCCAAGAGATGAAACCATCAAATGAAGCTACTAATAGTTCACCAAGATAACATAGCACTAAGCATTGCTACCTCCAAGAAAATATAACGATGAGTGTTGCTACCATCATAAGGAAAAGCTTCCTTTATTTTTGCGACCATATATATTTATAAATGAATCAAAAAATAATTCTCCAATGGATAGATTTAGAAATCAATGAATGTCAGATTCATGTGGAATTGGGACAGGTTATTCTTAAAAAACTCCATGAATAGTTTAAAGGATGATTCTAACTTTCTAGACTTATCTCTCTATGAGTATTCTACATATTCAATTATTTTACTTTAATAGAAAATTGGAGCATATGGAATGTTAAATATTCAAAAGATCTCCCTAATACATAGATATATGTATACATGTTAAGGAATATAAAGACATAAACTCAAATATACTACGATACAGAAAAGAAACTAGATACACATGTGTTTGGGAGAACACTAATCAATAGACATACTAAGAATAAAGAGTTTTCCAAACTTCCATGACACTCTTTTTTTTCTACAAATTCTATGCAGTATCTTTTTAAGCCATTGAAAGACAATTGTAGAGACTACTGGACAACCAAAGATGATAAGATTTAGATTCCCTAAACAACTGTATCTCACATCACTTTATCTTTCTACTTTTTCATACTTTTAAACTGTGTTTTTTTAACATGTTTATCTATAAACAAAGTCTCATGAACCAAACTTGAGAGTGATAGACACTATCATTAAAATATTTTCTTGTGTAATTCCATTCAAAATTGTGGAATATGTCATGTGTGACCTATATCCTTTTATCCCATGTAGAACTATTAAAGAGTCTTGTGTATAGACTATATTTTCTAAGTACAATTGTCTGTAAAAACCTGATCCATGTTGTGGATTAGTTTATTATATAATAAATTTCTTGGAAGTATGTGATTTTCACGTGGAGGTGGTTAGGTATTAGCTTATTACTAAACTACTTATTTAAAATTAGATTGTGCCTTATTTATTTATTACTTATTTGGTTTGTTTTTTTTCAACCCAACCATTTTAATATTTCTATATTATTAAAGAAAACTTTACTCTGATAACAGACTTAAATTAGTGTTTTATATAGAGTGTTTTATATGAGTTAATTAGATTCAAAAGTTAAATTATTTTAACTGAACTATGATCGATCATTTGGGAATATTTTCTGATGATCAAAATATATTATTATACTATTTTTGTTAAATGTGAAATATTATAAAATTATAGGATTTATGTTTTAAAATTATTTTAACTAAAATTTTTAATGGGAAACGCAATTTAACACCCTTTTTAGTTTTACACTTTGACCAATAGTTTTCATTATGAGTCAATTTTTAATCTCTTTATATAAGTTTGAAAAGAATTTTTATTATTAACATCTATAACATGAATGTATTTTCCCACTATCGTGACCATTATTTTCTTTGAAGATTCCTTTCAAATAAATGTTTTAAATTTTCAATTAAATGCATTTTAATATATGAAATCATCCTTTAATGATTCTTTTGTTTCACTAAGAATATGACACTTTGATACCATCCATCACATTTCTATCTATTTCTTATGATGATTATTTTAAAGATATTATCATGATACCCATTTCTTTTCCATGGGTAAATCAAGATATAAAAGAATTCAATATTTTTTTCAGATTTTGATGATGAAAATTCAGGTTTCCATGTGTTATATTCATTTAAAATACATTGAAATTATTGATTATTATGGGAGATCTAGGTATATATATTGATTATTAGTGATACTAATATATAATATATGAAGGGTGAGTCTATTATAGATCTCCAATTCATTTAGTAGTGTTCTTTGAATTTAAAGGTAAGAAGGAGGGAGTTAACAAGTGAGGTTCCACCAATTGATTTATTCAGGCTTCAGTTATTTCTAACATTAGATAACATGGGTGATAAAGATTATGTTCCAAGATTCCAACATTTTTTTCTCTATTATTTCAAGGTTTTTTAATGGATCCTTTTCCCAAGTATTTTATTCATGTGGCTCATGACTGTTGAATTATTTGACTATTTTCTTAGGTAAAATCTTTATTCCAAGTCTCGTGATTTATGATCAATATTTTTATGGTTATGAATTATCTTATGTTGTAATCATTCACTTTTATAATTTCATTATACCCTTATAACCATTTTATCCACTCTAATTCCATTTAATTATTAATGATTATGTTTACCCTTATTGATTGTTTGAGCTCACCCTCCTTATGTTTACCATTTACCTATGTTATTAAGAATTATTTTATATGAATTAGGCCTTAGAAGGTTTCATGTGTGAACAATTTTGTGCGATATGTTGAAGAATCATTGTAAAATAAAAAGATATGGGAATAGTTTGATAAATACTCACTTAAAGACATGGGTAAAGTTATGTAATAGTTTTTCCTAATTCTCTAAAACTCTAAACCTAAAAGTTCCATGGAAATAAAAGTGATCCAATATTTCTATATTATTTTATATGTTTTTAATGGCTAAAATTGAATCGCATTTATCGATTTCATAGCCACAAATGTAATAATTTATTTTTGAAAACTAGATTTAAGAGCACAAGATCAAGGATGTTATAAACATTATAAGGTGTACACTTCTACATATGGTTATTGAATAAGAAAAAAAGACTATCCTAATAGGGATTAAGTTGTATCTAGAAAAGGATGTTCTTATTTATGTGTTTTTATATAATATGTAGACTCAAACATCACATCAATGAGTTGATCTCATCCTATATTGTGGAATAAAAGAACAATAAAGAAAATATTAATAGTGAATCTATTTATAGATAGGGATTCAAGGTATCTCAGAAACCTTTGATAATATGGAAAAGGCCTTCATGTATATGAACTATTGAAGATACCCCCCAAATCTATAAACTCATTTTTCCTTTATAGAACATTGCGTGAAAGGGAAGAGAAGGTTGTTTCCCTTGGAATGATTGTGAGGATTTTAAAAACCTTGTAAGGGAATCATTCCTTATCTTGGATTTCTAGTGACCTAAAATTTTTATCCACCAAACAGTGTGTGATAGAAGATTATTCATTATTAGTGAACCAAGTAAAATATTTTGGTGTGTTTTTTGCTTTTTGAATTTTTATTTAATATTCAATGTGATCAAGAACAAGAGAAAGGGAGATTGAAAGTATCCCATCAAATGATAGAATAATATTTATATAGAAAATGGGAATTCAAAGGAGAAAAGTTTCATTTGGGGTTCATTGTGATTAACCCCCCCCCAAGGGGGTACTTACAATCAGTTTGGTCCCAACACATTATTTTTACTATGTGATCATTTTTAATTTATTAATCATGAATAAATAAAAACCATTCATCATGGGATTATTCATTTTATCTATAAATTTCCATTAACAATCCCATATGATCATATTTTTGGCCTCGTGTAGCCCGATCCTTGGATGATATTGGTAAAACTATTGGAATTCCATAATGTTTTATCATTTATGAATAGTGATGGCAATTAGGAACTGTAGTAGTGTGGACTTGGTTAACATGGAATTATAGTATCTTATAATTTGGACATAGTGGTTCCATAGCTTCATAATCATTCATCCACCTATCAATATAGTCTAGTGAACTTATTGTGTAGTTGGTGGAACAATTGCACCATCTAATTTATGAGCACATTTGAGCTAGGTTTTCAA
Source organism: Viscum album (assembly GCA_963277665.1). Lineage (NCBI taxonomy): Eukaryota > Viridiplantae > Streptophyta > Magnoliopsida > Santalales > Viscaceae > Viscum > Viscum album. The sequence continues at coordinate 595,883,514 of OY728134.1, read as the reverse complement.
TTTTTGTGATAATCTATGAAATGGAATAGTAATTGTGATATTTAGATATAGTAAAATTCCTATATCTTCGTGGACTTATGTATTATTCTTTCCCCACATAAATCCATTTGTATGTGATATTATTTTTGTTATTTTATTTTCCCTCCTTTTTACTCAGGTTTCTAGAATCATTCTCCATTGTTACTCCTAGTGTTTCCTCAACAACTGGTATCAGATCTTGAGTTTAGAATATCAAGTTTGGTTTTTTGGAATTGAATGATTGATATGGAATAAGGAAGGAAAAAATTGATTATTTCAACGAAATTGATTTTAGTTACTAGAGGATGAATATAGAGGATTATCTTTATTAAAATATTACTAACTTGGTACTGTTGAGAGAAAAACCATGGTAGATGGAGAAGACCGAGTATGAGATACAATATTTATATGTTCTGGGTGTTTTTCACTATATGATGGAAAAAATTTGGCGTTCAACGTCATAGTGGAGGATATGTTTGGTGGGTTGATGAATGCTCTTATGAATATGTATGATATGCCTTTGAACTCAAATAAAGTCTACCTAATGAGATTAAATATTCAATCATAAGAATATTAATGTGAATATTTTTTCTCATCACATTTATGAATTAAACACCATCAGAAGTCATTTTTCATCAGTAGTAATTATCATTGATGTTGAGTATTGTGCACTAGTTTTACTCTCTTCATTACTTAATAGTTAGGAAGCTACTATAATAATAAAGATAATTCCATTGGGGAGCACAAGAATTAAGATTAATGATATATGAGGCCTGATCCTCAAATAGAATATTTGTAGAATAGAATCAGAAAGATTATTGAGTTCTTCTCTTAAAACAGATAGAAGAAGACGATATGTGCAGTGAGAAAATCACAGAGATATGGAAACTATAGTAATGTTAACTTATATTTATAACTAAAGATATAAATACGGTACATTAGTAGTGAAATCCTAGTTGACATGGAATTATAACATCTTGTACTTTGGAGACTATGGTGTTATAACTCTGCAGACTTCAAGTCACTTGTCGATGTAGCACAATGGACTTACTAGCTAGTAGATGGCATAGTTTCACCTTCTTCATTATAACCCCATTCAAGCTAGATTTTGTGTGTGTGTGTTTATCTATGAAATATCCTTATAATTTTTCTACTGAGATATAGTGAGATTTCAACATATTTTTAGACATAAGGATCATTATTGGACCATGTAAATCCCTATGTTTTTAGGTCTGATGGGTCTAAATGACTAACAGAAAGACACAAGAGGGGGTGAATTTTTGTAACTCCCCTAGAAAAGTGAGACTTAAAAGGCTAAATGTTACTACCCATGTCAAGAATGTGCACCTTTCTTTTCAGGAGCCTACCTGATTAGAACTCCACATTTAAGTATGCTTGGACTGGATTAGTAATCAGGATGGGTGACATTATGGTATGTTTCCAAGGGTGTGTGTGAGTGAGGAAAAAACACACTGAAAGAACATGTGTTGGCCTGTGGGGACAGTCATTAGTCTGATAAGAGCCCCTAGTGAGTAATAGCATATGGTGTGCTGGGAAGGCAACCAAGGTATTACAGGAGACCCATGGGGTCAAATTACGTGGTTCATGGCCCGGGGAGGCGGGTCGTGACAAATGGTATCAGAGCCAATACCCTGCCGGAAGTGCTTAGGCACTGCCTTGGTTTGAGGCTTGGGGTCGACAACGATGGTGTTTTTCATTAAAGGGTTGGATAATGTAACACCCCTGGAAAAGTGAGACTTAAAAGGCTAAATGTTACTACCCATGTCAACAAGGTGCACCTTTCTTTTCAGGAGCCCACCTTATTAGAACTCCGTAGTTAATTATGCTTGTCCTGGAGTAGTAATATGGATGGGTGACCTTCTGGGAAGTTTCCCAGGGTGTGTGTGAGTGAGGACAAAACACACTGAAAGAACATGTGTTGGACTCTGGGGATAGTCATTAGTCTGATAAGCGACTCTAGTGAGTAATAGCCTATGGTGTGCTGGGAAGGCAACCAAGGTATTACAGGAGACCCATGGGGTCAGATGACAAGGTTCATGTCCTGGGGAGGCGGGTCATGACAATTTTGATCCTTTAAAATCTTAGACTGATTCACTTTAATTATCTTATTATACATTGATCCATTATTTCTCTCTTAAAGATGAGTAAGAAGCCGAAATAAAAAAAGGAAAAGAACATAGTGATATATAGTGGTTCAAGGCACAAATATCCCCGTGTGCACTCCACAAGGGGAAATTTGGTGTGCTGGGAAGGAAACCAAGGTATTACAGTAGTCTCATGGGGTCATATTACAAGGTTCATGGCCCGGGGAGGCGGGTTGTGACAATTTTGATCCTTTAAAATCTTAGACTGATTCACAATAATTATCTTATTATATATTGATCCATTTTTTCTCTCTTAAAGATGAGTAAGAATAAGGAATAAAAAAAGGAAAAGAACATAGTGGTGGATAGTGGTTCCGGGCACAAATATCCCCTTGTGCACTCCACCAATGCTCTCTCTACAAGCTTGTTGATTTTTAGTAGTTGGTACTCTTATCGAGAGACCTATACAACTGAGTTTAGGCAGTTGAAAGCTTTACAAAAAGGATTTTAAAACTTCTTGTAGTTATTTTATATGGAAATGTAAATCCATCACTTTGTTCAAGAAGCCAAAACTCAACCATGACTTAGTCTGAGCTGTCAAAACACCAATAAATCAATAGAGATTGATTTTATTAAGAACACAGTTTCATGCACAATTGCAGAAACAAATGTCATATATTTTTGATCTTCAATAATGAATAGAAACAACAAATATATCTTCAATATTTCATAATATTTCTTTAATCATAAGTAGAGAAAACACCAGACAGATGAATAAAAATATATGTCTCTAAAGTGTAACTTTGAAAAATTCTTTGTCAAAATTGCTAAAGAATGTGTAACAATTAGGTATAACATTGGTCACAAAAAAACCACTAGATCAAAACATGTATGTCTCCAAAGTGAAGCTCTAAGGGAGATTACATACTATTATTTACAAGAATGAAACAGTTATTTCTACTGTTTATATCTATATGTTTTTTTTATTCTAGTATGTTCATCTATTAAATAGATGAACATACCAATATTTATATTTTAGGTCAAACAGGTCCATATTAAATGCTTCCACAAATACCATATAATAAATCTTGAATATTTGAATTCAAAAATATTCAAGAGATTCATAACTTCCTATAGATATTGGAATGATTTACTCAGATGAATAAGAGAATTTGAATACATTGTAAAATAGCTTTAAAGACATGTTTAGTTCTGACAACATTGTTGTATAAAATACATATAATACCTTTAATTTAAAAACTCCATTCTTTACTAGTCAAATTTAGGGTTACTTCACATAGTTTAAACTCAAAAAGTATGGTTGAAAATGTTTTATTGTTCACAAGATTAATGTCAATGAACCATATGTTTATTCCTTAAAACATAGGGTTTCTTCCAAAAGTAGTGTTGTTGATCCATACTTTACCAAAAACGTAGGGTATATAGTCCATATGTGTTACTCCAAATGCAGTGTTTTCAAACCATCTGTAATTTTTACAAACATAGGTAATGAATAGTGTTTATAAAATACTTTCAAACACATCTAGAACATGTTAAAAAAATATTTTCCCATGGATCAGTGACTTGAGAATGCTTCCCAAAAAAATATTAGAGCAAACATTATTTTCCTTAAATTCATATAAAAGAGACTTCATTTGTAACAAAAATGTGGGAATTTTTTAGCATCAAAACCAAAATGAAATAAACAATTTTTTTGAATCAATACATTCTCAACAATCTCTCCCTTTTTAATGATCACAAAACCCATAAAAAAATTTATAAAATAAATAATGAAAAGTAAATAAGAATATATTTTTAATAAAAATTATTTTATATAAATTTTCATAATATCCATTACAAATGTATCCCACTATAATTATAATATGTTATACTTGTCATAAAATTATCCCGTCATAATTTCTACATATTTCTCCCCTTCATAATTTCTATGAATTATCCACCTTTTGTGGCATCCAAAATATTAGAATAAAATATAGTAAATTAAAATCCACCTAAATTTACTCAAGAAGGATATAAATAATAAGTCATTATAATAAATTATTTTAACGAACTAAGAATTTGTAATAAATTTATATTTTTCATTACACTTTTTAAAATATCCCCCCATATGAGATAGCGTAATTCAAGAAATATAATATTTTCAAAGTATTTATAAATAATAATTTCATATGTCATAAAAGAACAAAATATTTAATATTAAAATTTTTATTATGCACAGTAATATAATAATTTACCACCTATAATGAAATTAAACATTTAAGAACTTGTTTATACATAAGATAACTATTTTGGAGTATAAAATTAAAAAGAAAATTAAAAAAATTATATCACAAATTTTTTTAAAAAGATATTGTCATTAAATAAACTACAGAAATGGAGAAAATCCAAGATGTTAGGAAGTATTAGATGGATCATTTGAACTTTAATTTTTTTTAATTTTTTTATAAAAAATCACTAAAACTCTAGAAAGTTTTTATATTTATATTTTAACATCTACAATTCTTTGATACAATTAATATGATGAAAACCATTTGACCATGTACTACATTAGTTGATCAATATCATTCTTAGTAATAGCTTCCCTTCTAAGTAACTCCACCAAACTTATCATTTATAATTTGAACATTTTGACGTATTATTTTGAAACTAAAATTTCCCTCACATTATGATACTCACTTTAATGTGTATCATATAATATTTTCAAAATAGATTCTCTTTGAAGTTCTTCATATGACTTTTTAGATTCTTCTAGTTCAGCATGCAATTTCACTATTTCTTCATTCCTGGTATTGAATTAAAAAATATCTTCAAAATATATTTCATATTTTACCTTTTTAGATGATGTAACTTTTAGTTATTAAAAACTATGAAAATACTTATTTATTCCAAAATATTCTTCAAATTAATCCTTAACAAATGAAACTTATTTTTCTCTCAATAGATTAGAAGAGAAATTACCATTAGTTCTCTTCCAATAAATACATTTATCTAAACTTGAAGTTCTTGATCAGTTCAGTTTTTCATAGAATAGTTTTAGAAGACTTTAAAAAATATATTTTAAATAATAAGAACAAACAATTTAAGGATTTTCAAAAATTGGGTTCTATATTTAAGAGAAAAAGATGTTTTTATGACAATTTTTAGATGATGCTTTACATTCTTGAGAAGAAAAAATAGATTTAATCATTTCAAATTCTAACTTCTAAAAAAACTTTAAATAATATATTTTATTAAAATGTTACATAAACAATTTTAAGAACATAAAACTCAAAAAAAATATTTTTTAAAAGATAAAAAATAGTGTAATTATTTATAAATGTATTTTGAATATTTTAGTAATTCAATTATTAAGATATATAGACCATGTTTTAACAATTTAATTCAAATTGGAAGGTAGGATTTAAAAATAAAATATCTACCTCACCCTATGTAAAATAATTAATGTAATAAAACATATATATGAGAATAGTTATGAAATACTTCCTGGGTTATTAGTTCAAATTCTAAACATTTTTTATAAAGAACAACTTCTGAGTTGATCACTCCTTTGTTTAGGATAGAAAATTCCATATACTCCTTAGTTAACCACTTAATTATTTAACTATGTATCTCATTAGTGTATTCCTAAAAAATCAAATACAGGAGTTGTTTGGAACCTATATACTTTTGGATTTGACAATGTTATCAAGTAAGGTTTTAGTTAAGTGAATCTGTTTATTTTGTATAGCCTTTATAATATTATAGTTTAATAATTATTTTAAACCATTATAATTATTAATACCAAAAAATTTATGTTGTCTAAAGAAACTTTCATTTTCATAATGTCTAATGATACCATAATAAAAACATTTAACAGTTGAGATTCTTTTTTAATTTATGACAAGAAAAAAATAATTACTATATAGTTTTGGTTTTTTTCAATTACTATATATTCCATATTTTTTGTTTTTTATAACTTTCTATACATGAATATCATTTAGTGATTTTTCTCCTTTATTTAGTATATTCTAAGCACTTTTGGATGATTCTACTTCATCTTTTAATTCATTTATTCATTTTTATGATGATTACAAGATATTTTGGAAAATTTGGATTTTAAATCTCTAATTTGTTTTGATAATATTTCATTATCTAATAACATAAAATCATAGGATTTTCAAAATTTTATATGTATTAATCATTATTTATAGAATAAAAATAATAATTATTTAATTCATAATAAGAATTATTTTCTAATCTAGTGTTTTAAGAGTGAGAATATTATACCTAATCAGTATAGGTTATAACACATACCATTTTTTTTAGGATCAAGCTCATAATTTGTATAAGATTCATCAACTGAAATAGAATAATAACTCCAAGTATTATTCATAATTTTATTTTATTTTATTTTATAATCATATTTCCTTTGAGATTTATGTAAATAATATTTTACCTTTCTATGACCTTTCCCTTTTCCTTCATAAAATATATTCTCTTTACTCTTTTTATTTATCCTTTTTAATAGTTTTCTAAAACATTTAACAAGAATTGACAAATTGTACATGTATATGGATGAATTGAATTAGAAAATTCATCCAAATTAGTCTTGAGAAAATATTCTTTATATTTGATATGATTTTCAACTTCATCCTGTATGTCAGCTTTATAAACCCTCAAGGTTCCAATTAGTTATTTCATTACAATTTATTTAACTATTATAAATTATTGTATAGTATCTAATATTAAATTACATTTAGAGTGTAATTCTCTAAGTACTTTTAACACTTAATCTGATTGCTTAACTGGATCTCCCAAAGAAGCAATATTATTGAAAATTTCTATTAATATCCCATTCATATGAGTGATATTTTCATCTTTATGAATTCTAAAATTATCGAGATTTAACTATCCTGTATTGTATCTCATTTGTATGATATTATCAGTTCCTTATTAGGAAACATAAATAGTCTAGCACATCTCTTATGTAGTATAACATTGAGAGGCTCGATTAAAATCATTAGTTCCTAAACCATAGACAATAATATTCATTTATTTTGAATTAAGATCATTTTTTATTAATCACCATACCAGTTCTCTTGATATTATTTAGGAATATCATAAGGATAAAAAACATTAAATAAACTCTTATTCCATGATTTTTCAAATAAACAATCATGTGATCTTTCCAGCATCCATAATTATCCCCATTAAAGTAAGGAGTTGTATCATCTACATACCTTCTCTATAATCAATAAAATTGAGATATTTATTTTTATAAATCTTTAACTTGGGATTTTTAGAGCTAGTAGATACTATTTATATTGTATAGAAGACAAAACATTCGAAGTAATTTTCATAACTAAATACAATACTCAAGGGATAGAGAAATAGAGCATAACCTTTACAAAAAATAAAGGATATCCAAAAAAAATATACCAATTGAGGTCTGCCTCTTTGATAACTTGTTAGTAAAAAAATTGAATCTAAAAAATATTTAAGGATTTAAAAATGAGAAATATATCCAATGGAGTGATTCCTATGATTCCACTTTTTTGGTCGAATAGGTCATAATTACTCATATAAATACATAAGAGGGGGAGAATTGTGATCCTTTAAAATATTTGATAGATTCAAAGAAATTATCCTTCTATGTAGTGATCCTTTCCTTATCTATTAAAGATAACCAAGTAGTATAAATAAATATGGAAACAAACATAGAAACGTTTTGTATTTTAGGGCGTAAAGATCCCCTATTCCACTCCACCAATTCTCTCTCAATGAGCTTAGTGATTTTCACTAGTAGGCCCTCTTAGTCGGAGTCCTCTATAACTAAGTAAAGGAAGTTTACACCCTTACAACAAGGCCTTCACAAGGAATTATGGTTATTTTTATAGGGAACAATAAATTACCATATTAGTCCAGGAATCTCATACTCAACCATGACTGAGTCTGAGCATCTAAAACTCCAATATATCGGTAGATATTTATTTTATTAATAATAAAGGTTACACTCATAGTTTCATAAAAAATGATAAAATGTATTTGATCTTCAAATAATGAATAGAAACAACAAATATATCTTTAATATTGAAATGACTTATTTAGTAAATAGTATAGAAAACACAAGATAGATGAATAAACATGTATGTCTCCAATGTGTTACTCTAAAAATGATTTGTTGAACTTGCTGAAGAAGATGTAACAATTAGGGATATAAGCAGTGACTGAAATAGTAGTGAATAGATAAAAATATTTAAATATCTAAATTATATCACTAAGGGTGATGAAACACTATTATTTAAAACCATACAACTTTTATTTCCAATGCATATATCTATATATATATTTTGTATTCTCATAGATTATTCTATTCAGAAGATAAACATCCTAACATTTATATTGTAGGTCTAAAAGTTCCAAATTAAATGATTCAAAAAATACCACATAATAATTCATGAATATTTGAATTCAAATCATTCATGGTATACATAAATTCTTGTAGATATAGGAATGATTTACTATGATGAATACAAGCCTTCGAATCGGTCATAAAATAGTTTTAAAGTGATATTTACTTCTGAAGAAACCATTACAAAAAATTTGAATAATACCTTTAATTTAAAAACTTGATCATTGACCAGTTAAATGTGGGGTTACTTTTCATTGTAACAAAATCTAAAAGTATGGTTTAAATTGTATGGTTTATCAAAAAATTAAGGTTGATGAACCATATATTTATTCCTTTAAACATAGGGTTTCTTCCAAAAGTAGCATTGTTGATCCATACATTACCAACATCATAGGGTAAATAATCCATGTGTGTTATTCTAATCATAGGGTTTCCAAAACATAAATTATTATTACAAATATAGCGAATGATCATTTTTTCTAGAATACTTTCAAAAACATCCAGAATACTTTAAAACAATATTTCCCCATAGATTAATGACTTGATAATGCTTCTAGAATAAATATTATAAAGAATATTATTTTCTTGAAATTCACCTAAAATAATTATTAGTTACATAAATTTGGAATTTTGTGAGCATATAAACATAAATTAAAAAATTTGTTTTATCAACACATGCTCAACATAGGCATATGATATTCTATTTATTCTATTGTTTTTTCCTCCCTTTTAATCTCATTTCTGAAATAGTTTTTCATTATTACTCCAAGTGTTATCTCAACACATGCATCGTCCATACATTCACAAAATAATTAATCATTCATGAAAAAAATAGATACACAAATACACGAACATCAGTTTTGAACTACTATTCAGTCTATAGGGAAGATAATAAATCAATATAGACCCTATGAAAATTTATTTATTTTTATAATGACTTGAATTTATGGTGCCCATCGTACTTCCATGTATAATATTATCTTTATATTTATGTTAGTTCATTCCTTGAACTGTATCATCATTAAAAGCGTTATCTTAATACATGTATATGCACTCACTGGTGAGGGGAACTCGAGATGCATGATTATATATAATTATATAAAATTTGGTCATGTAAAAATTTAAACATATTTAAGATGGAGGAGGGATTCCCAAATTGATAAAATATTTTTTTTAATTAATTATTAAAAAATAACCCAAATTTTAAAAATTAATTAATTAACTAAAATTTCTAATATATAAAGGTTCAGCCTCTACTCATGATTAGTCTATATGCATAAAATTGAATAATAAAAATAAAATAAGCTAAAATTATACTTAAGTGTTTTTTTAATGAATTAACATGTCGTAAAATAATTTTAATTCCCTAATAATATGTCTCAATTCCTATGTAATTTTTTAAAAACTTTAAAATAATTGAAATTAATTATAGGAAATTAATATATATTTTGTAATTTTTGGAGCTTAAACTGGTTTTGGGGGGTAACTACAGCTATGTGGACCTAGTTTGAATAAGTGGGTTGGGAAACCCATCATGTGGTGGGGATATAGTTTTCCTAGATGCGTGTATTATTAAAAAAAATATGTGACCCTTGCATGTAAATCACTCAAGTCAGTGTTGCCTCTTTTAATCCCTCAATGTGAATATTTTAAAAAAAAAATATGTTATAGAGATTGTAATTTTTTATATAATACCCATGTTTCACATAAATAACCATCCACCAACACCCCCAATACATACACACATGCATAACTCCTCGTCCTCTACCCTTATTATTATTATTATTATTATATCATTTTTAATACTTGAAAATGATTTGATCTTAAAATGTCAATTTCTTGACAATATGAACTATAAAAAACTTTCAATTGTTTTGGGAGTATTTTTAAAGCCTCTATTGAAATGTTATAAAATTTAAATAAGATTTTTATTAAAAAAAACTATTCAGATTCCAATTGATGGAACCGAGTATGTGATAGTAAGGTGAAACATGTAATTTTAAATGTTTTTAGACAAGAACTATTAGGAAACAAAAAATCTAGCTTGAAGGTAGCTAATTATCAACATGGATCATATGAAATTAATAATTAAGGTTGGAAAACTAAATCAAGTTGATAATTCATTCGATTCAATGACCTCAATGTGTTCCACTCATTACTGGTGTGTCTTAACTTTTATAATTATAATGAGGATCCCTTTAGATCATATATATGTTTTTTGTAAGATCTTGGTTCATCATTATCCAACTTCCATGTAAAATAATGGGAAATATAAGTACCCTATGATGAACTTATTATTATGATAAGAATTCATGATCAATTCATGTGATGAAATCGATCAGATCATGTTCTTCCTTTTATTTCTCACCCTAGTACGTGATAGAGGATGAAAGTTAAGATAAAAATAATATAAAAGTGTTTTATATCATGTTTTTGAGTCCTAAATGAGTTTTTATATCTATGTTAAACTTATCAAAATTTTATTCAGGTACTTATATAAGTTTAACCTCTTAAATTTAACAAATATTTCATAAATAAATTAATTATCATATTGTTTATGACAAGTAAATATTATCATATTTTTTATTATAATACATTAAATCATCCCATTCCTCCCATATATGTTTAATGAGCCTCATATATTAAATATAAGTTTGAAAAAATAATAGATTACTCATATTCAATTATTTTAACTAAAATAATTTGTAAATTCCTTGTATAATAAATTTAATTATTATTATTATAAACTTGAATATCATATGATTTAATTTATTCATTTAATCACTTGTGACAATTTACACTCTAATTTTCGTAGGATCGTGAACATTGATCCCATATCATTCAGAACTCTAACTCATCTGATTTTTTGGAACTTATGGATACACATTGTGTGTCACCCTCTAGGCACATATCTCAATAATATCATGTTCAAAAAATACAATAATAGTTATATATAGAAACACATCATGTCCTATAAATATACAAGGATAATTTTGAGATAATAATATACTTTATGAACACTTACTATATAATAAAATCTCTTTGTCTCTATATATAATATAAATTAGGATTTATTCTTTATGCCACTATCCTTCCATGATTTATTTATTTTTAATATGATCATATTGGAAAAAAATTCATTCATATACCTTTGGCATGGATTTAGTTAAGTCACTACCATCTAGTTAAATGGGGAATAGATATATTTTTTTATATTTGGATGTGATAAATAATTTCTCGATCACTCAATAAATTTCATACCATTAATGATTCACCTGATGTAATATGCCACACTATAAAAATAAAATAATATTGTTTTCATCATGAATCAAAGTAAATTATATTTGAAAAATATTGACAAATATCTCAGGTCAAGAAACAAACATATATTTCCATAGAAAATAACAACCAATGACACCAAAAACACGAGGTTGTTAGGTCATAAATAGTGATGGAAGATGGTCTAGAGGGGGTTAAAATACTAGATTAAAATTTTAACCAGATAAAATAATTATCAAATATAATTGACAATGTTAATATCAAATAAAAAATAAAAAAAATAACATAATGAATATTCATAGTGGTTCAATACAAATTAGACATAGTCTAGTCTTATACCTCTCTACTCTATGAGAGATATTTTGTACACTAAACTTGTTTTTGAAGATGAATCATAACCCGATTATAACCTACCTTTTCTAGTTGATGTATAACCAAGACACTGGACTTTTGTATAGGGAGTCACAATCTAATTACAACAATGAATTTAGACCATGGGAGTCACAACCTGAACGGTCCTAAATTTAGAATCCAAGATTCACAAGCTGAAGAAATAAATAAATAACACTTTCAAATGTAAAAGCTTCAACATAAAGTGAGAGAACATATGAGAGATAATAAGTATTATTACAGAAATAGGAAACTAGAATAATGTATAAGATAAATGAAAAATCATATGCATTGATTCTTGAGTAATATATCAACATGTCTCTTTAAGGAAATTGTATAAGACATATTTTTTTTATTCAACACTTGAAATTCTATGCAGTTTATGAAAACTAATTCAAAAAATACATGTTTTTTACATAAATTTAATGTTCTAAGTAAAGTTTTCATGAAGTGTCACATCAAGGCCCACCTAGTCAGGGACAATCCATGTGCGACACCCCAATCCCACCTTCAGTAGGCTAGGAATTAGATACAAGCATCGAGTAGACATATCAAACACATGGGAGGCCTTATCCTATGGTACCCATATATACAGACACGCATCTCTAAATTCCCATACACTATTGAAAGGTAAAGTAAAACTAATACTATAATGCATGAATAAGATCTATCCCACATTATAGTATAAAAAAATACTAGAAATCATAATGTGGAAAATACTAACCCAACAAAACAGATAAAAGAGTCCAACCTACTAAGTAAGAGGGGACTACTATCAAATGGGGCTCTTGGAATAAACCAAAGTCTTTCTATCTCATTATGTTTTGCCTTCTCATGGTCCTCCTATGACTCTTTAAATTGGTATATCATCTATCTATGACATGAAATTTGGGGGTAGTGTCCATGAAAGATTTAGTATAATAATACCTAGTAGAAAACCCCATAATCACCAAACACAAAGCATCAAGAAGATTTTTAGCTCATCATAATGAGGATTTTTAAATCCAGTTATGATACACAAAAACAGGAATAATATAAATAATACAATAACCCAGATATATCATGATAGAATCCAATTCTCATGGGCTCCCAACTAAACTTCCATCCATATGATTTTTATCATGGCTCAATATAGCAACTCTCAAGTTTCACATATATAGATATTAAAAGCTTTTAGATGAATATTAATTATGTTACACAAACACACACCTAAGTACTATAATATTTTAGTTCATTTGGAAACATGGACTACAATCTTCTAATCTGGGGAAATATCTTCATTGTTTCAAATAAATATCTTCTCATTTAGTACTCTTCATATACATACCCTATCTAAAACCTTTCTTTATAACCTGGAAAAATAAACATAAGAAAGGGTGAGCTCATATGATCAGTAAGGGTAAACACAATAGATATTAATCTATGATAATATGAAATTATAATATAAGCATAATGGTACATGATAATGAACATAACCTATGAAGTTCATACCCAACCTTTCATATATCACAAACATGAGTAATGTCATAAATATTGGTAGTTTATAATACATGAATCATAAGGGAATAAAATAATATGAGATATGAGAGCATAAAATTTCCATAAGACATATATTTATAGAAAATAAACCAGTATATAAATTCATTTTCAAATTATTCAAGGATCATTTAAAAAGATGTCATATTGGAATAAGTTCTCTCCCAAAACTATTATAGTATTCAAGGTTTAATCCCAAGACCATAATAGTGGAAAAATTCCTTCACTAAACTAGGTTTACTCCCCGTTCCAATCATGTCCTATAGAACTTTGATCAATCCCCATTCTATTCTTGTCCTACTAATCGAGTTCACTCCCCATTTCAATCATGTATTACTAAATAAAGTTCACTCCCCACTACACTCCTCTCTTACTGAACCAGTTCCACTAACCATTCCATTCATATCTTACTAAATCTGGTTTACTCCCCATTCTAGTCATGTCTATCTCATGAGATATAAATCATTACCCAATTAATTGGAGGGATATTTAAGTCTCAATCATATTTGGTTATAATGTAACCATGAGACATAATTAAAATCATACATATGTATTCCACAATATCATAAAACATTCACTCTATCATACCCCATGAAATGAAATGTGTTTCATTAACATTTATGAATATCTTAAACTATGTAAAAATGTGATTTCATAATAATTTTATTATTTTTTTATAGAATACCCTATGAAAGGAAATGGTTTTCAAGAGAGTTATATTTTCCTCTAACCCATGAAAATAATTGGGTTTCATAAACATCTTTACATTATAAACTTTTATAAGAAAGAATAAGAATGATATTCTTGGATCATATCCCCAGTAAGGAAAAGGTAACATCAAAGGAGGTCAACTTAGAAAGAAAATAATTTTGATCGATCATTAAAAAATATTTATTGAGGAAAATAAATTTTCTTGTAAAATCATTTTTAAGAAATAAACCCTTTTTTAAAAATCCATTTATTTGAAAATTACATTGAGAACTTATAAAGGAAGCATTAAAAATAATTTGAACATTTCTTGATGAAAATATTCCTTCCACTTTGAAAAAAAACACCCTTTTCAAAATAAAACATTTTAAAAATCCTTTTATTTTAAAATAAAACAAAAAATTATAAATTAATCTTCCATGAAAATAATGGTCATGATGGCAGGAAGTTTTTTTTCATGTGGTACATGCTAAAACAAATATTTTTTTCACATTTTTTTGTTAAAATCCATATGGGAATTATTTAGAAAATGTTAAGAAGATTCCTTTCAAAAAAATTATTAAATTAAAAACATGGATAAATTTTTTTAAAAAATAATATGAGAATAATAAAAAAATGAAAAATATTTTTAAAAATCACGGATTTGGAAGAAAAACTATTTCTGACAAAAGGTTTAAATAATAAAGGATTTTACTAAAAACATTTTATTAATTATTTTAAGTAAAAGAGAGTAGAAAAATGATACCATTACTTGAAAATATCATGAATAAGCATGTCATAATAAAATTCATGATAATTCTTGATTGATATATCATAATACATGATCATTGGAAACATAATCATAAACAATTTCGATAAATAATGAGATTATAACATGAAATATTTTCCACTTTGGAAAATTTGAATCATAATCCTCATAAAAGAAAAATGTAAAATGAAACTTAAAAATGTCATAAGTATGAATAAATTCAAGATATTAAATGTCAAATTGTCTTTATATTCACCTCAAGGAAGAATATAGGTCTATAATATAACGTATAAATCAATGAAAGGAATTTGAGATAAAAAAATATGATATTGTTTTAGTAACTTTTGAATCGTAAAACCCAAGAAACAGAGATCATCATATGGATATATAAATAAAAAATAAATTTTAGTAGAATAATAAAAAATTAAATTAATAGAAATTATATACACCACATAAAAGAAATAGGTGGTGAATATCACATGTGTCTCACTGAAGTAAAATGTGAGACGGAAATCCATTACCTTATGTATTTACTTCAATCATACTTATTAAAAACTACTATATAATAAATATAAGTTTATTATAAATATATTAAATAAAACTAATTTTACATATCATACCATATATAATTTACATATGCCCTTTTATTACCAGTTTATTAATAATTCCATGTTAAAGTTACATTTTGGGAAAAAACATCTTTGTTTTTAATGTATGTTTTGACTTTTTGTTTTTTTTCCAATTTCCTAGATCATGATTTCATAATATCCAGAATGTAAAACAAAGATAAATATTATATATATCCAATATATATGTATTCATATAACCCCTTAAAATATAGAGATATAAAATAAAACACACCATTCAAAGAGATGGTGGACCGTACACATGCATGAACATTGTTTCCATTTTTCAATCGGATTGAAAGAAATAAAATTAAATGATATATATATAATCACTCCATAAAAATATTTATTATATATATATATCACATATATTTTTTAAACCCATCCTTTATACCTTTAATGTAAAGAGTGAATGAATCACATCACTTCACGAGACACTAGTCTGTTGTACACACAAATGATGTTATCGTATTCCCACAAAATAGAAAATATGATGGTATGTGTGATATAATAATTCAATAATCAGAATAAAATAATAAATATCATATATATATATATATAATATGTATATATATATAAATAGTATATCCATCATTATTTCTAGCCTAGAGAGGTGTAAATGGAGATCCAAATGAAATTGATTCACGAGGCAGTAGTCCACCATAGACACCAATGATGATTTCATAACCCATTAGACAGAAGTAGAGATGTTAGTAGTTCATTACTATAATATAAAAACATATTAGTATACTTATGTTGAAAAGCTAATTATATAATCATGGTATAACAAAAAAATGGAATGAGTGGATGAATAAATAAAACAAAAACACTTATTGATGAATGTTGCCTCTCTTCTTCAGGTATCCTCCTTAGGTTTTCACCAAAATCGTTCTAGGTTGGATTTATGTTGAAAATATGTCATTTAGGATGAGGGTAGAGATTTTGGGAAGTTATTTTGGAAGATATTGGCTGAAAACAATGTTTTATGGTCTAAGAAATAGAGGAGATGGGGTGTCCTTTAATAAGTTGGGGATAGGACACACTTGGTATTTTTGAAATAAATCAAGTTATCCAATATTTTTTATATATCAAAATAGTTAAAAATGGACCATTATAGATCTTTAGAGTTGGAATGGTCAAAATATTTCCATAAATAGTTTTCATACAATTTTATTGGTTATTTTACCCTTACCATTTTAGTTTAACCCCCCCCCCCCCGATAAATCCATTTCTACCTTAACCAGGGTAATTAATTTTTTCCACGTTCACTATTCAATTTTCTGGAAACTTAAGTTGTCCTTATTTGAAATAAAAATATATGGTGATTAAAAATATCAAATATTTTTTTAAAAATTCTATTCATAGATGAGTAATATTTTAATTTAAAATTGTGTATGTATACATGATGAGGTAGCATGTTTTTAAAGAGAAAACATTCAAATGCTTGAAAAAATTTTTCATCAAAACTCAATTTAAAATTGATTCCAATGACCTAAATTGGAATAATTGATATAAAATTGAACAAATTTTACATTAAAAAAATTCAAAATATAGTTTTACATTATTAATAATTTTAATGAAGGGGAAGTTTTTAATTAAAATTCTGTAGTTTTCACAATTCATCAAAAATGTTTTTTTTTTGAAAAATACCAAAAAAATTAATCGTAAGATAATTTTGAAATTAAGATTTAAAAATTTTATTTTCTTTTATAAAATTAATTTTGTACAATTTTCAATAAATAATTTTATAATAACTACATAAATGGGCGACAAACCCACTTTTCATAAAATTACAATTTTTAAGCATAAAATTTTATTTATTATTATTTCTTATCCAGAAAAAACATAAGATTAATGTTAAAAAAATTTATGAATAAATACTATATTAATTTTATTAAAATAATTAACCAAAATTTAATTGGTTAATTTATTTATATAAAACACACTTGTGTACATAAAAATTGTTTTTCAGAGAAAGATTTCCTTTTATTTTCAAAAGGGTTTTATTTTTATTTATAATTTATTAGTCACTGAATTATTAATTTTATATTCATGTAGAAACCATATTTTCAAAATTTACTTAATCTTATTCATTACAATCATTCCAATGTCTAAGTGAAAACTACTATAATAATATTTTAATAATATTTCATGTTTTATTTAAACTCAGTGTTATGTGTAAAGAAAAATATAAAAAATATTAAATAAATTTGAAAAAAATCATAAAATCTTGGGGTATTACATTCTAGCTCTTTAAAATAAATTTCTCCCTAAAAATGTTTATTGGTTATCAAATGTGTAACATTTTAAAATTCCTTCATAGAAACCCACATCATAAAGAGGTTTAGAAAAACATACTCTTGAAAAAGAGAAAGGGATGTGTGTAAGTCATATAGAATAACACATAATAGGTTTCCAAAAAGTAGAACATAGGTGGGAAGTGAAAACAAGGACATGGAAGAGAAAAATGACACCAAAATACTGATGGAGAGTGATAAATAACAATGATCATAAGAAAGAAGGTGATCCTGAAAAGGGTAACGACCATAAATCCATAAACCAAATAGGCGTGAAAAAGGTCATTGATATCATTAAAAATAGTGATAATAGAAAAACATTTTATTTTAAGACTTTTCATGAGAATATATATTTATTGATTTCATTCCATTTCATAAGAACAATCTCATCCTTTAGTTGTTCCTTGACCAATTTACACTTAATCTATTATTCCATGATACGAAGGTGAGTATTCTATAAATGAAGAAGTAAAAAATCATAAGATCCATAATATAATGTTAATTAGTTCCCTATATTTCTAGTTTAAAACAACATTAACACTAGTAATCCAATATGGAATAATCTTTATATGGTGAAGTAATACATTAATCTTCAAAAATTCAACCAAAATTGAACTTAATTCATTCCATAAATAGTTAAAATTATTGCCCTTCCAAAAGAATAAAACAAAAATAATATAAATAAGGTAACTAAACTTAAAAAATCAACTTTTCATTAATCCCCTATGCACCATAAAGTGTCTCTTTATTATCACATACCAAACATGTGAATACCTTGATCATGTATTCCCTTAAAACATGGAAATAACATGAATTACCATAAAACTTTTTTGAAAGTATACATTCTTCCTCATTAATTGATTAAAAGTAATTATTATTGAATTTATTACATAGATCCAATAATGTTGTAAACATAGTCAATGGTAAAAAACACTTTGTCAACAAATATTTTATCAGTTTTGTGGTCATCAATATTATCCAATTTACATTATCCATATCAATCGTCTCTTTATAAAGGATAAACTTGATTTTCTAAACATCAAGATCATACTAAAGGTTACATTCACATAATCAAGTGTTTTACAAAAAAATAAATCCTTTACACTAAATTACTTTTCCAAGCCATCAGTACCATTTAAAACATTCTAGAAAGTACTTAATAAAAAAATTATAATGAAAAATACTTATATATTTCACAATTATGAAATTATAATACCTAAACACTTCAATTATTACAACTCATACTTAATCCATTAATTATGATTCCCCATTCTATTACCTAATACCCCTTTCCTTTCACACGTCATTTGTAGTCTCTTCTTCATCACCATTTAACCATTACTCATACCACCTTATTGATTATCTTCATGATCTTTCCCCCTATGAAATTTATTTTCATAATTACCATACATTCCAAATTTAAATAATTCAATAATCAATTATATCTTAGATTGATAAAAATTATCATACATTATGTTAACTAAACTTATTATTTTACCTTTGCTTTTACTTTTTTTGTATCTATTTAACACAATAAAAGTATTTTATTGTTTCATTAATACATTCACTTGGGTGTTTATTTAAAAATTTTCAATATGTAGGAAATTGAATCTTATTTCCTCCATAGTTACCATCACCTAAACTCTCAGTGACCTATTTACTTCTCTTATTTGGTAAGATTGATAATTGGTTAATGTAAACGTTATTAAACATGTTCAATGAAAACTGATTAGGCATAATCACAACATACAATACTCTAGTAATTATCCCATCTGGATTATCATCATCAAATAATCTATCACATTCAATGTTACTCCAATTCCTTCTATTTCCCACCATTGACTAAGACCAAGAAGAATAGTGTGAGAAATTATAATTATAATGGAAAATCACATAGTCTAAAAAATCATTTATAAAGTATAAATCACAACACCTACTATTTAATCTATAACACCATAGTTTTATCATAGTTCGTTGGTAGTGATATTCTATTTCAATACTTTATGATGATTCATAAAGAGTTTGTGAATTTACAAATAATAACCACCAGGAGTGTCAAAATAAGTGTGCAGTAAGGTCTATTTTCATGCACCAGTTCCCAATTGAGTCTAGCTCAATAGGGTGATTTGGGAGGATGTTACCCCTCAATACATCTGTGTCAAACCCAAATCCACTTATAGTATCAATACAGGGAAATAATTTCTTGGAAACCACTTCCTATATACATTTCCCAAATTCTAGGACATTTTCCTAAAATTTCACTCATCCTTAGACTGATCCATATATACATCCCTAGAAACATCATTAAAAATATCTCTTAGGGTCTCACTAAAGTTTTCATATACTAGTTTCCAAAGTTTAACTAAACCTTTCCTTTGATAACTACTTTAGAGAACCAGGTTTATAATACATGGATATTATATCTTTTTAGAAGAATATTTGTTATATTACAGAACCACATGCCTGAGGACCATAATAGTTTATTACTATTAGAAACAGGGAACTCAATATTCTATTTTGGTCAGGGATCTTAAATTTTTTTATAAAGATATTCCCATTCAGTTCTCTTCATAGACATAGCTTACAAAATACCTTTCTTTATAACCTTTGTAAAGGAAACATAATAAATGGTGAGCTCATATGATCAATAAGGGTAAACACAAGAAATATTAATCTAAGAAAATATAAAATAATAAGATAAGGATAATGATACATGATAATGTGCATAACTTGTGAATTTCATACCCAACCTATCATAGATCATAAACATGAGTCATGTCATAAATATTGGAAGTTCATAAGACATTAATCATAATAGAATCAAAGAACATGGGCCATGAGATTATAACAATGCAATAAGACATAGATTTGTGGTTTACACAAACGCATTGAAAATAATTTCAAAATTAATCAAGTCTCATTTACGAGGATATAATTTTAGAATGGTATCACTCCCAAAACCATTATAGTATTCAAGGTTAAATCCCAAGACCATCATTGTGGACAAAGTCTCTTACTGAACTGGGTCCACTCCTCATTACAACCCTATCTTAATAAACCTTGTTCACTCCCCGTTCTAGTATTATCTTACTAAAATTAGTTCACACCCTATTCCAATTTTTTTTTAATGAATTGGGTTCAATACCTGTTCTATTATTGTTTTACTCAATTAGGCTCACTTCCTGTTTGAGTCATGTCTTACTAAACCAGGTTCACTTCCTGTTCTAGCCCTATCTTACTGAACCAGGTTCCCTAACAATTCAAATCTTGTCTTACTAAACTGGGTTCACTCCCCATTCCAGTACTATCTCACTAAGTTGATTTCACTCACCATTCCAGTATCATATATATCATAAGATATAAATCTTGTACCAATCCATTGGTGGGAGATATAGTTCCACCCATCATTGGTTATAATATAACAACTTTCACATAATAAAAATACTAAATAAGTGTGACAAATGATCATAAAACATTCACCATATCATAACCCATTAAATTAAATGGGTTTCATAAATATTTAATTATATCATGACCTGTGGAAAATAAATAGGTTTTATAATCATTTAATTATAGTATAACAATTAAAAATAAATGGGTTTCATAAGATTTGTGTTATGGTCTACCCTATGAAATAAAGCGGGTTTCATAAACATATTATCATGATAAATCATGTAGAAAAATAATAATATTGGTATCATTGTTTTATTTCCCTAGTAAGGCTTAGTTAACATCAATGGATTTCATCTTACAATGAAAATAATTTTGATCGATCATTTAAAACATTTATTGGGCAAAATAGCATTTAGACTTTGAAAAGATACCTTTGAAGCATAAAACATTTTTAAAATCCTTTTATTTGAAAATAATATTTAAAACATATAAATTAAACTTCAAATAAACTATCTTTCAGGATTATTTGAAGTTTATTTCATGTTTTACATGTTAAAAACAAATATTCCTTTCACATTTTTGGTAAAATCTAAAATGGGAACTATTTGGAAAATGACAAGAAGATTCCTTTCAAAAAAAATTGTAAAAATTATAAAATGGGTACAATTTTCATTTAAAAATAATATTATGATATTAAAACTTTTTTTGAAAACATTTATATAAAATATGATTTTTTCAGAAAATAGATTTCCGACCGAAGAGAGAAATAACGTTGGATTTTCTTAAAAACATTTTCATATTTATTTTAAGTAAAAAAGTGTGAAAAATGGTACCATTAAATGAAGATAACCTGATTAAACAAAGAATAATAAAATTAATGAGAATTGTTAATATATGGATCATAATATTTTATCATCTAAAATATAATCATAAACAAATCTAATAAACAATGATAGTGTAACAAGAAATATTTACCAATTTGCTAACTTTGAATCATAAGACCCATGAAAGAATATTATAAAATTAAACATAAAATATCATGAGTATGTATAAATTCAATATATTACATGTAAAAGGGTATATATATATATATATTGAAATAATATAGGTGTATAACATAGCACACATCTCAAAGAATTAAAATTGAGGAAAACAATCCCTTACCGCTTTGGTAAATTTTGAACTGCAAAACCCATAAAAGAGAGATACTAAAATGGATACATAAATACTAAAAAAATTAGGATAATTTTTCAAAATTAAATTATGGGTTTTTATATACACCATATAAAATAAATATGTGGTGATTATGGAATGTGTCTCAAATAAGTAAAAATTGGGACAAAAATACCTTACCTTAAGTCTTCAATCTATCATACTCATTGAAACCTCCTGTATAATAAATATAAGTTTATTATACATATTTTATACAAAAATAATTATATATATAATACCACATATAATTTAATTATTCCATTTTTTTACCCATTTATTTACAATTCCATGTTAAAGTCACCTTCCAGGCAATAACTGATCTATTTTATATGTATGTTTTGACTTTTTATTTTTGGTCATATTTCCTAGATCATGGTTTCATCATCTCCAGAATTTAAACCATGATATAAATATAATATATATTTATTATATATTTATTTATATTAATTTATATCAATTCATAAAATTTAATGATAGGAAATGAAATACATTGTTCATGGAGACGGTAGGTCATATGTACGCATGAATGTTGTTTCTATTTTCTTATCATATTAAATGAAATAAAAGTAAATCATATAAATATTATCATTATATACTAATTTTTATGTAATATATATCACATATTTTTATTAAACCCAACCTTAATACCTTTCATTTAAATATTGAATGAATCACATCGCTTCTTGAGGCGGTAGTTCATCATGCACACAAACGACGGTATCATATTCTAAAAAAATAGAAAATATGATGGTATTTTTGATATAAATTTTATAAAATAATTATAACATACTAAATGTAATTTGTATCATATATTATCAATATATCCATCATTATTTCCATCCTTGAGAGGTGGTAATGGAGAAACGAATGACATTGGTTCATGAGGAGGTAGTCTACCGTACACACAAACAATGATTTTGTAACCCATTTGATGGAAGTGTAAATGGTTGTAAGTAATACCATGAACATAATTGTTAAAAATTATATCAAGTTTAATAATATTAGTTTATAATTATGGTATAAAAATTTAAGGGGTTGGAGGAAGAAATAAAATAAAAATGCTCTTTGATGAACATTACCACTTCTTTAGGTATTCTCCTTAGGTTTTCACCAAAATATTTATAGGTTAAAATTATGTACAAAATATGGATTCTAGGATGAGTAAAGTGATATTGGTAATTTATTTGGTAAGTTATTGTCCCAAAAAAATGTTTTTAATGTGTTAAAAAGATATGAGAGTGGTTGGCCTTTTATAAGTGGGGGAGAGGACACACGTGGTATTTTTTAAAAGAATTGAGTACTCCCGCATTCTTCTTATGTCACAAGGGTAAAAAATAGATAATTATATAACCTTATATTTTTAATAGTATAAATATTTCCAAAAAATAGTTTTTAGAGGAATTTATAGTTTATATTTACCCTTATATTTTTAGTTTAACCCCCTCCTCCCGATAAACCCATTTTTAACTTAGTCGCGATAATTAATTTTCTTGCATTCACTATTACTTTTGGTAAAAAAATTAAGTTGAAGTTATTATAAATAATCAATTATATGGATTCAAAATATTTAATCTATTTTTTCAAATTCTATTTATAAAATTGGGAATTGTTAATTTAAAATTAACCACACTTACAGGATGTGGAAGCGAGTTTTTAAATAGAAAACGTTCAAAAGTTTGAAATATTTTTATATCCAACTTCAATATAAAATTTATTCCAATGAGCTAAATAAGATTAATTGATATAAAATTTAACTAATTTTACTTCAAAACCAATTCAAATGAAAATTTAGCATTGTAAATAATTTAAACTAAAGGGAAATTTTCAATTAAAATTTCGTATTGTTTACTATTCATCATAAAATGAAACTTTAAAAAAAAAATAACTCTGATATAATTTTTAAGTTATTATTTAAAAAACTAAGTTTATTTTAACAAATTAATTATATAAAACTGTAAAAAAAATTTATTATAAGTGTACAAAAGGGTGACAAAACTAATTTTTAGAAAAAAATACATTTTATAATCCTAATATTGGATTTATTTTTATTTCTTGTCTAAAAAAAATAAGATATATATTAATTTTTTGAATATATGATATATAAATTTAATTAAAATTTTTAAAAAAAGTGATTTGGTTAATTTATTTATATAAAACACACTTGTGTTCATAAAAATATTTATTTAGATAACTATTCACTTCTATTTTCAGAAGGGATTTTTTTTAATTTGTAATTAATTCATCCCCAAATAATTCATTTTATATCCATGATTAAACCATATTTTAATAATTTATTTAATTAAATTTCTGACCATCATTCCAATGGATAAGTGATAACTATTATAATAATTATTTAATAATATGTCATGTTTCACTTAAACTCAATGTTGTGTGTAAAGAAAAATATCAAATAGATTAAATTAATTTTAAAAAATATATATTTCACAAAATCTTGGGGTGTTACACAAAAGGTAAGGCTCCTTAATATAACTCACTCCAATATCTATGTTATCACTCTCATTCGATGGGCAATTCTTGCCAGTCCCTTCCATGAAGAAGTACTCACTGGAACTCTGACCATCTTGATACATAGATAGGGGATCACACCCAAGACCACCGGGTGATATTGAGTGCCCCAACTATAATAAATCACTAAGTTGGGGATCGTACACCCATGTAAGCTGGTCACGATGATTTCTCAAACCCCACTGAGAGAAGATGACAAAATGATAGAGGATCCTACCCATGTCACATGGAGGGTTTCCTAAAACTCTATCCATAACTAAACCCATATAGGGGATCCAATAATATAAAAAAAAATATAATTACACATTGTACCCTCATAGTAATGGATCATTGTAATACACCCAACTAATACTGGTCTAAACTGGAGAGGTGGAAGGGAACCAACTTTCAATAGAAAATGTAAAGGATGTGTACTGGGAGTACACAACATATATACCCACCCTGAGTCTGTCTGAGTCTCGGCGTATTGCATGGAATGTTATTATCCACATACATGACATGTACAACTATAATACACAATGTGTAGAGTTTTTCCCCACATGCAGCGTGCTGCCTAGCTGTGCATGTGTACTTTTGGTAATTCTCGTGTACTTCATGTCATGCCCATGTACTACGGTTGTGCTAGTGTACCTGGCCATATCTGAGTACCTAGATATGCATGTGTACTCTAATCATGCTTGCGTACTTAGTTGTCTATGTTCTTGTGTATCCTAAGGGTACATAGTGAGCCCCCTTCCATATGTCACATGGTGTGTGACACCTATCATATGCCATGTTATATTTTCTTTATGTGGAAACCATAGAGTCGTAGATGGGGGACTACATGATGTGTTTTCTTTAAACTACACACCATGTAGTCATGATTTATCTATAATTTTTTGTATTCTCATGCAATTATGGCTACCCTATTTCATTTTTGATTCAGCTTCCTATCATGCCAGTAAACCATGGATTTGGGTTGAATGAACATATCCTTATTAGTGGCTAGATTCTGACTGTATCCTCTTCAAGGGAATAACCTCCCATCGAACTATGTCATCACCGTATAACAAACCAAAACCAAGGATCTACAAATCCAAACCCGGTCTTCTTTCACTGTTACACATCACAATAGCATCATTCATATCGATCATAAACTTAGGACAACAATCTGCTGCTCTAAAGAATGATTATTCAACGATCGTTCACTAGGTATTTACAAAATCACTAGACAAAAAAAATACCAATGAATATCACACATACAATAAGGAGAGAAATTCATAAAACAAAAAAAAGAGGAATAAACCTCCACCAATTTTCAGGTTGGCCTCAATTATTTATCGTAGGAAAAATAAACAAGGCAATATCATTTCCAAGATTTTAGAAAGATAAAAGCATTAAACATAAATCATCCATCAAACCGATAATAAAACTATTAGAATAATTGAGTCACGTTCAACATGAGATAATAAAAACATGATAAATCCAAAAAAACAAAATCCTATATCAAGTTTTCATTGATCAATAATGAAGAATGGTTCTACATTGATGTTCGTTGGAAAGATCCACTACAATCGTAGAAAATCCTTTTTATAATCTGATTATTTATCAATTATTCTAATTTAGGCCATTGGAATCAATTTTATATTGAATTTATATATAAAAACATTTCAATATTTTTCATGTTTTAACTTTAATAACATATTTTCTCAACTCATCAATGAGAGTAATTTTAAATTAATTGCTGCAACTACAATTTTTTGAATTCTAAAAAATGGATTCTTTATTTGGAATAAGTGGGTCCAAATTATATAAATAATTTTATTTTATTTTTCGATATTATGAATATTAACTCTAGTAATTTTTTATTGACCCGATAAAAGGTAATTCAGGTAATTAAGGGTAAAAAATAATATTAGAAATATTAGAAAATTAACCTAAAACTTGTTCTAATTTCCTCAAATGAGTCGGTTTCTACCATAATCATCATTTTTCAAAGAATATATCATTTTTAACACACTTTTATGAGATTAAGACATTTATTAAATTTTATTTAAAGAAAGTTTAAAGATATGTTACTCATATTTTTAATAATTACATCATTTTTAATATAGGGTTATACAGAAGATAAATTTGACTATAAATAATCATTTTAAATCTATTTATTTTTTATTTTTCATTGTAATTAATTTTTCATTTTTAGGAAATAAATAATTACCTTAAAGGCTTATACAATGATAAGTCAATAATTATTTTATTAAAGTAAATATAAAATAAATAATATTAAAAATATTAAAATTAATATAATTTAATATAATTAATGTAATCTAGGAATTTTATATATGAATTAAACATTTTAGGGATGATTTAAAAGATTTGGATCGAAGATATCATGTAGTTATGATATTTTTAAAAAAGAAAAATAATGAATAGTGTAAAAATTAACATTAATGATAGTTTTTAAATAAATAATATTTTAATAAATGATATAAAATTCATAAAAATATATAATTCGTCCATAATATTTGTATAAGTCTTAAAATTTCATCAATTATCATTTATTGTCCCTTTTCCATTTTAAAGTAATTATATTAACCCTTAACAAGTAAATTACATGATATCACTATAAATATTAAATGGGTTAAATAAGGATTAAAACAAATATATAAGGATTAAAAACATAATAAAAACTTGTATAATTTTCATTGGATTAATAAAATTATTCCCTTAACACCTAAGGTTCTAAATTGAATCATTTAATTTACACATTTCTATGGAAATGACCTAGATATTATTAAAATTGAATAAAATTACAAAATATTACACTCTTATTTATTATAAGTATAATAATTTTAATATAGACATAAACATGAGATATATTCGATCATAAATAGTATCTAGAAATATAAAAGAATTATATACATCATTTTAATTTATTTATAATATTTAGATATGAAAAAATTACGTTAAAGTCTGACATAATAGTGATACAATAATCATTTTATTAATAATTATATCAAATTAATGTTATTAAAAAATATAATTTTCATTAATTAAGGTGATAAATTATATTTAAAAGGTACTATGACATGTTAGGAGTTTATTAGTTGATTTTTTTCAATGTTATATGGATTTTTGGATTTTATTAAAATTCGATATAATGAATTGTGTCAAAATTGACACTAATGATATTTTATAAAAACAATATTTTATTAAATTATTTAAAAATCATTAGAATATTTTAAAAAATAAAAATTGATTATCATATGGTTTAAAATTTCATAAAGTGTTCCTTTATATAAATTTAACACCATATAAGTAAAAAAAATTATAACCTTTTAATATTTAAAAAGTTGTTACCATAATTGAAATTAAAATAGATTTATTATGGGTTATTCAAAATGATATGGTTTAAAATAAAACCAAAAAATGTATAAATTGTGATGCTTGATTATATTACAACTTTATCCCATATAATATTCTAATCCATTTACATTTGGTGGTATTCGTATTTAATATGAATTTATTAAATATTAATCGTTTGAGAATTTCCAAAAGTTCCCCTCACCATCATTAAAAAAGGACACATTTTCCCTTAAATATTTTCACCACTTTGAGCTTTATGGCTCAACCAAACTCTTCCAAATTCTCTTATCAACTTCTCTATCCACATTCTCGGGGTTTTGGCCTTCCCAAAATAACAACTCTCGAGTCCTTTAAAGGAGATCTTAAAAATACATTCTGAAGAATAGGTAATCGTTCTAACCGATCACTATCCTTTTATACTCTTCTATACAAACTCTAAATATATGATATATATATAAAAAAATAAACACATCTTACTAAATATACTGAAATTTTATTATGATTATTGAAACACTTCTATACATCTCATTTCCCTTTAAACAAATAAAGTGAATGTATCGCTTGTGCGTGAGTACGGCTTACCATCTCCACGCAGTGAAACAATTCATTTTACGTCACCATATTTTATGAGAAATAATTATGATGAGTCTAACATTTATATATGATATTTATGATATAATTATAATTCTATAATGATAATTTCATGTTTACATTTTTATCATCCATCTAATATTTTGGTAAAATAATAATGTCGCTCGTGTGTATGTATGACTTACCATATCCACGATGTGATGTGATTCATTATTCACAAATATTCCAAAGGGATGTTAATAAGGATTAATTTAATGAATATATATGTTATATATGACATAAAAATTATTCTTTAATGATAATATATCATATAATTTCCTTTCTTTAACCTGATAAGAAAATGAAAATAGCGTTCATGCGTTTGTATGTCCTACCGTCTCCATAGACGGTGTATTTTTAGTATATATCTCTAAATTTTATGAATAACTATAAATAAATATATACTGAATATATATATGATATTTATATCATAATTATACTTATTTATATGATAAAATCTTGATCTGTGTAATTGTACCAAGGATAACATGTTTCAACATGAACAAAAAAAAGCAGATATTACCCAAAGCATAACATTAACATGGAATTATTAATAAATGGGTAATATTAAGTCATAAGTAAATAATATAAGTAATTATATATATTTGAATATGATTCTTTAGTAGATATATAATAAACTTATATTTATTATACAGGAGGTTTTAACATGTGCGAAAGAAGTCAATACTTAAGGTAATGGATTTTTGTCTCACCTTTATTTATGTGAGACACATGCCTTATACACAACTTATTTCTTCGATGTGGTGTATATACTTCTCATTAATGTCCTTTAAAAGTATTATCGAGAAGATTATGGTATTTTCATATCCATATAATTTTCTTTTTTCATGGGACATACAATTCTACAGATTATTAATTGATGAGTATTTATTTCACATTCTCATCAATATTTGGGATTGCTTCGTTTTTAGCCTCTATTAGAGAATATTTATCTTCAACATTCATGATTTCCAAAAATGTTAACAAAAAATGTTTTTACTATTATATTACGGATATTAAAAGTTATTTTTACCCATTTTTTTACTTTTTAATACATGGTTTGAAAGGAATATTATTTTCATTTTCCAAATGAGATACTTTGTGACTTTTTCGATAAAAGTATGAAAGGAATTCTTATTTTAAATTATATGGAATGAATAGAAATTGATTCCATCATTAAAAAATAATTTTCTGAGTATTTTCTTAAAATATAAAAATTTTATTTTCAAATAAAATGTTTTCTTTTAAAATTTTATGGAATTTTACGAAAAGATAACATTTTCAAAGAAGAAAGGATATTTTCTTCAATATTTATTTTCAAGTGATGTATAAAAAACATTTCCATATAAGTTAAAATTATTTGATGTTACTTATGTTTTATTAGGTATATGATTCAATGATATCATTTTTATTCTTTCTATGAATTGTTTATGTTTATGATGGAATAATATTTATGGAACCCGTTTCTTTTCCATGGGTTTTGTTATGATTGAATGATGTTTATGAAACCAATTTCATTCGATGGGATCTAAAATGATGAATGATTTTTATTCTCGTGGAACACATATGTTTTGTTTTTATTATGTGATGGGTGGGACCAATATCTCCCTCTAATGCATTGGGTAAATATTTATATCTCATGAGAAAAAACCAGCTGAAACGGGGAGTTAACTTGGTTCAATAAAGGACTGTATCTTCTAAGATGGTATTGTGAGTGAACCTTGGATTCTAAGATAGTCATGGGGGTGAACCATGACTACCAAGATGGTATAGGTAGTTAAATAATATTAATAATATGTCTATATTAGTGACACCTTAACTACTACAGAAATCATTTTATCTACTTTTGTGTCTTCCAAAACTCCATGACTTATTTCTATGTTATAATTTCATGGATTATTATCTTGACTACCTTATGATTTATATCTTATTAAATTCTTGTATTTATGAAATTACTCATTTATTTTCCCTTTAATAAGTTGGGTATGATATTCAAATGTTATGTTTATGTTCTTATACCCTTATGTTCATGTTTTGTTTATGCATCTCCTTTATTTACCCTTATCGAGCATCTGAGCTCACCATTTATTATGTTTATTTTCCCTAGGAGGTAAAGAATGGTATTAATTCCGATATGTAAAAAATAGTTCTAGTTATAAAGAAATAGGTTGGAGAATAATTTTATGTGTTATAAACCAGTTGTAGATGTTTCCAAGTTTCCAAAGTCACTAAAATAATAAGGTCTTCGGGTATGTGTTTGTGTAATGTATGAAATGTTATACAAAAATCACATAATTCCAGTTTAAATTAAGAAAGGTTCACTAT
Source organism: Viscum album (assembly GCA_963277665.1). Lineage (NCBI taxonomy): Eukaryota > Viridiplantae > Streptophyta > Magnoliopsida > Santalales > Viscaceae > Viscum > Viscum album. Next base: position 595,851,964 of record OY728134.1, on the reverse strand, counting down.
AATTGGTATCAAAAAAAAGGTTTAGTTATCCTTTAAAAACTAGGATGATAAAACACAGTGAGAACCCTAGTGATATTCTAAGGATATTTCTAGGGGTGTCTTTGAGGATAAGCCTAAGGTTTCAATTATTTAAAAGTAAGCATCATCATTTAGACATCATATAAGTGATTTTATATGATTAAGTATTTTTCCATTATGAGAAATGTTTCTCACACAATTATTCCAAGTTTTAGTCAATGTCAGGAACTAGAAGTAACTCGGTTAACATTGAATATTTCAGATGTTGAAAGTATGGGAATTATGAAAATTTATTTGCTAAGTGGAAATCTCGGGAAGAGAATCATGAAGGCAGTATGAGTATTGGTTATACTATTTAAGATAAAGAGATCAAGAATGACATGTGAAAGGTATGATATGTTCTAACAGAATTTTTTAAATTAAATTTAAGAAGCATGTTTATATTGAAGTTGAGGTACCTTAAGAAATAATTTTTATTTCATATTGTAGGAAAGGTATATTAAGGAATAATATGATAAGGGTTGAGTAATAGCTTAAGAATAATGTTTTATGAAATAAGTATAAGTTCTTCATTAATCATTTGAAACGATATGTTAAAGGGTGTTGATGACATATAAATGTGATTTATTGGAAAGGTGATATTATCATTAAGGGAAATATAACCCTTAATGTGTTCCTTATATTAAGATAATGATGTTTTTATAAAGATATGTTGGATATGAAAAAATAAATTGGATGGTACTAGTTACCTTGGAACTAATTAATTATTTTTTTGACAAGATTATTATATTATCATGGATGAAGTTTAAAACTTTTTTTATTTAAGGAATATATCCAATAAAAATTGGAATAAGGAAACATGCATGTTTTCAACAAGGATGTATGGTAATTCAGGTTATTACTCTGATTCAAGAGAATATACGATGAAGGTATTCACATGTTTGGAATGTGACAACCAAGAGATACCCTATGATATATGAGAGATAAATGTTAATATTATTTATTACACTTCTATATAATGTTTTGTATTTTAAACTTTTGAAAGGATTGTAAGGTTACCCTTTTATGGAAATTTTAAGTTAAGTATGAGATGATGCTTGTGTGATTGAAGTATTATCTCACCATAGGTGGATTTATGAATATTTGATAAATTTTTCTATATTGTTATTGTGATTAAGAAAGATGGAATGACCTATCATTCTATTTATGCATCCTATGATCCTCTAATGCTTTCAGAATTATAAATTCACCATCATTTCTTAGAAAAAGTGATAAAGTGGAAATTGATCAAGGAACAACAAAGGATGGGATTGTGCAGAAATCAAGTATATATATCTTCTCACAAAAATTATTCTACTCTAGGGAAAGGATCTTGAAACCAAAAAAATTATCCTAGTACCTTCTTTTTCTATGAATCAAATGTTCCCTTATAATATCTCATATTTAAGGTTTTTTTATTGTTAACTTTCTTCTGACTGTATTCTCTATCACTCTCCATCAGAAAATGATAGTTATATTTCTATTCTATGTATGTCTTTTCACTTTTCATCTATGTTCTCCTATATGGAAACCCAGTTATGAGTTACTATTCACAACCATTAATTATTTAACTTTTCATTTTTAAAATCAAGTTTTAGAATTCATTTTTATGATGTGGGTTTCTATGAAATGAGCTTTAATGTTTTAAACCTTTGATAACCCGAATGAATTTCAATGTTGAAATTAGTTTTAAGGGGGTTAGAATGTAACACCCTGAGATTTTTATTATCATAACCCCAAATTCATTTTGTCTTAATAAATTTAATAAATTATAATTAGTAAATTATATTAATTATATATATATGTTATATATTTGATCAAATGTGTTTTATATTCATCTAATATAATTTATAGGCATAGTATAAGAACAAATCCAATTTTATGCATAAAAACCTATATTTTCTCAAAAGGGTAATTTTAGGGCCTTTTAATGGAAACCCCATTTAAATCCAATTTTTGAAACTTTTATATATTATACTTGAAAAAATTAAAAATTTATTTTAATGTGGAACATAAAATTTATTGTGGTTGATTTTTTTGTATTTTTCTGATAAGTTTCATGTTTTGATGAATAGTAAAAAAAATTAAATTTTATTTTGAAAAAGCTTTTTCCATCGAAATAATTTATAGTTTTAAATTAAATATTTTATTGGTTTAAAAGTATAATTATAAAAATAAAATTATATCATTTAATCTAATTTTGGTCATTTGCATCAATTTTACATTGAATTTAGATAAAAAAATGTTTCAATCTTTTGCATATTTTAACTTTAATAACTGGTTTTCTCACCCCGTCAACGAGATTAATTTTAAATTAACGATTATATATTCTATGTTTTTTATTTTGAAGAATGGATTCCATATTTGTAATAATAGGATTCCAATTATATAAATATGTTTCTTTTATTTTTGGGTATTATGAATAGTAACTTTAGTAAATTTTTATTAACACTGTAAAAGGTAAATCAGGTAATTAAAGGTAAAAAATAATATTATAAATATTAAAAAATTACCCTAACTCTTATAATAATTTCATTGGATAAGTTTTTTTGACCAAAACAATCCTTGGTACAGGATTTTAACATTTTTAGGCCACATGGTTGAGGGTAAGAAATTTGTTATATATTCTTTAATGAAAAGTTAAAGTTGTCATACTCTTGTTTTTAATAACTATATCATTTTTAATATAGAGGTATACAGAATATAAATTTGACTATAAATATTCATTTTAAATATATTTTTTATTTATCTGGGTAATTTATTTTTTGTCTTTAAGATATAAATAATCACTAGAAAGTCTTATATCAAGATGATGTAGTAATTGTTTAATTAAAGGAAATATCAAATAAATTATATTAAAAATATTACAATAAATATTATTTTATTTATTTAATATAATCCAAAAATTTTATGGATTAATTTGACATGTTAGGGATGAGTTAATAGAGTTTTTTTGAAGATATCGTGTTGTTATGATGTTTTTAAAAAGGAAAATAATGAATAGTGTCAAAATTGTCATTAATGACATTTTAAAATAAATAAAATTTTATTAAATGAAATAAAATTCATAAAAAACTAGAATCCATCCAAATTATTGGCATAAATCTAAAAATGTCATAAATTACTCATTTATTGGCCTTTTTTTATTTTAGAGTAATTATATTAACCCTTAATTTGTAAATTACATGATATCATGTCTAGAGTTGAAGGAGTTAGATAAGGATTAAAATAAAGAGATAAAAATTAAAAACGTAAAAATAACATTTCTATTTTTAATTGGATGAATAAATTTATACCCTTAACAGCTAAGGTTTTAAATAAAATCATTTAATGGACACTTTCCCATGAAAATGACAAAAATATTATTAAAATCAATGAAAATGACAAAATGTCACACTCTTATTTATTATAAGTATAATAATCTTAATATAGGGATAACGAGGAGGTATCTTTGATAATAAATAGTACATATAAATATATAATAATTATATACATCAAGGTAATTTATTTATAATCTTTAGGGATAAAATAATTACATTAAACTCTTACACAACAATGATTTGATAAATATTTTTTTAATAACTATATCAAATAAATGATATTAAAAATATTAAACGAAACATAATTTGAATTAATTAAGGTGATCCAATAATTTTATAGGTGAATATGACATGTTAAGAGTGTATTAATTTATTTGTTTTGAAGTTTTCTTTCTCTCTAGATTTTATTAAAATTTAATGTAATGAATAGTTTCAAAATTGACACTATTTACATTTTATTAAAAGAAAATTTTATTAAATTTTTTGAAAATAATTAAAATATTTTAAAAAATAAAAATTGATTATGATGTGGTCTAAAATGTCATAAAGTGTTCATTTATATAAAATTTTCACTATATAAGTAAAAAAAATTAACCTTTTATTATTTCAAATTTTATTATCAAAATTAATATTAAAATAGATTTACTATGTGTTATTCAAAATGATATGGGTTAAAATAAAACCAAAACATATCTAAATTGTACTTTTTTATGATATTAAAACCGTATATCATATAATATTTTAATTCATGTCCATTTGGTGGTATTTATATAGAATATTAATTTATTATAAATTAATCTTTTGAGAATTTCCAAAAGTTCCCATCACCTTCATTGTAAAAGGATGCATATTCCCTTAATTATTTACCCCACGTTGAGCTTTATTTCTTGTCCAAACTCTAAAAAATTATATTATAAACATAACTAGACACATTATAGAGGTTACTATCTTCCCAAAAGACAAACTCTAGAGTCCTTTATAGGAGATCTAAAGGATCCATTTTAAAGAAGTTGTAATCAAATTAACCGATCACTCTCTTTTTCTACTCTTATATACCTTCTAAAAATATATGATATATATCAGAAAATAATAACTTCATAATCCTAAATATTCTGTTATTTTATCATGACTATAAAAACACCATGATAAATCCCCTTTCACATCAAAGAAAAATTAATGTATAACTTGTGCGTACGTACGGCTCACTGTCTCCACATAGCGATATAATTCATTTAACATAACCATATTTTATGAGTGATAATTTTGATAGGTTTAATAATTATATATAATATTTATGTCTAAATTATACTTATATGATAATAATTTCTTGTCTACCTTTTTACTATCCATATAATATTTTGTGAAAATGATAACGTCGCTCGTGCATACATATGGTTTACCATCTCCATGATACGATGTCATTCATTATTCACCAATATTTCACATGGATGGTAATAAAGATAACTTTAATTAATTTATATGTTATATATGATATAAAAATTATTCTTAAATGATAATATATCATATACCTTCATTTTTCATAACTTTACAAGAAAATGAAAATAGCTTTCAAGCATACTTACGACCTACCATCTCCAAGAATGGTGTATTTTATTTTCCTTCACTAAATTTTATAAATCACTATAAATACATATAGAATTAATATAAATATGATATTTATATAATTATTATCATTATGGATATTATGAATTCATTATCTATTAATGAGGAGTGAGGAGAACAAGTCAAAACATGAATGAAAAACAAAGCCGATGTTACCCAAAGCATAACATTAACATGGAATTATTAATAAACTGATAATATTAAGTTATAAGTATATAATATATGGAATATATATATATATATATGTGACTATTATTCTATGGTATATGTATAATAAACTTATATTTATTATACAGTAAGTTTTTACGTGAGCGAAAGAAGTCAAGAGAAAAGGTAATAGATTTTTGTCTCACCTTTATTTCTATGAGACACATGCCATATACACTATTTGTTTCTTATACATGGTGTATATACTGCCCATGAATGGATTTTATGAGTATTATCAATAATATTATGGTATTTCCATATCTATATGACTATATTTCCTTCATGGGGTATATGATTCTAATGATCGTAAAGTGATGAGTATTTATTTCACAATATCATCAATATTTGGGATTGTTTTATTTTAAGTATCTGTTGGGGAATATTTATATTAAATGTACATTTTTTGTAAAACAATTTTCAAAAAGTGTTTTAAATATTCTACTATAAATTTTTAAATTCATTTTTACCCATTTGTTACTTTTTACTACACAGTTTTAAATGAATCTTATTTTCATTTTCCAAACGAGGTACTTTGTGACTTTTCTGAAAAAAGTACAAAAAGAATTTTTGTTTTAAATTATAATATATGAACATAATTTTATACCATAATTTAGCCTTGATGTTTTGAATTTATCCTTATAATATTACAAGGTTATTTGAAAGTAAAATGTCTTCTTTTAAAATTGTGTGGCATTTTATGAAAAGAAATCATTTTCAAAGAAGAAAGGATATTTTCCTCAAGAATTGTTTTCAAGTGATCTCTAAAAATTATTGTACATATAAGATGACATTATTCTATGTTACTTATACTTTAATTGGGATATTATTAAATTACACCATTCGTATCCTTTCTATGAATGGTTTATGTTTATGATGCAATGATATTTCTAAAACCCATTTATTTTCCATGGGTTATGTTATGATTGAATGTTTCTTATGAAACCCATTTAATTACATGGGTTTAGAAATGATGAATTATTTGTGTTATTATAGAAAAAATATGTATGGTATTCATTATTTTATGGGTGGAACCTATATATCCCTCAAATTTATTGGGTAATGATTTATATGTCATGAGAAATACATTGATAGAATGGGGAGTGAACTTGGTTCAGTAAAGAAATATTTCCTCTAAGTTGGTCTTGGGAGTGAACCGTGGTTACTAAGATGGCCATGGGAGTTAAATATGACTAAAAATATGGTATAGGCATTAAACTCATACTACTAATATGGTCTTGTCCCTGATTAATTGATTACTATGGAAATCATTTTATCTGCTAATGTGTCTACTACAATTCCATGTCTTATTTCTATGTTATGATTTCTTGTCTTATGATCTTGACTCCATTATGATTTATGTCTAATGAACTATAAATATTTATTAAAGGAATAATTTATTTTATCATTAATATGTACGGTATGATATTCCAATGTTATTCTTATGTTTACATACCCTTATGTTCAGGTTATGCTTACGTATCACACTTATTTACCCTTACTGAGCATATGATATTACCATTTATTAGGTTTCTTTTTACTAGGATATGAAGAAAGGTATTAAGTTTAATATGTAAAAAAAGGGAACTAGTTATGATTAAATAGGTGAGAGAATAAGTATATGTGTTATGAACTAGGTTTTTATGCTTCCAGATTTCAAAAGGCACTAAACTGATATAGTCTCTGGGTGTGTGTTTGTGTAATGTATGAAGTGTTACGAAAAAATGATGCAATGTCAATGTACATTAAGATAGGGTCATTATAAAACCCACATTCTATAATTAAAATTGATCTTATAATTTCCATCCTATGACCTATTCATGAGTTATTATATTATTTCAAAAAACATCAAACTTGTGATATAATGTAATTGATATTTTTATTATATCAATGCAAAGGCTCATTGGACCGTTGAATCTCACACTGTCTCAGTACCCATCACCTAAAATATTCTTTAAAATGTTTTAAATTATTATAGGGAAAAATTATATAATATAAAATTTATTTTGTTAATGATCAGTTTTTTTCTCACAAATCATGTCCTTTGAATGATTCTTGAATCCTTTAAATTGTACATGTAAAAGATAATAATTCAATCTATAATTGGGTAATGTAATACAAATTCAAACATCATAATTATCCAGGAGAGAGGAAATTATCAATTTAGAATAATAGTAAAAAAAATTATTTTAATTCAAAACTTCACAACTTATTCAAACAGATTTCAATTACTCATTAAATAGACCAAAATATATCACCATCATAATATGTAAAATATATTCCGTAAATATTTTAAGAATATTTGAGTGTTAAAATTTAAATTTCAAAATACTTCTAATTTCATGTAGTGAATATTAATTTAAAATTTAATTATATTTCATTAATTATAATAAATTAATTTTGACTAAGTTCAACATGACTAAATATTAATTTAGAAAAAAATATTATAATGAAATCAACTCAAAAAAATATAAATTTAAATAATAAAAATATATGATAAATGTATATACATGAGTAAAGAATAAATTAAACACTAATTAAATATTTTTAAAATATATTAGAAAATTATACAAATGGTTTTATTATAATATATATGTATTTTAAAAATTAAAAAATTACTCAAAACAATTAGAATAAGAATGTATTTAATTGAAGTATCAAAAATAATGAAAACTAGTGCATGTTGAAAAACTACAGATCTTATAAAAAATTATAAAACTGATCATGAGTTCATAGTGTCCATGAGGTGTAATCCTTGTGTTCTCTTAACTTATCATTTCATAAAAGAGTGTGGTTGATTCATGTAGTCTTGTGGTCAATATACTAACAATGTGGATATTTTATCATGTGTTCACTCAAGATTTCTTCATGTAGTCACATGATATTTTATCGTTATGTCACTTTATATTTCATCAAGTGGACAATTGGGATTTTATCATGTAGTTACTTGAGATTTCATCATGTGCTCTCATTAAAAAATACATCAAGTGGTAACTTGAAACATAACTCTTGTGGTTACTTGAGATTCTATCATATTGTAGTTAGATATTAAGTCATGTGGTTGGTTGGATGTTAAGTCATGAATTAGCTTGGATATTTGAACATGTAGTAGGTTGAAATAAATAAAATTGTGATCACTTTATATTTCATCATGCGATCACATTAGAAACATTCATGTAGTCACTACGCACAATAAGATTCATTGATTTTTAGTCCATAAAACATCTTATTCATAATTTGATCATGTTGAGTTAAATGTTAATAAAAAAATAACCCCTATTTTCAAAAAATAAAGGAAATTTTATTTTTTAAATATAATAACCAAACTAAACTGAAAATCTAATGAAATTAAACTGAAATTTATAGAGATTTAATAAATTCTTAGAGTATCTAAATGGAAATTGTAGGGTTACTCATAGTTGAATTAAATATAAATAAATATATTTCCTATATAAGAAAATAAGTTTCATGAAAATATGAGCTATTTAACCCATATTATCATAGAATAATAAAAGAAAAATATAAAATGAAAATTGTTGTACAACCAAATACAGGAAGCATGTTTAAAACAAAATTGAGAACATTTAGATTCTAATTCAGTCATCATTGAAGTTGAATAAAATATATACATTATTATTATATTTCATATGAAATATGATTCATCATATTCTAAGAAATATATCTCAAGATATTATAAAAATAATGTAAAGAATTCAAAAATATATTTCTAAGAAATTATGAGTAACATAAAATATTATGAATAATTTGAATATTCAAAAAAATATATATATAAAAGGAAAAAAACTACCAAAAAACTACCACTTTTTAAAAATTACAAAACAAAAAAAAAATATTTTATAAAATTCTCTCCCTTTTTGAAAATTTTAGAAATATATATATAAAAAGAATAAAATATTGAAAACAGAAGCGAAAAAATTCAGTTTAAAATTAGAAAAACTCCCCCTTCATTAATCCATATTATGGTAAGTTAAAAAAATATAAAAATTTCAAACTAAATTTCTAAAATTCCAATATCAAATTTAATTTCTCCAAGTTTTCAAAATATAAGGATTTTGTAAGAACATAATCCTTTTTATTTTCAGTTGGAATACATTCAAGAATAATATCCCCTTTATAAACATAATGTTGAATAAAATGAAATCTAATGTCTATATTCTTAGTTCTACAATAAATTGAAAAGGATTTTTGAAATGGAAATAATAAAGTATTTATCACAATAATTGGAAATATTTTCCAAATAAGAACTATTATCAAAAACGTTTGATTGATCCATAAATATTGAGAATAAAAAAACAACATAGATATACTCACTCTTAGTTGAAAAAGTAATAGATTACTTTCTTAAACACTAAGAAATTAAATTCTTACCAATAAACTGGCACAAACACGATGTTATAATTCAATCATGTTTTCATCCCCCAGAATTAGAGTCATAATATCTAATAAAACCAAAGAAGTTTTTCTAGAAAAACTAATTCATAATTAACAGTTCCCTTAATATAGCTAATAATATGATTAGCAGCCTCAAAATGTGATTCCTTGGGATTTGATTGGAATCTTGTACACAAAAAAACTATATACATTATATCAAGTATCTAAGTAGTCAAATACCACAAACTTCCAATCATTACACTAAATAATTTAGAACCAATAGATTTCCCAGAATCATCAGAGTCTAATTTACAACCAAAACTCATATGGGTTTAAAATGTTTACAATAATCAAGATGAAAACTTATGAAATAATACTTATTTTATTTTCATTGATTAAAAAACATTCAATAATTTCTCTAAAAAATTGAATTCCCAGAAAAAAATTCTATTATCCCATAAGACACATGCCAAATTCACTTACCATAAAATTTAAAAACTATTTTGAAATCAAATCATTTTAATACCCAAAATCAATATCATAAATATAAATTTAAATAGTTATAATATCATTTTAAACCCTTTTAATAAATAAATTATCATTAACTTTACATTTTCCAAAGTATTTTTTCAACAAAAATATCATTCTATCAAAACAAGAATGAGGTGATTTCTTAAGACCATATAAATATTTTGATAAATTAAAAAAAATGATTAGTAAATTTTTTATCTTAAAAACCAAGGTATTGATAAAAATAAAAGTATTCCTAAATAAAAACATTTATAAATACACTTTTCACATCCATTTGAAATAACTTGAAATCTTGAAAAGTGGAAAAATATGACAAAATTATAATGGATTCAATTCTATCAATAGGTGAAGATGATTCATCAAAATCAATAACATCTTCTTAAAAATATAATTTTTCAACAATTCTAGATTTATTGCTAACAACCTATCCAAATTGAACAATCTTATTACTAAAAATTCATTTTGTTTCAATAACATGCTTATCCAAAGAGGGTGTAACTAAGGACCCAACATTATTACGAGAAAATAGATTCATTTTATCATGAATTGCAATACTCTAATTCAAATAATTTAAATAATTATTAAAATTATTAGAAAAAAACAAAAAAAAACAAAATTAGAATAAAAATTTAAAAAAATATTGATTTAATACTAGACTAAATTTTACCAATAACATTATCGACAGAATAATCTCTAGGAATCTTCTTTAATCTAGGATTAGGTCGAGAATGAGTATGATCCCCTTTAATTGATTCATTATTTTCAAAATTATTTTCTTCCCCAAAATTAAAATTTATAAACTCATTATAAAAAACACTAGAATCAGAATTTAGTTTCACATCATTTTCATCATACATAATATTAATAGGTTCTTCAATAACTATATTTATTTTATTATAAAATCTAAAAGCATTAATATTATTATAATGACCAAGTTAAATAAATTTATCACTTTTAGCATCAAATTTATCTTAACTATACTTTGAACAAGAAATAAAAAATTTACAACAAAAAACTCTAAAATAACCAAATTTAGGAATTTTCCCTTAAACAATTTCATAAAAAGTTTTATTTAATTGAGGCATAACAAGAATTTTATTTGAAGTGTAATTAGAAGAAAAAATATCTTCACCCATAGATATTTAGTTAAATTATATTAAATTAATATAGTTATGTACATTTCAATAAGAGTTATATTTTTTCCATTCTACAACACAATTTTGTTGTGGTGTCCTCTGATTTTTTTTTTGAAAATAAACATTATTTACCCGCAAAAAATAAAATTATTAATAAATAAAATTCACTTAATTTGTAAGTATGAATTGAAAAAATCATACAACCATTTCAATTTTTATCTAAATTATAAAACAAAAAAATCTAGATCAAGTATCATTTTTACATGAAATAATATTAACCATTGTAAATATACTACAATCTTCCACAAAAACTAAAGTATATTACATTACACTATGGATAGAAATTTAAGTTGGATAAAATATATCAAGATGTAATAACTATAAAGGTATATTAATAATTAACTTATTCATACGTATCAAAGATACTTTATATTGTTTCCCTTTAAAACAAGAGCCACAAACAGAAATTTTCCTTTTATTCATAGTAGGTTACCATATCAATTCCTCATGTTTAGAGAGATTATGAAACATTCTGAAATTAACATGATAGAATGACTCGGATTTTCCATGTATTATTTTTGGATATTGTATGAATTATTTTCTAGACCAGGAGTTGAGATGGCGTGTGATTCCGAGCTCCAGTGTTCCTGGAATAAATGTTTGAAATATATTAAATATATTAAATAGAACACATTCACAATTTTCTTGTAAAAGTAGAATAACTTCTAAATTAATTTCCATATTATAAATCTGAGGGAACTGTTGAGTTCAGAGTATGAGGTTTACCCAATATGGGACTTAACCTTAGTTATCATGGGTGGTTTTTTGGAAAAGTCAATGTGGGAATAGAAATGAGTAAACTAATTAATTAAATTATTTTATTTGTTTTTTTGTTGTAGAAAACATGACCCTTTTATTTAAATACATGTTGATGGACATTTTTCATGGTTAATTGCATAACCCTTAAAATTGTTAGAGAGCCATTGGAGAGCATGGTATGAGATTCCATTGGTGGATAGTGGTTGGATCGAGGATAGATGACTGGAACAATATGTAATTGAAGGATATCACCAATGACTATGACGCCACATCAGAATTCATTAGAGATCAATCCAAATCAAGGTACGTAGTTGTTTATTTTTATTTTCTTCCCCATTCTTAATTTATTTGATGAACATTAATTAATCAACTAAATGATTTATCCACAGATCATGCATATTACGTGATGTATTTTACCATGGGTATTTTATTGGGATAATTTTTTGTGATTTTTGATCCATAGTTTTTTGTAATAACATCATCAAACCAAGATTTACACAAACATTGATCAAGGTTTGTTCCTCATGATTGTTTCTATGCTTTTCTACCCCAATTATCTATTCATTGTGGTAGTTCTTTGTTTGGCCCATGGTTCATCATTTACCAATGAAACTGATCTTTTTACACCCATTTATTGGAACAAAAATCCAATATTGTAGATCTGTGATCAACATGACATGATAAGGGTACAACCATTGAGATCAAGGTGGATCGAATGACGTAGATACCCAATTTTTGTGCTCTTCTTTATGAAACAAATAACGATGAACGGTCTCTTCTTCCAAGTGTATAGAAAGTCCTAGAATGTGTTAATCAGTGATGGAATGACTTGACAATGCTCGATCTATGATTTTGTAATGGATAAATCATCGGATCAAAGGCAATAGGAATGATCAGGATGCGTGGTACCAGATCTGGATTTATAGAAAATCCCATGTTACACAGTGTGTAAACCATATATACACATCGTTTGGTCCCCCCTGTGTGGAGGCTAAGGTTTTAGAGGAACTTAAGTATCACATAGAGTGTGATCCCTATCACACGGTGTGTGGTCCTGCCCCTGGAGACTCATGGTGTACCTCAGAGGGTACACAAACACAGGTTAGAGTACATGGGTTGTAGCACATTGTGTACTCTCCTACATGGACACCGCCTGGACCAAGGTACACGCACTATGACTTGTACTGGTACATGATCACTTATACATGGGCTTAATCCATCTAATGAAATATTGTTAGAATACATAGGTCGCCTACATTTCATGCACTTCTACATCGACATGGTCAAGAGACAGGGGTCGGTTACACGGGCATGACCCTCAGGTCAAGGGACATGTCATGTAACCCTTCTATATGTCGTGTACTTTATTGAATATGGATTGGATCCCCTGTCCTCCATATCTTGGACAAGTTTTGTTAGGTTGAACTCCCCTTATCCATTCCCTAAGGGTTAGTATGGAATCCTATCCTACTCCTAGGAGTATAATCCCTTTATCATGAATTCTTGGATATAGTTTTTGGAATCCTTCCATGAGGCAGGGAGTGAGATCCTCTATTAATCTTCATTCCCTTTGTGGATTTATTGGTATCATTGTGACCAACAATACACAGGTGTTGATATTATACTTAGTGGGTTAATCTAGATTGATTTATTTGTATCACCCAATGGACTTGGGAGTTATCCTTATCTATATATCATATCACATCAAACCATCAGCGTGTACTTATAAATAGAAAGACCCGATGAGCACTACCTCTTGGATGTATATCATCAGTACAATCAAAATCAAGAGTGTGTTCTCCTAGGATAGTGCTATGTGGAATCTGAAATCTAGAATCTTAGGCTGGTATACTATTGTTTTAACATAACGTTCGATTATGTTCCTTTTTTGAGTATATGTGGTTATTCTTGTTATATATTTCGTAGACATGTACCTATGTAGTGCGGACTGTATTTACTTTGTTGTATGCATTGTGGTTTCAGGATATCCGGCTAAGTGTTGTTATACTCACCCCTACATAGGCTTTGGAAACATCTGTCAGGTCTTGTGTAGATGATCAAACTTTTGATAGAGTCCTAGATTATCTAGGACCAAATGATGCTCATGGAGACCAGACAACTGAGGTACGTTCCTGTGGCTTTTTGTTATTAATACTCAGTACTTACTTTCAAGTTGGGATTATATTTGGACTCTTTGTGGTGGGATTATATTTGAACCTATTTAATTTCTTTTACTTCATGACATATTATGGTTTTTGGATTTAGATGTATGCATTCATGGTTGTTCAGTTGTTTTTACATTTCAACATCGCATCAGCTGGGAGATGTGTGCATGTGTACAGGTACTTAGACTAAGGCATCCCATGACATGGATATTCCAACTCGGTGCTAGCCTCCAGCCCTTGGACTATTTGAGGTGGGCTTGGGGAGTCACGGCATAGTCCCCTTTGGGATAGGTTGTGAAAGAGTGGTAACATATTGGTTAGTTCTAATTTTGGACTAGATTCTACGTGATTGGTTCGGGGGAAAGAGTGTTAAGTGCTTCGAGCTCACCTGTTAGGCCAAGGACTCCGGTGTTGGTGAAGTGGTTGATGTATCCATACACTATGACCCTGATCTCATGTGTTTTGACTTGGTACATGAGAATAATGGTTGTCTTGAAAATAATGTTACATGCATCATATAGAAATGGGTTGTGGTTTCCATGCCTTTCTTGAGTCATATATCTATATATACTCATTGACCTTGGTACATCTTGTTTACTCTCATGATTCCTCTATGATGTATCCCATCTAGGATTTTGTGTCATGATAATGAGGATTATCCCCTTAGTGGTGAGGCATCGATACGGGGACCAGGTCCTAGTATATTACCTATGAGTGATGCACTAGATATACCACCACCTCTGGAGAAGCATTTGGTACTCACAGTACCAGGGGATGAGGTGGGAAGGTTGAGCATGCTTCAAGATGTCAGTGATAGAGACCCCTCAGGTTCCGAGGAGAGCCTAACCCATATGAAACTAAGGATTATCTTCAGGTGATGACTCGAGTTTTCCATCTCTTTAGGAAACTAGTAAATCATATGGATACCCATGTGGTGAGCATTCTTCACAGCTCAGTAGGGCGATGGTGGGGGTCACTGACTCAATCTTACGATGAGGTGAATCTTGAATGGATAGATTTTGAACACCATTTTAGAGGGGATTTTTCACTAGATACCCTGAGTGATATATGTATCCAAGAGCTTAATTATCTTTAGAAGGTTTCCACGATAGTAGATTAGTATTCATCGAGGTTTACCAACCTATCTAATTAATAATGGATATGGTTTTGGACCAGTTATTCAGGAATTAGACATTTGAGTGAGTCATGTGTAGAGAAATTTGAACCAATGTTATCCCTATATTCATTCCTACTAATACTGGGGTTCTAGAGAAAGATTCGTTGGTTGAGAGTTTCTTGGAAGAGTAGACAAAATCAGTGGTTTCCAATAGCAGGAAAGCAGGCACAGAGACCCTGGTAGAAGGGATCCAATGTCAGTCTATGGGACTTGAATGTAAGAGACATTTTAGGATGAGGTCCGGAGATAGAGGATCTATAGTTTTGGGCTCACAGGATGGGTCCAATCATCCTAGGTATAGGTGGTGATACTCATGTGATGGTAGGGGAAATCTTGTATTAGATTGTATAAACCTCCATACAGTTGACAAAAAGACCGTAGATGGGCAGCCGAGGTAGAGGTAGTGTTAGGAGCAGACAGGTTCACAGGGTGTATGATGTGCCATAAAAGCTGGGAGGCTTGCAGGAGATGGTCTACATTTTGATTTATAACTACCACCACCACCTAGGTGTTCCAGGCCTAGATTAGGAAGTTTGAGGAAAGGGTCTAGGATAGCTGTAGGCGATTGAAGCATATGACCCATAGGCTCCGAGAATGATTTGATTTATGATCTGTGTCTTTTATACCTTATCTGAAGTAATAATAGATAATGGTTCTAGTTATTACATTCATTCCAAATACCATGTATGAGACTTAGAGATCCAGGCTGAGATCTTTGCTTGACCCTTACGCTTGGATACTCCTTCTCAAGAAGACTATGAAATCAAACACTTATGACGTCAGTGTGACCTGACTCTTGGAGGTGGGAGTTTCTATTGGGATATCTTTGTTGAACCAATTAGGCCTTATGACATCATCTTAGGTATGGAATGGTTATCCATAGTTCATGCCTAGATAGACTATTTTAGATTATGGTTGT
The DNA here is from genome assembly GCA_963277665.1 of Viscum album. Taxonomy (NCBI): domain Eukaryota; kingdom Viridiplantae; phylum Streptophyta; class Magnoliopsida; order Santalales; family Viscaceae; genus Viscum; species Viscum album. The sequence goes on along the minus strand of OY728134.1, from coordinate 595,835,621 downwards.
TGCATGCCTGCAGTGACGAAACCAGGTTTTACTTTGTTGTTGAAAAGAAAAATCAGGTATCACATGATGGAATCTTGCATAGGAAGGTGCAACCAATTACCGATCATTTAGATATTCTAAACCCTGGTGCATTGGATGTTATGAGTTCCTAATTTCCATCAATGGAAGTAGAGTATGATTATTCCTTCCTTGAGGATGTTCTAGGTTTACCTCCCCATCGTGAGATATACTTCGACATTGATCTGCACCTCAGGAAAACACTGATATCCACATCAGTGTATCAGATGGATTCAGAAAAGATTTGAGATCTGACAGTGTAGTTGGAGGACTTTCAGAGGAAGGTTTTTTTAGGCCCACTGTTTTACCCAAGGCGGTCCCTGTTTTTTTTCTGAGAAGGCAGACACGAGCTTGAGGTTGTGTGTGGACTACCGGTTCTTGAACATGATGACCAGGAAGAAATATTATCCAACATCGAGGATATATGACCTATTTAATTAGTTGATAGGGTAACGATGGTTCTTTAATGTTTAACATAGGTCATTATATCACCAAATTTGAATATAGGGTTAGGATATACTGAAGTTAGCATTCAGATGTCGCTAAAATCACTATGAGTACTTGGTGATTCTCTTTAGTGTGGTGAACACTGGAACAATTTTTATGGGACTCATGAACCAGATCTTTCAGCCTTTCTTAGACTGGTTTTTTATAGTCTTCATCGATGATATCCTTATGTACTTGGTATATGAGGAGGATCACATGAAAAACTTTAGGATAGTTCTATATATAATCTGAGAGCACCATCTTTATAGTAATCTATCGAAGTTCCATTTCTGGATCCAGGTGTTCCACTTTATAGGACTTGTTATCTTAGTAGGAGTGGAAGCTGGCCTAGCCAAGGTTGAGGCAGTGTAATCTTGGGCGCCACCCATGAATGTGATGGAAGTGTGGATCTTCCTTTGTTTGGTAGAATATTTCCAAATATTCATACCTGATTTCTCTAGAATATCAGCACCCACGACAGCTTTGACCCAAAATGGGTATCCTTTCATGTGTTCAGAGAGGTTCCAATAGGATTTTTAGTAGTTAAGGAAGATTATGAAAAGCGCTCCCTCCATGAGATTTATAGAGGAGGGTTTTGAGTATTTATTGTTATATGATGCATTAGGAACTAGTCTCGGTTGTGTTTTGATGTAGAGGTAGGTGGTGATTTCCTATGGTTCACTTCAGTTTATACCACACAAGAAGAACTATGTGACCTGTGATCTTGAGTTAGCAATGATAGTATTCGCACTAAATATGTAAAGACACTACATGAAGGGAGAGTGATAAATTGTCTACTCTAATCACAAGAGTCTCAACTATATCTTCTCTTATAAGAATATTAACTTGGGACAGAGGTGATGGATAGAGTTCCTATGTGATTATGAATTTTAAATTTTCTATACTCTGGGGAAGGGGGACGTGGTAGTAGATTATCTTATTAGAAGATCTTGTTCATAGTTTCTGAATGATTCATTGGATAAGTTGTACTTGTTTCAGTTATACTTTTTGGATGGAGAGAAAATGGGTTAACTCGAGTTGATAGTTGTCACCCCTAGGATCTTGCATCTTTCTAGGGAGGTACAATTTTGGGATACTGACTGTGAGACCCTACACAGTCAGATATCCACTAGACATTCTCCTAATGGATTTTTTAAAGGTGGGTAGAACATCATTATTTTCAAAGGATGAACAATGGTACTAGAGATGTTATGGGAGGAGGTTCTGAGATAGTTTCAAACATATCCTATGGAAGCACATCTAGGTGGGGAAATATGTACCAGGACCTTCGATGTCGGTTTTGGTGTCCATGGATGAAGAAAGAAGTTGTAGAGTTTTTCTCTAGATGCCTTACTTATTAGTAAGTGAAGGTCAGGTACCAAGTTCCAATGGATTTAGCTGAACAACTTGAGGTTCCACAATGGAAGTGGGATGGGATATCCATGTACTTCATAACAGGAATACCACTTATATTTAGGGGAAATGATGCCATCGGGGTGATCATAGATCGACTCACAAATTTGTCCCACTTCCTAGCTATCTAAGAGTAGGGTTCAATAGATGGCTTGGGAATCCTCTAGGTGTAGAAGATAGTCTGATTCCATGGAGTTCCATCGATGATATTTTCTAACCATGATTCTCACTTCACATCCTTGTTTTGGAAGGGATTTCAAGAGGCATTTGGGACTCAATTACGCTTGAGAATGGTGTTCCACCCCCAAACTAATGGCTAGACTGAGTGGACCATTCAGGTAATGGATAAAATGTTGTGAGCTTCTATGTTATACTTTATCCATATTTTGGAGGATCCCCTACCACTAGTGGATTTTTAATACAACAGAATTTACCATTCCACCGTTAGTATGGAACCATTCAGGGATTTGTATGAGTGACACTGTAGGTCACCACTTTGATGAACTGACCGATGAGTGTTAGCACTCATGGGTCAAAATTTGGTGTGAGAAACTACCGAGAAATAATAGATAATCCAGGAGCATATGAAGACTAAACAGAGCCATCATAAGTCTTTTGCAGAGAAATGATGGATCCATTTGGAGTACAAGGAATGAGACTATGTGTTCCTATGGGTTTCAAACTGATGTGGGTTGTAGAGATTTGGTCATGGTGATAAGATATATCAAAGATTCATAAGACATTTCTAGATACTGAGTAGAGTTGGTGAGGTGGTGTACCACTTATCCACAACTTTGTAGTTAGACTAAGCACACAACGTCTTCCATGTTTCACAGTTGAGACGGTACGTGCAAGACTCATCACATGTTATTGACAGGGATGGTTTAGACATTGAGGATAGATCTACCTTTACTGAGTACCTTTTAGAGATTGAAGATTAGAAAGAGAGAATCCTTAGTGGTAAATAGATTCCTTTAGTGTGTGTCCAGTGGCAGTATGAGGATCTCTAGGAAAACACATTAGAGCAGGAGGCTCAGATTCGTGCTCAATACCCACTTCTCTTTGTGTATCCCTTCTTTTGGATTTTAGCAATATAAAGCCCAAAGGTGGGCAGAATATAATGAATTGTAATTTCTGTGTATTATTTTTGGATATTTTATCGATTATTTTCGAGACTGGGAACTAAGACGGTATGAAATTATGAGGCCTGGTGTGCTTGGAATAAATTTTTGAAATATATTAAATATATTAAATAGCACACACACACACATTTTTCATGAAAAAATAAAATATCATCTAAATGGGAACTCGGATAAGAAATATAAGGGTATTGTTTATTTCATAACATAAAGATTACCCTAGGTGTGACCTAACCTTACTCGGTGTGGGCTGTTTGTGGAAAAGTTATTGTGGGCACAGAAATGAGTAAAACAATTAATTAAATTATTTTATATGTTTCACTAATGCAGTGAATTAACCCTTTTCCTTAAATACATAATTATGGCCAATTTTAGGGTTAGATGCATAACCCTGCAAATCATTAGAGGGACATTAGAGAGTATATGAAGAGATTACATAGGTGGACAATAGCTAGATCAAGGATTGATGTCCGGAATAATCAGTAATTGAAGGATATCTCTAACAACTATGATGTCACATCATTCTTCATCAGCAATCGATCTAAATCGAACTAGGGCATTATTCATTTTGATTTTCATCACTGTTCTTGATTTCTATGATAAAAATGAATCAATCGACCAACAAATTGATTTAAGGATCATGCATATTATAGGATGGGTTTTATTATGGGGATTTTATCAAGAGAATTCTTAATGGTTATTGATATTTCATTTTTCATTATAATGGAAACAAATCGATATTGACACGAATATCAATCGAGGTCCATTCCATTTGATTTTTATTCTTCTCTCCTCTGATTATCCATCTATCATGGACATTCTTTGTTTTTCCCCTATTTCGACGTTTAGAGATTTACTCGATCATTGAAAAACTGTTTCTTGGTTCAAGAATCTGATATCATAGATCTGGGATCGACATGACATGACAGTGGTGAGATGATGGAGATGACAGTAGGTCAGATGATGTAGATACTTTATTTTTTGTTTTCTTCGGCGTGCAATGAATAATGATGAACGATCTTGTTTTTGGAGTGGATCAAAAGGCCTAAAACATGTTAATCAGCGATGGGGTGACTCAATGAGGCTCAATCTTCAATTTTGTAGTGAAGTGATCACTAGATCAATGGCCAGAGGAATAGCCGATATGCATGGAACTAGATCAAGATTTTGGAATATCCTACATTAAATGACATGAAAATTATATCTACACACCATGTGGGCTCCCCTTATCGTGGATAAGGTTTCATAGGAACTTAAGTATCACATGGAATGTGACCCCTATAACATGATGTGTATTCCCTCCCCAGAGACTCAACTTGTACCTCAGAGGGTATACAGACATAGGTTGGAGTACATGGGTTGGTGAGAGTTGTGTACTCCTCTACACATACACATCTTGGACTAGGGTACACGGTCTATGTCATGTATTAGTTCATAGACACATGTACACAAGATAAATCTATGTAATGGCACATGAGTAGAATGTACGTGCAACCTACACATCGTGTACTTCTACATGGACATGGGAAAGAGACATAGGTCGGTTACACAGGCAGGACCCAAGTAAAGGGACATGATGTGTAGCCCTTCTAAACACCATGTAATTTCTTGGTCATGGATTAGATCCCTTTTCATCTATATCTTGAACATGTTTAATTGGTTTTAATTGCCCTTATCAATTCTCTGAGGGTTAGTATGGAATCATCTTTTTCTTCTAGGACTATGATACCTTCAGAAAAACTTCTTGGATAGAGTTGTTGGAATCCTTCCATGATGCCCTGAGTGAGATCCTATATTCATCTTCATTCATTAGGTAGAGTTCTTGGTATCATCATGACCAAAACTATACAAGCGTTGATCATCTACATAGCATGTTAATATAGATTCAGTTGTTGGTATCACCACATGGCCTTACGAGTGATCCTAAAATTTGTATCATATCACTTAAAACCTTCAATGTGTACTTCTAAATGGTGAGACCTAGTGATAACTACCTCTCTAATGAATATCATAAGTGGTATTAGACTCAGGAGTGTGTTCTCTCGGATGAGTGATTTGTTGAATGTTTGAGCAAGAATACCAGGCTAGTATACTATGATTGTGACTGACCTTTTGACTATGTGCATTTATAGAGTGTATCTGGATATTCTTATTATATATACTATAGATATATACCTATGTATAGATGATTGTATTTATTTTTTTTATGAATTATGGTTTCAGGATGTCCAACTGAGTACTATTATACTCACCCCTTCACGGGATTTTCCCGCACGTTTCATTTCTATTTTAGATGATCAACCTTTTGATAGAGCCCCAAATGGACTAGTACTAGATGGTGTTTAGTTAGACCAGACAGACTAAGGTAGGTTCCTGTATCTTTTTTACAACAATACCCATTATTAACATTTTTTTTGGTCCTGTTTTAAGACTCTTTGTGGTGGGATTCTATTTATCCCTATTTACTTTCTTTTACTTCTTGTCATACTCTGGTTGTGGGATTTTGATGTATGCATGAATGTTTGTTCATTTTTTCTAATTTTCATAATTTTATGGGTTTGGAGATGTGTGTGTCTGTGTGTGTATGGGTACTTAGGGTAATTCTTTCCATTTTAGTCATATGCCTACTAATTCCTAGTTTCTAGCCCCTAGCCTATCGATGGTGGTTCTGGAGAGTCACAGCATAGGACCCTCTATGATGGGTCATGACAGATGAAAAAATCATCAATTATAAAGAATAATATCACTCTTTATAACATTCATAAACTTAACATTTTGAACTTCTAGTTCAACAGAAACAATAGTACAAATATTTTCATTTTGATTAGAAAAAATATTAAAGAATAATTCTTAAAGACTAAACACATATTATTTTAAAATTTATCTTCCATTTCATTGTTGAATATTTGAGATATACTGATTAGATTATTATTTTTACCTTAAAAAAATAAGACATTATAAATGAAAGTAAAATTCTCAATACCAAATTTAAAAAAAAACCTTTTACTTCGAATTTGGAATTATCACTAAAAGTAACAATACCTCTATCATAATTTTTTGTAAATGATAAAATTTTATGGGTATTCATTCATATTCCTATATAGTATAATGTCCATGTACCATATTTCATTCTTTATACCTCTAATAATTTTTTCCTTTAAAAATAAATTACTTTAAAATTTTGGTACCCAATCTACTTTAGCTCCAATCAGATTAGAAAAATGATTTATAGGTACACACAAAGAATTTAAACAATTAATTTTTGATACACTAGATATAAAATATTTAAAATATGTGTCTTATTAAATCCAAAATACAATTTGAATCTAAGAGAACAATCATTTTCATAGTGTCCATTCATGCCACATTGAAAACAAGTAAGAGTAAAAGTACAAACAATTTTCATTTTCAAAAAACTATTTCGATACATCTAAGGTAATCTCATATCATATAAAATACCATATTTTTTATTTTATTTTATTCAAGGACATAATTTTATGATACATTTCATGACATTGAATAAAAAAACAAACTTTACATTATACTTTAAACATCCTTTTTCAATTATTCATTCAAATCCTAAGTAGATTTCAAGTCATCATTAAACTTAGAATTAGAATTTAGTTTTTCATTATCTTGTAATTTCACATTATTTTTAGAAAAAAGTTTTTCATTTTTTCCACGATCATATTATATAAATCAGTATATTTTAAAATATCTTTTCTCATCCATTTTATGTTTTTCATTTAACTAATAAACATTCATATTTTTAGAATCATAATCATAATTAGAGCATCTAGAATCACTAACCTAATTTAGGGAATAAATAAAGAATAAGTTAGTATATTTATTCCCATTTTCAGTTTATTTACTAGAATCATATTCTTTGGTACAACTCAAACTAGTATTCAATGCCTTTTTCTACTTATTTTTTGTATTTTTATTTATTCTATAGTTTTTGATAGTCAGTCTTGATATACCATTTTATTATACACTCAAAACAATAAAAATAATAATAATTATTATAATTAGTATTACCTTTCATATCTCTTTTGTGTTTTTTCTTTTTAGGTTTTCTTCTAAATTGGGTTTGAATCCTTTTTTTTATTTGCTTTTATACTCTAGTCACAATTTGATCCATATCTTCTATTTCACTATCAAGTAGTTTCAAATCAAAAGAGTCAGTAGAAACAAAATTTATTGATTCAAAATCTACATCATTTCTATTCATTGTCTCCTCTTCCTCTATTTTCTTTTGTTCTAATTCACATTTAACAAGTGATTTAATCAATTCGTCAAGAGGGAACTCTTTAAAGCTCTTTCTTTCATCCATGGTGATCTTATTTGTGTTACATTTATTTAGAAGTGCTCTTGGGAATCATTTAATAAATACATAGTTTTATAAAGTTTATCCAAGTGAATTTGTTTTATTTATAGTGATTTTAAATTATTATAACTATTAGTATATAGTTTCATCTTCACCCATCTTGGAGTCTTGTAACTCGGCTCGAAGCATTCCAAGATTTGTTTAAATCAATTTTCTAGATCCAAGAAGCGTAATGTGAATAATATTATAAAACTCATGAGTTATATTATAGTGGAAACAAGTATAAACACTATTCTATTAAAATAACAATATAATATATTTACTAATATTTTATTTAAAATATATTTTTTAGCATTGTTTCCTATAAGAGTATCTGGGTTAGCTTCTAGTAATTTGTAAAATTTTCCCAGGATAAAATAATTTTCTATACTTAACTACTTGAGTTATGTGCCCATTGTTTATTTCAATTAGCCCTGATCATTTCTATAAAATTATGGTGGCTTCTGAGTAATTCATGCGTCATTGACATTTTTCCTCCCATATTAAAGATCATTCCCTTATACGGTGATGTTTAGGAAAGATTCAATATAATAAAATATGAAACAATATATTCTACTAGAGCCAATATATACATAACATGTTTGAACATATAATATCAAATTTTTGTATCAATGAAAATAAAAAAGATCTAAACAATAAAACTCATGATAGGGTTAACCTCTAATACCGATTTTTCCATATCATGAAAAATAATAATATAGCTAAACAATTCTTAAGAAGGTCCACCCTCTAATACCAATTATTAGGTTGTAAATAGTGATGGTAGATGGTCCATAGGGGGATGAATAGACCAAATAAAAATTTTAACCATATAATATAATTGTCAAGGTAAATTATAACAGTCTATTTAAAGTTTAACATAAAAATAAATAACAAAGGGAATTTTTATAGTGGTTCCGTCTAAATTGGATCTAGTCCACTTTATACATCTATACTCTATGATTAATACATTGGGCACTATGATAGTTTTTGAAGGGGATATATAACTCTATTATAACCTATTTTTCTTCTATAATTATAACCAACACACACGTCTTTTGTTTTGGGAGTCACAACTTAATTATAACATTGACTTTAGACTACATGAGTCACAACCTAAATAGTCTAGACATTAGAATATGGGAGTCAAAACCTATATAAAGAAGGAAAGAATGTTATTGAATATAAAATCATAAATATAAATTGATAGAACATGTGAGAGATGAGGAGTATTGTTACAGACACTCGAAGACATAATGAAGTTTGACATAAATAAAATAATCAAAGGTAATTATTCTCCAGTAATATATCAAGAAATCCCTGCAAGGTAGTAATATAATTCCTATAATGTTTTTTTAAACACTTGAAACATGTCCATTAGATGAAAAATTATTCTCATGGGGCCTTTTTTATACAAAAATTAAAATTTTATAGTAAATATCTTTTTAGCTTTCAAAATATCATGTTCTCATAACGTGTCTCCATTGAATGTGTCTAAAAACCTTTAAATAGGATCTATAAATACTAATAATATGATCACCAACCATGTAAATTAATTAAAATTAAAGCTATATAATTATCTAGGAGAGAGAAAATTATCACTCTAGATTAATCTAAATAAAAAAATTGAATTCAAAACATATTGACTAATTAAAACTAATTTGAATTACTCACTAAACATACCAAAAAATATCTCCTTAATAATAGGTCAAAGAAATTCCATAAATATCATAAGAAAATTTTACCATTGAAATTAAATTTCAATATATTTTCAAATTTCACGTAGTCCATATTTATTCAAAATTTTATTATACTATATTAAATATCACAAAATAATTTTGAATAAGTTTGAAGTTACTAAATGTTAATTTATAAAGTAATAGAGAAAACAAATGAACTAAAAATGTAAAAATTTAAATAATTGAAATATATACTAAATGTATATGTGTGAATAAATAATAAATTAAGCACTAATTAAATATATTTAAAATATACTAAAAAATTATTCTCATGTTTTTATATAATATATATGTATTTTATAAATCAATAAATTACCCAAAATAATTTAAATAAACATACAGTTAATCAAAGTAACAAAAATAAAAAAAAATATAGCATGATGAAAGTAGTCACCCCAACCCTTGTATCTTGGAGTTGATTCCTTCTTTATTAAATTGGAATAAGATAAAAATAATCACATCCCAAAGGACTGAATAGTTTATCAGTATTTGTAAACTATATACATACATGATATAAATATTGCATCAGAATACACAAATTACAACATAATTTTTTTTCATTAAATAATAAATTTATTCTATCTAGAATATCCCTACATATCGGTCGTAGTAAACTTCCTATAATCCTAGGGAATGGCAACAAAATAAGGGTGAGATAAAATTCTCAGTAAGGGTTAAGTACAATGAAATAAATCATGAATCAATAAGCAAAAACAATATGGAAAGGTAAGTAACGGAACACACATTCATTTAAATAACTCGACTACATGAATAGATAATGCATAATAAATATGGCATGGTAAATAATTAAAAACACATTATAGTTAATCAATAATTGATAATGAAATGCATTCATAGATAATTTCATTGTGAAAATCTCAAGGATAGAAATAAATGAATACAGAATGAATGAAATTATTAGTTATTGGATGCTATGATTTCCATGTATGTGATACCTTTTCCATGAATACATTTCACAAGTTAGTTTCAAACATAATGGGTAAAAACCACTTAACTAATGTTATCCAACTAATTTTTCACATGAGACTACCGATGCAATGGGGTTGATATCTATAACTGGGACCCAACCATGTCATAAATTTCCCAATAATTTCACATATATCAAATAATGTATTTAATTTATAAACAATGTTCCTTATTGAATATCAGTATTGAGTAAATAATATGTATTTATCAATATTCACCCAAATAAAAAATGACATGGAATATAAAACACCTTATATAGAAAAGATATTTGGTTTAAGAAATAAGTATATCAAGGATAAATAATGTGAATATTTGGGTATAATTAAATTTTCAATGATCATAAGAAATTGAATAACTCAAGGGGATGTTAATGACAATATACTGAAGCAAGGAAGTTAATGTCAACATTATCCTTGGTCGAAATAACCATAAACCATCAAGAGGAAGAATAGGTATAGTATCAACATATACTGATTGGAGTAAGAATAAATGGTTTTCCTCATTTATTAATAAAATTACCATAAAAAATCATTAAAAATATTCTTTAATAAAATATCCTTTTCATTTTGAATTAAAACATTTTAAAAATCCTTTTTTGAGAATAACTTTTTTAAAAACAATATTTCAAAAGATCCTCGTAATCAAGAAAAGGAATAATTAAAGAAATGATGGTCATTATAGAGGATAATTCTTCACATGCCATAAAATTAAAAAATAAAATTCCTTTTTCACTGTAAAAAGGTTAGGATGGTTATGACAAGAATATTCCTTTCAATTTTTTTGTAAAATCCAATCGTGGATTGTTTTTAAAACGATATAAGATTCCTTTGAAAATATTTTTTAAATATTGAAAATGTGTTTAAATACCTTTTATCAATCATTTTTAAATTTTTTAAAACATATTTGAAAACATTTTTAGTAAATGTTCTTTTTGAAGAAAATAGATTTCTGACCGAAGAGAGAAATGAGTTCAGATTTTCTTAAAATCATTTTATTAAACATTTTAAGTACCAAAGAGTGTAGAAATGGTAATATTACATGAAAATATAATTAATAACCATATTATAATAAAATTTAAGGGTTTTATTATGATAATTTCAAGTAATTTCCTTAAACTGATATTCAAGAATAAACAATCTCGATTAGAATGGAATTGTGAAATAAATGCATAAAATGATCATAAAATTTATAAGATGACTAATAAATGTATAGATTATGGGTATAAACTATAAATACAAATAAAAACATTTAAATAAAAAATAATATAATCACTATCCATTACACACATAATATTATAATGACATAATCAATAAAGTATATGTTTAACACAATGAGTGGGAATTGACTTAAGAAATATCGTACCTCACACTTCTTTTTGGTTGAAAATTATTTAACCTCATGTATAGTGGTTTTAAACATAATATAAACATGTACCAGAACCATATTAATATTTATAATATCATATATGATCCTTTTATAACATCTTATTACAGGTTCATTAATAATATTTCATTATTTTCATTCTTTTGGGTGTAAATTACCTTGTTTTTTCATACATGTTTTGTCATGGAAATATCATATTATTGAATATATTATAGATCTATATTTTATAAATAATAATTATCATGAAATAATAATCCTATTAGTATATAAATCTTACTTTTAAAAGAAATCATTAATAATGGTTATGAAAAATGAAGTATATTGTGATCATGAAGATGGTTGGTTATATGTACGAATGAGTAACGTTTCAATTTTTCACTAATCATTATGGAAAGAAGGTAAGTAATGCGTTAACTTTACATAACTATAAATATATCATATATGCCATATTATATACTTATATATATCATCTATGTGTTGTGGTGATGAAAAGAGAGTCGCATCGCTTCGTGAAGGTGGTAGTCCACACGTACACGAATGATATTATCATCTTTACGTGTGTGAAAAAGGAAATAAACAAAATGATATATATTATATTTCAAAAATTATAAATATCTCATGAATATCATAATTACTTCATTTATATCACATATAATAATTAACCTTATCTTTATCACCATCTATGTGAAATGTTAGTGAAAGACGAATCATATCGCTTCGTGAAGTAGTAGTATGTCGTATACACGGGGGACATTATCATATCTCTTACAGAATGCAAGGTAAAAATATATAAATTATATAGTGAATAAATAGGTATAAATATGTTATAAATTTACCATATATATACTTTATATTCTTCATCATATTCAACCTTGAGAGGTGGAAATGGAAAAATGAAAGGCATCATTTTGTTAGGTGGTAGTTTGTCGTACACACGAATTATGATTTCATAACCTATTTGATGGAAGGGGAGATGTTTTTTAGGTCAATAAATTACTATAACAACATAAAGATATATTTAACATACTTATTTTATTATTCCTACATGATATAATTAAATTTGATGGATGTCACGAACCATGCCGGGTCGTCATCCGACCCGACACCCGACCCGGTCCGTGACATGGCCCGAAGGGCGTTCCCGATCCCCACGAGCTGGAAACTAGTACCGAGCATAAAAAAAACTAGTCGGGAATGGTTTAGCCCATGAAAAAGATAAATAAACATAAACTGAACAAGCAGATAAATAAAGGAAAATAAATTGAACAACGTGGCAGCGGAAAAAAAGAATAAACAAAGAAACGTGACATACCTCAGCTGACCCCGTGGATCACCACGGTACGACAACCACACTCGCTCCCAAAAGTGATCCAAGACTAAAACCTACAACTGAAAAGTAGAGTAGTCCAGAGCACCAAGATGCTCAGTAGAAATTCCATTCTATAACCACGTCCTATTCCCCCGCCTTTAGTAAGAAATCCAATTATGCCAATTTGAAAATAAGATACAATAAAATTATGTTTCTCCTTTTCAAATTCACATAACAAGTTTTCATTTTCAGGTAAAGAATTTTACTCCCACTACATTTTCAAACTAGGTTTCAAGCATGCATTAACATTTCAAAATGAAAAGAAACCCGTTTGGATTAAAATATGGTTTTCACAAACAAGACATCAAGTATGAAACATCTAAAAAGAAAGTTATATTGTTAGCAGCATGACACAAATGATCACCATGGGTAATCTCTATAGGTAGCTAGAACAAGTGGGAACCTAGAGACCCTGTACCTCAGTGAAACGTGTCTTAGAAGACCACAACCCTCAGAAAACGTGGATTAGAAGGCCACGACCCTTAGAAAACGTGGCTTAGATGACCACAACCCTAAGAAATTCATATGTTTAGTTAGTGTTGTTGCGTCAATCCGGCTAGAAAAACTAGGACGAACCCCTACCGTGTCATCTAGCGTACTAGTCCTGGTCACCCACCTAGATACCCAGGTTTCCCATTGTGCTCTATTTCAAGTGGTGGCAAGTTTTCTTTATCGAGCAAACATATATTTACATAACACTTTCTTTTTCTAAAACTCATTCAACATTTCACCATAGCTCTCCCTCCTTGAGCGCATTCCCCCTCTATCACGTCACACAATGCATAAGCATCAAATTAGGCACATGATAACACATTCAACTTAAAAAAATCATTTTTTCAAAACCAAGGGGGGAATGCCTCAAGAGAGGTTTTTCTTTTTCGTAAAACATTCTTAAGATGCCAAACGGGCTTAATTACATAAGGGGAACACTTTTTACAATCAACCGGCCAAAAGGACAAACACCTTTGGAAATACACCTTACCAATTCAAAACCACTTAAGAAATAAATTTTCAAGAGAAGTCACTTAAGACCAACAGCGTTTGGAATACATTTCAATTTTTCAAATACAAAGGCATAATAGTTTCTAGCAACTGCAATCAGATTCCATAGCATGTGTATATATCATAGTGCAAAACATATTCTTAAAACAATCAAGCAATTATGAATTTCAAATTAAAAGCTTAGGCATAGGGGACCTACCTCAAACATGTCGTTATTTGTCGATGACCACTCGAACCCACGTTTGACGCATACACACACATGCATTTATACATATATATATATATACACCCCTATCTACATTGCGCATATTCCTCGCGCCATGAGGGAATATGTACAATGAGGGCACATATATATACATGTCTAACCCTATGCATGTACATGTAGGATACCTCAAACCCGCGGCCCCAAACCATTGTAGCGAGGCCCAACGCACTACACAAATAATTTAATAAAACCATTAAACACTTAAAAAATCTATAAAGTTTTTCAAACTAACACATCAAGGGTTTGCAACAACGACACGCCACTTACATAACTCATAAAACTCATTGAAAATATTAAAAGAAAATCACAAAATCAATTTAACCATTTACAAAGGCCATTTCAAATCGTCACATAAACCGGAGCCAATTCCAAAACATGCATTCCATTGTTTAAACCATTTCCAAAACAAGTTTTTCACCATTAAAACAATTTAAAAAAACCATTACAAAATTTTTAAAATAACCCAACGACACACCTCACTGCCTCACACTAAGAAAATATCCAAAATACCCTTTTTAGAAACAAACGCACACTAAAAAGAATATCCAAACATGTTTTACAACAGAACTCCGTTTAATAAATCATTAGCACAATTATTAAAAACACTTCAAAAAAACACAACAACACTTGCATCAAGAATATATAGACATGCCAAACCCTTAAAAACATGTTTTTATCACTAACACAATTTATTTAACTATTTACACAATTTATTAAAGGATACCAAAAGCACAAAAGGAATTTAAACTAGTTGCACAACTTAGGTGACATAGTCAATGAACCAATGAGGGTTTCTACAAAGATGCACTTCGCTTTAAACTAACATGATACAAAATAAAATCAACGCATGTTAAATTTAAAAAAAAACCAATTTCGCGCCCAAGTAAATAATTGAAGATTATGTTAGACTAATCAAACAAGCAAATTAATGAATAAAATAAAGTTTATACATGGAACCACCCACCAGAATTTATTAAACATAGAAAAAATTGATGCGAAGATCCCGCCGCACGACAATCGCACTGCTACCCACACACAAAGACCCTAAAACCCAGATGTTGAAACAAAGGCATAAAAAAATAGACTAACCACACCATAAATTTTTAACTGCAAAACTATCAACCGAAGAGATTAATCAATCAGAGAGGATTTCACCTATGACGAAGGTGTGGGGAGGAAACCGATCAAGATGGGAGGCTACCAGAGATGTGTCGCGCCAGAAAACTGGTCGAAAAAAAAAGGGTGGCACGGATTCGGTGGTGTGAGGCAGGAGGGCGGTGCAGGTTCGCGACGCGGGTAGGTGGGCGGTGCAAGGTGAGCTAGAAGAGGGGTACAGATCTGGTGGTGTGTGTCGCTAGAGGGGAGCATGGAAGGGTCTAAGGGGAAGAATAAGGGAACGACCTAGGTTTTGGGTGCGGGTTGCTGTGCGGGAACAAGGAGGGGAGGTCGTGCGAAGGTCCGCTGCGTTGGAGGAAGGAGGGAGGTCACATGAAGGTCCTCCATGCCGAAGGGTTTCAGGTGAGGGGGGCATCCGCCACGGCTTCGGCTGGAGGGGGAGAAAAACAGAGGGTCGAGGGGGAGGAAAAGAAACAGGGGGGGAATTGTGCGTGACGCATAGGGAGGACGAACAACAATGATAAAAAAACAAGAAAAGAAAGGGAAAGAAAAATAAAAGAAAAAAAATAAATAAGATAGAAAATAAAATAAAATAAAACAATTAAAAATTTAATAAATAATAATAATAATAAACTTAATAAGGATTTTAATGACTCTAATAATAATAATAATAATGACTTGATAATAATCGTTATAAACTAAACAATAATATTATTATTTTTATTATTAATTATAATAAAAATTATAATAAACTTAATATGATATTAACAAACTTAATATACTTAACAAAATTAATAGAAAGTTAATTAAAATAAATTAATTATAAAAACCCTATATTAATAAACTTGGTAAACATAATAATAATAATAATAATAATAATAATAATTACCATAATTATAATTTTAAAAATACATCACTAAAACTCATTTTATTTATTTGTCTTGAGGTAGGCCGCACGGTGACCCGAGCAAAGTCATGTAGCTTCGAATACGCCATGTCATGCACAGGACGATGTCAAGGGCGAAGCATTCATTCATCAACAAAATGAAAAAATTTGAAATAGGACTGGTCGTAGCTCGATAGAAAATTTCAAAATCTGATGAAATCATAAAATAATATTATCTTAAAAGTTCGGGTGTGGCAATTATCCCCACCACAAAAACTTTCTGCCCCCTGAAAGTCGCTTAGCTAAATGAGGAATCAAACTCGATTTTGAAATTGAACGAGGCCAACGAAATCACGAACTCGGTATGACTTTTCAACCCATCAGTCACACCTGACCAACTCTGAGGGAAACTGAAAAGAGAAGAACCATCCGGAAACGAGGAGGGTTCTCCCCACCACAAGAACCCAACTAAAACAACCGACATTGAGACTGTTAGCATGGGCTAACTCTGGAACTGCTAACTTGATCCAAGAGGGAACCGCCACACAGACCAAGCCTCGAAGGAGGCACGAAAATATTCATGGTGGGTCTCCCCACCATTTAAGAACTGGCCAGCTTAAGCCAATTAGCACTAACCAATAAGAGAAACCCATCACAAACCGACCTATGAACTCTCTGCTTAACCCAGACCCCCACCACATGGGGTCCTCGATGGGAGACCCCAAACTGAGTAGTGGACCAGACCCCTATTCATTATTTCCCAAGACGCATATGTCTCCAAAACGAGCACATCCTAAAACAAGAACGGGTCACCAATGGAGCTAGCCACACGGGAGAGATAATCATCTTGAGACTCACAGCCATAAAGTGACAACTCCAAAGCTCATATTTGAGGAGGCAGAACTACTAGAATTACAAGAAAACAAGATCTCCATGCCTTTTTACAACAATAGTTGGGTATTCAAAGAACAAAAACCACAACGAGAAAAAGATCCCTTTGCGCCTCTTATAGCAAAACAGAACCATCAAAGACGAGGAAGCTTGAACCGATAAATTCAAATTGTCCCTATTTTAGCACTGGAGAAACAATTTAGACCAATGTGACCCACACCCAATGATTCCTGACTGCGTGAAAGGCTTCGCTCCGAGACCTGTGGCTGGAGCTTTGATGTCTTGAAGCATCTGCTGCCCCGCGGTCATGAGCTAACATCCTCCGGTCGAGACTCCTTCTAACATTTCCGCTAGCGGAACCTCTCCATGTTTCCCCAAACGGCCACACCGACAGCAAGCCTTCTAAGGATGATGACAAGGCAACTTAAAGTACTCAACTCGGCCACACTTGAACCAAACAAGAGGGTGGCCCGACTAAGAGAATATGGAATTGACCAGAAGACTTGTATGAGATAGGTTCCCCCGGTTCACTCTCCTCACCGGATGGGGAACCTTCCTGAACACCAAAAAGAATCGGTCCTTGGACCCAAGAACAAGGCCCCACCTAAGAGAAACTTTAACTGATATCATGATGCTACCTTCAATAGATCATGATCATCACAAAAGCCAGAAAATGACTGAAAAGAATTCAATTCCGTCGCCCCGCTAAGGGTCTGGGTAGAACCAACAACTAGAAGAGGCTCACTAGAAACTTCTGGGACTCTTCTGGGCAGTATACTCAAAAACCAGAGGCACAAATCCGAATCAAAACTCATCATAAATCAAAACTCCACATCTCAATCACAAACTAATGCTCAAACTCAAATCACTATTCCAACCACAATTCAATATGTCAAAACCAAGAACCCACGAAAAAGAATACCCAAAACGAAAAGATAACACTAAACAATTTCTCACTCACTTTTCTAAACATTTGAAAAACCCTTTTTGAAAACTATTTCTTTTTCAGCAAACAAAACAACTTAAATACCCACCATTGGTATACCATGAAGTCTCACACATACATATCCCTGTGCTAGCTCAAGTACCCATCCACTCACGTCACCAATTTCCCCACTTTCCACATGTGCACCTCAATGTGTGATCACTCATAGGAATACCAAGGGTCGATTCAAGACACTTCTCATTTCTAAAATAGACCATTAAGGACACAGCACAAATTCCCAACCAATTCGAGAAATTCACTTATCATTAAAGAAACACATTCCAAAATTCCAAAACATTTTCCATTTCAAAAACCATTTTCCACTCCAACAACCATATTCCCTTTTGAAAACACCTTCACAAAAATCCATTTCCATTTTTGAGATCTACTCACACCAACCAAAATGAAGGTTAAACATAACTCACATTAAAACATCCAAAAATAAGGGACTAGTGGTTATACCAACCCGGTAACATGGCTTAGCAGGCCATGCTCCAAGCGAGCATCAACCAAAGGAAGCATCTTGAACTATGCGCTTGGGTTGTACATGGGTCGCTACACCATGAAAGTCTTCCGCATAACACTGGCTCACTTCCTTGGTCATTCTTCATCCACACATACCAATCCAAAAAAGAAAATTTGAATCCCGAACTACCCCTGGCAACTCGAGTCTCGGGACGGGCAAGGGTTCATGACGTCCTTCCCGCACCTACCTCTCGAGTCCTGACACACCTAATAAACAAGATGATTGACCCCCAAATAATGAGAACCTCTCTCTAATACCATTTTTTCATGAACCAGTCTGGGTCGTCATCCGACCCGACACCTGACCCGGTCCGTGACATAGCCCGAAGGGCGTTCCCGATCCCCATGCGCAGGAAACTAGTACCGGGCATCAAAACAAACCATTTGAAAATGGTTTGGTCCGTGACAAAGATAAATAAACATAAACTGAACAAGCAGATAAATAAAGGAAAATAAACTGAACAACGTGGCAGCGGAAAAAAGAATAAACAAAGAAACATGACATACCTCAGGTGACCCTATGGATCACCATGGTACGACAACCACACTCGCTCCCAAAAGCGATCCAAGACTGAAACCTGCAACTGAAAAGTAGAGTAAGTATGAGCACCGAGATGCTCAGTAGAAATTCCATAATATAACCACATCATATGCCCCCACCTTTAGTAAGAAATCCAATTATGCAAGTTTGAAAATAAGATATAATAAAATAATGTTTCTCCTCTTCAAATTCAAGTAACAAGTTTTCATTTTCAGGTAAAGCATTTTACTCCCACTGCATTTTCAAAATAAATTTCAAGCATGCATTAACATTTCAAAATGAAAAGAAACCAGTTTAGATTAAAATATGGTTTTCACAAACATGACATCAAGTATGAAACAGCTGAAAAGAAAGTTACATCATTAGCAGCATGACACAAATGATCACCATGGGTAATCCCTATAGGTAGCTAGAACATGTGGGAACCTAGAGTCCTCGTACCTCAGTGAAACGTGGCTTAGAAGACCACGACCCTCAGAAAACGTGGATTAGAAGGCCACAACCCTCAGAAAACATGGCTTAGAAGACCAAGACCCTCATAAATTCATATGTTTAGTTAGTGTTGTTGTGTCAATCCTACTAGACAAACCAGGATGAACCCATGTCGTGTCATCTAGCGTACTAGTCCTGGTCACCCACCTAGATACCCAGGTTTCCCATTGTTCTCTATTTCATGTGGTGGCAAGTTTTCTTTATCGAGAAAACATATATGTACATAACACTTCCTTTTTCTAAAACTCATTCAACATCTCACCACGGGTCTCCCTCCTTGAGCGCATCCCTCCTCTTTCACGTCACACAATGCATAAGCATCAAATTTGGCACATGATAACACATTCCACTTAAAAAAATCATTTTTCTAAAAACAAGGGGGGGAGTGCCTCAAGAGAGGATTTTCTTTTTCATAAAACATTCTTAAGATGCCATGTGGTCTTAATTACATAAAGGGAACACTTTTTACAATCAACCAGCCAAAAGGCCAAACACCTTTGGAAATAAACCTTACCAATTCAAAACCACTTCAGAAATCAATTTTCAAGAGAAGTCACTTAAGACCAACGGAGTTTGGAATACATTTCAATTTTCCAATACAAAGTCGTAATAGTTTCTAGAAACCGCAATCAGATTCCATAGCATGTGTATATAGCATAGTGTAAAACATATTTTTAAAACAATCAAGAAATTATGAATTTCAAATTAAAATATTAGGCATAGGGGACCTACCTCAAACATGTCGTTATTTGTCACTGACCACTCGAACCCACGTTTGACGCATACAGGCACATGCATTTATACATGTATATATATATACCCCTAGCTGCATTGCACATATTCCTCGCACCATGAGGGAATATGTACAAAGAGGGCACATATATATACATGTCCTACCCTATTCATGTATATGTAGGATACCTCGAACTCGTGGCCCCAAACCATCGTAGCGAGGCCCAACGCACTACACAAATAATTTAATAAGACTATTAAACACTTAAAAATCCATAAAGTGTTTCAAACTAACACATCAAGGGTTTGCACCAACGACGCGCCACTTATATAACTCAAAAAACTCATTGAAAATATTAAAAGAAAAACACAAAATCAATTTAACCATTTCCAAAGGCCATTTCAAATCATCACATAAACCAGATCCAATTCCAAAACATGCATTCCATTGTTTAAACCATTTCCAAAACAAGTTTTTCACCATTCAAACAATTTAAATAAACCGTTACACAATTTATAAAACAACCCAAAGGAAACACCTCACTGCCTCAAACTAAGAAGATACCCAAAATCCCCTTTTTAGAAACAAACACACACCAAAAACAATATCCAAACATGTTTCACAACAGAACTCCGTTTAATAAATCATTAGCACAATTATTAAAAACACTTCAAAAAAACAAAACAACACTTGCATCAAGAACATATAGACATGCCAAACCCTTCAAAACATGTTTGTATCACTAACGCAATTTATTTCACTATTTATACAATTTATAAAAGGATACCAAAAGCAAAAAAGTACTTTAAAATAGTTGCACAACATAGGTGACATAGTCAATGAACCAATAAGGGTTTTCACAAAGACGCACTTAGCATTAAACTAACATGATACAAAATAAAATTAACGCATGTTAAATTCTTTAAAAAAACAGATTTCTCACCCATGTAAATAATAGAAGATTATGTTAGACTAATCAAACAAGAAAATTAATGAATCAAATAAATATTATACATGGAACCACCCACCACCATTTATCAAACTTAAAAAAATTGATGCGAAGCTCCCACCGCATGACAATTGCACCGCTACAGACACACAAAGACCCTAAAAACTAGATGTTGAAACAAAGGCATAAAAAAAACAGACTAACCACACCGTAAAACCTTAACTACAAAACTATCAACTAAAGATATTCATCAATCGGAGAGGATTTAACCTGAGGCGAAGGTTGGGGGGCAACCGATCAAGATAGGAGGCTGCCTGAGGTGTGTCATGCCAGAAAACAGGTCGAAAAAAAGTCCCACGTGGATTCGGTGGTGCGAGGTAGGAGGGCAGTGCGGTTTCTCAACGCGGGTAGGAGGGCGATGCGAGGAGAGCTGGAAGAGGGGTGCAGATCCGATGGTGCGCATCGCCGGAGGGGAGCACGGAAGGGTCCGACAGGAAGAAGAAGGGAGTGACCTAGGTTTTGGGAGGTGGTTGCTATGCGCGAACAAGGAGGGGAGGTCACGCGAAGGTCAGTCGCGCCGGAGGAAGGAGGGAGGTCACGTGAAGGTCTGCCACGCCAGAGGGTTTCAGGTGAGGGGGCGTCCACCGTGGCTTCGGCTGGAGGGGGAGAAAAATAGTGGGTCTAGGGGGAGGAAAAGAAACAGGTGGGGGGCACTGTGCGCGACGCACAGGGAGGACGAACAGCAAGGAGAAAAAAAACAAGGAAAGAAAGGGAAAGAAAAAAAAAAGAAAAAAATAAATAAGATAGAAAATAAAATAAAATAAAACAAATAAAACTTTAATAAATAATAATAATAATAATAAACTTAATAAGGATTTTAATAAACTCCAATAATAATAATAATAATAATAATAATAACTTAACAATAATCATTATAAACTAAAAAATAATAATATTATTATTATTATTAATCATAATAAAAATGATAATAAACTTAATATGATATTAACAAACTTAATATACATAACAAAATTAATAGAAAGTTAATAATATTAACTTAATAATAACAACCCTATATTAATAAACTTGGTGAACATAATAATAATAATAATAATAATAATAATTACCATAATTATAATTTTAAAAATACATCATTAAAACTCATTTTATTTAGTTTTCTTGAGGCAGGCCGCACGGTGACCCGGGAAAAGTCGCGTAGCTTCGAATATGCCATGTCATGCACCAGACGATGTCAAGGGTGAAGCATTCATTCATCAACAAAATGAAAAAAATTTAAAACAGGCCTAGTCACAACTCGATAGAAAATTTCAAAATCTGATGAAATAATAAAATAATATTATCTTAAAAGTTCGGGTGTGATAATGGAGGTTTAGAAAGAAGTAAAATAAAGATGCATGTTGAATAACATTACCTCTTATTTGGGTATCCCCCTTAGGTTTTCTTTAAAGCCTTACTATGTTTTATTTTGGACCAAAATATGGATTCTGTGATTAGAGGAGGGAATTTGGGAAGTTATTTGGGTAGTTTTCGTCAAAACCAAAGTGGTTTTAAGGTGTTAAGAAGATTCGATATTGTTGGATTTTTATAAGTGGGGGAAATGGCACACATGGTATTTTTTAACAAAATTGAGTGCTCTCGTATTTTTCATAATCCAATACAGTATAGAATATTATATGTTTAATGGTCAAAATATTTCAATAAAATATTTTTTTATACCAGTGTATGGTCATTTCCACCCTTATCTTTTTATTTCAACCCTCCGTTGATCAATTTTTACCTTAACCGCAGTAATTAATTTTTACTACATTAATTATTCATTTTGGTTAAAAATTATGTTGAAATTATTAGAAATTATAAATTAATTTTATTCCATACAAGTAATAAATTTTTAAAATTTCAACTAATATAAGTGGAAAATTTTAATTTAAATTTAATCTCACAGACTTGATGAGAAAGTGGGTTTTTAAGTTAAAAATGTTCAAAATCTTACAATGTTTTTTTATATAAATTCAATATTAAAACCATTTTTATGACCTAAATTAGATTAATTGAAATATTATTGCACCAATTTTACTTTAAAACCAATTAAAAATTTTATTTAACATTATGAAAAACATGAGAGAAGGTAGTTTCAACTAAAATTAGGTATTTTTCACTCTTCATCCAAAAATGAAACTTCCCATAAAAATTCCAAAAATTCACCCTAATATAATTTTGGTATTATGATTAAAAAATGATTTTTTTTCTAATAAATTTTCTTAAATTTTTAAAAAATATTTTTAAATGATATGCACAACTCAACTATCTTTTAGTAAAATGTAGTTTTTATAAAAACATTTTTTTATTTAAATGATTCTTATTATTATTTATAACAAATATATAACCAATAAATTTTTATAAACTATGTATTTTAATAATTTATTTAATATTATCTATACCCTCAATTCTAACAGCTAAGTGATATATCGAATAATAATATTAATAATATTTTTTTGTTTGGTTAAAATCAGTATTCCATGTTACAAAATATATCAATGGAATTTTTTGTTCCATGTAATTCAAGATAACAAAGTATTTCATGTAAAATGTATTATCCAATAAAATGTTATTCATTTATAATTTTCAGGGTGTTACATTCGTTCCACATTAAATAAATTGTGTCCTCGTAATTTAAACTTGGTCTTGGAAATCAAGGGTTTGATATATGAAAATACCATTGTTGAAAACCCCACATCATAAAAATAAATAATAAAGTATCCTATTAATAATAAAGTAAGGGGAGTAAAAAAGATCTTATTAATAAAACATAACTAGGTTTCCAAGTAGCATAACATTTGTGCCAAGTAAATATATGAACATAGAGAAAAATCTATAAATATTTATAGAGAGTGATAGTGGGCATTGATCAAAATAAGTTTAATGATCAATATATTGTTAAGGTCCTAGAAATTATAAATTTTTGATGACTTTAAAGACCATATGAATCATAGGATATGATTGTAACAGGGTAACATTTTTTATTTTAAGATTATTTTTCTAATGTTGAGGAATTATTTTATTATCAAATAATATAAGGAAATATACTTACTTGATATGTTTCTATTGATGAACCTAATTTCATCCTTTTTTTATTCGATCACATACTCTATGAAATGAATATCCAAAAATGAATTTTTTATGCATAAATCACTAAAAATCACTTTTAATGGATCGTATGATCCATAAATGATTGTCAAGTCTTTCTGTCTGTCTCTAAGTATTTTTACAAACCATTATGGTTAATACATCACTCTTTAAAACTCAAAATTAATTCCAATGTTTCATTATTAATATTTCTTTTTCAAATTGTTTAACTAAAAATAGTGACATATTAACCAATACATTGTGTGTGCCTGTGGTAGATGATAACCCCTTATCATCCTTCGGTCATGGGTTCAAGTCCAGAAGCCTTTCCAGACGTGATGAGTTGTCACTTGGAATAGAGGTTGTCATTTTTATAAATTATATTAATATAAATCCTATATCATTTCTAAAATAATATGATGTACATCCTTGAAATAAAAAGTAATCATTAAAAACTTTTTTATTAACATTTTCAGTACAGCTTATTTTTCCCTCACAAAGTCTAATAATATTATTTTAATATTATTACAATTTCATTAATGATCATATTATCCCTAAAGGCAATCAATACCTTTAAACTTGTGTCTCTAAAATATGAAGGAACTATTCCTCAAATAACATTTTCACAAAAACATAAGCATACCCAATGGGTTATATTATCAAAAATTTCTACCAAATTATCCTTAATATTGGTATTATACCATCAAATAAAACCAAAAAATATTCATTTAAGACATTGAACTTATGATCAATCTTAAACTCTCTAAATCATGGTGGTATCCATAACACTTAAATTAAGTAAGACACATGTTCTTCTAAAATATAACACAACCTTAAGATATTTCATGATTATTATAACCAAAATACCATTGTTAAAAATACTTCTAAATGTTAGTTCTTAAATGCCAATACATAAATACATCGTCCATTTTATTTCCACATAATTCCTTACTTGGTATAGTCGTTGACCTTTAGATTAGGGAATTGATTCAGATAATGCCTACACTCTCCACATTAAATACAATGAACTATAAAGGGATCCTTAGGATGGGGTTTATTTCCTTCCATCATAATCTTTATTTTTACTTGGAAATTATTCTCTTTATGTCTTTCTTTTACTCACATAATGCATTTTCCTAATATTTTGAGACACTTTAATGGATGTATATTTCTGCATACTCAACATTCTAGAAATCAATCCATCTTTCCTCCATAGTCTCCAGTACTCTATTTTTAATAAACTTCTATCCTTCTCTTCATTAGTTATTCTAAGAGTTGGTTAATGTATAGGTTAATGATCCTATTTTGGGAAAAATGATTTGGAATAAACATTATATATTTTAATCCTATAAAAATATCATTTTTATCATTATCACAACCTTGTCCTTCAAGTTCAATGTTATCATGGTTCCTTCAGGTTCTATCCATTGACTAAAACAAAAACGATAGTCTGAGAAATAATAATCAGTGGGGAAACCATATAATCATTAAAATATTTCTAAAACATGACACCATGTTTTCAATATAATACACCTTAGGTACAACCTTGGTCATTCATTATAGTTATCTTTTCAAATCCTCAATAATGAATTGTAAGGAAAATATGAATTATTCTAAGCATATCCCTCATGGGTATCAAAATAGGTGCATAATAAGGAATGTTGTTGTATAATAGGTAATGCTTAATTCAATACCAACACACTTTTTTGGATTTATTACCCTAGGGTACCTTTGTTGCAGAACCTTGTACACTTTTAGTATCCAGACAAGGATGTATTTCAAGGGAAACACACATAATATCTATCTTAAAAAAACTTCAGGATGTTCTCCTATACTTAACCACAAATTATATCATAGGGTTATAATACCTAATCAATGTTATCCATAATATATTTCCCAAGGTTTATACTAAACATGATCTAATACCAACTATGGATACCCTGACCCTAGTATCCCAGATCAAGTTCTTTCTTTATTACATTATCATAAGATATAAGGAATCACATCCTAAAGGACCAAATAGTTTACTATTCTTTGTAAACTAGATACTTACCAGATGTACATATTATATTGGAATAAATAAATTATAACATATATTTTTTCTTTTTATAATAACTTTATTTCATATAGCATATCCATGCATATCAGTCATAGTAAACTTCATAGAATCCAAGTGAAAGGAAACAAAATAATGTTGATCCCAAAGACTCGGTAAGGGTTAAGTACAACAAAAGAAATCATGAATCAATAATCAAAAACAATATGTAAAGGTAAATAACTGAACACAAGTTCCATTTAAATTACATTATTGTATGAATATATAAGGCATAATCAATATGTAAAGCTAAATAAATGAAAATACATGTCATTTAATCAATAACTGATAATGAAATGCATCCAAATATAATTTCATAGTAAAAATATCCTAGATAGTAAAAATTGAATAAAAAATAAATTAAATTCATAATTATTGGATGCCATGTTTCCTAGGTACATGATACATTTACCATCAAAACACTTCACAATATGGATAAAAACATACTGGGTAAAAATAAACTTAACTAAGGATAACCAACTAATTCGTACCATGAGACTGTCAGTGCATCAATGGTCTATCTATATATAGGTCCCAATCATGTCATACCAATATAAATAATTCCTTATATATATAATAATCTAATTAATTCATAAGAAAATTTCCTTATCAAATATTTGTATTGAGTAGAGATTATGGATTTATCAATATTTCCCTAGATAAAAAATGGCATTTAAAAAAGAACATCATATATAAAAATGATATGTGAATTAAAATAAAAATATCTTTGATAAATAATCTGAACATTTAGGAAATATTTATTGTTCAATGACCACAATAATTTAAATAATTCAGGTGGAAGTTAATTAATCAAAAATGAAACACGGAAGTGAAATTTAACACTATCCTTGGTCAAAATAATCATAAACCATCCGTGGGAAGAATATGGTTGGTGTCAACATATTCCCATTGAAGTAATAATAAATTTCTTTATTATTTATTAATATAATTTACATAAAAATATCTTCAAAAATATTCTTGAGTAAAATATCATTTCCATTTAAAAAAACAAGTTGAAAATCCTTTTTTAAAATCACTTTTAAAAATATTTTCACAAAAAAGATAATCGTAAACCTAAAATGGATGATTCAAAGAAATGATGGCCATGATGGTGGGTAATTTTTCAAATACTCTAAAAGTAAAAATAACATTCCTTTTTTCAATGTAAAAAGGTTAGGACAGTTCCTTTTTAAAAAAAACAATAAGAACATTCCTTTCACATTTTCAGTAAAATCCAAACGGGCATTGTTTTGAAAACGACACAAGATTCATTTGATAAAAAAATTTAAATATTCAAAATTGGTGAAAATTCTTTTATGAATCATTTTAACAATGTTAAAAATATTTTTGAAAACTTTTTTAGGAAACATGATTTTTAGAAGAAAACAGATTTCTTACCAAAGAGAGAAATGATTTCAGATTTTCTTAAAAACATTTTATGTAAAAAATAGTGGGAAAATGGTATTATTACTAAAAAATATAATTAATAACTAAAATAGAAGAAAAATATTTTTTTTAGTAAATAGTAAAGTAATTTCTGTCAACTGATATTCAAGACTAAATAATCTTGATTAGAATAATATTGTCAAATAAACCCCCTAAAATGATAATAACATTGGTGTGAGAATTAATAAATGAACCAATTAAATTTATAAAATATAAATCTGATTAAATATATAGTAGTATATTCAATATTTATTACACACATAATCTAAGCATGAACTAATCAACAAAGTAAAATTTTGACCTAATGAGTGGATATTGAGTTAAGAAATCTCTTACCTCACGGTTCCTTTTTGTTGAAAATTATTTAACCTCTTGTATAGTGGTTTTCAATATGTTATTAAATTATACCATAAAAATATTAATATTTATAATATCATATATTATCCTTTTATATCATCTTATTTCCCATTTCATAATATATTTTCATTATTTTTATTGTTTTGGTTGTTAATTGCATTGTATCTCATGTGTGTTTCATCATAAAAAAGATATGATTATTGAACATATAATATAGTAATATTATATAAATAATAATAATCATGGAATCATTATTATATTATTACATCAATTATACTTTTAAAACCAATCATTAATTATGTTTATGAATAATGAAGTATGTTGCGATCATGGAAACGGAAGGTCGTATGTATGCATGAGTAACATTTCCATTTTCACTGGTCACTATGGATAGAAAGTAAGTGATATATTGAATTTAAATAATGATCAAGATATCATATATACCACATTATATACTTATATTTTCATCTATGTGGTGTGGCGATGAAAATAGTGTCACATCGCTTCGTGAAGGTGGAAGTCAACACATATATGAACAATGTTATCATTTTTATGCGAATAAAAAGAAAAGAAATAAAGTGATATATATTATATTTTATGGATGATAAATATTTTATTAATATCATAATTATTTCATTTATATCACATATAATAATTAAATTTATCTTTATCACCTTCTATGTGAAATGTTAGTGAAACATGAGTCACATCGCTTTGTGAGGTGGTAGTCCGCCATACACACGAGAAACATTATCATATCTCCTACAATATGGAAGTTAAAAATATATTTATGATATTTTTAATCCATAGGAATAAATATTTTATAAATATCAAATATATAATTTATATCTATCATCATACCCAAATTTGATTGATGGAAATGGAAAAATGAACAACATCGATTTGTGATGTGGTAGTCTGTCGTACACACGAACTAAGATTTTGAAACTCATTTGATGGAAGTGTAGATTTGTTTTAGATCATTCAATTATATTAAAAATATACTGTTATATTAAATATATTTTGGATATTATATCATCATGTTATGAAAAAATTAAGTAGGTGGAAAAGAAAGTAAAATAAAAGATGCTTGTTTAAGAATATTACCTCTTATTCGGGTATCCTCCTGAGGTTTGCACTGAATAATTCCTAGGTTGTATCTAAACCAAAATTAAGGATTATAATATTTTTTATTGGATTTTATAATTTCTTTTTATAGTTATTTTTTTAAAATATGTTTTATGTTTTGAAGAAGAGAGGATATGGAGTGGCCTTTTATAAGCGGGGGAGAGGACACATTTGGTATTTTTGAAAAGAATTGAGTCCTCCCGTGTTTTTAATAAGCCACAAGGGTAAAAAATGGACCATTATATAAAATTATATGTTAAATTTCCAAAATATTTCCCAAAAATATTATCGGTACAATTTTATAGGTCATTTCCACCTTTATTGTTTTAGTTTAACCCCCCCTGATAAATCATTTTTAATCATAACCACGGTAATTAATTTGTACTATATTCCCTATTAATTTTACTCAAAAATTAAGTTCATATTATTAGAAATTATAAACTATTCCAATTAAAAATATATAATTTATTTCTCCAAATTCAATTCACATAATTGGAAATTTTTAATTTAAAATTAATCCCACAAATTAGATGAGAAAGCAGGATTTTAAAGTGCAAATGTTCAAAAGTTTACAAAGTTTTTAAATATAAATTCAATAAAAAATGATTCTAATTCCATAAATTTTATTAATTTATTTATAATTTAACTAATGTAACATTAATTCCAATTAAAAATAAAATTTTACCTTATAAATAATTTGAAATAAAAGGCAATTTTCAATTAAAATTCAGTATTTTTTACTATTCATCAAAAATGAAACTTCTCAGAAAAATTCAAAAAAATCACCATAAGATAATTTTGGTATTAAGATTTCAAAAATAAAGTTAATTTTATCCAATATTTTTTTCTAATATTTTAAAATATTAATTTTAAATTATGTGCGACATGCGCGACTGAACCTTATTTTAGGAAAATATCGATTTTTTGAAAACATTTCTTTTTATATTAAATGATTATTTTTATTATTTATAATCAATAGATAACCAATAAATGTGTGTAAACTACTTATTTTCATTAGTTATTTAGTACTATTCATAACTTTCAATCTAATTGTTAAGTGGTATATTAAAAAATAATGTTAACAATATTTTGTTGTTTAGTAAAGCACGGTCCGACATGTAACACAAGCTATAAAAGATATTAATTGTTGAATATAATGTAAGATAAATAGTTATTGTGTGTAGCATATTCTATTCAATAAAATGTTATTCTTTTATAATTATCAGGTTGTTACACTGAAAAATTCTAGATTTTAGAAAAAAAAATAAAGCATCAAACTCACTGGGAGTGTTAAGTGCTTGTGAGGTATAAGCCATATAGTCAATTGACTTACTATTCCATCAAAGAGTGTGGTTCGTAAAATTAGTCATGTGATCCGTATACTAACCATGTTAATATTTTAATGTGATACCACTTGATAATTCATCATGTGGTCAGTTGATATTTCATCATGAGGTCACTTGAGATTTCATCATTCCTTCACTTGATAATTCATCATGTTGTTGCTTGAAATTTCATCATGTTATCACTTGAGATTTCATCATGCGGTATCTTCAAAAAATACATTATGTGTTATCTTCAAACATAACTCATGTGGTTACTTGATAATTCATCATGTGGAAGGTTATATATTAATTCATGTAGTAGGCAGGATATTAAGTCATTCAAAATGATGGATATTTGAATATGGTTAGGTTGTAAGAAATAAAATTGTGGTCACTTGTGATTCCATCATGCGGTAACATTAAAAACCAACATGTTGTCACTTCACATCATAATATTTGGTGATTTTTTAGACTATATAAATATAAAATTTATAATTTTATCTAGATTAAATAAATTTATATACATCAAAGAATCCATCATTCCAACTTCTGTAAAAAATGGTATTTATGAAAAATAGTAACACAAATAAACAAAAAATATACTTTAAAAAACCTGAAAATTTACAGAGATTCAATCCATTTTTAGAGTATCTAAATGGAAATTTCAGACATCCTCATAGTTAAATGACATAAAAATAAATCTATTTTATATGAAAAAAACTCACAAATATGATCCGTGTAACTCGTGTTATCATATAATAACAAAATAAAACTATAAAATGAAAATTGATGTACAACCAAAAACATGTTGTAAGTTCAAATCAAATTACAAACATTTAGAGACCTATTTAGACATTATCGACGTTATAGAAAATGTACATAATATTCTTATATTTTATATGAAATAGTATTTCTAAAACTAAAATCAACATATCTCAAGATATAATAAAAATATACTGAGGAATTGTAAAATGGGTTCTAAGAAATTACGAGTAATTGAAAATATTATGATGAATTACAATATTCAAAAAAACTAAAATATAAAAACAGAACAATAATCTCCCAACAGAGGTGTTCCGACTAGTAGTTCAGTCCTCATGATCTCTTATAATTGAGGTCACCGAGTGATAACTTCATGAGAATATGTCTCAATGATTATGATACCCTGCCCCTAAAAGCTCAACATCATTTATGTCCCATAAAATTAATGTATCTAATCTTAATTACATATGTTTAATATTACTATCATAGTATCTTAATGTGAATAAACCAGTATCACAAGATGACCAAAACATAAAATACCATATCAAAACAAAACTGTAGATATATATTGCTAAAGTAAGTGCCAACTGTCATAATGTAACTCAAAATTAAAGACACTGAAAACTTATTAGAGGGTCCTAAACCACATCTATTTCAATTATCCATGTTTCATCCCTACTCAGACATGTAACACAGAGCCCTTACCCTTATCCTATCCAACAACCATGAATTCTATTCAAGTACTGATCTGGTAGCCTGAGTTGGGTGTGATTATAAATAAATGGGCCGCCACCAATATTGTCTAAAATAATATCCATTCAATACATTGTTTACATTTGTATAAAGAATAAATCACAAACAATAAGGTAAATAGTTTTCAGTATTCAAATATTATTTCTTTAACCACATAACACTTTCAGGTTCCTGAGGACACCCTAATAATATCATATATCTGAATGTCATTATTACCATTCATAATTAATAAAAGAATTCCCATGTTACCATTGATATTTCATACTTGAAATCCCATATTACCATTCATATTTCATAATTTAATGCCCATGTTACAATTAATATTTCATAATTTAAGACTTAATGTCATTATTACCTTTCATCATTTCAAAATTGAAATACCATCTTACCATTCATAATTTTATGACTAAATTTCCATGTTACCACTCATAAACATATAATTAATTCAAAAATCAAT
Source organism: Viscum album (assembly GCA_963277665.1). Lineage (NCBI taxonomy): Eukaryota > Viridiplantae > Streptophyta > Magnoliopsida > Santalales > Viscaceae > Viscum > Viscum album. The sequence continues at coordinate 595,802,830 of OY728134.1, read as the reverse complement.
TATAGACATAAATTTCATTACTAATTCACTAATTAGTTAATCATACTAATTCCATTAATTATTTCACTAAATAATTAATCATATCAATCCCATTAATTAATTAAACAATTAATTAATCATCCCAATATCAGTAATAATTCAAAAAATATTTTATCATGTAATTAACAATAATTAATTCCTCAATTAATTATGCACGTTGATCCAATTAATTAATTCACTAATTAATTAATCAATATCAACAAATTCAATATCCCATAACTAATGTCATAATTAATTAACTCAAATTATCATTCTCACTATCTCATTATTAATTCCACAATTAATTACCCAATTCACAATCACAATATTTCATAGTTAATTAAATAATAAATTTTCTCAATTCACAGATCTCCATATCTCATAATTAATTCTACAATTAATTATCTCAAATCTTTAATCACAAATATCCCCAATTTCAAATCTCTCGTAATTAATTAATTCAATCAGGAACTTAATTTATAAAAATATAATAGAAATTATACAATTACATACACATAATTGAAATCAAGTATTTGGGATTTCAATGATAGAACACCTACCTCAATTTGGGGGCAATGCCCTCCAATGGAATAATCCCCAAATTTGTGCAGAATAATAGAGTAGAATGAGATCTGTATCTACAACCCTAAATCAAGATTGAACAAATCAAGATCCCTTAAATATAGATCTATATCCACAAGCTTATATTTAGATTCACAAAACTATATCTAAATCTAACTAAAATAGGGAATAAAATCCCTATAATAGATGGGAGAAGAATGAGAAAGAGAAAGGAAACCACACAATATAAGATCCTCTTACCGGGGGGTGCAGATCTTCAATATGGGATTTAAATAACCATGAACGGAAGTCGGAATAGATTTTAATCCCTCCAAGAGGCATTGGAATTTAGTGAAATCGATTATGGATGGAGGTAGTGCATTTAAGGGTATAAGATTGGGGGTTCAAGAATTATTTTAATAAAATTCAGGGATTAAAATCCCATAAGCATAGTTTGCTGCTCGAGGTGCACAGTTTCCTCTAACTATGCTCCATAAATGTGCACCTCTTCTAGGGGTGATTTCTCCTTCTAGGTTTCACATGTTGACAAATTGTGCACCAGCTATACAAAACCCCTCTGTTTAAGGTTTCACAATTTGCTAGGCCCGGGCGCACTGTTAGGGAAACCCGCACGCCAACTGTATACTACCCTCTTTCTTCCATTTTTTTAACTTTCACCCAAACACACCCCAAGTTAAAACCCACATGAAAATTAATCGAAACATATAAAAATGTTACCTATAAATGTGATTAAGGAATATTCCGAAACGTTTGGGGTTTTACAATCTCCCCAACTTATAACTGATCATCCTCGAGCTGTACTCCCAAGAATATCTAAAATTTTGAGTCAAAAATATCAGTACATTGAGATATTATATCTTCTTCAATATCAAAAGATTATTCCTACACACATGCATGTTTACAAAATACACAAACTATCATCATGGTATTTTACCACAACACATTCTCACTGTAATCTAAAACAAGTGTCGGATGCTCCTTAAAGGACATATCTATCTCACGATAAAAATCATCCACATAGATCACATGAGAAGGTTCAGGGTGATACCTCTAAAGTTATGACACATGGAAATTATCATGAATTGCACTATATCTTTGTGGAAGAGCCAATCAGTATGCCACTAGACCAATTCTCTCTACAACCTCAAATGGTCCAATGAACCTGGGTGCCAACTTTCCCTTCCTATGTATACTACGGTGAACCAATCTAGGAAACAACTAAAATAATACACAATCACCCTATGTAAACTCTAGGGTTCATCAATGTCTATCAAAACATGAATTCTATCTACTCTAAGATGTATCTGTATAGTTTTGAATCAATTGTACCTGCTCTGATTTCTCTTTCACAAGGCTAGGTCCCAATAGCTTAGACTCACCTACCTCTATCCATCATAGAGGTGATATGTATGGCCTACCATAAAGAAACTCATATGGTTCTATCTATATAGTTTCTTGATAACTGTTGTTATAGGTGAACTCCACTAGTTCCAGTTGCTTCTCCCAAGACCCACCAAAGTCTAGAACACATGCTCATAGCATATCCTCAAGAACATGTATAGTACACTCAGATTTCCCATCTATTCGTGGGTGGAAATCCATACTAAAAAAATTGTACCCAATGCCTTCTATAATCCCTTATATTAGAATGACATAAAACATGAGTCATGGTCTAAAACAATAGTTTGTGGCACCCTGTGCAGATAGAATATCTGTTAAACATACATATCTCCAAGATTCTCCACTGAGAAAGTCTAATGTATAAGAAAGAAATGTGCTAACTTTGTTCGTTTTTCCTCTATAACCCAAATAAATCCATTCTTACTAGGATCCCTTAGGAGACCAACCAAAAATTAATGTTTATTTCATCCCATTTTCATTTTGTAATGGAAAATTAATGTAATAAACCTATGGGTCCTTGATTCTCATCCTTCACTTACTGACAGGTGTAGCATCTTGTCACTCACCCTGTTATCTCCTTTTTCATGCCTGACCACAAAAAATGTCAACATAGGTCATGGTACGTTTTTTCACACCTGGATGTACTTACCACATCGAGGCATGAAACTCAAACATCATATCCTCTTGTATTCTCATAGTAACAATAACCCAATCCCTAACATATATTATCTTATCCTCACCTATGATCTAATCTGAAGGTGAGTCACCACCTTCAAGGATTTCTCTGAAGGATAAACACTCCAGATCCTCATACAACATATCTCTGATTCAACTAAAAAGTTTGAAATCCACTAAAATTGATACCATAATCATATAATCCCGACTCTCCAAAACCACAATGGTTATCTCAGTCAATAGAGTCATCATCTTCCAATCAGAAATAGACTACTAAATAGCCTGAGTCTGAGTTTACTTTCTTAAATAATCAACAAAAATATTTCCTTTTCCGTTCATATATGCCAGCTCAAAATCAAATGTCTTCATATAATTATCCCATCTAAGATACTATATATTCAAATCTCACAATGAAAATATGTACATTAAGCTCTTGTGATCCGTATAAATAGTGAACTTTTCACCCAATAGGTAATGTTTCCAACACTTTAAATCATAAAATGTAGGACCCCAAAACACCCTAAGAGGGGAAGGGTGAATCAGGGAGTCAATTTTTTTTAAAGTGAAGGATCTTGTTCCAATGTTGGTAGGAACTTGTTAAACTTGTATGATGGATTTGAGCATTAATAAAACAATCACTTGTAGAAAGACAATGCAACACTTTTACTTGGTTCACCACTAAGGGCTACATCTAAAGATCATACACTGACAGTGTGTAGGATGTACCAAAATACACTAATCTTCACTAGATTTGGAATACATAAGTTTCGTCATAGTCACTCTATTCCCGACACTATACCTTTACAATAATTCAGGTATAGCTCACTGTATCCCTCAAAACACTTCTTTTGACTCCCCCTTGCTCACTATTATGGGTGAAGTCTTACTCAGTTTATTGACTTGGCGGTATATTCAATAGATTATATTGAATTCTTTGTCTCTATCCAGCATGAGAAAATACTTACATCAAAATCTTGAATTGATGCACTTGAAATAATTGATCAAACAAATGAGATATCTAAATCCTATAAGAAGATCAACACAACACTTGCATGCAACACCTGATCTTGCATGCAAGATTTTTAATTTGTCAAACAAGATGAATTTCTCACAAATATTAATTTCTTGAAACTCGTATCTTTTGTGAAACTACACCAAAGGGTTAACTTGGTATTTTCAAACTAAAGGAACACATTTTATGCAAGATTAACTCTATACAATTCTTTCATAGGAAAATCTTTTGTGTATTAGAGCTACCAGATATTCATTGGAAAATTCTCTAAGTCTTAATTAGGGGTATACATCTATTTATAGGCCTCAATGACCCTATGGATAAGTGCCTAATGTGTAACATAATATTATTTCCATGTGTGAAAAACACCTTTTGATGTCACATTTAGCACGTAAGGCTCTTCCACACAACCTCGTCTTTCACTCACATTCTTAAAACATTCAAGAACATTTCTCCATTGCCATATTTTAATGGAATTATATCTAAACATGAATTGTGCACAAGATTCCAAACCATCTTCAATTTCTTACACCACTCCCTTTTCCAAATTCAATTTTCTCCATTCTCCAATTTTTTGACCTAAAAAATTGGTAAATACTGGGAAACGATGACACCTTCAATATTGTTTCCTACTTGAACAGTAAGATCCCTTTACTTGAAAAATCTCTGATATTTCATGTAATTATTGACAACAAAAAATACAAACCTTGATCAATCCAGTGGGGATTGAAAAAAAACTAGGAAAAAAACTCTATTTTCATCAATTAATATCCTTAGTTCCAACATAAAAAACTACTGCAAACTTGAGGTCATGTGCAGGGTAATTCTATCCATGTGGCCTCAACTGTAGAGGCCCATACACCAAAACACGATATCCCAATATCAACATGGCTGCAAGACTTATCCCAGAAGTATCAAAATACACTGTATACTCCTCACCTAACTCATTTAGGATCAAAATTGGTGTTAATGTATACCACTTCTTCAAATCCTAGAAAGCATTATCACATTCCCCAGACCAAAAAAACATTATCCCCTTTTTGTTCAAGCATGAAATTGGCACTCTCAATTAGGAAAAGACCTGGATGAACCTCTAATAAAATCCAACCAACCCCATAATGTAATGGATTTCGAACACATTCTTGGGATACTCCCAAGAAACAACTAGCTAAACCTTTTCTGGGTCCACTAACTCCCCTTCATCCGATATGATGTGACCCAAGAAGTATACCTAATAAATCTGAAATAACACCTATATAGCTTAGAGTATAGTTGATTCTCTCTCATTGTACTCAGGATGATGTCTAGATATTAGGTATGATCGTCATGAGTCTTGGAGTAAACCAGGATTTAACCCACAAACACTACCAAAAATTGATCCAGGTTCAGATGAAATATTTTGTTCATCAAGGCCATAAACACTACCAGTACATTCTTCAACACAAATGGAATTATGAAGAACTCAAATATATCCCATACCTTCTTCTAAAATAATTCACCATTATATCATAAGGTCTAACTCTCAAGCGATGATACCCTAATCTCAAGTCAATCGTGGAGAAAAATCAAGCTCCCCTAAGCTAATACAAAATATCATTGATGCATGGAAGAGGATATCAGTTCTTAAATTTCATCTGGTTCATATTCTAGTAGTCAACACACAAGCGTAGAGTTTTTTCATCCTTATTTGTAAACAAAACTAGAGAACCCCAAGGAGACATACTCAATTTGATAAATCCTTTATCCTTTAACTCTTCCAGCTTATTCCTGAGCTCATGAAGGTCTGTTGGTTCCATTCTGTATGGTGGAATAGAAACTGGATCAACCATCGACATGAGCTCAATAGTAAATTCAATATCTCTTTCATATGGCAGCCCTGAGAAATATTTAGGAAACACATCCTGAAATCTGTCCACTATATGTGGAAATACATCCTTCTTTACACCTCCATCATCCAAAAACAAACTAGTAGCCTGGGTGGTAATCTGACCCAGTTGTTAGTGAACCTGATCTGCATGGCCCACCTTGATATCCCACTATCCATGGTGAATATTACTATCTCCCTTATCAAATGTAAAAGTCACTCTCCTCCAGAAAAAATCTATATGGGATTGGTATGCAACTAGCTAGTCCATACCCATAATTAGGTCAAATCCTGATATGTCAAGAATATAGAGATCCCATAGAAAATGATACTCCCCAACATCAAGATAACACCCCCTTCACAAAAATATTTCGGTAGACCATACTCCCCGAGGTGTGTATATCATTAACACCCCACTCATGAACTCCTCCACAAGGCTCAAAACATTTATCGGTTGGGGAAAATAAAGGAATGATAGGCACCAATATCAAATAAGGCACTATATAATTTATAACATATAAGAATAGTACCTCTCACTATCGATGTTTCATACTTACTATCCACAAGTGTAGGATGCACCACATGTAACTGTCTTTTCCCTCTTCCATATGATGTAGTATGACTCCCCTAAGTTTCACCACTATAATGGTATGGGAGTTATTTCTTAGAAGCTCCAAGTCCACTGACTCTACCTCTACGACCATTAGAAATTCATATTACAGCCTAAGATTCTGTAGAATATCCACTTCATACACTCTGATTCTTCCTTGTTTCACCCTCACTACCCATATATCATTGGGTCATAAAGAACTTTTGTAAATGTATCGTCTTTCCAAAAGACCGACACTCTATTGGTGGCTGGGGGAACTATATCTAGAAGTACCTGACCTACCACATTAGTGACAGATCACATGGTCAAGGACCTATGCAACTGAATCTCCCCCCTTGCTACTCCTCTTACTATCACCCGGACTAACATTCTCTTAATGACACTTCCTAGTCTCATAATTCGTACCTCCCGACCATCCAGTAATAACTATTTTCCCTTCAAAAGAATCCTTCTTTAGGTTACCCTCACCTATGAGATCCCAATCCACTACCTCAACAAACTTATTTAACTGAAATAGGTTAACTTAATAATTAATCTCACAATTAAGCATGTCCTGAAAATTCCTCATTGTACCTGTCTTGTCCCCTTCCAACATTGGAGAAAATCACTATAAATATATAAAACGTCCAGCATAGTCCATCATAGACATACTCCCCTGAGTCAACCTCGTGAACTCAGCTTCTCTCTCCTACCTCAGTGTCTCTAGATAAAAGTGCTCCAGGAACTTCTCAAAGAAGTCCTTCCATAACATATCATCAGACTATCCAGTCCATTCCTGAATGTCCCTCTAGCACTTTGATAATCATCATAGAATATAAGTAGCCAACATGACCCTCTCATCACTCGAAGTCTCCAAAAGTTTAAGTACGTTCTAGATAGACTCAACCCAGAACTCATATGCCTCAGGTCCACCCAATATAGTAAAATTAAAAGGATTCAGAAACTAAAAATACCTCGTCATGTCATACATGATCTTCTCAACCCTATCCAGGTCTCTTTCCATGAATTTCATAAAGCTGGAAAAGTTCTCTCAGAAATTCTCCCCAACTTCCTCAACGAGAACTATTGGTTGCCTAGGTAAGTTCCACTACTGGTAGATCATCCCCATCCATATCCTCCCATTATCCTCTCAAAAAGAGTCTTCATGGAGGCATATAACATTAATTTCAAACACACATATCAGGATACATAACACCACTTTATCACATTTATGTAAGTGGAAAACACAATAAGGGGAAATAAGTCCTTTTCCCCAAACCCCACCACACACTCAAAACATCAGTGTTATCACCAACCTTAACCACCCTACATCTAGGTCATGGTTAACAAAGGATAAACTCATTTTTATATTTATGTTTATCATTAGACACCCATTTATTCTCATATTTCACCATTTTACAATCTCAATTTCACATTATTCATGTTCTCATTTTAATTTCAAAAGAAAGAAAAAATAGTTCAAGTTCCAAAAATTACCCAAAACCCATTTTCTTGTGTTTTCCTAAAATGAAGAATTACACAAAATAATCCTAATTGCCTAGATGATACATGAAAATTTTACTCTTTTGACATGTCGGGACATGATTAAAATCTCAATAAATCTCAAAAATAATAATCACATCACACAAGAAGTGTGTCACCTAAGGTGAAAAATAATTAAACTATAATAGAAAATACCAATAACAGTATTCCCACTAAGGGTACATTGGTTATCCCCCATACACGTGTTAGCTACTCCCATGCATGATCTCATAAACAAGGCTTGTGTAACATCTCGACTTGGGTGCCACACACTGGTGCCCCAAGCCAGTTGGTCACATGAACTCAAGTGTGCCTCTCCATAAACCAGAGGTTGCCAACTAGTAGCGAGGGTATATTATCGATCATGGGGAAACTATACGCTATTTTTTCATCAGAGTAACACACCAGTAGAAATAGGTGAATAGTATCCAATAACATATAACCATAACCCAAAATATACCAATATCACATGATGACCAAAACTGGTGGTACATTATCAAACTGAACAATACATTTGTCATGATAATGTACATGCCAAGTGTAAAAAATTCAACTCAAAAGTAAATACACTGATGACTAACAAGTATGTCCCAAACAAAATATAGTTCCCTCATCCATGATCTATCCCATATCATCCATCTAACACAGGGACTTTACCCTTAACCTGTCCAGAAACCACAAACTCTATTCGGGTACCGATCAGAAAGTCCATGTATTGTGTGAGTACAACTCAATAGGCTACTACCAATGGCGTTTAAAAAAATAACCAATAAATTGAAAGTGTATAGTGTTTTATAAAGAGATAATTATAATCTATAAGTAAACAATTATCTCATTATCAATTAATCTTTATTTAACAACATAAACCCTTGGGTTCTCTTTGACTCCCTTACCTCAATGCGTGCTTCAGATCATGTGGGAGCCCAAAGTATTCCCAGGTGATATCATATCTCAATACCTACTTTAAATAATGCTAGTGCCTAAAGTATTACCAGGTGATATCATATCTCAACAACTACTTCAACTCATGTCGGAGCCCAATGTATTCCCAAGTGAGGTCATATCTTGTAATTCCATTATTACCATTCTTTAATTCATACTTTCATTCGCATATTACTATTCGTAATTCACACAATATAATGAGCATGCTCCCATTCTTTAATTCATACTATAATTTCCCTTTCACCATTCATACTTCACACAATAGAATGGATATGTTCCCATTCCTTAATTTATACTTGACTTCCCATGTTACCATTCATACTTCACACAATATAATGTCTGTGTTCTCATTCTCAATTCCAAAACTAAATGATTATGTAACCATTCATAATTTCACAAGAAACTGACCATGTTACCATTCATAAACTCATAATTAACTCAATAATTAATTATCCACTCCAATTCCATTACTAATTAGAAAAATATTTAAACAAAAAAATTCTATTAGTTAAATCAATAAATAACTAATCACATCAATAACATTAATTAATTGAAAAATTAATTAATCATATGAATTCCTCTAGTTAATTTGAACAATTAACTAATCATAACAAGAATATTAATTAATTCCACAATTAATTAATCACATCAATTCCTCTAGTCAATTCATCAATTAACTAATCACATCAATAATTTTAATTAATTCACTAAATAAATTAATCACTTCAGTTTAATAATTTACCCAACACATCAATTACCCTAGTTAATTAAATAATAAACTAATCACATAAATAGTATTAATTAATTAGATAATTATTTAATCACATCAAATACATTAATTAATTCAACAATTAATTAATCACTTTAATTTTTTTAGTCAATTCAACAATTAACTAAACACATAAATCACTCTTCAATTAATTTTACAAATAATTATCCATGTCAATTGAATTAATTAATTCACAATTAACTAATCACAATACTTTCATTAATTAATTCAACAATTAATTACTCCCAATATTTAATTCTACAACTAAATAATCATGTTACTTATATTAATTAATTAATCAATTATTTAATCTTATCAATCCCACTATTTAATTCAACATTTAATTCAACAATTAAATAATCACATTACTTCCATTAAATACTTCATCAATAATTTAATCCCATAAATTTCATTAATTTATTACACAATTAATTAATCTCTTTTTATTCCATTAATTAATTAAAGAATTAATTAATTCGTCAATTCCATTAATTAATTACATAATTAATTAATCCCATTCAATTACATTAATTAATTCCATAATTAATTAATCTATTTCAAAATATAAAATTTCTAATAATTAATTTATAAATTAATTATTTCAACTAAACAAAATAATATTACCAACTAATTTGTTAATTAATTATTCCAACTCAATCAAATTACTATCCCCAATTAATTCCTAGATTAACTCAATCAATTCAATATCCCTATTATTAATTTCACCATTAATTATCCCTATTCATGATATCATTATCTCATAATTAATTCCACCATTAATTATCTCAATTCAAGATATCATTATCCCATAATTAATTCCACCATTAATTATCGCAATTCAAGATATCTATATCACATAATTAATTCCACCATTAATTATCTCAATTCAAGATATATATACCACAATGGTTATCTCAGTCAATAGAGTCATCATCTTCCAATCAGAAATAGACTACTAAATAGCCTGAGTCTCAGTTTACTTTCTTAAATAATCAACAAAAATATTTCCTTTTCCGTTCATATATGCCAGCTCAAAATCAAATGTCTTCATATAATTATCCCATCTAAGATACTATATATTCAAATCTCACAATGAAAATATGTACATTAAGCTCTTGTGATCCGTATAAATAGTGAACTTTTTACCCAATAGGTAATGTTTCCAACACTTTAAATCATAAAATGTAGGACCCCAAAACACCCTGAGAGGGGAAGGGTGAATCAGGGAGTCAATTTTTTTTAAAGTGAAGGATCTTGTTCCAATGTTGGTAGGAACTTGTTAAACTTGTATGATGGATTTGAGCATTAATAAAACAATCACTTGTAGAAAGACAATGCAACACTTTTACTTGGTTCACCACTAAGGGCTACATCTAAAGATCATACACTGACAGTGTGTATGATGTACCAAAATACACTAATCTTCACTAGATTTGGAATACATAAGTTTCGTCATAGTCACTCTATTCCCGACACTATACCTTTACAATAATTCAGGTATAGCTCACTGTATCCCTCAAAACACTTCTTTTGACTCCCCCTTGCTCACTATTATGGGTGAAGTCTTACTCAGTTTATTGACTTGGCGGTATATTCAATAGATTATATTGAATTCTTTGTCTCTATCCAGCATGAGAAAATACTTACATCAAAATCTTGAATTGATGCACTTGAAATCATTGATCAAACAAATGAGATATCTAAATCCTATAAGAAGATCAACACAACACTTGCATGCAACACCTGATCTTGCATGCAAGATTTTTAATTTGTCAAACAAGATGAATTTCTCACAAATATTAATTTCTTGAAACTCGTATCTTTTGTGAAACTACACCAAAGGGTTAACTTGGTATTTTCAGACTAAAGGAACACATTTCATGCAAGATTAACTCTATACAATTCTTTCATAGGAAAATCTTTTGTGTATTAGAGCTACCAGATATTCATTGGAAAATTCTCTAAGTCTTAATTAGGGGTATACATCTATTTATAGGCCTCAATGACCCTATGGATAAGTGCCTAATGTGTAACATAATATTATTTCCATGTGTGAAAAACACCTTTTGATGTCACATTTAGCACGTAAGGCTCTTCCACACAACCCCGTCTTTCACTCACATTCTTAAAACATTCAAGAACATTTCTCCATTGCCATATTTTAATGGAATTATATCTAAACATGAATTGTGCACAAGATTCCAAACCATCTTCAATTTCTTACACCACTCCCTTTTCCAAATTCAATTTTCTCCATTCTCCAATTTTTTGACCTAAAACATTGGTAAATACTGGGAAACGATGACACCTTCAATATTGTTTCCTACTTGAACAGTAAGATCCCTTTACTTGAAAAATCTCTGATATTTCATGTAATTATTGACAACAAAAAATACAAACCTTGATCAATCCAGTGGGGATTGAAAAAAAATAGGAAAAAAACTCTATTTTCATCAATTAATATCCTTAGTTCCAACGTAAAAAACTACTGCAAACTTGAGGTCATGTGTAGGGTAATTCTATCCATGTGGCCTCAACTGTAGAGGCCCATACACCAAAACACGATATCCCAATATCAACATGGCTTCAAGACTTATCCCAGAAGTATCAAAATACACTGTATACTCCTCACCTAACTCATTTAGGATCAAAATTGGTGTTAATGTATACCACTTCTTCAAATCCTAGAAAGCATTATCACATTCCCCAGACCAAAAAAACATTATCCCCTTTTTGTTCAAGCATGAAATTGGCACTCTCAATTGGGAAAAGACCTAGATGAACCTCTAATAAAATCCAACCAACCCCATAATGTAATGGATTTCGAACACATTCTTGGGATACTCCCAAGAAACAACTAGCTAAACCTTTTCAGGGTCCACTAACTCCCCTTCATCCGATATGATGTGACCCAAGAAGTATACCTAATAAATCTGAAATAACACCTATATAGCTTAGAGTATAGTTGATTCTCTCTCATTGTACTCAGGATGATGTCTAGATATTAGGTATGATCGTCATGAGTCTTGGAGTAAACCAAGATTTAACCCACAAACACTACCAAAAATTGATCCAGGTTCAGATGAAATATTTTGTTCATCAAGGCCATAAACACTACCAGTACATTCTTCAACACAAATGGAATTATGAAGAACTCATATATATCCCATACCTTCTTCTAAAATAATTCACCATTATATCATAAGGTCTAACTCTCAAGCGATGATACCCTAATCTCAAGTCAATCGTGGAGAAAAATCAAGCTCCCCTAAGCTAATACAAAATATCATTGATGCATGGAAGAGGATATCAGTTCTTAAATTTCATCTGGTTCATATTCTAGTAGTCAACACACAAGCGTAGAGTTTTTTCATCCTTATTTGTAAACAAAACTAGAGAACCCCAAGGAGACATACTCAATTTGATAAATCCTTTATCCTTTAACTCTTCCAGCTGATTCCTGAGCTCATGAAGGTCTGTTGGTTCCATTCTGTATGGTGGAATAGAAACTGGATCAACCATCGACATGAGCTCAATATTAAATTCAATATCTCTTTCATATGGCAGCCCTGAGAAATATTTAGGAAACACATCCTGAAATCTGTCCACTATATGTGGAAATACATCCTTCTTTACACCTCCATCATCCAAAAACAAACTAGTAGCCTGGGTGGTAATCTGACCCAGTTGTTAGTGAACCTGATCTGCATGGCCCACCTTGATATCCCACTATCCATGGTGAATATTACTATCTCCCTTATCAAATGTAAAAGTCACTCTCCTCCAGAAAAAATCTATATGGGATTGGTATGCAACTAGCTAGTCCATACCCATAATTAGGTCAAATCCTGATATGTCAAGAATATAGAGATCCCATAGAAAATGATACTCCCCAACATCAAGATAACACCCCCTTCACAAAAATATTTCGGTAGACCATACTCCCCGAGGTGTGTATATCATTAACACCCCACTCATGAACTCCTCCACAAGGCTCAAAACATTTATCGGTTGGGGAAAATAAAGGAATGATAGGCACCAATATCAAATAAGGCACTATATAATTTATAACATATAAGAATAGTACCTCTCACTATCGATGTTTCATACTTACTATCCACAAGTGTAGGATGCACCACATGTAACTGTCTTTTCCCTATTCCATATGATGTAGTATGACTCCCCTAAGTTTCACCACTATAATGGTATGGGAGTTCTTTCTTAGAAGCTCCAAGTCCACTGACTCTACCTCTACGACCATTAGAAATTCATATTACAGCCTAAGATTCTGTAGAATATCCACTTCATACACTCTGATTCTTCCTTGTTTCACCCTCACTACCCATATATCATTGGGTCATAAAGAACTTTTGTAAATGTATCGTCTTTCCAAAAGACCGACACTCTATTGGTGGCTGGGGGAACTATATCTAGAAGTACCTGACCTACCACATTAGTGACAGATCACATGGTCAAGGACCTATGCAACTGAATCTCCCCCCTTGCTACTCCTCTTACTATCACCCGGACTAACATTCTCTTAATGACACTTCCTAGTCTCATAATTCGTACCTCCCGACCATCCAGTAATAACTATTTTTCCTTCAAAAGAATCCTTCTTTAGGTTACCCTCACCTATGAGATCCCAATCCACTACCTCAACAAACTTATTTAACTGAAATAGGTTAACTTAATAATTAATCTCACAATTAAGCATGTCCTGAAAATTCCTCATTGTACCTGTCTTGTCCCCTTCCAACATTGGAGAAAATCACTATAAATATATAAAACGTCCAGCATAGTCCATCATAGACATACTCCCCTGAGTCAACCTCGTGAACTCAGCTGCTCTCTCCTACCTCAGTGTCTCTAGATAAAAGTGCTCCAGGAACTTCTCCAAGAAGTCCTTCCATAACATATCATCAGACTATCCAGTCCATTCCTGAATGTCCCTCTAGCACTTTGATAATCATCATAGAATATAAGTAGCCAACATGACCCTCTCATCACTCGAAGTCTCCAAAAGTTTAAGTACGTTCTAGATAGACTCAACCCAGAACTCATATGCCTCAGGTCCACCCACTATAGTAAAATTAAAAGGATTCAGAAACTAAAAATACCTCGTCATGTCATACATGATCTTCTCAACCCTATCCAGGTCTCTTTCCATGAATTTCATAAAGCTGGAAAAGTTCTCTCAGAAATTCTCCCCAACTTCCTCAACGAGAACTATTGGTTGCCTAGGTAAGTTCCACTACTGGTAGATCATCCCCATCCATATCCTCCCATTATCCTCTCAAAAAGAGTCTTCATGGAGTCATATAACATTAATTTCAAACACACATATCAGGATACATAACACCACTTTATCACATTTATGTAAGTGGAAAACACAATAAGGGTAAATAAGTCCTTTTCCCCAAACCCCACCACACGCTCAAAACATCAGTGTTATCACCAACCTTAACCACCCTACATCTAGGTCATGGTTAACAAAGGATAAACTCATTTTTATATTTATGTTTATCATTAGACACCCATTTATTCTCATATTTCACCATTTTACAATCTCAATTTCACATTATTCATGTTCTCATTTTAATTTCACAAGAAAGAAAAAATAGTTCAAGTCCCAAAAATTACCCAAAACCCATTTTCTTGTGTTTTCCTAAAATGAAGAATTACACAAAATAATCCTAATTGCCAAGATGATACATGAAAATTTTACTCTTTTGACATGTCGGGACATGATTAAAATCTCAATAAATCTCAAAAATAATAATCACATCACACAAGAAGTGTGTCACCTAAGGTGAAAAATAATTAAACTATAATAGCAAATACCAATAACAGTATTCCCACTAAGGGTACATTGGTTATCCCCCATACACGTGTTAGCTACTCCCATGCATGATCTCATAAACAAGGCTTGTGTAACATCCCGACTTGGGTGCCACACACTGGTGCCCCAAGCCGGTTGGTCACATGAACTCAAGTGTGCCTCTCCATAAACCAGAGGTTGCCAACTAGTAGCGAGCGTATATTATCGATCATGGGGAAACTATACTCTATTTTTTCATCAGAGTAACACACCAGTAGAAATAGGTGAATAGTATCCAATAACATATAACCATAACCCAAAATATACCAATATCACATGATGACCAAAACTGGTGGTACATTATCAAACTGAACAATACATTTGTCATGATAATGTACATGCCAAGTGTAAAAAATTCAACTCAAAAGTAAATACACTGATGACTAACAAGTATGTCCCAAACAAAATATAGTTCCCTCATCCATGATCTATCCCATATCATCCATCTAACACAGGGACTTTACCCTTAACCTGTCCAGAAACCACAAACTCTATTCAGGTACCGATCAGAAAGTCCATGTATTGTGTGAGTACAACTCAATAGGCTACTACCAATGGCGTTTAAAAAAATAACCAATAAATTGAAAGTGTATAGTGTTTTATAAAGAGATAATTATAATCTATAAGTAAACAATTATCTCATTATCAATTAATCTTTATTTAACAACATAAACCCTTGGGTTCTCTTTGACTCCCTTACCTCAATGCGTGCTTCAGATCATGTGGGAGCCCAAAGTATTCCCAGGTGATATCATATCTCAATACCTACTTTAGATAATGCTAGTGCCTAAAGTATTACCAGGTGATATCATATCTCAACAACTACTTCAACTCATGTCGGAGCCCAATGTATTCCCAAGTGAGGTCATATCTTGTAATTCCATTATTACTATTCTTTAATTCATACTTTCATTCGCATATTACTATTCGTAATTCACACAATATAATGAGCATGCTCCCATTCTTTAATTCATACTATAATTTCCATTTCACCATTCATACTTCACACAATAGAATGGATATGTTCCCATTCCTTAATTTATACTTTACTTCCCATGTTACCATTCATACTTCACACAATATAATGTCTGTGTTCTCATTCTCAATTCCAAAACTAAATGATTATGTAACCATTCATAATTTCACAAGAAACTGACCATGTTACCATTCATAAACTCATAATTAACTCAATAATTAATTATCCACTCCAATTCCATTACTAATTAGAAAAATATTTAAACAAAAAAAATTCCATTAGTTAAATCAATAAATAACTAATCACATCAATAACATTAATTAATTGAAAAATTAATTAATCATATGAATTCCTCTAGTTAATTTGAACAATTAACTAATCATAACAAGAATATTAATTAATTCCACAATTAATTAATCACATCAATTCCTCTAGTCAATTCATCAATTAACTAATCACATCAATAATTTTAATTAATTCACTAAATAAATTAATCACTTCAGTTTAATAATTTACCCAACACATCAATTACCCTAGTTAATTAAATAATAAACTAATCACATAAATAGTATTAATTAATTAGATAATTATTTAATCACATCAAATACATTAATTAATTCAACAATTAATTAATCACTTTAATTTTTTTAGTCAATTCAACAATTAACTAAACACATAAATCACTCTTCAATTAATTTTAAAAATAATTATCCATGTCAATTGAATTAATTAATTCACAATTAACTAATCACAATACTTTCATTAATTAATTCAACAATTAATTACTCCCAGTATTTAATTCTATAACTAAATAATCATGTTACTTATATTAATTAATTAATCAATTATTTAATCTTATCAATCCCACTATTTAATTCAACATTTAATTCAACAATTAAATAATCACATTACTTCCATTAAATACTTCATCAATAATTTAATCCCATAAATTTCATTAATTTATTACACAATTAATTAATCTCTTTTTATTCCATTAATTAATTAAAGAATTAATTAATTCGTCAATTCCATTAATTAATTACATAATTAATTAATCCCATTCAATTACATTAATTAATTCCATAATTAATTAATCTATTTCAAAATATAAAAATTCTAATAATTAATTTATAAATTAATTATTTCAACTAAACAAAATAATATTACCAACTAATTTGTTAATTAATTATTCCAACTCAATCAAATTACTATCCCCAATTAATTCCTAGATTAACTCAATCAATTCAATATCCCTATTATTAATTTCACCATTAATTATCCCTATTCATGATATCATTATCTCATAATTAATTCCACCATTAATTATCTCAATTCAAGATATCATTATCCCATAATTAATTCCACCATTAATTATCGCAATTCAAGATATCTATATCACATAATTAATTCCACCATAATTATCTCAATTAAAGATATATATACAACAATGGTTATCTCAGTCAATAGAGTCATCATCTTCCAATCAGAAATAGACTACTAAATAGCCTGAGTCTGAGTTTACTTTCTTAAATAATCAACAAAAATATTTCCTTTTCCGTTCATATATGCCAGCTCAAAATCAAATGTCTTAATATAATTATCCCATCTAAGATACTATATATTCAAATCTCACAATGAAAATATGTACATTAAGCTCTTGTGATCCGTATAAATAGTGAACTTTTCACCCAATAGGTAATGTTTCCAACACTTTAAATCATAAAATGTAGGACCCCAAAACACCCTGAGAGGGGAAGGGTGAATCAGGGAGTCAATTTTTTTTAAAGTGAAGGATCTTGTTCCAATGTTGGTAGGAACTTGTTAAACTTGTATGATGGATTTGAGCATTAATAAAACAATCACTTGTAGAAAGACAATGCAACACTTTTACTTGGTTCACCACTAAGGGCTACATCTAAAGATCATACACTGACAGTGTGTAGGATGTACCAAAATACACTAATCTTCACTAGATTTGGAATACATAAGTTTCGTCATAGTCACTCTATTCCCGACACTATACCTTTACAATAATTCAGGTATAGCTCACTGTATCCCTCAAAACACTTATTTTGACTCCCCCTTGCTCACTATTATGGGTGAAGTCTTACTCAGTTTATTGACTTGGCGGTATATTCAATAGATTATATTGAATTCTTTGTCTCTATCCAGCATGAGAAAATACTTACATCAAAATCTTGAATTGATGCACTTGAAATCATTGATCAAACAAATGATATATCTAAATCCTATAAGAAGATCAACACAACACTTGCATGCAACACCTGATCTTGCATGCAAGATTTTTAATTTGTCAAACAAGATGAATTTCTCACAAATATTAATTTCTTGAAACTCGTATCTTTTGTGAAACTACACCAAAGGGTTAACTTGGTATTTTCAGACTAAAGGAACACATTTCATGCAAGATTAACTCTATACAATTCTTTCATAGGAAAATCTTTTGTGTATTAGAGCTACCAGATATTCATTGGAAAATTCTCTAAGTCTTAATTAGGGGTATACATCTATTTATAGGCCTCAATGACCCTATGGATAAGTGCCTAATGTGTAACATAATATTATTTCCATGTGTGAAAAACACATTTTGATGTCACATTTAGCACGTAAGGCTCTTCCACACAACCTCGTCTTTCACTCACATTCTTAAAACATTCAAGAACATTTCTCCATTGCCATATTTTAATGGAATTATATCTAAACATGAATTGTGCACAAGATTCCAAACCATCTTCAATTTCTTACACCACTCCCTTTTCCAAATTCAATTTTCTCCATTCTCCAATTTTTTGACCTAAAAAATTGGTAAATACTGGGAAACGATGACACCTTCAATATTGTTTCCTACTTGAACTGTAAGATCCCTTTACTTGAAAAATCTCTGATATTTCATGTAATTATTGACAACAAAAAATACAAACCTTGATCAATCCAGTGGGGATTGAAAAAAAATAGGAAAAAAACTCTATTTTCATCAATTAATATCCTTAGTTCCAACGTAAAAAACTACTGCAAACTTGAGGTCATGTGTAGGGTAATTCTATCCATGTGGCCTCAACTGTAGAGGCCCATACACCAAAACACGATATCCCAATATCAACATGGCTGCAAGACTTATCCCAGAAGTATCAAAATACACTGTAGACTCCTCACCTAACTCATTTAGGATCAAAATTGGTGTTAATGTATACCACTTCTTCAAATCCTAGAAAGCATTATCACATTCCCCAGACCAAAAAAACATTATCCCCTTTTTGTTCAAGCATGAAATTGGCACTCTCAATTGGGAAAAGACCTGGATGAACCTCTAATAAAATCCAACCAACCCCATAATGTAATGGATTTCGAACACATTCTTGGGATACTCCCAAGAAACAACTAGCTAAACCTTTTCTGGGTCCACTAACTCCCCTTCATCTGATATGATGTGACCCAAGAAGTATACCTAATAAATCTGAAATAACACCTATATAGCTTAGAGTATAGTTGATTCTCTCTCATTGTACTCAGGATGATGTCTAGATATTAGGTATGATCGTCATGAGTCTTGGAGTAAACCAAGATTTAACCCACAAACACTACCAAAAATTGATCCAGGTTCAGATGAAATATTTTGTTCATCAAGGCCATAAACACTACCAGTACATTCTTCAACACAAATGGAATTATGAAGAACTCATATATATCCCATACCTTCTTCTAAAATAATTCACCATTATATCATAAGGTCTAACTCTCAAGCGATGATACCCTAATCTCAAGTCAATCGTGGAGAAAAATCAAGCTCCCCTAAGCTAATAAAAAATATCATTGATGCATGGAAGAGGATATCAGTTCTTAAATTTCATCTGGTTCATATTCTAGTAGTCAACACACAAGAGTAGAGTTTTTTCATCCTTATTTGTAAACAAAACTAGAGAACCCCAAGAAGAGATACTCAATTTGATAAATCCTTTATCCTTTAACTCTTCCAGCTGATTCCTGAGCTCATGAAGGTCTGTTGGTTCCATTCTGTATGGTGGAATAGAAACTGGATCAACCATCGACATGAGCTCAATAGTAAATTCAATATCTCTTTCATATGGCAGCCCTGAGAAATATTTAGGAAACACATCCTGAAATCTGTCCACTATATGTGGAAATACATCCTTCTTTACACCTCCATCATCCAAAAACAAACTAGTAGCCTGGGTGGTAATCTGACCCAGTTGTTAGTGAACCTGATCTGCATGGCCCACCTTGATATCCCACTATCCATGGTGAATATTACTATCTCCCTTATCAAATGTAAAAGTCACTCTCCTCCAGAAAAAATCTATATGGGATTGGTATGCAACTAGCTAGTCCATACCCATAATTAGTTCAAATCCTGATATGTCAAGAATATAGAGATCCCATAGAAAATGATACTCCCCAACATCAAGATAACACCCCCTTCACAAAAATATTTCGGTAGACCATACTCCCCGAGGTGTGTATATCATTAACACCCCACTCATGAACTCCTCCACAAGGCTCAAAACATTTATCGGTTGGGGAAAATAAAGGAATGATAGGCACCAATATCAAATAAGGCACTATATAATTTATAACATATAAGAATAGTACCTCTCACTATCGATGTTTCATACTTACTATCCACAAGTGTAGGATGCACCACATGTAACTGTCTTTTCCCTCTTCCATATGATGTAGTATGACTCCCCTAAGTTTCACCACTATAATGGTATGGGAGTTCTTTCTTAGAATCTCCAAGTCCACTGACTCTACCTCTACGACCATTAGAAATTCATATTACAGCCTAAGATTCTGTAGAATATCCACTTCATACACTCTGATTCTTCCTTGTTTCACCCTCACTACCCATATATCATTGGGTCATAAAGAACTTTTGTAAATGTATCGTCTTTCCAAAAGACCGACACTCTATTGGTGGCTGGGGGAACTATATCTAGAAGTACCTGACCTACCACATTAGTGACAGATCACATGGTCAAGGACCTATGCAACTGAATCTCCCCCCTTGCTACTCCTCTTACTATCACCCGGACTAACATTCTCTTAATGACACTTCCTAGTCTCATAATTCGTACCTCCCGACCATCCAGTAATAACTATTTTTCCTTCAAAAGAATCCTTCTTTAGGTTACCCTCACCTATGAGATCCCAATCCACTACCTCAACAAACTTATTTAACTGAAATAGGTTAACTTAATAATTAATCTCACAATTAAGCATGTCCTGAAAATTCCTCATTGTACCTGTCTTGTCCCCTTCCAACATTGGAGAAAATCACTATAAATATATAAAACGTCCAGCATAGTCCATCATAGACATACTCCCCTGAGTCAACCTCCTGAACTCAGCTGCTCTCTCCTACCTCAGTGTCTCTAGATAAAAGTGCTCCAGGAACTTCTCAAAGAAGTCCTTCCATAACATATCATCAGACTATCCAGTCCATTCCTGAATGTCCCTCTATCACTTTGATAATCATCATAGAATATAAGTAGCCAACATGACCCTCTCATCACTCGAAGTCTCCAAAAGTTTAAGTACGTTCTAGATAGACTCAACCCAGAACTCATATGCCTCAGGTCCACCCACTATAGTAAAATTAAAAGGATTCAGAAACTAAAAATACCTAATCATGTCATACATGATCTTCTCAACAATATCAAGGTCTCTTTCCATGAATTTCATAAAGCTGGAAAAGTTCTCTCAGAAATTCTCCCCAACTTCCTCAACGAGAACTATTGGTTCCCTAGGTAAGTTCCACTACTGGTAGATCATCCCCATCCATATCCTCCCATTATCCTCTCAAAAAGAGTCTTCATGGAGGCATATAACATTAATTTCAAACACACATATCAGGATACATAACACCACTTTATCACATTTATGTAAGTGGAAAACACAATAAGGGGAAATAAGTCCTTTTCCCCAAACCCCACCACATGCTCAAAACATCAGTGTTATCACCAACCTTAACCACCCTACATCTAGGTCATGGTTAACAAAGGATAAACTCATTTTTATATTTATGTTTATCATTAGACACCCATTTATTCTCATATTTCACCATTTTACAATCTCAATTTCACATTATTCATGTTCTCATTTTAATTTCACAAGAAAGAAAAAATAGTTCAAGTTCCAAAAATTACCCAAAACCCATTTTCTTGTGTTTTCCTAAAATGAAGAATTACACAAAATAATCCTAATTGCCTAGATGATACATGAAAATTTTACTCTTTTGACATGTCGGGACATGATTAAAATCTCAATAAATCTCAAAAATAATAATCACATCACACAAGAAGTGTGTCACCTAAGGTGAAAAATAATTAAACTATAATAGCAAATACCAATAACAGTATTCCCACTAAGGGTACATTGGTTATCCCCCATACACGTGTTAGCTACTCCCATTCATGATCTCATAAACAAGGCTTGTGTAACATCCCGACTTGGGTGCCACACACTGGTGCCCCAAGCCGGTTGGTCACATGAACTCAAGTGTGCCTCTCCATAAACCAGAGGTTGCCAACTAGTAGCGAGGGTATATCATCAATCATGGGGAAACTATACGCTATTTTTTCATCAGAGTAACACACCAGTAGAAATAGGTGAATAGTATCCAATAACATATAACCATAACCCAAAATATACCAATATCACATGATGACCAAAACTGGTGGTACATTATCAAACTGAACAATACATTTGTCATGATAATGTACATGCCAAGTGTAAAAAATTCAACTCAAAAGTAAATACACTGATGACTAACAAGTATGTCCCAAACAAAATATAGTTCCCTCATCCATGATCTATCCCATATCATCCATCTAACACAGGGACTTTACCCTTAACCTGTCCAGAAACCACAAACTCTATTCGGGTACCGATCAGAAAGTCCATGTATTGTGTGAGTACAACTCAATAGGCTACTACCAATGGCGTTTAAAAAAATAACCAAAAAATTGAAAGTGTATAGTGTTTTATAAAGAGATAATTATAATCTATAAGTAAACAATTATCTCATTATCAATTAATCTTTATTTAACAACATAAACCCTTGGGTTCTATTTGACTCCCTTACCTCAATGCGTGCTTCAGATCATGTGGGAGCCCAAAGTATTCCCAGGTGATATCATATCTCAATACCTACTTTAGATAATGCTAGTGCCTAAAGTATTACCAGGTGATATCATATCACAACAACTACTTAAACTCATGTCGGAGCCCAATGTATTCCCAAGTGAGGTCATATCTTGTAATTCCATTATTACCATTCTTTAATTCATACTTTCATTCGCATATTACTATTCATAATTCACACAATATAATGAGCATGCTCCCATTCTTTAATTCATACTATAATTTCCATTTCACCATTCATACTTCACACAATAGAATGGATATGTTCCCATTCCTTAATTTATACTTGACTTCCCATGTTACCATTCATACTTCACACAATATAATGTATGTGTTCTCATTCTCAATTCCAAAACTAAATGATTATGTAACCATTCATAATTTCACAAGAAACTGACCATGTTACCATTCATAAACTCATAATTAACTCAATAATTAATTATCCACTCCAATTCCATTACTAATTAGAAAAATATTTAAACAAAAAAATTCCATTAGTTAAATCAATAAATAACTAATCACATCAATAACATTAATTAATTGAAAAATTAATTAATAATATGAATTCCTCTAGTTAATTTGAACAATTAACTAATCATAACAAGAATATTAATTAATTCCACAATTAATTAATCACATCAATTCCTCTAGTCAATTCATCAATTAACTAATCACATCAATAATTTTAATTAATTCACTAAATAAATTAATCACTTCAGTTTAATAATTTACCCAACACATCAATTACCCTAGTTAATTAAATAATAAACTAATCACATAAATAGTATTAATTAATTAGATAATTATTTAATCACATCAAATACATTAATTAATTCAACAATTAATTAATCACTTTAATTTTTTTAGTCAATTCAACAATTAACTAAACACATAAATCACTCTTCAATTAATTTTACAAATAATTATCCATGTCAATTGAATTAATTAATTCACAATTAACTAATCACAATACTTTCATTAATTAATTCAACAATTAATTACTCCCAGTATTTAATTCTACAACTAAATAATCATGTTACTTATATTAATTAATTAATCAATTATTTAATCTCATCAATCCCACTATTTAATTCAACATTTAATTCAACAATTAAATAATCACATTACTTCCATTAAATACTTCATCAATAATTTAATCCCATAAATTTCATTAATTTATTACACAATTAATTAATCTCTTTTTATTCCATTAATTAATTAAAGAATTAATTAATTCGTCAATTCCATTAATTAATTACATAATTAATTAATCTCATTCAATTACATTAATTAATTCCATAATTAATTAATCTATTTCAAAATATAAAAATTCTAATAATTAATTTATAAATTAATTATTTCAACTAAACAAAATAATATTACCAACTAATTTGTTAATTAATTATTACAACTCAATCAAATTACTATCCCCAATTAATTCCTAGATTAACTCAATCAATTCAATATCCCTATTATTAATTTCACCATTAATTATCCCTATTCATGATATCATTATCTCATAATTAATTCCACCATTAATTATCTCAATTCAAGATATCATTATCCCATAATTAATTCCACCATTAATTATCGCAATTCAAGATATCTATATCACATAATTAATTCCACCATTAATTATCTCAATTCAAGATATCTATATCACATAATTAATTCTGTAATTAATTATCCCTAATTAATGATATCCATATAACATAATTAATTGTATAATTAATTATCCCCAATTTATGATATCAATATCCTATAATTAATTCTACAATTAACTGTTCTTGAATCCAACAATTTTACAATTCCGTCATTAATTAATTCACCCAAATTAATTAATTAATCAAGAACATCAAGAACCTAAATTGATCAAGAACTATATAAGTTATACAATTTTCATAAACGTAATCAAAATCCTAACAATGAGAATTAAATATTAAACCACCTACCTCGATTCATCGATGAATAATCACCCAACAAAAAATCCCCAAAAATTAAGCAGCATAACGGCGTAGAATGAGATCTGTATCTTAAAACCCTAAATCAATATTAAAGAAAATAAATATATTTTAAATATATATATATATATCTATATCTAGAATCATAGATCTAGATCTCACAAAATATATTTATATCTAACCCAAATAGAGGGTTACTTCATTAAAAGAAAGTAGGAATGATGGAAGAAGAGTGAGCAAAGAATTGGGATATGATTCACTTTCTCGGAGAGGTGAAGATATTTAATCTAGGCTTTGAATCATGAATAATAAAGGTTGGGAGGTGTTGTAATTCATATTTAGAGCCCCCAAAATGTGAAAGACCTCCTAGAGTCGAATGGGGATCAAAATAGGTGAGTTTCAGGGGTTCGGAGATTTAAAGAATTAATTTTTGGGTTAATTTTATTCTCATTCATGGATTGCTGGGAAGGGGTGCACGGTTTTCCCAAAACATACACCTAAAACATGAACCTAATTTATAGGGGTGAACAATTTTCAAAATCATGTGCCATTCATGTGAATCCCCTCTACCTTGGTTCACATGGTTTGCTGGGGCACACGGTTTTTCTTAACCGTGCGTCAATTGTGCATTGCCCCTTTTCTTCAATT
Organism: Viscum album; assembly: GCA_963277665.1. NCBI lineage: Eukaryota > Viridiplantae > Streptophyta > Magnoliopsida > Santalales > Viscaceae > Viscum > Viscum album. The sequence goes on along the minus strand of OY728134.1, from coordinate 595,776,788 downwards.
TTTCTCAAAATTCAAACCAACACACCCCAGGATATAACCCAAAAAAATACTCAAATAAGGAACAATGGTTACCTAAAATCAACCCAGACATAACTCTAGAAAATTTTGGGATCTTACAATCTCCCCACCATATAACACCTCATCCTCGAGTTTCACTCCCATGTTTCTCAAAGATTCTGAGCCAAAAAGATCGGGCTACTGAGCCCTAATATTTTCTTCCCTTTCCCATGTTTCCTCCTACACACACTCATGTTTCCATAATAAATGAATTATCAGCATGTCCATTCCCCAGAACACTTTCTCACTACAATCTAACACACATATCAGATTCCCATCAAAGGAACCATCAGCCTCATGCTCAACTTTCACAATATATGAGATGTCTTTCCCAAATCTTCATGCCTAACAACCACAAGAACACAATCCAACATTGGAACATAGAATTTCCATCAAAAACATTCTAGAAAGGATGTAAATCCACCGCCTCCAAGCTCCACATGGCCTTTCCCTAAGGAATTTAAACTTGCACCTTATTGGTTCTTCATTGGAATTTAGATGACACCACTTCCACCCCAAGGTCTTTCTCCACACACCTACTTCTGACACATCTCTCACCACCTTTGGAGCTTTGTTAACACCACTTTTTTATGAAAATTTTCTACCAAAGTATTCATCAACCTCTAGTCCATCCTGAGAACCTCTTACCTAAAATATCGATGGAATACCTTTCACCATCCAGCTCCACATATTCCACTTCATAAGCATAAACTCTAAGAGGTCCCATATCCAACCAAAACACATTTAGTTAGCTAGGTGCAACTCCAAATATTTCTCAGCTTACTTGGGATGATGTCAAGGTAGAGGAAATGATCATCACTAATTAAAAGTATTATAATAATTCATTGATGAATACCACCACAAATCCTACAATATTGATGTTACCTCCCACTATCGAAAAACCTTATAATATTGAAATTCATGTGCTTCCCTATCTGCCAACATTTCACCACACCGATCCAAAACGGGATGGTCCCTCACACAACTCACAATCGAGTTCTCAAACTAGGGAATTGTCACTACCAAAACTACCCAAATCAAGGGACAAATAAAAAACAATGGATTATTAATTCATAACATTAACACAGTTAACTAGAGGTATTTACACAGTACCATGACAAGTCTTCCCCCCCTTTTCCCACCTCACGGTCAAAATTGAGGCACTATCTCGACCCTTAAGCATCATATATCTATATCCTAGTTAACAAGGGTAAACACATTCTCATTATTCAAGTTTCTCATTTATACACAAATTTATTCTCATCTTGTATCATTTTAAAATCTTTATCAATTTCATGCTAGGAACAATTTTCATTTCAATTCATAAGTAAGGAAAAATAGTTCAAGTTTAATAACATACACATAACCTGGTTTTCCATGAGAGCCTAAAATGATGCATCTCGGAATAATATTAATCAATTTAATTATAAATTAATCACAAAATTTCTTCTAACTAATTGAGTAATTAACTAATAACATCAATAATATTAATTAATTCCACATTTCATTAATCACTTAAATTTTATTAGTCAATCCAACAATTAACTCAATACATTAATTACCCTGGTTAATTCAAAAATTAACTAATCACAACTATAGTATTAATTAATTCAACATTTAATTAATCACAAAAAATACATTAATTAATTAATAAATCACTTCAATTTTATTCTATTAGTAAATTCAACAATTAACTAAACACATCAACTACGCTTGAATTAATTCACCAATTAATTGTCTATGTCGATTACATTAATTAATTCACAATTAACTAATTGTAATAATTCCATTAATTAATCCATCAATTAATTAATCCCATTAATCTCATTATTTAATTCAATAAATAAATAATCATGTTACTTATATTAATTAATTCATAAATTAATTAATCTCATAAATCCCATTATTTATTTCAATAATTAAATAATCACATTACTTCTATTAGTTAATCTATTAATTGATCCTATCAATTCCATTAATTTATTCCATAATTAATTAATCTATTTCCATTACATTATCTAATTAACCCATTAAATAATCCACCAATTCTATTAATTAATTCCATAATAAATTAATCTCATTCAATTCCAATGCATTAAAAGATTGAGGTGTTGTGACCTCTATGTTGAAACAAAAAATCATCCAGTGAAATGTACAAAATAGAACCAACTGGTATATCAGAAAGAGAGAACAAGAAATATTACCCTATTCTAGAGTAGGTGCTCATGCAGTGGTAAGGAAGGTTCCCACCTTTTCTACAAGGGTTTCAACGCCTTCTTCCAGGAATTGTTTGCATCCACACACCACCTTCATCATATGTAAGTTCTTTCGCATAAATGGGAGTCATGATAGATGCAGAAGGATCATCATTTGTTCTATCATAATCAATTCATTATCCCCAATTAATTACTTGATTATTTTTTCTAAATCAATTAATTCAATGTCCCTATAATTAATTTAAGCATTAATTATTTCTTTTCATGTTATCATTATCTCATAATTAATTCAATCATTAATTATATCAATTCAAGATATCATTTTTCCATTATTAATTCCACCATTAATTATCTCCATTCAATATATCTATGTCATAAAATTAATTCCACCATTAATCATATCAATTCAATATATCTATATCACATAATTAATTCCACCATTAATTATCTCAATTCAAGACATCTATATCACTTAATTAACTCTGCCATTAATTATCTCAATTCAAGATATCTATATCACATAATTAATGCTATAATTAATTATACCCAATTTATGATATCCATATCACATAATTAGTTCTACAATTAATTATCCCCAATTTATGTTACTAATAACCTACAATTAATTATAAAATTAATTTTTTCCAAATCCCACAATTTCACAATTTCTTTATTAATTAATTCACCCGAATTAATTAATTAATTCAAAAACATAAATTTCTAAATAACTCTAGCCATTCTATAATTTTCATACATGTAATCAAGTCAAAACTATGGGAATTGAATATTAGACCACCTACCTCAATTCGTTGATGAATAATTTTCCAATAAAACATTTTCAAAAATTGAGTGGTAGAATGATGTGGAACAAGATCTGTATCAGAAAACCCTAAATAAAGATGAAAGAAAGTCTAGATCTTGTGAATATAGTTCTAGATCTAGAATCATACATTCAGATCTTTCCAAATCGATTTATTTCTAACCCAATAGATTATTACATTACTGAAAGAAAATGGAAATAATGGGTGGAGAATGAGAAGAGAATGGGGATAGGATTCACATACTAAGAGATGTTTGGATCTTTGTTTTGGGATTCAAATCATGAAGAACAGAGTTTGGTAGGGATTTGAATTTTTTTATAAAGCTCAAAAAACAATAAATAACTCATAGGGTCAAATGGGGGTTAAATAAAGGTGAGTTTTGAGGGTTCGGAGAATTAAAGAATTACTTTTTGAGTTAATTTTATTCCCGTTCAAAGTTTTCTAGGAAGGGGCCCATAGTTTTCCCCAACAGTGCGCCTAAATCATGTGCCTTATTTAAATGGGTGCATGGTTTACCAAACCATGTGTCAATCATGTGAATCCCCTCTACCTGGGTTCGTATGGTTTGTTGGGCTCTGTCGCATGGTTTTCCCTATCTATGCGCCAACTGTACACTACCCCTTTTCCTTTAGTTTTCCTCAAACATCCACCCAACAAACCCCAAGTTATAACCCAAAAAATACTCAAATAAGGAAAGAAGAGTAATTGAAATCAAACCCAAGACAACTCCATAAATGGTCGAGATCTTATAGCCTGGAAAATTCATAGTCTCCTGTCAAACTTTCCCAAATAGAAAGATAATAGAAAAGAAAAGAAAACTAATTTGATATAATTTTTTGACATCTTGTCCTAGGTGCCACACACTGGTTCCGTAATCCAATTGGTCACATGATCTCAAGCGTGCCTCCTCATATCCCAAAGGCTACCAACTGGCAACGAGGGTCCAATATCAGTCATCGGGAGACTATACCCTATTTATGAGAGTAATAAACAAAAATAAATAAATAAACAATAACTAATGAATTATATAACATAATCTGAATAAACCAGTATCACAAGATGATGCAAACTGTAAATACCGTATCAAAACTAAACAATATATATTCCATGCTAAAGTATATATCAAGAGTCACAATGAAACTCAAAATTAAATAAATTGATACTCCCAAGTAGGTCCCAAACCACATCTGATTCTCTCATCCATGCTCCAACCAAACTCATCCATCTAACATAGGGCCCTTGCCCTTATCTTATTCTACAACCATGATATATATTTGAGTATCGATTAGGAAACCCAATTAGGGTTTGAGTGAAACTCAATAGCACACCCGAGTTCTCAAGTACTACTGAATAATATCATGTGTTTGAATGTCATTGTTACCATTCATAATTCGTAACTGAATTCTCATGTAACCATGAGAATACCCATGAATACCCATGTTACAATAAATATTTCATAATTGAATGCCCACGTTACCAATCATATTTCATAATTCAGGACTAAATTCCATTGTTACTATTTTTCATTTCAAAATTGCTTAACCATGTTTCCATTCATAATTTTATAATTGAATGGGCATGTCACCATTCATAATTTCATAATACATGACTGAATTTACAAGTTACTATTCATCGATGCATAATTAATTCAGCAATTAATTATCGTCATAAATTTCATTACTAATTCAACAATTAGTTAATCATACCAATTATATTAATTAATTCACAAATGAATTAATCATATCAATCTTGATAATTAATTAAACAATTAATTAATCATCTCAATCTCATTACTAATTCAAAAATTATTTCATCACATAATTCCCCTTAATTATTTCCCCAATTAATTGATCACATCAATCCCATTAATTAATTTTCAAATTAATCAATCTATATCCATAAATTCAATATCCTATAAATAATTTCGTAATTAATTATTTCAAATTAATATTCTCAATATCTCATAATTAATTCAACAATTAATTACACAAATCACAAAATAAATATTCCATAATTAATTCAAAAATTATTTATCTCAATTCAAAGATCTCAATATATCATAATTAATTCAAAAATTATTTATCTCGAATCTATAATATCAAATATCTATAATTTAACATCTCCCTTAATTAATTAATTTTCCTAATTAATTAAATCAATCAAGAAATCAATTGATAAACATATATTATAAATTATACAATTACATGCACATAATTACAATCAAGAATTTGGGATTTGAATTATAGAAAACCTACCTCAATTTAGTAACAATGTTCTCCAATGGAAGAATCCCCAAATTTGGGCATAATAACAGCGTAGAATGAGATCTAGATATACAACCCTAAATCAGGATTAAAAAAATCAAGATCCCTTAAATCTAGATATAGATCCATAACTATAGGTCTATATCCACAAAATAATATCTAAATCTAACTAAAATAGTGAACAATAACCCTATAATGGACCGAACAAGAATGAGAAATAGAAATGAAACCATAGAGGATAATATTCACTTACTAGGAGGGATTCTGGTCTTAAATTTGGGCTTCTAATCACCAAGAACAAAGGTTAGAATGGTTTAGAAGCCTTCAGGGAGGCTCTGTAATTGAGATAAATTGATTATAGTCCATTATAGAGAATTCAGGGGTATAATATTGGGGTTTGAAATTTTTTATTAAAATTTAGAGGATTAAAATCTCGTTCGCCTGATTTGCTGCTCCAGCACACAGTTTCTTCTAACCATGTTCCTTAAATGTGTGGCTCTTATGGGGGTGAAAGGTTTTGAAAAACCATGCACCAACCATGCAAAACCCCTCAACCCTTGGTTTCATAGTTTCCTGGGCCAGGGCGCACGGTTATGGCATACCTTGCACCAACTATAACACCCAAATGTTTTAAGGAAAATTATTATTTTAATAATTTTTATTCTTCAATATCTTTAATTTCCTAAAATCATGTTTTTAAATGAACCATGAGACGCCTTTATTATAAAATTACCGTTATAGCCTTGCTGTTAGGTTAGTAGGAATAATTATAACTAACTTGTGAAAATGCATTGTGAATTCATTGGCTATGAATTATTTTTGAAAAATATAAATTATATATTTTTTTTTGAGTGAATTAATATTGGTAATTAAATTAATGAGATATATATGTTATATACATAATAGAATATTTTTTATATTCATCCAATGGATATTTTAATCATAGGGTGTGAATAAACCCTATTTGTTTTATAAAAACCTACATTTTTTTAAAGATTAATATTACGGCTTTGAATGGAGAACCCCTTTTAAATTATGATTCTGACATATTAATAATTTTTATATGACAAATAAACAATTTTTTTAAATTAGTCTATAAAAATTTACTTTGGTTGAATTTATGATATTTTCTAATAACATTCAAGTTTTGATGAATAGTAAAAACACATTAGATTTTAAGTGAAAACAAATTTTCCCATAAAGATAATTTATATGGTTAAATTATAATATATAATAGTTTTAAAGAATAAATATAATATATTGTTATCATTAAATATAATGTATTTCATTGGAATTAATTTTACATTAAATTCATATGTAAAAACAATTCAATCTTTTGCAATGCTTTAGCTTTTAAAAACATGTTCTCTGATTTTGACAACGGGATTAATTTTAAATTATTTAATGAAACTTCTAGGTTTTGAATTTTTAGAAATGGAATCCATATTTGGAATCAGTATGTCCAAAGTATCTTAATAGTCTACTATTATTTTTGGGCATTATAAATAGTAACTTTGGTAATTATTTTTATTACTGTGGTTGAAGGTAAATTGGGTAATTAAAGGTAAAAATAATACTATAAAATTACCTTAACACCTATAAAAATATTATTGGATTACTAAATTTGTAACAACCCAAACTTTTGAATAATTTTTTTCCTAATTTTGTGTGTCGTTTTATTTTATACTAAATAAAATTATATCCTTTAATTATTGAAGTGAGTATAATTTAAATGAGACTGTTGGGTTTCAACTGTGATATGACCATTGGAAACTATACTCTTAACGTTATAATTATTATTTATAAATTAAAATGATCATGGTTAATTAATATAGAAATAAGATTCGATGGCCTCATCTAGTAGATTTGGTCCATATGAAGCCCATCTGTCATAGCTTGGGAAGAAGGTAGCATCCTTGTACTTTTCTCTAGACCAAGCCCAAGCTAAACTTCAACATGTGAATCTTGAATGAAATCGCCTACCGGAGAAGTTCAAGCTGATAGAAATCACCACTCGGGCAATGTTGTCGGAGCCACCCCATGATTTTATCACCATAGCACACCTTACACTTAGGTCCAATGCAGGTGTTATAAGGGGCTATGTAACGAAGCCTTAGTTACTTTCTATAATCCTTTTGTATAAATAAAGATTTTACTTCTTCTTATGGTAAACATTGTGAATTAAAAATTTACAGATAAATATATGATGAATTTATAAAAGTTCCATATTATTGATGAATTTTTGAAAAAGATGGGTATTTTAAAATATTTTTATATTCTTTAAATAATTAATAATGTGAATTGATTTTCCAAAAATGGTGTTCTACAGTTGTTTTTAGTGAGAAATTTAGAGTCTAATAAGATCAAATTAATTTTTAATGAATAGTAAAGTATGAATATTAACATACCCGTATGAATAGTGATTAATAGTAATGAATAGTAAATTGACAAAAAAATAGAAACTTCACCCATGAAAGTATAAATACATTTTAGACATCTTAAAGGTGAAAAAACGATCCTAGTATAAGTTTTGGTATTTCTGTATGTCATAAATATTTTATTTACAATTTTATAATTAATTTAACAATTTAAAATTGAAATTTATTTTCATAAAATGTTATCATATATTTTTACTTTATTGTCTTATGGTTATACGATAATTTTATGGAACCTTGATTACTTTCTTAGGGTATTACAAAATGAGTTATAGTTTAAAAGTTGTATTTTTGGAATAAATAATGATTTTATTTAAAAATTAAATTAAAATTATTTAGAAAATTATTTTCATAAAATGGAGTTCATTTTTTAATTCAGAGAATCGATATTAGGTTAGAGTGAAGTTTTGGAATTTTTCTGAAACCGTAGATTTTTTGATGAATAGTAAAAATACAGTTTTCAGTTTCGGTTGTTTAATGACATCATTGATGATGTAATCATGATGTAAAAAAATCTGGTCGACTTTTGAATAGTAATATATGTTATGAGGTGTCCCAAGTGGCCAATACCATGGGAAAATACCATGGGAAAGCCCATGGTTTTGCAAATACCACCGATGAGGTGTCCCTTGGAAATTAATTAAATATTCCCTCTTATTTGCTATAAATACCAAGCTATTCCCTCACTCGTTTCATTATAAAATCATCATCAATGAATTCATAGTCTTTTTACCTCCCAAGGAGTCCTCCCAAGGTTCCCTCAAGCCTCAAAAGGTCCCAAACTTCAAGCTTTCGAAGTTACTTTTCAAGGAATGGAAACTGTTCGCCCTCCTCTTTTAAGCCATGACTTTATTTCTGTTATGTCTTCTAGTTTCCATTTAATTATGTGGAGGTATGTTCTTATATATTATTATTACTTTCCAATTCATTTCAAAATTATGAGAGATCCTTTCCGCTCTAATCAGTTTATTTTCGGAATTTTTTAGCAATGTCGTTAGGCTGCCGAATTTTTCGTAAAAGAAATAGTGTCTTCTCTTTTCTTTGATGTTTTCTTTTCATGTATTATGTCATTAAAATATCCATACCATGATATTATTATATACCCATACTTCATTATGAATTATTTATGAGTGTTTTACCCTTGTCCCCTCTCTTTTTAATGTTTTCTAAAATGATGTTATGTAGCTGTTATGCTGTAAACTTTTCATCTCAAACTCTCTCTCTTTTTCTCAAAACATTCCCTTGTATTATTTATGTGGATACCCAAATCTATTTTTATTTCCAAGGGTATTTATCAATACATAAAATTGATCTATTTTATTCTAGAATTTACATACATATAACCCTCACTCCCTTTCCATGGGTTATAAATGACATAATGATCTTATTTTTAAGTACTTTTTAAATGTCACGATTTTGACATAAAACCCATTTCATTGATTCTATTTGGGTTATTTATGAAATTTTTGATTATGATCTATTTGGATCACATGAAAATAAATACATATTAATTGTGCGCCCGGATATCTCTCTAATGCATTGGGTAAAGAATTAATCTATAGAGATGACAAGTTTCATGATACCTTGGTGAATAACCTTGGTAATTTTTATGACGCCTTGGGGATGAAACTTGGTGATATGTTCATGAATTTCTAAATGTAATTTTGTAGCCACATATTCATGTTTTGATTCATTTTCTTTTCATTGTGATATGACTATTTTTCCTTTGCTCTTGTCTTGGGGTTTTCATCAAGTTCATATTGATATCACAAGTAAAATGATTCCCTTGATTTCATTACTGGGCCTTCTTCCCACCATTTCCATTGATGTATGTCTCCAGGTTATGAGATGAAGCAATTTTACTTAGTATGAAATTATTATGAAGCCTTACAAGTATATTATAACAATGTCTTATTTTGTTTTCATGTTTTATGTTCCTGATTTCCAAGACACTAGACTTTTAAGATCCTCTGTTTGTAAAATGTAATTAAAAGTTATGTAATATAAATGCGGGATGCCCTAAAATTAGACCCTTATCATAAATTGTTAAAAATGAAATCACTTAATGGCCACTTACCTATGAATATGACATGATTATAATAAAAACTAATGAATGTGACAAAATTTCACAATCTCATTTTATATAAGTATATTAATTTTAATATGTGAATAACCAAGAGATAATATTGACTATAGATAAACTATGGAAAGATAAAATAATTACCTATATCATAGAAATTTATTTATAAATTTTAGAAATTAAATAATTACCATTAAGGATGACATGATAGTGATGTAGAAATTATTTTATTAATAGAAATATCAAATAAATTATTTTGAAAATATTACAAGAAATATTATTTGAATTAATTAAGGTTATAAATGAATTTTATAGGTAATTTTGAATTTTTTTGAATATATTCAATGTTTTTTCAAAGTTATCTTCTGTGAGGATTTTATTTAAAATAAAAAACGAATAGTAACAAAATTGACACTATTGATATTTTATAAAAATAACATTTTATTAAATTATTTAAAAATAATAAAAATATTTAAAAATTACAAAGGGATAATTATATTGTCTAAAATATTATAAAATATAAATTTATGGTAAATTAACACCATATATGTAAATATTTATAATCATTAAATATTTAGAATGTTATTACCACAATTAAAATTAAATAGAATAACTAAATATCAATTAAAAATATGACTTTTAAATTGAAACAATAACTTGTCCAAAATTTATTGGATGATGATATTACAACCCTATCTCATCTAATCATTGAATTTGGCACATTTTGGAAGTTTTTTGGTAGGATTTTATTTTATTATAAATTATTATTTATGGATTTTCCAAAATTTCCCATCACCTCAATTATAAAAGGGAACCTCCTCCCTCACATCTTCACTTCATTTTGAGACTTCAAGATCATACATCACATGACCTTTTTCCTTATCAACTTCCCTATTTTAATTCTATAGGTTCTGGCCATCTTCAAAGACCTGCTCTAATACTCTAAGAAGATATTTTGAGGAAGAATGTCGAGGAAAAGGTAATCTCTTCTACAGATTCTTTCAAACTTCTTTCTTCATCTAATTAATCTTCATTAGTTGTTTCACTATAAATTAAAAATATCAGTATCACTAATATATTTATATATTATTATAAATATTAAATAATCATATTTAACCTTCTATCCGTCCTATGAAAAACAAAATCAGCACGTGTGTGTACGTATGGATTACCACCTCCATGACGTGGTGTAATATTTTTTTCTCCCCTAAATTACTTGGATGGGTATAATGATGGAAATAATAACTATATATGATTATTATAATATGAAACTAATTCTGAAATATTATACACTAACCACTTAAAAACCATTCAACAATGTTGGGAATGATATCAGTGCTCGTGCGTATGTACGGTCTACCATCTCGACAATGCGATGTGATTCATTATACATGATATTCATTAAAACATGATTATATACATGAATTGAATGAATAAATATGATATATATTATACTAATATCATTATTTAAATTATTTAACTATATCCTATGAAGTGGAACATGAACTTATCAGACAAATCTTGCATAATAACATGAAGAAGTTAATATCTGATTAACAAGTGACAATGAAATGTTACTAAAAAAGGATGTTAATATAATAATATATGATATCATAAAAATTATTTTGATTATATTATAAGTCAATAACATTATTTAAATCATTATACAGGAGTTTTATATACAAAAAGAGGATATCAGACCTATAGTAAGGGATAATTTTTCAATCTCATCAGAGATTGTTTATTCGTTAGTATTTACTGGGGTATATTTATCATTCATGTCCATGTTTCCTAAATATGTAATATTATTTTTATTACTATAAATTTTTTTAACATCAATTTTACCCATTGGTAAATTTTTATTAAATGGTATGAAAGGAATATTATGTCATTTTTTTGATTCAATGTACATTTTGACTTTTCCGATAAAAGTACAAGGAGAATGTTTTTTTAACTTATACAAGGTGAGTGGATTTTTAAGCTTTCATAACTCCTTATTTCCATGTAGATTATTTTTCAATATTTCGATTTTATTTTCAATTAAATTATTTTCTTTTAAAATTTTCATTTCATTTTGAGAAAGAAAGTCATTTTTAAAGAAGATAGGATATTTTCCTCAGGAATTAATTTCAAGTGTTTTATCAAAATTATTTTCCATATAAGGTGAAATTATTTAAATAGGGTATTTTTATATCCCTATTATCCCTATTATTTGAGTTATGATGGAATTCTATTTATAAACATTGTTTGTTTTATATGGATTATGATGGAAGGATGTGTGAGAAACCCATTTTATTCTCTGGGTTATGCCATGATTTATGTTTTTGTGGAACACATAAGAATGATTTGATTATGAGATGGGTTGGACCTATATCACCCTCCAATGCATTGTGTAAAGATTCATATCTCATGAGACAGACATGACTAGAGTGGAAAGTAAATCTGATTTAGTAATACAGCGTTGGAACTGCAAGTAAATCCAGTTCAGTATTGGACTTTGTTCATTATGATGATATTAGTAATGAGCCTTGACTACTATGAAATGATTTTCTATACTTATGTGTATGACACAAAACTTCATGTATTATGTTTTTAATTTTGGGATTACATCCATAAATGTTTTTGAACTATTATCCAATGATATGTTATCATGATCTTTCATACACAGGATAATACTTCCAAATGTTATGTTCTTATGTCTTATAATTGTGAGATGATTGATATTCTCCTTTTCTTAGCCTTACTGAGCATTTGATCTCACCCATTTCATATGTTTCTTTTCCCCAGGTCATGAAGAAGGGTATTAAGTATGATATTCTAAAAAAGTGTTTAGTTATGAATAAATTAACATGAGAAAATGTAGATGTATTATGAACCAGTTGTTTGTGTATCCCAGTTTCTAGAGAAACTATACCTATATGGTCCTATCATGGATTTTTTATAGGCTGTAATGATTATACTTCAAATTTGAAGTAATATAAATGAATTTAAAGTATGAATTACTATAGTTGATATCAGAGTAAAGTTATAGTTAACCTTTGGAAACTAGGATGAGAAAGCCTTAGTAAGAACCCTAAGGATATGTCTAAGTATAGGATATGATCCTAGTGTTTTAGAAATGACCATGAATAACTTAGGATAAAACCTAAAGTGTACTAAATTGATATTTTATTCTTTATTATGTGGTTTCACTATTATGATTAGTGTTTCTCACACTATGATTCTTGGTTTTATTCAATGGATAGAAATCGAAGGAACGACGTTAATGTTGAATGTGACGGGAAAGGAAATGATTGTCCCCCTGAGAAACCAAATGTTATGGGAGATGGAATGAAAAATTTTGTAGCCATGCTTACAAAAATTTCTCAAGATATGAATCATGGAGGTCATCCAAATGAGAAAATGTGGGAGAAACATTCTATTGAGTCCTTCATTAGGTAGCGTCCACCTTCATTCAGTAGGTATTCTGATCCATTAGTGGCTAAACAATGGATCAGTACAACTGAAAAGATATGTTTAGTTCTATAATGTTCTGAACATAATAAAGTCATCTTTGCAGTCTATTGATTGGAATGTAAATCTAATCAATGGTGTAATATTACCAAGAATATGAGGCAAAGATAGGAATTTGAGTCTATCTGATGGGATAAGTTCAATAACTTATGTTTTAATAAGTACTTTCCTCATATTCTTCAAAAAAATATGGAGAAGGAGTTCCTTGAAATTAATAAAAAGGATGATGAATCTGTTGGTACCTATGAAAAAAAATTACAAGACTTGCAAGGTATACTTATGGAATTATTATCCAACCTGAGAGTAAAATTGATCAATTCTTCAGTGGAATAAAACCAAGTCTCCAAAAGGTATTATATATAAGGGACTTTAATAGCTATGAGGAAATCATTATATGTGCTCTCAAGGTTGAGATGGGGATTGGAGTAACCCATCACTCATATGGTTCAAATAAGAAGATAAAAATGGAATTCAAAGGAAAATATAAAGGCCACAAAAAAATAATTGTTTCCTTATGCTCAAAGTGTGGAAAGAAATATGGAGGAAATTTTCTTAAAGGGGCTAGTAAATTTTTTAAGTGTGGAAAAGAACATCAATGTGAATTTTAATGCCAATGTGATGGGAAAAATATGTCTAATGATGCAAACAAAGAAAAGGCTACAAAGAATGAACCTCCTACACTTCAATGCTACATGTTCAAGGAAATGGGGCATTGTTCCAATAAATTCCGTAATAAAAGGGTTATTGATGACGATCGACCTCAATAAACTCTTAAGGATGAAGACAAAGGAAATTCACATGCAATATTTATTGGCGATGTGGAGTATGATAATGAAGTGGTGAAAGGTGAACTTACCATCCACTCTAAAGTAGAAAATGTTTTATTTAATTTTGGATCCCCCCACTCTTTTATTTCTGAAGAATTTTCTAAGGGTATTTCTATATTACCTTAACAATTAGATGTTGAGTTAGCTCTGACGACTCCTAATGGCATAACAGTTGCATCAAAAGTTTATAATTCTTATCTATTTAAAGTTTATGGGAAAGTATGTTTTGAAAATCTTGTGATCCTTCCTATAGTGTAATTTCATGTTATTCTTGGCATGGATTATCTTTTTATATATAGAGCTCATATCAATTTCTATGGAAGGGAAGTCACATTTCATATTCCTGATCAATCTATGATCATATATCGATGTAAGGATGAATATAATCTTCTAATAGAAATTTCTTTCATCTTATGGGATTTGATTACTTTAAACAAAGTTTATTTATCTCAAATGGTTGGGGAGAAACTCGCAATTAGGAATACACCCATTGTATGGGAGTTTGATGATGTCTTTCTGGAGAAATTTCCAGGTCTTCCACCAAATCGTGAAGTTGAGTTTTCAATAGAACTCATACTGGGTGCTATGCCTATTTCAAAGAAACCTTATAGAGTGGACCCAATTGAGTTGTAGGAATTGAAGAAGCAACTCCAGAAGAATCTTGATAAAGGATTCATATTCCCAAGTGCATCAACTTGGGGAGCATATGTTCTGTTTGTTAAGAAGAAAGATGGATCAATGAGAATCTACATTGATTATTGAGAACTTACCAAGATCACTATCAAGAACAAATATCCTCATCCCTCATTTATGAATTATTCAACCAATTACACAGAGCACAATACTTTTACAAGATTTATCTTCATTGAGGATATTGTCAATTAAGGTTCAAGAAGGAGGATATACCAAAAATGATATTCTGTACAAGGTATGGAAACTATGAATTTATAGTGATTTCTTTTGATCTTACTAATTCCCATGCTATCTTCATAGATCTAATGAGTAGATTCTTTAGAGACTATCTTGATCATTTTGTGGTAGTATTTATAGATGATATTATTTTATATTCGAAGAGTATAAAAGAACAAGAAGGCCACTTGAGAATTGTACTGAATACCCTGAGAAAAGAGAATATTTATGAAGATTTACCATGTGTAAATTTTGGCTTCAGAAAGTTTCATTTTTGGGTCACACAATATTAAGAGATGTTATATCTGTGGATCCATCAAAATAAGAAGTTGTCGAAAGGTAGATAAGACCAAAAATAGTAACTGAAATTCAAATTTTTATTGTTTTGGTTGGATATTATCACTATTTTTTGAAAAAAAAATCATGATTATCTAATCCACACACCAATTTGACTCGGAAAGCAGTTAAGTTCATATAGACAGAGGAATGTGAAGATAATTTCAAAGACCTAAAAATAAGGTTAGCTAGTGCACCTGTTCCCACACTGCCTGGTAGTGGAGAAAGGTTTGTGATCTACAGTGAGGCATCCAAGAAGGGCATGGGATGTGTCCTCGTAAAAATGATATGGTGATAGCTTTTTCCACATAGCAGTTAAAAATCCATGAGAAAAATTACCCAACTCTTGATTTGGAGTTACCTATGGTAATATTTGCATTAAAGATATAGAGGAATTATCTTTAGGGTAAAATGTGTGATATTTATACGGATCATAAAAATTTAAAGTATATTTTCACACAAAAAGAGCTGAATATGAACCAATGAAGATGGTTTGAGTTGATTAAATATTTCGACTGCTCAATACATTACCACCTTAGGGAATTGGATAAGGTGGAAGATGCATTAAGTCTATAAGACCATGCTAGCCTATCCATGATGAGGATCACAAAAGATCCAATATTTATGGATTTGAAAAGGATGGATCTTGAAATTTTAAAATTAGAGGGAAATATTATTTTTCTCAAATGAATGTTCAACCATCAATACAAGTAAAGATTAAGAAGGAATATGAGAAAGATGTAGAGATACAAAAGAAAGTGATAAATGTTCCTGAATTCAAACTTTATTGTGAGAAAATAATAAGGTTCAGGAATTGGGTTTGTATTCCTCCCATACCAGAATTAAATAAGGAGATATTGGATGAGGCTCATAGTTATTCATTCTCTATTCACCCTATAAGTAAAAAAGATGTATAGAGACCTGAAGGAGTACTTCTTTTGTGATGGCATGAAAAGATATGTCTTTGAAATATGTCTCTTAATTCTTTGTTTGTTAGTAAGTTGAGGATCAGAGATAGATTTCTAAGGGGATGTTACAACCATTACCCATACCGTAATGGAAATGGGAAAACATTATTATGGACTCTGTCATCAGACTTCCCAAAACATCCAAAATAAATAATTCTATCTGGGTTATAGTTTATCATCTTACAAAGTTGTCACACTTCATTGCTATTAGGGAGGATTTTTCTCTTGATCAACTGGCCATGATATATGAAAAGGTTGTGGTAAGATTGCATGGATTACCACTTTCCATTATATTTGATCAGGATATGAGGTTTACCTTGATGTTTTGGTGTAGTCTTTAGCATTCTATAGATAAAAAGAAAAGTTTCAACACTACTTATCATCCAAATAATGATTATCAGACTGAGAGGAAAATTCAAACTCTAGAAGAAATGTTGAGAGCTTCTCTATGGATTTCAAAGGGGTTTGGGATCAACACCTACCATTGGTAGAATATTATTACAATAATATTTTTCACTAAAGTATTCAAATGGATCATTATGAATCCCTCTATGGAAAGAAGTGAAAAACTCCAACTTACTGGGATGAAGTTTGGGAAATAAAGCTATTAGGACCAAATCTTGTTGATGAAATGGAAAAAAAGGTTAGATTTATTCAACAACACATAATATCAGCTTAGAGTCGAAAAAAATGTTATGATGACAAGAAAAGAAAATACCTAGAGTTTGAAGTGGGTGATAAGGTGTTTCTATGAATACATCCCTAGAAGAGAGTAATGAGATTTGGAAATAAGGGCAAGCTGAGCCCTGGGTATATCGATCTTTTTGAAATTCTGAATCGTGTAGGGAAGGTAGCTTACCGATTGGAACTTCCCCAAAATCACTCCCAAGTTCATGATGTGTTCCATAGATATCTCCTGATAAATTACATACATGATCCTTCACATGTACTAAACTCATAAGTTATACTACTGGATCAATATCATTCTTATGAAGAACAACTAATAGAGATTCTAGATCATTGCGAAAAAAGTTCTACAAAACAAGACCACTTGCTTGGTTAAAGTTTTATAGAGGAACCATCAATTTGAATAATATACAAGGGAACATGGGGATATAATTAGGGAGAGGTATCCTCGCCTATTTTTTTTCCAAGTGATGAATTTCAAGGTTGAAATTCAGTTTAAGGGGGATAGAATATAACTCTTGGATATTTTTATGAAAAATTTACTCCAAATAGTTTTTATTCTTTAGTAGAATTTGTTGTTCATAATCATGAGTTTAAATGAACTGTGATATGACCTTAGTATAAAATTGTCATTACAGACTATCTCTTAGGTTAATGTGAAGAATTATAACTATCTTATAAAAATGCATTGTGAATTCATTGACTATCATTTATTTTTGAAAAAATAAAATTTAGATATTTTTATTTTTTAGTGAATTACTATTGGTAATGGAATTAATGATATATATATCTTATATACTTAATGAAATATTTTTTATATTCATCCAATGTATATTTTAATCATAGTGTGTGAATAAATCACATTTCTTGTATAAAAACCTACATTTTTTTAAAAGGAAATCTTACACCTTTGAATGGAGAACCCCTTATAAATTAACATTATGACACATTAATAATTTTTATATGAAAACATAAACTTGTTATTTTAAATAAGTATATAAAAATTTATTTAGGTTTAACTTATGATATTTTCTGATAATATTCATGTTTTGATAAATAGTAAAAACACGCAAAATTTTAAGTGAAAAACACTTTTTTCATTGAGATCATTTATATGGTTAAATTATAATATTGAATGGTTTTGAAGTATAAATAGAATATATTTTTAATTCAATATAATGTATGTCATTAGCATTAATCTAATATTTAATTCATATGTAAAAACATTTCAATCCTCTCCAATGTTTTAACTTTTAAAAACTCATTCAACATTCCAACAACAGGATTGATTTTAAATTAATTAATGTGATTTATATGTTTTGAATTTTAAAAAATGGAATCCATATTTTGAATAATTAGTTCCAAATAATTTTAATATACTAGTTTTATTATTTGGCATTATGAATAGTAACTTTCGTAATTATTTTTATTACCATGGTTGAAGGTAAATCAAGTAATTAAAGGTAGAAATAATATTATAAAATTACCTTAACACAAGAAAAAAAATCCTATTGGATGACTAAATTAGACCCTTATAATCTATTTTTATAAATGGAATCACTTAATTACCACTTACCTATGAATATGACATGAATATAATAAAAACTAATAAATGTGAGAAAATGTCAAAATCTCATTTTATATAAGGATATTAACTTTAATATATGGATAAATAAGAGATAATATCGACTATATATAGTCTCTGGAAAGATAAAATAATTACCTAAATCATATAAATTTATTTATTATTTTTATAAATTAATTAATTACCATTAAGGATGACACAATAGTGACGCAGAAATTATTTTATTAATAGAAATATCAAATAAATGAATTTGAAAATATTAAAAGAAATATAATATGAATTAATTAAGGCTCTCAATGAATTTTATAAAAAAAAATTGACATGTTTAGAGTTTATATATATATATATAATTTTTTTCTTTATGTATTTTATTTAAAATAAAAAAATGTATAGTGTCAAAATTGACACTATTGATATTTTATAAAAATAACATTTTATTAAATTATTTAAAAATAATAAAAATATTTAAAAAGGAAAAAGCGGTAATTATACAGTATAGAATTTCATAAAATATCCATTTATGGTCAATTATCCCCATATATGTAAATATTTATAACCATTAAATATTTAGAATGTTATTTCCACAATTACAATTAAATAGAATAACTAAGTATCAATTAAAACGATATGGTTTAAATTGACTAAATAACTTGTCAAAATTTTATTTTTTTATGAGATTACAACCCTATATAATCTCGTCTTTTAAATTGGGAAATTTTGGTGGTTTTTGGGTAGGTTTTGATTTTATTATAAATTATTATTTATGGATTTTCCAAAAGTGCCCCTCACCTTAATTATAAAAGGGAACCTCCTCCCTCACCTCTTCACTTAATTTTGATCCTTAAATATCTGCCATAACCTAACAGTTTTTCTTCTCAACTTTCCAATTTTCATTCTAGAGGTTTTGGTCATCTTCAAAGACCAACTCTAATGCTCTAAGAAGAGATTTTGAGGAAGCACGTTGAGGAAAAGGTATTCTATTCTACCGACTCTTTCAAACTTCTTTCTTCTTCTACGTAATATTAATTAGTTTTTTTTATAAATTAATAACATCAATATCAACCATATAGTGATATATTATTATAAATATGGAACAACTATATTTCACCTTCTATCCATCCAACGAAAAACAAAATCATCGCGCGTGCGTATGTACTGGTTATCGTCTCAACGCCATGGTGTAATATGTTTTTTACCACCACCTTTCTTGGATCTATATAATGATGGAAATAATAACTATATATGATTATTATAAAATGATACTGATTCTGAAATATTATACATTATCCACTTCAATACCATTCAATAATTTTGGGAATGATATCATCACTCATGCGTACGTACGCCCTACCGTCTCCACGATGCAATGTGATTCATTCTACATTATCTTCATTAAACCATGATTATATACATGAATTGAATAAATAAATATGATATATATTATACTAATATCATTATTGAAATGATTTAACTATAACCTGAGAAATGTAACATGAAATTATCTGACAAATCTTGCATAAGAACATAAAGTAGTTAATATCTAAATAACGAGCGACAATGAAATATCACAAAAAAATGGAAGATAATATAATCATATATTATATCATAAAAATAATAATTATTCTTTAATAATTAAATAATATTATTTCAATCATTATACAAGAGGTTCGGACACATACGATGAATATCAGACCTAAGGTGAGGGATAATTTTGTAATCTCATCTGAGATTGATTATTTATATGTATTTGTTGTCATATATTTATCATTCACATACATGTTTCATAAATATATAATAATATTTTTATTCTTATAAAAAAATTAAATTCAATTTTACCCTTTGGTAATTTTTATTAAATGTTATGAAAGTAATCTTTTGTCATTTTTCAATACAAGGTACTTTTTGACTTTTTCAATAAAAGAACAAGGAGAATGTTTTTTAACTTATACAACATGAATGGATTTTTACACTTTCATGATGAATTATTTACATGTATCTTCCTTTACAATATTTCAAGTGTATTTCCAATTAAATAATTTTCTTTTAAAAATTGCATGGAATTTTGAGAAAGGAATATGTTTTTGAATAAGAAAGGATATTTTCTTTAGAAATTAATTTCAAGTGTTTTATCAAAATTATTTTCCATCTAAGATGAAATTATTTAAATAGGGTTATGTTTATATCCCTATTATAACTAGAGTTTGAGTTATTATGGAATTTTATTTATGAACTCAGTTTGTTTTATATTGATTATGATGGAAATATGTTTGAGAAATCCATTTTATTTCGTGGCTTATGACATTATTTATATTTATGTGGCACACAAAAGAATTATTTCATTATGAGATGGGTGTGACATATATCTCCCTCCAATGAATTGGGTAAAGATTTATATCTCATGAGATATACATGTCCGTAATGGCAATTAAATCTGGTTCAGTAATACAGGGATGGAATGGCAAGTAAAGTCAGTTTAATAATGGAATTTCTCCACTATGATTGTCTTGGAAATGAGCCTTGACTACTATGAAATTATTTTATATTCTTATGTGTATTACACAAAACTTTATGTCGTATGTTTTTAATTTTCGGATTATGTCCATTAATTTTTCTAAACTTTTATCGCATGACCTGTTATCACGATCATTCATACATAGGATAAGACTTCCAAATGTTATGTTCTTATGTCTTATGATTGTGAGATGATTTATATTCTCCTCTGTTTACCCTTACTGGGAATTTGATATCACCCCTTTCATGTGTTTATTTTCCAAATGTCATGAATAAGGGTATTAAGTATGATCTTTTAAAAAAGAGTCTAGTTATGAAGAGATAAATATGAGACAATGTAGATGTTTTTTGAACCAGTTGTTTATGTTTCCCAGTTTCTAAAGACACTATACCTATATAGTCTTGTCATGGATTAATTATATGTTATAATTAATATACTTCAATTTTTAAGTAATATCAATGTATGTAAAGTATGCTTCGCTATACCAACTTTTCACTACCATATTTCTACCATTTGTTTCAAAATTTCACCCAAACACACCCTAAGTTAAAACCCAAATGAAAAGTACTCAACACTAATGAAAATATTACCTATAAACGATCCCGATACAACTTCAGAAAATTTCAGGGTTTTACACATAAGTTTTTAATTATTTATGGGAACTATTATAACATTTTTTATAACATGTAATATAAATAAATTACTATATACAGTATATAGAAAAGTAATATTACTATCATTTTAAGTGAAATACATGAAAATATCAAGTTTTATAGATGACATGGTAATTGAAAAGTACTCTCTATAATTTGGTCTAGAGAACCCAATATCATAATATATATACCTTCTCATCATTATAAATACCTTCAATAAGTTCTATCTTAAATTCAAGAAATCATATAATAAGCATATTAATATTCATTGAGAACTTCAATATCTCTCATGTGTTTAAACTCCATGGAAACAAATACAACATAAAAAATGAAAAATAAAACTTCATTGATCACATCAATATCCTCAATATGTTCTAAATCCTATATTCCAGATCCTAAATAGAAGTATATTGATGAAAAACTCAATAATATATTCATTAACATCATATTCATGGAATACATGGAAATATTCAAATCATGTGGAATGAATTCATTTCTATCAATAAATAATCGATCATACCTAACATAAATGAAAAAATTCAATATTTGATGATAACTCATTAATATAAAAGGAATAAATAATTTAAATTATATTAAACATATTCTCAGATAATTACCACTCATATGTTGAGATATGGAATCCAATTAATAATTAAATGTACCGTGTACATAATGTCCAATAAATCATCTTGAATCAATATTATAAATTTTATTTCAATATAATCATCATATCTTCACCTTGGGGATTCCAATACTTTTTTCCATCATCTATTTCCATAAAACATGATAATAAATGAAAACAATGGATGATTTTGAGGTTAACCTGAATGGTGTAAAAATAAATGGCAATAAAATACCAAACAAAAATTATTATTCTCTCAAAAACATAAAAAATAATAATGGAAATACCCCCTATTTTTCTCTACCAAATTATAATAAAAATTATATAAACATGAAAAATAACTATGAAATACCATTATTTCTAGATGTTATATTCACAAGATAAATAATTTTTTTACATTGATTAAAGAAGTGAAAGATTGAAAGGGAGAGAATTGATCTAAACGGGGAGGATAAAGAATGGGTTCAACCCCATTTTCTCATACTATGGGGTGTTGGACCATTTTACATCTTCTATAATCGAATTCAGACACTGTAAATCTATGATTTTTTTATTCAATTTTTGTTAATGGAAATCCTGAAGTTATGTTCTCCTTTAATATTAATTGCTTAGGTGATCTCCATTTTTAAATGTGTTTTTTTATAACTCTTATATTTATATTATTAGTCCTAATAATGAAAATGACAATGATGTTGCCGATGATGATGAGGATTAGCTTGATGGGGATGATGATGATGAAAATGGGTACAAGCATAAATACTATAATAAAAATAATGATAATAATAATAATAATATATTAGTCTATACCATTTTTAACATCGTGTTATTTAAATAATAGAATTATTATACAATATTATTCTAAAATAAGTAATTTACATCATGTGGAATTCTACATTTCAAAACGTGATTTTGAAACTACCCATAGTAGTTTGATTTTATCAAAAATAATTTAAAACATTATAAATAGTATACATAAAATATTTATTTATTTAAAAAAATGCATACTTAATCCTTCAAAATTGAAATTTTAATTAAAATTTTTTATTTATGAATATGATTGTTATGATGATAAATTAAATATTATTTTATTAATATTTCAATTGTTACTAATATAATTATTCAATAAAACATAGTGTTTTATAACCTTCACATCGTTGATCATTTTATACACAAAAAGAAGTGCATGGAATCCTTAACTCAAGAATATTATCTATTGTTTTCCTTATTTAATTTTCATTCATTCACGACACTATCAATGATAGGATTTGATTATATTGTATTTCATTTTATATACATATACAAGAAAAAAGGAAGAAAACATTGAGAGAAAAAAACATGAGATACATTATATCTAATGACATTTAACTTGTGTGGTAAATGATAACCACTCAGTAACAACAAATATGTTATTTCCTCTTAAAGTGACTAAATAGAAATATTGTAGCAAACCAACCTAAAATACCCTCACAAACTGGCACCCAACCCAGTATGTCACATACCTGAAGGGTGTTCCCGATCCCCATGGGTTGGAGACTAGCACCTGAGCATCAATAATAAATTAGAGGGAATGATTTTTCACAACCTAAACATACGACACTGAATATATAAATATATATATAAAAGAAAGAAAGAGTGGAATAAAAACATGAAATATATATTCCAAAACTGAAAGAAAAAAGAAGGTAATACAAGTTAAAAAACTAAACAAACTCCAAGGCACAAGACCAATACAAAATGAAAAAACCAAAAATAAGAAACATCTACTCCATGTGATAAGCAGACGATGCCCCACTATCTCGCGACTAGCTTACCAAGACCAACTAACTAGAACCTCACTACAGCTCCATGTCTTCCCTATATCAAAAGTCATAACTGGGTCTACACACCACTAAAGGGGTGTTTATGGTGTTAGATAGATAGTCTTAGTGGGATCCCACTAAGGTGTTTCATAAAAACCCTTACTATAACAATCTGAACATGCTCGACTATAAATAAAACAAGTCCTGATAATTAGAAAAAATAGTTTTTTTAACAAAATCATGGAAAAACATTCCCCTTTTCCACAATTCCAAAATAATTCAGGTAGAATAGTTTCAAAGCATATCATATGTATCCAAATAGGTAATCAAATCCAATAAATACAAACCAAAGCACAGGTTCACCACATTGAGTATCACTATGGTTCATGCTAGAACACTTGTACCCAAACATACACAATCGTGCACATCAATCCCTTATAAATAGGCATCGGATCTATGGATAAGAGGAAAACCCTATAATTTGAACCACCTAATAGTGTCTAAAAAGTATTTGGGACACTTTGAATAGGGATCAAAGGAACACCCCATGAGTGAACCCCCTGACATTAAAATGGATGAGTCATGTTTCTACATCTTCTACCTAAGTATGTAGAGCTTTAAATGTGTTCATTTTCTTAATCACTTCATCAAAATCAAGATTTGAAAACCATTTCATAAATCCATTTCAAAATTATTTGTAAATAATTTTGCTTCTACACAAATATAGAAAAACTACCTTTTATCAAAAAAAAATCTTTACACACACACAAATCAAAAAATAATGATAATATGTTTATAATCAAATTTATAAAACCATGGCATTTAGGGTTCATACAAAATAGGCTAGAAACAGAACAACCACCCTCAAACTTGAGTTGAATACACACACAATGGGATTTAAAACACTATAAAGGAAGTATACACAATAATAGAGGACCTGGAATTGATTACCCCATCTTAGAATTATATTCAACAAACAAAACTGCTAGTGGATGGGATAGGTCACAACATACATAAAATGATATGCACCCATTGCACTTCCAATAACTAAGGACAAGTCCGCAGAAGAAGATCACGAAATAAATTTTGAAATGATCAAGAATAAAATCACCCCAAGTTCAAAACATATAAAAAATAGTGAAATAGAACTATCATGACCAATGGTAATAAAGAAGCTAAAAGATCTCTTATTCAGAGAGATGCAATGTAATCACCCTAAATATAAAGCACTGAACGATGAGATACAAGAATAGAGGAGACAACCAGAATCACTTATTAGATCCCTAAGGATTGTGGAGGAGTCTTGTGTATCAAAATAATTAAAATTGGTTGTGTGACTAATGATTAAAACTAACACATCACACATAATTCATGGCCTGAAATGTGGATTCACATTGTGAATCCCCCAAGTTTAATGTATGTTGAAAAAGGAATAGCCTCAACATAAAAAACCCAATCAACATTTTCATGATGTGAACATTTTTCATGAACTTAAAATTTTCACACCCTGAAATAGACTCACAATATCTTCCTAGTGATAGATTCATAGCATGTAAAAAGTTCACTGGGTAAATGTATACAATAGAAAGTGCACAATCCAGGTTCTGTAAAAAATCCATAAAACAACTCAAATTACCTCAGAACCCAAAAACACACTCTTAAATATTAAAATAGGAATACCTTTTTACTATTATGTTACAATATTCCCACCATAATACTTTCCATCCCTGGGAATTCATGTTGTAGAAGGGTACTCTGAAAAGAGGTGAGGCCACTACCCCCTCATCGATGACCCATGCTCCAAAGTCTCATGAGAATCTAATCCATGTCACCATAACACTCTGACCAATGGGATAGATTTCCCATATAATAATTTCACCTTGGAATCATTTATATTTAGTGGAATCTCTACAACTAAAACTTATATCTCTATCTCTATAACTTCCCAACTTAGATTGTGAGAGGGATGAGCATGCTACTTCCTAAGTTGATACATGTGGAAAACATTAAGAATACCAACCAAATTAGCTAGTACCTCCAATTGATTTGAAACCTTAACAAGCCAATCAATGACCTAAAATGGTCTAAAATATATTAGATCCATATTTCCCTATTTTATAAGTTGACAATGACCCAGTTGAGGAGAAACTTTCAAGAAAACCCGGTCACTAATTGGAAAATACAATGGGAAACACTGAAAATATGTATATGATTTTTATGAACTATGATCTATAACCAAATTCTGATGTATATCCTAAACCCTCATTAACATATCCTTAATGAGACTTAGTCCTATAAAAGAGGCATCAACCTCCTCTCAACAACAAAGAGGTTATTGTCATGGGAGACCATACAAATCCTTAAAAGTATCAATTCTGATTGATGACTAGAAAATACTGTTACAATCAAACTCAACCTGTCCTAGATGGATATCCCATAATCCACTGAAATTCAACATTTAGCAATATATAACATCCTTGAACATCTGAATTGAATGCTTTATCTCTCCATCTGTCTGTGGATTGGAAACTACACTCAACCTGGCCTGAGTTCCCATCACCTTATGGAGACTCTTCTAGAATACAGAATTAAAACTAAGATCTTTATATAAAACGATTATAGAGGGAACCCCATTTGACATCATGGTCTATTTCATATATATATTAACCATATATTCAAATTTAGTGGATTCCCTAATCAGAATAAAACAGGTGACTATGTCAACCGGTCAATCACTATCCAAATTGAATTTTTTTTGTAGGGGTGTTCATGGTAATCCAATGAAATAGTCCATGCACACCAAATCCAATCTCACAACTAGCATTGGAAGAGTCTGGAGAAAACAAGAATGTTTCATATGTTCTTCTTTTATATGTTGATAGGTATAATAGTGGGACACATAATCTGAAATCTCATACCCAGCCACCAAAATAGTCATTACATGTCATAAAACATTTTCATAGTTCTCAAATGAATTTCCCAAGAATAACTGTGATAGTAAACAAACTAGACTCCTCACAAATAATAGGATGAAAAACATATCCGCAAAATTAAGAATACCATCTGAACGGAGAGACCAACCATAAATGGTCTCCCCACTATAAATGGTTTCCTGAATTCCACTAAATTCATCATCTTACTGTACACCCTAAAAAATATATTCAAGGAGTGATGATGATAACTAAACATTGGTAAGAACCATAACTAAAACACTATCCTAATTTTCCAGATGCAACGGTATGAAGATCCCCATAAGTTACCCTTCTTCCTTCAATTCCAAAATAGAATGTGATGGAACTTTCCTTCTAATAACACCTCCAATGACATCCCCTTGATTAGGTTATAGGAGATGTCAAAGTCAAAAATTTAAAAGAATATTACCCACTACCACTATCTGAGATTCAATTGTTTATGAGAAAAGATATATCCCAAACCCTTATGATGAGAAAACATTGTAAACCATTCCCCAAAATAGATAGTGCTGCCAACATTTAATCACATGCATATCTATAGAAAGATTCAAATCAGGAGTGGGGTAATTATTTTCATGTGACTAATTATGAAGAGATCTATAACCCATAACATGCTCATTCTATATAAGAACACAACCCATACCAGCACTAGATGTATCATAGTATACCACATATCCCTTATTAGGATAGGGTAATAATATAATAGTATCCTATGTCTGAATTCATTTCAGCTCATTGAAAGAAAATTGACATTTCAAATCCCTTGGGAACCTCACTCCTTTTTTAGTAATATCAGTCAAACATGGTTCCATCTTTAAGAAATCCTTGACGAACCATCTATAGTATATATTAATATGAAGGTATCTCTGAATCAAAATGAAGTTTCATGGCTCCTCCCATGATAAGAAAACCTTCAGCCTATCAAAAAAACTAAAAATCCACGTTCAAAAATCATGTTCCCCAATAACTTCACTTCTTGGATAAAGAAAGAACTGAAATATTTTCATCCAAAGAGTGACTCCTCATGGTTTCCAAAACAAAAACTAGATGGTTACCATCATCATGCTCGAACCCTGAATAAACCAAAATATCATCTATGAAAAATACCCAAAAAGTTTCGAGATACTAATGAAATATCTAGTTCTTTAAATCCATAAAAAATAAAGGAGGGTTAGTCAGAAAAAATGGAATCACAATATATTCATAATGTCCATACATTCTTATTAAAGTCATCTTTGGTATATTAGACTTGTAACAGCCCGAGATTTTATGAAAAATATTTTTTTTAATTTCATTAATTTATTGTGTTTTATGCTACACCAAAAGGAGCTTGCTCAACACTCATCCTTGACATGCCTTGCATTACACGCAATCACGACCTTCCTCGATAGCGTGTGTAGTACGCAATACCGAGTTTCACTAAACAACGATATGCTATTAAAATATTATTAAAACTAGCTGGTATGAATAGTAATAACCACCTTTTAAAATTTTAGAAATTTTATCTCTCAAAATGGACTTCATTTTTGGATTTGGAGTATCGAATTTAGCCTAAGGTGAAATTTTGGTACTTTTTGGATAACTTTCATATTCTGATGAATAGAGAAAATTACTAAATTTTAATTAAAAACAACTTTTTTAATCGAAATAATTAATAGTGATAAATTATTAATTTGAGTGGTTTTAAAGTATATTTAGAATATATTTTTACAATTTAATACAATGTTGGTCATTGGATTTAATTTCACATTTAAAACAGCTATAAACAAGTGTCAATCTTTTGATAGTTATTATCTCTTAAAAACACGCCATTTGTTTTGACGACAGGAATTAATTTTTAAATTAGTTAATGTAACTGATATGTTTTGAATTTGGTAAAATAGACATCATTTTTTAGTTCATAATATCAAATATAGCTTAGGCCTAATTTTTGGTATTTTTATGGAAACTTTCATTTTTTTAATGAATAGTGAAACCACTAAGTGGTAGTTGAAAAAAATGAATTTTTCATAAAACTTAATTTTACCACTTCTGTGAGTGGAATTTCAAAAATCTGAGAGACATGGTTGATGTTAGTAAGTAAAATGTGGTTCAATGAGATGAAAATAATTTTTGGTGAATAGTAACGTTTTACCCTAACAAATGTCCTAATTCTATTGGATAAGTGTAATTCGACCAAAAACAACCTTAGGAATAAAATATGACCATTTAGGCCCACTTGGATTAGATTAGGACATTTATTATTATTTAATTCAAAGAAGAGTTAAAAGAGTTAAAATCAAAGTTTATTTACTACAAAATTTTTAATATAGGTTTATACATAAGATAAATTCGATTGTAAATATTAATTAAAAATATAATAAGATTTCATACATAATGATATTTTATTTATAATTTTTAGACATTAAATAAATTAATTTATTTATGACACAATGATGATACAGCAATTACCATAACAGAGAAACATTAGAATAATTCATATTATAAATACCCAAATAAATATAATTTTGGACTTTTTATGAATTCAACTAATTCTATAGGTTAATATGACATGTTAGTATCGATGTAATTATCTTTTTTTGAACTAATAATTCTGTTATGATTTTCACAAAAATCAATTACTTAATAGTGTCAAAATTGACATAAAATAGTTTTTAAAACAAATATTATATTAGTAATTGTTATTTTATTCCTAAAAATATAAGGTTCGGCCAAATGACTTAGATAAGGTTATATATATTAATAATAAACAACTTGGGGTTCGTTTGGTTTGTTATAGTAAGTTTATTAACCTTATAGTGTAAGAACACAAGAAGACACAGTAAAAGTAAAATTATTTAACTTAATGTTAAATATAAATGATAAGGTTAAAATAAGAACCTAAACTTGTCTAAATTCTATTTTATGAGAGGATTTCTATCCATCCCAACCTTATCTTCGAAATAAATCAATTAGAGGCTATTTAAAACCGAATATGACTTTATAATAAAATAATATATTTAGTTTTCCAAAGGAGCCCCTCTCCTCCCTTATAAAAGGGCACCTCCTCCCCCTCTTCCTCACACCACTTTGAGCCTTAATGATTGGCCAAACTCTGAAAAATTCTCTTATCTACTTCCCTAGAAACATCCTAGAGTTTCTGGTCTTCCTCAAAGACCAATTATAGTGCCCTAAGAGGTGGTCTCAAAGAGGCGCTTCAAAGAAGAGGTAATTTCCGTTACCGATTCTTTCATCTTTATTTCTTATTCCACTTATTCTTCTTTAGTTTTTTCATTATTAAGTAATAACATCAGTATCACTAATATACGGATATGTTATTATAAGTATGAAACAACCCTATTTCACCATCTATCCATCCTACGGAAAATGAAATCACCGCGCGTGCGTACGTACGGAATACCGTCTCCACGCTGTGGTGAAATCTATTTTCCACCACCACCTTACTTGGATGGGTATAATGGTGTAAATAATAACTATATATGATTATTTTAAAGTGATATTGATTCTGAAATCGTATACATACACTCCAATACAATTCCACGATCATAGGAACGATATCATCACTCGTGCGTACGTACGGAATACCGTCTCCACGATGTGATGCGACTCGTTCTACATGATCTTAATTGCATAATAATTAGATAAATGAATTGAATGAATGAATATGATATATATTACACTAATACCATTCTGGAAAAGCGGTATCTATAACCTAAAGATAAGAATAAGAATTTATTCGACAAAACACGCATAAGAAAAAAAAGTAATAAACACCCAAATAACAAGTAGTAATGAAATATTACTAATAAGAAGCTAAGAATATGACCATATATGATATCATAACAATAATTATGATTCTATAATAAGTCAATAACATTATTTAAATTATTATACAGGAGGTTCGGACACTTACGAAGCAAATCGGACCTAAGGTAAGGGTAAATATCACAATCTCATTTTTATCTGAGATTGTTTATACTTTGGTATATAGTGGGGTGTATTTTATCATCCACATCCATGTTTCCTCAATATGTAATATTATTTCCATCCACCTACAATTTTTTAAATCCAATTTTTCCCTTCGGTGAGTTTTTAGTAAAAGATATGAAAGGAATCTTTTTTCGTTTTTCGTACGAGGTACTTTTTGACTTTTCCGACAAAAGTATGAGAAGAATGTTTTTTTTAACTTATACGGCATGAATGGATTTTTAAAACATTATTTACAAGAATATTACTTTACAAGTTTTCAAGTTTATTTTTAATCAACTTCTTTAGTTTAAAATTGCATGACATGTTAAAAAAAGGAAAAATGTTTTTGAAGTAGAAAGGATATTTTCCTCAAGAATGGAGTTCAAGTGTTTTATCAAAATTATTTTCCATCTAAGATAATAAAGGGTTTTGTTTCTATCCCTATTATTACATGTATTTGATTATGTTGTGATGGAAATATTTGAATGAATTCTTTTATCTTATATGAATTGTTTTATGATGTTACGATGTTTAAAGATTCCCATTTTTATTACATGGGTTATGCTATGATGTATGGTTTATGATTTTGTGGCACACATAAGAATGGTTTCATTAAGAGATGGGTGGGACCTATATCTCCCTCCATTTCATTGGGTAAAGATTTTATATCTCATGAGATAGACATGGCGGGAACGGTAGTTTATACCGGTTCAGTGAAACAGGACTGAAACGAGGAGTGAACTCGGTTCAGAAAGGGACTTTGTCCACTAAGATAGTCTTGGAAATGAGTCTTGACTAATAAGAAATGATTCTCTATGATTATGTGTTTATTCCACAAAGTTTCATGTTTTAAGTTATGATTATTGGGATTACATTTCACTACTATGATTTATCCCATGTTATGAAATTATGATCTCTTTTGCAGGTTAAGATTTCCAAAAGATATGTTCTTATGAATATGACGTGATTGATATTTCTTTTGTTTACCCTTACTGAGAATTTGAGCTCACCCTTTTATGTTTTCTTTTCCCCATGATATAAATAAAGGTTTTAGGTAAAAAAAAGAAGATCTGTATGGGAGATGTTGAAGATCTTTCGCCATGATTAGAAGATTATATTCCGAGTTTCCAAAGACACTAAACTATTACGGTCCTTGTGTGTGTGTTTTTGTGATGTACTAAGTATTCTGCAAAAGTAATGTAATGTCATTGTACATCAATTTTTGGGTCTCTACAGTTGGTATCAGAGGAAAGGTTTAGTCAACCTTTGGAAACAAGGATGCGAAAATGTTAGTGAGATCCCTAGAGATATTTCTAAGGTATGTCTAGGGATGTCCCTAAGGATAAGTATACGTATAGGATACAGTCCTAGAACTACGGTAAAGATCATAGAATTTATCCTAAGATGTTAGATATTGACTATACTCCCCCATTATTATGTTGTTTTCCCTATCATGATTTTTGCCTCTCACACTATTCTTTTTGGGTTTTAGACGATGGCTGGAACCCGAAGGAACCGTGTTGATCAATGCAATGGACAATGCAATGATTGTCCTCCTGAAAAAACAAATGTTATGGGAGATGGAGTGAAAAATCTTATTTCTATACTTACACAAGCTATGAATCATTCTGGACATCCAAATGAGCAGAGAAAGGAACAATATTCTATTCAGTCCTTCATGAGGCAATGTCCACCTTCTTTCAATGGGTCTTCTGATCCACTTGTTGCTGAACAATGGATCAGTACTACTGAAAAGATATTTTTAGTTCTTCAATGTTCTGAACATGATAAAGTCATCTTAGCAGTATATCATTTGGAAGGTGAAGCTAATCAATGGTGGAATCTTATCAAGAATACGAGGCAAAGAGATGAAATTGAGTCCATGGAATGGGACGAGTTCAAGAACTTATTTTTCAATAAGTACATCCCTCGTATTCTTCGAACAAAGATGGAGAAGGAGTTTCTTGAACTAAAGCAAAAGGATGATGAATCTGTTGGTATATACGAAGCGAATTTTACAAGGCTTGCAAGGTATGCATCTGGATTTATCATCCAACCTGAAATTAAAGTTGATCGATTCTTCAGTGGCTTAAAACCAAATATTCGAAGGGCATTAGCTATAAGAGACTTCAGTAGCTATGAAGAAATTGTGCGTTGTGCTATCAAGGTAGAAATAGAATTTGGTGTTACTTATCCATCTCATAGTTTAGACAAGAAACGAAAGATGGAGTTCAAGGAGAAATCTCAGAATAATGGTGAAAAGAAGATGAATGTTTCCTTATGCTCAAAGTGTGGAAAGAAGCATGGTGGAGATTGTCTTAAAGGGACTAGAAAATGTTTTAAGTGTGGAAAAGAAGGTCATCGAGCAGCTGAGTGTTGAAGTAATGGAAAAAGGGTTTCTAATGATGTGAATAAAGAAAAGACTGCAGAGAATGCACCAACAACACTTCAATGCTTCAAGTGCAAGGAAATGGGGCATTATGCTAATAAATTCCCTAATCCAAGGGTTAGTGATGATCGACATGAGAAACCACTTAAGGAAAAAGACAAAGGGAAGTCACATGCGAACACTATTGGTGATGTTGAATATGACAACGATGTGGTGGAATGATTAAGTGTTTATGTAATGGGATTCCAGAATAATTTTGTATATAGTATCGTGGGATATTGGAATATTTATGTTTTGGTCTATTGTGATTTTCAATAATTTTATGGCATAGGTAACCATGAAAAGTGATTGAAATATTTTTGGAAAGTAGATGATATGCACATAATGAAGGGATAAAGATAATCTAATATATTTGATTGTATTCATGAGCTCATGATTGATATAAGGACTAAGTTATATCATGGTTTGAGGATATAGAATTTTGAGGATTTTGGTATGTGGAAAGTGTTAAATTTTAACTACATTCATTTTTTCACTAAGGTTCAATGGATATTCATTCTTCAAGAGAATACATGATTAAGGTATTCACATATTTTTAATTTGACCAACAAGATATATCTTATGATATATGGGGGATAAATGATGGCATTCACGTGGTCATTTTCATTATACTATGAGTTTGGACCGAAGTATTTGAGATAAGCCTAAAGATTAGAATAGATTATGTTGGACATAAGTTAGTATTGTTTAAGGATAAAACTTTTTTGATATTTTTGATGGGATGTTATAGTAATATATCTTTAGAAAAAGGACAACCTACAGGACGTGTGACAGGCCATCGCGTCGGACAAGGCTATGGGAATCGAACCCACAACCGAAGTGCGACTGGCCGTTATCACCTACCACTGGCCTACAAGAAGTCCATGTTTAGTAGAAACTTGTTTTATTATATTAAACAGTATGATATATGAAGTATAAGTCCATTTTAGGAATTATATATGATTAATCTCACTATAGATGGACTTATGTATTTTCTGATAACTTTTCTAACCTTTTGTTTGAGACAGATGGAATGACCCATCGTTCTATCACATGATCTGCTAACACATCACGAATGACAAATTCAACTTTATTTCTGTAAGATATGAAGTGGAAATTGTCCAAATAATGACCAACGGTGACACAGTACCAAAATCACGAAAGTATTTGTTCTAATTCCAATTTCATCAATTTTAGGGAAATGATCTTGGAAACCAAAAATGTTTTCCTAGTGCTCTTATATCTGATGAATTAGATGGTACCTTAGATTGTCACAAATTTATGACTTTGTGATTGCTGGCTTTTCCATAGCCATGTTCTCTACCACTCTCCATCAGAACATGACGGTTAGATTTCTCTTCCATATCCATATTTTCACCTATGTGGAAACCCAGTGATTAGTTTATTTGGGTAACCGTTATGTTTCATACTTTTGTTTTTAAATATTGGTTTTGGTTTTCCTTTTTACAATGTGGGTATCTATTAAAGAAACTTTCGAATAGTAAACCATTTATAACCCCGACGAATTTCGAGGGCGAAATTCATTTTAAGGGGGGTATAATGTAACAGCCCGAGATTTTATGAAAAATATTCTTTTTAATTTCATTAATGCCTTGTTTTTTACACTACACCAAAAGGAGCTTTCTCAACACACATCCTTGACTTTCCTTGCATTACACGCAATCACGACCTTCCTCGATAGTGTGTGTAGTAGGCAATACCGAGTTTCACTAAACAACGATATGCTATTAAAATATTATTAAAACTAGCCGTTATGAATAGTAATAACCACCTTTTAAAATTTTAGAAATTTTATCTCTCAAAATGGACTTAATTTTTGGATTCGGAGTATCGAATTTAGCCTAAGGTGAAATTTTGGTACTTTTCGGATAACTTTCATATTCTGATGAATAGTGAAAATTACTAAATTTTTATTAAAAACAACTTTTTTAATCGAAATAATTAATAGTGATAAATAATTAATTTGAGTGGTTTAAAAGTATATTTATAATATATTTATACAATTTAATACAATGTTGGTCATTGGATGTAATTTCATATTTAAACCAGTTATAAACAAGTGGCAATCTTTTGATAGTTATTATCTCTTAAAAACATGCCATTTGTTTTGACGACGGGAATTAATTTTTAAATTAGTTAATGTAACTGATATGTTTTGAATTTGGTAAAATAGACATCATTTTTGAGTTCATAATATCAAATATATCTTAGGCCTAATTTTTGGTATTTTTCTGGAAACTTTCATTTTTTGATGAATAGTGAAACCACTAAGTGGTAGTTAAAAAAAATGAATTTTTCATAAAACGTAATTTTACCACTTATGTGAATGGAATTTCAAAAATTCGAGAGACACGGTTGATGTTAGTAAGTAAAATTTGGTTCAATGAGATGAAAATAATTTTTGGTGAATAGTAACTTTTTACTTTTTTACCACGGTTAAAAAAATAGGGTAATTAAGGGTAAAAATGTTATTATTATTACCCTAACACATGTCCTAATTCTATTGGATAAGTGTAAATCGACCAAAAAAAATCTTAGGAATAAAATATGACCATTTAGGCCCACTTGGATTAGATTAGGACATTTATTATTATTTAATTCAAAGAAGAGTTAAAAGAGTTAAAATCAAAGTTTATTTACTACAACAATTGTAATATAAGGTTATACATAAGATAAATT
The DNA here is from genome assembly GCA_963277665.1 of Viscum album. Taxonomy (NCBI): domain Eukaryota; kingdom Viridiplantae; phylum Streptophyta; class Magnoliopsida; order Santalales; family Viscaceae; genus Viscum; species Viscum album. The sequence continues at coordinate 595,740,435 of OY728134.1, read as the reverse complement.
CGATTGTAAATATTAATTAGAAATATAATAAGATTTAATACATAATGATATTTTATTTATAATTTTTAGACATTAAATAAATTAATTTATTTATGACACAATGATGATGCAGTAATTACCATAATAGTTAAAAATTAGAATAATTGATATTATAAATACCCAAATAAATATAATTTGGGAATTTTTATGAATTCCACTAATTTTATAGGTTAATATGACATGTTATTATTGATTTAATTATCTTTTTTCAAACTAATCATTCTGTTATGATTTTCACAAAAATCAATTACTAAATTGTTTCAAAATTGACATAAAATAGTTTTTAAAACAAATATTATATTATTAATTGTTATTTTATTCCTAAAAATATAAGGTTCGGCCAAATGACTTATATAAGGTTATATATATTAATAATAAACAACTTGGGGTTCGTTTGTCTTGTTATAGTATGTTTATTAACCTTATAGTGTAAGAACACAAGAAGATACGGTAAAAGTAAAATTATTTAACTTAATGTTAAATCTAAATGATAAGGTTAAAATAGGAAACTAAACTTGTCTAAATTCTATTTTATGAGAGGATTTCGATCCATCCCAACCTTAGCTTGGAAATAAATCAATTTTAGGCTATTTAAAACCGAATATGAATTTATAATAAAATAATATTTTTAGTTTTCCAAAGGAGCTCCTCTCCTCCCTTATAAAAGGGCACCTCCTCCCCCTCTTCCTAACACCACTTTGAGCCTTCAAGCTTGGCCAACCTCTGACAAAGTATCTTCTCCACTTACCTAGAAACATCCTAGAGGTTCTTGTCTTCCTCAAAGACCAATTTTAGTGCCCTAAGAGGAGGTCTCAAAGAGGTGCTTCAAAGAAGAGGTAATTTCCATTACTGATTCTTTCATCTTTATTTATTCTTCCACTTATTCTTATTTAGTTGTTTCATTATGAAGTAATAACATCAGTATCACTCATATACTGATATGTTATTATAAGTATGAAACAACCCTATTTCACCATATATCCATCCTACGGAAAACGAAATCATCGCGCGTGCGTACGTACGGAATACCGTCTCCACGCCGTTGTGAAATCTATTTTCCACCACCACCTTACTTGGATGGGTATAATGGTGTAAATAATAACTATATGTGATTATTTTAAAGTGATATTGATTCTGAAATAGTATACATACACTCCAATACAATTTCACGATCATAGGAACGATATCATCACTCGTGCGTACGTACGGAATACCCTCTCCACGATGTGATGCGACTCGTTCTACATGATCTTCATTGCATAATAATTATATAAATGAATTGAATGAATTAATATGATATATATTACACTAATAACATTCTAGAAAAGAGGTATCTATAACCTAAAGATAAGAATAAGAATTTATTCGACAAAACACGCATAAGAACAAAAAGTAATAAACACCCAAATAACAAGTAGTAATGAAATATTAATAATAAGAAGCTGAGAATATGAACATATATGATATCATAACAATAAGTATGATTCTTTAATAAGTCAATAACATTATTTAAATCATTATACAGGAGGTTCGGACACTTACGAAGCAAATCGGACCTAAGGTAAGGGAAAATATCACAATCTCATTTTTTACTTGAGATTGTTTATACTTTGGTATTTACTGAGGTGTATTTTATCATCCACATCCATGTTTCCTGAATATGTAATATTATTTCCATCCACCTACAATTGTTTAAATCCAATTTTACCCTTCGGTGAGTTTTTAGTAAAAGATATGAAACGAATCTTTTTTCGTTTTTTGTACGAGGTACTTTTTGACTTTTCCGAAAAAAGTACGAGAAGAATGTTTTTTTAACTTATACGGCATGAATGGATTCTTAAAATATTATTTACAAGAATCTTACTTTAAAAGTTTTCAAGTTTATTGTTAATCAACTTCTTTAGTTTAAAATTGTATTACATGTTAAAAAAAAGGAAAAATGTTTTTGAAGTAGAAAGGATACTTTCCTCAAGAATGGAGTTCAAGTGTTTTATCAAAATTATTTTCCATCTAAGATAATAAAGGGTTCTGTTTCCCTCCCTATTATTACATTGATTTGATTATGTTGTGATGGAAATATTTTTATGAATTCTTTTATCTTATAGGAATTGTTTTATGATGTTTCGATCTTTAAAGATTCCCATTTTTATTACATGGGTTATGCTATGATGTATGGTTTATGATTTTGTGGCACACATAAGAATGGTTTCATTAAGAGATGGGTGGGACCTATATCTCCCTCCAATGAATTGGGTAAAGATTTTATATCTCATGAGATATACATGGCTGGAATGGTAGGTTATACCGATTCAGTGAAACAGGACTGAAACGAGGAGTGAACTCGGTTCAGAAAGGGACTTTGTCCACTAAGATAGTCTTGGAAATGAGTCTTGACTAATAAGAAATGATTCTCTATGATTATGTGTGTATGCCACAAAGTTTCATATTTTAATTTATGATTATTGGGATTACATTTCACTACTATGATTTATCCCATGTTATGAAGTTATGATCTCTTTGGCAGGTTAAGATTTCCAAAAGATATGTTCTTATGAATATGACGTGATTGATATTTCTTTTTTTTACCCTTACTGAGCATTTGAGCTCACCCTTTTATGTTTTCTTTTCCCCAGGATATAAATAAAAGTTTTAGGTAAAAAAATAAGATCTTTAGGGGAGATGTTTAAGATCTTTCGCCACGATTAGAAGATTATATTCTGAGTTTCCAAAGACACTAAACTATTACGGTCCTTGTGTGTGTGTTTTTGTGATGTAATAAGTATTCTGCAAAAGTAATGTAATGTCCTTTTACGTCAATCTTCGGGTATCTACAAGACTCCTCAAATATAAGGTAATAAAAACCTGACCAAATATTGATCACTGAAAACCACTCCCCCTAACTAATCAAGAAAATCATCCACGTAGTAAAAAAGGATACTTATTCTTAATCTTAAACCGATTTAGCTTCTGATAGTCCATGAACAACCAAAGTGAACCATCAGCATTCTTGGTAAAGGGCACTGGGCTTCCCAAGGAAAAACACTGGGGTGAACAAAACCTTTTATCGTCATATTATCCAACTAAATATTGAGATGTTCCATCTCCTCTGGTGCCATATAATAATAGGGTATCAATATTGACTATGTACTCATCACTTGATCAATCAAAAACACTACCTCCCTCTCTAGAGTAATATTAAAGAAGTCAACTAGGAAGGCTTTTGGAAAATATATGAAAAACAAGGGAATATTACCAATAGAAGAAACATCATCATGATCAACTAAAAAATACTAAAATCTGGAGCTATGGGCAGAAATGTGCTTTATTACCAGACCTCAAATCCCACTCTCCTTGACACACCTGATATCTTCCATCGATGGAAAGGAATTAGACACGTCAATGATAAAAATTAGACTCATCATGATGAGATACCATAAAATCCATCCCGAGGATGATGCTAAATAGATTCATATCAAGAATAAGGAAATCAGATACTAACTCTATATAGACTATTGATAACGAACAAGGACACTGAAACTCCTAATCTTTCCTATTTCTAATAGGTGTCCCTAACTCCATAAAAAGGACACGATCTTACACAAAAGTTTCAACACATCAAAAAAATGGGAAGATATAAATCAGTGGTAGGCACCTCTATTAAATAAATTATTCATTGTAAAATATTCAATAAAAGGGTATCTATCACTATCTCTAGACCTCAATCAATCACCACTAGAAAATCATATAATTCATTAAGGTGCTTCACTCTTCGGGCTTGTGGATAGAGACCTGTAGACGTTGAAGCTTCTGAATTCAGCACTGTAGAATTTAGAGCCAAAGATCCATGACTATAACAACACATATACAATGATTGAAAAAAGAATTATAAATGGTTGTAACGGAAAACATCATTGCACCTATTCATAGGTGTAGAACAATAATGTTGTTTGTGACTGAACTTTCTACAATGGTAATAAGTAAGGGGTACACTAATGGTTGTAAATGGTGGTGTAGAGGAGACCTACTAGTAAGAACCACCTCCACCACTCATGAGATGTTCATTCCACTTCTTCTTATTTCCTCACATGCAACTAAAGCATCCACTATTTAGAATATAAGGGTTAGAATGGTCAAAATTTCCTATCATTTCCATTTATCCCATCATAGCTCTATTTACTATCTTCTCATAGGTAGAATGCATCAACACGGATACCTGTAATTAGATATCTAGTTAGAAACCCTGTAAGTACTTCTAAACCATTAGCTGATCATACTTCATCAGCGCTTATGAAAAATGAACCATATCTACCAAACGATTGGTGTACGTAGACATCAAATGATCTCCCTACTAAAATGAGAGGAAATCCAGAGAATTTTACATAATTAGAGACTCTGGATAGAATATATAGAGTAATAAGGTTATAAAACCCTTTTAGTCTAATACCATGTTTCTATCTCCCTATAACATGGAATCTCACCATTGTTTGATGGGACCCTCAAGTCAGAAAGTTTTTCATGTCACCTTTATAGTCTCAGGTGTATCCAAGAAGTTAAATATTTGATTAATATTTTCTATCCAATCCTCCACCTCTTAGGGATCATTATTACCCTTAAGGGATGGGGGATTCTCACATAATAACACCCAAGATCGATCTATTTCTCCTACATCTCTGGGTTATACCTCAAAAATTTCATTCTGGAATTATGGTATATTTTTTCCAAGACACGAGCTTCTCATATGATAGACTTTATAATATTCTGATCTAAAAGAAGATTACCTTAATAAGAATCTACTACATCCTCCTATGGAACCCATGGGGAGGTCTTGAAGGCATATAAATACATAGTGAAGACAGATAAAACAATCATATAGTAAGATAATTTTAGTTCAAACCAAAAAACCAAATTAAAAATTGGGATTTAGGATCAGGAACTCAATATAAAAGACACACATCCCAACATCCCATCGTAACACGAGTCTCATCATGATAAGAGATAGTTATTTACTCATTGCAACCAACATACAAAGTATCAAAAATCATATCTTAAATCTAAAAAATTCAAAATACTAAGCATAACCATGCCTTTGATACCAATTTTAAAATAAATAACTCGGGATACCCTCACAAACTAGCATATGACCCGATCTTCCACATACCCGAAGTGTGTTCCTAATACCCACAAGATAGTGAATAAAACCTTGGAATCAAAAAAACTATAGGGAATGATTTCACCCAAACATAATAGATAAAATTGTATATATGTGTATATATATATAATTGAAAGAAATAGATTCAGAGAAATGGGAAATATATATACCATAAATGAAGGAAAATAGAATAAGTAATACAACGCAAAAGAGGAAAAATAAAATACATGGTATGAGTCCACCAATAAAGAAGAAAACCCAACATGAGAAATAGATACTCAATTTGATAAGAGGATGACATCCCACAATCTCACCACCAGCTACCCAAGACTGGCTGACTAGAACCTCACCGCCTCACTGGGGAACCTTGTCTTTCCCTGTCTCAAAAGAAAAAATCAAGTATATACACCACGGGAGGGGTGTGTAGGGTGTGAGCTAAACGAGATTAGTAGGATCTTGCCAAGGTGGTCCATCAAAAATATATGTATAAAAATCCAAACATAATCGATTTTAATGAAAACAAGGTATGATAATTAGTTAAATAGTTTTTAAAAAAAATCATGGTAAAACATTCCCCTTTTTCTACAGTTAAAAAATAATCTAGGTAGAAAAATTTCAAATCATATCCCACATATCAAAATAGGTAATCAAATCCAAGCAATACAACCCAAAGCATAGGTACGTCACACTAAGGACCAACACTAGTTATCCTACCTAGAACACTCATACCCAAACATATAAAATCGCATGCATCAAGCCTCTAGGCATATGCATCGAGTCTTGGAAGAAGAGTAATGCACCATAAAGTGACCCCCCCCCCAATAGTGTCTAACAAGTCCCTAGGTAACTTGGCCTAGAGAGAAGAGGAAAACTCCATTAGTGAACCCTACAATAGTAATAATGTATGAGGCCCATTACTATACCTTCCACCTAAGTACACAAGTCTTAAAATGAGCTCATTTTCCAAATAATTTCATAAAAATCATGATTTGAAATCCTTTTCGTAAATCCATTTCACAATTATTTGAAAATAAATTTATTTTACCAAAACAGGTGGAAAATACCTTTCCTCAAAAATATGTTTACACACACAAAAATAAATAAATCATTCCAATTCATTTAAAAAAATTATAAAACCAAAGCATTAAGGGTTCATCCAATATAGGCTAGAGGCAGTACCACCTACCTCAAAATTTGGTTGGACACACTCAAAACATGATCCACCAAAGCTAGAATGGAATAAAAGATAGTAATGGTGGCCCTAGAATTTATTTCCACATCTTAGAATCACATTCCATAAGCAAAAATAATGGTGAATGGGATATTTTACAATATACCACAAATGATATGAACCCACGACACAACCAACAATGATGTATCGGTCCTTAGAAGAAAATCATGCGATAGATTTTCAAAAGATCATGAAGAATATTACCAAAAGTTCAATAGATCTATAAATGTAGTACAACATCATTATTGTGTCAAATGGTAATTCATAAGTATAAAGGTATGTTACCTAGAGAGACACAGCTCAACCACCCCAGAGATTAAGAATATAATGATATGATATTTAAGGAGCATAGACACCCAAAGTTTGCTAGTGTATCCGTAGGTTCTAGGGGGAGGCCTTCACATCTAAATAATGAAGATAGGTTATGTGAGTAGTGCATAAAACCTATAGGTCACACATAATTCATGAAATGAAATTCATATTCATACCGTGAATCACTCAAGTTCTATCAAGCTGAGCACTTAGTGCCGAACACCCCCATTTCATGGGGGAGGGTGTTTTTCCCAACACTATTCTTAGTGATTGGTTATTAGCTCCTTTTCTGCTCCCTTTCCCGAATAGCCCAAATATATTTGGGTAGGTTGTGATGGCCTGAGGTCCATTATTAGCCCAAGAACCTTCGGGCGGGGTAGTGTGGTGGTTGGCCAGGTGTGTGCAGCATATGGTTTCCCAAGTGTCTTCGGGATAAGGCCCAGGTGTCTTCTGGCGTGGCAGTGGATCATCTAGCCCAGGTGTCTTCGGGCGTGGTGGTAGTTGTTCTGGCCTAGGTGTTTGCAGGCGTGGTTACGTGTGACAGTTGTGGCCCAGGTGTTTGCGGGCGGAATTCGGCAGTGGGACAGCGTGTGGTTGTGGCCCAGGTGTGTGCGGGCAGGTGAGGCAGTGGGACTGCGGTGACAGAATGGCGGGATTGGTTCGATGCGTAGGATGTCTCAATAACTAGTGGGAAAGTGGCGCGGGGTACCCAAACATCGATGTGCTCTTATTATATATATTACTTGACTTGCGTTATTTGGGGAGTGTGCCTTGGTGAGGCTTGGGTGGATAGTTTACCTTGATAGGTGTTTGGTTTACTCCTTTTCTCACGGGACTTTAGTACGTTCCCCCATTTGTGCACGAGAGTCTTTGGTTTTCCCTACTGAGTGTACTTGTATGCTCACCCTACGTATATAAAACTACTTTCAGGTTTCCAGGAGGCCTTCCGGGATCACGTGGGACCATACTAGCTCGGACCTTGGGGCAGTTGCTGTTGCTATTTTCCTTCTTTTGGTACTTACCTTTGTGGTCATCTTTTGTACATTGTGGCTTTTACTTTTGGAACATGCATGTGAGAATGGTTTACTTTTGGCTTTACTTTTCTTTTACCTTCGTGTTGTTGGTTTTCATCTTCCTATCTCCCGATCCTATAAAACAAAAATGGGTAATGCCTTCCATTTGTGTGAAATCCTAAACCCTTGGTGCTAGTCGCCACTCCGGGGCCTATTGAAGGCGGGTCTCGGTGGTCATTATCTCTCCTTCAACTTAAAGAAGGAAGGGCCTGGCAATCTGCTGACCCTTCCCTCCTTTTGGTGAAGGCAGGTCGTGGCAGAATGGTATCAGAGCTGATGGTTGAGAGATAGGATGGAGTCTGGAGTTAGGAACAATTAGGATTGCATGGGATGGTAAGGAAACAGTGTTGGGTGACCTTGGTGCGTGAAATAGGGCCAAGTAAGACCATCTAGGACACGGGATTTTAGGGCCCCCCGTGATCCGATGCAAGGACTCTGGACCTACCGAACGACCAAGTGAGGCCATGTTGATTGCAAGGTAGAGACCCTAGGAAAGGTACATGCATCATAATGACTTGTGTTCTCGTTTTTCTGGGAGCTCTTTTGAATTAATAATAAATTAAAATTTTAAGAAGTTTTAAGAACAATAATTTGCACTACTTGGTCTTAGGCATTCCTTATTTACCTTACAGCTATGACACCTGGAAGGAGACCGCATGTGGTACAGACGATCGAGGCCCCGCAGACTACTTTGGCCGATCGGCAGAGAGCTGATCGAGAGGAAGAGTACGACCAGTGGAAGAAGACTCTTCAGGCCTTCCAGTGACAGACCCTCAAGAGGTACGAGGGAAGCACCTCTGACATGAAGACGGAAGGCTGGCTGGAGGAGCTAGTGATAGCTCTCGGCCTGATTCGGGCCCCGGCCGAGTATTGGGTCCCTCTGGCCGTCAGCTAGATGCGGGGAGCGGCGCGTCAGTGGTGGACGCTTTACCTGGGGGAGACGATAGAGGCTGAGGTGGCTTGGGCGGATTTCAAGAAGGAGTTCCAGGAGGAATTCCTCTCTTCGATGATGAAGGCGGAAAAGAGACAGGAGCTACTCTCCCTCCAGTAGGGGAGTATGTCTGTCAGGGAGATAGAGATCAAGTTCAAGGACCTCCTACGTTTTGCTTCGGACCTCTTTCCTGATGAGGAGTCTCGGGCAAGACGTTTAGAGGAGGCACTCCGACCCTCCCTTCAGTATGTTGTTACCCCCTTTACCCTTCCGACGTACTTGGAGGTCCAGAATAAGGCCGAAGTGGTGTAGAGGATCCATGCTCTAGGAGGAGTGTCATGAGAGGGGATCCAGCTGAGACCATTCAAGGGGAAGGCCTTCATCACCAGGCCTCCAGCGTTAGGATCCTCTAGCTTCCGACCTGTAGGGAGCAGCCCACACCAGTTTCAGTTTCGATCCCCTGGTCCTCACCCCTTTTCTTCAAGTCCAGGGCCACAGTGCTTCATCTGTGGGAGCCCTGGATATCTTCGGAGTCAGTGCTCGAACCGGGTAGAGTACAGCGGTGGTGGACTGCCCCACCCCCCACTCCAGCAGCAGCTTCCAGCCAGACCTTTTCAGCAGCACCAGTAGGGACAGCGAGCTCCCGCTCCTCCAAGGGAAGACGTAGGAGGAGGAGTCTGACCTCTGGCCGCTCCTCAGGGACCTCGACCAGGGCGCGGTCGGGGAGGTGGCTGACAGCCGAGTGGCAGAGGATCCGGGCATGGAAAGATACACTCCGCAGAGGCAGCAGTTCCATTAGGGTCGGAGGTTGTTCGAGGTACGATCCGTTTTTTTAGTACCCTTGCTTATGCCTTGTTCGATACCGGAGCTTCGCACTCCTTTGCTGCACCCAGTCTAGCTTGCGCCTTGGGTCTAGATGCCGAGAGACTTCCAGTGGCCCTGGTGTTGAGCACACCAGTAGGAGGTCAGACCGACTTGTTGTTTATTTGTTGGGGATGTGGACTGATGATAGGGCCACATTAGTCAGTTGGGGATCTTCTTCTGCTACAGATACAACCATAAGATGTCATCCTAGGCATCGACTGGATATTCGTTGTGTGTGTCGTCATCGACTGTTTCCGAAGAAGGGTCATGTTCTCAGATTTGGGAGGCCGGTGTGTTACCTTCACTGGCGAGCGGAGTGGTTAGGAGGGCAGCAGGTGAGAAGAACCCCTCCCCTCCTTGTTAGCCGAGTTGTCAGTAGAGTCAGTAGATGCTGAGATGGTGGAAGTGCCAGAGATCATTCATGGGTTTATGGACGTCTTCTCTGAGGAGGTGACGACTCTACCCACTCGCCGTGATATCGAGTTCAGGATAGACCTGCAGCCTGACGCTCGTCCGATCTCGATGGATCCGTACCGGATGGAACCTACGGAGCTACGGGTGTTGCGAATTCAGATTGACGATCTGATGAAGAGGGGTTATGTTCGCATGAGTGCATCACCATGGGGCACTCCAGTCTTGTTCGCGAAGAAGGCAAATAGTGGTCTCAGGTTTTGTATAGACTACAGGAGGCTGAATCAGGTGATGATCAAGAATCGCTACCCTCTTCCGAGGATAGACGATCTTTTCGACCAGCTGAAAGGGGTAGGATGGTTCTCGAAGATCGACCTGCGTTCTGGGTACCACCAGCTGAGAGTGAAGGAGGGAGACATCCCGAAGACGACGTTCCGTTGCAGATATGGACACTTCGAGTTTGTAGTCAGGCCCTTCGGTGTTACGAACGCCCCGGCTGTGTTCATGGGGCTTATGAACTCCATCTTCCAGGAGTACCTAGATCGGTTCGTAGTTGTGTTCATCGACGACATCCTGGTCTACTCAAGATCAGAGGAGGACCATGCAGAGCACCTGAGGACAGTTTTGGAGGTCCTCCGACATCATCAGCTCTAAGTGAAGTTGTCAAAATGCAAGTTCGGGACACGATAAGTGCACTTCCTCGGGCACGTGGTGTCTGAACAGGGGGTAGCGGTGGACCCATCAAAGGTTGAGGCAGTATTTTCTTGGGAAGCACCCAAGAATGTGGTAGAGGTCTGTAGTTTCCTCAGGCTGGCAGGTTACTATCGGAGGTTCATACCCAACTTCTCTCGAGTTGTATCCCCTTTGACAGCCCTGACCAAGAAAGACCGGGTTTTCGTGTGGAGTGAGCAGTGCGAGTCAGCCTTCAACTATCTGAAAGAGAAGTTGGTTAGTGCCCCAGTGCTGAGATTACCAGAAAAGGGGCAGCTTATGAGGTGTTTTGTGATGCTTCATGATAGGGCCTGGGATGTGTGTTGATGCAGCAACAAGGGGTGATCTCTTATGGGTCCAGGAAACTTCGCCCTCATGAGCGTAATTACGCCACCCACAACCTGGAGCTTGTGGCGGTCGTTTTTGCGCTAAAGTTATGGCGGCACTACCTCATCGGAGAATGCTTCGTGGTCTTCACGGATCACAAAAGCTTGAGGTATATCTTCTCCCAGTGGGACCTAAACTTGTGACATCGGAGATGGGTGGAGTTCCTATAGGATTACGACTTCGAGATCTCTTATACTGAGGGCAAGGGAAATGTGGTGGCCGATGCCTTGAGTAGGAGGACGCAGAAGGATGTGGTCCGAGAGTCGGTGGACGCCTGGAAGGAAATGCAGGAGTTGGATGCCTTACACCTGGATGCGAAGATGGATAGCGGTAGAGGTTGTCTATATCAGATGACAGTGCAGTCATCTCTATTTCAGCAAGTGGAGGATTCCTAGTGGGGAGACCCAGAGTGCAAAGTGTTGCGTGACCGAGTTGACCAGGGAAATGCTTGGGAAGAATGGGCAGAGGATGGTCAGAACTAAATGCTTTTCCAGGGAAGGTTTTTCGTTCCGGAGGCGATGCGCGACAAGGTTCTTAGTGAGTTCCACAACTCACCCCTGGAGGTATACCCAAGACTTTCCAAGATGTACCAGGGACTGAAGAGACAGTTTTGGTGGCCCGAAGTGAAGCGAGCAGTGGTAGAGTTTGTGGCCAAGTGCGTAGTGTGTCAGCAAGTGAAGGCTGATCACCGAGTTTCAGGCAGCCTACTGCAGTCTCTAGGTGTCCCCGAGTGGAACTGGGACGACATCTCGATGGATTTCGTCATAGGACTACCCAAGGTCTAGGGGGGATACAACGCCATCTGGGTGGTAGTAGATAGGTTGACAAAATTGGCTCACTTTCTGGAGATCAGGGAGTCGAGTACTGTGGATGCTTTGGCATGAAAGTACGTGGATGAGGTGGTGTGGTTGCATGGAGTTACGAGGTCTATAGTCTCGGATAGGGATGAACAGTTTAACTCATGAGTCTGGAGAGGATTGCAGCATGCTTTTGGCACCCAGCTACGCCTTAGCACTGCTTTCTATCCACAGATAGATGGACAAACCGAGCTCACCATCCAGACCTTGGAGGATATGATGCGGGCTTGTGTTCTGGACTCAGGAGGATCATGGGTGCAATACTTGCCTCTGGTAGAGTTTTCCTACAATACTAACTACCACTCTACCATCGGTATGGCTTCGTTTGAATATTTGTACGGGAGGCCATGTCGTTCTCCTGTGTGTTGGACCGAAGTAGGAGAGGCAGACATCCTTGGCCCAGAGGTGGTGCAGGGCACGACAGAGAAGGTTCAGCTCATACGGGAAAGGATGAAGGCGGTCCAGGACCAACAAAAGTCGTATTCCGATACCAAGAGGAGGCCCTTGGAGTTTGAGGTTCGAGACCATGTGTTTTTGAAGGTATCCCCTCGGCGTGGGCAGCGGAGGTTCGGCAGGGGGAGTAAGCTTTCTCCCAGGTTCATCGGACCCTTCGAAGTGTTGCGGTGGGTCGGAGAAGTGGATTATCAGCTAGCATTGCCACCACCACTACTGAGGATACATGATGTCTTCCATGTGTCCCAGCTCCGTCGGTGTTTGCACGACGATTCGCACGTCCTTGATTGGGGTGAGCTGGACATCGAGGACGACGTGACTTTTGTGGAGAGACCAGTGATGATCGAGGATCACAAGGAGAAGGTGCTTCGTGGGTGAACCATTCCCTTGGTTCATGTATTGTGGAGACATGGTGGGCTTGAGGAGAGTACGTGGAAAAGGGAAGCACAGATGTGTGCCCAGTACCCATAGTTGTTTTGAGTTTTGTTCCTTGTTGTACCTGTTGTGGTTGAACGTTTTTCCTTGTTGACTATGAAATGCACTGGTTTTCTTCCTCTGAATGCGTGTGAAAATCCATGGCTATGCAGGAGGAGGGAACCTGACCCCTAATCAAGACGCATTAAGGTGGATGCGATTAAACCCGTGCGGGCGAGTCAGTGCCGCCCAAAGCAGATAATATCTTGACATGGGGGAGGAGACTCCCCATCCCACATACCTGGGTAGCTTGTCTTAGTATGTTGGAAGTGTGTGTGGGTTCACTTCTAAGAAGTATCTTTCGAGGTGGTTGTTCGGACCCTCTCTTTCCTTCTGGTTTGTTTTGATTCTCAGGGACGAGAACCATTTAAGAGGTATCTAATGTAACGGCCCGGGTTTTGTGGCGATCCTTTACTTTGTGAAAATCTCGTGTTGGGTTGTTTGGTCTGGGAATCACGGTGGTGTAGGCCTATCGGTAGCCTTAGCCTATCGGTAGCAGGCCTACCGGTGGCCCTGGCCTACCGGTGGCCCTGGCTTACCGGTGACCGTCACCCACCGGTCGCCTTCAGCCACCGGTGGCTCTGGCCTACCCGGTGGGTTCTTTCCAGTGTTATTTTCACAATTAGGGTTTTAAACCCTATTTTGACCTGTTTGAGCATGTTTTAAAGACCCGTAACGCCATAAGAGTCGTAATTAAATACTTAATTAATTGATGAGTCGGTTTAAACCACCCGACCTCCTTTAATGACGAGTGGGGCCGCGTGGCCAACCCACGACCCCGCGCCTTACGCAATTTGGCATTCCCATCTCAACTGTCTGTGGCTCTTATAAACTAAGGGTTAGTCGTGGTTTCTTCTTTCCTCGATCGCGGATTTTCACAAACAGCTTTTGGTGCATCGGGCGCATCGTTATCTGTAAGGTTCAGCACCCGACCTAAGCGTCGATCATCTATCAACAGTAGGGAATTTTTCTCCTTCGTCTCTCTCTTTTGTGTATCATGTGGGGTGGGCGTGCTTTTTTTTCTGTAGAATTGGATAAACCAGACCTAAATAAAGATAATGAACGGATTCTATAAGGAAATAATGGGGGTTGTGATCGTTGATGTTTTTTATATTATGATTATCTTTCTGAGTTATGCTGGCTTATGCCTTCTGAAAATCGAGGTCATTGGTGGTCGTTGTCTATGCACTAATGAACCCCTCGTAGTGCTTTAAATGGATTGTTTTTTAATTTTAAACTTCTGTTGTGTAAAGAAAATCGGTTAATCACGTATACCCGGCTAAATAAATTGAAAGCACCAGGATTAACCCTTCTGTGATAACCCCCGGTTTAAACACACAGAAATTGAAATCATGGAGTGTGTAAAATCATTAAATCTAGAAATACTGCATGGGCCTATTTTGATTGATGGTGGCGGTTTGTTTGTTCTTCTTCCACGGGACAGTTGATGGAGATGTGGGGGAGGGGATGGGATCCCCTGTTTTTATACTCTCGATGGTTGTGGATTTGGGAATTGAATTCCCTATTGTTATAGATTTGTTAGTTGTGAGTTTTGTGGCTGGGTGGTTACCTTGTTATATCACGATTTGGGGTGGGATCCCTTGTTGATGAAAAACCTTTTTGGGGGAAAGGACACAGGGCAGTGTCTCTAGGTTGTCCTTGGTTCCAGTACTTCAGGGGATCTCACTTATTCTTTGTTGTTATAACATTACTAGAGAACCAAGTGTGAATGTTTAAATTGACGATTGACTAGATCCTTTTTCCTGGTTATTCTTATGGTGTTAGTTTCCTAGTAGTTCATAAACTTATTTGAACGTTATAACTGAACATGAAAGAAGATTGGGACAAATGGGTTTTGTTGGCGAGAGTCGTGACTCGGACCTAAGTGATGTTGTGATCTGTAGGCTGTTTGAAGAAAAACCAAGCTTGGTTGAGTGCTTGTTACCTATATATATACTTGTAGCTTTTTTTTCTTATTCGTGCCCCACCCAAGTTGAGCACTTAGTGTCAACCACCCCCATTTCATGGGGGAGGGTGTTTTTTCCAACACTATTCTTAGTGGCTGGTTATTAGCTCCTTTTCTTCTCCCTTTCCCGGATATCCCAAGTATCTTCGGGTAGGCTGTGATTGCATGAGGTCCATTATTATCCCAAGAAACTTTGGGAGGGGTAGTGTGATGGTTAGCCAGGTGTGTGCGGCAGGTGGTTTCCCAAGTATCTTCAGGATGAGGCCTAGGTGTCTTCAGGCGTGAAAGTGGATCATCTAGCCCAGGTGTCTTCGGGCGTGGTGGTAGTCGTTCTGTCCTAGGTGTTTGCGGGCATGGTTACGTGTGACAGTTGTGGCCCAGGTGTTTGCGGGCGAAATTTGGCAGTGGGACAGCGTGTGATTGTGGCCCAGGTGTGTGCGGGCGGGTGAGGCAGTGGGACTGCGGTGACAGAAATGTGGGACTGGTTCGATGTGTAGGATGTCTCAATAACCAGTGGGAAAGTGGCGTGGGGTACCCAAACATCAATGTTCTCTTATTATATATATTACTTGACTTGCGTTATTTGGGGAGTGTTCCTTGGTGAGGCTTGGGTGGATAGTTTACCTTGATAGGTGTTTGGTTTACTCCTTTTCTCACGGGACTTTAGTACGTTCCCCCACTTGTGCACGAGAGTCTTTGGTTTTCCCTGCTGAGTGTACTTGTATGCTCACCCTACGTATATAAAACTGCTTTCAGGTTTCTAGGAGGACTTACGGGATCGCGCGGGACCATACTAGCTCAGACCTTGGGGCAGTTGCAGTTGTTGTTTTCCTTCTTTTGGTACTTTCCTTTGTGATCATCTTTTGTACCTTGTGGCTTTTACTTTTGGAACATGCATGTGGGAATGGTTTACTTTTGGATTTACTTTTCTTTTACCTTCATGTTGTTGGTTTTCATCTTCCTATCTCCCAATCCTATAAAACAAAAAGAGGTAATGCCTTCCATTTGTCTGAAATTCTATACCCTTGGTGCTAGTCGCCACTCCAGGACCTATTGAAGGCGGGTCTCGGGGGTCATTATCTCTCCTTCAACTTAAAGAAGGAAGGGCCTGGCAATCTGCTGACCCTTCCCTCCTTTTGGTGAAGGCGGGTTGTGACAAATAATGTCACCCCTACCCAAGAAACTTCTTATCCCCCCATATGATCAATTGTAAAAGAAATAAGACTCCATACTCCTTAAAAATAAGATATCTTTTCTTATTTTCCCCATTTTTCAAAAAATTAAAAGTCATTAAAGAGGGAAAAAACAAATAAAATATGCAAGGATTTTGGGAGAGAATGCACTTCCAAAAAAACTCCCACTTATTAGAATGTATCCTTCAAGAGGGGTTTTATAAAGATATCCATAACATTATCCTTGTTTAAAACATAATCTAATTAAATTCATGATGTTTCACATTATCTTTAATGAATTTTTATTTGATAGAATTATGCTTCGATCTCAAATGTTTCACTAGATTCTTTGAAAAATTGATTTCACATTTATGGGTATAAAAAAAACCATCAGGTATTCAATATTGGACTTCATCCAAATCATTTTTGTCATGTCTTGTTATATTTTAACATACTTGACTTCCATTAATCTAAGTGTGGTAGAAATTTCTTATTAGAGTTCCAAGAAATACATATTTCTCTAAAAAATAAAGCCTCTCCAAAAGCCGACTTCAAATCATCCATATCTTTTGGCCAATCTATATCAGTGTAACCATATATCTCAAAATATATACCTTGTCAAAGACTCATGTAACACCCTAGATTTTAGAAAATATATTATTTCATTAAAATACATGTGCATAATACTAAAATAGGTTTTTCTATTCAATCAAAAATAATTAAAATTGATTGATAAATAAGTTATAAAAGATATGAATTAAACTAAAAACACATAATTCATTCAGAGTGGAAAATTTTAACAAGGGAACATGAAATAATTAATTACATTCTATGTAATATTTCATATCATGTAATATTTCATACCATGTAAAATTGCATACCATGTAATATTACATACAATGTAATATTCCATACAATGTAATATTACATACCATGTAATATTACATACCATGGATGATTACATCCATTAAAATTACATAAATTAAAATGCTAAAATAAATTGAAAAAAATAATATATTTAAAAATAGGAGATCCTCAGAATCATTTTCACTTTTGAGAGTCAGTATTATTAGAAAAAAACTATAATGAGAAATAAAAACATCAATTGAGAAAATAATTTGTGAAATATATATTTAAAATTAAGGGAATGAGAAGTGTGATTTAATAGGTAAGAATTAAATTAATTTATAGAGAGTGATATCGGTGATACAGATGTTATAATGGGAAATATGTTCAACTGAAATATGGTCTTTTCAAATATAGACATTGGAAAAATAGTCATTTGATATAGATGTATTCAATAGGTATAATGACTTGTTTTTATTTATAGTAATAAATTTACAATAATATAATTCACAAATAATAAAGAATGAAACAAAAATATAATATTTAATCAAAATATTTATTTATAAAAAAAAATTGTGTTACATGTTATTATTATTATTAATGTATGATATGTTTTATATATATATATATTAAAAATATTTTAATATAAATGGGTTGATAAAATTAAATGGTAACTATATAAATAATTATTTTTAATGGTATTTGGTAAAGATTATATTAAAGAGATATTTTATAAAGAATTTTTTTAAGTGTTGGGTATATTTTTATTAGTGAAATTAATTACAATTAATGAATTATTTTAAATGAAATGTATCTATAATATATATATATATATAAGAAAATAAATTAACTTTCATATAATAGTTATAACTACTCAAGTGATAAAAAATACATTTTATTCTTAAAAATTCTTTTTTTAAAATTGCTATTATGTGTTATGTGTGTCTATATTAAAATTAATTTTTATCACCTATAAAATTTTAATCCGATAAAATGGAATGAAGATTTTGAATCATCATGTGAAAATTATTTAATAAGTTAAATTTATTTTTTAGGAATAAAAATAAGTTACTGAGGTTAAATTTAATTACCACAGTAATGTTAAATGGGTTATTTTCAAATTATTATTTTTATAAACATTTGGAAATTTTTTATATAAAAAAATGAAATTTATATTTTATAATTATGACTCTAATATGATTTTTAAACATTTAAAAAATATATTAATACTCATTTAAATAGTAATTAATAAGAAAATATAATAAAAAAATTAATTTATAAAATTACATTTTTCAAAAAAATAGTTTTTTATATTATGTTTTATTTTAAAGAAAAATTTATCATATTTATAAATAAAAATAGGTTAAATGGATTCAAAATTTAGATTAATCACATCAAAATTTTATAAGAATGGTCATCATATGTTTTTAATAAAAAAGGATAAGTAACATAGTAATTATTTAGTCAAAGTTACAGGATAAAAAGTAGATAATCTACCATGGATCTAATTTTACCAACTAAACTTGACACTTAAACCATTTATAAATCCCTTTTTAGTTTTTAAATTTAGTCAAATTTTCTCACCAACATTTTCTTACCTAAATCCTATGTGATCCCATATTTAACCTTCACTGTATCCAAGGAAGTGTCCCTATGGATGAGCCCATAAGGGACTTCACCTCACTAGGGTTTCCCCATGTCACCACCTTCCTTCTCCGCCCCTGGTCAGCCGAAGATCCTCTCCTTGACACTACTTCTCGGAAATCTTGTGGTGTGAGATTCCTCTTTAAATGGCGACATCATGAAACTTCATGGGCTTTACCATATTGACGATTCTCATTGTTGCTGAATGGTCTTCATGTCCCATCCTATGAATTATCTAGGGATTCTCTTGGTGGTGTGGTGAAGGTCCAGTGATCGAGTTCTAGCTACTGTGGTCTGGGGGTTGCAGCCTCGTTTCTGTGCCTATTGTGGGTGCATTTGGT
The DNA here is from genome assembly GCA_963277665.1 of Viscum album. Taxonomy (NCBI): domain Eukaryota; kingdom Viridiplantae; phylum Streptophyta; class Magnoliopsida; order Santalales; family Viscaceae; genus Viscum; species Viscum album. Next base: position 595,721,574 of record OY728134.1, on the reverse strand, counting down.
GGTTATTTGTTGTCTTTAAGTACGGTTAAAGGTAGCAGCGGGATTTTGGATCTGGCTTGCAGCATGTCCATTCATCCATTGTTTTCTGGCATTCAAGAGGTTGTCAATACAGTGATGGTTTTTTATCCGTAATTTTTTGAATCGTGAACTTGTTTTGGATGCCAACTATTGTGCGTCTTTCCGTGAATTGTGTGATTCATTTTTTGGTGTGTGATTATATTTTGGTGGATTGACTTTAGTGGAGGATAAAGTGAAGGAATTGTGGTGAATGAGGTATCAGTCTATGATGATTTTATAGTATTTTGGTGTTTAATATTTTAAGAATCTTGGATAAATAATGGAAAACTAGAAAAAATGAAAAAATAATTCTTCATGGAGGAGGTCGTTCACGCACACGGATGATTGATATTAATTTGTTTTTATAATAGGATGGGAATGAATAACTTTAAGTTTTATCATTAATATAAAAAATTATTTTAATAATGATAGTAAATTCATAATATTATTTTGGTGATAATATATTTGTAAAATTAATATTGATAAGCAAAACATAAGTGAGAGATAATACTTATGTTGGAGACTTTATTTATCCTTGGAAGTATCCTTGAAATTGAAGGGACAAGGATAACTATGAATAAAAATGCGATTATTTTCATGAAATAGGTATCTATGGAGAGTAAACTAATAGAGTTTCAAGGAGGAATTTGAATTATGAGTAACTCTTCAAGTGGTGCAAGTGTTACATAATTATAAGTGAAGATAAGGGTAGTTTTGGAAATACCAATTCAATTTCAATAATTTAATTTCACTATTAAAGGGTCAAGGGATCTAAAAATGAAAAAATGGGGAAATTGTATGATTTTTGGTCAATCCACACCCCAACCATCCATTTGAAACAATTTATTAACATTTTTTTCTTCCCCCTTAGTATAATACTTTTTACCTTTTTATTTTTTACTAGGGTAACTAATTTTTAAGTGTATTAATTAATTTTAATAAAAAAATCTGAATTAAATTTATTTTCTAATTTTCATATTTTTATTTCAAATTTTGAAACAAATTAATAAAATAAAATTTCTACTTGTATGAAAAATTAATTTTAAAATAAAAACACTTAAATGTGTAAAACCGTTTTTTAAATTACATTAATTATATTTTTAATTTATATATTAAAAAATCATCATTTTTAATGATTTTAGATCCATAAATTGATTTATTATGAATTTTAATAAATATTAATTGGGCTTCCAAGGCAATACAAAACTGAACCTCAACTTGAAAATACAAGTTTTAAAGAGAATACCATAAAAATTATATTAAAACAATAGTTTACTTTAGTTCTAAAAATGTTTGGCATAGGTTTTATATCTAAAAATAATATTTAAAAATGAATAATTATATTCATTAATTTAATATTTTATTACATTAATGGGTTTTAAATCTTATAGGTAATTCTTACATGGTGATAAAAAACATAAAAATTATATTTTTCCCAAATCCTACATTTTTTACTAGAAATCAACCATTTTAGAAAATAATCAAAAATTCATAATAAGTATATTTTGGTATGATTAATTCAAAGAATAGTTTTATTTTATATATTTAAAATTTTAAAATTTTGAGATTTATCTTTTAATAGAAAAATAAAAAATAAAAAGAAAAGTACATTTGTTAAAAATTGTCCTTATTAAACATTCAGTGTTCCTAATACTATTTCATATCAATTTATAATATAAAGAAGAGTAATATATTATTTAATATAATAAAATATTATATTTAATATTGGATGATTTAATTATTTGGATAAATTATAATATAATTTAAAAAAGTTATTTGAGAAAGAATTATTCATTTTAATATTAAATCTCATTTCTTCTTCATACTCTAAATGAATGATTTTTTTCTAAATTAATATACTTAATTTAGTACAGGTTTTTATTTTTATTATAATTTTTTCAATAATATTCATATAATATGTCTTGGTTCTTCTAGTTTGGTGTTGAATTTGAAATAGTCTATTAAATATATTATTTATTTAAAGAGAATATACAGTGAAATCTTGAGCTATTACATTATCCCCCTCCCCACACTGAATAAATTGAATCCTCATAGTTTTAAGTATTGTTTACTACATGAATAATCTAAGAAATCCGTAAAAAAATCATGATATATCTTTCTATAAGATTTCCACCTCATTTGTAATCAGTAAAACTATGAAACTATTTATCCCAAATATGCTTCTTACGAGTTCTTTTGGACGTACCTTTTTCAACTTTATTTTCATGATCTTGTTTCCATAAAAATACTACAACCAAAAAGTTCATGATAAAATTAGTTTAAATTATCAAATGAATATGAAAAATCAATCATTTGGTGTCTTCTCTAATGACCCGTTCATTTTATCCTAGGATACTTTCATTTCTATTATGTCATATTTGGTTTATCTTATAACCATATTTGTCCAACCAAGGTTTTTTTAAGTTGGGTTATTTTACATTTATCAAAATAACCCAACAAGGTAACTATGAAATCAATCCTTCATAGTGTTTTATAAATAAATTATGATCAACCAAAGCATATCCCCTAGGATTGTCAAACCTGGTGTGTAGAAGAGCCTCTTTATCATGAATTAGGTAGTGATTGAGTTGATATCCAAATTTTCTTTTCTAGGTTATTACCCCTAGGTACATATTTACTAGAGTATGAATACACATTTTATTATCTATACAAGGATGTATTTAAAGATAATATCATCTACTTAATATTTTACCAATATTTTTGGATATCATCCAATACTTAGACTCGTCTCCAGGGTTTTTACAGAGTTTCTATAAACTAATACCAAAAATAACTAGAATAACCTCCAAAAATAACTCCAACTTTCCTATGATTCCAACTATGGAGGACCAATATAAATATATATAAATAATATATTAATCTAATGGTTTAGAAAATTTATCCCACAAAACAATCTCATAACCCAAATACTGAAAGTTTCAGTTTATTTAAAATTAAATTCATAAACATTTTATTTTACTAAAATATTGAACATTTATCAATATTCATGAATCTCTAGACCCTTTTATTGATATCTAACATGATATAATCATATTTTTAACTAGGGTATTTGAAACATAATAAATGGGTCAGTTAAAACACTTAGTAAGGGAAAAACATATCATAACATGAAGGAAAGAAAGAGGGAGACATAAATGATCTTAATAGCTTTTATTATAATACAAAAACATGTTATGGTCACATAAGATGATAAAAATATAATTAAGGAATGATTAAAGATATGACCAGTCTCAAAACACATCTTAATAATCAAATAATATATGAACATGAGATAAAAATTCAAAATACTTTAAAGATAATAAGTAATCATGAAAACCTAGTAGTCCATGGAAATGAAATAGAATATGAAAATTTGTAATGACTTGATAAATATCATGGAAATGTGAAATATTCATAATAATATGAAAACCTAGGTGATAAAACTCATTCTAACCACTCTTATGTGAGCAAACTCATTATTCCCATGCCTAAAAGCAAACCCATCATGCACACACCTAAGTGAACAAACTCATTATGTCCATTACTAACAATATCATGAGATATAATCTTAAACTAATGCATTGGAAGTAATTACATTACCCTTACCATAATCATACATACATATGTTTTCCACTTAAAATCAATCATCATCATATCTTAAATAACCCATGAAAAAAAGGAGTTGGTTTTATAAACATATCACATAACAAGAACTTAAGAAATCATAGGTTATTAGAGTATAATTTTCAAAAATGATTTATAATATAATAACATATAAAAGATAATAAATAAATCTAATTATCAAATATAAACCTTATAGAAAAAATATAGGTGAAAATACTTTGAAAACTATTACTTTTAAAAGAATTTTTAATAATGAAGATTAAAAAAAGAAATAGAGTTTTCAAAAAGGGTAAGTAAAATAAATTTTAAAAATGATACTTTTAAAAAAAAATTAATAATTGAACCTCGGAAGTATATAATTATTATAAAAATAAAATTTGGAGTGTATGATAAAACCTTTTTTAAGGATGTAAAAACCTTTTGAACATTTTGAAATAACATTACTGAAAACTCACATCATTAAAATAATTATGAAACGTTTGTTTTAAAATGAATAAATGTTTGGAAAAGTATCATTGGAGATAAATAAATTATTTTCCACTAGAGAATAAATAAAATTTTTGTGATGTAAAAATATGTATATGGATGAGAAAATCATTTAAATAAATGGGAATTATTATTACGAAAAAAATCATTTTAGAAAAACATTATATTCATCAAGGAAGAATTCTTTGGTGTGAATAATTATTTTCCCAAAAAAATATGGTGTAAATAAATCAAAAATAATCGTAAGATATAATAGATCAATGGTGAAATATAATAGACAATCTAGAGTGATTATAACCCAAGGAAGAGAATTAAGTCATGAAAACCCATGATGACATAAGAAATTTTTCATTCAAAAGTATTTGGAGCCTTGAAAATCATATGGTTATATAAATAATGTTAATTAATTCATGGATTATTTTAAAATAAATTTTTTCATAGTATATAAACCATAGAAATAAGAAATTGGTTCATAACATTAAAACATGTCCTAATAAAGAGAAGTTGAGATAAAAACCCCTTACGACTTAAGAAACATTTTAATAAAAACCCATTGAAAGAAATAGAACTTAAAGTTAAAGTTTAAATACTAAGAGTAGGGATAATAAATGATATTAAATATAAAATTGGTTGTATATAAACTATTTAAAATAAATTAAGTGAATGAAAGAACATTTTACTCGAAGAATAATGTTTTAAGAAAAAAACCGTCAACTTATTTCCTTAGTCGACGACACACTAGCATCCTATAAAAAACATATCTACCTGAATAATAAAATCCATAATATTATTCATATATGTTAAATTTTGTATCCCTCATTTATAATTATTTATTTTAGGTGTATTGGATAGTTGGAACTTATTTTCAATCATCGGGTGTTAATAACTTTAATCGCTTGCGCACATTCTATAATTTTGATACCATTACCCATTCTTTGATACATGTTTATAATTAATATATATATATATATATTATTTAACATATATATTATATTCATTTTTACATCTTTCTTACCAATCCATAAGTGTATTAGTTATGCTCTGTGAAAATGTAATCATTTATGGCTTCTTTCAGTGATTTTAGCAAACGAATTTTATACTTTAATAATAAGTAAGATACTTAATATAAAATTTAAAAAATAATATAGAAAACAAGATTTTATTACTATATTATATTAATATTATTTTACATGTTCTCATGGTCATTCATAATATATTTTTATAGCATCATTCACGTAGGTGGTCAAACTGACCAAAACTTGAATGCACTTTAACTCAATTGATGAGTATGGTTAAGTAGGTTTTTCTTTTGAAATAATATCATTATAACATTATCATAATTATATTACTTTTAATTTTTTATAATGGTGAATAATATTTGATAATATTTTGATAAATAATGAAAAACTAGAAGAAAAATGAAAAAACAATTATCTATGGAGGTTATAGTCTATACACATGCAAAATTGGTATTCGGTTTATTCTAAGTGGATAGAAATTAATAAATAAGGATTGTACCATTAAAATAAATAATAATGATAATGATACTAAAATAATGAAATTATTATTCTGATAAAATATTTGTAAGGGTAATCTTAAAATGAAAAACATAAGAAGAATATAACACCTATGTCGACGACTTCATTTTTTATTGGGATTCCCATTGAAATTGAAGGGCTTAGGACAACTATGACATACTATAGGATTATATTTGTTGGATAGGGTTCTTAGTAGAATAAAATATTATTTTTAATGGAGTAAATTTAATTATGGGTGATTCTTTAAGTGGTGTAACTGTTACCATTTTATAAGTTAAGATAAGTATAGTTTTTGAAATTCCCATTGAATTTTAAAAAATTTAATTTCACTTTTAAAGGGATCAAAAAAATTATGAAAGGGGTTATTTTTTGTTGATCTACAACTCAATTATCCATTTTTTTAAAAATGGCATATTTTAGCATTTCCTTCATAGTAAACTATTTTTTACCCCAATAACTAATTTTTAACCTTAGTAATTTATTTTAATAACAAGAATTAAAATTGACTTGATTACCTAATTTGAAACTTATTTTTTGAAATTTTAAAACCATTTCATCAAATAAAATTTCTATAAGTGTGAAAAGTTAATTTTTAAAATAAAAATGCATAAATGCGTAAATCAATTTTTTTTAAAATAACATTATTAAGATTTTAAATTTATATATGATAAATAAATCATGGTTACTGATTATAGACACATAAATTTATTTATTATGGATTTAATAAATTGTATGAGACTTCCAAGGTAATCCAAAACTAAAACTCACCTTGAAAATACTTTTTTAAAGAGAAGTCTAAAATAATTTTTTATGGTATAGTAACATTTTTCATTAGTTCTAAAAATTTTTGACATAGTTTTTAAATGTAAAAATAACATTTCAAAATGCATAATTTGATTCCTTAATTTCATATTTGATTACTTTAATGGTTTTTTATGTATTTTAAGTTATTCTTACCTATTGATAAAATCTTGAGAATTATAATTTTCACAAATGAAATAATTTTTGTTTAATTAAAATATTTTTTTTCAATGATGATGCATTTGTCAAAAGACCAAAGAATAAAAATATATAAAGATGGAAAACAAGATTAAAAAAGTCTTAAATAGCGAAATTTATTTCATTCTTTTTCATGAAGTAAAATGAGATCTGTTGTAAGTTCATCTATACACACAATATCATTATTAGCACCTTTGTTTGTAAGACCATCTGCCACCCTATTATCCAAGTGGTAATCATGGGTGATAATATGATTAGGCTTAGTCAGTTGTTAGAGGCGCACCATCCATCTTACTGTGGGGGGTCATTCCATGTGAACCACACCATGTCGAATAGATTAAACGATGTTAGTGGAGTTACATTAAATCCACATGTTATTCTATCCTTTTGGATTGATGAGACTGACGGCGATAATAACTTTGTACATTTCAGCTTCTAAGGATGAGACAAAACTACATGTTCCATAAAAGTATCCCAGAATATGCACATTGTGGTTCCTACAAACTACTCCACAACCAGCAGGGCTTGGGTTGCCTTTTGAGCACCATCTAAATTTATTTTTATCCATCCAGGGAGAGGGGGTTACTATAAGACTTCCAATAAACCTTTCGTCTGACTGAATCATCCTTTAATTCTAATCTGATGAAGAACAATAAGATCCTTAACAGAGTTGTGGAAGGTACATGTTTACATCATTCCAGCTTCCTTTATAACAATGAAGATCTTCACATGAGCTTCATGAAGATTTAAAGTATTATTGTTGTGAATGGTATAATTCCTCTCATACCAGATGATGTGTATCAATTCTGTAATAGCAGCAACAAAAAGTTGTTCAACTTGAGGAGAGGCATCCATAGCTAGGCAACTTTGAAAATGAGACCGAATGGAGTCCAAACCTGTCCATATGAGATCAAAAGTGTTAAATATGTATTTACATAATGCAGAAGCAGTGGCACAAGATAAGAAAAGGTGGTCAACATCATTTATGTTTTGATTACACATAAAACATTTAGAATAGAGTTGAATGCCAAATAACTAAAGACACCAATCAGTGGGGACTCTATTGTGTTCTATTCTCTAGACCAAAGTGAATCTGGAGGGTCTAACCCATGTCTTGTTAAAAAATTTGGTCCAGAATAAATATTGGATATAATTACTGAAATTATGATTGTAGTAGTGTTTAGAGTTTAGAACACCATTATGATCCAGTTCCCAAAACCAAAAAAACATCAATGTTTACAAAAGGGTAATTGGTAATAATGGCGTTGATATTATTAGTTAAATCCATATACAAAGAGAAAAGATAGTAAGTTATGGAGATATTAATATTAGTAAATAATTTCATGGAATTGGTCATAGAGTAAAGAGGGAACCCATTCCAGTTATCTAGCCAAAATTTCAAATAATATTCATTATTGAAAATCCATCTAGAGTGAGACATTATTTTAGAAAATGAGTGCTTAATGGAAGGCTAGATAAAAGAGTCCATGTGTAATATTTTACCTTTTCTTAGATTTTTATAAAATATACCTCTAATAAAATTCAAGGCTGATGAATTATTGTTTATAAGGTTCCACATTAGCTTAGCTTGAAGGGATTCATTAAAGAGGAAAAGGTTCTTAATACTAAGTCCACGATTGTCAAGTGGTTTACAACAATTATTCCAAGGGATAATGAAAAGTTTCCACTCAAGAGTGATTCCAATATAGAAAATGTTTTTTATTCTACTATTAATCTTTTTAATTAATTAAATAGGCCATTTATAAACCATCTTGGAGTAAACCATTTTGGAAACAATGGTATGTTTGAAAAGACAAGTCTGGCCTGCCATGGTTAAGGATTTTTCTTTCCAAACAGAGAGTTGATTATTAATTAGGTCAACCATATTGGAAAGGTAAGTTATTTTATGCTTTCCCCATAAGTTGGGAACTCTAAGGAAAATGAAAGGAAGAGATCCTTCTTTTAATCCAATGTAATTTATTATATAATCTATTTTAGTTATATGAAATCTTTTACTGAAGAAAATAGATGATTTTCTACAGTTTATGGATTTCCCCAATACCTATTTGTAGTGAGAGAGGGAATAATTGAGATTTTTGATGTTCCATTTGTCCACTCAAAGAAATAAAATAATATCACCTACATATAAGATATGAGAGGAAAAAATTTGGTTTTTAGAGGCAATAATGGGATTAATTTTACCTTGATTGACTAGCTTTGTGATAAGTCTACTGAGGTAGTCCTTAGTAATAATAAAAAGGATGGAATAGAGAGGGTCCCCCTACCTAACGCCTTTTTTGTAATTAAAGTAGCCTTTTGGAGGACTATTTATCAAAACTGAAATGTGAGAAGAACTAAAAAGTGTTTTAATAATGTTAACAAAAGTATCACTAAAACCAAAATTGGTAAGGACTTTGAAAATAAAACTCCAGTCCATGGTGTCAAAATATTTTCTAATATCATGTTTAATGGAAATGATGCCTCCTCTATTAGAATTTTTGTAGAAAATTAGTACTTTCAAAGGCAAGATAGATTTATTAATGGATGTTTCTTCCCTTAAGGATTCCAAAATAGTTCCCAGACACAATTGTTTTAGTAATAGGAGGAAGCTTATTGGCTAAAATTTAGAGATGATTTTATAGATAGTGTTAATGGGAGAAATGGGTTTGAAAAGATGAATTTTTGAAGCATTCTCCACTTTTAGAATAAGGGAGAGGAATTGGGAATTAATCCCATAAGTAAGGTATCCATTAGTGAAAAAATATTTAATCAGTTTACAAACATCATATTTGATGATATCCCAATAATGTTAAATAATTGAATTTTTGAAACCATTAGGACCAGGCTCATTGTCTTTATTTAAGCTAAAGACTGCCTCTTAAATCTAATTCTCTATAGGAACACTGGTCAAGAGAAAGTTCTCATTTTCATCCTCTTTGATAGGAATAATATTCGACTTTATTTATTTATTAAGATCAGAACCATTAAAGATATTTTATAAGTAGAAGACAATATGATTAGTCAAACCATACTCATTATAAATTATGTTATCCTCATATTTAAGGAAGGAAAGGGGTCTACAATATTTCCTATCTTTTTGTAGAGTGTTTTAGAAATTAGTGTTTCTATCACCATCTTTGAGCTAGTTAATTTTAAAAGTCTTTTTTGCAGATTATCTTTTAAGGTTAGAAGAGATTTTAGTTTAGTGCAAAGTTCAATTTATTGTTTGGGCTCATTAGCAAAGTCATTATTTTGTAGAGTAAATTTTAATTTGATTGAGAGTGTTTTCCAGAGAAGAAATTTCATTATCAGTTTGGTTGACGCTATCTTTGTACCATTATTTGAGATCTTTTTAAAGTTTTAATTTCATAATACAAGAAAAATCATCATTGTTATAATTCATAGAATTCCATGTGTCTTTAAAAAAAAATCAAAATCACACACAACGGTCTAGGAATTTTTAAATCGAAATAGAAGGATAGGCTTGGAAACAATAGAATTGAGACTGATTAGAATAGGTTGATGATCTGAGTTAAGATGAGGTAGGGTGATGCTAGAAATAGTGTCACAATTATCAAGGTCAGGGATTTTTGTAAATGCTCTATCAATTCTACTAGCCATTACCCTGTTTTATGTATTTTATACCAAGTATATTTGGATCTTATGATATTTATCTCTAATAGGTTGTTATCCTAAATACAAGATATAAATTATTTAGAAGAAATGTCAGACTGAGAAGGAACCATTTTTTTCACTAGGTCCAAGAATAGCATTGAAGTCTCCATAAATGATCATGTGAGCTTGGATCTTGTTGTTTAAAAGTGATAGGTTTTACCATAGAGATCTTCTATCCTAATACCTATTATTAGCAAAAATAAAGTTGAAAAATATATTCATGATTTTCAAAGTCGGTTCACAAGTTAAATATTGAGTGTCACTATTAAATATATGCACATTGCCTAAAGAAGAGTGTGGAAATATCCAAAGAGAGTCCAAAAAACTATTATTAGAAGCAGCACCAATAAAAATGTAACAATTTTTATCTAAGCCAGTAAAACTAGAAAAAAAGTTAATTTTAGGCTAATAGATTGCAAAACAAATTGGTTTATGTGTGAATAAAAGTATTTTAATGTTTTGGTGGCGTCAGAGTTAACAATACCCTAACAGTTCCAATAGAGAATATTTATTTGGACCTATGTTTGGGGTTGGGCCCCACTTTCTTCTTACCTCCAGAGTATTTTTCCTTCTGGATTCCCTGGGAGGTTTGATATATTTCTACTTAATTTTTGGTGAGTCACTATCTTGTTTGATCATGGAAAATTTAAGAGAAGAGATATTATCATGTTTACCTAATTTGTCTTCTATATGGTTTTTTATTTATTCACCACTAACTTGTCAATTGGAGACATATCCTTTGTGTTTCAGGGTGTTTTTGGCCACATTAATCTTATTATGGTCAGGTGATGTGTTTCTTTGATTATCATCATGGGGGGCCTTTTCATCTATTCTCCGAACAGATGAGCTAACCACTTCAGCAGGCCCCTGAAATTTTTGTCTATAAACTATCTTCATGGGCTTAAAATATCTGATTTTGTGCCCCTAAATCTCCCATGTAGGCTCTATTCCATATTGAGAAAAAATAGTTCCTGGAGATTATTTTTTGTGCCCCTAGTTTGAGGTCTCTACCCTATTTTTTGTGTCATCCACTTCAGTTAAGGGGACTTCAATAGGCTCATTATTGCTCTGACCAGATGCATTCATCAAGGGAATAGAAATGTTGATGTTGGGCCCATTTATGTCCACTGTAATAGAATTTACTATTCCAAGTTGAGTAGAAAAATCTCCTTCTAATTATGAGTTCTGATCAGCCCCATAATCAATTAGAGTGACTTCATCTGCAACTTTGAAGGGAGAGTCTTTGAATGGTTGTAATGTAGACTTACATAAAGCCTCAAAGTTGTTTTAAGAAGTAGGTAAATAAATTTAATCAGTAGTCAAATAATGTTTATTCTTGATTACCTATGCAGTATTATTAATCTCAGTGGATTGAGTAGTGATTCCCTTAGTCATTCCTTGCTCATCATTCATTTCATTAACTTTATCCTTCTTGCAGGGTTTGTGATCTTCATTTTTTTATTCCTGATGAGGTTGCATTATGATATCCATGAAAAGTGTTGTAATTTCATCAGTAATACCATGTTTATCAATTTCAATCTCCTCCCCTTCAACCAATGCATCCCATGTTTTTCTAGGAGGATCCTTTGAGGTGGATGGGTCACCAACCTTCTTCACTCGTCTTTCATTTCTTTTTATAGGGGGCTCAGTGATCTCTAAAATAAGTATTTTGTACTTATTACTCTTGATTTCGGTTCATTACATATCAGTGGGGTGATTGACCTACTTTTTCACCACTCTAAAATTCATTATAGATTGTCCAATAAGATTTAAATATTCACAAAAACGTAGCATATGTCCATATTCTATCCTGACCTCAGTTCTGTATTCTTTAGCATTAAAAGTGAAGGAATGAGGAAGTTTCAATTCCAAATTTACTTCTGAAGTTCCCAATTAGGATCTAAGTATCACTAATAGGATGAGAGGGTGAATCAGTGATGTCTTTTTCATTTTATGTTTCCTTATTTTTGAAACAACCTTCACCTCCTGTTAAAGAGTTTCTTCTCTATTGAACACACACAACCACAAGAACACAAGATTTACAAGGTTCACTACTCAACAAGAGTAGCTATGTCCTTGGTATGGTACAGAAATAATCAAGTACAACACAATCAACTAGAAAACAATCCTTTGATGTGGAATAAAATGATTAGGATATACCCTTACACTCGTGTAGCACTTGGAAAACAATTTGTAAGTGTGTGTGCACCCTATTAGCACATATAGGAAATTATAGTATTTTAGTGCTTCTTTACAATTGAACAGATGTATTCTCTGAAGTACAAATATTCACTTTCTTACCCCGAAGCCTGTCAGAAATATCTTATGCACAACTGAATAAGTGTGAAGACCACAATTGTTTCGCGCAACTTTCCACTTTCCGTGCAATTTACCACTTTTTCACACACCTTTCCTCTTTTCACACAAACCTCTTTCTTTTCATGCAACTCAATTAGCATATAATTTTATGCACTTCAGATCTTGGTATTTCTCTAAGCTTCATGCCACACAATGTGAGATGGGGTCACCTCATATTTATATGCCTTTTTAACTTCGTGCAAAAAACACTAATCTGCGTGTAAAACCCTCTTCATGCACGTAAAAACTCTTTCACGCAACATCATATTTCATGCAATGCTCTATTTTTTTCGCACATCGTGACTTAGCCATTTTTTGAGCTTCTAATCTCGAAACACCTCTTTCACAAAAAACTTCATTTCTCTATTTCGCGCACCAATCCAATATTTCAAACACCGCTTTATTTTTCACAAAACACACTAATATTACGCACACCACTTTATTTATCATGCATCCTACTAATATTTCACACAACCTTTATTTTTTGTGCACCCCATTGAAATTTCGTGCATCCCGCTACTATTTCGTGCAGCCTTTATTTTTTCGCGCACTTTGCCCAATTTTTCGCGCACTGCATGCCTTTACCATTTTTCGATGTTCTGACCTTGAATCACACCTTGCGTGAAAAAATCTAAACCATCTTCAATCTTGTGCGCAACATCCATTACCAAAAACACATTTCTTCATCTCTCAATTTTCAGGCCCTAAAATTTGGAAAACACTAGAAAACAATGCCACCTTAAACTGTTCTTTTTTTCCACCTATAGATTGACCATTCCTTTTTCATTTCTCTCTTCACTGCTTCCCATAACCATTCTTCAGCTTTTATCATGAACTCCACTCTCATGATATATATCCTTTGATAGACCAGATTTAGCATCGTCAGAATTACAATGGAATGTACTTAAACTTTCATATCTTCCAGTAGCATCATTTCTTCCAATCAAAACTGTATATGACTGGCATCATTATTTCTCCCCCTTTCCTTCATAAGGCTTTCATCACAAGTTCTCCTAACTTATGATGTTTTTGAAATATATATCAGCAAAGAAATGTCTGGTTTATAAATCCTTTACAAAGTGAATTGATTTATCTACTTTGACAACAAAAAAGAACACTCTGTAATAGAAAACTCTTCTTACTTCCTTATTCGTTAAACTTGGTCCCAAAAATCTAACTATAACTCTTGCATATATATTCAAATCTCTATTAAATGTTCTTTGATCTATCTTTAAGGGTATCCCAATGAAAGAGGTGATATAATCCAAGATTTTTGGGTGCCAAAAATATGAGCTAAGTCTATGCAATCTCACCCAAATCTGTGCCATTTAATTTCTATGGGTAAATGGGTTGAAAGAAAAATCTCATTATGATAATCAGAGTACACCAGGTTTAAGATGGATACTGCCTAATTTCCATACATGATCTAAGTCATCATGGGATTTTAGAATAATATGAAAATAGCCTTTTCCCATTGGAACTAATTTCCAATTGGGTGTTCCCCAATAGTGTTAAATTCTAGGTTTGAGGTCTAGTATGGGCCACAGTTTGTCTTCTTTTAAATAAAAAATGCAACCAACCATTCAAAACGTACGCATTTGAGCTCCTTTTTTGAAGATCTTTGTGATCTGCATCGACCACAAAGCTTCCATTATCCAACATTTTGAACAAAGGATTCGTCTATGAAGAATATTTTTGAAGGTCTGAACCCTTAAGCGCTTCATCAAAAGATATCCCTCTGGCAGATCGAGAGACATCCCCGGGAAGATTTTGATCCTTTTGTGTGTTAGATGAATTCCATTAAAAGGCTATCTTCCACTTAGGATTAAAGGATGCCCTGGATATCCAAATCTATCAGTTTATAATTATTTCATCACTAAGATTCAATGAGGAATGATTTACAATGTGACCATTCTCAATGTCTCTTAGGAGCTGTAAACCCTCCATCAAGGGGGTATTATTATTCAGGTAAAAACTCAGTTAATTAAAATATTTTATTTCCTATAGGTTTTTATTATTCTTATATTTTTATTAAAAATTTTAATCTCATATTTTATGGTTCATCTAGTTTGGAGTTGTGTGTGAAATAAGTTATCTAATATATTATTTATTTAAATAGAATATACAGTGAAATCCTGGATTGTTATAGTTACCATTAAATAGAATTTAAAATATCATGAGATGTAATATATTCATTATTCTTTAAGGAAATAGGGTATTTAATACACCATAAAAAAATCAATGTGTGTAATACCAAACATGTCTTATTAAATTTAAATTTGAGATGAAGAACACCTTACAACCATAGAAATTTTCAAGCCAAAACCCCTTGAAGGATATGTTTCCAAATGAAACATTAAATACTATGAATAATTATAATATCATGATTAAAAAATATTAAAGGGGTAGTAGATACACCATCCCAAAGAAAACATTTTTTATAATAAGAAATATATCTTAAGGAGTGAAAATTTGAGACAAAAAACTCTTACCTTTAATTCTTGTTTAGTTGATCACACTTGAACCACCTATAAAAAATATAAACTTATTAGTAACCTATTTTGAAACCTTATTCATGTATATATAATTTTATAAACATATTTTACAATTATTTACTACATGTAAATTATTAGTCATTATCTATTCTCAATATCGAGTGTGTATAATCAGGATCGTTTTAAATTAGTTTTGTAAGAGCAGTATGAGTGTTCATTATTCCTCCAAAGATCACCAGTCCAAGATCATTAAAGTTACTAAAATAGATTAATTATAATTATTTATGAAGTTTATATTTAATTTAATGTGTGTTTCACTCTTTATCCATGATGATGCAATTGGAAATAAGCACAGTTCGAGGATTTTCTAAACCAATAAAATGTGTTTTCTTAATTATTGAGTTAAATATCTGTGTATCCTTCCCAAAAACAAAAAAAAATAATTATTTAAATATTTATATCATATTATACCATTAATTATTTTTTCTTAGTTATACATGATATAATTTCATATCATTGTTCAAGTAGGTGGTCAAACTTACCCAAACATGAACATACCATGATTAATGGATGATTATGAACATACCATGATTAATGGATGATTATGAGGTAAGATCCTAGTTTTTATATGAGATATAGATTCTATAAATTTTAGTATTAATATTTTTTATTTTTATGAGAATTATTAAGCTATTGACAAAGGGTTCAATGGTATCTAGGGCTTATTCGAAGTCTTGAGCTCTGATTTTTAGGGAAACAGGAAGAGGCGCATAGTTGGTGCATGGTAAGTAGTTACTATGCGGATCAAACATGTAACCCAAAAGTAGAGGTCCATAATTAGTTAATCTATTCGAGATGAGGTTAATGGACTTTAAAAAACCTGTAATACATTACGGGTTTACTGAGCACAGTTAGCACACTATTAGTTTAACAGTACGTCTTACCATGCAAGGGGTGGAAGTGTTGGAAAATTAGCACACACATGTTGTGCATGGTTTGAAAAACTATTTTCCTATCCATGTGATAGATTGTGACACTTATATAGTATTGGTTCATGGTTGCACATTTTTTCCAACCATGAGGATAAACTATACACCCTTTAAAAAAAGTGAAAATTAGGGATTTTCCCTTAATTACTTTAACCCCCTTCATCTCTTTTCTCCTCCATTCATTCAGAATACCTCACATTGAGAGCTCACTTCTCCCAAATCTAGGATTTGAGACTCCTCCATAATATGAAATATTTTTCAAGATTCTTAAATCACATTGGATCCCCCATGTTAAGCCTTTGATTTTGTTAACTTCCTTTCTCAATTTATCACTCCATATTCGGTGTTATCTTCGAGCGAGATAAAATAGCCTATTTTTAGGGTATTTGTATATTTGTTTGATTTCTCCCATTACATTCCAAATTAATGGATGGTAATAGATAAATATTATTCTACTAATATAAGGTAGTTGGTCTATACCTCTTATTTAAAGGGTTAGGTGTTTATAAATTGTTGTTGTTGTGACACACCTCGGACCTTCCAGGAATTGGTCAAAAAATTCATCAATCATTAAATTAATTACTGGAATGTGATTATAAATAATTTTATGATACTTTATAATTGTTTAGAGAAAGAAAAACTGACCCGGACTATCCCCTTGGGTGAGTTTGGCTATATTCTTTAATGACTTATGTTTACCCAATGACCAAATCACAACTATGGTATGTTTGTCTTGGAATTGGCCAATAAAATATTATAAATCAAGTTAATAAATTAGATGTTGCATGGATATACCCATGGGATACAGGATTACTTATAGAATAACTAAATTGAAAGTGAATGGTAAGACTATGTCACTTAACCCTTGATATAATGTAGTGGAATGTAGCTCACACTCGGCCCCTTTTTATTTCACTTCACTCATGTGACTTAAATGATAAATTGAATTGATGTTGGGAATGGACATTTACATGGACCTAGAGTACTTTTACATCATTCTTATCTTCTAAAATGGACATGATGTTACATATTTCTTATTTGGAAATAATGGAAAATATGTTCCACACTACTTACTCATAATTAAAGGACATGGAATTCCATATTTCTTGTTTTGAAATAATGGACATGATGTTCCACACTACTTACTCGAAAATAATGGACATGAAATTTCACACTACTTACTCATATTTAATGGAAATGATGTTCCATATTACATACTCAAAATAAGGAACACGAAATCCCAAATTACTTATTTGTAATTAGTGGACATGACGTTCCTTATTGATGACTTGGGATAAATGTTCATGATGTTCATTATTGTTAACATGAAATTAAAGGAACTGAACTTCCTTATAATCTACTGAGAATTAAATTACATGATGCTTCTTATTTATTACTAAAATAATAAATTTCCAGATACAGTCCATCATAACCCGAAACAGGTAGTATTAGACAGGTGTTCTGTGAGGAATCCAAGATGATATGGGATTCCTTAGTTCATTTATAACCATTTTTATTTTTACCTACACACTATTTTAGTATATATTCATAGACTGGATTAGTTATAGACATTGTTGGAGGTGGAATAGTTTGTTTTACTCACACAGTATTTCGTCCATCGATGGGTACCCATACATATTTCATGGATGCATATTAGGATAAAAGAAAGAGTCCAACTATGGAAACATAAAATTCTGTACTATGATAGAGTATGGGGGCACAAGACTGAGCATGAGCTCATAATGCTATTTAAGAAAGATTTTGACCTTTTTTCAAAAAATGTACACTTATATTTCTATTTTCTATTTTCCTTACACCTTATTTTGGGTAGCATCATGGCATCATTTTATGTATGATTCTAGATATTGTTTATGTCTATCATTTATCTATATGTATGTCTTAGTTTCATTGTTTCTATTATATTTTTCCACGGGTTACTATTACCATTCATCACTATGCTCTACTCTAATAAAGGGGGTAGAGTCTCTCAACCATACCATCACAGACCCCCACTACTATTTGATATCTGTTTTCATATGGGGGGTGCACTTAAGGCCACGTGACCAACCATGTTCAGTTACTAATGAGTGAAATGGGTCAAGGGTGTTACAAGCGCTATCATATATTTCTTTTCCTTCTGTCACACTATTTCAAGTTGGTAGATAAGAGAACAAGAATATGTTGGAATTTGGTAATGAACATGTGTCCATAAGTAGCTAACCCATATACTGGAAATAGCCATGTTTCCATGGAATGGACTTTCTATTCTGGTTTTCACCTATTAAAGTTGTACTGATTTCACCATAGGGTGATACACATGTTTTCTAATGCTTGTTTTGACTACGAATTTTTACCCTTGTCCTAATAAGATAAGGAGTTATTATATCGTGCTTCATTATTGGAACCTAAGGATTATATTTCATTCATATTCCATTCCATGTTTACTTATTTCATGAATTTAGTACAACATGTTGCATTGCCTTGACTTATATATTTATCATTTGACTAATGTTTATATAATATGAATGAGATGAATAATTTTTCAATTAAATTTTATGTATAAAACATAATTTTTTTCCCCAATAACTTGACGGTGGAACATTAACTAACCAATTATCACATGTTTCATCCATGATCCATAGGGTACATTGCCTTAAACGATAGTATTTGAAATTAAATATATTCCAATTACAAGTTATAAAGTGTATAAGACTCTATAAAGTGGGAATGGTCATCCATATAATTAAAATTTTGTAAAAAGGATGGTTATAGTAACACGAAATACCAATTTTGAATTATAAATTATAGGACTTTATAAATTGGGAATTACATAGGCATTTAATTGGACCATGATATATATATATATAACTACTGAATTGTAAATTTTTGAATGAAATCGTTTCCATTAAATGGTAATTCCAATTGAAACTTACAGAGCATTTTCCTCTATAAATTGAAAATGAAACTCCATGTACTGGATCCTATGATACAATATAGGAGACTTTGACCCATACTCAACCTTAGTAGTGGGTGGAAAGAGTGTCTCTAATAATCCTTTATGATCTTCTATGTCACCAAGACTATACTTTATGAGTAGGAATTTATGGGTATTCACTCTTATATAGGAATGTCTGTGCCTATAATATTCTTTTATCAGTGACTATTTTTGTTTATATTACAAAATATTATTCTAAGTCAAGCATTTATCATTTTAGAAAAATGATACCATGATTTCCATGATCCATATGTCAAGAGGGTGGTGATGACCATGCTCTAGATGTGGTGGGACCTAAACCACTAGTAATACCTCCTTTAGTTCCACCTATAGAACCTTTTATTATACATTATTTGAGCACTAACACTCATTTATAGAGGATTTAATGCAATTTTTTAGACCATGTAGGGAGTTCTGTAACCTTCCCATACTATGAAAGAGTTAATGCGAGAGTTTTAGTGTCAATATCCACATACTTTTATAGGGGATAGTGGAACTCGGGCTAATGAGTCCTGGATAGAGGCCACCTTATCTATCTTCAAGCATCTAGAAAAACCTTTTAAGATAAGGGTAATGATTTCAGTATATATTATTTTTGGATCCTCCAATCACCTGTGTGTTTTCAAGAATCAGGAATGTTAGTATCAAGAGATGTCCTGGAGGGAGTTTAAGTTCAGTTTTTATAAATACTTCTTTCTGGAGATACTAAGATCTAAATCAGCTATGAAGTTTATGAATTTGGAGAATGTTACTCTATTAGTTATGTACTATTTATCTCCTTTTATGGAGATCTTATGTTTCACACCAACTCTTGCTAAGTATGAGTCATCTAGAGAAAGGTGGCTTGAGGATGGACTTAGGCAGGCCATCCATTCTTAGGTGAATGCTTGCCATTTGATTACCATATCTGAAATAGTGAACCAGGTGCTCATTTTTTAGCATAACCTGAGGGAATATTCACATGTGTGCATGTTAGTTCAATTTTTATATAGGGAAGTAGCTCATATGGTGAACTGAAGCAATTTTTTGAGCAATCTAATAGGATTATTAGTAGTCAAAGTGTTCTCCCAAATAGCCAGGTGATATGTCATTAGTGTGGGAAGCCAACACACATGAATTCAAAATGTTACAAGGATCTGGTGGAGTGTCGATATTAGAACAAGATTTTTTATATTCAAAAATTTTGAAAGACCCTTACTTTATAGGATATTGAGATATGTTATAAACCGGATCAAGGTTTAATAATGGGATCAATATCTCTACATATGGTAGGGAGATGGATTACTACTAGTCGATCAGGTTAAGGTGGTTGTTGTGGATGAGGTGGTCAAATGGTAGATATGCAGTGCCAGTATAGAGAACCTACTCAGGGTAGTCAAGTTGTGACTCAGAACCATGAATTGTGATATATATATGTTGTACATCCTACTCTCGATAAGTAGGTTTCTGAAAATTCTATAATTCAAGGTATGATTTTGGTAGCCTCTACTTTAGTATCACACTTATTTGATATAGACATGTCCCACTGCTTAATATCTATTTCTATTTTGGAAATTCTTGGGCTTGAAATTCAATACTTTGGGGGAATGATGTCTCTTGATACTTGATTGGGAATCTTTTCAGAGAGTGTATTCTAATTCATGGAATTCCCCCTTTAGATTAGAAGTTATAATTTATTATGGACCTTTTTCATCCTTGAAATGATGGGATTTTATATCATACTCAATATGGGTTATTTGTTTTCTTATCAGCATTGTGTTGACTATTATCATCAAAGAGTTCCTTTTATATCCCGAGAGGGTGATAAGTATGCACATAAAGGAAAATGGGATGTTCAATCTAGTCGAGATGGACTTGAACATCATAGGTTGGAGATAATGACAGCATATATTGTTATCCTTTTTATAATTAATTATGGAACACTTCAAATAAAATTCCATCCTATAATGTATTATTTTGAGTATTTCTTCCCCAATAAATTTTTCGGGTTACCTCCTATGAGAGAGGTAGAATTTACCATTTAGCTAGTGGAAATAGTAACATAGGTGTTTATTTATCTTTATCAGATGGATTCGATTGAGCTTCGGGAACTCAAAATAAAGTTGGAGGGCCTAGAGACTAAAGGGTTTACCTAGACCAGTACTTGTCCTTGGGGTTCACCCATGACCTTCGTCAATAAGGTAGATGGAACACTTAGTCTTTGTGTGGATTAACAATGGTTGAATCAACTTATGGTTAAGAATCAATACCCAATGCCTCATATATAAGAACTCTTCAATCAACTCCAAGGATATTGAGTCTTCTTGAAGATATACATGAGGTTGGGATATCATAAAGTAAGGGTTAGACCCTCATATATACAACATACATCATTCTATAGTAGATATGGCTTGTAAAAGTATCTGGTAATTTTGATTGGTCTCACGAACGCATCGACAGTTTTCATGGATCTGATGAATCATTTTGTCCACTCATATCGAGATATTTTCTTGTCATTTTCCTAGAATTAATATTGGTTTACTCACAAACTCGACATGACCATGCCAAAAATCATAATATCATTTTGAGCACACTAAGAGATAATAGGTTATATTTTACAAAATTATACTTATGGGTTGATAAATTTCACTTCTTAGGTTAAATTGTATCAGAAGTAGGGGTGTCTATTGAACCATATAAAGAGAGATATATAGTTTCTTAGGATAAACCCAAGAACGTATTTGATATTTTGAGTTTATTGGGGATGGATAGATATTATAGGTTTTTTATTCTTGATTTATTACACCTTGAAACACCTATTATGGGATTGAAGAAGAAGTGTTTCAAATTCTTGTGGTTGGAAGATTTTGAAAAATCCTAGCAGAAAGGAATACTAGCCTCAGTGTTGATCATGATTCTACTTAAGCCTAGTAGAGGAAATATTGTTTATTGTGATACATTAAGCATCAGTCTAAGATACATTTTTATGAAAGTATATTGAGTCATGGTGTATAGGTATCGGTATTTGAGGTCTTATGAGTGTAATTACCTGATGCATGATCTCAATTCGGTTGTTGTGTTCTATTCCTTGTTTAGTTTTAGGTATTATTTATTGGGAGAGTTGTTTTCAGTTTATATGGACCATAAAAATCTCAAATTCATATTTACTCAGCATTAATTGAACCTCAGATATAAAATATGGGTTGAATATATATAGTCCTTCAATTTTGAGCATAATTATATACTTAGGAACGGAAATGTGGTGGATGGTGATCTGATCAGGAAGACTCAAACACAAGAGATTCAGGAAGCCAGTCATGAGTGGTAGTTGATGGATCTATTTTTGAGATGCATCTAGAGGTTCAAGATATTTACAGATAGAATGTACTCATATATTTGTTAGTGAATTATTCACTTCTAGATAGAGTGAATATGATGAATCTTTCTAATCCTGGGGGATTACTCCCAAGGGAAATGTTCTTAGGTGAGGACCCACTACCTAACTGGGTTATTTCTAAGGGTGAGATCTTTTTCATTTATGGGTGTGTCTGGGTTCTATAAGATATATGAGAGGATTTGGTGCGAGATTATCATGCTTATGATTAGGTTGTACATACTTCTCTTTTCATGTTGTACCATAACTTACACCATCAGCATTGGGGTCCAGGGATAACAAGGGAGATATCAGGATTCATTACTCGATGTTCCACTTATCAGTAGGTGGAGAAATAAAACCAGCGACCTGTAGGGATTTTTCAGTTGTTAACCATATGGAGGGGAAATTTGATGACTTCACTATGGATTTTGAGAGGATCCTATCAATATTCCCTAATGGTAGGAACATTTAATGGGTTATAATTGATAGAAAAATGAAGTTCACCCACTTATTTCCTGTTAGGGATACCTTTTTATCTAGGGAGGCAATATGTTAGGAAGATTATACGCCTTCGTGGAGTTCCACGTACTATCTCCTTGGATTGGGATACTCATTTTACATTGTGGTTCTAGAAAGGGATGTTAAAGGATATGGGTTTACAAGTACTACTAAGTATATCCTATCACTCAATTACTGACAGTCAGTCCGAGAATTCAAATAACGTATTAGATGATATGAACCAAGCTTGAATCCATAATTTTAGAGGTCCTTAGGAGAATCAATTTCCTCTCACCTAATTTGCTTCTAATAATATATTTGGGTGACTGTACAAATGGATCCTTATGATTTCCTATATGGTAGGACATTTCATTTACCCATGTACTTAATAGATGCAAGAGAGGTAGTGTTACTAGGACCTCATCTCATTCAGGATACATTGGAGCCAGTAAAACTTATCATAAAGTGTATGGATATAGAAAAGTTTAAGAAGAAGTCTAATTTTTATCACTGTCACTAATATCTAGAGTTTGAGGTGGGAGATTGGTTCTTCATCAATGTTTATCCTACATTAGGGAATCAATATATTAGTAGAAAAGTAAACTAATTCCAAGATTACTTAGTCCTATTGAAATTTTGGAGAGGGTCAGAAAAATGGCTTATCAGATAGTAATACCTTATATATTTAGGTCTATGCATGGTTTTTTTCACATTTCTTGGTCACATAATTATTATTCAACCACTACAACAAAATCCACATATAGTGGCAGTTTTTTTAAAAAAATATTGGTGGTGGTTTAAACCGTTGCTATATGGTTCAACAATAGTTTCCAAAAACTACTAAAAAGTTGGTGTCAGCATCAAAATTACATAGCTTCCATAAATTTAGCATCAATTTCTAGAAACTGTCATATAAAATTTGTTCAACGGTGGTTTTTTGACTTTTAGAGGTCATTTCTACTCCCAAAAAATGTCAATATTATAGAGACAGTTCAAACTGTTGATA
The DNA here is from genome assembly GCA_963277665.1 of Viscum album. NCBI lineage: Eukaryota > Viridiplantae > Streptophyta > Magnoliopsida > Santalales > Viscaceae > Viscum > Viscum album. Next base: position 595,697,499 of record OY728134.1, on the reverse strand, counting down.
TCGCCTCGTCTTTTTTTGGGAGTTGAAACGACCACTAAAACTCAAAAAACTACCGCTAAACAAATTTATAACTAATATAGTAGCATTTTAAACCACCATTAAACATTAATTTGAAATATATATTGGAGATTTAAACTACCACAATATATCCCTATTCAAGAAAAATACAAATGCAAAATCTACTTCCCCAAAATAGGAAAACAAAAAACAACACAATTAGAAATATCCAAACAAAACTAGATTTAGTAGAATTTAAATGTGTGTGTATATATATTTATATCAAAATTAATTAGAACTTATTGGATCTAATACCACTAGGAACTCTATGAACCTCTATGGTGAGGTAAAAAACCCCTTTATTCGATGGATTGGGTTTGTATAAGTGGAAGAATGTAATAAAATCTGATCACAAATTTTCTAATTTATACTCTACGATTCAAAACACAACATAGTGAATATGACCATACTCTGATATCACTCTAATAAGCTCATTGTACCAGCCCTCTATATGGTTAACATGATATTGGGGAACCCACCATGGTCCCTTTAGTTACGTAATTTTTTGGAAATCCTGAATGGCCTCTTATTTCGGATTGTACACACTGGGATCAAAATTCATTTCCCAATGTTTGTTTCATCCAAAAATAATTCCATGACCACATAATGGCCTAACCATACTTTTATGAAAAACCATATAGAAATTAAGCTAGAGATATGGAATAAATATCATATCACATATAAAGTGATGATAGTTCTATCCTCTCATGCCCAACAATCTCATAATCCTACCCAATGTACATCCACCCATGCACCCACATAATTGTGGGGGGAGGAATACTCACCCCATCATTATTTCATATATCCAGAAGTATATAATGAAACCCAATATTTTATATGGTCAACATTTAGTCCAATCATTCCTTATCCATCACTCTTACCTGGTCGGTGGGAGCTAAGTTCAAGTATCACCATTTCCACTTTGTATATACATTGATTATCTACACCTATAAGGTTTATATATCCCACAAAACATGTGGAGAACTTTCCCTAGTTGACCTAACCAATCACCAGATCTATTATTCCACAAGGAACAATGCCCATTTCAGATCACCCGGGGCTAGCGATAAACACCATCCATATAGATTCATAATCAAATGATAATAAAGAAACAAGTCACTCCATGAAACATTAATTCTTATTCATAAATAACACATACATCAAACTATACTCAAAATAAGAGATAATAAAGTTTTAGGTGAATAAACAATAAAGTTTCATAACAAATGACACATACTTGAGGAATTTACACAAGGACTATTGGGAAAAGTACTAGGCATGTAAAAATAGAAAAAAAAACATTGATAGTTTAATAGCCACACATCACATCACATGAATCACTCTCAACTAGTTTAATCAATGACACCTCATATTCAGGTCATAACATATAACTACTATCTACTGGCCTGTATCAAAATGTAAACAAGATTTTTAAACATATTTTGAATTCCAATTTTTTTTTCTGGGGTTCCTCATATCATATCTAAAAAAGGTGTACCATTATCAATAAAATGGAAATATCATGACAATAACATAGAAAAAACTGAAATAAAACAAAATACTCAAATAAATTCCACCTCCAACACACCACTTCAAAAATGATCCCCAAACCCAAACCATATAACTTAAATAAAAATTCATTTAATAATTAACACATGAACATAAGAATAATTAAAGGATAAAATTTGGGTAGAACAAGGGTTTAAACATTAGACCATAAAATTAACCTTTCACACATGATTCTATATGTGAAATATCCATGAAATCAATGACTACAACATTCGAGATCATCTTATAAAACAAATTTTGAGAAACAATGTGAAAATATAAGGGAAAAATGATATCAAATAATAGTCTAAATCAAATAATTGAAATCACTAAATGATCACATCAACTAATATAGCCCATTAAAGTAACATAGAAACCTTCTTTAAAAAAACATCCCCATTATAGCAAAGATGCATCCCTTTTAGAATAATGAAACTTTTTTAAACCAAGTAACAATACACTTTACAAATCCAAATTGGTCCAAATCACGATTAATGAATAATTTTTCTTGAATAAAACCAAAATTTTAATTTTATCAAACACTTAGGATCCATAAAATACCATTTGGTAGAAAATTTCCATTAAACTAATCAAATCATCCATTTTACTAATGAAAAACCCCAATAAAGAATTAATATTCATTAACAATACCAAAATATATATCATATAAATATTTTATTTTGATAAAAAATGAATTTATATAATCATGTATTAATACACTATTCAATAAAATGCAAAGGAATGGAAACACCTTCCACAAGAGTTGAAACCATTTAAGATTAAATAGAAACAACCATATTAAGCATCATATATTGATCAAAACCATTATAATACTAAGTCCATAAATAAAAACCTCTCTATCCTTTAAAATATTTGAACCATTGACATTAGGTTTAGATAATAATAAAAAATTATAAGAAATAATTTATTAATAAATGAGGATACCTATCCATTTTATCAGGATAAATTCATACTAATAAATCACTATAAATCCAAAATATATGAGCTTGGAAGAGCATAAGGTGACATTTGGATATTCCTAGGAAGTGGTAAATGAAATAGGGATTCATTTAAGATAATAAAAAAATATAGAAAACTCAAAAAAAAAACATAATCAAAATCGTGAAGGTCACAATGTTTAGTTGCATGGTTTATCAAACCGCATTATGATCATGTGACTGCCACTATCAAAAAATGGGAATTCCTTGTGGATTAAACTAAATATTTTCCCAAACCATATGCTAGACCATGAATCCTTATAAAAGTTACAAATACTCCAAAATTTTACCTTGAAAAAAACTGTACTCATAGGTGAAATCAACCATATTCATATAAACATCAAAATTACATTATGTGGTGTCACATTTCACCACACCATGAAAATTTATACCCCCTAATGTTCATCAACAAAAAGAGTTGAAATAAAGGTCATGAATAACTCATCAATTATTATGATCTAAAATAAATGTCACTTCCCAAGCCTAATCACTACCAGATGAACTTTTATCGACACCCTCTACATCTCTATCACAACTTCATGCAACTGGAATTGGCATGAAAATTATGATGAAAATTAATCAATATTGTATATTTAAATTTAAACTTCAAACCAATTAAATTTTGTATACTAAATGGTTTTTACCTTGTGTGATTTACCTCATCACTACCAGTAATCAATGAAATGTCAGTAGGGATAGATCCAATCGTCTTCTAATTTTATTCAATCAATGCCTTCTATGGAGCATCAACCTTTTCATCTTGCATCTTTATATGATCTCCCTATTCCTGAATTTGGTTTTGCATTGAAACAAACTCCCTCTATCCATATTGAGGTAGATAGTCACTAAAACTAGGAGTAGATACTACTTTAATCCCTAGTGGTCTACCAAAAAATTCAGATGGTAATGGTCCCAAACTCATCTCGCACACTCAACCATGATGCTTCTTCCCAAGGACTTGACCAATTGGGTTATCTTGGGAGACCGAGAAAGTCCATACAGGATTGCATTCCTATAGTTATTTTATTTTTACCTATAAATCAAATATCAGTCATATTTGAATCAATACATATTAACATAGAGAAAACTGATAATAAGTTATATTTAATGAAAAAGTAATTCTTACCCAGACTTCTTTAGAAGGCCCATTATCATAACACCCATCAGATTTTATATGAACATCCAACCGCAATTTTATTTGGAAGACTTGGTGCCCTAAATTCATTTAATGAATTAAAAAAAAGATAAATCAACAATTTAACCTATGAAATAGATAATTTTTTCTTATAAATGTTTAATTTAATGAAAATATTACCATAGTTGATATGTTTTTAGAAAACACTTTTACCTAGTAGTGTGAGGGATGCATTTTTTTGCTCGACTTTGTGCATTTTTCCTTTAAAAATGACGAAATAAATAACTTTTAATTTAATAGTAATGTATTAAATGTCATATCCTTGTTATATGCATGTATATATATAAAACGAGATTAGTAGAATAATATATATTTCAATACCATGTGCTTCTCATGGTGATGACTATCAATAAAACCTTACATTTCTATTTAGGTACTCCTTCGGATACCTTATCGTAAATCTACTGAGTAATCGATGAAGTTTCATTGAATTTATTCAATAATATCCATTTAAAATCCTTTCATTTCTTAACCAAATTTTTTAATGTCTATTTTTGTGCGATTAGATCAACAATGGTGAAGTGGAAAAACATCTGTAAAACGAGATTCATTTTTAAATATTAAAATTTAATAATATAATGAAATTCAATTACACCATAATGTATTAAAATTACCTTTATCTTTGAATCAAAAACTTCATTTTTTTCAAGTTGGAGGAATATGCCTCCAATCTATATAGGTAATCGAAAGGGTAACTAGCTCCCTCACAAGTTAGCCTATAATCTGGCCAAATAATCCTATGACATCATCGGTGGGGACCCATAGCAGTCAAATGGGATAAATATCTTCATTACATTCAAATTACAATCATCTAAACTATTCATATTTATCTTCATAGTAACATTGTTTTCATCTTTTATGAAAAAATAGTTAGCTGTATAAAAAATTCAATAAATTTTTTCATATTCAAATTTTTACCTATAATTATTACTCTCTAATATCCTTACGATATTAAATGTTCTCTCATTACAGATGTAGATGAATGGGGAGACACTATCTCAAATATTTATGGGACACTGGTATATGGCGTTTCATATTCTAACGAAATGGAGGGTGTAAGATATGATAAATGGGGGTGGATGAAGGGTGTCTCAGATGCTATAGGTAGGGAGGCTAATGGATCATCATATGTCACTGTGGTCAAGGTAACAATGACTGAGAGTCGACCGGGATCATTGAAACATTTCCTCCATAGAATTCCTATCATTTAATGAAATAAAATTAACTTTAGAACCTATATTTCAAAAAATCATTCATAAAAAAATTAAAACACATAATTATTACTAAGTAGGAAAAGATATAAATAGAAGTGAAAAAACACAACCCAAGTAGTTATAATAAGATTCATATAAGTACTAAAAAAGTAAAATTAAAAAAAAAGAAAAAAATCGTGGAAATTCGTTACCTTCAATTGTCATAGAAAGGATTATCCCCAATCAGGGCTCATGAACCTTAGACACCAAGAATCAACAAATAGAACACCCAAAATCAGGTTAGGATTTTTTTGGGTTGTGTGAGTAGTGACACCTATAAAAAAAGTGAAACTAAAACAATTCAAAGTGTCTATATAAAATCACCACTAATAGCTAATCTTAGTGTAGTGAATTATTAATATAAATCTCTAATTAATCACCCAAAAATTTTATATAAAATAATTATTTAAGTCTATAAAATGTTACATGATTTCAAAAACAATGGAAAAATGTGATACACTATGGAATGTATAACTTCAAAAATAAAATCTAGTAAATACCATGATATATGAATCTATTTATTTTTTTTAAAAATCTTACACATTTTAGGAAATCATTCTGATATGTTTATTATGTCAAAATTACTAAAACCTTGACATAGTTACTTGTTCCAAAAAAAATTACATCTTATGGATACATGATAACCTCCTATAGTGGGTATAGCAGCATGAATAATTTCTTTCAAAAATAAATTTAACTCAAATCATTGAAAAATGATGATATAATCTATATAGTGTGCTATACAACAATTCACAATCTCAAAATATGACTTTTAATTATGACAGAATTGAATTTGACATGTATACTAAGGGAATTCATCTTTAAATGTACTCATTAAATTAGGATGTGTTGCAGCATAACTATAATACAATTTTTATTTTTTCAGAAAATATAATTCTAATAAAATAAAGAGATAAAATATGATGTGCTAATAAATATTACACAATTTTTTGTCATTATTTAAAAAGTCCATAACTAAACATATCATAACATTGAGGAATAATTATAATCATATTCCCTATAATAAAATCAATTAAAGATAATAACAACCATCTTTTAACATGTTCCATCATTCAACTCTAATATTTGAATTGGGTTCCAACACTAATATATAATAATAAGAAAAAATAACAATATCATGGACTATAGTACATAATAAATTGGGAAAATAAACAAGTGTGGGTCCAATAATATTATGGATTGGAATATTTGGAACCAGAAATAGTTAAATCAGTGAAAGTATCAATTTAAAGAATACATATGAATGATTTTTTTAATAAACAAATTTTTTCAATCCCATAATTAATTATAATGAAAATTGACCATGTAATCCATATATGAAGAAAAAAATAGTGGTGGTTTAAAACCAATATTGGTTAAATAACACTTGACCCACTCCTCCCAGCATCCCAACATGACAATAAAAGAAAGTTCAAGAAATAATTAACATAGTAATAAACATACACAATACATGATTCCAAGAAATATTGAAAGTGAAAAAAATCCAGGGGACACATTAGTTCTGTACAACCAAATGACCTTCTAGAATTCCTTAATTTCAACCTAAAAAATACTCAACTTAAAATAAATTTAAACAGAAGGTTGATAATCATGGATATAGATTCAATACCCAACATCAAGGACACTTTCTTCCTCTATTATTCTTATTCTCATTGGGAGATGGTTTGAGGATCCATGATTGATGGGGAAGGGGAGGCGAGGAGGGGGAAGGGTCGATGATGAGGGTAAGTAGCAGTGGGGTGGTGACGAGGGGAGCAGTGGTAGTGAGGGTTCGTGGGAGAGAGGGGTTGGTAGTTTAGACTCAAGATTGGGGGATCAGGGGAGAAGGGGGACTAGAGACAAGGAATGGGATTCGATGGAGAGAGAAAGGGAATAGTGGCGATAGATCAAGGGATAAGGAGGCTAAAAATAGGGTAGGGATTGGGGGGCTCGGGGGAGATGGGTGGGGGTGTCAGGGGGTGGGGTTCGGGGGTGGGGTGGTGTCGAAGTGAAGTGTCATTTTTTTAATGTCAAACTTTTATCAGAGGTTATTTAAAAACCAAAATTAAATATTGTCTATTTTGTAGTGAAATTTTCTTAAACTACTATAAAAAATTATTGTTAATATCTAATTTTGGTATAGTGAGACCCTTAACATACCATTCAGCTCAATGTGGTTGAGATGAGTTCTAATTCTTCTTTAAAGTAGTATCATATTTGTATAGTTGATCATAGAATGAAGGCTTTTATTGGTAGGTCAGTTCCTCTAGTATGGGTGCTATAGAAGCATGTTCATGTACAAGATAAGACATAGGAGTGAGAGGATAATGTACATGCTCAATGGATAGAATTATTCTCAAATGATGATCAACCATCCTCATAATGGAAACTCGAGGATGGGTTTCTTTTAGGAGGGGAGGTTGTAATATCCCAACAAAAAGGTAAAAATTCATTAAATTTCATTTTGGATCTTTTTTTATATATATGAGAATTCCTAAGGGACTGAGAAATTTTTCAGGATTATCTAGATCTTTTTCAGAATCTGGATCTCTAGTTTTGGGGGGGGGGCAAGCAAAGGTAGATAGTTGGAACACATTTAATAGAAACTGTGAGGATCAATAATGCTACCCAAAATTAGTTTTTCATGGTTAGTTTAATCATTCTAGATGTGGAACAAAGCTATGAAAACCCTAAAATAAATTTTAGGTATGTTGAGCATGGTTGGTGCATGGTTAGTTTAATCATGCACCTAACCATGCGAGGGGGTGGAGGTGTTGGACTGTGAGCATGAACCGGTTTCACACGGTTTCTCAAAATGCACACCTAGACATGTGAGGGGGTGTTCCACTTAAATAGTGGTGGTGCACGATTTTCATATGGTTTGGCCAACTATGTGGCCAAAATGTTCACCATTTAAAAAGGCTAGAAATTACCGATTTCCCCTAATTTCTTTAAAATTATTACATTTTTTCTTCCATTCACATAGTATATCCCACATTGAGATATCCTTTCTCTATCAATCTAGGATTTGAGCCTCCTCCCTCATATGATGTATGATTCAAGAACCACTTTTCATGTTGGATTCCCCTTGGTAAGCCTTTGACTCTATTAACTTACTTTATTGTTTTATCTCACCATATTCAGTGTTATCTTCATGCAATCCAATATACCCTTTTTCAAATAATTTTTATATTTATTAAATTTATCCTGTTCTAGAATTAATTAAAGGATGATACTAGATGAGGAGTCTTCTACCCATATAATTTAGGTGGTCTATACCTCTTGCCTAAATTTTTAGGTGTTTATATGTTGTAATTATTGTGATGCATACTAGACCTTCTGGTTGTTTCTCCAAAAACTGATATACCCCTAAATTAATTATTGGAACATGATTCTAGATAATGTTATGAGACTTGATAACTAGTTAAAGGTTAAAAACCTCAACTTGAACAATCCCCTTGGGCAGGTTTAACTATATTCCTAAATGACTTATGTTTACCTGGTGACTAAAGAAACACTAAGGGGTGTTTATCATGGAGTTATCCAATTAGGTGTTATAAATTCAGATAATAAATTAGATGTGCCATAGACCTACCCATGAACCACTATGTTACTTATAGATTAGTTAAATGTAAATTGATTGGTAAGACCATTTCACTTGACCCTTGGTATGATGTAGTGGCAAGTATGTTACACTTGGCCCCTTTTATTTCACTTTAGTTGTTTGACTTAAATGATAAATTGAATTTATATAGGGAATATACATGAACATAGCCCTATATTACTTTTAATTTATTATTGTATTATGAAATGGATATGATGTTCAATATTTATTATTTATAAGTAATGTACAAGAGGTTCCACACTAATTACTCGTAACTTGAGTACATGATGTTCCATATTTCTTATTTAGAAATAAAGGACATGAAGTTCCACACTACGTACTAATAAATAATGGACATGGAGTTTCATACTACTTAGAATCAATGGACATAAATATCCATATTACATACTCAAAATAATGGACATGAAATTTCATATTTATTATTCATAATTAGTATACATGACGTTCCTTATTTTTGATTCAGGATAAATGGACATGATGATCCTTATTGTATACTTGGAATTAAAGGACATGAAATTCATTATTATCTACTCATAATTAATGTAAACTAAGATCCTTATTTATTACTTGAATAATAAATGTTCAGATACATTCTAGAATACCCCTAAATTAGGTATTATCATATGGGTGTCTGGTGAGAAACCCGAGCTGATGTGGGTTTACTTAGTTCATTTATCATCACTATTATTATTACCTACTCAGTATTTCATTATATATATTCATAGACTGGATTATTCCTAGACACTATTGGTGGTGGATTAATGATTTTTACTCATTCCCTATTAAGGAAGCTGATGGGTGCCCAGATAGATTTCATAGATATAGGATGGAATAACGTAAATAGGCATGATATAGATGCTTGAATTTTGTTTCTAGGATAGAGAATGAGAAAAGAGGACTTATCCGGATCTCATGAGGCTATTGGAGATAGATTTTTTTATGTTTGATTGTATAGAATATACTCTTATATTACTACTACATGTATTCCATACTCCTCAATTTTTTATTATCATGAAATAATTTTATGAATGATACTAGATATTTTTTATTACTATAATTTATATATATAGATATTTTACTTCAACTTTTTCCATTATATTTTTCCATTGCTTGCAGTTATTATTCACTATTGTGATTCACTCTGAAAGAGGGGGTATAATCTCCCCATTATGCCATAAAAGACACATGCTTTAGCCTCTGGAATATAGGGAGGAACACTTGAGGCCACATAAATAATTGGTTTTGTTTACTTATGAGTTAATTAAGTCTAGGATGTTGTATTCATTATCTATTTTAAATATCACATGTCAGTATTCTTGATCGTTTCAAACTAGTTTCATAAGAGAAATGTAAGTATCTATTCTTATTCCAAATTTCATCATTAAAAGGTCATTAAATTTACTTTAATATATGAATGATTATTATTTACTAAGTTTAAATTTCCTTTTATGAGTGTTTCTCTCTTTATCTGTGATGATGAAATCAATAATAAGAAAACCTCATTGATTTTATTAACAAAAAAAAAGTTTTTTTCTTAAGAATTGATTTAAATTTTGGTTCATTCTTTTGAAAACCAAAAACAAATCATTATTTAAATATTTATATCATATTATAACATTAATTATGTTTTCATAGTTATCCATGATATAATTTTTTATCATTTTTAAGTAAGTGGTCAAATGAACCTAAACATGAACATACCATGATTAATGGATGATTATGAGGTGATTCAGTTGAAATATCATTATACTAGTAAAATAATGATATCATTTATAATTTATGAGTGCGATGTATTAGAATTACAAAAAATTTGTAGATTAGTTGATGGATATGAAGCTATTATATAGTATAAATAAATTATTTTTTATTCTCTGTTCACTTGTTTAAAATTGTTAATTTTATAATTATTGTTTATAATTAATATAATTAATGGGTCACTCAATTTTTTTTAAAAAACCTTGTTAATTTAATAAACATAATATTTATCCTTTAAAACCATTCTGATAACCATTTATGAAAGGATTCAATGAAAAACAAAATACATCAATCAATGGAGGCGGTAGTCTACACGTACGCATGGATAAAATTTTAATTTTAATATAATGGGAGAGAAGAGTAATATGGTAAATAATTTGTGAAAATTAAATAAGTCATAAATATCATAATTATAAATTAAATTCCCTTTTTTACTCACCATGTAAGTTAGTGAAGTAAAGTGAACATGTTACTTTATAGAGGCGATTGTCCGTACATATACAAGTTTCACATTTTTGTTTTTCTTAATAGAAAAGGGAAATTGTTGTTAATTATTGTACCATAATTTTAATAACATATCAGTATAGTAAGGATATTTATATTATAATTTTAATATTATGTAATAGACTTTTAATAAGATTAATTGTATATAAATAAACTGAAATGAGAAGGAGGCCTTTAGATTTTTATAACTCACTTCTTGGATTATCTTCTTTGAAAAGGCGTTATGATTTTGAGTGATGGTCTTTTAAAAAGATGGGAAAATTTTAAAGGTGGATATGAGTTTTTAAGATATTTTTTGTTATATTTTCTTCTGAAATAATGATGTTTTTGTGTGATGGGATTTGAGAAGTGGAGATCCCATTTTATAAGTGAAAAGGGATGGAATTTTTTTAAATACTCATAATTTTTAATAATGGGAAGTCACACTCAAATAAGTGGCTACAACTTTGAGAAATGATGAATATTATAATTTATATGGTCTATAAAGGCCTCCGCCATTCATTATTACACCTTTTTAAAATATGTTTTCAACTCATTGCCATTATATTTTTTACTTTTAACATTTTAGGTTTTACTGTGCTAACAAGTTTTTTCCTAAGGCAACTTATCCTTTATTCCCAAAAAAAATGGCCCCTATTACATAATTTGGACATAATGATTCTAAATTTTAAATATACTTTATTACATTCAACTTCTAAAAGTTATAAAAATTAATTTAAAAATAATAATAAATGTATAATGTATTAAAACAGTTTTTGAAAAAATATCACTTATGTTCTAGATTGTTATTTATAGGTTTTTAAACCAAAATTGATATTTTAAATTTATTATGTATCTTATAAAATAAATATTTTCTCAATAAACTGGTTTACTATAGACTAATAATTTAATAAAAAGGCTTGATATTTGAAAAATGGTATATTTCACTATTCACCTAAAAATAAATTTTTTTAGAAAAATAAAATAAATTAATCCTAAGCTAATATAGAGATATTTAATAAAATGATGTTATTTATATAAATTTAAAATTCTAATATTTATAAATAATCTTTTAGATGAAAATAAAATATATAAAAGAAAACTACTTTTATTAAAAATTGACCATTTTAAACTTCAAATATTTTTAATCTTATTTCATATTGATTTATAAATAATTGAATATTGATATATTAATTTATAAATAGAAATAATACATATTATAATAAAATATTAACAATTTTTTATTTTATTTAATAAGGTAAAATATAATACCCCTTTTTATATGTTACTTTGAAAGGCATCCATTTTAAAATATTAATCAAATAAAATACCAATATAGAATTATTTTAATTGATTATTATCTTTTTAGCTACTAATTATTATATTATTCATATAATTTTAATATGCAATGGTTCTTTTTAATCAAGTGTTGTGTTAGTTCGGTGTTGTGTGTGACACAAGCTATTAAAGATAGTATTAATTTAAAGGTTCCAAAATCTCATGTCATTATATTCTACCCCCTTAAATAAATTGTTTCCTTATAATTTTAATTATTACTCACTGATTGAGAGTGGGTTAGGGTAATATTAACATATACATTATTTAGGAAATAACAACTACAATGACATCTACCTTACTCTATTTGGCTATACCAAGCTACTTATCATTCCTCAAACAACATTAATCATTAATATAATCATGTACCCCAGTACATATATACCCTGATCATATATTCTATTACATACCTTTCTGAAAACTATTTGAATATCAAATAAATGAAACCATTGTGAAATAATATATTAATTTAAAAATTAACTCTTATCTTAAACCATTAGTTTATAAAGTCACACACAAGTCTTTTTATATCATAAATCCAAAAATGATATAAATATCACCAAAAATATCATGGATCCCTTTTTCATTAAATTAGTAATCAAATCTAAGGATATCAATATAATAAAACTCACTATTCTCTTAATCAATGAACCATTTATTACCTCAACATAAATCATATATTAAACCTAATAGTTATCCATACCACAATCATGTTTTCTTTAATAATCATCCATAAAAATATAACCATAACATAAAATTACTTTACAAGTGTATTGAAAACTTTTAATATAAGTTTCCACACCTTTAAAGAAATAATATTAAAAGAAAAATCCTTAGTTTTATCACATAATCCACATAAATTTTAGAATATTCCAGAATATCATCAATAAATATCAATCAATAAAGAAAATAGCTAAGAGTATCAAGATTTAATTTCTATTAATATTTCAACCTCACTGTCTTAGTTAAGACAAGGAACTGAACCTTTTACATCATAATAATCATATAATAAAATTATCAACCATTTAATTATGCTCCCTTATTCATCTATATGATTTAGTAGTTTTTGGATACATACCTTTCTTATATTCATTTTTTTTGAACCTATTTCAACCAAATACTAAAGAAAAAATGATTTTTCTAATATAAATTAAAATTATATTAAATGATATTATATATATAAAAGATCAATCTCAGCATGTACTCTATAATTAAAAATTAATTTCAACCTATGATACTTTCATTTTAAATTTTTCACACTTGGTTTATCCCATAACTCTTTTGGTTTCATCTATGTTTCTTTAAGTTATGTTCTCTCATAATTATTAACCTAATACCTTAATGTAATTATAAAATAAATTAATCATAATAGTTAATAAATAGAATTTTATTGACCAAAACTTATCCCCTGGGAGTGTCCAAATAGGTGTAAAGTATTAATTCCACTCATCATGCACCAGAGTGAAGATCGAGTCAATGCTTGCCCAGCCCTTTTCTAAGTGATTACACCTAGGTGCATCTATGTCATAGTTTCATCCACTTTACAGTATCTAAATAGGGGTATGATTTATAGAAGAACTAAAAAACCTATAATTTACTAAAAAAATGTTATGTCATCCTATACTTAAAATTATCCCTTGGGTTTCCACTAATGTTCTGTATTCTTAGTCCCTAAAAATAACTAAACTAATCCTAAAAAATAACTAAACACTTCTCTAGCTCGAATGGTCCGAAGGCCTTCATTTTTATTGATTTTTGATAACCCCCCTTTAAAGGGATGAGGGAAAACCCTTACAAGGCCTATAGGCTCAGAGATTACAAGGCCCGTAGGCTTAGAAGATTACATGACCCGAAGGTCTTAGAAAATTCAACCAGAATATCTACAAGGAAATGCCCCTCCCCAGCATCTGCATCCTGATAGTAGCTCTCCACCTTTGCATAGACGTCTGTCTAGGCTTCCCATGCAGGCACAGGCTGGTCTCGATGGCATATACATACCCTCTCATTCTGAAAAATCTATTTGGCTCTGCTCTGGTAAGTGCACCTGCTCTGAATCCTCTTCTGGGGTTGCTCCTTTTTTGTAGTGTGTCTGGGGAAACTGCATGTGGCCCAAAGGTCATGTGGTGGCTCGAGGGCCTTAAAGGTGGCTTGAAATCCCTACTGACCCAAAGGCCTGGGTGGCTCAAAATCCTTAAGGACTCCAAGCCCAAACTGGTGGCCCAAGTTGAATAGTCTTGGCCGCTATAGTACCGAACAGTACCTGCTACAGTACCTGCACAGTGTATAGTTCTACTACAGTATCTGTACTGTGTACAGTTCGGCTACAGTACCCATATAGTGTACAATACTGTTGCAGTACCTTCTACAGTACCCAGAAATGTGCCTCTACCTGGTTTTTGAGCCTAGGTCTTGTGGATTCACTTAAGGATACCTCACCAACTGGTTTGAGGATCATGTGTAACTAAACCCTTCTCTAATACCAAATATAGTGAACTAAGATAAACATATCTTTATTTTACATCACTTCCATGACCTAAACATTATATCTCAAAAATTATCACAAAATCCCAAGAATTAAATGTTCAGTATCTCTGAGGACCAGTTATGTAGGTAACTTATTTTATACAACTTGTGAACATTTATATATAATTTAACTACACTAAATCCCTTCTAGACTTATCAAAAGTTACACTCATATTCATAACTGTGTGATGGAAATATGTTAAAAGGATGAGATCAGATTCTCAGTAAAGGTAAACATAAGAGATAAAAATCAAAGATCATAGGTGATCATAATATGAGCATGTGGTTATAATCAAGATATATAGTAAAATCACACCTAGGAAATCATATAAGATAAATCATGGGTCAGGGAATAAGTATTTTTATAACATAATACATTTATCAAAAATGTGTGGAAACATTAGTTAATAAACATGATCCATGAGAGCATAACATAGTCATAATAATATGCATAAGAGTGTAGCATAAACATATACATAATAAAATATATCAAATTGATCATAGTTTAACCATAATTATGTCCATACACAATATTTTGATCCTAGATTAACCAAAATTATACTCATTCACAACCTTTTGAACCTAGATTGTCCACAATTATACCCACACACAACCTTTTGATCATAGATAAACCCCAATTAAACCAATGAACAACCTTGTGAGCACAACTAAACTACAATTATATCCATGCACAAAATCATAATAATGCGATATATAAAACCTTGACCAATTTAATTGAGGGTTATATAGGATCCCACAAGTAACGTACCCAACCCGAGAGCCACTAAATTGGTGCTCCGAACTGAGTCACCACATAAACTCAAGCATGAATCCTTGTATTCCAGAGGTTGATGACTAATAGAGAAGGTATAAATAGACACATGGGGAGATTATTCCCTCTTTACCAGAGTAATCCATGACAGATAACAATATAAACAATGGAAACAATAATAAATACCCAAGTAACCTATGTAAGAAACATCTCCCAAAACTAGGTAAAACCACAAACTAATATAAATATTCCATTTCATGATAGCAATGTCTCAAGTGCATAAAACCCAAAATAAAGAAAATAGTGGAATCCCCAAAATAATCTTGACTCCAAGTCCAGAACCTCATGCACTTATATCCCAATCCCGAATAAACTCCCTAGAACAAGGCCAATACCCCTATCCTAACCTAAAAGCATGAATTTTGACCAGGTCCTCGATAGAGTCCTGAGTATGGTGTGAGTACAACTCAATAGACCACTAATAATGATGTATATAATATATCTAGTCAAGATAAATAGTTGAATGAAAGTGCTAATAAATGAAAAGTAAATAAAATATAGTTTGGAAAACATTTTTTAAAGAGGTTCACTTAATTCATTCCTAGAAATATTCCCAATTTCATTACTTATACCATCTTTATTACTTATTTCACTTTCATCTCATGTTTAGTGGATTAGGAATATTCACCAATCTCAATGAATAAGGGTAATAAGTCAAGTTACCTATATCACTTGGGATAAACACGTCATCATAAATACAACACACTCACCGAAAATCCTAGATTAAGGTGGTCTCATAGAATAAAACCATTAAGGGAATATAACTTCTTACCCTTCCCTAATCCATTCATTTTGGGTGGTTTTTAAAGCCATAGTCTAACTCGACCTGTGGGCGTAGAACCCCATGTCAATAACCCACTCTACAAATCCATATAAACATTATTATATATATCAAATCACCACACACATACCATCTCATAACCAACTGTAACCATTATCAATATCAATATCGCAATCCTTGACATACACAATGGGAATTAATATTTTTCCACAATCCATTAACACATTTACCATTATTATGACATAGTCATTTATCCCAATTCCGATTTCCTATGCCTAACTCACTAATCACATTCACTAATTCCAATAAATTAACCCAATTAAAATTTCCATACCTTCCATATGATAATTTATCTAACACATTTAGCATTTCCCATGTATTATCCCACTTATGAATTTCAAGTACAAAACACACTTAATTTGGAACATTACTAGTAATTTCACTTAACCATTTTCATGTCAAGAAAATTCATCCCTTATCCATTACTCACATCTTGGAATAACTAACAATTTTCCCTTATTAATCATCAAAAAATAAATTAACATGTTTATCTTGGGATCTACTTAATTATAAGTCTGTTTCACACTGAACATTTTCATTAACCATGTTTCGAAAGGTCGGCGCACCCCATGGGTGGTCCCAAATTTGTTAAGTCATCCTCCATGAACCACATGAGGATCATGAGGGGTTTAATTTGTCATTTGGACACCCATTTTATCAAATATCACTAATATAAACAATAACACTACAAGGGTAAAACAAGAGAACAACCTTGCATGCACTAATCCATATAAAATCTATGGGACAAAACCTGTAGACCACCTACCTCAAATTCATTGAGTAATTCACTCTTAATCCTTACCTTAGATACCGATCCAAACCTACTTTGAATACTTAACCTATTTTATACTAGAAAAAGAGTGTTTTATAGATTCGTAAGAAGATATCCCAAGATGCCAACCCTAATCTGGAAAAAAGAATAAATGAGAGCATTAGACTTACCAGAATCTTTTATTCGCAACCAACGGTGCTCCAAATGGCCTAGAATTGAGAGAGTACCATCATTGGGAAGGTTTGGGACTTGGAGGTCATCAATAGGGTTAGAGGGAGGAGGAAGGGGAAGAAAAATGAGTGGTAACTTAAAATCCCATAATGGAAATTTTGTAATTGTTTTAACTTTTAAAGGGGCACATGGTTTAACTGCATAGTTTTCCGAACCATGCAAAATCCACTATCTAAGGAGAGTTGGGTCGCATGTTTACCTAGGAAATCCTACATAGTTTACAAACCGTGTTCCAATAGTATGATATGTCACTGTCTAGGGTTGAATGGTTTTCCTAGAAAAGCCGCATGGTTTACTTAACTGTGAGCCAACCGTGTGCCCTATACAATTTTGCTGGGGTTTCCTTCCTTTTATGTTTTGAACCCTTGGAACAGTCCCAATACCCATCACACACCCGAGAAACATTTAATTGTCCCATAAAAATCAATTGAACCCAAGATTTAAACAATTACATACATCTACAAATTCTAGGATCTTATAACCTCTCCATCTCATAATGGACTGTCCTTGATCTACTCTTCCCAAGAATCACTGAGTCCCTAAAGAAAAGAGAAAGAGACACTGGGCCCATATATCTGATTCATTCTCCCAATTTTCTTCTTAAACTTTCCCATATTTCCATAAAAATTGAACCAAGGTCATAGTCTTTCCTATAAATACTTTCTTACTACAATCCACAATACCAACCGGATGCTCCTCAAAGGATGCATTATCCTCAAGCTCTAAATCCTCAAATTTGACCACATGAGATGGATCAGGGTGATACTACCAAAGTTGCAATACATGAAAACCATCATGCATGCCACTATACCTCTATGGAAGAGCCAATCGGCAAGCCACTAGTCAATCCTCTCTGCAATCTCAAATGGACCCATGTACCTGGGTGCCAACTTACCCTATTTCCAAATTCAATGGTGACCCAACCTTGGAGACACTTAAATGAACACACTATCACCCACCATAAACTCAAGAGGTCTTCGATGCCAATCTATATACAACTTCTACCTTCTCTGATCCATTTTCATGTGTTTCTGAATTAACTGTACCTTTTCTGACATCTCCTGTACAAGACTATGTCCAACAGCTTCGACTCTCCCATTTCTAGTCAACACAATGGAGATCTATATGGTCTCCCATAGAGTGACTCAAATGGTTTAATATAAATATAATCTAGAAAACAATTGTTGTAGGAAAAATAAATAAGTAAAAAAGTATTTCTCCCATGAACCACCAAAATCTAGGACACAAGCCCTCAATAAGTACTCTAGAACCAAAATTGTATACTCTGACTGCCTATCCGTCTGCGGGTGGAAATCCAAGATCAAAAACACTTAGGTACCTGATTCCCTATATAATCCCTTCCAGAAGTGTAATGTGAAATAAAGATCATGATATGAAATTATAGTTCTCAGTACTCCATGTAACTGCACTATCTCCCAAACATACAGATCACCTAATTGATTAATAGTGAAAGTCTCTTAGATCAGTAAGAAATGAGCCACCCTAGTCGAATGATCCACAACCACCCATATTGCATCATTATTCTGGGGCATCCTTATAAGACACAGTAAAAAATCTGTAGTAATATTGTCCCACTTCCATTCCAAAATCGGCAATAGCTGTAACAACCCACCTAGGTGTTGATGCTCATCTTTCACCTGCTGACAGGTAAGGCATTGCACCACAAAACCCACAATCTCTTTCTTCATTCTCGACCATCAATATTGTCGATTAATATCACAATACATCTAATTCAAACCAGGATTCACTTCCAACTTTGATGTATGACACTCAAACATCAACTCTTCTCACACACCTACTAGCACCACAACACATCCATGAACATAAAAAATTCCATCAGCACCAACAGTCCAACCAGAAGGTGACTCCCTGCCTATAAGGCTTTCCTTTATACCCAAACACTCTTGGTCCTCAAGATTACTCTCCTTAACCCTGATCAAAAGTGTGTAATCAACTAATATGTATGCAAGGATCATCTATTCCTTCCCATCCTTCACCTCTAGGTGCATCTCTGTAAACAAGGTCATCATTCTCCACTCGGAGTAGGATTCCTAAACCACATGATTCTAAGTCTTCCAACTCTGAGAATCCACAAAATTATTCCACTTTCCTAGTGTATAAACCAACTCAAAATCAAAGGAATTTATGTACTTGACCCACATTCCATGCCAAATATTCAGTTCATGTCGATAGAAGATGTACTTAAGACTTTTGTGATTGGTATACATTATAAACTACTCTCCCAAAAAGTAATTCCTCCAAAACATTAATCCATAAACCATAGTGGCGAACTCAAGATCATGAGTAGGGTAATTTCATTCATGAGGCCTCAATTTTCATGATCTATACACAACAAACTAATCATCCTATATCAACACAACTCCCATCCCAACACCGAACACATCCCAGAACAAGGTGTACTTATTACACGGCTCGGGTAAGATCAGAATCGGTGTAGTATTCAACCACTTCTTCGACTCTTGAAAATAATTCTTGTATGACTCATTCCATTCAAACATAACTCCCTTTTTGGTTAATCCTGAAAGTTTCACTACCAACTGGGGGAAATATTTGACAAATATTTAGTAATAACCATCCAATCCTAGAAAAATCCAAACATCAAAGACATTCTTTGGATGATCCCAAGACACGACAACCTACAATTTCTCCGGATCCACTGATACACCTACCTCCTAGATTATGTGATCCATAAAATTCACCTTATCAATCCAGAAATGAAATTTTCATAGCTTTTCATAAATCCTGTGCTCTTTTAGTGTACTTAGGATGGTGTTAAGATGTTTGACATGATCATTATCAGTTCTTGAGTACACCAAGATTTCATCAATGAAGAAGACTACAAACTGATTCCGATATGGGTGAAATATTCAGTTCATTAAATCCATGAACATAGTTAGTGAATTGGTCAACCCGAATGGCATCACCACAAACTCATATAATCCATACCTTCTCCTGAAGAAATTTCATGATATATCTATAGACTTATCCCTAAGATAGTGATATCATGATCTCAAATTGATCTTAGAAAACACTGAATCAACTCTCAGTTGGTCAAACATATCATCTATTATAGAAAAGGGTATCTATTATTAACTTTCATATGATTCAGCTTCCTTTAGTTGACATATTTCCTTAACAATCCATCATCATTCTTAGAAATCAAATATTGGATGCCCCCATGGTTACATACTATGACTGATGAACCATTTATTTTCTAATTCATAAAACTGAGCTTTAAGTTCTTAGATTTCTTCAAGATCCATTCTATAAGGTGCAATAGAAACCACCTCCACCTCCGACAGAATATATATTGTGAAATAAACATCCCTCCCGGAAGGCAGCCCCAAGAAATCCTCAGGAAACATATACTAAAACTAATCCACCATAGGAGAAAAAAACATGATGTTCCAATCATCCATCATCAAGCATAAAGCATTCCAATTTGGTTTTGAGTTCCCCCAACTACTGGAAAACTAACCCTACACGGCCTGCTCAGAAATCCCACTCACCACGAAGGAAATAAGTGTCTCCCTCATGATATGTGAACGTTACTTGATGACGGTAACAATAAATAGTGGGCTAGTACAACGACATCCAATCCATGCCCAAAATCAAGTCAAAACCTGAAATCTTGATAACAAATAGGCTCCATAAAAAATGATATCCACCAACCTCCAAAGCACAACCCTTACATTATCTTATATCCTTAGCTCATATACCCATCAATCAATATAACCCCACAAACGCATTCCACACCTAGGCCCAACACAACTACAAACTGAGCAGAGATAAAAGAGTGTGTGGTGCCAATGTCAAATAAAGGAATAGAAAGCAAGGAAGATACAAGGATCGTACCTCAAATAGGTGATTGTCCATCCTCTCCACCACCAGGTATAGTTTGAACTGCGTGCAGCTAACCTGACTCTTTTCCTTAGGCTCTGATCTGAGTCCCTGGTGCCAAACTATTCTGTTGGAATGGACCCTCTAGTCCTGGAGTACCACATCCACCTCCTTGACCAATACGTCCAGTCAAGATACAATTGGTTGCCTGATATAGGGTAACCAACCCCCTAGCCACACTCAGTATCTACCTCAAGCCTCCATTTGTTCCCAACTGGTGAGGATTCCTACAGAATCTCAACACATGCCCCATTTTTTCACATAAACGACACTCAACTAGTGGTCGGGGACATTGACTGTGCATGTGTCCCATACTACCACACTGAAAAAAAACACATGACCTCTACCCTGATAGGATACCCCCATTTTTTATTACTCTATACACTAACACCCTAATTGATGCTCCCAAAAGAACTCTTTTTTCCCTCAAAAGCCACACCACTCACCCATCCAACTGATACCTCAAGTCCACTACCTAAATCCCCTTTCAGGTTCCCTTCTAATATAAGGGCCTAATCCACTACCTTTGAGAACCTTTTCAAGTGGAATATGTTCACCTGAGACCTAATATAATGACACATCCCATCCTAGAAACGTTTTTTTTCCACAGTTTCCTTATCTCTTGTCAACACCGAAATGAAGCATCACAAATCAGTGAAAAAAATAGCATAACCCATCACTGACATTTCCCCTTGGGTCGTACTCATGAAATTCACCACCTTTTCCAAACTCAAGGTCACAATGTAGAAATTATCGAGAAACATCTCCTAGAAATCCTTTCATAACATTCCCTCATCCTTCTCGGTCAGCACCATGATGTCCCACCAATACTTTTCCTAACCTCTCAACATATAGCCAATTTGATTTTATTTTCATAAGGAGTATCATGATGATCAAGAATCATCTGGATATACTCTATCCATAACTCAACATACTTTGGTTCACCCTCTCTAGTAAAGGTCGGAGGGTGCTACAGCTGAAATTCCCGGGTTATCTCAAACATGATTGGCACAATCCGCCCTAGGTCTCATTCCATCATTTGTATGAAGTGAGAAAGATTATCATGGAAATTATCTTCTCTATTATCATAGATCACTTCATTCTCTTGATCCTCTATTTGAATATTTTTCTTGGAAACATCCTCTTATATCCCAAACAGCACACGTCTTCATGGAGGAATTTCTCTACAATTCCAAACACGAGCTTTAGAACACCTAACATAAATCTTCCACAGTTCCTATAAAAGAAGGATCCATTATATGAATAAAAAACTAATTTTCATACACCATCTCAAAGGATACCATCAAACTTAGAAAACTACCCCTTCCATACCTACTGCTGGTCATGGTCAACATGGGGTAAACTAATTCACTTCACCACGCTTCTTCACTAGACACCCTTTTTAAAACCCTTTTCACACTCACAATGTAAATCCTTTCTCATAAGCACATTTCCAATTTTTCAACTTGTTAAAACCACATTTTAACTCATTTACATATTTATTAAGCATAATTATTTACCCCTTTACTTATAATCTTTCCATTTTTCCCATTTGCATCATTCTTATTATACACCATTTTCTTTTAATTTCTTTAAGAAAGTAAAATACATTTCACCTTTTATATCCCTTACACCCATCCCATGTGTGCCTACCATGATGTATGTCTCCTATATACCTAGGTGTCTATAATGATGCATGTCATTATTTCCATGAGAAAAATATCATAAAAAACACATCACACAAAATGTGTATCACCCAATGGTGAAATTTCGTCAACCGTAATAACACATATCAAGATCAAAAATCCCCTCCCTAGGTGAATTGGGGTTTCCCCTATAATAGGGTTAGATACTCCAACGAAGGAGCTCATTTCCAAGGTTCAACACATCCTCTTCTCCTATTTACCATCCCAAATATTAGATCTATAAAAAAGAACTTCTCTGATACCACTTTTTAATATCCCTGACCCAAGAGCCGCTAAAATGGTGATTAGGGCCGACTACCACATGACTACAAGAACGCCTCCTAGTATGCCAAAGATTTTTGACTAGAAGAGAGGGTCTAAATACCCACATGAGGATATTATGCCCTCTTTACAAAGTAAACCACAAATGATAACAATTTAAACAGCATAAATAATAAGCAATATCCAAGTAACTTTCTTAAGAAACATCTCCCAAAACATGGTATAACCACAAATTAAATAAATATTCCATGTCATTATAGTAGTGTCTCAAGTTTATAAAACCCAAAAATAATGAAAAGAGAAGAGTACCCAAAATATTTCTAACTCCAAATCTAGAACCTCATCCCGATACATCCCAAGACCGACTCAACTCCCTAGCACCGGGACCTTGCCCATGTCCTGTCCTGCAAGCATGAAGTCTTCTCAGGTACCCAACGATGTCCAGTGCATGGTGTGACTACAAATTAACAGGCCACCACCAACAGTTTCTAGAAAATATCCAGTCTAGATAAATAGTTCATGTAAGTGATAATAAATGAAAAGTAAATAAAAGACAGTTTGGGAAACATTATTTAACAAGGTTTTATTAAGTTATTCCTATGAATATTCCTAATTTCATTACTTATACCATCTTTATTACTTATTTCACTTTTATATCATGTTCAATAGATTAGGAATTTTCACCAATCTCAATGCATAAGGAGAATAATTCAAGGTCCCTATCTCGCTAGGGATAAACACATCATCAAAAATACAATACACTCACCTTGAAGCCTCGGTCCGGGTGGTCTCATAGAATGAAACCATTAGGAGAATATAACTCCTTCCCCTTCCCCGATCCTTGAATTTTGTGGTAGATTTTAGAGCCTCATCTGAACTCAATCCGTGGGTGTAGAACCTCATGTCAATACCCCACTCTACAAAGCTATGTTCGCATGCTTATATACAAATATATCCAATCACCACACACATACCATATCATAACCAAACATAGCCAATATCAATATCAATATCAATATCCATAACAAACACAATGGGAATCAATATTTTTACACAATCCATTAACACAATTATCATTATTATCACATATTCATTTAGCCCAATTCCCATTTCCTATGACTAACTTGCTAAGAACATTCACTAATTCCCCTATATTAACCCAATTAACATATCCAACCCCTTCCATATGTT
Organism: Viscum album; assembly: GCA_963277665.1. Taxonomy (NCBI): domain Eukaryota; kingdom Viridiplantae; phylum Streptophyta; class Magnoliopsida; order Santalales; family Viscaceae; genus Viscum; species Viscum album. The sequence continues at coordinate 595,672,951 of OY728134.1, read as the reverse complement.
ATTTAATTTAAAATATTTATAATTCCCCATATAGTATCCCACTTATGAAATTCAAGAACAAATCACATTTATTTAGCACATTACCATTAATCTCATTTAACCATTTTCATGTCAAGCCAAGTGATCCCATAGCCATAACCCAAATCTAGGCACAACTAGAAATTTTTGCTTCTTAGTAATCATAAAATTAATTAACATTTTTATCCCAGGCTTCACTTAATCATAAGTCTATTTCGCACTCAACAATTTCATTAACCATGTTTTGGAAGGTCAGAACACCCCATGGGTGGCCCCAAATTCGTTAAGTCATACTCCATGCATCCCATGGGGATCATGAGGGTTTAAATGTTTTATTTGGACATACATTATATCAAATATCACTAACGAAACCAACAACACTACAAGGGAAAAAATAGAACAACCTTTCATGCACAAATCCATATAAAAACTATGGAATATAACTTGTAGACCACCTACCTCGAATCCATTGATGAACACACTATTAATTATTTCCTTAGATCCTGATCAAAACCTCCTTCTAATAAAATCCCTAATCGGGAAAAGAGAAGAGATGAGAGGATTATATGTAGCTCAATCTTCTATTCGCAACCAATGGGGTTATAAATGGCATAGAATCGAGATAGAACCATGATTGGGAAGGTTTGGGGCTTGGAGTTCATCACTAGGGTTATAGGGAGGAGGAAGGTGAAGAAACAAAGTGGAAAATTAAAATCCTGTAATGGAGATCTTATAATTTTTCCAAATTTTATAGTAGCGCACAGTTTACCTACACAGTTTTCCAAACTGTGCACAAGACACCATCTATGGTGAGTTGGGTCACATGGTTACCTGGGAAGGCCCATACAGTTTACAAACTATGCACCAACTATGTGATATGCCACTACCCAAGTTTTTACGGTTTTCCTAGGAAGGTTGCATAGTTTACTTAATTATGATCCAATTGTGCGACTTGCACAGTTTGTCCTAATTTTCCTTCATTTTGTGTGTCAAACACACGGAACACCCCTGAGGTCCCTCATACACCTAAGAAACATTTCATTGGATCAAAACAAGAGATTGAAACCAAAATTTAAATAATTAAACACCTCCAAAAAGTTCGGTATCTTACACCACCCATCAATTATCCATACATATGTGTTCCACTTGAAATCTATCATTCATTATATTATAAATTACCCATAGAAATAAAAATGGTATTCAAAAAATTATAAATGGTATCACAAAAATTGACTTCAAGAATGTTAATGGTTTATACCCAAAAATATAATTAAAACAAAAGAGTATTCATAATAAAATTTATATGGTGCTAAATAAAAAATATCTTCTATAGAAATAAGGCTTTAAATATAAAGAGGAAAATGGAATAGAATCCATAATAGTTTTTTGAAAGAAAAAAAATAATGTTGTCTTAAAAGGAGAAGTTATGGGTTTTTTTGAAAATTCATTTTAAAAAAGTTAGATTTTCATAGATTAAAAATAATTTATTTTCAAAATAATTGTTTGGAAGGAAATATCAATTATGAAACCTTGAAATGTTCATAAATTTTTCAAAAAGGATAAGTGAAAACATTTTTGAAAACTGTTCAATTTTAAAAAGAATTATCAAAAAAGTGATGCGACAAAATTTGAAAACATTTACATTTAAAATAATCTTAAATAATATAGCATTAAAAATGATACAAAGGTTATAAAAAATAAATTCTGAGTGGAAGATAAATCATTTTAGTTTGAAATGAAGGAAACTTGTTTTCATATTTTGAAATAACTTTGTTGAAATTTCACATTGTAAAAAGAGTTAATGAAAATTAATTTAAAAAATATGAGAAGGTAAAGATGGAGGTTACATGAGATAACACATAATTATGTTTCAAAATATAAAGGATAAATTTTAAAGTAATGGAAAACATGGACATGGAGTATAAACCATCTTTTAAGAACTTGGAAATTATTCTTAAAAATGATATAATTTTTGAGAGAGAAATTCATCGTGGTAAAGGATTTTAATTAAAAGATTATTTTCCACAATATAGGAAAATAAATTACCATTAAATAAAAATATTATTGTGGAATAAATCAATAAATAAATAACTAATTTCAAGAAGACAAATTTTAACTCAATGAAGGGAGTTGAGTTAACAAAAACCCTTACAGTAATGGTAACATAAGAATAAAAAAACATGGAATAGATTTATAAATAAATGGAAATTTAAATATAATAATTTTAAAGATATTAATTATATTTGAAGACAAACTTTTATTTAATACACCATAAAAATAAATTATGGTTCCCAATACCAAATGTGTCTCAAGAAATTTAAATTTGAGACAAATAACCCCTTACAGCTTTAAAACTTATCAAGTCAAAACCACTTGAAGTATATGTTTCCAAATTAAAAATTAAATACCATGAATATATTATCATGGTAAAAAATATTAAAGTTTAAATAGATAAATCCTTAAATGAAAACATGGTGTATAAAAATAAATATATCCCAAAGAGTGAAAATTTCAAAAGAGAAACACTTACCTTTAATTACTGCTTAGTTGATCACACTCTAACCTCCTGTATAAAAAATTATTAATAACCTATTTAGGAAACTTATTCATGTCTATAAAAATTTAAAAACATAATTTATAATTATTCTTTACATTTATATTTGTTAGTTGTTATCTATTCTCAATATCGAGTGTGAGTAATCATGATTGTTTTGAATAGTTTTGTAAGTGTGGTGTATATATTCATTCTTATTCAAAATTTAATAATTACTATATAATTAAAGTTACTATAATGTATGGATTATAATTACTTATGAATTTTAAATTTCCTTTTATTAGGGTTTTACTCTTTATCCTTGAAGAACAAAACGACAATAAGAAGACTTTTGTGATTTTCTTTAACAATGAAAGGTGTTTTATTAATTAGTGAGTTAAATATTGATGTATAATTTATAGAACCAAAAACAAATAATTATTTAAATATTTATATCATATTATATGATTAATTATTTTTTCATACTTATCCATTAAATAATTTCATAGTATTTTTTGAGTATGTAGTCAAACCAACTCAAACATGAATATATCATGATTAATGGATGATTATGAAGTGAATTATTTCAAATATAATTATAACAGTAGTATAATGATATAATTTATTGTTTATTTTCAATATATATTATAATTATAAATAATTAGGATAATAATTGATGTATATGATATAATTACATAGTATAAATAAATTTCCATTACCTCATAGTTTTCTTGTTTACGATAGTTAATTTTATAATGATTGATTATCAGCATATTATTAATAGGTTATTAAATTTTCATTTCCAAAACCTTATTCATATCATAAAAATAATATTTATCCTTTAAAAACATTATTATATCCTTCCATGAAATGAATTAATTAAAAACACAATACATCGATCCATAGACGCGGTAGTCTGCTTGTACGTATGGATACTGATTTTTTTCATAGAACGGGTGAAAAGAAAAATATGGTTTTGTCAATTAATATTATTAATTAAGTAATAAATTAATTAATTATACATTAAATTATCTCTTTAAATAGACATGTTAGGTGGTGAAGAAGAACAAACATGTTACTTTGTGTTGGAAATAGTCAGTACATATGCACATTTCGTGTTTACATTTTTCTAAATGGAAAAGGTAAAATATGGTTAATGATTGTACCATAATTATAATAAAATATCATTATACTAAGGGTACTTATTTTTTAATTTTAATATTTTCTTAATGTAATTTCATGAATAATAAGTATATATAAATAAGTATAAATGAGAATGGGGTGATTAGAAATGTATACCTCACTTCTTGGATTATCACCTTTTCAAAGGGGGTTAAGCCTTTGAGGGGGGGTCTTTTGAGAAGGTCAGACCCTCCATGATGTTACTATGAGTTTTGAGGATATTTTTTTGGTAGATTATAGGATAAAATAATTTTTTTTATCGTGTGGGTAAGTGAGAATAGGAGAACCCCTTTTATAAGTGAAAAGGGAAGGCATTTTTTGTAAATACCCATAACCTTTTAATAATGCGATGTCAACCTCAAGGAAAGTGGAATAAAATTGATAAATAATGCAGGTAATAAGTGATAAAATTGATTAATTACTCAAAAAAACATTTTCTCACATGTAATAAACAAGTTTTCAACTCATTACCATTATATTTTTCACTTTAACCATTTTAACTTTTATCATGGTAACTAGTTTTTACCTAATGTAACTTATACTTTATGCACAAAAATAAAATTGAACTTATTACATAATTTAAAACCTACTAATTCCAAATTTGAAATAAAGATTATTCTATTCAATTTCTAAAAGTCATAAAATTTAATTTTAAAAAATAATAATAATAAATGTACAGTGCATTAAAATAATTTTTGAGATAATATCAATTATGTTCAGAAATAAATTAATTATAGGTTTGTAAACCAAAATTGATATCTTTAGATTTATAATTTATCTTATAAAATTCATATTTTCGCATGAAAATGGTTCAATAAATTTCCAAATCACACTTATAAACTAATAATTCCCTAAAAGGCATGGTATTTATAAAAACAATATATTTCATTATTCACCTAAAATCAATTTTTTTAGAAAAAACACAAAAAAAACATCATAATATAATATTGACATGTTTAATCTATAAATGAAAATATTTTTTCCAAATTCAAATTCAATAATTTTTAAATTTTATTTTAAATTAAAATATTATATATAAATAAAAAATTCTTTTATTAAAAAAATTACCTTTTAAAAAATAAAGTGTTTCAAAAATTATTTATTATAAATTTATAAATAATTTAATATTAATATATTAGTTTATAAATATAAATATTACCTATTATAATAAAATTTTAGCTATTGTTAATTTAATTTATTATGGTAAAATATAATACCCCTTTTTATAATGATTCTTCAAAAGGCATCTTTTTTAAAATATTAATCAAAGAAAATTAAAATATTTTATTATTTTAATTGATTATTATTTTTAATATATTAATTATTATATTATTTATGTAATTTTAATATTTCATGGTTCATTTTATTCAGTTGTTTCATTAGTTTGGTGTTGCGTGTGAAAAATTCTAATGTATATAGCACTAATTTAAATAGTACAAATTATTAGGTTATAACACCACATTCCCCTGATCCTAGTCACCAAAAGTTTTTACTCTTCCATGAAATAGATTATAGGTATCAAATTAGAAAACATAAAAGTATAATAGTAAAGAAAAACAAAACTCAATAATTTTATCCCCCTTCTTATCAGCCTCTGTCCCCCTTTCATAGTTTCTTCATTCCTATATTTAATTCTAGTAAACCTATATAATATTTTATCCTATTTTATTTCAAATATTCCATATGATAATTTAGGTTTCTTACAAATATGAATCTTTTAATTATTTCCTCCGAAAATCTTTTGACAATTAGTCTATGAACATCATTCTTATTTGATATAGTTCCCCTTTACAAGTACAAGTTTCATATAGTATCATAATGATCTCTATGGTCATAATTTCTTTTTAGTATTTTTAAAATATTTATCCCCATGTGACATTAAATTATTCAAAATTCAAAAAGGAAAAAACCTTTACATATCAATAAAGAATATTGAAAAAAACCCTTACATATCACTCTAGTCTATAGGGTAACCATTATGTATCAAACCAGGTACTATTACATATTAAGTTACTTCTGTGAAGTAACATTTCTTATCATATGAGAATCTATCCCTATAATTTTTCAATTCTACCAAATTCATATCAGGTGGTAACCTATATGCATGTAGCCTAGTAACCTTTACGCATGAAGGGACATAGTAGAATAGTCCTTATGTATTCCATCTAATTATTATTGGGTATAAAATTTTCTATATTTTTCTCTTTAGTTTCATCAGATAACTTCTTTTTATCCTTAAAAACAATTTATCAATGAAATATCAATAGTTGGTCATTAATTTTATTCTAGAAATTAATTAAATCAATTAAAGTCAAAAATTTATGACATTTTATGTGATATTCACAAAATTCAATGAAATTATTATTTAATTCCAAATCTCTCTAGAAAATAATTAATTAATTAATTTTAAGGAATAAAATTAATTAAATATAAAAAATATATAATGAATTTATTACAATTTTCAGCTATAGTAGTGAATAACTATCTTGACTCCTTCATTCCAAACCATTTTATTAACTCATAAGAATACTTTTATTATGAGAGAAAGATAAAATTTGTTTCATTATCGATTCGAAATCCCAAGAAAAATGACATATCAACAATTATTAACTTTTCAAAAAGTTTCCTCATTTGCGTATTAAATTACTTATAGTTCTATTTTTTGTTTATGAAAATATTATTTCATCAATATACGTAATCACAATGACTGTGATTGTGTCATCATAATTGATATAAAGATCTCAATCCACTTTTTCCATCTTGAATTGCATGCTCTTTAAGCTAATACATAACATTGAATACTTGGCTCAGGGTCTTTTCAAGCCCATATAATTCATTATTTAACTTTCATACTCAAGAATCGCCATCGTCTAAGATAAAATATTTAGGTTATTCAATGAATACCTTTCCCTAAAACTCACTATTAAAGAATTTTTATTTCACATTCATTTGGAAAACCTTTTAGTTTTATTAATCATAAATCTAAAAAAATGAATTTTTTTATAATTCTGACTAGAGAAAAAGTATCATAGAAATTAATATCCTAAATTGGAGAGTGGACATTTCAAACAATATGAGATTACCTCCCCTTTCTTATAGAGATTATTCCTAAAAAACCACTTTATCCTAATCATGTTCTTTATTTTTGGATGTGAAAATAATTACATGTTTTATTTTTATTAATTTAATTAAGATATTCTTATAATATTTCAATCCAATTATCATGTTATAAGGCCTCTTCAACAATATTTTCTTCAACTTGTGAAATCAGGCTAGTGGGATTGAACTTCCTCAATATTCCTTGAGTTTGGAAACCCTTTCTGGTATCTCTAGGGATGTTATTATGCTCTTCATTTTTTCTAATTCATTAAAACTTTGATCCTCCTTTCCCTAGTCCTTAGTAATTTATGTAAATTTACAAATCTTCATATGATTTTTAAATTGTTTTTCATACATTATAATTACTCTAATGCATCCCAACATCTTCTTTGTGGGTTTATTCAATGTTTTCATTAATGAGAAATTTTGTTTGGGAAGAATTTTTATTTTAAGACACAATTAAATCAATGGTATCAATAATATTTTTCATATTCTTATTATTTAATATATAACTCCTTCAACTAGGTATGTGTCCAAAAATATATATTTCATTGACGCTCACATCAAAAAATCCCATATTTTTTCCATTGATCTATATATAACATGGGATGTTAAACACCTTCAAGCTTCATAATAAAGTATTTCTTCCTAACCATAACTCATATGGTGTATTTAAAGAATTAGGTTATAGTAAACATTAGTTGTAAATTTATAATTATGTGGTTGTGTCTTGTCTCCAAAATAGTTTTGAAGTTTCATGCTTAGATATGATTTTTCTTCCCATGTCCACCAAGATTTAGTCCTTCTTCACAGCTACTCAATTTTTAGCAGATATAAGGAGCACTATATTCGTTCTTAGAGACATATCCTTTACCTTAATATTTATTTTAGTCTTATCCTTGATATTATTCTCTTTCCATAAATAATTTATTTTGAGATCTTCATCACCTGTACTAACTTTTCCAATATGTTATTTATCCTTTTTAACGGATATAGTCACCTTATTTTTTTATTTATTTCCCGTTACACAATCTAAATTGTATTATCATATGTTCAAAAAATGGTTCATGATACCATGAGACATTATTTAGCTATCTTGGTAGCTTTAAAACCTCTTCCAAAACTATTAATATTTCACCAACTTTATTGATAGAATTTTGAAACACATGGTTAGTGCTCCTCATGAAATTTTTAGCATCATCCAATTTTTACTCCAGATATTTTACTTCATAATTTTCTTCAATGATATTTTTATAGTGATCACAAAAAAAATAACCTTTTTAAAGGATAGGATTGTGATCTCCCATATTTATTTTAGAATATAATTACATCTTAACAATGTATTTGGGTTTTAACTCATCAATAGTTTTACTCAGTGAGTCATCCTTATATTTTAATTCATTATTTTATCTTTTGAGAATCTTTTTTCCTTCAATCACACCATAATATCCATCCCCAAAAGAAACTATTTCTTTGTTTCCTCATTATTAATTTCTTATTCTTCACAACAAACTTATTCTCCTTTACTCAAAAGATATTAGGGATGATTTTTTTCATAAAATTAACCATCCCTTAATTATTTGAGTCATATAGCTCTCTTTCACTTTATTCATTACAATATGTTGAAATTTATTTTGAGAAAAAAATATTATTATATAATGTATAGTCATTCCATTTTACTTTAAAGAACATTATCCCACTACAACCACTTTCCACCTTATTTCTTCATGAAGACCTTCGAGTTTGGTCATCATCATTATCTTCATATTCTTTCCTAGGGAAATTTTCTAAATATTTTACAATATTTCCATAATTTAAAAGATAAAAAGGAATATTACCCTTATATTTACCTTTGTCTCACTATATTCCTTTTGAGAACAAGGATATAAGATCATTGAAATCCATGAAATCATATTTGACATCAGTTTATTTTTCATTAGACTTCTTAAAATAAATATATTTCGAGCCATTTAGAGATTGAAAAATTATATCCTTATTTGGTTTTCTTCTTCTCTTTAATTCAAGAACTCTTCTCATCTCATATATAGTTAATAAATTTTTAGTTTTTCAACGGACCTATCATCCTGATCTTAATCCTCTAAGGTAGAAATCATCATATTAAATTTATCATCATACTCTTTACCACTAATGAATCTTCAAGAGTTTCTCTATAGAATCTAATTAAGCTTATAATTTTTTTCATACAAATGAGTAACTCACCCACTTATTCAGATTCTCACATTTAGATATTTTTAAATTTATCCTAATATGTTTATAATTATGACTCTTTAACTTTCTTATTTATTACATAGATATTATATAGTTTCCTCTATACCTCATTCATTGTTTGTGTCACTATAAGTTGTGTTAACTCTATCTCTATGAGGTGTGAAGGTAATGTTTTTCACACTATCCTATAATATTAAATATTCATATTGTCAAACAGTGTATAGATTTTACAAACATCAATAAGATTTAAACAATTATTATTAATGTTGATAACATCTAATACAATAAATTTAAGATATGAAATCGTCCTATATCTCCATGGATGAAATCCATTTCCACTGAAAATAAGAACTCCATAGATGTTTATGGTATTAATTGACTCCATAGATCCTATCTATCAATTGTATAATAGTGGAAGAAAACATGAATATAAGGAAAATTTCATGGTCTAGCTATGATAAATAATAATAACAAATTGATAGGATATGAATTTGGTAGTTTTAAAGCCTATTATGATACCAAGTGTGAGGCCCCAAGTGAGTGTGGAAGACCAATGAGAGAGGTGGTGAATCAATGGTTACCAAAAACACTAACTCCAAACACACTTTCCAATGTTAGTAGGTGAAAAGTATATCTTTGTAACATCTTGCTGTCACAAAACACTACATAGTTCCTAAATTGGTGGTCACTACATAACTCAATCATACTTCCATGTACACTAATGCTTGTTAACTAGTGGAAAGGGTCTAAGAATTAACATTTGGGAGACTAGTCCCTCATTCAGAGTACAAATAGTAGTAGGATAAATAAAAAAGAAACAAACATAACACCCAAAAAAACTTCACAAAAAGATAAATCTAAAAAATAAACCAAAATTTAGATTCAATATCAAATGAATGTACCATAAATACATAACTAGATCCCACATGGGAAAACCATACACAAATGATACTAAAAATAAATAAATAAAATTATAACATCATATCCCCTAACTGGTCTCTAATCCTACCCAGTCTCATCATCCATACCATTCGAACTATTATACCAATCAACTTCCATACAGTGGTCCTTTATCTATAACCTGTAACCTACAATCAAGTAGCAGGGTCTAATCAAGTACCCTAGTGCCTGGTGTCTTGGGAAATATGTGAGTATAACTTATTAATCCACCACCAATTGTGTACCTAAAATAACTAGTCTAATAATAATCAAGTTCATGTATAAGTGTAATAAATAAATAGTTTAACAATTTTAAAACAATTTAAAATAAAAAATAAAATAACTTCTGAATCCCCAGGTTCTAAATGACATCATAGGTCAGCTATATCATCATTAATATTTAGGTCCATCACCATGATCAACCATACCTACTTTATCTAGTGTTTGGGTATATCTAAGCATATTGAGAAATAGTGACAACCATAATTTATTGAACCACCCATAGGGTTCATTCCATGATAATATCAAAAACCTCATGTATGGGATTATTCTAGTTATCACAGACCTCTATATGGAGTATTCTAGTTATCACATACACCCACCTAGGGAGTATTAAAGTTATCACATACCACCCCTACGGGGGTTTTCATATTTATCACAAACCTCGTCATGAGGTATTCTAGTTATAACATTCCTCCTTATCTACTATTCAAGTTATCACATTACTCATTATGGATTATTCATTAGTTATCATGGACCACACCAATCCAAGTGTTTTCTCATCAGGTACATAGGCCAAAAATGTATCACAACCCCCCCCCCCCCCCAAGAGAGTATTCATTAGTCATCAAAGACCACCTTAAAGGGAATTTTCTTTATAGTTATAAAACCGCCCTTATGGGAACTTTCCATATCAATACACAAACGAACCTTATGGAAATTTTACATAACAAAACATAACTTCCCCTAAGGTAATTTTACCAAAAAACCATTTCAAAACTCACATTCCATTTCAAATTTCAAAAATCAAAATTTACCATTTACACAAAACAAATCCATTTCATAAATCATGAATTTATATTTTTTATTCCTTTAGGATTTACACTACAAGAGGTTAATTCCTATTAACCATATGATTTACTAAATACAAGTTCTATTTATAATTAAACCATATAATTTATCATGGAAACCAACAAAAATTGTACCCATTATATTGGGACTAATTCTTCCCAATGATGAAGTCCATTTACAACTATCAATGATTGTGAAATCCCATTTCACAACCATTGATTCAAACCAAGGTCCCTCCTTTATCAATTAAAACATAAAAGTAATTTTAAAACATAAATTTGTTTTAAGTTCATTCACTTACACAAAGAATCCTATGTAAAACCACTAATTCCTATGGTCCAAGGCATATAAAATTGGCTACTTAAACTAGGGAAACACAACTAAAACATTTAAATTTAAATTATGTCAAATAACGGTGGAGCCAGCTAGACAACCCCATACATGCACTAAGAAAACCTTCAAGACTATGGATTAAATTATAGGTACCACCTACCATGTACTTAAGAGAGTACACATGTCCAATATCAGCATTTAGTGGGTTAAAATGAAATATATGGAGAAACTAGACAAATGCTTTGAAAATAGGGAATTTAGACCATAAATGGAATAAAATATTTAAACTGCAAAAGAAAACCTAAAAGAAAGCTTGAGGAATCATATAATCACCTATAGAATTACAATTTCATAGAAAAAATCTGAATCGGTCAATAGATAATGGAGTTATATCATAAAAGATATGAGAGAGGTAGAAGAGGAGGCATAAAAGAGCTGATAGGGAAAATGGGGAAGAAATTTTGTTTAAACCCTTTTAATAAGGGAGGGGAAAATAGTATTTTCCCAACTTTGTAAAGGGTTCATAGTTTAGATGTATGGTTGGATAGATTGTGTGCAAATCGAGTATCCATCGCTATCCCAAGACAATCCACCTTGAAAAATCATGGTGCATGGTTTAAAAAACTATGTGTCAACCATGTGAGACACTCTAAAACACTGAATAACATCACATGGTTCACTTAATCTGGCCACATGGATTCTATATGTTTTGTGCCTATGTATTTTAGGATGCACAGTTGGGGTGTACGGTAAGCACTAAATTTCAGGAAACTATGTAACCCAGGCTGCCTCTCCAAGATCCCGATCTCTGAGATCTGAACCCCTGAGGGACTCCTGAGACATCCTAACACCCTATAGAACTTCATTACAAACCCAAATTGTGTCTTTTAATGGTTTCTAGTTATTCTAATTCCATATTAATTCCTAATTTAAATACCTACCAATCCACTAATTGAAAACTCAAACTTTCTTCAATTTTCAAACAACCTTATAAACATTGGATCTTACAGCCTCCACACCATAGTTCTTATTTTATCTAAGAATCCATTATGGTCATTCACCCACATATCCTGAACTAAATTGGTCGCTCATTCATATCCAAATACCCTTGTTATATTTTGAACACATAAATCATGACCAAGGCACAACCTTTGACTCAAGGCACTTGAACCACTAGAACCCAACCCAATGCCCATCCTCAAATTAAAACATAAGGATGGTTCTTAACAAATCCCATCCATCCAATAACAGTGATGGAACTTTCTTCTAAATAGCTGACAGGCCTATGGTGCTCCCCACCATAATCCTTAACATAAAACCGTTGAATTTCAATCCTCAACACCTCTACTATTATAATTAATTACTAAAACACTTCTCGGACATTCCAATGAGGAACTCATTATAGTTTCTAAGTCACTACACCCAACCAACCATGAGAACAATAATTAACACTGATACCCATCCACATTATTTAAAACCATCTAAAGATAGATGCATAACCATCATCCATTACCGATCTATAGATGTAACGACCCGAAATTTTAAATAAATTTTGTTTCCTAAATTTATGTGTTATTTTTATACTCAACAGAAATGTTTCATTTGGTAACATGAGTATAATTAAAATGAGATTGTTGGGTTTTGACTGTTATTTGACCATTGGTCAATATGACCGCTGGAAACTAAACGTTTTGACTATTGTCTCTAAATACAAGCAATCTTGGTTAATTAATATAGAAAGAAGATTAGATGGCCTCACCCAGTAGTCTTGGACTGATCGAAACCCATCTAACAGAACTTGGGAAGGAGGTAGCACCACTGGGCTTTGCTCTGGACCAAAACCAAGCTGAACTTCATCGTATAAAGCTAGAACGGGATCACCTTCGCGAGAAGTTCAAACTGATAGAAATTACTACTCGTGCGATGTTGGCCGAGCCTCCCTCAGATTCTCTCACCTTAGCACACCTTACACTTAGGTCCTATGCTGGTGTGATAAGGGGCTATGTAAGGAGACCGTAACTGTCCTGTGTAATCCTTTGCTTTAAATAAAAATTTCGATTTCTTTTATGAATTTTCAAATGACCGAATAAATATAGTATGCATATTTTTGATGAATTTTAGAAAAAGGATATTTTAAATATGTTTATTTAAACCCTAAATAATTAAAAATGTGTAATGATTTTCAAAAAATGGTCTTCTACAATTATGTTCAGTACGAAATTTAGAGTCTGATAAGATCAACTTGATTTTTGATGAATAGTAAATAATGAATAGTGATTTTATGATTAGGATTAATAATGTGTTCAAATGGATTAGTAATCTCACTTAAAGAAAGTATTAAAATAAGCTAGGCACTTTGATTAAGTAATGTGATTCAATAAAATGGTCAAATAACGGTTTCATAAATTATTATTCAAGTATTAGTTTTTTCGGATGAATAGTGTTTTTTAATTAAAATTTTAATTAAAAATATTTAGAAAATTATTTTTATAAAATGGACTTCATTTTTGAACTCAGATCATCGATATTATGTTAAGGTAATTTTTGGGGATTTTTCTGAAAAAAATAAATTTTCGATGAATAGTGTTTTTATTTAAAAATTAAATTAAAAATATTTAGAAAATTATTTTTATAAAATGGATTTCATTTTTGAAATCAGAGCATTGATATTTGGTTAAGGTGAAATTTTGGGATTATTCTGAGAAAGTTGAATTTTCGATGAATAGTGAAAATATAGTTTTTAAGTTACGGGTGTTTAATGACATCATTAAATGATGTATTAAGTATATATTCAATATGGTCGAATTATGAATAGTAAGATAAGGTATGAGGTGTCCCAAGTGGCCAATACCATGGGAAAATACCATGGGAAAGCCCATGGTTTTTCCAAAACCACTAATGAGGTGTCCCTTGGCCATTAATGCCTTGTCCCCTCACTTTCCCTATAAATACCCACCCTTTCCTCCTTTATTTTTCACTCCCAACTCTCCCCCAATGAAGTTATGGTATATTTACCTCCCAAGGAGTCCTCCCAAGGTGCCCCCAAGCCCTCAAGGTCCAAACCCTTGAGTTTTAAGAGTTACGTTTTAAGATAAGGGATCCGATCTCTCTCTTTCTTTCCAAGAAATCTCTTTTATGTAATTTCTTTTATGCTTCATGTTATTATTTTAAATGGTGTCCTTTTATACACCTCTTACTTCCCTTTTCATGTTCACATAATGGGAGATCCCCTCTTACTCTCATTATTTCGTTTTATGAAGTTTTACGTGGCGCCGTTAGGCTGCCGAAATTTTTGTAACGGATTCTTTCTCCCTTCTCTTTTTTTTTCAAGATCTATTTTCATGTAAAGTATTTCAAGTTCCTTTTTATTATGTTGGGATATGATCTCTAAATTTATCATACTGATATTTTATGATCATATGATGAGATACCCCATTTGATCTCTTCAATTCAGTATTTTGAAGTTTTAAGTGGCGCTGTTAGGCTGCCGAAACTTTAAGTGGTTCTTCACCCTTCTCGTTTTGAAGTTCTACTTTCATGTCAATTATTTAAAGTTCCTTTTTGTTATTTTGGGGTATAATCTCTATATCTATCATACTGGACTCTTATTTTCATATGATGAGAGACCCCATTTGATCTCTTCAATTCAGTATTTTGAAGTTTTAAGTGGCGCCGTTAGGCTGCCGAATTTTTAAGTGGTTCTTCACCCTTCTCGTTTTGAAGTTCTACTTTCATGTCAATTATTTCAAGTTCCTTTTTGTTATGTTGGGGTATTATATCTATATCTATAATACTGGACGCTTATGTTCATATGATGAGAGACCCCATTTGATCTCTTCAATTCAGTATTTTGAAGTTTTAAGTGGCGCCGTTAGGCTGCCGAATTTTTAAGTGGTTCTTCACCCTTCTCGTTTTGAAGTTCTACTTTCATGTCAATTATTTCAAGTTCCTTTATGTTATGTTGGGGTATGATCTCTATATCTATAATACTGGACTCTTATGTTCATATGATGAGATACCCCATTTGATCTCTTCAATTCAGTATTTTGAAGTTTTAAGTGGCGCTGTTAGGCTGCCGAACTTTCATAAGAGAAATCTAATTTTTGTCTTCCTTCCATGTTTTTCATTTCAAATGGTATATCCTTGAAATTTCATTACCATGATCATTTATCATTCTTATTCTGTCCATATACTATTTTATGGGTCATTTATGAATGTTTGACCCATTTTACCTCTCTTTTTAATGTCTTCTAAAACCTCGTAACATAGCCGTTATGCTGCAGAATTTCCGTCTCAAAATATCTCTCTCTTTTTCTAAAGTTATTTTATATTATTAAGTGAATACTAAAAGCTCTTTTTCTAAAGGGTTATTCACATATATACCAAAATGTTCTATTTTAAATTCTTGGATTTACATACATGAGACCCACCTTCCTATTCTGTGGGTTTTAAAGTGAGGTAAAGATCATGTCTTTAAAGCAGTTTTTAAAACGTTATGATTATGAAATGAAACCCATTTATTTTATGCTATATGGGTTATTTATGAAATGTTTGATGATGATATATGTGGCTCACATGATAATAAAGGCAAATTTAATGGTGCGCCCTGATAGCGCTCCAATGCATTGGGTAATGATGTAACCACTAGAGATTACAATTTTCACGATACCTCGGTGAATAACCTTGGTAATTTTCAAATGACACCTTGGGGATGGACCTTGTTGATATGTTCATGATTGTATATGTTAAATGATGTAGCCACATCTTCAAGTTATGAAAAAGTTTTATTTTTATTATGATATGCCTCATGATTTCATTTTCATGCCTTAAAGTTCTTTTCATGACTTTATTGATGTATCTCAAGTTCATATGTAAAATGTTTCACTTGTTTCCCTTGCTGGGCCTTCTGCTCACCCTTCCTTTTGATGTATGTCCCCAGGTTATGCGATGCAGTAATGAGCCTAGGGTGAACATGAGGAGAAGCCTTTCAAGTTTTTAAGAAGAATGTTTTTTTTCATGTTTTATGTTCCTTGTTTCCAAGACACTAAACCTTAAAGATCCTCAGTTCTGTGTAATGGAATAAAAGTTATGTTATAAAAAGGCGGGATGCTATAGTTGGTATCAAAGGATGGTTTAGTTATTTGTGGAAATTAAGATATGAAAACTCTAGGAAGAACCCTATAGAAAAGTTTAAATATAGGAAATCTTCCTGGTATTTTGGTGAGTATTGAGTAAGGGGTTTCCAAGCAAATACATCCCTGTCTGGATACGAGCAGGTAGAGGTGGCTCTGGCACAGATGTACATAGGGGTAAAACCCGAAAACACCGCTATGAGCTAGACTCGAACGGGAACTGGTACACGACAACGGGACTTGCTGCACTCTTGGTTACAACACTCCCGGGGGATATGCTTTGGTAAATTCATAAGCTTGGTATGAACCATTGTTAAAGGAACAAAGATAAAATAAAATAAAGATTCACATAAGAATATATGATCATGGATAACCTAGATGGGAACCAAGGGGATCACAAGTTAGGGTATACTTTTCTTCTACAAGTTATCCTTATATGCTTTAAGTTCCTTTTCATGATTATTGGATAAGTATTTAAGCCTCTAATTATACTTTATCTTCTTAGTTAATGGTGGGAAATGGAATAACGTGTCCCAACAACCAATGTGATAGGAAATGCAACAATTTCCGTATTAATATGACAGAGATGATTAGGGGATTAAAAGATGATTATTATTTTGGAAGACGTTCACTATTTTGGGGACCCTATATGATCGAGGTAAATAGATTAATATAGTATTTTCATTGAGGAGTAAGGTTGACTTATATTTTGAATAATTGATGAATTTAAGGTGGACTTATAGTAATTTAGGTTACTTATGGGAATGATTAACCTATCTTGGGTAAAATATGTTTAGGTTAGCTACTTTTGTTATAAGATGTTAGGAGTGGTTGATATTGTCTGTAGATGAACAATGAAGTTGTTTTGGAAGACTATGTTATCAAATCCTTCTTGTATTTAGGTTTCAATCTTAGTTTGGTTTATTTTGAGGAATTTTAAGGACCGTTATTTATGGAATGGTCTATGATGAACTTTGGGTAGTACCATGGAACTTTGAAGATTTAAAAGTAGTTTCCATTCCTATGGGATTATTTCTTTTTGAAGAGTTGTTTTATCTTAACCTTTATGTTTTTGGGATAATGTTTAAAAATAGAAGAAATAGATAGTTAATCATTTGTAGATTATGTGATTCTATAGAAGATGATTCTTGTGCTTTTATGAGACCAAGTGTTTTTGAATTCTCATCATTTGGAGAAAAGATTAGTGTTGGTAGGGACTTATTAAAGGATGAAAATCTACTTTAAGGTAGGTATATTTGCTTATGTTTTTGCTCTATGTAGTAAATGAATTCCTCAAAATTATGAAAAGAAACGTAAAACAAAAATGTTGTTGGTTTACGTTTCCTACTAGGTAATCAAAGACCGTTTACACACATCATATGTTTGGGATTTTCTCATGGTTAACTTTCTCTTAATCATGTTCTCTATCACTCTCCCTCAGAACTTGACCCTTTGTTTTCTCCTCCATGTCCATGTTTTCCTACATGGAATCCTAGTGTGGGTTAACTCGGGTGACCTTTGTACTTCCCTTTCTTTATTTTAAAGTAATAGTTTTACTGACTCCTTTTCCGATGTGGGACTTTCAATGAAATTTCAAAACCCAATTTTAAAATTGCGAGGACGCAATTTCTTAAGAGGGGAAGATTGTAACGACCCGAAATTTTAAATAAATTTTGTTTCCTAAATTTATGTGTTATTTTTATACTCAACAAAAATGTTTCATTTGGTAACATGAGTATAATTAAAATGAGACTATTGGGATTTTACTGTTATTTGACCATTGGTCAATATGACCGCTGGAAACTAAACGTTTTGACTATTGTCTCTAAATACAATCAATCTTGGTTAATTAATATAGAAAGAAGATTCGATGGCCTCACCCAGTAGTCTTGGACCGATCGAAACCCATCTAACAGAACTTGGGAAGGAGGTAGCACCACTGGGCTTTTCTCTGGACCAAACCCAAGCTGAACTTCATCGTATAAAGCTAGAACGGGATCGCCTTCGTGAGAAGTTCAAACTGATAGAAATTACTACTCGTGCGATGTTGGCCGAGCCTCCCTCAGATTCTCTCACCTTAGCACACCTTACACTTAGGTCCTATGCTGGTGTGATAAGGGGCTATGTAAGGAGACTATAACTGTCCTGTGTAATCCTTTGTTCTAAATAAAAATTTCGATTTCTTTTATGAATTTTCAAATGACCGGATAAATATAGTATGCATATTTTTGATGAATTTTAGAAAAAGGATATTTTAAATATGTTTATGTAAACCCTAAATAATTAAAAATGTGTAATGATTTTCAAAAAATGGTCTTCTGCAATTATGTTCAGTACGAAATTTAGAGTCTAATAAGATCAACTTGATTTTTGATGAATAGTAAATGATGAATAGTGATTTTATGATTAGGATTAATAATGTGTCCAAATGGATTAGTAATCTGACTTAAAGAAAGTATTAAAATAAGCTAGGCACTTTGATTAAGTAATGTGATTCAATAAAATGGTTAAATAACGGTTTCATAAATTATTATTCAAGTATTAGTTTTTTCGGATGAATAGTGTTTTTTAATTAAAATTTTAATTAAAAATATTTAGAAAATTATTTTTATAAAATGGACTTCATTTTTGAACTTAGAGAATCGATATTATGTTTAGGTAATTTTTGGGGATTTTTCTGAAAAAAATAAATTTTCGATGAATAGTGTTTTTATTTAAAAATTAAATTAAAAATATTTAGAAAATTATTTTTATAAAATGGATTTCATTTTTGAAATCAGAGCATTGATATTTGGTTAAGGTGAAATTTTGGGATTATTCTGAGAAAGTTGAATTTTCGATGAACAGTGAAAATATAGTTTTTAAGTTACGGGTGTTTAATGACATCATTAAATGATGTATTAAGTATATATTCAATATGGTCGAATTATGAATAGTAAGATAAGGTATGAGGTGTCCCAAGTGGCCAATACCATGGGCAAATACCATGGGAGAGCCCATGGTTTTGCCAAAACCACTAATGAGGTGTCCCTTGGCCATTAATGCCTTGTCCCCTCACTTTCCCTATAAATACCCACCCTTTCCTCCTTTAGTTTTCACTCCCAACTCTCCCCCAACGAAGTTCTAGTCTCCTTACTTCCCAAGGAGTCCTCCCAAGGTGCCCCCAAGCCCTCAAGGTCCAAACCTTTGAGTTTTAAGAGTTACGTTTTAAGGTAAGGGATCCGATCTCTCTCTTTCTTTCCAAGAAATCTCTTTTATGTAATTTATTTTATGCTCCATGTTCTTATGTTAAAGGGTGTACTTTTATACTCCTCTTACTGCCCTTTTCAGGTTCACATAATGAGAGATCCCCTCTTACTCTCATTATTTCGTTTTATTAAGTTTTACGTGGCGCCGTTAGGCTGCCGAAATTTTTGTAACGGATTCTTTCTCCCTTCTCTTTTTTTTTCAAGATCTATTTTCATGTAAAGTATTTCAAGTTCCTTTTTATTATGTTGGGGTATGATCTCTAAATTTATCATACTGATATTTTATGATCATATGATTAGAGACACCATTTGATCTCTTCAATTCAGTATTTTGAAGTTTTAAGTGGCGCCGTTATGCTGCCGAAATTTTAAGTGGTTCTTCACCCTTCTCGTTTTGAAGTTCTACTTTCATGTCAATTATTTCAAGTTCCTTTTTGTTATGTTGGGGTATGATCTCTATATCTATCATAATGTACTCTTATGTTCATATGATGAGAGACCCCATTTGATCTCTTCAATTCATTATTTTTAAGTTTTAAGTGGCGTCGTTAGGCTGCCGAATTTTTAAGTGGTTCTTCACCCTTCTCATTTTGAAGTTCTACTTTCATGTCAATTATTTCAAGTTACTTTTTGTTATGTTGGGGTATTATCTCTATATCTATCATACTGAAATCTTATGTTCATATGATGAGATACCCCATTTGATCTCTTCAATTCAGTATTTTGAAGTTTTAAGTGGCGTCGTTAGGCTGCCGAATTTTTAAGTGGTTCTTCACCCTTCTCGTTTTGAAGTTCTACTTTCATGTCAATTATTTCAAGTTCCTTTTTGTTATGTTGGGGTATGATCTCTATATCTATCATACTGGACTCTTATGTTCATATGATGAGAGACCCCATTTGATCTCTTCAATTCAGTATTTTGATGTTTTAAGTGGCGCTGTTAGGCTGCCGAACTTTCATAAGAGAAATCTAATTTTTTTCTTCCTTCCATGTTTTTCATTTCAAATGGTATGTCCTTGAAATTTCATTACCATGATCATGTATCCTTCTTATTCTGTCCATCTACTATTTTATGGGTCATTTGTGAATGTTTGACCCATTTTACCTCTCTTTTTAATGTCTTCTAAAACCTCATAACATAGCCGTTATGCTGCAGAATTTCTGTCTCAAAATGTCTCTCTCTCTTTTTATAAAGTTCTTTTATATTATTAAGTGAATACTAAAAGCTCTTTTTCTAAAGGGGTATTAACATATATACCAAAATTTTCTATTTTAAATTCTGGGATTTACATACATGAGACCCACCTTCCTTTTCTGTGGGTTTTAATGTGATGTAAAGATCGTGTCTGTAAAGCAGTTTTTAAAACGTTATGATTATGAAATGAAACCCATTTATTTTATGCTATATGGGTTATTTATGAAATGTTTGATGATTATATATGTGGCTCACATGATAATAAAGGCAAATTTAAGGGTGCGCCCTGATAGCGCTCCAATTCATTGGGTAATGATGTAACCACTAGAGATTACAATTTTCACGATACCTTGGTGAATAACCTTGGTAATTTTCAAATGACACCTTGGGGATGGACCTTGTTGATATGTTCATTATTGTCTATGTTAAATGATGTAGCCACATCTTCGAGTTATGAAAAATTTTTATTTTTATTATGATATGCCTCATGATTTCATTTTCATGGCTTAAAGTTCTTTTCATGACTTTATTGATGTATCTCAAGTTCATATGTAAAATGTTTCACTTGTTTCCCTTGCTGGGCCTTCTTCTCACCCTTCCTTTTGATGTATGTCCCCAGGTTATGAGATGCAGTAATGAGCCTAGGGTGAACATGAGGAGAATCCTTTCAAGTGTTTAAGAAGAATGTTTTTTTTTCATGTTTTATGTTCCTTGTTTCCAAGACACTAAACCTTAAAGATCCTCAGTTCCGTGTAATGAAATAAAAGTTAAGTTATAAAAAGGAGGGATGCTATAATAGATATACTAGATTTTCCATTAAATCCTATCATGATTCTCAAAACACACCTTTCACGTCTAGAACAACATGTTAGTATTGGTTTACAACACACCACACCAAATTACATTCCAAAACATCGACCAGACCTCATCTAGATGACCCTTCTTGAAAACACTCGTCTCCACCTACTGATGCTTTACCAACATACCTAATCACACTCAAATACATTATGTGATCACCCAAACACAAACACTAGTGTCCACACCAGACTCTCCATGTGTTTCCATAGTTCAATCCTAAATGATCCAAACTTTCGTTGTGCCCTGCAACACAAACCAACATTCCATAGATCCAATAACCCCCAGATTGCTTAAACTATACTCAAGAATGAATTCAATTCTCAAATCAATCCAACAGTACATCTAAATTCATGTTCGGTATTCCCATAGGAATCCAAGGAAACAACACATATACTCCTCACTAATATCTTGGTTCCACCGTGACTACTCCACGATTAGCTCTACACTCTCATGACCCTTCAAACACAAGGATTATACATCGAAAACCAACACATCACTCCCCACCATAAGAGTTTTATTTTCATTGCTAATCTCTAGAAACTCCCCAAAATCCATATCCCATTATCTATTTATCACCAAACTCAAAAATCAAATATGGCCATCATGTTCTCACCCAAGCAGCAAAATGAAACAACAAATACTTCCCATTCTCGGCTTTCTAGAATGTTACCCACAGTATTCACCGACACCCAATCTATAATGACGACCCCACTTTCTAATATCCTATCGTGAACTCTCATCCATATGTATATACTTACACCACTCCATAAGAAAAACCTCTAAGATTATAACTAAAAATAATGTGTTTCACTCCTCTAATCCATGCTCAATGCATCCACAACTCCAAACACCTTTGTCTGAATCAAACCCAAAAGTCTATGAAACCACGCTATAATTCATTCATGACTTCACCCCCTCTGTAGGTACATCTCAAAATCACTCATGGTTTTGGGCCTCACTTCCCACGAGTATTTTATCAATTCCAGACCACCTTGCTCCAAGAGGGGGTCACAGACTGAGACTCACCACAACTTCATGAACCTCTACCAAGAAATTGTGAGTTAACATTCATTAAGGTACTACCACCACCACATGGCTCAAACCACACCTAGACTCAAATGATTTTACATAGAAAAAAATGGTATATCCTTCTGATTCAAATCTAAAATAGTCCATGTGCATAGCTAGCACATATCAGCGCAACCTCCGTGAAAAAAATGGATTCTTTCTCCTGATCCACCCAATCACATAACCCAAACAGTATCGCACATCTCAAATATGTTCCAGACACATTGATATCCTAAAAAAATGGGGTTTCATGCTCCCATGTGAATACTCACTGAACCTGAATCACAACCCCATGATTCATGAATTACCAAAAATAGGCTCAAGAATCCTCTTAGGAATTTTTATAAGAATCGCTTTTATAAAATAGTCGTTTAAGAGTGCTAAAAATGGCCTTTATCAGCACTATAGAAGTGTTGAAAACCGAAGTGAGATTAAAATCCCTTGAATTTTATCATCACTAAAAATAACTGATAAATAGTTACTTTATCAATGCTAAAAAAGTGTTG
Source organism: Viscum album (assembly GCA_963277665.1). Taxonomy (NCBI): domain Eukaryota; kingdom Viridiplantae; phylum Streptophyta; class Magnoliopsida; order Santalales; family Viscaceae; genus Viscum; species Viscum album. The sequence goes on along the minus strand of OY728134.1, from coordinate 595,649,540 downwards.
GTAAATGGATCATTTATCAGTGATTTTTTAGTGTTGACAACGGACCCATTAATTAGTGTTTTATTTAGCACCGATAAAGAGTACCCTTATCACTATTTTTAGCAATGCTGATAAAAGGAACATCTATCTACTATTTCAAAAGTGATGATAAAGGATGAATATATCAGTTCTTTCAAATGCGCTGATAAAGTATACATTTATCAGTGCTTTAAAATGTGCTGATAATGGGTCATGTTGCAGTGTGTTATAACAGCACACTATAGCATTATTGCAATGTGTTGTAATAGCATACTAAAGCACCAAAAACACCACTAGATATCAATAAAATAAATTTCCAATAAAAAATTTAAATGAAATGAAATATTCAACACAGATTCAAGAAAAAATCACTATTTTATAGACATTTCAAACATTGGTTTATAAAATTAAATAAGTACAAATTATTACATACAGTTAAAAACATTAATGTTCCTTTATCTCTTGATCCTGGCCCCAATCATGATTTTATCGAACAAACCATACCTTGTCAAGAAAAATAACACATATTTATAAGAAAAAAAATCTTATGTTAATAATAATATTAAAAAATAAATTAATAGAAAGTGTTTATTTAAAACTAAACATTCAGTAATACCAGGAACATTGTGTATCAGATTGATTTTGAGTTTATTATTACACCTAAAATCATTTATTATTCATATAAAATCATTATCTCCATGAAAATTAATTAAATAAGTATAATAAAAATCCCCACAAGCATAGCCTATTAGTTGCGTGAGTGAAACTTTTTGAACTAAAATGTTTATTTTAAACTGATAACGAACACTTTGAGTAATACTAGGCACATAGTGTATCTAATTGAGGTGAGGATGATTCTTAAACATCGTAAATGACTTATATATCATTTTCATAAAGTATCAAAACAATATTAATGTGTTTTCTTGGTTTTGAATAGGTCAATTGTTCATCTTACTAAAATTGAGGTCAATTTTAAATAAAAAGACACACATGGATTAATACCAGTAACACTGTGCATCATATTGAGATTTTTCAAAATCCTACACATCTGAAATTACTTATGGTTCATTTTCCTAAAGTATAAAAACAATCTTAACAATTTTGATTGGTTTTCAGTAGTTCAGTTGTCTATTTTATGAAAATTGATGTCAATTTTAAATAAAAATACATACTTTGAGCCATACCCATCACACCATATGTTGGATTGAGGTGTGTCAAATTCATAGATTTCTTAAATGAATTTTGGATCATTTTACTATAGTATAAAAACAATCTTAATGTGCTAGCTCAGTTTTGAGTATGTCACTTTTCTTTTTTACTAAAATGTCATTTTAAAATAAAAACATTCATTTTGATTCATAATAATCACATCATATTTCAGTTTTACATGATAAATATTCCTAAACATCAAAAATTACTTATGAATTGTTTTCATAACTTATCAAGAAAATACGATCAAGTTTGATCAATTTTTAGTGGGTGACATTTTTTGAACTAAAACATCGATTTTAAACTAATAATGGACACTTGGAGTCATACCGGGCACATCATGTATCAGATTGAGGTGAAGATGATTCCTAAACATCAAAAATTACTTATGGATCATTTTTGTAATGTATAAAAATAATCATAATGTGATTTATCAGTTTTGAGTATGTCAGTTTTCCATTTGACTAAAATTAATGTGAATTTTAAATAAAAAGACACACTTGAAGTCATACCGGTAACATCGTGTGTTTGATTGAGATTCAGACAATCCCTACACATATCAAATGAATTATGGATAATCGTAATAAATTATCAAAATAATATGAAGATGTTTGATTGGTTTTGAGTAGGCTAGTTGTCTATTTTACTAAAATTGTTGTCAATTTTAAATAAAAAGATGCACTTAAAGCCATACCAGTCACACCATGAGTAAAATTGAGGTGTGGAAGATTAATAAATGTCTAAAATTAATTATGGATCATTTTAATAAAGTATCAAAAAAATATTAATTCATTTTATCAGTTTTGAGTAGGCCAGTTGTCCATTTTACTAAAATTGATGTCAATTTTAACTAAGACGATACACTTGGAGTTATATCGGTCACACCGTATGTTAGATTGATTTGAGGCCAATTCATACACATCTCAAATGACTTATGGATAATTTTTCTAAATTATCAAAAAATATTAATATTTTTTCTTGGTTTTGAGTATGCCACTTTTCTTTTTTACTAAAATGTCATTTTAAACTAGAAACATACACTTTGACTCATATCGATCACATAGTGTATCGGTTTGATGTGAGACTGATTCATAAACATAAAAAATTAATTATTAATTATGTTACTAAATTATTAAGAAAATCCAATCACTTTTGATTAGTTTTCATTTAGTGATAGTTTTTGAACTAAAATGTCAATTTTAAACTAATAATGGACACCTTGAGTCATAATGGGAACATCATGTATCGAATTGAGCTGAGGATGATTCCTACATGTCAAAAATGACCTATAGATTGTTTAAGTAAAGTATCAAAACAATCATAATGTGTTTTCTAGATTTTGAGTAGATCAGTTTTCCATTTTACTAAAATTTATGTCAATTTAATAAAAGAGTCACTTGAGGTCATACTTTTCACACTATGTGTAGTATTGAGATGATGTTGACTCCTACATGTCTCAAATTATATATGGATCATTTTACTAAAGTATCAAAACAATCCAAATGAATTTGTTGTCTTTTGAGTATGTCACTTTTCTTTTGTACTAAAATATATTTTTGAACACGAAACACACATTTTGACTCTTACCGATCACATCATGTATCAGTTTTATGTGAGACCAATTACTACATGTTATTAATGAATTATGATTTTTTTTCCTAAATTATACAAATGTTCAATCATGTTTGATCAATTTTCATTCAGTGATATTTTTTATCTAAAATATTAATTTTAAACAGATAACACACACTTTGAGTAATATCAAAAATACCGTGTATCAAATTGATGTGTGACTGATTCCTAAATGTCAAAAATGAATTATGGATCATTTACATAAAGTATCAAAACAATCTGAAGCTCTTTTCTTGATTTTAAGTAGGTTAGTTTTCCATTAAACTAAAATTGATGTCAGTTTTAAATAAAAAGACGCACATGAGGTAATACCGGTCACACCATGCATCGAATTGAGTTGAATCCAATTACTACACATCTAAAATTACATATGGATCATTTTCATAAAGTATCAAAATAATCAGAATGTTTTTTATTAGTAATGAGTATGTCACTTTTCTTTTTTACTAAAATGTCATTTTAAACTAGAAACATGCACTTTGACTCATACTGATCACATTGTGTATTGGTTTGATGTGAGAACAATTCCTACACATCACAAATGACTTATTAATTTTTTTCCAAAATTATTAATAAAATTAGATCATTTTTTATCAGTTTTCATTAGGTGATAGTTTTTTTATCTAAAATGTCAATTTTAAACTGATAAAAAAACACTTTGAGTCATATTGGGCACATCGTGTATCAGATTGAGGTGAGGTTAATTACTACACATAAAAAATGGATTATGAATCATTTTTATAAAGTATCAAAATGATACGAATATTTTTTCTTAGTTTTGAGTATGTCAGTTGTCTTTTTTATTAAAATTAATGTCAATTTAAAATAAAAAGAAGCACTTGGAGTCATAATGGTAACACCATGTGTCAGATTGAGGTAATTCTAGTTCATAAACATTCTAAAGTCTCAAAACAATAATAACTACCAATGTTAAAATGATTTAAATTTACTTTAATTATTTAAATTCCAACACTATATATTGAATCGATGTTCTTAGCTAAAAAAACTTTCTTGTTGTTGAAAGCCATAAGAGTAAAGGGAGATCATGTGCCCTTTATATCATGACAAGTCACCATAATGACCACATGATCTTCCTATTATATTTAAGAATAAAAGATAAAGTATTTTCAATTAATAACATCAAGTCAATATTACTTCCCAAAATATATATGAAAAAAATTAAATTAGTTTTAGATAAAAATGATAAGGAAATTAACTTACAAATAATAGATAAAATGATGACAAAATTAACTAAATAATTATTAGGGATTCACATTTTCATGATGGTTGTATGAATTCTTGATGCATTTCCTTGTTGTAATTATCTCAGTTGCAATCCCAAAGTCCAATATCTTGCAAGCATGAGGAGCTTTGAACAAATTTCCCCAACTCGAACAAAATAATCCACCTGTATAAGAAAAAAAGTATTATATGAGTAATACTAAAAATAAATAGATAAAACATAAATATGAAACAATACATTAATTATATGGACAATTATTTTACTATTAAAACATCAAGATTACCTATGTGATTGAGTAGTGGAGGGAATTTGAAAGAAAGTGATAAATTCCAACATTGCAGGGGTGTAAAGTTTTTTAGGGAGAAGAGGTTTATGGAAGTTTTGGTGCATAAAGGAATGCAAGATAGAGAACCACCCCAACTCAAACAAATTAATCCACCTGTATAAGAAAAAAAATAATTATGTGGGTAATAATAAAAATAAATAAATTAAACATATATATGAAACAATACATTAATTTAATCGACAATTATTTTACTGTGTAAACACCAAGATTATCTCTGTGATTATTAAAAGATAGTTTCATTTCTCTTCATTCAAAAGCATGATATATGAAAAATAAATATTATAAAATTAACAAACTCTATAAGGAATAATGAAAATTAAATCAACATTCCATTGTATAATTTTTTGGTTAAATAGAGAAAGTATATCATAACATTAACTTTACATCTTTCCAAAGGGTTTCCTTTATTATAGTTTTTTCTTTATACGGATTGGAAAGATCATCATGTATATAATACATTGTCTGTATGATTAGTCAAACATTGAATTTAGATTATGTTAATTCATTAGATAACATATAATATTATGAGGAAAAACATATTGTATTAAAAAATATTTTTACCTTCTCATTGAAAGATCTTTATTTTTTTCTTCTTAGAAAAGGGAATTCCCCTGTATGGCCTTTTCAAACCCTCCACACATGGAAACCCCCCTCCCCCAAGAATAGGTCACTCCCATGAGGTAGCGCCCTAGACGGGGAAGGATTCGTTGCCAACCGAGATGGCAGAGTGTCTCGGAGGGTGATAGCCCGACAGCGATGGTCTGTAAAGCGATCCATCAGTGATTGGGTCGCGCCTCATTTTTCCCTCCCAGAAGAGACCGGTCGACCAAGCAAGGCAGGTGGATCCTGGGGGAGAAGCTTGCCCCGAAAGTGGACTCCCATGATTTTAACCCTAAACCTCCCAAAGAACGACATGGATGTGCCACTCTCCTTCACAAATGCACCACCACCGAAGTGGCACATTGAAATATCTTTATTTTTTAAAAGTTTTTTGGGATTTAGGTCCTTTATCAAGAATCCAAATACCCACTTTTTGGTCCCCTCTAACGTATAATACATTTTCTACATTAGTATCAGCATGAAATGATTCTGATCTCCAAATGATAGTGTTATCCTTGATTAAATTTTAATCTAACTCGACATTTGTTTTAGTCACCAATAGGACATTCGGACAATTATTTTTTGTTGGATATAAGACATAAAATGCTTTCACTACTTGTGATTCCATTATGAATGACTCGTATTTTTCCCCTTCCACACTAAAATTCGCTTTCATGAAGCCTATTTCATCAACTTTCACTGCACCTATATTTTCAACCCATTTACAATGGAAAATTGACACTTGAAGTGTTGTATAATACAACTTGTATATCAATTTGATAATGCCAAAATATGAAATATTTTCATAAATTGGATTTCTATCCTTATAACCAATTATATGCATCCCTTCATCCACAAGCATAACACCACTATTTTCCATCATACTAAAATCATAATTTATTTTGTATATAATGTATAACCATTTATTAAAAAACATGTGTAAGATATAAAATTTTTATTTGGTCCCCAAGCTATCCATTTAAGTCATTTGGAAATAGAGTTCATATTTTCAGATAACTTCTTATAAATTTGATCTTAGAACCATCCTATAAACTATTGATTATGTGTATTTGATATCCATCCTTTATACCTTGATGGATTTAAATATCTAAGAATTTATTTGTGGGATTCAATGTATGGATCAACATCTTCACTATTATGTAAAATGTAAAGGTTTGTTTTCTCCCTCTCTGTCAAGGTAAATGTAACAAAATCTATTCCAGAAATCCCTTTGCCCATAAGGATTTCATTATGATGAGACTTCAGGTGACTGGTGTTTTAAACATATGATAGGTAATTTGTACAAAATTCAATAGCTTCTTAAACAATATATCATTCTGCAATACAACCTCCAGGATGACTTCGATTCGTGACATACCCTTTCAAAATATTTATACACCATTCAATGAGGTACATCCTTCTGTAAAGGATATGACCACAATATTGAACCTCTATAACCAAGTGAACAATTAGGTGTACCATTATATCAAATAATTGTGGTGGGAAGAACATATCTAATTCATTTAATATGACTTCAACCTCTATATTCCTGATGGGGAATCTCTTTGGGTATATAAATTTACTGCATATGGCTTTAAAAAAAGCATAGTATGATTAATATATATCATATATTTTGAGGTAAAATGCAATGGAAATAAATAGGTATCAAATCTTTCATCAAAACATGAAATTCATTTGATTTTATTCCTTGTAATTTCAAATTAGTCATTAACATGACATTCTTGATATTTGATGAATACCACAGTGTAACTTTTACACTATTAAGGAAAAAGAAAAATTGTAACTTTTCCTATATGGATAGACGGTAAGATAATAGAGGAAGAAAATTATAACTTTTACCCTTCACTAGTGCCAACTCTTCCTTTATCCGCATTTCCAAATGGCTAACTCATCACCCATAGAGCATTTGAGAAGGAAGGATATATCTGTGAGACTAAATCACCACATAGAAAGCATTTCAAATTGGCTAATTCACCGATGAAAAATCTTCCTTTACACTTTACCAGTGCCAAATCTTCCCTACATTAATTCAAAGCTGCATTTGAGAAGGAAGGAGATGATTGTATGGCTAGGGAGCGAAGTTGGGAAGGCTCACAATACAGGTATTTTACACTCCAAAAATTACAAGCATCAAAATGAATGATCTTCACAGCCAAGTATGGAAAATGGATAACTCACCACACTCACATTTGAAAAATATAATCCACTATGGACAGAACCATTTATTTTTTACACCCTGAGTTCAATGAGAGAAATTAGATAAAGACTTAAATTCAAAAGAAAGTAGAGAAACACTTACGATCGATGTTTGGATTCATTCAACCCTTAAATCATTCGAGCCTTGGATTTGAGCCTTGTTTTTTTTAGCCTTGATTCAAGCTTTGATTCGAGCTTTGATTCATTAAGGAGGAATGTCAACAGTGGGTGGCTTCTGCAGAAAGCTTCTGATATTGTGATGATTTTGCGACTAGATAGAGTTTTTAAAATATATTGTAAAACTTTTATTAGTGCTTCCAAAAAAGTGCTGATAAAGAAATATTTCATCATCTCTTAAGTAATAAGCACTAATAAAAGTATGTTTATCATCTCTTTTTTAGCCATAAAAATGGTAGATCTTTATCAATGCTAAAAAAAGCACTGATAAATCTTTATTGTTTTAGTGCTAAAAAACACTGATAAATAATCATTTTATCATCTCTTATTACTTAAGCACTGATAAATGATTTATAATTATAATTATAAATAAAAAATTTGTAAATATATATATATATATATAATAAATATATATAAATATTGATATAGTAAATATATGCTTTATTTAAATATATTTATTATAATTATATAAATATTATTAAAAATTAATATTTATATCATTATATATAGTTATATAATTATATATAATATATATATATATATAAATATAGTAAATATATTCCTTATTTAAATAAATTTATTATAAATTTAATATTTATTTATAATTATATAAATACTTTTAAAAAATGTTTTTTTATTTGTAATTATAAATATATATAAATGTATAGATATAGTAAATATAAATTTATAAATATTTTCTAAAAAATATATTTATTCATAAATATTTTTTAAAAATATATATTTAACATTATTAATGAATATATAATCATAAGTGCATGCTTGTTAAAAATGAGTGAAGTTGAATAAATTAAAAATAAGTACACTTTAACAATATTGAGAATCTGGAAAAGTTTTGTGTGTGTGTGTTATATATAAAAAATTATTTAATTACATATATGTGAAATTAATATAACACATATTTGATCTATGTTAAATTGAAAAATCAAACAATATTCAATTATTTCCATTACCAATGCAATTAGTTAGTATTTCTAATTCATAATAATTTTTAATTATAAACCATTATTCACTAAATATATGACTATTTAATATAAAATCTTAAATATTTTGTATTATATAAATAATATTTATATAAATTCATATATATCTATATATTTGATATAAACTATTTATTAACATTATCAATAATTATCTAATGAATAAAATGTTTAATACTTTTCTCAATTTACTTATCTTTAATTTCTATTTGTTAAATTTTCATTTTGAATATATCTAAATATTTAATAAATAATATTTATTAGTTTTTAAAATTTATATATATTATAATCAATTTATTCATTTTTATCAATAATTATTTAATTAATAAAAAATTTAATAATTTTTTAATAAACTCACTTTTTTATTTTTTATTTATTTAATTATTTAATTTTATTTAGACCTTTATCAGCACTAAAAATAAATCACAGATAAAGGGTACCCTTTAGCAATGCTAAAAAGAGAACTTTTAAAAGGTACAATTTATCAGTGCTTTTTTAGCACTCATAAAGGTTCCCTTTATCTATACTTTTTTCTAACGCTGATAAAGTTCAACATTGTTAAAGGCATGTTTTTTAGTAGTGCATCCTAGCCTATTATCCCCATAGATCTTGGGGAATACTCAATGCTTCTATCCAATATGCATGATATCTCTTAGGGTCAGATCTAACCGAATAACCACCCATCAACCCATGTGTTGTTCCAAGATCAAAATAATATACCCATGGTCCATCAGCCTTAGACCCATCCATCCAAGGTCAATACCAATTACCACATCAAAACAACATTGGAACTGCAAGTCTAGGCACCTGAATGATCCTACCCTATGAAATCAGCTTTAAAATCGAACACAAACATTCAAAGGGATTTCCTTAAGAGAATAAACCAAGTCTTATCATTCCTTTATTGAAAACTCGATAGAACTGTTCATTCATCGATTACACATATCAAATCATCCACCCAAACTCATGTGTCAAAAACATCCAAAATGATAGGGGTAACCTCTCTCATGGTCACTCTCAATCACCAAACATGTCGAATCGATACAACCACCAAAGTTGTATCCCAATAATAATTGGGCTCCCACATAATCCACTACTCACTAGCAGTACTCCTACCCATCTAATCCACTAAAGACGACTACTTACCCTACTGTATCTCACACACACATATAAAACTATCATAATCCTGTACCACATGCCAATTCACCCACTCTAGGGTCCAACATAGCTTGTAGGGGCCACAACCCAACATAAATAACAATAGACCACATTCCATTATTCAGCACATCAAAACCTATCAAGGTCTCATAAACCATAAAAAAGGGTCTAACCACCCATTCTCTCTCTATCTCTAGCCCAAATACCCAAACATTAGGTAAAGACACAAACACAATAGATACTTATGACATCAATCCCTAAAGGTCTCAACATTTCTAATTTCACATTCTTTAAACTTTAGCATTTTCAAAACCAAAGGATTCACATTTTAAAACATTCCCATCACCCATCATTTTATAATATCTTGTCTACCATGCACATATTGTAAGAAAAAAAATCTATTTAACCATTTTTTAACATCCCACCACCCCAGACCACAGGACAGTGCCAGAATATACAGGTACTATGTACCTCAGGCACACCTCCCCATTTTCCAGAGGCTATTGACTAGTGGTGTGGGCCTAATAAGTAACCAATTGAATACTATTAACTCATGAAAAAATATCAATATAAACATAATAGATAAATAAAAATAGATATAACATCCAAACAAACTTCACAATAAGAAAAGTCTGATAAATAAACCAAATATCACATGTGATATCTAATAAATTTTCCATACATACATAGTCAGATGCCCCATAGGTGGATCATAAAAAATGATAATAAAAAGAAATAAAATAAAATAAAATATTATCTAATAGCCTATCCCTCAACTGGTCATTAGTCTTACCCAGTCTCATCGTATATGCCATCTGACCAATTTTTCAAATCAACCACTATACAGTGGGCCTTACACCATAATTTGTGACCCATAACCAAGTAGCCGTATCTACATGGGTACCTAAGTTTCATGGAATCCCAAGAAGGTTTTTATTATAAATTAGTAGGCCACCACCAATGGAATCCCTAAAATAACCAGTTTGATAATAATCAAGTACATGTAGAAGTGTAATAAGTAAATAGTTTAATAGTTTTAAAATAATTTAAATTAAAATCATAAAAAACCACAAAAGCCTTAGGTTTTTGATGAAACATTAGGCCAGATAAACCATTTTCAATCCTTAGGTCCATGACCATGACCAACCATACCTGCTTAATCCATCATCGAGGTTTCACTAATTATAACTCAAAATCATGAAAACCATAACCTTTTGAAACACTGATAGGGTGTTCCCCCCTATAGTATCACAAACCACCTATATCATAGTATTATAGTTATCAAAAACATCTATATAGATTATTACAGTTTTCACATTCCTCCACCCAATGATTATTCAAGTTATCACATACATCCCCTATGGTTTTTTTCTTAGTTATCACATACCTTCTTATAGAGAAATCTAGTTACCACATTCATCCTAATGGAGTATTCTAATTATTGAATTCCTCTTTATAAAATATTCTTTAGTTATCATGGACAACCCCAATCTGGGTTCTTTATTATTAGGGCCATAGTATAAAAAAATATCACATACCTTTCTCTGAGAGAGTTTTAAATTTTCATCATGGACTAACTCAAAGGAATTTATTATTGAAACTATAAAAATTCATTTATGGGAACATTCCATATCAATACACAAATAGACCTTATGGATAGTTTCCATAACAAAACATAAATTCCCCTAAGGGTGTTTTCTAAAAAAACATTTTACAACTCATTTACATTTAATGTTTTAAAATCATAATTTATCATTTTCACAAAACCAATCTATTTCATAAAAATGAATTTATATTTTTTATTCTATTAGGATTTACCTTATAAGGGGAAAATTCACATTAACCATATGATTTATTAAATCTAATTTATGCTTAATAATTAAAACATATAATTTATCAAGGAATATAATAAATAGAATACCGATTATATTGGGACCAATTATTATTAAGGTTTGATTCCATTTATAATTATTAATGGTTTTGAAATCCAATTTCATAACCATTGATTAAAACTAAGGTCCATCCTTCATATATTAAAACATAAAAGGAATATTAAACACTCATACCATTTTATGTTCATTATCCTATACTAGGAATACCATTTAAACCCACTAATTTCTATGGTTTAATTCATATCATGTAGTTCATTTAAACAAGGTCATCCCAATTAAAACATTTTAATTTAAATTGTTTCAATGCATGGTGGAGCCTTCTAGACCGCACCAAAAAAACACTTGAAAACAAGTGGGACTATGGGTTAAATTAAACGGACCATCTACCTTGTACATAGGAGAGTACACATATCCATTATCATCCTTGTGTGTGATCTAAAAAATCATATATGGAGAAACCAAAAAAATTCCTAAAATATGGAATTTAGCTTATAAACATCATAAGAGATTTAGTCAGAAAAATAAAACAATAAAGGAGGCTAGAGGAATCTTAAACTCACCTCTAGGATTCTAACATTGTATACATAATCCAAATCAAAAAATGGATGGTGGAGTTCCACTATGTAAGATAGGTGAGGGGGAGAAGAGGAGGTTAATGGGAGATTCTAGGGGAAAATGTGTAAGAAAGTGGGTTTAAACCTTTTTTATAAGGGAGGTAGAAAATAATTTTTTTACAAATTTTTAAAGGGTGCATGGTTTGGCCACATGGATGGACAAATATTTTGCTAACCATTCATCCATCACTATCCCATGACCAGCCACCTCACGCGATTAAGGAACCTGATTTTACAAACTATGCACCATCCATGCAAGACCCTACAACTCTACCAGCAGTCACATAGTTCGCTTAGACCTATGACACTATTTCTATAATACATATTCCTATATATTTTAGGCCACATGGTTTGGGTTCATGGTTAGAACTAACTATGTTCTAACTATGAACTCTAGGCTACCTCTCCTAAATCCTGATCTCCAAGACCCAAAACCCCAGGGAACTCCTGAGACCTCCTAACACCCTAGATAAGTTTATTACAAACCTAAATTTGGTCCCCCTAGGGGTTACACCTTTGAAATTCCATCTCGATTCCCGATTTAAAAATAGATCCATACACTAATTGGAAATTAAAACTTTAATCAACTTCCGATAACCCATATAGATCCAGGGTATAACAATCTTGATAGTGATGTCACAATTATTAGATAAATAGAGTGAAATAACACACATGACACAAGGGAAAATACAAATTTTGATAAATATTATTATCAAGTGGAAAATCCTGGGTGAGAAATGGTTATGATCTTGTTAATCATTATTTCTAATGGAAATAAATTTGGTTCAACCAACGTTCGATTATAGTTTTTTGAGTTTTGTGCAATCATTTACCTTGGGTGCACTATTTCTGAATGGTTTCCAATGGGTTTTTTTGTGGAACCAGAAATACCCAACAATTCTTTATCAAGGGGGACCTTATTTCCAAATGTTGGCTATCATTGGGATGTTTAGACAATGATTCTTAATAAATCACATTGGTCAAGAGGGTGGTAGTTCAGGCTTATAACACCCTTTTGGAGGGGGTTTATTTCCTACTCCAAGATACTCTTATAGATTTAGGATATGTTCATGAATCCTTCATTAATTTTTAAGTATGATATGCTTCACCATTTAATTAACTATCAATTATTAACATGTGTGGAATTTAGAATCTTCTGTATGTATTCAAGATTCTTTATAAATGGAGATATCTGTATGTATCTGATGTTCTCTATTGATGGTATCCTATTATGTACTGATTATATATTCTTTGGTTGTTATTTTGATGATGCTGGTTTTCTATCCATATTGTGGGGCACTATGAAGTGTATTGTCATCCTGGGAGATGGAAGTTGTTTTGATGTTGGGATTGTACGCATAGATGGGCTTCCAGTATATCCTTGTGAAAGGAATCAGAACCCACGTAGTTCAATACTGTTTAATGGGGAACATCATACCTTTTTAGGTCATGTGATAAGGACCTAACCATACATTTTAACAGAATGTGGAAAGGATATCTAGTAAAAATGTTCCTAGTTAAATTTTGGTGTGGTACTTATGCCAAATCATCCTAGGAAACTTTGAATGGATATGAATTTTAAGGTTGATTTAGACCCTTATGGGAATGTAACCTAGAGATAATAGGGTAGATTTGGGGCTTTGGGTTTGAACATTAGGGAGGATTAATACATATCCCATTTGGACTAGAATCAAATCCCATGTATTTTAGTGATGAGGTATCATGTCTATAGAGACCCTCTTAAGGTTTATCTCACTGAGGATTATGACCCTTTGAGTGGATTAAGTTGACTTATACTATTGAAGAGGATTCTCTGGTGATTGGGGGTTATGTTTGGGCTTACCCCTAATAGGGATTCCCATAGATGATGTGCTAGGGATTATACCAATTAGGAGGGCCATTGAATAATATGAATGGGGATTACTCATGAGGAGGATGTTGGATAGTATGAATGGGGATTAATACCAAACGGGATGCCCCTGGATTGGATTTAGAGGCTTACTCCTGAAGAGGATTCCCATAAGGATCAGGATCATGTGGATGTCATGACCACTGTAAAACTATAATACCATGTGAGTCATTCTTAGAGTGAGAAATAAGAGAAAAAGGAAGATCCATTAAACCACACATTCTTATTTTCCCATGAGGTTGGACACATGGCCTTGAGGATTCATGCCTATGGAGGCACTCTAAAGTAAGGTGAGAGGAATATTCAAAGATGATCCCCTACTGAGACATGTATCCAATGGTGGGGATTCCACAATCATGACTATCCCCTCTATCAAAATGAGTCGGGATGAGTCATGATCAAATGTAACGAATAATGGGGACTGAAGATCTAACAAAACACACACTTCTCCTATGATGATTATGGAAGAGGCTGAGGGTACGAGAGAGGGTAGGGGACTATGGTGCCCATGCCCTCTCTGGCCCAATAGCCAAGAGGTGAAGAGGAGAAGGTGTGAAACCTCCACCATGAAAGGATATGGGATTAATCCATGAGGGATTACCTAAAATCGGTTTTTAAGTGAGGGATGAGGACCTCATTCCATATTGAATGGAAAATCAAGTGTGATCCCCACCCTCCCCTCCTGAAACTAGATGCTCTAAGTCATAGAGATGAAAAGGGTTGGACATGGTCCTAACTCTATTATTTGAGACTCGGAGTTCCCTGACACTGCCCCTAGGTTCGGGGTCCTCATGACCATGGAAATGAAAAACCACATGCACCTCGAGGACTCTAACCATCAGTTTGGACAAGTGTGGAAAACCTATAATAGTAGGAATTAAAATCCAAATGGGATACACATTGGTATGCCCCTCTTCATGGTATTTCAAACTCGAAGTCCTCGGTGGAGGTTTCTAATTAGTTCCCCATAGTTGAGGGATCAAAAGTGATAGGATACCTTCTATTGATGACTTGAAAGAGGCCTAGAAAGTAGGATCATGAAATTCATAGCTTAAAGGGAAGAGGAGCCTTGCACAAGGCCTATGAAGAATTGTAGGGGCGTCATGCAGGGGGTATAGGCCTGCATGATATATAAATGCCTTGGGTAATGGATCTCCTGGGAAAAAACTTGGGCAAGGCATTATCCTAGGCACAATGGGTCTCCTTAGGATTCTCTAGATGGGTCTCATGTAGGTAACTTATTAGGGATATGGGCCTCATTCAGGTGGTTCTTCACTTAGGGGAGGAAAGATTCTTCTATAGGTGTCTTGTGTTTCAGACCCTGAAGGGGATATGATCACCATTATCACCATTAATTATCTCCTTTCACAAGTTTTGGAGGGCTACCTGAAAGATTTTGGATACCTTGTTGAAGGGGATATATGAGTAGAGCCTGGGGGATTCTTCTGATTTTCTAATTATGAAAATTTGGAGACCTAGGGTATGATTTATAGGTAACCAGGGGACCCTGATTGAATGATATTTCATGTATAGGTCTCAGTAGTGGGTGCTCAGTTCAGGTGTCTCGTGTAGGGGTGGCATATCCTGTAGTTCCATGTAGAGGGGGATGTGTGGGCCTTATGATGCGCATGTGGTGTATCAAAGGGGTGTGCATAGGTGTTGTGTGTGGTTTCCTAGGTGAATCCTATAATCTATATTGTGGGGTTTCCCCCCCCCCCCCACCACCCACTTAGGATTGGTGTCGGGATATGGTCCCAACCCTTCTGGCCAATCCATTCCCATTTTCACTAACCCCCATGACAAATATAGAGTCACATTGTGAACTCTTCAGGCCTTCTCGATCATGTTTTCGGTTATAAAACATGGAAATTCAATCTCCTCCTTCTAGCAGTAATACATATCTCTACTCAATCTTGAAAATTGTTTTCTAAGTGAGGTTCACATATTGAATTCTATGGAAAAGTGTATGGAACACACTTCACAGTGTCAAAAATCATGTTCCTATTTTATTATCAATAGGAATAATGAATGGATTAGAGATATGTCTCAGAACTCCAAGTAAAAAAATAATGAAAAGTTTCAAAATTTTGAACAATATCTGATTCCCTTTACTACTAGTGATTACAAACTTTGGATTTTGTGTACACCCTTTTTCTTATCCTCAATCACCTACCAAATCCACCTAGAAATTCTCCTTGGAATAGCAGGTCAAACTCCTCAGATATTTATCACAACTATTACCTATGTTCCTGAAACATGATTCAAGTGAGACACCCTTCTATTTAAAAAAGAAGTCATGCAATGTTGTGTGCCTTTTTATCTAATGATTTGATTCCTGAATCTCAAATATTTGGAAACCAAATACCAAAAAATCATGAACATCATTGTGGCATGGCACATTGACTAATAGAATAAACCCATATATCTCCCTTTATCTAAAAAAGACCTCATGTGGTGTGGAAATTGTTCATATACCATGATAACATCAATTAATCATTCTAGCAGGACATGAAAATATCATGGAATAGTTATTGTGGTGTGAACCATTCCTTTAAAGCATGAGTTGTCCAATTATTTCATGATCCCATTTAACTCTCAAACTAGAATGACATGTATTTTTCATGGGCTAGGATTCACAATGAAATATTCTCCCTAAAACTTCTATGTTGAACCTATCATAGTGTAATCTATTGACCTATAGCATGGAACTCCACCATATAAATTTATTCATAGCTAAATAAACTAGATTTGGAATGAGATCATTTATAAGTGAATCTCTTCATCAGTAACACTATTATCACAACACAACCCTATATTTTACACTATGATACACTCTAACTCAGTAGAACACAATTCATTTGCATCTTATATCAAATTCAAAGATTCTATAACATATCCACGATCATGTTCTTAATAAATATAACATGAAAAATTCATTTAATCATGAATTAACTACATCATGAATTATTAACTACTTCCAAGTCCCCCTTTTTCAATTCACCCCAATAAGGTATCCAATATCCATGGGTTATACAATAACATTCACCAAAGGTCTTCTATCACACTCTATATCCTTTTCCAAATTAGGAATATGAAGAATTTGGGTACAATAGATGTGAATAGATGTGACAATTGTTTAAAAATTTTCCATATAAACTTGGTGAAATTTACTTGAATCTATTAATAGGATGATCACACAAAATTTATAATTAATTATTTAAATTAAAAAAAATCTTTGATTTTTTATTTTTCTATTTAGTCCTAACTTGTAGTTGAAATCACCAACCCAATAACCAATCTTGTTGAAATTTTCATTGATCCAAGTCTAAGAAATAATTACTCTTGTGATATCCATATGTGTTTCTAGGAAACTCCAACTTGTGTTTTTTTGTCTCGAGTGCTAACACTAGGGAATCAAGTGATTCATGTCATTCATTATTGATCTCATGTAAAAATAACTTAATTTCTCTCCCTAGAAACTTAATGTGTGTGAAAGGATTCATATTAATTCTATATCAAGGTCTTGATATGTGAATAAGGAATGATATTTACATGTCAAAAATGATATATTTTATTTTTCATACTTATGTTAAACTATGATGTATTAAAAGAACATTAGTCATATTTTCATCATTATGAGCATAGAGGGATCAAAGTTTTTCATAAGTCTGAGTCTTGAACATATATATCAAAATATGTGAAAAACATCTATGGTATAAAATAAAATCTTTTTTACTTTCATAGTTTTTTCTTTTCCCATTAATTTTCCATCTAGATGAACCAAAAATAATTGGAATTCTTCACTATTACATGATCCTTATTTGTTAACCTTAACTTAAATAATATCATGGTCTATAAGAGGAACTACAAAAAATGTGGTCTTAACAATGGTTTTTTACTACTAGAGGCAATTTAAACTGCATCTATATTTTTTAGTTGTGGTTATTTAAACTATTATATATTTCATGTTCAGTAATAATTTAGCAACAATTTTTATATTTTAGTAGGGTTTATTATTGTTTTATTTTTAGGTACTTAGTTTCGGTGCTATATTCATTTGGTGGCGGTTTCTATTAGAAAAAAATGGGGGAAATTAACACAACTTTTGGTAAATAATTTAGTAGTGGTTTACCTTTCTGGAGTAAAAATAAAACTGAAACCACCATAACTGCCACTAAAATAATTAGATGCATTTATTTTTAGCGGTGGTTTTTAGAAAATTCTACAAAACATATATAATAATTTAAAAAAAATATACTTAATGAAAAATAATAAGCATATAAAAAACTCAAACATATAATAAAAAACCATAAATATATAATAAAATAATTATACATCCATACATTAATACATCTACACATCCATAGTCATAAATACAAAACCATTGATCAATTATAACCTCAGTAATCATAAATATACAGATAAAATATGTCCAACGTCCACAAACCCATGACCAATACGTCCATCCCACCACCTCCACTACATCCAAATACCTCCATAACTAGAGTCATCATACATGAAACAAACCACATAAATTCATCAATTGAAACAAAAAAAATAGAAACCAAAGTGGAACATAATATATAAGAATTATATTATAATCATTGATAATATGTAACCATACCAAAAAAAACTATGATCCATCATGACTACCTTTTAAAGAGTGTTGTAGATCATAATGGTCAATATCCTACCTACTACTGGCATCTTTCACCCGTAATATAAACCATGATTTTTAAGAAAATAAATGCACAACATAATATGTACCAAATATATTTGTAATTTTGTACTTAAATTTTTTTATTTTGTTAATAAAATAGATGACATTAATTTTAATATAAAACAAATAGTATATCATGTAAAACAATTTGAAAACATATGCTTACCTATTTAAGATATGATTCAACACTTGGAACTTAAAAAATGAAAGTATATAACAATGTAATCAATTTTTAAACTAGCGTGTGGTGTGATTTAAATTACTCAATAAAAAATTAAATGCTTTTACATGGAGGAATTTATTATGTTTTAAAATAATTTTATGGTGGTTCTCTCATTATTTAACATCAATATAATAACTTTTTCTATACTTTTGACCATTACATGCATGTTTTTGTGCTTTAAAACACTAAAAATAAATTTAAAGGAATATCAAGAAAACTGTAAGTTAGATTGATGTAGTGTTAGTTATTACATTTCAAAAATCAATATAAGTTTATTTTCCTATGATTATATTGCCATCCGATGTCATTTTATTGGGTATTCCCCCCTGACATAGGTTTTTAAAGACTTTTATATCTTTTAAACCTTCTTATTAAGTCATTATGATCACACCGCATTTCAAATGCACGTGTTGTCTACTCCTACGCATCAAAAATAATTAAACCACCATTTTTTCATGATTTTACAACAATATGTGGTATCTTTCTATGGTTTTTTATTTTATATGAACTTTTTAATGTTTTAAAACACTAAAAACATGTTTATAGGAATACCAAGAAAATGTTAACTTTTATTTATGTGGTTTTAGTTCTTATATTTCAAAAATATATTGAAGATAATTGTACTATGATTTCTCATCCATTCAATATCTTTTTTTTGGTTTCGACCTCCTGACACACATTTCTAATGAATTTGATATCTTTTAAAGTTACTTATTGAGTCATTCCGAGAACACTACACATAAAATGGTTGTTTTTTCTACTCATAGTCATCAAAAATAATTCAAAAGTGGTTTTACCAGGATGCTAAATCAATCTGAGGTTATTTTTTATGGTTTTTACCATGACATGCATGTTTTAGTGTTTTAAAACACTACAAACATGTTTTTGAGAATATCAGGAAAATAATAACTCAAATTTATGTGGTTTATTTTTTATATTTTGAATAATAAATCATAGGTCACTTTCCTATTATTTTATGACTGTATAACACTATTTTCTTATTTTTGACTCCCTTACACACGTTTTTAAAAACTTTGATATATTTTAAAACTACTTATTAAGTCATTCCAACAACACTACACACCATATGTACATAATTTATTCTCATAAACAAAACAAGATATTTCAAAGGTGTTTTACCATGATTCCACATCAATCTGAGATTGTTTACTATGGTTTAGACCATTACATGCATGTTTTAGTGTTTTAAAACACTAAAAACACATTTATTAGAATACTTAGAAAATTGTAACTCAGACTGATGCATAGAGGATAATATATTTAAAGAAAATCAATTGGATGTAATTTTCATATCATTGCATATCTAAACAATTTCAGTTTCTTGGTTTGGATCCCCTGAAGCACAATTTTAAAGACTTTAATATCTTTTAAAACTGCTTTTTTGAGGAATTATGAGCACATCGTGCATCGTATGGACATTTTTTCTACTCATAAACATCAAAAATAATTAAAATTTGGTTTTTCCAATATTTCATGTCAATGATACGTCATTTATTATATTTGTTATCTTTACACAGATGTTTTAGTGTTTTAAAACACTAAAAATGTATTTATGGGAATCTCGAGAAAATTATAACTCAGACGGATGTGGAATCACTTCCAACATTTAAAAAATAAATAAAAGGTTGTATTATTATGATTTAATTTCCATTTTAAACCATTTTTTTGGTTTTGACCCCCTAACGCATGTTTCTAAAGACTTTGATATCTTTTAAAACTACTTACCAGGTCATTTCGAGCACACCGCACATCGAATGGGTGTATTGTCTACTTGTAAACTTAAAAAAATCATTGGTGGATTTCCTATGATTACACATCATTAATGGGTAATTTCCTATGGTTTTGACCATTACATGCGCGTCTTAGTGCTTTAAAACACTGGCAAGTCATTTAGAGACATATTAGATAAACTATAAATCAGATTGATGTGGTGTCAGTTCCTACATTTCAAAAATCAATTGATGGTAATTTTACAATGATTTCATGGCCATCCAGTTCCATTTTCTTGGTATTGACCCCCTGAAACATGTTTTTAAAGACTATAATATAATTTAAAACTACTTATTGAATCATTTTGAGTGCACCACACATCGGATGGATGGTTTTTCTAATCATACACAACAAAAATAATTAAAATTTGGTTATAAATTGATTAAAAATCAATATAAGGTCATTTTATATGGTTTTTACCATTAAACACATGTTTTGGTGTTTTAAAACACTAAAATCATGTTTACAAGCATCCTCGGAAAACCGTAACTCAGACTGGTGGGGTGTCAATTCCTACATTTCAAAAATTAATCTATGTTCATTTTCCTATGATTTAATGTTCAACCAACTCCATTTCTTTGGTTTTGACCCTGTGAAATGTGTTTTTAAAAATTTTGATATCTTTTAATGATATTTATTGATTCATTGATTGTGTTTATAATTTACCTCAATGGGATAAATTATAATACTGGAAATTTCCTCACAGATAATGTTTTTTATCCTCTAATATATAAAAACTATGGAATTTTTCATTTCCAACTACCACCAATCATGTGTTTTCCTAAAATATTGATGTTCTTGTATTTTTTCTTTAAACCTTGAAGTTTCTTTATATACTTCCCAAACAATAACACTGCTCGAACCCCCACTAGGTGTAGTAGTAAATGATGAAGACACCCTACCAAAGACATCTGATAGAGTATGCCAAAAATCCATCCCCCGTACAAGCCTAGGATACTCTTTCCCAAAAAAATTCAACTATATCATTTTGGGGAACCAATGATGATTATAAAGGGTTCACATCACAGGATTCTTAAATTATGACATTTTAATACCAAAATATTAACAATAATTTCTAAAATTATCTAGACATCATAATATTATCTAATAAATAAATTTTTAATTAATATTTAATTTTATTTCATTACTATAAAAACATAATAATGAAAAATAAATTCTAACAACAAATAAGCCTTAAAACTAGTTATTTGGGGTCGATTACATGGGTTAAACGGTGTTAATATAGCTAATTGGAACTGTTTAATCCATATAGATAACACCGTTTAATTGTGTTTAAGGATTTTTTATTTTTTTTATTTTATCCATAATTATTATGTTTTTATAGTAATGAAATAACATTAAATAGTAATTAAAAGTAATTACTCCAACAACTCTGGTAGGTTCATTTACAAAATTGTCATCATGTTTCCTATGAACTTTAAGCCACATCTTTATCTGGCCAATCAGGTGACATAATTCATTACCCTCTATAAAAAATATATACATGTTAAAAAATAATTTTATTTAAAATAAAATAATATAAATAATAATGATAAAATAAAACCATGATTTCTCTTTTTCTAGAAAAACTTTATGCCACATCAATATGAGGAATGACTTGTTCTTCAAGATTCACTGTATTTTTTTAGATAATTCCTATAATATTTTTTGGAAAATTAATAAAAAAAAATATGATTTTATTCTGTTTATGTTATTAATATACTATAAAAAATATAATCACTTCATGAGATTCAACTCTATTAATATCAGCAAACATCATTCATTACTCATGTTACATGCCTTCAGACACTTTCTCATACATTTGTCGATAGATCAAAGATGAGTCATTAAACTCATGACATAATCTCTATTTAAATTATATCCATTTATTTCCCAGATTTTTTAGGGTCCATGGGCTTGAAATGGTTTCAAAGACATCAAAATGAAAAAAACATATAGAAATAAAAAACATAACACTTCATAAGTATATCAATAATTTAACTTATGCCTTTTAAATTATTTACTAATGATTATTAAATTAATATTACTTTTACAAGGTTATCAAACACCTCATTTTTACATGATATGGGAATATTCCTCTAATATTTATAATTAATGGGAAATCTCATCGTCTCGTAGGAAAGATACTCCATAATATGTTCATAGATTCCTAAAGAATCACTTTTAGGAACCCTGAACTCATCAAATGGAATAAATTTTCTTAAGACATTCAGGTCCCATACATCTGTTGTTTTCATATTTATACCTCTTCTATTCTTATACGTATTTGTTTGAAAAATTAATTAAACAATTAATAAAATATATAGTTTGTTTTCAATGATATACATAATAGAAATGGTAACTCTCTAATATCCCCTGGATAGAGGGATAACCAACAAATCCCTTACAATAGGTGCATTGAATGGTAGGCTATCAACGTCATCTAGGCAAGGTACTATATCACTAGAAGTCTTGAGTACAATGAAATCACAAAGATCCACTGAAGTTGGTGGTAGTGGTGGTGTGCTCTGAGATGATGATCAGCTAGGATCCTGAAAAAAAATTGTCATCATTACTGCAATTAAAATGGTTTAGAATATATTCAATTTATAAAAGAGAATAAGTAAAAATATTTTTTTCAAAAAAGGAAAAAATATAACCATGTATATATGTATAAAACACTTATAAATGATAAATTCTAATATTGTTTCATTACCAATTTATACATTCAATTTTTTCATCTTCATTTTTTTAATTGTTATCAACCTCTATTGTGATGAGTTCTTTATTTTCACCCTCTTTGGAAAGTTTTATTGTTTCAATATTTTCAAATAAAAACTATTGAATGTTTTGAGGTTTATGAGGTTCACTGTCATAATGTACCAATTGACCTTAATTTCCCATATCATATAAGTCTATCTATTTTAATTGTACAACAACAATCCAACCTTTACATATTTCATCATCCACATAATAACCCATATTTACTTGTGAATTAAAGATAAATTGATCAATTATTTCTCACTCACTAGTATGGATCAATCGAGAGAGGCTGAAATAAGTAAAATGTAACAAATCTTTCATTATATCCCTATCAATGTTTACCCACTTGAATTTGAATAAGACAACTAAAAATTGACCATGATAGGTTAATTTTATTATATCAATCACCCTTCCATAGTATCTCACCTATGAAAGTGTAAATACACAAGTATTTTGAGTTTTCAATCCTTCTTCACAATAAAATTTATAGAACTTGAATACATAAATATCATAGGAATTGAATCTATTATCTTGACTTAGAGGACCTTGATCCAAAAACTTTGAATCATTTGATATTTCAGATCTATTCTCAACATTAATTATATGGCTAATAAAATATAAGGTGTCAATTTTAATATAGATAAAATAACTACATGTCAATAATATGAATATGAGTGAAAACTTACACGATAGGTGAACCATTAGACAATCTCTTTATTAATAACTTTTTTAAACTCATACACATTTTAAGATGATCCCATATTCATATCTTTTTTTGTAATATAAACTCTCCAATAAATTAATCTTTAATAATACTATTAAGTAACACTTATCTATAAACTTATAGTAACTCCAATTCAGTCAGTGTAAAATTTAACCCCTTTACAACTAGTAGTCCAATATTTGGTAATACTGATGACTGGTTTTTATAATGAGAATTTTTTCATGTTACATAAACATGTCCAACATAATTTAATATAGTCTCAATCCAATTAAAATATCTATAATAAAAGGTAAATAATTCTTCTTTTATGTAACCTTTAGCAATATATCCTTCTAGTTGAGATTTGTTACTCATTTAAGATTTTATATTACTTAAGTACATGATGAAAAAAATAAAAAAACATATTAAAAAAATTTCATAATGATTTGATAAAATTGGATTCAACAATGAAAATAAAAATTATATTAACATACCTATCAATTGGATACATCCATCAATAGTGTACCGGTCCACCAATTTTTTCTTCTTCCACAAAATGAATAGATAAATGAATCCTAAATATGAAAAATTAATGGGGAAATAAAATATCTAAATATAAAAGTTTCAAAACAATTATTTCTTGAAGTTTATCAAGCCCACTTAGATTTAGAGTTTTTAAGGTCTTGGACCTGAATACCACTCAATAGTACTCTGAGCTCAGTTGGACACATGGACTCAAGAGCATATCTCTAGACACCATTCGATTTTGACTATTAGTGAGGGCCTAGTTGATTCAGTGGGGATACCATTACCTCATTAGCAGATCATAACATAGTGGAAATATCATACAATTAGTAGAAGCAGTAATACAATACAATAGAAACAAATAGTGGGAGACTGATAAATTACAACATCAGAATATGTCTTATATACAGAATGATGATACATGTCATATATCTCTAATAAAGCATCCAAAACAAAAGGACAAAATTACAAAAGTCCAAAATAATCCTAGTATCATCGTAGGCCTCAGCATGGCCTCATGCTCTCCTGCTCCTAAGCAGTATATTAAGTACTTGTAGAAGGGAACTTTACCTTATCAACACCTAAAATCATATAGTTTTTTTGGTTCCCAAAAATTGTCCCAAACAATGTGTGAGACTAAATCCTAGTAGGCAACCACCCAAGGTATGTTCTAATCAGTCAGTGAATATATATATCAAGCAATGTGCGATAAGAAAAGATGTAAGGAAGGAATTATTCAAAATTAAACATCCTACATCCACTGGTTTTCATTTACATTCATTTCATATTAATTTGATGTCACACCCAAACTTTTAAGATAATATTATTTTATTATTTTATCAGATTTTGAAACTTTCTATCGAGTTGCGAGCCAAGCCTGTTTGAAATTTTTGCATTTTGTTGATGAATGAATGCTTCGCCCTTGACATCGTCTGGTGCATGGCATGGCGTATTCAAAGCTACACGACTTTGAACGGGTCACCATGCGGCCAACCTCATGTTCAAGACAAATAAATAAAATGAGTTTTAATGATGTATTTTAGAAATTATAATTATGGTATTTATTATTATTATTATTATTATTATTATTATTATTATTATTATGTTCATCAAGTTTATTAATATAGGGTTATTATTATCTTTACATTTTTTATGTATGTATATTCGGTTTATTAATATCATGTTAAGTTATTATAATCTTTATTATAAATATTATTAATAATATCAATATTGTCATTATTAATCTATTTAAAATTATTTTTATCTTATTATTATTATTATGGTTAATATAATTATTATTATCAAGTTTAGTATAATTATTATTAAGTTGTTATGGACAATATTATTATTATTATTTGAGTTCATTAAAATTCTTATTATGTTCATTATTATTTGTTAATATTTTATTTATTTGATATTATTTTCCTTTATTTTTTTTATTTTCTATTTTATTTATTTCTTTTATTATTTTTATTTTTTATCAAACCCTAACTCTCACTCTCCCTTACCCTACCCCTTACGCGGCCGACCCCCCCCCCCACCTTCCTTCTCCCGCTCACGCAGCCCCACAGCTTCCCTCTCCTGTTCACACTACCCCCCACCGGTGAGGGCCCTACGGCATGCTTCCCTTCTTCCTTCGGCGTGGCGGACCTGCGGTCGACCTCCCCTCCCTCGGACGTACCTCCCTCATTGCGACCTAATCTCCGAGTCGCCCCCCGACCCGCTCCAATTCTCCCCCTCCAGCCGAAGCCGCTGGTGCACACACCCTCAACCCTCTTCTTTCCGGATGACCAGACCCATGACACACCCTTAGGCTCCCCCCCAGCCATCGGCTCCTCTCCCTTGTTGACAGATCTCCAGCCGGCACAACATATTTTGGCGCATTCTACCTCACCCGACCAGACTCTCAGACCCCCTCTCCATAGGTACGAATTACCCCGAATGTTCATTATTCCTTTTTATAGGTTGTTGGGTTAGAGTTTTGTGCTTTCTTTGGTTTTTTTTTTATTCAATTGATTCGATACTTTGTTTTAGGGTTCATGTTGGACCCCATGAGGTGTGATTGTTGTGCGACGGGAGATTCACACCATTTTTGTGAAGTTTTCTATACCGAGGTTGGTGGTTCCACATTCAAATGCAATTTGTGGAATTACTTTACTCATTTAATTAATTTATCACGTTCTAGAATTTGTTTGTTTTGTGCTAATTTGGTTTTCCTTGAAGTTATCATGTGTTGGATTTTTTTATTTGCTTGTTCATATGGAATGGATTGTGTTCATGATGAAAACCCATGTTTAGTATTTTATTAGTGTTTTATTATGTTGCGCAAGCGCTATAAATTCTGTTTTTTCATGTGATTGGTGTGAGTTTGGATTTAGAAGAATTTTTTGAGTGGGATTTTGTGTTCAAATCCTTGTGATACCTGTTGGAGTTTTTTCATAAAAATTTTATGCGGTTCATTAAATATTTTATTGGGAATTTGGTTTTAAATTGAGGTGTGGTATCATCTTAAAAATGGGGTTTTCACTTTTCTTTCAAATGGTGGGTTGAAATGTGTGAGTATTTTATCTCTTATCATTTATACGATTGATTCTTGTGTTATAATAAATGGGTGTGTCATTAGTGCAAACCCTTATGTATTATTTTGAAACGTTTTGTAGATTTTTTAGTGTTTAATTATTTTATTTAATTATTTGTACAGAACGTTGAACTCTATTGTTTGGTTTCAAGTTGCGGGTCTCAAGAACGCCTACATGTGCATTCATAAGGTAAGACATATATATATAAATTCCCTCTTTGTACATATTCCCTCATGGAATGGGGAATATGTGAAATGCAGCTAGGGGTATTTATATATATATATATATAAATTCATGTGCATGGAAGTTCATAGGGTCGGTTCGAGTGGTCGTCGACAAATAATGAAAAGTTTGAGGTAGATCCCCTATGCCCTAATCTTTAATTAGAATTTCCATTTCTGATTGATTTTTCTTTAAAAATATTTCCTTGTTTTTTATATGAAATCCATATGCACTATATATATATGGTTGTGGTTCTTAAAAAGTGGTTTTATAGGGGTTGAACATGAAATGGGTATTTCCAAAACTGGTGCGGCCTTTCGTTCAATTTTGTTATGAAAGTGTAACGACATGCATTATTTTTAAAAAGGGGTTCCAAAGTGATTTTCAAAATGGGGTTTGGTGTGAACACGAGATTAAAGGATGGTTTTATCTCCTTAAAAGTATTAATCCATTTTAAGTGTGGTTTTAAGCTTGTTTTAAATATATAGTACCTTTATGTGTTGTAAAATGATGAATACTCCTTCTAAAGTGATGAGGCCCATTTGGAACTTTGAGATTTGGTTTGCGAAAATGGAAAACCCATCTTGATACATTCCTCTTAATTTGAAAAAAAAAATGTGATGCAAGTGTTCATGTGCAGTTTGTGATATGTGCCTATTGTAAAGGCTTGTGCGTGGTTATGTGATGTAAAGAGGGGGGGTGTGCTTAAGAAGGGAGAGCGGTGGTGAGAGGTTGAATGGGTTTTAGATAAAGAAAGTGTTATGTACTTGTATGTTTTCTTGATAAAAAAACTCACACCCATTTGAAATAGAGCACAATGGGAAACCTGGGTATATAAGTGGATGACTAGGAATAGTACGCTAGATGACACGACAGGGGTTCGTCCCGGTTGGTCTATCAAGATTGACGCAACAGAACTATCTAAACATATCAATTTCTAAGGGTTATGGCCTTCTAAGCCATGTTTTCTTAGGGTTGTGGTCTTCTAAGCCATGTTTTTCTAAGGTTTTTGGCCTTCTAAGCCACATTTTTCTAAGGGTTGTGGTTTCTAAGCCACATTTCACCGAGGTATGAGGTATCTAGGTTCCCACTTATTCTAGATACCTATAGGGATTACCTATGGTGCTCATTTTTTACATTCTGTATGTGATATAACTTTCTTTTCAGTTATTTCATACTTGATGTCTTGTTTGTGAAAACCATATTTTAATCCAAACTGGTTTATTTTCATTTTGAAACGTTAATGCGAGCTTGGAAACTATTTTTAAAATGTAGTGGGAGTGAAATGAGTTACATGAAAATACAAACTCATTACTTGAATTTGAAAAGAAGGAAAAACATTATTTTATTATATCTTATTTTCAAGCTGGCATAATTGGATTTCTTAATTAAGGCGGGGGCATAGGACGTGGTTATATTTTGGCATTCCTACTCAGCATCTCGGTGCTCATGCCTACTTTACTTTTCAGTTGCAGGTTTCACCCTTGGATTGCTTTTGGTAGCGAGTGTGGTTTATGTCCCATGGTGACCCACGGGGTCACCTGAGGTATGTCACATCGCTTCTTTAATTTCTTTTTCCACTGCCAATTTGTTTGGTTTATTTCCCTTTATTTATCTGCTTGTTTAGTTTTTTTTATTCATATTTTTATGGTCCAAAATCATTCCCAACTAGTTTATTTTGATGCCTGACACTAGTTTCTAGCCTGTGGGGATTGGAAACGCCCTTCGGGTCATGTCGCAGATCGTCTTGGGCGACCGGTTTAGGGTTGACCCGGCTTGGTTCATGAAAAAATGGTATCAGAGCGGCCCTTGTAATTTTGGGTGTCAAGTACCCTAGTGATTAGGTGTGTCGGGACTCGATAGGTAGATGCGGGAAGGACGTCATGAACCCTTGCTCATCCCGAGACTTGAGTTTCCAAGGGTGGTCCAGGATTTGAATGTTCTTCTTTAGATTGGTCTGTGTGGATGAGGGATGACCAAGGAAGTGAACCAGTGTTATGCGGCAGACTTTCATGGAGTAGCGACCCATGTACAACCTGAGTTCATGGTTCAAGATGCTTCCTGTGGTTAATTCTTGCTCGGAGCATGGTCTGTTAAGCGATGTTAAGGGGTTGGCATAGCCACTAGTTCCTTGTTTTTGGAAATTTTGATGTGAGTTATGTTTGACCTTCATTTGGGTTGGTGTGAGTAGATCTCAAAAATGAAAATAGATTTTTGTGAAGGTGTTTTCAAATGGGAATGCGGTGTCAGAGTGGAAAAGTGGTTTTGAATTGGAAATTGTTTTCTTTTAATGAATGTGTGGTTTCAAAAGGGAAAATGGGAGGTTTTTTGGAAGTTGTTTTGGGATATCAGTAAAAATTTTTGGAATGTGAATTGGAAAATGTTTTGGAAATTGTAATGTATTTCTTTAATGATAAGTTAATTTTTAAAATTGGTTGGGAATATTTGCTTTATGCTGAATGATCTATTTTGAAAATGAGACGTGTCTTGAATTGACCCTTGGTATTCATATGAGTGATCACATACATTGAGGTTCACATGTGGCAAGTGGAGAAATTGATGATGTGATTGGATGGGTTCTTGAGCTATCATAGGGATATGTATGTGTGAGACTTCATGGAATACCAATGGTTGAAATTTAAGTTGTTTTGTTTGATGAAAAAAAATGGTTTCAAAAAAGGTAATTTAAATGTTTTGAAAAGTGAGTGAGCAATTGTTTAGCATTCTCTTTTCATGTTGGGTATTCTTTTTCGTGGGTTTTTGGTTTTGACATACTGAATTGTGGTTGGAATAGTGATTTGAGATTGAGCTTTCATTTGTGATTGAGGTGTGGAATTTTGATTTATGATGATTTTTGATACAGATTTGTGCCTTTTTTTTAGTATGATACCCAGAAAATTCTCATAAGTTTATAGTGAGCCTCTTCTAGTTGTTGGTTCTACCCAGACTCATAGTGGGGTGGTGGAATTGAATTCTTTTCGGTCTTTGTCCAGCTTCCATGGTGATCATAATCTATCTAAGGTAGAAGACTGGCATGGTAAAATCGTTGGTGTTTTTAGGTTATTAGGAAATCCCAAATCTATGAGAGCCTGTGTTGGTTCAGGTCCATTTGAAGGTGTAACTTTGGATTGGTGGAGGAGATAATACCTGCGTCGTTGCATGATGGTATGTCTTGGAAGGTGTTTAAGACCACTCTCGTTCGATGGTTTATGCCCAAGGAAGTGAAGGTGAGGAACGTGGCAGAACTAGTGAGTGTCGAGTAAGGCCAACAAGCAGTGAAGGCCTACATGGGGCATTCCAAGGGGTTGATTCCATTTTCTTCAGAGGTAAAATCATGGAATTAGTTAATGTTTCTATTGAGTGGGGTATTTTTCTAGGGTTCCAGGACCATTTCTTTTTAGTGTTCGAGAAGGTTCCCCATCCGGTGATGAGAGCGAATTGGAGGAACCTGTCTCAGACAAGTCATCTTGTCAATCCCATTCTCAATTAGTTGGGCCACCCACTTGTTTGCTTCTAGTGTGCTCGGTTTGGGTACTTTAAGTCTCCTTGTCATCATCCTCTGAAGGATTGTCGTCAGTGTATCCATTTGGGAAAATTGGAGAGGTTCCACTAGCAGCATCGTCAGCAGGAGTCTCAACTAAAGGATGTCAGCTCCTGACTGCGGGGCAGTAGATGCTTCAAGACATCAGAGCTCCAGCCACAAGTCTCGGAGTGAAGCTCTTCACGTAGTCGGTAATCATTGGGTGAGGGGCACCTTGGTCTAATTTTTGTCTCCAGTGCTGAAATGGGGACATTCTGAATTTATTTGTTGTAGCTCCTCGTCTTTGAAGGTTCTTTTTAGCTGTAAGAGGCGCAGGGGTCTCTTTTTCTCGTTATGGTCTTTGTTCTTTGAATACCCCATCTTGGTTGTAAAAAGGCATAGTGATCTTGTTTTCTTGTAATTCCTATAGTTGTGCCACCTCAAATATGAGCTTTGGAGTTGTCTCTTTATGGATGTAAGTCTCAAGATAATTATCGCTCTCGTGTGGCTAGCTCCATGGGTGACCCATTCTTGTTTTAGGATGTGCTCATTTTGGAGACATATGTGTCTTGGTAAATAATGAATAGGGGTTTGGTCCACTACTCAGGTTGGGGTCTTTCATCAATGACTCCATGTGGTGGGGGGTCTGGGTTATGCAGAGAGTTCATGGGCCAGTTTGTGCAGGGTTTCTCATATTGGTTTGTGCTAATTGGCTTTAGCTGGTTAGTTCTTAAATGGTGGGGATACCCACCATGAATCTTGTCATGCCTTATTTGAGGTTTGGTATGTGTAGCAGTTCCCTCTTGGATCAAGTTAGAGGTTCTAGAGTTAGCCCATGATGAGAGTCTCAATGTTGTTTGTGCTAGTCAGGTTCATGTGGTGGGGAGAACCCTCCTTGTTTCCTTATGGTTCTTCTCTTTTTAGTTTCCCTCAGAGTTCATCGGGAGTGACTGATGGAGTGAAAAGTCACACTGAGTTCGTGTTTTTGTTGTCCTCATTCAGTTTTGAACACGAGTTTGTTCCCTCATTTGGCTGGGTGACTTTCCGGGGGCAGAAAGTTTTTATGGTGGGGAGAATTGTCACACCCGAACTTTTAAGATAATATTATTTTATTATTTTATCAAATTTTGAAACTTTCTATCGAGATGCGAGCCAAGCCTGTTTGAAATTTTTTCATTTCTTTGATGAATGAATGCTTTGCCCTTGACATTGTTCGGTGCATGGAATGGTGTATTCAAAGCTACGTGACTTTTCCCGGGTCACCGTGCAGCCTGCCTCATGTTCAAGACAAATAAATAAAAAGAGTTTTAATGATGTATTTTAGAAATTATAATTATGGTAATTATTATTATTATTATTGTTATTATTATTATTATTATGTTCACCAAGTTTATTAATATGGGTTTATTATTATCTTTCCATTTTATAGGTATGTATATTTGGTTTATTAATATCATATTAAGTTATTATAATATTTATTTTGAATATTATTAATAATATAAATATTGTTATTATTAATCTATTTATAATTATTTTTATCTTATTATTATTATTATTATGGTTAATAATATTATTATTATCAATTTTAGTATAATTATTATTAAGTTGTTATGAACAATATTATTTTTATTATTTGAGTTTATTAAAATTCCTATTATGTTCATTATTATTTGTTAATATATTATTTATTCTATATTTTTTTCCTTTATTTTTTTATTTTCTATTTTATTTATTTCTTTTATTATTATTATTTTTCTCAAACCCTAATGCTCCCTCTCCCTTACCCTACCCCTTACGTGGACGACCCCCCTACCTTCCTTCTTCCGCTCACGCTACCCCCGGCTTCCCTCTACTGTTCACACTTCCCCCCACCAGTGAGGGCCCTACGGCGTGCTTCCTTTCTTCCTCCGGTGCGGCGGACCTTCGGCCGACCTCCCCTCCCTCAGACGGACTTCCCTCATTGCGACCGCATCTCCGTGTCTCCCCCCCCCCCTCGACCCTCTCTTCTTCTCCCCCTACAACCAAAGATGCTGGTGCAAAACCCCTCGACCCACACCTTTTCTCCACCTCCAGCCAAAACCGTCAGTGCACACCCCCTCGACCCTCTTCTTTCTGAACGACCAAACCCGCGATGCAACCTCATGCTCCCCCCTAGCCATCTGCGCCTCTCCCTTGTTGACATCTCTCCAGCCAGCGCAACATCTTCCGACACATTCTACCACGCCCGACCAGCCTCTCAAACCCCCTCGCCATAGGTGCGAATTACCCCGAATGTTAATTCTTCCTTTTTATAGGTTTTTGGGTTAGAGTTTTGTGCTTTATATGGTTTGTTTTTTATTCAATTGATTCGATACATTGTTTTAGGGTTTGCATTGTACCCCTTGAGTTGTGATTGTCGTGCGACAGGAGATTCGTGCCATTTTTTGGATGTTGTCTATACCGAGGTTGGTGGTTCCGCATTCAAATGTAATTTGTGGAATTACTTTACTCATTTAATTAATTTATCATGTTCTTTAATTTGTTTGTTTTGTGAAAATTTGGTTTTCCTTGAAGTTATCATGTGTTGGATTTTTTAGTTGCTTGTTCATATGGAATGGAGTTTGTTCGTGATGAAAACCCATGTTTAGTATTTTATTAGTGTTTTATTATGTTGCGCAAGAATATAAATTCTGTTTTGTCATGTGATTGGTGTGAATTTGGATTTAGAAGAAGTTTCTGAGTGGGCATTTGTGTTCAAAGCCTTGTGATACCTATTGGAGGTTTTTCATAAAATTTTTATGTGGTTCATTAAATATTTTAATGGGAATCTGGTTTTAAATTGAGGTGTGTTATCATCTTAAAAATGGGGTTTTCACTTTTCTTTAAAATGGTGTGTTGAAATGTGTGAGTAGTTTATCTCTTATGTTTTATGTGATTGATTCTTGTGTTATTATAAATGGGTGTGTCATTAGCGCAAACCCTTATGTGTTATTTTGAAATGTTTTGTAGATTTTTAAGTGTTTAATTGTTTTATTGAATTATTTGTATAGCACGTTGAACTCTGATGTGTGGTTTCAAGTTGTGGGTGTCAAGAACGCCTGCATGTGCATGCATAAGGTAAGACATATATATATAAATGCCCTCTTTTTACATATTCCCTCATGGTGTGGGGAATATGTGCAATGCAGCTAGGGGTATTTATATATATGTGTGTATATTCATGTGCATGGAAGTGCGCAGGGTCGGTTCGAGTGGTCGTCGACAAATAATGACAAGTTTGAGGTAGGTCCCCTATGCCCTAATTGTTAATTAGAATTTCCATTTCTTCTTGATGTTTCTTTAAAATTATTTCCTTGTTTTTTTATTTGAAATCCATATGCACTATATATATATGGTTGTGGTTCTTAAAAATCGGTTTCATAGGGGTTGATCATGAAATGGGTATTACCAAAAGTAGTGCAGTCTTTCGTTCAATTTTGTTATGGAAGTGTAATGGCGGTCATTATTTTTAAAAAGAGGTTCGAAAGTGATTTTTAAAATGGTTTTTGGCGTGAACATGAGATTAAAGGATGTTTTGATCTCCTTAAAATTATTACTTCATTTTAAGTTTGGTTTTAAGCTTGTTTTAAATATATAGTACCTTTATGTGTTCTAAAATGATGAATACTCCTTCTAAAGTGATGAGGCCCATTTGGAACTTTGAGATTTGGTTTGCGAAAATGGAAAACCCCTCTTGATGCATTCCCCTTAATTTGAAAAAAAAATCTGATGCAAGTGTTAATGTGAGTTTTGTGATATGTGCCTAGTGTAAAGGCTTGTGCATGGTTGTGTGATGTAAAGAGGGGGAATGCGCTTAAGGAGGGAGAGCGGTGGTGAGATTTTTAATTGGTTTTAGATAAAGAAAGTGTTATGTACTTGTATGTTTTATTGATAAAGAAAACTCACCACCATTTGAAATAGAGCACAATGGGAAACCTGGGTATCTAGGTGGGTGACTAGGACTAGTACGATAGATGACATGACAGGGGTTCGTCCCAGTTGGTCTAGCAGGATTGACACAACAACACTAACTAAACATATCAATTTCCGAGGGTTGTGTCCTTCTTAGCCATGTTTTTCTGAGAGTCGTGGCCTTCTAAGCCACGTTTTTCTGAGGTTTGTGGCCTTCTAAGCCATGTTTTTTTTAGGGTTGTGGTTTCTAAGACACATTTCATCAAGGTACGAGGTATCTTGGTTCCCACTTATTCTAGATACCTATAGGGATTACCTATTGTGCTCATTTGTGACATTCTTCTTGCAATGTAACTTTATTTTCAGTTCTTTCATACTTGATGTCTTGTTTGTGAAAACCATATTTTAATCCAAACTGGTTTCTTTTCATTTTGAAACGTTAATGGATACTTGGAAACTATTTTGAAAATGTAGTGGGAGTGAAATGATTTACTTGAAAATTCAAACTCATTAATTGAATTTAAAAAGAAGGAAAAACATTATTTTATTATATCTTATTTTCAAATTGGCATAATTGGATTTCTTAATAAAGGCGGGGGCATAGGACGTGGTTATATTTTGGCATTCTTACTGAGCATCTCGGTGATCATGCCTACATTAATTTTCAGTTGGAGGTTTCAGTCTTGGATTGATTTTGGGAGCGATTGTGGTTTACGTCCTGTGGTGACCCACGGGGTCACCTGAGGTATGTCACGTCGCTTATTTAATTCCTTTTTCCGCTTCCAAATTGTTTGGTTTATTTCCCTTTATTTATATGAGTGTTTATTTTATGTTTATTCATCTTTTTTAGGGGCCAAAATCGTTCCCAACTGGTTTATTTTGATGCCCAGCACTAGTTTCCAGCCCTTGGGGATCGGGAATGCCCTTCGGACCATGTCACGGACCGGCTCATACGACCAGTTTAGGTTGGACCTGGATTGGTTCGTGACATTTAACAATTCAATTACATTGAATTTATAAGTCTCATTATTCATCTCAAGCCTGGAATCCCCCCTATAACTTGAAGAATAACAGATTCCTTTGAAGTCCATTTAAATAATATAATTCGTGAATGACTCCAAGCTTGTCCGTTGTCTTTGCAGATGCATCATAATAGTCTTCTCATTCCTTATTCAATTTAAAACCTAAGACCATCTTGACCTTCCTAAGTTGGAATTCAAGTATCACTCTAGGTGAAATATCAACCAACACCCTATAATCCCATCCCTATAGAACCTCTCAAGAACCCAATATTGCTCTATATGAGGTATAAAGTTCCATCTAATAGATTCTATCCTCGGCACTTCACATGAAGCTCTAGTATCTCCCTTAGAATAATAATAAAATTTACATTGGGTCCATCCATGGAATTATCATAAGAATCCATGTATCACTCAACATATAAATCTATCCTCGATGTGTCCATCCATGGTATCCCTCAATGGATCCATGTACAACTCGTGGCTTAATCACATTTAACCATTGAGTCCACCCATGGTATCCTAAGGTGGATCCATGTATTACCCAAGGTGTAAAGGTCAATAGTCACATGAGTCCATCCATGAAATTAAAATTTAAATCCATGTATCACCGAAGGTTGTTTATTATTTAACTGATTCAATTCCTTTTAAACATTTCATTTAACATTCCAAGGTCAAAACCAAGATCATATAATATCAAAATCACCTCAAAGGGTGACTCAAACATTGGCCAACCTCATAAGTCTTGGCCTCTCATTTACTAATGTGGTCATAACAAGATAAAGAGCTTCTCATGCTTAATCAATTCATTACATATCATGGTATCAGTATAGGTCACATGGGAATTTTTGTATATAAGGCATCACATGCATAAAGAATCCATCTCAAGACATAAACTCCCTTTAGCTCACATGGGATTAGAAATTCAAGGGTCATTAAAATACTCACATGTCCATTTTTAATATAACAATACTAACAAGCCTATCAAGCTATCACATGGATTAGTTATCATATAACTCACATGGTAAAATTAACAATTAAGGCAATTCCATCCAATTGCATCAATTCATAGAATGTCCTATTTTTAACTCACATGGGAAAGGCTAAACAAGGAAAACCAGCTTAATCAAGAATCAATATACTTGGGTCTAGGGGAAAATAGTCCATCCCATACCCTTAATTAATTTAATTTACAATTCATAAATTTGGAATTTAGTTCATAAAAAAATTCGCATTTTGAAATCCCATGACATGGGTTAAAGAGAATGCCTCATAGGCTTCCAAGGCTAAAAGTCATCAAAGGTCCATTTAAATAAACAACACCCAAAGGGGTGGTTTAGTCAATTTATAAAACCTATAAAAAGCATGATTAATCATCTTTAACTGAATAAGGAATATCTATCAATTCTAGGATTTAAATTCAATTTAGGTGATGCCCAGAAAATGGTCATGTGACACGCCGGCATATATAAACAATCCAACTTTTAATGAAAAGCACATGACCACCTACCTTAGTCTTGTTCTTGATAACTTATCAAGTATCAATCCCTAATTCATCCTGGTTTGGAATAAATCTAAATAATGGATGAAGAACAATA
The DNA here is from genome assembly GCA_963277665.1 of Viscum album. Lineage (NCBI taxonomy): Eukaryota > Viridiplantae > Streptophyta > Magnoliopsida > Santalales > Viscaceae > Viscum > Viscum album. Next base: position 595,611,934 of record OY728134.1, on the reverse strand, counting down.
AATTAAGGCAGATGAGCCTAAATCCAAATAGCATAGTTGATATCTAGAAGAATCAAAAAAGTATATAAAGGAATTAGGGCCTTACCATTATGGATCCAAGGAGACAAACCACACTCAAGTCATAGTATGACTAAAGAATGGATCTAAAATCCTATAATAGTCAAAGTTGAGAGCTTCCTTTATCCTCCCTTATTTTCTGGGTTAAAGAAGATCTCAAAATAAATTTTTAAATAATTTATAATTTAACTAAAAAATCTAAAATTTTCTACGCATCAGGGCTTTCATGGTTTACCCACACTGTTTTTTAAACTATCTAGAAACCATGAACATATTCCAGTATGCTTGGGTCATAGTGCACATTTACCCCCACATAGTTTATAAACCATGCAAAAACTATTCTAAAACCCTCTGTCAAAGTCTTCTAAAAATTTTAGACCTTCTGCATGGTCATGTAGTTACTCTCTTATGGTTTACCCAAACTGTGCGGCTTGTAAAACCCCAGTGTCTGGCCATGCATGGTTTAGTCAAACTGGGTGGCCTAACATGCATGGTTTTCATAAACCATGGGCCTGGCTAAAAACACCCAAACCATGGGTTATAGGCTCCGAACCAGCCTCGGATACCGCAGTGGCCTCTATGACCCCAATAGGCATCAACCTTATGCAATATCTAAACATTTAAACATATAAAAGATGGAAAAAAGATATTTTTACCTTAAAGAAGAATCGAGTTCTTAAAAACTTCCCCCCTTAAAGCAATTTGTCCCCTAATTTCCCTTCTAATAGTGGTGAAGCATGATATGAGAACAAATCTAGCCATTGTGATCGTACATCGGCCTCCCTCTCTCGTGTCTCATCCTTTACTCAGTCGTTCTGTCATAGCACCAGTACTAAAGGAATGGATTGGTATTAGTGAACCTTCATTCTACAATACATAATTCGTATAGCATGTTATTCAAAGGATGGATCTACTTATAATTCAACCTCTTCATTATGAAAAACATGAGACAATTCTAAATAGTACCTTTGCAGCTGAAAAACATGGAATACTTCTTTCATAACTCGGTACCTCTAAGGTAATTGCAACCGATAGTCTATCGGCCTGAACCTCTCCAAAATATCGAATGGCCCGACGTATCTCAGTGAAACCTTACCCTGTCTCTTAATCATCTTGTGTACCAACCTCGATGAAACATGAAGGAATACTCGATACCTGACCTCAAACTCAAGATGTATTATTTGGAAATCGATGTATCATTTTTATCAAGACTATGTAGTAGTCATTGACTTCCAAGTCAACTACACCTGCTCAGTGGTCTCCTAGACAAGATGACGTCCCTGCATAGCTTACTCTCCTGCCTCTAGCAAAAACATGGGTGGTCAGCATGGCCTATCGTATAAAGACCCATATAGAACCATTTGAATAGTATCCATAAATCTATTTTTATATGAGGAATCAACCAAGGGTGTATGCCTCTCCCAAGAGCCCCAAAAATCTAGGACATATGCTAATAGAATTTCCGCAATAACCCAAATCATGCACTCCAACTGGTCATCTGTATGGGGGGGTATGTTGTGCTTAGAATCACCTTAGTACCCAACACCCTCTGTATCCATTTCCATAATCGATAGGTAAACCGGGAATCCCTATCTAAAATTATAGAATGTGGGACCCCATGTAGTCATACTATCTCATGGATATACAACCTCCCAATCCCATCAACTGAAAATGTCTCCTTCATATGTAATAAATATGAAACGTTCTTGAGCCTATCAAAAACAACTCATACACCATTATTAGCTCAAGGAAACCTTAGTAAATCGGTCACAAAGTCCATTTTTGCATCATTCCACTTCCACTCAGGAATGGAGAGCTGCTATAAAAGTCTGAATGGTCATTATTGTTCCATCTTCACCTACTAACAGGTGGAACATCTCATGAAAAAACTAGCTACATAACTTTTCATACCTGTCCACCAATACTACTGATGTAAATCCCAATACATCTTGGTGACACCAGGATGCACTACCCAAACTAAAGCATGAAAATACCACATCATCTCATCAATCATGTCTAAAGAGACCCATATGAGACCATGTACTCAAAGGATCTCAACATTTCCTACAATCCATCCAAGATGAGGGTCCTCACATGCCACACTCTCCTGTAGAACAAGTCCTTGAGAGTATAATAATTGCATTATCCTCACTCTATCCATCAGGGTAGAGCTAATAAATAAAGATAAAAGAAAATTATTTCCTTGACTATCATGTACCTCCAAATTCATCTCATAGAACAAATCCATAAGCTTCCACTCACTACTATCCGGTTGCACTACCTATATCTGAGTCCTCCTGCACAGTGCATCATCCAATACATTTCCATTACTATGTGTGTAGGTAAGCTTGAACATGAAAGAATGAAGGTATTAGACCCACCATCATTGTGTCATATTCACATCACACTGTTTAAATATATACATGAAGATTTTTTAGTCTAGGTACACCACAAAATACTCTCCTAGTAAGTAATGTCTCCAACAGTGCAATGTGTGACCAATCGAAGCTAACTCGATATCACGTGTTGAGTAATTCCTCTCATGTGGCCTTAGCTACCGAGACCCGTACACGATGAATCAATACCCATATAAAAGAACTACTCTCAACCCAATACCTGATGCATTATAGTACATAGTGGAACTCCTATCTGTATATGGTAGAATCAGTATCAGACCTGAAGTAAACCTCCCTTTTAGCTCCTAAAATACTATCTCACTGGAATCTATCCACACATACTTCACACCCTTCTTAGTCAAGCCCATCAATGGTTCTAATAAGCGTGAAAATTATGGTACGAAACACCTGTAGTAACCTGTAATCCCTAATAAACTTTGTACCTCAAAGACATTATTGGGATGATCCTAAGAAACTATAGCTTTTACCTTCTCTATATCCACTGATACCCTTGTATATGAGATGATGTGACCCATGAATTGAATCTAATCTATCCATAAGTGAAAAATTGTGAGCTTAGGATATAACTGATTCTCTCTTAGTGTATTCAAAACAATCACAAGATGTTTGACATGGTCATGTCTATTGTGTGAATACACCAAGATATCAACCACAAACCCACAAAAAATGAATTGAGGTATGGCTGGAACAATCAGTTCATCAGTACCATGAAGATTGATGGCACATGTTTTGGACCGAACGTCATAACCAAATACTCATATAGATCATACCTACTCTGAAAGGTTTTATGAGGTATGTATAATGGTCTAAAAAGCACCTGATGGTAACCAGATCTCAAATAAATTTTTGAGAATACCCGAGCTCCTCAGACATGGTCTAAGAGATCATTTATCCGTGGTAGAGGATACCAGTTGTTAACCGTCAACTAGTTCGATGTCTGATAATCCAGACATAGCCTAAGGGTATCATTCACCTTTTTCACAAAAAGGACAGGAGAACCCCATGAAGAAGAACTGGTTTAGATGAAACCCTTTACCTCTAAATCCTCTATCTAACTCTTGATCTCTTCAATCTCAGTAGTATCCATCCTGTAAGGAGGAATGGATACTGGTACAACTCCTATCACTAGCTTGATAGAGAACTCTACCTCTCTCAGTGGAGGTAATCCTGATAAGTCATCTGAGAAGACATCCCTGAAATGATCAACCACTAAAGGTAAATGATTCTAATGTGTTCCCTAATCATCCAGACATAAACTCTCAATATGGGTTTTCATCCTTTATATCCCATTATGTTGTAGTCCATCTCGACTCTCCTAGACATCCCATTCACCTTTGTGAATAAACTCGATGCCCTCTAGTGATGTGAAAGTCTCCCTCTAGTGATAGAAATCAACATAAGCTCGATAAACTACGAGCTAGTTCATACCAAGTATGACGTCAAACCCTATCATCTAGAGGACATAAATTCTCCAAAGGAAGTGGCACCCACTAATCTCAAGGGTCACTCTTTGCACTATAATACACCCTTTGTTCTAATCCTCGATGGAGTATCTAGTGTCATAATACCCTCACAAAACTGAACACTAAGACCAATGTACTCCACAACAATAAAAGATATAAAACTATGTGAATCCCCTATATCAAAAAGTTTGGAAGATACAGTAGAGGCTAGTAGAATAGTACCTCTAATGGTATAAGGTCCAGGATCCTGCTCTTGATGGGTCTATTACATTGCATATGCATGGCCTATATCATGGCCCTATGACACTAACTAGATAACCTTATCTGATCCACCCTACTATCACTGTGGACCTGGGGTCTAACTACCCTATCCATAACCACCACCACCGGATGATAGTCCTGATATACCTTATCTCCATGTTTAGTGAGAAGCTGCTGACCCTAATCCTGAATATGGAGTTGGTACAGACCCTCTCTCACTGGCTTCTGGTAGAAACATTTTACAAAAATATAGTAGATGGTCCATATTACCTCACGAATGGCACTCGATTGGGTCTCATGTACACTGTTTCCTTGTATGTCCCATCCTACAACACTAGTAGCACCTTAGCTGGCTACCTGAAGAGTTGTTCTGACTACTAGTATCACCATATGGAAGCTCCAGATCATGCTTCCTACTATCGTTTGATGCTATACTAGACCTAGATACTGAACCTCCCTAGATCACAACTCCATATTCTCTCATGTTATACTCTGTAATCCTCCCTAGATCACAACTCCATATTCTCTCAGGTTACACTCTGTAATCAGTACTTGATTCATTATGCCTAACACATTAGTCAACTAGAAGTCATTTACCTGTGATCAAATGTCTTATCTGAGACCATCCACAAATCATTTGGATTTTTATAACTCATCACCCATTAGAATACGTGTAACACCCCAAGATTCAAAGGAATTTATTTTCTTTAAAGTAATTCAATAACTTGCGCTACACGCAACACTGAGTTCGAGCACACCACGACTTACCAAACTTGCCGTTCAAAAAGTAGTTATGAATAGTATTAATTGAATTTTCAATTTTATATACTCCATATAATTTCATAATTCATATTATGTGTTTCTTATAAATAATATAAGAACAAATTCATTTTTCAGATAAAAGAATTATTTTTCAAAAAATGAAATTTTACCACCTTTTAACAGAAAACCCTTTTTAAAACCGATATTTGAAACTTTTATATATTCATTTTAATGAAATTAAATTCTTCCTTAGAATCGGGACATAAAAATTTATTTTGGATAATTTTTTGGTACTTTTCTAATAAAATTCATATTTTGATGAATACTGAAAAATACTAAATTTTAATTGAAAAAAAAAATTAATCGAAATAATTGATAGTGTTAAATTATGAATTTGAATGGTTTAGAAGTATAATTAGATTATATTTTTACCATTTAATACAATTTATGTCATTATAAGTAATTTCACATTTAAATTTGACATAAACACAAGTTAATATTTTGATAGTTTTTACTTTTTAAAAATCCACTTTTCGGTTTTGACAACGGGAATTAATTTTAAATTAATTAATGAAACCTCTATGTTTTAAATTTGATAAAATAGAATTCATTTTTAATTCATAATATCAAAATTATCTTATGCTAAATATTTCGTATTTTACTGAAAACATTCATTTTTTTATGAATAGTGAAAAACACTCTGTTATTGTTTAAAATCAACTTTTTATTTAAATAATTATTTATTTTATTTAAATTTATTTTAGTTCAAAATATATATATAATACCTATATAAGTTCAATTTAATTCATTGGAGTAATTTCATAATAAAATTAGATGTATAAAATTTTATTGATCTTTTTACCGTCTTTTACCCATCTTCAAGGAGCATTTGCAAATTTGTATAAAACATAATTTTACCACTTCTTTGAATTTAATTTCAAAAATCCGAGAGAAACAGTTAATATCAGTAAGTAAAATGCGGTTCAATAAGATGAAAATATTTTTTAGTGAATAGTAACTTTTGACTTTTATTTACCACGGTTAAAAGTAAATAGGGTACTTAAAGGTAAAAATGATATTATAATTACCCTAACACGTATCCTAATTCTATTGGATAAGTGTAATTTGACCAAAAAAAACCTTAGAAATAAAATATGATCCTTTAGATCCACTTGGATTAGATTAGGACATTTATTATTATTTTATTTAAAGAAGAGTTAAAAGTATTAAATTCAATGTTTATTAACTAAACCATTTTTAATATAGGGTTATACATAAGATAAATTCGACTATAAATATTCAATAAAAAAATATTTCCTACATAATGGTATTTTATTTATAATTTTTAGAGGTTAAATAATTAAATTTATTTATGACACAATGATGATTCATTAATTACCTTCTTAATGAAATATTAAAATAGTTTATATTATAAATATTAAAATAAATAGAATTTAAAAGTTTTGATTCCATCAAAAAAAATTTATAGCTTAATACGACATGTTAGGGTTGATTAGAAAAAAAATCTAAGTGATAATGTTGTTATGAATTTCACAAAAACAAAATACCTAATAGTTTCAAATTGACATAACTTAGTTTTTAAAACAAATACTATATTATTGGTTGATATAATATTCCTAAAAATATAAGGTTTGGAAAAAGGTATCAAATAATTTTATATATGGCATTAATAAACCACTTTAGGTTCTCTTGGAAGTTTATAGTATATTTATTAACCATATAGTGTAAGAATACAAGAAGACACGATAAAAGTTAAACTATTTAACTAAGAGTTAAAACTAAAAGATAAGGTTAAAATGGTAAACGAAACTTGTCTAAAACCTATTGGTTGAAATTATTTCAACCCATCCCCACCTTAGTTTCTAAATAAATTATTTTGGAGCCATTATAAACTGAAAATGATTTTATTATAAAATAATATTTCAAACTTTTCCTAAAGTGACCCTCACCTCTCTTATAAAAAGGGTACTTTTCCTTATCTTAATTTCACACCTCCAAAGACATTTGTCTCGGAAAAACCCTGCCCAAATATATTCTCAACTTCCATAACTTAAAACTATAGGACTTACTTTGATCATAAATCCAACCTAATGATCCCTTTTGATCAACTCAAAAGGAAACACCCGAAGAAGAGGTAATAATTTCACCACCCTCTTTCAAGTTCTTTTCTTCTTCCACTTCCCCTTTCTTTTTTGTTTTCATACCGAAATAATAAATCCAGTACCTTATACATACTATGATGTTATTATAAATATGTTACAACCATATGTTGAGTCAATAAGGTTTTCCTTATGACTTTTCCATTCCTTCTTGTTTTGAAAATCACAAACACCTTATACTTAAGCAAATATAAATTTTACCTCCATAAGGAAAATTTTCTTCTTTAAGGAAATTTACCCTAACCTAGGTTTTCTTATACATAGCAATATTTTTCTTAAGAACAAAAACCGGATTCATACCCAAAATCCCAGAATTCATATAATGTCAAGATTTGGAGCATTCTGTTTTTAGGATCTGAATTCTGGATGAGAACTGTAATGAAGTTCCAATCCAAATTCTGGACTCCGAACTTTCATGAGTTCGACTCCAAACTCTTATGAAGTTCGACTCCAAACTTTCATGAGTTCAACTCCGAACTCTTATAAAGTTCGACTCAGAACTTTCATAAGTTCGACTCCGAACTCTTATGAAGTTTGACTCTGAACATTCATGAGTTTGACTCCGAACTCTTATGAAGTTCGGCTCTGATCTTTCATGAGTTCGACTCTGAACTCTTATGAAGTTCGACTCCAAACTTTCATGAGTTCGACTCTGAACTCTTATGAAGTTCGACTCCGAACTTTCATGAGTTCGACTCCGAACTATTATGAAGTTTGACTCCAAAATTTCATGAGTTTGACTCCGAACTCTTATCAAATTCGACTCCGAACATTCATGAGTTCGACTCCGAACTCTTATCAAGTTCGACTCCGAACTTTCATGAGTTCGACTCCGAACTCTTATGAAGTTCGACTCCGAAATTTCATGAGTTTGACTCCGAACTCTTATGAAGTTCAACTCCGAACTTCTACAAGTTCAGATTCTAAACTCTGGTGAAACCAGACTCCGAATTCCTATAAAATAGAATCCGAACATTTCTTAACATAGACTCCGAATTTCATTTTGGTTAGACTCCGAACTTATAATTTTCTTACACTCTGAATTTTTTGTATGGATTTTTATTACATATGATTCATTACAAAACGATGTCGTGCATTCAGTTATACATGGTTTGTTATTAAATTATTTCATCCATTCTATTTCTAATTAACCGTTGGTTGAGTTACATGTGTACAAGACCCTCCAAATTTCATGGAAAATATGACCGTTGGAGATGGAGCCGATCGAGCCTATAAATAGGAGCTCATTTGAAAGTGCTCAACAACAAGTCGATTGATCTAGAGATCACACACTGTTAAGGTGATTTCTAGAGAGAGAATCTTTTCATGCTTTGTGTGTACTGAACCGCTCGTTCAGATTTCTTCGTGCGACTCCGAATGTTGGTGATTACAATCGAGGACTTATGGGGATAGGAAGACAGAGGTGCCGACTACCTTGAAGTTTGAGGGCTTCCTTGCTGAGGAAGAGAGAGGTTCCAACTACCTTGAAGTTGAGGGCTTGAGGGGATAGAAAAATAGAGATTCCAATATTTGTATCGAGGACTTACCCTGGTGTGGGTAAGACAGACTTTCTTGAAAGTATAAATCAAGGGACCTTTATCCAAGGTTGTTGGATACCCTTCTCTTTGGGTTAAAATACTTATATCTTGTTACTTGTAGTTTTACTACTTTTCTTTTCCACTGCACTTTTTTATTGTAAGGGAAGAATAACCTTATTATATTTTCTTACACTTATACTCTGATTAGTTTAGATTCTATACGCTTTAAGGTAGAATCTCATATTGTAAACTTTAGTTCCAATTCTCCAATTGGTGTTATAAGTGTTGTGAAGTTTCTTAGTTTAACTTTGTTAAACTTAGATCTTTACTTGACTAAGGAAATTTTTACAGTATACAATTCACCCCCCTCTTTTATATTGAGCATCTACATCGTTATATAGATCCTACACCATATTCGTTATTCTATCCATCCTATAAATGACAAAGTCACCATAGGTGCATACGTACCGCTTACCGTCTCCACGTCATGGTGTAGTTTGTTATTCAAACACTTAATTATTTGGATGGGTATAATAATGAGTATAACTAATCTAAATAATAAATATAACATGTTAATTATTTTTTATATATGATATACCATCCAATTATATACTATTTCACTATCAATATAATGATATTGTCGCTCGTGTGTATGTACGGCTTATCGTCTCCACAAACGCGATGAGATTCATTCCCCATCGTAATCATTCAAGAATAATTTTCATTTTATGATTAAAAATAATGTTTAAGAACTTAATATTATTCTATATATAAATAAAATACAGCATATACATAACAAACAAGACTTATGTAACAAAACATATTAAGGAAAATGAATCAGTTAACAACAAAGACAATGATACTACTGATATATCATTAACAAAGAATTATTAGAAGATCATATATGATATCATATTTATGTATTTGGTTATTTTATAATTTAATAACAATTATTTCACCATTATACATGAGTTTAACCTACCCTATACGAAGGAAAAGTACAAGGTAAGGGGTTTCTTATCTCACTTTTAATTTCATGATATTTCTGTTGTTCACCACTTATTTATTGAATGTGGTGTATTTTATACTGCCACTTGATATATATTATCATGATTATATTTATATTCATGGACTTATGTAATTCATTTGGTGGTTATTAACTTTTGGTCTTACGACTCGATTGATTGCAACGTGGTAAGGGGTTTCTTATCTCACTTTTAATTTCGTGAGATTTCTATTGTTCACCACTTATTTATTGCATATGGTGTATTATGTACTACCACTTGATATATATTATCATGATTATATTTATATTCATGGTATTCTGTGATTCATTTTGTGATTATTAAATTTTGGTCTTATGACTCGATTGATTACAACGTGGTAAGGGATTTTCATCTCACTTTTATTCTCGTAAGATTCATGCTATATTTTCCACTATAACCTTTTGTGTGGTGTATGTGCTTCCCATGATTGTATTGTTTGAATTATATAATTTAATTTATGGGTATTAACATTATCATTGGTCGATCCTTCTTTAATGGGGTGTATGTTTCTAAAGTTACCAAATCGGTAAGGTAATTTCAAATTTTAGTTTCCACTCATTCGGTTTTACGCAAACTTCATTGATTACTTTACTCCAAGATTATGTGTGAAATCACTATTTATTTAATTATGTAGTAATTTACACTCCCCTTTGTGTGGATATACTTTTTATATGCATAATAATTCCATTTATAAATTCTCAATTCATCAATATAAACTTTATAAGATTAATTTTAACACAATTTCTATTCCTTGAGTTAAACATCCAAGACATTGGTGTTGTTTTTACAAGAATATGTGTGAATTTCCTCTGATTGATTTACACTAAATATTCAATCATATTGAGTGTATTTATATTTTTCACACATAATTATGTCATTGATTTATCCTTAACCTAAAGATACAGTCTTTATAAAGGAATTCATCTCAACTTACATTCCATTGAGACTTCTTTGTTGTTATGTGCCAATTCACATTTATTTGGTGTATATACTGTACCTTGACCTAGTACATCATGAAACCCTTTATTATCATGATATTATAAAGTTTTTATTACCTCAATTATTTGTATTCAAGTGTCTCTCATTTGGTTAGGAACTCTTACTAAAATATCATTTTATATGTTTTAAAAATTTATTCTTCTAAATCTTTATCATTAATGTCCATGTTTTAAAAATGGTTTTAATGTTTTATTTATATGGACATTAATGTTTTAAAATTGAAATTTCTTTTAAAAGTTTCAAGGTGGTATGGGACACTTTGATTCAAAAAACTATTTTAAACAGTTTCTTCATAAATAGTGATACTTTTAAATGTTTTCATTAAAAATGGATATTTCTCTCAAAGATTTTTACTGATCACTTTCAACTATGTCAATATCCTTTACGCGGTATTAATCTTGATCAAGGTTGATTTATTATGATACAAATATTTCATACAGTATTGAAGGTTTTGTGATATATTTGACTGTGTATGTGTTATTTTTATACCATTCATGTTTTATGGATAAAGTATTGACATTTCATATGCTAGTTTTAATATGAATGTTTATGTTATGTTTAAACATTTTCATATGAGTAATGAATTGGACTTAGTAAGTGATGGTTGGAGCCCTCTATAGCTCCTTGATGCTTCGGTAGGTCTCATGAGACAAACTAGTGTCTTAGCATAAGGCCTTGACAAAATCTTATTTGTAGTATTGGCATAAGGCCTTGACAATGTGATTATGAAGTCTGGCATTATGTATTCAATCATTATGAAATTGGATATTGATATTACCTGTGATTATTCGACTAGTATAATATAAATGTGAATAAATAAATGGCATTATCTGATTTATCTTTTCCATATTATGCTGAAGTTTAAGTTTAAAAGGCTTGTGTTCTAGTATTATACATTGCCTTAAATGTTTATTCTTATTTATGACAGTTTCCGCTATATCGTTATCCTTACTAAGTATCTAAACTCACCCCTTTATTATGTTTTATTTTTCATAGGATGCAAGAACTATATTATGATTAACCTGCAGGAATATTCTAAGGGATATAAGAGTGTTCGAAGGGGACAAAATGTTGTTTTTTTATTTCGTGATGTAATGTAAAACTTATGTATGTATCTAGTACTTACAAGGATAATAAACTAATCGGTCTTTCGGGACATGATTCCTTGTATCATGCCTATGTTATGTAAATATTAACCGATTCTAGGTAACTAGGGTTGGGGTGTTATAGTTGGTATCATAGGAAGTTTAGTACAAACCCTAGAAGCTAGATTTAGAAAAAACTTTGATTTGGAAACACTACCCTAAGATAGACATTGAGGATTAGTATAGAAGAACATCCAACATTTTTGGTAATGTAAATATTGTCTGGTTTTTCCAAGAAATACATCCCTGTCTGGATACGATCAGGTAGAGGCGGCTCTGGCCTAGATGTACCTAATAGTGAAAACTCCAACAAGGAGTTTTGGGCTTGACTCAGGGTACCTTGGTACACGACAAAGGGCATTTATGCACTCTTGGTTACGACACTCTTGGGGGATATGCTTAGGATAATTCACATTTTCTTTACAAACTCATTTGAAGGATTTTAATATAAGATGAGAATAAATAACCTTGGTTAATCATAAGGTGTTTTAGATTAAAAATAACATGTAATGATATTCTCTAAATGATTTTATGACTCACATTATGCTTTCTTGTGTTAGTCAGTGGCTGGATTCCAAGGAAGTCATAGTAACATTGAACATGATGTAAAAGGTGGGAACGATGGTGGAAATGAGCAGCAAAATAGAATTTTGATAGGTTTAAAATATATGATGTTCATGTTGAATTAGTTTTCGAAAAATATGATCCAAAACATATATATTAACCAACTCTCGGACTCAACAAAGAACAGAAAGGCGGTGAAAGATAAGATCTCCAGTAGTGGAGACCATGGAGAAAAGAAATATAGATTTCCATTTTACAGGAAATGTTGAAGGAGACACCTAGGAAATTGTCTCAATGGAATAAAGAAATGCTTTATGTGCGGGAAAGAAGGACATAAAGTAAATAATTTACAAGGAAAAATGAAGAGTACTATGGAAGAAAATAAAAATGATCTCAAGAATCCATTTACAGTCATTTTCCATAAATGTACGAGACCAGGGCATTACCTGAGTGAATGCCAAATTCTATAGGATAACCTCTTGGTCAAGTAAAAACATATGTGGAAATAAATGGATCTGTAAATGCTTAAAAGTATTAGTGATCTTTGTTGATGGGATTACTTTGGAAGACTTTTCTCTTGTATGTGTAACCCTACAGTTTGTTATGTGAAATAATTATCTTTTCTATTGTTGATATAGCTATAAATAACCTTTTGGGTTTATATGATCCTTTAATTTGAGGAAATTACAAGTTATTAAATTTTGGAATTAAATGCGAGGTATAAGATAACATTTGTGGTGAAATTATGTTATGGTTATTTTGATGAATTTATGTAATTTTTGGAATGTTATAAAATATAGTTTTTGAAAAAGGACAACACATAGACTGTGTGACAACCCGTCGCATCGGAAAAAGCTATGGGAATTGAACCCACAACCAGAGTGCGATTGGGATTTATCGCCTACCACTAAACTACGTGAAGTACCTGGTTAGTGTGACTAATTATTTTTGGTTAAATTATTTTATTGATCAATAATAAGTTGATTTGGGATCTTATGTCTTATCAAATGGATATCCTTAGTATAGGAAAATGATTTGGTGATTAAGTGATAAATGTTATTTTGGAAGACATTCTCTCTATTGGGAACACTATATACCTAAGGAAAATAAAATGCTATGGCATTTCATTTGAGGAGTAATGGTGGATTTTTATCTATGTTTTTATTGTGGATTTATAGTGATTTGGTTTATTTATGGAAATGATTAACCTATCATAGAGAACATGTGATTAGGTTAATTACTTTTAAGTATGTGACTTTAAGAATAGTCGATGTTATTTGGATATACAATTTAACGTGGAAGACTATGTAATCAAATTATTCTAAGTTTTGGGTTTCAATATTAGTATGGATTATATTAAAGGATTTTAAGGACAATTGTTTATTGAATGGTATTTATTGAAATTTGGGTATGGTTGGTTTAAATTTAGAAATTAAGATTAATATTTATTTCTCTAAAGGATTATCCTTTTGGGGATCATCTGATCATGTACTAACCATTTTGGTTTTGGTTAATCTCTAAAGACTAGGTAAATATACAGTTTATCCTTTATGAATCATGTGATTCTCTAGAAGTTGATTCTAGTGCTTCAGGTGTGACCAAGTCATCTTGAATACACATCATTTAAAAAAAAGATGATTTAGTGGTAAAGATTTATTAAAGGATGAAACTATACTTAAAAAGTAAGTATATCTCTTTATGTTCTTAGTCAATCTCATAAATAAATTCCTCAACTTTATTAAATGGAACTTAAAACAAAAAATGTTGTCCGTTTACTTTTCCTACTAGGAAACTAATTATCGTTTATCCCATCACAAGTTAATGGTTTTCTTGTTGTTAAATTTCTCCTGATCATGTTTTCTATCTCTCTCCATCAGAACTTGGCACTTATTTTATCTTCCATATCCATGTTTTCCTATATGGAATCTTAGTGTGGGTTATCTCAGGTGACCTTTGTACTTATCTTTCTTTCTTTTAAGTTATAGTTTTATTGACTCTTTTTCCAATGTGGGACTATCAAAGAAGTTCCCAAGCCCAATTTTAAAATTGAGAGGATGAAATTTCCAAAATGTGGGAATAATGTAACACCACAAGATTTCATAGTAAGTTATTTTCTTTAAAGTAATTCAATAGCTTGTGCTACACGCAACACCGAGTTCGAGCGCACCACGACTTACCAAACTAGCCGTTCAAAAAGCATTTGTGAATAGAATTAACTGAATTTTGAATTTTATATACTCCATATATTTTTATAATCCATATTATGTGTTTCTTATACATAATATAAGAACAAATTCTTTTTTTAGATAAAAGAAGTATTTTCAAAGAAATAAAAATTTACCACCTTTTAATGGAGAACTCTTTTTAAAACCAATATTTAAAACTTTTATATATTCAATTTAATGAAATTAACTTTTTATTTAGAATCAGGATATAAAAAATTTATTTTGGATAATTTTTTGGTACTAAACTGATAACTTTCATATTTTGATGAATACTGAAAAATACTAAATTTTAATTGAAAACAATTTTTTTAATCAAAATAATTTATAGTGTTAAATTAAGAATTTGAATGGTTTGGAAGTATAATTAGATTATATTTTTATCATTTAATATAATGTAGGTCATTATAAGTAATTTCACATTTAAATTTGACATAAACACATGTCAATCTTTTGATAATTTTTACTTTTCAAAAACCCGCCTTTTGGTTTTGATAATGGGAATTAATTTTAAATTAATTAATGAAACTTCTATGTTTTGAATTTGGTATAATAGAATTCATTTTTTAATTCAAAATATCAAAATTATCTTACGGTAAATATTTGGAATTTTTCTGAAAACATTCAATTTTTATGAATAGTGAAAAACATTGCGTTATTTTTTAAAACCGAATTTTTATTTAAATAATTATTTGTTTTATTTAAATTTATTTTAAGTCAATATATATATATATAATACCTATATAATTTCAATTTAATTCATTTGAGTTATTTTATAGTAAAATTAGATGTATAAAATTTTATTGAACTTTTCACCGTCTTTTACCCATCTTCTAGGAGCATTTGCAAATTGTCATAAAACTTAATTTTACCGCTTCTTTGAATTCAGTTTCAAAAATCTGAGAGAAACAATAAATATCAGTAAGTAAAATTTGGTTCAATAAGATAAAAATAATTTGTTGGTGAATAGTAACTTTTGACTTTTATTTACCATGGTTAAAAGTAAATAGGGTAATTAAAGGTAAAAATGATATTATAATTACCCTAACACATGTCCTAATTCTATTGGATAATTTTAATTCGACCAAAAACAACCTTAGTAATAAAATATGATCATTTAGGTCCACTTGGATTTGATTAGGACATCTATTGGGCAAAAATCTCTCAAGGTAACATTGCAGTATTTTTGGGTTGATTGTGTTTGTTGACAAAGCAGGTTTCCATGGAGAATTGTCAAGTTCCAGAGAATTTGTTGAAAAACCATGTTGACAAAGAAATATGACAAAGGAAAGGACGATCTGGAGGCGGTATAAAAGAGCAGTACAAGGTGACGTTGTTTCCCAGTGTTTTCCAAATTTTTTGGGTCCAAAATTTGGAGTTTGGTGAGCATCGCAAAAATAGGATTTCCATGAAGATCATATTTTTATTTGGGAAAGGCATGAGTTTCGCGAAGATGGGATGCATGGATTGGATTTCACGAAGACCATAAAAATGGAGGCGGTGATGCTTCGTGATTACGTCAAAGCTTCGTGAATGACAGATTTGAAGCGCATCGCGGCAGTGAAGGGCTTTGCGAGGGAGCTTCGCGGCGAAGGCGCGAAGGAATGTTGACGGTGATGCTCTGCGATTATGATGAGCACCGTGATCGGAAAATTGCTATGGTGCTTCGCGATTTTCATAGAATTCTGGCGGAAACTTTGGAGCTTCACGATTTGAGTTGACGTGGCATTGACTTCGCGCAGAAAGTTTGAGGGTCGGTGGAATCTCCTATAAATAGAGGCCGACCCCCTCGAGAGAAGTAGAGAGATTTTTCAGAGAAAATCATTTGCTCTCAGTTCGCGAAGGTGGTTCATGTAGCCTGTGTGCTTCGCGAAAGAATAGCTTCGTGACGGCTATTGTAGCTTCGCGAAAGTTGTACGCTCTGCATTGGCTCAGTGAGCTTCGCAAGGGAAGTTGCTCTACAACGACTTGAGCTTTGAGGTAGTGCTTCGCAGTAGTGCTTCGCGAGAGGGCTTCGCGAAAATGCAGGAGATTCGCAAAGGCTTGTTTGAGCTTCGCGAAATTGGTAGCCTAGCGAAGTAGGGTGCTTTGTGAAGGTGTCTCCAAAGTGAATTTCCCAGTGGTTAAGAGGAAAAGTGGTATTCATCAGTGGATGAAAGTTGGACTATAACAAAGCATCCATCAACAGTCAAGGATGCATGTATTGATGCAAATGAATAGACCTACAGGTTTATAAATTGTGAGTGGATTCCCTTCTAGAGCAGTGATCTTAGGAAGAGGAAGAAGGTGATCCTCTCTACTGGCAGTGAGCCAGAGAGAGAGAAATAGGGAGTGACCCTTGGGAAAGTAGTGAGTTGACCCTAAACCTTGTAAAGGCAGTGAGCCTGGGACAGAGTGACTGTTCCCGAATCCTTGTATCCACATCTAGTGAAGATTAGTGGAATTTGGTACGACCAGCAACTTTTCGACGTATGCTCCTTGGACGTAGCCCAGTGAGGGTGAACCAAGTAAAAATCTTTGTGTCTGCCTATTTTCTTCCCTACATTGCATTCAAAGCATCATCATTAGATAAAGAAGTAAAGAAGCGATCATAGTTTACACACAATAGAAAACAAAGTGACCCTTGTAATAAAGAGGTCAAGATCCAGTGGGGTAGGAAGAACTTTGAAAAAGAATATACATACCCTGATTCACCCCCCTCTCAAGGTATATAGGCCCCTATTGGTCCTAACAATTGGTATCAAAGTGCTGGTTTCTTTTATCAGATTTTTTTTCTTTGACTTGGTGTAGTCAATCTGTGTGGTTGAAGATACAGTTTTCTCTTATCTCAGTCTGCCATGGGAAATGGAAAAGCATCAAAGAAGAATCAGAAGTCAGGTAATTTCCCTCAGTGTGGAAGTGTTTTTGGAAAAAACGTGATTCAACTAAAAGAATCAAACGGCTTACTAAAGGAAGTTCTAGATGAATCTGATAGGGAAAAGATTGATTCAATCAATCATGATGTTGGAATGAGTGAAGTACATGAGCATCAGAGTGATACTAAAACAGAAGAAGAAATTAAAGGAAGAATAGATATGTGAGCTGAGTTAGAGGCTTCTCTTGAGGAGATAGATGTTTGGAGAGCTAAAACAAAGAAATCTAACAAATTTGTTCACGATGCCAAACTCTATATGTAGAAGCAGGAAGAACAGAAGTCTGAGTTGATGGAAGAAATTGAGAAACTCAAGTTATCAACATGAGAGAACTCAGAATCAGTTAGTGATTATAAGCTTAAGATTGAAGAATAGAAAAGCGAGATAGATGGCTTGAATAGAAAAGTGAAAGATCAAGTCAAGTGTATCGAAGAACCTGATATTTCAAGTGACGTTAGAAACACTGATGAAATTAAATCTAAAGATATTCAGATCCATGCACTGGAAACTGAGATCAACAAGCTAAGAAGTTTGAATCAAAGGCTTATTGACGTAGCTACTGATCTGAGGGAGAAAAATGATTCTAAAGATGAAGAATTGCGAAAGAGATCTGCAAAGTTAGAAAAATCAATAGCTGATGTCAAGGGGAAGAATCTAAACACAGACAAGATTCAAAACATGAAATCTAAAAATAATGATCTTGTGACACAGCTTTCTGAACTAGTTCAGAAGAATCAAAAGCTAAAAAAAGAGAATGTATGTTGTTCAGATTCTGTTGAAGAAGAAAAATTGAAAGTGAAGGAGAAAAGTGACATGGTAAAAAATCTCACACAGGAACTAGAAGATGAGATGAATAGCGGAAAGAATCTCAGAAGAGAACTCAATGCCCAAATTGAATCAAGGGATATGAAGATTCAAAAGTTATAAGAAGAGCTAGAATCAGTGAAGAAGGAAGTCGAGAAATCCAATGCTAATGGAAAGCCCAAAATGAAGGATTCCTTACACTTGGTATTTGATTATCCTTCGACAGGTGATGACGAAATGAAAAGAAAATTTTCTATTTCTGAAAAGAGGCAAGAACAAATTTTCTCATCTCAAAGACCATAAAGTATGGGAACAACTGGTATTGGATTTGATGAATCCTCTCCCGTACAAGATAGAAAGAGAGCTGTGAACAATTCCAGATGTGAAAGAAATCCTATAGGTGCTGGAGATAGGCCTAAGAGGACAGTTACAAAAAGTAGTGATGACATGTTATATTTCTGCAGGATTCACAGCCACACATCAAGCTTTTGTTTAGAGGATGATGAATACATATCAGTCTATGAAAATAGAAACTTTTCTGAACCTGAGAATAAGAAGAAGCGTCCTGAGAAATCAGAGAGTAGAGTCTCTCAAAGGAAATCATTCATAAAATTATATTACTGTGGAATAATGGGACACACCATGAATAAGTGTCAGGAAGCTCAGGAGATCAATGTCAGAAGAATAACTCTAGCTACATCAACATCTCGACATAAAAATGATGAAAATAGGTATGTCTTTGATGGAAGATGTTTCATATGTTCTGATCATGGGCATTTGGCCAGAAAGTGCAGTAAGAAGAAAGCAGGGAAGGAAAAGTAACCCAGAAAGAGAATTTTGACTCCAGTGATGCATAATGAAAAATTATACACTAGAAGAAAAAGTGGTAAGGTGAAGAATAGGCTTAGAGTCTTAGGGGGATCACATGGAGCTTAATGAAAGGTGTATCTGTCACCTCCTCTGTCACACTCACAACCACCCTCTAATAAAGAACATGAACATATCTGGAAGAAAAAGGTATGAAACACAATAGTTGTGAGTAAGGAGAATGTACGTTCAGTGGAGGACCCACCACCAATGACAAATAGCGTGGAGACTCATAAATCTGATAAAAGGTAGATAAATAAAGAATGAGTTGAAAAATTCACAAGTCATGTGCCACAGAGTGGACCGGAAGAAAAAGGAGAATCCCTGCAATGGTGGAAGAAGCAAGGGAAGATGACAAGCAAGGAGATTCCTGCTCAGAGAAATAATCAAGGAAAATGGAATTTTGGAAGAACCTCAAAGAAGGAAATGTGTACTAGTGGGTCTATATCCCAAGTGATGAGAAAGGTCGGGCCTACAGAATCTACATATCAGAAAAAGGCTCAGCATGTGGGTAATGAATGCTTAGTCATATGGTCAGAGCAGTTGAAGCTGGTCAGGCAGCTGGAGGAAGCAAGAAAGGAGTGTGATACACTCCAAGAAAGAATAAAAGGGTTGACCCATCATGTTCAACCAATACCCTCGTCTTGAGGATTCAAGAAATGATCCCCTCTCCCTATGTATATAAATGGTATTAACTTATGATTCATGTGTTTCAGGTTCTAGGGAGATACAATCCAAGGGGAAGTGGCATCTAAGGATGCGAAGTAGAGATGTGATATGCTCTACAATTTCAATTGATTCAAATCAGGTACCAGGGTTGAAGAATAAAGGGAGAAACAGAGCACAATAGAATTTGATTGTGTTGTTAACTTTGTCTCTTGTTTCCAACAATGAGTTCCAACTCAGTAGGCTTAGAGATTTCGTTAATGGCTCAATTCCAAGTGGAAGATGAGAATAGAAGAAGTCAGAGAAGAAGAATTTTTATGGGCCTAACTCTAGGAAGTGTTGCATAACATAGGGGGAGCATTCAATAACAGAATCAGATGCAAGATCCATCAAAGAAATAATTGGATGACTCAACTCAGGCATTCCCTATCGAGGGAAGAAAGAAACACAGGAAGAAGTAGCAATAATCATGCTTATTTTTTTTGATCTGACAATGTGGCATCAGCTGACTGCTTTCAGGATACTAAGAAGCTGTGAGAGAAAATCAAAGGTGTTTTAACAAAAATCTGAGAGAATATGTTCAAAGAAATGAAGTCATTAAACAATGACATAGAGAAAGGTATCTGAAAGAAATGAAGCCACTGAAAAATGAGTCAGTGAACAACATCTTGATGAAAGTGTTGGGGAAGAAAGAAACACAGGGAGAGAAGAAGTGGCTGATACTGATTCAGAAGAAGACACTAATGATGAACAAGAAAGTTTCAAGTCTGTGTCTACAAGGAAACCAAAGAGATGAGCTGAAATTCATAGACAGAATATCATTGGTGATCAGTCAGATTCAGTTCAGACAAGGAAAATGAAATCACTGCAGTAGGCATCTTTTCTATCTCAGGTTGAGCTGAAATGCTTTGATGATGCAGTTGAAGATGATAACTGGCTTCATGCCATGAATAAAGAGCTAAATCAGATTGAGAAGAATCTGACATGGGAGATTGTTTCGAGGCCAGCAGATAAGAACATCATCGGGATTAAATGGGTCTTTCACAACAAGATGAACGAAGATGGCATAGTGATTCGAAACAAAGAACTACTGGTGTTCAAAGGATACTCCCAGATTGAGGGTATTAAAGTTGATGAGACATTTTCACCGATTGCAAAGGTGGAGACAATCAGATTATTCATAGCCATTGCAGTGCAACAGAAATTCAAGGTCTTCTAGATGGATTTCAAATCTGCATTCATGAATTGGATTCTAGAGGAAGGAGTTCATATCGAGAAATTAGATGGTTTTCTCATTCATGAGGATGAGAACAAGGTTTTTTGGCTGAAGAATAAATTACATGGGCTGAAATAATTACTAAGAGAATAGTATTCAATGCTAAATCAATATTTGCAGAATCTCTGATTCAAATGAAGCATAGTGAAGGTGGTTTTTAGAAATATGAAGAGAAGGTTCTAATGAGATTTGGAATTGAAGATTCCAAGGAGAAGAAGTCTCTGGTTTCTACTTGGATGAAATCATCAAAAGATGATAGTGGCAGGGTAGTTAATTTCACTAAAAACAGGCAGCTTATCAGCAGTTTGTTGTACTTGACTGCAACAAAGCCTGAAATTGTATTCGCCACATGCCAAACATCGAGATATAAGAGTAATCCCAAGGAAAGCCACATGCTTGCAGTGAAAAGAATAATTTGGTATATCAAGGGCACGGTGTATTTATTCTTGACATATAATGACAAATCTCAGACAGAGTTATTGGGATATACTGATGCAGACTGGGCCGGATCAGCAGATGACAAAAAATCAACATTAGGAGGTGCATTCTATCTTAGTGGATTGTGTATTTCTTGGATAAGAAAGAAGAAAGATTGCATTTCATTGAGCACCGCAGAAGATGAGTATATTGCAACCACTCAAGCGTGCACACAGTTATTGTGGATGAAGAAACATCTTGAAGATATGGGAGTTGAAGTGAAGTCTCCGATCGGAATCCAGTTTGATAACTCAAGTGCTATAAATCTCAGAAAAAATCATGTCCATCACTCAAGGACAAAGAACATTGAAATAAAGTATCATTTTATCAAGGAGAAGGTTGAGCAGGGAATTGTGAAGTTGGAGTATGTGCCTACAGAGCTACAGGTTGTAGACATTATGACAAAGGCCTTACCCAAGTAAGATTTTTAAGGATATCGATTGTCTTTAGGAGTTCATTCGACTCCCCGCACTTGAAATAGTGTGGATGCAGAATCCCCCCCCCCCTCTCCCTGAGGTATGATGTGTTTTCCCTAATGTGCTGATATGTGTTCTCTACTATGTTACAGACTACAAAGGAGTGACCTTTGGGTTCATTGACAAAGGGGGAAAATAGCTATTATTCAAGGGGGAGACAGTGTGGCTATTTGAGAAATCATGATAGATATAGAGAGAAGATGACCAGTGGAGCATCCAGATAGGGGGAGAAATGAGAAAGGGATAGATTTTTAAATCTGATGATGCAATAAGTGATCGATCAAAGAATAGATATCATGACCGCTGAGGATCGTGATAAAAGCAGAAGAGTGAGGTTGGAATGGTGTGAGAAGGTGTCCAGCTATCACGAATTGGTATCAGTGTGGTTCAAAAATTGGTATCAATTTAAGAATTGGTATCAGGTTTGAATCGACAATTGGTGTTTGACATGAAGGGATTCATTGATGAAATTTTCATACTACTCTTGTTTCTCATGCCGAGCATTTCTCATGTGGGATTAGAGTATGTGTTAAGTGGATCCTTGAATGCTATCAGAATCTCAAGAGGTGAATGGAGGTAGCGGCTGTAAGAAGACTAAGTGAGGTATCAACGTGCAGAAAATCATTGTGAGAAGAGTTATAAAGAGTTTTCAACAAACCCAAAGGGGGAGATTGTTGGGAAAAAATCCCTCAAGGTAACATTGCAGTATTTTTGGGTTGATTGTGTTTGTTGACAAAGCAGGTTTCCATGGATAATTGTCGAGTTCCAAAGAATTTGTTGACAATCCATGTTGACAAAGAACGATGACAAAGGAAAGGATGATCTGGAGGTGGTACAAAAGAGCAGTACAAGGTGATGTCATTTCCCAGTGTTTGCCAAATTTTTGGGGTCCAAAATTTGGAGTTTGGTGAGCATCGCGAAAATAGGATTTCCATGAAGATCATATTTTTATATGGAAAAGGCATGAGTTTCGTGAAGATGGGATGGATGGATTGGATTTCATAAAGACCAGAAAAATGGAGGTGGTGATGCTTCACGATTACGTCAAATCTTCGCGAACGGCAGAGTTGAAGTGCATCACGGCGGTGAAGGGCTTTGCGAGGGAGCTTCGCGGAGAAGACGCGAAGGAATTTTGACGGTGATGCTCTGTGATTACGACGAGCTCCGTGATCGGAAAATTGTCGTGGTGCTTCGCGATTTTGACAGAATTCCGGTGGAAACATTGGAGCTTCGCGATTTGAGATGACATGGCGTTGACTTCACATGGAAAGTTCGAGGGTCAGTAGAATTGCCTATAAATAGAGGCCGACCCCTCGAGAGAATTTGATATATTTTTCAGAGAAAATCATTTGATCTCGGTTCGCGAAGGTGGTTCGTGTAGCCTGTGTGCTTCGCGAAAGAAGAGATTTGCGGCGGCTATTGTAGCTCCATGAAAGTTGCACGCTCCACGTTGGCTCAGTGAGATTTGCGAGGGAAGTTGCTCTGCAATGACTTGAGCTTCACGGTAGAGCTTCGCAATAGTTCTTCACGGTAGTGCTTCGCAGTAGTGCTTCGCGAGAGGGCTTCGGAAAAAGGCAGGATCTTCGCGAAGGCTTGTTTGAGATTCGTGAAATTGGTAGACTAGCGAAGTAGGGTGCTTTGAAAAGGTGTTTCCAAAGTGAATTTCCCAGTGGTTAAGAGGCAAAGTGGTATTCATCAGTGGATGAAAGTTGGACTATAACAGAGCATCCATCAATAGTAAAGGATGCATGTATTGATGCAAATGAAGAGACCTACAGGTCTATAAACTGTGAGTGGATTCCCTTCCAGAGCAGTGAGCTTAGGAAGAAGAAGAAGGTGATCCTCTCCACCGGCAGTGAGCCAGAGAGAGATAAATAGGGAGTGACCCTTGGGAAAACAATGAGCTGACCCTAAACCTTGTAAAGGCAGTGATCCTAGGACAAAGTGATTGTTCCCGAATCCTTATGTCCACATCTAGTGAAGATTAGTGGAATTTGGTACGACCAGCAACTTGTTGGCGTATGCTCCTTGGACGTATCTCAGTGAGGGTGAACCAAGTAAAAATCTCTGTGTCAGCCTATTTTCTTCCCTGCATTTCATTCAAAGCATCATCATTAGATAAATAAGTAAAGAAGTGATCATAGTTTACACACAAGAGAAAACAAAGTGACCCTTGTAATAAAGAGGTCAAGATCCAGTGGGGTAGGAAGAACTTTGAAAAAGAATATCCATACCCTGATTCACCCCCCCTCTCAGAGTATATAGGCCCATATTGGTCCTAACAACATTTATTATTATTTTATTTAAAGAAGAGTTAAAAGTGTTAAATTCAAAGTTTATTAACTAAACCATTTTTAATATAGGGTTATACATAAGATAAATTTGACGATAAATATTCATTAGAAAGATAAAAATAATTTTTTACATAATGGTATTTTATTTATATTTTTTATAGATTAAATAATTAAATTTATTTGTGACACAATGGTGATGCAGTATTTACCTTCTTAATGAAATATTAAAATAATTTATATTATAAACTTTAAAATAAATATAATTTAAAATTTTATATGCCATAAAATAATTTTATAGGTTAATATAACATGTTATTGTTTCTTAGATAAATTTTTTTCTAAGTTATAATGTTGTTATGACTTTCACAAAAACCAAATTCCAAATAGTGTCAAAATTGACATAAATTAGTTTTTAAAACAAATACTATATTATTGGTTGATATAATATTCCTAAAAATATAAGGTTCAGAAAAAAAGCTAAAATATTATTATATATGTCATTAATGAACCACTTTATGTTATCTTGGAAGTTTAGAGTATGTTTATTAACCCTATAGTGTAAGAATACAAGAAGACACGGTAAAAGTTAAATTGTTTAACTAAAAGTTAAAACTAAAAGATAAGGTTTAAATGGTAACCTAAACTTGTCTAAACCTATTGTTTGAGATTATTTCGACCCATCCCCACCTTAGATTCAAAATAAATCATTTTGGATCCATTATAAACCGAAAATTATTTTATTATAAAATAATATTTCAAGCTTTTTCTAAAGTGACCCTCACCTCTCTTATAAAAAAGTAATTCCCCTTCTCTTAATTTCACACCTCCAAAGACATTTGGATCGGCCAAAACCTTCCCAAATATCTTCCCAACTTCCTTTATTTCAACCTAGAGGCCTTAATTTTATCAGGAATCCAACCTAAGGAGTCCTTTTGATCAACTCAAAAGGAAACACCCGAAAAAGAGGTAATAATTTCACCACCCTCTTTCAAGTTCTTTTCTTCTTCCACTTCCTCTTTCTTTTTTATTTACATACCAAAATAATAAATCCAGTACCTTCTACATACTTTTATTTTATTATAAATATGGTACAACTATATTCGTTATTCTATCCATCCTATAAATGACAAAGTCACCATACGTGCGTACGTACGGCTTACCGTCTCCACGTCGTGGTGTAGTTTGTTATTCAAACACTTCATTATTTGTATGGGTATAATAATGGGTATAACTTATGTAAATAATAAATATAACATGTTTATGATTTTTTATATATTATATACCATCCAATTACATTCAATTTCACCATCAATATAAAGATATTGTCACTCGTGCGTACGAATGGCTTACCGTCTCCACGAATGCGATGAGATTCATTCCTCATCGTAATCATTCAAGAATAATTTTCATTTTATGATTAAAAATAATGTTTAAGAACTTAATATCATTATTTATATGAATCAAATAAAGCCTATACATAATAAACATGACTTAAATAACATAACATATAAAGGAAAACTAATCAGTTAACCACCAAAACAATGATACTACTGAAATATCATTAACAAAGAAATATTAGAAGATCATATATGATATCGTATTTATGTATTTGGTTCCTTTATAATTTAATAAAAATTACTTCACCATTATAAAGGAGGTAAACCTACCCTATACTAAGGGAAAGTACAAGGTAAGGGGTTTCTTATCTCACTTTTAATTTCATGAGATTTCTGTTGTTCACCACTTATTTATTGCATGTGGTGTATTCTATACTGCCACTTGATATATATTATCATGATTATATTTATATTCTTGGTGTTATGTGATTCATTTTTTGGTTATTAACTTTTGGTCTTAGGACTCGATTGATTACAACGTGGTAAGGGGTTTCTTATCTCACTTTTAATTTCGTGAGATTTATGTTGTTCACCACTTATTTATTGCATGTGGTATATTTTGTACTACCACATGATATATATTATCATGATTATATTTATATTCATGGTATTTTTTGATTCATTTGTTGGTTATTAACTTTTTGTCTTACGGATCTATTGATTACAACGTGGTAAAGGGTTTTCATCTCACTTTTATTCTCGTAAGATTCATGCTATATTTACCACTATTACCTTTTGTGTGGTGTATGTACTACCCATGAATGTATTTTTTGCGTAATATAATTTAATTTATGGGTATTTTCATCATCATTGGATGATCCTTCTTTCATGGGGTGTATGTTTCTTAAGTTACCAAATTGGTAAGGGAATTTCAAATTTTAATTTCCACTCATTCGGTTTTACGCAAATTTCATTGATTAATTTACTCTAAGATTATGTGTTAAATCACTATTTAATTACTTATGTAGTAATTTCCACTCCCCTTAGTGTGTATATACTTTTTATATGAATAATAATTCCATTGATTATTTCTCAAGTCATCCATATAAACTTGATAAGAGTAATTTTAACTCAATTTTTATTCCTTGAGTTAAACATCCAAGTCATTGGTATTGTTTTTACAAGAATCTGTGTGAATGTCCACTGATTTATTTACACTGAATATTCAATCATATTGAGTGTATTTATTTTTGTCACACATAATTATGTCATTGATTTATCCTTAACCTGAGGATACAGTCTTTATAATGGAATTCATCTCAACTTACATTCCATTGAGACTTCTTTGTTGTTATGCGCCAATTCACTTTTATTTGGTGTATATAATGTACTTTGACATAGTAAATCATGAATAACTTTATTCCCATTATATTATAAATTTTTTATTACCTCAATTATTTGTATTCTAAGCATCTCTCATTTGGTTAGGAACTCTAACTAAAATATCATTTTAAATGTTTTAAAAATGTATTCTTCTAAATATTTCTCATTAATGTCCATGTTTTAAAAATAGTTTTAAGGATTTATTTATATGGATATTAATGTCTTAAAATTAAAATTCCTTTTAAATGTTTCAAAGCGGTATAGGACACTTTGATTCAAAGATCTATTTTAAACAACTTCTTGATAAATAGTGAGACTTTTAAATGTTTTAATAAAAAAAGATATTTCTCTCAAAGATTTTTACTGATAATTTTCAACTATGTCAACATCCTTTATGGGATATTATTCTTGATCAAGGTTGATTTATTATGATACAAATCTTCCATACTGTATTGAAGGTTTTGTGATATGTTTGACTGTTGATGTGTTATTTTTATACCATTCATGGTTTATGGATAAAGTATGGACATTTAGTATGCTAGTTTTAATACGAATGTTTATGTTATGTTTAAACCTTTTCATATGAGGAATGAATTGGACTTATTAAGTGATGGGAGGAGCCCGCTATAGCTCCTCTAGGCATCGGTAGGTCTTATAAGACAAACTAGTGTCTTGGAACAAGGCCTTGACAAAATATTATTTGTATTCTTGGAAAGAGGCCTTGAATATGTGGTTATGATGTCTGGAATTATGCATTAAATTTTTATAAAATTGGATATTGATATTACATGTGATTATTTGACTAGTAGAATATCCATGTGAATAAGTAAATGGCATTATCTGATTTATCTTTCCCATATTTTTCTGAAGTTTAAGTTTAAAAGGCTTGTGTTCTAGTCTTATACATTGCTTTAAATGTTTATTCTTATTTATGACAGTTTCTGCTATATTTTTATCCTTACTGAGCATCTGAGATCACCCCTTTCTTATGTTTTATTTTTCACATGATGTAAAGAAGTATATTACGATTAACCTGCAGGAATAGACTGAGGGGTATATGAGTGTTCAAATGGGACACAATGTTTTTTTATTTCATGATGTAATGTAAAACTTATGTCGGTATCTAGTAATTACAAGGATACTAAAATGATTATTCTTTTGGGAAATGATTCCTTGTATCATGCCAATGTTATGTAATAATTCATTGATTTGGGGTAACTGAGGTCCGGGCGTTACAGTAGGTGTGAAGTACTAAAGCTCAGTAAAACAGGCTCAATAGTCCATGAATGATAGAAAACCCTACTCAAAATGTAATAAATACCAGGCTCTATCAACCCTCAAAATATCAGAGAAGACTATATGAAACTCTCTCTAGGAAATCTCCCAATGATGATCAGTCTGGGTGATAACATCTTACCACCTCTTGGTAGAACCATGCAACATGTGCGTAGATAACTTTACCCTCCTATATGGAGGAATATCTAACAGATAGAAGATAGAAAGCATGGAATCTAGACATGACTCCACAGCCTATGGTTTTCCATCCCCCAAAAACATGGGAGAATATTACTACTAAAAATCACGTGTCAACTCTGCCATACTCGGGGTAGGTCGTGGTTCCCCCTAAACAATCTTCATGAACCTCATAAAGAATTTATGGAACTGTGCCTCAACACCTACATCTGGTATAAGAGCTGGTGATGTAGCTACCATATCTGGAGGATCCACTGGTATCCCATGACCCACCACCACAAGAGTTTGATCATTTCCACCCCCTAGTATACAACTAGAGGATGTCATTGTCGAATGACTCTTCAATTCTAAACACATACCTCAGTTCTAGATCATTATCAATGTTCTCACCTTAAAAGGATAGATATCCAAAACATGATAGGTAAAAACCTTCCTCTCTAAGAGCTTACCCCTATTCCTTCCACATGGGTCAGGTCTGGGCATCAAACAAATGAGAGACACTACCAAAATCCCACTCCTAAGGTTGGGTTTGGTCAAGTTCTCTATCACAATCCATTTTATTTTCACTTTCCTTCATAGAAGTATCATTTCAAATTGAGTTCACATTCAAATTCAATGAATTGATACTCATTTCATTTTTATCACATTTCCTTTAAAAATTCAATTTACTGGAATGCCTAATTCTGATTTTTGGGGGCCCAAACTCCCCAAGAATCAAAGCTTGGAATCCACGTATGGCACATCATAACACAATTCACTGTATGGTATAAGCATGATCCACAAAATTCCAACCAAAGAGGGCCTATACACCTCGAGGACCAAATATTTTCATCCATCCATTTCACATTATAAAACATCTCAATATACTTAACACAATAGAAGTCATGTGTATCATAGCACCTATCACAACAGCATGGAATTAGTAATGCATCCTAAATAGCATGGAATAATGCATGTCATAGGTTCCTATATGATGTATGAGATGAAATACCATCATCTCATTGGGTTAAAACACAATAAAACCCCAATTTATATCAATAATAATAGCATAAATCGAGTGCATCACAAAAACAGTTGAATCAATTCAACTGTAACTATCAAATTCTAGAAAATAGAAATTTCTTTTGAGGCAATTTAGATTTTATCTGTATACAGGGTATCTAATATTAG
This sequence comes from Viscum album, assembly GCA_963277665.1. Classification (NCBI taxonomy): domain Eukaryota; kingdom Viridiplantae; phylum Streptophyta; class Magnoliopsida; order Santalales; family Viscaceae; genus Viscum; species Viscum album. The sequence continues at coordinate 595,582,145 of OY728134.1, read as the reverse complement.
GCACATATTATTACCAAACTCCATTTTCCTTCTAACCCCTTTCTATTGTCTCCAAATACTAAAGAAAAATATAAAAAGAATGCCTCTGATACCACTTTGTAACGTCCCAGACTAGGATGCCACTCAATAGTGATATGGGCCTAAGCACACCTCCCCAAATTCTAGAGGCTACCGACTAGTAGCAAGGGCCTAGGTGAGTCAATTGGGAAACTATTCCCCCACTATCAAAGTATAACACAACATAAATATCATACAAATAACAGAAGCATTAATATAATACAATAGAAACAAATCACTTAAGACTGATAAATGAAAATAGAAGAATATGTCTCGTGTATAGAATGACGCTACATGTCATATGTATTTAATAAATCATCCAAAATAGGAATAAAATGTAGATATACAATCCATTTAAAAATTTATTAAAGGCCTAAAGAATCCTGGTAGCATCACAATCCTCATCTTGGTCTCATTCTATCATACTTCTAAGAAGCTTATCAAGTAGTTGTAGGTGGGTTCTTTCCATTTATCATCACCCAAAATCATATAGTCTGTTTGGGTCCCAAAAAGTGTCCCAATCAGGGTGTGAGACTAAATCCACATATAAAACCACCCAAGGTATGTTCCAATCAATCAATAAACATATATAATAGGTAGTGTGTAATAAGAAAATCAGTAATCAAGGAAGTTCTCAAAAGTAAATATCCTATATGCACTAGTTTTCATTTACATACATTTCATATTAATTTAACAAATCAATTACATTGAATTTATAAGTCTCAATATCAGGTTCAATCCTCATATCCCCTGTATAAATGGAAGCACAGTAGATTCCAAAGAATGCCATCTAAAAAATATAAGTCAAGACTGACCCCAAGATTATGCTTTGTATTGGCAGAAACATCATAATAATCATCTCATTCCTTATTCAATTCATAACCTAAACCTGTCCTTGAAATTTCTATGTTGAAATTCAAGTATCACTCGAGGTGAAATATGAACTAACACCCTACAATATCATCCCTAGAAAACCTCTCAGGAACCTGGTATCGCTCTAGGTGAGGTATAAATTCCTAGCCAATCGATCCTATCCTCGGGGCTTCATATGAAGCCTGAGTATCACCCTTTGTATAATAGTAAAATTCCCTTGGAGTTTGTCCATGGAATTCTAATAAGAATCCATGTATCAATCTACATATAAATCTATCCTCAACGAGGCCATCCAAGGTATCCCCATTGGATCTATGTATCATATGTGTCTTAATCACAATTAACCATTGATTTCATCCATAGAATCCTAAGGTGGATCCATGTATTACCCAAGGTATAAAGGTAAGTAGTCACATGATTCCATCCATGACACTCAAATTTGAATCCATGTATCACCCAAGGATATTTATCATTTAACCAAGTCAACTACTTTTAAACATTTCATTTAACATGCCAAGGTCAAAACCAAGAGCATCTAATATCAAAATCACCTCAAGGGGTGACTCAAACATGGGATAACCTTATAAGGCTTCACCTTTAATTTACTCACATGGTCATAATAAGATAAAAAGATTCTCGTGATCAATTAATTCATTACATAGCATGGTCTCACCATAACTCGCATGGGAATTTTTGTATATAAGGAATCACATGCATAAATAAGCTATCTCAAGGAATAAAATCCATTTAGATCAAATGGTCTTAGAAATTAAAGGATCATGCAAATACTCACATTTTCATTTTTAATATAACAATCCTAATAAGAAAATAAAGCTATCACATGGCTTAGTTATCATATAACTCACATGGTAAAATCAACAATTAAAGAAATTATAGCCAATTACATAAATTCATGGCATAGCCTATTTTTAACTAACATGGTCAAGGCTAAACAAGTAAAACAAGATTAATCAAGGATTGGAATGCCTCATTCAAGCAGAAAATCACCCATCCTATACCCTAAATTAATTTCATTTACAATTCATAACGTTTAAATTCAGTTCATAAACCAATTCACTTTTTAATATCCAATGACATGGGGTAAAATACATGCCTCATAGGCATCCAAGTATAAAATCAATCAAAGGTCCATGTAAATAAAAAACTCCCAAAGGGTTGGTTTATTCATGTTATACAACCTATAACAAGCATTATTAATCCTATTTAATTTAATAGGTCATACCTATCAATTCTAGGATTTATATTCAATTTAGGATACGCGTGTAAAATGGGCATGCAACATGCCGGCATATATAAATGAGCAAACTTATAACAAAAAGAACATGATAATCTACCATAGGCTCATTCTTAATAACTTTTCTAGTATCAAGCTTTAATTCATCCTAGTTTTAGATAAATCTGAATAATGGATGAAGAATGAAAAATTAGGGCATATGAGCCCAAATCCAAATAGTACTCTTGATATCCAGAAGAATCAAGAACATATAAAATTGATTTAAGGCCTTACCATTATGGATCCAAGGAGATGAACCATGCTCATATCAGATTACGAATAGATAAGGGATCCGAAATCCTATAATAGTCGAAGTTGAGAGCTTCCTTTAGCCTTCTTTACTATTTTTGTGAAAGAAGATATCAAAATAGGTTATTTAATAATTTATAATTTAATTAAAAATTATAAAATTTCATACACAGCTTGGATCACACAGTTTATGTGCACAGCTTGTAAAACTGTGTGGAAAAAGTTTATGGCTTCCTGTAGGCCTAGGGCATAGCGCATGGTTACCCCCGCGCAGTTTATAAACCCTACGAAAATTGTGCTAAAACCCTCTGAAAAACTCTATTAAAAACTACAAACCTTCTACATGTCCATATGTCTTATCTTGCATGACTTACCCAAACCATGCATCTTATAAGCCCCTACTATCTATCCTCTCACTGTTTAGTCAAACCATGTGGCATGCCCCACACGGTTTTCATAAATCATGAACCAGGCTAGAAACACCTAAACCTTGGGTTTCAAGCTCCAGACCAGGACCAGATACCCTAGATACCTCCATGACCCCAATGTGCATCAACCTTATCCCATATCTAAACATTTAAACTAAGAAAAAATGTAAAAAGAGATTTATTCCTCAAAGAAGAACTGGGTTCTTATAGAGTTTTTTTACAAAGAAATCTGAATAAGATACACAAATAAACTACAAATATAATTACCTTTTCAGGTAACTTATTTTGCAATGACAAAAGAAACAACTACTCCATCAGAATTTGTGATTCGTGACTTTCCAATCCATGTAACTTTCGATGTTTTAAGTTGGCGCATCATGAAATATTACTTGAATATCCATCTGAAAATTTTATATTATTTAAATTTCAATGGAATACATCTTTATCTGTATTTTTCATTGTAAAATTATCCAAAGGATACTTCCATTTTCATTTTCCCATAAACCACGCTCTATATTCCTTGATTCCAAATCCTTATGATAATTAAGGTGATCCTCCAATTTACCCTTCTCATGAAGTAATTTAAAAATTATGTTTTCATAGAATTTCTTCTCAATATACATTTTGTTAAAATTTTGACATCTCAAATTAAACTCAAAATAAGGAATTTTGAAAAATATACTCATTTTTTAAATTATTTTTTTCAACTACTTTAGATATTGCACCTTATACCCTTTTCCCCACTTCTTTAAACTCGTTACATTTTTCAAATTCTACAGTGGCATTTATTAATTGTCCCAAAATTTCTAAATTGGATAACACATTCAGTGACATTATTAATTTAAAATATATATTTAATTTTTTCTAGTTAAACCTTAATTTATTAGAAGCATCGAGAAATATATTATGACACAAAAAACACCATTTTATACTATGAGGTGATCATTGAGGTTCAAAATAAAAATTTAAAACTGGACAAGCCCAACCAATATGAGTGTTCCAACCAGAAAAGTTTCCTAAACCATAAAAGTCACTAATTTTCTACATTAAATCATCATGAATTTTGATTAGTTTTATCATTGAAAAATCACATCTTTCTATGCCATCATCCCATAATTCTCTCAATTCATTGATTAGAGGTTCTAGGTATACATCAGTATAATTTTTAGGCATTTTCTTTCCAATAATAATCATCGAAATAATGAAATAATTCTTCTTTATACACATAAAAAGAGGTAAATTTTAGGGGATCAAAATAACTACCCATATTCTATAATTAGTACTAAAACTACTAAAATGGTTAAAACCACAAAAATTCAATGCCAAATATATATTTCACGGATTAGAACAAAAATCTAGATATAATGAATCAAACATATTCTATGATGTTGAATACCTTTAATATCTTATCAATCCATCATTATTACTATCCTAATCATACTAATTAATGTCATATAAAACACTTAAAGTTAAATTTTTATTAAAAATAACTTTTATAGAAAAGTGTGAAACCTTCAAGTTAAAACAAGAGCATCAAACACTATAGTTGATGACAGATTTTTTAAAATCCAACTTAAACCTATTAGATGTGTTCTCCCTATATAATTTCTAGGAAAGTTTTATTACATTTTTTCAAGATCGTTTTTGATAATATCTTCAAATTGATAGGCTGCTTTTTCCCCATTCATCCTTTCTGCATCTTCATTAGAAGAATGAATGATAAATACCTTCTCTATAATCTCTTCCTTAGAGTGCATAAGAATGTCCCATGATTTTTTCATGGTCTATGCATCAGCATCCCACTGCGATCCAATTGTGTTTACCATTGAAACCTCACCCAGATCATCCTCCTTTGTGGGATTTTTATTCTTATGCTTCTTCCTAGTGTTGAATTTATTAGTACTGTCATTATTTATCATTGAATTCCATATAATTTTATGAAATATTATTCATTCTTCTTTATCAGAATCCTATCCGCAATAAAGAATGCAATTTTTAGGGAATTCATGTATATCTATATAATCAATTCTATGTTTATTGATGATTTTATTTATCTCTAGGAATCATGTAGGGATCTTAGCTTTACTAAATCCATCATGAAGAAAAAATAAAATCATATAAAATATTTTGTATTAATTCTATAAAAACACTTGATATGATAAAACTTAAGTAATGTAACTTTGTATACTTGGCACACCCATCATACAGTTCTTACTTTCTATATTCAACTCATTAATAAAACTCATTCATTTCACTAAGGTTCTTAGAAATATTAACCATATTAGGATCAACTGAAGGTTCTATTGATCTATCAAAATCTTGGATGTGTTATTCTATAAATCCAAATGCTTCATTTATCGAGTTTCAAACTGAATTCTCCTATGGCTGGTCACTTTGGGATTCATTGATAGTTATGTCATTTTTTTACTTTCAATAATATCTGATTCACCATTCCAAATACAACATACATATCGAGTATAAAACTCTTTCAACATCAATTTAAAATATACTCAATTTATATTCAACCATAACTTAAATTTATAATTAGTACACATAAATTTTATTCTACCATCAACTGAATGGTTTTCAATTGAATAATCTAAAAAATATTCCAAACACTTGGAATATCGAGGTGTGTTTCGAGGTAAATTAACTCAAATTTTATCCATGGGTATTGTATTTCCACTATTCTCCATATACAATCAAATATAAAGATATAAATTTTAATCCAATATGTATAATCAATTTTTAATATCACATAACTTCATCATTGATTATGTCAGGGTTTGATTTGATTAAACACAAATTCATCATAAAAATGATTAAATTCTACATGAAAAACATAAATAGTAAAAATGAAAAAATATTACCTTCCACAATAATAAGGTCGGATATCATATAATAAGGTTACTAATGTGAGGAAAGGTCAACGGATAGTGTGGAGGTCAGGGATACAATCTTAGAAATGGCTTAATCATGCATAGATAGGAGTAGAATAAATTATAGAGGCAGGGAGGAGGAAAGGGTCATGGTGAAGAGGTTAGGGCTTTCCCGCCATTGGGGTGGTGGTCACCAGTAAATAAGGTTGTGGGGATACCATCATGAGGATAAGATCCATTGGTGGAATCAATGTGGTCAATGAAATACATCAAGGCAGGCGGTCAGGGTTAGCAGTCGATGCTTGGAGGGTCGGCAGTTAGCATTGAGTAAGGGGGTCATCAGTCGGTGTTCGGTGTTGCGATAGGGGGTTATGGGAGTCTCCAAAGTCAGCAATTAGAATTTATATAGGGGTATCAGGGGTTGTGGTTTGAAATGGGGGTGGGGATGGGTAAATTAGGTCAATTTTTTAAAGGATGTAGTTTCAGTTTTAATGAAACATGTCCAAAATTAAAAATTATTTCATGAATATTTATGGTTTTATGAAACCTATGATATATTTAAAATAATATTAAAAAAGTTTTAATTAGAGGTGGTTTTTAAAAATACCTTTATCAAACCACTTCTAAGACCACATTGTTTTTATAGCGAGGGATAAATTTTGAATGACTGAGTAAAGATAAAACACAAATCACCTCCCTCACCAAATATCAGCAAGGTTTCCTTGAATTTCATTAAGAGTCCACCAAAGGGTGAAGAATCATTGGAGACCCCCTTGAACAAGTTAAAATAGATTAATCACCCTTCACTAAGATTCCTTAATACCCAAATCTAATTATCATTGATCTACAAGTCCCCTCCCCCATTGAGAGCATCATAGAGGGAATTCATACAAGAAAATTAACACCCCATCTTCCTCCCATATATTCTCTCTTTTACTCTCCCTATGTCCCCCCATGAATGGAATTGGTTACAGATCCCACCAAGATACTCGTTATAATTTCAAAATCGGGACTTAAATTTTAATGAGGGAGGTAGAGATAAGGGTTATAGGGTGATTGATGTGATCCTTCTATGATACCCCACTCCAAAAAAGTTTTAGGGATGTATGGTGATTTTTTGGCTTGTCTTCTATTGTGTTTCTTAATATTCACTTAACTTATTAATAAATTAATAAATATTATATTCACTCATTTCATGAATCTATAAATATTATATTTATTTATCTTATGAACAAGTAAGATATAGAATTAAAATCACTTATTATTAACTTGAATAATCTTGTTATACTTATTATATTCACTCTCCCTCCTCTAGAGTTTCTAGAGTCTTTATATGATTCTTCTTGTTCCCTCCTCCTGCCTGCCTCTTCAGCATTTATAGTCTTCGGTTCTCTTCCAAACCTCTTCCTGATGGTGGATCTTTAGGGTTTTTACCCTTCATTGTCTCATCGGTGAATCAGCTCTTTCCAGGTTGGTTCTCTCTCCCCTTGCTTATCCTTTTTGGGGTTCCTCCTGAAACCCTTATCTTATCTTTCTTCTTCTCATCAATTTGTCTCATCGCTTTCGCAGTTGGTCTACTCTAAAGAAGTTGCTACGCCTTTTCCCCAGCTTTTGCACCATGCTTTGACCTTTTGATCCTCCAATCCTCTCCAGGTCAGTTCGGGAGAGTTTAATTCTTGAGGTTTTGAGCATAGTGGCTTGGTGGTCGTGGGTCGTCAAGGCACCTTCATTGTTTCTCTCTAAAGTTCTGGTCCCCGATCTCCCCTTCAAATTTCTGGGTTTTTTCTTTTCCTTGGGTATTATCCCCGTTCTAATTACTAATCCACCTCAAACTGCTCTGACCTAGAGTTCCATCTCTCCTCTAAAGGTCGGAATTGGAGTGATGGATACACAGGTTTTGCGACATGTGGTTCGGCGACCATGTATTTTTCTTTCATTGATTCATTTCCGTCGGGTTTTCTGATCCAGGTTTATTCTGTCATCGTGGTTCCTGAGGGGCTTGTTGGAATTTTTTGATCCTGTGTTGTTTTTGTTTATCTTGAGATGTATTTGATAATACTATGATTTTTGGTTGGTTTTTGAGTGATTTTTGTATTTTGGGGTCATTGTTGGTCGAAGAAGAGGAAATTATGATAGCAGTTCTGGAGGTGCTACTCATCCTGTGGTGTTCGGTGGGATGTTTTTTTGAAGATGAAATTAGTGCTTTTGCGATGATGATGTTGGACTCCAGAGGCCTTCCTCATCTATTTGGTAAAAGAAGGGTGAAGACGGCAAGTGTGAGGATGGTTCAGCTATCTACAGGTGATGATGATGATGATGTTTGGAGTGGACGACAACAACGTGACATGGACGACGGTGATGTGTTTGGCAGAGACGAAGATGATATTGATCGCGGGATTCGCGGGATGTGTAATAGGTGACTATTAATTTTGCCTTTGATTTTGAATTTTGAATTTGGGTTTATCACGAGGTTGACGGTCTGTGATTTTATTTCAAAATGGTTTGAAGCTTGTAATTTGAATTTTGAAATGAGCCGGTGAATGTTTTTTGTAAGGTTCCCATTTTTCCTTAAAGTGGATCTTTCAATAAAATAAAAAACAGATTTGATGGATTAATGGAAAGCAAAATTCTTTAAAAAAACTAGGAATAAATTTTTCCTTAGACTTAGATTCATCTAAATCTAATGAGATTCTAGATAAAATATGTTTGTGACCTTCTATGATCTTTTCTTAATGTAATAAGGTTCAACCCCAAAACCAACAGTATCATCTTGAAACACATCATAGACCCCATAAAGAAAATATGAGTCATCACATTTACAACATATTACGAAAATTATTGTTTAATATAATCCATTTTTTATCATATTTCTCATCAAAAAATATGTATTCATATGTCATCATATTATATGTTTGACCAAACATTATTGAAATTTTTTAAATGAGTTGTCTGAGATCACCATGGCCATCAGATTTAATCATAACCTTTCATTTCATCAAAGGTCCATATATATATATATTATTATGAAATATTTATTATATAGATTTCATAATCCAAAAAATATTATTACTACATATTCCCAACTCAAAACCTTCATATGTATAATGCTTTAATTTATCTAAATATGGTTATTAAAACATGTGTATTTGACTTGGAAGGTAGGGATTAATCTAGACCATTGATTACAACTTCCATGTATCCAATATATATGTAACAATGTTAATGGAAGATAAAAAAATTTAACCCTCAATAATTTTTGTGTACTTCTTATTTTCCTCTTTAACAATATTGTTTTTTCATCTCCATCCCAAATATTTGACACTAGGTTTTATAAATGTTTCATTTCTCCTATGATCATCCATGCATTTACAATTTCCAAATTTTCCATAGTTTTAATAGGTGTTTGATTAGTTTCACAAAATATTAATGGAACAAGATTAATTTTATTTAATAGGTTTGTAATGATGTGGTAAATAATATTTTCCATTTTTATTTTATCAAATATTAGTTGTCTCATTCATGAAATTTTTGGAAAGAACTATTTGTCTTGGATTCTGGATGCTAAGACACATCTAAATGTAAATAGCCTTAGCGGGATGATAAAAGTTAGAAATTAATCTTCCTCTCAAGGTTGTTCCCAAACCTGATATTCCTTCATCATCACCTCCATGAATATTTGAATATTGATACCCTAATGGTGAAGGATCCTTTAGTTTTATGGAAAAACCAAAGTGTGGTATGATCCCCTATGACTGATAATACTTCAAAAAACATAGTATGAATGGAGTCACTTAAGATTCAAGGATTATAAATCGATGAGTAGATAAAACTACATAATGATTAAAAATATATCAAAATTTAAATTTTGTGAATAAAATATTACTAACACCAATATTCTAGAAAAAGGATTTTTAACCTTCCATGCTTTGAACATTATTCATCAACAAAAATATTGAGAAAATATATTTATTTAATATTCTGAACTACTATCTTACATTCTTATTGTGAAAAAAACAAAATCTAAATTAGTAACCATGAATCTTGACCAACAAGTTCACTATTGGGATAATGAATATCTTTTAATACACCACCGGAAAATATCCACAAGAAATTACAAAGGTCGAAACAAAGTACCAGTAGACAAGCTCGTGCTACAAGGTCTGTAACTTGGAAGACAATACACTCAAACCACCACACCGCAGCACATAACTTTTTAAATTCACACCAAAAATATTTCTCATAATAAAGTGATCAAAATAAGTAAATAAAAAATAAAAACATAATTTTACATGGTTTGGACATGAGTCCTAATCGATGAGGGTAATGTTTCTTTACTTTTATCCAAGGTAATAGAAGATTATTACAATATAAGATTTATCACTCTTATGATCACAAGTGATCTAACCTAATAAACATAATAAATTCCATCCTGTGAAAATAGTCATTGTATCCTTCAATCTCTAAGGAGATTTCTTCTACATAGCTATTATCTTCACGGTTATCTCTCAGATCAATCAAAGGTTTCCACTACATCAACTCCTTCAACCAGTGCACATTTCACACATCTGAAAATCTTGTGTGTTTACCATTATTCTCCATAAAATTTGATCTTAAATTTTACCACTTTTTTAAAAATTCTTAGGGGTATCCTTCATAAGTACTATTATATTTTTTTAGTATCACTTTAACAAAAGTTCTTTGCACTACACACACTAATTCCAACGAATGATTTGTTATGGGTAACCTCTGATCACACCTTTTAGATTAAACTATTGGTCATATGATCTAAAAATGTTTTCTCTTCTAGAATTTATAACTTAAATTATACCATTTCCATCATAGTTTCAAAATTTTGAATTTTATAATTTATACTACCATTAGTTTAATTTCTATACTCTAAAACTAGTTATCACACACAACCAAAACTTAAAAATCTAACACATGATAATAATTTTCCATGCTTCACCAACAATTCCTTAATTATATCCAACAAAACTTACAACACCCTAAAATTTTAAAATAACACTATGTTTGATAGTTTGCAAGATATGAAACACCAAGCTTAAACGAACCAAGAAATATAATCATTATAACATAGACATTGAATTGGTACGTATCAGAAGAGTCGGACACATTATGAAATATATATATATATATAAAGGACCTACTACATAAATATTTATTGATTAATTTTTAGTATATGATCATTTAATTTTTAGTAAAGTCATTTTATGCTTCAAAAATACATTTTCTTCAAGTTTGATTTTTATTTTTATTTATGAGAAAATATTAAAATTAATGTATAGAAATTTTTGAAATTTTATTTTATAAAAATTATATAATTTTTTAATTAATCGTAACAAAACAATATTATGATGAATTTTATATAATTTTCTAAAAAATTGATTTTTCAGTGAATACTGAAAAATACTGATTTTTATTCAAAATTGTATATTCATTTAAAGAATTTAAAAGGTTTCATTTTGTTTTAAAATGATTTAAAAGTAGAATTAGTCTTCTTTAAAAATGAATAATCCAATTATTTTCATTAGAATCAATTTTATTGTTAAATTTAGTATAAAAACATTTTTATTAATAAAAAAGGCATTTTTCTAAAAATATATTTTTATGTGTGAGATGTGCTTTGATATTAATATATAAAATTTATAACTATTGGTAAATAATTTTAATGAAATTTATATATTATATATTAAATTTAATACTTTAACATTTATTAATATTTTTTCTAGGTGTAGTATAATAATAAATCCAATTTCTTGCTTCAAACTATATTTTTCTAAAAATGGTTTTCATCACATTTCGAACACTTATTTTAAAATTATTTTTTAAAAATTATATAAATTTAATCTTTAAAAATAGATTCCTTTTTTAGAATCAATATTTTTATATTTGGTAAATATTTCCCTCTTATTTTTGGTCAATATGCATTGTAACCATTGTAAAATTTATCACCTCAGTAAAGGAAAAATCAAGTTAATATAGGTTAAAAAACGTTTTAAGGTCACCATTATCTATAATATTTCTTATTGGGTGAATTTAATTATACCATTATCATATTAGTCTTTAAATTTAATTTTTTAAGGGACAATTTTCTATGAAAATGGCCTATATAATATTTAAAGCAAAGAAAAATACAAAATGTCACTCTCTTACTTTTAAATATATATTATATGTCTATATAGAGAAAACATCAAGTTATGAATTAATCTAAATATATATTTTTAGAATAATGATATTATTTCCATGATTAAAGTTTATTTACAAATTTTATTAATTATTTAATTACCTAAAATACTTATGCAACGTCGACACAATATTTCTTCAATTAACAAAAAAATATAGTAAATGATTTTAAAAGTATTATTAGTAACATAATGTGAGTAAATTATTATATTAGGTGAATTTTTTAAATGGATATGACATATTAGTGATGTGAAAATGTATTATATTCAATTACATATTTTTCTTGTTGTCTTTAAAGTCAAATTAAATGAAATGTGTCAAAATTGACATTAATGAAATTTCATCAAAATAATATTTTATTAAATAATTTAGAAGTAATAGAAATATTGTAAGTGTACAAGGATGATAATATATAGATGAAAATGTCACAAATTTTTAATTGTTTACCCAATTATTACCTTATATTTAAAATTATAACCCTTTAATAATGAAAAATATATTATTATGGTTGAGTTTAAAATAGGTTAACTAAGGGACAAAAAGATAAGGTTTAAAACAACATATATACCTACTAAAATTCTATTGGTTTATGGAATTACAACACAAAACTTCCTTATATTTTAATTCCTAACCATTTGGGAAATTTTGGCTGGATAATTACTTTATTATATTTTAATATTTTAAAAAATCTTTGGAGTGCCCCTCCCATCAATTATAAAAGAGAACTCATCCTTTATATTCTTTACACCACTATGAGCCTCCTAGATTAAAAAATATAAAATATTATCTTATTGAATCCCATATCCACATTATATAGGTACTACGTATGATATGTCTAAGAAGGGTGCTAGTTATGAATATTTTAATAGGAAATTATGTGGTACATTTATGAACTAGTTATTTATGTAGCCAAGTTTCCAAAGATACTAGACCGGTATGATTCTTGCATGGATCGTAATGTTATGTGTTGATTATTCACATATTAATATGGAAAATAGATGTATGAAAATTATGGTTATCTATAATTGGTATTATATAAAGGTGTGTTTTCCTTTGGAGACTATGATGATAAAATGTTAGTGAGAACACTCGAGATAAGTATAAGTATAAGAAAACATCCTAATGTTTTAATAATGATCATGGATGAAAAAGGTTAAACCTAAGGTGTCATAGATTGAAAATTAGGTTTCATGATTTAAACACCATATAAATGATTTTTCAAGATTTCAAACTATGAATATTGTTTCCCACACTGTACTTTTTAGTTTTAGTCAATGGATGGAACTATGAGGATTCATGTTAATGTTGAAGGGGAATGGAATGATTATCCTAATGAGAATCCAAATGAAATGGGAATAGGAATGTGAAACCTTATGATTATCCCAAATCATTTATCCCATTATATGATTAATAGATTCTACTTTGGTGATTTTATTAACACGCATAATAAGAGGAATAAGGAGTTCCATGAAGAACATAGAGAAAAGAATATTCATCTTCCTATATGTCGATAATATGGGAAGAATCACTCAAGGGAATGTCTCAAAAGAATAGGAATATGTTTTCCATGTGGAAATAAAGAGAATATAGAAATTAATTTCTAATCAAAAATAAAGAGTTTTATGGAGGAAAACACTACAGCAGAAATTGTGTTTAGCGGCGGTTTTGTAAATCGCCGCTAAACCTTTTTTCAAATTGTTTCGCGGGGGTTTATAATAAACTGCTGCGAAACATTTTTTTTACACCAATGACACTTCCACCCACCCCAAACCTCTTCTCACCCCACTTCCCCCACTTCCCTTGGCCCCTGGCTTCCTCCGTGAACCCGGCCCCCCGCGACCCCGGTGACCCCGCGACCCCGATGACCCCGTGCCCCGGCGACCCCAGACCCCGGTGACCCCGCGACCCCGCTTCCCCCGGCCCCCTACGACCCCGGCGACCAAGGTATATTGATCCTTCACCTCTTTTTTATCCTTTTTTTCTTCTCATTATTAATTTATATAATTCTTCAGCGGTCTTAATGGTCTATATGTTTATGAGTTTGTGATTATGTGTTTCCTTGTTTCATTTGGAGTCCTTGGTTAAGTAATGTGATTTGGGGACTTAAATTGAAGTTTTAATTTTTAAAGCCTTCACAAACCTTTTTGTGTTTGTTGATGATGTAAGACCAAACCTAGTGATACCAATAAAATATTCCAAAACCTTGAGAATGGTGAAATAAATTGGTGGACATTAAAACGGGGTAAATGTTAGAGCAAATGTGTTCAAAATTTTAATTGGGAATGTGGGTGTAGTTAAAGGGTAAAATGAAATGATTATATGTAATTATTTTTGAAATTACCAAGGGTCTCTTGAAATGGTTTGAAATATGTGTTTGGGATTTTAATCTGGTTATGAATTTTATATGATGAAAATGATGATTGAAAGGTGGGTTTTATTATGAGATTTCGAATGATTATTTGAATTTGGGGTTTAAAAAATATCTTATGAAAACTCTAAATGGTTGGTTTTAATGGTTGATTTAGAAATTAAATACTTGAGTAATTTTTTAGTTTTAAAAGTAGAATACCCATGTTTTAAGTGGTGGATTCGAAATGAATTCAAATGAGTACTTGAATTGTGTTTATAACATTATTTGGTTTTAAAGGTTTTTTGGTACCATAATAATTAATTGGATATATTGTTTAGTGAGATATAACCCATGAAGATTTTCTTGTCATGTGAACATTGTTATGAAATGAACTAAATTATGAATGTTACTAGTTAAAAACCATGATAAGGGGGTGTATGGAATAATGGTATATGTGTAATGGGTTATGTATGTGAAAGATAAATGTGTTAAATTTTTATGGTTATAAATGGTAAATATGTTCAATGGTTGTGTTTTTTAGTTGATAGATTATTTAGTGATACAGAATCATATTCACATGGATTAATAGTGGGTGGGGTATTGGATTGACGCTCCTCTAACAGGTTGATCAGACTGATACTCTAGGACCACCAAAGTATTGCATGGGTTAGGGAGTAATACTGAGGCTCTACATCCCTAATTAATGAAAGTGTAAATTCACTTAGATTGAGGCTATAGGGTGAGTTAATTCACATTGACATAGGCTCCAAGAGGAGGTAATGTAACTGTAATAACTAGTACTCACCCGTGCTATCGCAAGGTGCATTTGATTACTGGTTTTTCTTTAAATAAGAGATTAATATTTATAAAATTTGAGAAGAAAATGTATTTTTGAATAAATTATAATTAGAATATAATGGCGTATGATAATGGAATCCTACTTCTAATAAACAAATAACGGGATCCAAAACCAACAAGACTGAACCAACCCGACCTGTTGATAAACAAATCACTAGATCCAAGATGAGGGCAGGCTTTTATCCATCCTTATGTGGATATTTTCATAGATAAAGATTTTGTCCTGTTGCATTTACACAGTGGTAAACGAATGGGATGTACCAATTTCAACTCCTTATTAACCCAAAACAATAAAAACTGAATGAAAAAAATCCGAAAATCCAAACCTTAAAACCATCTTACCCCGTCATCTTGAATGGATCTTCAACAAAAGGTAGTTTCGACTAAAGAGAAAATAAAATATATTATTAAAATTATAACGACCCATACTTTACATACATTGTTATTAGTTCATAATTGAACCACACTTATTACAACATATAACAAAACCAGGAAAGTACCGTATAGGTATAGTGTCTTTAGAAACTGGGAAACATAAACAAATGGATCGTAAAACGTCTACATTGTCTCCCATTTATTTCATCATATATATAGTCCCTTTTGACATATCTTACTTAATAACCTTCTTCCTGACCTGGGGAAAGAAAACATAAAAAAGGGTGAGCTCAAATTCTCATTAAGGGTAAACAAAATAAATATCAATCACATCATATACAAAAGAACATAACATTTGGAAATCTTAACCTGCAAAAGAAATCATAATTTCATAACATGGGATAAATCATAGTAGTGAAATGTAATCACAATATTCATAACCTAAAACATGAAACTTTGTGGCATACACACATAATCATAGAGAATCATTTCTTATTAGTCAAGACCCATTGCCAAGACTATCTTAGTGGACAAAGTCCATTTCTGAACCGAGTTCACTCCTTGTTTCAGTCCTGTTTCACTGAACCAGTTTAACCTTCCATTCCAGCCATGTATATCTCATGAGATATAAAATATTTACCCAATTCATTGGAGGGAGATATAGGTCCCACCCATCTCATAATGATACCATTCTTATGTGTGCCACAAAATCATAAACCATACATCATAGCATAACCCATGTAATAAAAATGGGAATCTTAAGCATCGTGACATCATAAAACAATTTATATAAGGTAAAGGAATTCATAAAAATATTTCCATCATAACATAATCAAATCCATGTAATACTATGGATAGAAACAGAACCTTTTATTATCTTATATGGAAAATAATTTTGATAAAACACTTGAACTCCATTCTTGAGGAAAATATTCTCTCTACTTTAAAAACCTTTTTCCTTTCTTAACATGTCATACAATTTTAAACTAAAAGAATTTGATTAGAAATAAACTTGAAAACTTATAAATAAATCTTATTGGAAATAATGTTTTAAAAATCCATTCATGCCGTATAAGTTAAAAAAACATTCTTCCCGTACGTTTGTCGGAAAAGTCAAAAAGTACCTCGTACGAAAAACGACAAATGATTCCTTTCATATCTTTTAGTAAAAACTAATTGAAGGGTAACATTGGATTTAAAAAATTGTAGTTGGATGGAAATAATATTACATATTGAGGAAACATGGATGTGGATGATAAAATACACCCCAGTAAATACCAAAGTATAAACAATCTCGGATAAAAATGAGATTGTGATATTTTCCCTTACCTTAGGTCCGATATGATTTGTACGTGTCCGAACCTCCTGTATATTGATTTAAATAATGTTATTGACTTATTCCAGAATCATAATTATTTTTATGATATCATATATGGTCATATTCCTAGCTTCTTATTAGTAATATTTCATTACTACTTGTTATTCGGGTGTTTATTACTTTTTGTTCTTATGTGTGTCTTGTCGAATAAATTCTAATTTTTCTTTTTAGTTTATAGAAACCTCATTTCCAGAATGGTATTACTGTAATATATATCATATTTATTCACTCAATTCATTTATGTAATCATTATGCAATAAAAATCATGTAGAACGAGTCACATCACATCGTGGAGACAGTATTCCGTACGTACGCACGAGCGATGATATCATTCCCATGATCGTGGAATTGTATTGGAGTGTATGTATACTATTTTAGAATCAATGTCACTTTAAAATAGTCATATATAGTCATTATTTACACCATTATATCCATCCAAGTAAGGTGGTGGTGGAAAATAGATTACACCACGGCATGGAGACGGTATTCCGTACGTATGCACGCGCGGTGATTTCATTTTCCGTAGGATGGATAGATGGTGAAATTGGGTTGTTTCATACTTATAATAACATATCAGTATATGAGTGATAATGATGTTATTACTTCATAATGAAACAACTAATGAAGAATAAGTGGAAGAAGAAATAAAGTTGAAAGAATTGGTAACAGACATTACCTCTTCTTTGAAACGCCTCTTTGAGACCTCCTTTTAGGGCACTAAAATTGGTCTTTGAAGAATACCAGGACCTCTAGGATGTCTATAGGTAAGTGGAGAGGAGAAATTGGCTGGGGTTGGCCGAGCTTGAAGGCTCAAAGTGGTGTGAGGAAGAGGGAGAGGAGGTGCCCTTTTATAAGGGAGGAGAGGGGCTCCTTTGGAAAAACTAAACATATTATTTTATTATAAAGTCAAGTTCGGTTTTAAATAGCTCCAAATTAATTTATTTTTAAGATAAGGTGGGGATGGGTCGAAATCCTCTAATCCAATAGAATTTAGACAAGTTTAGGTTCCTATTTTAACCTTAGCATTTAGATTTATCATTAAGTTAAATAATTTTACTTTTACCGTGTCTTCTTGTGTTGTTATACTATAAGGTTAATAAACTCACTATAACAAGAAAAACGAACCCCAAGTTGTTTATTATTAATATATATAACCTTATCTAATTCATTTGGCCGAACCTTAGATTTTTAGGAATAAAATAACAATTAATAATATAATATTTGTTTTAAAAACTATTTTATGTCAATTTTGATACTATTTAGTAATTTATTTTTGTGAAAATAATAACAGAATGATTAGTTCAAAAAACGTTGATTAAATCAATAATAACAAGTCATATTAACCTATAAAATTAGTGTAATTCATAAAAAGTCTCAAATTACATTTATTTTGGTATTTATAACATCAATTATTTCAATATTTCATTAATAAGATAATTATTGCATCATCTTTGTGTCATAAATAAATTAACTTTTTTAAAGTCTAAAAATTACAAATAAAATATAATTATGTAGGAAATATTTTTATCTTTCTAATGAATATTTATAGTTGAATTTATCTTATGTATAACCCTATATTAAAAATGATTTTCTTATTAAACTTTGATTTTAACTATTTTAACCCTTCTTTAAATAAATTAATAATAAATGTCCTAATCTAATCCAAGTGGGCCTAAATGGTCATATTTTATTCCTAAGTTTGTTTTTGGTCGAATTAAACTTATCCAATAGAATTAGTACATGTGTTAGGGTAATAATAATATCATTTTTACCCTTAATTACCCTATTTACTTTTAACCGTGGTAAATAAAAGTAAAAAGTTACTATTCACCAAAAATTATTTTCATCTCATTGAACCACATTTTACTTACTGACATCAACTGTGTCTCTCAGATTTTTGAAATTCCACTCACAGAAGCGGTAAAATTAAGTTTTGTGAAAAAATCAGTTTTTTAACTACCACTTAGTGGTTTCACTATTCATCAAAAATTGAAAGTTTTCAGAAAAATACCAAAATTTCACCCTAGGATAATTTCGATATTCCGAATCCAAAAATGAAGTCCATTTTGAAAAATAAAATTTATAAAATTTCAAAAAGTGGTTATTACTATTCATAACGGCTAGTTTTAATAATATTTTAATAGTATATCGTTGTTTAGTGAAACTCGGTATTGCGTACGACGCAAGCTATCAAGGAAGGTCGCGATTGCGTGTAAAGAAAGCCAAGGTAGTGTTGTGTGTAGTGAAAGATTCCTTTTATGATTTATAAAAACAAAAATATTTCTCATAAAAGTCTCGAGTGTTACATTCTACCCCCCTTAAAATGAATTTCTCCCTCAAAATTCGTCACTTTGTAACAAACAGATGAGGATACCTCTCCCTCATAATATCCTCAAGCTCCCATGTAGCTTCTTCTAATTGGTGGTTCCTCCATAAAACCTTTACCAAGCGAGTGGTCTTGTTTCGTAGGACTTTTTCACTACGATCCAGAATCTCTGTCTGTTGTTCTTCATAAGAAAGATCTTACTCCAGCGGTAAAACTTCTGAGCTGAGTACATGTGAAGGATCAGGTATGTACTTTCTCAGGAGAGATACATGGAACACATCGTGAACTTGAGAGATATTCGGTGGAAGCGCCAGTCGGTAAGCTACCTTCCCAACACGATCCAGTATTTCGAAAGGACTGATATATCTAGGGCTCAACTTCCCCTTCTTTCCAAATCTCATGACCCTCTTCTAGGGAGATATTCGTAAGAACACATTATCACCCACTTCAAACTCTAGGTCTTTTCTTCGATTTTCGGCATAACTTTTCTATCGACTCTGAGCTGCTCTTATGTGTTGTTGAATAGATCTATCATTTTCTGTCATTTCATCAACGAGATCAGGTCCTAATAGCTTTCTTTCCCCAACTTCATCCCAGCAAGTTGGAGTCATGTATTTCTTTCCATAGAGAGCTTCATAAGGATCCATCTAAATACTGGAGTGAAAGCTATTATTATAAGAAAATTCCACCAAAGGTAGGTGTTGATCCCAACCACCTTTGAAATCCATATAGCAAGCTCTCAACATATCTTCTAGAGTTTGAATTGTTCTCTCAGACTGACCGTCTGTCTGAGGATGATAAGCAGTGCTGAAACTCAACTCTGTATCCAGAGTATGCTGAAGACTTCGTCAGAACTTTGAGGTAAACCTTGAATCTCGATCAGATATAATAGAAAGTGGTACTCCATGCAATCTTACCACTTCCTTCACATATATCCTGGCAAGCTGATCCAAAGAGAAATCCTCTCTAATAGCGATGAAGTGTTCAGACTTTGTAAGACAATCAACTATGACCCAGATAGCATTATTTCCTTTGGATGTTTTAGGAAGTCCGGTGACAAATTCCATAGTGATGTTTTCCCATTTCCATTCGGGTATGGGTAATGGTTGTAACATCCCCTTAGACTTCTGTCTCTTAGCTTTAACTTGCTGACAAACCAAGCATCGAGAGACATATTCAGCAACATCTCTTTTCATGCCATCCCACCATAAGTACTCTTTCATGTCCCTATACATCTTCGTGCTTCCAAGATGAATAGAGAATGAAGAACTATGAGCCTCATCCAGCAGCTCTTACTTTAATTTGGGGATGGGAGGAACACAAACCCGGTTTCTGAACTTTATTATCCCATCACAATCAAGGTTGAATTCAGGAACATTTCTCACCTTCTTTTGTAACTCTACATCTTTTTTATGTGCCTCTTTAATCTTCAAATGTATATATGGTTGAACATTCATTTGAGAAAGATACGATTTTTCCCCTTTCATTATAATTCCAAGATCCATCCTTTGTAAATCCATAAATATTGGATCTTTTGTGATCCTCATCGTGGATAAACTGGCGTGGTCTTGTCGACTTAATGCATCTTCCACCTTGTTTGCTTTCCCAGGGTGGTAATGGATTGAGCAGTCGTAATCCTTAATCAGCTCCAACCATCTTCTTTGGTGCATATTCAGCTCTATTTGTGTGAAAATATACTTTAAACTTTTATGATCAGTATAAATGTCACACCTTTCTCCATAAAGATAATTCCTCCAAATATTTAATGCAAAGATTAACGCAGCTAACTTCAAATCATGAGTTGGGTAATTTTTCTCATGTATTTTCAACTGTCGTGAGGCATAAGCTATCACCATATCATTTTTCATAAGAACACACCACAATCCCTTCTTGGATGCATCACTGTAGATCACAAACCTCTCTCCACTACAAGGAAGTGTGAGAACAGGTGCACTGGATAACCTTCTTTTCAACTCCTTGAAATTCTATTCACATTCCTCCGTCCAAACAAACTTAACTCCTTTCCGAGTCAACTTGGTGAGTGGATTAGATAATCGTGAAAAATCTTTCACAAAACGTCAATAATATCCAGCCAAACCAAGAAAACTTCGGATCTCGGTTACTATTGTTGGTCTCGACCATCTTTCGATAACCTCTGTTTTTGTTGGATCTACAGATATCCCCTCTTTTGAGATTATGTGACCCAAAAATGAAACTTTTTGAAGCCAAAATTCACACTTGGTAAATTTGGCATAAAGCTTCTCTTTTCTCAGGGTCTTCCATATAATTCTCAAGTGATCTTCATGTTCTTCCTTGCTCTTTGAATAGACAAGAATATCGTCTATAAAGACTACCACAAACTAATCAAGATAGTCTCTAAAGACTTTATTCATCAGATCCATGAAGATAGAAGGGGCATTAGTAAGACCAAATGGCATCACTATAAATTCATAGTGTCCATACCTTGCACGGAAAGCCGTCTTTGGTATATCCTCCCTTTTGACCCTTAATTGATGATACCCTGAACGAAGATCAATCTTGGAAAAGTATTGAGCTCCGCGTAGTTGGTCAAATAGGTCATCAATGCAGGGGAGAGGATATTTGTTCTTGATAGTGATCTTGTTAAGTTCTAGATAATCAATGCAGAGTCTCATTGATCCATCTTTCTTCTTAACAAACAGAACAGGTGCTCCCCAAGGTGACGCACTAGGGCGTATGAACCCCTTATCAAGATTCTCTTGGAGTTGCTTCTTCAATTCCTGCAACTCAATTGGGGCCATTCTATAAGGTTTCTTTGAAATAGTCAAAGCACCCGGTATGAGTTCTATTGAAAACTCAACTTCACGATTTGGTGGAAGACCCGGTAATTCCTCTGGAAAGACATCATCGAACTCTCGTATAATGGGCATATTCTTAATCATGAGTTTCTCACCAACCATTTGAGATAAATAACCTTCATTTAGTGGAATCAAGACCCATAAGATGGAAGAAATTTCCACTGGAAGGTTATGTTCATCCTTGCATTGATAGATGATCATAGATTGATCTGGAATATGAAATGTGACTTCCCTTCTTTGTCAATTTATATGAGCTCCATATAAAGAAATCCAATCCATGCCAAGAATCACATCAAATACCACTGTAGAAAGGATCACAAGATTTGCAGGAAGTACTTTCCCACAAACTTCGATCGGAGAATAATTATAAACTTTTGATGCGACTGTTGTGCCATTAGGGGTTGTCACAGCTAACTCAACATCTAATTGTTGAGGTAATACGATGATATCCTTAAAAAATTCTTCAGAAATAAAAGATTGGGTGGATCTAAAATCAAATAAAACATTTTCTACTTTAGAGTGGATGGTAAGTGTACCTTTCACTACATCGTTATCGTACTCCACATCACTAATAGAAATTGCATGTGACTTTCCTTTGTCTTTAGCTTTAAGAGTTTGTCGACGTCGACCATCATCATCATCCCTTGGATTTGGTCATTGATTGGCATAATGCCCCATCTCTTTTCACTTGAAACATTGAAGTGTAGTAGGTTCATTCTGTGTATCCCTTCCTTTGTTTGCATCATTAGACATCTTCTT
The DNA here is from genome assembly GCA_963277665.1 of Viscum album. Lineage (NCBI taxonomy): Eukaryota > Viridiplantae > Streptophyta > Magnoliopsida > Santalales > Viscaceae > Viscum > Viscum album. The sequence continues at coordinate 595,559,278 of OY728134.1, read as the reverse complement.
CCCATCATTGCGGCATTCAAATGCCTGATGACCTTCCTTTCCACATTTGAAACATTTACTTGTCCCTTTAAGACAACACCCTCCATGTTTCTTTCCACACTTTGATCATAAGGGGAAACTCATCTTCTTTTCAGTGTGTTCTTTAGATTTTTATTTGAATTCCATTTTCTTCTTCTTATCAAACCCATATGATTGATGGGTTACTCCAATCTACATCTCTACTTTGAGAGCACATCGAACAATTTCCTCGTAGCTATTGAAGTCCCTTATGGATAACGCCCTTCGAAGACTTGGTTTTAAGACACTAAAGAATCGATCGATCTTACTCTCAGGTTGGATAATAACACCAGAAGTGTACCTTGTAAGCCTTGAAAAATTTGCTTCATAGGTACCAACAGATTCATCATCCTTTTTCTTTAGTTCAAATAACTCCTTCTCCATCTTTGTTCGGAGAATACGAGGGAAGTACTTATTGAAAAATAAGTTCTTGAACTCGTCTCATTCCATGGACTCAATTTCATCCCTTTTCCTCGTATTCTTAATAAGATTCCACCATTGATCAACATCACCTTCCAAACAATACACTACTAAGATGACTTTATCATGTTCAGAACATTGAAGAACTGAAAATATCTTTTCAGTAGTACTAATCCATTGTTCAGCAACTAATGGATCAGTAGACCCACTGAATGAAGGTGGACGCTGTCTCATGAAGGATTCAACAGAATGTTGCTCCTTCCTTTTCTCGTTTGGAAGTCCTGCATGATTCATAGCTTGAGAAAGTTGTGTGAGCATGGCTATAAGATTTTTCATTCCATCTCCCATAACGTTTGGTTGCTCATGGGGACAATCATTGCATTTCCCTTCGCATTCCGCATTAACACGGTTCCTTCGGGTTCCAGCCATTGACTAAAACCAAGAAGAATAGTGTGAGCAACACTAATTATAATAGGAAAACCACATAATCAAGAATAAAATTTCACACTTAAGGTCTTATCCTAGGTTATTCATGGCCATTTCTAAAACACCAAGATTGTGTTCTATGCTTAGACTTATCCTTAGGGTTCTTACTAAGGCTTTCACATCCTAGTTTCGAAAGGTTGACTATACCTTTCCTCTGATACCAACTATAACGACCCATACATTACATACATTGTTATTACTTCAGAATTTAAGCACACTTATTACAACATATAACAAAACCAGGAAAGGACCATATAGGTATAGTGTCCTTAGAAACTGGGAAACATAAACAACTGGTTCATAAAGCGTCTACATTGTCTCCCATTTATTTCATCATATATATAGTCCCTTTTGACATATCTTACTTAATAACCTTCTTTCTGACCTGGGGAAAGAAAACATACAAAAGGGTGAGCTCAAATGCTCAGTAAGGGTAAACAAAAGAAATATCAATCACATCATATAAATAAGAACATAACTTTTGGAAAACTTAACCTGCAAAAGAAATCATAATTTCATAACATGGGATAAATCATAGTAGTGAAATGTAATACCAATATTCATAACTTAAAACATGAAACTTTGTGGCATACACACATAATCATAGAAAATCATTTCTTATTAGTCAAGACTCATTTCCAAGACTATCTTAGTGGACAAAGTCCATTTCTTAACCGAGTTCACTCCTCGTTTCAGTCCTGTTTCACTGAACCGGTTTAACCTGCCATTCCATCCATGTCTATCTCATGAGACAAAAAATCTTTACCCAATTCATTGTAGGGAGATATAGGTCCCACCCATCTCATAATGATACCATTCTTATGTGTGCCACAAAATCATAAACCATACATCCTAGCATAACCCATGTAATAAAAATGGGAATCTTAAGCATCGTGACATCATAAAAAAATTCATATAAGGTAAAGGAATTCATAAAAATATTTCCATCACAACATAATCAAATCCATGTAATAATAGGGATAGAAACATAACCCTTTATTATCTTAGATGGAAAATAATTTTGATAAAACACTTGAACTCCATTCTTGAGGAAAATATCCTTTCTACTTTAAAAACATTTTTCCTTTCTTAACATGTCATACAATTTTAAACTAAAAGAAGCTGATTAGAAATAAACTTGAAAACTTGTAAAGAAAGACTCTTGGAAATAATGTTTTAAAAATCCATTCATGCCGTATAAGTTAAAAAAAACATTCTTCCCATACTTTTGTCGAAAAAGTCAAAAAGAACCTCGTACAAAAAACGACAAAAGATTCCTTTCATATCTTTTACTAAAAACTCACCGAAGGGTAACATTGGATTTAAAAAACTGTAGGTGGATGGAAATAATATTACATATTGAGGAAACATGGATGTGGATGATAAAATACACCCCCGTAAATACCAAAGTATAAACAATCTCGGATAAAAATGAGATTGTGATATTTTCCCTTACCTTAGGTCTGATATTCTTTGTACGTGTCCGAACCTCCTGTATAATGATTTAAATAATGTTATTGACTTATTCCAGAATCATGCTTATTTTTATGATATCATATATGGTCATATTCTTAGCTTCTTATTAGTAATATTTCATTACTACTTGTTATTCGGGTGTTTATTACTTTTTGTTCTTATGCGTGTCTTGTCGAATAAATTCTAATTTTTATTTTTAGTTTATAGATACCTCATTTACAGAATGGTATTAGTGTAATATATATCATATTTATTCACTAAATTCATTTATGTAATAATTATGCAATGAAAATCATGTAGAACGAGTCACATCACATCGTGGAGACGGTATTCCGTACGTACGCACGAGCGATGATATCGTTCCCATGATCGTGGAATTGTATTGGAGTGTATGTATACTATTTCAGAATCAATATCACTTTACAATAGTCATATATAGTCATTATTTACACCATTATACCTATCCAAATAAGTTGGTGGTGTAAAATAGATTACACCACGGCGTGGAGACGGTATTCCGTACGTACGCACGCGCGGTGATTTCATTTTCCGTAGGATGGATAGATGGCGAAATAGGGTTGTTTCATACTTATAATAACATATAAGTATATGAGTGATACTGATGTTATTACTTCATAATGAAACAACTAAATAAGAAGAAGTGGAAGAAGAAATAAAGTTGAAAGAATTGGTAACAGACATTACCTCTTCTTTGAAACGCCTCTTTGAGACCTCCTTTTAGGGCACTAAAATTGGTCTTTGAAGAATACCAGGACCTCCAGGATGTCTCTAGGGAAGTGTAGAGGAGAAATTGTCAGGGGTTGACTAATCTTGAAGGCTAAAAGTGGTGTGAGGAAGAGGGGGAGGAGGTTCCCTTTTATAAGGGAGGAGAGGGGCTCCTTTGGAAAAACTAAAAATATTATTTTATTATAAAGTCATGTTCGGTTTTAAATAGCTCCAAATTGATTTATTTCGAATATAAGGTGGGGATTGGTCGAAATCCTCTCATACAATAGAATTTAGACAAGTTTAGGTTCCTATTTTAACCTTATCATTTAGATTTATCATTAAGTTAAATAATTTTACTTTTACCGTGTCTTCTTGTGTTCTTATACTATAAGGTTAATAACCTCACTATAACAAGCTAAAAGAACCCCAAGTTGTTTATTATTAATATATATAACCTTATCTAAGTCATTTGGCCGAACCTTAGATTTTTAAGAATAAAATACCAATTAATAATATAATATTTGTTTTAAAAACTATTTTATGTCAATTTTGACACTATTTAGTAATTGATTTTTGTGAAAATCATAACAGAATGATTAGTTCAAAAAAGTTAATTAAAACAATAATAACATGTCATATTAACCTAGAAAATTAGTGGAATTCCTAAAAAGTCTCAAATTACATTTATTTGTGTATTTATAACATCAATTATGTCAATATTTCATTAATAAGATAATTACTGCATCATTTTTGTGTCATAAATAAATTAACTTATTTAAAGTCTAAAAATTACAAATAAAATATAATTATGTAGGAAATATTTTTATATTTCTAATTAATATTTATAGTCGAATTTATCTTATGTATAACCCTATATTAAAAATTATTTTCTTATTAAACTTTGATTTTAACTATTTTAACCCTTCTTTAAATAAATTAATAATAAATGTCCTAATCTAATCCTAGTGGGCCTAAATGGTAACATTTTATTCCTAAGTTTGTTTTTGGTCGAATTTCACTTATCCAATAGAATTAGGACATGTGTTAGGGTAATAATAATATCATTTTTACCCTTAATTACCCTATTTACTTTTAATCGTGGTAAATAAAAGTAAAAAGTTACTATTCACCAAAAATTATTTTCATCTCATTGAACCACATTTTACTTACTGACATCAACCGTGTCTCTCGGATTTTTGAAATTCCACTCACAGAAGCGGTAAAATTATGTTTTATGAAAAATTCAGTTTTTTAACTACCACTTAGTGGTTTCACTATTCATCAAAAATTGAAAGTTTTCAAAAAAATACCAAAATTTCACCCTAGGCTAATTTCGATATTCTGAATCCAAAAATGAAGTCCATTTTGAAAAATAAAATTTATAAAATTTCAAAAAGTGGTTATTACTATTCATAACGGCTAGTTTTAATAATATTTTAATAGTATATCGTTGTTTAGTGAAACTCGGTATTGTGTACGATGCAAGCTATCGAGGAAGGTCGTGATTGCGTGTAAAGCAAGCCAAGCAAGTGTTGTGTGTATTGAAAGATTCCTTTTATGATTTATAAAAACAAAAATATTTCTCATAAAAGTCTCGGGTGTTACAAAAATAGAATAAGATGATCAAATTATACATGAAAAATAATATGATAACTAAAATAAAATAGAATAAAATGATCCAGTTATACAAGAAGATGCAAATTCATTTTTTCTAACTTTCATCAATATGCCTTCGAAATCGCTGGCCAACTGGTATCTGAAAATGCAAAATCATTTATGCTCAGAACAACTGCAACATGCATATAGAAATGGACTCAAAAATAGAGGAAAATCATGAATGTGACTTGTTTTGACCTATAAAATGTGATGTTTTGATTCAACTGAACATCAACTATACCACAAATCTTCATGTTTATATGCCTGTATGATCATAAAACAATATATAAAAAGAGAATCAGATTAGTAAAATATATAAAAAACCATTACCAATCGGGGACGGCATACGGTGAGTTACTTTCAAATAATGTATGTGCACTCTGCATAATGTAATATACATTTTTATACATACATGAATTAATAAAATATATATGAAAACAATGTAAACATATTCATCATGTATTAATACCATACATGTATTAACAGGTGAGTGTGAATTCCACCCTTTTCAAGTGCAATGGGTCGTGTAGGTCCTGGGAGCGGTAATCTGCAGAGATAGTTATGTAATGTAAGTTGGAATGTTTGTTTGAAAGTAATAAGAATGTTATCAGTATGGTAAGCTGACCCGGCGCCAATATCTACCAGAACTGAGATGCAAATAATGGGGGGGAACTCGCGTAGTTTGTAGCACTGATTGAGCATGGGAAATCCCAAGTGGTGGAGGCTGTGAAGGAAATGGAAATCTGGCGTGGATATGATGCAGTTTCCCAGGTTTCTTTGGGAAAGATGATATGGCTAGTTACACATAGGGTGATTGGTATGATTTAGTTGACTAGGTGTCTTTAGGTGGAATTATATATAAGGTAATGGAGCACTTGGATATATGAAATTGGAGTTTAGTTCAAATAGGGTTTGCCGATAAAAATTTTGGTGTCCATATGTGTGTTCCAATATCCTTCATGTTATAACCCAGTGAGTTACACATAATTATTGGTTCCCATTGATGATTACTTAGAGTATCCCATTTCCTAAATATATTGAACACATAGACCTTGTTTTTTAATTCGGAACCATTTCTTGGTGAATGTTTATATAGTTATTTAGTAATAGGGATAAAGATACATTCCTTAGAATTTTAAAGAATGTGAAGGTATCTGATGGGTATTCGAGTAACATCTCGAGGTGTGTTGACTTGAAGAATTGTAAGTTACATTGATTGAAAAGTCACAATTCACATATTTTGTTACAACAGTTACTACCATTGGCATTGCGTACATTATTACCTAAAAAAGTTACTGCTGTTGTACTCCAATTCTGCACATTTTTCAGGCAATTATGTGGGAAATCTCTACATCCATTTTAGCTTAACAACCTCCAGGAGAGGTTTGTATTGACCCTTTGTGCAATGGAGATGATCTTTCCTCCTTTGTTTTTTACTGTCATGATGCATTTAACTGTGCATTTGGTTGAGGAAGCTAAATTGGGAGGCCCCATTCATTATCGATGGATGTATCCAATTGAGAGGTATTTTATTTATATGTTTTTCAGTTAAGTAAACAATTTTTTGCATTTAAATAACTTCATAATATTATTATTTTATTTCATAGATATCTTGGGAATTTGAAAGAATAAGTAAGAAATAAAGTTCAACCATAAGGCTTTATTGCTGAAGGCTATTTGGCTGAGGAGTGTCTTACCTTTTGTTCCAGATATTTGGATGTTATTGAGACAATATTTAATCAAGTTGGACGTGTTGACGACACATCAACTCAATCTCAAATGCATCAGAAATCAAAAATATTTCATGTTATTGGATGATCAGTTGGGAGGACCTCAAATATGACACTGACAGAATTGGAATTATTAAAGGTACATAGATATGTGTTGCTGAATAGTGAAATTGCATATCCATTTATTGAAGAGTTGAGGATACAAACAAAGAGACGAATGAGAGGCTGAACATGAAATGATAAAGATATAACGAAAGCTGTGAATAAAGATATTATAGAATGTTTTACATGACGTGTAAGTTCATAAATATTTCAATAAATATGAATATTTTTTTGACACATACATTTTGTAAATCTATTAAGTTATATTTCTTTTTTCAGATCATGAATACTGATACTTGAGAAGACTTGTCAGAATATTTGAATTTTCTTGCTATAGGTACTATAAAACAAGTTATAAAGTTCGATGCTTATAATGTGAATGGATTTAGATTTCGTACAGTCGATCGAGAAGTGGATTTGAAAACACAAAATAGTGGTATATTTACATTTACTGAAGTGGGATACTATGGAAAGATACATGATATTATTTAATTAAACTATCATGGACATTTTTCTGTTGTTTTATTCAAATGAAAATCGGTCGATATTATCATAGGTGTTAAAAGAGATTACTTGTAATTTACTTCTATGAACTTCTCCCGCTTGATGGATATTGGTGATCATGAACTGCATGATCCATATACCTTAGCATCATAAGAAAAAATGGTATATTATGTGAATGATTTTGTGGATGAAGGATGGATTGTAGTTTCTCACGTAATACAAAGAGATTTGTATGATATGGGTGCTGAAATGGAAGATTTGACCTCTGAAATTGAATTTCATCAACAACAGGAAGCATAATTATTTGTCCATCATGATATTGAAAATATTAGCCTAGAAAGGATAAATGAAGTGGATGAAGCAATGGAGTAGGAAACCGACATGATTGAAGAGGAAATTATTATATGTACAATTATTTATTCATTCAGCAACCACTAGTTTCATTTCTGTAGTCATTCATTATCATTGTTATATATATTTTTTCTGTTAGTACTGGGTATCTATTATCATTTTTATTTTATTTTTTCTGCATAATTTTTTTGAAATATATATTCTGAACTAAATTTTATTTGATTAAATGACAGGAATTCCAAGGAGGAAGTGGTACACTATTTCATCTGGTTCTGCGACAGATGATGATCTATCCGGATCCCTCCCCACGACATCTAAGGCACCAGCTGCCTACACCTCTGCACCATCTCCCCCTGCACCATCTCTCACACCATCTATGGGTGTCCCATTAGAGGCTGAGTCGTCGACTCCCCCTTTAGAAGCCTCAGCAGTGGGGCGGCAACACGCCCCTTCCAATTCATCACGGACATACTGGAGTGTCACTGTCATAGGTACAAATTTTAATTAAATAAATTTATTGCATTTTTTTATACTAATTTTTTTCTCAATGAAGATGAAAAAAATGAAACTATGGAGAAAAACATAAAAATTTCATATGTTTGGAGTTTGAATGGAAAGAATATAGTCGTGCTATTTGATTCTTATGGGGTCCCTATGGATGACGTCGCGGGGTTACTTGTCCAGATTCTAGGCCAGTTGGTAGTGGAGCCCATTTCCCTTCTTATTTCTTATGATGATTGGAGACATATGCCTCCAAGATGGAAAAATGATGTTTTTGATTCCCAAATAAAGGTAATTTTATTACATTATGGTTTAATTGAATGTCATGTTACTAATATGTTCAAAATGAATTTCTGTATACATATGTTCTTCCACTTTACAGTTGCTGATGTGATAGCACGGAAGTGGACGTTGAAAAATCATGGTAAGAAATGGAAATATTTCAAATAGAGATTGTGGTGTGATTTCAACGATACTTCCTTGACCATGCAACAAATATATGAGAATCTACCCGGTGGGGTACCGAAAGAACAGTGGAAAGTTTTTGTTGACAGACATCGTGATGAGAAGCAGATGGTATTGAATATATATTATTATATTATCCTCATTTTAAATTTATACATGTATATGAAGAGGAGATAACATTAAATACATTACTGTTAAATTGCATTTTATTTATTTTAGGATCTCTCAAGACAGAATGCATCAAACTGGTCTAAGCAAGTCATCCCTCACACTGCGGGCTCAAAAATCTTTTCTAGAAGCCGAACGACATTGGTAATATTTTAATTATTTTAAATATTTATAATAAAATATTATATATTTAATATATTGAATTTTTGATTTATCTTTTCTTAATTCAGTCACAGAGTTTAGGGCACAAAGCATCCCAAACTAAACTGTGGTTGGATCTTCACAAAAAATCAGATGGAAGTTTTGTTAATGAGCCTGCCAAAGAAGTTGGGGTATGAAGTCAATTTTTTATTATAATAACTTATTATCAGTTTTTACTATGTTAATATATATTTATATTTGATTTATAGGTAAAAATTAAAGAACTATGGGATGCCAATCATGGGCAGTCCTACTCAGTCTCTCAGGATGACCTAGTTCCTAAAGTCCTTGGGAAGGAGCATCCTGGTAGAGTGCGCGGGATGGGTTTCGGACCCGTACCATCTGAGGTATTTTGCATGCCACCAGGGATTATAGCTACATCTACGCTTGGTTATATTCAGTCTATACCCAAAGATGCTCAGAGGGAGATTGCTTCTCTATAAACCACAGTTCAAGATGAGGGGGCTCAGATATCCACTTTATAGAAAGCGATGACTGATATACATCGTCATATGAGCAGATATTCCCCTGGTGGTAGTGCATCGACTGGTGGTTAGCAGGTAAATCACAATAAATAAAAATCATTTAGTTTGAAAAATTTCATTGATTTTAAGTTTTAATATAAATATGCAGCAGTATTTAATTTTCAATATAATGTTCTTACAGGTGACAGCAGAAAGTTGAGATGGAGGTAGAGAGGGTGACGATGCATCAACGGACTATGATTAGTTGTATTTTTGATGTGTTGAAAAAATATGGGAATAGTTGGTTTGTATATGTAACATGTGTGGCACAGAGTTTCCACCAAACATTTTTATGTCCTAACATTTTCTTGATTTCTCATGTTTCCTTTTATGCATTTTATTGATTTCTAATGTTTCCTTTCATGTCTTGGTTTCTCTAGTGTGGTATAAATAATTCTATTTAGGCATATGTTTGAATTTGTAGTCTAGATTTTCGATGACTAAGAGTTAAACCCATTGTTGATGTGTTGAACAAATTGTGTTATTTCATAGTGATCAAAGGGATAATGTTGTGAACACTTTGGTGAGGCAGAATGTGTAGATAGTGAATCTTCATGCATTGTATTAGGTGATTTTGAGTAAATAAACATGAGGTATTGAGAGTTTAACTAATCCTAGATGTTGATTTAAAAAGTGTAATAAACCAAAAAAGTAGTGTACCGCAAACTCACCTTCTCCAAGTGGTACCAAGCCAGCCCTTGTTGTTAATAATTGGTATCAAATCAATGGTACACTATGAATATCAAAGAAATTTCTGATAAATAGTGAAACATAACTCTATAAACATCTAAGGATTATGAAATATCAATGGAATTAATTTCCACAAATAGAGGAAGAAGATTTTCCCCTACCTCCTCCCTCTCAACCTAGTAGTAAGGAATACTGAAAAATAGTCTCTCCACCCATTATTGAGGGTGTTGCAATGAATTTAGATGACAAAGAAAATATGAATAATTATACAATGGATAAAAATATAATCTTGATGTTTTTATTAGAAATGGTATAAAAAAATTTATGGGACTTTATACTTCCAATGAAAATTGGGAAAAATTTGGAAGAAGTGATAAAGGAAAGATCAATGTAAAGGAGGCCAAGATATTGTTGTGGATAAGAATTCTTGAGGATATTAAAATGTATGATGATGAAAATATTGAGGAATATTTCAAAACTTTAAATGATATAGTGAGGAATAATTTGTGTTTAGTGATATTGTGGATGATATTAATATTGTCATGAAGATTATGAGAAATTCTCTAGATCGGTATGATATAGTGAGGAATATTTTCTGGTTTGATTTGTTTTTCAGGGCAATGGTGTAGTGGAAGCAGAAAATTTATTTATTTTTTTCTGGTCAGCTTTTCGTGGCGGTTTTAACCGCCATGAAATGTATACATGTAATATGTTAGCGGTGTTTTTAACTGTCGTTATAGAGTCGCATCACCCTGGTGCATTCCGCGGCGGTTCTCCTGACTTTAGCGGCGGTTTCATGAGCACGGGATTTTATTTTATTAGCGGGGGTTATAACCTCCGCTAATAAAATAAAATCCCAAGCTGGTAGAAACCTCCACTAATCCTAGTACAACCGCCCCTCAATGAGGCAGCTACGACCCTTCCCTTAAACTGCCGCTAAATGGAAATAACCTCCGCTAATAGTTTTCTGACGCCAAATTTAGCGGCGATTTACAGAAACTGCCGCCAAACCATGTAGCGTCGGTTTCAACCACCGCTACTCGAAAAAATAAACACCACTAAATGGCTATTTTTCTATAGTGAAATGATGTCCATCCTAAGGTACCATTTATAGTTAAATGTCTCATGTGTAGGGAATATGGTCATTATCTAAGCTAATTCCCTAATCTAAGCATTAACTCTTAGACCAAGGAAATACCTATGCTATGATACTATTTGAAGTGAAAGTATTGAATTGTTTATATATTTTTAATCAAGAATTATATAAATGATATTTTGGATATAATAATCATGTAACTTCTCAGGATTGATCTAAAATAGTTTTCTTTAAGGATTTGAAAATATATGTTGAAAGGTTTAAATAACCAAGAAAAGTGATTTAATGGTAAGGTGGTAATTTTTATATTTTATAAATAGATTATTGATATTAATGGGATAGTATTAGTGACCTATAAATTGGGTAATGATTGAATGAAAATGTGGTTTGGGTCATCTTTGAATATTTTTATTGTATTTTGGGATTTATAAAATGTATTCAATAGTCGATGATGTTATTTAAGGAAGGAAGATAGTGTTAAATTTTGGAATCATATATGTTTTCATCTGAGGTTAAATTAAAATATATGGATACCATCATGGGTTTATAAGTTTAAGTTTTATCATAAGTTAAATAGATTAGTCACCCCTTTCAAAGGTTTTAAGTGATAGTATTTTTATATTATTTTAATATTTTACTAAGATTTAGGAAGAATACTTTATTGAGGATTAAATAAAACTTCGGATTAGTATATGATTTAATGTTAAGTTAATTATGGTCTACTGGGTAGTTGGATATAGATAATATTTATAGTTAAAAATTGATTCATTGATAAGGTGGTATTTTCAGAGATACTTATGTCCAAGCTAAGGATTACCTTTTAGGTTAGATCTAAATTTGATTCATGATATTTTTCTAAAATTCACTAGATTATAAGATATATCATGGTGAATAATGATATTTTGGGAAATGATTAATTAGGTTGAGGTATATGTAACTCTAAGGTTTAAAATGTGATTTAACATTAAAAATTAATTGGGAAGAATGCATTTAAAATTTTGAAGATGCAATCTGAAAGTTATGATATCACCTTTGAGGTTAAATCATTCTTTAATATTGAGGATACTTATGAAATTATCTAAGTGGAAACATTTTTATTATCATGGAGATTTATACTAAAGTGTATTTTTCCACAATTTATTAATTTCGAGAATTATCTTACCATCTACAAACCATTTTTTATTTTGGTTAATGTATAGACTTGTTATTCTTTTATAGATCTTATGATCCATTAAAATTTAGTTTTAGTGCTTCAGAAATAAAAAAAATAAACTTGAATATTCATTTCTTGGAGTAAGAGATGAAGTGTAAATTGATCAAAGCACAATAAAAGGATGAAATTTTTTTTATTATATGAAAATAAATAAAGTAAGTATATTTTATAATGTTATTTATCCTAATAATAAAATAATCCCTCAACTTTAGGAAAAGGATCTTGAAATAATATTATTTTAACTTTATTTCCAATGAATCGATAGTCTCTTTTACCATCATAGATTTATAGTTTTTTGGTTGTTAAGTTTCTCCTAAACATGTTCTCTATAACTCTATATTATTAATTGTGCATTAGTTTTCTATTCCATGACCATATTTTTACATCCCACTAATTTTCTTCAATTTGAAAACATAGTTTTATGTTATTTAATAGGATCATTGTATTTATCTTTCCCTCTTTTTAAGGAGTTTTATTAACCCTTTATATGCTAAGGGTTTTCAAGAAAAATAATTTTCAAATAAAAAACCCATGACTACCAAGAAAATTTTTAAATTTAAAAGATTAAATTTATTAAGGGTGTCGATAATGTAAAAACCTCATATTTTAAACAACCCTCGAATGGACCGAAGGCCTTATTTTTTTATTTTATCAAGGATAATCCTCATTTTAAGGGTTCAAGGGGTACCCGTACATGACCTGTAGGCCCAAGGCACAAGGCCCGACATGACTCGTAATACATGACCCAAAGGCCCAGAGGCATACCAAGCCCATTACATGACTCGTAGGCCTGGCCCACTAGAACTACCCCTCCCCAGCTTCTGCATCATTGATCGCCTTTAGCTCCCCACCTGCATTGATAATCGGCTAGCATTTCCTCGTACAAAGCTACACAGTGCCTGGTCCTGATGGCGGTTTCCATACCCTCTCATTCTTCCAATCCGGTTAGCCCTACTTCTGGTGACTTCTATTGTTGCTCTGGTCTTCTTTTGGGGCCTCCTCTGTGTGAACTAGGCTACTTCATAGTCTTCAATGGCCGGAAGGCCCTGTGGCCCACAGGCCTTTGATGGAGTGAAGGACCTTGATACCCTTAGACCCAAAACGGTGCCCCGAAGGCCCAAATTGGGTGAATAGTTCCATCTGTTACAGTACCGAACAGTACCTGCTACAGTGCCCAGAAATTCGCCTCCCTCGGTTTTGAACCTGGGTTTCTTATCATTATAACCTAGTTGTTGAATAGGTAGGTGTTAATAGTATTAACCTCATGAAATATATAAATATATATAATACTTACTCAATAAAACTATATTTAATCATCTTTAGAAAATGAGCATTGGATTTTTTAGTAATGTCATTCTATGCTTCAAAAATGTGTTTTCTTCAAAGATTATTTTTATTGATTTTTGTGAGAAAATATTAAAATTATTTTATGTAACTTTTATAAATTGTATTAGATAAAAAGGATATCATTTTCCAATTGATAATATCAAAATAATACTATGATTAATTTTTTGAAATTTTCTGAAAGGTTTGATTTTTTAATGAATAATGAAAAATATTGATTTTTATTCAAAAATGCATTTTCATTTAAAAAATTTACAAAATTCCTTTTTGTTTAAAAATAATTTCAAATAAAAATTAGTTCTATTATATTAATAATAATCAAATTAATTTCATTGTATTAAATTTTATTGTTTAGTTTAGTATAAAGACATTTTTATACATAAAAATGATTTTGTATGAAAAACCTATTTTTATGCATGAAATGTATTTTATATTAATTTGTAAAATTTATCACAATTGTGGAATGATTTTTATTAAATTTATATTATATATTCAACTAAATTTTTTAACATTCATCCAAAAAAATTCTAGTTGTGGTAAAGTAATAAATCTAGTTTTATACTTAAAAGTGTATTTTTCTAAAAAACGTTTTTCATTGTGTTTTGTGTATTTATTTTAAAATTAATTTATACCATTTATAAAAATTTAATATCGAAAAATGGATTCTGTATTTTTAATCATGTGGTTCAAATTTGGTAAATATTTCCCTTTTATTTTTAGTCAATATGCATAGTATCCATGGTAAAATTTATCACCTCGTTAAAGGGTAAATTTGGTTAATCTTAGTTAAAACAAAGTTATAAGGTCACCATTATTCTTATTAATTTTTAATGGATGAATTTAATTATAAAATTATCAACTTAGTCTAAAAATTGAATTATTTAAGGGATAATTGTCGATGAAAATGGCCTATATAATATTTAAAGAAAAGAAAAATACAAAATATCACTCTCTTACTTTTAAATATCTATTACGTGTCCACAAAGGGGAAAAATAAATTTATGAATGAATATAAATGTATATTTTGATAATAATTAAATTATTTTCATGATGTAAATTTATTTATCATTTTTAATAATTATTTGGTTATTGTAAATACTTACGCAACACTGACACCGTATTTCTTCAATTAATAAAAAATATAATAAATGATTTTAATAATAATAAAAGTAATATAATTTGAGTAATTTATATTGTTAGATTAATTTTTTATATTAATATGACATATTATAGATTTATAAAAGTTATATATTTTAATTCCATATTTTTCTTCTTTTCTTTAAAGAAAAATTAAATGTATAGTATCAAAACTGACATTAATGATATTTTAACAAAATAATATTTTTTTAAATTATTTTAAAAAATATATATTTTTAGAGGACATGTAGGATAATTTATGGTCTAAAATGTAATCCCTTATCTATTTTTGAGAAAATTTTCACCTTATATGTAAAATTATAACCCTTTAATAGTGAAAAAAATGTTACCATGGTTATGCTTAAAATAGGTCAACTAAGGGGTTAAACTAAATAATAAAGTTTAAAACACAAAATAAACCTATAAAAATTCAATTGGTTTATGGTATTAAAACCAAATCATGCCTTATTTTCAAATACCTATCCTCTTGGAAGAATTTATCTAGACAATGATATTATTATATTTTAATCATTTAAGAAATCCCAAGAGTGCCCCTCCCTTCAATTATATAAGGGCACCCATCCTTTATCTTCTTCACGCCATTTTGAGCCTTATAGCTCTACCAATCCATAAAAAATTATCTTCTACACTCCCCTAAACACATTTTATAGGTTCTATCATTCCTAAAAGACCAACCCCATGTACTTTAAGAGAATATCTAAAGGAGTTATTTAGAAGAGGTAATCACTATAACTGATCAATGTCTTTTTACTTATTTCTTTACATTTTATAAATTTATAGTATTTATCATAAATAAAAAATTAAGTATCCTCAATATACTAAAAAAAATTTATTATTATCAAACCAACATTATCCATCCTCTTTCCCATTAAATGGTACGTTAATGTGTCGCTCTTTTGTAAAAATGTTTTATTGTCTCTACATAGAGATACAATTAATTTTTCAACACCATATTTTATGGATGGGTATTAAAATTGGTTTAATGTTTGTATATGATATTTATGAAATAATTTTACTTTCTTAATTATAATAACACATTTACCATAATACCTTCCAATCTATTAGAAAATGAAAATGTCACTCATGTGTACGTGTAGACAACAACCTCCACGAAGCGATGTGAATTATTTTTTATTTCCATTTTACTTGGATGGTAATGAGGATATATTTAATTTATATAAAATATATATATATGATATAATAATAATTTTAAAAGTTTAATTATTATTTAACTTTCTTTCATTACATCTTTTGAAAAGTGAAAATAGTGTTCATGCGTATATAAAGACTACCGTCTCCATGAATGGTGTAATTCATTTTTCTATATCTAAATTTTTATGGATGGATACAAAAATATAAATATATATATATATAATGAATATATATGATATTTATATCATTATTAACATTATTTAGATGATTAATTCATGATATATACAAAATTATCATAACTACAAAATTGAAATACCCATGATAAACGAACCAGATAACACCTAGAAGTGATGATTTGAATAAGGGATTACTGATAAATAGGTGTTGAAATTTTATAAATGGATTATATATGATATCATGAGTATATAAATGATTATTATATAGAATTAAAATAAATTTAAATTTATTATACAGGTGGTTATATGGATTTCAAATCAAGTGGAACTCGAGGTAAGATTTATCGTCTCAATTAATCTTCTTTGGGACATATGTTATGCCATGCACCAATATTATTTTATGAGGTGTATATAATGACCTTTAAAATGTTATATAATTATTATCATTATGTTCATGATATTTAAATCTTAATTTTAAGTTATTCTTCCATGGGGATTATGATTCAAATTTTACCAAAGTGGAAAGGGTTTAATGTTAAAATCTCATTATTTATTAAGATTGTTTATAATTAAGTTTAGGATGATGAAATATTATGATATATCTCCCAAGAAACTAAAATATTTTATTATCCTCAACTTATTTCTTTATAATAAATTTTTTCCTTTGATTACCCTCACTTTAAAAACTCAATATATTGAAATTTCATTTTTATAGAAATCCAACTTTATTTCACTCTTTGGTAAAAATAACTTTTTCTTCCATATCTATGTTTTCCGAAAATGTTTTAAATATTTTTTTTAATATTATACTATGATTTCTTAAAATAATTTTTGGCAATTATTTAATATTTAAAAAATAATTTAAAATGAATCTTCCTTTTATTTTCAGAATGAGTTACTTTTTCACTTTTTATAAAAAAAAATTGAAAGGAATATTTTCATTTAACTTATACGGCATGAATGGAATTCCCCACCATCATAAATAATCAATACTATAAAGATTCCATTATATGTTTCTAAGGATATCCTTAAAGAAAAGGATTTTTAAAATATTTTGTCATTTTACATTTTTTGAAAAGTGATTTTCAAAATAGAAAATGTATTTTTATAAAGAATGATTTAATGAAATTGTTATGATATTTATATTCATAAAAGAAAAAAACAATATATTTCACTAATTCTTTACTGGGGATATGATCCAATGATACCAAACTTATTATTTTTCAAGATTGTTTATTATTATGATGAAAATACGTTTATATCCCTCTAACGCATTGGGTAAGGACTGATATCACATGAGATTAATAGGTAAAAAATGGGGAGTGAACCCAGTTCAGTAAGGGACTATATCCACTAAGATAGTCTTGGGAGTGAGACTTGATTACAATGATGGTTTAGGGAGTGAACGAAATCCACTATGATAGTCTTTTAAGTGATACTTGAATACTATGGAAATGATTTTCTATTCTTATGTGTATTCCACAAAATTATATCTTATACTAATGTAATGTTGTAATGGATCATGTAATTTGATTTCTTTATGATTCATGTCTTTTGAACTGATAATATTTATGCCATGACCTAATATTATAATCATTTATATGTAGGGTCTATTTTTTAAATGTTATGATCATGTTATAATACCCATATTCTCATGTTATGATCATGTTATCATACCCTTATGCTCATGTTTGGCTCATGTGATCATTAATTTACACCTTGTTTACCCTTAATAACCATATGAGCTCACCCTTTTATTATGATTCCATTCCTTGAGTTATGAAGAAAGGTATTAAGTATTATATTTCTTTTAATGGTTATAGTTATGAAGATTTTAATTTGAAATGATGTGGTGCATTTATGAACCAGTTATTTATGTATCCAAGTTTCCAATGATACTAGAACTATACATTTCGGGTGTGGATCATAATGTTATGTATTAATTATTCACCTATTAAGATATAAAATCTATGTATGAAAAGTATGGGTTACTATAGACCTCCTCCACTCCTTATGCTTCCTTCATAGATTTTTGGCTCCACCACTATGATTCTGTTCATCTCATCCCAACTGAGTCATAACACCACCTCAACACATCCTATATTATAACCTTTTACATCATATCTATCAGATTCTATCTATATTTTATAAATCCAGCACTCCATCTTGCAATAATTTCTAGATAAAGGGATAATTTAGGTGAATATTATTCATACTAGAATGGAACATCATATTTTTGGATAATTTAATTGCACTTTGTGAATCACTAAATAACATCTCTTCATATTGAATCCATCTATGATCTTCCAACAACCTCTTTAACTAGATCAACTCTTTCTCAGATTATTCTAAATAAACATACTCTACATACAATATCAAGCGTATAACAACCAATTAAAGATTTTACATCCATTTTATATATATCCCTTCAATAGTGAACACATAATTTGTGGTTATTTTCTAAGTATTTACATCCCCCCTAAAGTTAGATAAGGAAAACCCATTGAATGACTCATCTATTCCAAACAAAGGGCCAAGCTTCTAAAACTATTTATGTAATAGATAATATACATTAAATCCTCTTGATGTTACCTTTAAGAATTCATTATATACTAGAAAAAAATTACCAATACTTGAAAAATTTTTGTTCAATTATAAACCATGACATACATTGGGCTTCCAACTACCAATGCATAAGGAATCTTTACCATGAAATCTACCTCAGATTCTTTTCATAGTTTTTCATGACCCGACCCAATGGGGCGCAAGGTGTGAATCCCTAAGCCCGCCTCCAATAGGTCAGGGGCTGGCGACTAGCACCGAGTAGGGTATCACACACATGGTAGCCATTAGCCTAAGGTACATGTACACACGCACCCATATACACCTCCATGCAACAGTGCAGAGATATATAGAAAAACTGAAAAGAAATGAATATATACATCTAACCCACAACCAGAGTGCAATAGAAGTACAAAAGGGAAAAATAGGGCCCACCAAAAGAAAACTAAAAAAGCATCCAATAAGCTCAGAAGGAGTTAAATGCTTCCAAAAGCACCCGCTGGTAAGATCCTCGGCATAGCTCCGATAAACACCCCGGTTAGTCTCTCTCACTAAGCTCTTCCTGCTCTGGGACCCCCTGGGACTTCATTAATAAGCATGTGGTCTGCACATGACACAAACATGTGCGGGCAAAGCCCGTGCAGGGGTGAGTATAAAAATACTCAGTAGGCACCCCAAAAACCCAAAACAAAAGAGATAAACTAAAAGGAAACAGTCGGCTCAACCGATCCAGAGGGAACCCAAACAAGAGAGAAACTCCATCTCGATACCATCCTTGACTAAACGTAACTAGACAGCTTGATTCAGGTGTATTCCCATATATACACCTTGAACATCAGCATGGGTATACACCCATGAATATATCACAAACATCCTCTTAGGTATATTCCCATACATATACCATGAACATCCACACAGATATACACTCATACATATACCTTTAACATCCAAATATACTCATTTTTTTCACTAAGCCACATGAGGTACTGACCTCATCACCAGAAATGGTTCAAAACTAGGATAACACACTCCATGATCACTATCATCCCAGATGACACCGTTCTGAGATATATACTCCATCAGGTCCCACACAAACATCTTAGACGCTCATCCGAGATATCACTCTCGTCGGATATTTTCACTGAGAAAACCATGTTGAAACAGAAAGAACAAAAAACTCTTCGGATAAGGGATCACTCATAGGGTCTTCTAGAGGATACCAAAACCCACACCAGTATTCAAAGATCTCACAGATAGGGGATCACTCCCAGGATCCGCTGGGGGACACCATAACCCGATCTGGTATTCAAAGATCTCACAAATAGGGTATCACTCCTAGGATCTGATGGGGGATACCAAAACTTGATCTGAAGCTCTACAATTCACATCACTCAGATAGAGGATCGTTTTCCATGTGAAGATGGTCATGACAAAACCGGAAACCCCATCTAGTATAACTCGTGATGTAGGGGATCTAACCAACGATGCACCAACCCTACCGAAAACCACACGCTGAGTAGGGGATCGTGTAACCAATGATTCCACAACCCTACTGAAACCATGCGCTGAGTAGGGGATCATATACTCAATGATACCACAACCCTAATATAAACCACATGCTGAGTAGGGGATCGTATACCTGACGATGCCATAACCCTATTACCGATGATGCCTCAAACCCTACAGGATTAACCTGCTAGATAGGGGATCGACGCCCGTGGATAAGAGGTAACAGTGATACTAATAACCCGATCCAGGGAAACGAATCTAGAGGATCCTACTCCGGACCCACTGGAGGGATGCCACAACTCTATCAGGAAAACATCATATTGAGGGGATCACAAACCTATACTAAGGTTGTAATGCCACAGGAACCCTCATAGGAATGAACTAAGGGAGTACACTCAACCACTACTGGTCCAAACATCGCTAACCCGAGTGACCCGCAACATCACCACACCGCGCACCTTCTAGGCCTATACCGAGGCCACCACCATGATCTATGCGAAAAAACACGTAGGATAGGCTATTTACTCGCTTGAAACGGAAAAATGATGAAAAATGTATTATTCACCATAGCAAGTCTAGGTCGGGTCCACACCTCGATCCTGAAACTCATCAAATGGATCCCACTATTATGATCCCCTCAAAAAAACACATGATATCGACTACTCATTCGTCTAAAATGGACATCAGGAGAAAAGGTCATGTTTCTCCGTAAACGCCCAAAGTTGACCTCGTGGGTCCCACACCACTATTTCAGTTTAAGCACCCAAAATTGGCCTTGAAATGTCCTCCTCAACTCCATGGTCACAATTCCCCTAACGGTGCATCAATCGGGCATCGTATGCAGACGTACGGTTCGATACAAGTTTCCCGAATAATAATAATTATATAATTATTATTAAAAATGGACATTTCATGCCCTCAAGAATCGATCCCAACACAAAATGTCCTCAAAGTATGCTCAAAATATTATCCTTGAAGCAAGGTTTGTGTGGTCGTAGATGGAACATAAATCGGACACCTGATTTGAAAGATACTGGGGTTTAAATGTCGTCGGACCAGTCTGGTCGGACCGTCGTCGGAGAGTCTGTTGGACCGTCGTCGCCTTACCAGAAACCGCCGCACCGGACCACTGCCGGAGCTATTGAACCCCCGCCAGAGCTGCCGGAAATCTGCCGGAAAACTTCAGCGGACCACCACGGTCACTCCGGTGGTCCAAAACACAATCTGAGACCGGATCTGGAATCCTTGGGATGACACCTTTATAGCGCTTGCCTCCGCTCGAAAATTCGTCGTCGTTTCAATGTCACAAAAAGTAACCGCCACTTCTGCTCACCGTTGTGCTTCCTTCGGCACCTGAAACTTGAACCCGAGAAAAGATCGGGACTCCTCAGGTCAAGAGCTTTGCAAACATATGTCTTGATCCTCGATTCGTTGATGATTTGGAGAGGCGAAAAGTTGATGGACGAAGAATGCAAAGAACGCAAATATTGGGCAATTGGAAAATTAAAAAGACAATGGCCATTGTTCTTTTGACCATCGTTAAAGGCTTCAATAATAGATAAAACAAAAATAAATGTTTTCCGATGATGAAATATCTAATCAGAGGGCTACAGAATCCGAAATAGAAATCCTACCTCGAATCCGGATTCGTCGTTGCGTTCCATGCGCCCTGATCTATCAGTGTCTCAAGTTTCGTCGCGATCTGATAATGTTTGGATGTTGAATCGTCGTTGTCCAGACCTTTTCTGTCTGAGAGGGTAAAGGAGCTAACCCTACTCATTTCCTTAATTCCCTAATTATAGAAAACTATCGACAGACGCAAAATCTGAATCTCCTGCACCCTCTCAACTGAGGTCACCCCTAGGGAAAACACCATGCTAAGAACTCAACGGTGGTATCAGATTTCTGATCTGAGATTCCATTCAGGTGTTATTCAAGCCAACGCTCATAAATAAACTTGTCCATTTATTAACAAAAATTGCCCTTGTGGCTTTTTCCACAGTAGGCTCACGCCCACAAAGTTTACACCCTACCTAGGGTAAAAGGAACACCCCAGACACAACTGTGCCCTCATATTTCTAATCTGAGCTACCGTTTAAGAGAAAACACAACCCTGCCATGCGCATAGTACAAAAAAAACTTAATATTTTTATAAAATTAATTTCAGGCACAACGGCCCTCAGAATCGCACACTGTCACCACGCCTAGCTCTGGAATTATTTGTAGGAATTTTACAAAGTATGATAGGGCCAAAAACACGAGTCACTGCATAGTTCCTGCTCCTTTATCAATTTTAAATGTTCATTCAAGGTCATGGTCACTAATTTCACCTCTCTTATACTGAGTACTTAACCACCATTTAGATTTAGCCAAATTGGATTGAGTATAAAGTACCAAAACTTAAATCTATTTTGATCCATATACCCAACATCTATTTAGCGAGGTCAAGATCCTTTGTATCAAATCTTCTAGACAATTCATTCCCAAACTCATGGACCCATAACTTTACCCGACTAGAAATAATCATGTTATAAACCTAGAAAACTAGGATGATGAGGATCCCATAATAAAACACCTTACAGAAAAAATAATGGCCAACATTTATTTGGGTGGTCTTTTTTTCCTTCATGAATTCACTAAACTTATGATTCTGATGTCTTGTATCCTACTTCAAAACACAACGTTTCTGATCTATCTTGCACATATGGTACTAGCTTGAATTCTCCATGAAACCAGTTGGTTTCTCCATATAGATATCACTATCTAAATCCCCTTTAAGTAATGTTGGCTTCATGTATAACTATTCCAAATTCAAACCATCCATGTAAATCTTACTAAGTACCATACAAATAACCATATATTTAACTACCGGTGAATTGTTTTTAAATAAATCTGCACATTTTGTTTATTGAAACCCATTCCTGACTATTTGGGCCTTGTACCACTATATACCATCTACTTCTTCTTTCATCCAATACACCCATGTATTCGAAAGAAATTTCTCCATGATACAAATTTTTGTCAGCTCCCATGTCTAGGGCATAGAGAGTGAATCAATTTCATCCCTCATGGTTAACTCCATTAATTTGAGTCTTTAATATTTTTAACCTCTTAAAATATGTCATGATCTCTATCTTATGTATGAGTTATGTAGTGAAGATAACATCTATACCTCTATACTTGGAACCTAACTCTAGTAGATCTTCATAACTCTCTCTACAACTCAACTCCTCCTAATTCTAAAACTTATAGAGATATATCATATGAAACAATTTCTTCTGAAACTCGACCATAATATTCCATAGTCCTAGATATTTTTGTTACTTAAAGCCTTTGTAACACCATCATAACTTAAAATCCCTATGAAATATCCTCTACATAATGGCATAATTCCTAAATTATGTGGAACATACATAACTTCCAGTTCTTCATTCAGTTGAAATTTATCCTATGATGATACTTTTCTCTCACAATCATTCTCTACTTAGTTATTATCCTTCACAAGATATCTTAATTAAATATCACATTTTTAATTCTAACATCCTTCCAATAGTTTTTACCATGAATTCAAAATCTAAACTCCCCATCACCATACCCAAAAAAATGACATGCTCAAACCCTATCCCAAATTTTGTACATATCTTTTGTATAAATGTGGATTTAAGTGAGTGCACTTAAGAATTTAATATGGGTGAAATAAACCTACCTTTTGGACTAACAGAATTCTATCAGTTCTTCTACCCAAAAAAATATCCACTTATGTTGATGAAGTATGTCGCAAAATTCACCACTTCCACCCAAAACACCTTGAGGAACCAAACATAATTTATTATACTCATTAACTTTTCAACCAATTTTTTGTTCATCATCTTCATGACTCAACTATATTATGGATTACCAGTTATAGTTTTCTCAAACTTTATTCCATTCCACCAATAGAATCACCATAACTCTCTACTTTCATGCTCCCCACCATTTTCAAACCTCAAGTGCTTTAGATTGAAAATGATATTTTTCCCCGCTATGAATCTCCATTGGATGAAGGTTTTAAACCCCTCAAAATTTTGATTAAGAAACAACATCCACACTTTCCATGTATCATCATATATGAATGTCACATAGAATAATGACCCTCCCGGAGAATGTACTGGGGTTGGTCCTTGTACATTTTTATAAACCAACTCTAACTCCTAGTTCTTTGGTTCTTTACCTTCCATTTAGAAGTACACCTTCCAATAATATCCATAAATAAAATATTTTCATGTTTCATACTCCATGATTCCTATCTTTAACATAACCTTGATTTTAATGAATTTTATCCCATTCTCACTCAACTAGATCAGATTAGCATTCCATAACTTTGTGGAGGTTACTTCTCTGGAATGTGCCATACCTTATAATACTATAATAAGGAAAAAGGTACCATCCTTCACTCCTTTTGGAATGACCAAGGAATAATGTAAAATTCTACATGTATCATCTATAAATGTTGTACATAAACCTACATCATCAAAATATCCATTAGAAATTAAGTTCTTA
Organism: Viscum album; assembly: GCA_963277665.1. NCBI lineage: Eukaryota > Viridiplantae > Streptophyta > Magnoliopsida > Santalales > Viscaceae > Viscum > Viscum album. Next base: position 595,534,469 of record OY728134.1, on the reverse strand, counting down.
ATTAACCATGGGTTGTGTCGCACTACTTTTAACTCTAGTAACATTTTATTCTTTGTCTGAATACAAGCATAACCCTTTCATGAAATATTGATATCTTTATAATACATAAGGTAAACCTTATCATATATTCTAAAATTATAGTTCCTCATACTTCCTATCCTAGATTTTGAGTGAAATAACACTCTAGAGTCTATAATACAAGACTCAAGTGTGCTTAAAGAACTTGGTGGTAGATCACTCTTATCTTTGGATATAGGATTTACATATACACTTCTATAAGATCATATTCTGGATTTAACTCTTTGATTATTACAATAGTTTTTTCAGGTGACCTTTCTTATCACAATGCCAACACATGGGACCACCTCCTGATGAGTTGTTCATGCTTCAACTGCTTCTTCCTTTACCTTTCTTGTGACTCTTCCATATTGAGGATCACCCCCTTCATTCCGTACTATATGAATTTATATAATTTTCTTAGATATACTTCTAATAAATTTATTTATTCAAGATGATTTCCTCGATTTATAAAAACACAAATTTAGACTTTCCTTATAGGTTACTCATTATGGTCACAATCGCATCCCATGAATCAGGGAGTAATGAAAGCAATAACAGTGACCACTCCAAATCTTGAGATTTCACCTTCCCTAAATTCAACTAATTCTTGATCATGTTAAATTAATTTATATGATATATTTTTAGTTTTCCATATTCCATCCTCATGTCTAACAACCTATGAAAAAGTAATATTTTATTCATTATTGGAGGCTTCTCATACATATAAGAGAGGGCCTTCATAAGTCCTGATGTGGTTTTTAATTCCTGAATATTATAATGCATGTTATAGGTTAATGAAATACATATCAAACCTAGTTATTTCTTATCTACCCTCTAATATTCTTCTTTATTAATCACTTATGACTTGGAATCTATCAATGTAATATTAAGACTCTTTTATAGTAGAAAATACTCTATGTGAAATCTCCATAACCCAAAATTTGTGTAGCTGAACTTTTCCACCCAATCCTTACCCTAATCCAATTCCATTTCAATATAAAGTAATTTACTCCCACTAAATTTCATTACACGTAATAGGTATTAATAACTACATGTTAAAAACTCTTATATAAGGAAAATGACATAATAATGCTACAAAACCGATCTCTAAAACACCTTCACCAGGGTTTGACCATTTGAAACATTATAACTAAAGCTATGATACCATTTTTTAACTCACATATATCTTTTGAAAGACCAATAGATTATATCCATCAAAACTTACAAAGATGGAAACAAAGTATCAGTAGATGATCCCACACTACGATATCTAGAACTTGGAAGAAAACACACCCAAATCACTGCACCACAATTGAAAACCTCTCAAATACACACAAAAGATATTTCTCAAAATAAAATAATCAAAAGAAACAAAGGAAAAAAATGACACAATTTTACATGGTTTGGATGTGAGTTCTACTCCATGGGGGGAACAATGCTTTACTTTTATTCAAGGTAATAGACGATGATAACAATGTAATATTTCTCTTATGATCATAAGTGATCGACCATACTAAATATAGAAAAGTCAAAATGATGAAACTAATCACCATATCTTCTAATATACAAGGATATTACTTACATTTAGTTCTAATCATCATAGTTATATCTCAATTTATTTAAAGGCTCTCACTGCCTCAACTCCTTCAACGGGTACATTGTGAGTCCTTCAAAAATTCTCATGAGATTACCCTTATGCTCTAGGAAAATTAATATTATTTCATTACCTTTTCTATAAATCTAATAGGGGAATACTTTATAAGAACTCTTACATTTCCCTATCGTTAATTTTACACAAGTCCTTTTCAATTTGCACACTACTTCTATTAACTGAGTTGATAGGGGTAACTTCTGATCACACATTCCAACTGCACCTTCCAATTATCCAGTTTTTACAACTTCTAGTCTTCTAAACTTCGTAGCTATAATTTTTATATTACCATCATATTTATAGAATTTTGACTTCCTAAATTTTTCTTCTATTGGTATGAATTTCTTGGTCTAAAAATGCTTTTCACACATAGATGAAACCTAAAAAACAACTCCATTCTCTAAAGTGGATGTGAATACTCATAATTTTGGTTGTTGTAAAAATAAAAATATTTAAGCTTATAGAAAATAATTTACTTGAGGAGTTATAAATCCCATGAGAAGTGGAAAGTTAACTACCATAAGTGGTAAAATAATGAACAATTTTATCCAAATAAAATAAAAAATGGTGAAAGTGGATGCTTTATGTGTCGTATAAAGGGGTGTTGTTCATGTACTTATCATAGTCCAAAGCATTTTTTATCATTATGAAGAATGAATCAAAGGTAAAGATAAGTGAATTGAAGAAAACTTTAATATTAAAACCATGAAGTATGATGATGATATTATGAATTTTGACATCTCTAATTATTTTGTAAACCCAGAAGGTATTGATCACGTGTAAATACTCATGATGGATATATAATTTTGGTTTTGTGATTATTATCAATAAATATTACATGTTTGTTTGTTTCCTTATATTTTATTTCTCACATATGTGTCTTATTTTATTTTTAATAGAAATGGATGTTAAGAATTGATCTATTGTGATTAATCCCCATAATGAAGATATTTCTCTCATTGATAGCATCATGATGCATAAAATTATTAAATATGAGAAATATTTTATCATCCTTAAAATGGGAAGTGCTTATGTAAGTACATCAATCAGTAATAGGAAATTAATATAAGGCTTCATAAGATAAAAAATATACCTACCCAGTGATGAATATATTTTAATATATAATAATTTTTATCTAAGTATTTATGAAATTTATTAATCTCTAAAGACATTCATAAAAAAGGATATCACATTGAGACTTTGGATATATGAGGTATTAAATAAATCTATATAATAATCATTTATAATGGGAACATATTTATTAAAGAGAAACTTTTATGACTTCTCCCTAGATTATACTATGGAAATATATTTTCAAATGAATCAAATATGGAAAACAAAAAGTTTACTGACGAAGATAAATTTATTGTATGGAATGACAATTTGGGTAATACATAATCAATAATGATGTGTAAAATAATTAAATGTATTCATGTTCAACCATTTATTGATAAAAAGGTTCTTACACATAACAATTTCTCATTCACTACTTATTCTCAAGGAAAATTGATTATAAGACTATCACCATTGAAAATTGGGACTAAATCCCCTATGTTTTATGAACAATTCATGGTAACATATGTGGTTCAATTCATCCACTATATGGACCATTTAGATATTTTTTATTATCTTGATTTATGATTCAACTAGATGTTCCCATCCGTGCTTACTATCAACTCGAAACCTATCATTTATAATAAATTCCAAAATAATAAGATTAAGGATATAATTCCTAGATTATTTATTCAAGCATACTCTGTGTGATAATGTTGCTGAATATTCATCATGTTATTTTAATAATTATTACATTTCGATCTAAATAAGTGTTGAGAATCATGTGACTCATATTCACACTAAAATGGTCTAGTTGAATCATTTATAAAGTGGTTATAACTTATCCATAGAGCCCTTATCACATAAGCATAATTGGCCAGTTCAGTATGGGGATATATGATTTTTCATGAAACATAATTGATTCAAATAAGAACATCATTTAAACATGAATATTCACTTTTGTAATTATCTCAGGGCCATGAACTAAATATTTCACATTTAGTAGTATTTGATTGTGTTGTATATGTGAAAATAGCACCCCAACAATTAGAAAAAATGGGGCCCAAAATAAGACTAGGGATTTACATTAGATTTGAATCTCCCTTAATCATAAATTATCTTGATAAAATTATAGGATATGTATTTACAAAAAGACTAACTAATTTTCATTTTTATAGAAATTTGTTTCTGATATTAAATGGGTAAATTAATCGACATCAAAATAAATATCATTGAAAACAAATTCATTGTTGAATATTGACCCTAACAAAAATATGAGTGAACTGGAATTTCAAAAGATTGATAATTTATAAAATTTATCAAATCAATTTCTTGATGCATTCAACGATTCAAAATGTGTAAAAAAGATACACATACCCGATGTAAATGCTCCAGTCAGAATAGATGTCCCAAAAGAACAATCTAATAGTGTTATCAATAATGTTTCACATATATGTATAAAGTGTGGAAGAAGACAAGATTCAAAATATAAAAATAATCATCAAAGGAATAGGAAAAACCCATGTTTGTTGAAGAAATAAATGAACCTGGGGATAATGGAAAGTTTCTTGATCGTGACATCCCTCAAGAAAAAAATTTGGCACTTAATATTATTGATAAGGATCAAGATCTTAAAATGGTTGATGAATTTTGTAATAGATAAGAGTGGGAAAAATGGGAGGTTTGAACTCAATCTAGATTAGTCTCAGTTGCTAAATATGAGGTTTTAGGTTTGATTATGAAAACCACAAATGGGATTAAACTTTTTTGGTTATAAATGGATAATTATAGGAAAGAGAAATGAAAATAATGAAGTTTTGAAATATAAATCATGACTAATTTCACATGATTTCTCTACAAGACCAGGTGTAAGGGTTCAGATTTCATCGATCTATTCCTTTTTCATTCTAAGTTATCTCGTAGTTTATAAGAGTTTCTCATGTTTTAATAAATGGTTTTAAAATTTATTTGATAATTGTGGATGTAATTTCAAAAAATATTTAAGAAAAATATTTATTTTGGAAGTTTTGAAAGTGATCTAATTTAGGAAGATTTATTTGATTATAACCAGTTCTATATTATTGAATTTTAATATGGCTTTCAAGATTTCAATTAGGAGTAATATATTAAACATTATTTAACTTATCATACACAAGTGCAATATATATATTTTTATGTATTATGTTGATATTAAACGTCTTAAAAAAATGTGTGTTATGAAATGTTCTATAAATAGAGAGAGAGCTTTTATATATATGTCTGTGTATATAGTGATGTTATATGTATATATATACACATATATATTGATACAAATTTTATATATATAAATATATTGTATATTGTTTCTGTATATATATATATAGTGCAGCATTATATATGTACATCTATATAAATGTATATATTCTTTGTATTAATTTAAATCATGTACATATATATCATTATAATAGGTATTTGTATATGTTTATATTAGAGTAGTGTTGTGTGTGTGTGTGATTGTGTGTGATGTGTGAAGAGTATGTTAAAAAAAGAAACTGTAACGATTTTTTTATGAGAGAGAAAGGGATTTTGTGATTTAAAGGGAATTTATTTCACTACGGAAAAAAGTGGTATTTGCAGCGGGTTATTTGTGATGGGACCCTATTACCGTCGCAAACAGTTGGTTGTAAGAACTAATTTGCGACGGAAATACCTATCTTGTTGCAAATGACTTTGATGCGCGGTGCGCGCCAAACCACGGGAAGCGTATTTGTGACGGGTAGTTACACTCGTCGCAAATAGTATGTCAGACTTGAAGGTATTTGCGACGGGACCTATCGCAAATACCTTTTTTAACTGCCACCCCTAATTAATAGGGGGTTAGCATTTGCGACGGGTCCTGTCATAAATAGTACTATTTGTGACCGGAATCCCATCGCAAAAACACCAGTCACAAATGATCTAACCTATATATTCCTCCATCCGATTTTTTTTTCATTTCACAATTCTCTCAATTCCTCTCTTCTACTCTACTCTTATATTTTTCTCTTCAGTTTTGTCAAAGTTTTAAATCTTACAGTGGATTATTTTTCAAGACTTGCATCCAGCAAAAGATTCAGTTTTAATGTATTTATTTGTTGCTTTTATTTTTTAGTTAATTCATTTTATTTTATATTAGTAATAATTATTATTAATCAACTGTAATTAAATTAAATTAGAATTACATAGTTTTATTATGCATTATTTATTTGTAGAAATATGTCGTTTCATTAAGATTTAATGTTTTTTATTTAAAAGTAAATAGTATTAATTTGTAATAATTTGCTTCAATTATCATTAATTAATAGTAATTACGTGTAATTAGTATAAATTAGTATAAATTAGTACAAATTACTACTAATTACTATTAATTAGTATTAATTAATAATAAAAAGTAATTAATAGTAATAAATTATAATAAATTGTAATAATTAGCGCTAATTAGTGGTAGTTAGCTGCAGTTACCGTTAATTAGCGGTAATTAATAATAATTAATAATAAATAGTAATAATTAGTAATGATTAGAAATAATTAGCAATGATTAGTAATAATTGGTAATAATTAGTAATAATTAGTAATAAATAGGAATAAATAGTTGTAATTAGTAATAATTAGTAATAAATAGTAATAATTTGTAATAATTTGTAATAAATAGGAAAAATTAGGAATAATTAAGAATAATTAGTAATAATTAGGAATAATTAGTAATAATTAGGACTAATTAGTAATAATTAGCGGTAATTAGTAATAATTAGTAGTAATTAGTAATAATTAGCATTAATTAGTAATAATTAGTAGAAATTAGTAATAATTAGTGGTAATTGGTAATAATTAGCAGTAATTAGTAATAATTATTAATAATTATTAATAATTACTAATAATTAGTAATAAATAGTAATAATTAGTAATAATTTGCAGTAATTAGAAATAATTTGCGGTAATTAGAAATAATTAGTGGTAATTTGTAATAATTAGTAATAATTAGTGGTAATTAGTAATACTTAGCGGTAATTACTAATAATTAGTAGTAATTAGTAATAAATGTGAATAATTAGTAATAATTAGTAATAATTAGTGTTAATTAGTAATAATTAATAATAATTATTAACAAATTGGAATAGTCAATAATAAATAAGAATAATTAGGAATAATTAGTAATAATTAGTCTTAATTAGTTTTAATTAGCGGTAATTAGAAATAATTAGTGAAAATAGTAAAATTTAGTAAAATTTAGTAAAATTTTGTAAAAAAATAGTAAAAAATAGTTATAATTAGTAAAAAACAGTAAAAATTAGTAAAAATTAGTAAAAATATATAAAAATTAATAATAATTAGTAATAATTACCAAATATTAGTAATAATTATCACTAATTAGCAGTAATTAGCAGTAATTAGAGATAATTAGAGGTAATTAGAGGTAATTAGTGTTAATTAGGAATAATTAGAAAATGTTTCAAGAATACATACAACCATCAAGAAAATGTGAATTCCAACTACTTATTTAATTAATTTTTTCAACATTTTATCTAATATTTATAAGTGAATTTTCTTATCATTTTTGTCCAACAATTATTTACATTTTTCATAGATCTTTGGGAAGTCATATTTTTCTTTTAACTATCTAGAAAAATTCACAAGAGTGACAAAATGATTCTTTCTACCAATGTAACTATGTTTTCTATATTCATTGCCTTTCTTTTTCGAACTGCCAACAATTCATATTGTTTTGATGTTGTTAACCGAAGAAAACATTTCTCATTCTTGAAATCTAGGAGAGTATAGGAAGATCATGTACCCATTTTGTTGACCTCTCATGATATAATGGGCACATGATCTTCTTATTCTCTTCTAAATTTCAACAATAAGAAAAAAAATTGGCCAAGAACATCTAGTTAATATGTAGTGTTTGTATTTCGACATAGAAAGAAAATTGAAATATGGTTATATTGGCAGATAGGATAGTTTTGAGACTTATGGATGTGTAAGAATCAATCGCACATCAATCTGATACATAGTGTGACTAGTATATAGCGGGGCTGGCAGAATGTGACATTTCAATGATAAAAGAAGTAGTAGTAAGTGAAGAAGATGCATTGATGACTTGACATGGTTAGCAAAAATTAGTGCTATGAAAATTTTGGATATGGTTGGCATTAATTGGTTTTATCATGTGATGGTTGTAAAATCTATGATTTATACATTTTTAGTAATTTATAAAATTTTCAATCTTAAGGTGATTAGAAATAACCAATTTGTGCCAACCATGTCCAATTTTTTCATTAGGTCACTAGAACCGGGGTAGACATAATGTGATGTGTTGATGATAGTAGTAGTTCTACCAGGAGTAGAAGATGCTTTGATGACTGGACATGGTTGGCATAAATTGGTGAAATGAAAAATTTGGACATGGTTGACATAAATTAGTTTCATCATATAATGATTGTAAAATCTTTGATTTATAAATTTTTAGTAAATCATAGAATTTTCAATCTTAAGATGATTAGAAATAACCAATTTGTGTCATCTGTGTCCAATTTTTTCATTTGGTCTTCAAAACGGGGGTAGAAAGACTGTGACGTTTCGATGACAGTAGTAGGAGGAGCAGGAGGAGAAGATGTGTCAATTACTAGAGCAACATCACTATCAGATGATAAAGTACATGTGATGTTTGACTCATGGTTTAAGGATGGAGTTCCATCCACCACCTCGTCCAGATGACCCCCTCCCCCTTAGTGATTTATGTATTTTTTTATAAACATTTGAATTTATGTATTTTTTTTAATATTTTAATTAATTCATATATTTACAGTTCTATATAGAGTTTATTTTATATTGTTGCAAATATTTTTTTGTTATTTGTATTATTTTTTTAATATTTATTTATTATTTTATTATTATTTTTAATTTTTTTATTTTTATTTTTTTATTTTTTAACTTATTGGAGACCAGTGGGACCTTCTATCGTAAATACTTATTTGTGATGGGAGAACCCATCCATTGCAAATAAGTTTTTTAAAAATCCAAACAAGATTATTTGTGACGGATAGTTGAAAAAATACAATTTGTGATGTTGTTTTCCATAATGGGTTATTTTCGATGGGACCCCATCGCAAATAGTTCGATGTTTTGTAGTGTTTATGTATTATCATATTTTTTAATGTGTATCATCATATTAGTAGAAGTTTCCTCTATGGGTCTCGGTGAGGTTTGGAGTTCAAGCCTCATAGAGTACTTCCTGCATTTGTATGTCACATGATTTTCTTTGTAATATAGAACCTTTCCACCTCATCAATGTAAATATTTATAAATGAAGTGTACAAAAAACAAATAAAAAGTGTGTGAAATAAATATGGTAAAATAAATTGAATTATAATTTAAATAAAAAAACGTAAAACATTTTAAAACCAAAACGTTTTAAGATTAAAAAAACATGTTCTACCATTGATTTAAAATAAAGAAACAAATGATTACAGTGCGAAATTAAATATGGTAAATTAAAACCTCACACATGGATGTGTGGGTTAAAATGAGAATAAATAAGATCTTTGACATTTTTTTTTAGGATTTTTAAAATGGGTCTTGAAAATTTAATTAAATGTTAATGGTTTTAATATGAATTTAAAGTGGACTAGATATTCTCATAGTACATATTTTTATATATTTTAAAATATCAAATTTCCTTTGTTTCAATACATTATTTTATTCTCTCGAGTACTGGTGAACCAAAACATTATTGTTTGATTCATGCAAGTCATCTGTAATTGATTAATGTTTATTCCTTGCATGCTAGACCTATGATTTCCAAGCTGAAGAAATATCTCTCTTACTCCATTATTTTTCTACAGTATGGAAGACAATATTCCAGGTAGAGGATCTATGGATTATCTTTGTTTTTGTGAAGGTTTTAATCAATCATGATTTAGATTATTTGTTTAAATGGATGTGATTATCCATTATTGCAACACCCCAATATTTTATAAGTATTCCCTTTTAGATAAACTTGAAGTATTTGATATCTTTCATTACACACAGCCCCGAGTCTAAATAAACCATGATATAACAAAAAATTATAACCTAGATGTTAATTTTTAGGTATGAATAGCAATAACCACATTATTAAAAATATTTATAATGGTTCTAAATAGTGAAAATTTATTGATTAAATCATTCTAAATAAGTATTCAATTTTCAGTAATGTCACTTTATGTTTCAAAAAAAAATTCTTTAAAAATGATTTTTATATAATTTATTAACATGAAAATTATAATTAATTTATATAACTTATATAATATTAATTTTAATAAATTAATATTATTTTTGGTATTATCATTTCAATATTTTCTTAGGGTGAATTTTTAAGATTTTTCAAAAACATATTTTTCAGTGAATAGTGAAAATACTGATTTTTATAAAAATAAGTGTCATTTATTTTTAGGTAAAAGTATAATTATGTTTTAAATTTGGTCAAAAAATAATATTAGTAATATTTAATAATAAATAATATAATTAATTTGTAACATCCCAACACAAACTACCAGGTCCAAGTCGAAATTCCACATAACCCCATGTGCACCTCCCCATATGGAAGAGGTTGTCGACTAGCAGTGAGGGTTAAATCCTATCACTATAGAGAATATACACTTAGTATCATATCATACAATTAGAAATAAATAATGTGAATATAATATATAATCATAGTAATCATGCATAAAGTAAATGACACACATGTCGTGAAAATAAAATCAGCTCCCAATGTGGCAAGCCTATCCAAAATGAATAAAACAAATGATAAATAAATGAACTGTAAGGTCCTACAGTGTCTGTCCTGGTCTATTCCATATCCATGACCCACCTTCTAATACATCCACCACAGGGCCCTTTCCCTTCACTTGGTATTTCATTAAGTCTACAAGCACACCGGAATTTCTGATTACGGTGTGAGTACAAGACTTAGTAGGACACCACCAATGTGTCCTTAACTTGATGTGCTCAAGTATACAAGTGTATTCTATAATAATAATAAATTAAGGAATTTCATATACATACAATCTAAAACCGAGTGGTAGTTCACTAACCAAGATTCCAAAACCCCTGGTCATACTTGCTTTGACTCCATGCCTGAAGATAAGTGAATGAGTCAGAAGAAACAAACCAACCCTTGTATGGAATCCTCACAATTTCATGGAGGTGATACCTGGAATCATCTATCCCTCAAGAGGATCATTTCACTGGATCCTCTAGATGAGAATAACTAGTACTCACATTGACCAAGCTATCTCGTGGTGAATGGAACTTGGCATCAAGGCTACCTCGAGCACACCCTCAACACAATGCCATGGATACCTCATAACTCCACCTTGTTCTTAGGTCCCTTGTCACTATCATTGCAATCAAACATTCTCCCCCACTATGAGATAAACATGTCACTATGGTCTAACTATCTCAAATGATACTAACAACCAAAAAGGCATGGTAATACATATACATGGTGAGCACACAAGTAGGCATAGCATATCAACATGAGTATATAACAGCATACAAAACAACACATCATCATAATCAAACATGGATAAACACTACACTAATATCACTCATGGAATCACAAGAGTTTTTTATGAGCTACACACACACTCACAGGCAATCATAATCAAACACAGTCAATCAAAATTAAAAAATATAAAATCATCAAGGAAACAATTGTAAATGTGATCCCAATAGGGTAAGGAACTTCCTACCTCAAAAGTTGTCAATGTGTGAAGTTGATGATAAATCATCCAAGAACACCTCTTCATGACCTTGTTATAAAAAAGTTGACACATTGAAGCTTGAGGTTCTTCATGAGTTCCTAGAACCAAAACCATCCATTTTATTTCAAAAAAAATAAAGAATGTGATAAAACTTTCTCTCTCCTAGATAATTTTCAAATCATCTTTCTAGGCTAATTCATGATCTTGCAATTATATCCATAAGAATAATTATCATTTGAAAATTTATCACAAATTATCCTTTTATAATTTATTTCTAATAATAAATTATCCCCTGATAATTTTTATTCTATGAATTATCTTGTGATAATCTATCATCTATATATTGATAATTTTAATAATTATCCTTGATAATCTTTAAATTATCATTTGATAATTTTAATAATTATTATTTGATAATATAGGTAATTATCCTATGAAAATTTCGATAGAATTTATCACATGATAATTATCTTATAATTGTCCTTATATAATTTGTATAATTATTTTTGATAAGATGTGTAATTGTCCTTTAATAATTAAAATCCATTATCGTATGATAATTTTATAAATTATCACCCAAAAAAATCCATGTGATTATACTTTGATAATTCATTTTAAATGATCCATTTAAAATGTGAAAAATAATATTGAAAATTTCATTACTATCTTTAAATCAAAAATATGATTTAGGTTCTTCTCATCGATATGAATCCAAAAACACTGACGGCGCATAATTCCGATCAATATTGCAAAAGATATTTAATTTTTAAGTTTGAAGAAGAAAAAAGAAGATGACATATCTGAAACATAAACGCAGGAAAGACCCGGTTGATGTTGAGATTTAGTAACTGGGAATCCATTCTTTTGAGGTTCACTAATCATGTGAAAGGGATATCTAGGTAGCTCGGACTTGACTAGCTCAACCAAAAACTAAGATGAAATGGATTGGCCATTTTAGGAATCCCAAAATGTATGAACTTTGGGTAAAACGAAAATCCTACTTAATCAATGGTTTTAAAACATGTTTCAACCTATAAATTAATGAAAAGTTTTTAATTTGACCCCATTAAGGTGTTTTTGATTTTTAAATGGTCAAACTGTTAGGAATCCAAGCTTTTGAATTTCTTCAGGCCCATCAACGGTGGTTTGGGTGTTGGGCATGAATTGGGGAAGACGACACCCAATAAAATGTATTTTAATTTAATTAATTTAATATAATAATTTTAAAAAATATTAAATAAATTAATTTATCAAGGGACTTGACCAAACGTCCGCTGCACAAAAAATTTATGTCATGCTTAGTGTAAACCCTACGTTCCGGACTTAACGATGGTCTCATATTCCTCATATAAAGCACCATTTGAGAAATATTAATTAATTATTATTTAAAAATGGATTAAATAACTAATTAAATGTAAAAAAAGATTATTTTTCAAGAGTGAGGCATCCAAATTTCCAACTCTTATAAATGGTATACCCCTATTAGGGTAAAAATCGCATCCTTGACATAACGGTGGTCTCAAATTTGTCATATGAAACACCATTTGGGATATAATTAATTATATTAAAAAATAAAATAATAAAAATTATTAAATAAATTATTTTCAAGAGTGAGACATAAAAATATTTGATTCTTACAAATTTTATACCCCATCTAGGATAAACACTACATCTTGAACCTAATAGTAGTCTCAGATTTCTCATACGATGCACGTTTTGGATTTATTTAATTATTTTGAATAAGTTTTGTGTGCTTAATATAAAATATTTAAAAAAAATTATTTCATATTCATCGAGGCATTATGGGCCTCATAATATCATACCAACTTAGTGTCTAACTCCAAAAATATTTTATTGAATATTCCAAAGTGTTAACTGGGATTTTACTCTTACATAAAGCCTTTAACACATTTATTAAGTTATTTTCATTAATAAATCCTTTTTTTCATACAAAAAACTTATAATTTATCAAAAATATGGTTTTTATTGTCTTTGTAAAAATAAAGATATTACATAATTATTTTTTAACTTTCATTCTAATTGATTTTGGTATAAGTTAATTTCTGGGCTAAAAGCATATTTTTTTTAAACTATTTTTATGCACACCAAGTGTTTTTATCATAATAAATTAAAAATATATATATTTATTTATGGTTTTAATTAAATTTATATATATTAAATATTCAATAATAAAGTTTAAAATTCATTTTATGGTTTTTACAAGGTAAGTAATGAAAGTAAATTACGTTTTATTTTTATAAATTCATTTTTCAAAAATGGGTTTTCATTGTAATTTATAAGCTTAATTTAAATTATATTATACTGATTATAGAAATTAAATCTAGTAAAAAAGATTCCATTTTTTCAATTATTATAATTAAAAAAATTTAATACGTTCAACATAATTTTTTTCCCATACTGAATAGTAAAAAAACAGTAAAATCGTGTTACAACGGTTAAGGTTAAAATGAGTTTATTGGAGGTTAAACAAAGAGATAATGGTAGGATTTCCACCCACACCTATATAATTATTATTGGATCAATTTATTGAAACCTTATATTAAAAAAAATTAAAATACATATCCATTTGGATCCAATTTCCCATGAAATTGGCCTTCTATCATTGAAATCTTTTAAGAAATTATATGTGTGTCTTCCCCCTCATTTGTAAAAGGGAACCTCTTATCCTCCCTTATTTTGACCATTTGATCCATATATATAAGAAAATACTACTATAAAACCTTATTATATTCATTTCCCTCATACTTGATCTTCTTTCCCAATCATAATATCAGTCCTTCAAGGCTTAGGAGTAATCTAATGGAGGTCTCTCAAAGAAGAGGTATAAATATTAATCAAACTCTTTCAATTTTACTTATTGATTCACCATATATGAACATATTATATCCATAAAAAAAGATTAAACTGGTATCATAAATATAATTATATTTTATTATGATGATGGAAGAACTATTTTCCACCCCTTCTCCATCAAATGGGAAATAAAAGTATTGGTCGTGCATACATGTGAACTACTGCCCCCACGTAGAGATACAATTCATTTTCCATCACCATATTTCATGGGTTTTTATAATGATATATTTAATGTTTATGTATTATATTTATAACATAATAATTCTTATTTAATTTTAATATCTTATCTACCTTCTTACCTATTGATCTGTTTGTAAATGATAAGGTTTCCCATGTGTACGTGTGGACAATCACCTCCATGAAGCAATGTGATTTTTTTATAATTTATTATTTAATTATCTGGTAAAAAGGATATATTTAATTAAATTATATGATATTTATGGTATAATAATTTTATTGTAAATTTGAATTATCATTTACCTTTATTTCATTCCATCTGTCGAAAATTGGAAACATCACTCTTGTGTACATATAGATTACCATCTCCACGAAGTGATGTAATTAATTTTTCATCATCACTTAATATGAATGGTTATAAATATATATATATATAATGAATATATTTTATCACAAACTATTAGGAAAGGTTAATGAAAAATCTACAAAGAAACACGCAAACACACACGTGTAAGAAGTCGGGGAGACGCGAACGCGAGACCTCCCCAATACCCCAAAAGGTCATTTTCCACTAAGCTAGTCCCTAGGGGAATATAATTAATATATATTATATTTATATCATTATTAAAATTATTTATATATAGGAACCAGGATCAAACTATAAGGACCATAATCTTTATACTAAAACATTCAAGAAAAATGAAGCAGTTAACACATGAAATGATGACTTTAATAGCGAATTATTAATAAATGGGTGTTAAAATCATATAAGTGGATAATATATGATATTATATGTATTAATATTATTATTTTATATAATTATAATAAATATGAATTTATTATAATGGAGTTACGAGTTCTTAAAAATCAAGTCAGATATAAGGTATGGGTTTCGTCTGAATTTCTATTCATTAAGACATGTTTTAATGTTATGTGCCAATTTATTTTTTATATGGTGTATATATTTCACAGGAATTAATTTTAGAATAATAAAATATTTAATTAAATTTATTTATTTAATCTTAATTTTTTCAATATTCCAATGAATTTTGATTCAATAATTACTAAATTTATAAGGGTTATTTATCTCAATTATGTTTCATTGAGACATGTTTGACGTTATGCACCTATTTATGTTAATGAGGTTTATATACTGATCCTTTGACAATTTATATCATGTATCCTTATTGGTTCATGGTATTTAAAGTAAAAATTCAAATTATTTCATCCAAGCGGATTTGATTCGAATGTTACCAAAACGATAAGGGTTTACCATCACAAATTGTCTTATTTGGGACATATATTATATTATTCACCTATATTATTTTATGAGGTATATCTAATACGCCTTAGATATTTTGTATCATGAATATCCTTATGCTCCGGGAATTTAATTTTTAATTAATTTTTTTTCTTTCATGGGACTCATGAATGAAAAATTATCAAAGTTGGAAGGGTTTTAGGTTACAATCTCATTTTTACCAGTATTATTTATGCTTAATTTTTTTGATGATGAAATTATATAATATATCACTCCAAAATATTATTTTTTTTATTATAATATATTTATTTCTATATATTACATGGTTTCATTTCATTTTCCTCTCTTTTAGTACTCAATATATCAAAAAAGTGTTTTAAAGGAAAAACGGATTAATTTCTCTCTTTGATCGAGTATCTTTTATTATACTTCCATATTTTCTTTAAAAAAATCGATAATTTTTTTACTATTATTCCGATATTTATTAAATAAATTTTTAACTATGTTTTTCTTTTTATAAAAAAATATATTGAATCTTCTGGTCTTTCTCCAAATGATGTAATTTTGCCTCTTTACTAAAAATGTCAAATGAATTTTTGTTTTAATGTACAACACATAAACGAATTTCCCCACCATCATGAATACCTTTTTCCTTTAATATTTCTTTATATGTTTCCTTTATGTGTTTAAAATAAAAAAAATACTTAATATTTTGGAAAAAATTATATTTTAAATAAGTGGTTTTAAATTGAAAATGGTATTATCTTTAAGAATTTTTTCAGTGATCTTTTAAATATATTTTTCATCTATAACAACATTATTTGATGTTTATTTTTCTTTACTTGTGATATGATCCAATATTTCCATATTTATTCTTTATCTTGATTATTTATGTTTATGAGGATGAAATTTTTAATAAACTCATTTTATTTCCATGGGTTAATCATTGATGTAGTCATAAATGTTTTCTTGATATTATAGAATACATATGAATGGATTGTGATTATGTGATTGTTGGTTCCATTATAAACCATTTATGGGTGGTTACGTTATAAACCAAGGATGAGTGGGTCCATTATATCCCTAAAATGCATTGGCTAATGATGACAAAGTTAAGAAACTCCCATGATATAACAAAATTAATAAACTCCTAAGAAATTATGGAGTTAACTAAAAGGAAGTTACTTGTAATAGAATGTTTGAATGATTAAGTAAGAATTTCCATTATGGTACTTTTTCCACAAAGATAGTCTAGAGAGTAAAATTTGAATAAGTAATTCATTTTATATGCTTATATGAATTCCAAAAACTTATGGATTATTCTTATGTTATGTTATCAAGTATCATGATTGATTGTTGATGATTCCTCACGCTAATAAATTATGTATTTTGATTGAAAATGTATTCCATGATTCTTGAGTAAAGATATTTGATTAATTGATTATTATTATTATAAGTTTCAATCATGTTCACATACACTTATGCATGTTTTATTCCCACTTATTATCATTAATTGATATCTTTTATTTTTACCCTTACTGAGCATCTAAGTTCAACCTTTCTTATGTTTCCCTTCCCCAGGTTGTAAAGATAGGTTTAAAGTATGTCAGGTATAAGAAGGGTTCTATTTGTGAAAAACATAATGGTAAATGATATAGATATTTTATATACTAGTTGTTTATGTATCCAACATTCCAAAGACACTAAAACTTTACGGTTATTTCATGAATCATATTGATAGGTAATGAATATTACACTAATAAGATGTGGTATTTATGCATGTAAATTTTATGTCACTATAGTTAGTATTAGAGTAAGGTTTTGTTATTTTTAGAAACAAGGATAATAAAACTTTAGTGATAACCCTTTGGATAATCCTAGGTATAGGTAAATATCCTAAGTTATAGTAAATAAATAATTGTGGTTTTCTTATAAATTCATCCCTATCTGGATACAATAAGTAAACATGGTTTTGGAACAAATGCATATAGGGGTAATAACCCCAAAAAGAGTTGGTTGAGTATATCTCAACCATCATTCTGGGGTATGGTTAATGGTCCCTTACTGCACACCTAGTTTTACACTCCAATATTTTATTTTTTTAGTTAATTCGCATTTTATTTATGACCATTATGGTGGATTTGAATAGATATTGACCACAGATATCCTATATTAAACCTAAGGTGTCATAGATTGAAAATAATGTGTCAAGATTTATATATCTAATGAATGATTTCTAGGATTATATGATAGATCACTCTGATTAACAATATTGATGGCCATGAAAACCATTTTTGTTTTAGTAAAATATTGAAAATATAATGACGAAGTTGATATGATAATAGGTATGCTCAAATATTGAAGTACCCTATTTGACATTAGTTATATAAATACATGTATATCAGGGAAATTATTTAGGAATGTTAATTCATATCCTGAATGACTAGATATATAATTATCATTAAAAATCCTAATGGAATTATGAACCCATATCAAGTATATGATTCTTTACTAATTGAATTCTTTGGGAATATGATTCTTGAAAATCTTTTTATTTTTCCTCTAGTTGAATTTGATGTGATTTTGGGCATGGATTGGATTTCTTTATATATATCCCATATCAAATGATGAGGAATGGAAGTAGAATTTTATATTCTAAACAAAACTACAATTTTCTTTTAGTTTGAGGGTAAAAAACAACATAAAATTGAAATTACATGCATCACATGAGTCTTGATTCCTATTAAAATAGGGTATTTATCTCTTATAGTTGGGAAGAAACTCAGCATTGTTGATATGACTACTGTGTGGAAATTTTTTGATGTATTTCCAAAATAGTTTCCTAGTCTTCCTTCAAATAATGAAGTTAAGTTTTCAATAGAACTCATACCTGGTGCTACACCTATTTAATAGACTCCATATAGAATATCCCTGATTGAGTTACAGTAATTGAAGAAGAAACTCTAAAAGAATATTGATAACGGATTCATTTGGATGAGTGTTTCACCTTGGGGTACTTCTATTATTTTTGTTAAGAAGAAATATGTATTAATATGACTTTGCATTTATTATTGATAACTTAACAATATTGATATCAAGAATAAGTATCCCATGTCCCATATTAATGATTTGTTTGATCAATTATAGGGAGCTCAATATTTTACCTTGATTGATCTTCAATCTATATGCTACCAATTTAGTGTCAAAATTAAATGCATACCTAATAAATAATTTAGATCAAGGTATGAAAACTATGAATTTATTGTGATTCTATTTTGTATTACTAATTTCCCTACTATATTCATGGGTTTAATGAATAGAGTCTTTAGAGATTATCTTGATCAATTTGTGGTGGTTTTTATAAGTAATATTCTTATGCATTATAAGAGAAAGTAAGAGCTTGAAGATCACCTATGGATTGTAATAAATACCCTAAGGAATGATAATTTGTATAAAAAATTACCAAGTGTGAATTTTGGCTACAAAATGTTTCATTGTTAGGTCATATATTCTCAAGGGTGGGTATGTCAGTGGATCCATCAAAGAAGGAAGTTATTGAACATTGGCTCAAAACAAACACAGTGACTGATATCCATAGTTTTCTTGTAATTTCTAGACATTATCAATTCTTTATGAATGGTTTATCATGACTGTCTAATCCACTCACAATTTCGACTCAAAAGGGAGTCGTGTTCCATTGTATAGATGAATGTGACTATAATTTCATGGAACTAAAGAGAAAGTTAGTTAGTGTGCCTATGCTCACACAACCCTATAGTGGAGAAGGGTTTGTGATTTATAGTGATGCTTCAAAGAAAGTGTTGGGATTTGTTCTCATTTATAATTATATGGTGATATCTTATGCCTCACACATTGAATATTCATGAGAAAAATTAATCAACTCATGATTTTGATTTAGCAGTATAAATATTTTCATTAAAGATATTGAAGAATTATCTTTACATATAAAGGTGTGACATATATACCAATAATAAAAATGTAAAGTATATATTCACCCATAAAGAGTTGAATATTCACCAGAGATGATGGTTGGAGTTTATTAAATATTATCACTGCTCAATACATTACCATCCTAGGAAAGAGAAAAAGGTGGTTCATTCTTTGAGTTAAAGGGATCATACTAGATTATATATGATGAGGATAAAAAATATACAATATTTATGGATTTTCAAGGGATGAAACTTAAAATATTAATACAATGGGATAAATATTATCTTTCTCAATTGAGTGTTCAACCATCTATCCAAGTGAAGATTAAATAAGTTCATAAGGAGGATGTAGAACTATAAAAGATGGTGAGAAGTGTTACTGAGTTCAACCTTGATTGTAGTAGAATGATAAGGATCAGGAACTGATTATGTGTCTTATAAATACTAGACTTGAAGAAGTAAATATTGTAATAATCACATATCTCATCATTCTTTATTCATCTAAGAAGTATGAAAATGTATAGAGATCAGAAAGAGTATTTATAGTGGGACAACATGAAGATAGATATTACGAAGTATGTATCTTGGTGCTTGGTATCTAAGTAATTTAAGGATGAGAGACAAAATTATAAGGGTATGTTATAACTATTACCTATACTATAATGGAAATAGGAAATCATCTCCATGGATTTCATCATTGGACTCCCCAAAACATCTAAAGGCCATAATGTTATTTGGGTTGTAGTCAAACACTTTATAAATTCAGTATACTTAATTGCTATCAAATAAGATTTATATCTTGATTATATTTCCAATATATACATTAAGAAAGTGTTAAGGTTACATAGAGTACCATATTATTTTGTATCTGATCAGGATCTGAGGTTTACCTCAAAGTTTTGTAGAATTCTGTAATAAGCTCTAGATACTAAGTTTTGTTTCAATACTGCTTATCATCCTTACAAAAATAATTAGTATTAAATACCATTTAGACCCCAGAGAATATATTGAGATCATGTTATCTAGATTTCAAAGGTGTTTTGTATTAAAACCTTCCTATAGTTGAGTTTTCATACAACAATAGCTTTCACTCTAACATTTAGATGAATCTTCATGAATCCCTCTATGGAAAGAAGTGTATAACTATAATATGGTGAGATGAAGTTAGATAAAGAAACCTTTTGGGACCTATGATAGATAAAGAAATAGCATATAGGTCTAGATCCATTCATCAGCGCATCAAATCATCTCATAGTTGATAGAAGAGTTATGTTAACAATATTTAGTGAGATCTTGTTGTAAAAGTGGGTGCCCTAGACCCAAATTCAATAATACTTTTCAATTACCATATCATGTATACATTTTGTTTTTTATGTTGTATAATTTCTATAATTGTGTTCATATTTCTTCATCCACTATTTATATGATAATTTTTTATAAATTATTTGTCATATCAAAAGGTTAGATCAGTTCCCAATCTCTTATGAGAACCTTGAGATATTATGTCATTAATATTAAACATATGTCATGTGGTATAAATACATCATATATACTGGACACATATGATGTATAACCATTAGCTTCTTAGGTCTTATAAGCATTGATACATCTTCTCATTAAGTTTTCACTTGGCGATCTTTAGTAGACGAGATCATGAGGAACGATGCACCAATAGGAACACCACATGTTTCAGGTATCATTGGTAGTCCTTATATGTAAACACATGTAATGGTCTCCTGAATTGATATTATTATCAATGTATACTATTTTATTACATACTTTGATGAAATTAAAAAACCATGACATTTATGTCATGGTGAGGTAGCCCATGTTGGATGCATCATTAGTGGTATGATATTGATTGAATAAACAAGATACAATTTGTTTGATTTTGAAAGAAAGTGATATATCAGGCATAGTTGACTAGGATGGAATTACCTTCACTAAATCCATGGAAATGGTAGGGGAAGGTAATGCTATTCAGTTTGGTCAGCAAACAATAAAGTAAGAAAGGATGATGAAAAAAATAATGTGTTATGTTTTAAGAGATATCATGATACAAAGAGATTATATGACATGATATGTGTTCATAGGAAACATTTTCATTTATGTGACTTTTATTTATCTTTTTAGAACCTTGATGGGTTTCTATACTCTGATCCTAGTTTTTGAATATTATTAATTGTTATCAAGATAAGGGACTAGAGGGTCACACACTAAGCATATTCAAAAGTATGACCTATTCTAATGAATAGGATAATAGGACATGGTTGGCCCCATAATGGGCTCTGAGATAAGTCTAAGTATAAATTACCGCCAAATAATAAATAAATTCATTATTATTTGAGTATAGAATAATTGGATTTTAATTAATTTATTTAATATATTTACAATTACTAAGTGAATACATTGGGATAATTTTATTTGAAATAATATTATTCTAACATTCAGGGTTTGTTTAATATTTGTGGGGATGAATAGTTGAATTAATGGATCATTTTTATCACATAATATAATATATTACAAGAAATTGATGAAAAAATGAATTATATTTTTGAATCAATAAAGCAGTTATAACATGTCAGTTTTAGTGGGAAATAAATATTCGAGGGTCAGGGAGCCTTTTCCAGGTAATTTTATTACTCACTATATATGGAGGATGAGGATCGCATTGATGTAACTATTTATCATAAATTTTTGAGATCCTCTCTCTACTACACCACTTCCTAGAGAGATACGTAGATAATCTGAGCTTCTGGTCTGACCAAAATTCGATGAACAATATTCCCAGGGACTTTCAAATCATGTGTCGTTGATCTAGAGGGGTCCATCTTTAATTATTTTCAACAACAATCATCGATAACTATTGGATGTTGAATGTTTATTAAAATGGAAAAAGGTGAATTTTTTGTTTAATTTTGTGCTTAAATTTTCATGTGGGATCCTCAAATTCTATTCCAAACTGCATATCACTAGAGACAATGTAGTTACATCGATCTGACGAAGAAAATTTTTAATCCTCTAGACCATATGCTTCTTCTACACACCTCAGTACCTTTAATTAGTATCAGAGTGATCATGTGAAATTTTAATCCAAATAAAAAATAAATTTTCAATAATTTCATGTAGATGGAATCATAATGATCCAAATTTCATAGAGGATGATCCAATACAATATCATTTTGTCAAGATATGGCCATCTGATGATCAAAAGACGGATCAAAATCATCATTATGGTATTTAATTTTGAAGAACATATATATATTTATATATGTGTTTTTTTAACTGAAGGAAGTCAGTTCAAGGGGTTTTCAAGGAACCTAACTATTCCATCTAGATACCAGTATCCAAAATAGTGTTTTATGAAATGGATTTTATTCCACATGTATGTGGAAAAAAAACAACACCTATAATAATAGGCATTAGAATCCCTATCCGGGAAGACAAAAGAAAAATCAACTTTAAATTAAAAAAAGGAAAAGATCAATTGGGTGGGGAAGTGTTTCACATAGTATGTAAAACAAAAATAACCCAATTAGGGAGTATATTTATGTTTCCAGTAGAAGACACACAAATAGAAAAAAATTAAAAATGTTTTCAAGGGAGGATATCGATGATTAAAAAAAATCTTGGGGATGTAGTGAAAATAAATATAGGCTTTGATTAAAAAATGAAAAATAAAAAAAGTGGTGTTGTTAGTGGATAAAAATAAAACTTTAAACATTCATCTTATCACCTCCATACTCCTTCTATATAGCACCACCTGACCCTTCTCTCAACCACCTCCCTATTTTTGGTGACCACCCACCCACCATCGTTCCCCATACTCCTTCTTCATAATGCCAACCAGCCTTCCTATTGATCAACTCATAATTTTTGGAAACTACCCACCCAATTCCATTGCCCCCCCAAGAATAGTTTCCCACCATGACCCTTGATCATGAACCCACCGTCACCATCGAGTTGTCCCCATATGTGAAACCCCCCTCTTAGTTCAACCTTCCCAATCACCACCACACCGTTGGCGCTCCCTGAACACCATTGTCAATACCTCCCATGGGCCTACTAGTATTTTGATGGTAGCATCCTATTTTAAAGACCCCCTCCCACTGCCCGGCCTACGGAAAATCATCTGACCCACGGCCAAGATGGGTCAGGTTGACCTAGAATGGGTCTAAGAAAGTCCTTCCAAACTCAGAATGGGTCATAGTGGGTCCTTCCTAATCTAGAAGGGGTCTATGTGGGTTCTTTTTGACCTCTACAGCTTTATTTAGACCCAGAAAAGAATATAAACCCTTTTAAGGGTTTTTGGGGACATGCAGGGGTCTAGGGAAAATTTAATAAATTCAAAAAAATAATGTAAATATTTTTTGAATAAAATTATTTTTTGGGACAGAGCGATAAAAATATTTTTTTAAATAAAATTAAACAAAATATTTTAATTAATTTAAATCCTTCAACTTATATTTATCAAAAATTTAATTTTTATTATGCATTTGCTTTATGTGGCAACTGATCTTAAGCACATACCAACCAATGTATGTCTGAATTTTAATTTATTTAATAATTTATTGCAATTTCATGTGTTATTTTTAATAGTTAATTTCTATTAGGTAGTTTATACATCTTCTTTTCCCGCATAATATGTGTAAGATCTTACACATCCATAATTATTATTCTATATATATTTTTCACATCTCAAGTGTATATATATTATGTCGATAATTCTATAATACATATACTACTTTGAGTTGAGATGGTATTCCAAATGAGACGTGCATATATTGGACTAGGGTGTGAGTTGTGATATGAGTTAGCATGACTCGAGTACTATACCACTAGATTCATGGTTGGTTCATTGAGTGTAAATAGAGAAACCACTACCAAATAATCAAGATCATTCACAATATTTATTTAATTTATGCATTATTTGTTATTATTTTGTGATTAAATGATAATAATAAAAAATATTTATTTGTGATTATTCAAGTGAGTGCAAACACATAAAATAGTAAGCAATAAAATGCATATATTAAAAATATACTAAAGATGTGATGAATGTTTTTTATTTATTTCATGGTTGATTTGTGAGGGAGATCACATAGTATGAGTATATATGATAAAAAATGAATTCATTTATTTATAAATAATAATAATAACTCAAATAAATATTAATTTATAACACCTTCCATCATTTGAATTTGAAAAAAAATGGGCATATAGGGTGCTCGTCATCCATAGTTGAGGGTGCCTCCTACTACTAGGGGGTTATTATGAAAGTAATGAGTTGAATTAACTAAAGGTTTCATCAAATAAGTATCCATAGAAATATTTTTTCCACTTTATAGGTAAATAATTTTTATAATTTCTAGAAGTTGGGACTTCACTCAACAGTTCAAGGATCTGCGAGTTAATATGGTTGGCCAGTCAAATTCCTATCTTGAAACTCTATGAGTAGTGTCATAGATATATCATGGAATTTAAAGGGAGGTTTCATGGATCCTTACCACTATAATACTCAAGTGATCGAGTATTATTCATCTAGTAGTGAGGGATACTGTGGTTTGATAAAATAGTGGGAGACATTTAATGATTTAATTGGTAATGTCTAATCAGTAATCTAGATAAAAGTACCTATATGTGAGAGTTTTTTTATATAGAATGGAAATTTATACCACAAATTTAATATGATAAATTATAAAAACATTAAATTTCTAAACTCATACCAATTTCCAAGATTAGTATAGGATCTTGCACAAAGTACTACAATATAGGAAATTATATATGCTTGAGTCCCCACTACCAGTTGAGATTGCTCAGGAAGCGAGGGTGGGAAATATGATTATAGAAGACTCATGTATGTTTTATTTTATGTTTAAATCATAATTATATCATCAATGTCTATTGATTTATGGAAACAAAATTAGTAAATCAATGGCTTAACATGTTTTATAATCTCTGAGAAGTAGTGAGGAGAAAGTAAAGAAAGATATGAATGAGGTGATGATTATACTAAATATCTATAAATTGAAATATGGATCACAATCTTTCAATAAATCCCTTACTTATATAATTTTCACATGTATAATCTAGTTTATTTTGAGTTTACAAAATGAATAGTATGGAGAAAACTCTTCATTTCCTATTAGGTAAGGTTCAATAATTTGATAAGAACTTAAAGAAAAACTGATATTTAGTTGTTATGATGAATGATTTTAAAGAGAAGGAAAAAACAACAATAGAAAGTGTGATGCTAAAGTTTACTTCATAAAAAAATTCAAATAATTGAGGTAGATCTTCATACATGATGTTATTTTCTTTGCATGTCATGAGGTAAGACTATAGAAGTTGAAAATCCTTAAACTAAATTGAATAAGTGGTCTCCCCTTCTTTAGGTATATTCATCAATTATATGTGATGTTTCTATCATAATTATTCAATATTAGATAAAATATTCCAATTATATATGTGTATTTAAAAAAATAACCAAATAAAAAAAGAAATTTTATAAGAAGTATGGTGAATTATCTAAGTAGTTGATAAAGGGTGATTCCTAAATCATTGATGATAAGTACACAACTTCTAATTTCCTATTATAATGATTATAGTTAAACTATTATTGAGTATTGCCAAAAAAATTATCTCATATATCCATTTATCATAAGGATAAATTATTATAAATTTTTAATGAATGTTTTTTATGGTGTCTAATACTCAACTAATGGTTCAGTAATTCTTGAATCATTGAAATAACTGATGAATATAAAATATAATACTTAGTTATACCCAGTTGTGGAAAGATGATTATTTTTTGGGTAAAACTAAGTAGTTTTTGAGGATATGAATGGTATGGTTTTAGAATATTATAGCTAAATACCTTAGGTGTTATTGAAACATTTACTTGTTTTTATTTTGACAAAGAAACCTTTGGAAATTAATTTAAGCCACAATGCTTTTAGAATTAGTTAGAGAGTGTGAACTATTCCAACATTAATCTAATAGTAAATAGACTTCATAAGATTCCTTTAAATGTTTTAAGGAATGTAAAAGTGAAGTAGGTAATATTCATGGTTAGAAGATATGAGTTTCTTCATGCCTATGTTCCAAATAATATATTAACCAATAATTCATTGATCATTAAAATATAGCATGGAGTGATTTCTTAATTCACATTTCCTTATACACATAAAAGCTAAGATGTTATTTTAGGGGATTTATGACAAGTATTCCATGAAAAAATTGACCATTAAAATGTTTTTTGGAGTACTTATTAAGCATAAATTTCCTCATACACATCAGATTCATGATGTAAGTAAAGGGTGCATCAATATTGAAAATAAATATGCATTACAGAAACTTCTATTATTTTAAATACATGATTCACAAATAGAGGCGTTATCCCATAACCATATTCCAACTATAATGAAAATGGGATACCATATGAGTCATAATATGATATAAATCTATCTTACTATAAGAACATGTGTTTTAATAAAAATATTTTATCAAGGATATAAACAATATTTCATCAAGAAAAAATACAATGTTCATCTAAAGTAATTATCTAAAAGTTTTCTTAATAAATTAAAGAATACCTAAGATAGAAAATTTATAGTCAAGTGGTAGACTATATTTCTATAAAAAATGGTGCACATATATATTTGAGATAATGGTAGAAAAAATGAGTGGATTTAGTCAATGTTGAAGATGCACGATAGTTCAGGATTGGAAAATGTTTCACAAGATCTTGTGGTTAAGGAATGTTTTGGAAATACATACTACATAGAACAAATGAAATAAAAGTTATGGTTTTATATTCACTGTGGTTGGTGATACATTATTCATTGAGAATAATTAATCCTACAAGTAATTAGTATATATAAATAAAATAAGATTGAAAATTTTAATTAAAAATTCAATAATGAATTCCATGTATCTAATTACAGGTTCTTAGTAATTTTAATGTTTAAAATCTTGAAACTGCACTGTTATTCAATAAGAAACATTACATGGATGGTATAATAGTGGTACTAATAAGGATCATTTGGTTATAACAATTCATTATTCTTAAATCCATTAGAATTTTATAATTATCATAACAACTTTCTTTGATCATCATATCAAGAATTGGATGTCAATACCATCTTTCTTAGAAACTATCTATACAATACAACCAGAAAGATTTTGTGAAACCATAAAAAAACTCAGTAAGGGGTGAAAGTTATTAAAATTTAATTTTGGATTAAGTTAAGAAATTAGATCCTAAAATATTCATTTGAAATTAATTTTTCCATGTTCCTACAAGATTTTAGTGGGATAACCACTATTTTAAACGGAAAATATGATTGATAAAATATGAAAATAGTTTTGATTATTACAGTTAGTTAAGGCCAGAATAAAAGAATCTCTCCAAAAAATGACTTAATGTATAAACCTATGATCTAGGTAATTAGATCTACTAAGGTAGATCTAATGATTTTCATAGACCAATTAAAAAGTACATATGTTGACAAGGAATTAAAAAAATAAAAGTTATAAATTTTAGAGAGAGAATTGTTACTAATGTCACATGGAATAAATCTCTCTAAGAATGATTGTATAATACCTAGAAGGAGATTAATGTGGTAAGTAGAATTCCATATGATTTTATGATGGATCAATCACATATGACATGCTATATGAAAGATATGATTTTTTTAACATATACTTTATAGTAGGTAAATATTAGGTATATCTGGGATAATTGCATGGGAAGTAATCAGAACTATCCAATTATACTTGATAGAGTACAAGAGATTTATTCATGGTACTTGGAGAGGAAGGGACACTAGCTTTAATGTGATGCAAGCTAGTATTAATTTAGTTCAATATGATCTAATATCATAGTTTTACTAAGTTAATGGAAAAGATAAGATCATTCAAGCTAGTGGTATCCATATATACAAAGAGCGAGTACATTGTGGATTTTGTTTCATCTAAAGAAGTAGTGTAAAATATGAAATGATTTGTTATAGTTCTTGGAATCACACCTATTAATTAAAGTTTTACAAAAATATAAATTATTATAATTCTACTATTGGTACTATCCAGGATGTTAAGTCTTGATAGTGGAAAAAATGAATACACTCAGGAATATCATCTCTTGAGGAGTCTTACTCAAGGAGATGAATATACAGATATCAGAATAACCATGCAGAAGATATATGGAAGGTCCAACAACTAAATACATAACTCAGCAGAAGAATGATCTTATCATGTGAGAGATAACAAGGATAGTTATCAAGTTTTATTTATTGTAATTAGGAATTTTGTAAAATTTGTTTCCCTATACCCAACTCTAAAAGTATTTTTCATTTACCATATCATGTATACATTGTGTTATTCATGATGTATACTTTCCATAATAGTGTTAATATTTCCACATCCATAATTTATATGGTAATTTCCATATATTATTTTTCATGTCAAAAGGATATAGAAGTTCCCAGGATATAATGATAACCTCAAGATACTATGACATTAATCTTAAACATATGTATTATAGTCTAGGTACATTATATTGATTGTACATAGATGATGTCAAAACATCAGGTGTTGGGGGATCATAACCATTTATACTTCTTCTCATGAAGTTCACACTTGGTGATATCAATTAGATGAGATCCTGATAACTGACCTACTAATAGGAACACCACATGTTTCAAGTTTCATTGGTCATTCTTAAATGAAAACATTTTAAATGGTCTCCTGACTTGGGATTATTATATGTGTATACTATTTAATCATTTACTTTTATGCAAGGTAAAAACTGTGACATTTTATGTCATGGTGGGGTAGATTTAATTATGTACTTTATTGGTGGTATGACATTGATTGAATAATAAAGATAGAATTTTTCACTTTTGAAAGGAAGTGATGTGTCGGGCCTAGTGGACCAGGATAGTAATACATTCACTAAATCTATTGTCATGATAGAATACGGTAATTATTTCCAATTAGGTCAACATATAATAAAGAAAGAAATAATGATGTCGCAAATTGTGCATCTTTTTTTATGAGATATCATGAGACAAAGAGAATATATTAAATGGTGTGTATTCATAGGAAAGGTTGACATTTATATGACTTTTCCTTGTATTTTAGGGGAATTGATGGGTTGATAGACTCCACTCCTAGTCTGGGAATAATATTCACTTCTATCGAGATAAGTTCATAGAGGGTCACACACTAAGAATATTCAAAAGTCTATAATATTCTAACGAATATGATTATATGACATGGTGGGACCCACTACAGGGTATGAGAGATATATAAGTATAAATAATCACTAAGTAATAAAAAATTTCATTATTATTCGATTATAGAATAATTGGAGTTGAATTTATTTATTTAATGTATTTATAAGCATTAACTGAATGCCTTGGGTTAATATTATACGAATGAATTTTATTTTAAAATTTAAGGTTGTTTAATATTTGTGGGAACAATGAATCAAGTTAATGGATCACTTTTATCATGTAATATATTATATTACAATAAAGTGATAAAAAAATATAAATGATATGTATAACTGAGTAAATTAGTCATAAGATATCATTTTTAGTGGGACATAAATATTCGAGAGACGGATAACCTTTTCTATGTATTTTTATAACTCACTATATAAGAAGGAGGAGTCTCACATTGATGTAGTTATTCATCACATGAATGTTGAGAGCCTCTCCCTATTTTCCCCCTCTTACTATAGATAGAAGTAAACGATCTAAGATTCCAATATGAGTTCCTCTTTTTGGATCGATGGATCGTTGTAGTGATTATTGGTACATTAAAGACTTCATCAAATCTCCATGAAAGATCCAATAATTTGATGCACGATGTTACTATAAACTTTTAAAGTGTGTGTGTGGATGATATAGAGGGATCTGTCTTCAGTTACTTTAAGAAACTATCATAAACAACAATCAGTTGTCAAATGCATCTTCAAATCAGATAAGGTAAATGTTTAGTTTAATTTTGTGCTTAAATTATTCACACAAGATGCTCTACTTCCATACCAGGATTCATATCACTAGTGATAACATAGTTATGTCTATATAATGATGAAATTTTTTAATTCCTTAGGGCATATTCTTCTTTTTCTTTCCCTAGTACCTTCAAATATGGAATTCACTATTGGTGAGAAGGTATTACTATGAATTTCTCCATAGAAGAATGTTATGAGATTCAAAAAGAAGATAAATTTGAGTCATATGTATATTGTTCCTTTAGAGATTCTTGATTTTATTGGTATAAGTACTTATCACTTGGAACTCCCACCGAACCTTTCTCAAGTTCATGATGTGTTCCATATATCTCTCATAAGAAAGTACATACCTAATACATCACAGGTATTTTACTCATAGGTTCTACCATTGGAGAATGATATTTTATATGAAGAGAAACCATTATAAATATTGTATCATAGAGATAAATTTATTTAGAACAAGACTACTAACCTGGTTAAATTTATTTGGAGGAATCAGAAATTCAAGGAATCTATTTGGGAACTTGAGGATATGATGAAGAAAATATGTCCTCATTTTTTTATATCAAAGTGATAAAATTTTGAGGGTTAAATTCATTTTAAGGGTAGTATAATATAAAATCTCAAAAAATTTATATATATTTCCTTTGAAATAAACATGATTTATTTGATAACCTACTTTACATGCAACCCCAAGTCTAAGTAAATTGTGATATAATAAATAGTTATAACCAAGTCGTTATATTGTTACATATGAACAGTAATAACCTAATTATGAAAAATATTTATAAAGGTTTTAAATTGGGAAGATTTATTTTTGAATTCATAATAAATATGTACTCAATTTTCAGTAATGTCATTTAATGCTTCAAAAATATGATTCATTCAAACACGGTGTTTATCATATTTTTACACATGAAAAATATAATTAATTTAAAAAATATTTAAAAAAATATTTAAGGAAATTAATAACATTTTTTAAATCAGTATGTCAATATTATCTTAGGGTGAATTTTTAGGATTTTTCTAAAAAGATATATTTTTCAATGAATAGTGACAAATATCGATTTTTGAAAAAGAGTGTCAATTATTTTCAAGTAAAATTACTATTTTTATTCTAATATGATCTTAAAATAACATAAGACTAATTTAATTGTAAATAAAAAATAATAATTATGTAGTAATCATCATTATACTTTATTTTGGTATAAGTTAATTCTTAGGCTTAAAAACACATTTTTCTAAACATTGTTTTTATGCATGCAATGTGTTTTTATCTTAATAAATTAAATTAGTATATATTTATTAATGGTTTTAATGAAATTTAAATATTATATATTCAATAAAATAATTTAACATTATTTTTATGGTTTTTACAAGGAATGGAATGGAAGTAGATTTTGTTTTATCCTTAAAAATTAATTTTTTGAAAATGGGTTTTTATTGCGGTTTGTTCACTTAATTAAAATTAAATTATAACACTTATAGAAATTTAATCAATTAAAATGGATTCCATATTTATAATAAATATAATTCAATAGGTCCAACTTCTTTTTTCATAGTGAATAGTAAAAATTGTAAAATTTTGTTGTGAGGGTTAATATTAAAACGGGTTTTCCAGGGGGTTAAACTAAGAGATAAGTCTAGTATTTCCAAAAAAACAATATAATTATTATTTTTTAAAGATATTTAAACCTTATATAATCCTAAATTAATATCTCTGATCATTTTTATCCACTTTCCCATGAAGGTGACCTTATATCATTGAAATATTTTAAGAAATTTTATGTGTGTCCCTCCCTTCACTTATAAAAGGACACCTATTATCCTCCATTATTCACACTATTTTAGACTTATATCTCACAAAATACATACACTAAAACATTAATAGATTAATTATCTTAATCCTAGATCTTATGGTTCTCTTCTAAGACCAATCCTTCAAGTCCTAAGGTGTAATCCAAAGGAGGTCTCTTAAAGAAGAGGTATAAATATTAACCAAACTCTTTCAAATTTACTTATTATTCTACCTTATATAAACTTATTATATCTATAAAAACATGATTAATATAGTATAATAAATATACTGATATTTTATTATGATTATTTTACAAATATTTTTTACACCTTCTCCATCAAATGGGAAATAAAAGTATCAATCGTGTATGTGTGTGGACTACCGTCTCCACATAATGATATGATTCATTTTCCATCACCATATTTCACGAGTAGTTATAATGATGTATTTAATGTTTATATATTATATTTATAAAATAATTATTATTTTTTAATTATAATATCTAATCTTCCTTCTTACCTTATGATTTGTTGGTAAAAGTTAAGGTCGCTTGTGCGTTCATGTGGGCAACCACCTCCACCAAGCGATGTGATTTGTTTATCATTTTTTCTTTACTTGGATGGTAAAAAGGATATATTTAATGAAAATATTGTATATTTATGATATAATAATTATTATATAATGATGAATTATCATTTACATTTATTTTTTTATCCATCGAAAAGTAGAAACATCACTCGTGTGTACGTACGGATTATCATCTCCCCAAAGTGATATAATTAATTTTTCATCACTAATTAATATGAATGGTTATAAATATGTATATAATGAATATATATGATATTTATATCACTTTTAAAATTATATAAATGGATTTCTCGTGATCAAATTTCAACGAACATAAGTTATGCACTAAAACATACATGAAAAATGAAGTAGTTAACACCTAAAATGATGACTTTGATATAGAATTATTAATAACTCAGTGTTAAAATGGTATAAGTGGATTTTATATGATATTATATGTATGAATATTATTCTTCTATAGTATTATAATAAATTTAGATTTATTATACAAGAGGTTATAGTGCTTAAAAAACAAATCAGATATAAGGTAATGGTTTCATCGCAATTTCTCTTCATTGAGACATGTATTAATGTTATGCACAAATTTATTATTTCTATGTTATATATACTCCCAATAATGTATTTTAGAATAATCTGGGATTTAATGAAATTTATTTATACAACATTATTATTTAAAATATTTCAATGGCTTTCAATTCAAAAATTACTTAAGTCATAAGAGTTCTTCATCTCAATTATATTTTGTTGAGACATGTTTGATGTTATGCACCTATTTATTTTTATAAGGTGAATATACAGATCATTTGACATGTTATATCATTTATCCATATTAATTAATGTTATTTAAAGTTACAATTCAAATTATTTCATCCAATAGTATTTTATTTTAATGTTACCAAAGTGGTAAGGGTTTGACGTCTCAAATTGTCTTATTTGTGACATATGTTATGTTATACATCTATTTTATTTTATGAGGTGTATCTACTTCCCCTTTTAATATGTTGTATAATTAATATCATTATTTTAATTTTATTTAATGTTTAATTTTAAGTTATTTATTTAATGGGTTTCATGAAACAAAAGTTACCAAAGCGGTGAGAGTTTTACGTTACAATCTCATTTTTATCAAGATTGTTTATGCTTACATTTTTTAATGATGAAATTATATGAAATATCACTCCCAAATCTTATATTTTTTCATTCTCCTATTTTTATTTCTAGATATTATATTTTTCCTTTCATTTTTATCTCTTTAATTACTCAATAGAATAAAATACATTTTTTAAGGAAAACGAACTTAATTTCTCTCTTCGGTCGGGAATATTTTATTTCATGTCCATATTTTCTTTAAGAATGTTTTTTCTATTCTAAAAATATTTATTAAATACATTTTTACCCATGTTTGACATTTTATAAAAAAATAAAACGGATTTTATTTTAATTTTTCAAATTAGGCACTTTTGAATTTTTACTAGAAATATAAATGGATTTTTTGTTTTAATGTACACCATATGAACAAATTTCCCTATCATCATGAATAATATTTTCATTGATTATTGATTTATAAATTTTCTTGGTTCCTTTTTAAGAAATATTTTTCCTTATTATTTTTTAAATTCTTAGATTTTTAATAAGTTATTTCAAAATGAAAAGGGTATTTTCCTCAAGAAATGTTCCAATGATCTTTTAAAGAGATCTTTCACCTATAACAATATCCTTTAATTTTTCTTAAAATTTACTAGGGATATTATCCTATGTTACCATCTTTATTATTTATCTAGATGGTTTGTGTTTATGATGATTAAATATTTATGAAACCCATTTTCTTCCCATGGGATAAGACTTAATGTAATGATAAATGTTTTCATGATCATGTAGAATACATATGAATGGATTATGATTACGTGACAGATGGTTATGTTATAAACCAAGTATGGGTGGTGATGTTATAAACTAAGGACATGTGAACCCATTATAGTCATCCAATGCATTGGGAAATAATGAAAGAGTTGAGAGACTCCTAAGAGATGAAAATTTTAATAAAATCTTGGGATATGATGGATTTAACTGGATGGAAGTTACTCCTAAGAGAATTTTGGAAATGACTAGGTAGGCATTCCATTATGAAACTTTTTCCACAATCATATTCTTAGGAGTGAATGTTGACTAATGAAGTGGTTTTCTATGATTATGTGAATTCCAAAAACATATTCCTTATTATTATGTAATGTTCTCATGGTTGGTTTATTATTTATGATTCCACACTCTAATGAAATATATATTTTGAGTAAAAAAATATTATTCCATGATTCATGAGTAAAGATATTTGACTGATTGGGTATTATTGTTTTAAGTTTTGATCATGTTCTCATAAACTTAATCTTATCTTATAATCTCTTATGATCATTGATTGATATCTATTATGTTTACCCTTACTGAGAATTTAATCTCACCATTTCTTATGTTTCCCTAAACCAAGTTATAAGGAAATGTTTTAAGTATGGTTTTTCTAAGAAGGGAAATAGTTTTGAAGAACTTAATGGGAAATGATGTAGATATTTTATGCACCAGTTGTCTATATGTCCAAGTTTCCAAAGACACGAAACATTTATGTTTTTGGCATGGGTCATATTGATATATAATGAATATTCCATTAACAAGATGTAGTAATTATGTATGTAAAGTTTGGGACACTATATTTAGAATATAATAATTTGGTTATATCAATTGAAGAAAGGGTTATTTAAATATCTGGAAATTCATACAGGAAGAATAACTAATTGAAAACACATAAAATTTATATTATTGTTATTCCATAAATTGTGATAAAATAATTTACATGAAAGAATCATGCAGTAGGTTATTTATTCTATTTATAAACTTTAATTTTCATACTTCATGGATAATATTTAATATTAATAATTTTTGAATGATGTGGAATATTTATAATATATTTCCTTGAAATTTCAATAATTTAAATAATAGTTTCGTTCATGTTTCAAAATTATTCCATATAGACTCTTAGTATTTTCATAAAATAGAAATTTCAATAAACAATGATTATCATATGTCGGTTGATTACTGTAATTATTTTTTTAAACATGGAAATCAAAGTAATACATTGGATAAAGTTATCACATATGGCGAATGTCATATCTGTGATTTTCTTTTCAGGTTTTTTTAATTTTTTGTCTACCCTTTTTTTCTTGGATTTATTTGGAGGTTTTGGAGAAAAATAGAAATATTGGGGTATACAGAGCATGGTTAGAACATGGTTAGTAGTAATTGTGCACCTTGCCCAAATAATTGTGTGGCAAGTGTCTCGGTGAGATAGAACCCACCGTATGGACATCGCACGACCATGCACCTCAGCCCAGGTACTCATGCGGTCGATGGCCGTTTGAGGCGGTGGATACCACACGGCCAGAAAATGGTCAGTCAAATCATGCTTGGTAGCTATGAGGTTGGACTGTAACACCTCAAACCTAGAATCCCAGTGTCAGTTCATTATTATGTATCATTGTCATGATCACAAAAGATCAAGTCTCGAAAGACAGATTAGTTTAGTAGCCTTCGAAGTGCTAGATACATTCATAAGGTTTACATTACATCAGGAAATGGAAAACTACAACAACATTGTTTCCATAGACAACACTGAGATCCCATATACTATCCCTGAATTTCAGTCATAATATACTTCTTCACATCCTGGGAAAAATAAAACATAGAAAGGGGTGAGCCCAGATGCTTAGTAAAGATAACAATATAGTGGAAATTTCATAAATAAGTATAAACATTTAAGGCAATGTATAAGACTAAAACAAAAGCCTTTTAAACTTTAACTTCTATATAATATGGAAAAGATAAAATCAAAATAATTACATTTACTTACTCAAATGGATATTCTACTAGTCGAATAATCACATACAATATCAATAACCACTTTTATAATAATGGAATGCATAATGCCAGACTTTCAAAACCACATAGTCAAGGCCTTGTGCCAAGATTACAAATAAGATTTTATTAAGGACTTGTTCCAAGACACTATTTTGTCTTATGAGACCTACCGATGCATCGAGGAGCTATAGCAGGCTCCACCCATCACTTACTAAGTCCAATGCATTCCTCATATGAAAAGGTTTAAATATAACATAAACATTCGTATTAAAACTAGAATAAGAGATTTCAATACTTTATCTATAAACCATGAATGGTATAAAAATAACAAATCCACATTCAAACATATCACAAAACCTTAAATAAAATATGGAAGTTTTTTATAGTAATAAATCAACTTCAAATAAGCTTAAAATCCATCAAAGGATGTTGGCATAGATTAAATCAACACCTTTTTTTATAGAAATATATCTTACTATTTGGAAATAATTTAAAAGTCATATAATTATAAAAGAAAAAAATTAATTTTGAAGATATTCTTTTAATCTTGTAAGGGAAGCTTCGATGTTGTTATAAAGGCATAAAATATTCGCACCTTTTGTATATGTTAAAAAACATTCTTACCTTAATTTTGTCTAAAAGTTCATAAAGTACCTTGTTTGGAAAATGATGGAAAGATTCATTTATAAACATCTTATAAAAGTTAAACAAGGGTATAAATAACTTTAACCCATAGTCTATAAAATAGTAAAAATGTTTTGAAATACATTTTTAAGAAACATGGATGTGGATGATAAAGAGGTCCCAGTAGATAATCACGTATAAACAACCTCAGATAATGAAGAGATTGTAGAATTAACCCTTACCTTGTACTTTTCCTTGGTCTAGGGTAGTTTAACCTTCTGTATAATGGTGAAATAATTGTTATTAAATTATAAAAGAATCATATAACTTAATATGATATCATATATGATCTTTTAACATCGCTTTGTTAATAATATCTTAGTATTATCGTCGTTTCGGGTGTTAACCGATTAGTTTTCCTTTATACATTTTGTTACGTAAGTAATATTTGTTAGGGATAGGATGTATCTTATTCATATGTAGAATTATATTAAGTCTTTTAACATTATTTTTAATCATCTAATGAAAATTAGTCTTGATTGGATACGATGGGGAACGAATCTCATCACGTTCGTGGAGATGGTAATCCGTATGTACGCACGAGCGATAATATCATTCTTTTGATATTAAAATAATATATAATTGGATGTTATATCATATATAAAGAATAATTATAATTTTATATTTATTATTTACATCAATTACACATCATTATTATACCCATACAAATAATAATGTATTGAATAACAATTACACCACGACGTGGAGACGGTAAGTCGTACGTACGCACGTATGGTGACATGTAATTCAAAGGATGGATAGAATAATGAATATGGTTGTACCATATTTATAATAACATCACAGTATATAGAATATACTAGAGTTATTATTTTATAATGGAAACAACAAGAAGAGAGGAAGTGGAAGAAGAAAGGAACTTGAAATAGGTGATGAAATATTTACCTCTTCTTCGGGTTCTTTATTTTGATTTGATCAAAAGGGATCCTTAGGTTGGATTTATGACTAAAGTAAGGCCTATAGGATGAATGGAGGATAGTTGAGAGGGTATTTGGAAATATTTTGGCCGATCCAAATGGCTTTGAAGGTGTTAATTAGAGAGAAGGGGGAGTGCCCTTTTATAAGAGGGGTGAGGGGCACCTTAGGAAAAGCTAGAAATATTATTTTATAATAAA
This sequence comes from Viscum album, assembly GCA_963277665.1. Taxonomy (NCBI): domain Eukaryota; kingdom Viridiplantae; phylum Streptophyta; class Magnoliopsida; order Santalales; family Viscaceae; genus Viscum; species Viscum album. Next base: position 595,495,555 of record OY728134.1, on the reverse strand, counting down.
ATAATTTTCGGTTTCTAATGGCTCCAAAATGGATTATTTAAGATATAAGGTGGGGATGGGTCGTAAACCACTCAACCAATATGTTTTAGATAGGTTTGGGTCACTATATGAACTTTATCTTTTAGATTTAACTCTTAGTTAAATAGTTTGACATTTACCATGTCTCTTTGTATTTTTATATTATATAGTTAATAAACTTACTATATACTTTCAAGAAAACCCAAATTGGTTCATTAATGATACAAATATAATTCTATAAGTATTTTGGCTGAACCGTAGATTTTTAGGAATAGAATATCAATTAATAATATAATATTTGTTTTAAAAACTCTTTTATGTCAATTTTGACACTATTTGGTATTTTGTTTTTTCTAAATTCATAACAGCATTATTACTTCGAAAAAAATTCATCTAACCAACCCTAATATGTCATATTAACCTATAAAATTAGTTTAATTCAAAAAAGGTCTCAAATTACATTTATTTGGATATTTATAATATCAATTATTTTAATATTTCATTAATTAGGTAATTATTGCATCATCATTGTGTCATAAATAAATTAAATTATATAATGTATAAAAAATATAAATAAAATACCATTATGTAGGAAATATTTTTAGCTTTCTAATGAATGTTTATAGTCGAATTTATCTTATGTGTAACCCTATATTAAAAATATTTTAGTAATTAAATTTTGATTTTAACTCTTTTAACTCTTCTTTGATTTAAATAATAATAAATGTCCTAATCTAATCCAAGTGGACCAAATAGGTTCATATTTTATTCCTAAGGTTGTTTTTGGTCTAATTGTACTTATCCAATAGAATTAGGACATGTGTTAGGGTAATAATAGCCAACGAGCCCGTACCCGAGGGGTAAGGGCTCCTACTTGGCATCCAAGAGACCCAGGTTCAAAACCAGGTGGAGGAGAATTTCTAGGGTACTATAGCAGTACTATAGAAGTACTGTAGTAGGCATTTTTCGGTACTATATCAGCCGGAACTATTCCCCCAATTTGGGCTTTCGGGCCAACGGTTTGGGCCTACGGGTCTCAGGGGACTTCGGGCCATCAGAGGCCTTCGGGCCACAGGGCCTTCGGTCCATTGAACACCATGAAGTGCCCAGTTCACACATAGCGGGCCCCAGAAGAGGATCAGAGCACCAGTAGCAGTCAACAGAAGCAGAGCTAAGCGGATTGAAAGAATGAGAGGGTATGGAAACCGCCATCGGGACTAGGCGTTGTGCATCTTTGTACGGGGTAATGCTAGCCGATCAACAATGTAGGTGGGGAGATAAAGGATATCAATGATGCAGAAGCTGGGGAGGGGAAGTTCTAGTGGCTGGGCCTATAGGTCATGTTATGGGCATGGTATGCCTCTGGGCCTTCGGGTCATGTATTACAGGTCATGTCGGGCCTTGTGCCTTTGGCCTACGTGTCATGTATGGGTTTCCCTTCAACCCTTAAAAGGGGGATTATCTATAATAAAATAAAAATAAGGCCTTCGGGCCATTCGAGTTAGGGTAATAATAATATCATTTTTACCCTTAATTACCCTATTTACTTTTAACCGTGGTAAATAAAAGTAAAAAGTTAATATTCACCAAAAATTATTTTCTTCTTATTGAACCAAATTTTACTTACTGATATCAACCGTGTCTTTGGATTTTTTAAATTTAACTCATAAAAGAGGTAAAATTATGTTTTATGTAAATTTTCAAATGTTCCTAGGAGGTGGGTAAAAGACTGTAAAAAGTTCAATAAAATATTTATATATCTAAAATTATTATAAACTGACTCCAATGAATTACATTGAACTTATATAGGTATTATGTATATATTTTGACCTAAAATAAATTTAAATAAAATAAATAATTATTTAAATAAAAATTCTGTTTTAAATTATAACTCAGTGTTTTTTCACTATTCATCAAAAATTGAAAGTTTTCATAAAAATACTAAAAATTCAACATAAGAAAATTTCGATATTCCAAATCCAAAAATGAAGTCCATTTTGAAAGATAAAATTTATAAAATTTCAAAAAGTGGGTATTACTATTCATAACGACTGGTTTGATTGGTTGTGGTGTGTTAGAACTCGAAGTTACATACAACACACGCTATTGTATTATTCAAAGAGAAGTGTATCGTGGAAGCTTGGGGTGTTACATTCTCCCTTCCTTAAAATAATTTTGCCCTTGAAATTTCTAGAATATTACTGCATAAAAATACTTGGGTGGTTCTTCATCATAAGTTCATCGGGTTCCCACATTGCCTCTTCCATCTTATGGTTTCTCCGTAGAAATTTTACCAGATGAGTCATCTGGTTTATCAACACTTGTTCTCTTGTATCAAGAACCTTGACGTCCTCTTCGCAATAAGACATATCAGGTTCCCGTTCTAATTCCTCATAGGTAAGTACATGTGTTGGGTCAGGCATGTATTTTCTCAATAGTGATACGTAGAACACATCATGAACTTTGGAGAGACTTGGCGGCATTGTCAAATGGTAAGCTACAACCCCAATTCGTTAAAGAATTTTGAAAGGTCCGATTTAACTAGGACTTAATTTTCCCTTCTTACTAAAACTTATAACACCCTTCCATGGAGATACCTTCAAGAAAACATGATCTCCTACCTGAAATTCCAAATCCTTCCTTTGGTTATCGGTATAGCTCGTTTTCCTACTTTGAGCAGCTTTGATGTGGGTTTGGATTACCTTCAACTTTTCCATCGTTTCCTCCACAAGTTATGGGCCTACTAGTTTTCTTTCACCAACATCATCCCAACAGGTTGGTTTATGACATCTCTTTCCATATAATGCTTCATATGGTTCCATCTGAATACTTGAATGGAAGCTATTGTTATAGGAAAATTCTAATAAAGGTAAATACTAATCCCATATACCTTGAAAGTCAAGTGAGCATGATATCAACATGTCTTCTAAGGTTTTAATAGTCCGTTATGATTGTCCATCAGTTTGGGGGTGGTAGGCAGTGCTCAAACGAAGTTCAGTATCTAGGGATTTCTAAAGACTTTTCAAGAATCTTGATGTAAAACAAGGATCATGATAAAAATCAATCGATATTAGTACACCATGAAGTCTCACAACTTCATTAATATATAGTCTTGCTAGACGTTCAAGTGGTAAATCTTCTCTTATAGTAAGAAAATGTGCTGACTTGGTAAGATGATCAACAATAACCCATATTTCATCATTCCTTATAGGAGTCTTTGGTAGTCCCATGATAAAGTCCATCGTAATATTATCCCATTTCCAATCATGTATGGGAAGAGGTTGCAAGACTCCTCCAGGTTGTTTCCTTCCAGCTTTCACTTGTTGAAAAACCAAACAACTTGACACAAAATAAGCAATATCCCTCTTCATGTTGTCTCACCAAAAATGTTCCTTCAAATATCTATAGATTTTGGTGCTCCCATGGTGTAGAGAGAAATTGGAGCTATGAGCATCAACCAAAAATTCTCTTTTTAGATCAGGTATATCGAGAACAAAAAATATCTTCCCAAATTTCAAAATTTCGTCTTCATATACGAAGTCACTCAATCTCCCATTATTCACAGCTTTAATCCACTTTTGAAACTCCTCATCATCAGCCTGAGAACTTTTTATCCTTTTTAGTAAAGATGGTTTGGCAACCATTTGAAAAAGAATTGATGTTTCACCTTCCATGGTTATTCCCATATCCATCTTTACTAGATCTATGTATATAGGATCCTTTCAACTCTCATATTGTTCAAAACTCAAGGATCTTTTCTACTCAAACCATTTACCACCTTAATTACCTTCCCCAGGTGGTAGTGTATAGTGCAATCATAATCCTTGAGTAGTTCAATCCATCACCTTTTCCTCATGTTGAGTTCTTTTTATGAGAAAATATACTTCGAACTCTTGTGATCGGTATATATCTCACATATTTCACAACAGAGATAGTGTCTCCAAATCTTCAAATCAAATATTACAGCTGCTAACTCAAGATCATGAGTATGATAGTTTTGCTCATGAATTTTTAGCTGTCGTGATGCGTAGGAAATAACCCTATCATTCTACATAAGGACACAACCAAGTCCTTTATTTGAAGAATAACTATAAATAAAAAACCCATCATTCGATGATGGTAGAGTCAATATAGGAGCATTGACTAATCTTCTCTTCAGTTCTTCAAAACATTCTTCACACTATTTTGTCCAAACAAATTTAACCCCTTTTCGTGTGAGCTTTGTGAATGGGTTAGCCAACTGGGAAAAATTCTGGACAGAACGTCGATAATAACCTGCGAAACCAATAAAACCGTGTACCTCGGTTATAATCATTGTTGCTGGCCATTCTTGGATTTCTCTTGTCTTATAAGGATCAACGGAGATTCCATCCTTTGAGATAATATGGCCAAGAAAAGAAATCTCCTGAATCCAGAATTCGCACTTGCTAAACTTCCCATATAATTCATGTCTTCTAAGAGTCTTCAGGATAATGTTCAAGTGATTTTCATGCTCTTCATAGGTTTTGGAGTATACCAATATATCATCAATAAATACCACTACAAAGTCATCAAGATATTCCTTGAAAACTCTATTCATTATATCCATGAAGACAGAGGGTGCATTAGTCAATCCAAAAGGCATTACTATAAACTTGTAATGCCTGTACCTGGTTCGAAATTCCATTTTTGGAATGTCTTCCTTCTTCACACACAACTGATGATATCCATATCGAAGTTCAATCTTTGAAAAGTATTGAGCTCCATGAAGTTGGTCAAATAAATCATCAATGCGAGTTAGGGGATACTTTTTCTTTTTTTATAGCATTGATCTCCCTGTAGTCAATGCACAACCTCATAGATCCATCTTTCTTCTTAAAAAAAAGGACAGGGGCTCCCCATGGAGAAACACTAGGGTAAATAAATCCCATATTACTCAATTCCTCTAGTTGTTTATTTAGTTCCACTAATTCTATAGTGGCCATTCTATAAGGGGTCTTCGATATGGGCCTTGATCCAGGAATTAAATCAATGGAGAACTCAATTTCTCATTCTAAAGGATGTCCAGGTAAATCTTCTAGAAACACATAAAAAAATTATTTCACAATAGGTACATCCTCTATTTGAACATTCCCTTCCTCACCCACTGTTATTTCATTCTCTTCCTCCCCAGTAATTGAATTTAGTTGAGCTACTGGGGGTGGATCTACATAAGAATTAGGTGGTTACATTTCTACTCTAAAGATAAGGTACTCCTTATCATCATCAAAAATTGTAACCTCATTCTTCTTACAATAAATTTTCACATCATGGTCTCAAATCCAATCCATACTGAGGATTATATCAAATTAAATCATGGGTATGAAGTTGATATCAGCAGATAAAGAACATTTATATTCTCTAATAGGACTGATTCACAAAACTGTGTTGCAATGATACTTCCCTTATGAGTTTTAACTGACAACTCCCTTGTTAAATCAAATTATAAATATCTAATTTTCTTAGCAAACTGAGAAGATATGAAACAATTTGATGATCCAGAATCAAATAAAGAATTTTCTAAACTTGAGGAAACCATTAAATTACCAGCCACTACGCCTTTCGAAGATTCAACCTTAGCAGTAGTGATAGCATAAGCTTGGCCTTGATCCCTTGTCCTCTTTTGAGGTAAGTTCCTCTGATGCTTAGTATATTAATTTTCATAATTCCCCCTTTCTCTACAATTATAGCATTCAACATTGACAGCCTCTTTATTCCCCTTTCAATCACAAGCTTGGTGGCCTTTTCACCACGCTTGTAATAAACTCTCATTCCCTTCAAGAAAGTACCAGGGTGTTTCTTCCCACATTTACCGCAGGATGGATATTAAAATTTTTCCTTCTTCCCCTTATTTCCATTTTCAGAGTGTTCAGCAGATCTCTTCTTCTCTTGCTTTTATTTAAAGTTGTAAGACTTAGAGTATTATTTTTCCGTCTTGATAGCACATGAGACAATATCTTCAAATGACGAGAATGATTGTGAGAATAATGCTCGATGGAGAAATGGTTTTAACCCATCAAATAAATGATAAATCTTACTTCTTGGGTTAACTATATAATCTTCTGCATTTCTTGATAACCTTGTAAAGTTATCTTCATACTTTGCGACATTCTCATACTCCTTTTTCCTCGGACTCAGAAATTGCATTTCCATATCTTCTCGATGGTCACAAGGAAATTATTTTTCTAAGAAAATATCTTTAAACTCCCTCCATCCTATATTTGATACTTCATCATCTTCTTTCATGTTTTGAATCAATGACCACCATTGATCAGCATCACCAGTGAGGTGGTAAACTGCCATAAAAACTTTTTTCCTTTCACTACTCCCCAAGGCATGGAATATTTTCTCTATAGAATTTCTCCATTGCTCAGATACTAATGGATTTGTACTCCCTTTGAATGTTGTTTTTTTTTCATGAAGCGATCTAACATTGATCCTCCATGTTGTGGATCAGGGTTCTCCATACGGGTAAGGTTATTATTCACAACTTGATTGAGTTGTCCTCGTATGGTGATTAGCTGATCAGTACCAGTTGCATCACCAGCTCCACTATAATTATCTTGAGTAGGAGGGAAATCTCTATATGGAGTGCATGCATTGATACAGTTTCCATTCCTTTCACTAGGCACCATTTCTAAACAATGGCATAAACTAGATTAGTTTATGAATCGAAATACATAATTCCAAACTTGTAAAACACTTAACATAAATTGAACAGTTTATGGATATAATCCATAATGATAAAAAAAATGTTTTTTTGCAGAAGTATATACTCATAAATCCTTCATAATGGTTTGTAAAGAAAATGAAAATTATCCTAAACATATCCCTCAGGAGTGTCGTAACCAAGTGTGCAGCAAGGCTCGTTGTCGTGCACCAGTTCTCGTTCGAGTCTAGCTCAAAGCAGTGTTTTCAGGTTTTACCCCTAGGTACATCTGTGCCAAATCCAGCTCAACCTACTCATATTCAGATAGGGATTTATTACTTAGAAAACTCAAAAAATCTCTACAATACCAAAATTCTAGAAAGTTCTTCTATTCCAATCCTCAAAGTCTATCTTAGGGCTATGTACGTTAATCAAAGTTTATCTAAATCTAGTTTCCAAGGTTTGTACTAAACATCCTCTGATACCAAATGTAACGCCCTGACCCCAGAAGCCCAGATTCGGTGCATTATTATGTATCATTATCATGATCACAAAATATCAAGTCTCGAAAGACCGATTAGTTTAGTAGACTTGGAAGTGCTAGATACATTCATAAGGTTTGTATTACATCATGAAATGGAAAACAACAACAACATTATTTCCATAGACAACACTAAGATCCCATAGACTATCCCTGTAGGTCAGTCATAATATAATTCTTCATATCTTGGGAAAAATAAAACATAGAAAGGGGTGAGCTCAGATTCTCAGTAAGTATAACAATATAGCCGAAACATTCATAGATAAGTATAAACATTTAAGTCAATGTATAAGACTAAAACAAAAGCCTTTTAAACTTTAAATTCAGCATAATATGGAAAAGATAAAATCAATATAATTCTATTTACTTACTCACATGGATATTCTACTAGTCTAATAATCACATGCAATATCAATATCCACTTTTATAATGATGGAATGCATAATGCCAGACTTTCATAACCACATAGTCAAGGCCTTGTGCCAAGACTACAAATAAGATTTTGTCAAGGCCTTGTTCCAAGAAACTATTTTGTCTCATGAGACCTACCGATGCATCGAGGAGCTATAGTGGGCTCCACCCATCACTTACTAATTCCAATGCATTCTTCATATGAAAAGGTTTAAACATAACATAAACATTCGTATTAAAACTAGTATACGAAATGTCAATACTTTATCCATAAAACATGAATGGTATAAAAATAACACATCAACATTCAAACATATCCTAAAACCTTAAATACAATATGGAAGTTTTTTATCATAAAAAATCAACTTCAAATAAGCTTAAAATCTATCAAAGGATGTTGATATAGATGAAATCATAACCTTTTTTTAGATAAATATCTCTTACTATTTGAAAATCATTTAAAAGTCATATAATTATAAAAGAAAAAATTTATTTTGAAAATATTATTATAATCTTGTAAGGGAAGATTTGACATTGTTATAACGGCATAAAATAGCCGCACCCTCTGTATATGTTAAAAAAACATTATTACCTTAGTTTTGTCGAAAATGTCATAAAGTACCTTGTTTGGAAAATGATGAAAATATTCATTTATAAACATATTATAAAAGTAAAAAAAGGGTATAAATGAATTTAACCCATAGTCTATAAAATATTAAGGATGTTTTGTAATACATTTTTAAGAAACATGGATGTGGATGATAAAGAGGTCCGAGTAGATAATTACGTATAAACAAGCCCGGATAACGAAGAGATTTTAGAATTAACCCTTGCCTTGTACTTTTACTTGGTAGAGGATAGGTTAAAATAATTTATAATGGTGAATTAAGTTTTATTAAATTATAAAATAATCATATACATTAATATTATATCATATATGATCTTTTAACGATTATGTGTTAATAATATCTTAGTATTATCATCGTTTCAGGTGTTAACTGATTCAGTTTCCTTTATATGCATTGTTACGTAAGTAATGTTTGTTAGGGATAGGATTTATCTTATTCATATTTATAATGATATTAAGTCTTTAAACATTATTTTTAATCATCTAATTAAAATTATTCTTGAATGGATACGATGGGGAATGAATCTCATCGCGTTCGTGGAGATGGTAATCCATACGTACGCATGAGTGAAAATATAATTCTATTGATATTAAAATAATATATAATTGGATGGTATATCCTATATACAGAATCATTATCATGTTATATTTATTATTTACATCAATTACACATCGTTATTATACCCATCCAAATAATAATGTATTGAATAACAATTACACCATGACGTGGAGACGGTAATCGGTACGTACGCACGTATGGTGACATGTCATTTAAAGGATGGATAGAAAAATGAATATTGTTGTACCATATTTATAATAACATCATAGTATATAGAAGATACAGGATTTATTATTTTAGAATGGAAACAACAAAGAAACATGAAGTGGAAGGAGAGAGGAACTTGAAAGAGGTGATGAAATATTTACCTCTTCTTCGGGTTCTTCCTTTTGATTTGATCAAAAGGGATAATTAGTTAGGATTTATGACTAAAATAAGGCCTCTAGGATGAAGGTAGGATAGTTGAGGGGGTATTTGGGAAGATTTTGGCCAATAAAAATGTCTTTGAAGGTGTGAATTGGAGAGAAGGGGGAGTTCCCTTTTATAAGAGGGGTGAGGGGAACCTTAGGAAAAGCTAGAAATATTATTTTATAATAAAATAATTTTCGGTTTCTAATGGCTCCAAAATGGATTATTTAAAGGCTAAGGTGGGTATGGGTCGAAAACCACTCAACCAATTTGTTTTAGACAGGTTTGGGTCACTATATTAACTTTATCTTTTAGATTTAACTCTTAGTTAAATAGTTTGACATTTACCATGTCTCTTTGTATTTTTATATTATATACTTAATAAACTTTTTATATACTTTCAAGCAAATCCAAAGTGGTTCATTAATGATACAAATATTATAATATAAGTTTTTTTCAGAACCTTAAATTTTTAGGAATAGAATATCAATTAATAATATAATATTTGTTTTAAAAACTCTTTTATGTCAATTTTGACACTATTTGGTATTTTGTTTTTGCTAAATTCGTAACAAAATTATTACTTTGAAAAAAATTCATATAACCAAACCTAATATGTCATATTAACCTATAAAATTAGTGTAATTCCTAAAAAGTCTCAAATTACATTTATTTGGATATTTATAATATCAATTATTTTAATATTTCATTAATTAGGTAATTACTGCATCATCATTGTGTCATAAATAAATTAAATTATATAATGTCTAAAAAATATAAATAAAACAAAATTATGTAGGAAATAGTTTTAGATTTATAATGAATGTTTATAGTCGAATTTGTCTTATGTCTAACCCTATATTAAAAATATTTTAGTTATTAAACTTTGATTTTAACTCTTTTAACTCTTCTTTGAATTAAATAATAATAAATGTCCTAATCTAATCCAAGTGGACCAAATAGGTTCATATTTTATTCCTAAGGTTGTTTTTGGTCTAATTGTACTTATCAAATAGAATTAGGACATGTGTTAGGGTAATAATAGCCAACGAGCCTGTACCCTAGTGGTAAGGGCTCCTGTTTGGCATCCAAGAGACCCAGGTTCAAAACTGGGTGGAGGCGAATTTCCTGGGTACTCTAGCAGTACTGTATAAGTAATGTAGAAGGAAATGTTTAGTACTATAGCAGCCAGAACTATTCACCCGATTTGGGCTTTCGGGTCACCGGTTTGGGCCTACGGGTCTCAAGGGCCTTCGGGCCATCAATGGCCTTCGGGCCACAGGGCCTTCGGGCCATTGAACACCATGAAGTGCCCAGTTCACACAGAGCGGGCCCTAGAAGAGGATCAGAGCACCAGTAGTAGTCACCAGAAGCAGAGCTAATCGGATTGTAAGAATGAGAGGGTATGGAAACCGCCATCGGGACTAGGCACTGTGCAACTTTGTACGGGGCAATGATAGCTGATCATCAATTTAGTTGGGGAGCTAAAGGAGATCAATGATACAGAAGCTGGGGAGGGGCAGTTCTAGTGGGATGGGCCAACGGGTCATGTTATGGGCATTGTATGCCTCTGGGCCTTCGGGTCATGTATTACGGGTCATGTCGGACCTTGTGCCTTGGGCCTACGGGTCATGTACGGGTTCCCCTTCAACCCTTAAAACGGAGATTATCTATAATAAAATAAAAAATAAGACCTTCGAGCCATTCGGAGTTAGGGTAATAAGAATATCATTTTTACCCTTAATTACCCTATTTACTTTTAATCGTGGTAAATAAAAGTAAAAAGTTAATATTCACCAAAAATTATTTTCATCTTATTGAAACAAATTTTACTTACTGATATCAACCATGTCTTTGGATTTTTGAAATTCAACTCACAAAAGAGGTAAAATTAGGTTTTATGTAAATTTTCAAATGCTCCTAGGAGGTGGGTAAAAGATGGTAAAAAGTTCAATAAAATATTTATATATCTAAAATTATTATAAACTGACTCCAATAAATTACATTGAACTTATATAGGTATTGTGTATCTATTTTGACATAAAATAAATTTAAATAAAATAAATAATTATTTAACTAAAATTTCTGTTTTAAACTATAACTCAGTGATTTTTCACTATTCATCAAAAATTGAAAGTTTTCAGAAAAATACTAAAAATTTAACCTAAGCTAATTTTGATATTCCGAATCAAAAAATAAAGTCCATTTTGAAAGATAAAATTTATAAAATTTCAAAAAGTGGGTATTACTATTCATAACGGCAAGTTTGATTGGTTGTGGTGTGTTAGAACTCGAAGTTGCGTACAACACACGCTATTGTATTATTCAAAGAAAAGTGTACCGTGGAAGCTTGGGGCGTTACATTCTCCATTCCATAAAATAATTTCATCCTCGAAATTTCTAGAATATTACTGCATAAAAAGACTTGGGTGGTTCTTCATCATAAGTTCCTCGGGTTCCCACGTTGCCTCTTCTATCTTATGGTTTCTCCATAGAACTTTTACCAGATGAGTCATCTGGTTTCTCAACACTTGTTTTCTTGTATCAAGAACCTTGACAGGCTCTTCGTAATAATACATATCGGGTTACAGTTCTAATTCCTCATAGGTAAGTACATGTGTTGGGTCAGGCATGTATTTTCTCAACAGTGATACGTGGAACACATCATGAACTTTAGAGAGACTTGGCGGAATTTCCAAACGGTAAGCTACAGCACCAATTCGTTCTAGAATTTCGAAAGGTCCGATGTACCTAGGACTTAATTTTCCCTTCTTACCAAAACTTATAACACCATTCGATGGATATTCATTCAAGAAAACATGATCTCCTACCTGAAATTCCAAAATCATTCCTTCGGTTATCGGCATAGCTCATTTTCCTAATTTGAGCAGCTTTGATGTGGGTTTGGATTACCTTCACCTTTTCCATCGTTTCCTCCACAAGTTATGGGCCTATGAGTTTTCTTTCACTAACATTATCCCAACAGGTTGGTGTGTGACATCTCTTTCTGTATAATGCTTCATATGGTGCCATCTGAATACTTGAATGGAAGCTATTATTATAGGAAAATTCTACCAAAGGTAAATATTGATCCCATATACCTTGAAAGTCAAGTGAGCATGATATCAACATGTATTCTAAGTTTTTAATAGTCCGTTTTGATTTTCCATCAGTTTGGGGGTGGTAGGAAGTGCTCAAATGAAGTTCTGTATCCATGGATTTTTGAAGACTTTTCCAGAATCATGATGTAAAATGAGGATCATGATCAGAAACAATCGATAGTAGTACTCCATGAAGTCTCACAAATTCATTAATATTTATTCTTGCTAGACGTTCAAGTGGTAAATCTTCTCTTATAGTGAGAAAATGTGCTGACTTGGTAAGATGATCAATAATGACCCATATTGCATCATTCCTTCTAGGAGTCTTTGGTAGTCCCATGATAAAGTCCATCGTAATATTATCCCATTTTCAATCAGGTATGGGAAGATGTTGCAAGACTCCTCCAGGTTGTTTCCTTCCAGCTTTCACTTTTTGAAAAACCATACAACTTGACACAAAATCAGAAATCTCCCTCTTTATGTTGTCCCACCTAAAATGTTCCTTCAAATATCTATACATTTTTGGTGCTCCCAGGGTGTATAGAGAAATTGGAGTTATGATAATCATCCAACAATTCTCTTTTTAGATCAGGTATATCGAGAACACAAAGTCTCTTCCCAAATTTCAAAATTCTATCTTCATATACGAAGTCACTCAATCTCCTGTTATTCACAGCTTTAATCTTCTTTTGAAACTCCTCATCATCAGCCTAAGAACTTTTTATCCTTTCTAGTAAAGATGGTTTTGCAAACATTTGAAAAAGAATTTATGTTTCACCTTCCATGGTTATTCCCATATCCATCTTTACTAGATCCATGTATATAGGATCCTTTTCAACTCTCATCTTGTTCAAAATTCCATGATCTATTCTACTCAAAGCATTTTCCACCTTATTTACCTTCCCCGGGTGGTAGTGTATAGTGCAATCATAATCCTTGAGTAGTTCAAGCCATCACTTTTGCCTCACGTTGAGTTCTTTTTGTGAGAAAATATACTTCATTCTCTTGTGATCGGTATATATCTCACATCTTTCACCATAGAGATAGTGTCTCCAAATCTTCAAAGAAAATATTACAGCTGCTAACTCAAGATCATGAGTAGGATAGTTTTTCTCATGAATTTTTAGCTGTCGTGATGCATAGGCAATTACCCTATCATTGTACATAAGGACACAACCAAGTCCTTTCTTTAAAGCATCACTATAAATAACAAACCCATCATTCCCCAATGGGAGAGTCAATATAGGAGAATTGATTAATCTTCTCTTCAGTTCTTTAAAAAATTCTTCACACTCTTTTGTACAAACAAATTTAACCCCTTTTCATGTGAGCTTTGTCAATGGGTTAGCCAACTGGGAAAAATTCTGGACGGAACGTCGATAATAACCTGCTAAACCAATAAAACTGACTACCTCGATTATACTCATTGGTGCTGGCCATTCTTGGATTGATCTGGTCTTAGAAGGGTCAACGGAGATTCCATCCTTAGAGAAAATATGGACAAGAAAAGAAATCTCCTAAAGCTAGAATTCGCACTTGCTAAACTTCCCATATAATTCATGTCTTCTAAGAGTCTTCAGGATAATGCGCAAGTGATTTTCATGATCTTCGTAGGTTTTGGACTATACCAATATATCATCAATAAATACCACTACAAAGTCATCAAGATATTACTTGAAAACCTTATTCATTAGATCCATGAATATAGAGGATTCATTAGTCAATCCAAAAGGCATTACTGTAAACTCGTAATGACCATACCTAGTTAGAAATTCCATTTTCAGAATGTCTTCCTTCTTCACACACAACTGGTGGTATCCATATCGATGCTCAATATTTTAAAATTATTGAGCTCCATGAAGTTGGTAAAATAAATCATCAATGTGAGGTAGGGGATACTTTTTCTTTATTTTTATAGCATTGATCTCCTTGTAGTCAATGCACAACCTCATAGATCCATCTTTCTTCTTAACAAAAAGGACAGGGGCTCCCCATGGAGAAACACTAGGGTTAATAAATCCCATATTACTCAATTCCTCTAATTGTTTATTTAGTTCCAATAATTCTACAGTGGCTATTCTATAAGGGGTCTTCGATATAGGCCTTGATCCAAGAATTAAATCAATGGAGAACTCAATTTATTGTTCTGAAGGATGTCCAGGTAAATCTTCTAGAAACACATCAAAAAATTATTTCACAACAGGTACATCCTCTATTTGAATATTCCCTTCCTCACCCACAGTTATTTCATTCTCTTCCTCCCCAATAATTGAATTTAGTTGAGCTACTGAAGGTGGATCTAGATAAGATTTAGGTGGTGACATTTCTGCTCTAAAGATAAGGTACTCATTATCATCATCAAAAATTGTAACCTCATTCTTCTTACAAGAAATTTTTGCATCATGGTCAGAAATCCAATCCATACCGAGGATTATATCAAATTCAATCATGGGTATGATGATGAGATCAGCAGATAAAGAACATTTATATTCCCTAATAGGGACTGATTCACAAAACTTTGTTGTAATGATACTTCCCTTATGAGTTTTGACTAACAACTCCCTTGTTAAATCAAATTAGAAATATCTAATTTTATTAGATAACCGAGAAGATATGAAACAATGCGATGATCCAGAATCAAATAAAGCATTTTCTAAACTTGAGAAAACCATTAAATTACCAGCCACTACGTCTTTCGGAGCTTAAACCTTAGTAGTAGTGATAGAATAATCTTGGTCTTGATCCTTTGTCCTTTTCTGAGGTAAGTTCCCCTGATGCTTAGGATATGCATTCGCATAATTCCCCCTTTCTCTACAATTATAGCATTCAACATTGATAGCCTCTTTATTCCCCTTTCGATCACGAGCTTAGTGGACTTTTTCACCACACTTGTAATAGACTCACATTCCCTTCAGGGAAGTACCTGGGTTTTTCTTCCCACATTTACCACAGGATGGATATTCAACTTTACCCTTATTCCCCTTATTTCCATTTCAAGAGTGTTTAGCAGATCTCTTCTTCTCTTAATTTTCTTTAAAGTCGTAAGACTTAGATAATTCTTTTTCTGTCTTGATAGCACATGAGACAATATATTCATATGACGATAAGGATTGTGAGACTAATGATCTATGGAGAAATGGTTTTAACCCCTCAAAGAAATGATAAATCTTACTTCTTGGGTTATGTATATAATCTATTGCATGTCTCGCTGACCTTGTAAAGTTAGCTTCATACTTTGCGACATTCTCATCCTCCTTTTTCCTCAGAATCAGAAATTTCCTTTCCATATCTGCTTGATGGTCATGAGGAACTTATTTTTCTAAGAAAAGATCTTTAATCTCCCTCCATTCCATATTTGATACTTCATCATCTTCTTTTGTGTTTCAAATCAATAACAACCATTGATCAGCATCTCCGGTGAGGTGGTAAACTGCCATGACAACTTTTTTTCCTTTCAATACTCCCCAAGGCATGGAATATTTTCTCTAAGTAATTTATCCACGAGCAAACAAGAATTTTCAAGGAGAGGTCCTTCTCCCACTTTCAGCTGGCTACTAGTTCTGGAGCCAAAGCCATAGCTCTCCCTTTTCAATGATTCCAATCCTTATATGGAATGCTCATGGGCTCGGTGCCCGGGTGAAGACTGATTTCATTGATTCAATCATTAGGGAACATAAGGTTATGGTTGTGTCCATTATTGAACCTAAGCCAAATCCTGCCAGGATCCGGGATGTTATGTAGAAGATCAAGATGCATGGATCCATGCATGATGCTCAAAATAACAACCACATTTGGATCTTTTGGAACAAGAATACTTCTGTGGAGATGATGCAGGTTGGAGATCAATTTATTACTAGAAAGGTGACTTCTAGAGTCAACACCTTCTTCTTGACTTGTGTTTATGGGAGTTGTGACCCTCTTCCAAGGGCCAGGATTTGGAGTGATTTAAACGGTTTTCTTCCAAGAAACTTATCATGGTTTGTCGGAGGGGATTTTAATATTTTGGCTTCCCCAGAGGAAAGGAAAGGTAGGGTTCCTTTTTAGAGGAATGCTAGTAGAGATTTCAATTAGTTTATGACTGGGAAAGGTCTGTCTGATTTGGGTTACTCTAGTGATGATTTTACCTGGTGCAACAACCAAAACGGATCTCACCGCTCGTCGAGTCATTTGGATAGATGCTTGGTCAATATGGAATCCATCCCTCAGTTCTCTACCTCTAATGTATGTCACCTAGCACGAGGTATCTCTAATCATTCCCCCCTTTTGGTGTTTATTTCTTCTAGACAGGACCATCAGGAAAGGTTCTTCTTCTAACAACAATGGGTGACCAAGCCGGGCTATCAGGAGCTAGTTCATGATATTTGGAATTCTCCGGGTCAGGTTAACTCTTGGAGATCCCTTCATGATAAACTGAGGTGTCTGAAGGGCCGTTTACCCTCGTGGGCAAAGGACATTCCTCAGGTTTATATCGAGATTGATAGAGCCCTTCGAGAGGTTGAAAGTCTGGAAGTGTGTTTGGAAGAAGCTTGGGAGGATCATTCTTTTGAGGAACTTTCTAACAGAAAGGAATCTCTTGCTGTTTTTCTTCTGGATCAGGAACGGCAGGCCAGGGAAGCCTCAAGAATCAAATGGCTCAGAGAAGGGGATAGAAATACTACTTTCTTTCATGCATTCATTAAATAAAGGAAGAGACCTATCAAGCCTAATATTCTTCTAGAAGATGGCTCTCACACGGAGGACCGGGATGTTGTGGGAGGCATGGCCCACTCTTATTTTAAGAATCGGTTGGCTGGTCCTAATGCTCATATGCCTGGTTGGTGCCCAAGAAGGGACAATGGTTTCTTTGATGTTATTCCCAAATGTGTCTCTGCTCAGGAAAATGAGAGGTTAAGTTCTTACTGGATGAAAAGTAAATATTCAATGCCATGATGAATCTTAATTCGGACAGTGCTCTGGGCCCTGATGGATTCCCGGGCTCCTTTTATAGGGGATCTTGGGAGGTGGTGAAAGTGGATATCATTGCTAGAATCCAATATTTTTTTAGTGGAGGTAGCCTGCCGAGGGTTGCTTGTGCCACCACCATGGTCCTTATTCCAAAAACACGGAATCCCTCCTCTATCATGAAATATCGTCTGGTGAGCTTGTGCAACTTCCCGTACAAAGTACTTTCTAATGTGATTAATGCAAGATTGTCCATGTATCTTCCTCGGTGGATCTCTATAGAGCAGCATGGCATTGTGAGAGGTCGTTCTATCCAAGGTTCCATTGCCCTTGAACATGAACTTATAAGGGACATCGACTTCAAAACCCGCGGATCAAATGTAGCTATCAAGCTGGATATGAATAAAGCTTATGATCTTGTGGAGTGGGGCATCATCAATAAGGTGCTGGAAAGTATGGTCTTCTCTTCCGAGAATATTGATCTTCTTTTTAGATGTTTCATCTCTCCGTGGATGGTAGTTTCTTTTCTGGGGAATTCCTATGGTTTCTTTAAGTCCACCCGTGGCCTCCGACAAGGTGATCCTTTGTCTCCTAGTATCTTCATTCTCACTCAGGAGTTCTTCAGCAGGCTCATTTTTGGAAGCATCAATAACGGAGATATTCTTGCATACCGAAGGAGTATGAGGCTACACCTATTTCCCATCTTATGTTTGCTGATGATACTCTTGTGTTTATTAATGATGGTAAAAAGTCTATTTGTGGTTTGAACGGGCTTTTGGAGGAGTACTGCCATTGGAGTGGTCAACTTATCAACAAAGAGAAAAGCCTCTTTTTCATCTCAAACAAATTTTCTTCAAGTCGGATATCTGATATTCAACATAACCTTACCATGCAAAGAGGTTTTTTTCCAATGCACTACCTTGGGGCTCCAATTTCCCCCATTAGACTTTGGATTTGTGACTTTGACTTCCTCACCAGCAGGATATCGGATCACATCCTTAACTGTAAAAATAGGTACTTATCCTTTGTTGGATGTATCTCTCTCATTAATAGTGTTCTTTTGGCCACTCCAATTCATGCCCTGTCTACAGTTATGGCCCCAAAGGGTGTGATCTCTAGCATTGACAATCTTCTATCTGGATTTATCTGGGATCCTCTTGCGGAAAGTAAAAAACGCTGGGCCTCTTGGAATAATATGGATAGGCCTGCTAGTAAAGGTGGTATTAATGTGCGTATTTTGGTTGACACTATCAGCAGCATGCAAGCTAAACTTCCCTGGGAAATTGTGGACTAGAGTACTCTGTGGGGGAAAACTATGCATCCTATGGCTTGTAGTCGCTCCCCGGTGGAAGGAAGGGGTTCCCTGGTTTGGCCAAACCTTTCACAATTGGTTTCTAAGCTTACCTGCCACTCGCAATAGATTATTGGAAGGGGTGATATTTCCTTCTGGAACCATAACTGGGTGGGGAGAGTGCAGGGTTTTCCAGGATGCCTGACTCCTTCCATCTCCTTTAGGAAAGCTACTTTGTACCCGGGATTTATCAGCACAGTGCTGGATGAGGAACAGAAGGCCCTTTTAAAATTGATTGATGTTTCCCAGGAACCTGACCGGTGTGTTTTCACTCCTTCCTCTTCAGGGGTCTTTTCTGCTCGGGATTTTTGTCACGCAAGGATTTCTTCTGTCACTTCGGATGATTGGAACTAGCTGTTGTGGATCAAATCAGTGCTTGATAAATAAAACTTCCTACTTTGGAGAATAAGGAATCTTGAAATTCCTACTTACGATAACATTAAGCATTGTGGTATTCCTCTTACCTCATAGTGCTCTTGCTGCACAGCTTCGAAGGAGGAGACGACCCATCATCTGTTCTTCTCAAGGGAGTGGGTGGAAGCGGTCTGGGGTTTCTTTGGGGATTTCACAGGTTATTACGATGGTTCTCTGGGGACCCTCCTATTTTTGGACAAGTGGTTTCAAGGTTCGGGAGAGAGAGGTCCGGAGAGGTTGGTCCGTGCGCTGCTTCTTCAGGCTGGGTGTGGGTCAATCTGGAAAGCCAGGAACAAATTCATATTTGAGGTGACTTGCAGTTCGGGTAAGTCCATCATCAGCAAGAAAAAATGGTTAATCTCGGATCTGGTATGTCTTCTCAGTAGCTGGTGGGAGGGTCCCTCCCTCAACCGGTTATTTTCTGCCCTTTGTAATGCACAGTCGGGTGATGAAATTAACAGAGGGGCCTAGGTTCGCTGGTCTCCCCCCTCCGGGGCCCTCAAACTTAACACTGATGGGGCATGTTCATTGGGTGTTCTGTGAGGAATTGGGGTGGTTCGGGACTCATGGGGCTCGATCCTCATGGCCTTATCCTCTCGGTTAGGCTATGGGTCCTCTCTTCTGGCGGAAGCTAAGGTGATGCTCACGGGTATTACCCTTTGTTTTCAGCAAGGTCTTGATATTATTGAGGTAGAAACGGATTCTAAAATTCTCCATGATGTCCTGAATGATTTATGCCCTCCTCCATGTTCCATTTTTTACATTATCAGAAAGTGCAAAGGTATGCTCACCGATATAATTAAAATCATTCATTCTTGGCGTGAGGGTAACCAAGTGGCGGACCACCTTGCTTCTTTGGATGTTCTTGGTTATAACCCAATACGATTGCATGATTTTTCTACTTTGAAGCCTGAAGGAGTCAATTTGATCAGAGGGTATGCCCTTGTATTGCATTATTTTAGACCTCCTTAGGTTTTTTTTCTTTCCACTGCTTGTATGATTGTATGTTTGTTTTTATTCTCAATAAAAAAAATAACATTGATGATGATTAGCTGATCAGCACTAGTTGCATCACTAGCTCCACTATAATTATCTTGAGTAGGAGGTAAATCCCTACATGGATTGCATTCATTGATATGGTTTCCATTCCTTTCACTAGGCACCATTTCTAAACAATGGAATAAACTATATTAGTTTATGAATCGAAATACATAATTCCAAACTTGTAAAACACTTAACATAAATTGAACAGTTTATGGATATAATCCATAATGATAAAAAAATGTTTTTTTGAGGAAGTATATACTCATAAACCCTTCATAATGGTTTGTAAAGAAAATGATAATTATCCTAAGCATATCCACCGGGAGTGTCGTAACCAAGAGTGCAGCAAGGCCCGTTGTCGTGCACTAGTTCCCGTTCGAGTCTAGCTCATAGTGGTGTTTTCAGGTTTTACCCCTAGGTACATCTGTGCCAAATCCACCTCAACCTACTCGTATCTAGACAGGTAAGTATTACTTGGAAAACTCACTAAATCTCTACAATACCAAAATTCTAGAAAGTTCTTCTATACTAATCCTCAAATTCTATCTTAGGGCTATGTGCTTTAATCAGAGTTTATCTAAATCTAGTTTCCAAGATTTTTACTAAACATCCTCTGATACCAACTATAACTCCCCAACCCTAGAATCCTAGAGTAGGTGCATTATTATGTATCATTTTCATGATCACAAAACATCAAGTCTTGAAAGACCGATTAGTTTAGTTGACTTGGAAGTGATAGATACATTCATAAGGTTTGTATTACATCATGAAATGGAAAAATACAACAAAATTTTTTCCATAGACAACACTGAGATCCCATAGACTATCCCTGTAGGTCAGTAATAATATAATTATTCACATCCTGGGAAAAATAAAACATAGAAAGGGGTGAGCTCAGATGTTCAGTAAGTATAACAATATAGCAGAAACTTTCATAAATAAGCATAAACATTTAAGGAAATGTATAAGACTAAAACAAAAGCCTTTTAAATTTTAACTTCAGCATAATATGGAAAAGATAAAATCAAAATAATTCCATTTACTTACTCACATGGATATTCTACTAGTCTAATAATCACATGCAATATCAATAGCCACTTTCATAATGATGGAATGCATAATTCCAGACTTTCATAACCACATAGTAAAGGCCTTGTGCCAAGACTACAAATAAGATTTTGTAAAGTCCTTGTTCCAAGACACTATTTTGTCTCATTAGACCTACCGATGCATCGAGGAGCTATATCGGGCTCCACCCGTCACTTACTAAGTCCAATGCATTCCTCATATGAAAAGGTTTAAACATAACATAAACATTCGTATTAAAACTAGCATACGAAATGTCAATACTTTATCCATAAAACATGAATGGTATAAAAATAACACATACATAGTCAAAAATATCACAAAACCTTAAATACAATATGGAAGTTTTATATCATAATAAATCAACTTCAAATATGCTTAAAATCCATCAAAGGATGTTGACATAGATAAAATCAAAACCTTTTTTTAGAGAAATATCTATTACTATTTGAATATCATTTAAAAGTCATATAATTATAAAATAAAACATTTATTTTGAAAATATTATTATAATATTGCAAGGGAAACTTCGACATTGTTATAACGGCATAAAATAGTCGCACCCATTATATATATTAAAAAACATTCTTACCTTAGTTTTGTCGAAAAGGTCATAAAGTGCCTTGTTTGGAAAATGATGAAAATATTCCTTTATAAACATCTTATAAAAGTCAAAAAAGGTTATAAATGACTTTAACCCATAGTCTATAAAATAGTAAGAATGTTTTGTAGTACATTTTTAAGAAACATTGATGTGGATGACAAAGAGGTCCGAGTAGATGATTACGTATAAACAACCTCAGATAACGAAGAGATTTTAGAATTAACCCTTGCCTTGTACTTTTACTTGGTAGAGGGTAGGTTAAACTCTTGTATAATGGTGAAATAATTTTTATTAAATTATAAAAGAATCATATACATTAATATGATATCATATATGATCTTTTAACATTGCTTTGTTAATAATATCTTAGTATTATCATTGTTTTGCGTGTTAACTGATTCATTTTCCTTTATATGCATTGTTACGTAAGTAATGTTTGTTATGGATAGGATGTATCTTATTCATATTCAGAATGATATTAAGTCTTTAAACATTATTTTTAATCATCTAATTAAAATTATTCTTGAATGGATATGATGGGGAATGAATCTCATCGCGTTCGTGGAGACGGTAATCCGTACGTACGCACGAGTGACAATATCATTCTTTTGATATTAAAATAATATATAATTGGATGGTATATCATATATAAAGAATAATTATCATGTTATATTTATTATTTACATCAATTACACATCATTATTATACCCATCCAAATAATAATGTATTGAATAACAATTACACCATGACGTGGAGACGGTAATCCGTACGTACGCACGTATGGTGACATGTCATTCAAAGGATGGATAGAATAATTAATATGGTTGTACCATATTTTTAATAAGATCACAGTTTATAAAAGATACCATATTTATTATTTTAGAGTGGAAACAACAAAGAAAGAGGAAGTGGAAGGAGAGAGGAACTTGAAATAGGTGATGAAATATTTACCTCTTCTTCGGGTTATTCCTTTTGATTTGATCAAAAGGGATCCTTAGTTTGGATTTCTGACTAAAGTAAGGCCTCTAGGATGAAGGGAGGATAGTTGAGAGGGTATTTGGGAATATTTTGGTCGAGCCAAATGGCTTTTAAGTTGTTAATTAGAGAGAAGGGGGAGTGCCCTTTTATAAGAGGGGTGAGGGGCACCTTAGGAAAAGCTAGAAATATTATTTTATAATAAAATCATTTTCGGTTTATAATGGCTCAAAATGGATTATTTAAAGGCTAAGGTGGGGATGGGTTTTAAAACACTCAACCAATATGTTTTAGATAGGTTTGGGTCACTATATTAACTTTATCTTTTAGATTTAACTCTTAGTTAAATAGTTTGACATTTACCATGTCTCTTTGTATTTTTATATTATATAGTTAATAGACTTACTATATACTTTCAAGTGAACCCAAAGTGGTTCATTAATGATAAAAATATCATTATATAAGTCTTTTTGCTGAACCTCAGATTTTTAGGAATAGAATATCAATTAATAATATAATATTTGTTTTAAAAACTCTTTTATGTCAATTTTGACACTATTTGGTATTTTGTTTTTTCTAAATTCATAACAGCATTATTACTTAGAAAAAAATTCATCTAACCAACCCTAATATGTTATATTAACCTATTAAATTAGTGGAATTCATAAAAAGTCTCAAATTACATTTATTTAGATATTTATATTATCAATTATTTTAATATTTCATTAATTAGATAATTACTGCATCATCATTGTGTCATAAATAAATTAAATTATATAATTTCTAAAAAATATAAATAAAATACCATTATGTAGGAAATATTTTTATATTTCTAATGAATGTTTATAGTCGAATTTATCTTATGTGTAACCCTATATTAAAAATATTATAGTTATTAAACTTTGATTTTATCTCTTTTAACTCTTCTTTGAATTAAATAATAATAAATGTCCTAATCTAATCCAAGTGGACCAAATAGGTTCATATTTTATTCCTAAGGTTGTTTTTGGTCGAATTGTACTTATCCAATAGAATTAGGACATGTGTTATGGTAATAATATCCAACGAGCCCGTACCTGAGTGGTAAGGGATCCTGCTTGGCATCGAAGAGACCCAGGTTCAAAACCGGGTGGAGTCGAATTTCCAGGGTACTGTAGCCGTACTATAGAATTACTGTAGTAGGCATTGTTCGGTACTATAGCAGCTGGAACTATTCACCTGATTTGGGCTTTTGGGCCACCGGTTTGGGCCTACGGGTCTCAAGGGTCTTCGGGCCATCAAAGGCCTTCGGGCCATAGGGCCTTCGGGCCATTGAACACCATGAAGTGCCCAGTTCACACATAGCAGGCCCCAGAAGAGGATCAGAGCACCAGTAGCAGTCACCAGAAGAAGAGCTAACCGGATTGGAAGAATGAGAGGGTATGGAAACCGCCATCGATACCAGGCATTGTGCAGCTTTGTACGGGGAAATGCTCGCCGATCAGCAATGTAGGTGGGGAGCTAAAGGATATTAGTGATTTAGAAGATGGGGAGGGGTAGTTTTAGTGGGCTGGGCCTACGGGTCATGTTATGGGCATGGTATGCCTCTGGGCCTTTGGGTCATGTATTACGGGTCATGTCGGGCCTTGGGCCTTGGGCCTACGGGTCATGTACGAGTTCCCCTTCAACCCTTAAAAGGGGGATTATCTATAATAAAATAAAATAAAAGGCCTTTGGGCCATTCGGAGTTAGGGTAATAATAATATCATTTTTACCCTTAATTACCCTATTTACTTTTAACCATGGTAAATAAAAGTAAAAAGTTACTATTCACCAAATATTATTTTCATCTTATTGAACGGCATTTTACTTACTGATATCAACGGTGTCTCTCAGATTTTTGAAATTCAACTCATAGAAGCGGTAAAATTAAGTTTTATGTAAATTTGCAAATGCTCCTAGGAGGTGGGTAAAAGACGGTAAAAACTTCAATAAAATTTTTATATATCTAAAATTATTATAAACTGGCTCCAATGAATTACATTGAACTTATATAAGGTATTATGTATCTATTTTGACCTAAAATAAATTTAAATAAAATAAATAATTATTTAAATAAAAATTCGGTTTTAAACTATATCTTAGTGTTTTTTTCACTATTCATCAAAAACTGAAAGTTTTCAGAAAAATACTAAAAATTCACCCTAAGATAATTTCAATATTATGAATCCAAAAATGAATTCCATTTTGAAAGATAAAATTTATAAAATTTCAAAAAGTGGGTATTACTATTCATAACGGTTAGTTTGATTGGTTGTGGTGTGTTAGAACTCGAAGTTGCGTACAACACACACTATTGTATTATTCAAAGAGACGCGTATCGTGGAAGATTGTGGTGTTACATGTACCTTCTTGGGAAGAGTGTATAGTAAGGTTGCCTCACAGTTTATCCAAATTTTCAGACTAACCATACACCCTACCATCTCATTAAAAATTGGGTTATTTTCTCTCTCCTCTCGATTTTAACCCCCACCCCCACCCTCATTTTATCATCTCCTTCAGGTCCTTCTTCCCTAGGTGCGCCTCCCCCTTCATCCTCCTTCCTTGGGGGCTCATTTTATTTCAAAACTTTCGTATTTCTTCTCTGATCCATCAAGTAGGTTCCCTCTCTCTCATTTCTTCTCTCTATTTTACGGTTTCTCCCCTCGTTTCTTGGGGTTCCATTTCTCCAGTGGCTAGGGATTTGTTTTTTGGGGTTTTATCTTGTCTTTTTGGGTTCAATATTCGTTATCAGGGTTTTATCTTTCTTGATTGTGGTGTAGTTGAGGTGTGGTTTGAGATTCACATTGATTTTAAGGGATTTTTATACCCGAGGTAGGTGATTCTGTTCTTAAACATTATTTGACGAATTTCTTTTTCCTACTTCAGTATTTTTAAATGTTCTATGATTTATGCATGTGGTGTGAAAGAAGTTTTTGAAAGGGTTTGATATGAATTTTTATTTGAAATGTTATTTATATAGGCGGTGAATTCCTTATGTAAACCCGTATTGTGTCACTTTATAGTGTTTTAGAAATTGTGCAATTGGTTTATTAAATTGTGTAAGTGGTGTGGATCAAGTTTTAAAAAGATTTTTGTGTCCGTTCAATTTTTAAAAGGGATTGGGTAGTGCAAGTGGTGGATTGTGAGGTGTATTGAATTGTTTGGTTTATGAAATGTCAAAGTGGTGTGTTATGTAAAATGTGGAACTTGATTGAGCACAAAGGGAATCCTAGGTGACTTGGTGGGTAGACTAGGACTAGTATTCTAATGATTTGAAATTGGTTTAGGCTCAGTTTCACTTAGCGGGATTGATGATGACAACACTAACTAAATATTGATGATGATTTGAGACCTCTAGAATTTTGTATGTTTCTCCTCTATAGTGGATCGTGCATGAGAACATGCATTGTCATGGTTGTTATACCACCTTACATAGAGATACAGTGTCACTAGGCTCCCACTCTTAGCTAGTTCCAATAGGGATCTCTCCTGAATACTGGTCTTTGGTCATATCGCACTTACCATCAGCATATGGTATGTATTTTTAGTTATTTCAAAAGCAAGAATGTTTTCATTTAATTTGATTTCCTTAAAATTTTATTTCCATGAAATGTTTTCAATTCCCTTTTTATAAAACTTGCAATTTATTTATCTTATAATGTTTATAGCATGGACTCTTTTTTTGGGTGGCATCCTATTGGGTGTTAGCTCCCACCCTACTTACAGCTTTGGGTGTAAGTAGACATGATTATTTTTGATACAGGTAAAGGAAAGGTATTTGGAGATCATGGTTTGGGTTGTTAGTAGTCTTCCTTGGTGCGGTGTTATGGAGATAGCTTGAGGTAGATGCTCCTCTTTCCATGTTGTGGTTTTTGAGTTGGGTTTTGGTTCCTCCTTTTGTAGTATCCATTTTGGTTTTTGTTTGAACCTTGTAACATGAGATCTAGAAGTTGTTAAGGCTTGTTTTGTTATAGTTTTCAGTTTTTGTTTATTTAAATTGTTGGTTGTTTTATGTTTATAAATTCAGATAAATCATTCCCATGTCATAATTATAATACCTGAGAACTTGTTTCCAGTCCATGGGGATCAAGAACACCCTTTGGGCCATGCCACGGACTGGGGCAGGCACCGGTTCGAATGAAGACCCATCTTGGTTTGTGAAAAAATGGTATTTGAGGTAGGTTTTCTCTTTTGGTTCATGTTATCTGGGATGATTCTGGATAAATTAGTGTAAGGATTTTTGGGGATCAGAATTCTGGTTTCGAGTGGGGTGTATGGCCAGCACACCTCACGACAGACCTCGAGTCTCCATGGGATGTTGGGATTTTTTGTTCGACTTTTCCTCTGGGTGGGGCGTATAGCCTGTAGACTGTACATGGAAATTAGGTGGGGGTGAAGTTTTTTGGTCATTTCACTGTCATGATAATTTTGATTTATTTTTTTCATTATCATTGCAGAAAATTTTCAGATTTCTTATATTAATCATTTTTATTATGACAGTTTCTTTTTGTAGCAGAATGCCTCCTCTGAGAATTCCCTTGAAACGGTAGGAAGAATTTGGAGATAGTTATCCCTCACCACTTGATCATAGGTTAGTAGAAGCTGTGGTTTAGTCTATTTAGGCTCTGGGATAGGGAGTGGTTCTTTCTCCTACTCCATTGAGGTAAGATGAACCTGGTCCTCAGAAGAACAAAACCCAAGAGTTTCTCAAGAAAATACCTCCTTATTTCTGAGGTAGCACGAAGCCTAAGGAATAAAATGATTGGATTGAGAAGATATATAACATGTTTGAATTTCTTAACACTTCTGAAGAGGTCAAGGTGAAATATACCTCATTTCTATTAGAATTTCCTGTCGAAGGTGGTGGGACTCAGTGATTCAAGCTGGAAAGCATGAAAAGATGAGCTGGAAGGACTTCAAGGTGGTCTTTAATGACCAGTATTTCCCTGATGACTTTGCCTATGCTTGGTCCCGGGAGTTTGAAAATCTTGTTTATGGGGACCAATCGGTGATGGATTATGCCAACCATTTTTCTGATCTACTCTGGTATGCACCTAAAATAGTTTCCAATGAGCTGATGAAGGATGAGAGTTTTGAAAGGGGATTGTGTTTGAAGATATATTCCCAGGTATTTATATTCAAGATAAAGACGTATGATGAAGTATTTTATCTGGATTTTATGGTGGAGATTGACCACATGGTCTGGTCTGGTTTCTCTGGGGCAATGTCAGTGATTGGAAACATCTGTTCATTTGAGAAGAAGAGGAAGTGATATGATCAAGGGAAGAAGGGAGGTGGTAGTTTAGGTCATACTTTTAGGTAGTCTTCATCTGTGGACTTTGATTTTGGGTCGATAGTATGCCATCAGTGTGGGGAGTTAGGGCACATTCGACCTAGGTGTATATATCCTCCCAATTTCTGTCATCGATGTGCAGTGATGGGACACTTGAATCGACTCTGTAGAGCCATGTGTTTCTATCAGAGTGGAGAAGGATATGTAGACTCTAGGGGAATTTCGGCTCATTCTGAGCCTTCTAAGATGGTGGGATCCCAATTTGATGGTCATGGCAGTAGGACCGTATCTTCATCTGTTCAAATTCAGTTCAGGATAGAGCCATGGGGTAGTGGTTATGTTCAGAATTAGGCAGAGACCATGCATCTTCATGTTGTAGATCAAGTGCCAGCGGGATTGGATATAGTGCCCTTGATAGTTTGAGGTACTATTTTGATTGCATCATCTATATTATCTTTCTTTTTTGGTACCGGTGCATCTTATTATTTTATCTCTACCTATCTTTTGAACCTTTTTCACTTTCCAACCAATCTGATGTCTTTTTAGATGGAGTTGGTGATGTCATTGGGTATGAAGGAGTAGGGTCTTAGGTTCATATCTTGTGCGCTTTTTGTATCAGGGATTGAGTTGGAATGGGATTTTGTGGTATTGGATATGGACCTTTTTGATGTAATCCTTAGTATTGATTGAATGGTTCACTTCCAAGCACACATTGATTGTTATAGGCAGTGGGTAAGCATTATGTAACCGGATGGGAGTTATTAGGTTTTTCTTGGGGAATGGGATCCTCGATTGGGTCACAATGGACCTCCACTCTCGGAGTTGGGAAATATTTTTTATCATTTATCATCAAACTTGTTGGAGTACAATGGTGTTTCTCCTGAGGGTGGATTACCTCATGTAGTGGATGAGTTCCCAGAGGTATTACAAGATGAATTTTCAAGTTTACCACCAGAGCGGAATGTGGATTTTTTAATTGATTTGGAACTAGGGACATAGCCTATAATTCTTCCCTCATATCATATGACCCCCACAGAGCTGAGGTAATTAACGATACAAATGGATGATTTGGGATCCAAAGGGTTCATTCACTCGAGTTTCTCTCCTTGTGCCACCCCATTCTTGTTCGTGAAGAAGTCCGATAGATCTATTCAAGTGTGTATCGATTACTGGAAGCTGAATAAGGTAAACATAAAAAAAAAGTATCATTTGCCTTTAATTGATGAAATTTTTGATCAAATGAAAGGGTAAAAGTGATTCTCTAAGATAGAGTTGTGTTTGGGTTACCACCAAGTTAAGGTGAGAGAGACAGATATCCCAAAAACGACTTTCCAAAGTAGGTACATTCACTTTGAGTATTTGGTAATGCCTTTCAGATTGAACAATTCTCTAGTGGTATTTATGGCACTCATGAACAGGGTGTTCCATCAGTATCTTGACTCCTTTTTTGTGGTATCCTTGGATGACATCCTGGTTTATTCTAGATCTAAGGAAGAGCATGAGCATCATTTGCAGATCATATTGGGAACTTTACGGGATCATCGTCTCTATGAAAAGTTTTCAAAGTGCACTTTTTAGATTATGGAAGTGAAGTTTATGGGCTATGTTATCTCAGATAAAGGGGTTTTTATTGACCCTGAGAAAATTAGCATAGCTATTTAATGGTATCAGTTTAAAATGTGTTTGAGATTAAGAGTTTTCTTGGCCTGGATAGTTATTACATATGGTTTATTCGGTATTTTTCTTGGTTGGATTCACCTATGATGACACTAACCCGAAAAGGATTGAAGTTTGAGTGGATCCCAGAATGCCAAGAATCCTTTGAGAAGCTGAAGTAGCAGTTGACTACTACACCCATGTTTATTTTTTCAGAGTTGGGAAAGGGGTACTTGGTTTATTTCAATGCTTCTGGTATGGGTCTCGCTTGTGTCACTACTACAAAACAGGCTTTTAATAGCGCTAGAAATAGCCTTTATCAGTAATAGAAAAGCACTGACTACATGAGAGACGTTAAAATCCCAAGACTTTTATCAGTTCTTACAAAATAACTGATAAAGGACCTTTTATCAGTGTTTTTAGAATCGCTGATAAAGGTCCATACTGCAGTATGTTGTTATAGCACACTGCAGCACCACTGTAGTGTGTTGTAACAGCAAACTGCAGCACTAGAAACATACCTGATATCAACAAAAACAAGTCCCAATATAGAAATTAAATGAAATGAAATTTACAACACAAATACTAGAAAAAACACTATATTATAGACATTTCAAACATTGGTTAATAAAATTACATAAATGCAAATTATTACATACATTTAAAAAAATCCTAACTGTTAATGTTACTATAATTTCCATTGAATTTCTTTGTCTAACTACCAACACTGTATGAGTAGTTTCGAACAAACCACCTCAACTCGAAAAAAATAATTCATCTATATAAGAAAACAATTATTATGAGTAATACTAAAAATAAATAAATTAAACATAAATATGAAATAATTCATTAATTCTATGTATAATGATTTTACTGTGCAAATATCAATATTACCATTGTGATTGAGTACTAGAGGGAACTTTAAGGAAATTGATAAATTTCAACACCGCATGAGTGAAATGTTTTATGGGAAAAGAAATCTAGGGAAGTTTTGGTGTAGAAAGGGATTAAAGATTCACAAATCACCCCAACTCGAACAAAATAATCCACCTATATAAAAAAATAATTATTATATGATTAATACTAAAAATAAATAAATAAAACATACATATTAAAAAATACATTAATTCTATGGACAATAATTTTACTATAAAAACATAAAAATTACCTCTATCATTGAGTATAGGTAGCATCGTTAATCTTCCTGCAAAGGCAGTGGAAAGAATTTGAAGGAAAGTGATAAATGAAACACTACAGGGGTGAAAAGGTTTTGAGAGAGAAGAAGTCTGTGGAAGTTTTGGTGTAGGAAGGGATGAAAGATGGACAGAGCACCCCAACTCAAACAAAAGAAACCACATGTATAAGAAAATAATTATTATGTGAATAATACTAATAAATAAATAATTAAAACATAAATATGAAACAATAAATTAACTCTATGTATAATGATTTTACTGTGAAACTATCAAGATTACCTCTGTGATTGAGTAAATACAACGTCATTTCTCTTCTTACAAAGGTATGAAACATTGATAGAAATATTCTAAAATAAATGAACTCTACGAGGAATAATATAAATTAAATCAAAGTTAAATTATATAATTTTTTAGTAAAATAGAAAAAGTATATTGTAACATTACCTTGAATATATCCAAAGGGTTTCCTTCATTATAGTTTGTTCTTCCAAGGGATTGGCAACATCATCATGTGAATAATACATTGTCTGCATGTGTAGTCAAACATTTAATTTAGATTGTGTTAATATAGTAGAGAGCATATAAGATTATGAGTAAAGACATAATATATTAAAAAACAATTTTACCTTCTTATTGAACTCTTTTTATTTTTTAAAGGTTTCAAGGATTTGGTTCCTCTTTCAAGAATCCAAATCCCCTCTTTGCATCCACCTTTAACATACAAGACATTTTCTGCATTGGGACCGACATGAAATGAAGTGTCATCCTTGATTGAATTCTCATCTGAATCAACATTTTTTTTAGTATCCCGTGAGACAACTGGCCAATTCTTGTTTGTTGGATTAGAGACCTAAAATACTTGCAATTCTTGTGATGTCATTATGAGAGGCTTGTCTTTTTTCACTTTACACTGAAATTAACCTTCAAAAATCCCATTTCATCAACTTCTACTCCATTTATATTGTCAACACACTAGAAACAAAAAAGAGACACTTGAAATGTTGTATAATCCAACTCATATATTTATTCAATAATGCCAAAATATGACATATTTTCATAAATTGGATTTCTATCCTTGGAACTAGATATGTGCATCTCTTCAACCACAAGTGTAACACCATTGTTTTCCATCATAATGAAGTCATCATGTTCTTTTATATAGAATGTATAATCATTGATTACAAAACCTGTGTAAGATATAACATTTACATTTGATCCTTTGGCTAGACATTGAATTCATTCGGCAATTGAATTCAAATTTTTAGATAAATCCTTATAAATTTGATCTTTGAACCATCCTATAAACTATTGATTATTTTTATTTGATATCCATCCTTCATCCCATGATGGATTCAAATATCTAAGAATTTATTTGTGGGATTCAATGTATGGATCAACATCTTCATTATTATGTAATATGTAAAGATGTGCTTTCTCCTGCTCTGTCAAGGTGATTGTAACAACATATCTTCTGAGAATCCCTTCACCAATAAGGTGTTCACTATGAAAAGACTTTGGGAGACCAATGATTTCAACATCTGATAGGTAATTGGTACAAAATTTAGTAGCTTCTTCAACAATATATCATTCTACAATACAACCTTCTGGGAGAATTCTATTCTTGACGTACCCTTTCAAAATCTTCATATACAATTCAATAAGGTACATCTATCTATAATGGATAGGACCACATAGTTGAACCTCTTTGACCAAGTGAACCATCAGGTGGACCATTATATTAAATAATTATGGTGGTAAGAACATCTCTAATTCACATAATATGTTTTAAATATCCTTATTCATGATGGAAAACTTCACTAGGTCTACAACTTTACTGCATATGGATTTGAGAAAGAAGTAGAGTCTGGTTAATGTATGTCATGCATTTCGAGGTAGAATGAAAAGAAAAGAAACAAGAATTAAATATTGCATCAAAACATGAAAATAATGTGCTTTTATTCCTTGTAACTTTAAATTAGTCATTGACACGACATTCTTGATATTTGATTAATACCCCTATGGAACTTTTACACTAGTAAGGAAAAGGAAAAATTACAATTTTTCCTCTCCGGATAGAGTGTAATCTACTGGAGGAAGAAAATTATTCCTTTTACCCTTCATTGGTTCCAACTCTTCCCTTATCCTCATTTCAATCAAGTCCAACCTAGCCTTGATGTAATCTTTCATTTTCAGGAACATTTAGTAATGTTCCAATAACACTATCAAATCCTTTTTTTCTACATGCATGACATAAATAAAATGTCTAACATGAAAATAATTCCAATATGATAATTAAAATAAAATAGATCTCTTCTTCAAACCTGATTTTGTATATTTTTCGAAAGTGGTTTACCGAAAACAGTGTCAATCCTTTTTACTTTTTATATAGTTGATCTCCCATTGCTGGAGATGGTGTTGTACCTTATTCGATATTCCCATAGAATATTGTCATCTAGGATCAGTATTTATTTCATCGAGGTAAAAAAAATAGATGTCATAAAAATACAGTCTTCAAGGAATGTTTCAACCAAACTTAGTATGTTCATTTTTTACAAATGGGACGCCCCAACATTCCTTTAATGTTATAGCCTAATAAACTTCCATAAGCAGGGAATTCATTTATCATTCTATACAATATGGACCTCAATGTGAATTATTCAATATTATGATCATCATAAATTGTAACACCTGCATCCCACATCAATTTCAGATCTTTGATCAATGGAGACAAATAAACATCCATATCATTACCTGGTTTCTTTGGTCCAGATATAAGCAGAGAAAACATAATGTATTTTTGATTCATACATAACTATGGTGAGAAGTTATAATTTACTGACATGACAGGCCATGTACTGTGAGTACTACTCTATACACCAGAAGGATTTATTCCATTTGTAGATAACGCAAGACAAAATTTTCTCGAATCCTCTCCAAATTCAAGAAACTTGTAATCAATTTACTTCCATTGAGGAGAATCTTCTAGATGATGTAGGTTCCTATCTTTAATTCTTATATCTACATGCCATGTTAATTGTCTTGTAGTTTCTTGACATCTATATATTCTTCTAAACTGTGGAATGATAGGAAAGTACCCTACATATTTCAAGGGACTTGATTCATTTTTCTTTTATCGATCTGCTCCACGCTTAGGGCATTTAATGAGTGATTTATGGTCCTTTAGAAACAATATGAAATCATTTGGACAAGCATCTATTTTTTAGAGATCATTTCCATTGAACATAACATTCATTTTTTATAATATGTTTGGAATGGTAGTTTATTTTCTTCTGGCAGCATATCTTTCAGAAGACCAAGAAGTTTTGTAAATCTAGTGTCACACCATCTGCTACTTATATAACTTCAATACAACTGACAATGTTGTGTATTTAGTACAACTAGTATACAATGGTTTCTTGGAACATCTCTTTAACTCCTCAAACAAATTTGGACAGTCGTGAAGGTCATATTCAATTGCCATTATCATTTCTTTCATGTGATCTCCATCATCTTTTATAAAGGTATTCACATCAAAT
Organism: Viscum album; assembly: GCA_963277665.1. Taxonomy (NCBI): domain Eukaryota; kingdom Viridiplantae; phylum Streptophyta; class Magnoliopsida; order Santalales; family Viscaceae; genus Viscum; species Viscum album. Next base: position 595,461,105 of record OY728134.1, on the reverse strand, counting down.
GATTCATAAATCATAGTATCATCCCAATCGATGTCGAAATTCAGTTTTTTCCCATGTTTAGTCTAACATTTATAGATTTCATTTATTCTGTGACAAATAAAATGTTCTTCCAACTCTTCTAGACTAATTCATCTTGAATAACAACAACATAAACACAGATAAAGGATTTTAGAAGGGTCGTCTACATGCTCTCTTGCAAACTTGATGAACTCTTTAACTCCATCTTCATATTCATTTGTCAAAACAATTATCTTGCATCCATTTTTGGTTCATATCAATCCTATTGGGTTCATAAAATATTTATTTTATACAATATATAAATAAATACACATAAGATATTCATTATAAAAATTGAATGTTATAGAAAATTATAATAAGGGAAATATGGATCATTTCTACTAGAATATCTGAGCGCCTAGATATTCTAAATCCAAAAATAAGGGGTGTTGGAATTTGAAAAAATAGTGGGATATAAAGGCAGATAATAAATGATATTATCATTAAACTTTATAGGTGTAAACCAAAAGATGGGTAGTGCAATGAACCTATCCTGAATTACCCAAACAACACTAGTTAAAATCATATTATGACCTCTAACACACCTCAAAGTCACTAAAGGGTGGTTTAAACATTGGGTAAAAAAACCAAAAATGGGAGGTGGTCCCCCCCCCCTAAATAGAAATAATTAGTACCAGAGGTCGAACAAAATTCTAGCATGAGGTCAATGGACATACAGACCCAAAATCATCATTAACCGATATAATCATACCAGTTAGACAAAAAATTATGGAAATAAATGATACAATATCTATATAGACACACATACATATCATTTAGTATAAAAACTCACTTATAGTCTATAAGAAATATCAAATAGATAAAATCCTGATATTTAAACATGAAGGAACTATAAACGTGCCGTAATGATTCAAAAAGTGAAGGCTTGATGCGATAAAACCTCATGTGATTAATTGGGGATGGACCCTTTGAATCTGCTCCATAAGAAAACTAAGGACCATAGTGAATTCTAAGAGAAACTAGATATTATGATACATATAACCAATAGAGGAACATACATCACTCCATTAACTTGGTTTTTGAAAAATAGATTCTAAATATGCATGTCCACAGAGGTGTCCATGAAAGGTGTCAGCATATATATAATCTTTAGGGAACCACCAATGTGCCTCAAATCAGTAGTCAATAAACAAGAATATACATGAAAATTTCTACACATTTATATACGTATTTGAAAAAAAATATTTAGTAGGAAGATATAAAACATAGCAGTAAAACAACAATGAATAAACCCAATATTCAGTGTTAGATATAAATAACAGATCATACATTGGTAGTAAATACAAACAACAAACCAAAAAATGTTCCTTAAACAATGGATCACAAAAAAAATTGTAAAAAAAGGATCATAAACAAATCATAGAATAAGAAATCAAAAATGAAACCAAAAATACACAAAGAAAATAGAAAGGTCTACCTCACTCGGTTGAATAAAATCTGAGACCCTCTTCGAAAACCCTAACTGCAATCAAATAATGGATGGTGGACAAGATGTTGGAGCAACTTGAGTCAGTCAAGTGGTGTGATTCGACCTTCGATTCGCTGAGGAGTGCCGGAAGTGGTTGTCTTTTGTGAAAAAATTCTATATCGTGACGGGTTCTCAAATGGTTATGGTTTTTAAAATAGATCGGGACACTTTTATCAGTGTTTTGTTTAGAGCTGATAAAGACTATTTTTATCAGTGCTAAAAAATGCTGATAAAGATGATTTTATCAGCCTTATTACTGAAGCGTTGATAAATTATTTATAATTATAATTGTAAATAAAAAATTGAAAATATTTATATATACTTAATAAATATATATATATATAAATATAGTACATATATTATTTTTTAAATGTATTTATTTTAATTGTATAATTATTTATTTATAATTATAGAAATATTTTTAAAAAATAATATTTATATCATTATATGTATTCATATAGTTATACATATATATATTCAATAAATATATATAAATATAAATATAGTAAATATATTCATTATTTAAGTAAATTTATTATAAATTTAATAATTATTTAAATATATATAATTATTTATTTATAATTAAATAAATACTTTTAAAAAAATATTTATTTATTTATAATTATAAATATATAAATGTATAAATATAGTAAATGTACATTTATAAATATATTTATTTATAAATATTTTTTTACAATTATATTTTTAATATTATTAATGAATATCTAATTTTAAGTGCATGAATATATGTTAAAAATGAGTGAAATTGAACAAATTGAGAATAATTACACTTTAATAATATTGAAAAAATTGATAAGTTTTGTGTGTGTGCATTGTATAGAAAAATTCATTAATTATGTATACGTGAAATTAATATAACACACATTTGATCTATATTAAATTGAAAAGTAAAATGACATTCAATTATATATTGAGTTCTATGAAATTAGTTAATTTTTTTAATTCATATTAACTTTTAATTATAAACCATTATTCAATAAATATATGATTATTTAATGTAAAGCGCATAAATATTTTGTAATATATAAATCATATTTATATACATTAATATATATCTATATATTTAATATATACAATTTAATAACATTAATTATCATAATTATATAATTAATAAAAAATTTAATATTTAATAATGTATAATCAATCTATTCATTTTTATCAATAATTATTTAATTAATAAAATTTGTAATATTTTTTTAATAAACACATTTATTTATTTAATTACTTCATTTTATTTATTCAGACATTTATCAAAGCTAAAAATGTGTTGATGAAATAAATATCTATCAGCGCTAAAAATAAAACACTGATAAATGGTACCCTTTATCAGCGCTGATAAAGGATACCCCTTATTAGTGCTAAAAAACAAAGCACTGATAAAGGATACCCTTTATCAGTACTTAAAATAAAGCACTAATAGAAGGTTAAATTTATCAATGCTTTATTTAACACTGATAAATATTCCATTTATCAGCATTTTTTTTCAAGCGCAGATAAATACCAATGCTGTTAAAGGCCTATTTTGTAGTAGTGTGTGCTCGTGCAGTATGATCATGTGGTGGAATATGGATCTCGCCAACTCTGACCACATGAAAAGAACTACCTGACTCATGACTTGGAGTTATTAGTGGTGATGCATGCCTTGAAGATGTGGCGTCAGTATCTTTTGAGGAGAAATTTTTTGCCTATTTTGATCATAAGAGCCTAGACAATATCTTCTCCCAAAAGGATTTGAATTTGTGGTATCATCCTTTGATCAAATATATATAGGGGTTCAACTTTGATATTGTCTATACCATATGCATGGGTAACGCAGTGGCTAATTCCTTGGGAAGAAAAGTTTCAGTGCAGGCATTAAGGAATTCTAGTGATGAGTGGACTTTGGTGGGTCTATTTTACCATATGCACTTGGAGACCAAGGAGCATAGTGTAGGTGTGTTCTTGGAAAGTGTTCAATCAGCTCCTTCCCTTCTGAAGATGATTTAGTGGGAGCGGCTTGGTGATGAGTTGTGTCAAAATTCTATACAGTTCCTTCATGGTGGGGATACATCTTGTGATTGGTCATTGTCACTCGAGGGGATCTTATTCTTTAAGGGTCGTTTTGTGGTTCTGTTGTCTCTGAGGAAGGTGGTGATTCGGGATAGCCAACAGTCTCAGTGGGTCATTTATCCTGAAGATACCAAGATTTATTATGATTTTTGTCGACAGTTCTGGTGGGTAGGTATGAGGTAGGATATAGTTGACTTTGTATCTAGGTGTTATACATTTTAGCAGGTAAAAGCAGAGCATTAAAGGCCCTCTAGTTTTCTTTAGCCCCAACCTACTCCTACCTGGAAGTGAGATAAGATCACTATGGATTTCATTTTTGGCTTTCCTCATACACCTAGATAAAGGAATACCATTTTTTTATTAATTGACCATTTAACCAAACCATCCAATTTCATTTTGATCAAAGATTCATTGAAAGTGGATGAGTTGGGCTGATTATATGTTTAGAAAGTGGTGAGGTTTAATGGTGTGCAGTCAGCAATTTTTTCTGACAGAAATCCTCATTTCACCTCTTGATTTAGGGAAGGCCTTCAAAAGGCATTCGGTTTGCAAATTAAGATGATTACGACATACCATCCTCAAACGGATAGTCATACGAAGTGAGAAAATCAAATTTTTGAAGACATGCTTCATGCGTGTGTCTTGGATTTCAGAGGATATTGGGATATATATTAGAGATTGGTAAAATTTTATTATAATAGTAGTTACCAATCCTCTATCTTAATGGATCATTTTGAGGTTCTCTATGGTCGGCCGTATCGGTCTCTTTTGTGTTGGGCTAAGGTTGGTGAGACCTCATTATTGGGATCGAGCCTTGTGCATGAGACATCTAAGAAAGTAAAGTTGATCAGGTGGTGGTTATTGATAGCTCAAAGCTACCAAAATTCTTATGTCAGTCAGAGGTGATGAGATCTTTTATTTTCTGTGGGGGACTAGGTGTTCTTGAAAATAGCACCTCGCTTGGATCATTGTCATTTGGGAAATAGGGAAAACTAACACTGATGTATATTTGACCTTTTGAAATCACCAAGTGGATTGGAAAGGTGACATATAGGTTAGCTTTTCCTTCTCGGTTACTATCAATTCCCAGCATATTTCATGTCTCTCAATTGAATAAGTATAATTCAGACCCATATCAAGTGTTAAATTGGGAGGAATTGAAGATAAATCACAATTTATCAATGTATGAACATCCAGTATGGATAGTAGATTCCCAAACAAAAGTGCTTTGTGTGAAGTCCATTTCGTTGGTTTGTATTATTTGGAAGCATGGTTAAGATATTCATGAGCCTTGGGAGTGGAATTTGTGGGTTGAACAAGAATATTCATTCTTATTTTCTGATCAAGTTTCTAGTTGATTTTTTGGGGATGGAAATTTTTCATGGTAGGGAGAATTGTCACATCCATGATTTTATTTTCAGGTATTTTTCATTTTATTTTCAGTCTACCCTTTTTTTCTTGGGATTTCTTTTGAGGTTTTGGAGAAAAATGGAAAGTTTGGGGTATACAGACCGTGGAGTAAAATTGTTGCATGATTAGTAGTAAATGTACACCCTTCCAAGATAACCATATGGTAGGTGTCTAGGTGAGACATAAACTACTACATGACCATCGGATGACCATGCACCTTATCCCAAGTACCCATGTAGTCGCTGGTCATTTGAGGGAGTGGTTATCACATGGACAGCGCATGGTCAATCAGACCGTGCAAGGTATCCATGAGGTAGGACCTTCTTGGGAAGATCATGTAGCATGGTTGTCGCATGGTTTATCAAACCGTGCGGACTAACCATGTTCCCTACCAGCTCATTAAAAATTGGGTTATTTTCATTCTCCTCCTAATTTTAACCCCCTTAGCCCTCATTTTATCCTCTCCTTCAAGTTCTTCCTTTCTAGGTGTGCCTCCCCCTCCATCCTCCTCCATTGGGGCTTCATTTTCTTTCCAGATTTGTGTGGTTCTTCCTTGATCCATCAATTAAGTGACCACTCTCTTGTTTCTTCTCTCTATTTTAGGGTTTCTCCCCTCATTTCTTGGAGTTTTGTTTCTCTAACAGCTAGGGCTTCATTTTTTGGGGTTTGATCTTGAATTTTTGGGTTCAATATTCATGATTAGGGTTCAATCTTGATTTCTTGTAGTACAGTTGAGGTGTGGTTAGATATTCACACTGGTTTTAAGGGATTTCTACACCTGAGGTAGCTGATTATATATTTAAACATTATTTGACGAATTTATATTTCCTACTTGAGTATTTTTAGATGTTATATGATTTATGCATGTGGTGAAAAAGTAGTTTTTGAAAGGGTTTGATATTCATTTGGTTTAAAATGTTCTTTATATAAAAAAGGGGTGAATTCCTTATGTAAACCCTTGTTGTGTCACTTGATAGTGTTTTATAAATTGTGCAATTGGTTTATTAAATTATGTCAGTGATGCAGATCAAGTTTTAAAAAGGTTTTTTGGTGCATTCTATTTTTAAATTGGATTGGGTTGTGAAAGTAGTGGCTTGTGAGGTGTATTGCATTGTTTGGTTTATGAAATCTGGAAGTGGTGTGCTATGTGAAATGTGGAACTTGATTGAGCACAAAGGGAATCCTAGGAGACTAGGTGGGTGGAATAGGACTAGTAGGATAATGATTCAGAAGCAGTTTCAGTCCAGTTTCACTTAGCGGGATTGATGATGACAACACTAGGGTCCCACTCTTAGCTAGTGCCTATAGGGATCTCCTGTGACTAGTACTCTTTGGTTATATAGCACTTACCGTCAGAATACGGTATGACTTGTTGGTTATTTCAAAAGCAATCATGTTTTCTTTAAAGTTGGTTTCCTTAAAAGTTTCTTTCCATGAAATGATTCTAGTTACCTTTTTGAAAAGCTTGCAAGTTATTTATCTTATAATGTTTATAGCATGAAGTCTTTGGTTGGGTGGCATCCTTTTGGACATTAGCTCACACCCTACTTACACCTTTGGGTGTAAGTAGACTTGATTATGTTTGATACAGGTAAAGTAAAGGTATTTGGAGACGGTGGTTCGGGTTGCTGACGGTCTTCCTTGGTGTGGTGTTGTGGAGATGGCTTGAGGGAGATGCTCCTCTTTCTATTTGGTGCTTTTTGAGTTGGGTATTGGTTCCTCCTTTTCTAGTAGCCTTTTTGGTTTTTGTTTGATCCTTGTTACTTGAGATCTAGAAGTTGTTAAGGCTTGTTTTCTTATAGTTTTCAGTTTCTGTTTATCGAAGTTTTTGGTTGTTTTATGTTTTTAAATTCGAGTAAATCATTCCCATGTCATAATTAAGATACCCATGCACTTGTTCCTAGCCAGTGGGGATCGAGAATGCACTTCGGGCCATGTCACAGACCGTGTCGGGCGCCGGTTCGAATGATGACCCGGCTTGGTTCGTAACAGTGAAATATTGTTAATAAAATTATTTATAGAATTGAATTAAAAATGATATTGCATGTCATGGATAATTTTGATTATCTTAAGGTTTTGGAAAATTGAATGTTCAAATATATTACTAAAATTATTATTGATACTTATAATGATGTAAGTTATATAAAAGATAGAAAACCAATTATCTCATGTTGAAAGATTTTTACTTGTTAAAAATTATCCCATGATGAAGAATAGTGATAATTATTCTGAAAATTATCCAAGAGAGGGAAATAGATAATTTTATATCGTTGTCTAATTATTATTTGATAAAATTAAATAGTAGAATGGTGCAGTGTTAAACTGCTTAATAAATTATGATGAGAATTATTTTTATAACTTTGGATATTAGAGACATGAAATGGGGATTATTATATACTTAGATAATTTAATATTTCATGATGCGAGGATTAAATTATTGGTTGGGACACTGTGATTGAATGTTTTTTATTATTGCCTCTCGATACTTACTAGGTAGTGTACTATCTACTTGGTTGTATCTTGTTGTTGTTGTTTAGCGTGGTTGAATGCTTGAAATAGATAAAAAACATAAAGATGGATGATATTATTAATTAAATTAAAGAGGCACAGGTAGTAATAATTAAAAATAATTACCGATAATTAGTAATAAATACTAATAATTAGTAATAATTATCAATAATTAGTAATAATTGTCGATAATTACTGATAATTGGTAATAATTGGTAATAATTTTTAATAATTGGTAATGATTGGTAATAATTCATAATAAATTAGTAATAATTGGTAATAATTGGTAGTAATTAGTAATAACTGCCAATAATTAGTAATAATTACTAATAAATGCAAATAATTACTAATAATTAATAATAATTACAATTAATTACCAATAATTACTAATAATTAGTAATAATTAATGAAAATTAGTAATCATTAAAAAAAATTAGTAATAATTACAAATAATTACCAATAATTAGTAATAATTATTAATAATTACTAATAATTACCAATAATTGGTAATAATTGGTAATAATTAATAACAAATACTGATAATTAGTAATAATTAATCATTATTAAAAATAATTAGTAATAATTACAAATAATCACAAATAATTAGTAATAATCAAACATAATTACCAGTAATTGGTAATGATTACCAATAATTAGTAATAATTACCAATAATTACCAATAATTACCAATAACGAGTAATAATTGTCAATAATTAGTAATAAATACTTATAATTAGTAATAATTAATCATATTTAATAATAATTAGTAATAATTACCAATAATTAGTAATAATTATCAATAATTTGTAATAATCAATGAAAATTTGTTATAATTAAAAATAATTACCAATAATTAGTAATAAATAATAGGAATTAAAAATAATTAATGAAAATAAGTAATAATAATGAATAGATGCCAATAATTAGAAATAACTACCAATAATTAGTAATAACTACAAATAATTATTAATAATTAGAAATAATTAAAAATAATTAGTAATAATTAAACATAATTAGTAATAATTATAATTATTTAGTAATAATTGTAAATAATTAATAATAATTAGTAATAATTTCAAATAATTATCAATAATTATCATTTATAAGTAATAATTATTAATAATTAATGGAAATTGTTAATAATTGGTAATAATTCATAATAATTACCAATAAATTGTAATAATTTGTAATAATGTGTTATGATTAGTACTAATAAGTAATAATTCATGTAAATTACCCATAATTAGTAATAATTAACTATAATTAAAAATAATTATCTATAATTAAAAATAATTGTCTATAATTACCAATAATTACCAATAATTACAAATAATTATTAATAAATGCCAATATTTTCCAATATTTATGAATAATAATTAATAATTGGTAATAATAATTTATAAGCAATGGTAATTAGTGATAATTTCTGATAATTGGTGATAATTACTGATAATTGGTAATAATTATAGACAAATGATAATAATTAATAATAATTGATAATTTGTAAATTTTTTAATAATTATTAGTAATTACATATAAATAGTAATAATTAGTAATAATTAGTAATAGTTATCAATAATTAGTACTAATTTGTAATAATCGATAATAATTTGTAATAATTTTTATTCATTTATAATAATTAGTATATAATCCTTCTACTCACTAATTTTTTTAGTCAGTAATAATTTATGGTATTTAGTTTTAATTATTAGTAATTATCGATATTCGGTAATAATTGTGAGTAATTTTTAATTTTCTGATTTTATAATATTTTCTGATCGCCCCTTCCTTCAATTTGATTAATCGTACAAAATATTTTTATTTTCAATTGTGTACAGATCCGTGTTTTGAACCGGACTAAAACCCGAAGTAATTTGAACTTTTTCGATTACTGAAGGGGTCATTTTTAAGACTGAGATTAGGAACGGAATTCAGAGAGTTGGAATGCTTTGTTGTTTTGGTTTTGGGCTTGGGTCAAGGCCCGTGAAGTTTCCCTAGTGTCTCAACAGGTCTCAAGAGCTTCGGTCCCGAGAGAGAGGGTGGTTTTTTAAAGGCAGAGGAAGGCGCACGGGCTGCGTACGGTTTTACCAAACCGTGCAGCCCATTGCAGGAAAACTGTGCGGCCTTATTTAAAGAGTCAGTGGCTTGCGCACGGGTTGCACATGGTTTCCCAAACCGTGCGCCTAGCCCATGCGCGGTATCTCTTTTAGGCAGACGATGTCGCACGGTTTGCGCAAGGTTTGGAAAACTGTGCGGATCAAACTGTGTGTGTCGGTCTGTTTAAAGTTTTTTATTAAATTTAAAATAGAATAAAATAAAAACCTAAATCTAAACACTCTCCCTCACCCTCACTCAACCCGCACGACACACAGGGAGGGTCTCCCCTAAGCCGCGCGTGACACTCCACCTCTGGCCTCCTCTTTCTTCGTTTTCTCCCATCGATTTCCATTGGTTTTGCGCTCGATCCTCCATGGTATGCTTCTCTCTCGCTTCTCCTCCTTTCTTCCAGCCATATTTCAGCCTATCCATCGACCCGTGGGATTCGTCTGAACCCTAGGTATTAGGGGTTTCTTGATTCTTGTTTTTCTTTCGTGCTAGGGTTGTGCCAAGTTTGTCTTGGGACCCTTGGGTTTGAGTTCAGGCATCCGCCACCGAAGGCGAGGCAGATACGGGCGGTTTTGGTTGCCGACTTTGGTTTGAGGTAAGGTTTTTACTCGTGGATTGTTTTCACAGCATCTAAATTAATGCCTTAGTTATTCTAAAGGGTCTTGGTATGTTTTTCTTAGTGCGTTGGCAGGTTCGGGTTGGATTCGCTTTTCTGGAGCTTAGGCGGCTCGCCTGTGTAGGCATAGGTTGTATGTGAAATCACATATGCCTCGTTGGGGAGCAGTAGTGGCTCTTAGTTAGAAAACGTCAAGATCCAGAGTGGACGGATGGATCCACCTTGAGGTAGGGTCCCTCTCATTGCCCTTAAATTTTAAGTAAAGTAATAGTGAGTTTAATATTGCACTGCCTTAGCATTTTAATTATGCAAGTTTAGTTCTGATTAAATGCTTCTGTGAAAATAGTTTGAGTTACAGGAATGAGATAAAAATGGTTGGCTGTTAGCTAAACTCACAATTTAATAATAAAACCCCTCAATTAGAGGTGCGATGTCTTCAAGATAAAAAGTAGTGATAGAATTTTTATGCTTGCCTACTGGATTGTTGTGGTGCCTCTTTGATGCTTTGTATGTGAATTTTCCTTGTTGAGACAAATAGAATGATATGGCTATGATTCTTGTGTTTGGGTCAATTTTCCATGTCAGGCAAATTGAGTAAGATGGTAACCTTAGTGGGATAACTTAAGACTAAATGACATGTTACCTCTAAAGGTATCAAAGGGATAAAGAATGAGAAACGTATCCTTTAAGATGGAATAGTGAAACTAGGAAGGAGTATACTAGGGTGGTACGACCACGCCATGGGATAACGTAATGATCACGACTTATGTTAGTAAAATGAATATGTGAATATCTTGTTTTAGATACTTAAGATGGGTTGCCTTAAGTATGAATGTGAATTTGTTTGCTTATGTGTATGTGGTATGATTCTTTGAATGCTTATGAAGTAATTCCATAAGCAGTATACTATAGACATGTTTGTATTGTGAGTGCGCACATGCGAATGCCACATAATGAATGATAATAAAGGTGAGTGCATGCTGAGGCCACCTAGTGACAGATACGTGGTTGGATGGGAGGCAGTTATAACCCATGCCAGTGTGACAGTACATGTCTGGAAGGGAGGCATTCTTACCCCTTTCCAGTTGACTTCTGTTGATGATTACATGTCTGGAAGGGAGGCATTCTTACCCCTTTCGAGTTGACTTTTTTTTTATGATTACATGTCTAGATGGGAGGTAGTTATACCCCATGCCAGTATTATGAATGTGACAGATGGGAAATAGTTATACCCCATACCGGTTGAATGAATGTGATGGAAGGGAGGCATTCTTACCCCTTTCCAGTTAACTTATAGGGACGAGAGGCATTCTTACCTCGTGCCCGCTAATATCGATTGATGGAAGGGAGGCATTCTTACCCCTTGTCAGTTGACTTATAGGGACGAAAGGCATTCTTACCTTGTGCCCGCTAATCTCGATTAATGGGTGGGAGGCATTCTTACCCCATGCCATCTATGATCTAAATTCTTATATATATATATATATATATATATATATATATACATATGGTGACATTATCAGGTTACTTTACCGGCAACGAGCCGAAGCTAGTATAACCATCATGTGTCCCTTGGAAACATGGATGGGTGTTATTTACTTAGGTAATTCTGTTTACTTATTTCTCCATACCTTCTCACTATTTAATTATTATACACTATCTGGATTGGGTTAGACACCGGTGGTGCCGACCTACTGAGATTTATATCTCACACCCTACTCGAGCCGACATTGCACTGGGGTACCTGAGTAGACCTTCTTGTTTGCAGGACCTAGGTTGTGTGTTGTGCTATTTGTACCTGAGGAGTTAGGAGAAAAGGACCAAGCGGGAGCTTGGGATGCTTAGGGGATCGTCGTTGGGCTTTGCTGTCCTTTCTTTTGTTATTTTTTGTAAAGCATGCTGTATTGATTCCTGATTTCATAACTGTATCGTCATCTATACATGCATGCATTGTAAACTGGAATTTGTCACCTTTTATAAAATGGTTATTACCTATCTTTTGCTTCTGCCTTTCAATTGTTTACTGCTTCCGCTATTAAATATTATTTACTCTGATAATACGGTTGTGTTACTCTAATTTGAGGGTATAGTCTCCCCACTATCACCTCCCGAGACCCTCGCTACTAGTCAGCAGCCTCTGGCATATGGGGAGACGCGCTTGAGGCCATGTGACCTATCGGTCCGGCCACCAGTTTGATGGTGAGCCGGGCCGGGACATTACAAATTGTTAGAGGAATATGGAATAAGGAAGTAGACAATATTTTTTATTACAAGATCATGATTCTATTAATCGTCAAAGAAATCCAAACTGTTTTGGTATAAATCCTATATATATTGAAGTTTTTGGATTTTTTTTATCATTTTAATCATCAAAATCATAATTTGTATTAGAATGGAGAATTAAGTGTTCATATAAGAAATGTGATCTAAGGAGATTTGAAACATTTGACATTGTTTAGGTTCATCTATTAAATTTTAGTTTTTAGAAAGATTTTTTTTTTTGTATCAACATGGTGAACATAATTATAGAAAAGATACAAATAATTTTGTTCTAGATCCATCATGGTTTCAAACTTTAGTACACAAGGTTTCTAGTCCATATTTTTAACAAAAAGATACTTGAAATGATGATTCAATTCCCAAGTCATAACCATCTCAATTTTTTTGAGTTGTTGAAGTCTGTCGAGGATGGATTATATCTCAATTTCAAGATAAGAAAATTTGAAGCTATTACAAAATTAATGGCTATTAAATTAGATAATGGAATGTAAAATAGTTTTTTTGATTAGTTGTTATCTTTGGTTAAATCACTATTACCTAAGTTAAATGTGTTCCCAATAAAATTTTATGAAATTAAGAGGTTATCCTATAATTTGGGTCTTGGTTATCATAAGATCCATTTATATTCAAATGATTTCATTTTATATTATGGTGAAAATGAGCCTTTAGTTAGTTGTTCTACATGTGGATGATCGAGGTAGAAGGAGGCGCGGTAGAGGAAGTCCATATTGGTTCTCATTAAATAGTTAATGTGTTTCCCACTTATAGATAGATTACATAATTTATTTATGTCTCACAACACAACCCCATTGATGACATGGCACAAATCCAAAAATTTACACCAGTAAAAACCCAAATCAACCTTGTGATGGTCATTTATGGAAACATTTTGATGAGATGCATCTTTTATTTTATTTAGAAGCATGTAATGTGTTATTGGGTCTTTCTAATGATTCTTTCTATCCATTTGGTTCTTACAATAGTCAATATTCTTGTTGTCCTATATTTATAAATCCATACAACTTACCTCCTTGGATTTTGATGGATGAACCATATATTTTTTTTAAAATTACTAATTCTAGGACAACCAAAAAAGAATATTGATGTTTATTTGAAGCTACTGATTATTGATTTTAATTTATTGTGTATTAATGGTGTCAATAACTACTGTAAATATGGCCTTTATCGGTGCTAGAAAAGTGCATTAACTGCGCTAAAAAAGCATTGTTAATCGAGGCGAAGATAAAGGGGGGTACCTTTTATCAGTGCTCATAAAAGCGCTGATAAAAGTCCCTTTTATCAGCACTAAAAAATCACGGATAAAATATCCCTTTATCAATGCTAAAAAAAGCACCAATAAAAGGGGTCCTTTATCAGTGCTTTTTTAACGCTAATAAAAGTTAAAAAAAATAAAAAAAATAAAAATATATATATAATGTGTGGGGAGGATATTTTAAAAGTGCTTGACCCCCCCCCCCTTTATCAGTGCTAGGCAGACCCCTCCCACTCTTCCGCAAGCTACCCTTTCCTGCACATCACCCAACATGCCCGCGTGCACCTCCTTGCTTCCACCCAAACTCGAACCCGTGATCTCCCCCCTTGCGGGTATGCACCTTTACCACTAAGTCATTTCATTTTTTTCTCCATTTAATGATATATATCTCTCTATATATATATAGTTATATTTATTCATATATTAATATAGATTCATATTAATATAAATATATTTAGTTATATTAATACATATATATTTATTCATTTATTAATATGTATATATTTATTTTTATATTAATATATATTTATATTTATTTATATATATATATAATTATATTTATTTGTATATTAATATAGATTCATATTAATATAAATAAATTTAGTTTTATTAATACGTATATATTTATTCATATATTATTATATATATATTTGTATATTAATTTATATTTATATTTATTTATATATATATATATATATATATATATTTAGTTATAATTTTTTATCCATACATTTATTTGTATATTAATATATATTTATAAGATTAGTTTTAAATACATTTATAAAATATGTTTTTTTATGTGTATTTATAAATAAATAAATACATACATACATACATATATACAACACACACACACAGATATATATATATATATATATATATGAATAAATACATATATGTGTATTTGAAAAGCTATAGAATGTTAAAATGACCATAACTTCTAATCCAGAAGTCTGTTTCAACTCTAAAACCAGTAAAATCGAATAAAAGGAAACAATATTTGATATGATATGTGGTACAGGCCTAGAGGACATCTGGATCGGAAGTTATACCTATTTGAATGTTAAAAAATCAGGGTATCTTGATTAAAAACTCAGTTTTGGAGGCCTTTTGGGCCTCAAAAAATGAGACCAAAGATTCCCTTGGGTCACCAGTGCATAGAGATCATCACAGGCTTCGATTTGATATGATGTAGAGCTCAAATGGACACTAATATCAAAAGTTATGGTTGTTTGAAGTTTGAGTTCCATTTTCAACTTATTTTAGATCTTTTATTCATTTTTTTTGATTTTTTGTGTCTTCAGATTGTATTAAATGATTATTAATCGATGATAAATAGGAAATTTTTAATTAATAATATTTTTTAAAATATTTTAAATTAATTTTCACTAAATTTATTATATATTAAATGTAATAGTATATTTATACTTTTCTAAAACATATTTAAAAAATATATATTATATTTATATCAATATAAATATACTTATATAACAATAAATTATTTTTCATGATTTTTTTAAATATAAATTTTATCAACACTAGAAAAAAGCGCTGATAAAGCCCCCCTTTATCATCGCTACTAAAAAAGGCATTGATAAAGGGGTCCCCTTTATCATTGATAAAAAAACGCTGATAAAGGGTCACTTTTAACAGTGTTTTTTTAGCTCTGTTAAAATTTCCCCTTTATCAGTGCTTTTTTTTAGCGCTGAAAAAGGCCCCCCCTTTATCAGTTCTTTCTTCAGTGCTGATAAAGGGTGGCTCTTCACTTGCCCATTTTTTTAAGTAGTGATATATATAATATTGTTGAAAAAGAGAAATTCATAATAAAAGATGCATTAATATGGAAATTAGTGACTTCTCAGCTTATGACATGTTATCGGGATGGTGTAAACATAGCCCAAAATCATGTGGATACTGTATGAGTGATAGAAAATAATTTATTATTTTCAATGGATGAAAAAAGTCAACTTTTATCACATATTTCTTCCAACAGACAATTATTTCTAAAGAAACAGAAATAATTTCAAAAATAGTACAATTTAAAGAGATAGAACTCTAACAATGATCTCTGGTATTGATTTAAAATCTATTATCTCTTAATTAAATCCTATTAAATTTATATTGACTATAAACCAACAAAAAATATATGGATTTGGGAATGATCTCAATTGGAAAAAATGGAGTATTTTTTGGGTTCTTCCATATTGGTATAATGTTTTGGTCTATCAAATGTTAGATTTAATACATATTGAAAAGAACTATTTTTATAACATATTTTATATAATTTTAGACACACCTGGTAAGACTAAAGATAATTTAAATGAATGATTAAATCTTTCCCAAATTTGAAAACATCCTAAACTTTAGTTATTCTAAAATGACTGATCATAGATGTTAATGAATAAAAAAGAAACTTATATAGTTTCTAAAGAAAATCATTTATTATTCTTTTAGTGGATTTCATATTTGAGGTTACTAGATAATTATGTTTTAAATTTGGCTCGATGTGGTAGAAATAGTCATATTACTGAATTAAAAAGTCATCATTATCAAGTTATAATGGAAATACTACTACTGACTAGCCTTAGAATTTTGGATAAATTATTTAATTTGGGATGCATTGATAGAAATATCATATTTTTTCCAAGAACTTTTTGGG
This sequence comes from Viscum album, assembly GCA_963277665.1. Lineage (NCBI taxonomy): Eukaryota > Viridiplantae > Streptophyta > Magnoliopsida > Santalales > Viscaceae > Viscum > Viscum album. The sequence continues at coordinate 595,444,637 of OY728134.1, read as the reverse complement.
GGGAAATCATACTATGTTGTAATGAGTAGGCCATGTTGTTTTAATTACATATAAATTAGAAAAAATCCATTAGATTTATTTTATTCAATGTAACATTTAATATTACATTTTTAGCATGAAGAAAAATATGGAGGACTAATATTGTTATGATGGATATACCCATATAATAGATTCATGCAGAAATTAAAGAAAAAGGTATGTAACAAAGCATCAGTTGAAGTTTTAACTATAAAGGCATATTTTCAAGAGGATATTTCATTTTTCTTCACTCATTATTTTCAACATGAATATCCTTAAAAATATAATTTAATGGTTCATAATGATAGTAATGTTGATGATGAAATGAACCATGAATTAAGAATTTTTATTCAGTCTAAACTTGTATTTGCTGGAGTTTATGATTGAAACATTTTATATGATGAACAACACAAACCCCATCCATTTGTTATTCTCAATTGAGAAGAAATAAAATGATTTTTACAATGAGTGCTACATTCACCTATTATTTTTATTTTTTTAAGTAAATTAATATTATTTTATTTGTAGATTATATGTTGAACATATCAACAAATAGTTCCCATAAATTACACTAGTTTCTCTTGAAAAATGTTGAAAATGTAATTTTTCAACTAGTTTCAAAGACGGGTAAAGTAAATTGTTTATGGTTGAATATATGAAATCAATTTATTATTTTTTATATTTATAATTATTTTTCAATTTTTCAGGAATCTCAATATAGAGATAAAATTGATAATTGATTATGTGTATTAAGTAACCCACCTTCCAAATTTGTTAAATATTACAAAGAATATATGGTGAATGTTTTATATTTCATACACATGAATATGGTCAATAAAAAAATGAATAGTAGTGTTTTTTTAGAAAGAATCTCATCATAGAGAGAGTGACGTTAACTTTTATGGAATACTGGATGATATAATTGAGTTGTGTTATCTAGGATAGAATTATGTAACAATATTTAAATGTCATTGGTTTGATATTGATAGAGGATTTCACATTCATCCACCTAATAGAATCATTGACATTAAATATAAAATCCTTCTTGTATTAAATGACCCATTTATACTAGCTCATCAAGATTATAAAATTTATTATTTAAATTGTTATGCTGAATAGATTTAATTAACTACTAGAGTATTATAAAAATCAAATCTCATGAAAATCAGTCTATTCAGAGTGAAAGGGGTTCTAATGAAGTGGATGGAATTGAAATTTTTTAAGAGAAAAAACCAAATACATATTTTACATGAAGAGATACAAATATCGATGATGAAACCACATAGTTATGGCTTGATGGTGTTGATAATGTTGATAATGTAATGAATGAATTTTTAAATAGCAATAGATAATAAAGCTTAAGCTCCTATGGAAATTGATGATGTTGAGGACGAAGATAAAAATATTGAAAATGTTGAATATGAAGATGAGGATAATGATTAATAATGATGTAATTACAAGATAGTAATATTCATAGTTAATAATCATAAGATTTAGTAGACTAGAAAGTACGATCCTAAAAAAAATATTATAAAAATAAAATTGAAAGAGAAACATTCCAAGGGGGATTTACCAAGTTAGGTATGAAGATCACCACATGAATCCACATCAACTAAGGCTCAAAGAAATTGGAACCACAAAATACCATCTAGATCAGACCTCCACAACTTCCCTCTTTTATAGAGAATCAACAACTAGATTTTATTCCCTATAGTCATGTGTGAAATTAAGGAAAATACACTCCATGATATGAAGATAATCAATACAATGCAGAAAAAATCTCCAAGGGACATTAATAGAGTGGAATTTATGTATATCCACAGCCAAACTAGAATCTGATTCAACCCATAGGGACTTCCAACCAAATTGGAAAGCATACCTGACTTCCTTGATCATAGCCCAGAGCTAAACCTCAATCGTATGACCATTCCCAATGAAATGGTAAAAACAACCCTTAATGAGTCCCTGATGTGTATGAAAGATGCCACCACGACCCAAGGGTCCTGGTGCACCTAATTCCTCTCCATCAAAACTGACTTTCATCCACCCAAAGATCAGATGATTTCATCTAATGGATTTAGACACTAATGGTTTTCCCCACTATTAACACCAATAGATATAAAAATAGATAAGTTAGATAAATCATTATTTATTAATACAGTTTGAATCTTTGAATCAAATATGATTTCTCTATGAACTACACAAAATCTGGCTTGAAAGGAGGGGTTGTGGTCTTCAAATGATAACTTATTTCTTACCCTCCACACATAGGAAATGTTGGAAGATATAACTGATAACATAATTGATTTAATCTACTCACTACATCCCACCTTTTGAAGATATTTCATTAACATATCAAAGCTCCCAAAATCAAGATTTCATCCAAAAATACGCTGCACATATTGCCATAACCTCTTAGTAAATTTATAATAAATGAATAGATTCTTAATAGATTCTTCAGCCTACAAACATAAGTAATAAGTAGAGGCCAAATAAATCCTTTCATATTGTAAAAGAATATATAGTGGAAACCACTACTTCCATATTCTCCAGACCAATAGAGAAATAGCTAGTGAGATGAAAGTTTTTTTGAATCCCATCACCCATGAAGGCGCTCCAACAAAATCATTGAAAGAATTCTGATAACAGTCTCATGCAGTGAAAATATCATTCATATTATATGTCTAAACAAGCATGTCACAATAAGTGTAATCATATCTAGAAAATTACACTTTGATTTGATAGGGAAGCATGTCATGAGAATTATTATTACTCATAAAATCAACAATGGTGTCATCCTTCATTTATATAGGAATATCAATCACCTCATTTATTAGACTTGAGAGCTATGAAGTGTTTTAGTAGTTCATAGAGGAGTTCTTGTAGAACATCCACCTTGAGTAAAGCGTGATTTCATGATAATCCTTCTCAATGTTTGTCCAAACAGAGGGGACATACAAGGAAAAACCATTCAGCATTCAGGTGGTAAATCTGTTGGAAAGAAAATCTAAATAGGTCTCATTAAAATAAATAAGACTCCATGTGAATTTTTTAATTAAGGACTCATTGAAAATCCAAAGATCATTGAATCCTATCCCTCTCGTATCAAATGGACTAACACTATCCTTAAATTCTACTATTATCGGCTTCCTTTTATGAATTTACCCAGTATAGATGAAGGTGTGCATCATAATTTGCATCTCCTTAATGAGAGCTCTAGGTCATCTCTATAGAGAGAATACGGACAAAAATATAGACAATATCACTGAATTGACCAAAAAAATCTACCTACTTGAGACATAGTATTCCCTTTACATGTTTCCATTTGATTGATGATTTTAGAGCCTTTCCCTAAAAAAGTGACACCCCAAGATAGATAAAAGAGAGGGAATCTCTCCTAATAGAAAGATCCCTTTCTACCCTGTTTTTATTATAGATTGATACCCCTTCCCCAAACACAAAAAATAAATTATTATAGATGATAACCTAGACAGAAACTTCCTCATAGTGCTCAAATAAAACTTTGATGTAAGAGATAATAACTTTTTTAGATTTCCCAAAAAGAAGAATATAGTCAACAAATAAAAGATATGAAAGTTCAAATAATACTCTCCCAAACCTTAATTTGTTTATATAAACCATCCTAAACAAGATCATTACGAAAATAGCTTGAGTTTTCCTCGACAATAGCAAAGAGAATCCCAGATAAAGAATCTCCTTGTTTGACCCCCCCCCCCCAAGAAAACTATAAAAATCACCTTGAAGATTCATTCACAAGAATAGAGATCCAAGAACTATTAAGGATGAATCTGATCAGGTTAATATATCAAGGAGAGAACCCATTAATTCTCATAATAGAAAATATAAATTTCCAATTGATATTATCAAAATCCTTGGAGAAGTCAATTTTCAGGTCCATGTTTCCATCCTTCACCTTTTTCTTCATGATGTTGACACATTCTAAAGTAGTATAAATAAAATTCTGAATATTCCTCCCTGAGAAAAAACCAAACTGATTTGTAGTAATAAATCCCTTGGAAATTAAACCCACTCTATATGTAAAAATTTTTCTAATAATTTTAGCAATTTAATTCCCAATCACAATCAGTCAAAAGTCTTTGATGTCAAGAGTATTTTCATTTTTTGGGATAAGAAAAATAAAATTAGCATTCACTTCATAAGGAATTGAAATAAAATTTAAGAATCCTCTCAAACCACAAATCAACTAAATATGAACAATGTCCCAATTAAACATAAATAATTTTTTGGTAAAACCATCTGGTCCGACAACACTATCAATATTGAGGGAAAATAGGGATGCTTTAATTTTATTTTCATTGGGGACCACAAAAAACTTTCTATTATGTTTCTCATCGATGGTAGGAACAATATTTTTTATCATTTTTTGAGTGTTATAATACTCTTTATCCTCATAAAATCCCTCAAAATAAGTGTATACAATATTTGAAATTTCATTTTCATAACTATATAAAGTCACATCAATATTGAGATTAGAAAGACCGTTTCTTGCCTTTTTTTTCTCTATACATGCAATGAAAAAGCCTTGTGTTCCTATCCCCTTCCTTGAGCCACCTAAAATTAAATTTATTTCAAAACAAATTTTACTTAAGAGAAATAAAATCATAAATCTGAAATAGTTCTTGCATCTACTACCTAGAGGGCACATCCTAAGTCTAATTATTTTATTGACAATGATCCAGATGATTCTCATCTTCTTTAATGTCAAGTTCAATCTTGTAGAATGAAATTTTACTCCATTATTTGAGCCTTGATTGGATGTATTTGAGTATGTTGGTAAGAACTTGTAATGTGCCACCAAAAAAATGTATCCTTCCAAGAATCCATAATAATTTCTCTACAACTAGGAATAATAAGCCATGAATTATTAAACTTGAAAGTAAAAGGGGATAACCTTGATTTATTGAGACAAATATCAATAAGAAATGGTTTTTTGTTAGAATGTTTCTTGGGTATATTCTGTCAAGAAATATCAATAGAATCATTCATTTCATGAACATGTATAAAGAATCTATCCAATTTACTATCCTACCTCCCATTGAGTGTAAATATAACCCATGTGAAATCAGATTCCACAATAGGAACCTTAGATAAAATGAATTTTTAAATACATGAAGAAAACCCATGAGCCACTGGTCTATAGGAATTATCTCCAGTTTTTTTCACAGGACTTATCATAGTATTAAAATCTCCAATTAAGATCTAACTATAACTCATGTTCTTAGAGATGCACTCTAATTTTTTACAGAGAGCTCTTATTCTTGTATAAAAATTAAAGTCATATACAAATTTCATAGAAAATTTAGTGCCATTCAGTCCAACAAAAACATTAATGGATTGTTCATCATAGTTTCATTAGTTAATTAGAATATTTTCATGCTTAATGTACTAAAGATATTCCATATAACCTTCCAACTGGTTGTGAGAAACAAAGGAATAACCTAATGAGTTCCATTTAAAATCCTTACAGCTTTCAAATATCATTCTTGGTATAGAAATACCAATAATTACGGTTTTTTTGTCACAATAAGATTCCTAAGGACTGTGACCATGAAAGAGTTCCCAATTCCTTGTAAATTCCAAAAGAGGACCTTTATTGGTTATATAAGGCCCCAGCCTTAAACCTTACATAATATTGAATTAAATGTGTAATTCACATTGAGGATCTTTTCAGGTTTAGAGTTTTAGAGAATTAGGACATAACTATTACATCTCAAAAGATTACAAAATAGTCGCTTCTACTAAATTTCCATAAAATAAAAACTCTTAAAAAGAAATATGTATAGTTCCATGTTTTAGGTAGCATGACTTTCCCTTGATCCCATCCTTGACCCTATTCCACGCTAAGTCCTGTGAAAAACATTTCAAAAACTTGGGATGAGCATAAGAAGCTCAGTAAGGGATGCACAATGAATGAAAACTGTTAGTTTTTCAAAACAACAAGTAAACCATGAATACTTTATCAATGTAATACTTTTCACCTTCATGAAGTAGTAAAAACTCTTCACTGAAAAAAAAGTATCATTACTTACCTTTTTTTAACCAAAGGATTACCATAAAACCCATATAAAGAACACATAACATATATAAAGGTAACTTGGGACATAAACATACTTAAGTGGAATAACCATATGGTCGACTCCCACACATATCACTTAATGGAATAGCCATACAGCCAATTTCCATACATACTTAATGGAATAGCCATACGGCCGACTTCCATACCCAATGCATTGGAGGTTATAACGTAACCACCCGTCCTGGTATTCACGGCACCACCCGTCATATGGTTTATAACGTAACCACCCGTTAAAATGTCCATGTACCAATATAAAATCATAAAACATAAAACCAATATAAAGGAATGATAACATTTCCACATTTCAATCACAATATATCATAAATATATTGACATAATAAAATCCTTTATCAAAACCATTTTCAATACCAAAATACATAAAAGAGTATATGGTATTTATTTTATTTTAAAAACATTACGGCTTGTTGAGGAAGCCAAAGACCAAATAATACTCGCGGCGGCGGAAAAGGTCGTTGTCACCGCATACGTTAAAAAAAACATTCCTTTTTGTCGTTTAGTAAAACGCTTCGTATAAAAAGATTCCTTTTGTATAAAATTAAAAGTCAAAGGGGTTTATACACCGTATAAAAGAAAGTTGTGTATAAAATGAAATATGCCTCAATGAAATGAGATTGAGACGAAGTCCCTTACAAAGACGGTATCCTTGGTTTAAGGATAAATCAATTACATAATTATGTGTGACAAACGAATATACCAAATATAAGTGGATATTAAGTGTAAAATAATCAAAGGTCATTCACACATATTCAAAGGATGACATATTCAATAACTACGTGTCGAACCCAAAGAAATCGAAATTGGGTTAAGAAGTTCCCTTGACAGCCTAACGGCGTCACATCAAAATGAGTTGATGAGAGATAAAAAGTGTATCTCATCACTTGGACATAAAATTTACATCAATAAGGATATATGAGAACAAATCCCAACATAATAATATGTAAATTAAATGACCCAACAAAATAAGTCTTTTAAAAAAAGGAGGGTGAAAGGTTCCCTTACCGACTTGGGTATCTTTCGAAACATACGACCCGTGAAAGAAGGACAATACATCATTGATGTAAATACTCATGAAGGAATATTACACAATGAGTAAAATAATGGTCATTACATACACCACTCAAAGGAAATTGTGGCAAATGTAGCATAAATTTCACAGGAATAAAAGTGAGATGAAAAATCACTTACGAAAACTCGGCAGCCTAACAGCGCCACTTAAAACTTCCAAAAATGGATTGATGAGATCAAATAGGGTATCTCATCACATTACAAAAAAATTTACAGCAAGAGGAAAATTAAATAACATCCCCCATCATAACAAATAGTATCTTAAAAGAAGTGACATAAAGGGGAGTACTTAAAAAGACAGAGAGAGGTTAGATCTCTTATGAAAATTCGGCAGCCTAACGACGCCACTCAAAACTTCCAAAAATGGATTGATGAGATCAAATAGGGTATCTCATCACATTACAACAAAATTTACAGCAAGAGTAAAATTAAATAACATCCCCCATCATAACAAAGAGGATCTTAAAAGAAGTGACATAAAGGGGAGTACTTAAAAAGACAGAGAGAGGTTAGATCTCTTATGAAAATTCGGCAGCCTAACGGCGCCACTCAAAACTTCCAAAATGGATTGATGAGAGAGAATAGGGTCTCTCATTACATGAACATAAAAATTACAGTAAGTGTAATATATAATAACATCCCAATAACAAGAAATATGATCTTTAGAGGGAATGACATAAAAGAGTGCACTTAAAAAGAAAGAGAAGAGTAAGATCCCTTACCTCGGGTCCGACTTGACTCGATCGTTCTTTAATCTCCTGAATAATAAGCTTGAGTTAATTTCTACTTCCTTAAGAACATTTTTCAAGTTCATTATTCCTTTTATATCACTTATTACCATGTCATAAACATTATGTAATCATTTAAGTTAATAATATTTGTTTTGCCGATATTTGGTTCTTAAGTCGAAAGTGGACTTCTTACAATTACATGTTGTTCGTGTGGCCAAATTTTTATTATATCTAGAATTGTATTCATGATGTAGATATCATATATGTCATATATATCCAGTACATGCATGCATTTATAACATTACATAATCATTTAGAGGTAAGAAATGAAATGCACCGTTCATGGAGACGGTAAGCCGTACGTACGCATGAACGCTACTTTCATTTCTATTTCGTATTTTATAGAATGGAATAATAATGATATAAAGGTATATTATAATTACAGTATAATATCATATATAATATCATAGTTCCATCCTTTATACGTCCCACATATGGTATTTAACGAATCAAATCACTTTGAGGGGGCGGTAGTCCGCACTTCCTTAAATGAAGATATCACGTTTACCCATAATGGAAACCATAAAGGTATACCCAAACTGAAAAAAAACAGAATATTAAGGAAAACATAAACATATTATATATCATATAAAATAGTTATATCATAATGGCCACCTTTGAAGGTGTTAAATGAGTATTGAACAATCATCGTTTCGGGAGGCAGAATTTCGCCATCCACGGAAACCGTATGTTCTTTAACCATTTGATGTAGTTGTGTGAGAGTGTAGCTCGAATAAATCTTATAACAACATCCTAGTATATTGAATATACTGGTGTTGTTACAAAAGAAGTAAATAAAAAGAGTTTAGGGGGTTGTAGAAGCAAAATAAAATAAATGAACATGAGAGAATGAATTACCTTTAAAAGTGTAACTCCTTTTGATTTGAGCCTAAAGGCTTCCTTTGAAAGGATTATGCCCAAAGGGAATCCTCTAGGATGAGTATAGGGATGTGGAGAGAGTAAATGGGCAGGTTTTGTTCGAGCCAAAGTCTTGAGGAGTGTGTGAAATGAGGTATAGGTGGGGGCCTTTTATAAGAGGAGAGGAGGGGCACTTTTGGAAAGTAAAGAAATATTACTTTATTTGAAAATGTGTTTCGGTTTTAAAAGGTCCCACATTGATATAATTCGTGGATAAGGTGATAAGGGTTCGAAATCCACCCATCCAATAAGTTTTGGACATGTTTAGTTCATAGATTTTACATCATCTTTCCATTTTATTTAAATCGTCAAATAATGATGTCATCGCTGCATCATTATTATGTCATAAATAATTTAATTTATTTAATGTCTAAAAATTATAAAAAAATTACTATGATGTATGAAATACTTTTGTCTTTCCAATTACTATTTATAATAAAAAATCTGACTTGTATAACCCCATTAAAAAATTGTTTTAGTAAAACATATCATGTTTGTGCCATTTTAATTTTAACATTAAATAAATATATATTAATGTCATTTTCCAACCAAAGTGGCTCCATGGGGTACCCAAGTTGACCCATGGGTTGTCTTAGTCGGCCATGACTCATCCAATAGGGGTAGGACAAGTGTCATGGTGTTTTCATATTTTTATAATATCAGTTTTACCTTAAATTACACTAATTACCTCTAATCGCGATTAAGAACTTAATAAGTTACTATTCACCAAAAAATTATTTTAATCCCATTGAACCACATTTTACTTCTTAATGACAACCATGTATGTCAGATTTTTGAAATTCAAAACACAATGATGGAAAAATTTCATTTAAACGGAAAATCAGTTTTTATAAGTACCACTTAGTGGTTTCACTATTCATCAAAAATTGAAGTTTTTCAGAAAATTACAAAAAATTAACCCTAAGCTATATTTGATATTCCGAATTCAAAAATGAATTCCATTTTACAAAATTCACAACATATAAGTTTCATTAATTAATTTAATAATTAATTCCCGCTGTCAGAGCAAATAGCGTGTTTTTATGAAACAATAAGTATCAAAAGATTGACACTAGTTTAAGTCCGATTTCAAAGTGAAATTAATTCCAACGACCACTATTGGATTTAATGGTAAAAATATATTCTAATTTCACTTTAAAACCAATTCAAAAGATAATCTAATCATATAAATAAATTAGATTAAAAAGAGGTTTTGAATTAAAATACAACATTTTACATTATTCATTAAAAAAAATGAACTTTATCGGAAAGATACCAAAAATTTACAAAAAGTAAATTTTGATGTCCCGATTCTTAATAAGAGTTTTATTTGGTCCAAAATAATGTTTAAGAGTGAACAAAACTATATTTAATTATGGTTCAACATCAAAAGGTGATAAGTGAACCTTTAGTGAAAACTAGGGCATATACGCCTAAAATTGAATTCTTTCCGTATTTTAAGCCTCTATCCTTTATTGGATAAATGTAAAAACATTTAAAAACATATATAATCATATTTTAGTTATTTCTATCCATTCCTTCCATTACAATGGCTACATGTTAACTACCATTTAAAATGATAGCATACCCTTTAAAGTCATATCAATATTTTATTCAAAAATATGGATAAATAAGAAAATTTCGTATTCTTTATTTACCTGGGGTGTTACAGGTTAAGTAATCTAATCCTTGTTTGAGTCCAATCTTATTGCTACTTCCTGGTGTGCTCATTGATAAGAGCATCATTTTTTTCTAGTTCCCTTATCTGTTTCACCTTCATAAGTGCAATTAGCCTTCACCAGTTACTCATCATCTTTTTAATATGATGGTGAGTCTTCGATGTTTTTATCTAATTAAACACCACTTAGCAGGGTTTACTTATTAGAGGATTGGATAGGTTCTTGATTAAAATTGGCAGGTTGTTTCCTTCTTATGGATTTAGAATGAGGAACTTATAGAAACACTCCTTCTATAGTAGGAGCATCCACCGAGATGTCTACCTTTCCAGCATTAGTGACCAATACATTTTAAGATACTTTAGAGGGATTTTCCTCAACCTGAAAAACTACTATAAGATTTCTATCCTCTAGACCAGTAGAAACAAGTATCAAATAAGATACTTTCAAAAAAACCTACTCAGATAGGGAGTAGCCACCCTGCATGACAACGCCAATAGAGTCAGAAAATTTCACAGGGGGATCATCATTTTGTTCACCTAAGACATATGAAGAATCTAGATCATTTAAGGATTGAACAGATGTGATGTACCTCCTATAATCATTTATTCCCCTCAATTTGAGTCCCCGATTCATCAAGGGAGGTGCCTTCAATATCATTAACAGTAATTGTGCTTGTAACACCCACATAATCATAATTAATATATAATACATGTTTTTCAATTATTTTTATACAATATTATTTTTGTGTTTCATATGGAACTCAAGGATTTTGATGAGATATTCTATACCCTAGAGGATACTTTGATTCACGGGGATCATCCTGACGCCTCATCATCTAACCCACAGGTTTCTGTTAGTTTATCATCAACTCGTAGGGGTCGTGGTCTAACAAGACTGATGATTCCCAACCCTATTCCTAAGAAAACTCCACCTATTAATTTCAATTCATGCATGTGGATTTATGATTAGTTGTGTATTTTAGTTAATTTTCATTAATTTTCATTAATTTTAATTAATTTATTCATGTACTAATTGTTTGGTTGTTTGTATTTTTTCCCATATTTTTTCACATATAGCTGTCAGATAGGGGTGCGATTCTATAGAATTAGTTTTTTTGGACCATAGGTGATGTGGTGTAATGGAATGGATATAGATAGCCCTTCCCTTTGTGTTTCTAGAGTTTTGGAGGCACCTAGAGGGTTCCAAGGTGTTTGGAGAGTGAATGGAAGAAAACTGGGGAAATGAGAGGGGTCTATATCGTTGATATTAGGTTCCATTGTAAGCCTAGTGGCTACAATATAAGGGAGTTTGGTTATGGAACTGGTTGGGTTGTCATTACGATGTAATCTCCATACTATGGTGTAGAGTCCCATGAGTTATTTTTTTGAAGTTTCTTACATTTGAGGGGGTTGGTGTACCATGGGGCTTAGGTTATGGTGTACCTCCCCATTTCCAAAGGGATTTTTGTGGTGTGGGATATAGGATGCATCGTAGTCTCCCCCCACCACCACCACACAAGGTATACATGAACTGTACATGGTTTTTGGATAGATTATTAGATATATATATAACATCCCATACCATTCATATATGTATATTAAATATAAATAGATGAATTCATTACATAATATATTAAAACCATGCTAAAACCATATGGTTTTATTTTATTTAGAAACCTGAAAACATAAACAACTGGTTCATAAAATATCTACATCATCTCATAATTATTTCCTTCATAACTAGAACCCTTTTTGACATATCATACTTAATGCTTTTCTTCATATCCTATGGAAAAGAAACATAATAAAAGGGTAATCTCAGATGCTTGGTACGGGTAAACAAAAGAGATAACAATGATTTCGTAAGAATAATAAGAGAATGTGGGTACAAGAACATGAACATAACATTTTAAAATTATACCATGCATATCAAAGATCATAATCTTGAATGATGGAAAAAATCTTGGTATTTTATAAGACATGAATCATAAGAAAATTTAAGAACATGATCCATGAGAGTGTAATGTTGGTATAAGACATGGAATTTGTGGCATACACATAATCATTTCCTTAATAGTCAAGACTCACAACCAAGACCATTATATTGGTAAAAGTACTATATTAAAATGGGTTCACTCCCCATTCTAGCCTTATCTTACTAAAATGGGTTCACACTCCATTCCAACCCTATCTTACTAAACAAGGTGAACTCCCCGTTCCAGCACTGTCTTACTGAACCAAGTTCACTCTCATTCTAGTCCTGTATATATCATGAGATATTAATCTTTAACTATTAAATTGGATGGAGATATATGCCCTAACCATCAAGTAATTAATATCACACAAATTTGTGAAAAAAACAAAAATAATTGATCATATCATAACTAATGAAGAGAAATTTGTTTCATAAACATTTCATCATTTCATAGCTCATAGAAAAATAACAAGATTCATAAACATCATGTCATCATAAAAAAACCATCTAGAGAAAGAATAAGGATATTATACTTGGATTATGTCCCTAGTAAAAAATAATTAACATCCTATAATGTTTTCTTAGATGGAAAATGATTTTGAAAGTTCACTTGACGTAATTCTTGAGGAAAATATCCTTTCCATTTTGAAATCTTTTTTTTGAAAAGTTGTGCAATTACAAAGAAAAAAATTCTTTGAAAATAACCTTGTAAAAATGTATAGAAATATTCAAAGAATTAAGTCATTATAATGATGGGAAAATCATCTCATGTCGTATTAGTAAAAAAACATTCCTTCTATATTTTTGTTGGAAAAGTAACAAACTACCATGTTTAGAAAATAATTAAAATATTCCGTTCAACCCGTTTTTTAAAAAGTAAAATATGGATAAAAATTAATTTAAAAATTCATTAGAGAATATTAAATACCCTTTTGAAAATTTGTTAGAAAACATGGACATAGAATATAAATATTCACTATTGGATACTTAAGAATAAAAAAATATTGAATATTAATGAGATTGTGAAATAAACCCTTACCTCAAGTATTTCCTTTCTTTATTCACATTAAAACCTACAATATAATAAATATGGATTTATTATAATTTTTCCCATAAATTTAATTATATCATACAATTTATTATTTATTTATAACATCTTATCACCTATTTATTAATAATTTGTTATTTAAATCATTGTTCTAGGTGATATCTGATTTGTTTTCCAATCATATTTTAGTTTGGAAGTCTTGGTACTTATACTTTGATCTTTGGTCTGAAATTTTCCAAAATTTTAATCGTGGTATAAAAATAATAAATAATAATTATATACATATTTATAATCATTTATGAAAAGTAGATATATAAAATGAATTACATTGTTCATGGAGATGGTAGGTCGTATATACGCATGAATAATGTTTTCATTTTTTTATTGATGGAATAAAAGAAAGGTAAAAAATTATTTATATTTACAGAATCATTATTGTATCATATATATCATATATATTCATTAAAACCATCATTATACCCATCCATAAAATATGGTAATGAAAAATTAATTGTATCGCAACATTGAGACGATAAGTCTTATGTATGCACGAGCGATTCCTTCACATCATCTTTGATGGGAAAGAGGGTGTATAATGGGATTTTAATAATAATAATAATATTTCAGAGAATTTAGTATACTTAATTTATTATTTTATTATAATCATCATATATTTTTAGGAGGTAATAATGATTATAAAAAGAAAGTGAATGGCTAGAGCTATTACATCTTCTTCAAAATGTATCATTTAGATCTTCTCTAGAGGGATCTAGGGTTGATCTTTTGAGAACAAAAAAACCTCTATAATGTGTCTATAGAAGTGGATAAGTGAATTTTTCAGAGCATTGGTGATATAGAAGGATTCAATTAGTGTAAATTAGTGAGGAAGGAGGTTCTCTTTTATAGTTGAGGTGTGGGGAAATTTTAGAATTTCTAAAAATAATTAAATTATGATAAAAAAATTTCAATCCAAATACCACCAAATAGACATGTATTAGAAGATAATATAATATAAGGTTTTAATATAATTAACAAATATATTTTATACAAGTTTTTGTGTCATTCTAAACCTTATCATTTTGATTAAACCTTTGTTAACCTTTTTAAATTTTAACTGTAGTAACAAATTTTTCAATATTAAAAGGTTATAATTTTTACTTATATGGTGTAAATTAGACCATAAATGGCCAATTTATGAAATTTTAAACCATATAATATTATTTTATTTATTTTTTAAGTATTTTTATAATTTTTAAATAATTAATAAAATATTAATCTCATAAAATATCAATATTTTCAATTTTGATACTCTTCATTACATTCAATTTAAAGACCATCAAAATAATAAGTAAAATTTAAACCAACTGTTTTATTATGTCCTAAACATATAAAGGTAATATATAATATTTTTTTATCACCTTTAATATCTCAAATTATATTAATTTTAATATTTTTAAAATAATTTACTTAATTTTTCTATTGATTGAATAATTACCACATCATCATTGTGTAGGAATTTAGGGTAAATATTTAATTCCTAAAAATTGTAAATAAATTATCATAGTGAATATAAATATTTATATTTAAAAATACTATTTATAGTAAAAAATATCCTCTATATAACACAATATTAAAAATTTTATAGTAATTAAAAACATGAATGTGACATCTTTGACTTTTCTTTAAATAAAATATTATAATGGTCATAATCCTATCTAAGTGGACCCTAAAGTCATAAATAAATTTATATCATGAAAATAATTTTATTAAGTTAAAAATTAATACTTATATTCATTCATAACTTACTTTTATCCAATTGTGGACACATAGTAGATATTTAAGACAAAGAAAGTGACATTTTGTGACTTTTTTTAATTTAAATAATATATAAGTCATTTTCATGGAAGAATGTCCATTAAACAACTCAATTTAGAACCCTAGGTATTAAGTTTCTAATTAAATTTATCCAATAAGAAATAGGATGAAACATTATGGCCTGATCATTTATTTTTAATTCATATTAACCTATTTTACCCTTTACTGAGGTAATAAATTTTACCACAGTTACTATTCATATTGACTAAAAATAAAAGGGGTATAACTACCAAATTTGAACCTGATGATTCTAAATATTTTTTTCATTTTATCTAATTGAATAATTATAAATGATAGAAATTAATTTTAATGTAAGTGTGAAAAGTGTGACAAAAACTATTTTTTAGATTAAAAAAATACATTTTTAAGCATAACATTAGATTTATTCTTATCCTAAGCATAGAAAATAAATTGAATGTTTAAAAATTTTGATTAGGTAAATAGTATATACATTTCATTAAAATAATTATCCAAGATTAATTTAATATATTGATATAAAATTCATTACATGGCTAATTTGTTTTTAGAAAACATCACTTTTATTTAAAATAATTTTTGTTTTAAATTATAATCATTTAATAAATAATGAATTTATTTTATAATGTATAGAAAATATATTTTTAATAATTTATTTATTAATATTCATAAATTACAAGATAACAACTAGATGATAACAGACACATAATAATGTTACACATTTCTTTTAAACTTGTTGTTGCGTGCAACACAAGCTATTGAAGAAATTAAATTATTTAAAGAGAAATATTTCATAAAATATCATGGTGTTACATTCTACCCCAATTAAAATTATTTTTTACCTCTAAATTCATCACTTAGATACAAACATATGAGATAACTCTGCCTCATCACATCCTCAAGTTCCCATGTAGCTTCCTCAAATTGGTGGTTTCACCATAACACTTTAACCAGGTGAGTGGTATTGTTTCATAGAAATTTATCTATATGATTTAGAATCTCTACCAGTTATTATTTATAAGAACAATCTTGTTCTAGTGGTATTACATTTGAGTTCAGTTCTTGTGAAGGATCAGGTATGTACTTCCTCAGGAGAGATATATGGAACACATGATGGACTTGAGAGAGATCTAGTGGAAGAGTCAATTGATAAGCTACCATTCCAACATGATCAAGAATTTAAAAAGGACCAATATAGCTAAGGATTATCTTTCCCTTATTTCCAAATATCATCACTCTCTTCCAGAGAGATATTCATAGAAATACCTTGTCACCCACTTTAAACTCTAGATTTTTCCAATGATTGTCAGCATAAATTCTTTGTAAACTATGAGCTACTCTTATGTGCTTTTGAATGTATAAAAACTTATCTAACATTTTATAAACTAGATAAGTCATCAAAATCTTTATTTTCCCAATTTCATTCCAACTCATTAGAGTTCTTAACTTCTTACCATATAGGGATTTGTAAGGATTCATCAGAATGTTGGAGTGAAAAGTATTATTGTAAGAAAATTATACCAATGGAAGGTGTTGATCCCAACCTCCTTTTAAATCCATGGAGAAATATATCAACATTTATTCTAGAGTTTAAATGGTTCTCTCAAACCAACCATCTATCTAAGTATGATAAGAAGTTCTGGAACTTAAATATGTATCTAGATTATGTTGAATACTTCTCCAGAACTTCAAGGTAAACCTTGAATTCTAATCAGATACAATGGAAAGTGGTACTCCATAAAATCTTACCACTTCCTTAATATATATTATTGAAAGATTATGAAGAGAGAAATCTTATCTGATCGAAATTAAGTGTGTTGACTTCATAAGGTGATCAACTGTAACCCCTATAGCATTATTCCCTTTATATTTTCTGTGGAGTCCAAAAACAAAATCCATGGTGATGTTTTCCCATTTCCATTATAGTATGGGTAATAGTTGTAAAATCCCCTTATATTTCTATCTCTCAGCCTTAAATTTTAGACATATCAAGCACTAATAAACAAACTCTAAAATATATCTCTTCATTCAAACTCACCAGAAATATTATTTTAGATCTCTATATATCTTTTCACTTCTAAGATGAACAGAGAATGATGAACTATGAGCCTCATTCAATAGCTTATTCTTTAAATCTGGTATGGGAGGGACACAAACATGGTTCCTAAACCTTATCATTCCATCATGATTAAGGTTAATTTACGAACATTTCTCACCTTATTTGGAATCTCTACATCATCTTTCTGTACCTCTTTAAGGATCATTTAGATATATAGTTGAATATAAATTTGAGTCAGATAAGAGTTCTCCTCTTCCATTAAGATTTATAGGTCCATCCTTTATAAATCCATAAATATTGGATATTTTATGATCCTCCTCATAGATAAAGCTAGCATGATCATTTCGGATCAAAGTATCTTCCGCCTTGTTTACTTTCCTAGGGTGGTAACGTATTGAGAAGTCATGGTCTTTAATTAACTCCAACAATCTTATTTGGTTCATATTCAACTTCTTCTGTGAGAATATATATGTTAAAATTGTGTTACTGGTATATATATCACACTTTTCTCTATAAAGATAATGCATCCATATCTTTAATGAAAATATTACCCCTACTAACTCAAAATCATGAGTTGGGGTAATTTTTCTCATGAACCTTCAGTTGTTGTGAGGCAGAAGATATAACCTTGTCATTTTTCCTGAGAACACATCATAATCCCTTATTATGTGAATCATTATAGATGGCATACCCTTATCTACTATAAGATAATGTAAGCATAGGGGAACTGACTAACCTTATCTTTAGTTCCTTAAAATTTTCTTCACATTCATTCATCCAAAGGAACTTGGTACCCTTCTGGGTTAACTTGGTGAGTGGATTAGATAGTCAGGAGAAATTATCAAAAAATAAATAATAATATCAAGCCAAACCAAGAAAAATTTGGATCTCAGACACCATTTTTGGTCTAGTAAAATGTTTAATAACTTACACCTTAGATGGATCGATAGATATTCCCTCTCTTGAGATTATTTAACCCAAAAAATAAACTTTATGAATCCAAAATTCACACTTGGTAAATTTTTCATAAATCTTCTCCTTTCCTAGGGTCTTCATCACAACCCTAAAGTTATCTTCATGTTCTTCCTCACCCTTTTAATATAAAATAATATCATTTATAAAGACTTCCAAAAAATAATCTAAATAGTCTCTAAAAACTCTATTCATTAAATCTATAAAGATAGTGCAGTAATTAGTAAGACCAAAATGCATCACTATAAATTCATAGATTCCATACCTTGTACAAAATGTTTTATTAGGTATATCTTCCTTCTTGGACCTTAATTGATGATATCCATAATGAAGACCAATCTTGGAAAATTATTGAGCTCTATGTATTTGATCAAATAATTCATCACTATGGGGAAGATGAAACATGTTCTTGATAGTGATCTTATTAAGTTCTTGATAATAAATGTAGAGTCTCATTGATCCATTTTTCTTCTTAACAAATAAAATATGTGAACCCAAAGGTGAAACACTAGGGAATATGAATCCCTTATAAAGATTCTCTAATATTTTATTATTCAATTCTTGTAACTCAATTAGGGTCATTCTATAAAGAGTCATTGAAATATTTATAGCACAAGGTATGAGTTCTATTGAAAACTCAACTTCACAATTTGGTGGAAGACCTGGAAATTATTCATAAAATACATCAACAAAAGATTTTAAAATAGTTTTATCCTTATTTTTTAGTTTCTCCCCAACTATCTGAGATAGATAACCTTCATTTATAGGTATTAATACCCACAAGATGGAATTAACTTCCATTGGGAGTTATATTCATCCTGGAATCGATAGATGATTATATATTCATTTGGAATATGAAATGTGAGTTCCCTTCCTTGGAAATGATATTATCTCCACACAATGAAATTCAATCCATTACAAGAATCACATTGAATTCAACTAAAGGAAGGATAATAATATTTATAGGAATCACTTTTCCAAAAACTTCAAATGAAGAATAATTATAATCTTGAGATGCAATCATGGTGCCATTAGTAGTTTTCATAGCTAACTCAAAATCTAATTATTGAGATGATATAATGATACACATAGAAAATTCAATATAAATAAAAGAGTGGGTGGATCCATAATCAAATAAGACATTATCTATTTTAATGTGTATAGAAAGCATAGATTTCACCACTTCATTATAGTACTCCACATTACTAATAGTGATCGCATGACATTTTCCTTGGTCTTTGGACTTAAGAGGTTTTTAACATCATTAATTTTCATTAACCCTTGGATTTGGGTATTGATTTTCATAATGACCATTTTACTCACACTTGAAACACTGAAGTGTGGGAGGTGCATTCTATGTATCCTTCCCTATACTCTCATTATTAGATAACTTTTTCCCATCACTTCAGAAATTAGTTTCTCAATGGACTTTCCTTATAAAATTAAATAATTTAGTATTCCCCTTAAGAAATTTTCCTTTATGCATCTTCCCACACTTTAATCATAAAGGAAATCTCATCTTCTTCTCTCTACGGTTTTTATATTTTCATTTGAACACCATATTACTTTTCTTATCAAAACCATGAGATTGATATGTAAATACAACCTACATTTCCACCTTGATATCACATCAGAAAATTTCCTCATAGATATTGAAATATCTTATGTATAACTCCCTTTGGAGACTTGGTTTTAAGAAACTGAAGAATCGATAAACCTTAATTTCAAGTCAGATGATAATGCCATAATCATACCTCACAATTCTTATAAAATTTTCTTTATAGGATCCAACAGATTCATCATCCTTTTTCTTTAACACAAATAATTCCTCCTCTATTTTTGAATAAAGAATATGAGTAAAGTACTTAATGAAAAATAATTTCTTGAACTCATCCCATTCCTTGGAGTCAATTCCATCCCGTTGCCTCCAATTCTTGATAAGAGTCTACCCTTGATCCAATTCACCTTACAAATGTTAGAAAACCAAAATTAATTTCTTATATTCTAAACATTAGACAACAAAAAATATATTTTCAGTGGTGCAGATCCATTTCTCATCCACTAGTGGAATAGATAACCCACTGAAACAAGGTGGATGCTCCCTCATGAATGACTCAACATAATGTTGTTCCCTCATTTTCTCATTTGTAAGTAGAACATGATTCATATCTTGAGAAAGTTGTGTGAGAATAATAATAGGATTTTTTATTCCAGATCCCATAAAATTTGGTTTCTCAGGAGGACAATCATTTCATTGTCTATCGTATTTAGCATTAACACAGTTCCTTCAGGTTATAGTTATTGACTAAAACTAAGAAGCATAGTGTGAGGAAAACTAATAATAGTGGTAAAACCACATAATCACAGGAAATTTCTTATAAAATTTCAATCTATGACACCTTAGGTTTAATCCTAGGTTATTCATGATCGTTACCAAAATTCATGGATTGTAACATATACTTAGACTTATCCTTATTTATCTTAATATGGTTTTCCCATCCTAATTTCCAAAGGTTAACTAAACTTTGCTCTGATACCAACTATAATGGCCTATACCATTCATAAATAGATATCACATCTAAATATATGAATATTCAATACATAACATAGAAAAACCACACTAGAACTGTATTGGTTTATTCATTGGAAACTTGGAAACAAAAAAAACTAGTTTATAAAATATCTACATCATCTCCCACTTATTTCCTTCATAACTTGAACCCTTTTATATATATCATACTTAATACCTTTATTCATATCCTAGGGAAATGAAACATAAGAAAAGGGTGATCTCATATGCTCAGTAAGGGTAAACAAAGGAGATAACTTTGATTTCATAAGCATAATAAGAGCATAAGTGTATAAGAACACAAACATAACATTTTGAAATTATACCTTGCATATAAAAGATCATAACATTGAATTATGGAATAAATATTTGAATTTGATAAGACACGAATCAAAATAAAATTGAATAATATGATCCATGAGAGTGTAATATTGTCATAAGACATGGAATTTGTGGCATACACGTAAGTATATAAAATCATTTCCTTATTAGTCAAGGATCACTTCCAAGATCATCATAGTGGAAAAATTCCTATAATGAACCAGGTTAAATCCCTATTCTATACCTATCTTACTGAACTGGGTTTACTCCCCATTCAATCCCTATCTTACTGAATTGGGTTCACTCCACTTTCCAGCCCTTTCTTACTGAATAGGGTTCACTCTCATTACATTCTTATCTATATCATGAGATATAAATCTTTACACAATGAATTGGAGGGATATATAAGCCCACCCATCACATAATAAAAACCACACATATGTGTTACACAAGAACATAAATCAATCATTATATCAAAAACCATGAAAATAATGGGGTCGCATAAACATTTCATCATTGCATAACCCATGGAAAAGTAATGGGATTCATAAACATCATGTCATCATAAACATAAACAATCCAGAGAAAGAATAAGGATGGTATCCTTGGATCATATCCCCAGTAAAGAATAAGTAACATCAAATAATGTTGTCTTAGTTGGAAAATTATTTTGAAAGATCACTTGAAATAATTTTTGAGGAAAATATCATTTCCATTTTGGAAGCATTTATTTACAAGCCACACAATTACAAAGGAAAAAATTTTATTTGAAAATAAACTTTTAATATTATATATTAACATTTAAATCATTAAGTTTTAATAACATCTGGAAAATACTGTCATTTTTTATAAGTTAAAAAACATTCCTTCTATATTTTTTCGGAAAAGTTAGAAATTACCTTGTTTGAAAAATGATAACAATAATCCTTTCAAACCATTTTTAAAAAAGTAAAATATGAGTAAAAATGAATTTAAAAATTAATAGGATAATATTAAAAACATTTTTGAAAACATTTTTAGAAAACATAGAGGTATAAAATAAATATTCACCAGTATATACTTAAACATAAACAATTTTGAATATTAATGTGATTGTGAAATAAACCCTTACCTCAAGTGTTTCCTTTTCTCATTCACATTTAAACCTTATGTATAATTAATATGAAGTTATTATACATTTATTACATAAAATTAGTTATATAATACCATTTATTATCTATTTATAACATCTTATCACTTGTTTATTAATAATTTGTTATTAAAATCACTATTCTGAGTGATAACTACTTCATTTTCCAAGCATGTTTCCATTTGGAAGTCATGGTCCTTATACTTTGATCTTTAGTATCATCATTTATAGAATGTTAATAATGGTATAAAAATCATATATAATAATTATATACATATTTATAATCATTCATATAAATTATAGACAGAAAATGAATTACATCATTCATGGAGACGGTAGGTTGTACGTACGCATGAACGTTGTTTTCATTTTTCGATTGATGAAATGAAAGAAAGGTAAATAATAATTCATATTTCCAAAATAATTATTATTTCATATATATCAAATATATTTATTAAAACCATCATAATACCAATCCATAAAATATGGTGATGAAAAATGAATTGTATCGCTACATGGAGACGGTAAGTTGAACGTATGCATGAGCAATACTTTCACTTATTATTTGATGAGAAAGAGGTTGTATAATGGTTTTTTAATAATAATAAAAAAATTTAAGAATATTGAGGATAATTAAGTTATTATTTTATGATAAACATATTATATTTAAAGGAGATAATAAAGTGTTGAAAAATAAATTGAACGGTTAGAGTGATTACTTCTTCTTCAAAACGTCTCCTTTTGATCTCCTTGGCTCTAGGGTTAGTATTTTGAGAAGACCAGCACCTATAGAATGTTCCTAAGAAGGTGGAGAATATAATTTTCAAAATTATGGGTGAGATATAAGTATCTAATTTGTGTAAATAAGTGAGGGATGAGGTTCACTTTTATAATTGTGGTGAGGGGCACTTTTGAAATTTCTCAAAAGATTAAATTATAATAAATTCATTTTCTATCTAAATACCATGAAATGGCCATGGATTCAAATATAATATAATATAAGGCTGTAATATTATTAACTATTATATTTTAGACAAGTTTTTATATTATTTTAAACCTTATCATTTTGATTAACCCTTATTTAGCCTATTTTAATTTTAACTACAGTAACAAATGTTTCAATATTAAAAGGTTGTAATATTTACTTATATGGTGTAAATTGAACCTCAAATGGAATATGTATTACATTAGAGGCCATATCATAGTCTATTTTTATTTTTTAAATATTTTTATTTTTTAAATATTTTTATGACTTTTAAATAATTTAATAAAATATTATTCTCATAAAATATCATTATCGTCAATTTTGATACTATTCATTACATTGAATTTATCAAAATTCAAAAAAAAATTATTATATCCTAAAATTTTCAATTTAATATATATAATTCTTGAATAACCTTAAATATCTAAAATAATTTTAATTTTAATATTTTCTTATCATTTATTTTATTTTTCTGTTAATTGAATAATTACTGCATCACTGTTCTGTAGAAATTTAGAGTAATTATATAATTCCTAGAAATTATAAAATAATTACCATGATAAATATAAATCATTTATATTTTAAAATACTATTTATAGTTCAAAATATCCTCTGGATAAACATATATTAAAATTTTTATAGTTTTTTAAAACATGAATCTCGCATCTTTGAGTTTTCTTTAAATAAAATATTATAAAGGTCATAATCTTATCCAATTGGCCCCAAAAGTCATAAATAAATTTATATCATTAAAATAAGTTTATTATGTTAAAAATGGACACTGATATTCTTTCATAACCTTTTTTCCCCCATTTTAACATATAAGATATATTTAAGACAAAGAAAGTGACATTTTGTGACTTTATTTAATTTAAATAATATATAAGTCATTTTCATAGAAAAGTGCCCATTAAACAACTCAATTTCAAAAATTAGGTATTAAGGGTCTAATTTAATTCATCCAATAATAAATAGGATTAAAAATTATGGCCTTATCACTTTTTTTAATCCATATTAACTTTCTTTACCCTTTACCGATGTAACAAATTTTATCACAGTCACTATTCATATAGATTAAGAATAAAAGAGGCATAATTACCAAATTTGAACATCCTAGTTCAAAATATGTATTTCATTTTATCTAATTTAACACCTATAAATAGATGAAATTAATTTTAAATTATGTTTTCAAAATGTAACAAAAACAAATTTTAGGGGAAAATACATTTTTAAACATAAACTAGATTTATTATTATCCTAAACATAGAAAAATGTTTTTTTAATGTTTAAAAAAAATTGTAAATTAAATAATATATAAATTTCATTAAAATAATTGACCAACATTAATTTAATATATTTATATAAAATTCATTGCACGTATAATTTTTTTTTTCAGAAAACATTAATTTTATTTAAAATAATTTTTGTTTTAAATTCTAATCATTTAATAACTAATAAATTTTTTATAATTTATAGACCAAATTTTTTTATAATTTAGTTATAACTATTCATACCCACCAAGTTAATGAAAATACAATAATGATCACATAATAATGTTACACATTTTGTTTAAATTTGTTTTTGTGTGTAACACAAGCTATTGAAGAAATAAAATTATTTAAAGAGAAATATTTTATAAAATATTGAGTTGTTAAAATTTATTGAACCAAGTTTCCATGTCGTGTTATCCTTTCACTTCATCATAGTCCTCTTGTTTTTTAATAGACTACAACATGGTCTGAGGGGTTGCATTGGGGTCTTATAAAAACCAATCTTCCAATAAATACCCATGAGGTCCCCAAACCCAATTTTCCCCCATCCTATATACTCAAACCCTCATCACCCCATAATGTTATTCAAAGGCATTTTAATTCCCTTTCAATTAAGATTATTTCCTAATTTATAGAGATCAATCAGTGGTGGTCTGAGGTAGGTTCTTCTCCTTTTTCTAGTGGTTTATCTTTGTTTCATCTTATTTCCTCACATTTTTTCTTTACATATTATAGAGTTTGATGTCCATAATTCTAATGGGGTTTTATTTTTCATTTTTTAGTGTGTTTGTTTCATGTAATCCTAGGGTGATCATAGTTTCCTTGTGAATGTAGTGATCATAGATCTGTGTTGGCATTCCATTCTATTTCAATAACACCAGATGTTTCACATAGGGTATTCATTGCTTATCCTATTTATTTGTATGAAATCATAAATTTTACATGTTTTATCCATTTGGATAGAATTAAAATTAAAAAAATAAATATTAAACCATATTAAATAATATAATTGGTTTATGGTTGTACTGATCGCACATTGTTGTTTTCCATTGTGATAATGGTTTTCCTCTTTATTTGCTAGATAGTGTGCTATATCTACTATTATTTTTATAACATGTTGCTTTTATTATATTAGAATAATGATCTTGATTAAATTGGTAAATAACATAAAGATAGAAATTAATTGGTTGGCATAATAACTTAAAGGAGTGTCCTGTTTAATAAATCTGATGTTTCTTATAATTTGATGGAAATCAAATTGATATAAGTATGCATATTTAATTGAATATGTTATTCTATGTGTTAATGGAATTAATTAAATAACTTGAACATATAATTATTATTGATAATGAATATAGGCATGATAATTTGATTTTATTCAATAAAGTTTAATGAAACTAAAAGCTTGTGTTATAGGGTATTTTTTTATTTTTGATAGCATGTTATAGTTAATTCCTTAGGTTTCCCATAGTTTGAACCTATGATAATTGAATTAGTTAATTCAATATGTAATAAAAGTAGTTTTTTAATAAATATAAATGCTTTGGGCCATGATTTCCCATTGTTTATAAAGGTTTTATGGCTAGTATTGGGGGAAATGAGAGCCTGTATGTATGTGAATCCTAAATGCCTTGTTTTAAGGTCCTAGATTTCCATTTTGTCTATGATTTCTTTTTTTATACCATTTTTTTATGTATAGGATCCTTGAAATGTGATGTGATCTTGTATAGATGATGAGATATGGGTGGGGAGGCCAAAGTTTGTGGCAGCAGTTGAAGCCTGTAATGGTGAGATGCATGGTGTTATGCATATGGGTGACGAGTATGGCACCAAGATAATAGAATTGGTTGAAGGTGGTATTACTTGTTTTTATGATACTAAGAACCATTATTATTAATTATTGAATCTATTGAAATTATGGATGGCTATATTTCTTGTTTATCTACATTCCTTTCCCCACTACTTGAAGCAGATGGATGTGCTTGGTAGCATCTCTTGATGGTAAATTAGGATGTTTTCCAAAAAGTGTCTGGATTTATAGAAGGGTAATAGTTTTTAATAAATTAATTAACCCATTGGTTTTATGTTGTTGGAATAAAAATGTTAATGATAATCTTGAGAAAGCATGGACTTGGTTGGATTATTCCTAGAGAGCGTGGAATTCACTTGGATAGTTAATGAAATGTAATCAGAATAATGTTAATTAATGGATAATGAATTAATTAACATGAATTGAAATGTTAAAAGAAATTAATAAACTTAATTTATCTCCTAAAATTTTGTGGATATCTAGTCCCTATTAATGACAGTCGGGTATCCGAGCGACAATAGCTATAGTTGATCCTAGGACTAGGTTTTTCCCACATTGTGGTTGTGAGCCATATTATGTCATGTATGTTTTGTTATTTCATACGACACACAACCCATGTCAGATAGAAATACTTCCACCTAGTGTACTCTAGGAGGGTATGTTCTTTAACATCTAGGTTGGTGAGGATGGATGGATGACTAGCCCCTCTATCCCCACTCTCTTCTCTTGATAGTAGTATGTAATGGTATGCATAGTGGTGAGTTTTCCTATATATGTGTGTAGAGGTTTGTAATGTATTGTGGATATTTCACGCACATGTATCTCCAAATATGGAATCCAAAGGATTATAATCGGTATGATGTGCATAGGTTGTGATATCTTGAGGTATCATACTCGGTGTATGGGATGTGATGGCTTGATGTATAATACATGATATATGATATTCATCATCAGGGATATGGTGGATACCAAAAACTACTCAATTATGATATATAGATATTTTTATGGGAATTTGTGATTATGTGATGCCTAAGGTTCAAGTTGGGATACTTAGCCCAGGTGATTTGGAGCTAGATTACATTTGGAGAGAGATGGATCATGACGTTCGATGTTGGGTCAAAGTGGAAAACTGATGGGAAAGATATAGTGATGTACCCTTTTTGTTTAATTAGTATAATATATGACACCTTGTATATGATACTTGGTGATAGATAGCCATGGTGAGGCTGGGAACATAGTATACATGTTTAGGTGATGGGTTAGTTTCACTTGTTGTTCATTGGTATTTAGTATGATTTCTTTATCCTTTGCATAAGAGGCTTTAGGGAAGATTCTACTGGGTATAATATTATGATCACCCCACATATATATACACTATTTTTCATGCTAGTAGGAGCAGGTTGGAGATCCAGTTGGATATTACTAGCTCAAGATTTTTTCCGAAGTCATTTGGGCTTTGTGGTTGCTGGAAAGTTTACCTTTTTGGTATTTATAGTTTTCCTTTCCTATTGTATTAGTTCTATATGATATTACATATATGAACTTGGGATTTATTTTACCTTAATTATTAGGTTTTTATTGGTTTATCAGTCTTATCTCTCTCTTATGTGTGTTTCTATTAGAGGTTAATACCTCCCATTTGTATGTATGATATACCCATGTTGCTGGTCTCTAACGAGGGGCCTACTGGAGGCAGGACATGAGTAGTTTCCATCTCCCATATCTCATTGTTATCCTAGTAGGGGTACTCTTTGGGGAGATAGGGTCATGATAGATTGGTATCAGAGCTTCAGGTTGAAGGATATGATGGATTTTTGAGTTAGTAACAGGTATGGACTACATGGGTTGATAGAGAGATGGTGTCAGCTAAGTTTATTAAGCAATGTAAAAATAGGATAACTTCTTAGTCACAGGTATTTAGGGACCCCAAAGATATAATCATGTACCTTTATGTTTATCGAGCTGACTAAAAGACTTGATTCTTGTTGTGGGTAGAGATATATGAAAGGATCATGCATCATTCTTATTTAATCTTGTGTTTGAAATGGGTAGAATTTGGGATTTGGTTAACCTTAAATAAAATGAAGATAAGTAATTAATTAATTAATATTGATTATTCCATATTTTTGGTTTAGGTGTCTCTAACTATTTTTTCTTCTTGTAGGAATGTATCCAAGTTGATGTACTTGTCAGGTCCTCATCGAATATGTTCCATAGGATGTGTCAGCAGATCACCATAGAGTACAAGTAAACAACAAAGACACTTGGAGGAGGAAAATTTGAGAGTTTATTCACTAGATTCTATAGAATTATGAGGGATACATTTTGGACTCATCCATGAAGAACTGGTTGGAAGAGGTTGAGATAGATTTCATTTCGATCCATGATCAAAAGGAGGATTGGGTTTCGTTAGTTATGATGATATTTCATGGGGTAGTGAGGTGGTGGTGGATATCTTCCCTTATGGATTATAAATAGTTGATGGTATCTTGTGATAAGTTTGGGGACTAGTTATGAGTATAGTTTCTTTATTATATTGTGAAGGTGGCCAGTTTCTAGGAGTTTTTTTCCCTTCAGAAGGGGTGTTCTTATATGAGGAAGTTCATGGTCCATTTCAGGACCCTTCTCCAATATTATTTGCACCTTTTTCTAAATATAGAGGTTAGGGAGAGAAATTTTTAATAGGATTTGCATATGGAGATCCATTTCTAGGTCACCTTGTTGAATTTGTTGGCATATCTCTATGCACTGGAAATATCATAGGTTATTGAGAGGATGATGGCCAGAACCAGATCATCATGAGAAGGGAGTCATCGGGATTCCTCATAAAGTATATCTATGGTACGGGGTTTCTAGTTACCTGGATAGAAGAGTTTTCAGTTATCCATGGAAAGGTATTATCCCTCATCATATTTTTTCTCTAGGGGTGGTGGCTCTTAGACTTATGCCAAGGGATCAAACATGTGTTTTTCCTGTAAAGGTTAATTTCATCAATAGTGAGAGTGTCTGAACTTTATGATTAGTCAGTGTGTGCTAGGTGTTCCACTTCAGGTTCCTCTATTAAGGTAGTTTCAATCTAGGAAGTATTAGGATGCTCCATCTTGGGATCATCATATAGGGGATAGGGTAGGTATAGGACCACCCCGAGACACCTCTTATCCTCAGTGAGTAGAGTGTGCTTGTGGTTTTAGTCATCATTAGGTTCATAGAGTCCATGGAGCAGGTTGTGGTTAGCTTCATGCACTATCAATTCCAATTCCAGGATAGTTAAACATCATTTGAGGTACCCATTTCTTGTTTTCTACATGGGTATATTCTTTTATTGATTCAATATTGACACACTCCAAATCACTTTCCCTAGTTCATGCTTTGGGACTAGAGGTAGAGAGGCTTCTAGTGCCCTTAGTGTTGACAATTCCAGTTAGAGGTTGGGCTTATTTGTATGAAGTATATGGAAACTGTGAGAAAATTTTGGGGTAGTACTACACTTTGGGAGACTTCCTATGTTTATGGATGAAACCTTGTGATATCATACTTGGTATATATGGGAACTATTTGGTGCAGGCCATTGTAGATTGCTTCAGGAGGTATTTTGTTTTCTATTATACTAATGGAGAGCCAACAGTGTTCGTTGGTAAGCAAGACCCTTACAAGGGTTAGAGGAATATTCCATCCTCATCTCCTTTGATGTTTGAGATGATTTTGAGTTCATCATAGGTTCATCCACCAATGTTTCCCATGTTTTTAGAGGAGTACCCAAAAAAAATTCCTGATGAGGTTGTGGAATTAGCAACTCGATGGGAGATCGAGTTTGGGATCAAGATACAGTCGATAATTTCTTCTATATTGATGTCTCTATATAGGATAGATCCTTTTAATTTGTGAGAGATTCAAGTATATCTTGATGATATATTGAAATAAGGTTTTTTCCAACCGATTTTGTCACCTTGGGGTGCATCAGTTTTGTTTTTGAATAAGGTATATGGTGTATTACATCTTCATATTGATTATCATTGATTGAAATAGGTGATAGTGAAGAACCTCTATCATCTTCCATGGATTGATAATTTATTTGAACATCTAAAAGGATCAAGTTGGTTCTTAGAGATCAATATATAGTAAATATATCATCATGTGTGTGTAAGGGATGTGGATATTCCAAAGACCTCCTACGGATGTTTTCATGGGAAATATGATTTTGTTGTGATAATGTTTGGTGTGATGAACTCTTCATATATGTTCATGGGTTTAATAAATGTAGTGTTCAGGATGTTTTGGGATAAGTTCATGGTGGTTTCCATCGATGAAATCCTTGTGTACTTTTTGTCTAAGGAGGATCATACATAGCATCTACATACTATTTTGGAGAGTTCTTTATCATTAACATCTATTTGGGAAGTTTTAAAAGTATGATTTATGGTTTCATTAAGTTTGTTTCTTGGGGAATGTTAGGTCTCATCAAGGAGTAGTTGTGGACCCTTCAAAGATAGAGGCATTTATTTCTTGGTAAGTACCAAAGACTATTCTAGATGAGTGGAGTTTCATTGGTTTTGCAGGATATTATAGGAGGTTCATAGCCAATTTCTATCAGGTTGTAAATACTTTGATAGCCTTGACCAAAATGGATTAGGTTTTATTATTGGTCAACCAGTATCAGGAAAATTTTGAGTAACTGAAGGATAAATTGGTTGGTGATCTAGTAATTTCTTTTCCAATAGAGGGAGTTTAGTTTGAGATTTTCTATGATGCTTCATGTCTTTGGTTGGGTTGTGTTATGATGTAGTATAGATCAGTTATTTCTTATGGGTCTTTGTAGTTACATCCCCATGAGTGTAACTATGTCACCCATGATCTCGAGTTGGCACTAGTTTTTTTTCATTGAAATTGTGGAGACATTACCTCATTAGAGAGAGTTTTATGGTTTTTACTAATCATAAGAGCCTAAGGTATATTTTATCCCAACATCACCTAAACTTGAAACAGTAATGGTTGATGGGATTATTATATTATTATGACTTTGATATTTTGTATACACTGTAAAAGGGTAATGTTGTTTTTGATTCACTGATTCTAAGGTCACATAGTGATGTTGTGTGTGAATCTAGGGATTCCTAGAGAGTGATGGAAGATCTATTAGATACATTTTGATAGGGGAGAGGTTAGTTATAGAGGTTACCTTTTCTAAATGATGATGTAGATGTATTTGGTGTAGCATGTGGAGGAGTAGTGTCTAGGAGATTTTGAGGTGGAGGTTTGGATAGACCAAGTTATATTTGGTGATTCCTCTTATAGTCATTAATAGGATGAATAACACCATGTTTTTTTACAAGGGAGGATTTTAATTCTTTTGGTGATGCATGATATGGTTCTCTGTGAGTTCCATAGTTTTCCCTTAGTGGTACATCCTAGGTAACAAGGATGTACTGAGCTCTGAAAGGCAACTTTTGGTGTCTTGAGCTGAAGCATGTGATTACAGAGCTTTTATCTCAATGTTTGGTCTTCCATAAGGTGAAGGTTGAGCACCATATTCCTAGGGGTTTACTCCAGCCATCGTATGTTTCTTATTTAAAATGGGAGGAAATATTGATGGAATTCATTATCGGATTACCTAAATCTAAAGGATTATTTGAATCTATATGAATAATAGTGGATCATTTGATGAAATCAAGGCATTTTATATTGATGAAAGATTCGAGCTAAGTGGAGGTGGTGTTGAGGAAGTATTTGGAGGAGGTGGTGAGACTCTAAGAAGTTTATAGGATGATCATTTCCGATCATAATCCTCATTTTACCTCCAAAGTGTGGAGAGGTCTTCAGTATGATTTTGAATCTTATTTATGCCTTTGAACTACTTTTCCCCCATAGATGGATGGCCATACAAAAAAGACAATCTAGACTTTAGAATACATGTTGTGCTCTTGTGTCATGGATTTTGTATGTTTTTGTATAAGTCACCTACCCTTAGTTGAGTTTACATAAAATAATAGTTTTCACTCCACCATTTGTATGGATCCATTTAAATATTTTTATGGCTGACTGT
Organism: Viscum album; assembly: GCA_963277665.1. Classification (NCBI taxonomy): domain Eukaryota; kingdom Viridiplantae; phylum Streptophyta; class Magnoliopsida; order Santalales; family Viscaceae; genus Viscum; species Viscum album. The sequence continues at coordinate 595,411,998 of OY728134.1, read as the reverse complement.
TCCATTATCCATTATGCAAGAATGGGGTCAGATAGTCAATAATTATGAAACTATAGAAAGTGAAAAACATGACAGAGATGGATCAAGTAATTCCTAAAATGATGAAATAATCATAGGATCATCATAAGTCATATATCAATCATAGGAGAAGACCTCTGGAGTTCTTCATTGGGGATCATGTGTTTCTGAAGGTGACTCTTCATCATGGGAAGCATAGGTTTAGTCATGGGAGTAAGATTTTCCCTAGTTTTTTTGTCCTTTTGAGGTGTTCTCTCTTGTTGATGTCATAGATTATCATATAGAACTCCCCCTGTATATGATATGGATACATGATTTATTGCATGTTTCATATATTTTTTGTTACCTTCATGATGAATATCACATCATTGATTGGGGTAAGATCAACATTGATGATGATGTGACCTTCAAGGAGTGTCTTGTGGATATCCAAGACTGCCAGGGGAAGGTGTTGTGTGGGTGTGATATCCATTAAGTTTGTGTCTCATGGTAGAATAGTGGAATAGAGGAGAGTAAATGGGAATGTTACTAAAAGATACGCGCTCAGTACCCTGAGCTATTTTATGTTTATCTCATCTCTTATAACATTTCTTGTTTGTGGTTGTGGAACTTTTCTGTTATATGAGATTGTTTTTATCTTATTTCCTTGTTGTTTCCTTCGTCTCGTTTGAGAGTTATCTCCCTCGATAGATTTTTTTGGATCTTATTAATTTTGTTTCATGGTTATAAACTAGTTTACTAAGAGTGAGGTTGTTCAGCTCCGATGATGGTGAAATCCTTGAGAGGTATCTCATGGGGTGGTTATTTAGATATCCCTTCCCTTATTTTCTATATAAGTATGGTTTTGAAATACTAGAGGACAAAAATGTTTTTATAGGTATGTTATATAAGTTCCTAGATCTTGGTATCCCTTCCCTTTATGTATTTGGAGTCTTAGAGGAACTTAGAGGGTTCCAAGGTGTTTTGGAGAGTGAATAGAGGTAAAAGGGGGAGATGAGAGGATTATACACCTTGAAAGATGGATTACACTATAAGCCTAGTGTAAGTAGTGTAAGGGATTCTAGATACAGTGTTAACTAGGTTCTCACTGCGACATAGTTTCCCTACTACAGCGTAGAGTCCCACAAGCTAGTTTTTGATGGTTTTGCATTTTAGGGGGTGGTTTCACTGTGGGTCTTAGGCTATGGTATAACCTATCTATTAGAAAAGCTATTTCTATGACATGGATTTTAGGTTGCACCATATTACTCCCACACCCCATAACACCATGATATTTTAGAAGAGAAACACTATGTTTGACAGCGTACAAGATACACAACACCGAGCCTAAGTGAACCATGAAATATTATTATTTAAATATGATAATTATAACCTAACCATTATATTAGTAGGTATGAATAGTATTAAATTATTTATGAAAAATATATAAAGTTCCTACTCAATATAATTATATTTATAAATTTTTAGTAAATAATCACTCAATTTTAAGTAAAGCCGTATTATTCTTCAAAAAATGGATTTTATTTTATTTTTTGAAAAACAATTATAATTAATTTCTGGAAAATTTATAGCTTATATTTAATAAAAATGGTATCATTTTTTATCATGTTAAAATTTTCTTAGGGTGATTTTTCGATAATTTTCTAAAAATTATGATTTTTCAATGAAAAGTAAAAAAATACCTTTTTTTATTGAAAGCTATATTTTAAAAATAAAAATTAGTTCTATTATGTTATAAATAATTTAATTAAGTTTATGGGAATCAATTTTATTTTCTATTTTTCTATAAAAACATTTTTATATGTAAAAGTAATTTTTCTGAAAAAACTATTTTTATAAGCACAATGTATTTTTATCTTAATAAAAAAATTAATCACTATTTTTTAATAAATTTTAATGAAAAATATACATTATATATACAATAAAAAAATTTATCATTCATCTAATATTTTTATTATGAATTGGATGATAATAAATCTAGTTTTATGCTTAAAACAATATTTTTCTAAAAGCGGTATTCATCGCGTTCTACACACTTATTTTAAAATTAATTTCTACCACTTATAGTTATTTAATTTGATAAAATGGATTCAATATTTATAATTAGGATGTTTAAATTTGGTAAATAGACCCCGTTTATTTATTTTTGAATATGAATAGTAATTTCGGTAAAATTTATCACCACGATAAATGGTAAATTAGGTAAATCTAGGTTAAAACTAAGTGATAAGGCCATAATTTTTTATATTTATTATTATTGGATAAATTTAATTAGACCCTTATAACCTTATGATATAAATTTATTAGTTTAATGGAAAATTTCTATGAAAATTACCTATATAATATTTATAGAAAAGAAGGTTATAAAATGAAACTATCTTAGTTTTAAATTTATCTTATTTGTCTACATAGGGAAAAAAGAAATTTATGAACAAATATAAGTTTATATTTTGATATTAATGAAATTATTTTCATGATATAAATTTATTTCTAATTTTTAGTAATTATATAATGGCCTTAAATTCTTATTCAACGCTGATGTGGTATTTCTTCAATTAATAAAAAAATTATAATAATCAATATTAAAAACATTAAAAGTAATATAGTTTGAGTGAGTTAATGTGTGCCATGAATTTTTTAGATTAATATGGAATATTATTTTTATTTTAAATTATTATATTCTAATTACAACGTTTTCATTATGCTTTTTAAGTCAAATTAAATTATTAGTTTCTAAATTGGAAATAATGATGTTTTATAAAAAATAATATTTTATTAAATTACTTAAAAATATTAAAAATATTAAAATAGGAAAATAGGGATAAGATATTATTTATAATTTCATATATTTCTCATTTATATGCCACTTTGAACTATTTTTCTTGATAATTAATTTAATATATTTTAATCTTACAAGAAATTCCAAGATTCCCCCCCCCCCCTCAATTATAAAATTGTACCCATCCTTTCACTTATTGAAACCAATTTGATCCTTATAGATTGTCCAAAATTTGAAAATTTATCTTATCCACTCCCCTAGATACATTATATAGGTTTCGATACCAAAAATACTAACCTTATATCCTTTAATAGGATGTCTAAAGGAGTTGTTTCAAAGAAGAGGTAACCACTTTAACCGATCACTTTCTTTTTAATTATTATTTTACCTCCTATAAATGTATTATATTCTTCATAAAATAATAAATTTAGTATCCTAAAAATAATAAAATGTTATTATTATTGTTAAACCAACTTTATTCATCCTCTTTCCCTCAAATGAGAAGTGAAAGTCTCGCTTGTGTGTGTGTATGACTTATCGTCTCCACGTAGTGATACAATTCATTTCTCATCACCATATGTTATGGATGGTTATTTTGATGGTTTTATTGTCTAGATATTATATTTATGAAATAATTATACCTCTTTATTGATAATATCATATCTATATTCTTATCTTCCAAACCATTGAAAAACGATAATATCGCTCGTGTGTACGTATAGACTATCTTCTACATGAAGTGATGTGATTCATTTTTCATTTCAATTTTAATTGAATAGTAATAAAGATGTATTTAATTAATATTATATAAATATATATATATATATATATATATATATTATGATGATTATATAAATGAGAGTTATTATTTAACTTTCTTTTTTTCATCCATCAAAAAATGAAAATAGCATTCATGCGTACGTACGACTTACTATCTCCATGAACAGTGTAATTAATTTTTTATTATCTACATTTATGAATGACCCTAAACATTTATATAATGAATATATATGATATTTATATAATTAAAATTATACTATTAAACCATGATCAAATTACAAGTCCCAAAACTACCTAACCAAAACATACATGAAAAGCGAAGCAGCTATCACCGGGAACAAATATTTTAATAAAGAATTATTAACAAATGGGTGATAAAAGTTGTAAGAAAATCATATATTGTATGATATATATGAGTATTTTTTTTAATATATTTATATTAAATATATTTTTATTATACAGTAGGTTCCAACATGTATGAATGAAGACAGGCCTAAGATAAGGGGTTTTTGTCTAACTTTTATCTCTGTGAGACACATGACATATTCACTGTTCGTTTATTTTATGTAGTGTATAAACTGTGAATGAATATATTTTATGATTATTATTATTATTAAATATATGGGTATTTTAATATCAATATAATTTTATTTATTTCATGGGTATTACAATTCAAATATCACCAAATTGATAAGGGTTTATGTTACAATCTCATTGTTTATCGAGATTTTTTATGATTATCTTTTTAATGATGAAATATTATGGTATACCTCTCAATAAACTCATGAATTTTATTATACACTAGTTATTTCTTAAAATTAAATGTTTTACTTTCATTTTCCTTATCTTAATTACTCAAGATATTGGATATATATTTTTTAGGAAAATTGACTTTATTTCTCTCTTCGGTCAAAAAATATTTTTCTTCCATATCCATATTTTGTAAAAATATTTTAAATGAGGTTTTTAATATTATAATATAATTTTTTAAAGTCATTTTTACTCATTCTTTAATTTTTATAAAATAGTTTAAAATTAATCTTCTTATCTTTTTCCAAATAAGGTACTTTTTGACTTTTTACCAAAAAATTGAAAAAAATGTTTCCATTTAACTTATACAGAAAGAAAAGAATTTCTCATCATCGTGAAAGCTCAATGTTTTGAATCTTACTTTAAAATTTTTTAAGTTTATTTTTAAAGAAATAATTTTCCATAATATATTGGAAATATTTTTATTTTATAATTGATTTTCAAATTTGAAAGGTTAATTTCCTTAAGAAATATTTAAATAATATTTTAAAGGAATTTTAATATATGATATCATATTTTGATGTTAATTATGATTTAATGGGATATTATCCAAAGATTCCATTATTAATCACTCTCTATATGGTTAATGTTTATGTTTATGAGATGTTTATGAAACCCATTTATTTTCCATGGGTTATGCTCATATGAATGGATGAAATGTTTATGAAACCCATTTTCTTTACGTGGGTTATGATGTGATGATATGATGAATTTTTTAGGATATGGTGGAACACATATGAATGGTTTTCATTATGTTATGGGTGGTTATGTTATAAACTAAGGAAATTGGTTATATTATAACCAAGGATGATGGTTACGTTATAAACAATGATAGTGTTTACATTATAACCAATGATGGTTGTTACACTACAACCAATGACTGGTGGGTATCGAATTATATATCCCTCCAATGCATTGGGTAATGACTGATATCTCATGAGATAAAATGGACAGAAATAGGGAGTGAACCCAGTCCATTAAGGGACTATATACACTATCATAGTCTTGGGAGTGAACCTTGACCACTATGATAGTTTGGGGAGTTAACCCATTCCACTATGATAGTCTTAGAAATGAGCCTTGACTACTATGAAAATTATTTTATATGATTATGTGAATTTAATGATTATGTGTATTATGTAAATGTTATGTTCTCATGGCTCATGTTCTTTAATTTATTTATAATTTATATCTTATGAACTTCCATACTTTATTCCATGAATCAAGATTATGATATTTGATATGTAGGGTGTGGTTTTCAAATGTTATTCTCATATTCTCATACCCTTATTCTCATGTTAATCTTCATTGACCATTGATATATCCCTTATTTACCTTTAAAATCATTTAAGATCTCCCTTTATTATGTTTCATTTTCCCAAGTTATGAAGAAATGTATTAAGTATGATATGTCTAAGAAGGGTTCTATTTATGAGGAACTAAGTGAGAGACGGTGTTGTTCATTTATGAACTAGTTGTTTATGTGTATAAGTTTCTAATGATACTAGAACTATATGATTATAGCATGGATCATAATTTTATGTAATGAATAATCATCTAATAAGATGTAATATTTATGTATGAAAGGTATGGGTTACCATAGTTGGTATCAGAGTAGGGTTTTGTTAACATTTGGAAACTAGGATGAGAAACATTTAGTGAGAAACTTGGTGATATTTCTAAGTATAGGATAATATCCTAAAGTTTTGGTAATGGACTGGGACAACCTAGGTTAAACCTAAGGTTCCATAGATTGAGAAAAAGGTGTCATTATTTAGACATCCTTTGAATTAAATTTCATGATTATTTGATATATTACACTAATTATTATAGTTTGTAACATAAATATAATTTTTGTTTTAGTTAATGGCTAGAACTAGAAGACATCATTTTAATAACTAGTGTCAAGGACAATATAATGATGAAACTAAATGATATGGGAACTAGAATTTGAAACCTTGTGATTATTCCTAATCAGATGTCATGATATATGATTAATAAAATCAAAATATGTGAGTTTCATAGATGGTTAAATAAGAGGAAAATTGACTTTTATAGAAGTTCAGGTGGAAACAATCATAGAGGAAAGAAATTTCAATTTACTTATTATCATGAATATGGTAATAATCACCTATAATAATATCTCAAATAGAGGGGAATATGTTTTCTATGTGTAACATCCCAAACTGGGATCCACTTAACTGGTGCCCTGAGCTAGTGAGTCACATGACCTCAAGTGTTCCTCCCCATACGCCAGAGGCTTACGACTAGTAATGAGGGTGTAAGGTCGTACAATGGGGAGACTATAACCTCATATCATAGTAGCACAGTGTATATAATAAATAAAAAACAATATATGAATCATGATATAATAGATGGAACAGTGGAATGAAAATAAAATAAACTATGGAAGCGTAAATAACCAAAAAACAATAATAATAAACAAAATCCCAAAAGCTGAGTCATATAAAAAATGATGGTAAGGCATGATGATATGAAAAAATGGGAATAGAGGACAAAAATATACATAATTTTATACAAAAATAAAAAAAGGGAAATTTACTCCACTATCATTATGAACATATTCTCGGTCCTCTTCTATCATGCTCCATGCTCTAAGTAAAATGAATCAAGCATCTGTAACAGGTCACTTGACCTTATCCATACCTGAATACATGTGGTCCACTCGGGTACCAAAGGAGGCCTAAGTAGGGTGTGAGATAAACTCTATAGGCCACCACCAATGATGTTTAGAAGTAATCTAGTCAGTGTACATAGCATATAAGTATGAAAATATAATGGATAATAGAAAATGCTAAATAAATAAATACCATCTAGCTCAAGTTTTATTAAGACACTTGGAAGACTCTACCTACTTCGGTATAGGCTAGAATATGTCTACTATGAATACCATATATATATATATATCATTATATAATGTATAAATGTATATTCACTAAGTATGTGAGGACATAAGTAGACATATACATACATACTAGGTGCTATCTAGACCTGGTGTGTTACTCAAGCGTACATAACTAGTATAACGTGATATAGGATGAAAAGGGTTATATGACCTAAATCTATGTGAATGAAAGATATATTTCCCTCCTATGAGATAGGTAGGGTGAGACATCATGCCCAACACCCAATACAAAGGAACTTGGAATGTCATGTCCATCGCCCAAATAAAGATATAACGGTGTGAGTCATCATGCCCAACACCCATTATAAGGGAAAGTGAAACATCATGCTCAACAAGTCACTTATCCATAATTCAATATCCAATAGAAATTTAAGGCTCATAATAATAATAATAATCTTTATGAATCACCCCCAATACATTTATAGTCATCAAGACTAATATAACCAAGGGTATCATAGTTCATATAATCTATATATAAAAAAATGCATAAATTAGCATGGCTTTTCCACCTACTATCATTCATCTAAATTAAATCACTTAATCAATTAATCAATTCAGTTCTGTTTGATGCTCAATTAAAAAACTTAGAAGGTGTTATGGTCCATTGATCAATTATATAAAAGAGGAAAAATAATTTCCAAGATAATTCAAACCCATAGGCAGTGTTTGGTCATTTAAAAAATCAGGAATAAGGAGATAATTTCATTTAGAACAGCCTAAGGTGTGTATAAAAAGAGGTATTCAACCTTAAAAAAATTATCAATGGTCTAAGAGAGCATAACATCATGCGTATATTAACTTATAAAGGAAACATAGTTTTTAGGAAATGTGTAGAAATGTCCGTCATGTCACACATCGGCAAAAGCTATGAAAACACTAAAAATTTCGGGAAAGAATTCTAGACCACCTTCCTTAGGGCCATAAATGACTCCTTGTCCAATATCATCTTTAGATTTAAAGTAGAACAGAAGAAAAATGAGAAACCTTCCAATAACCTAAAAATAGCTCAAATGAGCTCGCATCAAAATAGTGTAAGAGACGGGAAGAGAAACTAATATAGGAAGAAAGTGATATATTACCAATGAATATCCAATATAACCAACATAGTTTTAATAGGATTCTAGAAGAGTGAATGGTATCAAACCCTAGCCATGGATGGGGGAGAGCCTTCAAGAGAGAAGAAAGTGCTCATTCCGCTATAAATGGGAGAAAGAAATGAGTGGTTTTATGTTTTAAGTTCATTAAGGGAAAACCATAAAATTTCCCTCAAGTACTGGGTCACATAGTTTGGCTACACATTTAGACAAACTATACACCAACTGTGATCCAAGATCTATCTAAAAAGGGACCTTGCATGGGCTAGGTGCATGGTTTGGCTAACCATATGCAAGTCATGTGCGAAGAAACTTTCAAGATTTTTGAATTTTTTGCACAAACATGTGCCTTGGATTGCATGATTTTATACAACCATGTAGCCCCTTCTCCTCTCTTAAATTCCCTTTACAGTTAGTAAGAACCATGTGGGTTGGGCTGTATAGTTTCTAACAATTGTGCGACCCAATCTATTTCTCCAAAATTTGGGGCACCGGAATCCGAACAAGCCCCAAACACCCTCATGACCTCTATGAATCCACTAAGTACCATTAAAAAGGCCATATTGAGGAATTTTAACTGAAAACCATGATTTTTACCTTTTAGAAAAATTTGGGTCATTACAACCTCCCCTACTTAAAGAAACTTTTCACCAAGTTGGCCTTCTTAGGGTAAAGAGGGATCATCTGAGAAAATCTCTTACCACTGAGCTCATATATCATCTTCCCACTCCCATGTATCATCTTGTACTTGGTGGTGATGCTATAGCACCCATACTAAAGGAACTGACCTACCTTGGAGTGTCTTTATGCTCCAATCCATAGTACGCATTGGATACTCCTCAAAAGAAGCATTCATCTCTAACTCAGCCCCATGAGTTTTGAAAACATATGATGGGTATGGATAGTACTAGAAATGTTGGTATATGTGAAAGATATAATTCTTAGATAGTGTCTCTAAAGAAGTGTTATCTAGTAATCCACTGGTCCAATTGGTTTCAAAACCTCAAAGGTTCCAATGAACCAAGGCGAAAACTTACCCTACCTATGAATTCATCGATGGACCAATATGGTTGAAACTCACAAGAAAACCCAGTATTCAACCTCAGACTTAAGAGGTCTTTAAAACCGATTGGCATAAGACTATTATCTATATTGATCTTTCAACAAGAATTTTTTGATCAATTGGACTTGCTCTAAAGTTTCTTGGACAATACGCGGTCCAAGAAAAGTTGCCTCCCTACCTCTAACTATCACAAAAGGTGATTGAAAAGGACTACCATATAATTATTCATAAGTATCCATCTAAATGGTATCCTAAAATATGTTATTATAAGAAAATTGAACAAGTGGTATGTGTTTCTCCTTATAACTCCCAAAATTAAGGACACATGCATAGATCATGTCCTCTTACACCTAAATCATGTGATCTATCTATTTGTCAATCTGAGGGTGATAAGATGTACTCATAATAACCTATATACCCAAGGCCTTTTATAACTTGTGCCAAAACCAAGACATAAAATGATCATCCCTGTCATAAATTATAGAATGAGAAGCTCCATGAAGATGTATGACCTCTCTGACGTATATTATCCCTAGCTCGTCTACCAAATAGGTCTCTTGAGCTTGTAAGAAATGTTCTACCTTAATAAAATAATCAAAGACCACCCAAACAATGTTATTTCCATGAGGTGATCTTGGAAAACCTATCATGAAGTCTATAGATACATCATCCCATTTCCACTCAGGAATGGAAAATGGCTTCAGAAGTAATGTTGGTTGATGATGTTCCACCTTCACCTGTTGATAGGTGGAACAATGAGAGATAAAACTATTTATCTCCCAGTTCATACAAGGACACCAATACTGATGATGTAAGTCTTGATACATCTTGGTGGCACCGAGATGTACTTCCAAAATTGAGGCATGAAATTCCCACATCAACTCCTATCTAATGTCTTCTTGGGCCCAAACATACCCATGGAAGCATAAAGACTCATCCCTATCCAAGGTCTAACCAGAAGATGAATCATTATATTATATAATTTCCCCCAAGAAAAATACCTCAGTATCTAAGATTTTCCTTATTCTCACTCATTTTAAAATCATAAAGGTCACTACCAAAGATGATATGATAGTCTTCCCATGATCCTCCTAAACTTCAACGTGCATCTTTGAAATCAAGGTCATGAGATGACACTCACTAATAAACTCTCGAACCACTAATGTATAAGTATTTTGGATCAAATAAATGAAAAATACATTACCTTTCCTTGGTGTGTAGGAAAGCTCAAAATCAAACGATTGTAAGTAATAAACCTATCACCACTGCCTGAGATTCGAGTCATGCTACATAAAGATATACTTGAAGATTTTTTATCATTGAATACCACAAAAAACTCCCCAAGTAAAAAGTGTCTCTAATAGCATAAATCATGAACTACAGCTACTAGATCGAGGTTGTGTGTCGGGTAGTTCTGCTCGTGAGTCCTCAATTGATGAGACTCGTATGCTACAACTCGCTCGTCCTACATCAAAACTGCTCCAAGACTAATACCATATGCATCACAGTAGACTATATAGGTATTTCCTGAATCTAGAGGAATTATTATTAGTGTCGAAGTTAATCTTCCCTTAAACTCTTTAAAGTATGCTTCACAAGATTCTAACCATAATAAATTCACACTCTTCTTAGTCCAGCCCATAAGAGGCGTTGCATGGAATGAGAAATCTTGGATGAAGAATATGTAATATCTATATATCCCCAAGAAACTCTATATATCAAATATTTTCTTGGGATGCTATCAGGAAAATATAGCTCTCACATTCTATGGGTCTATTGATACACCTAATTCTAAGATGATATAACCCAAAAAAGTGGAATTTTTCGATCCAAAAGTGGAATTTACTAAGCTTAGCATAAATATAGTTCTCTATTAATGTATTTATCATGATATCAAGATGGTTGGTATAGTTGTGTTGAGAATGATAATATAATAATATGTTGTTTACAAATACTACCACAAATGAATCCATATGAAACTGGAAAAATAGATTCATTAGATCTATGAAAATGGTAGGTGAATTCCTAAGACCAAACAACATTACTAGGTACTCATAAAGACCATAATTTCTCTAGAAAAATGGGTGAGGTATGTATGAGGACCTGACATTCACAAGTGATAACACAACCTCAAATAAATATTTGAAAACACCCTCTATCCTTGAATCTAATCAAATAGGTTGTCTATTTGAGGTAGTGGATACAGGTTCTTAACTATAAGCTAATTTAACCTTTGATAATCCATAAAACACTTGAGGATACTACCTTCCTTCCTTTAAAAAAAGATCAGTGAACCCCATGGTAAGGTTCTAGTTTGGATAAAACCTTTATCCTAAAAGTATTGAAACTATTTCTTGAGCTCCAAAAGATTTATTGATTCCATCCTATAAGGAGGAATGGACACTGGTGCCACTCTTGGCACTAGATAAATAGTGAATTATACCTCTCTCACTTGAGGTATCCCAAAAAATCATTAGGGAAGACGTACCTAAAATGATCTACCATGAGAGAGAAAATAGAGGGTCATAACCCTTGATCATCTACGAAAATATTGAAAATTTGGGTTGTCACTCTACCTAACCTCTGATTCTTAGGTCCTGTTCATGGTACAGGGACATCCCATTATCCCTTATTAATATTTATACCATTCTTTAGTGATATAAACGTCACTCTCCAATGATGACTATCAATATGGGTCTGATAGGGAACTAACTAGTCCATATCAATGATTACATAAAACCCTATCATATCAAGGATGAAAAGATTACATATGAAGATATATCCACCTATATCAAGGGAAAATCCCTAAAATGAAAAAAACTCATTGATTGGAATCCAATGGGGTATCCAGTGTCATGACACCATATAAAAATTCTATCTTGAGGCCCAAACTCTCCATAATTACCTTCGATATAAAATATTATGACGTGCATGTTTCGAATAAAGCAGACACTAATGTAGAGGCTACTAGAATAGTAACTCGAATAGTAGAAGGTCTAGCACTATGCTCCACTATAATGGGATAAACTACATGTAATTAGCCTGTACCGCAACCCTGAGTCACAACCTGACTACCCTGGGTAGGCTCACTCTATTGGAACTACAAATCCTGAGTCTGGTTACCTCTACCTTGACCACCAAATCTTCCTGAGCGACCGATGGTATTCTAGCTGCCTGAATGACAATATACTATTATCCCACTCTATAATGTGGGGTAGGTGTAGATCCCCTCTCACTAGGCACTGATGTAAAAGTCCCATAGAAGCAGTAGATATGCCCCATCCTTCTGCAGCCTCTACATTCAATTGGATCTCACATACACTGAGGTATTGTATGCACTATTTTTCTACACTGGTGTCATATCAAGAAGTTGTTATTATGATATTTTTTACTAATTATAACCCCCTAAGAAACCTCAAAATTCCACTTTCACCCTCTATAATAAACAATTCTAGGTATGGGTACTGAACCGCCCTAGTTCCCACCATAATCTTCCCTTATATTCCACTGATTAATGAGGCCCTAGTTGATTATCTCCAAAATAATCATCAGCTGAAATACATTGATCTATGATCAGATAACTTATATCATCCCATAATCAAATCATCTCATAGTTATAAGATCATCACTAGATAAAGTTGGTGTGAATCATTTTATCTTAGTAAAATGAGCATAATATTCCATGAAGGATGTGGATCCTTTCTAGAGTTTTATAAATTCTCTATTCGGGTCATCCCTCAAAGTTTGTAGAAAAATGTAGCCATAAAATATCATCTATAAGTCCACCCAAATCCTATCTCGATGTTAGTCTACCTAGGTAATTACATCCCACCATCTCTTAGAAGAATTACATAATAAATAGGTAGTGAGATTGACCCTACACTCTAGAGGCATCTCCAAATTCTCTAATATAGAAACCATGGCCTCTAACCATGAATTTGTGGCATGTGGTCCACCATCCCCCAAAAAAGTGGGAGGATTCTACTACTGGAACTCTTGAGTTAACTATGCCATATTCAGGGAAATTCAAGCAACACCTTTCATAGATTTCATCATATATAAAAAATCCTCTCAAAACTGGGTGTTGGTAACCATGTAAGAAATAGAAATAATTTCCATAGGTGTCACTACAGGAGGTAACACTAGCATCTCAGGGCCTATCATGAACCAACTCAGATACCCTGGTACCCTGATGACCAGGCCAATCCTGACATAGCCCGAAGGGCATTCCTGATCCCCACAGGTGGATGATAATCACATGGAATCAAACAATATGAAAGTGGGAATGGATTTTCCACAAGAAAAATGGAAGTAATATATACAAGTCAATATGCATACAAGAAAAATTCACATGGAGAATAGTACCATAAGTCAATCAGGTATAAAAACCCCAAGTACAACCACAAAGTACCAAAAAACATGAAGATAAACAACCCATAGTCCCAATGGAAATAGCCCTCCAAGACTCAAGGATTAACAACCAGAACCACCTCCAATATACACTTTTCCTTTTCTCAAACTTTTGAGAATATAATCTATAAAAACCCAAAGGAATATGTAGGGTGTGAGATAAAATCTCAGTGGGTTCTCGCCAAGGATTACATAATAAGATTCCAAGATCAATTAACCAAATAAATCTTTCAATTTCAAATAAAAAAACATGTAATTTCAAAAATATATTTAAAAAAATCATGTTTTACATTTCAAGTTATGGAAACATTTCAATAAATGGTTTAATAAACATTTTATACAAAACAAATAACATAAACACTTAAGGAATTTGTAAAAGAGTTTACAAACAATGGAATATATAAAAAATAATCACAAACGAGCAACATGGTAATCTTCCAAGTGGTTTATATGGTTATAGGTCGTGGGATTCCCTCACACTCAAATAGTTATCACAGAAATATGTTTACAAACACCCCTCAGACACTGGTCAAAGAGGACTCCTCACCATCACATCGGGGATGTTACCTGCAGTATAGGTTTTGTTAGTGGTGTAAAGAATCAACAGTGTGTTATCCTAAATAACTCACTAAATTACTCGACTTTCATGTGCTCTAACAACAATAGGTAATGTGTAATTTACTTCAAAATTATTAAAAATAAAATTCAACCCATTTTTCCATTTCAATATACCAGTTTCCATTTAAAACCCAAAATGGGGTTTTAATCAAATCATACCTCTTTCCAAGATAAAACCACCAAGTTTCTATCAAATCAATTTAATCCATTTTTCAAAAATAAAAATTTGAAATCAATTTCACAATTCCATTTCACAATTTAAATTCCAAAATTTAAATTCCATAATTCAATTTCACAAATTTCCATCAATTTCCACAACTCACCCTAATTCAATGGAATTGGGAGGTTTTTTCAAATTTTATTCCAAATCTGATTAAAAACCCCCATTAAATGGAATGGGGTTTCTAACAAACCAATTGAAATAAATTAAATTTAAATCAATCAATTTAGGTTTTAACCAATTCAAAAATCTTAAATGGAACCACCTACCGTAGATCATGGGATCACGCGACACAACTTCCGCAATGGGAATCCAATGAAGAACATCGGAAATGAAGATCAAAGAATCAAAAATGGATTCAATATTTAAAAAAAAGTGTATTATATACTCTAACAACATAGATATCTAATAAACTCTAGGTAGGAGATAAGGAGAGTGGGAGATAGAAAACGAGAAGAGGAAACTTACTGGGAAAGGACCGAATGAAGATCTCCTAGCTTCGATCTACCTTGGAAGAGGTTTGGAGGATCCAAAATTGGTCCTTGAGAGCCCTATAAACCCTATAAAATATAATAGTATGAGTTAGGGTTTATTGGAGGTCATAAAGATGGGTCCATGAATTTTTAATAAATTTTCGGATTGATTAAAAGTTGCGTGCACGGTTAGCTAGGAAAGGCCTCATAGTTAGATAGACTATGTGCCCCCTTATATAGGGTTTCATGACTTCTCCTTGCTAAAATCATAGTTTTTCAAACCATGTTCCAATCATGAAAACCCTCACTACCTGGTTTTTCATAGTTTCCACAAGCAGGGCGCATGGATCGTGAAAATCATGCGCCAACCGTGCACAGCCCAAAAGCTCTTAAAAGTTTCAAAAATTTCACCTAAAACATCCCTAAATGAAACCCAACCAAAATAATGTTCAAAAGAGGGGTTTATAAGTACCTAAAAATAGTAACAGGATGTTACAAACTCCCCACTATAAAAACTTTATGCCCCTATAAATCCTGCTAAGAAGCTTCCATGTCAAAAATATGAGGCCACTGCTCTCTCATCAATGCCTCCCTCTCTCAAGTCTCATGAGTATTAGAATCATACTTCTGTAGAACTCAAACCAAAGGTATATTCCTCCCAAGAATTACCTTGGTTTTAGAATCAACTATCCTAATTGGATGATCAATCGTGAATAAATTGGTTTCAACATCAATATCACTCCTTGTCCGTACATGAGATGGATCAGAAAGATGCTTTTGTTGCTGAGATACATGAAACATGTTATGTATCGACATCATATATGGTATAAGTGATAAATGTTAAGAAAATTTAACCACCTTATAAAAAACCTAAAAAGGTCCCACAAAATAAGGAGCAAGTTTCCCTTGCATCTTAAGCTGTCAATAACCTCACTGAGGTGAAACTCTCAAGAACACCTAATCACCAACTGAAAATTCCAATGGTCTATGACAACGATCGACATAAGAATTATACTGGATCTATTTCATCAACATTCTCTCAATAATAAACTAAATATTTATTGACATCTATTGAACCAAACTCAGTCCAACCAAGGAACTATCACCAATCTCTGACCAACGCAAAAAATATTTACAAGGCTGACGATACAAGGCCTCAAAAGGATCCATTCTGATCACGGACAGGTAACTATTATCATAAGAAAACCCAACCATCCCCAAAATGTCATCCCAATCCATAAAAAAATTTTGAACATAGGTTCAAAGAATATCCTTAAAAATATATATATATATATTTCTATATGGACATCTGAATGTAGAAGGTATTCTATGCTCAAATGAACCTAATATCCCAGTGCCTCCTAAAGGACTCTACAAAAATAATAAGTGATATGAGGATCTCTATTAGAAACTATAGCAGATGTAACTCTATGAAAATGAACAATATATTTTATATATATATTTCCCAAATCTTAAACTTTTTTTATATCACAAATGGGTATAAAGTGATCCGATTTAGTTAGTTGATCGATCACAACCCACATCTCATTCATCTTTCTCTAGGTACGCAAAAACCCAATAAAAAATTCCATAGAGATCTCATCCCAATTCCAATTCAGAACTGGAAGTGGCAGAAGAAAACCCAAAGATTTATGATGCTTGGCTTAGACCTATTGGAACATATAACATTAAGAGACAAATTCAACAATTCCCCACCACATACTTAGACACCAGAATCGAAACTGCATGTCATAGAAAATCTTTGTGGTTCTAGGGTTCATTGCCTACTGGGAATTAGGGAAATCTTCCATTATAGTTTTCCTAACCTCTAATGATACCACAAAACAATTCTGATAGCATAAAATTCCTTTAGTAGAGAATGAACAATCAGTAATGGTCTCCCCACCATAAAGAGAGTCACTAATTCTACGAAACTCATCATCAAGATACTATTCCTAAATAATCATCTCAAGAAGATTTTATTTCAACTGAAAACTGGACAAGGAAACCTTATTCCTGGATTTACGGACTCCTATATGCAACTGTGAAAAAATATCCATCAATTTCCAATATTCCAATGATTTTTTTATGGACAGGGTCGGATGTTTCCCACTCAAAACATTTTTGAACACATTAACTTTCCCTGGGCTATCAGCAATGTCAAAGTGAAATGATTTTAGGTATTCCACCCAATGCCTCTAGATGATATTTAAATATTTTTTAGAGAAGATATAACTCAAGATATTGTGGTTAGAATACATGGTAAACCTTTCTCAAAAAATTTAATGCTTCAAAATATTAATTGCATGTATCACAACTATGAGTTCAAGGTCATGGTTTGGATAATTATTTTCAAGTGTCCTAATCTACCCAGATCCATAGGCTTCCATAAGATCACCTGGTATAATAATATATCCCAAACCTAAATCGGATGCATCACAGAAGACTATATATCCTTGATCGGCCTCTGGAAGAGTCAACACCATTGTAGTGGTCAAAATATTATTAAACTAAAAAAATAACACTGAAATTTCTCATCCCAAGTAAACTTTACTCCCTTTTAAGTTAGATCAGTCATCGAATAATCCAGCTAAACCCAAGAATCTTTGAATCGTGAAAACATTTTGTGGTTGTTCCCATGTCATAATAGCTTTAACCTTCTCAGGATAAACTGATATGCCATGTTTTGACACCATGAGTCCTAAGAAATTAACTTCCCAAATCCATAAATCCCATTTTCATAACTTGGAATAAAGTCAGTGATTTCTCAACAATCAAAAACTACTCTCAGATGATGCACATGATCCTCCTTAGACTTAGAGTAAAAAAGTATGTCATCAACAAATTTTACCAAGAATGTATCTAGATACTCGTGGAATGTATATTTTTTAAATTATATAAAGACTATAGGTTCATTGGTTAGACCACATGAAATGATAAGGTACCTATAATGGCCATATCATCTCCAAAAGGCATTTTTTTGAATGTCAG
This sequence comes from Viscum album, assembly GCA_963277665.1. NCBI lineage: Eukaryota > Viridiplantae > Streptophyta > Magnoliopsida > Santalales > Viscaceae > Viscum > Viscum album. Next base: position 595,393,816 of record OY728134.1, on the reverse strand, counting down.
ATTCTTTTATTCTCAACTGATGATAATCAGATTGAATATAAATATTTTAAAACCACTTATCTTCTTTCAATTGGTCAAAAAAACCATCAATCCATGGTAATGGATATATTTTCTCTATCATTACTCTATTTAGTTTTTGTTAATCAATGCATAGGTAAAGTGACCAATCAGCTTTCTTATAAAAGAGAACTAACACTTCCCAAGATGATAAAATACTCATGAGTATAAATCCTTTCACTAAAAGATCATCAAACTGATCCTTTAACTATTTAATTTTAGTTGGTTCCATGTGGTAAGAAGGAATAAACACTAGTTGAGTACCAAACACTAAGTTGATAGAGAAATCTACCTCTCTTACTGATGGAAAACTAGAGAAGTCAGAAGGAAAAATGTCGGGAAACTCGACGATAAGTGGAGGGAGATCACCGCTTAAGGATTAATACTCTAGATCAAAGGAAAACACATATATCACCTTTCACAACTCTAGATAAGAAGGTTCATCTCTACTCAACCTTAGGTCTCATTCTCCTTGAAATACATGGAACACCCCATCAGGTGTAGTGAATGATACCCATTGAAGATAACAATCAATTTGATATTTATTATAAATGAGACAATCCATCCTAAATATTAAGTCAAGTAGTTTCATGTCAAGAACTAGAAAAACCCAAGAAAGATCAACCTTCGGTAGATAGAAAAAACAAGTAGGACTATGGAGACCCTAATTTCTCTTTGTTCTGAGTAGTTTAGTGTTATCCATTACATAAGATAAAATATTCATAGGAATGTTAAGAAGATTCAAAATACATTTGAAATAAAAGAATAAGATGCACTAGTATCAAATAAAGCAGTCGCTAATGAAGAAGTTATAGTGATGGTACCTCTCATGGTTGTTAGACCCATATATGCTTCATTCAGAGACTCTTACATTGTGTGAAGAAGATTTATTCTGAATTCCTATGGATGGAACCCATTTATACATGAAGAATCTAATTACACCATATTTTTATCAAGCACTGACGATCCGGGTCCACTAAGAGGAGTGTAATAGACATGGAAGAACTTCTCTAGGTGACCCGAGCATCTGTAGGAACCACATATTTTGGGTGCATTAGTGAAAACATGTTATGAGTGCCCTGGATTTCCACACTGGTAACAAATCAAAGGGAATATTCCAAGTACTATAGGAGGTCTATAAAAACACTTCTATCAAGAACCACCATGAGAATAAGTATTCTTTCACTTCCCTTTATAGGAACTCACACCGCCACTAGGAGAAAAAGGAACTCATGTCAACCATGACTTACTAGCTAGGTCTATTTGGACTATCAATGATCTATCTAGCATATCGACATAAAAAGAAAGATTTAAAAAGAAAAACTAATAATGGATATCATATTGAAGTCTCGTCTAGAACTGTTGAGTCTTCATATTTTCATTTGTTATAATCTCAGGTAAAAACTACACAAGATTAGAAAAATGATTTGCATATCTGGTCACAGTCCTATAATCCTACACCAGTTTGAAGAACTTTAAGTCCATAAACAACACCATTAACTATGGATTGAAATATTCAGTGAAAATAACTTTAAATTATATATGCTCTAAACCATCATGCTTCTTCATCGCCTCTATCATGTCTCACCATTTCCTTCTAGGACCCTCTAGCTTGAAGGTGTCACATTTCACCTTTATTTCATTGGGAATATCTAAGAACTCAAACATAATCTTGATATATATCAATGAATATTCATCCTTTTTGGATCATTAGATCCTTGTAATGTTGGAGGATTCTGGAAAAGGAACTCCTGGGCATTATTTTTTAAAATATCTCTTTGAGGTTCTACAGCTAGAGCTTGAATGATAACAGGTGAAGGTTCCTGACCTAGAGCTTGGAAAACATGCATAGTAATCTCAACCATATTCTAGTCCATGAGAGGATTCACTCACTGAGGTTCATCGACAATTTCCTCCTTGATCCAATTTTCAAGTTTTCTTAGCATCATGATGCTACACAACATCATCAAAAAACATTGAAGATGTAAGATTAACACTCAAATAGAGTAAAAAGGGAAAATTAATCTTGACAGATAGTAAACCAAATTTAGATTTCAATATATCCAAATAAAAAGTGTATAAAAGACTATAACTAATCCTTAATAAGTCTTTCCCAAACCACCCCTAGTGACTTAAGGCTCATTGCGGTGAGAGATTGCCAGGAACTCAATCGCAACTACCTCCTAAGTCCGACCAAGATTACACAACTGCATACTAACATAAAGGAAATATACTTAACTAGCACCTCTAATACCACTTTTTTAGGAACTATCCCAGATACCCTAGTACCATGATAACCAGACCAGTTGTGACATATCCTGAAGGGTGTTTTTGATCCCCATGGGTTGACGACAAGCACCTGGCATCAAAAAATATAAAAGTGGGAATATATTTTCCATAAGAATAATGATATCAAGAGATACAATTCAATATGAATACAAAAAAAACTCCATAGGGAGAATAGTACCAGAATTCAAATAGGTATAAAAACCCAAATTACAAACAAAAAGTACCAAAAAATAGGAAGATAAACAATAGAGAGTCCCAACAGACACAATTCTCTAAGACTCAAGGATCAATAACCAGAACCACCTCCAAGCAATGATTTTCCCTTACTCAAACCTAGAAGAATATAATCTACAAACACCTAAAGGAATAGAACTGGTGGAAATGGAGGTTTTACCAATTCTTTTTTACCAATGTTTTGAACAAACCATTGGTATACTGTAAAAAAATAGAACCTTTCCCATTGGTTTCTTCAAATCGTTTGTATTGTGTTTTTAGAAGGAATATTTCACAACATTTTACTCAAACTGTTGGGAAATATTGAAATTATTTAATTTATACCAATGGTTTTAAAAAAACATTAGTAAATAATAGATTTCCCAATGGTTTTTAAAACTCATTGGGAAAGGTTTCCCCCAAATACACAGCAACCCAGCTCCCCTGTCCGCGCGATTGAAGCCCCTAATCTGAACCTCTTCTGAAGCTCTCTCTTTACCCAAGGTTGAGAAACTCCTTCCACCTGATAGATAAATATTCAATCAAGAAATTTTTTATTTCTATGATTAAAATTAGTAATTTATACCTTAGTTTTAATGTTCTCCATCTATTTTGTTTTGTTTTCTATTTTTATTTGGCCTAAACCAAAGTTTTGTGCGATCTAGGCATGGTATACCAAACACTTTGATTTGTTTTCTATTTTTATTATACATTTCAAGTGTCATGATTGTGTGAATCACCTTTATTTGAAGTCTTCATACCCACTCCTTCTGTGTAGATTTTGTGAACCATATGAACTAATGGCTGCTGGTGAGATGTGTCCCCACTCAAAGTTGGTAAAGGGTAATGGATATAAGGATGGTCCATGTAAAGGGATTGGGGACGGTTGGGGTAGTGGTGTAGGTGGTTTTCCATTTTTTTAGTGGGGCGATATGGTAGTTTCTATGGACTTTAGTTTAGTTAAAAATTAGATTTTGATTTTTTATTTATAATTTTTGTTCAAGGAATAATGGGAAGGGTAGTGATATTAAGGATGAATTGGCTGTTGGTTAGGTGATGGATTGGAATTGTGATATTGGTTGAATTGGGTATAGGTAATTTTCAAGGTATTATATGGGTATTTCCTCCCCTGAACACACCCACCCCCACCCCCCTGGACCCCCCCCCCATTGGATATCCCCCCCACCCCCCTACACACCCCCTTCCACCCCCCTTGGATAGCCCCCCCACCCCCTCGACAACCCCACCCCCTTGGACACCCCCACCCCCTGGACACCCTCCACCCCCTTGGACACCCCCCCTAGATAGCCCCCCTGGACACCACCCCAACTCCTAAGTTCTTGGCCTAATTTTTAAATTGGAATTAACCATGTAGGTGATTTCCCCTTTCCCCAATGACATTTCTTAAGTGACCCATAGAGCCTTATAAATTGAATTTGTCATGTTTTGATAAATTGAATGGGTTATTTTGAATGAAATGGATAATGCATGATGGTTTTACTTTCTTAATTAATAAAATGGTTTTAAATAAAATTACCCTAAGAGGGGCTGCAGGGGGTTAGGGGTTGTCCAGGTGCGGGCGCTGTCCGGGTGGGGGGTGGGTTGTCCAGGGGTAGGGGGTGTAGGGGGTAGGGGGTTGTAGGGGTGTGGGGGAGGGGGTAGGATGTCTAAGGAGGGGTGTGGGATGTCAAGGGGGGTCAGGGTGGGTTGACCAAGTGGGGGAGGGGGTATAGGTTGTCTAAGGGGTGGGGGTGGGCTGTCCAAGTGGGGGAGGGGTGTGGGATTTCCAGGGAGGGGTGGGATTTCTAGGTGGGGGTGGGGCTGTCCAGGTGGGGGTGGGGTGGGCTATCTAGGGGGCTGTCCAGGTGGGGCTGTCTAGGGGGTAGGGGGTTGTAGGGGTGTGGGGGGTGTGGGTTGTCCAGGGATGGGTGGGCTGTCAGGGGGTTGGGGTGGACTATCCAGGTGGGGGAGGGGGTGTAGGATATTCAGGGGGTGGGCTATCCGAGGTGGTGGTGGTGGGTTTTCCAGGTGGGGGAGGTGGTGTGGATTGTCTAAGGAGGAGTGGGATATCCAGGTGGGGGTGGAGTGGGATGTCTAGGTGAGGTGGGGGGCTATCCAGGTGGGGGTTGTCCAGGGGGCTGCAGGGGGGTAGGGAGATATAGAGGTGTGGGGGTTTTGGGGCTATCCAGGGAGGGGGTGGTTGGGATTTTCACTCCGATACTCTAAAAAAAATAGGAATCACATATAACCAATGTATAGTTGATTTTACACGTTAAGAATTTTCTTGAAGTTCCATACCAACACTCACTCTTACCCTTCAAAGAAGAAGTGATCTCTGCAAAGAAATTTCACTCAGGTTCTTATCCACTATCCATATTGATCTCATAAAAATTTAGCATTCATACAACTCCATATCACCTAATGATATAATAAGGATCATACTCCCATGAGTATTTTCCCATCGAAACTTGGATCATATGACTAAAAAACATACATAGGATCATATTTGACACACACACAAAAATTTTTAAACATAGAAAATACTATATTTACACCTTGTATCACAACCTGGAATTAGCTCTTAGCTAGCCTCTCAAGGAATCAATAAGCCACATACCTAACTCAAAATTTGGAGGTGTGTTTACAATTAGGTGTGTTTTTTTAGAATTCATGTATGATATTTAGAGTGGAAGATAAAATCTGATCCATGTATGATATTTGGATGTGTGTTTTCAATTAGGTGTGTTGTGATTTATATGTATGATATTCATGGTTTACACCAATAGTCTTCTGGGTCATATATAATAGTCTTGAATTCGTGCTACAATTGGATAGAGATTGGATTATATGGCCCTAGTTTGGGGGTGGACACCCCCACCCCCTTCAACAGCACCCCCCCCCCACCACCACCACCACCACCCCCTGGACACCCCCCCACCCCCTGGACACCCCCACCCCCTGGACACCCCCCACCCCTGGACACCCCCACCCCCCCTAGATAGCCCAACCCCCCTTGGATAGCCCCCCACCCCCTGGACACCCCCCCTCCCACCCCCTAGACACCCCCACCCCCTGGACAACCCCCCCCCCCCCCCCCGGACACCACCCCACCCCCTAAACACCCCCACCCCCTAGACACCCCCATCCCTTGGACAGCCCCCCAACCCATGGACACCCCCCCACCCCCTGGACACCCCCACCCCCTTGGGCAGTGTATGTGATCACTCAAATAATCTACTAAAATATAAAATTTCTTCGATCTAAAATTTACTGAACTCCTGAATAATTCTCCTCCACAAGTGTACATGATCTTGTACACTCATTTATAGTTATTCAAAGATATTTTGTTATAAATATTGTATTTTTTGTCTTTTATATAATTATTCTCATATAGAGTAGTGTGTCAGTTGTGGTTTCATATAAAGTGAACAATTCTCATTTACTTAAATATATTTTCATTGAAACTTAAATCTTATTGAATTTATTTTGAAGAAATGACTTATAAAAAGTTTTTTTACAAAATGGATAGAAGTTGAATGTATGAAACTGTTCAGATCTCAAGAAATTTTCAAAACAATTTGGAGATCTTTTTAGATTTTTAATTTCACAATGCTTCAGATAGTGGTCACATACACTGCCCATGTTACAATTATGTTGGAAGACCTTGGTTGATCCTTGAAGAAGTCAGCTACCACATAACCAAATATGGTTTTTAAGAAAACTAATGTGTGTGGTATCACAATGGTGAGAAAATGAAATCTCAAGTTGTTGATGATCCAAATGAGAGGACTAGATTGGAGAATTTTTTATATGATCAGTTTCCATTAATTTTTCATCATGAAAAATAAAGGATTCTGGCCCAAGAATACTTTGATATGAGCACACATGATGCGTCTAATGAAAATGATGATGTTTTTAGGGTGAAAAAAATGAATGATGCTTCCACGACTCTAGTATATCGACAATGTGGTAAAATGAAAAAGCTATAATTTTTAATCTGATTGTTTCATGGGAAAACTATGTATGGTATTTCTAATACTATCATCAATTATATCCTTACCGTCTTTAAGGACTTACTTCTATATGATGCATATATTCCCTCAAACCACTATATGGCATGGAAGTTAGTTGAGGAACTTGGATTTTAAAGAAACAAAATTCATGCTTGCCTGAAAGATTGTAGTTTATTCTGGGAGGAAACTGCAGAATGAAATGATTATATAAAATGTGGCACATCCCACTAGAAGCCAAAAGCTGATGGAACACTATCCCGTGTTCTAATAAAGTAATGTGGAACTTTCCATTGGTCCCCATACTCCAAAATGTTTTTATGTCTGATGAAATATCAATAAAAATGCAATGGAATGATACCGAGAGAAATAAGACTAATGATGAGTTGGTTCACCCTACAGATGGATTTGTATGGCAGAGATTTGATGCTTGATATCCTGATTTTGTAACTGATGTGCTTAATGTGAGGTTGGGCCTTTCATGTGACGGATTTAATTCATTTGGGCATATGCTTACTTCTCACAACACATGGATAGTTTTTATACACATTTATAAGCTTTCCCCATGGTTGTGTATGAAAAAACCTTTCACTTTCATGAGTATACTCATATCTGGCCCTTCTGATCCCAGAAATGATATATATGTATACATACAACCTTTAATAAAAGAGTTGAAACTTCTTAGGGGTGTGGTCATGTGCACATACGATGCATTTTTGAAATACATATTTAAGATGTGTGTTACACTTATGTGGATGATCAATGATTTTCATGCTTATGCAATGATGTCTGGATGGATCACGAAGAGAAAACTATCATGTCCCATTTATATGAGCTCGAATGGCCCAAAGTCCTTCTTTTTTTATTTATTTTGATAACCCCCATTTCAATGGATGAGGGGAAACCCTAACAAGGCATGTAGGATTAGAGATTACATGACCTGTAGGTCTTAGGAAATATACAAACTATACTTGGAACTACTACTCCCCAACTTCTTCATCGTGATATCAGCTCTCCAATGGACAATCGATGATTCTTGCCAATGGAACATCTATATATAAATAATTGTCAAAGATTTGACAATGCCATTGAGATTGATGATCCACCTCAGCGTATGTCTGGAACTAATCTGCTTAATTAATTGAAAGATTTCAGTTTTTCATTCGGGAAGGGTCAAATGAAATCTAGAAAGAGAAAGAATTTTTCCACTAAAACCTATTACAATTGGAAGAAGATAATTGTCTTATTTTATTTTCCTTATTGGTCAACCAATTTGTTACGTCATTTTTTATATGTAATGAACATTGAAAAAAATATGTGAAATTTTGCTTTCGATTCTTCTAAATGTTAAGGGAAAGACAAAAGATGATTTACAATCTCAACGTGACTTGGTGGATTGGGGCATCAGACCGGAATTACATTTTGTGTGTATCAGTGAAAATAAATGGAAAGTTCCACGTGCTTCTTATGTGATGATACCTACAGAAAAAAAGCAATTTATGGAAGTACTAGAGACTATTAAAGTTCCTGATGGCTATTCAAGAAACATATCTAAATGGGTCAATAGAATAGAGTTGAATCTAAAATATTTGAAGACTCATGATTAGCACATCCTTCTGCATGAGTTGATTCTAATATAAATCTGTTATCTTTTTTCCAATAATGTAAGGGTGGTTGTTATTCGGTTGTTCCATTTGTTTAGAGAACTTTGTGCTAAGAATTTGTCCAAGTCTTTCTTGCAAAAAATGTTGGTAGATGCACCATTAATTTTGTGTGAGTTAGAGATAATATTTCCTCCATTATTTTTCACATGCATGTTGCATCTGACTGTCTATATTCCAAATGAAATACTTATTGAAGGACCTATTTCTTTTTGTTGGATGTATCCAATTGAAATAAATATGTACACATTAAAGTCTTATGTCTGAAACAGGAATCATCCCGAAGGTTCTATTGTGAACGGTTACTTGGATCAAGAGTGTATGGATTTATACTCTATGTATTTTTCTAATCTTACTACAAGAATGAATAGACCAATGAGAAATGAAGAAGAATAGTATGATCAAATTGAACCCAATTTTCCACCACTTCCACAAATAAGAGGAATTTCTAGATCATATACATTGACAACATTAATCCTAGAAGAGAATGAGATGGCACATCGCACAGTTTTGTTCAACTTTGATTTTTTTGACGACTACATTGGGTAAGTAAATTGAATATATGTATATCTTACATATATATCTGTTAAAATATTCCTATTTTTATCTACAGGGAACATAAATCAATGATAAATTGAAATCATCGTTCTTTATCTTTGAGAATGAGGGAGACTTTGCCTAAAAAAGAGTTTTTTCTTGGTTAAATTTGAAGGTAAAAATATTACTGTTTAAAATAATTAAATAAATATTTAATTAAGTTTAATATTCATTTATATTTCAGGTATTGAGTTTTTCTTCTGAATCTATCTCTGAGGAAATGAGAGCTTTGGATTTTGATTCTAATACCGTGGTTCGTGACTTTAAATCAATTTTTATCAGTGGGTACAGATTTATTATCATCGAATGAGAAAATAACATGAGAACACAACATGATGGTGTTATGGTTACTACCACAACAGACTTTTATGCCAGTGTATCAGATAGTATACTATGATTTGAAAATTTAGGTTATTATGGATTCATTAAATAAAAAATATTGGATTATTATTCTCATGGATAAATCATGATGATAAAATGCTAGTGGTTTGATTCGATGATGATGTATGGAACATTTATTGATGATTGTGGATTTTGAGTAATTTATTTGACTCACACTCTTCCTACCGATGAACCATATGTATTGGCATCAATGGAGAAACAATTTTTTTATGTCAAAGACCATATTTGACCTTAATTTTGTGTCATTATTGAAGTAATTCCAAGACATATTTTTGATGATGGTGATGATGAAATTGACACCATCCCTACTGCCATTGGAAATTATCCATTTATTACTTTTGATGACTCTAATAGATCAATTTTCAGATTTGACTATGAACCTAAAGTTGTGGTGGTAAATATATAAAATCATCCATCCATGTTCTCAATTCTTTTGGTTTATCTCAACTTGGGTTGTTAAGGTTGGTAATATTCAAATTGATTTAATATTGATTACAAATATGTTGCCTATGACTTGACTGTTATGTGAATTTTCAATGTTTATTGGTTGTAATTTTATTTTAATTTCATTTTCTAATTTAGAATTTAACTGTATTCAAACCTACGAAACCAACATTTCTAACTTGGTGAACATTTCAATGATTTATTGACCATGTATAAAATTAGTATAACTCTAAGACCTCCCTTTGACATTTCACCAGATAATGAACATGATGGTTTGTCTTCTTTTGCAAAACATGTATAGAAACCTACATCATCTACCTGGGATAAAGAAATTAAATTTTTCCTTAATTTTGAAAAGTGTTTTTTCCCTTTTAAACATGATGGTTTTTCTTCTTAGTAAATAACCATCCTACTAAAAATTAAATTTATTTACTACATCTTTTACAATTTATTGAATTCATTATATATCTATTCAATCTCACCTAAAATAATGGATAGTTAAATTATACATGAATCCCACTATTCCCTCTCATTTATTTTGTTTTTTGGGTTACACATTAGTTATATTTTTCTAATTACTTCCATATTTGTTTTCAAATGTAGGAAATACAACCAATTTAAGAGATGCAGTGGAAAAAGATGATGGAAAACAATAGTCACATGGATGGGATGGGCATTCCACCACTAGTTCCTGTAGTGAGTATTTTATTTCAAATATATATATTTAAATAATATATAATGTCATGTGATTAATTTTGTTTTAAACATTTTTATAGGATCCACCTCTTAGGTGACAATTATTTGATGAGAATCTTAGTAGTGGTCACAGTACTCAGGGTGTTCGTATGAGGGGGTGGTATGAGAACTAGCCGATCTGGTCGACGTACTCAATTAGACCCTGCCCCTCCCACTAACATGCCATCTATCCCACATTCTGATCCCGGTGTGTCGTTAGGGACACGCGTAATATTTAGGCCTTCCATGTTTTCACCACCCTTTATATATAAGTTTCCTCACCCATCTTTACCATATCTGATGATGATTCCCACTCCCCATCCAACATTCGTCCAGTCTTACGTTCCATATTCTTTTACTTCTACTACCTTCTCTTTGAGCTTCTATATTCCATCTTCTTTGACTCCTGCTCTGCCAGAGTCTGTCCCTGTGGAGCATACATTGGGACCCAATCCACCCGCACAGGGTGTTCCTTCAGTTTCTATGTATCCAGTGGCGCCCATTGATCAAACTTCCATAAGTATATTTATAAAACCCTAAAAAATTATACCATTATTTATTTTCATTATAACACATATTGATAAAATATTTGTTTTTATTTAATAATAGATAAATATACTAATAGGAGGTGGGGTGGGGTTGTACATGCATGCATGTAGTTTGGAACCACTACACATAGTTTATGGTGGACTACAACGAAGATAGACAAATGATTGAAAAAAAATAGGGCAACAATGTCAGAGTTTTTTGGCAACGCTTGTCAAATACTATGACATCATTCATGTCAGCCCGCTCTCATAGAGACAGTTGACAAATTAAGTCAAGGAAAATGATTGGGAAGAGATATGGGTAAAAAATCTATTGTATTTAATTTAATATATTATTTTTTTATTTATATGAATTAATATTTTGGTGTCAACTTTGGTTTAATTTCCCCAATGGTGAGGGTGCACGACCAGCACATCTAAAGGATTTAGGTGAGATTTGGAGAGCCTATAAGCACGAGTTGTATATTATCTGGAATTCTAGAGTTGGCACAAAGTTAGAGGCGGTCCCTATCGTTGATTATTGTCTGGTAGAATAGTACCGATAGATGATTACCCATTGGACGGCTACCCAGTTTAAGGTATTAATCACATTTGAGGTATTTAAATGAAAAATTTCATGTTTTGCATTAATACTAACTTTTGTATTATTGAATTTTATTTAGGAATCATCTATAAGAAATAAAAAAACATTGATACTAAAAAATACCTCCACACATTGGGGCATACTACAATGCCAGATCATGAGAGGAATTAGGTATGATAGTTTTTGATAATTTTTCTTTACAACTTGCACTTTCTATTATTTCCTCTATAATTTATTTGATTGATAAAGTTGTTAAATAATTTTAGTTACTAAATTAATTTTTGGTAACCTATTTTTAAATGTTGTTTCCAAAATTAAATTTCGTTGTAGAGGGAAAAATTAAATATTGAAGGATGGGTGACTCGAGCAAAACTATTTTTCTCGAGTCAAAGGAAAAAAGATGGAAGTGTAGTTAATGAACCAAATCAGCAGCAGATTGCAAGTTTTAATTTGTTGATTTCAAATTTTAATATCTATTTTGTAACTTAATAATATATTTATATTTTTAACAGGATGATTTAGATGCCCTTTATTCCCAGGAACTTGGAAATTTTGGTCCAAACGATCACTTACATCAGGTGTTGGGAGATTAGCACCCTGGCAGAGTACGTTGCCGACCTGGGAAGAGTATAGTCTCGAAGAGGTATTGACCCTCCTCAGGTATGAGTTATAGTGCCACCGAGTTCTAGAAGGTTAAGGTACAAGCATAACAGGCTGAAAAATGGGCCACAGAGATGTAAAAATAGTCTGCTAGGGAAAACACTGCATTTATGAAACTGGTGGAAGTTTTACGTCCAACACTTCCACCAGAGGCTAGCACAGCTTGTCATGAATATATGTATTAGAGGAATTATATATATGCTGAACCAGGTGGAAGTTCTAGTGGTGGTTGAGACGATGGAAAGGAGGAGTTTGAGGCGGAGAAGGATGAGGCTGAGGAGGAGGCTGAGGCGAAGGATGAGGGTGAGGAGGAGGCCGAGGCGGAGGAACAGGGCAAGGAGGAGCCTGAGGTAGAGTATGAGGGCGAGGAGGAGGGTGTTGAGGAGGGTGGGGAAGATGATGGGGAAGATGATGAGAATGAGGGTGAGGCTTATGATGATGGTGATGATAGTGATGGTGATGAGGGACAGATTGATCTTTTACATTTTGGATTGATATTACTGACATTTGATATTTGATGATTTGTTGTGCCTGAATGTATGTGTGATTAGGTAGGTCACGTTTTCTTTATTTTTTATCTATAAATAATAAAACATGATTTGATAATTTTTGGTGACTTATTCACCCCTCCCCTAGACACCCCCCCCCCACCCCCTTGGACACCCCCCCCCCCCCTACGGACACCCCCACCCCCTGGACACCCCATACCCCCTTGGACAGCCCCCCCCCCCAAACCCCCTGGACATCCCCCCACCCCTCCTGGACACCACCCCACTACCTGGACACCACCCCATCCCCTGGACACCCCTACCCCCATGGATATCCCCCCCCCCCAATCCTTTGGATAGCCTCCCACCCCCCTGAACATCACCCCACCACCTGGACACCCCCACCCCCTGGACACCCCTACCCCCAGGGACAACCCCCCACCCCCGTGGACAACCCCCACCTCCCTGGACAGCCCCCCACCCATAGACACCCCCCACCTCCACCCCCCTAGACACCCCCTACCCCCTAATATATTCCCCCCCCCCCAACCCCCTAGACAGCCCCCCACCCCCCCTAGACACCACCCCACCACCTAGACACCCCCCCCCCCACACACACACCACAACTGGACACCCACATCCCTATGGATAGCCCCCCCCCCCCCAGACACCACCCCACCATCTGGACACCCCCACCCCCCTGGACACCCCCACCCACCCTGGACACCCCCACCCCCATGTACATCCCCCCACCCCCTAGACACCCCCCCCCCCACCCACCCCCACCCCCACCCCCCTGGACACCCACTACCCCCTTGGACAGCCCCCCCCCCCCAACCCCCAAACAACACCCCCTGGACACCCCACCACCACCTGGACACCCCCCCCCCACCACCACCACCCAACCTGGACACCCCCCCCCCATGGAAATCCGCCCCACACCCCTAAACACCCCTCCCCCACCCCCCCCCCCCCCCCCCACCCCCCCCCCCCCCATGGACACCCCTAACCCCCATGGACACCCCCAACCCCTTAGACAACCCCCCTAACCCCCATGGATATCCTTCCAACACCCTAGACAGCCCCCCTGGACACCCCATACCCCCTTGGACAGTCCCCCCCCTCAACCCCCTGGACATCACCCACCCCCTGGACACCCCCACCCCCATGGATAGCCCCCCACCCCTAGATAGCCCCCCCCCCCCCCCACCCACCCACCCCCTGGACACCCCCACCCTCTAGACACCCCCTACCCTCGGGACAACCCCCCACCCCCACCCCCCCTAGACACCACCCCACAACCTGTACCCCCCCCCCCCCAACCCCCTGGACACCCCCCCCCCCCACCCCCCTTAGACAGCCCCCCACCCCCCCTGGACACCCCACCCCCATGGATAGCCCCCCCCACCTAAACGCCACCCCACCCCCTAGACACCACCTCGCCCTTTAGACAGTCCCCCCCCCCCCGGACACTCCCACCCCCATGGATAGCCCTATAAGAACCCGGACCTTCCTTTTTGGTGATTTTTATCCTTTTGGCCATTTTTTATAAAAATGGGAAGTTCTGGAAATTTTTGAAGTACACGATGTGTACGAGTACACGCCGTGTACTACTTTTCCAAAGGAGGTTGTGTGTTGGCTGTGTCATGGCCACACACACAACTGTGTGGGGGTGACATGGAGGCTGCCTAAAGCAGAGTACGGAAAAGGAGAGTACACACCATGTACTTCGAAATTACACACTTTGTATTTTTTTTCATTAAACGGACTGGGGTCGCGTCTAATCGCCAGAACACGCTTCTTCTAGGTCTCATTCGGCCGAGAGCTTCCGTACGGCCGCGATCCTCCTCCGAGCCCCTAAACCTCTGTCTGATCTCTGATTTGACCACTATCAATTCTATTGGGATAGCCTCGGTAAGATCTTCCTTCTTCTTGAGCATCATTTCATGATTCGTCTTCTTTCTCAAGTTATCCTCCATTGAACCTTTTAGACATTTTGTAGATCTTCGAAGTTCTAAAAAGATTCAAGCCTCGAGGTTCACATATAGCGATCTCCTAATTCCAAGGTAGGTGGTTTGTGCCTTTCTGTTGAATGTCTTTGAGTATTATGTGAAATTTTGACCAATACCCTTGAACGGGTATTGCATGTTTACCATTTTACCCCTATTGATTGACTGCCATGCTTGTATGCTTGTGTAGAGGTTATTTGGATATGAATAGGGTTCATTGCTATGCTTTGGATGTTTTCCCCATGCATGTTCTTTTTAAAACCGTTTGGTCCTGCTTAGCCTTTAGCCGCCTTGCCTATTTTCCATTCTTGTTGCTGTAGGGTGGAGAGTTTGTATTCTGACATGATTGATATGTTGTAGACTGTTTAGCCAAGTAGTTTTGTAGGTTTAGTTGGCCATATTTCATTTATATTCTTTTTGACCTACACAGGGTTGTGAGAACCTGGTGTGGTAGACTATAAGGGGAATTGACTGAGTGATCTTCCTCAAAGAGTCTTTTATCACTTTAGACTATAAGGGGAATTGAACAAGTTAGCTTCCTCAGAGAGTCCTTGAATACCTTAAACTATAAGGGGAATTGACCGTGTGATCTTCCTCAGAGAGTCTTGATTTACCTTAGACTACAAAGGGAATTGACTGAGAGTGCTTCCTCATAGAGTCTATATATATTCTTATAACTAAACCAGAGAGGATAGGTTGTGTGAAATTCCTAGAGGGTTATCGTGCTTGCTTAGTTACTTTTGATATGTGTAATTGTCTTCTACTGAGAACTTCGTGTTTAATGCTTCTTCACTTTTACCTGCCATATATTCACTGACTGTTAGGAACATATCTTTGGGTGGTTGCCTACTAGGATTTAGTCTCACACCCTATTTGGGACATGCTTTTGGGACCAAACAAATTATATTTCTGCAGGTATAGATAAGGGAAAGTGACCTTCTACTTCAGGTACTTGACATGTTGTGGAGCTGGAGAGAACAAGACCAAGCTTAGGCTTGCGATGTTGTGGAGCTAATTACTATTTTTCTTTTTTACTTGGTTTAGTACTATATTTCAGCATTTTTCTTTGTTTGGATGCTTTCCTAGACATATGGATCACGCATCATTTATATATATGTGCTCCAGTTTATTATTTCCAGTCTTCTGCTATTTACCTTTGTATGGATTATTACCGCTTCCTCTATTTTATGTATTTTTTTACTTCCGATGTGTACTCTACCAATGAGGGCATAGTTTTCCCACTATCACACCCAAGGCCCTCACTGCTAGTTGGCAGCCTCTAGCATTTGGGGAAATGCGCTTGAGGCCATGTGACCAACTGAGTACGGGACGCCTCTGGGTGGCTTCCGGAACCGGGATGTTACAAAGTGGTATCAGAGGAATTATTTTCTTCTTGACTTACTGTTTGGAGCCTATATCCAGGGATAGGATGGAATAGGTACTTGGTAATAATTTGTTCCTTGGAGTAGCTTACCCATGTACAGGGAAAAGCTAATCTTCCATGTTTATTGCAATTTTTTTCTGGGTTTCAATTTTATAGTTGATTTGATTTCACCGTTGGGTGATTCATATGTTTTGTGTTGTTACCATCATTATCATTGAGGTCCTATTTCTGTCGTAACCCGATGAGATGAGGGTATACCATCTCATGAATCATATAGGCACTTGCTAGAAATCACATGTCATGCATTCTTGCCATGCCATCTAGGATACATTAGCGATTGAATGTTGTTATGATAGATATTGTGTAGAATATGCATGTTGTTTTGATAGATGCTTTGATAAAAATACATGTTGTTTGATAGGGTATTTTTTTGTAAGGTTTTGACTGAATGAATGCCAAACTTTGGTTCTTGAGGTGTTATGGGCCCTCATGGACCAGAACTTGGTAGATCATTGACTCGTTTACCATGTTATAACATGTATAAGATGCCAAGATTTTATTTGCGGGGATTATGGGCCCTCACGGATCAGAATTTGGCACCTTCAATGTTCGTTTCAGTGTTTTTCTGGGCTCCAGAGTAGTTTCTGAGGCTTACTGTCTGGAAAAACCCAGAATACACGCCGTGTAGTTTTGAATAAATGCCATTTATTTTTCTGTTTGGGAAGAAACTGTTTTTATTAAGTACATGCCATGTACTTTATGTACATGTCGTGTAATCCCTAACCATTTCATAGGTCGTGTGGGAAAAGACATGGGATGGGGAAGGTCTGTTGGGAACACGCCATGTACCAGTTGAACACGCCATGTAGTGTTGACCCTGTGTCCGCCCATGTAACTAACAACACTGATGGATAAACCTTAAGCTACACACGTCGTGTCAGGATTGAACACGCCAAGTAGTCTGATCCAGGTACCTGGTCGTCTCACTAACAATAGGGGTTGGTGTTATCCTTTCATGTACACGCCATATAGTGTGAGACGTGTGTCAGGTCGTGTCTCTAACAATATGGGCCAGGTGAATCTTGTCTAGTGCACGTCGTGTCTACTGTGAACACACCGTGTTGGCTTGTCTTAGGAGAGCCATGTGGCTTAACTGTGTAGAAGGACTTGAGCAGGGAATAAGTATTCAAGTACACATCGTGTTTTAAGACAACACACCGTGTGTTTGGGGTGTTACACGACCATTTTAGGCAGGATTACACGCCCATGTAAATGACTTAAGGTAACACGCCGTGTAGGAATTATACACATCGTGTAGTCATGTTTTGTAAAACTTGAGTGCTTTCTTTATCTTGTTACCTTATTACACTTCTATTTTTCAGTCATTTATAATCTTTATCTAAGGTGTGTGCTTGAACTTGCAGATTCATGCCACCGAGACGTCCTCCGGTTGTACACCAGTTTCCAGGCGATGATCAGACAGCGGACATGGTTGATTAGGGACTCCCAGCGGATCCTCCAGTTGTGCTAGCCTTGGAACCAGCTATTGTACCTTACATAGGTGATGATTCATAGTTTAGAGAGGCATTTTTGAGGATGATTCAAACCTTTCAGGGAGCTCCTCCTCCTACCCCGTCGATGGTAGAATTGATGCGGGTCTTTCAGCAGCAGCATCCTCCCACTTTCTCAGGGGATGGAGGACCCCAGGCTGCAGAGTCATGGCTTGAAGCCACGCTGACGATTTTCGAGCATTTGAAGATACCTCTAGAGAAGAGGTTAAAGTACACTACCTACTTTCTTCGAGAATCCGCCAAGAGGTGGTGGGATGTGATCTCACAAGTGGGATGCCATCAGAATATGGCCTGGGATGAGTTTCAGTGCATCCTCTACGATTAATTCTATCCAGAGACCCTGAGGGCTGATCAACCCAGGAGTTTATGATTCTAAAGGAGGGTAATCTTTCTATTATGGAGTATTCCTCCCACTTTGAAGTGATCTAGAGTTTCACACCTATTCTAGGGGGTAATGAGTTGTTCCTTAAAAGGAAGCTCGAGGATGGTCTCATACATGACATCCAATCGTAGGTGACCATCTTCAGGTTGACTTCAATATCCTATATCATCAACCAGGTGTTGATCACAGAGCACAACCTGAGGGATTCTGGAGCGGTGAGTTAGGGTGGTTTGACATCCAGAGTTAGTATTCCTCCTTCTTATATCAGGAAGCACCGCAGGGAGTCTGCACGAGGAGATCTGAGTAGGTGGGATGCATCTTATGGTAGCCAGGTGGTGTGATACCAGTGTAGGAAGAGTGGGCATATGAGGCCACATTGCCTGAGAGACCCAGTGGAGTGTTGATCTTACGGAAATATGGGTCACCTTCAGCATTTCTGTCAGATATTCTCACCAGCATCTGGTGACAGGGTTTCTTCCATGACTCCTCATTTAGGAGCATCACCACCAGTTTCTCACTAGTCTAGGAACTGGAGTTCTTTCGGCCATTCAGGCCATGGTGGAGGTCGTGTCCATGGTATCCATTCATCGGTCTTTTAGCATCAGTAGAGCAGATCAGCTCAGAGTGGTCAGGTAGGGTCATAGGGCTGGGGAGTAGGCCAAACCTTTGCAGCGGAGCAGACCTAGCAAGAGCAGGATCCCATACCTTCTACAGTTTGAGGTATGATCCTATTTTCTTCGGTTTTATCTTCAACTCTTTTCGATATAGGGGCTTCCCATACCTTTATATCTATTGCTACTATGGAGAGCCTTGGGCTCTTCATCTTTTCTTCTGTTGATATTTTGACGCTAGACACATCATTGGGGACTAGAATGTCTAGTGTACGTTAGTGTAGGGAGTTCCCTCTAGAGGTTGGTGGGTGTCACTTATTATGGGACATCTATGTCCTAGATATGACATGCTATGATGTCATTCTTAGGATGGACTGGTTAGTTCCATTCCAGGAAGTTGTCGACTATTATCTTCATAGGGTGAGTTTCACGTCACTAGAAGGTGAGTATTTTATTCATAAGGGTGAGTGGGATGTCCAGGCGAGCAGAGCAGGACCCGAGCATCATGGGATGGGAGGAGTTATAGCCCAGATTGATATTTTACATATGTATGACCATGGGACATCACAGGTGGACTTTCCTCCAGTGGTGGATCGTTTCAGGGATGTCTTTCCAGAGGACTTTTCAGGTTTGCCTCTGGATCTTGAGGTAGACTTTTCTATTGATCTAGTGTCAGGAGTGGCACTGGTGTCAATTCCTCCTTATAGGATGGCTACACCAGAGTTTCAGGATCTCAAGAAGCAGTTGGAGGAGTTACAGGTCAAGGGTTTCATCCAACCCAGTACTTCTCCTTGGGGTTCGCCTATCCTATTTGAAAAGAAGACAGACGGTACCCTCAGACTTTGTGTGGATTATCGGAAGGTGAACCAGTTGGCGGTCAAGAACCGATATCCCTTGCCTAGGATTTATGGTCTCTTTGATCAGCTTTGAGGATCCCGGGTGTTCTCAAATATTGAATTTTGATCTGGTTATCATCATTTGTGTGTTAGACCATCTGATATACCTCTCACAGCCTTCCGGAGTAGGTATGGTCTATATGAGTATATGGTTATGCCATTTGGTCTCACAAACACGCCTGCAGTGTTCATGGCACTAATGAACCGAATGTTCCATCCATACTTGGATTCTTTTGTGGTTGTCTTCGTGGACGATATCTTGATGTACTCTCACACTCGAAACGACCATGATACCCATATTGAGATCGTTCTGAGTACACTGAGATAGCACCAGTTATATGTTAAGCTCTCAAAATGCCACTTTTGGATAGATCAGATTCACTTCTTGGGTCATGTTATCTCAGAGACCGGAGTATCGGTAGACCTAGAGAAAGTGAGAGCATTATTTTCCTGGGTGCAGCCGAAGAATGTCTTTGAGGTGCATATTTTTCTAGGGCTGGCTGGATACTACAGACATTTCATATAGGACATTTCACGCTTAGCAGAACCGCTAACGGGTTTTACTAAGAAGGGTGTGAAGTTCTTATGGTCATATTCTTGTCATCATCATCATTATTTCCTTTATTGATCACATGAAAGGTACAAGAAAAAAGGGGCCAAAGAGAAACTGACAGGGAGATAGAGTCATTGTGTATGGGTCTCGGCAGTTGAGACCACATGATAGGAACTACCTGAAGCATGATCTCGCATTGGTTGTAGTTTTTCATGCCTTATGTTTTTGGAGACATTATCTTCTGGGAGAGCATTTTGGGGTTTTCACCAACCACAAAAGTTTCAAGTACATCTTCACTCAGCGTGATCTGAATTTGAGATAGCGGGGGTGGGTTGAGTACCTTCAGCCTTTTGACTTTGAGCTTTCCTACACGCCTGGGAAAGGAAACGTGGTAGCTGATGTGTTGAGTAGGAGGACTCAGATACAGGCAGTTCAAGAGGACAACAGTGAGTGGAAGCTTATGGCTCTGTTCTCAGAGATGCATTTGGAGGTGCATGACAGACAGGGGAAGACTTTACTTTCTTCTGTAGTTGTTACCTCTACCCTTCTTGACCGAGTGCGAATGAGGAAACTATCAGATTATGAAGGTCTAGTCCTACGGGAGAGTGTGTCAGGATAGGACCCTATTCCCGAATGGACTATAATCAAGGATAAGATCTTGCGTTTCCAGGGGCGCATATGGGTGTCAGCAGACATACATGAGGAGTTGATACGGGACTCTCATTCCTCAGTTTGGGCAGTTCATCCTGGTGTCACCAAGATGTATCGTGATCTACACCATCGGTATTGGTGGCCAGGTATGAAGAGGGACGTGGCGGGTTTCGTCATGAGATATTCCACCTGTCAGCAGGTGAAGGCGGAGTATCAACGACCAGCAAGGCTTTTGTAGTAGTTACCCATTCCCGAGTGGAAGTGGAATGATGTCGCGATAGATTCTGTGACAGGTTTACTGAGGTCGCCTCGAGGGAATGATGCAGTTTGGGTTGTCATTGATAGACTCACGAAGGTTTATCACTTCTTGATGATCAAGGTGACCTTCAGTGTTGATGAGCTGGGACGGTTGTACATCTGTGAGATTGTACGTCTGTATAGAGTTCCACATT
This sequence comes from Viscum album, assembly GCA_963277665.1. Classification (NCBI taxonomy): domain Eukaryota; kingdom Viridiplantae; phylum Streptophyta; class Magnoliopsida; order Santalales; family Viscaceae; genus Viscum; species Viscum album. The sequence goes on along the minus strand of OY728134.1, from coordinate 595,372,620 downwards.
CCATCATTTCAGACAGGGATGCACGTTTTACTTCTCAGGTCTGGCAGGGGCTACAAAAAGATTTGGGTACACAGGTGCTTTTGAGTACAGCTTACCACCCCCAGACTGATGGCCAATCCGAGCATACGATTCAGGTGCTTGAGGACATGCTCTTAACATGCATCTTGGATTTTGGAGGTTCTTTGGAGAAGCACATACCTCTAGTTGATTTTGACTACAATAATATTTTTCAAGCAACTATTCAGATGGAACCTTATGAGACTTTGTACGGTAGGCCATGTCGATCACCCTTATGTTTACTGGAGGTAGGAGAGACAGCTTTGTTGGGACCTCGTCTTGTTTAGGAGACCACAGAGTAGATAGAGTTGATTTTGAAGAGGATGGATACTGCACAATCTCGACAGAAGTCTTATGCTGATCAGCGGAGATGACCTCTGGAGTTCGAGGTCGGGGATCAGTTTTTCCTATGTGTCACACCAAGGTTGGGACACAAGAGGATTAGGAGACAGGGTAAGATTTCATCAAGGTACGTCAGGACATTTGAGGTGTTCTAGAGAGTTGGGCCAGTTTCCTATCGGTTGCAGTTACCTAAGAGGTATCGTTCTATGCACGACGTTTTTCATATTTCTCATCTTCGACGTTACTATTTAGACTCATCTTATGTCTTTCAACTTGAGGTGGTTGAGCTCGAAGTGGATGCGTTTTTCGAGGATCATCCTATCTGGATTGTTGATCACAGTACAAAGGTTATCTGTGGATGGTTTATTCCTCTGGTACGAGTGCTATGGAAGCATGGGCGGGTATAAGACGAGACTTCGGAGAGGGAGGTCAATGTACGAGCATAGTGGATGGATCTATTCAGAGCTTCTTCTTCTACGTCGCATTATGGAAATTCAGGTATTAATTTCTTTAAGGGGGGAAGTTTATAAGAACCTGGACCTTCCTTTTTGGTATGTTTTCTTCTTCTGGATGTTTTTGAGAAAAAGGGGAAGTTCTAGAAATTTTTGAAGTACATGTCGTGTACTAATTTTCCACAGGAGGCTATGTGCTAGCCATGTCATGTCCACACACACGACTGTGTGGGGGTGACATGGAGGCCACCTAAATTGGAGTATGAAAAAGGAGAGTACACACCGTGTATTTTTTTTTCATTAAATTGACCGGGGACATGTCTAATCACCAGAACATGCTTCTTCAAGGTCTCGTTCAGCAGAGAGCTTCCGTACGGTCATGATCATTCTCCAAGCCCCCAAGCCTTTGTCCGATCTCTGATTTGACCATCATCAATTGCATTAGGATCGCCTCGGTAAGCTCTTTTTTCTCATTGATCCTTGTTTCATGATTCGTCTTCTTTATCAAGTTATCCTCTATTTAACCTTTTAGGCATTTTGTAGATCTTTGAATTTATAAGGAGATTAAAGCCTTGAGGTTAACATATAGTGATATTCTAATGCCAAGGTAGGTGGTTTGTGCCTTTCTGTTGAAAGTATTTGAGTATTATGTGCAATTTTGACCAATACCCTTGGATGGGTATTGCGTGTTTACTGTTTTTCCCCTGTTGATTTCCTTCCATGCTTGTATGCTTGTGTAGAGGTTATTTGGATATGAATAGGGTTCATTGCTGTGCTTTGGATGTTTTGCCCATGAATGTTATGTTTACAAACGTTTGGTCTGGCTTAGCCTTTGGCCGCCTTGCCTGTTTTCCATGCCTATTTATGTTGGGTGGAGAGTTTGTATTCTAACATGCTTGATATATTTTAGACTATTTAGCTAAGTAGTTTTGTAGGTTTACTTGGTCGTATTGCATTGTTATGCTTGTTGACCTACATAGGGTCATGAGAAACTTTTATAGTAGACTATAAGTGGAATTGACCAAGTGAGCTTCCTCAGAGAGTCTTTGAGCACTTTATACTGTAAGGAGAATTAACCGAGTGAGCTTCCTTAGAGAGTCCTTGACTACCTTAGACTATAAGGGGAATTGATCGTGTGAGCTTCCTCAGAGAGTCTTGATTTACCTTAGACTATAAGGGTAATTGACTGAGAGTGATTCCTCAGAGATTCTATATATATTCTTATAACTAAACTAGAGAGGACAGGTTGTGTGCACTTCCTATAGGGTTACCATGCTTGTTTAGTTTCTTTTGATATGTGGAATTGTCTTCTGCTGAGTATTTCTTGTTTACTGCTTCTTTACTTTTATCTGCCATATATTCACCGACTGTTAGGCACAAATCTTTGGGTGGTTTCCTACTGGGATTTAGTCTCACACCATGTTTGGGCCATGCTTTTGTGCCCAAATAGATTATATTGATACAGGTATAGATAAGGGCAATCACCCTTCTACTTCAGGTACTTGACATGCTGTGGAGCTAGAGAGGACGAGACCAAGCTTAGGCTTATGATGATGTGGAGATGATTACTATTTTTCTTTTGTACTTGGTTTAGTATTGTATTTCAGCATTGTGCTTTGTTTGGATTCTTTCCTAGACATATGGATCACGTATCATTTATATATATGTGATCCAGTTTATTATTTCCAGTCTTCCCTTATTTACCTTTGTATGGATTATTACTGCTTCTACTATTGTATGTATTTGTTTACTTCTGTTGTGTACTCTTCCAATGAGGGCATAGTTTCCCCACTACCACACCCAAGGCCCACGCTACTAGTCGGCAGCCTCTGGAATTTGGGAAAATGCGCTTGAGACTATCTGACCAATTGTGTATGGGGTGCCTCTGGGTGGATTACGGAATCGAGACCTTACAAGCCCCCCCTGGACAGCCCCCCTCCCCTGGACACCCCCACCCCCACCCCCTGGACACCCCCTACCCCCTTGGACAGCCTTCCAACCCCTTGGACACCCCCCCCCCCCCGGACACCACCCCACCACATGGACACCCCCCCCCCCTTCACCCCCCTGGACACCCACACCCCCATGGACATCCCCCCACCCACTGGACACCTCCACCCCCTGGACACCCCCACCCCACTAGACACCCCCTTCCCCCTTGGACACCCCCCCCCCAACCCCCTGGACATCCCCCCACCCCCCTGGACCCCACCCCACCACCTGGACACCCCCTCCCCCCACCCCACCTGGACACCCCCACCCCCATGGACAACACCCCCACCCCCCTGGACACCTCCCCACCCCCTGGACAGCCCCCCCCCCCCCCCCACCCCCTAGACACCCCCACCCCCATGGACAGCCCCCACCCCCCTGGATAGCCCCCCCCCCCATGGACACCCCCCACCCCCTAGACACCCCTACCCTTTGGACAGCCCCCCAACCCCCTGGATAGCCCCCCACACCCCCTAGACACCACCCTACCACCTTGACACCCCCCCCCCCCACCCCCCTGGACACCCTCACCCCCATGGAGAGCCCCCCACCCCCTAGAACCCCCCCCCCCCCGGACACCACCCTACCACCTTGGATATGTATAAACCATTAGAGCCTCTACCCCATGTCACATTACCCCTTACTACAGCATGGCATACCACATTATCCAAAAATTCAAATATCATCTGAATTCACCCATGCCTATGAACAACAATACCATATTCAAAACCTAAAACATGATTTTATTATATAGAGGTTATTACCTTATGAATTCTAAATTCAATTATGTATGTGTTATAGATAATTCAATATTGTATGTATTCAATTCAGAATTTTGTATTGCATAGGGTAATTGCTCTAAATTCTGAATTGAATTCTTTGTGTATTTAATTAACTTCTGAATTGTGTGTTAATGTTGTATGGGTATACTTTTTGTATGTGTATACTTGATGTAATTACTTTATGAATTATGTGTTAATTCAGTATGTGTGTACTGGGTAATTAAATACAGAACTGCAGGTATGTCTGTATTGAGAACTGGTGGAAGTGCGTTGCTGTAGGTGCATAGGGGGGAAATCCTGCTGCTACTGCAGGTGCATAAAGGTTATTCCAATGGTTTAAAACTGTTGGCATATGTTTTAAAAGAAAACATATACCAATAGTTTACATGAAAATGTTGGTATATGTATATACCAACGGTTTACAAACAGTTGGTATAGATTTTATACCTGACTTTTCCCAATGGTTTGTGAGGAACTGTTGGTAAAAGTCTATGCTAATGGTTTGGAAACTGTTGGTATAAACACGGATTTTTATATTTTCAATGGTTTTAAATCATTGTTAAATATTTATACCAATAGTTTCTTGTAACCGTTGGTATATAATCCATTAAGAACGCATATCCTAACAGTTCTTAGAGAACCGTTAGGATATGTATATTCCCACGGCTCCAGATCCAATGGTTTGGAAAACCATTGGTATAGTTTATACCAACGGTTTTCTGGCCTTTACCAACAGTTTGAAACCTTTGGTAAAAAATAAGTTTCCAGTAGTGCGAGTAGGGTGTGATATAAATTCCAAGTAGGGTCTCACCAAGGGTTCCATAATAAGATTTCAAAATAAATTTACTAAATAAAGCTTTCAATTTCAAATAAACAAACATGGAATTTCCAAAATACATTTAAAAAACTTGATTTACATTTCAAATGATGGAAAAATTTCAATAAATAGTTTAAAAACATTTTATATAAAACCATCTATATAAATACATAAGGCATATGTAAAATAGTTTACAAATAATGGAATATATAACAAATAATCACAAACAATAAACATGGTCGTCTTCTAAGATGTAGGATAGTTCCAGGTTCTGGGATTCTCTCACACTCAAATAGTCATCATGGAAATATTTGTATACATGTCCCTGAGACACTAGTCAAAGAGAACTCCTCACCATCTCATCAGGGATGTGACCTACTTCATATGTATTTTTACTATTGTAAAGCGTTAATAGTGTGTTATCCAAAATAAATCACTAACTACATAGACTTTCATGTTCTCTAATAATAATTGGCAATAGGAAATTTATTTCAAAACATTTCAAAATACAATTCAACCCATTTTTCTATTTCAATATGCTAGTTTCCATTTAAAAACCAAAATGGGTTTTTAATAAAATCCTACCTCTTTCCTAGATAAAACCATCAGGTTTCTATCAAAACAATTTAATCCATTTTTATAGAATAAAAATTTGAAATAAATTTCAAAATTCAATTTTACAATTTAAATTCCACAATTCAATTTCATAAATTTCAGTCAATTTCCACAAACTCACCCCAATTCAATGGAGTTGGGGGTTTTCACAATTTCATGCCAAATCTAATTCAAAACCCCAATTTGATGGAATTGTTTTTTTAATAAAATAATTTAAACTAATTAAATTTAAATCAAGTAATTTAGGGTTAAAATTATTGGAAAATATTAAATAGAACCACCTACCATAGATCACGGGATCACACGATACAACTTCTGCAATAGGAATCCCATGAAGAACGTCAAAAACAAAGATTCAATAATCAAACCTATATTCAAGATCTAAGAAAATGAATATTAGATACTCCAATAACAAAGAGATCCAATAAACCCTAGTAAGGATAGAATGAGAGCTGGAGATAGAGAACAGGAAGAGGAACCATACCAATAAAGGATCAGACGAAGATCGCCTAGCTTCGATCCACCTTGGAAGGGGTTTGGAGGATCTAAAATTGATCCTTGAGATCCCTATCAACCCTGGAAAATGTAATAGGTTAGTTAGGGTTGAGCGGGGTTCAAAATGGGGTGTTTGAAAAATTTTAATGAATTTTCAGATTAATTAAAAGTCACATGCATAATTAGCTAGGCAGGGCTGCATGGTTAGATAATATATGTGCCCTAACCATGCACCCCCTACTGTAGGGTTACATGAATTATCCTTGGTGGTTTCACAGTTTTTCAAACCATGCTCTAACCGTGCAAACCCTCACTACTTTGTTCTACACCATCAGGGAACACGATTAAGGAAAAACATGCACCAACCATGAACAACCCAAAATACTTTCAAAATTTCCAAAATTTTACTTGGAATCTCCCTAAACTAAACCAAAACAAAACATGTTCAAAATAGGGGATTATGAGTACATAAAAATAGTAATAGGATTTTATAGGTCCCACCACCTCTGGTGCATGGTCGTAATCACCTTTTTGGCATACGACTCCAGGTTGTTGTGGTGGCATGATTCTATAATGAAAACACACATCTCATAATAGATTTTAATAGTTGAAGTAATTATTGATTATTATCTAGGACAGGTACACATCCTTCTTATGAAAATATCACACCTCTCTTCCATATCCAAAATCTAGGTCTAGGTGATAAGAAAACCATAACAGGATATAAGAATATAAGAAGCACTCCCATCTACCCACTACTAAGGCCAAGTTCAGGTCTAGGTCTTATATCAGGTGATAGAGGTTCTAGTATATGGAGTTTCAATTGTAATTTATAAAGGAAAACACCCTTTACTTTACAATTAGAATCCCTATTTAGTGTTAATTGTTTTAATTTAAGATTTTAATCTCATTTTAGTTCATGATCTTGTATATATAATATTGATATCACAGTCTAAATCCAGTAGGTCCAGAACCCACAACATGGTATAATTGGATAATTAAGGTTTCATCATTAATATATGTGTAAAAACACCATTTATATTGATGTAGTAACTTTAATTAATCCAATTATATTTTCACTATAATAAATTTTAGTACATCTCAATATATAATAATCAGGTACTAACTATATACAGTAGGAAAATGCCAGCAGAAAGTAGACATGGCAAGGAAAAATTCATGGAATATTAGTCCTGAGTGTCTATAATGATTCATGAGATTCAAATTCCTTTCCTTAATAGGATAAGAACCAAGTTTTTATCAATAACATTAATAATAATAATATCACAAAGCATGTGTTTAACCAAATGGTGAAATCATATCAACTATAATAGGTGTAATACAATAATAGCAATAACTCATTCCAGGTAATTTGGCTTTCCCCTATATGTGGGTTAGATGCTCTGATGCACATGCTCAGTACCAAATTCCATTACCTCCTAGTTTTTTTGTCTAATACCAAAATAGTAAGACAAAGGAAAAAATTATTCGGATAACACATTGTAACATCCTGACACGGGATCCACTTAACCAGTGCCCCTATCCAGTGGGTCACATGACCTCAAGCATGACTTCCCATATGCCAGAGGCTGCTGACTAATAGTGAGGGTGTAAGGTGGTACAGTGTGGATATTATAACCTTATATCAGAGTGGAATAGTAGATATAATAAATAAATATACAATATTATAATCATGATATAATATATGGAATAGTTTAAAGGATATATAATAATCAACTTTAGAAGAGTAAATAACCAAATAGCAATAATAATAAACAAAATACCAAAGGGTGAGTCGTATATAAAATGATGTCACATCATACTGATATACAAAAAAGGGGAATAGTGTACATACATATACATCATTCTATAAAAAAAATACCAAAATAACAAAATACTTCTCCACTTTCATCATGAGTATATGCTCAGCCCTCTGCTCCCATGCTCCATGCTATAAGTAAAATGAATCAAGAATCTGTAACATGGTACTTTCCCTTATCCATACCTACATATATGAGGTCTCCTCAGGTACCAAAGGTGGCCTAAGTAGGGTGTGAGATAATCTCAATAGGTCACCATTGACAATGTCTAGAAGTAATGTATCCAGTTTATATAGAATAGTAGTGTGCAGATATAATGGATAATAGATAAAGATGAATAAATAAATATCAGTCATCTCAGGTTCTATTAGGAAACCTATCATACTCTACCTACTTTATCATATGGAGGAATATATCTGCTCTGAATACCATATATATATAAATAATATATATATTTATATACTATATACATGTATATACACTAAGTATGTGAGGAAATAAGTAGGCATATACATGGATATTAGGTTCTAGCTGGACCCAGGGTGTAACTAAGGTGTCCATAACTAGTCTAATGAGCTATAGGATCAAGAAAGGGTGTATTCCCTGAATCTCAAATGAATGTGAGACATCTTGACTGTCCTTCGAGATAGGTGGGTTGAGACATCATTCCCAACACCTGATACGGAGGAATGTGTAACATCATACCCATCGCCAAATAAAGATATAACGGTGTGAGTCATCATGCCCAACACCCGATGTAAGGGAGAGTAAAATTTCATTCTCAACATGTCCCTTATCTATCATTTAATAGCCAATAGCAATGGCATGCTCATAATAATAATAATAACCATGAGGTATCACCTCTAATACATTTATAGTCATCAATCCCAATACAACCAAGGGTTTTACAATTCATATAATCCATATATAAAAACATGAATCACTTGGTGTGGACTTTCCACCCACTATCATTCTTTTAAATTAATTCAATTAATTAATTAAGAAATGAAGTTCTATCTCAAGATAAATCTTAACACTTAGAAGTTGTTCCGGTTCATTGAGAAATTATATAAAAGTGGAAAAACCATTTCCAAGACAAGTTAAACCCATAGGCAGTGTTTGATCATTTAAAAATTTCAGCATAAGAAGGTAATTTAATTTATCACACACTATGGGGTGGAAAAAAAGAGGTAGGAAACCTCTAAACATTTAAAAAGGGTCTATGAGAGCATAACATCATGTGTATATTAATTTAAAAAGGAAACACATTTTTTAGGCGATGTGTGGAAATGTTTGGCATGTCGCACATCGTTGAAATCTATGAAAAAACTAAAACTTTTGGGAAATAATTCTAGACCACCTACCTTAGGTCCATATATGACTCCTCATATAATATCATATTTGAATTTTAATTTGAATAAAAGAAATCAGAGAAGTGGGCCAACACCTTGAAAATAGGGAGAATTGAGCTCCTACCAAAATAGCACAAGAGATGGGAAGAAAAACTAAGATAAAAAGAAATATGATTGTATATATTATTGATGCAGAACCAATGTTATATACTATGTTCAAATAATATTCCAAAAGACTGAATGGAATCAGAGCCTAGCCATGGAGGAGGTAGATTCTATGAGAGAGGAAAAGGAGCTCCTGCTGTAACACCCGAGACTTTTATAAGAAATGTTTTGTTTTTAGGTTATATACATCATCAAAGGAATATATCACTACACACAACACTATCTTGGCTTACTTTACACGCAATCGTGGCCTTCCTCGATAGCTTGCGTCGAACGCAATACCGAGTTTCACTAAACAACGATATGCTATTAAAATATTATTAAAACTAGCCGTTATGAATAGTAATAACCACTTTTGGAAATTTTATAAATTTTATTTTTCAAAATGGACTTCATTTTTGGATTCGGAATATCAAAATTAGCCTAGGGTGAAATTTTGGTATTTTTCTGAAAACTTTCAATTTTTGATGAATAGTGAAAACACTAGGTTACTATTTAAAAACCGACTTTTTATTTAAATAATTATTTATTTTATTTAAATTTATTTTAGGTTAAAATTGATACATAATACCTATATAAGTTCAATGTAATTCATTGGAGTAATTTTTTAATAATTTTAGATATATAAAAATTTTATTGAACTTTTCACCGTCTTTTACACACCTCCTAGGAGAATTTACAAATTTACATAAAACTTAATTTTACCGCTTCTATGAGTGGAATTTCAAAATTCTGAGAGACACGGTTGATGTCATTAAGTAAAATGTGGTTCAATGAGATGAAAATATTTTTTGGTGAATAGTAACTTTTTACTATTATTTACCACGGTTAAAAGTAAATAGGGTAATTAAGGGTAAAAATGATATTATTATTACCCTAACACATGTCCTAATTCTATTGGATAAGTGTAATTTGACCAAAAACAACCTTAGGAATAAAATATGACCATTTAGGCCCACTTGGATTAGATTAGGACATTTATTATTAATTTATTTAAAGAAGGGTTAAAATAGTTAAAATCAAAGTTTAATAACTAATTAATTTTTAATATAGGTTTATACATAAGATAAATTCGACTATAAATATTCATTAGAACGCTAAAACGATTTCATACATAATGGTATTTTATTTTTAATTTTTAGACATTAAATAATTTAATTTATTTATGACACAATGATGATGCAGTAATTATCTTATTAAGGAAATATTAACATAATCGATGTTATAAATACCCAAATAAAAGTAATTTGAGACTTTTTATGAATTCCAATGATTTTATAGGTTAATATGACATGTTAGTATTGATTTAATTAACTTTTTTCTAACTAATAATTCTGTTATGATTTTCACAAAAATCAATTACTAAATAGTGTCAAAATTGACATAAATAGTTTTTAAAACAAATATTATATTATTAATTGTTATTTTATTCCTAAAAATCTAAGGTTCGTCCAAATGACTTAGATAAGGTTATATATATTAATAATAAACAACTTGGGGTTCTTTTGGCTTGTTATAGTTAGTTTATTAACCTTATAGTGTAGGAACACAAGAAGACACAGTAAAAGTAAAATTATTTAACTTAAAATTAAATCTAAAAGATAAGGTTAAAATAGGAACCTAAACTTGTCTAAATTATATTGGATGAGAGGATTTAGACCCATACCCACCTTATCTTCTAAATAAATCAATTTGGAGCTATTTAAAACCGAATTTGGCTTTATAATAAAATAATATTTTTAGTTTTTCCAAAGGAGCCCCTCTCCTCCCTTATAAAAGGGCACCTCCTCCCCCTCTTCCTCACACCACTTTGAGCCTTCAAGCTCATCCAACCCCTGAAAATTTCTCCTCTACACATCCCTAGAAACATCCTAGAGGTCCTGGTCTTCTTCAAAGACCAATTTTAGTACCCTAAAAGGAGGTCTCAAAGAAGCGCTTCAAAGAAGAGGTAATGTCCGTTACCGATTCTTTCAACTTTATTTCTTCTTCCACTTCTTCTTATTTAGTTGTTTCATTATGAATTAATAACATCAGTATCACTCATATACGGATATCTTATTATAAGTATGAAACAACCCTATTTCACCATATATCCATCCTACGGAAAATGAAATCACCGCACGTGCATACGTACGGAATACCGTCTCCACGCCGTGGTGTAATCTATTTTCCACCACCACCTTACTTGGATGGGTATAATGGTGTAAAGAATAAATATATATGATTATTGTAAAGTGATATTGATTCTTAAATAGTATACATACACTCCAATACAATTCCATGATCATGGGAACGATATCATCGTTCATGCGTATGTACGGAATACCGTCTCCACGATGTGATGCGACTCGTTATACATGATTTTCATTAGATAATGATTACATAAATGAATTGAGTGAATAAATATGATATATATTACACTAATACCATTATTTAAATTAGGTATCTATAACCTAAAAATAATAATAAGAATTTATTCGACAAAACACGCATAAGAACAAAAAGTAATAAACACCCAAATAACAAGTAGCAATGAAATATTACTAATAATAAGATTAGAATATGACCATATATGATATCATAACAATGATTATGATTCTGTAATAATTCAATGACATTATTTAAATCATTATACAGGAGTTTCGGACACTTACGAAGCAAATCGGACCTAAGGTAAGGTAAAATATCACAATCTCATTTTATCCGAGATTGTTTATACTTTGGTATTTACTGGGGTGTATTTTATCATCCACATCCATGTTTCTTCAATATGTAATATTATTTCCATCCACCTACAATTTTTTAAATCCAATTTTACCCTTCGGTGAGTTTTTAGTATGAGATACGAAAGGAATCTTTCGTCGTTTTTCATACGAGGTACTTTTTGACGTTTCCGACAAAAGTACGAGAAGAATGTTTTTTTAAATTATACGGCATGAATGGATTTTTAAAACATTATTTCCAAGAAGCTTACTTTACAAGTTTTCAAGTTAATTTTTAATCAACTTATTTTAGTTTATAATTGTATAACATGTTAAGAAAGGAAAAGTGTTTTTGAAGTAGAAAGGATATTTTTCTCAAGAATGGAGTTCAAGTGTTTTATCAAAATTATTTTCCATCTAAGATAATATAGGGTTCTATTTCTATCCCTATTATTACATTGATTTGATTATGTTGTGATGGAAATATTTTTATGAATTCCTTTATCTTATATGAATTGTTTTATGATGTCATGATGTTTAAGATTCCCATTTTTATTACATGGGTTATGCAATGATGTATGATTTATGATTTTGTGGCACACATAAGAATGGTATCATTATGAGATGGGTGGGACCTATATCTCCCTCCAATGCATTGGGTAAAGATTTTATATCTCATGATATAGACATGGCTGGAACGACAGGTTAAACCGGTTTAGTGAAACAGGACTGAAACGAGGAATGAACTCGGTTCAGAAATGGACTTTGTCCACTGAGATAGTCTTGGAAATGAGTATTAACTAATAAGAAATGATTCTATATGATTATGTGTGTATGCCACAAAGTTTCATGTTTTAAGTTATGATTATTGTGATTACATTTCACTACCATGATATATCCCATGTTATGAAATTATGATCTCTTTTTCAGGGTAAGATTTCCAAAATGTTACGTTCTTATGAATATGATGTGATTGATATTTCTTTTGTTTACCCTTGCTGAGAATTTGAGCTCACCATTTTGTATGTTTCTTTCCCCAGGTTAGGAAGAAGGTTATTAAGTAAGATATTCCAAAAGGGACTATAGATATGATGAAATAAATGGGAGACAGTGTAGACGCTTTATGAACCAGTTGTTTATGTTTCCCAGTTTCTAAAGACACTATACCTATAGGGTCCTTTCCTGGTTTTGTTATATGTTGTAATAAGTGTGCTTCAATTATGAAGTAATAACAATGTATGTAAAGTATGGGTCGCTATAGTTGGTATCAGAGGAAAGGTATTGTCAACCTTTGGAAACTAGGATGTGAAAGCCTTAGTAAGAATCCTAAGGATAAGTCTAAGCATAGAACACAATCTTAGTGTTTTAGAAATGTCCATTAATAACCTAGGATAAGACCTTAAGTGTGAAATTTTATTCTTTATTATGTGGTTTTCCTATTATAATTAGTGTTTCTCACACTATTCTTCTTGGTTTTAGTCAATGGCTGGAACCCGAAGGAACCGTGTTAATGCGGAATGTGACGCGCAATGCAATGATTTTCCCCCTAAGCAACCAAAAGTTATGGGAGCTGGAATGAAAAATCTTGTAGCCATGTTCACACAAATTTCTCAAGCTACGAATCATGCAGGACTTCCAAATGAGCAAAGTAAGAATCAACATTTTGTCGAATCCTTCATGAGGCAGCGTCCACCTTCATTCAACGGGTATTCTGATCCATTAGTGGCTGAACAATGGATTAGTACCACTGAAAAGATATTTTCAGTTCTTCAATGTTTTGAACATGATAAATTCATCTTAGCAGTGTATCGTTTGGAAGGTGATGTTGATAAATGGTGGAATCTTATCAAGAATACGAGGCCAAGAGATGAAATTGAGTCCATGGAATGGGACGAGTTCAAGAACTTATTTTTCAATAAGTACTTCCCTCATATTCTCCAAAGAAAGGTGGAGAAGGAGTTTCTTGAACTAAAGAAAAAGGATGATGAATCTGTTGGAACCTATGAAGAAAATTTTACAAGACTTGCAAGGTACGCTTCTAGTATTATTATCCAACCTGAGAGTAAGATAGATCGATTCTTTAGTGGCTTAAAACCAAGTCTTCGAAGGGCCTTAGCCATAAGGGACTTCAATAACTACAAGGAAATCGTTCGATGTGCTCTCAAAGTTGAGATGGAGATTGGAGTAACCCATCAGTCATATGGGTTTGATAAGAAGAGGAAAATGGAATTCAAAGGAAAATCTAAAGAGCACACTGAAAAGAATATGAGCTTTCCCTTATGCTCAAAGTGTGGAAAGAAACATGGAGGGAGTTGTCTTAAAGGTACAAGTAAATGTTTTAAATGTGGAAAGGAAGGTCATCGGGCATTTGAATACCGCAATGATGGGAAGAAGATGTCTAATGATGCAAACAAAGGAAGGGATACACAGAATGAACCTACTACACTTCAATGTTTCAAGTGCAAGGAGATGGGGCATTATGCCAATCAATGCCCAAATCCAAGGGTTGATGATGATGGTCAACGTCAACAAACTTTTAAGGCTAAAGACAAAGGAAAGTCACATGGAATTTCTATCAGCGATGTGGAGTATGATAATGATGTGGTAAAAGGTACACTTACCATCCACTCTAAAGTAGAAAATGTTTTATTTGATTCTGGATCCACCCACTCTTTTATTTATAAAGAATTTTCTAAGGGTATCACCATATTACCTCAACAATTAGATTTTGAGTTAGCTGCGACAACCCCTAATGGCACAACAGTCGCATCAAAAGTTTATAATTCTTCTCCGATTGAAGTTTGTGGGAAAGTGCTTCTTGCAAATCTTGTGATCCTTCCTATAGTGGAATTTGATGTGATTCTTGGCATGGATTGGCTTTCTTTATATGGATCTCATATCAATTGCCAAAGAAGGGAAGTCACATTTCATATTCCAGATCAATCTATGATCGTCTATCGATGCAAGGATGAACATAACCTTCCAGTGGAAATTTCTTCCATCTTATGGGTCTTGATTCCACTAAATGAATTTTATTTATCTCAAATGGTTGGTGAGAAACTCACGATTAAGAATATGCCCATTGTATGGGAGTTTGATGATGTCTTTCCGGAGGAATTGCCGGGTCTTCCACCAAATCGTGAAGTTGAGTTTTCAATAGAACTCGTACCGGGTGCTTTGCTATTTCAAATAAACCTTATAGAATGGCCCCAATTGAGTTGCAGGAATTGAAGAAGCAACTCCAAGAGAATCTTGATAAGGGATTCATATGCCCTAGTGCATCACCTTGGGGAGCACCTGTTCTGGTTTTTAAGAAGAAAGATGGATCAATGAGACTCTCCATTGATTATCGAGAACCTAACAAGATCACTATCAAGAACAAATATCCTCTCCCACGCATTGATGACTTATTTGACCAACTACGTGGAGCTCAATACTTTTCCAAGATTGATCTTCATTCAGGGTATCATCAATTAAGGTTCAAAAGGGAGGATATACCAAAGACGGCTTTCCGTACAAGGTATGGACACTATGAATTTATAGTGATGCCATTTGTTCTTACTAATGCCCCTGCTATCTTCATGGATCTAATGAATAGAGTCTTAAGAGACTATCTTGATCAGTTTGTGGTAGTCTTTATAGACGATATTCTTGTATATTCAAAGAGCAAGGAAGAACATGAAGATAACTTGAGAATTATATTGAAGACCCTGAGAAAGGATAAGATTTATGCCAAATTAACCAAGTGTGAATTTTGGCTTCAAAAAGTTGCATTTTTGGGTCACATGATCTCAAAAGAGGGGATATCTGTGGATCCAGCAAAAATAGAGGTTATCGAAAGATGGTCGAGACCAACAACAGTAACTGAGATCTGAAGTTTTCTTGGTTTGGCTGGATATTATCGACGTTTTGTGAAAGATTTCTCATGATTATCTAATCCACTCACCAAGTTGACTTGGAAAGGAGTTAAGTTTGTTTGGATGGATGTGAAGAGAATTTCAAGGAGTTGAAAAGAAGGTTATCCGGTTCACCTGTACTCACACTTCCTTGTAGTGGAGAAAGGTTTGTGATCTACAGTGATGCATCCCAGAAGGGATTGGGGTGTGTTCTTATGAAAAATGATATGGTGATAGCTTATTCCTCACGACAGTTGAAAATACATGAGAAAAATTAACCAACTCATGATTTGGAGTTAGCTCTGGTGATCTTTGCATTAAAGATTTGGAGGAATTATCTTTATGGAGAAAGGTGTGACATTTATACTGATCATAAAAGTTTAAAGTATATTTTCACACAAAAGGATCTGAATATGAACCAAAGAAGATGGTTGGAGATGATTAAGGATTACGACTGCTCAATTCATTACCACCCTTGGAAAGCAAACAAGGTGGCAGATGCATTAAGTCGACAAGACCATGCCAGTTTATCCATGATGAGGATCAAAAAAGATCCAACATTTATGGATTTACAAAGGATGGATCTTGGAATTATAATGAAAGGGGAAAATCATATCTTTCTCAAATGAATGTTCAACCATCTATACATGTGAAGATTAAAGAGGCACAAAAAGAAGATGTAGAGTTACAAAAGAAGGTGAGAAATGTTCCTGAATTCAACCTTGATTGTGATGGGATAATAAAGTTCAGGAATCGGGTTTGTGTTCCTCCCATCCCCGAATTAAAGAAGGAGCTACTGGATGAGGCTCATAGTTCTTCATTCTATATTCATCCTGGAAGCACGAAGATGTATAGGGACCTGAAAGAGTACTTCTAGTGGGATGGCATGAAAAGAGATGTTTCTGAATATGTCTCTCGATGCTTGGTTTGTCTGCAAGTTAAAGCTGAGAGACAGAAGTCTAAGGGGATGTTACAACCATTACCCATACCCGAATGGAAATGGGAAAACATCACTATGGACTTTTTCACAGGACTTCCTAAAACATCCAAAGGCAATAATGCTATCTGGGTCATAGTTGATCGCCTTACAAAGTCCGCACACTTCATTGCTATTAGAGAGGATTTCTCTCTGGATCAGCTTGCCAGGATATATGTAAAGGAAGTGGTAAGATTGCATGGAGTACCACTTTCTATTATATCTGATCGGGATCCGAGGTTTACCTCAAAGTTCTGGCGAATTCTTTAGCATACACTGGATACAGAGTTGAGTTTCATCACTGCTTATCATCCTCAGACAGACGGTCAGTCTGAGAGAACAATTCAAACTCTAGAAGATATGTTGAGAGCTTGCTCTATGGATTTCAAAGGTGGTTGGGATCAACACCTACCATTGGTGGAATTTTCTTATAATAATAGCTTTCACTCCAGTATTTAGATGGCTCCTTATGAAGCTCTCTATGGAAAGAAATGCAGGACTCCAACTTGTTGGGATGAAGTTGGGGAAAGAAAACTATTAGGACCTAATCTTGTTGATGAGATGGCAGAAAAGGTCTGATCTATTCAACAACACATAAGAGCAGCTTAGAGTCGACAGAAAAGTTATGCCGACAACCGAATAAAAGACCTAGAGTTTGAAGTGGGTGATAAAGTGTTCTTACGAATATCTCCCTAGAAGAGGGTCATGAGATTTGGAAAGAAGGGGAAGTTGAGCCCTAGATATATCGGTCTTTTCGAAATACTGGATCGTGTTGGAAAGGTAGCTTACCGATTGGCACTTCCACCGAATCTCTCTCAAGTTCATGATGTGTTCCATGTATCTCTCCTGAGAAAGTACATACTTGATCCTTCACATGTACTCAGCTCAGAAGTTGTACTGCTCGAACAAGATCTGTCTTATGAAGAACAGCCGATAGAGATTCTGGATCGTAGCGAAAAAGTCCTATGAAACAAGACCACTCGCTTGGGGAATGTTTTATGGAGGAACCACCAATTAGAAGAAGCTACATGGGAGCTTGAGGATATGATGAGGGAGAGGTATCCTCATCTGTTTATTACAAAGTGACGAATTTCGAGGGCGAAATTCATTTTAAGGGGGGTAGAATGTAACACCCGAGAATTTTATAAGAAATAATTTGTTTTTATGTTATATACATCATCAAAGGAATATATCACTACACACAACACTATCTTGGCTTACTTTACATGCAATCGCGGCCTTCCTCGATATCTTGCGTCGTACGCAATACCGAGTTTCACTAAACAACGATATGCTATTAAAATATTATTAAAACTAGCCGTTATGAATAGTAATAACCACTTTTTGAAATTTTATAAATTTTATTTTTCAAAATGGACTTCATTTTTGGATTCGGAATATTGAAATTATCCTAGGGTGAAATTTTGGTATTAGTCTGAAAACTTTCAATTTTTGATGAATAGTGAAAACACTGGGTTACTATTTAAAAACCGACTTTTTATTTCAATAATTATTTATTTTATTTAAATTTATTTTAGGTTAAAATTGATACATAATACCTATATAAGTTCATGTAATTCATTGTAGTAATTTTATAATAATTTTAGATATATAAAAATTTTATTGAACTTTTCACCGTCTTTTACCCACCTCCTAGGAGAATTTGCAAATTTACATAAAACTTAATTTTACCGCTTCTGTGAGTGGAATTTCAAAAATCCGAGAGACACGGTTGATGTCAGTAAGTAAAATTTGGTTCAATGAGATGAAAATAATTTTTGGTGAATAGTAACTTTTTAATTTTATTTACCACGGTTAAAAGTAAGTAGGGTAATTAAGGGTAAAAATGATATTATTATTACCCTAACACATGACTAATTTTATTGGATAAGTGTAATTCGACCAAAAACAACCTTAGGAATAAAATATGACCATTTAGGCCCACTTGGATTAGATTAGGACATTTATTATTAATTTATTTAAAGAAGGGTTAAAATAGTTAAAATCAAAGTTTAATAACTAAATCATTTTTAATATAGGTTTATACATAAGATAAATTAGACTATAAATATTAATTAGAAATATAAAAATATTTCCTACATAATGGTATTTTATTTTTAATTTTTAGACATTAAATAATTTAATTTATTTATGACACAATGATGATGTAGTAATTATCTTATTAATGAAATATTGACATAATCGATGTTATAAATACCCAAATAAATGTAATTTCAGACTTTTTATGAATTCCACTAATTTTATATGTTAATAGGACATGTTAGTATTGATTTAATTAACATTTTTCGTACTAATCATTCTGTTATGATTTTTACAAAAATCAATTACTAAATAGTGTCAAAATTGACATAAAATAGTTTTTAAAACAAATATTATATTATTAATTGTTATTTTATTCCTAAAAATCTAAGGTTCGGCCAAATGACTTAGATAAGGTTATATATATTAATAATAAACAACTTGGGGTTCGTTTGGCTTGTTATAGTAAGTTTATTAACCTTATAGTGTAGAAACACAAGAATACACGATAAAAGTAAAATTATTTAACTTAAAGTTAAATCTAAATGATAATGTTAAAATAGGAACCTAAACTTGTCTAAATTCTATTGGATGAGAGGGTTTAGACCCATCCACACCTTATCTTTGGAATAAATCAATTTGGAGATATTTAAAACCGAATTTGGCTTTATAATAAAATAATATTTTTAGTTTTTCCAAAGGAGCCCCTCTCCTCCCTTATAAAAGGCCACCTCCTCTCCCTCTTCCTCACACCACTTTGAGCCTTCAATCTCGGAAAAACCCTGACAATTTCTCCTCTACACTTCCCTAGAAACATCCTAGAGGTCCTGGTCTTCTTCAAAGACCAATTTTAGTGCCCTAAAAGGAGGTCTCAAAGAAGCGCTTCAAAGAAGAGGTAATGTCCGTTACCGATTCTTTCAACTTTATTTCTTCTTCCACTTCTTCTTCTTTAGTTGTTTCATTATAAATTAATAACATAAGAATCACTCATATACTGATATATTATTATAAGTATGAAACGACCCTATTTCACCATATATCCATCCTATAGAAAACGAAATCACCGCGCGTGCGTACGTATGGAATACCGTCTCCACGCCGTGGTGTAATCTATTTTCCACCACCACCTTACTTGGATGGGTATAATGGTGTAAAGAATGAATATATATGATTATTGTAAAGTGATATTGATTCTAAAATAGTATACATACACTTCAATACAATTCCATGATCATGGGAACGATATCATCGCTCATGCGTACGTACGGAATACCGTCTCCACGATGTGATGCGACTCGTTCTACATGATTTTCATTACATAATGATTACATAAATTAATTGAGTGAATAAATATGATATATATTACACTAATACCATTCTGTAAATGAGGTATCTATAACCTAAAAAGAAGAATAATAATTTATTCGACAAAACACGCATAAGAACAAAAAGTAATAAACACCCGAATAACAAGTAGCAATGAAATATTACTAATAATAAGCTTAGAATATGACCATATATGATGTCATAACAGTGAGTATGATTCTGGAATAAGTCGATGACATTATTTAAATCATTATACAGGAGGTTCGGACACTTACGAAGCAAATCGGACCTAAGGTAAGGGAAAATATCACAATCTCATTTTATCCGAGATTGTTTATACTTTGGTATTTACTGGGGTGTATTTTATTATCCACATCCATGTTTCTTCAATATGTAATATTATTTCCATCCACCTATAATTTTTTAAATCCAATTTTACCCTTTGGTGAGTTTTTAGTAAAAGATACGAAAGGAATCTTTTGTCGTTTTTCGTACGAGGTACTTTTTGACTTTTCTGATAAAAGTATGAGAAGAATTTTTTTTTTAACTTATACGACATGAATGGATTTTTAAAACATGATTTCCAAGAAGCTTCCTTTACAAGTTTTCAAGTTAATTTTTAATCAACTTCTTTTAGTTTATAATTTTATGACATGTTAAGAAAGGAAAAGTGTTTTTGAAGTAGAAAGGATATTTTCCTCAAGAATGGAGTTTAAGTGTTTTATCAAAATTATTTTCCATCTAAGATAATATAGGGTTCTGTTTCTATCCCTATTATTACATTGATTTGATTATGTTGTGATGGAAATATTTTTATGAATTCCTTTATCTTATATGAATTGTTTTATGATGTCATGATGTTTAAGATTCCCATTTTTATTACATGGGTTGTGCAATGATGTATGATTTATGATTTTGTGGCACACATAAGAATGGTATAATTATGAGATGGGTGGGATCTATATCTCCCTCCAATGCATTGGGTAAAGATTTTATATCTCATGAGATAGACATGGCTGGAACGGCAGGTTAAACCGGTTCAGTGAAACAGGACTGAAACGAGGAATGAACTCGGTTCAGAAATGGACTTTGTCTACTAAGATAGTCTTGGAAATGAGTCTTTACTAATAAGAAATGATTCTATATGATTATGTGTGTATGAAAAAAAGTTTCATGTTTTAAGTTATGATTATTGTGATTACATTTCACTACCATGATTTATCCCATGTTATGAAATTGTGATCTCTTTTTCACGGTAAGATTTCCAAAATGTTATGTTCTTATGAATATGATGTGATTGATATTTCTTTTGTTTACCCTTACTGAGCATTTGAGCTCACCCTTTTGTATGTTTCTTTCCCTAAGTCAGGAATAAGTTTATTAAGTAATATATGCCAAAATAGACTATAGATATGATGAAATAAATGGGAGAGAGTTTAGACGCTTTATGAACTAGTTGTTTATGTTTCTCAGTTTCTAAAGACACTATACCTATACAGTCCTTTCCTGGTTTTATTATATGTTATAATAAGTGTGCTTTAATTCTGAAGTAATAACAATGTATGTAAAGTATGGGTCGTTATACCTGCCATTGGAAATGGGAGACATAAATGAGGGTTTTTAGGTTTTAATTTCATTAAGGTAATAAATATAAAATCACCCTCCAAAATTGGGTCACATGGTCTGGACACATGGTTGGCCAAACCATGCACCAACCGTGCACCAGTTTATATCTAAGGAGGGACCCTGCACTGTCTAGTTTCATGGTTTAGCTAACCATGTGCAAACCGTGTGCGAAGACACTATCAAGATGTATGAAATTTTCACATGGGCATGCGTCTTCGCTCTCATGGTTTCATATAACCATGAATCCCCATATTTATTTATTAAAAACACGGTTAGGGGGAACCATGTGGGCTAGGCTGCACGGTTTCTACTGACCGTGCAACTCAGTTTGTTTCTCCAAATTTCAAGGCTTCGGGCTCCGAACAATCCCCAGACACCCTTGTGAACTCTATGACTCCACTAAGTACCATTAAAATGGCCATATTAGATAATTTAAACTGAAAAAAATTGTCTTTATTTTTGATAAAAGACAATTCGTTACACTATGTGGAAATAAAGGTCATAGAGCAACAAATTTTTAAGGAATTTGATGTCTTTTGTGTGGGAAACCTAAAGATTATATGATTCAGTTACCTCTTCTAAATATTAAATCCTAGACTATGGAAATAGCTATTAATTTAAATGGTTTATGTTTTTATGTATTATGATTCAAGAATTATATAAGTGTTATATCAATGATATTTTAGATATAAGGATCATGAAACATGTAAGGATTATTCCATAGTAGAATTTAAAAACATATGTTTAGTAGGGATAAAAAGATAATTGACATTTGTAAGATAATATTGGTGAACTTGAGATTTATTATTTGATGACAAATTGATTAAGTCATATTTGATGATGTTTATTACATTTTTTTATTTATATAATATATTCAAACGTTTGTGAAGTTATTTGAGGAATAAGAATTGTGTTAATTTTTTTAATCATATATGATTTCATGTGAGGTTAACATAAAAAGTTATGGATACCATCATGGGTTTCTAAGATTAATGTTGACCATAATTTCAAATTCATCAACACCGCCTTTTTAATGTTTTAAGTAATGGGAGTTTGAATTGATTTGAAACTTTTATTTGGTATTAGGAAGAATACTTTATTGATGTTTAAATAACCCATTGGGGTTGGTATATGATTTGATGTTAATTTAATTAAAGTCTATTGAATTATGGTATATAGAGAATCTTAATGAATGAGAAGTTATTCATTAACAAGGTGAAATTTTTAAATATATTTATAGTCAATTTAAGGATCACCTTTTAGGGTTGTATTCAAATTTGATTCATGATATTTTGGTGAAGTTCACTACATTAAAATATTATATAGTGATTTATTATGGTGATTAATGATAATTGGGAGATATTTCATTGGCTTGAGGTATTTATAACCCTTAGGTTTAACATGTGATTTAATGTGAAATATTATTTGGGAAGAATTCAATTTAATTTTTAAATATGTAAGCTAAAATATATGATATATCCTTTGAGATTAAAACATTATTTAATGTTGAGTTTATTGAGGTAATTAAGGCTATGGAGATTAATGTTGTA
The DNA here is from genome assembly GCA_963277665.1 of Viscum album. NCBI lineage: Eukaryota > Viridiplantae > Streptophyta > Magnoliopsida > Santalales > Viscaceae > Viscum > Viscum album. Next base: position 595,349,615 of record OY728134.1, on the reverse strand, counting down.
TTTATTCATATAATGGTTTATACATTTTAAGAATTATCTTTTTCAGAAAAAAAAATTATTTTTTTATTGCCTAAATATAGGGGGAATATCTTGATATACTTTTTTTATTCGTTAGATGTTGATTTTAGTGTTTCAAGAATGAAAAATTCATCTTGAATATTCATTTTTTGGAGAAATGGAATAGATTGTGGTGGAAAATGATTAAAGGATGAAATAATACTTTTCAAGTAATTATATTTATGTATTTTATTAGTATAGATGGTAAAGAAATTCCTCAACTTTGGGAAAATTATTTTAAGATAAAAAAGTTATCCTATAAACTTTATTTCGATGAATTGATTGTCTTTTAACCCCTCACTGATTCATGGTTTTGTAATTATTAAAATTATCTAAACATTGTTCTTTATCACTCTATATTAGTCCTTGGGTGTTAGTTCTATCTTTTATGTCCATGTTTCACTTCCCACAAATTTTCTTCTATTTGGAAACCTAGTTTTGTGGAGACCTGCTTTCTTCTTATTCCCTCTTTTTAAGAGGAAGTTTCATTAACCCTTTTTATGACATGGGTTTTCAACAAAGAAATTTTTAAATATCATTCCCTTGATTATCTAGAATGGTTTAAAATTATGAGGATGAAATTTAATAAAGTGGGGAGAATGTAACACCCAGATATTTTAGAATAAGAACACTATGTTCGATAGCAAACAAGATATACAACACCAAGCCAAAAAAACATGAAATATTCTTATTTAAATATGACGATTATAACCTAACTGTTTTATTATTGGGTATAAATAGGATTAATTTCTCTATAAAAAATATATAAATTTCCATCTCAATATAATTTAATTGATATATTTTTAGTAAATAATCACTCATTTTCTAGTAAAGTCATTTTATTTTTAAAACAAAAATTTATTAATGTTTGTCAGAAAATATTATAATTAATTTATGAAATATTTATAAATTATATTAGATAAAAAGGATGTAATTTTTTTATCATTTAAAAATTATCATAAGATGAAGTTTTTAGAATTTTTTGAAAAGTATGACTTTTCAATGAATAGTAAAAAATAATGATTTTTACTGAAAACTATATTTTTATTTCAAGAAAGTAAAAATTTCCATTTTTTTATAAAATGGTTTCAAAGTAAATATATTTGTCTTTTTTTTAATGATCCAATTAAGTTAATTCGAATCAATTTTATGTTTATTTTGTTATAAAAACATTTTTATATGTAAAAGACATATTTTATAAAAAAAACTATTTTTATGAGAATAATGTATCTTTCTCTTAATAAATCAAATTCATCGCTATTAATGAATGATTTTAATGAAATATATACATTATATATTCAATAAAAAAATTAACATTCATACAATATTTATACTATGAATGGGATAAGAATAAACTAGTTTTATGCTTAGAAACTGTATTTTTCTAAAAGCAGTTTTTGTCACGTTCTACGCACTTATTTTAAAATTAGTTTATTCAACTTATATGTATTGAACTTGATAAAATGTATTCCATATTTTTAATCATTATTTTTAAATTAGTTAAATATTCCCCTCTTATTTTTGGTGAACATGAATAATAACCATGGTAAAATTTATCACCTCAGTAAAGGGTAAATCGGGTTAATCTAGGTTAAAACTAAGAGATAAGTTCATAATTTGTAATCATAATTATTATTTTATGGAATTGATTTATATTTATCAACTTATTATTGAAATAAATTTGTTTAATGGACACTTTTCCATAAAAATTACCTATATAATATTTAAATTAAATGAAGTTAGAAAATGTTACTCTCTTAGTTTTAAATATCTCTTACAAGTCCACATAGGAGAAACAAGTAAGTTATGAATAAATATAAGTATATATTTTTAGATTAATGAAATTATTTTCAAGATATAAATTTATTTATAATTTTTATTAATTATATAATAACCTTAAATGTTTATGTAATACCACTGCGGTATTTCTCTAATTAATAAAAAATCTAATAAATGATTTTAAAAATATTAAAAGTGATATAATTTGAGTGATTTAATGTGTAAAAATAATTTTTTAGATGAATATTACATATTATTTTTATTTTAAATTATTATATTCTAATTCAAACTTTTTATTTATGACTTTTAAGTCAAATTAAATAAATAGTGTCTAAATTTGAAATAATGATATTTTATGAAAATATAATTTTATTAAATTACCTAAAAATAATAAAAATATTAAATTAGGAAAATTGGATAATATATGGTCTAAAATATCATCCCCTACCTATTTATAGGCCATTTTGAATCATTTTTATTGAGAATAACTTTAATATATTTCAAACCTTTAAGAAATTCCAAGAGTTCCCCTCCCCTCAATTATAAAAGGGCTCCCCTCCTTTCTATTATTAACACCACTTTGATCCTTATAGCTTGACCAAACTATAAAAATTTATATTTTAAACTTCCCTATACACATTATAGAGGTTATTTTTTCCAAAATACCAACCCTAGATCCCTTAAGAGGGTATCTAAAGAAGTCACTTCAAAGAATAGGTAATCACCTTAACTGATCACATTCTTTTTTATTCTTCTTTTACATCCTATAAATCTCTTATATTCTTCATAAAATATTAAATTTAGTATATTAAATATAATTAAATGTTATTATGATTATGAAACCACCTTTATTCACCCTCTTTCCATCAAATGGAAAGTGAAAATATCGCTTGTGTATACATATGGCTTATCATCTCCCTGTCGTGATACAATTCATTTCTCATCACCGTATTTTATGGATGGGTATTTTTATGGGTTTAATGTTTATTTATAACATATATGAAATAATTATACCTCTAAAATAATAATATCATATCTAACTTCTTACATTACAAACTTTTGGAAAACAGTAAATTCGCTCATGCGTACGTATGGATTACCACCTCCACAAAGCGATGTGATTCATTTTTAATTTTTTTTTACTTGTATGGTAATAATTATGGATTTAATGAATATATATTATATATATGATATAAAAATTATTCTATGAAGGTGTTTTATTATTTAACCTTCTTTTGTTTCATCCGTCAAAAAATGAAAACAATGTTCATGTGTACGTACGACCTACAGTCTCCATAAATGGTGTAATTAATTTATCTATATTTAAATATATGAATGAATATAGACATGTATATAATAAATATATATTATATTTATATAATTATTAAAATTTTGTACAATATTTAACCATGATCAAATTACAAGGACCAAAATTACCGAACCAAAACATACATGAAAAATGAAGCAGATGTCACCTAGAACAATGATTTTATAAAGAATGTTAATAAACAGGTGATAAAAGGTTGTAATTAAAATATATATTTTATGATTTATATGAATAATTTTCTGTAATAATTTTATAATAAATCTATATTTATTATACATAAGGTTCTAACACATATTAAGGAATTTAGTCCTAAGGCAAGGGATTTTCATCTCATTTTTATCTCTATAAGACACATGCCACCACTCATCTCTTTTATATAGTGTATATAATGACCATAAATTTATTTTATGATGCTTCTTATGAAAGTTATGTTTATTCACATATCCATATAATCTACTTATTTCATGGGTCCTATGATTTAAATGTTACCAAAGCAGTAAGGGTTTATATTACAATCTCATTTTTTATCAAGATTGTTTATGATTATGTTTTTGATGATGAAATATTATAATATACCTCTCAATAAACCCATGAATTTTATTATCCTATATTTATTTCTTGAAATTACATGTTTTATTTTTATTTTACTTAGATTAAGTACTCAATAGATCAAAAAAATTATGAAAATCAACTTTATTTCTCTCTTAAGTTGAAAAACATTTTTCTTCCATATCTATGTTTTATAAAAAAAATTAAAGAAGGTCTTTAATATTATCATTTTATTTTATAAATTAATTTTTACCCATGATTGAATTTTTACAAAATATTTTAAAAGGAATCTTCTTTTTTTTTGAATGAGGTATTTTTTTACTTTTTACCAAAAATGTGAAAAAGATGTTTTCTTTTAACTTATAAAGAATGAATAGAATTTACCGCCATCATAACCACTAAATTTTTTTAATATTAATTTACAAGTTCCCAAGGTTATTTTCAAAGAAAAAATTTTCCATGATATTTTGGAAATATTTTTATTTTAAAAGTGGTTTTCAAAGTGGAAATTTTATTTTCCTCAAGAAATATTTTGGTGATATTTTAAATGAATTTATATATGATAGCATCATTTGATGTTAATTATGATTTACTGGGATACAATCTAATGATACCATTCTTAATCTTTCTTTGGATTTTTAATGTTTATATTTAAGATATTTTTATGGAACCCATTAATTTCCCATGGGTTATGGTTTGATAAATAGATGAAATATTAATGAAACATGATTTATTTACACTGGTTATGATGTGATGATATGATGAATTTTTTATGATCTTATATGAAATATATGTATGTTTTTTATTATGTGAAGGGTGGTTACATTATAAACCAATTGTAGTGGTTAATTTATAACCAAGTATGGTGGTTACATTATAACCAAGGATGGGTGGGCCTAAAATTATGCATGCCTCCAATGCATTGGGTAATTATTGATATCTTATGAGATAAATTATACTAGAATAGGGATTGAACCTAGTTCAATAAGGTATTTTATCCCCTATGATAGTCTTGGGAGTGAACCTTGACTACTATGATGGTTTGGTGAGTGAACTCATTCCACTATGATATCCTTAGAAATGATCCTTGATGAATATGGAAATTATTTTCTATGCTTATGTGTATATTAATATTCTATGTCTTATGTAAATGTTATGCTCTCATGGATCATGTTCTTTTATTTCTTTATGATTCATATCTTATAAACTGCAAGTATTTATGCCATGAATCAATATTATGATATTTGATATGTAGGGTATGGTTTTCAAATGTTATTCTCATGTTATCATACCCTTATACTCATGTTAAGTTTAAATAATTATTGATATCTTCTTTATTTACCCTTACGGAGCATCTGATCTCACCCTTTCTTGTGTTTCCTTTCCCCAAGTTTTAAAGAAAGGTATTAATTAAGATGTGTCTAATAAGGGTGTTGGTTATGAATAACTAAGTGGGAGTCAATATAGCCCATTTATAAACCAGTTGTTTATGTGTCTAATTTTCCAAAGATACTAGACCTATATGATTCTGGCCTAGATCGTAATATTATGTATTTAATAATAATATGATAAGATGTAATATTTATGTATGAAAAATATGGGTTTCTATATCACATAGGTATACTAGATCTTCATTATGGTGGGTAGATAGATTCATGTACATGTCCTTGGTTGAGTGGTTTCAGTGTGGTCTCCTTCCACTAGGTCATAGTACTCTTGTTTTTCAAAAATCTCCAGTGTGGTCTTAGGGGTTATGATGTGGACTTATAAAAACCAATTTTCTTATAAATATCCCTTATTCCCCCAAACCCAATTTTCTATCATCCTCACCACTAAAATTCTAGGCATCCTAAAGTTTTCTTCAATGGACTTTGAATCCTCGTTCAATCATGATTACACTTCAGCTTCTAAATATCAATATGTGTTGATATGAGGTAGTATCTTCTCGTTTTTCTAGTGGTTTCTCTCTATTTTATCTAATTTCCTCCCATTTCTTCTTTCCACGTTATGGAATTTGATCTCCATCATTCTAATGGGGTTTTATTTATTTTTTTTAATGTTTTCATGCAATGATGTCCTTGGTATATTGAAGTTTCCTTGTGGGAGTAGTGATCAGAGATCCATGTTGGTGTTCCATTCAGTTTCAATAACACCGAATGTTTAAAGTAGGGGATTCATTGATTATACTATTTATTTAAATGTAATAATAAATTTATTATGTCTTATCACATTGTATGGTGGTGAAAATAAACTAATAAATATTTAACCAAATTAAATAATGAAATTATTTTATGGTTGTAGTGATCCCATGTTGTTGCTTTCCACCGTCATAATGGCTTACCTCTTCATTTTCTAGATTGTGTGTTATCTATACTATTGTTTGTATAGCATTTTTTTTTCTTAGATTAGAATTTTGATCTAGATTAAATTTTTAAATAATGTAATATATTAATTAATTTGTTTTCTTAATAACTTAAATAATAGGCATGTTCATTAAATCTAGTGTTTCTTATAATTTGATGGTAATTAAATTGATGAAAGTATGCATGTTTAATTGAATATTTTATTCCATGTTTTAGTTTAATTGGTTAAATAAACTAAAACTAGAATGCTTTTTGATAATTAATAAAGGCATGGTAATGTGATGTTCTTCCTTAAAGTTTAATGAAACTAGAATCTTATGGTAGAGAGCATGTTTTTATAATTTTTTAAATCTTGTTATAGCTGATGCCTTAGGTTACCCATAGTTGGAAGCAGTGATAATTGAAGAAATTAATTCAATATGGCATAAAATCGGTAGTTTAATAGATATAAATGTATGGGGTCATGAGTGAATGTTATTTATAAAGGCGGTATTCCTTGTGTTGGGGGTCGTGAGAGCTTATTTTCATGTGAGGGATAAATGCCTTATTTTTATGGCCTACATTTCCCTATTGTCTGTGATTTTTTGTTTTATTCATTTGTTATTCTTTATATATGAGCCATGTGGTGTGGTGTGTGCATGATATGGCTGATGAGATATTAGCGGAGAGGCATGTGGTTGTGAAATCAGTTCACACCTGTGATGGAAAGATGCGTGGGGTTATGTATGTAGGTGTCGAGGATGGAACTGAGATGAGGGAATGGGTTGAAGATGGGATTAACCATTTTTTTATTACAATATATGGGATTATTTCTTATTGAATCTATTGAAAATATGGATGGAGAAGTTTCTTATTTATCTACATTCTTTTTCCCACTGCTCGAGGAAACTAGATATTCTTGGTTGAATCTCTTGATGGTAGATTAGGTTGTTTTCCTAGAGTGCCTATAATTATGGAATGGTAATAATGTTTAATAAAACTTAACACATGGGGTTGGTGTTTCAGGAATGAAAATGATAATGATAATATTTAGAATCGGTGGACTCAGTTGGATTATGTCTGGGGGTATGAACTTCACTTGGTTGGTTAATGAAATGTTATTTTAATAATGTTAATTAATGGATAATTTATTAATTAACATGAAGTAAAATATTAAAATAAATGAATGAACTTAATTTAACTCCTTAAATGCTTGTGTGTTTAGGATATCTAGTCCCTAGCAGTGTCATTCATCTATCCGAGTGACGATAGTTTCAGTTGATCCTAGGACTGGGTTATACCCATAGTGTGTTTTTTCGGTATATTATATCGTTTATGTTTTGTGATTTCACATGCTAACCCACCCATGTTTTTTAGGGTGACTGATACCCAGTGATCTCTAGGAGGTTGAATTCCCCAATATCTAGGTTGGTGAGTAAGGATGGATGACTACCCCCTCTGGCCCTTCTCTCTTATCTTGGTAGTATTATGTGAAGTATTCTTGGTGGTTATTTTCCACATATATGTGTGTATAAGGATATAATGGATTGTGATTATTTCATGCACATGTATCACTGGATATAGTATCTAAAGGATTATTATAGGTATGAAATGTATATGTTGTGATGGATTGAGGGACCTTACTCAGTGTTTGGGCTTTGATGGATTGAGGTATAATGCATAATGTATGATACACATCATACATGCTATGATGGATCAAGAAAACTACTCATCTACTACATATGGAGATGTGGATGGGTTGATGTGATGATGTGAAGCATGAGGTGTATGTTTTAAACTTGTTCCAGGTTCTTTCATGTTGGCTTACTTTTTGACAGATGTGTCTCAAGACATACAATGTTGGGGAAGAGTGGAAAACCAATGGGTAATTGGTAACGAGGTACCCATTTTGTTTCATTACTATAATATATGATCCCTTGTATGCAATAATTGGTGAGAGATATCCATGTTGAGGCTAGGAACATAGTATACTTATTTAGGTGATGAGTAATTTTCACTTATTGTTCACTGATCTTTAGTAATCTTTCTTTATCTTTTTTTATGAGGGGATCTGGGGAGAATCCTAATGAGTGTACTATTATACTCACCCCACATATATATAAACTATTTTTAGGTCATTGGGATTAGTTTATAGATCACAATGGATATTACTAGATCATGTTTTTGTAGAATCTATTTGGTCTTCGTGGTCACTACTGAGTTTACCTTTTTGGTATTTGTAGTTTTCCTTTCTAGTTGTATTAGTTTTTTATGAAATTACATATATGAAGTTGGGATTTATATTACATTTATGATCAAGTGTTGATTGGTGTATCTATCTTATCTCACACTTCTGCATGTTTCTCTTAGAGGTTAATGCCTCCCATTTGTATGTATGATATACCCTCATTTCTAGTTTCTAACTCAGGGCCTACTGGAGGAAAAACTCAGGCAGTCACCATCTCCCTTTTCTCATTTCCAGCCAGAGGGGTGTACTCTTTTGGGGGAGGGGGTCATCGCATGTGAGATCATATTCCCATTGATGTTTGTAGAGAATGTTTAATCATTGGATGGTACGTAAAAAAATAATCCTTACTTAGAATTTATTTAATTATCAACTTTCTATAATTAATTATTTGTAGGTTTTATGGTATCCTGTCAATGATAGCATGAGAGTCACTGTCTGGGAGTCCGAGGAGATCTATATATGTGAGCATTTTCATCAGGTTTTTCACAATATGATAAATAGATCCATGAAGAAAGATCAACCCATAGCTTTTTATCAGTCTTTTTGTAGTCATAGACCTAATTACATCTCATCTCATGTTTAGGATGGATTTTTCTCCTACTGGATGGGAGATAGTTTTCAGATTAGATCATCATCAGGCCGAAAGAACTAGGGGACACAAGGATGTCATGTAGAGAGCTGGTAGTCATGTATTTAGTATCTATAAATGATATAGGTAAGTAATTTTATTTAATAATTTATATATACTTTAAATTTAAAATTTTTATTTTATTTTCATATAGCCAGTTAGCAACCCGATGTTACAGAGTTCAATGGTTTTAATAATATGTACATAGATCCTACCACTATAGAGATTACTAATGACTGACAATGTCAGACTATGGTCAGTATAATTTTTTTGACTTTTAAAATTAACTGAAATTAATATTTTAATTATTTTTAATTTCAAATCGCATTTGAATAAGACATATGATGTTGTGATTTCTCACTCACATGATGAGAGTCAGGCCAAGACTATGGGTCAAGACACCAGTGTTCCAGGATTTGGTGAGGCGACTTGGGTGAAGGTGACTCAATATGGTATCAAGAAAGGAAAAGTGGTTTTAATTGGTTATAGATTTATGATTTCCAATTATTATTCCACTATTTTGTGGTCATCATCCAACTCTATAAGAGTGTGTAAAGATTCATCATCATCATTTGCAGAGTATGAGGAGAATATGTGAGATCGGAATGAGGCTATAGATAGCTTATATAGACAGTATGAGGAGCTTTATTAACATCAGCAGTAGGAGGAGGAGCACCTGTAACACCCTAGGATTTTACATTATGTCTCTTTTTTATAAATAAATTTAATCTCTTCAATAGCTTACGTTTCACATAACACTAACCTTAAACGAACTTCAAAATATTATTATTTTAACATGAACATTATAACCTGTTCATTAAATTAGTAGGAATGAATAGTATTTACTATATTATGAAATAAATAATTTTCCAACCCATTTTTAATGTAGTAATTAATTAGTTTTTAATATATACATAATTTTTAGTAAAGTCATTTTGTTATTCAAATACAGGTTTTCTTCAAAAATAGATCTTTATTGTTTTCTATGAGAAAATAAATATAATTAATTTTGACACTTTTATAAAATTTATTTGATAAAATGAACATAATTTTTGGATTCATTATGTCAAAATTATCTTAGGAGAAATTTTTTAGAATTTTCTGAAAAGTTTGATTTGTTAGTGAATAGTAAAAAAATACCAATTTTTATAAAACCCTCATTTTATTTATATTGAAAAGTAATTTTATGATTTTAAATTTATCTCCAAGTAACTTAAGTAATATTTAGTTAGATATAATATAATTAATTGCATTAGATAATCTTTATACCTTATTTTGGTATAAGTACATTTTTTGGATTAAAAACACATTTTTTCCAAAAAAAACTATTTTTCGTTGTGTTTTGACAGTTTAATTTTAAATGTAATTTTTTTAGCTTCTATTTTTTTGAATTTTTTATAATGGATTTTATATTTGGGATTAGGCGGTCCAAATTAGTTCATAAGTTCATTTTTATTTTTATGCATAAAAAGGTTACCATGGTAAAAAATATATTTACCGCAGTATAGGTAAAATAATGTTGTAGGTTAAAGTTAAAAGGTAAAAGCTTAAAATATCTAAAAAATACAACATTAAATGGGTTTTTATGTGTTTATTGACTTTAAACATCCTTTACAACATTAATTATCATCCAAATTCGTTGTAATAAATTCCACCCAAATTTGGTTGGCTTTAAATATAAATAATCATTATTTAATCACTTAAAACCACCCCTTATCAAGTATACATACCACCCTTCACCACCCCATTTATCCTCACAAGCCTTGCATATTTTAAAATATATATCAAACCCTCTCCTCCCCACTCTCCCCATGTCCAAGTGCTACTTTTTCACCCAAATACCAATTCCAAGTTCCTTAAGGGGTCTTTCAATGAGGTGATATTCAAGAGGAGGTTAAACTATGAAAACCTAAAGGGAAGCGTGTGGTGAGGGTTTCTCATCTCACTTTTACTTCTGTGATATATAAGCCTTATTCCCCACTTATTTATTTTTTGTGGTTTATATGATAAACTTTGATATATTATATCATTAATCTCATTATCTATAAGGTATTAAAAGTTTCATTTGATAATTATTACTTTTATGGGGCATATGATTCGACTAATTACAAAGTGGAATGGGATTTATTAACTCAATTTCAATTAATTGGGTTAAACTTATAATTAATTTATTAAAACATGTTAAGATTATTTGTGAGATGAATTTTTATTATCTTATATTGTATTTCCACTTGTTTTATGTGGATTCACAGCAGATACACATGATTTATTCATTTGATTAATGCTTACTTCAATGATATGATATTTATAAGGGACTTTCTTTCAAAATTTATCTTTTTAAAATTTATCTTAAAAAAACTATTTTTATTCCATATTATATTTACTAAAAAAAATTCTAAAAATATTTTTACTATTGTCTTATGATTTTTTTAAGGTCATTTTTACTCATGTTTGAATTTTTAAAAAATGGATTAAAAGGATTATTTTTGTCATTTTCTAAATGATGTTCTTTGTGACTTATTTGAAAAAAATATGGAAGGAATTTTTTTTAATTATATAGAATGAGAATATTTTTCCGCTTTTGTGATTATTTAATGATTTAAAGATTCTTATATAAGTTTAAAAGGTTATTTTAAAATGTTTTCCTTTTTAATTGTGTGGATTTTCAAAAAAAATGTTTTCAAAATGGAAAATTTGTTTACCTCAATAATTTTTCTAAGTGATATTTCAAAATAATTTTCCATCTAAGATGACATTATTTGATGTTATTTATACTTTACTGGGGTTAATATTTAAGGATACTATCCTTATTCTTTCTCTGAATGGTTTATATTTATAATGACATGATGTTTATGAATCTCATTACTTTTCCATGAGTTATGATATGATGAAATGTTTATGAAACCCATTTATTTTCATAGGTTTTGATATGAAGAATGATTTATGATCATGTGGAATGCATAAGTATTGTTTTTAATATGTTATGGGTGGGACCTATATCTCCCTCCAATGCATTGGGTAAAGCTTTATATCTCATGAGATAACAATGGGAAACAAGTCAATGGGATTGATCCACTATGGTAAATATGTGTGTCTTAATCCATTATGGGAAATAGGTGTGTCCTGGTCTACTATGTTGATGGTCTTAGTAGTTAACCATGACATATGATATATTTTTCTATATTTATGATGGTTCCACACTTTTATGACATGATATTATGGATCATGATTTATTTATGATGATTTATCACTCTTATGGTCCATGTTTTCTAAAATATTAATGTTTATGACATGAATCATGTTTATGATCTATGACGGGTTGGGTATGAACTTCATAAGTTATGATCAAGATAACACAACCCTATTCTTATATTATGATTTCATATGATCACGGATTGATATCTTCTATACTTATCCTTACTGAACATCTAATCTCACCCTTTCTCATGTGTCTTTTTCCCATTGTATGAATAAATTTATTAAGTGTGATATGTCAAAAAAGGGTTCTGGTTATGAAGGAATAATAGGGGTATGATATAACGACCCATACTTTACATACATTGTTATTACTTCAGAATTGAAGCACACTTATTAAAACATATAACAAAACCAGGAAAGGACGGTATAGGTATAGAGTCTTTAGAAACTGGGAAACATAAACAACTGGTTCATAAAGAATCTACTTTGCCTCCCATTTATTTCATCATATCTAGAGTCCCTTTTGGCATATCCTACTTAATAACCTTCTTCCTGACCTGGGGAAATAAAACATACAAAAGGGTGAGCTCAAATGCTCAGAAAGGGTAAACAAAAGAAATATCAATCACATCATATACATAAGAACATAACTTTTGGAAATCTTAACCTGCAAAAGAGATCATAATTTCATAACATGGGATAAATCATAGTAGTGAAATGTAATCCCAATAATCATAACTTAAAACATGAAACTTTGTGGCATACACACATAATCATAGAGAATAATTTCTTATTATTCAAGACTCATTTCCAAGACTATCTTAGTGGACAAAGTCCATTTCTGAACCGAGTTCACTCCTCGTTTCATTCATGTTTCACTGAACCGGTTTAACCTGTCATTCCAGCCATGTCTATCTCATGAGATATAAAATCTTTACCCAATTCATTGGAGGGAGATATAGGTCCCACCCATCTCATAATGGTATCATTCTTATGTGTGCCACAAAATCATAAACCATACATCATAGCGTAACCCATGTAATAAAAATGGGATTCTTAAACATCATGACATCATAAAACAATTCATATAAGATAAAGGAATTCATAAAAATAATTCCATCACAACATAATCAAATCAATGTAATAATAGGGATAAAAAAAGAACCCTATATTATCTTAGATGGAAAATAATTTTGATAAAACACTTGAACTCCATTCTTGAGGAAAATATCCTTTCTACTTCAAAAACATTTTTCCTTTCTTAACATGTCATACAATTTTCAACTAAAAGAAGTTGATTAAAAATAAACTTGAAAACTTGTAAAGGAAGCTTCTTGGAAATAATGTTTTAAAAAATCCATTCATTCCATATAAGTTAAAAAAACATTCTTCTTGTACTTTTTTCGGAAAAGTCAAAAAGTACTTCGTACGAAAAACGACAAAAGATTCTTTTCTTATCCTTTTCTAAAAACTCGCCGAAGGGTAAAATTGGATTTAAACAATTGTAGGTGGATGTAAACAATATTATATATTTAGGGAACATGGATGTGGATGATAAAATACACCCCAGTAAATACCAAAGTATAAACAATCTCGGATAAAAATGAGATTGTGATATTTTCCCTTACCTTAGGTCCGATTTGCTTCGTAAGTGTCTGAACCTCCTGTATAATGATTTAAATAATGTTATTGACTTATTCCAGAATCATAATTATTTTTTATGATATCATATATGGTCAAATTATTAGCTTCTTATTAGAAATGTTTCATTACTACTTGTTATTCGGGTGTTTATTACTTTTTGTTCTTATGCGTCTTTTGTCGAATAAATTATTATTATTCTTTTTAAATTATAGATACCTCATTTACAGAATGGTATTAGTGTAATATATATCATATTTATTCACTCAATTCATTTATTTAATCATTATGCAATGAAAATCATGTAGAACGAGTCGCATCACATCGTGGAGACGGTATTCCGTACGTACGCACGAGCGATGATATCGTTCCCATGATCGTGGAATTGTAATGGAGTGTATGTATACTATTTAATAATCAATATAACTTTACAATAATAATTTATATTTATTATTTACACCATTATACCCATCCAAGTAAGGTGGTGGTGGAAAGTAGATTACACCACGACGTGGAGATGGTATTCCGTACGTACGCACGCGCGGTGATTTCGTTTTCCGTAGGATGGATAGATGGTGAAATAGGGTTGTTTTATAATTATAATAACATATAATTATATGAGTTATACTGATGTTATTACTTAATAATGAAACAACTAAATAAGAATAAGTGGAAGAAGAAATAAAGTTGAAAGAATCGGTAACGGGCATTACCTCTTCTTTGAAGAGCCTCTTTGAGACCTCCTTTTAGGGAACTAAAATTGGTATTTTAAGAATACCAGGACCTCTAGGATATTTCTAAGTAAGTGGAGAGGAGAAATTGGCAGGTTTTGGCCGAGCTTGAAGGCTCAAAGTGGTGTGAGGAAGAGGGGGAGGAGGTGCCCTTTTATAAGGGAGGAGAGGGGCTCCTTTGGAAAAACTAAAAATATTATTTTATTATAAAGCCAAATTCGGTTTTAAATAGCTCCAAATTGATTTATTTAGAATCTAATGTGGGGATCGGTCGAAATCCTCTCATCCAATAGAATTTAGACAAGTTTAGCTTCCTATTTTAACCTTATCATTTAGATTTAACTTTAAGTTAAATAATTTTACTTTTACCGTGTCTTCTTGTGTTCTTACACTATAAGGTTAATAAACTTACTATAACAAGCCAAAAGAACCCCAAGTTGTTTATTATTAATATATATAACCTTTTCTAAGTCATTTTGCCCAACCTTAGATTTTTAGGAATAAAATAACAATTAATAATATAATATTTGTTTTAAAAACTATATTATGTCAATTTTGACACTATTTAGTAATTGATTTTTGTGAAAATCATAACAGAATGATTAGTTCGAAAAAAGTTAATTAAATCAATAGTAACATGTCATATTAACCTAGAAAATTAGTGTAATTCATAAAAAGTCTCAAATTATATTTATTTGGGTATTTATAACATTGATTATGTCAATATTTCATTAATAAGATAATTACTGCATCATCATTGTGTCATAAATAAATTAAATTATTTAATGTCTAAAAATTACAAATAAAATACCATTATGTAGGAAATATTTTTATATTTCTAATGAATATTTATAGTCGAATTTATCTTATGTATAAACCTATATTAAAAATGATTTATTTATTAAACTTTGATTTTAACTATTTTAACCCTTCTTTAAATAAATTAATAATAAATGTCCTAATCTAATCCAAGTGGGCCTAAATGGTCATATTTTATTCCTAAGGTTATTTTTGGTCGAATTACACTTATCCAATAGAATTAGGACATGTGTTAGGGTAATAATAATATCATTTTTACCCTTAATTACCCTATTTACTTTTAACCGTGGTAAATAAAAGTAAAAAGTTACTATTCACCAAAAATTATTTTCATCTCATTGAACCACATTTTACTTACTGAAATAAACCATGTCTCTCGAATTTTTTAAATTCCACTCACAGAAGCGGTAAAATTATGTTTTATGTAAATTTGTAAATTCTCCTAGAAGGTGGGTAAAAGACGGTGAAAAGTTCAATAAAATTTTTTTATATCTAAAATTACTATAAAATGACTCCAATTAATTGCATTGAACTTATATAGGTATTATGTATCAATTTTGACCTAAAATAAATTTAATTAAAATAAATAATTATTTAAATAAAAAGTCGGTTTTTAAATAGTAACCCAGTGTTTTCACTATTCATCAAATATTGAAAGTTTTCAGAAAAATACCAAAATTTCACCCTAGGCTAATTTCGATATTCCGAATCCAAAAATGAAGTCCATTTTGAAAAATAAAATTTATAAAATTTCAAAAAGTGGTTATTACTATTCATAACGGCTAGTTTTAATAATATTTTAATAGCATATCATTGTTTAGTGAAACTCGGTATTGCGTACGACGCAAGCTATCGAGGAAGGCCACGATTGTGTGTAAAGTAAGCCAAGATAGTGTTGTGTGTAGTGATAGATTCCTTTGATGATGTATATAACATAAAAACAAAATGTTTCTTATAAAAGTCTCGGGTGTTACATTCTACCCCCCTTAAAATGAATTTCGCCCTTGAAATTCATCACTTTGTAATAAACAGATGAGGATACCTCTCCCTCATCATATCCTCAAGCTCCCATGTAGCTTCTTCTAATTGGTGGTTCCTCCATAAAACTTTCACCAAGCGAGTGGTCTTGTTTCGTAGGACTTTTTCGCTACAATCCAGAATCTCTATCGGCTATTCTTCATAAGAAAGATCTTGCTCCAATGGTACAACTTCTGAGATGAGTACATATGAAGGATTAGGTATATACTTTCTCAGGAGAGATACATGGAACACATCGTGAACTTGAGAGAGATTTGGTGTAAGTGACAATTAGTAAGCTACCTTTCCAACACAATCCAGTATTTCGAAAGGACCGATATATCTAGGGCTCAACTTCCCCTTCTTTCCAAATCTCATGACCCTCTTCCAGGGAGATATTCGTAAGAACACTTTATCACCCACTTCAAACTCTAGGTCTTTTCTTCGGTTGTCGACATATCTTTTCTGTCGACTCTGAGCTGCTCTTATGTGTTGTTGAATAGATCGGACCTTTTCTGCCATCTCATCAACAAGATCAGGTCCTAATATCCTTCTTTCCCCAACTTCATCCCAGCAAGTTGGAGTCCTGCATTTCTTTCCATAGAGAGATTCATAAGGAGCCATCTGAATACTGGAGTGAAAGCAATTATTATAAGAAAATTCCACCAAAGGTAGGTGTTTATCCCAACCACATTTTAAATCCATAGAGCAAGCTCTCAACATATCTTCTAGAGTTTGAATTGTTCTCTCAGACTAACCATCTGTCTGAGGATGATAAGCAGTGCTGAAACTCAACTCTGTATCCAGAGTATGCTGAAGACTTCGCCAGAACTTTGAGGTAAACCTCAGATCCTGATCACATATAATAGAAAGTGGTACTCCATGAAATCTTACCACTTCCTTTACATATATCCTGGCAAGCTGATCTAGAGACAAATCCTCTCTAATAGCAATGAAGTGTGCAGACTTTGTAAGACGATCAACTATGACCCAGATAGCATTATTGTCTTTGGATGTTTTAGGAAGTCCTGTGACAAAGTCCATAGTGATGTTTTCCCATTTCCATTCGGGTATGGGTAATGGTTGTAACATTCCCTTATACTTCTGTCTCTCAGTTTTAACTTACTGACAAACCAAGCATCGAGAGACATATTCAGAAACATCTCTTTTCATGCCATCCCACCAGAAGTACTCTTTCAAGTCCCTATACATCTTCGTGCTTCACGGATGAATAGAGAATGAATAACTATGAGCCTCATCCAGCAGCTCCTTCTTTAATTCGGGGATGGGAGGAACACCAACCCGATTCCTGAATTTTATTATCGCATCACAATCAAGGTTGAATTCAGGAACATTTCTCACCTTCTTTTGTAACTCGACATCTTCTTTCTGTGCCTCTTTAATCTTCACATGTATAGATGGTTGAACATTCATTTGAGAAAGATAAGATTTTCCCCCTTCCATTATAATTCCAAGATCCATCCTTTGTAAATCCATAAATATTGGATCTTTTGTAATCCTCGTCATGGATAAATTGGCATGGTCTTATCGACTTAATGCATCTGCCACCTTGTTTGCTTTCCCAGGGTGGTAATGAATTGAGCAGTCGTAATCCTTAATCAGCTCCAACCATCTTCTTTGGTGCATATTCATCTCCTTTTGTGTGAAAATATACTTTAAACTTTTATGATCAGTATAAATGTCACACCTTTCTCCATAAAGATAATGCCTCTAAATATTTAATACAAAGATTACCGCAGCTAACTCCAAATCATGAGTTGGGTAATTTTGCTCATGGATTTTCAACTGTTGTGAGGCATAAGCTATCATCATATCATTTTGCATAAGAACACACCCCAATCCCATCTTGGATGCATCACTATAGATCACAACCCTTTATCCACTACAAGGAACTGTGAGTACAGGTGCACTAGATAACCTTCTTTTCAACTCCTTGAAATTCTCTTCACATTCCTCTGTCCAAACTAACTTAACTCTTTTCCGAGTCAACTTGGTGAGTGGATTAGATAATCGTGAGAAATCTTTCACAAAACGTCGATAATATCCAGCCAAACCAAGAAAACTTCGGATCTCAGTTATTGTTTTTGGTCTCGACCATCTTTCGATAACCTCTGTTTTTGCTGTATCCAAGATATCCCCTCTTTTGAGATTATGTGACCCAAAAATGCAACTTTTTGAAGCCAAAATTCACACTTGGTAAATTTGGCATAAAGCTTCTCCTTTCTCAGGGTCTTCAATATAATTCTCAAGTGATCTTCATGTTCTTCCTTGCTCTTTGAATATACAAGAGTATCATCTATAAAGACTACCACAAACAGATCAAGATAGTCTCTAAATACTCTATTCATTAGATCCATGAAGATAGCAGGGGCATTAGTAAGACCAAATGGCATCACTATAAATTCATAGTGTCCATACCTTGTACGGAAAGCCGTATTTGGTATATCCTCCCTTTTGACCCTTAATTAATGATACCTTGAACGAAGATCAATCTTGGAAAAGTATTGAGCTCCACGTAGTTGGTCAAATAAGTCATCAATGCGTGGGAGAGGATATTTGTTCTTGATAGTGATCTTGTTAAGTTCTCGATAATCAATGAAGAGTCTCATTGATCCATCTTTCTTCTTAACAAACAGAACAGGTGCTCCCCAAGGTGACGCACTAGGGCGTATGAATCCCTTATCAAGATTCTCTTGGAGTTTCTTATTCAATTCTTGCAACTCAATTGGGGCCATTCTATATGGTGTCTTTGAAATAGGCAAAGCACCCGGTACGAGTTCTATTGAAAACTCAACTTCACGATTTGGTGGAAGACCCAGAAATTCCTTCAGAAAGACATCATCAAACTCTCGTACAATGGGCATATTATTAATCGTGAGTTTCTCACCAACCATTTGAGATAAATAACCTTTATTTAGTGGAATCAAGACCCATAAGATGGAATAAATTTCCACTGGAAGGTTACGTTCATCCTTGCATCGATAGACGATCATAGATTGATCTGGAATATGAAATGTGACTTCCCTTCTTTGGAAATTGATATGAGCTCCATATAAAGAAATCCAATCCATGCCAAGAATCACATCAAATTACACTATAGGAAGGATCACAAGATTTGTAGGAAGCACTTTCCCAGAAACTTCAATCAGAGAAGAATTATAAGCTTTTGATGCGACTGTTGTGCCATTAGGGGTTTTCACAGCTAACTCAGCATCTAATTGTTAAGGTAATATGGTGATACCCTTAGAAAATTCTTCAGAAATAAAAGAGTGGGTGGATCCAGAATCAAATAAAACATTTGATACTTTAGATTGGATGGTAAGTGTACCTTTTACCACATCGTTATCATACTCCACATCGCTGATAGAAATTGCATGTGAATTTACTTTGTCTTTAGCATTAAAATTTTGTTGACGTCGACCATCATCATCAACCCTTGGATTTGGGCATTGATTGGCATAATGCCCCATCTTCTTGCACTTGAAACATTGAAGTGTAGTAGGTTTATTCTGTGTATCCCTTCCTTTGTTTGCATCATTAGACATCTTCTTCCCATCATTGCAGCATTCAAATTCCCGATGACCTTCCTTTCTACATTTAAAACATTTACTTCTCCCTTTAAGACAACTCCCTCCATGTTTCTTTCCACACTTTGAGCATAAGGGAAAGCTCATCTTCTTTTTAGTGTGCTCTTTATATTTTCCTTTGAATTCCATTTTCCTCTTCTTATCAAACCCATATGACTGATGGGTTACTCCAATCTCCATCTCAACTTTGAGAGCACATCGAACGATTTCCTCGTAGCTATTAAAGTCCCTTATGGATAAGGCCCTTCAAAGACTTGGTTTCAAGCCACTAAAGAATCGACCAATCTTACTCTTAGGTTGGATAATAATACCAGAAGCGTACCTTGCAAGTCTTGTAAAATTTTCTTCGTAGGTACCAACGGATTCATCACCCTTTTGCTTCAGTTCAATAAACTCTTTATCCATCTTTGTTCGAATAATATGAGGGAAATACTTATTGAAAAATAAGTTCTTGAACTCGTCCCATTCCATGGACTCAATTTCATCTCTTTGCCTCGTATTCTTGATAAGATTCCACCATTGATCAGCATCACCTTCCAAACGATACACTGCTAAGATGACTTTATCATGTTCAGAACATTGAAGAACTGAAAATATCTTTTCAGTGGTACTGATCCATTTTTCA
Source organism: Viscum album (assembly GCA_963277665.1). NCBI lineage: Eukaryota > Viridiplantae > Streptophyta > Magnoliopsida > Santalales > Viscaceae > Viscum > Viscum album. Next base: position 595,329,046 of record OY728134.1, on the reverse strand, counting down.
TCCACTAATGGATCAGAAGACCCGCTGAATGAAGGTGGACGCTGCCTTATGAAGGATTCGACAGAATTTTGCTCCTTCGTTTGCTCATTTGGAAGTCCTGCATGATTCATAGCTTGAGAAAGTTGTGTGAGCATGGCTACAATATTTTTTATTCCAGTTCCCATAATGTTTGGTTGCTCAGGGGGACAATCATTACATTGCCCGTCACATTCTGCATTAACACGGTTCCTTTGGGTTCCAGCCATTGACTAAAACCAAGAAGAATAGTGTGAGAAACACTAATTATAATAGGAAAACCACATAATCAAGAATAAAATTTCACACTTAAGGTCTTATCCTAGGTTATTCATGGCCATTTCTAAAACACTAAGATTGTGTTCTATGCTTAGACTTATCCTTAGGGTTCTTACTAAGTCTTTCACATCCTAGTTTCCAAAGGTTGACTATACCTTTCCTCTGATACCAACTATAAAGACCCATACTTTACATACATTGTTATTAAATCAGAATTGAAGCACACTTATTAAAACATATAACAAAACCAGTAAAGGACCGTATAGGTATAGAGTCTTTAGAAACTGGGAAACATAAACAACTGGTTCATAAAGAATCTAATTTGCCTCCCATTTATTTCATCATATCTAGAGTACCTTTTGGCATATCCTACTTAATAACCTTCTTCCTGACCTGGGGAAATAAAACATACAAAAGGGTGAGCTCAAATGCTCAGTAAGGGTAAACAAAAGAAATATCAATCACATAATATACATAAGAACATAACTTTTGGAAATCTTAACCTGCAAAAGAGATCATAATTCCATAACATGGGATAAATCATAGTAGTGAAATGTAATCCCAATAATCATAACTTAAAACATGAAACTTTGTGGAATACACACATAATCATAGAGAATCATTTCTTATTAGTCAAGACTCATTTCCAAGACTATCTTAGTGGACAAAGTCCATTTCTGAACCGAGTTCACTCCTCGTTTCAGTCCTGTTTCACTGAACCGGTTTAACCTGCCGTTCCAGCCATGTCTATCTCATGAGATATAAAATCTTTACCTAATGCATTGGAGGGAGATATAGGTCCCACCCATCTCATAATGATGCCATTCTTATGTGTGCCACAAAATCATAAACCATACATCATAGCATAACCCATGCAATAAAAATGGGATTCTTAAACATCGTGACATCATAAAACAATTCATATAAGATAAAGGAATTCATAAAAATAATTCCATCACAACATAATCAAATCAATGTAATAATAGGGATAAAAACAGAACCCTATATTATCTTAGATGGAAAAAGATATTGATAAAACACTTGAACTCCATTCTTGAGGAAAATATCCTTTCTACTTCAAAAACATTTTTCCTTTCTGAACATGTCATACAATTTTAAACTAAAATAAGTTGATTAAAAATAAACTTGAAAACTTGTAAAGTAAGATTCTTGGAAATAATGTTTTAAAAAAACCATTCATGCCGTATAAGTTAAAAAAACATTCTTCTCATACTTTTGTCGGAAAAGTCAAAAAGTACTTCGTACGAAAAACGACAAAAGATTCCTTTCTTATCCTTTTATAAAAACTCGCCGAAGGGTAAAATTGGATATAAAAAATTTTAGGTGGATGGAAACAATATTACATATTGAGGGAACATGGATGTGGATGATAAAATACACCCCAGTAAATACCAAAGTATAAACAATCTTGGATAAAAATGAGATTGTGATATTTTCCCTTACCTTAGGTCCGATTTGCTTCGTAAGTGTCCAAACCTCCTGTATAATGATTTAAATAATGTTATTGACTTATTCCAGAATCATACTTATTTTTTATTATATCATATATGGTCATATTCTTAGCTTCTTATTAGAAATGTTTCATTACTACTTGTTATTCGGGTGTTTATTACTTTTTGTTCTTATGCGTGTTTTGTCAAATAAATTCTTATTCTTATTTTTAAGTTATAGATACCTCATTTCTAGAATGGTATTAGTGTAATATATATCATATTTATTCACTCAATTAATTTATGTAATCATTATGCAATGAAAATCATGTAAACGAGTCGCATCACATCGTGGAGACGGTATTCCGTACGTACGCACGAGTGATGATAGCGTTCCCATGATCGTGGAATTGTAATGGAGTGTATGTATACTATTTCAGAATCAATATCACTTTACAATAATAATTTATAGTTATTATTTACAGCATTATACCCATCCAAGTAAGGTGGTGGTGGAAAATAGATTACACCACGGCGTGGAGACGGTATTCCGTACGTAAGCACACGCGGTGATTTCGTTTTCCGTAGGATGGATAGATGGTGAAATAGGGTTCTTTTATACTTATAATAACATATCATTATATGAGTGATACTGATTTTATTACTTCATAATGAAACAACTAAATAAGAAGAAGTGGAAGAAGAAATAAAGTTGAAAGAATCGGTAACGGACATTACCTCTTCTTTGAAGCGCCTCTTTGAGACCTCCTTTTAGGGTACTAAAATTGGTCTTTTAAGAATACCAGGACCTCTAGTATATTTATAAGTAAGTGTAGAGGAGAAATTTTCAGGTTTTGGCCGATCTTGAAGGCTCAAAGTGGTGTGAGGATGAGGGGAATGAGGTGCCCTTTTATAAGGGAGGAGAGGGGCTCCTTTGGAAAAGCTAAAAATATTATTTTATTATAAAGCCAAATTCGGTTTTAAATAGCTCCAAATTGATTTATTTCGAAGATAAGGTGGGGATGGGTCGAAATCCTCTCATCCAACAGAATTTAGACAAGTTTAGGTTCCTATTTTAACCTTATCATTTAGATTTAACTTTAAGTTAAATAATTTTACTTTTACCGTGTCTTCTTGTGTTCTTACACTATAAGGATAATAAACTTACTATAACAAGCCAAACGAACCCCAAGTTGTTTATTATTAATATATATAACCTTATCTAAGTCATTTTTCCGAACCTTAGATTTTTAGGAATAAAATAACAATTAATAATATAATATTTGTTTTAAAAACTATTTTATGTCAATTTTGACACTTTTTAGTAATTGATTTTTGTGAAAATCATAACAGAATGATTAGTTCGAAAAAAGTAAATTGAATAAATAATAACATGTCATATTAACCTATAAAATTATTTTAATTCATTAAAAGTCTCAAATTACATTTATTTGGGTATTTATAACATCGATTATTTCAATATTACATTAATAAAATAATTACTGCATCATCATTGTGTCATAAATAAATTAAATTATTTAATGTCTAAAAATTAAAAATAAAATACCATTATGTAGAAAATATTTTTAGCTTTCTAATTAATATTTATAGTCGAATTTATCTTATGTATTAACCTATATTAAAAATTATTTAGTTATTAAACTTTGATTTTAACTATTTTAACCCTTCTTTAAATAAATTAATAATAAATGTCCTAATCTAATCTAAGTGGGCCTAAATGGTCATATTTTATTACTAAGGTTGTTTTTGGTCGAATTACACTTATCCAATATAATTAGGACATGTGTTAGGGTAATAATAATATCATTTTTACCCTTAATTACCCTATTTACTTTTAACCGTGGTAAATAAAAGTAAAAAGTTACTATTCACCAAAAATTATTTTCATCTCATTGAACCAAATTTTAATTACTGACATCAGCCATGTCTCTTGGATTTTTTAAATTCCACTCACAGAAGTGGTAAAATTAAGTTTTATGTAAATTTTCAAATTCTCCTAGGATGTGGGTAAAAGACGGTGAAAAGTTCAATAAACTTTTTATATATCTAAAATTATTATAAAATGACTCCAATGAATTTCATTGAACTTATATAGGTATTATGTATCAATTTTTACCTAAAATAAATTTAATTAAAATAAATAATTATTTAAATTAAAAGTCGGTTTTTAAATAGTAACCCAGTGTTTTCACTATTCATCAAAAATTGAAAGTTTTTAGAAAAATACCAAAATTTCACCCTAGGCTAATTTCGATATTCCGAATCCAAAAATGAAGTACATTTTGAAAAATAAAATTTATAAAATTTCAAAAAGTGGTTATTACTATTCATAACGGCTAGTTTTAATAATATTTTAATAGCATATCGTTGTTTAGTGAAACTCGGTATTGCGTATGACGCAAGCTATCGGGGAAGGCCACGATTGCGTGTAAAGTAATCCAAGATAGTGTTGTGTGTAGTGATAGATTCCTTTGATGATGTATATAACATAAAAACAAAATATTTCTTATAAAAGTCTTGGGTGTTACATATGATGTAGATGTTTTTTGAACCAGTTTTTTATGTTTCCAATTTTCCAAAGACACTAAACCCATACAATTATGGTGTGGTTTTGTTACATTATGTAATTAATATTCATCTATTTAGATTTAATATCTATGTATGAAAATAATGGTTCTTTATAGTTGTAATAGGAGAAAGTTTTAGTTAACCTTTGGAAACTAGGATGAGAAAACCTTAGTAAGAACCCTAAGGGAAATTCTAGGTTACAATCCTAGAGTTTAGGTAACAATCATGATAACCTATTATTAAACCTAAGGTGTCATATATTTAAATTTTATAAAAAATATCTCTTGATTATTTGGTTTTACACTATGATTATTGTTTCTCACGCTATTCATTTTTAGGTTTTAGATAATGGATAAAACCAGGATGATTCATGTTAATAGTGAATGTGATGGAAAATGGAATGATCTTCCTCATGAGAAACCATGCTATTATTCCTAATCATAAATATTATAATATGATCAATAATATAAACTTTGGTGAGTTTTATGACCCATCTAATAAGAGAAATATGGAGTTTTATGGTGACCACAGAGGAAAGAACTTCAATTTTCCTCATATAAAGCATGTGGGAAGAGGCATAAAAGAGAATGTTTTAAAGGAATTGTTAGATGATTTGGGTGTGGAAAATAAGAACACAAATCAAGTAATTTTAAGGTAAAAGTGAAAGGTTAAATTAATTCAATGGATAAGAACAGTTCTATTCCTAAGGCATCATCGAAAGTTAAATTTTTTAAATGTGGAATGTATGGGAATTATGTGTAATGACCCGAACTATTATAAATAAAATTCCCCTTTTTATTTAATTAAATTTCTTATTATGTAATATGGTTATAAAAAACACATGAACTTGTTTTGTTTTATTATATCCAATTTTATTTAAAATACTGTTAAGTATCATTATCATTGATAATATAGCCAATGAATAGTGATCTTGTAATTAGTATAGATATAGGGTTTTAACAATCCAATTAACATAGACAAAAGAAGTGATGGCCTCAACCAGTAGGATCATACCATATGAATCCCATTTATCAGATCTTCTAAGGGAGATATCATCTCTAGGCTTTTCCTTTGACAAAGCCCAAGATGTGATCCAAAAACTTAAGCATGAGTGAAACTATTTATTGGAGAAGTTCATCGAGATCACAACCCAAACCATGTTTGCTGAACCACACCATGAAATTCTCACCATCGCGCACCTTACTCTTAGGGAATATTCTGGTGTATTAAAGGGGTATGTATCAAGACCCTTTAAATAGGAATATTTACATTATTTTTTATAGAATAATGAATATATTTTCATCCTATTATTGTTACTTTTTAAATGATTTTTATTTTGATACAATAAAGCACAAATTGTATTTTTAGTTAATATTAAAATTCAATTAATGAATTTATGAAATTAATGGGTTTTTTAAATAAATAATATTTTAATAAAATATTATTATTAAATATTTTTTATCAAATATAAATAATCATATAATCAAATGTAAATTTAATAAGTGTTGGAAGACTATTATTGTCAAAAAGAACTAGCATTTCTTAATAAATGAAGATTTTATTTTAAAATTGAAAATTCACATATTTAGAAAAATATTTAGATAAAATGAATACTATTTTTGTAATCAGAGTGTCAAAATTATCCAATGGTAAATTTTTCATAATTTTTGGAGACGGTCTACTTTTTGGGTAAAAATTAAATACCGTATAAATATATTTTGTGTTATATGACATCATAATGACCCAAAAGTGATATAATAATTATTATAAATTTTATCCACGACCAAATATATAATTTACCTCTAAAATAATGTTATTTTAAGTTTATTTGATTTATTTTTTAAAGCCATTATGAATCCTCCAAAACTTATAAATGTTTTAAAATCCTTTCTTTAAGAGTATGACTCACCTCCGCATAAGCAAGGGAATTATTTTATTAAGTTATGTCATTTCCCTTATAAAATAATTAAAACCATTCCCATTTGGTATAAACTGTGGAAAAAAACCATGGGATGGTTTGTGGTTTTGGATATTTTATTATGTAGAGTCCAATGGCTAAATAATAAAGAAATCCCCCTCTTTTACTATATAAACTCACCAAAGATCCCATTTATCTTCACTAAAACTCATTATATCATAACCAAACTCTTAAATTCACTCCCTATAGTCCTACCAAGGGTCCCACAATCTCTTAAGAATCCCCTCCCAAGCCTTTGGAGTCACACACTAAAGTAAGGGATCCTCCACTCTCCTCTTTTATCAAGCACTCCATTTATGTTATGTATTTTAATTTCAATTTTCATGTGTTGGGATAAGTTCTTACATATCCCCCTTAATTCCCATTTTATATATAAATGATTATATCCCCTTTCACTCTCATTTTCCCTCATATGAACTCTTATTTACACTCGTTACCATGACGAAATTTTATAAGGGTTCTTTCCTTTCTCTTCTTTATTAAAGTTTATTCAATATTGTATGACTTATATTTCCAATTCCTCATGTTGAGACATGTATTTACATGTCCCTGTTATTTTAATTTAATGTATAAATTATTAAAGAGCCCTTTATCTCTCATCAACCCATTTTATTAATTTTTATGTGATGTCGTTATGTTGTCGAAATTTCACCACGATTTTCCATGCCAAAAAAATTGTGTAGTAAATACCATACCCATATTTCTATCAAAGTTATTTGCCTTTATGAACATAGAATTATTTATTGGGTACTTTCATGTATGTATTACACATTTCATAATCATGGAATAAATTATGATGATGAATTAATCCATTTTATATGATATATTTGGCACACTTAAGCATGAGTATGAAATGAATATGATGGGTGAACCCAGATAGAACTCTAATGCATTGGGTAATGTTTAGTATCATAATGAATCACATTGAGATAGGTAGTGAACCTGATTACTTTATGGTACTTTTTCCACCATGATGTCTTGATGGTTTTATCCTTGTAATATGTTTATGATGTAGTTTTTTAATTTGTTGCCACATTTCTCATGTTATGATTATCATGATATATCATGTATCTTTGTTCATGTTTATGATTTCTACTCTTTTTATACCTCATTGATATGCCTATTGTTTAATATGTATTATTCTCTTCATGTTATTCCATGTTTATTCCCTTACTGGGATTTATATCTCACCCCTTTCTTATATTTTTCCCAGGTTATCCCATGCGGTTTTAAGTACGAAGGAATATTGTGAACATGTTAATGTGGTTTTCATTAAAGATGGTGTATTTCATGTTTAAGTTGTTATTTAATGTACCTAATTCCTATATACACTAGACTTCGTGATATTTTGGGTTTTATTAATTGTAATATTATGAAATAAATCAAGTATTAATGTGAAATAAAGAACTGGGTATCAATATGGTCTTCAGATACCACTAATGTTATAGTCTGCGGGAGGAGAGCACAACCCACTTATTTTTTGAAAGTGAATAGGCCCAAACTATATGGTCTTTATTTGGAAACCTCACGTAATTCTCCTCCAGTTCACACGGTGAAGTTTCTTTTCTAGTTAGATGGTATCATGGGATAAACCTTATAGATATGGAGAGGATGAAACACTCCATGATCTTCAGTGCAGGGTGTTGGTGCATATGGAAAGCGAGGAACCAAGCTCGCTTCGAAGGGTCCCTTCCTACAGCAAGGGCCATCATTGTGCACATGAGAAACCTGCTAGCGGACCTAGTTATGCTTATACTTAGATTGAGGGAGTCTCCTTCATTGAAGCTGCTATAGGAGAGTGCACCTCCGGTTAACTCCATACGTAATAGGCCACAGGGTCAATGGATATGTAGGCGCCCTCTGGTATCGGGATACAATCTCAACATGAACGGTTCATGTCTTCTGGGAGAAATGAAATATAGGGGCATGGTTCGGGACATGTGGGTAGTGTTTTGATGGATTTCACTGCATCTTATGGGAATGGTTCTCCACTCTAGGAAAAGGCCAAAGTACTGCTTACATGGATCTATCTTTGAAAACAGAGGAATATTGCGATCACTCAAGCTGAGATTAATTACTTGATTCTTCATAACTCTCTAAATGGAAAGGGTCACATACCCTAGTCAATATCCTACACAGTTGGGAACTACCTTACCCTTATCCATAATATTAGAGTGACCCGCACATGGCGTGAGGGGAACAAAGTTGTGGATCATCTTGCGTCTAATGCAAACTCGGGCTCCAACGTCACTTGCCTTAATTCGATTAATCTCTTGAAACCTGAGGGGGTTAACTTGATTAGAGGAGATGCTCTTGGTTTACATTACTTCCGTCCTCCCTATTCATGTGGTCTGGGTGTGTGTTTTTTTTCTTATTGCTTGTCCCTTGTTTTGTTTCTAGTCTCTTTTGTTTTTACCTCTGTTTTTATTCTTGAATAAAAATTTAATTTTGGATGGATGCATTGAAGAACTCTAGAGAAATCCTTAGGGATAAGACTTAGTATAAGAAAACATACCTAAATTTTTTTAATTATATATTAAGTGTTTTATCAAGAAAATACATCCTTGTCTAGATACTACAAGTGTATGTGGTTATGGAATAGATGTACCTAGAAGTAAAAACTCTGAAAAAGTGTTCTATGCCTGACTCGGGGTAACCTGGTACAAAAAAATGGGTCTTACTGTGAACCTAGTTTAACACTCCATGGGGGTATGATTTTGTAAATTCATAATCTCATTACAAACCATTATTAAGGGAACAAAAAAATTTCTATAAGAATACAGGATAGGAAATAGATCATGGATACCACATATTGAAGCCTAGAAATTCATATGTTAAGGAAATAAATATAATTTATAAGTTATCCATTTAATGTCATTGGATTACCTTTTATGAGTTGAATAGTTTAAAAATAATCACCCCTAGTTTTTATTTTATTCTATCTAATAGCTGAAAATATGAGGAATCGGGTAAACAATCAATGTGACGGGCAATGTGATGACAGCCCCAACAAGATGCCAAACCCAAGGGGAGCAGGAATCATGAACTTCATGACCATAATATCTCAGCTGATTTGTGTTATGAATAGAAAACCGGATCAAGATGAGCTTCCAAATCCCCCCACCCAAGAGATAACAATCCATAATCAATATATTCATGTGAAAAAGGCCTCCTTCTTTAAATGGATCATATGATCCAATAATCACAGAACAATGAATCAACTCTATTGAGAATATTTTCTCCATACTTCAATGTTTCGAACAAGAGAAGGTTCTTCTGACTGTTTATCATATGGAGGGAGAAACTGATTAGTGGTGGACATTGATCAAGAATATAAAGCCTGAGGAAGATATCGAAGCAATGGAGTGGAAGAAATTATAGAAAAAAATTGATAAATATTTTCCCCATACTCTCCATCTTAAAATGGAAAGGGATTCCCTTTCACTCAAGAAAAAAGACAACGAATCTATTGAGGCATACAAGGAAAATTTCACAAGAATTACACGATACACCTCTAGTTTTGTCATTACCCCAAATTCAAGGTTGTCCACTTTTTGGTGGGCTAAACCCTAGTCTACAAAAATACTTGGTGATTCGTGACTTTGATAGCTATGAGGAAATTGTTCTATGTTCCCTCAAATTCGAGATGGAGATCAAATAATCTCAATGGTATCATGGGGATAAGAAGTATAAAGTGTAGTTTAATTATGGAGGTTTTATGGAGAAATCTAATAGTGCCAATAAATTTCAACATCCCACTTGTCAAACGTGTTGGAAGAAGCACCCCATAAATATCCTAAAGGGAACAAATAAATTATTTAGGTTTGTGAAGTAAGGACACCTAACTAACATTTGTTGATATGAGAAACCCACTAATGTGATGGAGGAAAGGAATTCTCCATTAAACCCTCGTCATATTGTTTATTACTTCAAATGTAAGGAACTATTCCACTTTCAAATCAAATCCCTAATCCAAGGGTTTTTTGGAGACAACCAATAACCTCCAAGGTAGCAAGGGCGATCGTTTGTTATCACAATATCTAAGGTGGTTCCCAAAAACGAAGTGGTGATAGATGTGCTAGTTATTAATTAAAATATATAGAATGTGATTTTTGATTCCAGTTATATGCATTCCTTTATATCACAAAATTTTAGTAGAACTATTCAATCACAACCACAAATATTGGAAGTAGAGTTATCGGTGAAAATAGAAAATGGATAAATTTTTGCATCCCAAGTATATAACTCCTCCCCTGTCACATTTTTTTAGGATGAAATTACCAGAAAACTTTGTCATATTAAATTTTGTGTAATTTGATGAAACTATAGGCATGGATTGGATTGCCCTATATAGATCCAATAAAAATTACCATGAGAAGTAAATCACTCTTCGTATGGAGAATCAACACCCGATTCTGTACAAGTGCAAGGAGGAGGATGAATATTATTTAGCATCATCATATCAATAATGGATATTATTTCCCTATGATGAATATTATATAGATCAAATAATTGATTCTAAGGAAAGTATTATCCTCAAATACATGCCTATTATGAGGGAATATGTTGATGTGATTCCTGACGAATTGTCTGGTCTTCCTCCTAGCTAAGAGGTTTAATTTCCAATCGAGCTTATACCTGGGGTGTTTCCAATATCCAAGACTTCATATAGTATAGATGTTGTGGAACTTGAGGAGCTAAAGAAACCAATACATGAGAATGGTTTATACGCCTGAGTGCTTCACCATGGGACGCACCGGTCCTCTTTATCAAGAAGAATGATGGGTCAATGTGTCTTTATATTGATTATCGTGGTCTCAACAAGATCACAATAAAGAACAAGTATCATTTTCCATGGATTGGTGACTTGTTAAATTATATACATTGAGTACAATACTTATCCAAGGTGGATCCTTAGTCAGTATATTACTATGTTAGGGTGAAGAATGAGGATATCCCCAAGACTACTTTTTGTACAAGGTATGGGCACTATGAGTTCATATTAATGTCCTTCGAACACACTAATGTTTCAGAAATATTCATGGACTTGATGAATAGATTATTCATATATTACCTAAACAAATATTTGGTAGTAATTATGGATGATATTATAATATACTCTAAAAAGAAGGAGGAGCATGAGGATCATCTGAGCACTATTCTAAATACATTGTGAAAGGATAAGCTTTATGAAAAGTAAAACAAGTGTGATTTCTGGTAGAAGTGTGACTCATTATTAGGAAATATCATTGCAAGTAATGGGATATATATAGATCCTTAAAATACAAAATAAATTAAATGATGGTCAAGTATAACATCCATGATAGATATTCATAGTTTCCTTAGGTTAGCTAGATATTATCACTGATTTGTGGGAAATTTCTCATGATTATCAAACCCTATAACCAAGATAACTCATAATGGAGTCAAGTTTTCTTGGAATGATTAATGTGAAGAAAGATTAAATGGGTTTAAAAGTATTATTATCACTACCCATGTGCTCACACTACCCAAAAGTGGAGAAATTTTTGTAATATTTAGCGATGATTTGAAGAATGGATTGGGATTTTTGTTGATGAAAAATGACAAAGTCCTAGCCTATACTTCAAGGTAGTTTAAAGTTAACAAACATAACTATCCAAAACATGATTTGGAGTTGGCTGTAGTGATCATCACTTTGAAGACATGGCATCATTGTCTCTTTGGGGAGAAGTGTGAAACATATATGGATCAAAAAAGTCCCAAATATATATTCACATAGAAAGAGATAAATATATGAAAAAAAAGATGGTTAGATTTGATCAAGGACTATGACTATTCAATTCACTACCATCCTATTAAAGTGAAAAAATTGGTGGATTCTCTAAGTAGAAAGGATCCAACAATTTTATCATTGATGAAAATTTATAAGGATCCAATCTTCTTAGAATTTAAGAGTATAGAAATGATAATCATAAAGGAAGGAACATCATCAATCCTTTCACAAATTATTTCTCAACCATATCTTATTTAAAGGTTAAAGGATGCTCAAAAAGATAATGTGGGAATTCAAAAGAAAGTGGAAACTATAAGAAAAGGTAAATCCTCTGAGTTCAATGTTATTGAATAAGGAATTGTGGTATTGGGTTCAAGACTAAGTGTTACACAAAATTTTGAGTTAAGGAAGGAACTATTGGATGATGCACATAGTTTAACTTTCTCCATTCACCCAGGAAACACAAATATGTATCGAGATCTCTGATAGCACCATTGGTGGGACAACACGAATAAGGTGATTTCTGAATATACATCAAATTGCTTGGTATGTCAGTAAGTGAAGGCTGAAAGGAAAAAGTCTAAGGGTATTATGCAACCATTACCCATACCAACATGGAAATGGTAAAACATCATCGTGTAATTTTTCACCAAACTTCCAAATACATCCAAAGAAAACAATGCTATCTGGCTTGTTGTGGACAATATTAAAAATACTACACACTTCATTAAGATTCAACAGGATTTATCACTAGATAAACTTTCATGGATATACATCATATAAGTGGTGAGGATACATGGAGTACCACTATCAATTGTGTTCGATCAAGATCCAAGATTCACCTCTATGTTTTGGAAAAGTATCCACCATGATCTAAACACTAAGATAAACTTCAGTACGGCTTATCACCCTCAAACTGAAGTCCAATATGAGTATACTATCCAAACACTTGAGGAAATGTTAAGAGCATGCTCAATTGAATTCAAATGAGTATGGTACCAACATCTTACTCTGGTCGATTTGTCTTAAAACAACAGTTTCCACTTGAGAATCCAAATGAATCCCTATGAATCTCTTTATAAGAGGAGGTGTATAATACTTGTATATTGGGATGAAGTTGGATAATTCCAATTGTTAGGTCCTAAAATGGTTGAGAATTTGGTAGAAGAGGTTAAGAACATTCAACATCACATCAAGGCTACTCAGGGTCGAAAAAAGAGTTATACTGACAATTTTCAATGATACATATAGTTTGATGTTGGAAACATGGTATTCCTTAACATTTCTCCATGGAAGAAATTGATGAGATTTTGGAATAAGGTAAATCTTATTCCAAGGTACATTAGCCTGTTTGAGATCCTTGATCACATCGGAATGGAGTCCTATCGACTAGAACTCCCACCAAACATATCTCAAGTACATGATGTATTCCATGTATCCCACTTGAGGAAGTATGTACAAAACCCATCACATGTACTCAATCCATAGGTGGAACCATTGGAAAATTACATTTCCTATGAATAGAAGTTGATGAAAATATTATATTGTAGAGAAAAAGTTCTATGAAATAAGACAATGAACCTTGTCAGAGTGTTGTTGAGAAACCAAAAGTTTGAAGAAGAAACATGGGAACCAGAGGAGATGATGAAGTAGAGTTACCCTAATCTATTTTAGTGTGGGAAATGAAAATTTATAGGGTGAAATTTCTAAATGGGGGAATATTATAACAACCCAAACTATTATAAATAAAATTCCCCTTTTGATTTAATTAAATGTATTATTAAGTAATGTAGTTACATAAACCACATGCACTTATTTTATTTTATTATATTCATTTGTATTTAAAATAACTTTAAGTATCATTACCATTTATAATATATCCATTTAATAGTGATTATGTGATTAGTATAAATATAGGGTTCTAAAAATCCAATTGACATGAATAAAAGAAGTGATGACCACAATTAATAGGATTGTACCCTATGAAGCCCATTTATCAGAGATTCTAATAGAGATAGAATTTATTGGATTTTCCCTTGACCAATCCCAAGCTAAGATCCAAAAACTTAATCTTGAGCAAAACCATTTATGATAGAAGTTCAGGCTCATTTAGATCACGACCCAAATCATGTTTGCCGAACCACCCCATGAAAGTCCCACCATCGTACACCTTACTCTTAGGGAATATGCTGATGTATTAAAGGGATATGTATCAAGAACCTAGCAATAAGAATATGTACATTATTTTTTATAGAATAATTAATATATTTTCATCATATTATTGTTACTTTGTAAATGATTTTTATTTTGATACAATAAAACACAAATTGTATTTTTAGTTAGTATTCAAATTCAATTAATGAATTTTTAAAATTAATGTATTTTTTAAATAAATAATATTTTAATAAAATACTATTATTAAATAATTTTATCAAATATAAATGATCATAATCAAATTTAATTTTAATAAGTGTTTGAAAACTGTTATTGTCGAAAAACCTAGTATTTATTAATAAATGATGATTTTATTTTAAAATTGAAAATTCACATATTTAAAAAATTATTTATATAAAATTAATATTATTTTTTTAATCATAGCATCAAAATTATCCAATGGTTAATTTTTCATAATTTTCAGTGACAGTCAAATTTTCGGGTAAAAATTAAATACCATATAAATATATTTTGTGTTCTATGACATCATAATGACCCAAAAGTGATGTATTAATTACTATAAATAGGATCCAAGTCCAAATATATGTTTTAACTTTAAAATAATGTGATTTTAAGTTTATTTTAATTATATTTTAACTCCATTATGAATCCTCCAAAACTTATAATATATTTTAAGGTTTTAAAATCCTTTCTCTACAAGTGTGACTCACCTCCACATAAGAAAGGGAATTATTTTATTAAGTTAGGAACTTTTACTTATAAAATAATTAAAACCACTCTCATTTTACATAAACCATGGGTGGAAACCATGGTATGTTTATTTATTTTGTATATTTTATTATGTAGAGTCCAAAACCTAAATAATAAAGAAATCCCCCACTTTTCCTATATAAACTCATCCAAGATCCCATTTATCTTCACTCAAACTCCTTGTATCATGACCACACTCTTATTTCCACTCACTAGAGTCCTCCCAAGTCAACCCCAATCTCTCAAGAAGCCCCTCCCAAGCCTTTGGAGTCACACACTCAAGTAAGGGATCCTTCACTCTCCTCTTTTATCAAGCACTTCTTTTATGTTATGTCTTTTAATTTAAATTTTCATATGTTGGGATATGTTATTTCATATCCCACTTAATTAAAATTTGATGTATAAATGATTAAATCCCCTTTCACTCTCATTTTCCCTCCTATTAACCCTTATGTACACTCGTTACCATGCTGAAATTTTGTATGGGTTCTTTCCTTTCTATTCTTTATTAAAGTTTCTTTAATATCCTATGACTTATATTTCCAATTACTTATGTTGGGAAATTTATTTTAATGTACCTATTAATTTAAATTGTATATATAAAATATTAGATACCACTTTCTCTCTCATCAACACATTTTATGATTTTTTATGTGACACCGTTATGATGTTGAAATTTCACCACGATTTTCTATGCCAAAACAATTGTGTAGTGAACACCATAACAATTTTTTTATCAAATTTATTCACCATTATACACATATAATTGTTTATTTGGGACTTTCATGTATTTATTACACATTAATTGATCTTTTAATAAATTATGATGATGAATTAATCCATGTTGTATGATCTATGTAGCACACTTAATCATGAGTATAAGATGAATATGATGGGTGCACCCAGATAGCACTCCAATGCATTGGGTAATGTTTAGTATCATGATACGTCACATTGGGATAGGGAGTGAACCTGATTCCTTTATGGGACTTTGTCCACCATGATTTCATGGCAGTTTTATCCTTGGCATATGTTTATGATGCAGTGTTTTAAGTTGTTCCCACATTTCCCATGTTATGATTATCATGTTATATCATGTCTCTTTGTTCATGTTTATTATTTATACTCTTTTTATTCCTTATTTATATTCCTAGTTTTTAACATGTATTACCCTCTTCATGTTATTATATATTTATTCCATTATTGGGCTTTACAGCTCACCTCTTTCCTGTATTTTTTCCCAGGTTATCCCATGCATTTTTAAGTACAAAGGAATATTATGAACATGTTACGGCGGTTTTCATTAAAGGCGGTGTATTTCATGATTTAATTTGTTATGTAATGTACCCAATTCCCAAATACACTATACTTATCAATATTTTGGGTTATATTAAGTCTAATATTATAAAATAAATCAAGTATTAATGTGTAATAAAGAGTTGGTTTGTTATATTATGAAAATCTATGCCCTATGGGAAAAGATCATGAAGAGAATTGGCCAGGTTGTATTAGTAATGGTTATATTGTTGATGATGAAGATACTAAGAATGACATGTGATATTGAAGAAGTGTTAAGGAATAAAATTATGAGGCCGGGTTTGTAAAGGCCCTTAAAATTCAAAGGAATTTTTTTCTTAATTTTCTTTGGGATTTTACAAGAACGCAGTTTCTGACAGCACCTGATTCCGAGGCCCGGTGTGCCCGTAAGCAATTTTTGAAGTTTTCCTCGGGTATGTTCAGTGTACGAATGAGCGGGTTTTTCTATCTTTTTAACCGGTGCTCGGAATTGAAATCTGAGGGCACCGATGAACTCGCAGCACCGGTATTTTCTTAAGAGTACTTTTACCATAGGTGCGTTTGCATGGGAGAAGAAGTTTAATTTTGGGGTTTAAGGAAGAAATAAATAAAATTGTGAACAATTTTATTTTTGTTATTCAAGGAAGTTAAAATCTACGATGGGAAGTTGTTGGTGGGGTCCATAACCACCCAACTTCCCATGTGTGAATATGTGGGAGGTGGGGCCCACACCCACCTAACCTCCCATGGGAGAGTTTAGTGTGGTGGGGCCCACATGAGACCATAACCCCTTGAACTTCTTATAACTCCCTTAAACTCCCTTGCACTTAATGTGCCAACTCCTCTTTAATCTCATCCTCCTTTAAGTTTGTATAAATATTCACCTTTTCCTTCCACCTTTAATTCATCCCAACATGCCTTAATTAATGAGATGAGCCTCTTCATTTAATTAATTATGTGGTTTGGTTTGAATTTTAAAAAATCTTGAGGTGTGAATAAAAATAATATCATGGAATATTATTTTTGGAGCTTTTGGTGTGTGAGAAAACCTTAACAACGTTCTGGAGTTTTTGGGAGAACTTTGGTGTGAAGACGAAGAGAACTTCCCTCCGACGAAGAACGACACAACTTCAACAAATAACGGTTCTTCTTCGACGAAGAACAATTTCCCTTAAACATAGAACGTTCTCAATGAAGAATGCCTCCGATGGAGAACATCGCCATCAACGATGGCTCTTTCTCCAACAACAACAGAATCGACATCGATCTTCCACGGCGACCAAACACCGCGACGCTTGCCTCTTTCCGCGGCTCAACGACATGCGACGTCTTTTCGAGGTAGGGGTTTACTGGTTCTTGTTTGTGAAACATCCTTTTTCGTTCCTCATCTTATATTTTTGGGCCGCTTGTTATCATCTTAACGGTAGGAGGTCGGACCGCACAAACACGGCCGAACCTCCTCCCCCTTTGTTGTTGTGTTGTTGCAGTTCGGAAGATGGCGGCACGGTGCGACGGCACCGCGTGGGAACTTGGAGTGATGCGGCAAGGATGCGCGGCGCCGCCGCGCCGCGCCGTCAAGGCCGAACAAAAGTGTGGTCGTAGTCGGGGCCCCGAAGGTGAACGGAAGACTCCGCAGTTGTTTCGTTTTACGTGCAGATCGACGGGCATTGACACAACGGGCCGTAGAGTCGATTTGACGATCTCGCAGAGAAGTACGGGACCCGGGATGAACTTTAGCACATGCGGAATTAAAAACGGACCACCGGAGCAACTCCGGTGGTCCGCAGACACCTCCGGCGGCGCGGCGGCTGGCACCGGCCGGTCGCCCGGGGGAGGCGGTGCCCCGGCGCACCGCCTAGAGAAACCGCCGTGGCTGAAGTCGCGGCGGCAAGCGGCTGGATCTCGCGGCCACGTGGGATACAGGGGGACGCGCCGCGTCCGCGTAGCACCAGCTCGTTGTCCGAGCCAGCGAGCAACCCGGCCGAGCCGGGCCGGCTTGGGCAGACCGGGCCGGGTCGCTCCCAACCGGGTCGGACCCGGACCCGGGTCGGGTCAACCTGGTTCGGCCGACCCAGGGGGGTTGGGCTGGGTCGGTCCGGGCCCAGACCCCCAGTTTTCAGATCAGTTTTGGTCTTTTGCTCATATATTGGGCTACGGACCTCCGATCGACGCACTGTCAGTTGTGTAGCGATCCTTGGATCGAGACGGTCATTTCAGTATATTACACTCAAGGTTTAGGAGAACTTTGGGTTCGGCCGGGTTGGTTCGGATACGAAACCAACCGGACCCTCAGATCGGAAATGCTTATATCTTGAGCTCCGGACGTCTGATTGACGCGTCATCTGTCTCGTTGAATTCCTCTTAATGAGATAGAACTTTTGGCTTACTCTTCTCAAGGTTTGGATTTCATCGGAGTGCGGTCGGTTTGGTTCGTTCACGAAACCAACCAGGCCCCTGGAACGGAAAAGTTGATAACTTTTAGACCGGACGTCTGTTTGACGAACTGTCAGCGACGTTGGTGATCATATGGAGAAAAGGTACCTACGAGTATACCCTATGAGAGTTCGGGGTACAGTTGAGATACGGCCGGGTTGGTTCGCACACGAAACCAACTGGGCCTCGGGGACGAAAAGGCTAGTAACACACAGACCGGGAGTCCGATTGACGCGCCGTCTGTTGCGTTGAGACCCCTGTGACGAGGTGGTACTTTGAGATACTTCTTCGTGGAACTTTGTGATACTTGTAGTATCTAAAAGTATCTCATGGAGTGGACCCTCACGGAAATGAGCGTGCAGAGTACGGAGACCGTATAGCCGGCTGAGACCTAACAACTGCTTGACCGATCGACTTGATGTGTTTCGGATAGCCCAGTGGGGAGTGCTTGGTTGTAGCGGAAGACCCACGGAGGAGGAGCGCTTGGTTGTAGTGGCATACCCGCGGTACTCAACAGAAGGAGTACCTATGGAGGCTACGAGGGGGAGCGCTTGGTTGTAGCAGCAAACCCACGGTGGAGGAGCGCTTGGTTGTAGCGGCAGACCCGCGGTACCCAACAGAAGGAGTACCTCTGGAGGCTATGAGGGGGAGCACTTGGTTGTAGTGGCAGACCCATGGTGGGAAGCGCTTGGTTGTAGCAGCAGGCCCATAGTACTCGACAGGAGGAGTACCTCAGCAGTCTTAGGTTAGTGAGCAGTACCTCGGAGTTGTGACAGGACCACTGTACACTCCAGAGACGGGGCTCTTCAGCAGTTACGGTTTTGATAATGAAAATCCTGGTTTTAGCTGAGTCTATGACCTTTGTGTTTACCTCATGATTGATATGGGTCACTTGATAACTTAGGTATATGTATGGGCATATACCTGGGTAGTGGTTATCTGTTGATTTCATAATCTTTGTGTTTCCTCATGATTGAGATGGGTTACTTGATAACTTGGGTATATGTATGGGAATATACCTAGGTAGAGGTTATCTATTGAGATCTTCTGTATGGTTATCCTTGTTGGATTTAGTGAGACCTTGAGGGTCTCGGGGTCCCTACTGAGTATCGTTATACTCACCCCTGCACGGGTTGTGCCCGCACCTTGTTGTGTTGGTTGCAGATGACGGGCAGCGCAGACAGAGGCCGAGTGTTCGAGGACTGGACAGTACCCAGAGGTGGACCACCCAACGAGTCGGTGTCCGGAGGTGTACTTCACGACAAGAAGACACTCGGAGGAGGTTGATGGGTGAGAGAATTGTGGATGCTATCTGTACCTACCCTTGAGGTAGGATCCGTGGTGGACGATCCAGGAGCTGTGCTATCTGTACCTACCCTTCAAGTAGGATCCTTGGTGGATGATCTAGGAGCTGCTTGTCACCTTCCGGTTGTTTTATCTTTTTCCTTGTACTTTACAGTTGGGATTGTATTTCCGGACCCTTTACTTTCAGCACAGCTTGTTTCAGTTTTACTTAGTGTTTTACTTCCACTTGTACTATGTGGTGTTTTGTTTACTTTTATAAGGAAATGTATTCCCAGTTATCAGGATTTATGCCTTTGGTGCTAGTCGCCAGCCCCTGGCCTATGGAAGGAGGGCTTGGGGTAGTCACGGTACGGGCCCCGAGGACAGGTCGTGACAAATTGGTATCAGAGGAGTCAGTTCTACCACAGAACTTATAACTCTGATATTTTATTTCTGTGAATCAATAGTGTTAAGGGTACCATGTGTGGTCTTCAGTTCAGGGAGTCCAGTGTTGGTGCGTCGGCCGACGTATCCGTACACCAGGACCCTGACTACTGATTTCTGACTTTGTGCACGAAAAACACTGATTGCATGTGTGTTTCCAAGAGTTTTAAAGTCAGATCAAACCAGGTCATCTCATCAGGTATAAATCGTTGACCGTGTCGCATCTATTCAGGATGTCTCCACGCATACAGTCAGTTGGAGTTTCCGAGAGAGTACTCGATGAAGGCTCACCGAGCAAAGAGGCTCCGATGCAGGCCCTTTTTACTATGTTGGCACCCTCGGGTGGTGTACCAGTAGCACCACCTTATGTTGGGCAGCAGATGTCACCAGCCATACTAGCGAACTGTGCACGCTGGCAGAGCGTGATGCACGAGTTCTAGCAGTAGAGGCCTCCGAGGTTATGAGGCGAGGTAGATTCCCAGACAGTAGAGGGCTGGCATGAGGTGATTGTTAGAGTTTTACGCCTAACTGAGACACCAGTGGAGTGGATGGTATAATTGGCTACTAGTGTTTTCCAGTGAGTGACCATGAGGATGGTCCACATAGTGATGAGGCTTCGGTACGTTGACTGATGCCTGAGTTAGTTCCTTCGGGTAGTGTGTCAGCTATACATCACTACCTGTTGGTCAGCAGTTACAACCGGCGGTACCGGTAGGTGACACATGTAGGCTTACTGCCTTACACGTGTTCCAACATCAGATACCCTCAATTTACGAGGCGATCCCGACTCACAAGTGGCTGAGGACTGGCTTGAGGAAGTGGCTGAGAGTTTTCTAGAGTTTTTATAGCTTTGGCAGGACGACGTGTCGGTAGCTGAGAATTCAACGAGGCATACCGAACATTCCAGGTACTCGATGAATACGATTTGATCTGTGCTATAGAGCTCGGACCTCTGAGCGAGGTGTTTTTAAAGGATATACAAGTAAGAACTCTTTCCTCTATGCATTCCTACTTATGTTAGGGTGCTAGAGAGAACCTTTGTGGTTGAATGTTCTTTGGCTGATCGGTTATATCCAGTGAATGTTAGCAGTGGGAAGATGCGAATTGATGTCAGTCTCAGAGACATGGACATGTAAAATTATTCAAGAAGAGGAAGTGTCAAGGAAAGATGAATCTGCAGAGCAGCAGACGTGGAAGCAGATCTAGGAAGATCAGCATGTGGTGGTGTACTCTTCAACATGTTACAATCACCCGCTTTTGTAGTCCCCGCTAGGCTCAGGGAGCTGGAGGGCAGGGAAAGAGAGTAGCTGCATGCGGTCAAGGAGTGTGACCCAATGGCTCTAAGAATGATTCAAGGGACAGTCTATGTCCACTACTAGCTGATGTAGTAACAGACACATATATTAATCATTCCTTCCTTCCACGAATCTTGTCCCAGACCTAGAGTTTCCGGTAAGCCGTAGACTTGACCCTCACGTCTGGAGATACCTTGGAAGGAGACTCGATAATCACACTTATACCGATAGTGTGATCTGACCCATGAGGCGAGAGTTTCAGTTGGAATCTCTTGGTGGAAGCGTCAAGGCCTTACGATGTTGGTCTGAGTATGGATTGGATCCACAGTTCATACACGGATTGACTGTATTAGGCAAAAAGGTTGTGTTTTATCTAAAACATTATGATGGGGTTTTCCTTGTTCGGAGAAAAGGAAAACCCAGGCAGCACAGGATGGAATCATGCATAATAGGGTGCATTCGATCACTCAGAAGATGGCCAAACTTACCTTTGTGCCAGAATTCTCCAGATTTGCGGCACCACTTCTAGCAGAGCTTTCAGGAACTAGGTTGACCGGTGTGCCCAACATGTGGGCGTAGGTTACATAGTTCACTACGACGCATTAGGGACCGGACTCGGGTGTAACCTGATGTAGGAGTGGGCAGTGATCGCCTATGGATCACAGCATTGAGACTGCACAGAGCTAACAGGCTAGAGTTCAAGGGTGACGACCACGTCCTAATACGGGTCTCACCTCGACGAGGTTTACAGAGATGTGGCTGAGGCGGCAAGTAATCTCTGAGGTTCAGCGGACCTTTTCAGGTCCCCAGCTGGGTAGGTGAGGTGGTTTACCACTTGACCCATCCACCTCAGTTGCACCGGGTGCACGACGACTTCCACGTATCTCAACTGAGGAGATACATGCTTGACCCGACGCATGTCATCGACCATGGGGAACTGGACTTTGGTTATGGGGTGACTTTTGCGGGGTTCCAGTAGAGGTTGAGGATTGACAGGAGTGGATCCTACGAGGACGGTCGATTCCTTGGGTGTGCCTTCACTGGCAGTACGGGAACCTCCAGGTGAGCACATGGGAGAGGAAGGCTCAGGTGCGTGCTCAGTACCACTTTTGTTTCCCTAGTTTGTGTTATAGCTTTACGGGTACATAAAGCCCTGAGGTGGGAGTATTGTAAAGACCCTTAAAATTCAAAGGAATTTTTTTCTTAATTTTCTTTTGGATTTTACAAGAACACAGTTTCTGACGGCACCTGATTCCGAGGCCCGGTGTGCCCGTAATCAATTTCTAAAGTTTTCCTCGGGTACGTTCAGTAAACGAACGAGCAGGTTTTTCTATCTTTTTAACCGGTGCTCGGAATTGAAATCTGAGGGCACCGATGAACTCGCAGCGCTAGTATTTTCTTAAGAGGACTTTTACCGTAGGTGCGTTTGCATGGGAGAAGAAGTTTAAATTTGGGGTTTAAGGAAGAAATAAATAAAATTGTGAACAATTTTATTTTTGTTATTCATGGAAGTTAAAATCTACCATGGGAAGTTGTTGGTGGGGTCCACAACCACCCAACTTCCCATGTGTGAATATGTGGGAGGTGGGGCCCACACTTACCTAACCTCTGATGGGAGATTTTAGTGTGGTTGGGCCCACACGAGACCATAACCCCTTGAACTTCTTATAACTCCCTTAAACTCCCTTGCACTTAATGTGACAACTCTTCTTTAATCTCATCCTCCTTTAAGTTTGTATAACTCTTCACCTTTTCCTTCAATCTTTAATTCATCCCAACATGCCTTAATTAATGAGATGAGCCTCTTCATTTAATTAATTATGTGGTTTGGTTAGAATTTTAAAAAATCTTGAGGTGTGAATAAAAATAATATCATGGGATATTATTTTTGGAGCTTTTGGTGTGTGAGAAAACCTTAACATCGTTCTGGAGTTTTTGGGAGAACTTTGGTGTGAAGAAGAAGAGAACTTCCCTCCGACGAAGAACGACGCAACTTCAACAAATAACGGTTCTTCTTCGATGAAGAACACTTTCCCTTCAACATAGAACTTTCTCGATGAAGAGCACCTCTGACGGAGAACGTCGCCATCGACAACGTCTCTTCCTCCGATGACAACGGAATCGACACCGATCTTCCGCGGTGACCGAACACCGCGACGCTTGCCTCTTTCCGTGGCTCGACGACATGCGACGTCTTTTCGAGGTAGGGGTTTACTGATTCTTGTTCGTGAAACATCCTTTGTCGTTCCTCATCTTATATTTTTGGGCTGCTTGTTATCATCTTAATGGGAGGAGGTCGGATCGCACGAACATGGCCGACCCTCCTCCCCCTTTGTTGTTGTGTTGTTGCAGTTCGGTAGATGGTGGCACGGTGCGACAGCACTGCGCGGGAACCTGGAGTGATGCAGAAAGGATGCGCGGTGCCGTCGCGCCGTGCCGTCAAGTCCGAACAAAAGTGTGGTCGTAGTCGGGGTCGTGAAGGCGAACGGAAGACTCCGTAGTTGTTTCTTTTGACGTACAGATCGTCGGGCATTGACGCAACGGGCCGCAGAGTCGATTTGACGATCCTGCGGAGAAGTACGGGACTCGGGATGAACTTCGGAAAAGGAGAAATTGAAAACGGACCACCGAAGCAACTCTGGTGGCCCGCAGACACCTCTGGCGGCGCGGCGGCGCCCCGGTGCGCCGCCTGGAGAAACCGTCGCGGCTGAAGCCGCAGCGGCAAGCGGTTGGATCCCGCGGCCGCGCGGGATCCAGGGGGACACGGTGCGCGCCGCGTCCGCGTAGCACCAGCTCTCTGGCTGATCCAGCGAGTCACCTGGCCGAGTCGAGCCGGCTTGGGCGGACCTGGCCGGGTCGTGCCCAGCCGGGCCATGTCAGTCCGGGCCCAGACCCCCATTTTTCGGATCAGTTTCGGTCTTTTGCTCATATCTTGGGCTACGGACCTCCAATCGACACACTGTCAGTTGCGTAGCGATCCTTGGATCTAGAATGTCATTTCGGTATATTAAACTCAAGGTTTAGGAGAACATTGGGTTCGTCCAGGTTGGTTCGGATACGAAACCAACTGGGCCCTCAGATCGGAAACGATTTTATCTTGAGCTCCGGACGTCTGATTGACGTGACGTCTGTCTCATTAAATTCCTCTTGATGAGACGGAACTTTTGGATTACTCTGCTCGAGGTTTGGATGCCGTCGGAGTGTGGTCGGGTTGGTTCGCTCACGAAACCAATCGGGCCCCTGGAACGGAAAAGTTGATAACTTTCAGACCGGACATCTGTTTGATGAACCGTTAGCGAAGTTGGTGATCATGTGGAGAAACGGTCCCTATGAGTATACCATATGAGAGTTATGGGTATAGTTGAGATACGGCCGGGTTGGTTTGCATACGAAACCAACTGGGCCCCGGGGATGAAAAGGCTAGTAACACACAGACCGGGCGTCCGATTGACGCGCCGTCTATTGCGTTGAGACCCCTGTGATGAGGCGGTCCTTTGAGATACTTATTCTTGGAACTTTGTGATAATTGTAGTATCGAACAGTAGCTCGTGGAGAGGACCCTCACGGAGACGAGCGTGCAGAGTATGGAGACCGTGTAGCTGGTTGAGACCTGACGACTGCTTGACCGATCGACTCGGTGTGTTTCGGATAGCCCAGTGGGGAGCGCTTGGTTGTAGCGGAAGACCCACGGCGGAGGACCACTTGGTTGTAGAGGCAGACCCGTGGTACTCAACAGAAGGAGTACCTCTGGAGGCTATGAGGGGGATCGCTTGGTTGTAGCGGTAGACCCACAGCGGAGGAGCGCTTGGTTGTAGTGGCAGACCCGCGGTACCCAACAGAAGGAGTACCTCTGGAGGCTATGAGGGGGAGCGCTTGGTTGTAGCGGCAGACCCATGGTGGGAAGCGCTTGGTTGTAGCAGCAGGCCCATATTACTCGACAGGAGGAGTACCTCAGCAGTCTTAGGTTAGTGAGCAGTACCTCGGAGTCGTGACAGGACCACTATACACTCCAGATATGGGGCTCTTCAGTAGTTACAGTTTCGATAATGAAAATCCTGGTTTGAGCTGAGTCTGTGACCTTTGTGTTTACCTCATGATTGATATGGGTCACTTGATAACTTAGGTATATGTATGGGCATATACCTGGGTAGTGGTTATCCGTTGATTTCATAATCTTTGTGTTTCCTCATGATTGAGATGGGTTACTTGATAACTTGGGTATATGTATGGGCATATACCTAGGTAGAGGTTATCTGTTGAGATCTTCTTTGTGGTTATCCTTGTTGGATTTAGTGAGACCTTGAGGGTCTCGGGGTCTCTACTGAGTATCGTTATACTCACCCCTACACGGGCTGTGCCCGCACCTCGTTGTGTTGGTTACAGACGACAGGCAGCGCAGATAGAGGCCGAGTGTTCGAGGACTAGACGGTACCTGGAGGTGGACCACCCGACGAGTCAGTATCCGGAGGTGGACTTCACGAAGAGACGACACTCGGAGAAGGTTGATGGGCGAGAGCATTGTGGAGGATATCTATACCTACCCTTCAGGTAGGATCAGTGGTGGACGATCCAGGAGCTGCGCTATCTGTACCTACCCTTTAGGTAGGATCCTTGGTGGACGATCCAGGAGCTGCTAGTCACCTTCCGGCTATTTTATCTTTTTCCTTGTACTTTACAGTTGGGCTTGTATTTCCGTCCCCTTTACTTTCAGCACAGCTTGTTTCATTTTTACTTAGTGTTTTACTTCCACTTGTACTCTGTGGTGTTTTGTTTACTTTTATAAGGAAATGCCTTCCCAGTTATCGGGATTTACGCCTTTGGTGCTAGTCGCCAGCCCCTGGCCTATGGAAGGCGGGCTTGGGGTAGTCACGGCATGGGCCCCGAGGACGGGTCGTGACATGGTTAATGGTTTAAGAAAGAAGTATAATGATTTAGTGTTTATGTATTAGAATTCAATCATAATGTTATAGAAGTACTTTTATGGTATTATGGGATAATGAAACATAAAAGGATTATTCCAATGTAGTTTTTACTTAAATATTTGAGTGTATATTTTAAATTTTACTAGTAACGATGAAAAGTGATTGCGTTGTTAAGGTGATATTTTTGGAGAACATGTGATTAAAGGAAAGATAACCCTTAATATGTGCATGATTTTGGGATAATAATGAGATAAAGATATATTTTTTTATGATAAAATAAATGGGATAGTATTGATTACATTGGAAATAATTAGGAAAATTATGAAAAGGTGGTTTATGTATTGAGTTTATTGAATTTTTTTATTTATGTTATGTGGAAAGAGTTAATTTTTGAAAGCATACATGTTTTCATTAAGGTTTTATGGTAATTTTGGTTATTACCATATTTTAATATAATACATGATAATTATATTCACATGTTTTGTGTATGAAAATTAAGAGCTACATCAAGTTGTTTTGGATATTAATGATAAGTTGATTTTGAAAATTTAGTGCCCTTCATTTGAATTTTTTGGATTTTAATTTTTTTGGAAGGTTCAAAAGGGTAACCATTTATAAAATTGTTTATATTGAACTTTAGATGAGGTTTTATAGATTAATCTATTACTTAACTATATAAAGATTTATTCATATTGGATAACATGTATTAACCATTTTATTATGATAACTAGAGATAAAAGGAATGAATTTTCATCCCATTATGAATTTTATGATCCATTAGTTCCTCAAGAATTACAATCTCAACTTCATTTATTAGAGTAAGAAATGAAGCATAAATTGATAAAGTCATAAAAAAGAGTTATATTGTGCTTATGAGATGAAATCAAGTAATTATATATTTTCAAATGATTTTGAAATAAAATGTTATCCTATTATCAGCATTTCTGATGATATCAATGACCTTTTTCAAACCTATTTGGTTTATGGTTTTGTGGTTATTAACCTTATAATTACCATGTTTTATATCATTATCCATCGAAACTTGATAGTTATAATTCTCTTCCATGTCCATATTTTCACTTTTTGCTAATATTCTTCTAATCAGAATCCTAGTTTTGTGGTGATCTTTTCCTTTTACTTTCCCTATTTTTAATAGGGAGTTTAATTGACCCTTTTTACAATGTGGGTTTCCCAAAAATGAATTTTCAAACATCCAACTTTGAATTTAGAAGTGAAATTTAAAAATAAAAGGATACAATATTTTTAAAATTCTTGATTGTATTATGATGGTAGCTTATCGACTGGATCTTCCACTGAATCTCTCTCAAGTTCATGATGTGTTCCATGTATCTCTCCTGAGGAAGTACATACACAATCTCTCACATCTATTAAACTCAGAGGTCATATCGCTAGAGAAATATCTTTCTTATAAAGAAAAATTGGTAGAGATTCTAGATCATAGATATAAAGTTCTATGAAATAAAACCACTCACATGGTTAAATTTTTGTGGAAAAACCACCAATTTTAGGAAGCTAAATGGGAACTTGGGGATGTGATGAGGTAGTGGTATCCTCATCTATTTATGTCTAAGTGACAAATTTTGAGGGAGAAATTCATTTTAAGGGGGGTAGAATGTAACACCCTGAGATCTTACAGTATGTATCTTTTTTTAAATAAATTTAATCCATTTGATATCTTACGTTGCATAGAACACAGAGATTAAATAAACTTCAAAATATTATTATTTTAACATGACCATTATAACCTAGCCATTAAATTGGTAAGAATGAATAGTATTAACCACATTATGAAATATATAATTTTCCAAATAATTTTTAACATATTAATTAATTCTTTTTGAATATGTACATAATTTTTAGTAAATTCATTTTTTCCTTCAAATATAGGTTTTCTTTAAAAATTAATTTTTATTGATTTTTATAAGAAAATAAATATAATTAATTTTTGAAACTTTTAGAAAATATATTTGTTACAATGAAAATAATTTTTGGATTAATAATTTCAAAACTATCTTAGGATTATTTTTTGATAATTTTATGAAAAGTTTAATTTTTTAGTAAATAGTAAAAAAATAATGATTTTTATAAAACCCTCATTTTCTTTATATTTAAAATTAATTTAATGGTTTTAAATTGATCAAATTAACTCATATAATTTTTAGTTATATATAATATAATTAATTGCATTTAAACAATATTTATACCTTATTTTAGTATAAGTACATTTTTTGGATTAAAAACACATTTTTTCAAAAAAAAACTGTTTTTCATTGCATTTTGACGGTTTAATTTTAAATGTAATTTTTGAAAATTATGTTCTTTTAATTGTTAAAAATGGATTTCATATTTATAACCAGGATTCCCAAATTAGTTTATAAGGTCATTTTAATTTTTAATCATAAAAATTTTATCATGGTAAAAAAATATTTACCATAGTATAGGTTAAATAATTTAGTGGGTTAATGTTAAAAAGAAAAATATTAAAATAACTAAAAAATACAAAATTAAATGGGTGTTTTATGTTTTTATCTACCTTTACTATCTTTTAAAACATTAATTACCATAAAAATTAGTTGTAATTAATTCCACCCAAATGTGGTTGGATTTAAATATAAAATAATCATTATTTGATCACATAAAATCACCCCTCCTCGAGTATAAATACCACCCCTCACTACCCCATTTATCCTCACAATCCTTGAATCTTTTAAAATCTCTAACAAACCCTCTCCCCCACCCCCCACTCTCCCCACGTCCAATTCATACTAGTATTATCTAAAAACCAATTTGAAGTTCCTTAAGGGGTCCTTCAAGGAGGTGATATTCAAGAGGAGGTTAAAGTATGAAAAGCTAAAAGGAAGCATGAGGTAAGGGTTTCTCATATCAATTTTAATTATGTGAGATATATTAATTATTCACTAATTATTATTTTTGTGTATGTACTTCCTATTGATATATCCTATCATGAATCTCATTATCTTCATGGTATTCAGCTTTTATTTGATAATTTTTACTTTTATGGGGAATATGATTCAATTTATTACAAAGTGGTAATGGATGTTTTAACTCAATTTTAATTCATTAGGTTAAAATTTTACTTTATTGATTATTCCATGTTAATATTATGTGTGATATGACTTTTTATTATCTTATGTTGTATTTCCACTTGTTTTTTATAGATTTATATCCCATACACCTAATTGATTCATTTGATTATTTCTCACATCAATGATATTATATTTATAAGGGACGTTCTTTAAAGAATTATCTTTTTAAAATTTCACTTAAAAATATATTTTTCGTCCATGTACATGTTTTATAATATTGTTTCCAAAATTGTTTTTACTATTATATTATGTTTATTTAAGTCATTTTTAATAATGTTTTCCATTTTACAAAATGGTTTGAAAGAATTATTTTTGTCATTTTATAAATTATGTTATTTGTGACTTATTTGGAAGAAAATATGGAAGGAATATATTTTTTTAAGTTATACAGAATGAGAGTATTTTTCCTTCTTCATTACACTTTAATTCTTTGAAGCTTCCAATACAAGTTTACAAGTTTATTTTCAAATAAAATTTTTCCCTTTATAATTGGAAGGATTTTCAAAAAAAATGTTTTCAAAATGGAAAAATTTTTTCCATCAAGAATTTTTTCAAGTGATCTTTCAAAATAATTTTCCATCTAAGATGAAATCCTTTAATGTTATTTATACTTTACTAGGGTTATTATTCAATGGTACTATCATTATTGTTTCTCTTAATGGTTTATGTTTATGATGACATGATGTACATGAATCTTATTACTTTTACAAGAGTTGTGATATGATTAAATGTTTATGGAACCCATTTCTTTTTATGAGTTTTGATATGATAAATGATTTATGATCCCATAGAACATGTAAGTATGGTTTTTATTATGTGATGGGTGGAACTCATATCTCCATCCAATTCATTGGGTAAATATTTATATCTCATGAGAAAACAATGAGAAACAAGTTGATGGGCTTGATCCACTCTGGGAAATATGTGTTTCCTGATCCACTATGGGAAATAGGTGTATCCTGATCTACTATGTTGATGGTCTTATTAGTTAACCTTGACATATGATATGGTTTTCTATATTTATGATGGTTCCAAAATTTTATGACATTATTTTATAGATAATGATTTATTTTTGATGATTTATCACTCTTATGGTACATGTTTTAAAAAATGTTAATGTTTATTCCATGAATCATGTTTATGATCTATGAGAGGTTGTGTATGGACTTTGTAAGTTATGATCATGATCACACAACCCTATTCTTACCTTATTCTATCATATGATCATGGATTGATATATCCTATGTTTATATTTACTAAGAATTTGAGCTCACCCTTTCTTGGTTTTCTTTTCCCCTGGATATGAAGAAAGGTATTAAGTATGATATTTCAAAAAGGGTTCTAGTTATGAAGGAATAAGCAGGAAATTATGTTGATGTTTTATGAACCAGTTTTTTATGTTTCCAAGTTTCCAAAGACACTAAAACCATATGTTTATGGCATGGTTTTCTTAAGTTATGTAATTAATATTCATTTATTTATATGTAATAGCTATGTATGAAAATAATGGGTTGTTATAGCACTAGTGTTGATGGAAGGATAAGCAGCATGAGTATATGAGGAAGTATATGTGGTGACTTGCGCTGAGTATAAGGATGGAGTTCCCTCTACCTGGTCCTCCAGATGATCCAACACATCTACACTAATTGATATATTTTATTTAAAAAAATATTATTATGAGTTTTGGATGAATTTATTATGTGTAATATGGTTATTAATTCATATGTCTATAGTTTTATATATTTGGTTTTTTAAATTTCTTTTATGTTTTCTAAAAAAATTACTTTTTTTAATTTGTTTTTTATTTGAAATGAAATAGTATTTCCATCAAAATAGGTTATTTATGACAAAAATACATATCCATCACAAATAAAAATTCGTTTTATATTTAGCTAAAAACTATTTGCAACAGCACACTCTTTCATCATAAAAAAAATTTGATAGTTTATCGCAAAAAAAAAGGTTTTGCGACACCATTTTTATCTATAGGTAAATTTAAATGGGATCCCATCACAAATATAGCAATTTCCAATTGTGTGTTTTCTATTAAATATGTATTAATATGGGTTGAGTGATCCCATTATTGATTGTGGGAGGCTTGAATTCCTTGATGTTATGGTCGTAGTTATATTTAAAAATTATTTTGTAACAATTAATTTAATATGTATTTATGATACATATATTTAGAGACTTTATGTGAATAATTGATAACCTTGTATAGTTTGAATAGTTTAATGAGCAATGTCTTGGAGGCCCAAGGCAGGATTAGTGGCACAGAGTCCCAATTATGATGTTGATGGTGGCAAAGAGTGTCATATGTGAAGATATTGACATGAGATTTCATATGTTATATTATATGAAATGTTGTGGGACACTAGGGTGGTAAGGATGAGTTTAGATCATGTATTTATCATCAATTAATGATTTTATCTTGACTCTTATTTGATGTCCAATGGTCGATTGTTATTTATATGATCATTTTCCAACTGTGGGATACAGTTTGATGCTATAAATTATGAGTGAATATTTTAAGTCATATCTTAGGTTGAGTCCTATAGTACCCATATGTTTATGAAATTATAAATGAATTAATAAAATAATGGGGTTGGTTCTTGATACTTACTTATGATTATGATATACTTGAAAATACAAGAAAATAATAAAAACTGACATCGACACTTGACTTAGAAGTTTAGAATGTTAATCATGGAATAAAAATAGAATAATATTAATTAATGAATAATAAATTAATTAATATTTAACCTTATTCATGAGTGCTTATTTGATATCTATACTGTAACGGTGGAAGTTGGGTGTCCTATGAGACAATAGAAGTAGATGAATCTAAGGGTAGGTAGTTTCCCTTAGTGTGGTTGTGAGCTATATCTATTCTAAATGTTTTGTTATTTCATAGTCACCCCACCTATTTCTAAAGGGAAACTAAAAACTAGAGGTTATATGGGTGTTTTCCCCAACATCCAGGTTGGTGAGAATACAGATGGTATACTACCACCTATCTCCCACTCTCTCTTCGGCTGTAGTATTATGTGTGGGTATGCATGAGAGTGATTTCCCATATATGTGTGTTTCAGGATGTTATGGAATGATTTTATTATGAAATAATTTATTCTAGATGTAGTATCTAAAGTATTATTATAGGTTTATTATGTATGGGATATGATGGCTTGAGGTATAGTACATAATACACCAGTTGTGGTGGCTTTCGAAAATAAACCTGGTTAATATATGGAGGATGTGGATTTGATGATGTGTCGTACGAGGTTCATGTGATATGGTCACCCAAGTGTATTTGACTAGCATTATTTATGTAAGATATTATGGCTCAGGATAGGCGATGTTGGGGAGTGAGAGAGTCAAACTAGTGGGGAAGTGATTATGGGGTACCCATTTATATATGTGTGTGTGTGTTCTCGATATTTTGGCTATAATTCAATGAGTTATTTGGTGAGTGAGTGATGGTGAGGATGGTAAAAGAATAGTATACCTATTTAGGTGATGAGTTAGTTTAATTTATTTATTCATTGGGCTTTAGTATGCTTCTTTCACATTATTCACAAGAGGTTTTAGGGAGGATCTTACTGAATGTGCATGTTATGATCACCATATGTATATGTAAACTATTTTTCAGGTCAGTAGGAGATGGTTGGTGACCAAGATAAGTATTACTATTTAGAGGATCTATTCATGAGTTGTTAGAGCTTTATGGTCACTATAGAAGATTTATTTATTTTGTATTTTCATTTTAGTTGTATCCAGTTATTTATGAGATCACATCGTGTATTGGGATTGTTTATTTATTTATTATGAGAATGAGTTTTTTTTGGGGGGGGTCTCATATTATCTCTTATTCTTTAAATATATATGGAGGTTAATACCTCCTATATGTGTGATTTACATACCATCAGTGCTATTCACCAACATGTGGCATGTTGGAGGCAGGCTTCGAGCATCATTATCTCCCTTCATTATCGTAAGGAGGGGGTTGTGACACCTCAGATGGATTATGATAAAACATAATATACTATAATGTATTCCATAACCTTTTGGTGTCTCATATCATTTTTTATACATAAACATCTTGAATTATGCCTAATAGATTTTGTGACTGCATATTGATGCACTCATTTTCTCATGAACAATTTTAAATATTTTATAAGGATTCTTAAGGGTTTTTAATAAATATTATTATATAATTAATTGTTTTATTATAATTTGTGAAATTAAAATTGAAGAAATGATATGGTTTAAAATAAAAAAAGTTGAAATTTGAAGTTTGATATTATTTATGAGATTCTGGTGAAATTGACTAAGTTTTTTGGATGTTTTTATTGGTAAAAAAATAATCCAAATCGGCTAACCCTCAACCACAAGGTCTATAAGACACATATCCCATACAATAGGGTCATTCATCCAAGAAATCCCTAAGTGAGATCCTACTGAGCATCAGTAAGGAGAGTGGTCCATGTAGGGAGGATCACGCATAGTAGAGTGTGGGCCAAAGCCCATGCGGGTCGTTCATGTTGGCACATCCCATCTATGTGTGTGAGAGTGTAGTGGTAGCCCATCCCCATAGAAAGAATATGATCCATGGATGGGAGGAGTTATAATATATACAAGCACTCAACTAAGTTCCACTCTAATGTGGGACATCTTCACACAGCCATTATTCATCAACTAAAAAACAATGTAATCCTGATCCTCCTTTACTTTCATGCACTTAGAAACACCCTGACACCACCTCAACTGCTCGACTTCACCTACTTCCATCTTCTTATCATCGATATCCACTATGGATACCATCATGAGAGCTCTATCTTGATCAGAATTCCACTTTTTAATCTCTATATCACCATGGATCACTTTTGGGACCTCAGTCGAACACCATGAAGCCCACTTTGAAGAGAACAAAGCCATGTATGTTGAAAAGATCCATATCTAAGAGGGTCCTTATGCCGTTTACACAATCACTACACTAAAATCTTGCCAAGGAACATTCATCTACACTACGGAGATATGTGGAGATCATCAGCTACGTTGCATGCCACCAACAAACAGCTATGAAGTGAGACAGTTATGTCACATCTACATTTCACAAAATTGGCTATGTGAGCCTATTGGTGAAAATGCTACATGGGACAGTGGATGAAAATGGATATGCGATCCCATGGATAAATTCAACTATGTGAAAGCTGGAAAATACATTTGAAAAAAATATATCTAAAAAATACAGCAATGGCAGCTACACATGAGATTAACTGGAAGCCAAAGATATAGGAATTGTGGGATAGAATGAACTATTATTTCATGTAGATTCTAAGGAAGAGTACTATTTCATGGTTCCCCACTACACCATGTCCATGATATATAAAGATAAGTGTTATTCTACAATATCTACACACATGGAATAGTAGGGTTTTACAGATGAGTATTAAATACCTAATATTTGTGGGAGTGATTTAAAATACCTATATTAAAAATTAGAATCTGAATAAAAAGGTAGAAAATGGAAACTTTGAATAAGATACTATAAGATATGAGTGATAATTGAGATGGGATTCATCCCCCTATAAATTAAAAGGTGATGCTGATACAAAAGAGAATAGAATCAGAGGATCAAGATTTAGGGGGTTGTTGCTATTATTTTTTATTATTTTTCTATTGTTGTAGTTTTTATTAGTTTCTTTTCCTAATTTTAATTCATTCATATTGTTTTTATTAAATTGTTTCATTAGTTTTCTTTCTATTTTTCTCATTCCCTCTTTCTACTTCTTCTCGCTTTCCCATTATTCCATTGTGACCTCTTACACTCGATAATGAGTAACTCACCCAATAGTTAGCCTTAGGAGAGGATCTAAGTGTTTCCTAAATTTTGTTCTTAAATTATTAAATGTTTTGAATATGTTTGTGTTGAATGAGGATAAACTGTATGGGTTTATAAATTTTCCACCATGACATGAATGTTGAATA
Organism: Viscum album; assembly: GCA_963277665.1. NCBI lineage: Eukaryota > Viridiplantae > Streptophyta > Magnoliopsida > Santalales > Viscaceae > Viscum > Viscum album. The sequence goes on along the minus strand of OY728134.1, from coordinate 595,293,264 downwards.
TTCTTATATTCTTTTATTTATATATTTTCCCTCCCTTCCATTGAACAAGATCTCTTCACATGATAGAGTTAATCTATTCAATTGATGAAACAATATATAATGGAGTTGAGTCCTAAAATATGTTACACTCTCAATTTAGGTGTGTTATTAACCTTGATTATAGGAGGTGGTGGGATTTAGTTTTCCTAGGAATTCAAGATTTCACACCCAATAAATTTAATAATAGTGATTCATGCATGAGATTTTATAATTGGATTATAGAACTGAATTTAAAACAATAAAGATGAATAATGAAGGTACTTGAAACCAAAACCTTGGTCTAAGTACTTTCTCTCTAATCTCCTTTTTCACTACATGTTAGGGTAGTTTATATTTTCATTCTTTCTTCCATATTTTTACTTTTTTCATAAAATAATAAAAACACAAAAACAAGTAGTTTAGGTAAATTATAATTAGTTAGTGAATAACTATAAAGATCCTCAAGTTAGACGACCCTTGTCATCCATTTTTCTATACTAGGAAAAACATAAATAGTAGCTTTTTCCACACCCCATGATAGGTGTGCATCAAAACTTAGCATCGTTTCTGGGATCAAAATAGTTGATTATTTACTATTTATTTTCATATTGTAAATATTTTTTCACTATTTTCTTAAAAAAAACTTAAAAACTTATCTTACTATAATATTTTTAAATGATTACTATTATGCATGTAATAATTACCCATAAGTGCATGACCAAGAGAAAGTGTTTCACGATGTTGAGGAGGCCCCCCAATAAATATATGATGATCTTATGGTGTTGTTTAAGAAAACGGTCAATGGAAAAGATGTGGGACTCTCACTTCAAGAATTGATGTACATGGTCAATAAATTATAAACTGGTTATGAAAGACTGAAGTCCAGGATGGAAGTACTATTATAACTACCTAATTTTTTTCAAATAGATCTAGGAGGTTAAGTACTTGATCAAGGTGTATCTATAGATCCCCCATCTCAAGAATCAAATTGAAACCTACCATGAAGAACTAGAGGAGATTTATGATAGAGAAGTTTTACCTACTAAGTAACATGTGGGAGATAAATAAGAAAAGGATAAATTCTAGAATCAATATGAAGTACAACATGATCCCACCATCATTGAAAAAGTAAAAGAGCCTATGCCACTCTACTTTTCTCTATATTTGGAAGAGTAATTAACCACCCAATTGGTGGATTTTGAAGAAATGATGGAGGATTTTGACTACCTGCCTTTATCCAGTGAGATCCAACTCTAGGAGGAACTTACCGCAGAATAAGATATTGAATCTGAACCAACTTAGGAATATAATCCTTTATTAAACTCTATCTCATATAATTTTTTTGAATCTGAATTGAGTATCACACCCTGTTTATTTAAATTTTAAGATTTAGTAAATTCGTGTTTTTCCATGGAGTAAGAAGAAGAATAAGAACATTGACCTATTGATGAACACATAGATCTTTTATCACATATTAAACATACATTAGAGGAAGTCCATGAAGAGGTATAAGTGACATTTCCAAATGAAAACAAGACAAAATCTTTCATACTTGAAAGGGAGAATTTTCATATTTATTATTCATGTTTAAATATAGTTCAAGTAAAATTAAATTCTAACTTCCCCTTTGAATATTCAATTCATGCGACCCATATTGATAAATCACTTTATAGTCAAGAGGAGGTTTCACAAGTAGAAACCAAGAAGGAGGGTAATCCATAAATCATCCTTCCCCCACCATTAAAGTTTTACATTATTACAAAGGGTGGGATATGGGGTACTCTATCCATAGATTCCTTATCACCAACTAAGAAGCAGTACAAGCTAGAAAAAGCCACATGTGGTGGTTCAAATCAAAAAAAAACTCCACCCACCAATGGACTATGGATGATAGCTAGTATTAACAATCTAGGGGAAGTAAAAATCCATGTACCACTTGATGGATTAAACCAAGACTTTTCATTTTCTTTTATTTATATGAATTTTTATTTATCTCTTAGGAATTAGTTTAGGATGTATCCCAATCCCTTAATATTTTTGAATTTTAATGACATGGTCCTTAATTTTTAATGATTGGTTTTCTTTTATAGGTCCATGATGGCACAAGGTATCCCCCACATAGCAATAAGGAAAGTAAGTGAAGAATAATTATTCAAGAGAAAAGGGAGTTCACTTTTATGTTTAACTTTTAAACTCCCTTCATTTTTTATATAAATTTTTTTTGATAATAAAACTAAAAATTGCATGCCAGACTTAGGATATATGTTTTACTTGACTTATCTAGGAAACATGAATATCTTAAGAACCCTTTGATGATATGTTTTAGATTTCACTTATAATGATATTGAATGAGTAAGGTGGATAATTTAATGATTAGAGTGAAGCACAAATGTTATCTTGATGAATCGTAATTTTAGGTAATTGGTTGATTCATGTAAATGAAATTTCCCTTTAATTATTCACACTTTGAATTTATGAAATTTATGTGAATAGATTTTTTATTGTTATTTTATACCATTATTGATCATCCCAAATCATATATTCCATTCCTGATAGGATTCTAGACCAAAAACTTTCTATTTTTATCTTGAGTATATTTCTTGAGTGACCTTGGGATATGACCGCTTCTAGAATTTTCATTAGAATTTTTCAAGGATATGATTGAACAAAAACACATTTAATATGATTGAGTCATTTTTATTAATAAGACCTTATCCTTGAGTCTACCTTTTACATCAATCATTTTTTATCCTATAAAGACCATGAATGACCTTGATAGAAATGATCCACATTTAAATCCATTTATATCCATTCCTACCTTCCTCTTGGTATTTTCATGATATTTTAAAGTTGAATTGTGGGGTGAGGGAAGTCATGGTGAAAGGGGTGAACTGTATTGTAAGGAAAAAATTTTGGGGTTTTATTTTGTGTATTGGGAAATATTTTTGAATCATATATTGTATTTTTATTGTTTTCCCTTCTTGAAAAAAAATTAAAAAAAAAAGAACGGGTTGTGACTTAGTAAAATCATAAATCACTGTTATCAGACCTATGATTCTTATCATATGTGGTTAGGTGGTGGACGTGAAGTTTTTTCCAAGTATGACTTTCAAAAAAATTTACAAAATTAGTTTGAAAAAAATTAAAAAATGTAGAGAAAATTCAAGAAGGTAAAATTCATTCATTATGATTACATTTATCATTAACTTACATTGATCTTGGGAAGTGGGTGCTCACAATTTGAAGGGGATATTTTTATTGAGATGTTACTTTTTGATATCATTTATAATTATTTAAGAGATAAACCACATCTTTTGAAACATTATGTTTTTATCATCAATACTAACCTACCTTAATCCTCAGAGTCATTAGAACCTTAATTTCAAATTTCTTATGATTTTATGTGGTTTTTTCCTTTAAAAAGTGGATAAAGTAATTAATTTGAAATCCTATGGTAAAGGTTAATATATTCAAGGTATGAGAATAAATCTAGTTCAATTTTTCACCTTGAGTGATGAGTGAAAAAAATAAAAGTGGGGTAGATCATGACTTGGAATGCTTGATAATAATAAATTGAAAATATTAAATGACTGAAAGGATATGGTCCATCATTCTCAAAAGGAATAAAGTAAAATACTTGGATTGATTGATCTTTTCAAAAATTTGAATATGGGTTGATGTTTTTTGTTTAACTTGAAATTTTGATTTAACATTGACAATAATTTTATTTGATATTTAAATATTGATAATATATTGTTTGTCTTGAATTAAATGTTAAGATTCGATGCTTGAGGACAAGCATAGTTCATGTGTGCGGGTATTTGATGCACTCATTTTCCTATGAAAAATTGTAAACATTTTCTAAGGATTCTCAATGGTTTTTAATCAATATTACTATATAATTAATTATTTTAGTAAAATGTGGGACATTACAATTAAATAATTAATATGGTTTAAATTGAATAAAAATGTTGAAATTTTAAGTTTGATATTATTTATGACATTCTGGTGAAATTGACTAAGTGTTTTGGGTATTTTTATAGGTCAAAAAATTATCCAACTCAACTATCCCTCAACCACAGGGTCTACAATCCATATAGAAAGTACAAGAGGACCTACAAAATAAGCAAGACTATAGGGAGAACCTACTGAGTAGTTGGGATGAGAGATAGTTTCATAGGGAGGATCTCGTGCAGCAGAGTGTGGGCTAAAGCCCACACAAGTCATGCATGTTAGCAAGGTTTGTCTACATGTGTGAGGGTGTAGCTGGATCCCATCCCCACAGTAGGAAGCTAAGTCATGGATGGGAGGAATTGTAATATATAAAAGCACTTGAATGATTCCCACTCTGATATGGGACATATTCATGCGGATAATTTTCATCAACATACAAAAACGATGTCGTCTTGTTTTTCCTCCACTCCCCTGTGATCGCACACACCTTGATTCCACCTTTGTTGCTCGACATCACCTGATTCCATCTACCTGTCATTGATAACAACCATGGATAACACCATGAGATCTTGAGCTTAAGAGAAATCCCAATACTGAATCCTAGAATCACCATGAATCACTTCTAGGGCCTCAAGTGATCACCATGAATCCTAATTCAAAGAGAATGAATCTATGCATTCTAACAGGAGATTTATTTGTCTACTTTGAAGGTTGAATTGATTTAAGAGGAGACTTATAGTATTTCCACCATAACTTCACCAAAATATCACCAAGGAGGGTTTGACTTCACTAAGGAGATGCATGGAGATCATTGACTAAGTTGCATGCCACCAGTAAATGGTTATGCATAAAAATGGCTACATCGCATTTTCATTTCATAGAATCAGATGTGTGAGCATGTGGATGAAAATTTCTATGTACTACTAGATGATCTTGTGATAAAATCGATTAAATGAATGCTAGAAAATCCATTTAAAAAATAATTTATCTAAAAGAAGAGTGTGAAGGAATCTATACAAAAGATTAACTGGGAGTCAAATATATAGGAATTGGGGGGGTAATGCCCTATTATTTCATATTGATTCAAAAGAAGAGGAATACATCATAGTGCCCCATGACACTATTTCCAAGAAAGGGAAAGGGAATTGTTGCACTGTAATAGATATATCCATGACATAGTAGGGTTTTGCATCTAGGAATTAAATACCTGATATCTATGGGAGTGGTTTAAAATACCTATATTCAAACTTATAATCTAGATATAAAGGGATAAAAGGGAAACTTTGATTGAGATACAAGAAGATACAAGCAATAATAGAGAGGATATTCCTACCTCAATAAATAAGAGGGTGTTTTTTCCACAAAAGAAAATGGAATCATAGGATTGGGGGTCAGGGTGTTGTTGCTTCTCTATTTTCTTAGTTTTCTACTATTTTAGTTTTTTTAGTTTATTTTCCTAATTGTAATTAATGCATATTGGTTTTATTAAAGTGTTTCATCCATTTTATTCCTCTATTTCTCATTATAACTCTTTCTCTTTATTCTCACTTTATCATTATTCCACTATGACCTCTTATAATTGATAATGAGTAAATTAACCCAGACTTGGCCTTTGGGGGATCTATATTTTTCCTGAATTTTGTTCTTAAATTATTAAATGTTTTGAATATGGTTATAGTGAATTATAGTGAATTGTATGGGTGTGGTGAGTGTCCACCATGACTTAAATATCAAATATACTTATATTATTTAATTTATATTGTTTCCCTCCCTTCTATTGAATGAGAACTCTTCACATGATGGAGTTGATATGTTCAATGGATGAAACATCATATGATGGATCTAGGTCCTGGAAGATGTCACTCTCTCGATTAAGGTGTTTCATAAACTTTAATTATTTGAGGGGGTGAAATTTATTTTTCATATGAATCCAATATTTCACACCCAATAAATTTAAGAATAGTAGTTTTTTCATGAGATTTCATAATTTTACTATTATATTGAATTTAAAACAATAAAGATGAATAATGAAGGAACTTTAAACCAAAACCTTAGTCTAAGTACTTTTTCACTGACCTCATTTTACACTACATGTTAGGGTAGTTTAGATTTTCATTATTTCTTCCATTTTTTTACTTTGTTTTAATAAAATAATAATAACAAAAAAAACAAGTATTTTGGGTAAATTTGAATTAGTGAGTGAATAATTGTGACTCTCCTCAAGTGATAACACCCTGGTCAACCATTCTACTACACTAGGAAAAATATAAATAGTAGATTTTTCCACACCCTATGATAGGTGTGTGTCAAGATTTTTCATCATTGTCAAGGATCCAAATAGTTGTTTATTTTCTCATTCTATTCATATTATAAATAGTTCTTCATTGTTTTATTTAAAAAACCTAAAAAATTCTCTTATTATGATGTTTTCAAATGATTAATATTATGCATGGAACAATTTATCATAGGTGAATTACCAAGAGAAAGTTTTAAACAATGTTGAGGGGCCCCTCCAAAAAATAGTTGATGATCTTGTGGTATTGGTAAAGAAAATGAACAGTGGACAAGAGACATGACTCTCACTTTAAGAATTTATGGACATGGTCAATAAAGTCCAAACTGATTATAAAATATGGAAGGTCGTGAGGGAAGTACCATTAGAACTTCCCAATTTTTTTGAAGAGATCCATCAATTTGAGGAATTGATTGAGGGGTATCCACATACAAACCATCTCAATAATCAAATTGAAACCTACCATGAAGAACTAGAGTGGAATTATGATGGTAAAAAGTTAATTGTTGAGCTATGTGTGTGAGATCAACAAGATATATATAAATTATAGAAGGAGTATGAAGTACAAAATGATATCACTATCCTTGAAAAATTATAATATCAAACACCACTCTACTTGTCTCTAGCATTGGAAGAGGAAGTGTAATGTCCCCGACCTGGAACTCCCTCATGTGATCGAGTCGGGTGTGTTATGTGACCTCGGGTGTGTCTCCTCATACACTAGAGTCTTTTGACTAGCAACAATGGTGTAAGGAATATAGTGGGGAGACTTTACCATATGGTACTGAGTTTCTATAACAGCAGAAATAATAACATATTAGAAGAAATTTCTTAAACAACATGATTAATAAAACAAGAATCCATATCCAAATAAAGGATAAATCGAATAATAAAATAATATAAGGATAATATAATGACAGGATAAATATAACTAAATTATGTGATGAAATTCATATAGATAAAATACTAAATAGACTCAAATAAAGACTCCAAAAGACCCTAGTCCCAAACCCAATGTTGGTCTCATATCTAAGCTCCAACCCATCCAGAAAGTAATCAACGACAAATTACATTGTCCTTTTACAAACCTGCATCCATGATATCTTCCCAGGTACCAAATTGTGGCCTGAATAGGGTGTGAGTAAAACCCAGTAGGCTGACACCACCATGTCTAGTCAAATCTAGTCTGAATAATAAGTTCATGCAATAAATTGATAAAAACATGGGTGTTAGTTAATCAATTAATATGTCATGTCAAATGACCCGCTAACCCTCGAGCTCTGAATTGACACCTAGGGTCATCCAAACCTGCTTCAGTGGCATGATGGAAATCTCTGATCATGTCGTGGAACCATGCCAACCATTTCCATAACCCTCCTAGGGTATAGCCCATAAATTGTTATAGGAGAACCAGGAAGATACTTATAAGCATTACAACATAATCAGTCCAATACCTATAAGCATTGCAGTATAACCAGGATAAGCCTTATTAGAATTATATAATAATCAGGACAAGACTTATAAGCATTATAGCATAACCATTCCAAACCCTATAATCATTATAGCATAACCAAGCCAAGCCCTATAAGAGTTACAACAGAATCAATCCAATTCATGGATAGAAAATAAAACACATGGCTAATCACCAATCATATCATCATAATCCATAATGATTAATTCATCCAATTAACATTAGTCTTATAAAATTATATTTAATTTATCAATTTAGCCAACAGTCATTAACTTTCAAATTAAAAGATTTTATTTTAGATTATTCCATATCTAAAAAACACCAAAATTCCTTACCATACCAATTCATAATATCAATTAATTCCAACAATTCACTTTGTTAAGACAAACAAAAAATCACAACTATGGGTTCATTAACAATTTCAAGGGTAGGACCACTCCATGGGTGTCCATAAGCCTGGTCTCAACACCAATGAACCCAATGGGATCCAATGGGTGTTCTAATCATAATATTATCATCTGGGAATGAATTATCCAATTAGTTGGGTTATGCTCATGGTGTTTCGTTCTGAATCGCATTCATTGCACATACATAGATAATTTAAATAGACTGTTGGGATTCATTATAAACCACCTACCTTAAAATAAGAAAAGGTGATGGAAAAACCTCACATCTGCGATAGCAATCGGCTTCTCCATTCCCTTCAATGAGAACTAGAAATTCCATAAATAATGGATCAAGATGTGGAAAAGAACTGAAAGGATTATCTTAAAACTATAGGCCCAAAACACCTAGCTTCAATGTGGTATTTTCTATATATCAAAGAGAATTTTCATAAAACTTTGTTGGGAGGGCTACAATCTAGAAAGAGTTTTATGTTATAAAAACATGAAGTTGATTCAGGTTTTTAAGACTATGTGTGGTTATTTCATGATGTGAATAGTCCATTGACATCATAAAATCATTGTTTCTATTATGTTTCCCAAAATCTATTGTTTGGTATTTAAAAAAATATTAAATATACATTTCTTATTGTGAAATGGATTCAAGACATGAGTTTCATTTTCATGGGGTCCATTCAGGGAGTGAATTAAATTTATGGGGTGAATTAAATTCATGGGGTGAATTAAATTTATAGGGTCCATTCAGGGCATTAAATAAATACGTGGGGTAAATTTAATTCTTGGGGTGTGTTCAGGGGGTGAATAAAATTCATGGGATCTACCCAAAACCATTCAATACATAAATAAAATTCATGGGTTTTTCCTATAAAAATTCATGACATGAATTGGGAATTCATGGCATGAATTCATTATACAACCAAAACTCACCTTCTCTTCCTATTGCACCCCTACAACACTCAACCCAACCTAGGCCAAGTTTCAACCACCAAGGTTTAAATGAAAGACAACCCAACTCAAATAGTTTTAACTAAAAACTAAAATAGGGACATACCTAGAAAAATATGGGATCTTATAACATCCCCACTAAATAACAACTTGTCCCCGAGCTACCCCAATAATCATTTTGGGTTACCGAAGAACAAAACCAACAAATATGTACACATATCATATTACCTCTCCCAAGTATTCTCTTACACACCCCATGCTATGACTTTACTCATACTAGTGGGGACGGTCTTCCCTCAGATATTAGTCTCACTAAGGTCCATGATACGAATCAGATTCTCCTCAAATAACACATCAACATCCAGCTCAACGTCATCAATTTCTATCACATGAGAAGGGTTGGTATGATATATCTAAAGTTGAAACATGTGAGACACATGATGTGTGGAACTATAGCACTATGGAAGGGTTAAACAACACACCACTTAACCAACCCTATCTACAATCTCGAATGAACTAACTAACCCAGATGTTAGATTCCCTTACTTCCTAATACGGTGTTACCCTAGACTAGAAAATACCCAAAGAAAAAGCCAATGACTAACCTTGAACTACAAAGGTTGTCTCTAATGGTTAGTATATGATTTATACCAGATATATGTGGTCACAAACAACTTTTTGATCAACTAAACCTACTTAGATGTATCATGCATGATATTAGGTCTAACAATAGCTAACTCACCTACCTCTAACCAACAAAGAGGCGAACAGCTTGACCTTTCATACAAATCATTGAAAGGATCCATTTGGATCGATGCTTGGAAGTTGTTATTATACACAAACTCCATGATTTCTATATCATACTCCCAAGAACCATTGAAATCCATAACATAGGATTGCAAAATATCCTCCATAATCTAAATCATTCATTCAGATTGGCCATCAGTCTGAGGGCGATAGGTTGTACTCAAAAGGACTTATGATCCCAGTGACTTTTGAAGACCCTAATGAAAATGATATTTGAAATAAGGATCTCAATATTAAAAAATACACCTCATAACACCATACAATCAAACTATATCACATGCATATAGACTTCTTAGATCATCGATGGTGAAGGTCTCCTTGATAGTCAAGAAGTGGTCCACCTTTGTCAGTCGATTCACAATCACCGATAATGTATCATTATTTTGAGGTTTCCTAGGTAATATTGTCCTAAAATCTATAGTGAATCATCCTACTTCCATTCTGGAATGGTGAGAGGCTGCAACAACCCAAATATCCTCTAATTCTCAGCCTTCACCTGCTGATAGGTGCAACATCTCACCACAAAACCTATAATTTTATTTTTAATTCCAATCCACCAATACTATATATAGATATCATGATACATATTCATAATACAAGGACATACCACCCATTTAGAATCATGAAACTTACTCATTAGTTCCTAAAACAAACCTATAGTAACCCATACACACCCACATAATAGAAGAAAATCGCCACTTCCAAGAGACCATCCTACTGGTGGATCCCCACTATATAAGTTGTCCCTTATAGCTAATATATCTAGATTAGATAACTAATTTGTCTTGATACAGTCCAAAAGCATGGGTATAATAGATTTCAAAGTCAGAGCTACTCGTCTCTAGGAATCCTAAACTTCTAGATGCATGTATGCAAAGACTTAAATCAGCCACCACTCATCGTAAGACTCCAACATTACCTTTTTCTACATCTTATATCTCAAGGCATTGGAAACAAAATTTCCTTTTCCTGATGTGTAATACAACTCAAATTCTAAAGACTTTAGATACTCAACCCACCTCTTCTGATGAAGGTTCAGGTTCCGCTGATAAAAGATGCACCTGAGGATATTATGGTTCGTGTACACCACAAACCTCTAACACATTAGATAGTTTATCCAACATATCAGATTTTATACTATTTTTGATAAATTTATATCATTACTAGGTTAATTACTCTCATGTGGACTCAGCTATTTGGATCCATAGGTAACCACTTGGTCCTCCTATATCATAAATTCTCTAAGTCCAACTCTGGATGCATCACAGTACACGTTATATGCCTAAGGTCACATAAACCACCTAACTCGATCACAATAGAGAGTGTTGAGTCAGTTATTTTATATGAATAAACCATTAGAGTGGTAGAGTTTGAAGAAAATATTCACAATTTTGACTGCTTGACTCTATCCAATGAGATTAAACTCTAGGAGACACTTACCACTGAAGAAGAGATTGAATCTAAACAAACTTAGGGTGATGATACTTTCTTAAACTCTATCTCATCTAATTTTGTTGAACCTCAATTGATTATAACTTAATATTGTTTTAAATTTTTAGATTCATAAAATCTATATTTTTTCTTGGAGGAAGAACAAGAAAAAAACATGCACCAGCTAAGGAACACATGGAGCTTCCAGAAAATATTAAAAATGCATTAGAGGAAGACCATGAAGAGGTCCAAGTGACATTGCCAAATGAAAACAAGAAAAAATAAATCTTACTTGAAAGGGAGAATTTTCATATTGATTATTCATGTTTAGATTTAGTTCAAGTAAAATTACATTCTAACCTCCCCTTTAAATATTCAATTCATGAAGCCCATAATGAGAAAGCACTTGATAGTCAAGAGAAGGTTGCACAAGTAGCAACCAAGAAGAAGTATGATCCATAATTTATCCCCCCCCATGAAAGATGTACCTTATTGTGAAGGGGTGGATTTGGTATACTATATCCATGGATTCCTCCTTGCAAAAAAAAGAATTGAAAGTTGGAAAAAGCCACATGTGGTGGTTCAAATCAAAGAAAATTCGCCCACTAATGGACTATGGATGAAAAATTGTGCTTCCCATATGGGGGAAGTAAAAATCTAGGCCCATATTGGGGGGTATTAAACTAATACTTATCCTTTTATTTGATTTATATGACTTTTTATTTCTTTCCTAGGAATTATTTTAGAATTTATCCCAATCCCTTATTATTTTTGAACTTTAATGACATGGTCCTTGAGTTTTAATGGTTGATTTTCTTTTTCAATTACATGATGGAACAAGGAAACATCCAAATAGAAAAAAGGAAAGAAAGATAAGAATAAATATTCACTATAAAAGGGAGTTCACTTTTATGTTTACGTTTTAAACTCCCTATATTTTTTATATAAATTATGTTTTGAGCTGAAAATTGAAAATTTCATGCCACACTTAGGATATATGTTTTACTTGACTTATATAGGAGACATGAATTTATTAGGAACCCTATAATTCCATGTTTTAGATTTAAATGATAATGAGATAAAATGAGAAAGGTGGATAATTGAATTATTATATTGAAGCATGAATGTTAACTTGATAAATCATAAATTTAGGGAATTGGTTAATTCATGTAAATGAAATTTCACTTCCATTATTCAAAATTTTAATTTCTAAAATTCATGTGAATTGATTTTTTATTCTTATTTTTGGCCATTATTAATTGTTCCAAATCATATATTTCATTCCTAAGAGGATTTATAGACATAATACTTTCTATTCTATCTTTAGCATATTTCTTGAGTGACCTTGGGACATGACACCATATAAAATTTTCATTAGAACTTTTCAAGGATATGATTGAACAAAAACAAATTTAATATGATTTAGGCATTTTTTATTGATAATCCCTTATCCCTGAGACCATATTTTACAACAATACTTGTTTAGACCATAGATACCATGAATGACCTTAATAGGAATGAGCTACATTTCATGTTATTTATACCCATTCCAACCTTACTCTTGGTATTTGCATGATATTTTAATGTTTAAGTGTGTAAGTGAGGGAATTCATGGTCAAATGGATGAAATACATTGTAAGGAAAAAATTTGGGAGATTTAATTTTGGTTATTGAGAAATGTTTTTGATTCATACATTTTATTTTCCATATTTGGACTTCTTGATAAAAATGAAAAAAGGAATTCGTTTTGACTTGGTAAAATCCAAAATCACCATTAATGGAGCTATTATTTTTATCACATGTGGTTAGGTGGTGGATGTGAGGTTTTTTCCAAGAACAAATTTAGAAAAAATATATAAAATCCATTAGAAAAAAAAAGTCAAAAAGAGTATATAAAATTAAAGAAGGTGAAATTCATTCATTAGTCTTATATTTATTATGACCATGATTTGATCTTGGGAAGTGGGTGTTCACAATTTAAGGGTAGATTTTGATTAAGATTTTAATTTTTTATATCATGCACAATTATTTAAGATATAATCCTCATATTTTTAATCTTAATGTTTTTAACATCAATACATACAAATCTTAAGCCTCATAGTCAATAGATATTTAATTTCAAATTCCTCGTGATTTTATGTGATTTTTTTCTTTACAAAGTGGAGAAAGTTGTTCCTTTTCAAGACAATGGGAAAGGTGCATGTATTCAAGGTATCTACATAAGTCTAGTTCAATTTTTTACCTTTATTGATGAGTAAAAAAAAGATTCAAAAGGAGTTATGTCATGACATGGAATGCATGATAATAATAAATTTATAATCTTTAATGAATGAAAGGAGAAGGTAAATCTTTTTCAAAAGGTAGGAAGTAAAATAATTGGATTGATTGATCTTTTGAAAAATGTAAATATGAATTTATGTTTTGTGTATAACTTGAAATTTTTATTTAGCATTGATAATCATTTTATTTAGTTTTCTTGAGATTTAAATATTGGAAATTTGGTGTTTCTATTGAATTAAATATTGAGATTTAATAGTTGAGGACAAGAATAGTTCAAGTTTGAGATATTTTATGCAGTTGTTTTCACATGAAAAGTTTTAAACATTTTCTAATGATTATAAATGGGTTTTAATCAAAATTCATATATAATTCATTATTTTAGTAAAATGTGGGGGATTACAATTAAAGAAATAATATGGTTTAAAATGAATAAAAAAGTTAAAATTTGAAATTTGATATTATTTAAGACACTCTGGTAAAATTGACTAAGTGTTTTGGATGTTTTAATAGGTAAAAAATCATCCAACTCGGCTAGACCTCAACCACAGTGCCTACAAGCCACATAGTCAGCCTAAGAGGTTTTTCCAGCCAAGAAAGCCTAGAGTAAGAGCCTACTGAGTATCAAGGAGGAGAGAATCATGCGTAGGGAGGAGACCACATAGTAGAGTGTAGTCCAAAGCCCGCATGAGATGTGCATGTCGGCATAGACCATATACATGTGTGAAATTGTAGTGGGAGTTCATCCATGAAGGAGGAATATGAGTTGTGGATGGGAGGAATTATAATATATATAAGTTCTTGGCTGAGTTTCACTTTTATGTGTGACAAATTCACATGATTATTGTTCATCAACTAACAAAAATGATGTCATCTCACTTCCACTCCACTCCCCCATACTTAGACACACCCCGATTCTACCTTCATTTATCGACGTCACCTTATATTGTCTACCTATCATTTAGAACCACCATGGACACCACCATGATAGATTGATCTCAAATATAATCTCATTAACGAATCCCTAGATCACCATGGATCACTTCTGGGACCTTGGGAAATCACCATGAAGCCCACTTTTAAGATAAGGAATCCATATATGTCGATAGGAGACCTATTTGGTCACTATGAAGGTTGGATTACTTAAAGAAGAGCCTTATGTAATTTTCACCATCACTGCACTGAAAGATCAACAAGTAGAGCTCAGTTTCACTAAGGAGATATGTGGCGAGCATCGACTATATTGCATGCCACCAACAAACAGCTACCCAGAAAAATGGCTACGTATCATCTCTATTTCATAGAATTGGCTACGTGATCCCATGGATGGAAATGGATATGTGGTCCTATGGATGAAAATGACTATGTGTGCCCATGGATAAAATCGTCTACGTGAATGCTGGAAAATCCACTTGAAAAAAAGGATTTATCTAAAAAAGGGTGATGAAAGTTTTACATAAGATTAATTGGAAGCTGAAGATATGAGAATTGGGGGATATAATTCCCTATTATTTCACATAGATTCAAAGGAAGATGGCCCTTCCATGGTTCCCCATTTCACCATGTCCATACAAGAGAAAGGGAGGTGCTACGTTGCAAGAGCTATACCCACTGTGCAGTAGGGTTTTACATATAGGTATTAAATACCTTATATATATGGTAGTAGTTTAAAATACCTATATTCAAACTGAGAATCCAAATATAAATGGAGAAAATGGAAATTTTTATAGGTTACGATCATGGTGGAAGTGTCATTTTCTTGTATGACCAACTCAAATTTTAGTCATGAATCACATGCAATCATTAATTTACATAATCAAAAAGGACGTTCCCAATAAAAAAAGTAAATTATTTTACTAGATTAAAATACCTAAACCCTGGTTGAAGGATATTTACATGTAATTTATAATTAATTTATAAGAATATATCGAATTACCTTAACTCATAATTCTCACTTCGTTGATGATTGGTGGAATATATATCATCGCACTATCATTGCATTATATGATCCAAGTGTGGTATCCATCTAGTGGTGATCTAAAAGTGTACCATAGTCATTGAATGATGTCATAGAATCATCGGTTTTTATCATGGATGATCTTGATTACTTGCATTATTCGTGTTTGACCGCAACGGATATTCTTCTTGAGAGAGGAAGAGCTCTTGATGATCACTCGCTGGCTTGAGAGTTGAGGGCAGAAGAGAACTCTATATCTATTGTTCTCTCTATAGGTCTTGAGAGAGTCTCACTCTATCTTTTGTGAACATAAATTGTGTTCTTAGGAAATAGATATAATTAGATATTTATTTTGGTAGGTTTAGGGTTGGAAAATCACACATAAGCCCTTTCTAAATTCCATAATTCTTAATTGGACCCATGTATAATAATAATATTATTATTATTATTATTAAATTCTTGAAATTCGAAATAGATAAAGAATATAAATAAATATAATTTTTACCATTTCTAATCATACCATTAAACTTAGTCTGATTTCCCTTGTCCACATTTACTGATCCTTGAATAATGACTATTTATCAAATAAATAAATATCACTGCATTATTCATTGATAAATATAATAAATATTATATTTTTCAAACTTGAAAAAATATTTATTATTATTATTTAACTCACTTATTATTTCAAATAACTTATGATTAAATTATCATGATCAACCAAACCTGAATAAATATTATTTATTCTAACTTGTTAAATTTAATACTATAATTTAACTAATATTGAGGATACATTTTTTGTGTGACCCTCTAGGACTCTTTCTTAGTGGCATTAGGCATAACCACCTAAAGTCTAAGGTTAGAATCTATAAATACACTGATGAATCCATAGTGAATAAAGTTAATTCCACAATGAAATATAAACTCCTACAAATTTTTATCATGTAATATAATCCTTTTATCACAATATCTCAAACCAAATAGGTTCCATGTCGGTGTCATCAACCTATATGATCGATGTCTCTTTCTTTGACCTTTTGGAAATACACTCACCCATAAAACATAATCTCCATGGATTTATCCAGATGGTTCCATTCCCATAAAAGGGCATGATATATAAACTTTCATCAAGATACAAAAGGATAAATCCTTAATCGCATTATCCATTCGTGTTATATCATTTCTGATGCACCCAATGTATCATGCTTTGCTGTGAACATATGTCATCACGGTTTTTATCAATACATCAAAGTACTCAAGTTGTGATATCTATTAATGGTAATATTAAATTTTAAGGATCAATATACACATCCATAAATAATAACATCCAATGACACATGGGAATATGGATTTCCTTTTGACAGGCATGTTCTCATAACCTTCTATCTTGAAGATTACAAATGGTGATCACTATGAGAAGGTGTATCAATGTATTATAAGACTCCTACCACTAATAGCCTATATTATATATGTCCCATTAGATAATATCATATGTCCATATAAAAAGGTTCAAGAATAATGTTGTGGCACCTCTAGGTTACCATCATAGCATGTAATTTCTATGATCTTTCAACATGACATATACTCTAAGGACATTATCAGATACAAATATCATGCCGAATAATAATCAAGATATGATAAGAAAACTTCTTCAATAATAAAAACATGTAATCAAGCACTAAAAAAATTGGTTCTAGGGAACCCAATCCAATGTATTCCACTTATACTAGATCCAACTGACAACATCCTTCATTCCACTAGCTCTCACATGATACTCACGCTTCTGCTGAGATAAATCCTTCGTCAAGGAGCCCAACATGTTTTCCTTTGTGGATACTAAAATCACCACAACTTAACCTTATTGATAAAAAACCCTCAATAAATGAATATTTTAAAGTATTTACTTTTTCATTTGGTGTTAACTCATCTCTTTGGAGAGATCCAACATTGTAGTGTTATCATAGTAAATTGTGATTTGATCTTTACTACTAGGTACCACATAAAGATCTTAGAAAAAGTTGTGAATTAAAACTTCTTTCTTGGATACATCATAATCCAAAATATACTCATAATATGCTTTAAAATAAGTAAAAAATGGATTCTTTGAACTCTTCCAACTCGCAGCTCCTCCATTGAGACAAAAGACATATCTGGATTGTGACTTTAGATCATTCTGGCCTGTCTAAAAACTAGAATCTTTATAACCCTTGATAGATTGTTCTTCATGTACTTTATACACCAAGAACATATCCATAGTATGTCTTATATACTTAAGGATAGTCTTAACATTAGTCCAATGTTGTTTGCATTGATCTTCTTGATATCTTCCTACCATGATCAAAACATAGGCAGCATCAACTCTTATACATAGCATGGCATACATGATAGATCCTATCATAGAAGAATATGGGATATTACTCATTCTATCTCTTTCCTCTTGTGTCTGAGGGAATATTTTCTTAGAAATATGTATTTCATGTGACACTAAAACCAATCCTCTCTTAGATCGTTCCATACAGAACCTCTTTAGTATCTGGTCAATATATATATCTTGACTTAGTCTAAGAAACCTCTTGGATCTATAACACATGATCTTGATACCTAGAATATAGTTTGTTTCACCTAATTCCTTCATGGAGAATCACTTTCTCAACCATAACTTAACCTCTTATAAGGTAGGTATATTATTTCCAATTAGTAATATATCATCAACATACATTATTATGAAAAAAATTATACTCCTACTAAACCACTTGTAAACACATGGCTCACATTCAATCTTAATGAGACAAAATTGTTTTATGGATTCATCAAATCAAATGTTCCATGTTCTAGATGATTTATTTAATACATATATATATCTTTGAAACTTTCATACCTTTTTTCATTTCCTAGAGTCACAAACCCTTCTGTTTGTGTCATATATACATCCTCTTGAAGGTTCTCATTAAGGAAAATTGTTTTGACATTCATTTTATAAATCTCATAGTCCTTGTAAGATGTTATAGAAAACAAAATTATAGTGTATTTAAACATGAAAACTGGATAAAAGGTTTCTTCATAGTTAATTCGTTGACATTTTCTAAAGCCTTTATCTTTTATAAGTATTCACTTTACCTTCCATGTACAATTTTATCTTGAATACCCATTTACACCCAACATGATTTACATCAACTGTTGGATCGATAAAACCCCAAAAAAGGTTTGATACATGGTATCTATCTCAGAATTCATGGATTCTTTCCATATTTCATATTTTGATCTCTCTACTACCTCCTTGTAGGAGAGAAAATCATCATTGTTAACCAATAATGATTCACCATCATCGGTGACCAGAAAACCATATATCTCTAGTTCTCTTACCTATTTAGCACTCATACTCAATACTTATGTTTCAAGAAAAAAATCTTCCATGGGGACCTATGGAGTCAGTTCCTGTACCAACTCTTGTTTATCTTGAACATCAAATTCATAAAATTCAATGCTTCCCCCACTATCCTCCTTGAGAATGTGTTCCCTCTTAAGAAAGATGGTGCGTCTTGTGATAGTTATTTTTTTATCTAAAGGTTTGTATAGATATTATCCCCCTATTTTCATGGGATACCCTATAAAGATACGCTTCATGCCTCAAGGTTTTAGTTTGTTTCTTGATCTATCCTTAACAAATGTCTCACAACCCCATGCTCAAATATGTGATGGTACTAGTATATTTCTACTCCATAACTCAAAGGGAATACCACTTTCCATTTTATTTAGTACTCAGTTTAGTAGGTATAATGTTGTATGTAATTCATATCCCTAAAATGATAATGGAAGGATTATATGAATCATCATCAACCTTACCATTCCCAACAAGTTATAGTTCCTCCTTTCACTAACACCATTTCACTATGGTGTATACGGTGGAGTGGGTTGAGATAAAATCTCATACTCCCATAAATATTTGATAAATTATTTGTTAAGATATTCACCACCTCAATCTAATTGAAGTTTTTTATTCTTCTTACCGACCTAGTTCTCAACCTCATTATTAAACTCATTGAACTTCTCAAAGGATTCAAACTTATACCTCATTAAGTAGATATAACCATACCTACTCAGGTCATCAGTAAAATTAATAAATTATGAGTATCCACCTATAGATTCTAATTGAAAAGGGTCCACACACATTATTTTTTACCAATTCAGCAAGCTCTATGGCTCTTTCACCACTGAATGGTGGTTTGGTCATCTTTCCTTTTAAACAAGCATAAAATTTTTCAAGTGGATTTTTCTCAGAAGTGTCTAAATAACCATCTTGATAGAGCTTTTTCAAATGATTCTCATTTACATGACCAAGACGGTGATGCCAAAACTGGGTTTCATATGAGTCACATGTATTAGTTTTGTTATAAATTTCCAATATTTGGTTTTTGTAATTTAATGCATAAAGATTGTTATTCAATTGTTTCATGCCATAACATATGCTATCTTAAAAAAAGTAGCAATATTTATTTCCAAAGATGAAAATAAATCTATCCATATCTAATAAAGAAACAAAAATAATGTTATTGTTAAAACTAGGAACATAATAATAGTTCTTTAAATAAAAAATCAATCATGTTAACAATGTGATATGGTAGTCTCCAATGGATAGAGTAGCCAGCCTCTCCCCATTGGCATCCCTTAGATCCACCCCACCTCTTACAACCTTCTGAAATATACTTGGTTCTTATATTTGTATACAAATTTGAGCCCACATGCAGTATCTAATACCCAACTTGTATATATAGAAATATTAAACTTGATAATGAATGAATCTTAATCTTCCCCTCGCTTCTTTGTATGGATGTAATTTTTTTTCCGGTGGCCCTATTTACCACATGTAAAATATACCTCATCATGTTCCTTCCCCTACCTCTATATCTTTATATTCTTAGAGGGATGGTGATCTAGATCCTTAAACTTAGAATGAGTATTCTTCCCCTTTTTCTTGTTCCTCCTCTTCTTATTCTCCATAAGGATGGAGGGTTTGTCACGCCCCATGTCTTTATCAACTTAGTGGATAAGAGTAGGAAGTTCTGATAGTGACTTCTCGATATTTCTCATATTATAATTAAAAATTAAATTAGAGAATTTTTTAGGTAGTGAGGATAGAATGAGATATGTGTGAAACTCATTAGGGTTGTTAAAACTTAAGATGTATAGACGCTCAATATAGTCAATCATCTTGAATGCATGTGTCCTAGCTGGTTCTGAATCTCCAAACTTTCACATGAAAAGTGCATTGGAGATATCATATCTCTCTAATCTCTCCTTTTCTTGATAGAGATCATGAAGGTGATAAAATATGTTATACACATCCATATATTCATATTTCTTTAAAATAACATTGGACATGGAGGATGACATAAAATGTTGAACATCCATTGCATCGTCCACATGCTTTATATAGATAGATACTTATTCATCACTAGCCTCTTTGGAAATCGACTTAGGAAGTGGGGTTTCCAGCACGTATGATTTTCATTCATGGAAAAGTATAACACGCAAGCTCTTATATCATTATTGGAAATTCATGTCAGTGGGAAGGTTATACTTCTCTAGCATGGATCGTAATGATGTCGTAGAAGTTGTTTGATTTTTCATTTCTAAAAATTAAGAGTATATAATTAGTAATTGTTTTTTATTACAAAATTATATTAAAATTTTTAAATTTAATTAAATTCCATTAATCTCCCACTATTTTTCAAAGCCTAATTTCCTTCACTATCAGTTTTGGAATATCTTGTCATTTAGATATTCTAGTTCCAAGGATCCATATTTCCTTCTCGTAACATAGACCTGGGCCTAGAAAGATATTTGAAGAGTTTTAGGGAGGCATAACTTTCCAACCACATTAACTCATAGTTCTTTGATCTATTGAGTGGAATCCACAATCCTAAAATCCTATTTTAAATATTTTATTACCCTTTTCCTCTTGGTTACAAAAATTCCTACTTGGGTAGTCAAACCTTGATGTAAACTAAGTTAATTCAACTAAAAACATCAAGTTAAAATTTCCAAGATAATTGAAAAGTACCCCAACTTGGGTTGGACAAGTACGTTGAACTATGAGGTCGATTGTAAATTAATTAGTAGAAGGAAAAGCTGAGTTAAAATTTTAATTGAGAGATTTTATCCTTATACATAAATCCCATTTTATCCTTTTACATGTGTTATTAATATTAAGTGTATTTTACTTAAGTGACTAACCATGTGGGATAAAAAATTTACACATAATCTGATTATATTTTATTTCATCTCGCATGCTTGTTAATTCATTTATTAGGTGATCGTGAAAAATTCAAAAACATAAATAATTAACCATGAAACTAACAAAAATAAAATATATGTGTCATGATCATGAGATTATCGAATAGTGAGTTTGTCTAGTAGATGATAAAATAACCCTTGACCCTAGGAGAGAACACCTTGAATCATATCTTGGTTCATGTTTCAGTATTCCTCCTCGACTCCTATGCATCGCCTCGATTGGTTTCACCTTGGCTCCTTAAGTCGGACCACCTCCATTTTCATGGGAGATCCATCCCTACATAAGATCTTACTCACACGTAGGTGAGGAAATCCAATGGATTGGATAAAGGGGGTTTATATAAAAGAAATCATAGACACATAGTCCCTTACATAATAAGGAGGATGGGATGACACATTGGTTGTCAATAATAATTGAAGCATAATAAATTAAAAGAAACCAATCATACACTAGGGTTGGTCTAGTCTCATGATCATCCACACATCAAGTAATGATTATACATTTAAAATCGTGTTATCAATTACTTTAATTCATTCTTTAATTAAGATAATGCACAAAAAATTAATCTAATTAATTTAATATATCTTAATTCCATCCAACTATCCTTAACTCGCCATCATCTATAATTTTAAACAAAATTAATTTCATTTAAAATTAATGTAGTGCATAAGTGTACTTTGAGGCAACCTCATGTGCTAATAAAAATTTGTACATAGAAATTAATTTAATATATAATTATTAATCCTATGGCATGGTATGTACTGTTGAATAAACTACACACAAAAACATAATAAATAGGTTTAATTATACATTTAATTATTTTTTCTATAAAATTTTGAGAACACTATCAGAAGAAAACTACATAGTGTGTACAAAAGTACACAATGTGTATAAAAGTACACGATATGTACTTGTCTTCTTCTCATATCCAAAACACATGCCTTGGGTCTGGTCATGTTTCCTATCGTGTATATGTTCAAGGTACATGACATGTACTGGGAATACACAGTGTGTAACCTCGAATTGCATAGAATGTCAGTCCTCATGTCATATATCTGATACATGGAATGCTTGGGACACCCTGTGTACTTAGCCACAAGATAACAGAAACTACACATCGTGTACAGTGGTGACATAGAGTGTAGTTATTCATGTCGTGTTCCAGTATGTCCGAATCTACACACCATTCTAATCTAATCAAATATTAGATCTGATTTTGTTGGATCTAACCCGATAGAAAGAGATATAGGTGAGAAAAAAATTACACGACGTCTGCTCAAGAAGTATACACTATGTACTCTATTTTTGTCCAGGCAGAGCCTTTCTAACCTCTAGATGGTGTGAATTGAATGTTTATTAATTCTTAATAATTAATTGGTTATTGGTTATGTTATCAAGAATAAAGAAATAAAAGAGATAATGGTGTCGAATATTGACTGAAAAATAATTTTTTATTAAGAAAGACACCCTTTTAATGGATAAGGGGAACCCAACAGACTTTAAAGACATAACAGACAATCAAGCCCCACAGTCCATTGTCAAGAGCCAAAAAACAATCCAATTCAGAACAAAAAAGGAGGTCCCCTCCCCAGAATCAAAATCATTGATTCAAGCTTACACCTTCTCATCACTGCTCAGCTAGTTGTCCCATGCAAGGATTCATGGGCACGGTATCGATGGAAAAAGCCATACCCTCTCTTCATTGATGATCAGTGGAATAGATCTCGTCACACCGTCATTGTTCTATATGATCTAAGTAAAAAATCTCTCTAGTAGTGATACATGCGTGCACCACAATCTCTAAATGATGTCAGAGAATCAACGAGTGTTAGCATAGCTGATCATGATCACTTGCATTGTTCATGGTTGACCACAACAAATATTCTTCTCGAGAAAGGAAGAAGTCATGATGATATCTCATGGGATTGATAGAGGAGTATAGGAGAGAACTCTAGGTCTCTTTATCTCTGTCTAGGGCTTTAGAGAGTCTCACTTTATCCATTGTGTACACCAATTATATTTTTAGGAAAGATATATAATTTGATATCTATTTTGTCTAGTTTAGGGTTAGAAAATCGCACACAATCCCTTTCCAAATTCCATAATTCTTAATTTACCTCACATCCAATAATGATAATATCAATATTATTATTAAATTATTCACATGTAAAACACATAAAGAATATAAATAAATATGATTTATACCATTTCCAATCAGACCATTAAACTTTGTCTAATTTCCATCGTCCACATTTACCGATCCTTGAATAATGATTATTTATTTAATAAATAAATATCACTGCATTATTCATCGATAAATATAATAAATATTATATTTTTCAAACTTGAAAAAATATATTTACTATTATTATTAAACTCAATTATTCTTTCAAATAACTTGTGATTAAATTATCATGATCAACCAAACCCAAATAAATATTATTTATTCTAACTTGTTAAATTAAATACTAGAATTTAACTAAGATTGTGGATACACTTAGTGTGTGACCCTCTAGGTCTCTTTATTAGTGACATTAGGCATAACTGCCTAAAGTACAAGGTTGGTATCTTGGAACACACCAAGGAATTCATAGATAAAGAAGTTAATGTTGCAACGCCATCCAACCTCATACAAACGTTTACTATGTAATATAATTCAATTATCATAATATCTCAAATCAAGTAGGTTTCATGTCAGTGTCATCAACCTATACACTCGATGTCGCTTTCTTTGAATTTCTAGAAATTAACTCACCCACTGAACACAATGGCCATGGATTTATTTAGGTGGTTCCATTCTCATCAAAGATCCTAAGATATTAACTTTAATCAAGAGACAAAAGGGATAAATCCTTTCTCACATTATCCATTAATTCTATATCATTTGTGACACACCCAATGTATCCTGCTTCACCGAGAACATATGTCATCACAATTTTTATCAATACATCAAAGTTCACAAGTCATAATACCCATTAATGATAATCTTAAAGTCTAATCATCAATAAACATGTCTGCTAATGGGAACATCTAATTACACATAGAAATGTAGATTTCTTATTTACGGTCTTGTCCTCATAACCTCCTATCTTGGAGATTGTCAAGGGCGAACACCATGAGAAGGTGTCTCAATGTCTTATGAGCCACCTAACCCTGATAGCATGTATTGTCTATGTCCTATCAGACAATATCAACAGACTATAGAATAGGTCTCAAGAATAATTTTGTAGAACCTCTAGGTTGTAAGAACCCAGATCTTCGTTTCAGGTATGTTTTTCCTTTTTCTGGAGTTTTTGAGAAAAGAGGAGTTTCTGGAAAATTTTGAAGTACATGTCGTGTACTCCCTTGCCACGCCAGGCCGTGTGATGGCCGTGTCCGGGCTACACACATGGTGTGTAGGGGTGAAGTGGAGGCCTCTTAAAGCGGAGTACAGAAAAATGGAGTACACGCCATGTACTCAAGAATTACATGCCGTGTATTTTATTTTTCTTCATTAAATGCACCGGGGTCACGCCTAATGGACAGAACACCTTTCTTCTAGGTTTCGTTCATCCGAGAGAAGTCACACGGCCATGGATCTTCTCAGAGATCCCATGCCTCCGTCTGTTATCTGAATCGACCGTCATTGATTGCGTTGGAACCGCAGCGGTGAGTTCTTCCTTCTCCTAGATCCTTGTTTTCCAATTCCTCATCTTTCTCAAGATATCGTTGGTTGAGCGTTTTTGACGTTTTCTCATATCCTTGACGTTTTAAGGAGAATCAATCATCATGGTTCACTTATATCGATCTCCTAGCATCGAGGTAGGTGGTTTGTGCCTTTCTGTAGGAAGTCTGTGAATATTTTGTGCAAATTACACCAATGCCCTTGAACGAGGTATTGCGTGTTTCCTGTTTTGCCCCTGTTGTTTCCTGTTTTGCTTGATTGCTTGAGTAGAGGTAATTTCTTGTGAATAGGGTAATTTTTACTATACTCTGGATATTTTCCATACTTGTTTTTCTTGTTTGGCGTTTTTCCAGTTGTCATGCCCAGTTGTAGGATAGTGGAACTATTGTACTGTTATGCTGTTGTGCCTTAGAATGATAGCCAAGTAGTTCTTGAGGTTTACTTGGGACGATATGTTTGTTATGCATGTTGTTTTACACAGGGCTGAGAGAACCTGGTGTAGTGGACCATAGGGAGAATGGACGTAAGGGATTCTCTAGAGTGTCTTTAAATTACGATGTGAGACCACAGGGGGAATTGACGTTGAGTGCTTCCTCAAAGAGTATGTAGTTCCTCGAAGCGAGCCACAAGGGGAATAGACATTGAGTGATTCCCCATAGATCCTTTAGTACGATACGAGACTATAGGGGGAATTTATGGTGAGTGCTTCCTCAGAGATTCTATTCTTTAGTTGAACCAGAGGGGCGAGACTGTGTGTGCTTCCCAGAGGGTTTCTAGTACTTGTAGGTTGAACCTTAGGGGTTATACTATGAGAATTATCCATAGGATACCTTTTTGTTCTACTTGCTTGAGTGGATGTTTCTTATTTGTAGATTATATGCTAGAAATTGTGGATTGTTACTACCGTGTATTATCCTGTTTACTGCTTACTATTTACTACTTACTGTACCTTACTTGTCATATATTCACTGACTGTTAGGCACAGATCTTTGGGTGGTTGCCTATTGGGACTTTGTCTCACACCCTGTTTGGGTCATGCTTTTGGGCCCAAATAGATTATATTGTTTCATGTATAGATAAGGGCAAGCGCCCTTTTACTTCAGGTTCTTGATTGCACTGGACATGGAGAGCATGGGACCAAGCTGAGGCTTGCGATGCTGAGGAGTTACTCATCTGTTTTTATTTTGTACTTGGGTTTAGTACTGTATTCAGAATTGTGACTTGTTTGGCTGTTTTCCTAGACATATACGTATCATGCATCATTTACACATATTCTGCTCTGGTTATTTATTTAACAGTCTTCCGATGTTTACTCTTGTATGGTTGGTTATGGTTTCTGTTGTTATCCATTTGTTTCTCTTCCGCTGTGTACTCTGCCAATGAGGGCATAGTTTCCCCACTATCACACCCAAGGCCCTTGCTGCTAGTCGGCAGGCTCTGGCATTTGGAGAAATGCGCTTGAGGCCATGTGACCAACCGGGTACAGGGTGCCTCTGGGTGGCTTCCGGAACCGGGACGTTACAAAGTGGTATCAAAGGAGGTTTCTTTTCTCTTGATTTACTATTTAGAGCCTTTAGCCAGGGATAGGATGGATTCGGTACTTGGTATTAAGTTGTGCCTGGGAGTAGTTAACCCGTGTACAGGGAAAAGCCAATCTTCTTCACTTATTACAGTTTTTTGGTTTTTTTATGTTACAGTTGATCTGATTTCACCTAGAGTGATTCACGTGTTTTGTATTGTTACTGTTGTTTATATTCTGGTTCTATTTCTGTCGCAACTCGATGAGATAAGGGTATGTCATATCATGCATCATATAGGCACTTGTTAGAAATCACATGACATGCATTCTTGCCATGCCATCTAGGGTGTATTAGCAATTGCATGTTGTTATGATAGACCTTTTGTAGATCATGCATGCTGTTGTGATATATGCTTTGATAGAATCTCTTCAGTTTGATAGAGAGGTTGTTGTATTGTACTTTGCTTAAATGAACGCCAAATTTTGGTTCTTGAGGTGTTATGGTCCCTCTTGAATCGAAAATTGGTGAATCATTATCATGTTTTTCCTTATATATGACTGTATTGGATGCCAATATTTGATTCGTGGGGAGTATGGGCCCTCACGAATCGGAATTTGGCACCTTTATGCTCGTTTTTCAGTGTTTTATGGGCTTCGGTGCAGTTTTAGAGCTACTGCCCGGAAAACCCCAGAATACACAGCGTGTACTTTATATATACACGCCGTGTAGTTTTAAACCGTGTCACTGACTGTGTGAGCAGAAACATGGGTTGTAAAAATATCTAGGAACACGCTGTGTACGGTAGGTGCACGCCGTGTAGTATAGAGCTATGTACCCGGCCGTGTCACTAACAACACGGGTCGGGAAAGCTCGAGTAGAACACACCATGTTGGTAAAGAACACGCCAAGTAGTCTTGTTCCAGGTACCCGGTCGTGTCACGAACAACACGGGTCGGTGTTACCTCCTCCTATGCATTCTGTGTTTGTTCGGAACACGCCGTCTAAGGGTCAGCCGTGTACTTGTCCGTGTCGCCAACAACACGGGTCGGGAAAATCTTCAAGTACACGTCATGTTTGTTAGGAACACGCCGTGTAGTCTCAGCCGTGTAACCATCCGTGTAACTAACAACACGGGTCGTTGAAACCCTGTCTACTACACGCCGTGTCTACAGTGAACACGCCGTGTAGTCTCAGTTTAATAAGGCCATGTGGGTTAGTCGTGCAAGGAGACACGGGCAGAGGAAAAGATTTAAGTACACGCCGTGTAAAGTTTATACACGCCGTGTAGTAATGTTTTGTAAATCTTGAGCGTTTCCTTCTCCTGTTTCCGTTTTATACTCCCTTGTCCTCTATCCTTGTTTTACTGATCTAAGGTATGCTTTTAATCTTCAGAGCTATGCCTTCGAGACGTCCCCCGGTTGTACATTAGTTGTTAGGTAGTGATCAGACTCTAGATATGGCTGATCAGGGACTTCTTACCGATCCTCCAGTCGGGCCAGCCTTGGCACCGGCTATCGTACCAGTTTCAGGCGCTGATGCGCAGTTCAGGGAAGGTTTTATGAGGATGATGCAGACATTTCAGGGAGCACCGCCTCCTGCCATGTCTATGGCAGACTTGATGCAAGTTTTCCAGCAGCAGCATCCTCCTACCTTCTCAGGGGAAGTAGGACCACAGGCTGCAAAGTCATGGCTAGAAGCCATGCTGACTATCTTTGAGAATCTGGAAACACCTCCAGGGAGGCGGGTCAATCTCGCTACCTACATGCTTCAAGACTTCTCCAAGAGGTAGTGGGACGTGATCTCACAGGTGATTCATCAGCAGGTTATGGCTTGGGAGGAGTTCCAGCGCGTGTTTTACGACTACTTCTATCCGGAGACCCTGAGGGTCGATCGAGCCCGGGAGTTCATGAGTCTAGAGCAGGGTACTCTTTCTGTTATGGAGTATTCCTCTTGTTTCACCGAGATGTAGTGTTTCACACCCCTCCAGGATGAAAATGGGGTGTTCTTGGAAAGGAAGTTTGAGGATGGTCTCAGGAAAGATATCTGCTCTTAGGTGAATCTCTTCCAGTTGACTTCCATCACTTCCATCGTCAACCAGGTGCTGATTGCGGAGCGCAATCTGAGAGACTCCGGAGCTGCGATCCAGGGCAGTTCTGCTTTCAGATCTAGTGTTCCTCTAGTTTACAGCAGGAAGCACTATAGGGAGTCTATGTGTGGTGATCCGAGGAGGCGAGATACATCTTCAGGTAGTCAGGTAGTATGCTACCAGTGTGGAAGGGCAGGGTACACGAGGTCGTAGTGCCAGAGAGACCCATTGGAGTGCCGATCTTGAAGCAAGATAGGTCACCTTCAGCGTTTCTGCCAGGTTTTCTCACCAGTAGCTGGCAACAGGGGTTCTTCCATGACTCCTCGTTCAGGAGTAGCACCACCAGTTTCTCACCAGTCAGGGAACTGGAGTTCTTCCGGCCGTTCTGGTCAAGGTGGAGGTCGAGGTAGTGGAAGTCAGTCACCAGTCCTTCAGCATCATCAGGGAGGATCAGCTCAGAGTAGTCAGGCAGGGCCACAAGCCCGTGGTACAGGTCAGGCCTTTGCGTTGGAGTAGACCCAGTAGGAGCAGGATCCCGGACCTTCTACCATTCGAGGTACGATTTTAGTAGCCTCAGTTTTATCTTCAACTCTTTTCGATACTGGTTCTATGCATAGCTTTATCTTTTTTTCTGTTGTGGAGAGCCTTGGGCTCTGTATCTTTTCTTATGCCGACTTGTTGACATTGGAAACACCTTTGGGAATGAGGACATCTAGTGTATGTCAGTGCATAGAGTGCCCTCTCGATGTTGAAGGGTATCGTTTCTTATGGTATCTCTATTTCCTAGAGATGACAGGCTATGATGTCATTCTCGGGATGGACTGGTTGGTTCTCTTCCATATATTCATCGACGAATGGGATGTTCAGGCGAGTCGAGAAGGACTCGAGCATCATGGGCTAGGAAGGGTGATGACCCATATTGCTAGTCTTTATCTGGATGACCAGGGGACTTCACAGTTGGACTTTCCTCCAGTGGTGGATCGTTTCAGGGATGTCTTTCCAAAGGAATTTTCAGGTTTTCCTCCGGAGCGTGAGGTGGACTTATCTATTGATATCGTGCCAGGAGTTGCACCGGTGTCTATTCCTCCTTATAGGATGGCTACACCTGAGTTGCAGGAGCTCAAGAAGCAGTTGGAGGAGTTGCAGGAAAAGGGTTTCATCTGACCCAGTACTTCTCCTTGGGGATCGTCTGTCCTGTTTGTGAAGAAGGCAGATGGTACCCTTAGGCTCTGTGTGGATTATCAGAAGTTGAACCAGTTGACGGTCAAGATCCGATATCCCTTGCCAAGTATTTATGATCTCTTCGATCAGCTTCAAGGATCCCGAGTGTTCTCAAAGATAGATTTTAGGTCTGGTTATCATCAGTTTCACATTAGACCATTAGATATACCACTGACAGCCTTCAGGAGTAGTTATGGTCTCTACGAGTATATGGTGATGTCATTCGGTCTCACGAATGCGCCAGCAGTTTTCATGGCACTGATGAACCGAGTGTTCCATCCTTACTTGGATTCTTTCATCGTGGTCTCTGTGGACAATATCTTGGTGTACTCTCACACTCGACACGACCATGCTACCCATCTTGAGATCGTTCTAAGTACACCGAGAGAGCATCGGCTTTATGCTAAACTCTCGAAGTGCCACTTTTGGATGGATCAGATTCACTTCTTGGGTCATGTCATCTCAGAGGAAGGAGTATCCGTGGACCCAGAGAAAGTGAGAGTTGTAGTTTCCTGGGAGCATCCGAAGAACGTCTTTGAGGTACGGATTTTCCTAGGGCTGGCTAGATAATACAAACACTTCATTTAGGACTTTTCATGCCTAGCAGCACCTTTGACAGGTCTGACCAAGAAGGGGGTGAAGTTCTTATGGTCAGATTCTTGTGAGTCAGCCTTTCAGGATCTGAAGGGAAGGTTGACGTCAGCACCAATACTAGTCTTTCTAGAGCCAGGCAAGAGCTATACTATTTATTGTGATGCTTCAGGTATCAGGCTGGGCGCTGTGCTTATGTAGGGAGTTGGAGTCGTTGCGTATGGGTCTCGGCAGTTGAGGCCACATGAGAGGAACTACCTGATGCATGATCTAGAGTTGGCAGATATTGTTCATGCCTTACGTTGTTGGATACATTACCTTCTGGGATAGCACTTTGTGGTTTTCACCGACCATAAGAGTCTCAAGTACATCTTTACTCAGCACGATCTGAATCTGAGATAGTGAAGGTGAGTCGAATATCTTCAGTCTTTTGATTTCAAGCTTGCCTATACGTCAGGAAAGGGCAACGCAGTGGCAGCTCCGTTGAGCAGGAGAACTCAGATTCAGGCAGTTCAGGAGGCCAGCAGTGAGTGGCAGCTTATGGCTCTATTATTTGAGATGCATCTGGAGGTGCACGACAGACAGAGACAAACTTACCTATCTTCTGTAGATGTTACCTCTACACTTCTTGATTGGGTACGGGTGAGGAAGCTATCAGACTCAGAAGGCTTAGTCCTGCGGGAGAGTGTGTCATGAGAGGACCCTCTTCCTGGATGGATAGTGGGAGAGGATGATATCTTGTGTTTCCAGGGATGCATATGGGTGCCAACATACATACGCGAGGAGCTGATGCGGGATTTTCATTCCTCAGTTTGGGTAGTTCATCCTGGCGTCACCAAGATGTATCGGGATCTTCATCGCCAGTACTGGTGGCCAGGTATGAGAGGGATTTTTCTGGTTTTGTCTTGAGGTGTTCTACTTGTCAGCAGGTGAAGGTGGAGCATCAGTGACCAACAGGCCTTTTACAGAAGTTACCCATTCCAGAGTGGAAGTGGAACGATGTTGAAATGGACTTTGTGACCGGATTTCCAAGATCACCTCGAGGGAACAATGCTGTTTGGGTTGTCGTCGATAGACTTACGAAGGTTGCTCACTTCTTACCGATCAAAGAGACCTTCAGTGTTGATGATCTGGGATGAATTTACATCTGAGAGATTGTACGTTTTCATGGAGTTCCACACTCCATTGTTTCAGACAGGGATGTGCGCTTTACTTCTCGGTTTTGGCAAGGGCTTTAGAAGGCTTTGGGTACACAGGTACTTTTGAGTACAGCATACCACCCCCAGACAGATGGCCAGTCCGAGTGGACGATCTAGGTGCTTGAGGATATGCTCTGATCTTGCATTTTAGACTTTGGTGGTTATTGGGAGAAGCATATCCCTCTTGTGGAGTTCTCCTACAACAACATTTTTCAGGTAACTGTTCAGATGGAACCTTACAAGTCTTTGTACAGTAGGCCATGGCAATTACCTTTATGCTGGATGGAGGCAGGAGAGGCATATTTATTGGGACCTCGTCTTGTTTAGGAAACCTCAGAGTATATAGAGTTGATTAGGAAGAGGATGGCTACAGTACAGTCTCGACAGAAGTCTTATGCTGATCAGCGGAGACAACCTCTGGAGTTCGAGGTCGGGGATCAGGTTTTCCTGTGTTTCGCATCGAGGTTGGGACACAAGAGGATTTGGAGATAGGGTAATCTTTCACCATGATATGTCGGGCCATTTGAGGTATTGGAGAGAGTTGGGTTGGTTGCCTATCGGTTGTAGTTTCCTCATAAGTATTGGGCCATGCACGACGTCTTCCACGTCTCTCAGATTCGACTTTACTTTTCAGACCTTTCTCATGTCTTTCATCCCGAGGAAGTTGAGCTCGAAGTGGATGCATCGTTTGAGGAACATCCTATATGGATTGTAGATCTTAGTATGAAGGTTCTCTGTGGGCGGTATGTTCCTCTAGTACAGGTGCTATGGCAGCACGGGCGAGTACAGGACGAGACCTGGGAAAGGGAGGCTGATGTGCGATCACAGTGGTCGGAGTATTCGGGGTTTCTTCTTCTCCGCCTCTTTAGGAAAATTCGGGGATGAATTTATTTAAGGGGGGAATTTTGTAAGAACCCGGATCTTCGTTTCAGGTATGTTTTTCATTTTTCTGGAGTTATTGAGAAAAGAGGAGTTTCTGGAAAATTTTGAAGTACACGCCGTGTACTTTATGAGTACACGCCGTGTACTCCCTTGTCGTGTCAGGCCGTGTACTGGCCATGTCCAGGCCACACACACGGTGTGTAGGGGTGAAGTGGAGGCCGCTTAAAGCGGATTACAAAAAAATGGAGTACACGTCGTGTACTCAAGAAGTACACGCCGTGTATTTTCTTTTTTTCATTAAATGCACTGGGGTCGCGCCTGACGGACAGAACACATTTCATCTAGGTTTCGTTCGTCCGAGAGAAGTCGTAGGGCCGTGGATCTTCTCCGAGCTCCTGTGCCTCCGTATGTTATTCGAATCAACCTCCGTCGATTGCGTTGGAACCGTAGCGGTGAGTTCTTCCTTATCTTAGAGCCTTGTTTTTCAATTCCTCCTCTTTCTCAATATATCATTAGTTGAGAGTTTTTGACGTTTTTTCAGATCCTCGACATTATAAGGAGAATCAATCATCGTGGTTCACTTATATCGATCTCCTAGCATCGAGGTAGGTGGTTTGTGCCTTTCTGTAGGAAGTCTGTGAATATTTTGTGCAAATTCCACCAATACCCTTGAAGGGGGTATTGTGTGTTTCCTGTTTTTCCCCTGTTGTTTCCTGCTTTACTTGATTGCTTGAGTATAGGTAATTGCTTGTGAATAGAGTAATTTTTACTATACTCTGGATGTTTTCCATGCTTGTTTTGCTTGTTTGGCATTTTTCCAGTTCCCATGCCTAGTTGTAGGATAGTGGAACTGTTGTATTGTTATGTTGTTGTTCCCTAGAATAATAGCCAAGTAGTTATTGAGGTTTACTTGGGCCGATACGCGTGCTATTCATGTTGTTTTACACAAGGCTGAGAGAACTTGGTGTAGTGGACCATAGGGAGAATAGACATAAGGGATTCTCTAGAGTGTCTTTAAATTATGATGTGAGACCACAGGGGGAATTGACATTAAGTGCTTCCTCAGAGAGTCTGTAGTTCCTCGACACGGGCCACAGGGGGAATAGACGTTGAGTGTTTCCCCAGAGATCCTTTAGTACGATACGATACTATAAGGGGAATTGACGGTGAGTGCTTCCTTAGAGAGTCTATTCTTTAGCTGAACTAGAGGGGCGAGACTGTGTGTGCTTCCCATAGGGTTGCTAGTACTTATAGGTTTAACCTTAGGGGTTAGACTGTGAGAACTACCCAGAGGTTACCTTTTTGTTCTACTTTCTTGAGTGGTTGTTTCTTGTTTGTAGATTATATGCTAGAAACTGTGGATTGTTATTTCCGTGTATTATCCTATTTATTGCTTACTATTTACTACTTACTGTACCTTACCTGCCATATATTCACTGACCGTTAGGCATAGATATTTGGGTGGTTGCCTATTGGGACTTTTTCTCACACCCTATTTGGGTCATACTTTTGGGCCCAAGCAGATTATATTGTTGTAGGTATAGATAGGGGCAAGCGCCCTTTTACTTCAGGTTCTTGATTGCACTGGAGCTGGAGAGCATGGGACCAAGCCGAGGCTTGCGATGCTGAGGAGTTGCTCATCTGTTTTTCTTTTGTACTTGGATTTAGTACTGTATTCAGCATTGTGACTTGTTTGGCTATTTTTCTAGACATATACGTATCATGCATCATTTACATATATTCTGCTCCAGTTTTTTATTTATCAATCTTCCGTTATTTACTCTTGTATGGTTGGTTATGGTTTCTGTTGTTATCCATTTGTTTTTCTTCCAATGAGGGCATAGTTTCCCCACTATCACACCCAAGGCCCTCGCTACTAGTCGGTAGCCTCTAGCGTTTGGGGAAATGCGCTTGAGGCCATGTGACCAATCGGGTACAGGGCGCCTCTGGGTGGCTTACAAAACCGGGACTTGCATAGGTTCTCATCATAGTAGGGAACTACTATATGACCTTTCAGCGTGACTTATATTCTAAGGACATTATCACATGAAAATATTATGCAGAAGATTAATAAATATGTGATAAGAAAACTTCTTCAATAAAAAACATGTAATCAAGAACTAAACAAGTTGTTTCTAGGGAACCAACTTTAACAACTTTTATTGAGATATAAGAAGAAATGAATGAGAATAAAGAGAGGATTCCTCCCTCTATAAATAAGAGGGTACTACTTCCATAAAAGAGAATGGAATCGGAGGATCAGGAGTCGGGATGTTGTCGCTGCTCTGTTTTCTTAGTTTTCTGGTGTTGTAGTTTTTTTAGTTTCTTTTCTTAATTGAAATTCATGCATATTGTTTTTATTAAATTGTTCCATCAATTTTCTTCATATTTTTCCCATTATCTATATTTCAATTTTTTCTATATTTATCATTCTTCCACTGTGACCTCTTACACTCGATAATGGGTGACTGACCCAAGGCTTGGCCTTGGGGGAGGATCTAGGTGTTTCTTAAATTCTACACTTAAATTATTAAACATTTTGAATGTGTTTATGGTGACTGAGGGTGAAGTGTATGGGTGTGGCAATTTTCCACCATGACATGTATCTCTAATACACTTGTATTCTTTGATTTATATCTTACCCCTACCTTCCATTTAATGATAAATCTTCACATGATAGGGTCGAGATATTCAATAGATGAAATGGAATACAATGGAGTCGGTTCTTGGAAGATTTCACACTCTCGATTGAGGTGTGTCATCAACCTTGATTATAGGAGGAGGTGGAATTCAGTTTGCCTAAGCATTCAAAATTTCACACCCAATAAATTTAAGAATAGTAGTTCATGAATGAGATATCATAATTAGACTATAAAAATAAATTTAAAACAATAAATATGAATAATAAAGGAACCTGAAACCAAACCCTTGGTCCAAGTACTTTCTCTCTAACCTAGTTTTACACTACATGTTAGGGTAGTTTAGATTTTAATTCTTTCTTCCATCTTTTTAATTTGTTTTCCCATAAAATAATAAAAACAAAAAAACAGGTCATTTAGGTGAATTAGAATTAGTGAGTGAGTAATTGTGAAGCTCCTCGGGTGAGATGGCTATGGTTAGTCATTATGCTACACTAGGAAAAATATAAATAATAGTTTTTTCCACACACTACGACATGTGTGTATCAAAAAACTATATGGTAATGTTGATAATGATGTTTATATGAAAATCCCAAAAGGATTAAATGTCACGACCCATCCTCAGGGCCCGTGTTGTGACTACCCCAAACCCGCCTTCCATAGGCCAGGGGTTGGCGACTAGCATCAAAGGCATAATCCCAAAAAAAAGGGAAGGCATTGCCTTTTAACCTGTAACACACACACAGTATAAACACAAGTAGTAGAGTCAACAAGTACTAAAATAGAAAAGTAAGATGTGCTGAAAGTAAGTGGGCCAGTATACAAACCCAACTGAACAACATGTACAAGTAAAAAAAACAACTCCTGAATCGTCTGCCCGGAAATCCTACCTGAAGGATAGGTACAGAACTCGAACAACTCGTCTCTACGGTACGTTCCATCTAGTCCATCTCCAAGTAGTCTCCCGTCCGTCACCCTCAACCTCGATCACTGTTGTCTGTCGTCTGCACAGAACACAACAAGGTGCGGGTGAAGCCTGTGCAGGGGTGAATATAACAATACTCAGTAGGGGACCCCGAGACCCCCGAAGGTCTCCCAGAAACCACAAAGGATAAACCACAGTAAAAATATACAATCACGAAGTATCAACCAACCATACTTAGGTATATGCTCATACATATACCTAAGTTACCAGTCACATTCTGGCTCCAACTCTCGAGCCCAAACACAACCTAGTCCACAAAGGAAGTAAAGTCAATCACCACGATGATAATGGTTGAAAGACATGACTCAGCTCACACAGGTATACATCTTTTGTAGAGAGATAGAGATGATCAGATGTAGTCACTGATTCATCTAAGTTGTCGGACCCACACAGGATACAGGACCAGCTAAGTTGTCGGACCCACACAGGATACAGGACCAGCTATTCTGTTGAACCCACACAGGATACAGGAACAGAAGTCAGAACTGTTAAACCCATGGAGGATCCTGGTATAGTATTTATCACTGTCGAACCCACGTAGGATTCCGGTACAAAAGTCATCACTGTCGAACCCACGTAGGATTCTGGTTCAGCAGTTGTCACAGCCAGCTTTAGGGTTCCTGCACACAGCATGCTCGATTCTGTGAGGGTCCGCTCCTCGAGTCAAGTGTCGATACATCAAATATCACTAAGTCCTGATTTGATGTATCTCGTAGTTCCTTCACATCATAAGGAACCCAACGCGACAGACGGCACGTCAATCGGATGCCTGGTCTGAGAGTTATTGGCGTTTCTGTTCCAGGGGCCCGGTTGGATTTGTGCTCATTCCAAACCCGGACATTTTCTAAAGTTGTCCAAAACTCACTTAGATTATCGCAAAAGGACTGCCTTGTCGCGAGGGTCCCTATGCCGAAAACGGCGCGTCGATCGGATGCGCGGTCTAAGAGATATTTGTATTTAAGCGTAGTCGGGTCCGGCCCGTCAAACCCAGTGGGCTGGCGGGTCGGCCCGACCCGGCTCGGTGGGTCCGACCCGACTGGGGGGTCTACCCGGCCCGGTTTGCCGGGTCTGGCCCGGCTGGGGGGTTCGGCCCGGCTCGGTGGGGCGCGGCCCACCTGCGGACCCGGCCCGCGGAGCGGGGCGGTCCGGTTCGCCCGGCGGCGCCGAGCGGCGCCGCCTCTCCCCTACCCGACCAGTCGTAGCCGGCCGGTTCTGCCCGGCGCACATGGCACACACAGCAGGCCGCGATTCTTCCCACACGGCGCCTGCGGGCGCTGCGGTTTTCCAGCCCTGCCGGTTTTCCCAGCAGAGTGGCCCGCGAATGCGGGGTGGGGTCTTCTTTGCCGCGCGGCGCCTGCGGGCGTCGCGGTCCTCCAGCCCAGCCGGCAAGCGGTCGGCCGGTTCTTCCAGCCGAGCAGCCCGCGGATGCGGGCCGCGGTTTCCCTCCACGCGGCTGGCGCAACGGCGCCGTACCTCTTCATCCACCGCGGCCCTCCCAGCCGCAGTTCCTCTTTCGTCTGTCACGATCCTCCTGGCCGCGGTTATTCTCCGGTGCGGTGCGACGGCACCGCGCCCTTTCAGCTCCACCTCCGACGTCATCAAATGGAAACAACAAAGGGGAGGGTCGGGCCGTGTTCGTGTGGTCCAAACCCTCCTCGTCATATGATATCAATCGAAACATCATTCCACCAACTTAATGATGTAGAACGGAGGGTAGAATCAAACATTAAAGTAACCCCTACCTCGTATTTTGACGTTGAACGTTGACGAGGTCGCAGAAGACGGCGTCGCCGATGACGGACATTGTTCCGTCAACGTCAGAGGGAATGATGTTGTCATTGGTGGCGTTCTTTGTCGGCGGCATCTTCCTTTTCCTGCCCCGGTTGGAAAGAAAGAAGTCGCATCGTCGTTCTTTGGTGTAAAATGGCGTTCTTCGTCAAGAGGATATTATTCCTCCAAGATTTCCTCCCAATTCTCCCAACCGAAGAAAAATATGTCCACCCTAACCATAATAATATATCACATATTATTATGTTGTCATAATGAATTCAAAATAATTCAAACATGAAAATTAATTAATTAAGTTGATTCACCTAATTAATTGCAAGGGAGTTGGCACATTTAATTGGAGATGAAAGGTGAAGAGGCTCCCCACATTAATGGGGGTTTAAGGGAGTTAAAGGGGAGGTTTATGGGAAGTTGAGGGGTTAGATGCTCGTGTGGGCCCCGCCACATAATATCCTCCCATGGGAGGTTATGTGGGGGTGGGCCCCACCTCCAACTTCCCTTTAGAGAAATTAACCACCTCCTAAATAAAAATTATGTCACACATAATTTTTTATTTAATTTATTGAGAATCCCCAAAATTAACTTCCACTCTCGATAAAACGCAACTGCGGTAAAGGTCTCCTTAAGCGAATACCGGCGATGCGAGTTCATCGGTGTCCTCAAATTTCAATTCCAAGCACCAGTTCAAAAGATATAAAAACCCGCACGTACGTTCATTGAACGAACCCAAACAAAACTTCAGAAATTGATTTCAGGCACACCAGGCCTCGGAATCAAGCGTCGTTAGAAACAGCGGACTCATAAAATTCCCATGTATTTAAGAAAAAAAATTTCCACGGGATTTCCGGGTTTTTAAATTCTCCCCATCTCAGGGATTTACGTACTTGTAAGCTACATCACATACTAAGGGAAAAAATGGGGGTACTGAGCACGCATCTGAGCCTCCCGCTCCCATGTGTTCTCCTGGAGGTTCCCGTGCTGCCAGTGAACACGCACCAGAGGAATCGACTGTCCATGTAGGACCCGCTCCTATCGATCCTCAATCTCCACTGGAACCTCCGTGAATTTCACCCTGTCATTGATGTCCAGCTCCCCATGGTCAGTGATGTGGGATGGTTCATGCACGTATCTCCTCATCTGAGATATGTGGAAGACGTCGTGCACCCGGTGCAACTGAGGTGGAAGATCCAAGCGGTAAGCCACCTCGCCTACTCTGATGAGGACTTGGAACGATCCTATGAATCGTGGAGATAACTTTTCACCTCAGCCAAATCTCTGTAGACCTCATCGAGGTGAGACCCGTAGGAAAACGTGGTCACCATCTTCGAACTCCAGTGATCTTCGTCTCCTATCAGCATAGGAATTTTGTCTGCTCTGTGTAGTCTTCATCTGCTCCTGGATGATCTGCACCTTCTCCATCATAGCATGTACCATCTCTGGTCCTATAAGTGCTGACTCCCCAGGGTCAGTCCAGCACAGTGGTGATCTGCAAGGTCAGCTGTATAGTGCCTCGTAAGGTGTCATCCCGATGGTGGAGTGGTAGATGTTGTTGTACGCAAACTCCACCAAGGGTAAGTGATCCTCCCAGCTATGACCAAAGTCAAGGACACATGCACGGAGCATGTCCTCAAGAGTCTGAATGGTTCTCTCAGTCTGACCATCCGTATGTGGATGGAAGGCAGTGATCAAGCGAAGCTGCATCCCGAAAGCCTCCTGCAACCCCTTCCAAAGCCGGGAAGTGAAACGAGCATCCCGATTGGAGACAATCGTCGATGGAACACCATGAAGCTATACGATCTCTTGTACATAGATGCTTCACAAGATCTCTACTGAGCCCTGCTCTCTGATCGGTAGGAAGTGGGCCGACTTGGTGAGTTAGTCGATAATCACCCAGATAGAGTCGTGT
Organism: Viscum album; assembly: GCA_963277665.1. NCBI lineage: Eukaryota > Viridiplantae > Streptophyta > Magnoliopsida > Santalales > Viscaceae > Viscum > Viscum album. Next base: position 595,252,931 of record OY728134.1, on the reverse strand, counting down.
CCTCTGGATGTATGTGGAAGTCCCATCATGAAATCCATGGATATCCCATCCCACTTCCACTCTGGGACCTCTAAGGTCTGAACCAATCCTGCTAGAACCTGGTGTTCCGCCTTCACTTGCTGACAAGTGAGGCATCACGAGACAAACTCTGCTATCGCCTTCTTCATACCCGGCCCCCAGTGCTGTCGTCTGAGGTCCTAATACATATTCGCCACTATTGGATATACCACTAGAGGGGGAGTGTGGAACTCCCTCAACACCTCCTCTTGTAGTGCAACTGGTACCATGGTATGTCCTCTGAAGAGGATGATGTGCTCCCCACCTTCAGAAAACCCATCAGGTGCATGCCCTGAGGATATCTGAGCACATCGCATCTCGTAGTAAATATCCCCATGTTGTGCCTCTATGACTCAATGAAGGAGTGGAGGAGTGACTGTGAGAGACTGCAGAAAGGCTGCTTCATCTCTATCCACAAAGGATATCTGCAATGCGGTCAGCTGCTCTATCGCCTCTCCTAATAGTCGAATGTCTAATCTTCTGTTGAGAGCATCTTCTACAACATTCCCCTTCCCAAGAGTATAGAATATTTCGAAGTCATAGTCCTAGAGTAACTCAAGCCATCATCGTTGTATCAAGTTCAGTTCCTTCTGAGAGAAGATGTACCTGAGACTCTGGTGGTCAGAGTAGACTGTAAAATGCTCTCCCATCAGATAGTGCTGTCACATCTTTAAAGCGAAGACCACAGCTGCTAACTCCAGGTCATGGGTAGCATAGTTCTTCTTGTGATGTCTCAAATGTCGTGAAACATACATGATCACTGCTCACACCTACATCAGGACACACCCGAGTCCAGTCCCTGATGCGTCGCAGTAAACTACGTACTCTACGCCCTCTTCTGGTAGCCTCAAGATGGGCGCACTGGTCAACCTCAGCCTTAGATTCTGAAAGCTCTGTTGGAATCTCTCTGACCACACGAAGGGTTTCCCCTTATTTTTCAATGCTGGAAGTGTTGCTGCAACTCTGGATAAGTCTGGCACAAATCTCTGATAGTACCCAGCCAGTCCCAGAAAACTTCGCACCTCCGTCACACTCCTAGGTGTCTCCCAAGCAAGCATTGCCTCGATATTCGCCGGATCCACTGCAACTCCAGCCTTCGAGATGACATGTACCAAGAATTGAAACTCTCAAATCTAGAACTAGCACTTCGAGAGCTTACCATAAAGCTAGTGCTCTTGGAGGGTGTCCAGTACTACCCGTAAATGGTAGGCATGCTCCTTCTCAATAGTCAAGTAGATCAGTATGTCGTCGATGAAGACTACTACAAAGCGATCTAGGTAAGGATGGAAGATCCTGTTCATGAGACTCATAAACACTGCTGGAGCATTGGTTATGCCAAAGGGCATAACCAAGAACTCGTAGTGTCCATACCGACACCTGAAGGTCATCTTCTGCACATCCTCGTCTCGAACTCTGAGCTGGTGATAGCCTGACCTGAGGTCTATCTTCGAGAACCATCGTGCTCCCTTGAGCTGATCAAAGAGGTTGTCAATCCTTGGGAGTGAGTACTTGTTCTTCATGGTCACTTGGTTCTGGCGATGGTAGTTGACACACAATCGCAATCTCCCATTCGCCTTCTTGGCAAACAAAATCAGAGATGCCTAGGGTGAAACACTGGGTCAGATAAATTCCTTCCCCTGCAAGTCCTCCAACTGTACCCGCAGCTCACGAAGCTCGGTGGGAGCCATCCGATATGCTGGAGTAGATATCGGTGTTGTCCCAGGGTACAGGTCAATGTAGAAGTCTACCTCTCTGCGAGGAGGTAGTCCTGGAACGTCGTCAGGGAAAACATCCGCATACTGATCCACCACAACAGGAAAACTTGGACTCCGCACATCAACCACTCCAAGGATGAGACTGGCCAACTGATGTGTGATCGATTGCCCCCTCCTCTACGTAAGTTCATCCTGTATTGTAAAGGCTCCCTTCTCACTGGTGAAGTTGAACCTAGTACCATCTGTGCGGATACAATGTACTTTGCGCCTAATACAGTCAATCTGAGCATGAACTGTGGATAACTAGTCCATACCCAAAATGACGTCCTAAGGCCTCGACGCCTCTACAAGAAGATCCCAACCAAAGATCTTGCCTCCTAGATTAAGCTCACACTGCCAGAACCAGTGCATAATCATCGAGTCTTTTCTCGTAGGAGTCTCTAGCCGTAAGGATCGAGCCAATGGCTCCGTCGGAATCTCCAAGATCTGAACGAGGGTAGTGGCAATAAAAGAATGACTCGCACCTGTGTCTATAAGTACTGCAACAAGGGTGGAGTAGACAAATATAGTACCTCGAATCATCTCCGGTGCATCGTGGTCATAGGCCTCGACTACCTGGAGCTGAGCCCGCCTCTGTCTGCCTGCACCCTGTGGTCAGGGTGGACCTCCTGGTGGTGGTGGTAGAGCCTCAAAACGTCATCCACCACCCGCTGCTCGGTCAGCTCCTCTGCCACGTCCACCTGCTCCTGGAGGACCACCACGGTCGAACCTCTGCCTCTTCCTGGGAGGTCCCTCTACTGTCTGATGCTCATCTACATGGCGGGTCAGGCAGTCACGAGCCATGTAGCCCTACCCGCCGCATGCATAGCACTGCCTGCTCCTCGTATAGCTGGCTCTGTCTCGTGTGCCCCGTACAACCGAACCTGTATCATGGGGTCTCCCACCTGATAGCCTGGTCCGCTTGGATATTTGTGCCATCTATCTACTACCGACTACAGAATACACCACTACGTGTCGACCAGTGGTGGGTCTCACCACTGGTGACTGCTCAGTGAGAAAACTCTCCACTAGAAGGGCTCGCTCCAGCACCCCTGCCTATGTCGGAATGCTGAGGGGAATCGTCGAAGCCCTGATCTCATCCCTGAGTCCCTACTCGAAAATTTGGGCCCTGAAGAACGGGTCTCGTACCATATCCATGGAGTAGCGTGAGAGGTTGGTGAACCTCGCTGAGTACTGAGCTACTGTCATGATGCCCTACTATAGATGAAGTAACTCCTGAATCTACACCGCACGAAGGGTGGCTGGAACAAACTATGAGCGGAAGAGACTCTCGAATTCTATCCAGAGTAATGATGCCTCGTCATGCACCTGGAGCATCAGGCTCCACCACTTGCCTGCTGCTTCATGCAGGAGACTCGCGGCAAGGATCACCATGAGTTCGGCTGGTGTCCCTACCAATCTGAAAACTCTCACGACAGCCTCCATCCAATCCTCAGCTGCCTGTGGGTCTGTCTCTCCCCGGAACCTGGGCGGCCTCTGTCGCTGGAACTCGTGCAATGCACTCTATGCTGCTGGAGCTAGTGGTATCGGTGGCCTAGTGGGTAGTGGTACCACTAGTACCTTCGCTGTGATGGGGCCCTGCATCGAGGCCTCATCACTCGATGGGCTACCATCTCATTCGAAACTCGTAACACTAGCTGGCTGCCTTCGTGGGGCCATCCTAAAAAGAAACAGGTGTGTCACAGTTAAAATAGTATACCTGGAGAGCTGACATAAAGTAATCACGATGAAAGCTTTTTCAAGGAAACACACACGCAATCGGTGTTTACGTGCACTGATTCAGAGATCAGAAGTCAGAGTCCTAGTGTATAGATACGTCGGCCGCCGCACCAACACCGGTTTCCCTAAACTGATAACCACACCCAAAACACTTAACACTATTGATTTTAAAAGAATCAGAGTCCAAGTTCTGCGATAGAATCGACTCCTCTGATACCAATTTGTCACGACCCGTCCTCGGGGCCCGTGTCATGACTACCCCAAGCCCGTCTTCCATAGGTCAGGGGCTGGTGACTAGAACCAAAGGCATAATCCCAAAAAAAAAGGGAAGACATTTACTTTTAACCTGTAACACACACACAGTCTGAACACAAGCAGTAGAGGAAACAAGTACTAAAATAGAAAAGTAAGATGTGTTGAAAGTAAGTGGGCCAGTATACAAACCCAACTGAACAACAAGTACAAGTACAAGTAAAAAAAAGAAAACAACTCCAGAATCGTCCGCCCAGAAATCCTACCTGAAGGGTAGGTATAGAACTCGAACAACTCGTCTCTGCGGTACGTCCCGTCTAGTCCAGCTCCGAGCAGTCTCCCGTCCGTCACCCTCAGCCTCGATCACTGCTTTCCGTCATCTGCACAGAACACAACAAGGTGCGGACGAAGCCCGTGCAGGGGTGAGTATAACAATACTCAGTAGGGGACCCCGAGACCCCCGAAGGTCTCCCAGAAACCACAAAGGATAAACCACAGTAGAAAGATACAATCACGAAGTATCAACCAACCCTACTTAGGTATATGCACATACATATACCTAAGTTACCAGTCACAGTCCGGCTCCAACTCTCGAGTCCAAACACAACCCAGTCCACAAAGTAAAGTCAATCACCACGATGATAATGGTTGAAAGACATGACTCAGCTCATACAGGTATACATCTTTTGTAGAGCTATAGAGATGATCAGATGTAGTCACTAATTCATCTAAACTGTCAGACCCACACATGATACAGGACCAGCTAAGTTGTCGGACCCACACAGGATACAGGACCAACTAATCTGTCGGACCCACACAGGATACAGGACCAGAAGTCAGAACTGTTGGACCCACGGAGGATCCCGGTACATTGTTCATCACTGTCGAACCCACGTAGGATTCCGGTACAAAATTCATCACTGTCGAACCCACGAAGGATTCCGGTTCAGCAGTCGTCGCAGCCAGCTCTAGGGTTCTCGCACACAGCACACTCGATTCCGGGAGGGTCCGCTCCTCGAGTCAAGTGTCGATACATCAAATATCATGAAGTCCTGAGTTGATGTATCCTGTAGTTTGGTCTCATCATAAGGAACCCAACGCGACAGAGGGTGCGTCAATCGGACGCTCGGTCTGAAAGTTATTGGCGTTTCCGTTCCAGGGGCCCGGTTGGATTTACGCTCGTTCCAAACCCGTCCATTTTCCAAAATTGTCCAAAACTCACATAGAGTATCGCAAAAGGACCGCCTCGTCGTGAGGGTCCCTGTGCCGCAGACGGCATGTCGATCGGACGCGCGGTCTAATAGATATTCGTATTTAAGTGAAGTCGGGTCCAGCCCGTCAAACCCAGTGGGCTGGCGGGTCGGCCCGACCTGGCTCGGTGGGTCCGACCCGGCTGGGGGGTCAGCCCGACCTAGTGGGGCGCGGCCCACCTACGGACCCGGCCCGCAGAGCGGGCCGGTCCGGTTCACCCGACGGCACCGAGCGGCACCGCCTCTCCCCTGCCCGGTCGGCCGTAGCTGGCCGGTTCTGCCCGGCGTGCGCGGCCCGCATAACGGGCTGCGGTTCTTCCCACGTGGCGCTTGTGGGCACCGCAGTTTAACAGAGCGGCCCGCGGATGCGGGCCGCTTTCTTCTCCACCGCGCGGCACCTATGGGCGTCGCGGTCCTCCAGCCCGGCCGGCAGGCAGCCGAGCGGCCCGCAGATGCGGGCCGCGGTTTCCCTCCACGAGGTCGGTGCGATGGTGTCGGTCCACCACCGCCGCGGCCCGGCCTGGCCGCAGCCTTCGGCTCCACGGCGCCGCGCCTCTTTATCTGTCGCGGCCCTCCCGGTCGTGGTTCCTCTTTCGTCCATCGCGGTCCTCCTGGCCGCGATTATTCTCTGGCGCGGTGTGACGACACTGCGCCCTTTCGGCTCTGCCTCCGACATCATCAAATGGAAACAACGAAGGGGAGGGTCGGGTCGTGTTCGTGCGGTCCGAACCCTCCTCGTCATATGATATCAATCGGCACATCATTCCACCAACTTAACGATGTAGAACGGAGGGTAGAATCAAACATTAAAGTAACCCATACCTCGTATTTTGACGTTGAACGTTGACGAGGTCACGGAAGATGGCGTCGCGGATGACGGACATCGTTCCGTCAACGTCGGAGGGAATGACGTTGTCGTTGGCGGCATTCTTTGCGGGTGACGTCTTCCTTTTCTTGCCCCGGTTGGAAAGAAAGAAGTCGCGTCGTCGTTCTTCGGTGGAAAATGGCGTTCTTCGTCAATAGGATATTATTCCTCCAAGAGTTCCTCCCAATTCTCCCAACCAAAGAAAAATTATGCCTACCCCAACCATAATAATATATCACATATTATTATGTTGGCATAATGAATTCAAAATAATTCAAACACACAAATTAATTAATTAAGTTGATTCACCTAATTAATTGCAAGGGAGTTGGCACATTTTATTGGAGATGAAAGGTGAAGAGGCTCCCCATATTAATGGGGGTTTAAGGGAGTTAAAGGGGAGGTTTAAGGGAAGTTGAGGGGTTAGATGCCCGTGTGGGCCCCACCACATAATATCCTCCCATGGGATGTTATGTGGGGGTGGGCCCCACCTCCAACTTCCCTTTAGAGAAATTAACCACTGCCTAAATAAAAATTATGTCACACATAATATTTTATTTAATTTTTTGATAATCCCCAAAATTAACTTCCACTCCCGATAAAACGCAACTGCGGTAAAGGTCTCCTTAAGCGAATACCGGCATTGCGAGTTCATCGGTGTCCTCGGATTTCAATTCCGAGCACCGGTTAAAAAGATATAAAAACTCGCACATACGTTCACTGAACGTACCCGAACAAAACTTCAGAAATTGATTCTGGGCACACCGGGCCTCGGAATCAAGCGCCGTTAGAAACTACGGACTCGTAAAAGTCACATGTATTTAAGAAAAAAATTTCCATGGGATTTCTGGGTCTTTACATTAAAAATTTGGACAACATGTTTTGGATCTTGATAACTTTATTTTGTTAAGTTGAATAAATCATTATATGGATTAAAGTAGTTAGAGTGTATGTGGTAGAACCGTTAGAGTGAATATTTGATGAAAAAGGGTTATAAAAATTATCTAATTTGTCCATGTGTCTTCATTAAGGGAAGTGGATCTAAATTTTTTGTTATTGCAATATATGTTGATGATTTGAATATTATTGTTACTCGTGATGAACTTTCCAAGGTTGTGGAATATTTAAAGAATGGATTTGAAATGAGAGACTTTAGAAAGACAAAGCTTTTCCTTGGATTACAAATTTAACATCTTGAAGATGAAATTTGTGTTTATCAATCTATGTACACTGCTAAGGTCCTACAGAGGTTTTATATAGACAAATCAAATTCATTAAGTATGCTAATGGTTGTACAGTCTCTTGATTGTGATAAAGATCCCTTTAGATCATGAGAGGATAACGAAGAACTTATTGGTCTTGAAGTACCATATTTGAGTGTTAACTTATTAGTCCTGAAGTATCATGTTTGAGTGTTATAAGAGCACTAATGTGCCTTGCAAATAATATAAGGTTAGATATATCATTTTTTGTGAATTTATTGACCAGGTTTCTCCCAGGGTCATGCCCAATGGTATCGGTCCTGCGGGGTCTCGGTGAGGTCTCGGGTTCGAGTCTCGCCGAGTACTTCCCTATTGAATTAGTGTAGTATTTTCCTTGTATTTCTCCCCTCCCCAAAAACTGTTGTATTATTGACCAGATATAGTTCTTCTCCTACATGTCAACATTGGATTGGTACCAAACAAAAATTAAGATACCTTCATGGATCGGTTGATCGAGAATTGTTTTATTCTAAAAGTTCATAACCAAAATTGGTTGGTTATGTTGATGCAAGGTATTTGTCTCATTCACATAAAGCTATATCCCAAATTGGATATCTGTTCACATGTGGTGAAACTTTCATTTCATGGCATTCTACAAAACAAACCATTTCAGTGACTTCCACCCAACATGCTGAGTTGATTGTGATTCATAAAGCAAGTTGTGAATGTGTTTGGTCAAGATTGGTTATTCATCATATTTGAAATTGTTGGGGATTAAATATGAGTAATGATAATCTCACCACATTATATGAAGATAATGTTGCCTATATAACGCAATTAAAGGGTGGATATATCAAAAGTGATGGAACAAAACATATTTCACCAAAATTCTTTTTCACTCATGAACTTTTAAAGAATGATGAGATTGATATCCAACAAACAAGGCATTGTGATTGCCTTACAGATTTATGCACAAAGACACTACCAATCGCAACTTTCGAGAAATTAATTTATAAAATTGAGATGCGAAGACTACAAAGTCTGTCGTGATTTTTTGAGGGATGGTCGAGAACACTGCACGTTTTTTCTCTTCATCGTGTTTTTTCTCATTGGGGTTTTCTAATGAGGTTGTTAATGAACCAACATGGCATGAAATACAATTGTTTTGGGTTCACTTGTTTTTTCCCATCGTTTTTTTTTGTATAGAAACTTTGTCCTCCCATTACATGTGTTTGTTTCAAATTGAGTAGGACCCCACAAGAAGCCCCTTGGTCTTAACTGGGTAAAACTACCGCACAACCAAGCCTCAATAGAGTAACAGGTTAATTTGTGGGCATGTAATTACAATTTGGTTGGACGACGGGTGTGAGTCGAACCCTGAACCTCTAGGAAGTTGAACGCCTGATCTACCACTTAGGCACCTGCAGGCCCCACCGAGTTTTTTTAGTTGAGATTATATAAGATTTCAAGAAGTGACATAAGGGGGTGTTGTGAAATATTTATTACATGGATGTCATAATCCAAAAATAATTATTACTCCTCATTCTCAACTTCAACTCTTCACATGGTCACCTCTTTATTTTCTCCAACTATTGATATTTCAATCATTGGATTTGACATGGAAGATAGGAATTAATCTATATTGTTGATTACAATCTTCATGTATCCTATATATATATATATATATCACTGTGTTGATGGAAAATAAAACATTTAACTCTCAATACTTTCTTTCTACCTCTTGTTTACCTCTTTTACATTATCATTTTCATTTATTATCATCATCTCAAATATTTGATGCCTCGTTTATGATTGTTGTCTGAATGGGTCAAAGGGTTTCAATTTTTATTCATTTTTTGATAATCCATCTTTTAAGGGTTGAAGGGGAACTCTAACATCGCTCGTGAGCTTCGTGACATATGCCTCATTTATGATTGATCTCATATTTCCGGTTTTGAAATCATTCCCACTATCAATTGATGAGTGGTCACTTTATCAACAATTTTGTAGTTGTTTTTATACACCAGCCTATATATTTAATGATATATATATATATATATGAACACATACATATCCATAAATGTTTAATATGTAAATATATAAAAATACGGCCAACCAAACAAAATAATTTGATACAAACATAAATAAAATTCGGGAATGAAATCCCAAATCAACACCGACACATACCCAATTTCCGTTGGTACCATTTCCGATATAACAATAATCATTTGAACGAAGGATTTCCGCTTCCCCTTCCCCTTCCCCTTCCCCATCCCCGCTTCCGCTTCCTCTTCCTCTTCCCAACAACGCGACGACCTAATTCGTCCATCGATCTCGTCGGTCCAAACTCGCTCTCTGGTGTGAACGAGCGGCCGAGATTAAACCCGTGATCGATTTGTTGACGACCTCGGGAGCTTCTGAAATTGTCAATTCAACCGAACCTTCTCGCTCTCTGGTGTGAACGAGCGGCCGAGATTAAACCCGTGATCGATTTGTTGACGACCTCGGGAGCTTCTGAAATTGTCAATTCAACCGAACCTTCTCGTTCCGCTGGACCTGAGAAAGGGGGAAAGAAAATTCAAAGCATCGCAAGGGAAACGCCAGAAATCCGAGTCGGCAGGTGTGAAATCGCTTAATTATCTTTTCGCAGAACGACCGCGCCAGAAATTCCCTCTCTCCTCCTTATTTGTATGTGTTTGCTCTTCGAGATTCATACCTAGGGATTCTCGAGCGGAGAACGGAGGGATGGAGGTTTATGCATGCGCGTCTTCTTCGTTTTCGTCTTCGTCTTCGTCTTCGTCTTCGTCATCTGCCGGAGAATTCGTGGAACGTGTTAAAGATGATTTCAGTTTTGCAATATTCGCGGTCACTGGAAACGTTCTGCCTACGATCGTCTTCTCCCTGGTGATCGGCAAGTTTGTTCCAGAGGCCGCGATCGGAGCCATATGCGGTGCCCTCTTCTTTATCCAGATGGACAGCATCGGTGGTTTTTTGAGTGGTCGGCTTTTGCGTGAACAGCTTCTTCCAGCCATCATGCCTGGAATCCTAAATCAGATGAACACGATAGAGGAAATTGAAGATGGTGGAACAAAGGGCTTACCAGTGAACTCAATTGAGAAGATCCCAAAGATCAACGTGGAGGCTTCTGGGGATAAAACAGGCTGTCCAGTCTGCCTAGAGGTCAGTCCACTATCATCAATTGACAATTCTTTGAAAAGCATCAAAGAAAACAAATCTAAATGACTTACTTTTCAGGGTTTTGAGATGGGTGAGACGGTCCGATCGTTGCCTCGGTGTCGCCACATCTTCCACCTTTCATGCATCGACCGGTGGCTCGAGAGACAAGGCTCATGCCCGCTCTGCAGAAGAACCATTTAGATTTCTCTCTGTTTATTTCAAATTCCATTTCTAACTGTTCTTTCACCCATTCTTTTTCCTGGATCATTGTTCTATCATACCATAAATAACCTTACAAGTGAATTATTTTTAACTATTAATATTGATGGTATTGAGAAAAAAATTCTTCATCACCTTGGTCATATTGTGTGATCTCTTTGATGAAAGCAAAGCTCCCTGAGGAAGTTGTGATCAAACACCCCTCTCCCTTCCATGACGTGCAAAATCAACCATCTTCACTTCCACCACAACATCCCTTTCAAAGATCATAAGCACAAAACAAGAATTGAAGTGGAAGCTCGTTTGATCCTTGAACCACGTTTTCAGCTCCAACAACCATGACAATGCCCCCGAGCAACCATCATAACCATTGATGCAAACACAGTCTCACTCCAAACTTGAGTCCAGTGAGGAGTCGGAGGACACAAATTTCCTCAAAACCGACCTTACATCATCCACAGAAAAGTTCTCGATTGTGTTCCTCCTTAATTTCCACAGCTGCAACCCTCCTCATCTGTAGACCTGTAAATTTGATATTTAAAACCCCACTGCCACGCTCGTGATTGCTCTATCTTAAGGCAATCCTTGATGTAGGGCTTGGGCGCCTTTGGGTACCATGTTCTTGAACCAATATTGATGTATATAATCAATGGTTTGGGGCAATTTGATGTCAGATCCTGTAAGATGAGGTGACAATGTGCCATAAAAAGCAGGGAAGAATTTGCAGATGGGTTTGGGAATGCGAGCTTTGCAACGGAATGATGTTTATAATGATAGCTCGATGTCACAACGCATGCCACCTTAAAGAGGTTTGTAGAAGTGCCCCAAGTCATCTACTAGAAGACCAAGCTCTCGTCACGGGCTTGGTGCCCAACAACCTGACCGTCCTGAGCCTTTAGCATCGCTGATAGAAATGTGAAACACATAATTATCACAATATAAAGTTACCTAAGAACATAGCAACAAAAATCTATGCAATCGGTTGCATTGTTGTTACTTTGCACTTGATCAAATTTAACTCACAATAGTTTTTCTTTCTCTCTCTTTTTGTTGTGTACCCAAGTACTAAAGAATTTGCAATGTTATGGATATGTTTTGTATGGATGTTAATGTTGTGCCTAGCATTTGCATCATAACATGAAAATAGTTAGAAGGATGAGTAAAAAAATCATGCAATGACAACTACTCCTATATTCATTAAATTTATTCAAAAATCATATGTTTTTAAGTAGAAATTAACAAGTTCTATAACTTATAAGAATGAATAGAATAGAAATGATAAGAAATGAACTTGAGTATAAAGATAAGAACCTTGCCCTATTGGTACCGGGCGCACAACAGAAACCCCAAAAATCAAGAATTTAAAATTTTAATGTTGCGATTGATGTCGTAACATCAACACCAACACAAATGTTGTCTGATTACTACCCAAGGATCTTGCGTTAAAGATTTAAGCACAACAATAAAATGAACAATTAACTCGATATGAAGTCGTGTTCATGAACCATTCAAAGCCGGCGATCATTGCTCGAAGGAACCAAAGTCGGATCCCTCTAGATTGTCTGCACGCACTTCGAATGTCTGTGAGAACATCAATCATCAAATTTTGGGTGCTAGCACGAAGATTCGACGAAACCTTCGACGTCTCGACGGTCACCGCAACGACGATCCTTCAATCTGTGTAGGAGAACAAAAACCGATTTTCTCAAATTGTCATATTCTCTCTATAGGAAGGAGGGAGGAGAGATGAACTCTCAAAATCATGCAATGTGTAGTGCTTTGCATGAGAGCCTCCTCTCACTTATATTGTGAGGTGAAAAACACCTGAAAATGGCTCCTTGACCCCCGACAATGTATTACTCACTAAATAAGTTATAAACTACATCTTATGACTGACTTACCGAGTCATAAATATCATCTATATTTTTATCACTTAGGTGTAATGCAATAAATATATTACATGATAAAAATGATTCATTAACTCGACTCAAAATTCCCACAAATAGTAAACAATCATTGAATATTAAAATAATACCCGTTCATATAATATTATTTCATATATTCACTTAAATATCTTGTAAATACTTTTAATAAATAAATTTAATACTAATTATTCTAAACTCAAATAATATGAATTTATTTATTTCATGATGATCGTATATTCTCGGACATCACTCAGACCCCATTGGTGGGACCCACTATGTCCTAAATTCCTATCATCAGAATATGACAGACTTTTGAATACGATTAGTGTGTGATCCTCTAGACCCTTATCTTGATAGTAGTGAATACTATTCACAGACCAGAAGTGGAGTCAAACAGCCCATAAAGACTCCTAAAGTGATAAGGTATAGTCATAGCAACGACAACCTTTCCTACGAACACATGTCGTGTAATGTAATCTCTTTATCTCATGATATCTCATAAAATAGAAAGCACACTTTGTGTTATCATCCTTTCTTGCTTTATTATTTGTTGACCTAACTGGATGAGCTTACCTTCTTCTACCATAGCCATGGATTTAGTGAAGGTACTACCATCATGATCAACTATGCTCGAGATATCACTTCCTATTTGAAGTGATAAATTCTATCTTGATTATTTAGTCAAAGTCTTACTACCAATGACACACCTAACACAAGCTACCTCGCTACAAAATCAATGCCACATTTTTTTCTTGCATCAAAGTATGTGATCAAATAGTATACATTGATAATATTATCAAGTCAGGAGACCATTACATGTGTTCGTAGATAGGAACTACCAATGACACCTGAAATATGTGGCGTTCCTATTGGCGTGTCTGTCCTCGTGATTTCTTGTACTCGAGATCACCAAATGTGAACTTTATGAGAACGAGTCTCAATACTTATGAGTCCACATCACCTTATGGTTGCACTTTATCTGTGTCATATCAATATGATGTATCTGGACTATTGGACATATGTTTAAGATTAATGTCATAGTATCTCAAGGTTATCATTATAGCTTGAGAACTACTATAAACTTTTGATACAAAAAATAATCTACGGACATTACCATGTAAACAGTGGACACAAAAATAGCAACATTATTACGGTAAGTGTACATCATGCATAACTCACTATATACATGATATGGTGATCGAAATGTGTTATTTAAGTTCGGTCTAGGGCACCTACTTTCACAAAACTCCCACTTGCACTAGATCCAACTTGCTAACTATCCTTGTTAGCACTCACGTGATATGATCATGCTTCTTCTGAGTTATGACTTTAGTTGTTGGGTTTTCTATGTCTCTCACTACTAGAAATCTGGCATATACCAACGCATCTATACCAACGGTTTGGTGAAACCGTTGGTAAAGGGTATGGATTTCCCAACGGTTTGGCCAAACCGTTGGGAAAGGGTATGGCTTTTCCAACGGTTTGGCCAAACTGTTGGGAAAAGCCCACTTTGAGGCCACCTTTCCCAACGCTTTGGCCAAACCATTGGGAAAAGCCCACTTTGAGGCTACTTTTCCCAATGGTTTGGCCAAATTGTTGGGAAAGGGTATGGTTTTCCCAATGGTTTGGGCAAACCATTGGGAAAATCCCACTTTGAGGCCACTTTTCCCAAAAATTTGGCCAAACTGTTGGGAAAGGGTGGGTACCTATCCCAACGGTTCTCAAAACTGTTGGTAAAGTCCTATCCCAACGGTTTTGAGAACCGTTGGGATAGGTACCCTTATTTTTTATGAATTCTTTTGTCGAATATCATCAAATAAATCAATATATAAATTACATATATATATATATATATATCCAAATATATTCACAAAGGTAATTGAAGGATAGTGGTAAAGTCTTTGATATATAATTGAGAGGTTGTGGGTTCAAACCTCCGCTGTAACTTTTTTTTAATATGCCTATACCAACGGTTTGGGGAAAACCGTTGGGAAAGACCTATCCCAATGGTTTTCCCTAAACCGTTGGGATAGGTCTTTCCCCGTGCCAAATCACCCAATGGTTGCTCAAACCGTTGGTATAGGCCATACCAACGGTTTGGGGACCTATACCAACGGTTCCAAACCGTTTGTATAGGTAATTGTTCTATTAGTGTTTGCTGCGTGACTACTCTGCTATTTGAGACTTCACCTCCTTGAGTAAGAATCCTCAAGAGATGATATCCCCGAGTCAATTCTTTTTGTCCATGGTCAAAACTTGAAATCTTGGCTAGCACTAGTAGTAGATTTATCATAATTTTTATTTTTCTAAAACTTTACTTACTAAGTGCGATTTCAAGAACTGGAACAAATCGTTTTGTGTTTTTCACCGCTTCTTCAGCTACATTAGAAGCAACAACACACTTGGTATTTGTAGATATGACTACCACTAGCTTGAATGAGCTTATCTTGCTCATTAACGTAGCCAGAATACAATATTAGATCATATTGATCTAAAGGAATACTAGTTTGTATCCATTTAAAACTATTGTCCCTTCCTCTTCAAGTACCAGGAACATATCTCTTGTACTCTCTTAAGTACAATTGGATAGTTCTGATTGCTTCCCGTGCAGTTATCCTAGATATAATTGATATATGACTACCATAAAGTATATGTTAACAATATCATATCTTGTACATAGCATGTCATATGTGATTGATCCATCACAGAGGCATATGAAATTATACTCACCACATTAATCTCCCCATATGTCTCATAAATGCATTCTTGGAGAGATGTATTGTAACGACCCAAACTTTCATTAATGAAAATTCCTCTTGATCTAATTAAATGTCTTATTATGGTTATATAAAATGTGAACTTCATTGGTTTTATGTTTCTAGATTTTAAAATACTGTTAAGAATTGTTATCATTGCTAATATAGTTGTTGAACAGTGATAACATTATTAGTATAAATATAGGGCTTTAACAAATCCAATTTACTCAGACAAAGGAAGTGATGACCTCATCCAGAAGACTTGCCCCGTACGAAGCCCATTTGTCGAAGCTCAGAAAGGATGTGGTGTCATTGGGATTCACTCTTAACCAAGCCCAAGACGAGCTTGAACATGTTAAGCTTGAGCGGAACCGACTACGGGAGAAGTGGAAGTTAATAGAGATTACCACCCGAACGATGTTATCCGAGCCACCCCAAGAGTTTGTCACCATCGCACATCTTATCCTTCGGTCTTATGCGGGTGTCATAAGGGGTTATGTAATAAGACCCTGACACTATGACTATGTACATTATTTTTGTATAAAGAATGTGCATTCATTTTATTATTGTTACTTTGTAAATAGTTTTTTTAAAACACAAATAGTATTTTTAGTTAATATTCAACTAAGAAATCTATTTTGATGAATTAATGGATTTTTAAATTAAATAATATTTAAATAAAATATTATTATTATTATTAAATTAATTTTTATTAAATATAAATTTTCGTATAATTTTATTAATGCAATTGTAATTTTTATTAAGGTCTGAAAGCTGTTTTTGTCAAAACCCATGAATTTTCAGTAAATGTTGGTTTTTATTTTAAAAGTAAAAATTCACATATTTATAAAATTATTTAGATAAAATGAATATTATTTTTGGAATCAGGACGTCGAAATTATCCAACTGTTAATTTTTCATAATTTTCTGAGACAGTCGATTTTTTTGGTAAAAATTAAATACCGTTTAAATATATAATGTGTTTTATGACATCATAATGACCCAATAGTGATGTATTAAAATAATATAAACATTATTTTCAGACAATATATATTTTACCATTAAAATAATTTGATTTTGGGTTTATTTGATTTATCTTACAAAGCTTTAGTGGACCCTTGAAGGCTTATAAAACATTTTGTCTTTTTAAATTGTTTTCCTTGAGAGTGTGACTCACCTCCACATAAAGAACCCTATTATTTTAAGAATTTATACAATTGGACTTATAAAATATTATTTATCACTCCCCTTTGGCAAAAACCATGGGCAAAAACCATGGGCTGGTTTGTGGTTTTGATTAGTTTAATGTGAGGTGTCCCAAACCTAAATAATAAAGAATTCCCTCTCCTTTCCTATATAATCCAACCCAAGCTCCCACTTCCTCTTCACTCAAAACCTTTGGATTTCAACCAACCCCTGACCTCCTATATCTATAATCCTCCCAAGGTTCCCCAATCTCCCAAGAATCCTCTCTCAAGCCTCTCCCAAGCCTTTGGGATCACACTTCCAAGTAAGGGATTTCTTTCTTTCTCATTTTTGTCCAATTTTCTTTAAGCCGTTATGCACTTTCGTTTTCAATTAAAAATGTTGGGGTATGATTTCTCACCTCCCCCATACTACCCTCTTTATGTTTGGATGATGAGAGACTCATTTATCTCTCATTAATGCCTCCCATGTACACCCGTTACCATGCCGAAATTCCGTGACAGATTTCTCTCTCCTCTTTTACATCCAAGTAATTATTTTGTATTATGCATCTAAATTCCATTACATTTGTTGGGACATGTATCTATATGAACCCCTTACTGTCCATTTTATTTACATATGATGAGACACTCATTTCTCTCTCATTAACCATTTTCATAAATCCTTATGTCACGCCGTTATGCTGCCGAAATAGCACCGTGTTTTTCCAAGCCAAGATCATTATGTAATGAATACCATACCCATGTCTCTATCAAGGTATTCACATTTATGCACATATACATATTGAATGGTAATTTCATGTATTTATTCCACATTACTTAATCGTGTAATAACTTATGATGTTGATTGATTCCATGTTATATGATCCATATGGCACACTTATGCATGAAATGAAATGTTTAAGAAGGGTGTTCCCTGATAGCGCTTCAATGCATTGGGTAAAGTTTAGTATCATGATACGTCAGGTGAAATGAGGGTTTACTCATGCTAATTAAAGTGCAATTAGGATTTACTCATGCTCCATGTTCAATGAGCCTTGGCTCATGCTAAAATCATGTTAAATTTTGTTGCCACATTTCCATGTTATGATTATCATGATTTATCATGCCTTTATGTTTATGTTTATTTTGTGCTCTATTGATATACATATTGTCTAACATGTATTGTATTCCTCATGTTATTCCATGTTTATTCCCTTACTGGGCTTTATAGATCACCCTTTTCTTATGCATGTCCTCAAGTTATCCCATGCAATGCTAAGTATGAAGGAATGTAGTGGTCATGTAAAGGAAGTTTTCAATAAAGATATTGTATTTCATGTTTTAAGTTGTTATGTAACGATCCTAATACCCAAAGACACTAGAACTCTCGATATTCTATGTTGTATCAAGTGGAGTTTATGTAATAAATCATGTCTAAGTGTGTAATAAAATGAAGAGTTGTTATAGTTGGTATCAGAGGATAGGTTTTGTTATTTTTGGGGTTAGGATTAGAAAACCCTAGTGAATCCTTAGAGACAAGACTAAGTATAATAAAAACATCCCTAATTTTTAGTGGGCATTGAGTAAGTGTTTTATCAAAAAAATACATCTATGTCTGGATACGATCAGGTAGAGGTGGCACCAGCATAGATGTACCTAGGGGTGAAAACCCCGACAAGGAGTTTCGGGCTTGACCCAAGGTATCCTGGTACACGACAACGGACCTTACTGCACTCTTGGTTACGACACTCCTGGGGGATATGCATTGGTAAATTCACAAGCTTAGTATGGACCATTATTAAGGGAATTCCACTAAGAATATATGTTATAAAGTAGATCATGGATAACATAGATTGAAGCCTATGGATTCATAAGTTAAGGAAATAAAAAGTTATTTATAAGTCATCAGTTTTGTTCTTAGATTACCCTTTATGTGTTACCCCTAACTTTCCTTTCATTCTATCCAATGGCCGGTAATAGGAGGACTCGGGCTAACAACCGATGTGAAGATCAATGTGATTATTGTGCTAAGGAGATTCCCAATCTGATGGGAGTGGGAATCGCGAATTTTGTCACGATTCTCTCTCAGCTAACTCAAGATTTGAATAGAAACATGGGTCATGAGGAATGTTCAACCCCCCCCCCTAAGTCGTTATCGAGAGATTTATAAGATAAAGGCCTCCTACTTTTAATGGATCATCTGATCCCTCAATCACCGAACAATGGATCAACTCCATTGAAAAGATATTCTCCATCCTTCAATGTTCCGAACAAGATAAGGTTCTTCTGGCTACTTATCGTATGTAGGGTGAAGCCGATTAATGGTGGAAATTGATCAAAAATATGAAGCCTAATGAGGAGATCGAGGCGTTGGAATGGAAGGATTTCCGAAAGATGTTTTTTGATAAATATTTTCCGCGCACCCTCCAACTTAAGATGGAAAGGGACTTCCTTGCCCTCAAGAAAAAAGATGACAAATCTATTGGAGCGTACGAGGAAAACTTCACAAGGCTTGCACGATACGCTTCTGTCTTTGTCGTTACCCCCGAATGCAAGGTCAACCGCTTCTTTGGTGGACTGAAACCTATCCCATGGAAAGCACTGGCGATCCGTGACTTCGACAGTTATGAGGAAATTTTTCGATGTGCCCTCAAGGTCGAAATAGAGATCTAAGAATCTTAGGGGTACTGTAAGGACCCGACCCCAGTTTCCCGGAGTTGGTGCCTTATTTGATTACGTTGGCATACATACAAGGAATATGAATCCCGAAGGACAAAATAGTTTAGTATTATTGGAAACAAGGTACATACATAAGTTTAAATTTACATATGGAAAGGAAAAACGACACACTAGTAGAAAAATGATTTTTAACGTCGCCAGTTTGACGTCGGTTTCTTATAAACCGACGTAAATAATTTTTACGGTGATTTTTTGGTGTCGGTTTTTAAAAAAACTGACGCCAAAAAGGGAAAAAATTGTTTTGGCGTCGGTTTTTATGAAAACCGACGCCATAAATGTTTTAAAGAAAATTCTTTGGCGTCGGTTTTTTAACAAACCGACGCTAAAAATTTAAAAAAAAACTACTTTTCGCGTCGGTTTTTTTAAAAACCGACGCGAAAAGTTAAAATATATTTTTGGCGTCGGTTTTTATGAAAACCGACGCCAAAAAATTTAAAAAAAATTATATTGTTTTAGATAATTCTCTAATCTTTGATTTGACTGGTCGTGGAGCAAAAACGGAGTTACGGATTAAAAGTTATGGCCTTTGAAAGTTGAACTTCTTTAAGACTTCTTTTAGAGAAGGTCAACTTCCGACATCCATAACTTTTAATCCGTAATTCCGTTTTTGCTCCACGACCAGTCAAATCAAAGATTAGAGAATTATCTAAAACACTGTAATTTTTGTTTTTAATTTTTGGCGTCGGTTTTCATAAAAACCGACGCCAAAAATATAATTTAACTTTTCGCGTCGGTTTTTTTAAAAACCGACGCCAAAAAAATTATTTTTTGTTTTTGGCGTCGGTTTTTAAAAAAACCGACGCGAAATGTAGTTTTTTTTAAATTTTTAGCATTGGTTTGTTAAAAAACTGACGCCAAAGATTTTTTTTAAAAACTTTTATGGTGTCGGTTTTCATAAAAACCGACGCCAAATTTTTTTTTCATTTTTTGCGTCGGTTTTTTTATGAACCGACGCCAAAAAGGATATTGATTGACATTTTTTGCATCGGTTTTCTAAAAAACCGACGCCAAAAGACCAAAGTAAATACTATTTTGCGTCGGTTTCAAACAAAACCGACGCCAAAGAGTAACGCGGGATCAGAATTTCAATTTTTTTCACAACGCGCGTTTAACTTTTTAAAATCCCGCCTACATTTTCATACAACGCAATTGAAAATATTTTCGTTTACTATATATATATACAGTTTCTCCTTCTTTCATCATTTTCAACATCTTCGATTCAATCACGATTTCAATGCGACTTCAATCATTAATTTGAACATGGTACATATTCTATTCATTTGTTTTCTTTATTATTATTATCCTTCATTTCTAAACAACTCGATTGGCTTTCTTATAATGATGATTCATTCTCATTTCTAAATACAAGTTATATGATAATAAAAAACATATCATTTCGATGGAAGCCCCTAAAACCATTGAAATATGTTTGATGTATTATGGTTATTTTATTACATTTGGTGTATATGATTTTAATTTATGTTTATCATGTTTTCTTTGAAACGAGTTGTATCAATCAAAACTTTGATAGGTTCAACTTCTAACGGCGATAACTTTTGAACCGTAACTCCGTTTTAGGTCCACAGCCTGTCAAATCGAAGCTTAGGAAATGATCTAAAACCTAGAAGAAAAAAAATTTGATTTTTGGCGTCGGTTTTTATAAAAACCGATGCGAAAAATATTTTTTTTTCATTTATGGCGTCGGTTTTTTTAAATAACCGACGCCAAAACTACTTTTTTTAAATTTTTCGCGTCGGTTTTTATGAAAACCGACGCGAAAAATTATATGAATTATTTTTTTTGGCATCGGTTTTTTACAAAACCGACGCCAAAAAACGAATGTTATTCATTTTTCGCGTCGGTTTACAAAAACCGACGTAAAAACTCATATTTTTTACGTCGGCGACTTCGACGTCGGTTAAAAACCGACGTCCAAAATAAAAAAAAAACCGACGTTAAAAACCGTTTTTCTACTAGTGACACTAAATTATTCCACTAGAAACATCATGTCTCCTAGATTATGCTTGCATTTCATTCATAATTTACTTCTTCATGTCCTGAGAAAAATGAAACATAAGAAAGGGGTGAGCTCAAATGCTCAGTAAGAGTAAGAAATACAACATAAGATAACATAAACATAAGACATGGTGAATAATTTAAAACACATGTCTTTAATAATGAACTTGAACACATTATGACAGAAATATGAGCTGAGTAAATAATGCCATAATAAAACATAATCATGGGTATTATACTAGTCGAATAACCGCATGAACTTCAACTACTAGCATCATAATGAGGGAATTTCATATTCCAGACATCATAACCATACCGTCCAGGCCTCGTGCTAGGACCATAAATAATCATTTTGTTAAGGCCTCGTGCCAAGACCATAGTTTTTCTCATGATACCTACTGATTCATTGAGGGGCTATAGTGGGCCCCACCCGTCACATAATAAGTCCAATGCATTCCTCATATGAGCGGGGATAAACATAAACAACATATATATTCATATTGAAACTATCATATGAAATGTAACTAACTTTCCCTAATCATTAAACATAAAACACTAACTATTCCGAGTAATATGGAGAATGGTTTTAGGATAGTTCATCCACAATAGAGTTAGTCATAAACCATTAAATAAAATATGGTAGATGAATTCATAAATGATTAAACCCAATAATACATAAGAAACAACAAGAGTGTTGAATCAAATGAAAATACTCTTATAAAATCATTTAGCAATTTTGAGATAAATACTCTTTTATTTGAAAAGAAGAGTTCTTTTGGAAAAGTTTTTGTATAAAACCAGAAGTGAAGTAAGATATTATTTTTATAATAAAATGAGTGATTTTATAAATATAATTGTTTTCAAAAATTGATTATATATTAACCTTTAAAATAGGTAAGAAGTTGAGATATTCCCTTGAATCAGATTTGTATTTTGAAATCAATTTTGAAAGTTCATTTTAAAATGTGTAACTATCCATAAAATAAGGAAGGATTCTGGTTGGTGTATATATATATAATACCCAAATATAATTTATTGATAGTACATAAGAATACATAATAATTTCATTGAGGTAATTAGACAATGAAAGTAACCCAAATAAAAATAGAAGTTCGGGTGAAAAAACCCTTACCTTAATTTCGAACATGTTCCGCTCTTGAACTTAAGCTCCTGGAATATGAAATTTACTTATTAATAACATATTTAAGAACATATTAGACATGTATTTAGTTTATCACAATTTTGGTTAGTTCATTTATGTCCTTATTGATAAGTTATTGTATTGAATATCGTCGCTTCGGAGAGTTCATTTTCTTTATTTTCATCTTCGGTTCACTTGTTTTTAAGTATGTGGAATGGATGTAAATCTCCAGAATTGAAATTATATATTATTTATGAATATAAATAGGTGTTATTTTTCATTTATATAACTTTGTTACATGGAAATAGGATGAATTATTATATAGATCTATAATGATAATTGTTTTGGTTAATTTGTGGGTTTTGATTACAATGAACTCATTTTTCTTTATAACTTAATACCATTTGTACAAAGGGATTTCAGAATCTTAAATAGGTTATATTATATATAATAATCTGGTTCAACCATAACAATAATGGTTTCATGACCATAATTTAGAATGATAATAGAAATCGAAATTACATCGTCCTTGAATGTGGAAAATTGACATATCTCGGATGGTGTTCTTGCTACTAGTATAAAAGAAACTAAAAAGGGGGAGATGATGATAACTTATTCCACTATCATAAAAACATTCCAGTACATATAAGGTAATGGATTCATCACAAAATTTGGGTAAGGATAGGTAATAGAAAAAGAAAACAAATGAACTTGAAAAGGAAAGACAAGGAATTGAAAAGAGGAATTTACCTCTTGAAGCAAACTTCCTTGAGAACCTCCTTAAGGAGAGGTTTTGGTCTTTTTATGAGACTAAGGATTGCTGGACATGGGGGAGGAGGTTGGGAAGGTATTTGAACAGAATTTGGAGAAGGCACAAGGCTTGAGATGAGTGAATGGAAGGGGGAGTGAGAGGGGGTTTTTATAGTGGAGGAGAGAGGGGATTTCTTAATATAAAATTCATTAATTTATTATATCTCCTCAAGAAAAGGAATAGTGAGTATTCCATGACCAAGAATAGTAATTTTATCATGTGAGTTCAAACAAAATGGACTTACATCACTTGTGATGTCATGAATAGTGTATTTAACTGATAATTTGCATATACAGTATTTTACCGTATTTCACTATTCATCAAAAATTAAAGTATTTCAGAAAAATACCAAAAATTTACCCCAACCATTTTTTGACGTGTATAATACAAAAATGAATTCCATTTTTCAAAAATAATTTTCTAAATATTATTAATTTAATATTTAATTAAAATCATAATTTATTCTAAAAACAAGAGTTTTAAAACATTTGTTTACTTATTTTAAAGCATAGATATATCATACTTACACTTTAATATTATTTATATACTATCATAAGTAAGGTTACTATTCATTAGAGTATATAAATATTCATAAGGGTATGTTTCTATTCATAAGGGTAGGTTATTATTCACCAAAAATTATGTTTTTCTTATTGGACTCTAAATAACTTACTGATCGCAACTGTGTATGTCGGATTTTTGAAATTCACATCACAAAAGTGAGAAAATTATGTTTTAAGGGTCACATAGCACTTAGTAGTTAATTATGTTGTGATTTCATGCGATTATGACATATTTATAAGAAAGTAATTTCCTTTAAAAAAATATTGGGTTGTTACAGGTACCATGGGGATAAAAAGCATAAGGTGGACTTCAATTATAGTGGTCCGGTGGATAAATCCAATGGTGCTAAGAAAATCCAGTACCCCACTTGCTAAATGTGTGGAAAGAAGCACCCCGTAAATTGCCTGAAGGGGGTGACGAAATGCTTTAGGTGTGGAAGAGAATGGCACCTGGATATTAACTATCGGAAAGAAAAACCTACGACTGTGACAAAGGAGAGGAACGTGCCATTCAACCCTCAACACATTTTTATTTTCTTCAATTATAAAGAACCGGGGCACTTTGCAAACGAGTGCCCTAAGACAAGGGTTTTCGGAGGCAACCAACAACCTCCAAGGCAGCAAGGGCAAGCTTTTTCCATCACTACTGCCGAAGTGAACCCTGACAACGAAGTGGTGACAGGTACGCTAGTTATTCATTCAAGAATAGCGAGCATACTTTCTGATTCAGGTTCTACGCATTCTTTTATATCCCAAAATTTTAGTAGAACAATCCCAACACCACCAAAAATCATGGAAGTAAAGATATCGATGAGTACAGAAAATGGGGAAATCATTGTATCCCATGAATATAACTCCTCCCCTATCATAATCAGTGGATTGAACTTCCCGGAGAATCTCATCATACTCCCTCTGGTGGAATTTGATGAAATTCTTGGCATGGATTGAATTTCCTTATATAGATCCAACATAAATTGTCATGAGAGGGAAATCACTCTCCATGTGGAGAATCGACCCCTGATTCCGTAAAAGTACAAGGAGGAAGATGACTCTTCTTTAGTTCCATCATCTCAAGCGTAGATATTACTGCCCAATGAGCACGCATATCTGGCTCAGATGATTGAGTCTAAGGAGGCAACCATCCTTGAATACATGCCTATTGTGAGGGAATTCGCTGAAGTGTTTCTTGAGTAATTTCCTGGTCTTCCTCCTAGAAGGGATGCTAAATTCTCAATTGATCTTATACCTGGGGCGTTTACAATATCCAAGACTCCGTATAGAATGGTTGTTGTGGATCTTAAGAAGCTGAAGAAACAACTACAGGAGAATCTGGATAAAGGGTTTATACACCCAAGTGCTTCACCATGGGGTGCACTAGTCCTCTTTGTCAAGAAGAAGGATGGTTCAATGAGCATTTGCATCAATTATTGCGATCTTAACAAAATCACGATAAAGAACAAGTATCCTCTCCCAAAAATTGATGACTTGTTCAATCAGATATGTGGAGTACAATACTTCTCCAAGGTGGATTTCTGGTCAGGATATTATCAAGTAAGGGTGAAGAAGGAAGATATTCCCAAGACTGCTTTTCGTACAAGATACGGACACTATGAATTCATAGTAATGCCTTTCAAAATCACTAATGCTCCAACGATCTTCATGGACTTGATGAATAGAGTATTTAGAGATTACCTCAACAAATTTGTGGTAGTCTTTATAGATGATATTCTAATATACTCCAAAACCAAGGAGGATCATGAGGAGCATCTAATAACTATACTAGAGACCTTGCAGAAGGAGAAGCTCTATGAAAAGTACAAAAAGTGTGAGTTTTGGTTGAAGGATGTCTCATTCTTGGGCCATATCATCACAAGCAATGGGATATCTGTGGATCCCTCCAAGACAGCTACAGTTGAGGGATGGACGAGGCCAACATCAGTAATGGATATACGTAGCTTCTTGGGGTTATCTAGATATTATCAATGATTTCTGAGAAATTTCTCCCAATTGTCCAACCCTCTTACCAAGCTAACTCGGAAGGGAGTAAAGTTTTCTTGGAGTGATGAATGCGAAGAAAGCTTCAAGGAGTTGAAAGGGATACTTATCACTACGCCCATGCTCACTTTACCCACAAGTGGAGAACTTTTTGTGGTATTCAGTGATGCTTTGAAGAAGGGTCTGGGCTGTGTGTTGATGCAAAATGACAAATTCATTTCCTATGCTTCAAGGAAATTGAAATTTCATGAGTAGAATCATCCAACACATGATCTGGAGTTGGTTTCAGTGATCTTATCTTTAAAAATTTGGTGGCACTATCTCTTTGGGGAGAAGTGTGAAATATATACAGACCAAAAAAGCCTCAAGTATATATTCACATAGAAAGAGTTGAACATGCGCCAACGAAGATGGTTAGAGCTGATCAAAGACTATGAATGCTCTATCCATTACCACCCTGGGAAAGTGAACAAGGTGGCAGATGCACTAAGTAGAAAGGACCCAACAATTCTATTATTGATGATAATTAAGAAGGATTTAGTCTTCTTAGATTTGATGAAGATGGACATGGGAATCATAAAGAAGGGAACATCATCAATCCTTTCACAAATGATTGCCCAGCCGTCTCTTTTGGAAAGGTTAAAGGATGCTCAAAAGGATGATGTGGGAATTCAGAATAAAGTGGAATCTATCAGAAAAAAGAAATCCTCGGAGTTCAATGTTAATAAAGAAGGAATTGTGAGATTTGGGAAAAGACTATGTGTTCCATCAAGTCCGGAGCTGAAGAAGGAACTTTTGGATGATGCACATAGTTCAAATTTCTCTATTCACTCAGGAAACACAAAGATGTATTGAGATCTCTGAGATCATTATTGGTGGGATAATATGAAGAAGGATATCTTTGAGTATACATCAAAGTGCCTGGTGTGTCAGCAAGTGAAGGCAGAGAGGTAGAAGTCTAAGGGGATGATCCAACCATTGCCCATACTAGCATGGAAATGGGAGAACATCATCATAGACTTTGTCATCGGACTTCCGAAGACATCCAAAGGCAACAATGCAATCTGGATTGTTGTGGATCGTCTAAAAAAGTCTTCACACTTCATTGAAATTCGGGAGGATTTCTCATTGGATCAATTGGCACAAATATATATCAGGGAAGTGATAAGGCTGCATGGAGTACCACTATCTATTGTATCCGATCGAGATCCAAGATTCACCTCTAAGTTTTGGAAGAGTCTTCTACATGCTCTGGATACTGAACTGAACTTCAGTACAACCTATCATCCTCAAACTGATGGCCAATCTGAGTGAACTATTCAGACACTGGAATATATGTTAAGATCATGTTCAATGGACTTTAAAGGAGTATGAGATCAACATCTTTCTCTGGTTGAATTATCCTATAATAACAGTTTCCACTCGAGCATCCTAATGGCACCTTATGAAGCCCTGTATGGGAAGAGGTACAAAACACCGGCATGTTGGCACTACTGAAAAAATACCCTATACCAACGGTTTGGAACCGTTGGTATAGGCCTCCAAACCGTTGGTATAGACTATACCAATGGTTTGGAGAACTGTGGCCAAGTAAGCCGTGGGGATAGGTCTATACCAACGGTTTTCTCAAAACCGTTGGTATAGACCTATACCAACAGTTTTCAAAACCGTTGGTATAAGTAATATGAAAAATATATACCAACGGTTCCATAAAACCATTGGTATATATATTTCAAAAAAGAAGCATTCGATGAGTTTTGATCCCAGTACCTACAGTTTATTATTGAATGACTTAACCACTAACCTAACTTGACTTTTGTGAAAATAATTTCATAAATATATATATGTATTATCATAATTATTTTAAATTTTTATTTATTTAATGTTCTCGGTAAGAATATTCCATAAAAAATACATGTAACTGTACCAACGGTTCTCAAAACCATTGGTATAGACCTATACCAATGGTTTTGAGAATCGTTGGTATAGGTTCTTTGATTTTGGGACCTATACCAATGGTTTTGTCCAAACCGTTGGTATAAGTCCAAATTAGTGACCTATACCAATGGTTTGCCCAAAACCGTTGGTATAGATCATATTTCCAGTAGTGTGGGATAAAGTCGATGAGTTTAAGCTGCTAGGACCAGAAATGGTCGAAGAAATGGTGGAGAAGGTGAAAACCATTCAGCAGTATATCAAGGCAGCCCAGAGTCGAAAGAAGAGTTATGCAGATAACCATCAATGAGAACTTGAGATTAATGTTGGATACATGGTATTTCTACACATATCTCCATAGAAGAAGGTCATGAGGTTTGGAAAGAAAGGGAGGTTAAGTCCTAGGTACATCATCCCCTTCTAGATTTTTGATCGTATCGGGGTTGTGACCTATCGACTAGCACTTCCACCTATCATGGCCAAAGTACATGATGCCTTTCATGTATCCCTCTTAAGGAAGTACATACCAGACCCTTCACATGTACTCTCTTCAGAGGTAGTACAATTAGAGGATGATCTTTCTTAGGATAAGAAACCAGTGAAGATCTTAGATCGTAGGGAAAAAGTCCTACTAAATAAGACAATGCCCCTCATGAAGGTGTTGTGGAGAAACCACAAGTTTGAAGAAGCGACGTGGGAATCAGAGGAAGTGATGAAGAAGAGTTACCCTCATCTTTTTTAGTGTGGAAAAAGGAAATTTCTAGGGTGAAATTTCTTAAGGGGGAAATATTGTAACGACTCAAACTTTCTTTAATGAAAATTCCTCTTGATCTAATTAAATGTATTATTATGGTTATATAAAATGTGAAATTCATTGGTTTTATGTTTTTGGATTTTAAAATACTATTAAGAATTTTAAACATTGTTAATATAGTCATTGAACAATGATCACATTATTAGTATAAATATAGGGCTTTAACAAATCCAATTTACTCAAACAAAGGAAGTGATGACCTCATCTAGTAGACTTGCCTTGTACAAAGTCCATTTGCCGGAGCTCGGAAAGGAGGTGGCGTCATTGGGATTTTCTCTAGACTAAGACCAAACTGAGCTTGAACAGGTTAATCTTGAGTGGAACTGACTACGGGAGAAGTGGAAGTTAATAGAGATTACCACCTGAGAAGCCTCTCTCAAGCCTCTCCCAAGCCTTTGAGATCACACTTCCAAGTAAGGGATTTCTTCCTTTCTCATTTTTATCCAATTTTCTTTAAGTTGTTATACCCTTTTGTTTTCAATTAAAAATGTTGGGGTATGATTTAGCACCCCCACTATACTGCCCTATTTATGTTTGGATGATGGGAGACCCATTTCTCTCTCATTAATGCCTCCCATGTACACCTGTTACCATGCCAAAATTCCGTGAGGGATTTCTCTCTCATCTTTTACATCCAAGTATTTTTTTTTGTATTATGCATCTAAATTCCATTATGTTTGTTGGGACATGTATCTATATGATCCCCTTACTTTCTATTTCATGTACATATGATGAGACACCCATTTATCTATCATCAACCATTTTCATGAATCCTTATGTCACGTCGTTATACTGCCAAAATAACACCGTATTTTTCCAAGCCAAGATCATTGTGTAGTGAATACCATACTGATGTCTCTATCAAGAGTATTCACTTTTATTCACATACACATATTGAATGGTACTTTAATGTATTTATTCTATATTACTTAATCATGTAATAACTTATGATATTGATTTATTCCATGTTATATGATCCATGTGGCACACATATGCATGAAATGAAATGTTTAAAAAGGGTGTTCCCTGATAGTGATCCAATGCATTGGGTAAAGATTAGTATCATGATACATCAGGTGCAATGAGGGTTTACTCATGCTAATTCAAGTGAAATGAGGATTTAATCATGCTCTGTGTTCAATGAGCCTTGGCTCATGATAAAATCATGTTAAATGTTTTTTCCACATTTCCATGTTATGATTATCATGATTTATCATGCCTTTATGTTCATGTTTCTCTTGTGCTCCATTGATATGTCTATTGTCTTGTTGGATTGGGTGTTGCCCGATCCGGTTGGGCCAAATGCTTGTGGCCCGCAACTATCGCGGGTCGAGCTCCGCGGTGAGCTCGTTGGGGGTTGCAGGGGGCAACGCGCCCCTGCTCCGGGGGTCTGGGGGCCGAAGGGCCCCGACCCATTTTTTGGCACTGTAGCAATGCTGACCACTGTAGCGGAGCTGACCGATCGACACCGATAGACACTGTAGTAGTGCGGACTTCGGGGTCAACAGTGCTGTAGCGCTTTTGACTTCCAGCCGACAGACACTGTAGCACTTTTGACAAAGTGAGCTGTCAATCACTGTTGCAACGCAGACTACTATTCATAACAGTGGACCGTCTTCTTCATATGTAGCCCATTTTCAGGCTAGGGTTTTTGATTGAAATCCTATGTAATTTGATGCTCCCGATTAGTGAAATTCTGCCTCTCCCGTGGACGTAGGTATTTTTTCCCGAACCACGTAAATCGCCGTGTTCATTGCTGTTTTTCCTTTCTTTCGTTTTCTCATTTTCTGTTGTTGTGTCTCCCGACGATTCCGCAATATGTCTAACATGTATTGTATTCCTCATATTATTCCATGTTTATTCCCTTACTGGGCTTTATAGCTCACCCTTTTTTATGCATGTCCTCAGGTTATCCCATGCAATGTTAAGTACGAGGGAATATAGTAGTCATGTAAAGGAAGTTTTCAATAAAGATGTTGTATTTCATGTTTTAAGTTGTTATGTAATGATCCTAATCCCCAAAGACACTAGACCTCTTGATCTTCTATGTTGTATCAAGTGAAGTTTATGTAATAAATCATGTCTAAGTGTGTAATAAAATTAAGGGTTATTATATTTATGCCATGTGATATTGGTAATAATTCTCTCTCAAATTGTCCCAAATTGAATTTTTCAATACCTTGTCATCATATCTACTTTTTTAATTATATGTTTTATCATTAAAACAAAAGTTAAAATAGATACATGTTTTGTGTTATGTATTGATTTTTTTTAAAGAAAAGATAAATATTATTATTAGTATTATTATGAACATTTATTTATTTTTAGTTGGTTATTACCTTAAATTGTTTTTTGAAGTTAAATAATCAAAATAATAATTAAACTTTTAATTTCTCATTATGCTTTCCAATTTTTAATGTTGCAGATGGACAACATCGATGGTTTTTTGAGTGGCTGACTTTTGTGTGAACAACTTCTCCCATCCATCATGCCCGGAATCCTAAACCAGGTAGCCCAAAATAGTAATTTCCATGTGATTTATGATTAAAAAATTAGACATTTTCATTATTTAAGATATAATTTTCAAAAACATATTTTCATAATTACGACTTTGAGGGGTCCCGTGAGATGTCTCAGAGTCGAGTCTCCACGACTACTTGTAGACATAGTAGAAATATTTGTTTCTTTATAATCTCTCAAAAGGATGTAATATAATTTTCAAAAATATAGTTCATTTATCATGACAAAATATAAATATTGAAATAAAATTATTTTTAAAAATTATTTTTAATTTATAATAAATTTTGTATTGATGGAGAATCAAATGAATACAATAGAGGAAATATTAGATGATATCCAGACCATATTTGAAGATGGAGGAACAAATGGCTTACCAGTGGACTCAATTGAGAAGATCCTAAAGATCAACATGGAGCCTTATGGGGATACAATAGGCTGCCCAGTCTACCTAGAGGTCAGTCCACTATCATCAATTGACAACTATTATTTGGATATCATCAAAGAAAACAAATCTGAATGACCTAGTTTTAGGGTTTTGAGATGGGTGTGACGGTCTGATTGTTTCCTCAATGTCGCCGCATCTTCCACCTTTCATGCATCAACCAGTGGTTCGAGAGACATGGTTTATACCCACTCTATAGAAGAACAATTTAGATTTCTCTCTGTATATTTCAAATTCCATTTCTAATTGTTCTTTCATCCATTCTTTTTCCTAGATCATTGTTCTATCATACCATAAATAGATTAACAAATGAATTATTTTAAACTATTAATATTGATGGTATTGAGATAAAATTTCTTCATTCCCTTAGTCATATTGTGTGATCTCTGTGATGAACTTTATCAATGAGCAAAGACCACTGAGGAAGTTGTGATCAATCACCCCTCTCCCTTCCACGACATGTGCAAAATCAACCATCTTCACTTCCACCCCCGAGCCATTGCCACCACAACATCCCTTTCAAAGATCATAAGCACAGAACAAGAATTGAAGTGGAAGATCATTTGATCCTAAAACCACGTTTTCAGCTCCAGCAACTGTGACAATGCCCCGAGAAACCATCATAGACCATTGATGAAAACACATAATCTATCTCTAAAGTTGAGTCCATAGAGGAGTCATAGGAAACAAATTTCCTCAAAACCAACCTTACATAATCCGCAAAAAAGTTCTTGGTGGTCTTCCTCCTTAATTTCAAGAGTTGCAACCCTCCCCATCCATAGACCTGCAAACCTGATATCTGAAATCCCAATGTCAGGCTTGTGGTTTCTCTATCTTTCTTGATGCAATCCTTGATGTAGGTCTTGCATGCCTATGGGTACCATGTTCTTGAACAAATATTGATGTCTATGATCGATGGTTGGGGGCAATTTGATGCCAGATCCTGCAGGATGAGGTGACAATATGCCATAAAAAGCAAGGAAGAATTTTCAGATGGGTTTGGGGATGTGAGCTTTGCAATGGAATAATGTTTATAATGATAGCTCGATGTCACCAGGGTTTGTAGAAATGCCCCAAGCCATCTACTAAAAGACCAAGATTCCTGTCACGGGCTTGGTGCCCATCAACCTGATCATCCATAGCCTTTAAAATTGTTGATAGAAACATGAAACACATAATTAACACAATATAGAGTAACCTAAGAAAATAGCAACAAAAATCTATGCAAACGGTAGCATTGCCATTACTTTTCACATGATCAAATTTAACTCACAACAGTTTTTCTTTCTTTCTTCCATTTTTGTTGTGCACCCAAATAATAAAGAACTTTCAATGTTGAGGTTGTGTTTTGTATGGATATTAAGGTTATGCCTCACATTTTCATTATAACATGCAAAGAGTTAGAATGATGAGTAAAAAAACAATCATGCGATGACAACTACTCCAACTCTAACAACTTTGACCAAGATACAAGAAGAAATGAATGAGAATAGAGAGGGGATTCCTCCCTCTATAAATAAGAGGGTACTGTTTCCATAAAAGAGAATGAAATCGAAGGATCGAGAGTCAGGGTATTGCTGCTGCTCCGTTTTCTTAGTTTTCTGGTGTTGTATTTTTTTTAGTTTCTTTTCTTAATTTCAATTCATACATATTGTTTTAATTAAAGTGCTCCACACATTTTATGCCTCTATTTCTCATTCTCCATCTTTCAACTTCTTCTCTCTTTCTCATTCTTCTAGTGTGACCTCTTACACTCAATAATGAGTGACTGACCCAAGGCTTGGCCTTGGGGGAGGATCTAGGTGTTTCCTAAATTCTGCACTTAAATTCTTAAACATTTTGAATATGTTTGTGGTGACTGAGGGTGAAGTGTACGGGTGTGGCGATTGTCCGCCACGACATGAATCTGGAATCCGCTTCTATTCTTTGATTTATATCTTCCTCCTCCCTTCCATTGAAAGAGAAATCTTCACACGATAGAGTTGAGCTGTTCAATGGATGAAATGGTATACGATGGAGTTGGGTCTTGGAAGATGTCATACTCTTAATTGAGGTGTGTCATCAACCTTGATTATAGGAGGCGGTGGAATTTAGTTTGCCTAGGCATTCAAGATTTCGCACCTAATAAATTTAAGAACAATAGTTCGTGCATGAGATTTCATTATTGGCCTATCAAAATAAATTTAAAACAGTAAATATGAATATTGAAGGAACCTGAAACCAAACCCTTAAGTACTTTCTCTCTAACCTATTTTTACACCACATGTTAGGGTAGTTTAGATTTTCATTCTTTCTTCCATATTTTTAATTTTTTCCCTAAAATAATAAAAACACAAAAATAAGTCATTTAGGTGAATTGGAATTATTGAGTGAATAATTTTGAAGCTCCTCAAGTGAGACGACTATGGTTAGTCATTGTGCTACACTAGGAAAAATATAAATAATAGTTTTTCCCAGACACCACGACAGGTGTGCATCACATACCTATATGGTAATGTTGATAATGATGTTTATATGAAAATCCTAGAAGGATTCAAAATGTGGAGAACACGTTTTGGATCTTGATAAATTTATCTTTTAAGTTGAATAAATCATTATATGGATTAAAGTAGTCTGAGTGTATGTGGTATAGCCGTCAGAGTGAATATTTGATGAAAGAGGGTTATAAAAATGATCTAATTTGTCCATGTGTCTTCATTAAGAGTAGTGGGTCTAAATTTTTTATTATTGCAACATATATTGATGATTTGAATATTATTGGGACTCATGATGAACTTTCCAGGGTTGTGGAATATTTAAAGAATGAATTTGAAATGAGGGACTTTGGAAAGACAAAGTTTTGCCTTGGATTACAAATTTAACATCTTGAAGATGAAATTTTTGTTTATCAATCTCAGTACACTGCTAAGGTTCTACAGAGGTTTTATATGGAGAAATCACATTCATTAAGTACGCTAATGGCTGTACAATCTCTTGACCGTGATAAAGATCCTTTTGGATCATGAGAGGATGATGAAGAACTTATTAGTCTTGAAGTACCATATTTGAGTGTTAACTTATTAGTCCTGAAGTAGCATATTTGAGTGTTATAAGAGCACAAATGTGCCTTGCAAATAATATAAGGCTAGATATATCATTTTTTGTGAATCTATTGACCAGGTTTCCCCCAGGGTCCAACCCAGTGGTACCGGTCCTGTGGGGTCTCGACGAGGTCTCGGGTTCGAGTCTCGCCGAGTACTTCCCTGTTGAATTAGTATAGTATTTTCCTTGTATTTCTCCCCTCCTAAAAAATTGTTGTATTATTGACCAAATATAGTTCTTCTCCTACACGTCTACATTGGATTGGTATCAAACAAAAATTAAGATACCTTCATGGATCAGTTGATCAGGGATTGTTTTATTCTAAAAGTTCACAACCAAAATTGGTTGGTTATATTGATGCTAGGTATTTGTCTCACTCACATAAAGTTAGATCCCAAACTGGATATTAGTTCACATGGGGTGAAGCTACCATTTCATGGAATTCTACAAAAAAAAAACCATTTCAGTGACTTCCACTCATCACGTTGAGTTGATTGTGGTTCATAAAGCAAGACATGAATGTGTTTGGACGAGATTGACTATTCATCATATCTGAAATAATTGGGGATTAGATGAGTAATGATAATCCCACCATATTATATGAAGATAATGTTGCATGTATAACGCAATTAAATGATGGATATATCAAAAGTGATGGAACAAAACATATTTCGCCAAAATCTGTTTTCACTCATGAACTTTTAAAGAATGATGAGATTGAGAACTTTAAAACATTTAAATCTTCATGTACCTTACCCTATATGCATATCATAGTGTTAATGGAAAATAAAACATTTAAATCTCAATAATTCATTTCTCCTTCTTTTTTACATCTTTTACATTATCATTTTCATTTATCATCATCATCTCAAATATTTGATGCTTTGTTTATCATTCCAAGTTTAAATTGATGCGTGATCACTTTATCATCAATTTTGTAGTTGTTTTTATACACCAGCCTATATATTTAATGATATATATATACACAAACACATACATATCCATAAATGTTTAAAATTTAAATATATAAAAATAGGGCCAATCAAACAAAATAATTTGATAGAAACATAAATAAAATTCGGGAATGAAATCCCAAATCAACACCGACACATTTCCAATTTCCGTTGGTACCATTTCCAATATAACAATAATCATTTGAACGAATGATTTCCGCCTCCGCTTCCTCTTCCTCTTCCTCTTCCTCTTCCTCTTCCTCTTCCTCTTCCCAACAACGCGATGACCTAATTCGTCCATCGATCTCGCCGGTCCAAACTCACTCTCTGGTGTGAACGGGCGGCCGATATTAAACGCGTGATCGATTTGTTGACGACCTCGGGAGCTTCTGAAATTGTCAATTCAACCGAACCTTCGCGTTCCGCGGGGCCTGAGAGCGGGGGAAAGAAAATTCAAAGCATCGCAAGGGAAACGCCAGAAATCCGAGTCGGCAGGTGTGAAATCGCTTCATTACCTTTTCGCAGAACGACCGCGCCAGAAATTCCCTCCCTCATCCTTATTTGTATGTGTTTGCTCTTCGAGATTCATACCTAGGGATTCTCGAGCGGACAACGGAGGGATGGAGGTTTATGCATGCGCGTCTTCTTCGTCTGCGTCATCTGCCGGAGAATTCGTGGAACGTGTTAAAGATGATTTCAGTTATGCAATCTCCGCGGTCACTGGAAACGTTCTACCTACGATCGTCTTCTCCCTGGTGATCGGCATGTTTGTTCCAGAGGCCGTGATCGGAGCCATATGCGGTGCCCTCTTCTTTATCCAGATGGACAGCATCGGTGGTTTTTTGAGTGGCCGGCTTTTGCGTGAACAGCTTCTTCCAGCCATCATGCCTGGAATCCTAAATCAGATGAACACAATAGAGGAAATTGAAGATGGTGGAACAAAGGGCTTACCAGTGAACTCAATTGAGAAGATCCCAAAGATCAACGTGGAGGTTTCTGGGGATACAACAGGCTGCCCAGTCTGCCTAGAGGTCAGTCCACTATCATCAATTGACAATTCTTTGAAAAGCACCAAAGAAAACAAATCTAAATGACTTACTTTTCAGGGTTTTCAGATGGGTGAGACGGTCCGATCGTTGCCTCGGTGTCGCCACATCTTCCACCTTTCATGCATCGACCGGTGGCTCGAGAGACAAGGCTCATGCCCACTCTGCAGAAGAACCATTTAGATTTCTCTCTGTTTATTTCAAATTCCATTTCTAACTGTTCTCTCACCCATTCTTTTTCCTGGATCATTGTTCTATCATACCATAAAGAACCTTACAAATGAATTATTTTAAACTATTAATATTGATGGTATTGAGAAAAAATTCTTCATGGCCTTGGTCGTATTGTGTGATCTCTGTGATGAACTTTATCAACGAGCAAAGCCCCCCCCCCCCCCCCCCCCCCCCCGAGGAAGTTGTGATCAATCACCCCTCTCCCTTCCCTGATGTGTGCAAAATCAACCATCTTTACTTCCACCTCCAAGCCACTTTCTTGACAACACCCCCTCAAGAATTGAAGTGGAAGTTTGATCCTCAAACCACGCTTTCACCTCACGCGCTAGCAACCACCATAGACTGTTGATGCAAACACACAGTTTGGCTCCAAACCTGAGTCCAGATAGGAGTCGGAGGACGCAAATTTCCTCGAAACCAACCTTACATCATCGAAGAAAAAGTTCTTAGTGGTCTTCCTCCTCGATTTCCAAAGATCAACCCTCCCCAATGCTAGGCTCATTGTTTCTCTATCTTTCCTGAGGCAATCCTTGATGTAGGGCTTGGGTGCCTCTGGGTACTATGTTCTTGAACCAATCTTGATGTCTATGATCGATGGTTGGGGGTGATTTGATGCCATATCCTATAGGATGAGGTGACAGTGTGCCATAAAAAGCAGAGAAGAATCTGCATATGGTTTTGGGAATGTGAGCATTTGCAGTGGAATGATGTTTAGAATGACAACTCAATGTCCCCGTGCATGCCATCTTAAAGGGGCTTATAGAAGTGCCCCAAGTCATCTACTAGAAGATCGAGCTTCCCATCATGGGCTTGGTGCCCAACAACCTGATCGTCTGGCGCCTTTAAGCTGATTGAAACGTGAAGCACATAATTACCACAATATAGAGTTACCTAAGAACATAACAACAAAAATCTAAGCAAATGGTAGCATTGCCATTACTTCACACATGATCAAATTCAACTCTCAACCGTTTTTTTTGTCAGGTACCAAAATACTTAAGAACTTGCAATGTTAAGGCTATGTTTTGTATGGATATTAAGGCTGTGTCTGGCATTTGCATCATAACATGAAATGAGTTGGAAGGATGAGTACAAAAAAAAATCATGCAATGACAACTACTCCTATATTCATTAAATTTATTCAAAAATCATATGTTTTTAAGTAGAAATAAACAAGTTCTATAACTTGACAAGAATGAATAGAATAAAATGATAAGAAATGAACTTGAGTATAAAGATAAGAACCTCGCCTTGTTGGTACCGAGCGTGTCGCAAAAGCCCAAAAAATCATGAATTTAAAATTTTAATGCTACGATCGACATCATAACGCTATCACCAACACAAATGCTTCCCATTTACAACCCAAGGATCTAACGTGAAAGATTTAAGCACAAAAATAAAACGAACAATTAACTAATTCGATCTTAAGTTGCATTCATGAACAATTCGTCGTTTGCGACCGTCGCTTGAAGGAACCGAAGTCGGATCCATCTAGATCATCCACACACGCTTCGAAAGCCCATGAGGATGTCGATCATCAAATTCCGAGTGCTAGTGCAAAGATTTGACAAAGCCTTCGATGTCCCGATGCTCACCGCAGTGACGATCCTTCAATCAGTGTATGAGAACACGAACTAATAGCTCGGATCGTCTCATTCTCTCTCCAAGGAGGGAGGAGAGATGAACTCTAAAAAACATGCAGTGAGTAGTGCTCTCCATGAGAGCCTCCTCTCACTTATATAGTGAGGTGAAAAACAACCAAAAATGGCTCTCTGACCCCGGAAATGTATTACCCACTAAATAAGCGATAAACGACATCTTATGACCAACCTACCGAGTCATAAATATCCTTTATATTTTTATCACTTGCGTGTAATATAATAAATATATTACGTGATAAAGACGAACCATTAACTAGACTCAATATTCCCACAAATATTAAACGAACCTTGAATATTAAAATAATATTTGTTCAAATAATATTATTCTATGTATTCACTTAAATATCTTGTGAATATTTTTAATAAATAAATTCAATACTAATTATTCTAAACTCAAATAATATGATTTTTTTTTAATTTCATAGCGACTGTATATTTTCAGGCATCACTTGGACCTCAGTGGTGGGGCCCACTATGTCCTAAACTCGTATTCATCAGAATAGGCTAGAATTTTGAATATGTTTAGTGTGTGGCCCTCTAGACCCTTATCTCGATAGTAGTGAATACTATTCACAGACCATGAACGAAGTCTAACAACTCATCAAGAACCCTAAAGAGACAAGGTATAGTCATAACAATGACATCTTTTCCTACAAACACACGTCATGCCATATAATCTCTTTGTCTCGCGATATATTATAAAGCAGGACGCACACTTTGTGTCATCATCCTTTCTTGCATTATTATCCGTTGATCTAACTGGACGGATTTACTTTCTTCTACCATGACCACGAATTAAGTGAAGGTACTACCATCCTGATTAATTAGGTCCAAGATATCACTTCCTATCGAAAGCAAAAAATTCTATCTTGATTATTCAGTCAACATCATATTACCAATGACGCACCCAACACAAGCTACCTTGTTACGACATCAATGCCACAATTTTCATCTTGCATAAAAATATGTGATCAAATAGTATGCAATGATAATAATCTCATGTTAGGAGATCATTACATGTGTTTGAAGATAGGAACTACCAATGACATATGAAATATGTGGTGTTCCTATTGGCGGGTCAAACCTCATGATCTCATCTACTCAAGATCACCAAGTGTGAACTTCATGAGAAGGAGTTTCAATGCTTATGATCCCCTAACACCTGATAGTTTCACACCATCTGTGTCCTGTCAACATGATGTATTTGGACTATAGAAAATATGTTTAA
Organism: Viscum album; assembly: GCA_963277665.1. Lineage (NCBI taxonomy): Eukaryota > Viridiplantae > Streptophyta > Magnoliopsida > Santalales > Viscaceae > Viscum > Viscum album. Next base: position 595,213,368 of record OY728134.1, on the reverse strand, counting down.
GATTAATGCCATAGTATCTCAAGGTTCCCATTATAGAATGAAAACTATTATAACCTTTTGATACAAAAATAATCTTTGGACATTACCATGTAAATAGTGGACACAGAAATATCAACACTATTATGGTAAGTGTACATCATGCATAACTCACTATATACATGTTATGGTGACCGAAATGTACTATTTAAGTTGGGTCTAGGGAACCAACTTTCACAACACTCTCACTTTCACTAGGGAAAACTTGCTAACTATCCTTGTTAGCACTCACGTGATATGATCATGCTTCTACTGAGTTATGGATTTAGTTATTGGGCCTACCATGCCTTCGCGCATGGCTACTCGACTATTTGCAACTTCAACTCCTTGAGTAAGACTCCTTAAGAGATGATATCCCATAGTTTATTCTTTTTTTCCACTATCAAAACTTGACATCTTGGCTAGTATTAGTAGTAGGATTATCATAATTTTTATTATGATAAAACTTTACTAAGTGCGATTTCAAGAATTGAAACAAATCATTATGTATTTTACTCTACTACTTTAGCTGCATTAGAAGCTACAACGCACTCAGTATTTGTAGATATGACTACCACTAGCTTGAATGATCTTATCTTGCTCAATACCTTAGTCTGGCTATGATATTAGATCATATTGATCTAAAGGAAGAGTAGTTTATATCCCTTTAAAACTAGTGTCCCTTCCTCTCCAAGTACTAGGAACATATCTCTTGTACCCTTTTAAGTAAAATAGGATAGTTCTGGCTGCTTCCTATGAAGTTATCCTAGGCATAACTGATATTTTCCTACCATAACGCATATGTTAACAATATCATATCTTGTACATAGTATAGCGCATGTGATTAATCCATCGCAGAGACATGAAATTCTACTCACCAAATTAATTTCCTCCAATGTACCATAAATATCTTCTTGGAGAGATTTATTCCATGTTACATTGGCAACAATTCTCTCTTGAATTGTTCCAAATAGTATTTTTCAATACTTTATCAACATATGTACTTTTGGTCCAAGTAACCCATTAGATCTACCTCATTAGAACTTATTCCCTAGAAATTTGGTTACTACTTTAAGTTAATCTATGGAGAGATATTTTCATTCTAGTCTTAAATAACTACAAGACCATTAACTATTTTCCATCTGTTATTAAATGTATTTTCCTTAAAAACAGTGTAACTCAACCTCATTTAGACACAAGGAAAAAATTCATTCCAAATGAATATTCTATGATCTTGTTTCTTAATTCAATCGAAAACTAAAATTCAGTAACTTGCATCCCTTATTTGGCATCTATGGTGTCACCAACTCTTTCTGGTTGCATCGTACAAACACTTTCTAAGAAAGGTGCTCCTAACACCCAATTCCAAATAAAATTATCATATAAAGTAGCTATGACAATTATAATTCTAATGGATTTAGGCATAATGACTTGGTATAACCAATCAAGTCTTATTGGCACCACTCTTGTACCACCCATGTAATGTTTCTATTGAATACCATCACAATATCAAGACTTGAAACATTCAAAATACTAAACACCTATACTTTGATACATGGAACCCATTATTTAATTTTATTAAACTTGCTAATCTTATCTTGTTTCCATTTACTTATTACTTGTAGGATTCATTATTCTCAAAGAATAATGTACCATCATCCATGGTGAATGTAAAGCTGTTACCATGGCTTTAACCTTCTTACACAGTATATGCCTATGGAATATTCCTTTTCCACAAGCTCTTATGGTACTTGTTCCTATACCAACTACTTATGCATCTTCAACATTGACGAAATCCAATTCAATCATCATCCCACTATCACAAATAGATATGTGCACCTTTTTATAGAAATACAGTCTAGCACTTGACTATAACTTTTCTATCTTTTGGATTTCTGTAATATCCTTAGAAACCTTTAGGATAATTAATATAGATGCACATTGTGTTTTTTCTTGATGCAAGTTTCTTTACATCCTTAATAAACGCTTTGAATATAAACACATTTTCTTATGACATAGTGGATTTATATCATTCTATAACACACATGATATCCATTTTTCATTATAGTTGGCTTATGATTATGGGATTATGCTTCTATTTGTGAAGCATGCCTCAAAAGTAATGGAAGTTTCTGTAATGCATATGAATCTCAACAGTGATGCCCCTTTTACTTACATCATGACACTGATGTGTATAAGGAAATGTGCATTTAGGAATTACTCCATTCTAAATTTTAATGATCAATGCTTTCATGTAAGACTCATCATCGATCCTCCTTACTAATATCATAACTTTAACGTGTATAAGAAAATATGAGTTTAGGAATAAATCCACTCTACATTTCATGATCGATGAATGCTTGGTCCAGATATCCTTTGGAACATAGGGCTAGAGCCACTCATATCTTCTAACCATGAATATTACAAACTTCACTTTTACATTCCTTAAAACTCTTAAAGGAATATAACGAAGTATATTTACCACTAGCTTAACCTTGTAATAGTTCAATCTCTCTAGCTGAACTAATTCTGAAATCTTTGCAGCTTACCTTTATTTCTAAAGGTTTCTTTGTCCAAAACTAGATAAGTTAATGTGTTGATAATACCTATGGTATTTAGCTCCAAAGAGTCTCACTAGTGGAAATTTGGCCTATACCAACACTTATTTCCCAAAAGTTTGAAAAAACCGTTGGGATAAAGAAGTTATACCAACAATTCTAATAAACCATTGGCATAAGCAATTTTATGTTGGGTTTTCCTAATGGTTTAACAAAACCGTTGGGAAAGATAAATAGTACCTACGATTTTTAATAACCTTTGGGGAAAAAAGCCACCCTATTTAGGGATCCCTACCGATTTTTCATCCCCACATGAACCCTCCCCGACCTTCGCTCCTGACCCTCTCCTCCCCTCCCCGATCTCGACCTCCTTAACCTCTCGGCCTCCACCTCTGTCTCCCGGTCCCCATCCCCTCTCAGATCCCTCTCCTCCGGTGATGTTCCCCCTTCCCCTCTCGGCTCCCTCTCCGACGACAACGTCCCCATCCCCTCTCGTCTCCCTCTCCTAGAGACATCCCCCCTCTTCTCTCGGCTCCCTCTCCTTCGACGACATCCCCAGACCCCCTCTCCAGTCGCACGCGAGACCCCCATGGACGAACACCCCATGCGACACCCCCCTCTCTCGGCTCCCTCTCCTCTTTCCATTTCCCCCAAATTTATTGACGGTTCTTGATCGATACTTCTAGGTAAGAATTAGCCTTCTTTTTTTAAAACGAGGCAACAGGGAATGTACTATTAGGTTCATAGTTAGGATAACCATTCACCTTAATCGTGCATTTTCTAGAGTTTTGGGTAGTAACCAACTCATGGTGTGGTGAATTATTGGGTAAATTGTAAATTTTTTCAAAATAGAGTCTTCTAGAAATGTAGGGTTAGATTCACAGGTTGTAAACCATTCTTTCTAAAAATGTATTCAATAAAAAGTTCATGATTTTTTAAAAACCTCATATTTTCCTCTATAGACCCCTATTAGACCTGATATTGTGTTGGATTTTTTTGTTAATCATGATATATATGTGATGAGGTTGTATCATCATTAAGATGTGCAATGATGTGGGTTAATTGGAGGTGAGTGATGCTATATGAGATTTTATGGGTTATTGTGAGGAGTTTCTTTCCCTTTAATTTATTGGTTCATAAAACATAAGTTGGTGCTGCATATATTAAGTAATTGGAATTGATAAAGTATAATGTTGGTCTTAGATTTCCGAGTTGGTTATTTGGATGGTATTATCTATCAAAAGTGGGTATGTCTCTGTTGACTATGAGTGTATTTTCCAATTGACCAATGTATTTATTAAATTGACCATGCAATATACATTTACCACAATACAGAAGCACCACAAAAATCATAGATAGAAACTACACACCACAAGACACCCATAGGAGACACCCCTTGATATCTACTAATAGTTAAGGGGACATTAACTTAGGAACTGAAGTAAATTGGCACTCAAGCCTTGAGAAATTCCCATTGCTGGTAGAAAATATACCAACACCTTTATTATTAGTATAGTATAATGAAATAGTTTACACCCTCATGACCAAGTAGACCATCTGGTTCATGGACTGGTTCTCGACTAGGTTCAAGAGCAGGATCAACTACTAAACATTGATTGTGGTCCCTGTGAAGTTCTTTCCATAGTGAAGAGGGTTATTTGCACAATCTTTAACTCAACTAATGTAGCATAGGTTCATATTCATTGGCCAAGTGTACTAGTATGGTGTTTCCAACAACGTGCTATATAAAGAACATAATGAAAAATGAAGAGATTATTAAATGGAACCGTTTCCCCCTTGCTTGTAGGAACATTATTTGACCCATGGGGTGTTGTGGTTCTTATATATTGGGTGGTGACATGTATAGTCACAGGATACAAGTATGTTTTTGTTTAGTTTTTATTTTATTTTCTTTATTGCATTGGACACTTAGGTCTTTTACTTCTTTCTACGGATGGAGGGTAGTGATGCTATCCTAACTAGTTGGCGTAGATCACTTATATACTGTAATACCATGAAGTGTGAGTGTGAGGAAACATGGGAAGCTAGAGTAGCCTTGGGGTCTTCCATGAGATGGAATTGTTTTTCTAAAACATTGTGTGGGAACATTTCTAGAGTATGTTGGAGTCATGTAATAACCCTAAGTGTTCCCATGTGATAGCATAAATAACCCCAAGTGTCTCCATACATCATATCATCCTCGCATGGGTTGGACACTCACCCAATCCTAGCAAACATATCCTAGTCCATCCTCTCAGTCACATAGTCTAGACTCATCTCTCAAGGATTATCCCATGCCTCGATGTACATCTCATCATCCAACTAGACAAAGAGGATTATTCACCTCATGATTGTCCTAGTCACAAAAGCACACCATGTTGAACCCATCTACATTCTTATCTCCTCCATATGTGAATCCTCTAGGGTCCCTCAGACCCGTCCTAGTCGCTACTCACTGACCATAATCCTCATCCCACACACTATATTCTTCTCTCGACATGTCGACCATTACTTAATTATATTCTCAATAATCCGGTCAAGAAACTCATCAAAATCATGTATTATAACCCATACCCATTAACCAGGTTCCATCCTAAGCTAAATCACACCAAACCTATTGGTATTATAATGCCAATCTGTCTGAAAATACCCAATACCCACATTAGCATCTCATCCTTCATCTCTTTAGTTGAACTTTTGAATGTATGTGGGTTCCACCATTACGTGTATAGTCAACAATGGCAGTGATTATGCACGTATGGGGCCAGGTGTTCCCATGTATATATATATATATATATGTGTGTGTGTGTGTAAATGCATACGCAGGTGAGTGGAGACTAGTATATGCATATAATCATATGTGCAAGGATCCCCTTGCACATGCTCATGGCCATGCAGGTGCGTGCATAGGGGCTAGGCATCCTTTCATGTGTGTGAAGGTGCATATACCCAGTGGGGGGGGGGGGCAATAACTTTTAGTTAGAAAGCTCCAAGAGCCAAAGTGGATGGCTTGGTTCCACCTTGAGGTAGGGTCCCTCTCATAGCCTCTTTAATTCAAGAATGCTTTAAATTGAATTTAGTTTCTTTCTTAATTATGCTTAATTATATTGAATTTCATATCTTGAATAACCGTTATTTAATATAATTGTTTCATTTTATAAATAAATTCATGTTTTTATAATAAAACCCCTCCAATGGAGATGCGTTGTCTGTAAAAACTCACAGTGATAGTTATATTGATCTAGTTGCTTAATTATTGCATTTGATTTGTACTGAATGGGGTTTAGAATAAATGTTAAATATAATTAAATGAATTGTGTGGTAAATCAATGCCATGGTTTTATAATAAAACCCCTACAACAGAGGTGCACTATCTTCTAAACCAAAGAGCTATGATGTTTATTTGTATCATGTTTAGATTTGGTTTGAGTTTTCTATATGTCTCTAGTTGGTGTTTGTTTTGTGGACAGTTAGTTTTTGTTTTCTTCGAATAATATAAATTGGCTTATCATACTCGTTTAGATCAAATGACATTGTCTGAGTAGGCATATTCCTTGACCATGACACTTTCATTTTCACCCTTTGAATATTATAAATGAAATTTCCATGTTTAGGCAAAGTGAATGAATTTGTAAATGGTTTGTGTAGGGTGTATGATTATTTTTTTTCATTTCGTTTTCCTTTAGACATTGTGTCATTGTGTCGCTCGCTACAACATTCTGGCGATCCCTTGTTATAGCATATTAAATAGTTGATTCGTTCTATCATGTCTGTTGTGACCTTATCTTATGGCGAAACCCATTTGGGGTGTTTGCCTGGCCTCTTGGCCACCCCTTTGGGTGTTTACCTAAGCCCATATATCTAAAAACACTGATGGTGTCATTATTTAACACCTATCAGGCTTATGGTGCTCCCCACCATAAGCTTCATCTTACCACCACCAATTCATATGGTTTAGTGCCTCCTCCTTTGAATATTGATATTGAAACATTTCTCCCATGTTCTAATGAGAAGAATTATATTGGGGACACTCACTAAAGGCATTCTGGTCACTGTGGTGGACCTGTGTATAGAGAAGTATAGAAATATGCTGGAGAGATCCCTATGTCATTTCCTAGGGAATTTTTGGAAAGATGGGTGTTTTGGTGTATCAGGATTTTGTAGTGGAGAAAATTGTCCAAGTGGTCACGGTGTCTGGCGTTTTGAAGGGAATGTTGTATAAAATAAGTGTTGTTTCATGCCTTGGTTTGAAGTTCAAATACATTTTGTTTGGAAATACAATTCAAAAATGAGTTTCTATGTCATGAGGTTCAGGATTTTAAAAGGAAAGTTTGAATGGTTTTTTTATGCCACAGATATTCAGTTGGAGGTTTAAAATATTTCAAAAGTTATGGACAATGTGGATAATTAAAATGGAGGTATTCTCGCAAGATATTTAGATATTTTAAGTGGTAGGTTTAAAAGGAGATATCTATAGATTATGTGGATTGATAGTTAATAGTTTTCAATGGATGATGATTGAAAACATGAAGAAGTTAATGAAAAAGTGAAGTATATGTCATCACTCAATACAGGTCATCACTCAACTCCCAACATCTACCATACTATTAAAGGTAGTCTCATACCACTATATATCACATACCAACCTTCTCATTCAACAAACATCCATGTTAATACATTATGATCAATGCAAATCTATTTTCTAAAATAATACCATATTAACCATGGTAGGTATAATATCAGATTCCAAACGCTCCATTATCACTCATGGTTGGGTTCATCTATAACCTTATCAATAAAGGTGAGGCCATTATCTTGACCACTACCTTATCAATCATGATATGGTTAGATATCATGTTATAATATGATAACTTCATTATCACTCAAGTAAGGGTCCTTCCAACACCTTATCACTCAAGGTGTTGTCATTCCTTAAGATATATCACTATACTTGTTAGAATTTTTCACCCAACATGTGTATGAAATAACAACAAGGGAATTTGGTCCATATCATAGCTCACCAGATAGGTACAAGGTTCTAGTCACTAGGGACCTATACCCCCATCTCAAAAATGTCTCACCATCCAAGTGAAAAATGTCAGTCCTCTTGGTACTCATATATCTTACACTAGGGAATCCACTAGAGTCCTTGAGACTCAAATCATTCTCATACCCAAAAAAGAAATAATTACCTCATGATGAAATCAAATACTATATGATATTCTTGGAACTTTCCTTGAATCCCATTCTGCCCATGATTACAAGTCCTCACCACCACACTAACTCAGGTACCGTGTTCTATCAGTATTAGAAGAGCTCTCAAGACCACTTGTTGAAGGAAAAACATCTTTGTCACACCATTTCTAGTCCTTGAGAAATAATTATACCTATTTCACACATCATATGTCATTCCACCATTAGGAGTGTTCTCCCTTCCCTAGATGGGAGGATACTTTCTGTTTTTTTTACTTCGAGAGTTCTTGATGAACCCCTCTGAGTCAATGATGGCGTTCTTTCATTTCTTTAAAGAGACTCTGATATAATCCTTCGCAAGTTCCACTTACCTAGGCTTGATAGGGGAATCCAAATTAGAATCCCTATCCTCTTGAGAAACCACCAGTCGCGAAGGTCCATCAATTATCCTCTTTCCCATTCTCAGTAATATAAGGATTAAGGGTAAAATGAATTGATTGAAGATACATATTGGTAATATGCCTAAATTGGGTCATGAATGAATCCAAATTGATTACATGTGTAAGAATTACCATGGCATAAGAGTTTTTACATGGTTCATAAACCATTTTTATCATTTGGTGAATCCTTGAAATTCAACTATTGTGATACTGCTATCCATATTCTAATATTATTATAGAAATGAAAAAGGGATGAAGTAGAAATATGTTCCCAAACTCCAATTACAAGAGTGATATAAATGAGAATAAATATGTAAATAAATATTCTACCTCCTCCTCACATGTCTCCATGTTCCATCTTCTCCTCCCTAATGGTGACCACCGCCTTCACCCTAGCATGAAGTACTTGATATCCAAACCCATTGGAGTTGAGGGTTCTGAACATGTACCAGAAGTGGGCCAAATGGTCCTTGAGCTCTTTAAAGGGTCCCTCTAAGATCATTCTTTATATCTCTCCCCACACTTTTTGCCTAATTTTTTTTATTGAAATGTAGAGTACTCTGAACCTTTTCTCATGCCTATTCAAGGAACATATATGTATTCAGGAACAAGGTGGTGAGTGAGGGACTCGTGCTCGCATCCCTTGGTGAGAATGGTGTATAGATGGCTTCTATGGGAAGAGATATTGAGGCCAAAGGATATGGGATCTCTGATCCTTGAGGCAACATTTCCATAATTAATCACATAAGGCCTGTTAGTCAACATACATAAATAATGTTTTCAAATGAATAGAAATTATGTTAACTGCTGAGGATTTACCTTTTTTAGTTAATGTAGTAGCTAGTTATTTCACCTCAACATTGACCTAAGGGATGGTAGAAATGTGTTCCTACCACGCATCATTGATGCATATATGATGCCCCTTCCACTGACACAATATTTTCAAGGAGAATTCTAGGGACACCACCACCCTAAAGGAGTGGAAGCATAAAAAAAGGTCAGAAAATTTGATATAGATCTGATGGTATATTCAATTTTAGGATAAATTCTTACCATATCCCAATGATGCCTCAATCCTAGATAGGTCTATCTTAGAATAGTTACCCATATCATGAGATTCTAAGAGTGTTCACAATCATGTCAGATCAAAAGGTATGAGGAATATTGCACCCACATCAGACATTAGGTTTCAACCCTTCTTGGACCTCGGTCGTTTTATACTCTCCTTGGACCATGTCCAAGCCTTGGGGCATGCTGAAGGGATGGAAGGTGTATCTTTCTTGGATATATAAGTTTTTTACCTCTTAGTAACTTGAAGCAAACCGACACAGTTAAGCAGGTCAGGAATAGATACTTAATAAATTTGATGATTAAAGTCAGAAAACACACTACTTGATGACTTTGGGTGAGGTTTCTTAGCTAACTACCTCAAAAATTTCCTATTGTATGTATTCTTTGAGGGAAGTCCTTCATAAGGGGATGAAATTTTATGTGTTAGAGGTGGAACCAGTGGAGTTATACATCCCTTGCATGGTGAGACCACATATCATATTCATATGAACAACATGCATAAACCATAGAGAGATGTTCAGGGATTTCCTGTATTATATAGTGATAATATAGCCATAAATCTTGACCTACTTAGATCATTAATTTATAGATAACTCATTGAATCTTATCTTGTAATATCTAATGATTTTTGGCTCTGTAACTACAAACACCAATGCCCAGTATTCACCAAACATCAAAATCTCTACTCATCACCATAATTAATATCGAGACAACATGAAACTGTTCCCATCTATCCCAAGACAACATTGTATCATAAACCACTCATCCCCAAATATATGGTGCCCCCACGATAATAAAAGGATCATATAGATCAATTCCAACAAATGGTGGTCTGCATCATAGGAATCACCTATCGATAATGTATCCCCAACGGTCCATCGACTATCACAATATAGTTCCAACCTTACCACAACTAGTCTTATATAAAAACACTAGTCTGTCATCCTCTAGTTGAATTAACCCAGAAATGCTTAGTCCCACCCACCAACATGATATCACATCTCTCGATCATGATGTTTAATTACTAGAAGGAATCAGTAGATCATCTAAATTTCCACACTTACAATTAGTCTAATTCCATGGGTAGATCATCCACTTTCAAGCACCCATCATTATTGAGAATCAATATACTAGACCACCCCACTCAAATACTAGGTCACATACAGGAACATATAATGACATAATTATATGATGATTTGTCACGACCCGTCATCAGAACCTGTGTCGTGAATACCCCAAGCCCGCCTTCCATAGGTCAGGGGATGTCGACAAGCACCAAAGGCGTAAATCCCGAAAAAAGGAAGGAATTGCCTTTTATAAAGTAAACAAAAACACAACATAGTACGCAAGTGAAGTAAGCACTAAGTAAAACTGGGTACAAGGTAAGTGCTGAAAAGTAAATGGGCCAGTATATAAACCCAACTGAAAGTAAAGTACAACTGAAAGGAAGTACAACAGTAGTAAGTAAAACAGAAACACCGAGTCGTCCTCTGGAAATCCAACCTAAAGGGTGGGTACAGATAGTCTCCTCAGCTCCTTGGGTCCGGTCGTCCGCTCCGTGTACGTCCTGAAAAGTGGTCCACCTCCGGGTACCGTCCAGCTCCACAAGCCTCCACCTCGATCAGTGTTGTCCAGCGTCTGCATCCAACACAACGTAGTGCGGGCATAGCCCGTGCAGGGGTGAGTATATGATACTCAGTAGGGACCCCGAGACCCCCGAAGGTCTCTCAGAATCCACAAAGGATAAAACACAAAGGAGAGATACAATCACAAAGTATCAACCGACTTTACTTAGGTATATGTCCATACATATACCTAAGTAATCAATTATAAAACGGCTCCAACTCTCAAGCCCAAGCACAACCCAGTCCACACAGGAAAACACAACCCAGTCCACACAGGAAAGCAAGTCAATCACATCAATGATAATGATTTAAAATCAAGACTCAGCTCACACAGGTATACATATTTCGTATAGCGTTAGAGATGATCAGATGTAGTCACTGATTCATCTAAGTTGTTGGACCCACATAGGATACATGAATAGCTAAGTTGTCAGACCCACATAGGATACAAGACCAACTACTCTGCCAGACCCACTTAGGATACAAGTACAGAGGTCATACTGTCAGACCCACGTAGGATACAAGAACAGTAGTCATCGCTGTCGGACCCACAGAGGATCCCAGTATAGTCGTCATCGCTGCCGAACCCACGGAGGATCTAAGTACAGTCGTCCTTGCTGCCGAACTCACGGAGGATCCAAGTACAGTCATCCTCACTGCCGAACCCACAGAGGATCCATGTACAGTCGTCCTCACTACCGAACCCATGGAGGATCCATGTACAGTCGCCCTCGCTGCCAAACCCACGGAGGATCCAAGTATAGTCATCCTTGTTGCAGAACCCACGGAGGATCCAAGTACAGTCGTCATCGTCGTAGTTGCAGCCAGCTCTAGGGTTCCCGCACACAGCATGCTCGATTCTGGGAGGGTCCGCTCCTCGAGCCAAGGGGTTCGATACATCAACTGTCACGAAGTTCAGATTTGATGTATCCCGAAGTTCCGTCTCGTCAAAAGAAACCCAGGGCGATAGACGGTGCATCAATTGGACACCCAGTCTGAGAGTTATTGGCTTTCCCATCCCAGGGGCCCGGTTGGTTTTTAAGCTAAAACCAACCCGACTGTACTCCAACTGCATCCAAACCTCAAGTGAAGTAATCCAAAAGAACCGTCTCAGCAAAAGGATTTCAACGCAATTGATGACACATCAAACGGACGTCCGGTCCTTAAGTTATAAGCGTTTCCACTCCAAGGGCCCGGTTGGTTTCGGGTTCGAACCAACCCGGCCGTACCCAAACTTTGCTGAAACCTCGAGTGTAATATACGAAACGACCGTCTCGATCCAAGGATTCCTACGTAATTGATGGTGCGTCGATCAGAGGTCCGTAGCTCAAGTTATGAGCAAAAGATCGAAAACATTCCGAAGTGGGGGGTCTGGGCTCGGGCCGACTCGACCCAACCCCCCTGGGTCGGACCGAACTGGGTCGACCCGACCCAGGTCTAGGTCCGGACCGGTAGGGTGCGGCCCGGCCCGGTTGGGGAGGTGGGCTGGCTCAGCCAGCGAGCCAAGCGGGGGGCGTGGCCCCCGCTTTCCGCGGATGGGGCTCCAGGGTGGCGCCGCGGCTCCCCTAGATCCCGCGCGGCCGTGAGATCCGGACCTCGCCACCGCGGCGGGCTTCTGCCGGCGGCGCGCCGGGGCACCGCCGGGGGCTTCTGCGGGCCCCCATAGTCATTCCAGTGGTCCTATTTTGCTCCCATCTGCACCTGCGGTCGTCTTGGGACCCGTACATCACTGCGAAGGCCTCCAATCGCCATTTCGTTCCCGCTTCGTCATCGCCAAATATTCCGCACATCAAGAACAAAGTAGCGGTGGGTTCAGACTTGTTCATCGGTCCACAGCCACCGCGTTAGTGGTTCAAACATCACCCAACAATTACACGCCATGCCGAGGGTATAAATCACATAAAGAAATATACACAAAATCCCCTACCTCAACAAACAATGTCGAACGTTAGCGTCGCGGTAGACAGCGTCACGGGGAAAGGGATCATAGGTGACGTCGGAGTGCACCGAGGAGGAAGCGACGTCTCCTCTCTTGTCGTGGAGAAGAGGATGGATGGCACATCGTTGTTCTTCAAGGAACCAGCGTTCTTCGCCATTCTTCATCGGAGGCCGGCGTTCTTCGTCGTTCTTCATCGGAGGCCGGCGTTCTTCCTTGCACAACGAAATCTCCCCCCCTTAATCAAATAATAGGTTCCTCCTATTATTTTTTTATACACGCAAAGAAACTCCCAAAATTAAATCACCACATTAAATAAAATGTGTTAACAATTAATTAAGGAAGGGAGAGGGAAGGTTCCCAATTATTAAACGTGTTGGCAATTAACTAAAAAGGGGGGAAAGAGGAAGGATCCTCATTAAATTATGGGTTGTCATAATTTAATGGATTGAGGTGGAGAGATTGGCATTTAATGTGGGTTTTCCAATATAATGAGGGGTTCTTAATGAGATTAGAGGAAATTAAATTGTGGGGCTCGTGTGGGCCCCACCTATCTAACATCCACACTTGGGTAGTTAAGTGGTTGTGGGCCCCACTCTTAACTACCCATGGGAGGGAATAACCACCTTATAAAATAAAAATTGTTCCGAAAATTTTTATTTACTTCTTAAATAAACCCCCAAAATTATCTTCTCCTCCATTGCGAACGCAACTACTGTAAGTTTCCCCTTAAGCAATTACCGGTGCTGCGAGTTCATCGGTGCCCTCGAATTTTAATTCTGAGCACCGGTTGAAAAGTTAGAAAAACCCGCTCGTTCATTTACTGAACGTACCTGAGCTAAACTTCGGAAATTGATTTTGGGCACACCAGGCCTTGGAATCAAGCGCCGTCAGAAACCACAGACTCGTAAAATTCCAAAGTATTTAAAAAAAATTCCTTGAAATTTCTGGGTCTTTACATTACTCCCACCTCAGGGCTTTACGTCCCCGTAAAGCTATAACACAAACTAGAGAACTAAAGGAGGTACCGATCATGCATTTGAGCCTCCCGCTCCCAAGTGCTCTCCTGGAGGTTCCCGTGCTGCCAACGAAAGCACACAAGAGGAATCGACCATCCTCATAGGACCCACTCCTGTCGATCCTCAACCTCTAGTGGAACCCTGTGAAGTTCACCCTGTCATCGATGTCCAGCTCCCTGTGGTCGATGATGACAGATAGGTCGTGCACACATCTCCTCAGTTGAGATATGTGGATGACGTCGTGCACCTGATGCATCTGAGGTGGAAAGGCCAGATGAAACGTGGAGATAACTTGCCGCCCCGGCCAAATCTCCGTAGACCCCATCGAGGTGAGACCCGTAAGAAGACGTGGTCGTCACCCTCGAACTCCAGTGGTCTCGTCCCCTATTAGTATAGGACTTCTGCCTGCTCTGTGAAGCCTTCATCCTCTCCTAGATGATCTGCACCTTCTCCATCATAGCCCGAACCATTTCTGGTTCTACACGTGCTAATTCCATCATTATCCACAAAGGATATCTGCAATGCGGCCAGCTGCTATCTCGCTACTCCTAACAGCTGAAAGACCAATCTCCTACGATCATCTTCTACAATGATCCCCTCCCCAAGAGTATAAACTATCTCAAATTCATAGTCCCAGAGGAATTCAATCCATCACAACTGTCTCAGGTTCATGTCCTTTTGAGAGAAGATACACCTGAGTCTATTGAGTTGGAGAGAACTGTAAACCGTTTTCTCAATGAACAATGGGTGAGACTATCCAATTGTAAGAACTCATATCCACCCTTCTTTGTCTACATTCTACCAAATAGCTACTGATATTTCTCCTCTGCTGAAAAGAAAAATCTGGTCTCACCCCCTTGGATGAACCATGTTCTTTGCCTAATACAGTCATTCCTGACATGAACGATACAATTTCATTCCATAGACGACGTTGTAAGGCCTTGACGCTACTACTAAGAGATCTAACCATTACTCTCACCTCCAAGGGTTGAGTCACACTGTCGGCATCAGTGTGTGGTTACTGGGTCTCCTCCAGTTGGAATCTCACAAGTGAGGGTCAAGTCAACAGTTTTAAACTGGAACCTCTTAGCATCAACCACATAAAAAGGACATGGAGGAAAACTTCACAAGAACAAGTGTCTATTATTACTGCAGCTCAAAGTACAAAGACACAAAGCATCCACAAAAAACAACATCAAAAAATCTAGAAGAAACATGAGCAAAAGTCTCCATGCCTGGAGCTAGTCCCGCTCCTGCCCGTCTGCTCCCAGAGCTCTATGGTCACAAGACTCAGCTGCCTGAAGCTGTGCTCTACCACGTCCACATGTTCACTGCGGTCGGGGTGGTTCTCCTGGTGGTGGTGGTGGCAACACCTCGAAGCGTCGTCCACCACCAGCTGCATGGCCATCTCCTCTGCCATGGTCGCCTGCTCCTTGTAGTCTACCTTAATCGAACATCTGCCTCTTCCTGGGAGGTCTCTCTACCATCTGCTGCTCATCTGCAGGGCGGGTCGGGCAGTCTCAAGCCATGTGACCCTGCCCGCCACATGCATAGCACTGACTTCTCCTCGTATGTCTGGCTTTGTGCCGTGTGCCCCGCACAGCCGAACCTGTATCCTGAGGTCTCTCATTTGATAGCCTAGTTTGCTTGGACCTCTGCGTCAACTATCTACTGCCGGCTACAGAATAATTCGCTACATGTTTTCCTACGGAGGGTCTCGCCGCTGGTGACTACTCAGCGAGAAAACTCTCCACTAGAAGGGCTCTCTCCAGCACCCCTGCTTGCGTTGGGATATTGAGGGAGATCATCGAAGCTTTGATCTCATGACTCAGTCCCTTCTCAAAGGTCCGTGCCTGGAAGAACGGGTCTCGTACCATGTCCGTGGAGTAGCGTGAGAGGTCGGTAAATATCTCCGAGTACTGGGCTACTGTCATGTTGCCCTGCCGCAACTACAGTAACTCCTGGATGCGCACTGCATGGAGGGTGACTGGAATGAACTCTGAGCGGAAGAGTCTCTCAAAGTCCGTCCAAAGTAGAGATGCCTCGTCGTGCACCTGGAGCATCAAGCTCCACCATCTACCTGTTGCTGCATGCAGGAGGCTCGCGACAAGGATCACCATGAGATCTGCTGGTGTCCCTACCAATCTGAAGACTCTGACAATAGCCTCCAGCCAATCCTCAGCTGCCTGAGGATCCGTCTCTCCACAGAACCTAGGCATCCTATGCCGCTGAAACTCATGCAACGCACTCAGGCGGCGTGCAATCTCCGCTGTTGGGGCTGGTGGTATCGGTGGCCCAGTGGGTAGTGGTACCGCTGGTGCCTCCGCTTTAGTGGGGCCCTGCACCGAAGCCTTATCGCTTGGTGGGCTGCCATCCCTCGCATAAATAGGAACCCTGGCTGGCTGCCTTCATGGGGCCATCCTAAAAAGAAATAGGTGTGCCATGGTCAAACAATGTACCTGGTTAGTTGACACAAGTAATCACAAAGAAAACTTTTGAAAGGAAACACACACGCAATCAGTGTTTTCATGCACTAAGTCAAAAATCAGAGGTCAGGGTCCTGGTGTATGGATACGTCGACCGCCGCACCAACACTGGACTCCCTAGACTGAAAACCACACTCAATACTCTTAACACTATTGCTTCACAAAAAGGAAAGATCAGAGTCCTGAGTTATTCTGTAGAACCGACTCCTCTGATACCAATTTGTCATGACCCGTCCTCGAGACCCGTGTCGTGACTACCCCAAGCCCGCCTTCCATAGGCCAGGGGATGACAACTAGCACCAAAGGTGTAAATCCCAAAAAAGGGAAGGCATTTCCTTTTATAAAGTAAACAAAAACACAACAGATTACGCAAGTAAAGTAAGCACTAAGTAAAACTGGGTACAAGGTAAGTGCTGAAAAGTAAATGGGCCAGTATACAAACCCAACTGAAAGTACAGTACAACTGAAAGGAAGTACAACAACAGTATGTAAAACAGCAACACCGAGTCGTCCTCCGGAAATCCCACCTGAAGGGTGGGTACAGATAGTCTCCTCAGCTCCTCGGGTCTGGTCGTCCGCTCCGTGTACGTCCTGCCAAGCGGTCCACCTCCGGGTACCGTCCAGCTCCACAAGCCTCCACCTCGATCAGTGTTGTCCGTCGTCTACATCCAACACAACGTAGTGCAGTCATAGCCCATGCAGGGGTGAGTATACGATACTCAGTAGGGACCCCGAGACCCTAGAAGGTCTCTCAGAATCCATGAAGGATAAACCATAAAGGAAAGATACAATAACAAAGTATCAACCGACTTTACTTAGGTATATGCCCATACATATACCTAATTAATCAATTATAAAACAAATCCAACTCTCGAGCCCAAGCACAACCCAGTCCACACAGGAAAACACAACCCAGTCCACACAGGAAAAAACAACCCAGTCCACACAGGAAAGCAAGTCAATCACATCGATGATAATGATTGAAAATCAAGACTCAGCTCACACATGTATACATCTTTCATATAGCGTTAGAGATGATCATATGTAGTCACTGATTCATCTAAGTTGTTAGGCCCACATAGGATACATGACTAGCTAAGCTGTCGGACCCACACAGGATACAAGACCAGCTACTCTGCCAGACCCACTCAGGATACAAGTACAGAGGTCATACTGTCGGACCCACGTAGGATACAAGAACAGTAGTCATCGCTGTCGGACCCACAGAGGATCCCAGTATAGTCGCCATCGCTGCCGAACCCACGGAGGATCCAAGTACAGTCGTCCTCGCTGCCGAACCCACGGAGGATCCAAGTACAGTCGTCCTCGCTGCCGAACCCACAGAGGATCCAAGTACAGTCGTCCTCACTGCCGAACCCACGGAGGATCCACGTATAGTCATCCTCACTGCCGAAACCACAGAGGATCCACGTACAGTCATCCTTGCTTCCGAACCCATGGAGGATCCAAGTACAGTCATCCTCGCTGCAGAACTCACGGAGGATCCAAGTACAGTCGTCATCGTCGCAGTCGCAACCAGCTCTAGGGTTCCCGCACACAGCACGCTCGATTCTGGGAGGGTCCGCTCCTCGAGCCAAGGGGGTCGATACATAAACTATCATGAAGTCCAGAGTTGATGTATCCCGAAGTTCTGTCTCGTCAAAATAAACCCAGCGCGACAGACAGTGCGTCAATCGGACGCCCGGTCTGAGAGTTATTGGCTTTTCCGTCCCAGGGGCCCGGTTGATTTTTAAGATAAAATCAATCCTAACGTACTCCAAATAAGTCCAAACCTCAAATGGAGTAATCCAAAATAACCGTCTCAGCAAAAGTATTTCAACGCAATTGACGGCACGTCAAACGGACGTCCGGTCCTTAAGTTATAAGCATTTCCGCTCCAAGGGTCCGGTTGGTTTCGGGTTCGAACCAACCCGGCCGTACCCAAACTTTGCCAAAACCTAAAGTGTAATATACAAAATGACCGTCTCGATCAAGGATTCCTACGCAACTGATGGTGTCTCGATCGGAGGTTCGTAGCTCAAGTTATGGGCAAAATACTGAAAACGGTCCGAAGTGGGGGGTCTGGGCCCGGGCCGACCTGACCCAACCCCCCTGGGTCAACCCGACCCAGGTCCGGCCCAGCCCACGTGACCCGCACCGGCCCGGCCAGGGGGGTGCGCTGGCTCGGCCAGCGAGCCGAGCGGGGGGCGCGACCCCCTCTTTCCACGAACGCGGTGCCAGGGTGGCGCCGTGGCTCCCTTGGATCCCGCACGGCCACGAGATCCGACCCTCACCCCCGTGGAGGGCTTCTACCGGTGGTGCGCTGGGGTGCCGTCGCCTCCAGGTGGCTGGCCGGTTTCGGCCGCCAGCGACCCACGCTGCCGGGGGCTTCTGCGGGCCCCCAGAGTCATTCCGGTGGTCCGATTTTGCTTCCGTCTGCGCCTGCGGTCGTCTCGGGACCCGTACATCACTGCGAACGCCTCTAATCACCATTTTGGTCCCGCTTTGTCATCACCAAATATTCCACACATCAAGAACAAAGTAGCGGTGGGTTCATACTTGTTCTTCGGTCCGCACCCACCGCGTTAGTGGTTCAAACATCACCCAACAATTACACGCCATGCCGAGGGTATAAATCACATAAAGAAATATACAAAAAATTCCCTACCTCAACAAACGATGTCAAATGTTGGCATCGCGGTAGACGGCATCGCGGGGAAAGGGATTGTAAGAGACGTCAGAGTGTGCCAAGGAGGAAGCGGCGTCTCCTCTCTTATCGCGAAGAAGAGGATTGATGGCGCATCGTTGTTCTTCGAGGAACCGGCGTTCTTTGGCATTCTTCGTCGGAGGTCAATGTTCTTCGTCGTTCTTCATCGGAGGCTGAAGTTCTTCCTCACACAACGAAATATCTCCCCCGTAATCAAATAATAGGTTCCTCCTATTATTTTATTATACACATAAAGAAACTCCCAAAATTAAATCACCACATTAAATAAAAGGTGTTGAAAATTAATTAAGGAAGGGAGAGGGAAGGTTCCCAATTATTAAACGTGTTGGAAGTTAACTAAAAAGGGGGGAAAGAGGAAGGATCCTCATTAAATTATGGGTTGACATAATTTAATGTATTGATGTGGAGAGATTGGCATTTAATGGAGGTTTTCCAATATAATGAGGGGTTCTTAATGAGATTAGAGGAAATTAAATGGTGTGGCTCGTGTGGGACCCACCTCTCTAACATCCACACTTGGGTAGTTAAGTGGCTGTGGGCCCCACCCTTAACTACCCATGGGAGGGAATAACCACCTTATAAAATAAAAATTGTTCTGAAAATTTTTATTTACTTCTTAAATAAACCCCCAAAATTATATTCTCCTCCATTGCGAACACAACTATGGTAAGTGTCCCCTTAAGCAATTACTGGCACTGCGAGTTCATCGGTGCCCTCAGATTTTAATTCCAAGCACCGATTCAAAAGTTAGAAAAACTCACTTGTTCGTTTACTAAACGTACCCGAGCTAAACTTCAGAAATTGATTTTAGCCACACCGGGTCTCGGAATCAAGCGCCGTTAGAAGCTACAAACTCGTAAAATTCCAAAGTATTTAAAAAAAAATTCCTTGAAATTTCTGGGTCTTTACATGATTCGTATCATGTAAAACAATAGATAAATGATTTGGTTAAGTATAATTACACCAAGAAGTGATATGGGAAAACATAATATAGGTTATTGGTGACCCAATGAGTTATTAGACTCTGTCACAGCCAACAAAAAGGGATTAATTACCAACATAACTAGTTCTTGTACCGACCCACTACATCCCTTGAATGGAGAGTCTATGTAGTCGTCATCAAGGAAAATCTCACCATATGATCCATAGTACCATTAATCAGAAGTAATATTGTGGTTAAACTGTGTATAATACTTCCAATAAGTTATATAGGAAAACACCATATAGGTTTTTTTTAAAATTTAAACAGTTGAGCCCTCATCGTCAGTGACATCAATCACATTAAAGCGCATAAATGTCAACTAAACCCTACATTCCAAGAATTATTCATGTGGACAGGCCCCATGCTAAGAGGCTAAGAACTAAAACCATAAATAATAATGGAAAATACACACATCATCTTTAAATAAATATATCAATCATAAACATAAAAACTAAGAATAATAAGACCTCATACCTTGTAACCTAGAATTCCCACCAAAAAAGGTATTCATAATTCAATTTTATGAGATCCAAAAAATTCTCAAAATTAATGACATTTCAGGTTTACTCAACCACCTAAACTAGAGTGACACATAAACTTCATAACCATGATAGATTATCTTTTATGAAATTGCATGAACACCTAGTTAACTACACCATATTTTAACATCCCCTTATTTTGAAACTTTCTAAAACTCTACTAATTTATGTAAAACAGTGGAATATTATAAATCCTGCAAAACATAATATCGGTAACCATGGTTCATGATTCTACCCCAAGATAATTACTTGGACTATAGAAGGAACTAAAACACAGAATCACTAATCCCCTGTTGTCTCTAAATAGTCTCCCCCATTTCCTAAGACATTCATGTTCTATCCACATTTAATTTCATACCGGTATTGGGTGGCCTCCTCTTTATCCATTTACCCTAAATACCTTGAGCACATTCCATATTACTGAAAGTCCTTAGTAGTAACCTTCATAACTATGAAGTGCACTCCCCTCCATTAATTAGTGCACCAAACTCCTCCATAAGAGGATTCACTCACACCTGAAGGAGAAGGGAATACATAGGAGGGGAGGTCATTGTATGCTGCTTGCTAGAATTACATAAGAGGGGAGGCTGCTGGAATTACAGAGGGGAGACCGATGGAATTGTAGAGGGGAGGCGGATGGAATTGCAGAGGGGAGGATGTTGTATGCTTGAGGGGAGGTTGCTGGAATTGCATAGGAGGGGAGGCCATTGTATGCTTGTTGGAATTGCAGTACTGCAGAGGAGAGGCTGCTGGAATTATAGTGGGAAGGTGCAGATTTTGTCCAGATTATGCTGTGGGAGGTGCAAGTTTATAGTGGGGGGAGTATAGGATATACCAAAGGTTCTGAAAACCCTTGGTATACTTTATGTTGCACTACATATCCCAACAGTTTCATTTAAACCGTTGAAAAAAAAAACAGATGTTTCATGTATACCAACGCTTCAAAAACTGTTGGTATACATATATTCCAACAGTTTTTTTTGAAACCGTTGGAACATGTTAGATGTTGGACAGTATGTGTACCAATGGTTCTTGAACCATTGGTACACATATATACCAACAGTTTCCCTTAAACCGTTGGAAATTTATGCATTCATACAGCCTATACCAATAGTTTCTAATAAACCGTTGGCATAGGGCTATTGCAACGCCTAACATACCAACAGTTCTTGAAACCGTTGGGATAGCCTATCCCAATGGTTTCAGGCCCTATCCCAACAATTTAAAACCATTGGGATATTTCAAATTTTCTGTAGTGTCTAAATCCATATAGGGTATATCCTAGAAAACTACTTAGTTTTACTAGACAAATAATTATCTTGCCACAACTGGGTATAATAGTGCTGTACATTTTTATATCCATTAGTTATCGCTAATGATTCAAGAATTACTGAACTATTAGTTGATTATTAAGCACCACAAACAACATTCATTCTAAAAAGGAATAATGTATTTATGTGTCCAATGGACATGTGAGATAAATGTTTTGGTAATACTAAACAAAAGTTTAACTATAATCAATAAAATTGGAAATTAGAAATTTTGTACTTCTCACCACTGACTTAAAAATCAACATTTCTCAACTGCTTAGAGAATTCAACTTACTTATTATAACATTTCTTTTCTTACTTGGTTAATTTATTTAAATGGATAAATTTGATAGGCATATTGTATTTCAACTTGTTCACCATAAGAACTAAAGATTAATCCTTCTTTAAGTTCATATTTGATTAGTGAACCATACCTAAAAGTTAATGAATCATTTTCTCTATATAGTGTTTGTTTTGTAATTTTAAATGAAACTAGAGTAATTGGGTGAAAATGATATTAAAAAGGGATGTATTGAAAGACTACAATCCATATTTCAATTTACATGTGTTCAATGTAACCATCACCCATTCATATATCACTTCACTTCCTCCTTGCAAGCTTTTCAGAGATGAGATAACATGTAAAATCATACATTCTATGATGTTGTTGCCACAAATCATTGGAAATTTATGATAACATTATGATATAAATAAAAAACGTGTCATACATGTCACGAACCAACCCGAGTCGATCTCGAACCGGTCACCCGATCCAATCCTCGGCATGGCCCGAAGGGCATTCCTGATCCCCACAGGTTGACAACTAGTGTCGGGCATCGACATAGTACACAAAGGGAACAATTTCTCCCGATAATAAATAAATAAATTGAACAAAAAAAATATAAACAAAGCATCCCAATATATATTTATATATATCATATCCAAACTGAACATCTTTTATACAAATCTAGAAATACAACAATTAAACAACAAAACCAAACTACACTTGATGACCACACATATCCATGTGACCCCAAGGGTTACTCTATGATACTAAGGACAACCATCACCCATGGAGATCAATACCAATATGAACATGCACTACAAGATAAAAACAAGAAAGAACTATAGGTGTGAGTATTAAAACTCAGTAGGCATTCCCGAACAATCTATTCCCAATAAACTTCCTTTAAAATAAAAGATACATCAACCTCAAGTTTGAAATACAATATATAAAAGTAATCTTTTTCCACACAATTTTTCACTTTAAAATAAATAACGGTCCATTTCCCTTTTTATTTCCAAAATACAAGTTCTTTTCCATGGAGAAACCATTTACATTTTCAATAAAGTGTTGTTTTTTATTTAAAATGGGAGGTGTAGAATTATTTATGAAACCTTTTTTATAAACACTTGAAAACATTTTCCATATTTTTCATAAATCCACACTAATTAGGAAGTAACCACAACAAACACACAACAAGGGAAATGGGAATAAGCATACAAAAGTGACCAACCAATAATGTGTCATAACCATTCGCTGTAAGAAACTAAGTGCTAATAGACACGGGTGAACCTAGGAGCTTGTGAATAATCCAGAACATACTAATACATATTGAATCATCCCATAAATCATTCCCCACTTGATGAAATCAAATACACCCACATGCTCGGCCACACCCCACATGGTACAGACCTAGGGGAATAATCCCATAGAAATAATAATAAATATCCCCTAATATGGGCCAATAGCTAGTGCGTAGCCTAACTAGTGCAACAACCATTCTCGAAAAATTCAATAGTCATGCCAGGTTCTCCATGTCAAGAGTATATAAGAGGGTGAGCCAACTGATGCCAACTGAGCATCAAATAACATGAATATATATAATAGTTCACACAACATTTATCACCTGAATCACCCCAAGGACCAACCTCTTTCCATATAACTCATAGGTCACAAAGGAGTCCATACTGAGGATCACCCATTCCATACAAGGTAAATGGGTCACAAGGATTCCACAATGAGGACATCCCACCTATTTAGTATTTAAATAGACAATGAAAAATGATTTTCCAAGGAGGGTTCTCATAATAGTCACATCATTAATTTCATCAAGATTCCAAATGGGCCTCAAGCTCTTTTCACAAAGAAAAACATTTATCAAAGAACCAAATAAAATTTTCAAAAGAGGTGTAAACACACCATTTTCCATTTCAAATCATTTACAAATCTATTTAAAATACTCACATCACACTTCAATCTAAATCCATTTTTATTAAAATGCCAAATGAGCCATTAACCACCGCCACATACCGAATCATTATTAAAATCCAAATACACCTTAAAATTCAAAACCAATTTTAAACACATTTTAGGAACCCAAATCATCATTATACATATCAAAAATTCATTTAAAAATCCAAACCATGCTTTAAATATTACAAAACACTCACAAAGGACAACGAGACATTTTATCAAACATTTAGTGTGCAACATTTAACAAAACAATTGCATTTATCACAAAAAAAGGAATAAAACACTACTTTGAACACCAAACAGGCATTTTAAAGATCACACATCAATATTTCATATTCAAGGTAGGTTCAAAAAGAAATAAACCAATGAATCTTAATATATAAAAGCAAGTGCAAAGGGGAACCTACCTCAAATCCATGACGCATCAACTACGCACACCCAAAACCACTCCACGAGGGTTCCAAGAGGCAATATCTACCAAAATAAGCCTTAAACAAATGAAAACCCCAACATAAAATAAGTTAAATACAAACCCTAGGTCCACATGATTAAGGGAAAGTAGATCTAAAGAGAAAATGAAAGAAAGAGGAGGAGTGAGAAGAGAGGAGAGGTTTACCTTGAGAAATATAGCCCCAAACCTTGAAGAAAAATTAGATCTACACCAAGGGAGGGAGGACGAATCTTAGAGAACAAGGGGAGAGGACCCTTAGGGTCACATGAAATAGAGGTATGAGAGGGGAGGCGTTTTGGGTTAAAAATCTAGAGGGGGAACACTTGAAATTTCATAAAATTTTAGATCTAGGAAACTCACATGGTTTGGCCACACGGTTTACTAAACCATGCGCCAACTATGTGATTCGTATTTTCCCAAGAATGTAACTAGGACACATGGTTACCTAGGTTGGGCCTCATGGTTTACCAAACCATGTGCCAACCATGAGGCAAGAGAAAAACACCCCGAAACATAGAATTTAAACCCGTCACACCTAAAACTCGAGAGCCAAAACCAAGGCCAAAAGACACACTAGATCAAAGGACAAAAATAAAAATCTAGGTGTGACAATTATCCCCACCATTAATGATTTCTGCCCCTATAAAGACACAAAATTTCCCAACAGATCAATCATATACTAAGGATTTCAAAAACTGCACAATCCAACCTCGTAAACAAAAACATCACAACCACCACCAAACAGAACTTATGCCTCTTGCCTAAAACGAAACAACTAGTCAAAAATATTTCTCAAAAAATGATAGGAAACTTGAGCCACAAGCTCCACATCCATGCTTAGAACAGGACCATTGGGACTTCTCTAATAAATCCAAATGTTCTCCCAAACTGATAAGAAAACTCAGAAATCAAATAACTTCAAAATAAATCCACATCCTATCAGACCACCATCCGAAACCAAATCGGATTTTCAACATGGGAGGCCGAAATAGACTTTCCACCATTATAAATAACTAGAAAAAAATGGTTTTAAAAGAAATATCAACAAGACCCATGGTGGGTCTTCCCATCCTTAAGTACCCACTAGCTTGAACTGATGGCACAATCTAACATGGAAAACCCAACACGAGCCAAAAAAAAAAACTTCCCAACATGGTCAACTAAAAATTCTCCCACACAGCCCAACCAACACCACCAAAAGGGTCTATTTTGAAAGAAACCCAAGCCAAATGAAAATTAAACCATGATAAAGAAACTACAACATAGAACCTTAAATTTTATCCATTCCCGCACTGAAGAAAAAATAAGAACAATTTCTCTCACACCCATGGGATTTCTGATTGTGCGTGAGCTTCAATCCTGGGCCTATGGCTGGAGCCCTAATGTTTGAATCATATCCCGCCTCATAGCTAGAAGCTAATAATCTTTGATCACCAAGACAAGATACACACAGGAGACACCTCCATTTAGAATGGAGAAATATATGAACACACTTGCATTAAAACAGGAGCTCTTTAGAGATCCACAATATCCCCTTACATCACAATAAAAAGAGAACCCCTCCTAGAGCAACTTCCACAATAAAAGGAAACATTAAAAAAAGAAAAGTACTTTAAAATGAGCCCAAATAGGAACTATACTCCTGCAAATTGGATCCACATAACTTCTTAGAAACACCCCGATAGAATCATTGCAAGTGGCCTAGGCACCCACAAGCATGATAGGTCCTCGATGCACTCAAACACGATGACTTCTTATGATATGACTTTCCACACTGATAACACACCATGATCTAGTGCTTAGAAGAAGAAGACTGAAGATATTGGGGCCTCTTGATTCCATGACTATCACCAACAACTTCGGGTCACTTCCCCACATCCTTACTGAAATTCTCCTCACTACATCTAGGAACGGAGGCAGGGATGAGTTCCACATGCACCCCTACCATCATAACATCCACACGAATGGATTTCCTCACCGCATCGGAAAATGAGGCTAGATTAAACTCCAACACCTTTGACTGCAAATCAAGATGAATACCACACTCAAAATCTCAAGCCTTTGAGGAATTTTTTGCAATATACTTCGAATCGTATGGAATTAGGTCCACAAAGAAGTGATAAAACTCCAAAACTGACCCATCACCCTACTTCAGACAACACTTATCCATTCCTTTCTTCATCCTCATCATCTCAAAAAATACTAATGGATGAACGGAGCCTTGAAGAACTCCTATGTAAGATATTCATGAGGCTTGTTCTGAGAGATCGACTTCCACTACTTCCAAGGCATACCTTCAAACTCACCAACACAAGTTATCAAACTCAAAACACCACACAAGCAACATTCAAAAAACATAAGAAAAATAATCCATACAACCATTGGATATCAAACATCAAAATTTTCCTCCTGAAAACACTTTTGAAAAGAGAACAAACTTGGTGGATTTACACTCTCACCAATGGTTTCCTTATAGTCTCACTCATATGCACATTTCTGTGCCACCTTGGGCACCCACCAACCCATTCCATACTAGGAAATCATCCACCCACATCATCACCAAACACTTTCCACACATATCAATTCATGTGAGCACCCACGGAAATACCAAAGATCAAAACAAAACATTTCCATTTTTTCCAAAATAAAACATTCCACCAAAGTTTCATGATCAAAACCCACTTCACATTTCAAGATTTATAAAACTTTTCAAAAGCTCACTAACTACCAAGTCAAAAACCATTTTCAAATTCCATGTTTCTAACCGCTGCATCATGATAAAAAGTAAAAACCCATGTATTTCCATCTAAAAATCCATTTCATATTATTCAAAAAAAATAAGCAATTCAATAAATCTACTTTTTCAAAACAAGTTTCTGCTTTCCAAACAACCAATTCCATCAAATCCTAGAAATCATTTTACAAAAATACACTTTTCCAAGACTTTCTTCAAAATGAAACTAAAAACTCATTTTCCATCTTTCCAAAACCAAACCATTTCCATTTAAAAATCCATTTTCCACAATTAATAAATAAGATTTTCCAAAATAATTTCTAGAATCAAAGAAGACCTAAAACAACTCACGAGGGAAACTACTGTCGATGGGTGACTTGGCCATATGGTTGGTGACCATATGTAAAACACACCACCATCACTGAGAGTCTTCTAAGACTATACCCCCAACTCCACATGGCTTTCCAGGACCTGTGAGATCACGAAGACCACTATCCCAACTCCCTTTTCATATCCCATACAACAAAAAATCCATAAGAATCAAAGAGACCAAATAAAAATGGACTTCCCATGGAAACCCAAGGATTTGTATAGAAATTGTTGGACAGACACTCCCTCATACCTATACCATGAGGTTCCGAAAATATTACTCCATCTACATTGACATCCCCAAATAACGCAGGGTGCTATTAAAGCAAGGTCCTCAAAAGAAAAACCTTCCTTTGATACCATTTTTTCATGAACCAACCCCGGTCGACCCCGAACCGGTCACCCGAGCCAATCTGTGGCATGGTCTGAAGGGTGTTCCCAATCCCCATAGGCTGGAAACTAGTGTCAGACATCAATAGAGTAAACAAAGGGAAAGATCTCACCTAATAGAAAATAAATAAATTGAACAGAGAAAAGGTAAAAAAATCATCCCAATATATATATATATCATATCCAAACTAAACATCTTTTTTACAAAGCTAGAAATACAATAACTGAACAAAAAAACCAAACTACACCTGACGACCACATGTCTCCATGTGACCTAGAGGGTCACTCTCCGATACCAAGGAAAACCATCACCCATGGTGATCAATACCAAGATGAACCTTCACCACAAGCTAAAAACAAGAAAGAAATATAGGTGTGAGTATTAAAACTTAGTAGGCATGCCCAAACAATCTACCCCAAATGCACTTCCTTTAAAATAAAAGAAACAAAAAACTCAAGTTTGAAATAAAATATATAAAAGTAATATTTTTCCACACACTTTTCCACATTAAAATAAATAACAATCCATTTCCCTTTTTTATTTCCAAAATACAAGTTCTTTTCCAAGGACAAACCATTTACATTTTCAAGAAAAAAAGTGATGCTTTTTATTTAAAATAGGAGAATGAGTATAAAATTATTTTCGAAAACCTTTTCATAAAAACTTAATTTTTTTCCATCTTGGCATAAATTCACACTACTCAGTAAGTAATCACAATAAACACATAATACGGGCAATGGGAATAAGCATACAAGAGTGACCAACCAACAATGTGTAATGATCATTTGTTGTAAGCAACTAAGTTCCAATAGACATGGGTGAACCTAGGATCTCATGAATAATCCATAAAATACTAATACATCTTGAATCATCCCAAAAATAATTTCTCACTCAATGGCATCAAATACGCCCACATACCCAGCCACACCCCACATGGTACAGACCGAGGGGAAAAATCCCATAGCAATAATAACAAATATCCCCCTGATGTGGGACACTAGCTAGTATGTAACATAACTAGTGTTTTAATCATTCTTAGAAAATTCAATAGTTATACCAGGTTCTCCATGTCAAGAGTATAAAAGAGGGTGAGCCAACTAATGCCAACCGAACATCAAATAACATGCACATATATAGTCGTTCACACAACATGCATCACCTAAATCACCCCAAGGACCAACCTCTTTCCATATAACTCATAGGTCACAAAGGAGTCCATATTGAGGATCTCCCATTCCATACAAGGTAAATGGGTCACAAGGATTCCATAATGAGGACATCCCACCCATTCAATATTTACATAAACTAGGCAAGATAATTGTACAAGGAGGGTTTTCATAATAAACACTTCATCACTTTCATCAAGGTGCCAAACAAGCCTCAATATCTTTTCAAAAAAACCAAAATTTATCAAAGAACCAAATAAACTTTTAAAAAGAGGTAAACACACAATTTTCCATTTCAAATCATTTATAAATATATTTAAAACACTCACATCACACTTCAAGCCAAATCCATTTTTATTAAAAACCCAAATGGGTCATTAACCACCTCCACACACCAAATCATTCTTAAAAGAAAAATACACCTTTCCTTTAAATTCAAATCCACTTTGAAACCTATTTGAGGAACCCAAATCATCATTCCAAATATCAAAAATTCATTTACAAATCCAAATGATGCTTTAAATATTATAAAAAAATCACAAAGGCTAATGAGACATTTTATCAAACATTTGGTGTGCAAAATTTAACAAAACAATTGCATTTATCACAAAACAAGGAACAAAACACTACTTTGCACACAAAAAAATCATTTCAAAGATCACACATCAATATTTCATATTCAAGGGAGGTGGAAAAATAAATAAACCAATGAATCTTAAATTATAAAGGTAAGTGAAAAGGGGAACCTACCTCAAATCCATGGCGTATCGACTACGCACACACAAAACCACTCCACGAGGGTTCCAAGAGGCAAGATCTACCAAGATTAACCTTAAAAAAATGAAACCCCCAATATAAAACGAGGGAAATAAAAACCCTGGGTCCAAATGACCAAGGGAGAAGGAGATCTCAAGAGAAAATGAAAGAAATATGAGGGGGGATAAGAGAGGAGAGGGTTACCTTGATAAATCTAGCCCCAAACCTTGAAGAAAACCTAGATCTACACCAAGGGAGGGAGGAGGAATCTTGGAGAACAAGGGTAGTGTCCCCTTAGGATCGCACGAGCCAGAGGGAGGATATGGGAGGATTTTTGGGTTAAAAATACTAAGGGGGAAACTTAGAATTTTATAAAATTTTAGATATGGGCAGATCACATGGTTTAGACGCACAGTTTACTAAACCATGTGCCAACTATGCACTCGTCACTGGACACATAAGGCACCTTACACGGTTTGGTTTTATAGTTTATAAACTGTGTGCCAATCGTTCAATTAGGCTCTGCCCAAGAATGTCACCATGCCGCACAGTTTAACAAACCATGCTCCAACCATGAGATAAGAGAAAAACACCATGAAACTTAGAATTTAAATTTTTCACACCTGAAAATCGAGATCCAAACCCAAGTCCAAAAGATAAACCATATCAGAGGAAAAAAAATCAAAATTTGGGCGTGACAATACATGAGTCTCCTATAAGTATATTTCTCACCCTCTCTTACTAAGGTGGATTAACAGGTAATGGGGGCTATGGAACTTAGAATTTCCATTCATTTAGTAGTACTTTGCTTAAGTATCTATACCACACTTATAAATTCATGTCGGTTAGGAAATTTTCTTTGTCTAATAGTTATCATAGCGTATCTATGGTATTACTTTCCATTCTTATGAAAAATAAAACTTTTAGCAGATAAATACCTTTTATCTTGATTGTCGATTAGACATTACTGATTACATCATTAAATGTATCCCTCTATTTTGTTGAACCCTAGTATCCCTCACTACTAGACTCAGAATACCCATTCTCTTGAGTATTGTAGTGGTAAGGATCCCTGAAACCTCTCCTCGTAGTCTAACCTATAGATAAGGCACTACTCATAGAGTTTTAAGGTATGAATATGACTGGCCATCTGTATTAACTCATGACTCCTTAAATTGTTAAGTGAATTCTCAGCTTCTAGAAATTGTAAACTTGATTTACTAACCATTTTGACTATAAATATGAAATAAGAAAGATATAACTACTTCTTTACTACCATCTTTTGTTAATACAACTCATCATTCTCATAAGAACTCCTTAGTAGTAAGAGGCACCATCAACTATGGTTTATGATCACCCTGTACAACCGGTTTTTTTCAAATTCAAAAAATGAAAGGTGTTACAACTTAATATATCTTTGAGGTTTTTAATTATTTCTCAACGAATGAAATAATTTTCTATCTGATATAAACATAAATTTTGGTCACACTCATAACTGACTATGCAATAAAAAAATTCATCACATCTCAAATTGATTTAATCTATGAATTTTAGTACATTATTTAACGTGATTGTACAAACAAGAATATTCAAAAATAATAATAAATAATGCATAAATTAAATAAACTATGTGACTGATCTTGAGTATTTGGTATTGGTTGGTATATTTATTCTCAATGGATTAACTGTGATCCTAGGAGTAAAATACTTGAGTTGTGTCTGACTCATGTCGTAGCTCGCACCCTGGTCCAATGTTTCCACATTTGTCTGGAACCTTGCCTAGTCTCGACATGGTCCACATCTACGTTCATCTTCATTATAATACATAAATACTTGCATACAGATGAGGGGGTCTCAGGAATGTGTAATACACAACAATATAGCTCATGTGGACATAGAGGAACTTATACATATAATGTAGAAGACTGATAATATGTAGATCGTCTATTTAATTAATTAATTACATGAATTACACACAATTAAAATAAATAATTAAATAAATAAACTCCAGACATATATCAGTCAGTTAATGCTCAAGATCAGTTGACATGAAAATTAAATACAAAATAATAATAAAAATAAAAATTGTAATAAATTTATGTCGAGGGTGATTAAATGAATTAAAATAAATTTTTAAATTTTAATTAAAATTAAAATTTATCGTTTGGTCCCAAATAAATTTAATTTTATTAAAAAATAAATAAATTAATATTTTGAAATTTTTTAAATTTATTTTCGGGCCTTGGGCAGTCTAAAAAATCTTAAAAGGGGTTTTAGGCCTCATCAGGACCCAAAATGGACCACGCGGGTCAAGCAGGGTCATACTTAGCTCCTCCTGGGTCGGTCTGACCCAATTTTAGTCATGGTTCACTAACAGAGGGTGTGAGAAGCAGGAGGTCGTGGCCAGTAGAAGGCTCCCATGTTGGGAGGAGGCCGCACAATGGTGTTTGTGGTGGCGGGGGGTCTTGCCAGTAGAAGGCCGGTGGATGGGAGGGAGCGACTTGAGATCTGGCCATGTAGCTAGCTGACCATCATGTGGTGATAGGAGGCGATCAATCATCTTTGTCTAGGAACACGAAAGTGGGAGGCCAGCCTAGGTAAGGGGAGGTTGGTGCCACGAGTGCGTAGGAAAGCTCAGCACAAATGGGCAGGGCAGAGGTGTTAGCCCATTCTGTGGGTGGACAAAGCAGCGACCAACCAGTGGGAGTGGGTTTGGCGGAATCTCAAGTTGGTGGCACTAGGGAGGCCATACAAGAGAGGGGTCTGACGAGACAATGAGGTTGGTTACGCAAGATCCGGAGCTGGGCAGGCTGAGTCCTAGCCATCGGGAGGGGAGACGCACATCGGTGGAGGGTGTGGCCGGTGGGTGCTGGTAAAAAAAATTAATTAATTTTTTTAAATTCTTTTTTTGTACTTCCAGTGTCTCCCCCCTTGAACATTTTTTTATTAAATTTTGGGTTAGTACTGATAACCGCCCGTTCTTATGTTATTGTTTTATTCCTATTTTCAAATGCCTATGTGTGTAGGCATTTTGAAAATTTTAATTTCCACAAATAGTGGAATAAGGACCCTGCCATAAATTACTGTTCCAACCACCAAAATTCCAATCAGTGTTCGGGTTCGCCAAAAATTTCTATTGCCAACTGCCTTCAGGTAAAACTTCAACATAAATATAAATATGTTCTTAAAATTTTAAAACTCACAAACACTGAATTTAATCCAATTTGAAACTTCATATAGTTGAAACATTACCATCCAATGTTGGATTGAATCGATGTCTGCAGTATTAAGACTATAACAAAAACATCTTCAAAATTTAATAAAAAATTGAATTTTTCCTTGGATTAAACCATCATGTGATTGATCTGATACCAATTGTTTGTACTTGACACACAACGAAAGCCCAAGAAATCAGGAATTTAAAATTTTAATGTTGCGATCAACGTCACAACATCATCACCAACATAAACAATGCCCGGTTACAACATAAGGATCTCATGCTAAATATTTATGCACAAAAATAAAATGAACAATTACCATGTTTGATCTGAATCCACATTCATGAATCATTCATCACTGGAAACCATTGCTCGAAGGAACCAAATTCGGGTCCCTCTAGATCATCCACACACACTTAAAAATTTCACAGTAACATGAGTTTTCAAATTTCTAGTGCTAGTATGGAGATTTGATAAAGCCTTCAATGTCCTAATGATAATCATAACAATGATCCTCTGTTCCTTGTAGGAGAACATGAGTTGATTGATTGGATCATTTTATTCTCTCTCTAGGAAATGTGAGTATGGAATCCCACCCTTTTATTACAAAAATTTACACAACATTTTACAAACAGAGGATCTTTTAAAGTTTAGTGTCTTGGAAATAAGGTAAATAATAGATGAAAACGTGAATTAATGAAAAAATTCATATAATCCACTTGAAAGGATTTTTCATAGGTTAAAACTAAGTACAATTACTACATCTCATTACCTAGGGATATACATCAATGGAAAAGGTGAGCATAAGGCCCAGTAAGGGAAAACAAGGGAAACAATTTATAAGTGATCATGAGAATTGTCGATAAGAATTTGAAGAATATCATAAAGGCATGAGCAAAGGATAAAGATGCGTATCATAATAAAAATAACATGAATATTAATATGGAAATGTGACTAAAAATTTTAATTGAGTCATTCATAAGAATATCACCAAGGTTTTTCATCGAGGTTTCATAAAAATTACCAAGGTTATTCACCAAGATATCATAAAAGATGACATCACTATAGATTAAATTATTTAACCAATGAATTGGAGCACTATCAGGGAATACCATTAATATGTATTAATTAATGTGATCCAAAAAAATCATAATAAACATTTCATAAATAACACGTGGAGAATAAAATAAATGGGTTTCATATCAAAATCATGGTGTTTTATAAAGTTCTCAAAAACAAGATTCTTTTTTCATTTTAAACCCAGAGAAAAGGAAGACGAGTTTTATGTATGTTAATCACAGAATAAAATAGATAATTTTAAAATCTATTTGAATACCCCTATAGAATAAAGAGGTTTGGATATTCAAAAAATAAAATAAAATAATTTCTTAAGAAAAAGAGAGAAATTTTGAGAAGAAAATTCGGCAGCATAACAGATAAGAAACATAGTTTTAAAAAATATTAAAAAGCAAGGGGAAAAGGGTCTACCATTAATAAAAAAATATCAATATAGTAAAGTAATAGAATAAAATTAATAAAATAACATAGTATGTAAATTTTAAAGACATACCACATAAAAAAGGAAACTTAAAAGGAAAAAGAGAAGTTGAGATTTCCCTTACCTTGAAGAGTGTTCCTAAAACTTGAGGATCGGGACCTTGGGAGATTGAGGACACCTTGGGAGGAATTATTGGGAGGTAATAATATTTTATATTCATGTATAAATAATTTGAAATGAAATCTAATGGATAAATGAGTGAGTATTTATAGAAAAAGTGAGGTAATTTTTTATTAATTTCCTTAGACACCTCAGTAGTGGTATTTGTAAAACCATAGGCTTTACCATGGTATTTGCTCATAGTATTGGCCAATTGGGACAAATAATATAATATTTTAATCCACAAGAGTTGAACATAATTTTATATTACTTATTACATCATTATGATGTCATTAAACATACTGAAAACTCAAAACTGTATTTTTACTATTCACAAAAAACAAAATATTTTAGAAAATTATCCTAAATTCACCCTAGCCTAATTTTGACGCGTTGATTTTAAAAATTATGTTTATTTTATCATAATAATTCTCTAATTATGAAAATTTTAACTTTTAAATATAAAAATCCTTATTTGTTAAAAATAACAGCGGATAAAAAATACACAGTAAAATGCATAGTAAAATTTCTAACACTTGAAAAAAAATAAAATTATTTTATCATTTAAATTTAAATAAGAGTGTTTTAATCATACTATTTAATTAAAATATACATTATTAATAATACATTAGTTTATTATAATAATTATATCTTTTATAAAAAGTACAATTTCTGTCCAAAAAATCAATTTATCAAATTCGTCATATTTTAAAGAAAAACTAAACTCAAAACAGAAATTTATGGAATAAAAGTTTTATTTATATAAAAGGGATTATAAAATAAGTAAATAAGGGCTTGAAACTTACCCCATTATAACACCTACAATGACCTAAGGGTGGGGTGAGCGATAGTGATAGACTCATGGTGGCTCGGCTAACATCACCCGAGTGGTAATATCCATTAACGTGAACTTCTCCCAAAGGTGATTTATTTCAAGATTAACGTGTTGAAGCTTGGATTTGGATTGGTCAAGAGTGAAACCCCGTGATGCTACCTCCTTCCCAATATTTGAAAAATGAGCTTTGTATGGAACGATTCTACTGGAAAAGGACATCGATTCTTCTTTATACATTAATTAACCACTATCATTTCTATTTATAATAATAATTATAACTTGAAAATTATTATTAGGAGTATTATTTCAAACATTCATAATGAAAAATGGTCATAATTGACCAATAGTCATATAACGATCGAAACCCAATGGTCACATTTCAATTATACTCACTCCATTATTAAATAGATAGAGTTTTGTTGAGTAAAAAATAATATAACACACATTTTCAGGAAACAAATTTTATTCAAAAAGTTTGGGTCGTTACATTCTTCCCCCATTAAGAAATTTCATCCCTGAAATTTCAACTTGTGCACTCAGAAGAGAAAATGTGTGGGTACTTCTGCCTCATTGTTTCCTCTAGTTCCCATGTGACTTCTTTATATTTGTGGTTCCTCTACAACACTTTAACGAGGTAAGTAGTCTTGTTTCGTAGAACGTTGTCTCTATGGTTCAAGATCTCCATCGGCTGCTCCTCATAAGAGAGGTCATGTTCAAGTTATACCACCTCTAGATTTAGTACATGTGAAGGGTTAGGTATGTACTTACTCAAGAGAGATACATGAAAAATATTATGAACTTGAGCTAAATTTGGAGGAAGTGAAAGCCGATAGACCACTGCTCCTATGCAATCAAGGATTTCATAGGGGCCAATGTACCTAGGGCTGAGCTTCCTTTTCTTCCCAAACTGCATGAATCTCTTACAAGGTGAAATTCAAAGGAATAATTTGTCTCCAACATAAAACTCCAAGTCCCTTCAATGGTTTTCAACATAGGTCTTCTGCCGACTCTGAGCAACCTTTATGTGTTATTGGATGACATGAACCTTTTCTGTCATCTCTTGCACAAGAATGATCAAATAAGAGAAAATGTTACCAAGAGTGTACACAACATGATCATATCCACTCTTGCAAAATCCTAGCATCATAAAGTTGTCATAGATCTTGTCATTTCGTGCTCTAGGTGCTTATTAGAGACTGTAGAGAATCTTTCAGAGCCATAGAAACTTGTTCTTGTCATTTTCTTCAATGAAGATAAGTTTCTACTTGATGTATACCTTCTATCAGAGGCCAAAATTGAGGAATTTTGATTTGACATCCATGTCATGGACCTCCCATCTTTCTTACACCACCATCATGATGAGGATTCACACTGATTCCATGCATTCAATTGAAAAAAAACTCCAAAAATCTAATCCATCACTAATGGACATAACCCTTTTCAATAAGCCATGCCTTGTGATTTTTCATCATGTCATGATCATCATGAATCTCTTTAAATACCCATTTGAGCCCAATTAGATGGTGTTCAATGGGGAGATTGTAAAGCTCCCACATAATTTTTTACACGATCAACTTCATCTCCTCAAGAACCATCTTATTATAGCACTAGTTTTGTTCCACTTCACCGAAGCAGGTTGGCTCACCGGCCATAGTGAAGTGTAGCTCACTAAAGTCAAGATTGCACAGTGCAAACCCAAGTGGTTTTGTTGTCCTGAGGATATTTTTGACGGTGAATAACTGAAGTGAGGCATTTTTGTGATCGATTTTGAGGGCCTCTTCCAAGTTAAATGGTGACCAATAGAATTCGACCATGGATGATGGTGTAGACATCTCCATATCCATGTCTGGTGTTTCTGTGTCTACAGAGTGTGTGCTAGTGGGTGTGTATGGTGATCTCTAGTCTTCAAAAAAGTTTCTAGTCTCTTCCATCCCTACTATATACACTATAATGTAATCAATGGTGAATTAATCCTTACTAGTTAACATACCTTATTCATCATGGGCACTCCAATCCCATTGCGCCACCTTTCCAAAGACAACATCATGCATTTGTGTACGCTCTTGCTGATCATGTTGTACATGTGGTATGCCTTGGACCCATACTCATACTCAATGAAGATAATCGACATAATATGACCATATGACTTCTTCATGTGAAGTTTCATGTTCTTTACATGTGTGATGCATCTGAATGTGTGAATAAATTGCACCATCGGCCGCTTTCCATGATAGGCCTTATATGGCGTCACCCCATCGATGCTCCATATCGACGTGTGGTTAAGGATGAAAATGGTGGTGGAGACAGTCTCACCCTAAAACACCCTAGGGGGACTCTTAAACTTTAGCATGATTTGAGATAGGTTTTCCATAGTTTGGTTTTGGAATTCACCAATCCCATTATGTTGTGGTGAACAGAGACCCATGAGTTTCCGTTGTATGCCATGCTGATCACAGTTTTCTCTTAATTTCATCAAAGTGAACTCGTCACCGTAATCAGTGCTAAAGAACTCAAACTTGCATCCTGTTTCCACCTACACTATGGCATGAAATCACTTGATCACTGCTAGAGTTTGTTCCTTGATCATGAGTAGTCTGAGACATATGTTTCAGATCATGTCACCTAATACCAAAAGAATTTAGGGGTTTTAAATATATTTCACCAATATGATCATCCCATAGAGGTTTTCATGGAAACTTTCAAGGACATGTTCTACATGATTCTTTTCTTTCTAAGGGAAATACACTCATCACTACTTCCCAGAAAGATAGTTATCATAGACTTGATCCACCTGATCAATTTTTGGTATCCCTCAAACCATATCACGTTGAGTGAGATTGAGCAGAACCTAAAGGTAATGGGGTCACAACATAAGCCGGTGGGCTAGATATTTTAATTTTTTTTATCTTCGCGATGATGAGACTTGTCGTCATCGACGATCTGAGCCCCGTTACAGTCTGAGGATCACACATAAATTAAAAGATCACATAAATTACAATTGAAAAATATACCTATTCAGATCTAAAGAAACACTCAACTACAACTCATCATAGATGATCATTTCTTTAATTATCTATCATAGGATCCCTCTAGATTTCCCACATGTGCTTCACAAATCCATGAGATCTTCGATCATCGGATTCTGGGTGCTAGAACGGTGATTTGACGACACCTTCGATGTCCCGACAATCACCGCGATCATCTACCTTCGATACTTAAAGGCCTTCTTGGATCGTCACTCAAAAAGAGAGACTCTCTGTCTAAAAAGAGGGAGTAGATAGAGGCTCTCATTCAAGAATGAATGAATAGTCACTAGTGAGAGAGCCTCTTCCTCTATTTATAGTGGAGGTACTGAATACCTGGATGGGTTCCCCGGCCCCTGTTAATTTAACATCCACTAAATAAATAAATATGAAAAACTAAAATGAATCAATATTATTTATTATTTTATCACATGCCTATAATATATATAAAATATATTATGTGATAAAACCTGAGTCATTTAACTCGACCCTTCATTCCTGCTAAATATTAAATGAACCTGGAATATTAAACTAATATTCCTTCGATTAATATTTTTTCTGTATTTACATAACTTGTAAATACAATTAACAAATAAATTCAATACCAATTATTCTATACTTTAATAATATGAATTTATTTATTTATCTATGATCAATAACTTAGAAAATTACTCAGACCCCATGGCGGGGCCCACCATATTCGATATACCTATTCAAATGAATAGGGTGGATTATTGAATACACTATTGTGTGTGAACCTCTAGGAATCTATCTTGATAGCAGTGAATAAAATCCACAGACCAAGAGCGGAGTGTAGCAACCCATCGAGGCCCCTAAATAGATAAGAGTAGTCATAGCAATGACTACCAACCTATAGATACACACTGTGTAATATAATCTCTTTGTCTTTAGATATCTCATAAAGCAGGATGCACACTTGTGTCATCACTCTTTTATTTCTTTATTATTTGTTGATTTAACTGGATGGATTTACCTTTCGACTACCTTGGTCAATGATTTATAAAGGTACTACCATCCTAATCAATAAGGCCCGAGATATATTACTTCAAAAACCCGGAAGTGACAAATCATTTCTTGATCATTCAACCAATGTCATGCCATCAATGATGCACCCAACACAAGCTACCTCCACATGATTTCAATATCATCATTTTTTCCTTGCATCAAAGAACGTGATCAAATGGCACACATTGATGACGATCTCAAGTCTGGAGACCAATACACATGTCCATAAATAGGAACAACCAATGTCACCCAAAACATGTGGTGTTCCTATTGGCGGGTTTTTCCTCATAATATCACCAATAGAGATCACCATGTGTGAAATTCATGAGAAGAAGTCTCAATGACTATGAGATCCCAGAACCTGGTAGTCAGACATCTACTATGTCCAGTCGGTAAGATGTATCTAGACCAGAGGACCTTTGTTTAAGATTAATGTCATAGTATCTCGAGGTTATCATTATAGCTTGGGAGCTACAATAACCTTTTGATATGACAATTAATTTATAAAAATTACCATTAAATAGTGGACACAAAAATATCTACACTATAATGGTAAGTAAACACCATGCATATCTAATTATATATATGATATGGTAATCTAAATACTATATAGTTGGGTTTAGGGAACCCACTATTACAACACTCTCACTTATACGAAAGTTGACTTGCTAACGAACCTTGTTAGCTCTCACATGATAAAGATCATGTTTCTACTGAGTTACGACTTTAGCTATTGGGTTGGCCATGTTTCTGCCGTGTGGCTATTATTCTATATGCGACCTCACCTCCTTGAGTAAAACCTATCAAGAGATGGAAACCCCGATTGTAAGCCCTTTTTACACTATCATAACTTGACATCTTGGCTAGTAAGAATATCATAATTTACATTATCATTATTATTTACTTACTAAGTGTGATTCCAAGAACTGGAAAAAATCATTGCATTTAATAACTTCTTCTTTGCTGCCTCAGAAGCTGCAACGTACTCAGTTTTTGTAGGTATAGCTACTGATAGCTTTTATGAGATTGTATCACTCATCACCTTATCCTAACTACAATATTAGATCACAATGATATAAGGATGACTAGTTTATATCCCATCATAACTAGTATCCCTTCCTCTCCATATTCTAGGTACATATCATTTGTACTTGCCAAAGTACAATCAGATAGTTATGACTATTTTACTTGCAGTTCTCATGGATACAACTGATATTTTCCTACCATAAAGTATATTTTGGAAATATATTTTTGAGTACATATAATGGAATATGCGATTGATCTATCATAGAATCATATGGACCACAAATCACCACTCAATCTCTTCATATTCCATCACATGTCTACTTGGAGAGAATTATGTCATGTGAAACTGGAAATAATTCTTAACTTGAATTATTCCAACTTGCATTTTTCAATACAATTTCAATATATGTATGATTTACTAGGTCTAGGAAACCATTAGATATACCTCAGTAGATCCTGTTCCCTAGAAATTAGGTTTCTACTTTAAGCCAATCATTGGAGAATTACTTTCATCCCAATCTTAGATAACTATAAAACTAATATCTTTTTTCCATATGAGCCTAAACATATTTCACTTGGAAAACTATGATGCTCCCACTATTATCTGATAGAAACATGTCAAAGATTCATTCCAAATGAATACTTTATGATCATGTTGCCTACATCAATCCTAAACCGGATTTCACTAATTTTCAACCTTTATTTGGCATCCTATGGTGTCATCATCCCTTTCTGGTTGCATCGTATAGACACCTTCCATGAAATTTGGTTATGAAATATAATGCTCAATAAAATGATCGTAGATATTAGCTATGAGAAGTAACATTCTAATGAATTTAGGAATTATGACTTGGTATTACCAATCAAGCCTCATTGGTACCGCACTTGTACCATCCATGTATCATCTCACTTGAATACCCACCTCAATATTCAATTTATAATCCCCTTTTCACTTTGATACATGGAATCTATTATTGAATTTTAAT
The DNA here is from genome assembly GCA_963277665.1 of Viscum album. Lineage (NCBI taxonomy): Eukaryota > Viridiplantae > Streptophyta > Magnoliopsida > Santalales > Viscaceae > Viscum > Viscum album. The sequence continues at coordinate 595,171,571 of OY728134.1, read as the reverse complement.
TGACCTTATTAATTTTAGATTGTTTCTATACACTACCTACTTATAGGAATTATTATTATCACTGAATAATGTATCACCATCCGGGGTGAATAAAACCATCACTATGGTTTGAACCTTACTATGTAGTATGTGTCACTGGAACTGTGCAGTACTGTAGAAGGCACTATAGCAGGAACTGTTTGGCACTGTAGCAGCTGGGAATATGCCCCCGTTTGGGCCTTCAGGCCACCGATTTGGTCCTCGATTCCTTTAAGGCCTTCGGGCCACCCAGGACTTCAGGTCAGTAAGGCCTTCGGGCCACCTCAAGACCTTCGGGCCACATTAAGTGAAGATGCAAACCAGATGACCTACGAGGAACAAGCTCTACAAGGAGGATGAGGAAGGAACTTTCACCACAACAGAAGCTAAACGGATTGCAAGAATGAGAGGGTATGACACCTGCCATCGGGACAAGCCTGTGCATGCACGGGAATGCCTATCTGAACAGCCATGTGAAGGTGGAGAGCTGATTTCACGATGAAGATGTTGGGGAGGAGCAGTTCCAAGTAGTTAGTTTGGGTTGTATGTAATTTTTGAAGCCTACGGGAAAATGAATTCCTCTAAGGCCTGCGGGCCATGTAATACTTACACCTATGGGCCTTGTTAGGGTTCCACCTCACCCCTTGAAAGGTGGATTATCAAAATCAATAAAAAATGAAGGCCTTCGGTCCATTGGATGGATATAAATGTAGTTTATCACTTGACTAATGCTTTTCTATATTAGGAATTTATCTAATATCTTAAGCAACCATTAAGATAATTACTTAGATGCACATTGTGTTTTTCTTAATGTAGGTTTGTTTATAACCTAACAAACACTTTTCATATAAACACATGTTATATGAAGTAATGGATTTCCATCATAATATGACTCATATGATATCTATTTTTCATTTTTGTTGGAATATGGCTATGGGATATCTCTGATATTTGCAAAGAACATCTTGAAATATAATGGAAGTTCCTAAATTTTGCAACATTAATACCACTTACATCATGACTCTGATGTATAAAATGTGCATTTAGGAATTAGTCCACACTACATTTTTTTGATAAATGTTAACATGTAAGACTTCATCATCGATCCTCCTCATTAACATCAATGCAGTGATGTTGATAAGGTAATGTGTGCTTAGGAATTACTCCATGCTACTTTATCATGATCGATGAATTCTTGATCAAAATATTCTTCATCATGCCAACCCGAAGTAACTCATATCTTCTGACCATGCATATACTTCACTTTATCATTCCTTAATTACTTAAAGGAATTATATGTAATATATTTATACCTCGATCTCACCCTTGGAATAGTTTAGACTCTCTTACTGAACTAATTACGAGAGCTTTGTGGAATACCTTTATTACTAAAGGTTTATTTTTCCAAACTAAAGACATCGATAATACCAAAGGTGTTTAGATTTACCAAGACTAAATACCAAACTGGTTATATCCTTGACCTCTACTTTTATTTTTTCTTGACAAAGAATTATCTTTCCACAATTAGGTAAAAGTCTTAAATTTTATATTCATCATGTATTAAATATAATTCATGTACCTCTGAACTATTGGTTGAGTATAATACACCACAAACAACATTCATTCCTAAACTTGGAATAATTTATCCTTATGTCTAGAGGAAACGTGGGATAATTTTTTTGGTTATCCTCAACAGCTTGTTCAACTAAAATCATTCGCTAGGAAATTAGAAGTTGTGTACTTCTCACCACTGGCATATGAATCACCCTTTATCAGTTGGTTGGAGAATGTAACTTACTTCTTGTAATGTTTCTATACTTGGTTACTGTATTTCAATACACATATGTGAAAGGAATATTGTATTTAATACCCAAGTAGTATGTCAGAAACATTATAATGATGAATATTCACCGAAGAAGAAGCGGATAATTTCTTATTCTATTCAGTTCATTGCTTTTTAAACTTCTATAAATTTATTTCAAGTTATACAATGCAAATAACCTCCTGTTAAATAACCAAACTCATCATTAAAAATTTTGTGAATGTGCCTTTGTCATTTCACTTTCCATTGGACTTTTTTCCTTTCCTGTCAACTTGTACGCCATAATAATTAAAGATTAAACTATATTTAATATCCTTATTTCTTGGTGAATTTTACCTAAAAGGTAATGAAGAATTTATTCCATTCTATTCATTTGATTACCTCGAATGAAACTGGAGTAATCAGGTGTAAGAGTTGGATGTATTGAAAGATCATGATATGTCTTTCAATATTTACACAAAGCCAGTGTAATTGATCACCCATTCTAATATTTCTTCTCTTTCTCCTCAAAAACTTCCTGGAGATGAGACAACATGTGTAATACTCCATGTCTCGATGTTGTAACCACAACAAACATCAGATGTTGGTCATAACATTATGACATAACCATTATATGCTTTAAACATGAGTCTCATGTAAGCAATTTTACACCCATGCTTCTTGAGGTGGATTAACAAGTATTGGGAAACTAGCACCTTGAATTTCCTAAATCATAGTAGTGTGTGCAAGCGCCAGTACTACACTTGGAAATTCATGCTATTTTGGACATTTACTTTGTACAATATTTATCATAGTTTATCTTGTGTTATTTCTTTCCATTTTCTACAAAATAAATTCTAGTAGATTATACTTCATGATTACCAAATTAGACATTACCGATTAATTTAATCATTAATTGTATCATATTATTTTATCGGATTCTAGTAGCCCTCTATAATAGAATCAGAATACTTTGTTGTTTGAGTATTCTGGTGGAAAGAATCTCTGAACCTCTCTCATAGTCTAAAATCTTTGGATATTCCATTACTCGTAAGGTTCAAGGTAGGTGTTTGGACGACCAACCGAATTAACTTGCAATTCCTTTATTTGTTGAGTGAAGTCCCGACTTCTAAAATCATAACTTGATTTTCTCAACACTTGCCTCTAAAATTAGAACAAGCTATCTTTGACTACTTATTTTCTATAATTTTAGTTAAGTCATTCAACCACTCTTATAAAAACGCTCCGGTAGTAAGAGAAACTATCAGCTTTGGAATAACGAGCACCCCAAACACCTGGTTTTGTTTAAATCTAATTGATGGAAGGTAATTAACGGCTTAATATTTCTTTAAGGGTTTTATGTTTTTATCTCGACATATGTAATCAATTTATATTAATCTTATTCATCTCTATTGTCACACTCAGAACTGAACGTCAATAGAAAAACATATGTTGCTTTTTAAAACATTTTATTATATATTATTTTATGTATTTTCCCGCTATTATAAAAATGCATAAAATAATAAATTAATTCTTAATGGTAATAATATACCCAACTGGTCATGAGCATTAAAATGACCTAAGATCATTATACATGAGTCATCACTTGACTCGTGATCCAGCTCGCCCCCATCCAGTATGTTCACTACGCATCTAGAGTAACAACTCTATTGGGTGTTGTCTGCATCTTACACCGTCCTCATCTTGGCGGGGTCCACGTCACGTCTGGAGTAACACCACGTCTTAGTAGGGTCCACGTCACACACCATCTTCATCCAATGTGCAAAAATACCCGCGTGCAGGTGAGGGGAACTAGGGGTGCAATGTACATACGATGATTTTAAACACGCAGGTCCTTATACAAATTGACCAAAAATAAATGATGATGCACAAACCATCAATTAATCAACTACTTATTACAATCATCACACACATGTAATAAATAATTAAATAAATAAATTTAGATGTACACAAGTTGGTGCTCAAGACCAGGAAGAAAGTATAATTAAAGCGCGATAAAAATTAAATTGCAATAAATAAGTATGAGAACTTTAATTAAATTAAATGAATTAAATAATTCAAATAATTTAATTATTTTCAGTCCAGAATTAATTTAATTTTAATTCCAAGAATTTAATTGATGAATTGATTTAATTTAAAACCAAAATTAAATTAACTTAATTCCATGTATTAAAATTAATATTTTAATCCAAAATTAATATATTAATTAATTTAATTTAATTATGAAAATAAATAAATAAATTATATTAATTTAATTAACTTGGGTCCTCAAAGCTATCCTGGGCCAAACAGGTGTGTCCAACCCCATTTCGAGTTGAGCACACCCACCCAAACCATTTTCAGGGCTATTCCAATCAGGCAGAATACTGGCATGGTCAGAACAAGGTTTACCTCATCACTAGGAGAACCCCATGCACGATAGTGGACCATAGGATTCGACCGGCGCGTGTGAGGGGCGACGCAACTCGCTGTAACCCACCGACGGTCTGCCTTGAATGAGGATTTTCCACGGATAGCGGGAGCCTGGTGGCAGTGGAACTCACTGACCCGCCGCCACTTAAACTTTTCATCTGCCCCAAAGTTTTGAAAAGAAGACCTGTCTTCATATGGAAAACACAAACCCCTTTTATTTTGTTTTGTTAACACCTGGGAAAATCCACACATCTGACAAGAAACCACCCACCTAAACGATTATGGAAATCGGATATATCTATATAATACTTATTATAATAATTTATTATAATAATAATAAATAACAAAAGATTGGTGTCAATATTGTCCAGCCATAAAAAACTGTTCCAGCAGTAGGTTAGTGATCGGAATCTCAATGTAACCAAAAACTTGAAAATGGATAACACAAATTTAATACCTGAAATCATACAAAAAACGATTCATATTAAAAATTTCAAATATCCATAACTTGACCGTTTGAAATCGGATCAATGCACACCTTATTTCATCAGGACCTATTTAATACCCTCTAATTAATTTAAAGAAAATTAGTTTTTCTAGGCTCATAAAATTTACGCGATCGCTCTGATACCCATTAAAGGTACTGAGGTCCCAGTGAAAGCCGATGAGATAGGGATTTTAAATTTTTTTTATCACCAGGACGATGAGACTTGTCATATCCGACAATCTGAGCCCCGTACAGTATGAGGATCATGTGTAAATTAAAAGAGCACATAAATTAAAATTGAAAAACATACCTGCTTAGATCTGAAGCCACACTCAACTGCACCTCATCGTCGGCGATCATTGCTTGAAGGATACATAGCGAGATCTCTCTAAATCACCCACACACACTTAAAAAATACGCAGGATCATCGATTGTCATATTCCAAGTGCAAGCGCCGCGATCCAATGATGCCTTCGACATCCTGACGATCACCGCGATCCTCTGCCTTCGATACTTGAAGGCATTCTTGGACCGTCACTTGAAAAGAGATACTCTTTCTCTCTAAAAAGTGGGAGGAGAGAGATGATCTCATTTAAGAAGGAATGAAATAGTCACCGGTGAGAGAGCTACTTCCTCTATTTATAGTGGAGGTACCAAATGCCCGGATGGACTCCCCAGTCCCTGTTTATTTAACGTCCACTAAATAAATAATTATGATGAAATAAACTGCATCAATATTATTTATTATTTTATCACATATATGTAATATATATATATATATATATAATATATGTGGGGGCCACTCCCAATTAAGGGAGATTTCAGCGGGAGGAATTCTTTGGTCGGCAACAACTTCAGCGTGGAAGTCCTCTCTGGTGGGCGGTCAAGGAAGAAAAGAAGCTGGCGGTGGGAGTTTCTTCAAGGGTTGATGAACTACCCTAACCCAACCTTGGACTGCTGCTTCTTTTTATAATGGGATTGAATCCCATGAATTGTAATGTGTGAGTAATCCTCCGACACTTGATCCGGAGAGAATAATTGAAAGGCCCCCCTCTTCTCTCATGGATGCAGGCACACTACCGAACCACGTAAATCCATTGTGTTCTCCATTTTAGTTTTTGTTTTGTGTTTGATTTCTTCACCACGAACCTCCTCTGCCCCAACAAAATGGTATCAGAGGGTTCAGAAGTGAAACGACGACACGACAACGAAATTTTACGGCGACCAGAAAATTAAAGTTGCTCAGAAAAAATTTTCAAGCCCAGATCTGTGAAGAGAACAGCGAGACAATTCCAATGGTGCAAGCGGTGTCAAAAATGGAGCTAAAACGAAGAAGATACGGCCGGTCAAATTTTGGTCAACCCGCGGGTGCTACAGTACTCCCGTGCTGGAGAAGACAACACTATTCACGCCACCAGCAACTTTCTGGCGACATTCCGGACACTGCTTTGGCACACCACGTCAGCGCCATGTTAGCAGTCAATCCAGACTGTTGAATCTGTTTTGGCTATAACTCGGCCAATCGGAGTCCATTTTTAGTGATCCAGAAGTCAATTCCAGGTAGTTCGACCGTTCCAGACACATCCATATGTTTAGATTTTAGAAATTCGCACTCCAGTAATGGAAAAAAATACCGGTAATATGATTAAACTCACTGCGTTTAATTATGCCATTTGGAAACCAAAAATGGAAGACCTTTTGTATATTAAAGATTTGTGGAAGCCTATAGTGGAAACCACTAAGCCTATTGTAGCACAAGTAAAGGAAACGTCAACAAGAGGTAAACCTGATGAGAAGACGTCATCCAGTACCCCGCCAGTGGATGCGAAGTGGGTTTTACTCAACAGGAAGTGCGCTGCTCAAATCAGACAGTGGATCAACAAGAGCATCTTCCAAAATTTTGCCAATGAACACGACGCCCCTGTTCTTTGGCGAAAATTAGAAAATATATATGCGAGGACAACCGTGAAAAAAAAAGCAAACCTGATACGTCACCTTGTAAACTTGAAATACAAAGATGAGACCAACGTATCAAAGCACATGAGCGAGTTCCAAGGTACTGTTGATCGGCTGAATTCTATGAAAATGATGATTGATGATGAGTTGCAGGCATTGTTGATGTTGAGTTCTTTACCGAATATGTGTGACACATTAGTTGTGTCAGTCAGCAATTCTACTCCAGATGGAACTCTCACAATGGATATGGTGAAAGACAGAATGCTGAATGAAGAGTCCAAAAGAAAAGATGAGGGACATACACCTGATTCAGAGGCTCTTGTCACTGAAAAACAAGGGAAGCAGAAATGGCAGGGAAGAAGCAAAGGAAGAGAACCTCGTGACCAAAGTCTTCAAAGAAGGAAGCGATCAAAATCTCGATCAAGATATGACATGAAGTTCCACCACTGTGGAAAGCCCATACACTTCTTCCAGGAGTGTAGAAGGCTAAAGGTAGATTAGAGAAATCAGGAAGGTAAGGCCCAAAATAATGATGCTGCAGTTTTCAATGACGAGATCATTATTGTTCAGGAAGACAATTAGGTTAGTATTACCAACCAAGACTCGACATGGGTGATCGATTTCGGCGCCTCCTACCATGTCACCGTGAGAATAGATTTCTTCTCATCTTACCGTTCAGGGAGTTCCAGACATGTGAAGATGGGAAATGATGGCGCATCCAAAATCACTGGTATTGGTAATATTTATATGGAAACTAATGTTAGATACAGGTTATTATTGAAGGATGTAAGGTATGTTCCTAATATTCGCCTCAATCTGATATCCACTGGAATGCTCGACAACGAGGGATATGTCAGTTCCTTAGGTGATGGGAAATGGAATCTTACCAAAGGTAACCTAGTAATTGATAAAGGAAAGAAAAATATATCTCTTTATCTCATAGATGAAAGACCGTGTGGAGGAGAAGTAAATGCAGCCAGAAAAGATGTTCCTACAGAAGTTTGGCACATGCGGCTGGGTCACATGAGCGAGAGAGGAATCAGAATGCTCTCCAAGAAATATCTCTTTACAGGAATAAAAGGTACACACCTGGATACTTGTGTTGATTGCATCATGGGAAAACAACATAGAGTATCATTCCGTAGTTATATACCGTCCAGAAAAGAAAATGTTTTAGATTTAATTCACACCGATGTTGTAATGTCCCAGTTCTGGAATCCACCTAGAGGCGCCCCGTACCCGGTTGGTCACATGGCCTCAAGCGCATTTCCCCGAATGCCAGAGGCTTCCGACTAGCAGCGAGGGCCTTGGGTGTGTTAGTGGGGAAACAATTACATCATTGGCAGAGTACACAGTGGAAGTAAACAACACATACAAGAGAGAAAGCAGTAAATATCCAACAATAGTATATAGGGAAAGACTAAAACAATAAACAACTGGAGCACACAGATATATATATATGAAATGATGCATGATACATATATCTAGGAAATCATCCAAAAAAGTCACCATACTGAATACAATACTAAACCAAATTACAAAAGAAAAACAGATAAGAAACTCCACAGCATCACAAGCCTCAGTTTGGTCCCATGCTCCCCTGCTCCAATGCAATCAAGTACCTGAAGTCAAAGGGTGATTTCCCTTGTCTATACCTGCAGTAATATAATCTGTTTGGGCCCAAAAGCATGACCCAAACAGGGTGTGAGACTAAATCCCAGTAGGTAACCACCCGAAGATCTGTGCCTAACAGTCAGTGAGCATATGGCAGGTAATAGTACAGTAAGCAGTAAACAATAACCAGTAAATAGGATGATACACAATAGTAAACAATCCAGAGGTCAACAAGCAGCAGTGAAGCAAACAACTAACCACAAACAGGAATCCCTCTGGGAAGTACTCACAACCATCCCCTCTAGTCCTATCCAAGAAGTACCAACAATCCTCTGGGCAGTACACTCAGTCTAACCCCTCTGGTTTGGTCATACAAAATTATAAGACTCTCTAAGGAAGCACGCTCAGTCAATTCCCCTTATAGTCTAAGTTTCACGAACCAGCCCGAGTACCCCGGTAACCCGATAACCAAGCCATCCATGACATAGCCTGAAGGGAGATCCCGATCCCCACGGGTTGGCGACTAGAACCTGGCATCACAAACATGCAAGTGGGAATGATTTTTCCACAAGAATTCAGAGGCAAAAGAAACAGGACAGTATGAACAACAAAAGGAACTCCACTGGGAGTGGTGTACCAGAATACAAAGAGGCATAAAAAGCCCAAAGTACTACAACCCAAGTACTAAAAAGGGAAAAATAGTCCCAAAGTCCCTAAGGACACAACTCACCAAGACCAAAGATCAACAACTGGATCCACCTCAAAGTGATATCTTGCCTTTTCTCGATCCTAGAAGAAGAAAGTATACAAACACCTGAAGTAAAAAGTAGGGTGTGAGCATAAGCCCAGTAGGATACCACCAAAAATTATGCAACAAATGACAAATATAGATTATCCAGATAAAAGCTTTTAATTTTTCAAATAAACAAGTTTGGAAATTCAAAGAACATTTTTAACAAAACATGATGCACATTTTCAAATGATGGAAAATTACTTTAAGAAATGGTTTTACAATGATGGAATATTTCTAAAACAATGGATTAAACAAAAAAATTATATAAAATAGTTTATTTAAATTCAGTAGGAATGAAAGACAGTTCAAAATCATTGTCATAAATTTATATCTCAAATATAAACAACAAGCGAGCGACATGGTCATCTTCCAAAAGGTACGATAGTATTAACCAGTTATAGGATTCCACACTCTCTATGTGAACTTAGCAAAATGTGTATACACACGTCCCTATGACACTGTCCAAAGGAGACTCGTCACCAACCTGTTGGGGATGTGACCCACCACAAGTATGTTTTAGAACGTTGTCGTAGCGTAGAGTGTATCCAAATAACTCACTAACTACCTAAGTCTTGCATGCACTCTTACATGATGGACGAACTATTTTAAGGATACTTAAAATACGATCAATCCCATTCTTCCATTTCAAAAGTGAAAACTTCATTCCATTTAAAACCATAACAGGTTTTATTCAAAAACATGTATTTTTCACAAGATAAAACCAATGGGTTTCTATAAAATCATTTTAAGCCATTTACATAAGTTTGAAATCCATTCAAAACCAATTCCATCATTACACATTTCATTTCCACAATTAAATTCAACAATATAATTGAAAAACATTTCCATCAAATCCACAATTTAAATTAAACAATTTCAATCGACCAATTTTCCATAAACACACCCAATTCAATGGAATTGGGGTTTTCCCAAATTTTTATGCCAAAACCATTTCAAATATCTCAATTCAATGGAATCGAGTTTTTATCAATTCAATTGAAAGCAACTTGAGCAATTGAATTCAAATCAATAATTGAAATAAATTAAGCAAATACATTGATAATAAATTTGGAAAGTAGGGACAGAACCACCTACCTCGATTTATTGATGGGAGTTAACCCAATGAGAAACCCCAACAACCGAGCAGCACAACGACGTCGATCTAAATCTGGATCTAAATCCTTAAAACCAAAATTAAGATCAAAGGGATCAAGATCTTGCAAAACTAGATCTATATTCACAATCCTAGATCTATACCTCAACTCATAGGTTTAGATCCATGGAAAAAAAGGAAATATTCCATGAAAAGATCAAGGAAAGATAGAGGAATAAATGAGATACGCAACGGGATGAAATCCACTTACCGGGAGGAGAACAGATCTTCAATCCAAGCCTTCAATATCGAAGAAAGATGTTCGGATCTCCTTGGAATCTCTTTAGGAGGCTTTGGAAAGACCTAAAATTAGTCAAGCCCGAGCCAAGGTCGAAATTATGGAAGTCCCGGGGGTTCAGGTGGTTTTAAATGAAAAAATCAGAATTAGAAACCGCGTGCACGGTTTGTCAAACTGTGCGCACACCATGCGACTCTCACTATCCAGAGATGCTCGGTCTGCATGGTTTGGTCGCATGGTTTGTCAAACCGTGCACACATCGTGCGTACCCCTCTGTCCAGTGTAGCTTGGTTGACACAGTTTGGTCGCACGGTTTTTCAAACCGTGTGCAAACTGTGTACAAGCCATTGCCCTTTTATTTTACTTTAAAGTTTACCCAAACGCACCCCCAAGTAACTAATCCAAAATAGAGGTACTTGGAAACATCAAAAGTACCTGAAAACGTAACATGATGTTACAACCTCCCCACCATAAGACCTTTCTATCCCCAGAAATCCTATGAAGAAACCTTCATGTCAAAAAGATGAGGCCACTGATATCTCATTAGTGCCTCCCTTTCCCACGTCTCATGAGAATCAGAACCATGTTGCCATAGTACACAAACCAGAGGTATCGTTCTCCCATGAAGTACCTTGGTCTCAGAATCAACAACCCTGAACGGTCATTCAGTCACAGATAAATCTGGTTCAATCTCAAGATCACTCCAACTCACAACATGAGATGGATAAGAGAGATACTTTCGTAGATGCAATACATGGAACACGTTATGTATTGACGTCAGATGCGGTGGTAGAGCTAGATGGTAAGCAAATTTACACACAAGACCAACAACCTCGAAAGGTCCCACAAAACGAGGAGTAAGCTTCCCTTGCCTCCCAAGCCGTTGATGACCTAATCGGGATGAAACTTTCAAGAACACCTGGTCACCAACTGAGAACTCTAAAGGTTTACGGCGACGATCAGCATAATACTTATACTGACTCTGTGTTGTCAACATTTTCTGAAAAATCAACTGGATCTTAGCTATCGTATCTTGGACCAAACTCGGTCCTAGTAAAGAGATTTCACCAATCTCTGACCAACATACAAGAGATTTATAAGGACAGCCATACAAATCCTCAAAAGGAGCCATTTTGATTGAAGATTGATAACTTTTGTTATAAGAAAACTCAGCTAGCCCCAGATGATCATCCCAAGACCCACCAAAGTCAAGAACATAAGCGTGGAGCATATCCTAAAGGATCTGAATAACTCTTTCTGTCTAGCCATCTCACTGTGTATGGTAGGCCGTGCTCAAACGAACCTTAGATCCCAGTTCCTATTAAAGGCCTCTCCAAAAGAGATAAGTAAATCGAGGATCCCTATTAGATACTATAGCAGACAGAACTCCGTGAAAATGAACAACCACTTTCACATAGATATTTCTCAACTCCTCAACTTTGGTTGTATCTTGAATAGGTATAAAGTGAACCGACTTGGTCAGCCTATCGATCACAACCCATAAAGCATTCTTCTTCCTATGGGTTTGAGGTAACCCAACCACAAAGTCCATAGATATTTCATCCCACTTACCATGTAGGGACTGAAAGTGGTTGAAGCAAACCCGAAGGTTTCTAGTGCTCGGATTTCACCTGCTGACATGTATAGCAACGAGATACAAACCCAGCAATGTCTCGTCTCATACATGGCCACCAGAACTGTCACCGCATGTCATAGAACATCTTCGTGGTTCCTGGGTGTACATCTCACTGAGAGTTATGGAAACTCCCCATCACATCCTTCCTTACCGCTAACGGCACAACGTAACAGTTTTGATAACACAGAACACCCTCTTTGGAGAGCGACCACTTGGTGTCGGTCTCCCCACCATAAAGAGAGTCCCTAATTCCATGGAATTCATCATCTAGTTTTTTTTCCTGAAGAATTAACTCGAGGAGAGTAGAATTCAACTGAACACTGGCTAAAGAAACTTCATTTCCCTTCCACTGAACTCTAATATGAAACTGAGCAAAAAGATCCATCAAACTCCATTCTTCTAAAGATTCTTTCACAGCCTATGATGGAAGTTTCCTACTTAACACATCTGCAACTACATTCCCTTTCCCCGGGGTATAGGCAATGTCAAAGTCGAAATATTGTAGGTACTTTACCCAACGCCTTTGGTAGAGATTCAAATCTTTTTGAGAGAAGATATAACTCAAGCTCTTGTGGTCTGAATACACAGCAAAACTTTCTCCATAAAGGTAATGTCTCCAACACTTAAGTGCGTACATTACAAATACAAGTTCAAGGTCATGGGTAGGATAGATCTTCTCACGAGGCTTAAGCCGACGAGATCCATATGCAACAACATGATTACCTTGCATAAGGAAACATCCTAAACCTGAACTCGATGCATCACAGAAGAACATGTAACCTATCCCAGCCTCAGGAAGAGTTAACACTAGTGCAGTAGTCAAAATATGCTTTAGCTCAACAAAAGAACTCTGAGATTTATCATTCCAGGAAAACTTCACTCCCTTATGAGTCAGAGCAATCATTGGAGAAGCTAACTTTGAGAAGTCTTTAACAAACCGACGATAATATCCTACTATGCCCAAGAAGATCCAAATCTCAAAAACATTTTGTGGTTGTTCCCAACTCATAACAGCCTTCACCTTTTTTAGGATCAACTGATATTCCTTGTTATGACATGACATATCTCAATAATTTCACTTCTTGAATCTAGAAATCTCACTTTGAAAGCTTAGCATAAAGTCGGTGATTCCTTAGAAGAATCAGAACTGTTCTCAGATGATGCACATGATCCTCCTTGAACTTGGAGTAGAGAAGAATGTCATCCACAAAGACCACCACAAAAATATCTAGATACTCACAGAAAACTTTGTTCATCAAATCCATGAAAACTGCAGGAGCAATTGTTAGGCCGACGGGCATAACAAGGTACTAATAATGGCCATACCTCCGCCGAAAATCAGTCTTAGGAATGTCAGATTCCTTTATCCTCAACTGATGGTAACCAGATTGAAGATCAATTTTTGAAAACCACCTTACCCCTTTCAATTGATCAAAAAAATCATCAATTCGTGATAACAAATATTTTTTCTTTATCATAATTCAATTGAGCTTTCGATAATCAACACATAAGCGAAGAGAACCACCAGCCTTCTTGGTGAAGAGAACAGGTGTTGCCCAAGGTGACACACTTGGGTGTATAAAACCTTTCTCAAGAATATCATCTAACTGAGACTTCAGTTCTTTTATTTTAGCTGGATCCATTTGGTAAGAGGGAATAGAAACTGGTTGAGTACCAGGCATTAAGTAAATAGAGAAATCAACATCCCTTACTGGTGGAAAACCAGAGAAGTTAGAAGGAAACACGTCGGGAAACTCAGCAATGACTAGAGGAAGATCAGAACACATTGAATCTATCTCTAGATCAAAAGCACACACTGATATAACTTTCCCCAACTCTGGATAAGAGGGTCCAGCTCTACTTGACCTTGGGTCCCATTATCCTTGAAAAACAAGAGGCACACCACTGGGTGTAGTAAGGTAGACCTGTAGAAGATAACAATCGATCCGGGATTTATTGGAAATGAGCTAATCCATCCCAATTATGACATCAAAATATTTCATTTCAAGAACCAAGAAACTCCAAACATGATCAAAATATGATAGAGAGAAGACACAAGCATGACTACAGAGACCCTTCTCTCTCATTGTACCAAGGGGTGTAGTAATATCCATCGCACAAGATAAAAGTTCCATAGGCATATTTTTGGAATCAGGCATGCAGTGGAAGCCCCAAATAGGTGGGTTTTAAAATTTTTTCACTGACGGTCGACGTAAACTTGTCGATGTTGGAGAAGAGCAGCCCGGTCTTATCTGAGGATCACGCATGGAGGATTTTAATCACAAAATTAAACCATAAAATACCTGGTTTAAATCCGAAGCTGCGCACGACGTCTGCTCATCGTTGTCGATCGCTGCTCGAAGAATCTGAAGTCGAATTCCTCTAGACCGTCCACACGTGCTTCAAGGAATCCACAAGAGCTCTGTTCGTCGTAATCCGGGTGTTAGCGCGGATTTGCAATGATTCCTTCGACGCTCCAAGGACCACCGCATCGCATCGCTAGCGATGCCCGAGAGAGAGCTCCATCCGAGCTCCATGGATCCAGAGCATCTCTATCTAGAATGTGGGAGAGAGGAGAGGAGAGATAAGCTCCATGAATAGTGTTTGGAAATTTCCCCTCCTCTTCTATTTATAGTGCACAATTAAAATACCCGGTATCACCTCATCAGCCCCGAATACTTAACGCACTATCAATGACATTTATGACTACTAAACTGAGTCATAAATATTATTATCATTTACTTGTAATATATTAAAATATATTACGTGATAATAATTGAGTCATTAACTAGACTCGTCGCTCCCATAAATATTAATTGAACCTTGAATAATTTAATATTCGTCAATTAATATTTTTTCATGTATTTACTTAAAAATCGTAAATAAATTTAATAAATAAATTCAATACTCATTATTCTAAACTCAAATAATATGAATTTATTTATTTCATTGGTGATCATTTAACTTTGGAAAAATTCTGGACCCCTATGGCGGGGCCTGCCATGTCCAAAACTCCTATTCAACTGCATAGAGAAGATTCTTGAATATGCTATTGTGTGTGACCCTCTAGGCCCTTATTTTGACAGCCGTGAATAGTATTCACAGACCAAGAGTGGGATCTAGCAACCCATAATGGACCCTGAAGAAATAAGGATTGTCATAGCAGCGACAACCAACCTACGAACACGCACTGTGTAATATAATCTCTTTGTCTATAATATCTCATAAAGCAGGACGCACTCTCGTGTCATCGCCCTTTCTTGCTTTATTGTTTGTTGATGTAACTGGATGGATTTACCCTCGACTGCTATGGCCATGGTCTTATAAAGGTACTGCCATCCATATCAACATGGCCAGAGATATATTACTTCCATAACCCGGAAGCGAAAAATCTTTTCTTGACCATTCAAACAATGTCATGCCACCAATGACGCACCCGACACAAACTAGCTCGTCACGAATTCATTGTCATGGTTTTCGTCTTGCATTAAAGTACACAATAAAATGACAGACATTGGTAATGATCTCAAGTCAGAAGACCATTACACATGATCATAGATAGGAACATCCAATGACACCCGAAACATGTGGTGTTCCTATTGGTGGGTCAATCCTCATGATCTCACTACTAGAGATCACCAAGTGCAAGCTTCATGAGAAGAAGTCTCAATTCTTATGAGCCCCCAACACCTGATGGACAGACATCTACTATGTCCAATTAGTAAGATGTATCTAGACCATAGAACATATATATTTAAGATTAATGTCATAGTATCTAGAGGTTATCATTATAGCCTGGGAATTTCTATAACCTTTCGATACGACAATTAATATTTGGAAATTAACATTTCAATAGTGGACGCATAAAAGTCTACACTATACTGGTAAGATGATATCATGCATACCTTACTATATACACAATATGGTAATCAAAAGAACATAATAGTTGGGTCTAGGGCACCCACTATTTCAACACAGATTAAGCAGATTAACAAGATGGGTTGAAATAAAAGAGTGAGATGCACCAGTATCAAAAAGTGTTGTCACTAAAGATGAAGCTATAGTAATGGTACCTCTCACAGTTGCAGGACCTGTATCAGCTACCTCTGGCGACTCTTCCACTGTGTGAAGAAGCTTCGTTCTGGATGCCTGTGGCTGAAACCCTTTTGTACGTGAATCATTTGATTGCCCCACAATATTTGGAGGTGCTGATGATCCTGTTCCACTATGCAGAGTAGAGAAGTGATGGAAGAATCTATGTAGGTGCCCTAAATGTCCACAAGAGCTACAGTTCTTGGGTGCCTCAGTGAAAACCCTCTTAGAATGTTCTGGATTCCCACACTGATAGCAAGTCAAAGAATCTCCTCCTGGTGCTACCAGAGGTTTGGAATGAATCTTCTATTGAAAACTACCATAAGGAACGTCACACTTGTGTTTTCCTTTAAAGGAACCAACACTGCCACAAGGAGGGAAAAGAACCTCCTTCAACCCTGACTTTCCTGCCAAGTCCATCTCAACCATCATTGCCCTATCTAGAACATCAGCATAAGTGGGTAGCTTCAGTAGGAAAACCTGAGAACAGATATCTGATCGAAGTCCCAACTCGAATCATCAAGCCTTCATCCTCTCATTAGATACAATCTTAGGAGAAAATTGTACCAGATCAGAAAAGCGATTTGAGTACTCAGTTACGGTTTTGTTGGCCTGCTCAAGCTTGAAAAACTCCATAGCCTTGGCCAACACCATTGATTTTGGATATAACTGGTTAGTGAAAAGAACCCTAAAGTCTTTCCACTCCAAACCCTCATGTTTCCTAGCCTTCACCATCATGTACCACCATCTCCTACTTTGTCCCTCCAGTACGAAGGTGGCACACTTCACCTTGATCACATCAGGTGTCTCCAAGAACCCAAACAGACGTTCAATCTTGCTCAACCATTCCTCAGCACATTGAGGGTCAGTGGAGCCTTTGAAAACTGGTGGCTTCTGGCGTAGGAACTCTTGAGAATGACTTCAGAGAATATCACTATGAGGATCTATAACTGGAGTCTAAACAGGAACTGGAGGTGGCGCCTGTACTAGAGCTTGGACAGTGCAAACAATCACCTCAACCAGACTCGGATCCACAATAGGACTCACTTGCTGAGATTCAGCAGTAGCCTCTTTTTGAATCCTATTATCACGTCTTGTCGGAGGCATGTTGCTACAAAACATAAAAAAGACATTTTATTAACACTCAAATAGAGTAACAAGGAAAACTATTCTTAATAGAAGGAAATAACAAGATTTGGATTCCACACTATCCAAATCAAAACATGGAAAATACTAGAACTAATCCACAAGTCGTATTTCCCTAACCAACCCTGGTGACTTAAGGTTTATTGCAGTGAGATCTGGCCAGGCACTCAATCACAACTACCTCCCAAGTCCCAACAAGAATACTCAAATGCATACTATCATCAAGGCAAGATGCTTAACCTTCCCTCTAATACCACTTTGTCACAAACCAGACCGGGTACCCTGGTAACCCGATAACCGAGCCGGCCCTGACATAGCCCGAAGGGCATTCTCGATCTCCATGGGTTGGCGACTAGCACTTGTAATTACACAACATGCAAGTGAGAACGATTTTTCCACAAGAATGCGGAGGCAAAATAAACAAGATAGTATGCACAGCAAAAGGAACTCCACTGGGAGTGATGTACCAGAATACAAAGAGGCATAAAAAGCCCAAAGTACTACAACCCAAGTACTAAAAAGGAAAAAACAGTCCCAAAGTCCCTAAGGACACAACTCACCAAGACCAGAGATCAACAACTGGATCCACCTCAAAGAGATCTCTTTCCTTTTCTCAATCCTGGAAGAAGAAAGTCTACAAACACCCGAAGGAAAAAGTAGGGTGTGAGCCTAATCCCAGTAGGATACCACCAAAAATTCCGTAACAGATTCCAAAAATAGATTATCCAAAGAAAAGACTTCAATTTTTCAAATAAACAGGTTTGACAATTCAAAGCACATTTTTAACAAAACATGCTGTATATTTTCAAATGATGGAAAATTACTTTGAGCAAAGGTTTTACAATGATGGAATATTTATAAAACAATTTCTTAAGCAAAAAATTTATATAAAATAGTTTATATAAATTCAGAAGGCATGAAAGACAGTTCAAAAGCATTGGCATACATTTATATCTCAAATATAAACAACAAGCGAGCGACATGGTCATCTGCCAAAAGGTGCGATAGTATTAACCAGTTATAGGATTCCATAATCTCTATGTAAACTCAGAAAAATGTGTATACACATGTCCCTATGACACTGTCCAAAGGAGACTCATCACTAACCCATCGGGGATGTGACCCGCCACAAGTATGTTTTATAACGTTGTCGTAGCGTAGAGTGTATCCAAATAACTCACTAACTACCTAAGTCTTGCATGTGATCTTACATTATGGGCGAACTATTTTAAGGATTCTTAAAATGCGATCAATCCCATTCTTCCATTTCAAAAGTGCCAAATTCATTCCATTTAAAAACATAATAGGTTTTATTCAAAAACATGTCTTTTTCACAAGATAAAACCAATGGGTTTCTATCAAATCATTTTAAGCCATTTACGTAAGTTTGAAATCCATTCAAAACCAATTCCATCATTACACAATTCATTTCCACAATTAAATTAAACAATTTAATTGAAAAACATTCCCATAAAATCCACAATTTAAATTAAACAATTTCAATCGACCAATTTTCCATAAACACACCCAATTCAATGGAATTGGGGTTTTCCCAAATTTCTATGCCAAAACCATTTCAAATATCTCAATTCAATGGAAGCAAGTTTTTATCAATTTAATTGAAAGAAACTTGAGCAATTGAATTCAAATCAATAATTGAAATAAATTAAGAAAATACATTGATAATAAATTTGGCAAGTCGGGACAGAACCACCTACCTCAATTTATTGACGGGAGTTAACCCAACAAGAAACCCCAACAACCAAGCGGCACAACAACGTAGATCTAAATCTGGATCTAAATCCTTAAAACCAAAATTAAGATCAAAGGGATCAAGATCTTGCAAAACTAGATCTAGATTCACAATCCTAGATCTATACCTCAACTCATAGGTTTAGATCCATGGAAACAAAGTAAATCTTCCATGAAAAGATCAAGGAAATATAGAGGAATAAACGAGATACGCAACGGGATGAAATCCACTTACTGGGAGGAGAGATAATCTTCAATCCAAGCCTTCAATCTCAAAGAAAGATGTTCATATCACCTTGTAATATCTCTAGGAGGCTTTGTAAAGACCTAAAATGAGTCAATCCTGAGCCAAGGTTGAAATTATGGAAGTCCCGGGGGTTCGGGTGGTTTTTTTTTTAAAAAATCGGAATTAGAAATCGCGTGCACGGTTTACCTGGGCAGAGGCGCACGGTTTGTCAAACCGTGTGCACACCGTGCGGTCCTCACTGTCCAGAGATGCTTGGTCTGCACGGTTTGGTCTCACGGTTTTTCAAACTGTATGCACACCGTGCGTACCTCTCTGTCCAGTGCAGCTTGGTTGGCACGGTTTGGTCGCATGGTTTGTCAAACCGTGCGCAAACCTTGTACAAGCAATTTCCCTTTTGTTTTACTTAAAAGTTCACCCAAACGCACCCCCCAATTCACTACTCCAAAATAGAGGTACCTAGAAACATCAAAAGTACCTGAAAACATAATGTGATGTTACACTAAGGTAGTCAGGGACTCTCTGAGGAAGATCATGCGGTCAAATCCCATTATAGCCCCAAGGTCTAGAGACTCTCTGAGGAAGCTCACTCGGTCAATTCCTCTTATAGCCTCAGGTCGATCATAGACTCTCTGATGAAGCTCACTCGGTTAATTCTTTCTATAGCCTGGAATGGTTTAAGGAAATTCAAACAAAACACAGACTCTCCAAGGAAGCTCACTCGGTCTACCCCCGTATAGTCTACAAATATAAAAACTCTCTGAGGAAGTGCACTCGGCCTATCCTCCTATAGTCTATAATATCCAAGACTCTCTGGGAAGCTCACTCGGTCTATCCCCTATAGTCTATAATGTCCAAGACTCTCTGAGGAAGCTCACTCAGTCTATCCCCTTATAGTCTATAGCACCAGGTTCTCACGGCCCCATGCCAGTCAGTGCATAATAATGCTATAAGGACAAAGTAAACCTACAGAGCTACTTGACAAACCAGTCTATAGAATAACAAGCATGTCAGAGAACAACACTCCATCCTACGGTCACAAGGTATGGAAAACAGGTATAACGGCCAAAGGCTGAACAAGACCAAAAGGCCGTAAACAGAAAAAGGAATGGGAAAAACATCCAAGCAAAGAAATTATCCTCATACATAACCAAATTACCTCTACACAAGAATACAAGAAAGGCAGGAAAACAACAGAGGAAAAACAGTAAACACGCAATATCCCGTTTAAGGGTATTGGTAGAAATTGCACATAAAACTCAAAGACTTTGAACGGAAAGGCGCAAACCACCTACCTTGATGCTAGGAGATCAATATAATTGAACCAAGAGGCTTGAATCTCCTTATAACATCGTATATCTCTGAAAATTCACAAAAAGTTCAACCCCCGATAACTTGCAAAAGAGGAGGAATTGGAAAATGATGATCTAAAAGAAGGAAGAGCTTACCGATATGATTCCAACGCAATCGATGATGATCGATTAAGAGAACAGATGGAGGCACGATGGATTAGAGAAGTTCCGGCACCGTATGGATTCTCTCGGTCGAACGAGACCTATAAGAAGATGACTCTGCTGGTCAGACGTGAGCCCGGTCCATTTAATGAAAAAAGAAAGTACACGACGTGTACTTTTGGAGTACACGACGTGTACTAGGCTTTTCTGTACTCCGCTTTAAGCGGAATCCACATCACCCCACACGACCGTGTGTGTGGCCCGGACACAGCCAGCACACGGCCTCACGCGGCATCGAAGTACAAGGCGTGTACTTCAAAAATTTCCAGAAACTCATCTTTTCTCAAAAACTACAGAAAAAGAAAAAACATACCTGAAACGAAGGTCCGGGTTCTTAAAAACTTCCCCCCTTAAAGAAATTTGTCCCCGAATTTCCCTAGCGAGGCGTGGAAGAAGAAACCCCGAACAGCTCCAGCCACTGCGATCGTACATCGGCCTCCCTCTCCCAAGTCTCATCCTGTACTCGCCCGTGCTGCCATAGCACTAGTACCAGAGGAACAGACCGGTCACGGAGAACCTTCATACTGTGATTGATAATCCAGATAGGATACTCCTCAAACGATGCATCCGCTTCGAGCTCAACCTCCTCAGGTTGAAAGACATGAGACGAGTCTGAAAGGTAACATCGGAGCTGAGAAACGTGGAAGACTTCATGCATAACCCGATACCTCTGAGGTAACTGCAACCGATAGGCAACGGACCCAACTCTCTCCAACACCTCAAACGGCCCGACGTACCGTGGTGAAAGCTTACCCTGTCTATGAATCCTCTTGTGTCCCAACCTCGGTGCGACACACAGGAAAACCTGACCCCCGACCTCGAACTCCAGAGGTCATCTCCACTGATCAACATAAGAATTCTGTCGAGACTATACCGTATCCATCCTCTTCCGAATCAACTATATCTGCTCTGAGGTCTCCTGAACAAGATGAGGTCCCATCAAATCTGCCTCTCCTGCCTCCAGCCAGCATAAAGATGATCGACATGGCCTACCGTATAAAGCCTTGTAAGGTGCCATCTGAATAGTCACCTGAAAATTATTGTTGCAGGTGAACTTCACAAGAGGTATATTCTTCTCCTAAGAACCTCCAAAGTATATAATGCAAGCTCGGAGCATATCCTCAAGCACCTGAATCGTACACTTGGACTGTCCATCTGTCTGGGGATGGTATGTTGAACTCAAAAGTACCTGTGTACCCAAATCCTTCTAAAGCCTCTGTCAGAACCAAGAAGTAAAACACACATCCCTTTCTGAAACAATGGAGTGTGGAACTGCATGTAGACGTACAATATCTCGGATGTACAACCATCCTAGCTCATCAACACTGAAGGTCTCCTTGATCGGCAAGAAGTGAGAAACCTTTGTAAGCCTGTTGATGACAACCCAAATAATATCATTCCCTCAAGGTGACCTTGGCAGCCCAGTCATGAAGTCCATCGCGACATCGTTCCACTTCCACTCCGGAATGGGTAACTGTTGCAAAAGACTTGCTGGTCACTGATGCTCCACTTTCACCTGCTGACAAGTGGAAAACCTCATGACAAAACTAGAAACATCTCTCTTCATACCTGGCCCCCAATACTGGCGGTGTAGATCATGATACATCTTGGTGACACCAGGATGAACTTCCCAAACCGAGGAATGAAAATCCCGCATCAGCTCCTCATGTATATCTACTGGAACCCATACGCGTCCTTGGAAACGAAAGATCTCATCCTCTCCCACTGTCCATCTAGGAAGAGGGTCCTCTCCTGACAAATTCTCCCATAGGAATAGGCCTTCTGAGTCTGATATCTGCCTCATCTATACCTGATTAAGAAGTGTAGAGGTAACGACTACAGATGATAGAAAGGTCTACCCATGTATGTCGTGCACCTCCAAATGCATCTCAGAGAATATAGTCATAAGCTTTTACTCACTACTGGCCTCCTGAACTTCCTGTATCTGAGTTCTCATGCTCAACGGATCAGCCATTTCATTTCCCTTTCCCAGCGTATAGGCAAGCTCAAAGTCGAAGGACTGAAGATACTCGACCCACCTGCACTGTATCAAATTTAGATCATGCTGAGTGAAGATGTACTTGAGACTCTTGTGGTCAGTAAACACTACAAAGTGCTATCCCAGAAGATAATGTCTCCAACAATGTAAGGCATGAACAACAACTGCCAACTCCAGATCGTGCATCAGGTAATTCCTCTCATGTGGTCTCAACTATCGAGACCCGTACACAACGACTCCATCTCCCTACATAAGCACATATCCCAGCCTGATACCTGAAGCATCACAGTAGACCATATAGCTCTTGCCCGGCTCTATAAAGACTAGTATCAGTGCTGAAGTCAACCTCCCTTTCAACTCCTGAAAGGATGAATCACATGAATCTGACCATAAGAACTTTGCCTCTTTCTTGGTCAGACCTGTCAGTGGTGCTGCTAGGCATGAAAATTCCTGTATGAAATGCCTGTAGTATCCATCTATCCCTAGAAAACTCCACACCTCAAAGATATTCTTCGGCTGCTCCCATGAAACTACATCTCTCAATTTCTCTAGGTATACTGATACACCTGTCTCTGAGATAACATGACCCAAGAAGTGAATCTGATCCATCCAAAAGTGGAATTTCTAGAGATTAATATATAACTGATGCTCTCTCAATGTACCCAGAATTATCTCAAGATGGGTAGAATGTTCATGTAGAGTGTGAAAGTACACCAAGATGTCGTCCACAAAAACCACCATGAAGGAATCCAAGTATGGATGGAACACTCGGTTCATCAGTGCCATGAAAGCTGCATGCACGTTCGTGAGACCAAATGACATAACCATATACTCATATAGACCATACCTGCTCTGGAAAGCTGTAAGAGGTATATCAGATGGTCTAACACACAAATGATGATAACCGGATCTCAAGTCAATCTTTGAGAACACTCGGGCTCCTCGAAGCTGATCAAAGAGATCATCGATCCTCGACAAGGGATATCAGTTCTTTACCATCAACTGGTTTAGATTCCAATAATCCACACAAAGCCTGAGGGTGTCGTCTGCCTTCTTCACAAACAGGACATGTGAACCCCAATGAGAAGTACTGGGTCAGATGAAACCCTTTTCCTGCAACTCCTCCAACTACTTCTTGAGCTCCTAAAACTCAGGTGTAGCCATCCTATAAGAAGGAATTGACACCGGTGCTGCTTCTGGCACGAGCTCAATATAAAATTCTACCTCACGCTTCAGAGGAAAACATGAAAAGTCCTCTAGAAAGACATTTCTGAAATGATCCACCACTGGAGGAAATTCTAACTATGAATTCCCCTGGTCATACAGATATAAACTAGCAATCTGGGCTGTAACTTCTCCTAGCCCATGATGCTCGGGTCCTGCTCGACTCACCGGGACATCCCACTCGCCTCTATGAAGAAAGGATCCACCCTATGATGATATGAAACTCACCCTGTGACGATAACAATCGACGACTGCCTGTAAGGGTACTAACTAGTACATTCTGAGAATGAAATCATAGCTCTTCATCTCTAGGACATAGAGGTCCCATAAGAAGTGACACCCTGCAACCTCAAGAGGTCACTCTCTGCACTGACGTACGTTAACCGCTCTAGTCCACAACGGTGTGTCTAGAGTCAAATTATCGGTAGAGGAAAAGATGCAGAGCCCAAGGCTCTCTATAACAGCAACATAGATAAAGCTATGCGTAACACCAGTATCAAAAAGAGCTGAAGATAAAACTAAGGCTACTAAGATCGTACCTAAAACTGTGGAAGGTTCGGGATCTTGCTCCTGATGGGTCTGCTCCACAGAAAATGTCTGGCCTGTACCACGGCCCTTCGACCCTGGCTGACCACTCTGAGATGATCCACTCAGCTGTCGCTGGTAACCTGGTGATTGACCACCATGGCTGCGACCTCCACCTTGGCCCGAACGGCCGGAATAACTCCAGTTCCCAGACTGGTGAGAAACTGGCGATGCATCTCCTGTATGCGGGGTCATAGAAGAACCCCTACCACCAGCTGTAGGTGAGAAGATCTGTAAAAACCGCTGAAGATGGTCCATCTTTCCGCAAGATCGACACTCCATCGGGTCTCTCTAGCACTGAGGCCTAGTATGCCCCCTCCTCCTGCACTGGTAGCATACTACCTAGCTACCCGAATATACATTCTGCCTACTCTGATCTCCTCGAGCAGACTCCCTGTGGTGCTTCCTACTATCAGTAGGAGGAACACTGACTCTGGATGTCGAACCACCCTGACTCACTACTCTAGAATCCCTCAGATTGCGCTATGTGATCAGCGCCTGGTTGACGATAGAAGATATCGAAGTCAACCTGAAGATGTTCACCTGCGAGCGGATGTCGTGCCTCAGACCACCCTCGAACTTTCGCGCAAGGAACAACTCATCACCTCATGGAATAGGCGTGAAGCACTGCAGCTCAGTAAAGAGAGATGAGTACTCTATAACCAAAAGAGTACCCTACTCCAGACTCATAAACTCCTGGCCTCGATCGGCCCTCAAGGTATCCGGGTAGAAGTAATCATAGAAGATGAACCGAAACTCATCCCAAGTCATACTCTGCTGGCATCCTGACTGCGAGATCACCTCACACCACCTCTTGGCGGAGTCTTGGAGCATATAGGTAGAGAGATTCACCCTATTCTCTAGAGGTATCTCCAGATGCCCGAAAATTGTCAGCGTGGCCTCTATCCACGACTCTGCAGCCTGAGGTCCTCCATCCCCTGAGAAAGTAAGAGAATGATGCTGCTGGAAAACCTGCATCAACTCTGCCATCGACGGGGTAGAAGGTGGCGCTCCCTGGAAGGTCTACATCATCCTCATAAAGTCTTCCCTAAACTAAACATCGGTGCTTGAAACTGGTATAACTGCTGGTGCCAAGGCTGGCACAACAGGAGGATCTGTAGGAGGTCCCTGATCAGCCATATCCGGTGTCTGATCACCATCTGGTAGCCGACGTACAACCAGAGGACGTCTCAGTGGCATAGATCTAAAAGGTCAAAAGCACACCTTAGATTAGGATTATCAAAGACTGAGAACACAAGAGTACAAGATGGGAACAGGAGAAAGAAACATTCAAGTTTTACAAAATACAACTACATGACGTGTATAAAAACTACACAGTGTGTTCTTTTAAGCCATTCACATGGGCGTGTACTTTTTCCACAACTGGTCGTGTAATGCCCCAACCACATGGCGTGTTGTCCCTACACATGACGTATACTTGAAGGTTTTCCCCGACCCGTGTTGTTCGTGACACGATCGGGTACTTAGGTTACATGGAACGACGTGTGATACCTGGACACAATGTGTAAAGTCAAAGTTTCATCCATCCGTGTCATTAGCCACATGGGTAGACACACAGTCACTACAACATGACTCGTACACACCATACACAGCATGTTCCTGAAGATTTTTCACAACCTCGTGTTTCTTCCCACACAGTCAGTGACACAGTTTAAAAACTACACGGTGTGTATTAATAAAGTACACGCCGTGTATTCTGGGTTTTTCCGGGAAGTAGCTTAGAAACTGCTCTGAAGCCCAGAAAACACAGAAAACAAGAGTTAAAGTGCCAAATTCCGATCCGTGAGGGCCCATACTCCCCGCAAATCAAGGCTTGGAATCTTATACAAGTTATAACAAGGAAACCAGGAAATGATCCACCAAATTCCGGTCCATGAGGGCCCATAACATCTCAAGAACCAAAGTTTTGTGTCCATCTAAGCAAGGTACTATACAAAAAAAATTTCTATCAAACAGTAGAGATTCTATCAAAGCATCTATCACAACAGCATGCATAATCTACACAACGTCTATCACAATAACATGTAATTTCTAATGTATCCTAGATGGCATGGTAAGAATGCATGACATGTGATTTCTAACAAGTGCCTTTATGATTCATGAGATGGAATACCCTCATCTCATTGGGTTGCGACAGAAATAGAACCGCAATAACAACAACGGTAACAACATAAAGCATGTGAATCACCCAACGGTGAAATCAAATCAACTTTAAAAGTGAAAACTAGTAAAACTGCAATAAACTAGGTAGTATGGATTTTCCCTGTACACGGGTTAGCTACTCTTGAGCACAAATTATTGCCAAGTACCTATTCTATCCTATCTCTGGTTATAGGCTCCAAACAGTAAGTCAAGAGAAAAGAGTTCCTCTGATACCACTTTGTAACATCCCGGTTCTGAAAGCCACCCAAAGGCACCCCGTACCCGGTTGGTCACATGGACTCGAGCGCATTTCCCCGAATGCCAGAGGCTGCCGACTAGCAGCAAGGGCCTTGGGTGTCTTAGTGGGGAAACTATTCCCTCATTGGCAGAGTACACATTAGAAGTAAACAATACATACAAGAGAGGAAGCAGTAAATATCCAACAATAGTAAACAATGGAAGACTAAAACAATAAACAACTGGAGAACACAAATATATATATATGAAATGATGCATGATACATTTATTTAGGAAAGAATCCAAACAATTCACCATGCTGAATACAATACTAAACCAAAGTAAAAAAGAAAAACAGATAAGCAACTCCTCAGCATCGCAAGCCTCAACTTGGTCCTATTATCTCTTCCTCCAATGCAATCAAGTACCTGAAGTAGAAGGGAGCTTTCCCTTGTCTATACCTGCAGCAATAAAATCTGTTTGGGCCCAAAAGCATGACCCAAGAAGGGTGTGAGACTAAATCTCAGTAGGAAACCACCCGAATATCTGTGCCTAACAGTCAGTGAGCATATCACTACTGGAAATTCAATCTTTTCCAACGATTTTAAACCGTTGGGATATCCACTGAAACCATTGGGATAGTATTTCCCAACGGTTTCACAGCCTGTTGGTATGTGAGGCATGGTAGTAGCTCTATACCAACGGTTCCTAGAGAACCATTGGCATATATGGTCTGAAATTAGTCTATACCAATGGTTCTACTTAAACCGTTGGTATATATATGTACCAACGGTTGAAGAACCATTGGTACTGGTGGGTATACCAACAATTTTCAGACCGTTGGTATACATTTTATTCCATACCGTAGTATACCAACGGTTTCAGAACCGTTGGAATACCTGTATACCAACGATTTCAAAACCGTTGGAATACTCTATCCTAATCTGTCCTGTATACCAATAGTTTCAGAACCGTTGGTATACTCTGTCCGACATACTCTGTATACCAACGGTTCTGCAAACCGTTGGTATAAATCTTATATCCCCAAAACTGGACAACCTACTGTAAATAGCCTCTATCCAAAACTGGAAAACCTACTAGACAACCTGTTGTAAATGACCTGCATGTAAACAGCCTGCATGTAAACCCCTAATTCAAAATATGTAAACCCCAACCTGTAAAACTATAAACCTGCACCTCTCCAATATATTTCCCAACCTGTAAAACTGAAAACCTGCACCTCTCCAAGATACAAATTTTTTGTTAAACTAATCTTTAAGTTAAATACAAAGTGTTAATAGTTTAAAGATAACAGTTTACAAAAGGTTTGATAAATGTTGAGAAGCTAATAGTTGGAGAGATTGAAAATCCAAAGGAAATTTTGGAGATATATTAAAGAAACTGGTTGGTTAATAGAGATTGAAAATCCAAAGGAAATTTTGGAGATATATTAAATAAACTGGTTGTTTAATAGTAACTAGGCGATCATCAAATTAAATGGCCAATTTATTTCCTTTATTTATTCCATTCTAGTCGAAAAATGTTGGTTTCTAATCCTATTACTCTAAAAAAGTCTGTTAATTCTTAGAAGGTTCAATTGCTCCTTCTTGAATCACTGAAGATTTATCCTTTTTAAAATTCCCATTATTCTTTGGATTTATGTTACCAACCCTTTTCCACTCCATGAATAATCATCATCTGAAGTCCCTTCACCTAAATCTAAGAATCTGTTCTGAAGGGGAACTCCATTGGAAATGGCTCTGCCGACATCACCCTCCTTCTAGGCCTCCGCTTCTTCCATGTTCTGTAAACCTGTATGGTATGCCTCTTTTTTCCCAACATCTAAGACAAAAATACCATATCTTTAGGTCAGAGATGAAGGACCATATCGCTAACCCACTGGTCGACCTCAAGCTACACAAAACTTGCAGGAGGTTTCGAAACATCCAAAGTGAAGCAGTCGGAGGATCTCGATTCCAGTGAAAGTCATAGGAACACTGAAAGAAATGGATTGAATCTGTTTGGTGAGTTCGAAACCACCGAGAGAAATGGATTCCACAGAAAGGGGGAAAAACAGATTCCCCCCCAATGATTTCATCCGTCTTCAAATCGTCCCAAAATCGAGACGAATTTGGTTAATAGACTAACTAGAAGTCACACATTTTACTTTTGAAGGTTGTATAAATACCGATAAACTATGGTTATAAAAATATGAAGAAAATAAGATGATCGAAAGAATAA
This sequence comes from Viscum album, assembly GCA_963277665.1. Lineage (NCBI taxonomy): Eukaryota > Viridiplantae > Streptophyta > Magnoliopsida > Santalales > Viscaceae > Viscum > Viscum album. The sequence continues at coordinate 595,142,245 of OY728134.1, read as the reverse complement.
AACACCTTAACGAATTAAACCTTAATATTTATTCCATAAGATTGATTCTTGAGGAATGTAAGGTTAACTTCACCTTATGAAGAGAGTTTCAATAAAAAAATATGGACAAAACATGGTGTAGTAATCACCGGAAGAAATTATGAAATGTTAAATTGAAAATAATTTGTAAGAAATAAGAAGAAAATATAGTGTTTAAGGCTCTGGAAGAAGATGAGAAAATGAAAGGAATAAATGTGTGATTACTTAAGAAGTAAAATTAGTCTTAGATAAATGCATCAGAATATGAGATAGGTCAAGTAGGCTATGTGTGATTTTGGGTGTGTGACATCAAGATGGATTTTTTGGACCTTTGAAAGTAGTACATGAATTGTGAAACCTGATATGGGTTTTGGAATGTAGGGTGGCTTTGGTTTTGAGGAAGAGAACTTGAGTGCTTGTGGTTTAACCTTGTGGTTGGATTCTAGAGGGATGGACATGTTTGGGTGCCTAGCCCGTGTAATGTATATTAAAATGGGTGGTACTTATACTTATAAATTTGATCATGAAAATAATAGGTGCTCAAGGAAATGTGGGTTGATGTGGTTTTATGTGAAAACTTTCTCTTTGGGTGGAGACTGTGCATGGGAGATTTGGTTTTGGTATGAAGCACATGGAGGTGCCTGGTTTTCATTAAATGAGAATCGCTTAGAGTGTTGGTGTTTTTCTAGTGTATGTGGTTACTAGGGGTAATACCAGTTAGAGGGTGTAGGCTGAGTTTCTTGAGTAGGGAAGAAAACTATGAGTAGGTGGATGAATGATTTTGATGTGATGATATTATCATGGGTAGGGATGCCCAAGACTTTTAAATGGCTTTGACATGTCCATGTAGTGATTGGTGACATCTGAAATAGATGACTGTTGGTGGTATTCATCGATAAAATCATATCATATAATTATTTAGTGACGATCATTCCAAAAACAATAATATCTTCATTAGAATAATGGGGGGAAATGGATATATGTCTAGATACCCTACTATCTTTTGGACAGATATGAAACATCTTAGGGGTTATGATCATGGAGAGTTCGACAAAGTGGTTGAGGTTTTTTGGGTGAGTTGATGATGATGAAATTTCTATGGTGGGGAGTGATGTATTTGTTGCAAAGATATAATCCTTGTTCTAGAAGGCTCATAGGTTTGTGGAACTGGATTTGGATTGGTTGGGGTGGCATTGTGATTGGATTGGTTGGGGTGGCATTGTGATTCTAGTGAGGAATCCTTGATGTGTGCAATTAGTTTTCATAGGGTGTTTAAATATAAAATCATTTAGGGTATATGATTGAGCCAATTGTGGGCATGGGATTGGGTTGTTTTCAAAAATAAATATGAGGTGTGGGTATCTGAGGTGAGTTGTTGCGTGCGGTAGGAAAAAAATGTGGTTTTGAGTTAGTAGAGGATTTGACTATTGAACTACACAAGGGTCGGGTATAGATTCCAATTGGTGGGTTTGGGTGGTTGTGTAATGCCTTTGGTAGTGAAGGCATTGAAATGAATCGAGGTGGAAACATGCTGACGAATGGAGATGGGTGCTCAAGGAATGAGTCAAATGAGGATAGACTGACTGAGGTTAGCACATAGTGTGGGTTCTTAAGGTTTCATGATACATATATTGTGTGGTTTTGGAAATGATAGGTGCATTTAGAGTTTGATATGTGTCTAACCTTTTGGGGGAGTGATCTCAAAAAGGGAATCATGTATTTAGAAAGAGCTGCTAAAAGGGATAAGATGTGAATTCATAAATGTGTTGGGTTGTCAAAATCTGGAATTTGTTTATAGAAAACTGAAAATCTGAAATATGTTTAAAAAATCAGGAATTTGTGAACTGTTTTTGTAACCTGTGAACTACTCTAAAAGTTTTAGAGTATGGTTGTAGGAAATATAAAATCGGTTTAAAAAATAAAGAACTTGTAAATTGTTTTTATAATCATTTATATGAACCCAATTAACCAATGAAATACAAAATTCATAATTGAATTCTCAATTGAATACATGCAGAATGAATTATGTAATGAATTATGAATTATGAATCAATAACACATACAAAATGAATTATATTTCATATAGAATTCTGAATATGTTGCATACAGAATTCTGAATTATATATAACACATATATAATATGACATACAAGGGGTTGGGGGTTTCCCGAGGGGTGGGGTTGTCCCGAGGGGTGGGGGTGTCCAGGGGTGAGGGGCAGTCCATCGGGGTGGGGGTGTCCAGGGGTGAGGGGCTGTCCACGGGGGTGGGGGTGTCTAGGGGGGTGGGTTATAAAAAATTAAGAATACATAAAAAATTTCATTTTCTATAACACATACACGATTGAATTAAGAAATTAGAAACTAATAACCCCAAAGTAAAGTATCAACAGAATCCGAATACGTTTGGTCGGTTTTCCGTATACCAGTTATTTTTACTTAAAATGATGTCCATTTTAAACAAAAGACATACACTTAGAGTGATACCGGCCACACCATTCCTCGAATTGAGGTGGGGTTGACTCTTACACGTCACATATGACTCATGGACCGTTTTCATAAAGTATCAACAGAATATGAATGTGTTTGGTTGGTTTTCCATATGCCAGTTGTTGTTTTCACTTAAAATGTTTTCCATTTCAAATAAAGGTGAGACAATTTGAGTGGTGTCGGCCACACTACGCCTCAGATTGAGGCAATGTTGACTCATACACGTCACATACGACCCATGGATCATTGTTATAAAGTATAAAAACAATCTGAATACTTTTGGACGGTTTTCCATATGCCAGTTGTTTTTACTTAAAATGATGTCCATTTTAAACAAAAGAGAGATAATTAGAGTGATACCGGTCACACCGTACCTCATATTGAGGTGGGGTTGACTCGTACACGTCACATATGACCCATGGATCATTTTCCTAATGTTTCAACAGAATCTAAATGCGTTTGGTTAGTTTTTCGTATGTCAGTTGTTGTTTGCACTTAAAATGACGTCCATTTTAAACAAAAGAGAGAAACTTTGAGTGGTGCCGGACACAAAGCGCCTCGAATTGAGGCAAGGTTGACTCTTACACGTCACATATAACCCATAGATCTTTTTCCTAAATTTTCAACAGAATCTGAATTCATTTGGTCAGTTTTCTGTATGTCAATTGTTGTTTTCACTTAAAATAATGTCCATTTTAAACAAAAGAGAGACACTATGAGTGGTGCCGGCCACACCGCGCCTCTTATTGAGGTGGGGTTGACTCGTACACATCATATATGACCCATGGATTGTTTTCATAAATTTTAAACAGAATCCGAATGCGTTTGGTCATTTTTTTGTATGTTAGTTGTTGTTTTCACTTAAAATGATGTCCATTTTAAACAAAAGAGAGACACTTTGAGTGGTGTCGGGCACACCGTGCCTCAGATTGAGGAGGGGTTGACTCGTACACTTCAAAAATGACCCATGGATTGTTTTCCTAAAGTATCAACACAATCGGAATGCGTTTGGTCGGTTTTCCGTATTCCAGTTGTTGTTTTCACTTAAAATCCTGTCCATTTCAAATAAAAGTGAGACGGTTTGAGTGGTGTCGGCCACACCGGCTCTCGTATTAAGGCGAGGTTGAATCTTACAAGTCACATATGACCCATGGATTGTTTTCCTAAAGTTTCAACAGAATCTAAATGCCTTTGGTCAGTTTTCCGTATGTCAGTTATTGTATTCACTTAAAATGATGTCCTTTTGAAACAAAAGAGAGACACTTTGAGTGGTTCCGGCCACACCACGCCTCAGATTGAGGAGGGGTTGACTCGTACACGTCACAAATGACCCATGGATCATTTTCCTAAAGTATCAACACAATCCAAATGCGTTTGGTTCATTTTCCGTATGCCATTTGTTTTTTACTTAAAAGAGTATCCATTTTAAACAACAGATAGACACTTTGAGTGGTACCGGCCACACCGTGTCTCGGATTGAGGCAGGGTTGACTCTTACACGTCAAAAATGACCTACAGATTCTTTTTTTGAAGTATCAATACAATCCAAATGCATTTGGTCAGTTTTCCGTATGCTAGTTGTTATTTTCACTTAAAATGTTGTCCATTTCAAATAAAAGTGAAACACTTTGAGTGGTACCAGCCACAAAGTGCCTTGTATTGAGGAAGGTTTGACTCGTACACATCAAAAATGACTCATGGATCGTTGTGCTAAAGTATCAACACAATCTGAATCCATTTGGTCGGTTTTCCGTATGTCAGTTGTTGTTTTCATTTAAAATGTTGTCCATTTCAAATAAAAGTGAGACACTTTGAGTGATACCGGACACACCGTGCCTCGGATTGAGGAAAGGTTGACTCTTACACATCACAAATGACTCATGGATAGTTTTTCTAAAGTATCAACACAATCTGAATCCGTTTGGTCAGTTTTCCGTATGTCAGTTGTTGTTTTCATTTAAAATGTTGTCCATTTCAAATAAAAGTGAGACACTTTAAGTGGTACCGGCCACACCGTGCCTGGATTTGACTGCGGTGTGACCACAACATGACCGCGAAGTGACCGCGGTGTGTTGGTCTAGTTCGGAAACATTCTTGGGGCATCATCTTCCAGCCAGGAGCGAATGGAGCGGGGTAACATTCCGACCGTCGCCTCCCTCCCCATTAACTATGGGTGAGTAATGTATCTAAAACTCTATCTAGGTATCATACATCAAATTTCGATAGGACTGCAAACCACCGCGGGGTGTCTTCTTAGAGATGGGCCAAATCACGGCGTGACCGCGGCGTGACCGCGGTGTGTTGGCCCGGTCCAGTGACATCTGTAGGGTAGCATCTTCCATCCAAGAGCGAAGGGATCGAGAGGAAGCGGGGAAACATTTCGGTCATCGCCTCCCTCCCCATTAACTATGGGTGGGTAATGTATCTAAAACTCTATCTAGGTATCATACATCAAATTACGACAATACTACGAACCGTCGTGGGGTGTCTTCCTGGTGCAGGGCCAAATCACAGCGTGACCGTGGCGTGACCGCGGTGTGACCGCGACATGTTGGCCTGGTCCAACGACATCTGCGGGGCAACATCTTCCAGCCAAGAGCGAAGGGAGAGGGAGGAAGCAGGGAAACATTCCGGTGGTCGCCTCCCTCCCCATTAACTATGGGTGGGTAATGTATCTGAAACTCTATCTAGGTATCATACATCGAATTCTGACAAGACTGAGAACTGCCGCGGGGTGTCGTCCTGGAGCAGGGCCAAATCACGACATGACCTCGGCGTGACCACAGCGTGACCGCGGCGTGACCACGGCATGTTGGCCCGGTCTAGCGACATCTGTGGGCAGCATCTTCTAGCCAGGAGTGAAGGGAGCGGGTGGAAGTGGGGCTACATTCCGGTCGTCGCCTCCCTCCCCATTAACTATGGGTGGGTAATGTATCTAAAACTATATCTAGGTATCATAAATCGAATTCCTAAAAGACTACGAACCGCCGCGAGGTGTCATCCTACAGCATGGCCAAATCACGGCGTGACTGCGGCATGACCGCGGCGTGACCGCGGCATGACTGCGGCGTGTTGGACCAGTCCAGTGACATCTGTGGGGTAGCATCTTCCAGTCAGGAGCGAAGGGAGCGGGAGGAAGCGAGGAAACATTCCGGTCGTCGCCTCCCTTCCCATTAACTATGGGTGGGTAATGTATCTAAAACTCTATCTAGGTATCATAAATTGAATTCCGACAAGATTGTGAACCACCATGGGGTGTCGTCCTGGAGCAGGGCCAAATCACGACGTGACCACGGTGTGACCGCGGCGTGTTGGCCTGGTCCAGCAACATCCGTAGGGCAGCATCTTTTGGCCAGGATTCCAAATAAATCCTATGTAGTTATACTTCACATTATAGAAATTGATCTTATGTTATAAAAAACAGACTCTTGATTTGGGATTGTGGTATGATAAAGATATATATATTATATTCGTTGTTTTTAAAAGTGGTTTTATTATAAAAAAATGACTTTATTTATCAAATGAAACAATTATATTAAAGAAAACTTATTCAATATATGAAATTAAATATAATTAAGCATAATTAAGAAAGATACTAAATTCAATTTAAAGCATTCTTAAATTAAAGAGGTTACGAGAGGGACTCTACCTCAAGGTGGAACCAAGCCGTCCACTTCGGCTCTTGGAGATTTCTAACTAAAAGCTACTGCTCCCCCACTGGGTATACGCACCTTCACACACATTCAAGGACACCTAGCCCCTATGCACACACCCGCATGGCCATGAGAATGTGCAAGGGGATCCTTACACACATGCTTATATGAATATACTAGTATCCACTCACCTGCATATGCATTTTTATATATATACATGGGCACACCTAGCCCCATATGTGTATAATCATTTCCATGGTTGACTATACACGTAACGGGGGAACCCACATACATATACTTACTTACCTATGCACATGCAGGCGAGTCACCCTTGACTTGGTGACTTGAAACCAACGAGCAGGGATCAACGCACTACACAAAGGATATTAATAACCTTAAAACACATAAAGGACCCTGTATAACCAGTGAAAAACCAACCAACAGCATTAAAGCCTTACCTCGATTGGCAGCGAAGAACCAAATCCACCCGAACCAACACAAAACGATCCAACGACCTACCAAAAACATAATATGGTGTCAAAAAAATTGAAATCCCCAAGATATATGAGGTTCGAGATAAGTAGTAATCATAGAATCTTACCTCGAATCAAAGCCAGCGGACTGAAACAATCTGAACCCCTTCTGGCCTCCTTCATATAATATAACTACTCCCTGTCCATAAAAACTAGTAAAATACCTAAGTGGACAATGCGATAAAGAAAATAAAATAAAAACTAAACTAAAACATACCTGTCTCCTGTGACTATACATGTCACTGCCCAACATATAAGAACCACAACACCACATGGGTCAAATCATGTTCCTGCAAGCAAGGGGGAAACAAATCCATATTTCAACATGATACTATCAAAAAGTACATTCCTATTAATTAACAATTAATCTTCCTATAAATGGTATATAATTAGTTTGGATCGAGTTTTAGCTTAGTTTGGTTTTGTCCAATACAAGTTTATTTGGGAAATTTCCATTAGATTTAGTTTGTCTTGTTTTTGTTTATATTATCTTGGAAAATTTCATTCATTTGGGTTCTAGTCGATCATGGAATTGTTGTTATGCATTTCGTATGATCCAGCAATGGTTTATTCATGGGGTGTCACATAATGATCATTGACCACAATAACCTTCCACCAACACCCCAATTATTATACTTTGTCCAACCAATGGGGTATTGAATAACCATGTGGGTAATTTCCAACGTATCACACTCCACAAGAATCATCCAACATTTCCTATTTTATTTATTTCTTTATTTGAGAAAGGAGAGGGGTCTTTCAACTTCGTAAGAGTGTTATCGAAGATAATCTCTCTACCTGTTGGTACTATGTTGCATCACTAATGAAGGGTCTTGTGGTGATGCATGATCATTATCATGTAAACCATTTAGTTTTTCCATGGAGTCGTTCATTGTGACACAGAGTCAAATGGTCGTGTTTAAAACCTTTTTTATGATGAATGTGACATGCCAACCAGATCTTGTGCGATAAGGTAGACCTATCGCCAGGGCTTCCATGGTGTCTTGCGAACTGCATGGGCACATCTCTGATTAATGAGCATGGATATTCTTGGTTAGGTAAAGCTACTTAGATTTTTCTGACCAGCTACACGTTATCCATCTCTATGAACCAATATGGATTTCCTAGTATATCATATACCACCAGTCTAATATTCTAATAGAACTGATTATCCATTGGTTCCTTGGAACCAACTCATTCTATTTTTCCCACAATGAAGTTGGAATTAGCCTCTGGGATGTCTAAGGCAGGATACCCCCCCTTGGGGAATGTGAGACAAATTTCTTCTTGTCATGGATGTATGGGATAACCCCTCATAGACTCTAGTTTTGGTGAGGGATATGCTCAATATCATGAAAGAAAAGTTAAGAAATGATATTTCTATATGATCACTCATCTCTTTTAAAGATTGGATCAATATTTTACTCTATCATAGTAGATCTTGTCCGACCGCTATACGCCCTCACTGGTTCCCTTCCCAGAAGGTCCACAATAGTGTCAGTTCATATTCGAAAATCATAAAAGTAGGAGAATACACCACATGGGGTTATTGGGTGAGGCTGTAAATATATATAATCCTTAGGATTGATGGTTTCATGGAAATATTTTTGAATGGGTGGTTTTTTCCAGTAGGGGATGTGCGTTCAGGAATCCAAGTTGGCACTTTGGTAATGACAGCTTGAGTGGTAGAGATTAGGCCTCTTAATATAGTCGTATTGACCCTTATAGGCCTCTATAATCTCTTGAGCCATATTCAATAGGAAAATATCCTTTATAGACCCAGTGGTCCTTTATAGTTTTTATTTGGATAGATAGGGGATCACCTCCATTGATACAGTTATCACAACACCACCGTAATCCCTGGTTCCTTGTTTCACCCCAGGCTACTATACATCTCTTGATTTGAGTACACACCATTAGGCCCTGATGAGGTTGTTGATATGGTGAGATGATCTGACCGTTTCTATTTCACACATTATCTTTCACCGACTGGGCCAATTATTGAAAATGGATATGACTCTCTTATTGAAAGAACATGCAAGTTATCACTTCAAGATGAGGTTCTAATCAATTCAGTTTCATTACATTTGGTTCATATCAGTTTGGTTTAGTTCAATTTAGTTCATGTCAGTTGTGGTTATATAGGTTTTAATTCATTATATTTGGTCCAATTTGATACATCATTTATGGGTTTGTATGGTGAAAATTTATTTAGTTAAACTCATTTGGGTTTACTCTTCATAATATTATTTGGTTTGGTTTCTTATGGTTCATCTTGGTTTGTTATGTTTGATGTCATCCTAATTGAGGCAGGTCACTGATTATGTATGATTCGTTTTGATACAACATGATATGATTTGTTTTAGATCTGTTTAGTTTTAATTTATTTTTTTGAAATATGCTAATTTAATTTATTGTAGATTTATTTAGGAATATTCAATTTTACTCTTTATAGGTTAATACCATTGTTTTCAAAGGCACGCGCCTCAGCGCGCCTTGACGCGAGGCGCGGCGAGGCGCACCTGGTGCGCCTTGCCCCCGCTGAGGCGGGGTGACCTCACCGAGGCACGCCAAAGGTGCACACCTCGCACGCCATCCCAAGAGGCACTACATCAAATGGTACAGTAAAGGTGCACATGGCTGCCGAAATCGGGGGGGGGGGGGAAGTAGGGAAATCGAGGGATGATAAATTTCTCGAGACTGCAAATGTAAACCATACCTAAGAAATAATAAAGCTACATAAATCGAGGTGAACAGAGTAAAGAAAATTTCGGAACAGGGTGACAAGAATCGAGGGTGAGTCACGACCGGATTGAAATCAAGGGGTGACAGAAATAGAGGGTGAGTCATGATCGACATGCAGTGAAGCAGTGAGGTGATCACAGAAATCATGGAAATTGTGGATATAGGAAATCAGGGGTGCAGTATAGGTGATTGCGGGGTGCAGTGCAGTGCAAGCGATCGCGGGGTGCAGTGCGGCTATAAGAAATCATAGGTCATTTTATAAAAAGTGAGCTAGTATAGTGTTAAATATAACATAACATTTAATTTGTATTATTTTAATTGGATTTAAGCTTTTTTTAATTTAAAATATTCTTGAAAACTGTATTTATTTATTTATCTACGAATGCGCCTTATTTGCACCTCGCTCCGCGCCTCAGGCCACATCCCCAAGCGGCCTTTGCGCCTTATTGCGCCGCGCGCCTTTGACAACACTGGTTAATACAATTAAGATTATTTTGATTTTTCCTACTTATATTATGTCTTATTTCATTCAATTCAGTTTGAATGAGTTCATATCGGTTTCATTTAAATTGGTTTGTTTCATCCTCAAGAATGTGTGTCATTGAATTAGTTATTGAGAATCTAGAATGGGTCACCCATATGTTAGACATCCATGAAACATCAAATAAACAGAAGTAAAAAAGATAAATAACCCAAATGAGATTAATATAATTAACATCAATTCAAAATTAAAAAATTCATCATAAAAATAAGATTCAATAAAAGTAGAATCAAACATACACTAGGCCGTGTTAGACAAATATAATAGCACATACCAAAATAGAATAAAAAAAATCAATTATACCCATATATCCATTGTACAATATCATGTTTCTCAGCATATCTCCACTCACCCATCAATAAAAAAACATGAGATGATTATACCAAAGGATTAATCTTGAACATATAACATGATATGAGCTACAACCACACACAAATAGATATGCAGGATGTAAAGTAGTCTTATTCATGCAATTCATACCTAATATAGAGTTTTCATAGACACATAAATCACTACAAGCACCAAATTAAATTGGTCCAAACAAAGAGAGAAGAATAAACCAACCTTAAATGGTGGCAGATGAAACAAGACTATCCAAAACACTTTTTCTTCGGCATCGGATGCCAAAACATGCCCCAAGCGACCTGAGAGAACCATGATACCCCCTAGAAACAAGGATCAAAGTTAGAATCAGGAAACCTCAAAACCTCTAGGGTTCAACCGAATGAAACTGGGAAACCGGAGAGAGGGAAACTATAAGAAATTGAAGAATTAAAGAAGATAAATTATTACCTTTAAGTACTGATCAAGAAACCTTAAGAAATTTGGGAGAAATGGCGGAGGAGAGGGAGCCAAGAGAGGGTGAGGTCATGTGGGGTGTTCGGCCATGGGGGGTCTCACGCGCGACTAGAGAGGGGGACGGGGGACGTCATCGGAGGGGGGAATGTCACCAGAGGAGAGGGATCCAGGAGCCGATAGGGGGAAGGGGACATCATCATCAGAGAGGGAGCCGGGAGGGGAGGGTTGAATGTTGTCGGAGGAGAGGGAGCCGAGAGGGGTTGGGGGTCAGGAGGAGGAGGTGGAGGTCAGGAGGTCAAGGAGGTCAAGGTCGGGAAAGGGAGGAGAGGGCTGGGAGGCTGAGGTTGGGGAGGGTTCGCATGGGGGGTAAAAAATCGAAAGGGATCCCGATAAAAATCAGAAATCAGTAATGTATACTGAAAGTTTTAGCAAAACCGTAGGAATAAACCACAATTTCCCAATGGTTATTATAAACCATGGGCATGCATGTGTTGGTATAAACCCATTTTACACTAGTGTATGGTAGGTAATAGTACAATAAGCAGTAAATAGTAACTAGTAAATAGGATGATACACAACAGTAAACAATCCACATGTCAACAAGCAGCAGTGAAGCAAAAAACTAACCACAAACAGGAATCCCTCTGGGAAGTAATCACAGCCATCCCCTCTGGTCCTATACAGGAAGTACCAACAACCCTCTAGGCAGTACAATCATCCTAACCCCTCTAGTTTGGTTATACGAAATTATAAGATTCTCTGAGGAAGCACACTCAATCAATTCCCCTTATAGTCTAAGGTAGTCACGGACTCTCTGAGGAAGATCACCTGGTCAAATTCCCTTATAGCCCCAAGGTCTAGAGACTATCTGAGGAAGATCACTCTGTCAATTCCTCTTATAGCCTTAGGTCAATCACAGACTCTCTGAGGAAGCTCACTTGGTAAATTCTTCCTATAGCCTAGAATGGTTTAAGGAAATTCAAACAAAACACAGACTCTCCAAGGAAGCTCACTCGGTCTACCCCCGTATAGTCTATAAAGCTCAAAACTCTATGAGAAAGCTCACTCGGTCTATCATCTTGTAGTCTATAATATCCAAGACTCTCTGGGAAGCTCACTCAGTCTATCCCCTATAGTCTATAATGTCCAATACTCTCTAAGGAAGCTCACTCGGTCTATCCCCTTAAAGTCTATAGCACCAGGTTCTCACGGCCCTGTGCCAGTCAGTGCATAATAATTCTATAAGGCCAAAGTAAACATACAGATCTACTTGGATAACCAGTCTACATCATAATAAGAATGTCAGAGAATAACACTCCATCCTATGGTCACAAGGCATGGAAAACAGGTATAACGGCCAAAGGCTGAACAAGACCAAAAGGTCGTAAACAGAACAAGGCAAAAGAAAAACATCCAAGCATAGAAAATATCCTCATACATAACCAAATTACCTCTACATAAGTATACAATCAAGGAAGGAAAACAACAGGGCAAAAACAGTAAACACGCAATACCTCATTCAAGGGTATTGGTGGAAATTGCACATAAAACTCAAAGACTTTGAATGGAAAGGCACAAGACACCTACCTTGATGCTAGGAGATCGATATACTTGAACCATGAGGATTTAATCTCCTTAGAATGTCATAGATCTAAAAAAATGCACAAAACGTTCAACCCATTATAACTTTCAAAAGAGGAGGAATTTGAAAACGATGATCTAGAAGAAGGAAGAGCTTACTTCTGCGGTTCCAACGCAATCGACGACGGTCGATTCATAGAACGGAAGGAGGCACGAGGGATCAGAGAAGTTCTGGTGCCGTACGACTCCTCTTGGTCGAACAGGACCTAGAAGAAGATGACTCTGGCGGTCAGACGTGAGCCCGATCCATTTAATGAAAAAAAGAGAAGTACACGGTGTGTACTTTTGGACTACACGGCGTGCACTTTTGGGGTACACGGTGTGTAATAGGATTTTCTGTACTCCGCTTTAAGCGGCCTTCACATCACCCCACACGACCGTGTGTGTGGCCTGGACACGGACAGCTCACGGCCTCGCGTTTCATCGAAGTACACGACGTGTACTTATAAAGTACACAGGGTGTACTTCAAAAATTTCCAGAAACTCCTCTTTTCTCAAAAACTCTAGAAAAAGGAAAAACATACCCAAAACGAAGGTTCGGGTTCTTACATATGTCTGCATGATGAGAACTAAGCCAATGGGAGGTGCTATTTATTTTGTTACGTTCATAGATGATCATTCCAAAAAAGTCTGGGCCTTTGCTTTGAAAACTAAAGATCAAGTGCAGGATGTTTTCAAGCAGTTTCATGTGAAGTTGGAAAGAGAAACAGGCAGGCAGTTAAAGTGTGTACGGGCAGATAATGGAGGAGAGTACTGTGGTCCATTTGAAGAGTATTGCAGGAGTTTTGGCATCAAACTAGAAAAATCAGTACCGAAGACACCTCAGCATAACGATCTTGCTGAGAGGATGAACAGAACAATTTGCGAGAGAGTAAGATGTATGCTCTCAAATGAAAAGCTGACAAACACGTTTTTGGGGGAGGAAATGATGACCACATTTGATATTATCAACCTTTCTCCATCAGTTACACTAAACTACAATGTTCTAGAAAGTGTCTGGATAGGTAAAGATGTTTTATACAAACACTTGAGAGTATTTGGCTGCTAGGCATTTTTTTACATCCTGAAAGATGAGCGGGAAAAGTTGAATGGAAAAGGAAAGCAATGTATCTTTTTGGGATATGGTCATGAAGAGTTTGGACACCGACTCTGGGATCCTATTAGTAGGAGGATCTTCAGAAGCATAGATGTGGTGTTTCTTGAGGATCAGACGATTGAAGATTTTGAGAAGCTGGAAACTGTAGAGAAGTCGCATTCTGAGGAAATTCTAGTCAGTCTGGAACCAGTCCCACCACCATCAGTACTAGCTATTGCGATAGAGATACATGAAACTGATGATACATCACTACCAGGTAATATGTCTCCATCTGCTGATATGTCTTCATCATATGATTTTACAGAACAGATTCCTCCTGAAGCACAGTTGAGGAGATCCACCAGTGAACGACAACCGAGTTGAAGATACTCACCAAATGAGTATGTGATTCTCACTGATGGGGGAGAGCCAGATAGCTATGATGATATTATTAGGAGTCAACAGAATATGGAATGGAAGAAGGCTATGCAAGAAGAGATGAGATCCTTTCACAAGAACCATACATTTTATTTGGTAGAATTACCACACAGAAAGAAGGTACTCAAGAATAAGTGGGTGTACAGAATTAAAGGATAAGATGGCAGCTCACAACCACGCTACAGATCCAGAATGGTTATGAAGGGATTCAGTCAAAATAAAGGTATTGACTTTGATGAAATTTTTTCTCCTATGGTTAAAATGTCTTCTATAAGAGTTGTTCTTGGATTGGCGGCTATTTTGAACCTCGAGGTTCAACAAGTAGATGTAATGACATGGTTCTTACATGGAAATCTTGAGGAGGAGATATATATGGAGTAGCCAGAGGGATTTCAGGTGAAAGGGAAATAAAACCTGGTATGCAAGCTTAATAAAAGTTTATATGGTCTAAAACAGGAACCGAGGCAGTGGTATAGAAAATTCGACTCATTCATAGAGAAAAATGAGTATAGGAGGACAACAACTGATCACTGTGTTTTTATCAAACAATTTTTTGAGAGTGATTTCATTATCTTTTTGCTTTATATTGATGATATGTTGATTATTGGTAGAGATATCACCAAGATTGACAGGTTGGAGAAGGGGTTGAACAAGTCTTTTGACATGAAGGACTTGGGAGACACTACTCAGATTCTTGGTATGACGATTACTCGTGATAGGAGCAATCACAAGATCCAGCTATCTCAGGAGCGGTACATTGAGAAGGTTCTTGAAAGATTCAACATGGGAAAGGTGAAACTAGTTTTCACTCCACTTGCGAGTCATTTCAGGATCATGACAAGTCAGAGTTCAACAACTGAGAAGGAGAAATCAGAAATGGAAATGATTCCTTATCAGTCAGCAGTTGGGAGTCTTATGTATGCCATGGTGTGCACCAGACCAGATATTTCTCACGCTGTTGGTGTTGTGAGAAAGTTCTTATCAGATCCAGGAAAGGAGCACTGGACATTGGTCAAATGGATATTGAGGTATCTCCGAGGTATATCTAGTCATTGTTTATGTTTTGGAAATGGTAACCCTGTTTTGGAAGGATACACAGATGCAGATATGGATGGAGATGTAGATAGGGGAAATCCATATCCGGGTACCTGATATCATTTGTAGGGGGAGAAGTATCATGGAAATCATGACTTCAGAAGTGTGTTTCCTTATCCACCATAGAAGTGAAATATATCGCGGTCACTAATGGCTGCAAGGAGTTTCTGTGGATGAAGAAGTTTTTACAAGAGCTGGGACAGATTCAGGAGAATTATATTCTCTATTGCGATAGTCAGATCACTATTAATCTTAGCAAGAGACCAACATTTCATTCCAGGTCCAAACACATCGATGTGCGATATCACTAGATTCAAAATGTACTGGAAGAAAGGTTGTTGAAAGTTGAAAAAATCCACACCAATGATAACGGGGCAGACATGATGATGAAGGTTTTACCGAAAGAGAAGTTAGACGCCTGCAAGGAGACTGCAGGTCTAGTTTCAGTGTGGAAGTCCTCTCTGGTGGGCGGTCAATGAAGACAAGCAGCTAGCGGTGGGAGTTTCTTCAAGGGTTGATGAACAACCCTAAACCAACCTTGGACTGCTGCTTCTTTTTATAACGGGATTGAATCCCATGAATTGTAATGTGTGAGTGATCCTCAAACGCTTGATCTATAGAGAATAATTGAAAGCCCCCCCTCTTCTCCCGTGGACGTAGGTACACTACCAAACCACATAAATAGTCACTGGTGAGAGAGCTACTTCATCTATTTATAGTGGAGGTACCAAATGCCCGGATGGGCTCCCCAGTCCCTGTTTATTTAATGTCCACTAAATAAATAATTATGATGAAATAAACTACATAAATATTATTTATTATTTTATCACATATATGTAATATATATATAATATATTACAATATAAAATCTGAGTCATTTAACTCGACCCTTCATTCCCACTTAATATTAAACGAGACTATTAAAATAATATTCCTTTGATTAATATTTTCCCCATATTTACTTAACTTGTAAATACATTTAATAAATAAATTCAATACAAATTATTATTTACTTGAATAAAATGAATTTATTTATTTATTGGTGATCAATAACTTGGAAAATTACTTGGACCCCGTGGTGGGTCCCACCATGTTTGATATACCTATTCAACTGAATAGGGAGGATTATTGAATAAACTATTGTATGTGACCCCTTAGGCCCTTATCTCGATAGTAGCAGATAAAATCCACAGACCAAGAGAAAAGTCTAGCAACCCATCAAGACCACTAAAGAGATAAGGATAAACATAGTAACAACTACCGACCTACGGACACACACTATGTAATATAATCTCTTTCTCTTTAGATATCTTATAAAGCAGGATGCACACTTGTGTCATCACCATTTTATTAATTTATTATTTGTTGATCTAACTAGATGAATTTACCTTTTGACTACCTTGGACAAGGATTTATAAAGGTACTTCCATCCTAAACAACAAGCCCCAATATATATTACTTCCAAAACCCAAAAGTGACAAATACTTTCTTGATCATTCAACCAATGTCATACCACTAATGACACACCCAACAATATCTATCTCCATGATTTCAATATCATGGTTTTTACCTTGCATCAAAGTACGCGATCAAATGGAACACATTGATAATGATTTCATGTCAAGAGACTAGTACACATGTTCATAGATAAGAATAAACAATAACACCCAAAACATGTGGTGTTCCTATTGGAAAGTTTGTTCTTATAATCTCACTACTAGAGATCACCAAATGAGAACTTTATGAAAATAAGTCTCAATGCTTATGAGCCCCCAACACCTGATAGTAAAACATCTATTGTGTCCAGTCAGTAAGATGTATCTAGACCATAAGACCTTTGTTTAAGATTAATGTCACAGTATCTCAAGGTTCTCATTATAGTTTGGGAGATGCTATAACCATTTGATATGATAATTAATCTATGGACATTACCATTAAATAGTGGATGAAAAAATATCTACACTATAATGGTAAGTAAACATCATGAATAGCTAACTATATACATGATATGGTAATCTATAAAGTACTATATAGTTGGTTCTATGACACCCACAAATATAACAAAATCGAGAAATTCAGGTGGTCATACCTCACATGTTAGTGCCATTCTTAAAGGAGATATTCCCCAAAGACTTATATATATAATATATATATTTCATGAAAATTATGATTTTCATGCACATAAGGGTATAATATTTTATATAATATGTAGTTGTTTCATCCCCAAATGCCACGTGGGGGATGGAATGACATGTTGTGTTGGTAGAACAACCTTTACATCAGAAACATACACCCATGTCCCTTTCGGGCGGGTTCTAATAGGTTTTATTCATGGAACTGGAAACATCCAATGGTTTCTCTATCCATGATAACTCATGGAACTGCTTTCTAATGGTATGTGATCATTGATAATCTCTGCCAATAATACTTAAGAACTCACATTGGTTGAGAATATGGGAGGTTGGTCTCATTACACACTTTTGGGGGGAATTGATGCCTACTCCGGGACTCTCTTATAGATTTAAGATATGTTTGTAAATCCTTAATTAATTCCCAAGTATAATTTAATTAACCCTTGAATTAACAATAGATTATTAGTATGCGTGGAGTTTAGAATTATCTGTATGTATTTGAAGTTCTTCATCAATGGAGATATCTGTATGTATCTGAGGTTCTCTATAAATGGCACCCTTTTATAAATAGATTAGTGATTATTTTGTCATTATATTATCCTGATGATGGTTTTAAGCTACTCAGTGGGAAGCTTCGAATTTTATCATCATCCAAGAGGACAGTAGTTGTTTTGATTTCGAGATCATACCCATGATATGAGATTCCTACGTATCCTTGTGAAAGGAATCAGAAATCATGTAGTTTGGTGCCACTTAATGGGACACATTATACCTTTCAAGGTCATGTGATAAGGACCAAACCATATACACTACTACAAAACATGCCTTAAACAATGCTAGCAAAATCCACTAATGAAGTCTATCTTTATTAGTGCTAAAAAAAGTACTGATAAAGGGCACCCTTTATCAGCGCTTTTTTTAGCATCAATAAAATAGAATCTTTATCAACGCTTTATTTTAGCACTGATAAAGGTCCACAATAAAATGAAATAAGTAAACAAATAATAATAAAAAAATTAATAATTTCATTGTTTAAATAAATATTTTAAAAAATGAATAAAATGAATATATATATATATAAATTTTAAAAATTAATAAATAATATATATTAAATATATAGATATTTAAAATTAATAAAATGAAACAATTAAACAAATAAAAATTTAAAATGAGTAAATTAAGAAATTTTTTAAACATTTTATTAATTAAATAATTATTGATAAAAACGATCACATTTAATATACATATATATATATATATATAGATTATAAATATTAATAAATAGTATATATTAAATATAGATATATAAAAATTAATAGATTGTAATAATTAAGAAAAAAATTAAAAATAAATAAATTACAAAATCATTTACAAAGTTATTAATGAAACAATTATTAATAAAAATGAATAAGTATAATATATATATATATATTAATTATAAATAGTAATAAATAATATATATTAAATATAATTATATATATATAATGAATAAAATGTTAATTAAAAACATATTAATGGCTTATTCATTTTTAATGTTGTTTGATTTTTCAATTTAACATATATCAAACATCATGTGTTACATTGATTTCACGTACATATATATATATATATATATAATTAATTAATTTTTATATACAAATTCACACACAAATATATTTACATAATATATAGAAACACATACACCAAATATTTATGTAATTTATTCAAATTTTAGTATATTTTAGAATTTTAATTATAACATGATATATTATGTTTTTAATTTGTCAACTTTAATTATTTATTTTTAATACTATCATAGTTAGGATATTCATTTTTAATATATATATTTTTTATTTTTGAATTTTATCATTTTCTATTATTTATTTACTATGTTTTAGTGTTTTCAATATATACATACATACATACATATATATATTTAATAATTTATATTTAATTAATAAAACTTATCCATTTTTTCAATATTTTTAAAGTGTACTCATTTTGAATTATTCATTTTCACTCAATTTTAAAATGCATGTGTCTAAGATTATATATCAACTAATAATGTTAAAAATATATTTGTAAATAAATATTTATAAATAAATATATTTATAAATGTATATTTACTATACATATTTATAAACTTATAAATTTATAAATTTATAATTATTATAAATAAATAATAATAATTTTTTAAATTAGTATTTATATAATTATAAATAAATAAATAAATATATTTAAATAATTATAAAATTATAATAAATTTATTTAAATAATTATAAAATTATAATAAATTTATTTAAATAATTATAATTATAAATCCTTTATCAGTGATAAAATTTTACCGCTGATAAAAAAATATATTTATCAGTGCTAAAAAAGCACTGATAAAGATCAATCTTTTTTAGTGCTAAAAAAGCACTGTTAAAATATATATTTATCCATGCTAAAATGTTAGCACTGATAAAGATGTTTTTTATCAGTGATTATCATTTTAGTGCTAATAAAAGTGATCTTTATCAGTGCTTTTATGAAAGCGCTATTAAAATTGTCTCCGATATATTTAAAAGAACCATAACTGCAACTCAGTCACTCGAGATTCTCAAGCTCTTATAGAACTCCTCTGATGCTGGCGTGACTCCTCTACGTTCCCTCTGATGAATCAAAGCTAGACTCCAATGTATGTTATTTTATAATTTTCCTTTATCATTGTATAGATTTTTTGGGTCCTGCGTTTTGCGTTTTTTCATTGTTCTTAACAATGATGAACCCTACATCTCATCTTCTTGCCACTGAAATACAATGAGTGAACTAGGGTTACTATCATGTTACATCGATACCCCAACAGTCATTACTATCATAATAAAACAATATAGAATTATCATGAACATCCAGTAAACAACAGTATAGTGCCAAGTTGATCCTCACATAGGATAAATATGGTCCTTAGATAGTGCGCGATATGATTCTCTTAAATTCTACTCTCATGCAATCTTTGTTTGATACTAAAACATCTCACTATTTTATTTCTTATCGTGTTGTGGATCATATGGGATTACATGTTGAAATGAAATCTTACGTGTTGAATATTTGAACACCTCTTGGACAAAGAGAATTTCAAGAATTTAATTGTGAAACATGTTCTATAATTTTCATTGAGGCTAAATTTTTTCTAGGATTTCTCTGTTCTTGAGATGGATATATTCCACCTTATTTTTAATGCATTTGTTAACATACTTCAAGATGTGCATTAATTATTATACTCGGTAATTTAGTTTCAAATCTTTAGATGGGGTTGAAAATAACTTTAAAGGGTATTGGGATGTGAATACAGGTACAATAGGACTATTGGTACTGATTGTTGGGAATGTGGTTGATTAAAAAAATATCCAAAATTGGAAGGTGAGGAATCCTTGATTAGACAAAATTGATGTCTAATGTAGGTGGGGATATATTCATTTATTCAAGACCATTAGAGTGGAGGTATTCCAATTCCTCTTAAATTGAGGATACTTTTTGAGTGATTCCATTAGTGTAGGTTGCTAGGACACTTTAATCCTTATTTCCTCTTTGATGTGAAACATTTCTATCAATGTGGTTAGTTGGGGAAACTACAATTGTCCTTTTGAGCTATTATTTCTATAAAGGGTCATTATATATGGTTGGTAGATTATTTATGGCTAATTAGTCTTTGGATGATTCTATATAGGGTTCTTCTATAGTGATTGGTACAATCCTAGTATATTATACTCTTGTCTACAGTCTTAGGACATAAAAGATTCTTATTATTTATTTATGAGTATCTTATATTTCATATGGGATTAATATTATAACTTATTCATAATGTTATTAACATCAATATTCTATATAAGTAAACATATGGAAAGATAGTAATCAGTGTCAATTTTATTTATGAGTATCATCTCTCTATCTATCTCTCTCTCCCTTACCTATACCTACACAATGCCACCCCTACTCCGTAAACTCATTCCAGCTTCATATGAGACCACTACGAAATGTATCTCCATCCACTATTGTGAAATAAGCATACGACACATAATAGTCATGGGAAAAATAAATAACTTTTCTTAAAAAAAGGACCACATGTTTGAAAAATATAGTTGTGTAAATAAGGATTCATTTTGGTAAGAGAGATATACAATACAATACACTCCATGCATAAAAGTCCACAATTTCTTGAATCTTGTATGAAAATTGTTACTATCTTGAACAAAGATATAATACTTCAATACTATAGTACAAATACCCTTCACCACCTTTATTAAATTTGTCATGATATGTTTGATTGTCTTCCATATATTGATGATGGATTGGACTCCCTCTTTCAAATTAGCCTTCCTCCCATCACTGTGGTTCCAAATTTCCTTGATGACATACCTACCACTTGTATTGTATTTATTAATCTTCATCAAAGCCACTTCCATGGATTTGAATATCGCATCCCCCAACATATTCTTTAACTATTTCATCCTTTCATCCTCCTCATTTACTACTTCCTAGGAACACATAAAATGACACTGAAAAATTAATCAAAACTTAATGAATGAATTTGTTTGGTTTCTTGATATGCAATTTCTTATATGACTCACTTAGTTACTTTATAAAATACTTCATTAAAAATTAATTTTATTTTGAGTGCGGTAACATTGGATCCTATTAGAACTCCACAGTTAATCATACTTGGATGAAAATACTACTATGACAAGTCACATAATCTGACTCTCGAAGGTATTCCTCCCACAATGATAAGAGCTCTCCACACCTATTTTTGGATTCATCTTTAGGATACTTTCTCTTTAAATCTTGGAGAAATGTACAGTTTTCAAGATCTCCCATTCTCCTCACATCAATACCAACACAAGTTTGTGTCTCCTCTAAGACCTACCAAAAAGGAATCATTTCAGAGGAAGTGGAAAACAATAAATTTTTGTGAGTGGAAGTAAATGACTGTGAGTGGAATTCATGTGGATTTGAATGTTAATTGCTTAATTTTTTAATGTAATATGTTAGAATTCATAATTAAAATTTTATTTAATTTATTTTTTAAGCTTAGTGGCAACTCGAATTTCATCTCCTGAATAGTTATTTCATTTTGTTTCTTGAGACTCACCCCCATATCTTTTATGTTTCTTGAAATACTCTGAGTAATAGTCATCCAAAATGATCATGGGATTACTTTTGGTTAGAGTAGTTCAATAAACATAGGTGGATTTCTACAAAATATGGTAGATAAATATCAAACAAAAAAAATGAAATAATAACTATTCGGGAGATAAGTCATCAAGGAACTTTGGAACCACAATTATGAGAGGAAGGGTAGTTTGAAATAGGGAGTCTAATCCATCATCAAGAGATGTAAGAAAATAAACTTCTGAGGATGGATTAAATTAATGTAGCGAATGTTAGTTGTATTAAAGTATTGAAGTATTATATATCTGTTCAAGACAATAACAATTTTTATTCAAGATCCATGTAATTGTGGACTTTTATGCATGGATTGTATTGTATTATTATTATTCAAGACAAATTAAATGTTTGACTACTCATGCAGACAATGTCTTCTGCACATAATGATGTTACCAATCCTGAGGAAGAAAAAACTATTGATGATGAAATTGTGGAATTATTAGGGGACCAACAACATGTTGATGAAAAATAAATAAATAACACAACATCATAATTATGATAAAATTATCAAGGTAAGAGTTCAGGGTATAAAATTTGAGGTTGGTTGGAATCAATGAGGCCAACCTATTAACCCCAACAAGTCAATGTTCATTAGTTATCTTGGGGTCACAACGAGGATAAATGTACCGATTTATATTGATTAATAGAGCCATGTACAACATGTAAGGAATTAAATCCTTTGGAAAGATATAACGATAATGTTACAATATACTTTCTCTATTTTACCAAACAATTATATAATGAAATGTTGATTTAATTTTCATTATTCCTTAAATAATTCATTTATTTTAGAATATTTCTGTAAGAAATTTGTCCTAATGGATGCTGGAATAGAGGTTTCCATAATCTTATTACAAATTTATATCTTAGGGATGCTGAGGGGAAAATAAATCCCCACCCACCAATTAGTTATGAACACATTATAAAGCAGGAAACATGGATTTCTTTTATCAATAATCGCAATGAGAAATAATTTCAGGTGCATTGTAGTCTATAATATATTATTTGAAATTATTTATTTTATCCAACTTGATTCAAAATTCTTAATTTATGAAATAACAATAGAGTTATGAAAATAAATAATGTGCATCAAAACCAACGTACCCTTATCACAAAGTGAGGATGGGGTACGCTTCATTAGATAAGAAATTGGTATGTATTTTAAATTAACAATAAAAGTTTAATTATATGATATGAAACAACTTATATATTTTTTTAATATGCAGATTGATGAATCAAAATCTGAAGCCACTTTTATCCCACATCATGTGCTATGGAAGGAGACTCATGTAAATAAATGGGGTAAATTAGTTGATGAAAACACAAAAAACATATGGTAATCCTGTGTTAGTATGAAATAATTGCAATTTGTTATGATTTATAACAATATTACATAAAAATATCTATTATTCGTTCATATTTTTTTATATGGTTTAGACATAATAATCGGAAACAACTATACCAGAAGAAAATACACTTTCAGTAGCTTTGAAGCAGCCTGAACAATATGGTCATGTTATAGGATTAGGTTTTAGAGTCTATCCTAGAACATATTTTGATAAGATAAAACCACATGAAGATAAATATAATATGATGAGAAAATTCCAGACACAAATAGACTCACTATAAGATATTATTTTGTGGTCTGGTTTAGAAGATCAATGTATAAAAAATGATCAAAGCTAACCGGAGGTGGAGTAAAGATCCACACATAAACCAAATGACCCCACTAGATTTGAGGCTATTCATTCCCCCCAACCTCACACCTTACCTAGGTTAATCAATTCTTTCATTACTATTTATCCTAAATTTGAATCAAACAACTTTTGATAATTTGATATTACTAAAACTCTACAGGGTACAATTGGTTGTGATTTGTATCTGTCAATACCCACGTACTACCATGTTGCGATGGGTACAATGTATAATATATTGGGATACCACCTACACAATAAATACCTCCTAAAATATCACATGATAGTGGGGATTGTGGTATATTATGAGCTGAATGCTAAGTTTCCTATTCCACTTGATGGTTCAGAATGGTTGAAGCTGCTATTGGAGCTTTCATAGCATGGCTGTCCAATATTATAAAGATACATGTGGTATGTATTTAAGAATTTTTTTTCATATGAAAAACATGTAACAATTTATTATAAAAGATTTTAAGTGAGGTACGATATTATAGATGGATAAAACGGTGGGGGAACATAAGGCCAAATCAAGAAAATCTAGTGAATCAGCCAAGAAAACAAAATGACCTTCCGAGAGAACCTTCTACCCACTAGTTCCAGAGAAAAATTTATTATCATTAAAAATTCATGAAGATACCACATTTAAGGATAAAACTATGTCTTACATTGAATATGAGGAAGAAATATATGGAGATTCCTTGATAAATGTAACTGGTCTCGAGACTCTAAACGAGATTCTCAAGCATGAATGGCTAGGCATCTCAGTTGTGATACATATATAAGGTACATTTTTATAATACATATATTCATATAGTGAGATAATATATTTATTAAAGTTAATAACTATTCATATTTTGTACAAAAATTTATATCACAACTATATAAAGGTAAGATCACGAGAAGCATGATTTGGATTCATTAATCCTTGTATCATTTCTACTTTAGAAGTTACTTTGAACGAGGAAGAAATTAATAAGAAAAAGGTTCATTTACTTGAAGTGTTTAATAAAAAAACATCATACAAAAAACTCTTTTTGATTCCTACAATGAAAAGGTAAAACTCTATAATATAATCACATAAAATCTATTTTTAATTTTTTCATTACATAATTGTTTTTATTTTTTTAGGATGCACTAGATATTAATAGCAGTCAATATGGACACCCCAAATATTTATTCTTTGGATCCAATGCATGGAAATGAAACTAAACTACCACACATGATGTGTATTGTGAATACTTAATACATTGTAATAAACATTTTATAGATAAACTTAGAATTATATGTTTAGTTTGTGTTTTAATAAGACTTTTGTTATGATAGGGTGGTATCTCAATAGAAGCTAGATCATGGCATGAATTCAGTGTCTGAAGGGATAAAGCTTGTGGATTACTAAAAATGAAAAAAATTAAGGTATATATAAAAATATTTAAATATCAAAACATTTCAAAACAATTTACTTATTTTGGTCAATATTTCTACAGTGTTTGAAACAAGATAATGTCATTGATTGTGGATATTATGTTTGAAAATCTATTAGAGAAATCATAAAACATGAAAAGACTAGTATACCACAATAGGTAGTTTCTAAAGGTAATTAAAATTTCATTAAATATATTTCATAATCATTTTTTGTCTATATTTTCTCAGTACCATCAAGACTTCTGAAAACCTATTTACTTAAAAGAAGAAATCAATTTGTTTAGGGATGAGTGGGAAACATACTTTTTGTCAGAATATATGTTGACAACAAATTTAGTTGATTACCTTCTATGTTTGTGATCTAGTATGAGTTATGACCTTCGAAATGTATTGGGGGTGTGAAGCATTAGTGTCAGGATGCTTATATATTATTTTTTATCTCTTTCTCAAGGTAAATTATAACGGAGGAAATCAATTTTTTTAGAAGCGATGACCTAAAAAAAATATTTTTTTTGGGAAATCATGAAGGCAGAGGTGGAGGCAGAGGTGGATGCGGAGGTGGAGGTGGAGGCGGAGGCGAAGGCAGAGGCAGAGTCAGAGGTAGAGACCGATATGTAGGAGGAGGCAGAGGTGAAGACCGAGGCAAAGGAGGATAAAAATCATTGTCTTGCAAACAATAAAATTGTTGTAAAATGATGTAGAATTAGGATCATACCGTGATTGTTTTTGATAATAATTGTTTAAATGTGCACACAACACTTTCCACTTAAGATAAGAGCCATTATGTAAGTTTTTTAGGTGAATTATTGAAATAATTTTTTCACCAATTGTCTTGATATTTTTTGAAAATTATCCATAATTCATTTTTGACATGTATAAATTAGTCTCATGTCAAACCCACACACGATGCCACTTGTATGGCTCAAAGTGTGTGTTTCCAGTTTAAAATGACATTTTAGTAAAAAAACACAAGTGATATACTCAAAATAAAGGAAAAACATTCTAATTGTTTTTATAATTTAGTAAAATGATCCAAAAGTCATTTGGGACATGTATAAATTATCCACACCTCAATCTAATGCATGGTGTAACCGATATGACTCCAAGTGCATCTTTTTATTCAAAATTGACATTAATTTTTATGAAAAAAACAAATGACATACTCAAAATTGAGAAAAAACATTTGGATTATTTTGGTACTTTAGGAAAATGATTGATAATTCATTTTTGACATGTAGGAATCAGTCACACCTCAATCTGATGCATGATGTGACTGTTATGACTCCCAGTGTCCGTTATCAGTTTAAAATTAACATTTTAATACACAAAAGTTTCACTCACTGAAAACTAATAAAACATGATCATATTTTTCTTGATAATTTTGGAAAATGATTATTAATTCATTTGTGATGTGTATGAATTAGTATCATATTAAACCCACACATTATGCCACTTGTATGGCTCAGAGTGCATGTTTCGAGTTTAAAATGACATTTTAGTAAAAACACAAAATTTCATACTAAAAACAGAGGAAACACATTCTTATTGTTTTTATAATTTATTAAAATGATACATGAGTCATTTAGGAAATGTATAAATCAGCCTCATCTCAATCTGATGCATGATGTGATCGGTATGACTCCAAGTGCATCTTTTTATTTAAAATTGACATTAATTTTAGTGAAAAAAACAACAGACATACTCAAAACTGAGAAAACATATTAGTATTGTTTTGTTACTTTAGTAAAATGATACATATGTCATTTTTGATGTTTATTAATAATTTTCACCTCATTAAGATGCACGATATGACCAGTATGACTCCAAGTGTCCGTTATTAGTTTAAAATTGACATTTTAATACAAAACATATCACTCACTGAAAACTGAGAAAACACACTCAGATTGTCTTGATAATTTGGGACTATATTTCTTAATTAATTTTTGACATGTATGAATTAGTCTAATGTTAAACCCACACACGATGCCACCTGTATGGATCAAAGTGCATGTTTCTAGTTTAAAATGAAATTTTAGTAAAAAAACAAAAGTGGCGTACTCAAAGTAGAGGAAATGAATTCCAATTGTTTGAATAATTTATTAAAATGATCCATGAGTTATTTGGGACGTATATAAATCATTTTCACCTCAATATGATGCATGATGTGACTAGTATGACTCCAAGTACATCTTTTTATTCCAAATTGACATTAATTTTAGTGAAAAAAACAACTAACATACTAAAAACCAAGAAAATGCATTAGGATTATTTTGGTACTTTAGGAAAATGATCCATAAGTAATTTGTGATATGTAGGAATCAGCCGAACCTAAATACTATGCACAATGTGATTGGTATAACTCTAAGTGTCCATTATCAGTTTAAAATTGACATTTTAATACAAAAAAGTGCCACTCACTAAAAACTAAGAAAACATTCTTAGTTTGTCTTGATAATTTTGTAAAATAATTTTTAATTCATTTTTGATGTGTATGAATTAGTCCATTGTCAAAATCACACACAATTCCACCAGTATGGCTCAAAGTGCATGTTTCAAGTTTAAAATGACATTTTAGTTAAAAACACAAGTGACTTATTCAAAAGAGATGAAATAGATTCTGATTGTTTTGATAATTTAGGAAAATTATCCATGAATCATTTGGGATGTGTAAAAATCATCTGAACCTCAATCTGATGCACAATGTGACCGATATGACACTTAGTGCATCTTTTTATTCAAAATTGACATTAATTTGAGTGAAAAAAACTAACATACTCAAAACTGAGAAAATTCATTCAGATTATTTTGGTACTTTAGGAAAACAATCCACAATTCATTTTTTATTTTTAGGAATCAGTAGAACCTCAATCTGATGCATGGTGTGACCAGCATGACTCAAAGTGTGTTATCAGTTTAAAATTGACATTTTAAAACAAAAAAGTGTCACTCACTAAAAACTAATAAAATGCACTCTTATTGTATTTATAATTTATTAAAACTATTCATAATTCATTTTTTATATTTATGAATCAGTATCATGTCAAACCCACACATGATTCCACTTGTATGGCTCATAGTGTGTATTTCTAGTTTAAAATGACATTTTAGTAAAAAAACACAAGTGGCGTACTCAAAATAGAGGAAGCACATTTTTATTGTTTTGATAATTTAGTAAAATGACACATGAGTCATTTTGGGACATTTAGAAATTAGTTGTACCTCAATATGACATACAGTGTGACCGGTATGACTCCAAGTGCATCTTTTTATCCAAAATTGACATTAATTTTAATGAAAAAACAACTGAAATTCTAAAAACCAAGAAAACACATTTGGATTTTTTTATTACTTTATTGAAATGATATATAAGTCATTTTTGACATGTAGGAATCATCCGTACCTCAATCTGACACACAGTGTGATTGGTATGACTCCAAGTACTCAAAACCAACATTAATTTTAATAAAAAAACAACTCACATTCTCAAAACCAAGAAAACACATTTGGATTGTTTTTTTATTTTATGAAAATTATCCATAATTCATTTGTGATATGTATTAATTAGTTACACATCAATTATACTAATGGTGTTACTAGTATGACTCCAAATGCACATTTTTATTCAAAATTTACATTAATTTTAGTAAAAAAACATCTAACATAATCTATAATAGTGTTTTTTCTTTTATTTGTGTTATAATTTTTATTTTATTTAAATTAAGTATTTTTATATTATTTTGGTCATTTCTTTTTTTTTGTTTTTGGTGATGCAATGTGTTGTTATAGCACACTACACCTGTTTTTGGTGTTACAGAGTGCTGTAACATGAAACTATAGTTTGCACCTTTATCGGTGCTACTAAATGCACTGATAAATATGTCCTTTATTAGTGATTTCTAAAATGCCAATAAAGGAATATTTATCAATGTTTCAAAAAGTGCTGATAAAGGGTTTCTTTATTATATCTAAATAAAAGCGTTGATAAATGGTGTCATTTATCAGCGCTAATAAAAGTATGCTTATCAACGCTTTTATTTGTACTAACAAAGATACCATTTATCAGTGCTTTTCTAATGCTGATAAAATCCTTGGTATTTTAACCACACTGAGGTTTTCAGTAATTTTATAGAACTGATAAAGGCCTATTCTAGTGCTGTTAAAGGAATGTTTTTTAGTAGTGATAGTTTAATGTCATGCGGCAAGGATGTTTGGGTGAAAGGTGCATAGTCAAATTTTGGTGTGGGAATTATGTAGAGGCGGACTAGAGAACCTGGAAGGAATATGGGTTCTTAGGTTAGGGGCATGATCTTACTAGGGATGATACCCAATAAGTATGGTGATGAAAGGGACCTAGAAGGAATATGGCTATTTGGGATGGATATGACCCTACCGGGAATGTATCCTGAAGAACATTTGGGTGAATTAGAGTGTTGGGTTTGGATATCAGTGAGGATTCCTATGTGTCCCCAGTTAGTTGGGAATCAAATCCCACACAATTAAAAATGGGTTGGGGATTACACTTATTAAGGAGGTCCATTTGTATGGATATGACTGGGGATTATACCGAATATGAGTCCCATTGAAGGTTTGGGATCATGAAAATGTCATGATCGTAGATAAAATCTAAGCCCATGTGAGTTATGGTGAAATGTGAGAAATAAGAGGAAGTGGAATATCTTAAGATCACACACTCCACTTTATATGGGTGAACGTATGCTGTTTCCTGAAGGGAAAGAGAGAGGGATTTGAACATTCTTATTGCCTCTTTTATTTTGGTAACCGGGATAGTCACATCTATTCGGCTACGAACTGGGAAGGAAAAGAGTAGAAAAAGTTACACGTCCTACAAGAAAGACTAGGGGATTACTCTAGGAGGGATTCCCTATGGCTGGATGCATGGCTTTGAGGACCCATGACTATGTATGCCCCCTAAAGAAAGACAAGGGGAACATTTGAAAAAATATTCTCTGCCAAAACTTGCATCTGTCCATATGGATGTCAATATCATAGCTAACCTATAATACCACATGATTAATGTTTGAATGTGAGAAACAATAGGAAGCATAATATCTAGAAAACCACACGACCCTTCTTCATCTGGTGGAAAAGATCGGGGTGATGAGAGAAGAAGAAAGGGCCTTGATGTTCCCGTTATCTCCCATCATTTTATCTTGGATAGTCATGTATGACTACCCATATGAATACAACCCATAAGCATGGGGAATTAGGATGGAATTAAGCAGGAGAGGTCCTACAAGAAAGGATAGGGGCCTACTCTAGAAGGGATTCCCTAGTCCTGGTTCCAGAGAAGAGAGTAGGATAAACCATTAACCCTCAAAGGGAAAAGAAAGTATGATCCTCTCGCTCCCCGCCTGGGAATATAGGTCCCTTGTCTTAGAGAAAACTAGGTAAGGAAATGGTCTTAACCCTAGTATCCATGATCTGAAGTTCCTTAACACTCCCCCTAAGGTCGGGGTCCTCGTGACCGAGGGAGTGCATGTCCACATGCTCCTTGAGAACCCTACCCATCAGGTAGGACAAGTGAGGGACACTGCTGACCGAAGAAATTCATATCCAAATGGGAGACACACTGGTGTGCCCACTAATAAAAATATGGCCTTTATCAGTGCTAGAAAAGGGCATTAACAACGCTAAAAAAAGCACTGTTAATCGAGGTGAAGATAGGGGGTCCCTTTTATAAGTGCTCATAAAAGCATTAATAAAGTCCCCTTTTATCATCGCTAAAAAAAGCACTGATAAAAGGGGCCTTTTATCAGCGCTAATAAAAGGGGTCCTTTATCAGTTATTTTTTTAGCACTGTTAAAGGACCCATTTTATCAATGCTTTTTTAAAAGCACTGATAAAAGTTAAAAAACAGAAGAAAAAATAAAAAAAATATTTTGGAGGGGCTTTAACAACACTTGAATCCCCCCTTCAAGAGCGCCCCACCGCCCACCGCAGCCCGCACGCCCTAGCCACTGCACCAGCCTTTAACAATGCCCCAACCTCTTTAACAGTGCTAGACATTATTCCCCACCAACGCGCGCGACCTGACTCCCCCAGGATTTGAACTCGGGACCTATTTTCTGCGCGCCTAAGCCTTTACCACTCCACCATATTGTTTTTCTCTTCATTTATTAATATATATTTTTATTTATATATATATTTAGTTATATTTACTCATATATATATATATATATTAACATATATTTAGTTATATTAATATATATAGTTATATTAATATATATATTTAGTCATATATATATATATATTCGTATATATATATATATTCATATATTAATATATATATATATATAGTTATATTTATATATTAATATATTTATTCATATATTAATATATATTTATAAGATCAGTTTTGAATGCATTTATAAAATATTCTTTTTATGTGTGTTTATAAATAAATAAATACATATATACAACACACACACACACACACAGACATATGTACACACGAAAGGATCATCATAGGCTACACAAATCAACAACGCCCAACACATAAAACAAAATCCAGCATTTAAAACATGAAATTGACAATTAAATCATGTCAACACATTAAATCATTCAATTAATGTAAAATTTACACACACAATTTCAATTAACACATTTCACAGTTGAAGCATAAAAAAATTTAAGCAAATGAAATTTTAAATACAACCCCCCCCCAAAAAAAAGATGTATGTATTTAAAATTTTCAAATAACACCTGAAATTATTATTTTAAATCAATAAATAAATTAAAATTTTAAAAAATATGATTTCCAATATCTTTTAAAAAATCCCACACCACATCGGTGAATTTATAATCATTTATTTTAATCACAAGAAATTTCAGAAATGATATAATAAATATGAGTTTAATTAACTAGTAAATTACCTTCAAATGTCTTTTTAAAGATAAATAGATGTTGAAAATTTTAAATCAATACAGAAATAAATTTTAAAAATTAAAATGTAAAAAACTGAAGAAAAAATACACGTTAATCAGAACGCGTAGAGATCATCATAGGCTTTAATTAGATATGTTTTAGAGCTCAAACAAACACCCAGATCAAAAGTTATGGTCGTTTGAAGTTTGAGTTACTTTTTCAACTTATTTTAGATATTTTATTAATATTTTGATTTTTTTATCTTTAAATTGATATTAAATGACTATTACTTGGTAATAATAATAAATTTATTAATTAAAAATATTTTTTTAATTATTTTATAAGCCAATTTCACTAAATATTTTATATATTAAGTGTAAATGTCTATTTATAATATCTAAAACATATTTTAAAAAATATATATTATATTTATATCAGTATAAATATACTTATATATCAATATAGTATTTTTTTATGATTTTTTTGAAATATACACTTTTATCAGCGCTAGTAAAATGCGCTAATAAAGCCCCCCTTTATCAGCACTACTAAAAAAAGCACTAATAAAGGGGGCCCCTTTAACATTTCTAAAAAAAGTGCTGATAAAGGGTGGCACTACAGAAACCCAGTTTTGTGGTAGTGGCCTCTTACCATGGTTTTTCAAGTCCAGAGGATTTGGTGGAGGTTTCAATTTGGTCGCACTTAGACAAGTAATCCAATGGAAGAGGAGACCTACCATTGGAGGCTTAGAATAGGGATTAGAAGGGTCTCGCATAAGTCTTGACTTAATGAGAAGGAGGTTCTTTATGAATGATCTAGGAGGAGTTGGAAGTGCTTCATGTAGGGGGTATGCTTTCATGATCTGTAGGTTCCTTGGTCAATGGACCACCTGGGAAAAAACACTCACGTAAGTACTTATCTAAGGAACCATGGGTCTACTCAGGTTTCCTTGGAAGTGTCTTGCAAAGGTCCCTAGATAACAAAGGGACCTTCATGATAGTGGTCATCAACTATGGGGAAGAGGTCCTCACGCATGTGTCTTTGTGTTTCAAACCCTGTAGGGTCTTGGATATCCCTATCCCCCTTAATTTCCTCTTCTATTGGGTTTTGGAGTGCTACCTGAGGGATTTTGGAGGACCTAGGTGAAGGGGCTGTGTGACCAGAGCTTTTGGGATTCTTCTGATTTTATAGTTATGAAAATGAGGAGCCATGTGGTCCTATTTATAGGCAAATAGGAGACCTTGGTCGTAGGAGTTTGTTTTCATAGGT
Source organism: Viscum album (assembly GCA_963277665.1). Lineage (NCBI taxonomy): Eukaryota > Viridiplantae > Streptophyta > Magnoliopsida > Santalales > Viscaceae > Viscum > Viscum album. Next base: position 595,108,632 of record OY728134.1, on the reverse strand, counting down.
ACCAAATGTAGGTACCCATCATGGGTACCACATGTAGGGGTGGGAAAACTCCTATGCTGTGCAGGGTTGGTATACACAGGTGCCTCGTGCAGTGGTGATTGTGCCTTCTAGGTTGCGTAAGTAGGGCCTGCGCCAACCTCTTGGTGCATAGGGTTGGTGTGTGTATGACCACCTAGGAAAACTCACTAATCCATACTGTGGGGGATTCACCCCCACACCCCTTATAGAGATTAGTGCCAGCCTATGGTCTTGGACCTTCAAGTCAGTCCCTTCACTACCATTATTGACCCCCATTAAAAATGGAGAGTTCGCCACAAACTTTTCGGCTTGAGTCAAGGATGTTTTAGGTTGTGATTCATATAATCCCACCTATCATTCCAAATACAAGGCCTACTCTTAGTGGGATGTACTCACCACTGTTCCATTGGATTGGGAAATGTTTATGAGGAATATTCATCCCTCAGTGTGTGAAAATTTTTATAGAACATGGAAATAAAATATGCTCCTTCTGACATAAAGATTAATTTCTACTCAAAATCAACATTTTGTGTCTAAGTGAGGATAACATCATTAATTTTATAGAAAAGTTCATGGAACACATTTCATAGTGTCAAAAAAATACCCCCTTAGAATTAGATTCATTTGGAATGAAAATAATATGGTTATATGGCAACTATAGGGAACTTTGACACATTCAAACATCATTTGGTGGGATCTGGATCTAACTAAACTATGAGAGTATGCTCTAATTTTTTCTTAATCCATGGGGCCTAGTGATCACAGTTCAACTGTTACTAGGCTCATATGGACAGCCCTACAAAATTTGTGTCTTATGTTTCATCGCCCTAATTTTTTTCCTAAGTCCAACACAAGGAAGACTTAGTTGGTAAGAATTGGATTTTTATTAGGCCTCCCTTTGCAAATTTCCATCCTAATATGTTTTATTCCTTTTATCTTATCATTGCTTAATTTTTTCCTAAACAATATAGAGCATAAGTTTAGTGAGTTGAGACTCTAATTTTATCCTAGGTGCCCTTTGTGGGTTTTTACTTGGTGAGTACAATGTATCTTTTTGTATGAAGTTTAAAGTTGTGCAAGTCGGACTAAAAATATTGGTGTTTTAGGTCAAATAGATTTGACCAAGTTTTTTGGAATGAAACCCAAACAAGGTGTTTTAACCTAGAACTTCCTGATATTCTTCATATATCCAAAGTATAATTTTAAGTCACAATTTTGTGATTCCTAGATCTAAAACATGATATGAGACAAGTATGTGAGGAATGTCCATATAACGAATTTGGGAATCGTTTTACAACACGACATTTTCCGGGATAATGGGAATAGAGGAGGTCACTCTTGAGGACGAATATACCACTGGTTGATAAGCTCGTTAGGTGGGAAAATTTATGCAAGGCCAACTGGGGTGTGTTACAACATAGTTAGAATAGAGGTCTCCTCAGGAATTACAAAGTTTTATTATCAATGGTATGGAAGTTTGTGAAGATCGAGATTTATCAAGACCATGAAGGGTGTTTTTTCAAGGGAAGGTATATGAAAATGAAGATAATATTTGTATTGTAATTGGATTTGAATGGGAAATTTCTCCTATGCTAATTTGGCTTGTGTGAAGGAGGGTAAATTCTATTAAATGATAAATGTTATGGGGGAAAGGTCCCTTAATGACAAGGATTGAGACATCATTCAGTTTAATGTCATGCGACTAGGATATGGGCTAGGTATTTTAACATCTTATGGCTGGGATATTGTTGTACAGTTTAATGTCTTGTGACTAGAAAGATATCCGACGTAGTTTAAAATTGTACAGTACATAAATTGAGGGATAAAATTTAAGTTCCTTTTATCTTTGACTAAAAGACTAGTATTTGACCATTCCATGGTGAATATATTGAGAACATCACACCATTATTAGGCATGAAGGGAGGAAAAGTCATAAGATTTAATATGGGAGTTTAAAAATCCGAGAAGTGATATGGGACAATTATGTAGGAAATAACAATGTATTTAGGGTTTACAATGATAGAAGTGTATTATCCTAAAGAAAAATGTTTCATTGGTTGAAAAACCCTTCTTATGGTTGACTTTAATCAAATAAAACTGGGGTGTATTACAACATATCCAAACAATGACATCATCTGGTTGATAGGCCCGTTTAGTGGGTGACTTTATGCAAATCCAACTAGGGTATGTTACAAAATAGTCAAGAAAGAGGTATCCTTAAGTATTATATATTCTATTGCTGATGACCAATGAAAAATTATGTAGATTTAGTTTTCCTTGCACACAGATTTTGTTTTATGTCGAGATAGTGACTAACTACAAAAATAGCATTCCATAACAAAATTTCCTAGTATTGGAGGGAAATGATTCCTCACATAGGTCTGACCCATACAAAAGGAATAGGTATTTTTTTAATAATGTATAGGCCCAAGATGTAGGATTTGAGTGTCACTATATATCTCTATTGAATGAGAATCAATCCATGCATAGTTCTTGGGAAATCATGCAGTTTAAAATCATGCAGCAATGAAAAATCATACAGTTTAATGTCATGCGATAAGGATGAATCCTGCAATTTAATGTCATGTGATAATGATGAATATGGTGTCATATAGTCTTGGGTCTTACAAATAGGACCATAATATTATGAAAATGATGAGTAGTATGTGATCCAGCCAACCAAGGATGTTCCGACATACTTTGAACATGAGGGAGGAAAAAAAGGAAAACCATGATTGTGGGGTTTCCCAAGTCAGGAGAGGTGATATGGGACAATGGCATCATTGGGGCTTATGGAGACATAAGAGGCCTATTCTGAAGATGAATATTTTAGTTTTTGAAAAACCATTTTTATGGCAGACTTTATCTAAATCCAACTAGGGCATGTTACAACATAGTTAAACAAAAAAATACTCTAGTAAATAGGCTTGTTAGTGGGTGAATTTATACAAATACAAATGGGTCATGTTAAAAAATATTCAAGACAAAGGTTTACTTTGGTATCATACATTATATTTATGATAGCTAGAGAAAGATTACGAAGATATGAAATCATCTAAGATTAGGAGTATGATGTTTGGAAGGAATATGTTTGAGTATAATGGAAGCATCTGGGCCAACATTGGCCATGAGGAAAAGAGTCCCTTGCATAGATCTGACTTGTATATAGGAGGGTACATCTTTGTTTCCTTGATGGACCCCTAGATGAGGTAACCGAAATTAGATACATAGGGGAGGGGTCATTTTTCTTTACCCCGTGTCTGGGACCAATACATAAATCCTAGGTATCACTATGTATCCCATTGAAATGAGAATAAAGCCTCACATAGTTATGGAATGAAGGTGTGGTGGGAGACCAACACTAAAAATATTGGTCATCTCATGTGAGATCTATTTTTATATGTAATTTTATGTAATGGAAGGGGAAAACCGTGAAGTTTAACGTCATGCGGCAAGGACCCATGGTGTGCCTTTTAAGGTATTGCACTGAGAACCATAAAAACTATATTATACACTGATATTCCATGTTCATAGGGAGTAACCTTACCGAAACTTTTAAGATAACTTGATCTATTCTCGGTGTGAGAAACAAGGGATGAAAAAGTTTATTCTTACCATAAAGAGACAATCAAGGAAAGGATAGGGGAACTTTGTATCACGCGGTGTATTGACCAAGATATAGGATCAAGGAGTCCCTATGTATCCCATTAAAATATGAGAATCAATCCATAAATAGTTCTAGAATATCATTTATTTTAACATCATGCAGTGAGGATGAAGGCAACTTGATGTTAAAGAGGGGTAATGTTGTGGCTAGACCTAAGAATAGAAATCCAGGCCTTACTAATTATCCTGTGATGGCAGGAATCAAGCCACACATTATTCTTAAAAAATGGTTTCTCACATCAATCAGGTTTTGATGCAGGGAGAATGGGGATTTTTTATTTTTTAGAATGATGGATAAGACCAATACATAAGGTCTAGGCATCAATACATATCTCATTTATAATGATAATCAATCCATATGTAGTTATGGAAGGTTCCCTGTGCAAGTATTTCCCATACACAGGGAGGGGGCATTTTATTTTGCCATAACTGGACCTAGGGTTAGAGATCAGGGTATAACTATATATCTTATGATGGTAGTAATCAAGGCATGCGTAGTTATTGAATAAAGGTGTGGTGGGGCCCCAACACTAAATATTGTGATTCACTCAAATACAGATCTAAATGCTATGAAGTTTCACAAAACACGACAAGTATGTTGTTATATAGTTTGATGTATTATGACTAGGATTTTGGGATATGTAGTTTAATGTCCTATAGGTCAAACTATGATGCCTTGTAGTTTTGGGTCATATGACTAGGACCATATAATGTTACTTTTAAGGTTGTTCATACATTAAAATTATGATATGTAGTTTAATGTTATACATCAAGAACATTAGTGTCATGTAGTTTATCATCTTGAAACATGGATGATATGCCATGATTTTTATAGTCATTCAACAAAGATTGACTATACAGTTTAATGTCATGCAACTGAGACGTATCGCTCTTTTGTCACATGAAGTAATTTTTGATAAAAATTGCATTGGTTTGGGATGTAATGTGACCTTTATCCCTTGAGATCAAGGAATAAGATTTGTTAAAGTGGAACTTGTGTATGGAATAAGGTTCTTCCCACTTTGGATTGAGCTTTGGAGGTTTATTTCCTGGTATCATTAGAGTCATAAGGAACATTAGTAGTTCTCCTTGGAGGAATGAAAATAGGTGGAAATTCTTGTTAAAATTTCATGCTATCTGATTTTGATGAATCTACAAATGATGTAAGGTGTGAAATATTCTCTCATCGAGTCGTTCCAGTTTATCTAGTAATTTCTGTGATTTCTCATCCATGGATATCCGATCACATATGGTAGCACGAAGTAATGGTAATTGGACCTCAATGAGCAAGATTGCTTCTATCCCATAAACAAGTGAATATGGGGTTGCATGTGTGGCAGTACAAGTTTTAGTTTGGTATGCCCATGAGAAATACAATAGCTTTTAGGCCGAGATTTTTTTTATCTTTATCCACCATCTTTTGGAGTATGTTCGATAGGGTCTTATTGAAGGACTCTATCTATCCATTATCCACTACATGATAGTGGGACGAGTGGTAGGATTTGATATTATACTCCTGGTAAAACTTCTCCACCTCAAAAAAAATAGAAATTGGTACCATTGTCGGTCAATATTGTACAAGGGACACAAAATCTAGTAATGAAGTTGGATTTCATGAAGCTGATGATGTTTTTGGCCCTAGATTCTTTGAGGGGTACTGCCTCATCTCATTTGGAGAATAAATTGGTTGTAGTAAGAATGTAATTGACCTGATTGGCTACATCAGGATGATATGGTCCTATGAAATACATTCCCTATATGGTGAATGACTAAGAGTATTTGGTGGCATGTAGAAACTCTAGAGGTTGATGGATGAAACTAGCATGCACTTGGAAGGAATGGAACTCTTTGGTAAAATTTATGTAATCATGCATCATAGTGGGATAATAATACCCCAACCTTCAGATTTTATTGGAAATATGGCACCCTAACTGGTTGGAACCACATGCTCCCACATGTACTTCTTTCATGATATTAGAAGTATCTTCTCTGTCGATACATCTAAGAAAGGAACCCTCAAAGCATCATTTATAGAGGACTTTCTAGTGATTTGGGCCATCATAAAGGGCGACATTGGTTGCCTTCCATCATATTTTCTCCTTTCTAGCTTTGTTTAATGGGAGTACTCAATTTTTAAATTAATCTATGATGATTATCATACACCCAGTGGTAGGACCATATGGTTTGGGAATAGGACTGATTTCATCAATATTTTCCATGTTGACATGATAAAAAGGAGAGATCATTTGGTGATGCACAATACTAATGACTGTTTCATCCTGATTTAGATCTTCTAAAGTCGTAACTACATTTTACAATGCATATTCCTGGGCATTCTATAATCATGTGACATGAGTCAATGTTGGTTTTGAGGGTAACTCTACCATTAACCCTTATACATAGTCAAGAAGGAGGATTAACTCTTTTTTTCGATTACATAATCTCTATTGATCTATTTTATTACCAATTCTGAATCTCCTTCTTCTTCTAAGTGGTCCACTAGTATTTGGAGCACCAGTTATAGTCTTACAATGAGTGTTTAATATTTTTCCTCATTGTTAGTACAACCTTATTACCACAAGAAGGAGTAAGAAAAAAATTCCTTTGCTGGAGAGATGATTACAAAACCCAACCTAACTTTATTGATCTTGGGGTCTTACATTATCTTCCATGTTGGGATTTTGGATGTGACATCAAAATAAATTTACCATGTTTGGGGGGTAATCTTGAATATATAAGATCTCATCATTAGGAAATTCAGTATTTAACAATGTTGTTTCTATAGATGGTTGTTCTAAAAGAGAATATTCCAGAGCTTGGAATTTCACTGATTTTTGAGGTGCAAAATGTATATCAAATTGCTGCTGGATAACCACCCACCATTCCAAACATCCTATCAACATGGTATGACTAGGGATATATACGATCATATTATTATGAGATACCAAATGGATATATTGGTGCTTCATGTAGTGCCTTAGATTCTGAACTGTGAAGATTAATTCCAAACAGCTCTTCTTAGTATCCAAATAATGAGTCTCAACATTGAGCATGGTACGACTGAGATGATAAAGGCCTTTTTCATTCCCAGCGTCATTCTTTTCTGCAAGGAAAGTGACTAGTGATCACTCCAGGTTCATCAAATATAGAATGAATGACTTTACTTCAGTGGGAAACATTATCATTGGTGGTCTCAAGAGATATTTCTTGAGGTTATAAAATTATTCTTGATAGTCATTGTTCCATTGATATGTTACCCACTTCTACATCAACTTGGTGAATATAAAACACTAGCCTCTAAGGTTGGATATAAATCAACAGATGTAAAAAAAGTGTCCTTGAAGTCCTCTAAACTCTTTAAGGTTTTAAGGATGTGAGATTATAAGGATATCCTTTTTCTTATCAAGGTCGTATTCAGTGCCATGACAACGTAAAATGAAGATGAGAAACTTTCCTGAGGTTACCCTAGAGGCACCTTTCAAGGCGTTCATTTTTAGGATACACTATCTTAGTTTGTTGAAGATGGTATCAAGATTATCCAGGTGGTCATAACACCATTAGGACATAACCATAATATCATAAACAAATCATTAAACAAATTTTCTTAGGAAGGGTTTGAAGATGTGACTCATGGCATGTTGCTATGTTGCACTGGCATTCTTCAAGACAAAGGGCTTTAACAGATAACAAAATAATCCCTAGGGGGAACTGAATGTGGTGTATTATTCATCTTATGGGTTCATTTGAAATTTTTTATACCCTGAATATCCATACATGGTGAATATGTCTTGATAACCATCCATTACATCAATATGTAGTTCCATGATTGGGATTGAGAAATCATTTTTCGGGCAGTTCCAATTGAGATCTCTGAAGTCAATGCAGACCCCAATTTGGCCATTCTTTTTTTATTTATCGAGATGATGTTGGATAAAAATTTCAGATATTGAATTTAATAGATGAATTAATCATTGATAATATTTTCCACTTCATCCTAAATTTTGGATGCATGAGTCAAGTGTGTCCTTCTAGCTACCTATTTGTATCCTTAATGGTCTTCAGGAAAGCCTAAGTGGTAAGTAGACACCTCAGGATCAAGGCATGGAATTTCTATGTAATTCTAAGAGAACACATCCCAATTTTGCTTCAGGAAGAAGGTATATACCTCTTATTATTCAAAATTTAGGGTTGCACTGACCAAAGTTGGTTGTGGATCTTCTTATGTACCCAAATTTATTTATTTGAGTTCGTCAACAGTGATAGAGACACCTTCCTTAAATAATGGAGGGGAATCGCCGAGGTCTTCTTACTATTCCTCTTCCTCATGATTTTCTTATTCCACTTCTTCCTTGATCTTATAAGATGTATGTGGTGAAGAAAATTTCTCAAAGTCCAAGGTGGAGTTAATATTTTGACATTCAGAGGACAAAGAAACAACTTACAACCCGGTTTATGAGATGAAAATTTGTTGAAGTTCATGGAATGGAATGAGGGCATTCTCACTCATGATTTCATCACTATCTGGATAGTCAAAGAATTATCCAGCACCATTAGGTTCATTTTCCATGAATGATATCATATAATTCTCTAAACATGTTCTTGAACTTGGACCCATCCCTTTAATCTAATTGATGGTCAACACATAATCTAAAGTGAGCTTCTTGGAGGGATTATTTGAGGCAATATCCTGACCATTTGGGGCATTGATTCAATAAATATTATAGATCATGATTTGTTTCCCTTCCCTATGATATAATCCTGCATCAATGTATTGCGATTCATAGGATTTAAATAGAGCCTCATCACCATGAAATATCCCAATTTGACCATTAATGAAATATTTGAGGCGTTGGTGGTATAGAGAGGTGATAAAAACATTATGATGTAACCAAGGCCTTCTTAACAGAACATTGATAGCCATATATTTCCAAAAAACCAGGAATTCCAAGTCATATATGAGATCCCCAAACTGAGTCCTAAGATTGATCTCTTTGAGAGGCCTCTGATCACTCTTGTCATAACCCTATAGCGTCAGAGCAGAGGGGGAAACATGATACTATTTGTAGCCCAGTTAATGAAGTATTCAGAATGGAATGAGGTTGATACCTGATCCATCATCAATAAAGACTCATTGGATATCAATACCAGTAATCCTACTAGACACATACAAATGTTTTATGTGTCCTTTTATAATGATGTCTTTGTCCTGTTATGTTAAAGAGATGAGCATGTGGCATTATGCAGGACCTATCTCTACATGATATAATTCTATAGTACTAACTTAAAATTCAAATTTTTACGAGATTTCCAAATACTCTAAAAGTTATTCCTAAAGATCTTTTAATAGATTCAAAGCATCTTGGATCAAAAACTTGGATGACACTAGAGATAACTGCTTAAAATTTCATACTTATGGTCCAAAGGCCTATGATTCCCAGTATGAGGAAACTATTTTATAGTCACTTTATAAACTAAAGTGATTGATATATATAATTTTGAGCTTATAATTAGATTTGAGGGTACTTCTATCCTTGGTGGATTAGGTCGACTAGGCCTTCTTGTGTGCCAGGGTTAATTGGGAGGTGATGCCTCCTCTAGTCGATATTCCAAAATGATCAAGTCAAGAAAACTATGGATTGTGTGGGGTAACTTTATTTCTCCTTATGATATCATGGGAGGGATCTCCCATGAGTTTCAACTTCATAGACGGTCTGAGCGGGGATGTGACCAGAGTAATGACTTTTGGCATGAACGCATCTTCCCCTATATCCTCATCTCTGGCAGCCTCTTCCCCTAATTACCCAATTGGATGTAAGAAATTTGGGTTTATAGTCACACTAATTATCCAAGTAGTTATCCATTAATTGTATACCATTAATGGATCCTTATATCAACCCCCCCCCCCCTCTGATGAGGACTCCGTTTAGTGGGTCTAATATTGTGGTATCGTTTGGCAGGGTGGTACTTATCTTTTTAGGAATAAAGGAATGAAGTCTGATAGAGTTAAATCCAAATTTTTACCTTGGTATAGGTTAAAATTAATATGTTTTATTCTTGTTTCTCCATCTATTTTTTTTTTTTATAATATATAAATTTAGAGTACTGAGCTATCGATGGAGTTGGGTATGCCGTAGCGGAAGTGACTGGGGGCATAGTTAGTTGTTTCAACTTTGCTCAGAGGATAGAATGTATTCAGTTAATCATATTTCTGACCATACAATCACTAAATTTTTTATACCCTTACTATTAAAACCCTTCCATTCATCCTCTTCATAGATATTGGTGTAATAAATGCATGCTACTTTCATAAGTGGCTTTCCCAAATTCACCTACCCAGAGTCGACTATCTTCTTTAGGATTTCTTTGAAAATAAAAATTCTTGGATATTATGAAAAATTATCAATGGAAGGGGAAATAATTCATAATATCTTCATCACCATCACGTTGGGTCTTCTTATTATTTGGAAACTTGATCAAGTTGTTTTCCAATGCTGATATGAAGTATCCAGGGACTTAGTTATTTCATAAAGAATAAACTTATTTTTAATCTCCTTAAACTATTTTTACCTCTACTCTATTTGATAATACTGACAAGGTGGGAATTATTACTAATGATTGGAATGGGGGACCACATGACATGGTGTGATTTTTGGAACTGGAGAGGGTCTAGGGGCCTACTTGAGTGTAAGAGTAGCACCCTATACTTTTCCTCTTCTCTTTCCTTGAGTATATGTAATTACTTGGGACTTAACCTTGGTTTGTGTGATGGAGTCTTCCATTATTTGTGAAATTAAGGAAAGATCTTGAAACCCTCTTTTATATTTCACATTTATGAGTGGTATTCAAAATTCATCCTAAATATTCTCTATACAGATTGACAAAAGGTATTTTTGAGGAAGCTGTAGCTTTAAGGAGCATGTCACCCCCTTCCACCAAGAAATGAAATATGAGACTCTCTCATTCTACCACCATTTGAAGTTTTAGAGGTAGATGAATATTGTATTCCATAGAATCAAGATAAATTGGAATATAAAACTATAATGAATATTTTCCCACCCTATAATTGACCAAGATGAAAAAATAGTATACCATACAAAGACTGTTCTTTGTAGTGATTTCACAAAGCAACTAAGTTTCACTTCCTTCTATTTTTCTGGGGTCCCCATAATGGGGTCACGATGAGATATGAAATGTGTCAAATTCTATTCTAGGAACCCTGATTCATTGAAAATTGGAAATTTAGGGTTCCCAAATTTTGTTGGAGGAAGAGTCAGATCAACCCATTTAAGGTAAGGCTTCTTTTCTGGATGTACCAGCACACACCCTTTATCCATGGCTTCCAATAAAGATATTAGTGACTCAATAGTATTTATTATACCTTGATAAATGTATGGATAAGTAGGATATTGAATAGGGGAAACAACAAGTAGATCTAACTTTGGTGGCCCTGTTGGCATCTTCTATGGGTAACTTATAGGTGCAATCTTGTAAGGATGTGCCTGGACTTGTTCTGGTTGTGTACCCAATGGAGGTAACTCTCGATCTACTACTACGGGATCAAAGTATATTGGTTTTTGGTAACCCACATTGAATAGATGTTTTGGATCCATTTCCTTCACTACGGAGAACCCTCTTTATTGAGGTATTCCAATTGTCAGTGCGATTTGAGGATCTATTTGGAGAAAATATCCAGGAGGAACATTGCCTTAGAGTAGTTCTACATTGAGTCTTCTCAATTCCTTCATCTATTTCTCTTATTGATAAAACCTTTCCTTAAGTTTAAGGGTTCCAACCTTTTTGGGGATTAAGTGAGGCATGACCATAACTTTTCCCGTTTCTTTTTTGGATGCTCTTTGAGGAGGTGATGGTGGAGCGGTTGAGGGAATGCCCAAATTTAGGGCAATAATATGGTTATAAGTACACACAACTCCTTCAATAATTTAAGTGTGCACAAAATTATGAACAAAAAATTTATCCTCTTGCTCATCCATGTTGGACTCATGTTCTGTAGGATCTATAAAGGTGGTGTTAATGACATTCACTGATGTGTAACACATTATAGATGCTTAATCAGTATCATTGCAAGACCACCTTTGTTTTCACTATCCATGAGGAATTTTTATCTTCTTCACTGATTCTCTTAGATCTATTTGATATATGATGATATGAAGGGAATATATAAACAATTCGGTAATATTTGTGACCAAAGAGGATACCCGATTATAGAATAGGACAATCTGGGATGATTCATTTTGTGGCATCCACCTTAATCGGGAGAGGACTGAATTCTGTTGAGAAGGAGGTTGTTGAGGTGAAAAATCCTCCAGGATTATGGGATAGGGTTGTTCTTTCTCTATTTTTATAACTCTTAAATCTTGATTTATTGACCTTGAAGGTTGTATTAAAAAATCCTCCACCCCTATGGGCTAGGGTTTCTCTTAGATTACTATGGATTCTACTGCCACAAATTCCTTCCTAATTTTATAAAGTCGTGTTTGAATATTGGTTGGGTTCATCATTTGATTTTCAATCAAACCATCCACTTCTTAAAACCGTTGCACTATCTATGACATATGTACTATCTGTTGATTGACTTATCTTAAGAGGGAATCTTGATCAATATTTCCAGATACCTGATGAAAATTTATTTCAATGGTTTTCTCTCTTCTGGCTCAATGTTAGTGAGAATCGGTTGGGGACTATTTTTGTTGAGCATATTGTTGGTTGTGAAGAGTGTCCATTTATTTAATCCAACATGATGCTTTTAAATTTCATGATTCTAGCTTTGGCGGGCTTTGCTGATTAGGGTGCATGGTGAAATGTAATTATCAGTGTCCACCCCATCCCCTAATATAAACACTGCATGGGGTATCTATGGTTGTATGATGCAATAATTTTAACACGTTGATGCATGAAAACTTAAGGGATCCTTGCTGTCTCCCCAATTTTGGATGTTGTGCAGCTAGAAGAGATTCCAAGTAAATTTGGCATTTCATCCCTCCTATTAACTTGATATGATTTTGATACCCTACATAGGGTAATACTATTTCTATTAAGTGATTAAGAGTGTTATATATATCAAGGAAGATGTCATGCACACAATCTTACAACAATGCCTCTGGAATGTTGAACTGAGGAGTGGCTAATGGAAAAAAAACATAACTATGGAATCATCTTTAGCCAATTGTTTAATCATGTTCAATGTGTCTTCTTCATATTTCTCTAGAGTCTCCTTATCCCAGTCAAACCAAAGTGGATGCTTCCCTATGTCCTTATCATAAGTAGTGAGACGGGTGGGGAGTTCCTCTATTACATTGGAAGAAAGGCCATCCAGGGGTGGTTCAAAGAGTGACCGTCACCTTGGGATGTCTTTTGGATGATAAAATATTTCACTTTTTGATGAAAAGGAATTGATCACGATTTACCTCATTTTACAAAGTGCCTCACAGTAGGAGGGATTTCTCATCATTAAATCACCAAGGGGAGGACCCTATTGATTAAGTGAAACATTATTGTGAAGATAATGTTCACATCAAATTCCATAATGGGGAGGACTACCATAGTGTCTTGATGTCTGACTATAAGGAGAATCCCTGCAGTATGTACCCTAGGAAGGAACTTCAAGGTGGATAACAGTAAGGGGAAGACCCTCTCACTGTTTGATCTTCTGGTCACATAGAGGGCTGACATGGATCTTATCAGGATATAGGATCTCAGGATTGATCATACTATGAACATGAATTAGGCATTCATTGTGATGTTTCTAGAAGGGTCCTTCTAAATTACTGCTACTATCCTCATGATTTGGTAATAGGAGAGTAGAATCTTGATCTACCACATATAAATGTCTGAGGGCTTCAAGAACTCCAATATTAGGCAGAGTGGGATCATATATTGTCTCTTCATTTTCCAATTGTCTATGGTGGTGCTTCTTTTTGGATGCCTTCTGGTGATAAAAAGGGGCCACTTTCTGGGGAAAGTGGTTTTTAGGTACGAAATCTTTTTTGAATAGATCCCGTATTACTATCGGAACTTTCCAGTAGGATTCTGAAAATTTGGCAGTGGTTTGTTCCTAACTTGGAGTGTCTATTAGAATAGGATGATTACCTCTAGTTGGAATGGGGGTATATACCTGATCTAGTTTTCCATATACCATGGGGGAGTTTTTACTACAACCCTCTTGGATGGGATCAGAGGTGTTTGTCTAGTCCAGGGTAACATTCTGATGAGTCAACCCATTTTAAGGGATGAAGTTGTGTATCCACCCCTTTGCCACTACTTCCATCATCATGATATATTTTAAGGTCTGTAGGATGTGAGAAGGAAATTTCTCCTAACCTTTAACCATTTTTAATATGTTTTTGGTGATTTCAGCAGCTGGAACAAGGATATATTCCCATTCCATGGTTAGATCATGGTTGAGTGCCTGCTCCTACCCTCTATTTCCTACTAGTGGAAACTGATAGTATTGAGGTGTGGGGGAAGAGATTTGGATATACACCTTGTTTGTCACTTGGACATTTCACCCAACCTCTCTATCTAATTATAGACAAGACTGATGGTAGAATTGATTAGTGTGGTAAAATATGTGCATATGCTCATAGTTTTCTTTAGAATTTTATTGATGAGATTCTTTAGACACCGCCAGACTAGTTTTCTAGAAGGTTTGGTTGACCTGGGTAGGTGTTAGGGCCGGATTATGGATTTTTGAAAAATTTGATAGGTGGGATTTCTGGGCGCGGGTTGATGTTTGTGCCTGCTCTCCATTTGGCACCATATTTTTCTGGTGGACTTATTTGGATGCTGCCATATGAGTCTGCTAGAAGGATTTATTAGTGTGAGAAGGTGTGTGTTCTTGCTCATCATTTTCTACCAAATGTGATTGGAGGGATTATATGGATGGGGAAGAGGTTTGGACCTACTCCCTATTAAACAGTTACTGCCATTGACAGGTCGTCTTGCATGCTCGATTCTAGATGACCTGGGCCAGACTTCCAAGGATGAAACCCTCATCACGCTTAGGGTTCACTGCCACGAGGCATTGGTGGCATCAACTATTTCCAGGAGACCTTTGTAAGGACCCTATGTCTACTGGGTGGGGCCATTAGTGTAATCTTAGTCTACCTTCCTAATATAAAGTAGGATCTTATTATTGTGTTCTGGGGATAAAATATTGAAACGGTTTGAGATAGCGACCGGTGTTGTCTTCTTCTGGACCACTGGCTGTCGATGAGTGCATGAATGGTGGGGATTTATAAGTTGGAGGGCCTGGTGGGAAACCTCTAGGGTCGAGATGGTACCATTCTAGTGGCACTACCAGACCAGTGTGTTTGAGACCCAACACCAAATACACTAGTCTGGATATGTTGTCTTCTTCTTGGATGAGGGACTAACATGAACAATAGCCAAGGAATATGTCTGTGAAAGATTCTATGACACCATTTGGATTTAAGGGAGATCTTTTTAGGAGTTTTTGAGATTTGGATGAAAAAAAACAAGAAAACCCCATCAAAGTAGCATCTCAATATATAAAAACATGCACGATTGATTTTCTTGTCTGGACCTCTTCCATTTTGAGAGAAAAAGGGGACTGACAGGTGGTTTAAACCTTTATCTTGGTTAAGGATTCACGTCATATTCACCATTTTTGTTTCATCCCCAAATTCCATGCGGGGGTTGGAATGGAGTGTTGTGGTGTTGGTATAATAACCTTTACATCATACACATACACCCACTTCCATTTCAGGAAGTTTCCAATGGGTTTTATTCATGGAATCAGAAACAACCAACAATTTCTATATCCGTGATAACTCATGGACTTGGTTTCCAAAGGCAGGTGCTCATTTGGAAGCTTGTCCAATGATACTTAAGAACTCACATTGGTTGATAATATGAGAGGTTGGGCTCATCACACCCTTTTGGGGGGAATTTTTTTCTACTCCAGGAATCTATTATAGATTTAATATTTGTTTGTGAATACTTCATTAATTCCCAAGTATAACGTAAGTCACCCTTGAATTAAAAATTGATTATTATCATGTGTGGAGATTAAAGTCATCTATATGTATATTAAGTTCTTCATTAATAGAGATATATCTATGTATTTTAGGTTCTCCATTAATGGTACCCTTTTATAAATGTATTAGATATTTTTTTTTGTCTATTATCATGATACCAGTTTTAAACCATACAGTAGGGAACTCTAGATTTCATCATCATCCAAGAAGACAAGAGTTATTTGATGTCAGGATCAAGCCCATGAGATGGGATTCATACATATCCTCATGAAAGGAATCATAACCCATATATTTCGGTGCCACTTAATAAGAAACATAATGCATTTTAAGGCCATGTGATAAGGACAAAATCATGCAGTTTAATGTCATATGACAAGGTTGTTTGGGTGAAAGGTTCCTAGCCAAATTTTAGTGTGAGACTTATGCTAAGACGGACCCGGGAAGCAGTAAGGGACATGGGATCCCAAGTTTGGGGAATGATATTATTGGGGATGCGACCCAATATGGATTGTGATTAAAGGGAACTGGGAGGAGTATAACCCTCTGAGTTGGATATAACCCTACTGAGAATGTATCTCGGAGAACATTAGGGTGAATTTGAGTGTCGGTTTTGGACCTTAGAGAGGATTACTACGTATCCCCAGTTAGTTAATAATCAAATACCATATAGTTTGAAATGGGTTTGGGATTAAACCTATGAATGAGGCCTATTTGGATGGATATGATTGGGGCTTATACCAAATAGGATGCCCATTCAAGTTTTGGGATCGTGGAAATTTCTTGATTGTAGATAACCTCTAAGACCATGTGAGTCATGCTTGAATGTAAGAAACAAGATTAATTTGAAGATTTGAAGATCACACGTTCCACTTTCCACTGGTGGATGGATGTTGGAGCTCTAAGGGAAAGAGAGAGGGATTTGAATATGCATGTCTCCTCTTTTATTTTGTTAACTGGGATAGTCACATATATCTGGCTACAATCCATGCAGAAGAAGAGGATAAAAAGTGCTACCTATGGTAAGAAAGACTGGGGGATTACTTCAAGAGGGATTCCCTGTGGTTGGATACATGTATTTGAGGACCCACACCTATGGAGACCCTCTAAAGTAAGGCGATAGGGAGTTATGAAAAAATATTCTCTACCAAAACATGAATATGACTGTATGGATGTCAAGATCGCATCTTACTACAAAGACCATGTGAGTCATGATCAAATGTGAGAAACAAGAGGAAGAGGAATATCTGTAAAACCACACAATCTTTATTCTTCTTATGGAGGAGGCCAGGGTGATAGGAGAGGAAGAAAGGTCTTTAATGTGCTTGTTCCCTACTGTTGTTTTATCTTGGATAATCACATCTGACTACCTATATGGATACATACCATGGGAATGGATAAGTAGGAAGGAATTAATTAAGAAAGGTCCTGTATGAAAGTCTAGGGGATTACTCTAGGAGTGATTTCCTAGTATTTGTTTTAGAGAAGAGAGAATGATAAAATAATAACCCTCAAAGGGAAAATCAAGCATGATCCTCTCCCTCCCCGACTAAGACTAGAGGTCCCTAGTATTAGAGAAAACAAGGGAAGGACATGGTCCTAACCCTAATATATAAAATCGGGAGTTCCATGAAACTTCCCCCGGGTTCGGGGTCCTCATGACTGAGGGAGTACATATCCACACACACCTTGAGGACCCTACCCATCAGGTAGGACAAGTGCGGGACACCACTGGCTGAAGGAATTAATATCTAAATGTGAGACATGTTAGTGTTCCTCTTACCATGGTTTTGAATGTCCGGAGGCTTCAGTGGAGGTTTCAATTTGTCCCCCCTCAGACAAGGAATCCAAAGAAAGAGGATCCCTACCATTGGAGGTTCTCAACATCGTGCCATTGGATTGGGAAATTTTTCTAAGGAATCTCCATCCCTAGATAAGTGATAATTCTTGTGGCACATGGAAATCCAATCTTATCCTTACAATATAAAGATTCATTTATACTCAAACTCAACATTTTTTGTCTAATTGAGGATAACATCATGAATTATGTGGCAAAGTGCATGGAACACATTTCACGGTGTCAAAAAAATTACAGTAAAATGATAAATAGTTATAATTTTATTTTTCACCCACATAAGATATCATTAAATGAAATTGTTTCATATTTAAATGAAACATTTGGGAGGATTATTTATGTATATGATACATGTATTAGACAAATCATTAACTCACACATTGAAACACATGAGTTAATTCATGCACTATCGAGGAGCTCCCTTAAGGGATATATAAAGGCACTACCATACGATGGCAGGGTGTGATTTTATTAAGCTTAGAAAAAACTCCTTGTGCCCATAATTATCTTTATTTATATTCATTTTCATACTAAGATTTTATCACATCATGGGAGAAAGAAAAATCCTTCTCAAACATTGAGTAATGTCGGTGCATCCTATGGATACATTATAGAAGCAATATGTTTATGTTTTCCACTTATGTGATCTTTATCAAACACATATAAAGATAAATATTTGTAATATCCTCTTCAGTGTAAGGTACACTACTTTAAAACACTCTTAATTTTTTTTATTTTTACATAGGTTTCATATTATCTTGTATGGAGATCCTCATACAGGGATTTTAATTGCTTTTACTGAATCTAATGAATGTTATTAGACTCTAAAAAACATTCAATGTTATCAGAGAAACTAATTTTTAGGTTTTATGAAACATACAATTAAATGAAGAATAGAATCATAAAAATAGAGCATATCCATGTTTTTGGAAATTTTATTTCATGTAAAGTGTTTACCCTTACATAGTTGGGCTATGTTAAGGTAACCGAGACCTTAACCTTATGAAACTGATATGTGTAAGGGTAACCAAGGCTTTAACCTCACATATAGTGTTCTCTGTAAGGGTAATTTTTCCTTACCCTTAATTATATTATTATATGTAAGGGTCACCAGGCATTACCTTTATGAAAGTAATGATTCATGAGACTTACCCTTTTGAAAATGGTTTGTGTAAAGGTGATTACCTTTAAACATAAAGGTATTCCACGGTTTTATAATCATGTGTAAAGGTAAATGGTGGTTGCATAAAGGTAGACATTATGTTACCTATATGTGATAGATTATGATGTTCCCACACACATCATTGAATTCGAACAGGCTATGGTCAGATTAGAATTTGTAAGGTTTTACCAAATTTCACTTGCTACAAGGCATAGTATAGTGAAAGTGCAAGGTTGATCCCATGGGGAGTGTAACTAGATTCTGAGAGTCAATAAATTAAGACCCTTTGGTGTAGGAATTATTTCTAGATTGATTTATTTTGGGAAATACTAGATCTATGGTTGGTGTTGATGGTTTATTTAATAATGAGAGAAGGATCATGGTCAATTTTAAGTATCTGTAGAAAAGGTGATCTTAAATTTTAACTTGGTAGGATCCTAAGATCTAGAATGCAAAGAAAGTGAATGTTTCTAGTTGAATATAGTCAAATATACTAGCCTTACCTAAGTGGATAACAATTCCTTAATTGGGAAATAGTAACAACCTAGGTGCATTAAGATTGGATTCAAGGGAAGAAAGTATTTTAGGCTATTGATCATAGCCTAATATACTATAATTAGGATAGGGTATTCGTTTGATTATCTCGTGGTCAGGGATGTTCAATTGAATTTAATAGGAATTTATTGTTTATCATAATTACTAGTTATTAGGGTTACCAAGTTAAGAATTAAAGATTTTATTAAATTTTAGTTAACTCCAACTTTCAACCCCTACCCCAGGTGGTTTTAGACACTCATGGTAGATGGAGATAAAAATTAATAACTAATTAAAACCATGCTTGAAATGCTAAGAATGATTTATTTTAAACATATCACAATCATTAAATTAATTTAGAGTCACTAAAGTGAAAAAACATGCAATCGATATGTGAATCATAATTAGGTACTTACTTGGAATGAAAGTGGAAATGTATCCAACATGATTTCATCAGTAATTGATGATGAATGATAGTGAAGATGTGAAATGGAATTGAAAGATATGTTGAAAAAAAATCCATGACACTTGTATTGAAATAAAATAATGAAATAGAAAATAAATTTGAGTTTAAGGGAGAGGGAGTCTAAGGAAACTTTAAGGGAACAAAAATAACAAAGGAATTATGCTATGGACACTTTTCAAAACTAATTTAGGGATGATTTATTTATAGCTAATAAATTACACAACATGTAATTAGTTTCACATCTTGTAATTATAAATCCATTTAATTCTCCATAGTTTTTTAATATTACATGTATCTTTCACGTATCTTGTCTAAGATATGAGGTTTGACATCTTTCACATCATGTACCACTGACTCACGATGTGTAATAGCCTTCCAACTGAATCTTCAGAGTGGGTTTATCATTGAAAGGGTTTGACTAAATTCACGTCTTGTATTGTTCATTCATGAAATGTACTAGGTTCTTCATTTTAACTCTTCATAGAATAGGTTCATGACTTGGTACAAGACATTCAATATCCCGTGAGACACTATTACACGACATGAACTTAGGTTTCAAAATGTGTAATAGGAAAATATAAATTTTTCTCCATTTATTCCTTTGAAATCTTGGAAACCTATTTCCGAAAAAATTCAACATAAAATAAGTGCATTATCAAATATATAATTAGAAAATACTTAATTTAATGACAACAAAAATATATATGATTTTGGATTATCAAATTCCCCCACATTTGAACAATTTCTTGTCCTCAAGCAAAAAGGTCTCAACAGTTATTTCAAAAAGAGATAAGAAATTTTTTAAAATAGGAAACATTAATTATGTTTAGGAAAATAAAACCAAGTGTAAGTATAAATTTTTGGTCTCCAGAATCATCTCTATATAGAAATTTTTTTCATGCCTCATAGTTAAGTTATTTAATAAAATTCTAATATTTTAATCACAATATTTTAATAGTTACTTGAATTATATACCCATTTTTAATTTACCTCATAATTAATTTTCTCTCATTACTTAAGGTAAAATGAAATTGGAGTTATTCTCATACCCTAAGTAAATTATTCTAACCATAGGCTTACATTGGTTCCATAATCTTCACTTTGTAAAGAAAAGTACAAAATTAATCATGAGGTCTTCAGTAATTGGGTTAAAATGACATTGAGGATATGAGTAGGTGGGTAAGAAGTGAAAATAAAGCTTAAAAATATGGTAAGCTCTAAATTAAAATTCATGAATGTCAAGAAAAGTTTAATACAATGACTCCTCCTAGATAATCAAGTCCACTCTCCCAATAGATCAGGTTGGATATATGTATATATATTAAGTATCAAAAAGGGTATCATGTTCCTTTACATTTTCTTTTGTATTTTAATTTTTCAAAATTCATATCTAGGACAGATCTCTCATCCATCCTCTAACCACATATGATACTTTAGGGGATTAATCAGTTTGAAAATGGTGATTTTTGACCATCCTAATACACAACCCACGTCAATTTTTCTTTTCTTTTGAATTTTTCAAAGGAACATAATATAAGTGAAATGCTATAAAGTATAAATGGATCTCAACCAAATAGTAAGATGAGTAACACAATACCTATCTGTAATAAAAACATCCCACCTATCTGAATTCTTTCCCACACTTGTTCTAAAGTGAAATCATGCATTATACAAGGAGTAGGGTAGGAAAGGAAAAAATCATATTGGAATAGCTTCATCCTAAAATGACATTCATGGAAACTATAGGCTAAAAAATGAAAGATGTTAGGTGGTTGTTAGGAAATATTGTCTCAACAAAGATTTCCTAAATCACTTTAAAATTTGTACTTTTTCATTCATAGCCTTAATAAGATCTCGATGCAAGTTCTGATAGGTTTACATGTCCTAGGTATCACTTAAGAAATATGATCAGAAAAAAATATGAAATTTTAGTCTTAGAGTCCTCTTAGGTAATGAAAATAACAAAACAAAAACTATAAATCAAAATGGGTATAAAACTAAGTAATAATTAAATTAACCATAATTTCAAAAAATGTTGAATTTAAATTAAATTTATAAGATCAGTAATCATTTTAAAAATATGAACTGTGATAAAACATGGATTATAAAAATTCCAACTTAAAATTTTCTTTTATTTAAATGGTAATAGTGTTTTTTAAGTTTAAAGCATGTTTAAAATTTGAAAAATGTCTCCTAGATAAGTTAAAATAGCTAATAATTCAAGTGTATCGAAAGTTAAAATCCCAAGAAACTCCCCCACACTTAGAAGGTCATAGTTTCCACACTTTCCATGGAATTATTATGGGAGTGTTATATCATATAAAGCACAAAAAAATGAAATGGTAGTTGAAAATTTGAAAATTGAGGGAATTGAGAGCTCCCAATAATAATTGGCATGCCATGAGGGAACTTGGGATATCTATTGCTAATTTTGGTGCACCTGAAAAATGGATTAGAAAACAAGTCCCTCACTAGATGAAACATTATTTCACAAGTTTAAAATATTGATAAACATAAGAATAGGTAGGTACAAAAAATGGGGAGCAAAGGTAACCAATTTTGTTTAAAAAGTGTTAAATGTTTAGAATTATGTTATAAAGGGACTCAAAATTTCAATGAAAAATACTATATCATAATGAATAATTATAGAAAACAATGAACTATGATTTTCCTCCCATAAAGCACTAACATGACGTCGTCATCTAGATGGATGGACTAAAAAATCCTCCAGTGGGGTCCATCGGCTCAGTTGCCCCACCTTCCTTTGCAGCTACTGGTGGAAGTGTCCTCCAACTCATGAGCTCTCTTAGACAGATTAATAACTTTAGGTGCATCATGAGCATGAATTAGATGGGGGAGGAATGGAATCATCTCTCTAGGTGGATTATGATGCACATGGATCTCTATGAATAGTTCCTAAAGCTGGTGTTATATTTTTGAGATATGTTGGGTCACCCTCTAGACTAGAACAGATGTTGGAATTAGTCCATCGACAACAATGGGTGTTACAGAAGAGCTATACATGAATATTTAAAAATTTAAAGAAATGAAAATCAAGCAAAGTAAGAATGATGTAAAAATCAATTTCCATACATATAAGTGATCGGTAAAAAAATGAGGGAATATACAGATGAAAAAATTAAATGACCAAACCTATCAAAAAAGTCTAAATCCCAAAAATGAATCAAAATGGATGACTAGGCATCGGAACCAAAAATCTCCTCCATCATTAACCTATCTGCTGATGGTGGTGAAAGATTTAGATCTAGATCAATGTTAGTGGTGGTGGTAGGAGTGGGTGGATCGAAAAAAGATGGTGGAGTAGCAGTGCTAGATACATGTATTGGAGTGGGTGGTAGATAAATCTAGATCTGTAAAGAGGTTGTGGGTATGGTAGTTGGATTGATGAAAGGTACCTCGATGGATGTATCAGTGGCCAGCCCCTTGCCCCGTTAGGACTAATACGCTAAATACTCCTACTAGGATGAAGGGTCAGTAAGATCTAGGGGTAGGTTGGGGTGGGTTATGGGTGATGTGGGAATGGTAGAAGAGTATGGGCCGATAGAGACAGGTGGTGGTGGAGTGGTGAACAATGAAGGCTCAATGAATGAAAGATGAAGATGAGTGGACATCTGGTGCAGATTCACCAGGATTTACTGATATGTAACAAATAGCTCTGTCAGGGTGGGTAAAGGTGTGGAATATGAGTTTGTAGAGGTAGGAGGATGATTGGGCGGTGTAGGTGTGGAAGTGGTGGATGGATCAACTGGTGTGTAGTACCCCCAATTTCGGGTACATAACCCCTTTCCTCACGTTTTTTAATTTAGTGTGTATAAAATAGAGAGTTTTCATAAAATAGAGAGTTTCAATAATATATAGAGTTTCCATTAAGTTTGATGTTTCCATAATGTTGGTTGTTTCCATAAATTGGGGTGTTTCCATAAAGTGGGTTGTTTCTATAAAGTGAGGTGTTTCCATAAAGTGGGATGTTTCCATAAAAAACGTGTTTCCTTAAAAAGGGTAAAGGTGAAGGATGATAGAGTTTGGGGGTTTTATAAGGAGTTTTGGGACAAGAAGGAAGGTCGCACGATCTATACATGATTGACCCAAACCGTGTGGTCAAACCTTGCACAGAGGTCAAATCTAGATCCTATTTTCTAGGAGCTTACTCGTTATTGATCTATATATTTCGGTTTGGCTTCAAAACGCCCCTATTTTTAGATTACTCTCCCTAGAAGGATGTAGAACCCTCTCCACATGATTTGGAGCCATTCCAGAGCCTTCCCTTGGTGATTTTGAGTCCGATTCTTGAGGTATGTCACCATTCTTTCTGGATTTGTCATGTTTTCTTAGATCTGCTTAG
This sequence comes from Viscum album, assembly GCA_963277665.1. Taxonomy (NCBI): domain Eukaryota; kingdom Viridiplantae; phylum Streptophyta; class Magnoliopsida; order Santalales; family Viscaceae; genus Viscum; species Viscum album. The sequence goes on along the minus strand of OY728134.1, from coordinate 595,084,554 downwards.
ATATACTTCTCCGATCTCTATTATTTCTCAGATATTAAACTATATTGGATAGATCTAAATTTTTGGATGCCAAATAATTCAATTTTGAGTCGTGATCTTTCTAGGATAAGAGAAATAAGGCCATTCTTGGAGAATCGACCCGCTTTCTTGTGCATTCTTCATCTGTTGTCAAAGTTTCATCAAAACCTTTGAGGTAGGTGGATTAAATCTCATATCCTCTTTCTATAATTAATTTTATTACATTCAAATTGGTTTATTTATTGTGAAATTCATGGAAAAATCTTTATTAGTGATGATTTATGGTTTTTGTGAAATTGCGTGATCTTGGTGAATAATTGTGCAAAGGGGGTTTAGTTTCATGAATTTAAAATGATGATTTTAAATTATGAATTTTATATAATTGATAAATTGTTGATGAAATAGGGGTTTTCAATAGAATTGGTTTTCAATAAAAATGGAGTTTTATTGAAATGGTTTGGAATTGAAATGGTTTGACATTGAAATGGTTTTGAAAGAAATGGTTTTCAATAAAAAGGTGTTTTTATTGAAAGGGTTGTTTTGGAATGATCTTTGGGAATATGTGGTGTGTTTCCATGTTTCATATATGGGGCTTGGTTGAAATATGACCTTGTTCTCAGTTCCAAATGTTTAATGGCACATGGGAATTTCATACATAGGTCTTGGTTGAAATATGACCTTATGCTCGGTGCCAAAGGGTTAATGGAACATGGGAAACAATTACCTTGTGACGACTTGGTAGATCAACGAGAAACCACTCATGAGTATGGAACTTTCATAATGTAGAATTCATGGTTGGTTGCATGGGTTTGAGGAATGCTTGGGTATGCTGATAAAGGGATATTGTGAAATGGTTATAAAGATTGTTTAGTTATTTTTTCTCGAAAAATATCTTGCTAGGAAAATTGGTTTCAATTGCACTTGTATGCTTTTGGCAATGAATGGTTTTGGAAACTTGTTTATATTTAGTTATAAACCGTTTTTGAGAATTTCTTTTATATAAACTATTTTATATAATTGTTTCTAACTCTTCTATCCTAGTGGTGTGAGTAGGGAATTCATTGGAAAAAACCTACTGAGTTTTATACTCATCTCTTCTTTGGAAATTTGGTTCTTTTGCAGATGATATCTTTTAGGGAAAGGGAAAAGGTAATGTTTCACACGTGTTTAGCACTACCTCATGATGTATGGGATGTTCAAGTATTTTGGAGCTTGAAGCTTGTGGAGCATGGAGTGTTGGGGTATTTGGAGAGTCTTATGTGGTTTATCTGATATGTACTTTGATTCATGGTTATTCTTCCATTGCTGCTTACTTTGATGTGGTTGTGATATACATGAAGTTGTTGAGTTGTCTTTTGTTTGTTCATTCATCATATAGTTAATGTTTGGTTATGGTTGGTAGGTTTATTAGTTTATTTATTAAAGGGTAAATCATCCCCCACTTGTATTTGAAACCCTTCAGCATTTATTTCCAGCCTTGGGCATCTTGGGGATGTCTATTAAGGCCTAGTAATGACTCGTTATACTCTCAATCCAATGAGAATTGGAGAGTCATTACAAATGGTATCATCTTGTTCAGTCCTTGCCTAACAAGTATTCACTGATGTTTCTAGTTTTGGAGATTAAATCCCTTCTTGTCTATTCCTTGGGTGGGAATATTAGAAAAGAGTAGGATTGTCGGAACTTGAAATGTATAGAATAAAAGGACGTAGCTAACCCTTTTATGCTGAACTTCAAGTTACCAGGGAGTTGGGTAAATAAGTGTTTGGAGACACTTCTAGAATTTTGAAATTTCATTGGCACGAGTTTAGCCAATGAGTTGAGAATGACATGCATTTTAGAGGAATGAATTCCCACTAGAAGTGCATACATCATTTCGTGGAATTATTCATGTTGTAAAAAAAGAGTTAAATTTTGAAAAAGAATGGAATTGGTTTTCAAATGAAATATTTTGAAAAAGCTAATGCTTATCATATTTTGAAAATGGTTTAATTTTCAAAAGCGTTTGAAGTGTTTTTAAAAATGGATGAACATGGGAAAAAGGTTGTTTTGGAAAAAAATTTGTGATAGTTCATGTGACATAATTTGAAATGCTAAGCCAACATTTTCTAGAGAGTGAGATTAACATATTTTGTTGTTAAGCTTAGAAAATGCCACCTGGTAGGCGTCATTGAAACCAACCTAAATAAGCTATGGAGAATGTGGTTTCACCTGAACCATGTGTGAACCAAGAGCTGGTTCAGAGTATTTTACAAGCTTTTCAAGCTGTGGACATAGGGAACCAGAGGAATGAGCCACAACATGTGGATCATACCATCCATTTCATGAAGTATAATCCACCTAATTTCCAGGGTGATTCCAAACCTGAGATGGTAGAGGTGTGTCTATATAGGATGAATCGTATCTTTAACTTCATCAGCACACCAGTAGAGCTAAAGGTCAAAATGGTGACGTATATGCTCGAGGATCTTGCACGTCAGTGGTGGGATTTAGCGGTGCAGGCTAAATTGGATGAAGGAATTACATGGAAGGATTTTGAGGAATTGGTCAATAAATAATTCTATTCTCACACGTTAAAGATCTAGAAAATGACGAACTTCTTCAGCCTGAAACAAGAGAGTATCTCTGTCATAGAGTATGTAGCTAAGTTCATGAACTTAGTACACTTTTCACTAGAAGTTGTGGCAAATATCTCTTTAAAGGCGCACATATTCTAATCAGGGCTACGACAGGAGATTTGATCAAATATTGCAGTAATTTGTATTATAGATTATTTAGAGATGGTGAACAGAGTGATTGTGGATGAATGTGATATCTTGAGATCTATGGGAGGAAGCATGATGATACCTATAAGAAATGGTGGGAACTAAACCGCTGGGAACAAGTGGAAAAGGGACAACTATTTCTAAGGTGCAAATGGAAATCATAACCAGATGGCTGGATTAGTAAACCTTCCTCCATGTCCCCAGAGTAAAGAAGGTTGTTTTTAATGTGGTTCGCTTGACCACATAAAGTGAGATTGTATGGAACAACCTATAGCATGTCATAATTACAAAAATATGGGACATATTCAGTGCTATTGTAGCAGTGCTCCAAGGTCAGGTGCTTGAGAAACTTCTCAGGTGTCGCAAGCATCATATGCTTCAGCTGGATGAGGACAGTATAATCATTCTTGTCAGCAGAGCATAGCTATCCATGGTGATTCTAGAAATACCATGACTCCTCAACCAGGGAAACCTCAACAAGGAAACAATGAGAACAATGTAGTGAAGAAACAATTGTATGGAGTTGAGCAGATGATTGTTGATGATCAGTCTAGACCATCTACAATGAGAGGTACAATTCTTTTGAATTCTACCTTTTTACAAGTGTTTTTTGATACTGGTGCATCACATTACTTCATTTCTTCTCAGGCTATTGACTTGCTATGTTTAAAAATAGAAATTATACCTTCTGTTTTGAAACTAAAAACTCCTCTTGGTGAAAGAGAATGGCAAGCCTTTGTGTGTAGAGCATGTTCTATAACTATTGATGGAGTTGAGCTAAAATTGGACTTCTTGATGTTGAATATGGATGTATATTATGTAATCCTAGGTATGGATTGGCTAACAACATTCAAGGCTCTAATCGATTGTTATAGGAGAACATATAGTTTCAAAACTGAAGACGGAATCAATCATATCTTTAGAGGAGAGAGGATTGTAAATAAGGGTGAAAAGAGCTTGTTGGCACCAATGGTGGGAACGATCTCTTACCAATTGGCAGTTTTGACTTTGGAATCAATGGAATAGATTTGGGAAAATAGTTTTCCAATTGTTGTGGATCAATTTTCAGATGTCTTTCCCAAGAACTTCTCAGGATTACCACCTCTAAGGGAAGTGGAGTTTACGATTGATCTTCTTACGGGGACCAGTCCTATTTCCATTCCATCTTATAGGATGGAACCAAAAGAATTATGGGAATTGAAAGTGTAGTTAGAGGATCTAGAAAGCAATGGGTTTCATTTGACCAAGTACCTCTCTATGGGAAGCACCAGTCTTGTTTGTGAAGAAGGAAGATGGAACTCTTCGGCTATGTGTTGATTATCGTAAGCTTAACCAAGTTATGATAAATAACAGATATCAACTTCCACACATTGATTATCTATTTGATCAATTAAGGGGAGCTTAGTGGTTCTCCAAGATTGACTTGCGATCATGATATCACCAATTGAGAGTTCATAAAGAGGATATTCAAATGAAAGCTTTTAGAAGTAGATATGCCCACTATGAATATATAGTAATGCCTTTCGGTCTAACAAATGCACCAGTGGTCTTCATGGAATTGATGAATCAGATATTTCAACAATATCTGGATTCTTTTTTTGTGGTGTTTTTGGATGACATTTTGGTCTATTCAAAGACAAGGGCTGGTCATGAGGTACACCTAGGAACAATGTTACAAATCCTAAGAGATCATCATTTGTATGCTAAATTATCAAAGTGTGATTTTTGGATATAAGAAGTACGTTTTCTTGGCCATGTCATTTCTGAGAAAGGTGTTTCTATTGATCCTAAAAAGATAGAAACCATTATCTCTTGACAACCACTGAAGAGTTTTTTTCGAGATATGAAGTTTTCTTGCTCTAGCTGGTTACTACCGATGCTTTGTGCGTGATTTATCACGACTAGATTCACCAATGACAACCCTGAAAAAGTAGAATAATCCATTCTAATGGATGGAGGAATGTCAGAAGTATTTATAGGAACTAAATGTTTGGCTTACATCGACACCTATCTTGATCTTTCCAGAATCAGGATAGGGGTATGTGGTGTATTATGATGCATCGGGATCAGGGTTGGGTTGTGTTCTCATGAAAAGAGATCATGTGGTTTCTTATGGTTCAAGGTAGTTGAGGGTGCATGAGAAGAATTACCCAACACATGATTTGGAGTTAGCTACAGTCATCCATGCTTTGAAAACATGGGGAAATTATCTCTTTGGTGAAAAATTTACTGTGTTTACAGATCACAAAATATTGAAACATATTTTCTCACAGTGAGATTTAAATCCGAGGCAAAGGATATGGATGGAGTATCTCCAAATGTTTTACTTTGTCTTGATTTACACACTGGGGAAAGGAAATTTGGTGGCAGATGCATTGAGTAGAAATTCATATGATCAGTTGGCGAAAGAAGCTTCAGATGAATGGCAGTTGATGTCAGTCTTAACCAACATGCATGTAGAATGTGAAGACCGAGGTGATGTTGCAGTTTTCTTTTCAGCTATGCTTGTTCCTAATTTAGTAAAAATGATATAAGAGGCATAAACATATGATGTAGAATGTCTGGTTATAAGTTCAAAACTAAATGGTGGGGAGACCATTGAGGTATGGAAACTTGATGGGGGTTCAGTTTTGTGTTTTAGAGATCAGATGATTGTACCTATGGTTTTTCAGGAACAACTCCTTTATCATTACCACTATTCAAGATGATTTGTACATATAGGTACACATAATATGTATAAGGCATTGAAGGCACAATCTTGGTGGAGTGATATGAAAAGGATGGTGGCTGAGTTCATCTCGCGGTGCTTAACTTGTAAGCAGGTTAAAGTAGAGCATCAAAGACTAGTTGGTATATTACAATATTTTCCCATCCCAATGTGGAAATGGGATCAGATAGAAATGGTTTTTGTTATAGTTCTTCCAAGAACGGTCTAGAAACACGATTCCATTTATGTGATAGTGGATCGTCTAACCAAGTCGACCCATTTCATCCCTATTCATGAAACTCATACGGTGGAAGATATTTCAAAAATATATATCCAAGAAGGGGTAAAGATGCTTGGTGTATCGGTGTCAATAGTCTCAGATAGAGATCTAAGGTTCACGTCTCATTTCTGGAAATACTTACAACAATACCTAGGGACTCAGTTGAATATGAGCACGGAGTATCATCCTCAGACTGATGGGAAAGCTGAGCAGATGATACAAACATTGGAAGACATGTTGCGGGCTTGTGTAATGGATTTTGGGGGCTCATGGGAGGAGAATATACCCTTAGTGGAGTTCTCATACAATAAAAACTATCAAGCCTCGATATACATGGCTCCGTTTAAAGCATTGTATGGGCGTCCTTGTCGTTCTCCACTATACTGGGTGGAAATGGGAGAAACTTCACTAGTCGGGCCAATCCTTGTCCAAGAAACAATAGAGAAGATCCAGTTGATTAGAAAGAGAATGGAGATAGCTCAAAGTCATCAGAAATCTTATGCAGATCACTATCGAAGACTGTTGTCATTCGCTGTGGGTGATCATGTCTTCTTAAGGATCTCTCCAAGTCTTGGACATTGTCCCTTCAGGAAGCAGGGTAAGTTATCTCCTAGATACATTGTCCCTTTTGAGATACTGGAATGGGTTGGATAGGTGTCATATGGGTTGGAATTACCACCATGGTTTAGTTCGGTGCATAATGTGTTCCATGTATCCCAGTTGCAAAAGTATCACCCTGATCCTGACCATGTGATCAGATGGTATCACATTGATCTAGAACCGGATACATCACTGATACATATCCCAGTTCAGATCATAGATAGACAAGAGAAAGTTTGTGTGGGAAAAGCATCGGCCTAGTGTGGGTTTTATGAAAAAATGGTTAGATTCTGGAAGAGACTTGGTAACATGATAAGGAAATGAAAGAGAAGTGTCCATAACTCTTTTTTTTCCAGCTAGGGTTTTCTACTTTCTGAGGATAAAAAGACCAATGGTGGGGAGAATGTAGTACCCCCAATTTCGGGTAGATAACCCCTTTCCTCACGTTTTTTTAAATTTGGTGTGTATAAAATAGAAAGTTTCCATAAAATAGAGATTTTCCACAATATATAAAGTTTCCATTAAGTTGGGTGTTTCCATAATGTTATTTGTTTCCATAAATTGTGGTGTTTCCATAAAGTGGGGTGTTTCCATAAAGTGGGTTGTTTGCATAAAGTGGGGTGTTTCCATAAAGTGGGATGTTTCCATAAAAAAATGTGTTTCCTTAAAAAGGTTAAATGTGAATGATGGGAGAGTTTGGGAGTTTTATAAGGAGTGTTGGGACAAGAAGGAAGGTCGCACGATCCATACACGGTTGTCCTAAACCGTGTGGTCAAACCTTGCTTAGAGGTCAAATCTAGATTCTATTTTCTAGGTGCTTACTTGTTTTTTCTCTATATATTTCTGTTTGGATTCAAAACGACCTTATTTATAGATTACTCTCCCTATAAGGCTGTAGAAGCCTCCCCATATGATTTGGAGCCATCCCAGAGCCTTCCCTTGGTGATTTCGAGTCTGATTCTTGAGGTATGTCACCATTCTTTCCAGATTTGTCATGTTTTATTTGATCTGCTTAGATCTACTCCTCTGATATCTATTATTTCTTAGATATGAACCTATAGTGGGTATATCTACGTTTTTGGATTCCAAATAATTCAATGTTGAGTCATGATCTTTCTAGGATAAAAGAACGAAGGCCGTTCTTGGAGAATCGACCCGTTTTCTTGTGCGTTCTTTGTCTGTTGTCAAAGTTTCATCAAAACCTTCAAGGTAGGTGGCTTCACTCTCATCTCCTCTTACTATAATTAATTGGATTAGATTCAAATTGTTTTATTGATTGTAAAATTCATGGAAAAATTTTCATTAGTGGTGATTTATGGTTTTTTTGAAATTGCGTGATCTTGGTGAATAGTTGTGCAAAGGGGGTTTAGTTTTATGTATTTAAAATGATGATTTTAAATTATGGATTTTCTGGAATTGATAAATTTTTAATGAAAAAGGGGATTTCAATAGAAATTGTTTTCAATAAAAATATAGTTTTATTGAAATGGTTTTGATGGAAATGGTTTTCAATAAAAAGATGTTTTTATTGAAAGGGTTGTTTTGACATGATCTTTGGGAATATGTGGTGTGTGTTCATATTGCATATATGAGGCTTGGTTGAAATGTGAACTTGTTCTCAGTGCCAAAGGTTTAATGGTACATGGGAATTTCATACATGGGGCTTGGTTGAAATATGACCTTGTGCTCAGTGCCAAAGGGTTAATGGAACATGGGAAACAATTACATTGTGATGACTTGGTAGATCGATGAAAAACCACTCATGAGTATGGAAATGTCATAACGTATCATGCATGGTTGGTGCATGGGTTTGAGGAATGGTTGGGTGTACTGATAAATGGATATTGTGAAATGGTTCTAAAGATTGTTTAGTTATTTTTCTAGAAAAATATCTTACTGGGAAAATTGGTTTCAATTGTACTTGTATGATTTTGGTAATGAATGGTTTTGGAAACTTGTTTATATTTATTTATAAACTATTTTTGAGAAGTTGTTTTATATAAACATTTTTATATAATTATTTCTAACTCTTCTATCCTAGTGGCGTGAGTAGGGAAGTCATTAGGGGAAAACCTACTGAGTTTTATACTCACCCCTGCTTTGGCACTTTGGTGATTTTGCAGATGCTATCTTTTAGGACAAGGGAAAAGGTAATGTTTCACACATGTTTAGCACTACCTCATGATTTATGGGCTGTTCAGAGATTTTGGAGCTTGGAGCTTGTGAAGCATGGAGTCTTGAAGTCTTTGGAGAGTCCTGTGTGGTTTATCTACTGTGTACTTTGATTCATGGTTATTCTTCCACTATTGCTTACTTTGATGTGATTTTGAGATAAATGAAGTTGTTTAGCTGTATTCCATTTTTTCATGCATCATATAGTGAATGTTTGGTTATGGTTGGTAGGTTTATTGGTTTATTTCTTAAAGGGTAAATCATCCCCCACTTGTATTTGAAACCCTTTGGCATTTATTTACAGCCTTAGGCATCTTGGGGATATCACTTAAGGCCTAGTAATGAATCGTTGTACTCTCAAGCCAATGATAATTGACACTTCATTACATGGTGGGTGATAGAGCACTGTTGTGGGCACCCTAAAATGATTAGTGTGATTTTGGGGTACTTAGGTGTAGCAGAGTGGCTGACCAAGGTCGTCTCTCAAAGGAGGAAGTGAATTAAAACAACTTTCTAGAGGTATTCCAAAAATAAAATAAAAGAGAATAAAAACACTACTTGAAAGGATGAGGGTTGTTTGAAGTTTATAAAACTTGAAGAAGTTTACTGGAATAAGATTGCATTTTTTTTGTTTTTAATTTTGAAATGAAGTTTGATTAAAAAGACACAACAAAAAGATGTTTTTTTAGATAATATTTTAAAAGACATAATCGATCTAACTATACCTCTTCAATAAATTATTTATCATTATCATTTAAATTTAAATCCACTTAATTATGACCCCTTAACTTGTTAACCCCCGAACCCTATGAGAATTAAGCTTACCACAAAGATGAAGTTAATTAAACCCTAGGTTATCTTCGGAACATGTAATCGCAGCACCCTACTTTGATTGATGTTATAAGGATAGATGATGGTCAGTGGTAAATTAAGGAACATATACATTATATAAATGAGGATGAATTGTGTTTAGGTATTATATTTTAACTCTACAAATTTATCCCGTATGGTCTTGTATTACCGATTAAGATCACGCTCTCACAATTTATACAAAATCCCGACCTCGCATGTTTTTGTGTTAATTGTTCAATTGCTTGCTTAGTTTCTTACAATTTAAAAACACAATTCATGGATCATATTAAGTGAATTAAATTATCTCAATGATTTAAAATAATTAAATGAATAGGGTAGAATATAGATCGATTACTAAAAGACAACTCTTCCATGGGTGACGTAATCATCGTAGAAGCATTTTGCATGTGCAAAGGTTTATAATGGGTATAACCGAATAACGCTTCTACTCAAGAATTCCAACCCAATTAGGAAGATTAATAGAAGAATAAATTTAAACAAAACATAATAAAATATGAGGAATAAAAGAATAACAACGAAGTTTAAAACACAAATGAAAATATTACAACATGAAGAAGAGAAGGAGGCTTCGATGAGGGGATCCTTGCTTCAAGAGCTACCCCTCTTACAATGGTTGAATAATTTGGGTGAAATAAATTCTCCTCTGAATCCAATATCACAATGCACGTACCAACCCCACCAAATGAGAAAAACACCAATTTATAGAGTGGTGGGGAGGCTAGGTTCAAAGTGGTTTCAAGTGTGAAAGGGGAATCTCGGCCAAATATTTTATTCAAACTTGAACCGCCCATTTGACCACAAAAACACGTTAATTGTCTGGCCTTCTAGCAGGATCATATTTGAGAATATTGTTCCTCTATCTCTAAAAATTTGGGCTCCATCAAGCTCATATTAAGGAGGTATGGCCGAAATACAGAAGCTTCTCCATTCTGGCGTGTCCAACCCACCTTTGACTTTATGGATCAATTACTCCATCCAGATGCATTCTTTTTATCAAGTGTCCTGAATAAAAGTTGTATCCAATGAAGTAAGGAACACAATTACAAAATATTAAGTTCAAATAATTCAAATAAAAATATTTATTATTGAAATACTACAGTGATTTTGAAAGGATAAAACTGGAATTTTCATCAAATATTCAAATGAATGATCTAATCCCAAATAATTTCTAATTGAACATATTTAACACAATGTGAGGAAATTATATCATTTATTATCAATAAAATATTCAATAAAATAGTATTTTATCAACTACCCCACACTTACCCTTTTTCACTCCTGAGCAAAATCTCATATCAAGTAAACATCAATATCAAATCAAAACTAATTTTAAAACACATATCCTTGAGATCAAACAATTAAAAACCAAGAAACAAAAGATATAATGCCTCATAAAAAACCATTATTTCAAGTTCTTCATTTATATCGTTCAATATATTTCCACTTTGTTTATCCTACCATGCACAAAACACTTACCTCACTTGAATTTTCTCTTATCACACAAATGTCATTTTTTTGCAATGTCTTTCTCATCCAAACTCATACAAGGGTCACCATAGGCTTGATAAATTCCTAAATCGCCACCCGATGTGAGTCAAGGATGTATGTTTATCATGAGGACTTTTCAGGGTTGTTCTGTGGCTTTCAGTTGATAGGATTTAGATGTGAAAAATTCTGAGGCTGAATGAGGAGGGCTTGACTCTTTTTGAAGCAAAATTGCATTAATATAATTTTCACTTAAATATAGTCTTCTCCTCAATCCCCATAGTATCAATTAAGATCTATAATCATGAAAATTATTTAAAGGTTTACACCATTCATCATTTCAGCATCAAAAATTTCAATCTTCTCAAACATAATTTTCTTGAAAGCTCCAGATAAGCACAACTTTCCACCTCATTTAGAAGCTCCAGAAAAGGCACAACTTCACTTGTCATGAAAGCTCCAGAAAAGGCACAACTTTTAATATAATGAATTTCTTTAGCAGAAAACACATCTCTTCAGAATTTAATTCTCCACCCAAAGTATCACAGAATGTGGTAGCACAATACAAGATAGATTACCCTACACTTAAGCTCAACTAGATTATGCAATTTCACTTCAAGAGTTGGTTGGATAGGTAAAATTGGCTTGTAATGTGGCTAACCTAACAGGTTGTGCATGGATTATAAGGGATACAAGGATTAAATGTTCAAGGTAGGCCATTATGAAAAAGGATTCTTTGAAATAGGGTCTTTAATACCAAACAAATTCCTCAATCATTTAAACATAAATACCTCAAACCCTCAAGTTTTGACAGGAATAGATCAAATTATGGTTAAATAAAGCATGGTTTGGTTCTCTCAAGAAGTGAGGTGAATGTAAAGAATATGAAAATAATGGTTTTGAAGCCTCACAGGAAAGTGATTTCAAATATAAAGACAGTGAGATGTGGCATGGGATTCAAAATTTAGTGTACTTTTCATGAAATTACTAAATATTTTAACTTTAAACAAAGTCATTTCAGCATTCATTTAAGATTAGTTTCAAGGGATAAATTGTTTCACTCATTGATATGCATTTCAAAATTGTGATGAGAATCATTTCATCTCAAAAATTTCAAAAACACAAAGAAAATCGAAAAATAAACAAACAAAATTTGAAAAACACACAATTTTTTTTGTTTTTTTTTAAAAAAAAAACAATTGAAATTACTAAACTAAAAGGTCCCCCCAACACACTTAAAATATTGCATTATCCTCAATGTGAACCAATGAGATTATATATGCACATGAAATGCATAATTTTTAAATAGGAAAAATAATATAAAAGTGAAAGGGTTAGGAACAACCTGATGTGCTTAATTGATGATGGGGTCATGCAGTGTGATAAAATCCACTACATTAGTAGGAAGTCCCTAAATCTATCTCTTCAAACGTTTCCCATTGACTGTAAAGATCTTTCCAGTGTCCTCTTGTGTGATCTCCACTACACCATAAGGAAAAACATTAGATACAATATAAGGACCTAACCATCTGGAACACAACTTACCAGGCATTAGCTTCAGTCGTGAACTGTAGAGAAGGACTTTCTCTCCAACATGAAACTCCCTTTGTTGGATCATTATATCATGAGTTGCTTTTGATCTTTCCTTGGAGCCTTGAGTTCTCATATTAAGAAAATCTAATCTCATCAAGATCTTGAATTTGCAGCTTCCTTTGGATTCCAACTTGGGCCAAATCCATGTTGCATTTCTTTATAGCCCAATAAGCCCGATGCTCAACTACCACGGGGAGATGACACGCTTTCCCAAAAACAATCCGAAATGGGGACATACCAATGGGTGTCTTGTATGCTGTCCTATAATCCCACAATGCATCATCCAAGTGCTTGATCCAGTCCTTCCTACTTGGCTGCACAGTTTTCTCTAATATTTGTTTCAACTCACAATTTGAAACCTCAGCCTGGCCATTTGTTTGGGGGTGGTATGGTGTTGATGTTTTGTGTGTCACCCCATAATTTAGAAGGAGGGAAGAAAAAGTCCTATTGCAAAAGTGTGTCCCTTGGTCACTGATGATGGCCTTTGGTACTCCAAACCTGCAGAAAATTTGAGCCTTGACAAAATCCACTACAAGATGAGAATCGTCAGTCCTGGTGGCCTTGGCCTCCACCCATTTACTCACATAATCAACAACAACCAAAATATACAAAAATCCAAATGAACTAGGAAAAGGACCCATAAAATAAATGCCCCATACATAAAAAATCTCATAGAATAGTTTGGGTTATTGGGGTATCTCATATCTCCTAGAAATGTTCCCAGTGTGTTGGCAACGAGAGCTTGACTTACAAAACACATGGGCATCATGGAATAAGCTAGGCCAATATAATCTAGAGTAAAAAACCTTTCTAGATATCCATTGGGGTCTAAAGTGTCTACCACAAGCAAGTGTATGACAGAAATGCAAAACATACTCAAACTCATGATCGGGAACACACCTCATAATGACTTGGTCACTACACATGCGCCAGAGGTAAGGATTATCCCACACATAAAACCTGGACTCACTTTTTAATTTTTGGACTTGATGCTTCTTCAAATTTTATGAGATTTCAGAGGAAACAATGTAATTAACTAAATCATCATACCAAGGATGCGTACCTGAGATGTTATAGAGATGCTCATCGGGGAAAGTGTCCCGAAGTGGTACTTTGTCCAAGGTGTCACCCTCTAGTGTGTGAGTAAGCCTATTCATGTGGTCTGCCACCAAATTCTCTGACCCCTTCTTGTCCTTTATCTCGATGTCAAACTCTTGAAGAAGGATCATCCAACGGATAAGTCTTGGATTTGCATATGGCTTCTTTAGGAGGTACCTCAAAGCTGCATGGTCAGAAAAAACAACTACTTTAGATCCCAATAAATATGAACGAAATTTATCTAAATAAAATATAATAGAAAGAAACTCCTTTTCTGTTGTGGTGTAGTTTGATTGGGTAGAATGCAATGTCCTCGATGCATAAAAAATCACATGTGAACATCCCTCCACCCTCTGAGATAAGACATCTCCAACCGCGAAGTTGGACGCATCACATATAAGCTCAAATGGAAGGTCCCACCGTGGGGGATATATGATCGGTGGAGTGGTCAGAAACCTCTTTAGCTCATCAAATGATACCATGCATGAATCATCAAAATTGAAGTCAATATATTTTTTAATAAATTGAGATAAGGGTAGATCGATATTACTAAAATCTCTGATGAAGTGTCGATAAAATCCAACATGTCCAAGGAATGATTGAACATCACGCACACATGTAGGATATGGCAGGGATGAAATAATGTCTACCTTAGATTTATCAACTTTAATTCCATGTTGTGAGACTATATGACCTAATACAATTCCCTTTTTGACCATAAAATGCCATTTTTCAAAATTTAAGACCAGATTCTTCTCAATACAATGATGAAACACATTACCCAAACTAGAGAGAAATTTATAAAATGAGGATCCATAAACTATAAAATCATCCATAAATACCTCCATGCAGGTCTCAATGAAATCTGAGAAAATACCCACCATGCATATCTGGAAGGTACCTGGGGCATTGCAAAGTCCAAATGGAATCCTTCGATAAGAAAAGGTATCGAATGGGTAGGTGAATGTCGTCTTCTCCTGGTCCTCTGCTACAATGGGAACCTGAAAATAGCCATAGAAACCATCCAAGAATCAATAATGTGTCCTACCTGCAAGTCTCTCAAGAATATGGTCAATGAATGGAAGTGGGAAATGGTTCTTATTAGTGGATTGATTTAGTTACCTATAATCAATACACACTCTCCAACTGTTTTGTACTCTCAGAGAAACTAACTCATCATTTTCATTTTTTATAATAGTGAAACCGGTTTTCTTTGGTACAACCTGGACAGGGCTAACCCATTATGAGTCAGAAATTAGGTAAATGATACATGCATCAAGTAATTTTTCAACTTCATTCTTAACAACTTCCAAAAGTGTTGGATTAAGTCTCCTTTGTGGCTGCCTAATCGGTTTAGACCCATCCTCCAAGAGAATCCTATGCATGAAAATGGAGGGGATAATACCTGATATGTCTGCCAATGTCCAACCAATTTCCCTAATGTTATCTCTCAATAGATTCAAAAGTTTTTCTTCATGTTAAAAAGATAGATTGTTAGCAATGATAACAGGTAATCTATCACCACTCAGCAAGTGTGCATATTTAAGATTTGGGGGAAATGGCTTGAGTTCCAATGTATGGAGGTTATGTATGAATGGAGAAATTAATGCAACAGACATATCTTCACAATGAACATCAGTATCCAAATAAAAATCATCAAAATTAGAAAACAATGCATCAAATCCATCAGCATACTCAACAACCATGTCATAATCAGAGTTTATATGATCAAAATTTGAATCCACATCAAAATCAAATCCAAGAGAGGTTTGTCCATCAAAAACAGGTGTGGAAGTACTCTTAGACATCAAACTAGAACCAATACTCATAATCTCTCTAAACATAGGATAATCAAAATCCATGGAGTTTTTACTTGGTGGTTCAAAATGGGAGATAACAAAAGTAGAATGGTCTTCATAGGGGTACTTCATGGAGTCCATAACATTAATTATCACAACTTCATCCCCAAATTCCATGGAAATTGTACCCTCATTGACATTTATGATAGTTTTTGCAGTTTTGAGGAAGGGTCTACCTAAGATAATGGGGGCATGAGAACTTACCTAATCATCCTTCATGTTAAGCACGTAGAAATCTTCTGGAAATATCATGTCTCTTACTCGAACAAGTACATCCTCAAGGGATCTCGCTGGATATGTCGAAGCTCTATTCGCCAACTGCACCACTACTCTTGTCGTCTTCAACTCACCAACCTGTAAAGAAGATAATATAGAGTGGGGAATCACATTTATTGAAGCTCCTAAATCACAAAGAGCATTAGAGAAGTGTAACTCCCCTATGGTACATGGGATGGTGAATGTCCCGGGATCCTTGAACTTTGTTGTCATTGCTAGAGTTGGTGTAATGAGTGCTGAGACATTACTTCCAAGGTTGATCCTCTCATTTCCCTTGATCCCTCTTCGATTGGCACAAAGTTCTTTTAAGAATTTAGCATACCTTAGAATTTGTTTAATGGATTCAAGTAGAGGAATGTTGATCTCCACATGCTTGAGTGTGTCCAAAACCTCTTTTTGCATTGCTTATTCAGCCATATTCTTGGTTTGAACAACCCTGTTTGGAAAAGGAAGGGGTTTAGGAGGAACATCATCAATCGTTTTCTTACCTTTATCTTTCTCCTTAGATTTCTCATCAGTTGGTATAGAATACGACTTCTCTGGAGTTGAGGTGAATCCCGGTGGAATGGTAGGTACATATGTATCGTTCATTTGCTTCCCACTTCTCAATGTGATGGCACTAAAATTCCCCTTTGGATTTGGAGTGGGTTGGGAAGGTAGATTTCTAGAATTATTACTTACAAGTTCATGGAGGGCGGTGGCAATCTGGATCATTTGAGTCTTCAACTCCCTCAACTCCGAACCTTGACTCTTCAGCTCATTTTGTTGATTAAGAAAAATTTGTTTCAAAAGATCATCATTGTTAGAGTCTACCTTATGTTGGATATTCCCTTGTTGATGTTTGAGCTTCGCATCTCTTTTGGTGTTGTTGGAAACCCTGCTGGTAAGGTGGAGGCTGCGGGAAGTTTTGTTGAAAGGGGGGCCTTTGTTGTTGTCCAGAGTCATACCTCATGTCTGATTGATCCTTCCACCCTTGGTTGAATGTTGAATCAAACTTCTTTTGGGGATATGGTTGTTGTTGCTGATATGGTCTCCCAGGGAACACTGCTGCACAATCTTCTGTTTCTTGGAGTTGTGGGCAATAGTCAGTTGGGTGGCTTGTCTCAGTGAAAATACCACAAGGCCTTGAAGGAGGGGGTTGAGATGTATTTTGAGCCAAAGAAATCTGCCTCACCATAGTGGTTAATTCTTCCAACTTGGTATCAATCAAATGACTTTAAATAGAAGAAGGACTTACCTGATGTACTCCCATGACATGTGGTGTACCTATATCGCCAAATTTTTGGGAGTTTTGGGCCATCTTGTCGATCAATGCACGCACATCTACTGGTGTCTTGTCCACCAATGCTCCTCCAGTTGCAGCATCCACCATGCTTCTCTCCATAGGTGTTAGTCCTTCATAGAAGTACTGAATGAGGAGTTTCTCACTAATTTGGTGATGTGGACAACTTGCACACAACTTCTTGAATCGCTCCCAGTACTCATAAATTGACTCCCCTTGTGCTTGCTTGATCCCCAAGATCTCCTTACGAATGGAAGTGGTCCTCAATGCTGGAAAAAATCTCTGAAAGAAAAGACATTTCAAATCGTTCCAACAAGTTACATCTTTGGGTTGTAAATAATACATCCAGTCTTTCGTAGCTCCATCAAGTGAGAATGAGAATGCTCTTAATTTAATTTGATCTTTAGAGACATTTCTAGGTTTTAGGGTCAAGAAAACCACATTAAATTCTTTCAAATGTTTATTGGGATCCTCACCAGAGAGGCCATGAAACTTTGGAAGTAAGTGAATTTACCTAGATTTTAGTTCAAAGTCCGATTCGAGATTTAGGTATACAATACAATTTGGTTGATTGTTAATATTAGGTGTAGCCAATTATCGAATGGTTCTATTAAGTTCATTTCCATTATTTTCAGCCATTGATTCTTATTTTATGGTTGAATTTGAATTGCTTCCAATTTCAATGTTCTGAAAGTGGAGGACTTCTCCAACTGGTTGAATATTGAAACTTCCCGTAGACTGAGAATGTCTGATTCGTGCCCTAAGGCTGCGTTCAATCTCAGGGTCAAGATCTAAGAGATCTATGGGATTAGTTCGTGTCATAAATAAAATAAAAATTAAAAGAAAGAAATTGGACCATAATAAAATAAAAATAATAAGTTTGAGTTGATGGTCCAAAAATAAGTAGAAGAAAATAAAATAAGAAGAAAAAAAAACAGATTGGGTAAAGAAAGAAGAAAGAAGTGAGGAAGAGAATAAAATGTAAAATAAAATAAATACCTCTAATTGGTTGAAATAATTACTTGCATCCTAGGAAACAACTCCAATTTTATAGAGCAATGTCGTGGGCACCCTCAAATGATTAGTGTTATTTTGGGGTACTTAGGTATAACAGAGTGGCTGACCAAGGTCGTCTCTCAAAGAAGGAAGTGAATTAAAACAACTTTCTAGAGGTATTCCAAAAATAAAATAAAAAATAATAAAAACACTACTTGAAAGGATGGGGGTTGTTTTAAGTTTATAAAAATTGAAGAAGTTTGCTAGAAGAAGATTTCATTTTTTTGTTTTTAAATTTGAAATGAAGTTTGATTAAAAAGACTCAACAAGAAGATGTTTTTTTAGAGAATATTTTAAAATACGCAATCGATCCAACTATACCTCTTCAATTAATTATTTATCATTATCATTTAAATTTAAATCCACTTAATTATGACCCCTTAACTTGTTAACCCCCTAACCCTACTAGAATTAACCTTACCACAAAGATGAAATTAATTAAACCCTAGGTTATCTTCAGAACATGTAATCGCAGCACCCTACTTTGATTGATGTTCTAAGGATAGATTATGGTCAGTGGTAAATTAAGGCACATATCCATTCTATAAATGAGGATGAATTGTGTTTAGAGATTATATTTTAACTCTACAAATTTATCCTGTATGGTCTTGTATTACCGATTAAGATCGTGCTCTCACAATTTACACAAAATCCCGACCTCGCGTGTTTTTGTGTTAATTGTTAAATTGATTGATTAGTTTATTAAAATTTAAAAACACAATTCATGGATCATATTAAGTTAATTATAGTAGCTCAATGAGTCAAAATAATTAAATGAAGAGGGTAGAAGATAGATCGATTACTAAAAGACTACTCTTCCATGGGTGACGTAATCATCGTAGAAGCGTTTTGCATGTGTAAAGGTTTATAATGGGTATAACCCAATAAAAATTCTACTAAAGAATTACAACCCAATTAGGAAGATTAAGAGAAGAATAAATTTAAACAAAACATAATAAAAGATGAGGAATAAAATAAGAACAAAGAAGTTTAAAACACAAATGAAAATATTAGAACATGAAGAAGAGAAGGAGGCTTCGATGAGGGGATCCTTGCTTCAAGAGCTACCCCTCTTACAATGGTTGGAGAATTTGGGTGAAATAAATTATCCTCTGCCTCCAATCTCCTAATTCACATCCCAACCCCAACAAATGATAAAAACACCAATTTATAGAGTGGTGGGGAGGCTAGGTTCAAAGTGGTTTTAAGTGTGAATAGGGAATCTCGGCCAAATATTTTATTCCAACTTTCACCGCCCATTTTACCACAAAAAAGCATAAATTGGCCGGCCTTCAAGAAGGATCATATGTGCGAATATGGGTCCTATATATCCTATAAAAATTTGGGCTCAATCCAAGCCAAAATAAAGGATATATGGCCGAAATACAGAATCTTCTCCATTCTGGTGTGTCCAGACCACCTTTGACTTTATGTCCCAATTACTCCATCCATATTCATTCTTTTTATCAAGTGTCCTGAATAAAAGTTGTAGAAAATGAAGTAAGTAACACAGTTAAAAAATATTAAGTTCAAATAATTCAAATAAAAATATTTATGATTGAAATACTACAGTGATTTTGAAAGAGTAAAACTGGAATTTTCATCAAATATTCAAATGAATGATCTAATCACAAATACTTTCTAATTAAACATATTTAACACAATGTGATGAATTTTTATCATTTATTATCAATAAAATATTCAATAAAATAGTGTTTTATTAGTGGGTTTGCTGCTGCTGGTGTCAGTTCCTTTGCATGCGGTGCTGCCTCATGCACGCCCAGTGCCCAGTGGTATAAATCATCATCCTTCACTAAAAGATTCATTTTATGTAGCATGACGAAATAAATTATCTCAATTAATCTGAGGGATTTAAGAAGGATATATGTATCAAAAAAATCGAGGTTCTAGGCTAGGTGAGTAATGAAGGATCCTCCCATTAAAGTATGTGATCCCTCTGTGCATGGGCCTTGTAATAATGATCAAACTACACAACCATGTTGATGGGTGGAACACCCATGGCTACTGAAAGAATAATAAAATCTAATTAGATAACACTGCCATGTGAATCATCCCTGGAGAACTATCCATGTGTCAAAGATCGATGTAGAATCTGTAGAGCTGGGTAGATTTTGTGATCCGCGAGTCATGGAATAACTGAGGGTATCGAGCAATCATCTACTATAGAATCTATGAATCATCTTGAGGTGGATCCATTGGAAGTGTGTGGATGACCTCTGATGCAAAAAAATATTCTATACAAATTCCAAGACCTATACCGAACTCGGTGAAGGAAAGCTCATGGGGTCTCCCACCTAGGAAGAACCAAAGGATATCAATGGATATCTTGAATTTTGATAGGAAATCTAGAAAAATATATCTATATGTCTCCTAAGAATCTTGATAATGCAACCAAAATGGAGTGTCTCCAGGAGGTTGAGGATGGCATTACTAATTTTAATCCTAGAAAGGATAGGAAAGTCCAAGGTTTTGTTTGTCTGCATCGGCTTGGCTTGCATCCTAGTGAGGTTTACTTGGTGTTTTAGGTTGGAAGATCATAATATAGGGTTTAGGTGGAGGTTTTAATCACTTTAGGAGTCATAGTAGGTGGAGGAGGAGTTGGTTTGGCCCACTGGTACTGTACGAGCTACTATAGGTGGTGTAGGAAGTGCGGTTGGGGTGGCAGAAGTGGCGCCACATGATTTCTTCAAAGGTGGATACTCTTCACTATCGTATGTCGAGTTAGTAAGTTGTAGGAGTTTGGTCTAAGCTATCGAGGAAGAAGGGTGAGAGGTGAGGAAAAAAAGGAGAGGGGGCTGGGTGTGGGTGTGCGTGTGTGGCCGAGAGGAGGAGGGTGTGGTGGAGCAGTGTTTTATGTAGAGAGGGGTGTGGTGTAGGTGTGAGTAAGGGGAGGGGAGGTGGGTTTACAGAGAGGAGGGGAGGCGGGTTTGAGGGTGGCCAAGAGAGAGTCAGTTTAGGATCCAAGAGAGGAGAGGGTGGAGAGGGAGGGTTTTGGGGTGAAATTCATGAACCTAGGGTTCACGACCTATTTTTAAAAAAATATGTTTGGTTAATTACACGACATGTAACTACGATTCATATCATGTAATGGTGTTTTTAAATGGTTTTTTACAGAAAGGTTACACGCCGTGTAATTTTCATTTTTTTTTAAAACACATTAACCTTGAACCTCTAGATCTTAGCTTATCTAAAACTTTTCTAAGCCTAGACTAATCTAACCTGGGATAATATTCCTACCCTGGGTTTCCTCCCAGTCACCACTTCCATTAACATTGAGAGCTTGACTTAGTTAGAGCTCAATTGAACTTGAGGCTGATGACACACCCTTCTTGGAAAGGTTCTTGAAGGATTTTCAATCTTTTCCTATTAACCTTGAATGGTGGTCCATCTTCTCTCTATATTTTAATAGTCCCATAAGGAAAAACTTGAATGAATTTTAAGGGGCCCGACCATCAATATTTTAGCTTACAAGGGAATAGTTTCAACCATGAGTTAAATAGAAGGACCTTATTCCTTGTTATAAATATGTGCCTATAAATATGTTGATCATGAAATTTCTTTGGTTTTTTGCTTATAGATCCCATCATTGTCATTGGAATCCCTCCTGGTATCTTCTAATTTGGTTAACTGTATCATCCTAGCTTCTCCAAACTCCTCAAAATCTAAATTCATTTTCTTAATCGCCCAAAATGAACAATGCTCCAGTTCAATAGGAGGATGACATAGTTTCCTGTAAACCGGTCTAAATGGTGTTGTTCCTATGGGAATTTTGTATATAGTATGGTATTACCATAGTGAATCATCCTACTTTAGACTCCATTCACTTCAATTTTTGTTTATAGTCTTCTCCAATTTTTTTTGATCTCTCTATTTGATAGTTATACTTTCCCACTTGTTTGTGGGTGGTAGGGAGTTCCTGTATTGTATTTGGTTCTATAATTTTCAATAAATCCTTTCAAATATTTGTTTGTGAAATGTGTTCCTCAATCACTAATGAGTAATCTTGGAAATCCAAATCTTGAAAACACATTTTTTTAGAAAGTTCATGACCACTTTCCCTGTGTCATGTGAAGTTGTCTCAGCTTCAAATCATTTCGAGATGTAGTCAACACCAACCAGAATATAGGATTTTCCATATAAAGTGGGGAATGGTCCCATGAAGTACATGCCCCAAATTTCAAATATATCTACTTCCATTATGGAATTTTCTATCATCTCATTCTTTTTACCTAAGTTTATAGTCCGATGGAATCAATCACAACCTTGGCAGAATTCCCTTGTATCTTGGTGTAGCGTGGGAAAAAAATCCACTTTGTAGAATTTTGGATACTATGTGCTCAGGTCCATGATGTCTTCCATCTGGTGATGTATGAAACATTTTTATTACATTCTGGATTTCAATTTCAGGGATGCAAAATTGGAGCAAGCCATCAACACAACATTTGAACAGTAATGGTTCATCCCAGTAGAAATGTTTGGAATCCTTCAGAAATATTTTCCTTTATTGATATGAGAGGTCTTGGTGCAAGAGTCCCATGGAAAGGTAATTGGAAATATCATAAAACCATGGTTGATCCTTGATGCTAAAAATGGTTTCATATGGAAAATATACTTCAATTTCAGCTTCCTCATCTTCCTTAATGAATGACAGGGGAAGTCAGGATAGATAGTCAACAATAACATTTTCTATTCCTTTTGTATCCTTGATTATAATTTCAAACTCTTGTAGTAAGAGGATCCACTATATCAGCCTTGTTTTGGAATCCTTCTTGTCCATCAATTATCTTAGGGTAGTATGATCAGTATGTATAATCACTTTGGAAAAAACTAGATAAGAACGAAATTTATTAAAGAAATATACAATGGCTAAGTGTTATTTATCTGTATTAGTGTAGTTGACTTGAGATTTACTTAGTGTGTGGATTTCCTAATATATCGGTAAAAATATGTGTCCAATTTTTTGTCCTAACACAACACCAACAAAAAGGTCACTGGAATCACACATTAACTAAAATTCCTTATCCCAGTTGGGTAAAATGTTGATTGGGGGCACATGAGACTCAGTCCGGTTGGTGAGGACTCTTAAGTGCATCCAGGTGACCCGAGATCAAATCCAGGTGGAGGCATAATTTATGAGTTACTGTAGCAATAATGTAGTAGGTACTGTAGTAGTACTGTAGTTGAACTGTGTAGTACTATAGCAGGTACTGTAGAGAGAACTATAACAGGCACTGTAGCAGCTGAGAATTTCCCCCTGTTTGGGCCTTTGGGCCATTGATTTGGTCCCTAAGTCCTTTAAGGCATTCGGGCCACCCATGCCTTTAGTATAATAAGGAATTTGGGTCACCTCAAGACATTCAGATGACCTTAAGTGCAGATGAAAACTAGACAACCTACAAGGAACAAGCTCTATAAGGAGGATGAACAAGGAGCTTTCACCACACCAGAAGCTACATGGATTGCAAGAATGAGAGGGTATGGAACCTTCCATCGAGAAAAGCCTATGCATACATGGGATAGCCTAGAAGAACAACCATGAGAAGGTGGAGAGCTGATTTCATGATGAAGATGCTGGGGAGGAGTAGTTCCAAGTAGTTAGTCTGGGTTGTATGTAATGTTTGAAGCCTATGGGTAATGAATTCCTCTAAGGCCTACAGGCCATGTAATACTTATGCCTACTGGCCTTGTAAGGGTTCCACCTCACCCCTTTAAAGGTGGATTATCAAAATCAATAAAAAAATGAAGGCCTTTAGGCCATTAGATGGATGGATGACTGGGGCTGCTATCAGTCTTGTTTTCGACATCTTAAATGCCTGCCAAAATTCCTTAGTGAAATCAAAGGGGACTTATTTTAACAGTAAGTGCGTCAATGGATGAGAAACCTTTTCAAATTATTTTAGGTATCATCTGTAAAATCTAGAATTGCCTATAAAGCTTCTTATTCCCTTTAATATTGATGGTTTGGGTAAGTCCTTGATGAATTTTATTTTGGTTGGATTGATCTCTATGCCTTCTTTGGAGATATTATGCCCGAGGACTATTCCTCCTTGGACCATAAAATTAAATTTCTCCCAATTTTGGACTATGAATTTTTCTTTACAGTGTTGGAGGAATAATTCAATATTTCTTAGACAAAAATCAAAGGATCTTCCATAGACTGAGAAGTCATCCATAAAGATTTATATAAATTCTTCATCCATGTCATGGAAAATATATGTCATGCATCACTAAAAGGTTTCTGTATCATTTCACATTCTAAATGACATTCACCTGTAGGAAAAATTAGTAAATGGTAATGTGAATGTGGTCTTTGGGTAATCCATGAGATCGACTGCAATTTGGTTTTATCTTGAATATCCATCCAAGAAATAGTAGAATTCATGTCCCTCAAGTCTTTATAGAATTTGATCCATGAATGGTAAGGGAAAATGATCCTTACTTATTACTGTATTCAAGAATATGTAATATATACAGACTCTCCATCCAGTAATGGTGTGTGTTGAAATAAATTAATTTTCATCAATTCTCTTTACTACGAGTCCTCCTTTATTAGGCACAACTTGTAGGGGGCTTACCCATTCACTATCTGATATGAAAAATATTATTCCTACATCTAATAGTTTTTGCACTTCCTTTTTGACGACTTCCTTCATCAGTTTTTTGAGCCTCCTTTGAGGTTGGTGTTTTGGATTTTTCATCTTATTCAAGTAGAATACTGTGAGTGCATTTATTAGGATTGATTCCTTTGATGTTTATAACTCCATAGGAAATTGACTACTTATGTCACTTTAAAACTTCAAACAATTTTTATTCTTATTCCTGAGATAATTCATAGTTGATAATTATAGACAGATAGGTCAAAACTCCTAAGTAAGAATACTTAAGAGTACTAGGAAGAGGATTTAGTTTCAGCTTTGGTAGTTGGATGATGGAGGGGATGAAAGGTGGAAAGGTATCCCTCATGAGAGGTTAAATTAAGATCACTTTTTTAAAATTTTACCCTTCTTCCTTCCCTAAGAGTGACTCTTCACTTTATTCTTTAATGGCCATGTACTCATCTCCTTGTGATGTAAAAGAGATGGTGTTGCAATCAACGACATTGTTTGATTGTTGGGTAGCCTCAACCAAGTTGAACACTACATGTTCTTCTCTAACTATGAAGATTATACCTCCTTGATTAACATATATTAAAGCCTTTTTTGTGGATAGGAATGGTCTTCCAAGTATAATGGGGACTTTTCCTTCTTCTTCCATGTATTGAACTAGGAAGTCTGTTGTAAAGATGAATTTTATGACTCTAACTAAAACATGTTCAAGAATGCCCCTAGGTTACTTCACTAATCGATTAGTGAGTTGAATTATTGATTGATCATTTTTTGAGTTCATGGAGTCCTAGATTTCATAAAACATGCATTGGTATTAAGTTGATTCTGGCTCCAAGATCGCACAGAGCTTTTCCAAACTTGCATTCTCCAATAGCACAAGGAATTGAAAAACTTCATGGATCTCTAATTTTTGGTGGGATTTTATGTTTCCAAATAACAGATCATTCTTCATTTAATGAGATGACACTATGATATTCTATATTACTTTTGTGGGAAATCAAATCCTTGAGAAAATTTACATACACTGGAATTTGAGTAATAACTTATATAAATGGTATATTAATGTGTAGTTTCTTGAACATCTCTAGGAAATTTTTGTATTGGACCTCATATCACCTTGTCTCACTATTTATGGGAAAGGAAGAGTTGGATTTTTTGGTGGTGGGGAAATATAAATTGGTTCCTTGGGTTTTTTTAGGAGTTTGGTCACTTTCAGGTGGTGATACTTCTCGAGGTGTGGTTTTATCAACTTCACCTTCTACTGGTGGTTGTTTCAGAGGCTCTTCAGATTTCCTTTCATCTATTATACTTGGTTATTGAAATTAAAATATCTTCCCACTTCTTAGAACTACTTCTTTATCTTCATCGCTTGGGTATGTCTCTGTATTACTAGGTAGGGTATCTCATAATCTATCAGACAAATTCTTCAAGATTTGACCCATTTTAACTTCAAGATTCCACAAAGAAACTCTTTGGTTTTGCATTTATTTTTACTAAGTTTTCATTATTTGATCAAAATTTTTAACGAAAGTATCCAGGAGGTTTTCCAGGTTACTTTGAGGAGGATAAAGTTATTTCTAAGGTCTAGGATGAGTGGGTTGGAATTACTGCTGATCTCTTTGTGGGAGGAGTTTTTTGTTATATATTTTGTTGATGTATTGGAACTGGGTTCATAGGTGGATACCCTGGTGGTCCTTGATTCCGAAATAGTGATTTACCACTTCACTGGTGAAAATATCCTTGGTTGTTCTAAGGTTTTTACTGAGCATGCCTCTACTATTAATATTTTAACTGCTATTGAAAAATGGGTTTTGTTGATTGTAATTAACATAATTACAATATTGAGCTTGTGATTACTCAAATATTTCCTTGTAGTCCTGGTATATATGTGAGCCACCACACATCTCACATGATTGTATATCTATTATTGGAGCTGGAGGGGGTTGTACAGTATACATTTGAAATGATTCAAGTTTCTTCGTGAGTGCTTTGACTTGCACTCCTAATCTGGTGTTTTCATCCACCTGGTGGATACCATGATGAGGTAGTACAAGATCACTTTTTCGTGGGTGAAATTGTGAGAAACTTCATAAATAATAGATCTTATAACTTCTAGGGTTTTAAACATTAGTAATCCCTTAGCGGAAGCATTGATGAAAGTTCGTGCGGCTGGCTGGGGTCCTTAGTAGAACTTTTGTAACTGAATCTACTTGTCCAGTCTATGGTGCGGAAACTTCCTCATCAGCTCCTTGAATCGGTCCCACACTTCCTAAATAGATTCTCCATAAGATTGAGCAAAGTTATGAATATTATTCCGGAGCTTCCATGTCAGAATTGGTGGAAAGTATTTATCCAAGAACTTCTTGGAAATATCTTCCCAAGTCGTGATTGACCCAAGATATTAACTTTCAAGCCAGTCCTTAGCTCGTTCACTTAAGGAAAATGGGAAGAAATGAAGTCTGATTCCATTTTAAGATACTCCTTGGTTATGAAAGGTATTGAAAACTTAAAGGAAGTTAGAGATGTGATCATGAGGATCTTCACTCGGAAGTCAACGAAATTTCCCCATGTTCTGGATCATATGAATGAGTACATGTTTGATTTAAAAGGAATGATATTGGATGGGGGGGATCACCATGCTTGAGGTTCAACATGGATTTATGGAAATCCATAATCCATGATGTTCCTCTCTTGATGAATTAGGTGCTCCCCCAGAATTACTTGGTGTAAGTTTTGATGGTTCGGTGGGTTGGGCCCTGCTTGATTGTGTTGTTAAGCTATTGTGGCCTGAAGACATGCAAATATAAACCTTTCAATCTCAGGATATAAGGATTTATATTATTTTGTCTCAAGTCTCTTCGGAAAAGTTAAAGGACCTTGGTACATGCACTATACAATAAAGTAGAGATGCAAGGGAATCTTGAAAAGGAAATAAGGAAAGGGGGTCAGGGAAAGGTAATCCTAGGTCTTAATTGCTAGAGTCCTGTAAGAAGAGTTTTTCCTCTCCAGAAACAATGAAAATTTTGACATGCCTTCACACATCGTTGAATTTGTGTGGGATTCATTCAGATTAGAATTTGTAAGATTTTCCCAAAATTCACTTGCTATAAAGAGTAGTATAGTTAAATCCTGAGGTCGATCCCACAAGGAACGTAACGGGATTCTGAGATTCAATGTATTAAGATCCTTTGGGGTAGGAATCCTATATATATTGCTTCAGTTTGGGAAATACTAGATCTATGGTTGTCATTGATGGTTTTTTTAATAACGAGAGAGGGATTAGGGTCAATTTTTGGTATCTATAGAAAATATGATCTTTAAATTTAACTTGGTAGGATCCTAATATTTAGGCTGTGAAGCAAGAGGATGTATCTAGTTGACTATGGTCAAATTGATTAGCTCTACCTAAGTGGTTAACTATTCCTTGATTGGGAAATAGTAACAACCTAGGTTCCACTTAGATTCAAGGGTATAAAGTATTTTAGGATATTAATCATAGCCTAATCTACTCCAATCAGGATAAGGTCCTTTGTTCGATTATCCCATTGTCAGGGATGTTTAATTAAATTGAATATGCATTGATTGTTTACCCTAATTACTAATTATCAGGGTTACTGAGTTAATAATTAAATATTTTATTAAAGTTCAGATAACTCCTACTTTTGACCCCTACCTCGGGTAGTTTTAGCCACTCATGGTAGGTGGATATAAAAATAAATAAATAATTAAAACCATGCTTGACATGCTAAGAATGATTTATTTTAAACAGATCATAGTCATGAAATTAATTAAGAGTCACTAAATAGGATGAGCATGCAATTGATATGTGAATCAAAATTAATTACTTACTTGGAATGAAAGTGGAAATGGATCCAACACGAGTTCTTCGGTAATTTATGATGAACGACGGTGGTGATGTGAAACAGAATTGAAAGAGATGTTGAAACACAATACATGACACTTTTATTGAAATAAAATAATGAAACATTGAATAAATTTGAGTTTAAGGGGGAGGGAGTCTAAGGAAACTCAAAGGGAACAAAAAGAACAAAGGAATTATGCTCTGGATGCTTTTCAAAACCGCTATAGGGATACTTTATTTATATACAATAAATTACACAACATGTAATGTATTTCATGTCGTGTAATTATAAATCTCTGTAAATCTCCATGAGGTTTGAATATTATGAATATCTCATGTGTATCTCATCTGAGATATGAGGTTTGAATGCTTTCACATCATGCACCACTGACTCATGACATATAATAGCCTTCCAGCTGCATCTCTAGAGAACATTTCTCATTCAAAGGGTTTGACTAAATTCATGTCATGTATTGGTCATTCATGATGTGTATGGGTTCTTCAATTTAACTCTTCATGACCTTGGTTCATGAATTGGTTTACGACATTCAATATCCTGTGAGACACTATTACACAATGTGAACTTAGGTTTCACAACACGTAATAGGAAAATATGCATTTTTCTCAATTTCTTCCTCTGAAACCTTAGAAACCTATTTCTTGAAAAATTCAGCATACACCAAGTTCATTATCAAATATATCATTAGAAAATCATTAATTTAATGAAAAATATATATATGATTTTGGCTTATCAAATTACGTAAAGGTGTTATGTAAGGGTATCTGAGTTTTTCTCAATGCCACATAAGGGTAACCAGCCACTTACCCTCATGCGAAACATGACTATGTAAAGGTAAGACTTGATGCACCCCTACGAAATGTGAGTTATGTAAAGGTAACAACTAACTTACCTTTACAAAATGACTCCAGAGATTTTTTAACCGTAACAAGAGTGTCTACATAAGGGTAGGCAATCTTACCTTTATACAGGAACGAGTTCCTGTATAAGGGTAAATAATTTTTTTGTTAAAAATTATTTTAAAAATATTAAATGATTTTAATGATTTATAAATTTTATATAAATCATTATAAAAGTTATTTTGTGAAGTTTTAATTTATAAAAGGTTTATAAATTAATTAATTATATATTTTTTCAATT
This sequence comes from Viscum album, assembly GCA_963277665.1. Lineage (NCBI taxonomy): Eukaryota > Viridiplantae > Streptophyta > Magnoliopsida > Santalales > Viscaceae > Viscum > Viscum album. Next base: position 595,054,843 of record OY728134.1, on the reverse strand, counting down.
AAATGTTTATGAAACATTTTACTCCCAAACATTTATTGTTAATATTTAAATACCTTTTAAAAAAATTATATGTCATGAATTATAATATAGAAATAAAAGTGTTTATTTATAAATCATAAGTAATAATTTATAATGAGTTATAAATTATTAAATAAGGTTATAATATAAATTTTTTATATTTAAACTACGAATTATTCATTATTAAGTAATTTGAAATTGTTTAAATTAAAATAGACTTATTTGGAATATTATTTAAACCATATCAAAAATGTTGTGATGATTGATATGATAAAGGTTTAAATAATAATTAATTATAAGATATTATGATTATCTAAAATGTTTACATAATAGTTATTGGATTATAAATAGTTTATAATTCATAAAATATAATATATTTAAAATAGAAATACTATATAATGATAAATATGAAAGAGTTCTTATTGAAATAAATATAAAATGTTTATATTCAAAATTATGGAATGTCTATAATATTAATGCTAAAAATTATAAAAGGGTTGATAATTAGATTTTATTTATGAATTATTCATAAATATTTATCTCATGTTTAAATATTTGAATTGTTAATTTTTTAAAGGTTATTCCCAATTATATTCATGTTTAGTAGATTTTTTAAGAAATGTGAATATTTTGTATACTTTAGTTTAAAATGTAAAACTACTTCTAGGATCAAGCCTTGAATTACATGCTAGGAGTGACTCCATAATGTATTTAATTTTTCATTTACCTTTGACATTAGTTTGTAACTAAAGTTATGAACTAGAATTTAGTTGCCAAATATAGTTTTTTCATATTAATTTTTAGAGTTATGATGAATTTTATTCTCAATTTATTAAAGTATGCACATGTAGAGGGAATTGGGGCCAAAATACGTACCTACATGGAGGTTTATGCCTTGTTAAGGCCGGTGAATTGTGTTGGCTATCTGTCACGTTGAGCTTGCTCATGTGTATAACTCTACAACTTTACATGAAGTGTTCATGTACCTTATGCATATGATGAATATGGATATATATAAAAATGTTTGAACTCTATTTTTCGGTAAGTAACACAAACTTGATGGTTGTGTAAAGTGTTACATATCAATATGTTCTAAACATATTGGTTTGGTGGAGGGAATAAGATTCCAAACTAAATAATTAGAAGAATTCATACACAAAAGGAAATAACATGAGATAATATGAGATAAGACGATGAGATTAAAACCCCCTTAAAAATACTAAGTGTGAGATTTCTTCCAAAATGACACTTGTCAATATCTCGATCATCCAGCTAGGCAGGTAATGCCATACACTACGGCAAAAAAAGCATTTAGCGGTGGTTTGGATTTCCGTTGTGCAGTGGTTTAAGCCGCCGCTAAATAGATTGGCGGCAGTTTTGAAAAACCGCCGCGAAATCATGTGTCAGAAAACTATTCGCGGCTCTTTTCAAAACCGTCGCAGAACGTTTCGCGGCGGTTTTTTAACGGCAGTTTAAACCGCCTCTAAATGATTTAGCGGCGGTTTGTTTATTTATTTATTTATTTAATTTTTTAATTTGTTAATTTTTTATTTTTTTAATTATTTTTAATTATTTTTAATTATTTTTAATTATTTTATTTATTTATTTATTTTTATTTATTTTTTTATTTCGTATTTATTTTATTTATTTATTTATTTTATTTATTTTTTTCGTATTTATTTTATTTATTTCGTATTTATTTTATTTATTTCGTATTACTTTATTTACTTTATTTATCCACGATGCACATCCCATGCACATGCACGTGCGTCGGGAAACTATTTACGGCGGTTTTCAAAACCGTCGCAGAACGTTTTGCGGCGGTTTTTTAGCGGCGGTTTAAACCGCCTCTAAATGATTTAGCGGCAGTTTTTTTATTTAATTTTTTTTATTTGTTATTTTTTTTTATTTTTTTTATTTTTTTTATTTTTTTTTATTTTATTATTTTATTTATTTATTTTATTTATTTACTAATTTATTAATTTATTTTATTTATTAAATCATTATTATTTTTATTTATTTATTTTTGTATTTATTTATTTATTTTGTATTTTTTTATTTCGTATTTATTTATTTATTTATTTATTTCTTATTTATTTCTTATTTATTTTATTTAGTTATTTATTATTTATTTATTTTATTTATTTATTTATTTCTTATTTATTTTATTTAGTTATTTCTTATTTATTTTATTTATTTCGTATTTATTTTATTTACTTTATTTATCCATGCATGCACACCCCATGCACATGCACATGCAATATAAAGAAATACTGCATTTGGTGAGATTTGAACCTCTAACCTCTTACATATTTCCAAAAGACTTTACCACTCCAGCAAGCTCGCCATGTGCTTAATAAACAGAATTTAATATAGTTATATATATTAATTGAAAAAACAAATAATACATAACTAATAGATATAATAAATAACAATAATAATAAATAATAATAAATAATAATAAACAAATAATAATAAATAATAAATAATAAGAAAAAATAAAAAATAATAAATAAAAAATAAAAAATAAAACATAATATATAAATAAATAAATAAATAATAAATAATAATAAATAAGAAATAATAAACAATAAACAATAAACAATAATAAATAATAAATAATAAATAATAAATAATAAATAATAAATAATAAATAATAAATAATAAATAATAATAATAAATAATAATAAATAATAATAAATAATAATAAATAATAATAAATAATAAATACGAAATAAAAAAATATTTAATAATAAATATTAAATAATAAATAACACATAATAAATAAAATATTATTATTACTAAATAATAAATAATAAATAATAAATAATAAATAATAAATAATAAATAATAAATAATAAATAATAAATAATAAATAAATAATAATAAATAATAAATAATAAAAATAAATAAAAATAAATAATAAAAAATAAATAATAATAAATAATAAACAATAAATAATAATAAATAATAAACAATAAATAATAATAAAAAATAGTAAATAATAATAAACAAATAATAAATATAAATAATAAATAATAAATAATAAATAATAAATAATAAATAATAAATAATAAATAATAAATAATAAATAAGAAATAAGAAATAAGATATAAGAAATAAGAAATAAGAAATAATAAATAAGAAATAATAAATAAGAAATAAGAAATAAGAAATAAGAAATAAGAAATAAGAAATAAGAAATAAGAAATAAGAAATAAGAAATAAATAATAATAAATAATAAATAATAATAAATAATAAATAATAATAATAAATAATAATAAATAATAAACAATAAATAATAAAAAATAAAAAACAATAAAAAACAATAAACAAATAATAAATAATAATAAACAAATAACAAATAATAAATAATAAATAATAAATAATAAATAATAAATAATAATAAATAATAAATAATAAAGAATAATAAAGAATAAATAATAAAAATAAATAATAATAAATAATAATAAATAAATAATAATAAATAATAAACAATAAATAATAATAAACAAATAATAAATAATAATAAACAAATAATATATATAAATAATAAATAATAAATAATAAATAATAAATAATAAATAATAAATAATAAATAATAAATAATAAATAATAAATAATAAATAAGAAATAAAAAATAAGAAATAAGAAATAAGAAATAAAAAATAAGAAATAAGAAATAATAAATAAATAATAATAAATAATAAATAAGAAATAATAATATAGAATAAATAATAAAAATAAATCATAATAAATTATAAATAATAAATAATAATAAATAATAAACAATAAATAATAATAAACAAATAATAAATAATAATAAACAAATAATAAATATAAATAATAAATAATAAATAATAAATAATAAATAATAAATAAAAATAATACATAAAAAATAAAAAATAAAAAACAATAAATGAAAAATAAAAAATAAAAAATAAAAAATAAAAAAATAAAAAATAAAAAATAATAAATAAGAAATAAGAAATAAGAAATAAGAAATAAGAAATAAGAAATAAGAAATAAGAAATAAGAAATAAGAAATAAGAAATAAGAAATAAGAAATAAGAAATAAGAAATAAGAAATAAGAAATAAGAAATAATAATAAATAATAAATAATAATAATAAATAATAATAAATAATAAATACGAAATAAAAAAATATTTAATAATAAATATTAAATATTAAATAAAAAATAATAAATAAAATATTATTATTAATAAATAATAAATAATAAATAATAAATAATAAATAATAAATAAATATAAATAATAAATAATAAGTAACCAGTAATAAATATTATTATTAATAATAATATTTTATTATTAATAATAAATAATAAATAAATAATAATAAATAATAAAGAATAAATAATAATAAAGAATAAATAATAAAAATAAAAATAAATAAATAAAAATAAAAATAAAAATAAAAAATAATAAATAATAAAAAATAATAAAAAATAAATAATAATAAACAAATAATAAATAATAATAAACAAATAATAAATATAAATAATAAATAATAAATAATAAATAATAAATAATAAATAATAAATAATAAATAATAAATAATAAATAAATATAAATAATAAATAATAAATAAATAATAAATAATAAATAAATAATAAATAATAAATAACCAGTAACATATATTAACAATAATAATAATATTTTATTATTATTAATAATAAATAAAAATAATAAATAATAAATAAATAAATAATAAATAAATATAAATAATAAATAATAAATAAATATAAATAATAAATAATAAATAACCAGTAACAAATAATAGATAATAAATAAATTAAAGTATATTATAAATAATAAATAATAAATAATAAATGAAACACATGAAAAGTATGAAAAGACGTGATAAGGGATGAAAAATCATGAAAACGCATGAAAACGGATGGAGAAGCATGAAGAATGAGGCATTAGAAAGAATGAGAACGCATGAAAAGTCATGACAACTCTGGAAAACCCCTTAAGAATTCAACATAATTATCATAATAACCCACAAAAAACAATTGATAAAGATAACAAGTCATGGAAACCCAAATAAACAGTAATAAATGGACCAACCGTTAAAACCCGTCAAAACGGTCATAAAGTGAAAAAAACATTGGACTCACATTAATGGAGATAACTTATGATTCGAGAGTTCGTTCTAGATCCGCGACCAGTCAAATCAAAGATCCTAAAACGATCTTTGAGCTGATAGGTGAAAGGGACCGAATGGACCGACGGATCGGAAGTTACGACTGTTTAAAAAAAAGCTGACGGGGAACAGGTGCTAAAAACGAGGCATCGAAAAAAATAACAAACCCGATACCCACTAAAAAGGCCATAACTTATTATCCAGAAGTCCATGTGGGTGCCGCGACCAGTCAAACCGAATCTTATGGAATGAACTACGATCTGGAAGGCGGAAGAGTCCGAACTGACACGCAGATCGAAAGTTAGGTCCGTTTGAAGACAAGTTCGACGGGACATCGGTGACGGAAACGAGGTTTCAGATGCCTTTGGAGGGGTTTTTGGGGTCGAAAAACACAATAAAATCTTACTTGTGTTAAGCTAGTGCGTAGCTCTCTTTGCTGGCTTCGATTTGATATGTTGTAGAGCCCAAACGGACACCCGGAGCGAAATTTATGGCCGTTTGAAGTTGGAGAACTTTTTTCAACTTTCTTATAACTCTCATATCTTCAGCACCTTAGACCGTCTCATGGTTTTGATTATACGTGCTTCTATATCTCTTCATGAGCTTCAATTTTACTGGTTATGGCGCTCCAACGGACGCCTGGATCAAAAGTTATGGTCGTTTTAGTGATTTCGGGGTTTCTCATGTTTTTTTTATTTTTTTATTTTCATTTCGCAGCGGTTTTACCCAAACCGCCGCTAATCCTCAAAAAAATAAAAAAAAATAATTTTTTTTTACACATTTTGCGGCGTTTTTTTTTCACGGCGGTTTTTAAAACCGCCTCGAAACACCTGTTTTCCTATAGTGATATCTGGGTGCCCTTGGATTATCTTGTGTAAGTAAAACAAGGATGGGCGCCATTGGATCATCCTTGTAAAGGACATGTCATAGATGAGTTCCCATAGATTATCCTTTTTTAGAATGTTCTTGGAACTTTTTTTGGGTTACACTAGCTAGAAGACCATAATAGGATTAGGTTACTAGAAGAATAAAGTTGAGTTAATCCAAATGATGTATTGGAAAAGGGTCATTCATTCAACTATACAAGAATCATATATGATATGATTGGGATGATTCCCTAATCAAATAACTAATTAGTGTGAAAAACACCATAGAAGACACATTTCTTAGTGAAATGTAATGACCCAAAATTATATCAATGGACTTTCCCTTCTGATGTGATATATTTAGTAAAGCATATACACCACTTGATTAAACCAACAAAATTTTATTATATTAATTGGACATTAAATTTAGAGAATAAATACAGACATAAGAATTTAAAATGTTACAATGGTACAACAAATAGAAAATAAGATAAATAAAATATGAAAATTTAGATCTGCTCGATCCACTAGAATAACCACACTCATGAACAATTGTAACACCCCGACCCATCTAGACCAGAGTCGGTGAATTACTTGTTATATTGGCATGGTTATAAAGAATGAAAATCCTGAAGGAATGATTAGATTAGTAGTATTGAATAAACTAGATATATAGATGTAACTCAAATTACATTGGAAAAAGTTACAAAATTAAATACATAACAAAAACTAAAAACTGTATCCATAGAAACTCAATAAATGATCTCCTCTTCATCACCTGTTGAAGGTAAACAATGAAAGGGGTGAGCTCAAAATATCATTAAGGGTTACAAATAGTGGAATCATGAATCAATAATAACTGAATCATAAACAATTTGACATATCAATATGGAATGGTGAGTAAATGAAAACTCACACCATTAATAAACTGAGAATGAAACTACATCCATAGATTTCTTCATAGTGAAAATATCATGGATAGCAATAACTAATAATGAATAAAGAGAATTCTTGCTAATTGGAAGTCATGTATCTGGCACATGATACCATAATGCCATTAAAACGGTTTAGTTCTGTGGGTAGAAACTCGTCTGATTTTTGAAAACAAACTCGAAGGGTTTTTCGCCAACTGATTTGTCTCATGAGATCCGTCGATGCATCGAGGGGCTATAGTGGGCCCCATCCACCACTGCATATCCAAAGCATTCTTTATAAAAATATTTAATACAAGTACAATGTAACATCATCAAATGATAAAGGGTTAAATGACTAAATTATATGACTCATGTCAACAACGTGCACCTTCCTTTTCAGGAGCCTGTCTGATTAGAACTCCACAGTTAAACGTGCGTGACCTGGAGTAGTAATTAGGATGGGTGACCTTCTGGGAAGTCTCCCAGGGTGTGTGTGAGTGAGGACAAAGCACACTGGAAAGGACATGTGTTGGCTTGTGGGAACTATCATTAGTCAGATGACCCATTCAGGCACATGGGTGGACCTTGGGGTGGGCCCCACGTGTCTGTGGGGAAACTGGTGGTACTTGGTGGGCCAGGACCTGACGACCATGTTAAGACTGGTGGCTGTGCTGTCACTGGGACCCGGTTGTCACATTTGGTATCAGAGGAGGAACCCAACTTTAAGTGCGGTGCACTGTCTAGGTAGAGATATAGGGCCCACAACGAGGGCGTTGTGCTATAGGGGGGGGGGGGGTGATTGTAACATCCCCAAATGATAAAGGGTTAAATGACTAAATGATATGTCTCATGTCAACAAGGTGAACCTTCCTTGTGGGAACTATCATTAGTCAGATGACCCGTTCAGGCACGTGGGTGGACCCTGGGGCGGGCCCCACGTTTCTGTGGGGAAACTGGTGGTACTTGGTGGGCCAGGACCCGATAACCATGTTAAGGCTGGTGGTTGTGCTGTCACCGGGACCCGGTTGTCACATTTGGTATCAGAGGAGGAACCCAGCCTTAAGTGCGGTGCACTACCTGGGTTGAGATGTATGGCCCACAACGAGGGCGTTGTGCTCTAAAGGGGGGGGGGGGTGATTGTAACATCCCCAAATGATAAAGGGTTAAATGACTAAATGATATGACTCATGTCAATAAGGTGAACCTTCCTTTTCAGGAGCCTGTCTGATTAGAACTCCACAGTTAAGCGTGCTTGACCTGGAGTAGTAATCAAGATGCAATTAAGCGTGCTTGGACTGGAGTAGTAATCAGGATTGGTGACCTTCTGGGAAGTCTCCCAGGGTGTGTGTGAGTGAGGAAAAAGTACACTAGAAAGGACATGTGTTGGCCTGTGGGAACTATCATTAGTCAGATGACCCGTTCAGGCACGTGGGTGGACCCTGGGGTGGGCCCACGTGTCTGTGGGGCAACCGGTGGTACTTGGTGGACCAGGACCCGACGACCATGTTAAGGTGGGTGGTTGTGCTGTCACCGGGACCCGACTGTCACATACAATCTTCCTTCTCAATATCTATATAGAGTTGATGATACAGATTCATCAATATTTCCATAGTTAAAACAACATTCCAAATAAACACTGCATGTAAAAGGGTATACGGCTTAAGACAATACTTATATCCATGAAACCAAAATATGGATATATAATATATTTAAAATTTCAAATGAAATATGATCTTAAGGTGCACCTTCCTTTTCAGGATCCTGTCTGATTAGAACTCCACAGTTAAGCGTGCTTGACCTGGAGTAGTAATCAGGATGCAATTAAGCATGCTTGGCCTGGAGTAGTAATCAGGATTGGTGACCTTCTGGGAAGTCTCCCAGGGTGTGTGTGAGTGAGGAAAAAGTACACTGGAAAGGACATGTGTTGGCCTGTGGGAACTATCATTAGTCAGATGACCCGTTCAGGCACGTGGGTGGACCCTGGGGTGGGCCCACGTGTCTGTGGGGCAGCCGGTGGTACTTGGTGGACCAGGACCCGACGACCATGTTAAGGTGGGTGGATGTACTGTCACCGGGACCCGGCTGTCACATACAATCTTCCTTCTCAATATCTATATAGAGTTGATGATACAGATTCATCAATATTTCCATAGTTAAAACAACATTCCAAATAAACACTGCATGTAAAAGGGTATACAGCTTAAGACAATACTTATATCCATGAAACCAAAATATGGATATATAATATATTTAAAATTTCAAATGAAATATGATCTTAAAATTGGCAGTGGATACAACACATAAGGGATATTAGGTACACAATACAAAGTAACTGACAATGAAATGGAATTTGAGACAAAGTCCCTTACCCCGTTGTAATCAATCGAGTCGTATTACCAAATACTAATAACCACCAAATGAATCATAAAATACCATGAATATAAAGAGAATAATGATAATATATATATCAAAAGGCAGTAAAAAATACACCACATTCAAGAAATAAGTGGCGAACAATGGAAATCTCACAGAAATGAAAGTAAGACGAGAAACCCCTTACTTTATGCTTGAGTGTGTTCTTCGTTTGTTTTAATGAACCGAATAATAAAATTTAGCTTCATTAATTAAAAAAATTAAGGAACCTATTATACATGTAACTGATTTAGTATAACATTATTAGGTTCATTCATGACCCTTTTTATGGGTTTAAGAGGTTCAATTTTATTATTTTGGAAGCATTTTCTTCCGTGGTTTTCATGATTCATTTACTTGTATTCATGAATGGAAGTTTGTTTGAAATGTGATTAAACATACAGAATTTTTAATATATATTATTATTGATATTAAAGATATATAAATGATCTTATAATGATTCTGGGTTATATACTTGAGGATGGATCATTAGTTAAAAGTTATTGATAAACGCTTGGATTCAGCTTGGCAGCTTTGTCCACAATGAACTTGTTTTGTATTATTATTCCATATTATGAGTGTGTAAGGATTACAGGAAATTATTGAGATGAAATAAATATATTATGACATGGTTAAACCATAAAAATGGTTTCATGACCAGAATTGAACATGGTAATGAAAATTTAGAATCTGTCATCCTTGAATGTGATAAATTAATGCATCTCAGACGGTGTTTCCATTTTTAGTATAAGAGGAGGGGGAAAGAGTGGTGATGATGAAATATTCCATTATAACAATATAATTATAGTTAATTTAAGGTAATTTAATTATAATATAATTTGGATGAGGGTGGATGAAGAAATAATTATAAAATAAAGGAACTCAAAATAGAAGAAAAATTGAGAAATCTCTCACGAAAATTCGGCAGCCTAACGACGTCGCTTAAAATTTCCCAAAATAGTTTGATGAGATAAAGGGGGTATATCATCACTCTTACATAATATATACAGAAATGGGAATATATAATGACATATCCCAACATAATCTAATTGAAAATAAAAGAGAAAACATAAAATGAAAGCTTTAAGAAAAGAGAAGGGTGGTAGATTCTCTTACCTTATAGAGTAACTCCCAAAACTTGAAGGTTGGGACCTTGGGAGTTTGAGGAAACCTTGGGAGGACTCCTATGGAGGTAATAATACCAGATATTCAAGGATAATGAGTATGTAATGAAAGAAAACAAAGGGGGTGAGTGGGTATTTATAGTAATTAAGAGGGAGTTTTTAATTAATTAAAAGAGACACCTCATTAGTGGTTTTTGAAAAACCATGGGCTTGACCATGGTATTTTCCCATGGTTTTAGCCACTTGGGACACCTCATGTAATATGTTACTGTACAAAAATCGACCATCCTCTAATATTAATTATTATTACATTATGATTCTATTAAACTACTAAAAAATCAAAACTGTATTTTTACTATTCATGAAAAATTCAAGTATTTTAGAAAAATCCCAAAAATTCACCCTATCCATTTTTCGACATGTAGAATTCAAAAATGAACTCCATTATTTGAAAATAATTTACTAACTATTTTTAATTTAATTTTTTAATGAAATCATAATTAATTCTAAAAATAACAATTTTAAAGGTATAATTAGGTTTATATCATATTGAAAAATTAATTAAGATCTCATTATCTTATTAACTTAATAAAATAAAATATTATCATTATTTACTATTAATAAGAATCATATTACTATTCATATTACTATTCATAAGGGTAGGTTACTATTCATCAAAAAATAAAGTTGGTACTATCAGACTCCAAATGACTTACTGGTCACAACTCTAGATGACCATTTTTCGAAATTCAAAACATAGAAGTCGAAAATTTATATTTAATGGCTAGGTTATGACTATCTCCTAAATAAACAAGTGTTGTTTTAAAGAAACAAAGTACTTTATGAAATATAGGCTACGAATAGAATGTATTTAAGAGAAGCATACCATAAAATGTTTGGGGTGTTATATTATTCCCTCCTTCGGAAATTTCATCCTTGAAATTTTATGTATAAAGTTCACAAAAAAGATGTGTATGGTTCTTCTTCATAAGATCCTTAGGTTCCCATGTTGCTTCCTCCATATTCTGGTTTCTCCAAAGAACCTTTACTAGATGATTTTTCCGATTTCTCAACACCTTCTCCCTTGTGTCAAGAATCCCGACAGGCTCTTCAGTGTAATAAAAATTAGGTTCCAGTTCTATTTCTTCATAGGTGAGTACATGCATTGGGTCTGGCATGTATTTTTTCAACAATGACACATGGAACACATCATAGACTTTGGAGAGACTTGGCAGCATTGCTAAACGGTAAGCTACAACTCTGATTCTTTCCAAAATTTCAAATGGTCCAATGTATCTGGGGCTCAGTTTCTATTTCTTACTGAACCTTAAGACACCCTTTCATGGAGATACTTTCAGAAAGACATGATCTCACACTTGGAATTAAAAATCCTTTCTCCGGTTGTCAGCATAACTCTTCTGCCTACTTTGGGCTACTTTAATACAGGCTTAGATTGTCTTCACCTTTTCCATGGTCTCTTCAATAAGTTTTAGGCCTATAAGTTTCCTCTCACCAACTTCATTCCAACAAGTTGGAGTTCAAAATCTCTTTCCATATAATACTTTATATGGAGCCATTTGGATACTAGAATGGAAACTGTTGTTGTAGGAAAATTCCACCAAAGGAAAGTATTGATCCCACATACCTTGAAAGTCAACAGAGCATGATCTCATCATGTCTTCTAGAGTTTGAATGGTACTTTCAGACTGTTCGTCAGTTTGGGGGTGATAAGCAGTACTCATACGAAGCTCAGTATTCAAAGCCTTTTGGTGACTTTTCCAGAATTTTGATGTAAACTAGGGATCTTGATCAGACACAATCGATAGAGGTGCACCATGAATTCTTACAACTTCATTAATATAAAGTCTTGCTAGGTGCTCAAGTGGTGAATCCTCTCTTATAGGAAGGAAATGTGCTGATTTTGTGAGATGATCAACAATTACCCATATTGCATCATTCCTTCTAGGTGTCCTCGGTAGTCCGGTGAAAAAAATCCATCGTAAAGTTATCCCACTTCTACATAGTAATAGGTAGAGGTTGCATCACTCTTCTAGGATGTTGTCTCTCTGCCTTCACTTGTTGAAAAACTAGACACCTTGACATGTAGTTAGCAATTTCCCACTTCATATTCCATCCATCCATCCATAATTTTTTATTAAGCCACTTTAAGGACAAGTGGGAAACCAAAGTTCTCACACAAGGACTACGTGCTGAAAGAGCTCACAGAATTGTTAAACACAAGACTAAGGTTATTTGAGTCAGATGATCTATATAATTCCCAGTGCAGAGTACTAACCTGGATGTCTGGATCCTCCCTAATAAGTGCTTCAAGGTGAGAAATCATTCTGTCCATTATCTGGATGAATTCCTCCAAGTTGATTCTTCCTTGGTTGAAGACTCGGACGATGATTCGGTCTTGCTCGTCTATCCATGCTTCTTGCTCCTCTGTGGCCTTAGTCTGCAAGCGTCTTTCATAAATCCTTAAAATATCTTCATTTGATGCGTTTGGCCGAAGGAATTTTTCAAACATCTCTTCCTTAGAGTGGCAGATGAGCCTTAGACACTCCTCACCCTCTTCCTCTATTACTCTTGATTCTCTGCTTGGATCCCCACTTTCCCTATTTTGAAGGCCTTTGCTTTCCTTGCTTCCAAATTTCTTGGACTACCTGGTTTCCATTGGTTTCGGCAAGTGAGAGTAGTCTTTGCGCCCCTTGGTTTTTTTTACCTTGAACCACTATGCATTTCCCCGAGTCGAGCTTTCCTTTTTTCCCATTCTTCCTTCTTGGGCTGTGGGGACCTTTCCCTTGGAACTGGTCCAGGCTGTCAACTGAGAGTAGGATAAAACTATCATCACCTGAATCCGCATCCTCTTGTGACAATGACTATTCTTGAGTTTCCAGGCCTTCAAATCGGTTTTTCACTTCAACCCCCGGACCTTCTTTCACATCCCTCGGCCTACCCGAAGAATCCAACTTGCCTGCTTTGGCTGCCAAGTCCTTCTTATCCTTCCACTCACTCCCAATCATCTGAAAGGAGGACTTCAAACTGAGCGTGTTTGGGTCAAGAGGACCCAATACGCTATCCCCTTCCTGCCTTCCTCGACCGTCCTGCCTTCCTTGACCATGGAGAGATCTTGTAGCTGCATGAAAAAAGGATTTCCCCTGCACAGCCTTGACAGATGGCCCGACCTCCTTTCCAAATTGAGACTGCTGGTTAGATCCCTCCCATTCCCGACCATGAGGACCCACTGGGCCATGTACATCGCCAACACCCTTCACCACACCAATATTGACAATTCTGTCCGAGACCGGATGCTCCACCACATCCACATGAAAGGATAGCTCCTTTCCTCCCCCCTGCACTGCCTCCACTCCATTATCCTACAAGGAATTGATCCCCAAATCCTTCCTTAACCGAGCTATGACATCCAAAACCCGTTTCAAAGAGGTACTAGCCTCCAAAACCTTCACTTCTGGGACCACCGGGTAAGTCCCTTGCAAAGGCTGGCCCTCTCGAGGACTAATTTGGCTACAGGAAAGGACAGTGCCTTCTGTTTCCAGCCTCAAAACCTCGCCTGGACCAAAATGTGCCACGCCTAGATCCCATTCCCCTGGATCAACCCCGCGCGCCTCTGTAAGCATGTCCAGTCTTGCTCCATCCGATAGCTGAATCACACCGGGAATCGCCTGCGCCTGAGACTCTTCAGGTTGGGAATTCAAAGGTTACTGAGTCCTTGGACCTCGACGACATCCAGAGACCGAGTGTCCTAGACGATGGCAACCCGAGCAAAACTCTGGACAAGACTCGAAGATCACCTGCTGTTTCCATCTGAATTATTCACCAACCGAAATCCAAAGCCACTCTGTAGGAGGCTTCGAGACGTCGACCTCAACACAAACGCGAGGGTTGATAGGATGACAAACAGCAGTAGTCCTACTATCCGAACAGAGAAATCTACCAACCATGTTCCCTAACATGCTAATAATTGATGGAATCTAGAAAGGAAGCGGTAAATCTAGGAAGCTTACCCACACCGCCGTCGATGGTTCATCCCGATTCATGATGGATTCGAATGACCAGCGAAGGAGGTAAAATCCGAATCCACTGAGGGTTCAGGGGGTGTTGGACCAAACAACAATCAAGTCGCTCTCAGAGGAAAACCGAACCATCATCTGCCACCGGTCGAGCAGCCCGACCACCGCACGGTCTTGAAGTCCCCAAGCTTCGAATACGAATCAGTCAAAGGCATCCACCGAAGGGCGGTGACCCCTAAAGCGAGCGACCAGCGCCGTCCTGAAGAGATCCGAAGCACCGTTGAACTCCTTCGTGGATAGCGCGAGCTGTGGAAACCCCTTATGAAGGTCAGGGACCTTAGGGCACAAAGAAATCGTCGGAAAGGAGGAAGGGGAGAGGGGTTGGTGAAGGGGAGAAAACTCCGGGCGATTCCCCCTCCCCCCTCCGGGGAGGGAGGAGTCGGCGCGGCCGCCATCACCGCTAGGGCTTCACCATTGACCTTGCTCCGCCATCGCCGCTCTATTTTCTTCTTCAACCTCATTTCCCACTTCATATTATCCCACCAAAAATATTCATTTAGGTATCTATACATCTTTGTGCTACCCGGGTGTATAGAGAAATTTGAGCTATGAGCATTGTCTAATAGTTCCCTTTTTAGCTCAGGTACTGATGGGATGCATAACCTCTTCCCAAACTTCATAACTCCTTCCTTATACACGAAATCTTTTAATCTCCCATCCTTAACAACAATAATTTTCTTTTGTAGACTTTTATCATCAGATTGAGAGATTTTTATCCTCTCTAGTAAAGATGGTTTATCAATTTTTTGAAATATGAAAGATGTTTCCCCTTCCTTAACAATTCCCATATCCATCTTTAGTAGATCCATGAATATAAGATCTCTCTCAATCCTCATTTGAGTCAGAAGTCCATGATCTTTCCTAATTAATGCATCTACCACCTTATTTGTCTTCCATGGGTGGTAGTGTATTAAACAATCATAATATTTGATTAACTCAAACCATGTTCTTGTCTCATGTTGTGTTCTTTTTATGTGAAAATGTATTTCAAATTCCTATGATCCATTTATATCTCACATTTTTCACCATAAAGATAATGTCACCATATTTTCAGAGCAAATATTACAACTGCTAACTCAAGATCATGTGTTGGATAATTTTTCTCATTAGTCTTCAAATGCCTTGATGCATAAGCAATAACTTTAACATTTTTCATAAGGACACAACCCAGTCCATTCTTTGATTCATCACTGTATATCATAAATCCCTCATTTCCAGATGGAAGAGTCAAAATTGGAGCATTGACCAGTCTTCTTTTAAATTCTTAAAATCATTATGTACATTCTTTTGTCTATACAAACTTAATTCTTTTACGTGTGAGCTTGGTTAGCGGGTTAGCAAGTCGAGAAAATTTTTGAACAAAATGCCGATAGTAACCTGCTAAGCCAATAAAACTGCATACCTCAGTTATGTTTGTTGGCATGGGACAATCTTGGATTAACTTTGTATTTGCATGATCAACTAGGATTCCATACTTAGAGACAATATGGCATAGAAAAGAAACTGATTGAATCCATAATTCACACTTGCTAAAATTCCCATATAATTCATTTCTTCTAAGAGTTTTCAGAATAATCTGCAAGTGATTCTCATGGTCTTTATAGATTTTTGAGTATACTAGGATATCATCGATTAATACCACAACAAAGTTATCAAGATATTACTTGAAAATGCTATTAATTAAATCCATGAAAATAGACGGTGTATTCATCATTCCAAAAGGAATCACTATAAACTCGTAATTCCGATACCTGGTTCGAAACACTATCTTAGGAATATCTTCCTTCCTCACACACAACTAATGATATCTGGATCGAAGATCAATCTTCAAAAAGTATTGATCTCCTTGAATTTGATCAAATAAATCATTAATCCGGGGTAGAGGATACTTATTATTTATTGTAATAACATTGATTTGCCTATAATCAATGCATAGCCTCATGGATCCATCTTTCTTCTTGAAAAAAGGACTGGGGCTCCCCATGGGGAAATACTAGGTCGAATAAATCCTTTTTCACTAAACTCCTCTAGTTGTTTCTTTATCCCCACTAACACCACAGTGGCCATTCTATAGGGGGTATTTGATATAGGTCTTGCACGAGGAATTAAGTCAATGGAAAACTCAATTTCCCACTCTGGAGGATGTCAAGATAAATCCTCTAGAAACACATCAATTCATTCTTTCACTATATGCACATATTCAATTTGATGATTTATTTCCTCACCCATGGATATTGGGTTGTCTTCCTCTCCAAGAATTTCATTAAATAGAGCTACTGGGGGTGGGTGTAGATAATAATCAGATGGCAAGGTCTCTACTCTAAAAATAAGAGATTCTACACCATTTTCAAAAATTGTAACTTTATTTTTCTTACAATAGATCTTTGCATCATAATTTGATATCCAATTCATAACAAGAATTATATCAAATTCAATCATTGGTATGACAATAAGGTTAGAAACTAAAGCACATTTATGTGTCACGAGGGGGGATAGTTGACATGCCTTTGTTACAATGATGCACCCCTTAGGAGTTTTTACAGATAACTCCTTTATTAAATCGAATTGGACATGTCTAATTTTCTTGTCAAATTTGGAAGATATAAATGAATGTGATGATCCAAAATCAAATAAAGTGTTGGATAATTTTAATTAAACAATTAAAGTACCTGCCACCACACCATTAGGAACTTCAACTTCCATGGTTGTAATCACATAAGCTCTCCCTTGCTCTCTTGGATTTTTCTGAGGCATGTTTCCTTGGAATTTAGGATAATAATTTTCATAGTGTCCTATCTCTCTACAATTATAGCATTGAAGATCATAAAATTGTTTCTTCCCCTTGCATTCATGAGATAGATGACCCTTTTCTCTACACTTATAGTAGACTCCCATGCCTTTCAAGCATTTCTCAAGATTATTCTTTCCACAGTTCTCATATAATGAGAATTTCTTCATTTCCCTGTTCTTATTTGGCACTTTACCTTTCCATTGGTTATCAGAGTACCAATTTTTATCTTGGTTTCCCTTGAACAAATTTGATCTAGAAAAATCCTTCTCTTTTTTATGGCACTTGATAGAATTTCATAATATGATGAAAATTCTTGAGAAGCTAGTGCCCTTCGAAGACTTGGCTTAAGACCTTCAAAGAAATGATCAATCTTGTTAGCCAAGTCATGTATGTAATCTACGACATACCTGGCTAGCCTTGTGAAGGTAGACTCATACTCTATAACATTGTTTTCTTCCCTTTGCTTTAAGCCAAGGAATTTCCTCTTCATTTTGGTTTGTTGCTGACAGGGGAAATATTTTTTGAAGAATATTTCCTTAAAAGTCCTCCATTCCATATCTTATTTTTCTTCTTCCTCCGTGGTATTCTAAATCAGGGACCACCGTTGATCAGTATCTCCCTTGAGACAATATACTTCAAGTACTACATTTTCATTTTCACTGCATCTTAATGCCATGAATATATTTTCAAGGGACTTGATCCATTTCTCAACAACCACTATATTAGTAGTCCCACTGAAAGATGGGGGTTCTACCCCATGAAATGATCCAACACAGGTGTGGAATGGTTATTCATTACAACCTGAGTAAGTTTTACCAATATGGTCATGCTCCGATCTACTCCAACATTGACTGTGTTAACTTGCTTAGTGGGGAGATCCCTACATTGCCCACGAGTATTGATTCCCCTTATTCCATTAGATGCCATTTATAAATAATGTAACACACTAGATTAGGGTATTAATCATAATGTATAATTTTAAATTAACAAAAATACTTAGCATAAATTAAGATCCTACGCACGGCTAATCCCATAATCAGAAAAATGGGTTCTTTGAGGAATAATTTACATTTCAATCCTTAATAATGGATTGTGAAGAAAATATGAATTATCATAAACATATCCCCCAAGAGTGTCTTAACCAATAGTGCAGAAAGGCCTGTTTTCATGTACCAATATACCCTGGGTCAAGCCTGAAACTCCTTATCAGAGCTTTCACTCCTAGGTACATCTATGCCAGATCCACCTCTACATTCTCGTATCCAGACAGGGATGTATTTGATAGAAATATTCAAAAAATATATTCCTTACCAAAATACCTATATGTTCTTGTAATTTTATCCTCAAATACTACATTAGGGATTTTTTTCCATAATCTAAATTTTCTAATCTAGTTTCTAAGGTTCCTACTAAAATTCTTCTAATACCAACAACAACACCTCGACCCCTCTAGATCGGAGCCGATGCATTAATTTTTATATTATAATGGTTAGAAGGAATGAAAATCTAAAAGAAACAATCAGTTTAGTAGTATTGAAGAAACTATATATATAGATGTAACTCAAATTACATTGGAAAAGGTTACAAAATTCAATACATAACAAAAACTAAAAAATGCATCCATAAGAACTCAATAAATGATCTCCTCTTCATCACCTATTAAAGGTAAAAAATGAAAGGGGTTATCTCAAACACTTAGTAAGGGCTAAAAATAGAATAATCATGAATCAATAAAAACAAAATAATAAACAATTTGACATATCAATATGGCATGGTGAATTAATGAAAACTCACACCATTAATAATTTGAGAATGAAACTGCATCCATAGATTTTTTCATAGTGAAAATATCATGAATAGTAATAACTGATAATGAATAAAGATAATTATTGCTAATTGGATGTCATTTATATAGAACATGATACCACAATACCATTAAAATAGTTTAGTTCCGTGGGTAGAAACCCACCTGATTTTTGAAAACAAACTTGAAGGTTTTGTCCCCAACTGATTTGTCTCATGAGACCCGTCGATGCATTGATGGGATATAGTAGGCCCAAACCACCACTGAATGTCCAAATAATTCTTTTATAAATATATTTAATACAATTAAAATATTCCTTCTCAATATCCATATAGAGTTGAGGATATATATTCATCAATATTTCCATAGTTAAAACAACATTCCAAATAAAAACCGCATGTAAAAGGGTATACAGCTTAAGACAATACTTATATCCATGAAAATAGAATATGGATATATAATATATTTAAAATTTCAAATGAAATATGATCTTAAAATGGGAAGTGGATACACCACATAATAAATATTAGGTACACAATACAAATCAACTGACAATGAAATGGAATTTGAGACAAAGTCCCTTACCCCGTTGTAATTAATCGAGTCGTATGACCAAATACTAATAACCACCAAATGAATCAAAAAATACCATGAATATAAAGATAATAATGATAATATATATACATCAAAAAACAGTACACAATACATCACATGCAATAAATAAGTGGCGAATAATGGAAATCTCACGAAAATGAAAGTGAGATGAGAAACCTCTTACTTTATGGTCGAGTGTGTTCTTTATTTGTTTTAATAGACTGAATAACCAAATTTAGATTCATTAATTAAAAAAATTACAGAACCTCCTATACTTGTAATTGATTTAGTATAACCTTATTAGGTTCATTCATGACCCTTTTTATGGGTTTAATAGGTTCAATTTTATTGTTTTGGAAGCATTTTCTTCCTTGGTTTTCACGATTCATTTACTTGTATTCATGAATGGAAGTTCTTTTGAAATGTGGTTAAACATAAATAATTGTTAATATATATTATTAGTGATATTAAAAAGATATAAATAATTTTATAATGATTCTGGGTTATATACTTGAGTATGAATCATTAGTTAAAAGTTATTGATAAACTCTTGGATTTAGGTTGGCGGTTTTGTGCACAATGAACTTGCTTTGTATTATTATTCCATATTATGAGTGTGTAGGGAATCCAGGAAATTATTGAGATGAAATAAATATATTATGATCTAGTTAAACCATAAAAATGGTTTCATGACCAGAATTGAACATGGTAATGAAAATTGAGAATCCGTCGTCCTTGAATGTGATAAATTAACACATCTCAGATACTGTTTTCATTTTTAGTATAAGAGGAGGGGAAAAGAGAGATGATGATGAAATATTACCTTTGAATAATATAATTCCAGTTCATTTAAGGTAATGGTATTATCATATAATTTGGATGAGGGGGTATTAGGAAATAATTATAAAATAAATGAACTCAAAATAGAAGAAAAATTGAGAAATCTCTCACGAAAATTCGGCATCCTAACGACGTCACTTAAAATTTCACAAAATAGTTTGATGATAGAAAGGGGGTATCTTATCACTCTTACATAATATATACAGAAAGGGGAATATGGAATGACATATCCCAACTTAAGCCAATTTAAAATAAAATAGAAAACATAAAATGAAAGCTTTAAGAAAAGAGAAGGGTGGTAGATTCTCTTACCTTGTAGAGTAACTCCCAAAACATGAAGGTTGGGACCTTGGGGGTATGAGGACACCTTGGGAGGACTCCTAGGAAGGTAATAATACTATATATTCATGGATAATGATTTTTTAATGAAATAAAATTAGGGGGTTGAGTGGGTATTTATAGTAATTAAGTGGGAGTTTTTAATTAATTAAAAGAGACACCTCATCAGTGGTTTTTGAAAAACCATGGGCTTTCCCATGGTATTTGCCCATGGTTTCAACCATTTAGGACACCTAATGTCACATGTTACTTTACAAAAGTCGAAAAGCCTTTTATATTAATTATTATAACATTATGATTCCATTAAACTACCGAAAACTCAAAACTGTATTTTTACTATTCACGAAAAATTCAAGTATTTTAGAAAAATCCCAAAAATTCACCCTAACCATTTTTTGAAGTGTAGATTTCAAAAACGAACTCCATTTTTTGTAAATAATTTTATAAGTAATTTTAATTTATTTTTTTTAAAGGAAATCATAATTAATTCGAAAAATAGCAATTTTAAAGGTATAATTAGTTTATATCAGATTGAAAAATTAATTAAGATCTCATTATCTTAATACCTTAAGAAAATAAAAAATTATAATTATTTACTATTAATAAGGGTCATATTACTATTCATATTACTATTCATATGGGTATGTTACTATTCATAAAAAAATAAAGTTGGTTTCATCAGACTCCAAATGACTTACTGGTCACAACTCTAGATGAACGCTTTTTGAAATTCAAAACATAGAAGTGGAAAATTTATGTTTAATGGCTAGGTAATGACTATCTCCTAAATAAACAAGTGTTGTTTCAAGGGAAGATAGTTCTTTATGAAATATAGGCTATGAATAGAATGTATTTAATAGAAGCATATCATAATTTTTTTGGGGTGTTATAACTATACTGTAGAAATAAAAAGAATATTAGTAATGCAATATACATATTGAAAATAAATAAATAAATAAATATATATATATATATAAAACCTTGAGAGTAAATATAAGGGAATGAATCATGAATTAAATATGAGGTATTTATAGGAAGTAGGGAATTATATGATTGTTACAAATCTAATAGTTGGAATATTAATCTGACCCTTAGAATAGTAACATGATAATTAGAATAGTAATCGGGCCATTGGGAATAGTAACATGATTATTAGAATAATATAATCACCCGTGTAATTGTAAAAATAATATTTTGGTATCTTACAAAATGAAAATATGGTATATTTATATCATGATACAAGTAAATAAATGTTTTTAAAATGATAAAATAAGTGTTCATATTTTTGTGAAACATAAATATTTTAATTCCACTTTTATCATAAATATAATGATTTAAAATAAAGTTCATAAAATTTATTTATAAATTAGTACTATTTTTTATTATAATTATTAGATAATTTTATGATACCTTAAGTTATTTTTCAAAGGGTTATAAAATTGACCATAATATTAAAATTGGTATTTTTCAAATAAATGATGATTTTATTTAATAATTAAATTTATCATATTTATAAAATTATTTTCATAAAAAGGATTTATTTTTTGAAAACTAAAATTTTAAAAAATTTAATGGTGAATCTTTAGACTTTTTTCTAAAATAGTTGATTTTTTATTGAATTGTGAGATGCAGCAAATTACGATATTTAGCATTATATGCTAAATACATGAATTTTTAAGTCATGACTGATGTAAGAACTCATCATTTCAAACCCAAATTCACCATTTACTATATATAGTCACATTAATCAATACTATTTATAGTCTTTATGCAAAATAATATACTAATTAATATAATATTCAAAACACCCCTTTCTCCCCTTATAAATACCACCCCTCTCAAACCCTTATCATCACAATCTCTAAGCCTTGTATCTTTCCAAAATTTTGCCAAAATACATTATAAATCCTTTCCCTCATGTCTTAGTGCTTTTTGTCTCACCAAATGAAAAATTCCAAGTTCCTTAAAGAGTATTTGGAGGAGACAATATTTAAGAGGTAATATTCTCAATTTACCTCTTCTAAATTCATTTCTTCTTCTACCTTCTCCTCCCCAACCTCATAAAAAAATACATAGTGACTCCAATATCATAAATACACTATAATGTTATCATTATAATGTAATATTCATATTCTACCCTCCCTTATTTTGTTTCTTAAATGAGAGAATTGTTTACAATATGGTTGGTTCAACGCCTCCATTAATAACATACTTTGTTTTTCTCTACCGCCTTCAAGGATGGTTATAAAAAATTATTATGGTTAAATATTATTATATGAAGTATTTTATAAATTATTTAAAGTTTTTCAATCTTGTAATAATCATTTAATTAAATAAAATGAATATATTTCGTTTAGTAAAATGACCTAAAATGAACTAATAATATGACATTATCATTTTAACTAAAATAATCATCCTTATTTTAGAACAAATATGGGTATTAGGGACCATTTCAATTTCTAGAAGTACAAGAGAACAATTTAATTTAACTTTTGGAGTTTTTTTCCAAGTTTACAAGAAGTTCAATAATTATCCATAAGAGATCCAAAATTGAAACCATGAAATAAACGCTCTCAAAACAAAAAAATTAGTCTTTATATCTCCATGAAATGGTTATAAATAAACATAATAAAATTATAGCAAATAAAATATAGATGGATTTTTTTTTGAATTAAGTGATTAATGAAATTAATTTGATTATTCAGGACATTATCCGTAAGTGCATAATGATTCTGAAACATAAGGTAATTTGAATCACCCTTTTTCTTTAGGTTATAAACTTTGTCTCTCTGTCACTTTATCTCTTTTTTATATTATTAAATACTTATAAATTATTTAAATACGTCTCTTACATATATACCTCTTCTATTATAACTTTATTTGATGGGGTAATACATTCTTTAAGTTTATTTCTCAAAATGCCTTATATTATTCTTTATGGTTAATTCCTTTTTCTAGAACACATAAGCATGTACAAGTTATGATGGGTGCACCCATATAGCACTATAATGAATTGGGTAATGTTTTTATTCTCATGATATGTTATGTCTGATATTAGGTAGTGAACCAAATCCATGATGGGACTCTATCTACTATGTGAGGTTGTCTTGGTGGTTAGCCTTGACTTATTCTTATTCATGTTTTATGTTTCTACCACATTCCCATGTTTCCATGATCTTTTGATACCATGTTATTTATATTATTTTCCCATGTTATTATTCACAATAATTATCTTTTATGATATCATGTTATTTCATTTGACTCACATGTTATGCTTCATTATCTTGTTTATTCACTTACTGATATTTTTATCTCACCCAATATCTATGTATTTCCCCAGGTTATCCTATGTAGTTTTAGGATATCATTCTGATATAAGAGATCATTATGAAGAATAAAATAAAGATTCTTTATTTTAATTTTATTTTTCTTTATGATGAACCTCGTATTCTAAACACACCAGGACACATGATCTTTGAGTTGTATTTATTGGATATTCATGTTAAAAATATTATAATAATATGTGCAACTATAGTTGGTATCGGAGTAAGGTATAATTATTTTGGGGGATTAGGAATATAATAATTTAGTGAGAACCTAAGGGATAAGTCTAAGTATAGTAAAATATCTCGAAATTTTGGTGATGTATATAGTGAGTGTTTTCTAGGAAATTATATTACTGGATGGATACTATAAGTGGATACGGAT
The DNA here is from genome assembly GCA_963277665.1 of Viscum album. NCBI lineage: Eukaryota > Viridiplantae > Streptophyta > Magnoliopsida > Santalales > Viscaceae > Viscum > Viscum album. The sequence continues at coordinate 595,030,171 of OY728134.1, read as the reverse complement.
CTGTCACAATTTTACCTATGAGTAATAACCCAAAAAATTGTGCATTGGGTATTAACTCAATATTAACTTAGTTCACAATAAATAGGTCATGTTGCACACCTAGTTTTACACTCATAGTGGATATACTTTGGAAAATTCACACTATTTACATACAAATATGAAGGGCTTGAACAGATTGTTAGGCTAGAAAACCTAATAGGAAAATTACCATGAATAACCTATATTAAAACCTAGAGACCCATAATTTAGGATTTATGTTTCATTTATAAGTTATTCCTTCTATGTTTATAGTTTCTATTTTTATATAATTTTTAGTTTGAGTAATATCACTTTTTTTATTTAAGTTAATGGTAGGAGATAGGAGGAATCATGCCACCATCCAACGTGATAGGCAATGTGACTGTTTGCCTAATGAAATGCCTAAACTTATGGGAGAAGGATCTTGTAACTTCATGGAAGTACTATATCAATTGAGTCGTTCTATGAATAATAACTTGAATCATGTGGAACACCCTTCTCCTAAGAAAGACAAAGTTTTAGTTGAGTCTTTTATGTGACAAAGGCCTCCTAAATTTAGTGGATCTTATGATACCCTCATCATGAAATAATGGATTAACTCTATTGATAATATATTCAATATCCTCTAATGATTAGAATAAGAGAAAGTTGTATTTTCTATCTATCATCATGAAGGAGAATCCGATCAGTGGTGGACACTGATCAAGAACATGAAGTCCAAAGAGGAAATTGATTCCATGGAATGGGAAGGATTCAATAAAATATTTTTCAATAAATATTTTCCCCAAAATCTTCATCTAAAAATGAGGAGGTAGTTCCTTAATATAAAGAAAAAGGAAGATTATTCTATTAGGTCGTATAGAGAAAATTTCACAAGGATTGCATGATACACCTTCAGTTTTGTCATGAACATTGAAAGAAAGATGAACCACTTCTTTAGTGGGTTAAATACAAGTCTATGAAACTATTTTCTAATTTGAGTCTTTGAAAATTACAATGGTATTTTTCATTGTTCCCTTAAGGATGGGATAAAGACTAGTAACTCTCAGTGGTATCATGGGTCTAAAGATAAAAAGAATAAAATGGAGTTTAATTTAGGATAATTTATGGATAAATATAATGATGGAAAGAAAAACTAACATCCAACATATCAAAAGTGCGGGAATAATCATCCTAGAAACTCTATGAAGGGAACTAGGAGATTCTTTTAGTGTAGAAAAGAGGGGAATCAAGCTAATAAATGCTGAAGGGAAATGAAGAAGCTCACTAATACATAAGAATAAAATAAGGTTTATGTAGAGACTCGGGTTTTTGGCCCTGTCAGACTTTGGGATATTTCTTTGAATAATTCCAGAGCTAGGTACGAAGACGGCGTGCGATTCTGAGACCCGGTGTGCCCGGAATTAATTTTATAAAAAATATTAATTATTTTTATACTATGCATGTGGTGGGGGTGTGATATCTCCCAAATGGTAGCTCAGAATGGGAATATGAGGGCACGATTGCATCTGGAACGTTCCGTTTACCCTAGGCGAGGTGTAAACTTGGTGGGTGCAGGTCTTTTGTGGAAACCACCACCAGGGGCATTTTCGTAAATAAGTGGAAAAGTTGGTTAACGAGTGTCGGCTCGAATAAATTCTGAACGGAGTCTCGGATCACAAATCTGAGTCCACCATTGCGTTTAGAATGACACGTTTACCCTAAGGGAGACCTTACCTTTGTCTGCATCGGGCGTCGGGTGGAGGTGAGTTGGGAGCCGAAGATATTTTAATAAAAATAAATATCTGCTTCTCCCCCCCCATTTGAATGTGCGGCGCAGCAGAGGAGAACTCCTCCTCCTCCCATTCGGGCTGGCTCTGGTGAATAGTGTCTTTTCCACCGGGTGTCCGTTTCAGATGTACGAGTAGTCGATTCCATGTGTTTTTTCGAGGGGATCGCTGTGGTATGACCCGCTTGATGAGTTTCGAGATCGTTGTGTGGGCCCCACATGGTCTAGCTACGGTGAATAGTGGCTTTTCACCGGTAGTCTGTTTCGGGTGAGTAAGCATCCTATCCTACGTGTTTTTCCGCGTGGATCGCGATGGTGGCCTCTGTATCGGCCTTGAAGGTGCGCAGTGTGGCGTTGTTGCAGGTCAATCAGGTTAGCGATGTTTAAACTAGCAGTGGTTGAGGTTACTCCCTCGGTTTGTTCCTATGAGGGTTCTAGCGGAATCACAACCCTAGTATAGGCTTGTGATCCTCTCGATGGGATGTTTAATCTGTTAGAGTTATGGCATCCCTCCGGTGGGCCCAAAGCGGGATCCTCTAGCATCATATCTCTAGATCAGGTTCTTAGTATCGCTGTGACCGCTTATCCACGGGCGGTGATCCCCTATCTAGCAGGTTAACCCCATAGGGTTTGTGGCATCATCGGGAATATGATCCCCTACGCAGTGGGCCGTTCTCAGTAGGGTTGTGGAAACGTCGGGTATATGATCCCCTGCTTAGCATCAGGTTTATAGTAGGGTTGTGGTATCGTTGGTTATACGATCCCCTACTCAGCGCGTGGTTTCTATAGGGTTACAGTATCATCAGTTCGATCCCCTACATCGTGAGTGATACCAGATAGGGTTCCAGTATCATCGTTACCACCTTTATATGGGTGATGATCCTCTATCTGAGTGATGTGATTTTTTCGAGTGCCAGATCGGGTTGTGGTATCCCCCAGCGGATCCTAGGAGTGATCCCCTATCTATGAGATCTACGAATGCAAGATCGGGTTATGGTATCCCCCATCGGACCCTGGGAGTGATCCCCTATCTGTGAGATCTTCGTCTATCAGAGTGGGTTCTGGTATCCCCTAGTGGACCCTAGGAGCGATCCCCTATCCGAGGAGATTGGTGGTTACATTGTTTCAGCGAGGTTTCCTCAGTGATGCTATCCGACGAGCGCGGTCTCTCAGGTGAGTGTCTGAGATGTTTTCTTGGGACCCGATAGAGTGTATCTCTCGGGCGTGTGTTATCTAGGATGACAGTGATTATGGAGCGTTTCTCCTATTTGTGGAATGTTTCTGGTGATGAGGTTGGCACCTCATGTGGCTTGTTGCGTGAGCTGAGTATATCTGGATTGTTCAAGGTGTATGTATGGGCATACACCTGAGCTGAGCTGACTAGTTGTGTTTAGCCGAGGATGGTCACAAGATAGAGTTTCTCTCTCATTGGGGTTCCCTCTGGCTGGGATGAGCGGACTGTTGCCTTTCAGTTTCTCTCTTTTGTTTTGGGTTTTTGGGGTGCCTACTGAGTATGTTTATACTCACCCCTGCACGGGCTTTGCCCACACATGTTTGTGTCTTGTACAGACCACATGCCTTTCGACGGAGTCCTAGGAGGACTCTAAGTAAGCGGATCTTAGTGAGCGGGTTTGACTGTGGTATTTACCGGATCTGTGCCGAGGATCTTACCGACAGGTGTTTTGGTAGTGTTTACCCTCCTTCTGAGCAGGTTGGACACTTTGCAGTTTTCTTTTGGTGGGCCCTATTTTTCCCTTTTGTACTTTTGCTGTACTTTGGTTGTGGGATAGTTGTATGCATGCATTTACTTTTCAGTTTTATATATCTCTGCATTATTGCATGTAGGTGTATGTGGGTGCGTGTGTACAGGTACCTTGGGATAATGCCTCCCATGTGTGTGATAGCCTACTCGGTGCTGGATGCCAGCCCCTGGCCTATTGGAGACGGGCTTGGGGAGTCGCGGCTCGATCCCCGTTGGGTCGGGTCGGGACATAGTGTTATCAGAGGAGGTTATACCTTTGGGATCTCAGAGCGTAGCTAGTATAGCTGTGAGTTTAGTTTGGGTTGCATAGCGGCAGTGTTAGGATGTTTCGAGTTCGGCTTTTAGGTTGGGGACTCCAGTGTTGGTACGACGACCGACGTATCCATACACCAGGACTCTGACAACCTACCTTTCGAATCAGGACATTCGTACACTGGTCACAGGGACAAATGGTACATGCATCATATAGGACTGGGTTTTGGCTTTTTTTCCTTGTCCTTCTTGAGTCAGCTCTCCAGATATACTCATTGACAGTGGTGCGTCTTGAATATATTTCAGGATGCCTCCACGAAGACAGCTAGCGAGGGTTCCGCAGAAGGATTGTGCTGACGATCCGCCCCGTGTAGAGGCTGTGGACTAGGGCGTAGGTTTTGAGGTTGGACCTCCAGGTGATCCGCCAGTTGAGCCACCACCCGTTGAGCAGCTGGTTGTACCGGCAGTGCAGGATGAGGTTGCGCACAGGCTGAGTGCACTGCACCAGTTCCAGAGGCAGCGACCTCTGAGGTTCCGGGGTGATCTAGACCCCCAAGCAGCTTATGACTGGCTTGAGGCAGTCACCCGAGTTTTCTGCCTAGTAAGGACACCTCCAGATCAGATGGTGGTTCTTGAGGTGAGCCTTCTTCATGGTTTGGCCGGGCGATGGTGGAGCCTGGTGACACAGTCCCATGACGAGGAGACGCTCACGTGGGCAGAGTTTGAGCGGCTCTTCAGGGAGGAGTTCTATCTGGTGACGCTGAGGTCAGTGCAGATCCATGAGCTTCTGCAGCTTCGACAGGAGGGCATGACCGTGTCAGAGTACTCAGCGAGGTTTACAGACCTATCGTGCTACTCCCTGGATATGGTTCGAGACCCATTATTTAGGGATCAGACCTTTGAGCAGGGCTTACGTAGGGACATCTGAGCAGGTGTGGTTTCCTTATGCCTACCCACCTATACTGGAGTGCTGGAGCGAGCGTTGGTGGTGGAGAGCTTTCTGGATGAGCAGATTCCCTCTATTATTGTTGGGCATGTGAGAGCTGAGACATTGGAATTTGGTAGCCGATGACAGACTCAGGGGTCGAAACGTGGCCGAAGTTTCAGGAGGCGACCCTAGGATAGAGGATCTGAGTCTCAGGGCTCACAGGGATCGCAGGCCAGTTTTGTTCAGCCGCAGGAGAGGCGGTGTTATTCTTGCGATGGTTGGGGACATCTTGTCAGGGATTGTATGACCTGATGTGCTGCTGAGAGGGATCTGGTCGATGGACCACCTTGGAAGAGGCAGCATCTCGAGCAAGGAGGTCCGCAGGGTGGCGGACGTGGCGGCGGAGCGGGTGAAACAGAAGGAGGTGGTAGGTGGTACCAGTTGCCACCACCCCCAACCCCAGGAGGTCCATGTCGAGCTCAGGGAGATGGGGGACAAGGGAGAGGCCAACTGCATGCCCTAGAGGCTGTTGACCCGGAGGCTCTGTAGATGGATAGAGGTACGCATTATGTCTTTTCTACTTTCTACAGTAGTTTTATAGACACTGTTTAGTGGTACTCTTTCCTTTCCGTTGCTTGATCGAGTTTTGTTCAGGGCGTTGGTAAGACCCTGTGTGGGTGTTGTTCTGTGTGTTTCGAATGCGTGAGGAAGAAGGATCCTTCTCCCACCGAGACACATTTTTGTGACGCGATTAAAACCGTGCGGGTGAGTCAATTCCACCCAAAGCGGATAGTATCGAGGTGTGGTGGATGAGTCCCTTTGACTTATGCGTTCGGGCATGGGTGTTTGTTGGTGAAATCGATGGTTTGTGAGACCCAATTGAGAGTTCAGTCACTTTCCTTGAGCTTAGGGATTTTCGGGGATGAAAAGTTCTAAGGGGGGAGGATGTAGTGACTTGGGTTTTTGGCCCTTTCAGATTTTGGGATATTTCTATGAGTAATTCCAGAGCTAGGTGCGAAGACGACGTGCGATTCCGAGGCCCGGTGTGCCCGGAATTAATTTTATAAAAAATATCAAGTATTTTTATACTATGAACATGGTGGGGGTGTGATATCTCCAAAACGGTATCTTAGAATGAGAATCTGAGGGCATGATTGCGTCCGGAACGTGCCGTTTACCCTAGGTGAGGTGTAAAATTCGCGAGCGTGGGTCTGCTGTGGAAACCGCCACCAGGGGCGTTTTCATAAATAAGTGGAAAAGTTGGTTTACAAGCGTCAGCTCGGATAACTTCTGAACGGAGTCTTGGATCACAAATCTGAGTCCGCTGCTGCATTCAGAACGACACGTTTACCCTAAGGGAGACCTTACCTTTGTCTGCATCGGGCGTCAGGCGGAGGTGAGTCGGGAGCCGGAGATATTTTAACAAAAATAAATATCTGCTTGTCCCCCCCATTTGAACATGAAGTGCAGAAGAGGAGAACTCCTCCTCCCCTTTCGATGGCGAATCGGTTGCCGAATCGCAAGATCAAGGTGCCGTCGAGCTCAGATTTTGACAGCGGACGCTTCAGGATCGTGCAGCGGAATCTTTGGAGCGCGGATCGTCAGTGTTTCGCTTGAGAGGTAGGTGTTTTATGTTTTGAAAATACTGGATCCCAAATTTCTGCATTTTTATCTGTTTTGAACCCCGGGGGAGCGCATATGCTTCCAGATCTGCGTTTGGACCTCCGAGGTGCCACCGGTGGACCTCGGAAGGTTCGTCGGCGCGGCGACACCGGCAGGGGCAGCCCACGGCGGCGTGCCGGCCCAGCCGCCGGAGCGCGATGGCCAGGGGCACTACGCGGCGGCAGCCGTCGTCCAGGCAGGTCGGGGCCGGTCCGACCCTTTTTGTCATATGGGGGTTTTTAAACCCCAGTTTCTTGCAATCCGGAAGTCAGATTCATGTTCTGTCTATGGCAACGTGACCCTGACAACGAGGAAAACCCTCCGATGTGGGTTTGAGGGTTTAAAGGTTTGAGATTGTGGCCCGGTAGTTAGAAACGTCGTAAAAAATAATAATATTTTATTATTTTACGACTTCGGGCCGTTGTAACTTCTACCCGGAGCGTCTGAATGATGTGCCGTCAGTGGCGTTGAGACCTTGATGGTAAGATGAACTTTTTGAGATGGTTTCCAGGTGTTGGGACCGAGTTTGGGGTGTGGGCCCCATGAGGCCGGGTTTTGGCGTTTGCGGAGAAATGCAGTTTTCACACCAGGAGTCTGATTTTGGCAGATGAATAGTCTATCCTGTGTGTTTTTCCGAGAGGATCGTAATTCGGGATTAAGGCATGGGCCCCATCTGGGCTAGCTCCGGTGAATAGTTTCTTTTCCACCGGGGGTCCATTTCGGACATATGAGTAGTCGATTCCATGTGTTTTTCCAAGGGGATCACCATGGTATGATCCGCTTGATGAGTTTCGGGATCCTTGTGTGGGACCCGCATGGGCTAGCTACGGTGAATATTGCCTTTTCACCGGTAGTCCGTTTCGGGCGAGTAAGCAACCTATCCTGCATGTTTTTTCACGTGGATCGTGATGGTGGCCTCGGTATTGGCCTTGGAGTTGCGCAGTGTGGCGTTGTTACAGGTCGCTCGGGTTAGCGATGTTTGAACCAGTAGTGGTTGAGGGTACTCCCTTGGTTCGTTCCTACGAGGGTTCGCGCGGCATCACAACCCTAGTATAGGCTTGTGATCCTCTCGATGGGATGTTTAATCTGTTAGAGTTGTGGCAACCCTCCGGTGGGCCCGGAGCAGGATCCTCTAGCATCGTATCTCTAGATCGGGTTCTTGGTATCGCTGTGACCGCTTATCCACGGGCAGTGATCCCCTATCTAGCAGGTTAACCTTGTATGATTTGTTGCATCATCGTGAATATGATCCCCTATGCAGTGGGCCATTCTCAGTAGGGTTGTGGCATCGTCGGGTATACGATACCCTACTCAACATCAGGTTTATAGTAGGGTTGCAGTATCATTGGTTATTCAATCCCCTACTCAGCACATGGTTTTTGTAGGGTTGCAGTATCGTCAGTTCGATCCCCTACATCGCGAGTTATACCAGGTAGGGTTATGGTATCGTCATGACTACCTTTATATGGGCGATGATCCTCTATCTGAGTGACGTGCTTCTGTCAAGCGCCAGATCGGGTTTTGGTATCCCCCAGCAGATCCTGGGAGTGATCCCCTATCTATGAGATCTACGAATGCCAGATCGGGTTGTGGTATCCCCCAACGGACCCTGGGAGTGATTCCCTATCTATGAGATCTTCGTCTACTGGAGTGGGTTTTGGTATCCCCTAGCGGACCCTAGGAGCGATCCCCTATCCGAGGAGATTGGTGGTTACATTGTTTCAGCGAGGTTTCCTCAGTGATGCTATCCGACGAGCGCAGTCACTCAGGTGAGTGTCTGAGATGTTTGCTTGGGACCCAGTAGAGTGTATCTCCCGGGTTCATGTCATCTTGGATGACAGTGATCATGGAGCGTTTCTCCTAGTTGTGGAATGTTGCTGGTGATGAGGTCGGTACCTCATGTGGCTTGTTGCGTGAGCTGAGTATATATGGATTGTGCAAGGTGTATGTATGGTCATACACCCGAGTTGATCTGACTAGTTGTGTTTAGACGAGGATGGTCCCGAGATGGAGTTTCTCTCTCATCGGGGTTCCCTCTGGCTGGGATGAGCGGAATATTTCCTTTCAGTTTATCTCTTTTGTTTTTGGGTTTTTGGGGTGCCTACTGAGTATGTTTATACTCACCCCTGCATGAGCTTTTCCCGCACATGTTTGTGTCTTGTGCAGACCACAAGCCTTTCAACGGAGTCCCAGGAGGACCCGGAGCAGGTAGAGCTTAGTGAAAAGGTTTGAATCTGGTGTTTACCAGAGATGTGCCGAGGAGCTTACCAGTAGGTGTTTTGGCAGTGATTACCCTCCTTCTGAGCAGGTTGGACACTTTGCAGTTTTCTTTTGGTGGGCCCTGTTTTTCCCTTTTATACTTTTGCTATAATTTGGTTGTGGGATAGTCGTATGCATGCATTTACTTTTCAGTTTTATATATCCCTGCACTGTTTCATGGAGGTGTATGTGGGTGAGTGTGTACAGGTGCCTTGGGCTAATGCCTCCCATGTGTGTGACAGCCTACTCGGTGCTGGATGCTAGCCCCTGGACTATTGGAGGCGGGCTTGGGGAGTCGCGGCTCGAGCCCCATTGGGTTGGGTTGTGACAGTTTAAATCAACACTCATCCTGCAGAGTAGTTATTCAACTGTAATTAACATGGAAATTATGTGAACCAATTCCATAATCCAAGGGTTTTTGGGGATAATCAATTATAATAACCTCCAAGTCCTAGAGAGTATAGAAGGACATATGTTATCACTACTTCTGAGGTGGATCCCAATAATGATGTGGTCACAGGTACACTATTTATTCATATAATAATAAAAAGCATACTTTTTGATTTTGGTAATATAAATTCTTTCATGTAATTTAAATTTAGTAAAAATATTAAAACACCTCCTTGAAACTTGGAGGTTGAGTTATCTATAAGAACAAAAAATGGGGAAATTATTGCATCCTAAGTATATAACTCCTCCCCAGTCAATGTTTTTAGACTGAACCTCCCAATTCTTTTTTATTACTTAATTTAGTGTAGTTAGATGATATATTGGTCATGAATTGACTATCCTTATATAAATCCAACATCAACTGTTAGGAGGGGGATATCACTATTCACATCCCAAGTCATCCTTTGATTCTGTACAAGTGTATGGAGGAGGGTGAATCTCCTTTGGAATATTCTTATCAATCATGAATATTATTTCCTTATAAGAAAGTATATCTAGTAAAAATGATTGATACTAAGGAGATAATCATTCGTGAAGACATCCCCATTGTAATTATACTAATGTATTCCCTGGAGAGTTTCCTAGTTTGCCTACTAACTGAGAGGTTGGGTTATCAACCTAAATTATACCTATATCTATACCTATATTCAAGAATACTTAGAAAATAGAAATATTTTAGTTATAATAACTAAATAAGTAGTTAAAATAGAATATATAAAATGGTTTTATACACCTGATTGCTTCACCATCAGGTGTTCCGGTCCACTTTTTCAAGTATAAGGATGGGTAAATGTACCTCTTAATTGATTATCACAAACTAAAAAAACCATGATAAATAATACGTATCCCACACCATGGATAAATGACTTGTTCGATCAACTATATGGGGCTCAATATTTCTCTAAGATGGAACTTCACTCAGGATACCACCAATTAATGGTGAAGAAGGAAGATATTCCCAAGATTGACTTTTGAACAAGGTATAGACACAATGATTTCATAATTGTTCCCTTAAGACTCACTAATTCTCTATAAATATTTATAGAATTAATGAATAGAGTCTTTAGAGATCACCTCAACAAATTTTTGGTAGTTTTTATAGATGATATTATGATATAATTTAAAAGTAAGGAGGATCATGAGGATTATTTGAATACATTGATAAAGAATTTGTGAAAGTATAAGCTATATGGAAAGTATAGTAAATGTGAGTTCTAGATAGAGAAAGTATCATTCTTGGGGCATGATATCCCCAAAAAATGGATATATTTGGACTCTTATAAGATAAAGGCAATTAAAGAGTGGCCCAGACCAGCATCTGTAATAAAGATTCATATTTTCCTTAGACTATATGGTAATTACCAAATATTTATGAGAAACTTATCATGATTTTTAAACCTGCTAACCAAGATGAATTAAAAGGGAGTAATGTTTTTTTGGAATAATGAATGCGAAGAGAGTTTCAAGGAACTGTAAAAGTGGCTTATCAATGCACCAATACTTACACTACCCATTAGTGGAGAACTTCCTATGGTATAAATAAATGCTTTAATGAATGTATTAGGTTTATTACTGATGCAAAATGATAAAGTGATAGACCACACCTCAATAAAATTGAAAGTTCACAAGATAAAGTATCCGAAACATGATTTGGAGTTCGTTACATGGATCTTTATATTAAAGATATGGTGGAATTATCTCTATGGAGATAAGTGTGAAATATATAACTATAATAAGACCCTCAAGTATATATTTATACAGAAGGTGATTAATTTGCACCAGTGAATATGGTTTGATCTGATCACAGACTATGAATACTCAATCCACTACCATCCTGGAAAATAAAATAAAGTGGACAATTCTATAAGTAGAAAGGATACTGAAACCTAATCAATGATGAGAATTCAGAAGCATCCAATATTATTATAATTATAATGGTAGGACATGGGAATCATAAAGGAAGTAATATTATCATTCCTTTCTCAAATGATTGATCAACCATCCCTTCTAGAGAAGAGAATGGATCCTCAAAGAGATAATGTGGAAATACAGATGAAGGTGGAAGCTATAAGAAAAGGGAAATCCACATAGCAAAAAATTGATTACAAAAGAGTTGTAATATTTGGTTCATGAATATGTGTACTATTAAATATTGAGATAATGGATTTGTTTGATGATTCACATAGATCAAACTTCTCCATCCACCCATGGAGCATAAAGATGTATTGTGATCTCCAAGAGCACTATTAGTGAGGCAATATGAAGAAGGAGATCACATAATATACATTAAATTTCCTAGTATGTCAAAAAGTGGAGACTAAAATGCAAAATTATAAGGGGATTATTCAACTATTTCCCAAAACTACATGAAAACAGGAAAACATCACCATGGAATTTGTCACTGGTATTCTGAAGATATCAAGAATAAATAATGCTATATAGGTTGTGGTGGATTGTATTACAAATAATAATCATATTATTTCAATTCGATAGGAATTCTCACTCAATCAAATTGTAAGTATATACATCACATAAGTGGTTAAGCTTTATGGGACACCATTATTGATTGTATCTGATTGAGTTATGATATTTACCTAAAAGTTTTGGAAAATCCTCTAACTTAATATAAACAATGAATTGATATTCCATATGTATTATCACCCCTAAAATTATGGAAAACCTGAGTGTCCTATCTAGACACTTGAAGACATGCTGAGAGAATTCTTAATGGACTTCAAAGGAGGATGGGATCAAAATCTTCCTCTGGTTGAGTTATCATACAATTATAGTGTTCACTCAAGAATCCAAATGGATCCATATGAATCCTATTATGGGAATAAATTTAGAACACTTAAGTTCTAGGATAAAGTAATAAAACACAAGCTAATAAGACCTAAAATGGTCAAGGAAATGGTAGAGAAGGTCAATACCATTCAACCACACATCATGACTGATCAAACTCATTACAGGATCGTTGTTTACTATCATAAAAAATAACTAGAGTTTGAGGTTATAAATACTGTTCCTACATAAATCTACATGGGAAAGACTCATGATATTTGGGAATAAGGGAAAGACGAATCATAGGTACATCAACCCATTTTCGATTCTTGATCAAATCAGACTTGTGGCTATCAACTAGCACTCCCACCAAACCTATCTCAAGTACATGACATGTTCCATGTATATCTCTTGAGGAAGGACATATTAAATACCTCACATGAAATGAATTAAAAGGTGGTACAACTAGAAAATTATCTCTCTTATAACGAGAAACTGGTGAAGATATTGTACCCTAGAAAAAAAATTTTACACATCAAGAAAACTCACCTAGTTAAAGTACTTTGATGAGACCATAAGTATGAGGAAGTGAAATTATAATTATAGGAATAAATGAAGCAAAATTACCTTTTTTTTTCACCTTAGTATGTAAAACAAAATTTCCAGTGCAACATTTCTTAATAAGGGAATAATTTAATGACCCAAAATTCTATCAATGGAATTTCCCTTATGATATGTCATATTTAGTAAAGCACATACACTACATGAGAAAACCAATTTTTTATTATATTAATTTGAACATTAAATTTAGAGAATAAATATTTCCATAACAATTGAAAATATTAAAATGAGATAAAAATAAAAAGAGAATACTAAAAAATGAAAATTTATATATGCTTGATCTATTAGAATAACCACACTCACAAACAACATTGTAGGAATGAAGTATAATATTAGTAATGCAATGTGTGTTTTGAAAATGAATATATATATATATATATATAACCTTGATAGGAAATATAATTAAAAGAATAATGAATTAAATATGTGGTATTTATAAGAATTTGGGAACTATATAACTATTACAAACTCAACCGTTGGAACAGTAATTTGACTGTTGTAATAGTAACCTAATCGTTGGAATAGTAATCTGACCATTGGGAATTGTAACTTTTCCATTATAATAGTATCCTCACCCATGGAAGTGTAAAATAATATTTAGGAATCTTATAAAATGAAAATATAGAATATTTATATCACGATACATGTAAATAAATGATTAAAAACAATAAAATAAGTGTTCGTATTTTTGTAAAACATAAATGTTTTAACTGCACTTTTATAATAAATATAATGATTTAAAATAAAGGTTATTTTAATAAAATTTATTTATAAATTATTATTATTTTTTATTATAATTATAATTTAATTTTATGATACCTTAAGTAATTTTTCAAAGGTTCTGAAAATTGATCATAATATTAAAATTTATATATTTTTTCAAATAAATGATGAATTTATTTAAAAATTAATTGATAATATTTATAAAATTATTTTCTTAAAATGGATTTCATTTTTTAAAACTACATGATGAAAAATGGTTGGGGTGAATTTGTTTCATTTTTCTAAAATAGTTGATTTTTTGGTGAATGATAAAATATAAAAAATTACAATATTTATCTTTATATGATAAATACATGATTTCTTGAGCCCTGACTAATGTAAGAAACCATTATTTCAGAAAAACATATACCATTTACTATATATAGTCACAATAATTAATATTATTGATAGTCTTGAACCAAAATAATAAACTAATGAATATAATATCCAAGAACACCCCTCTCCTCCCATTATAAATACCACCCATTAAAACCCATTCTCCTCAAAACATATAAGCCTTAGATATTATAAAATATCTACCCAATTACATTTAAAATCTTATCCCCCACTTTTTAGTGATGATGTTCTCACCAAAATACCAATTTCAAGTGCCTTATGGAGTATTTCAGGGAGACAACATTTAAGAGGTAATATTATTGATTTACCTCTTTTAAATTAATCTCATCTTCTACCTTATCCTTTCCTCTATCATTAAAAAAAATAGTGACTATAGTATAATAAATATAATGGAATTTTATTGTGTTAATGATATATTCATCTTCCACCCTCCCTTATTTTGTTTCTTAAAGGAAAGCGTTATTTAAAATATGGTTGGTTCACCGCCTCCGTGAACAACGTAGTTCATTTTTCTCTACCACCTCAAGGATGGTTATAAAAATATTATTATAGTTAAATATGATTATAATAATTATTTTATAACTTATTTAAAGTTATTTAATCTTTTAATATTATTTAATTAAATAAAATGAATATAGTTTATGGCGGTCGGTAAAACGGCCTAAATGAACTAACCATATAAAGTTAAAATTTTTATAAAAAGAATCATCCCTATGAAGGAACACATATGGGTATTTGGGACAATTTGAATTTATTTAAGTACATGAATAACATTTCAATTCACTTTTGTATTTGTAGTCCCATTTGAAATGAACTTTAATAATTATTTACAAGCGATCCGACCTTGGAACCATGAAACAAATGCTCTCAGAACAATGAAATTAGTGTTTATATATCCATGAAATGGTTGTAAATAATTATAAAAAATTATTGTAAATAAAATATATATGGAAAATGGTTCTGAATTAAGAAATTAATGAAATTAATTTGATTATTCAGGACATTAAGAACAAGTTTAGAATGACTCTGTAATATAAGGTTATGAATCTCTCTGAACCACCAGTTTTCTTAGGATCATGAACTTTATCTATCAACTCACTTTCTTATTTTATTTTTTGATATTATGACATTATTATAAATTGTGTATATATTTCTCTTAAATATATACCTATTCTATTCTCCTTTCCTTTTATGATGTAATACACCCCATAGGTTTATTTCTCAAATGACTTGTGATTGATTCCTTTTTTTGGAACACATAAACATGTACATGTTATGATGGGTGCACCCAGATAGCACTCCAACATATTGGTAATTTTTTTGTTTCATGAGACATTATGTATGGGATTAGGTAGTGAAACTAATCCATGACGGGACTCTATCTACCATGTGATGTTGTCTTGGTGGTTAACATTGACATATGCTTATGTCATGTTTTATGTTACTACCACTTTCTCATGTTACCTTGATCTTATGATACCATGTTATTTATATTATGTTACCATATGATTATTTTTTAGCCTTATCTTTTAAGATATCATGTTGTGTTTTTTGACTCACATGTTATGCTTTTTTATCCTTTTTATTCCCTTACTGATCTTTTTAGATCACCCCTTTGTTTATGTATTTCCCTAGGTTATCCTATACAGTTTTATGAGATCATTGGGATATAAGATCTTGTTATAGATAACAAAATAAACATGATTTATTTTAGTTTCATTTTAATGTACTATGAACCTAGTCTTACAAATACTCTAGGCCTCATGATCTTTGGGTTGTATTTATTGGGTATTTATGTTAAAAATAATATAATAATATGTTTAAAAAGTTTAGGTCACTATATGAAATATGGATCTTTGATATATAATGGATATGATGGATTTTATAAAGGGGTCATAAATTTAGTGGGATCCCATTGAATAAAATTCATTATTAAATGGTTAATAATACATGATACTCATCTGGTGAATGATTTTTGTTTTAGATAATATAATCATCATAATCAAGCTAAAAATTGTGATCAATCATTGGTAAGGATAAACTTAATGTTAGATACTCTTAATATTGGTAACTAAAAAATATTTATTAATAAATATTGGTAATTTAGGGTTATTTTTAAGGAAAATTCTAAGCTTAAAATCAGTTCCTTCCTTAGTAACCAAGTGCCGAAGTTGTTCAAAAAATGAATCTATATGTTTATGAAAACATAGAATGATTCAATTAAGGTTTCAAAAGAATTAGATAAAAAATGAACAAAGGAATATTAGTATCCACTAATGTAATCAATATGATTGGGTAAATTAATGATTTTATTTTCATATACACAATATGATTGGTTATGAAAAATTATATTCAATACAATTGAATATGCTAAATGACTTGGTGAGGCTAAAGGTTTAGTTAAAGATTTATAGCTTATATAAATCAATTATATTATTATGATAGACATATGATATCAACTATATGTTTTAAAATGTGTTTTCAATATACAAAAGGATAGGAATAGAAAGGAATTTATGTTTGGATAATGAAGGTTACTTTCAAGTAATGAAGTAAAGAAGTTTCTATATTGATAACTCGAATGCTTCAAGCTTGGATAAACAAGTGATATCGGTATTTCATGCATTTATTTTATGGTATTTTAATATATTAATTTCTATATTTAATTGATTATTATTTCCAAATGTTAGACAATTTGACTTGTTTTATATTTTATATAAGGGAACAACAAATATCTGCAAAAGGATCTAAAAGTCACTTCAGATCGTGAGGAAAGCGAAGTGATACAATATTAGATTTTTGAGGATGTAACAGAGCTATAGAACTGAACTAGAAAAATTACACATCGTGTATTTTATTACATGATGTGAGATTAAAGATGATCCAATTCCACTTAGAACAAGTCATGAAGTCATTACATGCTGTGAAAATTAAGTACATGTTGTGTACACTATACACAACATGAATGTTTGTGATAGAGAAAGATCCAAAAAATCTGCTGCTGATGTTGATTATATGCCATGTACATTTACATGTCGTGACAATGTCAGTAGTCTGAAAAAAAAGATACACATTTACGAGTGTTTGATGGTATGGATTATAAAACCACCCTTTAAACTTCTCATTTGGGGTCATCCAAAACTGGGGGAGCCTACATGGATGCCTGTCGGAGACGCACACCACCATGGAGCCCTACTACTACCACCATTATGTAGACTTTTCTTCATTATTTTATGCACCCTCTCATTAATATAATGAGGAGGTGATTTATTCATGTCATGTAATTCATGATGAATAGGGATTGGATGTATGATTTATTTTATTTTTTATTGAAATTTATGTTGGGGTTTCATGTTTGTTCTTCATTACTTCCTCTTCCCCAGTTCCTTTTTGCATGACCATTGTGAGTGTGGTTAGGAAAAGGGTTTAATTTATTTCTATATTTGAGAATAACCATTTCATGAGTTTATTGAATAACATTTTATAATGTGATATCTAGGGTTTAGACATCCAACATGAACATTGAGTTTGTCTCCACCCTATGTTTAAATAAGGTTTTAGGTTACCCATTCTTTGTAATCTGAAGTACCTGACCATGAGAAAATAAGAACTTTGGATAGAGAGAATTTATGACCATTGAAATCTCTAGGACCTGATTCTAATGACTGCATGATTTTTAATAAATTATTTCATACCTTGTCATCCCATGAACCTAGATTAATTTCTTCCCATCACCCTTTTTTTATTTTCTTCTCTGACTTTCTCTTCCAAAAACATGCTTAGTAGATGAGATTCAATTTCTTCAAATCACAATTAGTTTAGGTTTATTTTATTTAATTAATATTTTCTCCAACCTTGTCTCTATGGTTTTGAACTTAGACTTTCAATTCCTATACTACCATGTAGTTTAGTTGTTTTTTTTCATGTTATAAATTTATAAATTCGATAACCCTTTAGGAATTAACAATGCCCATAGGGATATAAACTGGTCATAATTTGTGTATTTTATCTCATAAAACTATTTAGAAGAGAATGTAAAAAATAGTTGTTAAAATGAAATGAGATGAGTTAATTTTGATACACATAGTTATGCTTTGTTCAGTTCTATAACATGCTTTAAGGGGAGGCTTAAAATAGATTGTTCTAGTTAATGAATTTATCCTATTTTCATATATTTAAATTTTCTAACAATATTATTGAATTTAAAAAATGTTTACCCAATATTATCAAAGTATTAAGAATATATATGAACTAGGAATGTGATGTATAGGTTATAAAGTTCCATATAGATAGTACAAGTGGGTAAAAGTTCAAACTAGAAGAATAAAATTTAGTTGAAATGTTCAATAATGTTTCCTTAAGAATCCAATCATGGACATTGAAACCCAAGGTTTTCAGGAAGGAATAATTATAATTCAATTCAATTGGATTATCAAAGATATACCTAAAGGAGTTTTTGAAACTTCATAGATTGTCCATGTCAGGTTTTGATGTTATAGAAATTAATTATTTTATTTTGAATGGTATGTGATACCGAATATATATTAAGTGTTGTAAATATATAGGAGATCAAAATAAAATGAAGAATTGTTTGATCTTGTAGTTTATATCCATGAAGAAAAAAATTTATACATATGAATGTAAATGATTTTATCATTATCAAATGATTATAAGTAAAATATGTGCATCATCATATCATTTCCCTTATGTGATAAGAGAAGTTTATCGATAATAAAGATTTGTTATGAAATGTATGAGATGATTAATTGTATATACATGGTTTATGATTCATAAATTTCTATAACATGTTTTGAGAAGAATAAATGGATAAAAGTGTTTATCCAAGAGAAAAATTATTATCCAAACATTTGTTAAAATATGTGGGAATGTGTTCCTACCACCCATAAATGTCATATTATAATAAATTATTATTTTAAATGAAAAATTTCCTAAACACATAGAATACCATATTTGATATGGAAAAATAATTTATTCGTTAAATATTCCAACTAATAAATAAATAAATATTATTTCCTAACACAAAAGGGTTTGTGTATCTTATAAATATATTCTATAATGAATAAAATGTATAAGAGGTTAGTGTGAGTATGTTTGGAATTAGAGATGTTCAAAATAAATAGATAAAAAATAACAACAATCTTATGTTTAGGTTTTTTCCACAGATATGTGTTTTTAAATAAAAATGTAAAATGTTACAGTTAGTTACCATTTAAAAGTGGATATTACTATTTTCTAAAGAATTATACCAGTCTAAGATAAAGTGTTAATCACTAAATCTCCTAAAAGAGTTTAGGACATGTGATGATAAATAAAAATACAAATAGTAACATTTAGTTAAAGTGAAAAATTAATGAAATTATTTCTTGAATTATTGTACAAGTCAAAATAAAAAGTGAATTACACTTGAAATCCTAAAAAGAGTTTATGATATGATGATAAATAGAAATGTAAATAGTTATATTAGTTAACATAAAAAAGTGTTGTAAATTTATCCTAAAAGAGTTTATGATTTGGTAGTAAATAGAATTGTAAATATTTACATTTAGTTACTATACTAAAGTGATTGTCACTTTATCCTAAAAGATTTAGGAAGACAGGTAAAAAATAATATAAGTTGTTTCATTATTTCAAGGAAAAAGTTTGATGTAATAGATTTGCAAGGATGATGATGATGATGAACTTAGAAAGAGTCATAAGTAGACAACATAAGTTGACATCATAACATTTGATGTTGTGAATTTAAGAAGTTTGAATATGTTAAAAGATTCAAACAATTAGGAATATGATTCCTATAACAACCCTGTTCTTTATTACACACATAAACATGATTTATTATATAAACATGAACTTAAGAAAAATATGAGGATTGATAGGTCTAGTGTCTTTGGAAATTAGGAACATTACCTGACAACTTAAGATATAAAATACAACATCTCTATTGAAAACTTCTTTTACATGGCCACAACATTCCTTCATACTTAGAATTACATGGGATAGCCTGAGGACATATATAAGAAAGGGGTGAGCTATAAAGCCCAATAAGGGAGTAAACAAGGCATAACATGAAGAATAAAATATATGTTAGGAAATAGGAATATCAATGAAGTATAATAGAAACATAAACATAAATGCATGATACAACATGATTATTATAACATGGATATGTGGCAATAACATTTAACATGATATTAGCATGAACCAAGGCTCATTGAACATAGAGCACGAGTAAACCCTCATTGAACCTGGATTAGAATTATTAAACCCTCATTTCACTTGAATTAGAATGATTAAACCCTCATTTCACATGGAATATCATGATAATAGTTTTTTACCCAATGCTTTGGAGTGCTATCAGGGCGCACCCTTCTTAACCATTTCATTTCATGCATAAGTGTGCCACATAGATCATACAACATGGATTCATTAAAACTCATAATTTATTACATGAATAAGAGATTTGGAATACATAAATGCATGTAATCAATAAAAACATACATGTGCATAAATGTGAATACCCTTGATAGATAAATGGGTATGGTATTTACTTACACGATGATTTGGCATGGAAAATTTTGGTATAACTTCAGCAGCATAACAATGTCAAATAGAAATTATAAAATGGGTTTATGAGAGAGAAAGAGATATCTCATCATTTATACATGAAATGGAAAATAAGGGGGTCATTTAACATAATATACCAACATATTTAATGGAATTTATATGCATATTATAAAAGAATTTCTTGAATGTAAATGAGAAGAGAAAAATTACTTACTAAATTTTGGCATGGTAACAGGTGTACATGGGAGGCATTAATGAGGGATAAATAGGAATCTCATCATTCAAACATAAGGAGGTAAGTATGGGAGAAGTTATAAATCATACCCCAACATTTTTAATTGATAATAAGGGTATAACTACATAAAAAAATTTGGAAGAAAATAAGAAAGGAAGAAATCCCTTACTTGGAAGTGTGATCCCAAAGGATTGGGAGAGGTTTGAGAGAGTATTCTTGTGAGATTAGGGAACCTTGGGAGGATTATATAGAGAGTATAGTATAGGTTTGTTGAGCTCAAAAGGTTTTGAGTGAAGATGAATGAGATATTTAGTGGGTTTATATAGGAAAGGAAAGAGAATTCTTTATTATTTAGGTTTTGTACACTACACATTAAACTAATAAAAACCAGAAACCATACCATGGTTTTTGCCCATGGTTTTTTCCAAATGGGAGTGTAAAAAATTATTTTATAAGGAAAATTTCTAAAATTATTAAAATATTTGGCTTTATTATGTGGAGTTGATTCACACTCTCAAGGAAATCATTTTAAAAAGTTAAAATATTTTATAAGTCATGGAGGGTCCACTAAGGAACCATAAAATTAATCAAAAAAATATATAAAATCACATTATTTTATAGATAAAACATATATTTGTCTAAAAACCATTTTATAATATTTTATTGCATCACTATTAGTTTATTATGATGTCATGAAACACATTATATATTTAAACGATATTTAATTTTTACCCAAGTATTCGACTATCTCAGAAAATTATGAAAAAATCACCATTAGATAATTTCAACATCCTAAATAAAAAAATGATATTCATTTTATATAAATAATTTTCTAAATATTTGAATTTCTGTTTTTAAAATAAAAACCAACATTTATTAAAAATTCATGGGTTTTGACAAAAAACAGTTTTCAAACCTTAATAAAAATTTCAATTGTATTCATAAAAAAATTATACAATAATTTATATTTAATAAAAAATAATTTAGTAATAATATTTTATTAAAATATTATTTAATTCAAAAATCCATTAATTCTTCAAAATATATTTCTTAATTTAATATTAACTAAAAATACTACTTGTGCTTTAAAAACCATTTACAGAGTAACAATAATAAAATGAATGTTTATTATTTATAGAAAAATAATGCACATAATCGTAGCACGGGGGTCTTGTTACATAATACCTTATAAAACCCATATAAGACCTAAGGGTAAGGTGTGTGATGGTGATAGAATCTTGGGGAGGCTCAGATAACATCGCTCGGGTGGTAATCTATCTTAACTTTCACTTATCTTGTAGGTGGTTTCGTTCAGGTTTAACGTGTTGAAGTTCAGCTTGGGCTTGGTCAAGAGAGAAGCCCATTGACACTACCTCCTTTCCAAGCTCCAACAAATGGGCTTCGTATGGAGAAATTCTACAGGATGAGGCCATCACTTCATTTTTCTAAGTAAATTGGATTTGTCAAAGACTTATATTTATACTAATCATGTGATCATTATTCAATGACTATATTATCAATGGTAACAATTATTAATAGTATTTTAAAATATAAAATGTAAAACCAAGGAATTTCATCTTTTTTACATAACCATTTTACATAATAAGTTAATTAATTAGATCAAGAGGAATTTTCATTTATAAAGTTTGTGTTGTTACAATCTTTGTCCCTTAAGAAATTTCACCTTCGGAATTTCCTTTTACCACACTAAAACAGATGAGGGAATCTTTGCTTCATCACTTCCTTCGATTCCCATGTTGCTTTTTCAAACTTGTGGTTTCCCCACAACACCTTGATAAGGGGCATTGTCTTATTTCGTAGAACTTTTTCCCTATAATCTAAGATCTTCACTGGATTCTCTTCATAGGAGAGGTTGTTCTCCAATGGTACCACCTTTGGATTGAGTACATGCAATGGGTCAGGTATGTACTTCCTAAATAGTGATAAATGGAATATGTCATGTACTTGAGATAGGTTCGATGGGAGTTCTAGTCAATATGACACTACTCCAATGCGATCAAAGATCTCAAAATGGTCGATGTACCTTGAAATAAGTTTTCCCTTCTTTCACAATCTCATAAATCTCTTCCATGGTGATATGTAGAGGAATACTATGTATCCAAAATCAAAATCTAGGTCTCGAAATAAATTATCAGCATAACTCTTTTTTCGAATCTGAGTAGCTCTAATGTGTTGTTGGATGATCTTAACCTTCTCCACCATTTCTTCAACCATTTCTGGACCTAGGAGTTTTCTCTTCCCAACTTCATCCTAACATGCTGGTGTTTTGCACCTCTTCCCATAAAGGGCTTCATAAGGATCTATTTGGATGATTGAGTGGAAGCAATTGTTGTAAGAGAACTCAACCAAAGGAAGATATTTATCACATACACCTTTGAAGTTCATTTAGAATGCTCTCAACATGTCCACATGTTTTTGGATAGTCTGCTCAGATTAGCCAATAGTTTGAGGATGATAAGCCGTACTAAAGTTCAGCTCAGTATTTAGAGCGTGTTGGGGACTCTTTCATAAATTAGAGGTGAATCATGGATCTCAATCGGATACAATAGATAGTGGCACTCCATGCAGCCTTACCACTTCTCTGATGTATATCCATGTCAGTTGATCCAATGATAAATCCTCCTGAATTAAAATGAAGTGTGGAATATATGTAAGACGATCCATAATAACCCAGATAACATTATTTCCTTTGTATTTATTTGGAAGTTCTGTGACAAAGTCCATAGTGATGTTCTCCCATTTACATGTTGGTATGGGTAATGGTTTCATCATCCCCTTGGACTTCTGCCTCTCAGCCTTCACTTGCTGACATACCAAACACTTTGATGTATACTCAATGATCTCCTTCTTCATGTTATCCCCCCAATAATACTCTTGTAGATCTCTATACATCTTTCTATTACCTAGGTGAATGGAGAAATTTAAACTATGTGCATCACCAAAAGTTCTTTCTTTAACTCATAATTTGATGGAACACATAGTCTTGACCCAAATCTCACAATTCCTTCTTCATTAACATTGAACTCTGAGGATTTACCTTTTCTAATTGTCTCCACTTTCTTTTGAATTACCACATCATCCTTCTGATCATCCTTTAACATTTCCAAAAGAGATGTTTGGGAAATAATTTGTGAAAGGACTAATGATGTTACCTTATTTATGATTCCCAAGTCCATCTTCATCAAATCTAAGAAGATTAGATCCTCTTCAATTCACATCAATGATAGAATCACTGGGTCCTTTCTTCTTAGAGAATCTTCCACCTTGTTCGTTTTCCCAAGGCTGTAATAGATTGAGCATTCATAGTATTTGATCAGCTCTAACCATCTTCATTGACACATATTCGTCTCTTTCTATGTGAATATATACTCGAGGATTTTGTGATCTGTATATATATTCCAAAATTATCCCAAAAGAGGCAATTCCACCAAATTTTTAAAGATAATATTACTATCGCCAACTTAAGATCATGTGTTGGATATTTTTTGTCATGAACATTCAATTTACTTAAAGCATAGGCAATGACTTTGTCATTTTTCATCAACACACATCCAAGGCCCTTCTTCGAAGCATAACTGAATACCACAAAAAGTTCTCTACTTGTGGGTAGTGTGAGAACGGGCACAGTGATAAGCCTCCTTTTCAACTCCTTGAATCTCTCTTTGCCTTCATCAGTCCAACCAAACTTTACTCCCTTCCATGTTAACTTGGTAATAGAGTTTGACAATTGTGAGAAATTTCTCACAAATTAGCTATAATATACAGCTAGCCTTTGGAAGCTATGGATATCTGTCACTGATGTTGGCCTCAACCATCCCTCAATTGTATCTTTCTTGGAGGGATACATAGATATCCCATTTCTTGAGATGATATGACCCAAGAATGAGACTTCCTTCAACTAGAACTCACACTTTCTATACTTTTCATAGAGATTCTTCTTTCTCAAGGTCTCTAGTACAGTGATTAGATGCTTCTCCTTCACCTCCATGGTTTTGGAGTATATTAGAATATTGTCTATAAATACTACCAAATTTTTTTTGAGGTAATATCTAAAGAATCTATTCATCAATTCCATGAATATTTTTGGAGCATTAGTGAGTCCGAAAGGGATTACTATGAATTCATAGTACCCGTACCTTATACGAAAAGTAGTCTTGGGGATATCCTCCTTCTTCACCCTTACTTGGTAATATCCTGAATGTAGATCCACCTTGGAGAAGTATTATTCTCCACATAGCTGATCGAACAAGTCATCAATTCGTGGAATAGGATATTTGTTCTTTATCGTGATTTTTTTGATCTCACGATAATCAATGAAAAGGTGCATTGACCCATACTTCTTCTTGAAGAAGAGGACTAGTGCACCCCATGGTGAAGCACTTGGGCATATAAACCCTTTATCCAGATTCTCCTTTAGTTGTTTCTTTAGCTTCTCAAGATCTAAAACATCCATTCTATACAGAGTCTTGGATATTGGAAACACCCCAGGTATAATATTAATTAATAATTCAAGATCTCTTCTAGGAGTAAGACCATTAAATTCATTGGGAAACAGTTCAATGAATTCCCTTATGATAGGAATGTATTAAAGGATGGTTACTTTCTTAGACTCGATCATCTAAGCAAGATACACATGCTCATAGGGTAGTAATATTCACACTTGATATAATGGTGCTAAAGAAGATTCATCCTCTTCCTTGCACTTGTACAGAATCGGGGGTTGATTTTTCATATGAAGAGTGATTTACCTATCATGAAAAATTTATGTTGAATCTATATAGGGAAAGAAAATCCATGAAAATAATTGCATCAAATTCCACAAGATGGAGCATGAAAAGGTTCTCCAAGAATTTCAATCCACAAATTGTAATAGGGGAGGTGTTATATTCACTGGACAGAATAATTTCCCCATTTTCCTTTCTCACCAATATCTTTACTTCCATGATTTGTGGTGGTGTTGGGATTATTCTAGTAAACTTTTGGGATATAAAAGAATGTGTAGAAACAGAATAAAAAACTACGTTATCTATTCTTGAATGAATAAAAAGCTTACCTATCACCACTTTGTTGTTATGGTTTGCTTTGGTGGTAGTGATGGAAAAATATCACCTTTTCTTCCTTGGAGGTTATTGTTTGCCTAAAAAACCCCTTGTCTTTGGGAATTGGTTTGAGAAATTACCTGATTCTTTGCAGTTGAAGTAATGAACAATGCATTGAGGGTTGAATGGATCATTCCTCTCATCTATCACAATAGCAGGTTTTTCTTACTGATAGTTAATGGCCAGGTGCCATTCTCTTCCACACCTAAAGCATTTACTCATCCCCTTTATACTATTTCCAGGTCTCTTCTTTCCAAAACTTTGGAAAGTGGGGTGCTGGAATTTCTTAGCACCGTTCGATTTATACATCAGATTGCTAGAATTAAATTTCACATTACGCTTCTTATCCCCATGATACCCCTGAGATTATCTGATCTCCATTTCGACTTTGAGGGCACATCAGATAATTTTATCATAGTTATCGAAGTCATGGATCTCTTTGGATTTCCGTAAGCTAGGTTTTATCCCACCAAAGAAGCGGTCAACCTTATATTTGGGGGTAACGTCAAAGACAGAGGCATATCGTTCAAGCCTTTTGAAGTTTTCCTTGTACGCTCTGATGGATTCATTATCTTTTTTCTTGAGGGAAATAAATTCCCTTTTCATCTTAATTCAGAGGGTGCATAGAAAATATTTATCGAAAAACATTTTCCAGAAATCCTTCCATTCCAACACCTCAATATCTTCCTCAGGCTTCATATTTTTGATCAATGTCCACCATTGATCTACTTCACCCTCCAAATGATAATCTTCTAGAAGAACCTTCTCTTTTTTAGAACATTAAAGGAGGGAGAATATCTTTTCAATGGAGTTGATCCATTGTTCAACGACTAAGGGATCAGATGATCCATTAAAAGTATAAGGCCTTTGTCTCATGAAGCTCTCAATTTTGGTTTGTTCTTTCTTGGGGGGGGGTTGGAAGTTTCTCTTGAACCATGATTCTATTTTCTATTCAAAACTTGAGTTAACTGAGAGAGTATCGTGACAAAATTTGCGATTCTCTCTCCCATCAGATTAGGAATCTCAATAGAATAGTGATAACACTGATATTTTCATCGGTTTTTATCCTGAGTCCTCCTAATACCGACCATTGGTAAGAATAAAAGGAAAGTTAGGGGTAACACATAAAGTGGAATCCAATAAAAAAAGGGATAACTTATAAATTACATTTATTTCCTTAACTTATGAATTTATAGGCTTCAATCTATGTTATCCATGATCTATTTCCCAACATATATTCTTAGGGGAATTTTCCCCTTAATAATTGTTCATACTAAGATTATAAATTTATCAAGCATATCCCCTGGGAGTATTGTAACCAAGAGTGCAGTAAGGCCCATTGTTGTGAACAAGTTCTAGTTCAAGTCTAGCTCAAAGCGGTGTTTATGGGTTTTACCCCTAGATACATCTATGCCAGAGCCACCTCTACTTGTTCATATCCATACAGGGATGTATTTTCTTGATAAACCACTTAATCTATAATCTAAAAAATTTAGGGATGTTTTTATTATACTCAATCTTATCACTAAGGAATTGACTAGGGTTTTCTAATCCTAATCCCAAAAATAAATAAACCTATCCTCTGATGCAAACTATAACAACCCTGCTCTTTATTACACACATAAACATGTTTTATTACATAAACATGAACTTAAGACAACTCTGAGGATCGATAGGTCTAGTGTCTTAGGAAATTAAGAACATTACTTGAAAAATTAAGATATAAAATATAATAACTTTATTGAAAACTTCTTTTACATGACCACAACATTCCTTCATACTTAGCATTGCGTGAGATAACCTCAGGAAATACATAATAAAAGGGTGATCTATAAAGCCTAATAAGGGAGTAAACAAGGAATAAAAAGAAGAATAAAATACATGTTAGGAAATAGGAATATCAATGGATCATAAGATAAACATGAACATAAAGTCATGATATAGCATGATTATCATAACATGGTGATGTGACAACAACATTTAACATGATATTAGCATTAGCCAAGGCTCATTTCACATGGATCATAAGTAAACCCTCATTGAACTTTAATTAGCATGAGTAAACCATCATTTCACTTGAATTAGCATGAGTAAACCCTTATTTTACATGGCATATCATGATACTATTTTTTTACCCAATGTATTGAAGCACTATCAGGGAACACCCTTCTTAAACATTTCATTTCATGCATAAGTGTGCCACATAGATCGCAAAACATGGATTAATTAAAACACATAATTTATTCCATGAATAAGATATGTGGAATACATAAATGTAAGTCCTAAATAAACAAGTACATGTGCATAAAGGTGAATACCCTTGATAGATAAATGGGTATGGTATTCACTTACACGATGATTTAGCATGGGAAATTTTGGTATAACTTTGGCAGCATAACGACATCAAATAGAAATCGTAAAATGGGTTGATGAGAGAGAACGTGGAATATCATCCTTTATATATAAAATGGTTAGTAAGGGGGTCATAGAACATAATATCCCAACATATATAATGGAATTTAGACGCATAATATAAAATATTTTATTGAATGTAAATGATAAGAGAGAAATTCCTTACGGAATTTTAGCATGGTAACAGGTGTACATAAGAGGTATTAATGAGAGAGAAAGAAGTATATCATCATTAAAACATAAGGAGGGAAGAATGGTGGAGGTGAGAAATCATACCCCAACATTTTTAATTTAAAATAAAATGGTATAACAACATAAATAAATTTGGAAAAAAATGAGAAAGGAAGAAATACCATACTTGGAAGTGTGACCCCAAAGGCATGGGAGAGGCTTGAGAGAGGACTATTGGGAGATTTAGGTGCCTTGAGAGGATTATAGAGAGAGGAGATGTCGTATCCCGAACCAGCTCACCCCTGGACCAGTGGCCGGATCGGTCACCACATGACCTCAAGAGCGTCTCCCCTTATGCCAGAGGCTACCGACTAGTAGCAAGGGTCTTAGGATAGTCAGTGGGGATACTATACCCTCTTTTTAGTGTAAAAAAAAATATAAAAAGGAAATAAATAGTGGAAACAATTTAATAAATGATAAATCAGCGAAAACTAGATTTTATAAATCTTGTACAAAACAAATGGCCAACACCAAATTGTAAAGCAGATGCATGCATGACATGATAATGATACAAAATAGAAAACAGTGAACATAAAATCATTATTTACATTCCAATATAGAAATAAATAAATAACGACTCAAATCCCTAAGGGAGGTCTCCTTGAGCATCCTGATCATCCGCTCGGTCCTCTACTTCTATATCCTTAGTAAATTCAAACAATATAATCCTGCAACCAAATATAATCTACTCAGGTACCCAGTTCAATGGAGGCCCGAGTAGGGTGTGAGATATAAATCTCAGTAGGCTGAGACCACCAGTGTCTACCCCAATTCCATAAATTTAATAATTAATTTAAAACACATGATGGCATGCATAAATAAAGTGAGTAGTACAATTTAACTATATACCCAAGTACCTGCTTCAGCCCTTAGCTGGTGTCTGAACCTGCATTATTCATTTGTCATGCATACTCAACAATCATTACATAATCATTTTTAATTTATCAATTACTCAAGTCTTATTATGAAATTATAGAGATTCGTCTTACGCTAGACATCCCTCATATAAGTCACTCCCCACAGATGTCTCTAAGAACCATATAAGTACTCAAAGTAAAGACCGGATCCAAGCATGTGCTTTGGCTTGGATAATGCGTCATAAGTTACTAGATTTAATCTTTCATATACTAAGTCTGAGCCCATCCACTAAAATAGAGATTCGTTCCTGGGTCCATCCACTAATGATTCACCCAATTCATTAATAAGTCTGAACCCTTTCTCATAATCAAATCGCAAAATCATTATGTCACAAATGCATTTATTTCCCATCACTTCATTTCATGCACGAACAATTGGAACCACAGTCCAATGTTAATTAATGGGTGTAGAACGTCATGTATATTACCCTCATGTGTATTTGGAGCATCAGTCCTTGTCTAAAAACCCATAGGTATTTGGAGCATCAGTACCTATCCCATAAAAGAATATTCTCTTGCAAGCTAGATGTAGAACGCCATGTCTAGAACCCCGTGAGTATTTGGAGCTTTAGTCCTTGTCTCACAACCTATTTATCAAACATACATATACATTTACCATTGGTGTAGAATACCATGTCTAACACCAAAAAACCATTCCGTTAATTAATTCAACAACTAATTAACAACACAAATCACTATTCTGACAAGTCAACACTTAATTAACCAAATTCTTTAACAAGTCTGAACCCGTCCACTCAAACAGTGATTCGTCCAGAACTTTAACAATCTAAAATCACCCCATAATCATCAAAAAAAATTATGAACAAAGTCAAGATATTTAGAATCCATCTCACACAACATATCATATTTTCAAACAACTCCATCAAGGACAACTTAAGGCATGGAAAAATAATACGCTTCAAAAGTACTTCTGGATAACAATCGTAACAAACAATCAATTCACAAAATTAATTTAATGCATGAAAATTAATTAATTCAATAATTAATTAATTAAATCTCATATATTTAACCAATAATAAATTAGTTAACCACTTACCATTTAACATGTAATAATTAATCCATCCATTAATTATTACCAATTTCTGAATTATATACCAAACATTTCAAATATTCAATATTCCCAATAATCAGTAAAAGCCACAACTTCATTCCAACTCATGACTTGATAATTAATTATACCATTAATTACCCTATTACTCATTCTTCCAATTCAAATAATTCAATTGTTTAATCATATCACTTTAACTAAATTAGTAACCCATGCTTAAAATCAACACATGTTCAAGTCCTCATTTATCTCATGTAGGCGACATTATTTAATAACATCAAAAGTTCCATGCATCGACATATCATAATCAAGGAAACCCACATTCTCAATTTATCAAAAGGAGATCAAATTCTCATATAAAGTGTTAAAGATTTGGGACCCTACCTCGGGGTTTTGACGAAAACCACAACGAACGAAGAACACTCAAGAGAAATGGGTTGATTCTTCAAGAACCCACCTTAGATCACTTATCCTCAAGAATTCGGCTTCGATTCGCCAATAGAAGCCTTCAGATCACCTCCAAAACAATTGGGATAGGTTCCCCTACCTTCAAGGGAGGGTGATCCCGAGTTATGGCCTCTTAGGAGGAAAAAATAGCCATCTAGGGGAAAACACGTGAGATCCACTTTTTTAGGATCTCACTTAAGTGCCCACACATTTTTCTCGCACGGTTAGGCAAACTGTGTGCTAACCGTGCGTTAGAAACTGCCTCGCCAAACACTCCTCGCATGGTTATGCCACACGGTTAGACAAACCATGCGCTAACCGTGCATTAGCTGCTACCTCAAAACTTTAACTACGCACAGTTTGGCTGCACGGTTAGACAAACCGTGCGCCGCCCTTACGAATTCCCCTTTGCCTTAAAAATTCAATCAAATTTCGAAAAATGACATATTTAGGTTGTTCCAACACTCGGAATAAAATCCCGAAGCTCAGTTTAAAAAGAAAAACACGTTGATAAACTGACAGAAAGGAAAATTCAAATACATTTGTGTTTTAAACCTGTTCAAACACAAGGGATTTTACATTATACCCACCTTAAAAAAAACTTATTGTCCTTGAGAAGCCATCAGGGACCACTACTAAAACAACCAACCTACCAAGGTCATTTAATCTTGTTAGAAGTGATGTATTGCATTCCTAATGCCAAACACACCTTTAACCCTTCACAAACCTGGTGGATAATCCTTTACAACTAGATCCAAAGATTACTCTAAATCTTAAACATCGAAATAGATCTTATATATAAGGTTATTAGAAGTACATTGTCAACATAAAAGTTTGAATCTTGACCACTCAACATAACATGTTTAACATGCTTCCCTCGAAAGACGTCACAGACCCAAAATCCACATTCACCCTTTATCTGACGATGTGTCCAGAAGAGCACACTAAGAGAAAACCGAGGTCATGAAGAAGATCAGTCAAACCATTACCGGACAACTCTGTTCTAAAAGATCTGCATCACCTGTCAACATGTTCATTGAGAAAAAAGTGACAATACCCACCTTAGTATTTCCCTAGATGTCTCAAAAAAAGATCATCCACTCACCAAAGCTCTAGATTAACCACAAGATCGGCGTGTCAGTCTTTTGAAATCCATTACAAGTATTGAAAAGAAACAGAATCTTTAATGCTCAAGTCACTCTACATGGAGTTGACCCAAGACCGTACTCAACAGTTAAAAAAGACTTATTAGGAGTCATATTTCCTCATACGACCAATTTCCTGGATGACGCTATAACCATTCATCCATTACTAAGAAGGAAGGGTCAAATGACCAACAAAGCAGCCGACCATGCCCGAGGCACATCTAACCAGCTGACAAAGAGAATTTCTTGATGCTCAAGCCCATAAAAAGCTCAAGAAACACATCACCAGCCATTCTAATAAGGGTTTCATTAGAAACTAGAAGTCCTACCTGAGAAAACGGCACCCAACAACACCAAAAGAGTGAGAAAAGCCATAGTGCTAGAAAAGCATTTAAGTTCGAGGGTGCTACCGACCACATGTTAGCCCCTTACGAAGAATAAGTGTCAACCATAAACTGTGTCATGTTAAACAATTCACTAGACTCAAAATACAAATATAAGGCCATTGATAAGGAGAAGAACACCTACAGAATGTACTCACGCTTCCATTCTAAGGAAACTCAAGATAAGTCTGAACTACCCTTTACATGAGGGGTTTAAACAGTGGGCACCGAAATAGGTTTCATTTCCAAGCCTCTTATATTTAATCACTTTTAATATTTAATCATCAAAGATTTAATCAAAACATCAAAGTACCATTTTTAAAACATCCCAAGGAAAAAATAGGCAAGTCTCACAAAAATCCCGTTTAAAACATTTACGTTAGTTAACAACCCATCATTTTTAGTAAATTTATCAAAATAAATTCCTTTTAAGAAGATAAGGCCACCTATAAGGATCTAATTTTAACCAACCAGGGTTCTCTATAAAGCAACCCAATAGAAAACGCATGGGTATTAAAATTCAAAACACCCAAATGGGTCATCCCATAAAAACACTCCCCAACTAACCTACTTGGGTCCAGTTGCATTTTGGAAGCTAGCCATTTGATTCCAGATCAACATTAACATCTTTAACATTTATAAGCATTTCATAAGGCATCAAGTCATCACATTTAATATGAGTCATCATTTCCTAATTCATGAAGCGCCCATACACTTCATGGATTGAAAATTGGATCTCATTAATCGATACCAACTTCAATTTAGAAGTTAACTTGATCAACCTAATGGTCCGAATTATATGGGTGACCAACTACCAATCGATAAGGCGCCCATAAACCTTATCGCTAGATTTTGGCTCCCATTTAACACAATCAATATTTATTTCATATTTTATCTTTAGCACCTATTTCACCTATCCAAAACATCTCTAACATGTTAACATAAGCAATAACACAACACCATGATACAACACAGAGGCATGGAACAAAAACAAAACATGCTAATAACTAAGGTAGTATGGCATATAATCATTCAATAATGTTAAATCTATAACCGAAACATGCTATCTAGAGAGGCATGATAAAGAAGATCAAACATGGAATTACACCCAAGGAACACAATCCAAATTAGAAGGCATCATACTAATGCAACTACATGGTATGTTATATGAATGACATGTAAATCTCTAAGTGCCTAAGATGATGCATGTATGAAACTTCCTTTCCTTATCAGGACAAGAAAATTATTCTTTTCAAAATTATCAAAATCAATAAACAATAGAAAATACACCAACCACTCAAGGTGAAATCATATCAACTGTAACCTCTAATAGTACAAACATTAATTCCCATCCCTAGCCACTTGGTTATTTCCTGTACATGAGGTGATCAGTACCAAGCACAACTATTAACCCAAGCACCAACACATTCCTAGTCTCCTGTCTACCAACCCCAAAATATTAAGAAAAAGAAAAAGAAATTAAACCTAAACCTCTGATACCACTTTGTAATGTCCCGACCCGGCTCACCCCTGAACCGGTGGCCGGATCGGTCGCCACATGACCTCAAGAGCGTCTCCCCTTACGGCAGAGGCTGTTGACTAGCAGCGAGGGTCTGAGGATAGTCAGTGGGGATACTATACCCTCTTTTTAGTGTTAAAACAAAATAGACAAAGGCAGTAAGTAGAGGAAACGGTATAATAAATGATAAAGTAGCAGAAACCAGATTTTATAAATCTTGTACAAAACAAATGACCAATTCTAAATTGTACAACAGATGCATTCATGACATGATAATGACAAAAAATAGAAAACAATGAACATAACAACATGCTTTACATTCTAATACAGAAATAAATAAATAATGACTCAAAGCCCCAAGGGAGGTCTTCTCAAGAATCCCGAGCATCTGATCGGTCCTCTACTCCTATCTCCCAAGTAAATGCAAACATCATAATCCTGTAACCAAATATAATCTACTTGGGTACCTAGTGCAATGGTGGCCTGAGTAGGGTGTGAGATATAAATCTCAGTAGGCTGAGACCACCAGTGTGCACCCCAATTCCAAACATTTAATAATTAATTTAAAACACGTGAAGGCATGCGTAAATAAATTGAGGAGTACAATGTAACTATATACCCAAGTACATGCTTTAGCCCTCAGCTGGTGTCTGAACCTGCATTATTCATTTGTCATGCATACTCAACAATAATTACATAATCATTTTTCATTTATCAATTACTCAAGTATTATTATGAAAGTATTGAGATTCGGCCTATGCCCGACATCCCCCATATAAGTCACTCCCCACAGATGTCTCTAAGAACCATCTAAGTACTCAAAGTAAATACTGGATCCAAGCTTGTGCTTTGGCTTGGATAACGCATCATAAGTTACTCAATTTAACCTTTCATATACTAAGTCTGAGCCCGTCCACTAAATTAGAGATTTGTTCCTGGGTCCATCCACTAATAGTGATTCACCCAATTCGTTAATAAGTCTAAAACCTTTCTCATAATCAAATCACAAAATCATTATGTCACAAACACATTTATTTCCCATCACTTCATTTCATGCATGAACAATTGGACCCACAGTCCAATGTTAATTAATGGGTGTATAACATCATGTCTAGCACCCTCGTGAGTATTTGGAGCATCATTCCTTGTATCACAACCCATGGGTATTTGGAGCATCAGTCCCTATCCCATAAAAGAATATTCACTTGCAAGATGGATGTAGAATGCCATGTTTAGCACCCCGTGAGTTTTTGGAGCAACAGTCCTTGTCTCACAACCCATTTATTGAACATATATATACATTTACCATTGGTGTAGAATAACATATCTAACACCACAAAACCAATCCATTAATTAATTCAACAAATAATTAACAACACAAATTTCTATTCAAATAAGTCAACACTTAATTAATCAAATTCCTTAACAAGTCGGAACCTGTCCACTCAAATAGTGATTTGTCCATAACTTTAACAATCTACAAGCACCCCATAATCATCACAAAAAATGCTGAACAAAGTCAAGATATTTAGCAACCATCTCACACAACATATCATATTTTCAGACAACTCCATCAAGGACAACTTAAGGCATGGAAAACTAATATGCATCAAAAGTACTCCTGGATAACAATCATAATAAACAATCAATTCACAAACTTAATTTAATGCATGAAAATTAATTAATTCAATAATTAATTAATTAAATCTCATCTCTTTAACCAATCATCAATTATTTAACCACTTACCATTTAACATGTAATAATTAATCCATCCATTAATTATTACCAGTTTCCAAATTATATACTGAACATGTCAAATATTCAATATTTCCAATAATCAGTAAAAGCCACAACTTCATTCCAACTCATGAATTGATAATTAATTCTACCATTAATTACCCTATTACTCATTCTTCCAATTCAAATCATTGAACTATTTAATCATATCACTTTAACTAAATTAGTAACCCATGCTTAAAATCAACACATGTTCAAGTCCTCATTTATCTCATGTGGGTGGGATTATTTAATAACATCAAAAGTGCCATGCATCGACATATCATAATCAAGGAAACCCAAATTCTCAATTTATCAAAAGAAGATAAAATTATCATATAAAGTGTTGAAGATTTGGGACCCTACCTTAGGGTTTTGACAAAAACCACAATGAACGAAGAACACTCAAGAGAAATGGGTTGATTCTTCAAGAACCAGCCTTAAATCACTTATCCTCAAGAATTCTGCTTCGATTCGCCAAGAGAAGCCTTCGGATTGCCTCCAAAATGCTTGGGAGATATTCTCCTACCTTCAAGGGAGGGTGATCCCGAGTTATGGCCACTTAGGATAAAAAACTAGCCATATAGGGGCAAAAATGTGTGAGATCCACTTTTTTAGGATATCACTTAAGTGCCCGCATGGTTTTATCACATGGTTAGGAAAACCGTGCACTACCCGTGTGTTAGATACTGCCTTGAAAAACACTCCTCACACGGTTAAGATGCACGGTTAGACAAACCGTGCACTAACCGTGCGTTAGTCGCTAACTCAAAACTTCAACTACGCACTGTTTGGCCGCCCTGTTAGACAAACCATGCGCTGCCCGTGCGACTTCCCCTTTGACTCAAAACTTCAATCAAATTTTGAAAAATGACATCTTTAGGTTTTTCCAACACTCAGAATAAAATTCCGGATCTCGATTTAAAAAGAACGACCCGTTGATAAACCAAAAAAAGGAAAATTCAAATACATTCGTGTTTTAACCTGGTTTAAACAAATGGGATTTTATAGGAGAGTAGAGGTTGGTCGATCCCCAAATGTTTTTAGTGAATAGAAATGGGATATTGAGTGAGTTTATATAGGAAAAGAGAGGGAATTATTTATTATTTAGATTTTGGACACTACACATTAAACTAATAAAAACCACAAACCATCCTTGGTTTTTTCCCATAGTTTTTGAAAAAGGTGAATGAAAAACATTATTTTATAAGGACAATGTCCTAAATTATTAAAATATTAGGCTTTCCTATGTGGATGTGAGTCACACTCTCAAGGAAATCATTTTAAAAAGTTAAAATATTTTATAAGTTTTGGAGGGTTCACTAAGGCATTGTAAAATTAATAAAACAAATATAAAATAACATTATTTTAAA
This sequence comes from Viscum album, assembly GCA_963277665.1. Lineage (NCBI taxonomy): Eukaryota > Viridiplantae > Streptophyta > Magnoliopsida > Santalales > Viscaceae > Viscum > Viscum album. Next base: position 594,993,341 of record OY728134.1, on the reverse strand, counting down.
GATAAAACATATAATGGCCGAACATACCTTTTATAGTATTTTATTACACCACTATTGGGTCATTATTATGTTATAAAAAACATTACATATTTAAATGGTATTTAATTTTTACCCAAAAATTTGACTGTCTCATAAAATTATGAAAAACTCACCGTTAGATAATTTTGATGTCTTGAATTCCAAAATGACATTAATTTTATCTAAATAATTTTATAAATATGTTAACTTCAATTTTTAAAATAAAAACCGTCATTTATTTAAAATTCATGGGTTTTGACAAAAACAGTTTTCAAACCTTAATAAAAATTTCAATTGTATTCATAAAAATATTATACGGTCATTTATATTTAATAAAAAGTAATTTAGTAATAATATTTTATTAAAATAATATTTAATTAAAAAAACCATTAATTCATCAAAATATTTTTCTTAATTTAATATTAACTACATATACTACTTGTTCTTTAAAAACTATTTACAAAGTAACAATAATAAAATGAATGTATATTCTTTATAAAAAAATAATGCACATAATCATAGTGATAGGGTCTTGTTACATAAACCATTATAATAATCACATAATACCTAAGGATAAGGTGTGCGATGGTGATATACTCTTGGAAAGGCTCAGACTCTCAGGTGGTAATATCTATTAACTTACACTTCTCCCGGAGGCGGTTCCATTCAAGCTTAACCTGTTGAAGCTCAGCTTGGGCTTGGTCAAGATCGAAGCCCAATGACGCTACCTCATTTTCGATCTCTAAAAAATGGGATTCATATGGAGCAATTATACTGGATGAGTCCATCACTTCCTTTGTCTAAGTAAATTGGATTTGTTAAATCCCTATATTTATACTAATAATGTGATCACTGTTCTACGACTATATTAGAAATGGTGAAAATTCTTAAGGATGTTTTAAAATACAAAAACATAAAACCATGTAAGTACATATGTTTTATGTAACCATTTTACATAATAATACATTTAATTAGATCAAGAGGAAATTTCATTAATAAATGTTTGGGTCGTTACAATTCCTAAGTCTCATGATTATTCAAATTGTCTTATATCATAGATGTTTCTCACTAAATAGTTTAGTGGGAGGGGTTTATCATATGGTCACATATGTATGTGATATATTCACATAGATATGGGATGTATATTATATATGATATAAAAATTTAACAAAATCTAGAAAGTGTAGAAAAAATAAGGCTGATATGGTAGTTTATCATATATGACATGAAAAACCAGTTCTTATGTTGGTTCTTATGTTGGTTATGTGATATGGTCACATAGAGATGTGATGTAGATTATATATGATATAAAAAGTTAACAATATCTAGAAAGTGTAGAAAAAATAAGGCTGATATGGTATTTTATCATATATGACATGAAAAACTAGTTCTTATGTTGGTTTTTGTTAAGTATTATTATAGAGTCTAAGAATATTTAAATTTAACATAAAGGAAACCTCTATTTTATCATTATTTAAGATTTAATATATAAAATTATATATAGATATACATTTTAGGATGTGAAATGATAATTTTACTCTCAAATTATGACTATGATTTTATCCCTAACTTATGATTTTCATAGATTATTATAGGTTATGATTAAATTTTAAGGTTAACATGAGTAGGATTATTGTATATAGATACAAAATATACTCATGAGGCACAAAATAAAGAATAATATATTCTTTGTATGTACTGGATGGACCACTAAGTATACCACAAGGAGTGTCATATAGATATCTTTGGTATACTAGGGGTGAATTGATCATATTTGAGTACCCAATACTTGAGGTTAGTGAGATACATAGCACTAGAACCTTCATAGTTTGGTACAATACTTAAATAAGTCAACATATTAACTTAGATAATACAGGGGTGGTTGGGTATGTTGCTGATCATGTCATCGGTTAGAGCTTAACCAAGATGCAATTCTTCCTTTACATGCTGAGAAGCTAACATATCATGGGATAAAGAAAAAACTTTCTTTAAATTTGAGTGATTCAGGGGAAGAACATAGATACATTAAAAGGTGGGATTCTTATGTTTTCCACTTATGTGATCTTCATCAAACACATATAAAGATCAATAATTGAAACAACCTCTTTGGTGTAAGGTATGGAAATTTACAAAGTTCTTAATTTCTGTATTTTTATGCAGGTTTCATATTATCTTTCATGGATATCCCTAAAAATTTATTTTAATTGCTTTAGATACTTATAATAAATGTTATTATACTTTAAAAAAATCCTTTAAATCCTTATATTATCCCATTTATGATAAGACTATCAACTGTGTAATATCGAGTTTGAGCTTGTACAACCGACCAGAAAAGCTCTTCACTATAGCTAATTGGAACTAAAACTAGTTGTGGATCCTCAGGATGACTCCATTGATTAGTAATTGGTAACTTTTCTCTTCATGTTTTCTAATGTTAATGATGTTGGTGGATATACTTGAGATTAAGTACACCTCTATGATCATGTAGTGCTCCCTGATTTTATAGGTGAACCAGATTGTCCCACACCCCTCAATGTTGATGACAAAGCCATTTCCAAACTTGATAGTCCTGAAAATCTTAGAGTTTTACTCAGAGAATAAAATTAAATAACTAGTTTTGTGGTTTGTTTAATTATTTTCAAGGTACTATAATATCCATATATTTTAAAATAACACTATGTTCAGTAGTGTATACAACATGCAACAATGAGCTTAAATAAACCATGAAATGCTATTATTTAAATTTTATAGTTATAACATTATCATTAAATTTGAAGGTATGAATATTATTAAATACATCATGAAATATATATAAAGTTACTACTTAGTAAAAATTAATTTATTAATTCTTAGGAAATAATCACTCAAATTTTCAGTAAAGTAATTTTATGCTTCAAAAATATGTTTTCTTCAAAAATGGTTTTTATTTATTTTTGTGAGTGAATATTATAATTTAATTCAAGTAATTTTAGAAATTATATTTTTTCAAAAGGATGTAATTTTTGAATTCATCTGTCAAGATTATCTAAGGATAATATTTTGGGAATTTTTTGAAAAGTTTAATTTTTAAATGAATAGTGGAAATACAAATTTTTATTGAAAACTGTCTTTTCTTTTCAAGTACTTACAAAATAAAATTCTATTTTATATTAGTTTTAAAATTTTATTAACAAATTTTGATTAAAAAAATCTAATAATTATTACTTTAATCAACATTATACTTTAATTTAATAGAATTTTTTTTATACTTAAAAAGAATTTTTTTCTGGAGAATCGCTTTTTATCACATTTTTCAGGTTTAAATTTAAATTAAATTATAAACCTTATGTGAATTGAATTTGATATAATGGATTCCATATTTATAATAATAATGATTAATAATAGGTAATAAGTTCAACTTAATTTTTAGTTAATGTGAATAAAAACCACATTAATTTTTTGTTACCACGATAAAGGTAAAATGGGTTAATTATGATTAAAACAAATGTGAAATTGCTTAAATTTCATTAAAAAACCTAAATTAATTTCATTGTATGATTATATTTCATCTAAAATAATAAAATATTCTAAAATATGGCATTTTTTTCATTTAAAATTTACTTTTACCTTTATAATATTTTAAGTAAATCATAAAGTCAAAAATGCCACTCGTTTTATTTTGATATTTATAACATTTTTTTGAAATGGATAAGAATAAATTATGTTCAGTTATAAATTTTTATTTGAAATATGAATTAATTTTTTATTAGGTTAATTTATTTAAAATTTTTAGTTATGAAATAATTACCTTAAATGCTCCCGCAACGTCGACACAGTGCTTGTGCAAGCAGTAGATAAATCAAGTAAATAATTTTAAAAACTATAAAAGTAATATTTTTTGTGTGATTTATAGTGTCCAAAAAATTTTATATACAAATATAACATATTAGGGATTTTTTTAAACGTTTATAATCTAATTCCATTACTATATTATTGTTTTCAAAGTCAAATTATTTGAATAGTTCTTAAAATGACATTAATAATATTTTATGTTTAATAATATTTTTTAAAATTATTTAAAAATCATGAAAATATTTAAATAGGAAAATTATGATGATAAATGGTCTAAAATTTCATATATTTCCATTTATGATCCAATTGTTTCCTTATAAGAAATATTATAACCTTTTAATATTGAAAAATCCATTACCAGAGTTAATGTTAAAATTGTTTAACCAAGATGTTAAACCAAAAGATAAGGTTTAAAATGATATCTAAAACTATAAAATTTTTATTTTATGATTATATTAATACCATATATTAATTATATTCAAATAAATTTCATTTTATAACCATTTTAAATGAGTTAGATATATATTATAATATCATATTTCATGTATTTACAAAAAATGAAATTAATGATATTTTATAATAAATAATATTTTATTAAATGATTTAAAATTAATAAAAGTAATATATTAAGATAATTGAATATGATATGGCTAAAAATATCAAAAATGGTATATTTATGGTTCAATTTTCCTTTAATAGTAACATTCTTGACCCTAAAGAGTAAAAACATTAATATCATAGTAATTGTCAAAAGGGTTAACGACGAGTTAAAACAAAAAGATAAGAGTGAAAAAATCACATAAAATTTTAAAACTCTTATTTTATGAGATTATTTAAAATAATACTCATATTATATTATTATTATAAAAATTTGGATCCATTTTAACCTGAAAATCAATTTATATTAATTTAATACATTAAGAAATTACAAGAATTTCCCTTCCCTCACTTAAAAAAGTACACCCTCTCATATTTTATCCACAATTAAATATTCTTTTATATTAGAAAATACCTACCCAAATACATTAATAAAATCTCCAACCATGTTATAGAGGTCATATTTTGGGTATAATTCCAACCTTATAAGGATTAAGGTGTAAAATAAAAGAGGTTTTCTAAAGAAAAGGTATAACTTTTAATTGAATGTTTTAATTTTATTTATTATTACACCTCTTTAAAATAGTATTAAACCATGATTAAATAATAAAATAAGTATATTAAATATAATTATATTTTATTATTTAAATTTAATAACCTATATCTATCACCTCTTACATCAACTGAGATATGGAACGATCATTTGTGTGTACGGAAGACTACTGCCTCATGAAATGATGTAATTAATTTTCCATCAATTCCTACAAAAAATTATTTTAATGAATAATTTAATGTATAAATATTATTTTAATTACATAATTATAATTATATAATGATAATATATCATATATTTTATTACCTTTCCATCCATTGAAAAATGGCAACGTAGTTTGTGCGTACGTGTGGATTACAACCTCCACGAAGCGATGCCGTTCGTTTTTTATCACCACATAACATGGATTGTATATATAAAGTATTTAAATAGATAATATAATATTTATAATATAATAATAATTATTTAAACATAAAACAACCCTTCATTCAAGACTGTTCATTGAAAAATTGAAATGTTATTCAAGCATACATACGACCTACCGTCTCCATGATTGTAACACAATTCATTTTTCATAACCATATTTTATAGTTGATTTTAAAATTATAATTAATTTATAAAAACTATAATTATGTTATTATTATTATTATTCTAGATATTATGAATCAATTAACTATTTGACCATGGTCAACATACTGAATTCATTTTGGAACTATGAACCGAACATCCTGAAAAACACATGACACATACTTAACTGATTAAGTAATTAAATATGCTATTGAGACAAATAAAAAAAGGTTTAATGATACTTTAATAAACCTAATTTTTTTCAAATAATTAAATAATTTATATAAGTTTATTATACATTAGTTAAAGTATATAGATGGAAATTATGGACTCAAGGTAAGGGATTTCATCTCAATTTCCTTTTATTGAGGCATATTTTTTTATACCCAGAATTTATTTTATATGGTGTATATATTTCCAATTTTACTTGTTATATAATAAATAATTCATAATTCATGGTATTTTAAGTTAAACTTCATGTTAATTCATCAAATTGGTTTTTATTTGGAAGTTACCAAAGCAGTATAGGTTTTCTTAACTCAATTTTATTTCATTGGGTTATATCACTTCTTAATTGATTATATTATTACAAGATTATGTGTAAAATAAAAATTTATTGATCTATGTCCTATTTACACTTTTTTTTCTTTTTTTTCATTTTTACACATAATATCTCCATTTATTAATCTTTAATTCAATGATTTTATCCTTGTAAGGGTTATTCATTTCAAATTTTCCTTCTTTGGGATATATGTTTATGTTATGAACCTATCTTGTTTTATGAGGTGTATATACTACCAATTTGACATGTTATATCATTAATATACTCCTATTAATGATATTTTAATTTTAATTTCAAGTTATTATTTCATGGGGATTATGATTCAAAATTTATCAATGTGGTAAGGGGATTATGTTTCAATCCCATTTTAATCAAGATTTTTATGATTCAATTTACATTGAGGAAATTATATTATACCTATTCAATAAAATAAATCAATTTTTTATGTCCTCTATATATTTATGTAATTTTTAATTTTAGGGACAATTTTTCTCTCTTTGGTACTCAAAATGGTTTAGAAAATGTTTTTAAGAAAAGCTAGCCTTAATTAACCTATTTTGGTCATAAAACCTATTTATTCCATATCCTTGTTTTATAAATTTTTTTGAATATTTTTAAAATTTTTTTAGAATAATTTTTACCATTTTTTTACTTTTTAATTTTTTAAAAAGAATATTCTTGTTGTTTTCTAAACAAGGTACTTTTTAACGAAGGTGTAAAAATAATCAATATTTTAAATATTATGACATGAAAGAAACTTCCTACCATGATAAATGAAAAAAACCCTTTATGTTCATTATGATTCATTGAGGATATGTTTTAATGATAAAATCCTTGTTATTTCTCTATATAGATTATGTTTTTTATAAACGGATTGTTATGGAACCCATTTATTTTACAATGGTAAATCAAGATATGAATGAACACTGAATATTTTTATGTTGAAAGGTGAAAGCTTCTAATTATTATTCTCATTATATAGTATTTAAACTTATGAATGGATGATTGGTGTTTTGTTTTTATTATAAAACAAGGAATGGTTGTTCCTTTATAAACCAAGGATGGGTGGTTATATTAATAACCAATGATACATGGGTTCGTTATAGCAATACAATGCATTGATTAATGAGACACAATTAACTGGATATAAGTTACTCCTAAGATATGATGAGGATTACTAGTTATAGGTTACTCCTAAGAGATATTGTAATTATCTAGTTAATTAATTCCATGATGAATGTTTAATGTTCCAAGATACCAACACAGTTTTTCTATGATTGCTATGAGTTATTATTGGTTTCTATGATCAAGACTGACATCACATGGATCATGATTATTGATTGTTGTGACTCTTGATTATGTTAAATATTTATTCCATTTCACAAGTTTTATGATCAAGGTTTTTATGGGTATAAATTATTTTATGTTCTTATCATGAACTTTTATTATGTCAATATAATCTTATGATCATCTTATACTCATTGATGACATTCAATTATTATAGATTATGTTTACCATTACTAAGCATTTAAGCTTATCCTTCTTTTGTTTCACTTTTCCTAGGTTATGAAGAATGATTTTAAATGATTTATATCTATAAATTTTTCATGTGTTTATAATTTTATGAGATATATTGAATACTTATTGTGAAATAAGAAAAAATGGGTATAGTTATTTTTTTTTTCACTTAATGACATGTGTATTGTTATATAAGAGTTAGTCCTAATTCTATAAAACTTTAAACCTAAAAGGTACTTGGGTATATAAGTGATCCAATATTTCCACTATATGTTTTTGATGTGTAAAATTTGGTCATATTTTTTTGGGTATCAAATCTATTAATTTAAAGATGATGTTTTAGCACTAGATCTAGAAGTGTGGATTCAAGGATCTTTTCTTTAGTATAAGAGAAGGGTTTAAATAAATTTGGAGATTAGGATGTTTTAATATGATATTTACTTAAGAGTTATGTATACCATAATGAGTTTATAAATTTATGTTTGATCATAATTATAAATTCATATACACCCCTTTGAGGTTTTAAGTTGTGGGATTATAATATTATTAAGAGTAATTTTGGAGAAATTTATGCTAATTCAACACTTAGGTTTTGTATGTTTTTTTAGTAAAATGGTTATTTGAGGAATAATTCTTTTTTGTATTCTATAGAAATAAGTTGAAAGGTATTGATAAACTTTAGGGTTAAGATGATCTCTGATGTTGATTTAATTATAGCTAATAGGGATGAAATGGTTATTACATGTTGAGAATATATGATTTTCCATGTAGATAACCATGTGATTGAAAATTTATTTAGTGACCATGTCGTTAATTTTATTTTTGAGTAAGTTCACTATTCTAGGAAATTATAAAATTAAGGTAAATATAAATACTTCAGGATAAGATCAAAATTTTATTTGAATAAAGGTTGAATTATCTTTTGGAAGTATATATGATTTTATTTCATATTTATACAGATTCAGGTTATTTATGAAAATTATTAGCATATTTTGGAGATTATATAATTAGGGAATATAAATTTTGATTATATGACTTTATGAGTGACTATTATTGATTAAAGATAAATGTTAAATTAATATCGGAAGAATATGTGATCAAATCCTTCTATTTTTTGGGTTTCGAGCCTGGTCAGGAATATTTTAAAGAATTTTAAGGTTAATTATTTATCAAATTATATAATTTGAACCTTTAGTGTTATTGTTAAATTTTGGAGATTAATTATTTATATGCAGGTTTATACAATTTGTAAATTATATTATCTTGTTCTAACCATTTCAATTTTGGTTAATACTTAAAGATATGAGGAATAATTTTTTATTCTTTTTTGGATTATGTGAACTTATAGAAGTTTATTCTAGTGCTTCAAGCCTGTAAACTTCATCTTGAATACTCATAATTTGGAGAAAAATATGAGATTGTGGTGGAAATAGATTAAAGGATAATATTATACTTCTAAAGTAAGTATATTTCCTTATGTTCTTAGTTTACATGGTAAATGAATTCCTAAACCCTAGGAAAAATATCTTGAAACAAAAATGTTATTATATTAAATTATTTTTCTATGAATCAATTTTCCTTTTCACATTGTGTTGGTTTATGATTTTGGGGTCATTAACTTTCTTATAACAATTCACTTTCCCATGATCATCTTTCTTTATCCCTCTCCATAATTATTTAGATAATAAATTTTTCCTCCATGTCTATGCTTTCACATACCACTAATTTTATCCTATTTGGAAATATATTTATGTGTTATTTTATATGAACTTCATATTCTACTTTCCCTCTTTCTAAGAGGAAGTTTTAATTAACCATTTTTACGATGTGAGTTTTCAAAAAAGGTGGTTTCAAATGTCAACCCTCTGATCACTGAGCTCAAGTTAAGATTTTGAGGGCACAATTTATTAAATGGGGGAGAATATAATATCCTGATATTTCAAAAGAACAATATTTTTGAGAGTGCATACAACACGAAACATTGAGATTAAAAAAACCATGAAATATTAATATTTAAATGTTATAGTTATAACCTAGACGTTAAATTGGTGGATATGAATATGATTAATTGAATTATGAAATATATATAAAGTCTCTACTCAATAAAAATTTATTTATTAATTATTAAAAAATAAAGATTCAATTTTTTAGTAAAGTTATTTTATGCTTCAAAAATATGCTTTCTTAAAAAATGGGTTTTATTGCTTTTTTTGAGTAAATATTATAATTATTTTTTGGAAATTTTAGATTTTTTTTGATAAAAAACATATTATTTTTTAATTCATCATTCCAAAAATAAATTAGGATTATTTTTTGATAGTTTCCAGAAAAGCTCGATTTTTCAATGAATAGTGAAAATAATGATTTTTATTGAAAAAGAATTTTTATTTTCATGTACTGACAAAGTAACATTATATTTTGGATTAGTTTTAAAATTTCATTAGTTAATTATGATTAAAAATAATCCAATAAATTTTATTTGAATAATCATTATTCTTGAATTTAGTATAAAAACATTTTTATACTTAAAAATTCATTTTTCTAGAAAATATATTTTCATCAAGTTTTGAGAGTTTAATTTTAAATTTAAATTTACTATTTATATGAATTGAATTTGATAAAATAGATTCTATATTTGGAATCATTATTATTAATATTAAGTAATAAGGTCAACATAATTTTTTTCTAATATGAATAATAACCATAACACATTTTCATTACCATGATAAAGCTAAAATGAGTTAATTAGAATTAAAATCAATGTGACAAGACTTAAAATTCATTTAAAAAACTACCTTAATTACATTGTATGTTTATATTTTTTTTAATAATAATAAAAAATTCAAAAATATGATATTTTCCATTTATATTTTATTTTGACCTTTATAATATTTTAAGTAAACGATAACATCAAAAATGTCACTCTCTTGATTTTATTATATTATTTTTTGACATGGATAAAAAAATGTACAGTTATATATGGTTATTTTACATACAAATTATTTTATTTATCATGCTAATTTATTTATAATTTTTAATGATGAAATAATTACCTTAAATTCTTACGCAATACTGATGCAATGCTTGTGCAAGTAGTAAAAAAATCAAGTAAATGTTTTTTAATACTCTAAAAGTAATATTTTTTGGGTGATTTATAGTTTAACATGAATTTCATAGATAAATTTAACAAATTATTTATGTTTTAATTTTTTATATTTTAATTCTATTTTTATCTTGTTGTCTCAAATTCAAATTATGTGAATAGTTCTTAAAATGACATTAATAGTATTTTATGTTAAATAATATTTTATTAAATTATTTAAAAATAATAAAAATATTGAAATAGAAAAATTAGGATGGTAAATGGTCAAATGTTTTATCTCATGGATATTTATGATCCAATTTTCATCTTATAAATAAAACTATAACCCTTTAATATTGAAAAAGTCATTATCACGGTTAAGCTTAAAAGTGGTTAACGAAGGGGTAAAACCAAAATAAAAGTTTTAAAATGATATCTAAAGCTATAAATTTTATTTTATGATTATAATAATACCATATATTTATTATAGTATAATCCATGTCATTTTGAACCATTTCATATGAGTTAGACACTTATTATATTATAATATTTCATATATTTCCAAAAATGGCATTAAATATATTTTTTTAATAAACAATATTTTATTAAATGATTTACAATTATTAAAAACAGTATCATAAGTCAATTTAATTAGATATGTTTTAAAATATCAACCATTACCCATTTATGGATCAATTTCCCTTTTATAGTAACTTTATTGACCCCTAAATAGTAAAAAACATTGATGTCACAGTAATCGTCAAAAGGGTTAACTGGGGGTTAAAATAAGCATATAAGGTTGAAACATTCAACTAAAATTGTAAAAAATTTATATTATGATATTATTTAGACTCATAATAATATTATATTCTAATTATATCAATTTTGAGCCATTTGAATGTGAAAATTAACTTATATTAATTTAATACTTTAAGGAATTCCAAGAATGTCCCTTCCCTCACTTATAAAAAAGAACCCCCTCTCCTCTTCTATTCATATTTCAAGAGACTTTTGGTTCATCCAATACCAACCCAAATAAATTACTAACATCTATAACCATGTTTTATAGGTTTTATATGTTTCATAAGACCATCCTTAGTGGGATTAAGGTGTAAATCAAAGGAGGTTGTCTGAAGAAAATGTATACATTTTAAGCGAATGTTTTGGTTTTATTTTTTCTTTTACATAATTAAAATATTATTCAACCATGTTGAAATAATAAAATAAATATATTACATAAAATAATATGTTATTATTTTAATTTCATAACCTATATCCATCCCATCTTCTATAAAATGAGAAATGAAATCATCGTTCATGTGTACAAAAGACTACTACATCACAAACCGATGTAACTCATTTTCCTTCACCGAATCTCAAAAATAGTTTTAATGATGTATTTAATATATAAATATTATATTAATTAAATAATTATCATAATATAAAGATAATATATCATCTATTTTATTACCTTCCCATCAAATATAAAATGATAGTGTCATTCGTGAGTACGTGTGGATTACCACCTCCACGAAGCGATGTGATTTTTTTTCATCACCGCATCACATGATTGGTATATATAAATTATTTAAAGAGATAATACTATATTTATTATATAACCATAATTATATGAAGATAAAATAACACTTACCTTATTTCCATCATGTTATTTGAAAAATGGAAATATCACTCATGCGTACGTATGACCTACCATCTCCACGATTGTAACATAATTCATTTTTCATAACCATCTTTAATAGTTGGTTTTAAAAGTATAATTAATGTTTAAAAATGATAATTATTCAATTATTATTATTATGTATATTATGGAACAATTATCTTATTGACCATGGTCAATACACTGAATTCATTTTGCAACTATGAACCGACACTGCTACAAATAAGGCTTTTATCAACGCTAGAAACTACCTTTAATAGCACTAGAAAGGCACTATGAACCACAACGAAGATATGTGGCATTTAACAGTTCTAAAAAAGAATTGATAAAGGGTCCCCTTTATCCACTCCAAAAAAAGTGTTGATAAAGGGCCACCTTTATCAGCACTCAAAATAGCGCTAATAAAGGCCTACTTTCTTGTGATGTGTTGTTTATTTAACAGCACACCTAGCACCAACACTTGCACACAAACAACACCAACACCTATACACTAAAAACACAAAATAACACACAAATAGAACAAAAATAGCATAAAACAACACCTGCACACAAAATAGTTGCACAAAATAGCACCTACACACAAACAAAGAAGAGAAGAACGAAAAAATACACACAAGACTTTCACAAACAATGCTATATACATTTACTTGACATCATGAATACAAAGAAACACACACTGTTATATACATTTCAAACAATGTTTTATATGGTTACAATTACAACTATCCAACACACATTTAAAAACATTAACGTTTCATCCTTTTTGCATCCATGATCCCTTCTCAAAAATTATCGTCCATGGTATTATTTTCCGAACAAAGCATCCGCAATCAAGAAAAAGTTACACCTGTATAATAAAAAAAATATTATGTTAGTAATACAATAATTAAATAAATTAAACATTAATATGAACGAATACATTACTAAAATGTCAATTTTCAATAAAAAAGAAATATTTGGAGTTATACCGGTCACACCGTGCATCGTATTAACGTGGGGTTGATTCCTTCACGTCACAAATGAGTCATAGATCATTGTTTTAAAATATTAAAACAATCTGAATGGGTTTTCTCAATTTTGAGTATTTTACTTATTCTTTTGAGTATGTTAGGACTAGGTACATATCTTATGTTTGGGTTCTTTCATCCCCATACACAGGGTGATCCTGGTTCGTTTCATATAGAGCATCGATAGGGGATCCCAGGGAGATGATCCATCTATGGAAAAGGGTAATATTATAACTCTCTTGGAGGGAGGGTTGTTGGGTTGGTTAGAGTTGTTGGGTGGGTGAGAGTGGGTAGCATGGGGAGAGGAATTTTTAAGAGGGGAAGGGACATGGATAGGGGGTATGGATATTATATTTTGGTGAGATGGATTCCCAGCTTGGGAAGGTGAGCCAAGGGGCCTCCTGAGGGTTTCTCGGTATCATCTTCTACCTTCTTTCCTCTCTCTCAGAAGCTGTAATTCCAGGTACAAATAGTTGTTTTTCATTAATACAAGTCATTTTGCTGCTTGGTTGGTGTGAGGTATTTATCATTTGGTCTGACCTACCAGAAAATTATTCTTGGGGGAGAAAAGAAGATAACTGGGATCGACATAGTGGACCAACAACTCAAGGATATAGACGACATGCTCCAACAAAGCTGCATGAGTCAGCTGGAGTGGGAATACGACCTGTGCATTCTCACATTACTGGTGGAACGCCTTGAAAGGAAGCACCAGTCAAAGGGGACTAGCATAACAATGGGATCTAGGTGTGACAAAGCGAATTGGATCAGTCTAGTGTAGGGGAAGAACACGTACTTAGTGGAAGATAATTATGGCAATATGCAAGGTGAACCTTCTACTTTTGACCTTCTACAAAAAGGTGATCGAATGATGGAGGAAATCAACATGCATCGAGATGAAGATGACAACAAGGGGACTGAGATATGTCATCAAAATAAGTTTGCAGACTCAAAGTTACAGATTGATAAAGAGATATCATAGATGGACACAGACTAGGAACGAATTAAAAAGGGAGGAGCTGGTACAAAAGATTCAAAGAGCGAGTTACGAATTAGTATAAAGCAAGCTGCGAACCTGATGTTTGAGGGAAATGAATCTGATTCTACTTATAGGGATATTGGTATCGAGCCTCATTCCAATGGTTATAGGATTCAAAACATGGAGTGAGTTTTAAGTTCCCAATTCCATGGGGGATGGTTGGCATTTAAAGGGATGTCGTCTCAATTATCGACTCAACCAAAATAAACTAGGAATAACCAGTACAAGAATTTTTTTACTAAGGATACAACATTGGCATTAACATAATGGAGCTACTTGGAATGTATGGACTACCTATAGGATATGTATTCAATACACACAACAATTGTGTTTTAAAGATATGTCCTCAAAGCATTACTTCCACCTTAGAGTTTTCTGCTGCTTTTTTGGGATTGACATGGGAATGCATCATTCTGGGGGTGTTTAGGTGGTTTGATTCACTACTAGAGGAGGCCTATGAGGTTGCAAATGGTATCTTCTATTTAGCTAAAAATTTATGATGTATCTGAAAATTGCATGGTGATATTATGCATGCATACGCAAAAAGTTTACCATGGGGGGAAGAATAAATGAGAATAAAAATTGATGACGATGCTTAAAATAGTTCCATATGTTCACAAAAAGAGACATGTTGTGTAGTTGTGGCTTTACTCAGTAGTTCTTACGAGTAGGATGTGCACTTAGATTATTGGAAAACTAGTCTATATGTTGATGTTACAATAGCTTCAGAACTCATTTTCACAGGAACAATGAGTTACAGTCCTGCCCCAGTAGGTTGGAAGCTACCCAAGATGATTTCCTTGGGGGTTTTTTTACTGAAGGTGACAATAGTAAGTTATGGGTGGTGAATGGGAGTCTATCTCATAATCCAACCTTTTCACAATGTGCTTTTATTAGATATTGGAAGTTGGATATATTATTTTTTTACGTTTGTGCATTCTTTAAGAGGTTTTATAAAAAAAATAGAGAGAAAAGGTGGGTTGATCAAACATTTGTGCTAAGGAACATCAAAATTCCTTTTAAAGAGGATGGAATAGAGTATACCAGTGATGATACATGTGGGTTATTTTCTGATATTACATCTGTAATTCAGCAGTGTTGTATCTAACTGAAGGACAAAATAATAAAGAAGTTCCAAGTGTTGGAACATTAGAAGGGGAAGAGGGGGTTGAGCCAGAATAATCATGATGCCACGAGTGCGGAGACTAATGTGTTGAAAGACTTGGTACACTAACACACGTCTGACAAGATACTCTATAATGGAAAGGATGTTGAAAAACTGACTGTGGTGTCGACTTATTTAATCATGTGGTACATGATTAATGACAAGCTCAACCGACACGGTCTACAGGCGGGTTGAAATATGTTGCCCAAAGTGGAGTTCTATATCAACAAAAGCTTGTGAAGGGATTGTTTGTTCCACCTAGAGTTAACCAGAAGATATACACGACTACTGCTCTAATTGATTTGTATCCACGTTTGGATGATGTACATACCCATAAAATTAGTGTCCCAACAACTTATATAACAGAATTCTCTAAGAGGAAAAAGAAAGGTAAGATCATTTATAATTTTCAAAATGATATTGTTTCGAAAGGGTGTAGATTCCCTCAATTACAACAAAAAAATACTGAGTACATGAAGAGGGATTTTTTAATTTACGAGGAAGATCTACTTAAAGAGGGAATTATAGGGCCAATCACATGACAAAAAGACAAGGGTTTCACCTACAGATGGGAGGAGTGTGACAAGTACTTGGCCGGCTCAAGTAACTTCACTACATGGATGCTGAAGGAAATTATCCACCAAAACAGTGGTGTTTAAATTAGGGTAATGCCTACTTATAAGAAGTTGATGACCAAGGGTAGGAGCAAACTATCAAACAAGACCTTTTTGATGAACACAAGTCAATAAGGGAAGATAAGGTGAGAAAACAACATAGCATATGGCTAGACGATCAAGGAATGTAATCTGTATCTGTGGTGACTCATCCAACGATTCATCATATTTCTCACCTTAAGGACAAGGCGATTTTCAAGATGGCAGTAGTAATATGTATTTATGTGGTGGGTTTGGGTAGTAATGCTGGTAGGGAGGAGTTGTATGAAAGTGGGCATGTGGTATTAATGTATAGGGGTAATATTGTAACTCTCTTGTAGGGAGGGTTGTTGGGTTGGTTAGAGTTGTTGGTCTAGTGACAGTGGTTATCATGGGGAGAGGGATTTTTAAGAGGGGAAAGGACATGGATAGGGGACAGGGATATTATTTTTTGGTGAAACAACGTCCAAGATTGGGCGAGTGAGCCAAGTGGCCTCCCGAGGGTTTCTTAGTATCATCTTCTACCTTCTTTCCTCTCTCTTAGAAGCTATAATTCCAGGTACACATATTTTTTTTCATTAATACAAGTCATTTTTTTTGATCGGCATGAGGTATTTATCATAAAATTTGTGGGATGTATAAGTATAGGAGGGAAGACATAAGGGACTGTTTTAGAAGGATTTTGAGGCCATATTCTTTGATCACATCATCTAGAGTCACTGATGGTCATAGGGGAATGAGGTGTCAAATGACGTGGATTAGGTTTTTTGGTGATTTTTTTCTCATCATTTTTTTGATGCACTGTTGGAGTCATTTTCACATAGACATGACTTATGGATCATCTCCCTAAAGTATGAAAATAACTAAATGTGTTTTCTTGATTTTGAATAGGCCAGTTACTTTGATACCATCTATAATGACCTAAACATTTCATACATTTATATCACATTTGATTAGATTAATATTCCTTAAAAAAGAAATAAATTAAACATATATATGAAACAATGTATTAATTCTATGGACAATGCTTTTACTGTGCAAACATCAATATTACCTCTATGATTGAGAAGACAAAATGTCACTACTCTTCCTACAAAGGCATGCCGCATGGATAGAAATATTATAAAATAAACAAACCCTATAAGGAATAATGAAAATTAAATCAATGTTTCATTATATATTTTTTCATTAAAATAGAGATATTATATCATAATATTACCTTTACATCTTTCTAGAAGGTTTACTTGGTCCAGATATAAGATAATAACCAAACTAATGAGAGCATCACAGTGACGCCAAATTGGAAGTTCAGATCAGATGCTATGCTAAGTGGTAGTTAACCAACCGTAGTAAAGTTCACAAAGAATCCTTAATTTTGTTATTAAATTTGTGAGTGATACACAACTAATTTTATTCCAACACACTACATAAGTATAAACAACAACATAAATGATCAAAATACACAATATAAATGATCCATGCAATAATATTTTAGGTCTAGTGATTTTGGAAACATGGAAACATAAAGAAATAGTTCATAAGAGTCTCTCATTAAGTTATTCTTTACTAGAAAAACAAATCATTTCTAAAAACCATTCTTCATAACCTAATGATATGAAACATAATAAAGGGTGATCATAGATTCTCAATAAGTGTAAAAAAGAGAGATATCAATGATCATATAAGGATAACATAAGTAATATTAATTCACCTTCATCCTATTTGTGTACAATCTTCCATCAACTATGCTGCCCTTTCATTTCTACATACATCTATATCATCTTGTGAATATGAGTTTTTGCGATAGTCATGGTAATAATAAGAAAATATAAATACACAAAGGATTAATAAATATTTTAAATTAACTAGTAATTATTTTTGAAAATACCTCTTTAGGGATGCTAGTTTGTTGATGAAATACGATCTATTTCATAAAGTTACAACTATAATAACCACAGTCCTTTCCATTTGTTTGTTTTGGACACCGCAGAAACATCGAGAAAAATAAGTAATTTGTTTTGATATGTGTTTGGATAGTGAAATATTATTATATATAACAAGATACTTTTCTAGTTTTAGATCTCATGGGCATTCTTGTCCTTAGGCCTTGGATTCATTCCATAAAGTAGATGATATTGATGGACCACCCTATCATAACAGAATCCACATTAAAAGATAATATAAATTATATAACTAGATGTTTAGTTCTAAAATGTTGGATTTAGTGTATTACAAATTGAAAAACTCCATCATGCGTGGTCGGTTTGTTGGATATCCATGCATTGAATCCAGAAAATAAATCTTTGGAGTATCCAAATTGACTACAATAAGCATCCAATACTTCCTAAAAACACAAAAAGAAATAAGTAATGAAATAAATAAAAATATAGTTGATATGATTAAATTGTAGAGTTTTACCCCTGAATTATTGGTATTAAAAAGATTTTGTCATCCGTAATTTTGTTTTCATATGATTTGAGCAGGGATGACATTATTTCACCCTATTTATCGTCATTTATTTCTTCTTTTGAAGAGGTGATGTGAGGACTAATGAGTCCAAATTTTTGTTCATGGGGAAATCCCTTCAATTGTTTTTTATATATACTCCTGTGAAAAATATGAAGTGTATTTAGTCATAATTATCATAGTATATCGGATTTTGTAAAATCAAATCATGAAAACATACCTCATGTATACATTTATAACTGAGGCGCCTAGCCATTCATACTTGAGAATTTTATCTACAATGTCAGCACTAATGAAATATGATTCCTCTTCTCCGTACATATTTTTTTCATAATCAACTATGTGAGTATTTCCATATATCAACTTTGTATCCACATGAGCCTAAAATGATATTAAATTTGGATATAGAACGTGTGGGGTGAATGTGTTCTCAATAGGTCGCTTTGATCGGTTGGTTGATCCTTGAGATAGTTTTGAGATGATGTTTTATTTCACCCCCTTACCTTTGTCATTCTGAAATAATATTCATCGGTTTAGAAATTTTTTTATTAAATGTGAAAGGTTCATCTTGAAAAATAAATTGGAAATGAATACCTCCTTGTCGACATGTTTTTTACAAGAATTGATGGCCATTACATGAATGTTCCAACAACTTATTCGACCGTATGAATTTATTCATTGTCATTTGGAATAGGTATCTCATAGATCAGATCATTATCTATGTTAATGGACACTCTAACATGACCTGTTGGAAGTGGTCTATTGTGTAGCATGTCGTTCTGCATATTGAACACCATAGCCCTTGCTACAAGGCAATAAGTGGGAGTTGATAAATATAAATCACAGTCATTTTCACCCTGTATAATATCAGTACAAGAAAGGTATCAGTGTCAATGTGATTCAAATTTCATAGAAAAAATGATTAGAACATTGATTACTTCAGCTAAGTCACGTTTTTTAGGGGAATGGCTCGGCTCAAAGCTGTTGGGGTGGGGTGGGATCTTCACGCATGGGTTATTGTTGAGTTTTTTCTTCTATTTTCCTCCCCCATAAAACTTGTTATCATATCTATTTTCATATTGTAATTATTCTTGAAAAATATCTATTGTTTCTCTCATATTTTTCATTTCCTCAGTTTGATCCTCTATTGGTTTTTCTTTCTGAAAATATGTTTAGAGTGTCACTCCAAAACCCGCACCTCTGATGTGGCTATAATGTTCTGGCTGCTTCAAGGCCACTAAAAGTATGTCTGCATTTGGTATGGGTGTTGTTGATTCATGTGACTATGTCATATATAAAATATAGAAAAATAAGTGGTCATTGTTATGTAATAGAGATTTAAGGAAACTCAAATTTATATTATGTCATACTTACACATGTTTCCCAAATTTTTGGTATGTTTTCATATATTAGTATCCCTTATTTATTTACATAAGCCTCCTTCCATAGAACATGGTGTGGGATAGAAGTGGATTTTGATTTCAATTCTTCAATCTACATATAAATATAGGAACATGGTTATGGTGTTGTTCTATGTCACATAAAAGTATTACAATAGATTTAAAATATGTACCAATTTTTTCTCAAGTGAAGCGTTCCCCATCCTTGCTTTACAGTAGGGGTACGCTGGTTTTGTTTCCCATTATTTATTTTTAGAACTAAGTTGCTGTTTCATAAAAAAAAAATAGTCAATCAAAGTGATGAATACAAGCAACGTCAAACAATGTATTACTAGACACAATGTACCTGAAAAGTCTGCTCTGCACGACAGATGCTAAATGCATCCCACACTCCTTGGAATATCAAGTGTGCATAAAGAGGAGGTGGGTGCTTCTTGATTTTTCCTTAAGCATCTTTAAGATGATATTTCATTAAAATAATGAGTAAGACTCTATGAATCCTTCCTGAAACTCTTAATACATATTTCTTGTGTGAGTCATCTACTATAAATGCACTCTACAAGGGATGATTAAGATTAAGTAAATGTTTTAGTATTTTATTTTATTTTAATAAATTAAATAATTGACATCATAATGTTACCATAATATCTTCTCGCATTAGTTTCTTCAGCCTGGTGAGAACATGGTGCCACGATTGTATATCAGTCAGCATGCATTGTTGAGTGATGATTCCAATTTAGCTACTAAACATGGCTTTGTTTGGATTAACATGCTAACCTCTCTTATTACCTCCCAAAAAAAATTTTATGCCTTTTGCTTTTGGTTTAAGGATTTTGGCTAACACTGTCAAACTACGATGCTCTTGTTTTTTTTGCATCGTCAGGGTTTCATTGCCTACCATTTCCCCAGTTTCAGCATCATCATCATGTTCCTCTGGAGTGCTAGCATTGACACTCGGACCAACAACAATAGGTTGAGAAACCTATTGTACCTCAACACTAGGACTAGAAATAGGTTGAGAAACCTATTGTTTCTCTACACTAGGACCAGAAGCAGTAGGTTGGGAGACCTATTGTGCTTCTAGATTGGGCGCATCAGTAGGTGAAGAAGTAATTATCTGCAGAATTGGTTTAACATTTAATTTATATTGCATAAAAGAATCAGCAAAAAGATAATAACATAACGTAACACAATGTATATTACAATAAAAAATAACCTGATTATTGAACTCTTCTTTTTAAAGGATGAAGAGATTTGACCCCTCTATGGACTATGTAAATCCCTTAATTGTGGTCTCCTCTAAAATAAAAATTTCCATCTACATT
Source organism: Viscum album (assembly GCA_963277665.1). Classification (NCBI taxonomy): domain Eukaryota; kingdom Viridiplantae; phylum Streptophyta; class Magnoliopsida; order Santalales; family Viscaceae; genus Viscum; species Viscum album. The sequence goes on along the minus strand of OY728134.1, from coordinate 594,971,880 downwards.
GGGAACACTATGAAATGATTTCAAATTCCTAATTAAAGGGTCATCCTCCATTGAAATTTCATCTAACCCTTCAGTTTTTTGGTAGATAACAAAACAATTGACTAGTTTTGGTTTGTGAGATCTGGAACTTAAAATACTTGTACTGCCTATGATGCCATTATAAATGGTTCATCTTTCTCTCCTTCCTTACTGAAATTAACTTTCAAAAATCCCAATTCTTCTATTTTAAAAACACTCTTATTATCAACCCACTTGCATTGAAAAATCATCACTTGGAATTTCGAATAATCCAACTCCCATATTTGTTTGATGATGCCAAAGTATTACATATTTGCATAAATTGGATTTCTGTTATTAGTACCAAATACATGCATCGCTTCAGCCACAAGTGTAACTCCACCATTATGCATGGTACTGTCTTCATCATGTTCATTTGTATAGAATGTATAACCATTAAATACATAAGCATTTTAAGATAATACATACACACTTGGTCCTCCGACTAGCCATCAAAGTCATTCTGAAATTGATTCTGGATTTTTATCTAACTTCTTAAAAAAAGGGTCCCAAAACCATCCTATAAACTATTGATTATGTGTATATGATATCCATTTTTCATCCTTAGATTTATTTAAATGCCTAATAATTTCTTTGTGGGGTTGAATATATAGGTCAACATTGAAACTGTTATACAAAACGTAAAGGTGGGCCTACTCCCGATTTGTAATATTGATTGTGACAACCTCTCTTATAGAAATTCCTTCACCTTGAAGCCACCCAGTGTGAAGATATTTTTGTAGGCCAATGTTTTCCACACCATACCGGTATTCAGTACAGAATTCAATGACTTCCTCAACAATATATCTCTCCGCAATATAACTCTCTGGACAACTTCAATTTTTGACATACCCTTTCAAAATATTCATATACCGTTCAATGGGGTACATCCATCTATAATGTATAGGACCATATAGTCAAATATGTCTCACCAAATGAACCATCAAATGAACCATCATATCAAAGAATGTCGATGAGAAGAACATTTCCAATTCACATAATATGATGGCAATTTATATTTCCATAGTTGGAAATTTCTTTGGGTCTATAACTTTATATAGATGTAAATAAGAAACAGAGCTTCATTAATGTATGGAAGACATTCTTGGAAAAAATGCAACGTAAATCTATAGAAATTAGATCTTTAATCAAAACATATAAGTCATGTTATTTCAGACCCTTTAACCTTAAAATTCTCATTGACATAATGTTCTTGATATTTGATGAATACCGCTCTAGAACCTTTACGTCATTAAATAAGTTGAAAAACTGATATCTCTCCTGCCTGGAAAGAGTGTAAGTAGCAATAGGAATAAATGTTCATTTTTTAGCCTTCACTGGTGCCAACTCTTCTTGTATTCCCATCTCAACCATGTCCAACCTAGCCTTAGTTCTATAATTTTTTTCCAGGTGAATTTTGCAATGTTCCGATGACACTATAACATACATTTTTTTCAATATTCATAACATCAAGAAAATGTCTCACATATAGACAATTCTAGTATGCTAATTCAAAAAAATAAACTAATCTCTTTTTCCAATCGGTTTTCGTAAGGTTTTTCAAAAACGGTTTACCAAAAGTAGTGTCCACATATTTTAATTTCTCAAACAATTGATCACCTGTTAGTGGAGATGGTACTATACATTCTTCTAAACTTCCATTTAATGATGTCGTCCAAGATCAATACTTATGTCATTGGGGTAGAAATATGCAATGTCCTAGAAACACGATTTTTGATGAATGTTTCAACCTAATTGTCTATGTACCTTGTTCAAAAATAGGACACCCTTGAGTTATTTTAAATCTATATCTTGAAAAATTTTCATAAGTTGGAAATTTATTCACTATCTCATACAACATGGATCTCAATGTAAAATATTCATTTTTGTAAGCATCATACAACATAACACCTGAATACCACAATAATTTAAAATCTTCGATCAATGGATCCAAATAAACATCAATATCATTACCTGGTTGTTTTGGTCCTGATATAAGCATAGATAACATGTTGTATTTTCATTTCATGCATAACCAAGGTGGTAAGTTATAATTTACCAACATAACCAGCCATGTACTGTGACTGATTCTTTGAAAACGAAAAGGATTCACTCCATCTGCAGGTTACACAAGATGAAGGTTTCTCAGCTCGTTTTCAAATCCAGGACACTCATGATCAATTCTCTTCCACTGAGGATAGTTTGTCAAGTGATGTAGTTTCCCATATTTAATTCTTGTATCTTCATGCCATGTCAATTGTCTTGCAGTCTCCTCACTTCTATATAGGCACATAAACCTTGGAATGATTGGAAAGTACCATAAAAATTTCTTATGACTAGATTCATCTTTCTTGTATTGAGAATCACCACACTTTGGGCATTCTTTAAGTGATTTTTGGTCCTTGTGAAATAGTATACAATCATTTGGGCACTTGTGTATTCTTTCAAAGATCATACCAATCAATAGTAGAATTCATTTGGCATCATATGTTCAGATCGGGAGCACATTATCTTCTAGGATCATGTCATTCAGAAGAGCAAGTAGTTTCATAACACTGGCGTCACTCCACCCATTGCAAGAATTCAAATTATACAGCTTCAGTATGGCTAACAATTATGTATATTTAATGCAACCAGAATACAATGGCATCTTTTCAAAACTCTTTAACTTCTCAAACAATTTTGAGTAATCAAGAAGTTCATATTCAAATATCTTTGTCATTTCCTCAATACGATCTTTATCATCAGTTACATTTGTAATCACATCCTCCATACGATCGTCTTCATTGTTCACGCTTGTAATCATATCAGATGATCCATAAAATGCAGTGTTAACCCAACCACTACCTATATTCGTTTTCCATGTGTTTATTCCAACATGTATAACTTTGATCTATTCCATGAGAGATATAGTATTCTTCCAACTCCTCTAGACTAATTTGTCTTGAATAACAATGTCAAAAACACAAACAAAGGATTTGAGAAGGTTCATATGCATGATATTTTGCAAACTTGATAAACTATTTCATGCCATCTTCATACTATTTTGTCAACCGATTGGAATTCATCCATTATTTGTTCATATTCATCCTATTTGATTTAGTAATATTAATATTTAACAAAATAATTACACATAAGATGTTCAACTAGGTTCATTATCCAACTATAATAAATGGAAATAGCTATGGTAAACAATACCCTTACCTCTCTATGAATTACTCAGGACCAAAGTAGATCACACCCATCTTCCCAACCACCTGATCAATGGAAATAGCTATGAGAGTCCCTTTCACTAGAATGTATTAGTATCCCACATGTGATCTATATGCATTGTTGTAAACCAATTGTTTAGTGTTTATCTTGAAACATAATGTCTCAAGTAAAGAACTATGGTACTAAACTAATAGATGGTATGGTTTTCAATAGATTTCTTGCTGGTGGAAGGATTTATTACATGTGTTGTTATGGTTATTTGACTAGGGTGTCCATAAAGTGTCCCATAGAGTCCTCTAGTGAAGTGGTTTTCTAAGATTCAGTGGAATTGCACTAGTAACAAAGTGGTGGTTACATTGAAATGGGTAAGGTTTGGATTTATATTCAACAACAACATAGAAAGAAAATGTCATACCAATCATGCCAACAACCGCAACACCATACAAACAGACAATCGGGCTCAAAATCGCAACATCATACAAACCAAAAAACGCAATTTCATATTTTACAAAGCATCCTTTATTCAATTCCTTTTGTTAATTCAGGGATTATCATAGAAGTTTTATCATATTGGGGTAATAATTAATTATCCAAGTATATATAAATTACCAATTTTTATATTCAAAATTTCAACAGGAACCAACCAACACGCAGTTAATTTAGTGCACAAATAAGGACCACCAATGACCATGATTTTCAGCGGGGTTTTTAGCACATATATTTCACAACATAGCCATCAATATCAAACAGTAATAACATATAAACAAGAGGAAACCAATGAGTAAGAGGAGAAAACTCACCATGAATGTGTCGTTCAACGTGCGACAAAGGTGCATTTGCGGTAGAGGAGAGGCGCACGACAGAGGAGATTTCCAACTAAAAAGAAAACATAAAATGAGAACTCATATGTTATACCTATCCAAAATAGTTCCAATGAGATTTTGGAATGGGAAATGTTTGGTTAAAAATTTTATTAGTAAATAGTGGGATTTTATTTTCCATCTATGATATCTGTTTCCTGTTTATTTATTTTTTGCATATATACTATTTTCCTAGATGTTCAACTTATAAATGGGACATGTTTGGTTTTCATTAGAAATATAATTTTTAATTTACTCTAATTTAGGGGTAAAATATTCCACATTAATTGTATCTTTTTCCTAGGGGATCATTTATATCTTTTAGGGATCATGAACGACTCTTAGTTTAGTGGACAGTCAGGTCAGTTGTTGGTTATGATACCAGCCTGGACCGTATCATTACATTTCCAATTGTAACTGACCCATGTCCATTTAAATATAGGATTTGGGGGGGGGGGTGTCAGACACTAATATATTCCCAGCTCCATTGGAGTTCTTATGGGGGTGGGTCCTGATAGTATCATATCTGATAAATCTTTTGTAGATTGGATATTAGAGTAGTCACTGCTAAGGATTTCCTCATTTGTATAATAGTAATGTTTGTTGAACCTAGTGTGTGAAGTAGACATTAGAAACTAATAAGCGATTAAAACTAATGTGATGAATCCATAACCTATGGAAAAATATATAATAATTATCTTATAATCCTCATTAAATCTTAATAGGTTAGGTTTAATTCATCATATAGTTACAAGTGATGTGGAATTTGTAAATAATAATCTTGGGGGGGGGGTTAATGATGTGGAGATGTTGATGGACTTAATCGAAAAGAACCTAAATATAAGGGAGAACCTGACATTCCTCACAACACAAAATATAGAAAATATGGGAAAACATGCATCACAACACAACACATAGGTCCATGCCACAATGGCTCCCAAATGAGAAAGAACTACACCACAAAATAGATAGCCACACCATAATGGTTCCTGGTAAAAAAATATCTAGAATCCACGTGCACGGTCAGCAATGAGATCATATAATCTAAGGGAAATGGAATTTGATGCATTGGTCATAACTACTCGATAACCTCTAATCCCTCACACATGAAATATCATCCTTCAATTTAGCCTAAAATGGGTGAAAATGAGAAACTAGAAAAATGTAAAAAAATAGGGCATATTAGCTTAACCAAGCGAAACACTGTATGAAAATGAAATAAAACTAAAATAGAAGGAATAAGAGAGGTAAAATTATCCTAGACTCTCCAATACAAGTGATGAAAGATGAAACATACACCAGTTGAGGGAGAACCACCCAATAGGAGAGGAGTGGAGGGCGGTGTAGTACAGAGGGGTTTTGGATGAGAAAAGAGAAAAAATCCAGTAAAACATAAATGGTTCAGAGGGAAATTTTTGTAAAAATTCACTTTTTAAAGGGGTTCAAGGTTTGACCATATGGTTTTCAAAACCAGGTGCAAACTATATAGTATTAACTATCCATGAAACACCATTTCACATGGTTAATGTGTAAGCTTTAACAAACAATTAAAATTTTATGGTTTTCTAAGGCCCCTCACATGATTTAAACAAAATGTGTGCCTATGAAAACCAATCTTCACTATTGTGGTGTATGGTTATCACTAATTATGTGCAAACCATGCTCCCTAGGAAGCTACCCCGAAAACCATAATTTCAACTCCTAAAGCTTCTGTGACTTGTTTAAGAACCTAAGACCCATATCGAGCCTCAAACTATATAAAAAACTCCTTTAAGATGTCCCAACTTCCAGGTTTTATATCCAACCCTCATTTTTAAAAATGGTTTTTCCACTAATTGAAAAAAAATCTATCTCCTCCTAAAAATTCAAATGCCAATATCTATGAGGAATTACAAACTCTCCACCATTGTGATTATCATACTTGAATTTTCTAGTGGTAATACTATTGAATCACCACTATCAGGTATCTATTTGGATTCAAACAAAAGAATTTTATTCCTAAACTCCCAACATGATTTCAAATCGTAGCACCAAACAGAAGACACAATTCCACCTGATCCTGAGCCAAAGCTCTTAACCATCACTGAGATGATGAGATGGTACTTACTTAATCTTAGACATATTGATAAAATATCATGTAAATGTTTAGTCAATCACCTGGTCTAAGACACTCCCCACCATAATACTTAAATCATGAAAGCCAATTTCGATCCATGGTGCCTCCCACCAATAAAATTTCTTACCAAAATCAATTTTCACATTTTTAATGACACACCTAGTTCCAATTACAATGAAAATTACCCAAACACACATGATAATTATAGTATAATGTCGTTCTTCTTCTTTATTCCCAAATTTTTGAACTCCATAGATACACCTCCACCATCCAAGTACAACCTAAACACAAATATTTTTCTCGTAAATCCTTAGATAACTCTAAAAACTTCCCTTCACAAACAATATTAAATAATCAATTCATGTGTCAAATCATTACATATAACATAAAATGATATCATAAGTCGAACATATTCCACATGAACTACCTCAAAAGGGTTGGCAGCCACTAACATGTTATCTCACATTCTAATCTAAATTACTAACTCTGAAGGAATCCAAAAACCTACCAAGAATACACATCATAGTCTGAACCAAAAATCTTATGTAATTTTACAATTAAAACCATAGATAACCAAACTAAATAATTCTCGACCTCCACCACCAATATTCCATTAAGTACTAGAGCATGATTCCTTGCTTGTCGGGGGAATCCCATGCTCATCTTAATATATCATGGTTTAATATGACCTCTGATGTGATTCCACAGTCAAACACTGACCCAATTAAAATAGACATTATTCTATCACCTAAGAACTAGTGGGAAACCAATAGAATCCTTCCTAGATCACGTCATATATCTCCATCTCAAAATATCCTCTCAGAATCTAATCATCACCGAACAAAAACAACCTATGGGATTCCAACAAGGCATAAAAATTTCATAAAAACCACATGCGTACCAGTATCCAGTGATTTTACAGGGACCCAAATACTATTTATGAACACTAATTACCTTTATAATATATAAGAGTAAAAATTCATTACATAAGAGACTCATTGGGGGGAATCCATACGCTATAGAGGAAGATTCTGGGACGGTCGTCGGATGAGGGGGGGCACTAGAGTAGGTCACGTAGAAAAGGGGACTACACAATGAAGAGGAAGAGGAGGAGGAGTCGGCAGTAGGGGAGGATGATTCGGTGGCCGGAGGTGGAGGAGGAGGAGGCGACTATAGAGGAGGAGGAGGAGAAGGGTCGCGGTGGAGGAGGGGTCACAGCGGAGGAGGGGTTGCGACAGAGCAGGAGAAGGCAGCGGTGATGGAGGAGGAGGAGGAGGGCCGCGACAGAGGAGGAAGACAAGGCAACGACGATAGAGGTGGTGGTGGAGGAGGAGGGGTCGCGGCGGAGGAGGGGTCGACGACGCAGGGTTTAGCTTCCGTGAAGGCTTGAACGGGTGCGAGGGAGGAGGATCCTATTAGGTTTCTTTTATAAAAACTGCTGGAACCTTTATCAGCGCTAGTTAAAAGCACTGATAAAGGAACTTTTTATCAGCGTTAAAATAAAAAGTGCTGATAAAATATATCTTTATCAGTGATAAAAAAGAGATGATAAAGGCCTATATTTATCAGTACTAAAAAAGCACTGATAAGATATATATTTATTGGTGATAAAATTATAGTGTTGATAATGAATTATTTTATCAGCTCTTTTTTAGCACTGATAAATATAGACCTTTATAAGCGCTAAAAAAGCGCTGATAAAAGCATAATTTATTAATTTACTTATATTCTTATATATTTATTTAAAATGATATATAGGATAAATAAATATTTATTTATTAATAATTATAACTATAAATAGTATATATTTATAAATATTTGTATATAATTGTTAATATATATGTATTAATAAAATTATAATTAAAAATGTATTTGAAAAGTATTTATATATATCATTAAAAATATAATAAAATATATTTATTATTTAAATATATTTAATGTAATTTTATAAGTTAGAACATATATAGTTTATATGGGTAAAAATATGAATTAATCACTATACCACATCAATAGACAATGAGTTGTAATTTATAAATGAATTCATGTATGATACATAACATATACGCATGATCAATATATTCGTTAACCAAAATTCATTGGAAAACACATATATATTCAATAATTTTAATTATAAATATATATATTAAAAGGTATTTTATATTTATACATAAAATAAATAAAATAAATATATTAAATATAATAAATATAATAAATACAAACAATTAATCCAATAAATCTAATAAATCTAATAAATCTCTAATAAATATAATAATTCTAAAAAATATATTTATTATTTAATGTAATTTATTATAATATTATAATTATTTAATTATATATATATTTATTTAATTATAATAATAGAAATACTTTTTTCAAATAAAACATTATATATATATTTTTGAATTATTAAAAAATATATATTAATTATAAACATTTGTTTTTTTATTTAATGTATACAAATAAACATTATTTTTGAATATAAATATAATAATTTTATATAAATTAATAATAAAAACTTTTATCAGCACTAATAATAGTGCTGATAATGGTCCACCCCTTTATCATCGCTTTCTGTTTAGCACTGATAAAAAGCAGCACTTCTCTTGCCTTGTTTTATGGTAGTGCGAATGTCCCGATCAAACAAGACTTGGACTTAACTGATTAAGTAATTAAATATGTCATTAAGATAAATAAAAAATGGATTAATTATAATTTAATAAATTGATAAAATGTTATTAAACAAGTAAATTATTGATATAAATTTATTATATAGTAGTTAAAGGATATACATGGCAAGTATGGACTTGAGTAAATGGATTTCATATCAATTTACTTTCACTGAGGTATATTTTAATGTTATATACATAATTTCTTTTATATTGTGTATATACTACCCATTTTAATTTTTATATCACCAATTTTACATACTTAATTGTATTTTAACTTAAAATTCATTTTAATTCATCCATTGGGTTTTGATTATAAAGTTACCAAAGTGGTTCGAGTTTTCTTAACTCAATTTTCTCTCATTGGGTTATATCACTACTTTATTGATTATATTATTCCAAGATTATGTGTAAAATGAATTTTTATTTATTTATTTTGTATTTAAAATTGTTTTTTGTGGGTATACATTTTTTACACACAATCTATCCATTGATTAATTATCAATTCAATGATATGATCTTTGTAAGGGTTATTTGTTTCAAATTTTATTCTTTAAGACTTATGTTTTTATTATAAAACTTACCATATTTTATAAGGTGTATATTATGAAACTTTTACATGTTATATCATTAATATTCTCATGTTCATGATATTTCAATTTTAATTTGAAGTTATTATTTCATGAGGATTATGATTCAAAATTCACCAAAGTGGTAAGGGGTTTATGTTTCAATCACATTTTATTTGGGATTTTTTTATTCTTGAATTTACTTTGAGGAAATTATATGATACATATATGATAAAAATAATTTCATTTTTATTATAATATGGATATTTCTAATTTTTTATGTTTAGGTACCATTTTTCTCTCTTTGGAACTTAGAATGGTTTAGAAAATGTTTTCAAGAAAAGATGACCTTATTTCTCCTCTTTCAGTATGAAAACCCTTTTCTTCCATATCCATGTTTTATAAAAGGTTTTCAAGAATGTTTTAACTATTTTTATATTATTTTGAAAGTCATTTTTACCCATATTTTAATTTTTTAAAAATATTTATTATCTTCTTGTTGTAACTTGAAGAAGTTACTTTTTACTGAAGGTGTAAACACAGTCTGTATTTTAATGATTATGACATGAATGTAACTTCCCACCACCATGACAAATCAAAGATTTAAATATTAATTTATAATTTTCCTTGGTTATTTTAAAATAAAATAGTTAACCTAATATTATGGAAATTATTAGTTTTCAATAGTGATTTTCAAAGTGGAAATGGTATTTTCCTCAAGAATATTTTTAATGATGTTTGTATAGTATTTCTATTCATGAACGGTAAAAACCTTTGATGTTAGTTATGATAAACTGGAGATAGTTTTTAATGATACCATTTTTATTCTTTCTATGTATGAATTATGACTGTTTCAAAGAGATTATTATGGAACATATTTCTTTTCCATGGGTAAATCAAGCTATGAATTGAACAATGGATATTGTTATGTTGAAAAGTGAAAGTTTTTAATTGTTTTTCTCATTATATGGTACCTCTACATATGAATATATAATTTATGTAATGTTCCATTATAAAACATGGATGAGTGGTTCCATTATAAACCAAGGACGAATAGTTAAATTATAAACCAAGGATTGGTGGGTCCTTTATTTCCCTTCAATTCCCTAGGTAATGAGATGGATTTAATAGGATGGAAGTTACTTCTAAGTGATGAATTAGTTTACTGGTTATAGGATACTCCTAAGAGATATGGGAATTTTATGGTTAGGTAATTTAATGATGATTGTTTGATGTTCCAAGATACCAACATATTTTCTTTATACTTGATATGAGTTTTTAATGGTTCCTATAATGAAGTTTGACATCACATGGATCATGATTATTGATTCTTATGAATTTTACCTATCTTAAAGATTTATTATATGTCACATGTTTTATGATCCTGGTTTTTATGAGTATAAATTCTCTCATGTTATGCTCATTCACTTTGATTATGTCATTATACTATTATACTCATTTTATTATCATTGATGGAATTCAGTTTTTAACGCTTATATTTACCCTTATCGATTTTTTGATGTCACCCTCATTATTTTTCTTTTTACCAAGGTTATGAAGAATTATGTTAAATGATTTTTGTCTATAAAGGTTTCATGTGTGGAGAATTTTATGAGAGATGTTGAAGACTTATTATGAAATAAGAAAAGTTAGGTATAGCTAAAAAAATTCTCACATAAGAACATGAGAACTATTATGTAAGATTTATCCCTAAATATATAAAAATATAAACCTAAAAGTTCATTGGGTATGTAATTAATGAAATATTTCCATTTTATGTTTTGGATGGCTAAAATTGGGTTTTATTTTTTTGGTATCAAATCTAGAAATATAAAGATGGCATTTCAACACAGAATCCAAAAGTGTGGGTTTAAGTCTATTATAGGTACCACATGCCATCATCAAACACATCCTCCTAATCTATTTGTGTTATGGTTTTAACCTCAACAATCCAGAGATGAATGAATCATGATTGTGGGGAATTGGGAGTGTCAGATAATAATAATAGGGAATTAGGCACCGTGATGCATACTGTTTTCTTAAGGATAATGTGATCTTCATCATCACCCAATGTTAGATGGGCCTCATACCATTTATTATTATATTTAAAATATTTGACCCAATGGACCATTTTTCCATATTTGTGAAACTTTTCACCCAAGACAACACAAGCACTATTGGTTCCAAAACCATCCCTTGCATTCCCACTCTCATTGTCATTAGTATTTTGTTTCTGTGGTATAAAATACTAGTTTCCATAAATAGAGTAATTATAGAATTACTCCCCCAGTTTCCCCTCCTTCATTCATGTAACTCACTCCTACTAAGAGAGGAGGAACTTCCCTTTAGCGCTGGTGGTGGGTGCTGTAATGACCCAAAATTCTAAACCTTGTAAAATTGATATTATGTTCGATACATTTCATTACATACTTCAACCAACATAAATTAACCAAAAAATAATAGAATAAAAATATTAAAAAATTTATAATAAACATTAACACATTAAGCTATGAAAATTTATTACCCTTTTAAGATAAATAATTAATATATGACAATATTGAAAAAATTTATTTTCAATAAAATTCATTTTCAGTATATTAAGTATTTTCTTTTAAAATATAAATTTAAAAATTTTATAATATAAATTTTATAAAAAAATAATTTTTTAATTCCTTATATTAATATTTACTTATTTTTTATGAAAAGATTGATTTGAGTCAAAAATACAATTTTTGAAAAAAATATATTTTTTATGATTTTATCATTATGTAAGAGTATCCTGGAATTTTAAAAAAACTTTTAAGTAAAAAATATGTATTTAAGGAATAAAATTATGAATTTTAATATACTATTTGAGATTATAAATCCTATGTCTAACTTTTTTAGAACTAAATCAAAATGTGAGTTTAATAAAAATTATTTTCAGTATTTTCTTTGAATCAAGTAGTTTCAAGGTAATATTTGGTTTTGGATTAACATAAAAAGCCTAATAAACTTTATTTTATTCATTATAAACCAATTTATATCATGTAAATTGATAATTTTAATAACTATTGATTACTCATAAATTTTAAGCTTAAACACACACTTTTTCTAAAAACTGTTTTTATACATTATGTGCACTAATATTAAAATTAACTTTTCAAAACCTTAGAAATTTTATCTGATAAAATTATAAAAAAATTTGAAATATTGAGTTTCAAATTATTTAAACGGGTCAATATTAATTTTTTTCATTAAAATTAATTACTAAGGTTAAAAATTAATTACTAATGTAAAAGAAAATTAGGGTGAAATTTAAAAAGTTAAAATAAAAATCCATTAAACACTCAAAGTTGTCTCCAAAATTATATTTTGTGGTTATTTTAGACCCAAAATCACCTTAACCTCCACTATTTTCTTTTTTGGATCCATTTCCCTTTTAATAGTAACATTACATTATTGAAAATATAATTGTTACTTCCAAAACTACCTTTATCTAAAATTATAAAAATGTAAAACTTACACCACTTCAATATTCACCTATGATTAAAAGTTATAAATTAAAATATTCCACTTTTATCCTCTCAAAAACCTATCTCATTTTGATAATATTATGGCCACCTTTAGTTTTCTTAATGCCTCATTTCTGAGGAGTTTTCCAAAAGAAAACTCAATCTTCCAATGTGTGTATTACTTTCACATAATCTTTATTTTACTCTAATACTTCCTAAAAAACATATTGTATTATTAATATAATTAAATAAACATATTTAGTTTACTTAAATTTCATTATATTATTTGAACAACAAATATTTCATCACTTTTGATCCACTAAGAGAGACCAAAACATCGACCGTGCGTACGTGTGGACTACCACCTCTATGATGTAATGTGGTTCATTTCTCATAACCACATCTAAAGGATTTTATAAATGATGGATTTTATGAATAAATATGTTTTCTATGATACAATTAAAATTATTAAAAGACCATTTTTTTCATATACCATCATTATTTCCATTCATTGAGAAATGGAATCGTTAATCGTGTGTATGTGTCGACTACTACCTCCAAGAATGATGAATTTCATTTTTCATAACCACACATAATTGATGGTATTATAATTAATTTAACTAGGATATATTATTTTTATTAAATTTTTAATATTACTTTTATTTCACATTATCATTATCTAAATAGATCCCCTTACTCATTAAATCTTTACAACACATTACCATTTGGATCGATTTAACTGCCTATATAAATGATGTTATAATAATTATGTCATAAATGATTATGGAATAACATATAATGGTAGTATCATATAAAGATTATATATTTATTTATTTTTTAATTATTTTGGAAAAGTTTTTTTAATATTTAAAATATTTATCAATATATCACCTTTCAATAATTAAACAAGTCAAAAACTAGTTGCCTGCGATTTCCGTTTTCACAATCCGTATTCTTGTATTTCACATAAAGAAAGTGGTACTTAATTAATAATTTTAAAAATTTATCACCATATATTTAATTATATTTTAATTATGAACTTGAAACCTCTTAGTGAGAATTGATCCTGTCTTTATAAAGTTTGTATGAAACAAACAACCGAAATTTCTAGCACCAAATAATGAAAATAAACTACAATAAGTTAATATATTTGAAATATATGTTTATAAAATAATTATATAATGTGTATTGTTTTAATATTAAGGTTCTTATATAATCTATTAAGATATATTTTTTCATTATACAGGAGGTTAGAGCATGGTTGAGTATACAGAAATACATGGTAAGGGTTTTCTTCTCAATTTCTCTTCATTAAGACATGTTTGTATTTATGCACCTATTTTCATTTTATTGGTGTTTATACTGCATATTTTATATAATTTAACACATATAAATTCTTATTCATTGTATTTAAAGAAAAATTTCATGATTTAACATGAAATGGATTTTGATTCAATTGTTACCCCAATAGTTAGTAACTCAATTTTCTTTCATCGAGTTACGATCACTCACTTGAAATTATTTCATATAAGTTGGGTAAATTAAAAAATTTTATTATTATTTTCGGTATTAAATAATTTTTTCCTAGGGATATAAATTCCTATCACTTAAACCATTTTAAATATATATATATCACTTCTTGGGATATGTTTCCTGAAAGGATTATAGGTAACTCAAATCTCCTTCTTTGAGTTATAAAGTTTTGTCTTGGAATTTTTTCTTCCAATATCATGTTATTACACCCAAATATTTTATTATATGGTATTTTATAATCCTATTTTAAACAATTAAGGTTTAATTCAAATAATAATTTACGACTCTTTTTACAGCATGGTTTTAAAATAAAGGTAGATTAAGATGTGTTAAAAGGTTTTCCCTTTAAAAACTATATGTGATATATTCAACAAAAAATTTATTTTGAGAAACAATTATTTCATTTTCGAGGATCCATTATTGGATATTATTTTTAAAATTAATTTTTTGAAAAATATTTCACCTCACCTTTTTGAAAATTATTTTCTAAACTGTGCCCTAATTTTTTCTCTTACGATAATGTTAATTTTTTCCCTAAAAATCACTTTTATGTTTTCACCTCCACTTTACTTTTCATATTAAAATGTATTTACCCTCATGGAATTTAGGTTAAATAATTTTTCATCTATTATATATATATATATATATTATAGGATTAAACTCATAGTATCAAACAATTATATTTTTGATATCTTCTTATGTGATAAATATAAGGAGCCTACCTTTAACATGACATAATCTCGAGTTTTAAGTTAAGAATTCATTATTTTACATTCGAGGATCATTTAAGGTTTAGTGTTTTAGAGAATTAGGTTATAATAGATACATAACAAAAACCATAAATTATAAAGTGTAAAATTCCATTTAGTATCCATTTCTATATAATATAAAACTTTTAAAATAAATCATGATTTTTTTCATGAAAAATCTTCACGACTTTAAACTTGAATTATTCCATTCATTTATCAATTATTAAACCTTGTTATTTTTTTTAAAAAAACATGGTATGAGAATAATAATCTCAGTAAGGTACATAAAAATAAGAAGTCCCTTAGTCCAATGAAAACATGAAAACCCATGAAAACCCTTTTCTTAAAAACATACCCTTTTCCTTAAAAAGGGAATCATTTTTCCTTTAAAAAACAATATCATTATCTTGACTTTTTAAATCAAATTATTTATATGAAAACTCATTAGAAAAAATAAAAAATTCATGTAGGTGCCTTGGGAAATCTTCTCATAGAACCCTTATAGAACACTTACAAATTAGAATAACCATACGAGAAACTTCCAATATAATTCCCTAGAGAACATAATCATTATCGAATGCATTGAAGCACTATATGGGTGCATACATCATATAATATATAATGGTTTCACCTAGTACTATCTAGATTCACATATTGTATAAAATATAACGGGATCACCCGATGATATATGGGAGCACCCATCGTAAACAATATCCAAGGAACATATAATGAATAAATCATTTTATGCTTTCACCTTTTCATTAAAAAATGTTTGAAAAACTCTTTAAAACTCATATGAAAATCACTTTTTGATATAGAAATAACCATTTATTTTAAAAAACCATTATCAACACGAAAATTCCAATTTCTTTTAAAAACCCATTTTCAACACCAAAATATCCATTTCTTTTAAAATCCCATTTTCAATACCAAAATACCCAAAAAAAAATGGAAGGATGATTATCTTTGATAAAACGTGAAATCTTGTAAAGAAATACAATTTAAAATAATGGTTATGGTTGCAGAAAATTCATTGTCACCATTTATGTTAAAATAAAACATTCATTTTGTTGTTTGTAAAGAAAGTCACACATTTTGTAAAAATATTCCATTTTTTATTTTTTAAAATAAATAAAAAAATTTATTATATAAAACTCTCAAGTCCATATTAAAATAATTTTAAAAACATGGACATGGAAAATAATTGAGTTTGAAGGAAAACACTAAAAAAGATTTTTTTAAAAATAATATAGGCACATAACATCAAAATATGCCTTAATGAAGAAAATTAAAATGATGTCCCTTACCCCGAGTTAGATTAATCACATTCATTCTTTATATTCCTGAATAATATAATTATGTTAATTATTTAATTTATTAATAAAAATTTTCAAGTTTATTATTCCTTTTATTTCTATTATTACCATGTTATATACATTTACTTAATCGATTAAGTTTACATCATTTGTTTTGATGATATAGGGCTTATGTGTCAAAAATGACTTTAGTAGGTTGACTATGGTTAAAGAAGAATTTTTTTAAACATATTCAAAATAATAATCATGAAATAATTATAATATTTATATATATTATACTTTTAATACTAATCATGAAATATGGTTTTGAAAACATGAATCACATTATGACCATAGAGACAGTAGGCCATACGTACACATGAGTAACGTTTCCATTTTTCAATGATCATTATGGAAATATGAAATATATTATTTTATCTTTAAATAATGATAATAATATCATAAGGACCATATTATTTCTTTTAATATACTAATATATATCATATATGAGATTAATTTATGAAAAAGAGTCACATCTCTTTATAGTGGCATTAGTCCACACATACACGAACAACGTTATCATTTTTCACTGTAAGAAAGAAAATAATATATTATCTTTATATAATGATAAATATTCCATTAATATAATTATTATTTTATGTATATCACATATATTAATTAAATTTATCCTTAACACCTTCCATGTATGGTGTTAGTGAAAAAAAAGTCACATCACTACGTGAGGTGGTAGTCCACCGTACACACGAGTGATGTTATCGTATCCCTTATAGAATGGAAATTAATAAGGTATATGTGATATAATAACTCAATAAGTATAAATATGTTAAAAATATCTTATATATACTTTAAATCCATCATTAAAACAATCCCTGATAGTAGATGATAGAAAACGAATGACATCAGTTTGTGAGGCGGTGGACCGTCGTACACAAAAATGATGATTTTGTATCCCATTTGATAAAAGAGGATATGGATATAGGTTATGAAATCAAAATAATAAAATATAAATATATGGTAGATACTGGTGTTATTATATAGTATAATTTAATAATATTTTAAGTAGGTGTAATAAGAAATAAAATAAAGATACTTGGCAAAGCACAATATCTCTTCTTTGGACAACCTCCTTAGGTAAGCACCAAAAGCCTTATTAGGATGAATTTATGATCAAAATAAGGGATATAGTTTGTGGTTTGAGAAATTAGGAATATATTTTCATAGGTATTATATATGAATTTTTTTTAAGGTGTGAAAAGGAGAAGAGAGTGGGTAGCCTTTTATAAGTGAGGTGAGTGACACACTTATAATATTTGAAAAGAAAAAGGTGTGCCCACATTTTTTACACGACACAAGGATAAAAAATAGACCATTATTGAGACTTAGACACTTTAAGGTATAAATATGGTCATAAAATGTATTTTTTATAATTTTTAGGTTATTTTAACCCTTATCTTTTTAGTTATACCCCATGGAAAATCCATCTTTACCTTAACTATGGTAATTAATTTTTATTATTTCACTATTTATTACGATAAAAAATTAAGCAGAAATTAATTTAAAATTTAAATTATGGTGATTAAAAATATATAATACATTTTAATAAATTCAATTAATAAAATTGTAAAATTTTAATTTAAAATTAAATTCGTAGATGTGATGAAAAAGTGGGTTTTAAGGAAGTGTATTTTTCAAGAAAAAGATGATTTTATATTAACTATATAATTAATAATAATTATTTTATGAATATGAATTAATATATATTAATATAAAATCTATAAATTTAATTTAAAACATTCATAATTAGGTGCTATTTTAATTAATTAAAATGGATAAAAATTGTGCACATTAAAACTATTTTCAGAAAAATCATGTTTTTAAACCCAAAAAAACTTATACTAAAATACATTATAAAGTTGATTAAAATTAATTATATGGATTAAATATAAATAAATAATAATTATATTAATTAAAAAAATATTCAAAACATAATGTTACTTTTAAATTATAATATTTATTAAAGATAAATTATTTTTTTTACAAAAAATGTCATTTTCACTATTCATTGAAAAAATAATTTTTTTTTGAAAAATCCAAAATTTTTACCCTAAGTAAATTTTGATATTATAATTTCAAAAATTGTATTAATTTTTTCTAATTAAAATTATAAAATTTACAAATCAATATTTTAAGTAAAAACCTTATAAGAAAAGAGTTTCGTTAAAACTATTTCCCTTTTTATTTAAAAAATTACTTAATATTTTTATAGTGCATATAACTATATTAATAAACATGAAATTGATTTATTCTATCATTAAATAGGTCATTATATTCATCCCCCTTTTATAAATTATATACTCACAATTTTCTTCATTTATTAAACAAATGAGGATATCCTTCTCTAATAACATTTTCAGATTCCCAAATTACCTCTTCAACCCTATGGTTTTTCCAAAAAACCTTAGCCTGGTGAATCACATTAGTTCGAAACACTTAATATCTATGGTTTAGAATCTAAATATTATGTCCCTCATAATAATATCCTCTTCCAACTAAACTACTTTAAGGATCAAAACATGATTTGAATTCATCACATATTTTTTTAACATCGAGACATGAAAAAATTGTTTACCTAGGATAAACTCAGGGGAAAAGACAATCAATAGGAAACTAATCCATCTTTATCTAGGAATTCACATAGTCTAATGAACCATAGACATTGATTTCCCTTTTTATCAAACTGAACAACACTTTTCCATGGTGATACTTTGGGAAAGACATGATCACCTACCTTGAAAGAAATATCTTTCCTTCGGTTATCCATCAAATTTTATTGTCTTCTCCGAGACATAATCATATATTGCTAAATTAATTGCACCTTCTCAGCCATTTACTCTACTAAATCTATTCCCATAGACTTTTTCATGACCTGAAACACCGGGATATGACCCGGGACTAACCTAAGTTTTCCTCTAATAGGCCAGGGGCTGGCGACTAACACCAAGTAGGAATATCCCACAAATGATAGAAATTAGCATAATGTACCTATACACATGTACACATCTACAAGACCCAAAAATTATTAATTTTAATACAAATAAAACAAATACATGAATATCAATATAATACCACAGCTAGAATGTTGAAATAGTGGGTGCCCTAGACCCAAGTATACACTGCTATTGATTACCATATCATGTTTCCAAGTTAGATATACATGATGTTTTCTTACCATTATAGTGTATATATTTATATGTTCACTATTTAATGGTAATGTCCATAGATTAATTTTCATATAAAAAGTTTATAGAAGATACCAAGCTATAATGAATACCTTAAGACACAATGAGATTAATCATAAACAAAGGTCCTATGGTCTAAAAACATCTTACTATATGGACATAGTAGATGCTTGACAATCTAGTGCTGAGGTATTATAAGCATTGTAAAGACCCGTAAATTTCAAGGAATTTTTTTCTTAATTTCTTTGTAATTTTATGAGTCTGTGGCTTCTGACGGCACTTGATTCTGAGGCATGGTGTGCCCAGAATCAATTTCTGAAGTTTAGCTCGGGTACGTTCAGTAAACGAATGAACGAGTTTTTATATCTTTTGAACCGGTGCCCAGAATTGAAATTTGAGGGCACCGTTGAACTCACAGTGCGGGTTTTCGCTTAAGAAGACTTTCAGCTTGATGACATATGATCAGGTATGAAAGTTAGTTTTTGGGGTTTTACGTGGGTTAATAAAATAAAATAAGTGAACAATTTATTTTATTTTTTTAAACACATGCCGTGCGAATAAAGTGGTTAGAAGCTCCACTTGGGAGTTGGTGGTGGGGCCCAATGAGATCCAACCTCCCATGTGAGGTTGATTGTGGTGGAAACCACATGAGGCCTTCCATTAATGGGAGGGGAATCATAACTTCTTGACTCCCTCTCATTTATGAGGGAGAGCCTCTAGGTTTAAATCCCCCTCTTAATTGAGGAGGATGAAACCTATTTTTTTTAATGAGGGGACCACCCAAGCATTAACCACCCCCTTCCTTTTTGTGGTTAATTAATGGTGGGGCCCTCCAGGAAATATCCTCCCTTTGGAGGATATTCTTCTGTGGGGACTACCCGGGCTAATACCCCCTTATTGAGTTCCTCCCCATTTTAATGCACCACCGCAACAGATTAATTGGGTGGAGCCCTCTGTCTTAAATCCTCCATTTATGACTTGCGTGCCAACGACGAACCCTCCCACACCTATATAAAGGAGGCTAGGGGAAGGAGTTATGGATGAATTCTTCAAGTGGCGGAACGCTAGCAGTGAAGCACGACACCCAACACATGGAGAGTATTCCTCTTCCTCCAACGAAGAACGAAGAACGAAGAACACCGACGCCACCCTCGACTCCTTCCTTCTCGACTTTGACGGAACGACGCCTGTCTTCCGCGACACCCGTCTTCCGCAACTCGCCATCGTTTAACGCCGTTTTATGAGGTAGGGGTTGTTATGTTCAAGATTTAATACCGTTCATCGTTCTTCATTTCTTGAGTTTCGTTGGGCCGCATGGTACCATCTTGACGAGGAAGGGCTCGGACCGCACGAACACGGTCCAACCCCTCCCCTCTCGTTTTTTGATTATGGACGATGGAGGCGGACTGCGAAGAACCGACTGACATTGGGCTGACCACGAGCGGACCTTCAACGCTTTATTGCTGGGTCTCCGCAAAGGCGCCGCATCGTCGTGCCACGCGGAGTAGAGCCGGACCACAGCCGGGGCGGGCCACGACGGAGGGGAACGGCGCCGTCGCGCTGCGCCGGATCTACAGGGGGCCGCAGCCAAGGCGGGCCGCGGCGGAGGGGCACGGCGCGAGGGCGCCGCGCCAGAGCTTCAAGGGGCCACAGATGGGGCGGGCCACGACGGTGGGGCGCGGCGCCATCGCGTCGCGCTGGTTGAACAAAGCTGTGGCCTAAGGCCGCGACTGATCTGGAAGTGCGGCCGGCTGTGCCGGCCGCCGGTGCCATCAAGAGGCGGGACCCTAGGGGTCCCGCAGTTACCCAAGGGCTGACCAACACAGCCGACCGTTTTGAAGAACCGGGAGGGGGGGTGTAACCCCCCAATCAACGGCTAGGGCGGGCCCCACTGGGTGCTGCCACCCCGCCCGGTCGGCCAGCCACGCAGCCAACCGCATGGGCCACGCGGGCCGGGCCGACCCGCGCCCTACCGGGACGAACATGGACCCGGTTCGGGTTGACCCGGTTTGGGCCGACCCAGGGGGTGTTGGGCCGGGTCGGACCGGGCCCAGACCCCCTATTTTCAGACCGTTTTCGGTTAAAAGGACATATCTTGAGCTACGGACCTCCGATCGACGCACCATCAGTTGCGTAGGATTCCTTGGATTAAGACAGTCGTTTAGGTATATTACATTTAAGATTTAAGCGAAGTTTTAGTATAGACGGGTTGGTTCGAACCCGAAACCAACCTGGCCCTCGGAGCAGAAACACTTATAACTTGAGAACCGGGCGTCCGATTGACGTGTCGTCAACTATGTTGGATTCCTCTTGATGAGACGGTTCTTTTGGAATACTCCACGTGGGTTTTGGATGATATTGGAGTATGGTAGGGTTGGTTTTAGCTTAAAAACCAACCGGGCCCCTAGAACGGGAAAGCTAATAACTCACAGACCGGGCGTCCGATTGACGCGCCGTCTATTGAGTTGAGACCCATATGATGAGGTGGTACTTTTTGATACTTCTACGTGAGACTTCGTGACACTTGGAAGTAATGACCAGTAGCTCGTGGAGTGGACCCTCCCGGATACGAGCGTACGAAGTGCGGAGACCGAGTAGTTGTAGACCTGACAACTGCTTGACCGATTCAACTTGTAGTGATTTGGTTAGCCCAGTGGACGGAGCGCCCAGTATTTGGCGGTAGAACCACGACGGACGGAGTGCCTGGTATTTGGAAGCAGACCTATGGTACTCGATAGGAGGATTACCTCTGTAGGCTATTAGGGAGATCGCTCGGTGTTTGGCGGCAGACCCTCAGTAAACGGAGCGCTCGGTATTTGGTAGCAGACCCGCGATACTCGACCAGAGGAGTACCTCAGCAGTCTAAGGTTAGTGAGTAGTGCCTCGAAGTCGTGGCAAGGCCACTGTACTCGATAGAGGAGGAGTTCTCTAGCAGTTGTGGTTTCGATAATGAAAATCCTGGTTTGAGCTGAGTCAATGACCTTTGTGTTTACCTCATGATTGAGATGGGTTACTTGATAACTTAGGTATATGTATGGGAATATACCTAAGTAAAGGTTATCTGTTGAGATCTTTATTTGTAGTTTATCCTTGTTGTATTTTGTGAGACCTTGATGGTCTCGGGGTCCCTACTAAGTATAGTTATACTCACCCCTGCACGGGCTATGCCCGCACCTCGTTGTGTTGGATGTAGATGACGGACAACGCTGATCGTGGTGGAGTGTACGAGGACTGGATGATACCTGGAGGTGGGTCTCATGATGAGACGATACCCGGAGGAGACGGACGGACGGACGGACGCAGAGTACTGAGGAGGACATCTGTACCTACCCTTCAGGTAGGATCCACGGTGGACGATCCAGGAGCTTCTTGTCACCTTTTAGCTGTTGTCCTTTGAGTTGTACTTTACTTTAAGTTGTAGTTGTACCTTTCTGTTGGGATTTTATTTCCGGCCCCTTTTGTATTTTCAGCACACTTGTTATACTGCTTTACTTAGTGTTTGCTTCTACTTGTTCTCTGAGTGTGTGTGTTTACATTTCATAAAGGCAATGCCTTCCCTTTATATTGGGATTTACGCCTTTGGTGCTAGTCGCCAGCCCCTGGCCTATGGAAGGCGGGCTTGGGGTAGTCACGGCACGGGCCCCGCGTATGGGTCGTGACAAATTGGTATCATAGGATTTGGTTCTACCGCATAACTTAGGACTCTGATTTTTTCTTTTCTCTGAAGCAATAGTTTTAAGGGTATTGAGTGTAGTTTTTAGTTCAGCTCACGAGGTATAGTCTTTTGACCGTGTCACATCTGTTTCTTTCAGGATGCCTCCCCATGGATGACCAGTTAGAGCCCCAAGAGTTGTATATACTGACAGCCCGTCGAGCGACGAGGCCTTAGTATAGGGCCCCCTCCCAGTTGAGGCACCAGCGGAGGCACCATCAGCTCTATTTTCCATTGGGCCATTGATGCCACTAGCCCCAGCAGCAGGCGATGCACGCCACTTGAGCGCGCTGCACGAGTTCCAGTGCTAGAGCTCACCCAGGTTCTAGGGAGAGATGGACCCACAAGCGGTTGAGTATTGGTTGGAGGCTGTGGTGAGAGTCTTCAGGCTAGTAGCTACACCAGCAGACTTCATGGTGATCCTTGATGTCAGCCTCCTTTAGGCAGCAGCAGGCAGATGGTGGATCCTGATGCTCCATATGCATGACGAGGCGTCACTTCTATGGGTAGACTTCGAGAGCCTGTTCCGGGCAGAGTTTGTACCATCCACCCTTTAAGCGGTGTGGATATAGGAGATACTTCATCTACAGCAGGGCAGCATGAGTGTGGCTCAGTACTCAGTGAGGTTCACAGACCTCTCGTACTACTCTACAGATATGGTACGAGACCCGTTCTTCAGGGCCCAGACCTTTGAACAGGGGCTCAGGTGGGAGAATAGAGCTTCAGTTGTTTCTCACAACATTCCGACGTAGACGGGAGTGTTGGAGCGAGCCCTTCTAGTGGAGAGTTTCCTTACTGAGCAGTATCCAGTATCCGGACCCACCACTAGTCGACTTGCAGCAGAGACTTCTGCAGCTATCAGTAGAGAGACGACACAGGGGTCCAAGAGGACCAGACCCATCAGTGGCCGACTGCACGACTCAGGTTCAGTTGTGCGGGGCAACCAGATTGGAGTCAAAGCCAGTCGTGCCAAGAGCGGGCAATGTTACTCTTGAGGTAGGCTTGGTCACATGGCATGTGACTGTCCGACCCACCGTACAGACGATCAAAAGATATATGAAGAACCTCCCAGGCATAGGTAGAGGTTCGATTGAGGCAGACCACAAGGAGCAGGAGACAGAGGAAGAGGAGCTGGCTATGCAGATGGAGGTGGACGACGCTTCGAGGTGTTGCCACCACCACCACCCGAAGGTCCACCCCGATCGCAAAGAGCGGGTGGACAAGGGAGAGCACAGCTTCAGGAAACTGAATAATACGACCATGGAGCTCTCGAAGCAGGTGGATAGGAGCGGGACTAGTTCCAGGCATGGGGCCTTTTTCTTTGGTGCTTCTAGTTTCCATGTTATTGTTGTTGTGTTTGCTTTGTGTCTTTGTACTTTGTGCTTCAGTAATAAAAATACACTTATCGTTGTGACGTTTACTTTCCTATCCTTTTTGTATGGTAGATACTAAGAGGTTCTAGTTAAAACTATTGACTTGACCCTCACTTATGAGATTCCTACTAGAGGAGACCCAGTAACCACACACTGATGCCGACAGTGTGACTCAACCCCTGGAGGCGAGAGTAATGGTTGGATCTCTTAGTAGTAGTGTCGAGGCCTTACGACGTCATCCATGACATGAATATTACCGTTCATGTCATGATTGACTGTATTAGGAAAAGAACGTGGATCATCCTGGGGATGAGACCAGATTTCTCTTTTCAGAAAATGAGAAATCTTAGCAGTTCTTGAAGAACATAGACAAAGAAGGGTGGAGATGAGTTCTTACAATTGGCTAGTCTCACCCTTTGTTCGTTGAGTGAACGGTTTAAGGATCTCTGCAACTCAATAGTCTCAGGTGTATCTTCTATCAAAAGTACATGAACCTGAGACATCGGTGATAGACTGAATTCCTCTGGGAATATGACTTCGAGATATGTTATATTTCTGGGGAGGGGAACGTTGTAGCAGATGCTCTTAGTAGGAGAACGGACATTCGACTGTTAGGAGTGGTGAGACAGAAGCTGGCCACGTTTCTGATATCCTTTGTGGATAGTGATGTAGTCAGCATGTGTAGAACCAGAGATGGTTCAGGCCACGAAGGAGAAGGTGCAGATCATCCAGGAGCGGATAAAGACTACACAGAGCAGACAGAAGTCCTATGCTAATAGGATACGAGACCACTAGAGTTCGAGGGTGGCGACCACGTCTTCTTACGGGTCTCACCTCGATGGGGTCTAAAGATATGTGGCTGAGGCGGAAAGTTATCTTTGAGGTTCATCGGACATTTCTAAGTCCTCAGCAGGGTATGCGAGATGTCTTACCGCTTATCCCTTCCACCTCAGTTGCACCGGGTGAACGACGTCATCTACATATCTCAGCTAAGGAGATGCGTGCACGACCTGTCTCCCTTCATCGACCATGGGGAGATGGATATCGATGACGGGGCGATTTTCATAGAGGTTCCAGTATATATTGAGGATCGACAGGAGTGGGTTCTATGAGGATGGTCGATTCCTCTGGTGCGCTTTTTCTGGCTGCACGAGAACCTCCAGGAGAGCACATTGGGGTGGGAGGCTCAGATACGTGCTCAGTACCCCTTTTGTTTTCCTAGCGTGTGTTGTAGCTTAACGGGGACATAAATCCCTGAGGTGGGAGTAATGTAAAGACCCGGAAATTTCAAGGAATTTTTTTTTTAATTTATTTGCAATTTTATGAGTCTTTGGCTTCTGACGACACTTGATTCCAAGGCCCGGTGTGCCCGAAATCAATTTCTGAAGTTTAGATCGGGTACATTCGGTAAACGAACGAACGAGTTTTTCTATCTTTTGAACTGGTGCTCGGGATTGAAATCTGAGGGCACCATTGAACTCGCAGTGCGAGTTTTCACTTAAGAAGACTTTCAGCTCGATGACAGATGATCGGGTATGAAAGTTAGTTTTTGGGGGTTTTACGTGGGTTAATAAAATAAAATAAGTGAACAATTTATTTTATTTTGTTAAACACATGCTGTGCGGATAAAGTGGTTAGAAGCTCCACTTGGGAGTTGGTGGTGGGGCCCACCGAGATCCAACCTCCCATGTGAGGTTGATTGTGGTGGAAACCACATGAGGCCTGCCATTAATGGGAGGGGAATCATAACTTCTTGACTCCCCCTCATTTATGAGGGAGAGCCTCTAGGTTTAAATCCCCCTCTTAATTGAGGAGGATGAAGCCTCCTTTTTTTTAATGAGGGGACCACCCAAGCATTAACCACCCCCTTCCTTTGTGTGGTTAATTAATGGTGGGGGACGCCAGGAAATATCCTCCCTTTGGAGGATATTCTTCTGTGGGGACCACCCGGGATAATAATCCCCTTATTGACTTCCTCTCCATTTTAATGTGCCACCGCAGTGGATTAATTGGATAGAGCCCTCTGTCATAAATCCTCCATTTATGACTTGCATGCCAACGACGAACCCTCCCACTCCTATATAAAGGAGGCTAGGGGAAGGAGTTCTGGATGGCTTCATCAAGCGGCGGAACACTAGTAGCGAAGAGCGGTGCCCAGCACATGGAGAGTTTTCCTCTTCCTCCAATGAAGAACGAAGAACGCCGACGCCACCCTCGGCTCCTTACTTCCCGACGTTGACAGAACGACACCTGTCTTCTGAGGCGCCCGTATTCTGCGACTCGCCATCGTTTAATGCCATTTTACGAGGTATGGGTTGTTATGTTCAAGTTTTAATACTGTTCATCGTTCTTCATTTCTTGAGTTTCGTTGGGCCGCATGATACCATCTTGACGAGGAAGGGCTCGGACCGCACGAACACGGTCCGACCCTTCCCCTCTTGTTTGTTGATTATGGATGATGGAGGCGGACTGTGAAGAACCGGCCATCGTCAGGACGACTATGAGTGGATCGTCAATGCTTGATTGCCGGGTCGCCACAAAGGCGCGGTACCGTCGTGCCGTGCAGAGTAGAGCCGTACCGCGGACGGGGCGGGCCGCAGTGGAGGGGCGCGGCGCCGTCACGCCATGCCGGAGCTACAGGGGGCCGTGGCCGGGGTGGGCCGCGACGGAGGGGAACGACGCCAGCGCGTGGTGCCGGAGATTCAAGGGGCCGTGGCCACACCAGTTGAACAAAGCCGCGGCCTACGGCCACGACAGATCTGGAAGGGCGGCCAGTTGTGGTGGCCGCCGGTGCCATCAAGAGGTGGGACCCGAGGCGTCCTGCGGTTACCTAAGGGCCGACCAACACGGTCGACCGTTTCGAAGCACCGGGGGGGGGGGTGTAACCCCCCCAATCAGCGGCTAGGGAGGGCCCCACTAGGTGCCACCACCCCGCCTGGTCGGCCAGCCACGCGGCCAAACGCATGGGCCACATGTGCCAGGCCGGGCCGGGCCGTGCCAGCCGGGCTGGGCCATGCCCTACCGGGCCGGACCCGGGTCGGGTCGACCCAGTTCGGGCCGACCCAGGGGGTGTTGGGCCGGGTTGGACCGGGCCCAGACCCCCTATTTTCGGACCATTTTCGGTTAAATAGACATATATTGAGCTATTGACCTCTGATCGGCGCACCGTCAGTTGCGTAGTATTTCTTGGATATAGAGGGTCGTTTAGATATATTAAAATCAATATTTCAGTGAAGTTTGGGTATCGCCGGGTAGGTTCGAACCAGAAACCAACTGAGCCCTCGGAGCGGAAACACTTATAACTTGAGGACCGGACGTCCGATTGACATGCCGTCAACTATGTTGGATTCCTCTTGATGAGAAAGTTATTTTGGAATACTCCACATGGGTTTCGGATGATATTGGAGTATGGTCGGGTTGGTTTTAGCTTAAAAACCAACCGGGCCCCTGGAACGGAAAAGCTAATAACTCACAAACCGGGCGTCCGATTGACATGTCGTCTGTTGAGTTGAGACCCCTATGACGAGGTGGTCCTTTGTGATACTTCTACGTGAGACTTCGTGACACTTGGAAGTAACAACCAGTAGCTCGTGGAGTGGACCCTCCTGGAGACGAGCGTACGAAGTGCGGAGACCGAGTAGCTGTAGACCTGATGACTGCTTGACCGATTCGACTTGTAGTGATTCGGTTAGCCCAGTGGATGAAGCGCCCAATATTTGGTGGCAGACCCATGGCAGACAGAGCACTTGGTAGTTAGCAGAAGACCCGCGGTACTCGACCGGAGAAGTACATCTGTAGGCTATTAGGGAGAGCGCCCGGTATTTGGCGGCATACCCTCAGCAGACGGAGCGCCCGATATTTGGCAGCAGACCCACGATACTCAACTGGAGGAGTACCTCAATAGTCTAAGGTTAGTGAGTAGTGCCTCAGAGTCATGATAGGGCCACTGTACTTGATAGAGGAGGAGTTCTCCAGCATTTGTGGTTTCGATAATGAAAATCCTGGTTTGAGCTGAGTCAATGACCTTTGTATTTACCTCATGATTGTGATGAGTTACTTGATAACTTATGTATATGTATGGTAATATACCTAAGTAAATGTTATCTGTTGAGATATTTCTTTTTGGTTTATCCTTGTTGGATTTAGTGAGACCTTGAGGGTCTTGGGGTCCCTACTGAGTATCGTTATACTCACCCCTACACAGGCTATGCCCGCACCTCGTTGTGTTGGATGCAGACAACAGACAACGCTGACCATGGGGTAGTGTACGAGGACTGGACGGTACTTGGAGGTGGGTCTCATGATGAGACGGTACCCGGAGGAGACGGACGGACGGACGGACAGACGCAGAGTGCTGAGGAGGGCATCTGTACCTCCCATTCAGGTAGGATCCATGGTGGACGATCCAGGAGCTTCTTGTCACCTTTCAGCTGTTATCCTTTGAGTTGTACTTTAATTTCATTTTTAGCTGTACCTTTCTGTTGGGATTGTATTCCCGACCCCTTTTGTATTTTCAGAACACTTGTTATACTTCTTTACTTAGTGTTTGCTTCCGCTTGTTCTCTGAGGGTGTGTGTTTACGTTTCATAAAGGCAATGCCTTCCCTTTATATCGGGATTTACGCCTTTGTGCTAGTCTCCAGACCCTGGCCTATGGAAGGCGGGCTTGGGGTAGTCACGACACGGGCCCTGAGGATGGGTCATGACAAGCATTGGGATTTCTTCTTATGAAGTTTTCAATTGGTGATCTCTAGTACTGAGATCATGGTGACAGACTCAAAAATCAGAACACCACCTGTTTTGGGTGTCATTGGTTGTTCCTATCTACAGACATGTGTAATGGTATCCTGACATGAGATCATTACCAATGTTTTCCATTTGATCACATACTTTGATGAAAGGTGAAAACCATGATAATGAAATCATGGAGAGTTAGTTTGCGTTTGGTGTGCCATTGGTGTAATGACATTGGTCGAATGGTTAAGAAAGGATTTGTCGCTTCTAGGTTAAGGAAGTTATATATCGCGAGCCACATTGATTGGGATGGTAATACATTCATAAGACCATGGACATGGTAGTCAGGGTAAATCTGTCCAATTAGATCAATAAATAATAAATCAAGAAAGGGTAAATGACATGGGTGTGCATCCTTCTTTATAATATATTAAAGACAAAGAGATTATGTTACACAATGTGTATTCGTAGGATGGTTGTCGCAGTTGTGACTATCCTTATCTATTTAGGGGTCATGATGGGTTTCTAGATCCCTCTCTTAGTATGTGAATAGTATTCACTACAATCTAGATAACGGCCTAGAGGGTCACACACAATAGCGTATTCAATAATTTTCCATATTCTGTTGAATAAGTATATTGGACATGGTGGGCCCCACCACTGGGGTTTCAGATTTGTCCACGGAGATACGATCAACAAATGAATAAATACATTCATATTATTAAATTTAAGAATAATTGGAATTGAATTTATTTATTAAATTTATTTACAAGTTTTTAAGTAAATACATGTGAAAATTAGTTTAAAATATTTAGGGTTCATTTAAAATATTCAAGGTTCAATTAATATTTTCTAGAATGATGAGTTAAGTTAATGGCTATGGTATTTTAATGTAATATATTATATTAAAATAAGGTGATAAAACTAATAAATGATATTTACTACTTAGTTTAGTAGTCTAAATATTGTTTATATAGTGTGTTAATTATTCTGGGTTCAGGCATTAATTTTTAGGTAACTCCTTAACACACTATAAATAGTGAAGGAGTGACATTTTCCATAGACTATTCACAACATCTCTCTCTCCTCTTATCTCTCCCACAGTTGAGAGATAGAGGCTCAGGATTGAGGAGTTCATATTGAAATCCATCTTAAGAATCACAAACAAGGTGATGTAGTGATCCTTGGAGCGTCAAAGTTGTCGTTGTAAATCCATACTAGCACTCAGATTTTGACGTTCAATGATCCTGTATATTTTTGAATAACCTATGGATGATCTAGAGGAATTGGGCTTCAGATTCTTTGAGAAGTGGTCACCGATGATGAGTAGACGTCGAGCGAGGATTTAGATCTAAACTTGATATTTATAGTTTTAATTTTTTGCATAATCTTCTTCACGTGAGATCCTTAGCTTATACCGAACAACAATTCACAGACGTCGATGAGGTCATGTTGATCATTGGTGATAAATTTTAAAATCCCATCTTTTGGGGATTCAATTGAGTTCCCAATACCTTTAATTAGTATAAAAAACACATGATGATTTTAAGCCAAAGAAAATTAAATTTCCAATAATTTCTGAAGAGGGCGTCAATCCGGTACCAACACTATAGATCACAGTTCAATCTGAGATCGGATGGACAAGTTACAACCATAAGAAGTTTTAATAGGGATTGGAATATTTTATAATGGGTATTTATTTTCGAAGAACACACACACACATATATATATTATGTTAATTTTATACCTAACAAATTGCGGTGCGAGTTTTCATTGTTAAACATGGTCATCAGTGTTTTTCCGGTCATCAGAATAATTAATTTAGGCCACCGACCAGTGAGTGTTAATAATAATTATTTATTATAACAATAATTTTATAATAATAATAATAATATTTTTTTCTTAATCCCAACCAGAGAGGATTTAGAAAATTTGTGTTGGGGATATTTTTCTCAGATTAGTCACATGACAAAAAAAAACAGTTGTGGAAAAACACATCGAAAAAAGAAAAAGCAATAAGAGGGAGGTAAGTCCAAGTCTTAACTTAAGAGGATTAAATTTCACATTCCCTCACTCTCACCCACATTGGCTTCTCCCATCAGTTGGTGGACTACCCTAGTTACCCTTCTCCTATAATAGTGTCAGCCTCCCACTCTCCTCCTTCGGTGCATGAGCACCGCATCACTACTCGGTCTCCTATGTGTGGTGGCCCCTCTCTAGGCCAACCCTCCCCTTAGACCACCTCCTTGCGATGCACTTCCAGGAACCATTGGGTTTCTCTACCCACCGGTACTCGCTGGTGTGTAGCAGCCATCGACCGACCGACTCTCCTCCTCCAATGAGGTGAGCCCATAGCCTCTGTAAGGTCGAGATACGCTTCTACTCGGTTTTTACTATAGCCCCACCCCCAGCTGTTGTGGCCAGATCTGCCACCCCTTGGCCTCCCACCTCGGCCAACCTACCACTCAAGAATTGGTGCCGCACTTCGTTCGCTGTGGATATGAAGGAACCATCACACTTCTCACTGAGTTCCCTCCTCCTTCTGGAAGCTACGCCACTATCTGCGACCATCGCCACGTACCTCCCAGATCTATGCCTTGTGGGTCGACACCAGGCTCACCCGCCTCACCTGCAGTGCTGTAGATACTGAGTCTAGCAGCTGACCGACACATAACCAAAGGTGTCTTTATGTTATCCCAGCTCATCCGAACCCATCCATAGACCCAAGCATGAGGTAACAAATGCAGAACATTTCATGGATCCATTTTCCCCCAAATCAGGTCGGGTCGGATCTGCCAGACTGGTCATGATCAGCCCAACACAGGTCTACATGGTCCAAAATGGACCTTTGCATGTTTCACTTGACCCGCATAGGCCCTGCCCATGGTTTTCAAGGCCCACTTAATTTTTATATGTTCAAAAAATTATTAAAATAAGTAATTTAATTTTGCCTTCAAATTAAATTAATTAAATACTATTTTTTTATTTAAAAATTAATTTTAATTTCCACAGGTTAAATTAATTTATTTAAGTGTTAAATTAAATTAATTTATTTCTTTATTTTTTGGTTCTAATGTTAAATTAATACCCAAACTGAATGAAAAAAGTTATTGAATTAAAAATTAGAGTGATTTTTTTAATTTAATAAATCACCCCTAGAAACTATTTAATGCAAGTTTAATTTTAATTCTGCATTTATTTTCAATACATGAGTTTAATGCGTATTTAATGGTCATGAGCCATAGACTGACCAATGTATGTATGGTGCATGTTTTATTTATTTATTTAATTATTCCCTGGTTTGTAATAAATAGTTAAATAAAAGGTGATCAACATGTCATCTCAGTGTCATTATATGTATAAGGGCCTGCATGTCTAATTTCGAGTTGTATTTTATACTTCCTAATTCCCCTCACTTGTGTTCGAGTAATGTTGTATAATGATGAGGTGAAAAATGAATCACTTTATGCCAAGTTAGGGTGACACACCAGACAAGATTTTGACGCATTAGATGGGAAGACGCAACAATTCGAGACGCAAGCAACACGCCTCAAGGTATTACCATTAGGGTTTAGGTTGATTCATTATTCACTCAATGGATCAACCATTAGTATCGTCTCATTATCATGTAGTCATTCTATTTTTTTCATGGTTTATTATTTTGTGTATGTGTAGTTTACGCATGAACACATAGTATAATAAAGAATCATGCAAGATAAAATAAACATGTGAAGCAATGAATATTTTTTATTGCATGGTCAGTTATGTGTGCAATAACATAGTAAATTCTTATTAAATAGAAAATGATTTCTTTCACCACTTAAAAAATAATAAAACCCCAAAAGAAATGTTAAGTCGTTACTGCCTTCCATCATTCAACTTTGGACAAAACTAGGTGTTTGGGGTGTTCGTCCTGCCATAAATGACGGTGCCTCTTACCACCGGGGAGTTCTTATGAGAGTGGTAGGTTGAATTAACTTAAGTTAAAGTAAGGATTATCCATAGATAACTTGATATAATTTTGGAGGTAATTGTTGAGTAAATCAAGTTATGATTTTAGAATTCGGGACTTCACTCAACAGATCAAGGAACCATGAGTTCATGAATTCCTACCTTAAACCCTTGAAGTAGTGGATTAGCCATAACTTGTAGACTATGAAGGGAGGTTCAAGGATCATTGACACTTGAATACTCAAGCGACATAGTATTCTGATTCTATTATAGAGTGTTTTTAGAGTTCGATAAAATAGTGGGATATATTTAGTGATTTAATAAATTAATCAAAATGTATAAATCAGTAATCAAGATAAAAAGTTTTAATTAGCAAGAATTTTATTTTTGTAGAAAATGGAAAGTAATAACAAAAGTAATACTATGATAAAAAATTAAAAAAGTAAATGTTCACACTAGAATGAGTATCCAAGAAAAGTAAGGGTACCTGTATATCGTACTATAATATAGGAAACTCAAGGTGCTAGTGTCCTTATACCTTCTAAGACACCTCAAGAAGCAAAGGTGTAAAATTTATTATAGGGGACTCATGTATAGAGAATATGAAGGTTATTTCATTATCATATCACTAAATGTATGATGTTTTTTGTGATTAAAACATCGATACATGGAATATATAACATGTAGTATCATCTCAGAGAATTTTACAAGGAGAAAGTGAATCAAGATATGAATAAGGTGATGGTTACACTGACATGTGTAAATTGAATGATGGATCATGATCTTTCAATGGATCCATTTCTTATATTGTTTTAACCTATTTAATCAAGCCTTTATTTGAGTTACAAAATGAACTTTTATTGAGTAAGCACTTCATTACCTATTTAGGTAAGGTCTTCCATGTAAATAAGAATAAAAAATAAAGATTCATCTTTAACTCTTATGGAGAACAAATTGGAAAACAAGGAAAAAATACGATTGAAAAGTAACTCAAAAAGCACATTATCAATGTCCTTCAATGAGAGAGGTATTAATAGGAGGTTATTTTCATTGCATATTATAGAATAAAACAATGAAATTTTAATTTTAATAAACTGAATTAAAGAAGCAAGTTATCACTTATTCTTTAGTTATATTCATTAATGTAATGTTTTGGTTTTACTTATTGGGTATTCAATAAAATTTTCCTATCACATATGTGTATTGATATACAATAACCAAGTAAGTATAGAAACATTACTTGAATTTAGATGTATTCTCCATGTGGTTGAGAAAGGGTGATTCCTAAGTAAGAAGTGAGAAGTACCTGACTTCTATGTTTCCAAGATAATGATTCTTATAAAACTATAATTGAGTATAACCAAAACATCTATCTCACGTGTCCTTTGGACACAAAGAGACATTATTCCAGGTTCCAAAATGAATATTTTTTGTGGTATCAAATATTCAACTAATAGTTTACTGATATCAGAATCATAGAAAATACCTGATGAATATAAATGTAAGACTCATTTACCCAATTGTGGCAAGATAAACATTTTCAAGAAAAAAAAGTAAATTTAAAGGATATAACCAATATGGTATTTAGATTCATCTGAGATAAAAACCTAGGTATTATCAACATATACACTTAGTTTTGGAAAAAGTAACTTTTATAAATAAAGGTTATCGATAAGGCTATTGGAATTAGTTCAACAAGTGAGAGTGAACTATTTCAAGGGTAAGCCAGTGGTAAATATACATCATTCGATTCATTTAAGTCATTAAGTAATGGTAAAGTTAAGTATGATATGTTCATGGTTAGAATATATGAGTTGATTTGGGCTAGCATGTTGAAGAATATCTTGAGCAAGAATTCATTGATCAAAATAATGTAGCGGGGAGTAATTCATAAACACACATTAACTTATCCACATCATGAAATTGATGTTATTGAGGAGGATCGATGATGTTGTCTTACATGTTAACATTGATCAATAGAATGCAGCATGGAAAAAATTCTTAAATGTACTTTTTTTATATTAGAGTTATGAAGTAAGGAGTATCAATGTTGAAACTTATATAAACTTCCATTATATTTCATTACGTTCTTTGCAAATAACGATGATATCCCCAAACTATATGATGACTATAATGACTAATGGATATCATAATAGTTGTATTATGATGGACATCCATTATTTCATAAGATATGTGTTTATATGTATGGATTTTTTAGGTCATTAACAAAATTTCATCAAGTAAAACACAATGTGAATCTTAGTAAATATCCTAATGGTTTCTTATAATATTACATAAATACCTATGGTATAAAAGTTTTAGTCAAGTGATAAACTAAAATTATATAAAAGGATAAAAATCTCTACTTGATATATTGGGAGTAAGATTGACTTGGGTTTAGTCAATGTTGGAGATGAAAATGTAGTTGGGATAAGATCAAGTTCCAAAAGTTCATATGGAATAATAATGTTCGAGTGACATATACTATTTAGGAAGGTTAAAACCATAGTGATGGTTTTGAATTCACTGTGGCCAATGATAAATTATTCATTGTGAATAATAATTTCTACAAGTATGCAGTATATAGAAATCATAAAAGATTGAAAATATCTATTAAAATTAAATAATGGATTCCATGTATCAAAGTGAAAAAGAGGATTATTATTTTGAATACTATGGAGGGTATTCAAGTGAGATGATACATGAATGGTACAAGTGAAGTACCCAAAAGGTATGATTGGTAATTCAAAGTCGGTATGCTTAAACCCATTTGAATTTTACTTTTCATAGATAATTTCTATGATCATATAATTTAGCATTGGATTTCATGACCACCAATCATGGAAGGTGACTATACGACACAACCAGAAAGGGATGGTCACATAAGAAAATGCTAATAAAATTTTCAATTTACTAAAATATAGTTTAGGATTGAAGTAAGAAACATGATCATAGAGTATTCATTTAGAATGAATGTTTCCATGTGTCTACCAGAGGTTAGTGGGAGTGCCAATGTTTTCGAAGTGAAATACGTTCGGTAACATATGGAAAATGACTATAGGTCTTAAAGTTAGTTAATACTGGGATGAAATTTATTCTCCAGTTATAGACATAAAGCAACAACCTAATTTCTAGGGAATAGGATCTACTGAGGTAGATCTAAAAGATTATTATACCTAATCAATCAAACATACAGTGACATTGTATTAAAAAAATACAATCTCAAACAATTGAAGAGAGGAATTTTCACTAATGTCACATGGCATGTATCTCTCTAGGATGACATGTCCAGGACATGGGATGAGATTAACATAGTGATTTGAAATCCATATGCTTATGTGATGGACCAATCACTTATTTCATTATGTGTACAAAAAATTGATATTTACAAGATATAATTTATAGTAGGAAAATATTAGTTATATATAGGATAACTATAAGGAAGGCAGTCAGAACTATCTGATTCTACCTCAGTAAGTACAAAAGATAAGAACCTAGAAAGTGGAGAAGAAAGGATACTAATTTTCATGGGACACAAACTATTATTCCTCAGATCAATTTTATATAATATCATAGTTAGGATTTGGTTATGAGATAGACAAGATCATATAATCCATTTGTAGTTATACTTACAAATACCGAGTATGATTCAGCTTCTAAGGCAGCTAAAAAGTAGTTAAATGAAATTATTTGTTAATTTTCTTGGGATCACACCTATTAAGTAGAAGATAATAATAATGAAAATTATGATATTCTTAGTATCTAATATGTCAAGTTATTATAGTGCATAAAAGAAACATACTCTGGGATACCAACTCTTGAGAGGTTTTACTTAAGAAGATAAGGACACATATAGCAGAATAGTCACATAGCGGAATCTTGGTAGGCCCGACAACTAAAGTCATGACTCAACAAAAACATGATTTTAATCATGTGAGAGATAACAAGTATGGTTAGCAGGTTGGATCTAGTGAAAGTGGGAGTGTTTAAATAGTGGGTACCCTAGACCCAACTATACAATGCTATTGATTACCATATTGTGTATAAAAGTTAGATATACATGATGTTTTTTTTACCATTGTAGTATATATATTTCTACATCCACTATTTAATGTTAATTTCCATAGGTTAATTTTCATATAAAAAGGTTATAGAAAACCCTAGGATATAATGAGAACCTTGAGATACCATGACATTAATCTTAAAAAAGGTCATATGATCTAGATACATCTTACTAACTAGACACAGTAGCTGTTTGACTATCTGGTGCCAGGGGCTCATAAGAATTGAGACTTCTTCTCATGAAGTTCACACTTGGTGATCTCTTGTTGTAAGATCATGAGGAGAGACCCGCCAATAGGAACACCACATGTTTTTTTGTGTCATTGGTTGTTCCTATATATGTACATGTGTAATGGTATGCTGACTTGAGATCATTTCCAATGTGTTTTATTTGATCATGTAATTTAATGCAAGGAAAAAACTATGATAATGAAATCGCAGCAAGGTAGTTTTTGTTGGGTGCGTCATTGGTGGTATGGAATTGGTTGAATGGTCAAGAAAAGATTTGTCACTTCTAGGTTAAGGAAGTAATATATCCTAGGAAATGTTGATCAGGATGGTAGTACCTTCATAAGACCATGTCCATGACAGTCAAGGGTAAATCCATCCTGTTAGATCAATAAATAATAAAGTAAGAAAAGGGCAATGACATGGATGTGTGTCATGATTTATTAGAAATTAAAGACAAATATATTATATTAAACAGTTTGTGTTCGTAGGCTAGTTGTCACTACTGTGAATATCCTAATCTCGTTAGGGGCCATGATGGGTTTCTAGATCTCACTCTTGGTATGTGAATAGTATTCACTACTATCGAGATACAAGCCTAGAAGGTCACACACAGTAGCGTATTCAAGAATCTTCACTATTCAGTTGAATAGGTATATTGGACATGGTGAGACCCACCAATGGGGTTCAAGATTTGTCCAAGGAGATACGATCACTAAAGGAATAAATAAATTCATATTATTCAAGTTAATAATAATTGGAATTGAAATTATTTATGAAATTTATTTACAAGTTTTTAATTAAATACATGGGAAATATTATTTGAATGAATATTAGTTTAAAATATTCAAGGTTTATTTAATTGTTTTTGGGAACGATGAGTTGAGTTAATGGATTAGGTACTATAATGTAATATATTATATTAAAATAAAGTAATAATAATCAAAAATGATATTTATGACTTAGTTTAGTAGTCAATTTTTTTTATATCATGTGTTAATTATTGAAGGGCCGAGAAGGAATTTCCAAGTAATTCCTAAACACACTATAAATAGAGATGGGGAGACATTTACCATAGACTATTAATATAATTTCTCTCTCTATTTCTCTCTCTAACACTTTAAAGAGAGAGATAGGCTCTAGATCTATGAGTTCGGAT
Organism: Viscum album; assembly: GCA_963277665.1. NCBI lineage: Eukaryota > Viridiplantae > Streptophyta > Magnoliopsida > Santalales > Viscaceae > Viscum > Viscum album. Next base: position 594,932,850 of record OY728134.1, on the reverse strand, counting down.
TGAACTCCCTCTCATGCATCGCAAACAAGGCAATGCGATGATCGTTAGAGAGTTGAAGGTGTCGTAAAAAATCTATGCTAGTACCCTAATTTCGATGATCAGTGATCCCACATATTTTGACATAAGTTTAGATGACCTAGAGAAATTTGGATTCAGATTATTTGAGTAGTGATCACCTATGAAAAGAAGACATATATCACAACTTCAAATCTAAACGAGGTATTTTATGGTTTTAATTTCGTGTTTAATCTTCTTAACATGAGATCCTCAGCTTATACTGAGAATCGATTCATTGAAGTCAAATATTTTACGTCGATAGTCAGTGATAAATTTTAAAATCACATCTTTTGGGGCTTCTGATTCATGCCTGGTACCTTCATAGTGTACGACAACAAAGTTCTACAAGCGAAAAAGGGGACAGATACAAGACTAACCAAAAACCGTAAAGAGTCCAACCTTCTCCAAGGGAAATGAATAAAGTAAAATGAAATATTCAAAAAACCACCTTGGTCTGAAAAGATAAAGATTTGATCCACTATCTCCACATACTCTAGGGACACCATCAAAAGGGACTTCATCTGTATAAGACTCGACATGTGTAGACAGATCCCATGAAATTGTGAGTATAACAATACACAGTAGGACACCCTGAAAACACTAAACACAAAGAATCATGTATTTTCAGATCAATAAATGGATATAAAAATCAATTTCTAACAAAAAACCTAATATACTCAGGAAGGACCCCACACCACCAGGAGGTCATAACCAACTTCTAACCACATGATTATGCTTAATATAATGCTTGTTCTGGGGGAATCCATCCCAAGAACCATACTATCACTAAAGAAACTTGTTGAATAGTTCTAGATCATTGGGAATAACCTAAGAGTTCTCACTAGTATAAGAAGACCTTGATAATCAGATAGTGGGTCATACCCAGAACCACTAGGGGACAATACCAACCCAATCTGAATCAACCCTCTACTTAGGGAATCACATGCCAACGATACCACGAACCTTACCGATACAACCTTCTATATGGGGGATAAATTCCCTATACAAGGAGGTCACACTAATTTCACTAAACCCACATAAGGTACAAGATGATAGAGGATCACACTATAGTCTCACAGAGGGACACCACAAACTCTATTTGAGACTCGGCCTCCAAAGGGGATCATAATCCTATTATGTAGACCCAATTCCACAATGTAACCTTGAAAAAATGGACCAAGGGAACACACTCAACCAATACTAGTCTATAATAAAGAAATAAAGATCTAAAAACACTCTTTAAGGTGGTACACGACATGTACTAGGGGTACACGACATGTCCAGCTATCCTCAAGTCTTCTCATGTAGTAAATCATCACACTACATGTAAATATATGAATACACAGTGTGTAGGTAAGCTACAAAACATGTAGTGATCCCCTAGAACCTCCCCGTGTTCCCCTCGCTATGTCCATGTACCATTGGCAATGTCCGTTTACCTATCCTTTTATATGTGGTCGTGCCCGTTTCTAAGTACATTGTGTGCCACTAACCATGTACTTTTGGCCATGTCCATGTACTTTCTAAAGTACACAATTTTCCAACTAGGAAGGGTCACATAGAATGTGACCATGTCACACAACGTATGATATTTAACTCGTTGTATAAGCCCTAGTGCCGCACAGAGGTTCCCACACATCATGTAACATCGGGTTATGTGCCGTGTAACCTATGATTTTCTAGATCCTACAGCTCTCCTACACATCTCTTGAATACACCACCACCACCACCATCCTTGCTGAAGATCACAGATCAGGGGTTGGATGAGCTTTTTCTTCATCACTAGCCAAAATTTTGGCTTCGAATCCACTTGGAAAACCATCCACTCAATCCATCTATATCCACACCATATGTATCTTAGGAAAAATAAAGAACTCATGATATAGTATCATTTTCCATCAATCCATCCTCCATCATCATCAATTCTTGATCCGCAATAACCATTGCATTCCTTATTTGTAGTTTTGGTCCATTGCGCCAAAGAATGGTCTTGAAATGATTGGAAACTAGGTAATGGTTGAACCATTGGACAAAGAAAATACCAACTATGATCGAACAAAGAAATAGGGGAGAAATCCATAATACTTAAAATGTGAGGAACAAACCTCGGTCATTATTCATTCAACCTTGATTTGTTATCGTATAAGGATATTAACAAAGAGGACTGAATCACAACGAAAAAAATATAAATTCCATAAATTTAAATCTATTGCGTTCCGTGTATCAATTCTATTCATGGAATTGATCTCTGTATGTCTGGTATTAAATAATAGGATGAAAAACATAGAATTGAACATCCTACCTAGAGTTTGTATTCATTTTTGATGAAGAACAATGTTGTGATTTCTTCATTGACGAGATCCATGAACTCTGTTAGCATAACGATCCTCAGTCCGGTCTAGATTTGTCATTGTTTTCCAAGAACGCTCTCCAATGGTCATCTAGATCTCTATAGTTTTTGAATCCAACCCTGAGTAAATCCTTATAACCATATAATTATCAGATATTCTATTGCTACATTGAATAAAATAAAATAAATCTTTTAATTTATTTGTTTTATTAATTCTATGCCCACAATGAATTTTTCAAAAATGGTTCTCATCGACAAAGTTTATATCACTTCTAGGGTAAAACCCATATTCTGAACTCAATGGTTAACTTAAATTTATGATTTAGTCCCTCTTTTAGTGAGTTTTTCCACTTTTTTAGGAAAACTTCATACACATGCTATTTAATATATTTAATATATTTCAAAAATTTATTCTGGGCACACTGTGCCTTGGAATCACAGGCCGTCTCAGCACATGGTCTAAAAAATAATCCATATAATATTGAAAAATAATACAAGGAAAATCCAATTCATTAAATTCTCCCAACAATAAGTATTTTCATCCCAGTAAGATAAAAACCTTCTAAAAAAGATGAGGGTACTAGGATCGCATATGGGTCTCCCGCTCTCAGGTTCTCTCTCGAAGATTCCTGTTCCGTCGTCAGACATGAACTAGGGGAATCAATCCCCCAAAAATGATCCTATCCTATCGATAATAGATCTCCACTAGGTACTATGAAAAGGTGGATCTATCCTTAATGTCCATCTTTCCCTAATAGATAACATGCGATAGGTCATGCACGTACCTTCTCAAATGCGACACGTGGAAGACGTCGTGTACCCATTCCAACTGTAGCGGTATAGCTAAGCAGTATGCCACCTTTCCAAATATACATAGTATCTGGAAAGGACCAATGTGTACCAGAGATAAATTTTTAGCATGGAAAAATCTCCTCAATCCACATTGAGGTGATACCCTCATGAACACATGGTCTACCTCCTCAAAATATAGGGGTATCCATCATCAATTAGTACAAGACTTATGATAGATTTTTGTAGTCTCCATATGCTCCTAGATGATCTTCCCCTTTTCTGTATTATCTTTCCCCAACTCTGGGACAATGAGTAATAACTCCCCTGGATCAGTCCAATAAAGTGGTGACCTGCAGGGTTGCCTATAAAAATCCTTGAATAATTCCATAAAATGGTAGAATGGTAGTTGTTTTTGTATGAAAAATACACCAAGGGTAGATGATCCTCATAAATATGACCATAATCCATCATGTAAGATCACAAAATATCCTCCAATCTCCGAATGGTCAGACCAGTCTAGCCATCAATCTAGTGGTGAAACGTTGTACTCAAGCATAACTAAATCCCAAAGGCCTCCAGTAATCCTCACTATAAGAATGACATGAAGCGAGCGTCATGGTATAAAAAAATCATCGAGGGAACTCCATGGAGTCAAACTATCTCATACATGTAGATTCATCCCAATCTATCTACTGAACTCTGCTGTCATATAGCTAGGAAGTGGGAAGACTTGGTGAGTCAGTCTATGATCGCCCAGATGGAATCATGCCCCCTATATGTACGTTGTAACCCCATCACAAGTCTATGGATATCCCAAATCACTTCCACTATGTAACCTTATGGGGATTAGATAAAACTATTGGAAATTGGTGTCGAGCCTCCACCTATTGACAAGTGAGGCATCAAGAGATAAAATATGAAACTACCTTCTTCATGATTTTCCACATGAACTGATGTCAGAGGTCCTGGTATATATTTCCCACTCCTGGATATACCTATAAAGGGGATGTATGAAATTACTGAATCACCTCCTCCCATAACATCAATGGTACCATCATCTATACTCTAAAAATGATAACATGCTCCCCACCTTAAGAATATCCATCAGGAGCATGTCTAGTGGATATTTGAGTATTCAAGATCTCACAGTCAGTATCTCCTCACTAGGAATCCTTGAAATTATGTAAAAATGGTGAGGTAACAACCATGTAATTTATATATGAAGCACCATCCCTATCCAAAAAGGAAAACTGCAAAGAGGCTAATGACTCCAATGCCTTGGTTAAAAACTGAGAACAAGATCTCCTATTGAGAACATCTTCCACCACATTCCACATACTAGGAGTATATAAAATCACTAAGTCATATTCATAGAGGAAATATAGCCATCGCATCTATCTAAATTTATATAGTGACAAAATCCTTTTACACATAACATTACATGATTTTAGGCATAATTATACATCAGAGTACAAGCCAAGGATCATTAAGTCTGGTGTCTTGGAAGACTAGGTACATAGAACATAAACCATGGGTATAAGAAAAACATTTCTTTATTTAATATCCATAAATAGATCCTAACGTCATTTGAGCCCTTAAATCTGTATAGGGTACCCTGGGGAACACATGAACAAAGGTATGATCTAAAAATCCTGGTAAGGGAATGAACATAAGGATACGTCTTAAGCACATGATTTAGGAGGAATGACATAATGATATCCAAAGCATGGAACATATAAAATCATATCATATAAGCATGGAATCATATAAAAATGGAATCATATAAATGTGGAAGAATAATAAAACATGTCTTTAGTAAGGTTCAAGGATAACCGCCAATCCTATTTCCCATTTTAGTATGAGTCAAGGCTAACCACCAACCCCGTTTCCCATTTTTGCTATGGGTCAAGGCTAACCGCCAATCCCGTTTCACATCGCATCTCATGAGACTTAACATTACCCAATGAATTGGAGCACTATCTGGAAACACCCTTCTCAACATTTTCATGAATATTTTTTCTACATAAATAATCATACATAATCAACCATACATAATCAACCACACATAAACATAAGGATACCCATGGAAAGAATTGGGCACCACAATCATGACATAAAGCATAACCAATGAGCGTGTCATGAAAGTGTCCCTGAAAGAAAAGGATTAGAACATACATGGAAATTCATAAGGTAAAATAGTCATATAACATGGTAAGTGGTGTCAAACAAAAGTGACAACATATAAGAAATGTATTTGAGAAACCTTAGCATTCAAATATTTTTGTGCGGTTTTAAGGAAAATACTAAAGATATTTTAAAATAGAAAAGAGGAAAATATTTTATATAAAACCATAATTTAAACAATAAGGTTTTTATAATAAAAATAATTATTTTATAAAGTCAATTTTGGATTAAAATAGAGAATAGAGTGCACTTGAAATTGGGTAAAAATTCAGGAAATTCCCTTAAAACAGGTTTGCTTATCAGAAAGTTCTAAGGAGGGAATCTTTTAAAACAAACATGTATATCCCTGAAAGAGAGTGATGAAAGGGTATTCATAAATGATTTTTTTAAAACTACACATCATTTAGAATATGTACATAAACAGATAATATAACTCCATTTTTATATAAATAAAGATAAGGCAACCCGAAAGAACAAAGAAGGTTCAGGTAGAATCAGTTACAGTTTATTGGCATGATGTCGGGTGTACCTAAGAGGGCTTGATGAGAGAGAAAATGAGTTTATAATCACTTATAAATCATGAGGGAAGTATGAGAGAGGTGAAAAACATACCCCATCATTTGGTATTACACATAAAAATGCATAGCATAGAGGACAATCTTGATTAAGAGATAAATAGAGAGAATCCCTTACCTTAAATCCGTTGGTGTTCTCCACTTGTTTTTAAAGACACTAATAAAAAAATTAGGTTTATTAATTAATAATTCCAGAGCCTATTATATATGTAATTTTTTTAGTAAATCATTTTAAGTTCATTTATAACTATTTTTATTGGTTATGAGGTTCAATTTCATTGTTCGTCCTCGTTTGTTAACTTGGTTTTAATGACCGGTTCATTTATATTCATGTTTGGATAAACATGTAAGATCAAAGTGGTTGTCCAGAATTGAAGTTATATGCCATTAGTGAAAATAAAATAGATTACGTGGTTTTAAATTTAATTTGGTTACTTATAGTGAAGTCTAATTATTATATAAAACCATAGTAAAAACCATTTTTATTAATCTATGGGTTTGATTACAAAGAAATTTTTTTGATTTTTAACTTAATACCATTTGTAAAAAAGGATTAAAAAACAAAAAATAGGATATATTAGAAATATAATAATATGGTTCAACCATAACACAAATGGTATCATGGCCATAATCAAAGATGTTAATAGAAATTGATAAACAGTTGTCCTTGAATTTGCTAAATTAGTACATCTCAAACGGTGCTTTCATTTCTTTAAAATAAAAGGTGGGGAATGTCGAGAAGATAATGAAATATCCCATTAGAATAAAAAATTTCTAGTACATGTATGCTACTAGAGTTATCATACTATTTGGGTGAAGGGAGGTGAGGAAAGAAACAAAAAGAAAAGAACTTAAAAGAAATGAAAGAATTGGAAAGAGGAATTTACCTCTTGAGACTTCCTCCTTTGAGAACCTCTTAAGGGGAGATTTTTTGGTATTTTGAAGAGGCTAGGGGATTTTGGACGTGCGGGAGGATCTTGGGGAGGTATTTGGGAAGAATATTGGCAAGGAACAAGGTTTGAGAGTAGTGAAGAGAAGAGGGAGTGAGGAGGGGTTTTTATAGTGGAGGAGAGGAGGGTTTTCATAATATTATAATCATTAGTTTACTATTTTCCCTCAAAACCAGAAATAGTAATGATTCCATTACCAAACAATGTAATAAATGCATGTAACTTCGAACCAATTGGGCTTACATCAGCATACCATCATCAATGACTCAATAAATCCATTATTTAGCATTTCTCGTAAATTATCGTATTTTACTATTCATAGAAATTAAAGTGTTTCAAAAGAATCTCAAAAATTCACCCTAACCATTTTTGGATTCGCAGAATCCAAAAATGAAATCCATTTTTCAAAAATATTTTTCTAATATGATTATTTTAATATTTAATTAAAATCATAATTTATTATCAAAAACCAGTTTTAAAACATTCATTTATTTATTCTAAAATATAGGTATATCATACTTTCAACTTGAATATTATTTATATATTATCATAAATAAGGTTACTATTTATTAGGGTATATCACTATTCATAAGGGTATGTTACTATTCCTAAGGGTAGTTTACTATTCACAAAAAAAATTAATTTTTCCTTATAAAACTCCAAATAACTTACTGATTGCAACCATGTATGTCAGATTTTCTAAATTCCAAACACATAAGTGATAGACTTATGTTTAAAGTTCACTTAGCACTTAGTAGTTCATTATGTTGTGTTTTCATGTGATTTTATGACATATTTATAAGAATGTAATTTCCATTTATAAATCATTGGGTTGTTACAAGTTAATATCATTTTGAGATAAGATATACTTGATACTCTTGTGGTCATAATAGATAATAAACTTCTACCCTATTAGGTCGTGCCGCCACATCTTCAGTAAGAAGACTACCAAAGATAAATCCAGATCATGGGCCACATAGTTCTTCTCATGTGGTCTCAACTGATGAGTACATAGGAAATAACCACATTCCTCTACATCAGAACACAACCAAGACATGTCCTTGATGCATCGTAGAACACTATGTACTCGACACCCTCCTATGGAAATTTCAAGATGGAAGCGCTCATCAATATCTACCTCAACTCTTAAAATCAATGTTGGAAACTTTCTATACACACTAAAGGATACCCCTTTTGGATCAAAGTTATCAATGTTTCTACTACTCTGAAGAAATCAGGTACAAAAATCCAATAATAACCTAAAACCCTAAGGAAACTCTGCACCTTGGTAACACTCTTGGGTGGCTCCCAAGCACACAATGCCTCAAAATTCACTATATCCACTACTAATCCTACCTCTAAGATGACATTTAATAGAAAGAAATCCTATCAAATCCATAAATGACACTTCAAGAGATCCCTATAACTTTAGTGCTCTCAAAGTGTGTCTAGGACCATCCAAACATGCCTCACATGATCCTCCTTGGACACCCATTATAATAGGATGTCATTGATGAAAACCACCATGAATTGGTCTAAGAAGGGATGAATGATTCGGTTCATGATTCCCATGAACACTACTAGGGTGTTATTCATGTTGAATGACATCACAAAGTACTCATAGTGGATGTAATTACATCTAAATGAAGTCTTTGGTATATCCTCATCCCATACTCATAGCTATTGATAGCCTGATCTGAGGGAAATCTCCAGGAAACATTATTCCCCACTCAACTGACCAAAGAGGTCATGGATCATCAGTATTGGATACTTATTATTCATGATCACATAGTTCAAGCATTAGTATTCCACACATAACCTCAAGCTCCTATCCACCTTTTTGAGAACAACACTAGGGTTGTCTAGGGGGAAACACTGGGTCTCACAAAGCTATTCTCCTATAGGTCCTACAATCACAACCTATGCTCATGAAGCTTTATAGGAGACATTCGATATACTATTAAAGATAACGAGGACATCCCAAATTTAAATTCAATGAAGAATTCTATCCCTCAGTGGAAAGGTAGACCTGGTACATCCTTTAGAAATGCATCCTCATACTCCACCACCATTGAAGGAAACTGAAAGATCATAGAATCCACTACTCTAAGAGTCATGCCAATTATATGATGAGTAATCAGTTGTACTCTATTATTTATGAGCCCTTCATTATCTAGCATGGTTTCATTTTCACCCATGAATGAAAAAATAATCCCATCACTGTGGACACATCATATTTTCCACCTAAAATAGTCAATATAGACATGAACTATGGATATAAAATCCATCCCTAAGATGAAATAATAAGGACTCATCATTTCTATGAATAGATACCATAAAAAAAATCTCACACCCAAGTTTTAGATCACACTTCCATCATAAGTGTGAAATTGTTGAGTCACCACCTGTAATAATCTCTAACCACAAGGGTTGATCCAATAGCTCAATCAGAATCTATAAGTCTCAAACCAGAGAAGTGGAAAGGAATTAATGACTTACACCTATGTCTATAATACTAAAACTAAAGTAGAAAAGACATATATCATACCTTGTATCATCCCTAGAGCCTTAGGGTTTTAGGCCTCGGTATTCTATAGTTGGCTATATCCTTGACCACCAGCTTCTTGATCCTGGAATAGATCACCTTTGGGTGGTGGTGGTAATAGGTCAAACATCTGACCACCTCATTCTACTTTTCTACCCCCTCTTTCACATATTCCACCCTACAGAATACCCTTCTTCTACCTTGGTCTCTACCTCAGTGGTCCCTCAACCATCTCTAGATTAGTTATACGACGGGTTGGACAATTTCGAGCCAGATGTCCCCGATTGTCATAGGAGAAACAATGCCTCTCTCTCAGATGATTCAATCCATCTTAAGAGCCTTGTACCACTGACCCTATATCCCGGTATTTCCTCCTGAATTATCTGACTTTCTTGGATCCATGTGATAACTATCGTCTACCTTCCACCGAGGTCACAGCTCTAGGTTCCCACTACTATCACCCACTATCGATGACTACTATTCCAAGAATATCTTCACCACCAATTATCACTTAAGAACCCTAGTATAGGTGGTAATGCAAAGGGATATGACTAAATCCCTGATATCCTAGCATAATCCCTGCTCAAAGGTCAATGTTCTGAATAACTGATTCCATACCACATGTAAGTAGTAACATGAGAGATCAGTAAACCTCACTGAATACTCTTCCATGATAAAACTACCTTACTGTAGAGGTAGAATCATCTGGATGCATAAAAATCACAGTGTGGCAAGAAATAACTCCTTCTTGAAGAGACACTCAAATTCTGACCAGGAGAGATCTGTCTCTTCACATGAATGGGACACTAAGCTCCACCATCTCCCATCATATCCTTGATGAAGAATTTTTGTGAGGACCACCATGTGATCTATAGGCATCCTCACAAGGTGGAAAACAAGAGTAACTAACTATAGTGAGTACTCAACCACCTAGGGTTCTAGCTCACCCAAAAACATGGAAGTTCACTACCTATGAAACTCATGCAGTGCACTCAACATGCATTCATACTCTACTAGAATTACCAGTGTTAGATGCTGTTGAACGGGTGGTGGTATAACTGGTAAATGACCCAAAGGTGCTATCTACGATAGAAGACCCTACATTGAAGCCTCATCACTCGGTAGATCATCCTCATGATCACACAATGGAATCCTAGATGGTTATATATACAGAGGAATCCTGAAATAAAACAAGACGTACCATGGTTAATAGAGTATATATATATATATATATGACTTAAGAAGGAAAAATAAAACACAACCCATTTCTATATGATTCATGCACCAAAAAATTCCCTAGAACCAATGCCTATATGTACCGAGTGAAAATTTAGGTGATCAAAGTCCTAGTGTATGGATGCATCAGCCACTATACCAATACTAGAGTCCCTAATCTGAAATATGAACTCAAAACACTAAACATTGTTGCCCCAAACCAATATCACTAACTCTAGTCTATATGTAGAATCGACTACTCTGATACCACTCTATCACAACCCGACCCACAGAGTTCTGACCTGTGACTACCCTAAGTACACCTCCAATAGTATAGGGGATGGAAACCATTGCTAAATAGGTATATCCCACAAATGGGAGGCATTAGCCTAATGTACCTATACACAAGCGAAATATCCTATCCCGCAAAATGATGAAATGTAAATCAACTAAAACAAATGCATGTATAACACCATAATCTCACAACCATAGTATGATAGTTAAGTACCAAAAGTGAAAAAGTGGCTAAATACAAGCCTAGTCAAAAAATGTGAAGAGTTGAACCTGCTCCAAGGGTGAGGACTAAAGTCAAATAAAAGCTCTAGGAAAACAACTTGGTGCGAATATATAAATCTATGCTAAACTAGATACACATCCTCCATGGACCCCATCAAAAGGGTAGATTCAACATAAGACACAACATGTGTGAACAATGCCCATGTAGGAGCTAGTATAACAATACCCTGTAGGACACCTCAAAAACACTAAACACAAAGAGCCATGTATAATCAGTTCAATACAAGGATATAATAATCAATATATAACATAAACACCTGATATTATTAGGAAGGACACCACACCACTCAGAGGTCATAACCAAATGCCATTCATAAGATTCTTCTTAAAGAAACACTCATTTTGGGAGAATCCATTCCATGAGCCATGCTATCACCGAAGACACTCGTTGAAGAGGTCTAGATCATTGGTCCTCTCCCAAGAAATCTCACTTTTCTATGAAGACCCTAATAATAAAATACGAGGTCATGCCTAAAACCATTGGGGGACACCACGATCCCAATCTAGATCAACCAGCTACATAGGGGATCGTATGCCAATGATACCATGAACCATACTGATACGAATCACTAGATGGGGGATTAATGCCCTGCTCAAGGAGATCTTGTTGATTCCAGTAACCCCACTTAGGGTATAAAGATGATAAAGGATCACACTCTAGTATCATGATGGGATACTAAAAAATCTATCTAAGACGTGACCTCTAGAGGGGATCAAAATGTAATGGCCTGGACCCTCATAGTCTATTACTTTGACAAAACACGGCTCCACCAAAATAGTGGCACCAGTCACGGGGGAAACGATCACGGTGGCACCGAAATGGTGTCACCAGTCACAGGGGAACCGGTCACAGTGGCACTGGTCATGGTGGCACCATGAGGGTTGCACCGCGACGGTGGCACCATCAGGGTGGCACCGTGACGGTGGCACTGTCAGGGTGATAGCGTGACGGTGGCACCGTAAGGGTGACACCGTGACAGTGGCACCGTAAGGGTGACACTGTGAAGGTGGCACCAGGTCCTCACCGAGCGGTCTTCGTCCCTTTTTCCAATTTTCAACCTTTTTCTCTCCCGTAACTTATATTTTAACATAAAGATGATTTAATGCCCCTTTAAAATCCACTTAAAGCCCATAAATAATATCTAGAATCCCCCAAGAGTCGAAAAACCCTTAACTTACCAAAACATGTGGTTTTTCCTTGGTTTCATGAATTTCCCCATACCTTCCAGTTCCACCCCTGTTACACATTTCCTTATGGTTAAAGAAATCTTTTTAACGCATAGCCATTTTGACCACCCCTCTTAGGAGAATTATTAAATGAAAATTAATTCCATCGTGCGAAACTGCCCAACCACATGGGGAACCACAATCCAACTTTAAAGAAGTTCAAATTTCCATATCCCGTAACAACGGGATCTCATCCTGATATCGCATAGAATTCCTTCTTCTTCTTTCTCTTGGCTGGTCTCCTTTTCTTCCTGGTGCATTTGGAGTTCCCCTTCCCGAGGTAAGTGGTGCCACTGTGCTAGAGCCTTTCTGCTCACCCTTGGAGTCCCCTACATTCCTCCCCTGAAAGTCACGCATCCCCAGTTCTTGGCATGAGGAGAAGAACTTCGATCCTTGATGAACCAGGTAGGGATTTTCCTTCGTCTCTCCTTACCGTGTATCATGTAGGGTGGTTACACTACTTTTTCTATCGGGATGGATGAAACCAAACCTTAACAAAGATAATAAATATAATGTTAAAGAATGATGGGGTGCGTTTGAAAATTCTTCTATACTCTTTTATAATTTCTATATGTTGTGAACTGTATGGGCTTATGCTCACTGAAAATCATGGCCGTTGGTGGTCTTTCCTTGCGCACTAATGAACCCTTGTCTTCTGTGATGATTGAATGACTATAACATGGAAATTGGTTAATCATGTAAACTCATTGGATTAAATGGATTCCAATGAACATCAATACTTGTATGGTCACCCTGGTTAACCAACAGAAAGATGAACCTAATGAGTGAAGTGCTTGAATCTAGAAGTTTCCCTACTCTGTTTGGTAGTGGGTGTGTTTTCCTTCTAGATGATTATGAGTTGAGGTGGATGAGGATGGGATCTTCTATTGTGGTAGGATTGTTGGTTGTGAATATGAAGCCTTATGGGGCTGTATCTCGAGGCTTGGTTTGGTTCCAGTACTTTGAGGGATCTCACTGATCCCTTTGTTGTTGTGACTTCACAAGAGAACCGAGTGTGAATGCTTAAATTGCGGTTTGGATGTTTCTCTTTCTCTGGCTTGTAGGTATGTCAGTTAGTTGTCCATTAGTGCATATTACACTTGAATTGGATCACATGAACATGAAAACAAGAATAGTTTAAATGGGGAATTGGTTTTGGGAATGAGTTGTGACTTGGCCGTGAGTGCTGTGTTTTTCTTTTATGAATGAATAGTAATGAGGGTGTTTGTGCTTAGGTTTTGGAACCCCTAGGTTGGGGGGAGTTCTAGTTACCTATACATATATTTTTATTTTTTATTTTTTGATTCTGGCTCAAATTTACCCAAGATATGAAGGTAGAACGGTCCTTGTAGTCTAGCTTGGGTTGTCGAATCCACAGAGACCTAAGAAGTAACCTATAGACACGCACATTCTAAGGACTGTTTTTGGCTATGAAGTGGCCAAATTGGGTTGATTTTAGATGGGTTTAAATTATCACTAATATATTTAAGTAAATTCAATTTAAAATAATGAGTTGATCCTAGGTTATCGCTCGGGGTGGATTGGACGTATTTCTTTTTCAATGATTTCAATTTCTTATATTTGAGATGGGTTCATTTAAGGAGATAAAACAAAATCATCACTTAGTGTTTTAATTCCTACACCCGTTAATACTAATCACCTATACACTTGAAGGATCAAATTTTTGAGCACTTCAAGGTAATGGTTCGTATTAGCACTTGAAGTGTGTGAACTTAATTTCAACAAGGACAATGGAGTTTAAAAATCATCAAATAAAAATCTCAATTAAAGAAGTGATTATACATTAATGGGGTGATAAATAACATCCAATACATACCCTTGCTACTCCATTGGATCAACCCATAAGTGGGTTATCCCTCCATTGATTCTATATTTTCAATGGAAGCAGAAAATAGACTCATGAGGGAGGACATGGAGAAGTAAAGAAAACAACAAAAATAAAATGATCACTCCACCGTTATGTGAATAATTTCACAAGATTTGGTGTGAATAAATTCACACCTTGAGGAAATGGTATCAAATTGAGATGTAGAACAACATAATAATAGGATAAGAAGAACCTTTATTAAGAAACTAAAGTGAATTGAACAACTTACAAGTGAAAGACAAATTTGGGACAACAAAATCGCATCATAACATTACAATTGAACAAAGCATCCAAGATGAAAAACTAATTCACCACTACTGCCTTAAATAGTAATTTTGGGAGCCTTGGGTCGAGCCTCCAATATTACAAAGAATCCCACTTGAGTATGGTAGGCCTAGGGTGGTGGAAAGTAAGGGAGAGGAGACTTTTCCACCCTTGACCCGAGGTGGCAGCCAGCTTGCTTCCACCGAACAGATGAGCTTGTAAGTCCTTCTAGATGGCCGAATCAGAGTGGGCCATAGAAGAATAAAATGGATCCCCGGATGTCTTCTACCCTTCTGTAACATCGGTGCCCATTTGGAGTTTTTTATTCGGAGATATGATTATATTAGTGTACTATTTTTCTGGGACGCAGAATCTGGCACAGAATTTTATCTCTAACTTGGGCCGCCTAAATGGACACCATGGAGGCCAAATTATCATTGGATCCTAAAGAGTGATTTGTTCCTATACATGTACTATATATGACCACGAAGTATGGGATTCATTGGGCAGGTATTTTGGGCCCCACAGTTTCATCAGTGAGCTGGTGTCCAATATGACTTCTCGAGAATTGTTTACTTTCATCATAAAATATCCTCATCTTCTTCCATTAATTATCCATTTATCCCTAAATAAAACATGTTCATATTGAAGTGTATATTAATTTACAAAAATATAAAATTAAAATATGTATAATTAGATTCCTTAAAATCAGATGAATCATTGAGTACTTCAAATGATGTTAAAAAATGTACCACAAAATAGTGCATTTTAAGAAGGTATTACAATCATAATGTGAAATGATGTTCAAAGTGTAAAATGAACTAAAATGGTGTTTATGAATAATAAATAACATGAATATTATATATATTAACAATGAATATTAGCCTTATTTAGTGGCTAATCACACCCCCAACATGAGTTTTGGTAGTCCCGAACAAAATATATCTCAACAATATGAAATTAAAATTCTCTTTTCCAAAAACATTTTATCACACAATGATCACCAGAAACCCTTATAACAAAAAATCATGAAACCCATCAAAATATTTTAATAAAATATAGTTTCATAAGAAGATCCCAATCCCAAGCCCATTCCTTTGTTGAAATTCATTTCCATATTTCATCCAATATCAATTAAGTATGAGGTTGTGTTGTGCATCACAATAGACATGGGGGTTCATCTTTATTCAAGGGGAAATGACAGAAGAACTAGGTGGAATCACATTTCAATATTAAGATGAGTATTCCAAAAAATTATTGTATTTTTTTTGTTTTTGTTTTTGTTTTTGTTTTTTCCTTTTTTCCATGGTAATTGAAGTTGCACTCAAAAGAGTCAACCCCTATAGCGAGACTTTGCCGATGACTCCCAGGCTCAAAGACCTTAGGAAACCAAGTGAATCCCACATACTCGGGCATCATCTTGAGTTAACTCAGTCAAAAAAAAAAATTCAAATTACCAAAAATAGAGATATAATTACTAACTCTGGGTCAGACAACTATGGAGTCACGATCCCTAAGTGCCGAAAGCCACGCATTAGGTCATTTCATTGCTCTGCGCGCAATTTTTTTTTAATGTTTTTTGAATACTCATATTAAACTAAAATTATCACCAAACCTATGATATTTATTTGGGGGACCCCATGAACTCAAACTAATACCCCACTATCCAAAGGACGTGCATTGTGATCTTTTTTTTATTTGGATGAAAATATAAATGATGAAATATCACATTAGACAACCACACTTTCCAAAATCTATGCTCATGAAATTATACAAGGATTAAAATCAGAATCAGGGAATGCTAAATTATTTGATAGTCAGTTTCAAAGTGTGAAATGTGTATTGCCATGTTTAAAGTTAAAGGAATGTTTCCTTCAATTTACAATTTTTTTTTCAAGTCATTCATTTTTTTGACACAAAAGATTTTTTTTTATCTCCCCCCAAATTAAAATTACATTATCCCTAGTGTTTAAAGAAAAGAAAATTTAGAAGGGGGTAGAGGTAGAGAATGAAAGTTCAAAAAGGAAATTGAGAATGAGGATCATGGAATGAATTCACCAGGTGGTTGAAGTTGAAATTCTTGATATCCATGTCACTTACAGAGTTCCCTAGTAGAAAAAGGAAAAACAAAACAAACAAAACAAAACAAAACAATATATATATATATATATATATTTATATAATAAAGAAATTAAAATACAAGTATATATATATATATATAAATTATAGAATAAGGAATCACAAAAAGCCGTAGGTCAGTGGTAAGGACGTGCCCCTATCTCCCTTCGGTCCCGGGTTTGAATCCCCGCGGCTTCGTCAGTTGTGACAGGGTTTGCCCCACGACCCACGATACATTGTCTTCTAATTAAATTTATGGGTAAGGCATTACTCAAGGATCACACCACGTGACACTGATGAATATGGTTCTCCCCTTTCATACCCATCCATACTCATAATAGAAGAACAGGTCGACAATCTATTTTTTTAAATATAAAAATGATTAATTAATACTATTTAAAATATAAATTTTATTAAAACAAAAAATGATAGGAAACTTGAAAACCATGGGTTGCCTCCCATGCATCGCTTTGTTTAACGTCGTTAGCCCGAAATAGACCCTAAATCTATCAATTTTTTTTCTCGTTCATAGGTTGGCTCAGATAACTCAACCTTTATTTCCTGTTTATTGAATGATTCAATGAATGGTTTTAACCTTTGACCATTGACCTTGAAAATGTAACCAATTATGGGATCTTGAATCTCTACTTCCCCATGGGGGTATAAATGATGCACTATGAAAGGACCTGACCATCTAGAACTTAACTTTCCCGGGTGTAAATGAAGTTTTGAACTATACAAGAGCACAAGTTTTCCTGGTTCAAAATGTTTGACCTTGATATTCCTAGATTGGTAGGCCTGAAATCTAGCTCTATTTATCCTTGAATTTTCATAATCCTCTATCCTTTGTTCCTCCAGTTCATTGAGATCTAATTTCCTTTTTGTTCCGGCCAATGAGAGGTCATAATCTATTTTCTTAATTTCCCAAAAGGCCTTATGCTCAATTTCAACAGGTAAATGGCATGCTTTTCCATAAACTAACCTATATGGTGACATTCCTAGGATGGTTTTGAATGATGTACAATATGACCAAAGAGCATCCAATAGCTTCTTAGACCAATCTTTCCTAGAAGGATTGATAGTTTTCTCAAGAATTTGTTTGCTTTCATGATTGGCTAACTCAGCTTGACTATTGGTCTATGTGTGGTAAGCAGTGGACACTTTGTGAGAAATCCCATACTTAGACATGAGTGAATAGAATGGACGGTTGCAGAAATGGGTTCCTTGATCACTGATTATAGCCCTAGGAATTCCAAATCTAGAGAAGATGTTTTCTTTTAGGAATCTAATCACAGTTTGATGATCATTGGATTTTGTGGGAATGGCCTCAACCCATTTTGAGACATAATCAATAGCTAAGAGTATGTAGAGGTATCCCCTAGAGTTTGGGAAGGGACCCATGAAATCAATTCCCCAATAGTAAAATATTTCAACCACTAAGATGGGAGTGAGTTGAATTTGATTCCTTGGGATGGACCCTACTTATTGACAACTAGGACAACTTTGACAAAATGTGTAGGAGTCCCTTGAGAGGATGGTCTAGAAGAGACCACATTGAAGAATCTTAGAAGATGTTTTCTTAGAGGAAAAGTGACATCCACATGCCTCACTATGACAAAATTTAAGGATGGACTCTTGTTCAGATTCTGGGACACACCTCCTAATGACTTGGTCAGGGCAAAACTTATAGAGGTATGGATCATCAAACACATAGTGTCTAACATCAGAAAAGAATTTCCTTTGAGCTTGAGTCCCTAAGAATTTTGGGATGACTCCTGTAACTAAGAAATTGGCTATGTCGGCATACCAAGGGCAGTCACTCAGAGAGTATAGGTGTTCATCAGGGAATGAATCAGACATAGAAAGGTGGTTTGAGTTGTCTTTGAATTACATCCTAGAGAGGTGATCAACTACAACATTTCCAACACCCTTTTTATCTTTGATTGTGAGATCAAATTCTTGTAAGATAAGGACCCACCTAATCAGTCTAGCCTTAGCATCTTGTTTTTAGAAGAGGTATTTTAGTGAAAAATGGCCAGTGAACACAGTGATGGGGGATCCTAAGAGGTAGGACCTGAACTTATCTAAGGAAAACAAAATAGCAAGTAACTCCTTTTCAGTGGTGGTGTAGTTGATTTGGGCATCATTTAAGGATTTTCTTGCATAAGAAATGACATAAGGAGTTTTATCACAATGTTGCCCTAACACAACTCCTACAGAAAAGTCACTGGCATCACACATAAGTTTGAAAGGAAGGTTCCAATTTGGAGATTTAATAATGGGAGGAGAGGTGAGAGAGGATTTGAGGGTTGAGAATGAACCCTCACGGCTTTCTGTCCAAACAAATGGAGCATCCTTTACTAGGAGAGCACAAAGGGGATGTGAGATTGAATTAAAGTCTTTGATGAATCTTCTATAGAAACCAGAATTTCCTAAGAAAGACCTCACTTCCTTGACAGTTTTGGGTGATGGAAGGTGATGAATGATGTCAACCTTGGCTTTATCAACTTCAATCCCCCTACCCAAGACCAGATGACCTAGAACTAGTCCCTCTTTAACCATAAAATGGCATTTTTCCCAGTTTAGGACCAGATTTTTTTTCTTCACATATTGACAAGACTCTCTCCACATTCTGCAGACATCCCTCAAATGTATCCCCAAACATAGAGAAGTCATCCATGAAGAAATCTAGAAAATCCCCTACCATGTCTGAGAAGATTCCCATCATGCACCGCTGGAAGGTTCTAGGAGAATTGCATAAACCAAAGGGCATGATTTTGAAGGCAAAGGTGCCTAATGGAAATGTGAATGTAGTCTTCCCTTGATCCTCTAGGGAGACCTCAATTTGATTATACCCCGAGTACCCATCTAAGAAACAGTAGAAGGCATGACCTGCCACTCTCTCAAGGACTTGGTCAATGAATGGTAAGGGGAAATGATCCTTCTTGGTAAATGAGTTTAGCTTCCTATAGTTGATGCATACTCTCCATCCACTACTCACCCTTGTTGGAATAATCTCTCCATCCTCATTGGTTATCACTGTGATTCCAGCCTTTTTTGGAACCACTTGAATTGGGATCACCCACTCACTCTCAGCTATGAGATAGATGATACCAGATTTTAACAATTTTAGAAGTTCATTCCTTACAACCTCTATGAGATTAGGATTGAGTCGTCATTAAGGTTGACGACATGGCTTTGAATCAGATTCTAAAACTATCCTATGAGTCCCAATAAGTGGGCTAATCTCGGGAATATCAGACATGGTCCAACCAATGGCTTTCTTATGTTTCCTAAGGACATCTAAAAGAATCCTCTCATTATTGGCTTCAAGATAAGAATAAATGATAATAGGATGTGTTTTATTGTCCCCTAGGAAGGCATACTTTAGTGCAACAAGAAGTTCCTTCAATTCAAGATCAGGTTGTTTCATAATTTCAGCAGAAGACTGGGACATTAGATCAAGATCAATTTTATTTTCTAATGTTTTAGATAGGATTGATTACCCACATGTATAAGTTTCATCCACTATATTGGCCTGATCGGATTTAGGGAAGGAAGTTGGAGTGGTCTCCATGAAAGTGGTTTCCTGAAAGGTTTCACTGATTGTTGGACCTAAGACTTCATCATAAGAGAAATTTGAAAATGATTCAAGCCAAGGAGATAAACTTCATTCATGTGAACAAAGGAAATCAATCTCATCCTAACTTAAAAATTCATCAAATATTCCTTGATGTTCTATGGATTAATTATCAATGCTTCTTATCATGTTTACTTCATGAATGTCCTCATCATCCCCTATTTGTGAGCTT
Source organism: Viscum album (assembly GCA_963277665.1). NCBI lineage: Eukaryota > Viridiplantae > Streptophyta > Magnoliopsida > Santalales > Viscaceae > Viscum > Viscum album. Next base: position 594,912,297 of record OY728134.1, on the reverse strand, counting down.
TCATTATATATGTTCAAGTCTAGACTCATGTTTCCAAAGGTGATGGTCATGTTACCATTTCGGACTCGGATAACAGAGTTGATTATTGCAAGGAAGGGACTACCAAGGATGATTGGGGTTTGTTCCTTATTTCCTATGTTTGGATGGTTGTCAACGACAATGAAGTCAGCAGGGTAGATGAAGTTTTCAAACTTTACTAGAACGTCCTATAAAATCTCCTTTGGAACCCTAATGCTACGATGAGCAAGTTGAAGTGTGACAGATGTGGGTTGGAGATCTTCTAGGCCTAATTGGAAGTACACAACATATGGGATGAGATTGACACTAGAACCTATGTCACACAAGGCCTTGAAAACTTTGTTGTCTCCTAGTTCAACATTGATGTAAGAGCAACCTGGGTCTTTCAACTTAGGCGGGATGGTCCCTTGAATGGTGGTACTCACATTAGCAGCCAAAAGGACTAGGTTTTTATGTGAAAATTTTATTTTAAATGTGCACAATTCCTTAAGGTACTTTGAGTAGGAAGGTATGGTTTGGATGACATCAAGAAGGGGAATGTTCAACTTGACTTGTGAGAATATTTCCCTCAATGTTTCACTCAGTTCAGGCTTGGGTTTCCCCCTCATGCATTGAGGAAATGGTGCAGGTTGTGGGGTTTTTTGTTGAAGAGTTGTTTCTTTCACATTGTTATTAGTTTACTCAGTTTGATCTTGTGGTTCATTTGAATTTTCATCCAAGTTTTAATCTTCAGGTGGGTTCTAAATTAGTTGTTCAGGTTTATCAATTGATTTTCCACTTCTTAAAATAGTCACAACCTTTAGTTGTTCATGAGTTGTTTGAGTACAACTTGACTTTCCCCATAAAGTTTAGGATGGAACCTCCTAAGTAGGCATGGGTGACTTTCCAATTTTGATGGTTTGAAGTTCTTTTTTTAGGGAAGAGACTTCCGAGTTCATCCTTTCCCTTTGTTTGCACAGTTGTTCTAGTAGGGTTTGTGGAATAGTTTGGGTTGCTTCTTGAGAAGATTGGTTTATCCCAGGGGGATATTTTGGAGGTGGGATGGTTTGTTGAAAATGGACCGGTGGCTGTTGGTATTGGATTGGTTGGGTTTGGAACTGGTTATGGGATTGGTAGTTCTGATGGGGGTAAGGGTTTTGTCCCTATGGTTGTCTAGGTTGTTAGTTATCTTTCCAGCAGAAGCCTGGGTGGTCATTATACATTGGGTTTAAGTTGTTTTGGTATTGAGGCTTTTTAAAGTTCAAGGAATTTACTTCCGCTAGGGGTCCTCCTAAAAGAACATTCTTTATGGATGTAATGGTTGGGTAGTTGTCTGTCTTATGGTTATGTTTGTCACAAATTGTGCAAATAGGGTCAACAATTTGGATTTCATGGACTTTCCTAAGGTCTATCTCTTCAACCTTCCTAGAGAGTGCTGCGAGTTTAGACCTAAGGATTTCCTCTTCTCTAAGTGTATGAATTCCAGTATTTCTTTTTGGTTTTTTAGAATAAGGTGAAGTTCCCCATGTTTGGTTTTGTTTAGAAAGGCTTTCTAGATACTTGTAAGCATCATTTGGGGCTTTGTTTTTAAAGGTTCCATTACACATCATGTCAAATAATTGTTTGTTCCCCGGACCCAACCCATCATAGAAAATTCTCACTTGTTCAGGAATAGAGAAACCATGGTGTGGAACCATGTTTAGAGTGTCTTTTAACCTCTCCCATGTTTTATAGAATGACTCTCCCTCTTTTTCAAAAAAGTTTTGGATACTCTTTTTAAGTGAAATTGTTTTGTGGTGGGGAAAGTATTTTTTGCAGAATTCTCTTTGTAGTTGGTCCCAAGAGTTTATGGATGATGGTATCAAATTGTTTAGCCAATTTTTAGATCGATAATTTAAATAAAAAGGAAATAGCCTCATCTTAGCTGATTCTAGTTGATGTGGGGGACACATGGTTTCTACAATGTCATTGAACTCTTTAATGTGAAGGTAGGGCATCTTGGACTCCATTCCATGGAATGTGGGAAGATGGTTTAGGAAATGGGGTTTAAAGATGTAGTTGGCATCACCTAGGGAGTTATGTCTAATGCATGAGGCGGAATTGGTCAAGGAAGGTGTGAGGTAGTCATTCATGGTTTGATCAATTGCATTCCCCAAGTTTGTGGCTGCCTCATTTGGGTTTCCATTTTGGTTCCCACCCGGGTTTATGAGTTGGTTTCTTTGAAGACCTTACATTGAAATAGGATCAATTTTGGACTCCAGAGTATTAGGAAGATTAGGATCTAAGGGATAGAGTTCCCTTGGTGTACTTTACTCCCCAACCCCAGGACTATCCACCCTAACTAGACAGTTTGATTGATCGTGGGTGTAGGCGGACATGCGCCAAAAGAAAAAAAACGAGAAAGGGATAAGATAAGAGAATTTGGATGAGAAAAGAAGAAATGAGGGAGAATAGAATGGGTGTTTAGATAACTTAATTGGGTCCCTGGAAACATCGTCAGAATTTGATTCTCACTCAAATTTACCCAAGATATGAAGGTAGAACGGTCCTTGTAGTCTAGCTTGGTTTGTCGAATCCACAGAGACCTAAGAAGTAACCTATAGACACACACATTCTAAGGACTATTTTTGGCTATGAAGTGGCCAAATTGGGTTGATTTTAGATGGATTTAAAGGATCACTAACAGATTTAAGTAAATTCAATTTAAAATAATGAGTTGATCCTAGGTTATCGCTCGGGGTGGATTGGACGTATTTACTTTTCAATGATTTCAATTTCTTATATTTGATATGGGTTCATTTAAGGAGATAAAACAACATAATCACTTACTGGTTTAATTCCTACACACTTTAATACTAATCACCTATACACTTGAAGGATCAAAGTTTTGAGCACTTCAAGGTAAAGGTTCGTATTAGCACTTGAAGTGTGTGGCCTTAATTTCAACAAGGACGATGGAGTTTAAAAATCATCAAATAAAAATCTCAATTAAAGAAGTGATTATACATTAATGGGGTGATAAATAACATCCAATCCAGCCCCTTTATAATCTCTTGGATCAACCCATAAGTTGGTTATCCCTCTATTGATTCTATGGTTTCAATGGAAGCGAAAAGTAGACTCATGAGGGGGGACATGGTGAAGTAAAGAAAACAACAAAAATAAAATGATCACTCCACCGTTGTGTGACTAATTTCAAAAGATTTGGTGTGAATAAATTCACAACTTGAGGCAATGGTATCAAAGTGAGATGTAGAACAATATAATAAGAGTACAATAAGAACTTTTATTGAGAAACTAAAGTGAATTGAACAACTTACAAGTGAAAGAAAAATTCGAGACAACAAAATCGCAGCATAACATTATAATTGAACAAAGAATCCAAGATGAAAAAATCCTTCACCACTACTGCCTTAAATAGGAATTTTGGGAGACTTGGGTCGAGCCTCCAATAGTACAAAGGATCTCACTTGAGTATGGTAGGCCTAGGGTGGTGGAAAGTAAGGGAGAGGAGACTTTTCCACCCTTGACCCGAGGTGGCAGCCAGCTTGCTTCTACCGAACAGACGTGCTAGTAAGTCCTTCTAGATGGCCGAATCAGAGTGGGAAATAGAGGAATTAAATGTATCCCCGGATGTCTCCTACCTGTTTGTAAAATTGGGGCCCATTTGGAGTTTTTTATTCGGAGATATGATTAGATTAGTGGACTGTTTTTCTGGGCTGTACAATCTGCCCCAGAATTTTATCTCTAAATTGGACCACCTAAATGGACCCCATGGAGGCCGAATTAGTATTGGATCCTGAAGAGTGATTTGTTAATTTTCATGTCTTATAGCATCCCAAGAAATATGGGATTAATTGGGACTTTATGTTGGGCCCCATAGTCTCATTATTGAGATGGTATCCAATATGACTTCTCCAGAATTGTTTCATTTCATCACAAAATATCCTCATCTTCTTCCATGAATTCTCCATTGATCCCTGAATCAAAAATGTTCATATTGAAGTGTAGATAAATTTACAAAAATATAAAATTAAAATATGTATAATTAGATTCCTTAAAATCAAATGAATCATTGAGTACTTCAAATGATGTTAAAAAATGTACCAAATAATAGTGCATTTTAAGAAGGTATTACAATCATAATGTGAAATGATGTTCAAAGTGTAAAATGCACTAAAATGGTGTTTATGAATAATAAAGAACATTAATATTATATATATTAACAATGAATATCTGTCTCATTTAGTGGCTAATCATGTTTCTTATTCGCGCCCCACCCAAGTTGAGAACTTAGTGCCGAACATCCCCATTTCATGGGGGAGGGTGTTTTTACCAACACTCCTATGAGTGGCTGGTTATTAGCTCCTTTTATGATCCCTTTATCAAATAGACCAAGACTCTTCAGGTAGGCTATGATGGATTGAGGTCCATTATAGCCCAAGATTCTTCAGGCAGTGTAGTTGTGATGGTTGACCTAGGTGTGTGCGGGCATGTTGTTTCCCAAGAGTCTTCGGGATGAGGCCCAGGTGTGTTCGGGAGTGGAAGTAGTTGTTCTGGCCCAGGTGTTCACGGGCGTGGTTACAGGTGGTTGTTGTGGCCCAGGTGTTTGTGGAAGGGATTTGTGGTAGTGATGGCCCAGGTGTGTGCGGGCGAGGAATGGCAGTGGGACTACAGTGAGAATGGCAGGAGTGGTTCGATGCGTAGGATGACTTCAATAACCAGTGGGAAGGTGGCACAGGGTACCCAAATATCGATGTGCTATTACTATACATTACTTGATTTTCATTATTTGGGGAGTGTGCCTTGATGAGGCTTGGGTGTATAGTTTTCCTTGACTAGGTTCTTTGGTTATCTCTTCTCATAGGGCATTAGAATGTCTCCCCACTTGTGCATGAGAGTCTTTGGTTTTTTCTTACTAAGTATACTTGTATGCTCACCCTACATTTATAAAACTGCTTTCAGGTTTCCAGGAGGGCTTCGGGGATCGTGCATGGTCGTACTAGTTCAGACGTTGGGATAGTTACTGTTGCTATTTTTATTTATTTTGGAACTTCTTTTTGGGGTTTTCTTTTACTTTTTTATCATTTACCTTTGTAACATGCATATGGAAATGGTTTTCTTTGGCTTTACTTTTACCCCCCACTTTTGGTGTTGTGGTATTTTCTATCTTATCTCCTGATCCTAATAAAGAAAAAAGGGTAATAAATTTCATCTTGTGTGTGATTCTCTACCCTTGGTGCTAGTCTCCACTCCGGGACCTATTGAAGGCAGGTCTCAGGGGTCATTATCTCTCCTTCAACATGAACAAGGGTCTGGCAGCCTGCGTTCCCTTCTATCATCTTGGTGAAGGCCGGTCGTGGAAGAATGGTATCAGAGGTAGTGAGGCTGAGAGATAGGATGGAGTCTGGAGTTAGGCACAATGAGGATTTCATGGGATGGTAGGGAAATATTGTTGGGTGATATTGGTGCGTGAAATAGGCCAAGGAAGACTGGCTAGGACATGGGATTTTTGGGCCCTCCATGATCCGATGCAAGGACTCTGGGCCTACCGAACGACCAAGTGAGGCTACACTGATTACAGGGTAGAGACCCTAGGGAAGGTACATGCATCATGATTACTTGTGTTCTTATGTTTCATGGGTATTTTTTTGGGGATTTAAAAACGAATAAGAAGTCTAAGAAAATTTAAGAACAATATTATACACTACTTGGGATTAGGCAATCCTTGTTTACCTTAAAGCTATGGCACCTGAGGGAAGACCAAAAGTAGTGTGGGCGATCGATGCCCAGAAGGATGACTTGGCTGATCGGCAGAGGGCTGACCGATAGGAGGAGGATGATCAGTGGCAGAAGACGCTTCGTTCCTTTTAGTGGCAGACCATCAGGAAGTACGTGGGCAGTATCTCTGACGTAGAGATAGAGAGATGCCTAGAGGAGCTAGTGATATCTTTCATCTTGATTTGGGATCTGGAGGAGTACTCGGTTCCTTTGTCTTTAATCCAGATGTGGGGAGCAGCACGTCAGTGATGGACGCTTTATCTTGGGGAGAAGAGGAAGGCTGAGGTGACGTGGGCTGACTTCGAGAGGGAGTTCCGGGAATAATTCCTCTCTTCCACGATGAAGGCTGAGAAGAGGCAGGAGATACTCTCCCTCCAGCAGGAGAGCATGTCCATGATAGAGTTGGGGATCAAGTTCAAGGATCTCCCCCGCTTTTCTCCAGACCTCTTTCCAGATGAGGAGTCTCGGGCGAGACGTTTGGAGGAGGCACTTCGACCTTCTCTCTAGTATGCTGTTACTCCCTTCACCCTATCGACGTCCTTAGAGGTCCAGAAGAAGGCTTAATTAGTAGAGAGGATGCACACGCTGGGAGGAGTATCACGAGAGGGAATCCGACTGGGCTCATCGAAGGGGAAGGCCGTCAGCAGCAGGCCTCCCACATCAGGGCCCTTTAAGTTTCGACCAGTAGAAATCAGGCCTCAGCAGTTCCAGTTCCGATCTCCTGGACCTCGCCCTTTTCTTTCGGGCCCAGGGCTAAGATGCTTTATCTGTGGAAGCCATAGGCACCTTTGGAATCAGTGCCCAGATAGAGTACAGTACGATAGGGGTGGCCAGGTTCAACGCCCACCTCAGGAGCAACAATTTCCAGCTAAGCACTTTCAGCAGCAGTAGGGGTAGAAAGCTCCCGTTCCTCTGAGGGTAGGAATTGCAGGAGGGGGCCAACCTCAGGGCGCTCCTCAGGGACCTCGACCAGGGTGTGGTCGGGGAGGCGGCCGATAGCCAAGGGGCAGGGGAGCTGGGTGTGGACAGTTTCACGCCGTGGAGGCAGTGGTTCCAGCAGGACTGGAAGTCGTTTGAGGTACGATCAACTTGTTTAGTACTCTTGCCTATGCCTTGTTCGATACAGGAGCTTTGCACTCCTTTGTTAGATCCAGTCTAGCCTGCACTCTGGGTTTAGACGCTAAGAGACTTTCAGTGAACCTAGTGCTGAGCACGCCAGTCGGAGGTCTGAATAACATGTTTTATGTTTTTCGAGGGTGTAGAATGATGATAGGGCCACATCAGTCAATAAAGGATCATCTTCTGTTGCAGATACATCCATATGATGTCATCCTAGGCACTGAATGGCTGTTCTCTGTATGTGCCGTCATTGACTACTTCCGAGGAAGGGTCGTGTTTTCAGATTTGGGTGGCCGACGTGTAACTTTCATCGGAGAGTAGGGTTTCTAGAAAAGCAGTAGGCGAGAGGAGCCCCTCCTTTCCTTGTTATCTGAACTATCAGTGGAGTCGGTGGATGCAGAAATGGTGGAAGTCCCATGGATCTTCAGTGAGTCTATGGACATCTACTCTGAGGAGGTGGCGACTCTACCCCCTCGACGTGATGTTGAGTTCAGGATAGACTTGCAACCTGGTGCCTGTCCGATTTCGATGGATCCTTACCAAATGGAACCTTCTGAGTTGCGGGAGTTGTGGGTTCAGATTGATGATCTGATGAAGAAGGGGTTTTTTCGACCAAGTGCGTCACCATGGGGTGGTCCAGTCTTGTTCGCAAAGAAGGAAAATGGTGGTCTAAGGCTATGCATAGACTATAGGAGACTGAACCAGGTAATAGTCAAGAACCGTTACCCTTTACCGAGGATAGACGATCTCTTTGACAAGATGAGGGGAGCAGGTTGGTTATCTAAGATTGATATGCGGTCTGGATATCACCAGTTGAGGGTGAAGAAGGGTGACATCTCAAAGAATTCCTTCAGGTGTAGATATGGGCATTTTTATTTTGTGTTCATGCCGTTCGACATTACAAATTCACCATCTGTGTTCATGGGCTCATGAACTCCGTCTTCCGGGAATACCTATATCGGTTCATAGTCGTGTCTATTGACGTCATCCTGATCTACTCAAGATCATAGGAGGATCATGCTGAGCACCTGAGAACGGTTTTAGAGGTCCTCTGACAACACCAACTCTATGGGAAATTGTCTAAGTGCAAGTTCTGAACGCGAGAAGTGTGATTCCTTGGGAATTTGGTGTCTGAGCAGGGAATAGCAGTGGACCCATAGAAGGTCAAGGCAGTTGTTTCTTTGACAGCACCAAAGAACGTGACAGAATTTCGTAGTTTACTTGAACTAGCAGGCTATTATCGGAGGTTCATGCCCAACTTCTCCCGAGTTGCAGCACCTTTGATAGCTTTGACCAAGAAGTATGAGGCTTTCGTGTGGAATGGGTAGTGTGAGGCAGCCTTCATCTATCTGATGGAGAAGTTGGTAAGTTCCCCAGTGTTGTGGTTTCTATAAGAAGGGGTGGCGTATGGGGTGTTCTGTGATGCTTCCGGACAAGGCCTCAGGTGTGTGCTAATGCAACAACAAGGGGTGATCTCTTATGGGTCCAGTCAGTTACATCCTCGTGAGCGTAATTATGCCACCCATGATCTGGATCTTGTGGCGGTCGTGTTCTCACTAAAGTTGTGGTGGCATTACCTCATTGGGGAGAACTTCATGGTCATCACAGATCACAAAATATTGAAGTATATCTTCTCCCAGCGGGACCTGAAGTTACGACAGTGAAGGTGGATAGAGTTCCTTCAGGACTACGACTTCGATATTTCCTACACCTTAGGAAAAGGGAATGTGGTGTCCGATGCCTTGAGAAGGAAGTCGCAGAAGGATGCACTTCGAGAATCGGCAGATGCCTGGAAGGTGATGGAGGAGTTGGAATCCCTACACCTGGATATAAGGGAGAATGGTGGTAGAGGTTGTCTATTTCAGATGACAGTGTAGTCATCTCTACTGCGGCAGGTGGAGGAGTCCCAGTGGGGAGACTTAGAGAGTGAAGTGATGCACGATCGGGCTAACCAAGGCAATGCTCCAGAAGGATGGTCGGAGGATGGTCAGAATCAGATTCTTTTCTGAGGGAAGATGTTTGTCCCAGAGGCGATGCTCAAGACAGTTCTTGGTGAGTTCCACAACTCACCCCTAGTGGTGCACCCGGGAGTTTCCAAGATGTATCAGGGTCTGAGGAGTCAGTTTTGGTGGCCCGAGGTAAAGAGGATGGTGACGGAGTTCGTGGCCAGGTTCCTAGTGTGTCAGTAGGTGAAGGCTGAACACCGTGTTCTAGGCGGTCTGTTACAACCTTTAGATGTCCCCGAGTGGAAGTGGGACGACATCTCAATGGATTTCGTGACAGGACTACCCAAGGTTCAAGGAGGCTGTGATTCTATCTGGGTAGTGGTAGACTGGTTGACGAATTCAGATCACTTTATATAGATCAAGGAGTCGAGTGAAGTGGATGCCTTAGCATGGATATACGTAGATGAGGTGGTGCGATTGCATGGAGTTCTGAGGTCCTTAGTATTGGATAGGGATGCACAGTTTACCTCACGATTCTGGAAAGGATTGCAACATGATTTTGGCACCCAACTATGTCTTAGCACTACTTTCCACCCCCATACAGATGGACAAATAGAGCACACCATCCAGACAATGGAGGATATGCAACGGGCATGTATTCTGGACTTTGGGGGATCGTGGGAGTGAAACTTTCCTTTGGTAGAGTTTTCCTACAATAATAGCTATCACTCTACCATTGACATGTCTCCATTTGAATATTTGTACGGGAGGAAATATTTCTCACCCGTGTGATGGACCGAGGTTGGGGAAGTAGGTGTTCTTGGCCCAGTGGTGGTACAGAGAATGGCAAAGAAGGTTCATCTTATATGATAGAGGATGAAGGCGGCTCAGGACCGACATAAATCATTTGCCGATAATAGGAGGAGACCCTTGGAGTTCGGGGCCGGGGACCACGTATTCTTGAAGGTATCCCCTCGGAGTGGACAATAGAGGTTTGACAGGTGGAGTAAGCTTTCTACAAGGTTCATCGGACCATTCGAAGTGCTTTGGTGGGTCGGAGAAGTGGCTTATCAGCTAGCGCTACCACCGCCGCTACTGGGAATACATGACGTCTTCTATGTGTCACAACTCCGACGGTACTTACACGACGATTCACACGTCCTCGACCGGCGAAAGCTGGATATCGAGGATGATGTGATGTTTGTGGAAATACCAGTGAGGATCGAGGATCGAGAGGAGAACGTGCTCCGTGGATGGACCATTCCTTTGGTTTGTGTGTTGTGGAGGCATGGTGGACTCAAGGAAAGTACCGGGGAATGGGAGACACAGATGCATGCCCAGTACCCAGAGCTATTTTGAGTTTTGTTCTATTTTGTTTGTACTTGTTTGTGATGGAACTCTTTACTTTGTTAACTATGGAACATGCAGTTTTCCTTATTCTGTGGATGTGTGTGAAGAGTCCTGACTATGGGGAGGGAAGGACCCAATCCCTAATCAAGACACATTAATGTGGATGCAATTAAACCCGTGTGGGCGAGTCAGTGCCACACAAAGTGGATAGTATCTTGACATAGAGGAAGAAACTCCCTAACCGATATGACTGGACAATTTGACCCTCAAATATTTCATGGTTACTTGAGAAATAGGTGTTCCTAGATGTCGATGAGGTTCACTCTTGAGAGGTATCTTTCAAGGTGGTTGTTTGGAACCCCTCTTTTCTTCGGGTCTAGTTTTGATTCTCGAGGGAGAGAATAGTCTGAGAGGTATCTGATATAATGGCCCAGACCTTCCTGTTTCATTACTTTGCCAAAACACGGCTCCACCAAAATGATGGAACTGGTCACGGTGGCACCGTGATGGTGGCATTAGTCACGGTGGCACCATGAGGGTGGCACCGTGAGGGTGGCACTGTGAGGGTGACACCGTGACGGTGGCACCGTGTCCTCACCGAGTGGTCTTCGTCCCTTTTTCCAGTTTCCGACTTTTTTCACTCCCGCAAATTATCTTTTAATGTAAAGATGATTTAATTCCCCCTTTCAAAGCCACTTAAAGCCCATAAATAATATCTAGAATCTCCCAAGAGTCGGGCAACCCTTAACTTACCAAAACGTGTGGTTTTTCCTCGGTGTCACACCCTTCCCCATACCTTCCAGTTCAACCCTTGTTATGCGTTTCCTTATGGTTAAAGAAAACTGTTTAACGCATAGCCGTTATGAACACCCCTATGAGGAGAATTGTTAAATGACTATTAATTCCATCGCGCGTAACTGCCCAACTGCATGGGGAACCATGATCCGACTTTAATGCCGTTCAAATTTCCATATCCCGTAACAACGAGATCTCATCCTGATATTGCATGGAATTCTTTCTTCTTCTTTCTCTTGGATGGTCTCCTTTTCTTCCTGGTGTGTTTGGAGTTCCCCTTCCCGAGGAAAGTGGTGCCCCTATGCCGGAGCCTTTCTGCTCATAGTTGGATTCCCCGACGTTCCTCCCCTACAAGTCACGCATCCCCAGTTCTTGGCACAAGGAGAAGAACTTCGATCCTTGATCAACTAGGTAGGGATTTTCCTTCGTCTCTTCTTACTGTGTATCATGCGGGGTTGGTACACTACTGTTTATGTGGGCATGGATGAAACCAAACCTTAACAAATATAATAACCAGAATGTTAAAGAATTATGGGGTGTGCTTGAAAATTCTGCTGTACTCTTTTATAATTGCTATATGTTGTGAACTGTATGGACTTATGCTCACTAAAAATCATGGCCGTTTGTGGTCATTCCTTGCGCACTAATGAACCCTTGTCTTCTGTGATGATTGAATGACTGTAACATGGAAATTGGTTAATCATGTAAACTCAATGGAATAAATGGATACTAGTGAACATCAATTCTTGTATGGTCACCCTGGTTAACCAACAGAAAGAAGAACCTAATAAGTGATGTGCTTGAATCTGGAAGTTTCCCTACTTTGTTTGGTAGTTGGTGTGTTTTCCTGCTAGATTCTTATGAGGTGAGGTGGATGAGGATGGGATCCTCTGTTGTGGTACGACTGTTGGTTGTGAATATGAAGCCGTGTGGGTCTGTATCTCGAGGGTTGGTTTGGTTCTAGTACTTTGAGGGATCTCATTGATCCCTTTGTTGTCGTGACTTCACAAGAGAACCGGGTATGAATGCTTAAATTGCGGTTTGGCAGTTTCTCTTTCTCTGGCTTGTAGGTATGTCAGTTAGTTGACCATTAGTGAATATTCCACTTGAATTGGATCACTTGAACATAAAAACAAGAATAGTTTAAATGGGGAATTGGTTTTGGGAATGAGTTGTGACTTGGCCATGAGTGTTGTGTTTTTCTTTTATGAATGAATAGTAATGAGGGTGTTTGTGATTAGGTTTTGGAACCCCTAGGTTGGGAGGAGTGCTTGTTACCTATAAATATATTTTTAGTTTTTATGTTTCTTATTCGTGCCCCACCCAAGTTGAGCACTTAGTGTCGAACACCCCCATTTCAAGGGGGAGAGTGTTTTTCCCAACACTCCTATGAGTGGCTGGTTATTAGCTCCATTTCTGCTCCCTTTCCCAAATAGCCCAAGACACTTCGGGCAGGCTTTGATGGCCTGAGGTCCATTATATCCCAAGATTCTTTAGGCATGGTAGTTGTGGTGGTTTTACCAGGTGTGTGTGGGAAGGTTGTTTCCCAAGAGTCTTCGGGATGAGGCCCAGGTGTCTTCGGGCATGGAAGTAGTTGTTCTGGACAAGGTGTTTGCGGGCGTGGTTACAGGTTGTTGTTGTGGCCCATGTGTTTGTGGGTAGAATGTGTGGTAGTGATGGCCCAGGTGTGTGCGAGCGGGGAATGGCAATGGGACTATAGTGAGAATGGCGGGAGAGGTTCGATGCGTAGGATGTCTTCAATAACCAGTGGGAAGGTGTTGCAAGGTACCCAAATATTAATGTTCTATTACTATACATTACTTTACTTGCATTATTTGGGGAGTGTGCATTGGTGAGGATTGGGTGGATAGTTTTCCTTGACTAGGTGCTTTGGTTATCTCTTCTCACAGGGCATTAGAATTCCTCCCCATTTGTGCACAAGAGTCTTTGGTTTTTCCATACTGAGTATACTTGTATGCTCACCCTACATTTATAAAACTTCTTTTAGGTTTCCAGGAGGACTTTAGGGATCATGCAGGGTTGTACTATTTTAAATGTTGGGACAGTTTCTGTTGCTGTTTTTCTTTCTTTTGGTACTTATTTTTGGGGTTTTATTTTACTTTTGTATCATTTACCTTTGTAACATGCATATGGAAATGGTTTTCTTTGGCTTTACTTTTACCCCCTATTTTAGTGTTGTGGGATTTTCTATCTTATCACCCGATCCTAATAAAGAAAAAAGGGTAATTACTTCCATCTTGTGTGTGATTATATACCCTTTGTGCTAGTTTCCACTCCAGGACCTATTGAAGGTGGGTCTCCAGGGTCATTATCTCTCCTTTAACTTGAAGAAGGAAGGGTATGGCAGCCTATGGTCCCTTCTCTCATATTGGTGAAGTCAGGTCGTGAGAAAAAATCCTATGATGTGGATGCAATGCCACACTGTACTCTCAAGGAAATGGACCAAGGGAACACACCCAACCAAGTATAGTCCATAATAAAGAAATGAAGAGCTAGAAACACTCTTTAAGGGAGTAAACAACACGTACTAGGGGTACACAATGTGCCTAGCTATCCCCAAGTCAGACCGTGTGGTAAAGCCTCTCACATCTTGTAAATATCTATATACATTATTTGTAGGTAAGGTAAAAGACATGTAGAGATCTCAAAAAATCTTCTCATGTGCAGCTGGCTGTGTCCATGTACCAGTGGCCGTGTCCACGTTCTGGCCCATGTATAGGTGGTCATGTCCATGTCTAAGTTCAAAACATTCCACTGGTCATGTACTTTTGTCTCTATTTGTGTACTTTCTGAGGTACACATCTATCCAACTGGAAAGGGTCACACAGTGTGCTACCATGTCATATGACATGTGATATTTAAATCGGCACAGAAACCTTAGAACCACATAAGGGGTTCCACATAGTGTGTAACCTGATGTCATGTTCTTTGTAACCCAAAATTTTCTAGATCCTGTTACTCTACTTCACATCACTTTCACACCCCCCCGCTACCACCTTCATCACCATTGGTCGTAGATCAAGGGTTAGCTAAGCCTTTCCATCTTTTCCAATTAGAATCTGGCCTTCGAATCCACTTGGAAAACCATCAGATGGATGTATTGATAGTCACACTATGTGTCGCTCAGGAAAAATGATGAACTCACAATTTGATATCTTTTTCCTTTGATCTATCCATCATCATCATCGATTCTCGAACCACAATCCCCATTTCATGATGTACCCACATCTTCGATCCATTGTGTCGAAGAACAACCATGAAATGATAAGATATTGGGTAATGTTCGAACCATTGGACAAATAAAATACCAACGATGATTGAATGAATAAATATGGGAGAAATTCATAAGCCATAAAATGTGAGGAATGAACCTTGACCTTTGTTCATTTTCCCTCAATTCATTATCATAGAATGAGACGAACGAAGAGGAATACATCACAGTGAACAAAATTTAAATTCCATAAATTTAAATAACTAATGATGCACATATAAATGTTGTTTGTGAAATTGATCCACATTCATCTGGTATTAAATAATGGGATGGAAAGAATAGAATCAAACATCCCACCTGGAGTTTGGATCGATCGTTGACAAAGAACAGTGATACGCTACTATCATTGACGAGATCCAAAAACTCCGTTGGTGAAACGATCCTCGATCTAGTCCAAATATATCATTATTCACTAAGAACACTATCCAATAGTAGTCTAGATCTCTAGGGTTTGAGAAGAAACCCCTAAGTAAATCCACATAACTCTATAGTTATAGGTGATTTTGTCACTACATTGAATAAAATAAAATAAATCTTTTAATTAATTTATTTTATTAATTCTATGCCCACAAAGAATTTTTCACAAATAGATCACGCTGAAAATGTTTATGTCATTCCTAGAGTAAGAAATGCATTTTGAACTCAATAGTTCCATAAAATATTTTATCTGGACCCCTTTAGGATTTATTGCACTTTTTCTGGAAATATATGTGTGCATGCTATTTAATATATTTAATATATTTCAAAAATTTATTATCGGCACATTGAGCCTCATAATTGCACACTGTCTCAACACCTAGTATTTAAAATAATATATATAATATCAAAAAATAATATATAGAAAATATAAATCATTATAAATTTTCATTCTCCTACTTCATCCCAAAAGGATGGTGTATGACATCACTTTCCATATAATTCATGAAATTGTGCCATCTGTATACTGGAATAAAAACTATTGTAATAAGAAAAGTCAAACAAATAAATATATTGATAATAACTTCCCTTGTGATCCATTGAACATGAATGAATAATATCTTCCATGGTTTGAATGATTCACTAAGATTGACCATCGGTTTGAGTATGAAAACCTATATTGAATTTTAATTAAGTTCCCAAATATTTCTAAATCCCTTTTTAAAAAATAGATGTGAACCTAGGATAACAGCCGAATATAATGGAGAGTGAAACTCTATATAACCTGAATATCACCTTTAGATAAGGTCAGAAAATATGATCTAAAGAAATAGTATCTCAAATGGGAAGGAAATGCATAGATCTAGTTAATCGATCAACAATAACCCAAGTCGCATTGTTACCTCAAGAAGTCTTTGGAAATCCCACCATGAAATCCATTGATATATTTTCCCATTTATTCTCTGGCACTAGAAAATTATAAAGAATTACCTTCCACAATTATCATTATACTTTAACCTACCATTAAGTTAAACACTTAATGGTAAAATCAACAATATCTCTTTTCATTCCATCCCACTAATAATACTCCCAAATGTGTCTGTACATATTAGTGCTTCCTAGATGAATGGAAAATGGGGAACCATGAGCTTCAATTAAAAACTATTTATTAAACCAGTAATCGAAAGGCACACATAATATTTTTGCAAATTTTAAAAAACATTTTTCATAAATATTAAAATTAAGAAACTTGCCCTTTTTAACGGATTTACCTTTTCCTGCAAAGCATGATCCTCCTTCTGAGATTTCTTAAATTTTTCTAACAAATTTGATTACACTAAAACATAAAATGAAATAGAGGATGTCCCTGCATCCAAAACTTCTAGGAAAAACTTCATCAAATAATTAACTAAAGGGTCATGTTCAAAATGTAACATGGTTAATGTAGCATTATTTTTTTGAATCAAAGCATCTACTAAATTTTTTATTTTCTAGGATGGTAATGAATCATGTAATAATAATAGTTGATCAGTTCTAGCCATCTTCTCTATCTCATGTTAAAATATGTTTTAGTAAATATATACTTCAAACTGTTGTGATTAGTGAATGTTCATACTTTACTCCATATAAATTATGCCTAAATTTTTTTAAAGAAAAAACCATAGAAACTAATTCCAAATCATGTGAAAAATAATTTAACACATGAGGTTTCAATTGACATGAAGCATAATAAGTTACCTTATCATTATGCATTAGGACACAACAGAGTCTCTTCGAATAAGAATCACTATAGATGAAAAATTCACCATTTCTGTAAGGTAGGTCCAAAACTAGAGCATTCAAAAATATTATTTTTAGTTTATGAAAACATACAAATTTCTTTTTCCATATGAATTTAACTCCTTTTTTTATCTAACTTAGTTAGTGGGATATAAAACTAAGCAATTTTTTTAACAAACTACTGGTAGTAACCCAATAATCTAAGAAAACTATGAATATCTTTTATATTTTTTGTTTTTGGACCTTCTTCCACAAATTTTTTAGTAGGGTCAAAAGTTATGACATCTTTAAAAAAAAATATGTTCAAGAAAAGAATTGTTTTTCAACCCAAATTGTCAATTACTAAATTTCACATGCACTTTATTTTATTTTATGGTTTAAAAAATAACCCTTAGATGATTTTCATGTCTCTACCAAATTTTAAAATATTAAAAAATGTTATCAATAAACACAACCAAAAATTTATCCAAGAACTCATGGATAACTCTATTCGAAAGGTCTATAAATGAAAAAGGTGAATTAGACAACCCAAATGACATAACTAAAAACTCATAGTGCCCTTATCAAGTTCAAAATGAATTCTTTGGAAGATAATACACCTTCACCTCAAGCTGATGGAACCTAGACCTTATACCAACCTTTGAAAAATATTGATATCACTGGGTATAATAAGATAAATCATTAATATAAGGAAAAGTATATTTGTTCTTAATAGTGATGTTATTCAAGGCTCGATAATCAATGAAAAATCTTATTGAACCAATTTTGTTTTTAGAAAAAAATAGGAGAACCCCATGGTGAAGTTCTAGGTCAAATTAAACCTTTATATAACAAATCCTATAATTGGTTTTTTTAATATTAAAAGTTATAATTGAGCCATTTGATAAGGGTATTTAGAAATAGGCTTTGAATTATGAATAATTAAATAGTAAAATAAACCTACAAATCAAGAATAAAAGTAGGAAATTCATCAAGAAATACATCCATGTATTCATTCACTACTTGCATATCACTAATTTGAATTGTTTATTTATTTTTAACAATATGATCTATGTAACTTCCACTACTATCTACAATCAATTTCTCAGCTTCTTAGTAAGTTATCGAAGGTATGAAATCTTTGAACATAACTTTATTAGATCTATAATATATCTTAGCATGATAAAATGAAATTAAATCCACATTAATAATGAGATCAAACTTAACTATGGACAGTTCAAAAACATTTTCAAGAAATACCATCCCACTTATAACAATAGTAATATTCCTATAAATCTTAGTTACTTTAATATTTCCACATGATTTTTTCACCAAAAGTTACATCTTACTCTCATGAGATGATATTCCTCATTTACTTAAAAAATTTATTAGAAATGAATGAATGTGAAGATCCAAAGTCAAAAAAGGTTTTGGAATAATTTGAATACATAAGTAACATACTATCCACCACTTCATTTTATATCCCAACATCAACTATAGCAGTAGAAAAATATTTTCCACACCCTTTTTCTTCTGATCTTGAATATTTCTATCTTGAGTTACTAATTATGGGAATACATTAACATAATAACCCAAATCATTGAAACTAAAACGCCTTAGCGTTGTATGGCTATTGGTTACCCCATTCATTGGTTATTCACGATTCTTTTACTTGCAATCATGGGGTATATAGACATACTTTCCACATCGATAACAATTTTTTGATTTCATAAGAAATCTTCTAGGGTTCTTTTTACCACACTTACAATAATATGGTAACACAATTTTATCACCTTTATATTTTTCTTTATGTTTACCCATCACCTACCATCCTTAATGCTTGTTACTTTCCTCATCATGAGGCTCGTGAGTGTCAGAAAACTCTATATCATATTTTTTAGAACAACAAAAAACTTTATCATAGATTTTAAATTCTCATGTATCCAAATATATTCATATAATAGGTTTAAATCCTAAGTAAATTCTATTAATTTTAACATTAATGTTCTTAAAAAAAATCTTGTACGTACCTGACTAGTCTTGTAAAACTGGATTCATATGTGGCCAACAAATATTTATCTTTTTGCCTTAATTATAGGAATTTTTTTTCCATCCAGAGTAGAACAACCTTAGGAAAATATTTATTAAGGAAAATATCATTAAAATTTTCCCATTCTATGGTATCAAGATCACATATCTCTCTGGTATTCTTAACCAAATACCACCATAGATTAACTTCACCTTTAAAATGATAAATGTAAAGGGTTACCTTTTAGAGTTCTAAATATCCCATGACTTCAAATATCTTCTATAGGGAACTAATCCCAACTTATTATACCACATGGTCATATGATCGACTGAATGATGGAGGATGTTGTCTCAGGAAATAATCACTATTGAAATGTTCCTCCATAGTAAATTTGGTGACCCCTAGCATGGATACCATCACAATTTATATATTGTTTAAACTAATCCATCACTCTAATAAACTATTCTGTTCTAACTCAAACCATCTTGGGATGCATATTTGGAAGGATATTTTCCTCTCAATACCTTCCCACTACATCTTCCCTATTTCCTCTATAGAAAACCATTCTGAATAGAAATAGTCTAGATGAATCAATATGGTAATATTTTAATGCTATATCATTTAGATGAATCAATATGGTAAAATTTAAATACTATATCATTTCAACTTAACCATAAAGTAAAATATTTCAACATTAAGTTATTATCATTATACTAAACTCTAAAGTTATCTAAATTGACATATGATACCAACTATAAGGACCTGACCTTAAACTTTACATAATCTTGAGTTTAAGTCAATAATTAATTCTATTACATTTTAGGATCATTTCAGGTTTAAATTTTATGATAATTAGGTCATAATATATACATAACAAAAAACCATAAATTACAAAGTAAACACTTTTTATTATTATCAATTCTTCCTATAATATAATTTTTCAAAATAAATCATGATTGATTTTCATAAAAAATCTTCATAACTTTCAATTTGAATTATTATTTTTCTTTACCTATCCTTAAACCAAATGAAAAATATTTTAAAAACATGGTATGAGTATAAAAAGCTTAGTAAGGGACATTAAAAGAAGAAGTCCCTTAGTCCAGTGAAAAATAGAAAAAAACATGATTTTTTTTAAAAACATACATTTTCCCTAGAAAGGGGGTCATTTTTACTTTAAAAAATAATCTTATTACACTAACTGTTGAAATCAAATGATTTTAATGAAAAATAATTTGAAAACATTGAAAATTCATGTAGGTTACTTGGGGCATCATCTCATAGAACCCTTACAAAACAATTAAAAATTGGAATAACCATAAAACCAACTTCCAATATAATTCTCTGGAGAACATAGTCATTACTCAATGAATTTGAGTGTTATTTGGGAGTACCCATCGTATAAGATATAATGGGATCACTAGATATTATTTGGGAGCACCCATTATAAACAATGTCCAAGGACCATATCATGAATAAAACATTTTGTGATTTCATTTTTTCATCATGAAACATTTTAAAAAATATTTTAAACTCTTATAAAAATAAATTTTAGATATCAAAATACCCAGTTTATTTTAGAACCCCATTTTCAACAACAAAATACCCTTTTATTTTAAAAACCCATTTTCAAAACCAAAAAACCCTTTTATTTTAAAAACCCATTTTAAATACAAAAATTCATAGAAAAAGGGAAGTAGGGTTTTTATTTGAATAAAATATGAATGGTTTTAAAGGAAGAAAAGATTCAAATAATGGTTATGATGGAAAAAAATTCATTATCATTGTATATATTAAAATGTAACATTTCTTTTTTTATTTGTAAATAAAGTCACAAATTCCTTACAAAGATTACTTTTTTTTAAAATTGTTTTAAAAGAAGAAAACATTTTCCTTTATAAAAGTAAAATTTCTATAATAAAATCATTTAAAAAACATGGACATGCAAGAAGATGAGAGTTATAAAGAAAATATTAAAATATATTTTTTAAAGAAAAGTCGCTTATCACTTTGGAAATATTTAAATCGTAAACCCCATTAAAGAAAAATATTAAAACAGAAATTTAAATACCATTATAATAGATACATTTATTATATAAAATTTCAAAGAGGCTGTATATACACATCATAAAATAATATTGGTGCATAATGTTAAAATATGTCTCAATGAAATAAATTGAGATGAAGTCCCTTAACTTGAGTTCAATTCTTCACATTCATTCATTATATAATTGAATAATAATATAATATTAATTATTTACTTGTTTGATAACCGTTTTCAATTTTATCATTCCTTTTATTTCACTTATTTCCATTTCATATACATTTACTTAATTAAATAAGTTTACATTAGTTTTGTTTTGATGATATTCAGATTGTGTTTAAAAAATGACTTCATTAGGTTGAAAATGGTAAAAGAGGAATTAATTTAAACAACTAAAGAATAATAATAATGAAATAATTATCATATCTATACTCCAATTATAGTTTTAAGACCCATCATGAAATATGGTTTTGAAAAAATGAATCTTGTTACGATCATGAAGATGGTAGGATGTACGTATGCATGAGTAACATTTCCATTTTTCAATGATCATTATGAAAAGAATGTATATATTATTTTATTTTTAAATAATTATAATAATATCATAAATACCATATTAAATTTTTTAATATACTTATATATATATATATATATATCATCCATGTTATTTAGTGTTGAAAAAAGAGTCACAGTTTTTAATGGAGGCGATAGTCCACACGTACATGAATGACATTATCATTTTTTAGTGTAAGAAAGAAAATGATATATTATATTTTAATAATGATAAATATTTCATTAATATAATTATTAATTCATTTAAATTACATATATTCATTAAATATATTCTTATTACCTTCCATGTAAAGCATTAGTAAAAAATGAATCACATCGCATCGTGAGGCGATAGTCCGCTATACACATGAGCAACACTATCATATCCCATACCGAATGGAATGTAAGAAGGTATATGTGATATAATAACTTCATAAGTATAAATATATTAAAAATTTCATACATATACTTTAAATTCACAATTAAAATGATCTATTAGGGGCAACGATGAAAAAAAATGACATCTGTTCATGAGGTGGTAGTCCTCCGTACACACGAATGATGATTTGGTATCCCATTTTATGGAAGAAGATATGGATTTAGGTTATTAAATTAACATAGTAAAATATAAGTGTACCAGATATCATTTTTTTATTATATAAAAATAATTAAATAATATTTTAAGGAGGTGTAAAAAGAAATAAAATAAAGACGCTCGGTAAAGAACCCTACCTCTTCTTTAGACAAACTCCTTAGGTAAGAATAAAAAGCCTTCATAGGATTGATTTATGATCAAAATATGGGATATAAGTTTTGGGGAGGGAATTTAGGAAGATATTTGGGTTTTTATTTTCCAATTAAGAGTTCTTTGAATGTGTGAATAGGAGAGGATAGAGGGTGACCTTTTATAAGTGAGGTGAGTGGAACACTTGTATTTTTTGAAAAGAAAAAGGTGTACCGATGATTCTCACATTAAAAAAAAATCAAAATGAAAAATTATGAATAATTATACATTATAAGGTATAAATATTTGCATAAAAAATATTTTTAAATGTTTTTAGGTCATTTTAACCCTTATCTTTTTAGTTTAACCCCTAATAAATCCATTTTTACCTTAACTGTGAATTAATTTTTACTATTTTAACTATTAATTATGGTAAAAAATTAATACGGACTTATTAGAAAATATAAATTACTATTATTCAAAATATTTAATCCATTTTAACAAATTAAATTAGTATATTTGTAAAATTTGGATTTAAAATCAAATCCGCTGATGTGATGAAAAAGAAGGTTTTTAGGAAGTGTATTTTGAAGAAAAAGATGATTTTATTTTAAATATATGAATAATAATAATAATTTTAGGCATATAAATTAATATTTATTGATATATAATCTATAAATTGTATTTAAAACATTCATAATTAGGGAGTATTTTAATAAATTAAAATGGAGAAACATTATGCACTTTAATATTGTTTTTATAAAAATCGCATTTTTGAACACCAAAAAAACTTATACTAAAATCCAATATAATATTGATTAAAAAGTAATTAATTGGATTAAATATAAATAAACAATACTTATGTTACTTTAAATCATATCTAAAACATAATTTTACTTTTAAGTTACTTATTTTCTTGAAGATAAATGAATTCTTTTACAAAAATCAATATTTTTCAATATTCAATGAAAAACTGATATTTTCGGAAAAATACCAAAATTTCACCCTAATTCAATTTTGATATGATGATTTAATTTTTTATTTATTTCTTATAATTCAAATTATAAAATTTATAAATTAATCTTTTAAATAAAAACGTTATAAGAAAAGAGTTTAGTTAAAACAATTTCATTTTGATTTTAAAAAATACTTAATATTTTTATAATGAATATAACAATTTTGATAAACATGAAAGTTATTTATTCTATCATTAAATGGGTTGATACAATACCATTATAAGAATTATTTTGCTAGCATTTTTTTATTTATGTCAATATCATTATGAGTTTTCTTTGTTAAACTAGGGTTGTGTTCTTTTTCAACCATCCACCTTCTTCCTCTGGAAAGATTATGATCATATTATTCCATCATTGACTCATTCATAAATAAAAAATCCATAAATTTTTAGTTTATGTGATTCTTAAATATAAATATATTCCATTTATTGATTGGGAAACTATTGAAATCTATGTATTTGTTATTCTGATACAGATGTGTATTGATTACTTAGGCATGTTGACTATGTATTATTTGACCATAAACCTTATTTATCTATATGGGTCATGATAATTTTATCCTTTTATTGATATGAGTGAAAAATATTTGCATTTATTATGTCATTATTTCAATACAGATGATTATTATAATGGTACCTATGTATTGTTTGGTCATCCACTTTATTTCTTCAGATGATTTATGACCATGTTATCTCTTTTATTGATATGGAGAAAAGTATTAAAATATTGTATGTTGTTATTATAATATGGATTATTATTGGAAAATTTGATTATATATAACTCAATATCTCATATGATAATGAGTTGGACTTAAACAAGTGACGGGTGAGGCATGTCATTATATAGCCAATCAGTGCATCGATAGGTCTCATAAGACAAAATAGATTGCATATTTTAGTGTATGTTTGAAAAAAAAAGATATTTCCTAAACACAGGGCCTTGATGACAAGATCATGATGTCTAAGATCATGATGTCTTAGATTATGGTATATAACTAGTTACTCGAAATTATGAATTTCATCACTAAGGAACAATTATATATATCCATGTGATCTTTTTTATTTCCATTACTATGCATGGATTTATTAAGATTTTAGTTTCATTATATTATGGAATTATTTTTGAATATCTACTCCTACCATTAAATTTATTCCATGTTTGTGCCATTATTGGCTTATTTGTTTTTTTCTCTTCCTGAGCATTTGGTCACACCCCTTATTATATTTCCATTTACCTAGGTTATAAAAAAAATTATTACACTTGACATGTTTAACATGATAGCCTTTATAATTTTTTTTGAATATATTGAATAGTCACTATGGATTAATTTGTTTCTTATATAGTGAAAAATATCCATCAATTGAGAAATAAATTTGTTTTTTAGTTTATGTTTTTTACTAATTATCTAAATATATAAACCAAAAATATCATGGGAATATATGTAATGCATTTTTTGATTTAAGACATGTAATTATGGGATTATTATGTCTAAGAATATACAGTTAGCATCAAATATAGTATGTAAAGTATATGTTTATGGAACCAGATCTAGATGTGTAGGTTCGAGGTATTATAGTTAGTATTAGAGTAGTTTGTAGAAAAATTTGAAAATTAAGTTGTTTGTTGAGGATAATTTAAGGGTTGATAAGTTAGGGTTAATAAAAATTTCAAAGGTATAGAAAAATATTTGGGATACTATATGATTTAATTTTAATGTAATAATGTACATTTTATTTGGGGATTAGGATAAGTGGACTTTAATGAAAACCCTATGGATAAGTCTATACAAGAATTCTAATTATAGGATAAAATCTTGAAGTTTTTTTAAAGTAGAGATTATATGGTTCTTATAGAAATTAAATCCTTATCTATATACTATAAGTGGATACAAGATGTAACACAAATGTACGATGGGGTAATAACCCCAAAAGGGGAGATTGGTTACTAACTTGATTGTCACTTGGTACATGATAAAGAGGCCTAACCTTACACCTGGTTTGAAACTCCAGGGGGATATAATTTGTTTTATTAAAATTATATTTATGAGAAATTATGAGGGATTTGAATATGTTTAGGTTTGATATTACCCGAATGGCCTGAAGGCCTTCATTTTTATTGATTTTTGAAAACCCCCCTTTCAAGGGATGAGGGGGAACCCTTACAATTCCCGTAGGCTCATAGATTACATGGCCTGTAGGATTAGGAGATTACATGACCTGAATGTCTTAGGGAATTCAACCAGACTATCTACAAGGAACTTCCCCTCCCCATCATCTGCATCATGATAGTAGCTCTCCACCTTTACATGGCTATCTGGATAGGCTTCCTGTGCAAGCATAGGTTGGTTCTAATGGCATAGCCATACCCTCTCATTCTGAAAAATCCATTTGGATCTTTTATGGTGAGTGCACCTGCTCTGAATCATCTTCTCGGGTTGCTCCTTTTTTGTTGAGTCTGTTTGGGGCAACTGCATGTGGCCCGAAGGCCTTGAGGTGGCCTGAAGGCCTTAAAGGTGGCCCAAAATCCCTACTAACCCAAAGGCCTGGGTGGCCCAAAAGCCTTAAGGGCTCCAAGACCAAATCAGTGTCCCAAGCTGAATAGTTCCAACTTCTATAGTACCTGATACAATAACTTCTATAGTGCCTGCTACAGTACTCACACAGTGTACCGTACTGCTACTGTACCTGCTACAGGCCCCTACTATAGAGAGTGCTACAGTACCTGCTACCGTACCAGAAATATTCCTCTACCTGGTTTTGAACCTGGGCCTCATGGATGCACTTAAGGATACCTCACCAACTGGGCTGACGCTCATGTGCATTTAGGTTTGATATTATAATGGGAAAGTGACTTTGGATGATGATATTCTTTGGTGGATTGTACATTCACCCTGAGGGGGGGGGGGGGGGTGAATCAGTTATAACTAACTTTTACCAATTATATTCAACTTAATATATTTCTTAATTTAAGTTTATTGAACCTATATTATTGGTTAATATTAATGGATATTTAGAAACTATTCCTCACTACTTTACCCTTATACTATGAAGATGATATAAGGGAAAAACACACACGTAATATTACAAGGTCCAACCTCAGTGGGAGAACCTACATCCTTTTCATGATGAATCCCATTAGTTCTTGGATTATTACACTAATAGTATTTTCACAAATTACAAGTGAAGGGTATTTATACTTCATCCCATAGTTGGTCTATCTCTTAAAAATCTCCACCTATCTCCTTATATAAAATTATTTTATAGCCAAATCCCATTAGACTCCTTCTATCACTCAATAGGAAAGATTACACTGAATCTCTATAGTTACAATATTTTTTTATCTTTCAACAAAATATAAGATAAAAACATTTAAGTAGATCATGAAAACTTCACCTATAAAGTCTCTATATGATAACTCTATCTGATGTACTCTGTCTGGTGCACCTCTACCTTCATCTAGTATAAATCAATCCGATGAACCTCACCCTTAATCCAATAATCATCAAAATGGTGTTCCTATAATCTTTGTTACTAAATACTCTACACATCAACCTCCTTAGAGTATTCCTATATCTGTTACACCTCTAATAAATTTATCTCTAACTGGTACCTCTATTTGATAAAACTCTATGCATTATACCTACAACCAAAAAACCTCTGTCTGATACCTCTAAAAAAAGACTAGCTAGTATACCTCCTATCAAAACCTATGTCTATTGCCTCTTCTTCAACCATGTGTTTCATTATTTTGAACCTCAAAATTCTTTAAAATATTCACTACTTCACTTCACTCATGCATATAAATAATGTTACTATATTTCTAATCATAATGTACTTTCATCCACTTTTTATAGGTGTGTTATAAGGGAAAAGGGAGGGAAATGGGATATGTTTCCCTACTTAACTCAAATTACACTTTTGAATTTCCTTATCATTTTAACTTCATTGGAAACATATCAAATCTTTTATATTCCTCTTAAAACTTTATAAAATATCCAACAACCACAACCTTCTTCGAACTTCCATAACCTCATCGTTAAGTAACTTCTTCAAAATTATTTTTCTCAAATAGATAATAAAATTTGGAAGATAAAAAAACATCATCATATCAAGACTTTAAAAATCTTTAAAATATCATTATTACTCCATCTAAAATATGTTTGTTTGATGAATTCATTAAGAAAAATCTTTCCATTGTACTGTTTCTCTGTCTGGTGTATATGATATTTCTTTGTCCGGTGATTCACCGCTCCATAATCTGCTTTGATCAATTTTTTTTATTCCGATAAAATTAGTAATTCTTAGACCAGTTCTCTTCATATGATTTATCTAACTAATATAATCAATTTATATCATTTGAATTTGTCTATCCGATGAGTCGGTCTCTCTCAATCCAGTATGTCCCACTTTAGATTAAGAATTCATATAGGACATGGTTCACAAAACTTAGTCCAATTTATCAAGACAACATTTTCCATACAATCACATCACATTTATCTATATAATTTTCATCCATAGGATATATCTTTGAATTATCATCAATATATGTAAAAATAATCAGGATGTATTCTTTGATAAACACCTTCTTCAAACTTTCCACATTCTACTACATTGATTTGTAGGACTTTGTGAATTATAAAACTAATATAACTCAACTTCATTTTTGGATTCATACAAATTTTTCTTATAGGAGTGAATTTATATTTCTCCTACTGATGAAATCATAATTCTTCATCAGATTTAAATATATGAAAGTCTATCAAATGGAACATCCACAAACACTATCTCTTTCTCTATTCTATGTACTTCTTATAGTGAAACTTTGTACATATGTGTAAGTTGATCTTTGTAAAGATCAGTAAAATTTTTCCTTCTTATATATGGATAATATATATATCATAAAAAACTCAGTCTAATAGATATTCATCCAATGGAATCAATCCAGTATCCTCCAAAAAACAACACTCCTTGATTTCATAACTTTAAACTTCATACAAATTGTAACATAATATTTTCCACCCGAGCTTCATTCAAACTATCATTACAGTTTACTTAAGATACTTACTATATTATAACATTATTTAAAATTCTAAATAATTTTGTCATAAAATAATTCTTTATAGGGTTACATTTACTTGAACTTTTATCTTTCTCCCTTTGTCAAGTTGCAACTTCTCTTCCCCATTTTGAATTTTAGCTTCAAATTTGTACTACTTCTCAATCATCAATCTTCTTGAACCATTGTACCTTTTCATGTTGTTCAAAAGTGTGAAAACTAAATACCTAATACTTCTTGTTTTTATCAATCTAGAAATACTATGTATTATACATCTAGCGATATTGAGTTTTTTTAATTAGGTGACATTTTCAAACTTATAATTTGTAACTAAAAATTTGACATTTTACAAATCCCCAACAGATAACTTCATCCCAGGTCATTACAATGAAACTATAATACTTCTCTCCCATTTTATAAAAGTCTATAACTTCATCTTGTATCATGATAATCTTTATGATTTTAGGAACCTGAAGAATGACACATCATTGTATACCTTGGTAAGAAAGCATCTTAACAAAGTCAAGGAGACTTTCTAACATCTTCTAGTAACTCATTAAGAAATTTTCTAAACCTTTATAAAGAACTCATAATGAAAATTTCTTATTTCCTACAAGGAAAGTTTCTTAACCTTCTCAAGAAAATTCTGATGTTTTTACCTTCAAAACAACTTCCTTCAGTATACTTCTTCACTCTTTTTATCTTTTGGAACTTATTTCTTCAACTTTAAATCCCTTGGATAATGATTATATATCTTCAAATATTCTCCTTTATTCATGAAAAGAACAATCCAAAAAAATTCCATTGGAACTATTATATAGGGAACCTTTACCTTTAAATTACCCATCAACTTTATAACAAACTATTAAAAACATATACAATATATAAAAATCATCATCAAATAAGAACTTTAATAACCCCCTTGGTATTTTTTTGACAATAATAGATTCTCATTAAAGTCAATTAGTTATTCCTTCTATTGAAAATTAATTCAAAGTATAATTTTTTTCCAATATATTTTTGTGAGGGGACACTTTTATCCCCCCTTAATGATCTAATTCAGAGTCCCCATTTTACGACATCTTGGGCCGAGGGAGAAAATTTCTTCACACCTTTTTTTATCCATTATTTATTTTTACAGAATAATGTATTAAATCTAAAATTCTCTAGAGAAGGAAAGAATCTCTTTTCATAAATAAAAAATATTAAAATCAACCAAATCTAAGTCTATGTGATCCATGATTGGTGTAGAAAACTAGAGTGTTTAACTTAGAAATTAAATCTTTCCATGAATTTTTTCCAAGTGATGCAAACATTTCAAAAAAATTATTGTAATGTTCTGAAGGGGTGATGGAAATGGAAAAGTGGGTGTGAATTTTATTTATTTTAAAAATAATAATCGAAGTGTAAATTTTATGAGTAGAAAATGATTGGTGAAAATATTAAACAATTCAATCACATCAATATAAGAATTGCGAGAGAAAAGAAAACGAAGGAATGTAGAATATGAACATAATAATTCCAATAGTAATTTAGATCTAAATGATCTTACTATATTTTTCTCTCCTCTCACATACTTAAAGAGATGAAACCCACTATGGTATGTACTTTTTGAAGGAGAGTGAAAACTATTAACATCTTCCATTTTCACACCCGGAGGCTTAAACCAATTCCTTGTTCATTTCTAGATTCATATAGAAACCCAACCTTTTATTGGAGAAGACCCCACCTAGAATTTTACAGTCTCAATACTAACCTATTTCCCTTTTCATGTTTAGATAGAACTCAATGTTTTATGGGTGAAAAAATAACCCAATATTTTAGAAGTGCAGATCTAACCTATAAATTTACAAGAAAAGTCAAAAAAATATTCTATGTTATGGATGAAGAGGAACCTTCCCTTCTAAGGGGACATATTAAACCCATACTCTTAGATGAGTGATCCTTCCCTTAGCTGTTTTACAAGTTAAGAAAAACCCATTCTTCTAAGAGGATATGCTAAAACCAGTATTCTCAGGGGATATACTAAACCCCGAAATACCTTTTTTTAGGGTAGTATAACCTCATGAAAATGAAAAAAGTGCGATGATACAACACAAAAAAAATTACAACATCAAGAAATAATAATTCAATTTAACTTAGTGAATAATTTTTTATGAAAATTTTGGAATTTGAATTAGGTAGTGCTCAGGCCCTTCAAGATGTTTAAATAATAAAGATAAAGAAACCATAAATTTAATTTATCAAGTAGTTGAATGATGAAGCTACAGGATTCAGTTTCAAACTATACAACACATAATAGTTAAAGTAGAGTCATATCTAAGTATATTTACAACATGTTTCAGTCTTTTTATATACCAAAATAACAACAACTACTTTCTTTAATTTAAAGGCCATAATTCTATATCATAAATTACAATATTAAAATCATCATGTGGAGGAAACTTATAATTAGATTTTATATACTATAAAAAAGAAATCCATGATATACAAATAATATTGTTTGGAAAATAAATAATATTAGTAAATATATACATAAAAGTTAATGATAAATTTATTTGTATACTACTTGAATTCATGTGAGAATAAATCTTAATATTTCAAAACAATTCTAATTTGAACTTTTCTCTTTTCCATACAGTTGTACTACTCATGTTTGTTTCCCAGATAAATGTTTCATATGTTTATACAAGAGATATGATTAATATCAATGTAAGCTCCCTCTTTATGTTATTAAAAAAACTATTTAGTGTAAACTATTATAAATTTAATACTATAGTAAATACTCTCATAATAATGAGTATTAATGTTATTGAAAAACTCCTTAAAAATATACAAGAATATCTCTTCATATTTCAACCATTTTTTATTTGAATGTCATGCTTTTAGAAATATCAGTGTAAATATCCATACATGATTAATACCATGTGAATCTCATTTAATTATTGATAAAACAATATAAAACCCATTATCATGTATTTTTTAAAATTAACGAGTAATTTTAGAATAAATAAAACACTATGAATATTCAAAATAAAATTATAGCAAATAGATTCTTAAAATATCATGTAAAACAGAGTATCTTTCAAGATTTAAGAATAACCCATAGAAAATAGAATTACAACATAGGTGAATTTGATCATGTAATAAAATTTCACTATAAAAATTATTTTCATATAAGTGAATTCACATAGGTTAATTCATGCAGTCAAATTCACATAGTTTAATTCACATAACCAAATTCATGTTGAAAAATTAACATAGATGAATTTATATAAGAAAATAGACGTAGAAAAATCCACATATCCTATACTCGGAATATCCAAATTCACATATCCAATATTCTACATAGCCGAATTCATGTATTCAATATCCATGTAGCATAATTAACATAACCTAAATTTTAAAATAAGTAAACAACCAGACTTATCAAATCTCATACTTAAATCAGACATTCTAAATGGACTAATCAGATTTTGTAACAGTTGAATTATATTTATAAAATTTCATTATCTTTCTAATTAATCAAAAATTACCTTAATATGAATTTTATATCTCATGTTAACATTAAAATACTATAGGAAAATAGTTATGAAAAACAACAGAATTCATACTGAAAACATGTAGCAAATTATAACCTAATTTAATACATTATAAAAAATTGATTTATAATTTTTTTCTTTTAATGAAATGTATATAATTTTATTATCCTACCAAATCAAAAATAATCACTCAATTTGGAGTTTTTAGCCCAAGTCATGGTCAAAATACATAAAGGAAATGAATCTAGAAATTGGACTACATGGTTCACAAATTGACCATGTGGATTTTCATTTGGATATGTGGGTTTTAAATTTGTATGTAACGTCCCGGTTCCGGAAGCCACCCAGAGGCACCACATACCCAGTTGGTCACATGGCCTCAAGCACATTTCCTTGAATTCAAGAGGTTATGGACTAGCAGTGAGGGCCTTGGGTGTGATAGTGGGGAAACTATGCCCTCATTGGAAGAGTACACAACGGAAGTAAACAACACACATATAATAGCATAAGAAGTAAACATAAATAAAAGAGTAAACAATGGAAGACTGAGATAAAGAAACAACTGGAGCATGCATATACATAAATTATTCATGATGCATATGTCTAGGAAAGCAGTCAAACAAGTCACAATTCTGGAAATACAAACAGTACTAAAAGCAATTACAAAAGAAAGATAAAAAGCTCCTCAACATTTCAAGCTTAAGCTTGGTCCCATGATCCCCAACACCACAATAAATCAAGTACCTGAAGTCAAAGGGCGCTTTCCCTTATCTATACCTACAACAATATAATCTGTTTGGGCACAAAATCATGACCCAAACAGGGTGTGAGGAAAAGTCCCAGTAGGAAACCACCCGATGATCTGTGCCTAACAGTCAGTGAATATATGACAGGTAAAAGTACAGGAAACAGTAAACTTGAAAATACTCAATAGTAAAAAATCCATAGTTTCAAGCAAATAAGTTACAAACAAGTAAAAATCTACTCAAGAAATTATAACAAATAGGTAACCCTCTGGGTAGTTCTCATAGACTATCCCCTATGGTTCAACCTACAAGTACAAGCAACCCTCTGGGAGGCACACACTGTCTCACCCCTCTGGTTCAGCTAAAGAATAGACTCTCTGGGGAAGCACTCATCGTCAATTCCCCCTATAGTCTCGTATTGTACTAAAGGTGCTCTGGGGAAGAACTCAACGTCTCATTCCCCCTGTGGCCCACATCGAGGAACTACATACACTCCAAGGAAGCACTCAACGTCAATTCCTCCTATGGTCTTACATTGTATTATAAAGACACTCTAGAGAATCCCTCATGTCCATTATCCCTATGGTATACTACACTAGGTTCCCTCAGCCCTGTGTAAAGTCAGCAAGTATCACATCGCGTAACGGACAAAGTAACCTTAAGAACTACTTGGCTAGCATTCTACAACATATCAGCATGAAAGAACAACAACAGTAAAAAGGAAACTAGACCCAACGGTCAAGACAGGCAAGACCATGCATGGAAAACACTTCCAAATCCTAACAATTAGCCCAAAACAGAATCAAAATCCTCTACTCTAGCATACAAGCAAAGCGGTAAAATCAATAGGGTTAAATGGTAAACACGCAATACCTCGTTCATGGTATTGGTGGAATTTGTACAAATACTCAAATACCTTCTACAGAAAGGCACAGACCACCTACCTCGACGTTAGGAGATCGATATACTTGAACCTTGAAGCTTTATTCTCCTTGAAACATCGTAGATCTAAGAAAATGTACAAAACATTCAACCCATGATAACTTGAGAAAGATGAGTAATTGGAAAACAAAGCTTTAGGAGAAGGAAGAGCTTAACACTGCGATTCCAACACAATCGACGACGGTCGATTCAGAGAATAGACGGAGGCTCGGGGGCTCGGAGAAGATTTTAGGCCATACTGTTTCTCTCAGATGAAGAACACCTAAAAGAAGAGAGTTCTGGGTCTAAGATGTGACCTCAGTGTGTTTAATGAAAAAAAATAAAGTACACGGTGTTTACTTTTGGAGTACACAGCGTGTACTGGCCTTTTCCGTACTCCGCTTTAGGCGGCCTCCACATCATCCCTACATGGCTGTGTGTGTGTTCATGACATGAACAACACATGGCCTCAAGTGGTATCAAAGTACACGGCGTGTACTTATAAAGTACACGACATGTACTTATAAAATTTCTAGATTTTCCTCTCTTTACTAAAAACGACCAGAAAAGAAAAACATACCTGAAAAGAAGATCCGAGTTCTTAAAAACTTCTCCCTTAATGAAATTCATCCCCGAATTTCCCTAACGTAGCGTAGAAGAAGAATCCCTGAATAGATCTGGCCACTGAGCTCGTACATCGACCTCCCTCTCCCAAGTCTCATCCTGTACTCACCAGTGCTGCCATAGAATGCATACCAGAGGAACAGACTGGCCACTGATAACCTTCATACTGTGATCGACAATCTGGATAGGATGCTCCTCAAATGACACATCCACTTCAAGCTCAACCTCCTTAGGTTGAAAGACATGAGACGAGTCTGAAAAGTAAAGTCGGAGATGAGAAATGTGGAAGACGTCATGCATAGCCCGATACCTCTGAGGTAACTGCAATTGATAGGAAAATGACCCCACTCTCTCCAACACCTCAAATGGCCCGAAGTACCTCGATGAAAGCTTACTCTGTCTCCTAATACTCTTGTTCCCCAACCTCGGTGTGATACGCAGAAAAACATGATCCCCAACCTCAAACTCCAGAGGTCGTCTCCTCTGATCAACATAAGACTTCTGACGAGACTGTGTAGTAACCATCCTCTTCTGAATCAACTCTATCTGCTCTCAGGTCTCCTGAACAAGACGAGGTCCTAGCAAAGCTGCCTCTCCTGCCTCCAACCAACATAAGGGTGATCAGCATGGCCTACTGTACAAATCCTCATAAGGTTCCATCTAAATAGTTGCTTGAAAACTATTATTGTAGGAAAACTACACAAGAGGTATATGATTCTCCCAAGAACCTCCAAAAACTAGAATGCAAGCTCAGAGAATTTCCTCAAGCACCTGAATTGTACGCTCAGACTGACCATCTTTCTAAGGATAGTATGTTGTACTGAAAAGTACCTGTGTACCCAATGCCTTCTGAAGCCCCTGTCAGACCCGAGAAGTAAAATGTGAATCCTTATCTGAAACAATGGAGTGTGGAACTCCATGTAGATGTACAATATCTCAGATGTACAAGCATACCAGCTCATCAACACTGAAGGTCTCCTTGATCGGAAGAAGTGAGAAACCTTCGTAAGCCTGCCGATGACAACCCAAAAAGCATAATTCCCTCGAGGAGACATCATCAGCCCTGTCACGAAATCCATTGTGACATCGTTCCACTTTCACTCGAAAATGGGTAACTACTGCAAAAGACCTGTTGGTCACTGATGCTCTGCTTTCACCTGCTGAAAAGTGAAACATCTCATGAAAAAACCAGCAACATATCTCTTCATACCTGGCCACCAATACTGGCAGTGTAGATCATGATACATCTTGGTGACGTCAGGATGAACTGCCCAAACCAAGGAATGAAAAATACGCATCAGCACCTCATGTATTTCTGCTGGAACCCATACACGTCCCTAGAAACTCAAGATCTCATCCTCGCTTACTGCCCATCCATGAAGAGGTTATTCTCCTGAAACGCTCTCCCGTAGGACTAGCCCTTCAGAATCTGATAGCTTCCTCATTCAAACTTGATCAAGAAGAGTAGAGGTAATAGCTACAGAAGATGGGAAATTCTATCCCTATTTTTTGTGAACCTCTAAATGCATCTCAGAGAATAGATCCATAAGGTGCCACTCACTAATGGCCTCTTGAACTACCTGAATCTGAGTTCTCCTGCTCAATGCGTCAGCCACTGCGTTGCCTTTCCCAGGTGTATAGGCAAGCTCAAAGTCAAAGGAATGAAGATACTCAACCCACCTGTGCTATATCAGATTCAGATCACGTTGAGTGAAGATGTACTTGAGAATTTTGTGGTTGGTGAAAATCACAAAATGCTCTCCTAGAAGATAATGTATCCAACAACATAGGGCATGAACAACTGCCGCCAGCTCAAGATCGTGCATCGGGTAGTTCCTCTCATGTGGCCTCAACTGTCGAGACCCGTACGCAACGACTCCATCTCCCTGCATAAGCACAAATCCCAGCCCGATACCTGAAGCATCACATTAAACAATGTATCTCTTGCACATCTCTGGCAA
This sequence comes from Viscum album, assembly GCA_963277665.1. Classification (NCBI taxonomy): domain Eukaryota; kingdom Viridiplantae; phylum Streptophyta; class Magnoliopsida; order Santalales; family Viscaceae; genus Viscum; species Viscum album. The sequence goes on along the minus strand of OY728134.1, from coordinate 594,876,628 downwards.
GACTAGTATCAGTGCTGATTTCAAATTCCCTTTCAGCTCCTGAAAGGCTGACTCACAAGAATCTGACCACAAGAACTTCACACCCTTATTAGCCAGACCTATCAGTGGTGCTGCTAAGCATGGACAGTCCTATATGAAGCATCTGTAGTATCCATCCAGCACTAGAAAACTCTGCACCTCAAAGATGTTATTCTGCTTCTCTCAGGAAACTACTGCTCTCACTTTCTCTGGGTCTACTGATACTCCTGTCTCTAAGATAACATGACCCAAGAAGTGAATCTGATCCATCTAAAAGTGGCACTTTGATAGATTAGCATATAAATGATGCTCTCTCAGTGTAATAAAAATGATCTCAATATGGGTAGCATGTTCATGTTGAGTGTGAGAGTACACCAAGATGTCATCCATGAAAACCATTATGAAGGAATCCAAGTATGGATGGAACACTCGGTTCATTAGTGCCATGAAAACTGCAAGCGCGTTCATGAGTCCGAATGACATAACCATATACTCATATAGACCATACCTGCTCCAGAAAGCTGTAAGGGGTATATCAGATGGTCTAACGCACAACTGATGATAACCGGACCTTAGATCGATCTTCTAGAACACCCAAGCTTCTTGAAGCTGATCAAATAGGTCATCAATCCTAGGAAAGGGATATCAGTTCTTGACCGTCAACTAGTTTAGCTTCTGATAATCCACACAAAGCCTAAGGGTGCTATCTACCTTCTTTGCAAATAGGACAAGCGAACCCCAAGGGGAAGTACTGGGTCGGATGAAACCCTTTGCCTACAACTCCTCCAACTGCTTCTTGAGCTCTTGAAACTCAGGTGTAGCCATCCTATAAGGAGGAATGGACACCGGTGCCACTCCTGGCATGAGATGAATAGAAAAGTCTACCTCACACTACAGAGGAAAACCTGAAACATTCTCTGGAAAGACATCCCTGAAATGATACACCACTGGAGGAAAGTCTAAATGTGAAGTCCCCTGGTCATCCAAATATAGACTGGAAATTAGGGATGCAACTCCTCCTAGTTTATGATGCTCAGGTCCTAATCGACTTTCCTAGACATCCCACTCGCCCCGATGAAGAAAATATCCACCCTCTGGTGATATGAAACTCACCCTACGATGATAGAAATCGACGAATACCAAGAAGGGGACTAACCAGTCCATTATGAGAATGACATCACAGCTCGTCATCTCTAAGACATAGAGGTCCCCTAAGAAGTGACACCCCACAACCTCAAACGGGCACTCTCTGTACTGACGTACACTAACCGTTCTAGTCCCCAACAATGTGTCTAGAGTCAAAGTATTGGTAAAGGTAAGGATGCAAAGCCCAAGGATCTCCGACACAACAATAGAGATAAAGCTATGGGAAGACCCTGTATCGAAAAGAGCAGAAGATAAAACTGAGGATACTATGATCGTACTTCGAACTATAGAGGGTTCGGGATCCTGCTTCTGCTGGGTTTGCTATACTGCAAAATCCTGACTTGTACCATAGCCCTATGATGCTGCCTGACTGCTCTGAGCTGTTCCACCCTACTGTCGCTAAAAGACTGGTGATTGACCAACCCATCCTCAACCTCCACCTCATCCAGAACGGCTGGAAGAACTCCAGTTCCCAGACTGGTGAGAAACTGGTGGCGCTGCTCCTAAACAGGGAGTCATGGATGAACCCCTATCACTAGCTGCTAGTGAGAAAACCTGATAGAAGTGCTGAAGGTGACCCACTTTACTGCAATATCGGAACTCCACTAGGTCTCCTTGGCACTTCAGCCTCATATGACCATCCCTACCACACTGATAGCATACCACCTGGCTACCCGAAGATGTGTCTCGCTGCTTCGGGTCATCGCGTGTAGACTCTATACGGTGCTTCCTACTATCAGTTGGTGAAGAACTAACTCTGGAAGCAGAACCGCCCTGACTCTAAGCTCCATAATCTCTCAGATTGCGCTCTGCAATCAGTGTCTAGTAGATGATGGAAGCGATGAATGTCATCCTGAAGATATTCACCTGTGAGCGGATCTCCCGCCTGAGACCATCCTCAGACTTCCTTGCCAAGAACAATCCATCTCCACCCTGGAGGGGTGTGAAATTCTGAAGCTTAGTGAAATGATAGGAATACTCAGTGACAGAAAGATTACCCAGCACTAGGCTCATAAACTCCCGGGCTCGGTCGGCCCTCAGGGTCTTTGGATAGAAGTAGTCATAAAAGATGTGCTGAAAATCCTCCCACGCCATAACCTACTGATGACCTGCCTGTGAGATCACATCCCACCACCTCTTGGTGGAGTCCTGTAGCATATAGGTAGTGAGCTTTACCCTCCTTTCTAGAGGTCTCTCCAGATGCTCGAAGATCATAAGCATGGCTTCTAGCCACGACTCTGCAGCCTGCGGTCCTCCTTCCCCTGAGAAGGTGGGAGGATGCTGCTGTTAGAAAACCCTCATCAAGTCTGCCATAGACGTGGCAGGAGGCAGAGATCCCTGGAAGGTCTACATCATCCTCATAAATCCCTCTATGAACTGAGCATTTTCTCTTGTGTCAGGTATAATGGCTGGTGCCAAGACTGGCATGATAGGAGGATCTGCGGAAAGTCCCTAATCATCCATATCCAGTGTCTAATCACCGTCTGGAAACTAGTTTACAACCAGAGGACGTCTCGGTGCCATGACTCTACAAGGTCAAATGCACACTTTAGATCACATCATCAAGGACTGTAAACTAGGAGCGTAAGAAGGGAACAAGAGAAATAAGGCATTCAAAATTTACATAACAAGCCTACATGGCGTGTATAAAGACTACACGACGTGTTCCCTTAAGTCATTTACATGGGCATGTACTCCTGCATAAACTAGTCATGTAACACCCCAAATACACGGTGAGTTGTCCGAACACATGACGTGTACTTGAATCCTCTTCCCTACCCGAGTCCTTCTACACCGTCTATCCACATGACTCTATTAATAAAAAACTATACGACGTGTTCAAGGAAGACATAACGTGTACTAGACATGCATTACCTGGCCCGTGTTATTAGCGACACGGCCTGACGCATGACTGACACTACACGGCGTGTTCCAGATGGACTTGGCGTGTATGAGGAAAGGTAACACTGATCCGTGTTGTTAGTTACACGGCCAACTCCACGGTTAACTATACACGACATGTTCCACGGAAAAACAACAAGAAATTGAAGGAATTCCACAAACTGTGTTGTTCGTGACATGACCAGGTACCCAGGTCATACTACACGGTGTGTAAAATTCAGACACGACATGTATGTGAAAAGATAACATGACCTGTGTTGTTCATGATGCGGCTGAGGTTCCTATTTCAGACTACACGGCGTGCTAAACTAGTACACGACGTGTTCCTACATGAATTTTTTCAACCCCGTGTTCCTACACACATAATCAGTGACACGGCTATAGACTACACAGCGTGTAACCATAAAGTACACGCCATGTATTCTGGGTTTTTCCATATAGTAGCTATAATGACACATACTTTACATACATTGTTAATACTTCAAAATTGAAGCACACTTATTACAACATATAACAAAACCAGGAAAGGACCGTATAGGTATAATGTATTTAGAAACTGGGAAACATAAACAACTGGTTCATAAAGCATCTACATTGTCTCCCATTTATTTCATCATATCTAGAGTCCCTTTTCGCATATCCTACTTAATAACCTTCCTCCTGACCTGGGGAAAGAAAACATACAAAAGGGTGAGCTCAAATGCTCAGTAAGGGTATACAAAAGAAATATCAATCACATCATATTCATAAGAACATAAAATTTTGGAAATATTAACCTGAAAAAGAGATCATAATTTCATAATATGGGATAAATCATAGTAGTGAAATGTAATCCCAATAATCATTAATTAAAACATGAAACTTTGTGGCATACACACATAATCATAGAGAATCATTTCTTAGTAGTCAAGACTCATAGCCAAGACTATCTTAGCAGAAAAAGTCCATTTCTGAACCAAGTTCACTCCTCGTTTCAGTCTTGTTTCACTGAACCGGTTTAACCTTCCATTCCAGCCATGTCTATCTCATGAGATATAAATCTTTACCCAATGCATTGGAGGGAGATATAGGTCCCACCTATCTCATAATGATACCATTCTTATGTGTGCCACAAAATCATAAATCTTACATCATTTCATAACCCATGTAATAAAAATGGGATTCTTAAACATCATGACATCATAAAACAATTCATATAATACAAAGGAATTCATAAAAATAATTCCATCACAACATATTCAAATCAATGTAATAATAGGGATAGAAACAGAAGCCTATATTATCTTAGATGGAAAATAATTTTGATAAAACACTTGAACTCCATTCTTGAGGAAAATATCCTTTCTACTTCAAAAAAATTTTCCTTTCTTAACATGTCATATAATTTTGAACTAAAAGAATTTGATTAAAAATAAACTTGAAAACTTGTAAAGGAAGCTTCATGGAAATAATGTTCTAAAAATCCATTCATGCCATATAAGTTAAAAAAAAGACATTCTTCTCGTACATTTGTCGGAAAAGTCAAAAAGTACCTTGTACGAAAAATGACAAAATATCCCTTTCATATCTTTTACTAAAAACTCACCGAAGGGTAAAATTGGATATAAAAAATTTTAGAAGGATATAAATATTACATATTGAGGAAACATGGATGTGGATGATAAATATTCCCAAGTAAATTCTGAAGTATAAACAATCTCGGATAAAAATGAGATTGCGAGATTTTCCCTTACCTTAGGTCCGATTTGCTTAGTAAGTGTCCAAACCTCCTGTATAATGATTTAAATAATGACATTGACTTATTCCAGAATCATACTTATTTTTATGATATCATAAATGGTCATATTCGTAGCTTCTTATTAGTAATATTTCATTGCTACTTGTTATTCGGGTGTTTATTACTTTTTGTTCTTATGCGTGTTTTGTCAAATAAATTATTATTCTTCTCTTTAGGATATAGATACCGAATTTACAGAATGGTATTAGTGTAATATATATCATATTCATTCATTCAATTCATTTATATAATCATTATGAAAATGAAGATCATGTAGAACGAGTCGCATCACATCGTGGAGACGGTATTCCGTACGTACGCACGAGCGATGATATCATTCCCATGATCGTGGAATTGTATTGGAGTGTATGTATACTATTTCAGAATCAACATAACATTAAAATAATCATATATAGTTATTATTTACACCATTATACCCATCCAATTAAGGTGTTGGTGGAAAATAGATTACACCACGACGTGGAGACGGTATTCCGTACGTACACACACGCGGTGATTTTGTTTTCCGTAGGATGGATAGATGGTGAAATAGGGTTGTTTCATACTTATAATAACATATCAGTATATGAGTGATAATGATGTTATTACTTCATAATGAAACAACTAAATAATAATAAGTGGAAGAAGAAATAAAGTTGAAAGAATCGGTAACGGACATTACCTCTTCTTTGAAGCGCCTCTTTGAGACCCCTTCTTAGGGCACTAAAATTGGTCTTTGAAGAAGACCAGGACCTCTAGGATGTTTATAGGGAAGTGGAGAAGATAATTTGTCATGTTTTGGCCGAGCTTGAAGGCTCAAAGTGGTGTGAGGAAGAGAGGGAAGAGGTGCCCTTTTATAAGGGAGGAGAGGGGCACCTTCGGAAAAACTAAAAATATTATTTATTATAAACTCATATTCGGTTTTAATAGCTCAAAATTGATTTATTTCGAAGCTAAGGTGGGGAGGGGTCTAAATACTCTCATCCAATATAATTTAGACAAGTTTAGGTATCTATTTTAACCTTATCATTTAGATTTAACTTTATGTTAGATAATTTAACTTTTACCGTGTCTTCTTTTTTTCTTACACTATAAGGTTTATAAACTTACTATAAAAAGCCAAAAGAACCCCAAGTTGTTTAAAATTAATATATATAACCTTATATAAGTCATGTTTCCGAACCTTAGATTTTTAGGAATAATATAACAATTAATAATATAATATTTGTTTTAAAAACTATTTTATGTCCATTTTGACACTATTTGGTAATTGATTTTTTTTGAAAATCATAACAGAAATCTTAGTTCTAAAAAGGTTAATTAAATCAATACTAACATGTCATATTAACCTATAAAATTATTTTAATTCATAAAAAGTCTCAAATTACATTTATTTGGGTATTTATAACATCAATTATGTCAATATTTCATTAATAAGATAATTACTGTATCATCACTGTGTCATAAATAAATTAAATTATTTATGGTCTAAAAATTACAAATAAAATACCATTATGTAGGAAATATTTTTATCTTTCTAATTAATATTTATAGTCTAAATTATCTTATGTATAACCCTATATTAAAAATTATTTAGTTATTAAACTTGGATTTTAACTATTTTAACCCTTCTTTAAATAAATTAATAATAAATGTCCTAATCTAATCCAAGTGGGCCTAAATGGTTATATTTTATTTCTAAGGTTGTTTTTGGTCTAATTACACTTATCCAATAGAATTAGGACATGTTTTAGGGTAATAATAATAACATTTTTACCCTTTATTTCCCTATTTACTTTTAACCGTGGTAAAAAAAAGTAAAAAGTTACTATTCACCAAAAATTATTTTCATCTCATTGAACCACATTTTAGTCCTTGATATTAACAGTGTCTCTCAGATTTTCTAAATTCCACTCACAGAAGTGGTAAAATTAAGGTTTATGTAAATTTTCAAATTCTTTTATGAGGTGGGTAAAAGACGGTGAAAAGTTCAATAAAATTTTTATATATCTAAAATTATTATAAAATGACTCCAATGAATTGAATTGAACCTATATAGGTATTATGTATCAATTTTTTCCTAAAATAAATTTAAATAAAATAAATATTTATTTAAATAAAAAGGTGGTTTTTAAATAGTAACCCAGTGTTTTCACTATTCATCAAAAATTAGAAGTTTTCAGAAAAATACCAAAATTTCACCCTAGGCTAATTTTGATATTATGAATCAAAAAATGAAGTCCAATTTGAAATATGAAATTCACAAAATTTCAAAAAGTGGTTATTACTATTCATAATGGCTAGTTTTAATGATATTTTAATAGCATATCATTGTTTAGTGAAACTCGGTATTGCGTACGACGCAAGCTATCGAGGAAGGTCGTGATTGCGTGTAAAGAAAGCTAAGCTAGTGTTGTGTGTAGTGAAAGATTTCTTTGATGATTTATATAAAAACAAAATATTTCTCATAAAAGTATCAGTTGTTACATTCTACCCCCCTTAAAATGAATTTCGCCCTCGAAATTCGTCACTTTGTAACAAACAGATGAGGATAACTCTCCATCATCATATCCTCAAGCTCCCATGTAGCTTCTTCTAATTGGTGGTTCCTCCATAAAACTTTCACCAAGCGAGTGGTCTTGTTCCGTAGGAATTTTTTGCTATGATCCAGAATCTCTATCGGTTTTTCTTCATAAGAAAGATCTTGCTCCAGCGGTACAACTTCTGAGCTGAGTACATGTGAAGGATCAGGTATGTACATTCTCAGGAGAGATAAATGGAACACATCATGAACTTGGGAGAGATTTGGTGGAAGCGCCAATCAGTAAGCAACCTTCCCAACACGATCCATTATTTAGAAAGGACGAATATATCTAGGGCTCAACTTTCCCTTCTTTCCAAATCTCATGACCCTCTTCCAGGGAGATATTCGTAAGAACACTTTATCACCAACTTCAAACTCTAGGTCTTTTCTTCAGTTGTCGGCATAACGTTTTTGTCAACTATGAGCTGCTCTAATGTGTTGTTGAATAGATCTGACCTTTTCTTCCATCTCATCAACAAGATTAGGTCCTAATAGTTTTCTTTCCCCAACTTCATCCCAACAAGTTGGTGTCCTGCATTTCTTTCCATAGAGAGCTTCATAAGGAGCCATCTGAATACCGGAGTGAAAGCTATTATTATAAGTAAATTCCACCAAAGGTAGGTGTTGATCCCAATCACCTTTGAAATCCATAGAGAAAGATCTCAACATATCTTCTAGAGTTTGAATTGTTCTCTCAGACTAACCGTCTGTCTGAGGAGGATAAGTAGTGCTGAAACTAAACTTTGTATCCAGAGTATGCTGAAGACTTCGCCAAAACATTGAGGTAAACCTCGGATCCCGATCAGATATAATGGAAAGTGATACTCGATGCAATCTTACCACTTCCTTCACATATATCCTGTCAAGCTGATCCAGAGAGAAATCCTCTCTAATAGAAATGAAGTGTGCAGACTTTGTAAGACGATCAACTATGACTCAGGTAACATTATTGCCTTTGGATGTTTTAGGAAGTCCAGTGAAAAAGTCCATAGTGATGTTTTCCCATTTCCATTCAGGTATGGGTAATAGTTATGACATCCCCTTAGACTTCTATCTCTCAACTTTAACTTGCTAACAAACCAAGCATCGAGAGACATATTCAGCAACATCTCTTTTCATGCCATCCCACCAGAAGTACTCTTTCAGGTCCCTATACATATTCGTGCTTCCAGGATGAATATAGAATGAAGAACTATGAACCTCATCCAGTAGCTCCTTCTTTAATTCTGGGATGGGAGGAACACAAACCCGATTCCTGAACTTTATTATCCCATAACAATCAAGGTTGAATTCAAGAACATTTATCACCTTCTTTTGTAACTCTACATCTTCTTTCTGTGCCTCTTTAATCTTCACATGTATATAAGGTTGAACATTCATTTGAGAAAGAGATAATTTTTCCCCTTCCATTATAATTCCAAGATCCATCCTTTGTAAATCCATAAATATTGGATCTTTTTTGATCCTCATCATGGATAAACTAGCATGGTCTTGTCGACTTAATGCATCTTCCACCTTGTTTTCTTTCCCAGAGTGGTAATGAATTGAGCAGTCGTAATCCTTAATCAGCTCCAACCATCTTCTTTGGTGCATATTCAGCTCCTTTTGTGTGAAAATATACTTTAAACTTTTATGATCAATATAAATATAACACCTTTCTCCATAAAGATAATGCCTCCAAATATTTAATGCAAAGATTACCGCAGCTAACTCCAAATCATGAGTTGGGTAATTTTGCTCATGGATTTTCAACTGTCGTGAGGCATAAGCTATCACCATATCATTTTGCATAAGAACACACCCCAGACCCTTCTTGGATGCATCACTATAGATCACAAACCTTTCTCCACTACAAGGAAGTGTGAGTACAGGTGCACTGGATAACCTTCTTTTCAACTCCTTGAAATTATCTTCACATTCCTCCGTCCACACGAACTTAACTCCTTTTCGAGTCAACCTGGTGAGTGGATTAGATAATCGTGAAAAATATTTCACAAAACGTCGGTAATATCCAGACAAGCTAAGAAAAATTTGGATCTTGGTTACTATTTTTGGTCTCAACCATCTTTCGATAACCTCTATTTTTTATGGATCCACAGATATCCCCTCTTTTGAGATTATGTGACCCAAAAATGCAACTTTTTGAAGCCAAAATTCACACTTGGTAAATTTGTCATAAAGCTTCTCCTTTCTTAGGGTCTTCAATATAATTCTCAAATGATCTTCATGTTCTTCCTTACTCTTTGAATAGACAAGAATATCGTCTATAAAGACTACCACAAAATGATTAAGATAGTCTCTAAAGACTATATTCATCAGATCCATGAAGATAGCAGAGGAATTAGTAATACCAAATGGAATCACTATAAATTCATAGTGTCCATACCTTGTACGGAAAGCTGTATTTGGTATATCCTTCCTTTTGACCCTTAATTGATGATACCCTGAACAAAGATCAATCTTGGAAAAGTATTTAGCTCCTCATAGTTTCTCAAATAAGTCATCAATGCATGGGAGAGGGTATTTGTTCTTGATAGTGATCTTTTTAAGTTCTCGATAATCAATGCAGAGTCTCATTGATCCATATTTCTTCTTAACAAATAGAACAGGTGCTCCCCAAGGTGACGCACTAGGGAATATGAATCCCTTATCAAGATTCTCTTGGAGTTGCTTCTTCAATTCCTGCAACTCAATTGGGGCCATTCTATAAGGTGTATTTGAAATAGGCAAAGCACCCGATACAAGTCTATTGAAAACTCAACTTCATGATTTGGTGGAAGACCCGAAAATTACTCCGGAAAGACATCATCAAACTCTCGTACAATGGGCATATTCTTAATCGTGAGTTTCTCACCAAACATTTGAGATAAATAACCTTCATTTAGTGGAATAAAAACCCATAAGATGGAAGAAATTTCCACTATAAGGTTATGTTCATCCTTGCATCAATAGACGATCATAGATTGATCTGGAATATGAAATGTGACTTCCCTTCTTTGGAAATTGATATGAGCTCCATATAGAGAAAGCCAATCCATGCCAAGAATCACATCAAATTCCACTATAAAAAGGATCACAAGATTTGCAGGAAGCACTTTCCCACAAACTTCAATCAGAGAAGAATTATAAACTTTTGATGCGACTGTTGTGCCATTAGGGGTTGTCACAACTAACTCAACATCTAATTGTTGAGGTAATACGGTGATACCCTTAGAAAATTCTTCAGAAATAAAAGAGTGGGTGGATCCAGAATCAAATAAAACATTTTCTACTTTAGAGTGGATGGTAAGTGTACCTTTCACCACTTTGTCATCATACTCCACATCGCTGATAGAAATTGCATGTGACTTTCCTTTGTCTTTGGCCTTAAGAGTTTGTTGACGTCGATCATCATCATCAACCCTTGGATTAGGGCATTGATTGGCATATTGCCCCATTTCCTTGCACTTGAAACATTGAAGTGTAGTAGGTTCATTTCTGTGTATCCCTTCCTTTGTTTGCATCATTAGAAATCTTCTTCCTATCATTGTGGCATTCAAATGCCTGATAACCTTCCTTTCCACATTTAAAACATTTACTTGTCCCTTTAAGACAACTCCCTCCATGTTTCTTTCCACACTTTGAGCATAAGGGAAAGCTCATCTTATTTTAGTGTGCTCTTTAGATTTCCCTTTGAATTCCATTTTCCTCTTCTTATCAAACCCATATGACTGATGGGTTACACCAATATCCATCCCAACCTTGAGATCACATCGAACAATTTCCTCGTAGCTATTGAAGTCCCTTATGGCTAACGCCCTTTGAAGACTTGGTTTTAAGCCACTAAAGAATCGATCGATCTTACTCTCCGGTTGGATAATAATACCAGAAGCGTACCTTGCAAGTATTGTAAAATTTTCTTCGTAGGTACCAACAAATTCATCATCCTTTTGCTTTAGTTCAAGAAACTCCTTCTCCATCTTTGTTCAGAGAATACGAGGGAAGTAATTATTGAAAAATAAGTTCTTGAACTCGTCCCATTCCATGGACTCAATTTCATCCCTTTTCCTCGTATTCTTAATAAGATTCCACCATTGATCGACATCACCTTCCAAACGATAAACTTCTAAGATGACTTTATCATGTTCAGAACATTGAATAACTAAAAATATCTTTTCAGTTGTACTGATCCATTGTTCAGCCACTAATGGATCAGAAGACCCGCTGAATAAAGGTGGACGCTACCTCATGAAGGATTCAACAGAATGTTGCTCATTCCTTTGCTCGTTTGGATGTTCTACATGATTCACATCTTGAGAAATTTGTGTGAGCATGGCTACAAGATTTTTCATTCCATCTCCCATAACGTTTGGTTGCTTAGGGGGACAATCATTGCATTTCCCATCGCATTCCGCATTAACACGGTTTCTTCGGGTTCCAGCCATTGACTAAAACCAAGAAGAATATTGTGAGCAACACTAATTATAATAGGAAAACCACATAATCAAGAATAAAATTTCACACTTAAGGTCTTGTCTTAGGTTTTTAATGGCCATTTCTAAAACACTAAGATTATGTTCTATTCTTAGACTTATCCTTAGGGTTCTTACTAAGGCTTTCACATCCTAGTTTCCAAAGGTTGACTATACCTTTCCTCTGATACCAACTATAATGACCAATATTTTACATACATTGTTAATACTTCAAAATTGAAGCACACTTATTACAACATATAACAAAACCAGGAAAGGACCGTATAGGTATAGTGTCTTTAGAAACTGGGAAACATAAACAACGGGTTCATAAAGCATCTACATTGTCTTCCATTTATTTCATCATATCTAGAGTCCCTTTTGGCATATCCTACTTAATAACCTTCTTCCGGACCTGGGGAAAGAAAACATACAAAAGGGTGAGCTCAAATGCTTAGTAAGGGTATACAAAAGAAATATCAATCACATCATATTCATAAGAACATAACATTTTGGAAATCTTAACCTGAAAAAGAGATCATAATTTCATAACATGGGATAAATCATAGTAGTGAAATGTAATCCCAATAATCATAACTTAAAACATGAAACTTTGTGGCATACACACATAATCATAGAGAATCATTTCTTAGTAGTCAAGACTCATGGCCAAGACTATCTTAGCTGACAAAGTCCATTTCTAAACCGAGTTCACTCCTCATTTCAGTCCTGTTTCACTGAACCGGTTTAACCTTCCATTCTAGCCATGTCTATCTCATGAGATATAAATCTTTACCCAATTCATTGGATGGAGATATAGGTACCAACCATCTCATAATGATACTATTCTTATGTGTTCCACAAAATCATAAATCATACATCATTGCATAACCCATGTAATAAAAATGGGATTCTTAAACATCGTGACATCATAAAACAATTCATATAAGACAAAGGAATTCATAAAAATAATTTCATCACAACATAATCAAATCAATGTAATAATAGGGATATAAATAGAACCCTATATTATCTTATATGGAAAATAATTTTGATAAAACACTTGAACTCCATTCTTGAGGAAAATATCCTTTCTACTTCAAAAACATTTTCCTTTCTTAACATGTAATATAATTTTGAACTAAAAGAAGTTGATTAAAAATAAACTTGAAAACTTGTAAAGGAATCCTAATGGAAATAATGTTCTAAAAATCCATTCATGCCTTATAAGTTAAAAAAAATACATTCTTCGCGTACTTTTGTCGGAAAAGTCAAAAAGTACCTCGTACGAAAAACGACAAAAGATTCCTTTCCTATCTTTTACTAAAAACTCACCGAAGGGTAAAATTGGATATAAACAATTTTATAAGGATATAAATATTACATATTGAGGAAACATGGATGTAGATGATAAATATTCCCCAGTAAATTCTGAAGTATAAACAATCTCAGATAAAAATGAGATTGCGAGATTTTCCCTTACCTTAGGTCCGATTTGATTCGTAAGTGTCCGAAAAATATGTATAATAATTTAAATAATGTCATTGACTTATTCCAGAATCATAATTATTTTTATGATATCATATATGGTCATATTCTTAGCTTCTTATTAGTAATATTTCATTGCTACTTGTTATTCGGGTGTTTATTACTTTTTGTTCTTATGCGTTTTTTGTCGAATAAATTCTTATTATTCTCTTTATGTTATAGATACCTCATTTACAGAATGGTATTAATGTAATATATATCATATTAATTCATTCAATTCATTTATATAATCATTATGCAATGAAGATCATGTAGAACGAGTCGCATCACATCGTGGAGACGGTATTCCGTACGTACGCACGAGCGATGATATCGTTCCCATGATCGTGGAATTGTATTGGAGTGTATGTATACTATTTAATAATCAATATCACTTTACAATAATCATATATAGTTATTATTTACACCATTATACCCATCCAAGTAAGGTGGTTGTGGAAAATAGATTACACCACGACGTGGAGACGGTATTCCGTACGTACGCATGCGTGGTGATTTCATTTTCTGTAGGATGGATAAATGGTGAAATAGAGTTGTTTCATACATATAATAACAGATCAGTATATTAGTGATACTGATGTTATTACTTCATAATGAAACAACTAAAGAAGAAGAAGTGGAAGAAGAAATAAAGTTGAAAGAATTGGTAACGGACATTACCTCTTATTTGAAGCGCCTCTTTGAGAACTCCTCTTAGGGCACTACAATTGGTCTTTGAAGAAGACCAGGACCTCTAGGATGTTTCTAGGGAAGTGGAGAAGAGAATTTAGCATGTTTGGGAAGATCTTGAAGGCTCAAAGTGGTGTGAGGAAGAGAGGGAGGAGGTTCCCTTTTATAAGGGAGGAGAGGGGCACCTATGGAAAAACTAAACATATTATTTTATTATAAACTCATATTCGGTTTTTAATATCTCAAAATTGATTTATTTAGAAGAAAAGGTGGGTATGGGTCTAAATACTCTAATCCAATATAATTTAGACAGGTTTAGGTATCTATTTTAACCTTGTCATTTAGATTTAACTTTAAGTTAGATAATTTAACTTTTACCGTGTCTTCTTGTTTTCTTACACTACAAGGTTAATAAACTTACTATAACAAGCCAAACGAACCCCAAGTTGTTTATTATTAATATATATAACCTTATCTAAGTCATTTGGCCTAACCTTATGTTTTTAGGAATAAAATAACAATTAATAATATAATATTGTTTTTAAAAACTATTTTATGTCCATTTTGATACTATTTGGTAATTGATTTTTGTGAAACTCATAACAGAAAGATTAGTTAGAAAAAGGTTAATTAAATCAATAATAGCATGTCATATTAACCTATAAAATTATTTTAATTCATAAAAAGTATCATATTACATTTATTTGGGTATTTATAACATCAATTATTTCAATATTTCATTAATAAGATAATTACTGCATCATCATTGTGTCATAAATAAATTAAATTATTTATTGTCTAAAAATTACAAATAAAATACCATTATGTAGTAAATCGTTTTATATTTCTAATGAATATTTATAATCGAAATTATATTATGTATAGCCCTATATTAAAAATGATTTAGTTATTAAATTTTGATTTTAACTATTTTAACCCTTCTTTAAATAAATTAATAATAAATGTACTAATCTAATACAAGTGGGCCTAAATGGTCATATTTTATTCCTAAGGTTGTTTTTGGTCGAATTACACTTATCCAATAGAATTAGGACATGTGTTACGGTAATAATAATAACATTTGTACCCTTAATTTCCTAATTTACTTTTAACCATGGTAAAAAAAAGTAAAATGTTACGATTCACCAAAAATTATTTTCATCTCATTGAACCACATTTTAGTCCTTGATATTAACCGTGTCTCTCTGATTTTCAAAATTCCACTCCCCAAAGCGGTAAAATTAAGTTTTATGTAAATTTGTAAATTCTTCTAGGAGGTGGGTAAAAGACGGTGAAAAGTTCAATAAAATTTTTATATATCTAAAATTATTATAAAATGACTCTAATGAATTGAATTGAATTTATATAGGTATTATGTATCAATTTTTTCCTAAAATAAATTTAAATAAAATAAATAGTCAATTAAATAAAAAGTGGGTTTTTAAATAGTAACCCAGTGTTTTCACTATTCATCCAAAATTGGAAGTTTTCAGAAAAATACCAAAATTTCACCCTAGGCTAATTTCGATATTTCGAATCAAAAAATGAAGTCCATTTTGAATGTTGAAATTTACAAAATTTCAAAAAGTGGTTATTACTATTCATAACGGCTAGTTTTAATAATATTTTAATAGCATATCGTTGTTTAGTGAAACTCGGTATTGCGTACGATGCAAGCTATCGAGGAAGGTCGTGATTGCATGTAAAGTAAGCCAAGCTAGTGTTGTGTGTAGTGAAGGATTCCTTTGATGATTTATGTATAAACAAAATATTTCTCATAAAAGTCTCGGGTGTTACAGTAGCCTTAGAAATTTCTCCAGAACCCATAAAACACAGAAAACCAGCGTTAAGGTGCCAAATTCTGATCCGTGAGGGCCCATACTCCCCGCGAATCGAAGCTTGGAATTTTATACAAGTTATAAGAAAGAAAACAAGGAATGATCCACCAAATTAGGGTTCATGAGGTCCCAAACACCTCAAGAATCAAAGTTTGGAATCCATCTAAAAAAATCACTATACAAACAAATTCCCTATCAAACAGAAGGGATTCTATCAAATCATCTATCACAATAGGATGCATAATGTACACAACGTCTATCACAACAACATGAAATCATTAATGCATCCTAGATGGCATGGCTAGAATGAATGGCATGTGGTTTATAACAAGTTCTATATGATGCATGAGATGACATACCCTCATCTCATCGGGTTGCAATAGAAATAGAACCGCAATAAAAACAACGACAACAACAAAAAACATGTGAATCACCCAACGGTGAAATCAAATCAACTGTAAAATTGAAAACCAGTAAAATTGAAATAAACGAGGTAGTATGGATTTTCCCTATACACGGGTTAGCTACTCCCAAGAACAGCTTATTACCAAGTACCTATTCTGTCCTATCCCTGGCTATAGGCTCTAAACAGTAAGTCAAGAGAAAAGAAACCCTATGATACCACTTTGTAATGTCCTGGTTCTGAAAGCCACCCAGAGGCGCCCCGTACCCGGTTGGTCACATGACCTCAAGCGAATTTCCCCGAACGCCAGAGGCTACTGACTAGCAGTGAGGGCCTTGGGTGTGATAGTGGGGAAACTATGCCCTCATTGGCAGAGTACACATAGGAAGTAAAAAACACACATACAATAGTGGAAGTAGTAAACATCCATACAAGAGTAAACAACTGAAGACTAAGATAAAGAAACAACTGGAGCATGAATATACATAAATGATGCATGATGAATATGTCTAGGAAAGCAGCCAAACAAGTCACAATGCTGGAAATACAAATAGTACTAAAAATAAGTACAAAATAAAGATAAATAGATCCTTAGCATCGCAAGCCTAAGCTTGGTCCCATGCTCCCCAGCTCCATAAAAAATCAAGTACCTGAAGTCAAAGGGTTCTTGACCTTATCTATACCTGCAACAATATAATCTATTTGGGCCCAAAATCATTACCCAAACAGGGTGTGAGACAAAGTCCCAGTAGGCAACCACCCGAAGATCTGTGCCTAACAGTCAGTGAATATATGGAAGGTAAAAGTACAGGAAGCAGTAAACAGGAAAATACTCAGCAACAAACAATCCACAGTTTCTAGCATATAAGTTACAAACAAGTAACTAGCTACTCAAGCAAGTAGAACAAACAGGTAAACCTCTGGGTAGTTCTCACAGCCTAACCCCTATGGTTCAACCTACAAGTACTAGCAACCCTCTGGGAGGCACAAAGAGTCTCACCCCTCTGGTTCAGCTAAAGAATAGACTCTATGGGGAAGCACTCACCGTCAATTCACCCTATAGTCTCGTATTGTACTAAATGGACTCTAGGGAATCACTCAATGTCTCATTCCCCCTGTGGCCCGCATCGATGAACTACAGTCACTCTGAGGAAGCACTCAACGTCAATCCCCCCTATGGTCTCACATCGTATTACAAAGACACTCTGGAGAAGACCTTACATCCATTCTCCCTATGGTCTACTACACTAGGTTCCCATAGCCTTGTGTAAAGTCATCAAGTATCACATCGCGTAACGGCCAAAGTAACCTTAAGAACTACTTGGATAGAATTCTACAGCATCTCAACATGAAATAATAACAGTAGTAAAAAAGGAAACTAGACCCAACGGCCCTGATAGGCAAGAACATGCATGAAAAACACTTCCAAATCATAACAATTAGCCCAAAACACAACCAAAATCATCTACTCTAACATACAAGAAAAGCAGGCAAATCAATAGGGCTAAACGGTAAACACGCAATACCCCGTTTAAGGGTATTGGTGGAATTTTCACAAATACTCAAAGAACTTCTACAGAAAGGCACAAACCACCTACCTTGAAATTAGGAGATCGATATACTTGAACCTCGAAGATTGATTCTCCTTGGAACATCGTAAATCTAAGAAAACGTACAAAAAATTCAACCCACAATAACTTGATAAAGAGGAGTAATTGGAAAACAAATATCTAGGAGAAGGAAGATCTTACCACTGCGATTCCAACGCAATCAATGACGGTCGATTCGGATAACAGACGGAGGCTCAGGGGCTCGGAGAAGATTTGAGGCCGTACGGTTTCTCTCGGACAAAGAACACCTAGAAGAAGACAGTTATGGGTTTAAGACGTGACCCCGATGCATTTAATGGGAATGTACTTTTGGAGTACACGGCGTGTACTCACCTTTTCCGTACTCCGCTTTAGGCGGCCTCTACATCATCCCTACATGGCCGCGTGTGTGGTTATGACATGGATAGCACACGACCTCGAGTGGTATCAAAGTACACAGCATGTACTTATAAAGTACAGGGTGCGTACTTAGAAAATTTCTAGATTTTCCTCTTTTTACCAAAAATGACCAGAAAAGAAAAACATACCTGAAAAGAAGTTCCAGGTTCTTATATTTTATATGTGGGAAAAATACATTGGCTATGTGGGAATAATAAAAAACATATATAAATGACATTTCATGGTCTGAAATGACATATTTATCCAAGTAACACTTTATGAAACTTATAGAACATGTTACGAAAAATCAAAAAATAAAATCTAAAGATATTTTAAGTAAAGAAATATAATAATCAAAGGAAAATATACCTTAATAAATATATAAGATAAAAAATAAAGATAACACTTAATAATGTTATGATAAAATATAATTACACTAATCAATGTAATAAGGATTATGTTAAAGGGAATAAAACATGAAATTTTTTGTAATTATCAAAACATGAAGTGGTTCAAGGAGCCACTCAACATTCTCTCCCTTTTTAATAATTACAAAACCAAGTAAAATTTCAATACTTCTCCCCCATTTTGAAATTATCAAAAAGATAAATTTTCAGTAAATAAATTACCTCTTTGAAATGAAAATGATTATCCACCTATTATAGTATTAATCTCCCTTAGGTTAATAGTGAAAAATTAACACCCCATAAATTTAAGAATGCATGAAAAATGAAAACACACTGTATTTTAAAAGCATATGTTTCAAGATAAAATTACATAAAAATGAATATAAATGTTTTATAAAACTTTCTTAAAATTGGATATCTCATGAAAAGTTACAAGGAGCCACCATAAAGTCTTATATTTTAAGAATAGTGAGTTGAATACAGTGATAATATTTTAAAATATGTTTGTGAAAAACAATGAGAAACCCTTAAAAATGTAACCTTTTACGCAAAGTGAAAGCTTAAATAGTAATTAGATAGGAAATATTACCTATGAGAAAAATTAAAATCATAAAAAATGTATAGAAATTAAAAATAGTAAAAAGAAAAATAGATTCCATATTACCACAGATTTCATGTAAATATAAAAATTTAATCATATAAACACTATCAAACTCCCCTTGAATTTGGGAATTAAATATGAAACATGACTATTCATTCTTGATATTTTTAAAAAAGATTTTATAAATTGATATCTGCATTTTCTAATAATACACAACTGATTATATTTAATTATAAAACACTTAAACTTCTTTTAATTTATCATGATATACACGAAAGTATGTATTTAATATTTAAAAATTCCCAAAAAAAAAATACAAGTCAAATTCTATCTTGATTGAAATAGAATTAATACAAGAATACTTTTCAACAAAAAAATTATAATTGAAATAAGGTTTTATCCCCCTTAAACGATGAATTATATGTATATCAATTAAAATAATATGAATTTGAAATGAAAACTTCTAACTAAATTATAGATACATTATCATTAATAAGAAGTTTAGTTTATACATAAATTGAATTCTATCCTAGAAAAAATAGTGAAAAAACATTTTAAGAACACATATTTAACTTGATAAAACAGATTTAATTTTTCTAAAACTATACATTTGTGAATCTTGAAAACATATTATACAAATTAAAATAATTCCAATTAAATTAAACTTATTTTAAAAATTGAATTAAAAATATGTAAAATGAACATTTAAAAATTTGAAAAGTAAGGAATAAATTTAAAAATAAGAAACAAGTGTTTATTATCCCTTAATTTCAGTTTCCTTCTTTCCAAAAAAACATGTTAATGCACATTTTGAAATTTCATAAATAATATATATTTATTATTTAAATTAGATTAAATATTTTGAAAAAAATGCATATAAAACAATATATAACATGTTTTAATAACTGAAATGTCTAATATGAACATAGATTAAATAATAAGAGTAACCTCCCCTAAATTGATGTTTTTTTTCTAAATGAAAATATCAAATTAGTATAAGCAGAATTTTAATTACAATAGTGAAATATCCTCCAAAAAACATACATTATAGTTACAAGAAGCCACAAAATATGTTATAAAATATTCAAAGAATTTTTAAAGTAACAAAATCATAATATCATAAAAATAAACCAAAATTTAAAACACAAATATCATATTCATTATCCATATAAAAAATAAAATTCAATAGCATGAAATATAAATACAATTTATTCACATTTACAGACCAAAATAAAAGTGAAATATTGAAGTACATGGTGGAATCCAAAAAAGATAAAATGTATTATTTCATAGCCAAAATAAAATACCAAAGCTTATAATGCTGATGAAAACATGCTAAGGATAAAACTATAATGACATGCATATTGAAAAAAATAATATCAAACTAAATAGATATTACTTAGGTTTAAGGAATGTTTTTTTTAAATTTAAATAAATATTATAAGGTGACCAAGTAGTAGAAGATTTAAATAGTTTGGACTTGAAATAATATTTATATATAAAATTCCTTTTATAACTATAACAACCTATAATTTTATCAATAGAATTTACCTTATCAAAATATTACTATGTTACATTTAGTAATATAATATTATATAATTCCCATGTACCATGTGATGGAACCAATAAAATTTTATTATAATAATTTAAACATTAAATTTAGAGAAAAAATATGGCCATATGAATTGAAAGTATCACAATGGGAAAATAAAAAAAATGAATATAAAAATTTGGATATGCTCGATCCACTAGAATAATCACACTCATGAACAACACTATAGAAATGAAGTTGAATATTGGTAATGAAATATCCATTTTGAAAATTAGAATATATATAAACTTGTGAAAAAATAGAAGTAAATGAAGAATGAATGAAATGATAAGTAGTTACAGGAATTAGGGCGTAACACCCCAAGATTTCATAGTAAGTTATTTTCTTTAAGGTAATTCAGTAGTTTGCGCTACACGCAACACCGAGTTTGAGCGCACCATGACTTACCAAACTAGCCATTAAAAAAGAAGTTATGAATATTATTAACTACAATTTTAATTTTATATACTCTATATAATTTTAACATACATATTATGTGTTTCATAGACAAAATATAAGAACAAATTAAATTTTTCAGATAAAAGAAGTATTTTTCAAAAAATGCAATTTTACCACCTTTTAATGATGATCACTTTTTAAATCCAATATTTGACACTTTTATATATTCAATTTGATAAAATAATATTCTTTTTTAGAAGAAGGACATAAAAATTTAATTTGGATAAATTTTCGGTGCTTTTCTGATAACTTTCATATTTTGATGAATAGTGAAAAAAACTAAATTTTAATTGAAATTTTTTTTAATCAAAATAATTTATAGTGATAAATTATAAATTTGAATGGTTTTTAAGTATAATTAGATTATATTTTTTTTCATTTAATCTAATGTTGGTCAGTGGAAGTAATTTTACATTTAAAGTGGATATAAACACATATCAATCTTTTAAAGTTTTTACTTCTCAAAAAACCACTTTCTAGTTTTGACAACGAGAATAATTTTTTAAAATAATTAACAAAAATTATATGTTTTGAATTTGGTAAAATAGAAATTATTTTTGAATTTGGAATATCAAAATTAGCTTTGGGAGATTTTTTGGTATTTTTCTAAAAACTTTCAATTTTTGATGAATATTGAAAAACACGACGTTATTATTTAAAGCCAACTTTTTATTTAAATAATTATTTTTAATTTAAATTTATTTTAAATTCAAAATAGATACATAATACCTATATTATTTTAATGTAATTCATTGATGTCATTTAATAATAAGACTAGATATATAAAATTTTATTGAACTTTTTACCGTCTCTTACCCACCTTCTAGGAACATTTGAAAATTTGCATAAAACATAATTTTACCTATTTTGTGAATTAAATTTCAAAAATCTGAGAGACAAGGTTGACTTAAGTAAGTAAAATTTGGCTCAATAGGATGAAAATAATTTTTGGGGAATAGTAACTTTTGAATTTTATTTACCACATTTAAAAGTAAATAGGGCAATTAAAGGTAAATATGACATTATAATTACCCTAAAACAAGTCATAATTATATTGAATAAGTGTTTAGGACAAAAATATGATCCTTTTTTATTGAATTGGATTAGATTAAGACATTTATTATATTTTATTTAAAGAAGAGTTAAAAGTGTTTAATTCAAAGTTTAATAACTAAAACATTTTTAATATAGGGTTACACGTGAGATAAATTAAAGAATAAATATTCATTAGAAATGTAAAAATATTTACTACATAATTTTATATTATTTATAATTTTTAGACATTAAATAATTAAATTTATTTATTACAAAATGATGATGCAATAATTACCATATTAATGAAAGACTAAACTAATTGATGTAATAAATATTAAAATAAATGTAAATTGACACTTTTGATGAATTACACTAATTTTATATGTTAATAAGACGTTTTAGGGGTGATTTAATGTATTTTTTTAAAATTAATAAAGTTTATTTAACTTTTACAAAAACCAAATACTAAATAGTGTCAAAATTAACATAAATGAGTTTTTAAAAAAAAATACTATATTATTAAATGATATAATATTCCTAAAAGTATAAGGTTCATCCAAAGAACTTATATAATGATATATATGTCATTAATGAACCACTTGAGGTTATCTTGTCATTTTATAGTATGTTTATTAACCATGTAATATAAAAATACAGGAAGACATGGTAAAAGTTAAACTATTTAACTAAGAATTAAATCTAAAAGATAAGGTTAATATGTTTACATAAACTTGTCTAAAACCTATTGTTGGAGAATATTTCGACCCATACCCACCTTATCCTTGAATTATATCCATTTTGATCCATTATAAACCGAAAATTATTTTATAATAAAATAATATTTCAAGCTTTTCCTAAAGTGACCCTCACCTCTCTTATAAAAGGGTACTTCCCCTTCTCTTAAATTCACACATCAAAATCCATTTAGATCAGACAAAACCTGCTCAAATATCCTCCCAAATACCCTAACTTCAACCTAGATTTATTACTTTGATCATAAAGACAGCCTAATGAGCCCTTTTGATCAAATCAAAAGGAAGCACCCGAAGAAGAGTTAATAATTTCACCACCTCTTTCAAAGTTCTTTTCTTCTTCCACTTCCTATTTCTTTGTTTTTTCCATACCAAAATAATAAATATAGTACCTTATACATACTTTTATGTTATTATATATATGTTATAACCATATTCATTGTTCTATCAATCCTATGAATGACAAAGTCACCATACGTGCGTACGTACAGCTTACCGTCTCCACATCGTGGTGTAGTTTATTATTCAACACTTCATTATTTGGATGGGTATAATAATGCGTATAATTGATATAAATATTAAATATAACATGTTAATGATTCTGAATTTATGATATACCATCCAATTACATACTATTTCATCATCAATAGAATGATATTGTCTCTCGTGCGTACGTACGGATAACCGTCTCCACGAACACGATGAGATTCATTTCCCATCGTAACCATTCAAGAATAATTTTCATTTAATGATTTAAAATAATGATTAAAAACTGAATATAATTCTGGATATAAATGAAATACATCCTATTAATGAAAAACATGACTTACGTGAGTAAACATATAAAGGAAAACGAATCAGTTAACACATGAAAGAATTTTACTACTGAAATATTATTAACAAAGCAATGTTAGAAGATATTATATGATATAATATTTATGTATATGGTTATTTTATAATTTAATAACAATTATTTAACTATTATACCGATGGTTAACATACCCTTGACTAAGGAAATGTACAAGGTAAGGGGTTTTCATCTCACTTTTTATTCCCGTGAGATTCGTGCTATATTTTCTACTATTTTATTTTGTATGGTATATGTACTGCCCATGATTGTATTATTTATGTAATATAATTTAATTTATGGGTATTTACGTCTTTGTTTTATGATCCTTATTTCATTAGGTGTATGTTTTGTAAGTTACCAAATTTACAAGGGAATTTCTAATTTCAATTTCCACTCATTGGGTTTTATACACACTTTATTGATTATTTTACTCCAAGATTATGTGTGAAGTCACTATTTATTTATTTATGTAATAATTTACACTCCCATTTGTGTGAATATAATTTTTATACACATAATAACTCCATTTATAAATTCTCAATTCATTGATGTAAACTTGTTAAGGGTAATCTTAACTCAATTTCCATTCATTGAGTTAAACATCCAAAGTCATTGGTTTTGTTTTTTACAAGAATATGTGTGAATGTCCTATGATATATTTACACTAAATATCCAATAATATTTAGTGTATTTATATTTTTCACAAATAATTATTTTATTGAGTTATCCTTAATCTAATGATACTGTCTTTATTAGGGATTTTGCCTTTATTTACATTCCATTGGGACTTCTTTGTTGTTATGCGCCAATTCAATTTTATATGGTGTATATAATATACTTTGACATATTATATCATGAATACCTTTATTTTATTGATATTATAATGTTTTGATTAATGTTATTCCTCAATTATTTGTATTCAAGTGCCTCTCATTTGGTTAGGAACTCTTTGACTAAAATATCATTTTAAATATTTATTCTTCTAAATATTTCTCATTAATATCCATGTTTTAAAAATGGTTTTAAGGATTTATTTATATTGACATGAACTTTTTGAAATTAAAATTCCTTTCAAAAGTTTCAAAGTGGTATGTGACACTTTGATTCAAAAATATCTTTCAAATGACATCTTTGATAAATAGTGAAACTTTTAAATGTTTTCAAGAAATGAGAATATTTCTACTGATTATTTTCATCTATGTAAATATTATTCACTGTATTTTATTCTTGATTGTGGTAGATTTATTATAATACAATCTTCCATATTGTATTTAACGAGTTATGTTTGATTGTGGATGTGATATTTTTATACCATTCATGGTTTTTGGTTAAAATATTGACATTTCTTATGCTAGTTTTAATATAAATGTTTATATTATGCTTCAACCTTTTCATATTAAGAATGAATTATAATTAGTATGTGATGGGTGGAGCCCTCTATTTCTCATAGATGCATCGATAGGTCTAATGATACAAACTAGTGTCTTGACACGAGGCCTTGAAAAATCTTATTTGTAGTCTTGGCACAAGGCATTGACTATGTGGTTATGATATCCGACATTATGAATTCCATCATTATGAAATTAGCTGTTGATATTACATGTGATTATTCGATTAGTAGAATATCCATGTGAATAATTAGTTGGAATTATTTGATTTATATTTTCCATATTATACTGAAGTTTAGGTTTAAAGGTCTTGTGTTTTAGTCTTATACATTGCCAAAAATGTTTATGATTATTTATTAAAGTTACGCTATATTGTTATCCTTAATGATCATCTAAGCTCACCCCTTTATTATGTTTTCTTTTTCCCAGGATGTGATGAAGTATATTATGATTGACCTGCAGGGATAGGCTAATGGATATGAGTGTGTTAAAAGGGGACACAATGTTGTTGCTTCTTTATTTCATAATATAATGTAAAAATTATGTATGTATCTAGTACTTCCAAGGCTACTAAACTAATCGTCCTTTCGAGACTTAATGTCTTTTGATCATGGAAATGTTATGTAATAATGCACCAACTCTAGGTAACTAGGGTCGGGGTGTTATAGTTGGTATCATAGGGAGTTTAGTACAAACCTTGGAAGTTATATTTAGTAAAACTCTCATTAGAGAACATTACCATAAGATAGACTTTGAGGATTAGTAAAAATTAACTTCCTAGAATTTTTTTAATGTGGATATTTTTTGAATTTTCCAAGAAATACACCCATTTCTAGATACGAGCAGGTAGAGGAAGATCTGGAAGAAATGTATCTAGGGGTAAAACCCGAAAACACCACTTTGAGCTAGACTTGAACTGGAATTGGTGCCCGATAATGAGCCTTTCTGCACTCTTGGTTATGAAACTCTCAAGAGATATGCTTAGGATAATTCACATTTTCTTTAAAAAATTATTTGAAGTATTTTTATATGAGATGATAATAAATAACCTTGGTTAATCCTAAGGTGTTTTATATTGAAAATAAGGTGTCATGATATTCTCTAAATGATTTTATGACTATTGTTACTCACACTATACTTTCGGGTTTTAGTCAATGGTTGGATTCTAAGGAAGTCATAACAACATTGAACATGATGTAAAATGTGGGAATTATGGTGGAAATGAGAAACTAAATTGAATTTTGATAGGTACAAAAGATATCATGTTCATGACGAAGCAGGTTTCCAAAAATATGATCAACAAAATTTACACTTACCTACTCCCAAAGAAAGGTGGAGAATGATAAGAGATCCAGTAGTGGAGACTATGGAGAAAATAATGCTTAATTTCCATCATACAGGAAACGTGGAAGGACATACCCAGGAATATGTATCAATGGAATAAAGAAATGATTTATGTGTGGGAAAGAATGACATAATGTAAATAATTTCCAAGGAAAAATGAAGGGTACTATGGATGAAAATAAAAATGATCCTAAGAATCCATTTACAGTAATTTTCTATAAATGTAGTAGACCTGATCATTACCCTAATTAATGCTCTATTCTATAGGATATCCACTTGGTCAATGAAGAACCTATGTGGAAATAAATTGATGGAGAAATGTTTTAAAGTTTTAATTCTCTTTGTTGATGGGATTTATTTGGAATAATTTTCTCTTGTATGTGTAACCTTTTAGTTTTTTATGTGAAAATTCTATTTGAGGAAGAATTATATTTTCTTTTGTGGATATAGTTATAAAGAACCATTTGGGTTTATATGATCCTTGAATTTGAGGTAATTACATGTTATCGATTTTTGGGATAAAAATGTATGGTATGAGATAACATTTGTGGTTAAATTATGTTATGGTTATTTTGTGGAATTTATCTCATTTTAAGAATGTTATAAAATATAGGTTTTGAAAATGGAAAACCCATAGATCATGTGACAAACCATCATGTCAGATAAAGCTATGGGAATCAGACCCATAACCAAAGTACGACTGGGATTTATCACCGACCACTGGACTACATGAAGTCCCTGGTTAGTGTGACTAATTCTTTTTAGTTAAATAATTTTATTGATCAATAACAAGTTGATTTGAGATCTTATGTTTTATCAAATGGATATCCTTAGTATAGGAAAATTATTTGGTGATTAAGTGAAAAATGTTATTTTGGAACACATTCGCTCTGTTGGGAACACTATATGCCTAGGGAAAATAGAATACTATTGGATTTAATTTGAGGAGTAATGGTGATTTTTTATTTTGGAAGAATCTATGTTTTTTATAGAGATTCAGGTTATTAATGGAAATGATTAACCTATCATATAGAATATATGATTTTGTTAATTACACTTCAGTATGATACTTTAAGAGTAGTTGATGTTATTTGGAGATAAATGTTAAGATTTACTATGAAAGACTATGTGATTAAATTCTTCTGAGTTTTGGATTTCAATCTTAGTTTGGATTATATTGAAGGATTTTAAGGACAATTGTATATTGAATAGTCTTTATTGAACTTTGGGTATTGTTTGTTTAATTTTGGAAATTAAGATTAGTATTTCTTTCTAAAATGGATTATCCATCTTGGGGATCATATGATCTTGTACTAACCATTTTGGTTTTGGGTAATCTCTAAAGACAAGGAAAATATATAGTTCATCCTTTGTGGATTAAGTGAATCTCTAGAAGTTGATTCTAGTACTTCAGGTGTGACCAAGTCATCATGAATACTCAACGTTTAGAGAAAATATGAGTTAGTGGTAGAAATTTATTAAAGGATGAAACTCTACTTGAAAAGTAAGTATATATCTTTATATTCTTAGTTAATATCATAAATAGATTCCTCAACTTTATTAAATGGAACTTAAAATAAAAAACGTTGTCTGTTTGTGCGAGCGACAGGGTGCTCCAGGAGGCGTGTCTTGTGGAGGCCTTCCCCTTGGTGGTTGTTCTTCTGTTTGGTTCTTATGTTTCAAGGTGTTTACGGTTTTTCCTTTGGCGATGCCGACGGTGGTGCAACAAGTTTTTCGAGACTGTGGGTTATTCTCATCTGTGAGATTCAGGTATGGATTTTCAAGATGGTGGCTTCATCGGCCCGGGTTGGCGGTTCCGTTGTGGAAGTGATTCTCTGTTTCGACCCTCCCTGATTATTGCTGCTCTGGCTTCCGGTTCCGGTGCTACTTTCCTAGTTGGTTTGCAGCGGTAGTTTCACGGGGGCTTTGGGATGTGCAGATCGACCGATGGTTCTCCGGGAGGCGCGTCCTATAAAAACTTCATCTCAGGATGCGGTGGTGTTTGTTGTTTGCTGTATTCGATATATTTCGGTTTCATCTCAAGATTCTTGGTTTGGATTGGGTTTCTGGCACGGTCGTCGCTTGTTGTTGAGGTCCCGGTCCTTCAAATCTTCCCTGGATTCAGCATTCCACCACTACTCTCCTAGTCGGTCTAGAGAGTTTGTTTTCAAGAAGCTTTGGGATGTGATACTCAAGCGGCCTTCGGAGTTTAAGGCGTCTCATCCTCATCAGTTTTGGTCCTTTGTTCTGACTTTTGACACCAATGGTGATTTTGTGATGAAGTCGACGTGTTCCTTTCGATGGCATCTTTGTTGCTACTCGGTCATGTTGAAGGCGTTTTGTGTTTTGTGATCGATGTTTCTATTTTTCTCAATTTTCTGGTGTGGTGACGATGAAGGTTTTACAACAACGGAGTAGGTGTAGTAGTGGTGGGATGTTTCACTGGTTTTCTATGGCTAGCGGACTCAAGATGCGATGGTGTGATGACAACTACTATGTTGTGATAATGACACCGTCAGAGTGTTTACTGGCGGTTTCATGATTTGTAGGATTAGGTTCCCTCGGTGGTGCCTTTTGTTCGATTTCAATTTGGTATTTATCACAATTTATTGTATCGGTATTGCGTGGGATTAGGTTTCCTCAGCGGTGTATTTTGTTTGAATTTTGAATTTGTATTGCGCGGGATTAGGTTTTCCCAGTGGTGTCTTTTGTTTGAATTTTGAATTTGTATGGGGTATGGGTCTTGCGTGGTTCCCACTTTTCCCTAAAGTGGTTTTTATGAAAATAAAAAAGAAAATTGATTTGGTTATCTCGGGTGACCTTTTACATCTCTTTCTTTCTTTTAAAGTGATAGTTTTATGGACTCTTTTTCCGATATGGGAATTTCAATGAAGTTCTCAAGCTGAATTTTAAAATTGTGAGGATGAAATTTCCAAAATGGGGGAAGAATGTAACACCCAAAGATTTCATAGTAAGTTATTTTCTTTAAAGTAATTAAATAGCTTGAACTACACGCAACACCGAGTTTGAGTGCACCATGACTTACGAAACTAGCCGTTCAAAAAGAAGTTATTAATAATATTAACTATATTTTGAATTTTATATACTCCATATAATTTTAACATCCATATTATCTGTTTCTTAGACATAATATAAGAACACATTCAATTTTTTAGATAAAAGAAGTATTTTTCAAAAAATAATTTATAGTGACAAATTATAAATTTGAATGGTTTTTAAGTATAATTAGATTATATTTTTATCATTTAATCCAATATTGTTTATTTTAAGTGTAACGCCCCGACCCCAGCTACCCAGAGTCGGTGCATTACTTCGTAACATTGGCATGATCACAAAAGATCAAGTCTCGAAAGACCGATTAGTTTAGTAGCCTTGGAAACACTAGATACATTCATAAGTCTTTCATTACATCAAAAAGTAAACAAACTACAATAACATGGTCTTAATAGTCCACAATCATATCCCTTTCTGACTACCCCTGTAGGTCATTCATAAAATACTTCTTCACATCCTGGAAAATATTAAAACATTGAAAGGGGTGAGCTCAGATGCTCAGTAAGGATAACAATAATGCGGAAGCTTTCATAAATAAACATTAACATTTAAGGCAATGTATAACTAAAACAAAAGCCTTTTAAACATGAACTTCAACATAATATGGCAAAAGTAAAATGAGATAATGCCATTTACATGGATATTCTACTGGTCGAATAATCACATGCAATATCAATAACCACTTTCATAATGATGGAATGCATAATGCCAGACTATCATAACCACGTAGCCAAGGCCTCGTGCCAAGACCACAAATAAGATTTTGTCAAGGCCTCGTGCCAAGACACTAGTTTGTCTCATGAGACCTGCCGATGCATCGAGGAGCTATAGCGGGCTCCACCCGTCACTTATTAAGTCCAATTCATTCCTCATATGAATAGGTTTAAACATATCATAAAACATAACATAATCGTATCACATAAAACATGAATAAAGGAAACATAACATTTCCACATTTCAATCACAAGATATCAATACAACTCATTGATATAATAAAAACGTTTTCAAAACCATTTTCAAAACCAAAATAAAAGAAAGTTAAAACTTTGTATTTATTTTTCATTAAAAAAGTGATGTCTTGTAGAGGAAGCCGAAACTCAAATAATGGTCACGGCGGCGGAGAAGTCATTGTCGCCGCATAAGTACGGAAATAAAAACATTCCCTTTTTTCGTTTAGTAAAACGCTTCGTATAAAAAAGATTCATTTTGAATAAACGTAAAAGTCAAAGGGGTTTATACACCGTATAAAAGAAAGTTTTGTATAAAACCAAATATGCCTCAATGAAAGGGGATTGAGACGAAGTCCTTAAAAAGATCATTTTTTAAATAAAGCACATCTATAATGTGTATTCACTATAAGTACACATAAATAATGTACAAATAAAATATAGGACATAATAATATCATGACATAATTTGAAAGTAGGAGATTAACCCAAAGAATGGAAGTTGGGTTAAGAAGTTCCCTTACCTCATGTCCGACTTGACTCAACCGTTCTTTAACCTCCTGAATAATAAACTAGAGTTAATATCTACCTTATTAAGAACCATTTTCAATTTCATTATCCTTTTTATATCACTTATTACAATGTTATGAACGTTATGTAATTATTTAAGTTAATAACGGTCGTTTTGTCGATCTTTGGTACTTGTGTCAACAATACCTTCTTATAATTACAAGTTGTTCATGTGGTGAAATATCCATTATATCCAGAATTATATTCATGACGTAGATATCATATATATCATATATATCCCGTATATAAATTCATTCATAATATTACGTAACATTTAGAGGTAAGAAATGAAATGCACCGTTCATGGAGACGGTAAGCCGTACGTACGCATGAACGCTACTTTCATTTCTATTTCGTATTTAATGTAATGAAATCATAATTATATAAAGGTATAATATAGTTCCAGTATAATATCATATATAATATCATTTACTCCATCCTTTATACATCCCACATATGACATTAACGATTCACATCACTTTGAGGGGGCGGTAGTCCGCACTTCCTAAAATGAGATTATCGCGTTTTACCCATAATGGAAATCATAAAGTATTCCATAAATGAGAAATACAGAAGAATAATTAAAACATAAACATATTATATATCATATATAAAAATAGTGACATCTTAATGGCCACCTTTAAAGGTGTTATATGAGTGTTGAACAATCAACGTTTCGTGAGGCAGAAATTCGCCATCCACAGAAACCGTATGTTCATTAACCTTTAGATGTATGTGTGTATAAGTGTAGCTCGAATACTTATTATAAAAACATCCTAGTATATTGAGTATACTGGTGTTGTTACAAAAGAAATGAATAAAAAGAGTTTAGGGGGTTTGAGAAGAAAAATAAAACAAAACAACATTAGAGAAGACATTACCTCAAAATCGGGTAACTCTTTTTGATTTGAGCCCAAAGGCTTCCTTGAGAAGAATTCTGCCCAAAGTGAGGCTTCTAGGAGTAAGAGGGGGAAGTTGGGAGAGTATTTGGGCAGAGGTTGGCCGAGCCAAATGGCTTGAAAGTGTAAATGATGTGGGAGAGGTGGGGGCCTTTTATAAGTGGAGAGGAGGGGCACTTTTAGAAAGATTGAGATGTTACATTATTTCACAATGCT
The DNA here is from genome assembly GCA_963277665.1 of Viscum album. NCBI lineage: Eukaryota > Viridiplantae > Streptophyta > Magnoliopsida > Santalales > Viscaceae > Viscum > Viscum album. Next base: position 594,844,171 of record OY728134.1, on the reverse strand, counting down.
TTTCGGATTCTAAAGGTCCCACAATTATGTAATTCGAGGATAAGGTGATAAGGTTTCGAAATATCCTCATCCAATAGGCTTTGGACAAGTGTATGCCTTGGATTTTTCATTATCTTCTCATTTTATTTAAATCGTTAAATAATGAGGTCATCGCTGCATCATAATGATGTCATAAATAATTTAATTTATTTAATGTCTAAAAATTATAAAAAAACTACTATGATGTAGGAAATCTTTTTAGATTTATAATGAATATTTATAGTCAAAATTTGGACTTGTGTAACCCCACTTAAAAACTATTTTAGTAAAATAACTCATGTTTGTGTCAATTTAATTTTAACATTAAATAAATATATATTAATGTCATTTTCCAACTAAAGTGGCTCCATGGGGTCCCCAAGTTGACCCATGGGTTGTCTTGGTCGGCCATGACTCATCCAATAGGAGTAGGACAAGTGTCATGCTCATCTAATATTATTAAAACATTATTTGTACCTTAAACTACACTAATTACCTCTAATCGCGATTAAGAACTTAAAAGTTACTATTCACCAAAAAATTATTTTAATCTCATTGAAACACATTTTAATTCTTAATGAAAACCATGTATGTCGGATTTTTTAAAATCAAATCACAGAAGTGGTAATATTTCATTTAAACGAAAAATCAGTTATTTAACTACCACTTAGTGGTTTCACTATTCATCAAAATTGAAGTTTTTCAGAACAAAGCCAAAATTTCACCCTAAGCTATAATTGATATTCCGAATTCAAAAATGATGTCTATTTTACAAAATTCCAAACATATAAGTTGCATTAATTAATTTTATAATTAATTCCCGCTGTTACGACAAATAGCGTGTTTTTAAGAAACAAATTATATCAAAAGATTGGCAATTGTTTATGTCCAATTTCAATGTTAAATTAATTCTAATGACCACCATTGGATAAAATGGTAAAAATATATTCTAATTATACTTTAAGACCACTAAATAGTATAATTTATCACAATAAATTATTTTGATTAAAAAACTTGTTTTAAGTATTTATCACTATTCATAAAAAATTAGAAGTTCTCAGAAAAATACCAAAAATTCAACATAGGCTAATTTCGATATTCCGAATCCAAAAATGAAGTCCATTTTGAAATATAAAATTTCTATAATTTTAAAAAGTGGTTATTACTATTCATAACGGATACTTTGATTAGTCGCGGTGTTTTAGAACTCGAAGTTGCGTACAATGCAAGCTATTGCATTATTGAATGAGAAGCGTATCATGGAAGATCGGGGTGTTACATTCTCCCCTCCTTCAATAAATTGCGTTCTCGCAATTTGAAAATTTTCTTTGAAAATAAAAGGTTGAAAATAGAAAATACCTTTGCGGAAAACCCACATCGAAAATGAGGTTAATAAAATTTATCCTTAATAAGAGGGAAATGGAAATAAGAAAGTCACCACCAAATTATGATCTTGATAAGGAGAACATTGGTGGCAATTAGAGACATATAATTGGAGGAAAAACGTAAATATTTGTAGGGAGTGATTGAGGTCATCAATCACAATAAACTGTCAAATTGAGGGCCTCAAAGCCTTCAATCTATGTTGATTTAAAATATCATCAGTTCAACAAGACATAAGGTATTAGGATAACACATTTTTTTGTTTTAATATCCCTTTACTAATGTTTAAGAATTAATTTATTCATTGAATAACAGATAGGTATATATATATTTATGCTTGACAATTAGAGTTTCAACCTTCAACTCACCTTTCACTCAAAAAGATAATAGAACCCAAAAATATAATACTTATCCTAATTGTATAAGGTTCCAAATGTTAACACATACCATTTAGATTAGTAAAATTATTTTGTAATAACCAGGGACTTCCAGTAGGATAGTGGTAGGAAATAAAGGCCTGTCGCACTATGGTTGTGGGTTCGATTCCTGCAGCTTTGTCCGACACGACGGGTTATGCCCCACCCTGCAGGTTGTCCTTTTCCTAAAACTATAATATTCCAAAAATAATCTTCAAAAATGTTTTAACCTTAAACAACACTATCCAAAGATCAACTTAATCCATTCCAACCTTTATAGTTATCCAAAATACTTCTGTCCAACTCATAGTCCAAATTTTATAAGGAAGGTAAACATAATGAAGATCCTTTTTTCCATGTAACAACATGTGAACACCTTCATCATGTATTCTTTTTAAACATAATGAATTACCATGATCCCTTATTCCTTATAGAATACTAGATATACTCCTTCTATCCAAAAATGTATACAAATCATCAATCAGTTTCAAGGAAGTTAAGAATATCCAATCTAATTTTTCCAAATCAATCACGTCTTATTCCAAAATCACTATCTCGGTATCAGAACCATATTATGGTTTATCTTTCTCTCAACCATATATTTTCCAAAAATTTAACCTACTGTGGAGTCACTTTTCTTGGTTCCACACAATCTCAAGTCCTTGATGAAATAGTATTGCAGTACAATCCTTATATACTCCATAATTATTATAACCAGTACATCATTGATACAACACTCAAATTACAAAATTCATTAATAACAATATAAGAACTCTAATCATTACTCCTCATCTGTGGTAGTATCATAACTTGATTATTATCCAATAACATCATTTGGGGCATACTCTGATTATTTGGACATTGGTTTGCGTAGTGTCCCCAATCCTTGCAGAAGAAGCATTGTACATTTGAAACCATTTTCTTACCCTAGCAGTCATGCACTTTGTGTCCTTTTTCTCTACACTTATAAAAAACTCCCATTTCCTTTAGGCAAGTTCCATGATGTTTCTTCCCACAATTACCACATATTGGAAAATTCTTCTTTCCCCTCATCCCTTTATCCATCATTCTCTCTTCCATCCCTTTCGTCTCTTTCTTCGCTTCAAAGCCATAGGACTCAGATAATTCTTTACTTATCTTATTAACACATGATACTATTTCTTCATATGTTGAGAACACATGGTAGACTATTTCCCTTCGAAATGTTGGCTTAACACCGTGAAAGATATGATCCTTCTTACTCTTTGGATCATACGTATTGCTGGAGTTCACATTCCTTCTACTGGGCGCCATTTCTATACAATGAAATAAACTAGGTTAGTTTATGAATTATAATGAATAATTCCATACTTTTAAAATAATTAATGTAAATTGAACGGTTTATGGATATAATCCATAATCATAAGAATGTTTTCTTTGAAGAAGTATATACTCATAAACCCTACATAATGGTTTGTAAAGAAAATGAGAATTATCCTAAGAAAATCCCCCAGGAGTGTCGTAACCAAGAGTGCAGCAAGGCCCGTTGTCATGCACCAGTTCCCGTTCGAGTCTAGCTCAAAGCGGTGTTTTCGGGTTTTACCCCTAGGTACATTTTTTCTAGATCCGCCTCTACCTGCTCGTATCCAGACATAGATGTATTGCTCGGAAAACTCACAACATCTCTATAATACCAAAATTATAGGAAGTTCTTCTATACTAATCCTCAAAGTCTATCTTTGGGCTATGTGCTCTAATCAGAGTTTATCTAAATCTAGCTTCCAAGGTTAGTACTAAACTGCCTCTGATACCAACTGTAACGCCCCGACCCCAGCTACCCAGAGTCGGTGCATTACTTCGTAACATTGGCATGATCACAAAAGATCAAGTCTCGAAAGACCGATTAGTTTAGTAGCCTTGGAAACACTAGATACATTCATAAGTCTTTCATTACATCAAAAAGTAAACAAACTACAATAACATGGTCTTCATAGTCCACAATCATATCCCTTTCTGACTACCCCTGTAGGTCATTCATAAAATACTTCTTCACATCCTGGAAAATATTAAAACATTGAAAGGGGTGAGCTCAGATGCTCAGTAAGGATAACAATAATGCGGAAGCTTTCATAAATAAACATTAACATTTAAGGCAATGTATAACTAAAACAAAATCCTTTTAAACATGAACTTCAACATAATATGGAAAAAGTAAAATGAGATAATGCCATTTACATGGATATTCTACTGGTCGAATAATCACATGCAATATCAATAACCACTTTCATAATGATGGAATGCATAATTCCAGACTATCATAACCACGTAGCCAAGGCCTCGTGCCAAGACCACAAATAAGATTTTGTCAAGGCCTCGTGCCAAGACACTAGTTTGTCTCATGAGACCTGCCGATGCATCGAGGAGCTATAGCGGGCTCCACCCGTCACTTATTAAGTCCAATGCATTCCTCATATGAATAGGTTTAAACATATCATAAACCATAACATAATCGTATCACATAAAACATGCATAAAGGAAACATAACATTTCCACATTTCAATCACAAGATATCAATACAACTCATTGATATAATAAAAACGTTTTCAAAACCATTTTCAAAACCAAAATAAAAGAAAGTTAAAACTTTGTATTTATTTTTCATTAAAAAAGTGATGTCTTGTAGAGGAAGCCGAAACTCAAATAATGGTCACGGCGGCGGAGAAGTCGTTGTCGCCGCATAAGTACGGAAATAAAAACATTCCTTTTTGTCATTTAGTAAAACGCTTCGTATAAAAAAGATTCCTTTTGAATAAACGTAAAAGTCAAAGGGGTTTATACACCGTATAAAAGAAAGTTTTGTATAAAACCAAATATGCCTCAATGAAAGGGGATTGAGACGAAGTCCTTAAAAAGATCATTTTTTAAATAAAGTACATCTATAATGTGTATTCACTATAAGTACACATAAATAATGTACAAATACAATATAGGACATAATAATATCATGACATAATTTGAAAGTAGGAGATTAACCCAAAGAATGGAGGTTGGGTTAAGAAGTTCCCTTACCTCATGTCCGACTTGACTCAACCGTTCTTTAACCTCCTGAATAATAAACTATAGTTAATATCTACCTTATTAAGAACCATTTTCAATTTCATTATCCTTTTTATATCACTTATTACAATGTTATGAATGTTATGTAATTATTTAAGTTAATAACGGTCGTTTTGTCGATCTTTGGTACTTGTGTCAACAATAACCTTCTTATAATTACAAGTTGTTCATGTGGTGAAATATCCATTATATCCAGATTTATATTCATGACGTAGATATCATATATATCATATATACCCCGTATATACATTCATTCATAATATTACGTAACATTTAGAGGTAAGAAATGAAATGCACCGTTCATGGAGCCGGTAAGCCGTACGTACGCATGAACGCTACTTTCATTTCTATTTCGTATTTAATGTAATGAAATCATAATTATATAAAGGTATAATATAGTTCCAGTATAATATCATATATAATATCATTTACTCCATCCTTTATACATCCCACATATGGCATTAACGATTCACATCACTTTGAGGGGGCGGTAGTCCGCACTTCCTAAAATGAGATTATCGCGTTTTACCCATAATGGAAATCATAAAGTATTCCATAAATGATAAATACAGAAGAATAATTAAAACATAAACATATTATATATCATATATAAAAATAGTGACATCTTAATGGCCACCTTTGAAGGTGTTATATGAGTGTTGAACAATCAACGTTTCGTGAGGCAGAAATTCGCCATCCACAGAAACCGTATGTTCATTAACCATTATATGTATGTGTGTGTAAGTGTAGCTCGAATACTTATTATAACAACATCCTAGTATATTGAGGATACTGGTGTTTTTACAAAAGAAATGAATAAAAAGAGTTTAGGGGGTTTGAGTAGAAAAATAAAACAAAACTACATTAGAGAAGACATTACCTCAAAATCGGGTAACTCTTTTTGATTTGAGCCCAAAGGCTTCCTTGAGAAGATTTCTGCCCAAAGTGAGGCTTCTAGGAGTAATAGTGGGAATTTGGTAGAGTATTTTGGCAGAGGTTGGCCGATCCAAATGGCTTGAAAGTGTAAATGAGGTGGGAGAGGTGGGGGCCTTTTATAAGTGGAGAGGAGGGGCACTTTTGGAAAGATTGAGATGTTACATTATTTCACAATGCTTTTCGGATTCTAAAGGTCCCACAATTATATAATTCGAGGATAAGGTGATAAGGTTTCGAAATCTCCTCATCCAATAGGCTTTGGACAAGTGTAAGCCTTGGATTTTGCTTTATCTTCTCATTTTATTTAAATCGTTAAATAATGAGGTCATCGCTGCATCATAATGATGTCATAAATAATTTACTTTATTTAATGTCTAAAAATTATAAAAAAACTACTATGATGTAGGAAATCTTTTTAGCTTTCTAATGAATATTTATAGTCAAAATTTGGACTTGTGTAACCCCACTTAAAAACTATTTTAGTAAAATAACTCATGTTTGTGTCAATTTAATTTTAACATTAAATAAATATATATTAATGTCATTTCCCAACTAAAGTGGCTCCATGGGGTCACAAAGTTGACCCATGGGTTTTCTTGGTCGGACATGACTCATACAATAGGATTAGGACAATTGTCATGCTCATCTCATATTATTAAAACATTATTTGTACCTTAAACTACACTAATTACCTCTAATCGCGATTAAGAACTTAAAAGTTACTATTCACCAAAAAATTATTATAATCTCATTGAACCACATTTTACTTCTTAATGACAACCATGTATGTAGGATTTTTGAAAATCAAATCACAGAAGTGGTAATATTTCATTTAAATGAAAAATCAGTTATTTAACTACCACTTAGTTGTTTCACTATTCATCAAAAATTGAAGTTTTTCAGAACAAAGCCAAAATTTCACCCTAAGCTATAATTGATATTCCGAATTCAAAAATGATGTCTATTTTACAAAATTCCAAACATATAAGTTGCATTAATTAATTTTATAATTAATTCCCGCTGTTACGACAAATAACGTGTTTTTAAGAAACAATTTATATCAAAAGATTGGCAATTGTTTATGTCCAATTTCAATGTTAAATTAATTCTAATGACCACCATTGGATAAAATGGTAAAAATATATTCTAATTATACTTTAAAACCACTAAATAGTATAATTTATCACAATAAATTATTTTTATTAAAAAACTTGTTTTAAGTATTTATCACTATTCATAAAAAATTAGAAGTTCTCAGAAAAATACCAAAAATTCAACATAGGCTAATTTAGATATTCCGAATCCAAAAATGAAGTCCATTTTGAAATATAAAATTTATATAATTTTAAAAAGTGGTTATTACTATTCATAACGGATACTTTGATTAGTCGCGGTGTTTTAGAACTCGAAGTTGCGTACAATGCAAGCTATTGCATTATTGAATGAGAAGTGTATCATGGAAGCTCGGGGTGTTACATTAAGTAATTTTACATTTGAATTTGATATAAACACATATCAATCTTTTGATAGTTTTTAGTTCTCAAAAACCCACTTTCTGGTTTTGACAACGAGAATAGTTTTTTAATTAATTAATATAACTTCTATGTATTGAATTTGGTAAAATAGAAATTATTTTTGAATTTGGAATATGAAAATTATCTTTGGGTGAATTTTTGTTATTTTTCTAAAAACTTTCAATTTTTTATGAATAGTGAAAAACACTGCATTATTGTTTAAAGCCGACTTTTTATTTAAATATTTATTTTTAATTTAAATTTATTTTAAAGTCAAAAGAGATACATAATACCTATATTAGTCCAATGCAATTAATTTAATTAATTTTTTAATAAGATTAGTTATATAAAATTTTGTTGAACTTTTTATCGTCTTTGACCCACCTTCTAGGCACATTTGAAAATTTGCCTAAAACATAATTTTACCACTTCTATGAATAAAATTTAAAAAATAAAAGAGGTAAAGTTGATATCAGTAAGTAAAATTTTGTTCAATAGGATTAAAATATTTTTTGGTAAATAGTAACTTTTGAATTTTATTTACCATTGTAAAAAGTAAATAGGGTAATTAAAGGTAAAAATGATATTACAATTACCCTAACACATGTACTAATTCTATTGGATAAGTTTATTTCGAAAAAAATAAAACTTAGTACAAAAATATGATCCTTTTTGATTCACTTGGACTAGATTAGGACATTTATTATATTTTATTTAAAGAAGAGTTAAAAGTGTTAAATTCAAAGTTTAATAACTATAAAATTTTTAATATAGGGTTAAACTTAAGATAAATTTGACTATAAATATTAATTAGAATGATAAAATGATTTAATAAATAATGGTATTTTATTTATAATTTGTAGACATTAAATAATTAAATTTATTTGTGACACAATGATGATGCAGTAATTACCTTATTAATGAAAGACTAAAATAATTGATGTTATAAATATTAAAATAAATGTAAATTGTAAATTTTGATGAATTAAAATAATTTTATAAGTTAATATTACATGTTAGTGTTGATTTAATGTATTTTTTTGAAGTAATCATGTTTTGTTGACTTTCACAAAAACCAAATACTAAATAGTGCTAAAATTGACATAAATGAGTTTTTAAAACAAATACTATATTATTAAATGATATAATATTTTTAAAAATATAAGTTTTGGAAAAAAGACTTAAATAATTATAGATATATCGTTAGTGAACAACTTGGGATTTTCTTGGAATTTTATAGTATGTTTATTAACTATGTAATATGAAAATACAAGAAGACATGGTAAAAGTTAAACTATTTAACCAAGAATTAAATCTAAAAGATAAAGTTAATATGGTGACATAAACTTGTATAAAACCAATTGGTTGAGAATAAATCGACCCATACCCACCTTATCATCTAAATAAATCCATTTGGAGCCATTATAAACTGGAAATTAGTTTATAATAAAATAATATTTCAAGATTTTTCTAAAGTGACCCTCACCTCTCTTATAAAAGAAAACTTCCCCTTCTCTCAAATTCACACATCCAAATCAATTTTACTCGGCCAAACCATACTCAAATATCCTCCAAAATTCCCTCACTTCAACTAAGAGGCCTTACTTTGATCAGAAATCTAACCTAATGATCCCTTTTGATCAAATCAAAAGGAAGCACCTGAAGAAGAGGTAATAATTTCACCACCTCTTTCAAAGTTCTTTTCTTCTTCCACTTCCTATTTCTTTGTTGTTTCCATAAAAAAATAATAAATATAGTACCTTCTATATATTTTTATGTTATTAATAATATGGTACAACCATATTCATTATTCTACCCATCCTATGAAAGAAAAAGTCACCATATGTACGTACGTACGGCTTACCGAATCCACGTCATGGTGTAGTTTGTTATTCAACACATAATTATTTGAATGGGTATAATTGTAGAGACCCGTATCTTGACGTACATTGACATTACATTACATTTGCGGAATACTTAGTACATAACAAAAACACACACACAATGATCGTAATAGTTCAGTGTCTTTGGAAACTCAGAGTATAATCTTCTAATCCTGGTGAAAGATCCTCAACATCTCCCATAAAGATCTTCCATTTTTTTATAGCTAAAACCTTTATTTATATCCTGGGGAAAAGAAAACATAAAAGGGTGAGCTCAAATGCTCAGTAAGGGTAAACAAAAGAAAAATCAATCACATCATATTCATAAGAACATAACTTTTGGAAATCTTAACATGCAAAAGAGAGCATAATTTCATAACATGGGATAAATCATAGTAGTGAAATGAAATCCCAATAATCATAACATAAAACATGAAACTTTGTGGCATACACACATAATCATATATAATCATTTATTGTTAGTCAAGACTCATTGCCAAGACTATCTTAGTGGACAATGTCCCTTTCTGAACCGAGTCACCCTCGTTTCAGTCCTGTTTCACTGAACCGGTATAACCTACCATTCCAGCCATGTCTATCTCATGAGATATAAAATATTTACCCAATGAATTGGAGGGAGATATAGGTCCCACCCATCTCATAATGATACCATTCTTATGTGTGCCACAAAATAAACATACATCATTCATAATAACCCAATAAATAAAATGGGTTTCATAAACATCATGCCATCATAATCCATCAACAATGGATATCATTTCGTCATAAGAAAATGGAAAAAATTGAAATCATAAAGAAATTTTACTTGAAACATACACATCAAATAATGTCTTCTTAGATGGAAAATAGTTTTGAGAAAAACACTTGAAATGAATTCTTGAGGAAAATATCCTTTCTTCTTTAAAATCATTTTCTTTTCACAAAACTTCATGCAATTTTAAAAGATAAGGGTTTTGTTGAAAATAATCATGAAATCTTGTAGAGGAAGCTTCTTTAAAATTAGGTGTTATGAAAACCGTAAAAATCCTTTCACGCCATATAAGTTAAAAATAACATTCTCCTCGTACTTTTATCGGAAAAGTCAAAAAAAGTACCTTATATGGTAACCAAAGGAAAGATTCCATTCATACAATGTGGTAAAAAGTCAATAAAGGGTAAAAATGACTTTAAAAATTCATGGAATAATGGTAAAAATTTTATAAAAACATTTTTAGAAAACATGGTCATGGATGATAAATGTAACCCCAGTAAATACTTACGTATAAGCAATCTCGGATAAAAATGAGAATGAAAATTTATCCCTTACCTTAAGTCTGATGTGCTTCGTAAGTGTCCGAACCTCCTGTATAATGATTTAAATAATGTCATTAACTTATTATAGAATCATATTCATTGTTATGATATCATATATGGTTCACTTATGACTTTATATTACCCGTTCTTTTGTAAATTCCATGTTAAAGAAGCGTTTTGGGTAAAATCGTTTCATTTATCGTAGGTGTTTGGACTTGTTGTTCTTGACATTATTATTAATTATATAATGATTTAATTACTTCCAGAATATAAAACATGATTTATATATCATATATATTCAGTATATATATATATTTAATAAATATATAAATGAAATGAAACACACCGTTCATGGAGACGGTAGTCCGTACGTACGCATGAACGCTGTTTTCCTTTCCTCATTGTCTTGAATGGAAGTAAGTAGATGACATAAATATATACATAAATCCAGTAACCTTATAATGTCATATATTTCATTATTATTTCTTATATATACTTTATAATTATTCTTAAATGGTTAACATGGAGAATGAATCTCATCGCGTCGTGGAGACGGTAGTCCGTACGTAAGCACGAGCGATGATATCATTCCCATGGTCGTGGAATTGTGTTTAAGTGTATGTATAATATTTCAGTATCAATATAACTCTATAATAATCATATATAGTTACTCCTTACACCATTATACCCATCCAATTAAGGAGGTGGCGGAAAATAGATTACACCACGACGTGGAGACGGTATTCCGTACGTACGCATACGCGGTGATTTCCTTTTTCCGTAGGATGGATAGAAGGTTAATTAGAGTTGTTTCATATTTATAATAACATATCAGTATATAAGAAATACTGATGTTATTACTTTATCATGAAAAAACTAAAGAAGAAGAAGTTTAAGAAGAAAGAAATTGAAAAAGATCGGTAATGTATATTACCTCTTTTTGACGCGCTTTTTCTTAACCTCCACTTAAAGAACTAAGGATGGTCTTTGAAGAAGCCCAGAACCTCTATGATGATACTAGGGAAGTGGATAAGAGAGTTTGGTAGGGTTTGGCCGAGATTTAATTCTCAAATTGGTGTGAGGAGGAGAGGGAGGAGGTTCCCTTTTATAAGGGAGGAGAGGGGCACCTTAGGAATATCTCAAAATATTATTTTATATTAAGGTCAAATTCGGTTTATAATGGTTACAAATGGTCTTATTTCGAAGATAAAGTGGGGATGGGTCAAAAGACTCTCATACAATAGGATTTAGACAAGTTTAGGTTATTATTTTAACCTTATCAATTAGATTTAACTCTAAGTTAAATAATTTAACTTTTACCGTGTCTTTTTGTTTTCTTACACTATATGGTTAATAAACTTACTATATCAAACCAAAAGAACCCAAAGTTGTTTATTATTAATATATATATCCTTATCGAAGTCATTTGGCCGAACCTTAGATTTTTAGGAATAAAATAACAATTAATAATATAATATTTGATTTAAAAACTATTTTGTGTCAATTTTGACACTATTTGATATATGATTTTTGTGAAAGTCATAACAGAATTATATGTTCTAACCAAGTTGATTAAATCAACACTAATATATCATAGTAATCTATAAAATTAGTGGAATTTATAAAAAGTCTCAAATTACATTTATTTGAGCATTTGTAACATCAATTATGTTAACATTTCCTTAAAAGGGTAATTACTGCATCATCGTTGTGTCATAAATAAATTAATTTATTTAAAGTCTAAAAATTATAAATAAAATATCATTATGTATTAAATCGTTTTATCTTTCTAATGAATATTTATAGTCGAATTTATCTTATGTATAACCCCATATTAAAAATGTTTTAGTTATTAAACATTGATTTTAACTATTTTAACTATTCATTAGATAAAATAATATTAAATGTCATAATCTAATCCAAGTGGACCTAAATGGTCATATTATATTCATAAGGTTGTTTTTGGTCGAGATACACTTGTCCAATAGGATTAGGACATGTGTTAGGGTAATATTAATATCATTTTTACCCTTAATTACCCTATTTACTTTTAACCGTGGTAAATAAAAGTAAAAAGTTACTATTCACCAAAAATTATTTTCATATCATTGAACCACATTTTACTTACTGACATCAACCGTCTCTCAGATTTTTGAAATTCCATTCATATAAGCGGTACAATTAAGATTTATGAAAAAATTAATTTTTTTAACTACCACTTAGTAGTTTCACTATTCATCAAAAATTGAAGTTTTTCAGAAAAATGCCAAAATTTCATCCTAAGCTATAATTGATATTCTGAATTCAAAAATGATTTCTATTTTACAAAATTCCCAACATATAAGTTGCATTAATTAATTTTATAATTAATTTCCACTGTCACAACAAATAGCGTGTTTTTAAGAGATAATAACTATCAAAAGATTAACACTTGTTTATGTCTGGTGTAAATGTGAAATTACATCCAATGACCAACATTGTATTGAATTGTAAAAATATATTCTAAATATACTTTAAAACCACTCAAATTAATAATTTACCACTATTAATTATTTCGATTAAAAAAGTTGTTTTTAATTAAAATTTAGTAATTTTCACTATTCATCAGAAAATAAAAGTTATCCGAAAAGTACCAAAATTTCACCTTAAGCTAATTTCGATATTACGAATCCAAAAATAAAGTCCATTTTGATAAAATAAAATTTACAAAATTTCAAAAAGTGGTTATTACTATTCATAACGGCTAGTTTTAATAATATTTTAATAGCATATTGCTGTTTAGTGAAACTCGTTATTGCGTACTACACACGCTATCGAGGAAGGTCGCGATTGCGTGTAATGGAAGGCAAGTCAAGGATGCATGTTGTGAAAGATTCTTTTGGTGTAGCGTAAAACACAAGACATTAATGAAATTAAAAAGAATATTTTTCATAAAATTTCGGGGTGTTACATTCTACCCCCCTTAAAATGAATTTCGCCCTCGAAATTCGTCGGGGTTATAAATGGTTTACTATTCGATATTTTCTTTAATAGAAACCCACATCGTAAAAAGGAATACCAAAACCAATCTTTAAAAACAAAAGTATGAAACGTAACGGTTACCCAATTAAACTAATCACTGGGTTTCCACATAGGTGAAAATATGGATATGGAAGAGAAATCTAACCATCATGTTCTGATGGAGAGTGGTAGAGAACATGGCTATGGAAAAACCAGCAATCACAAAGCCATAAATTTGTGACGATCTAGGGTACCATCTGATTCATCGGATATAAGGGCACTAGGACAACATTTTTGGTTTTCAAGATCATTTCCCTAAAGTTGAAAATTTGAATTAGAATAAATACTTACTTTATTTTGGTACAATCTCACTATTGTTCATGCCTTAAACAATTTCCACTTCATCTCTTAAATAAATGAAGTTGAATTTGTTATTCGTGAAGTGTTAGCAGATCATGTGATAGAATGACGGGTCATTCCATCTATCTCAAACAAAAGGTTAGCAAAAATTATATACATAAGTCGATCTATAGTTAGATTAATCATATATGGTTCCTAAAATGGACTTATACTTCATATATCATACTGTTTAATATAATAAAACTAGTTTCTACTAAACAGGGACTTCCTGTAGGCCAGTGGTAGGTGATAAAGGCTAGTCGCACTTCGGTTGTGGGTTCGATTCCCACAGCCTTGTCTGAAGCGATGGGCTGTCGCCCGTCCTGCATGTTGTCCTTTTTCTAAAACTACATTACTATAACATCCCATCAATAATATCGAAAATCTTCTATCCTTAAACAATACTAACTTATGTCCAACATAATCCATTCTAATCTTTAGTATTATCCATAATACTGCAGTCCACTCTCATAATATAGTGAAAACGATTACCAGAGATTTAATACTGTCATTAATCCCCATATATCACAAGATATGTCTTGTTGGTCACATTCCAAACATTCAAAGGCCTTAATCATGTATTCTCTTGAATACCCATTGAAACTTAGTGAAAACATGAATGTAGTTAAATGTTAAATCTTTCCACATACCAAAATCCAAAAATTCTATATACTCAAACCATGATATAACCTTCTCCTTATATCAGTAATGAGCTCATACAGTCAAACACCTCATTATCTTATTATTCCTTCATTATGAGCATATCATCTACTTTCCAAAAAATACCGGAAAAACATTTCATGGTTACTAGTACCATTAATCATACACTTTAAAATCTTAGGAAAGATAATAGTGTAACAATCCTTAGATGTCTCTTTATTCCATAGTACCATGAGATTACTTATACAACATTACACTTGATAAACATGTAATCATTCCACTACCTTCTTAAACCATTGACCGAGCTTCAACAATTCTTTCATCTCACATATCATTTGTAGTATCTTCGTCATCATCAACAAAAATACTACCCATATGACCATACCGATTCTCTTCATGAGACATTCCCTTAGGGAATTGGTTTGCATAATGCCCGTACATTCCACATTTAAAACATTTAACCATTGTTGATGTCGTAGAAATACCATTAACCTCATCCATGGTGTTAACTGAAACCTTTCCATTGCACTTAATGGCTTTGTGTCCTTCTTTTCCACACCCAAAGCATCTTTCAGTTCCTTTGAAACATTCTCCTTGATGCCTCTTCCCACATGATTTACATAGGGGAAATTGAACTCTCTTTCCTCTATGATCATCATGAAACTCCATCTTTCTCTTATTAGCCGAGTCAGGAAACTTACCAAATTTTACTTTATTGATCATATTATGAGATTGCTGATTCGGCATAATAATGATGTTTGGACTTCCAAATCCCATTTCATTTGATTGCTTATGAATAATATCATTCCATTTTCCATCATATCCTCCATTATCGTGAATCATCTTGTTTCCATCCATTTTCTAAAACCCAAAAAGAATAGTGTGAGATGCAAAAATCATAATAAAGGGGGAGTAACTTCAATATCTAACATCTTAGGTTAAATTCTAAGATCGTTACCGTAGTTCTAGGACTATATCCTATATGTATACTTATCCTTAGGGACATCCCTAGACATACCTTAGAAATTTCTCTAGGGATCTCACTAGTGTTTTCGCGTACTAGTTTCCAAAGGTTGACTAAACCTTTCCTCTGATACCAAATGTAGAGACCCGTATCTTGACGTAAATTGACATTACATTACATTTGCGGAATACTTAGTACATAACAAAAACACACACACAAGGATCGTAATAGTTTAGTGTCTTTGGAAACTCGTAGTATAATCTTCTAATCCGGGTGAAAGATCCTCAACATCTCCTATAAAGATCTTCCCTTTTTTTTATACCTAAAACCATTATTTATATCCTGGGGAAAAGAAAACATAAAAGGGTGATCTCAAATGCTCAGTAAGGTTAAATAAAAGAAAAATCAATCACATCATATTCATAAGAACATAACTTTTGGAAATCTTAACCTGCAAAAGAGAGCATAATTTCATAACATGGGATAAATCATAGTAGTGAAATGAAATCCCAATAATCATAACATAAAACATGAAACTCTATGGCATACACACATAATCATAGAGAATCATTTCTTGTTAGTCAAGACTCATTGCCAAGACTATCTTAGTGGACAATGTCCCTTTCTGAACCGAGTCACCCTCGTTTCAGTCCTGTTTCACTGAACTGGTATAACCTACCATTCCAGCCATGTCTATCTCATGAGATATAAAATCTTTACCCAATGCATTGGAGGGAGATATAGGTCTCACCCATCTCATAATGATACCATTCTTATGCGTGCCACAAAATAAACATACATCATTCATAATAACCCAATAAATAAAATGGGTTTCATAAACATCATGCCATCATAATCCATAAACAATGGATATCATTTCGTCATAAGAAAATGGAAACCATTTAAATCATAAAGAAATTTTACTTGAAACATACACATCAAATAATGTCTTCTTAGATGGAAAATAGTTTTGATAAAAACACTTGAAATGAATTCTTGAGGAAAATATCCTTTCTTCTTTAAAATCATTTTCTTTTCACAAAACTTCATGCAATTTTAAAAGATAAGGGTTTTGTTGAAAATAATCATGCAATATTGTAGAGGGATCTTCTTGAAAATGAGGTGTTATGAAAACCATAAAAATACTTTCACGCTGTATAAGTTAAAAATAACATTCTCCTCGTACTTTTATCGGAAAAGTCAAAAAAAGTACCTTATATGGTAACCAAAGGAAAGATTCCATTCATACAATGTGGTAAAAAGTCAATAAAGGGTAAAAATGACTTTAAACATTCATGGAAGAATGGTAAACATTTTATAAAAACATTTTTAGAAAACATGGTCATGGATGATAAACGTAACCCCAGTAAATACTTACGTATAAGCAATCTCGGATAAAAATGAGATTGAAAATTTATCCCTTACCTTAAGTCTGATTTGCTTCGTAAGTGTCCGAACCTCCTGTATAATGATTTAAATAATGTCATTAACTTATTACAGAATCATATTCATTGTTATGATATCATATATGGTTCACTTATGACTTTATATTACCCGTTCTTTTGTAAATTCCATGTTAAAGAAGCGTTTTGGGTAAAATCGTTTCATTTATCGTAGGTGTTTAGACTTGTTGTTCTTGACATTATTATTACTTATATGATGATTTAATTACTTAAAAAATATAAAACATTATTTATATATCATATATATTCATTATATATATATATTTAATAAATATATAAATGAAATGAAACACACCGTTCATGGAGACGGTAGTCCGTACGTACGCATGAACGCTGTTTTCCTTTCCTCATTGTCTTGAATGGAAGTAAGTAGATGACATACATATATAAATAAATCCAGTAGCCTTATAATGTCATATATTTCATTATTATTGCTTATATATACTTTATAATTATTCTTAAATGGTTAACATGGAGAATGAATCTCATCGCGTCGTGGAGACGGTAGTCCGTACGTACGCACGAGCGATGATATCATTCCCATGGTCGTGGAATTGTGTTGAAGTGTATGTATACTATTTCAGTATCAATATAACTATATAATAATCATATATAGTTACTCCTTACACCATTATACCCATCCAATTAAGGAGGTGGTGGAAAATAGATTACACCACGACGTGGAGACGGTATTCCGTACGTACGCACGCGCGGTGATTTCCTTTTTCCGTAGGATGGATAGAAGGTTAATTAGAGTTGTTTAATATTTATAATAACTTATCAGTATATAATAAATACTGATTTTATTACTTTATCATGAAACAACTAAATAAGAAGAAGTTTAAGAAGAAAGAAATTGAAAACGATCGGTAATGGATATTACCTCTTTTTGACGCTCTTTTTCTTAACCTCCACTTAAAGAACTAAGGATGGTCTTTGAAGAAGACCATGACCTCTAGGATGATACTAGGGAAGTGGAGAAGAGATTTTTTCAGGGTTTGGACGAGCTTGAATGCTCAAATTGGTGTGAGGAGGAGAGGGAGGAGGTGCCCTTTTATAAGGGAGGAGAGGGGCACCTTAGGAATATCTCAAAATATTATTTTATATTAAGGTCAAATTAGGTTTATAATGGTTCCAAATGGTCTTATTTCAAAGCTAAAGTAAGGATGGGTCGAAATCCTCTAATCCAATAGGATTTATACAAGTTTAGGTTATTATTTTAACCTTATCAATTAGATTTAACTCTAAGTTAAATAATTTAACTTTTACCGTGTCTTTTTGTTTTCTTACACTATATGGTTAATAAACTTACTATATCAAGCCAAACGAACCCCAAGTTGTTTATTATTAATATATATATCCTTATCTAAGTCATTTGGCCGAACCTTAGATTTTTAGGAATAAAATAACAATTAATAATATAATATTTGATTTAAAAACTATTTTGTGTCAATTTTGACACTATTTGATATATGATTTTTGTGAAAGTCATAACAGAATTATATGTTCGAACCAAGTTGATTAAATCAACACTAATATATCATAGTAACCTATAAAATTAATGTAATTCATAAAAAGTCTCAAATTACATTTATTTGAGAATTTATAATATCAATTATGTTAACATTTCCTTAAAAGGGTAATTACTGCATCATTGTTGTGTCATAAATAAATTAATATATTTAAAGTCTAAAAATTATAAATAAAATATCATTATTTAGGAAATCTGTGTATCTTTCTAATGAATATTTATAGTCGAATTTATCTTATGTATAACCCCATATTAAAAATGTTTTAGTTATTTAACTTTGATTTTAACTATTTTAACCATTCATTGAATAAAATAATATTAAATGTCATAATCTAATCCAAGTGGACCTAAATGGTCATATTATATTCATAAGGTTGTTTTTGGTCGAGATAAACTTGTCCAATAGGATTAGGACATGTGTTAGGGTAATATTAATATCATTTTTACCCTTAATTACCCTATTTACTTTTAATCGTGGTAAATAAAAGTAAAAAGTTACTATTCACCAAAAATTATTTTCATCTCTTTGAACCACATTTTACTTACTGACATCAACCGTGTCTCTCGAATTTTTGAAATTCCATTCAAAGAAGCGGTATAATTAAGATTTATGAAAAAATTAATTTTTTTAACTACCACTTAGTAGTTTAACTATTCATCAAAAATTGAAGTTTTTCAGAAAAATGCCAAAATTTCATCCTAAGCTATAATTGATATTCCGAATTCAAAAATGATTTCTATTATTCAAAATTCCCAACATATAAGTTGCATTAATTAATTTTATAATTAATTTCCGCTGTCACAACAAATAGCGTGTTTTTAAGAGATAATAACTATCAAAAGATTAACACTTGTTTATGTCTGGTGTAAATGTGAAATTACATCTAATGACCAACATTGTATTGAATTGTAAAAATATATTCTAAATATTCTTTAAAACCACTCAAATTAATAATTTATCACTATTAATTATTTCTATTAAAAAAGTTGTTTTTAATTAAAATTTAGTAATTTTCACTATTCATCAGAAAATAAACGTTATCTGAAAAGTACCAAAATTTCACCCTAAGCTAATTTCGATATTACGAATCCAAAAATAAAGTCCATTTTGATAAAATAAAATTTACAAAATTTCAAAAAGTGGTTATTACTATTCATAACGGCTAGTTTTAACAATATTTTAATAGCATATTGCTGTTTAGTGAAACTCGTTATTGCGTACTACACACGCTATCGAGGAAGGTCGCGATTGCGTGTAATGGAAGGAAAGTCAAGGATGCGTGTTGTGAAAGCTTCTTTTGGTGTAGCGTACAACACAAGACATTAATGAAATTAAAAAGAATATTTTTCATAAAATTTCGGGGTGTTACAATAATAATGAGTATAATTGATATAATTAATAAATATAACATGTTAATTATTCTTTATATATGATATATCATCTAATTACGTACGATTTAACCATCAATAGAATGATATTGTCGCTCGTTCATACGTATGGATTACCCTCTTCACGAACGCGTTGAGATTCATTTACCATCATAACCATTCAAGAATAATTTTCATTTTATGATTTAAAATAATGGTTAATAACATAATATCATTATATATAGGAATCAAATACATCCTATCCTTGACAAAAATGACTTACGTATCAAAAAATATATAGGAAACGAATTAGTTTACACCCGAAACATTGATACTACTGAAATATTATTAACAGAGAAATATTAGAAGATCATATATGATATCATATTTATATATGTGGTTCTTTTATAATTTAATAAAAATTATTTAACAATTATAAAGGAGGTTAATGTACCCTCGACTAAGGAAAAGTACAAGGTAAGGGGTTTTCATCTCACTTTTTATTCCCGTGAGATTCATGTTATATTTGCCACTATTTATTTTTGTGTGGTGTATGTACTACCCATTATTGTATTATTTGTGTAATATACTTTAGTTAGTTATTATTTTCATCTTCTTTGTATGATCCTTCTTTCATGGGGTGTATGTTTCTTAAGTTACCAAATTAGTAAGGGAATTTCGAATTTCAATTTCAACTCATTGGGTTTTACGCACACTTCATTGATTATTTTACTCCAATATTATGTGTGAAGTCACTATTTATTTATTTATATAGTAATTTACACTCCCCTTTGTGTGCATATACTTTTGATACACATAATCACTCCATTGATAAATTCTCAAGTCATTTATATGAACCTGATAAGGGTAATCTTAGCTCAATTTCTGTTCATCGAGTTAAACACCCAAAGTCATTAGTTTTGTTTTTTATAAGAATATGTGTGGATGTCCTATGATAAATTTACACTAATTATCCAATCATATTTAGTGTATTTATATTTTTCACACATAATTATGTCATTGATTTATCCTTAATCTAAGGATACAGTCTTTATAAGGGATTTCGTCTCAATTTACATTCCATTGAGACTTCTTTATTGTTATGTGCCAATTCAATTTTATATGGTATATATACTGTCCTTTGACATATTATATCAGGAATCCCTTTATTATCATGATATTATAATGTTTTTGATTAATGTTATTCCTCAATTATTTGTATTCAAGTGTCTCTCATTTGGTTAGGAACTCTTTGAATAAAATATCATTTTAAAGATTTATTCTTCTAAATCTTTCTCATTAATGTCCATGTTTTAAAAATGGGTTTAAGTATTTATTTATATGGACATGAACGTTTTGAAATTAAAATTCTTTTCAAAATTTTCAAAGTGACATGGGAAACTTTTATTCAAAAATCTCTTTTAAATGACATCTTTGATAAATAGTGCACCTTTTAAATGTTTTCAAGAAAAGGCGATATTTCTACTGATTATTTTCATCTATGTCAATATTATTCATTGTATTTTATTCTTGATTGAGGTAGATTTATTATAATACAATATTACATATTGTATTTAATGAGTTATGTTTGACTGTGGATGTGCTATTTTTATACCATTCATGGTTTGTGGTTAAAATATTGACATTTCGTATGCTAGTTTTAATACAAATGTTTAGATTATGTTTCACCCTTTTCATATGAGGAATGAATTGGACTTAGTAAGTGATGAGTGGAGTCTACTATAGCTCCTCGATGCATCAGTAGTTCTCATGAGACAAAATAGTGTCTTGTCATAAGGCCTTGATAAAATCTTATTTTTAGTCTTGGCATGAGGCCTTGACTATGTGGTTATGATGTCCGACATTATGCATTCCATCATTATGAAATTAGATATTGATATTACATGTGATTATTCTACTAGTAGAATATCCATGTGAATAATTAAACAGAATTATTTGATTTATAGTTTCCATATTATACATAATTTTAGGTTCAAAGGATTGTGTTTTAGTCTTATACATTACCTTAAATGTTTGTTCTTATTTATGAAAGTTTCCACTATATTCTCATCCTTACTGATCATATGAGCTCACTCCTTTCTTATTTTTTCTTTTTCCTAGGATATGAAGAAGTATATTATGATTGACCTACAAGGATAGGGTAAGGGATATGAGTGTGTTTAAAGGGAACACAATATTGTTGTTTTTTATTTCATGATGTAATATAAAACTTATATATGTATCTATTACTTACAAGACTACTAAACTAATTGGTCTGTCGAGACTTGATCTCTTGTGATCATGCCAATTTTATGTAATAATGCACCAACTTTGGGTTACTAGGGTCAGGGCGTTACATAGGGAACCCATATGACCTCTACAAAACTAACCGTTTGAATAATAATTAGACCATTGGAATAGCAATGCGACCATTGGAATAGTAATCTAACCATTATGAATAGTAATGTGACCATTATAATAGTAAACTAACTTATCTAAATTCAAAATAATATTTGTGTATCTTATAAAATGAAAATATGACATATTTATTTCATAATATGAGTAAATAAATGTTTTACAAATTATAAAATAAGTGTTCATATTTTGGTAAAACAAATATGTTTTATTTGAATTTTAGGAAAACTATAATGATTTGAAATAAATTTTATTTTCATGAAATGGTTTTATAAATTAATATTATTTTTATTATAATGATAATATAATTTTGTGAGAATATAAGTAAGTTTTCAAATGGTTAGAAAATTGATCATAATATTAAAATTGAAAATTTTCAAATAAATGGGAATTTTATTTAAAAATTAAATTTCTCATATTTTGAAAATTATTTTAATAAAATGGGATTATTTTTTGGAATTAACACATCAAAAAATGGTTAGGGTGAATTTTTGGTGAATTGTAAAATATAGTAAATTACAGTATTTTGCATTATAAGCTAGATACATGAATTTTTGAGTCATGGATGATGTAAAAACTCATTAATTAGAAATAAAATGAATTATTTACTATATATAGTAAGAGGAATCAATAATATTGATATTATTGATCCAAAATAATAAACTAATGAATATAATATTCAAAAACACCCCTCTCCCACTTATAAATACCATCCCATCTCCTCACACCTTATAAACCTTGAATATTACCAAATTTATGCCCAAATATCTTCCCAAACCTATCCACATGTCCTAGTGTTGATGGTATCACTAAATTAATAATTCCATGTGCCATAAGAAGTATTTAAAGGAGGTGTCATTTAAGAGCTAATATTTTCACATTATCTCTTCTAAATTTTTCTTCTTCTTCTACCATCCTCTCAAATCCATCACCCAACATGAATCAATAACTCTACTATCGTATATATACTATAATTTCATGGTTATAATGTAATATATACCATTAAACCTCTTATTTTATCCTCTTATTCGAATAACAAAATCACTATCCATATTATATCGGTTAACCATCTCCATGGATTATGAGTTTTCATTTTCCATTACCAAATTCAACGCTGGTTATAAAAATATTATTATGGTTAAATCAGATGATAATAAGTATATTAAAACTTATTTCATGTTCTTTAATTAATATATATATATATATATATATAATTTTAAATAAAATTAAACTAGTTTTTGATGGTTGGTAAAATCATCAAAATAAACTAACCATATAATATTATATTTTTTACTAAATGGATCATCCTTATTTGGGAACAAAAAAAAAAGAAATTTGGGGACATTTATATTTTATAATTACATAGATACCATTTCTTTTGACTTTTATGGTTTTATTCCAATATTAAAAGAACTTCCATATTTATACATAATTTATTTAACCGTGGAATTATGAAACAAATTCCCCCAGAGAAAATTTTTTTTACTTCATTTCTCATTGAAATTATTATAAATAAATATAATAAAATTAAAATAAATAAAATTTTGATATAGAATTTTCTGAATTAAATAATTAATGTATCTAATTTGATTAATGAGGACATTATGTTCAAGTGCATAATGATTTTGGAATATAAGGTAAGGGGTCTCTCTGAACCTCCCTATTTTCTTTGGATTATGCTTATTCTATATTTACATTAATTTATCTCTTAATTATTCTTGTATAATTATTATATTTTCTATATATATTTCCCAAAAATATATATTGAGTTTATTTAACCTTTCTTAGATTGGGTTATACATTTTTTAAAGGTTCACTTCCCAGTTCATTTTAAAAATCCATTTAAAGAGAACTTCTCTATTTTCTTGACCTCATTTAAAGTATCAATCAATGAAATATTTTTAAAGTTACTTGGATTATAAAAAAACGCATTTTTATAAATAAAATTATTTTAGTTCACTTTTGGTTTTATGGTATACATTATTCTCTTACCCTCCATAAAGGAACTTTACTCTTTTCCTTCAAACCCCGCTTAAGTGGAACATTTCTAAAGTTACCTAACAAATATTTTCCACATATTCAATTTAGTGGTAAATATTTTTTCATGATATATTATTTTCTTCCCTTATGAATGTCTAATAATGATTTAATCCCTTATTTCATAGATACCATTATGATATTCCCGTTGGTTATTCCATATAACATGATTATGAAATCCATTCCTTTCCATGGGTAATACCTATGTCTATGCCTTCCATTTTATTTCTTTATGTATCAGAAATATTCCTGTATATGTTATGATGGGTGTTACTAGATAGCACTCCAATTAATTGGGTAATGTTTTGTCTCTTGAGACATTATTTATGGGATTAGAGAGTAAACCTAATCCATTATGGGTGTCTATACACCATGTGATACCGTCTTGATAGTTATCATTGAATCATTTTATGTCATGTTATATGTTGATAACACATTACTATAGTGTCATGATCTTATTATTCTATGTTTTATATTTCATGACTCTATATGTTTATTCATGATCCATTCCATTTATGTTTTCATGTTATTATTTTCGACTCATATGATATAAATTTTATGTTTATTCCATTACTGGGATTTTTTCTCACTCCTTTTATCTGTGTATTTCCCCAAATTATCCTATGTAGTTTTATAATATCAAATGAATTTAATATCTCATTATATATTTTAAAATAAAAAAGTTTTATTTAGTTTCATGTTTTCCATTTATGTACCTAATTTTCAAAATTCTCTAGACTTTTCCATCCTTGATTTGTATTTAATGGAATTTTACATTAAATATCATGTAATAATATACATAAAAGGATCGAGTATTTTTAGTTGGTATCATAGGACAATCTATTTATTTTTGGGGATTAAGACTAGAAAACTTTAGTGATATCCATAGGGATAAGTCTAAATATAGGAAAAATTACCATAAATAACCTTGATTGAAACTTAGGGACTCATAAGTTAGGATATACATTTCATTTATAATCTATTACTCATAAATTAACCATTTTATTTTTTATATGATCAATAGATTAGTGTTCAAACCCCTAATATTTATTTTTCTTTTTTTCTTTTTTAGTTAATGATGGTATATAAGAGAATCATTTCTAACAACCAATGTGATTATAAATGTGATGATTTACATAATGAGATGTCTAACCTAATGGGAGATGGAGGAGAGAACTTCATGAAAATATTGAATCAATTGGCTCAAGTTATTAATAATATCTTGAATCATGTAGAATTCCATCATTCTCATAAGAAAGAACAAGTTGCATTCTAATTATTTATACAACAAAGACCTCCAAGATATAATGAATCTTCTGATCCCCTCACCACGAAACAATGAATTAACTCCATTAAGAATATATTCTCTATCATACAATGATAAAAAGAATAGAAAGTCATTCTGGTGGTCTATTTTTTTGATGATAAAGTTGATCAGTGGTGGACACTGATCGATAACATGAATCTTAGAGAGGAAATTGATCCTTTGGAATGAGAAGGATTTAAGAAAATATTTTTCAATAAATATTTTCCCCAAACTCTTCATCTTAAAATGGAGAGAGAGATATTCAGACTAAAAAATGGAATATTAATCTATTAGGTCATATGATGAAATATTTAAAAGGCGTGAAGGATATGTCTCCATATTAATGATGAACACTGAAAGAAAGGTGGATTGATTCTTTAATAGATTAAATCCAAGTCTATGAAAAGCATTGGTTATTCTATAATTTTAAAGATATGAGGAGATTTTATGTTTTTCCCTTATAGTCAAGATGAATATTGGTGACTCTTAGTGGTACCATGGGACTAGTGATAAAAAAGCAGAAAATAGAGTTTAATATGGGAGGATTAACAGATAAATCCCATGGAGGAAAGAAAATCCAATATCCCATGAGTCAAAAGTGTGGGAAGAAGCATCATAAAAACTATCCAAAGGGAACTAAGAGATGCCTAAAATGTGGAAAATAGAGGAATTCAGATAACTAGTGCTAAAGTAAAATGAAGAAACCCACTAATTTAGAAGAAAAAATAAGGGTTAAATCGATAGTCATCTTATAATACATTGTTTAATTGCAAGGAACATGAGAATTATGTGATGTAATTCCCTAATACAATGGTTATTAGAGGTAATCAATTAGAAAAACTCTAAGGCCTAGAGATAAAGGAAGGGATTATGATATCACTACTACTGAGGCGGATCTCAAAAATGATGTGGTTACAAGTACATTGGTTATTCACTGAAGAATAGAAAACATAATTTTTGATTCTGGTTCAATGAAGTCTTTTATATCTTTCAAGTTTATTATAAGTATTGAAATACCACTTAAAAATATGGATGTTGAGTTATATATGATAATAAAAAATGTGGGAATTATTTTATCTCAAGTATATAACTCATACCTCGTCAATGTTGGTGGAATGAATATTCCAAAAAATATCATCTTAATAGCTTTAGGTGAGTTTGATTCTATATTAGGTATGGATTTACTATCCTTATATAAAGCCAACATCAATTGTTGGGAAATGTGAATCAATCTTCACATCCCGAGTTATCCTCTGATAATGTATTATGTAAGGAGTAATATGAATATACTATGGAATCTTCATCTCAAGCATGGATATTATGTCCATATGAGAAAGTATATCAGGCTCAATTTATTGATACAATGGAATGAGTCATGCTCAAATACATCACCATTATGATGATTGTACTAATGTATTCCTAGAATAGTTTCCTGGTCTTCCTCTTGACCTGGAGTTTTAGTTTTGAGTTGAACTTATACTTGGATCTATGCCCATATCAAAGACTTGCTATAGAATGGCTACCATTGAGTTGGATGAACTGAAAATGTAGTTACAAGAGAATATGAACAAGGGTTTTATATGACTAAGTGCTTCACCATGGGGTATATTGGTCCTCTTTTTTAAGAATAAGGATGGGTCAATGAGCCTTTCTATTGATTATCGCAAACACAAAAAAATTACAATAAAGAACAATTACCCCTACCAAAAATTGAATAATTTTTTGATCAACTATGAGGTCCCCACCATTTATCTAAGTTTGAACTTTAGTTAGTATATAACCAATTAAAGGTTAATAAGTAAGATATTCTAGAAACTGCCTTTCAAACAAGGTATGAACACTATAAGTTTATATTGATGACTTTAAGAATCACAAATGCTCCAAAAATATTTATGGACTTAAGGAATAGCGTATTTAGAGATTACCTAGAAATATTAATGGTAGTGTTTATAGATTTTATTATGATATAATTAAAAATAAATTAGGATCATGAAGAGAATTTAATTCCCGTGATTAATAATTTATGAAAGGAGAATATATATTCAAAGTACAATAAATTTTGGTTCTGGATGGAGGAAGTATCAATATTGGGGAATGTTATCACTTGTAAAGGGATATCTATAGACCCTTCCAAGACAAATAAAATTGATGAGTGGCCCATGAAAATATTTCTAATAGAGATCCATAGTTTCCTTGGAGTAACTAGGTATTTATAATGATTTTTGAGAAACTTTTTGGGGTTGTCAAACCCGCCAACCAAGCTGACTCAGAAGGGAGTTAAGTTTTTCTGGACCAGTGAATGCAAAGAGTGGTTCAATGAGTTAAAAAGAGTACTATCACTAAAACAATAATTACAATACCCACAAGTGGGTAATTATTTATGGTATAAAATTATTATTTAAATAAGGGCTTAGGTTGTGTATTAATTCAAAATGATAAAGTGATTTCCCATGTCTCAAGGAAGTTGAATGTTCATGAGAATAATTATGCAACACATGATTTGGATTTGGGTAAGTAATATTCGCATTAAAAAATCTAATGACCTTATCTCTATGGGGAGAAGTTTGAGATGTATACTAATAACAAGATCCTAAAATATATATTCACATAGAAGGATATTTATATATTCCAATGAATATAGTTATATATAATCAATAATTATGAATTCTAAATCGTTAACCATCTTGGTAAAGAAAATAAATTGGTGTATGATTTAAGAAGAAAGGATCCTACAACCTTATCAATTATGAGAATTGAGAAAGACCCAATATTCTTATAATTTTAAAGGATGGACATGTAAATCATAAATTAGGGAACAATATCTTTTCTTTATCAAATTATTGCTCAACCATACCTTATGGAAATGATAAATTATACTCAGATAGAAGATGTGTAAATTATGAATAAGCTTGAAGCTATCAGAAATGGTAAATCCTTTTAGTTCAAAATCGACGAGGAATGAGTTGTAATATTTGGTTCTTGAATTTTTATACCATTAAATACTGAGATAAAGAATATTTTGAATGATACATAAAGCTTTAATTTATCCATCCACCCATGAAGTAAACAGATGTATCAAGACCTTTGAGTGTACTATTTTTGGGACAATATGAAGAACGAGATTATAGAATATTCATCAATGTTCTTGGTATGTCAGTTGGTGAAGTCTAAAAAGAAAATTTCCATGGGGATGATGTAACCATTACCCATACCTACATAGAAATGGGAGGACATCACCATGGACATTTTCACTATCCTTGTGAATAAATCCCAAGTAAATAATATTATATGGGTCCTAGTGGATCATCTTATAAATACTTATCACTTCATTTTTATTTGATAGTACTTATCACTCAATAAACTTGCATTGACATACATAAAATAAATAGTGTAGCTACATAGAATACCATTATCGATTATATTTGATCAAGATACAAGATTTACCTCTAAGTTCTAGAATATTTTCTAACACGATATGAACAATGACTTTAGATTTAGTATGTATTATCACCCCAAAACAAATGTCCAATCTGAATAGACTATGTTAAAACTATAATACTTGTTAATGGAATGCTTAATATATGTCAAAGGAGGTTGGGACTAACATCTTCCTTTGGTCATGTTATCCTACAATAATAGATTCCACTAAAGCATCTAAATTGATCTATATAAATCATTATATGGGAAAAGATATAGAATGCCATCATGATGGGTTGAAGTTAGTGAACACAAGTTTCTCGGACCTGAAATGTTTGAGAAAATGTTAGAAAAGGCTCAGACCATTCAACAACACATCAAGGCTCCTCAATGCTGATATAAGAGTTATGATGAAAATTTTCAATGAGACCTAGAGTTGATGTTTGAGATAAGGTATTCCTATACATATCTTCATAGAAGAGAGTCATGATATCAAGGAATAAGGGAATGAAAAGTCTCAGATACATAGACCCCTTTGATATTTTTAATCACATTAGAGTTATGGCTTATCAACCAGCACTCCCAAAAATCCTCTATCATGTACAAAATTTATTCCACATATCCCTCTTAAGGAAGTATATACCAGATCTATCACATGTACTAAACCTGGAGGTGTTACAACTGGAAAATGAACTCTATTATGAGGAGAATACAATGAAGATCTTGTAACATATATATAAAGTTATAAGTAGAATGACCACTCACTCACTCAAATTACTATGGTGGAACCATAAATATATAGAGGCAACTTGAGAACTATAGGAAATGATGAATGAGGAGTACCCATACCTATTTTCACCTTAGTATGTAATAAAAAAAATTTATGGTGAAATTTATCAAGGATGAAGAATGTAATGACCTAGAATTTTATCTATATAATTTTCCATATAAAAATATAATTGTGTTGAATTTAATAATATAATATTATATAGTGGACATATACCACCTGATGAAACCAACAACATTTTATTATAATAATTTTAACATTACATTTAGAGAATAAATTCGGCCATAGGAATTGAATGTATTACAATGGGAAAGTAAATAGAAAATACAATAATAAGAATAGGAAAAATTGGATCTACTTGATTCCTCCGAATAATCGTACTCACAAACAACACTATAGAAATAAGGCAGAATATTAGTAATGAAATATATATTTTAAAAATGAGAATATATATAAATTTGAGGAAAAATTTAAGTGAATGGATAATTAAGGAAATTAGAGGTATTTATAAGAAGTAGGTGACCCATATGACTGTTACAAATCTGACTATTGGAATAGTAATCCAAATGTTGGAATAGTAACCTGACCATTGGAATTATAATCTAACTATTATGAATAATAAAATGATCATTAGAATAGTAACCTCACATATGAAAATTTAAAATAATATTTAGGTATTATATAAAATAAAAATATGACATATTTATATACTAATATGAAAAAGATAATGTTTTAGAAATTATAAAATAAGTGTTTGTATTTTTGTAAAAATATATTTTATTTGAATTTTATAAAAAATATAGATATTTAAAAAAAATTATTTTCATAAAATGTGTTTATAAATTAATATTTCATTTAATATAATGATAAATATATTTTTATGATACCATAAGTAACTTTTCAAAGGGTCAGAAAATCGATCATAATAATAAAATTGGAATTCTCCAAAAAAATGGTTTTTATTTAAAAATTAAATTTATAATATTTAGAAAATTATTATCATAAAATGGATTTATTTTTTTTGAATCTACATATCAAAAAATTATTGGGGTGATTTTTTTATTTTATAAAATATTTTAATTTTTTGTGAATAGGGAAATACCTTAAATTACGGTATTTAGCATTATAAGTTAAATACATGATTTTTTGAATCATGGATGTAGTAAGAACGCAATTTTTAAAACTCACATGAATTATTTACTGTATATATTCACAAAAATCAATAACATTGATAGTTATGATCCAAAGTAAAAAATAATGGATATAATATTAAAAAACACCCCTCTCATCCCCTTATAAATACCACCCCTCACCACCCCTTCTACAGACACGTTCTAAGTCTTGGATATTACCACATTTTTTCGTATATATCTTTCCAAACCTATGACCAAATTCCTTGTGATTCTAGATCACCAAAATACCAATTCTATGTGCCTTAAGGAGTATTTCAAGGAGGTGTCATTTAAGATGTAATATTCTCACGTTACCTATTTTAAATTATTTTCTTCTTCTAAAATCCCCTCACCTCCCTCACCCAACATACATTAATGAGTCTAGTATCATATATATACTATAATTTCATGTTTATAATTGAATATCTACCATACATACTCTTATTTTCTTCTCTTTTTCTAAGAATGAAAACAATATCAATATTATGTCGGTTAACCATCTCTATGGATAACGAGTTTTCGTTTTCCATTACCCCCTTCAAGGATGGTTATAAAACTATTATTACGGTTAAATTATAAAATGATAATAATTATATTAAAACACATATCAGGTTTTGGAATTAAAATATATACATAATATTAAATAAAATGAATTTAGTTCACGATGGTCGGTAAAATCACAAAAATAAACTAACCATATAACACTATCAATTTTACTAAATGGGTCATCCATATATCAGAACAAAAAAGACATATGGGTCCATTTAAATTTATAGAAGTAAATTAATACCATTTAATTTCACTTATGGAGTTGTATTCCAATATGAAAAGAACTTCAATATTTATACATAATTGATCCGACCTTGTAATAATTAAACAAGAACCCCTAGAGCAACAAAATTGAACTTCATATATCAATAAAATTATTATCAATAAATATAATTTAGAAGGAAAATTTTATGAATTAAATATTTAATTAATCTAATTTTATTATTCAGAACATTATGGTCATAAATAGAATGATTCTGGAACAAAAGGTAAGGGATCTCTATGAACCTCCCTATTTTCTTTGGATTACGCTTTCTCTCTCTACCTTAATTTATCACTTCATTATTCTCATAAAATTCTTCTATATAATGTATATATTTTCCACACACATATAAAAATTTTATTTAACCTTTATTTCATGGGGATATACATGTTCTAAGGGTTCCCTTCTCAATTACTTTGGAGAAGCCTTTTAAAGGTAACTTCTCTGTTTTATTGACCTCGTTTAAAGTTTCAATAAATGAAATTCTTTAAAAATTACACATTTTTTTATAAATAATTTTGAAAATAACTTTTTATCTCACTTTTGGTTCTTTCGAAAACATTATGCTCTTACCATATTTAAAAACACTTTACTCTTTTCCTTAAAACCCCACATAAGTGGCATATTTCCATAGTTACCTAACCACTCTTTTTCACATCTTCATTTCAGTTGGAAATTATTTAATATGATATATGATTATTTTTCCTTTATTAATGTTTAATAATAATTTAAACGCTCATTTTATAGAAACCATTATGACATTCCCTTTGGTTATGCCTTATGACATGATTATGGAACCCATTTCTTTCCATTGGTAATCCTAATGTTTATGCTTTATATTTTATTTATTTATATGGAATACATATGAATGTACAAGTTATGATATGTGAAACTAGATATTAATCTAATGCATTGGGTAATTTTTTGTCTCTTGAGATGTTATGTATTGAATTAGGGAGTAAACCAAATCCGTTATGGGACTCTGTCCACCATGTGATATCATTTTGGAAGTTAGCCTTGAATCATATTTATCTCATGTTATATGTTTATTTCACATTCATATGTTTCCATAATCTTATGATTCCATGTTCTATTTGTTATACATATTTTTTTATTAATGATTCCTGCCTTTTATATTATCATTTTATAATTTCTGACTCATATTCTATGCTTTATTTACATGTTTATTTCCTTAATTTGTTTTTTAGCTCACCAATTTTCTCTATGTATTTCCCTAAGTTATCTTATGTAGTTTTAGAATCTCAAAGGAAGTTAGAGGCTAATTATGGGGTTTAAAATTAATAAGTTTTATTTAGTTTCTTGTTATATATTTATATACCCAGTCTTCTAAAGAAACTAGTATTTTCTGTCCTTTATTTTTATGTAATGTATATTTACATAAAAAATCATATAATAATATGTATAAAAGTATTGGGTAATTTTACATAGTCTCATATTGGGATGCTAGTTTTACCTTGTGAGTTTGGAGGGGATTATAACATTTATTAGATCTTGGGAAAACAACCCAACTTTTTTTGAGTTTACCTATAATAATATTTATCACTCGTCCATTAGCATGACCGAATTTTAGGGTTTTTATGGGTGACCATGTCATTCTCCA
Organism: Viscum album; assembly: GCA_963277665.1. Lineage (NCBI taxonomy): Eukaryota > Viridiplantae > Streptophyta > Magnoliopsida > Santalales > Viscaceae > Viscum > Viscum album. Next base: position 594,810,660 of record OY728134.1, on the reverse strand, counting down.
TTGTGATGGGATGAGGTTTGGGATTTATCAGTTCTCAGTCATGATGTGGTTCAGAGAATGACAAAGAAGGTTTAGGTTTTTCATTAGAGTATAAAGGTAGTATATGATATATGGAATTATAATTTTGATCATAGGAGGAGGACCTTATAGTTTGAGGTTGGAGACTTCATGTTCTTAAAATTATCCCCTCAAGATGGGGTGTAGAGGTTTGGAAGTGGGTGTAAACTCTCACCTTGGTTTTTGTGCCTTTCAAGGTGTCGAGAATCTTTGGAGAGGTGGCTTATCAGTTTAAACTCCCACCAAAACTGGACCTGATTAATGGTGTCTTACACATATATTATTTCCATTTATATCTTCATAATGAATCCCACTCAATTGATTGGGGAGATTTAGATATCGATGATGAAACGACATTCATAGAGTGGCCAGTAGAGATCTAGGGCTGGTGAGAGAATGTTTTTTTATGGATGGACCATTACTTTGGTTTATTTTCTATTGAGGCATATTGTCCTGGATGAGATTAAATGGGAACATGAGATGCAGATGCATCCCTAGTACCTAGATTTGTTTTTAGTTTTTTCCTTTCCTTGTTTTTATTTGACGATGTGATGTTTGAATCCTGATGTTTTAAATGATGCGTTGTTTCCTTGATGATGTGACAAATGATTAAAAATTAAAGTATATAAAGAGGGGAAAAACTAATATCTAATATATACGCATTATAATTTATCATGATTAAAACTGTGTGGAAAAGTTATTACTTCCCAAATTAGATAATATCTTGACATAGGATATGTAATTCCTTCATTTGTGTGTGTGGGTCCCTGATGTGTGTTGGTTGTGGTGATCATTGGATTGGGATATATAGAGGATGGGATGTTGATGCACATGGTTGTTAAAGAAAAGTGTCTTGAGGTTGGTGTGGTAAAGCAGTTTCATGGGATTTTTAGTGCACATTTCTAACTGGGTTTGATGGGTTTGATTGGTGTTAGTGTTTTCAGTAGTGATGAGATCCTTGAGAGGTATCTTGTGGGATGGTTGTTATAACCTCTTTCTATTTTCATTCTAGGTTGGTTATGATTCTATAGGGTGATAATAGTTGAAGAGGTATTTAATTTAATAGAATGAAAATCACATACTATTAATTTTTGTGAATTTTGGTTGTGGAGGTGTTTAGCTGGAGTCCCAAGGAGTTGGAGGGCGGAGGAGAGGTTGCAGCTAGAAAATACAGTTAGAGGAGTCATGTGGTGTGGAGCCTTAGGTTGTGATCTAGGGGTAGATATTGTGGTTTAGAGGAGATGGATAGAGAATAGGAATCCCAAAGAGGTATTTTATATATACTTCCAAAATAAAAAATTTGTGGCATGGATGTCTTGGCTACAATATAGTGGTTTGATGTAGAGGCTACAATAGTTCTTCATTTTTTAGGAATATTTATGCCATGGAGCATGGATACCGAGTATTAACTTCTTAGTGGATGATTTCTTTAGAGTAGGGATGTTTTTATATGGTTTTGAGTTCAAGGGTGAGTATTTGGGTGAATATTTCATTTTGGGGGTAGCTACATCATGAATTTAGGGCGACAACACAAGCTTTTCATAGTTGCTGGGGAATGCAGTGTGGTGGTTTAGGCTGTTCCATGGTCACCACCTATTTTATAGTACCTTTAACATGTAAATTTACATAAATATTATAATATGGTTTGACCAGACAAGATATGGCATGGTCCTCCCCACTATTCCATTGTCCAATCCCTATATGGCATGGTGAAGTGCGGCTACACTGTGGTCTTGTATTTTCCAGAAAAAAAATAAATTCTTGAATACCTTCAAACCATATCACTTTTACAACATTTCTATCACTTATTTGGTGGCCTAAGTTCATCCAAAGGATATATTTTATCCCCTTTTTAGTGAATTTCAACCCCAATTTTGGAGGATCAATCCATGGAAATTTCAGTGAGTTCCCCTCTTATCCCCATAGTTCCCTTCTAGTTGTGGTCAAGATAAATATATGTGTTTGTATTTGTTTTGGTGGGATAATGGTGCAATTTTTTGTGTTCTTGGATGGTATGGGTTTTTTCCTTTATTTTTATGTACCTTTGTGGATTTCCTCTTATTTTAACCACATGTAATGGATCATAAATCCTTATTTGAGGTTAGGGATCCTTAATTTATCATCTCGGGTAACATATGGGAGGGTTTATAATCCTATTTATCGTTGGGAAGATAGTTTTAATTGGTAAAATGAAGATAATGAATTGGATATCTTAAACTTGATAGGATAATGGGTTTTAATCATTCGTTTTTTAGGTTTTTTATATTTATTGATATTATGATTGCATGAGATTGATGACTCACAAAACATTGTGGCTATTGGAGGCTTTGTTTACACTGTGGTTGTTGTTTTTTGGAAACCTTATTGTGTTATTGTTTGATATAACCTAAAATGGAATTGGATAACAAATTATATACAGTTATTAAAATGGTTTCCTTAGGATATTTTTCCATTGTGGTAAAATTTTCGCAAATAATGAAGAGGAACTGATGAAAATGACCTTTCTAAATATGAAAATTGATGTGTGAATGTGATATGAAAATAATTTTAGTATTTGGTTATGGTATGGGGCGGTGATGAGTGGTTATGATATGGGGAAGTGATGTGATGATAAGGGTATGTGGTACTTGGTAGTTGTGATGTGGAAAAATGGTTGTGATGGGGAAAGTGGTAGTGGCTGTGCAAGGGAGATGATGTGGGCTTATTATCACGATGATGATGGGTCATTTTTTTTGTGGTGTTGTGTGGTGGATGTTTCCTAGGTTGTGATGGAATTAAATTTAAACTATGAATCACAATGGCGTGAGTATAATGGTTAATGAATTAATTAAACTAGGAGGTATGGGTTAAATTATTTTTCCTTAATGTGAGATTAAATAGGCTAAAATAATGAAATTAATGGGCTAGAAAATGAATTAAATTAATGAATGAAATTGGTTGGTAATGTGTAATCTAGAAAATTTATTAAATTGTTAAAGTATATGAAATTTGGTTTGTGAATTGTGGGTTGTTGTCTGGATTTTTGAATTTAAAGGTGGTAGTGAAGGTGAAAGATGTTGTGAGGTTTGGTGGTGATGTGGTGAGTTAGTTAGTAATCTTATTGTGAACCCATTGGATGGGATTGTGTATGGATATATATATATACCATGTATTTTTCTTGTGATTTCTATATGAACCCCACCCACATTAAGAACTATGTGAAAACACCCATATATATATTTTGTGGGTGTTTTCTCAATATCCCAGTGATAAGGATGGATGTATTTATAACCCCTGTTTCCTAATCTCTCTTCCAATAATGGTAGATATGCATGGGTTGTGATGAATATAAGTCAAAAGTGAAATAGTGGTGGTTGTGATGAGATTTTGAGGTGGTTTATGGTGGGGGTCATGGTAGGAGGATGGAACGAGGTTGTTGTCCTTCATTTTCATGATACCCTACTATTCTAGTTATGGTTGTAATGTGATGTGATGTGATGATCCAGGTTTATTCGGGAGGGATGTGATGTGATTTTATGGAATAGGTTTCTATGGGTGAGATGTGATGTGATGTGATGTGATGGCCTAGGTGTCTGTGGGTGAGTCGTGATGTGATGTTATATAATTGGCATGATATCACCATGATGTATGACCTTGGGGTGTGAGAGCGATAACCCAGTGGGAAAGAAATGTGTGGTACCCCTTATCTATAGGCTTCATATTATGTTATTATTCATCGATGTGATATTTGGTGATCATTCCTTAGTAAGAGTGAGATTGGATAGTTGACCTGGTTAGGTGCTATTGGTTCTACCATTTTCTCATATGTACATTAATATTATTTTTCACATGTTCATGAGAGAATTGGTAAGTTGTTATCAAGAATATTTGTATGCTCAAACTACATTTATACAAACTATTTTTAGGTTTCCATGGGTCTTCATGGACCGTGATGGAAATTTCTTACTCATAAATTTGGAGCTATTGTTTATTTTCTTCCTTAATGATTTATTTTTGGGGATTTGTTTTGATAATTTTATCTATATATATTTTATTTATGCATTCATTATGGGATGGTTTTGGTTTTCCTTTTATATTATGTCATGGAGTTTCTTGTGGTTGATTTATCCTACCTCCCGATCCTATTATTATAGAGGATAATGCCCCTCATTTATAATATTTTTATACCCTCAGTTCTATTTGAAAACCTGAGGCCTACCTGAGGCTAGACATGAAGGTCATCATCTATATTAATTTATTTTTTTCCTAAGAGGGGTACCTTTGGAGAGAGGTAATTGTGATAGAAGACTTTATTTTGGTGACCTTGGATGTCCTTGGTGGATTCTTGAACCATTTCAATTATGTGATTGAGTTCTTACCATTTAAGGAGATCTTTTCATACTTTACTTCTATTCTTATATTTTTTATCTTATAATAGGATATAGAAGTGGATAAGGATCAATTTTGATGGATCATGGATGGAGGATTCATTGGGGATTGATTTTTTATTGGTTTGGTAAAGGATGATTTCAAGGTTTTTAGGCATTTGATTATCTATTTCCATTAATTCATGGTCATGTATTGTCCAAGATTAATTTAAGGAAGGTGACTTGGATTCTATTAGTCTATATTACTATTTTAATATTTTCTATGAAAATTATAAAATTTTTATGGATTTCATTTGTAATTGAACATAATGAAGATAATGAATTGGACTAAATAAAATAGTGAAGTGACTCATATATTCATATATTATTTTCCTTTGTAAATTTGTGTGTTATTGATTAGTTATTGTGTTAGGAATGTTACTATTATTAAGGTGATTCTTACATATATGAAATTACATTAAAATTAATTAGATTACTTGAATATGACCATATAATGGAGAATATGATAATTTTTTGATTGATTTGATAATGTTAAGAATGAAGTGGTAAATTAATATAGAAGGTGTTAAAAAATATCAATGCTTATTTATTGTCAATGTATAGTCAATTTGATGGGGTTTTATGGTTTTAGAAGAGTCTTGGTAGTACTCATTGATAGAATACATGAATAGGTTCCAAATTGGTTCATTGTTATGGTAGTTTGACAAATTTGGTGTAGTATATTAGGTGAAAAAGTGTTATAGGTGATGATGTGGATTGTTGGTAGTTATATTTCAAAGTGATGTGGTGATATTGATTCATTTAGTGTATTATAGTTTCCAAGGGATATGGTGATGTATTTAAACTAATGAATATGAGATGAAATATTAGGATGGGGATATGTCTATGTTGGATTAATATAGTACTAAATGAATTGAAATGAATTGGAGGAATAATTATGTGGTAATTGAATTGTGAACATTGGATAATTTAAAAGTACAAGTTTTTTATATGAATTTATTCTTGATAAAAATTAACCCATTTAAGTGATTAACATGGAATTAACATAAAATATGAAATGTGAAGAGGTTGTAATGATATTGTGTAGTTTAGATGAGGATTTATTATGTATTAATATATATCTATTGGTTGAGGTAGTTGTCAATGTTGTGTGGTGGTGAGGATGTGGTGATGGGATATAGATGTAGAGGGGATGTAACATGAAATAGACTTTTTATTTGGATTTGTATTGTTAAATATATATCCACATGTCTCTATGTGTGTATGTATGTATGTATATATATATATATATTATGTTTTGTTATTTCTTACACACTACAACCCAAGTCAGGTAATTTGACTAACAATTAAATGAGGTTTTGGTATTTGGGTGTACCTCCAACATCCAAGGTGTCGGTGATATAGATGGATGACTACTCCCTCCCCTGACTCTCCCTTTTATATGTAGTGCAGTTATGTGGTTATGTAGTGGTGATATGATTATGTGATAAATATATGGTTATGTGGTGTCAATGTGGATATGTGGCGATGACATGGTGATATAGTAGTGGTTGTAAAACACTGGGAATGTAGTATGTGTTTGGGGAACATGTTTGTGAAATATAGTTATCAGATATGGATATTGAATGGATGAGAGTGACATAATATTTTCTATAGGGTGGCGATGGTTACTATTTCAGTAGGGAAGTAGGTGAAAGGTACCTTTATCTTGATATATTTTTATATAACTATATTATTATACATACATAAGAATTTGGTGTGTGAGACATAGTGATAAATATAATAAAATTACCTATTTGTAGTTATTTAAGCAGCCTCTAAATCTTTCTGATACGGTTTCAGAAAACCACTGCTAAATTTGGTGTTGGCAGCCAACCTGTGGCGGTTTCTTCCATTTAGTGGCAATTTCTGGTAAGTGTCATAGAATGCATATTTATCAGTATTTTGATTCATTTTATAAGATCTTTTACAGAAAAAAATGTTGAGTATTTAGCGGTGGTTTAAACCACTGATAAATCCTAATTTTTTTGGCTAGAATACTGTTGCAAAAACAAAAAAACAGCTGATAAATAATAGTATGGAATATTTTACAAATGTTTTAACCACCAACAAAAAAAATCACTATATTGTGGAAGTTCAAACCACTGATAAAAAATAAAATGACATATTTAGTGGTAGTTTAAACTGCCACTAAATGATGATTTTAAAAAATTTACTTCTGCAAAATCGGAAACCCCATAAATACCGTGAAGAAAAAACAAACAATGAAAAAAATATTCCATACAAAGGGATAGATAATATTTATACCTTACCATTTTACATGAACCAAAACATTCCACTATACAGTTATACCAAAAAACACGATATAAATGGTTTTAACCTATTTAAATAACCAACCATGATTATAGTCTTCGTAATATGATAATAAAACATGAGAAATAATGAAAATGACATGTGAATACTCTATACCACAAATTATACATAAAAAAACATATCTTTCTCTTTTGGTCTAAGAGATCAAAGAGACTACTAATCACTACCCGAGGATGAACTCTTTTTGTCACCCTCTCCATCTTTATATCTACTTTCTACTACTGGAACCATGAATAAAATTATATTTAAAATTTAATTATGTTGTATATTTATATTTAAACTTAAAACTAATAAATTTTTGTGTAATAAATGATTTTGAAGTTGTGTGATTAACCTGATCACCATCATCCATCGATGCAATATCACCGAGGACATTTCTGATCGTCTTCTGATTTAAATCAACCAATGCTTTCTAGAAAGTGGATATCTGAGCCCCCTATTCCTGAATTGTGATTTGTATATAAAATAATCTCTCTGAGCATCTATGGGTAGGGAGTGAATAAAACTAAGATTAGATGTAGATGAAATCCCTGATGACCTGCCAAATACCTTAGATGGTAATGGTCCCAAAACCATCCCACACACTCGACCGGGATGACCCTTCCCAAGGACTTTCTCAACTGGGTCATCCTGGGATATTGAGAAGAAATAAGTAAGATTGGAAACCCATATTTATTTAATTTTTACCTATAAATAAAATATAAGTCATATTTGAAGCAATATATATTAACATAGTGAAAACTAACAATAATTTATTATAATGAAAAATGAATTCATACCCCAACTTCTTTGGTAGACTCATTAACATAACTCCCATAATATTTTTTATGAATATCCAACCAAAGTTCTATTCAGGGTACTTGGTGCCCTAAATTCTATGACCACATTAAATAAAGAAAAATAAAAAATTTAATATATGAAAAAGATAATATTGTCTTATAAATATTTAAACTAATGAAAAGATTACCAGAGTTGATCGGTTTCTGGAAAAAATCTTTAACCTGATAGTATAAGAGATTATTTTCTTAGCTCGAATAAATACATTCTTCATTGAAACGTCTTGAAATAAATAACATGTAATTTAATAGAAATGTAGGCAATGTTATATCCTTATCATATGCATGTATAAATGAAAAATGAGATTAATATAATAATATATATTTAAATACCACGTACATATCATGTTGATGACTATCAATAAAATCTTTCCATTACTCTCTAGGTACCCCATTGGGTATCTTATCATACAATTTCTAGGTGCTCAATAAAGTATCATTGAATTTGTTCCATAATATCCATTTAAAATCCTTCCATTTCTTACCCAAAATTTCCAATGTCAACTTTCATGCTATATGATCAACAATAAGAAAGTGAAAAAACATATGTACAAAGAGATTGATTTTTATAATATTATAACTTAATAAAATAATGAAATTTAATTACACTATAATATATTAAAATTACCATTATCTGTGAATCCAAAATTTCATTTTTACAAGATAGAGGCATATGCCTCCAATCAGCATATGTAATCGGAAGGGTAATTAGCTCCACCAAAAATTAGCCTTGAATATGGATAAATAATCCTTCAACGTCATCCATAGGGACCCCATAAAAGTTAAATGGGACAACTATCTTTAGTTTGTTTAGATTCTAGACATCTAAACTTTTCATATTTCTCTTCGTAGTAGCATTGTTTCCATATTTTATGAAAAAATAGTTAGTAGTATAACAAAAGTTCAATAATATTATTTATATGAAAATTTGTACCTATAAATATCACCCTATAATATCCCCATGAAGAAACAAGAGTGACGATCTTCTCCATTGTTGCTGAGGCTACTAAATGGGGAGGCGTCAGCTGATCTGATAATGGGACAATAATGTAGGGTGTTCCAAAAGATGACAGAATGGAGGGTGTGGGAGATGGTGTAGGGGGGAAGCAGAGGGTTTCTTGGATACTGTAGCGAGGGAGACCAATGGATCATTATCTATTAGTATGTTCTAGGTAATTTTGACTGAGATACAAATGAAATCGGTAAAATGATTCTTCCTTGGAATTCCTCTCATTTAATCAAATAAAATTAACTTCATAACATATATTTCAAAATATTGTATGTAGAAAAAATAGAAATGATACTAGATTAACATTATCAATAAACAAAATATACATAACTATGATAATTAATGACTTCAAAAATAATATAAGTGGTTGATAAATGAATGGATGAATACAAATAAAATATTTTTTCCTTCAATCATGTCATTTTCCTGTTCCATCATTACTTCATCTACTTCATCCACCCTTAAAAGAGTAATATTTTCTATATCATGATGGAAAAATAAGTTCACTTATTAATATTGATGAGATTCAATGTCAGAGGTCAAATCTTCCACTTCATCACCCATATCATACAAGTATCATTGTTTTATGTGAGAAACTACCCTCCAAACTTCATCCATGACATCTTCCACACAATATACCATTTTTGATTGTGATGATAAGATATAAAGATCATGTAATTAACATTCACCGATATACATCAAGAGAGAGAAGTTCACAGAAGTAAATTGCAAGGAATTTCTTTTAACGCCCCTAATAATATCCACACAATTACATATGAATAAAACAACTAAAAAATTCATGTGGTAGTTTAATTTGGTAATATAAGTAAACTTTCTATAGTATCCAACTTTTGAAAACATAAATATACCACTATTATATGTTTTCAAACCCTCTTCCCAACTGACTGTATGAATTTTAAATCCATTCACATTGTAAGTGTCAAAAGTTTTACCCTATTTAGAGAACCTCAAGCAAGAATCTTCGAATCTTATGAAAACTCAACCCAAGTATCAGTATTCATTATCTAAAAAAATCAATATACATTTTTAGATTTATAAAATATATGTGTCAACTTAATATCCATATTTATTGCAATATTTGTGAACATACACATCATGTAAACCATTCTATAAGATATTTATTAACATATTTTGTTATATCTTTATCATTTAGTGTTTGGAGTCTCATTTTTCTTTTTGTTTTTATCAAAAACTATTAAATAAATGGATATGAAATTTCTCTATTCAGCAGCACATATGTATATTCCTGTAACAATTCCATTTCTATTAGTGTAATATTTGAGCTCCTCCCAACTAACCGACCAATAACAGGAAATATTTTGGATTCCCATGTAGTTGAGATTGAGTCAATGTTTCTTCAAAATGTCTAACTCTATTGAATATTTTCTCAATATCATCCAAGTATCTATAATAAAAGGTAATACAATCCTCTTTAAAATATCCTTTAGAAATAGATCCTTCAGTTTGAGCTTTATTTTTCATGTATGATTTCAAATAACCAAGATATATATGAAATAAAATAAATAAAACATAATTGTGTATTTAATTAAGTTCCAATATTTGCTTACATAAATGAAAAACATGTAAATAAAGTACCTCTCAACTGGATACATCCATCTATAATGTACATGCCCTACTAATTTCGCTTCCCCAACCAAATGCACAATTAAATGCATCATGATAGTAAAATACAATGGAGGAAAGATCATATCCATGGTACAAAGTGTCAATACAAATATATCCTAAAGGTTTTCAAGCTCAAATAGTTCCAGAGTTTTCTTACATAGTTATTTGAAGAATGTGAAAAATTAGAGTATAAAAATAGTAACCTTTTTAGGTAATAATATACTCAATGATAATGGTAGTAACTACTGTAACAAAATATGCGAATTATAAATTTTCAATCCATATAACCTACAATTATTTAAGTCAAAACTCCTTGAAATGTTACTTGAATACCCATAAGATACCTTCACATGTTATAAAATTTGAATTAATGTATCTATATCCCAATTTTTCATTGATTTTTTTTTCAAATCAAACATTCTATTCTCATCTGGTGAGAGATCACACTTTATGTTCCATTTTTGTGAGTCTTTCCAGGCATTGAGAAGATCCTTCAATTTTCCATACTCATTAATAAATTTAAAGATCAAATTTTCACAAATATTCTTATTAATATTCATAACATCAAGATTATGCCACAAAAAATTAAATTCCCAAAATGAAAATTTGAAGAATATAGTTTTTTTCTTCCATTGTTATGTTCCAATTTCACTTGAAAATGCACTTTTAAAATTTTTCCCACTATCATTAAAATGACGCACCTTCACAAATTTTGTTTCAATAATTCCAAGCTGTGACTATATTTCAGAACCCATAAACAAAGTTAGAGGTGTTCTATGGTAAAAAAACCATGGAATTTCGACTTGTTCAACCGAAATCTACGAGATGCATCGAGAAATCTTTGATGACTCAAGAAGAAATTTTTTTTACTATGAGGTAGTCATTTGGGATCAAAATCAAACTTAAAAATAAGGAATTAAAAACCTATTTAAGTGTTCCAACTAGATAAATTCCCAAGTCCATGGAAGGCACTAATGATCCCCATGAGATCATCTTGCATTTTAAACATTATTCTAGAAGATGCACCATATGTATCAACACCGTTGCTCCATAACTCCTATAATTATTCAATTAGAGGCTACAAGTATACATAAATATCATTTCTCAGAATTTTTTAATGAATAATCATCAAAATGATAAAATATATTTGTTGCATACACATCTATAGAGGTTAATTGTAAGGGATCAAAACAACCAGCCAAATGCTATAATTGGTGATTAAAATCCCAAATGGGTTGAATTAATTGGAAACCAAACCCAATTGAATATTCCTAGGATTAGTTGAAAAATATGGATGTAATGAATCAAATTTATTTCTTGATTTTGAATCTATTGGATGTCACATTAATCCATCATTATTATTATCTATAGAATGACACATCACGTTCTTGATAGTTTTCTATGACATGAATAATATTTTATAATTGAGGATTTAAAGGAATGTAACACAAAAACATTCCAGGTGTGTTTCTTTTCTTCTTCATTATAGTAGTATGTTGATTCATACTTCCAACACCACCAATTGAATTATATCTAGAAGAATAATATTCTTTTCAATCCTTTCTGCTTGAATCCTCTCCCCAATAAAGAATAAAATCATTGGTACACACATGTGTTTTTTTATAATTCAGACCAAGATTGTTAAAAACTTTTTCTATATCATAAAAATATTTAGTGATATTTAATTTATGAAATTAATCCCATGAAAATTACAATATCATGGATATCTCCTGATTTGTAATTCCACATAGGCATATGATATGGAATAAATTTAGTAGAAAAGAAATTTTTGAATATTTCAAACATCCACTATAAAAATATTGATTTCCATTATCAAATAAATCATGAAATGCATTTTTCTACTCAGTGAAGTTTTATCTTACATTATTCTCCCAAAATCAAGAGGAGGAACCAATGATATGTTAAAATTTTGATATGGTTGTCCTATAGTCTCAAAAACATCACTTATAAAGTTTCTATTTCTATTTGAATCACCATGAATTTGTTGTTATGATATATTTTTATGTTGATGTTTATGTCTTGTAATGTTTAATTCATCATTTATATGTTTTTTGTTTCATTTAATTGTCAATTGTCGATGATGTTGGGAGCTCATTCTGTTGATTGAAATTAGTGCTCAAACATTCTATAACATTAAATTCTCCATGCCAAATCAAAAAACTACTGAATAGGGAATTAATTAAATATCAAGTGTTCAAAAAATTAATTTCTCTTCAACCATCTTATAAATTTACAATCAGGGCATGGACATCTTATTCTCCCATCCACATATCGATTGAAAATTGAAAAATCTAGAAACTCCACCAAGATCTTAACATACTGAGGTGTGTTCCTCAGTAATGTGATCCATATTTTATCCATATATATATATATACCATAATGTTCCTACACATTATTAAAAAAAATTAAAAAACATAAGTATTTCTAAGTATGAAAAGAGATAATGGTAAAATCTTGTAAAGTGACATTAGTTGGAATTAAATATATTCAATATTTAATTAAAATGTAAATTCTTTGAATGAATAGAATCAATGGGAATATAAAGGGGTTTTGGATAGTGAGTAGTTTCCTGGAATTGAGAAATATGGTAATTGGTACTAAAAAAACAAAAATAATCAAAATTATAATTTTATAATGGGTTTGGTTTTTGGTAAAACATACCTTAGAAAACGAATTTATGGATCAAATCATACCTTTATCCAAATCTTCCTAAAAAAACTCATAATGTCCTAAAAATATTAAATTTAATAAATGACACCCCAATGAGTGATATATTTATGCTAACATATAGATAGGAAATATATATATAAAGTTTATATAAATTAAAATCTGTTTCATACCATTTATGAAAAAAATACACCCTTAATGATTTTATATTTTTTTGATTAATATGGAATTAGGATTAAATAAGGGGTTAAAAAATAAACCATTTTTTTACTTTTAATTTTTTTACCCAAGTTATATAGTGACCATGTGTTACCAAATTTTTCTAAATTCATATAATTGATTAAATTGGACTTGTGTAAAACATGTGATGATTGTGTAACCTATACAACCCCATTTATGGAAACTATAATGAAAATGGATCAATTTAAAAAGACATGTAAAAACCACATCCCTTTTCATTATAACATTTATCACTATATAAATTTCTCACACCCTTTACATACACTACCTACTATCATTTTTACTTGATCTTCACAAGGGTTAAAGATATTTCATCATGGGTAAGAACCATACCACCATCAATACCATTTCCTATGGAGAATCACAATCTCACTTAAAAGGTTCATTAAAATGGATTGAAAACTTACACAAGTGTTTCCTAAAACAATCGAAACATAAAAACATACTTCAATTATATCTACCACTATATAATTTTACAAAAACAAAAAAAATAATAATTCACAACCTTAAAAATATTTCATATAAATTATTATTGGTATATACCACTATGATATAAAATAGCACCTTACAATGCAGGGGTTCAAATTTTTATTAATGGAAAGGGAATTTGAGAGAGTGGTTTTAAATGAATGAATGGATATTTTTTATATCTTAATAATTTCAAAATTAACATTTTAAATGATGAAAGTGCTAATGTTATCTTCCTAAAAAGGTTTTTACCCCATTGGTATGTAAAGGGGTGATTAAAATTTCAATGGGGAAAGTATGATATTTTTTTCCTTAAAATTTATCATATAAAAACCTATTTTTTAAATGGTGTACAACCAAAAGTTTTTACAATGTCTTATAAAAAATAAATTTCTAAAACTATTTTTTGAAATCCTATTGGGAATGTTTGGCTCACACCCTACATACACAACATTGTATGTATCTAGCTCTTGCATTTTTTATATAGGTTCTCGGGTAACATTTCTATATTTGTTGTGTTCTCATTATTACACTAATTGATACTTTTATATGGCTATGAAATCATATTGCCTGCTAGTGATATTAGCCTAGGGTTCCCATGAAATCTATGACCATAGGTCAAAAAATAAATGAATCATATAATCAAGATAGTTGATAAGAATCATGTTTGTAAATATCATCTCTCCAACAATTGCCTAGAAAAATAACACCTTTCACATCATCCATATCATAAATAATATATAACATATTTCTTTGGGGATAAAATCCATCTAGTATAGAAATGAAATAAGTGGAAAAATCATGAGTCACACACACAAATAAAAAATATATCATTTATAAAGTGGAAAACATCCCTTTTCTAAATGGGATTGCAATGAAAAATCATTTTCCACTTTTTAAAATCCCATTATTAAAATAAACTTTCCCAAAAAATACTTATAAAACCAGACATAAAATCGTTACCAGAATCAATTTTATTTTTCATTTAAACCTTTTAAAAATACATGACACCGCTTTATTATTTTAAAACCAAACTTTATCCATTGAAAAACACAAACAATGTATAATTCATTTTATTATAAAAAATTAATTTAAATAAACGATATAAACATTTTCTCAAAACAATTTCCCTTAAAAATCACTTAAAAAATTAGAAAATTATCATAGTGCCCTTTATGAAAATTTTGGAAGCCATATAAAACACTTATAAAACACTGTGGTTATCACAAATAGACATAATTTGGTAAATTTTTTATTAGAAAACATTAAGCACACAATGAAATGCTAATTATTGTAAATTCACAAAAACATCCAACATAATGTGAGATTACTTATAAATAGAGAAATAAAAAATATATGAACTAACCGAGAGTGTGGTATCTATTGAAGGCAATGATAGGAAGAGGGATCGAGCGAGGAAGCTGACTCGAGAGATAGAAAGGAAGGGGTAGAAAGGTTGTGGGGTTGTGACCACAACACCGAAAATGGCTCGTGGGGCACAATATCATATAGATTGGGATATTCCTGAGGGAAAAAACGTGGGGAAGCACAGTGGGGCTAGGGTTCAGGGTCTGGGGTGAAGGGGATCTCGGGGGATAAGAGCGAGGTGCAGTGGAGGGCTTAAGAGAACTGATGGGAGGGGGGGTTATAGGGTTTGGGGTTCAAGGGGGTGGGGGTGATAGGGTTTAGGGGTTTAGGGATAAGGGGGGAGGGGAGCTTGAGGGAGAATGTGGGGTGTAGTGGAGGGCCTAGGACAACCGCTAGGCCATGGTTTATGGTTGGGGGGGAGCTCAGGGGAGAAGGGTCGAGTGAAGGAGAGTAATGGGGTGTGGGGAAAAAGTGTGTTTTTTAATAAAAAATTAAAATTTAGTGGTGGTTTATAAAAAAACTCTGTGAAATATGTTACTTTTTTTGTTGTTTTTTATAATCCTTCACTAAAAACCACCACTAAACAATGAATATGTTGTAGTGGACATAGGATATAGATGACCTATATTTGGTAATTAGTTAAAGAAGGGAACATTCCCAAAATCCATGTGTCATCATATGGTATGATATGGTATATCATATAATTTTAAATAAGTAGAGAAAATGCTATATTTTATGACTTTAGTGTATATAATATTTTTAGATATATAAATATCATCAAGGTTGCCTTAAATTTTCATATTAAATGAATTGGGTGAGTCATTGTTCCATGATTCATAAGGTTCAATTAATTTTTCATAGTAATTATTCATTAAAAGGAAATGGATCCCTTAAATGTTTTTCCATCATTAGTTAATCATTTTATAAGATAAAATAGATGGGAGAGTTTATTATCAAGGATTACATGAGATGAATGTTAAAGAATTTCTCATATATATTTGAAATGTTCAAGTACATATAAGGAATCAGGGAGTGTCCCAATATATGATATAAAGGATTATTGCCCATTAGAAATGCATCTCATCTCTTCAAGAGTCCCCAGGATAATACTCTATCCCCCTATAATCTATATTCTCCATCCTCATTTATACCATGATATACTAACATATCATAGAAGTTAATATGGTCATACCCACTGAATTTGGGTGATTCAGTGAAACCCACGAATACACCTCTAAAGGAAGACTGTTTTGGTTGTTCCTTGGTGATATTTATCATGAATTGAAGAAAATAAAATGTCATTTCTTAATTTTATTTAAGGTAAACATTATGAATTTACAGTTTTATATGATTTCAGGCATGGTGATCTTAGATTTTATAGTTTCTAATCAATTACTCTACATTGATTAATTTTTAATCCTACCATAGAATACTTTCAGTGGTTTTAAATAATTTACATTAATTTTTATTCATAAAATCCTTTTGATAAATTATGTTTTTTAAAATCATAATTCTTGTTGTACCATCTATTAAAAAAATTGACTTAATTTTTTTTCACCAATTGAGTCATGGATTATAATATGTGATATCATATCCCGCGACTTTGTAAAAATATCTAGATTTTGTATAGGTAATAGCATACTAAATCTAGATATTTTATTAGATGATAACACTATGTTACAGGTTTAAAACAAATCCTCAAGTAATAGTATTGATCTAGAGTATATCATAGGTTATGAATTTCCGACACATAAGAGTATTTTTCTTTGATCTTCTCTTAAAGATGGGTTACCCCATATGTTAGGGTTTCTCTTATATTTTTTAAATGATATGTATGGGTTATATATACTACTTATCATATATAAATATTTCATTATCAGACATAAAATATGACTAATATCATTTGAATATTTTAAACTTGACATGTAGGCAATCATAATCTATGATTATAGATATATTGTTAAAAATGATTTGAATTGGTAAATGTTTATTTATAAAAATCAAATTATGAAATTATTTATATAATTTATGAATTGTTTATAAATTATAATAAATGATATTTTAGGATCTTTACTTATTTATAAAATATTTTATATATTTATGAAATATAAAATAGTTATAATTAGTTAATTACTAAAACATTTATAAAAAAATATTCCATAAAATTATGTGTTAATATTAAAATTTCCTTAAAAAAAAATTATTTCATAACTTTTAATTTAGATATAAAGATTTTTATAGAAATTATAAGTATAATTTAAAAAAGGTTTACACATTAAAAAAATAATTTTTTATATTTAATGATTATTAATTATTCTTAATGTTTAATTTGTATTATTCAAATTAAAATGATATTATTTGGGTATTATTTAAAAAATATTAAAATAGATTTATGAATGATTTGATAAAGGTTTAAATAATATAAATATGTGACATTTATATTATGTAAAATGTTTACATAATATAAATTAAAATAAAAAATGATTATATTTAATGAAATATAATATTTTTAAAGTAAAATTCATATACTAAATAATATGAAGGGGTTCATATTAAGAATAAATATATAGTGTATATTTTTATTATTATGGAATGTTCATAATAAATTTTAATGTGTTTGTAATTTTTAATTTACAAATGGTTCATAAATGTATATATCATGTTTGTAAAACAAATAAAATGTTTTTTGTTTGATTATTTTTGAATATTCATGTTTTTAAATTGTTTATGAAATGTTAAAATTATGTATGCTTTAATTTATGTGATAAATTGATTCTTGTAAATTATCATGCCATGCATTTCAGGCTAGGTGAGAAAACATAAGATTAATTTCTATATATTTTATCCTTAGTTTGTAATTAAAGTTCCTATATTTAACTTAGTTTTTGAATATAGTTAATATAAATTAGGTATTAGTGTTTTGTGGAATTGGAATATCTCTTGAGTAAAGTATCTTTGGGTGGAGGGACATTGGGTTGGGCTTCCCAATGGCCTAGAGGATTATGTCTTATTCTAAAAATGTGGGGGTTATATATATGTGAATCTGGGATTACTCTTGCATATATTATCAATTTCATATAATCATAGACTTTTATATGAAAAATTTTATGTATCATAAGCCCTGAATGAATTTGGATATGTATAATTATGTTTTTATTTCTTTTTTGGATGAGTAATATAGACTACGGGTTGTGTAATGAGTTACACATTAATATGGTTTGAACATATGAATTTGGTGGTTGGAATAAGGATTCAAAAACTAAATCATTAAAAGTATTTATACAAAAAGGAATAAGGCATGTGATAATTAATATTTCATAAAATAAAATAGTTATGAATTTAATATGCATATGTTATATATTGAATTGGTAATACATTAAAAAAAACCAATCAAATACAAAGTGTGGGATTCCTTTTAAACAGAAACATGTCATGGAATTGATAATATAATCATGTAGTTTCATGCTAAATATGATTTTCCATGGACTATCTTCTATAAGGAATGATGAAAATTCATAATCCTAAAATTTAGGTAACCAAATATCGTTTTGATATTTGAGTGAAACTTATCTAAAAAATCATATAATTTAGGATACTAGAAGAATATATTTATGTTTAAATCCATACGACAGATTTAGGAAATGAGTTTTCCATTCAACTATACAAGATTCCTATGTGATAATATTGGTCAGTTGGCCTACCCAAGTATCTATATTTTGATATGAACCATATAATGGACTCAAAGTTTAGTGATATATGGACCCTAGATCACTAAATAGATATAATGTATGGGGTATTCATTTTTAGAGGGAGAAATTTTAATAAAAAATATTATTAAATGAATGTAAAACAAGATAATCATATGATAAAGTATTCTTTTTTAGATAATGGAATCATAATCTTTGAGCTTAAACATGAGATCAATATCAGATAAGGGAAAACTAAATGGTAGTAATTTAATTTACTACTTTGAAACATAATAATAGTTCTTAACCAAGAAGGAGATTTTAATGTATTGGAGAACCCCTTTCTAAGTAACTAATTGGAGAAGTCATTCAAAAAATTGAGGTAGTTTCCTATAAGAATAATCTAAATGAGTAATTGTAATCCTATAGTCACCTACTTGGGACCATGTTATATAATTTTAAAAAGAAACCTTAGACCACATATGCTTATAATATGACAGATAACCTCAATAGGATCTATAAATAATAAGAAAATAAAGAGAGGTATGAGGTGTCAATGCTCTCTTTTAGTGGTAAATATGGGATGGAACTTTAGTCTCTACTCATGTTCTCAATATTATTGGGTACATTAATGACTTAGTGATATTGTTCTCCCTCTTATATTTTATTTGAACAAGGAATTAATTTTACAATCAATATCATAATGATTCTAATTATTTTTTATGAATTTTAATATTATTAGGTTTAGAAAAAGTTTAATCGATTTCCTAAATATGTTGAGGATAATTGATCATAACATGGGGGGACTGAGATAATTTTCTATAATTATGGTCCATAAGGATAAGGGTAATTTTGTTCTAGATAGAGAAGAGAAGGGGTCATAGAGATTCTAAATTTCCTACCAATCCCATGAAATGGAAGGATGAACAGTTCTTTCATTATGAGCATTGCATAAGTAATTTTCTAGAATACTTGAAGGGTTATCAGAAACCAAGTAGAGAGTCCACCTATGGTATTTAGGTTTCAAAACTCAATTATTTTATTGTATAGGGTATATGATACCAACAATATTTTAAAATACTTATAAATATATAAAAGCTAATAAGTAATAAAAAAGATGATGATGAGAGATTTAAGTATTTATCATGTAATTGAGTAAGGAGTTACTACATGGAGGATTGGGACGCAATAAATGCTTCAAAAATAAACAAAATTGAATAAATGATGTTTATTTTTATGTCATTTTGATATATATTAAGAGGAGATTATAAAAAAAAAATTATTTAATAAACAAGATGATTTTTATATACACATGGTTTATGAATCATTAAACTCTATAACATACTTGAAAAGGGTACAAGGATAAAAGCATGTTATCCAAGATAAAGTGTGTATCTAAAAACACGAATTAATATGATTCCACCATAAATTTTGGAATATTCAATAAAGTATTATTTTCAATAAATACCCCAAATATAAGATCCAAGATTTTTCTTAAGGTATGTTTTTTTATGTTTCAATTTAAGTCACTTATTTTGGTTAAATAAGTGTTCCCCATGTTTAAAAGAAGTCTTTGGGGTGTTATGGGGGTTCAGGACATAAAAAAGGAGGAAAAAAGAGTTTTCTAGGAATATTTCATGGTTTTCACAGAGTTGGTGCAGGTCGTGCATAATTACTAG
Source organism: Viscum album (assembly GCA_963277665.1). Lineage (NCBI taxonomy): Eukaryota > Viridiplantae > Streptophyta > Magnoliopsida > Santalales > Viscaceae > Viscum > Viscum album. The sequence continues at coordinate 594,790,242 of OY728134.1, read as the reverse complement.
GACACTATGTGAAGGGGTGATTTTGGGATAGTGGCTTATGCATAGTTTGCGCACGATTTGGAAAATCGTTCGGGAAAACCGAGTGGCCTAATAAAGTTAGGAAATTTGAAAAAAAATTCACACAATAATGTAATTTGTATTCAATGAAAAGAAAAAGTGTACAAGAAGACAAAGGTCTATATGGACAGACCAAGAGAAGGGGAAGAATCAAGGGGGCCTAAAATATTGATGACCAAGGGAATATCCTCTAATGATTTTAACAACTTCTAGTTTCAAACTATACAAGTCATGAAAAAAAATTGTCGGTACCAAGAATGTTAATTGAGGAAAGGTAGTCCGCAATCTTATTAGACTCCCACTGGATATAAGAAACTTAGATATCAACACCCATTATGCTTCTATACTTTCTAACATTATAAGATATAGACTAAGGAACTATACACTACCCATGAATAACATTATATAAGATCATAGAATTTTTTTCAGCAATAGTAATCTCTAAATTTCTTTTCATGAAAATGTTCAGTCTAGTAAGCATGGTTATCGCCTCAACATACAAAGAGTTACCTAGCCCCAACATGATAGAAAAGGCCTAGATAGTCGACCCACAACTGTCACAAAAAATACCTCCTCTACGAATCCAACTTGAAATAGAAGATCCATAAATGTTAAATTTCAGTCCCCTTGAAGGTGGGAGCCAACAAACCAATTTTTCATGATGATGAGTAATAGACCCAGCTGTCCAAGAGCTAACAAGTCTCTACATGGAAGGTGCCTCCCTCCAATTACCTAAAGACTAGATAAAATTAGTAAGTAAATTTTTTATCCTATATATAATCATCTATCCATTTGAAACTGTACCCTCATAAAGATACTTATTTCTTTCCTGCCACAGGCACTAGTAACCTACCTATAAAATCATAGAACATGCCATTATTTCAATACTCCCCACACCTGATCCATGAAACCAATGATCAAGGAAAGACTGATTGTCCATAGTTGGAGATGAAAATGCAGTGAACTAACCAAAAGAAAACCATACTTCATGAGCCCCTTCGCTATCGAAGATAATATGGTCAGAGAATTCTTCTTTATGCCTCTTACAACAAACACATCTGGAAACAATACAAATCCCACACCATTTAACATTCTCATCCGTAGAAACATTACTATTCTAGATCCTCAAAAATTGGAAGTTTTATTTCATGGGAATAGCCTTAATCCAAAGAATATTATTCCATGTATTCACTGGAACTTGGGTGTTAAGGATCCTATGGTAGTCCCTCATTGCGAATGAGCCAGAGGAAGAAGGAGTAAAAACACACTTATCAGATTCTGAGGATAACACAATGAGGTTGAAAAGGGCCTCTTGATTTCTATTCGATACTACACTATTAAAATCTGGGTACTGATAGGCTTCCTTAAAGGATATGTTCATAGAAGGACATCCTAGATACCCAATTAACTCACCAGTCTAGTTGTGATGACAAAACAGGATATCACCCTTATCAACCAGCCATCAAGAATAAGGCCTAAGTTAATTAAAAATGGAACCAATATCAGTCATGAAAGGAGCGCTATGTCCATCCAACACAATCCTATCTCTCAATGAGTTACCATGCATAGTTCTACCCCATAGTGTGCGACATTCCATACCCTCCCATACCATCTTTTCATGCATACACCTAAGAGTAACATCCAGGATTTGAACAATAATCCCCCCTTCATGCACAGGATGAAGCATTTTATTCCATGACACCCATTTTCTCTTACCCTCAGCCTTAGGATCCCATATAAAATTAACAAAAATTCTATCAATATTTTTGATCACCCCCTTAAGAACCTTGACAGAAGATAGGGCATAGATGGGAGTAGCATGAAGTACACTATTGATCAAAGTTATTCTTCCCATGAATGATAGATAAATATTTTTCCAGTTAATAATATGGGACATAAGCCTATTGATCAGAGTTTCAAAATCACAAATATGATGTATCCCAAAAGATAGAGGTTCCCCTAGATAATCCATAGGGAAGTTCCCCTTCTTTATATCCATGATATGACCCATAGTAGACACACGTCCAAATGTACTGGTACTAGATATATAAAAGAATATCTTTCTCTAATTAATGACTTGACCACTCCAAAAGTAATACTCATCAAAGACCTTATTTAGACCATGCAGTGAACTACTTGATGCATTCATGAAAATAACGGTGTCATCAGCAAAAATAAGATGAGACACCAAAGGGGATATCATCCTACACTAAAAAGGAAGAATAAAACCATGATTCAAGATTCTATGAATCATTAGACTGATAACATCATGAAAAAAATGAAAATACTAGGAGATATTAGATCCCCTTGTTGAAGACCTTTTGTAGATTTAGAGAAACCATATGTTTTCCCCATATAATACACTGCCAACCATGCAAAAAAATAACATTGAAAAAGTATATCAATGTTCCATGAAGAAAATACCATACCTTCCAAAACTTTGTTGATGAATACCCATTCCACAAGATCATAATATTTACTCATATCAAGTTTAATGGCCACATTAAAACCCTAGGTTTTAAGGTTAATGTCCCTAACCATTTCCTAATCCAAGGCTATAGCCCCTGAATAGTACGTCCCTTTGCAAAACTATGTAGATCTAGAGATATCCACATGGGTAGATGAATGGGAAACCTCACATTAATGATACTGGAAATAATTATATAAGACAAATTATATATGATTATAGGGGGGAAATAAATTATAGAAGTAGGATTCCTTGTCTTGGGAATAAGCACGATTGTGGTGGAACAAGTAGCACACGACAACTTCCCACCCTTGAAAAAATCATGGATCGCTTCAATGAGGTCACCCTTAATTATCTCCCATGATGATCTATAGAAAGCAACAAGAAAACAATTGGGCCCAATAACACTATCCAGATTGAGCTTCATCATAGCAGCACAAATCTCTCTTTCTTGAGGAAGGGATCCCATTTCATCATTATCACTAGTCGAAACACAGTGTGAGATGACTTCGAAAAAATATGTGCATACCTTCAGATATCCATTAGGAATCCTGACATTGGGGCCAGTGGGAAGGTCACTAAAATGGGAATAATCTAGATCCCCAAAAATGTCTCCATAATCTGTAAAATAACAATTCTCAAGTAAAATATTAGTTTTAATAAACCTTTTCCTTTCCTTGATTCAAGCTTGAAAATATGCTATATTTTTATCTCCCTCTTGAAACCATTTGATCCTTTCTTTATCTCTGGCCATATGCTCATGTTTAAGAATAAAATATGATAAAAACTCTTTTTTACACATAAGATCCTCAAAGACCCGAGCACCCCATTCCCCATCCAAATAGTGTTCGAGATGATCAACCTCTTACATGGTGTCATGCAAGTCTCTTTCCAGTGGAAGGAGATTCTTTGATCACACCTTTATTTTGTTCTTAAGGAATCTGTGTTTATTTTGTATAACATTCCATGTATGGAACTGAATAGGTTCTACCCAAGATTGCCCCACAAAATCATGGAAGGCCAGATCACCATTCAAATAGAGATAATATTTGAATCTCTCATAATTATCATTTCTAGAAGATATATAGATGATAAGTGAATAATGATCCAAAACCCCTCGCATCAAGTGTTCAAATTTATTGTTAGCATATATGGAGATAACATGTATGTTTCCCAAACATATGTCTAGGAGAATCCATGATCTATTAGCACCATTTTGATTTTTACACCACATAAACATGTATCCATAATATCTAAGATCTAGTAGCCCTTTTCTAATCATAAATTAACTGAAGTAATTTCAAGACCATCTATTAAAAGAACTTATCCCCTTATTCTCATATGGGCAAAAAAATAATATTAAAATCACCTTTGATAAACCATGGGATATTACTAGGATAAAAACTTGAGATTATTCCATAACAACAACCTGTGTTGAGGATCACAACTCCCATAAATGAAAGAGATAAAGAGAGTGTGATCATATTGAGTTGCTTTGATAATGTTTAATTGATCACCCACTTGATTGTGATCCACTTTAATACTTGTGTTCCAAAAGATCCATATATGTTGATTAACTGGGTACACATGTATGAATCCATGCATTTTAAGTTTTTTGGAAAAATCACCAACCCTATTTGGGTGTTGCTTTTGTTCAAGAATACCAACCAATATAATCTTGGGTTTAGTCACTTCATAACTAATGAAATCTGTCTTAACCTAGTTTTCAATACCCGAGAATTCCAAATAAAAACAAGGATCATTGATAAGAAAGAGTTTAGGGATTTGTTCTAGAACTTTTAGCCTTCTCAAAATTGGAGATAAACCTCAACTTTTGGGACTTAGACCACAAACTAGTATCATATTTATTAGCTTTAGGAGGGAAAACCACTGGAGGAGGAGATGAGTTAATATTATGAGTTCTCCCCCTCCTATCTGGGGTGAATGAATAAACTCATACTATTCTATTAGAAGAAGAGTAGTCTACCATTTCCTTCAAACAAGATGCAGTAGGAGAAGAAGGAAGATCATATGATAAAAAGAAAACCGAAGAAAGAACAATTTTTGAAGTTTCCTCCTTACAAGAATCACCTTGGGACTCAATGTGTGATAACAACAGAGTACCTAGGTATCGAGGTAGCAGAACATGATCTATATAAAAAAACTTTGTAGATAAAAATGTCATTACGAGATTTTAACCCCAACTCGGTATTTTACTCTCCTCTTCCTCCTGCAACCCTAGGAAAAAACTTGGATAACCCAAGCTTCCAAGATGTGATTCTCCTTTGATCTTAGGCTGTTCGGAGCACCGTTTGTTGCGGATTGATGCCCCAAGTGAGTTTAATATTCTCCTTGATTCCTTTTCTTGATTAGAGATTTAATCTTTCTCTCATCTCCAATAGAATATATAAAACCCTTTTTTCCTAGGTAAATAAAGGTTAAATATTTAATAGGTAGTTGGATTCAAATATAATGCCACGTTTGGGAGTGTGTTCACCAACAGATTTGAGGTAGGTGGTCTACAAGTTATATCCTGTAGTTTCATTATAGATTTGTGCATGTCTGACCCTGTTCTTTGTCATCTCTTATTATGTTTTGACTCTTTTTTGGTAAGGTTTGGAAATTTTGGTGTCTAAATGATAAGTAGGAACCCTCATGGTCCCCATGGGACACATCAAGGATGATTTTACCCATTTAATTCCACCTAAGGGGTGCATTGATACTTTCCAGACTTAGAATTTAGCTTGGTAAGTACTAGGTTGTTTTGTGATCATATAGAGCCCTTGTTGAGTATATTGATATTCATAATGGAAGTATAAATGAGGTATTGGTTAATTGTGGTTGGGGTATGAGGCTTATGAAAAATTTTAGATATTCCTAAGCGAGTTAGTTCATGTCAAATGATGAATATGCTAAATTTATAATGGTTTGTGAAATGGGAAACATATTAAATAGGATTTATGAACATGTATAATGGGTTTACACAAGGGAATCATTTAATACACTTAGTGATCTAGGCTTGAGAAAGGGAATTGGGATAAAAGGGATATTTTATGAAAATGGAAAATGTGTTAATGTGTTATGAAACAATATGATGTACCATATTGATTGTTATGGATTGTGATTTTTATATGTATTTTTTGTGTTTGCTTGTGGTATGGTTAGTTTGTGGTGAATAGATAGATAAGAATATGCACATGGCTTGAGGTAAGGGATAAAGGACTGAGGATCCTCCCATGGGTCAAGTTGGACTGATGCTCTAACTCCACCCAAAATGAAAAAGTTAGAGAATGGGACATAGCTCTATTCCCTTAACGGTTTAATTCCACCAAGACTGAGGCTTCGAGGTGAGGCTATTGTGATGTTGTGATATGTTATCCCTATTGAGTTAGGTAATTAATTATCTACTTATGAAAAATAATAAATGTTTTGAACCTTGGGTGAATTATGTAAATACCTAACTTATAAACTTCATGATTAATGATGAACTCGTAATAAAAGAGACATAATGAATTGGAACCTTGATTAGTAATAGCTACGTAGAGATTATTAACTAGTGGACCCTAAATTGTCTTTCCTTTTCTTGTTATTTATTTATACTTTCATGCACTATCTGTTATATTGGATATTTGTAGAAACCATTGTTGGTGGCCTATTGAGTGGTACTCACACCCTGCTTTGGCCGCTGTTGGGTACCCAAGCAGAATTCATGGTTACAGTTCAGGACAAGGGAAATGGTCCTATTCTAGGGAGTTGAGTTGGACATGGGACATGCATGTATGTGGTTCTAGACATAGAGTCACGAACATTATTGGGTTTACACTATTTGTATTCATTTTTTATTTTTTTCACATGGAATTGTAGCATGACATGACATATTTTCTGTTGGCTATGGTTTGTACCCTATTTGGGAAATTGTTATTTATGCTCATGCATTGATTTTATTACCTTGTTATACTATTTATATTTGTTATCTACTATGTCTTACTCTAGTAGGATGGTATAGTCTCCCCATGTGACTAATCATGACCCTATATGCTAGTCGTTAACCTCTGGCATACATGGAGGCGTGCTTGAGGTCATGTGAAAACTTAGCTCAGGGCCCAGGTTTAGTGGCACCTAGGCTAGGGACATTACAATAAACATATATAATATCATATATTATATGGAAATAATATCTATTTGTTAATAATTCACACTAAAAGGAAATAAGTTTTATTTACAATCATTAAAGAGTCTGTGTTTCTTATCATAATATTCCTAAAAAAGTATATTTTTTAAGAGGATAATGGGAGTATGTTTGGAAATAGATAAGTTCAAGTTTAACAAAAAAATATTATTCTAAATAAATATGAAAATTTTTATCACTAAATGTCTTGAATGTCTAAAGTATGATGATAAATAACATGTAAAATTTACATTTATTTACCATAACATATTTAATTTCACTTTATATCCTAAAGAAGTCAAAAATATGTTGTTAAAGATGTAATATAAAAGTTTCATTAGTTAATAGGAAATCTAAAGCTAATATTTATACCGAAGGGTTTTAAAAAATAAGGATGATGATCTTATGAAGAGTTATATACAGAAATTATATATTATAAACATTATTTCATTAGATTTTGTGGAGTTAAGAAGTTTGAATAAGTTCATAGATTCAAACATTAAGAATATAGTTCCAAAGTATTAGGATTACTCAAACCATATTTTATCACAGGTTTTACTCACTAATTTTTTTAGTGGGAAGTTTTTATTATGTGGTCACATTTGGATTTGTTAGGAATTACATGGAGATGTAAAAAGTTTAAAAAACCCCTCAAATTGCAGGAATCATAAGAATAATCTTGAAGACTATCATATATGATATATTAGACATGAAATTATTTATTTATTTTTATTTAAATATTCTTAAATAGTTTTAAAATATAAATTTTATTATGCAATTAGAAGGAAATCCACAATTCATAATTATTTTACATCAGATACATATATGTATATATTGTTATACATTTTATTAAGTGTAATGATAATTAACCTATCAATGTATAACCTTGAGTAATCCCTAACCAATGTTCATTTTGGAATATTATAGGTTTTTATGAAATTTTGAGGATAGTGTGAGTGTATATCTTTTATTATGATATAGAATATGCTCATGAGGGAAAAAATAGTTTTTTTCATAGGATGAACAATAAAGTATACTACATAGAGTGCCATACACTATGTCACTAGAATACTAGGGGATCACTATTCATATTTGTATTCACTAATATTTGATGTTGGTGAGATACATATCATGTTAACCTTCATACATTGATATTTGTTTTATGAAATCCTTGAAGCTTAGGTAATAAGGTGTGGTTGTGTATGTTGTTGATCATATTTTCCATTAGAGATCAATTAAGATGGGATTTTTCCTCTCATATAATGAGTGTGACATCTTGGGCCTCAGTTGTGATAGAATGGGGAAATGTATGGTTATACATAGAAGGTATATATGGTGTTCTTATATACTTTGATAAGGTGCAGGTGATTTACTCATCTTCCAAACAAATGACATGTAATATTTCTAATGATCTTGTTAGTGTATGCTCAGAGAGTCGAGAATATTAGAAGAGGAAATATGGAAGTTACATACTATAGGTTCCACGGTCACCCAATATCATGTATAAAGGGATTATATGAAAATTAATGCTTTAATATGTTGTATCCAGTAACATAAATATATATAAATTTGTGTTTAATGGATATCATAAATTATCCAATTATATATTTAGTTGCATTGATTATTTCTTAGAGGCTTCTCTTTGCTTATATTTATAGATATAAAGATTCACATTTTTTTCATTTCTAAAAAGGCTCATGAGGTCACACTTTTTTTTGACTTAATGGGGATTGAGTTTGACTTAGAGATCTTCGCAAAAATTATTTTATATTTTTATCCAAAAAGATTTTTGATTGGGATATTCACATGGTATTGTATATGATATAATACAAGTTAAAGTTAATGATTGATTTAAAAAATTATTTTTCATGATATAAAAAATGATATTTGTATATGGTTTAAAAATTTATTTTATATGATATGTTATAAGGTGAAATAGAATGAATGTCTTTTAGTTGTTATTGAAAGTGGGAGATTGAAGTGAATATACCCTAAATCGATGTGATATTATATTATATTGTATGATATGGTATATATTAATACATACATATGGAAAATGAATGCATTATAACTTTAGGTTATATCATATTTTATGATATGTAGATATCATAATAGGTATATTATACTATCATATTAAAACACTTGGGTGAGTTGAAGTGACTTTAATCACAGGGTATGATTCATTTGGATTTGATATGTGACATAAAAAGGAAGTGATTTTTTACACATTTTTCTATCATTAATAAGACCTTTTATTAGGTGGAACTTATGGGAGAGTTTATTACGATGGGTAACATGATATGTAACTATTGGAATTACTTGTAAAGTTTTGCAATGTATGAGTAAATTCATGGTATTATGGAGTGTCCCCATAACCTATATAAATGAATCTTGACCATCGGCATTGTGGGTTGTCTCCTCAAGAAATAATTAGATAATACATTATCCCCATATATATATCTTAATCCCTCAACCTTAACCCCATGAGATACTAACATATCATGGAGGTTCCAAAGGTCTTTCCCAAAGTGTTTTGGGGATTATTTGAAACTTGTGGATACAACATGAATTGAATATCCATTTAGTTGTTCACTGGTTATTTTCATCAAGAACTGAAGAAATTAAAAAATTATTGTGTACTTCAGTGTGGGATACAAATTATTTATTTATAGTTTCAAACAATTTTACTTTAAATGGTATGGTGATCTTAGGGTTCATAGTTTCTAATATCTTCTTCTTCTTTGATTAATTACAAATTCAATATGAGAAACATTTTAAATGGTTTAATTAATGGTTCACTAAGGTCTTAGTATGCTTATTCTATATTGGCATGAGAGCTTATGGGTGGGATCCTACTGAGTATACTTATATTCTCATTTCAAAATTTTTATACTATTTTTATAGATTTTCATGATGGAGTTAGTGATTGGGCTTGATATTACTAGATCATGGTGTAGGGGTATTTTAGAGTATGTATTGTTATATTTATAAGTAATTATTGGTATTATATTTTTAGATATTGTTTATTTTATTATTTATTAAATGACATGTTTATTATATAATTTTATTATATTATTAGTGTTTTTATTTATATATTTGGTCTTTATTAGAGGAGTTTTTCCCTAGGATCATAGAGGGCCAAGCCTCCAATTATGCATGTTTTGTACCCGTAGTGCAAGTTTACAAACCATGTATTATTTTAAGTGGTCTTTATGGGTCTCCCTTATCTTTAATATCAACTTTAGGGGGTTCTAGTAATGGTGGGACATGAAAGACTAGTATCAAAACATTGGTTAAGTGTTAGGTTGGAGTTTAGTGTTACATAACTATAAGAAATTACATTGGCTCAGTAGGGAAATGATACCATCTAATATTAACATGTGATGTTTGAAATAAAGATTATAAATGGCATAGTTAGGAATCCCATGATCAGATGAAAGTTCATTAAGTCATTTTTATATACTTAAGTGAGATTAAAATGATTGTGGAATAGTGAACTAGGTTTCAAACATGCATCATTCTTGTTTATGCTTGTGTTTTACTTAGGAAATTATAGGATAAAATTTAAATAAAATTATTGAAAAGTTTTTAAATGAATCCCATATCCTATTATTAGATGTATTGTATTCATTTTTTTAAATGTATTTTGGGAATATACATTATATGGTTCAGGTAATTAAGGATAAATATGATTCTTAATCAGATCATAGGTGGTATTTTCCTAAGGAGGATAATTTGTAGAGTAAGTATTTTCATGAGTTTAGAGGAAGATATTATCATGGTATGAGATAACTATATATGGTAAGGAGAAATATTGATGGCTAAAGGATCTTGAAATCACCTTTAGGTTTATTTATAGGAGTAAAGAGAAATTGATTCCTCTATTTGTTAAATTGGTTATGGGTGAATCTTGGTATTGGTGGATTTTGTGTCTTGCTAACCCCAAGGATTTTAAGATGATATGGGAGATATTTAGGTGTTAGTACTGATATGAGTTCTTATCTTTTACACTAAAGGAAATGTGGTGGTTGGAGTTACTCTCCATTTTTAAAGGGAGATCAAGTGTGGGAGAATTTGGAGTTTAGTTCAAGAATCTTATTCATTATTATCTAGGACATATTTTAGACAATGTGGAGAGGGTATGACATTTTATGGAGTATATGTATCCAAATATTTTGTGTCAAGTAAATCCCTTCAAGATTATGTCATATATTAAGGTGTTTAAAAAGTCTAAAGTGATTTAAAATACATTATCATGGATGGGTTTATCTAGAAATGGAAATAATAAGGGCTTTCCAAATAATGGAGTAGTAGATATAAGTTCTTCTATATCTATTAATTGAGGATTCAATCAAAGATGAGTCAATCTCAACCTTTCATCAACCATTTCTATAAATCTATTAGTTCTCATGGTATTACTAGGAAATCTAGTGTGGATTTATATTTCTATAGTGGGTGAGAGTATCTGTAACGTCCCGAGTCCAGATCCCCTCCATTGGTGCCCCGTACCCAGTTCGCCACATGACCTCAAGCGCGTTTCCTCGAACGCCAGAGGCTGTTGACTAGCAGTGAGGGCCTTGGTGAGTCGGCGGGGAAACTATGCCCTCATTCGGTAAGGTATACAAGGTAAGAAAACAACAATAAATAGCGGAAGTAGAAAAAAACATGCTTAACAACAAAAACCAAAAACGGAAGCAATATAGATATATAACTATGATGAAAATGATGCAGCAGGTACAAGTATCTAAGGAAAACATCAAACACAACAACCTGCTGAAATACAACTGAAACCAAGTGAAAAAAGAAAAACAAAGTAATCTCCTCACCATCGTGAGCCACGGCTCGGTCCCATTCTCCCCGACTCCTGATGCAGTCAAGATCCTGAAGTTGAAGGGCACTTTCCCTTATCTATACTTGCAGCAACATAGTCTACTTGGGTCTAAAAGCATGGACCAAACAGGGTGTGAGATACAATCCCAGTAGGCAATCACCCAAAGATTTGTGCCGAACAGTGAATGAATACACGACAGTAAATAAACAAGAAGCAGTAAACAGGAAGCACAAGAATCTACAATCCACAGTTCTAACAAGTAAAGTACACAAGTAAACAACTATCAACAAAAGAAGAAACAGGTAACCCTCTCGGTAGCTCTCACAGTCTAACCCCTATGGTTCAACCTATAAGTACTAGCAACCCTCTGGGAAGAACACACAGTCTCACCCCTCTGGTTCAGCTACGTAATTGAGAAAACTCTCTAGGGAAGAACTCACTGTCAATTCCCCCTATAGTCTTGTATCGTGCTAAAGGATCTCTGGGGAAGCACTCAACGTCAATTCCCCCTGTGGCCCGCGTCGTGGATCTACACTGTCTTGGGAAGCACTCAACGTCAATTCCCCCTATAGTCTCGCATCGTAATTAAAAGACACTCTGGAGAAGCCCTTCCATCAATTCTCCCTTGGGTCTGCTACTCTAGGTTCTCACAGTCCTGATTATAACTAGACATGCTCAACGCATGTGTATCGTCCAAGTAAACCTCAAGAACTACTTGGATATCAACTAAGGCTCAACAACATAACAAGGTAGCAGTTCCACTGTCCTACGACTAAGCATGGAAACTGGAAAAATGCCAAACAGGTTGAAAAATCGTAGAGAACATCCAAAGTACAGTAAAGCTACCAATAATCATAGGCAAAAAATCTACTCAAGCAATCAAGAAAAGCAGGAAATACAACAAGGGAAAAATAGGAACATGCAATACCCCGTTCAAGGGTATTGGTGGAAATTGTACAAAATATTCATCAACTTTCTACAGAAAGTCACAAACCACCTACCTCGATCCTTGGAGATCGATATACGTGAATAGCGATGATAGATTCTTCTTAGAAGAACTAAGATCTGAGTAAAAGCACAAAACGTTCATCCCACGATAACTTGTAAACGAGTAGGAATCAAGAAAAAAGGCTAAAGCAGAAGGAAGAACTCACCGCTGCGATTCCAACTCAACTGACCGTGCTCAAATCAGATAACAGATGGCAAGGCGGGAGTTCGTCGAAGATCTGGACATATGGTCGCTCTCGGACGGATGAAAACAGGAGAAGAATATGGTTTTGGGGGTTAGGTGTGACCCCAGTCCGTTTAATGAAAAAAAGAAAGTACATGGTGTATACTTCTTGAGTACACGGTGTGTACTTCAATTTTTCCATACTCCAAATTAATCGGCCTCCAACTCAGCCTCACACACCGTGTGTGTGGCCCGGACACGGAAAGCACACGGATTCGAGCCGGGGAAGAGTACACAGCGTGTACTCAAAAAGTACACGGCGTGTACTTCTGAAATTTCCAGAAATTTTATTTTCCTTAAAAACTCCAGAAAATGGGAAAACATACCTGAACGAAGATCCGAGTTCTTACAAACTTCCCCCTTAAAAAAATCCGTCTCCTAATTTCCCTAACGAGGTGGAGAAGAAGAAACCCCGAACAGCTCCGGTCACTACGATCGTACATCAGTCTCCCTCTCCCAGGTCTCGTCCTGTACTCGCCCGTGCTGCCATAGCACTCGTACCAGAGGAACACACCGCCTGCGGAGAACCTTTGTACTGCGATCGACAATCCAGATAGGATGATCCTCAAACGATGCATCCGCTTCAAGATCGACTTCCTCGGGATAAAAGACGTGAGACGAGTCTGAAACGTAATGTCAGAGCTGAGAGACGTGGAAGACGTCATGCATGGCCCGATACCTCTGAGGTTGCTGCAACCGATAGGTGATCGGCCCCACTCTCTCCAAGACCTCAAACGGCCCGACGTACCAGGGTGAAAGCTTACCCTGTCTCCGAATCCTTTTGTGTCCCAACCTCGGTACGACATGTAGGAAAACCTGATCACTGACCTCAAACTCCAGAGGTCATCTCCGCTGATCAGCCGAAGACTTCTGTTGAGACTGCACTGTAGCCATCCTCTTCCGAATCAGCTCTATTTGCTCTAAAGTCTCCTGAACAAGATGAGGTCCCAGCAAAGCGACCTCTCCTGCCTCCAGCCAGTATAAGGGTGATCGACATGGCATACCATACAAAGCCTTATATGGAGCCATCTGCATGGTTTCCTGGAAACTGTTGTTGTAGGCGAACTCTACCAGAGGGATATGCTTCTCCCAAGAACCTCCAAAGTCAAGGATGCAAGCTCGGAGCATATCCTCAAGCACCTGAATCGTGTGCTCGGACTGGCCATCAGTATGAGGATGGTAAGCTGTACTCAAAAGTACCTGGGTACCCAAGGCCTTCTAAAGTCCCTTCCAGAACCGAGAGGTAAAGCCACATCTCTATCTGAAACAATAGAGCGTGGAACTCCATGTAGACGAACGATATATCTGATGTAAAGTCATCCCAGATCATCGACAGTGAAGGTCTCCTTGATCGATAAGAAGTAAGAAACCTTTGTAAGCCTGTCGAAGACAACCCAAACAACATCGTTTCCCCGAGGCGATCTCGACAACCCGGTTATGATGTCCATCACCACATCGTTCCACTTTCACTCCAGAATGGGTAACTCCTATAAAAGTCCTGCTGGTCGCTGATGCTCTGCTTTCACCTACTGACAAGTAGAACATCTCATGACAAAACCAACAACATCCTTCTTCATACCTGGCCACCAGTAATCGCGATGAAGATCTCGATACATCTTGGTGACGCCAGGGTGAACTGCCCAAACTGAGGAATGGAAATCCCGCATCAGCTCCTCATGTATGTCTGCAGGCACCCATACCCATCTTTGGAAACACAAGATCTCATCCTCGCCCACTTTCCATCTAGGAAGAGGGTTCTCTCCTGGAACACTCTACCACAGGACTAAGCCTTCTGAGTCTCATAGCTTCCTCATCCGTACCCGATCAAGTAGCGTGGAGGTAACAACTATAGAAGATAGAAAAGTCTATTCTCGTCTATCATGCACCTCCAGATGCATCTCATAGAATAGAGCCATCAGCTTCCACTCACTAGTGGCCTCCTGAAATGCCTGAATCTGAGTTCTCCTGCTCAACACATCTTCCACGGCGTTGCCCTTTCTTGGTGTATAGGAAAGCTCGAAATCAAAAGACTGAAGATACTCAACCCACCTGCGCTGCCTCAGATTCAGATCACGCTGAGTAAATATATACTTGAGACTCTCGTGGTCAGTGAAGACCACAAAGTGCTCTCCCAGAAGATAGTGTCTCCAACAGCGCAAGGCATGAACAAAAGCTACCAACTCCAGATCATGTGTAGGGTAGTTCCTCTCATGTGGCCTTAACTGCTGAGACCCATACGCAACGACTCCATCTCCCTACATAAGCACAACTCCAAGCCCGACACCTGAAGCATCACAATAAACAGTGTAGATCATGCTTGGCTCTGGCAAGACTAGTATCGGTGCTGACATCAACCTCCCTTTCATCTCCTGAAAGACTGACTCACAAGAATCTGACCATAAAAACTTCGCCCCCTTCTTGGTCAGACCTGTCAAAGGTGCTGCTAGATGAGAAAAGCCCTGAATGAAGTGTCTGTAGTATCCAGCCAGCCTTAGGAAGCTCCGTATCTCAAAAACGTTCTTCGGATACTCCCAGGAAACTACAGATCTCACATTCTCCGGGTCCATAGATACTCCGGCCTCTGAGATGACGTGACCCAAGAAGTGAATCTGATCCATCTAGAAGTGGCACTTCGAGAGTTTAGCATGAAGCTGATGCTCTCTCAGTGTACTCAGAACGATCTCAAGATGTGTGTCATGGTCATGTAGAGTGTGAGAGTACACCAAGATATCTTCCATGAAGACCACGACGAAGGAATCCAAGTAAGGATAGAACACACGGTTCATCAGTTCCATGAAAACTACAGGTGTGTTCGTGAGACCGAACGACATGACTGTATACTCATAAAGTCCGTACCTACTCCAAAAGGCTGTCAGAGGTATATCTGATGGTCTAACGTGTAACTGATGATAACCGGACCTCAAGTCGATCTTCGAGAACACCCGGGCTCCTCTAAGATGATTGAAAAGGTCATCAATCCGCGGCAAGGGATATCGATTCTTGACCGTCAACTGGTTCAACTTCCGATAATCCACACAAAGCCGAAGGGTACCGTCTACCTTCTTCGTAAACAAAACAGGAGAACCCCAAGGAGAAGTACTGGGTCAGATGAAACCCTTATCCTGTAGCTCCTATAACTGATTCTTGAGCTCCTGCAACTCAGGTGTAGCCATCCTATATAGAGTAATGGACACCGGTGCCGCTCCTGGCACGAGTTCAATAGAGAAGTCTACCTCACGGTCCAAAGGAAAACCCGAAAAGACCTCTGGAAAGATATCCCTGAAGCGATCTACCACTGCAGGAAAGTAAAACTGTGGAGTCCCCTGATCATCCAGATAAAGACTAGTAATCTGGGATGTCACCCCTCCTAGCCCAAGATTCTCGAGTCCTGCCCGACTCACCCGAACGTCCCATTTGCCTATATGAAGGAAAGATTCACCCTCTGGTGAAATGAAACTAACTCTGTGGAAATAACAGTCAATGACTTCCTGGAAGGGAATCAACCAGTCCATGCCAAGGATGACATCATAGCCTGTCATCTCAAGGACATAGAGGTCCCATAAGAAGTGATACCCTGAAACCTCGAGAGGGAACTCTCTACACTAGCATACACTAGATTTCCTCATTCACAAAGGTGTGTCTAGTGTCAACGAGTTGGCAGAAGAAAAGATGCAGAGTCCAAGGCTATCCACAACAGCAATAGAGATAAAGCTATGCATAGCACCAGTATCAAAAAGGGTTGAAGATAAAACTGAGGCTACCAAAATCGTACCTCGAATGGTAGAAGGGCCAGGATCCTGCTCATGATAAGTCTGCTCCATGGCGAAAGACTGGCTCGTGCCGCGGCCATGTGCCCCTGACTGACCACTCTGAGCTGAACCTCCCTGCTGGTGCTGATGAACTGGTGGCTGACTGCCACGACCTCGACCTCCCCGTCGGCCTGAACGGCCGGAAGAACTCCAGTTTCCTGACTGGTGGGGCTGCTCCTGAATGAGGAGTCATGGAAGAACCCCAGTCACCTGCTGCTGGTGACAAAACCTGGAAGAAATGCTGAAGGTGACCCATATTGCTACAATATTGGCACTCCATGGGGTCTCTCTAGCACTGCATCCTCATGTTCCTTGTTCGGCCACACTGGTAGCACGTCACCTGGCTTCCTGATGATGCGTCTCGCTTCCTCGAATCACCGTGTGTAGGATCCCTCCGGCGCTTCTTGCTGTCATCTAGAAGAAGGCTAACTCTGTAAGTAGAACCGCCCTGGCTCGCAGCTCCGGAGTCTCTCAAATTGTGCTCTGCAATCAGTGCCTGGTTGACCATGGAAGTAATGGAAGTCACCTAGAAGATGTTCACCTGCGAGCGGATCTCCCGCCTGAGTCCATCCTCAAACTTCCTCACCAAGAACACCCCACTCCCATCCTGAATGGGTTTAAAACTCTGCAGCTAAGTGAAACAAGAGGAATAGTCCATGACAGATAGAATACCCTGCTCTAAGCTCATGAACTCTCAGGCTCGATCGGCCCTCAGGGTCTCCGGGTAGAAGTTGTCGTAGAACACGTGCTGAAACTCCTCCCAAGCCATAGCCTGCTGCTGATCTGCCTGTGAGATAACGTCCCACCACCTCTTGGCAGAGTCTCAGAGCATGTAGGTGGTGAGCTTGACCCGCCTACCTGGAGGCGTCTCCAGATGCTCGAATATAGTCAGCATGGCTTCCAGCCATGACTCTGCAGCCTGAGGTCCTCCCTCCCCCAAGAACGTGGGAGGATGCTGCTTCTGAAAGACCCGCATCAAGTATGCCATAGACGAAGCAGGAGGCGGTGCTCCCTGGAAGGCCTGAATCATCCTCATGAAACCTTCCCTGAACTGCGCATCAGCGCCCATGACTGGTACAACAACCGATGCCAAGGCTGGCTCGGCTGGGGGATCGACAGGAAGTCCCTGATCAGCCCTGTCTGGCATCTGATCACTGTCTGACGACAGACGTATGACCAGAGGACGTCTCAGAGGCATAACTATGAAAGATCAAAAACACACCTTAGATCAAGAAAACAAGGATAGAGAACACAAGAGTACAAAATGGGAACATGGGAAAAAAACACACAAGATTTCAACACACGACTACACGGCATGTATAAAAACTACACGACATGTCTTTTTAAACCATTGACATGGGCGTGTACTCTCACCCTTCAAGTCATGTACACTTCAAACTACACGGTGTGTTGACCCCCACACACTATGTGTAATTGAGAGCTATTCCCTTGCCCGAGTCTCCTTACACGGCTAACCCACACGGTTAGACTCAACCCGAGACTACACGGCGTGTTTGAAACAAAAACGGCGTGCACTAGACGAGGCTTCAGCAGTCCGTGTTGTTGAGTACATGACCATCTACATGGTTGAACCTTACATGGCGTGCTCCGAACAAGCACGATGTGCATAGGCGAAGGCGACACCATCCAATGTTGTTCATGACATGGCTGGGTACCTGGGCAAGACTACATGGTGTGTTCCGAACAAACACGGTGTGTGGAAAGGAAGGTAACACTGACCCGTGTTGTTCGTGACATGGTCGGGTACCTGGAAAAGACTACACGGTGTGTTCCCTATGGAAACGGCGTGTTCCCCATGGACACGGTGTGTTCTACCCGAGCTTCCCTGGCCCGTGTTGTTAGTGACACGGCTGGGTACACGGCTCCGAACTCACACGATGTGTACCAATGGTATACGGCGTTTTCCCGAAGTTACTCCCATGACACCGTGTTCTGCTCACATGGTCAGTGACATGGCCTAAAAACTACACAGCATGTTCCCAAAAAGTACATGCCGTGTATTCTGGGTTTTTCTGGGCTGTATCTCAGAAACATCACAGAATTCCAGAAACACTAAAAACAAGGCGAAAAAGTGTCAAATTCCGATCTGTGAGGGCCCATAACACCTTAAAACCCAAAATTTGGCATTCACTTTAAGCAAAGAACAAAACAAATAGTTTTCTAACATAACAGCAGAGAATCTATCAAGAAACTATCACAAAAACATGCATAATCTACACAAAGTCTATCAAAATAGCATGCAATCGCTAATTCACCCTAGATGGCATGGCAAGAATGTATGGCATGTGATTCCTACAAGTGTCTATATGATGCATGAGATGGCATACCCTCATCTCATCAGGTTGCGACAGAAATAGAACCGAAATATCAAAACAATAACCGCACAATTCATATGAATCACTCTAGGTGAAAACATACCAACCATAAAATCTCAAAACCAGAAAACTATAATTAACGAGGTAGTATGGCTTTTCCCTGTACACGAGTTAGCTACTCCCGAGCACAGGTTAATGCCAAGTATCGAATTCGTCTTATCCCTAGCTAAGCTCTCCAAATAGTAAAGCAAGAGAAAAGAACCCCTCTAATACCACTTTGTATCGTCCTGAGTCCGAAGCCCCTCCACTGGTGCCCCGTACCCGGTTTGCCACATGACCTCAAGCACGTTTCCCCGAACACCAGAGGCTGCCGACTAGCAGCGAGGGCCTTGGTGAGTTGGTGGGGAAACTATGCCCTCATTTGATAAGGTATACAAGGTAAGAAAACAACAATAAACAGCGGAAGTAGTAAACAACATGCATAACAACAGAAACCAATAGCAGAAGCAATGTAGATATATAACTATGATGAAAATGATGCAGCAGGTACAAGTATCTAAGGAAAATAGAAAACACAACAACGTGATAAAATACAATAGAAACCAAGTGAAAAAATAAAAACAAAGTAATCTCCTTAGCATCGTGAGCCAGGGATCGGTCCCATGCTCCCCAACTCCTGATGCATTCAAGATCTTGAAGTAGAAGGGCGCTTTCCCTTATCTATAACTACAACAAAATTGTTTTCTTGGGCCCAAAAGCATGGCCCAAACAGGGTGTGAGATACAATCCTAGTAGGCAATCACCCAAATATTTGTGCCTAATAGTCAATGAATACACGACAGTAAATAAATAAGAAGCAGTAAACATGAATCACAAGCAGCTACAATGCACAGTTCTAACAAGTAAAGTACACAAGTAAACAACCAACAACAAAAGAAGAAATAGGTAACCCTCTGGGTAGCTCTCACATTCTAACCCCTATGGTTCAACATATAAGTACTATCAACCCTCTGGGAAGCACACACAATCTCACCCCTCTGGTTCAGCTACGTAATTAAGAAGAATCTTTAGGGAAGCACTCACCGTCAATTCCCCCTATAGACTCGTATCATGCTAAAGGCTCTTTGGGGAAGCACTCAATGTCAATTCCCCCTGTGGCCCATGTCGTGGATCTACAGACTCTCTGGGGAAGCACTCAACTTCAATTCCCCCTTTAGTATCGCATCGTAATTAAAAGACACTCTGGAGAAGCCCTTCCGTCAATTCTCCCTTTGGTCTACTACTCTAGGTTCTCATAGTCCTGAGTATAACTAAACATGATCAACGCGTGTGTATCATCCAAGTAAACCTCAAGAACTACTTGGATATCAACTAAGGCTCAACAGCATACCAAGGTAGCAGTTCCACTGTCCTACGACTAAGCATTGCAACTGGAAAAACACCAAACAGGTAGAACAAGCATAAAAAACATCCAAAGTAAATTAAAGCTACCAATAATCACAGGAAAAACATTTACTCAAGAAATCAGGAAAAGAAAGAAATACAACAAGGGAAAAACAGGAACACGCAATACCCCGTTCAAGGGTACTAGTGGAAATTGCACAAAATATTCATCAACTTTCTATGGAAAGGAACAAACCACCTACCTCGATCCTAGGAGATGGATATATGTGAACAACGACGACAGATTCTCCTTAGAATGATGAAGATCTGAAATGCACAAAACGTTCATCCCACGATAACTTGAAAACGAGGAGGAATCAAAAAACGAGTCTAAAGTAGAAGGAATAACTCACCGCTGCGATTCCAACGCAACTGACCATGCTCGAATCGTAGAACGGATGGCGAGGCGGGAGTTCTTCAAATATCCGGCCATACGGTCGCTCTCAAATGGATGAAAACTGGAGAAGAATATGGTTTTGGGGGTTAGGCACGACCCCAGTCCCTTTAATGAAAAAAAGAAAGTACACGGCGTGTACTTCTTGAGTACACGGCCTGTACTTCAATTTTTCTGTACTCCGAATTAACCAGCCTCCACATCAGCCTTACACACCATGTGTGTGGCCCAAACATGGCCAGCACACGGCTTCGAGCCGGGGAAGAGTACACGGCGTGTACTCAGAAAGTACACGACGTGTACTTCTGAAATTTCCAGAAATTTTATTTTCCTTAAAAACTCCAGAAAAAGGGAAAACATACCAGAACGAAGATCTGGGTTCTTACAGCATCTACATTTTTTGATTTTTTACTACCATAATAGTTTATGCTGTGCTAGTTTTTTGATTTAGATGCGGCCTGTATTTGTCAATAAATACATATTATTTTTTCTTTTGGATTATAAATGGGTGACATAGTGGGTAGAGTAAAAATCCATAGTATTCATCATCATCAAAGTCTAAGGCCTAATCATTTATAAGGTTGTTGAAAATATTTGGGATGAAAATTCATAGGGGTAGGACATGGCATATTGTGTGTGATAGATATTCTAGGACTTGGAGGTACTGGGATATTATGAGGTACCATGTGTCTCTATTAAACCATAATTTATACTTAATTTATTAAGGAGATTTCATGAATTTATAGTTCCATACATAAACTAAGTATTGGGTCTCATGGGGGACAGACCTCTAGTGTCATTGGTGTTGTCCATTATAGCTAAAAGTCAGTCTAGTTTCTATGAGGTGTGTCACGGTTGGGAACTAATTATGGAGAATCATATGGAAGTGGGGGAGTTATTATTGAGAATACAACTATATATTATCATTATTAACATCGACTAAGTGTATTTAATATTGGATATCATGGATTTCTATTATACATGAGTGTGTTTCTCTGACATGGATGATGCACATGAAATATTTAATGAATATCTTGATTATCATATTGATGATAAATGTTTAAATATTATTTAATATATGTTTTTAAGGTTCATGTTGAGTTTATATAAATAATATGTAAAATAGTTACAAAGAATTATTGAAGAGTTTTTAAGTTCTTTTCTGGTATAGTTTTTAAAAAAATCCCTTTGAAATCACATTGAACTTTGGTAAGAGTTTAAATTCATTGTCTCTCTAAATTTTATATCTCCTTATAGGAGAACACATTTAAATATATAAAAGTTATAGATTTAGGTTGATGATATATTTTATAAGTGTTTCATATTATAAAATTGTTTATCTAGGGTGATCCTATGGCATTCACAAAGAAGGTTTATGGTATGTTTTAGTTGTTTATATATTATCATTAGTTGAACTTAGTTATGGAGAATAATTGTTTTACCTTTCTATAGATCGATGAATTTTTTGATTTATGTAATGGATTTAGCTAGTTCAAAAAATATTGATTTGTAGTCTTGATATCATCAAAAATGGAAAACTAAGAATCTGTTATGAATACAGTTTTCTAATATCACTAAGGAAAATTTGAACTCATGTTGATTCCTCACTACAAAAAAGATTTTTATAGTTATAAGGGGGTTTTTATGCATTTAGAGGGGGTTATAACCCCCTCTAAAGGCTTTAGCGATGGTTATGGTGAACCACCACCAAATTTGATTCAAATGCGTAGTTAGCGGAAATTTTAGTAAACTAATGGTATATATTGATTCACATTATAGGTGGTTGCATTAGAAGGGTTTTAAACCCCTTCTAATGTCATCGTAAAGGTATCAAAAACAGAAACTTTAGAAGGGGTTTAAACAAGTTCTAAAGTATGTTTTAGAAATCCGATGGTATATCATGAGGCACATTAGAGGCGGTTTCATTAGAAGGGAATTAAAACCCTTCTAATGTGCCCATAAAGGTACCAGAAATAGAAACTTTAAGGGTGGTTTAACTACCCCTAATTCTTTTGAAGCTGGAAATTTAGGGGCAATTTTTTGAACCGCCCTAAAGTTCCACCATTTTTTAGTTTATTTTAAAATGTTCTCCCCACCCACCCACCCTATGGTTCCCTCATGCCCCTATGCCCCCTAGATCCCTCCCCATACAGTTCGCACATGTGCCCTAGCTCCCTAACCCCCCATCTGGTACCCCTCGGTCATGTGCCCCTTGCTTTGATCCCTTGAACGAAGGTCCTGAGTGCCCAAAAACCTTCCTCCTACAACCACTAAATGATTCCATTTTTTAATATTTATGTACAAATTAATATATTTATATATATTTTATAATATATTCTAATAAATATTATTTAAAAAATATAGTTAAATGCATTTAAATATATAACATATATATAGGTTTATATAAACTATATGTTTATATGTATATATATATATATATTAATATATTTATAAATTTATTTATATAAATTATTTACATACCTAAATACATATTTATATATTATATACATGTTTATTCATATTATATATATAAATAATCATATTTACATATATAGATATATATTTATAAATACATTTATATTTTTTTGTGTCTATTTATGTATTTATATAATATTTATAGATATAATATAATTATAATATATATTTATTTAATTAATTTTATATATGTGTACGATAATAATAATATTATTAATTATTATTATTATTACACGTGTTTTTAAACTATAAAAATTATATGTTTCTTTTATAAATTCAATACATTTATTTTATGATTTATATAATACATATATTATATTAAATACATTTATATTATTTTAAATACATTTATATTACATATTTATGTAATTTTTTATATAATTAAATACATATTTATATATTATATACATGTTTATTTAAAGAAAAAATATCTATATATAGGTATTTAGTGAATATATTTATGTAAGGTCTTTAAAAATATATTTATATAATGTATTTCAGTTAATACATTTATTATTAATTACATTTATATATATATATTTATCTGTAAAAATAGTATAGTATTATATATAATTAATATATAATTATTATTATATGAAATATAATTCATACAAATATTTATATTATATATAATTAATATTATATGAAATATGATTTATATAAATATTTATATAATTTTATATGAAATACAATTGTATATTATATATAATTAATATGAAAATTATATATAATCATTTTTATATGTAATACTATTTAAATAAATATTTACTTAATATTGTATGAAATATAATTTTATATTATATACAATTAATATTAGATAAAATTCAATTTATAAAAATATTTATATAATGTATTTCAATACATATATTTATTATTATGTACATTAATATATACATATTTTAATAAATACAATTGTATAATATTGTGTGTGTTAATATATATTTATTTGTATGAATTCTATTTCATATAATATTAATTATATAAAATATAAAAGCATAAACATATTATTTAAAAATATATATTTATTTATAATATAAATTATAAAAGCTACAAGCTTGTGTTTTTATATTATAATTTTTTTAAATAAATTATATTTATGTATATATTTATATAATAGGTTTATGCTTTTATGTTATAAATAATCAATATTATATGAAATAAAATTTATATAAATAAATATATATTAATGTAAATGATATTATACAATTATATTTATTTATACATAGAAATACAATTAAATACAATCTTATAAATATTTTATATAATATGTTCATATAATGTATTTAAATACATTTATATATTGTGTTTTAATTATATATATATGTATATATATTATGAAAGTTTCTTTCTAAAAAGATAGTAGAGGTTCAAAAACCCCTCTAATTTAAATACATTATAAGGGGTTTTGAACCCCCTCTAATTTAAGAAATTATAGGGGGTTTTGAACCACATCTAATTTTAGACATTAGAGGGGGTTTTGAACCCCCTCTAAAATCCAACTAGACATTACAAAAATAATGTTAAAAAATTACAAGGGGTTCAAAACCCCCTCTAATTTAAGAAATTAAGAGGGTCCATAACCCCCTCTAAATTCTATGAGTAGAAAGGGTTACATATAATCCCTCTCTAATTTTTATAGAAAACGAATTTAGACAGGGTTCATAACCCCCCTCTAAATTCGACTTTTAGAGGGGATTGTGCAGAACCCCCTCTAATTATACAAAAAATGAATTTAGAGGGGGTTGTT
Source organism: Viscum album (assembly GCA_963277665.1). Lineage (NCBI taxonomy): Eukaryota > Viridiplantae > Streptophyta > Magnoliopsida > Santalales > Viscaceae > Viscum > Viscum album. The sequence goes on along the minus strand of OY728134.1, from coordinate 594,765,284 downwards.
TAGAACACCCTCTAAATAACCCCTATAATCTATTATTTTTTATAGTGCCTTTTAGAGTCATAAATAATGAAACTATTTTTATAAAATGAATGAAATCATTGTTTCATGAGTTCTTGAATCAGTTTTTAGTTTTTTTCATTGATGGTATCCCTATGCATTTGATGTCAAAGGAGTATCATGATGAAAATTTGAGAGCTATCTAGGTGACTCTTTGGAGACATCAACTGAATGGGAAGCTATACATGTATATGTTTTGGATTCATAAGTTTTATTTCATTGGGTATTCTTTGTCTCAATAGGGTATGCAATTTTATCCTTTCATGATTTTTGTAGTTGTTTATTGGGAAGAAACCATGAATGTTATATAGTTTCTCAGTTTCCTTGATCTTGTAGGATTTTACTGGTGATTCATGTTTGATTTATCTTAGAGTATGGAACCCTTGACACATTTTTTTGGGAAGGATTAGTCATTCATTTGGTTAGATCAATGTCATGTAGTGTTCAAGTACCTAATGGTGAAGCTGATTAGTAATCATGTTCTTTGCTTCCTAATGGAAGGAGCTATGTTTATAGTATAGGTCCAAGATAAGATGAAAAGAGGGGGGGGGGTGAATTACCTTTAAAAAATAAAAACAACTAAATAAATATAATAAAAAGAATAACATATGTAAGCATGGTAGAAATTCTAAGAAGAATAATTTATTGAAAAAAAGAAATCCTAATAAATCAAATTATGTTTTCCTAAATGGAATGAAGGCCTTCTTTTTTTATTGATTTTTGATAACCCACCTTTCAAGGGATGAGGAGAAACCCTTACAAGGCCCATAGTCTTAGATATTACATTGCTCATAGGTTTGGAGACATTATAGGACATGTAGGTCTTAAGGAAATCATATAGACTATGAAAACTTGAAACTACCCCTCCCCATTATCTGCATCGTGATCAGTTCTCCACCATTGCGTGGCTGTTCAGCTAGTTGTTATGTGAAGAGATGCAGATGCCCAGTACAGATGGTAATGTCATACCCTCTCATTCTTCCAAATCTATTAGCCCTACTCTGGTGAATGCGCCCTGCTCTTGAATCCTCCTCAAAAGCTGGTTCCCTGTAGAATCTATCTGTTCATCTGTATATCAGGTTGCCCTAAAGTCCTTGAGGTGGACCTAAGGCTTTGAGGTAGCCCGAAAGCCTTACTGACCCAATGGCCTGGGTGGCCCGAAGTCTTTAAGGACTCTAAGACCAAACAGGTGGCCCAAGGTGAATAGTTATGACTGCTACAGTACCAAATAATACCTGCTACAATACCTGATACAATACCTGCAACAGTACTTGCACATTCCTACTATAGTATCTGATACAGCACCTGCTACAGTACCACATAGTACTGCTATAGTACATGCTATAGTACCTGAAATTATTCCTCTTCCTGATTTCGAACCTAGGTCTCATGGATGCACTTATAGAGAACTCACCAACTAGGTTGAGGCTCATGTGCTAATAAAATTATGTGATATCTCGATTTGATCAAGTAAGCACAACCGAATAGTTTTTTTGGTATTTGAATTCAATTAATTAAGTGAATCACATATAAAAATACCTTAATAAAATTATTCAATAACATCTAATGAGTAAGTTAAATGTTATAATAAAATTCATATTGATGTAATTTTATTGAAGTGTTTGAGAATATAAAATAAGATATATGAAAATAAATAGTGGATAAAATATTTGATAAAGACGTTTGTTAATATCTTAGAGTGACCCCTTACATCTCCTCCCCTTAGGTTGGGAGGTTTTTTATTTCTCCCATGTTTTTAATAGAGATCAAGTAACCAAATCCTCCCTTTATATTTGGTAGTTATAGAAATAAACCTATCTCCATTACTTTAATGGTAGTAAGCAGACATTGATGAATATACCTCACTTTGTGGTTGTGAGAACACATAGCATTTTATTTTTTATGGTTGTAGTAAGAAACCCATTATAGAGTAATATGTTAAGAAGAGATATATTATTGGTTCAAATATGTTAAAAATCCACTCCTTTATCTTTTAAGTGGATAATAAAATTTTATAGGAGTGATAGAGTGACAATGGTAGAAGAGAGCCAAGATATTGACAATGAAATTGTATATTAAAGGAAGTATTTGAGATTTATGGATACAATCACTTGGATTTTTTGTTGACATGCTATAATTTTTTGTTAAATCTATCATTCTATAATTATATTTCCCGAGCCTCTAAGTTCACCTATTTATATCCTCCAAATGTGCTAGAGGATCCTTGGGTCAAGTCAATCCATTAATGAGTCTAATCAAGGATTTTAGACCAATAATTAATGGCCTTTTTACTATTCTAGATCAAATTCTCGTGAGGCATAGTCGAGATCAATGCACCATAGAAGTGGTCTTTATAGAGACCCATGTTTTCTACAAAAATATTATATCTTTTATATGAATATTCAATATATTTCACAAAAAAATCACCCAAGGACCGCAATGTTTTAGTGAATTTGGATACTAGACACAAAATATTATTATTTTATGAAATATATTCAACATATCCCACAAAAATATTCCAATTTAGTGCTATTTAAAGATATACCATACCTAAAATGTTTTTTATCACCTAGGGAAAGGAAACATAAGAAAGGGAGAGCTTAGATGCTCAATAAGGTTAAGCTTGATATATATCAATCGATGATCATATGAAATAATAATATTTGAATTAGGGTATAAGATCATGAATAAAATTTACAAGGTTTATACATAATCTATCACGGGATATAAACATGATTCATGGTGTAAAACATTATCATTTCAAAGGACATGAATCACAAGAGTTAGAAATCATCATAAATCTATCATGAACCATAAGTTAATTTTATATATGTGTGGAACCATCATAAGTATAGACACTATTTCATATGTCAAGGTTACCTTCTAAGACCATAAAATTAAAATAGATCAGGAATCACCACATATTTCCTATAGTGGAGAAAATACGCTAACTTGTTTCCCATAACAAATCAAGAACATCGACTTATTTCCCATAGAAAATAAAGTACATCAACTTGTTTCCCATAATTATCTCATGAGATATAAAACATTACTTAATGAATTGGTGTTCTATATGATTCTAATACCACTCATCACATAATGGAAATCATACACATGTGTTCCACAAGATTATTAAGCATTCATCACTTCATTATATCATAACCTATGAAAAGAAATCCAGTTTCATAAACATTTAATCAATCCATCATAGCATTACCCATGGAAAATAAATGTGATTCATAAACATCTCATACTAATAATAACAAACCATATAGATAAAGAATAAGGACGGTACCATTGGATTATATCCCAATTAAAACATAAGCAACATGAAATGTTTTTGTATTTTATGAATATAAATTTCAAAAATATACCATTAAAATATTATTGTGGAAAATATCCTTTCCATTTTGAAATAAATTATTTTTAATTTAGAAATTTCCAAAATATTAAATATATTTTTTAAAATAACCTTGTAAACTTATAAAAATATATTTAAATCATTGGTTTTTCATGATGGTTGTAAATACCATTCATATCATACACGTTGAAACAAAGTTTCCTTTTAAATGTTCAGTAAAAATCCAAAAGTACATCATTCATAAAACAAAGTAAATATTAATTTTAAAACATTTTTAAAAAATTAAAACCTGGGAAAAATTTTATTTTTAAAATAATTAGAGAATATTAAAATGTTTCCTTAATTTTTTTTTATAAAACATGAACATTGAAGAAAAAGGATTTTCGACTCAAGAGATAAATAAAGTTTATATTTATTAAAAAAAAATTATTTCAGTCTCTAGAGTACTTAAATAGAGTAAAATGAAATAGAGACATGTATTATATATAAATAAATAATGTATAAGAAAATTAATAAGTTTCTTGAGAGATAGAGATCATAATATTTCATCATCATAAACTTAATCATACCCAATCTTGATAAACAATGAGATTGTAACAGTAAACCTTTGCAACTTTGGTAACTTTTGAATCATAATACCCATGAAAGAAAGAAAATTATATGGATATTTATATAAAATAATTTTTCTGAGAAAAATCTTAAAATAAATTCTTGGGTAGTATTTACATCACATAAAAGAAACAAGTGGTTAATATGGAATGTGTCTCAAAGAAATAAAAGCGAGATGAAAATACCTTACCACTTTGGCAACTTTTGAATCCTAATCCATATGAAATAATAATTTATAAAGGAACTTTTAAATATCATTAAAATAATGATATTAATGATATAACATGTCAAAGGGGTTGTAAATTCACCTCATAAAATAATATATCTTCATAACATAACATGTGTACCAAAGAAGACAATTTGTGATGATAAACCCTTACCTAAAGTATTAACATCCTTTATATGTGTTAAAACATCCTATTAAATAAATATAAGTTTATTATACATATATTCAAAAACCATACTCATATACACCATATAATATATGAATTACCTATAACATCTTATCACCCATTTATTAACAATTTTTGTTAAAATCATTATTTCAGGTAATAACAGCTTCATTTTTCATGTATGTTTTACATTGGTAATTTTTGGTTCCTATACTTTGATCATGATTAAATAATATAAATAATGTTAATAAATATATAAATATCATATATATTAATTATATACATATTTATATTCATTTCTTAAATTAAGATAGGGAAAAATAAATTACACTATTCCTGGAGATAGTAATTTGTATATACGCATGAATGATGTCACCAATTTCTCGATGGATGGAATAAAATAAAGGTAAAAAATATATCAATTTTAAAGAATAGTTTTTATTAAAAATATATCATATATATTAATTAAATATATCTTAATTACCATCCATTTCAAACTAAAATGAAAAAATAATCACAATGCTTTGTGGAGGCGGTAGCCCACACATAACCACAAGCGACATTATCATTTTCCAATAGATTAGAAGGTAAGAAGGTATATGTGATATTATAATTACTAGAGTATAAATATTTCACAAATATAATATATAAACTATAAATAATTCATTATATTCATTCTTAATAGGAGATGTTAGAAAATGAATTACATCAGTTCGCGAGGTAGTTGTCCACCGTACACATAATCGATGACTTCGTTTACCATTTTATAGAAAGGGATTTGGGTATAGGTTATGAAATTTAAATAATAAAATTAATATATATGGTATATAATGGTTTTATTATTTCATAACATCTGAATAATATTTGAATGATGTGGAAGAAGAAAAAATCTCAAAATGCATGGTTTAAGACAATACCTCTTCTTCAGAGATCCTCTTTAAGTTTACAACTAAAGCCTTATTAGGAGGGTTTGATAATAAAAAAAAGGAATATATGATATGGGGACATAATTGATGAAGATAATTTGTTATTTATTGGTAGAACCAAATAGCTTTAGATATGTGAATAGAAGAAGAAAGGGTTTTCACTTTTATAAGTGGGGGAGAGAACACACTTGGATGTTTTGAAAATAAAAAGATATACACATGTTTTACACAAACTAAAAGGATCCAAAATGGATCATTATAGAACATTATATGATATAAGGTCTAAATAAGACCATAAAATAGTAATTTTAAAAGTTTATGTCATTTTAAAACTTATCTTTTTTAGTTTAACCCCTCTATAAACTCATTTTAACCTTAACTATGATAATTAATTTTTAATGTTTTTACTATTCATTATGAAAAAGTAAGTTGAAATTATTATAGAATATTAATTATTATTATTCAAAATATTGAATAAAGTTTAAAAAATTCAATTCACATACGTGGCAGAGTTTAATTTAAAATTAAACCCGAAAAGGTGATGGAAAAACAATTTTCCAAAGAAAACGTTTTCATAAGTATAAGACATTTTTATATCAAAATTCAACTAGAAAATGATTAAAATGGAATAAAACGTATTAATAATAATATAATTTAACTAATTTTAATTAAAAAAAAATTAAAACAAAATATAACTTTGTAAATTCTTTATTCAAAAAGGTAGTCTTTAATAAAAATTTGTATTTTCCACTATTCATCAAAAAATCAATATTTTTAAAATATTATCAAAAATTCACTCTAAGATAATTTATAAATGTTGTTTCAAAAAATTAAGTTAATTATTTAAAATAAATTTTCTAAAATTGGTGAAAATTATTTTTAATATAAGTTCATAAAATGCGATGAAACTATTTTTAAGAAAAAAATACATTTTTTAAGAATTAAACTAGATTTATTATTATCACATTCCTAGAAAAAATATTAGATTAATAATAAATTTTTTATTAAATATTTAATATATAAATTTCATTAAAATTATTCTCTAATAGTTATAAATTTAATTTCTTAAAATAAAAACATATTTCACACATAAAAATAGCTTTTTCAAAAAAACTTTTCTTTTACTTTCAAATGTTTTTGTTTTCATTTATAATCATTTGATAAAAAATGAATTTATTTTATACATGTTAAAACTATATAATTTTAATAATTTAGTAAGTACTATTCATAAGTTAAAATTTAATGGAAAAGGTATAATGGTTGACTATATTACTGTTCCTTGAAATTCAGTGTTAAGGGTGACACATGATATTGAAGAAAATAAATTTATTTGAAAAAAATATTCCATAAAATCATGGGGTGTTTCATTTTAACACTCTTAAATAAATTTCACACTCAGATTTTTATCTCATTCCTAAATTTTTAAACTTTTTAGAAAACCCTCATCATACAGAGGAATAATAAAACTTCATTGGAAATGAGGGAAAGGGAAATACAACGGTCATCTAGAATAATTAAAAACTAGTTTTAAAAATAGTATAACATTAATGGTGAGTGAAAATACAGAAATGGAGTAGGAAAATAACAACCAAGGACAAATTTTTAGTGATAGAGAACATGTATTAGATAATTTTAACCACCATAAAACCATAAATCTTGATGGGTTAATAGAGTATTTATTCATCAGAAATAAATGTAAATGTATCACTATTTTATTTGAAGATACATTTCCTAAAGTTAAGGGATTATATTACTATAAAGATAAATAGAACCATAAAATATTATTACTTGATATATTTTTATTTCATAAGAAAAATTTAATCCTTTGGTTGTGCTTCTATCAATCTCCACTTCATTTCTTATTCTAAGAAATGAATTTCCTTGGTGATTTTTTATTCCTAAAGTATTAAAATTATCTTTTAATGGGTCATAAGATCCATAAAATAGTGAAAAGTATTTATGTATATATCTAAATATTTACCAACACCAAAATGGTTAGAACAAGTTATCCAATACAATAAATTAATATCTAAAACCTCAATAATAATACTCAATGTTCCACTTAGACCATTCGATAAATAACCAACCATAAAATTCCACAAAGTATTCCCATTTAAGATTGAAAAAGAAATATTAGAATGATTTGAACACATATTCTTATAGATAAATTTAACATTTATCTCCAAATAACATCAATTGCTCATAATTCATTATACATAAAATGTATATATACAAATCATATAATCACTGAGATATGCTAATAATTTCCATGACTATGCTAAATCACCATAAAATCAAATTAAAATCATACATGATTCAAAAATACAATATAACCTATATTCCTCATATAAAATACCATAATGTTATGTATACCTTAATCCTATAAGGATCCCAAAATAACTATCTTGTTCCAAAATAGAATTAATCACCAAATCACTTTTCAATCCCATTGTTGTCATTATGATAAAAAATATGTTCCTAAAAGTAGTTTAATCTTTATCTATGACATCATTTAAAAAAAATGAAATGTCATACTTAAGAAAGACATCATATAAGCTATTGGTAGGAATTTCACCCTTATCACCCTTCAGTTGTTGATTCAATCCCCGTGACCATACCATATGTTACAAGTATTATTTTTTACTAAGACTATATTAATATAACTCTTATAATTTTCCTGTAAATATGATCAATATACTTGAAAATAACCTTAATTATTAAAATTATATTAACATTAAAGGTTATCAATACATTTAGACTTATAATAAGTGAATTATTCTCAAATAGAACTTCATGGTGAACCTAATGGTTACATATACCGAATCCCAATAGAAATTATGCCAAAATTTATTTCATCACAATAAAATCTCCTCACTTAAAACCTCGAAAGGGTGTCTAGGAATTTGAACTTCTGATAAACTTTAAAATAAAAAATCCATGATTGAGTCCATAACTCTCAATTTAATATTACATGGATATATATATGGTTACAATATTAACACAATCCTTAGATGATTCATGATGATTATAACCAAAATACCATTTGTAAAAAAATATTTATACAACATAATTATTGATTCCAAATACATAAATAATTAAATCCTTTCATAGTTTCTTCCTTGTTCTATGAGTCAAACTTTGGATTAGGCCATTCACTCAAATAATTTCCATGTTCTCTACATATAATACATTAAACATTAAATGGTACATTATAAAGAAATTCATTTTCATCCATTGAAATATTCATTTTACTTAGTAAATAAGTACTCTATTACCTTATTTTGTACACGTAAATCATCTTATCATTCCTTTGAGACATTCATTTGAGTGATTCTTCCTATATTTTTTACATATAAAAAGTTGAATCTTCTTTCCTCTATATTCTCCACAACCTGGGATCTTAGTTAACTATATCTTTCTCTTCTTTGGTGAGCCCTTGAATTAGTTAAGGTATAATTTGTTAATAATATATCATGATAAATGATTAGATATAATCATAATACCTTTCAATCCAATAATTACCCCTTTTGGTTTCTCATCATCACATTGTCCATCATATTTATTCAAAACAAAAAGCATAATGTGAGAAATTTTAATCATTGTGGGAAACCACATAATCATGAAAAATCATTTATAGGATGTCAAAATCATGACACATTATTTTCAATATATTATACCTTAGGTATAACATTGTTCATTAATGACCATTATCTATTAAAATCCATCATGATAGTTCATCAAGAGTTTGTGAATTTAAAAAACATATCACATAGGAGTTTCAAACCGGATGTGTAGTAAGGTCCTTTTTTTGCATCAAGTAACAATAGAGTCAAATCCCTATGCACCATTTTCAAAGTTATTACCCCTAGTTATAACTATTCCAGATCCATATCCACTTATATTATCTAGATAGGGATGTAATTTCATAGAAACCACTCATTCTATCCTTAAAAAAATTCTAGACATTTTCCTATACTTTTAATTATCACTAGAGTTCTCACTAAATATTTATCATCCTAGTTTCAAAATTTTAAATAAATATTTATCTAATAAATCTATAACTCTCCATTAATCTCATGCATAAATATTAAATTTTTTAAGATGAATATTTAATGTATTTCACAAAATCTCACCTGAGGATCATAACTGTTTTGTGTATTTATAGACTAGATACACAATATTATTATTTCGTGAAAGGTATTAAACATCTACCATAATTATTTTTCCCTTAATTACTCTTCATATACATACCTAATTGAATCCTTTATTCATAATTTGTGGAAAGGAAACATAAGAAAGGGTGAGATTAGATTCTCATAGTAAACCTGGAAAATATCAATCAATGATTCGATGAATGAATAATATAATAATAAGGTTATGATATCATTAATATAACTTCAAATTTTCATACTATATCTATCAGAGACCGTTAATATGATCATCACATAAAAAATTACCATTTTGGAAAACATGAATCACAATAGTGAGAAATCATAATAAATAAATCAAAAACCACAAGTTCATGTCATATAAGAATGACATCATTATAAGTATATAAAAAATTTAATGTGTTAAGGTAAAAAATCAGGACCATAAAATCATAATGTATCAGGCATAAAAATATGTTCCCCATATTGAATTAATCAAATTAACTTGTTTCCCAAAACAGACCAAGTGCATAGACTTGTTTCTCATACCTATCTCATGAGATATAAATCATTACCCAATTAATTAGAGGGATATATAATTATCGACCCACCAATCCCATAATTAAAATAATTCATATTTTTTTCATAATATAATTGAACATTCATCACATTATCATATCATAACCCATGCAATGAAAAAAAATCATAAACATTTCATTAATCCATCATAGCATAACCCATAGAAAATAAATGGGTTTCATTAAAATATAATCTTAATAATAATAAAACATAAAAAGAAGGAATAAGAATGGTACCATTTGATCTTATCCACAATAAAACATAAGAAACACCAAAGTTTGTTGTCTTTGATGAATAGAAATTCCATAAAAGACCATTAAAATATTCCTTATAAAAATATCCTTTCAATTATGAAATCACTTCTTTAAAATATAAAAATTTCCCAAATATGAAATAATTTTTTTAAAATAAAATTTTAAAATTTTAAAGTAATATATAAATAATTGAGTGATCATGTTGATTGGAAATACCCTTCACGATATATACATTACTACAAATATTTCTATCATATTTTCTATAAAAAGTTAAAAGTACGTCATTCAGAAAATGACATAAATGATTCCTTATATATTTTTTGAAAATTTAAAAAAGGATAAAAATTTCATAAAATCATAATCAGATAATTGTAAAAACTTTTCTTAAAATATTTTTAAAAAACACAAAAATTAAATAAAATGGATTTTTGACCGAAGAGAGAAATAAAGTTGATTTTTCTTACAAAAATTATTTCAGTCTCTTGAGCACTTAAAGAGAGGAAAATTAAATGGAAATATGTATTTTATAGAAATGAAAATATTATAAGAAAATTCAAGAGTTTATTGGGAGTTATGTCATAATATTTTATCATTGTAAACTTAATCGTAAATAATCCTGATAAATAATGAGATTATAACATAAAACCTTTACTAATTTGGTAAATTTTGAATCATATTCCTTGTGAAAGAAATAACCTTAGATGTAAATATATATATATATATCCCATAATTTTAATTATAATCATCATAAAAGGAATTAATTTTAAGTATATACACCACATAAAAGAAACAAGTGGTGAATATGGCATGTGTCTCAAAGAAATAAAAGTGAGATGAAAATCCCTTACCACTTTCGTAACTTCTGAAACGTAAGCCCCATGAAAGAATTAAGTCAAATGAAAATTAAAATATCATTAAAATAATTATAATAATGATATAACATGTCAAAGGTGATGTAAATAAGACTCTTAAAATAAGATATGTGCATAACATAACATATGTCCCAAAGAAGACAATTTGAGATGATAAACCCTTACCTCGAGTCTCAACATTCTTTAAACACATTATAAAAATAAAAATAATAAATATAGGTTTATTATAAATATATTAAAAAACCATAATAATATACATCATAGAATGTATGATTTACCTATAACCGTTTATGACCCATTTATTAACAATTCTTTGTTTTAATCACTATTTCTTGTAATAATTGCTTCATTTTTCATGCATGTTTTTGTTTAGTAATTTTTGGACCTTGTAATTTGATCATGGTAACCTAATAAAAAAATTTATTCATGATATAAGTATCATATATATTAATTGTATACATATTTAGTGTCATTTTTAAATGGTAGTGATGAAAAAATGAATTACATCATTCATGGTGACGGTAGACTGTACACACGCATGAACATTATTTCCATTTTCTAGAAGGATGGAATGAAAGAAAGTCAAATAATATATCAAACTTATTGAATCATTGTTTTTATATATATCATAAATATTCATTAAATATATCCTTATTACTCTCCATATCAAAATAAAACAAAAAATGAATCACATCGCTTCGTGGAGGTGGTAGTTCACAATACTTATGAGCGACATTATCATTTTCCTACGGATTGGAAGGTAAAAATGTATGTGTGAAATTAAAATTAAAATATTATAAATATTTAATTAATATTATATATAAAAATTAAATCCAAAATTATCTGCATCTATGAGAGGCGGTGACGGAAAATAAAATACATCGGTTCACGAGGGAGAGTCTGCTAGACACACGGTCAGTGGTTTCGTTTAACATTTTATAAAAGAATAGATGGATATAGGTTATTAAATTTACATAATAATATATATAATTATGTTTTAGATACTTTTATTATTATTTTATTATAGTTTAGGAATATTCTAATGATGTTGAAGAAGAAATAAAATAAAAAGCATGGTTTAGGACTATACCGATTCTTTAAAGATTTTTTTAAGTTTACACATGAAGCCTTATTAAGAGTGTTTACTAATAAAAAATGGACTCTAAGACATGTTATGTAAATTATGGAATGAATTTGGGTAGATATTTTCTGAATCAAATGTATTTTTAAGTGCGAAGAGGATAGATGAGTGGGGGACCTTTTATAAGTGGGGGAGAGGACACACTTGGAAGTTTAAAAAACAAGAAGATATACTCACGTTTTACACACCAAAAAGGATCCAAACTTATTAATTATAAAACATTATATTATATAAGGTCTAAATATTTCCATATAATAGTAATTTTAAAAGTTTTCATGTCATTATAACACTTATCTTTTCAGTTTCACTCCTAATAAACTAGTTTTAAAATTAACCACCATAATTAATTTTTATGGTTTTTATTATTGATTATGAAAATATTAAGGTGGAATTATTAAATAATATTAATTATTATTATTAAAAATATGTAATCAATTTTAGTAAATTCAATTCACATAAGTGGCATAATTTAATTTAAAATTAAACTCATAGATACGATAGAAAACAATTTTCCTTAGAAAAAGTTTTCATAAGTATAACAAGTTTTTATATAATGAAAATGATTAAAATGAAATAATATTAATTAATAATAATATAATTGAACGAATTTTACTTTAAAACATTTTAAAACAAAATGGAACATTGTGAATTATTTAATTTAAAAGGCAGTTTTTATCAAAAATAAATATTTTTCACAATTCCTCGAAAAATTAAACTTTTCAGAAAATTATCAAAAATTTACTCTAATATAATTTTAAAATTTTTTTCCAAAAATAAATTTAATTTTTTAAAATAAATTTACAAAAATAATTAAAAATTAATTTTAATATAACTATGAAAAAAAGGAAGAAACCACTTTTTAGAAAAAAAATACAGATTTAAGCATAAAACTATATTCATTCTCATCCTATTACTATAAAAAATATTATATGAATGGTAAAAAAATTTATTGAATATATAATATATAAATTTACTTGAAATCACTCACCACTAGTGATTAATATAATTTTTATGATAAAAACACATTGTGTACATAAAAATAGTTTTTTAGAAAAACATTTATTTTACATTCAAATGATTTTTATTTTATTTTCCAATAAATTGGTAACAAATTAATTTACTTTATACCCATATAAACCATATAATTTTAATAATTTATTCATATTAATACTATCCAATTTAATGGATATTTTATAACAATATACTGTATTACTATTCTTTGAATCTCGGTGTTGCGTGAAACACATGTTATTAAAGAAATTAAATTTATTCAAAACAAACACAATTCATAAGAACTCATGGTGTTCCCATCTTTTAAGATTTTGGATTTAGGCTATATAATAAATTCCTAGAGGAAATTTTTGGGTATTATATTGATCTTGAGGTAGTTGTGGTTCAACTCTTAAGTTTCAACATAGATTTCCATTGTATAAAAGTTCTACGATATATTCATTCACCATGCGGCAAGGCCTAACCTGAGTTTATAGGATTCAAGGTTTAAATACAGCATGGATTATTGGATTTTCTCATGAAATTTAGATATGAAGTTTTATGGATCTATTTTATGGTCTGTAATTTTTTTTTGCATTGTAGTTCTTGTTCCAGGACCATTTACAACATGTTATAGATTATTGTGTAATGGTATTATTATTTATTGACGGGAATAAAAAATAGAACCATATGAACCCCCTCATTCTAACATCTTTTCACTAAATAATTTTTTTTGGAATACCTGTAGTGACTGGGATCACAAAAAACCAATTATAGGTTTAACAATATCCTGATTTTTTATGATCATAAACACTAATATATAAAAATATATGATTAAATAAATAGTGAATCATATAATAATTTATTCAATATATTTCTAATATTATATCCAAATTCTTAAGAAATAAACCTGACAAAACTAAACAATAAATATATCCCCCTTTTAAAAATATTGAAAAGTTTTTTAACCTCAAACATGATATATGAAAAATATATGAAAAAATTATCCCAATTTGTAGGATATATTCTATAATTTATCCCTATTTGATACTTGAAAAAATTATCCCCCTTTGTGATTATCAAAAAGAAAATATGGGATAAGATAATACTTAAAATAAAGATTTAATTTTAAAAAACCAACTTATTCCTTTTAAAGAATAATAATTCATAGAAGAGAGAGAGAGATGACAGATTTAGAAAAAAAATTCAAGAAGGTAAAGAGAATTTTAGATATAAAAAACCTACCCCCCCATGTTGAAAGTAGATCCATCCAAACTCCATAGGTCGATAATAAGAAAGGATCCCCCTAAAAAGGTGCATTTAAAGAGGAAATGAAATCTTCATCATAAGACATATTAAGAGTAATAATAATATCAATTATTTTAAGATAAAACATTGAAATATATATATAAATTGAAGATAAAATAAAAACATTTAAATATATATCAATAATTTTAAATGAAATAAAATATAAATCAATAATTTAAAAGAAAAACATTCAAAGATATATTGATAATTTAAAAATAAAAAATAAAAAATATATAAATAATTTTAAGAGAATATATATATATCAATGATTTTAAGAGAAAAAATTTAAGGATATATCAAATTATTAGAAGACAACTTCTCCTATATAAAAAATTTAGAGTAAATCAAAATAAATTTAGAAATAAAACACTTTCATGCTCGATGGATAATCTCATTTTATTGAAAATCATCCAAATGATATGTTAATAAATTTTCAATGAAATATCCTTATAATATCTCAAATGTGAGTTCCTTTTGGTTCCCAAATTTTGATGTTTGACATGTTAAATAAAAGATACTTAGTTAACCATACTTATATAGTACATGGTTTTATATTATAAATATGGGAACAAATATGAATATTTTTAGGTCTCCTATATCTTGATTTTTTCAATCAAACTCATAAATAATATTCCAAAATTTCCAATGATAATTTATTTTTTTTAGAAATATCCCTTTAAAAAAGTGATTTTTAGAAAAATTATTTAAATTTAAAAGACCAATTCCAAATTACTTATAAAAAAACATTGTTAAACCAAAATCATGTCTAGAAATTGATCACCATGGGTGAATTAAGTAAGAGTATTTTTAATTTTTCTTATTTGATATTCCAAATTATCAACTTTTAGTTTTTTTATAATTTCAAAACCAAAAAATATTTTTGTTTAGAAACATGAACCTTTTTATTAAGAAGTTATTTATATTTCTTTTTGGTTTTATGATACATATTCAAAAGTTTTCAATAATGTTTTACATTTTCATCTTTTGAAAACATCATCTCTTTATAATTATATCACTTTATGAGAACGATAAAGAATTTGAATTAGAAGAAGTAGGATAATTAATCTCAGGTTTACCTATAGATGATACATATGTCATTTTGAACTCATATCACTTGAGGAGGTAGATGAATCTGAGTAGAGTGAGTCATCACTAGAAATATAGGTTGAAACCTTAATATATTTCTTAACTTTTTTTTTTCATATTCTACCTATATATGGGACATTACATCTTGATATGTCTGCTCTTTTTTCATTTGTAACATG
Source organism: Viscum album (assembly GCA_963277665.1). Classification (NCBI taxonomy): domain Eukaryota; kingdom Viridiplantae; phylum Streptophyta; class Magnoliopsida; order Santalales; family Viscaceae; genus Viscum; species Viscum album. The sequence continues at coordinate 594,749,382 of OY728134.1, read as the reverse complement.
TTACTTATAGTCTATTTTTATTTTCCTTCTCTAATAGATGGTTTAATTTATTATTATTTTTTATTTTATTCAATTTCTTATCCAAATATTCAGTTTTAGATTCACTTTTAAATAAATCTTCATCATCAATAACTTGGAAAGAAACGGTATTTTTGGATTCTTTAGCTTCTTTAACTTCATTAACTTCTTTATCAATTTGTCTCTTCATGTTTATTTAATATGTTATAAGAGATATGATAAAATAATATAATTAAATGTTTTTTATGTATTTTTATTCATGTATAGTCATCACATTAGGCATCTAAGAGATAAAAAATCCTCATACAGTCCTTTTCATTAACGTTTCTTTAGAAAAATCATCACTAAGATACTTTTGACCTTTGATCGATTGGATAAAAGGCTTTATTTTTTTTATTTTATTGTAGATAATCCCCATTTTAAGGGTTTAAGGGGAACCTATACATGACCCGTAGGCCTGAGGCACAAGGCTGAACATAACTTTCAATACATGACCTGAAGGCCCAGAGGCATACCTTGCGTAATACATGACCCATATGCCAAAACCACTAGAACTACCCCTCCCCATATTCTACATCATTGATCTCCTAGATCCCCACCTTGAATTGATGATCTACTAGCATTGCCCTGTACAAAGCTGCATGGTGCCTGGTCCCGATAGTGGTTGTCATACCCTCTCATTCTTCCAATCTGATTAGCTCTGCTTCAGGTGACTATTATTATTGTTTCTCTGATCCTCTTCTAGGGCCTTCTATATGTGAATTTTGATACTCCATGGTCTCAATTTTGTGAAGGCCCTATGTCCCAAAGGCCTTTTGATGGCCTGAAGGCCCTTGAGACCCATAGGCCCAAACTGGTGGCTCGAAGGCCCAAATTAGGTGAATAGTTCCAGCTGCTACAGTACCGAACAATAACTGCTACAGTACTTCTACAATACCTTCTACAGTACCCCCATAAATTTGACTCCACCTGGTTTTGAACTTGGGTCTCTTGAATGTCAAGCAGGAGACCTTACCACTCGGGTATAGGTTCATTGGCTTGACGTTTGAAAATATCAGTAAAATATGTAAACATATAAATATTATATTCATTTTAATGAATAAAAAATATTTTTATGCCTTGTATAAGCATATCTAATCTAGTGTATAACTTTATTTCAACCTTTATATATAAATTCTAAGAGTTTCTAGTTTTCACGGACAGTCTTAGAATAAGTAATACAATTGAGTTCATTTTGGCCAATCCCACAATGAATAGATTTCTTGTATTTTTAATTAATATCAAATGATATAATATACTTGGGAGTAAAATTATCTTCTGATTATTTTATAGGAATGTATTTATGCCAAACCATTTTCCATACATGATAACATATACTATTAATAAAGGTAGATATATAATTTTTCTAATAAAAGTAATTTTGTCATTAAAAATGGAGAATTTTCTAAAGAGTATACTTTGGGAGAACCTTGGAAATATGAATAAGATGTTATTATATTTAATCATACTTTAAAGATGGTTAAGGTTTAGTTTTAATAATCCTTTGATACTAAGTTTATTTTGGAGATAATATTGAAAGTGGGGGAAGGATTTCTTTAAAAAAAATAACTGAAGAAACATAATAATAAGAATAGCACAATTAAGCATAACAAAAAATAATATATTAAATATTTATTCAAACAAATCAATATTAATTAATCAATTTAGGTGATATTTTTTTTATCAAGTAAGTATAGTGGAATAAATTTTTGGGTATCAAAATTTGATTAAGTGAATAAAATATAAAAACACCTTAATCAAATTAATAGATAACTTGAATGAGTAAGTGAAATTTCATAACAAAATGTGTATCTATGTAATTTGATTTAAGTTTTTATGAATATAAAATAAGTGATGTGTAAATAAAAAGAGGGAATATTTGATAAAAGAGTCTGTAAATAGCTTGGTGTAAGCTTCTACATGACCTCCCCTCATGTTGATAGGTTTTTTTATTTCTCCATTGACATTAATGGATATCAAGTAACCAAATACTCCCATTGGTGGTTGTAGCAATAAACCTACACCCTTACATTAATGGTAGTAGGAACCCATTGATGAAGATTCCCACTTTGTGTTTTTGAGGATCTATCCCACTTTCTTTTTAATAGGTGTAAAAATAAACTCATTGTAGAAAAATATGAGAATAAGATAGATTTATTTTGGGAAAATACATTAAAATTTCATTCCCTTTTATCTTAAGAGGATAATACAATTTTAGAGTATTTATAGAGAGGTAATGATATAAGAGAGCCTAAGAGATTGAGTATGAAATTTTCTCTTAAAGGGAGGCTTTGAGATTGATTGATATAATCACTTTGGTTTTTCATTGGAAGACTCTATTTTTTTAATCCACCATTATTGTATTTTCCAAGACACCAAGTTCATCTATTTAGCCTCTAAATGGGTTGGAGGATCTTTGGGTAAAGTCAATACATTATTGATATGAATCAACGATTTTGGGACAAGCATTAAAGGCCCTTTTACTACATTGGAAGGATGTTCCTTGTGTCTTGGTAGAGATCATTATGTCATGAATAAGATATTTTTGGCGTAGGGATTTGGACTATGACACAGAGTCCTAAATGATATTTTTGGGGATTCTATTTATCTCGAGGTAACTATGGAATGTCCCTTAATTTATCTCATAGAATAACCTTGTGTATAAGTTCAACTTTTTAGTCAATCACCTTGCGATGAGGCTTTAACCAATTTTATGGGATATGAAGTTTGACTATTTCATGGATTCTATGATTTTCACCATTATCTTCATTGGGGAATATGGATCAAGATATACTATGGTGTGGTCCTTATTATTTTAATGTAGCTGCTTTTCTATATCATTTTGCGATGTGGTATAAATACTCTGTTGTAGAATTATTTTTTCCAGAGTAGGTATAAAACCCTGAACCCCTTCAAGCCTTATAATTTTCCCATGTTTTTACTTAAAATGATTTTAGGAAAAAATTTAGTTATTTGGACATAAAAAAATAGAGGTTAAATATAGGATCTTCTATGATTCTTCTTATCCTTTTAGGTTGTGTTTTGATATAAGAGGGGGAAATGATATATTATAGGTCTTAGTATTTAGGCCCCCATTAATGTAACTATTCAACCCAATATATTGATATTGTTTTAGTAGTTTTCTTATATAACTTTATAGAATAATTACCTTATTGGAGAGTAGTTTATGGTCCTCAATGATCATGAAAAACTGTGAAATAATTCATTTTACTATAATTTTAAAATTTTTCTATATAGATGGATGGGGTTCTTATTGGATTATATCTTTCTAATATCCTCTAATTTAGGTAAAGGGATTGTAATGGATGACATATTGAGTAAGAATATATAAGGTGATTTTTCTAATGAGGTAGGGGATGTGTGGAACATGATAGATAAGTTTATAGGTGTGCATCTAGATCTAGAAAAATTATGTGATAGTGCTTATATAAATAACCCAACCCTAGTAGCCTAGATCAATTTATTATTTTATTACATTGGTACTAGATATAGGAGATCACATACCAAAATAATGAATATTTTAGTTTCCTTGGTAAACTAGATACATACTTTAATCTCACATATATTTAAAAATATAATATAAAACAAAGTATTTTGTTTGATAACTTCATTATTCTTTCTAGAATATCCTTTCATATCGTTCATAGTGTACTTATTGGAATATTGGGGAAAAGAAACATAATAACGGGGTGATATCAGATTATAAGTAAGGGTATTCATATAATAGAAGCTAAAATGGAATAAATAAGTCATGGATAATATGTAAGCAACGAATAATGATCAAATAATTCCATATATATAATCAAATGAGATTGAAACTTAACCATGGATATCATATCAATTCAAATAATCATATAGATATTAATAACTGATTTCATAATTATGTAATTCATAATTTCAAACATATTAAACATACCATCAAGGTCTTATTCCAAGAAATATACATAAATGGGTAAGGCCTTGGCTAAAAACCCAACCCATTTTGTCTTATGGGTCCTACCGATGCATCAAGGGGATATATAATTATAGGCACCACCCATCACCTAATATATCCAATGCATTTATTATATAAATAAATAATACAACTTAATAAAAATTCCTAAAAAATAAATAACTATATGTATTGGATGATCTAAAATATTTATAGTCAAACTGATCATAAACCATCTAGAGAAAAATGACAGATTGTATCATCAGAGTATATCCTCTATAAATCATAAGATTAAACCAAAAAATGTCAATATAGATGAAAACAATATAAATAGATCATTGGAATTTTTTTTAAGGAAAATACCCTTTTCACTTTCAAATCACTTTTCATGATCCATCTTCCCAATGGTTACCCATCTTGGGTCAATAATGAGAGAATGAAGATTGTGGCTACCCGAGTCCTGCCTCCAGTAGGCCCTGGGGTGGTGACTAGAACCAAGGGTATAATAAACATATATTTGGGAGGCATTACCATCTAATAGAGAATTTATAAGAGATAAGTAAGGATACACTGACCAAAACCTGCTCAGACATATTTATAAAGAAATCCCAAGATAAATCATGAAATTTCTTATAGTACAAAACATATAAAAGGAAACTATAAGTACCAAAAGGTAAATACAAAAAAACCATAAATCCCAAACCACTCTTATAAAACCACAAGCTATTAATATCCATCCTAATCTCCAACCATCTCCTATTGAATTGAAAATAATTTATATATACATAGGGTGATCATAACAACATACTCATTAGGATCCTCCCTAGAGTGTCTCAGGAAAAAGATAAATCAATAATGCTAAATAATAGTGAACAATAGTGAAACTAGCTCATCACCTATATAGGTATTATAAGTTCCCACCCTCACCAGGACTAAATATCACTAATTATCAAATACAATAGATCATATAATATAATAATTAAACATCAAGGGTACTCTGCTCCTACTTCCCCATTGGTTTTCTTCTCTGTCCTAATGACAAATTTCCTAAGCCATCTCTCTCCAAAATAAACCAGCACAAAGACACATGGGTAAGAAATCACGACATGAACGTCATGAATGACATCATCACAAAATCCTATCCACATATCCATATATAATAACCAAGTAGTTTCTAAGATCCAATACAATATATATGAAGTGTATCATATATTAGGTATTATTCCTCAACCCATAATAACCCATACACTGAGTAAGTACCTCAAGCCATCTCATCCTATACATATCATACCAATAATAATCCTTTGGATACTATATTTAGAGATATATATGTGTGAAATAACCACAATCCATCACATCCTTCTATACACATATATGGGTAAACTAACCAGCTACAGACCAATACAAATAAATACCAAGATAATAGAGTAGGGTTAGATGGGGTAGTCAGCCACCCATCATCCCACTAGGATGATTGGGAAAACACCCTTCCATATTCCAATGGGTGTCAGTATCCCTAACCAACCTCGGTGGGGAAGAATTTGAAATCATAAAATAAACATGATATAATACATCTCATAACCACAATATGAGAACAACCTAGTCCAAATATCAACTTCTACTATCGTCATTCAAACCCATAGTTTCCACTTCTAGGGACTATATATCCTATAAGCACACTCATATTTAAATAGATACATTAATAACTTATTTTTATTTTTAATCATTTATATTCTTCAATTAATTTATTATCCATTAAATTAACTATTATCATTATTTCAAGAAACATTCCTTAACCACCATTATGATGTCCATGATCTCCAAGAATAATCCAAAATAAGTCCATAGTTTCACAAGATTAAAATAATTTTAGTATTTATATTCCAACAACACCAACCCTTGGTTTAAGAATAATTTAATAATTATTATCATCATTACATAATTCATGTACTCTAGGAAAACCATCCTAAGCTACCACCAATAGAAAACATGCAATCAAGCACATCCAGTTACCTTAGGCATTGAGGAAAGTAAAGTAGATAAAATAAGAAACCCAAACATTATATAGATTCATTTTAATAAATAATAAATCATCATCACGTCAATGGGTAAGACTAGATTCAACCCATTCCATCATATTTAGTGTCATCATCAACACCCAAATTCATATCCAGATGCATATAATTGTCACATGCATCAATTTATACCACATAATCTAGGACTCCCTACCCATATCACATCATCCATACCTGGATCATATCATGTTGTAAAGATAATCTCACATCTAGAGCACGTCCAAAAAAGTAACAGGAAAAAACAAGCAAGTCAATAGATAAATCTAGGTCCTGAAGAATGACATTCAACCTTTACATAAAAATGTGATCTCATGGATCCAAACTCATTGCACTCAGCCCTTTCAAGAAGATGGGAAATTCAAGAACCAATAATTATATTTATCAAACAACTGGTTTTTTATTCCATCTTGAATTAACTAACTCATTATTTATAGGTTCCAACTATGGAAAACCTGAGGCACCAAGCTATAAAAACATATCAAAATTTAAACATGCCCTTAGGATTAAAACTAGTTTGAAAAACTCATAGAAGTACTATTCTCCTTAACATGAATTTTAATTCCAATATTCTAAATAAGAATTACCATGCTTAACATTCTTTATTAATTCCATTATCATGGAAAAATACATTTAATTAATCATAAACATTGAATCAATTTGATTACCATCAAATTACAAGAAACACCAGATTCAGTACAATATGCCTCTTCTTTAATTATTATTCCAATTAATCAATTGATTATATATTTATGTTCATTACCATTTCCAATCAAGAACAATATGCTAATACATAACATAACAAGACAAAATAACAAGTATAACATAGATAACACACTGTCTAGAAAATAAATTTGCAAACCATTATCATGGTTAAAAAGAAAAAAATGAGATTGATACAACTAATTATTTATTAATTCTGTTTAGTAATTATTTGGTTAATTAAATTTTCATTTAAAGGGATAAAACATGCTAACATTTTGATTTTACATAAATAAATAGGATAAGCAACACATCCTATACCTCCAAAGAGTCGACATTCTTCACTTGAGAATGAACCAATGTCATAGATCTCAATCAACCCTTCTTTAAGAGATGCATCCCTCCAAGGAAGCTATTCCACAACCACAACAGCTAACTAAGAAAAACCCATTAGAATAATTAAGATATACCACCATCTAATGGAAAGAATAAGTGTGAGGATCTGGGTTGATGAACCATGATAGAAAAAGGAAGAACATACCTTAGATCACCACACATTGAACATGGGAAGCCAAGAATTGATCCCTGATGAAGGGATTCCAAAATTACCAAAGAGAGATCAACAGGACACCGGGGTTTTGGGAAAAAATCCATAGGGTTTTTCAAAACACAAGGCACTGAAACTTCTAAAGGCATGCTGCATATCAAATATTCACAATGTGAAACCCTTTAACATCATGAAAGTATTGGGGTTTAAGCCCTATCAAAAAACACATTGCCTCAGACTATTTAGACCCAATTTATTTTACATCACAAGACACCCTGTAAACCAACCTCATATAAGCTTTCAATAAAACATCCACAATGTGAACCCCTTATATTTGACGAGTTTTCCCTCTTTCTAGCTTTTATAATCCAATAACCTCCAAAAATACTCTAGGATTCATGTTAGAAACTCCAACTTTAGAAACACACAAATTTTTGGACTAGATGACTCTGATCTGTTACATCAAATAGCTCTCAAATAGTTCTCATCCTCAATAATCCCAAACCTGACCTAAAGATAAAATTAAAATGGGGTTTCTGAACAACAACCCCACGAGATACCTCAATGATATTGTCATAATAGGATATCAACCACCTCGCCAAAGGAATACTGTAAAACTAGTTAACAACCTGCCTCTAATACTTTGCTGAGAGAGATACCTCTAAAATGAGAGTAAGTTTACCAAAAATAACAAGATGGAACTATCTCATAAACCAAAAATTCTAACATCCAAAAAATAGACAATGTTACAAGAGAATACTAAAAATAAAATAACCTAGTGTATTGAGCGTACATATACGACTCAAATTCCAAAGTACCCTCCTTAGTGACATTATATCACAACAATACACAAAAAAAGTGGAATATCATGCCTACAAAACACCTTATCTTAGTGGTATTTGATCTCTACAGGCCTCTCATTGAATGTCCCATCATCATGAACATCGATGTATCCCTAATTTATGACATGATAGTCTTCATGAGGATAATGAAGGAGATTCAACATGTGAAAAATATCATGTATTTGGGTCATATGTGGGGAGAGTTCTATCTGATATTCCATGGATTAAATATGATCCAACACCATGAAAGGCCCTAAAAAATCAAGGATACATCTTACTCCTATGATAAAAATTCTATACCCCTAAATAAGAGTCAACATAAGGAATATGTTACATTTAATTTCGAACTCTAGATGTATCGTATTATGATTTAAATAATATTTATGATAATCATGCATTGACTTAATCCACTCACAAATTACCATGACCATCTATTTCATATTATATACTAGTTATGACCTGATAATTGTTGTGTCTCTAACCTTAGTCCCATGAAATAGATAAATAAAAGGTCAGTTGTACAAATATTCAAATATATCCATACCAATAGTGTTGTGGAAACTATTATTTGAATAAAAATCAGCCAAGGGTTGGCTCCTCATACACCAACCTCCAAAATCCAAGACATAAGAGAATAACATGTCTTATAGTGTTTAGATGGTCTACTCTATTTGGTCTTCCATCTATAGATGAAAGGAAGTTCTAAATAATAATAGAGAGACAAAAGAATTCTAGAGACCTCTTCACTTCCTATCGGTGAAATAAGGATCTCAATCAAATATGATCATCCTCGAGACTCCATGGAGTCACACAACCACCTCTAGATATTGTCTCAAAAAAACCACTACCATGCTCGACTCCCTGATCACTATAAAGTGTGATGATTTTGTTAAATGGTCCTATATCACCCAAATAACATCTTATTCTCCTTGAGCTCGAGGTAAACTGGTAACAAATTCTATTGATATTTCCTCCCACTTCTACTATGGAATATCTAACGGTTGGTTCAAACCATTGGGAACATGATGCTCTAACTTCACCTTATAATATACCAAACATTGAGAAACAAACGTTGCAACTAGATTCTTTAAACCAACCCATAAAAATGAACTCTAAATTCTTTGTAAATATTTTTCATACAGGGACATATAATCAAAGGTGAGATATGGAAATCATGGAGAACTATCTCACACATCACTGGAGGAATGGAAAGACCTTCATAGAATAGAAACCAATGTTGTTCATCCTCAAACCAACCATCGGAGGCACTGCCAAAAACAACTCAGTCCCTCTAGACCTCCAACTCAAAATCCCCCAACTAGGAATACTCCTACTATTATACTAAATATGAAAACACTATTGTATGTAAAGGAAAACCTATTCCTAAAACCTCTCCCATATCTAGATGCTTCATTGAGAGTTTTACATCACTCTATAGAAATCTCCAGATTTATGAACGATATCACTATGTGACTTCCTGATCAGTGTATCAGCTACAATATTTCCCTTTCCTAAAATATAAAAAATCTTGAAGTCATAATCCAATAATAATTACATTCGCTGACACTAACGCAAGTTCAAGTTATAATAGGATAAGACATACCTTAGGCTCTTATGGTCAATAAAAACCACACAAAATTTGACAATGAGGTAATGTCTCTAAAAATTTAAATCCAACACAATTATTTCCAAATCAAGATCATGGGTGGTATAGTTACACTCATTGTGATTTAACCACCGAGACCCATAAAAAATAACTGATATCTACTACAATCTAACATAGCCAAATCTAAGATGAAAATCATCCCAAAAAACTTCAAACTAATCTCCCTCTACTGGAAAACAAAGGAATGGATCACTGAACAAGTTCTCTTTTAGGTGCTTGAAAGCTTTTAGACACTGGTCATTCCATAAGAACATCTGATCCTTTCTAGTCAAGGCTGTCATAGGGGTCACAAATCAAGATAAATAGGCTATGAAGCTCCTTTAATAGCCTTCAATACCTAGGAAACTCCACACCTCTACCACTATCTTGGGGGACAACCAAGAATCAACTGTATATATCCTCAAATGATCTACAAATACTCCCTATTGGGATATTAAATTACCCATAAATGGATATCACAAGACTAAAAGTCACACTTTTACAACTTCCCAAATATATACTCATGATAAATAACTCTCAAAATGGAACATAGATGAATTGCATTATCCTCCTCAGATGTATATTACAGAAGGATTTTGTCAATTAAAACCACCAAAAACTTATCCAGGAACTCTATGGAAAATACATTAATCAACCCCATGAATATGGATGGATCATTCATCAAACTTAATGCAATCACAATGAACTCATAATTTCCATGATGACAATATAAAGCAATATTCTGAATATCCTTATCCTTCACCAACATATGATGATATCCGGACTGCATATCAATTTTTGATAACCAACTTGCTCCCTTCAGCTGACCAAATAAATCATAAACTCACTGAAGTGGATAACGGTTCTTTACCATCACCTGGTTTGTGTGATTACAATCGATACAAATAAAAAAACCATAGACCTTCTTTATAAATAAAACCGATGCACCCTAATGAAACACACTCGGCTGAACAAAACCTGACTTCAATAGATGATTATGATATACTCATAGTTCTTTCTACACAAAATGAATCAACCAATATAGAGACATCGATATAGGATATATGACTGATTATAGATAAATTCCAAAATTTATCTCCCTTCAAGGGGTAATGCTATAACATCCTATGGAAAAACATTAGGTAACTCTTTTACAACCATGGGAACACTAACTACAAAACTTCCAAAAAACTTAATGTTAGTTTGGTTAAAAAAATATAAGTATGGAACATACCTCTAATCCATACAAGGGTATCTCTCACTAACAAACACTATTGGCTCTCCATTAGTATCATAGAACACAAAATTATTTCTAAAGTTATCCAATTTTTTTTACACCTAATACAGCCAATCAATTATAAGGATAATGTCATTTGACTATATTCATAAACAGAGGAAGTCTCCATAAGAGCATCTCTACCCCAAAACTACCTCATAGTATCTACATATTTCATACAAGTCATCTCGACCTCCAAATGGTATAGTTAATTCCAAGGGAACAGTTAATATCTATACCTCAAGTCCCAAAGCATGGACAAGGTAAGGTGATATATAGTATTGTGTCACTCCTGAATCAATCAAAGCATGGGACCAGGTAGAAAAAATAAAAGGGTACCACAAATGATGTATGGATCACCCCACATTGGAAATTCTAAATCATGTTGCTAACCATGACCTGCTCCATGGCCTCTATGACCCACCTAAAAATCACCTCCTCAACTGCACTTTTCTCTCCGAGGACAAGTGGAATCTTACAGACGTACCCTACCTTCCCTATCCCCCCTATGAATATCCAAAACTAGAACACCCTACTATTAATGCATTAGTTATAACCACCTCAATAGAGGAATTTGAAGTGGAACACCTGGTGCACATGGATTTCTCAGATTGGTCATGAACTCTCACCGATGATGACTTCATTCTCCATAAGAAAACACGATTATAATCCCTTAGCATAGGTCTGAGACCCACCACCTTTGGATAAACGAGATGATGAGGGATGGGACCTATTCCAAATTAACCAAAATCTCTTCTGTCTAGGTTACTAGGAACCTCATACCAAAAATTTTCTTTATGAGGAATCATGATGACTCCCCTCTCTTGATGATCTAGTTTTGGCCAGCATCTTCTCAATAACCACTTCTCACTCCAGAACATAAAGATACATTTTAAAAATAAATGGGGTAACCTAGAATTGTATATATGGATATAAGGACTCATCAAAATTCCATGCTCTGACCTCATCATCTAGAAATAGGTATAATGAATACCGCAAAATATTCTTGAAATGGATTCCAAACTCTCGCATGTTGGAACTTCTATGTCAAAGGGTAAGTAGATCTTAGAGACTAGCTACCATCATGGTAAAAGAAATAAAATCTACCTTGTAATAGTCTCAGAACATGTCCCATAAGTCTATTGACCCCTCAAAATCCCTATGAAATAAGAACCACCACTTCCTTAATACTCCACGTAACATCGTCTCACCTAAAAAAACCCAGTTCTCCTTCTGAGCATGAATCAAACTGAAATTTATCTCATCCTCCTCTAATAAGTCTTCTGTAACTAAATATGAAATGGATCCCTCATACTTCTATAAAATCTAGCACTGAAATTATTAGAGTTTCATTCCCCAAGTATCATCATCTTCGACCTCCACTCTATAGTGATTTTCTGGCACATCATGGGAGACATATTCATCATGAAACGGATGAGGACATCAACCTAGATCTATACCTACAAAAACAAAAAACTATTAAAGAACCTAAACCAATAATATGGAATAATTAACCTTAATTAATCAATTATTTTTTTATCTTATAATGGTTTTAAAATATCCCAAGGTTAACCCATTTCAAACACAGGTGCAAAGAACAATTATGCATGATCCTTTCCCAGGTCTCTACCCCACAACCTGTATAACTTCATCTAGTGGGATCACCAAACATAATAGTCCATGAATAAGATGATAGGAGGCCCTAAATACCCATGTCTCATCCATTATACCATGTTTACATTTCTTACTAAACTTAGCTGACATCATTTCCATAACAAACCATCCAATATAACTTATTCCTAACTCCAAAATCCATCATATCCATCAACCTAAACCATTGATACCACTCTTTCATGATATACTCCCCCCAAAGGGTACCCCCACTTGGCTGAAAATGAGAGAATGGAGATGGTGACTACCCGAGTCTTACCTCCAGTAGGCCCCAAGATGTAGACAAACACCGAGGGTATAATAAACAACCACATGGGATGAATTACCCACTAATAGAGCATGGAATAAAGAGAGATATGAAGGTTAAACCAATCATCACCTGAGAATATATATTTATAGAGAAATAAAAAGTGAAAAGATTCAATTTCATACAATACTAAACAACTGAAAGGAAATTATAAGTACCAAAATGTAAAGACAATAGCAACCACAAAGCCTACATGACTTTTAAAAAACAAATAGATATTAATATCCAACCTGATCTCCAACCTGATCATTATAACCTGAAAATAGATTTTATTTATGTGGAATACTTAGAATGATACTCCCCAAATCCTATTATTTAAAATATAAAGAAAGCATGCTAAAGAATAGTAAACAATAGTGAAACTAACTCATCACCTAAAAAAGTATACTAAGTACCCTGCCTCACCTTGGAAAACTCTCACCAAGTGTCACATACAAGAGAGAATATAATATAATAATGAAACATCAAGGATACCCTACTCCTTCTTCCCCAATGTTTTTCCACTCTCCTCTAATGTCACATGTCCTGAGCCATCTCCCTCCAAAATAAGACATCCCACAGACACTTGGGCAAGGCATACAAACACAAACCTCATGCATCACATAATCACATCACCCCATACACAAATCCATATATATAAACCAATTAGTTTTCAGGAGCCATGAAAACACATATGACATGTATCATATATTTGGTATTATACCTCAATCCATCAAAACCCATAAACTGAGTAAGTACTTAAATCTGTCATAGTCTATACACATCATACCTATTTGAATCCTTTGGATACTATATCTCGGGATATATTTGTATGAAATAACCACAATCTATCGCATACCTCTACACAAATATATATGGAAACTAACCACCATGCATACCATCACAAGTACCTACCAAGAGAAGAGAACAAGGCCATAAGGGGTAGTCGCCCATCTATCCTCCCACTAGGATGTTGGGGAAAAAAACTCCCAGAGTCCATTGGGTGCTAGTCTCCCTAACTAATATGGGTGGGGTAGTGTATAAAATCACAGAATACTATAGATATAATATATCTCACAACCACACTATGGGAATAACCTAGTCCTAATCTCAACTGTAGCTATCATCACTCAGACACCTGACTACTGCTGCTTGGGACTAGATATCCTATAATCACACAAGAATTTAAAGATCTACATTAATCACATATTTTCCTTTTAAGAATATCCTTTAATTAATTAATTAATTATCCCATAAATTAAAATTTAATATTATCTGAAGATACATTCATTAACCACCAACATGAAGTCTTTTCCCTCTTTTCATAATGCAAACTGAGTGAACAATTTCTGAAGATTAACATATTTTCATAATTTTCATTCTAACAACAAAAACCTTGTGGGTTAAGAATTATTTAATCATTGTTAGCCTTATTCCATAATCCAAGTACTCTACTATCCTAAGCTACCACAAATAGGAAACATGCAACCAATCATATCCAGTTTCCCTAGGTGATAGAGAATGGAAAGAAGATAAAATAAGAAACCCAACCATCATCCATTAAATAGATCCATGCCAAAAAAGCAAAAAAAATTATTACATTAATGAGTATGCTCAGATTCATCCCATTACATCATCTTTAATGTCCCCCCAAGAATCACATTCATATCCCGATGCATTTTCCATTACAGGGATCAATTGCTTCCACATCATCTAGGCCTACCCACCAACATCACATCAGCCATCCCAGGCTCAACCATCCCAAGGTCATATCATGTCACAAAGAGAAGATAACATCCGGTGTGCGTCACAAAATTTAGTAGGAAATAAACATGTGCAATGAAAAGGGAAATATAGGACCTAAATAAAGGCATTAAACCATCATATAAATATGAGATCTCACGACTCCAAACTCAAGGCCCTCGGCCTTATCAAGCAGATGAGAAACTCAGACCCTAGAAATTATTTTTATCAAATAACTAGTTTTTTATTAAATCCTGAAATAAATAATTCATTAATTATGGGTTCCAACTATAGGAAACCTAAGGCATCAATCTATAACAAGCTATAAAAATTAAAAAATTTCCTTAGCATTAAAAACAATTTCAATAGACTAGAGATGTACCATTATTATTAACATTCATTTTCATTCCAACATTATCAACATGAATTATCATGATTCAAATTATTTATTAATTACATTATGATGGAATAACCTATTTAATTAAGCATGAAAATTTCTTCAATTTTATTTCCATTTAATTATAAGAAACACTAGATTCACTATAATATGGATTCTCTTTAATTATTAATCAAATAAATCAATTAATTATAGATTTATATTCAATATCATTTTATATCAAGAAAACATGATAATGCATAACATAAAAAGAAATGATAACAATACTAACATAGATAACACACTATCTAGGAAATCAAGATACCAATCGTTATCATGGTTAGAAACAACAACATGCAATCACTATAAACAATTCTTTATTAATATGATCTAATAATTATTAAGTTAATTAAATTACTATTGAAAGGGATTAACCATGATAAATTTATGATTTAATATAAATAAATATGAGAAAAAATTAATTTCATACCTCAATGACATCAACATTATTCACATGAGAACAAACCAACATCATAGATCTCGATCACCCCTCCTGCAAGAGCCATATCCCTCCAAGAATTCCATGACACAAACACACCAACAAAAAACCAAGAAAACTATAGTAGAAATATGGATAGAATCTTAAATCACCTTTCAAGTTTAAGAGGGAGGATCCATATTAATTAAACACAAGAGAAAACAGTAGAATATACCTCATATCACCATTGATCAGACATAGTAAGCCTAGAATTGATCCTTGTTGAAGTAATTATAAAACTCATGAAGATATATCTAAAAGACACATGGGAATTGGGAGAAAATATATAGGGTTTGAGAAAACATTAGGTGATAAAACTTATAAAGGCATGTTTCACATCATATATTCATGACATGAAACTCTTACAAAGCCTGAAAGTATTTCTTTTTAATTCCAATTAAAAAATAAATCTCTTCAAACTATTCAACCCCAATTTATTTCATATCATGAGGAACCTCATGAACTAGCCTCACACAATTCATGAATCAGAAATACATTATGTTAACACATTAAACATTGTTAATTCTCTCTAATTCTATATTTTAGTATCCAAATACCTCCAGACTTTTTCTAGGTCACCTCTGAGAACCTCTGACTTTGAAAACACATTAAGGGTCATACTACTTGGATCCAGGCCCTTACATCACTTATTTATAATATAAAAATTTTATAAATATTAAAAAAACCATTATCTATGAAAGGAAACCTTGAAACATTTAAAGGATTATTTAAATCATTGGGTGGTTAGGATGGAAGAAAATTCCGTTCATGCCATGTATGTTAAAACAAAGATTCCTTTTATATTTATGGTAAAAACTCAAGAGTAACTCATTTGAAAAATGAAAAGAATATTCCATTTAGAAAATTTTAAAAAAATAAAACATGGGTAAAAATTTATTTAATAAATTTTTTTATAATATAAAATTAATTAATTAAAACATTTTAATTAAAATATGTACATGGAAGAAAAATATTTTTGACCAAGTAGAAAAACAAATTCGGTTTTACATAAAAAATTATTTTTTTATCTTGAGAACCTAAAGGGTGGAAAATGAAAGGAAGGATTATAATTTATTGAAATTACTATATGAGAAGAAAATATATTGGGTTTAATATATTATGATCAAATAATTCCCATAGAAGATATGTAAACCTAAACAATCCCAAGTAAGAATGTGAATCTGATGTAAGCCCTTACGTCAGGTCCGACAACCTTCATATTTTTTTGAACATCCTATATAATAAATATAAATATAATTTAATTATATTTTAAAACCATAATAAAATATATCATACCATATATTATTTACTTATAACCTTCTATTTTAAATCTATTAACAATTCATTATTTAAATCAATATTCTGGGTGATAACTGCTTCATTTTTCATGTATATTTTCATTTGGTAGTTTTGGTATTTATACATTGATCATGGTTAGATAATATAAAGAATGTTAATAATGATATTAATATCATATATATTCATTATATATATATATATATATAAAATTATCCATAAAATATAGATATAGAAAAATGAATTACACCGTTCATGGAGATGATAGGTCGTACGTATGCTTGAATACTATTTTTTCTTTCTGATAGATGGAATAAAATGAAATTAAGTAATAAATAATAATTAATGAATATATATTATATCATATATATCAGATATATATTAAATATTTCCATACTACCATCCTTTTAAATCGAAAAGGAAAATCAAATCATATCGCTTCATGGAGGTGGTAGTGCACATATATGCACGAGCAACATTGTCATTTTTGTACGAATAGTAAAGTAAGAAGGTAGATATAATATTATATTTATAAAATAATAAATATTTAATAAATATAAAATATAAACATTAAAATCATCATAATAAACATTCATGAAATACGGTGATGGAAAATTAATTGTATCACTATGTGGAAGCAGTAGTCCACACGTATGCAAGAGCGATACACTCTTTTACTATTTGATGAAAAAGAGAGGATAATGGTGGTTTTTTATCATAATAAAATTTCTTAATATTTAGAATAATGAATTTATAATTTTATGATAAATTACACTAATTTATAGGAGAAAAAATAACACGTAAAAAAAAGAAAGTGACCGATTAAGTTGATTACCTCTTCTTTGAAAGAACACTTATAGATCTCCTCTTATGGACCATAAGGTTGGTATTTTAAGAACAATAGAGCCTCTATAACATGAATAAGGATGATGGGGACATTTTTATTTTAGGTTTTTTGAGATGAAAATCTCAAATTGGTGTAAATAAGAGAGGGAATGGTTGTCATTTTTAAAGATTAGGACATGAAAAACATAGGATATCTTAAAAGATTAAAATATTATAATTTTAACCTAAAAAATTTAAAATGGACATATGTTTGAAGGTGGGATATTATTAGGTCTAAATATTTCTATAAAATAGTATTTATAAAATTTTAATTGTAAAATTACCCTTATCTCTTAGTTTAACCACCCCCAGAAAACCAGTATTTACCTTAACCACAATGATTTTTTTAATCATTTTTACTATTAACTATCAAAAAATGAAAGTGTAATTATTACCTAAATTATTAATTATGATTAAAAATATGTAATCAATTTTATTAAGTTTAATTCATATAATTAGTATAATTTAATTAAAAATTAAACCCATAAAATGTGATGAAAAACAGTTTTCCATAAAAATGTTTTCTTAAGTATAATTTTTTATACTCAAATCCAACATAAAATTAATTACAGTGACCCTAATTGAATTATAGATGAAATAAATGAATTAATTTTATTTTAAAATAAGTTTATAACTAAATTTAACCTTGTAATTTTTTAAATGAAAAGAATTTATTTAATAAAATCAGTATTTTTCAATATCCATCCAAAAAGAAATCTTTTTAAAAATTTTCCCAAAATTTCACTATAAGGTATTTTTAATATTATAATTTAAAAAATGAAGGTAATTTCATGAAATAAATTCTCTAAAAGTGGAAGAAATAAATTATATTATTTTATCACAAATAGGAAATAAAACCCATTTTGAGGAAAAAATATTTTTTTGAATCATATAATTATTTTACTAAAAATTGAATACTTATTTATAAATATATTTAATTTATCTAAAACTGTTATACATTAAAAAAAATATTTCTATTAATACCACCAATTTAATGAATATGTTATAATGGTCACACTTATATAATAATATTTGTATAATAGTTTTCATAATGCTCGGTGCTGCGTGTTATGAAAGCTATTACACCCTTCAAATTATTTAAATAGAAACACATCTTAAAATCTTTGGTTGTTATATTATGTACCAATTAATTCTCCCTAAAAATTTCATTTCTCTAATATAAAAAAATGAGGATATCTTTGTTTCACCACATCTTCATGTTCCCATGTAGTTTATTCTAAGTTCTGATTCCACCAAAGAACTTTAACCTAATGAGTAGTCTTGTACTGTATCACTTTATCTTTATGATCCAATATTTATACTTGTTTCTACTCATAAGACATATACTTATCCATTATTATGACCAGTAAGTTTAGTTCATGTGATGGATCAGTTATGTAGTTCCTCAGGAGAGATACACGGAACACATCATGAACTTGAGAACGATTTGGTGGGGGCACCAAGTGATAAGCTGTTATACTAATACAATCAAGAATCTCGAAGGGGAAAATATACCTTGGGATCAAATTTCCTTTATTTTTGAATATCATTACATTATTTCATGGAGAAATTCATAGATTTACCTTCCCATCAACCTCAAAATCTAGGTCTAATTGATGATTATCAACCTAACTTTTTTTATACTCCGAGTTAGCATTATTTGTTATTGAATTGAACTAAACTTATCTTCAATTTCCTCATCTAGATCAGGTCCTAATTTCTTTTTTTTTTCTAAAACTTCATTCTAGCACATTAGAGTTATACACTTCCTTCTATTTAGGTCTTTATAAGGATTCATCTGAATACTCTAGTGAAAGATATTATTGTAAGAAAATTCCCCCAATAGATTGTGATGATCCTAATGGCCTTTGAAATATTTAGAGAAATATATCAACATATCTTATAATATCTGAATAATCATATTAGAATAAACATATATATGAGGATGATTAGAAGTATTGAAATTAAAATATGTATCCAGAGCTTTCTAAATACTTTTATAGAACTTCAAGTTAAACCAATAATCTCAATCAGATTAAATAAAATGTGGTACTTCAAGAAAACATACCACATATATAATTATTATTTTGGAATGATGATCAAGAGATAAATATTATTTGATAGAAATGAAGTGTGTTTAATTTTTAAGGAGATAAACTACAACCCAAATAATATTATGTCCCTTTTATGATTTTTGGATTCCAATGAAAAAATCCATGGTGATTTTTCCCTTTTCCATTCTGGTATGGGTAATGGTAATAACATTATCTTAGAATTCAGTCTCATATCCTTAACATTCTAACGTACTAGTAACTGAGATATATACTCTACAATATCTCTTTTCATATCATCCCACTAGAAATACTCCTTTAGATCTTTATACATCTTCATACTTCCATTATGAATAGATAATTATGAACTATGAACTTCATAAAATAGCTCATTCAAGAGATATATTTATGGGACATATACTTGGTTCATAAACCTTATCATTCTATCATGATTGTGGTTGAACTAAGGAACATTCCTCCCATTCTTTTATAATTCAACATATTCCTTTTGTTCCTTATTTTTCATCCCATGGATGGGTGGTTGAACATTTATTTGAGTAAGATATGATCTAACCCTTTCTTAATTATTTCAAGATCCATCTTTATTAAATCCATAAATATTTTATCTCTTTAAATTCTCATCATAGAAAAGCTATCATGGTCTTTCTGAATCATGGCATCAACCACCTTGTTTTTGTTCTAGTAGTGGTAATGTATTTAGTAATAATAATATTTGATCTAATCTAACAATATTATTTTTTTCATATTCAACCATTTATATTTAAATATATACTTAAAAAATTTATGATAAATATATATATCACACCTTTCACTATACAAATAATGAATCCATATCTTCAATGAAAAATTACCACTGCTAACTCCTCCAAATCCTTTTTTGATTTTCTAAAATAAACTGATTTTTGGGTGAGTGGGAACCTTAAAAACACAAATACACGATTCAAACATCTCCATATTAAACAACATTACACAACATACAACATTATGAAAATCCACATTCAAAATTGAAAATTCAAATTCAAATATTTAAAAACAAAATGAAATAAAAACAAGCTGCATGAGAAAACCAAATCGAGATACTCCATGTCACCATCACTTCCATCATTACCTCACCGACCTTATCAACTCATCACTGTTATTTCCTTCACATTGAATCATCACCATCACTACTATAAAGGCACCATCATCATATTGAATCTCATAACCACAACCATCGATGTCACAATTGAATTGTCATCCCGTCACCGCCAACCAATCCAAACCATGATCACAACATCATCGAGAAAGAACTTCAATGCCATTGTCATCACCAGAGAAAAACCAAACCCATTTCCGAGTTAATTGATATTCTATTCACATTCATCAGTCCATTAGAACATAACCCCCTTCCAAGTTAACATAGTGATTTTATTATATAGTCACTATAAACCTATCACAAAGCATTGATAATACCCATCCAACCTATTAAAACTAGATTTTTTTACTGTGATGGGTATAGGCCATTTCTAAATAACTTCCATCTTTTAATGATCCACTGATATACCCTGACTTGAGATTATATAACCCAAGAATTATATTTTCAAAAGCCTAGATTTACACTTGGTAAATTTTGTGTACAACTTCTTCTTCCTTTGGGTCATCATCACAATTCTCAAATACTCTTCACATTGTTCCTAACTCTTTGAATATATAATAATATCACCTATAAAGACTACCAAAAATTGATCTAGGAAATTTATAAAGAATCTATTCATTAAATCCATGAATATAGTAGGAGCATTGGAAAGTGAAAAAGTAATTACTATAAATTCACAAGGAACAAAACTCATATGATAGTCGATTTTTTTGTATATACTCCTTATTGACCCCTAACCGATGATATACATATTTAAAATAAATTTTGGAAAAATATTAGTGTCATGACCCGTCCTCAGGACCCGGAGGAGACAGATGGACGTGGAGAACTGAGGAGGCTATCTATAGCTACCCTTCATGTAGGATCCATGGTGGACGATCCAGGAGCTGCTAGACACCTTCCAACTATTTGTCTTTTTAGTTGTACCAGTTTTTCTTGTACTTGTACTTTACTGTTGGGCTTCTATTTCCGGCCACTCTACTTTCCAGCACCTCTTTTGCATTCAGTATTTCTTAGTGTTTTCTTCCAGTTGTGTACTCTGTTTGTGTGTGTTTAATTTTTATAAAGGAAATGCCTTCCTAGCTTAGGGATTTACGCCTTTGGTGCTAGTTGCCAGCCCCTAGCCTATGGAAGGTGGGTTAGGGTAGTCACTGTACGTGTCCTGAGGATGGGTCGTGACAAATTGGTATCAGAGTCATAAGTTCTGCAGTAGAACCGACTCTTCTGATACCAATTTTTTATGACCCGTCCCACATCATCGACCATAGAAAGATGGACAGTACCAGGAGGTGGACCTCACGACTAGTCGGTACCGGAGGAGATGGGCGGATGTGGAGTACTGAGGAGGCTATCTGTACCTACCCTTCAGGTAGGATCCGTGGTGAACAATCCATGAGCTTCTATAAACCTTCTAGATGTTTGTCTTTTTAGTTTTACATGTTTGTCTTGTACTTGTACTTACTATTGGGCTTGTATTTTCGGCCCCTCTACTTTCCAGCACCTCTTCTGTATTCAGTATTTCTTAGTGTTTTCCTCCATTTGTGTACTATGTTTGTGTGTGTTTACTTTTTATAAAGGAAATGCCTTCACATCTTAGGGATTTATGCCTTTGGTGCTAGTCGCCAGCCCCTGGCTATGGAAGGTGGGCTTGGGGTAGTCGTGGCACGGGTCCCGAGGATGGGTCGTGACAGTTAGGTCTTTTTATTTGATTAAATAGATCATTTATATGGGGTAGAGGATAGTTGTTCTTAATATAGATCTAATTAAGTTCTTTATAATCAATTCAAATATTCATTAATTCATCTTTCTTCTTAAAATAGAATAGGTGAACCCTATAGTGAATCACTACGCTAAATGGATCCATTATCTAGATTCTAATGGAATTTCTTATTTATTTCCTATTACTCAATCAGGACCATTCTATATGGATTATTTGAAATTGGAATAGAAAAAGATATGAGTTCTATTGAAAACTCAGCTTCATGATAAATATCTGTTATAAAGAGGTAGAAAAACCCATATTTAAGAAGTAATTTCTACTGTAAGTTCTTGGTCATCCTCACACTGATGGAAGATTGGAGGTTTATTTGGGATATCAAATAAAACATCCCCTCAATAATTGATATGATATTTGTACAAAGATATCTAATCCATACCCAAAATTATTTCAAATTCAACTAGAGGATGAATAAACATATCTCTAGGAATAATATTCCCCAAAACATCAATCAAATTAGAGCTATATAATTGTGATTCAATCATCCTACCATCACTACGGGAAAAAATGGTTAATAGCGATGGGGTATTTGCGACGGGAATTATTCCCGTCGCAAATACCTTTCGCAAAGGAGTATTTGCGATGGGCAACTATTCCCGTCGCATATAATATGTTATTTGCGACAGGTTTTTTTACCCGTGGAAAATAGTTTGGCGCGAAATGCGTGCCAAACCGCTCGAAGTTTATTTGCGACGGGGAGAGAACCCCGTCGCAAATAACCGGCGGCGGTTAAAGACTATTTGCGACGGAACTGCAGTCCCGTCGCAAATACCCAGGCGGTAGGAATTATTTGCGACGGGACCCATCGCAAATAACCGGCAGCGGTTAAAGACTATTTGCGACGGAACTGCAGTCCCGTCGCAAATACCCAGGCAGTAGGAATTTTTTGCGACAGGACCCGTCACAAATAACCGTTTTAATGCCGCCCATAATTAAATGCAGTCAGGGTTATTTGCGACGGGGTTCTATCCCCGTCGCAACTAACCGACAGTGGTTAAAGACTATTAGCGACGGGCCTGCAGGCCCGTCCCAAATACCCCGGCGGCAGGGGATATTTGCGACGGACCCCGTCGCAAATAACAGTTTTAATGCCGCCAATAATTAAATGCGGTCAGGGTTATTTGCGACGGGCCCCGTCGCAAAAATCGTTATTTGCGACGGAAAACCTGTCACAAAAAAGCCCGTCGCAATTAATCCAACCTATAAATACTGCCAACCATTACAATTTCCCCACTCTAAACTCTCAACCGTTCCAATTTTTTCACTCTGAATCTTTTACGACTTTCAGTTGTAAATTTTTTTTCCGACTTCGAGGATTCAGTTGGTGGTGTTTTACAATTACAACGGCTCGACATTGACATAAAGTTTAAGGTTTTTATTTGAATTTTAATTTAATATTTATTTTATTTATTATATTTATTTAGTTTAAATTTTTAGAATTTTTTTTTGATTTCTAATTAGAAATAATTATGAATAAGTATTAATAATTAATAGTAATTAGAGACAATTAAACACTAATTAATTTAAAATAGTTAGCTGTAATTACAATTAATTAGCAGTAATTATGAAAAATTAAAATTATTTTCAATTAATTAATAATTATTAGAAATAATTAACATTAATTAGTAATAATTTATAATAATTACCAATAATTAGTAATAATTACTAATAATTAGTAATAATTAATAATAATTCTCAATATTCAATAATTGCTAATATTTGTCAATATTGTTTCCAATAATTACCAATATTAACCAATAATTACAAATAATTGTCAATATTTACCAATAATTAGGAATAATTACCACTAATTACGAATAATTACCAATAATTAGGAATAATTACCAATAATTAGGAATAATTACCAATAATTAGGAATAATTACCAATAATTTGGAACAATTACCAATAATTAGAAATAATTACCAATAATTAGGAATAATTACCAATAATTAGTAATAATTACCAATAATTACCAATAATTACCAATAATTAGTAATGATTCGTAATGATTACCAATAATTAGGAATAATTACCCATAATTAAGAATAATTACCAATAATTAGGAATAATTAACAATAATTAGGAATAATTACCAATAATTAGGAATAATTACCAATAATTAGGAATAATTACCAATAATTAGTAATAATTTCCAATAATTAGTAATAAATAGTAAAAATTAGGTATAATTAGTAATAATTCGTAATAATTGGTAATAATTATCACTAATTACCAATAATTAGTAATAATTACCAATAATTATTAATAATTAGAAATAATTACCAATAATTACCAATAATTAATAATAATTAGTAATAATTACCAATAATTAGTAAAAATTAGTAATAATTACCAATAATTCGTAAAAATTAGTAATAATTACCAATAATTACCAATAATTAGTAATAATTAGTAATAATTATAAATAATTAGTAATAATTACTAATAATTAGTAATAATTACCAATAATTAGTAATAATTAGTAATAATTACCAATAATTACCAATAATTACTAATAATTAGTAATAATTGCCAATAATTTGTAATAATTTCCAATAATTAGTAATAATTTTCAATAATTAGTAATAATTACCAATAATTAGTAATAATTAGAAATAATTGCCAATAATTACCATTAATTAGAAATAATTACCAATAATTACCATTAATTAGTAATAATTAGCAATAATTACCAATAATTACTAATAATTGGTAATAATTACCAATAATTACCAATAAGTACTAGTAATTAGTAATAATTATCAATAATTAGTAATAATTACTAATAATTACCAGTAATTACCAATAATTATTAATAATTAATTATAATTAGTAATAATTAGTAATAATTAGTAATAATTATTAATAATTCGTCATAAATAGTATTAATTACCAATAATTAGTAATAATTACCAATAATTACCAATAATTACAAATAATTAAAAATAATTAGTAATAATTAGTAATAATTAGTAATAATTAGTAATAATTAGTAATAATTAGTAATAATTAGTAATAATTAGTAATCATTAGTAATAATTAGTAATAATTACCAATAACTAGTAATAATTACCGATAACTACCAATAATTAGTAATAAATACCAATAACTAGTAATAATTACCAATAACTACCAATAATTACCAATAATTAGTAATAATTAGTAATAATTAGTAATAATTAGTAATAATTACCAATAACTAGTAGTAATTACCAATAACTAGTAATAATTACCAATAACTAGTAATAATTAGTAATAATTACCAATAATTACCAATAATTACAAATAATTAGTAATAATTACCAATAATTACCAATAATTAGGAATAATTACCAATAATTAGGAATAATTACCAATAATTACCAATAATTAGGAATAATTACTAATAATTAGTAATAATTACCAATAATTAGGAATAATTACCAATAATTAGGAATAATTACCAATAATTAGGAATAATTACCAATAATTAGGAATAATAACATTATTAAATTATTATTATATTTTATTATTAAAATTAAAATAATATAATTTTCTATATTATATATAATTCTCCTTTCATCTATGTGTTTTCTGTATCCACATGTAATATTTACATTCTTTTTCAAAATTATCAACCTACTCACCAATGGAGAGGTGAAAGTGAATGCAAATATTACATGTGGAGACAGAATGTTAAACACACAGATGGAAGGAGAATTGTATATAATATAGAAAATTATATTATTTTAATATTAATAATAAAATATACTAATAATGTAATAATGTTATTATTATATAATTAATATTTATGAAAAAATAATCCTTGCTTGTAAACTCTATAATTATCCTTGCTTGAGTGTTTTTTCTAACAAATTATTCAAAACCAGTAATGCTTTTATATTTTATAGAAAAATATGGAACAACGAGGTCGTCAACAGTCATTATTAGATGAACAAATATGGATAAATCAACGTAGAAATCCAAACGGTTCTTGTTTAAATCTAGTATATATAGAGGGTGTGGAGACTTTTTTATCATTTGCGGCATCAAATCCAGAATTTGTTTCAGATGGAAAAATAAAATGCCCTTGTAGAAAATGTGCATTGAGAACGTTTGACACGTTTGAAAAAGTGGCGGGACATCTCTTGTGTTTTGGTTTTCAACCAGATTATATTTTTTGGTATCAACACAATGAACGCAGTTCCAGAGTAGGTGATACCAACTTGATTCCGGATCCATCCTGGTTTCAAGATTTAGTACATGATGTTACAGGTTCATCTGTTCAACATACAGAAACTCCGGCTGATATAGCTTCAAATCCTGAGTTGGCACCGTCTGAATTTTATGAGTTGTTTAGGTCTGCTGAGGATGCATTATATCCTGGCTACAAGATGAGCAAATTAGAAGTAGTTGCAAAATTTATGGCTATCAAATCAGATAACGGAATGTCAAACACCTGTTTTTGACCAGATATTTTCTTTACTTAAAACACTGTTATCTGAAGGAAATGTTTTTCCTGCAAATTACTATGAGAGTAAGAGGCTGGTTCGAAATTTGGGACTTACTTTTTAGAAGATTAATGCATGTTCAAATGACTGCATTTTATATTCTGGGGAAAATGAGTCGTTGGATAGTTGTCCCACATGTGGGCAACTGAGATATAAAGAAGGGAAACATGGGAAGTATGGTTTGATTCCTGTAAAATAGTTGAGATATTTTCCTCTTACATCCAGACTTCAGTGTTTATTCATGTCTAAGAATACATCGGCAATGATGTCATGGCATAAAGCGAATATTTCAACTGATAAAAGCTTGAATCATCCAGCCGATGGTGATTCATGGAAAAGTTTTGATAGAGTGCGTCCATCCTTTGCATTAGAAGCTAGAAATGTTCGACTGGGCCTTTCCACTAATGGTTTCTGTCCATTCGGATCTTATGGTAGTCAATATTCATGTTGGCCTATTTTTTTAACTCCGTACAATTTAACTCCATGGATGTTGATGAAGGAGCCATATATATTTTTGACTTTACTAATTCCAGGAAATACGAAGAAGAATATTGATGTTTATTTAAAACCATTGATTGATGAATTAAGTTTATTGTGGAGTACTGGTGTCAATACATATGATGTTGCTACGAAACATAATTTCATACTAAGAGCAGCATTGATGTGGACAATTAGTGACTTCCCGGCTTATGGGATGTTATCTGGCTGGAGTACACATGGTCAAAAATCATTTCCTTACTGTATGGGAGAGAACAAAGCATTTATGCTCATTCATGGAAAGAAACCTTGTTATTTTGACTGTCATCACAGATTTCTTCCAGCTAATCATCCTTTTCACAGAAACCGATCTCATTTCAGAAAAAGAACAATTGAAAGGGATGGACCTCCAAAAATTCTATCAGGTTTGGAGTTGAAATCAGTTGTATTTTCATTACCTCCCATCACTTTTGGTCCCACAATAAACCAACAGAAAATTTCTGGTTTTGGGAAAGAACACAATTGAATTAAACGTAGCATATTTTGGGATTTGCCATATTGGTCTGATTTGTTGGTCTGTCACATGTTGGATGTCATGCATATTGAGAAGAACAATTTTGATAATTTGTTTCATACAGTTTTGGATACGTCAGGAAAGAGCAAAGACAATTTAAATGCTCGTTTAGATCTTGCCCAAATTTGCAGTCATCTAGAACTAGAACTGTTTGAGAATTTCAGAACATAAAGGTTACTGAAACCAAAAGCATCTTATACACTGTCTAAAGAAAACCGTTTATTATTTTGCCAGTGGATTGCAGATTTGAGACTTCCAGATGGTTGTGCTTCCAATTTGGGTAGATGTGTAAAGAATGGTCATATTACTGGATTAAAAAGTCATGATTGTCATGTTATAATGGAAAGAATTCTACCCATTGGATTAACAGGTCTATTGAATTCTGTGATTTGGGATTCCATAATAGAAATGCCTCATTTTTTTCGGGAAATTTTTGCAGCTACAGAAGATTATGATGCTCTATGCAAACTTGAAGAAGATGTTGTTGTAATTATATGTAAACTAGAAAAAATATTTCCACCATCTTTCTTCGACTCAATGGAACATTTGATGTTACATTTTCCATATGAAGCCAAATGTGGAGGTCCACTACAGTTTCGATGGATGTACCCATTTGAAAGATGCATGCAAAAATTGAAAAGAAAAGCACGTAACAAAGCAACTGTTGAAGGATCTATTGCAGAAGCTTATTTGCAAGAGGAAATATCTTTTTTCTGCTCCCATTATTTTGAATCTGAGTATCCTTCAAAACACAACCAAATGGGACGAAACGAGATGAATATTGATGAAATCGACAATCAATTATCTGTTTTCAACCAGCGAGAGCTTGGTTTTGGTGGAGTTTATGAACGCTGGATTTCGGATGATGAACATCACAGAGCTCATACATATGTTCTGCTCAACTGTGAAGAGATGACATCAGTTGTACTCTAAGTGTTCATATCACTTATTCTATAATTTATGTTACAGTAAATAAATTTTTTTATAGGTTGTATGATAATCATATCAAGAAAAGAATTCCACAGATTACAGCAGCTTCTCTCGAAGAACGCCGACAGAAAAATTTCTCTCAGTGGTTTCAAAAACCGGTAACATAAATTCTTTATCTTTTAGCAGCTCATTCAATGTATAGTTTACTATATTGATAATTATTTCACAAATTTTCAGGTGTCTCGGCATGCTGATAAAATTGACAAACGGCTGTGTATATTGAGTAATCCACCTTCCTAACTTGTTAAAACTTATAATGCATATGTGGTGAATGGATTTCGATTTCACACACATGCATATGGGGAATCAAAAAAAAAACAATGAATAGTGGAGTTATCTTGAGAGGATCTCATCATCGAGAAAATGAAGTTGACTTTAATGGCATACTTGATGAAATCATTGAACTCTTTTATCTTGGACAACATTACATAACAATGTTCAAATGTCGGTGGTTGGATACAGAGAGAGGCGTGCGTGTTCATCCGACTCATGGAATCATCGATATTAAATGTAAAAGTGTTCTCGCAGTAAATGAACCATTCTTATTGGCTCAACAGGAACATCAAGTTTATTACGCAAAGTACTATGCTACATCAAGAGACTTGACTGATTGGTGGAGTATAATAAAAATCAAAATTCGAGATAATCAGTTTAGTCAAAGTGAATGTGCTTTCACTAATGTGCAAAGAATTGAAGTTTTTCAAGAGAGTACTCAAAATCAATATTTTTTACAAAGAGACATGAGTATCGATGATGACACCCCACATTTAAGAGTCGATGATGACGATGATGTTAATGATGTCACATATGAATTTGAAATGGTAAGAGATGAAGAAACTGGAACTTGAATGGATATCGATGATGTTGAGGAGGAATATGAAGATGACATTGACATATATAAAGATGATGATGAAGATGAACACTGAT
Source organism: Viscum album (assembly GCA_963277665.1). Taxonomy (NCBI): domain Eukaryota; kingdom Viridiplantae; phylum Streptophyta; class Magnoliopsida; order Santalales; family Viscaceae; genus Viscum; species Viscum album. The sequence goes on along the minus strand of OY728134.1, from coordinate 594,719,050 downwards.
AGAATTCCATGGTAGTTATATACAATCATAACTAATATATATGTATATATAATAGTAATTACCAATTATTTTCTAAAAACATTAACATTTTCTGTTTCAGATGGACGACGACACATTTCGTGAGTTGGCGGATGTTGACCTGCCTTTCGATGCGGATGAGTTGCTGGCAGATGACTCTCAGCCTGCAGGCGCTCCAGGGAGTATGGGGAGGGGGCGCGGTCTTGCACGATTGATGATTCCTGACCCCGTCCCCGAGTGACGTCCACATCTTGGGTTTGATCCACGTAAACGGAGGTGTAGTAACCTGTGTGATAACCTGTGGATTTGACTAAGATTTCATTAATCTATTCACATAATAAATGTTTATTATTTTTACAGTTTTCTGCATATAGTAGTCAGACAGGGCAGCGCTATTTTGCACAACTATTTCTCTCAGCCTTGGACCACATGGGAGCAGAATCCCATTGATGTGCAGCAGGCCATGTTCGGCCATTGGTTGGTACGTACGTAAATAAATAATTTTTATTTTGAAAATTATTTCATTTCTAACTTGATATTTTGATTTATTTGTAGGGTTTATGGTATCCGATCGAGGATACCATGCATGACGCCATCCACGAGGCATGGGAGGTGGCCATGCATGATCGCTTTCGTCAGTTTTTGCACAATTTAAGAAAAGCTTCCATGAAGAAAGCAGGAGTGTCAGTTTTTGATGAGTCATGTAGAGCACACCGACCAGAGTACATTTCATCCCATGTATGGGATGGATTATGTGCGCACTAGTTGAGTGATGCCTTTCAGAGGAGATCATCGGTGGGGAGGCAGAATTGGGGGAGACAGGAGGTGACTCATCGAGCTGGGAGTTGTACTTTCAGTACTCATAGACAGCATCTGGTACGTACATTATTTATAAATATTTTATATAACTATAAATATTAACAGTTTATTTTTTATTCTTATAGGCTGTCGAGCACCCCGATATTACGGAGTACGACGTATATCGGAGGATGTATAGTGATCCTGCTACTGGGGAGCTCAGAGGTGATCGTCAGTGTTACATCGTGGTCAATATTATTTGTTTTCAAGTTTAAAAATTAACTGCATATAATATATTCACAATTTTAATTTTAAATTGCAACTATAGGAGTCATATGAGGCTGCAACGTCACAGACCCGGCCTGAGAGTCAGGTCGAGTCATCAGATTAGACCACTGGCCGTCAGTTTGATGAGGCGGTATGGATGCAGGCCACCCAGTATGCCTTCAAGAAGGACCGGTTAGTTGGTATCAGCTCTCGACTGACTCCCGGAGATTATTATGGAAGTGCTGCGATGTCGGCGTCCAGCTCGAGAGGAGCTCGTGCATCTTTTTCTACTACATAATATGAGGATCAGTTATGATCTCAGACTGCACTAATAGAGAGTCTCCGACAGGAGCAGGAGAAGATGCGTCAGCAGCAGCAGTAGCATGAGGAGGAGCGTCAACGCCAGCCGCAGCTGTACGAGGAGCAGATGAGTCGGTGGCAGCAACAGCATCAGGAGTAGATGAAGTACATGCGCCGAATCACTCATGCTTTAGGGATGAAGTTTCCTCCACCAGCATCTGCAGATCCCCCTCCCCCTCCCCCTCCTTCAGATTAGAGTTTCTTTTTATGTTATAAAGTTTGTTAAATCAAAATATGATTTTTTTTCTATTCGTAGTTTCTGTCTCATTATAAAATATTAATAATATTATATTTTGAAATAAAAATATTAATATGAATAATAATATTATTTATATTTTATAATATTAATTTATATATATATATTAAAATTTTATAATATTATAATTTAATTATATTTTTTTTGTAATATTAGAATTATTTTAATATTTGAATGTAAAATAATTCTATTATTTTTATATTAATTAAAATAACTTATTAATATTTTTCTTATTTATGAATTATAAATCTAATATTATTATATTAATTAAAATCATTTATTAATATTCTATTATTTTTTATTTTTGAATTATAATTCTATTATTATTATATTAATTAAAATAATTTATTCATAATTTATTATTTTTATTTGTGAATTATAATTCTATTATTATATTAATTAAAATCATTTATTAATATTTTATTATTTATTATTTTTGAATTATAATTCTATTATTATTATATTAATTAAAATAATTTATTAATAATTTATTATTTTTATTTGTGAATTATAATTCTATTATTATATTAATTAAAATCATTTATTAATATTTTTTTTATTTTTGAATTATAATTGGATTATTATTATATTAATTAAAATAATTTATTAATAATTTATTATTTTTATTTGTGAATTATAATTATATTATTATATTAATTAAAATCATTTATTAATATTTTTTTATTTTTGAATTATAATTGGATTATTATTATATTAATTAAAATAAATTTTTAATAATAATTTTTTTATTTTTTATAGTATTTTCTACGAGATACTATGCCCGTTGAAAATAGTATTATTATTATATTAATTAAAATAATTTATTAATATTTTTTAAACTTTTTTTTAAAAAAATACTAATTGCGACGGGCCCGTCGCAAATATGATTTTAAAAAGTTTTCACAAATATACGGACTAATATTTGCGACGGGAAGGATCGCCGTCGCAAATAATACCTTTCACGACGGGCCCGTCGCAAATAATTATTGTTGTGACGCCGTTTTCCGCGACGAGCTATTTGTGATAGACCCCCGTCGCAAAAGCCTATTAGCAACGGGATCCCGACACAAATGCCCTGTCGCAAATGCCATTATTTCCAGTAGTGCATATAGAGTTATCACCACCATCTCAATATCTAATCGTTCAGTTAGTGATTTGATACCCTTATAAAAATATTTAGAAAAAAAATAGTGTATGGATCCCAAATCAAATAAAACATTTTCTATCATGGGTTGGTTGATAAATTTACCTTTCACTACATCACTAAGAACTTCCTCTTTGACTACAGTAATTGTATAATCTTGGATTTATCCACTAGGATTATTTTATGGTAAGTTCCCTTGATGTTTGAGGAATTTGTTGGAATAGTGACCAATGTCCTTTCATTTAAGAAACTTTACTTTGATGGAATATCTCTTATCCTTGCATTCATGAGCATGATTTCCATTCTCTCTACAATAGAAGGAAACTCTTTTTTAAGCATGTAACTAGGTGTTTCCTTATAAAAGTATCGCATGTTGGAAAATTACCCTCATCATTTTTTTTCTCTGGGATCCACTTCTTCTATTTATTTCCTTCAAATATAAAATACATGGAGAATTATTTCTCTATCTTGACAGCACATGATATTATATCCTCATACGATGAGAGTTTTGGGGTGACTAGTTCCCTTTGAAATATTGAATTAATACCATCAAATAATGGTCAATATTTCTCTTTGGATTACATATATGTTTCAAAACATACCTTAATAACCTTGTATTATTAGCTTCATACTTTTAAACATTTTCCCCTTTTGTTTTATACTTATGAATTGTCTCTCAATATCCACTTTTTGTCCATGAGGAAAATATTTTTCTACGAAAAGCACCTTAAAATTATTCCACTCCATTATAGTTATTTCCTCCTTATCCTTAGTGTTTATCAATGACCATTGACCTACATCCTCTTTAATATTATATAATTCCATTAAAACCTTCTCCATCTAATCACATCCCAAAGGGAGAAATATATTTTGAATAAACTTATCCATTTCTCATTTACAAATAGATTTTTGGTTCCATTGAATGATGGGGGTTATTGCAACATAAAACAGTATAACATTGTTACATAGTGTTGTAGTCTATTAGTTTTCTCCATATGGGAAAGGTTGTTGTTCATAACCTGAGTCAACTACCCCAATATAGTTACAATTTGTTCATTTCCAAATCCAACTCGAGCTCTTGCTTCATTATCTTTCCTAGGAGTAAAATACCTATATAGATCAAATGAATTGATATGGTTATCATTCCTTCCTCTAGGAACCATTTCTAAAAAATGGAATATATACTAGATTAGATCATAACATTATGAATCATAATCTATAATTTTGAAACTAATGAAATAATTATCTTAAATTTAAAATTTATTCATAACTAATCTTAGTATTATAAACGTGTTTTATTTGGGAATATTCACAAATATTAATAATATTTTGAAATATTTCCTAATAGTTTTTAAATAAAATTTCAAGTAACTAAATAATATCCCCATAGAGTGTCAAACCAGGTGCGCAATAAGATAACACTCACCGTGCACTGGAATGATAACTAAGACATACTCGACCAACTATTTTCAGGGATATTAACCACATATACACCTGTTCCAAAACCGTATCCACTTATATTATCTATATAGGGATTAATTTCTTGGAAAAACACATAATCTATACTTTAACACAACTTTTCGATGTTATCCTATACTTATACTTATCCTAAAAATTAGTCATAGGGTTATATTATCTAATCTATGTTTTCTTAAATCCAGTACCCAAATATTCTACTATAATTTCTCTAATACCAACTATAATGAACCCAAACCTATTAGACTGGAGCTAGTGGTTAGTTTATTACATCGGTACTAGATAAAAGTGATCACATCTCAAATGAATTGATGGTTTATTTGTCTTGGTAAAATAGATACATTATTGAATCTCACATAGATTTGAAAACATAAAATACAATAAAGTATTTTCTTTGAGAACTTCTTTATTCTATCTAGAATATCCTTTCATATTAATCATATTATATTTTTAGCATCCTATGTAAAGGAAACATAATAAAGGAATGAGCTCAGATGCTTAGTAAGGGTATAAATACATCAGAATCTAACATGGAATAAATAAAACATGAATAATATGGTAGGACTAAATAATGATCAAATAATTCAATATAAATAATTACATGAATTTAAAACTTATCCATGAATATCATAGCTATTCAAATAATCCGATGGAAATCAATAAATTGTTTAATAATGATGGAATCCACAATTCTAAACATCATAAACTTACCATCGATGTCTCATTTCAAGACATCAACATTAATGGGTAAGGACTTGGAAAAATACCCAACCCTTATTTTCATGAGACCAATAAATGAATCAAGGGGCTACATAATTCTATCCCAACACAATACTTAATAATTCCAATGCATTAATCATATTAATAAACAATACAACTTAATCAATAAGCCTTAAAAATAAATAACTAATTGTATTTGTAAAGACAATATACATATAGTCAAAATGTTTATAAACCATAATGATAAATATGGTGGGTGGTATCATTATATTTTATATGTAATAAATCATAATATTCCACAACGGATTTTGGCATAGATATAAATTCTTTAAAAGGATCACTAGAAAACTTTGTTGAGGAAAATATCACTTATACAAAATATAAAAATTTATAAAATATTAAGAAATAAATTACTTCTATAAGTAACCTTTGAAACTATTAAATAATCCTATAAATAATTTGGCATTTATGATGGTTGAATTTTTTTTTCATGTCATGTACAATAAAACAAATTTTCCTTTCACATTTTTGGAAATAATTCAGGAGTACCTTATTTGGAAATTGAAATGAAGATTACTTTAAAACCATTTTTTAAATAAAACATGGGTAAAAATTTATTTAGTAAATCATTTTATAATACTAAAAGAATTATTTAAAATAGTTTAAGTAAAAAATGGACATGAAAGAAAAAAACAATCGACTGAGTAAGAAAATAATGTCAATTTTCCCTAAAAATAATATTTTGATATATTGAATTCTTAAAGAGAGGAATATAAATGGGAAACTTTTAATTTACATATATAATAAGATAAGAATAAAATATATTGTGTTTTAGATATAAATATCGAATAATTACACTAGTGAAGACATAAACATAAATAATCCTAAGTAATGATGAGATTGTGAAATAACCCCTTACTTTAAGTCCAATATCATTAGTATGTGTTTTATATTGATATATAATAAATATATATTTATCATAAATTTATTATAAAAAAATTCTCATAAATATTATACCATAAATTAATTACTTATAACCTTTTATCACATATTTATTAACAGTTATTTATTAAAATAATTGTTATGGGTGATAAATTCATTATTTTTCATATATGTTTTGGTTCTGTAGTTTTGTTCCTTTTAATTTGATAATGGTTACATCATCCCCATAATTTTAATCAGGACATAAATATCTTATATATTCCTCATATATATATATAATCAACCATAAAATATATATATAGAAAAATAAATTACACCATTCATGGAGATGGTAGATTGTATGTACGCATGAACATTGTATTCGCTTTTCGATGGGTGGAATGAAAAAAGATAAATAATAATTAACCTCTGAAAAATAATTATTATATCACATATATCATATATATTTATAAAATATTTTCTTTTTACCATCCATGTTATTTAAAAATGAAAGTCAAGTCACATCGCTTCGTGGAGGTGGTAGTCCGCACATTTTCATGAGCGACGTTGTCATTTTTCAATGGATTGGAAGTTGAGAAGATAAATATTATATTATTTTTAAATAAAAATATTTCATAAATATAATATATAATTATTTAACCCATCATAATAAACATCCCTAAAAGTTCATGATGGTAAATGAATTGCATCACTACATGGAGGCGGTATTTCACACGTATGCACGAGCAATACTTTCGCTTCACATTTGATGGAAAAGTGGTTGGATAATTGTTGTTTAATAATCATAATAAAATTTTTGTATATTTAGTACACCAAAGTTGATATTTTATAACAAATTACATGTATTTATAGGAGGAAAAATAATAAGTGAAAAACAAAGTGATTGGTTAAGGCGATTACCTCTTCTTTGAAATAATTCCTTTAGATCTCCACTTAAGGACCTTAGGGTTTGTCTTTTGGGAGTAAAAAATCCTCTATAAAATGGATAAGGATATTTGGTAGATATTTTAGTAGTTTCTTCGAAATAAAAAAATTATAAAAGCAGTGTAATATGAGAGGTAAGAGGTCTCCTTTTATAAGTGGGAGACATGGCACACTTGGGGTTTCTAAAAAGAATAAAATATTATTATTTAATTCACAAGAAAAATGATATAAAATATACATAGGTTCAAATTTAGAATAATATTTGGTCTAAAAATTTCAATAAAATAGGATTTATACAATTTTAATTTTCAAACTTACCCTTATCTCTTTGTTTAAGCCTCAGTAAACCCATTCTAACCTTAACTGCACTAAAAATGTTTTACTATTTTTACTATTTATTATTACAAAAAAAAATAAAAGTTCCATTTTTATAAATTTTTTACATTATTATTCCAAATATGTATTCCATTTGGTCAAATTAACTTAAAACAAGTGGTATAATTTAATTTAAAATTAATCCCAAAAAACGTAATGAACACGGGTTTTCTAGAAAAATGGTTCCTTAATTATAAAATGTTTTTTATTCTAAAATACAATAATAAATTAATTATAATGAACATACTTGTATTAATAAAATTATAAATGAGCTAATTTTACTTTTAAAATATATTTTTAAAAAATATATTATTTTAAATGTTTTAAATGAAAAGATAGTTTTCAATAAAAATTTGTATTCTTCACTATTCATATAAAAATAAATATTATTAACAAATTCCAAAAAATTAACTATGATATATATTTTACATGATTATTTAAAAAATAAAGTTAATTTATTTAAATAAAATTTCTAAAAATGATAGAAATTAATTATATTTTATGGCCACAAAAAGGAACAAAACCCATTATTGAGGAAAAATTTATTTTTGAAGCATATAATGACTATACTAATAATTAAATACTTATTTTTGAGTATATTATCTTTAAATAAAAAATTTATAAATATTTGTTTTAAAATTTTATTAATCTTATTCATAACACCAATTTTATAATGTTCACATTTAAATAATACTATTTTTAGTAGTTTTCTTAAAGCTCTATGTTTTCTGTTAAGAAAGCTATTAAACACATTAAATTTTTGTAAGATAAATTTATCTTAGAATCATAGGGTTTTATAGCTTACTTTATCCATTTAAAACAAATTTTTCCTTATTTTAGTAAGAGAAATAGACTCATTTCAGTGATCACGAGGTTAAATTATGGTGGGATCACGTTTCTCATGGATATGTTCTTGAGAGGTGGTTAGATTATAGAAAACATTGAGTATTGTTTTTTAATATGCTGTTCAATATATCATTGATACGGGGGAAAATTATATGTGATTTTCATATCTCACCTATGGAAGTACATTTTCATATTTTCATTATTTATCATTTCCTAAAGTAATAATTTTTATGAAAAATAGAATTTATTGATGGAGTTTATGTCTTGTTTTTTGGATTTTCAAATGGTAAAATATTTGAATTGAGTTCCAATAAGTCTTTTACTATTATTATATGTTACTTAGTGGAAATGGGGGGACATACCATTGGATTTTATAATTTTTTTTCCTATATCTCAGAGAGTATGTGATTATATATGGGTATTTTTGGATTGATTTATGAATTCATCTAATTTTATAGAAATTAGAGAGTCGAGTGAGGTGAATTATTTAAAGAGAAATTATATATATGAGGGGATAAGTCTTCATGGTGTTTCATGTATTATAATCTCCAACCAATATTTTAATTTTACCTTGGGAGTGTAGATTATTATGTATCATGATTTTGGGTCTATTTATTCATTGTCTAGTAATTTTATCCTCAAAAAAACTTTTAGATAGAGTAGATGATTCAGATATTAGACAAACTATTGTTAACATGAATTATTTATTTTGGTAGTTCTTGGGTGAATTATTTATATTTTCTGGACATTTCCAATAATAATATGCATCACTCTTCCATTTTCAAGGATTTTTAGAGGTATTCTATGGGTAGAATTTTATATCTCTACAGTGTTATACCAAGTTGGGAAAGTTAGTAATTCATGGACAAGATCATGTGAAAATAAGGACATATAAAGTGAAATTTATTCATGAGTGAATAAAAGATTATCATGACTATTAGAAGTATTATTAATATCAGATGAGGTTACATTTAGAGTTGTTTTATGTTAATTAATTGTTTCAAAGGGTTTTTATTTATCAAGGTAAGTAGAAGTTTGGTATAGTTAGCAAGCTTTCTTATTAGTTTATTAGACGATTCCATGTTCTTTAGTTAGTAAGCTAAATTATTTATCTATTTATGAATAATCCTATGATTAATTATATTTATAATGTCTTCTATGTTCCATATCTTTTGAATTATCTTCATTATAACTCCCACATCATTAATTAGGGTGAGATGGATTTTAAAGTGGATATGATATTCATAAAACAGTCTACTGAGAATCAAGATCATTTAGAGAATGCGATTTACAAATGTTTCATTCCTTTATATCATGTCTTATGGTGGCACAGTGTCTTGGAGGGAAGTTCACTAGAGTGATATTCATATATTAGATCCCAGATTACAATGATGGTTTAAGTTATAGTTCGTATAGGGACATTGAAAATTATTCTACACTGATATCATAAATGGTTTCTATTTCCCTTTTTTGTTGTGTTTGATGTTTTTTAATAATGATATTCCTATTTTAGAGGAATCACACTAGTTTTTTGGTTTTCAAATTTATTTTTTATTGGATTTTATTTTGATTCTCGACAATGAGAATCACTTGGTAGGTATCTAGGGTTGATTCCAAAATTTTATAGGTCCTCTGTTTTTTTATTCAATTGATAGTGGTGTAGTGAGTGAGTTTAGAGGTGGGTTTTGGGTCAACAGATGTATTTTGGTGTTCAATGGAAACTAAAACATGGTCTCTCTATCACTATATTGTAGTCAATATAGTTTTCTAATGTATATGTATCTAATTGAGGTGTCTAAACCATTTTTATAGATATAAGGATATTGGAATAGTTTTTTCATTTTTGGAATTAGATTACTTTTTGGTTAAAAAATAAAATGTGTTTTTTTGTGAAATAATTGTTTTTTTATTGTTTGGAATGATATCCCTATCAATAATGGGGTGATAGAAAATGGTAAGGATTTTTATTCAATGAGTAAAATAGAATAGTTTAGTTGATATTGTTTAAAATTTTATTTGCGGTTCAGATAGAGGATTGAAGGACCAAATAACAATTATATATTTCTATGTAATTTTTTAACCAAAGGACTTAAAAAATCAAAAAAAAAATAAAAATAAAAAGAGAGTGGATTTGAGGCACAATGGTTTTCAGAGGCCTATTGTCTAAGTTAATCCAAGTCAAAGTTTAGTCTTTACACACCATGCTTTGTTCCCATAAGTCTTTATTATAGATTCAGCCTCTCACTTTCTACTATTCAATTCCCTCAACCTTTTTGAAACCTTCTATGCCTTAAAATCAAGATTTTGGTAACTTTTATGACCTTAGTGAATTATTAAATCCTTCGATTCATGTAATTATGTTCTCATGGTTTAAGGTTTTCTTCTCTATCATCCCTTCTCCTATTATCCTTTTAATTATTCTTATAGTCCATATCTATATATGGTTCTCATTTTTGTTTGAGTTTTGATAAAGTATTGATGGGGGATTGGAATACTACAGGTATGGTAGAGGATCATTGAGAGTTTTTGGGTGTCTAATTATTAGTTTTCTTCTATTCTTGGTGTTGTGTTTTTTGACATTCCTTTGAGTTATGTGTTTCATATTCTGTCATTCTATTTTATTATGTTATTATGGTATAATAATGGTTTAACTTTACTTGGGTAAGTATTTATAATTAGACCTAATTAAGATAACGGAATAGAAAAAATAAAAAAGGAAAGTGAGTCAAATACGATCATATGGTATTTCTTATTATTTTTGTTTAAATTTTTGATTAATACTTTTAATAATAATGATTTTATGATTAATATTATTTTTATATGTTTGAAATTAGTTATTAATTAGTTAGAAAATTGAAACACTGTAGCATAACAAATAATGTTACAAATATAGAAATTATTTGATCAATTTTATACTATTAATCAAAAATTGGATAATTATACTTGATTACTTATTGTGATTGTAGAGTCATATTGTGGAGTTTTATGGCTGATGAAGAATTTTGGTTTATATTTTTAATATTTAATAGGAAGAAGTATTCATGTGATTCATTTTTTCTGGTTTTATATGGTTGGTGTGGTTTGTTAGATAAGTAAGTGGGGGAGGTGATGGTATGGGTTGTTAGTGGTTTTTTATAATGGTAGTGTGGTGAGGTTGATATAGATATAATGTTAGAGTTTCCTAGGGATATATTGATGTATTGAAACTAATTCATAGTATGTAAAAAAGCGTAATAATAACGGGACAATATTGAATTAATGAAGCACTAAATGTGTTGAAATAAATTCAATGAAATATTATACCATAATTGAATTATGAATATTGAGTAATGAAATGGGTTTATATAAAGTTTCAGTGTTTCGAATTAATATGGACAAATTATTAAATGGAATTGGTAATTAATATCAGATGGGTAGCAGTCTTCTGGATATTTTTTGGTTGTAATGTCATTGTGTTGTGGGTTGTTGTGTGTCTAGAGGTGGCCATTATTGTTTATGTTCTATGGGGGTAGAAATATGGAGATGAGATATATAGAGGGATTTTATGATATGAATTTAATCTTAGGTTGGTATGGTGTTATGTTACATATGTACCTATATTATATTTTTTTATTTCTTATGCACCCCCAATCTAGTTAATAAATTTTTTTGATTCCCATATGAGGTTTTAGGTTTAGTTCATACCCAAAACATATTCGATGTAAGTTATAGATATCTATAACTTTCCCCACTATCACTATACCTCTTCCAAGTAGTGATTATATGTGGTAATGTGGTGATTATGTGGCTATCTAGATGGGTTATAATGATATTGAATTGATTTTGATAAGTGATGATGATGTGGCTATGTAGTAGTGATTAAGTGGTTGTGGTTATGTAGTATGTTGTATGAAATATATGACTGTGGAAACTATAAGTGGTATAAAAATGTGATATTTTGTTGTGTTATATGGATATATAAGGGATGTGAATGATAAAAAATATCCTTTTATGATGCGAGGGTGACTAGATCAGTGGGGATGTGGTTGTGGGGTAACTTTCTCTCAATATATTTTCATTATACAATGTTATTCTACTTATAGATTTCACAGGTTTTCCTTAGAAAAATGAGACATAGATAACCTATGTTTGGTAATGAATTTGTTTCATTACATGTTTAGTATATTTTTTTTCTGTAAACCATCCACATTTTGATGAGATTTATTGGGTAAGAACCTACTAATTATATTTGTATGATAACTCCTACATCTATATACATTTTTTACAAATTTGTTGTACTGAGTTGGTGAGCAGGAAATACATTACTAACTAAAGTCACGATGTTCATTAAGAGTAAATGTTTCAACATTTAATATATTTCCAATTAATTTTATTTAGAAACATTGTTTCTTTTGTTATGTATGACATTATAGGAATATTATATCATTATTGGTAATACATAATATTTTTATTTATGGAATTTTCATAGATTTTTATATTATTATGATTTCAATACTAGTTTTATAGAGTGTAATGCCTACAATTTTTTATATTGTGTACCATCAACACAAATCATAAACTTATAAAATATTGGAGGTATTTCTCAAGGGTTACTCATTTATTCACTACATTTAATTCCCCATCCTAGAGGCCACTCGACTAATGCACGACCAAATCCGCAATGTGAAATTTGGAGATGGGGTGCAAAGATCTACCATAGGGAGACTATACCCCTTGTATTAGACTATGTGGTAAGAATAAAATCACCAAGAATTATACATATAAAGGTTTACATTAGAGTAAATAAATCAAACATATAGTGATAGATGAATTTTTTTCATACAAGCATACATGACTAATCACCCATTGGGTCAATCACATACACATAGTCTATAAGAAAAATATTGACAAAAACTTTTAAACTACCCTAATAAAAACCTCATCTCTATCTCATGATATAGATCCATCTTGATCAATGATAAAATATATCCCTCTTCCCAACATATACCCACAACTAATGAGAGTTTTCTCAGGTATCCCCTGTGAAATGGAGTCCTGAGTAGGGTGTAAGTCAAAAAATTTGTAGGGTACCACCAAAGTGGTCTCATAAATAACTAAAAATGTAGTGATATGTTCACGTGAAATGTTTTAAATAAATAAACTACTGAAAATAAATATATTGGAAACATAATAATCCTCATTTTAGCTTGATGATAGAATATATCCTAGAACGTCACTCAGATCATGAAAACTCATGTACCCAATGCCATAACATTATCGATACATAGGTCCATGACCCCAATCAACCATTCCCACTTCATCTAGGGCTAGGGTGTCATAAAAACATTGTGATGACCCTACCTAAATATAAATAAAGTATATTGGGGTGTAACCCATGCATCCTTCATACTCAAGATCAAATGACCAAAAACATATAATGAATGACTCCACAGCCAGATCTTAGGCATCCTGAGAATCTCTATCAACTCTAATATATGAAATGGATAAAATCAAATTCTCAGAAATCTTAGTAAGTCATTGAACTAAGGTTCATCATTCATGTCACCATACTAACTGGCTAATTTCCAGACATCCTGGGCATCCCCATCAGGTTCATGTAACATGATCAGGCTCAACTAGATGAATCTAATAGGTTACCTCATAATCTCATCAAAATAATGATAACAATAATAATAAAACCCAAAGTCTACATGATTGGATATTAGACATTCTATGCATCCAAGGGACTCATAGCATACATGGAATCCCATATAGACCCGAGGTTAAATCTTGGCATCCCTTGTATTCTTCATGTGGCCCAATAGATGGATCCTTAGACACACACCAGGCATCCAATGAGATGTTAAATCATTCAAAATTTATCAAATAAATATCACATGAGGCCAAATCCGAATCCCAATAAGAACCTATATGCATCCCCGCTATCATTATTGTATCTCATCAGGGCCATCGACTAGGTCCCAAGAATCACGTTTGGGTATCCACAATTGTATAAATAGTAACTACATGAAAGCATAAATAAAATTAAAGTGTTGGATGAATAACTAACCCAATAATTACTATCCGAATCCATTCATTCCAACCTATTTAGTATGGTTTCTAGGGTGAAATATTCCATAATCTCCACCCATACATAAAATAACTTTTCTAGGGTCGGTTTGTCACTAGGGAACCCACTAGGGTCCCCTATTTCATTATATAGGCATGAAACCCCACTCAGAAGAAACACACACCTCACCTACTCATGATTAGAAAAAACCTTGTAATCCAAGAAGGGTATACCTCATGGTCAACCGACTTAAGAGATGGGATAAATCCTATATCAAACTCTTTGATCACTTGAGGTTGATCAATCAACTATCCCATGGTCATCCTATGACCCACTAGGGACAATGAGTATCATATCATTACATTACTGTAAAAAATAAGGTCAAATGGAACCTACACTATGTCCTTTAATCTAATGTTCAATTCATTTTATTTTATTTCACCACTCTCAAGTGGTTTCCATATTCTAGGTAAGTTAGCAATTGAGGCCTCATCCGTCTAAGTCCAAGGAATAAGGCTAGTAGACAAGGACCCATGTGGCATTGTCACTTAATTATATCATAGAAAAGAAAACATAATTAAAAAAATAATTAATCATTAAACAATTTAAACGAAATGAATTAATTAATCATTAAAATGTTTTGGTTTAATGGACCAACACTGTCGAGGTTCTGATCGAAAATCCCATGCATCATAAGAAAAATTCAAAAATCCATAGGGAAATTACATAGGACAACCTATGAAATTTTAATTCTTTTTAATTTAATCCTTATCCTAGGAACTCATTGCCTAGGATCGCCCCAATCTCGACCAAAGTACTTCCTAAGTCCGACTCATCTATCAAGTTATTTTCTCACACCAAGAACCATTAATAATTAATTATTTACAATCATAATTAATTATTTAACTTAATACAACCTAGTGTAAAAAATGAACAACTCACTGAGAACCATCATATTTCCAAAAACTCAACCAACTACACCCTGAGGGTATGCAACACACCCCTGGTTCAATAATGATAAAAAATCCTATCACATGATACCTAATTATTTTTTGAAATAATTTAATTTTACAAAAAACCCTAAATAAATTAGTTAAGTGACTTAACTCATAAAAAATGATTATGAGAGGAATACAAACCTCATCTATGGTTCTCCTCTAGCTTGGATGAGAAAAATCCTCCAATATTGGGGTGATATACACCATGATTAGATGGAAATATCCAAAACTCCTGAACCAAAATTGGTTAAATTAGGGTGAAATTAAGGGAAAAAAAAGTGGAGGGAGGATATAACTAGTAATTCCCATAAAAATCCTCCATGAACCCCCTAAATATAGGGGAAAAAGAGAGTGGGTGATCTGATCATCATCTCTCCTGTGTGAGCCCTAGGTCAATCAAAAGAAGGGGTAGATCTCCCATATATTCATTTTTAAAAATCCCAAAAATAGGGTGTCACATTAGGACCAAGGGATTAATTATGTGAATCTCTATGAAGGGTGATCAACCCATATCATGAAAAATCACACTGTGAAGCACTAGTTCATGGTGTGAAGGCCCCATAGTATTCTCTTACATCAGTCTGTTTACTCCAACCTTTCTTAGATGCATCCAAAAACAACCTTATTGTCCCCCCAACCATAAAAGTCATTTGTAAACACCCTTTAGAGTTTTAAAAACCCTAAAAATCATATTCTAATGCATGGTTCTTGAAATAAACAATCCTCTAATCAAGAAACTCAAATTGCTTTTGAAATTTTCCAACCCATACGGAGAAATAGTTTTAAAATCTCTCCACTATAAAACATATCATCCCCAATAAGTCTCATTGAAAATTCAACAAAAAACACAACATACTAAGTTAAAAAAACATTGCTCGATTCATCATGTTCTACTATGGAACACCAAACAAGATCCCATTGTGCAACTCCAAATAGAAGGGTCATCATTCTTCCAAAACTAAGACGCCACTCATATTCATCACCAAAACTATGGATAATGATCCATGGAACCTGCTTATATGAGAACACCAATGCGTCATCAACAACCTCATCATCAGTTTCATGGTGAACCCCACCATAAAAAAACTCATAATAATCGATTCTAATCCAAAGTGCTCCTCATAATTAGAACTTCCTACTAAAAAATATCTCCCATCTGTCCAATAACTTTTCAACCACATCCCACATGATGCTTCCAACATGGTTCCTATTTCTTCACACTTAACCTATATCACAATTAAAATCATACCTCCTTTGTCCAACTGTTCTCAAAATTCATTGTTTCATCTATTGATTCTTTCTAAAAAACATCTACCCCCATCCCAATATTTTCATTAACGACCCTCACACATAAGGTCTAGATTTTTCACCAATCCATAAAACCATATTACAAGGATTCCAAATAATTTTAACTCAAATGGATATTTTCTATGTTTCATTTAATGATTCACCCAATGAATCTTGGGGTGAAATAGGGTTTCACCCCTTGAACCACACCATGAGTTAGGTTCACCCCCAGGACATGCCGTAGATAGATGGTTCACCCTATGAACCATGTGATAGAACTTGTTCACCCCTGAGACATGTCATGAAAAAGGATATCCCCTAAACTACATGATAAAACCGGTTCATCCCATGAACCATGTCAAAAATTAGGGTTCACCCACTAAAACATGTCATAAATCATGGATCACCCCATGAATCTCCCTCGGGTCACACCGAGATCACCACGAGCCTGATTCCAATGAACCAACTCTATACAAAACCACATCCTAATCTTGAATCTAAAATTTATTTATGAATCAGATCACATCATATCTTTTGACGAACTGGGACCTTGGGGTCACATTGACCACCCAGTGACTGATCTCATCACATCCCTGCCCTTCCAACATGATAGTCAATTACCCATGATAGATATGATGACCCCCCAATAGACGTATCATTATCATTGAATGAATAATCCAAATTAACATAATCTATAACCCCCACCCTATCAATCACTAAAAATAATGACCAGTGTGGCCAAGATCACCCATAACCGAGCACTTACAAGAAACATCAATTTACATACCATTCTTATCTCATGAGAATGTTATTTTTTAATACCACCAAAATTACAATAATAATGAGGGTCATTCCCTAAAATTGATAAAGGTGTACTCCCCACCATATGAATTCACCTTACACAACTCCTCCAATTCCACCTCAAAAGGTTCCATCACTACACGCATATAGATCCAACCAAGTCACGTTCACCCATATCAGGAAAAATCTATCTATAATAAATATCTAGATTAACCACACCACAAAAACTGATCCATTTCTATTAGATACTCTACTTATAAGTAACAATTATCACTTCATCACAATTTTCAAACAACCATTTTCACAACAGTTCAGAAAAACCATCAGTTCCTGACATAAACATTGCAACTTACCATTTCCAACCTCAACATCATCACATGAAACTGGTGCATGATACTTTAATATCATATAAAACCAAGGGATTCTTTCTCCCACTCTGACCTATCATAAAATAAAACTCATGAGTCTATGATTAACATTCCATTGAATCAAGGTTCAAATCCTAAGCCACTGACCATGATCTAGGTTATGTCAGTCCCATCCACCCCAAGTACCTTTGATGATCCTATTCAAAACTCAACACCTCACTTGTGAAATTATTAACCACACCCTTAGACACCACCTAATCTATTCAAATTCACAAGTTTCTACATTCATTCACATATTGTAAGAAAATGAATCTAAATTCAACTGGAGTTTCCTAACCTTTGATGTCAAACTTGCTACCAAAGCACTCAAGGTGCTTTCTCATGAATTGAAGGCAACATAATGCTTATGCAATAAACCCTAATAACATTTCATTTATAAATATCAAACAAAATCAATTATTCATTCTTTAACCTATAATTAACTCATAAACTTGGGCTAACCCCACATGGGAGTTACCATCACATATTAGTAGGAATTGACTCACTAAAACCTAGAGTCATAGTTTAAGGGTTACTAGGTCTCCCACAAATCCCAATGACAAGTATCACATTATAAAAACCCATAGGAAACATTACATTCCCATCTAAAAAATCCAAGACATCAAAATTTCAACACCCACACTAGATTCTCACATACACAAAGGTTAGGCACCTTATTCTGAGTCAATAGCTTATTAGGGAACTAATTTTCACCAAGCATTCCCACTACAAAATTGCTCCCTTGAGAACCATAATTGTTCAATCTTATCTAATATCACTAATGGAATCATCATGGATTATCCATACCAATGAAAAAAACTATCTCATTTAAGTAAAACTATATTTCAAAAAATATAAGGGGATTCCATATAGGTTTCTTCTGATACATTAAATAAATAAACCTAAATACTTATGAACCACAAGGGGTCTATCATGATGACATCAATTTGAACATTTAATTTATAAATTTAATCTATATACCATACAACTAAATAATACATAATCTTTATCATGATAATATCACCATAGATCCTCATGACCCTCCATCAGAGGAAAGTACACATACATGTCAACCTAGTTGAGTAGAATGACACCAAGTACTTACACTTGAAAATACTATATGATCAGCTGCAGAAACTTTAAGAAACTAAGACTCTCTTATGAGATAAAAATAAAACCCAGGTAGATATACATATAATGTGGACCCTAACTCCATAATCATGATGCATGAGATTTCACTTATCTCTATAATCTAAGATCCAAGTCAAACTAACTGCTTCTTTCCAATAGTCCATAATCAATAAATCCACTAGAAATCATAAATCCAAAATACCATGTGCATCACACATGGTGAAAATCATATCAAACATAATAGTGCAAATCCAAAACCTCAATACCATCCCTATAAACCTAGAATTACTAATAGAATAGGTGTTCATGATGTACCATTATAGTATTAATCACATGCTCTAACACATTCATATCTCCTAAGTATGAGATCCCAAATATTGAGACACATACAAATGTTTTGATAACACTTTGTAACACCCCAGTCTAAAGGTCACTTGAATAGTGTACTATCCTATTCCACTATGTGATCGTAGAAATTACACCTCGTATTCCATAAGATTCCAACTAGAAACAGGGGGCTAAAGAGGTACCGTGAAGAGACTACACCTCATGTATCAGAGTGAGTTGTAATGATAAAGTCACCAAGAATCATATATATCATAGTACATAGATGTGTAAATAAATTGAACATGAAGTAACATATAAAAAGTGGTCATATATGCATACATGATAGATCTCCCACTAGGTTGATCACATATACACAATGATTAACAAGAATAATGACATATGACTCTGCAACTACCATGGTCCATACCTTATCTCCACATCCTGAGCTTGATCCGTCTAACATGATGATCAAATCTTGTCATCTTAGCAACTTATAATAACAACCAGTGAGAGTCTGATCAGGTGGCCTAGTGAAATGGTATCTCAAATAGGGTGTGAGAAAATAATTTAGTAGGGAACCACCAATGTAGTCCCTTATATAATCGATAATGTAGTAATATATTCATGTGACAAGCTCAGAATAAATAAATTGATAAAAATTTATAAATATATAACCAATAATAAAATCTTCGACTTGATGTTAGAATTTATCAGAGTAAGTCACTTGGACCTTGCCAACACATGTACCCAGTACTATACCATTAGGAATCCTTATGTTCATGACCCTAATAAAACTTACCTATTTTGGCCAGTGTCGAGGTGTCTCTGAGAATTCCACGTTGGTTGTGAATACATATAAATACAAGATCCTTTGGTATAAAAAAGGAATCCCTCATACTTAATCTCATGTAGTAAAAAACTCAAGAATTAATGGTTCAATATCTGAATCCCAGGAATCATGGGAATCTCTCCAAACTCTAATATAATAAATGGATCAAAGGACGTTCTAAAAAATCTAGGCAATTCACTAACCCAAATGTAGTTCTACATGTTACCAGTTAATTGAATCCAAGGAATCCTAGGAATCCCCATCAGGTACACATAATGCTAGATGTATCAACTGGATGGACACTATGAATGATAAAAGAATATCATTTAAATCATGATAATCATAATAATAATCCTCAAATATTACATGGATGGATCTTAGAAAATCTAGGAATCGTAGGGACTTGTGGAATCCATGGAATCCTTTATAGACCCAAGGTCAAATCTCAATGTCCTAGGTATTATTAACCTTTCCCAAAATCTGTATCACATGATACAAATGTGAATCCATATTGACATCAAATAGTCCTAGAAGTATCATTTTTGTAGAACATGAGGTCAAAATACACATCCAAGGAAGAACCTCTACGCATCCTGTTATCACCATCTCATCTCATCATTCCCATTAACTAGGTATCATGAAGCATCTATCGTCATCCAAAACTACATAAATAGTAACTATGATAAAGCAAAAAAAATCCAAGGGTTGATCAATTGCTTAAAACTATCATTACTGTCCACAACCCCTCTGTCTCACGTATTTAGTATGGGTTCTAGGGTGTCAATGACTACAAACTCTACCCATTCCCAAACACACCCACTTGGGGACAATCAACCACTTGGTCTCCCATTTCCCCCTAGGTTATTATATTGGAATGAAACCCTACTAAAGGGAAACACATCCCATAACCAATCATTATTAGAGCATGACCACCTAGGTTAACCAGGTTATACCTCATGGGAAAAAAACTGAAGTGAAGGAATAATGATTATCTTGAACTCCATGGTTTCTCAACATTGATCCTTCACCCAACCCATGGTCATGATATGACCCACTAGAGCCAACTAGTATGATTTCATTATCTTCCTCCATAAAGAAGTTCAAACCGAACCTACACTAGGGACTTTAAACTAATTTTTGATTACATTTATCGAAATTCACCCAGATTAATGGTTTTTTATGTTTTAGGGTAGTCAACACCCGAGTCCTCAACCATACATGACCGAAGAATGCGACCACTGCACAAATCCCAATGTGGCCTTGGCTCTTCGTTCTATTCAGGGAAATAGAATATACTTAAAAATTATTATTTTTAAATTCAATGAATTAATTAATCATTAAATAGTTTAATCTTAATAGTAAAAATCCATCGAGGAAGTAACCACTCATCCCATGCATCATATGAAAAATTAATAAATCCACTGGGAAAGTACTGATGACCACCTACCTCACTCTAAAACTTTTTATTTAATTATTAACCTATAAATTCAATGCCTAGCCTCACCCAAGACTCTATCATGGTCCACCCCAAGCACGTCTCAACCCATGATCTCTTACCTCACACAATATACTATAAAATAATTAATTATAAATCATTATAATTAATTATTTAACTAAATCCAATGTGAAATAAATTCTGAACCACTCATCAAGAATAACTAAATAAATACAACCTCAACCAACTTTATCTAGAGGGTTTACAACACACCCCTGATACCATTCTAAGAAAAACTCCCATCACATGATGCCTAATTATTTTCGAAAATAATTTAATTTAAACAGCAACCATAAAAAACTAGGGTAGTGTCTTAACTTAACTAAAAATTTGATGGATTTTGTGAAAACCTCATCTTAGGTTCTCCAATAGCTAGGATGATAAATATCCCCACAATCTGAATGATTTCCAACATGTTCTAATGGAATCACTAAAAACCCTTAACCAAAATCCACCAAATTAGTATGTACTGAAGGGAAAAAAATTCATAGGGATAGTATTACCTATAATTTCAGAAAAATTCCACCAAAACAACCCTAAATCAAGGGGGAATAAGAGTGAGGGATTTCCATTCATTGGCTCTCTTGTGTGCACCCTTCTTTGGTCAAAATAAGGGTGTAGATCCCCCCTCTATTCATTATTTAAAACAAAAAAAATGGTGTTAATGGGAGACCATGGGTGTCACACCATGAATATCCATGATAGGGGGATCAAACACTTTTCTCAAATGATTCCACCATGAAGTAGTTCTAGAAAGAATAAGGGCCACACAATAAGCCCCTACTATACCCTGACTAATTATTTCTTCCTCCAATGTTTGTTCGAACATTCTAGGAGTCCAACGAACTATAAAACTAATCTATAAATTCCCTTTTGTGTTTCCAAATTCTCATAATCCCATTCCAATCCTATATCCTTGAAAAAAACCATTTAGTAATTGAATAAATCAAATTCCCTCTCGAAGTTTGCAACCTATATAGACATGGGGTGTTACAATTTCTTCCCTAGAGTGGTTCCAATGAAGGTTGTTTGTGATACTTATTCTAGTCTTGGGAGATGAAAATTCCATAAGACCTTATCTCATACTATCCTCTATATTGAGATAAAATACCCATGTTCATTTGTAAAAAATTATATATCTATAAATAAATTACACACATATATTTTATTTAAAATGAATATAATTATATTGTGTATTTGTTTTCATTAATATATATAAATATTTACGTGTATATTTACTTATATAATATGATAAAAATGGAAAAAACTTCAATATGTGGATTAAAAAATGTTTTAGGCATTTTAATGAATCTCAAAAAATTATTTAATTTAAATAAATGAAAAAATGACCAGAATATTACAATAATATACAGAAATTGGTGAAAAATATATTTTTACACTAAATTGAATAGAAAAAAATTTCAAGGGGTTTTAAAACATAGGAACTAAAAACCTCAAAATTATTAGAAATAATTTGTTCAAATTTGTTGCAATCAATTATTATTAAATTCATTTAAAAACTATTCATTTCGAAACATTATACCATGTATTTTAAATCCATTTTCTATTATAATGTAAAGAAATGGATAAATTTTTTAATATTCCAGACTTGAAATAGTATTTACACTATTAATTGGTTTTATTTATGAGTCAAAAAAGGTATGTTACTAAGAGAATACTTACACCAAGAAGATGTTGTTTTGGTGTAAAGGCTTCACACTATCTTTATGATGACCAATATTATGCAATCTATATTTATTTTATGTTTCATGTAATTTTTTATGAAATTATATTGATTATTTACTCTTTCCATATTACAAATTCTTCAACCATACCATGACATATGTGAAAAATTCTTCAATATGATAAAAGTTATTTAGAATTTGATATGAAACTTTTTTATGTTTTCCTATTTTTATAGAGACCAAGATGAATAACTTTTATAAAATTATGGATATCATGAAGAGATTTTTATATATATGAATTTAGAACTCAATAAATTTTATTTGAAATAAATAAATATTATTTATTCATTATAGTACAATAAAAATTAAGGGTAAATATATTGCATAAGATTAATTTAGGTACAATGGGATAATAAACACTTATAAAGATTATAACTAAAACATAAAAAATACAATGGGTTTTGATTTCCAAAAAATTACATAATCATGAATATAATACCCGACCCAAACCACTGGGTCTGAGTAGTGGGTTCCACTAGACCTCATGCACACCTCCCTATACCCAAGAGGTTTTCGACTACTATTGAGGGCATTTGGAACAATGTGTAAAGACTATGACCTTAGTACCACTTAAAAACAAAATATAATAAATTAATTGATAAAAAATAAACCAATAAGTAATAAATAAATAAAAATTAGTGTTGGTCGGAGTGGATACTCAAGAGGGGGGTGAATTGAGTTCCAATTAAAATTTCTGTTCTAAAACATTGTCTTAAAACCCCCAAATAAAATACAGAATTAAAATGTAATGAATTTATATCAAAGTAAGGGTTCGGTTGGGTTCTCAAGGGATTGATTATTTCACAGTTAATCAAAACAGAAATGTTGATTAACTTTGAAACAAACTTACTGATTTACAACTGATATAAACACTTGCGAATTTAGTTATCAAAGTGACTTTAAAACAGTTTTGGTTTTAAAGAGATTAGCAGCGGAATAAAAGAATAACTTTGAAAGATATAAAACAGAAGATATAACCAAGAGGTTCAGTCTCAAGCCGAGACTTAGTCCTCTCAAAAGCTTTTATAAAAAGATGATCCACACCCTGGATCGGGGATAACAATAGCAACCAGCTGTTCAGGTCCAAGACCTCTACCACAGTTATTCGTGGGAGCAAACACAACATAAACCAGCTGTCCAGGTCACACGACCTCTACCACTATCCCAGTAATAAAAAAAATGAGGAGAGTTGAGTGAGGATTTACAAATCCTTCAGTTAGAGTACAGGAGACAGTGTGTGTGTAAAATACAGCATATAACACACACTTCTCAATATGTAAAAGGATAAATCACAGAGTAAATATTTAGAGTTTAGAAATGGCTCTAGTGATTGTCGTGCAGTTCTGGACTCCTTTGATTGATCAGAATTCGCTCTGAGTCCTCTTCTGGTTTCTGTTTGGAAAACAGAGTATCGTCTGTTTCCTTGACTTCCAGGTTCAAAGAATGTTGAAGAACATGTTGAGTTAATGTTCTCCTTTGGTTCTCAGCTCTTCTCTGGTACGCACGATTGTAGGTGATCTTCTTGTAAGCTCAGACGTCTTTCTTCATGTACAGCAGCTTGAGTGTTTTTCACTTGTTCAGTGCGGCTTCAACATCTTCACAACATGTGTTCAACTCTATTATCTATTCGTGTGTATACGCGTGTGTGTATCTCTCTTTGAGCTTGACAACAACATCCTTCTTTTAAAGCACGAGCTCCAACAAAAGATATGATTTCCTTTTTTCAGGTACGAGGTATGGTTCCCTGACATCCAACAGCATACATTAAATAAATGACAGAGCATTTAAAATATTCCTAATATGACCGTTGGTTAGATTAAATAAAGATAAAGAAATTCAAACAGCTGTTTATGACTATCAGTGTGTCAAGTGATCGGTGGGTCATCAGCATCGGTGAGACATCTTCGGTGACTCATTCGATCAACATTGGTGAGACATCTTCGGTGACTCATTCGATCAGCATCGGTGAGACATATTCGGTGACTCATTCGATCATCATCGGTGAGACATCTTCGGTGACTCATTCGATCAGCATCGGTGAGACATCTTCGGTGACTCATTTGATCAGCATAGGTGAGACATCTTTGGTGACTCATTTGATCAGCATCGGTAAGACATTTTCGGTGACTCATTTGATCAGCATCGGTGAGACATCTTCGGTGACTCATTCGATCAGCATCGGTAAGACATTTTCAGTGACTCATTTGATCAGCATTGGTGAGACATCTTCGGTGACTCATTTGATCAGTATCGGTGAGACAGTTGTCCTTTGATATGGATCGGTGCGACCGTTGTCTTTTGATATGGATCGGTACGACCGTTGTCCTTTAATCCAGAGGACTTCCAGAAAAACTTGTAAGTCAATAACAAAGAGATAAAAACATGATCCAACCAATATACACATATTCATTAAGAGATTGTGATTATGAGGAATCCAACCGGATTAAGTAATTGATGATTTGTGATTATTAAAACAGCAATTATAGGAAGAATTCAACAATCTTCCAGAGGGTTCAACAATCTCTCCCCTTTTGATAATCAAAACTCTTAGCCAATCACAAAGCTTATCCATTAATAAATATAAGATATCATCAATAATAAGGCATAATAAGAATCATAAAAAAATGAGATATAAATATCCCCCTGAAATTAGGCCTGTTAAAAACTTATGCAAGCATTGCCATACAAAGATATAAATCTCCCCCATATCTCCCATGGATCCATACAGATACAGATTTCTCCCCCTTTGGGATAATCAAAAAGGTGGGAAAACAGATAAAGAAGAGATTAAAAGACGACAGCAGTGATAATAAAAAGAAAAGAGAATAAAGTTCATAAGACATCATAGTACAATCACAACAGGGTTCATCCTATCAACAACAACGCACAACTATTATTGGGGGTGTAAAGGGGCTTTGCCCTTGTCGGACGGATCAATGGTGGGTAAGTTGGAAGGCCTGGAGGAAGGTTGAACTGGGCGAATTTGAAACGGTGGTAAAACGACTCTGGAGGTTGGAGGAGAGGAAGCCACTAGAATTTTCTGTGGAGCTGAAGGAGCTAGTTGAGAAGATTGCTGAGGAACTGGTCGAAGATGAGAGAGAGCTTGAGCAACAGAGATCTGATTTGGAGCAACATCAGAGGCACCGAGAGGGTCAGCAGTAGGAAGCACAACGACAATGGCTTATGCATTCAGATAAGGCTTCAAAAGATTTATGAAATTCTGAATAACTTCTGCACCATACTGCATAGCCTTCTCAAAATCATCCTTATTTTCCATGAACCGTTCCAAGGTTGGAGTAAAATCTTTCAACTGTCGAACTTGAGTTTTGAAAGCTTGAGTGACTGGAGGTAGTCTCAGATTTTCAGCTAGCACTTTGAAATTCGCGGTCATCTCATGCTTGGTATAGATTTTTGAAAAGTAGTGATCAACCTTTTCCTTGATTTCTCTCTGAGATTTAGTGGAATCTGCTGAATATACTGTTACCATCTTATGAATGTGATCACTGTGCTCCATCATCTTCCTCAACGAGTCCAAATCAAGAACTTGCCTAATGGCGACCAATTCATCATGCACAAACTGCTTCAGAGCCTCTAGCTCACGAGTGGTGATCTTGGTTACTTTTGCTGTACTGGCTTGAGAAACTATCTGAGTTATCTCAGCCTTCAACTTTCTCAGATCATACTTTTTAAGATGTTCAATCTGATTCCGCAACACTTTCATCATACCAGAGATAGTGGATCTAAATTCGTTGGATAAAGAAACTAACCCAGATTGTAGATCCTTTAGAATCTGATTTAGAGAGGCTATGTGTCTGCTAATAAACTCACCAGTACTAGACAGGTCTGGTGTAATATCCTTTGAAATTTCTTCTCTAACTGTGTCTCTCACAGCAGTAAGTAACTCCCTTTTTAACTTTTCAAAATCAGACTGAGAGACAGTAGAACTAGGTAGATGAGCACCAACAGCATCAACAACATGAGCATACCTTTCCCCAACTGGTTGGATTTACATCATAACTGCAGTAGATTCTGATTCTTCTTCTTCTTCCTCAGAATACTCTAAACCCAAAACAACAAAACCAGGGTAATCAGCCCAGACAGCAGCACACAGAGTATATTTCGGTTTATCATAACTTTCTTTTCCACTTTTTTTAAGAGATTCTCTCTTTCCATTGGCATCTATTTCTAGTATAGTTTGATGTGTTTCCGTTGGAGGTACAACAAGACCATCCACCGGTCGGTTATCACCATCATCATCATTATCATCATCATCATCTCCATTCTCATTTCCATTCTTCACAGAAACGTCACTGTCAGATACTTCAGTGTCACTGGCTTCTTCATCACCAAGAACTAGTTCTGATTCAGGTAAGGGTAAAGGTGGACTGACAGGTCCAAAGTCTATTCGTCTCTTAGGACTCACAGTATCAGGATCACTCCTATAATCAGGAGATGAAATACTTCCTTCTTCTGTTTCAGCGTCTTCCATCCCTTGTTTACTAGATTCTTCAGTGTCTTTATTCCTTCCAACATTTACCTCTTCTTCGTCATCAGAATAAATTGGTTCCTCATCCGATTTCAAACCAGGTTCTCTCAAACCCTTTGGCCTCTTTCCATGATCAGTGGGATTGTAGGATTCATACAACTTGTCCTCATCAGCAAACCATCATTTTTCCATGGGTTCTAGTTTATCTTAATCCGTTTACAAATCTCTTTGGTAATACAAAAAGCACTATCAGATTCAGCTATCTCATCAGCTTCATCAACACATTCCAGACTTTTTAACATAGCAGATGTCATTTTGGGATAGAACAGGGCAGTGGCATTATTAGAAGGTTTCACCATTCCATCTATGTGCACCATTAGATATCTACACAAATTGATCTTCTCATGGGTCTTTAGTAAAAACAACAAAAAACATCCTGGTATCTTATAGTAGCAAAATCTCCTTTCCTGGAGCAAATTTTGTGCTGAATAAACTTAAAGAGAAGTCTGCATTCACCATCCAGCTCTGATGCTATGATTCTCCTTGACTCTCTGTTTCCAGTCAAGATCTCTAAAGCTAACTCATAAGAGAAATACTCGGTTGTTGGAGGAATGTTTCCAGCATAATCCTCATACCGACCCTCATGGGGTACATTCAAACATTCAGGCCATTATTTTGACAAAAAAGATATTTTCTTTCCTTTCACTACCGAAGACATTCTGGCAGCCTCAACACCATCTAAAGTAACTTGCAGATTTATATAAAACTCATGCACTAGCTTTGGGTAGTATACACGAGTGTTGTCTGAGAACCAGGCTTTCCATCCTTGCGAATCTAAAACTTGTAACAATAGCGACTTACTTGTCAAAAGCCAGGTGGATCTGACTTCCTTTTCTATAGCAACAATCTGAGTTTCCAGGTTCAGATTTATTGATCTTTGAGTGGTACTACTCGACTCGCCTCGAGCACGCTTTGACGGTTCAGGACTTTCTGATCCTTTGCTCGGTCTCTTCTACTTAGCCATTTGATGATTCTGGGGAAAGCAGGAGTTCGAAGGTTCGAAGTGGAGGAGAAGAGAGAAGATATGGTTTGGCGGGAAAGAAATGAAAGGTCGAAAGTTTGGGGAATAGGAATAGTCGCGTATCATTTATTTCATCATTTAGGGTTCCTATAATAAAGATAAAAGTAGTTAATTAATCACAAAATAAAAAGTAATATAAAGAAAGATCGGTTTCACAGATCAGTTTCACAGATCAGTTCCACAGATCAGTTTCACAGATCAGTTTCACAGATCTGTTTCACAGATCGGTTTCACAGATCAGTTTCACAGATCGGTTTCACAGATCAGTTTCACAGATCAGTTTCCCAGATCAGTTTCACAGACTGGTTTCACAGATCGGTTTCACAGATCAGTTTCATAGATCAGTTTCATAGATCAGTTTCACAGATCGATCATACATAATTATTGTTTAATAAAATTCATTCTTTCAAAGAATAAAGGATTTGTAAAAATATCATCTAATTGATGTTCAGAACTAATAAATTTTAGAGAAATATCACCTTTTTGATAATGATCTCTTAGAAAGTGATGTCTGATATCAATGTGCTTAGTTCTAGAGTGAGACACAGGGTTCTTATATATGTTTATCACACTAGTATTGTCACAGTTAATTGAAACTTGTTTAAAATCAAATCCATAGTCCAATAAGGTGTGTTTCATCCACAGAATCTGTGCACAACAACTACTAGCAGCGATGTATTCTTCTTTAGCAATAGACAATGCAACTGAGTTCTATTTCTTACTACACCATGATACTAGCGATTTTCCAACTAAATGACATGTTCCAGATGTGCTTTTCCTATCTAACTTGCATCCAGCAAAGTCATCATCTGAATAACTGGTTAGGTCAAATGATTATCCTTTTGGATAAAACAAACTTAAATTCACGGTATACTTAAGATATTTAAAAATCCTTTTAACAGCCAGTAAGTGTGATTCTTTAGGATTATCTTGAAATCTAGAACACATACACACACACTAAACATAATATCAGGTCGACTAGGAGTAAGAAAAAGTAAACTCCCAATCATACCTCTGTAATTAGTTTGATCTACTGGTTTACTAGTTTCATCTAAATCCAATTTATAGGTGGTACTCATAGGTATATCACTTTCCTTAATACTATCCAAACCAAAACGTTTTAATAAATCCTTAGTATTTTTACTTTGATTTAGAATAATTCCATATTTAGTTTGAAAAATTTGAAAACCAAGAAAATACTTAAGCTCTCCCATTAAGCTCATTTCAAACTCATTTTGCATAACTTGTGAAAATTCAGTACATAAATTTTTTTTAGAAGATCCAAAAATAATATCATCAACATAGATTTGTACTATTAACACATCTTTTGAAATCCTTTTTATAAAAAGAGTGGGATCAGCTATTCCTTTTGTAAATCCTTTTGAAATAATAAAGTTTGAAAGTCTTTCGTACCAAGCTCTTGGAGCTTGTTTTAAACCATATAAAGCTTTAGAAAGTTTAAAAACATGATTTTGAAAATGAGGATTTGAAAAACTAGGTGGTTGTTCTACAAAAACATCTTCAACAATAAAACCATTTAGAAAAGCACTTTTCACCTCCATTTGATATAACTTGAAATTCATATGTGATACATAAGCAAGTAAGATCCTAATAGCTTTTAATATAGCTACATGTGCAAAGGTTTCCTCATAGTCAATTCCTTCTTCTTGATTGTAACCTTGTGCAACTAGCCTAGCTTTGTTTCTAATGATGTTTCCAGATTCATCAACTTTGTTTCTAAACACCCATTTTGTGCCTATGCTTATAGTGTCCTTAGGTCTTTCTACTAATTTACAGACTTTGTTCCTTTCAAATTGATTTGGTTCCTCTTGCATAACCATTACCCAAAATTCATCATTGATAGCATCATTGATATTTTTAGGTTCTAGCTGTGACAGGAAGGCTTGATGTTCAACCTGATTTCTAAGAGAAGCTATAGTCTGTGTTCCTCTATCTAGATTTCCTACGACATCATCTAAAGGATGGTTCTTTAGAATCCTAGTTGGTCTTGAAAAGGTAGGGCTAGAGATTTCAGGTTCATCTACAGGTTGAGGTTCAACAGAAGCAGGGTCTGGAAAATTTCCAGAACTAGATGTTTTAACTACAAGTCCACTGTTTTTATCATTAAGGTTCGAACCAGAGAGATCATCTTCAAGATTTTCAAGAGAGGTCTTAGGTTCATGTGGATCAGTTTCATCAAAATTTGATGTGAAAAGATTCTTCCACACATTTGGTTCTCTTATTAAAAACTCTATAGGCTTTACTGGAAGTTGAGTAACCTAGAAAAATTCCTTCATCACTATTGGATGCAAACTTATCAAGATTATCTTTAGTGTTAAGAATAAATACTTTGCAGCCAAAAACTTTGAAGTAGTTAACCTTAATTTTCCTATGGTTCCATAACTCATAAGGGGTCCTCTTAAGAACAGGTCTAATCAAGACTCTATTATAACATAACAAGCTGTATTTACATCTTCAGACCAAAATTAAACGGGTAGGTCATACTCATTAAGCATAGTTCTAGCAATTTCTTGCAGGGTTCTATTCCTCATTTCTACTACACCATTCTGCTGGGGTGTCCTAGGGGCAGAGAAATTGTGACTATAGCCACTGTGTGAGCAGTAAGATTCAAACTCATGATTTTAAAACTCACAACCATGATCACTTCTTAGGGTTTTAATCTTAAGTCCACTAAGGTTCTCTACATACTTGGAATATTTAACAAAGTAAGAACAAGGTTCACTTTTGTGAGCTAGAAAGTATACCCAAGTATATCTAGAAAAGTCATCCACAAGAACATAGACATATTGCTTCCCATTTAAACTAGAAACTCTAGAAGGTCCAAATAAATCCATGTGAACCAACTCCAGAGGTTGAGAAGTTGAAACTTCTTTCTTTGATTTAAAAGAAACTTTATGTTGCTTTCCCTTTTGACAGGGATTACAAACTTTGTCTGCTGGAAATTCAAGTTTGGGTAGGTCTCTAACTAAGTTCTTCCTAGAAAGTTTTCTAAGTGAATGCACATTGCAGTGTCCTAATCTTCTGTGCCAAAGCCAAGAATCTTTATGAAAAGCATTTAAATAAGTAATATTTTTCTTAGCTAAAGAATTTAAATCGTCAGCATAAACGTTTTCACTTCTTAAAGCAGAAAACACTAAAACATTTTTAAAGTTAAAAAAATTACAAGAATCATTTTCAAATTTAACATAAAAACCATCATCACATAACTGAGAAATACTTAATAAATTGTATTTAAGTCCATCAACAAATAATACTTTAGAAATTAGTACCGAGTCAGTGTTACCAATCTGGCCTAAGACGATGATTTTCCCTTTAGAATTATCACCAAAGGTGACAAAACCTCCATCAACTCTGACTAAGCTTTTAAAGCATGAGAAGTCTCCTGACACATGTCTTGAACATCCGTTGTCCAAGTACCATGTCTTTTTACAGGAGCTCTTTAAGAAGGTTCCCTACAAAACAGATTTAGATAGGAAATGATTTTGGTACCCATATCTTCTTGGGTCCATACAGGTTATCCATTAACACTTTAGGTACCCAGATTTGTCTAATGGGTCTCATAGAATTTCTAGAATTAGCAGATTTGGAAAGATAAATCTTATTAGATCCATAACTATTAATATAACTCGTTGAAGCATATGAAGTTTCAGAGCTAGCTACATCCTGTCCAGATTTAGGAATGAATCTAGTTCTGGTAATCTTCCTTTGTCCAGGTTGGTATCCTATACTAGTAGTGTATCTAGGTGCTATTTGCTTACCTAGCATCTGAGTAAGAGTATCTTTACCATTTGTAAATTTCTCTAAGTCTTTCTTGAGTTTCTCATTGCATAATTTTAGTTCAGTGTTCTCTTTAAGCAACTGAACATTCTTTTCCATTTCAATATCAAGATCAAATATATGTTTAACAGTTAAAGCGTACTGTTTCTTTAAACCTTTGTATTTGTCTTTCAGCTCATTACAGGTTTCTTATAACATATCACAATATTCAAATAGTTCAGATTTAGACTTGTTATCACATTCAGAATCATCTCTAGAATAATATGAATTAGAAGCAGGAGTTTCTGAAGTTACCTCAGCAGCATTTGTCATAAAGCACATGTTTTCCTTGTTTCTGTGTTCAGTTTCAGAAACTTCAGATTCACTAGAACTGTCCTCAGAATCACTCCAAGTAGCCTTCATGGCTTTCTTATACTTTTTATCCTTGTATTCATACTTATTCTTGTATTTCAGCTTTGTACAGTCTTCTTTTATGTGTCCCTTCCTTTTTCACTCATAACATACAACTTCATCTGATTTGTCATATTTCTTCCAATCCTTTTTCCTATGTCCCTTGTTGTCATACTTACCTTTGTAGTTTGTCTTTCTGAAAAACTTCTTCTTCCCATAAAATTTCTTAAACCTTCTAGCAATGTGAGCCATCTCAGCATCACTGTCAGAGTCACTCTCACTGTCTTCACAGCTTGAACTTTCATTGATAGATTGAAGCTTTTCCTTATCCTTATTCTTTGAGGTTGTAGTTTTGAAGGCAACAAACTTCCTTCTAGGTTCATCATCTTCTTCTTTGTTCACTTTGAGTTCTTCTTCATACATCATCAACTTGCCAATTAGTTCCTTGACTGGTAGTTCACCAATGTCACATGCTTCTCTAATGGAGACAGAGGTTCCTCTCCATCTTTCAGGTAGACATCTCAAAATTCTCATGATTTGTTCTTTTGCTGGAACATCCTTTCCCAGAGAAGTCATTGTGTTGACAATTTCATTGAACCTGAGATACATATCAGAAATGGGTTCATCAGGCTTCATCTTAAAATTATCATACTTAATAGTATAAGTGTTCAATCTCATCTCCTTAACATTAGTTTTTCCTTCATGAGACACAGCTAAGGTATCCCAAATCTCATAAGCAGTTTTACAGGAAGATATTATATTAAATTCCTCATCTCCTAGAGCACAGTATAAAGCATTCATAGCTTTACAATTATTATTGTAGGCTGTCTTAGTAGCTTCATTCCAAGTAGTTATAACAGTAGTAGGAATTTTATATTCAGATTCTATAGCAGTCCAAATATCAAAACCCATGCTTTCTAAATGAATTTTTATCTTGATTTTCCACTGAGCATAGTTAGTGCCATTGAAAAATGGTGGTCTATTGGTAGCAACACCTTCAACTCTATTACCCATGATAGCTTACTTAAGGCAAAGATTTTAAAGAGATAACAATTTAGAAATAACAGAAATTTTAAGAACTTTAAAATACAAATAAAATCACAGTTGAAAAACATAGTACAAAATATTTTAAACAAATTTTGATACCAAATGTTGGTCGGAGTGGATACTCAAGAGGGGGGTGAATTGAGTTCCAATTAAAATTTCTGTTCTAAAACTTTGTCTTAAAACCCCCAAATAAAATATTGAATTAAACTATAGTGAATTTATATCAAAGTAAGGGTTTGGTTGGGTTCTCAAGGGATTGATTATTTCCCAGTTAATCAAAACAGAAAGGTTGATTAACTTTTGAAACCAACTTACTAATTTAAAACTGATATAAACACTTGCGAATTTAATTATCAAAGTGACTTTAAAACAGTTTTGGTTTTAAAGAGATTAGCAGAGGAATAAAAGAATAACATTGAAAGATATAAAAAAGCAGATATAACCAAGAGGTTCACTCTCAAGACGAGACTTAGTCCTCTCAAAAGCTTTTGTAAAAAGATTATCTGCACCCTGGATCGGGGATAACAATAGCAACCAGCTGTTCAGGTCCAAGACCTCTACCACAGTTATTCGTGGGAGAAAACACAACAGCAACCAGCTGTCCAAGTCACATGACCTCTACCACTATCCCAGTGGGAAAAACAAAATGAGGAGAGTTGAGTGAGGATTTACAAATACTCCAGTTAGAGTACAGGAGACATTGTGTGTGTAAAATACAGCATATAACACACACTGCTCAATATGTAAAAGGATAAATCACAGAGAAAATATTTAGAGTTTAGAAATTGCTCTAGTGATTGTCATGCAGTTATGGACTCCTTTGATTGATCAGAATTCGCTCTGAGTCCTCTTCTGGTTTCTGTCTGGAAAAAAGAGTATCGTCTATTTCCTTGACTTCCAGGTTCAGATAATGTTGTAGAAGCTGTTGAGTTGATGTTCTCCTTTTGTTCTCAGCTCTTCTCCGGTACGCACGATTGTAGGTGATCTTCTTGTAAGCTCAGACGTCTTTCTTCATGTACACCAGCTTGAGTGTTCTTCACTTGTTCAGTGCGGCTTTAACCTCTTCACAACACGTGTTCAACTCTATTATCTATTCGTGTGTATACGCGTGTGTGTATCTCTCTTTGAGCTCGACAACAACATCATTCTTTTAAAGCACGAGCTCCGTCAAAATATATGATTTCCTTTTTGCAGGTACGAGGTACGGTTCCCTAACATCCAACATCACACATTAAATAAACGTCAGAGCATTTAAAATATTCCTAATATGACCGTTGGTTAGATTAAATAAAGATAAAGAAATTCAAACAGCTGTTTATGACTATTAGTGTGTCAAGTGATCGGTGGGTCATCGGCATCAGCGAGACATCTTCGGTGACTCATTCGATCAGCATCGGTGAGACATCTTCGGTGACTCATTCGATCAGCATCGGTGAGACATATTTGGTGACTCATTCGATTAGCATCGGTGAGACATATTCGGTGACTCATTCGATCAGTATCAGTGAGACATCTTCGGTGACTCATTTGATCAGCATCGGTGAGAAATCTTTGGTGACTCATTTGATCAGCATCGGTAAGACATTTTTGGTGACTCATTTGATCAGCATCGGTGAGACATCTTCGGTGACTCATTCAATCAGCATTGGTAAGAAATTTTCGGTGGCTCATTTGATCAGTATCGGTGAGACATCTTCGGTGACTCATTTGATCAGCATCGGTGATACAATTGTCCTTTGATATGGATCGGTGCGACCGCTGTCCTTTGATATGAATCAGTGCGACTGTTCTCCTTTGAACCAGCGGACTTCTAGAAAAACTTGTAAATCAATAACAAAGAGATAAAAACATGATCCAACCAATATACACATATTCATTAAGAGATTGTTATTATGAGAAATCCAACCTGATTAAGTAATTGATGATTTGTGATTATTAAAACAGCAATAATAGGAAGAATTCAACAATCTTCCAGAGGGTTCAACAATTATATTAGAATAAAATACAAATAAAACCCATCCCATGTAGCCATATTATGGAATTTTAGGTAAATAAACAAAAACCAAACAAAAAGATTCAATATATGGGTAAACCAATAATAAAAGCAGCCGAATCCATCCCAATGTCCATCCCTCATAATATGGATCCTCCTGTTAACCTACTCAATGATCCATCACATGGACCTTTATTTTCATTGTATCCCTAAGCATGAGATCTACAAGAACACCAAAATGCCTAAGTAAGTTTTGAGTATAAGACTCAGAAGGACACCATCAATGACACTTAACACAAGTGCACAGGAGATACAAATGTAGTCCATGAAATTCAACATGGTATATATATATATAAAATATATTACACAATTACTCAAATATGTTAGGTTATAGATTAGATATACATACTTCATCACCAAGTCATAAGGAATAATTATTAACCTCTTGAAACCTACCCCTCATTGGGATAGTACAAAAACATGACTTATATATACCTCATAAAGGGATAGTGAAAAGCATGTTTACTGGGCGTTTGACACACCCCCTTAGGGGAATAGTCCATGGGCTCGACCTACACACCCTACTGTAAGATATGAGAACAACACAATGTAATAGAAGATACAAATGATAGATCAATGTCACATAAAAAAAAAGTATCACAACTAAAGAAATCAAAATGAAAACAATATAAGAATATGTCTAATATGTCTATGAATGCACACCACAAGTGATCAAACATTAATAACGTATATTTCATAGATACACATGCTTGATAACAATAATTTTAATAACCCATATAAATCATGTGCTAAATCCAAGGGCTTCCTACCTCATGTGTAATAATGAAAATCATGCTAGGAGTCATCTTCCTAGTCCAGAAGCACCACCAGATCCTATAAATATTATAATTTTGAAAAATTTATAACTCTAGGATTGATGTATAAGGTAAAAAATACCCAAAAATGTTATGATATTATCAACTATCCAAAGAAGATCTGCTACCAATAATAGTATTGGTCCACAGATTGTGCGGAAGACAATCCTTGAATCCAGAAGTAGATTCTATTAATAATCCTCAAAAACCTCATTAGGACATGATAAAACTCTTTGATCTAAACAGTAAATAAAATATATAATTGATCCTAATCAAGGAGAATATGGGAGAATTTATCCTGATCAAAGTCAAAATTACCATATTGGATGCGTAGGATCAAACAATGTCTGAGTATTAAAGGGAGGATAGAGAAGGATTTGAGAGAGAATAAAAATACTTGAGAAAACCTAGGGTATAGAGAAGAAGTAAAAGTTATGAATATGATAGGGAAAGAGTGATGGAATATTTAATTTGTAGGAATCATATAAATTAATGTTTTTATTTTTTCATTCACATCCCGAAACTTTAGGAAAGTCGATACAATACAAATCTTGTCTCTTAGACTTAAAAACCAAAAAATGATTTCCCTTAATGAACTTACATTCATGTTGTGAATGGATTTTACATCTTGAATGTAGGTTCACGATTTCTTCCTAGAATCTATTCACACCATGAATATCTATTCATGACATGAACCCCTCCAACAACCAAATTTCTTCCTTTGAGCCATTTCATTCTATAAGCACCCATAAAAATCCATAAGTAATTTAAACACACCCTTAAGGACGAAAAAAACATAAAATGATATGTACCTTGTGATTAAGGATGTTACAAATCTCCTACTCTAACGGATTCTCATCCTCAAGATGTGTCTCCAAGGGTATACTCAAATAACTTGGTCCCTATGCCAAAATGTTAGTCTCTTGACCCCATGTCACTTAATGAACACATCTATGTTTTCATTGAAACCAAAACATAGGAACAATATTTCATCATAGCACCCTCTCACTTCAATCCATTATCTAAGTAGGTTACTTTACAAAAGATGCATCTAGTTCCAGATCAATTCCCTCATAATCAATAAAAGGTGTTGGATCAAGATCATACTTCTAAAGTTGAGGAACATGGAAAACATTGCACATTATTTGATAAAATAGTGTAAGGTCTAACTAATATTCCACAATCCTGATGGATATTCTGATTTTGAGTATTCTGACATACCAGACTTCAATTTTCCTTTCCTCGTGAGATATTTATGCCCCAACTGAGAGGAATCCCATAAGAAAACCTTGTTACCTATAGTAAACTCCAAGGGACATCCCCTTTGGTTAGTATAAGACTTATACTGATTATTATACATAACCAAGTATTTATAAATCAACCATACCCCCTATAAGGTCTCCTGTAACATACATGGACAAAACACTAAATATTCACCCACCTCATTCCATAAGAGAGGTGAATGACAAGGAAACTATACAAAGCCTCAAACAAAACCATCTAAATCGAATTCTAAAATATGTTATTATAGAAGAACTCCACAAGAGCTAATTAATTATCCCAAGCTCCTCTGAAAAATATAATACAAACTCAAATAATATCCTCTAAAAAATGGATCTTTCCATTTTATATCAAGTTAGTTTGAGGAATAAAGGATGTACTCAACTTCAACTGAGTACCCATCACCTTTTGTAAGACTTTCTAAAACCATGAGTCAAACTAGGAATCTCTACTAGATATCATGCTCAATGGAACTCCAAGAATCTAAATGATCTCCAAAACATATAGTCTTCTTAGATTATATACTGAGTTCATTTTTTTAGATCCATATGAATTGAGATACCTTATTCAGCCAATATACTACCACCCAAATCGTGTCTTGACCTCTAAGGTTCCTAGTAAATCCTATGAATATGTCTGTCATCTCCTCATACCACTTCCATATAGTGAATGGAAGTGGATGGTGTAACCCTTCATGTCTTTAATTCTCATCATTTATTATATAATATGTCTTACATTGGGAGATAAATCCTATAGTGTCTACCTTCATGTCAAGAAACCAAAACTATCTTTTGAATTTATGATACATCTTGGTTGATCTTAGAACATCCCACTACAAATCATTAGAGGCTACCATAATCTCATCTAGAATAGAAAATGGAACTATCACCCTTCCCAAAACCAGAATCACTCCATTTCTACCTAAAGATAAGCTAGAAAAGGTACCATTTGTTTCTAACTTTCCATGCATCACGATACACTCTATATTAAGATCCTAAGTGGCCATTACTCATTCCAACAATGAGGATTTGATCACTAAAGGTTAACAAACCACTTCACTATGGTCCACTTATATTTCAACTTTCTAGTTTTCTGACATGGCCATGGGACTTCATCCTACCGCTAACATTCACTCCAACTTACTATGTTTTATTTCTTAGTACATATAAAACCAGATTTCCTTTCCCATTAGAATATTCCACCTGAAAGTAAAATTTTACATGTAATATAACCAACACATTTGAAGAAGATTCAATTCACACTAGGAGAAGATATAATATAGAATCTTGTGGTATATATATATGAAAGATATTCTGCTAAAGAGGTAATGTCTCCAACATTTCAATGCATTGACCATTATTTCCAACTCCAAGCTGTGGGTAGGGTAGTTACACTCATGGGGTCATAGATAATGATCATGTTAACAACTACAAGTCTTCCTGTATCAAAACAATTCCCAAGCCAACGCTAGATGTGTTACAATACACTATATATATTCCACTCTATCCTTAGGAATAATTTGGATTAAAGCTGATGTCAACATATTTTTTTTCTCTAAGAAGACTTCTTCACATATATTTCTCCATTAAAACTTGAATCCCTTATTCATAAGTATGGTTATTTGAGCTATTAGGTGAGTTAAGCCCTGAATGAATCTCCAATAGTACCCAACCAATCCAATAAACATTTGAATCTCAAATATATTTATCAATCATTCACTATACATAACTACATCAACCTTCTATGGATCAACTAATATTATATCTTGAGAAAATGCGTGCCCAAGAAAGTGCACCTCCTATATTTAAAAGTTAATCTTTGAGAAATTGACATAAATTCAATGTTCCTAATGAATTATATATATGATATCAGGATATCTAGATTGAAATTCACATGTATTGAAATATATAAGGATGTCATAAATGAAAAAATGACGAGGGATTATAAGTTTGAGTGAAATACCTTGTTTATGAGAACCATGAATAGCTTCATAGGATTCATCATCCCAAAATGAATATTCATATACTCATACAACATGTACCTACTCCAAATATGCTATCTTAATGATGGATTCCTCTATAAACTAAAGATTTTGGTAGCCATAACATATATTGATCTTAGAGAACTAATGGGATACATTAAAATGATCAAACAATTCATATATTCTTGAAAAAATGTACCTATAATTTTTAGTAACCTCGTTCAAATTTTTGTAGTCCACACCAAACTGAAGACTACCATCTGCCTTCTTAGCGAGCAACACCATATCACTAAAAGGGGGTGGGGGTTCTTGTTCTGATTTGTCCTCTAGATCATTCAACTATACCTTGATCACTTTAGACTCAGTTGGTATTTTGTGATATGGTGGAATTGATATGGTTTATGTACTGGGAATAAGATAAATCTCAAAATAGACTCCTATATAAGGAGGAAACCCCAAGAAATCCTTTGGAAAGACATCTCAGTACAAGTCCACCACAAGAGGGAAAGAGGAGGGAGTCACTTCCTGATCCACTACAAGGATCTACTATCAACCTATGATAAAAATTATTACCTATAATGAGGATATGGTCCCAATATACCAACCTCAATGTCCCATTCACTAATCAGCACAAACTCCCCCCTTAAGTGACAATAAGGTCACCCATCTCATATAAAAATCGATTTGTGCACCAAAACTGGTCAATTATTCCATGCCAATTATCACATAAAAACCTGTCATCTCTATAATTTTTAATCTCAAAAAATGCTCAAAGATATAAACCACCCTAAGACAATTATGAAAAATATGAATTCAATCCACTTTCTTTCCCAAGGGTGTATCGATGGAAAAATCATAATATAATTTAACCAATAAATATAACCTAGTAACCACTTGAGAATATATGAACAAATAGGATAAACCTTTGTAAAATAAAGTAATATATTGTTTAAAAGATATTTGGACAATACCTTGAAGTGTGGAAGGTCCCTCTCCATCATCAGCTAAATCCTAATCAACTGTATGTACCGTTTCATCAACCACTCCATGGATCCCCAGCAGCTCATGAGTAACCTAATATATCAACACTTGAGTTTTTTTCACCTTCAAATGAGGTCTTATACCAATACCATGGAAAGATTTATCTCTATGTAACCATGAAGCTTTGTAACATAACTACTTCATATAACCAATATTTCTACATTGAGGACTAGTATTGAGTAAAATAGGACAATACTTGAGATTTTTTTTCCTTTCCTCCAACAATTATAGCATCAAGGAAAGTTTCTCCCCATATAAAGTGTCTAAGAAGCTTGAATCTACTCTGAATACCAAATCACACCCTAGAGTTCATCCTCAGACTACCTCTACCTAGTCCTAGAATGAGCAACTAGGTCTATATTAGATAAGGCACCTGTCAATCCACTGATAATAGAAAGAAGATTAAAAACTCCTTATTCATCAACTGCCTTACCTATAAATAGTTTCTTTCAAGGAATTACAGTATAGGTAATTATATTAACGTTCTAGAATGGTCATTTCATCCCTATGAGAAAGTAAATCTTGAAATTTATAGCCTTATACACCATGTTTCTTTCCAGAAGTAGAGTAATGTGGATCAAATCTACGATGCATGATGAATAGAAATAAACCATAATAAACCCCCATGGGATCTATATTATCTCCTAAGAATTGTCCATATTTAATGAATTAGGGAATAATTCCTCAAAGAAGAGGTTTGTGAAGGCAACCCTTATCATTCCTTTCTGTTTACTAGACTATAACATGAAATCCCACCATTTTCTAGTAGTGATTTAATATTTAAAGGTTACAATATTAACCCTATGACCATCTAGGTCTCCACTAAGTAAAAAATCATCTATGTGGATCATATACAATCCTCCATATCTTGGGAATTTTGGTTTCCCAGAAGGATGGGGGTGTTGGAGTTGAATTTTAAGAACAGATTTGACCATCATCGATCTGCCCATGTGGTCTCCTCCACCCTAAATAGGTACCAGTGAAAAGATTATTAGTTAGACTCATTCTATTTATTGAACCACTCGAGAAATTAAGGAAGCATGCATAGTTGCATCCTCCTTCTGAACTGATGATGTAACTAGATGAATGATATATCCATGGGGTGGAATTTCATGAAATACCAAACTGTCCTTAGTGTAACACCCATAACCTAGAAGACCATAGTCTGTGGATTATTTTAATATATTAGCATGATTACAAGGAATCAAGTCCCAAAAGTCCAATCAATTTAATAGTCTTGTAAAATTGATTTCATACATGAATGTTACATTACACATTAGAAAATAAAACACAACATAAATGATCCATTGAGAATGAAATTAATCCCCTAGATTAACCCTTCTTATCAATCATAAAACACCTCTGGGAATCCTGGGAAAATAAAACATAAGAAATGGGTGAGCTCAAATGACTAGTAAGGATAACAGTATAGCGGAAACTTTCACAAATAAGTATAAACATTTAAGGCAATATATAAAACTAAAACAAAAGCATTTTAAACTTAAACTTCAGCATAATATGGAAAAGATAAATCAAATAATACCATTTACTTATTCACATGGATATTCTACTAGTCGAATAATCACATGTAATATCAATATCTAATTTCATAATGATGGAATACATAATGCCAGACTTTATAACCACATAGTCAAGGCCTTGTGCGAAGACTACAAATAAGATTTTTTTCAAGGTGTTGTCCCAAGACACAAGTTTGTCTCATGATACCTACCGATGCATTTAGGAGCTATAGTGGTCTCCACCCGTCACTTACTAAGTCCAATGCATTCCTCATTTGAAAAGGTTTAAACATAACATAAACATTTGTATTAAAACTAGCATACGAAATGTCAATACTTTATCCATAAACCATGAATGGTATAAAAATAACACATCCATATCCAAACATATCACAAAACCTTCAATGCAATATGTAAAATTTTTATAATAATAAATCAACCTCGATCAAGAATAATATCCAGTAATGGATGTTGACATAGTTGAAAATGATTAGTAAAATGCTTTGAGAGAAATATCTTTTTTTCATGAAATCATTTTAAATGTCACAAAATTTATAAAGGAATTCATTTAAAGTTATTTTTGAATCAAAGTGTCCCATACCACTTTGAAGCTTTTTAAAGGAACTAACATTTTAAAACATTCATTTCTATATAAATAACTCCTTAAAATAATTTTGAAAACATGAACATTAATGAGAAAGGTTTAGAAGAATAGATCATTAAAACATTTAAAATGATTTTTTTGTTAAAGAGTCCCTTAAAAATAATCCTTTTGAAAACTCTTTTATAAAACACAAACATGGATAATAAATAGGTTCCAGTAAAAACATACACATAAAAAATTTCAGATAATAATGAGATTGAGAAATTAACCCTTACCTGGCACTTTCCTTTGGTCGAGGGTATGTTTAACCTCTTGTATAATGACCATAGTATGTTATTAAATTATACCAGAACCATATTCATATTTATTATATCATATATGATTCATTTATGAATTTATAATTCCTATTTAATTATGATTTCTA
Source organism: Viscum album (assembly GCA_963277665.1). NCBI lineage: Eukaryota > Viridiplantae > Streptophyta > Magnoliopsida > Santalales > Viscaceae > Viscum > Viscum album. Next base: position 594,675,334 of record OY728134.1, on the reverse strand, counting down.
TGTTAAATTAACATTTTGGGTAATAATCACTTTCTTTATCGTACGTGTGTTAACTTGTTATTCTTGATCGTATCATTTAGATCATGATTTAAATACATTCAGAATATAAACCTTGATTTATATATCATATATATTTAGAATATAAATATTTATAATAGATATATATTTGAAATAGAAGGAACCTTTTATGGAGATGGTAGGCCGTACGTATGCATAAACGTTGTTTCCATTTTCATATCGTATTGAACAAATGTAATTGAATAAGATATATGTAAGTACACACACACACACACACACATTTCTCCAGAAGAATTATTATGTCATATATTACATACTTATTAATAATATATATTTTTATAATCATCATTGAATGGTGAACGTGAAAATGAATCTCATCATGTCGTGGAGGTGGTAATCCGTACATACGCACGAGTGAATATATCATTTTATTGATGGTGAAATCATATGTAATTGGATGAGATATCATATATATAGAATAAATCACATGTCATATTTATTATTTAAATCATTTATACTCATTATTATACCCATACAAATAATGAAGTGTTTGAATAAAAAACCACACCACGATGCCAATGTGCCTATACTATAGTGGTACAGGATCCTGCTTGGCATCCAAATGACCCAGGATCAAATCTGGATAGGGGAGAATTTCTGGGTTACTATAGCAGTATTGTAGGAGGGGAACTATAGAAATACTGTAGCAGTGGAGGAACTTTAGTAGTGGCAGCACTGTAGCAGTGGAGGGACTGTAGTAGGAGCTGTAGCAGCACGGGTACTGTAGCAGTACTGTTCACCGATGGGTCCTTTGGGATAAAAAATAGGATTTCAAGCCTTGTATTCAGACCAATTTGCCTTGGGACTTTAGTCTATGTAATGGTTCTCCCTCTAACTAGTCTAAAGAGGTCTTTTATTTAAATAATAAATTGAGGCTTCAGCCCCAACTTAAAAAAACTACACCATGACGTGGAGACGATAAGCCTTACGTACGCACGTATGGAGAAATTTTCATTTATAGGATGGATATAATAACAAATATGGTTGTACCATATTTATAATAACATCAAATTATATATAAGGTACTAGAGTTATTATTTTTGTATGAAAAAAAAAGAAATAGGAAGTGTAAGAAGAAAAGAACTTGAAAGAGGGTGGTGAAATTATTACATTTTCTTTGGGTGTTTCCTTTTGAGTTGATCAAAAGGGATTATTAGGTTGGATTTGTGATCAAAATAAGGCCTATAGGTCAAAGAGAGGAAATATGGGAGGAAATTTGGGCTGGTTTTGGGTGAGCCAAATGGATTTGGAGGTGTGATTTTGAGAGAAGGGGAAGTACCCTTTTATAAGAAAGGTGAGCGTCACATTAGGAAAATCTTGAAATATTATTTTATAATAAAATAATTTTCGGTTTATAATGGCTCCAAAATGATTTTTTCTAGGATAAAGTAGGTATGAGTCGAAAAAATCCCAACCAATAGGTTTTATACAAGTTTAGGTTGCCATTTTAACCTTATCTTTTAGATTAAACTCTTAGTTTAATAGTTTAAGTTTTACTGTGTCTTCTTGTATTATTACAGTATATGGTTAATAAACTTAATATAAACTTCCAAGAGAAACCCAAGTGGTTCATTAATGACATATAAAATATTATTTAAGCCCTTTGGTCAAACCTTTGATTTTTAGGAATATTATATCAATTAATAATATAGTATTTGTTTTAAAGAGTAATTTATGTCAATTTTGACACTATTTGGTATTTTGTTTTTGTGAAAGTCATAACAACCTTATCACTTAATTGTTTTCTATAATCAACCCTAACATGTCATATTAACTTATAAAATTAGTGTAATTCATCTGAAGTCTAAATTTATATTTATTTGGATATTTATAATATCAATTATTTTAATATTTCATTAAAAAGGTAATTACTGCATCATCATTGTGTCGTAAATAAATTAAATTATTTAATGTCTAAAAACTATAAATAAAATTACATTATGTAGGAATTTTTTTTATTTTCTAATAAATATTTATAGTCTAATTTATATTGTGTATAACTTTATATTAAAAATGGTTTAATTATTAATCATTGAAGTTAACACTTTTAACTCTTATTTAAATAAAATAATAAGAAATATCCTAATCTAATACAAGTGGAACAAAGGGGATCATATTTTAATCCTATGGTTGTTTTTTGTCGAATTACACTTATCTAATATATAATTAGGACATGTGTTAGGGTAATTATAATATCATTTTTAAACTTAATTACCCTATTTACTTTTAACCGTGGTGAATAAAAGTCAAAAGTTACTACTCACCAAAAATTATTTTCATATTATTGAACCGAATTTTACTTACTGATACCAACCATTTCTCTCATAGTTTTGAAATTCCACTCACAAAAGTGGTAAAATTACATTTTATGCAAATTTGCAAATGCTCCAAGAAGGTGGGTAAAAGATGGTAAAAAAATCAATAAAAATTTATATGTCTAATTTTATTATAAAATGACTCCAATGAATTACATTAAAATTATATAGGTATTATATATATATATTTTTTGAATAAAAATAAATTTAAATAAAATAAATAATTATTTAAATAAAAAGTCGATTTTAAATAATAACACATTGTTTTTCACAATTAATAAAAAATTGATTGTTTTGAGAAAAATACCAAAAATTCACCCCAATATAATTTTGATATTAATTATTCAAAAATGAATTATATTTTACCAAATTCAAAACATATAATTTGCATTAATTAATTTAAAATTAATTCCCCTTGTCAAAGCCAAAAGGTGGGTTTTTAAAAAGTAAAAACTATCAAAAGATTGACATGTGTTTATGTCAAATTTAAATTTAAAATTACTTATAATGACCTAAATTGTATTGAATGATAAAAATATGATCTAATTATAATTCAAAACAATTCAAATGAATAATTTAACACTCTAAATTATTTCTATTTAAAAAGTTGTTTTCAATTAAAACATAGTATTTTTCACTATTCATTAAAATATGAAAGTTATCAGAAAAGTACCAAAAATTTATCCAAACTAAATTTTTATGTCCAAATTCTAATGAAGAATTTAATTTCATTAAATTGAATATATAAAAGTGTCAAATATTTTTTTTAAAAAGGGTTCTCCATTAAATTGCAGTAAAATTTTATTTTTTTGAAAAATTTATCTTTTATCTGAAAAAATGAATTTGTTATTATATTATGTCTAATAAACACATAATATGGATGCTAAAATTATATTTAGTATATAAGATTTAAAATTCATTTAATAGTATTCATAAATATTTTTTGAATGGCTAGTTTGGTAAGTTGTGGTGCACTCGAACTCAGTGTCTCGTGTAGCACAAGCTATTGAATTACTTTAATGAGATAACATACTATGAAATCTTGGGGTGTTACATTATCCCCTAATTCAATAAATTGTTTCCTCACGAGTTAAAATTTTTATTCAAAAATAAATGGTTAAAAATAGAAAAATACCTTTGTGGGAAACCCACATCGGAAATTGGGTTAATAAAATTTAGTCTTAATAAGAGGGAAAGAGAAATGAAAAGGTCAACAAAAAATTATGATCTCAATTAGGAGAACATTGGTGGAAATTAGAGACAAATAATTGGAGTAAAAACGTAAATATTTATACGGAGTGATTGAGGTCATCAATCACAAACAAGTGTAAAATTGAGGTCCTCAAAGCCATCAATCTATGATGATTTAAAATATCATCAGTTCTACAAAATATAAGGTATTATGATAACACTTTTTTGGTTCCTTCCCTAAAGGTTAAGAATAAATTTATTCATAGAATAAGAGGGGAAAAATATATTTGACACGTAGAGTTTCACCCTTCAACTAATTTCTACCACAAACTCATCTTTCACTCCAAATGATAATAGAATTCAAAAATATTATATTTATCCTAATCTTATAGGGTTCCAAAAATAATGAATTTATAATTCATTTTTCAAACTATAAATAAACAACATTATACAAACCAGGACATCATGTATGCCAATGATAGGTGATACACCCATGTCACTCTTCAGTAGTGGGTTCAAGTCTCATGGCCTTGTCGGGCACGATAGGTTGTCGCCCAACCCCCGGGTTGTCCTTTTTATGACAATCCAAAAATAATATAAAGAAATTATTTAACCTTAACAATAATATCCAAAGTCAAACTTAATCGATTACAACCTTTATACTTATCCAAAATACTTCTGTCTAAACTCACAGTCCAAAATTTATATGGAATGTAAGCACAATGATGATCTTTTTCTTCCACATAATAACATGCAAATACCTTCATCATGTATTATTTTAAAACACTAAACAACCCTGAATTACCATAAAACATTATTGATTACATTAATTCTCCCTTATTCCTTATAGAAAACTGGATATACTCCTTCTATCCAAAAATATTGTAAACTCCGATAATGATGGAATATACAAATCATTAATCAGTTTCAAGGTAGTCAAGAATATCTAATACAATTTATCCAAATCAATCATATATTATTCCTAAATCACTACCTCAGTATTAGAACCATATTATGGTTTATCTTTCCCTCAACGATATATTTTCAAAAAAACACGCAATTGAGTCACTTTTCTTGGTTCCACACAATCTCAAGTCCTTAATGAAATAGTATTGAAGTATAATCCTTATATACTGTATAATTATTATAACCAGTACACCGCTGATACAATATTCAAATGACATAAATATTTAATATCAACATAAGAACACTAGTGATTACTCTTCATCTGTGTTAATATCATAACTTGATTATTATCCAACAAAATAATTTGTGGTATACTCTAATGATTTGGACATTGATTCTCATAGTGTCTTAACTCCTTGCAGATGAAGCAGTGTACATTTGAAGCCTTTTTTTACCCTTGAGATAACGTACTTGGTGTCCTTTTTCTCCACACATATAAAGAAATCTCATTCCCTTCAAGCATTTACCAAGGTGATTCTTCCCATAGTTATCACATAGGGGAAAATCCATCTTTCCCCTCTTGTTTTATCCATCTTTCTCTCTTCCATCCATTTCCTATCTTGCTTCCCTACAAATCCATAGGAATCAGAGAATTATTTACATATCTTATTAACACATGATACTATTTCTTCATATAATGAGAATACATGGGAGACTATTTCACTTTTAAATGTTGGCTTAATACAAAGAAAGATATTATCCTTCTTAATATTTTGATCATGCGTATTGCTGGAATACTGATTCCTTCTACTAGGCTCCATTTCTAAACAATGGAATATACAAGATTAGTTTATGAATCACAATGCATTATTCCAAACTTGTAAAATACCTAACTAAATTGAAAAGATTATGCATATAATCTCTAATCATAAAATGTTATCTTTGAGGAAGTATTTACTTTTAAAAACATCATAATGGATTGTAATGAAAATGTGAATTATCCTAAGCATATCCCCCGAGAGTGTCGTAACCAAGAGTGTAGCAAGGCCTGTTGTCATGTACCAGGATACCCTAGGTCAAGCCTGAAACTCCTTGTCAGAGTTTTCACTCCTAGGTACATATTTTCCAGAGCCGCATCTACCTACTCGTATCCAGACATGGATGTATTTCTTGGAAAATACACAAAATCTCTAAATTTACAAAATTGTATGATGTTATTATATACTAATCCTCAAAGTCTATCTTAGGGTAATGTTATCTAATCAGAGTTTATCTAAATCTATTTCCACAGTTGCTGAGAAACTTTCTTTGATACCAACTTTAACACCCCGGCCCCAGAATCCTAGAGTTGGTGCATTATTTTAATACAATGGCATGATTACAAGGAATCATGTCCCAAAAGACCGATCAGTTTAGTAGTCTTGGAAAATAGATTATAAACATGAATGTTACATTAAACATTAGAAAATAAAACACAACATAAATAGTCATTTGAAAATTCCCTTAATCCCCTAGCTTAACCCTTCTTATCAATCAACAAACACTTCTTGGAATCCTGGTAAAATAAAACATAAGAAAGGGGTGATCTCAAATGCTTAGTAAGGATAACAATATAGCGGAAACTTTCACAAGTAAGCATAACAATTTAAGGAAATGTATAAAACTAAAACAAAAGCCTTTTAAACCTAAAATTCAGCATAATATGGAAAAGATAAATCAAATAATTCCATTTATTTATTCACATGGATATTCTACTAGTTGAATAATCACATGTAATATCAATAGCTAATGTCATAATGAGAGAATGCATAATGCCAAACTTCATAACCACATAGTCAAGGCCTTGTTCCAAGAATACAAATAATATTTTGTCAAGGCCTTATTCCAAGATACTAGTTTGTCTCATGAGACCTACCGATTCATAGAGGAGCTATAGCGGGATCCACCCTTCACTTAATAAGTCGAATGCATTCCTCATATGAAAAGGATTAAACATAAAAAAAACATTCATATTAAAACTAGCTTACAAAATGTCAATATTTTATCCATAAACCATGAATGGTATAAAAATAACACATCCACATTCAAACATATCACAAAACCTTCAATACAATATGGAATATTTTTATCATAATAAATCATCCTCGATTAAGAATAATATCCAGTAAAGGATGTTGACATAGTTGAAAATGATCAGAAAAACTCTTTGAGAGAAATATTCTTTTTTCATGAAATCATTTTAAAAGTCACACAATTTATAAAGGAAGTCATTTAAAAGATATTTTTTAATAAAAGATTCCCATACCACATTGAAACTTTTGAAAGGAATTAACATTTTAAAATATTCATGCCCATATAAATAAATCCTTAAAATCATTTTGAAAACATGGACATTAATGAGAAAGGTTTAGAAGAATAAATCCTTAAAAAATTTAAAACGATTTTTTAGTTTAAGAGTCCCTTATAAATATTCCTTTTGAAAAATATTTTATGAAACATGGATATGGATAATAAATATTACCCAATAAAAACTTACTCATAAACAATCTCAGATAATATTGAGGTTGAGGAATTAACCCTTACCTTGCACTTTCCTTTGATCGAGGGTACGTTTAACCTCCCATATAATGACCATAGTATTTAATTAAGTTATACCAAAACCCTATTCATATTTATTATATCATACATGATTCATTTATGACTTTATACTACCCATTTAATAATGATTTCCACGTTAAATTAACATTTCAGGTAGTAATCGCTTTCTTTATCGTACGTGTTTTAACTTGTTATTCTTGATCGTATCATTTAGATCATGATTTAAATAATAATAGAATATAAACCTTAATTTATATATCATATATATTTAAAATATAAATATTTATAATAGATAGATATATGAAATGGAAGACACCATTTATAGAGACGGTAGGCCGTACATATTCATAAACACGGTTTCTGTTTTGATATCATATTAAACGGAAGTAAGTGAATAAGATATATGTAAGTATATATGTACATACATACATACATACATACATACATACATACATACATACATACATACATACATACATACATACATACATACATACATACATACATACATACATACATACATACATACATACATACATACATACATACATACATACATACATACATACATACATACATACATACATACATACATACATACATACATACATACATACATACATACATACATACATACATACATACATACATACATACATACATACATACATACATACATACATACATACATACATACATACATACATACATACATACATACATACATACATACATACATACATACATACATACATACATACATACATACATACATACATACATACATACATACATACATACATACATACATACATACATACATACATACATACATACATACATACATACATACATACATACATACATACATACATACATACATACATACATACATACATACATACATACATACATACATACATACATACATACATACATACATACATACATACATACATACATACATACATACATACATACATACATACATACATACATACATACATACATACATACATACATACATACATACATACATACATACATACATACATACATACATACATACATACATACATACATACATACATACATACATACATACATATATTTAGTATCATTACTAAGTCATATATTACATACTTATTAATAATATATATTTTTATAATCATCGTTTAATGGTGAATGTGGAAATGAATCTCATCACGTCGTGGAGATGGTAATCCGTATATAGGCATGAGCGACAATATCATTATATTGATGGTGAAATAGTATGTAATTGGATGGTATATCATATATATAGAATATTTAACATGTTATATTTATTATTTACATTAGTTACATTCATTATTATACCCATCCAAATAATGAAGTGTTTGAATAAAAAACCACCCCACGACGTGGAGACGGTAAGCCGTACATACGCACGTATGGTGACTTTGTCATTTATAGGATGTATAGAATAATGAATATGGTTGTACCATATTTATAATAACATCACAGTATGTAGAAGGTACTAGAAATATTATTTTGGTATGGAAACAACAAAGAAAGAGTAAGTGTAAGAAGAAAAGAACTTGAAAGAGGGTGGTGAAATTATTACCTCTTCTTCGGGAGTTTCCTTTTGAGTTGATAAAAAGGGCTCCATAGGTTGGATTTATGATCAAAGTAAGGTATCTAAGTCAAGGGTAGGAAAGTTGGGAGGATATTTGGGCTGGGTTTGGCTAAGCAAAATGGATTTGGAGGTGTGATTTTGAGAGATGGGGAAGTACCCTTTTATAAGAGAGGTGAGGGTTACTTTAGAAAAAACTTGAAATATTATGTTATAATAAAATCATTATCGGTTTCTAATGGCTCCAAAATGATTTATTTTCTCAGATATGGTGGGTATGGGTCGAAAACCTCGCAACCAATAGGTTTTATAAAATTTCAGATTACCATTTTAACCTTATCCATTAGATTTAACTCTTTGTTAAATAGTTTAACTTTTACCATGTCTTCTTGTATTATTACATTATATGGTTAATAAACATACTCTAAACTTACATGAAAAACACAAGTGGTTCATTAATGACATATATAATATTATATAAGCCCTTTGGGTGAACCTTATATTTTTAGGAATATTATATCAACCAATAATATAGTATATGTTTTAAAAATTAATTTATGTCAATTTTGACACTATTTGGTATTTTGTTTTTGTGAAAGTCATAACAACCTTATCAATTAGAAAATATTTCTCTAATAACCCCTAAAAAGTCATATTAACCTATAGAATTAGTGTAATTTATCATAAGTATCAATTTACATTTATTTGGATATTTATAATATCAATTATTTTAATATTTCATTAATAAGGTAATTACTGCATCATCATTGTGTCATATATAAATTAAATTATTTAATGTATAAAAATTATAAATAAAATACCATTATGTTGGAAATAATTTTATCTTTCTAATGAATATTTATAGTTGAATTTATATTGTGTGTAACTTTATATTAAATATGGTTTAGTTATTAAACATTGAATTTGACACTTTTAACTCTTCTTTAAATAAAATAATAATAAATGTCCTAATCTCATCCAAGTGGAAAAAAGAGGATCATATTTTATTCCTAAGGATGTTTTTGGTCAAATTAAACTTATCAAATATAATTAGGACATGTTTTAGGGTAATTATAATATCATTTTTACCCATAAGTACCCTATTTATTTTTAACCGTGGTAAATAAAAGTCAAAAGTTACTATTCAAAAAAAATTATTTTCATCTTGATGAACTACATTTTATTTACTTATATCAACTGTGTTTCTCAGATTTTTTAAATTCAACTCACAGAAGCAGAAAAATTATGTTTTATGCAAATTTGTAAATGCTCCTAGAAGGTGGGTAAAATACGGTAAAAAGTTCAATAAAAATTTATAAATATAATTTTATTATAAAATGACTCCAATTAATTACATTGAAATTATATAGGTATTATATATCTATATTTAAATAAAATAAATTTAAATAAAATAAATAATTATTTAAATAAAAATTCGATTTTAAACAATAACACAGTGTTTTTCACTATGCATCAAAAATTGAATGGTTTCAGAAAAATACCCAAAATTCACCCTAAGATAAATTTTATATTCCAAATTCAAAAATGAATTATATTTTACCAAATTAAAAACATATAATTTTCATTAATTAATTTAAAATTAATTCCCGCTGTCAAAGCCAAAAAGCGGGGTTTTGAAAAGTAAAAACTATCAAAAGATTGATATGTGTTTATGTAAAATTTATCTGTGAAATTAATTATAATCACCTAAATTTTATTAAATTATAAAAATATAATCTAAATATACATCAAAACAATTCAAATTCATAAATTAACACTACAAATTATTGCAATTAAAAAAGTGGTTTTCAATTAAAACATAGTATTTTCCACTATTCATCAAAATATGAAAGTTATCAGAAAAGTAAATTTTTTTTACCCAAACTAAATTTGTATGTCCTAATTATAAATAAGAATTTAATTTCATTAAATTGAATATATAAAAGTGTCAAATATTGGTTTTAAAAAGGGTTCACAATAAAAAGGCGAAAAATTTGCATTTTTTTTGAAAAATACTTCTTTTATCTAAAAAAATGAATTTATTATTATATTATGTCTAAGAAAAACATAATATGGATGTTAAAATTATATTGAGTATATAAGATTCAAAATGCAGTTAATACTATTCATAACTGTTTTTTGAATGACTAGTTTGGTATGTTGTGGTGCGCTCGAACTCAGTGTCGCATGTAGTGAAAGCTATTGAATTACATTAATGAGATAACATACTATGAATTCTTGGGGTGTTACACTCAGAAGAAAACAACATAAACAAAAGTTCTAGAACAATAATTATTTTAATAGTTCATAAGAACAAAAAAGGGTTTATAAAAAAGTTCAACCAAAGAGGCTACCCACAAGAAGAGGAAATAACCCCCTTGGGAAGTACCCAAAACCAAATTCAAACCTCCATTACCTATAGGTTAGTCAAAACCACACATATACACTCAAGAATAAAATACAAAATGCTCAAATAAAATAATTCAAGAAATAATTCACCAATAATATTTCATAATTTCAATAGGAATATAATTATTTGGGCTCTATCTAATTCAAAAAACATGTGTACATAGAATGTGAACCTATGTGCCTATCATGTTGCATGAACAAAAACAAAATCCCATAAATCGAAACATCAACATCATGTGCATCACCCATGGTGAATATAATCAATGGAAACATCATACAATACAAAACTTAAATTACAACTTTATAGAAACTTGAAGGTCCACTATAGAGTACTAGATAGGCCCTCACATAGTTCCCTACCCAAGTTTTAACCATCCTATCTCATGTATACCTTGTTCCAAATCTAGGAAAATATAAAAAAGAGGTTAGGAAACATGGCGCTCTGAAACCATTTTTAACACTCCAACCCGAACCACTAGGTTCGAGCCGAGGTTCCACATGACCTCATGCATGCCTCCCCATACACAAGAGGTAACCAAATAGCATTGATGTCCTATGGAATGGTGTGGGGAGACTATTTAATTAGTACAAGGTAACATCAGAGTATGATAAATGAAGTGATAACAAATAAATCAATAAATAATAAATAAACAAATAACTATCAGAGTACTAGAAAATACAAATAAACACATCCTAGATAGCAATAATATGAAATTTAAAGAAAATAAAAAATATAAACAAAAGGATCCAATGCACAAATAATCTAATAAAAAAGGATAAAATTATCTTTTGAGGTCCATCCATCATTATATAAATAATCCTCCTTATTTTTTCAACCATCTATCATAGGCCCCTTTCCATTTTCCAAATACTTAAGCATGAATTATATAAACACATAGAAATAGATGATTAGTGTGTGAGAATAAAACTCAGTAGGGAACCACTGACTAACCTTAATATAAGTTCATAGGAGTTATAGGTGTATTCCATGAAAGTCCACAGAGTACAAATATAAATAATAATATATCATGTAAGTACAAACATATATTGGTCCCTCAGAAATTGTCTCTACCTAATTTAGAACCATGCTAGAAATACCGATAATCATCCACCTGACACATCCCACTCAATGGGATAGTCTAAAAACATGACTGATATATCCCCTTAGAGGTATATTTTAAATCACATCAATCATACATATGACACATCCCCCTGAAGGGGAATAATCCATGGGCTCAACCATCACACATGACCATAAGAAAAAATTAACAGCCGAATGTGATACAAGATAAAAATGATAGATCAATTTCACATCAAATAAGCAAGTATCACAACTTGATTAATCCACATTTGAATAACACAATTATAGGTCTCATAAGGATACACATGCGCACCTCATGTGATCAATAATTAAACACAAATATTTTAGGGCTATAGACTCATTCCAATAATCATGCCAATATATCATATAAAACACATGAAAAATTCAAGGGATTCCTACCTTAGGTGAAATAACGATGATCAAGGCATGGTTCACTGCCTATGTTTTGAAAAACTGCCAGATTCTAGAAGCATTCTAGGTTTGAAATATTTAGAACTCTATGATTTAATTAGAAGGGGGAAACAAACCCATAAAGGTTGTGATATGATTAAATTACACAAGAATATCTCTTTCAAAAAATAGTATCATTATAATAATTATATAGAAAACAAATCCTTGAATCTAAAATCCATTTATATCAAAGATCATCAAAACCCTCATTAGGTCATTCCAAAAACCTTATATATGACCATGAAATCAAATATGTAATTGATTTTGATCAAGGGGAAGAAGAGATATCATGGTTAAAGAATAACTTATTGGATTGGACGTGCAAGATCAAATGATGTTTAGGCATCAAAGAGAGGAGAATGCAGGATTTTAGAGAGCTTAAAATTGCTAGAGAGAGCCTAGGGTTTGGATCAATAGAAAAATAAGTAAATGAGAAAGGAAAATTTTGCTGGGTCATTTAATTTGGTGTAATATAATAAACTTAGGATTTTTATTATTGATTCACATTGTGAAACTTTGTGAAATTTGATACACTGAAAATTTTACCACCTTATCTTAAAATCCCCAAAACCCTATTCACATATTGAATTTCTATTCATGTCATGAACAAATTTCATGTCCTAAATTCATGTTCATGGTTTTGGGCCAGGATCCCTTCATGTCTTGAATATCAATTCATGGAATGAACCAGTCTTGTAGCCAAATTCTATCTTTTGGGCCATTTACTTCTACAAATACACCTAATAAGTCTCAAATCATTTAACTACACCCTTTTAGATGTGAAAAAACTTAAAACAAGACATACCTTGAGATTAAGTATGTTACAATGAACATTGTTATAATAATAAAATTAAACAATATAAATAACATTGAAATTTAATGAATGAAATATCTATAAAACTATGTAAAAATTATGTGAATTAAATGTGTAGGATTTTTGGTTCATATATAGGGTAGTAAAAAGAAATATTTCCATTCTAATGGTTAAGGTATCAATTGTAAAAATGGAAATTAGAATAATAACATGATAATTGTTATAGTAATTTTTATGTTATAAAAAACTAATGAAATTAATATATAAGTAAATAAATATCAATATAAAATATCCAAATACCAAAAATAAATGTTTAATGTAATAATTATAAATTTTAATTCATCATATTTAATTAAATTAATTTATTTTTTAATAATATATTTTATCTTTATTCGTTAAACCTTAGTATCTTTTATATAATTTTAACATTGAATATACCATGTTTATAAATTTAATTTGATGAAATTAATTATCAATTTTAAATCAATATTTAAAAAAATTAGTCAAGAGTGATTTTTACTATTTAAAAAAAAAATTAAATTTGGAGTGAGTAGTAAAAATAAGTTTTTCCTTGAAGATATATTTTATATCATAATATTCAAGTGATAATAACATAATTATTTCCATATTGTTCTCCATAACCTAAAATGTTTTGAATTATTTAATTAATGTTTCAATAAATAATTATTTCAATTTCAGAACTTATAAAGTAAATTTCAAATATATACTCTTTGTAGCCTTTGAAAAACAATTTATTTAGGTATAAAGAGATTTTCCATATACAAAATGAAATAAAATATTGGATTTTATCCTTTGAAGATTGAAACCTAAAAAAAAATTATTTAATTTTCAAATAACATAAGAAAAAATCATGTGTAAATAATTTTAAATAAATTTTCTACATGGTTGTTTTCCAAATCCAATATTAAAAAAATATTGTACAATTTCCTAGAATCACATATAAATGCCCACATTTTTAAATCCATAATCCTCACAAAAAATCTAAATTTTATCCTATGTTCTTACTAGAAATAACTCTTATTCAGTTACTTATCAAATATTTAGAAATTTATAAGTCTTTAAGGGATATTTTTGATGATAGGAAACTCTAAGATTTGTAATGTTTACATCCAACCCTATTTTTTATTTTGGAATTATTTTTTAATATCCCTTTTAAATTTTAATTTTTTTAAATTATTTTTATATCAATTGTGATGATATCCATTTCTTTATTATTCTAATTTAATACCAAATTAATTTCTATATACTTAATTAATAAAACAATAATTTATCCATCACAATCATTATTTTATCTCCCAAGGTAGGGATATATTGAACTTATAGTTTAGGGAGGAAATTATTGGTGAGTGGTGGTTCACTTAGCCTATGTAGTTTTCTATAGTAAGATCACATGTATTATTCCTTCTCTATAAAGGTTGTGGAAGGATACAATATTTGGTTTCTCTTTTATAAGTGATATATTTATTTTTTACATTGATAGTCCATTTATACAAATTTTTTTAAAATATTTAATACCATGTAATAAAAATTATAAATGCCCGAGAATTAATTATTTTGATTGAATTGTATTCACATGGATACCCAATCCATTTGATTCTAAAGGAAAAAACTATTTTTTTGATTGTGCACCCCTTTATTGTATATGAACAAAAATATAATGAAAATCATTTAATATTAAGACATTTATTGAGATATTATTGATTATTAAATATGATGATATATATTCATTATGTAATTTATCCCCATATATGAATAAATGTGTTGGATTATTTATGTGGAAGGTGGGTCCCAAAATTATATAGCCCCTCAGTGTACCAATAGCACTCACTATGTTACTATTGGAACTAGTTAACAATTGTTGGTTAATTTATTATATTGTTATTAAACCTTGATTTTTGGTTGTAAAAAGTTATTTCAGAATAATATTTCTCTCCAAAATAGGTTTTGGACTTTTTTAAATTTATCAGGAGAAATATTAAAAATTATGGATCAATACAAGATTGAAATATTTTTTTAAGGGAAAAAAATGAATGGGATGAATCTATATAGGTGATATTTGGGGTTTAATCTAGTGATATATGATTCAATTGTAAGTAAATCTAGCTATGTAAGTTTCATAAATAGTTTAAAAATGTCACAAATTATTAAATATGAATTTTAACTAGCCACATGTTTTTGAATGAATTGTTTATTGTTCATATATGATTGATTTAGAGTAACATATGGTCGAACAATGAATTTAACTACTCAAGTATGTGATACCTTTGGATAAATAATATTGACATGAATATCTCATCACTAACATATGAGTAATACGATTGTAGAATTTAAGTATGTGTAAAATAAATTAATTAAAGGTTATTTTACAAAATATTATTGAATTATTTTTTAGAGGTAAAAATGAATAAAAATCCTGATATATTTAAAGATATATTTTTTGATTATTGTAGAAGAATTTTTAAGGATATTATATTACATATTTTAGTTTGAATATGTAAATAATGTAGGTTAATTTTAAATATATGACCTTAGTAGATTTTATACATGATATTATTCCTATATTTTTTAGAAAAATACCAAGTTAACATATTTGACATGTGAAGACAAAGTTAGAGAGAATAGATTATATTTTTTCTAAAAAAAGACATAGAAGGGGGAAGAGTTTTTTTTCATACTTTGATTAACTCCCTTCTCAGGGTATTATTTGAAACTATAGACCTAATAAGTTGTTTTAATGCCTTGATGTTTTATCTTTATGTATCTATCAAATATTGATTGTTCATTCCATATATAATATAATAAATTCAAAAGGAGTTATAATATTTGATGGGATTAACTATTAAATATCTAAAAAATAGTATAAATCATCATATATGATCTTTTTGACATGATGTTTATGAAAATTATATTAATAATATTTAAATTTGATACCCCACTAAAATGATTTTGACCGAATTGGTTAACATGATGTTGAATGAAGATGAAAATATATAAAATGATTTAGTTGGAGCTCTCTGAAATAAAATATAAAAAAATTCATTTAAATTAATGTTGGAAAAAATTTCAATAATATATGGGGGAGATAAAATAGTAAAATAAGAAAAAGATCACTTATTAAGAAATAAATTTAAATATTTCAAGATGATTCCAAATGAGAGTGTGAATGAAATTTATAATAGAATAATTGATTTGGTTAAAATATTTATTGTTCTTTGATAGAAAATTAAAGACATTAATATTATGAAAAATGTATAAAGAAAATTGACACTATTGTATAATGAAAAGGATGAAAATATTGAAGATCATGACATTAATCTAGTTTCACTTGATGATTTTCAATGATAACTGGTAGTTTATAAGATAAGTGTAATGTATAGAGGATGTTTTTCTTAGAAAAAATGATATAGATTATGAAGATATTATAAACATTTGATTTAAAAAATAAAATGATGGGGAGAATTTTGATGGTGATTTCATTTTATTATATCTAGTATGGTTAAAAGAGAAAAATTAAGAGTTGAAGTTATGTTAATTTTTCATGTTTTAAATGTGGTAATGTTAGAAATATTGATTCTCGGTTTCCACAAATCTTTGAAGTAGAATTTTTATAATTTTATAACTTAAGAGAAATATTAAAAATATTTAGACAAAAAAATTGGTTTTAATTGAAAAGGGAAAAATGAAAATTTCATAGAAGATTTCTTAAAATATAGGTAAATGATAATGAATATCCTTATGAAGAACAAACAACTAAATTTCAATATGATTAATTGGAAGTTATGGTTGTAGTTAATGAATATGGTGTTGAATAACAATAAGGTGTTTTTGATTTAAATGGTGACTTCAAATATGAAATTATGAAATTAGATTCTCAGAATAATATGAATAAAAAAAATTTGAAATCTGTTAAAAGAATCAAGTGAATATGTTGATAAACCTAAAGAAAAAATCACAAAACAAGAATAGTTTATTAAAGAAAAATATACTTGTCAAGAAAATATAGAAGAACCGGTTGTTATGTAACTAAAAGTGGAATAATAATCCATGATCATTTACGAACTTAATAATTTCTTTAAGTATAAATAATTAAATAATTATCTTCTAGAAGGATGAGTTATAACTATGAACTGTAATTTTTGACCACGAATTAATTTTTGTTATATAGGGAATAAATATACAAACCGTGGCATGTTTTTTATGAATGGAAAATTTTGAAGAAGATTTAAAAGTGGTGAATAATGATATGAGAATGAAAAATATAATTATCATGATTATTTTTTGGAATTTATAATCAATAAAGTCATAAAAATACACTAAAAATAATGCTAAAATACCAAGTTTTAAAGAATATAACAATATAAAAACTAGATATAATTTTATGAATAAAATTCTAATAATTTGTAAAACATATGGAATTGTTTTAGAAGATATTGAGAGAAATGCTGTAAATATTTTTACCCTAGTTAAATTCCAATTTTTTGACTATCTTGATCAAAAAACGATATATTATAGTTAATAATAGAGTTATTTTAAATTTTAAATTATTAGGGGTTAAAAGATGAGATTAAAATTAAAATTAATGCATCATTTTAAAGACATTTCTTTATCAATTATAAGTATGGATGTAAAGAATTCAATTATAGAAGTAAAATATGAGATTAAGAAACTAGGAAAAAATCTATAAGAATTTAAAGGTGTATACTAAGATCATTTCATTGAAAATTACATATTTATTCTTGGAGGAAGATAGTGGTAATTCTAAAAATGTTATGAAAAGTACTAGACGTACACAAAATAAGAAACTATTTCATGGAGACATATGATGAAATAAGAAAAAAATAATATAATATAGGTTACAATAAATGAATGAAAAAATAATAAAACATGAATACTGAATAGTGGATATCCATCAAATTTTATTTAAAATTAAGAGTTTATAAAAAATGTAAAAAATAATTTCAATGGAACTGTCATATTTAGAAATGATGAGGCCTTAAAATCAGAAGAATTTTATAAGTATAGATTGTGGAAGAATAGATAATGACTGATGATGTTTTAATTATTGACAAACTAAAATAAAATCTTTTAATTGTGATATATTCTATAACTCGGTCTCGGAAGTTGAGTTTAAATTTATTGTATTTTAAATTAAAATAAAGGTTAAAAGGATATATTATATAAGGAATAAGACCACATGGTATTATTTTTAGAGATTATAAGAAGTTAAATACATTATTTTTGGTCACCGGTGAAGAAAATATCTTGTGAAATATAATATTAAGTCACATTCACTATAAAAATATTCATAAAAAATCAATATTAAAATATTTAATTGATATAATAGTTTTGAAATAACTAATAGATATAACTTGATATTCTTTTATAGACTTAACTTAAGAGAGACCTATACATACCTAATAAGAATTTGGTTGAATGTTTTATTGGTAATTTACATAGTGATGTTTGTGTTCTTATAACCCAAAATAGGACATAAGGTGAGAGATATCTAATATTTTATGTTTATTATTATAGTAGGATTATATGTATTATTGTCTTACATTTAATGAATTAAGTGATAAGCTTCATTAAAAAATATAAATTATTATTTAGAAATTAGTATAAAATAAGTATGAAGACCTTATAATATTATAATTTAATTAAATTAAATTCAATTAAAGTATATAATTAGCTTGATAAAAATTGAGTAATGAATTAAGTGTGACATGTAAGGACTCCATATCAAAATTAAGTGATTGAAATGAGAAATATGATTGTGAATACTAAGGAAAAACATTATTAACTTAAAGTGGTATATCAATGAGTTATTATAAGAATATTATGAAAGTTTTTGTTTATAATCTTAGTATAGTTATAATCTATCCTAGAAAGGTTGTTAAGTTTTTCAATTATGGCATATAATGAAATAAAATCCTAAAAAATTTAGAGTCTTTGGTAGAAAGTATTTCATTATAAATGAAGAAAATAATCAGGGAATGTTTGTTGATTCTATAGATGAAGGAATATTTCTATGTTATCTAATGAAATATAAGGTATACCATGTCTCCAATATAGATTTCAATATTATTTACTAAGAATATAAAAATCAATCTTGGATAACTTGGTCTCAATTAACTCAATTGAATGAAATTAAAAAAGATTTTGATAAACAATAACATAAAAATTAAGAAAAAGATTCTAAATCTATGATAAAATATGAGGAAAAGAATTATAAAGGAACTATTTCGGTTGGGAATAAAATTATAAGAAATTAAATAGATGAAACAAATTTTTTTTGTGATGAAAATACACTTATTCATGACCAAAGAATAAAAAATGTTGGGGTAACTACTATGACACCCCATGATTTTAAAGTAGAAACATCATGTTAGATAACATATATGACACATAACACACAATATTATAAAATAATGGAACAAACTAAGACTTTATGATATATTTATTTTTTTAAAAATTCAATCTCTTTAATAGATTTTGATACACGCAACACCGGGTTCAAATGAAACCATATACTCTATTAAAATATTATTATTTGAGCATGACCGTTATAACCTAGCCATCATGTTGGAAGGTATTAT
Organism: Viscum album; assembly: GCA_963277665.1. Taxonomy (NCBI): domain Eukaryota; kingdom Viridiplantae; phylum Streptophyta; class Magnoliopsida; order Santalales; family Viscaceae; genus Viscum; species Viscum album. The sequence goes on along the minus strand of OY728134.1, from coordinate 594,655,242 downwards.
TTGTACTAACTATATTTTTAAAATTATATGGTTTACACATGTATAAAATAAATTCAATGATTAACTGTTGATTGGAAATAATATAAGAATCATTTTAAATAAAAAGAAATGTTTTCTGAAAAACTATAGCATCTAAAAGGCAGCATAGTCATGCTTAACACTCATAATTTAAAAATAATTTTTTACACTTTTATAAAATTTATTTTACAAAACTAACTTCATTTAATAAATCAACATATCAAAATTATCTTTGGATTAATTTTTGGGATTTTTATAAAATGTTTCATTTTTTAATGAATAGTAAAAAATATAGATTTTTATTAAAATATTTCTTTTTGTTCAAATAATTTACAAGCCATATTTTATTTTAATTTATTTTTAGAAGTAAAATTAGTTCAATTATATATTTATTAATCCAAATTTGTTCATTGGAATCAATTTCATATAGAATTTTTGTATACAAATTTTATAATCTTTTGAAATTTGTTATTTTGGAAAACAATATTTTACATGACTACGAGTTTAATTTTAAATTATAATTTTCCACTTTTTTGAGTTTAATTTGAGAAAATGGATTCCATATTTTGAATAAGAATAATTTATACTATCTAATAATTTCATCTTAATTTTTTAACCATATTGAATAATGAAAATAATAATTTGTTTTATCGAGGTTGAGGTAAAAATGAGTTTAGTGGGGTATTAAAATTAAAGGATAAGGGTTAAAAATGTTCCAAAACATGAATAATTTATATTTTATGGTCATATTTTGACCTTATATAATCTATTTGTTTTCGAAATATTTCATTTTGATCCTTCTTTCATGATAAAAATGTGGGTTTAATTCTATATTTTCAAAAATACCATCTGAATCCTCTCCCCCACTTATAAATGGCCACCCCTATCCTATCATTTACACAATCACATTACCAAATTGGTGAAGGAACTAAAAACACCCTGATAGAGGAGGGGTGAATCAGGGTGTCAAATTTTTCTTTTTAAAAATTTGGATCTTGTTCCCGTGTTAGTAGAAACTTGTTAAATCGGTCACTCAAAAGAAGGTAAAGAGATGAAAAAACACTTTTACTTGGCTCACTGCAAAGAGATACGTCCAAGGAGAATAAAACAATAGTGTGCTGGTCATATATAAATCCACTAATCTTCACTAATTTATGGATTATAAGGTTCGGTCACAGTCACTCTGTGCTAGGAACACTGCCTTTACAATGGTTCAGGGAAAACTCACTACCTCCCTCGAATCACTTCCATCGACTCCCCCTTGATCACTGCCTTGAGAGAAGTCTAACTTATTTTTTTTACTTGAAGGTCTCTTCAATATATTTTTATTAAAGTATTCATCTCTGTTCAAAATGAGACACTTCTTACATCGAAGTCCTGAATTGATGCACTTGAAGGCACTGATCACACAAACCAGATATCCAAAATCCTGTCAGAAGCATAACACTACACTTTCGCATAGTAACTCAACTTGTAGGAAAGATTTGGGAATTGCCATGAAATATGACTTTCAAGCAATCCCTACTTTCCATGCAACCGTTATCTTTCATGCAAATACACCAAAGGGTTCACTTGGTCTTTTCAGACTAAAAGAACACCTGGCATGCAATATTAAATCTCTGTAATTATTCTTCATGAAAATATTTTGCTTATCAGAGCAACCATATTTTCATTGGAAAATTCTTAAATTCTTTCACGGGGTAGCCACCTATTTATAGGCCTTGATGACCCTGTGTTCAAGTTTCCGACATGCCTTTGTTAGTGTGCACAAGATTCTTATTGAGCATGCAAAACCCATTTTGACGTCGCATTGGGCATGTAGTATTCTTCCATGGAACCTCTTCTTTCACACACATTTAAGACTTGCACCCAATTATTGCCTATTCCATATTTTAGTGAATTGATCCCAAATTAAGACTTTCATTCATGTTTCTAAACACCCTTAAATCTTGCGTGCAACTCCAAACACAAACCATTCTCCATTTCCAGAGTATAATGACCATGGTTCCAACATTTGGTATGCCTAATACCTACCCAAGTCACTTACATACTTACCTTATCTCATATTAGAGTATTTTTTGGGTCAAAAATACAATATATAAATGATTTTAATACAATCCAAAATAAGTTATCTGAATAAGTTATAATATCATTAACTAATCATTATATTTTATTTCTTCCTCCACCTCCTTAAATTATTATTAAACCATGATTATAAAATAACCTATGTATATTAAATACAGTAAGATGCTTTAATTTTAATTTCATGATCGAAAAATATCTATTACACCCTCAAATAGGAAAAAAATCATTGATTGTGTATACAATGGATTTTAAGGCTTCCTAATTGCCTCAGAGTGGCCTCTTTCCCTTCTCTTGCGTATTTATGGTTTCTCTCGAAAATTTACTTCCTTCCTCCTTCCGACCGGGATCTGCCCACGGTGGTTGTGGTTCTACTCGGCATGGGAATCATTGCTTATGCGGTGGCATCAACTCTCGGTGGAGCTTTGGTGGATGGGTTAGTGCGATACCAACGACATGCCTCGGTCTAGGTCACCACTTCTCCAAGGGGCTTCATTTCTTATGCGTCGGCATTGGATCTCGGTGGAGCTTTTGCGGACAACTCGTCGCAGGACCGATGACATGCCACAGTCGGCGTCACCTCTTCTCGGTGGGGCTTTGGTGTTTGGTGCCTACTCTTCTTGGTAGTTCTTTAGCAGTTAGGACGGATTGTCCCCATTTTGGTGTTTGGTGTCACCATTTCTAGGAATTCCTTTGGCGGTCTTCCTGGAATGTGGCTTGGGGCCAGATCCGTAGTGTTACGGGTGGTGGAGGTTTTTCGGTCTCAAATATTGTGAGTTTTGAAAGTTTGTTTATTTAGTGATATTGGGATTTTGTTCTCTCGCTATATCTGGTTTGTGTCTATCCTAGTTCAACATCAATTGGCATTTTTTTCACTCCTTATCACTGTAAAGCTTATGCTAGTACCTAGTAAGGGTGCATCGTGATTTTGATCAGAGTAGATACATGCCTAGAGTGGCATTTATATTTCGGGAAGATTCATATGTGCTTATGAGTGGAATTATCTCAGTGCGGGGTTGGGTCCTCATGTCCAAGGTGATGATGGCTTGACCTTGTGTTTTTTGAACTGTCTTTCAGGATTTTGTGTCTATGGTGGTGGGAGTGTCCTGAGTAGGATAGTGGGGTTGGTGAAGGATGGTATATGTTTTAGGTTGATTGGTTTTGTGTTGTCAGAATGGTGGAAGGGTTTGTGAGACCTGTTGGTATGGTGTTGAACTTGGACTCAACCACGTGGAGTAGGACCCAAAGGTGTTTCCAGAGATAACTATTCATAATTTCAGTTATTTATGGATTTAGATGTTTTAGAGGGTATGGTGTAAGCCATAGGATCATGCCTATGCTTTGATAAAGGAATCTTGTTTGCTGTTCAGCCTTGCATCGGTGGAGAGCTTTTCATGATCATTAGCTGGGGAGGGGTAGCTCCATGTTGTTAGTTTGGTTCATCTCACCTAACCTTCAGGTTGTGAAATGTTTATGTCAATTATTTCTATTAGGGTTCCCCCCTTCTTCCCTTAAAATAAGTTTTTCTTTAAAATAAATAATTTTAAGGCCTTCAGGACATTGGATAGATGTGTACAATGGACTACTGCCTCAGGAATTGACATAATTGTTTTCCATTATCACTTATCATGACTATATGTAATGATTTATTAAATATTTATATATTATTTATATTATATAATTATACCTATTTAATTATAATATCACATATACCTTCTTACTTTACATTCCATAGAGAATAGGGTAATGTCTCTCATGTGTACGACGGACCACCGCCTCACGAGGCGGCGTGATTCATTTTTCACTTACACTTTACATGTAAGGTAAAAAGAATTAATTAGCTATTTATATAAGATATTAATGAAATATTAGTAATTATTTAAATCAAATATATCATATACTTTATTACATAATCATCCATTGAATAAATGATAATGTCATTCATGTGTATGGTGGACTACTGCCTCACAAAGCACGAGATTCGTTTTTCTCTAAAAGTTTACATGGAAGTTAACAAAAGATAAATATAATGAATATATGTGATATATATTAAATTATATTGATTCTAAAAAAATAATATACAATCCTATTTTTTACACTTTCACCTGTTAATGAAATGATAACATTGCTCGTACATGCATACGACCTATCGTCTCCATAAAGTGAGGAGATTTATTCTCTATGTTCAAAATTAAATAATGATTCTGAAGAAGTTTATAATGAAGAAAATTATATTTATAATATTAATATCATTTTATAAATGATTTAATTATATCCTATGTTTGGGATCTATATTTGTCAAGATAAAAAATGCATTATAAAATAAGGAAATTAACACCCCAATAATAGTGATAATGAATGATTATTAATGAATGGGTAATAATATGTTAAACCTATTCTATTATGGTAATTTTTACACGATGGGATATAGTCAAGCCAGTTATCCTTGAATCATATTTATATCATGTTTTTGTATTGCTGCCACATTTACCATGATCTTATGACACCATGTTCTATATTTTATGATTCTATTACATTAGTCACGAGCCTGATATTTATGATATCATGATATAATTTTTAATACATGTTTTTTCTTTAGAATTTGTATTCTATTACTAGTATTTTTAGCTCACCTCATTTATATATGTATTCCCAAGGTTATCCCATGTCGTTTAGAAGATAAAAAGGATTTAGGATATATTTATGAATAATAAAATAAAAAGTTTTACTTTTAATCTCACTTTGATGTATTACGAACCTAGTTTTCCAAAGACACTAATCCTTTACAATCATTGTGTTGTATTAATGTATATTTATGTTTTGGAATCATGTAATAATTTATATAAGATTACTGGGTCTTCATAAATACTCTATTTTTATAAGTAGATACTAATTCATTTAAAGAGGTAGTAAAGGATATATCATGGGTGAAATCCATGAATAAAGTACTTCATTATATTTAAAATAATAACACAATGGTGCTTGTTGATAGACAAGTTGGGCCAAATAATATTGGAACCAAATCAGTCTTTAAAATTGCTTTGATGTGTAAATTAAAGTAGTATGAATGATATCAAATAATTTTATACAAGGGATATTCTCAAGTTAATAGAATTTTTTTAGAGGTTACATTTTCTACGATGGAAACATTCAAATACATTGTGCAATTTTTATATACTACAATTCAATGAATATATAAAATCATTCAATTGAATATGAAGGCATCATTATTAAATTGTGTTATAGAAGATAAAATATGTACTAAACAACTAAAATTGATTATAAATTTATAATGATAAGGAAATTGTTTTTCCTAAAAAAAGATTATATTGGATGAAATAGGTATCTCAGGATTGAAATTATATAATAGATGCATTTTTTTAAAAGTATAATTTAAAAGAGGATAATTTGATCAAAATCATTTTATGAGAATTATATGTGATGAATAGATTATGATATTATCATATGTTGATCATATTATATTTGGTGGAAAAAACTTAAATCATGTGATAGGTTTGTTGATCTCATAAAGATAGAATTTTAGATGTCCGTGATTGGAAACCTTATATTTTTCCTTGGCCTGTAAGTGAGTCAACATAGTGAGTACACATTTACATAATGATGATTGATAAATTATTGTGTTTGAATTCTAAATGACCTGAAATTATAAATGAAACATTCTTTGATTCATGAGTTTATAGTGATCCTAGAGAATAAAACTTCATGGATGTTAATATAATTATGAGATATGTTTAAAGAACTGGATACTATGGTTTTTGGTATTCATTATATTAGAAACATGGATTAATAAACAACAGTGATTTTTATTGGGTAAGAGATGTGTTATATAGAAAATATATGAGTGGAAGAGAATTTTTATTGGATAAAATTATATAATATGGTTAATAAATAATTTAGAATGTATCTTACTTTTTACTCCCAAAATTAAATATATCTCAACTCATAAGGCTTATACATAGATATTATGGAAATAATAATAAAAGGATTATCTTAGTGAATATAAATATCTTAATATGATGATTTTATATGATAAATGAGTGTTATTAATTTTACAAAAAATATACATTACCACTCAAAACTAATCATAATAGAATCAGATATCATTTAATTAATAGGAAGTTTAAATATAGTGAGTTAAAATTTGAGCATATTGGAAGTAATGGTTATTTGGTTGAAATATTTACAAAAAAACTTGATAAAATATTATTTGAGTATCATAGGTTAAACCTTGGTGTTTAATTGCCTCCCTCATATTGGGAAGATCTAAAAGTAACCCTCTCCCCATTTTTTCTTTATTAACTATCAATTGGTTGTTTGAGTTTTCAATTATGGGGGAGATATAATCCATGTGGTCAGTAACTATAAAAGATAAGAAAAATATATTTTCGATAAATCAAAGGACAATAAAATATGAGCTATGAAAAAAAGAATTGATAAGTTTCATGTTTATTTTTTTCATATTTTTCACATATTGATTTAGCTCAAGTGAGCATAAACTTAATTATGAGGATACCATGTCCCTAGAAAATTAACCCCTAAATACATATATGAATTATTTCCCATTGAATTTTTATACTAAAAGGCTATAATGATGGATTAGATGGAGCGATTTTTTAGGGGGATATGTGCCTTGAATTTTAATTGGAGAATTAATCAGATAGATTTATTTTACACTAGGTTATTTTGAGCTAGAGTTACTAAATAACATTAGGTTTACTAGACAAAAAATAACTTGGTACTAAAAGGGAAAATTCTTTGGTTTAAGAAATAATTAATTTGTTGGAAATGGATGGTAGTATAAATGTTGAAAATTAAATCCAAAGGGGGGATTATTGGAACTAGTGAACAATGGCTGGGTTTTGTGTTATATTTTCTATAAAAATTATTATTTGGTTTCAAGAAGTGTTTAAAAAAAGGTTATTTCTATAAAATATATTTTGGTAGTTTTTGATGATTTATTGGAAAATATGGAAAAGTATATACCTATATAGTATTAAAATGGGATTTGCAAAGGATATATATGAATCAAAAGAATCTATATAGGTGAGGTTTCATGTTTAATCTGGTTGTGTAATATTAATCTCTATTTTCATATGATTTAATAAAAATTAGAACAATCTAGGTAAGGTTGTTCAAGGTCATGAACAGAATAAAAAACATTGAATAAGAACTGTAACATTCTATTTTCATTTAAATTTATGTTTATTCTACTCATGTATGATTTATTTAGTTCTATGTATTATTTAATTTAGAATTAAAATACTAATGTATATAAGACCTTTTCTTTTTGGGGATTGGTCATAACATATCACTACTCTTGTATGAGTTATATATTGTTATAATTTATGAAACTATATAATAAATTAAACCATATTATTTTTTCATAATATTTGATAGGCCCAGCTGAGTGTAATACACCACTGAGCAGGTGGGGTGGGGGTGAGTGGATTCAGTTTTTACTAAAACCAATAACTCTAAAATTACTTTATCATACCAATTAGTGAAAAAGATCTCGATGGTTATAATAGAATAATGATAGATAGACGGATAAAACTGACATTAATGACATAAGGGACAAATACAAGGTTAATTGACTCGTTTTATCAAGTGGTTATTCCCTTATGTGACATGGTTGGGATTAATATAACCATATTCCTATTTTATTATCAATATGGACAATGAAAGGAGTTTCAAGATGGACCTAAACTTTTAAGAATAATAAATAACGACAAGTGTTAACAAGTGTAATGATATTTCCTTCTCCAATCTCAAGTATCTATATAATTTGGATCATGTTTGAAATTCTCAAATATCAACCAAACCCTCATTAGAATTATACCTTGAATTTATGGAATTTTATCCCATGGTTTCTTTATAATCACTCTCTACCTATTCTAGGTGATACCCACTTTTATTTATAGAAAATAGATGAATTTCATCATGACTACTTTCATCATAGTTTGATTTTATGATCTAAAAGATATGGAAAATAATCTTGAAGAATCTTGAACACCATTATCATGTTAAGAACATAACTATGACATGAACACTATATCTACTCATATATAATACTATCTATAGAATACATGTTATGGAACAAATATAATGAAACACTTAAGACACTATTGCAGTAGGTAAACACTATATCCTGATCTATCAAACTATAAATATTCATTACTCATATGTATATTTAATAGCTAAATTTATGAATTTTAGGAATTTATTTTAACAAAATAAACTTCATTTTTAATTTACCATAAATATATTAGATTAAGATGATTTTTTATGTTTTTTTATAAATACCTAGTTTTATGCATCCAAATGTTAAAATTAATTTTCACTACACATATTAATATTATTTGATAAAATAGAATTTATATTTAGAATCAATAAGTTCATATTATATAACTATTATTAGAGTTAGTTCCCTATAAAAAAACTTGTTTAGTAAATGATTACATGTTTTAATGAAGTTTTCTTGTCACATTATTATTGTTTCTATGCATGATTTTTGTCTTTGATAATTTATTAATAATATATGTCACATAGAAAGATTATAGTAGTTCCCCACTGTAATGAGAAACTAGAGGTGCCACGATATTAATCTTGAATCTTTTTCTATGGATGGATGATATTGTTTGATGGGATATAGGCAATAAATAATACATTGATACACAATATCATTGTGTATACCTTGGTAATCTCCAAGATAGAGGGTTATGATAGCAGACCCTTGAAATATAAAATCCACATTCCTATGTGTAATTAGAAATTCTTATATGAGAAAATGTGTAATTATCCTTATTCTTTACAATTATCATTAATAGATATCATAATGCACACACTGTGATGTATTGATGAAAATCACGATGAAATATTTTCACAGCTAGGTATTTTACTTTGGGTGTGTCACGAGTGATATTCTATTAATGGATAACGTGTGAAAGGATTTATCCCTTCTATATTGTATTGGAAGTTGATATATTAGGCCCTTTGATGGAATTGAACTGCCAATATAAATCCATTTCCATGGTATTCGGTGGGTGAGTTCATTTATGAAAATTCAAAGAAATAGAAATCAAGTATATAGGTTTATTTCACCAATATTAAACCTACTTGATTAGATATATAACTATAAATGGATTATATTACATGGTAAGAATTCTTATAATGTTGGCATTTATTGTGAAATTAACTTCTTTTTCTATGGGTTCCTTGGCATGTTGCTAGATGCTAACCTCAGTATTTATGAATTCATGCCTAATTCCACCGAGAAGGAGGCCTAGAGGGTCACATAATAAGTGTATATACAGTCTCAGTTAAATTCAAGTAATGAATTTAATTAGTTATAAAAATTAATATGTTTTCATGTTTGGTTGATCACTATAATATAATCAAAAGTTATCTGAAATAAAAAATTGATTTAAATAATAAATAATAATATATTATATTTAAATATTTTATAATACATAATCTATTATTTTTATCATAGAAATAATGTAGTGAAATTTACCTAATTAAATAAATATTATTCGAGGTCTAGTAAATGTTGACTAGGGAAAGTGCACTACGTTTAATGGTCTAATTATAAATAATTGATATTGATTTATATTCTGAATGAGTTTCACATTTTAAGGGATTGATAATAATAATATTAATGCAAATGGGATCAATTAGGAACATTAAAAATGGTTATGGGATTGTGTGGAATTTTCCAACCCTAAACCAGCCATAAACAATATCTAATTGTATATAAATATATCACATTCCTAAAGTAACATTTTGTGTGTTCATAAAGGATAAGAGTGATATCTAGAGATATATCTAGAGAGATATATCTAGAATGATATCTAGAAATATATCTATAGATATATAACTATATTCATATCTATAGATACATCTAGAAAGATATATCTAGAGATATATATAGATAGATATATCTAGAGATATATATAGATAGATATATCTAGAGATATATATAAATATATATCTAGATAGATGCATCTATAGAGATAACTTGAAAAATATAATTATATATCTCTTCCTCCTTTATCATGTCTCTAAGAGGGAACCAAGAGTTATCCCTCTTTGAGAAGAAATTTTTTGCGGTCAACTACAAACAACACAAGTGATCAGGATAAGCCATTCTAGCAACTGACTATTTGATGACATTGATCAAAGATTGTGGTGCATGTGTGGATCACCTCTACAGGGATTCTTCACTTGAATCTTGTAGAAAAACAATGGTGTGATGGAATTTATTCTATCGAATCCTTAATTAAAGTGGAATTTCATGTTGATCTGATTATTTATCTTCTTATAAATTAATTGTATATTACATTTTAATATCATCTTCCTTTGGTTCTAGTTTATTAATATAGTCCATTAATATACTATTTTCATTAGAGAAGAAATCATGATTATGTAATGAAATGATTATATGTCATTTAAGACTAAAATCTACATTGTTCATACCTTCAATGTATGTTTCTGCTGCATCTAAAACCAATAATTGGCGTTAGAGTGGTCACATGGGTAATTTATAATTATTTATTATTCATTGGTTGATTCCATGAGTTTTTGTTTTATTTTACTTAAAACGATTATTTTTAATAATCTAACATCATCTTCTCTTCTTTTATTCATTATCAATAACAAAATCAGTAACTGGTTAATGATTAAAACTGAATAATCATCTGGACAGTACATAGGGTTCCCCATGTGTTTTGTCTATCATATATACAACATGGGGACTGACATTCTATAGATACAAGTAGAATAAAAGTAAAAACCATGTAAAATACTAAAAAATGTAATGTATGTAGCTGAAAATGGTCAAAACTTTTTATAGAAATAAGAATTAAACATATAATTAAAACTATTTATTATGTGTTTCATGTGTCATTCATTTGATAGTACACACTATTCCATATGATTAAAAATTATATATTAATTTTATTTCTATGTTAAAGTTTTAATGGACACATGAGGTTGGATCTATTTACAATTGTTTACTTCATTATTTTTAAATTAGAGTATTTTTTAAAATTTTATATGATGGTATGTTGAGGGTTATTGGATGTAATTAAGATAAATTGAATTCATTGGATTAATATGTGGTGAATTATATTACTCAAATAAATAATTGATGTAATTGATAAAAATATTGAAATTGTATTATCATTTAATATTGATGTATGGATGATCATGATATTTCACCATAACTTTTTATGTGATTGGTTTATTTTAATTTACTTTCATTAAATTTGTTGGGAAAAATTACTCATGGTAACATTGAATCATTTTTGAGGTAATTGTGTTTGTGAACAAAGTGGGGTTGTTGCTAAAAAAGAGAGTTTCATTGGTAATTTTTGGTATTCTAGATATATTCTTGATAGCCTATGTAGACAAAGAACCATGAAAAAGGAATGGTCGATCTGGAGGTAGTATAAAAAGAATAGATACAAGGTGTTTTTAGTAAAGGAAGGTGCGTGAAAGATCTAGAATGTGCGCAAAAGATTTTTTTTCACACAAGATTGATGGTGATTTGGAAACTTTAATGCAAGGGATGTTTTAAGATCATAATGTAAAAAAATGCCAAAGGCATGAAGTGCATGAAATATGGAGTTTTTTTTGAAGTAATCATGAATGCCCAATGCGATTTCAAATTGGGTTTTGTGCGCACATAGGTAATCTTGCGCGACATGGTGAATCTTCCGTGCAGGGGTTGACGACATCGATAAATAAGGGGTGACCCCCCTCATTCGAGAGAGATCAACACTTAGAGAGTATTCGAGCTTTGGATCACATAATAATTTTAAGAAAAGGGAGTTGTGTGGAAGATTTTGAGTTGTATGCAAGCCAAAGTAGCTGCATGTATGATTTGAGTTGTGCGTCAGGTTGAAGTTGCGTGCAAGGGGTGTTTCACAAAAAAAGTGGAATATTGAATGAAATTCATTAAAGTTTCACACAATATTTAATAAGTGTTGCCTGAAATATTTGAGTTTTCCTAGTAATACATTGGTAAAGTTGTATTCATCAGTGGATAAAAGTGGGACGTCAATAGAGAATCTACACATAGTAGAGGATGCATTCATTTGAGATAATGAGGGGACCTACAAGTCTATAAACTATGAGTGGATATTCTGAAGAAGTAGCGAGCACACTTCTATTGAGAGAGTAGTGAACATTGAAATTATGATCGGTTGTAAACTAGGAGGGACAGTGAGTCCACTCTAAACTTTGTAAAAAATAGTGTGCTTATAGTGGATTTGGCACATCAACACATCACCGGTGTATGCTCCTTGGACGTAGCCGAGTGAGGGTGAACCAAGAAAAATTGTCGTTTCCTGTTCATTCATTAATATTTGTTCATACACTGCAATGGGAAGGAGAGAGAAGAGAGTTTTGTTTAACAACGAAACAAGATCAAAAGGGGAATTTTTTTTAATCTGTCATACCCTGATTCACCCTCTCTAAGGGTACCTAGCCTAGTGGACCTAACAAAATTAAAATGATGACCTGCAATTCATCCCATTCCATTATTATGGAATGGCTAGTGTTAACATAGTTATTTTATATATACTCCCTTTATCAAATCCATTGGATCCCTTAACCTGCATGTGAGTAAGAGATAATGACAGGAGGGAGCTCCTAGGTTTGTGGAGATGGTCTGAGTTAATAAGATGGGGTGAAACCAATCAGGGTGATGAAAAGGAGAAGATGAGGAACACTACAAGATGAACTATGTTACCGTTCAAGGTGTGGTTTTCCCTATGATATAGGGTTATTTTTATCATTATCTAGATAAAATAACCATTAGATAATCTCCTGATCCAAAAACAAATATTTTATTTCTATAAGTTTCTTGTCAAATTATTTATGTTTTTGAATGTTATGAGATATCCTAATAAATGAGATAACAATAATGAAATATGGAATAAAATATAAGCATATTATGCGTAAATATTTTATTATACATGGTTAATCACTAAAGTAAAACCAAATTAATATTAATAAATCGTGTAAAATGTAAACTGGTCTTTATATATAATGGATAAAAATACCTCAACAAAAATATTAATCCCTCATAGCCTTCAACTACATAAGTTAAAAGGACCTCATAGTTCAAAAGTTTTTGACCAAAATAAGTTGTGATACTTTCAATTATCATGTAAATTTTCTGTTTTGAGTTTTGGGCTAAGTTAACTTGGTTTACATGAATGGTTGAATTCCCATGCAAGAATTGGTGTAACTAAGAGGAATGGTTTGAGAAAATAATTAAAACATGATTTCAGGATCATGGAGTCCACTCAACAAATCAAGGAACTACAAGTTAATATAGTTGTAAAGTTATGCTACCTAAAACCCTTTCAAATAGGTTTATGGTCCCAAGTCTAGGTTATGAGAAGGGGGATATGGAACCCTGATTCTAGAATATATAAGTGGAAATATATTTTGAAACTAATAGTGAGGCCCGGTCACACCCCGACCGCGGATGTCCGTAATTGTTCTCCTTTCTTGGTCCCGATTTAAATTTTCCGGAGTTTAATTGCGATTGGCGGTTTCGCGCCGGTGCGCGGTCACCGCATCGTTAGCAGTGACCGTGCGTTCAGCCCGGGTGACAGTGTGTTCACCCGGTGATTTAAATATTATAATTTTTATGTCGGTATTTTATTATTAATACCTTTTTATTTGTGTTCTTATTATTGTATATATGTTTATATATGTTTATATATAGATATGTATAATAATGTGTATATATATATATAGAACTATATATGTATAAATATATAAATATGTGTAACATCTTTAAATTATTTTATAAATTATTATTTTAAATATTTGATCAAAATAATTGTTATTTGAATTAACTAATTTATTATTTATTGTAACTATAAGTTTTATTATTGTTACATAAGTTTTATTTTTATTAATATTATAAGTTTTGTTATTATTATTATAGTGTTATTATTATTATTATTATCACAATTATTTTTATTATTATCTTATCATATATATATATATATATGAACCTAAAGAAACCCTACATCTCGTTTGCGCCGCACTCCCCTCCCTTACTCCCTGGACCATCCGCCGTCGCACACCGTCCCTGGCCTTGGTGTGCGCCACCCTCCCGGCCGACCAGCGGACACGGCGCCCTGCTCCTCTTCGAGCTGCCGATCCTCCTCCCCATTTCCCGTTGCACTGAAACTCCTCTCCCCTGGACTCACCTGGACCGCACCTCCCTGTCCGGCCCTCCCCGTCGCGCCGTCGCCCCCTCCACGGCTAGCCGCCGCCCAGCTCTCCCTCTCCTCCTTCCTCTCAGCCGCACCAGACCGCCGCTCCGCTCCCTGCCGGACCGCCATCCCGGCTCCTTCTCCCCTCTGCACTGTCCTCCTGCACCCGCAGCGCCGGCTCGCTGCCCCGTCATCCCCTTCTCCCTCTCCCCGTTTCTCTTCCGTTCAGCCCAGGCGCAGCCTCCCTCCGCCTTCGCCACACCCAGCAGCAGCCCGCTCCCGACCCGCGCTCCCTGTCACCGGCGCCTCGCCAACCCGCCGAGCCGACCCCTGCTCTTCCCCTGCGTACAGCGCCATCCGCGCCCCCCGGTAGCCGCCGCATCTCCTGCGGGTCCTTTTTCCCCCCTCCGCTGTAAGCTTCTTTATTTATTTTCTTTTTATTATTATTATTACATTTTGTTTTATTTATCATGTTAATAACATTATTATTATCAATGTTATAATATTAATTTTTTTTCTATTATTATTATTGTTGTTATAATATAATTATGTTAATATTATCATCTTATTATTATATTATTATTGTTACAATTATTATTAAATTATCACTTTATTAATATTATCATATTATTAACATCTTATTATTATTATAATTATTATTATCTTTATTGTTAGAATTTATAATTAGTATTATTTTAATTATCATATTATTATTGTTATTATTATTATTATTATTATTATTATATTTGTTATTATTTTAATTATTAACTTATTATTATTATTATTATTATTATTATTATTATTTATTAATTGATTGATTAATTAATTGTCTAATTGTTTACTCAATTAAGTATTTGTTAATTAATCAATTATTTAGTTATTTACTTATTTGTTTATTAATTAATTGATTAATAAATTATTTATTCATTTATTTGTCTATTTATTTATTTATTTAGTTATTGATTGATTCATTTTATTTGTGTATTTGTTAATTAGTTATTTATTTATTTATTCATGTATTTATTATTTATTTACCTATATATATTTATCTTAGTGTTTTTATTTAATTTTAAATAATCCTTTTTCTGTTGCGGGTTGAGTGACGTGCACTTTTTCCACTGTCCAGCATACACAGTTGTCCGCAAAGGATTGTCCTACTTTCCGTTGAGGTTCCGCCGTCTCCGCGCCTCAGTTTCGAGAGTGTTGGACTTTGTCACGTGGCTTCGGACACACGTCGTGTCATCGTGCCTTGGTTCCAGGGTCGTTTTACCGTCGCGTTTGGATCTTGAGGTAGGTCTCCCATTGCACTCGCCTTTAAATTAAGAATTTATTTATTCCTTGCCTTTTATTGAATTTCAGTAAATTTAAAGGAAAATTTAGTAGTTTTTATAGTGTGGTGATCTGCTGATGATAAAAGCCGTTTTTAATTTTAGCGTTTCATTGAAAGTGTTCTTCTTGGATTTAGTTTTGTGCTTCCATGGTAGTATTGCTAAATGGTTCTTCCTGAATAATGAAAGTCATGTTAAACTGTGTTTTGAAATGCTTTTGGCATGTGTAAATTAGTAGATGCATTGCTTATGGAAAATGGTGTTTTCTTAGAACCTTGATTAGAGAAAACGTCGTGTGACCTTTGAACTTGTTTTGGAAACTTTATATGTGGCTCTTGGTTGATGAAAGATGTTTTCCTTTGTTACGCGAACAAAAATTTGGATTTCATTTTGGAAATGGTGTTCTTTCAAAA
Organism: Viscum album; assembly: GCA_963277665.1. Classification (NCBI taxonomy): domain Eukaryota; kingdom Viridiplantae; phylum Streptophyta; class Magnoliopsida; order Santalales; family Viscaceae; genus Viscum; species Viscum album. The sequence goes on along the minus strand of OY728134.1, from coordinate 594,639,141 downwards.
GGTGTTTAAAGGCCCGTTTGGCTCTTGATAAAAGTGGGGTGCGTTTGGAACTTGGAAAAAGAATTCTTACTTGTGATACCAACGTTTTTCAGGTTTGAGATGCTGATTTGAGTTTCTTAAATAATGTTCTAAGTGCATTTCTGATTTTCAATCGTGTGGCGTATGTCATGTCCCTTGGAAATGTTTTAGTGTTAGATGTTTAAAGTGTAAATGATATGACGGCCCGGTTGGCACTTTAATAAATGTGAAGTGATTATACTTATATATATATATATATACGTACTTGTGAGGGCATTTCTACAGGGGGACTTCCCTTCGAGGGTTGTCGTGTAGCGATGTCCGTGTAAGGGGTTGGCAAGTGCGGTGAGATGAGTCACGCGTGCGCGGGTCTCCCACTTACACAGTGTTACAAAAACTACTATGGGTTCCTGGGCGTCTTGTAGATTATCGAGTGACGGTTGCTTGCTAACCCTGATTAGACGGGTTAGTACCCCCTGGAGTTACAGACAGGCCAGGAGGGATGTGCCACTGGTTGGCTGTTAGGGCGTCCAGTTGGTTATTGACTATGGAGTACCATGCCGGCAGGTAGTCTGAACCCGAGTACGTCCAGGGGTTTTCCAGGGATGTTCAGGATCACCCATGGTTATTGCTGATAACTTCTGGTTTGTTTTTACTTGCACTTGGTTTTCCTTGCCTGTTTACCTTTACTTGCACTTGTTTTCCCTGCTTGTTTTCCTTCAGTCATATTTCACAGCCTATACTGTTAGACTTTGAGAAAAAAATGGTTTTCAAACGAAAATGCTTTATTCGCTTTGGGTTTGAATTGAAAATGTAACACTTTGCTTTTCAGAATGAGTTTAAAACTAATGAAATGGAACTATCTTTCGAAAAAGAACAAGGGAAATGTCTCGTGTTTGATTTTCAAGTAAAACGTTGTGAAAAATTACTTTTATACATTATAGTTCAAACCTGGATTAGGTAGATTCTTTATTGACTGGCAGTGCATTGGGATTTGTTGTTGGGATCACCTACTGAGTACTTTTGTGCTCACGCCTATCTTTTACCATTTCAGTCGCAGGTCTTCTGTTTTGAGTCGCTCAGTGTTGGAGCGAGGTTGCTCTCTAGTTGGGTGGTGACCTGAGAGGTCACATGGAGGTACGTGGTTGTGTAGCTTTTATTTCTTTTCCGCTGTTAGTGTTTATTTATTCTGTTCTATTTACTTTTGTTTTGGGCTGAAATCGTTCCCAACGATCAAGTCTTAATGCCCGGCACTGGTTGCCATCCCGGGGGGATCGGGAACGCCCCTCGGGACTTGCCGCGGACCGGCTCGGGTGACCGGTTCAGGGTCGACCCGGGTTGGTTCGTGACAAAATGGTATCAAAGGTGGTTTTTGTTATTTGGGTTGTCCGGTAGAAGGAGATTAGGACTGTCGGAACTCGAGGGGTAGGTACGGGAAGAGCGTCGCGAACTCTTGCCCGCACTGATCTTCGAGTTACCAGGGGTAGTTCGGGAATTGTGTCCTTGTCTTTTCTAGTTTGTCTTGGATTGAGAGATGATAATGGAGGCAAGCCGACGTTACATCGTAATTTCACATGGAGTAGTGACCCATGTGGAGTCCGAGTACGTGGTTTGAATTCCTCCTAGTGGTCGACGCTGACTTGGGACATGGCCCACTACCATGTCGCCAGGTTGAGCGTGGCTACTAGTCCCTCACTTCAGTGGTTGATGCAAATTTGGATGCTGCTTTTGTTTTGGCCTGTGTAAGTACGTTGTTTGAAATGAAAAGGGGTTTTTGAAAGTTGGACTGGTTTCTTTTAAAGGACTTTAAATGTATGAAATGGGTTTTAAAACTGAAATCTCTTGTTTTGGAAATCTGTTGCTTTCTTGGAATTGGATAAGAATGATTTGGATTGAAACCTCGGTTCCTCTTTATGAACGTCTGCACATGTGTGAGAATGCATGGAAAGTGTGTGTTGATGCACGTATGAACAGAATGTGGATAAAGACATGTGCAACGGTTCATGAGATTACCTGGGTATGTAATTGAAATTAAGGGCTTGACCTTGTTTTCTAAACTGGTTTTAAAGGGAAAATGGTTTTGGAAAGTTTTTGGTTTGAAAGTGGATTGGTTTTTGGAAAGTGATTTTGAGAAAGGGTGGTTTTGAAATCAAAAATGAAAAGGAAATTTTAAGGAGGAGGTTTTATTTTGGGTTGTGTTGTATTTGATTGGTCCTTGTGCTGACTGTTTTTGATAAAGGCGCTTTTATTGATGTTGCTTCGATTTGATGTTGATTTGGTTTGATGTGGGTTTTGGCCTTGTGTTTTATATGTCGCTCAGGAAATGCCGCCCAGAAAGGTCTTTAAGGATTCGGATATGTCATGCCCAGTTTTTAGTCCTCCTCAGACTTTGCCTGTTCTCCATGGTGATCAGGGTCCGTTAGAGGCAGTGGAATGGCTCGAGGAAGTGGAACGTGTCTTTAGAATGTTGGGAACTCCCGATAATGTTAAGGTTCGTGCAATTATGGAGTTGTTTGAGGGTCCAGCTCTGGACCAGTGGAAGATGGTTACCCCACCGTCAACGCAAGGTAAAATGACGTGGGATATCTTTAGAACCGTTTTCATCCAATGGTTTGTACCTGAGGAAGTGATGCTGGAGAAAAAGAGAGAGCTTGTGCATATTCAGCAAGGCCAACGGACGGTGAAGGCATATGTTGACCATTTCAATGAACTGATTTCCTTCTCTCCAGATGTAGCGTCGCATGAGCTCATGAAGGCCTCTCTTTTCACTGGAGGTCTTCGTCCAGAGATCAAGGAGCGTGTCCTCCCTTCTAAAGACCTTTGTTTCGAGAAGCTGGTGGAGAAAGCTTTCTTGGCTGAGTTGCTTTCCGGTGTGCGGGTGGTTACTACTTCAGCGTCCCCTGTTGTTGTTCATAAGAGTTCCCCCTCTGGTGAGGAAAAGGTGCCAGAGATACCTGTTCCTAATGAGTTATCCCCTTTGGTCCCAGCTTCCAGTTCATCAGATCGTTCGATGGTGTGCTTTCAGTGTGGTCGTTTCGGACATTTAAAGCCGTCTTGTCGCAACCCTCCGAAGACATGTCATCGCTGTGGTTGTCTGGGTCATCTGGAGAAGTTTTTCAAGAAGCGTTGCTTGAAGAGGAAGCTGCGATGGGAGAATGTCAGTACCTGACTATGAGGCAGAAGATGCTTCAGCCATCAGAGCCCCAGCCACAAGTCTCGGGGTGAAGCTCGCGCACAGTCAGGAGTCCCCAGGGTTGTGAAGCCTTGGTCCAGGTTTTGTGTTCCGTGTTAGCAGTGGAACAATCAAGATCTTTTAGTACTTGTTTTTCTGCTGTTAAGTTTTGACGTAGTTGTATGTTCATTGTTTTACCATGCGGTTATCATGGACTTGTTCTATTATAATCCAAGTAGTCTGGTTTATGTAAATGTGTTGTTTTTCTAAAAAGTGGCAATGGACTTGTTCTATGATAAATCTAAGCGGACTTGTCGTGAGAATGTAATATTCCGAATCGTGTGTCCTTCTTAAAAGTGTGTTTGACTCTGCTGTGGGTTGACCTCGTTTTAGTTATGTTGTCGGATGTGGTTATGTTCGTGGACTTCGGTGGATCGTGTCTCCAGTTTGATGTGGTTAAATGTTTTCCATGGGTTTCCCCCCCTGGTGTTGAAGGTTGTTGACTCTAGTCATGGTTTCAAGGTTTCGACGGAGGTGTAAATCTTAGCATGCTATAAGAGTTGGTTTGAAATGGTTGGGAGTTCCCGCGTCGACCCCTTTTTTCTAGGGTCTTCCTTTTAGATGGTCAACTTTTCTGCACAAGTTGAGCTCTTGTGGTGGGGAGAACCCCTTCGTGTTCTCCCCTCAATCTCGGACCCCAGTTTCTCTCGAATCGGTCGGGTGTGACCTGTGCAGAGTAAGGTCATCCCCGAGTTTCTTAGTTCTCTCGGGTTCCTTTAGTTCCGTTGGGGCATGGACTTAAATCTTGATCGACTTTTGGCCTGGTGACTTTCTGGGGGCAGAAAGTGTCTGTGGTGGGGAGAATTGTCACACCCCGACCGCGGATGTCCGTAATTGTTCTCCTTTCTTGGTCCCGATTTAAATTTTCCGGAGTTTAATTGCGATTGGCGGTTTCGCGCCGGTGCGCGGTCACCGCATCGTTAGCAGTGACCGTGCGTTCAGCCCGGGTGACAGTGTGTTCACCCGGTGATTTAAATATTATAATTTTTATGTCGGTATTTTATTATTAATACCTTTTTATTTGTGTTCTTATTATTGTATATATGTTTATATATGTTTATATATAGATATGTATAATAATGTGTATATATATATATAGAACTATATATGTATAAATATATAAATATGTGTAACATCTTTAAATTATTTTATAAATTATTATTTTAAATATTTGATCAAAATAATTGTTATTTGAATTAACTAATTTATTATTTATTGTAACTATAAGTTTTATTATTGTTACATAAGTTTTATTTTTATTAATATTATAAGTTTTGTTATTATTATTATAGTGTTATTATTATTATTATTATCACAATTATTATTATTATTATCTTATCATATATATATATATATGAACCTAAAGAAACCCTACATCTCGTTTGCGCCGCACTCCCCTCCCTTACTCCCTGGACCATCCGCCGTCGCACACCGTCCCTGGCCTTGGTGTGCGCCACCCTCCCGGCCGACCAGCGGACACGGCGCCCTGCTCCTCTTCGAGCTGCCGATCCTCCTCCCCATTTCCCGTTGCACTGAAACTCCTCTCCCCTGGACTCACCTGGACCGCACCTCCCTGTCCGGCCCTCCCCGTCGCGCCGTCGCCCCCTCCACGGCTAGCCGCCGCCCAGCTCTCCCTCTCCTCCTTCCTCTCAGCCGCACCAGACCGCCGCTCCGCTCCCTGCCGGACCGCCATCCCGGCTCCTTCTCCCCTCTGCGCTGTCCTCCTGCACCCGCAGCGCCGGCTCGCTGCCCCGTCATCCCCTTCTCCCTCTCCCCGTTTCTCTTCCGTTCAGCCCAGGCGCAGCCTCCCTCCGCCTTCGCCACACCCAGCAGCAGCCCGCTCCCGACCCGCGCTCCCTGTCACCGGCGCCTCGCCAACCCGCCGAGCCGACCCCTGCTCTTCCCCTGCGTACAGCGCCATCCGCGCCCCCCGGTAGCCGCCGCATCTCCTGCGGGTCCTTTTTCCCCCCTCCGCTGTAAGCTTCTTTATTTATTTTCTTTTTTTTATTATTATTACATTTTGTTTTATTTATCATGTTAATAACATTATTATTATCAATGTTATAATATTAATTTTTTTTCTATTATTATTATTGTTGTTATAATATAATTATGTTAATATTATCATCTTATTATTATATTATTATTGTTACAATTATTATTAAATTATCACTTTATTAATATTATCATATTATTAACATCTTATTATTATTATAATTATTATTATCTTTATTGTTAGAATTTATAATTAGTATTATTTTAATTATCATATTATTATTGTTATTATTATTATTATTATTATTATTATATTTGTTATTATTTTAATTATTAACTTCTTATTATTATTATTATTATTATTATTATTTATTAATTGATTGATTAATTAATTGTCTAATTGTTTACTCAATTAAGTATTTGTTAATTAATCAATTATTTAGTTATTTACTTATTTGTTTATTAATTAATTGATTAATAAATTATTTATTCATTTATTTGTCTATTTATTTATTTATTTAGTTATTGATTGATTCATTTTATTTGTGTATTTGTTAATTAGTTATTTATTTATTTATTCATGTATTTATTATTTATTTACCTATATATATTTATCTTAGTGTTTTTATTTAATTTTAAATAATCCTTTTTCTGTTGCGGGTTGAGTGACGTGCACTTTTTCCACTGTCCAGCGTACACAGTTGTCCGCAAAGGATTGTCCTACTTTCCGTTGAGGTTCCGCCGTCTCCGCGCCTCAGTTTCGAGAGTGTTGGACTTTGTCACGTGGCTTCGGACACACGTCGTGTCATCGTGCCTTGGTTCCAGGGTCGTTTTACCGTCGCGTTTGGATCTTGAGGTAGGTCTCCCATTGCACTCGCCTTTAAATTAAGAATTTATTTATTCCTTGCCTTTTATTGAATTTCAGTAAATTTAAAGGAAAATTTAGTAGTTTTTATAGTGTGGTGATCTGCTGATGATAAAAGCCGTTTTTAATTTTAGCGTTTCATTGAAAGTGTTCTTCTTGGATTTAGTTTTGTGCTTCCATGGTAGTATTTCTAAATGGTTCTTCCTGAATAATGAAAGTCATGTTAAACTGTGTTTTGAAATGCTTTTGGCGTGTGTAAATTAGTAGATGCATTGCTTATGGAAAATGGTGTTTTCTTAGAACCTTGATTAGAGAAAACGTCGTGTGACCTTTGAACTTGTTTTGGAAACTTTATATGTGGCTCTTGGTTGATGAAAGATGTTTTCCTTTGTTACGCGAACAAAAATTTGGATTTCATTTTGGAAATGGTGTTCTTTCAAAAGGTGTTTAAAGGCCCGTTTGGCTCTTGATAAAAGTGGGGTGCGTTTGGAACTTGGAAAAAGAATTCTTACTTGTGATACCAACGTTTTTCAGGTTTGAGATGCTGATTTGAGTTTCTTAAATAATGTTCTAAGTGCATTTCTGATTTTCAATCGTGTGGCGTATGTCATGTCCCTTGGAAATGTTTTAGTGTTAGATGTTTAAAGTGTAAATGATATGACGGCCCGGTTGGCACTTTAATAAATGTGAAGTGATTATACTTATATTTATATATATATACGTACTTGTGAGGGCATTTCTACAGGGGGACTTCCCTTCGAGGGTTGTCGTGTAGCGATGTCCGTGTAAGGGGTTGGCAAGTGCGGTGAGATGAGTCACGCGTGCGCGGGTCTCCCACTTACACAGTGTTACAAAAACTACTATGGGTTCCTGGGCGTCTTGTAGATTATCGAGTGACGGTTGCTTGCTAACCCTGATTAGACGGGTTAGTACCCCCTGGAGTTACAGACAGGCCAGGAGGGATGTGCCACTGGTTGGCTGTTAGGGCGGCCAGTTGGTTATTGACTATGGAGTACCATGCCGGCAGGTAGTCTGAACCCGAGTACGTCCAGGGGTTTTCTAGGGATGTTCAGGATCACCCATGGTTATTGCTGATAACTTCTGGTTTGTTTTTACTTGCACTTGGTTTTCCTTGCCTGTTTACCTTTACTTGCACTTGTTTTCCCTGCTTGTTTTCCTTCAGTCATATTTCACAGCCTATACTGTTAGACTTTGAGAAAAAAATGGTTTTCAAACGAAAATGCTTTATTCACTTTGGGTTTGATTTGAAAATGTAACACTTTGCTTTTCAGAATGAGTTTAAAACTAATGAAATGGAACTATCTTTCGAAAAAGAACAAGGGAAATGTCTCGTGTTTGATTTTCAAGTAAAACGTTGTGAAAAATTACTTTTATACATTATAGTTCAAACCTGGATTAGGTAGATTCTTTATTGACTGGCAGTGCATTGGGATTTGTTGTTGGGCTCACCTACTGAGTACTTTTGTGCTCACGCCTATCTTTTACCATTTCAGTCGCAGGTCTTCTGTTTTGAGTCGCTCAGTGTTGGAGCGAGGTTGCTCTCTAGTTGGGTGGTGACCTGAGAGGTCACATGGAGGTACGTGGTTGTGTAGCTTTTATTTCTTTTCCGCTGTTAGTGTTTATTTATTCTGTTCTATATACTTTTGTTTTGGGCTGAAATCGTTCCCAACGATCAAGTCTTAATGCCCGGCACTGGTTGCCATCCCGGGGGGATCGGGAACGCCCCTCGGGACTTGCCGCGGACCGGCTCGGGTGACCGGTTCAGGGTCGACCCGGGTTGGTTCGTGACAGGCCCATTAGGTTTTGAAATTTATTCATATATTAATGAAACTTAATTCATTTTAAAATTATTAATCTATTATTAATCTAAAGAAGTATTAATTATCTACCCTTAATTTTTATAAATAGAAAAACAATTAACATAAAAAATATCATTTCAATCCATACCTGAGAGGGAAAATCATCTCCCCTGAATGAATTTCCAGGAATGGTTTAGGTGCTTGCACATTATACAACACCATGAACAGAAATTGTATGTGTTAAAAATCCCACTTCCTTAGTCCATTAGGAAAAAGGTTAATGAAGAAGAAGTGTATCTCTATTTGAATCATCTTTATGATGCTATGGAAATATAATTTTTCATAATATCCTCTATGTTAAATGATATTTTACCGAAATTTGAGGATATGAATGTGTATAGCATCATTTCACACAATAAGGACCTATATTAAGAGAACGAGAGATCTCAGAGATCTGAGATCTCCAATTCAGTATTCACATGCAATATTGGAGAGTTAGTTACAAGTAGAGATCACGTGGTCAAGATGATTGGATACATTGAGTGCCTACAAATATTGGGTTTTAAGATACCTGATGATCTTAAAAAATATCTCATTATACCCTCACTACCATGAACCTAGTTTTGTTTTATTATGAGTTATAAATATAGGAAATATTGGGAAGAAACTTTCATAACTTCTTATACATATTTTCCAAGTTGAGAAAGACATAGATATTGAAACCAATACTGTACTTATAGAGAACATGAAGAGGAAGAAAAAGGGAAAGAAACTATAGAAATATTCCATGTCTAAGGTTCCCAGGAATCATCCTTTCAGGAAGAAAAAAATTTATAGGCAAGGAAAGGAAAAAAGATGTTATTTTTTTTTCATATGGCAAGTAAGGACACTGGAAGAGGAATTGTACCCATCCAAAGAATCAAGGCGGATGTTCAGGTGCATTCTTCATTGAGTTTATTCTTTCTATATCTACATGTTGAGTATTAGATAATGACTTTGGTGTTCACATTTTTATCCCAATACAGGAACCAAGTTTATTTAAGAATATTACCAGAGATAAGGTGGATTTACAGGTTTACAATGGAGTGAGGCTGGCTTCTCTAGCTACTAAAGACTATCATCTTACATTGTCTACATGATTTATTTTGGTTTTAAATTATTTTTATGATGTTCCTAGTGTTACCAATAAAATTATTTATTTTTATTATTTATACATGAATGCGTTTTTTTTCTTTGGGAATAAAGGTCATTACTTTTATAAAGATAACCAATGTTATGGTATAGAATAGTTGAATAATGATATTTATGTATTAAATTAAAAAACCAAATATTGAAAATTGATAAAAAAACAAATACACATGACTAATATAACATCAGGTTATGGAATCACTAACTTTGTCACAAAAATGATAAACATTTGAAAAATATCCATCAAGATGGTTATTTCAACTCTTTTGAGATTAAGACCCTAGACTGATGTCACACTTATTTACACGGTAAGATGAAAAAACCACCATTCATGGGACAAGGTTAAAAGGCCAAAGAGATTCTATAATTGGTACACACTAATGTGTATATACCTTTCAAGTAGAGGCTATAGGTGGATACTCATACTTTGTTATCTTCACTGATGACATGAGAAGGTATGGTTATATATAATAAATGCAGTTTTTTTTAAAAGGTTGGGGTCGAAGCCTCATTTATTATTTAAATCAAATACCTATTTTAAATTGGGTAGAGGGAGACCCATTACATAGCCCAAAGGACCAAGACAAAGTGATCTAAATACAAGGCATGAAAGCCCATTTTTTGGCCCAAAGGGCCCTTCGGTGAATAGTAATGCTATAGTGCCCAGGCTGCTACAGTACCTGCTATAGTGCCTCCAGCCCTACAGTGCTAGCACCGCTACAGTGCTGCTACAATACCGGCTACAATGCTGCTACAGTACCCAGAAATTCATCCCTGCCTGGATTTGATCCTGGGTCTTTTGGATGCCAAGCAGGAGCCTTTACAACTTGGGTATAGGCTCATTGGCATATATAATAAATGTAGTATAAGTCTGAATCCTTTGATAATTTAAAATAGTTCAATAATAAGGTTGATAATCATCTTGGTTAGAAGAGAAAGAAACTTAAATCGGTTCAAAGTGGTGAATATATTAATCAATTTTTTATCAATTTTTTACAGGAGTATTGAATTTTATCCTAACTCAGTCCACCTCACGTACTATATTTAAATGGTGTTAGTAAAAGGAGAAATCATACATTGTTGTACATGGTAAGGTTAATGATGATTCATGCAAGTATTATATTATCCTTTTGGTGACATGAATTATAGACGACATTATACTTACTGTAATGAGTACCAAATAAGGAAAAATTGTTATTTCCTTTGATTTATGGATTGAAAGGAAACCTGTGTTGTCACATGTTCATGCATGGGGATGTGAGTCATTTATTAAGGATATATCAAGCAACAAACTTTTACACTGCGTCATGAAGTGTATCATTATAGATTATCCTAAGGAAAAAAGGGATAATATATATACAAAACTTCATACCAGAAAGTAACTATTTCAAGACGTTCCATTTTTCTTGAGAAGGATCAAATCCTCAAGGAAGATAGTGGGAGATATATTGACTTCAAATAATTTGAAGCTCAAGATACACAATACTTGGTATAGAAATGGATTCCGCAAGTCCCTGTGGAAAAGGATGTTCCTAAAACACAAGTGCTATGTATAAGTGATAAAGATGTATTATTACTAGAGACATATGATTTTTTAGTAACTGATGACGGTGAATCATTATGGTTAACAATTATGATCCAGTTTCATCCAAGGAGGTATTAAATAGATTACAAGTTATAAGATGAAAAAAATCCATGAATTCTAAGATAGATTCTTATATCAGCACCATGTGTTGGGTTTGGATCAATCTTCCAGTTGATGTAAAACTCATTGGGTGTAAATTGGTATTCAAGAGAGATTAGGATATTGAAGGTAAAGTGAATACCTATAAATAATGGCTAGTGTCTAAAGGGTTTAAACAACATCAAGTAATTGACTATGATGAAACCTTTTCCCCAATTTCCATGTTTAAAACCATATGATTTTTTCCATATAATCTAGTCTTGAAAATAATATTTATAAAATGGATGTCAAAACAGTATTACTTAATGGGAACATTTGGTAGGATGTTTATATGATACAATATAAAGGTTTTGTTACACCAGGAAATACTAAAAAGGAATGAAAGTTGTAAAGATCCATTTGTGGATTAAAGAAATAATTTATGTCATGGAACATTTAATTTGATGAATCCATAAAATAATTTGGTTTCATTAAGAATGAATATGATCCATGTGTTTCAAAATGTTTTAGTGGGAGTGTGACTGTTTTAATAGTATTATATGTTGATGACATATTAGTAATTTAAAATAATATACCAGCCTTACAAGAGGTTAAGGAATAGTTGAGGAAGTGCTTCTACCTAAAGAAAATAGGTGAAAAAACTTACATTCTAGGGATAAAGATCATGTGTGATAGATCCAAGAGATTTCTGAGATAATTTTAGAGTACATATATTGACTAGATACTTAAGATATTGAGTATGGAACAATATAAGAGGGGATTGGTTCTACTATCACCTAGTATAAATATTTACAAGAAAATGTTTTCTTAGACATAAGAGTAAATATAGAGAATGATTAATATCCCATATAAATCAACAAAAGGATCTATCATGTACAAAATTTTATGTATGAGGCTTGATGTTCCTTATACTTTGAGAATGGTTGGCGTATTTGAAACTGATATAGGAGAACAACATTGGACTACCCTCAAGACTATATTTAAGTATCTGATGTGAACTAAGGATATGTTAATGGTGTATAAAGGATATGGGATATAATCATCATAAGTTATATAAATTATCTCTTTTAGACGGATGATAATGATATGAAGTCACATTCTGGATAAGTGTTTTGTCTCAATAGAGATAGAAGTGTTCATAGTAGCTAATTGTTGTCGATTTTACAATTATGTCTGGGTATATTGTAGTTCTAATGAATCCAAGTAAGTAGTAAGGACTCAAAAAAATTTCTAAGATATTTATTCAGTACCTATAAGTGATTAACCTATCACAGTTTATTGTGATAACACTACTGTGGTGGATTTCTCAAAGGAGTTAAAGTCACATCAAAGGATAAATCACATACTTTTGATATTTCATATCTTGATGGATTTTACTCAATGATGTTAAGTTATGATTTTTATAGTATCAATAGAGGAAAATTTATTAGACCCCTTGACCACAAATTTATCTCATTAGAGGCATGAGTATCATGTAAGAGCTAGTGGACTAAAAGATGTTGTCAATTCGCTCCTATACAAGTGGAATTCTGTTAGAGTTGGTGCCCTAGAAATAACATATTTAATACTTGATTACATGTTTAATGAAGTTTTATTATGAAAATTTTATTATTTATTTGTATGATATTTGTACTTGATAATTTCCTAGGAATATATGTCACACTGAATGGTTATATAAGTTACCCACTATAATGAGATAATATAGGTTCCATTAAATTATTATTGAATCTTGTTCTATGGATGGATGATATTTTCAATAGGGACACAATAAATAAAGGATTTTAGGGATAGAAAGATCATACTAAATTGAGACACCTTCTCATGTTTTTCTTCCTTGGTAATATTCAAGATAGTAGGTTATGAGAACATATCTTTCAAATAAGAAATCCTTATTTCTATGTGTCATTGGATATTCCTATATACGAATATGTGTACTGATCAATATAATTTATTATTACTATTAATTAATATCATGAATCTAAAACTTTTATTATTGATGAGAACTATGTTGACATATGATCACATCCAGGTAGGGTATATTGGGAGCATCATAAGTGACATTCTATTAATGGATTATGTGATAACAGATTTATCCCTTCTATCCTATAATGGGAGTTGATATTTCAGCCCATTTGATGGAATGGAACTGATGGAATAAATCCATGGACAATGGTTTTTAGTTACAGATTTCTTTTCTAAAATGTAAAATAAATATAAATAATGAATATAGGTTGATGACACCATAATTAAACCTTTTTGATTAGAGATATCATGATAACGAGATTATATTACGTGGTAAGTGTTCATAAAAGGCTGGCTATCATTGTGACAATAAATTATTTTTCTAAGGGTGCCTTAGAATGTTTCTATATGATAATCTTAGACTTTAGGTGGGTTTTCCTAATGCCACTGAGAATGTTTTCTATAGGGTCACACACTAAGTGTATCTATAATCTCTGTTAAATTCAAGTAATGAATTTAATAGGTTATAATAAATAATATTTATTTAGGCTTAGTTGATCACTATAATTTGATCACAAGTTATTCAAAATAATAATAAGAGTTAAGTAATAAAAAATAAATATTAGTTTGAAAGTTTTGAGAATATAATATTTATTGTATTTATATTAGATATATTGTAGTTACATTTATCTAATTAAATAATCATCATTCGAGGATCGATAACTATTAATAAGGGAAAGAGGACTGGGTTTAATTGTACAGTTAGAAATACTTTATATTTAATAATATTTTTAATGTGTTTCACATGTCAATATATTAATAATAATATTTTTATTATTAAGGGACATGAGTTCAATTAAGAATATTATAAATGGTTATGGGCATGTGGGAAATTTTCCAACTCTAAACCAGATATAATAAATATCTAATTATATCTAAATATATCACTTTCCTAAAGTTACTTTTTGGGTGTGCGCAATGGATATGATAGATATATAGATATATATATATATATAAATATTTAAAAATATATCTAAAAATATATCTAGAAAGATATATCTAGAATGATATCTAAAGATATATCTAGGTTGATATATCTAGAGAGACATCTATAGTTCTATAAATAGCTCCCCCCCTCTCTTAGGTATTCTAGGGAGAATGAAGAGTTATCCCTATTATAGAAGAAAATTGATGTGGTTAACAATGTAAAACGAATATAATTAGGATCTTTCATGTTAGGATTCAATGATTCTACATTGTTTATTAGACATTGCGGTGCATGTGTGGATCATTTATATAGGGATTCTACACTTAAATACTATAGTTGAATGATAATAGGATGAAATATATTTCATCAGATCATCAACGAAGGTGGAATTACAAGTTGAGGTAATTTATTATATATACATAAATTAATCATAAATTACTTGTGATGATTCTCTACCTCTGGTTCTGGAATATTAATATTTCCCATTAATGTACTATTTTTGTTGGACATGATCTCATGATCATGTAAAGCGATAATTACATGTGATTTAAGAATAAAATATGAGTTGTCTATACCTTTAAAAAACACTTCCACTACGTCTAGAATAAAAAAATATACCAATAATATTTTTCGACTTCAAATATGAATAACATAAGATAAATATTATTTACCCTGGTAGAAGTAAAATGGTTATTTTCAATGAATTATTTATTTACGAGTTATATAATTTTTTATCTAAATAAATTATATTAATATACTTTAAAATGTGAATCTAATATGATTTTAAACACAAAAAAATAATAATTTATTTAATAATTAAAATGAAATATGAATAAAAAACTTAATATATATAAAGACAGTTTTCTATAAAACATTCTTTCATATATCATATGTTTTAATTTAAAAAATGATTTTATCATATTTATAAATTTTATTAGGTTAAATGGTTAAAAAATTAAGATTTATCATGTCTTAATTTTTTAAGAAGGTTCATCTTTAATTTTTTAAAATAATATAATTACCATTGTAAATTTTTAGTCAAGATTTATACGGGTAAAATGGGTAAAAGAGGTATGTCAAATTTTTAATAATTTAAAGCTCACATAAACATTCTAAAAATATTTTTTTATATATTAAATTTATACCCACATGAATAACCTAAAATTTCTATATTTAATTCACCTAACACACCAAACCCACATAACACCCACATGATTCCATTCATACCCCTTACATAACTTTAGTATCCATGAAATAGCACCTTGTTTTCACCTATAAAAGGGGCCTATTACCACCCTTTAAATAACACTTTAAAACTTTATTTTATCCTTAAAATCTTCCCAATTACCTTCCCCTATAATCTAATTTCACTCTCTTAATATTTTTTTCAAATATATAATCCCAATCACTTCCATTCTAAGTAATCCTCCAAGAGAAATCCAAAGTTCTCAACGTAAGTTCAATCTTTTCACAAATGAATTTTACCTTTTTATCCTATTTTTAAAATTTATTTGAATTCAATATTTATATTATTATTAATTTTTTTATATTATGTTAATAAAAACTCTTCACCTTTTCCATTTAACTTAAGAAAAATGAAATAATCATTCGTGTGTTGTGCGGATTACCCCATCCACAACAAAACACATTTCGTTCACCATCACCACATTACAAGGATATACATAAATATGGGATTAGAGGATAAATATTATGTTTATGATTTCATTAAAATCATGTTATCACAAATTTTATAACCTATTGATGACATTTTCAACAAACAATCATCTTTAATTTAATCCTTTTAAATAATAACACTAAGAGGAAAATATTTTATTCAAATTGTGTAATATTTTCATATCCATTATATATTTTTATAATTCATTCCAATTATAGTAAATCACACTAATAAACCCTAAATAATATCTTTATTCTTCTGTAATAATTATATTACTGTAAAACCACCACATAATTAATCATTGAATCTGGTTATGTTAATGTTTGGTTTGGTTTAACCACGTACTTGAACAATACTATGAATGTATATCAAGAAAAACTATACGAATATAATTACTTATATAATTTTATATAATTGTGTAAATAATTTTTATTTTTGGATATAGAGATGTTATATAAATAATTAATTAATTAATTAAGAAAACTCAATTCGATCATGAAGAATCACTGAAACATGCTTATTATCAATTTTATCATTATAGAATGGAAAAAAAATTATGAAAGAAAATTTAAACATCATAAATTATTATAAGTAATCACTAATAGTAAATTTAATGACCTATTAATGATTAAATTTTTAATTATAATGAATGTGAGCACTATTATTATCAAAGTAGTACTAATGATCTAACCTATAAACAATTGATGTGAAAAAAATAGATGTAATTAATATAGAGAATGACGATTGATAAAGATTATGAATGGAAATAAAACTAATTAAGGTTATAAAATAAGTTATTAATATAGCTATGTTTGTGATATATGAGGTTAAAGTGCGTTTTGGTATTTTAGTATAAGTGGTAATGGTTTTCCATCTCAAATTCATCTCTTTGAGACATGTTTTGTATTGTGCACATGTAGTGCATATAAACAACCAATTTGAGAAGATATATCATGAAATTACTTTATTAATGATATTTGAATATAACTTAAATCCCTAAATTCCAATAGTTTATGATTTAATTACTACCCAATTAATAAGTGGGGGTTTTCCATCTCAATTTTCATTCTTTGGGACTCATGTTATATTCACCATATATTTCATTTTTTATGGTGAATACATTTCCATGGAAGTATTTTTACCCTATTAATCTTGAAAAGTAGTGTATTTAAATTTTTATACTATTATACCACCCTCATAATTTTTTGATTCAATATTTACCCAAATTATTTAAAAATATAATCATTTTCATGGTGGAAAACCATCTCATTTTTTGGTAAAGTAAAAGTATATGTAATTTCTTAGAAATTTTATCCCTCTCTGGATATTGAAAGTGGATGAAGATTGGTCATAGATAAAACTAAGGGTAATAACCTAGAAAAGGGTTGGTTTATCAATGAATCAATCATCACTCTGATACATGATGAATTTGCCTAAGAATGCATACCTGTCTACAAACTTCCAAGGGAAATTATTTTGAATATTCACACACTCTTTATGAAACATGATGAATGATTTATCAAATCTCTTCATTAGTCTCATAACAAAGCATAATATTGAACCCAATTAATATATTACATGGATAAATCATCAAATTTTGAGTACCATCTTCACTATTTTTTGTTCCTAAATAGGAAATGAGAACATTGGTGGAAAGGGAAAATATTGAAACAAAGGAGAAACAATTCATTAGAAAGGATGTGTATTAATCAAAACAGTTTCATAACTTTTAGGAATAAATTATCCAATAATGAAGTATTTTTGTTTTAAATAATTAATTATAATAATCTTAAAGCAAGAGTTACCATGTAATATAGATACATGACATAATAAGGTAACCAAGAAAATAATAGTCAATAAAAATAACTCAATACCCAAATAGAAGGAAAATTGATTCAACAAAACACTTATGACTTATTTATATTTTAAATTAAAACACCATAAATTCATAACATGGGATGTATTTTAAAAAAACCTATATTTCATGAAAGGTATTATAATAATAAATATAAGGGAAATATTTATATAAAAAAGTGAATAAGTGGTAGAAAGAAATTGTATCTCAAATACTTAAAATAGAAATATGGAAACCCATACCTTAGGCCCTGATTAATTAGTCATGTTTCACTAACAACCTAGATGGTAAAATTAAGTTTATTAAAAACTATTTTAAGAATTTGTTTTCATATATATATATATATATTTCAATAGTCTATTTATTATAATTTATTATTCATTTATTAAATGGTTTTTTCTTATGTCAGTTACTTGAGGTGGTTCGGTCAATTTCTCTATCTATATCTTGGTATATTTGACCATTTTAAAAGGTGTTTTAAAATATAATCATAATATCCATAATTATATATGTATATTTACTTTGTTATAATATTATAAAAAAATATATACAGTTCCAAAGGTTTCCAAAATGTCCTCAAATTAAGAAAGGTTCATTGATAAGTTAATTTTCTGCTATTAAATTTACTATAAATGTTTATTATTAATATTATTTATATATTGTAAAATATAATAATTAAATAATATTAATAGTTTCATAAATATCATTTTTATAAAGTATATACATTTTTAAAACCAATCATGTTGGTTAGTAACAGAAAAGAAAATACATCGTTCTAGGGAGGCGGTAGTCTACACATACACAGATGATGATCTCATTTTTCATAGAGCATGATGGGGTATAAATTAAAATAATTATATTTTTTAGTATTAATAATTTTATATTTATTATGTATTTTTATTAAATAATTATTTGTTCCATCCATGTAAAGAAATTATGGAAAACAAAATTTAAATTCATGAAGGTGTTAGTCGACACCAATGCATGACGACATCCATATTTTCAAATGGTTTTGGATCAAGGTAAGAAAGTTTAATTAAATTAGTATAATATAATTTAAGAATATTAAGAATACCAATTTTATTATACTTTCATAGATAAAAAAGTATTTATAAAGTAGAAGTACAAAGAAACTAAAAGTCATGAATTGACAATATTACCTCTCTATTTGGATGTTACCCCTTGGGTAAAACCTTAAGGCTCCTTGGATTGGTATTGTTTCAAAAATAAGGATTTTAGGATGTAGGTAGTGTGTTTATAAGATACTAGGGTATATTTTTGGAAGATATAAGGCATTTTAATGGTTGGAGAAATGTGGCGGAAGTGATACCCTTTTATAAGTTAAGAAAATGGAACTTTTGTAAATATATATTACATTTTAAATTATGGAATGACACCATTAAAGGTTAAATGGTTCCAAAATTGGACCATAATTAATTGTAAATTGTTTTTTTGATAAATCATTAACCATTCATTTTCACAAATGTTTTGAACACGTTTGTATTCTTTTACAAATAAGTTTTTTACACTTTACCATTTTGGTTTTTTTACTTTGATAAATAGTTTTTAACTAATTAATTTATGTTTTACAAAAATATATAAGATAAACCATCTTACAAAAATTTGGTGTTATGAACCTGAATTTAGACTCTTTAAAATCCAATTAAATTTTTAAATAAATGAAAATTAACTTTTAAATTCAAATATATAATATATAGAAAAACTAGCTTTGTAGAAAAAGTTTGTTTTTACAAGAAGTATTCTTAATATATATAACATAACTTATCAATTAAATGAGTGAAAAAATATTTTTATACATGTTTAAAATTCATATAAAATCCTTTATATAACATATTTAATTTAAATTTATTAAATAAAAATTACACTACATTAATAAAGCATTTTTCAAAATATACCTCCACTATTGTCATGGTTATTTAAATTAATATTGCCAATCATAATTTTATGAATAAAAATGAAATTGAACTTATTAAATATTATTATTAATATAATATATAATTTTATATCAATTTTTTGTATTTAATTTTTACATGTGATGAAAATTAATTTTCAACACAAGAGATTAAAACTGGTTTTTAGAGTAAAATATTAATTAAGTATCCAAAATGATAAAAATGGGTTTTATAAATTTATTATATCATTTTATAATGATTTATATTAATTTAAAAATATATTTTTTTTTATTAAAAATGTTTTAAAAACATTTAATTAATTTTTTTACAATTGTAATGTCATAAAAGGTACAATTTTATCAATATTGGTGTTTTTTCACCACTCAACTAAAAATAATTTTTTTATATAAAAAAACAGAAAATTTCACCCTAAGATAATTCTGGCATGTTTAATTTTAAAGTTAAGTTAATTTTAAAAAGTAAAAATTATATAATTGATAAAATTATATTCTAAATGAAAATAAAACATATAAAGAAAAACTATTTTACTGGAAAATGCCCTTTTATAACATTATGTTTTCTTAATATTACTTTTCATGCATCTACAATAGATTAAAATATTTTTATTGACTAGAGTTTTTTATTATTCTTGTATTTCATTTATAATATTCATAAAATATGTCAGGAATCATTTTAGTTTGGTGTTTCATGTAAATTAAACTACCACACGTAGTATAAATTTATAGAAAAATTATATTTCAAAGTATTATGGTGTTACATGAAAGGATTAGAAGATTAATAAATTTTAATAAATTTTATTATAATATAATTTATTTATAAAATGAAATTATATGCCTTTTTCTTAATAGTTTATATTGGATGTACATAAGGATATACAACCCATTCCCTATATGGCATCAAATTCAATATAAGTGAGAATAAATAGATTTATAGGGTGATTCATTAAAAAAATGTTATTTGGAGAAGAGTTATAATATTTAGGTGTAATAATTTCTCAATATGGTGTTTTCCATTATATCAAAATCTCTATGTTTTAAGTACTACATAAATTCCCACCATGAATCGACATATCATTCTATGAATCCTTGTAATTTTATTTCTAATATGTTAAAGCCTTCCTTATATCTTATCTTCTATGTTTTTTGGTTGGACATGATTGGATGGGTATTTGTAGGATTTTGAGTAGATTTTAGAGGTTCTTGGTTACTTATTGGTTTACCAAGGCCAACACCATGCCTTTGGCACAAGCCATTTTGGTTCCTGGAGAGCCCTTTTATGACACAGTCATGAAAAAATAAATGGGCAAGGGCATGACCATTGGTATAGAGTATTAGGGTAGCTCATGTGGGTCATGACCAGAGCAAACTGATCCTGACTATGGTAGAAGATGTATTAATTTAAAACATCTAGGTTTCTAGAAACACAACCTAGTGGGTATCATGTCTATTTGGTGTGTTCAAGGACACCACGACCATGGTGGAGGCTGTGGTGGTGGTCATGTGCATCCTAGAAATGGTTTAAATATCCACCAAACATTATGGATCTCAAGCTTTCAAATGGTGAAATGTGTATGATCTTTATAAGTGGCATTGAATGTAATTTTAATTCTTCATTCAATCTATTAATAGAATCATACTTCTCACCTTTCTTCTTTATCCAAATGAGTCAAATTCGAGCAGACTTTTTGGGTGATTTGAGGGAAATGATTCATATGATCTTCCTTGTGGAAGCTACAACCTTAGGTGAATCATTCTCCTCGAACCTATGATACAACACTTATTGAATATAAAACCATGGAATTGTAATCATACTCATGTTGAACCATATTCAATATAGTCTTGCATCTCTTCTCTAATCTCTATTCTAAGACTGACAAATCTTCTTTCCTTAAATTGAACCTGATTTTTCCATTGACGGTGGACAATTTAGTGTATGTGATAATTATAATATTTTTATTATACTTTCTTATCTGACTTTATCTAGAACCCATATTATGATTTTTTGAAATCTATTCTAGGGTGTTCTGGGATTGTGCAATTGTTCTGGTTGGTGTGAAAACATGGTGTGGGTAAAGACACTCTTGGAAAACATTGATGTTGAAATCAACAAGATTGAGGTAGGAAGTTACATACCATATATTGGTAGTGTATATGATTTATATCATGATATGAAATTGTGTGATTATATTCCGTAGACCATTTTTTCGTTTGATCGCTTGTGTGTGTGTCTATATCATGTGATACCATGTTTGATGTTTGATCATAAGAGCATGTGTGTGTGTGCATAGCTCATAAGACCCATGTTTGAGTTTGATCATGTGAATGAATGTTTTGATACTATTTTATATTCTTGATATTTTATTTTTTACATATGTATGTTGTTCCCTATTCCAATTTTATTCCTTTGGTATATTCTATATTTTTGTTTTTCTACCCATGGAATCAAAGAGATAGGTGGACCTTTCATGTATTAGTGTAACTAGTGGGGGATCATGTTTAGACACTACATGTGACATGATGAAATGATTGGGTTAGTTTATAGGGGCATGATAGTCTTGTGTGGGAAAGATTGGGGGTATGATGGTCTTATCTGATATGACCAGAGAGAAAAAAGTGGTGCGTGGTGGTCTTATGTGATCTAACCAAAGACACAATGTTAGGATATAATGACATTGGGGCTCGACTCATCGTAGTATCAGAATATTATTGCATTATGGATTTACCTGAGACTCGATAACATTGCGTATTCTAGGAGATACATGGGGACCTTGTGGTCGACCCAAGTTCATGACTTTCATTATGACTATGTTTCTAACACAAATAGGTTCATGGTGGCTTGGTCAGTGCATGAACACTCGATACATGATTTTAATTTTTTCCAATTTATGAATGTATTCATTATAATGAAATATACTTCTTATTAATGTTCTTTCATGTTAAGGGAATATAGGTGGTGTCCTACTGGGTTTATACTCACTCCCTACATGGGAATATTGATGCATGTGAAAACTTCATGATTATAGATACATGAAAGAGTAAGTCCCCATCGACATGAAGCTAGGAGATGAGGCTTGATGATTAGAGGTGGTTCCTAGAATAACTCTGGAGTGATGCCACAATATTTTATTTACATACCTATATTGCTCAAACAATTGTTTGACCCGCCACTTTGGGGGTCCTTGGTTTATTGTTATGTGTGACTTGAGATACATTCCATTCCCTTTTTATAGAATTTCTTCTTTATTTTACCATATTATTCTATATTATTATTTATAATTGTCTTTATTTATAATAAGGGTAAAGTCTCCCCACTGACGAAATCCAGACCCTTGTTGGTAGTTGGTGTCCTCTTGTGTATAAGGAGGCTCATATTTGGCCAGGTGGCACTCCGGGTCGAACCAAGAGATTCCAAATGATGAATTATAAAATTGTATCATAGGTAGGTTTTCATTTTTATTTTTTCATTACTATGGATTGGGAAATGTATGAAGGAGTGAGACTATGTGGGAGTCAGGAAAGGGAGTTTCATGTGTTCTTAGCCAATACATGTGTACCAAACATCTATGTTTCTAATGTTGAGACTAATTTTATAATTATGATTTTTGAGTTTCATTTTTATCTTGAATATATTATATTGATACTAATTTATGAGATTTGGGAGTGTTCATGCATCATGAGTTGGTACATAGAATCACATTCCATATATATAGCTATAGTGTAATTCATATTAGTAATTTAATTAAATTTATTGATCTATGATAATTACCATGTAGTATAAACGTGTTTACTATTGTGATTTATCCACTGGAATTAGTTATTTGAACTTAATAATGTTATTATATTTCATATATATATATATATATATATATATATATATATGATTGTGACTAAATGGTAGGTATGGAGGACTATGGTTGAGGCATGGGTAGAAGTTGGAGGGCTATACCTTAGGTGTGGGAATTTCCTGGGATATGACTTTTGATTTAATCCCTTATGTGTACCTTATATAAACTTATGTTGTTATCATTATCAATCAATTATATGTTTTCTAAACCTATTTTTATCATTTTAAAAAAATGTCTCATTGATTCCATCTTATGGGTCCACTAAGAGAATTGGTCCAGGGTTCTCCCACAAGGGAGTATGTTCTATTTTTATCCCCATATATACAAATGAATTTATATTAGATTACTCCAAAACCTGATCTAGATGTATAGAAAAAGGTCCAATTCATCCAGGAGTCTTCCTCATAGTTCATGTTTAAGGTAGAGGAGTTCCCAGGACCATGGTTGAATATTCTCAAGAAATTCATCTCCATCGTCCTCCATACTTCTGTTGAACCATAAGACCTTATTATAATGATGTTTAAATTGAATTAATTTAGGGAATATTTGATCTAGTGGAGAATCCAAATGACCTTCATGTAAATCAGATAACCTTTATGTTTTAGGGAGCTACTAGGAGGTGGTGGGGTGTTATTAATTAGGCTAGTAGGTGTGAAGGATTGACTTAGGTGTCCTTCAAAGACCAATTATTCAAGGAATTATTCTTGGGTATACTAAATTTGGATCATGATTCTTATGTTTATAGAGATTCGGAAGGAACTGATGTTAGTATTTACTTACTCTCATCATTTCATGTAGTTTCACTACTTCAATCCTCTCTTTGTTGGGAATAATGTGTAGAAGGATTGGAAGTTTGGGATTCAACTCCAAATAGAGTTAAGGCATCAGGCCAGGAGCTTCGACCCTAAATAAATATATATAGGTTCTTTTTAAATCCCTGATGATAGAAAATATTCTAGAGGAGGACATAGTTCTAAGTCCTATTATTTCCTTTGGTGGACTTCCTAGTTATAGTTATGGTGGTATGGAGAGGAAGTAAGAGTATTTGTTCCAAAGTGATAGTAGATAAATGAAAAAAAGAATATATTTTACAACATCCTTTATATGAGGATGAGTTTCCCAATGTTACAACTATTGGAAAAGTGAACATTTCAACCAATATTTCCTGGAACCTGAGAGTAAGTTCCACTAATGCATAAAGAGAGAGAATATACAATGTTTATACATAAAGGAATCAAGGATATTGTCTCATAGGGATTTGATTTAGACATAAGAATCAATCTGTGGGACAGGTCAGGGTCCTCAATAGTAGGTTTAGACTCCTTAGATGATGATGGATCCGTTGATTTATGCATATCACAGACATGGTCATGGAACTAATAGAGGATGAGTGTTTACTTTGGACAAGATTCCATCTAAAAATGGAGAGTTACCATAAATTGTGTGCGGTTAGGTCTTGGTCACCTATAATCTTTCCACCCCTCTATTTGATACTAATACTTCCCATGAATTTATTTCTACAAAAGTTATTACTAGAATTGACTTTCCAAAATGTTATATTTTAAGTCACGATCTCTTAATGCACCCCTGGGGAAGTAATTGGATCATCTCTAGAGGTTCCCAGAGTGTCAATTAATAATTTCCAACTACATTAATCTATGGTAATTCATGGTCTAGGAGATGAATAGCTTTAACATGATATTCAATATCGACTTACTGACCAGTTATTGAGCACACATATACTATTATCAATGATAAGTTTCATTTTCCATTCCCAAGGGGGAGAAATTTGTGATTACCTATGAATGTGATGTTAAATTAAGTATAATGGGGTTAAATTTGACTTAGGTTTAACCTATTACAGTGTAGGGATATGTCATGGTTGATATAGTAGATCTAGTAGTATCCCTCTCTTTAATACGTCTACTGGTGAACCTATATCACAATGTCACACCATATGATTTCTCAGGACTCCCTCCTAATAGAGGAATTCACTTTGATATTGAAACTAGTCTAGGAGCACAACCTATATCGATTTATCCATATCATATGGAACCAGATGAGTTGAAGGAACTCTAGGATAATCTCATGGATTTAAAGGTGGAGGGTTTTATCAGACCAATAACATCTTGGTGGGGTGCTCCAATGTTATTCACAAAGAAGGAAAATGATAGTTTTTAGTTTTATGTGGATAACAGGGTGCTAAACCTGGTGACCATGAATAATCAATACCTATTTTTGAGGATTGATTACTTTTTTTTACAAGTTTTGGGGATCATAATGGTTCTCTAATATTGAATTATGATAAGGATACTATTATCCTTGGGTTAGAGAGGAAGAAGTTCCTAATAAAACATTCATGAGTATATATAGATTGTATGAGTATATTTTCATGCCTTTTGGGATGAAAAAATAACTAAAGTTGTTCATGTATCTCATGAATAGGATCTTCCATCTATACCTCAACTCATTCGTCATGGTATTTGTTCCCGATATCTTTATATACTCATTGAACTCAAAAATACCTGCTAGACACTTGAATATTGTGTTGCGTACACTTTGAGTACATATATTTTATTTCAAGATCTTGAAGTATCACTTATGGATCTAGGATGTATATTTTATTGGACATGTGATCTTTGAGGTGTGAATTTCAATGTATATGGAGAAGGTATAGGCTATAATGTCTTGGGAATTCCCTAAAAATGTGAATGAGTTCATGATTTTCCTTAGAAATGTGTGAGAATATAGAAAATTAATATACAAATTCTCTCTTTTGGAAGAACATGTGACCGATGGTACAAAAAATGAGGTTAAGTTTGAGTGGAGAAATCAATGTGAAGAGGTATTTCAATAACTAAAAATGATTGTTGAAAATAGCTATATTTCTGACATTTCCAAAGACTAGGATTCGCTATGAAATATACTATGAGGCCAAAATATTTGGTTTAGGAGATGTGTTGATGTAGATGGATCAATTAGTAGCTTATGGGTCACATAATCTATGGCCCCAAGGGAGGAAGTACCCAATATATGGTTTGGAGTTGGTAGTTATGGTCTATTACATGAAGTGATGGAGACAATATCTCTTTATAAAGATATTTATTTATTACATAGGTCCCAAGATAATCCAATACATATTATCTTTGTTGGATCTAAATATTATGTGGAGGAATTGGGTAGAGTATCTATAGACATTCAACATAGATATGGACAATGATCTTGGGAAATGTGATATCATTACAAATACTCTTAAAAGAAAACATCAGAGATACATGAGTTGGTAGAAATGAATTCTCCATAGGAATGATATCTCATGGGTTTAATGGAAAAATGTATTATGCAAGTATTTTAGGACCATGGAGTAATGGAATGTGCAACATTGGTCAACATAGCTTCTATGGTATACAATGTGAAAGCGATCCATGAGTTAGACCCCAAGTTCATAGTGATGTGGTAATTATTATAAGTGAACGATTCTATTTTAGGGTAGTCCTAAAATGATGATGGTAGAGTGGTTGAACAACTTACTTAAGGGATGAGAAGAAGAAAGACACTTATTCCTAAAAATGGGAAGTATATCTAGTTTTAATGAAGATTTTCCCAGATACCCACCATTAGTTTTGGTATCCAAGTATGAAGGGAAACATCGTTCTTTTTATTTCACGATGTATTTCCATATAGATGATAAAATCCAAGAATTAGTGTCATAGTGGTTTATCCACTTATTGTTTTGTTGTATAATTGGTATGATATAATGATGGACTTTTTGATAGGGTTATCTTGGACCCCAAGGAGTTGTGATTCTTTTTGGGTGATAGTTTATCAGTTAAATAAAGTATCATTTATTGTACCAATCTAAGAGACTCACTATATAAATGTGTTGGGTAATATATATATCTAGGATATTGTATGAATATATGGGATTTCTTGCAGTATCATATCATAGAGGGATGTGTGTTTTATTCCATTGTTTGGGAAAGTATTTCAGAATGACTTGGGGACTCATTTGAATATGAGTATAGTATATCATTATTATACTGATGGAAAGCTAGATAAGATGATTTAGATATTTGAGGATATGCTTCAAGAATGTACCCTATGATTCATCAGAGCATTGTATTAGCACTTATCTTTGGCAGAGTTCACATACAACAATAGATTCTAGGATTATGTTGATATGGAACCTTTTATTAATCTCTGTGATCAGTCGTGCCGCTCACCACTATGCTAGAATGAGGTAAGTGAAGAAAATATTATTGGGCTGAGTATAGTGGATGAGTCCTATGAGAGAGTAAATATAATGAGGAATTGGTTGGTGACTGCTCATAGTAGGAAGTAGTATTATGTGGAATGGAGGATACAACCTTTGATGTTTTCTATTGGAGACTAGGTTTTCTTGCGGGTGTCACCTCAGCTGGGGAATCGTAATTTGTGGAAGAAGGGGAAGCTAGAGATGTGGTTCATGGGACAATTTTAGATCACTGAAAGTATCAGAGAAGCGTATTACTAACTAGAACTTCTCCCATGTTATCAATTAATTCACGATGTGTTCTGCATTTCTCAGTTTCAGATGTACACTTATTATCCCGCACAAGTTATTGACTGTGAGGATGTTGTGTTGGAACCAAAAGCATCTTTTTTGGTGTGCCAAATTTGGGTTATAGGTCAGAGAAAAATGGTGACTCAGGGGAATACATTACTAATTTTTCAAGTTTTGTTGTATTTTGGATGGATCTAGGAGGAAACATGGGTAAAAGAGTCTAATGTTTGAGCTCAATGACCTGAGTTGTTTGAGGGGGACCGATAGAGATTCTAGTTAAAGAAATTAGTCCTCATTGCGAATGATTTTAAAGCCAAGAAATTTTGTTTCTAATATGTTAAATACACATTTCCATCTTCTCCTATAATTTTTTGGGTTGATCCATTATTTTTTGGATCCTTATGATCATTAGAGTAGATTTTAGAGGTCAATGGAGCCCTTTTGGTTCAACATAGACAACACCATGTTAATGGAGCAAGCTAGGTTGGTCCCTAGTGATACCCCTATAAAATGGGAAGGAAACATAGTTAGGAAAGGGCATAGACATGGGCATGGAGTACTAGAGAAGCTCCATTGGGCCATGACTAGAGGGACCTCACCATACCTATGGTGAGAGAAAATGGATAGGTTTCGGGCATAACTCTCTAGTGGGTGTTTTTTAATGAAAGTTTCAAGGAAACCACATCCATGGTATAGTTTTTAGTTGAGTCCATGGTGGTTATTGCGTGGGTCTTTGAAATGAACAAAATGGACGTCGAATGTGGTGGATCTCATGTGTTTAAAGGGGAAAATGTTCTATCATTATGAGGGGTCTTTAATGTGATTTTAATTTTTTTATTCCCTCTATTAATTGATTTATACTCCCCCATTTGATTATTCCTTTGAAAATAATGAATTTAAGATGAATTTCAGGGTGATTTTAGGGAAAGGATTAAGGTGATCTTCTTTGAGGAAGGCACAACCTTGGGTGAATCGTTCTTTTCAACCCCAATCATGTTACCCTGTTGGGTGATCGTACCATAGAATATGGTGGTTGATCTTATTGAACCATATTCATGATATCCTTTAATATCTTCTGCTGTTACAATTCTGAGAGTGAAAAATATTCTTTCCTTCGACCAGACTCTAATATTTTTGTTGACGGTGGTCTATATTGAGTATGTCATAATTCGATCCTTTTTTTATCCTTTATTCTTAGGATTTCCATATAACCCTAATTATTATATTTCATTATTGGTTCTAGGATACTATCGGCATATCATTTTGTTTCAATTTTTCTGTGAACGTAGTGAGGGTAAAGAAACTCTTGGTGATCTTTGACGTTGAAATCAAAAAGATTTTTGTAGGAAGTTCCTTACCTTATATAGGCCATGAATATGATTTTTATCATGATATGAAGTTGTGTTATTATATTACTTATTCCATTATTGTGTTTTATTGCATGTGTGTGATTGTGTATCCTTTGAGACATTTTTTGGTGTTTGATCACATATGTGTGTGCATAACCAATAAAACCCATTTTTAATGTTGACCACATGTTTTCATGTTTTTATAATGTTTGATACTCTTTATATTTTATTTTATCACTTGTTATACTTTTCCCTATTTCGATGTTATGTATTTGGTATATGTTATTTATTTATTGTTATATATATGGTTCCAAAGAGACTAGTGGACTTGTCCGGGCTTAGTGTCCCTAGAGGGGGATCATGTTTAGACAATGTATGTGACATGATGACATGATTGAATTAGTAAATAGGGCATGATGTCCTTCTGTGACCCATCCTAGGGGAATAATGGTCTTATGTGATATAACCTAAGAGGTGAAAATTGGGCATGATGGTCTTATGTGATCTGACCTGAGACATAGTGTCTGGATTTGACGGTCTTATAGCCAATCCTAAGGTAGTTCTAGAATAAGAAAAACATGTGGCCTGATCCAAGAATTAGTATCCTTTTTGTTGTTGAGATATGTATAGTGACCTTGTATTTTACCTAAGATCATGAATTTTATTATTACTACACTTTATCAATGGATTTGAAACATGTACGGTCAGGGGTTGGTGGGAAATTGGTTAGTGCATGACCTCTTGGAAAATGATTGCATGTTTTTTTTTTCATACGTGTTCATTTGTTCATTATCATGGCATACAATTTTAATGCATGTGAACTTGTATTAAAGACACCTTAGTTGTATCTTATTGGGTTTATATTCACACCATGCATGGGTATATAGATGTTTTTGCATACTTTATGATTAAGGCTACAAGAACGGGAAAGGACCTAGGGACAGGGAGCTTGGATAAAGGGAATAGTGATCATATGCGGTACTAGGATAGAATCTTTAGTGATGTCATAATGTTTTGTTTACTACCTATCTTCCTCACACTCTTGTGTGTCCTGACACTTTGGGGGTCCTTGTATTAATGTTCTATATGAATTGAGATGATTTGCATTCCATTTTTTATAGAATTTATTATTAATTATATTAAATTATTCTATACTATTATTCAAACTTGTTTTTATTGATATTGAGGGTATATTCTAACCACTGATGATATCCCAAACCTCATTGCTTGTCAGAAACCTATTATGTATTGGGAGGTGCACATGAGGCTATGTGGTACTCTATCTCAGACCTAATGATTTATACTCAGGCATTACACATTCTATGAAAAATATTGTAATAATTATTTTAACTTACATATAATAATTGATCAAAAAAATAACATAACAATGGAATATATCTAATGCTTTGAGATTAATTGATTGGATTATTAACCAAAATTGGGTATTTTTTTTCAAATAAATGGGTCAAATACAACATGTTACTTCTTTAGAAAATATGGGTACATCATACTATTCAAGTTATTATTCATGACTGCTTTCAATTAAGCTTATAGAACTTGGAGGCTTTTGACTCCAACTCCCATCATATTAGGTATTCTATTTGGGAAATCATTATATTTCCCAATATATTTTTTATTGAAATGATTTATCCTAATTCTATATATATATTATAAAAAAATAATAGTAAGGGGGATACTCAAATTAATAATCATATAAAAGTAAAATTATAGTGATGGAAAGAATAAATCATAAAACAATAGTATATGCTAACTTATGACTTTTTATGTTCCAATCTAGGTTATTTATGGTTAATTTTATATAATTTTCACTAAACTAATCCCACAAAATAAGTAAAAATTAAATTTATACATTTTATATATCTATAAAACATTATATTAGTTAAATTGTTATATGAAAATATATAATAAAACAGACCCAAAATAATGAGGTTTAATGACTTTGAGAGATTAGATACATAATTATATATTTAAACCTAAAGTAAATAATATTTATTTCAATATTCATAATATTCTATTCGATGTTATCATACCCCTATCATTTTATGGGATACTATGGGGACACACATTAATTAAAGGGTAAGATGAAAATCCAAGGAAGGGGATATTCAAAATAAAATTGAGGGAGAGATATCATAAATTTCAATTTTCATAAAATTGAATCATGAAATATAAGGATCATAAAAAATCACCTAGGAACATGACATAAGGGAAATAATATTATAAGATTAGGTAAATAATCATATCTAAAATAGTATGGTATATATAGAAAACATGTATTCAAAATATAAATTGAGTCATGTTTCCAATAAAATAAAATAAAACATTTTAGGCTTACTTTAATTGAACCATAAAAGTACCTCCTAAGATATAAAAATTACCCAATTGAGTTGGGGTCTATATAATTTCAAGATCTCTCATCACATAATATTATATTATGTAAATGATTAATAAATAGATAATAAATTTATGACAATCATAAATTGGAAATAAAATCAATAAAATACAATGGGTTACATAATAATTCCATAAATAATATATTGATTATTAAAAATTGAGGTACCAAAATGAAGTAGGGAATAAATTTTATTAGATTTTTAGGGGTGGGATAAAATAATAATAAAATATTATAGTCAATGAATAAATCAATAAAGGTAAATGAAACAAAATAATAGAAATTGAGAATAGGTTTCAAAAATAAGGTATTTACCAAAATCATTGAATATTGATAAGGAATCATTAAAAGAATATAAATATATTCATAAAATTGAAATAAATAAAGGGAAAATTAAATAGAGGGGATTAATTGTAAAGACATAGGTATTTATAGAATCATACTTTTTCTTTTATATTAATAGTAATGAATAAGATATTAATTTTACATTAAAGGGGACACTTGTTCTGATAGTGTACTCAACATCCAGCAACGAGTTTCTCTAAAATATTACGTTGCACACAACATTGAGTTATAACAAAATATAAAAAAATAATAATAAGTTTATTTTAAATGGAATTTAACACCTAGCCATTGGAATGGAAGGAATGAATAGTATTAACTGAACTTTGAAATATGGTTTACACATGTTTAAATAATGATTCATTGGTTACCAAATTTATTAGAAATGGAAATAAAACCCAATTTAATATAAAGGATGTGTTTTTATGAAAACCCATTTAAAAGTAAATAATTGTGTTTATAAAATCATATCACAATTTATAGTTTTTTATTTAATTAAAAATGATTTTTTATATATTAAATTTAATGTTTTAAACTCAGCTTATATTTTTTCTAGATATTATATAAGAACAAATTCAATTTTTTGGATAAAAGAAGTATTTTTCTAAAAATGCAATTTTACTTTATTTTGATGGAGAACCCTTTTTAAATATAGTTTTTGACACCTTTATATGTAATATAAGACAAAATAAACTTATTCTTTAGAATAGGGACATAAAAATTTACTTTCTAATAATTGTTGATATTTTTCTGATAACTATCTTGTTTTAATGAATAATAAAAATACATAATATTTTAATTGAAAACAACTTTTTCTATCAAGGTAATTTATATGGTTAAGTAATATTAATTAATTGTTTTAAAGTATAAATAGAATAAAATTTCATCATTTAATCCAATTTGGGTCATTGTAAGTAATTTTCCATTGAAATTGGATAAAATCACATGTCAATATTTTGATAGTTATTACTTCTTAAAAACCCGTTTTTTGGTTTTGACAAGAGAATTAATTTTAAATTAATTAATGAAACTAATGTTTTTTGAATTTAGAAAAATGTATTCCATATTTGGAATCATAAGGTCCAAATTATTTGAATAGGTACCTTTAATTTTTGGACATTAT
Organism: Viscum album; assembly: GCA_963277665.1. NCBI lineage: Eukaryota > Viridiplantae > Streptophyta > Magnoliopsida > Santalales > Viscaceae > Viscum > Viscum album. Next base: position 594,606,311 of record OY728134.1, on the reverse strand, counting down.
GAACAGTAACATGCGTAATATATTTTTTACCATAGTTAAAGGGTAAATATGATAAATAAGGGTAAAAACTAATATTATATTAATATTAAACTACCATAACACATATCCTAATCATATTGGTTGAGATATTTACGACCATGATCATCCGTGGGTCGACTTTGGGACCCCATGGAGCCACATGGGTGTGAAAATGAAATTTTATATGAATTAATTTAAAGTAAAGAGAAATATAACATAAACAGGTATCTTTTACAAAAAAAAATTAATATAGGGTTATATAACTAATACCTTTGAATATAAATAGTAATTATAAAGATAAAAATATTTCCTATGTCATGTTATTTTATTTATTATTATTAGAGATTATATAAATAAATTTAATTAGGCCACAATGATGATGCAATGATTGCTTCATTAATAAAGGATTCAAATAAATGATATTATAAATATAAAAATAAATTTAATTTGATTATTTTTATTCCATACAGGAATTTTATGTATGATACTGACATATTATATTATATTTAATTATTTTTTTCTCAAAGTAATCAATTTTTTTATAATTTTTTAAAAAATTCAAGTATGAATAGTGTCCAAAATTGACATAATTCATAACTTAAAATATAAAATAGTTTATTAAATGATATTAAATTCCCCAAAATCTAATATTCATAAAAATGGTTAATATAAGACCAAATATTTCATAAATGACTTTTTTTATGGGTCTTTTAACAAGATATGGTAATTACTTTAACCCACAATGTGTATATAATATGATATCACTATTAGATTAAAAAGGTAAAATAATGGTTAAACAAAAAAAGGATTAAAAATAATTAAACCTTGTACAAAAATTATTTTATGAGGGTTATTCAAACCAAAATTATATTACCTTCAACATAGATGAGTTTTGGAACATTTTTAATCAAAATTTAATTTATAATAAATTAATATTGCTAGACTTTCTTAAAGTGACCCTCCTCTCACTTATAAAAGACCACCACCTCTACCCACATAACTCACACCACTCAATCCCATTGGATCTTGAAAATTCTACCCAAATAATCTTACAATACCTCTCCCTTACTCCTATAAACCTTACATTAGGAATAAAGCAATTAAATAAATTCTTTTGGATCAAATCAAAAGAAGTTCCCCAATTTAGAGGTAACGTCTTCTGTCATGTTCTTTTCGTTTATTTTTCTTATCCACTCCCTATGATATTATTATTATTTGATTTCATGACAATGAGAGTATCCTAAATATACTATAATTTTTATGAGAATTATTAAAACTACACTTACACACACCTCCATCTAATGAATACGAACATACTGTTTCTTTATACGTCGAACTACTACCTCATGAAATAATGATTGTTATATTTTATCCTACCTCCTATAATGGTGGACATTATGATAGAAATTTATTTATATATGATATATATTATATTTATATTTTCTCTATTCTTCTGTATTTTTTATTTATAGCATACCTTTATTCTTTCCATAATGTGTAAATACGATAATTTCATTTGAGGAAATGCAGACCACCACCCCCTCAAAATGATATGACTCATTCATGTCATACATGGAACATATAAAGGATGGAATTAATGAAATTATGTAATATATATAACATAAATATTATACTTTAAGTATAATATACCTATGTATAATTTAATTTTCATTCCTTTAAACATGACAAAGAAATGAAAGTAGCGTTCATGCGTACGTATGGCCTACCATCTCCATGAATGATGCCTTTCATTACTTATCTCCAAATGTTATGTAATGTTATAAATACACATATATAATGGAAATATATGTTATTTAAATCCTGAATATCATTCTAGAGATAATGTACTTTTAACAATATGTAATTTGTTTAATTATAACAAGTTCATTTTTGACTCAAGTACCGAACATCAACAAAACGACAGATATGAACTCAAATAATTATATGATTGTTATAGAAATGTACTAAGTGATATAAATGGAATAATAAACCTTAAATAAGTTCTTAAGAAAGTATAAATTAATTTATTTTTATTATTCAGGGATATAAAGAACTAACAAGATGAGTTAGACTCAAGGTAATGTACATCGTCTCAATATCCTTTCATTGAGGAATATATTGATGTTATACACCACCTTCTTTTATATGGTTTATAATTATAACCTTTTTATTTTAATTTAATTAAATGGTTTTAAAAATAATTTTTTTTCTATGAATAGTTTTACTAAAATACAAAAGGAATGTTTCTTTTTAACGTATGCAGCGACAATGACTTTTCTACCGCCGTGAGCATTATTTGATATTTGGATTCCTTAACAAGCCATAATGTTTTTAAAAGGAAAATAAATACCATATACCGCTTTTCAGTTTTTTGGTATTGAAAATGTTTTTATGAAATCATTGATTATGTCAATATCTTGAAAAGATATATTGTGATTGCAATGTGGTAATGTTATATTTCCTTTATGCTTGTTTTATGTGTTATGATTATGTTATGGTTCTTGGGAATTATTTACATATATGGGTGGTTCCATTATAAACCGAGGGTGGTTGAGCTCAATATTTCTCTCCAATTATTTATTTAACATGACATAGTTTAACATTAAGGTTTATCCTAATAGATTTAGGGAATATGTTGTGATGGGTATTTAAAATGTAACCATGAAGGTTACTACCTATGTAGTTGTGAAGGCTACAAAGTAAGTATGTTATATATGCCACAAGTTAAATTTATGATTTATGATTTCAATATTCATAAATATTATGATTTTATGAGGTATGTTAATGAGATTATATTTTATGATTTAAAAGAATGATTTCATTGATTTGTATGTATTTATGAACTAATATTTTATTTTGTTATTTTATATCCCTTACTGAGCTTTTTATTCTCATCCCATGTTTTTTTGAAATTTTTTTCATAGGGTATAAGGAATGATAAGAAAAATAAATAATTCAAGAGTATTTATATCAAGAAAATAATTATTTTTTTTATTTAAGGATTTTTGTTGTTGTGAAAAAAATTGGAAAGAGTAGAAGTTTCTACATTGTAATTTTTGAGATGTAATTTAATAGTAATGGAATAATTATCTAAAACTATAAAACTAAAAATATCCTCAATTTGTTTTCCTGAATTAACTAAATATTATGTAATGTATAAGGATGGGGCCTTATAGTTGGTATCAGAGGTCAATTTAGATAACTTTAGAGGTTAGGGTGTTATCTGGGTATAGGTAAAGGATCCCATATAATCATGAGGGTTATTATCATATGGAATCTTTTGGAGGGTCAGGGTAAAATAGGTTGTTTGGATAAAAAAAATGAACAATGGAGATATAAAGAGGTTTATGGATTATAGTAATATAATTTTTTTTATGTTATCTTTACCCTATAAAGGATTATTTTTTAATAATAATAATTTGTTTCATGTTTATGTTTTGATTATTTTCAGAATATTAAGGATCATTTGTCAAGATGTAAGGAAAGAGATATTGCACAAACTTCTTATCCATCCCCAAAAATTTTATCATCACTATTATAGAAAAGGCCTATTCGAATGATTTTGACAGATTCTTCAGTATTCAAATCACCTACAAGAATTTTTTTGAGTTATCCAACACCTACTAATTTTTAAAAATAATTATGGGCATTGTATATTTTTAATATGATTTCAAGATCTCAAATTTTCTAACTCTATTTAAAAGTGAAATTATAGAAGTGGAGAGAATGTTTACTTTTAAAAGTAAGAAAACATACAGAAAGAGAAAGGGAAAATACTGAAGATCATGATATATGGAATCAAGTTATTATTTATTTTTTATCCATAAATAATGAACCATCTTTGGATTGATATATATAAATTATGAGGATATTTTATTTGAAGGAATGATGTATTAATAAACAAGGTGGAAATGCATATTTAATGGATTATTAAGAACTCTGAATGACTAAGAAGTCTACATATAAGGGATTCAATAGTTATGGTAGATTGTAGGATGATGAATTGTTTAAAATTATTGATGCTCTTTTGATGATGGTATTACTTATGAAGGATTTTTCAAGTATGTGTAACCCTGAAGTTTGATATGTGAAAATGTTATTCAAGTAAAAATTATCTTTTCTTGTGTGAACATAATGGATAAACATAGGATTTCATATGACCTTTTGTTTTTGAGGTGATTAACAGTTATTACTTTTTGGGATGCAAAATGAAAGTTATTATATAACCTTTGAGGATAAATCAAGTTATGGTTATTTTAGAGGAAATTATCTTATTTTTAAGAATTTTATAAGAATGATATGGTTTTAGAAAAAGGACAACCCACAGGAAGGGTGACGACCCATCGCATCCGGCAAGGCCATGGGAATTGAACACACAACCGAAGGGTGAAAAGGGCGCATCACCAACCACTGGCCTACGTGAAGTCCCTAGTTAGAAAAAATTATCCTTTTTAGTTAAATGATTTTATGGATCAAGAATAAGTTGATTTTGGGAACTTATGTTTTATCCAATGGATATCCTCTTTATAGGAAAACGATTTAGTGATTAAGTGATAAATGTTATTTTGGAAGATGTTTGGTCTTTTGGGAACACTCTATACATAAGGAAAATAGAATACTTTGGGAATTCAATTGATGAGTAATGGTTGAATTTTATTTTGGAAGAGTATATATTATTATTGTGGACATATGGATATTTGGTTTATTTATGGAAATTATTAACCTATCGTAGATAATTTGTGATTAGGTTAATTAATTTTTAGTATGATACTTTAAGAGTAGTCGATGTTATTTGGAGATAAATGTTAAAATTTATCATGGACGACTATGTGATCAAATCCTTATGAATTTTGGGTTTCAATATTAGTATGGATTATATTAAATAATTTTAATTAAAATTGTGTATTGAATGGTCTTTGTTGAACTTTGGATATTGTTTTTTGAAATTTGGAGATTAATAGTAGTATTTATTTTTATAAATGATTATCCATTTTTAGGATAATATGATATCATACTAACCATCTTGGTTTTGGTTAATGTCTAATGAAAGGGTAAAGATATAGTTCATCTTTTTTGGATTATTTAATTCTCTAGAATTTGATTCTATCACTTCAGGTGTGACCATGTCATATTGAATACTCATCATTTGCAGAAAAGATGATTTTTTAGTATAAATTTATTAATGGATGAAACTCTACTTGAAAAGTAAGTATATATACTTATGTTCTTAGTCAATATCATAAATAAATTCCTCAAATTTATAAAAAGTATCTTAAAACAAAAACTGATTCCATTTACTTTTCATGATGGGGAATCAAAGTCCGTTTAAACCATCAAAATTTTATGGTTTTATGGTAGTTAACTTTCTCATGATCATATTTTCTATCATTCTCCATCAAAACTTGATGGTTAGTTTTTCTTCCATATCCATGTTTTCCTACATGGAATCCAAGTATGTGTTATCTCGGGTGACCTTTGTATTCATTTCTTTTAAAGTGAAAGTTTTATTGACTCTTTTTCTGATTTGGGATTTTCAATAAAGTTTCAGAGCCCAATTTTAAAATTGCGAGGACAAAATTTCTAAAAGGGGGAATGATATAATGACCCAGGTGTTTATAGGATATTATTTTTTATTTTATATTTATATTTATTAATAAGATACTAATTTTTTCATTAAATGGGACTCTTTTTCCGAGAGCGTACTCGATACACAACAACGGGTTTCTCCAACATCTTACATTGCACACAACATTGAGTTATACCGAAATATAATACAATAATAATTTTTTTTATTTTAAATGTTAGTTAATGCCTAAATTTTGGAATGCTAGGAATGAATAGTATAAAAAAAATTTAAATATGGTTTAGACATGTTGAAATATTGATTCATTGGTCCCCAAATTTATTAGAAATGGGAATATAAACCAATTGAATATAAATGATGTGTTTTTATGAAAACCTATTTGAAAGGGAATACTTTTATTTAAAAATAATATCAATATTTTTGGATTTTTATTTAATGAAAAATATTTTTTATATATTCAATGTAATGTTTTAAATTCCTCTTATATTTTTTCTAGATATGATATAATAAAAAATTCAATTTTTTAGATAAAAGAAGTATTTTTTTAAAAATGTTTTTTATTGCCTTTAGATGGGGAACCCTTTTTAAATTTTCTTTATGAAAAATTTTTATGTTCTATTTGAAAAAATAAACTTATTATTTAAAAGTGGGACATAAAAATTTACTTTGGATAATTTTTTTTTTATTTTTCTCATAACTATCATGTTTTGATGAATAATTATAATATGAAAAAAATTCATTGAAAAAAACTTTTTCCATAGAGATAATTTATGTAGTTAAATCATATTATTTTATTAATTTTAAAGTATAAATGGAATATATTTTTATCATTTAACCCAATTTTGGTCATTGGAAGTAATTTACCATTGAAAGTGGAAAAAAATACATGTCAATCTTTTGATAATTATTACTTCTTAAAAACATGCTTTTTGGTTTTGAAAACGAGAATTAATTTTAAATTAATTACTGAAACTTATGTGTTTTGAATTTTGAAAAATGGATCACATATTTGGAATCATTAAGTTAAAATTACATGAGTTGGTACCATTTATATTTAGACGCTATGAATATTAACTTCAAGAATTATTTTATTAACAACGGTTAAATGGTAAATTTGGTAAATAAGGTTAAAAATAATATAATATTAATATTAAACTACCATAAAACATGCCATAAACTTATTTTATGAAATATGTCTGACCAAATGCATCCTTTGGTCGACTTTGGTACCCCATGGATCCACATGGGCGTGAAGATGACAATTTATAAGAATTAATTTAAAAGAAAGATAAATATAACATAAACATGTATCTTTAAATAAAAAAATTATAATATAGTGTTATATAATTGATAACATTGACTATAAATAGTAATTAGAAATATAAGAATATTTACTATATCATGGTATTATATTTATAATTTTTAGAGATTAAATAAATAAATTTAATTATGACACAATGATGATGAGTTGATTGCTTCATTAATAAAGGATTCAGATAAATGTTATTATAAATATTAAAATAAATATAATTTTGATATTTTGATTCCATAAAAGAATTTTATGGATGATATTGACATATTATGTTTTATTTAGTTCCTTTTTTTAGGGAATCAACTTATGAATTTTTAAAAAGTCAAGTATGAATAGTGTCCAAAATTGACATAATTCATAACTTAAAATATTAAATAGTTTATTAAATGATATTAAATTCCTAAAAATATAATATTACTCCAAATGGTTATGATAAGTCAAAATATTTCATAAATTACTTTTTGTGGGTCTTTTAACATGATATGGTAATTAAATTAACCCATAATGTGTAAATATCATGATATCATTTTAAGATTAAAAAGGGTAAAATAAGGGTTAAACAAAAACGATAAGGATAAAAAAATATTCAAAACTTGTATAAAAATTATTGGATGATTGGTATTAAAACCAAAATCATCTTATATTATAATTAAATTATTTTTGGACCATTTTTAATTGAAATTGAATTTATAATAAATTAATGTTTGTAGAAATTCATAAAGTGCCCCTCCTCCCTCTTATAAAAGGTCACCACCTCTACCCACATAACTCACACATATCAAGCCCCTTATCTCATGAAAATTCTTCCCAAATAAGATTCCAACATACCTAACTTCCTTATATAGTGCTTACCTTGGGAATAAGGAAATTAAAGAGATCCTTTTGGCTCAAATCAAAGAAGTTACCTGATTTAGAGGTAACCTCTTCTCTCATGTTCTATTCTTTTATTTTCATTCTACACTACCTATGATCTTATTATTATTTTATTAAAAGAAATAAACAGTAAAATAAATATAATATTATGTTTTATGATAATTATTCTAACTAAACCTACACACACTACCATCTAATGGATACGAACATATTGTTTTTGTGTACGACGAACTACTGCCTCACGAAACGATGATTGTTCAATTTTCTCATACAACCTCTCATGGTGGACATTATGATGAAACTATACTTATATATTACATATATTATATTTATATTTTATGTATTCTTCTATATTTTTTATTTATATCAAACCACTATGCTTTCCATGATGTGTAAATACAATAATTCTATTTGTGGATGTGCAGACTACCTCCCTCTCAAAATGACATGAATTGTTCATTCCATACATGGAATTTATGGAATTATGTAACATATATAACATATATATTAAAATGGAATTAAAATATAACTATTTATAATTTAATTTTCATTCCTTTAAATATGACAAAAAATGAAAGCAGTGTTTATGCGTATGTAAGGCCTACTATCTCCATGAACGATGCATTTCATTTATTATCTCCAAATGTTATGTAATATTATTAATACATATATATACTTGAAATATATGATATTTAAATCATGAATAATATTATGGAGATAATTTAATTTTGACCACATGGACAACTTTTAATTATAACGCGTTCATTTTTGACTCAAGTACCAAATATCGACAAAATGACCAATATGAACTTGAATAATTGTATGATTGTTATAAAAAGGTAGTAAGTGATATAAAAGGAATGATAAAATTTAAAAATGTTTCTTAATAAATTATAAATTAACTTCATTTTATTATTCAAGGATATAAGTAACAAACAAGTCAATTCAGACTCAAGGTAAGGGACTTCATCTCAATCTCATTTCATTGAAGAATATTTAGATATTCTACACCAATTTTATTTATACGATGTATAATTATAAATTTTTTATTTTAATTTAATTCATAGTTATAAAAAAGGAATCATTTTCTATAAAGCGTTTTACTAAATGAAAAAAGTAATGTTTCATTTTAACGTACGTGTCGATAATAACCTTTTATCCACTGCAAGCATTATTTAATATTTGATTTTCTTAACAAGTCGTAATGTTTTTAAAAGGAAAAAAAACCATATACACTTTTTAGGAATTTTTGAATTTAAAATGGTTTTGGGAAATCATATATTGTATAAATTTATTTAAATGATATATTGTGATTGCAATGTGGAAATTTTATCTATGCTTTATGCTTGGTTTATGTGTTATGATTATGTTATGGTTATTTGATATTGTTTACATATATTGGTGGTTTTTTGATAAATTGTTGGTGGGTGAGCCTGGGATAGATCTGCAATGCATTGGGTAACATGAAAAAGTTAAATGTTAAGTTTTATGCTAAAAGATTTAGAAAATATACTATAATGGGTATTCTAAACGTAACCATGAAGGTTACTCCCTATTTAGCTGTGAAAGCTACAAAGTATGTTATCGATTCCACAAGTTACCTTTATGATTTATGCTTTTTATGTATTATTCATAAATCTTGTGATTTTATGAGGTATTTTAGAGAGCTTATGTTTTATTATTGAAAAGTATGATTTCATTGATTTGTATGTATTTATGAACTAACGTTTTTCTTTTCTTATTTTATATCCCTTATTGAGCATTTTATACTCATCCAAAGTGTTTTTCAATTGTTTTTAGAGGGTATAAGTAAGGGTAAGAAAAAGGAATAATTCAAGAACATTTATATCATGAAAATAATTCTTGTTTTATTTAAGGAGTTTTATTGTTGTGAAAAAAATTGGAGAGAGTAGAAGTGTTTACATTGTAATTTTTGAGATGTAATGTAATAGTTATGGCATAATTCTATAAAAATATAAACCTGAAAAGATCCTCAATTTGAATTCTATAATTAACTCAATATTATGTATTTTATAAGGCTAGGTCCTTAAATTAACAATGAATTTCATAAAATTTTATTATAATCACAGTGAAAAAAGATAGAAATAGATAATATAAATGGAAAATATATGGAGAGAGTTTGAGAGTCCCCTTACAAACAACATAAGGTATAAACTATGAATAAATAATAGAGGAAATATGATAAGTAATACTTTAAAAATAATGGAAAAATAGTAAGGTATACTTTAAATTTTTTATAGATAAGGCATAAAAAATAATATGGGAAAAAAGAAACAATACATTAAAAGAATGAGGATTTGGAGGACAACTATTTACTCAAGTCTCAGTTAACGTTTGATGTTCCAATAAAATTTTGAATATATAAATTAAATATACATTGTGGAATATTTTTTTTATTTTAACTATTTTTATTTATTTATTATAATTTAGGTGTAATTTTTTTAATAAAAGTTTCCATGTTGATAGATTGTGGTAGCTCAGTTCATAGGTGAAAAACTGAAACAATATTTCAGTAAATGTTGGTGATAAATATCAATTGGTTTGATAATTTGAATAAGTTTAAATCTATTGGATTGATGTCAACTCAAAATTATAAGGATTTAATAGTTCAATATATTCAATGAAGTTGTCTCAAATCAATAATCATTTTTTAGTAGACTTATATTTGGTAACTAGAATGGACTTTATTGATTATTTTTAATATAGTTAATATGATTCCTATTTAACCATAAAACAAATTCTAAAATGATATTAAATAATTATTAATGTTATATTTATACATTATTTTTTTAAAATATCCATTAAAGGAACAAGTGAATGTTGAAAATCATCAGTCACTTAGTTAATATAAACCTACCAAGGGTGAAAAATGTTTCTTAAGAGAGATTAAATAGAGAAAAAACAAACAATGTATGGTTTTTAGTGTTAAATTAAAGTAAAATTACACTATAATTTTAAAGTCATTAAAATAATGAATAATATTATAGAAGGTGTAAGGGGAGAATTGAAAATGAAATACTTGGGTTTTGAAACCTATGCCATTCTATTTGAGATGTATCACTTAGAATAAAACTAAAGATTTCAATAGTGGTTCTATTGAAAATACCCTGAAATAAAAAAAATACGAGTATTTGGGATAGATAACATTGAATATTTTTGGCTTTGTAAGATATTTTTAATATGATGAAAAATAAGTGGAGAAGGGGTATATTTATAGGAAAAGGATAGGGGTGTCTTTGAATAAAAATATTGAATAATTTATTATATTTTCTTATCAATTTTAATAATTTTTATTTCTATACAAAACTATAGTTTTATATTAAATATTATTTATATTCTTAATATTTTAACACTTCCAAAATATAATGGTATCAATATAGTATTTAGTTCAAATTAAAGACCAAAATATAGTTTTTATATGAATAAAATATAACTTATTCATTATAAATTTATTTAGATTGTTGAAAATTAATTTTTTTAAAATACATTATTTTACTCATTAAAAACAAATTATGTCATTGAAAATAGTTTATAACTTTTTGAGTCATTTTTTACTTCATAATTTTTACTTAAAAATATCTCATCCCCAAACACTTTATGTTAACTATTCACCCCAAGATTTACCTTTTTCAAAAAAATAAAAAAAATTACCCTTAGATACTTTTAATGTGTCAATTGAAAATATGAGTTTCATTTTTTCTTAATAAAAAATTCATATCTAGTAAATCCAGTATTTAAATTTTTATATAAAAACTATTTAATAAATAATGTTAAACATAACTTATTAAAAAAATTCCTATACTTTATTTGAGTTATATAATTTAAATATTCATTTTATATGATTATAATATTAATATTTAATTATTTTATTAATGATAAATAATGTTTATTATTAATTTTACTATTCCAATGGATATTTTTTTATTCTAACTATTATATTACTATTCTAACAGTACATTTATTATTATAACTATCAAATTAATATTCCTAGTGGCATAAAATCTTTATACTTATTATAAATACCTCTTTTTTACTTTATTATTAATTTATAAAATTTCATCTCAAGGATATATATACATTATTTATAATATTCCATTCTTATTTCTAATGACTTTTTTCATTTTAGAGTGTTTTTTCACAATAGTGATATTTCATGGAGACCATGATTTATTCTATATTCTATGTTTTGTAATGTTTTTTATATATTTAATATCCAATCAAACTGATGTTGATATTATGGAATGTATTCATCCTTAATTTATAATTTTATCTTATGAAACAAAATTACAATTAATTTATTACATGTATCACATGATAATATTTTATAGTGTTTTTAGGATAAAATTTAACTATAATAGTTTTATGGAATGCATTTTAATATAAATACAAAGGATGTTACACCTATATTTTATTTAAATATTCTTCAACTCTTTTGAAAAATATTTTGGCCTCTCTCTTAGTTTTCCCTAAAACTAACTCTTCAAACTAGTGTTTTTCTACTTATTTTTATTCCTTATCATAGTCCAAGGTTTTTTTTCTAGTGAGCAACTTCCATTAACTCTTTTACACTCTTACGAATAACCTCATTGGAATCTTCTCAATATTTTTTCTCTATATTAGCCAGTAGAATACCAGGTAATATTTTTTATAATATTAGATATATTTATTTATTGTCAATGTTTTTTTTAAAATTTTGAAGATTCATTAAGATTGTATTATAGTTTTTCACCATAGACTATTTTGAATAATGTACATTAAGAGAATTTTCTCAGAAGATGGTCTTATTATTTCATATAGTGGTTGAACAAGTCATAGAGTCTAATTTTATTGAAGTTTTAGAGTTTGATTTTTTTATTAATAATATCATAAACATTTTTTGATTTTTTTATACGTAGGTGGGATTTTATTTTTACCAAATTTATATACATTATTAGGTAGATTCCACATTAATATTTAGTTAATTAACCTCTAATAATGATTATAATTGATTTGGAATATATTTTGAGTCTTTTTACATCCTAGAAAATTAAATATGAGTGATTATTTATCTTTAGATCTTTCCCAACACTCACATGGACTATTACATATCTCACTATATTATCAATATAGAGCAGGTGTTATAGTTTCTCGAGTTTTATGTTAATTGAATCAATTTTTATTATAAGGTCCTCAATTTAAATTACCCAGTGGGTAGTTTCTTAAACATGAATAATGTTCCTTTAAAATAATAAAAAATCACTTTCACATAAATTTTAATTTTTGTGGGGTTTTATCCTGAAAATATTGATCAATGTTCTATATTTTTAGCATCAATCATTGAAATATGGAAGCATCAATTGTGACCACTCATTCACCTATAATTCATTTTAGAAAAGTTTTATTTTGAAATAAATTTACAAAAAATATGTGATAAATTTTGAAGAATCTCCCTAAATATCTCCCATACATCAAAAGTTAACTCCCTATCCCATTGAATGAAAATTAGTATATAATTTATTAGACTCACAATTTTAAAATATGGGAAGTATTTTTTTAATAATTTCCTAGTAAACATGTCTTATATTATAATGGATCTATCTTTTAATCCCCCCAACTATTAATTATCCCAATATTTAAGTATAGTGGGATTAAATAAACATTATTTCATCCTTGGATACTTAATTGTATTTTAAAGTATATTAAATTAGTATAAAATTGGAAAATTGGAAATGTATATTTATGTTCCTTTGTAAGCCAAATTTTCACATATTTTAAATCATTTATAGTAATATATTGTTGCTTTTAATGTTATATTCCTGAATGGGTGGACAAAAAATGATAAATTATGGACTAATGATGGAATACAAGCTATGATCTATGATTCAAATCCCATCTTATTGAGGATGAACTTGAATTTTTTGGGACATTTATTGGTGATTTTTCCATAAATACTTTATTTCACTCAACTGAGTTTATTTTTTCTCCCATAAATAATGAATTCTTGAAACGATATCTCCAAATAGAGGGGTTATAGTCTATGATTTTGTTATTTTTTGGTCCCTTGAAGTAAGTAACTGGAGTCTTTATCATTCATTTGTTACATATAAAGGTAAATAAAAATATACCACAGGAATAAAAAGAAAAAAATAGAAATTTATAAGAAAATATTTGATTTAATTAACTAGATAATCACAATATTTTATTTTCTATTTTCAAACTTATAAATATAATCAATAACATATCATTACCATGTTAAATGTGATTTCTATATGAGTAATTTTTTTAAAAAATTTATGTTTTCTCTTCTTAATAATGAACTATAAAAAATAATAAATATATATGTTCAAGGTAGATCCCATGTGTAACATGACCTAAATTCTCAAAACACATAATTCACTATTTTGTATCAATCACAATATTTTTGATGAATAAATTAGGTTTAAAATGAATATGAACATTTTTTTAAAATATTTCGAAATCAAAGAAGTAGTAAATCAATTTTAGATGATGGTATTTTTAAAATTTGTAAATCGCATTCACTTTATTTTTTTAAATTATTTATAATATTATAAATTTAATTAGCATCAACATGGTTAATATACACTAATAATATTTAAATCATAAATTTTTTGGGTTTTTACCAAAACTCCTTTAGTAACAGATTCAACTGTTCATTTGAATATGGTAAAACATAAATGAAGATAAGATGTCCTTATCAATCATAGAATTTTCTCTTTATTCATATATGTTTGAAGAAGAAAACTATGATGAAATTTTACACCTCTTATATGTGTTATCCATGGGATAAAATAATCTCTAAATGATTTGGAAGTATCTCTTTCAAAACATGGACTATTAGAACCAATGGTTAAAGGTAGGAAGAAAAGCGATCTTAGTTTCAAATATTTTTATTGATTAAGTGTCACAAAAATTATCTATTATTTTATCCTCATAATATAATCTTAAAGGACACTCCATGGTGATTTCTCACAGTGATAAAAATTTTAAAAATAGTTCTCATATAAACTATTTTAGTATTTAAAATATTTCTTAAATGCTTAAACCATCAAAAATAGTAAAATCGGTTTAAAAATTTTTCCAAACCAAGAATCCCAAATTTTTAATTTTTTTTTCATAAAATCCATTAAAAATTATCTAATTATGATAAAAAATTATCATGACATATTTAGTAGATAAAAATAACAATTGGTAGGAATTATTATATGATAGAAGCTCTACTATTCACGAAACTACAATGGGGTTACCATTATTAAAATATTGATCACTTCAAACCAAACCGTGAAATTGTTTACACTAACTAATAGAGGAAATTAATTAATTATATTTTTTATTATTAAATTTATTTTATTACCTCACTTTTATAAATTAATTGAGTTTTAGGGTGTTTTAGAATTAAATAAACATTTTTTCATTTTATGAATATGGGTTAAAATTGAAAAATTTGATTTTTATTGAATTTTTTAGTTTTTAGAATAAAATATATGCCTAATAATTTATATTATATTTATTTATTATTTTGAAGTTTTAGAATAATTAAATTGATTTTGTGAATAAATTGGACTGAAGAAAGAAATAGAGGTCTTGAATACTTATGAAAACCTCTTCCCATGTATTTGTGGAAGTTGAAGAGAGAAAAAATGACACGTAAGATGCATGTTTGAACTCCGTGAGATATGTAATATAAAATTCTATGATTATTAAGTAACATTTTATTATTTAATAACCAATTTAGTGATATATAAGTAATTTAATCATACTTAATATCTAATTTTGTGATATATAAGAAATAATATATTATATATAACACTCAATTTGGTGTTATGAAAGATCCATAAGAATTTTTAAAAGGATATATAAGGTTCATTCCTTTTTAAAATTTGGAGAATGAAATGTCATATGGGAATAAATGGTTTTAAATTATCCACAAATAATTATGGTCATGAAGATCATCATGATGATTTGTGGAACTCGTATATTCTAAGAAGAACATGGTGAGATATTCAAATTTAAATGCTTAATGAAATTGAAAAAATAAGTATTTTTGAAGAAAACTATTATCTAATCAAGGGAAATAATAATTAAAAAATTTGGGTTTGTAGGAAACTGAATATTTCAAATAAATTATTCAAAAATATGTGTAGGTAATCTCATAAATCTTGTTGAAATCCAATAAGGAATGAATAATATATTTAAAGAGTTTTAGGTCATGGAGTATGCTTTTTAAATTTAGAGTATTTTTTATATCTTTTAGGAACTGTAGTTAGACCTTTAATGTTTGTATCCATTCACATAGAGGGTTAAAACCCCCTTAGTGACTTCTATAGTGGGTTATAAAATCTTTTTTTATGATCATGTCTAAATATCCATTATATATTTTTTCTTTTTCCTGATCTCAATTTTTAGTAATAAGGTTTTATTTTTCATGAGATTTTATTTAGTTTATTATCTCTATAAACTTTTAACTATTAAGGTTGTTAAATATAATTCTACCTCAAATTTATATTTCTTATTAACAAAGTAATAGGTATGGTTTTTTGTGAAGATTATATTTATTTATTATACATGTGAATATGACATTTAATTATTATTTAGTTACCTTTAAATAAATTCACTTTATTAGGATTTTCCTAAGTTACTAAGGTATATCTTTGTTTGATATTTCATGGAAATTTTCTTATATATTTCCACACAAACAGGAAGGATGATTAATAAGAAATTAACATTTCTTAATCAAGTATAACAGTCACTATCAACCTTTTGTGAAGTGTAATTGATTGGGGATTCCTTCATTGATTAATTCATAAGATGAGTAATTAAAAATTTTAAAGATAAGTTTATCATAATTTTTTTTAATCCATACCCTAGAAAAATCACTTAATCCATCACTTGATAATCACTTCCATTTTAAATTTATCTTTTTCACTCAGATAAATTGATACAAAAATACCTTTTTACTAATTATGAAAATATGAATTTTCTTGTAGGAAAACTTAATTTTAAACTACGATATATATATATTAATCATATGATTTTAATTACTTTTCTCATACCCCATGACATGTTTGTAAAAAAACATAGCACCACTACCAAAAAGTTGGTTCCTAATTCATTATATTAAATTACCCCTTAATTTATATGACTTGATATAACACTAAAAAATTATTTCTATTTAATTTAGATATTTATTTAACCATTCTACACATACATAAGAAATTGAGACACATCGATAATATAAAATCATAATTTGAGAATATTAAATTTCCAAACAAAATGAAACTTTTTGGAGTCACTTTTATTCCACATATCAAATCATGGAAATGAATCCTAAACAAAAAATTAGAGATATTTTTTCACCTCATTTTATAAATAAAAATAACTATATTTTAATTCAAATATTTTAAGAATAATGTGAACTCAAAACTGGTAAATTCAATTGGGTCAAAACCTTAACAATTGATCAATCTAGCGTCTTTTGGTTATATATAATTTTATTTAATTTTTAAATATCATTTAGGTTTATATTTTTATAGAGTTTGATAATAAATCTTATATAATAATCCTATATATAAAAAGAGGGAAAATTCTACCCAGAATCCATTTTTTCACAATATTAATATTTTAATGTAAGATATGATATATTTTATAGAAAAATATTCAATACTTTTAACAAGAATTATTCTTAAACCTTAACCATATTTAAAACCTATGGAAAAAACTTTTAAATATGGAACGAGAAGAAAAATAATTGTATAGGATTGAAAAAAAAGAAAGAAACTTTTAATCTAAGAATACTTATAAAAATTTCTTTTTTCATTATGAACATTGGGCTTAAAATAAAAATTATTTTAACCAAGAAATCACATCCTCAGAAAAAATATGTTTATAAAAAAATTAATATGAAATATTTAAGGGAAAGTGAAACTCACAAGTTTTCTGTGAAATCATGAAAAAAACATAATAACTATTTTCAATAATTTATACTTTTCAACATTACAAAGTATTATATACTTTCTTTACCTTGTGAAAACAAACGATTTCCTTAAAACCCATAGAAAATCAAGATAAATCATATAGGAAACTTGAGGTATGATTTTAAAATCATTATTACTTACACATGGAAAAACAGTAATGGTTATACTCAGAGTAACCATCACATTTACACTTGAAAACACAACCATGGTTTTACTTGGAATAACAATTTTAGTATTTTCCCATAATATATTTATAAAATCCTAATTAATTAAATCCATCCATTCACGCAATTAATTATACATATATAACGGTATCACACAAATTTGTTTTATAACAGAAAAACCCATACTGATAAAAAATTCCTATGAACCAAAACATAATCATAACATATAAAATCTCACATCATAACAACATTATTTTAATAGATAAGAAATCATTTTCAAATATTGATACATGATTTTTATTTAAAAAAATCAAAACTAAAATTACCATAATAATGGATAATATGGTTTTTATTTGAATAAAACATGGAATATTATAAAGTAATCCAGAAATAAAATAATGGATACGATGATAGAAAAGATTGTTGTAGCTGTTTATGTTAAAATAAAACATTCTTTTTGAGTTTTTGTAAATGAAGTGAAATCTTCCATAAAAGATTACTTTATAAAATGATGGAAATGTTATTAAAAGAAACATAATGTTTCCTTTATAACTCACTTATATCTATTTGAAGACATCCATAAAATAATTTTTAAAATATTTATATATAAGAAAAAGGGAGTTTTAAGGGAAAATTTAAAGAAAATTTTTAAATGAAATTCCCTTACCTTCAGTCTGACTCATCACATATGTTTGTGATTATTTTTGAATAACAAAATTAGTTTAAATATTTAATTTGTTAAGATAATTTTTAATGTTTATTATTACTTTTATTTTATTTATTACCATGCTATATCAAATTATTTAATTAAATAAATTCATATTAGATGTTTTGATGATATTCTTTTAATAAGTCCAAAATGGATTCGGTAAGTCAACCATGATCAAATAGGTTATTATTCCATAATCTGTAGAATAATAATCCTGAGATAATTAACATTTTTATAAATCAAATTTTTTAAGGCCAATCATGAATCATAGTTATGAAAAATGAACTATGTTGCAATCATGAAGATGACATGTCGTATGTACCCATGAGTACTGTTTCCATATTTTAATGATCATTATGGGAAAAAGGTAAGCATCATTATGTCTTTCTATAATGATAATAATATCATAAATATAATATTATTTAATTAATTGTACTTATATATATATATATCACCCAAGAGATGCAGTGATGAAAAAAGAATCACATCACTCCGTGGATGTGGTAGTCCACATGTACGCTTGAACGACATTATCATTTTTCATTGAATAAAAATGTAAGAAATTAAATGATATATTATCTTTTAATAGTGATAAATATTTCATTAATATCATATATATACATTAATTCCATCATTATAAATAGTTATGAGAGATAGTGATGGAAAGCGAATTACATCTGTTCGTGAGGCGGTAGTCCACTGTAGACATGAATAATGGTTTCAGTTCCCACTTGATGTAAGACGGGAAGGATATAAGCTGTGAAATTAACATAAAAAATTTATTTATATTTAATATTATGGTTTTATTAAATAATCATGGTTATGGAATATTTTAAGGAGGTGGAAGGATTAATAAAATGAAAACATGCATTTTAAAATTATACACGTTCTTTGAAAAGTCTCATTTGATTAGCACCATAATCCCTATAAAGTTGATATTATTCCTAAAAAATACTTATAGAATGATTTAAAGGTTTTTTGGAAGTTATTTGGTCTGATATTAGATGAAAAAATGGGTTATTAAGTGTGAAGTAATTGTAATAAGATATACCCTTTTATAATATAGGGGAGGGACACTCTTGGAATCAAAATACTAAATTAATAAAAATAATTTTCAACTAAAAATTGATTCCAAAATATTTATTTAAAATATATGATTATTATGGATCAAAAAATCTCATCAAATAAAATTTGGAAAATTTTGGATCATATTTCTACCCTTATTTATTTTCTTTAACCTTTCGTTTACCCTTTTGAGAATTACCACAATATTAAATTTTTCTACACATTAAGGGTTAATAATGTTACTATAAAATGAAAAATGACCCATAAATGGACCATGGTTAATTTAATTAAAATTATAAAAATAATATTTCAGAAAATAATTTTTTTAGAAATTTTATATCATTTAATAAAATATTATTTTCCAAAAATATCAAAAATGGAAATTTTTAAAAACTATTCAAATACTTTAATTTTCTATAACACTAATAAAAAAAGGAATTATAATATAATGAATTATCATATCCATAATATGATATAGTTTTCTAAAAAAGTTTATCACATTAATTCTTTCAAATTATATTACTTTTAATATTTTTAATATCATTTAATTTCATTCTATTAATTGAATAATTACTACATCAACATTGTGTAATCATTTATGGTAATTATTTCTTAAATAAGATTTTAAAATAAATTATTATGATAATGATAAATCATTTATATTTTATAACAATAATTTTAATTGAATATATACACTTTTCATCCCTATGTTCAAAATATTATAGTTATTAAAAAAAAGTGTATAATATTTTTGAAATTTATTTAAATAAAATATTATATATATTATAATAACATAAAAATGGAAAAATAGGCCATATAACCGAATATTAGATTATTATTGACAAAATGATCTCATCTAATAAAAATAAGGCAAGTGTTATAGTCATTTTATAGTCCTTATCATCTTATTTTTAACATTAACTACCAAATTTACCCATTATCGTATTAACATAATTTTTAAGGTTACTATTCATATTCAAAAATATAAAAGGGACATATTTACCAAATTTAGACCCACTAATTAAAAATAGAGAATTAATTTTTCAAAATTCAAACACACATAGGTGGTAGAATGTAATTTAAAATTAAACCGAAAAACAAAATGAAAAACAATTTTTTCAAAAAAAATATCCTTTTTATAATATTTTTTTTACAAATAATTCATGTATAAAAATCATTTTAAAAAATAAAATGAATAATTTTAAATAAAATATAAAATTTTACATGTTAATAATATTCCAAAATATAATTTTACAATAAAAACCCTTTAAAATAAAATATAGTTTTTAATTAAAAATTTGTATTCTTCACAATTCATTGAAAAATAAATCTTTTCAAAAAATTCCAAAAGATTAATCCTAAGATAATTTAAAAATTATGAATTTAAAAATGAAATTAATTTTATCAAATAATTTTTTTTATAATTTTGAAATTAATCTTTTAAATAAAAATATATAATAAAATAGTTCAATAAACCAATTTTCATTTTGATTTTCAAAAAATAAGATGAATATAAATATATATATACCATGAATACTGATAAATAAGAAAACAACTTATTATATAATTAACTAGTTTGTTACATTATTTACCAATTTTGAATATTTATTCCTCGCAACTTTACTCACTTGTTAAAGAAGTAGAGGTACCTTCCCTTTATAGCATTTCCCAACTCCCATGTTGCTTCATCAACCATATCGTTTTCCAAAAAAACTTATCTTGGTGAATTACCTTATTCTGTAATAATTTCTTTCTAATGTCAAAGAATTAGAGTAGGATATTCTTTATAAGAAGGGTTCTCGTCCAATAGAATTACCTTTGGGATCAACACGAGAGATGAGTCTGACACACACTTTCTTAACATTGAAAAATGAAAAAGTTTGTGTACCTAGGATAAAATCAAAGGCAAGGACACTTGGTATGAGATATATACAACTTTCTACAAGATTTAATATGGACCATTTAACTTTTTTACTTAATTACCCCTTTTAAACAAAATGAATCACACTTTTCCCTGGAGAAACATTAGTAAAATAATTATCTCCAACCTCGATAGAGAGTCCTTTCCTCCAATTATCCACATAAATGTTCTTCCTTCTATGAGTTATTCTCATATGTTATTGAATTTACCTCACATTATAAACCATTTTATCAACCAATTTTGGTCCCATAAACTTCCTTTCACCAACTTCATCCCAAAAATGGATTCCAACATCTGTTTTCATATAATTCCTAAAAAGGTTCCATCTGTATACTGGAATGAAAAATGTTATTATTAGAAAACGTGTATCACCATGAGATTTCTATGTGAAGGATTATTTTTATTTCTTTGATGTATTTTATTGTATGATACACCAAGATAAGACTGCTATATATATAACAACATCCTAGCTTTTGATATATTCAACATTATGCTTGGCATTTGTTACACATAATTTCGATTTCTTTTGAAAGATTTAATTTCAGGCAAGATCAAGTTAAAAAAAACAAAATATTGTTATGCTACATTATAACCTAGACATCATAATGGTTAGTATGTAAAATATTAACTTAATTATAAAAATAATATTTACATAAGTATATATAATTAATTATTTGGTAATAAATTAATTATATATGAAAATAAATCCCTTTTTAAATAAAAGGATATATTTTTTTATGAAAAACTATTTAAATGAAAATAATTGGGTTTATAAAATAATAAAATCAATCTTGATGGATTTTATTAATGAAATATATATATAATATATTTAATATAATGTTTAAAATTCATATTATATGTTTTCTAAAGATTATATGAGAACAAATTCAAATTTTCAGCTAAAAGAAGTATTTTTTAAAAAATGTAGTTTTGACTCCTTTTGATGGAGCACCAATTTTAAATAATTTTTTTGAAAATATTATATTATATTTGAAAAAAATAAACTTCTTATTTTGAATTGTAATATAAAAATTTACTTTGGTTGAATTTTTGATATTTTCCTGATAAGTTTCAAGTTTTGATGAAAATTAAAATTATACTAAATTTTAATTGAACACATCTTTTTTCATAGAAATAATTTATTTTGTTAAGTTATATTATTTTATGGTTATAAAATATAAATCTATTATATTTTGATCATTTTATAAAATTTAGGTCGTCATTATTAATTTTACAATGAATTTAGATGAAAAATCATTTCAATTTTTACAATGGTTTGACTTTTAAAACCTATTTTCTCATTTAGACAATGAGATTAATTTTTAATTAATTAATGAAAATTCTATGTTTTGAATTTTGAAAAATGGATTCCATATTTGTAATTAGTGGGTATAAATTATATAAATATTATTATTTTATTTTTAGGAATTATGAATAGTGTCTTTAGTAATTTGTTTTTTTATTACGGTAAAAAGGTAAATCGGGTAATTAAAGGTAAAAAAAATATTATAAAATTACCCCAACACATTTTCTAATTTAATTTTATAATTATTTTTAGACCAAAATAATCCTTGTGTTGAAATGGTATCCTTTTAAAGGCACATGGATGAGATTAGGATGTTTAATATATTTTATTTAAAAAAAAGTTAAAGAAGTCTCACTCAAATTTTGTCATGACCCATCCCCCGGGGAGTGTATCGTGACTACCCCAAGCCCGCCTTCCATAGGCCAGAGGATGGCGACTAGAACCGAAGGCGTAATTCCCTAAAACTGGGAAGGCATTGCCTTTATAAATCGTAAACACACACAACCAGAGTACAAGAGGAATAAAAAACTATGTAAAAGCTGTATAACAAGTGTACTGAAAGTAAAGGGGGTCCATAATATAAGACCAACTATAAAGTACAAATACAACTAGAAATAAGTACAACAGAAAAAGGGACAAATAGCTGAAAGGTGAAAGCAGCTCCTGGATCTTCCTCTGAGGTTCCAACCTGAAGGGTAGGTATAGATGGCCTCCACAACACTCCACCATGTACCGATACGTCGTAAGGTCCTCCTCCCAGTACTGTCCAGTCCTGGAGCTCTCAGCCACCATCAACGCTGTCTGTCATCTGCATCCAAATCAACGAGGTGCGGGCATAGCCCGTGCAGAGGTGAGTAGAACAATACTCAGTAGGGACCCTAAGACCCTCAAGGTCTCACAAAATTCAACAAGGATAAACCACAAATTATGAAATCAACTGATAACCATTACTTACGTATTTGCCCATACATATACATAAGTTATCAAGTAACCCATCTCAATCATGAGGAAAACACAATGGTCATTGACTCAGCTTAAACCGGGATTTTCATTATCAAAACCACGACAGCTGGAGAACTCCTCCTCCATAGAGTAAAGTGGGCCAGTCGTGACACCGTGGCGCTTCTCACTAACCTTGGACTGCTGAGGTACTCCTCCTGTCGTGTATCGTGTGTCTATAGCCAACTACCGGGTACTTTGTCCACTATGGGTCTACCACCAAATACCAGGCGCTCCCCCTAATAGCCTATAGAGGTACTCCTCTTGTCGAGTAATATGGGTCTGCTGCCAACTACCAGGTGCTCCATCCACCATGGGTCTGTAGCCAAATACCGGGTGCTCCCCATTGGGCTTTTAGAATCACTCTGAGTCGAATCGGTTAAGCATTCGTCAGGTCTACAGTTACTAGGTCTCCGTACTCTGTCTGCTCGTCACCGAAAGGATCCGCTCCAAGAGCTACTAGTTGATACTTAAAGTGTTACGAAGTCTCACATAGAAGTATCTCAAAGGACTGCCACATCATAGGGGTCTAAACACAACAGACAACACGTCAATTGGACGCTCGGTCTGTGAGTTATTAGCATTTTAGTCCTGGGGGCCCGGTTGGATTTGTGTATGAACCAACCTGATAGTGACTCAACTATACCATGAAATACAGTGGGGTATACTCAAAGGGACGCCTATACTCCAAGAATATCAGCACCGCTGACGGTTCGTCAAACGGACGTCCGGTGCCAAAGATATGGCCCAAGAAGGTAATGGGTCAATAATGGGCCCGTGTCTAGTCCGACCCGGTCAGACCGACTCCGCCCATCCCAGTCTAGGCCGACCCTATCAGAATCGATGGGTTTGACCCAGCCCATTGGGCGGGTCAGACTGCTAAGTTTTGACCTGGTTCGCGGGGCCCGGCCCAACGGATTGCGAGGGCGGTTTGGCCCGATAGTCACCATGTAGGCGACTCGGTAACTCAGCCTGGGAGACTGGGCCGGTTCGGCCAGTGACACCACGGGGGACGTTGTAGGTCATCTCGGGAGGCCGGTGGCCAGGAGGCCAGCAGGCAGGCCGTGCGGGGCGCGGGTAGGTTGGCCGGTCAACGGTGGTCCGCGGGTGCACCGGGCAGGGTGCCAGGGTGCCGGGCAGGCCGCCGGCAAGGGTCGGGCAAGCCGACGACGTGGCGCGGGGGCGCCAGGTAGGCCGCCGTTGGGGCGCCGGGCAGCGCGCTGGAGGGGCACCGGGCAACGCACCAGTGGGGTTCGGGGGTGCTGGGCAGCGCACCGGCGGGGCGCCGGCGGAGCCGGGCAGCACGCCGGGGCATCGGGCTAGGGAGCGGAAAGCACACTGGGGCGCCGCTGGGGCAACGCTGTTCGCGGAGGCCGCAGGAAGCACGACCCTTGTTCGCCATATTCGTCATCATCTCCTCTTTTCCAATCCGTCCTCATCGAACGAGAACATACAAGGGGAGGGTCGGACCATGTTCGTGCAGACCAAGTCCTCCTCGTTACGGTGATAGAAATTGGTGATTCTCATACCATATCTTTGTTCGGCGAAGAATGAGGTTTATAATCAAATTTAAAATAACACAAAACTCCCTACCTTTGATCTGCCGGTAGTCAATCGTTGACGTCGTGGAAGGATGGAAGAAAATCTATGGTAGACGATCACGTCGCATGGCGAAGGGGGTCCGTGGAAGATGGTTGGAGAGGAAGAGCATCACCGACCTTCTTCGTGTTCTTTGTGTTCTTCATTAGAAGAACAGTTCTTCATTGGGAGCTTTCTCCAACAATCCCACCAGAAGAGAATTCCAACACAAATAAAATAATAGTTTGCCTATTATTTTAAGTGTTGGATCGGAATTCATAAAGGAGAATTAAAATCCAAGCTCCTCCAAATTAATTGCAAGGGTGTTGTCTCATTAATTTTTAGGTTTCCAAGAGGCTCTCCTTATTAAAACACAAGAGTTGGCACAAATTAATTAGGTTGGTTTGGTTCATTAAGGTGGGGAAACGTGGAGAGGATCTCCCTCATTAATGATGGAAAGTTGAGAGGTTACAATCTCCTCCCATTAATGAGGGGTCGGGTGGCCTCGTGTGGTCCCCACCACATTTAACCTCACATGGTTGGTTGGGTTCGGGTAGGCCCCACCACCATAACCTCTCATGGGAGGTCAGGGTGTTGTGGTCCCACCACTGACTCCCAAGTGGAGGGTCCAACTACCCACACTCACATTGTGGCTGGAATAAAATAATGTGTGGCTACACTTTATTTTATTATTTTTGTAAAATCCAAAAACTGACTTTTATTCTGGACCATCCACCGTCGAGGTGAATGTATTCTAAAGAGAAAACCGGCACATCGAGTTCAACGGTTCCCTCATATTTCCATTCTGAGCATCGGTTCAAAATTTATAAATACCAGCACATACGTTTACTGAACGTACCCAAACAAAACTTCATAACTTGATTACGGGCACACCAGGCCTCAGAATCAATCGCCGTTATAAACTGCGGACTCATAAAATTCCCATGTATTTAAATGTTTTTTTTTCATGGGAATTCCGGGTCTTTACCTTTTCCCAACCATAGGGATTTACGTCCCCGTAAGCTACAACTCGAACTAAGGGAACAAATTAGGGTATTGAGCACACATCTGAACCTCATACTCCCATGTGCTCTCCTTGAGGTTCCCGTGCTGCCAGAAAACACGCACTAGAGGTATTGACCATCCACGTAGGACCCGCTCTTGTCGATCCTCAATCTCCACTGGAACCTTCGTGAAAGTCACCCTATCATCGATTTCCATCTCCCCGTGGTCGATTATGTGGGATATGTCATTCACGTATCTCCTGAGCTGAGATACGTGGAAGACGTCGTACACCCGATGCAATTGAGGTTGAAGAGCCAAGTGGTAATCCACCGCACCTACTATGCGGAGGTCCTAGAAGGGTCCAATGAATCGAGGAGATAACTGGCCACCTCGGCCAAAACTCCACACACCTCATCGAGGCGAAACCCGTAGAAAGACTTGGTCGCCATCCTTGAACTCCAGAGGTCTCCGTCTCCTCTCAACATAAGACTTATTCCTGCTCTGTGTAGTCTTCATTTTCTCCTGGATGATCTGCACCTTCTCTGTGGTAGGCCATACTATCTCTGGTCCCACTAGAGCTGACTCCCTTGAGTCTGTCCAACACAGTGGTGATCTGCAAGGCCGACCATACAAGACCTCAAAAGGTGCCATACCTATGGTGGAGTGATATCTGTTGTTGTAGGAAAACTCCACCAAAGGCAAGTGATACTCCCAGCTGCTACTGAAGTCGAGGACACATGCACATAGCATTTCCTCGAGGTTCTGAATGGTCCTCTCGGTTTAACCATCTATTTGAGGATGAAAGGCGGTGATCAAGAAAACCTGTGTACCAAAAGCTTCCTACAACCCCTTCCATAGCTTGGAAGTAAACCATGCGTCACGGTCGGAGACAATAGAAGAAGGTAATTCATGTAACCGCACAATCTCCTGCACATAAGGGAATCCCAAGATCTCTACTGAGCCCTACTCTTTGATTGGTAGGAAGTGGGCCGACTTGGTGAGTTGGTCGACGATCTCCAATATCGAATCATGACTTTTTGATGTACGTGGAAGACCCTTCATGAAGTCCATGGATATCCCATTCCACTTCCACTCTGGGACCTTTAATGGCTGTACAAAGCCTATTGGTTCCTGGTGCTCGGCCTTCACTTGCTGACAAGTGAGGCACCGTGAGACAAAATCCGCTACTTTCTTCTTCATACCTGGCCACCAATGCTGTTGTCAAAGGTCCTAGTACATCTTCACCACTCCTAGATGTACCGCTAGAGGGGAAGTGTGGAACTTCCTCAACACTTCCTCCTAAAGTGAAACTGGTACCATGGTACGTCCTCTAAAGAAAATTACATGCTACCCACCTTCAGAAAATCCATCAGGTGCCTTCCCTGTGGATATATAAGCACGTCGCGTCTTGCAGTCAGCGTCCCCATGTTGCGCCTCCATGACTCACTGAAGAAGTGGGGGAGTGACTGTAAGAGACTATAGATAGGGTGCTCCATCTCTATCCACAAAGGATATCTGTAAGGCAACCAACTGCTCTGTCGCCTCTCTTAGAAGCTATATACCAGTCCTCATGTTGAGCACATCCACAACAACGTTCCCCTTCCCAGGAGTATAGACTATCTCAAAGTCATAGTTTTGGAGGAACTCAAGCCATCACCACTATCTCAGGTTCAGGTCCTTCTGAGAGAAGATTTACCTGAGACTCTTGTGATTAGAGTATATGGTAAAATTCTCCCCCGTTAGATAGTGTCGCCACATCTTCAAGGCGAAGACCACAGCTGCTAACTCTAGGTCGTGGGTAGCATAGTTCTGCTCATGCTGTCTTTGCTACCGGGACACATATACGATCACTGCTCACTCCTGCATCAGGACACACCCAAGTTCGGTCCCTGATGCATCGCAGTAGACTATGTACCCTATGCTTTACTCTGGAAGCCCCAATATGGGGACACTGGTCATCCTTTGCCTCAGATTATTAAATATTTGCTAGAATCTCTCTGACCACACGAAGTGTTGCCCCTTCTTCATCAAGGCTAATAGCGGTGCTTCAAATCAGGAGAAATATAGATCGAATCTCCAGTAGTTTCTAGCCAAACCCAAGAAACTCCATACCTCCATCACACTCCTGGGTGGCTCCCAAGAAAGTACTGCCTCAATCTTCACTGGATCCACTGCAACTCCAGCCTCCGAGATAACTTTCCCCCAAAAGTGAACCTCTCGAATCCAAAACTGGTACTTCAAGAGCTTACCATAAAGTCGGTTCTCTTGTAGTGTGTCCAGTACTACCTGAAAATAGTAGGCATGCTCCTCCTAAATAGTAGAGTAGATCAGTATGTCGTCGATAAAGACTATGACAAAACGATCGATGTAAGGCTAGAAGATCCCATTCCTGAGACTCATGAACACTAATGGAGAGTTGGTTACACCGAAGGGAATAACCAAGAACTCGTAGTGGCCGTACCAACACCTGAAGGCCGTCTTCTGCATATCCTCATCTCGAACTCTGAGCTGGTGATAGCCTGATCTGAGGTCTATCTTCGAGAACCATCTTTCTCCATTGAGCTGATCAAAGAGGTCGTCAATTCTCGAGAGTGGGTACTTGTTCTTCACGGTCACCTGGTTCAGAAGATGATAGTTAACACACATCCTCAAGCTCCCATCCACCTTCTTGGCGAACAGAATAGGGGATGCCCAGGGAGAAACAATGGGCCAGATGAATCCCTTTCCCTGCAAGTCCTCTAGCTGTATCCGCAGCTCACGAAGCTCAGCGGGAGCCATCCGATATGCTGGAGTAGATATCAGTGTCGTACCGGGGTACAGGACAATGTTGAAGTCCACCTCTCTACGAGGAGGTAGTCCTGGAACATTGTCAGGGAAAACATCTGAGTACTAGTCCTCCATTATAGGATAAGTTGGACTCTCCCCATCAACTGCTCCAAGGGTAAGGCAAGACAACTGGTGAGTGATCGGCTGGATCCTCCTCTGAGTAAGTCCGTCATGCACTGCAAAGGTTCCCTTCTTACCGGTGAAGGTGAACCTGGCCCCATCCGCGCAGACATACCGCACTTTTCACCTAATACAGTCGATATGAGCATGGACT
Source organism: Viscum album (assembly GCA_963277665.1). Taxonomy (NCBI): domain Eukaryota; kingdom Viridiplantae; phylum Streptophyta; class Magnoliopsida; order Santalales; family Viscaceae; genus Viscum; species Viscum album. The sequence continues at coordinate 594,576,685 of OY728134.1, read as the reverse complement.
GTAGATAACCAGTCCATACCCAAGATGATGTTGTAAGGCCTCGAAGCCGCTACTAGGAGATCCCAGTTGAAGCTCCTGCCTCCTAGAGTAAGCTCGAACTGCCGACACCAGTGCATAATCATCGAATCAGCTCCTGTAGGAGTCCCTAGCCATAAGGGTCAAACCAACGGCTCTTTCGGAATATCAGAGATCCAAATGAGGGAAGTGTCAATGAAAGAGTGACTGACACCCGTGTCTATAACAACTGAAGCTAAGGTGGAATAGACACAGATCATACCTCGAATAATCTCCAGAGTGTCATGATCATAGGCCTCAGATTCTTGAAGTTGTGCTCTAACCTGTCCACCCGCTCCCTATGGCCAGGGTGGACCTCCTTGTGGTGGTGGCAATAGCACCTCATAATGTCGTCCACCACCAGCTGCATGACAAGCTCCTCTTCCATGTCCACCTGTGCCCTGCAGACTACCTTGATCAAACCTTTGCCTCTGCCTGGGAGATCCCTCAACTGTCTACTGATCGTCATAATGATGGTTCAGATAGTCACGAGCCATCTGACCAAGCCTGCCACAAGAGTAACATTGTCTGCTCCTGGCATGACTGGGTCAGTCTCCACTTTGGGTGCCCCGCGCAACGGATCCTGAGTCATGCAGCTGACCACTAGTAGGTCTGGTCCTCTCAGACCTCTTCGTCATCTGTCTACTGCCAGCTGCAGAATACTCCGCTACATGTTAGCTAGTGGTGGGTTTTGCTGCTAGAGACTCCTCAACTAGAAAACTCTCCACTAGGAGGGATCTCTCCAACACCCCCGTCTGCGTCGGGATGATGTGGGAGACAACTGGAGCTCTAATCTCTTTCTTGAGTCCCTGATTAAAGGTTCGAGCCCTGAAGAACATGGCCCGTACCATATCAGTGGAGTAGCATGAGAGGTCAGTGAACCTCGCTGAGTACTGTACCACCGTCATGCTACCCTGCTGTAGATGAAGTAGCTCCTTTATCTGCACCACTCGAAGGGTGGCTGGTACAAACTCCACCAAGAACAAACTCTCGAATTCTGTCCATAGAAGTGACGCCACATCATGCATCTGGAGCATCAGGCTCCACTATATGTCTACTACTTCCTGAAGGAGGGTAGAAGCAAGGATCACCATGAAGTCGGTTGGTGTCCCTAACAGTCTGAAGACTCTCACCACAGCCTCCAGCCAATCCTCAGTCACCTGTGGGTTCGTCTCTCCCCTGAACCTGGGAGGCCTTTGGCGCTGGAACTTGTGCAGCGCGCTCAAGCGGTGTGCACTCTCTACTGCTGGGGCTGGTGGCATCAGTGGTTCAACGGAGAGTAGTACCACTGGTGCCTCCGCTGGTGCCTCAACTGGAAGAGGGCCCTGTACTGAGGCCTCATTACTCAGCGGGCTGTCAGTACATAAAATTCTCGGGGCTCTAGCTGGTCATCCACAGGGAGGCATCCTGAAAGAAACAGACGTGACACGGTCAAAGACTATACCTTCTGAGCTGACCTGTTGAGATGATTTAAAGAATTCCCAAAGGAAAACGCACAAGAAATTAGGGTTTTTGTGCAGTGAGTCAGAAATCAGAAGTCAGGGTCCTGGTGTATGGATACGTCAGCCTCCCACACCAACACTGGACTCCCTGAATTGAAAACCACATTTAATACCCTTAACACTATTTCTTCACAGAAAAGAAATATCAAAGTCCTATGTTCTGTGGTAGAACCGACGTCCTCTGTTACCAATTTGTCACGACCCGTCCCCCAGGGCCCATATTGTGATTGTCCCAAGCCCGCCTTCCATAGGCCAGGGGCTGGTGACTAGCACCAAAGGCATAATTCCCTAAAACCGAGAAGGCATTTCCTTTATAAATCGTAAACACACAAAAACAAAGTACAAGAGGAAGAAAACACTAAGTAAAAGCAACATAAAAAGTGTACAAAAAGTAAAGGGGGGCCAGAATACCAGCCCAACTGTAAAGTACAAATACAACTGGAAACAAGTACCACTGAAAAAGGGACAAAGAGCTGAAAGGTGAAAGAAACTCCTGGATCATCCTCTGGGGTTCCAACCAGAAGGGTAGGTACAGATGGCCTCCAAAGCACTCCATGTCCATTGGAATCCACCGTGTACCGATACGTCATAAGGGCCTCCTCCAGGTATCATCCAGTCCTAGTGCTCTCGGCCTCCGTCATCACTGTCTGTCATCTGTATCCAACAAAATGAGGTGTAGGCATAGCCCGTACAGGGGTGAGTATAACGATACTTAGTAGGGACCCCGAGACCCTCAAGGTCTCACAAAATTCAACAAGGATAAACCACAAATTTTGAAATCAACGGATAACCATTACTTAGGTATATGCCCATACATATACCAAAGTTATCAAGTAACCCATCTCAATCATGAGGAAACCACAAAGGTCATTGACTCAGCTCAAACCAGGATTTTCATTATCAAAACTACAACTTCTAGAGAACTCCTCCTCTATTGAGTACAATGAGCTTGTCGCAACCCCGAGGAGCTTCTCACTACCCTTGGACTGCTGAGATACTGCTCCTATCTAGTACCGCGGGTCTGCTGCCAACTACCAGGCACTCCGCCCGCTGTGGGTCTGCCGCCAAATACCGAGTGCTCCCCATAATAGCCTACAGAGGTACTCCTCCTGTCGAGTACCGCAGGTCAACTGCCAAATACCAGGCGCTCCTTCCACCATGGGTCTGCTTTCAAATACTGAGCGCTCCCCACTGGGCTAGTCTAATCACTCAGAGTCGAATTGGTCAAGAATTCGTCAGGTCTACAACTGCTAGGTCTCCGCACTCTGTCTGCTTGTCACTAGAAGGATCCACTCCACGATCTACTGGTCGATACTCCAAGTGTCACGAAGTCTCACGTAGAAGTATCTCAAAGGACCACCACATCATAAGGGTGTCAATGCAACAGACGGTGCATCAATAGGATGCCTGTCTTTGAGTTATTAACATTTTAGTCCCAGGGGTCCTGTTGGATTCGTGTATGAACCAACCTGACCGTGAGTCAAATATACCCAGAAATCTAGTGGGGTATACTCAAAGGGACGGTTATGCTCCAAGAATACCGACACCACTGACGGTTTGTGAAACGGACGTCCGGTTCCAAATATATTGCCCAAGAAGGTACTGAGTCAATAATGGGTCCAGATCCAGTCTGACCGGGTCGGACCGATGCGGCCCAACCCATCCTGGCCTGACCTAGTCAGACTCACTAGGTCTGACCCGACCCATTGGGTGGGTTATCCCACTATATTTTGACGAGGACTGTTGGGCCCGACTTAGCGGACTGTGAGTGCGGTCCGACCCGATAGTCACCACGTAGGTGGCTCGGTAACTCGGCCCGAGAGACCGGGCTGGTTCGGCCAGCGACATCGCAGGGGATGCCACGGGTTGGCATGAGAGGTCGGTGGCTGGGAGGCCAGCAGGCAGGCCACGCGGGGCGCGGGCATGCCGACCGGTCACTAGCAGTCTACGTGGGCACCGGGCATGGCACCGGGGTGCTGGGAAGGCCACCGGTAGGGGCCGGGTAGGCTATTGGCGGGGTGCGGGGGCGTCAGGCAGGCCACTGGCGGGGCGCGGGGATGCCGGTCTGGCCGCCTGCGGGGCATGGGGGACCCGAGAAAGCCGCCGGCAGGGTGCGGGGGCCCCTGGAAGGCCTCTAGAGGGGCGTGGGGGCACCGGGAAACGCGCCGGCGGGGTGCCAGGAAGCGCGCTGACGGGGCGCGGGGGAGACGGGCAGTGCTTCGGTGGGGCACCGTAGGAGTGGGGCAGCGCGCGAGGCATGCGAGCAGTGCGTCGGGGCATCGCGCCAGGGCGCGGGAAGTGCACCAGGGCACCGTGGGGGTGGCGCAGTTCGCGGAGGGCATGGGTAGCACGACCCTTGTTCGCCGTCTTCTTCGCCGTATCCTCTTTTCCAAGCTGTCGTCATCAAACAAGAACAAACAAGGGGAGGGTCGGACCATGTTCTTGCGGCCCGAGCCCTCCTCGTTACAGTGATAGAAATTGGATATTCTCATACCATATCTTTGTTCGAGGAAGAATGAGGTTTATAATCAAATTTAAAATAACACAAAACTCCCTAGCTTTGATCCACCGATATTTGATCGTTGACGTCGCGGAAGGATGTCCAAAAATCCTTGGTAGACGATCACATTCCACGTCGAAGGGGGTCCATGGAAGAAGGTCAGGGAGGATGAGCATCACCGACGTTCTTCATGTTCTTCACGTTCTTCATTGGAAGAACGGTTCTTCGTTGGGAGCTTTCTCCAACAATCCCACCAGAGGAGAATGTCAACCAAAATAAAATAATAGTTTGCCTATTATTTTAAGTGTTGGCACGTAATTCAAAAAGGAGAATTAAAATTCCTGCTCCTCCAAATTAATAACACGAGTGTTGTCTCATTAATTTGGTGGTTTCCAAGAGGCTCTCCTTATTAAAACAAAAGTGTTGGCGCAAATTAATTAGGGGGGTATGGTTCTTTAAGGCGGGGAATAGTGGAGGGGTTCTCCCTCATTAATGAGGGAGATTTGAGAGGTTATGTTCTCCTCCCATTAATGAGGGGTCGGGTGGCCTCGTGTGTTCCTCACCACATTTAACCTCACATGGGAGGTTGGGTTCGGGTAGGCCCCACCACCATAACCCCTCATGGGAGTTTAACGTGTGGCGGTCCCACCACCAACTCCCGAGTGGAGGTTCCAACTACCCGCACTCACATGGTGGCTGGAATAAAATAAAGTGTGGCAACACTTTATTTTATTATTTTTGTAAAAGTCCAAAAACTAACTTTTTTTCCCGACCATCCGCTGTCGAGGTGAAAGTCTTCTTAAGCGAAAACCGATGCTACGAGTTCAATGGTGCCCTCATATTTCCATTCCGAGCACCAGTTCAAAAGTTATAAAAACCCGCACGTACATTTACTTAACGTACCCAAACAAAACTTCAGAAATTGATTCAAGGCACACAGGGCCTCGGAATCAAGCACCGTCAGAAACTGTGGACTTGAAAAATTCCCATGTATTCAATTATTTTTCCATGGGAATTCTGGGTCTTTACAAATTTAATAACTATTTAATTTTTAATATAAGGTTATAAAAAATCAAACTTTTAATATTAATACACATTTCAAAGCTAATTTTATTTCTTCATCATTGTAATTTATTTCTAATTTTTAAGAAATAAATAATTTCCCTAAAGGCTTATACATTGATGACACATCAATTATTTAATAGATGAAAAATCAATAAAATATTTTTATTAAAATGATAATATCCATTAAAATACAATAACACTTGACCAAATCTTATTTTTCAAGTATATCTCTACTTTAATCAACCAATGGTAGAATTATTGACCATTTGGATCCATATGGAAATGATTATGTCACTGATAATGTTTTATTTGAAGTGATGTGAAAGTTGTCACATTCTGGTTTTAAAAAATATAACATTTTTAACGTAGGATTATACAGAATATATATTCTACTATAAGTATTATTATTACTTATAGAAGATTAAACTTCACAATATTATTTTATTTCTAATTTTTATTCTACAAATAAGTATATTAAATAATTACACTAAACTAATGTAGTAATTATTTTATTAATGAAAATATTAAATTAATGTTATTAAAAATATTAAAAATAATATAATTTGGATAATTAATATATTAAATGAATTTTAAAGATTACCTTATCCCATTAGGTATATAATAATTTTCTAGGAGAAAATCTTATCTTGATATTTTTATAAATCAATAGATTGAATAATGTCAAAATTAGCATTATAGATTATTTATCAATGTAATGCTTTATTAAATTATTTAGAAATCATAATATAATTTTAAAAATATAAAATAATTATGTTATGGTTTAAAATTTCCTAAATTATCTATTTATAGTCTAATTGGCATAAAATATGTAAATATTTCACTCTTTTAATATTTAATAACTCGTTAGCTTAGTTGAAATTAAATAGAATAACCATGGGTTAATTAAAATGATAAGGTTTAAATTGACATTAAAACTTGTCTAATTTTTTTGATGATAATTCAACCATCTATTATATAATATTTTAAAATATGACTTTTTGGAGGTTTTTGGATGGGTTTTGAGTTTATTATAAATTAATATTTTTTTATATTACAAAAGTACCCCTCACCTCAATTATAAAAGGGAACATCCTCCCTCAAAACTTCACTTCATTTTGAGCCTCCAATATCAGCTATCCCCTACCCATTTCCATTATAAACATTAGAAGTTCTATTCTAGAGGTTATTTTCTTCTGAAATGAATAACTCTAGTGCCTTTAAAAGGGGATATAGAGGGAGCTCATCGAAGAAGAGGTAATCTCCTCTACCAATTCTTTCAAATTTATTTCTTCTTCTACATCTTATTCATGAGTTGTTTCCATTATAAAGAAATAAATCCAGTATAAAATATATTAAAATATTTTATTATGATTATTTAACAGACATATTTCACCTTCTACTAATACTACTAAAAATTAAATTACCATGAGTGTGTACGCATGACTTACTGTCTCCACGTCACGCTGTAATCTGTTTTTCACCACCACCTTACATGGATGGGTATAATGATGGAAATAACAACTATATATTATAATAATAATAATATTGTGATTTTGGAAATATATATATACCATACCCTTCCATACCATTCTACAATTAAGGGAATGATATCATCGCTTGTGCGTACGTGTGACCTACCGTCTCCATGGTATGATTTGATTCATTATATAGGATCCTTATTAAAGAATTATTATATAAATATTTATAATGAATAAATATGATATATATTATATTAATATCATTTTTTGAATTATATAACTATAACCTAAGGATAGGAACAAGAACATATCCAAAAAAACATGCGTAAGAAAATAAATAAGTTAATACCCGAAGGACGATTAATAATGTTATTAACAAATGGGTAATAATATGATCACTTATGATATTATAAAAATGAATATGATTATGGAATAAGTTAATGACATTATTTAAACCCTTATATAGGATGTTTAGATAGGTACAAAGGAACCCTGACCTAAGGTTAGAGATTCTTGACTCACCTTTAATTATGCGATACACATGCCTCATACACTACCTATTTCTCTTATGTGGTGTATATACTACCCATGAATGTATTTTATGAGTTTTAAACACAATATTATGGTATTTTAATATCCATATAATTTATTTTATTTCATGGGGCATACGATTCTACTGATTATAAAGTTGTAAGCGATAATTTCACGATCTCAAAATTATTTGGGACTTTTTATATGTAAGTATTTACTCAGGTACATTTATCATCAATGATCATGCTTCGTTAAATAATTTTTTAGAGTATTTTTTCAATTATTATATTATTTTTTAAATTTAATTTTAACCATACATAATGTTTTACAAAATGTTTTGAATGCAATGTTTTTTATTTTCATAACGAGGTACTTTTTTTGACTTTTTCATCAAAAGTACAAGGAGCATGGTTTTTAACTTAAATGACATGAATGATTTTTTACATTTTCATAAATTATTATTTAAATAAATATTCCTTTACAATATATAAATTATATTTTACAATATATACTTTTATTATAAAATTTCAAGGTATTCAGAGAAGACAAAATGTTTTTTGAAGAAGACATGATATTTTCCCCAAGAATTAATTTCAAGTATTTTATAAAAATTATTATTTTTATATAAGATGAAATTATTTAATAGGGTTATGTTTCTAGTATACTATCAATATTATTCTTATGGTTTGACTGTATTTATGATGGAACACTATTTATGGAATACATTTGTTTTATAAGGATTATGTTATGATGAAATGATGTTTAAGAAACCCATTTTATTCCTTGAGTTATGCTATGACGAATGATTTATATTTTTATGTAACATGTAATAATGATTTATTTATGAGATGGGTGAGACATAAATCTCTCTAAAATACTTTAGCTAAAGATTTATATCTCATGAGAAAGACTGGCCCAAAACATGAAATGATCTCAGTTCAACAATACAGGGTTGGAATGAGAAATGATATCTGTTTAGTAATATAGGGTTGAAACTGGGAGTGAACTTGGTTCATTAAGGGACTTTTCCAATAATTATGGTATTGTAAATGAGACTTGGAAAATATATAAATTATTTTCTATTCTTATATGTTTTAAAAAATCCCATGTTTTATTCCCGGTCTATTTTATCATGTCTCAAGTTCTTATATGATTTATGACTTATGAACTACCAATATTTATTTCATAACAAAATATTTTTATATATTTTATATGTTGTATGGTTTATAAATTTATATTCATGTTTTTACATTCTTATGTTTATTTTTTGTTTTATATTTTCATTGTCTACCCTTACCGAGCATTTGAGCTCTCGCATATCATATGTTTTCTTTTCCCCAGGATATTAGGAAAGGTTATAGGAAGGAAAAATAAATGGGAAGATCTTTATGGGAGGTGATGAAGATATTTCACCAAATTATAGGAATGTGTTCCATGTTTCCAAAGGAACTAAAATAATACAATCTTTGGGAATCTGTCTCTGTAATGTATTAAGTATTCTGAAAAAGTAATGTAATTTACATATATGTCAATCTTGGGTTGTTATAGTTGGTATTAGAACAAAGGTTTAGTTTACCTTTAAAAACTAGGATGAGAAAACTTTAGTGAGATCCCTATATATATTTCTAAGGATATGTCTAGGGACATACGTAAGGATAAGTCTAAGTATAGGATACAATCCTAGAATTTTGGTCATAATCATAAATAACTTAGGATTAAATATAAGGTTCCATATATTTAAATATTATAAGTAATTTACATTGATTATTTTATTTTCTTCTATGATAATTATTTCTTACAATTAGATTTATAGTCTTAGTCAATAGCTGAATTTAGATAGATCATGGTTAAAATTTAATGTTTCAGAAGTGGAAAGTATGGGTATTTTGAAACTAGATTTCCTAAGTGTAAATCTCAGGAATATAATAACGATGTATGTATGAGTATTGGCTATACTTCTAAGGATAAATATAGTTTAACTGAGATATGAAAGGTATAATATGTTCTAGCATTATTGTTTAATTTAAACCTAAGACGATTGGTTTGATTAATGTTGGGGAACCTTAAGAAATTATTTATATTTTAGGAAAGACTAAGATGATGGATCTTGAATAATGTTGGATAATTGAGGTGTATATTTTTTGGAATTCAAATATTATGTTATACGAATCATGAAATATATAAGTGTTTTTAATAAACGTTTTTAGTATGGATATCATAGGATATATTGAATAGTTTTAATGAATTAGAAATGTGATTTAAGGGTAAGGTGATTTATTTGTATAACAAATTATTAAGGGAAATATTACCCTTAATATGTACCTTATGTCATGATAATGATGTTTGGACAAAGATATATTAGATATGAATAATAAAATAAGATGATAGTAGTTTATTGGGAACTAATTATGGTTTTTTTATCAAGGGGGTTATGATATCATGGATGAAGTATATAACTATTTGGTAATTAATGAATATATCCAATAATATTTTGAATAAGGAAACAGTCATGTTTTTAGTAAGGATATATGGTAATTCTGGTTATTACCATGACTCAAGAGAATACATGATGATGGTTTTAAAATGTTTGGAATTTTTCCAACAAAGGATACCATATATATTTGGGATAAATGTTTAGCTATGTTAGTGCACCACTTTCTAAAGTTTTGGATTTTTAGCTTTCAAAAGAATTGTAAGGTTATCAATTTATAGAAAGAATATGTTAGAATTTGGATGAATTTTGTTCGAATAGAGTATTATCTCACTGTCTGTGGACTAATGCATATTTGATAACCTATGAAAATATTTTTTTGTGATAAAGATAGATTGAATGACCCATAATTCTATTTATGAATTGAATAATCTACTAACGCATCAAGAATGAAAAATTAAACTTTATTTATTTGAATAATAGATGAAGTGGAACTTTTTTAAGGCACGACCGATGGTGATATTTTACTGAAATAAATTAAGTATATCGTCTCCAGAAAATATTTCAACATTAGTAAAATGGATTGTGATGTAAAAGGGGGTATTACCGTAATCATTTTTGATTATATGAATGACTTATTTTAGGTTTCTTTAGTTTATGGTTTTTTTATTTCTAACTTTATCTAGATCATGCACTTTCTTGTGATCAGTGATCCTTATCAATCTCTATGATTATTTACACTTTTAATCCGTGCCCAAATCTTTAAATATGTTCTCTTATGTAAAGACATAGTCCTGATTTACTTTGGATAAATTTTATTTTCCAACTATTGGTTTTTAAAAGTAATTTTTATTCTTTTTTTATGATGTGAGTTTCTATAAAATAAACTTTTATGTATCAATCCTTTTATAATCCAAAATAATTTTGAGAGTGAAATTCATTTTAAGGGGGGTAGAATATGACAACCCGATATTTTTATGAGATATTTTTTTTTTAATTTGTTTAATATATTGTGTTGTATGATACACCGATATAATATTATAGTATATGAAACACTGTATTATATTGAAGTATAAACAACACTATGCTTGTCTTGTGTTACACACAATTTCGAGTTTATTTGATAGATTTTTGTTTCACGCAAGACCGAGTTTAAGTGAACAACAAAATTTTTTTATGCTACCTTATAGCCTATCCATTATAATAGAGAGTACGAATAGTATTAAAAGAATTATTAAAATGTGATTTACACATGTATATATAATTAATTCTTTGGTGAACTATTAATTATAAATAAAAATAAAACCCTTTTTAAATAAAAGGAACTGTTTTTTTTGAAAAACTATATAAATTAAATTAACTGGGTTTATAAAATTATAAAATCACTCTATGTATTTTATTAACGAAATATATATGTAATATATTCAATATGATGGTTAAAATTCATCTTATACGTTTTCTAAACTTGATATACGATCAAATTTAATTTTTCAGATAAAAGAAGTATTAAAAAAATACATTTTTACCACCTTTTGATGATGCACACAATTTAAATAATCTTTTGGATATATTTCTATATTTTATTTGAAATAATATACTTATTCTTTGTAATTAGAATATAAAAATTTACTTTGGATGAATTTTTGATATTTTTTGATAAGTTTCAAGTTTTTTTGAATAGTAAAAATATACTAAATTTTAATTGAAAACAACATTTTCCATCAAAATAATTAATTTGGTTTAGTTATATTATTTAATGGTTTTAAAATATAAATAGATTTTATTTTTATGATTTAATATAATATAGGTTATTGGCATTAATTTTACCTTGAATTTAGATGTAAAAATATTTAAATCTCTTATAATGTTTTATCTTTTAGAACCCGTTTTATCATTCCAACAACAAGATTAATTTCAAATTAATTACTCAACATTTGTGTTTTTAATTTTAAAAATAATTTTTCCATATTAGTAATTAGTGTGTCCAAATTATGTAAATTTATTTCATCTATTTTTGGGCATTATGAATAGTAACATCAATTTTATTATTATTATGTTAAAAAGGTAAATTAGTTAATTAAAGGTAAAAATCATATTATAAAATTACCTTATCACATGAAGTTTGACTGTACTTCATTATGTTTTACAATACATATATCTCACATACTTCATTAAGTTTGACTATAAATATTCATTTTAAATATAATTTTTTTATCATGGTATTCTATTTGTAATTTCTAGGAAATAAATAATTACCTTAAAGTCTTATACATTGACAATGGACAAATTATTTAATTAAAGAAAAATCAATGAAATATTTTTTATTAAAATCATAATTACCATTAAAAGCCAAAAAAACTTGACCAAATCTTATTGGGCTAGTATATACTGACTATAAACATCCAGGGGTCAAGTTATTGACCATATAGATCCATATAAAAAATATTATGACACTTATAATATTTTATTTAAAGTGACGATAAAGCTGTCACAATCATGTTTTAATACATATAACATTTTTAATATAATATTTGTCATAATATATATTCTAATATAAGTATTAATTTTAAATTTAAGGGATTTATATTCATCATTGTATTTTATTTTTAATTTTTATTCAACAAATAAGTATATTAAATAATTACACAATACCAATGTAGTAATTGGTTTATTTAGGGAAATATCAAATTAATGTTATTAAAAACATTAAAATTAATGTAATTTGGGTTAATAATTTTTTTTCTCAGAAGACCTTAACCACTTAGGGATATAATAAAATATTATTTTCTAGGATAATATCTTATCTTGATATTTTGAAGAATCAAAAAATTGAATAGTGCCAAAATTGAAACTATTGATTATTTAAGAAAATAATGATTAATTAAATTTTTTAAAATCATAATATATTTTTTAAAAATTTAAAATAATTATTATATGGTTTAAAATGTTCAAAATTTTCCATTTATGTTCTAATACACATAAAATAAGTAAATATTTTAATATTTTAATATTTAATAATTTGTTACCTTAGTAAAAATTAAATAGAATAACTAAGGGTTAATTACAATGATAAAGTTTAAATTGATATAAAAACTTATCTAAAATTTATTATTTAATAATAATTCAACATTATATCATATAATATTATAAACTATTATATTTTTTATGTTTTGGTATGGGTTTTCATTTAATTATAAATTAATTTTTTGGAGATTCCAAATGTGCCCCTCACCTCAATTCTAAAAGGGTACATCCTCCCTCACAACTTCACTTCACTTAAAGAAATCAATATCGGTTATACATAGACCATTTACCTTATCAACTTCCATATTTATATTCTATAGGTTCATTTAGTCTCAAATTAACAACTCTAGTTCCATTAAGTGGATATCTAGAGGGAGCTTGTCGAAGAGGAGGTAATTTCCTCTACTGATTATTTCAAATTTATTTCTTCTTATGGTTCCCCTTAATGTGTTTTTCCAATATAAAGTAATAAATAGATTATAAATTATATTCTAAGATGTTACTATTATTTTGAAACAACCATATTCCAACTTCTATGCATCCTACAAAAAATGAAATCACAATGCGTATGTACGTACGACTTACCGTATCCACACCGTGGTGTAGTCTATTTTTCACCACCACCTCACATGGATGTGTATAATGATGGAAATAATAACTATATATTATTATTATAACAAAATGTTTATTTTCTAAAAATATATATACCATCCAATTCTAGACCATTCCATAATTAAGGGAATGATATCGTCACTCGTGCGTACGTACGGCCTATCGTCTCCACGTTGTGATGCGATTCATTCTATATGATCTTCATTAAAACAGGATTATATAAATGTTTACAGTGAATAAAAATGATATATATTATATAAATATCCTTATGGAAATGATATAACTATAACCTAAGAAGATGAAAAAGAATGCATCCAACAAAACATCTGTAAGAAAATAATGCAGTTAATACCTAATAGAAGAGTAACAATGTTATTTACAAATAGGTAATAATATGATCACTTATGATATCATAAAAATAAATTTGATTCAAGAATAAGTTAATGAAATTATTTAAACCCTTATACATGAGGTTCAGACACGTACAAAAGAACCCAAACCTATGGTAAGGGATTTTTGTCTTACCTTTAATTTTATGAGACACATGCCTCATACACTACATTTTTCTCCTACATGTGGTATATACTACCCTTGAATTTATTTTATGATTATTAACCATGAAATTATAGAATTTTTACATCCATATAAATTCATTTATTTCCTATGGCATATTATTATATCAGTTATAAATTTTTAAGGGATAATTTCTTAATCTCATTATTATCTAGGATTGATAATATACGTAAGTATTTATAGGGGTACATTTATCACCCATGACTGTGCTTATTAAAATTATTTTCTAGAGTATTTTTACAATTCCTCTACAAATTTTTAAAGTCATTTTTACCCATGCATGATTTTTAACTAAATGGTTTGAAAAAAATCATTTTCCATTTTCTTAACAGGGTAATTTTTGACTTTTTTTCGCCAAAAGTATGAGGAGAATGTTTTTTTAACTTTTATAGAATGAATATATTTTTATGTTTTCATAATTCCTTATTTACATGAAAATGTATTTAAAATATTTCATGGTTATTTTAAAATAAATTATTTTTTTAAAATTTCCCAACATTCTGAGAAAAGAAAACAATTTTGAATAAGAAAGGGTATTTTACTCAATAATTAATTTCAAGTGTTCTATCAAAATTACTTTTACATATTATATGGAATTATTTAATAAGTTAATAGTTCAATTATATTATCACTATTATTTGTATGATTTTTTTATTATGGAATAATATTTACGAAATCCATTTATTTTATATTGATTTTGTTATGATGGAATGATGTTTAAGAAACCCTTTTTTATTCCTTGGGTTATGTTATGATTAATGGTTTATGTTTTTGTGTCACACATAAGAATTATTTATTTATGAGATTGGTGGGACATATATCTCCCTTCAATTCATTGGGTAAGGATTTATATCTCATGATAATGAATGAGCTAGAACAAGAAATGATATTGGTTCAGTAATATAGGACTATAATTGAAAAAGATCTTAGTTCAGCAATACAAGGCTGAAATTAAGATTGAACTCAATTAATTAAATGAATTTTTCCTAATATTATGGTATTGGAAATGAGACTTGGAAAATAGGGAAATGAATTTTTATACTTATGTGTTTCCCACAATTCCATGATCTATTCATGTGTTATTTTCTCATGCCTCATGTTCCTTTATGATTTTTTCCTTATGAACTACCAATACTTATTTTGTAACTCAAGATTTTGAAATATGTTATACTTTTTATGGTTTTAAAAAGTTATTTTCATGTTTTTAAGTTATTATTTTCATGTTTTTTTCCAATAGTTTACTTTTTTACCCTTACTGAGCACCTGATCACACCCTTTTCATATGTTTTCTTTTCCCCAGTGTATAATGAGTGATTTTTAGTAGAAAAAATAAAGGGTAAGATCTTTGTGGGAGGTTCTGAAGATATTTCAAAAAATTATAATAAAGTGTTCCATGTTTCCAAAGGCACCAAACTAATATGGTCTTTGGGCGTCTGTTTGTGTAATGTATTAGGTATTACACAACAGTAATGTAATTTCCATGTACGTCAAGATTGATTTATTATAAAAGTAAAATAAAGAAATATTCTAATGCCAACCTCCCTGATAATCTATTAAACAAGCTCAAATCATGTTTTCCAATGTCAGAATTTCTCTATCATATATTTCATTAGGCTAAGTATGATAATTCATACTAAACATTAATTTCATTCCCAATTACTTTTGAATTCCTTTCTCAAAACTTTAGTGATACTGGGATCATAGTCAGATAAAATCGAGAGAGGAAATCTATATAACCTGACTATCTCCCTAAGATACATTCAAGATAGTCTATATAAAGATAGAGTATCTTGAATAAGAAGGAAATTCATAGATTTTTGAAATCAATCAACAATAACACAAATCAAAATATTTCCTCAATTATGTTTTTGTAATACCACCCCAAAATCCATAGATATATTTATCTATTTACACTATTGAACTAGAAAAGGCTGAAACATCCCCTTTTATAATTTTCATTTTACTTTATCTTTTTTAAAATTCAAACATTTCATGGTAAATTTAGCTACATCTATTTTCATTCTATCCCATCATTAATACTCCTGATGGTTTCTGTATACATTAGTACTATGAGGATGACTATAAAATAGAGAACTATGAGATTCAATCAACAATTCTCTCTTTAATTGATAATCACAAGGTACACACAATCTCTTTATAAAGTAAAAAAAAAATAATATTTATCAATGTAAAATTCAATTAAATTACCCTTCTTAACCAATTCTATCTTTTTCAGCAGCTTATGGTCTTCCTTTTGAGCTTTCTAAATTTTTTATGGAAGAGATGAATGTAACAACACCATAAAAAAATAGTGGAAGTTCCTTCATCCATAAATTTTAGGATATAATTCTTCAAATCATTAAACAAAGGGCTATATTATAAATTTAACATGGTTAATGAAGAAGTATTTTTATGACTCAACGAATCAACTAGTTTTTTTTTGTTTTTTAGGATGGTAATGAATTGTGAAGTTATAACACTTTTTCAATTACAAACATCTCCTTTTTGATTTGTATATATTTCATACTTGGATCTATATAAAATATTTATCCAAATCTCTAAAATAAAAACTATAATAGTTATTTCCAAACCATGTGTAAGATGATTTGACTCATGATTTTTCAGTTTTCGTGATATATTAGAAATTACATGATCATTTTAAATTAGGAAACAACCAAGTCATTTTAAAGAAACATAATTATATATAAAAAATCCACCATTTCCAAGGGGAAAGTCAAAAACTATAGTGGTCACCAATTTTATTTCTATTTTGTCAAAATAATCATCACAATGTTTTATCCAGATGAATTTAACTCCTTTTTTTGTTAACCTAGTTGGTGGGTGATATAACCCATAATTTTTTCAACCAACCGCTAGTAATAGTTTGTTAACAAAATAAAACTACGAATCTTATTAATATTTGTAGTTATTTTCCATTCATAAACTACTTTAATTTCAACCAGATCAATTGTTATGAAATCTTTATTTACAATTTGTAGAAGGAATGAAATATTTTGTAACAAAAAAACACATTTTCAAAATTTTCTATATAAATTATTTTATTCCTGGTTAGTTGAATAATCCTTTGATGTTTTTTAGGATCCAAATTTTGTTTTGAATAAATCAATTTATCATAAATAAAAAAAGCAAAAACTTGTTCAAATATTCATAGATGAATCTATTCCTAAGATCCATAAATAAAGCTGGGTTATTTGTAAACCCAAATAGAATAAACAAAAATTCATAATTCTTGTATATAGTCCAAAACAATATTTTTATAATTTCATACCTCTTCACCTTTAGCTGATAGTACCCAAACCTTAGGTCAATTTTTGAAATATATTAAGATCCCTAGATTTGATCAAACAAATCATCGATATGTGGCCACTAATACATACTCTTAATAGTAATGCTATTAAAATATCAATAATTAATGAAAATATTCATGGAGCTATCTATATTTTAAATTAATAAGATAGAAGAACCCCATTGTGAAGTTCTATAATAAATTAAAACTTTATTAAGAAAATCCAACAGTTTATTTTTTAATTGCATAAGTTCTACTTGAGACATTTGATAAGGGGGTTTTGAATATATCTTTGTATCAGTAACTATGTAAAAAGTAAATTCAACTAACCAATTAGGTATAACACTAGTAAACTCATCATAAAAAACATATAGGTATTCTTTTAATTCTGGTATACTATTAATTTGTAAAGTTCCCTTATTCTTGAAAATATGTTCAAGATAACCTTCATTTCCATCTTTTAATAGTTTCTCAACTTCTTGATAAATTATAAAAGGTATGAGTTCATTTTTATATAAAAATAAAAAATATTTCAAAAAAAAAACTTCTTTATCTCTATAATTTATCTTATCATAGTAAACAGAAATCTAATCCATACCTAGAATGATATCAAAATTTACAAGGGGCAAGACAACAAGGTGTACAGGTAATGACTTTCCATAGAAAATGATATGAATATTCTTATAATTTATTTTTTCCTTAATAATTCCCCTGCGTGCTTTTACCATAATTTATGGTTCCATTTCTTGAGGGGGAATTTCTAATTTACCATAAAATTTATCAAAAAATAAAATAATGTGTAGACATTGAATCAAAAAATACCATATCATATTATGAATAAACAAGCAATATAATTGATACCAGATCGTTCAATGTCCCAAAATCTATTGAAGTGTTTGAAAAGTATTTCACTACAACTTTATGCTTGTATTATTGCTACTTATCCTAATTTTGGTTATTCTTAAAATCCTCATGTGAATAACGATTCTTCTAATTACACTTATAATATTTTACTATCTATTTATTAGAATTGGTCTTACCAATACCATGATATTTTTCATTCCAATTACGATCCATATTCACAATGTTACCACATTAGAAGAACATTAAATATTCCATAAGGGATTCTCCAATGTTATTTTTTACCACAAATCTCATAAACTAATAACTTAATTTCCATACTATCAATTTTATTTAATCCATTATTCCCTTTTTCCTACCACTTAAACATCTTTTTCTAATGGGTTTCAAAGTACATATTATCATTATAAAACTCCATTTTCACCCTCTCAGTACATCACACATGTTTATCATAAATTCTGAATTTATTAGAATCCAATTCCCTTAGATATAATGGATTTAATCCTTGGTCAAACTGATTAATATTACTACCATGATCAAAAATAAAATTTTGTGCACACCTTGATAATCCGATGATGTTTTCTTCATATGTTGCCACTAAATACTTATCCATCTATCACAATTACAAGAATTTTTTTCCATACTAAGTTGATTACCTTTAGGAAAATTTTACTCAAATAAGATATTCTTAAAATCATCTCATTACAAGATGTAAATCACATCACTTTCTTTAGTATTCTTAACTATTATTCGCCACTGATCAGTTTCATCTTCAAAATGATAAATATAAATACTAACCTTTTATGGTATAAACATCCCATGAAGTAGAATATATTTTCTATGGATTTAATCTATCCTGAAGCTTCCCCTAGGTCATAATTTACATTAAATCAAGGAGGGTGTTTCCACATAAAATTTTCCACATTCAACATGTTCCATTATGGTAGATCTAGATGATATTTGGAATAGATACCACCAAAATTTATAGCTTTCCTAAAATGATCCATCATAGTAACAAACTACTATGTTCCAATTCCAACCATTCAAGGTTTCTTATTTGGAAGGATATCATCCCCTTAGTGAATTCCTACTCTAGCTTCCATGTTACCTATGTGGATTTTTTTTGAATAAACATAGTTCATAGGAATAAAAATGTTAATATTAAAATGATATATCATTTCAAATTAACCATAAAGTAAAATATTTTAAAGTCATACTATTAAAATTTTCCTAACTGGTAATGTTATCTAAAAATTATTTTAAAACCAACTATATGGACATGACCATAGAATGATGAATCCATTTACATACAAGTATAACCTCCATGGTTATACATGTAATAAACATCTTAGTATATTCCCATAATATCTTAAGAGAAACATAATCAGTTAACTTCATCCCTTTATCCAATGAACCATACATCTATAATAATCTTACCTAACAATGGTTTATAATCTAACCACCCATCCGAAAAAATAATTTTCATGAACCATAGAATAATCATAACATATAAAATCTTTCATTATAAAAACATTCTAAGAACACTTAATAAAACATTTTTTGATATTGATATATCCATTTTCTTTAAAACCAAATTTTCCAATCTAAAATCCCCAAAATAAATGGAAGTAATGTTTTTGTTTGAAGAAAAAATAGAATAATACAAAGGAATCCATGAATCAAATAACAGTTACAACAATGAGATAGGTCATTTCTTCCATTTATGTTAAAATAGAATATTCCTTTTTTCTTTTTGTAAATGATGTTAGAACATTTCGTAAAATATTGATTTTGTAATTTTTTTAAAAAATTTAAAAATAAATATAAAGTGTCTTTTATAATTCCATTATATCCATATAAATACAACCATAAAATAATTTTAAAAATATGGATATGGTATAAAAATATATTTTTAAGGGAAAGTTTAAGAAAATATTTTTAAAAGAAAGTTCCTTACCTTGAGCTCTACTATTCAGTTAAATTCTTTATTTTCATGAATAATAATATTAGGTTAATTGTTAAATTACTTAATAAACTTTTTCAATTTTATTATTAATTTAATTTTATATCATCCCATGCTATATTTAATCATTTAATTAATTAAATTCATGTCAGATGTTTTGATGATATTCATTTCATAAGTCTAAAATGGATCTATTAAGTCTACTATGGTCAAAGAGGTAATTATTAAATTATATTCATAAAAATAATAATTTCTTAATAACAATTTTTATACATAAATTATATTTTTAAAACCAACCATTAAATATGTATATGAAAAATGAACTGTGTTACAATCATCGAGATGGTAGACTTTATGTATATATGAGTAACATTTCCATTTTTCAAATTTCATAATGGAAAGAAGGTAAGTATAAATTTATATTTCCATATTGATCATAATTTTATAAATATCATATTTTTTTTAATTATACTTATATATATATCATCCATGTTATTTGGTTATGAAAAATGATTCACGTTGCGTCATTGAGGTGGTAGTCTACACGTACCCACATGCGACATCATCATTTTTCAGTGAATAGAAAGGTAATAAATTAAATTACACAATATATTTTAAAAAATTTAAAATTTTCATGAATATAATATATAAATTAATTCCACCATTATAACCATCCTTTATATATGGTGATGGAAAATTATTTACATTGGTTTAGGAGGTGGTAGTCCTCCGTAAACATGAATGATGGTTTCATTTCCCATTTGATGGAAGAGGAGATGGATATAGATTATACCATTAAAATAAAAAACATCAATGTATGTAATATACTATTATTTATATAATAATGGTTAATTAATTATTAAATGAGGTTTAAGAAGAAATAAAACAAAATATACATTTAAAAGTTGCACCTCTTCTTTGGAAAGTCTCTTTTATTAACACTTTAAGCCCTCTAGGGTTGGTATTCTACCAAAACCATGATCCCAAAAATAATGGGGGATTTAAGGATGGGATTTGGGTATATTTTACCAGAATGAAATGTGTTTTTAAGTTTGAAGTAAAGGGAAGAATAGATTCCATTTTATAAGGGAGGATATGGGGACACTTAGAATTAATCAAAATATTAAATTAGTAAAAAGTAATTTTCAATTCAATATGGATCAAAACTAATTTATTTTAAATATTGGATAGTAATTTATCTAAAACCTATCTTAAAATAAAAATTTTTCAAGTTTGGATCATATTACTACCCTTATCTTTTTTAACCCATAGTTAACCCTTTTGACAATTACCACAATATTTACCTTTTTTACACTTTAAGGGTTAATAATGTTACTGTAAAAGGAAAAACCCCATAAATAGACCATGGTAACTATAATTTACCCATAAAAATATCCCTAACATGTTATATTTTTCTAAAAAATCATTTATCAAATCAATTATTTTAAATTATTTTAATTTTAATATTTTTAATATCATTTATTTTACATTTTCATTAATTTAATAATTAATGTATCAGTGTTCTGTAATCATTTAAGATAATTATTTCTTCACTAAAAATTAAAAATATTTTTTTTATGAACATATATCAATTATATTTAAAAATAAAATTTATAACCAAATATATACTTTGGTTATCCCTATGTAAAAAATATTGTAGTAGTTAAAAACAACAGTCAGACATTTTTAACTTTTCTTGAAAAGAATATTAAAAGGTTATAATCACATCAAAATGGAAACAAAAAGGAAATATAAACAAATCTTTGTTGACTATGGATGAAATATACTCATCTAATAAAATTAATTCAAGTGATATGGTTATTTTATAGTCTTTATCATTTTTTACATTAATAACTCGGTTTACCCTTTATTGTGGTGAAAATATACTAAGGTTATTATTAATATTGAAAAAAAGAGAAATATTTAAAAAATGTGGAATTATTAAGTCCAAATATTGAATCCATTTTTAAACATTAAAAAAATATAATTATAATAATTTAAATTATAATTAAACCATCATAATTCAACAAAATATGGGTTTTTAGAAAAATGATTTTTTTAAATGTAAATTGTTTTTTATTAAATTAAAGTATAACATTTATTTCAAATACCATAATGGGATCATTTTAAATAAAAAGGAATATATAAATTTTAAAATTAATCCATAATATAATTTTAATTTATAAATACTTTAAAAGAAAATATGTTTTTCAATTAAAAATAAATTTTCTTCACTATTCATTGAAAAATCAATCTTTCCAGAAAATTCCAAAAAAATATCCAAATATAATTTCAAAATGTTAAATTAAAAAATGAAGTTAATTTTTAAAACTAAAATTCAATAATTGAAAAATTAATCTTTTAAATAAAACTATTTCATAAAATAGTTTAATAAAACTATTTTATTTTTATTTTAAAAAATTATAATGAATACAAATATCTACCTCATGAATACTAATAAATATGAAAACGAATTATTCTATAATTATGTAAGTTGTTAAAAAATATAAATTTTTCATTTTTTTCATGGTTTTTTGGGTGAGTGTCCAAATGAGTATATCAAATAATCCACCATGGTCTATGAAATATTTACTCTAATATGAGTAGTAGAGGAGAAAGTGAAGTCAGGATCATTCCCATTCTCACTTGAATGTGTAGAATAGGAATAGATATAAATCCTTCATCCATAAAAAATAAACAATTGGGATGAAATTCAAAGGATATTTTCTCAAATATTTCTCCTAAACCCAATAATAATTTCATTTATGAATGATATCATATTAATTATAAATACATATAGAGAAACTTTATATGAGTACTAAGAAATATTTATGAAGATGTATGAAAGGTATCCACATTATTATATAGAATAGAACCACATCCCTGTATTATTCAATCTTGGACTTATTGAAATTGATATGTATTTGTTATACTCATAATCTGGGGGGAATTTTATTGATAAATTATCTGTTGAAGCCCAAGGATTAATTGATAAGATATGGAATAATTCAAAATAATATGGAATAAGAGTTATTAGCACTAGGGAAGTCCATAAGGTGAGATCTCTTGAATCACCCTTTAATTAATCTTAATTGGAATATATCATAATTATATTAAGATAAAAATATCATATAATTAATAATCATAAACCAACCCAAGTTAAGGTATGAAATCATTTTTCTTATAAAAATCATTCCACTAACCATTGTGTTGAAGTGCAAGAAAATGATAACTATATTGGTTCTTATGTAGAAAGAAATTTACAATATTCTAAGTGTGGATAGAGATATAATTAAAAATTCTATTATAGGTTTTTTAATCTATAACATTATTCCATAACACATTTTAATCAATAATTTACGAAACTTCCACTATTCCAATAAAACTTAAATAAACCATATGATCAACAAAAAAAAACCACTAACTTCTCAATAGAAAAATTTCATGAAAATACTTTAATAATTTACATTCCATAAATATAGAAAAATTAGATTTATATATTGAGTAGTTAAAAAATTATTTGAAATATTTAATAATTAGTTAGGAATCCTTAAATAAATGATTTCAAAAAATTCTAGAAAATCACTATGATGGTGAATTCCTAATTCAAAAATAAATGTGATCATTGTAACAACCATGAGTAGAAAATAAATTTCAAACACTTAAGAACCTTATCCCTCATAATCCGATACATTAACAAATAAAGATAAATATAAAAAATTGAAAATATTTATTAGAGGTAATAAAACCCATCAAAACATAATTGAAGGAAACATGATAACATGACATTACATTTTTTTATCAATAATGGTAGAATCAAAGAAAATTTATAAGAAATAAATTCAAAAAGAAATATTTAACACCTTTAAAACATTATAAATCAATATATCACATTAATAATCCCTTAAATAATAAATATTCTAATTTCCTTAGGGAATTTTGTAATAATGAAATCATACTTCAATGGAATAAAAGAGATAATTTATGATGGAATGTTTTGAAATTGATCACAACACAACTTCCCAAAAATGGTGAACATTTAAGGACATTTTATTTTCCTAACAAAATTATTTCTATTTATTTCATAGTGGTATTATATGATCTAGGATTATATATAATATTCAGGCCCCATTATGTTGTTTTTCTTTATATATTGGATATCTCAATTTAATAAGAGTGGTTGACAAACTATAAAATTGTTCCACTACATTCCCAACATGAGTTATAAAATATGTTCTTCTAGGAGTGCATAATTTAATCATTCTTGAAAATTTATATTTCCTCCACATGGAAGAATAAATTATACCATCTCAATCCAAAATTATTTTGGGAAGGTCATTATTGAAAATATAATATATAATCATCAATGTCCATGAAGGTACTTTAATTCTGGAATTTGAGGGAACCACTATCCACATTAATATTTTCAATTATATAAAATTACTACATTAAGATAAATAACTTTTTAAACTTTCACAATCTAATGAACATAGTAAATGTGGATAAATTGGTTTGTTCGAATAAATTTTTGAATTTGAATATCATATTGAGATTTTTAAAATTATTAAAATCAATTGGGAAAAATCAAAGAGTTATGTGAAAAAATGTGAGGTTGAGGTAATTTTTTGTTCTATGATGAGTTTGATTATTTATTAGAAAATGAAGGAGTTGATAATTTATATTTTGTGCATGAAACTCAATCCATTGAGATAATCCAACAAAATATTATTTCATATTTAATTAAGCCCCTGTATATGGAATTTAAACTTCTATGAAAAAATATAAAATATGTGTTTTTAATTGGATAATACAATATTTTTTGTAAATATTTATTTCCATTTTTATTCTAATTAAAAACGAAACTTATAACTCTATTGATATAAAACATAAAAGTTATAGGCTAGTGTTTATCATATATTATTTGGATAAGTTCAAAAATCATTATGCATAGAATTATTCATGAAAATATAATAAAACATGTTATCCAATCTCATATGAGATTTAAAACAACAACGATTTAATTCATTAGAAAATATAAAAATGTTTAAAATGAGAAATTATCTATCCCATTTAATATTATAAGTGGGTTAGCCAGATTCACATTGTGCCTAAGAAATATGGACTCACCATTGGGAAGAATAAACAAAATGAATTAACCAATGTGAGGGTAAATAATTGTTTGAGAGTTTTCATTTATTATATATAATAAATCAAGATAATATAAATGATAATTTTCACATATCATTTTTTAAATAAATACATAAAATTCTATTATGAAACAAATATTTATTTCTTTTTTGATATATTCTAAAAAAACTTCCAAGTGATGATTTCATCTAATAACATAGAATATACAACTTTCACCTATACTTATGGAACATTTTCTTATGAGGGTGTTCAATTTGGATGGTGTAATACCATAGGTATATTTAAAATATTCATTCAAACAGTTTTCTATGATTTTATTAAAAATTGTTTAATTTTTTTATTGATTATTTCTATATTTTTTTATTTTAATGTTATCATTTCTTATCAAACATAGTATAAGATTTTAAAAGAAACATTAAAAATAATCTTATGTTAAATTTTGTAAAATTTAATTATATGGATAAAATAGGTACTTTTTTTGGCATGTGATTTAAAAAAATTGTATTGAATTTGATAAGTCGAAAAATAAAATCATCACTACCTTGACTTACCCAACTTGTGTGAAACATATTATATTATTTTATGACTTATAATATTATAAAATGATTCATTAAATACTATAGTAATTTTTTTCCACCATATAATTAACATTTAAGAGATCTTAATTTTTTTATAACTATGAAAAGATTGAATTTGAGGTGTTAAAGTGTAAAATATCCTCACCACTTATAATACAACTACCAAATTAGAATAATTCATCTGATCTATTGTGGAATTATTCAAACCATCTTGTGGTATTATTTTTATCTTAGAAAATTGAGAGAATAAAATATGTTAAAACATATTCTTTAAGAAAATTCGATGAATTTTAGAACCACCACACCACAACT
This sequence comes from Viscum album, assembly GCA_963277665.1. Classification (NCBI taxonomy): domain Eukaryota; kingdom Viridiplantae; phylum Streptophyta; class Magnoliopsida; order Santalales; family Viscaceae; genus Viscum; species Viscum album. The sequence continues at coordinate 594,550,746 of OY728134.1, read as the reverse complement.
AAAATTGGAGTTTCATGTAGTTAATTTTTTATTTATAAATATTCAAATCGCATCTACTTGGAACTAAAATTACTATATTTTCTAATCATAATGAAGAATGAATTGGAATAAACAAGGATTATGATATTGATATCATTACTAAAAGAGTTTTATTTGGATATAAAAGACATAAATGGGATGTAAATTTTAATGTTCCATCATTTTGTAAATGAAATTCCTTTTTTTAATGATTAAATACCTCATCAAGTAATGATGTTAGAGAAAACACATTCACTACTTTGGTTATTTTAGAATATTATATGGTATATAAAAATTAAAATACTATTAAGAATAAAAAACATTGATAATATATCTATTGAAAAATTATTTTATGATAAGTATATATAAAGGGTTGAGATAAAGTCTAATTGATAAAGATTAAATAAGTGATGTCCTAGACCAGTACGATCGTACCTTATGGATCAAATTTATCAGAGCTTTCAAGGTAGATATAATCATTAGTATTTTCTCTTGATCAAGACTATGCTCATATATAATAACTAAATCATGAAGGAAACTGTTTACTAGAGGAGTTCAATCTCATAGAGATCATAACCAAAACCATGTATGTTGAACCACCCCAAGAAAATCTCACTATTGAACACCTTACACTTAGGGAATTCATATATATAAAAAAGGGAAATGTATCTCATCCCTAACAATAATATTTTATATGAATAAAAAATTATTATATTAATCCCTTTTTAATATTACTTTTTAATTAATAGATAATGAGTTTGATAAAAAAAATTATATTTTGATACGATGAAACATTAAATGTATTTTTGGGAAAGGTATAGTTTCAATCAAGACCCACCATTTTAATGAATTCAATAACTTTTTATATAAGTTAATCTTTAATAAAATATTATTATTAAATATTTTTTATTAAATACAAATTATAATATAATATTATGAAGTCAAAAATAAATTTATAAGCGTTAGTAAACTATTTTTGTAAAAAACAATCATTTTTCAAAAAATTTGTATTCTAATACTTAAAAGTGTAAATTTTCATAATTAGAAAACTATTTGGATAAAATAAATATTATTTTTTATATAATCACATTAAAATTATCCAATGGTATTTTTTTTATAATTATCACAGGTAGTCGAATTCTTGGGTCAAAATTAAATTCGGTATAAATATAATGTGTGTATTATGACATCATAGTGACACAAAAGTGATGTAATATATTACATAAAAGTTATACATGACAAAATATATATTAACCCTTTAAAATTATCTTTTTATATGTTATTTGATTAATTTTATAAACTCGTAATGAATCCTCCGAAACCTATATTATATTTTAAGGTTTTAAAATCAATTATTTATAAAAATTACTCACTTTCACATCACCAAGCTTATTATTTTATTTATCTAAGATATTAAACATTTAAAATAACTAAAAACACTTCACTTTGGTAGAAATATTGGTAAAAACCGTGGGAAGTTTTTTTGTTTTATTACTTAATCATATAGATTCCAAAACCTATGTTTGAAAATTAATAAAGAATTTTACTCTCTTTTTCTATATTAACCAACCAAAAAACGCATTACTCTTCACTAAAAAACCTTTTATCATCACTATAATAGGAACATATATATATATATATCCCTCCCTCAATGCCACAAATATCTTAAAAATTTCCTCCTAGGATTTTGGAAACACCCTCTCATGCTAAGGGATTCTATCATCATTTTTATTCAAGAAACTCCTATATATTATGAAATTCTTTCAATTTTTCATTTTGGGATATGATTTTAAACATTCCTATTTCTTCCCTTTTGATGTACATGTGATGATATATCCCATTTTCTTTCATTAATCCTTCCCATGAATCTTTATATACCCCTGTGATGCAACCAAAAATTATCCTTAGATTTTCCATATCAAACATTGGCATAGAGAACACTCATACCCATTTCCATTCAAGGGTATTAACTTAGATTTAACTATAATTAATTTATTTTTGCATTCCATGTATTTAACCCACACCCCTTAATCATGAAATTAAATGTCATGAAATATGTATTTATGTTGAATGATCTATGTGGCACACATGAGCAAGTACAAATTATGATAGGGACACCCAAATTATGATCCAATGCATTTGGTAATGTTTTAGTATCATAATATTTCATGTATGAGATTAGAGAGTAAACATAATCCACTATGGGACTTTTTACACCATGTTATTATGTCTTGGTGATTAGCCTTGACCTATGCTTATGATTCTATGTTTAATGTTGTCCACACATTTTCTTGTTTCCTTAATACAATCATGTTACATCTTGCCTTTTTGTTTAATATTAAGATTCTCATCCTTCTTATGTTACATTTATATTACTCTTTTATAACATGTATTACTTTAACTTATTCTATTCTTTGTTTATTACCTTATTCCTCTTTATAGCTCACCCCTTTCTTTAATATCTCCCCAGGTTATCCCATGCAGTTTTAAAAGGGAAATTGAATTTTAAGAGCAAGTTAATGAAATTTTCAATAATTTTGTTTTATCCATGTATCGATTTTTTGTTCAATGTACCTAATTTCCAAAATATAGTAGGCTTTATGATCATTTGGTACTATATAATGTGTACCTTTATCTAATATATCATGAAATAAAGTGTATTAAAATATGGGTTTTCATAGTTAGTATTAGAGAAAAGTTTAGCTATTTTTATCAGTAGGATTAGAAAACTCTTGTAAAAGCCTTAGGTATATACCTAAAGATAGTAAAACATACCTAAATTTTGGTAAATATAGATCAATTTTTTCTAAGAAAATTCATCCGTCTTTGGATACTAAAACTGGATGTGGATCTGAAATAGATGTAAAAAGGCATAATAACCACAAAAAAGGGAACATTGAGATGACTTCATCATTACTTGGTAAATTAAAATGGTTCTTTCTAAAAACATGGTTTTAAACTCCTGATAGATATAATTTGGTAAAATAAAAAGCTCCTTATCGACCATTATTAAAGAAAAAAATTCCCATAAGATTTTATGTAAGGAAATATAGCTTGGAAAACAGTAATTGAAACATAAAAATTCATAAGTTAAGGAATATATTTCATTTTTGAGTTATCTATTTAATCTTTATATTATCCATTTTATGTGTTTAATAGTTTAAAAACACCAATCCCTAATTTTCCTTTTATTATAGTCAATGGCTGAAAATTGAAGAAACTGAACCAATAACCAATGTGAGGGGAAATTTAATGACTTCCAAAATAAAATTATCAACTCAATGAGATAATAAATCATTAAAATGAAGATAATAATTTCTCAATTGACTCAAATTTTGAATTGAAACATGAATATAGTGGAACTCCAAAATCCCTCTAACAAAGATAAATTTTCAATTGAGAAATTTAAGCCACAAAGGACTATGATTTTTAGTGGATCTTTTAATCCTTTAATCATGAAATAATGTATCAAATACATTGAGAATATATTCTTCATCCTTCAATGCTCTGAGTAAGTGATGGTCATGATATCTATTTATCATATAGAGGGAAAATCTATTAAATGGTTGATATCAGTCAAAAATAAAAATCCCAAAGAGGAAGTTTAACCGATAGTGTGGAATGAATTCTAGAAAATGTTTTTTGATATATATTTTTCTCACACTCTTAAATTTCAAATGGAGAGGGACTTTCTTAACCTCAAGAAAAAGGATGATTAATTCATCAGGGCATATGTGGAAAACATAACAAAAATTTCATGATATTGCACTGGATTTCTCATTACCCTTAAAAGTAAGTTTGACCACTTGTTTGGTGGGATGAAGCTGAGTCTAAAAAAATATTTATCCATTCAGGACCATGAAAGTTATGAGGAACTTTTAATGTGACCTATAAGTTGAAATGGAGATCAGTTAATCTCAATGTTTTTGTATGGATAAGAAGTGGAAAGTGGAGTTCAATTCTATAATTATGACAGATAAATACAATGGTGTAAATAAATACCATCATCTCACCTGTAAAAAGTGTGGGATGAATCATCCTAAAAATTTCCTAATGGGGGTGAAGGAATACTTTAGGTGAGGGAAGGAAGGGTTCTTAACTAGTGATTGCTGATAAGAAAAATCCCACCAATGTGATGGAATAAAGAAATTATCCATCCAATTGTTATCCAATAGTATCATGTTTCAATTGAAAAGAACATGAACTTTATGTATGAAAATTTAATAAGTTAAGGTTTTTTAGAGACATTAAATCCCAACAACCTCTAAGGAAGCAAGGGGGAGCTTATTCCCTCATAATTTCTAAGGTGGATCTAGAAAATGAAGTTGTGGTAGGTATAATTTTTATTCACTAAAGGATAGATAAAATACATTTTGATTCTGGTTCTATATATTCATTCATATCTCTCAAGTTTAGTAGAACTATTCAAACACCACCAAAAATCATGGAAGTAGGGAAATCTATGAAAATGGAAAATGAAATAATTATTGCATCCCAAGTATGAAATCATCACTTTTTAAAATTTGTGTGATGAAATATTTAGAAAACCTTGTAATACTTCCTTTAGTAGATTGTGATAAAATTCTGGTTATGGACTGTCTTTTCTTATGTAGAGTAAACATAAATTGTCAAGATAAGGAAATCACCACTCATATCACAAACATACCTAGGATTATATACATGTGGAAGGAGGAGGATAAATTAAATTTGGTACCAACATCTCAAGCATTGATATTATTTCCTTCAGAGTAAGAATTTCTAGATCATATGATTGAGTCTAAGGAAAGGATCATCCTGGATGATATTCCTATTGTGAGGGAATATACTGATGTATTTTCAGAATAATTTTATGGTTATACTTATAGTAGAGATGTTGAATTTTAAATCAATCTTATATACAGATCATTAATAATATCTAATAATCTATATAGAATGGTTTTTATTGAACTTAAGAAGCTAAAGAAGAAACTACAGGAGAATCTGGATAAAGGGTCCATACACCCAAGGGCTTCACCGTGGGTGCACCAGTCATCTTTATCAAGAATAAGGATAGGTCAATGCACCTATGAATTTATTATCATGATGTTAACAAAATAAATACAAAGAAAAAGTATCATATTCCATAGATTGATGACTTGTTTTACCAGCTATGTGGCACCCAATACTTCTTTAAGGTGGATAATCGGTCGAGATATTATCAAGAAAAGGTGAAGAAGGATGATACCCAATTTTGGTGATAAAAATAATGCATCAAAGAAAGAAACATAAGATGGGGAACCTTATTTGGAAGAAAATATCATTTTTAAGGATTTTATTTTTCAATTCCTGAAATCTAGATGGAGTTACATATCAGAAGTTATAGTTGTTTGAAATAAGTCTATAGAAAATTTATGATTTGAGTGATTTCAGAGAAAGGTGTAGATTTGCGTGAAAATTTTAATAAAATGTACACAACTCCTCTATGGTCACACAAGTAATTTTATTATGAAAGGGGATGAAAATTTTCATGGAGGACCCTCAGTATGAATGATTTATGATGTCCTATGCATGCAGGAAGGTAGTGTTGCACAAAGGAATGAAATTTTGCACACAAAACCCTTTATGAAAGCATACTATTGCACTCCAAAGGTAACATATAATGCATAAATTCTACATTTACAGAATCTATCCTCTAGAAAAAAATAAATTTGTTTGCACCACCATAAATTTGTTTGACATAGTAAAACCGTTTTGTGACAAAGGCTGAGTTGAACGACACAACAAAAATGCCTATAAATATGGTATCGACCCCTTAATTTGAAGGAGGAACTATGGGTAGAGTTATCACTCAAATTAACCATTGATTCATGCTTCATACATCCTCCCAGGTTCCAAGTTCTTCCTCAATTACCTAGGTGAATTCCCTCACGTATCGGATTATGCTAAGACATTTTGGCACAACAATTTTCATTGGGAACATAATTTTAAAAAATTCCAATATTTTGTACAAATCAATTTTCATGAAACTCCAAAGTTGGCTGATATAGTGTTTTACAAAATCATGCTTGTAGGACATTCCTATCGAAAACTCCTTTTTTTGCATGACTACATAGTTTCACGCAACAACTCCATGTTTTGCACCCAACTACATAGTTGTGTGCAACAACATTCATACTTATGATCACTGGTCCATACTATGGGGGATTCACCCCCACACCCCTACTTAGGATCAGTGGTGGGATGTGGTCTTGGGCCACTAATGTACTTGGATTTTTATTTTATTTTTATAAATTTCCAACTTAGTTATAAATAATTAGTTTAGTGATTTTTTTCATTTTTAGTTCATTTTTGTAGTTTTGTATTTTTTTTAGATATTTTGATGGTTTTTATTTAATTTATATACTTATATTAGTAATTTAGTTTTTTACGAGTTATTTTAATTTTAGATATTATATTTAACTCTATATTATTATTATTAGTTTCACTAATTTTATTTATTTTATTTTAAATTTTTTTATTAGTATGTATATATTTTAATTCTTTATTTGTACTTTATTTTATTCCATTATTTTTTTTGTATTAATAAAATAGTATTTTTTTACTATTTTATTATTATATTTAATAGTAGTATTATATTTGATTACACGTGCATTAATATTTAATTCTTATAACTATTTATTATTATTATTATTATTATTTAACATATCTAGATAAAGAGATTTATTTAAATTTTGAATTTGTTTTTTTGTTTTCCCCCTATCTACCTACCACCCCAACCTTATCCCCAACCCTTTGACCCTTCCCCTCTCCCACGTCATCTCCCCACCACCCCTTTCTCTTTCCAATCACACAACCCCACTCTCTCCCTCTCATGCCCCAGTGCACCATCCCTTCCCCCCTTCCCCACCAGCCTACCCTCCCCCTCCCCTCTAACTCACCTGCCTACCCCCATCCCCCCTCCTACCCACTCAACCCCACTCCCCTTCTCCACCCCACGTCCCAGCACCCTCCCCCTCCTTTATCCCCAACGCCCACCCCTCACACCCACCATCCCCTCTCACCCCAATCACCCATCCCCTTTCCTTGCTATTCCCACACCTACCCCCTCTCCTCCACCTTCTCCTTCCACCTGAAAAATCCGTAGCTCCATAGCACTTTAGTTCACAACATGCATCGAAGACCCTCCTCGGTATGAACAAGTGGAAAACAACCATTAGTTTCAACATACGGCTAAACCGACCTCCTTTATTGACCAACACAACAACCGATGACCTCTAATTCCCTAGTTAAGTAGTGCAGTGGTGGTTCAGGTGTGTCATTGACAACTGAAGATGTTCCCCTGTGCTACCAGAGATTAAATCTACATAGTGAGAGTGAGTGTAGATCTGATCATTTTTTGATGGTGTGATGGGTTGGTTCGATATTATGGCGATCAATGGAGTGGTGATTTTTATTTTTTAATCATTTGCGATGATTTATGGTAAGAAATGAGATGACATGTGCACAGTTATATTTTATTATTATTCTATCTATTGTGTTGTCATCATGGGGGGGTAATTATTCTTGTGTCGGAGTTGTGATGAAAGTTACGGTAATTGCATGCCATTATTTTTGAATCGTGTTTTATTTCCTTTGGAATTAATTTTAATTTGGTTTTTATTTTATTAATTATATCGTCATTTGAATTAATTATCATTTGGGCTCTATACATATGCTTTGGTGCCTATTTGTGTGATACTTAAAATGTAATCATGAGCATAAATTCATCAGATAATTTATTTATCCAGAATTTGATCATGCGCAAGAGAGAATTATAAATAAATAAATATATATATATATATTAATAGAAAAAATTAATATTTTTTTTGCACTCTCCTTCATAATTTCATGAGTGATACCTAATCAAAAATCTCTTGTGAGTGAACCTGATGTAGGTAGGCACTTCAACTTTGTGAGAAATAGGTTATTGTGTTTCACCAAGTGATTCAGTGCTACAATGAAACATAAATTATTCTTCAGGCTAGAGAAAAAAAATGATAGATAATTTTTGTGAAAATTAGAATACTTTGTAACATAATATAATGAGACCTGATAGAATTTTTATTAAATTTGGAATCATTGATAATTAATTAAATAAATATTCAGACGTGGGAATTAAATAATTCGCATTGCATGCTCCTGATTAGATGTCATGACTCTAACACTTCCATCTCTGCTAGTTTATTCTATAGATTAATTTAGGTCACTTAGAATAGTTTTAGTTAATTTAAATAGATGATTTAAATATTTGGTTAGACTTTTGAACTTCTTAGCTATCAATCACATAAATAATCAACTGCCTAAACATTCTTCCAAGACAATATTCCTCGTGTCTACTCACATTTTCTCTGGGGTTCAACCCTACTCAGCACTTCTAAAATAGTTGGTTGGTAAATAAATTAATGAAAATTTTCACGTGTTTCAATTTGAATTCCAAATTTCTAGTGCTATTTCTGGGTAGAATAGTATCATTAGTAGTTCCTTTACAAGAGTGATTTTGGTCAAAAGTAAAAAAAGAATCAGTTTTCTACTCTAGGAATTTATTATTGCAAGGATTTTCAAGACACCCAGATGTTAAGAATGACGTGGTATTCACCACATAGTTACAACCAGTACCCACCATACCAACCAACTTTGCAAGGTATGGAATACAATCTTTCATCGCACATGAGCTCTCCAGATAATCCTATTTATTGTAATGATTTTCATTTAAGTCTGTGTTATGATCCATGTTATACTGCTTGTTCCTACGCATCTGTTAATTATTTTCAAATTCAAGTCATTCATGAAAATTTATAATTTGATAATTCATGTGAAACAAATTATTCAATAATTGATCACATGTTTCAATTTTCTATCACTAAGACAAATAGGATGTTTGAACATCAAGATGAAAGTAATGAAAATATACTTTCCTCAATAAAGAATATAGAAAATAAAATAAATCATATTGTTCAACTAGATTCCTCACTACTACTTAATGATATAATTCAGAATAATTATTTTGAGGATATTGAAGTATAGGTTCTATTTGAACAACATTCGATTCCCATGTCTGATAATGAGATCAATCTTTCTTCCTATCATACCATTGATGAAACCACTCCATCAAAATTTAATTCATACAATATAATAAAATTTCAAGAATATGAGAGCTTATTCTTCCGCCCTATTGAACATAATGGTCCCTCAAAAAATGTGATTTCATCTCCTTCTTTTGTGAGTTCAAAACCCAGAAATCCCAAAGTTAAAAAGGACACATTCAATGTCTATCAAATTGCACCTTTTGAGTATGAAAAGTACATTGAATTGGGACCCTTATTTACCATGATAGATTTAGAATTGAACCCAGACACCATTAATTGAAACACTAAATAAGACATCTCTTCAAATGACATCGACTTGGATCTTTATGAAAATTTTTGTGAGTCTGAAACTTTTTCTAAAATGGAGACATTTGAAACATTTCTAGAGTCATAGAATCAGTCAAGATTGGTGGTGGAAAACACTCATAATTTTTTTGAAATAAGGAAAGAATGGGATTTCTTGGAGGATCCTAATTTCATTGTGGAACATGTTCCAACATAGAAATTTTATGAGGGTGGTATAGAAGATTTTTTTAAAAAAGATGTCATTCTTGACATAATGGAGTCATCTGCTCCAATTGAACAAACCCCACTTACTCCTTGCATCGAGCATGATTTTAGTTAGAAACCAATGGATTTCCCTACAATATTGTTTGGTGGTATAAACAAATTTAGATACATAATCAACCCAAATACTACATTCAAGGATGTGATGGAAATAAGACGACCACTGAAGGAGTCTGGTAAAGGAACTTTTTCACATGTGCATGCTCAAAGAGGTAATCTTCATGATATTTCCACTGATGCCCTTTGACCAAACATCGATTATTTGATGATTATTTCTTTAAATGAGGCACATTCAATCCCTTATGATTTGGGTTATTTTAATTTCATTCCACCCATCCATTTTTCTGACAAGTTATCATTGAGATATTGTAATACTTATAGGATCATTTCATTTTCAATGAATGAATTCCACACTCTAGAAAATGAAGAAGCAGATGCATGGTATACATTTACATTTGATCCTGGTGTAATTTTATGAATGTCTAGCTAAAGATGATGTAAACATAGTGCTTAATGAGATGCAACCCATCATTTGTTTGTATTCCTTCCATAGAATTTAATTCCCTTTAATTTTTCCTTTTTAAATAAAATGGCATGCAGTTACCATAATCTATTTTCTCCTAGAACTGTAGTGGATTTGAGTTCATCATACATATTTTTATTATCCACATTCTCTTTATTATAGTGTGACTTTTTTTATATGATGCTGGTATGTGCTGTCCATGTTTAGAGTTTTTTATAGGTATATCATTTTTGGAGATTCATTGGATACAAATAGTCTTTCTAGGTCTATCATCACTTACACATGGAAGTGTTTTATTTTCGTTTATATATTATGATTCCAAAAACACCATGTAAACTAAAAATAAATATTTTTTTTGAAAAATGACCAAAAACTAACATTCTTTTCACTGATAAACCCACTTGAAAGCTGCTGAATTTTTTTCATAAAGTTGTAGAGAACATAACCCTTGTATCCCAAGGTAGTTTGATCACGTGATTCTTGTTTGGAATTATTTGATCCTTGATCTCATGACATAGATGTTTTTTGATATTATTTCATGCTTTAAATTTTTTTTTCAAAAACTTATATATATTTTTAGACACTTATTTTTACTCCAGGTCATCTGTGATGTCCAACATTTTCTTTCGTTACCCATGAGGAATCTGGCCCATTTTACATCATTTATTGTTTATCTTTTTCTTGAGGGAATCTCAACCATGTTATGTATTCTAGAACTTTCTATGTTTTTCAATCAAAGTGATTAGAATTATGAAATTTTCACTAAAATGGTGGAGGCATATGTTTGATTCTTCATTCCCATTGACCCACCGAGCCACCCATACATTTTCTCTATCATGTATCCCTTAGATTCCATGAAGAATCCTTTTAGGATGATCCCATAGATGATAACATTCCCTACCCATTTATTCAATTTTTCATGACGATTTTCATTCTATGTGTGGGGGAGAGATTTATTCATGGAGAGGGTTGTTTGATGGGATGTGATTTATTTGATGCATATGGTTCGAAATTATCCCATAATTGTTATAAGAGTAACATTTCCTATTATCGACATTCATTAATTGTATTTATATGGGAATATAGATTTTTTTGGTTCTAACAATTAGTACATATGTGGTCTTCATTCAGGAACCCTCACCTTTAGGGATACCTATAAACGTGATGATCCATTACTCCCAGAGTTAGAGATTTTTCCCTATGATCTACTTTCACTAAGATGTTACAACATACACTCTACTTGTGTACCACCTTTTGGATTTTGTCTAACATTTTTATAGGGTTTTAGAGTTAATACTCACTAGTTTTTCCTACCAATATTATTTGAGTGAGTTGTCTCTAAGAAAATGAAAAACAAAATAGAGCGAAAAATTGGATTATCATATACATGGGGATATGAAATGTTGTAAGTGTGGGGGAGCAAGTGTGTGAGGTAGACATTTGGATTGACATTTATTATGCATTTATTTCAAGATTCAACCCTATTTTTTTCAAAAAACTATCATAATTTTTTATATGACCCAACGTCTTGTAAACTTAGAGGCATTTGAACCTCATGTAAAGTCCTTGATATTGGATATTATTTTTATTTCCACTAGTAGAGATGTGAAATTAATTGAAATCCTATGGTAATCATGCATGTGTATGTGAATTAATCAAAACTTTGATCAAATATTTTGAGAGATGAGAGTAATGGCGAGGTGGGTCACATGATACATGAGTGCATGTACTTGTTTTGTAAAGAATGGGAATGAAAGAAAAATGGTTTTCAAAAATTGGAGTTTTAAATGAAGCATGATATTTTATGTGTAAAAGATATTGAAAAAAATTTGAACTTGTAATTTTGAAATTTATATTTTCCTATGGGTCCACCTGTGTTTTCTTTTTGATTTTTTTTCATGATTTAAAAAGATGAAGTTTTGGGGATTTAGTGTATATAGATTTTTCTTGTATTTATATAATTTTATAACTTAGTTTCAATTAATTAGTTTAACTATTTTTTATATTTTTAGTTTATTTTTGTAGTATTTTAGATACTTTGAAAATTTTTAGTTAATTTATATACTTATATTAATAATTTAGTATTTTTATGAGTTATATTAATTTTATATATTATATTTAACAATACATTTTATTATTAGTTTTTATAATTTTATTTTATTTTATTTTATTAATTTTTATTAGTATGTATATATTTTAATTCTCTATTTGTATTTTATTTTATTCCATTATTTTTTTGTATAATAAAAAAAATAGTTTTTTACATGTTTATTATTATATTTAATATTATTATTATATTTAACTAAATGTGCATTAATATTTTATTCTTATTACTATTTATTATTGTTACTCTTTTTATTATTATTATTTAAGTTATCTAGATAATTATATTTATTTAAATTTTGAATTTTTTTGTTGTTTCCCCCATATCTACCCACCACACCAACCACACCCCCCTTCCCTTTGACCGCTTCCACTCTCCCACATTATCTCTTGACAACCCCTTTCTCTTTCTAATCAGATAACCCCATTCTCTCGCTCCCTCACCCCAATGCCCCATCCCCTCCCCCCTTCCCCACCCGCTTTCCCTCCCCCTCCCATCTCTCTCACCCACCTACCCCCCACACCCCCTCCTACCTACTCACCCCCACTCCCCTTATCCACCCCACATCCCAGAACCCTCCCCCTCCTTTATCCCTAGTGCCTCACCCCTCATACCCACTAGCCCCTCTCGCCCCACTCACTCATCCCCTTCCCTTGCTAGCCATGCCCCCACCCCCTATCCTCCCACCATCTCCTTCTATTCGATGAATCCACACCCACATACCACTTTAAAACATAATAAGTAGTGGTGAACCCTCATCTTTCTGAACCATTGGTAAACCACCCATAGTTTCAATATACGGCCGAACCGACCTACTTCGCTGACTAGTACAATAGCTGACAATTAAACCTTCCCCATTCTAGGAGTGAAGCGGTAGTCCAGGTGTGTTTTCTATGTCCACAGAAATTTGTTTGGGCTCCCAAAGATTGACACTACTCAATGAGAGAAAGTGCAGATCCGATTAGTTTTTGACGACATGATGGTTTGGTTCGATATTGTAGTGATCAACAGAGTGGTGATTTTTATTTTTCAATCATATACAATTGATTTTAGTGAAAAATGTGATGACATTATCATTGTGATATTTGATTATTTTTCTATCTATTGTGTTGTCGTCAGGGCAGTATAATTATGTTATGCTGGAGTTACGATGTAAGTGACGGTAATTGCATGTCATTATTTTTGAAACATGTTTGAATATATTTGGAATTAATTTTAATTGTATTTTTATTTAAATATTTATATCTACCTTTGAATTAATTGTTTTTTGGGATGTACATGCATGCTTTGTTGCCCGTTCGTGTGATACTTAATAAGTAATCACGGGTGGGAATTCATCAGAGAATTTATTTATCCATATTTTGATCATGAACATGAGAGATTTTGTATAAATAAATATATTAATCAGAAAAATTATTATTTTTTTTACGCTCTTCTTCAAACTTCCATGAGTGTTAAATATTCATTAATCTCTTGCGACTGAACCCGACGCAGGAAGATACTTCATCTTCGGGAGAAATGGGTCGTTGTATTTCCCCAAGTGATTCAGTGCTACAATGACATGAAAATTATTCATCAGGATAGAGAATGAAATGAAAGATATTTTTTTTGAAAATTAGAATACTCTCCAACATAATAGAATGATACCTGGTAGTATTTTGATTAAATTTCGAATCGGTGATAATTAAAAAATAAATATTAAGATGTGGGAATTAAATAATTGGCATTGCAAGCACCTGAACGGACATCATGAATCTAACATTTCCATCTCTTCCATTTTATTCCATAGATTAATTTGGTTCACTTAGATAGTTTTAGTTAAATTAAATAGTCATTTTTAAATAGTTGATTATCTTTTAGAACTTCTTAGCTATTATTCATATGAAGAACTCAACCGGTTGAACATTTTTTCAAGAGGATATTCTTATTGTCTACTCACATTCTCTATATGGTTTGACCCTACTCGCCACATCTACATTATTTGGTCGGTAAATAAATTGTTGACAATTTTCACATGTTGAGACATGGGTGGAATCCACTGACCTAGTCCCTTCACAACCATTACTAACACCCATAAAAAAGAGAGTCTCACCATAGACTCTTCGGGCCATGTTGACTATATTTTTGTTCAGTCCACTCTATGCCCCTAATGTCCATGCATGTAATACCATGATTCGAGATTCTCCTATACACTCTATAAAATTTCTTGACTCAACCTACTCCTCTTGGTCCCATTCTCATATCATGTGTTGAGATCCCGATCATGCATTCTTCAGGTACCTTGAGTTAAAAAATTCTTAGAGAAACTCCAGAAACCCCACCACCAAAATCATATGCTAGGTTGAACCATAAAGGTCCTCTCTTGAGTAAGTCCCACACTATGTATTTCTAGGAATCCTCCTCATAGTTTTCCTCACTACATGACATTAAATTATAGAACACCCTATATGAAATATATAGGATGCATCTAGTGATACAAAATAGATGAATTATCCGTTAAGTGTATGATTCCTCATTCCATAATCATGAGAGGAACCCCTTAGTCCTCACCACATGAATTTAAATTGTAGTATACCCTATATAATTAGAATATAATGCCTACTGTGAAAATAAGAAGATTCTTTATGTGTCAAACATAAGATGACTCATTTAATAATCATGATATGACCACCAAAAAACAACCATGGTCCACCTCATCAGATGTAATCCCCCAACCATATTCCCTAGACCAAATCATAACTCAAGATACCCTCATAAACTATCATGAGGAAGATAGAATGGGAAGCTCAATGTGTAATCCCAATTACCACATATTTCCATATGATGTTAAATTGTAATCTTACCCCTAAGAGGGACATGGTATTCCCACTGGACCTTACATGAGGAAGAAATGATGGGAATCACAATGCATAAGACCCACTAACCGCATCCTTACCACATGATGTTAAACTGCATGGACCAATCCTGTCACATGACCTTAAACTATGGCATCAAACTACGTGGTTTTTGATATTTGTCTCCTAAATAGGGTATATAGGACACCTCCATGAGGTTCAACAAAGACTTTAGAAAACTTATCCGTGATATCTTCCCTCATAGGTATACACCCCATGGATATTCCTTAAGGGAAATTCTGATTCATCCATTCAAGATCATACTAAAAGGGATTTATGATCCATCTATTATGGATATGCCTAAAGGGGTGTTCTGATATATCCACCCAAGTGTGAAATCTTTCCTCATAGGGACACACCTCCTTGTTCCACCTTAAGAGGAATTCTGATCAACGTCCCAAATCCACCTCCATATGGAGTTCTAATCAAGAACTCTAGGTCACCCCCCATAGGGACTCCTAATACGTCCACAAACCCACGTGTGACATTTTTCCCTTATAGGGACGCACCACCATGATCCAACTCAATGGGATGTTTTTATATACCATCTTGTCCCCACAAGACATTAACACTATTCCCATATCCACAAGATGTTAAACACATACCCTATTTCATAATACCTACCCCATGAATATGTATGGGATGCCTAGGGTAAAAACCCTCCGAAGACTTACACACAAGTAATCAACTACCTCATTTATCACATGGGATTCCTTAGGTTCCATGCATAAGACACGTCATATGATATGCCTTTGAATTCAAAAGGAGAATACCACCCATGGTGCCAAAATACCTTTGGATTGAAATTATATTCCTTAGGTTATATGCCTAAGATGACTCACATGAGATGCCTCCAACTTCAAAAGGAGAAGACTTCAAAGGTTCCCAACGAACCCAACATCTTGTGATGCCTAGAAATTTTTGAAATTACAATCTGCTCTGACAAAAGATTTCTCTATTTTCAATAAAGAAGAAGTGTAATTAACTAGATAACACCTTGAAATGGAACTATGAATGAGTTTTATGAACATAAATCAAATCTATAAGGGAGACCAGAACTAGTAAACTAGCTCCAAGGAGGAATCCATGGAAGGAAAAACTGACATCACATCATCCCATTACAATCAAGGATCCAACATCACCGACCACAATGGAGGAGGTCACCCACCTTTGGTATGTAGGAATATAAGGAAATAAATTCATGTTGTTGTGATGATGAACACCCTTTATGTGAAATAATAGGAAACAAAAATGATGAACCTAATGCAAATATCTTCTCCTTCAACTAGGAGTAAATGAAAAATGTTGGGTAAGTACAATTTGAGGCATCACCCA
This sequence comes from Viscum album, assembly GCA_963277665.1. Classification (NCBI taxonomy): domain Eukaryota; kingdom Viridiplantae; phylum Streptophyta; class Magnoliopsida; order Santalales; family Viscaceae; genus Viscum; species Viscum album. The sequence continues at coordinate 594,534,201 of OY728134.1, read as the reverse complement.
TGTGAATACCCTCTCTTTTGTTTGCATGAGGATGATTAAAATTGGGTTCATAAAGACCAAGGATCATTGATGAATTTATGAAACCATCTCTCTCATGGGACACAGATGGGGAAACTACCCCCATTACAGTGGAAAACTGCTACAAGAGCCTATCTATGTAGCACTCTAATAAATCACTCCCTTATGTCAAGGAGGTTAGGGATGTTCAATCCCAAAAAAAACATGTAAAACACTCTATATATTTCAAATAGGGTTCCCACTAGACCATTTTAGTGTCATCCATGAATGTTTTGATAGGAAGATGAGTGGATTGAATCTTTCCCTACTTCACTGACCATGATCTAAAACACCCAATCCAACACTGGTGGCAGAACAATAACATTTTCTAAAATGAGGAATCTTCCTCTTATGGACCCTATCACCATTTTCGTATCCCACCAGATACCTCCAATATGTGAACAGGGATCAATATTCACCTTACTAGGATAGAGACCATAATCACCTTACATGAAAGTTGGGGGGTTAACTTTCTCCATCATTAGCACCACAAACTTCCATTGCAGGTCATCCCTTGATGATGAGAATCGATTCGGAAGTCCTCCTCATACCATCAACTACAGAGGTCATACCTACTCCATCGATAGACATCATGTAGGTCCTCCCCATTCCACCACCGCACATGGAAGAGGTACTCCCCACACCATCATTAACCAACAAGGAGGTCCACCCTATACCAGCCGTAACCAGTATGAAGGTATTCCTTGTTCCATCATCATCTTGCAGGGAGTTCCTCACCATGTCACGACCGACTAGTGAATAGGTCATCCCCACACCATCATTAACTGAAATAGAGGTCCTCCCTATTCAACCAAAAACTAGTGCATAAGTATTCCCCACATCATCATCGTCCAACAAAAAGGTCCTCCCCATGACACTAGAAACCTGTGCAAAGATCATCCCTACACCATCATCAACTAGCACATAGTTCCTCTGCATGTCTCTACAAACTAGTGCATAGGTCCTCCATAAACCATCATCATCTAGAACATAGGTCTTATTCATGACACTACCAACCAAGGTGAATCTCCTCCCCACACCATCATCATCCACCACATCAGTCATCCCTATTCCACCACCAATAAGTGTAGAGTTCCTCCTTGCACCATCTTCAAATAGAATAGAGTTTGTCACTATTCCCTAGTCATTCCTTTCTATGAAGAACCATCCCAGTGCAAGAAGGATTTTACCCAGTCTCACTAACAATGTCGACTGGGGGTAGTTCGATCATATCCATACTCCAGTCACTAATGTTGGGGCTCCTCAACACCATTACTAAGTGCATTTCGATCATATACCTACTTTGGTTTCTACCCATTGTGAGATGCTACTTAGATAGGAATCCATTCATCCTTGGTTCCACTACCCCATCAAACGATGTTTCACATTTCCATGCATCATGGGAACCATTTCCCCCATCCAACAATGATCCATCCTTCCATGCCAATCAGGTTCCACCTCTCTTTTGAATGAGGTTATAGGCTTCCTCGCCTCCCAAGCACAACTACCCTATTGTAAAACATTCCAGGATTCCACACCTACTTAATTCCATCACCCCATTGAATGATGATATTGTCTTATACACCTCTTGGGAACCATCACCCCATTTAAATGAAGTTCCAGGATTCAATGGATCCTAAGATCCATCACCCAATCAAAAGGAAGTTATAGGTTTTGATGGATCCTAGTGTACATCACCACATCAAAATGATATTACAGGCTTCCATTCCTTTTTCTCATCATCACCCTATCAAAATGATGTTCTAGGCTTCCATTCCCCCATCATTCCATTAAAATGACATTCAAGGCTTCCACACCTCCCGAGCACGATCAGTTTTTCAAAATGATGTTCTAGGATTCAACGCCTCCTAGGAAAAATCACCCCATCAAATAAGGTTCCATAGTTATATGCCTCCCAGGTTCCATCACCCCATCTAAACTATTTTCTAGGATTTCATGCCTCTCGAGTGACATAGTCCTATCGAAATGAAATTTCAGGCTTCCATTCCTACCCGATTCCATTGGATCATCAAAATTATGTTCCATGATTCCAAACCTCCTAGGTTCTATCACCCCATTGAACAACATTCTAAGATTCCACACCACTTGGGAAACATCAACCCATCAACACAACATTCTAGTCTTCCTCACCTCCTAGAAACCATCGCCTCATAATAACAAAATTCCAGGATTTCATGCATCCTGAGCACCATTGGTCCATCAAAATTACATTCCAGGATTCCTTGATGCACAGGTCCCATCAACCCATAGAAATGATATTCCAAGATTCCATAGATCATGTGTGTCATTTCTTCATCGAGAGGACATTACAGGATTCCACTTCTCTGGGGAGCTATCACCCCATTGAAATGCCATTTCAGGATTCCAAACCTCCTATATGACTTCTCTCTATCGCAAATATGTACTAGGATTCCATGACTCTGTAGCACCATCACCCTTTTGAATTGAAATTATAGGCTTTCACACATCCTAGGATCAATTTATTCATCCATCCATGATGATGAATCTTTTTCCAGAAACCAACCCAACATTGGGGGCATCCTATCATCCCTAACCCATTTGACCACTCTCCAAATTCTCATGTGGCCCTTACCACCCTTGGGGTGCTCCATGTAACCTCAATCACTTCATGGAGAAGCATAATCATTTGACTGAGACCGAAACCCCAACCGTATATTAGGCCTATCAGGTGGAGTCACCTTGATACTTGTTCTAATAGTAATGGAAGATCTCCTCACTACAGAACCAATTTCAACCCATGGAAATCTCCCCATGACATAGACCATCTCATGATTGGAGAACATCCATGAGTACACTAGGTGAATATTTGGGTAATCCCATGATTGGATTCCCCACCTGATCCTAAAGGAACCTAAATCATCAGGATGGGTAAGAGAGGAACATTCCTTTAAAACCACATTTATTAGGGTAATATTTCAAAACAATTGAGGGAAATAATTATATAAAATCCAAAACATGAATGTTTTTGAGGCCTGGGTCATCCTGGTGTGATATTTACCCAATTAAGGGAACTGTTTGGGGAATAATTCCCTAATTTTACTAGTTAAACAATGTTAATCATCCCAAAAAAAATTCCATGGATGTATAATGTTAAACTATTAGACGACACCTTGGTCGGATCACATTTAACTATATGAAATTTTGGTCAAATCGATATGACCATAAACTGGAAGTAGCTGTATAGACTAATTTATATGACTTTAAACTACAAATCCTAACATCCTCAGTACATGATGTTAAACTATAGCTCTACCCTATATAGAAAACATAGGATTACTTTTGTACTAAGAATTAGAAGACTTCAAATCCATATCACATGATGTTAAGTTATGAGATTCCATGAACCCCCACATAAAATATTTCTATACATTCAATGTCAGTCCTCTACCATTTTGCATTCAAGAACTATGTAAATATTGATTCCAAAATTCATGATATATGTAGTGAAACCCAAATCCTATAATATGGGTCCATCTAGGTCCTTGGCCTACCTTAGGACCCTCATCCCTAGGAACGAGTTTGACCCGCACTTTTCGATACATCCCATTGATGTTATCAAATGTGTTCTGGAAAAAAACCTAGAGTATTGAGTTACATATGAAAATTCACATGAATCATCTCTATAAGTCAATTATTACATGATTTGGATCCTCATTATTCTTAAAATCCAAATATCCCCCCTAACTATGATGGTTCTTGGTCAAAAATGGATCACCTCTCATTTTGGGAAAACTCCTCAATAGATAGATAGATGATGATTCTATTATTTCGAACTTGACTAATAGTTGAGTTTATATTTTCTCATCTCATCCATGATTTATGTGGTTGTGGAACTTTTTCTTAGAACATGGTCATAAATTTTTCCCTACTCTTTAGTCACCACCCTTTTCATGGTCCAAATCTTGGAAGTCTCGATTTACATCCGTTCCTTTTCCATAAGTTTGGGTGGTGTTAAAAAACACATGATGTTACCCCTCAGTGTATCCATGTGGGTTGAGTAATATGATTAGTTTCACTGGGATATTATCAACCTGACATCTCTTTACCTTCACTTTTCACTTCCATGTGTCAAGGAAATCCCATCTCCACTCCTTGTTTCTCACACCAAGCATGGATCATGTGGTCATAGGAGTCTTGGTAGGGTTTGTACCCATATTGTCGAGCCACCCAAAGCCAAGGTCCATGAAGTATGACCTTAAAATGATATCCATGGTCCCTGAAACATGACCTTAAACTATTCAAAAGGGTCAAAGCATTATGACCTTAAACTAACAACAACCCCATTGGCCCATGCAACACAACATTAAATTGCTTCTGAGAATTCCAAGAATCATTGCCTGAAACTATATGTGGATCCCTTAGGCATGTTTTTTTGGTGTTTGGCCTCTTTTTCCCCTCATTCATGTCGGGTTTATCAATATTTCACACTACACATACCCATTTTTTATACTCAACCATTGGTCTAAACTCTAAACCTTAAACTAAGAGAAAATTGGTCCAAACTCTATGAAATCAAACTAAGAGTCATGGTCCATACCTCCCGACCATAAAATATTTTCTACGAGTCCCAGAATTATGACCTTATTGTTTTTTTAGACTTTGTAACTTGAGTTGTATGAATTTAAAATTCAAAGCCTAATATCCTTAGTGCACAATGTTAAACTATGATTTTACCCTATCTAAGACCATTATTCCTCTTAATGAGAGATGATTTTATCCTGTAAGATCCATATAACTCTTATGATAATTATGGGATGATCTAAAAAGTTCAACCCCATTTGAAATCGAGATGAATCATGTGATATGAGATGCATACAAACCAGTGTCCTTAGCACACAAAGTTAAACTATAGCCTTAACCCATGCCCTGATGATGGGATGCCCCCTAGAAAATGTGGGATGTCTCAATTCACTCATTCAAGGGGATTTCCCCCATTGGTATTGGTTTACTACCACTCCATGTTCTAGAACTACATGTGGATTGATTCTCATCCTCATGGGATACGTATCAATGCCTAGATTTTCTATCTCTAGGACCAACAATAGATTTATCAACCCTTTAACCCTATATCCCCACTTTTGGTCTAAGTCATCACAACCATAAACTATGCATTGCTCATATCAAGGTGTTCATGTTTTACAGTAGCCTCCTGGTCTCTTTTCATGTCTTGTTTTATCTCTTCCATTCCACACAAACACACTTTAAACCAACATTCCCTATAGTCCAAGCATCATATTGTTGAACTATTTTCCACCTTTCCCCCAGTCCAAGAAATATGACCTTAGAATATGCCCTATTTTATTCCTAGTCTTGTGTGGTTCGTGTGCTACCTTTGGATCCATTCATGTAGGGTTTTACCTATTTCACTTCGCATGAGTACCCTAAAAAAGATACCTCCATAGTCTAAAAATCATGATATTAAATTGACTTCCAATAGTCTAAGAAACATGACCTTAAACTATTATCCATGGTCCAGGTCATATGGCTTTAAACTATGTGAATCTAACTTCAGGATCTATTCATGTGGTTAAGAGACTCCTAAGATCCTTTGAAAATGGGGTTTAACACATTTTTAACAAACAAAATACCCCAAATACCACCTTATCATAGTCCAAGAATTATGGAATTAAACTATTTACTATAGTTCCAAGAACTAAAACCTAAAACTAGGAGCCTTGGTCCAGGACCTATTACCATAAACTATGTGCATGCACCCCTCATTCACATGGTATACTTCACACTTGGAGCTCTCTAAATCCCATACATTAACCTTCATGAACTACATGGTTCATGATTCACATCCTCATGAGATATGTAGTAATACCTATACTTTTTGTCTCCATGCCCAACCACATATTCACCACAAAATTCTTCTTTACATGTGGTGTTATCACCAAAATATTTCCTCATGGGCCTCCTTTATAGGTATAATCCCCATTCATTTACCTTTACCCATCAATAAGTTGATATTCTCTCATATCCTGATATGAGGATGATAAGAATGGGTAGATTTATGTATAAGCCCTACCATCATCTCGAGAGCATGAAGTTAAACTTCGGTCATACCTATTATAAATTTGGGAATCCTCTTAACGAGAGTTGGATTTAACCTGTATCAAATAAAGATGAACTATATATAAAAAATGGGATGAACAAACACCAACTTCCTCAAAACATGATGTTAAAATGTTTCCTTACCCCATATAGATTTGCGATGCCTTTTATCCTAATATAACAAGATTTAATTTCCTCATTCTAGAGAGGTATCCCCTACTGGTTTTTGTATCCTACCATGTAGAGTCTCTGCACTATGTGTGTCTTGCTTCCCATCCTCATTGGATATGTAGTGACACCTAGGTATTTCATCAGAGGCCAAGCCCTTTTGTTGACTTGTTACGATATCCTCTATTCCCCAATAACATAATGTTGAATTGTGGTATTGTTTTTTGAGATTTTTGTGGTAGATTTACCTTTAGGCCCTCCATTCATGCTGGGTATTACCATTTCCATGCTACATAAGGCTCCTTAAATTAATAAAAGCTCTAGTATGAGATGCATGAATTTAAAATACCAAGTCCAATGTCCTCAGTGAACGACATTAAACAACAACTTTAACCCATTGGAACCGAGATGCCTCATATGATAAGTATTGGATTCTAGGAAATGCCTCTTATATAACTAGGATGCCTCATATTCCAAGTCAGAGATGAATCACACATTACTGCATATGAAACAGAGATTCCTCATAATGAGATGTTATCTAATATCATCACCAAAGAGGATGCCACTGTACAATCATCGGTCTCCTACCATGCCATATCTCTAGAACTTTATGATTTCCCAAAATTGGGTAACCATCACCCCCCAATATGAGAAGGATCCCTAACGGAAATGGTGTTTGTCCATAATGGATCACCTACCATCCGAGGCTCACACTGCGAAGTATATTCAGCAGAAAACAATAGATCCCATGTTTCTGGCTTTGTCAGTGGTTGATCTTACATTTTTTAACCTCATCTATAACTGACGCAAGTGCAAAAACTGCATTTAAAACATGTTCAATAGCTTTCCCCATATGTCAGTATTTATATTTATGGGAATTTTTAATCTCCCTCATTGGATTTCTAGAAATTTCATCCCCCTCATTGTGTTCTCCCATTCAACCAATAGGAACTTCTTACTGCTTCTTATTTACTACAACAAGCATGGTTCACATGATATTAGGATTCAGGTGGGGTTTTGAGATGTGTGAGACCCCATCGGTCCAAACTCCATGACCTTAAAATGAGAGTCCAAGTCCAATCATCAGGACTCTAAATTGAGTGCAAGTCATCCTTGGAATGTATTGTATGTTGTTGGGTCTCCTTGGCCTTAATTCACATAAGGTTTGTAAATACGATGCACTGAACATATTATATTGAGATTCTCAACCTCATGACCCAAAATTATGGCCTTAATCTAAAAATCATGTTCCAATCCTCACGACTATAAACTATGTGCATTCTATCTTAGGAATGTTTTTGGCGATGTCAGGTGGCCTCCTAGGCCCCTCAATTTATGTCTAATAGCCATTTCAGTTCCATGTGAATCCCTTTGAGACAAAAATACATCATTTTATAGTATTTTTGACAATAAATTTGGATTCATTGGTCTGAACACTATGACATCAAAAATGGATTTCAATTCTATACATCATGACTTTCATCTATGTGAAAGTCTCCTTATGAATTTGTTATGTGGTGCAGGAACTATTTATCCCTCAACCCTTTTGATTTTTTCAACATACTGCACTAAAAATATCTATTTGAGATGATCCATATTCCAATAATTATGGACTTAAAATATTTCCCATAGTCTTAGGGATATTTTTCACAGTGTTATCCCTCCTTAGCCATCAATTGACATCGAGTTGTCACTCTTCCATTCTGAACATTTCCTTATAAGGTAACCCCTCTAGGTCCATGATTTAAGACCATAAACTGAAATCCATGGTCTAAAAATCATTTCCCTAAACTATGTGTGAGTTTTCTTGGAAAAATTTTAGACAGCATCAAGTGGCCTCCTAGGCCCCTCTGTTTATGTCGGGTTATCCTCTTTCTATGTCATGCATGTTCCTTCAAGACATGAAACCCTTACCCCCCAAATTTAGGACCATAAAATAAATTTTGTGTCCAAAATATATGATATTAAACTAAGATTCATGGTCCAATCAAAGAAAATTTAATTTTTTTACATACAAGGTGTCTCCGGGGTGTTCAATGTGGAAGGGCATCCTAGGATACTCATTCATGTTGGTTGACACCTCGTTTCACATGTTGTTAAAATATTACCCTACACCATGAAATTGAAATAGGATGAAATCACAACTTTACATGAGGATAAAATGATGGTAAGATCAGTGAACAAGACCCACACACTACATCTTGATCACGTGACATTAAATTATGCTATATATCATCCTCATCACTAGATGTTAAACAGTGTGTCCAACATCATCACCGTATGATGTCAAAATACATGTCTATCATCCTTATTTCATGATGTAAAACTATGAATTATCATATCCACTTTCCTGATAATTCCTTTCCTGTATTTTTGGTCATTTACCACATCATTCATGTTCTTTGACCATCATTTGACATCCGAGACAACGCTATACTAAAAGATGATTTTGACTTTTTACCAATAGACACACCCAAAAAAATTTCCTCTAAGTCACGATGCCATAATTACTTGACTATGGTAATCCATTAAAACATTAAATCACTTCATATCCATGATTTTTGTGTCCCTCTATTGAGAACCTCATCCTCCTCAACATTCAAATTCCCCCTAATGGAAATGGTGTCTGGCCAATGTGGCTCACCTATCATCCTAGGACAACATACCAGAGTACTTCAGATGAAATTTTGAGATAATTCCCATGATTAAAACTTGGTCATTGATCAAACAGAATTTTTCCACATTGTTGGATAAATGGTATGAATATTGTGTCTCAAAAATGTTCAACAGTTTTCCAATATCACTACACCACTCCCCATGTGTTCCAGATTTTGGGCATCATGATTCATTCTCTCCACTCCCATTTGTTTGGGTGGAATTCAACGATTATGGAATTTCCCCATTTATACACTAAATAAAATTGGAAAATAATGTCAGCTATGTATATTTTCACTCACCAGTGAGGGAATTCCATCTTAGGACACTCTTAAAGGTGACTGATGTCCCATTCTGATCCCAATATATTTGCTGATGTTTAACACTCTCGTATAGGTGAATGGTATTATATTGTTTCTTATTTCCCATATAAAAAAATAATCACCCGGGATTAGATATTTTATTTGGTTGTTTCCTCAATGTGACTGAGATACATTGGGCCTTGAGGTATGAATTTTCCTCCACACTTCCCTCAATACATGATCCACCTCTCCCACATCATCCTATTTAGACCCCATTTTAAGAGGGAAATTTGGGGATTATAAAGATAATGTGTCCCAAACGAAACCTAATGGAAAGTAACCTAATACAAATATGTATCTTTTTTATAGGATTCCAGTAAAATAGCAATGAATCCCATATTAAGAAACAAATCATATGTTATTTCCATTTGAAGTTAGAAAAAAAATGGCCAGTCGGGGCGATTTTGGAGGAAAGTATGGACATGCACACAACCTTCCAAAAAAGTGTGGTAAGCTCCAACAAAATTGTGCAACTGAGTTTTTGGTGAAAGGTGATGAGAAGTTCTGTGGATTCCTCTTAGTCTGAATACATTTCCAAGCCCCATGTGTTCAAGAAAGTAATGTTTCATGCAAAAAATAGAATATTGCATGCAAAAAAATTGGGAAACCATATTGTTTTATGCCAAAGAAGACATTAAACCTATAATTTATTCATTTATAAGAGATAAACCCTATAAACAAATTAATTTTCATGAAACTCCATAAAGTTTTCAAAATATTTATAATGTTTTATGAAAAAGGACAAGTTTCACGACATAGCAGCAATGATTATAAATAAGGCATTAAGCCCTTAATGTGTAGGAGGACCTCTGGGAGGATCTCTCACATTCAAAACCCCATGTTTCATGCTTCTCGCAATACTAAAAGTAATTTTTTTTTGAAAAATTACCTAGGTGAAGTCTCTCATGTACGTTATTATGATAAAATATTTTTTACGCAATTTTTTCCATTCAGAACCCAATTTCATGCAATGTCCAATATTTTGTGCAACTCAATTTGTGCACAACTCTGAATCCATGAACCATAGTGTTTTCCAAAATCACATTGTATGAAATGAATCATACACCTTTTTTTGGGAATAACTATATAGTTACGTGCAACAGTGCCATGTTAGGCGCCTAACTGCATATTTGCATTCAACAACATCTTGAAATGTGCATTCTAGTCCACACTATAGGGGATACACCCCCACACCCCACTCAAGATCAGTGGCAGGCTATGTCTCGGGAGTCTGACCCAATCCATTTTCTACCATCACTACCCCCATAAAAAATTGAAAGTCACACCATGAAATTTTTGAGCTGATTCAACTACATATGCGTTGTTCCCTTATATACACATAATGTAAACCCATAGAATACCATGATTCAATGCACTCCTATACAATCCCGGAAATCTCTTGATTCAACCTACTCCTTGTGGCCCCTTTCCCATGTAATGAGTTGACATCCTCATATTTGATTCCCCAAGTACCTTGAGTCAAACAATTCCTCAAGGAACTCCTAAAACCCTACCACCAAACTAATATGTGAGGTTGGAATATAAATTTATGCTTCTTAAGTCCCACACTAGCCATTGTTAGTAATCTTCCTCCTAGTAGTCCTCTCTACATGATTTGAAACCATAGAAAACCTTATATGAAAAACATAGGATTCCTCCTGTGACACACAAAATATTCTTTAAGATTAAAACATAATATTCCTCATGCCATGATCATGAGAGGACCCCGTTAGTCCTCACTATATGAATTTAAACTATATTATACCCTATGTAATCAGAATAGGATGCCTCATGTGAAAATAATGAGATGTCTTACATGTCTAGATTAATATGCCTCATGTAATAATCTTGATATTACCAACAAAAAAAACCATGTGTTTCCTCATAAGGTGTAATCCCCCAAATATATTCTCTCAACCCAACTACAAGGTGAGATTCCCTCAAGACCTAAAATTAGGATGATAGAATGGGTCAGTCTACATGTAAGTCTCAACCACCACATCCTTTCAAATAACATTAAACTGTAATATTACACTATACAATGGACATGAGATTAAATCTTGAACTAAAATGTGGAATAAATGAAGGTCATATTAATGCATAATCCTTGCACACTATGTTCTTACTACATGACATTAAACTACATGGATTATCCCTGTCACATGACCTTAAACTATAGTATCAAACTATGTGGGTTTTGATCTGTATCACTTAAATAGAGTATAAAAACCCTTACAAGGATCCATCCCAACTTTGGTTACCCTTAGTGTTATATCTTCCCTCCTAGGGACACAACTCCCATATCCACCTTAAGGGGCATTCTGATCCTTCCATTCCATATCAACCTTAAGGGGAATTCTGATCCATCCATTCCAGATCTACCTCAAGGGGAATTCTAATCCATCCAACCCAGAGTGACATCTACCCACCTAGGGACACACATCCATGATCCTTCTCAAGGGGAATTATGGTCAACCTCCTAAATCCTCCTCCACTAGGAATTACAATCTAAAAATCCTTATCAACCTTCACAGGGTGTTTTTATCCATCACTAAACCTAGGTGTGACATTTTCCCCTCCCAGGGATATAGCACCATGATCTTCCTCCATGGGGTATTCTAATATACCATCTTGTTCCAAGAATTAATTGACCCTATGACCATCTCCACAAGAAATTAAAATCATTCTCTAGTCTATAATACCAACCCCATGCAAAATTATGGGTTGATTGAGGCAAAAAACCATTGGAAGAATTATTCCCCCGGTGTGATCTACCTTGTTTCCAACATAGGATTTATTAGTTTTCATGACTAAAAAGCCTCATATGAGATGTATCCATCTTTGAAAGGAGAAGACCACCCCTGACATCAAAATACCTTGGGATTAACATGATATGCCATAGGTTTTGTGCATATGATGCCTCACATGAGATACCTATGAATTAAAAAATAGAAGACTTCACAGGTTCACAATACACCCAATGTCTAGTGATTCCCATACATTCCTACCATTACCATATACTCTGATGAAAATTTTCTTCCTTAGTAAGACATAAGTAGCATAATTAATGGGTAGATTTCTAGGCAAGCCGTTAGTTGAAAAAAAATATTCTATTTTCTTTGGAAAAAACATCCCCCTTAATTAGAAATGTAGTATTATATGTGACCTAGGTATAAAATAGGACTCTCTTCATTTTATGTACCTAGGTATCCCCATATTTTCAAGAAGACCCAAATCTTGTCATTTTTCTGTAATTGTTAACCAAGTTCTTAATCAGTTATCTTCTTGGAAAGGAAAATCCCTCTCTATGGTGGGTAGAATCTCCCTTATCAAATGTATTATTACTTCTAAAATGGTTTAATATATGATGGTCTACAAATATCCTACTGTAAAAATTAGAAAAATAAATATCTTAATCAAATATTTATTTTAGATAGGTAGCACTGTGGAAAGGAAACTTGTGACTGTACCTTGTTTGACTTGTTTCAAACGTATTGATAAATGTGGTATTGGAATAAAAAATCTTAAGTACTTTAATGAGTCTCTTCAAGAAAGAATCACTTGGAATCTTCTCGATAATAAATTTGACTCCATTTCTTTTCTAAACAATATATTTCTTAAAAAACTTAAGAAATGAAACTCAATTTTTTTTACTCTTTTATCTAACCATCCATAAGACAATCCTTTTCCTCCATTATAAAAAACTCTAGGTGGATGGTATCTAAAGACTATTCCATGGAATTATATTTGGACAACTGCAATTGCACACCCTTAATTTCTATGGTTTCTCCTGGCCAAAGTCCTGAGAATACAAAAATTTCTATAAAATAGGTTATAAACTCACAAAACGATCATCTTCCTAACACCATTATGAATTTTATTGACAACTATTCATTCTCTATCACCGATGATTTCTTGATTTGGGAACCATCACATAATGGTATGCTTAATTAAATTTTTTTATAATCATTCTTTTTGTAACTCTGAAAGTAATTTTGGTTGGATAAAATATTTTTAAAAACCTTGGATAAAACCTTCAAGATCCATTCTTATTTTGCACCTTGCTTATACAGGGTCACCACTGATGGACATCTTCAATCGTATGGTATTCAACTCTGTTCCAAATGCATACTCTGTAATAAACACAAAGAAGATACCAATCATCTCTACCTTTATTGTGCCACCGCTTCTTCTCTTTGGAACTATATTTTAGAAATATTTGATTGCATATGGTTGACTCATGACTTTTTTGAAATCTCAACTAAAGAGACGTACAATTATGGATAGTTCTCAGCAAATTAAGAACATATTTTTTACTGTTATTTCTAAGCTTCACCATGTGATCTGGTATGATAGAAATGATCTTATTCATAATAAGTTCTCATTTAGCCATAATGTAGGTCAAATGAGGATCCTTATTTCTATACGTGAAGCTACTATGATCCAAAAGGTCCATTACAACAACACTATGAATGACTTTGGAATCTTGCAACATCTTTATATCGATGGAAACTTCTTACCAACCCCACAACACTTTTGATTTTTTTGGTGTTCTCATTTCCCTAGTTGGATTAAGGTTAATGAGTATGGTGCTGCTAAAGGCAACTAGGACCCAAAGGTTGTGGTTCCATCATTAAGAACCATCTTGGTCAGATCCTCAATTGCTTTTATGTAGCTGTGGCATTGCCTATTCACTGGAGTCTGAAATTATGAGTATGATACTCGTTATCTCCTTTTCTAAGAAACATGGTTGGAACAACCTCTGGATTGAGAGTGACTCGACCACCATTGTGAAATTGATATGAAATGGTGTGACACATCTTTTGTGGCCGATCACCACCCGCTGGATGGACTACACCTTCTCTCTTCTCAACATTGATTACATCATCACTTAGATATATCGCGAAGCTAGATTAGTCACTGATGGCCTTGCTAACAAGGGAGTCAATCAAGATATTACATGTCTTGATGACCTTCCTACTTATTTACTCCTCTTTCTTAATAAGGATTGTAATATGTCTTCATATTTTAGACTCCTATAATATCTTTCTCTTATTATAATAGTTATGCCTTGCTTTTCTGGCCAAGGCACCATCCTCTTTAAAAAATTAAGTAGCATAATTAACAATCATCGACCTTGAGATGTTATTGGGAATGAGTTTTATTTACACGACTCAAATCTATGAGGGAGACCTAAACTAAGCGATGATCTCCAAGAAGGAATCCAGGGAAGGAAAAAATAACATCTCATCATCCCATTTAAATCAAGGATCCAACATCATTGACCATGTAGGGGGTGGTTTCCCACCATTGGAAAGAAGTAATGTGGAAAAAAAATCCACGTTGCTATAATGATGCACGACACTACTACCAATGCATCAAAAAACATCCCCAAGAATGTTTTTTACATGGTATGGACACTACAAGTTCATATTGATGAAATTTGGACTCACTAATGATCCAAAAATCTGTATATACATAATGAATAGAGTATTTAGATAATACCTCGATAAATTTTTGGTATTCATTAGAGGTAATATTCTCATCTACTCCAAAATAAAGTAGTAATTTGAAGAGAATTTGAATTATTTACTCAAGAATCCATGAAAGGAAAAATTATTTGTGAAGTACAATAAATGTGAGTTTTGTTCTGAGAAAGTAACTGTCTTAGGAAAACATATCACTAGTAAATGGATATCTATGGATCCTTCAAAAACTGGGGAAATTTAAGGATGAACAAGGCTAATATATGTTATATAAATTAAGAGTTTCCTTGGATTAGTTGTGTAATATCATTGATTTGTGAGAAACTTATCACAATTTTCATGCACACTAACAAATATTACATAAAAGGGATTGATGTTTTTATATAGTGATGAATGAAAAATGTTGTAAATAGTTGAATAAAAGGTTAATCACTGCACTTGTGATCACATTACCCACCATTGGGAAAATATTTGTGATATATATTTATGCATCCAAAATGGTATTGGGTTGTGTACTGATGTAATATGACAAAGTGATATATTATGACTCCCAAAAATTAAAGATCCTTCAAAAGAAATACCTAAATAATGAAATAGAATTGGATGTAGTTATCATTGTAGTGAAGATATGGTGTCATTACCTCTACTAAGAAAAGTGTGACATATATATGGATAATAAAATACTTAAGTGTATATTCACACAAAAAGATCATAATATGCACTAACAAAGGTCGTTATATCTAATAAAGTACTTTTACTGTTCAATATGTTACCATCCTAGGAATGAAAAACAAGTGGAAGATGCCATGAGTATAAAGGAACCCATAACTATATCCATGATAAGGATTGCAAGGGATGCAATCTTCTTGGTCATGAAAAGGATGGATATAGGAATAATAAAAGTATCATCATCCTTCCTTTATCAAATAATTTCCCAACCATCTATTCCTAAGAGGATTAAGGAGGCTCAGAAGGATGATGACTTTATATAGAATAAGGTAGTGAATATTGTAGTGTTCAACTTTGCTGAAGATAGAGTTCTATGTTTTGGAACATAGATGTGTTTCCCATCAAAACCAGAGCTAAAAATGGAAATCCTAGATGATGTGCATAGATAATACTTATCTATTCAACTAGGTTTCACTAAGATGTATATATATTTTATGGAAAACTTTTGGTGGGATAAAATGAAGATGGAGATAGTTGATCTTGTATCACTATACTTGGTATGTGAATAAGTCAAAAAATAATGACATAAGTCTAAGGGTATGATAGAACCATTTCCCATACTAGATTTGAAATTGAAAAACATAACCATGGATATTTACATATGACTCCCCAAAATTCAAATAAAAAATAAAACACATTTGGGTGGTTCTCAATCACCTTACCAAGTAAGTTTAATTTATTAATGTCAAGGAATATTTCTCTCTTGACCAACTCATCAAGATATACATTCGGAAAGTGGAAATAATTCATGGGGTTCCACTATCTAGTATATCTGATCGAGATATGAGTTTTACCACATTTTTTTAGATAAGCCTTTGGTAATAATTGTATACAGAACTAAGCATCGACACTGCTTATATCCCTCATATGGGTGGTCAGTCTAAAAGGACCATTCAAACTATGGTGGATATGAAGATATCAAGTTTAATGGATTTCAAGGTATGTTAGGACCAACTCCTTCCCCAAGAAGAGTTCTTATATAACAATAATTTCCATTATATCATTAAAATGGAACATTATTAGGGTATTTATGAAAATTTATAGTGCCGATATCCTTTTACATATATTATTACTTGATTTTAATCATAATTAACCATGAGATTATAATCCAATGATCATAAATTCTAGTGTATTTGGATTATTAGGAACACCAAACTGAAAACATGGAAATATTATAAAAAAAATTTATTTTAATAATTCATAATGTGCTACTAAATTCTATTTAGATCCTAATAGATGACCTGGGGAATTCATGAATAAAATGGATGATCTAAAAAAGCAAAGGGTATGAAGACAAGAATAAATAAAATCACATGGGTTAAAAAGGCATAACATTATGACTAAAAGGGAATGGAACATGATTATACATAAAAAATAATAACATTTTAAACATGGGGAAATGTAATAATGGTATCATAGGAATGTGGAAACAACACACAACATGACATAATAATGATTTAAGGCTATCTAACAATACTATTTCACATGGCATACAAAGTCCCATAAAGGAATATGGTTCAGTCCTTGTCCCAATATGATGTCTCATGTGAGTAAACATTACCCAATTAATTAGAGTGTCATCTGGGTGCACCCATAACAAAATGTTCATGGATTTTTGTGAAACATGAAAAATAAAACAAAAACATAAGGGTTACCCATAGAAAGAAATGGGCATCGTAATCATCTCATAAGGAATAAAAAATCGGAGTATCATAATAGTGTCCATCAAAGAATAGATTTAAATCATACATAGAAATTAATTTGGTAAAATAGGTGTAGATAATGATTAATGATTTCCAATTTAAGTGGAAATATGTAAAATTAGTGTCTAAGAAACTTTTATAAATGAAGCATTTTTGCATGTTTAAGGAAAATATTAAAGGAAATTTAAAGAAGAAAAGAAACATTTGTTTTCAAATAACTACAAATTAACAAAGATAGATTTTCCTGATAAAATTATGGATTTTATAAAAAAATGGTGGAATAAAAATGATTGTGGAGAGAACATGAAAACAGGTAATAAACTGAGAATTTACCTTTAATTGGTCTTGCTTATCCGAAATAATTGAGAAGTGTACATTTTTAAAACATGTATTTCCCCATAAAAGAAGGTTAAAATGATATGAATACATTATTTTGGAACATATACATAGAACTTATATAAATGAAAAAAATAAGTAGAAATACATTGGGGTAAAGAGAGAGAAAGAGTAACCTGATGGAGAAATGGAGGTTTGGGTAGAATCCCTTACCTTATGTCTGAAATTCTCTGAACTTGATCATAAAATCTTGGATAATTAAATTAAAACCATTAATTAATTAATTACCAACCTTTTATAAATGTATTTAATTTATTATAATTTTACTATGTTCATTTATTGCCTTTTTGATGAGTTATAATATTCGATTCCATCATTCGGGAGAATTCATTTCCTTGGTTTTCATGATTGGTTCAAAAATATAAATATATGGAAAATCATGTAAAATGGGAATAGATATCAAAAATTGAAGTTATATGTTATTAATGAAAATAAATAAGATTAAATGGTTATATAATTCATTTGTTTTTTTTGGGGTGAGGATGAGTCATTAGATAAGACATTAATGATAATCGTTTAGGTTATTTTGAAGGTTTTCCGATAATCACAGACGAGTTTTGTTTCATTATTAATTATTGTGTATAAAAGTTAGTTTCAAAACATAAAATGTGTTATAAAATAAATTTTAAAATATTTACCAACCATTATAATTTTTTTATGTCAATCCATGAATATGGTAATTGAAAATGAAAAATTATCATCCCTGATGGTGATAAATCAACACCACACTGGTGATATTTTCATTTTTAGAATAACTGGTAGGGGAGAAGAGACTTGATAGTGGATTTTAAAATAACTTAATAAAATAATAGTTTTATTAAATAATGTAGTTATCATTCAGGTTTGGAAAAAACGAGGTGATTATAGTATAATAAATAAAAATAAATTGAAAATAAAATAAAGAAATTAAAGATGGATTTTACATCTTGAATTCTTCTCCATGAGAACCTCCTTAGAGAAATTTGTTTTGGTCATTTGTTGAGAAAATAAACTCCCCGAAGTAGGGAAGATTCTTGGAAAGATGATTGGGAATAAATTAGGCAAGCTTCAAGGCTTAGTATGTGTGAGGAGAAGACGTGGTGAGGTGTGGTGTTTATAGTGGAGGAGAGTATTGTTTTTTATTTGAATCATTTGTTTATTGTTTTGGATCAAAACAAGAAATAGTATGGATTTTTTTGACTAAGTAATGTAACTAGTGCATGTGAGTTCTATTTAATTATTTTTTACATCATTAATGATGTTAAAATCCATGTATTTGGGTGAAAATGTTAAATATTGTAAATTTCCATATTTCATTATTCACAAAAAATTCAACTATTTCAGAAAAATCACAAAAATTCAAATTAACCATTTTTTAAAGTGTAGAATTGAAAAATGAACTCTATATTATGAAAATAATTTTATAAATTTGAAAAATTTAATTTCTAATTAAAATATTCATTTATATTAAAAATACTGATTTTAAAATTAAAACTAATTTTAAAACACATTGAAAAATTAATTAAGGTCTCATAAAATTATCTTATAAGAATAATACAACAAAAAATTACTTTTGGAATCTATTTTATGAAAATAAATTTTCTTTTAATCATAATATTAATTATAAAATTGTAAATAAAGATTTAGGTTTTATAAAAATACAAACCCTTAGTTTATTATTTTCAAAATATTCATTTACCTAAATTGTGATATAATTATATCATATTCTCATTTATTGGATGGATAAATCTTATTTATAAAATATTATGTGAGGTTACTATTCTATTGATGTCTTTACTATTTATAAGTGTCACATTACCTTTCTAAAGGTCAAGTTACTATTCCATTGGTATATGTCCATTAATTTCTAGAATTACCTCTTATTTAATTAATTAATTATTTATAATGTTTGTTTTGTGTTTGTTATCTGATTTTATGTGATTTATACTATTTGAAATAATTAAAAGAAGGGAATTTACATTGATAAAATTTTGGGTCATTAAATTATTCCCCCTAATGAAATTTCTCCCTCAAAATTTCATTTTACAAACTATAGGGAAAGAAGGCTAGGGTACTTCTTCTTCATTACATCATCTAGCCCTCATATATCAAATTTATAATTATGGTTCTACTATAGTACATTTACTTGCTGAGTTGTCTTTTTGCATATAACTTTATCTCTATGATCCAAGATCTTCATTGGATGCTTCTTATAAGAGAGATCATTTTCAAACTATACCACATCTGAATTAAGTACATGTGAGGGATCTGGTATGTACTTACGCAAGAGGGATACATGGAATACATCATGTACTTGAGACATTGTTGGTGGAAGTGATAGTCTAAATGCCAAAAATCTAATTCAATCAAGAATATTTAAGGGGATGATGCACCTGTTACATAATTTCCTTTATTCCAAAATATCATGACCCACTTTTATAGAGATATACAGAGGAATACTGTGTCTCCAACTTTAAACTCAATGTCTCATTTATGATTATCAGCATAGGTTTTCTTTTTACCTAGAGACTCTTTGATGTGTTGTTGAATGTTTTTAACATTTTCCATAATTTCTTAGACCATTTCAGGTCCTATAAGCTTATGTTCACTTACTTCATCTCACCATGTAGGTGTTTTATAATTTTACCCTAAAGGGATTTATATGAAGCTATTTGGATGCTTGAGTAGAAAATGATCTTGCAAGAAAACTCAACCAGAGGTATATATAGGCACCATCCTCCATCAAATACCATTGAAAATGATATCAAAATGTCTTCCAGTGTATAAATTGTCCACTCATATTTTCCATCATTTTGAGGATGATAGGTCTTACTGAAGTTCAACTCGGTGTTCGGGGAATGCTAAAGACTTTTCCAAAACATGGATGTGAATCTCATATCCCAATCAGATACAATCGTTAGTGGTACTCCATGTATCCTCACCACTTTTTTGATGTATATCCAAGAAATTTTATTAAGTGATAAGTTATCTCAAATTGTGATAAAGTGAGTTGTCTTAATAAGACAATCCATAATAACTCCTAAAGAATTATTTCATCTGAATGACTTTTGAAGTCCAGTGACAAAGTCCATAGTGATGTTTTATGAATTCCATGTATGTATAAGTAATGGTTGAATTATCCCCTTATACTTTTTCCTTTTAGCCTTCACTTTATGAAATACTAGGAACATTGATGTATACTCATCTATCCCTTTCTTTATATTGTCCCACCAATTGTTCTCTTGGAGATCTCAATACATCATTATGCTCCCTGGGTGAATAGAGAAGGTAGAGATATGTGAATCATTTAGAATATATTTCTTAATCTCTATATTTAATGATGCACATTTGTTTGACCCAAAAGTCGTGAATCCTTCCTCATCTATTTTGAACTCGAAGGATTTCCCATTTCTAATAGATTTTAACTTTTTTTGAATTTCAACATCATTTCTTTGAGCATCCTATATTTTCTCCCTGAGGGTTGGTTGAGAAATAATTTATAAAGGATTAATTATGTTCTTTCCTCAATGATTACCATTTATATCCATTGAATATGTAATAATATTGGATCTTTTATTTTCTCAAAATTGATAAATTTACGAGATCCTTTCTCCTGAAATCATTCTACACTTTATTTACATTATAGGATGGTAGTGGATTGAGCAGTCATAATTCTTAATGAGATCTAACCATATTCAATAGGGCATTTAATCTCCTTCTTTGTTAATATATATTTTAGGATCTAATGATTAGAATATATTCCAAACTTCCCTTTATATAGATAATAGTTTCATATTTTCAACGTGAAGATCACATCTGCCAACTCCAAATCATGTGTGGGATAGTTTTTCTCATGAATTTTCAACTAACTTGAGGCTTAGGATACCACTTTATCATTTTTCATTTTTACACAACATAGAAACTTCTCTGAAGCATATTTTTACACCCCAAAGAGTTCCCCACTTTTCAGTAATGAGAGTACTAGTGTTGTGAAAAGCTTTTTTCAACTATTTGAAGCAGTCTTCGCATTCACTGGTCCAGAAAAACATTACTCTCTTATGAGTCATCATGGTTATTTCGTTTTACAATCTTGGTAATTTCTTCATAAATCATCAATAATACCCAGCTAGACAATGTAAACTATGTATCTCCACTACAGATGTTGGATTGGCCCACTAATCAATTTCCTTTATCTTGGAAGGGTCTGTAGATATTCCTTTGGAAGTGATAACATTCCCTAAGAATGATACTTCCACAATATAAAAATCACATTTACTATAATTTTCATAAATTTTCTCTTTTCACAACATCTTTAACAAATTATTCAATTTCTCCTTATTTTCCTCCTTGCACTTTGAGTATATTAGAATATCATAAATAAAGACTACCACAAATTTGTTGAGGTAATCTCTAACGACTCTATTCATTATGTCCCTGAATATTTCCGGATAATTAGTTAGTACAAAAGGAATCACTATTAAATAATAGTATTCATACCTTATTCAAGAGGTAGTCTTAGGAATATCTTCCTTATCTAGATTTAATTGGTGACATCCTGACCAAAAGTCCTCCTTATAGAAATACTTGGCTCCATGTAGTTGATTGAATAAGTAATCTATCTGTGGAAGGGGATACTTTTTAATTATCATTAGTTTTTGGATATCATGATAATAAATTCATTGTCTCATTGATCCATCATTTGTGTTGATAAAGAGGAATGATGCACCCCTTAGAAAAGCACATGATTGTATAAAACCATTTTCTGGATTCTACTATAATTGCTTCTTGAGTTCTTCCAACTCAACAGTTTCTATTCTATAAGGTGTATTTGATATATATAGAGATCTAGGAAAAAGTTCAATTGAGAACTCAACTTCTCGATCATGAAGAAGACCATTCAATTATTTGGGGAACACATCTATATAGTCCCTCACAATGGGCATGTATTTAAGCATGATTATATCCTTTGTATCAATCATTTGAGATATGTAATCTTTCTTATAAGGTAATAATATCCACAATTGATATTACGATACTAAATAAGATTCATCTACCTCTTTAAACTTGTATAGAATTGGAGTATTATTCTTTATTTGAAGAGTGATCTCCTTTTCTTGATATTTGATGTTGGATTTGTATAAATATAGATAATATGTGCCTAATATAGAATATAACTTCACCAAGGGCTGTAAAAAAAATTTCTAGGAGATTAATTCAACAAACATTAACCAGGGAGGAGTTATATACTTTCAATGCAATAATTGACCCATTTTTTATTTTCATAGATAACTCAACCTCTATATTTTTAGGTGAGTTTTGAATAGTTATACTAAACATGAAATATATAAAAGAATAATTATAACGAGAATCAAATGCCACATTTTCTATTCTTGAATGAATAACCTGTGTACCTATCACTACATCATTGTCTGCTTCCACCTCAACAGTAGTGATAATATATGTCCATACTTCTTTCCTTGGAGGTTGTTGTTGTTTATTTCCTCCAACAACCCTTGGATTATCGAAATGGATTGCATAATTACCATATTCGTTACTGTTGAAACACTTCACTATCAGCTGGGTTGTGATCTAAGCCTTTCATTTTTCTTCCACATTAGTGGGATTATTAACATCCCTTTGGCGTTTATTAGCCATAGGTCCCTCTATTCCACATTTGAAGCATCTCTTTATTCACTTTAATTAGTTTCCATGATGATTCTTCATAGAATTTTGACATGTAGGATGTTGGGTATTCTTTCCATCAAGGGATTTATCTATTGATCAATCCATATTAAACTCTATTATCCTATTTGTTTCATCGGGCCCATGAGACCACTTAGAGTCTCCGATCTATATTTAAACCTCAAAGGAAAAAAAACAATCTCCTCATAACTATTAAAGTCTCAAATCACCAATAATTTCCGTAGAATCGTATTTAGTTCACTAAATAAGTGATCCACATTTATTTAAGTGTTAATGACAAATCCAAAGGCATATCTTGCAATCCCTGTGAGGTTTTCCTCATAATCCCCAATATACCCACCTTCCTTTTTTCTTTCGTATAGGTAACTCCATTTACATCTCAAGATATAGTGTTCATGGATAATATTTATTGAAAAATATTTTATTGAAATATTCTCTTTCCATGGAATCAATTTCCTCGGACATTTTTTCATTGATCATTTTCCACAACTGGTCAGCTTCCCCATCAAAACGATATACTGGAATCACAACATTATATTCTTCTGAGCAATAGAGTACACATAATATCTTCTCAATGTACTTAATCCATTGTTTTGTGAGGAGTGGATTAAAAGATTCACTAACTATGGGAGTCCATTTTCACATAAAGGATTCGAGTGAAAATTTCTATCTATTGGGATAAGGAGGGAGTTCCACAAGATTCAAGATATTATTCATAACTTGATCTAGCTTAGCAAGTACTGTCATGATGTTTTGAGCACCCATTCCCATAATATTTGACATAACATTCGAGAAATAATCAAATTTCCTATCACATTGATTATTGGAACAAGTTCTTTTATTTCCATATATAAACTGAGAAAAAGAATGTACAATTATGGGGCTTGAATACTTAGCTAATAATCAAGTAGAAATGAGAAATTTGAACATAAAAGGATAAACCAGTAAATAAAAATTATATCATATCTTGTGATTCTCTATGTTCTAATAAAGGTTATCCATTATGATAGAATTATCCCTAGTGTTATTAGTAATGTTTCTAGTCCTAATCTAAAACAATAACTAGTTCTTGATCTGATAACAACTGTAACGACCCTATAATTTTACA
The DNA here is from genome assembly GCA_963277665.1 of Viscum album. Taxonomy (NCBI): domain Eukaryota; kingdom Viridiplantae; phylum Streptophyta; class Magnoliopsida; order Santalales; family Viscaceae; genus Viscum; species Viscum album. The sequence continues at coordinate 594,509,759 of OY728134.1, read as the reverse complement.
CATATTATTACATGATTTTATGATTAATTAACCATAAAATTACAAGATAACGATCACAAAGTCTAGTGTGTTTGGATGATTAGGTACATAAAATTAAAAACATGGAAATGGAATAAAACATATTTATTTTAATCATCCATAAAGATCTCCTAACTTACATTGAGATCCTAAATTTTCATAGGATAACCAGAGGAATATATAAACAAAAGGGATGAGATAAAAAGCCTATTAAGGGTATTAACATAGAAATAAAGAAAATCACATTGGTTAGAAGGAATAACATGATTAAATAAAAGGAATGGAACATGAAAAAAAATAAGGAAGAATAACATATAGAGAAGGGGGACATGTAATCATATAATCACATGAATGTGGCTATAACACACAACATGACATAAGAATTATTAAAGGGTAACTACTAAGACCATTGCACATGGCGGACAAAGTCCCATAATGTAATCAGGTTCACTCCCTATCCCAACATGATATCCCATGATACTAAACATTACCCAATTCATTGGAGTGCTATCTAGGAAGAACCATCATAACATGTTCATGGATATGTGTTCCACATTAATAATAAAACATAAACAAAATGGTTACCCATGGAAAAAGGGTATTGTAATCATGTCATAAGGCATAAAAAATGGGTATTTCATAATAGTTCCCATGAAACAATGGATTTGAATTGTACATATAAATTCATAAGGTAAAATTGGAATACACAATGATCAATTATGTCCAACTGAAATAGAAATATGTAAATAGATTATTTAATAAACTTTTAGAAATGAATCATTTTAGTGTGGTTTAAGGAAAATATTAAAGAGAATTTATAGACGAAAAAGAATATTTTTTATAAAACCAGAAATTAACTAAGATAATTTTTCATGATAAAATTAGTGATTTTAGAAAAATAATAGTGACTTAAAATAGATTTTAGAGAGAACTTTAAAAAATATAACAAATTGGGAAGTTCCCTTTAATCATGATTGCTTATCGGAAAGAATTGAGAAGAGAACCTTTTTAAAACATGTATTTCCCCATAAAATTAGGATAAAATGACATAGATACATTGTTTTGGAACATATACACATAATTTAGATTAGTTACACAAATATAAATAATAATTGAATTGAGGTAAATAGATATAAAGTGTAACTTGATGAAAAAATGGAGGTTTGGGTAAAATCCCTTACCATATGTTCAAAAGTGTTATGCACTCGATCTTAATGTCATGGATAATAAAATTAAATCCATTAATTAATTAATTCATAAAATTTTATACATGTAATTTTTTTATTATAATATTATTATGTTTATTTGTTGCCTTTTTGATGTGTTATAAGATTAAATTTTCTTATTCATGAGCATTCATTTCCTTTCTTTTCATGATAGGTTCACCTGTATAAATGTATTAAAGATCATATTAAATTTGAATAGATATCTAGAATTTAATTTATATGTTATTAATTAATATCATGAATATTAAATGGTAATATAATTGATTTTTTTATTTTAGGTGAAGATGAATCATTAGATAAGATGCTAGTGGTAAATTTTTATGTTATTTTGGCTATTTTTTTTATCATCACAAACAAGTTTAGTTTCATTATTCATTATTGTGTATAAAAGTTTGTTTTATAACATAAAAAGGATTATAAAATATATTTTAAAATATTTACCAACAATTATAGTGGTTTTATTTCCTACCTTGAAGGTGATAAAGGAAGATGAAAACTTGTCATCCTCGAAGGCCATAAATAAAAACCTCATAGAGGATATTTTCATTTTTAGAATAAAAGGATTAAGAGAAGATGCTTGATGGTGGATATTATGTTAACATAATAAAATTACATTATATATAAGGTAATTTTTTTATCATTCATTTTTGGAAATATGATGTTAGGAGAGTATAGAAAAATAAAATAAATTTAAAAGAAAATAATGAAAGAGAAAGAGGATTTTGCCTCTTGAATTATTCTCATTCATAACCTCCGAATAAAATTGATTTTGGACTTTTTTTGAGACCAAGTCTTCCTAGACGTGGGGAAGATAATTGATAATATTATTGGTAAAAATTGGATATGCATTAAGGTTTAAGAGGTTTAAGGAGATAAGGTGGTGAGGGGTGGTATTTATATTGGACGAGAAGGGTGTTTTTTGACTATTTTAATCATTTGATTATTATATTGGATCAAGAAAATAAATAGTGTCAGTTATTGTGAATATTTATAGTAAATAGTTCATGTGAATTAAAAATAATGGTTTCATACATCATTAATGATGTTAAAATTCATGTTTTTGCCCCAAAATTTAAAATACCGTCAATTACCATATTTCAATATTAATAAAAAATCAAATATTTTATAAAAATACCAAAAAATCACCATGATTTTTTTAACATGTATAATTAAAAACTGAATACCATTTAATGAAAATAATTTTCAAACTATGATAAATTTAATTTTTAATCAAAATCATCATTTACACGAATAATAATGATTTTAAAATTATATCATATTTTTTTAACACATTGAAAAATTAATTAAGGTATCATAAAATTATATTATAATCAAATGAAAATAAAATATTAATTTAGGAATCTAGTTTATTAAAATAATTTTTATTTTAAGTTATTATATTAATTATAATATTTTAAATAAACATTAATGTTTCATAAAAAAACTAACACTAAATTTATCAATTTTAAAACATTTATTTACTTAAATTATGATATATCATATCATATTTTCATTTATAGGATGGATAAATTTTATTTATACTTTTATAGGTGGGTTTATAATTCTATTGTCTAGTTTACTATTTATAAGGGTCAAATTACTCTCCAAATGTCATGTTATTATTCCATTAGTATATGTTCATTAATTTCTAGAATTACCTCTTATTTCAGTCATTATTCATTTATAATGTTTGTTTGGTGTTATTTATGTGACTTTATGTGATTTACACTATATGAAATAATTATAGGAAGTGAATTTTCATTGATAAAATTCAGGTTCATTACAGAATATGTGTCAGACTTCGACATTTTGGGATGAAGTTTGAGAGTAGAAGATGATGGGACCTGATCTTATCCATGAAATGTAAGAGAAGGTTCAAACCATTCCACATCATATGAAATCCACACATAGCTGATAGAAAATCTATACAAACCATCATCAATGTGATCTTCAGCTTCAGGATGGAGATAAAGAGTTCCTTCCTAAATCAACATGTAATAAAGTGATGATGCTTGGGAGAAAGGGAATATTATTCCAAGATACATCACCCCTTTAAGATCCTTGATTGCATCAGAGTGGTGGAACATCAACTAAAACTCACACCTAACCCATGTCAATTACATGATGTGTTCCATGTATCCTTCTTGATAAAGTACATACCAAAACACTCATATGTACTGAATCAAGAGATTATACTGTTGTATAATGATCTTTCATATTTGGAGTATCTAGGGAAGATCTTAGATTATAGTGACAAGGTTTTAAAAATCAAGACAAATCACCTGGTCGAAGTGTTTTGGTGTAACCACAAGTTGGAGGAAGCAACATGGGAACACAAATAGGTGATATAATATAAGTACCCTCATCTATTTTAGTGCATGAAATAGAAATTTTAAGGGAATGTTTTCATAAGGGGGGAATAATGAAAATATATAAACTTTTATAAATGAATTTACAATTTTGAATGATTAAATATCTCATCATGTAATGCACTTATATAAAATACTTGCACAACTTTAGTTATTTTGGACTATTATATGGTCGATCAAATTTAAATGATCTTTAACCATATCGACCATTGATAATATATCCATTGAATAGTGATCAATGAATAGTATATCTAAAGGGTTTTGATAAACTCCAACCGATATAGAAAAAATACATGATGGCCTCAACCAGTATGATCATACCATACGAAGCCAATTTACCATAGCTTTCAAAAGAGATAATTTCACTGGGATTTTCCTTGATCAAGACCATTCAAATATTCAACAACTAAAGAATAAACAAAATCATTTATGTGAGAAGTTTGGGCTCATCGAGATCATGACTCAAACCATGTACACTAATCTACCTAAAGAAAATATCACCATATCACACCTTACCCTTAGGGAATTCACTAGTATAATAAAGGGTTATATATCGAGACCCTAACCATATAAATTTGTATATATTATTTTAATAAAACAATGATTATAGTAATCCCTTTTAATATTACTTTTGATATTATTAAATAATGTAACACACCAAGTTTCCAAGGTACATTATATTTTTAGTGAAATTTAATTTCTTACATTGCATGTAACATCGAGTTCGAGCGCACCATGATCTATCAAACTAGCCATTTAAAAAGAGGTTATGAATAGTATTAACCACATTATGAAATTTATATATTTTATTTTTTGAAATATACTTCAGTTTGGAATTTGTAATATCAACATTATCTTAGGGTTAATTGTGTGTATTTTTCTGAAAAGTTTCAATTTTGGATTAATAGTTAAAAATACAACATTGTTGTTAATAACCCACTTTTTCTTTTAAATAATTATTTTATTTTAAATTGATTTTAATGTTACAATAGATAAATAATATATATATTAATCCAATTTAGTACATTGGAACTATTTTTATTATAAAATTATATATACAAATCTATTGAACTTTTCAACATCTCATTTACTCGTCATCTAGCCATATTTACGGGTTTATCATTAAATGTAATTTTACCGCTTATGTGAATTTAATTTTGAAAAATAGACATACATGGTTTTAATCATAATGAAAAATATGGTCCAATAGGATACAAATAATGTTTGGTGAATAATAACTTTAGTAGTTTTATTTACCACAATTAATGGTAAATATGGTAATTAAAGGTCAAAATAATATAATATTTTTATAAAATTATCCTAACACTAGTTCTAATTTAATTGGATGAGTGTGTTTCAAATAAAATCATACTTGGGTCGATTTTTGGATCACATGGATCAACCTGGTTGACTTTAATATATTTATAATATTATATCTAAAAAAAATACAATTTTGTTATACTTTTGTTTTTAATAATTAAAATATTTTTAATATGAGGTTATATAAGTGATGTGGTTGGCTATAAATATTAATTATAAATCTAAAATATTTATATGCACTATGGTAATTTATTTATAATTTTATAAAATAAATTATTAAATTAAATGGTGACATAATTATGATGTAGTAATTTATTTATTAAAATAAGAATCAAATAAATGATATTCATAATATTAATATAAATACAATTTTAGTTATTTAATGTCATATATGATTTTTATAGATGAATTGGACATATTATTATTGTTTTTTAAGTATTATTTTGAATATATCTTGTTGATTTGATTTTTGTAAAAGATAAAATAATGAATAATGTCAAAATTTACATTTACGATATTTAAAAAATAATAATATTTTATTAATTTATATAAAAATCATAAAAATATATATTTCAGAAAACCAACTAGGATAATGTTAAATATATCATAATGATGGATTTTGAATCATTTACTGGACACTTATCCATGAAAATGACTTAAATATTATTAAAATTAAGAATGTTACAAAGTTTCACTCTCTCATTTCTTATAAGTTAAATAATTTTAATATAGGGATAAACTGGTGGTAAATTTTATAATGAATACTATATGGAAATATGTGAAAATTACCTATGTCATATTAATTTATTTATAATGTTTAGAGGCTAAATAATTACCATAAATAATGACACAATAGTGAATATGTAATTATTTTATTAATAGAAATATTAAATAAATGATTTTGAAAATACTAAAATAAATATAATTTGAAATAATTAAGATGATCCAAGAATTTACAAGGTCACTATGGAATGTTGGGAGTGTATTAAACTTATTTTTAAGTTATCTTTCTGTTAGGATTTTATTTAATGTCTAATTAATCAATAGTGTCAAAATAGACACTATAGATATTTTATAAAAATAACATTTAATTAAATTATTCAAAATACATAAAAATATTTACAAATTACAAAGTGATATTTATAAGGTCTAAAATTTCATAAAGTTTCCATTTATGGCCAATTGACACTATATAAGTAAATATTTTTAACGCTTTAATATTTAGAAGATTATTACCATAATTAAAATTAAATAGATTGAATAATGATAAATCCAAATAATAAGGTTTAAAATAACATAAAAACATGTAAAATTTTTATTAGTTTAGAGGATTTAAACCCATCATCATATTAGCTATAGAATAATTTACTTTAAAGCCACATATAATTTAAAATTAATTTATATTAATTTAATATTTTGAGGGTTTCCTAAAGTTCCCCTCACCTCTCTTATAAAGGGACACCAACCCTTACCTTTTATTCACACCTCTAAAGCCATTTATTTCAGAAAACACCCTACCCATTTCTCCTTCCACCTTCTATCAATTCATCCTATAGGCCATAATTTTGGTATAAAATCAACCTAAGATTTCCTTTAATGCAAATCAAAAAGAGACACTCAAAGAAGAGGAAATTGTTTTACTAACTCCTTCAAAGTTTTATTCTTATTTTTCTCACTCTTACTATGATGTTTCCATACTAATGTAATAAATAAAATAATATATATATTATGAGATTTTATTATGATTATGGGACAACCATATTCATCCTTTTACCCATCCTACAAAAATCAATATTCTCATGTGTGTGTGTGTACGACTTACCGTCTTTACGCTATGGTGTAACTTGTTTTTCTGCACTAAATTATTTAAATTAGTATAATGATGAATATAATGGATATAAATAATCAATATGAAATGATATTTATTCTTTATAATTAACATACCATCCATTTCCTTACCCCTATACCATTAATAAAATGATATTGTCGCCCGTACATAAGTAAGGCTTACCCTCTCCACGACGTGATGAGATTCATCCTCCATGTTAACCATTCATAAATGATAATAAAAATATATATAATTAATAAGTATGAAATATATTACATAATAATTATATTTTAATAATATATATATATATACATATTTACTTGCTTACATTTAATATGAAAAGAAAACAGAAACAATGTTCATGCATACATATGACCTACCATCTCCGTGAATGGTTCATTATATTTCATATATATATCTAATATATATATTTAATTTATTCAATTGATTTTTCCCACATGATGTAGGTGTTCCTTCATAATTCATCAAACATCAAGGTAGAGGGGATCGTTTATATTAAGGGGATGCACTCAAACTACATTATTTTTGGCCTCCTTAGATAGGGCTGGTAATAATGGGGGGGGGGGATTGGTCTTTATTTCTTATTTTGTGTTTTATTCTTTGTATTTACTCACTATTAATAAAAATAATATGATGATGATGATGACGATGATATGATAAACAAAGATGTTATTACCCAAAAGGTTGCTTTAACTTGGAATTGTTAATAAAATGTTAATATAAAGACATAAATGAATCATATATGATATCATAGATATTATTATTATTCTAGAATAATTAAATAATATTTTTAAAACCATTATATAGGAGTTTCAGATGCATAAAAGGATTATCAGACCTACAGTAAGGGAATTTTGTCTCACTTTTAATTTTTTTGAGATATAAGCCATGTTTACCACCTATGTCTTGTGTGTGGTGTATGTACCACCCCTATTATATTTGATATCATGAATAAATATATCTTCAAGGTATTTAAATATTAATTTCAAGATATTGGGATTATTATTTAAATGTTCAAAGTGGTATGGGATGCTTTGAATTTTTAAAGCATTAATCCCTTCTCCATTTCAATATTCTTAATATTATAATATATATTTATTTATATGTATATAAATGATTATAAATAAAATTTTATTTCTATTTTTAATTTCATTCAAATGATTTAAGAAGGAATATTTTTAATGTTTTACATAAGTGAATATTTAACTAAAACATTGTTTTAAATGTTTAAAATGTTTAAAATGTTTATTATTCTAAAATATTTCCCATTAATTTCCATATTTTAAAAATGTATTTAAGGAATAATTTTTTGTGGACATGAATTTTTTAAAATTTTAATTACTTTAAAAAGTTTGAAAATGGTATGGGATACTTTTATTCAAAAATATATTTTAGAATGTATTCTTTTATAAGTGTATGACTTTTGAATAAATGATTTCAAAGAAAATGGGGTATTTGTATCAAGATATTGTAATGATTTTAATAGAGTATTTTAATCTATGTCAACATTATTTTTTGGATTTTATTCTTAACTGAGGATGATATCTTATGATACCATTTACCATATTGTATTGAATGGTTTATTATTTGTTTGATTTAGGATGTGTTATTTAGATACCAATCTTGGTTAATGGTTAAAGTATTCATATTTCATATAATTGTTTTTAATAAGAATGATTATGTTGTTTATGTTTCACCATTTTCAGATGAGGAATGTATTGGAATTAGTAAGTGATGGGTATGGCCTATTATAGGCCCTCATTTTATTGGTAGGTCTAATGAGACAAACTAGTTTGGATTTTTACCCATTATATATGGTCTGGGAACAAGGCCTTGAAGTGTGGTTATGATATCCATCATTCTGCATTCCCTCATTACAATATTATTTATTATTACTATATTTTATAGTTCAAATAGTATAATATCCTTTTGAATATTTAAATGGAATTATTTGATTTATTCTTGCCGTATTATGTTTATGTTTAGATTTAAAAGGATTGTGTTTCAGGTTTATACTTGCCTGAAAAGTTTATGCTTATTTATTAAAGCTTCCACTGTATTATTTACCCTTATTGAGCATCTGAGCTCACCCATTTCTTATTATTTATTTTCCCTAGGATGTAATGATGTGTATTATGATTGATATGTATGGTTAATCTAAAATAATAATGGCATTCTAAAATCATTATCAATGTTATATTTTATGTTATGAATTGTAATGTAAGGTTCGTATATGTAATCTATTTTCAAAGATGGGTAAACTGATCAGTCCTTTGGGATTTTATTCCTTGTAATAATGTCAATGTATTAAAATAATTCACTGGCTCTAGGCTTCTATTGTTGGCATTTTATAGTTGGAATCAGAGTAAGTTTAGCAATAAGCTTGGAAATTAGATTTAGAAAACACTGATTAAAAAACATTACCCTATGAATGAATTTGAGAATAAGTCTATGTATAGGATATTATTCTTTAGATTTGGTAATGGACAACCATATTTAATCCTTATGACTTATGGATTGATAATAATATTCCATCATTTAGAGATATTATAAAATATTCTTCATGACTGTATCACTATGATTAGTGTTTCTCACTTTGTGATTTTAGTTTTAGTCAATGGTTAGAATTAGCAAGGTTATACATGTAATGGTTATACTACTAATGATGAAGATATAAAAAAATGGAAATTAAATGGAGTATTTATTAAGGATTATTATGTTTAAGCATAGTTAAGGGTTTAAGAGTGAAGTGGAATGATTAAGATCATTTTGTATTTGGAATAAAGAATTATTTCATTATTGGTGCTTTGGTTATAGGAATCATGAGATATATAAGGATTATACTGTAATAAATCTTATTTAAGTATTTGGGAGCATGAATGTTTTAATTAATGTTTTAAGGCGATAATATATTTGATATGTTAAAATTAGATCTATGTTACATTAGTTAGGGAATATATTTTAAAATTGATTTTAGAAATTTACTGACCTTAATGGAATTTTAATTTGGACGGAATTATTTTAGAAAAGAATTAAGGTTGAAATGGATTAAGTTGAACATTAGATATTATAGTTTTAGGATAATTTATGATTCATTGGATACATTGGTCTAACATTTTTTAGAAAACAATTATAGGATGAAGACAATACTTGTGGGTCTTTTGATTTAACAAAATTTCATTAGGTGTGAAAAATTCATTTTTTACTTTCATTTCTATGTGTAAGGGATGCAGTGAAAATAGATTGAAGCACCACCAAATGATGATATTATGGTTATGAGAGGAAATGGAATCAAGTAACTTTTCTTGAGTTCTTATCTAGATAGTAATATAATTCCTCATCTTTCAGAAAAGTATCTTATTTTTTTATCCAAATACCATATTTTTTAATGAACTGATGGTATTTTAAATCATCATTGATTTATGGATTTGAGGTCCTCAATTTTACATTGATTGTTCACTTATTTGTGACTGATGGCCTCAACCACTTTCGATAAATAAATATGTTTTTCCAATATGTATATATCTATAATTTATAATAACGTTCTCCTATTCAAAATCCTAATTTGGTGGTGATGCTCTCATTTCCCATTCTATCTTATTGAGCGTAAATTTTCGTAATCCTATTTTCGATTTAGATTTTCCACAAAAGTATTTTTTAGTATCAACATTTTTTTTGAAGTGAAATTTAAAATTGGGAGGATGTGATTAATTTAAGGAGGGTAGAATGTAACACCCAAATATTTCATGGTATGTTATCTTTTTATAAAAATTTAATAGGTTACGTTGTATGAAACACTGAGTTGAAGCTCACCATGATTAACCAAACTATCCATTTGAAAAGTGATTATGAATAGTATTAACCACATTATGAAATTTATATATTTTATTTTTCAAAATAGACTTTAGTTTTTAATTCATAATACCATAACTAGCTTAGGTTTAATTTTGGGTATTATTTTGAAAATTTTTAATTATTGACGACTAGTGAAAAATACTACATTTTTGTTAATAACAACATTTTTCATTTAAATAGTTATTTTTAATTAAAATGATTTTAAATTAAAAATAGATAAATAATATACATATTAATCCAATTTATGTCATTATAACTCTCTTTATAATAAAATTAGATATAAAAATTTATTGAACTTTTGAATGTCTCTTTTAACCGCCTTGGAGGCACATTTTCCGGATTAGTATTAAATGTAATTTTACCACTTATATGAATTGAATTTAGAAAAATGGTCATATATGATTGTAATAAGTATGTAATGTGTGGTCCAATTTGATCAAAATAATTTTTTGTGAATAGTAACTTTAGTAGTTTTATTTACCACAGTTAAATGTAAGCAGGGAAATTAAAGGTAAAAATAATATAACATTATTATAAATCTAACCTAACAATTGTGTTAATTTAATTGGATGAGTGTGTTTCGACCAAAATCTTACTTGGGGATATTTTGAGACCACATGGATTGACTTTGATAACTTTAATATATTTATAATATTATATTTAATGAAAATCCAATATTGTTATACATTTTTTAACAAGAAAAATATTTTTAATATTAGGTTATAAAAGTGATATGGTTGACTATAAATATTAATTATAAATATATATTGTTTTTTTAAATTATGGTAATTTATTTATAATTTTATAAAATAGATAATTAAATTAAACGGTGACACAATTATGATGTAGTAATTTATTTATTAAATGAAGAACAAATAAATGATATTAATAATACTAATATAAATATAATTTCAGTGATTTAGTTTTATAAAATATTTTTATCGACAAATTGGACATGTTATTAATATTTTATAAGTATTTTTTCGAATATAACTTGTTGATTTTATTTTTGTATATGATAAAATAATGAATAGTGTCAAAATTGACATTTAAGATATTTTAAAATAATTAATATTTTATTAAATTATATAAAATTCATAAAAAAACATATTTCAGCCAACAATCTAGTATAATGTTAAATATATCCTATAGATCAATTTTGAATCATTTAATGGACACTTGTTCATAAAAATGACATAGATACTATTAAAATTTAAGAATGTGGCAAAGTATCACAATCACATTTCTTATAAGTTCCAAAATTTTAATATGGGGTAACCTAAAGATAAATTTGATCATGAAAAGTATCTTGCGAGATAAAATAATTATCTAAATCATAGTAATTTATTTATAATTTTTATAGACTAAATAATGATCATAAATAATGACATTATATTAAAGATGTAATTATTTAATTAATAGAAATTTCAAATAAATGATTTTAAAAATATTCAAATAAATATTAGTTGACATAATTGAGGTGATAAAAGGATTTTATAAGTTAATATGACGTTTTGGGAGTGTATTAAATAATTTTTTTTTTAAAATTTATCTTTCAATTTTGATTTTATTTAAAGTCAAAGTAATGAATCGTGTCAAAATTGACAGTATTGATATTAAAAAAATAACATTTTATTAAATTATTTAAAAATAAGAAAATCATTAAAAAAATAAAAATTGATAATTATAAGGTCTAAAATTTCATAAAGTTTCCATTTATGGTCAAGTTACACCATATAATTAAATATTTATAACTATTTAATATTTAGAATATTACTACCACAATTAAAATTAAATAGATTAAATAAGGTCAAATCAAAATGATATGGTTTAAAATAAAATAAAAAAATGTTTAATTTTTTTATTTATATGATTTCAACCCATAATCATCTTACCTTGTAAATAATTCACTTTTTATTCACTTTTAATTTTAAATTAATTTATATTAATTTAATATTTTGAGAGTTTCCTAAAGTGCCCCTTACCTCTCTTATAAAGGGGAACCTATCGTTCTCTTTTATTCACACATTTAAAGACCTTTAGTTCTACCAAAACCAACCCATTTATCCTCCCAATATACCTCAATTCATCATATAGGCCATAATGTGGGCATAAATCCAACCAAAGGAGTCATTTTGTGCAAATCAAAAATGAGACACTCAAAGAATATGTAATTTTTTTACAAACTCTTTCAAAGTTATATTATTATTTTTAATCCTATTACCATGTTGTTTTCATAATAAAGTAATAAATAAAGTATTATATATATTATTAGATATTATTATTATTATGGTACAACCATATTCCTCCTTTTACCCATCCTATAAAAAACAATATCATCATGCATGCGTATGTACGGCTTACCGTCTCCACGCTATGGTGTAACTTTTTTTTCATCACTAATTTATTTCAATGGGTATAATGATGAATATAGTGAATATAAATATTAAATTTTACAGAATATTTATTATTTATAATTAACATACCATCCATTTTCATACCCATTTACAATTAAAGAAATGATATTGTTGCTTGTGAGTATATACGGCTTACCGTCTCCACGACGTCATGAGATTCATCCTCCATGTTAACCATTAAAGAATGGTTATAAAAATATATAGATAATGAATAATTATAAAATATTTTCCATCTTACATCTATTGGAATATATATATATATATCTACTTTCTTCCATTTAAAATGATAAGAAAATAAAAACAGCATTTGGGTGTACATATGGCCTACCGTCTCCATGAATAGTGTATTCCATTTAATATATCTATATATTATATATAATTATATTATAAATTTATATGATATATAAATCATTTTTACATTATAAGTAAGAAAATAATGATCTATGTAAAAATATAAAAAATAACAAGTCAAAACACATATAGTAAACAAAGCAGTTATTACCGGAAATATTGCTTGAAATTGGAAATGTAAATAAGTGGGAAATATAAAGCCATAAATGATTAATATATCATATATTAGATATTATTATTATTATTTTATAATTTAATAATATTTTTAAAACCATTTTACATGAGTTTCATACAGGTACAGAGAGTATCATACCTAAGGTAAGGTCATTTCATCTCACTTTTAATTTTCGGGAGATATAAGACATGTTTACCACCTATTTCTTATGTCTGGTGTGTGTACCACCACTATTATATTTTATATCATGAATAAATTTATCTTCATGGTATTTAAAGATTCATTTTATGATATTTGGATTTTGATTTAATTTTTCAATGTGGTAAGGGATGCTTTGAATTTTTAAGGAATTAATCCTTTCTCTATTTCAAAATTATTGATATTATAATATATAATTATATATATATATAAAGTATTATAAAGAAAATTTTAGGCCTATTTTTATTTAATTTAAATGTTTCCAAAAGGAATATTTTTTAGGTTTTATGTAAGAGACTCTTTAACTAAAAAATCTTTTAAATTGTTTTAAAGATTTATTCTTCTAAAAGATTTCTCATTATTGTCAATGTTTTCAAAATATTTTTAAGGATTTATTTATATAGAAAAAAAATTTAAAATTTTAATTCCTTTATAAATTTTAAAAGTGGTATGTGACACTTTGATTCAATAATCCCTTTTTTAATTTATTCTATTATAAGTGTGCAGCTTTTGAATAAATGATTTCAAAGAAAAGGGGGTATTTGTATCACGACATTTTAATGGTTTTAAAAGAGTATTTTCATCTATGTCAACATAAATTGTTGTATATTATTCTTATTTTAGGTTGATATCATATGATATCATTTACCATATTTCAATTAATGTTTTATGATTATTTTTATTGTGGATGTGCTATTTAGATACCATTCTTGGCTTATGGTTAAAGTATTAATATTTCATATACTCATTTTTAATACAAATGATTATATTGTTTATGTTTCAAAATTTTCATATGAGAAATGTATTGGACTTAAAAAGTGATAGGTGGGGCCCACTATAGCCTCTCTATGCATCAGTAGGTCTCATGAGACTGAGTAGTTTTGGTTTTTACCCATTATATATGGTCTTACCATGATGCTTTGACAGTATGGTTATGATTTCCAGTGTTATGCATTCCCTCATTGTGAGATTAGTTATTGTTATTAAATATAAGTATTAGACTAGTATAATATCCATGTGATTTTTTAAATGGAATTATTTTATTTACTCTTCCCATATTATGTTTCATTTTATATTTAAAAGGATTGTGTTTCAGTTTTATGATTTTCTTAAAATTTGATAGTTATTTATTAATGTTTTGGCTGTATTATTTACCCATACTAAGAATTTTAGATCCCCCCTTTCTTATGTTTTATTTTCCCCAGGATGTCAAGATGTGTATTATGATTGATATGCAAGGTTAAGAAAAAATAATAATGGAATTCTCAAATCATTATCTATGTTGTATTTTATGTTATGAATTGTAATGTAATGTTAATATATGTAATCTATTTTCAAGGAATACTATACTGATTGTTCCTTCGGGATTCGATTCTAGGGTTGGGGTTTTTAAAATAATGATTTTGATAAAAATTATCTTTTGATACGATGACACAGAAATTGTATTTTTGGGAAATGTATAATTTCAACCTAGATAATCTAATTTAATGAATTCAAGAATTATTGAAATAAATTATATTTTAATGATATATTATTATTAAATATTTGTTCCTTAAATATAAATGATAATATAAATTTTTAAAGTCAAAAATTATTTTATTGGGGTTAGAAAAAAGTTATTATAAAAACAAATATTTTTTAATAAATATGGATTTTTGGATTTAAAAGTGAAAATTTACATGATTAGATAATTATTCGGATAAAATAAAAAAATATTTTTGAAATCATTATATCAAAATTAGACAATGGTTATTTTTCCAAATTTTTTTGAGGGAGTCAAATTTTTGGATGAAAATTAAATATGGTATAAATATACAATAGTTATAATGACATAATAGTGACCCAAAAGTGATTTTATATTTACCATAAATGGTATAAACTTCCAAATATATATTTCCCATTTAAAATAATATATATTTTTAGTTTATTTATTTACTTTTATAAACCCTTAATGAATCCTCCAAAACCTATATTATATTTTATGATTTTAAAATCAATTAATGATAAACATGACTCACTTCCACATCACTAAGGGTATTATTTTGAATATATAGGCTCATTAAAATGTAAAATAATGAAATCCACTTCAAATTGGTTGAAAAAATTGGAAAAAATGTGATAAGGTTTTTGGTTTTGAATTCATTATTATATAGAGTCTAAGACCTATGTTTAGAAATTAATAAAATATTATCTTCTCTTTTACTATATAAAACCACCTAAATATAAATTATTCTTCACTAAAAACCCTTAGAGAAAGAATATACACTAAACTATACTCTATATATCTCTACCAAGGTTCGAAAAATATCTTAAGAAGATCCACCCATGCTTTTGGAAACTCCCTCTCGAGGTAAGGGATCCTCTCATACTCTTATTTTATTCAAAAAACTCTTATGTAGTAGGACATTTGTTTTCTAATTTTTAATCATGGGATATGATTTCAAATAGACCTATTACTAAACTTATTATTTCAAAGTTATGATATAACGATTTATATGTCATTAATGCTTTTCATGAACCTTTATGTACCCCTGTTAGGATGCCAAAATTTACTTTTTATTTTCCATACCAAACATTTCTATAGTGAATAATCGTACCCATTTACACTGAAGGGTATTCCACTAGATGTAACTATAATTAATTTATTGGGGACCTATATGTTTTTAAACCATAATCCTTAATATTGGGATTACAAGTGATGAAATATGTCCTTATATTGAATGATCGTAAAGGCGCACATAAGCATGTACATATTCAGATGGGTGTGCCTGGATAGCGCTCTAATGCATTGGGTAATGTTTTAGTCTTCTGATAAGTCATGTAGGGGATTAGGGAGTAAACCTAATCCATTATGGCATTTTTTCCATCATGTTATGTTGTTTTTGGGGTTATACTTGACCTGCGTTTATAATGTCAGGTTTAATGTTGTTGCCACATTCCTATGTTCTTTTATGATATCTTGTTATGTCATACAATATTCTTCAATATTATTATTCTCATCCCACTTATTTTACCTTTATATTACTCTTGGATCACATGTACTGGTTGAACTTTTGTGATGATTTTTTTGTTCCCATACTGGGCTTTATATCTCACCCCTTTCTTATGTTTTTCCTTAGGTTACCCTATGCATCTTTAAAAGAGAAATGAAATTTCAGGAGCATGTTAAAGAAATTTTAAATAATGTTGTTTTATCCATGTATCAAGTTGACGTGATAACTACCTAATTTTCCAAAGACACCATGCTTTATGAATTTTTGGTATTGTATAATGTGTACATATATATAATAAATCAATAAATAAAATGTATTAAAATATGGGTTGTCATAAAAATCATGTAGTAGATCACTTGAGTAAGATTCCTTAGAATACCAAGGTAAAAAATCGAGGTAAAAATACACTTAATTAATTTATTCAAGATGATTATCTTTATTTTTTTGGATTATAGGAACCATGATATGTAGATATTGTAAAATATCTTATAACTTCTAAACTCCCCTCACACCTAAACCAACACCAAATTTCAAAACTCAATACTGAATCAATATTTAATATTTTTATAGATATATATATATATTTAAAATCAATACTTAGAAAACAAATAGAATATTTCTACTTGAAAGTGATGTAAAATCTATACTAACCTTTTTTCACGCCTTAGTTTGTAGAGGACACTTTAAATAATAACTAAAAGCTATAAAAGTCTTAGAGTGCAGAATATATTGTCATAAATTATTTCATGACTCTCATGAATTTTTTCAATAATGTAAAAAATTACAAATCATTATAAATATATCAAAAACAAAAAACCCCTGAAAGATTAATGAGTTTTTGTAAAATATTTTAACATTGGGCCATAGTTTTTATTGGACCATTTCCTATGTCTTTTTAAAATTATTACATTTTATTAGCAATATATTATGTTTAATATGATTGGAATTCAAGGCTACCAAAACTGATGACTTATCAATTATATGTGTATTTTATGGGGATATTTTAAATTAAATATTATATTCACCAATGAAATCATCAGTAATTAAGGGATCCATATTTACAATAGAATAATAGATGATTTTATGAGGAGATATTGAGTGGCCTACAATACATCAACCCCTTCCATCTATAGAAAAATAGGCAAGATAAAATTTATAATATGGAATTAAATGGAATTATAGAAAATGATATCAAGAAAAATATTAAACATTAGATAAAATGGTTGTAATAAAACTATTTGGATTATATAATAACTTAAAAATCTCTAACTAGAATGAGCCCATATGGATTGATCAATGGAAAAATTTATCATTTACCTATGGAGATAGTGAAAGAATCTTTTTGTTAAGTCAAGTATATGAATATTCATCTAAAAATGTAGGGAATAGAATAAAATTTTATAAATAATATTTAGAATAAATTAAAGGAGAATCATTTGAGAATTCAAAAGTTTACAAAAAGAGAACAAGTGAGGCACATGACACACTGATTTGAAAAATAAACATTCACCCATGAGAACAAGTTTTACTCTACAATTCAATAATAAAATTGATTCCAGGTAAAATTCATTCATTAAGGTAATGATCATTTAGTATTACTACAATTTATCTCTATTTTTACTGTTGATAAAAAAATAAGGATAACAATATTCATTCATTATCAATGGATTAGGATTCAAAAAATATGTATGGAATTTGCTGGAAACACCAATGTAGGAGGTCACACTCCTCCAACCCTTTTACCAATGAAATAATAAAAGGTTTTCTGTTATTTAACCATTTTAATTACATACCTAGTATAAAATATCCAGAAAATGTTATATATTTCCTGTTGTATTGAGGTCACTTCAGGATTCTATTATGGTGGAGGGAAACGTTGTATCCATTTATGGGATTTGTTTTTCCTTTTTATTTTAATTTGTTTTTAAACCTATTTATATCTAATTTAATGCCTTTATAAGTTTTAATCCTATTAAAAATATGAGGAACATATTTAACTCATGTAAACCCAACATAAATTAATGATTAAGTGAACATAGTTCTAGATTTAATGTTTGGGAAATTCATAAAAAGACAACAAATTTTTAAATCACATGTCCAAAAATACTGACCTCCATTAAAATAACATACCTACGATTTTTCTAAACCATTTTTGTTATCTTTTTCACAACACCCTTATTTTTTGAGGGAACAAAGTCATTCATGAAAAACCTTAACTTTCTATTCATTTCTATTAAAATCTAGGATAATTGAGAAACTTTTATTGAAATGGTTAGAGAATTATTTCTCCTAAGAAATTCATATAAAAATAAATATATTTTAAAATGATACTTGATATTTTACACTTTAATAAATCCTTATAAGAATGTAGAAAACATATCATGTAGTTTTATTACATGCCTAAAATATCTAACCATCTAGATCTAGAAGTAAATGCATGATCTTTCTTGAAATAAAGTGTATTGAAGAATATATTTTCATGAATATATAGGGATAAACATCATGACTATTAAATATAGAATGGAACATATCAATAAAATTGGACAAGGAAGCTCACATAACTATTTGAAGCTCAAATAAATCTCTTTATCTCCAAGAAACAAATTTTATAAGATATGATGACGAAATATAATAAATAAATAAATATAAAATTATTTTTAATAATGAAGTGTGAATACATAATTAAATATTAGTAATTTTTTTAATTAGAACATTCCATTAGAATCCAAATGATTCTCTTGGGAAATTATTATAGAGGGGAAAGAATGATCATACAATGAGTAAACTGTTAATGATGTATTTTTCTTTATTCAGAGAACAATATCCTCACACCAATTTAGAAATTTTAACATCATCACTTATCAAACCATACCTATTGGAATTTTTTGGAAATACCTCATGATAAACACAAGTACACGAGTCACTAGGTAGAGATTTAAAAATACATCAATCCTCTGGTGACCCCATCATGATTTTGGATTGAGAGAAACATTGTTTCAAATTCATACATTGTGTGTAGAGAAATATTTCTATATAGTTGGTTTAAATAATGATTAAAGGATTAAATAAGTTGAAATAAATTGAATTTTCTACATGGATATAGTTGATTAAATAACATTTTGGAGGAATGATAGGCTTGAATGAGATTGCTATTAAAAAGTGAACTCAAATTCAGTTGTGTTTTAAATTTTATTTCGGTAATATTTTTTATGTTCACTTATCCAAGATTACAAGGATTTCAATGTGGGGGAATTGATATTTGAAATTAATTCATTATAATTTTTTATATCTAATTCATTTAATTTCTATATATTTAAAAATTATTTAAGTTTTAGGATGTTTTATAATTAAAGGAAAATTTTATTTTATTTTATTTTATATGGGTCATGATCTCCTTAATTCTAAATTTAAGTTTATTTTTTATGTTTTTTAATAAAATTTATGGATATATATTAATGATTAATTGATTCATTGTTTTAACGGTGTAGAAGAGTAAATCTGAAGTAGTGAAGAAATTGGGTAGAAGAAAGAAATATAGATCTTTCATATATAAGAAAATATCAATACATAAATTTTTGAAAGTTGGAGTGAGAAAAGGTTATATGTAAGATGTGTTTTGGAACACCCTAAGATATATAATATCAAATTTTTGGATACATAAGAAATATAATCATAAAAAATAACCAATTTCGGGATATGTAATTAATTTTCTCATACAAAATATCTAATTTTAAGATACTTAATAAGTAATATATAATATGTAATATTAAATATGATTATATATAAAAATTAGGTAAATATAAAAATGATATGTAAGATTTATTCCATTACAAAATCTTGAAACTGACATGTCATGTTAGAATAAAATATTTTCAATAATTCATAAATAATATTTGCCGAAAATATCGTCATGATTATACATGGAACTCACTCATATAGGAAATACCAAGGTGAGATTTTCAAATATCAATGATTAACCGAAATAGGAAAGAATTAATCTTTAAGGTCATCTATCATTCATACTAGGGGGAAAATAATAAAAAAATATAGATTTTTTGGAAACCAAAAATTTCAAAGAAAAATTTCAAAATCCATAAGGAGGTAATATTGTAAAGATTTATAATATAACAAAAATAATGGATAATATATTTAAAGATATCGAGGTCATGAATATAGAGAGTTCAATAAGTATTGTTTTCATTGTTTTTTATACTTTCTTCTTAAAAATTCAATGTTTTTAACCCTTCACAGAGTGGGATCAAACCAAATTTTTTTTGGAAATGAAGGAGTAGAACCATTTTTTTATTATTGAGTATGAATAGCCTTTAAAAATTATTCTTTTATTTTTGGATCTTGGTTTTATTATTCAAACATTATGAAGAATGTGACTATATTCATTTTATTATCTCGATGAACTATCTACTGCTAGGGTTCTTAAAAATAATTCAAATTACACTTAATCATACTTCTATTTTATGTAATAGGAATGGTTTTTTGGTGAATTATAAATCAATTTTTGATACATGTGTTTAAGGTGGTGAATTATTATGTAATTACTTTGGAATAACTTTAACCGATTGGGAGTTTCCTAAGTGATATTGTTGAGATGTCATGGAGATTATCTGATGTCTTGAAACATACATATGATGGCGGATTTTTCAGAATTAAACAATTCTTAATTAATACCCACACTCACTGTCAACCTTAGGTGAATCATAAAGGATTGTGTATTATTTGATCGACTAATTCATATGAAGAAGTGGAAATCATTGTTAAGACAAGGATAACATAAAAATTGGTGGTCTAACTGCTAGAAAAATCAATAAAGACATATTTTCTTAATCACTTATACATTAAATTACACTTAGTTATATTAAAATAATTAAAACAAAAACCACTTTTTACTAATTTTGAGAACATGATTTTTCACCTCTCTTTAGAGGAAAACTTTCTTTTCAGTTAGGTTTATATTATCACTTAGTTATATTAAAATAATTCAAACAAAAAACCACTTTTTACTAATTTTGAGAACATGATTTTTCACCACCCTTTGGAGGAAATATTTGGGTTCTATTAGGTTTATATATATATATATATATTAAACATAGGGTTTTAATTTATTTTTTCAAAACCCATAAAAAGTGTTCCACCAACACATCTTGGTGTTATATTTATATTAAACATAAGGTTTTAATTTATTTTTTCAAAACCCCTAAAAAGTGTTCCACCAACACATCTTTTCGTTGGATTTAGTGTATATTTTCATTAATCTCCCACTTACACGAAATCCTTATTAAATTAACACACGTTCACCTTATATTACTACAATTTTAACAACATGTAATACTATATCCAAAACTTCTTTTGAATCTCCTATAAATTTAATCTTGGAGTATATATTCTTCATTTTAAATACATATTACATTATATATATCTATATGTAAAAATATAAACCAAAAACTTTATATATCCTTCAAATTTTTTTGAGTAGTTATCAATTATTTCTATGAATAATTTGTAACAAGCGTAATCTATATTAACAATAACACAAAGTGTTACTCCATAGGACTTTATAGTATCCAAAGTTCTTATAAAATATGTATTATATAATTGTAATAATATAAAGGCCTCTAGAAAAACGTCATTTATACTCGAACTATATAGGGACCTGGAATGCTCTCTATCAGACATATATTTTTCTGTAATTGTGTCAACCAAATATATTATATATAATATAAATAATCAAATAACCCCATTACCAAGAAAAAAGTGACCATAATACATAAAGTATGTCAATCTCATATAGACAACTAATAATTTCTTAATTCTCTAAGTATGGTCTAACTGTACATATTTACTTATCATATTTCATTACCCTAAAAAATTAATACATCACATAACCATTATGAATGTAGATAATAATATTATAAGTAATTTCTTTTAGTATATAAAAACAATTACATAGTATATCTTAATTAATGTTTCGAATTTTATACTAATCATATGGGAGGAAAAATACCATTTGGGATAAACCTAAACTAATGAAAGGGTAAAAAAAATACCCAACCACCCCAAAATAGATTAATCTATGGGTTTCCTAAAGAAATGTTTCAATGTATGATGGTACTCATACTAGGTATATTTTAACCATGTTAACTAGTAATTCAACATTAATCATTTGACCCTAGAATACCAAAGAAATAGTGTATCATACTTATTGTGGTATACTTAGTTCATTATCTAGTATACAAAACTATTTTTTATATCATAAGAGTGTTTTTTGTATCTATAAGAAACCAAACCCATGATAACCTTTATATATAATGTCATGACCTAAACCTACCAATATTCCTACTTATCCCAAAAATGGTTGAGCATTACCCTATAAACCCCCAACAAATAAGAAACATGGTGAATACATTCCCCAAGGGTATAAAAAATATTATGGGAGGAATTAATATTTTTAAATACAAATAAATAGTCAAAACAGTAACTATGATTATAATTATGACAACACATTAGCACATAAATGAATAAATGCATGCATTAGTTTGTTAAATTGAAATAAAAAACCAAAAAAATTATTTGTGAACTACAAAGTAAAGATAGTGACATACGAATCCACCCAATATTAGCTATATCAATCTAAGTTTGAACTAACATCACTCAAAATCTCCATCAACACGATCATGAAAGTTTAAAAAACAAAGGTCAATAAAAGTATGAGTATTTAAACATACTCAATAGGTTCCTCATATAAACTATTAGGTATTAAGTGAAAATTCATATTAAATCCTCATTGAACGACATATATAAGTATTAATACATTGAGTATAATTTTTTAAACTATTTGGGAGATTAGTCCGCTTTTTATTAAATAAATAAAGTCCCCTTTTTTCTAGGTTAAGAGGGAACCCATTACTTGATGTGTAGACCTAGAGGCACAAAATATTATTTAATACCAAGATTGAATTCACATACATGATACAAATAACCTATCACCCATAAAACCATAATATCCTAAAGACCCATTGCATGTTGTCCCCAAGATAAACTGGACAGATTAGTTTGAAGTCACTACCGCATATCTGGATTCCCATGTATTAAGGTCATTGCAAGTCACCTCCTCCTTCTTCAATGGCCGCCTTTGATTCCATAAACCATATCCCATCATCTAAAATTACTTCCACCAATGCTATATTGTACCAACATTACCACTAGCCTTCCACTATTCTATACTCACTGAATTCCCTGCCACTTTCATCGCCCTGCCATAAATATTGAAAACTAAGGGATCCCACCCACATCTCTAGTGAGAAACTCATGGATTGTAAAAATATAGGAATCAAAATACATGACCCTAAAATATTGAGGAGTAAAAAATATTATGGTCGAGATCAAACACCCAATACCACAATAAAATAAATGTATATTTCCCAAAAAATGATCATCAAAATACAAAAAATAGTTGTATAGTGAGACAAAAATAATAAAAAAATATTGTTATATGTTGTGGGAATACAACATCCTTCACTTCACGTTAATATCAGGGAAAACAAAATACCTCACACAACCTATATATTATAGAATACTAAATCCCTTTAGAAATCACCTCACAATCCTTCTAAGAAAGGATATCTCAATTATGTAACATAACACCAATAATGTAAGTTTAAAAGCATATAAAATTTATATAATAATGAAAAGGATAATCATAATATGAAACACAGTGATAATAATATAAAAATAGTTATAATGACCCCTTTTAACCTATAGTTACACTACTTATCCTCTAAAATCCCACCAATAAGTCCTTGGTAACCACACCTCAACTATACACCATCAAATAAAAAATACTCTAGATCAATACTACCTCTTAACCACAAAACTCCAATAATTTATTAATTTCCAAAATAACAACCATATTTATCAAGGTATAATAAAAAATTAAAAAAAATTAAAAAAATCATTTTCTATAATATCATAAAATGGTACAACAATAAAGGATAAAAATTATTTTTCACCATATAATCAATCCATTCCCCTTTAAAACATAAATTCAATTAAATTACCCACTCTAATTACCACATTTAAAATCCTTAAGTTAATTTTTTAATCTATTTCAATCTAATTATCACTCATATATACACCTCATAGATTTATTTTGTTAAAAATATATTTTCATTTGTTATATAGTAATTACATGTAACCATATCAACCAGGCTATACAGATTTACTTTACTCCTAGAATAAGAAAATTTAAAATCTCATACCCTAATAAAACATAGAGTAGTCTCATCATTGAAGAAAAAAGTTCAATAATACAATCCGAAAAGTATCCTTAATGTGATAATAATCGTCATCCCCTATCAATTATCCATATTATCAACACCTTAATTATAGTCCTTAGATACTCCATAAGATAGATGTAAGATAAGTAAAAATAATAATCACTCAATAATTACATTGATTTAATAGATTCATTATCTTATATTAAACTTCCGTAATTTCTAATATCCATGAATTAGAAGAAGACGTAACTAAGTAAAATGTAAGAAAACAACTAATTAAATATTTAAAATAAGTATTTCCAAAATCATGACACAATAAATTTCATTACAATGAAAGAATGATTGATAAACAATAATATTGAAAATCATGGTGAAAACTCTATTATCTTTCTATGAATATCATGGTGACATATCATTCAAATATTAAGATTTAAAAGGATGTTATAGTGTAATGCGTCTCATTACAAAATAATACCAAAGTCTATTAAAATTTATTGATTATTCCATCACATACTTTAATTTTAAAACTTCCTTCCTTATTAAACTCTAAACCCATAAAATATACCTAATGGAATAATGGATGTTATTTTGACACAACACATGGCTCCCTAAAAAGTCACATTCTATAACTATAATCTAATACCTTATCTAAAAATATCTATCAATGGCAAAAAAATCATTTCCTACATTTAATCATAGTATAATTTAAGTCATAACATAATAATCATAAAAAAATAGTGTCATCCTAAGGTAAAAACATATAGTGTTGAAACCATCTATTAGTTTTAACATATAGAAAAAATCACCCAATAGAGGAATATATCATTGTGAAATAAAAACAATCATTGAATTATTTTTTCAAAAACTAATTTTTTATATTTTATTTTAAAAATTAACCTATAATTTTACTCATTATTCATATAAAATCAAAACAAATAACAATACATACGACCATTAAATTTTTTGTCCCCTACATTAGACATATCACAAAGGACTCCTATCTATAAGAATCAAAACAAATCCCCATGAAAAACAAAATAATAATTAAAAATTTCAACTTTATTGAGATGTAACTATACGAAATAATATTGTGTTTGGAATAAATTAAATTTATCTTGATTAGGAAATAAATATACCAGGAACTATAATAAAGATAATAGTATTAGAATAATATCCCAATCATTAATAGGATAGTAAAAAAACAAAACAACATCCCCTCACTCTCATTCAACATGCTAAGGGGATGACATAAACAACATGTATGTTGACTGTGAAATCACATATCCCCAATAGTTAGTTCTATACAAAATGGTCATATATGAGATAAAAAACTAAATATATACTGTACACAAACCCTGGTAACCCAAGAAATACAACCCATAAAAATAGACATAATGTATAAAATACAAACAAGTTATAGTTAAACCAAATCCTTATGTAAAGATGGAATATGCAATCAACTATAAGTATTGAGGAACTTTTGAGCTGAACAAAGATAATCATTAATTTAATATACATAATTTCCAAAATTAAAACATTAAATTTGAAAATAAAATCAATATATTGATAATATATATTTTTCGAGTCGTTATATAAAAGTTAGATAAGAAAATTGTTTTTACAGTTCTTTTGAAAATTTCACCATAATTTTATTATACTAGGTCTTCTTATATGAATTTCCAAAGATGAAATTGTCATCATACCCTAGGTAATAAAAAAATAAGACATTAGTGATCTGAAATTCCCAATAAGGTCGAAATAAACATATCACCATGTTACCCATGGTGAGATTAGAATCATATGGGAAAATAAAAGTGGGATTGAAATATCTTATTAAAAGAAAATTGAATAATAAGAAAGTTTCATAAGTCATAATAGGACAAAAAATAATCTTATGAGGTCAAAAATTTAACATATAATAAAGAATAGAAAAACATGATACATAATTCATGATCCCTAAAGAATATCATAGTCATATATCAAAGGAGTGTAGAACCAATAAAATAAGATAAACACAACATTGTGGATCAATAATCCACACCTATTACCCATAGTTGATTAGGAAACATAACCTATTTTTCATAGAATATTTGGAATCACAACCTGTTCACCATTTTAGATTGATCTTCACTACTCATTTCACCATTTTTTTATGATATTTAAAGCTTTACCATAAGGTTTTATGGACTATATAGGGCCCACTCATCACTTTATGATTTATTGTACACATGTGTTCCATATGAAAACATATAATCATCACATCATTAAAACCCAATAATATGAATAGGTTTCATAATACATTTAAAAAGGTATCACATAAATAACCACATAAGACCAATAAATTGATACCCAATTAAGTCACCCAAAAGAGTAAATTCATAAAATAATTTAGAGGAAGATTTAAAAAACATAACATCCTTAAAAATAGATTCCATTTGATAAAAAGAAGAAAAAATACAAAAAATAAAAGAGATCAACCAAGATTATCTTTAAAAAGAAATTACTAAGATCACATGAATTGTTTTATATTTTTCTTTCAAAATAAGTAAGTTGACCATTGGTAAGTTAAAAAATAGACTTTAATGAAATATACATTTAACATAAATCAATACTCAAGAGGATGTGAATTAATTAAACATATTATAATTTTATGGAAAATAAAATTATTCATGGAAGGGGATTTTAATTGAGGACTGATTTTCCCAAAATAGATCACATTGAATATCATATGTAAAACTTATGTCATTGAATATAGAGAAAATTTAAGTTCTAAGTTAAAAATAAACTCCATAACTCAAATAAAGATATGTGAGTTACTAAATCCCCTTAAATTTACTATTGATTCTAAAGTAGGTGACCCGAGAAAAACATGTATATATTCCACATCATTTACATAATTAAATTTTTTCATTATATAATAAACCCAACATCCTAAGAATTAATAATTTTAGTGTATATGGATATTAGATACACAATAAACTTATTTTATAATTTTTTTGATCATTTACTCATAATTTCATCATACTAGGTCTTTTTATAAACATATCTCAAGTTAAACTCATCCTTATGCCTTAGGAAATAGAAACATAAGAATGGGGTGAGTTCAATTTACCAGTAAGGGAGAAGTAAAAAAATTAACTTGTTACCTAGGGTGAGATCAAAATCATATGTGAAAACATAATAATGATTGAAATATCTAATTAAAAGAACATGGAATCATAAACATGTTTTATATGACTTTATATGATAGTTTGGAATCAGTAAAATCAATTATTTAACATGTGAAAAAGACTAGAAAATAATAATACTTAAACCATGATATAATGAGCATAGTGTAGTTACATATAAAAGGATTGTGGGACAAAAATAAGAATAGAAACAAAAAATTATGGACTAGGAATCACCACATGTTTCCAATAGTAGATCAAGAATCACAACTTGTTTACCATACAAGATCATGAATCAAAACCTGTTTTCCATTTTGGATCAAGAATCACTAATTATTTCAAAATTATTTAATGAGATATAAATCATTAACCAATTCATTATAAGGATATATATGTTCCACCTTTCACTTAAATATTAAACACACACATGAGTGCCATAAGAAAACATCTAATCATCATATCATTAAAATTTAGGAATAAAAATGGGTTTCACATTAAATTTCAAAAGGTATCACATAAATGAATACATAAACCAGATCAATTGATACCAAATTAAATCACAGAAAATAGGAAATTCATGAAATCATTTATAGTAAGATTTATAGAACATAACATTATTAAAAATTGATCCCATTTGATATAAATGGGAAAAAATAATCCAAATTGTAAAAGTGAGTAACATAGATTATATTAAAATGTATGATTAGATGATAACATCAATTGATAAATAATTAAATATAAAAATAATGAAGGATAATATTTGTAAGTGGAACAAAAACATGAAATAAATAACTATTTAAGAGAGATAAACACAAAAATGGATTAGATTTATTCAAAACATATTATAATTTTTATTAGAAAAGATAATCATTCACGAAAGGAGATTTTAATTAAGAATTAATTTTCACCAAAGAGTTAAAAGTTTATATCATATGTGAAAGGATTTCATTGAATATAGGGGAAGTTTAATGATTAAGTTAAAATGAAATTTCTTAACTTAAGGAAATAAATTTTGTTTTCCAAGTCCCTTACAACTTAAGGAATGTATGAATGAAAAGAATATGAGATGGAGTTCTACAAATGATCCTTAAAATATCATGAAATGTTAGATGACTGTATTATAGTAAATAGATAAATTAGTATATAAACCATATAAATTTAATAAATTAATATGTTTTGTAACATTAAAATCTTCATGTGGAATGGAAAATAGAGGCAAATAACCCTTAACTTTGATCATGTCTTTTACATATGTGTTAAAACCTCATCACAACATGGATTATCTCCTTTGTGATGGGGGTTAAACCATTGTGGGGTTGGATTTTGAGAATACCAAGACCTATTTAAGGTGGAAATAATTTTTTATGAGACTATTTTATAGATTTTGAGCAAACAATAGGGAGTTATGGTGAGAGGGGAAGTTATGAGAGGAGATATGCATTTACAAGTGAAAAGCAATGTCATTTTTGTAAATACTGATAACTTTTTAATAATGAGATGTATCTCCCAAGGAAAGTGGATCCAAAATTGATAAATAATGGGAATCAAATTTGATAAGGTCAAGAAAATCCTCAACCAAAAATCCCTAAAAAGATTCTAAGAAAGTTTTAGGTCATTTAATCTTACATTTTTCTTACTTTTACTATTTTTACATTTACAATAAAAATTAGTTTTTACCTTAGTAACTTATCATTAATGCTTTAAAAACTGATCCTTATTATTTAATTTTGTCCTATTTATTCAAAATTTTAAATCCATTTAATTTTATTTAATTTTTAAAGGTGATAAAAATTAGTTTTAAAATTAAAATTATATAATGTATTTAAAGCAATATATTGATAATAAAATTAATTATGTTTTAAAATACTAAATAATGGTTTATTAACTAGAACAAATAATTTAAAATTTATTATATAACACATAAATGAATTTTTTAGAAAATGGTTCCATAAATTTCAATGTAATTATTATAAATTAATAATTCCATAAAAACACAAAATTTGTAAAAATAGTATATTACAGTATTAACCTAAAAATCATTTTTTTTGAAATATATCAAAAATCCATATTAAGATAATATTTCCATTATAAGTAAAAAATGAGGTTAATTTTTTCAAATTAACTTCTTAAAATTTTTAAGTTCTATTTTTAAATTGAAAACATAAAATATAGTGTAAAACATATTTTTTTGGAAAATGAATTTTTTATATATTATATATTATTCTTATCATTCCCTATAAAATACTGATTATATTAGTACCAATATTTTATACATAAAAAAATATTATAATTCAGAAAAATGTAATTTTATAAAAAAATATTTATTGGTTGCTTAGTTTCACTATTTGGGCTTATATTTAAAGTGAACTTTATTTTGTTTTGTTATATATATATATATATATATCATAATTTTATTACCAATATTTAATCCTAATAATTTTATAGTTGCCTTAAAATATTATATATTTATTTGGTTTTTTGTTTTTCCTACAGATAATGTTATCTAATATAGTATTTATTTGAGTATAATTTTAATAAAAATAGGTCATTACATTCTACCCCCTTAAAAATAATTTCAACCACAAAATTTTAATAATTGGAAGAAAAGATGAGGTTACTTCTCTCTTATCACATCCTCAGGTTCCCAGGTATCCTAATCAAACAATTTATTTCACTATAGGGTATTGAATAGATAGGTGGTATTTTTTCTTAGAACCTTTTATCTTTAATCCAAGATTTCCATAGGTTGTTCCTCATATGAAAGGTAATGTTCTAGTTATACACCTTCTAATCTCAGTACATGTGAGGAATCTAGAATGTAATTATTAAAAATTGATATGTGGAACACATCATGAACTTGAGAGAGGTGTGGAGAGAGTTTTAAGAGATAGGATATGAACCCTACAAGATAAAGGATCTCAAAGGGGCTGTTGTATCTAGGGATTAACATCCCTTTCTTCCCAAATATCATAATCCACTTCTAATAGGATATATCAAATAACACCTTATCAGTAACATCAAACTATATATCTCATCGATGATTGTCTTTATAACTCTTCTAATGACTTTTTTTCACTTTTATATATCATCGAATGATTTGGACCTTCTTTTTCATTTCTTTTACACAGTCAAGACCTATCATCTTACTCTCTCTAACTTCATCACAATATGTTGGAGTCCTAAATATCCTCCCATAAATATCCTCACATGGTTCAATCTTAATTATATAATTTAAATGGTTTTTATATGAGAAATCTCCCATAGGGTGGTTTTTATCCCAAAATACCTATAAATCCATCAAAAAAGATCTTATATTATCTTATATATTTTGAATGTCTCTTTTATATTGACCATCCATCTAAGGAAGATAAGTTGTGTTGAAACTTATCTCTATCTCCAATTATTTCTCTAGACTTATCCTGAATCTTGAGCTAAAACTTATATCCTAATCATATATAATGTATAGTGTTACTACATTGATCCTAACCACTTACCTTATTTATATGATGGTGAGTTTTTCATGGGAGAAATATTTTTTGATAACAACAAAATGAATTGAATTCTTAAGAACATCAACTACCAAAAAATATAATTATATCCTTTAAAAATTTTAGAGAGTCCTATGATGTAATATTGGGTGTTGTTTTCTCATTTTCACACTTGTATGGGAAATGGTTTCAACAAACCCTTGGAATTTTTTCATTCAAACTTAACTTACTGGCATACAAAGAATCAACACACATATTCTAATATTTATCTCATTATTTTATCCCACTATAAGTTTTGTTTTAGGTCTCTATACATATTCTTTCTTCTTGTATGAATAGAGAATGGTCATCTATGGGCATCATCTAAAAGTTATTTATTTAATTATGGTTTTTATGGGACACATATCTAGGTTCCATACCTTAGAACCCCATCTTTACCAAAGTTGAAATATGAAATGTTTACTTCCTTTTTTAAAGATATACATTATATTTATAAAATTATTTAATATTTATATGAATGGATGGTTGGTCATTAATTTAGTAAATATAGGATTTATCACCTTCCCTTATTAATTCAGGATTCCACCTTTTCAAATCCATGAGTATTGTGTTATTTTCAATCCTCATCATGGATAGAGTTGCATGATTTTTCTGCTTAGAGAATCAACTAACTTATTTTCCTTCTCGGTGCAGTAATATATTAATAGAACATTCTCATTTATCAATTTTAATGATCTAATTTATCTCATATTCCACTCCTTCTATGTTAATATATATTTCAATATCTTCTTATCAATATGTATATATATATATATCACTTTTCTGAATAGTGATAATTTCATCAAATCTTTAATGAAAATATCATTGTTGTTTGCCCTAAAAAACATGTTTGATAATTTTCATCATGAGTATTTAATTGGAATGAGGCATAAAAAATATCTTATCATTCCGCATGAGGATGAAACCAAAATCCTTTTTCAAAGTACCACTATATATTACAAACACCTCTCCAATATATGGTAATATAAGTATAAGAGTGGTGACCAACATCTTTTTTAGGTCCTTTATAATTTCTTCACAATCATCTATCTAAAGAATCTTTAATACCTTTCATGTTAACATGATTAGTAGATTTAATATTTCTGATAAATTTCTCACAGAGAATCTATAATACCTTACTAACCCAAGGACACTATGGATCATGGCTACAGTGGTTAGTATGTTCCATTTAATGGTAAATTATATCTTTGATAGATCTTCTGATACACCCTTAGTTGTTATTAAATGACCCAAGAATGATACTTTATATAGCTATAAATCACACTTTCAAAATTTGGATTATAGTTTCTTATATATCAAGGTATTTAACACAATATGCAAATGAAATTTGTGTTCTTACTTACTATTTTACTATATAATAATATATTCTATAAAGAAAACCAAAAATGATGAAAGTGGTTTCCAAAGACTATATTCATTATATCCCTATATATGGAATTAGAATTAGTTAGTTTTAATGGAATAACTATAAATTAATAGTGTCCATATATAATGTCTTGATCTAGATGCCACACGTCAGTGCCCCGAGCCAGTCTGTTATGTGAGCTCACATGTGCCTTCTTGTATGCCAGAGGTTGTCGACTAGTAGTGAGAGTCTAATACCAATCATGGGGGGGACTATAGAATCTCTTTATCAAAGTAATTGTTTCCAACGCTTTCTCCGGGGCATGCACATCCGTCACATAGAGGACGCTCAACTGTTACCCCATATTCCTTCTTCCCAAAGGTTGGTGACATCCACTACTTATTCAGGGATGTCTACTCCTTGATCGAAACATGATGATGAGATGTCTGTTCTTCCTTCCGTGGATTCCTCCTTAGAGCTAGTCACCTATTCTGGGTCTCCCTTATATACTCAAGACATTGTTCGTGAAACTCTCCCCGGTGCCATTTCTTCATAGACACTAGTTAATTACGTTGCTTTTGTCAGGACATTCCAAGGGGTCCAGTTAGGGCAGCAACCTTCGGTTAGGGGAGTAGTCATGTTGGGCAGCACTGGCGCATCTGGGCACTGGGGGATTGGAATTTCTGTCTTCTATCCCTTATTATAGTGCTTCTTGAGGGCATGGAAGACCAAGGCATCCCACATCAAACTCGGAGAATAATATACCATGGGCATGTATTTGAGGTTTTCCTCAGCTTTTTATGTTTAACACTAGGTATGCCGCAAGTTTAACGTCCAGTAGAGAGGGATTAGACTGATCAGAACACTGATTAGAGTGGATCAGATAGAGGAACTCCCTGGAGGGAACACCGATACTGGGGCCAACATGTGGGTGGATTCCCGAATGCTGGAAGTGAGAACGAGGAATGGGGTGGCATGATTCCACTAGGATGTGGCAGACCGGGTAAGAACCAGGATGGACGATGGAAGGTTGGAATGGAGTGGAGTGGGAATGATATGGAACTATCATGAAGGTGATGGTGGTTTTGGGCTTGAGCATCAAAGAGACTTCCTACGTATCCTCGTGGAAAGGAATCAAAGTCTGTGTAGTTCGATGAAATGATGGGACACCTGAGGAGGCAACCTGTGAGAATGGACGCATGGATGGGACCCCGAAGAAGTGGAACCTCCGGATTGGGGCATGAGCTTCCCAAGACACATAGGCTCGAGGGAGATATCAGGATGAGACATGAGTGATGGGATTGAGCCTTATGAAGGATTCCTATGTATCCCTGTGGCAGGGAATCAAAGACCACATAGTTCAGATGGAGAATGAGGGACGGGGGAAAACCGATGTGAAGGGTGTCATAATGACCGATTGGTGGGCTTGAACCTTGTTGAGGCTTCCTACGTACCATGACTTGACTTGGATCAAAGACCATATAGTTCAAATGGAAAGGGGATTACACAATGAGCTGGCCCAAGGTGTTGGGGTCAGTGAACCGGCGTGAATAGGGACCTGGGGTCTAGGTGGATGGTGGGCTTGAACCTCATGGAGGCTTCCTACGTACCATGCCTTGACATAGATAAAAGTCCCCATATTTCTGGATGGGTTGGGGTTTACACTCTGAGGCGGCCTAAGGTGTTGGGGCTTGAACCGAAATTAATAGGGACCTGGGGTCCAGGTGGACGGTGGGCTTGAACCTCATGGAGGCTTCCTATGTACCATGACTTGACAAGGATCAAAGTCTCCATATTTTGGTATGGGTTGGGGCTTACACTCTGAGGCAGCCCAAGGTGTTGGGGCTTGAACCTTGTGGAGGATTCCTACGTACAACACCTTGAAATGAATCAAAGTCCCCATAGTTCGTGATGGGTTGGGGCCTACACTCGATGGTGGCCTAAGGTGTTTGTCATGGTTAGTACTCACTCTAAGCCCATGTGAGTCATGCTCGGTGTGAGAAACAAGAGATAGTAGAGACCTAACGATCACACCATGAAAGTTGCATCCGTGGGATGTGAAGAGGGGATTACGCGCGGAGCGGCCCAGAGGGATTGGGACTTACTCAATGATGGAGGCTTGAGGCGGCAAAGCACAGCGGGAGAGGGATTTGGGGCCAAAGAAAGGAGGATCCCCATTCCCTACCATGCCCTTGCTGGCCCTGGGGACCGATGATGAAAGGAGGAGCAGAGATTCCCCCTCATTCAAGAATGTCTAGGGGCTTACACTGAGACGGCTGCCCTTTCCCTGCAGACAGACACCACTCCAATAAGGAGGATATCATCCCCAGTGAGGGGTGATCCCATCCCCGTGGAGACGAGTGGGTGTGTAGAATGTCTAAAGCGGGAGACCCTGCATGTGAGGCATGAGTCCAGGTCACAGTTTAACATAATGTGCTGAGGAAGATGGTGCTTAGCAGTTTAACGTTCTGCAGCTCAGACAAGGTGGGTTCACTCTGCACCCCTAGGACATACATAACCGGTACACTCTGCTCTTTGTGGAAGGGAAGGAATAGGCAATGCTATAGTGAAGGGGTGTCATGGAGCGAACCACCGAGGGGTCCATGTTAGTGTGGCTATGTGGAGAAGCATTAGTCGTTAGCATGCCTACGTGAAGAAGCATGAGTCTAAGAAACACAATGGGAAGAATCGTCCAACAGACTTTGAATTTACTTTGTATGAGCCTAGAAGGTCGTACGGGAAAATAGTGTATGATGTGAATACCCGGGGCGTGAAAGAAACCTGCGAATGACACCCATAAGAAGAGCATCAGGCACACATGAAAAGGTACACCCGGGGTGCACTGAGGTGAGGGGTACCGAGGAATTACATGCAATCTTTGAGGCTTGCGCGCGAAATCAGTAGCCCTATGCGAAAAAAACATGGATGGCACAAAATAAATGATGATGGTGCATAAATGGAGTCGAGGATTTGTGCGCAAATAGAAAGGATTGCGTGCAAAGAGTATGAATTGCGTGAAATTAGGAGAGGCAGGGTGCAAGGACCGGGTTGCTTGCAATTGAATGGGATTATGCACGATTGGCCGGCATGCGTGCAAGTGTAAGGGATTGCGCATAGGGGGCGGAACCCAAAGGGATCAAAATTCAGTCTAAACCATGGGGATCTCACATGAAGGCGGACCCCGGGCTGACTTGGCATGAAAAGAACCGTACCTGAAAGCCATATTTGCGCACACAGAAGGCGAATATCACGCATGAGAACCGGTTCAGATTCTTTATCCTTGAAGTGGAAGGGGGTCGCCTTTTATTTATAGGCATCTAGGGGCGTGAAAACTAGGGAGGCGCGAAAAAATTGTGTGACGTAGGCAGTAGTGTGAAATGTCGATCGCGTGGGGAGTGGGCACGAAAGTTTTCCACGCCCACACCGAGGAATTCTTGCGAATCCCGGAACTTTCTGCGCATGACACATTTTTTCCATGCACTTGTGAATTTTTTTCACAAGACTCCTCCAGGCCCCCGGACTGGGTCCACGGATCCGAATATGACTTTTCATTGTCATTTTGAAACCTTCTACAAATCTTGAGCATTCCTTTTCAGCATCTACAAATTCCCCCCTCAGAATTGGATTGGCGAGGGGTCGCAATGGTTGGATTCCGAGGGAAATGCCGAAAAGCAGAACACTGTGAGGCCCATGCGCACAAAAACCAGGAGCGGCAAGAAAAACTCAAGAAGTTGTGGAATATTCTTTTTGCGCAGGCGCGTAAACCGGGCTTTGCCTATAAAAGCCACCGTGGGTCGCATCCTCCATACAAATTTCCTCACGCGACATGCTCCAAGCTCTCGTGCATGAAAATTCCTCCGATCCCGCATGAAAAACCGCTCTGGCTGCATGAAATTCCACCGAGATCAGGTGTTGTTTTACATGAAAACACAGGGTATTTCGCGCCTTAGTCTGATATTTCATGACAACCACAGAAATTTTGCGACACCTTCTCATATTTCGCGCCAGCTACCCGAGCACTTGTCAGAAGAAGATGGCCGCAAACCAAGATGATGAGGGAGAAGCCGCTGCTCTAAGGGATAAAATCATTACCAACACAGAGGTTTATGGCGCTAAAAGTATTATCTCTAATAACCACACCCATTTCAATATGATAACCCCCACCCAAAAGGATTACGCCCTATCCAACAATCTTCCACTATGGGACTTCGATATTCTGGAGGAGGTCCCTTTGCTGGGCTTTGAGGTGGATACACCGCAGTCATGGGTGACCCATGAGGATGATCTTCCTCAATAATACATCAAAAAAATGGTCATACTTCCAAAGAAACCATGAACATGGATGTATACATCCAGAATCCCAGGATTAGGACCATTTCTAGGGGTGACCCGATCGTAGAGAGTTGCTCGACCCTCTACGCGAGCACCTTTTGTCTGAGCGTCACTGACGAGGCCAAAGGCTAGCTGTAGGACTGCGACCTGTGGTCTGGAGGTAGCTTCACCAACGAATGGGCCTGGTCATACTGGTTCCTCTATACATGTGACCAATTTGGGGACCTAGCTACATCAAATTGGATTATTTGAGGCGGTATGGACGTCGCAATTTAACTTCTACAGCCAACACGAGCCCAGGACAGAGCTGTTCACTCGGTTGTCCCCTGATACCAATACCTTCCACCTTCATCACGGGGAAGTGGGTATCAGTCTCAGGGACATTCACTGCATTAGGGGTATCCCTTTGGAGGGACACCAATATGATGAATTCATTCCGCCGATGAGCACCTGGGGGGACAGGTCACGAACCCCCATATTAACGTGGCACCTGCTAGAGCTGGACAAGGAGTCGCTGGGGTCAAGGATTTCCTAAAAGACAATACATACAATGATGGGTTTAGCCTGTTCCTAGAGAGGGATCTGGCAGTCAAGATGCCAGGGAGAGGGAGACGATGTCCAACCACAGCACAGAGGAGCAAGAGAGGATCATATTGGAGGATCACGGAGGTGGGTCACTACTAGTCATGGGGCTACAACATAAACGAGAGTTGGGACCCGAATGTTCAGTATGCCATATTTCTCACTACATTCTTGAGCGGATGGCTCTTTCCGCTAAGGGACGCAAGGATGGGAGTCCATCCAGCGACCCTGTTGATGGTTGGCATCATGGCTTCCAACAAAAGATTCAACCTGGGGATCCCCGTGCTGGCTCGTCTGTATGCTATTTTGGGATGCATCTCGATAGGGGGGTCACCCAGGAGAATCTGTGGCCCCTTCCAGATCTTCTATGGTTGGGTTGTGGCTCATTGTGGTCGATATACCTTCCCGAATGCCATTCGTCCTCCAGGTAATGGTCTGCGACCTTCCCTGTAGAACATTTATGGGGTCATGCAGCTGATGCTCAATGATGAGGGAATAGGGATCAGAATTGGTAATCATTCCAACTTCACTTTTATCCAATTCACCACCCCGACTGTCCAGATGATAGATAATGGGAAAGGTTCACAGGAGTAGGGGGAGTACTTCTAGAGAATCAGAGGCAGGCTTCTTGTGGCCCAGATTGCTGGGAAGATCTTCTGTGAGCCTGACGTGTTGTCCAGGTTCACCAGGCAGTTTGGGTGCCTCCAGCGGATGTTGAAAAGAGTATACAAAGATGTCCGGGAATAAAAGCATCCCTGTGTCCCTAGCCAAAAGTGGATGATGTTCACGACCTATGGCTCCGATGGCGCCATCACCTTTTCTCCCACCGGAGTTTATGCTGGCCTCTTAACCGAGTATGCCGAACATTGGGCCATAGCATACCCTGAGGGTATTTTGTGAAAGAAATTTCAGCAACTCAAGGTCTCCAGTGAGGAACATGGGCTGCGAGAGAGCAGGTAGGGTGTCATTAGAGGGGGGAGGCTGGAAGCACGTTGGACAACGGGGCCTGCATAGGCCGGGACCTCAATAGTGTGGACGTCGCATGTCATGGCCATGCCCTCATCACCTAGAATAGGGTCCCATGGAATGGCCATAGAACTTCTAGGGAAGAAAATAAGATATCTACTTCAACCCTCTCATGACACAATCTTCCATGCGCTATGGTTAGCCTAGATAACCCTGTGGAAGTCGGTGAGTACTGAAGCCATCTGGAAGAAGATAGTGTGAGATGGGATCCAGATGCCAGAAGTCGGGCTTGTCTAGGTTGTTGACAGAGTGATCTTTCATCGACGACATGCATATCTGATGTCCATGGACGCGTACGCACGCCAACAGGGTCGACATGAGGATCCATCTTTCTTGGTGAAAGTGATGCTCGACCAGGAGCATGATCTGGAAAGAATGTCATAAGGGGATGATGACAACAATGATGAGTCGAAGGGCAGAGAGACAGAAGAGGATGCAGAAGGAGAAGATGAAGGAGAAGAGGAGCCCTGAATTTGAAGGGTCTCAACGGGCAACCCACCAAGGGATCCTCTGGGAGATTGGTGAGATCATCGACTCTGACATAGATGTGACTGAGCTACACGAGGTATGATTCAACCTTTATCTATCCTTCTTTTATCCACTCTCCTTTTAAATCCTTAATCCATCCTTCTTTTGTTACCCTGGAGAATATTGGTGCTGATCAAGAGTCTCCTGTCAAAGGATGGGGAGAAACTATGACAACCCTGCTTTTTATTACAACTTAAACATGCTTTATTACATAAAACTTCACTTGATACAACAAAGAAGATCAAGAGGTTTAGTGTCTTTGGGGATTAGGATCATTACATAAAAACTTAAAACATGAAATACAACATCTTTATTGAAAACTTCCTTTACATTACCACTACATTCCCTCGTACTTAGCATTGTATGAGATAACCTGAGGACATGCATAAGAAAAGGGTGAGCTATAAATCCCAGTAAGGGAGTACACATGGAATAACATGAGGAGTACAATACATGTTAGGCAATAGGAATGTCAATAGAGCGTAAGAGAAACATGAACATAAAGGCATGATGAAGCATGATAATCATAACATGGAAATGTGGCAACAACACTTAACATTGAATTAGCATGAGCCATGGATCATTGCACATGGAGCATGAGTAAACCCTCATTGCACATGAAGCACGAGTAAACCCTCATTGAACATGAATTAGCATGAGTCAACACTCATTTCACTTGACGTATCATGATTATATACTTTACCCAATGAATTGGAGTGCTATAAGGGCGCACCCTTCTTAAACATTTCATTTCATTCATAAGTGTGCCACATGGATCATAAAACATGGATTCATAAAACATAATCATTTATTACACGATAAAGGAATGTGGAATTAATACATGAAACTTTATAATCAATAAGTAAATGTGTATAAAGGTGAATACCCTTGATGGAGAAATGGGCATGGTATTCACTACACAATGACATTGGCTTAGAAAATCGGTGTGATTTCGGCAGCGTAACGGCGTGACATAAGAATTCATAAAAATGGTTGATGAGAGAGAAAGGGGTTCCTCATCATATTTACATGTAATGGACAGTAAGGAGGTCATATAGATATATGTCCCAACAATTGAAGAGGAATTTAGATTCATGATACAAAAGTATTGCTTGAATGTAAAAGAGGAGGGAGAAGTTCCTTTCGTAATTTCGGCATAGTAACGGGTGTACATGGGAGGCATTTAATGAGAGAGAAAGGGGTATCACATAATTCAAAAAATAAGAGGACAGTATGGTGGATGTGTGAAACCATACCCCAAAATTCATAATTGAAATTAAATGGGCAATACAACTTAATGAAAATTGACAAAAATGAGAAAGGATGAAAAAAACCCTTACTTGGAAGTGTGCTTCCAAAAGCTAGAGAGAGGCTTGGGAGAGGCTTCTTGGGAGATTGGGGCACCTTGGAAGGATTCTAGAGAGAGTAGGGAAGAGGTTGGACGAACTCCAAGGGATTTTAGTGAGGAGGAAGTGAGAGCTTGGGTGTGTATATATAGGAAAGGTGGGAGAATTCTTTATTATTTAGGTTTGGGACCGCTTATATTAAAATAATCCAAACCACAAACCATCCCATGGTATTTGCCCATGATTTCTGGAAAAGGAAATAGGAAAAAAATATTTTACAAGGCCGAGGTCCAAACTTATTAAAAAATTAGGGTTGCTTATGTGGAGGTGAGTCACACTCCCATGGAAATTAATTTAAAAAGGCAAAGTTTTGAATAAGTCTTGAGGGGTTCATTAATGCTTTGAAAATTAAGTCAAACAAACCCAAAATCACATTATTTTAATGATAAAACATATATTGTCCGAACATAAGGATTATGGTATTTTATTACATCACCATTGGGTCATTATGATGTCATAAAACACATTATATAATTAAATGGTATTTAATTTTTACCCAAAAATTTGACTGTCACAGAAAATTATGAAAAATTCACAGTTGGATAATTTCGACGTCCTGATTCCAGAAATGAAATTTATTTTATCTAAAAAAATTATAAATATGTTAATTTTCACTTTTAAAATAAAAACCAACATTTATCGAAAATTCACGGGTTTTGACAGAAATGGCTTTCAAACCTTAATAAAAAATTTAATTGCATTCATAAATTTATATGATAATTTATATTTAATAAAAATTAATTTAATATTAATAAGAATATTTTATTAAAATATTATTTAATTCAAAAATCCCTTAATTTAATAAAATAGATTTCTTAACTAAATAATAATTAAAAACACCATTTGTACTTTAAAAACTATTTACAATGTATCAAAAATGACTAGAAATTATATTCATTATTATATAAAAAAATAATGTACATGAACATAGTACTACTTATTTGTTACATAACCCCTAAAAACAGCCGCATAAGACCTAAGGGTAAGGTGTGCAATGGTGACAGACTCTTGGGGCGGCTCAGATAACATCGCTCGAGTGGTAATTTCAATCAACATCCACTTTTCCCGTAGACGGTTATGTTCGAGCTTGACATAATGAAGCTCAGCTTGGGCTTGGTCAAGGGCGAAGCCCAAAGACGCCACCTCTTTTCCAAGCTCCGACAAATGGGCTTCGTATGGGGAAATTCTACTGGATGAGGCCATCGCTTCCTTTGTCTGAGTAAAAATTGGGTTCGTTAAAGCCTTACATTTATACTAATCATGTGATCAATGGTCAATGACTATATTAACAACGGTAAAAATTCTTAACATGAAACCAAAGAAGTTGACATCTTATAAAAAACATTTTTCATAAAGAGACATTTAACTGGATCAAGAGGGATTTTCCATTAATGAAACTTTGGGTCGTTACAATATTCCCCCCTTAAGAAATTTCTCCCTCGAAATTTTCCTTTTTCCCACACTAAAACAAATGTGGGTAACTCAGCTTCATCATATCCTCTGACTCCCAAGTCGCTTCTTCAAACTTGTGGTTTCTCCACAAAACCTTGATGAGGGGCATTGTCTTATTTCGTAGAACTTTTTCTCTAAGATCTAAGATCGTCACTGGTTTCTCCTCATAAGAAAGATCATCTTCCAATTGTACCACCTCAAAAGAGAGTACATGTGAAGGGTCTGGTATGTACTTCCTTAATAGGGATACATGAATGAAATCATGCACCTTGGCCAAAGTAGGTGGAAGTGCTAGTCGATAGGCCACATCCCCAACACGATCAAGAATATTGAAGGGGCCGATGTACCTTGGACTTAACTTCCCTTTCTTTCCAAACCTCATGACCTTCTTCCATGGAGATATGCGTAAAAAAACCATGTCTCCAACTTTAAACTCAAGGTCTCTTCGACAATTATCTACATAACTCTTCTGTCGACTCTAGGATGCCTTGATATGCTGGTGAATGGTTTTCACCTTCTCCACCATTTCTTCGACCATTTCTGGTCCAAACAGCTTACGTTCACCGACCGCATCCCAACATTCTGGTGTTCTACACCTTTTCCCATAAAGGGCTTCATATGGTTCCATTTGGATGCTCGAGTGGAAACTGTTACTATAAGAGAACTCAACCAGAGGACGATTTTGATCCCATCCTCCTTTAAAGTCCATTGAGAATGCTCTCAACATATCCTCAAGTGCTTGGATAGTCCGCTCAGATTGGCCATCAGTTTGAGGATGATAGGTCGTACTGAAGTTCAGTTCAGTATTCAGAGCATGTTGAAGACTCTTCCAAAACATAGAGGTGAATCTTGGATCACGGTCATACACAATATATAGTGGTACTCCATGAATCCTTACCACTTTCCTAATATATATCCATGCCAGTTGATCCAATGAGAATTCCTCCTGAATATAAATGAAGTGTGCAATCTTTGTAAGACGATCCATAACAACCCGAATTGCATTGTTGCCTTTGGATGTACTCATAAGTCCGGTGAAAAAGTCCATAGTGATGTTCTCCCATTTCCATTCTGGTATGGGCAATGGTTGCATCATCCCCTTATATTTCTACCTCTCTGCCTTCACTTGCTGACACACCAGGCACTTTGATGTATATTCAGCGATCTCCTTCTTCATATTATCCCACCAAAAGTTTTCTCGGAGATCTCGATACATCTTTGTCCTCCCTGGGTGAATAGAGAAATTTGAACTATGTGCATCATCCAAAAGTTCCTTCTTCAGCTCCGGACATGATGGAACACATAGTCTTTTCCCAAACCGCACAATTCCTTCTTCATTAACATTAAACTCTGAGGATTTCCCCTTTTTGATAGCTTCCACTTTT
Source organism: Viscum album (assembly GCA_963277665.1). Taxonomy (NCBI): domain Eukaryota; kingdom Viridiplantae; phylum Streptophyta; class Magnoliopsida; order Santalales; family Viscaceae; genus Viscum; species Viscum album. The sequence goes on along the minus strand of OY728134.1, from coordinate 594,465,926 downwards.
TCTTGAATTCCCACATCATCCTTTTGAGAATCCTTTATCCTTTCAAAAGAGATGGTTGAGCAATCATTAGTGAAAGGATTGATGATATTCCCTTCTTTATGATTCCCACGTCCATCTTCATCAAGTCTAAGAAGATTGGATCCTTCTCAATTTTCATCATTGATAGAATCACTGGATCCTTTCTACTTAGGGCATCTTCCACCTTGTTCGCTTTCCCAGGGTGGTAATGTATTGAACACTCATAATCCTTGATGATCTCTATCCATCTTCTCTAGCGCATATTAATCTCTTTCTGTGTGAATATATATTTAAGACTCTTGTGGTTAGTATATATCTCACATTTCTCTCCATAGAGATAATTCCGCATGATTTTCAAGGCAAAGATCACCGCCGCCAACTCCAGATCATGCATTGGATAGTTTTGTTCATGGATTTTCAACTGCCTTGAGGCATAGGATATCACTTTATCATTGTGCATCAGCACACAACCTAAGCCCTTCTTTGAGGCATCACTGAATACCACAAAGAGTTTCCCACTTGTGGGTAAAGTGAGCCCGAGAGCAGTGATAATCCTCTTTTTCAACTCCTTGAAGGTTTCTTTGCATTCATCACTCTAAGAAAACTTTACTCCCTTTCGAGTTAGCTTTGTAAGAGGGTTGGAAAATCGTGAGAAATTTCTCTCAAATCGTCGATAATATCCAGCTAACCCCAAGAAGCTATGGATATCTGTTACCGATGTTGGCCTCGACCATCCCTCAATCGCATATGTCTTGGAGGGGTCCACAGATATCCCATTTCTTGTGATTATATGGCCCAAGAATGAGACTTCCTTCAACAAGAACTCACACTTGTTGTACTTTTCGTAGAGCTTCTCCTTGTGCAAAGTCTCTAGTACAGTTCTTAAATGCTCCTCATGGTCCTCCTTGGTTTTGGAGTATATTAGAATATCATCTATAAAGACTACCAAAAATTTATCAAGGTAATCTCTAAAGACTCTATTCATCAAGTCCATGAATATTGCTGGAGCATTGGTGATTCTAAAAGGAATTACTATGAATTCATAGCGCCCATATCATGTATGAAAAACAGTCTTGGGGATATCTTCCTTCTTCACCCTTACTTGATAATACCCTGACCGCAAGTCCACCTTGGAGAAGTATTGTGCTCCACGCAACTGATCGAACAAGTCATCAATTCGTGGGAGTGGATACTTGTTCTTTATCGTGCTTTTGTTAAGTTCACGATAATCGATGCAAAGCCGCATTAACCCATCCTTCTTCTTGACGAAGAGGACTGGTGCACCCCATGGTGAAGCACTTGGGCGTATAAACCCTTTATCCAGATTCTCCTGTAGTTGTTTCTTCAGCTCTTCAAGCTCAACAACATCCATTCTATATGGAGTCTTGGATATTGGTAATTCCCCAGGTATAAGTTCAATTGAGAACTAAACATCTCTTCTAGGAGGAAGACCAGACAGTTCCTCGGGAAACACTTTCGCGAATTCCCTCACAATAGGCATTTCTTCAAGGATGGTTTCTTCTTTGGACTCAATCATCTGAGCCAGATACGCATGCTCATAGGGCAGTAATATCCATTCTTGAGATGATGGATCTAAAGGAGATTCATCTTCCTCCTGACACTTGTAAAGAACCGGGGGTCGATTTTCCATATGGAGTGTGATTTCCCTCTCCCGATGATTTATGTTGGCTCTATATAAGGAAAGCTAATCCATGTCAAGAATTGCATCAAATTCGACCAAAGGGAGTATGACGATGTTCACTAGGAAATTCAATCCACAAATTATAACAGGGGAGGACTTATATTCATGGGATGCAATGGTTGCCCCATTTTCCGTACTCACCGACATCTTTACTTCCATGATTTGTGGTGGTGCTAGGATTGTTCTATTAAACTTTCGAGATATAAAAGAATGCATAGAACCTGAATCAAAAAGTACGTTCGCTATTCTTGAATGAATAACTAGCATTTCTGTCACCACTTCGTTGTCAGGGTTCACTTCAGCAGAAGTTATGGAAAAAGCTCTTCCTTGCTGTCATGGAGGTTGTTGGTTGCCTCCAATAACCCTTGTATTAGGGCACTGATTTGAAAAATGACCCGGTTCTTTTCATTTATAGCATTGAACAATGCGTTGAGGTTCGAACGAAGCGTTCCTCTCCTCGGTCACAGTCGCTGGTCCTCCTTGCCGATAGTTAATAGCTATGTGCCCTTCTCTTCCACACCTGAAGCATTTTCTTGTCCCATTAAAGAAAATTTACAGGGTGCTTCTTTCCGCACTTTTGGAAGGTGGGGTGATGGAACTTCTTAGCGCCGTTGGATTTATCCATCGGACCACCATCATTGAAGTCCACCTTACGCTTCTTGTCCCCATGATACCCCTGTGATTCTCCGATCTCCATTTCAACCTTGCGGGCACATCAGACAATTTCCTCATAGTTGTCGATGTCACGGATCGCTAATTCTTTCTGCAAGCTAGGCTTCATCCCACCAAAGAAGCGGTCAACCTTGCATTTGGGGGTAATGACAAAGCCGGAAGAATATCGTGCAAGCCTTGTGAAGTTTTCCTCGTACACTCCCACAGATTCTTCATCTTTTTTCTTGAGGGAAAGGAAGTCCCTTTCCATCTTAAGACAGAGGGTGCGCGAAAAATATTTATCGAAAAACATCTTCCAGAATTCCTTCCATTCCAAAGCCTCGATCTCCTCCTTAGGATTCATATTTTTTATCAATGTCCACCATTGATCAGATTCACCCTCCATATGATAAGCCTCCAGGAGAACCTTCTCCTGTTCAGAACATTGGAGGATGGAGAATATCTTTTCAATGGATTTTATCCATTGTTCAGCGATCGTGGGATCGGATGATCCACTAAAAGTTGGAGGCCTTTTCCTCATGAAGCTCTCGATAGCGACTTGTTCCTTCTTAGGGGGGTTTGGACGTTCCTCTTGACCCGTGTTTCTATTCAAAACTTGAGTTAGCTGAGAGAGAAGAGTGACAAAGTTCATGATTCCCGCTCCCATTGGATTGAGCATCTCATTAGTACAATCATCACACTGATCTTCACAACGGTTGTTAGCCCGAGTCCTCTTATTACCGGCCATTGGCTGGAATAAAAGGAAAGTTAGGGGTAACACATAAATGATAATCCAAATACAAAAGTTGATGACTTATAAATAATCTTTTATTTCCTTAACCCATGAGTCTATAGGATTCAATCTAGGATTTTCATGATCTACTTTCTAACATATATTCTTAGGGGAATTTTTCCCTAAATAAGGGTTCATACCAAGATTGTGAAATTATCAAAACATATCCCCCGGGAGTGTCATAACCAAGAGTGCAGCAAGGCCCATTATCGTGCACCAGTTCCCATGCGAGTCTAGCTCAAAGCGGTGTTTTCGGGTTTTACCCCTTTGATACATCTGTGCTGGAGCCGCCTCTACCTCCTCGTATCTAGATAGAGATGTATTTTTTTGATAAACCACTTACTTAGTATTTACCATAACTTAGGGATGTTTTTATTATACTTAGTCTTGTATCCAAGGCTTTATTAGGGTTTCCTAGTCCCAAAAATAACTAAACCTATCCTCTGATACCAACTGTGACAACCCTGATTTTTATTACAACTTAAACATGATTTATTACATAAAACTTCACTTGATACAAAAAAGAAGATCGAGAGGTTTAGTGTCATTGGGGCTTAGGATAATTACATAAAAACTTAAAACATGAAATACAATATCTTTATTGAAAACTTGCTTTACATGACCACTACATTCCCTCGTACTTAGCATTGCATGGGATAACCTGAGGACATGCATAAGAAAAGGGTGAGATATAAAGCCCAGTAAGGGAGTACACATGGAATAACATGAGGAGTAAAATACATGTTAGGAAATAGGAATGTCAATAGAGCATAAGAGAAACATGAACATAAAGGCATGATAAAGCATGATAATCATAACATGGAAATGTGGCAACAACACTTAACATTGAATTAGCATGAGCCGTGGCTCATTGCACATGGAGCATGAGTAAACCCTCATTGCACATGAAGCACGAGTAAACCCTCGTTGCACTTGAATTAGAATGAGTAAACAATCATTGCACTTGACGTATCATGATACTATACTTTTCCCAATGCATTGGAGCGCTATAAGGGCACACCCTTCTTAAACATTTCATTTCATGCATAAGTGTGCCACATTGATCATAAAACATGGATTCATAAAACATAATAATTTATTCCACGATAAAGGAATGTAGAATTCATACATTAAACTTTATAATCAATAAGTAAATTTTCATAAAGGTGAATACCATTGATGGAGAAATGGGCATGGTATTCACTACACAATGACATTGGCTTAGAAAATCGGTGTGATTTCGGTAGCGTAACGGCGTGACATAAGAATTCATAAAAATGGTTGATGAGAGAGAAAGGGGTTCCTCATCATATTTACATGTAATGGAAAGTAAGGAGGTCATATAGATACATGTACCAACAATTGAAAAGGAATTTAGATTCATGATACAAATGTATTTCTTGAATGTAAAAGAGGAGGGAGAAGTTCCTTTCGGAATTTCGGCATAGTAACGGGTGTACATGGGAGGCATTTAATGAGAGAGAAAGGGGTCTCCCATCATTCAAACAGTAAGAGGGAAGTATGGGGGAGGTGCTAAACCATACCCCAACATTCATAATTGAAATTAAATGGGCAATACAACTTAAAGAAAATTGACAAAAATGAGAAAGGAAGAAAAAAACCCTTACTTGGATGTGTGCTTCCAAAGGCTAGAGAGAGACTTGTGAGAGGCTTCTTGGGAGCTTGGGGAATCTTGGGAGGATTCTAGAGAGAGTATGGAAGAGGTTGGACGAACTCCAAGGGATTTTAGTGAGGAGGAAGTTGGATCTTGGGTGGGTTTATATATGAAAGGTGAGAGAATTCTTTATTATTTAGGTTTCGGACCCCTTATATTAAAATAATCCAAACCACAAACCATCCAATGGTATTTGCCCATGGTTTCTGGAAAAGGAAAGAGGAAAAAAATATTTTACAAGTCCAAGTTCCGAACTTATTAAAAAATTAGGGTTGCTTATGTGGAGGTGAGCCACACTCTCATGGAAATTAATTTAAAAAGGCAAAGTGTTGAATAAGTCTTGAGCGGTTCATTAATGCTTTGAAAAGTAAGTCAAACAAACCCAAAATCAAATTATTTTAATTATAAAACATATATTGGACGAACATAAGGATTATGGTATTTTATTACATCACCATTGGGTCATTATGATGTCATAAAACACATTATATAATTAAATGGTATTTAATTTTTACCCAAAAATTTGACTGTCTCAGAAAATTATGAAAAATTCACCGTTGGATAATTTCGACGTCATGATTCCAGAAATGACATTTATTTTATCTAAAAACGTTCTAAATATGTTAATCTTCACTTTTAAAATAAAAACCAACATTTATCGAAAATTCACGGGTTTTGACAGAAATGGCTTTCAAACCTTAATAAAAATTTTAATTGCATTCATAAATTTATATGATCATTTATATTTAATAAAAATTAATTTAATATTAATAATAATATTTTATTAAAATAATATTTAATTCAAAAATCCCTTTATTTAATAAAATATATTTCTTAATTAAATAATAATTAAAAACACCATTTGTACTTTAAAAACTATTTACAATGTATCAAAAATGACTAGAAATTATATTCATTATTATATACATAAATAATGTACATGAACATAGTACTACTTATTTATTACATAACCTCTTAAAACAATCGCATAAGACCTAAGGGTAAGGTGTGCAATGGTGACAGACTCTTGGGGCGGCTCAGATAACATCGCTCGAGTGGTAATTTCAATCAACTTACACTTTTCCCGTAGACGGTCACGTTCGAGCTTGACATAATGAATCTCATCTTGGGATTGGTCAAGGGCAAAGCCAAAAGATTCCACCTCTTTTCCGAGCTCCGAAAAATGGGCTTCCTATGGGGAAATTCTACTGGACGAGGCCATCGCTTCCTTTGTCTGAGTACAAATTGGGTTCGTCAAAGCCTTACAATTATAATAATCATGTGATCACTGTTTAACGGCTATATTAACAATGGTCAAAATTCATAACATAAAACCAAATAAGATGACATCTTATAAAAAAAAATTTCATAAAGAGACATTTAACTGGATCAAGAGGGATTTTCCATTAATGAAACTTTGGGTCGTTACAGAAATGCCAATGGAATAAGTTGGGGCACTGACGCTCATTATCTAACTGATGAGCATCGAAGGACCCCCCCCCCCACGACATCTCCTGTAGCAGCTAGGACACTAGAGGCTGGATCCTTGGGTTTCTTTAAGTTCCTTGCTTCACTATTGGTACCTACCATTAGAGGACTCAATTGATTAGGGTGCTCCTTGTCTGTATAGTGATCACAACATTGGAGGCTCATCGGGATACTGAGCCCGGACCATCCAGGAGAGAATCAATGGAAAACGTACCTCCTTATCCTGGAAATGCCTCCCAAATTGAGTCGACCCCGACACTTGGTGAGCAGAGAGCGGTGGACATCAGTGGCGATGTTGTCGGGGCAGGGCCGATAGTTGACGAAGGTACAACCAGGGTCATGGAGAGAGATGGAGGTCACTCAGACACTGAAGAGCCTACCCCCTTGGGAGGAATCTATGAAGAAGACCCCGTTTCTAGCCTGTTGGCTGTCTTTTCTATCTGTCGGCCCACTGATCCTGAGGAAATTGTGGATTCGGACTCAGAAGCAGCTGATGAGAGCCGGATGATGCGACAAAAGGGGTCGAAGTGCATCAGGTGTTTTCTTAGTCAGCCTTAGACGGAATGGATGAAGTGGATGGGATCACTCCATAACTAGTTGTGTTTCTTGTGTGCTAGATGTGAAGATGATCAATGCCTTCACTCGATGGTTCATGATTACATGGATTAGAAGGTGTGTGAAAGAAACCGGTGCTCCGTGGTCACCCAGTTTTGGGAGAAGTCAGGGAGTACCAGAGCATTCATGAAGGAGGATCAGGAGGTTCAATTCCTCGAAGAAAAAGAAAAAAGAAAAGGCGATACTCATCGTAAACTGTTCTGAGCTTGTGGAGAAGTTGAGGGCCCAGCTGGCAGATGCCCAAGAGAAACTAGAGGAAGCGAGTCACTAGATGTCTGAGTTCCAAACTGAACAGGCATGGGCACGGGAAAGGGTCAGGGAATTGTGCTTCGTGGCCGCTGATGAAGAGATAGTCCTCAGGGGGCAGGAAGCATCCCTGGAAGCCACCAGCCAAAAGGTAGTGGCATTGGAAAGATCCATCCAAGAAGGCGACCCTTAAGGGCCCTGTTTTGGTCGAACCCATAAAATTATTTCACCTTACTGCTTCTTATTTTGAACTGTATGTATGGAAAAATTTATTTACTTCTCCCTTTGGTTTGACGCACTCAACTATAATCCCAAAATAAATAACAATCCATTCCTAAGCTCACGTGGGTCATACCCGATGTGAGAAACAAGGGATGCTAGTATTATTACTTCGTTTGATCGTGGGAGCGTCAACCAAGCTTCGAGCATTCGAGATTCACATCTGGATTTCCTAGGTGAAGAGGGAGGCCCAACCAATGGAAGAGGACCTCATACCGATTTATGTATCATCTTCTGAATGTGCTCTAGCGCACGAGTAGGGAAATTCCAGGGGCATTGGAATCAGTCCGAACATAGGGTAATGAAAAAAATGTGAATCACATTACCCAAATTCAGAACACTATGGGAGGGGCATGGAAATAAAGGATAATTGTTTACCGTGTTTGAAACACAGCATCCCTATCGCCTTAGCCTGAAATGGGGACAACAAATGAGGTTCGACCATTGATCACGTTCGCAACACAGGACTTAACTCAAATGTTGTCCATCAGTTTTTCAGAACGTAGGCCTAGGACAGTAGGTGGACTGTAGGTCGAGCATCTATACTGTTAGGAGGTCTCTTCAGACGTGAAAGAGGATGAAGGTCTGAATAAAGCGGCATGAAAACTGTGGAAATAAGTGGTGGTTTTTTCGAACAAAATCCAACACTCCTGAAATTATGCCACCATGGTGGAAGAACATTAGGTGAACACGTTAATATGATCATGGATAGTCCCTAAGTTTATACAAAACCTCTCTGGTGAGGGAATTGTCGCTTCCCAATGTCATTATAGGGCATCCCGAACTTGTTCAGGGAAAATGCTACAGTTACACAACTCCCTGAGGGGTCAGGCCAAGGGGATGACGGTGAGAACGGATGGGATTTGTGATTCCCGGGGCTGGACCGAAATGAAATGTCCGGGCATTTCTATCTATCTCATAAGGATGGGAATCAAGCCACATGATGTTCTGGAAATGGTATTAGTTTAAGGTTATAGAACTCATACCAAGGATCCGTAAGGAATGCAAGGGGCACATGGTAAGGGGATTATGAAATCTAAATTGAATGAGGACATAAGTCCAGATTACCATGTGTTCCTTGGGAAAGTGTTTAGGTCAAAGGACCGAACACAAACGTTAGGTTGGGCCAGTGGGGTAGTGCCCAGAAGTTCCAACATATCTCATGAGAATGAGAATCAAGCCATACATAGTTATGATGGGTAGCACAGTAAGGTACCAGTGGAAAAGATGAAAGGGGCATGCGGGTCTTGTCCTCGCACCAAAAGAAGCGGTATTTGATGTATCTTGTTTTTACTTTAAGGAGAATGGTTTTTTGTGAAGTGACTGGCCTAGGGTAGAAATTCCCAGCATCACCACAAGGATCAAGCTGTAAACAGGCGTTGAAAAATTTTATGTTGGATGACTGATACCTAACGTTATGTCCCCTATGATGAGGTCATCACAATGCAGTTCCAATTTTCATCATGTGGCCGGGTTGATATCATCATAGTTTAAGGTCATATGATTAGACCATACAACACAATTTAAAGTCAAATGGATTGGACATGAAGGAATGTGCATGCCACGATAAATAATACCCAACATGAATGAAGACAGGGTCCACATCATCACCATGCATAACTCCGGGAAAGGTCCCTCGAGTGAAGAGGCCAGCGAGGATCAAAGGATAAGGGGCAGGAGAAGCTAGCTTCCTGTTGAGCTAGACCTGGAAACGCGATGTCCGAGTGATACCACGTATCCTATAAGGATGAGGACCAAACCATAAATATCTCTTAGAGAATATCTTAGTTTATGGTCTTAGAGCTCAGACCGTGGGAGCCCCAAAGGACACCGTACTACTGGTTTGTCCCCCTAACGTGTGGGGTGCATTGAGGGATAGTGCCAAGAGTGTCAAAATTCCACCTGTACATGATGGGTTGGAATCATAATGTGAATCATGTAACCAAAATTCAACGCCTGAAGGGGATAGTGTGGCGATGAAGGATTACTACTGACCATGTTTGAAACAAATCATCTTGTCGCGTTAGCATGAAAATAGGGACAAACAAAGGATCATCGACCGTTGACCATGTTCGTAATGTGGGATTTGTATCAATTTTCTTTTTGAAACCCTCAGGGGTGTTGTCCCATAATGGTTGGAGAGCCCTTAGGCCTAGTATCAATGCCATTTTGGGGGACCCTATGGGTGTGAAAGATAATGGGGGGGGGGCAAATGAAGGGGAACACGAAGCTTAAAAAGTGGAAGGAACTTGCCCTTGTTGAATTTGACACTCCAGGTCCTAGACCAGAGTACTCTTGAACACATCAGCGAACCACTGTAAAGGGTCGAGGGGCTCAACTTGGGAGCAGCCAATTCACCCAGATGAGTATAGAACAAAGAGATGGAAAACTCCCATGAGAAAATGGGGATGCGGTATGGTTGCCCCAAACCCAATGTGAAGGAGGGAATAACCCTATACCACACCTATATATCCCTCTCATGGAGAGGAACAGACCAAGGGGCCTAGGTGACCAGAATATCTCTAAGAGATGGGGATGGAATCAAAATATAAATTTTCAGGCGGTCCTAAGTATCCTACAAATATGGGAATCAAGCCACATGTAGTTCTTGAAGGTGCAGTTTAACGTCATGCAGGACTGACGTGCAGTTTAAGGTCATGAAGGACCATAAAATTTAAAGTCATTATGGACTGGTTTGTAGTTTAGGGTCATGCAGGATCAAATGTAGTTTAAGTTCATGCAGGACCATGTAGTTTATGGTCGTGCAGGGCCATTAGGGTCAAGAAAAGTATTGCTTGAGGAACTTAGCATTGGTGGGAGGAGTTAGACGCTCACCATCCATGGTCACCAGGGAGTATGCTTCATTGGGATAAACCTTATGAACAATGAAAGGTCCTTCCCATTTGGCCTCCAACATGGGTGGTTTTCTACCAGGTATCGTTGGTGTCCTCAGAGCCTACACCAAGTTGCCTTGCATGAAACAGCGGAGGCAAACCTTCTTGTTTAAGGCTCGAGCCATCCTACTCTGATGCCTTTCTAGGTTGTGCAGGGCATGAAGCATATTCTCATCAAGTGCTTCCAATTCAACTAGATGGATTTTGGCCACTCTATTTGGTGCTTTCTAGTCATTTACCATTGTGAGCAATGAGGGAAACTGAATCTTGATGGTCAGGACGACCTCAATTCAGTATACCAGAGAATATGGGGTCACCTGGGTGGAATTACGAGTCATCACCCAATAGGGCCAGAGGGTGTTGGGGAGATTATCCAGCCAACTATTCTTGTTCTGACCAACCATTTTTTAAAGAATGTTAAAGAGGGTTTTATTGAACTCCTCGATCTTCCCATTTGCCTACCCGTGATAGAGGGAGGTATGGTTAGAGTGGATGTTGTACTAGTCGTACAACTTTTTCAACTCGACTGCTCGGATGTTGGTGCCATTATCAGGGAGGATAGCTTGAGGAACCCCAAACTGATGGATGATATTGGAATTCATGAAGCCAACAATAGAACGAGCCTTGACTTTCTAGAGCGGAATTTCCTCTACCCACTTGGAAAAGAAATCCGTAGCGGTCAGAATGAACCGGAATAGACGAGTCGTTGCCAGTGGGTATGGTCCTATGACATCTAATCCCAAGACTTCAAAGGTCCAAGAGTACTTGGTAGTGTGGATAATCTCTAGTGGTTGATGCACAATGTTAGCATGAACTTCGAACGCATGGAACCTCTTGATGAACTCGATGAAGTCGTGGATCATGGAGGGAAAAAATACCCTAATCTCTAGATCGGGTGAGACAGTTTTGGACCAACCTGATGGGCACTATAGTAACTTGTGTGAACCTCTTGCATGACCTGTGGAATCTCAACCCCGTGAATGCAACAGAGTAGAACACCATCAAAACCTCACTTATAGAGGATCTCCTCAAGACTGGGACCACTCTAGAGGGTTAACTGTAGCGTACTGTGTCAGATTTTCTCACGCTCAGCCCAATCTAACGGGATATTACCCTGTTGGAGGTATTCAACCAAGGGTGTCATCCAATCAGAAATCATTTAGATCACTACATCTGGACGACCCAGGGGTCCTAACGCGGAGGCGTCGATGGTAAGATGGATTACCTATGGGCCATCACCGTCATTCAGGGTAACAGGAGCTATGAATCTCTGATGTGATATGTGGATAATCAAATCATCTTGTTCGGGATCTACAAGTGATGCAACTAAGCTAGCCAAAGAATCTGCCCGACCATTCTGTGACTGAGGGACATGGGTAACCTCTGGCCGAGAAGGGTACTGTGCCATTAGCTGAGGGTACACTCCAACAATGGTATGAGCTCTGGCTTCCTAATATCATAGCCGATGTCGACCTTCTTGATGACTAGATCAGAGTCCATTTCACATGAAAATGGGGAACATCGATCTCAAGGGCCAGCTCGAGGTCAGTAATGAGGGCCTGATACTCCGCCTCATTATTGGTGCAGTCTTCTGATAACAGGATCGAGTATGGAATAACGGCTTGCTCCAAGTTAATGAAGATGATACCCATACCCACTCTATTGAGCCTAGGATCACTGAGCCTCTTACCGGTGGGGCTCCGGGAGGCACGATCAAAGTGCATCTGCCAACACGGAATATCATGATCTACCGAGAGGATTGCTTCATCGGGAAAATCCAGGTCCAGGGACTGGTCCGTGGGGGTTGGATAAGAAGCTAGAAAGTCTACCAATTCCTGTCCCTTGATATCCTTCTAAGGCACGAACCTGATGTCAAACTTCTGGAGGATTACCACCCACCGCGCTAGTCGGACAGTCAACATGGGATGACCTAGGATGTAGTTCAACGGGTCTACTCGATAGACCAGATGTACCTCATGGTGCTGCAGGTAATGTCGCAATTTCTGTAAGGCAAACATGAGCGCAAGGCAGCTCTTCTCGATGGGGGAGTACCTGGTCTCTGTATCAAGGAGCATGCGGCTGAGGTAGTAGAGGTTGTTCTCTGTCCCCTCATTGTTTTTCTGGGCGAGAAGGGCGCCAAGGGACCATTCTAGGTCAGTGACATAGAGGACCAGTGGCTTCCCGGAAATAGGTGGCATCAAGAATGGAGGCTAGAGAAAATATTTCATGATTTCCTCGAAGGCAGTATGGCACTCCTTGTCCCACTCAAAAGTGGTACCCTTCTTCATAAGCCGAGAAAAGGGCTTACACTTTCCATCAAAATTCGCAATGAATCGGCGTATGTAGTCCAAGTGGCCTTGGAAGCCTCGAAGATACTGAATATTGCTCGGGGGAGGTGTCTAGACAATGGCGTTGATCTTTTCTGAGTCGATCTTGATGCCTCGGTACCTGACAAAAAAGACAAGAATCTTCCTGGAGGTGACCCAGAAGACACACTTCAACAGGTTTATATTCAAGTGACAGGAATGGTGGAAGACGAACACTTTGTCATGGTCCTTGAGATAGTCCTAGCACTGGCAAGATTTGACCACCATATCGTCCACATAGAATTCTACCAGTGACTTGAGGATTGGCTTGAATATGCGGTGCATGGACCACTGATAGGTGGCACCTTCATTCTTCAGGCTGAAGGGCATGACCTGGTAATATAAAGTACCTTGGGGTGACCTAAAAGTGGCAGACTCTTTATCCTCGGGAGCCATCCAGATCTGATTATATCTAGAGTAACCATCCATGATGGAGAGGGCTTGGGACCCAGCCAAAGCATCGATCAACAATTCTGTCACTGGAAGGGTAAAATCATCCTTTGGACAGTGACGATTGAGATCACGAAAGTCGATAAAGATCCTAATCTATATGTTCTTCTTCCTGATTGGTACTATCTTGGCTAGCCACTTGGGGTACTGGACCTCCTTAACGAAGTTGTCTATGATGATCTTGTCAAATTTGGCCTCGACGATGGCACCATGAGAAGGTTTCATCTTTCTGGGAGGCTGTTTGAACCCACAATGATTTTCCAGAAGACCGAGGTTGTGGATGGCTACCTGAGGATCTAGTCTTGGAATCTCATCGTAACAACAGTAGAATACATCAAGGTACTGTTTAAGGAAGACTATGTACCACTGATGCTCCTCAGGGGACATAGAGGCACCGATCAATGTGGGTCTCAGGCCTACCTCGCTTCTGAGGTTCACCTGTACCAACTCATCGACCATGGAAGAGACGCCTTCTTGAAAGGAGGGGGGGTCATCCCATACATACTCTTCTCCACTTATAGAGGGATATTCTATGGGGGAAGTTTCTTATGAGTTACCAGACCCCGATGGGAGGCTGGTACCGGCTTGAGCAGGAGTGGTTATTGCATCAGGGAACTCTGGCACTGCTGAGACCATAGCAATGAAGGCTATCGATCCGATCCCATCTGGTCTCCGGTCCAAGGGGCTACACTTTATAATATAAAATTAGTGGTGTCGCGTCATCCAGAGCCATCTTATTCTATCCTAGTGAAACAGAAAAGTATGACGTACTACTATTTCCATGAGCCGGACGACCCGATACCTAATGGGAGTGGGGGGCTCTGGGATTACTAAGGCCTGATTCGTATAAGAATACAAAGTGATCTTCTGACGCCGCATGGATTTGGGAGAATGGTTCCCCCTTGTCCTAGAAATGAAAAAACATTGCCCCATATTGGGGGTAGTGTCCTCCAACCGATGGATCAAGAAGATGTAGGCATCATTTAGGCCTACCTAAGGGTTAGTTGTGACCGTGGTAGGATCAACTTCACATTCCTGGACTTGTTTATCCTTGCTCTTGTATTAGTCAATGTCCGAATAGCAAGCTTCATAAGAGGCGAAGGGAGATGCATCACCTTGGAGTATGCCTACTCGACCATTAATTAAGTACTTGAGGCATTAGTGATACGATGAGGGGACCGCTGCGTGAAGGTGGATCCATGGTCTACCCATCCGTGCATTGCACGTGGTGTCCTGGGAGACAACCATAAACTCGGTGCCGTCAAATAAGCCACCGAACTGTGTCTTCAAATGGATCTTGCCGACCGGGGTCTTCTCTATCCTATCGTATCCCTGGATTCTTCAATCGGAGGGAGTCAGGTCACCTTCGGATAACCCTATCTTCCACAGTGTCCATGTCGAGATAAGGTTAATCCCTGATCCGGTGTCAATGAGAAAACGATGAACCTCCATGCCATTGAATTTGCTGGGGATATACATCGGGCGGATGTTCCCCTGTATGGGGGAGCCTTCATACTCTCCATAGAACAAGATGATCGCCTAGCTTTCGGCATCCTCAACTGTTTCAGCATGAAAATCCTCTGCAGTTTCTACCTTTGTCTCAAACTAGAGGGGGATCCTTAAAGCCTCAACATGGGACTCACGCATATCTGGCAATAGGTGAAGGTCTTCAAGGATGGAAATCCTAGATGTAATGCCAACGAGGTTCTTTATAACATCATACTTCTACGCCAGGTGCGAACTTCTGCTTGCGGGAAGCCGCTATTTGATAGAAGGCATAGCGGGCCCTACCGGCTGGACCGGCGGCTGACTGGTACTAGGTATAACCCACTACTCATTAGTCGAAGCTCAGAGAGTAGCTTCCGAATGAGGACCGAGAGAATGAGATCAGCCTTTAGTGGGGAGAAGCTGGTCGCGGCACAATTGAAGTTGTTCTACCTGATCCAGTAGCACAAGCTGTGGTAGAGGTGGGCCTGTCGACACCGGATGAAGAGGCTGCATGTGCTGAGTTCTACGATGGGCCTACTGTCTGGTCTTAGTGGCATGCACAGCCTGACTGGAGGTTCCAACTGACGTTCCTAGATGACACATATGGTTGTGGCTCCTCCAACATTGGCGTTGTCTAGGGACATTGGGGAGGTTCGCCTGGCACTCCCCCTCATCGGGAGTCATATAGGGGTTTACCAACTCGACGGTGTTAACCGAAGCATACCCTTGACTGTCACTTGAAGAATCATCCACTACCGGGCAGGTTATGGGGGAATCCCCATCTCCAGGGGCATAAATTCACCAAGAGTGCGGGACGATGAGGGCATTGGTGGGGTACATTTCTTTTTCTTGCACTATCGGTGCTTGCTATTCTGGGAAGAGGCCGGCTGAGATGATGATACAGAAGTGGTAGTCGTAGATTATGAAGTCTCCAGTTGATTCAGGCGTGCACGGATAATTCCATGGGCATGGGAAACCATTTTGTGGGCCATTCAGTCACTATAATTTTGAGACCCATAGTCATAAACCTTCTGCCACTCGCCTTTGCTGCCGCTACTGCTATCTGTCATTACAAAGAAACCCACCACTTATGTCGGGGTCGGGCCCAACTGGACTATGTTGTTGTCAATCTGGTCTTGGAGCCAGTCCTTGAACACATATCATTCCCTGAGGGTGTGCCCCAGGATCCGGTAATAAGGGTAGTAGTTGGGGTGATTAGTGGGATTCGACTCCTCTGGCTTTCTACACTCCGGAAAGCGTAAAATTCCCTTCTCTAAGGTGCTACGAAAGTAACTGGGGACCTGAGCCTCATTGAACGAGTAGGTATGATTTCTTCTGTCCGGAAAGGGGGCTCTAGGAGCTTGGACTTGACGAGGGGCCAGAGGGGCCTGCTGAGGAGGTGGAACTTGATTATCTCTCCTAGGCGGTGGCAGCACATTCTGCGGGGGAGATTGCTGATTCTGAGGATGCTGTTGAGCCGGAAGCTGTTCCCGTGGTGGAGGACCTCTGTGGGGCTATGGAACTGGCTCCAATGGTAGCAATTCTATCTGGTTGGGGGCCTCTATCTGGGCCACCATGGTGGGATCAACTCTAGAAGCCCTCCTTGCTGGGATTGCAAGGGGTTGAGGGCGTGCCTGGCTGGCCTGTTGCAGGTCTTCTTTGAGTCACATGGCCTTATCTGAGAAGTCTCGGAACCCACCGGGATAGTTCTGAGTGATTGGGGAGGGAACCAGCTCCGTCTTGACATTATCCACACACATCGTCAGTAATTGTTCCTGATTTAGTAGCATGTCAAGGGAGTATGTGAGCCCCTTCCATTGGGTGATAAAGTCCACGACTCGCTCATCAGGCCTTTGTTTTCACTTGAAGAGGTCTGTGATGCTCGTTTTTTGGGCGATAGAGCTGAACTGGTAGAGGAATTTCCTGCGAAGGCCCTCCCAACTGGTCATAGATCCGATGGGAAACTGGTTGTACCAGACGAATGTTGGCCCTTCCAGTGTCTGAAAAAACAGCAGAGCATGGTGGCCTCCTGTTGCACTGGAGTCCCTAGCATAGGCCTACACCTTGAGTTAAAGTGGGCCAGGTGATGTGGCAGGTCCCCCGTCCTATTAAAGGGGGAGAAGGTGGGATTCCCGAAACTCTGAGGTTCTGGTATGTCATCCACCCATGCCGGGTATGGCTTGCCATCAGGTGGGATTTCCACCTGTTGCGTTTCCAATGCCTCAATGTGGGTGATGAGTGCCGACATTGGATCATATGGATAGGGGTCCCTATGTTGATGGGGATCCCTAACCACGATCTTGTTGCTGGGTTCTTCAATGTGGTAGACAATCTTAGCGGCTCGTGGAGCAACTGGTAGAGAGACCCTTGGGGCGGTCGGGGGATCCCAAGCGGGGTTCCTTAGATTTTCGCGCCATTCGGGAGAGTTTGGAGATAAATACAGTGCCCTCTTGCCATGAGCTCTGGATTCCGCCCTATCAGCGAGAGTGGCATGATTAGGGTGGCCTGGGGGCTGCTCGCCAAGGGGAAGCTGTTCCGGCCCCTGCTGCCCTGGCCCTGGATCACCTTAGTCGAGTCGTCGTTCTGCAACACATTCAGCCAAGAGTTTTTTGACCAACCTTTTCTACTGAGAATGTTCCCAGTGCAATGTGGCTTTCTTGGGGTCCTCCTCCGTCTTCTACACTGAAGCGGATGGGTCAGAGTGCTTGACAGCTCCGGCGTTCTTTTTTCCCTTACCGTGGTTCTGGCTCAGAACTAGTGCCTCGGTGGGTAGAGGGAGACCTAGGAGGTTCCTCTGCTAAAGAGTAACCCTCCCTGATGGGTCCAGTTGTGGTGGAATGTCCTCCAGGAAGATGTTCCCATCCAGATGTTCCCGCTCATTTTCCCCTCCCGACAGATCAGACATATTGACCGTAACTCTTCTCGGGGGGCATGTCTTCATTGTCGCCTAGAGAGACGGGCTGCCGGGGAATTGCACTGAAGAGGAGGGTAGTGTACTTCCCCCAGCCACACACTTGCACCTAGGGGTAGCATCCTTAATAAATTTGCGGAGCACTTGGAAAATCTGAATGCACTGCTATTGGAGGGCCCTGTGGTGACTAGGTGACTCAGGGTGCTGGACCATGGGGAGCGCAGCCAGATAAACCAGACGAAATTGTTCGCTGATGTCTTCAAGGTGCACTTGGCTCCTAGGATAAGACACCTGATGGTGGTGGAGACGGAAGTGAGTCGCCCTGAGGGTATGGAGGAATCATTCAAACTCCTCCATGGTGAGCGATTCCGGCACACAAAAATGTGGTCCTGTGATCAGCCAAAACTTCTTAGGGAACTGGTCTGCTGGGAGGATGGTCCAGAATCTCCTGGGCTCAGATTTAGGGTTTGGCCCTTGATTTACTCACTTATCAACAGGGGGTGGCTGAAGAACTGGTAGCAGTTCCGAAGCAGACCGCTGGGACGACATGATGGTTGGCGGAGAATATGGTGAGCGGGCTGTCTGGCCGCCAAATCTTGGGCTGTTCTCGGAGGATCATAGTGACCTGGCCGCTATATCACGATAGGATGAACCGGAGACCAGAGCTCCTGACACAGCATTGGAATCTACCAAGGGTGGGCTACGTCGCGGCTCTTTCTCCATTGACCCCCAAAATAGCTCTTCATGGTCTCTAGTCGAGACAGAGGGTGCTTCCAGAGATGATGGTGGCGACTGCATGGTCGGTCCCTGGAGACATGAAAAGTTATCATCCTTCTGAATATAACATCATAGGGAGATTGGGATCCTATGCATCTCGCATTTCGGGAGTACGAGGCTGACGCGCCTCATTCCTGCCCCATCCTTTGACTCAGAGGACTGAGGGGAGAGCTTCAGTACTGAGTCGTACTCCGCCTCAAAGTCCGAGATAGGAATTGGTCTGATTCATGTCTGGCCTTCCCCAGAATTTCTCTTGCGGTGTCGATGACCCTCCTTCCTGCCCCTAGGTGGCTCCTTGGGATAAGGCTGATTTCCGACATGGGGTTCACTGGCCGCACTAGTGCTGGGGCGGAGAGGGTTTCCACCCGAGGAATCCGGGGTGCAAGGAGAATCATGACAAATGTCGAAAGGTACACGAGGAGGACCTCTGTTCTGGTGGGTGATGGGACATGAAATGTCTCCATACATGCAGTCTTTAGTAGGGGGAGTGACCCCGTACACAGTGTAGTGAGCGCGGGAGAGACCCCCATATGGAGTGTTGTTTTCACGGGGGAGACCCTCTCTTGGGTTGAAGGTGGAAAGGGGAATACCTCCAAGATTAGGTTGGGATTAGGGAGGAACCACACATTCCGTAGTGGCGGCATAGAGTGAGCCTTTTCATGGGAGGAATTGTTGCAGATTGGTCCGAAGTGTCCATCGCCTGTGTCGGTGACCGAGAGAGTCGACCCAGCCTGCCCGTGGGGCGGTTGGGGCCTCGATCCTGGTCGGGCGTATAACTTCCCCTGCTCAACATATGCAGGGTGTTGGGGATATGAGTCAGCGGTTTCTCGGGCCCCAGTATTAGCTGATGCTGATTCCCCATGGAGGGAGTCCTCTTCCATTTGCACCCAACGCTTGCACCGGGGGGCTAGATGAACTAGAGTTGGGGGTGTAGGTGCATGGCTTACCTGATCCTTGGCTTGGGGAACCGGGCGGCGGTGCTGAAACAGCCTGGTGGGGGACCTTTCCAAGATCCCTTGAAGTGGGACTCTGATCAGGCCGACCACGGTATCCCCTACCTCATTGGTGTAGAGTAGGTAATTTTCAAGGCGTTCCGGGGCCAAGCTCCCAAAACTATTGAATGTTGGGGTGGGGAGGAGCGGCCCCCTGCGTAGCCCTTGGGGGCAGCGTTGAAGGCGAGGCACGACCACCTCAAGATCTAGGAGAGCCATATCCTTGGTGGGGATGATCCCCTCCTCCTTGTAGCTATGTACAAGGTCATTAATTACCCTTTTCTGGATAATTTACGATTGGGAGAGAAGACGTGGGCACCCAGAAGTCGTGGCAGTAGAGGCCGTCATGGAAGAGGCAGAACCGCACGGGGTAGCCAGGTCGATATTTCCCCTGCCCCTATGCTAGTGGGCAGGTGATCGAGCTCCAGATGCAACAACTTTGTTCATGAAAGCAGGGAAATGAACTCATTAATACTGCTAGGAAAGGAAATTGACAACTGGTGCCTTAGAACCATTCTGTCTTCAATGGCCGGTAAGAAGGACCCACGCTGAAAACGTCGTAGAACGGAATTCTCAACGTCCTGACTATCCCAACTTCTGGCGAGTTTATGTCAGGCCTTCTTGGTGGGACCTGATACTGGATGATGGGGTCAGATGACATGCTAAACCAATGATTCCTCGAATGCTACTTGCCTCCATGCTGAGTAGAAGACCTTCACGTCGGGTTTACCATTTATGTTTCCGACACTTTCGCCCGGGCGCGTGCATCCGTCACGTAGAGGACGCACAGCTGTTACCCCGCATTCCCTCTTTCCAAAGGCAGGAGGCATCCACTACTTATTCAGGGACGTCTGATCCTTGATCAAAATGGGATGATGGGATGTCAGTTCATCCTTCTGTGGATTCTTCCTCGGATCTCGTCACCTAGTCCGGGTCTCCCTTATATAATTAAGACATTGTTTGTGAAACTCTTCCAGGGGCCATATCTTCATGGACACTATTTAATTATGCTACTTCTGTTAGGACATTTCAAGGGGTCAGGTTAGGACATCAACCTTCGGTTAGGAGAGTAGTCACGTTGGGCATCATTCGCGCCTCTGGATACTGGGGTATTGGAATGTCTATCTTATATCCCTTATTATAGGGCTTCTCGAGGGTGCGGAATCCCGAGGCATCCCACATCAAATGCGGGGAATCATATGCCATGGGCATGTATCTAAGGTTTTCCTTAGCTTCCTATGTTTAACACAGGGTATGCCGCAAGTTTAACATCTATCAGAGACAGATCGGACAGATCAGAACACTAATTAGAGTGGATAAGATGGAGAAACCCCCTAGAGGGAACACTGATACTGGGGCCAACACATGGGTGGCTTCTCGAATTCTACTAGTGGGAATATGGAATGGGGTGGCATGATTCCATTCGGATGTGGCGTCCCTGGTGAGAACCAGGATGGATGATGGAAGGTTGAAATGCAGTAGAGGGAAAATAAGATGGAACCATCATGAAGGTGATGATGGTTTTGGGATTGATCCTCGAAGAGACTTCCTATATATGCTCGTGGCAGGGAATCAAAGTCTGCGTAGTTCAATGAAACGATGGGACACCTCAGGAGGCGACTCGTGAGAATGGACGCATGGATGGGACCCAGAAGAAGTGGAACCACCAGGTTGGCGCATGAGCTTCCCAAGACACATAATCTTGAGGGAGAGATCAGGATGAGACATGAGTTATGGGCTTGAGCCTCATGGAGGATTCCCACATATCCCCGTGGTGGGGAATCAAAGACCAAGTAGTCGATATGGAGAATGCGGGATGGGGGAGAACCGATGTGAAGAGGGTCTGAATGACCGATTGGTGGGGTTGAACCTCATGGAGGCTTCCTACGTACCATGCCTTGAAATGGATCAAAGACCATGTAGTTCAGATTGAAAGGGGATTACACTCTAAGGCAGCCCAAGGTGTTGGGGTCGGTTAACCGACGTGAATAGGGACCTAGGGTCGAGGTGGATGGTGGGCTTGAACCTCATGGAGGCTTCCTACATACCACGCCAAGACATGGATCAAAGTCCACGTAGTTCGGGATGGGTTGAGGCTTACACTCTGAGGTGACCCAATGTGTTAGGGCTTGAACCAACGTAAATAGGGACCTAGGGTCCAGGTGGATAGTGGGATTGAACCTAGTGGAGGCTTCCTACGTACCATGCCTTGACATGGATCAAAGTCCCCGTAGTTCGGGATGGGTTGGGGCTTACACTCTGAGGCGGACCAAGGTATTGGGGTTTGAACCTCATGGAGGCTTCCTACGTACAATACCTTAACAAGGATCAAAGTCCTCGTAGTTCGGGATGGGTTGGGGCTTACACTCTGAGGCGGCCCAAGGTGTTTTTCATGGTTGGTGCTCACTCTAATCCCACGTGAGTCATGCTCAGTGTGAGAAAAAAGAGATAGTAGAGACCTGATGATCACGTCGCAAAAGGTGTGTCCGTGGGAAGTGAAGAGGGGATTATGCACGGAGCGACCCAGAGGGATTGGGACTTACTCCAGGATGGTGGCCCAAGGTGATAAAGTGCAGCAGGAGACAGATTTGAGAACTAAGAAAGGAGGAGCCTCATTACCTACCATGCCCTTGCTGGCCCTAGGGACCGAAGATGAAAGGAGGAGCATAAATGTCGCCTTCTTCAAGAATGGTTAGGGGCTTACACTGAGACGATTTCCCTTTCCCCACAGACAAAGGCCACTCCAATAAAGACGATATCATCCCATATGAGGGGTGATCCCATCCCCGTGAAGATGAGTGGGCGTGGAGAATGTACATGGCGGGGGGACCCTGCATGCGAGGCATGGGGTCGAGTCACAATTTAATGTCATGTACTGAGGACGATGGTTCTTGGCAGTTTAACGTCCTCCAGCATGGAGGAGGCGGGTTCACTCCGCACCCCTAAGACTTAAATAACCGGTACCCTATGCTCCTTATGGAAGGGAAGACATCAGCAACACCGTAGTGAAGGGTTGTCATGGAGAAAACCATAGAGGGGTCCACGTTATCATGGCTATGAGAAGAAGAAATAGTCATTAGCATGCCTATGTGAAGAAACATGAGGCGAAGCAACACAATGGGAAGAATCGTCCAATGGACATTGAAGTTACTTGGTACGATCCTAGAAGGTCATACGGGTAAATAGTGTATGATGTGAATACCCAGGGTGTGAAAGACACCCACGAATGGCACCCATAAGAAGAGCATCGGGCACTCTCACAAAGGTACGCCTGGGGAGCACCGAGGTGAGGGGTCCTGAGGAATTTCCTGCAACCTTTGAGGATTGCGCGTGAAATCAGAAGACCTGTGTGAAAAACAACAGGATGGCATGAAATAAATTATGATTGCACATAAATGGAGTCAAGTATTTTCGTGCAAATAGAATGGATTGCACTCAAGGAGTATGAATTGCGTGCAATTGGGAGAGGCTATACGCAAGGATGGGGTGCACGCAATTGAAGGGGATTACGCGCGATTGGAAGGCTTGCGTGAAAGTGGAAGGGATTGCGTGTAGGGGGAGGACCCCGAAGGGATTGTAATTCAGTCTAAACCATGGGGATCTCACATGAAGGCGGACCCCATGGTGACTTAGCATGAAAATAACTGTACCTGAAAGCCATCTTTTCACGTGTGGAAGGAGAATTTCACGCACGAGAGCCAGTTCAGATTCTTCATCCTCGAAGTGGAAGGGGGAACATTCTATTTATAGGCATCCGGGGGCGTGGAAACAAGGTTGGAACAAAAAAATTGTGCGATGTAGGCTGCAGCGTGAAATGCCAACTGTGCAGGGTGTGGGCATGAAAGTTTTCTATGCCCATGCCAAGGACTTCTCGCGAATCCCGGAACTTTCCGAATTGGACATATTTTTTCCACGCACTTACAAATTGTTTTTCGTACGACTCCTACGGGGCCCCCAGACTGGGTCCTTGGATTCAAATATGAGTTCTCTTTGTTTTTTTGAAACCTTCTTCAGCTCCTGAGCATTTTTTCAGCATCTACAGTAATGTAAAAAAATAAATAATAAAAATAACCAAATGATGATATAACATAACCAAAACAATCCAGTAACACAAGATGACTAAAACTACAAATATAATAACAAAACCCAATAGAATATATTCCATTTTAGAGTATGTGCCATGTTTTAGATTGAAACTAAAAAGTAAAGACACTGAAAACTCCCAAGAATATCTTGTACCTCATCTTGTTTCTTCACCTCTGTTGCATCCCAAATCATCAATCTAACACCGGGTCTTTACCCATATACTGTAATGACCCCAACTTTCATGAATGAAAGTTATTCTTGATCTAATTAAATTTATCATTATTTAAATTGTTTATGGAAATTTAAAATTCATTGGTTTTATGTTTCTAGATTTTAAAATTCCTTTATGAATTGTGACCGTTTCTAATATATTTGTTGAACAGTGATCACCTTATTAGTATAAATATTCGTCTTTAACAAATACAATTTACTCAAAAAAAGGAAGAAATGACCTCATCCAGTAGACTTACCCCATATGGAGCCCATTTGTCAGATCTTGGAAAGGAGGTGGGCTCATTGGTCTTCTCTCTTGACCAATCCCAAGCCAAGAATGAACACGTTAAGGTTAAGTGGAACCGAATATGGGAGAAGTTGAAGTTAATAGTGATTACCACCCATGCGATATTATCTGAGCCACCCCAAGAGTCGGTCTTCATCGCACACCTTACCCTTTGGTCTTATGCGAGTGTTATAAGGGGTTATATAACAAGACCCTAGAAGTTTGACTATGTATATTATTTTTTGTATAAATAATGTTCATTAATTTTATTATTGTAACTTTTTAAATAGTTTTTAAAGCGCAAATTGTATTTTTAGTTAATATTCAACTAAAAATCTATTTTGATTAATTAATGGATTTTTGAATAAAAAAATATTTTAATAAAATATTATTATTATTATTAAATTACTTTTTATTAAATATAAATGATCATATAATTTTATGAATGCAATTTTAATTTTAATTTTTGTTTGAAAGATGTTTTTGTCAAAACCCATGAATTTTCGATAAATGTTGGATTTTATTTTAAAATTAAAAATTCACATATTTAGAAAATTATTTAGATAAAATGAATATTATTTTTGGAATCAGGATGTCTAAATTATCCAATGGGGAATTTTTCATAATTTTTAGAGACTGTCAAATTTTTGGGTAAAAATTAAATACCGTTTAAATATATAATGTGTTTTATGACAACATAATTACCAAATAGTGATGTAATAAAATAATATAAACATTATGTTCTGACAATATTTTTTTTCCATTAAAATTATTTGATTTTGGTTTTTTTTTATTTATTTTACAATGTTTTTGTGGTCCCTTCAAGGCTTATAAAACATTTTGTATTTTAAAATTGTTTTTCTTGAGAGTGTGACTCACCACCACACAAGAAACCCTATTATTTTAAGATGTTCGTCCATTGACCATATGAAATATTGTTTTACACTCCACTTTGGCAAAATAAATGGGCAAAAAACATGTATAGTCTTGTGGTATTGATTAGTTTAGTGTGAGGTGTCCCAAACATAAATAATAACGAATTCCCTCTCTTTTCTTATATAAACCAAACCAAGCTCCCAATTCCTCGTCACTCAAAGCCATTGGAGTTCGACCAAACCCTACCCTCATCTCTCTAAAATCCTCCAAAGTTTCCCCAAGATCCCAAGAATCCTCTCTTAAGCCTCTCCCAAATCATTGGGATCACACTTCCAAATAAGGGATTTCTTCCTTTCTCATTTTTATAAAATTTTATTTAAGTTGTTATGCCATTTTTTTAATTAAAAATGTTAGGTAATGATTTAGAACCTCCCCATACTTACCTATTTATTTTTGGATGATGGGAGACCACTTTATCTCTCAGTAATGTGTCCCATGTAGACCCGTTACCATGCCGAAATTTCGTGAGGGATTTCTCTATCCTCTTTTACATCCAGGAAATTATTTTGTATTATGCATATAAATTATATTATGTTTTTTGGGACATGTATCTATATGATCCACTTACTTTCCATTTCATTTAAATTTTATGATACCCCCTTTCTCTCTCATATACCATTTTTTTATGAGTTCTTATTTCACGCCGTTATCCTGCTGAAATTGCACCATGATTTTCCAATCCAATGTCATTGTGTTGTGAATACCATGCCCATTTATCGATCAAGGGTATTAAACTTTAGGCACATTTACTTATTGATTATAAAGTTTCATGTATTTATTCCACATCCCTTTATCATTGAATAAATGATTATGATTGATTCCATGTTGTATGATCCATTTGGCACACTTATGCATGAAATGAAATGTTTAAGAAAGGGTGCACCCTAATAGCGCTCCAATGCATTGGGTAAGGTATAGTATCATGATACATCATATGTAATGGGTGTTTAATCATGATAATTCAAGTGCGATGAGGGTTTACTCATGCTTCATGTGCAATCATGGTTTACTCATGCTCCATGTGCAATGATCCTTGGCTCATGCTATTTCCATCTTAAGTGTTGTTGCCACATTTTCATGTTATGATTATCATGCTTTATTATGACTTTATGTTCATGTTTCTCTTGTGATCCATTGATATGCCTATTATCTAAAATTTATTTTATCCCTCATGTTATTACATGTTTATTCCCTTACTAGGCTTTATAGATCACCCTTTTTATGCATGTCCTCAGGTTATACCATGCAATACTAAGTACGAGGGAATGTAGTGGTCATGTAAATGAAGTTTTCAATAAAGATGTTGTATTTACTATTTTAAGTTGTTATGTAATGATCCTTATCCCTAAAGACTAACTGACTTAAAATTAAATTTTTATTAATAAAATCACTTTTTAGACACTAGGCCTCTCGATCTTCCATGTTTTAACAAGTGAAATTTATGTAATAAATCATGATTTAGTGTGTAATAAAGATCAGGGTTGTCATAGTTGCTATCAAAGGACAGGTTTAGTTATTTTTGAGATTAAGATTAGAAAACCCACGTAATGCCTTAGAGACAAGACTAAGCATAAAAACATCCCTATGTTTTGGTGATTATTGTGTAAGTTGTTTATCAAGAAAATACATCCCTATCTGGATACGAGCAGGTAGAGGTAGATCTAGCACAGATGTATCTAGGGGTGAAAACCCCAAAAAGGTGTTTCGAGCTTGACCCGGGGTATCCTGGTACACAACAATGAGCCTTTTTGCACTCTTGGTTACGAAACTTCTGGGAGATATTATTTGATAAATTCAAAAGCTTAGTATGGACCCTTATTAAGGGAATTAAAAAAATGCCCCTAAGAATATATGTTAGAAAGTAGATCATGAATAGAATAGATTGAAGCCTATAGATTCATAAGTTAAGCAAATAAAAGCTATTTATAGGACATCAGTTTTGTCCTTGGATTACCCTTAATGTGTTACCCCTAATTTTCCTTTCATTAATGATGATTGAATCATTAGACTTCAAGTAGTTTTATATCACAATTTTATCATTTCAAGAGGGTAACTAAAAATTTGATATGTTTTTTCAAAAGGATAAATTATTGTTTCGATATGGAAGGGGAAGAACCACATACAACACTCTTTTCACTTCCTAAGGACTTACTAGCTATAATTATTACAAAGTCAAGCTCACATAGTATTGAAACATTTTCTACTGTACAACGTTTATACAAGAAGAACTATGACCTATCAAACACCTCCTCCATACTGTAGAATCATCAAGGATCATGGATCACTTGTGACCAAATCTTAAGCTCCCAAATCTATCACCTTTCTTGGAAAGAGAGTTACTATCAGCGTATTTTCAAATACTTCAACCTATCCAGAGAGTATGATGTACTATTTGATTTTAGAATTGCTGCCGAAGAGGGAGACCTCTGAGTGGCATATATATATAGTCCTGTGTTCCACTTTTTTTTGGAAACATATACAATATATTAGAAGAACCACATTTTAAAATTTTCAAATCCGACTCTGGCAGACTATTTTTCAAAAACCGAGTACCTGGTGATGTTTTGAAATTATATGTTAGAAACGATTTTTTTGAAAAGTGCATCACATTTTCCATCGGTATGATCCAAGTTGTAGAGACTTCATCTGGACTGATGAAGTGGAAGAATTTGAATGTGCATTGAAGTATTTTTTCACTAAGTGGACCCTATATCTCTATGATTGACATGATAATAAGGTCTGGGGAATGCTTAATGGTGGTGGTTAAGCAACCCTGAAGTTGTGTTTAAATTTCATAGTTATTTTTGTATGTAATCAAATTGCGAGGATGCAATTTTTATTAAGGGGGGAGATTGTAACGACCAAAACATTCATTAATAAAAATTCCTCTTGATATGATTAAATTTTTCATTATGTAAATTATTTATATAAATGTAAAATTCATTGGTTTTATGTTTCTAGATTTTAAAATACCTTTATGAATTGTGACAGTTGATAATATATCCATTAAATAGTGATCATCTGATTAGTATAAATATTGGGTTTTAACAAATCCATTATACTACGACAAAGGAAGTGATGGCCTCATCTAGAAGACTTGCCCCGTACGAATCCCATTTGTTAGAGCTTGGAAAGGAGGTGGAATCATTGGGATTCACTCTTGACCAGCCCAAACTGATCTTGAACACGTTAAGCTTGAGCAGAACCGACTACAGGAGAAGTGGAAGATAATAGAGATTACCACTTGAGTGATGTTATCTGAGCCCCCACCCCCCAAGAGTCCGTCACCATTTCACACCATAACCTTCAGTCTTATGCAGGTGTTATAAGGGGTTATGTAAAAAGAACCTAACACTTTGACTATGTATATTATTATTTTATAAAGAATATGCAATCATTTTATTAGTGTTACTTTGTAAATAGTTTTTAAAGCGCAAATTGTATTTTTAGTTAATATTCAACTAAGAAATCTATTTTGATGAATTAAAGGATTTTTGAATTAAATAATATTTTAATAAATTATTATTATAATTATTAAATCAATTTTTATTAAATTTAGATGATCATATAATTTTATTAATGCAGTTGTAATTTTAATTAAGGTTTGGAAGCTGTTTTTGTCAAAACCAATGAATTTTCGATAAATGTTAGTTTTTTATTTTAAAATTAAAAATTCACATATTGAGAAAATTTATTTCGATAAAATATATATTATTTTTTGAATTATGACATAAAAATTATCCAATGGTGAATGTTTCATAATTTTCTAAGGCAGTCGATTTTTTGGGTAAAAATTAAATACCGTTTAAATATATAATGTGTTATATGACATCATAATGGCCCAATAGTGATGTAATAAAATTCTATAAACATTATGTTCGCCCAATATATTTTTTCCATTAAAATAATGTGATTTTGGGTTTGTTTTATTTATTTTGAAAAGCTTTGGTGGACCCTTCAAGGCTTATAAAACATTTTTTCTTTTTAAATTGTTTTCCTTGAGAGTGTGACTCACCTGCACATAAGCAACCCAATTATTTTAATATTTTGGCCATTGGCCTTATGAAATATTTTCTTCCAATACCCTTTGTCAAAAACAATGGGGAAAACCATGGGATGGTTTGTGGTATTGATAAGTTTAATGTGAGGTGTCCCAAAACTAAATAATAAAGAATTCCATCTCTTTTCATATATAAACCCACCCAAGCTCCCAATTTATCTTCACTCAAAGCCTTTGGAGTTCGACCAAAACCTGACCTTCCATCTATATAATCCTCACAAGGTTCCCCAAGCTCCCAATAATCCTCTCTCAAGCCTCTCCCAAGCCTTTGGGATCACACTTCCAAGTAAGTCGTTTCTTCCTTTCTCATTTTTGTTAAAAAAATTTAAGTTTGTATTCCCTTTTGTTTTCAATTAAAAATGATTGGGTATGATTTCAAACCTCCACCATACTATCTATTTATGTTTGGATGATGGGATACCCCTTTATTTCTCATTAATGTGTCCCATGTAGACCCGTTACTAGGTCGAAATTACGTGACGAATTTCTCTCTCCTCTTTTACATCCAAGTAATTATTTTTTATTATGCATCTAAATTCCATTATATTTGTTGGGACATGTATCTATATAACCCCCTAACTATAAATTTCATTTAAATTTGATTAGACACCCCTTTCTCTCTCATCAACCATTTTTTATGGGTTCTTATTTCACGTTGTTATGCTGTCGAAATTGCACTACGGTTTTCCAAGCCAATGTCATTGTGTAGTGAATACCATGCACATTTATCTATCAAGGGTATTCAACTTTATGGAAATTTACTTATTGATTATAAAGCTTCACGTATTTAATCCACATCCCTTTATCTTGGAATAAATGATGATGATTGATTCCATGTTGTATGATCCAAGTGGCACACTTAATCATGAAATGAAATGTTTAAGAAAGGGTGTGCCCTGATAGCGCTCCAATGCATTGGGTAATGTATAGTATCATGATACGTCATGTGCAATGGGTGTTGATTCATGCTAATTCAAGTGCAATGAGGGTTTACTCATACTTAATGTGAAATGAGGGTTTACTCATGCTCTAAGTGTAACGAGCCTTGGTTCATGCTAATTCTTTGTTAAGTGTTGTTGCCGCATTTCCATGTTGTGATTATAATGCTTTATCATGACTTTATCTTCATGTTTATCTTGTTATCCATTGATATAACTATTTTCTAACATGTATTTTATCCCTCATGTTATTCTATGTTTATTACCTTACTGGGATTTATTTCTCACCCTTTTTTATGCATGTCCTCATGTTATCCCATGAAATGCTAAGTACAAGGGCATGTAGTGGTCATGTAAAGTATGTTTTCTATAAAGATGTTGTATTTAATATTTTAAGTTGTTATATAATTATACTAATCCCAAAGACACTAGACATATCAATATTCCATGTTTTAAGAAGTAAATTTTATGTAATAAATCATGATTTAGTGTGTAATAAAGATCAGGGTTGTCATATATCATGGCCTACAAACATAAGTTCTATTTGGGTACTGATCAGGTAGCCCGAGTTGGGTGTGCGTACAAATATATAGGCCACAACCAATGGTGTGTAAGAAAATATCCATTAAAATAATATTTTATGTAGTTTTATAATGAAATAATTACATTGAATAAGTAAATAGTTAACATATTATCAATTAATCTTCATTTGACCACATAAACCCTTGGGTTCCTGTAGACACTCTTACATTAATATATACTTTGGACAATGCTGGAGCTGAAAATATACCAGAGGGATATCATATAATATAATTCCATTGTTACCATTATTTATCTCAATCAACACATTAATGTCAATATTAACATTCATTGCCTTAATTAACACTTGAATTCCACTATTACCATTCATTGTTCTATAACATATATTAATGTCCATGTTACCATTCATTATCACAATTTACACATGAATTACACTATTACCATTCATTATTCTATAACTCATATGAATTTACATATTAACACTCATGATCACAACTAACACAAGAATTAGACTATTACCATTCATTGTTCTATAACATATATGAATGTCCATGTTACCAATCATTACCATAATTCACATTTGAATTTCGATGTTACCATCCATTATCACAATTCACATATATCACAACAAAAAATTAATTAATTCAATAATTAGTTATTCAAATTCAATAATTGGATATTCACATAATCACATTAATTAATCCAACAATTAATTAATCTTACAATTCTCATTACTAATTTGACAATTAGTTCATCACATCAATCCCCTTAATTAAAGACCCAATTAATTAAGAACATCAATTACATTAATTAATTCACCAATTAATTAATCAATATTCATGACCTCCATATTCGATAATTAATTAAACAATTAATTATTCCATTCACATTCTCATTATCCCATAATTAATTCCAAAATTAAATTTTCAATTTACAATTCAGTATTTTGATAATTAACTCAACAATTAATTATCCTCAAATCAACATTCTCAATATCTAATAAATAACTCAAAAAGAAATTATCCAAAGTATATAATCTCAATATCTCTTAAATAACTCAACAATTAATTACCTAAAATCAACAGTCTCAATATCTAATAATTAATTCAGCAATTAATTATCCAAAGTCTATAATCCCAATATCTCTGATTTCACATTTTACTCTATTCATAAATTCACCAAATTAATTCATTCAATCAAGAACTCAATTTCTAAAATATCTAATTGAAATTATACAATTACATATAAAAAATTACAATCAATAATTTGGGATTTGAATTATAGACCACTTACCTCAATTCATTGATGAATGATCGCAAAAAAGAGAACCCCAGTTTGAAGTGAATCAACCAAGAACTCAATCATGAACATGTTCTAGTCCCAAAACCTAAATCTACCATTAATTAAAACAATATATCTTAATTATAGACCTCTATAAAAAAATCCTATATAAATATTTAAGAAACCTAGATCTAGATTTAAAAAAATAACAACCCACCAAAAGAATGGGAGGAGAACAGGAAATCAATCGGGAAGAAACCACATACCCAAGGAGGTGCAGATCTACCAACCGATCTTCGAATCTCCAAGAATAGAGATCAGAGGGAATTATAATACCCTTGGGAGACTCTATAAATGATAGATAATTATTATGGGTCGAGCTAGGGTATTCAATGATATTAAACGGGGGTTCGGGATTTTTTTATTAAAATTATGGCTATTAAAATCATGTATGCATAATTTTCTATTTGGGGTGCATGGTTTCTTTTTACCATGCATCTTAATAGAAAAAATATTCTATGGGGTGAATGTTTTCTCCTAATAAGATGTATAGTTTTAAAAATTGTGAACCAGCCATGAAAAACCCCTATGTCCAGGGTATCACGGTTTGCTGATCTAGGGTGCATGGTCAGGAAAATCTGCGCACCAACCATACAATTCCCTCTTTCTTCCATTATTCTCAAATTTTCACCAAAACACACCCCAAGGTAAAACCCAAATGAAAGGTACTCAACACAAGAAACTTTTTTACCAACGAATGAGCCTAATACATCTTCAGAAAAGGTTGGGGTTTATAATCTCCCCACCTTGTAACATATCATCATCGAGTTGTACTCCAAAGTATATATAAGATTCCAAGTCAAAATGATTGGTCCACTTAGCCCTCATATCTATGTATCTCTATAATGTTTACTCCTGAACATGACCATCTTTCAAAAATACATAAATTATTAGCACATTCTTTCCCCATAACACTTTCTCACTGCGATCCAACATGCTTATTGAATGATCTTTAATGGACACATCTATCACAAAATGAACATCGTCCACATCAATCACATGAGAAGGATAGGGGTGAAACCATCAAAATTATGAAACCTGGAAAACATAATTCATAACATTGTATCTATATGAATGATCTGATCGACATGCCACTAGTCCAATTATCTCCACCACCTAAAATGGTCCAACGAACTAGGGTACCATGTTTCTGTGTATCTACATCCTACGGTGACCCAATCTAGGTGAAACCCGAATGAATACATGATCAACCTTTGAAAACTATAGGTGTATTAATTATCAATCAGAATATGACCTTTTTCTACTCTAAGATGTATCCATATGCTTCTGAATGAACTGAACCTGGTTCAACGTATCTTGCATGAGACTCAGCCCCAATAACTCTGATTGACTAGTCTCTATCCAACATAGTGGTGATCTTCATGGACTTCCATAAAGAGAATCATATGGTTCTATATGTATAGTTTCTTGATAACTTTTTTATATGATAACTCCACCAAAGATAAGTGATTCCCCCAAGACCCACCAATGTTTAGGACACATGCCCATAACATATACTTAAGCACCAAAATAGTGTGTTTCAATTTCCCATATCTCTATGGGTGGAATAACATACTCAAAAAAACCTATATACCAAGTCCCTTCTGTAAGACCTATGAGAATAGAAAATTAAAATGCAAATTGAGTTCTAAAACAATAGTCTATTTCACCCCATTCAGATAGAATATCTCCTGAACATGAAGTTCTCCCAACTTCCCCATTGAGAAAGTCTCCCATATATACAAGAAGTGTGCTACCATCATCAGTCTATCCAAGAAAACCCAAATGACTTCATTCTTATGAGGCTTCCTCAGGAGAACCACCATAAAATCTATTATCATGTCATCCTACATCCATTCTGTAATGGTAAATGGTCATAGTAAACCACCAGGTCATTTATTCTTAGCCGCCACCCATTGATAGGTGTATCATCAAGTCACAAACCCTACTTTATCCCTTTTAATTCCGGGGCACCAAAACTATCGATGTTGGTCATAATACATTTTTTCCACACCTAGTTATACCACCCACTTTGAGGCATGAAACTCTTGCATCAGTTCCCCCACCATACTAATAGACACCAGAACACGATTACTCACATAGGTGATCTCATACTCATATATTCTACAATCGAATGGTGGTTCCCCACAATCATGGATTTTACTCAAGTTCAAATACTTTAGATCTTCATATTATTTATACGTGATCTATCTCAAAAGTGTAAAATCCCCCAATACTAACACATGATTTAACATCTCATAACTCTCCTAAACCACAACATTCCAGTCAGCCAAAAAATTCATCATCTTCCACTAAACTCTTGACTGTTGAACCACATGAGTCTGAGTTATCCAACTCAAAGCATCAGCCACATGGTTTCCCTTATCGGGTATATATGCTAGCTCAAAATCAAACGACTACGTATACTCAACTCACATCTGCTGCCAGATAATCCAATATCACTATGAAAAGATATAATATAATATCTTGTGATCTGCATACACAATAAAATTTTCACGCAACATATAATGTTTCCAACACATCAAATCATAAACCACTATAACTTACTTGAGTTCGTGTGTATGACAGTTCCATTGATGAGGTTATAGCTACCAGGACTTTTCTTCAACAACTCGATCTCCCTACATCCACACTGCTCTAAGACTGATATCATAAGCATCACGAAACACCATATATTCCCCACTTGGATTAGGTAGGATCACTATTGGGGTTGATTTCAAGAGATTATTTAACTCATGGAAGGAATTATCAAATTATTATATCCATTCAAACTTTATCCCTTTCTGAATCAAGACTGAAAGTAGTGCTTCCAATTGGGAAAAGTACTAGATAATTATTCAAAAATATCTAGAAAACCCTAGAAAGCTTTGGATATCAAACACATTCTTGGTATACTTCCAAGAAACCACTTCCTAGTCTTTTTCGGGGTCCACAGGAACACCTTCCTCTAAGATGATGTGACCTATGAAGTGTACCCTATCAATAGAAAACTAACACTTAGATAGTTTGGAATATATATGAATCTCTCTTAGTGTACTCAGGATGATGTCCAAATGTTGGGCATGATCGTCATGTGTCATAGAAAACACCAGGATGTAATCCATGAACACCACTATAAACTTTTCCAGTTAAATATGGTAGATTATTTTCATCAAGGCCATACACAATACTGGGGCATTTGTCAAGCCAATAATCATTACAACGAACTCATGTAGGCCATACTTATTCTTCAAATAAGTCCTTGGTATACCTGAAATTCGAACTCTCAACTAATGATACCCTGATCTCAAGTATATATTAGAAAATACACAAGATCCCCTTAACTAGTAAAAATGACCATTAATACGCTAAAGAGGAAACTTGTTCTTCACTGTCATCTGCTTCAACTTCTGATAATAGAAACACAATCAAAAACTGTTATCTTCCTTCTTGTAAATCAAAACTTGTGAACCCTAAGGAGGCATACTCAGTCAGAAAAACCTCATATCCTTCAACTCCTCCAGTTGAGTCTTTATATATTGAAGCTCTCTTGGTGATATTATGTATGGTGAAATTGAAACTAGATCAACCCCTAACATGAGATCAATTTTAAATTCCACTTTTGTCTCAGGTTTCGTCCTTGAGAAGTCTTTAAGAAACAAATCCTAAAACCTATACACTGTGGGTGGAAATACATCATTTTTCATACCCCCATCACCCCGCAACAAACTAGGGACCTGATCTATGATCTATCCCAATTATTGAGTAATTATCCATACTCATATTCTAAATATCACACTCTACATGGATAATGTAACTATCACTTGTAAGAGATGTAAAGGTCACCCTCCTCCAGTAACAATCTACGTGCGATTGACATAGTGAAAACTGGTCTATACCCAAAATTAAGTTGAAGCCTGACATGTTAAGAAT
The DNA here is from genome assembly GCA_963277665.1 of Viscum album. Lineage (NCBI taxonomy): Eukaryota > Viridiplantae > Streptophyta > Magnoliopsida > Santalales > Viscaceae > Viscum > Viscum album. The sequence goes on along the minus strand of OY728134.1, from coordinate 594,430,248 downwards.
ATAAAGACCCCACAGAAAATGATACTCCCTAACTTTAAGAGAACACCCATTGGACAAACTAATATATCTCAAACATACTCCCAACGATGTATCTATCTTTATAACCCCGCTCACAAACTCCACCGCTAGGCTCAAACTATTTACAGGTTTTGTAGAAATAAAGGAATAAGAGGAACTGATATCAAATAATGCACTAGATAATGTAAAGGAAAAAAGAATATTAAATCTCACTATCAATGGTAAAACATCACTATCCACAAGAGTAATCTAAGTTTCATGCAACTTTCCTACCCCTCTTCCCTATGACGCAACTCGATTCCCCTATGATGGACCACTCCTCTGATATGGCAACTCTTTCCCCGAAGAGCTGTGTCCACTACCTCTACCGCCACAATAGTAATACCCCAGTTTATAGGATGATATGGTGTAAAATACGCCCTTCCCACACATTGGTTCTATCTTGATCCTTCATCATTACCCGTATTTCATGGAATCCTATTGAACCTTTATAGATTTCCCATATTTTAGTAGCCTCCTCACTCTACTGGTGGTTGGGGGTACTATCTCCAAAAGTGTCCTAACCTACCACACTAGTGAAAAATCACTCAAGTAAGATCCTTAGAAACTAATACCTCTATTTGGGTACCCTTCTTCCAACTTCCCTAGATAACACTGTTATAGTGACACTTCCTACTATCGGAAATCATACCTCCTGGTCATCTTGCAGTAACACCTTTCCAACACTAGAAGCCTCCCTTAGGTTCCCCTTAGCTATGAGAGCCTTATCCACCACCTCAGAAAACTTATTTAACAGAAAGAGGTTAAATTGGAACTTAATCACACATTTAATCATATCTTGAAAATTCCTTATCGTAGTTGTCTCAACCCCTTCCATGACTAGACAAAATCTACACAAATCTAGAAACTGTCCATCGTAGTCCATCATAGACATGCTCCCCTGAGTTAATCACATGAACTCATTAGTTCTCTCTAGCCTCAGCATCTATAGATATAATTTCACAAAGACCTTCTAAAGATGTCCTTCCATAAAATACCATCACCCTATCGAGTCTAGTTGTGAATGTCCCACTAGCACTTCACTGATCGTCGTAATATATAAGAATCTAACTTGACCCTCCTTTTAAGAAGAGTCTCAAAATGGTCAAGTATAGTCTCGATGGAATCAATCCCAAACTCATCAACCTCAGGTAAACCATCTCTAGTAAAATTCAGAGGGTTATGCAACTGGAAATTCCATGTGGGGATAGACATACTCCTCACAACCCACCATGGGTCTCTTTCCATAAACTACATGAAGCGAGCAAGGTTCTCTCGGAACTTCTTTCCTACTTCCCCACCCTACACTATCAGAGCCTCGGTTTCCTCTACAAATCATCTATAGAAAGATTCTCATATTTTCCTCTCAATATGTTTTTTCAGGGAGTAATATCTTTATAATTTTTAACACACATCTCAGGACACATAACGCCACTTTATGACATTTACGTAAGAGGAAAACAAAACAATTCACTACAAGTCATTTTCCGCAAACCCCGCCACCTGATAAAAACTAAGGCAATATCACTACCCTTAACCATCATACACCTAGGTCATGGTTAGAAATGGGTAAACTCATTCTCATTATTCAATTTTTTCATTTAGACACACATTTATTCTCATATGGCATAATTTTACAATCATTTCAAGTTTCACATTAGGAACCATTTTTAGTTCAATTTTACATGAAAGTAAAAACAGTTCAAGTTCAACAACTTACCCAAAAACCATATCCCCATACATGCCTAAAATGATGTGTGTCCCAAAAAAATCATGAGTTCCTAGAATGATGCGTGAAAAATAAATTCTCGTTCCATACTAGGACACTAGTCAAATCTTAACAAATCTTTGAAACAATAATCACACCACACAACAAGTGCCTCACCCAAGGTGCAATAATTTTCCACTGTAATAGAAAAACAAAAAAACAAACAAACCCATAGGAATTTGGGTTCTTCTCCATAAATGGGTTATTTACTCCCCTGAACGAGCTCATAACCATGGCCTAAATCATCCAATTATCATGTCTAGCTTTACCAAATAGTAAGATAAAAAAAGAAATGAAAACCCTTCATATACTACTTTGTAATGTTCTAACCTGGGTTCCACACACTGATTCCCTGATCTATTCCACTGTATAACCGCAATAGAACCTCCTCATATTCCAGAGGCTACTAAATAGTTTGTAGGGTCTAATATCAATCACGGGGAGACTATAACATCTTCTTATCAGAGTAATAGACCATTGAAAATAATAAATATAACCAAATGATGATATAACATAACCAAAAAAATCTAATAACATAATATGAATAATACTAGAAATAAAATATCAAATACCAATAGTATATATGCCATGTTATAGTGCATTCCATGTGTCAAAATTAAACTCAAAAGTAAATACACTGACAAAACCCAAGCAGATCATAAACCACGTTTGATTTCCTCATCCCTACTACATCCCAAATTAGCCATCAAACACATTACCTTTTCCCTTATACTACCCCTAGAAACATGAATTCTATTAAGGTACTGATTAGGAAGCTGAAGTTGGGTGTGAGTTCAACTCAATAGGCCACCATCAATAGTTTCTAAAACAATATCCTTTCAAGAAATAGTATATGTAGTTGTATAAAGAAATAATTTCAATGTATAAGTAAACTTTTAGCACATTATCAATTAGTATTCATTTAACCACAAACCCCCTGGGTTACTATATACTTCCATATCTCAATACTTACTTTGGCCCATGCTTGAGCCCAAACTATCCCTGAGAGATATCATATCTCATAATTCCATTGTTACCAATCTTCATCACAATTAACACAATAATTACATTGTTACCATTAATTATATCAATTAAAACATGAATTCCACTATTACCATTCATTGTTCTATAACATATGTTCAGGTTACTATTCATTATTACAATTAACACATGAATTTCACTATTATGATTCATTTTAATATAACACATATGACTGTCCATGTTATCATTCATTATCAAAACTAACACATGAATCCATTTTTACCATTCATTATTCTATAAAACATATGATTTTCAATGTTACAATTTATAATCATAATTCACATTTGAATATCCATGTTACCATTTATTATCACAATTCACTTATATCACAACAACATGTTAATTAATTAAAAAATTAATTAATCAATTTCAAAAATTGGATATTCAAATCACCCCATTAATTAATTAAACAATTTATTAATATTATCAATATATTTAATAATTCAAAAATTAATTCATTACATCGATCCCCTTAATTAATTCCCCAATTAATTAATCACATAATTTCCATTAATTATTTCACCAATTAATTAATAAATATTCTCAAACTCAATATTCCATAATTAATTCAAAAATTAATTATTCCTTTCACATTCTTATTATCCCATAATTAATTGAACAAATAATTATTCAATTCAAAATTTAGTACTCGGATAATTAACTCAAAAATTAATAATCCCCAAATCGACAATCTTAATATCTCTTAATTAACTCAAAAATAAATTATCCAAAGTCTAAAATCTCAATATATCATAGTTAACTCATTAATTAATTATATCAAATCAATAGTATTAATATCTCATAATTAATTAAACAATTAATTATCTAAAGTCTATAATCCCAATATCTCTGGTTTTACATTTCCCCCTATTAATTAATTAACTAAATGAATTAATTCAATAAATAACTCAATTTCTAAAACATCTAATAGAAATTCTACAATTACATACACATAACTACAATCAAGACTTTGAGATTTGAATTATAGACAACATATATCAATTCATTAATGAATGATCACCCAAAGGAGAACCCCAATTTGAATTGAATTAATTAAGAGCACAACGATGAATATGATCTAGATCCAAAACATAAATACAATATTAAACGAAACAAGATATCTTTAATATATATCTAGATCCAATAAGCCTAGATATAGATTCAAAAAACCTATATCTAGATCCAAAAAAATAGATAATAACAACCCACCAAAAGAATGGGAAGAGAATGCAAAATAAATTGGGAAGAGACCACATACCCTAGGAGGTGAAGATCTACCAACCAGATTTTGAATAACCATGAATGGAGTTTGGAGGGACTTGGAATTCCTTATAGTGGCTTTGGAATTGATAGAAAATTATTATGGGTTGATCTAGGTCATTAAGGTGTATTATATGAGGATTTAAGAATTTTTTTAATAAAATTCGGGGGGATTAAAATCTCTTCCTCATGGTTTTCTACTCAGGACGCACAGTTTCCCCTAAACATGTGCCATAACCATTCACCTATTTTGGGGGGGGGGGTCACAACTTATCATAAATGGTCCCACTATTTTACAAAACTTACACCATCTATTCAAAAACCCTCTTTCCAATGTTGTATGATTTACTGGTCTAGGGCACACAGTTTGGAAAAATCATGTGCCAACTGTGCACTACCCTCTTTCTTCCATTCTTCTCAAATTTTCACCCAAACACACCCCAAGGTAAAACAAAAAAGAAAAGTACTCAAAAAAAGAAAAAACAGTACCTCTAAATGATCCTAAGACATCCCTATAAAAATTATGAGTTTTACACCTTATCTGATTCATAAATATTTTTTTTGGAAATATCCTCCCTTTTGACCATTAATTGAGGATATCTAGATTTAAAAGCCAATATTCTAGAAGTACAAGCTCCTCTAATTTGATCAAATAGGTTTTAGATATGGGGATACAGATATTTATTCTTAATTGTGAACTTTTTAATCATATAATAGTAAATTCAAAGACGCATTGATACATCTCTTTTCTTAAAAAGGAGGGATTGTTCTCCCCATGGTGAAGCATCAGGTAGATAAAACCCTTTCCTAAATTCTCATTTAACTATTTATTTAATTTCTCAAATTTAATAGAATCTCTCATATATGGAATCTTTGATATAGGCATAAATCTAGGGATAAGTTCAATCAAGTACTCAACCTCAATCTATAGGGTAATACAAAGCATATAATCTAATAATACATCACTATATTCCCATACAAGGGGTATAATGTCAATAGTAACTTCCACTATGATTATTTTAGATTGAAATCCCTCATTTTAGGGAATCAGAACCCAAATATTAGAATTTTATTGCAAGGGGAGATCATCCTTGTGTTTAAACTTGATAATAAGATGAGTTGGGATACAAAATGGGATCTCCTTCTTCCAAAAAATGATATGATCTCTATGCTGGGATAGAAAATACATACCCAATATTATGAAAAAATTTACTAAGGCGAGAATAATTATATCTAAAGGAAGTCCCTTCCTAAATTTTTTATCTGTTTTTCTTTATATTTATTATATGTGATCATTTTTCCACTCGGTGTTTTCACATATAGTTCAATATCAAAAGCTTGAGATTATGATTTGATATTTTTAGTAAATTTTATTCATATAAAACAATTCATTTAACAATAATCAAATAAGTCATTCAAAGATATAGAATATAGGATAAATTTAATTTACATAACTTCATTTTCATTATACACATCAATGGTAGTTATTTTTTATACTTTACCTTATTCCCTTGGTTTGGGAGGTTTTTGGGTCCTATTTTCTTCATTATCTCTAGGGCTTGGGAATTGATTCTTATAATACTCAATATCCTTTCATTGGAATCGTTGAAGAGTTTGTGGAGAATTAGTGGGTACCTTATTATCTTTTATTTAGCATTTTTTACCTTTTATCATTGAAAAACTTGATCTCTAGACATACCACAATTAGACATCTTCTGTTCCATTATAGGTAATTTGCTACGTGTTTCTACCCAAATTTCTAGCATTAATCAAGATGAAACTTCGTTACCTTATGATATTTTTCATCATATTTCTCCATAAAAACTCCATCTCATGTTTCTTATATTTGGGATAATAATAGTCTCCATATTCTAACTCCACCTTAAGAGCACATCAGAAAATATCTCCATATTTAACAAAGTCTTTTTTTGCTAGTTTCCTTAAAAGACATAGTTTAAGGACACTAAAGAATTGTTCATTCTTACTCTTAGGATATTTAACAAAGCCAAAGGAATACCTAGATAGTTTTGTGATGTTTACTTCATAAGTGTCAATAGATCATCACTTTGTTTCAACTCTAAGAATTTCCTCTCCGTCTTTATGTGAATAGTTCTAGGAAAATAATTGGTGAAGAAAACTTTCTTGAACTCTTTCCATAACATATATTCTAATTACTCCTTCTTCGTTGTATTATTAATTAGAGTTTACCATTGGTTGGACTCAACTTCAAACTAATATTTAGCTAAAAAAAATTCTCATTTTCTAAGCATTATAGAATATAAAATATCATTTTCATCACATTGATCTACTTATTAGAAGTAATTGGAATGGAAGATCCACTAATAGAGGGTGGAAATATTTTAATGAAAGACTCAATATAAAGATAATCACATCTTAGTATGTTTAGATGGACAATGTGAATTACATTATTACTCATATCTTGTGAATGTTGGGTGACAATTTCCATGAGGTTATTTACTTCAACCCCTATTCCAATGGGTTTATTTATTATTTTCCTCAACCTGTCCCTCAAAATAATTGTTAATTTGGTTTCTTCTAGTTCTAGAAAACTCTAAAACTAAAAGGGGTTATCTTGAGTGATGGAAATTTAACATAAATGTGAGATTATAATAATAAATAACATAAAATTGACTCAATTTTAATTTTTTTAACCCTTTTACATATTCATACTAGTTTGTAAAGGATTTAGTTATACTGATATCAATATTTGTTTAACCAAGGTTATATTAAGTTGGGTTATCTTATAATCCTCAACCTAATACCTGAAAGTAACTAGTAAATAAATACTTCATTGATGTTTTTAAAGAGAATATTATCAACCAAAGCATATTCCATTTAAGTTTCTAGAAATGTGTGAAGTTTTAGGATGACACATCATACGTTGGAGTGAAAATCGATTTGATGCTCAACCAACCCCTTTAGGAGTGATTTCCCCTAGGTGAATATATCCCATATCCACATCCACTGATGAATATTCATATAGGGATGTATTGGTAAGAAAACCACCTACTCAACAATTTAACAATATTTTATGATATCATCTAATACATAAACTGATATCCAGGGTTTTTACTAAGGTTCTCTAACTCTACTACCAAATGTAACAAAACTAATAAAATAAATAAATAACCATTTTATATGTTGTCAACAAATGTTACCCAAGATAAAAACGCCTTTATTCTGGATTATATAATTAAAAAATTACATTAAATAATAAACTTGATTTTTTGAGAATCGAGAGGTTTAGTTATTGTAGAGACTAGATACATAAGAAACTTATTTAAGAATTACTGGGATCATTTCACTACAATTTCATCATAATAGGTATTCTTCTAAACATTTCCAAAGTTAAACTCACCCTTATGCTATGGGAAATGGAAAAATAAGGGGAGCGATCAAACTCCCAATAAGGGAGAAATAAACATATCAACATGTCACCAAGGGTGAGATCAAATTCATATGAAAAAACATATGTAGTAGATAAATTTATAATTAAAATAACATTGAATTGTAAAAATAGTTCATATGGAATGATAAGAGAATAATTATTCCCATAATATCAAGCATATAACATTGAGTAATGACATGATAAACATGAGACTTAAATCATGATCCATGGAGCATAGCATAGTCGCATATCATAGAACTGTAGAAACAATTAAAGTATAGAAACAAAACATTACGGACTAGGAATCACAATAAATTTCTCAAAGTTGTCTAATCATCACAACCCATTTCCCAGAGTTGACCAAGTGTCACAACTTATTTCTCATTTTGGATTGAGTATCACTACTCATTTCACCATTGCCTTATCAATTGTGAAGCTTTACCCAAATCAATGAAGTGTGATATAGGGTCCAAAAAACCCTAAAACATTAACCGTACATATGCATTCCATAATAAAACATCTTACCATCACATTCTTAAAACTAAATGATATGAATGGGATTAACATCACATTTCAAAATCTATCACATAAATACCCACATAAACCAGATCACTGGACACAAAATTCAATCACCAAAAAGTGGAAATTCATTAAATCATTTAGAGGGTGCTTTATAAGACATCACATCATATAAAATAGACCACTTTTGAAAAAAATAAGAAAATGTAAGTCAAATCATGAAAGAGGGTAAAAAATATTATCTTTAAAAGGAAGGTACAAAGATCACATGAATTGATACATAATTTGATTTCAAAATAATAAAAGAGAACGTTGGTAACTGAAAAAAGGAATTTAAAGAATGTTTTATTTAAGAGAAATCAACACTTAAGAGGATGATAATTAATTAGAACATGTTATAATTTTATGGAAAAGAAAACCATTCATGGAAGGGGATTTAAATTAATAACTAATTTTACCATGAGAGATAAAATGAGACATCATATGTAAAATGAAATCATTAAATATATGTTACATTGATGGTCATAATTCAAAATAAATTTTATAAATCAATGAGATAAATTTTATATACCAAATTTCCTTTCTCTTTAAGGAATGATTGAATCAAATGAACATCATAAGGATATCCATAAATGATCCTTAAATTATCATGAAATGTAAAATGATTATACAACATGGAATAAATATAGTAATGAATACACTATATAAAATAAAGAAATATTTTTTTGTAACATCAAAAAAACCTCATAGAATGTAAAATAGAGAGGAATAATCCGGACCTTTGATCATGTCTTCCATGGATGTGCTCAAACCTCATCACTAGTTAGGTTATATCCTTTACGGAGAGGGTAAAACCATTAAGGTATGGTATTATGAGAATACTAGAACATATTTAATCTACCTAGATGTGTTGAGGAGAGGGGTTGTGGTTGTTTTTAGTACCTTATCCACATCATTTTTCAATTTTTCTTTTATTTTTATTATTAAAATAGTGCTTTTTTGTAAAATATTTACAATTGTTGTCCACTTGGTATAGAACTATTAAAAATATGATTTTGGTGTTAAAATCAAGTGTTTTAGTATTTATTTTTATTGCGTTGAATAATTTTTAAATTAAATAATTGATTTTGTTTTTGTAAATTTCATTGTTATTCTTTTGTTTTTAATTATATTATAATTTTTAATTATTTTTTATTATCTCATTTATTTTTCATTTCATGTTCTTTTCAAAATAATTATTTTATTAGTTCTTTAATTTAATTAATTGAAAGTATATAAATTTTTCTTTTATGTTTTTAATACTTTAAATGATTAAATTAGTTTTAAAAATTTAATACTATTCACATAATACTTTAATTTTAATTTAATTATTTCAATTCATTAATTTATTTAATTAGTTTACTAGTTAAATAATTTAAGAAAGAAAATTTAAATATTTTTTGTTTCTTTAAATTAATTACAATAAATTTGTAATATTAAATAAATTCTTTCTTTTAAATTAATTGTAGTTATTTTTATATTGTTAACATTATTTAATTTTTATATTATGTTTTAAATTGGCTGTTTTAGATATTTTTAGTTAAATGATATTTTTGATTCATTTTTTGGTATTATTACATTAATTTGTTCATTATTTATGTTGTGCAAGTCACACCGACACTAACAGCACATGTCGGTCACTCCCTTGAGTCACCGACCCCCACATTTTTTGAGTTACCGATAGGCCCCTTTTGGTGACTCTAATGAGTCACCAACCCTATCATACCTATCCAACTATCGACAAAACCATTTTACTTCATTTATCAATGAACTCCATCAACCAATGTCTCCAAATTACCCACACGTCCTTCCCATGACTCACAGATAACCTTCTTGCCTATCGGTGACTCAAGTCACCAACACCACCAATTTTTGTTATGTGTGACTCAATTCAATGGTACTTCCCCACTCCCTTATCATATGCTACCAATACCCCTCTATTATGATACCGAAACACACCCACTATTCCAAATCACCACCAGCAAAATCCTATCTCACTAATACACCAACCCAAGACCCACCGATATTGAACCACCCACGGATGCCCCTTCCCTTCTTCATCATTCTCCATATACCCACTGTCACCACCCCTTCACTCTCTCACTACCACTATATTCTTACTGCCTCTCCATCATCACCAGCAAACAAGGAAATCACAACATCAACAATGAAGAAAAATCCAAACTTACAAAAAAATCACCAACATAATAAAACCAGAACACCAACAAGTCAATCACAGTACCAAAAGATCAGGATACCAAAAACAGAAAAAATCCCAAGTGGTAGCAAAAAACACTGGTATAACAATATAATCAGAAGAATTGAATTAACAATAATATTGAAGAAACCCTGGAAATCAAAATACCCCAAACCTTACAACTACATGCCCAATCTGGAAGTTTAGTTCGAATCTATCTAGCCATCGAATATCCATCGCCCACCATAAAACCAATTCTTCAGATCCATTTCCTCCCCATAGTTTCCTAAACATAGCCACCACAAGCCGACTCGATGTCCCTCCCCTCTCCCACCTGACCCAAACCCCTCACCGGCCCACTCTCCCTCCACCATATTTTACATCTGCCACTTCCCTGTCCCTTGTCATCGCTCTCCACACCACCTGAAACCAATGCAGTCCGAGTCTACTGTCTGATCCATGCCATTCTTCTGTCTCTCTATTCTTTGAGTTGCACCGAGTAGACCACCCCTCCCCCTATTCTGTCTACCGATTTCCACCCCCTCACATCTTCATTTTATATTTCTTTTTTAGTATTTATTTTATAGAATAGAATATAATAATATATATATATATATCATATAATATGATTTATCATCCAATAAATAATCATAATAATAGATATATTAATAATAATGATAATAAATTTTATTTCATTTACTTATAATTATTTTAATTAATGTATATAATAATAATATTAATTATATATATTTTATTATATATATTATGACTTTTACGTTTGTTATAATCATTTATTTATTATATATAAAATTTATAATAGAAAACTATTATTTTTTTAATTCATTTAATCAATTTATTGGTTGATTATAAATATTTATTTTTCTTTTAATTAATCATTTAAACTTTAATTTTTTATATGTAATTAAATATTTGTACATATTTTAAGTAATAAATTTAATATTTGTAATAAATATTTTCATTTTTTGTATTTTTATACTTGTTATAAAATAATTATTTAATGTCTTTTCTCTTTTTATCTTTTCTAATTATTTATATTGTAATATAATATAGAGTATAAATAACATGTAGTTTTAATTTTCTCTATTTATTTTGTTTAAATTATGTGGTTTTCTTTTTCGGGGAGGGGGGGTGTGGATCTTGGCATGCACATTTGTTTCAGTCTGTTATGAGGATCTACTTTAATGATGGTAGAGGTGGAAATGAGATTGTGGAAGCACCACTTGGAGGATAAGGAAGATTCCCATATGATTTGAGAGACTTCCATTCATGGAGTAGTAGTGATGAACAGAACATTACACGATCATCCCCCAATTCCATACTAAGGATGAGGAGAAGATCATACTCACACACAGACTTCCACTTCCAAACCATTCATGGGGAATAGATTCATCCATAACTTCGTGACTTATCGAAGTTCACTTCTAGATCAGATCATCTTTCATCATTTCTAGTGAGTAGTAGATTAAAGAAGATGATCCCACTTCCCGATTCCCAGGGTGGGTGATCGAGAGAACATATATACCATCATCAAGCGGAGCATAGAGTTAGAGATTCTTGAGATCAAGTAGGGAGACAAACATCATTCTCTTGCTCAATTTTTTTTATAGTCTTTGATATGAACATTTCCTTGATCAACTTTGTTAATATGGTGAATTCAACAACTATTCTTAGATAATTCCCATTAGGGAGAATAAGATGAGAAATTTGAGGTTGTTTTTCTATTGTCCGTGCATGATTCTCAACTGGGCTACCTCTCTCTCTATCTTTTCTGGATAGAAATATTTTTCAAAACATCAAGAATCAGTGATAACTCATCTTGATTGTATCTAAAATAATTCTTTTATTCTTCTAAGGTTTTTTCTGAAATATAAATCATACTCAAAAGATAGAGGAAACAATGAATTCAACCGATATTTTGAACTCAATGCTTTGTTGATTGGATCTTACTGGTGATCAAGTGACTATTGCAGTTGATAAAATATGTAATTAACTTAGTCACAATTTGACTAGATGAAAAATCTGTCCAACTAGCTTAAATCGGATCCAGATAATTCAATTATAGTGCATGAACAAGGGAAAACAATTTTGATGTTGGCCAGTATACTTACCCCTCTCCATCATATTGAAGGTTCAAACTTGTTTTCACTACTTGTATGTATTATTTGTTGTTTGACTATTATTCCTTCTCACACGTTCACATTCTCAAATAAAAAGCATCACTCACTCACAATTTTACTTACTTCACACCATCACCACATGATGTCACTATTGTTTGTTCTTGTGTGTTTTTTTCTTGTTTTGTTTTAATTTTGGTTGATCGTTAAGCACAACATCAGTCCTCCCTTTGGTTCCACCCTGTCTTTCCACTATACTAGGTAGTAAGTAGGAATTATAAATTTTAATTTTTATTCTCCTGCTCAATGATGCGTGACGTGCAAATTTTGGCAATGTTGCTGGGGAGGCCACATGCAATCATAAAAAAACAAAAACTCACATAAAAAACAATAAAAAAACTAAAAAAAACATAAAACATAAATAAAATTCAAAAAAATACAAACTCTAAAAAAAATAGAAAAACTTTCTAAAAACATTGTAAAATGAATTACAAGAAAATCAAAGAAAAATTGAACTCTGGTTGTATGCTCACAAGATCAATGTCTGTGACCTCAGAACCGGCAAATTATAAAATTTAAAGGCACCTGGAAGACTTGAAAAAGAACAAATAGAAAATCAAAATGGATGATAATAGGGAAGTTGAGAATCAGAACACAAACAATCCACCTTTAGAGAATTTGAACCAGCCTTGAATGATCAACCCACCTAGCCATGAGTTATCAGAGAGACATTGTTTGAGAGAATTCCTTTTACCTTATATCTCTAGAAACCCATCATGTATTTGGATCTCTTATAGATATATGAATTATGAAATCAAACAGTCCATGATTTCCCATATTTTTACCATCAATGGGATGCCTAGTAAAGATTCTATTGACTTCATTAGATCCTTCTATTTGTAGTGTCCAACAGTTTCCACTTAGGGGCCTTAGTGTAGAAGAGGTTAAGTAGAGACTATTTCCCTTATTCCTTTAGTGTAATTCTATAATATGGTTCCTACAGTTAGAGAAGGATAATTTTGTCACCTAGGACCAAGTGTACAATGCCATTACCATGAAGTTCTATCCTATGAGGTCCATATCTGAGATTAGGAAAAAAATCACTAGATTCCTTCAAGATGAGGGAGAGTAGTTTCATAAATCTTAGGATAAATATAGAGGTTTTCTTAGGATGTGTACAAATTACCAATTTACACCCCAATTATTTATGAACACCTTCAATAATAGTCTCACCCCTTACCACCAAAACTTGGTGGACTAGTCTACTGGAGGGGATTTTAGTGATACAACAACTGAGGAGCTCAAACAGATATTTAACACCTTATCACAAAACTCCCAGCATAAGTGATCTAAAAGGAGGACCATTTTTAAGGAAAGATCCCAATATTACTCCATAAGCTAAAGCCCAAGATGTCGGGTTCTTTAATGAGAACCCCCACAACACTCTTAGGGAGAAGTGTCACCACTATGGCATGTATGACCATTCCTAGACTTATTGTCCAAATTTTGACATGCCTTTCCCAGCTCTTGAAAATGAAAACTTTTCTGGTTATGTTCCTAGGATACATCCTAGGTAAGAACCATTATAAAATATATATAATCAGGGTTATAGGGACCACTTGAACCTCTCTTAGAGGTAGCATGGTGTAATTCGACCTACTTCCCCTCCTAAATTCCAGCAGCCTCCAAGGTAGCGGTTCTAACACCAACACCAACCCAAGGTTGAGTTATTAAATTCTAAATATAAGGTGGGGTATATGTTTCATTAGTTTATAAAAAGGTTTCATGACAAAAATACTAAAAATGAGTGTGATAAAATTCAAATGGATACAAGAATGCATAATCTGGAAATTCAAATGGGTCAGTTGGTTAGGGATGCTTGCAATAGAGAAAAAGGTAGGATTCCTAGTGACACATAAGCTAACCCCATAGAAAATTCAATGCTTGTGACCACTATAAGTGGTCTTCAAACCCATTAAGAACCAAATTAATAACCCTAAACATCTCAAAATGAAAAAATGCATTAATTTGAAATGTTAAATCTGGTAAATATTGAATTTGAAAAATATGACATCATCACTAGAACCATTTTTGTAAATTCATTTATCTATGTGATTTGGGTGCGACCATAAATATAATACCTCTGTCACTTTTACAAAACTTGAGATTAGGAGTCTCCCATCCACCACTATTATGCTATAACTTGTTGATAGATCTATTACTCATCTAGTGGGTAGGGTTGATTATTTTTGAGTGGGAGTAGGTAAACTCATTTTGCCTACTGAATTTCTCATTCTTGATATAGAATATGACCAGGTGGTTCCTCTCATCCTTGTTAGGCCCTTGTTGGATATAAGGGTAGCAGTGATAATTGTATCTAAGAGGAAGTTAATTTTCATCTTTTATGAACAAAAATAGAAATTCAATATTTTCAAGAAAATCAAAGAACCCCCCAAACCAATATTTCCCAAAGATTAGATTTTAGTAGCTGAGATTACTGTTGATGAGGATTAATTATAGTTTCTTAGGATGATAGAAGAAAACAATTGTGAACCTGATATCCCCACTTCCACTTGCTTGGGGATAAGCTCAAGTAAGGAGAGAGAGCATGTTGATGAGATTGAGGGAGAGTTTTTGGAGCACGTGAATGAATTTTATATGGAACACATTCTAACAGCAAGAGAATAATGTAAGCGTGAGGAAATATTTTCGGGAAGTTCTAGTGATTAGGAGGAATCCTTCTTCACTTCCTACTTTAAGAGACAACATGAAGAAATTAGGCCACCCAGGACCAAATGTCTTTCATATAGTGATTTAAAACCCATTCATGAACTCAAAACCCCTAGAACATCTCAAATATTTATTTTTAAGAGAGTTTTCCACCCTTCCTGTGATCATTTTATTAAATCTGGAGGTTTTTCAAGAGGAAAACCTATTTAATGTTTTGAAGAAGTAAAATTTAGTCATGGGATGGACAATAGCTAACATAAAAGGGATAAGCCTAGCCTTATACATGCAAAAAATTTCTAGGGAACCTGAGTTCAAGTATAGAGTGGAATCCCAAAGGAGACCCAATCCCAAAATGAAGGAATTTTTTTGAGAATAAGTGATTAGGCTGCTTGATGTTGGGATAATGTTTCCCATTTCTAACAGCCCCTGGGTAAGCCCTATCCAGGTGGTCTGTAAAAAGAGTGGAGTAATAGTGGTCACAAATGAGAAGAATGAGAAAATCCAAACAAGGCCAGTGAAAAAATGGAGTTGTATAGACTATATAAATCTAAATACTTCCACAATAATTGACCACCTTCCCATTCCATTTTTGGACAAAATGTTAGAGAGGTTGGCAAACAATGCATATTTCTATTTTCTTGTTGGTTATTTTGGTAATAACCATATTTTCATTTCTCCTTAGGATCAATAGAAAACCACATTCACTTTCCCATTTGGGGCATTCCCCTACTGGAAGATTCCCTTTGTCTTATGTGGTGCTCATGCCAATTTTCAAAGGTTCATGATGGCTATATTATCATACATGATTTAAAGGATAATTGAAGTGTTCAGGAATGATTTTTTTGTTGTTGTGGAAAGTAATTTTGAAAACTATTTGTAAAATCTTAAACTTGTGTTGGAGATATTCCAAGAGACCAATATGGTCTTAAACTGGGAAAAGATCCAATTCATGGCTACTGAGGGCATTGTTTTGGGTCATAAAGTATCTAATAGGGTGTTGGAGGTTGATAATTCTAATTTTAGGTCATCTAAAAGTTCCCCCCACATGAAAATATCAAAGGAATTATTTGTTTTTTGGGTCATGATGGATTCTACATGAGGTTAATTAAGGATTTATCTAGGATTACTAAACCCGTGTTCTCCCTACTATTTAAGGACACACCATTTTTTTATGGGAAGTTCATGGAGTCATTTGATCTGCTCAAGGAGAATATCACAACCTCTCCTGTGACCACTTTCCCTAACTCGAAGCTTCATTTTTAGGTAATGTGTGATTCTAGTGATTTAGTTGTTGGTTTTTTTGGGTAGAGAAAATATAGTAAAATATAACTCATTTATTATGCCACCAAGCTACTGGATTTTTCCAAGAAGAATTATTCCTCAACAAAAAAGGAATTGTATGTTGTGATGTTTGCTTTGGAAAAGTTTAGGAAGTGCTTGATAGGGTCTAGGGTTATCATTTCCACTGATCATGTATCCCTTAAGTACTTACTGGAGAAGAAGGATTGTAAACCATGATTTATGAGATAGACCATACCATTATAAGATATTGATTTGTCATTATAGATAAGAAATGGGATGTTAATGTTGTGTCATGGCACTTGTCTAGGTTTCCCAACACTCAAAGTGAGTACCCAAGAGAGATTAACACTTCATTCCCGAATGAATAATTTTTTATTGTTTTTGTGTAACAGTCTTCTTAGTTTTCAGACTATGCCAACTTCCAGGAATTAGATTTCATGCCCAGGTACCTCTCACACAATAAAAGAAATATGTTTATCGCTGAATCGAAATATTATTTTTGGGATGAATCTATTCTATTTAGGGGGTGTGTTGATGAGATTTTGAAAAGTTGTTTTGCTGAGGATGATATGCTTCCCATACTTGATAGATACTATTCATCACCTTCGGGTGGTCACCATGGAGGAGATAAGATTGCTCAGAAGGTTATACTAGATGGTTTCAACTAGCCTACATTATTCAAGGATTCTAGGAGTTTGGTCATAGGTTTTAAAAAATTTCATATGCTTGGAAATTTAGGAATAAGGAAGTATCTACCTCAAAATGGAATTCTGCAGGTAGAGATATTTTATGTATGGGGCTAAGACTTCATGGGACCATTCCCATACTCTTATGAGAATGAGTATATTTTAGTTGCTGTAGAAAATATGTCCAAATGGGTTGAGGCATTAGCTCTTCCAAACCACTATGCAACTAATGTTGTAATGTTTATCCAGAAAAACAGCTTTTCCAGGGTTGGTGTGCCTAGAGAATTTATCACTAATAATGGTAATCATTTTAATAATTACAGCTTTAAGATTTGTATTGAAAAGTACAGATGATCTCATAGGACATGTACCACCTATCACCCATAAAACAGTGGGAAGGCAGAAGTATCGAATAGGGATCTTAAGAAAATTCTGAAGAAAACAGTTTCTAGCTTTATGTAGGATTGGTCAGCAAAGTTGGATGAGGCTCTGTGGGCCTAAAGAACTGCCTATAAGACTCCCATATGGATGTCACCCTACAAGATGCTATTTGGAAAATCTTTTTATCTACCTGTTGAGTTAAAGAAAAAATTATATTGGGAAGTGAAGGCCCTCAACATTGATTTCAAGTCTAGTGGTGAGAGAAGGCTATTAGATAAGAGTGAGTTGTAGGAGATTATAAGAGATTCATATGAGAATTCTAAAATTTAAAAATAGAGAATAAGGGCCTTTCATGATTAAATACTTCAAAATAGGGTGTTTAATATTGATCAGAGGGTTCTGCTTTTTAATTCTATATTGATACTATTTCTAGGAAATATAAAAACCAAGTTGTCACGACCCTTTACCATTGTCAGAGTTTAAGTTAATAGAGCCATGGATCTAGTTGGGGAAGAGAACATACCATTTTTTGTCAATGTTTAGAGAATAAATCATTTCTTTGGATGGAATCCAATGGACTTGGATTCCATGTCTATTTTTGAAGAATGATTTGTCTCAAGCGTAATTGTGAACTAGAAACATAGTGTTTCATGGGAGCTAACTCATGGGTGTTGTTCTATTTTCCTGCTATTTCTATTTTTCAATAAAAATTAACTCTTGCTGGTTGATCTCAAGTGTGTCCTATTGTCTGTCTGAAGGTGCTTCATGTCCTGCTGCTGTTTGAGAGAGAGCGCTATTTTTTTTGAGAAACTAGATAAATGAAAACCAAGGGAGCATTCCACTATATCATATGGATAACATTTATTTCACTCATCCATTAGTTTTAATTTTTTAAAGATTTAAATTCTAGATTCTTATGCTTCACAACCTAGACATGCATGTTAATGAAGAGGAGTAACCACACAGTGCTTCAGAAGAGGATCATTCTATGGAAGTCAATGTTAAATCTATACATTGTTAGGGATGTGTTTTTCTATTTTACTTGTTTTATTTCATGTTTAATTCTTATAATCTCTTGCAAGATTTTATGTGTGGGGTAGTCCGTTGAATTTTTATGAAAAAATTTGAATTTATTTACTACTTGGGTGCTTATTTCGTTAATCTAGAGAGTTGACAACTTATATAAACTGAATTGTGGAATATGAATCCATCCACTGCACTCATTTTGACTTAACTTATGTTGAGTATTCAATGCATGATTTCTAATACTGTTGTGAAACATGAAAAAATAACTTTTGTGTTTTCCTTTGTATATAAGTTTCTTTTTTATTTTCAATTCTTTTTAGAACATTGTTTAGTGTCTCCCACCTTATTTTTTCAGATAAAGGGAATTCCCCTATGTGGCCTTTTTGAACCCTCCACACAAGGGAACCCCCCTCCCCACAAAGGGGTAACTCCAGAGAGAGCCACATTCGGGAATGATCCATTTCCAGCCGAGATGGTAGAGAATCCTAGAGGGTGACAGCTCGACAGCGATGGTCCGTCAAGTGATCCGTCAGTAATTAGGCCGCGCCTCATTTTTCCCGCCCCGATGAGACCAGGCGACCCGACAAGGTGGGTGGATCTTAGGGGAGAGGCTCACCCCGAAATCAAACTCCCAGGATTCGAACCCTGAACCTCCCAAAGAACAGCATGGATGTGCCACTCACCTTCACCACCACAACACCACCAAAGTGGCTATTGTCTCCCAAATTATGATTCAACATTGGGGGACAATTTTGAGTTTTATGTGTGGGGAAGATGGGTCATTCAACTGGTCATTTCAAATTCCCTCTTGAACATTAAAACATTTGTCAAAATCTTTAAAAAAATTTGCATTTTTTTTCAAAATCATCATATAATTTTATAAGAGAAGTTGAAACATCAATTATTCCATTCCTAGTAGATTACAACTACTAGATATTCAGTGGTTCACTTAGTTAGAAACTGTTAAGGATGAGTGATTTTTGAGTGGAATTGTTCACTGTTTTTATAGTTTTTTATGTTTATGAACTGGGGATGGGAGTGTGACATGATAATTCTTATGTAATTAGGATCACGACTTTAGGTAACTTGAAATATTCACTGGAAAATAGGGGAGTCACATTTTCATAAAAAAATATTTAATCACTTTATGAAGTAAACTCAAATGATTATTATTTAAGTCTTTTGGAACTAGAGTAAAATAGGAAAATTGGATACCATAGTGAGTATCTGAGATAAGGTGCACTGGGTGCCTCTCTGTGAAAAAATAAAAGTCATTTTAAATCGGAATAAGTGTTATACATAGTGCTCTGCACATGGAAGATGCCTGGGAAAAATAAAATAAAGTTCCCTTGTCAAAAATTATTTCATTGCGGTGAGGGGAATATTAAACCCAGATGAAGAATGGAGAAATTGACCTAGTAAAAATTAATTTGAGTTGAATAAATAAAGTGATTAAATAATTGGACTTTAATTTTTGGAACCTTAGAGAGGGTGATAATTAAAAGTGCCTTTGGTCAAGGTTTTATTTCTATTTGATCTAACATGTCACAACTCCTTGAATCATAACAAGAATTTGAAATTGAAGTAGGAAAGATAGTGAGTACATAATTGATGCATGACATACTTGAAAATGTATGAGTTTGTGATACCTTTGATTTATAGTTAGTCTTTGAATCTTTCTAGGACCACCTTTTGCAACACATTCATGAAAAGCCTAACCCATTGCATGGTCATGTTCATTTCTTTATTAATGTTTAGTCATGAAATTTTTGAACCTAATGTTCCAAATAATACATTCTATTTCTAAACTCAAAAATCATGAATTTGTTTGAGAAAAAACAATGATTTAATTGTGGGAGAATTTTATGTGGCCGTTTTTAGTACTTTTTGGGACATCATTTTTCAGTTTTTTTATTTTTTTATTAAAATAGTGTTTTTTTATAAAATAATAACAAATTTTGTCCACTTTGTACAGATCTATTAAAAATTTGTTTTTGGAGTTAAAACCTTGTGTTTCAGTTTTTGTTATTGTAGTTCTTAATAATTTTAAAATTAATTTTTTTTTGTTTTTTAACTTTAATTGTTATTCTTTTCTTTTTAATTAAATTATTATTCTTTTTTATTTTTTATTCTCTAATTTATTTTTAATTTTTTTCAAAATAATTATATTATTAGTTCATTAATTTAAATAATTGTAATAAAATAAATTTGACATTTATGTTTTTGGTACTTTAAACAATTAAATTAGTTTTAAAAATTTAATACGATTGATTGAATACATTAATTTTAATTTAATTATTTAATTTCATTAATTCGTTTAATTAGTTTACTAGTTAATTAATTTAGGAAACTAAATTTAAATATTTTTAATTGTTTTATATTAATTTATATTAATTTTTAATATTAAATAAATTAATTCTATTAAATAATTTGTAGTTATTTTAGATTGTTTGTAACATTTTTTATTTTTTTTGTTTTAATTTAGTTGTTTAATTTATTTTTAGTTTAATTAAATTGTTGTTTCATTTTCTGTGTAATATTAAATCAATTTATTCATTATTTATGTTGTGCAAGTCACACCAACACCAACAACACCTGTTGGTGACTCAATTGAGTCATCGATACCCCTATTTTTGAGTTACCGATAGCTCCCTGTTGGCAAATCGAATGAGTTACCTACACATTCATCCCCATGAACCTAATAACACACCCATTTTCCTCCATTTACTGACACACTCCATCTACTAATGTCTCTCAATTACCGAAACTTCCTTCCCATGACTCACCAATATCCTTCTTGCCTATCAGTGACTCAAGTCACCAACACCCCAAATTCTACCTGTCAGTGACTCAAGTCACCGATACCTCCCAAATCCCATCTTCTATGCTACTGATACCCCCTATATTGTACTATAGATACACACCCACCATTCCAATTCACTGACAGAAGAATATTATCTCACTAATACCCCAACCCATGTATCACTGACGTCGAACCACTCATTGAAGCCCCTACCCTTCCTCATCATTCTCCATATACCCACTATCACCACCCCTTCACTCTCCCACTACCATTATCTTCCCATAGCCTCTCCATTATCACCATCAAACCTAGAAAATCACAACATCAACAAAGTAATGAATGAAAAACATAATAAAAAATCACCAATAATATCAAGCAACAACACCAGAAAACCAACTACATCACTATAGAATCAAGAAACCAACATCATCACAAATCCCTTGAAGAACCAAAAACACCATTAGAAAAATTGAATCAGAAGTAGTGAAACAAAAATCTGATTGAAGAAACCCCAGAAATCAAAATACCCCAAACCTTACTACTATATGCCCGATTTGGAAGATGTGATCGAAGCCGTCGAGCCATTAAAGCTCTACCAGCCACCGACAACCCGATTCTTCTGATCTAATTCCTCCCCATCACTGCTTGATCTTAGCCACCATGAGCCGGTTTGATGCACCTCCCCTATCTCACATGAACCAAAAACCACTTCAGTCCACTTTTCCTCTTCTACATTTTACATCCTCTGCTTCCCTGTCCCTTGTCATTGCCCTCTACAACACCTGAAACCCCCGACGTCCGATTCTATTCTTTGAGACACCCCATTCTTCTTCCTCTCTATTATCCGAGCCACGCTGACCAGACCACCCTTCCCCCTGTTCTATCTTCCGATTTACACCCCCTTACATCTTCATTTTATTTTTCGTTTTTAGTTTCCATTTTCTAATATATAATATAATTTATATATTATTTAATATGATATATCATACACTATGTAATAATAATAATACACATATTAATAATAATAATAAATTTTCTTTTATTTATATAAAATTATTATAAATATTATATATAATAATTATATTAATTATACAAATGTTATTATACATATTATAAATTTTACATTTATTATATCATATATTTATAGTTTATAAAGTTGTTAATAAAAAACATTTTTTAAATATTTTAAACAATTCATTGGTTGATTATAAATGTTTATTTTTCTTTTAATTATTCTTTTTAATATTAATTTTTATATGCATTTAAAAATTTTGTACATATTTATCCAAAAAATATAATATTTGTAATAATTAATTTTTCATTATTTTTTTTATATTTTATACTTGTTATAAATTAGTTGTTTAATTTTTTTCTATTTTTGATTATTCTAATTATTTATATTATAATATATTATGTTGTATTAATAACAAATAGTTTGAATTTTCTATAATTCTTTTGTTTAAATTCTTTTGTTTTCGGTTTCAAGGGGGTCGTGTCTCTTAGTGTAGACATTTTTTTCAGTCCATTACGGAGATCTACTTTAGTGACAGTTGAAGAGGAAATGAGATTGTGAAATCACCACGTGGAGGCTAGGGAATATTTCCACATGATTCAAAAGAGTTCCATTAATGGAGTAACGATGATGAGCAGAAAATTACATGATCATCCACCAGTTCCAAACTATGGATGGGGAGAAGATCATACTCCCACATGTACATCCACTTCCAGACCATTCATGAGGACCGAATTCATCCACAACTTCGAGATTTACAACAATTCACTTCCAGATCAGATCATCATTCATCACTTCTAGTGAGAAACAGATCATAGTAGATGATCACACTACTCGATTCCCGAGGCGGGAGATCGAGATCACTTCTTCACCACCATCAGGCAGAGCATAGAGTTGGGGATTTTGGAGGTCAAACAGGGAGATGCACATCTTTATCTTGCTTTGTTTTTTTCTGTAGTATTCAATATAAACATTTCCTTTCTAAAATTTATTAATATGTTGAATTCAATTGTTATTATTTTATAATTCTTTTAGAGGGAAATAAGCTGAGTCATTTAAGGTTGTTTTTCTATTGTTCATGCACGATTCTCAACTATACTACCTATCTCTCTCTTTTCTGGATAACAATATTTCTCAAAACATTAAGAATATGTGATAACTAATCATGATTTTATCTAAATTCATTACGTTATTCTTATGTGGTTTTTGATGGAAAGTTAATCGTACTCAAAAGAGAGAGGTGACACTAATTTCAAAAAACATTTTCAAATCAGTGTTTTGCTGATAGTCTCTTACTAGTTATCAAGTGAATACTGTAGTTGATAAACTGTGGAAGTCACTTAGTCACAAGTTAACCAGAAAACAAATCTGGACAACTACCTTAAATCAAATCAAGATAATTAAATTCTAGTGTGTGGACAAGGGAAATCAATTTTGAAGCTAGATAGTGGACTTAACCTTCTCCATCATATTGAGTATTCAAACTTTTTTTTCACTACTTGTTTGTCTTCTTTGTTGTTTAACTATTCTACCTGCTCACACATTCACATTCTCAGACACAAATCATCAGTCACTCATGATTTCACTTACTTCACACCATCACCACCAGATGTCACAAATCTTTTTTCTTGTGTGTTTTTGTTTTTTTTATTTTGGTTGATCATTATTCACAACATCGGTACTCCATGTGGTTTGACCCTGTCTTACCACAATACTAGGTAGTAAATAAGAATTATAAATAAGAATTTTTTTTCTCGTGCTCAACAACGCGCGGTGTTAAAGAGGTTTGGTTATATTTTGGGAAAAACATAGGGGTTTTTGGTGTGAGGGTAAGTGAGGATGGAGTGGGGGAGTTTATGTTAAAAGGGATGGTATTTTTTTTGTAAATACCCATGACTTTTTAATAATAGGAATTCCAACTCCAGGAAAGTGGCACTAAGATTGAGAAATAAATTAGGAGAGAAGTGATAAGGTTATTCAAGTCCTAAAATTCACATTTAGACACACATTTTCAACATGTTTGATGTAATTTACTTTTATATTTTTACTTTTACAATTTTAGATTTTACCATGGTAACTAGTTTTTACGTATGTAAATTATCCTTTATACTTAAAAAATTGTCCTTATTATATAATTTGGACTTAATTATCACAAATTTTAAATCTTTTTAATTTGATTTAATTTATTTAATTGATAAAAACTAATTTAAAAATATTATGTATATAATGTATTAAAAACAATTTTTTGAGGAATATATACTTAAATTATAAAAGATTAAATACATATTTTTAAAGTAGAATAAAAATTATAAGACTTATAATTTTACTCTTGAAATGTATATTTTATCACGAAAAGTGTTTCATAAATTTCTAAATTAATCTTATAAATTAATAATTCCCAAAATGCTTGTTATTAAAAAAATAGTATATTTCACTATTTTCCTAAAAAATTATTTTAAAAAAATCACAGAAATTCGTCTTAATCTAATATTATCATTATTAACTAAAAAATGAGGTTAATTTTTTTAAATTCAGATCATTTAATTTAAAATGTTATTTTTAAATTAAAATCATAAAATATTGAGAAAATAAATTTTTATAAGAAAATAAATTTTAGTATATTATCAATTATTATTCTTTTTTCCAATAAATTACTAATTAAACTATCATTAATCCTTTACTCATAACTAAATATTTTATACTTTAAAAAATAATTTAAATTTAATTAAAAAATATTTTATTAGTTACTTTCACGAGTTGAATTGATATTTAAATCAAAATTTATTTATTTTTGTTCATTTTTAATATATTTATATATATTTAATAATTATTTTACCACTATTTTTGCCTTTTAGTTTTACAACTACCTTACAATGGGATATATTTTTTGGGTTTCGTTGTTGTGTGTGAAATAATAAATCAAACATTATATTTAATTAAAGAGGAATATTTTTCGTAATACTGAGTCAGTACACCCAAGGTATTACTTTAACATTTTTTATCCTAAATATAAACATATTAATTACCAATTTAACCAAATTATTCACATACATTCCCATTTATAATTTAATTTGTAAAAATTATCTTTGTGTATTAGAGTTTTATAAAACGGGGTTGATCATTCGTATTAATCTTTTAATAGCTTGTCCAAACTTCTTATTTTAAAAAAATTTCATCATTAAAAAACTATTAGAGGTATTTTAATTTATTTTTTATAATGTATTGTAATGTTATAGTTCCCTTAAATGTGATTTTTTTTCTTCAGGAAAAAGAATTCGATGAAGAACTAGTTTTGAGTTATTTATCATTATCGATAGAATACCTTATAATGACCCTTAATTAATTCTTTTTACATAAAGAGTCATATTAATGATATATAATAATCATATATATATAATATATATTCATGTATTATAAATTAATAAAATCCAAGAAGGGTTAATAGAAAAATGGAATGCATCGTTCTATGGAGGCGGTAGTCTGCACGTATGCATAGTACTGATTTAATTTTTAATAGAACAAGAGAAATGTCCAATACAATTTTTAATATAGTTCTATTAATCATGTAATATATATCTTAATAATTTATTAAATTTACCTTTAATAACATCCATGTAATATGGATAAGTAAAATGAGACATGTTTATTCATGAATGTGGTAGTCCACAAATATGCATGATTTATCTTTTCATTTTTATTAATGGGAAAGGGAATGATGTTTGATTATTATGTTTTCATTGTAAAAAAATATCAGTAGACTAGTTATACATAGGTTATTAATTTAATATGGTTTAATATAATTTTATTAAGAATAGGTACACATAGAGAAATAGAAAAGAGAAACGAGCAGTTGAAACGTTAAACCTCACTACTTGGATTATATCCATTGTGAAGGGGGTTAAACCTTTGAGGGATGATATTTTGAGAAAACTATAACCACTATAAGGTGAATAATAGTGTTGGGAATATTTTTGAAAAGATTTTTGGTCAAAATTAGGGGGTTTTTCCATTTGGTGAAGTGAGGAGATGAGAGCCACTTTAATATGTGAAAAATGGATGGAATCTTGTTAAATACCCACAAATTTTTAATAATGGGATGTCACTATCAAGGAATGTGGGTAATATTTTGAGAAATAATGGAAGTGATAAGGTATAATGTGGATCAAGGCCTCTACTACACATTCTAAAACATGTTTTAAACATTTTTTAATTAATTTACTTTTAAAATTTTTACTTTTACCCTTTAAGATTTCACCACGAAAACTAGTTTTACCAAAGTTATATATCCTTTATGATTTAAAAAATGGTCCCTATTATATAATTTGGGCCTAGTGAATAAAATTATTAAGAATATTTAATTTCATTCAATTTATAAAAGTTATAAATTTTAATTCTAAAATAATAAATATATAATTTATCAAAAACAATTTCTTGAGAAAAATATTATTTAAGTTATAAAATTTTAAATATATTTTGTAAACCAGAATAAATATTTTTAAATATATATTATAACTCATTAAATGATTATTTCTTATATAAAATGGTTTCATAAATTTCTAAATAATTATCATAATCTATAATTACATAGAAGGCATGATATTTGTAAAAATAATTTATTTCACTATTCACTTAAAAAATCAAATTTTTATAAAAATATCAAAATTTTCTATTGAGATAAAAATTTCATTATAAATCCAAAAATTAGTTTTGTTTATTCAAATTAACATCCTAACATTTATACATTTTAATTTTAAATTAAAAATCTTAAAAGATAGTGAAAACCTATATTTATAGGAAAATGAAATTTGGTATGTTATATATTCCTATTATTGTTCCCAATAAATTACTAATTAAAACAGTATTGATAATTTATTGAATAAAAAATATACTTTACTTTCAATTTTTCATGTGGATCAAGATATAAATTTTTTTATTTATTTAAGGTTGAATATTTTACTACAACTCATGTGGTAATAGTTAAGCTTCAAGAGGGACTTATTATAATAGGCATTACCAAGATCAAACTCCTTGAAATAACCATAAAAAATCATGGAATCCACCACTATATCTAGAATCTAAATATCTAAAGTAAAACACCATTACACATCATTTTATTCATGTGAGCTATGGTAAGATTATATTTGTGTTTCCTAAACTACAGTTGCTATTAGGGCGTGGTATAGTGGTAGTGTGGGGTCAATTCCAAGTGGATCTGGGATTAGTTGGAAGAAACTAATCTTAGATCAATTTGGGGTAGGATTCCTCTCATGATGTTTGAGTTTGGGAAAAAGACTAAAGATAAAAGTGTTATGGATAATGATCAGAGATAAAGAAGGCATCGAGATCAATTCTAGAGTTCAAGAGAAAGGATGATCTTTAATTATAACTATGTATGGTCCTAAGGTCCAGTTTTCGAAGTAATAATAGGTCACTAGTTGGATATAGTCAATCCAAATATATCTATCCAAGATACATATATTCCTTATTATGGAAATTTATGAAACCAATATTCATTAAGCCTAGATTCAAAAGCATAAAGTATCATAGGCTATTGGCCATAGTCTATTCTACGATAATGAGATCTAGTTCTTTAATTCAAGATTCCAATGGTCATAGTTTCTTAAAATAATTAGATTGAAAATTATTATTTAACCTGATTAATATTCCATGATATTACTAATTTGATAAATAAATACTTTTTAGATTCAATCACCCCAACTCTAGATCCATACCCTAATTAGTTTAGCTACTTATAGTAGAATTGAACAGAACTAAATAATAAATTGAAAACATAGTTAACATGACAATAGAGATTGAAATAAGTTATTAAAAAACATGAAATTATTAGGATTAACTGATTACAGCCATAAAATTGAGAATAAGAAATAAAATATTTGAATCAATCACAATCACATCAAATACTTACTTGAAAATAAGAATAAGAACAAGCACAATATGAGTTCAATGTAGATTGATGATTGAGACAATGAACACGTCTATCACAGTGTGGGAGATGAAAAATGTATGATGAATGCTTTGAAAATTGATGATCAGAGCATGGGTAATCCTAAAAAAATGAATTAAATTTATGCATATTGAGTTTTGGGAGAAAGGTCAAAGGAAAATCAAGAGGGAAACAAGAGAAAAATGAGACAAAATGGAAAATTTCATATTCATTTTGTCTGTGGTGAACCTTCTCTAGGTAAATAATCAAGATATTATAGGATGTATAATGGTGTTTCATGTCATGTAATTCTGATCTGATTTTTCCTCTATGTTTTTTGAATCTGTGCAAATCTCGCGGGGATATCGACTAGAGATTTGTAAATTTGTCTCCTTTCATGATGCATATCTAGAACTAATGATGTTTATCTTCCTTTGAGCCTTATAGTGAAAACATGAGTTAAATTCAAAGGTTACATGTATTTTATTGGTGAATCACATCATGTAATGGCTTCATGGATTGAAAGTATTATCTACTTTATTCAGGACTTATCTTTATGATATAAAAGTGGTTTACACATTGTGTAATGGAGTTTCATGACGCGTAATGGGATTATTTTAGTATGTTTCTCCAGTTTTTTTATTTGAAACCTTGAAAACCTATTTCATATAATAAACAACATATACATGGTTTATTATTGGGTTAAAACATGGATAATCATTAAAAATTATAGAAAAATGTATATATTATTTCATCCAATCAATTTCCCCCACATTTGATCAGCTGTTTGTCCTCAAGAAAAAAGATCTCAACAAGGATTTAAAAAGGTAATAACATTTTAAAATAGAAAACATTTATTATATCCAGGTCCATAAAACTATGTGTAAGTAGAAAAAGATAGTCTCTATAATCACCCCTTCATAAAAAATTGTTCATGCCTCATAGCTCAATTCTTTAGAAAAATTATTAATCTTTTAATTACAATTTCATTACTATTCCATGAACTCTATACCCATTTTCAATTTACCTGACAATGAATTTTATCTAATCACTCGGGGTAAAATGAAATTGGGTTTATGCTCATACCTTGCATAGATGCTCCTACCCATAGTCTTTCATTGGATATATCATCACCACTTTGTAAAGACAAACACTGAATCAATCATCAGGGCATCAACAATTAGTTTATAATGGCTCTAAGGGTGTGGGAAGGTATGTAAATAGTGGAAAACAATGTAAAAAAATATGGTAGTATCTGGTGTATAGTCCCTGAATTTGTTGAGTTTTTTTTATGAAATTACCCCTCCATAACTAAGGAATTCCATACCCCCAACACCTCAATTTGGATCCATGTATATATATCATGTGAGTGGAAAATGGTATCCTATTACTTTCTTTTTCTTTTGTAATTTTATTTTTCATAATTCATGTCTAGGCCATATATCACATCCATACCCTAACCACATATGATCCTCCGAGGGATGAATATATATGTAAATAGTGATTTTTAACCTTTTAAATACACAATCCAATCATCTTTTTTTTTTGTTATTTTCAAAAGGAGTATGATAGAAGTGAAATACAAAAAAGTACACATTTATGATTATCAAATAGTCTGGTAAGCAACACAATACATATTCTTAGTAAAAACATCATGTTTCTGCTGGCTAAAAGAATCCCCTACACTTATTCAAAGTAATGTCATGTATTTTAAAAAAATAAGGGTAGAAAGGGATAATCTATTTGGAATAGATGCTTTCTTTAAGGTCATTAATAGAAAGTACGAAATTAATAAAGTAAATATGTATGGTGGGTCTTAGGAAAAGTACCTTAACAAAGATTTACTTGATCAATTTAAAATTGTAATTTTTCATTCATAATCTCAATATGATCTCAATGAAAGTTATTATAGGTTTATATGTCCCAGGTGTCACTCAAGAAATATTCTTAGAAATGAATGTGAAATTGTAGGCCCAAAATCCTCCTGGGAATGGGATTAAATAAAGAAAACTAGAAGTCAGTAGGGGTATAAAATTAAGTAATCAGTTAATTAAATGTTATTTTAAATATGTTGAATTTAAATTAAATTAATAAGCTCAATATCCATTATAAAAATAAAAACTAGGGAAAATTAGGGATTTCAAACTATTTCAAGTGTATCATTTTCTTTTATTTAAATGGGTATAATGAGTTTCAGGTTTGAGTAATAATTACAAATGAAAATGTCTCTTAGATAAATGAGAAAAAGCAAAAAAATTCAAGTTCATCGAAAGTGAAACTCAAAAAACTCCCCACTCATAGAATGCGACATTTTCCAAACTGTCTGTGGATGTACTGTGGGAGGTTTATGTCAGAAAAATATTAGATTATTTAAATGAAAATTTAAAATTATGAAATGAAATGTGTAAGAACCCGGATCTTTATTTCAGGTATGTATCTTGATTTTCAGTTGTATTTTAGAAAAAAGGATGGAAAGAGAATTTTCTAAGTACATTCCATGTACTTATGAGTACACATTGTGTACCTAGATTTTCATGTACCACTATGTTCTGGCTATGTAACGGCTGAATACATGGATGTGTGGTGATTTAGAAGACCACCTAAGTCAGGGGCTGGTTAAGGCCACTACACACTGTTTATTTTTAAATAACACATCGGGTACCTTCTTTTATTGATTTATTGGTGTGGGGTTGCATCTCATGTCCGTAAATGACTTCTTCTTCCCCTATTTCATAAAGGAGCACTCAGGAATGATGAATAAAGATTAAACCCCTGATTCTATGTCTGATCTCTGATTGAGACACTTTCATGTGTGTTGGAATCCCATATGTGAATTCTTGAATCATATATAGACTTTCTACTAGTTTCTTCCTTTATAATGAGTTATTCAAGGTTGGTCATTTTTTTACATTTTTGTAGATTTACACTGATCTAGGCCGATTTAAGGCCCTACATTCAAGTATATTGATCGTACAACATCGATGTAGGTGTTTTCTGCCTTTTTTTGTTCATATTTGGATTATATATGCTAAAATTGTTGCATACCCATGATTGGGGTATTTCTTGATTTTTCATTTAACCATGTTTATTACCTTCTATGTTTTTTTTGTTTAATAAATTGTCGTTGCTTATGTGTAAGGTTAGATACCTTATTTAGGGGGAACCCCATGGGTGTGTTTTTCTTGATTGATTATTTATGGCCGTTTGATCTAGATCCTAAGATTACATGACTCAAAGGATGAAAAATAAATGTTAATGAATGTAATTGAAAACTGTAGGATTGATTATTTTTGAGTACTTCCTAGTATATTTCTTCATTTTTTTCATATTACCATCTATGTATATTCACTGACAGTTAGGCACTGATATTTTGGTGGTTTCTTACTAGGATTTTTCTCACACCTTGTTTGGGTCATATTCTGACCAAAGTAGATTATATTATTGTAGGTGTAGATAAGGGAAAGTGACCTTATTCATCAGGTACTTGATTGCTATTGGAGCTTGAGAGCATGAGACCAAGCCGAGGATTGTGTTGTTGCTGGAGTTTACTTGTTTCTTTTGTATTTTGGTTTCTGTATTGCTTTCCAGCATTGTGACTTCTTTGGTTTTTTTTCTTAGATACATATTCCATGAATCATATATATATATATATATATTGGGGCTTCTATTTGATTTAATTTTAGTCTTTCATTGTTTATTTCTATTTCATATTACTGTGTCTGTTATTGTTTACAGTTTCTTTTCCACTGTGTATACTCTGCTAATGAGGGAATCGTTTCCACACTATCACACCTTGTCCCTCACTGCTAATTGGCAGCCTCTAAATTTTTTGGAAATGTTCTTGAGCTCATGTGACCAACCGGGTTCGGGGAACCTCTAGGCGGAAGCCAGATCTAGGACGTTACAAACAGGGGTAGACATTTATTTCTTTTGTACATGTAACCTCTAATATACTAGATCGAGTGAGAATAAAGCATCTATCATATTCTAAAGGCCTAGTTCTACAGGAGATTGTGTCAGGTGAGGACCCTCCTCTAAGGTGGACCATAGGCGAGGATGAGGTCTTGTGTTTTCATGCGCATGTCAACAGACATTCGCGTAGAGCTGTTATAAGATTTTCATGCCTCTATATATGCAGTTCATCTTGGTGTCACCAAGATGTATCGAGATATACATCATCAGTATCTGTGGCTAGGCATGAATAGGGATGTAGTTGGTTTTTTAATGAGATGTTCCACCTATTAGAAAGTTAAGGTGGAGTATTAGTGTCCAGAAGGGCTATTACAACAGTTACCCATTTATGAGTGGAAGTTAAATGATATTACAATGGATTTCGTGATGGGTTTTCCAAGTCCCCCTTGAGGAAATGATGTTGTATGTGTTGTTATTGACAGACTCATGAAGTATTCACATTTCCTATCAATCAAGGGAACCTTCGATGTTGATGGTCTTTGAAAGGTGCACATATGAGAGGTAGTAATTTTTCATGGGGTTACGCTCTCTATTATGTAATAAAGTGACACTCTATTGACCTATTGTGTTTGTATGGAACTACATAGGGATTTGGGTACATAGGTACTTCTGAGTACAACTTACCATCCATAGAAAGATGGCTAGTACGAGTGTACGATTCGGGTTTTGGAGGTCATTCTTTGAACATGCATCCTGGATTTTGGGAAATCTTGGGAGAGACACATACCCCTAGTGGAGTTTGCCTACAATAAAAAATTTAAAAGATGATTCATATGGAACCTTATGAGGCTCTATACGGTAGGACATACTGATCACCCCTATGTTGGATAGAGTTAGGAGAGGAAGCTATGATAGGACCATGTCTTATCCAGGAGACCACTGAGTAGGTGGAGTTGAATCCAAAGAGGATGGATACTGCAAAATATCACCAGAAATATTATGCTGATTGAAAGAGATTACCTTAGAAGTTTGATTTCAAAGATCACATTTTCTTACATGTCACACTGAGGTTGGGATATAAAAGGATTGAGAGATAGGGGAAGCTTTCACCAAGATGAGCTGGGCTGTTTGAGGTTTTGGAGAGAGTTGGGTCGGTTGACTATCAGTTGCAGTTACCTCAGTGGTACCAAGCTATACATGATGTATATCATGTTTCTCAGCTACAACATTACATTTCAGACCCAT
Source organism: Viscum album (assembly GCA_963277665.1). NCBI lineage: Eukaryota > Viridiplantae > Streptophyta > Magnoliopsida > Santalales > Viscaceae > Viscum > Viscum album. The sequence continues at coordinate 594,396,782 of OY728134.1, read as the reverse complement.
AAAATGTTTTTCAACCCAAGGAGGTTGATCTGGAGGTGGATTCATCCTTCTAGGAGAACCCTATTTGGATTTTGGATCACATCACAAAGGTTCTATGTGGTTGGTATGTTCCTTTGGTAAAGGTCCTATGGCAGCATGGCCCAGTGCAGGATGAGACATGGGAGAGGGAGGTCGATATACGATCATAGTGGCCATAGTTGTTCGTAGATTCTTCTTCTCCACCCTTATAAGGGTAATTCTGGGATGAATTTTTTTAATGGGGGATGATTGTAAGAACCCAGATCTTCATTTCAGGTATTGATCTTGATTTTGGGTTGTTTTTTATGAAAAAGTAAGGAAATGGAATTTTCTAAGTACACGCCATGTACTTCTGATGACACATTGTGTACCTAGCTTGCTACGTACCACCATGTTATGGTCGTGTAATGGATGAATAATGGCCATGTGGTGACCTGGTAGACTGTTTAAGTTGGGGGCCAGTTAAGGCCAATACATGGCATGTAGTTTTAAAGAACAGTATGTGTACCTTTTTTTAATTGATATATTGGAGCGGGGTCAGGTCTCATGGCCTTAAATGAACTCTTCTTCCTATGTTTCATACAGCAGTACTCATGAACAACGAAAATTTTTAAAACCCATATTCTCTGTATGAGAACCGATTAAGACACTATAGGGTAAATTGGAATCTCACCGGTGAGTTCTCGAATCCTCTAGAGCCTTTATTCTTGATTCTTCCGCTCTCATGAGTTATTCAATGTTGGTAATTTTTTACCTTTTTGTATATATATGCCGATTTAAGGGCTGACATTCATGTATATCGATTGTATGACCTCAAGGTAGGTGGTTTGTGCCTTTTTTTTGTTTATATTTGGGTTATATATGATGAAATTTTCACATACCCATGATTGGGGCATTTCTTGATTTGAAATATGACCTTGTTTATTACCTACTATGGTTTGATTTTTTAATAAAGGGTTGTTGCTTATGTTTAAGGTTAGATACCTTTTTTACGGGGCACTCCATGGGTTTGTTTCCCTTGATTGATTGTTTAAGGATATTTGGTCTAGGTTTCCTATGAACCAAACCTTGTTTTCCAAGCCTTCCTTGATTAAGATGGAGTTTGATTTATTGTATGAAATGCATGTGATATTCTTGTGAATGATTATCTATGTAGTATATCATATTAGAGGAGCTACTTTGATATTATATTCACATTATTTTTTCAATGGACCATGATATCCTTGGACCTAGAAGACTGTGGGGACTTCCACATTACTTACAGAGGGCCATGCGAGCCTTGGTGTAGATGATTATCCCAGGGGTATTGACCCTGAGAGCTACCCAGGAGGTCATTTATAATTACCTTATGCTATGTTGACAAAAGGTTATTGATTGTGAGAGCTACCCAAGAGGGTGTTTATAATTTATTGATGCCATTTTTACCCAGGGGTATTGACCTTGAGAGGGGGCCAGGTGGTAGTTTGTAAATGATTAGTTCTATGTTATACCGAAGGGGTTAGACAGTGAGAACTTCCTAGAGGGTCATTATTTAATGAATTAGTTATATTTTAAAACAAAGGGGTTAGTCCATCAGATCTTTCCCAGAGGGTTGTTCATGAATTATTGAATGATTGTGACGAGTTTGCCAAGACAAAGCACAATCTTGGACTCAATCTATGGATTGTTAAGTGGTCATCTGAGACATCTGTTTTATTACGATTGCATAGGGGGATATAGATATTAGGCTATATCCTGATATTAAATGATTCATAGGATGAATAATAAATGTAAATAAATGTGAATAAATGTAATTGAAAATTGTAGGATTGTTTACTTTTGAGTACTTCCTAGTTTATTGCTTCATTTTTTCATATTACCTGCTATGCATATTCACCGAAAGTTAGTCACGGATCTTTTGGTGGTTTCCTATTGGGATTTGTCTCACACCCTGTTTGGGTCATGTATGGACTCAAGAGGATTATATGATGGCAGGTTTAGATAAGGGAAAACACCCTTCTTCATCTGGTACTTGATTGTTGTTGGGGCTGGAGAGTATGAGACCAATATGGGGCTTGCGATGCTACTAGAGTTTACTTTTTTCTTTTGTACTTTGGTTTCTGTATTTCTTTCTATCATTATGAATTGTTTGGATGTTTTCTTAGATACATATGGAATGAATCATATATAAAATGGGTCTTTTGTTGGATTTATTTTCAGTCTTCTGATGTGTATTTATATTTGGTATTATTGATTCCACTATTATTTAATATTTTTTTTCCATTGTGTATACTTTTTTGATGAAATAATTGTTTCCCCACTATCACACATTGGCCCTCACTGCTAGTCGGTAACCTCTGGTGTTTGGGGAAATGCACTTGAGGTCGTGTGACCAATCAGGTTTAGGGTACCTTTGGGTGGCACCTGTATCTAGGACATTAGAATAAAAAATAAAGAGATCCCTATATAGAGTTTTATTCCACGGGGAATTTTAAGTTGTAATTTTTTTTGAATTGGGATACCTAAAAATGTGGTGAGAAATAAAAATCTTGCACTAGATAAGACATTAATCCATAGGGTTTAATAATTTTACAAGTTGAAAAAATAGGAAGGTGCACACAGTAAATAGTAATGAACTACATATGATATAAATACTGGTATTTGTGTACAATAAGGATCAAAGTGACTAAATAATAAAAATAAAAACTATAACGGGAGGACAAGAAAAAAAATAACTACAATGAATGAAAAAATAGATGAAATATGGGGTTCCTACAATAAATATCTTATAATGAAATCATCATCCAGACGAATAGACCAATGTATCATGAAGTATCATCCATCAACCAAATATCTCCTCTATAATCTGTAGCTACTGGTGGCTGCGTTGTCTAGCTCTCTAGGTTTTTTGTAAGGATTTATCACTTTGAGGGAATACGTATCATAGAAACTCTATAGAAGGAATGGTATCTGTGCTCATGGGGGTGGATGCTGATCATGAATCTCAAGTGATAGCTCTTGATGTTGATTCTCGACCTCAGGTAGGTGTTGAGTCACTCGTCCAACAAGGATAGATGGTGGAATAGGTACAATAATAACCATAGATGAAAAAGACGATCTAGACTTGAATACTATAAAAGTATAATTATTTAAAAATTTATACAAGTAAAAATGAAAAAAATAAGATTTCCATATATCTAATGTGTAGTGATAGAATCATTTAAGTGAATACAAGTAGTACAAAAATGATCATCATCCTGAAAACATACAAAGAATATAGGGAGGTGACTAGGGTACACTATGAAAAATCAATGTTCGTTAGTCATCATTGACAGTCCGCTCCTGAATAGAGTGTGGTTGAAACTACACCTCTTAGTCTATAGAGGTTATGGAGAAAGGGTATGTGTTTTTAGATACTAATGATGGTGTTATGGTGCTGGAAGCTATCTGAGTGGTGGGTGGTGGAAGTACTGCTTTGTAATGTGATCATGGGTCATGAAGTAGGATCAATGAAGGGTACCTCAGTAGATGGGGTGGTTGTGGGTCCCTTTCACCTCTAGGCCCACTCATACAGATATTCCTTCTAGATAGTAGAGTCTTTCATCTCTGATGGTAAGCCAAATAGGGGTGGTGTATGGGGAATGATTGGTAGATGATGTGGGTTCGACATGAGATGGTGATAGTGATGATGGTGTAGTGAACTGGGAGATCTTCTCAAAAGGGATACATAGGTGATGGGAGATCCAACATAGGTTGTTTAGGAATTAGATGTGCATTGCCCATAGATATGAAGGATAATATGGGGTGGGTGGTTCAGTAGGGTTGGTGGTGTTTGAGGTTGGAAAATGGGGAGGGTCATGGGCGGGAATGAAAGATGTGGTTCCTAGGATAGAGGTGGGGGCTTTAGGTGGTGTGGAATATGCGGAATGTATTCTTGGGGCTTAATAATTAGCCTCAACTACTCTAGGTTCCCACCAGTTGGTATTATCATCCTTGATTAGGATCAGGATCTTTTGAAGTATAAAACAATAAATAGATTCCATTGTCCTGAGAGAGGTAAGTGGAAGGGTGGTTTCAAAAAAAAAACATATATAATGGACTAGGTGAGTAATGAAAGATCCCCCCATCAATGTGCCTCACATCCTATGGGTATGAGAACTATATCAGAATGAGAACTCAAACTCCATGTTGATGGAAGGGCCTCCCATGGATGCTACGAGTATAATGAAATCCTTCAAACTAAGACTATAGTGAGAATTAACTCATGAAAAATAGGCCTACATCAGGGATCTATGCAGGATACGAAGTGATGGTCCTTGAATCTTGGTGGACTTGGTGATCTTGTGATCATGATCAGTCTTAGAATTATGATGAATCATCTTATAGAGACTCTTTGAATGGTATTTTTATGGATCAAGCTATAATGTAGGGAATACCTGGGATGTGGTGAAATCCTCAATATAGATCCTAATTCCAATTCCGAATTCGGCAAAGGAAAGCTTATGAGATCATCTGCATAGTTTGAAGTGGTGATTGTCAAATGAAATCCAAAAAGTGGTAAGTAACTCCATAAATATCTCCAAGAATATATCCTCACATACCTCAATAATGGTTGAAATATAGTGGTTCTCAAGTTGATGGATGACCTCCTGGATGATATGCAACCGAGAAAGGATGGATATATCAATGGTTTTGATGGTCCGTGTCTACTTCTCCTGCAACTAGTTGAGTGCCACATGATGTTATAGGTCTGAAAAGTGTAGAATAGGGTGTAGATGAGATGTTTTTCATTATACGACTCACTAGAGGGAGATTAGATGTCCTTTTGAGAAGGTGGTTACTTAGAGGATGTAATAGAAATGGAGGGGGAAGCTGTGGGAGGTGGTGGGGGTGTATGAGGTGCAATAACTCATAGGAACTTCACCAGGGGATGTTTATCCCACTCAGACAAATAATCAGGAAGGGAAGGGAACATAGTTTTTTTTGCGTTCCTTGCGAGAGTAGGGTTAAAAGAAGGCAGAGTTAAGGGAGAGCATATGTAGGGAGAGGGAATCTCAAGGAAGGGGGTAGGGAGGGAAGGGGATATGGTGGGGGGATATCAAGTGGTGGGAGAGGGAGGAGGTTGGGTTTGAGTGGGAAGGAGGGTGTTGGGTAATGAACCATAGGTTTATGAACTATTTCTAAAAACTATATCGGGTAAATACATGATGTATAATCGGGTTTCACATCGTTTATTTTGGATTTTTATGAAATTTATATCTATGAGAATACACATCATGAGTTATGGTGACACGACATGTACATTGATATTTATGCATATATTTATACCAAAACTTGGTCCTTTTTTTCTGACATTCCCTAAGCTACACTAAATCTTTTCTAACATATTCTATCATAGCGTGTCATAATCTGGACAACCTCCCATTTGGCACTTCATTTAACATAAAAATATTGAGGCTTTTATTATTATATGAATTTCAAATTGAGGAAGCACCCCTACTGGAAGGGTTATTAAAGGATTTTTAACCTCTGATCATTGAATTTTGATGTGGGTGTCCCTTTTCACTAAATCTCGATCATCCCGTAATAAAATACACAAATGACTATAAATGGTCCTAACCATCGAGATTTGAGATTCCCAAGGAACATTTTTTAATTTTTTTTTGAATAAAATAACTTTATTCCCTAGAACAAAATTTTATCTTGCAATGTGTTGGTCATACCATTTTTTTCGTTTTCACTTTTATATATCTAGTCCTTTTCATATGAATAATTTTTTATTTCTTCAAATTTATCCAATTTATGAATCCCAACTTCTCTAGATTTTGGGAAATCCAGATTGATCTTTTTAATTTCCCAATATGAGCAATTCTCTATCTCTACTTCAAATTTATAGGGCTTCCCATATATTAATCAGAATGGTGTTGTACCAATGGGTGTTTTGTATAAATTGTGTTATAAAAAAAGTGAATAATATAGTTTTAGAATCCAATCTCTTTGAATTTTGTTCCCAGTCATTTTTAATATTTTTTTGATTTCCCTATAAGATGATTCAACTTTCCTGATTGTTTTAGGGTGGTAGGGAGTTTATATGTTATATCAGATGCTGAATTTTGTATGTAATAATTTTATATAAATATTAGGGAAATGAGTTCCCCGATCACTATTGATTATTCTAGGAAATCTGAATTGTGAAAAAACATTTTTTTAATAAATTTATTACCACCTTTGTGGTGTCATGAGTTGTAGATTCTACTTCTACCCAATTGGAAACATAGTCAACACCAATAAAGATACAAGACTTTCCATGTGAATTAATAAATGTTCCATGAAATATATCCCCCATAAATTTAAGATTTCAAATTCTATATTGGGTTTGGATTATTTTGTTCCTTTTTTCAATGTCGGCAGATCATTGGAACTGATCTCAACTTTGACAATAATGTCTTGCATCTTGGTGGAGTGTTGGAAAGAAAAGTACACTTTGAATAATTGTCACCATGGTATGTTTATGTCCATGATGTATTCTTATTGGTGATGCATGAAACATTTCTAACACATTTTTTATTTCATCCTATGGAATGCATAATCCTAAAAAACCATAAGAAAATTACTTTAAATGGAGTGGTTCATCCTAGTAGTAGTGTGAAGATTGAGCCAAAAATCATCTCCATTGCTGGTGTTATTGGTATGATTATATGTATCAAGTGGCAAGATAATTTCAAATATCAAAAAACCAGGACTGTGTATTTTTACTTAAGATGAAATGTGTTTTATCAGGGAAGTACACTTCAATGTCAAGATCAACATAATATTTTATAATAGGCAGTGGAAGTCAACATAGATTATCTACAATCACATTTTTGATCCCTTAGTATCTTTGAGGATAATGTCTAACTCTTGAAGTTATTGGATCCACCATATCAGTCTTGGATTGGAATTATTTATGTTCATCAGACATTTCAAGGCAACACGATCTATGTGGAAAATCACTTTTGATAAAACTAGATAGGATATGAATTTTTAAAAGGAAAAGAAAACTAATAAGATCTCCATGTATATTGTTATCTTGTTCACTTGGTCTTCATTTAGTGTGTCACTAGAATATTAGATCAGGGAAAATATGTGGAAAAATAGCTGTCTGAAAACACCACCATAGAAAAGGTGTCAGTGTCAAAAATCTTTTAAAATTATTTTTCCCAATCTTGTGAAATGATTAGAGGACCGACTATTAGGATTTTCATTAATTTGATTAATTCCCACTAAAATTTTTAATTGAATATAAACGGCGTTTCCTTTGATAACACATGTATTAGGGGGAGGTAAATTTTCAAAAACCTTTCATGAATTTCTAATAGAATCCAGCATGGCCTAGAAATCTCCTTATGCATTTAATTGTTGCGGGCTCAGGTAAATATTTGATCAATTTTATTTTGGTTAGATCAAATTCCATTTTATCCTTGTAAATATTATGTATGGTCACTATGACTCCTTGAACCATAAATTTACATTTTTACCAATTTAAAACTAGACCGTTTTCTTTATAGCACTACAGGATTATGTCAATATTTCTGAGGTAGACCTTGAAGGATCTTCCATAAACTAAAAATTCATCATAAAAAAATTATGATAATTCCTCCGACATATTCTGAAATATATGTGTCATGCATCTTTGAAAAGCTTTTGGTTCATTACATATACCAAATGACATGTGCATGTAGGAAAAGTTACCAAATGGAAATGTGAAATTTGTTTTTTAATAACTCTATTGGTTTATGGAAATATGATTGTATACTAAATATCCATCCTTGAAAAAATCAAATTCATGTACTTCTAGTATCTCCAACATTTGATCCATGAAAGGTAAAGGGAAATGGTTTCTGGGTTGGTGCATTTATATTTCTATGGTACATGTATACTCTTTATCTAGTGATGGTGTGCATTAAGATCAATTTATCTTTATCATTTTTTCCACCGTGAGGCCACCTATCTTGGTAACTACCTGTAGTGGGATCACCCACTCCTTATTAGAGATTGACCATATTATTATAGCATAAAGAGGTTTCATTACTTCTTTCTAAACAACTTCTTTCATTGGTGGCATGATTCGCCTCTATGGTTGATGTTTTGGTTTTATATCTTCCTCAAGTAGGATTTTATGGGTGCATAATGTTGGTTTAATTCCTTTAATGTCAGTCGCTCCCCAAAAAATTGACTGCTTATGTCATTTCAATTCTTCATCCAATTCTTTCTCTTATTACTGAGATATTTTAGAGTTAATGATAACTGGTAGTTCATTAGAAGTCTATATAAAAGAATACTTGAGTATAATAGGGAGGGTTTTTGTTCCAATTTTTGTGGCTGAATGATTAATGGTATGAATTCTAGGATGTTGTCCCTTGTAAGTGAATCTATGTAGTTTAATTCCTCAAAATAGTATTCATCGTCTTCATTGGGGATCATTTTATCACACTCTTATTCATTATTTATGTATCATTCGCTTTCTTCTGTGAGAAAGATACCCTGAAAATCAAAAGAATCATCTATTTTTTATGCTACCTTTTCTAGGTCGAATATCACTTATTCTTAACCTACTTAAAATACGAGTCTTGTTTGATTTACATAGATCAATACATTTTCCATGGCTAGGAATGGTTAGACTAGTATGATTGGAATGTATCTTTCCTCTTCCATGCCTAGAATAAGAAATTCTACTGGAAAACTGAATTTTCCTACTTTGACTAAGACATCGTCAAGAATTACTTGGGGTTATTTTACTGATCAGTCATCCAATTAGAGTGATACTCTGGTTGGTTTGAGTTCTTTGATTCCCATATTTTGAAATACACACATCGGCATGAGGTTGATGTTGGCTCCTAAATCATAGATGGATCTTCTGAAGTTATATTATTCTATTGTGAAATGAATTGAAAAACTCTTAGGATTAATCATTTTTTGGAGGAAGTTTCCATTGAACAATAGCATAGAATTCATTATTCAGATAAATGACTCTCAAGTCCTCTATTTTTCATTTGTTATAACGTATTTCAAAATAATGTTCTGAGAAGTATGAATTTGAGTGATTTTCTCCACAAATGAAATATTGATGTAAAGTTTCTTGAACATTTCAAAAAAAAAATCTTGTATTTACTTTCAATTATTCCATGACTTTCTCTTTCTAGAAAAGGAATAAATGGCTTATAAGGTGGTGGAGAAATATTTAATATTTCATCAGGTTTTTCTCTTGTTGGGGCTTTAGTAGAAGGTTTCAATTTTTGTGGTGTTACTTGGGAATTTTTTATATTTTAGTCATCATTTTCTACTTGTCTAACTACTATCTTATTTTTGGGATCCTCTACTTTTTCCCTTCTCCTACACATGGTTTCCAAAAATCCAGTATCATTCCACTCCTTAGGACTACTTCATTTTACTCTTCTATTGGGTATGTCTTTGTGTTACCCGGTAGAGAACCCTGCAATCTATCTTACATGGTCTTTGAGATCTGAACCATTTGACGATCAAGGTTATGCAGAGATTCCCTTTATTTCTACATTTCCATATATTGAGTGGTAATCCTTTGATATGACTTTTTGAAAAATACTGGGATTATATTTTACAAGTTTTATTGAAGAGGTATGACTGGTTGTGAATGATCTGTTGGAACTGGCTGAAATTATTGTTGGAATCTCATAAGAAAGGGTTATAGGATTTCTTATTATAGTGGTTGAGTAATAGAAATAATCAGAATATATACTGGCATTCCCTAATTTCTAAATGGTTCCTGACCACTTATTTGTTGGAAGTACCCTTGACCACTTTGTTATTACTATTGAACTGGCCTTTCGGGGAAGTATTGTTATGGCTACTAATTTTTTTCCCTTGATGATTTTAGTTAACGTAATTACAGTTATGGCTTGGTTATTCATCAAAACTTTCTATATAGTCTTGATAAAGGTTTGTGACACCACACATTTTTCATGATTTAATTTCCATGACTAGAGAAAGAGGGGTTGGTGATTCAGATGGAAATTTTAATGATTCCAACTTCTTGGACAAAGATTCGTCTTATGAAGATAGCTGAGTATTCTCTTCAACTTGATCGATACCACACTAGGGTGGCCCATGATCACTCTACCATAAACTGATATTATGATAGACTTCATCCAGAATTTCCCCACCTGCCTCAGGTATTTTTAACATTAACCCTCCATTAGTGGATACATCAATGACATTGTGAGTGGCTGGATGGAGGCCTTGATAAAATGTCTAGATTTAAATACCCATATCAAGTCCATGTTATAGGAACATTCGAGTAAGATCCTTAAAATGATCACATGATTACCATGATGAATCTCAATATGTTTGCAAAAAATTATGGATGTCATTATGCAATTTACATGTTTGAATTTGGGAAAATTACATGTCTTGATATTTCATGGATAGATCATCTCAAGTTGTGATGGACTCAGAATCTTGACTTTTGACCCAATCCTTAGCTCAGTCACACAGGTTAAAGGAAGAAACTCAAAGTCACATGGCATTAGAAGCTACTCCCTGGTTACAAAAGGTATCAAAAACTTCCAAGATGTTTGAAATATTCTCATTGGGGTTTTCAATTTGAAATATACTGAATTGGCCTATATTCTAGATCATATGAATTATTTCATGTTTAATTTCAAAATTATGTGCATGTATATGAGGGTGTACAATGCTACATATAGAATTATTGATTTATGGAAATACATAATCTATAATGGTCTTCTCTTACTACACTTTCTACTCTCCATGTATTACAGGTTTCATATTTGGTAGGTTAGGCTGGTTTGGACCTACAGAAATGTTGCAGTCCGCTATTTGTAAATGATGGTGTATAGAGAAATAACATTAAATTTCAGGCTTAAAGGAATGATAGTATTCTACGTCAAGGATACCTAAATGAGTCAAAGGGGATTTAATTATACACTATGCCTCAAGAAGAAGGGAGCAATGGTGTTTGAAAAAAATTAAAGTAAAAGAAAAGGGAAAAGGAAAAATAGAGAGGTAATCCTATGTTTTTTTCATAGGTTACCATGCCATAGAACATTCCTTTTTGAATCCCCAACAATGATGCGAAAATTTGACATGGCTGAATGAATTGTTTAATTAACATGGGATATAGTTATATTAGATTTATTTTTCCCAAACTACACTTGAAACTAAGGCATAGTATAATGGTAGTGTAGTGTCAGTCCCACGAGTATATTGGATTGGTTGGAAGGAACTATTACAAGAACCCATTGGTGTATGAGTGCTGTCAAGATGGTTGGGTTTGGGTAAAATAATAAAGATAAATTTTTTATGGATAAAGATCATAGATAAGAAAGGGATCATGATCAGTTTTTGGGTTCATGAGATATGATGATCTTTATTTATAACTTTGTATGGTATTAAGGTCTAGGATGCAAAGAAAGAAGAGGTCACCAGTCGACTATGGTCAAAACAACTAGATATATCCAAGATACATCTATTCCTTGTTCTATAAATAGCTACAATTGGGATTCATTAATCATGGTTTCAAAATAAGAATGTATCATAGGTTTTTGGTTGTAGACTATACTAATCCAATAAGATCAGGGTTGTCCAATCAAGATTCACATTGTCAAGGATTATTAAAATAATTATATTGAGAATTATTATTTAAATTTATTACTGTTTTTTTATATTACCAGATTTAGAATTAAATATTAATTAGATTCAGTCACACGTAATCTCGATCCCTACCATAATCAATTTAGCTACTTTTGGTAGAATCAATCAAAAATAAATAAGAAATTACAAACATAATTAACATGCCCATGGAGATTGAAATAAATTATTATAAAATATGAAATGATTAAGATTAGTATATTAATAAAAATTAAATTGGTAATGATAAATATGATCTTGGAATAAATCATAATCGAAACAAATACTTAGTTAAAATTAAAAATAAAAAAAATTGCAATGCGATTTCGATGCATATTGACGATTGAGATGATGAACATTCATATTATGATTTTAGCAATGAAAAATGGAAGAATGATTCTTTTTAATTTGAAAATAAGAGTTAGGGTAATCATAAAACAAAAAATAAACTTGATTTATACCATGTTTTGGGAGAAAGGTCAAATGTAAATAGAGAGAGAAACAGGAGAAAACTAAGAGAAAAATTAAAAATCTTGTCTACCTTCTATCTGAGGTATACCTACTATAGGTAAAAAATCGTGATATTAAATTATTTGTAATGGTGTTTCATGTTTTGTAATTTTTAGTTGAGTTTTCCTCCATGATTTTTGAATCTGGGAAAATCTCTTGTGAATCTCTATTAGAGATTTGGAAATTTGACTCCTTTCGTGACGTGTATCTCGGACTCAAGACATGTATCTTCCTCAAAGCCTTATCTTAGAAGAAGGAGTCAAATTCAAATGTTACAAGACATGTATTGTTAAATAACATAGTGTAATGGATTCATGACTTGAAATTATTCTCTACTTTCTTCATGACTTGGCCTTATTACTGTGAAAATTTTCTACATGCCATATAATGGAGTTTCATGATGTGTAATGGGAATTTTTGGTCAATTTATCCATTTTTTTATTTGAAACTTTGAAATGCAATTTACTGTAATAAAAAACATATACCTAGTGCATTATTGAGTAAAAACTGAAATAATCCTTAAGAAAATGAAATAAAAATGAATATATGATTTCATCTTATCAAAAAGTAATAATATTTTCATACCTAAATTTTTTGGAATGGTTATCATTCATATAATATATCATTATTAAAAGAATTTATACAATGAATATTCTTATAATTAAATATTAAGAGTAATCTATAGAGGAATCTATAGTCCTAATATCCAAAATATATCCATCCAAGGATAAACATTCTTCCAAGTCCTCAACAACTCCTATAAAAGATTGTCATCAAATACATCTTATATGATGAAAGTGTTACCATTGTTCATAACATGCCAAAATAACCATTTATTAGTCATAATATCATGTTCATTTTGGAAATAATATGTATGGAGTTACAACTTTTTAATACATAAAACATTCATTTCATTGTAAACATTTAGTAATAAAGAGTATGTTTTGGGGTTTGGTTTCTTGGATACTAGGAATATAATACATGAAAAACTTAAAAATTATGCTTATACACCTAAAAATATTTTGTATACAATCATTCTAGGTAACTTTTACTATTTCTCATATCCTAGGGACATTCATCAGAAGAAAGGGGTGATCAAAAATACCACTAATGCTATAAACAAAGGAAATATTTATCATGTGATCACGAGGCTTAATAATGGGGAATGATCATAAGAACATGAGGTATATCATAATAAAATGACCATGAAGTATAAAATGGACATTTGGCTATTATATAAAAATGATACATTCATAATAATATCACTATGTTTTATCACCAAGGTGTCATAAAACATAATTACTAATGTTATTCATCAAGGTATTCTGTAACATGTCATCATAGAGATTAATTCTATACCCAATTAATTGGAGTGTAATCAGGGTTCACCATTCATATGTATAAATTCTTGTGATCCACATAAATCATAATATATAATTTCATCAATAATTTATAATGAATAATGAATAGGTTTCATAAAAAATCCTTGAGTATATAAGTGCTTTAGGACTTGAACATTTCATCTGTTTTTTACCAATGAGATGGGAATGTGGGTTTTATGCATGAAAGTACCCAATTAATTAAGTATATATATATATATATATGAATTCCATTGAATAAAAATATGGTTGGGTTCATAACAGAAAAAATAGAGGAATGGAATGTCAATATACTATTTCCCCAGCATAAAAAATATTGAATGTGGTTTATGGAATGGGATTAGTGATAGAGATTAGAAGTATAATAGAGATATAAAATCATTTTTATAGTAATGGAATGATCATAATTTCATGATAACATAATAATAATAAAATTATAAGACTAACTATAAAGAATGTACATTGATAAAAAGAATATGAAAAAAACCTCTTACCTTAGGAAGTAACATTATAAAACATAGAGAGGTAAACCTAAGGATCTTAAAGACATATTTGAGGAAATTTAGTGAGGGTAAATGATAATAATTTCATTATTATAGGATTTTAAATAGAGATGAATGGGGGATAAGTGGGTATTTATAGTAAAATAGGATGAATTGTTTAATAATTTCAAAATATTGGTCTTGTAATTCTAGGTTCTAGAAAATGAAAATATATTACCTTACCCATGGATTTCTTCACATTGTTTTAGAAATTTATGTCTTGTTTTATGATATATTAATTCAATAGAATATAAATCCACTCTATAATATTAATTTTCCCCTGGAGAGGTAAATTTTCTACTAAATATAGTTTTTGCAATCATAATTTTCATTTTAGGATTTAGAAAGTCATTTATAGGTTTGAAAATTGATTTAAATCCATTAAAATAAGAAATATTAATAAAATATTTTTTTTTTGTATGAGAAATACTTTAACATAGTTATTTAACCACTTTTATGTTTTTATGATGTCATGATTCTTACTTTATACTATAATATATTTTATATTTTACCTATAAATTTAGATATCTTTGAATATTATGAAAAATTCACTATTTGATATTTATGATGTTATGATTTCAATAATTTTATAGATTATATTAGTAATAATTTATAAATATGAGAAACTTTATTTTAAAATATAAAATACATTTTTATTGAAAACCACCAAATTTAATTATACAAAATTTTCAATCCCTTATAAAAACAATATATAATTGCATAAAAGTATTTTATAAATAAATATTGTTTTTCTACCTTTTATAATCCTTATTTATTAAAATGAATTTGAATAGAAATTTAATATATATACATTATAGAAAAATGTAATCATGTTCATTATGTATAATAATATATTTTATTGTATTCTTGAATAATTTTCATTTTATATTAGGGTGTCATGCCAAATTAAAATGACAAATTAATAAAAAGGTTGATTTATTTCTAAAATAATTAAAACTTAATACTATAAGTGGAAGATGTTGGTCTACACTCCCTTAAAAGTCAAGTGATCCAGCCCTTAGTATGTCTCCTAATATTTTAATTGACCTCTCACACAACCCTTCATTTTGAGGATGATAGGTTATTCTTAGGTTTAATTCTGTATTCACAACCATTTAAAGGATCCTATAAAACATAGAAGTATATCTTGGATCTTGATCAGAAATAATTAACAGTAATATTTTATAGGGTCTCAGTAACTCTTTAACATAGAGGCAAGCTAGGTACTCTAATTGGAAATCCCCTCTTATGTAAATGAAATGGGAAGGCATTTTCAACCTTTCAATGATTACCCCTATAGAATTGTTTTGCATGGATTTATTAGGCAGTACAATGAAAGATTCTATAATGATGTTATCCCACTTCCATACATGTATAGGTAGTTGGTGAAATACCCCTTTGGGAAATTTTTAATCCACATTCACTTATTGATAGACCAAGAAACTTACAATTAAATTGAAAATATCCCTTTTTATATTATCCCACCAATAATTATCATGAATTTTCCTATTCATTTTAAATATTTTGGGATGTATAGAGAATGTAGTGTTATGAGCTTCATCGAGTAATATATTATTTATCTCTAGTATATATGAGATACAAAGCCTTGTACCGAATTTTAGTACACCTTATTAATCAATAATTAATTTAGGAAACTTACCATTTTTCATATCTAATATCATATTTTTTATCAAAGGATCATCGATTCAAGATTTCATGAACTTATTCAAAAATGATAGTTGAGAAATCATTTCAAATATAATTGATGACATCTCTTCCCTTATGATTCTCATATCTAGCCTTAATAGGTACTTAGTCAATGGATCTGCTTCAATCTTCATTATTTCAAAAACACTATTATTTTTCCTATTCAATTCATCAGTGTATTTGTTTTCCCTTAAAGGGTAATAATGATTTGAACAATCATAGAATTTAATAAGATTTAAACATCTCCATTTTTTTATGTTCAATTCCTTTTGTTTGAAGTCATTATTCAATCTTTATTGGTCTCCGTATATGTCACTCTTTTCCTTATAATGATAGTATCTACATATATTCATATAAAAATGATTTTAGTTCACTCCAAGTCATTATAAAGACAATACCACTCCTGAGGATTTAACTATCAAGATGAATAGGTGAGCACCTTTTTATTTTTCATGAGGACACATCCCAACCCTTTCAGAGTTGCATCACTATAGATAAAAAATACTTCTATAATAGTTAGTAAATTTATCATTGGTGCACTAACCAACTACATATTTAGTTCCTGAATGTTTTATTTACAATATTTAATCCAAATAAACACAAAACCTTTATAAGTTAACATAGTTAGTGGATTTGAAAGATGTGAAATATTTTTAATAGAAATTATATAATATCCTTCTTAACCAAGTAAACTATCAATTTTATTTACTATTATATGTAAGAATCATCTTGGATTCTTTCACTAGTGAAAATGTGAAACAAGAATGAAACATACTGTAACTAGATCTCAAATTTTGTTAATTTGGAAAATATATTACCTTTCCAAAGAGTTTTTAATATTACCCTGAGATAATCCTCATGTTCTTTTTATGTTTTGGAATATATAAAATATAACATCAATAAAGATCACCACAAATTTATCAAGATACCTAAAAAATTCTTATCACCAAATACATAAATACCACAAGATAGTTATTCAAACCAAAGGTCATGGAAACTAACTCATTATATATATATCTCATTTAGAATGTTGTATTTAGTATATCTTCCTTCTCCACCCTCAACTAGTGATACCCATATTGAAGATCAATCTTGGAAAAGAAGTGATCCCCTAAAAGTTGGTAAAATAAACCTTAAATCTTTGGAAGAGGGTATTTTTCTTCATTTTATTCCAATTAAATTCTATATAATCAATGAATTGATGCATTGATCGATCCAAATTCTTTACAAAGAGAAAATATTCTCCCTAATAAGAAACACTTGGTCAAATAAAACCCTTCTCCATAAGATCTTTAATTTCCTTCCATATTCCTCTAACTCCAAATATTTTATTCTATATGGGGTATTTGATACTGGTTTCGATCTATGTATGCGTTCAATTGAGAAATATTCTTCTCTTTCTAGGAGAGGTCCAAGTAACTCTTTAGTAAATACATCAATTTATTCCTAACCAATAGGGGTATTTTCTATCATTTTTTCATTTTATTCTCTCTTCACCGATCATCTCCATATATAAATCTATAGGGAGTTATTTTAGAAATATTTCAGGCTATAATATCTTTTATTTTAAAATAAGTCTAGGTTTTACATTCCAGAACACTAAAATTTACTATCTTATACATTTGATCTTAGCATTATACATTGAGAATCAAACCATACCTAGTATAGTGAAAAAATGCACCATGGGAATGACTACTAAATTTTTAATGATATTATACTTGCTAAAGTTGATAATAGAGATTATATACACCTATGATTCTTGGATAATCCCTCCAAGAGTCATAAATAATAATTGTACTTCTAGAATATTAGGATTTTATTATATATTATTTTAAAAAATTGATGAAATAATGGAATGTATAAAACCAGAGTCAAATAATGTATTTTATATCTTTTAGATCACAATGATTATACTTTCCACCACATAATTTAGGGAATCTTATTTACTCATTATGAATGAGAATTAATGAACTTTATCCCTTGTCCTATACTGAGTTTGATGGTTGTTACCCTCCATTAAATTCTTATTTGGAAATTTATTTTCAAAGATCCCAAGAAATCCACACTTCAAGCATTAAACTTCAGCTTGTTCTTACACCATTTTACCTCTATAATTTTTATTGAGATGTTGATTCTTCACCTCACCATGAAGGTTAAATGCATTATGGTAATATTTTATGCACATTTAGAACATTACACTTCCATTTAATAAGTTCCCTAAATTCTTTTTCCCACATTTATTGAACATGGTAAACATTAGTTTCTTTTCTCCTATTCCATGATCCAAATTATTCATAGAGTCCAGCTCCATTACTCCCTTCTTTTCATTAATCCAATGAGTCTAATGCATATATATATATAAACTCCATTTAAAAATTTATAGAACTATATAATATCTCCTCATATATTCCATATTATCAATTTTATATATTCACTTTCATATTGTGTCATAGTCTACCAAAGAACTTATCCTCCATTACGTTTATATGCTTAACAAACCTAGAGGTGTGTCAAGAATGCCTTATAAAGTACATTTAATATCTTGAAAATGATTAATTTTTCTTCTAATTCATCAATAATATTTCCTTTTCTATTTTTTCCAAGATAGTATGAAGAATACTTATTTAAAAAGATTCTCCTTAACATTTTTCATTCCATAGCATCAATATCCTTACCTGGAAATCTATTCATTATGAGTGTCTACCACGTATCATCTTCTCCTTATAAGTGATATAATTATAAGGTGAATTTATAAAGATATAAATAGTGGATCACAATAAATATTTTTTTATAGAGATAATATATTGTTATATAATAAACTGATCAACAGATCCACTAAAATAAGGTGGTTGTTGATACATAAGGGACTCAACTAGAAGTTATTTTATTTGAGGTGAATTTAGATGCTCAACATGATTTAGGATATTATTCATAACTTGGTATAATTGATCCATAATCCTCCAAAAATTTTCCATTACAAATTCAATTCTTTAATAAAGGTTTTCAGTGCATCATCCCTTTCATTCCTCATTTACATGGTAACTCCTACTCCCGCCATTTTTTTGAATTAATAAATCATTTGTGAGAAATGTGTTACTTTTAGGAATATTTTAATTTTAAAGGGACCTTAAGACCAATATATATTTTTAAAAAAAATCTTTAATGATATTATTCTTTAGTCTCTTCTAAATACATTATTTTTCATATATCCTTCATAATGGTTCATAAAAAACTTGTGATAAACCAAACATATCCCCCAGGAGTGATAAAATAGGTGTGAAAAAAGGAATCTTTATCTTGCACCAAGTTATGATTATTTTAATACCCAGTATTCCCTTTTCAGGATTATTACACCTAGGTAAAAATTTTCTAGACTCATATCAACTTATAGTATCCAGATATGGATTTCATTCCTTAAAAACCACACTCCAAATACTTCACCAAAATTTTAGGATGTTTTCATGGATTTATAATTATATTTAGTATTATTTACTATTTCTTGGTATTTATTAATATCAAAAAAAATCAAACCATAATTTATAAGGCCACGGCCTTAAACCTTACTTAATGTTGAATTAAATGAATAATTCACATTGAAGATCTTTTCTAGTTTAGAGTTTTAGAGAATTAGATCACAAATCATGAATTACATTCCACATTTAAACAAAGTGGTTACATAAAAGATAGTATGGTTTTTCCCCATCAACGAAAACATATTTAAAATAAAACATGGTTTCTTTCTTGATAGATCCTTAACACTATCATCATATCATGCACCTTTCCCTTGACCTGTGAAAAAAAATTCAAAAACATGGGATGAGCATAAAAAGCTCAGTAAGGGATATAAAAGTACAAAAAGAAAACATTAGTCCATGTATGAAATCATAATTTACTCATAAAACATAAGCATTTTAACATAACTTGTCAAATAATGAATAAATCATAGAAATAATAAGTCTAAAGGTAACTTGAGGCATTCATAACATTCTTACATAGGGAGTAACCCTCTTGGTTACGTTTGGAATACCCATCACAGTAGATTCCCTAAATCTATTCGGAGAAACCTTAACGTTTAACTCCTTCGCATTACCCAATGCATTAGAGAGATATATCAGGCTCACCCACCATTAGTTTATCACAGAACCACCCGTCTTCATAATAATGCCCAAGAACCAGAACATAATCATATCACATAAAACATGCATAAAGGAAACATACCATTTCCACTTTTCAATCACAACATATCAATACAAACCATTGATATAAAAACATTATGAAAACCATTTTCAATACCAAAATAAAAGAAAAGTAAAACATGGTATTTATTTTTCATTTAAAAAAAGGTATGGCTTGTAGAGGAAGTCGTAACTCAAATAATGGTCACGGCGGCGGAGAATTCGTTGTCACCTCATACGTACGACAAAGAAACATTCCTTTTGTCGTTTAGTAAAACGCTTCGTATAAAAAAATATTCATTTTGAATAAGCGTAAAAGTCAAAGAGTGTTATACACCATATAAAAGAAAGTTGTGTATAAAAATAAAATATGCCTCAATGAATGGAGATTGAGATGAAGTCCCTTAAAAAGACTGTATCCTTGGATTATGGATAAATCAATTACATAATTATGTGTGACAAACGAATACACCAAATATAAGTGGATATTATGTGTAAAAAAATCACAGGTTATTCACACATATTCATAGAACAAAATATTCATGGAGTACAGTTTATCCCAAAGAATCAAAATTGGGTTAAGAAGTTCCCTTGCAAAAATTCGACAGCCTAACGACGTCAGTTCAAAATTCAGAAAAAGAGTCGATGAGAGATAAAAAGGGTATCTCATCACTTGGACATAAAATTTACATTAATAAGGATATATAAGAACATATCCCAACTTAATAGTATGTGAATTAAAATACATATGATAATAAGTCGTTTAAAAAGAGGAGGGTGAAAGGTTCCCTTACCGACTTGGGTATCTTTCAAAACATACACCCCATGAAAGAAGAACAATATAACATTGATGTAAATACTCATAAACGAAGGTATATTACACAAATAGTAGAATAATGGTTAGTACATATACCACTCAAAGGAAATGGTGGAAAACGTAGCACAAATATCATGGGAATAAAAGTGAGATGAAAAATCCCTTACGAAAACTCGGCAGCCTAATGGCGCCACTTAAAAATTCAAAAAAAAAAGAATTGATGAGAGTAAGAGGGGGTATCTCATCATATAAAAATAAAAATTACAGTATGGTTAATATAAAATAACATCCTCCAACATAAGAACATGGAGCATAAATTAAATGACATAAAAGAGGGTACTTGAAAAGAAAGCGAGAGGTCGGATCCCTTACCTCAAGTCCGACTTGTCTTGTTCATTTCTTTATATTCCTGAATAATAAACTTTGGTCAATTTATAATTGATTAAGTACCTACTTTAAATAATATTATTCAGTTCATATCACATATTATAATCTTATAATAATTGTTTAATAACGTTACTTCATATTAGAGGTTTTTGTCGATGTTTGGTACATGAGTAAAAAAAATGAACTTGTTTGAAAATGATTTCCCATGTAGTTATAAGTAAATAATTTACAGAATAGTATTAATGATTAAAATATCATATATATCCAGTACATATTCATTTTATACTATTCCATAACATTTGGAGACAAAAAATGAAAAGCACCGTTCATGGAGATGGTAGGGCGTACGTACGCATGAACGCTACTTTCATTTTTTTGTCATATTAATGGAATTAAAAATAAATGAGATATATATATATATATATTATAATTCCATTATAATATATATGTTATATAGGTAATATATTTTCATTAATTTCATTCTTTATACATTCCATGTATTGCATTAACGAGTCACATCACTTGAGGGGGCGGTAGTCCACACTTCCTCATATGAAATTATCGCATTTGCATAACATGAAAAGAATAAAGGTATGTTTTAAATATAAAATACAGAAGCATATAGTAAACATAAATACCATATATATCATATATGAAATATAGTTTCATCATAATGGCCACCTTTAAATGTGTTAAAAGAATATTGAACAATAATCGTTTCGTGAGGCAGAAAATCGGCAACCACCGAAATAGTATGTTTATTTACCATTAGATGAAGGTGTGTGTAAGTGTAAATCGAATACTTCACATAAAAAATACTAGTATATTGAAGATACAGGTGTTTTTAAAAAAGAAAATAATAAAAAGAGTTTAGGGGGTAGGAGAAGCAAAATAAAAGATAAGAACACAAGAGCAAACACTACCTTTAAAACAGGTAACTCTCTTTGATTTAAGATCAAAGGTTTCCTTGGAAAGGATTATGCCCAATTTGAGGCTTCAATGATGAAGAGAGGGATTTGGAGAGATTAAATGGGCAGGGGTTTCCTGATCCAAAGTCTTGAGAGGTGTATTTAAGGTGGTAGAGGTGGGGGCCTTTTATAAGAGGAGAAGAGGGGCACTCTTGGAAAGTTATAAAATATTACTTTATTATAAAATGATTTGTCAGATTTTAAAGGTCCCAAAATTATATATTTCGAGGATAAGGTAATAATTTTTCGAAATACACACATCCAATAGATTTTTTTACAAGTTTAGGTCTTATATTTTACATTATATTTTCATTTTATTTAAATCGTTCATTTATGAGGTAATCACTACATCATCACAGTGTCATAAATAAATTACTTTATTTAATGTCTAAAAATTATAAAAAATATAATTATGTAGGAAATACTTTTAGCTTTCCAATGAATATTTATAGTAAAAAATATGACTTATATAACCCCATGTAAAAATTGTTGTAGTAAAACAACACATGTTTGTGACATTATAATTTTAACTTTAAATAAAAAGGTATTAATGTCATTTTCCAACCAAAGTGGCTCCATGGGGTCCCCAAGTTGACCGATGGATTGTCTTGGTCGGCCATGACACTTACAACAATATTGGGACATGTTTCACGTTCATTTCCTATTATTAAAACATTATTTTTACCTTAAATTACACTAATTACCTCTAATCGCGATTAAAAACATAAACGTTACTGTTCAACAAAAAATTATTTTAATCCCATTGAAAAAAATTTTACTTCCTAATGATAACCATGTATGTCAGATTTTTGAAATTCAAAACCCAGAAGTGGTAAAGTTTCATTTAAACGAAAAATCAGGTTTTTAAAGTACCACTTAGTGGTTTCACTATTCATCAAAAATTGATGTTTTTCAGAAAAATACCAAAACTTCACCCTAAGATATATTTGATATTCCGAATTCAAAATTGATGTATATTTTACAAAATTAAAATCATATAAGTTACATTAATTAAATTAATAATTAATTCCCCCTGTCATGACAAATAGCATGTTTTTATGAAACAATATATATCAAAATATTGACACTAGTTTAAGTCCAATTTCAAAGTGAAATTATTTCCAACGAACACTATTGGATTAAATGGTAAAAATATATTCTAATTTAACTTTAAAACCAATTCAAAAGATAATCTAATCATATAAATAAATTAGATTAAAAAAATGTTTTGAATTAAAATACAACATTTTTCACTATTCATTAGAAAAATGAACTTTATCGGAAAAATACCAAAAATTTACACAAAGTAAATTTTGATGTGCTGATTCTAAATAAGAATTTTATTTTGTCAAATATAACACATAAAATTGTCAAAAAGTGGATTTAAAAGAGGTTCGCCATCAAAAGGCGGTTAATCGACCTTTTAAAGAATATTAGAATGTTTACGCTTAAAATTGGATTCATTTGCATTTTTAATCCTCTAAAATTTATTGTAAAGAGTAAAAATATTTTACAAACATATATAATCATTTATTAGTTGGTTCTTTTCATTCCCGCCATTACAACAGCTAGGCGTTAACTACCATTTAAAATAATATTATTTTATTATTAGAGTGCAACGTAAGATTCCCAAGAAACTCGTTATTGCGTATTGGGTACGCCATCGAGCATAGCGTCCCCTTTAATTTAATATTAATATTTTACTCAAAAATATAGATAAATTTGAAAATGTCATATTCTTTATTTACTTGGGGTGTCACATCCTTCCCCCTTTTGGTAATTGCGTCCTCGCAATTTTAAAATTGGGCTTGGAAACCTCATTGAAAATCCCACATCAGAACAAGAGTCAGTAAAACAATCACTTTAAAATAAAGAAAGAGAAGTACAAAGGTCACCCAAGCTAACCCATACTAGGATTCCATGTAGGAAAACATGGATATGGAGGAAAAACAAGGGGTCATGTTCTGAGGGAGAGTGATAGAAAACATGTTTAGGAGAACGTTAACTATACGAAAATCACATACTTGTGGTGGGTAAAACGGTATTCGAATCCCCCGTAGGAAAAGTTAATAGACAACATTTTTTTTAAGTTACATTTCATTGAGGAATTTATTTTTGATCTTAAGGAAACATACTTACTTGTCATGTTGACTTTCAAATTTTACTATATTTCTTACAAAAACTCATACTTTCCCCAAATGATGGGTATTTAGGAAGACTTGTTTACATTAAGAGAGCTATAATAAACTACTAGAGAATCACCTAATCGAAAAAAGAGAACTATATACTTCCCATTTATTTATACCTTAACCAAAACTAAAACCTAAAAGGTTAGTATGAGATCAGATAATACCCAAAAAGGATAAAAAATCTATTCTTAATCTCCAAAATTTGTCAAAAAATACCCAAAGTTCAACAAAGACCATTCAATAAACCATTTGTACATAAAATTATTCAAAGTAAACCAAACTAAGATTGAAACCCAAATATTTGAAGGATTTAATCACATAGTCTTCCAAGGTACAAATTAACACTTATATCCAAATAACATTAGTTGCTCTTAAAGTCTCATATTGAAAAGTAATTAACCTAATCACATATCCTCCATGATAGGTTAATAATTTCCATAGATAACCCAAAATAAAATTACTCTTAATTCATAAAATCATCTAACTAAAAATAATAAGTCATACTAACCAGGGACTTCATGTAGTCTAGTGGTAGGTGATAAATACCAATCGCACTTTGGTTGTGGGTTCGATTCCTACAGCTTTTTGCGACGCGACGGGTTGTCACACAGTCTGCGTGTTGTCCTTTTTATAAAACTCCATAAATAACCCTAACATGTTTTAACCTCAATAGTTTCCTTATACCTCTCATTTTCATCCAAATTTGTTACGATCTCAACATATTAATTCTTGAAGTCTTATTTCACAACCATAAGATAAAATAAAACGATTCCCAAAATGAATAACATCATACCTTGATCATGGCATCCACTCGGTTTCATCGTCATCTTGCTCACATAGGTAGAAGTCTCATGCATTACAACAATGATTTAGAGATCCTTCAAAATCATTTGCTTCCTCCATCCAAATACACCTTGTACAACATGGGTCATATGGGTGTTCATAGAAAAACAGTTTTGGAAAATAATCATGTATGACATATAATTCCAAAACATCTGATAAAACATGGTTTCTATAAAATAGTCGGACAGAATTTGAGTTGAAACATTCTATTATTGGTCCTTTTAAAATACCATAAGTATGTGCTGAGAGACTATATTTTAAAAGAAAATATAAATAGGTTGCACAAGGGTCTCCTTCCTCAGCACCATTTTTAAAATCATAATATGATTCAAATTCTTGTGATAAGGTAAAATATTTGAAAATACCGTGATAATATTTACCTTTCTTGAAACTATGTGAATATTGTGAAAATAGCAATTGTCTAAATACAACCCATGACCCACGATGATAACGAGGTATAGTGGAGGTGTTTTATATCTCAAACAACTGCTTGCAAGTGAGTT
Organism: Viscum album; assembly: GCA_963277665.1. NCBI lineage: Eukaryota > Viridiplantae > Streptophyta > Magnoliopsida > Santalales > Viscaceae > Viscum > Viscum album. Next base: position 594,371,101 of record OY728134.1, on the reverse strand, counting down.
GTATGCTAGATAAAGTTTCACAATCACCCGAACATGACTTTTCAATAATTATTGCAAGCATGTCATCAGGAAGAGATAGGAATGTCATTTGAGATCCTTCTCCTTCCATTCGTAATCAACATTACTTGACTTAAAAAAAGTTATAAAACAAGGATTTAACTGAAATAATAGATATAGGGACTAATCATGTGTCTAACCAAAAATCCTAATCCCTAAAGTTGTCTAAAACGACCTCTGATACCAACTATAAGGCCCTAGCCTTAAACCTTAATTAATGATGAATTAAATGAATAATTCACATTTAGGATCTTTTCAGGTTTAGAGTTTTAGAGAATTAGATCATAAATCATGAATTTCATTCCACATTTAAACAAAGTGGTTACATAAAATATAGTATTGGCTTTTCCCCATCAATGGAAACATATTTAAAATAAAAAATGGTTTCTTTCTTGGCACATCCTTGACACTATCATCATATCATGCACCTTTCCCTTGAATTGTGAAAAACATTTCAAAAACTTCGGATGAGCATAAAAAGATCAGTACGCGATATAAAAGATAATATTGGTTTGTCCCCATCAACGAAAACATATTTAAAATAAAACATGGTTTCTTTCTTGACACTTCCTTGACACTATCATCATATCATGCACCTTTCCCTTGACCTGTGAAAAACATTTCTAAAACTTGGGATGAGCATAAAAAGATCAGTAAGGGATATAAAAGTACGAAAAGAAAACATTAGTCCATGTATGAAATCATAATTTACTCATAAAACATAAGCATTTTAACATACCTCATCAAATCATGAATAAATCATAGAAATCATAAGGCATAAAGGTAACTTGAGGCATTCATAACATTCTTACGTAGGGAGTAACCCTCTTGGTTATGTTTGGAATACCCATCACAGTATATTCCCAAAATCTCTTCGGAGAAACTTTAGCATTTAACTCATTCTCATTACCCAATGTGTTGGAGAGCTGTATCAAGCTCACCCGCCCATATTTTATCACGGAACGACCCGTATTCATAATAATTCCCAAGAACCATAACATAATCGTATCACATAAAACATGCAAAAAGGAAACATAACATTTCCACTTTTCAATCACAAGATATCAATACAACTCATTGATATAAAAACATTATGAAAACCATTTTCAATGCCAAAATAAATGAAAAGTAAAACATGGTATTTATTTTTCATTTATAAAAAAGGTATGGCTTGTAGAGGAAGCCAAAACTCAAATAATGGTCACGACGGTAGAGAAGTCATTGTCGCTGCATACGTACAACAAAGAAACATTCCTTTTTCCATTTAGTAAAATGGTTCGTATTAAAAAAATATTCCTTTTGAATAAGTGTAAAATTCAAAGGGTTTTATACACCGCATAAAATAAAGTTGTGTATAAAAACAAAATATTCCTCAATGAATGGAATTTAGATGAAGTCCCTTACAAAGACGGTATCCTTGGATTAAGGATAAATCAATTACATAATTATGTGTGACAAACGAATACACCAAATATAAGTGAATATTAAGTTTAAAAAAATCGCAGGTTATTCATAAATATTCATAGAACAACATATTCAAGGAGTACAAGTTTATCCCAAAGAATCAAAATTGGGTTAAGAAGTTCCCTTGCAAAAATTCGACAGCCTAACGGCGTCACTTCAAAATTCAGAAAAATAGTTGATGAGAGATAAAAAGGGTATCTCATCACTTGGACATAAAATTTACATTAATAAGGATATAGAAGAACATATCACAACTTAATAGTATGTGAATTAAAAGACATAAGAAAAGAAGTCTTTTAAAAAGATGAGGGTGAAAGGTTCCCTTACCGACTTGGGTATCATTTAAAACATACACCCCATGAAAGAAGGATAACAAAACATTGATGTAAATACTCATAAACGAAATTATATTACACAAATAGTATAATAATTGTCAGTACATATAACACACAAAGGAAATGGTGGAAAATGTAGCATAAATCTCACGGGAATAAAAGTGAGATGAAAAATCCCTTACGAAATCTCGGCAGCCTAACAGCGCCACTTAAAAATTCTAAAAAAAAAAGAATTGATGAGAGTAAGAGGGGGTATATTATAATATAAAAATACAAATTATAGTATGGTTAACATAAAATAACATCCTACAACATAAGAACATGGATCATAAATTAAATGACATAAAAGAGGGTACTTGAAAAGAAAGAGAGAGGTCAGATCTCTTACCTCAAGTCCGACTTGTCTTATTCGTTTCTATATATTCCTGAATATTAAACTTTGGTCAATTTATAATGTCACGAACCGAATCTGGTCACCGCCAAAAATAGAACCAAACCCAGCCCGTGACATGACCCGAAGGGCGTTCCCGATCCCCATGGGCTGGCACAAGTGCCCGGGTATCAAAAACTGAAAATTGGGAACGATTTACCCGAGTTTTTATTCTTGAAACATCAAATGAATCCAAGAAAACAAATCTGGATTTTTCAAACCGAAAAATCTTTTTAATAAATTCAGAACTGAATTGCACAATTTTAAACAATGTTTGAAGATCATTACAAAGGTACAAACCCATGAAAATACACCTCAAGAACCTCAACATGGCAAGAGGCATCTTCCTCAAGCCATCTCCACAACACCGCATCATGAATGACCGGTGGAAACCTGAACTGTTGGCACAAAAGTTTTACCCAAACCTACGACAACAAAATAACCAAGTCTACTTACACCCAAGGGTGTAAGTAGGGTGTGAGCCAAAGCCCAATAGGATACCACCACTAATAGATTCCATATAATAATCATTTAAATACGAAAAGCATGCATGTTTTCAAAAACATGAAAAGCTAGTTACAATTTCTAAAAGCTACAACTTTGAATAAGAACAGTTTTCAAGTGGGATATTTTAAAGGGTTAACACTTTTTAAAATAAACACCAAAGCTACTGAATTTTCCAGCAAAATGTACCGTATGCCGAAGGTAAGCACAAAATATCCAGTGAGCACAAGCAATGGGAAATAACCCCTAGGCACTAGCTAGCTGTGGTCCCAGGTACCTCGTATCTCGGTGAGAGTAACCATAACAAATATTTGTTCTCGTGCACGAGCCACTATTAGGGAACATACCCATAACCTAGTGGTCCCCAATAATCATCATCTTAGTTTAGTTAGAGTTGTAAGTGTTAATCTTGCTAAGTGAAACTGAGGCCAAACCCCATGGGATCACTAGCATACTAGTACACGTCCACCCACCTAGATACCCGGGTTTTCCCTTTGTGCTCAAACAATTTCAACAAGTAAATGAATATAAATTTCACATGAAAATATCATTTCCATATCATAAATTCACCAAACAGCCCACATGTATACAACAAAAGTCACAAAATTCCACTTTTCATTCAAATGCATTTTGAAATCAAACCCACACCAAAATAGCCCACAACACTTTTTGCATAACTTTCACAATCCAACACATCCTTTAACAATTTTAAAAAATACCTACAAATATACTAAACATCACATAACAGCCCACTCACATGTTTCCTAAAACCCTTTTTATAAACAAAATCCACTTTTCACATCGCACTCACACAAACAGCCCATATAACGTTCACACCTCTTTCACATTTTAGTAAATCCATTAAACATTTTTATAAAACATTTCCAAGAGGATAAACATAACATAACAGAACTATTAACATTTAAAATGGTCCATTTGAAAGTATAAATAATCCAAAACAGTTTTCCAATATGGTTTCACATCTTACATAAATCATTAAACCATTCAAAACATTCATAAAACAATTCTAAAGAGTGTACCAAATCTTTTCACAAAAAAAAACTCATTTCAAAACCATATTTCAAGGACAAAATCACACCAATAAAAATTCAAAACATACTTTTAATCCCCAAAAACATTTATTAAACTACCCCCATGTGTTATAAAAACACCTCAAACAATACCACAAAAGATCCACATGAAAAGCACACGTTTTCAAAATCACTTTCAAGAAGTACAATAAGGCTTTACACCTTAAACCCATTAAAAGAAACCTCTATAAAACCTAATGGAACACCAATACCCTACCAAATCAGAATTTTCAGCCCATACAAGATTTATTAAACCAATTTCATATGTTATAAAACACACCCAAACAATACCCAAAGGGTTGCACATGTAAAACACCCAATTTTTTAAACTAAAATGAAACTGTAAAAACAAATGCTTTACCAAATACAAAATAAACAGTTCCCGCACAACACACATAATATTAGTAAATTAATAATAAGTAATTCAAGCAAACTAACTCATCTAGAAATGATTACACATGGAATCACCTACCTTTTATGACGAAACCCTCAAAACATAGTGCGAAACACCAACTGCACTACCGCCGCACCTCAAGGAATATAAATCCAGCCCTAGACCACAATATTTGACCACGAAGACACCAAATCAAACCCTAGTTTCGAACCTCAATTTCCGGACATGATGAACTTATTGAAAGGGGGAAAGAAACCCTTAGGAATGGGAGGAAATCAAGGAAAGAAACACTTACTTGAAACATCCTGAATAAAACGAACCAAAATCGACCAGAATCTGAATTTTAAAACAGATAAAAATTTAATGGATATTCGACCAAGAATGATAAGGTCATGTAGGAATTGGAATTGGGGAAAAATATTAAGAATAGAAGGAGTTATAAAAGGATCAATTTACCTCTCCAAAATCTGGACGATTTCTGAAATCCAGAACTTTTCTACTATTTTCGCGACTCTATCGAGCTCCAAATTGTTGGACGAAGGCATGGGGTCGCGCCTGGGCTTCATAGGGTCGAGAGGGAGGTGGAATCACCGAAAAAACCATTTTAATGAATAAGATATTAATAAATTAATGAAACAATTTTAAACTGGCAAATGGGCCTTCGGGTTGGCCCAATTCTCAAATAAAAACAGAAATCCCCCATGCTTATGGATTTATAAAGGCCCCAAATTTAACTTTGGGGTTAATATATCAGGGGAGAACAATTAGGAGTTGGAATGAGTCAAAAATATTAAAAATTGAAAATGTTATAAATGAAACAAAATTTATTTTTAAATCTGGAATTGGGCTCGCAGTTTGGCCCAATTCATGAAAACTCACATATTCTCAATAAAACATTTGGAAACCACCAAAACAAATCATGAGTGGAAAATAAATTTAAAATAACCCTAAAATAGATTACGTACGTGACAATTCTCCCCACCTTGAAAACTTTCCGCCCCGGAATGTCACAACAAGGTCTAAGAAACAACCAAACCCAACTGAGAAACCAATATGTACACCCTTGCCAGGTTTCACCCCCAAAGGTCAAAACACCTCCAGTGATCAATGATGGAAGGAATACTCTCACAAACCAAACTTACACCACTTTATTGAAACAATCAAGTAAATTCAGGCTTTATCCCAAATGAAAACTCCTCAAACACAATCTGAACAATACTCAATCAATTTACCCAAAAAAAACAACAACATTGAACAAGGTTACACTTCCCTACTATAACTAAACTATTGGAAACTATCCAATATCAATGTTTACCCAATGAATATGTAGGTAGTTAGATATCTTCTAATGATAATACCTACTTCCCAGACAAGTCCAAAGAAAAAAAATATGAGTTACTCGTATGAAGAGACACAAATGGGCTCCCCACCATAAGAGACAACTTAAATTGTTTTCCTGAGACAGAATCAAGACACTAATAGTGGGAGGCCCAAACATACTCTCTAGTAAAAGGGATATACTTCCATTAAATTTTTATGAAGGAACACTCATGATAATCATAGTGAGTCTCCCCACCATAAGAACTGACCATCTTAACCGACCAGCATGGGCCGACACAGAAAGACCCAAAAAGAAATTAAAGATTTTGGAAGGGCACAGGATTAGTCTGCATGGTTTGGGAAACTGTGCACTAACTATGAATATAATTCTTTCTACATGGCTTCCTATCACTCGTCCACTACTAAACGTGCACAAACTATGTGCTCAACCATGACGAAACCAGAGTTTTAAACTATTCCCATCTTTCATACTAAGGATATGACTTTGTACAAGGGTTTAAATGGCCCTGGGATTTCCCCTGACTACGAGCCAGCTTCTCTCCGAGACCTATGGCTGGAGCTCAAATGATTGAAGCATCTTCGGCCTCGTAGTTAATATTTGGAAACCCACTGAATGAGAATTCTTCTTTTCGGTGCCACCAAAAACTACACCGCAGTCCCAAATAAGTTTTCTAGACATAACACATTCCAATCTCACTTTACCTTATCCCGATATTTCATTGAAACAAGGGCTAAGAAGATACACACACATCACAACTTGTTTCTTCAGGTGAGAAACAATAGAATTAAAGAACACCTACACTCACATTCCTCTAAAATAGATGATTTTGATGTTTTTCCAAGGGAGACATTTTCCCAACATAATAGGGACTCTCAAAGGATTTCACTACTTTCACCTATACAGTCAATCGAGTACATGACATCATAAGGCATCACCAAACATGACCATTTCAACTGATATAAACAATTCATGGAGAGGGACCTTATACAACATCCCCAAACAGCACACAATTATAGAAAGTGTCCACAATATCTTATCTTGACCATATTTCCCACACCAGTGGTTTAACATGAACTCATGATTCAAAGAAACATGGAAGAACCCAAAGGCCCTCTTAGACACCATCGAGACAATCATCCACACTAACAACCCTAGAACATATCCACCTTCGACGAATCAAGAAACTTAAGAAACTAAGGTCTCTTTCAACCTTCCAAGAGAACACCCCCATTATAAGAGGATCTAAAAATCAATGAAAGGAATGGGTGTAGACTCAATCTAGAAATATCAAGAAAAATATTCTTATATTGATCAACTGGAGGGTCTTTAAACGACGAAACAATCCGGGTTGCACTTCAATTGTGCACTAACCTTTAATGGGGGTGTACCTTATCCAATGATTGAACCCAAGGACCCAACCAAGATAGTCCATTGGTCAAGATATACAACAAACCAAATCCAAACACATGTAGGGAACCATCGTAAAGGCGTCTCGAAACATTTTTCAAAAGAGACCATTAACCGTATCTACAACACAACTTACTGACCAAAACCAAACCAAAAACACAGTTCAAACAGGAGGGGTTCTTGGACTCAAAACATCCCACAACATCAAAATTTTCCTAAAACACATAATATACACCATCCAAAAAAAAATCATCAAGAAATCATGTTTTTTTTTAAAAAAACATTTCTTTGAAAACAAATGGTTCAGCGGTTAGCGCATCCACCAATGGTACCCCCTGGGCCTTACACATGCATGTTTCTATGCCACACCAGGCACCCTCCTCATATCCATCCTGACACTCATCCAGTCATGTCATCAACCATCCCTCTTCCCATATAACCCCTTGCACGTGGTTTCTCATGAAAATACCAAAGGTTAAAACAAAAATTATTTCCACTTTTCAAAACCAAAATGGTCAACCAACACATCCTTTTTCTCAAAACCGCTAACCACGAGATCAAATTCCAACTCACATCTTACAAAACTTTTCAGAAATGCACAACCATTTAGAAAATAGCTCACTTTCAATATATTCACATCAATTTCAAAACATCTCATCCCATTAAAACACTCTTTGATTGTTTAGAAAACTCTATTGTAAACACTTTTCAAAACCAACTTCAATATAGTTCTTGCTTTCAAAAGAGGTGTAAAAACACCATTTTCCATTTCAAAACAATTCTAAAAATTCAGTTCCACCATTTCATAAATCAATCCATTCCTTATTTATTTGAAAATAATTTCCAAAAAACTTTATACTTCTTAAAACCAAGTCCTTTTAAAACCAAAGTTCCAAGATTGCAAAACTATAGTACAAAACAATCTGAGAGGAAACTAGTTTCAGTGGGTGACTTGGACATATGGTTGGCGGCCATATTCCAATCACTTCACTATCACAGAGAGTGTTCTAGGGTATATCCTCAGCTCCACATGGCTTTCCAGGCCCTGCGAGCTTACGGAGACCATTAACCCAACTCTCTTTTCATTTCCCCTAACCATCATTAAAACAAGAAAACCAAAGGACTTAGATAAATCCTGACTTCCCTAGGAAACATGAATTCTGTCATGAGGTGTGGTGATCAAGAACACTGCCCATAACTATAATACCAAGTCCCTACAATCCTAACTCCATGATATCCTAACTCTTCCCGAAATAACATGACCCAAAGAGTTAACATGAACCTCCTCTAATACCATTTTGTCACGAACCGAATCTGGTCACCGCCAAAACTGGCACCAAACCCAGCCTGTGACATGACCCGAAGGGCGTTTCCGATCCCCATGGGCTGGAACAAGTGCCCGGGTATCAAAAACTGAAAATTGGGAACGATTTACCCGAGTTTTTATACTTGAAACATCAAATGAATCCAAGAAAACAAATCTGGATTTTTCAAACCGAAACATATTTTTAATAAATTCAGAACTGAATTGATCAATTTTAAACAATGTTTGAAGATCATTAAAATGGTACAAACCCATGAAAAGACAGCCCAAGAACCTCAACATGGCAAGAGGCATCTTCCTCACGCCATCTCCACAAAACCGCATCATGAATGACCGGTGGAAACCCAAACTGTTGGCACAAAAGTTATACCCAAACCTGCGACAACAAAATAACCAAGTCTACTTACACCCAAGGGTGTAAGTAGGGTGTGAGCCAAAGCCCAATAGGATACCACCACTAATAGATTCCATATAATAATCATTTAAAGACGAAAAGCATGCAAGTTTTCAAAAACATGAAAAGCTAGTTACAATTTCTAAAAGCTACAACTTTGAATAAGAACAGTTTTCAAGTGGGATATTTTAAAGGGTTAACACTTTTTAAAATAAACACCAAATCTACTGAAATTTCCCGCAAAATGTACCATATGCCGACGGTAAGCACAAAATATCCATTGAGCACAAGCAATGGGAAATAACCCCTAGGTACTAGCTAGCTGTGGGTCCCAGGTACCTCGTATCTCGGTGAGAGTAACCATCACAAATATTCGTTCTCGTGCACGAGCCATTAGTAGGGAACATACCCATAACCTAGTGGTCCCCAATCATCATCATCTTAGTTTAGTTAGAGTTGTATGTGTCAATCTTGCTAAGTGAAACTGAGGCCAAACCCCACGGGATCACTAGCATACTAGTACAATCCACCCACCTAGATACCTGGGTTTTCCCTTTGTGCTCAAACAATTTCAACAAGTCAATGAATATAAATTTCACATGAAAATATCATTTCCATATCATAAATTCACCAAACAGCCCACATGTATACAATACAAGTCACAAAAGTCCACTTTTCATTCAAATGCATTTTGAAATCAAACCCACACCAAAATAGCCCACAACACTTTTTGCATAACTTTCACAATCCAACACATCTTTTAACAATTTTATAAAATACCTACAAATATACTAAAAATCACATAACAGCCCACTCACATGTTTCCTAAAACCCTTTTTATAAAAAAAATCCACTTTTCACATCGCACTCACACAAACAGCCCATATAATGTTCACACCTCTTTCACATTTTAGTAAATCCATTAAACATTTTTATAAAACATTTCCAAGAGGATAAACATAACATAACAGAACTATTAACGTTTAAAATGGTCCATTTGAAAGTATAAACAATCCAAAACAGTTTTCCAATATGGTTTCACATCTTACATAAATCATTAAACCATTCAAAACTTTCATAAAACAATTCTAAAGAGTGTACCAAATCTTTTCACAAAAAAAAACTCATTTCAAAACCATATTTCAAGGACAAAATCACACCAATAAAAATTCAAAACAGAATTTTAATCCCCAAAAACATTTATTAAACTACCCCCATGTGTTATAAAAACACCTCAAACAATACCACAAAAGATCCACATGAAAAGCACACGTTTTCAAAATCACTTTCAAGAAGTACAATAAGGATTTACACCTTAAACCCATTAAAATAAACCTATATAAAACCTAATGGAATGCCAATACCCTACCAAATCAGAATTGTCAGCCCATAGAATATTTATTAAACCAATTTCATATGTTATAAAACACACCCAAACAATACCCAAATGGTTGCACATGTAAAACACCCAATTTTTTAAACTAAAATGAAACTGTAAAAACAAATGCTTTACCAAATACAAAATAAACAGTTCCCGCACAACACACATCATATTAGTAAATGAATAATAAGTAATTCAAGAAAACTAACTCGTCTAGAAATGATTACACATGGAATCACCTACCTTTTATGACGAAACCCTCAAAACATGGTGCGAAACACCAACTGCACTACCGCCGCACCTCAAGGAATATAAATCCAGCCCTAGACCACAATATTTGACCAACAAGACACCAAATCAAACCCTAGTTTCGAACCTCAATTTCTGGACATGATGAACTTATTGAAAGGGTGAAAGAAACCCTTAGGAATGGGAGGAAATCAATGAAAGAAACTCTTACTTGAAACATCCTGAATAAAACGAACCAAAATCGACCAGAATATGAATTTTAAAACAGATACAAATTTAATGGATATTCCACCAAGAATTATAAGGTCATGTAGGAATTGGAATTGGGGAAAAAGATTAAGAATAGAAGGAGTTATGAAAGGATCAATTTACCTCTCCAAAATCCGGACGATTTCTGAAATCCAGAAAGTTTCGACTATTTTCGCGACTCTATCGAGCTCCAAATTGTGGGAGGAAGGCATGGGGTCGCGCCTGGGCTTCTTAGGGTCGGGAGGGAGGTGGAATCACCGAACAAACCATTTTAATGAATAAGATATTAAAAAATTAATGAAACAATTTTAAACTGGAAAATGGGCCTTCGGGTTGGCCCAATTCTCAAATAAAAACAGAAATCCCCCATGCTTATGGATTTATAAAGGCCCCAAATTTAAATTTGGTGTTAATATATCAGGGGAGAACAATTAGGAGTTGGAATGAGTCAATAATATTAAAAATTGAAAAAGTTATAAATGAAACAAAATTTATTTTTAAATCTGGAATTGGGCTCGCAGTTTGGCCCAATTCATGAAAACTCACATATTCTCAATAAAACCTTTGGAAACCACCAAAACAAATCATGAGTGGAAAATAAATTTAAAATAACCCTAAAATAGGTTACGTACGTGACATATAATTTCTTATTTACCTCCTTTAAATATTATTATTCATTTCATATCACATATTATAATGTTATAATAACTGTTTAATAACGTTAGTTCATATCAGATGTTTTTACCGATGTTTGGTACATGAGTAAAAAAATTAACTTGTTTGAAACGATTGCCCATGTAGTTATAATTATATCATTTAAATAATAGTATTAATTATTAAAATATCATATATATCCAGTAAATATTCATTTTATACTATTCCATAACATTTGGAGATAAAAAATGGAAAGCACTGTTCATGGAGACGGTAGGTCGTACGTACGCATGAACGCTACTTTCATTTTCTTATCATATTAATGAAATTAAAAATAAATGAGAGATATATATATTATAATTCCATTATAATATATATGTTATATAGGTCACATATTTTAATTAATTTCATTCTTTATACATTCCATGTATTGCATTAACGAGTCACATCACTCGAGGGGGCGGTAGTCCACACTTCCTCAAATGAAATTATCGCATTTTCACAACAGGAAAAGAATAAAGGTATGTTTTAAAAATAAAATACAGAAGCATATAGTAAACATAAATACCATATATATCATATATAAAATACAGTGACATCATAATGGCCACTTTTAAAGGTGTTAAAAGAATATTGAACAATCATCATTTTGTGAGGCAGAAAATCACCAACCACAGAAATAGTATGTTCTTTAACCATTAGACGAAGGTGTGTGTAAGTGTAGCTTTAATCCTTCACATAAAAACATCCTAGTATATTTAAGATACTGGTTTTTTTACAAAAGAAAATAATAAAAAGATTTTAGGGGGTTGGAGAAGAAAAATAAAATATAAGAACACAAGAGAAAACACTACCTTTAAAACGGGAAACTCTCTTTGATTTAAGATCAAAGGCTTCCTTGGAAAGGATTCTGCCCCATTTTAGGATTCAATGATGAATAGAGGGATGTGGAGAGATGAAATGGGTATGGTTTGGCCGATCCAAAGGCTTGAGAGGTGTGTGTAAGGTGGTAGAGGTGGGGGCCTTTTATAAGAGGAGAATAGGGGCACTCTTGGAAAGTTATAAAATATTACTTTATTATAAAATGATTTTAGGATTTTAAAGGTCCCACAATTATATATTTCAATGCTAAGGTGATAATATTTCTAAATCCACACATCCAATAGGGTTTTGACAAGTTTAGGTCTTATATTTTACATTATCTTTTCATTTTATTTAAATCGTTCATTTATGAGGTAATCACTGCATCATCACGGTGTCATAAATAAACTACTTTATTTAATGTCTAAAAATTATAAAAAAGTTTCATGATGTAGTAAATATTTTTATCTTTATAATTAATATTTATAGTAAAAAATATGACTTATATAACCCCATATAAAAATTGTTTTAGTAAAACAACACATGTTTGTGACATTATAATTTTAACTTTAAATAAAAAGGTATTAATGTCATTTTCCAACCAAAGTGGCTCCATGGGGTCCCCAAGTTGACCCATGGATTGTCTTGGTCGTCCATGACACATAAAATAAGGGTAGGACATGTGTCAAGTTCATTTCATATTATTGAAACATTATTTTTACCTTAAATTACACTAATTACCTCTAATCACGATTAAAAACATAAAAGTTACTATTCACCAAAAAAATATTTTAATCTCATTGAACCAAATTTTACTTCATAATGAAAACCATGTATGTTGGATTTTTGAAATTCAAAACACAGAAGTGGTAAAGTTTCATTTAAATGAAAAATTAGTTTTTCAAGTACCACTTAGTGGTTTCACTATTCATCAAAAATTGATGTTTTTCAGAAAAATACCAAAACTTCACCCTAAGCTATATTTGATATTCCGAATTCAAAAATGATTTCTATTTTACAAAATTTAAATCATATAAGTTATATTAATTAATTTAATAATTAATTCCCGATGTAATGACAAATAGAGTGTTTTTATGAAACAATATATATCAAAAGATTGACACTAGTTTAAGTCCAATTTCAAAGTGAAATTAATTCCAACGACCACTATTGGATTAAATGGTAAAAAAATATTCTAATTTATCTTTAATCTCAATTCAAAAGATAATCTAATAATATAAATAAATTATATTAAAAAGAGGTTTTGAATTAAAAAACAACAGTTTTCACTATTCATTAAAAAAATGAACTTTATCGGAAAAATACCAAAAAATTACACAAAGTAAATTTTGATGTCCTGATTCTAAAGAAGAATTTTATTCTGTCAAATATAAAACATAAAAGTGTCAAAAAGTGGATTTAAAAGAGGTTCGCCATCAAAAGGCGGTTAATCGACCTTTTAAAGAATATTAGAATGTTTACGCTTAAAATTGGATTCATTCACATTTTTAATCCTCTAACATTTATTGTAAAGAGTAAATATATTTGACAAACATATATAATCATTTTGTAGTTATTTCCGTTCATTCCCACCATTACAACTGCTAGGCTTTAACTACTATTTAAAATAATATTATTTTATTATTAGAGTACAACATAAGATTCCCATGAAACTCAGTGTTGCGTATTGGGTACGCCATCGAGCATAACGTCCCCTTTAAAGTTATATTAATATTTTATTAACAAATATAGATAAATGTGAAAATGTCATATTCTTTATTTACCTAGGTTTTTACATAATTTGACACCAACTATGGCATATATTCTTTTTAATACATAAAACATTCATTACATGGTACAATAGTTAATAATAAATAAGATATTTTTAGTTTATTTTCATGGAAACTAAGAATATAATACATGAAGAGGAAAAAATTTATTCGAGTAGAAATTAAATTATTCTTTATATATTAATACTTGGTTACTTTTACTGCATCTCATATCCTAGGGTCATACCTCAAAATAAAGGGGTTGGCATAAATCCCAATACGAGAATTAATGAACAAAATATTTAGCATCTGATAATGAGGCATAATAATAGAAAATGATCATAATAACATGTGGAATATAAAAATATAATAACCATGAATCATAACATGGAAATTTTTCTACAACACAATATTTATACATTCATAGGATATCACCAAGGTTAATAACCAAGGTCTTATAAAACATAATTACTATGGTTATTCACCATGGTATCATAAAACATGTCATCTACAGAGAGTAATTATTTAAAATAACATTGGATCAATATCAAGGAGCATAATTTATACTTCTTATTTCATGTGATCCAAATTGATTATAATAAATCATTTCATTAATAACGTATGGAGAATAAAGAACTAGTTTTATATAAAATCTTTGAGTACATAAGTGCTTACAAATTTTAAAATTTTATCTGTTTTTACCCATCATAAGGGACTATGGGTTTAATACATGGAAATCCCCAATAAATTAAGTGTATATATATATTAATAACCTTGATAAAAATATGGTTGGGTATTCAATCCATAAAAAGGGAGGCATAGAAAATTAATGAATGATTCCAGTGATATAGTGGGTATACATAGTGGTTTTTAGAATGGAATTAATGTGAGAGAATTAAAGACTATTATTGATAAAATCATTTTGATAGTAATTGATTAATTATAAGTGAATGGGAATATAAAAATTTTTTTATTGAAAGACTAACTACAAATGAAGTAATTAGATAAAAATAAGAGGAAGACAATCCCTTACCTTGGGAAGTAAATTTATAAATCTTGCAATAGGAAACCTTATAACCTTTTAGATACATTGAAGTAAATTTAGATAGGGGGAATTTATATAATATTTTTTACTAAGTTATTTGGAGTGGATAAGAATGGTGTAACACCCATAAATGCCAGAGTTCAACTATTATTCGATAGTGAGTATGAAAAGTATCACCAAGAACGTAAGAGAATATAATATCCTGAGACTATACTATATAATAAATATTTTAAATAAATTAAATAAATTATATACATTTTAATTCATGCAACATATATTTAGCTATCATCACATTCTAAAGTGACCATCCATGATAGATTGTGTTACACACAAGACTGAGTTTCATCAAATAACATTGTATTATTAAAATATTATTTTTTTAATATAATATGAAATAACCTAGACGTTATGTTAGAATTTATAAATACTAATAACTAACTTATGAAATTTTTTATTTATATAAGTATATAATGAATTCATTGGATACCAATTAATTAGAAACAAAAATAAGAACCAATTTGATATAAAAAGAAATATTATTAACTTTATGATTCCAAAAGTGTTTTGTCTTAATAAAAACAATTAATTACAATTATTTTATGATTTTAATGAAATATATATGTAATATATTAAATCAAAAGTTTTTTATCTTCATCCAATAGATTTTTTATGCATGACATAAGAACAAACCCAATTTTACACATAAAACCCAAAATTTCTATAAAAGAAAATTTTACCACCTTTTAATGGAGAACCCATTTTACATCTGACTTTTTGACACTTTAATTTATTTAATATTTTAAAATAAACGTCATATTTTAAATATAAACATAAAAATTAAGTTAGGGTTAATTTTTTATATTTTTTTTCAGAAACATATCATTTTTAATGAATAATGAAAAATATTGAATTTTAGTTCAAAAATATTTTTCATATAATTTATTTATAATGTGAAACTATACATTTAATTGGTTTTAAAGTTTAATTAGATATATTTTTTATCAATTAATACATTTTTTAATTTAATCAATTTTACATTGAAATTCATTATAAAAACATATTAAAAATTTGAATGTTTTTACTTTAAAAACCCACATTGTCGTCAGGCATGCAGAATGAATTTTAAACTAATTACTTCCAATTTTATTATTAGAATTTGTAAAATTTATTTTATTTTAGTAATAATAATAACTTATAATTTATAATAATAACAACTTATTTTTTAACCAAAATGATTAATGAATGTAATTAATATTAATTAAAATTATTAAGGAACAATTAAGCTTGATAAGGGAATAAAACTTAATCTTAAGAGCCCAAATGACATAAGAAATTTACAAAAGAAATTTTTATGTAAATATTTATACCCTATCATACCTTTTTTATAATTTCATTCATTATTGGAGCCACTTTCAATGTGAAAATCATGCATGCAATTCTTTTGTAAAAACATTACATGAGTGCCTCTCCTCCTCCACTATAAAGGACCTCCTCTCCTTCCATTACTCACACCTCTCTAACCACATTGTTTAGACCAATATCTAAAGAATAGATTCAAAAAATATCTACCCTAAATATTGAATCCTACCTTTTAGAAGAAATCCTTCCAAGGAATACTTTTGGTATCCACCAAAAAGAGTTACCTGATTTTTAAGGTAATGCTTTCCAACAGTCACTTTACTTTCATTTACTTCTCCACAACCTCAAATATAATTCTTCAATATTAATATAATATCACCAGTATAATAAATATACTGTGATTTTTTTTATTAAGGTTTATACCTAAATGAACACAGACTTCCATCTAATGGGTAATGAGCATACTGTTTCTGTGTACGGAAAACTACCGCCTCAGAAAACAATGATTGTTCATTTTTTCCTTTACCAACTTTCATGGTTAGACATTATGATAGAATATATATATATATATATATGTTATATATGATATTTATTATGTATTTAAACTTATTTAATAATTTTATAACTCTTAAATTTAATACAATACATTTTATTTTAATACGATTACATCGTTTGAGGAAGTGTGGACTAACGCCCCCTCAATGGGATGTGATTCGTTCACACTAAACATGGAAATTATTAAGGATAAATTTTAATAAAAATATATGAAATATGTTACATAAATAGAGTACTATAATTATTATATACTTTTATATAAAAATCATTTAATATTCATTATTTTGAAATACATCAATGAAATGATGGTAACGTTCATGCCTATGTACAGACTACCGTCTCCATGAATGATGAATTTCATTTCTTATCTCCAAAATTATAGATTTTTATAGATACATATATACTAATAAATATATATGATACAAAAATCATGGTTTAAATTAATTATATTTTTAAACCATGATATATTTAATAATAACAACAAATTACAAGTTAAAACATACTCGAAAAACTGGGCAATTCACTCCCGAAATAGTTAAAATAATGGAAGGATATTAAAAAATGGGTAATAAGATATTATAATAGGATTATATATGAGATAATAAATAATAAATATTTTTATTTTATAAGTTAGTAATAAGTTTAAACCCCCTATAAAATTGGTTAAATGACGTTCACCTAAATGGAAACACAAGGTAAGCGATTTTTCATCTCACTTTTTTACATCTGTGAGATAAATGTCATGTTCACCACTTACTTATTTTTTATGTTGCATCTACTGAAATATTTATATATTATGTAACGAATTAATTTAACTTCATGGTATTTATAACTTTCATGTCATATTATTCCTTTATCAAGTTTATGATTTTAAATGTTTGAAAGTGGTATGGGACTTTTTGGAATGTTTAATGATTGTTTTACTCTACAATAGATTTAATTATATTTAAATGGAATTTCAATTCAATGAAATTATATGTCCAATTTTCAATTAAAACTTTTATTCTTTATCTCATATTTTTAATCATGTCCGTTTTCCAGTATTAGTACCATTTTTCACTCTTTTCTACTGAAAATGTTTTAGAAAATATTTTTCAGAAAAAACGAATTTATTTATCTCTTTAGTCAGAGAAACTGTTTTTTTATAAAAACCATGTTTTATTAAAATGTTTTAAGTTTTTTTAAAAAATATTTGGTAAATAAATTTTTACCCTTTTTTATTTTACTAATGTTTTTAAAGGAGTCTTCCTATAACTTTTATAATAAGTTGTTTTTTAATATTTTACGTACCAAAAAGAATGTTCTTTTACCTCATACAGATTTACCAATCATCATTTTTTTGAAGCATACTTTGCTTGTTTAAAAGGTTATTTTTAAAATAAAATGTTTTCAAAGAAAATTAAAAGAAAACGTTTTTCAAAATAAATGGATATTTTCCCCAATAATGTTTTCAAAATTTATTTTTATAATATTAATTTTCATCAATAATAACAACCAGTTTTTTACTTCACTTGGTATATGTTATATTAATACCATACTCAATCTTCCTCTGGATGGTTTACAATTTATTTTTTCAATGATAGTATTCACATTCACTTCCTTGATTACTTTTATTACCCTTGAAATATTCAATTTCCTATAATCATTTGACATTGAATTCCCACTAAAAATTGATATTATTTTTCATGGATATGATTACTACCTCAAACATGTACTATTTTTTATATGGTGTTTACTTTGAAATGTATTTGATTAATTTGGGGAATATTGATAAATTCATATAGTTTATTGAATAAGAATATTTGATAAGGCATATTGTTTTCTCGATAAGAGGAATGATTTGGTGATGCAATACATGGGTTAGGGAATATTTAAAGAAATCCCTCTAAGTTTGGGACCAATTATTAAAATCCCTTAAATGCATTGGTAGTCTCATGGGATGAATTAGTTGCATAAAAACGAATAGGTGAACTTTCACTTGAAGGTGATCGTTCTATATACCTAGGAAAAAAGGCATACAATAATTAATCATTTCACTCATTTAGTATCAATTATTATTAATCCATGAGATCTGAGTTGACATATCTATGGATATATTTAATTTTTAATTCATTGATTAAATGGAATCTTTTTCCGTTTATTACATTTCCATATTTGTTTTTTCATTATTTATTTTTTTCAATGGCATGTGTTTTTATTTATTACCCTTCTATGTTGTTTATATACTTTAATCATAGTTTCTTGATTATATGGTATGTGTGTTCTATTATTTAACATTCTATAATTATTAGTCTCATTGATTTATTATTTCTTCTACTATACTTTACCCTTACTGATCATTTGATCTCAACCTTATTATGTTTTTTCCCCAAGAATCCAAGAAGTGTACTATGAAATATATGTAAGGATTGACTATACGAAATAATGTTATCCTCAAAGTTATTTATCAATGCAGAAGGAAAAAATATGTTTTAATTAGTTTATTCATTTGTAATACAATACTCATTTATGTATCTATTTTACCAAGACTAATAAAATCTTCAGTCCTTTGGTATTTGATTCCTCGTAATAATGAAAATGTAATTGATAATAGACACTAGATCCAGCTCTATATTATTGGGTCACTACAGTTGGTATCAAAGTAATTTTAGTAGAAACCTTGGGAACTTGATTTTAGAAAACACAGGTTAAATAACATAAACCTAAGGTGGAATTTAATGATATGTATAGATGAACATCCTAATGTTTTGGTAAGGTATATATTATGTGGTTCATCCTGGAATTAAATCCCTACATAGATACTACAAGTGGAAGTGGTTCTGGAACATATGTACCTAGGAGTAATAACTCCAATAAGGTGTTCCAAGCCTGACTCAGGGTAACCGATTACATAATAATGGGCCTTACTGTGCACCTAGTATGACACTCTTGGAAGATATTCTTCGGATAATTCACATCTTCTTTACAAAACACTATGAAATATTTTGACAATGAATAACCTAGTTTAATCCTAATGTTTTTTTGATTAAATATAAGCTGTCATGGTTTAGAGATTCTGCAAATGATATTATAGATAAAAATTATACCAAGGAAGTACCTATGTTAAAATAAAATGAATGAAGTATTTAGGTATTTGGTATGTCTTGAGAAAAATATATAAGAGTCTATTTAATGATTAAAGTTCTAGGATCTCTATATGATTAATTTTGGAAATTATATTCATATGTTTTTAGAAAAGGAAAACCTATATACCGGGTGAAAGCCTATTATGTTTGGAAAGGCCTAGGGTCTTGAACCCATGACTGGAGGACAATAAGTGTTTCACACTAACCACTAAACAACATAATTTCCTCGTTTTTTTCATTTTTTTAGTTAATAAATTTGAAGCATAAATGTTAATGAAGAGACAATAGTATCACTTTTCAGGACTAGAGTTTAATTTATTAACTATATTTATTTTAGAAGATAATTAAGACATATAGTTATACTTTTCACTCTTTTATAGGCCTTAAAATCCCATAAATGAATATTTTAGTGGATCAGGAATAAAAAATATCATTATTGTCAATTAATTTTTTTGAGTAATGGGATAAATTAGAATTTTATTGAAGAAAAACCAAAATTTAAGATTGTTAATATGAAATTGAAACCTATCAAGATGGAATAATTCTTTATAATATTAGTTAGTAAAATAATTACCCAACTTTAGTTAAATTAATTAGAAATAAAATTTTGTCCTAATACCTAAATTTATATGGAACTGATGGTATTATAAATCATCACAGATTTATGGATTTGAGGCCCTAAAATTTCTATTAATCATTCAATTATTTTTTATTGAGGACCTAAATAAGTCCATCTATATATTTTCTATTTTCCTCTAAGTATATATTTTCACTTTCCACTAATGTTCTCCTACTTAGAGATCCAGTTATATGGTAGTTAATGTGGCCTTTGTACTTACTATTATATCTTTCCTATAGGATGTTTTACAAACGAATCTCATGATGTTGGATTTCAATGTAGGAAATATCAAACAATCTATTACCAAGATCGAGTCTAAATTGTGAAGATGTAATTTAATTAAGGTGGGGATAATGTAACACCCTGAAATTATAGTGTAAAACTTTGTATTAAATAGAGTTTATGACATGAATCAACAAGCATGTAAGGGAATATAATATTCTGAGACTCTAATATCTTTTTAATATTTAAAATAAATTTAACACAAGATATATCTTGTAATGCACACAACACTGAAATACTTAATGATATAAACTAGAAATTTTGTTAATGGTTATGAATAGTATTAACTAAATTGTTAAAATTTAGGGTTTATATAAATATAATATTAAATAATTGGTTACCAATTAATTAGAAACGAAATTAAGAGCCAACTAGATATAAAAAGAAATATTATTATTTTTACGATTTTAAATGAGTTTTGTCTTAATAAACATAATAAATTACAATCAATTAATTATTTTAATTAAATATATATGTTATATATTAAATCATATATTTATAATATTCAACCTATATATTTAATAACAATAAGATAAGAACAAACCTAATTTTAAACATAAAAACCTATATTTTTATAAAGACAAATTTATTGTCTTTGAATTGAGAACCCTTTTTAAATATGAATTTTTAAACTTTAATTAATTTAATATTTAACAAAAAACTTCAAATTTCAAAGAGTAAAATAAATATTAGATTATTTTGAATCTTTAATATTTTTTAGAAACATATCATTTTTTAATGAATAATGAAAAATACTGAATTTTAATTCAAACTACTTTTTCATCTAATTTATTTATATGGTTAAATTATATTTTTAATTTGTTTTAAAATTTTATTCGATAATATTATTATCAATTAATACAATATATTTCATTGGAATAAATATCACTTTTAAATTGATTATAAAAACATATCAAACTTCTGGATGATTTTACTTTAAAAACCCACATTTTCATCCCACCTACATGATGAATTTTAAATTACTTTCTACCACTTATATGATTAGAATTTGGAAAAATGGATTACATATTTAGAATAAATGTAATTTATAATTTTTAAAAATGCCAATTTAGTTTTTTTACCAAAATATTACTGAAATTAATTAAAATTAATTACAACTATTAAGGAAAAATTAAGCTTAATAAGAGACTAAACCGTAATCTTAAGGGCCCAAACGACCTAGAAACTTGTCCAAAAACCATTTTCTGGCCATATTTTGAACCTATCATACCTTTTATCAAATTGATTCCATTATTGGATCCACTTTAAATGTGAAAAACGTGCATGGAATTCCTTTGTAAAAATATTATAAGAGTCCCACTACTCCTCCAATATAAAATGACCTCATCTCATCTCATTCCTCACATCTCTCAAGACAGTTAGGTTCGACCAAGATATACCTGAATATCTACCCCAAATACCTTACCAAAATGGTGTCCCAAAACCAAGATAATTTCTTTTAGTCAATATTTCTTTGATATTGAATAAATATACATACTTTTATTTTCGATTGAATTGATATAAAACTCTTCAATTATTTTGAATTAGTCCCTCTTGGAATATAATTATCACCAAATTCTACTAGTATCCTCTAGTTCTGGCTATTTGAAACTAATAATCTTGGTAAATGTGTTCTCCCATGTTTACCAACCCTCAAACTCTTCTCTGGCTCTGTGGGAGTATATGAATCTTGTAAAGAATGATGGGGGTCATCAAGAGGATAATGTGCATGTTCTTATCCAAAGGTATGAGTGTATTCATCTCTAGTAGTATGTGTTTCATCAGTTCATTGATATATCATTATCCATAAAATCAAAGCACAAATAATTAGTACAAAAATATACAAATTCAACTATTACCATACTAATGTAAATAAGAAATGAAAAATTACGACATACAAAATTTAACTAAATTAAACTTATCACATTATTATTAACATTTTTTATTGTTAACTAAAATGGTAATAACAGTAATGATATATGAAATTCATTTTAAATGAATGAAAAATATACAAAAATGGTGAATGAATATTAAAAATGGTTCAACCTAAAAAATCATTTTTACCCAAAATAATATATATTTTCAATATACACTTAGAAAATATTTTTTTAATAGTATTTTAAAAATAATCAATCAATAGATAAGTTACGTAAGGGTAAACATGTTATAGTAAACAAAAAAACTAATATTAATAACTATTAAACTTATTAGTTTTAATACATGTTTTAATAGAGAAAATAAAATTAACATATATAACATGTTATGACATTTATAAAATTAAAAGATAAATAAACATATGTTACCTGTAATATTAGAAATGTACTAAAGGATTGATTTCCCAAATTACATAGTCATGATTGTTCTGTATGTTACAAACCATGTCAACAAGAAGATCATCATTATTATCAGTTAATCCTTCCATGGGATTAGGGTCCTAACATAAATCAAAATCATCATCAAGTTGATCATAACCATCATATTTTTTATCTTGTAAAACAATATTCTATAGAATATCAAATTGATCAAGAACATATATTTTTTTCCATGTGTTTCCATTATAAAAGGATTCACTATATATTCTAATTTATTCAGATTAACATGTGTAATGCCAAATTCAACATGTATGAAATAGTTGTTAAAGATAAACCATTTGTAATGAAACAATGTAACTTTAAATTTAATGTAATAAACCTCTCATATTTCATCAATGACTCCACCATATGCACTGTATGAAAAATTGGGGTTTTTTCTTTAGAACATGAAAAATGAATTGCTTATGTGAACACCAATACACTACTATTATTAACTAAAATTCTATTATATTGATCATTCATGAAATATATATCCATTAATATCTCAAATAGAACATTTTATCACATATAAATATAAACCACCCACTAACCGTATTAATGTGTGTAATTCATTTGATCTACCTAGAATGGTATTTTTAAACCAGGGAAAAAGGTTTTGTTATGCTCATTAAAAATCCATATATATATTTCTTCTTTGGATGAAAATATTTCAACACATTAATATTCAATGTTATATATGGTTGATCATCACCTATTTTATTTAAAATGTATAAATGTACCTTATTTACCTGTTCACCTGAAAAATATTTTAATTTGAACCCACGAATCCCCATTCCCCCAAAACTAACTCATTCATAGTGAGATGGAGACAATATAATGTACTCCACCATAGAAATATATCTTGTAAAAAAATCAACAACCACCTCAGAAATATACTTTTCAGTTATGGAGGCTTCAGGTTGATAAAGATTCTTAACATACTCCCTTAAATATAATCATATAGCTTTCAAAATGATACATCTGACATTGATATAAATTTATACACATCAATATTTCTCAAACCAAATGAACTATTAAATGAACCATTATATCAAAAAAGATATAGGAAAATAAATTTTTAATTAACAATGTATAAAAATTTATTTATTTTAAAAAATATTAAAAGTATTTAAATCAATCAACTTATTTCAAATTGAATTGAAAAAATAACACAACTTTATGATTTTCATTGTGACACAGATAAGTAATATTCCATGAAATACAACTGATAAAAGTTGTTGTAGCCTGACATGAAAATCATGAGATTTCATAACTGTCAACTTCAAATACTTTAAAGACACAAAATTTTTAATATTTGAATAATAACCCTGTGACACTTTGATATCATGAAGACATTGAAAAATGTTAATTTTCTCCCACTTGGATAATGTATGAAAAGATGAGGGATGAAATGTATTTCTTCCATAAGGAGTGGGAGCTGACTCCAAATGTATTCCCATTGATAGTAAGTCCAATATTTCATTCAAAACATCTTTAGGATTTCCATTAAAAACTAACACTGTTTCTATCAAGTTTTTATAGATATTATTCTCTGTATGAATGAAATCAATGTTTTATTTCACATCATGATATCTCCAATATGTTAGCACAAAAAATATTGACCGTTTCTTCCAAATATTTCTATCATTATAATATTTATGGGTCTTTCCAAATGTCACATTAAGGTTTTGAACCCTCTCAAAATAATAATGATTGGATAAAAGTTTCCAAGAAATGTCAGTTTCTTATGAGCCACTGAATTCCTTTTTTAATCTTCTAAAATAGTGAACCATAGACAAAAACATTAGAGGACCAATGTATACTGCTTTTTCTCCCATAATGAAGTTGATAATATGAAGTCTGTTGTTTGAAAATGGGACATGATTTACACCCCTTAATATTGTATCCTAAAAATTTTACATATTCTTGGAAGTCATTTAAAGTGAACGTAATAAATACATACTATTGAAAATTTTCAATTTTTTAAGAATAATACACCCTAATTCCATTCTCCTATAAGATATTCAAATCATTAATTAGTGGGGAAAAGAAAAAATCAATATCATTCCCAGGAAGTTTTGGTCCTGATATCATCAAAATCAATATGAAATATTTTCACTTCATACAAAATTACGAAGATATGTTGTAAATTACCAACAAAATAGGTCATAAACTATGTTTGAAACTTAGGATTCAATATGGATTCATTCGATCCATGAAAAGTCCAAGTATGAAATTTATAACTTCATTTCTGAATGTAGGAATTTACAATAAATTTTCTTCTACTATGTACAATTAGTTAGATGTCATAATTCTCCATCACATATCCATTCATATATATTCCATTTTAATATTTTTTCATTATGTTAATTTGAAAATAAACATTTCAAATGAGGCATTATATGAAGATACAAAAATTACTTGGAAGGGGTCTCTCTAATTACTAAATCAGCATGCAATCTTTATTTCAACTTATATCATGACGTCCCACATTTAAGACACTTTGATAGAAATTAATATTCCTTTCTATATAACACATTGTAATTCAGGTAGAAACATATTTTTTTATACCCTATTCCCATCGATTATTGTATTTTTTTCACTTTATAATGTAAATAAGAAAGATAATTGTCATTAGGAAGAGTATTCTCAGTAATTATAGAAAATCAGAAAAACCCTTGTCACTCCAACCATGTTTTACCTTCAAGTTAATCAATCTAAACAATGATTATAAAATAGTAAATTCCATACAGACTAGATACAAATTGTTTTTTAGCATCACCATATAGATGACCATTTTTTGGTTCTTTCTCAATTTCCTCTAATTCAATATCACTAATCATTTCTCCAATTTCATCCCTGTTATCATCTTGTAATGAATCATCATAATTAGATCAGGAATTCATCCTAGTTTCACCATGCCAAATCCAAGGGCTGTAACATTTACTAAAAACATAAAAATTAAATTATCTTTAACCCCTATTATTTTAAACTTCTTTTTATTTAAACATTTCAAGAAGAGATAGAAAAACATGTAATTGTTTGGAATATTTGGTTTAGAAAATTCAAAAAAAGGATCAATGAATTCCTCATGTTCATCACTTAATCAAAGTGCCTTAATCCACCTTTGAATCATTATTATATAAAACAAATATTAAAAAATAACTTTTCAAAACAATATATTGGTGAAAAAAGTGATAATAAACTAATATAGTCAAATCGGGTTTATATTTATATCAAAGATGTCATCATTTGAAGGTAACAAAACAATAAAATTTGACACACATATATATATATATATATATATAAATCTATGTGTGTGTGTGAATCTATCTTTGATAAGTATAATTATATATTTTATAAAATAATCAAATATAATTCTAAATATAATTGATAAATTTGATTTAAACCACCAATACAAAAATAGACAAAAATTAGATTGACTCTAATTAATTATAAAGCATATAATAAGGATTTTATTATAATTATGAATACTTCATGAGTTATTTTTTAATAAATCATGGAAATTAGTATATAATAGTAATTACACAAAATAAATGTTGATAACCAAATGTTATATTAAATATATGGTGTATGATTAGTCATTAACATTTTCCTCGAAGTGGTTATATGTAGTCTATTAGTCCTCAAGTAAGATGATTAATGAGACAGATCTCTCATTATATAATATATAACCAGGCCTAACATTTCTATGATAGTATGTTGAGTCAAATAATTTAGTCTATTTTTAACAAAGAAATAAGAATAAATACCAGAGTATATCTGAAACCATGTTAGGCATGGTTATATGAGGCATCCAATACAAGGGATTTGTAATTTTTCTTAACAACACACATTCAAGATAAAAATTAATACAATTAGCTAATGGATTGAAATGAATTTACATTACAATAAAATAATACAAGGTTTCTTATATGTAGGAGTGATTTAATACCATAACAATGTTCAATAATCACATGTCAAATAATTCAGTTCAAGTTCTCTTAAATATAGTATAAACACCAGACCATTAAGATATAATGTATAATTGTATGATATGACATATAACATTAAAATGTAATGAAATGCACACCTTTTCAATTAAATAAATAGATATCTATGGTATATCAATATGGTAATCCTATATTTGAGATAATCAAGTCTACGTATGAATGTGCAATGATGGGGATAATGAAACCTGAGTAGTAATGAAATATTTGAGTAAAAATATTCAAACAAATAAGTATAGGGCCCCACTATTTTGAACATCTAAAATTAGGTGAGAATCAATGTGTGAGACTTACTTGAGAGTGGAGAGATGAGTAGATCAAATGCAGAAAATGACCTGATGAGATGTGAGGACATATAATGATGGAAATATAGATTTTAGGCCCCTGGATCAAAAAAATGAGGTTAGGGTTTCTATACATCAGAGATACGAGTTTAATTTCATGTGATCGAATAACAAAGAAATAAATCGAACCAGGAATTCATAAAATTTTAAAATGTTTATTACGTTGTTTATTATATAACAGACATTAAAATATATTTTTTGGTTTTTTCATGTTAGTTATACAATAATTGACATGAAAAATCTGATTTAGCATGTCCAATAAAAAATAAATGGCATGATAAAGCAATGATATTTTCTTTTTCACATTGGTTAAATAATAACCAATGTGGTCAGTCTAATTTTTTCCATTGGTTATATAATATACGATGTGAAAAAACATGGTACTTTCTTTTTCATGTTGGTTATTAGAGAACATATGTGAAATTTCTATACAAATAAACTTATCACAGTGGTTATAAAAAATATTTTTTATAAAGACAAAATGAAAAATACATTTTCACTAGTGAAATTATGGATATTTATGCAAATTTCCATGGAGATACACAAAAAAATCTCAAATAATTTCCTTCAATGTATGAATTATTCCCTCTAACTTTTTATATGATTGAGGATGAAAATCTATGTGGAAATTTAATATTGTACTTAACTGTATTGGAATAAATTTTTAGAAATTAGAATTAAAACTGGGTTCATGGTCATTTATAATATTAAGAGGGGCCACATGAAATATGATGACCACTAAAAATAATGTCTAGAAATATGATCCAAAAAATATTATCTCAAATAGGAATAAAATGATCATATCTAGTAAATCAATCAATAGTCAGCTAAATTTCATTATTACCTCAAGATATATTTGGTAACCTAACAATGAAATCCATCCATATATTTGATCATTTCAATTCTAACACTAGAAAAGGATAAATCAACCCCTTTTGGTAATTTTTGTTTCCCTTTAACATGCTGGAAGTTTGAAAACAAATCATGGTATATTTAGTTACATCTCGTTTCATTCCATCTCTCCAGAAATGCTTCTAAAGGTCTTTATTTGTCATAGTAATTTCATGATGAATTGAAAATGGGGAGCTATGTACTTCACTCAAAAATTATTTCTTAAAATTATATTCACATGGAACAAATTATATTTTTTAAATATAAAAACACATTCTTTACTGATGTTATTTTCATCTTATTTACCTTTCCTTGAAAATTTTACTTTTTATTATAAATAATTATCCTCATTTAGAGTTTTCTTAATTTTGTTTCACAATGAGGATGGTAATGACACATAAAAAAAATAGAGGAAGTTCTTACATATAAAATTTATTGGATAAAATTCATTAAATCATTAACCAAATGGTCATGTTCCTTTCATATCCTAATTTATGATGAATTATGTTTATAACATAAAGCATCAACTACTCTATATAGTTTTCCTGTATCGAAATGAATCACGTAGTCACAATCCCTAATTATTTCCATCCATATTCTATGTCTAATGTTTAATTCTATTTGAGTGAATATATTCTTCAAACATCTGTGATTATCAAATAATTAACATTTAACACTGTATAAATGATGTATCCAAATTTATAATGTAAACACAATATATAACACCCCATGTTTTTATGACTAATTTTTTTCAAACAAATTAAATTTCCTTGATGGATTGAGATACATGAAAAAATTCTTTATATTATGTTAAATGAAACAAGAATTTTAGCATTCATAACATGTAAAACTTGGTTAGATTATGTTAAACACAACTCCATGTTAAGGTTGTGTTACACCTAACACCAGACTATATTTCATTGAGTTTTAACAAAAACATGATATATTATTTATGTAATTATTTAAGGATAACCATTGTAACCTATGAGTTGAACTTATAGATATGAATATTATTAAATACCTTTGATATATTAATTATTGTAGTTTTATATAAAGGATACACATTGAAAAAAAATTACTTAGTTTTCGGTAAAGTCTTTATATGTTTTGAAAATACTATTTTCTAAAAGAATTTTTTTTTATTTTTGTGAATGTTAATAAATTATTTTTTCACAATTTTAAAAAATTAATTTCATAAAAAACATTATATTTAAAATCCACATGTCAAAAGTATATAAGATTGAATTTTTGATATTTTTATGAAAATTTCTATTTTTTAATAAATAGTAAAAAATAATGGATTTTCACTGGAAACAACCCTATAGATTAAATTATTTATAAATTAAAATTAAATTTTAAATTTGTTTTAAAGTTTAATTAGTTAAATTATACATATATTAATCCAATTTAGTTCATTTTAATCAATTTCATATTGAATTTTGATATAAAAACTCTATAAACGTTTGAATTTTTTTTTAATAACTTGTTTTCTCATCGCTTAGACAAGTTTAATTTTAAAATAAAATTTTACACATATATGAATGGATATTGTAAATTTTATTTCATATTTTGGAATAAGAATAATTTATATTATCAAATATTTTCAACTTAAATTTCGACAAATATGAATAGTGAATATAATAAAATTTAATTACCACGGTTAAGGTAAAAAATGGGTTTACAATGGTGTTAAACTAAGATGATAGGGTTTAAAATGGTTTACCAACATGTAAAAATATAATTTAATATTCATATTTCAGCATTATATGTTCCAAACTATGGCCATTTATAATTTTTTTCTTGGAAATGACTTTATTATTTTGGAGTATTTTGGGAAATTTTCAAGTAGTTTCCAGTTGGGTTCTAATCCCACACTTATAAAATTAAACCAAAAAACTTCACTTATTCACACCTCCAAATCCCATTGGATTAACCAAAAACTAAAAAATTCTATTCCAAACATCTTGAGTTACATTCTAGATCTTATGGTCCTCCCAAAAGACCATCCCTTGGGTTCATAAGAGGATATCCAACTGAGTTTTCAAGTTTAGGACATAATTATCATAACAAGATATTTCATTTTATTTTTTATTCTTGAAACTAAAATTATGACCTAAAACATAAAATATAATATAAACAGTATCACACATACACTGATATATTTATATTTTTATTGAATAATAATTAGTCATCTTTACTTCCATCAAATGGGTTAAGAAATCATCATTTGTGTGTACAACGGACTACCGCCTCTTGAACTGATGTCATATGTTTCTTCATTAAGACCTCTAAAGGTTGGTTTTAATGATACATAGAGTATTTATATATGATATGTATTATTTTATTAGTATTTATTAATTATTATATCATAGATACCTTCATACACGCTATATTGTGAGAATACGATAACATTGATCGTGTGGACGGATGACCACTACCTCAAAGAGTGATATGATTCGTTCACAATTTACATGGAATGTATTAAGGATGATTTTAAGAAACACATGTGATATATATGAAATAAAAATTATTAAATAATTAAAATATATCATTTTCCTTCATTTCTAATAATTCATAATGAAAATGGAAATAACATTCATGCGTACGTACAACCTACCATCTCCATAAATGGTACATTCTATTTTCCATATAAAAAATTTCGATTAATAAAAATACATTTATAAGGAATATATATGATATTTATATAATGTTTAACATTCTAGAGATTATTAAATCTTTATTAAATTAAGAGGACCAAAAATAAAAAATCATAACATATATGAAAAACAAAACAGTTATTACATAAACCCTAAGTTTAACATATAATTTTTAATAAATGGGTAATAAAAAATCATAAGAAACTAATATATGGTATGATATATATGAATATTTTACATTAATAGATTTATTATAAAACTATATTTATTATACCTAAGGTTTTATTGAGTATAACAACATTCAAGACATAAGTTAAGGGATTCTCGTCTCACTTTCATTTTTAATGAGACTAGATCCATATTCACTACAAGTTTATTCTCATTGGTATATATACATACCATGATTTTATATTATTATCATATATATAAGGATTTTTATTTATATATCTTATTGATTATCTCTCTATCATATGGTTATTGTTAAAAATTTATCAAATCGGTAAGGGATTTTTGTCTCAATTTACCTTCTTTGAGACGTATGAAATATTATGCACCTATATTCCTTCACGAGATGTATATAAAACCCCTTTGAAATTTAATACGATGAATTTATTTATCCTATTTATTTTTTTATATTCTATTTATATTTCCTTCCTTCATGGAGATTACGTATCAAAGTTTCTAAACTAATGATAACCTTATGTTGCAATCTCATCATTTATTGGGATTTCTTATCATTTTTTTATGATAAAATATTATAATCCATATCTCAATAAACATGGTAAGTTTATTCTTATATTGTTATTAAAATAATTTATCAATTAAGAGTACTATTGTTTCATTGTTTTGTACTAAAAACAATTGATAAAATGTTTTCATGAAAATATGACTTTATTTCTCTCTTCGACCAGAAATCCATTTTCTTCCAAAACCATGTTTTCTAAAAATGATTTAAAAAATGTTTTTTTTTATTTTTTTTTTAAATGAAATTATAAACTTTTTTTAAACATTATAAAAAAATATTTTGAAATTAAACTTCATGTAATTTTCTAAGAAATTCTGATTTGGATTTTATCGAAAATATGAAAAGAATATTGGTTTTTTTATCATGTGAATAATGAATAGTATATACAACTCTCTTGACTGCTCAATAATTTGAGGTTTCCCTTACAAGTTTTCATAGTTATTTTCAAATAAAATGTTTTCTATAATATTTGTAAAATTTTTATATTCAAAATAAATGATATTTTAATGAAAATGATTTAAAAAAATGTTTTATGATAAAAAATATGTTTTTAAAAAGAAAATGTAATTTTACTCAAGAAATGTTTTAAATTATTTTTATATATTCCATTATAAGTTTTGAAGTTTATTTTCAATGAAAAATATTTTAAAAATTATTTATGTTTCGAAATTGTTTTTCAAATTGGAAATTATACTTTTCTCGAGAAATATTTTAAATGATCAAAATTATTTTCCGTATAATATTTCATATGTTCATGTTACCTATTCTTTACTCGGGATATGATGTAAGTATACCATTATAATTATTTATATGAATGTTTTATGTTTATGATGTAATGATCTTTAAAAAACCAGTTTCTCTTCCATGGGTTATACCATGATGAAATACTTATAAAACCTTCTTCTTTTCACGGGTTCTAATATGATGAAATGATGAAATGATTATGAAACATGTCTATTTTCCACAAGTTATGATATGATTAAATGGTTATGAAACCTAGTTCTTTTCATGGGTTATGACATGCTGAATGTTTTAGGATATTGTGGAACACATATATCTAATTTTCATTATGTGATAATGGTTTGGTTATATCCAAGGATGGTGTTAGTTCGGAATAATACAAAGTAACATAAGAGTGGGTGATTTGTGTATTTTCAAAAACCATCACAATTCTAGCTTTAGAGACCTTATTTGATTTATGCGAAAGTGTAGTGTCTTCTGCTGTAATGAGTTTAAGTAGTGGATAAATAAAAATAAGGAACACAAATTTTTAAAGTGGTTTAGGGAACAAAGATTGCCTAGTATACTCCACCAATAACTCTCTCTATGAGCTTGGTTAATTTCACAAAAATGGTCCTATTATCAGAAGACCATAGATCCATATCTATGTGAAGGGAGTTGACATCTTTAAAAAAATGATAATAATAGAGCCTTTTAGTTCTCTAATAGAGAACTAATTGTATGTAGCTCTGAATAAGATGTTGTAACCTCACTACAACTAAGTATGAGAAGTTGATACTCGAATGAATCAAAAGAGTTTGATATCTCTATTTGAGTTGTTCTTCATAGTTGAAGATGAAACAACTGGAAATAGATGAATATTCTTCTTCAGATGTGGAATTCTTCCTGAAAGAGTGGTTCTGAATCAATGCCGATTGTAAATTATCTTCAATAATAATAGAAAAAAATATAAGCTGCAAACTTACAACAGTATAAGGTATAACTTGTATGTCTCCAAACTTTAGTCTCTTCTATAAAGTTTATCATTAATCATAGATACAATATAAAAGATATTTACCAGAAAGGAATTATATAAAAAAATATGTAACTTGAATATCATATCTTCTGAAATGATACATTGGTAAAATATATAGAGAAGAAGGTTTTAATAGATATTCTAGATCCCAAAAAGTATCTTGAAAGATCAAGAAAATTAAAAAATTTAATTGACCAAGGGAGTCGAAACATCCCTTAGAAATAAGAGTGATTTTCTCTAATGAATATGGTTCTTTAAATTGATCATAATTATATCTGAATCATTTTGATATTATGTCTGGACCATTTCATGAAAATCAGATAACATTGGGAATTTAAAACTTCACTACTAAGTAGGCAACGTATGGTTGAGCTATATATCATAGGGTTTCATCCAACATAGGGTTCATTTTAATGAATTGTTCTGTAACAATAATTTCATTTGTACATAATATAGGGAAAAAATAATGTTTGGATGATGATCCATACATTCACACTTTTCATCACGGTATTTAAAACATATAATTGTTTAACCATACATTCAATTTCTCGAACCTAGTGTATGTACAATATTTCCACACTTCAACGTACGGTTTATATTCCATACGATTATTGATTTCTTAACATAGGGTTGTTGATCCATGTGAAAACTGCTCTGCGTAGTATAGGGATGATGAACCAGACATTCATTTACCGACTGTAGGATTTGAACTATATTTCCATAACACATCCCATATCTCACATTCCATCTAAAAAATAAAAATAAAAATATGATTTATATTCATGAAACATATATATTGAAACTTCGTTAGAAAATATAATGGTATTTGTGAGCATCAAAATCAATATAAAATACATAGTATTTTTGAGAAAATTATTTCCCAATAATTTCCATGTTTTTAGTGATCAGAAAAACACATAAAACAATTAACATAAAAAATAATAATTGTAAACTTTAATAAAATATTTTTATTTTACAGAAATATTTTGATTGAAAATTGAAATTGATAAAAATTTATCACATCTCCCAAAAAATAATATTCTTTAATATATGTTTACTAAATAATCTCCCAATTTTATTGATATTAAAAAGAATGTTAAAAAGAGGACAATAATATTAATCAAAGTTAATATCTTATAGAACTGTA
The DNA here is from genome assembly GCA_963277665.1 of Viscum album. NCBI lineage: Eukaryota > Viridiplantae > Streptophyta > Magnoliopsida > Santalales > Viscaceae > Viscum > Viscum album. Next base: position 594,336,310 of record OY728134.1, on the reverse strand, counting down.
AATGTAGGTTATAGTTTACTACTTAGAAAAATAATTTATGTGATTTGGTAGTAGAAATTTGAACATAAATAACATAATATGTTAAGTAGAAGATAGTATAAATTGTAAAAAATATAAAAATTAAATTAAAATAAGAATTACATTAAAATTTAGATCAAATTATTAAAAAATAAATGAGTACAACCCAAAAATCAACAAAAAGAGGTCTTCAAAATGAGGGACTTCTATCAGATTGGTTTTCTTGGTTTGAATCTCCATGGGCAGTAGTCTATGCACCTGAATGAGGAATGGTCTTAACAACATTCTAAAAATAAATCAGCTTCATCAGAAGACACTAAAAGTGGTTGTTAAAGACATCCATCCATATCTATAGAAACTTTATTGAATATTGACTGACCCTTAAGCTTTCCACCAAACTCACCTTCGAGAACTCATTCACAGACTCTTCTAATTGAATAGAAGCTGAAAATATTCCTCGAAATTGTTGAATAAAAGGTCCTAACCAAGATTTATTAGAATTCAAGTAACATATTAAATCTTTCTGATTGTCTAAAATCACATTCATAGGTGTATTATCACACTAGAGAGTGTGAAACCTGTTGTTGTACTCATCCATGGCAGCAGTTATCTCTTCAAATATATTAATCAGGTCATTAGATATTGGTTGAGGGAGAAAAGAAAAATTATGGTGACTATATTTGATAGACTAAAATTCTCTACCCCACATATGTTTTAGCACATTAAAATCATACATTTTAACAGATTCATCTTCTAGAGATCCGAACTCTCTATCAATTTTCACTATAAATCAATCAAGATCTTGCACTAAAATAAAATTTTCCTAAACTTATATTAACTAATATTTAAGGGATTAAAACTCTATTCTTAGAAAAGTTTAATTTCTCCACTCTTACACTTTCTTCTTCTCATCATCTAAATCCTCTTTCAAAGGTTATTTATCTCTTTCTAAATGCATGTAATTTATTATAAAATATTCATAATAAGAGTCAAAAGACTATTATTTGATATCCCTCATATATTTTCCACCTTCCACCATAGCGAAACTTGAAACTCCAAATAATTATAATATTTTAATTAAAATAGATACTTCTTTATCTAATGAATTAGGTTCAATGTGATAGAGGTTAACAGGAGTTGGAGAATTCTCTATGTGATCTTCTTGACAATAAACCTATTTCTCAATAGCCTTATTCACATGAGCCTCTTGCTCAACCATAATTTCATATTTATCCTATGTATTAGGAATTTTTATTTTAAACCTTAATCTCTGGATAATATGACCTTCCACAGGTCTGGATTCAGCCTCTTCACTAGGCCTCTTCCTTACAGAACCAACATACAGAATCATCAATTGCTTCCCCTGATAATCAGCCATTAACATTTGTTATTGTTCATCCTCAATATGAAAAATGATGTTTCATTAATTACTCTAAACATATCATAGCTTATTAATAGTCCCAACAATTATAATGTTAGCATTATGACATCTATATCCAAAAACATATTTTGAATTATTCCTTTTTTGTGAAAAAATGAAATGATTCTTCCATATAGATAATATCATATCTTAGATTCTGAATGATAATAGTGGTGTAAATGCCTCACCATAAATCAAGGGGAATTGATCTTGGTCTGATTGAAAAATAAAAAATACAACAAACATATCATGGAATAAAACATTCTCTAGCTCTTCCATTATTGGAAAAATCCTAGTCTGAATAAAATTTATAAGAACCCTTATATTAGGAGTGAGGTCCTTATACATCAGGTTTTTATGATTCTTATTTAAAAAATGAATATATTTGTCCTCAGATTTTTATTTCTCATCCTTAATACTTCTTAAATAAAAATGAAAATCCCCCTCATGGGGATAGTGTAATATCTTTTCTATATCCATGGAATAAAAAGTAATCTCATTGTCATGAATTTTATAAATAATGGAATCATCATATATTCTAAGGCATAACTCATTATACATACAAAAATATTTAACATCAACATCTAACATTATAGGAGTATTTTCATATCTAAAGAAAAACTCTGGTTCTTGAAACTGAATCACTTCCTTTAACAAAAGAATAATTTGATTCAGATAATTAAAATAAATCACCTTTCCTTGATGAATTTTGTGATACTTCACTAGTGGATACATAGAGACACACAAATCATTATCTTTATGTCTTAATGAAGGTTCCACTTTTAAAGGTATTATGATTGAAGGTTCAATAGTTTTAGGGTTTTCAGAAAAAAAAGGAATGATAGATAGAGTCTTTATAAACTGAAGTGTTGGGAAAAAGAAGAGTAGGAGAAGGCTGAAGGTATTCTCACATTGATTTAGGATTCAATAATTAATTTTAAATTTGAAAATACATATAAACAAATAAAAATAAAATATTTTTAAATATGTCCAACACATTACCAAATAACATAAAGAATGATAAAATAGTATATACAGTACTAAAAAATAGAGAGATTAAAATAAAATTTAAATAAAACACTGGTTTAAAATTAAATAATACTAACTCCACCATAATAAATCAAAACTATCACTATGAAGTGGTTTGGGGAAACTATCAGCTACTTGATATTTAGTGTTAAAAAATTCAAAAAATATATCCTTTTTAAAAACATGATCTCTTAGAAAATGATGCCTTATATCAATATTCTTAGTCCTAGAATAGATTATATGATTTTTTTTAAAAATATTTATCACATAATTATTATCACATAAAAAAGTTATATAATTAAAATTTAGTCCAAAGTACTATATTTTTTTTCATTTATAATATTTGTGCACAAATATTGTCAGCCGAAACATATTCTTCCTTAGTTGTTGATAGGGAAACTGAGGGGTGTTTCTTACTATACCATGATACTAAAGATTTTCCTAAAAAGTTATAGGTTCCCAAGGTAGATTTATTTATATTCTACAGCCTCCAAATATAGAGTAAGAATATGAAATTAAATTAAAATCAGATGTTTTGGGGTAAAGAATAGATTGAAAAATAGTTCTATTGAATATCTAAAAATACTATCAACAACCGAAAGATTGGATTCTTTTAGACTAGATTGAAATCTATCACATAGGCATACAAAAAATAATAATTTATGGTCTATTAGTAGTAATATATTACAAAATATCAAGCATACCTCTATATAAGTAATTGTCAACTGGTTTCACAGCTTCATCTAGATCATGTTTTATAGTGGTACAATGGGATTTGTATATGTATTGTTGTTATCAAGTAAAAACCATTTAAATAAATAATATAATATAATTACTTTTATTTAAAATATTTCCATATTATTTTTGAAAAATTTGACATCCTAAAAAGAAATTCAAATCCGCATAATACTCATTTCAAAATCATTTTTCATTAATTTTGAAAAATAATGATAAAGATTTTTATTAGTTGAATAAAAAATAACATCATAAAAAAAAATTTATAATAATAAAATATTTGATAAATCAATTTAATTAAAAAATTTTGGATTTTCCAATCCAACAGTAAATGAATTTTTCAAACGAAAAGATATCCATCTTTTAAACCAGGATCTAGGTTCTTGTTTAAGGCAATAGAGAGATTTAGTTCATTTATAAATAGAAAGTAGTTTTTGAGGATTTTCAAAGCTAGGAGGTTGTTCAACATAAACCTCATCCATTAAATAACCATTAAAAAAGAAGATTTAATATCCATATGATATAACTTAAAATTCACACTAGACACATATTATAAAAAGAATCTAATGGATTCAAATCTAGCTATATGGGAAAAGGTTTCATCATAATCTCTAAATTCTTCTTGATTATATCCTTTAGCTACTAATATTTCATTGTTTCTAGTTATGATCCCTTGACAATCCTGTTTTTTTAAATACCCACATAGTCCCTATAACTAGATAATTTGTTGGTGTCTCTATAAGTTCTCAAAATTCATTCCTTTTTAACTTGTTTAGTCATTCTTTCATTGCTAACATCAAACTCTCATACTCTAAGGATTTCCTAGTAGAAATAGGTTCTAAATGAGATAGAAAGGTAGATAATTCGGCTATATTTCCTATATTTCTTCTAGTTTGAATTCATGTGTCTAGATTTCTAATAAAAGTTTCTAGAGGATGATTTTTTTAAGGTTATAGACTATCTAGAAAAGACACTTCCAGGTTCCTCAATATCATGTTCTTCTAAACTGAACTGAATTTTATAAATATGATTTTCAATATCGTCTCCATGCGTTTTTGGTCTCATGTTGTCAAATGAGTTAGTAATTTCATCAGTTTGATCTTTCTCTTTAATAAAATTGTTAGTTTCATTAAAATTCATATGAACTGATTCTTTAACAATCCTTTAATTCTTATAAACACTATATAATATTTATAAATTGAATAATTTCTTAAAAATATTCCTTCATCATCTTTTAGATTTAACTTACCAAGGGTTCCCTTACTATTCAAGATATAAACCTTACATTCAAAAACATTATAGTACTATACATTATGTTTTCTATTATTCCAATGTTCATATAGAGTTCCATAAAAAATATGCCTTATTTAAACTCTATTAATGATATACTAGAATGTACTTACAACTTCTACCAAAAAATATAGAGGAATACTGTATTCATTTAGCACAGTCTTTTCCATTTCTTGAACAGTTCCATTTCTTCTTTCTACAATTCACTTTTTTGAGGTATTCTTGGTGTAGAGAAGGTGTGTTTACGACCCAAATTTACCAAAAAGACCAAAATTCTTGATTCTAAAATTCTACATCCAGATCAATTATCAATGATATTATTTTAAACCCTTTTTATTTTGAACAATTTTCTAAAACCTTTCAAAAATAGGGAAAACTTAACTTTTATATTTTAGAAAATAAACCCAAGTAAATCTATAATAATCATAGACTAAAACATAGACATATATTTTAATATCTAAACATGATACTATAGATAGTCCAAAAAAATCCATATGAATATGTTCTAAAGGTTTATATGTAACAATTTTGTTAATAAATTTGGAAGAATATTTCTGTTGTTTTCCAATTTTGCATCAATCACAAAATCTTTGATTGTCAGAATTAAGAATAGGAAAATTCAAAACTAAGTATTTATTAGAATTTTTTTGAAATCATAGGTATTAATATTTCCACATCTATTATGAAAAATACATGACTCATTTGTATTATAATTTAATCAATTCACTTTCTATTTACAAAATTAATTTAAATCCAAAGTATAAACATTATCAGTTCTAGATGCCCTAAATTTAATCAACTAATATTTAAATATAGATCAAGAATTATTAGAAAAATCAAGATAAAAACCATCATCCTAAAGTTTATAAATACTTATTAGGTTGTTCTTATGTCCTCGCAGATATAATAATTTTTTGATTGGGATATTTTTTGATATCCAAGAGTTCTAACTCCAAAACAATTTCATTTTCATTTTCACTAAAAGTGACTAAATATCCATCTGTTTGAGTTAGCATATGAAAATTTGTTGAGTATCTACTGATGACCCTATAATATGAACATTTCATACATCATAAATTATTTTTTGTTCCTAGTCATGTTTCTCAGAAAATAAATTAAAAACATGTTTGTTTTGGTACCTATATTTTCATGGGTCCAGTAGTGTTAGCATGAAATTATATGGGAATCGAGTTCTGCTTTATGTTTGCATAATTTGTATCACTTGCTTCAGAAAAACTTTTATAAATAAAATATTTTTTATACCACTAATTTTAGGATTTTGAAAATAACAATTATTAGTGACATGACCTTTTATTCAAGATTAATAATAGGTATCATTTTTATAATTGGGAAGAAAATAGTTTTCATATATTTTTGATTTCTCACCCTTGCTTCCAATTCCAAATATTTCCATTTTAATAAATAATTTCCAAGAATTTAATTTAACACTTTTTCACCTTTGGTAAAAGTGATTTCATTATACTTATAGGATTCTACATCATCTTGAAATAATTTAATTTTGTTTTCTTGGTCAATATAGTTTTTTTCAGATGATTTGAAATTATCAACTAGTTTCTTCTGTTGTTTTAGTAGAGTGTCTCTTTCATATAAAACAAAATTATGAATATTTTTCAATATCTTTAACTTCTTTATTAGAGAATCATATTTTTCTTCGAGTATTGACCAGTATACATACAATTTGTCAATTGAGAAACTACTAGAATCAGAATCATAGGATTCATAATTTTGTACCTTTTCCTCTTTATCTATAAAGAAAATAATGGATATTAGATTTGATTTAAACTTTTATGAACGATATTTTGAAGAGATACGAGAGTCATCAGATATACTCCATGTATCTTTCATTGCTATTTTTTCCTTCATTATCATATATTATATTCTTTTGATATATTCTTTCAGGCATTTTATTTTCATCTTTTAGTTTAATACAACCAGGTCTGATATAAACAAATTTCTTTCATTGATAACATCAAACTTATCTTAGTTATTTCTCATCTATATTAATGTACTTTTTGAATCCTATTTTACTCTAGTATAATTTACTAAATTTTCTGGCCAACTAATCCAGTTCTACTTTAGAATCCATAAAAATTGAATTGTTCTCTTTTTTACTTATTTCGTTGTTATTCTGCCATGATTCTAAGATGTTACATTCATTATAGTATTTTTCTTTTTCATTAAAATTTTATAATCTTCAGTTTTATCTTGCATCATATATTCATACATCATCAGTATACTAATTAGTTCTTTCATTTTTATATCCATTGACTGGTGGTGATTGGGGAATATTAGATGATATTCTATTCCATTTTGAAGTTAGTACACTGAGTAATTTAAAATCTTGATTATATTGTTTGATGGGTTCTCCTAAGGTTATAATATTGTTGAAAATTTCTATAAGCTTTTCATCCATTTGTGTGTGGCTTTCATCATCAAAGCTTCTAAAAGTATCAAATATTAGCTTTGTTGTTTCATACCTCATCTATCTGACATTATCTATTCCTTTGATTGAAAGTGTAATAGTTTTCCACATTTCATAGGTAGTTGTACATTGTGATACATGATTAAATTCTTCTAGTCCAATTCCACATATAATATCATTCATTACTTTTAAATTGATAATGTATTCGTCTTATGTCTAACTAGTACAAGTTTTTTGTTTCTCACGAATATTATAAGGAGTAATTATTTATTGATTAGACTTAGAATCCATGATTTTTTAGATAGATAACCCTTCTTGATTTCCAACACCCATAATTTTCACCATTAAACAATGGACCATGTACCATAGAAATTCCTTCTCCAAGATTAGTCACCTCCATATTTGTATAAACCTTATACTTTTATCTTATTATATATTTATTCGATAGATCACCAATGATACCAATTATTAGGTGGTAATAATACAAAGTAACACAAGTGGGGTTTGAATTGTGTATTTTTGAAAGTATTACACAATTTTTTCTTTAGAAACCCTAGATGATTTAATCAGAAATAAAATGTTTAATTCTTTAATTAGTATGAGAAAAGGATAAATAGAAACAAAGAACACTTGTTTTTATAATGGTTCGGGGCCCAAAGATCCCCCAGTCTACTCCACCAATCACTCTCTCTACCAGATTGGTGAATTTCACTAGAATGGTCATATTATCACAATACCAATGATCCACAAATGAGTACAGGAAGTTGAAACCTTTACAATAAGGCCAATAACATATCTTTATCATTCTTTAACCCAAAATAGATTATCCATATATTAGAGAAAGAAGTATACACTTCAACACAATTGAGTATGAGCAGTTTATAATATAATGAATCAAAAGAGTTTTATTTTTTGTTTTGGGTTTTTCATCACAGTTGCAGAAACAGTAACTGATAGTAGATGGATCTTCTTCTTTAGAAATGAAAGTATTCAATAAATATTAGTTTTTAAGAAATCCCAGTTTCAAATGATATTCAATAATAATAGTAACAAATATCATTAGCAAACTTATATAAATACTAGGTACAACATGTATGTCTCTAATGTGTAGTGTTTTATGAAAAGACGATCGTTCGTCACAGCAACACTATAAAAGATATTTACCAGAAATAAATTTAATATGAAAATATGTAACTTGAAAAGACCATCTCTTGAAACTATACAAAATTAAAATATATAGAGCATAAGTTTTAATTTTATATTCAAGATCCAAGATAGTATCCTGAAAGATCATGAAATTTCAAAAATTGAATTTACTAGAGGATTCATAACATCCTTGAAGAATATTAGTGATTTTATCCAATTATTATGGTTCTTTAAATCAATCATAACGAGAATCTAATCATTGTAATATTCTATTAGGACCATTTCCTGAAACTCAGATAAAATATTAAATTTAAAACTCTACTGGTGATTAGAAAACATAGGGTTGAGCTATGTTGTGTAGGGTTCCTTTCAATGTAGGGTTCATTTCAACATATGGTTCCTTAACCATTATTCTATCTATATATAACATTGGGAAAAAAGTAAATTAGGGTTAATAATCCATACATTCACACTTTTCTATCATAATATTTTTAATGTTGCATTGATTAACCATACATTCAATTTTCCGAACATAGGGTATAGACAATATTTATAAACTTTAATATAGGGTTGATATTCCATACGTTCGTTGATTCCCAAACATAGGGTCACTACATAATATAAAAACTGTTCTTCATAGCATATGGATGATGAACCAAACGTTCATTTACCTGATGTACGGTTTGAATATTGTTTCCATAACAAATCATGTTGCTTGTATTCCATCAAAAAATAAAAAAAATATGATGTATATTCCTAAAATACACATAATGAAACTTAATTGGAAAAAATAAGTTTATTTGTGAGCATAAAAATCGATATAAAATATATAGAATTGCTGAAACAATACCTTATAGAAAAACAATGGTTACATTATAACCAAGGACTATGGTTACCTTATAACTAAAAAAGGGTGGGATCTATATCTTCATCCAATGCATTTAGTAAATATTTATATCTTCTGATATAGACTGGACTAGAACAGAGTGTGAACCTGGTTCAATAAGTAAATTTTTCATCTATAATGCTCTTTAGAGTGGACCTTGACTACTATGATGTTATGTGTATACCTATCATTCATATCCATAATGTTATGTGTGAACCTAATTTCATGTTCACAATATAATGCATGGAACTTTCTTTCATGTCCATAATATTTTATACAGATCTGGTTTCATGTCGATAAGTTCATGTGTGGGCCTGATTTCATGTCCTTAACATAATGAGTGAACCTATTTCTTTTTATACATGTTCACAATGGTATAAGCTAATGTGTATTTGCAAAATCTACATCTTAGGACAATTTAATACTCTCATGGATCATGTTATTTTAGATTCTTTATTATTTGTGTATTATGAACTATCAAGTTTTATGGTGTGCCTCTTCATTTATATATTTTTTTGTAGGGAATGGTTTTCAAATTTCAAGATCATGTTATCATACGCTTCCACTCATGACACCTACTTCTGTGATCATTGATATATCAATTTTATACCCTTAATGAGCATCTTAGCACACCCTTTCTTAGGATCCTTTCCCTAGTTTATGAATAATGTTTTTATGTTGGGTATTTTTTTGATGATAATAAAATGGGAAGATAATTATGGGATATATTGAAGATAATTCACCAAGTTATAAGTTTATTTTCCTATCATACTGAGGAACTGAACTATTATGGTGTGTAGTTGTGTGTTTGGGTAATGTAATGAATATTGATACTAAATGATTTAATATCTTAGTACGAATGTCCTGGATAACTATAGTTTGTATTAGAGGATGATATTAGTTAATATTTTGAAACTAGGATGAGAAAACCTTAGTGAGATTCCTAAGGATATTTCTAAGGATAATTCAATGGATAATTCAATGTATAGGATAATTTCCTAGAACTTTGTTAAAGGATATAGTGAATGTTTTTTATGAAATCACATCTTAGTCTGGATACTAAAAGTGGATGTGGATCTAGAATAGAGGTACCAATGGGTAATAACTCTAAAGAGGGTGCATTTAGATGGACTCAATCATTACCCAATGCAAAAAAATAGGCCTTCCTGCACACCTGGTTTGACAATCCTTGGCGATATTCTTCGGAAATTAAAAAACTATTTTCAAATCATTATTAAGTATTTAAATAGATGATGACTATAAATAACCTAGGATAAACCTATGGTGTTATAAATTAAAAATAAGGTGTTATTATTTAGGCACCTAATAAGTGATTATTCATGATTATGTGGTTCCCTACTATGATTATTTTTTCTTACACTTTTCTTTTTGGAATTATTCAATGGAAAGAACATGAAGGAATCATGTTAATAATGAATTCAACCAAAAATTAAATGATTTTACTCATGAAAAAAATAAATTTTATGAGATATGAAATGAAATAATTTTTATGTTCGATGAAATTTCTCAATAAATTACTTATGATGGATATCTAAATGAGAAAAAATATGGAATAATATTCTGTTGATTCCTACAAAAGGAAAAACCCACCTTCTTTCAACGGTTCTATTGATCTACTAGTTTTTGAGAAATTCATTAGTACCATTAAAAATATATTTTCCATTATCTAGTATTGAAACCATGAAAAAATCATTTTAGTTGTCTACCATTTATAAGTTGAGTCAGATCAATAGTGGAATCTTACTAAGAATATGATGTAATGGGAATAAATTGACTAAATAAAGTGGGATGATTTTAAAAGCCTATTTTTCAATAATAACTTTCCCTGTATCCTTTTCACTCAAATAGAGGTATTCCTCAAGCCTAAATATAAGTATGATTAATCTTTTAGTACCCATAAAGAAACTTTAATGAAATTTTTGAAGAACTATTTATGTATTATAATTTTTATTGAATGTAAGGGTGAATGATTCATTAGTGGCTTAATAAAAATATCTAAAGGGTGTTATCTAGAAGAAACTTTGGATGCTATGAAGAAATTATTTGATGAGCAATAAAAAAGGAAATGTAAGCTAGATACCCTCTTGGTTCTGGTGATAAAAAAAGGAAAATGGAATTTCCAAAAAAATCCAAGGATATGACACATGGATGGAAGAAAAACATCCAAACTCTGACTTTCCAAAATTGTGGGAAAGATCACATAGGTGAGTTCCTGAAAGGAAAAAGGTGTTTAAAGTGTGGGAATCCTGACCATTGAACAAAATAGTGTATAATTGATGTTAATAGGATATTTCATGAAATAAATGGAGAGGGAACTCAATAGAATGTACCAACCACACTGTAGTGTTTCAAGTACAAGGAGTTTGGTATTTATGTGAATCAATACCCCAATCCAAGTGATAATGTGAATGATAAGACACCCTATTAAAGAATAGGATAATGGGAAATCATATAGAATCATAATAGATGAAGTGAATCTGGATGAATAGGGAACACTTATCGCCCCCTATTTAGTTCAGAATTTTATGTTTGATTTTGTATGAATGAGACCTATGAAAATATTAATTTTCATCATTTAGTGAAATTTAATATGATTATCTCCCTCTACTTGGATTTTTGAATAATGAAATCAAATTTTATATTATATCATAACAACGATAAACCCAAGATTCCAATGAAAATGTTTTTATATAAGATGAAAAATTATTTAAGGAATAGAGAGAGAATTGTATTTTGGAAGTATATATACCCCACATTATGATTAACTGAAGATTTATGGGTATCATCATTGATTTCTGATATTAAGGTTGATCATAAGATCAAATTCATTGACATCCATTTTGTGGTTTTATGTGAGGGGATTTTATCATGATTAAGTATATTTGAAGAGAAATTTATGGAAATAAAACCCCTTATTTTGTATATGTTTTAGTGAAAAGTTTATTTAAGGATGAATACCTTTAAAAATTGTATTTATACGATTAATGGTACTAGTAATCTCAAGGGCTTCTCTTATCATTAAGGATGATGTAATTATGGGCTATGGTTATTCATCTTACAAGGTCAGCACATATCATTATTATAAGATAATACTTCTCACCTGATAATATTTCTATGATATATATGAAGGAAGTGGTAAGGAAATATAAAGTACCACATTCAATTATATCTGATCCAGATCCTTGATTTACCAAAAAGTTCTAGAAAGGACATTAGCAAGATATTGATATAATGCTGAGTTTCATCACTGTGAGAATAATTCAACCCCAAGAGGATATGATATGATTTTGTTCAATGTATTTCAAAGGTGGTTATGATCACACCATTCTCTAGTTGAGTTTCCTTAAAACATTATCTATCACTAAATCATTTATATGTATCATTATGAATCCATTTAAATGTATTGGAATAAATTTATAGAAGGAAATCTATTAGGACCTGTGAACGCTAATGAGATGGTAGAGAATGTCATAGTCATTCAATAACATATAAGGGAATCCAAAAGTTGAAATAAATGTTATAGTGATAATAATATATTTGAAATAGAATTTTAATTTGGTGAGAATTACTTTATATAAATTTCATGGTATATGTAATAATTGAAAAATAATCCCTAAGTATATTGATCCCATTAGAATACTTCATTAAATCAGGATATAGCATATCATCTAGAACTTCCACAAAACATCCATCATGTTCAAAACTTATTACATGTATCACATTGAAAGAAGTACATAATTGATGCATCACATGTACTATAATCATAGATCATACCACTACAAAATTATAATTATTATGAGGAAAAATTCGAAGAGATTTTGGATCAAATAGAGAAATTACCATGGAATAATTACATTCACCTGGTAAAAGTTTTATAGTGAAACCAATATATTGTGGAAGCTATGTGGGAACATTAGGATTTAATGAGGCAGGATTGTCCTCATTTTTTGGTTCTAAAAAGACAAATTTTGAGGGATAATGCATTTTAATGGGGTAGAATGTAACACCCAATGTTTTAATGAAATATTTATTTTCAAATAAATTAAATTTCATTGACAACTTGCACTGCACACAACATTGGGTTAGCTTGAATTAAAAGATACAACAAGATAATATTTCACTACATGAAATAATGGGTTAGCATGTGTTAAATACAACACCAAGTTAATCTTGTGCTACACATGAAACTAGGATATCCTGCCATGAGTTTTTACAAAACCATGAAATATTGTTAATATAGTTATTGAAACTAAACCATAATAACATCAAAATTAAATCTATCAATATGAATATGAATAAATTATTTTTAAATAATAATTATAATGGTTTTATGTAAAAAAATATTAATTAAATATTACTTAATTTTCAGAAAAGAATTTATATGATTCGAAAATACTATGTTATCAAAAAAATTCCTTTTTTGATTTTTTTAAATGTTAATAGAATTGATTTATCACACATTTAGAAAATTATTTTACAAAATAAAATTAGTTTTTAAAATCATCATATCCAAATTATCTTAGTATGAATTTTTGGATTTTTTTAAAAGTTTCAATTTTATTGAATTGTAAAAAATAATGAATTTTAAATGAAAACTATCATTTTGTTTTAATTATTTATAATGTTAAATTATATTTTAAATTGGTTTAATTTTTAAATTATTTAGGTTATAAATAAATTAATCCAATTTTGTTCCTTGGAATAAATTTATTATTTAATTATCATAAAAATTGATTTTAAACATTTTAATATTTTCTCTATAAAAACATGCTTTCTTCTCATGTCTGCGATATTAATATAAAATTTAATTTTGAAGATTTTATGAATGGAATTTGTAAAAAAAATTCCATATCTATAATAATAATAATTTATATTACCTAATAAATTTAAATTAATTATTTACCAAAATCAGTAGTGAATGCAGAAAAAAAATTACTTACCATGGTTATAGTAAAAACAGGTTTACAACAAGGTTTAACTAAGAAGATAAGGGTTAAAATGACTTACCAACTTGGCAACATATTATTTTATGGAAATATTTTCCACCTTATTCATATAAAGTTAGAAACTAGGGTCACCTAGAATCCTTTTTGTTGGTAATTACATTATTATTTTGAATTATTTGGAGAATTTTGAAGATTATTTTTAGTGGGTTCCATTCCCGCACTTATAAACGGCTACCACCACCCTTAACATATTCACACCTGTTAATACCTTTGGATAAGATAATAAAACCATGTTATATCCTAAATATACATAATTAAATTCTAGAGATTTTGGTTCTCCCAAAAAACTATACCTGGGGTCCTTAAGAGTAGATCCAAAGGCGGTTTCTCTTATTGATAATAATTATCATAACAAGATATATCATTTTATTTTCTTATTTTTACACCATAAATTATGTATTACCACTGAAAATATAATAAATCCAGTATCTACCATATATTGAGATGTTATTATTTGTATTTAATAATAATTAACCACCTCCACTTCAATCAAATGGGTTACGGAATCATTATTCATGTTTCTGGAAGACTACCACCTCACGAACCAATGTAATTCATTTTTACACTACCACCTTTAAAGTAGGGTTTTAATGATTGATTTAGTTTATATATATAATATTTATGATTTTTTTATTATTGTATAATTATTATATCACACATACCATTATACTATCAATTTTGCGAGAATACGATAACGTCGCTTGTGTGTATGACAGACAACCGCATCACGAAGTGATGCGATTCATTCATGCATTACATTGAATTAATTAATGATGGATTTAATAAATATATATGATATATAATAAAAAAATATTATATAATTATAATATATAATTTACCTTTATTTCTTTTAAGCCAATAAGAGAATGAAAACAGTGTTCATTCGTACGTATGATCTATTATCTCCATGAATAGTACTTTTCATTTCATCTATTTAAATAATATCGATTACTCTAAATAAATATATACTAAATATGTTTTATATTTATATCATGGTTAATATTATTGAGGTTATAAAATTGTGATCAATGTAAGATGATCAAAAATAAATAATCAAAACATACATGAAAAATAAAAGCAGTTACTCACCACATACTTCTTCTATGTCATGTATATACTACCATTGAATGTATTTTGTGACTATTATACATATAATTAGTTTTATTTACATATCCATTTGAGTATATCTATTTAATGGGGTTTATGGTTCAAAAGTTACCAAATCGGTAAGTCAATATTGTCTCAATTTTCCTTCTTTGAGACGAACGATATATTATGAAACGATATTCTTTTAATGGGTGTATATAAAACCATTTGACATGTAATATCATAAATTTATTTATCATAATGAAATTATAAGTTAAATTTTCTATTATTACTTCATGGGGATTATGGATCAAAATTACCACAGTGGTAAAAATATTATGTTACAGTCAAATAATTTATTGGGATTGTTAATGATTATGATTCCAATGATAAAATATTATGGTCCATATCTGAAGAAACTAATGAAATTTATTATCATATATTTATTCATTATATAATCTATTAATTGATCCATTTTACATGTCTTTGTAATTAAATATAATTGAGATTTTTTTTTAAAAAAAATATTTTTTTATTTCACTCTTCATCCAGAAATATATTTTCTTCCAAAAACATGTTTTCTAAAAATGGGTTAAAAAATATTTTATTATTCTTATTTGATTTTTACAATAAAATTTTAACCACATTTTAACTTTTTACAAATTTTTTTAAAGGAACCTTTATGTCATTTTCCAAACAATGCCTGTTTGTCTTTTAACAAAAATGTGAAAAGAATCATTGATTCCATAACTCACATGGCTTGAATAGTATTTCCTACTGTCTTAACTACCCCTTTATTTCAACCAACCCTTGAATATTTTAAAAGTTATTTTCAATTTTTTTCCATAATATATGGTATATTTTTATATTTTAAATAAATGATTTAAAAATTAGAATGATTTCAAATATATTTTATCTTAAAGAAACTATTTTTTAAAGTGAAAAGGTTATTTTCCTCAATAAATTATTTAAAGGGTTTTTATGATTAAATTATATGTTTTCAAGGTTTTTTTGTAGAAAAATATTTTTAAAATTCTTTATGTTTTAATTTTTTTAAAGAATAAAGGATATTTTCCTCAAGAAATGTTTTAAATGATCATATTCATTTTCCATCTAAGATTTTATTTATTGACGTAACCTATGTTTTACAGGGGATATTATCTAAGGATCACATCTTTATTCTTTCTCTCAATGGTTTATTTTTATGAAAACATGATCTTTAAAAAACCTATTACACTTCAGTGGGTTATACCATGATGAAATGTTTATAAAATACACATCTTCTCACGAGTTTCGCTATGATAAATTAATGAAATTATTATGAAACCTTTTTATTTTTTAAAGGTTATAATAGGATGAAATGATTATGAAACCCATTTATTTTCATAGGTTATGATATGATGATTATTTCTTGATGTTTTTGGAACACATATGTTTGATTTTAATTAAGCGATGATGGCTATGTTATATCCAAGGACAGTGGTTACGTTATAACCAAGGGTGGTAGTTACGTTATAAACAAAGAAAGGTGGGACCCATATCTACATCCAATGCATTGGATAAATATTTATATCTCATGAGATAGATTGGACTAGAATGGATAGTGAACCTAATTTAGTTAGGGAATTTTTCATATATGATGTTCTCAAGAGTGATCCTTGAATACTATGATGTTATGTGTGGTCCTCTCTTTCATGTCTCTAATGTTATGCATGAACCTGATTTCATGTTCACAATATTATATATAGACTGATCTTTCATGTCCATAATGTCTATAGTGGATATAGTTTCATGTCCATAAGTTCACGGGAGGTCATGATTTCATGCATTTAACTTAATGAGTGAACTTGTTTCTATTTATAATGTTCAAAATGTTATAAGTTGATTTTTATGCCAAAAATCTATGTTCTATTACAATTGTATAACTTAATGGATATTGTTCTTTGATTTCTTTATGATTAATGTGTAATGAACTACCATGTTTTATGCCTTGAATCTAGATTATAATATTTTTTTTGAAGGTTATGGTTTTTAATAGGTAAGATCATGTTCTCAAAACCTTCCACTCATTACATACTTATTTGATCTTTGATATTTTAATTTCTTACCCCTAAAAAGAATATGAGATCAACCTTTCTTTTGTTTCCGTTCCTTAGGTTAGTAATAATTGTTTAATGTCAGGTATGTGTGTGAAGTGTACTAAAGGGGAAGATATTTATCAGATATGTTGATGATCAATCCCCAAGATAGAATATTATGCGCCTAGTATCAAAAGGAATGAAACTATTTTGGTCCTTAGGTGTTTGTTTTTATAATTTTAGGAATATTCATAATATATAATGTAATATCTATGTATGAAAATAATGGGTCACTTTTCTACAAATACTAATTTAAGGTTATGTGTACGATAATTTAGTTCATGTGGTTTCAATTTTCATGAAGATTATTTAATTACCAGATCATTATGTATCATGAAAACAAATTCTCTTCAAAGAAGAAACATTGTATATAACAAACTCACTTTTTCTAGATGTGTGAGACAAATCTAGTGAATTCACTAATCTTATATTCAATTCCCAAAAACATTTATAAAATTCTCTTATATAATTAATTTAACAAATTTCATTATAAATTAGGTAGTGGGATAGATTACAAAGAAATGTTTCCAAAAAATTTTCAATAGTAACCCACTAATCCCAGACAACTATGAATCATTTTAGATTAGTAGGCCCTTCACACTCTTTAGCCACTTTATTTTTAGTTAGATCAACAGTTATTCCATATTTAATTACAATATATCCATGGATATATTTCTATCACAACAAAAATTTACATTTAATTTTTTTTCCATATATTGTATTTTATTTTCAGATTTACAAAATAACCATAAACTGTTTCCCATGGTCATAATACCTTTTACCATATATCAGGATGTCGTCAATAAACACTATGACAAATTTATCCAAGAACAATTGAAGAAATCTATTTACAAGGTCCAAAAATAAAATTGGATAATTGTTCAACCCAAAGAGAATAACCAAAAACTCATAATGATAAATCCTAGTCAGAAATGTTTTCTTTAGAATTTCAACCTCCTTCAAATTCAGTTGATGGAACCTGAACCTGAGGTCAATTTTTAAAAAATATTGATCTCTATAGAGAAGATTAGACAAGTCCTTTATATGAGAAAAAAAATTTAACTGTGGTGTTATTAAATGAACTATAATCAATGTAGATCCTCATGGAACCATCCTTATTTTTAATAAGAAAAATGGGAGCACACCAAGGGGAAGTGATCAAGATGAATGTAGACTTTATCAATCATTACTTGTAACTTATTTTTTTAATTCCAAAATATCTCCTTTATTCATTCAATTAGAGGGTTTAAAATTTTATTCATATCAAGAACAAACTCAATAGTAAATTCAATTTCTTAATCAAGTATAATACCAGAAAAATTATTATGAAATACATCCATATATTCATCTCCAATAGGAATATCACTAATTTGAATAGTTTTCTTCTTACTAATAATATGTGTAAGATAATATTCATTTCCATTCTACATCAGTTTCTAATATTCTTCATATGTTATTAACACACTAATATTCCATGCATATTTTTAAAAAACTTCCATTGATTTTAAGTTGATTTTTATTCACAATAAACAATAAATTTATTATTTTATTAATTTTTGGAAACTTGCAACTGAAAAATTGATACTATTTTAAACGGATAAAAATGTAATGATTTTTAATTTAGACATTTAGTTTTAGATTAATAGATCATTTATTGAATTTTTAGTTAATTTCTTTCAATTTACATAATTTTTTATAATTTTTTCATGTGTTTGTCTAAAAATTATGGCCAACTGGGTAAGCCTTTAACCAAGGGGCCACACACCACATAGGAAGCTGACATGGGGCCAATCGACAATGCAATCCCAAGGGAATCTAAAACACTCATAGAATATCACACAAGGGTGATCAATCCCATATAATTCCAACAGGGGATAAATCCAAGAGTAATTATAGTTGGGTCGTATCCCAAGAACATTGGGATATGGTTGTGAAACACATGAAGCAATGGGATGAAGGACATGCATGAACGGTGTAGTGTACATTGGTGTGGGGGGGGGGGTACTCCGCACACCACACGACATCATAATAGTGTGGGAGCCACAATTTTTTATTTAAACTCTCAGGTTCCCCATGTTTCACTCCATTGAGGGACAAATAATATGTCTTTAATATTCATCATTTATTCAAACAACATCATTCTCTCTCACCTACCCCACTACTTTGCTCGGATATTTCCTGTGACACAGACTCTGTCACTCTCTAACCTATTCACTTATCATCCACCACTTCTCCTCAATGTATGATTTTAAGGGATACCACTAAGATATAGAGGTATATCTATCTCCCACTACTACCACCTCAGATCACTATTAACACCTCAACCAACCCCCATGAAGAAAAATTCAAACTCCCTCAGGCCACTGTGAAGGCCGAATGTGTTGAGGAAGATCTCTTTCAAGTCCAATACCCACTAAGGCACTATTGAACCTTCCACGTGAACCCTCCATGACCATACCCCATGAAATAGTGCACTAAAATCAGGCATGATGTGTAAATCCATTGCCCCCATGGATTTCAGACCACATTGAAATAATAAATACCAGCTATCAATGGTTGCATTATAATTCTTCACAAGTGGATCTCTCAAGGGTTTAAATGAAGGTCTCCCTTAAAGATTCGGGGGAGTCCAAGGCTAGTCCTTTACTACCTATAAACTGAACCCTTCACTTCGAGAAGATGTATTTGACACCGGCTAGAGTTGGATCCTGATGGTGTCTAGAATACTGCACATTATTCTATGTTCTTCTATTTTTTATTTTCAATTTGATTTTTATTCCATTTTTTAATTCCCTATAAAATTGTAACTACTATTAATAAAATTTATACATTAATTTTCTTCATATTTTGTTTCACCCACCCATCATAATATTATTATTCTTCTCTTCTTATTCTTCTTCTTCTTATTTTCTAATTATTTTCTTCTTCTACATTCTCTTTATATAAAATATATATTTTTTTATTGTTTTATTTTATTGTATCCTTCTCTATCTATATTCAATTTTATTTTTTATTTCTTTATATCTTTCTTATTTCCAACAATGTGATCTATTACCCTAAAAATGTGGGGATGACCAGAGGCTTTCCTTTGGGGAGGTTAAGGGATTCACGAACTCTTTCTTAAAGTTTATTTTATGTTTGTGACAGAGGACTGTGGAATGAATGGTATAGTGATTTACACCATTGTATAAAACTAAAATTTATTTATATTATTTGTTTTTTTATTTTCTATCTCTTCATTGGTTATCTCTTTACATTATAGAGATGGTCCAATCAATGGATGAAATGGAATCGATTGAGCTGGGTCCTAGAAGGTGTCGTAATCTAAACCAAGGTGTTCCATCAACCATGATTATAGTAGGATGTGTAATTTATATTTCTTAAGTAATTCAATATTTAAAAATTTCTAAATAAAAGGATAGTAATTAATCATGAGATTTCTTGGGTTTTATTATCTAATTGAAATAAAACAAATAAAATAGAATAATTATGGAACCAAAAACCAAAATTAGGACCATGTTATTTCTTTCATAATCACATTTTTTGCATTCCATGTTATTATTAGTATAAATTTTCATTTTTCATGTAATTTCATTATGTTAGAATGTAATCAAAATGAAAAATTCATCTTTCATTGTTTTTATAAATAATAAAAAAAAAATAAAAAAATAATGTTTGTCGAAATAGAATTAAAAGGTGAATATATTGAAATCTCCTCCAGTGATATTACCTTAGTCATAATTTATGTTTCATTAAGAAAGAAATTTTTTTTTTCATGCCCCATGATAGGCATACGTCAAAAAAGGATTCATATTTGGGGAGCCAATCAGTAGGACATTTTATTTTTCTATTTTCACAGTAGACAATTTTAAATCTCATTAAAAAAACATTAAAAAATAATGTCTACATGATGTAATCATATGATTATTATTATTCATGGACTAGAAACAAACAAGTTCAAGAACCAGTAACGGAATCACCATGGTCTATAGAATTAGGTGTTTTCATATGGGCTATATGGATCAAGGAAACCATGAGCTATGTTATAAATATGAAGGAATTAAATTATATTATCCAGTATCTCAAAGATACCATCGACCAACCAGTGGTTCAATTAATATCTAGAGGAATAACTAAATTCTAGGAGTACTTCATAGAATTTTATAAAAAATGTCCAAGACACCAATACAACTATCCTTATTTTCTCCCAATATTTCTGAATAAATACCCCATTTACAGTTCTAGGAGAAAGTGCCCAGTAAAAAACTCATGTATTATATTCAAAATATGGAAGAGATAGTACGATATCTATAAGGTAAATGGATTGGATAATTGAGTACTTCAATATAACCCTTGAGAAATATGATCTTAAACTGAAAGATGAGACACTGTACTTTCCTGATTTGTCTAAGGACATCCAATAAGTTGAGACCAATATTGAGGAGTATCCATAACACAACCATCTGAATGATCTGATCTAAGATGACCATGATGAGCTATAATGGATTCACGATGATAATGAATTTCTAATTGAGCTATTTCTGGGAGATCAAAAAGATTTGGATGACTTATGTAGTGAATTTGAGTTAATAATTAGTCTAATGGTTACCTAAATATTATAATATCCATCACCTATTCATATTATTATATCCATGTAGAAATACATCACCCAATTTCTGGAATTTAAATAAAGGATGGGTCCCAACTACCTACCTCCACTTATAACCATCCAACTCTAAAAGGAACTCACAACTAAATAAGATATTGATATTGAAAAAATTTAGGCTGTTTATCATATCTCAAACTCTATTTTATTTTTTTTATTCAATCTAAATTTAGCATGAATTTCCACTACATTGAATTTTTAGATTAAAAAAATCCTTAATTTTCCTTATAGAAAAATGAAGAAACTAAACATGCATGTAGTGTGGAATTAATGAATCACCCTGATTTTGGTGAAAATACTTTTGGGGATACCCATGAAGAATTCCATGTTTTTGAGCACATGGAAACCAAGATTCAGGATAATGATATCAAAAGGGATAAATTTATTATCAATAAATCAAATTTAAATTTTATTTAATAGAAAATATCTACTTACTTTCCCAATGATAATCCAATTCATACAGTCTATGTTAACCCAACACTAGAAAAGAAGGTTTATATTTCACAAGTAGTAACCAAGATGAACGATGATCCATACTTCATCTGACACCCACCATGAAAGCTATAATGAGTTGTGAAGTGGGAGGATCTAGTATACTCTATCCCTAAGTCACCCCTCACCACCAAAAAAGAAGTGAAAGCTGGGAAAATACACATGTGGTGTTTCAAATATAAGAAGCTTCATCCACCAACTCACTTATGATAAAATATTGTAGTTATCTTTAGAGGAAGTAACAAATTCAGATCCCACTTGGGGGGGGGGGTATACCAATATTTATATTTCTACTTGTTTCTAGGATCTAAATTTCATTTTTAGTATTAGTTGATCATGAAACCACACCCCCTCTATAGTTATTTAGTTTTAATGACCTGATATATGTTCTTAACTGATTAATTATCTTTTATAGGACCATGATTAAACAAGGAATCCACAAAAAAAATTAGAAAAGATGACTAAATCTTCATGGAAAAAGGAGTTTACTTTTATTGTTTAAACATCTCAACTCTCTATGTTTTCATCAAACAATCTATTTTCATAATTTTATAGAAATTTCATTCCCATACTTGAATTCAAGTTTTACTTGACTTATATAAGATACACATGTTTATTTTGAATCATGTGGTTCCATGTTTTATAATTCAATGTTAATGATATTGAATGAGTAAAATGGATAATTGGATTATTAAAGTAAATAATGGATATTAAACTAGGGATCATGATTTAAGGGAATTAGTTGATTCTTGTAAATTAAATTTCCCCATATATTTTTAACACTTTGAATTTCTAAAATTCATGTGAATTTATTTTTTATTATTATCCATTCCTTGAGTGATTTTCTAAAATAATGTCTCCCATTCCCTAGAGGTTTTATAGACCATGTACTTCCTATTTTATTTTTTAGCATATTTTTTGAGTGACCATGGGACATTTCATGTCCTATAACTTGCATTGAAATATTTCAAAGTTAATGATTTAGAAAAACACATTTAAAATGATGGATTCATATTTTAAAAATTCATTATCCTTTAAAAAAACATTTACATTAATCATTTTTTATCCCCTAGAGACCATGAATAACCTTGTTAGGGATGATCCATGTTTCAAGACGTTTCTATCCACTAATTCCCTCCACTTATAATTTTCATGATATTTTAAAGTTGAAGTTTGGGGGTGAAAGGATTCATGGATAAAATGAATGATATAAAATTTATATAAAAATCATTGGATTGGTAATTTTAGGTGTTGACAAAGGTTTTTGATTCATCCATAATACTTTCAGTTTTTATCTTGTTTAAAAAAAATGAAACAAATAAAAATGGTTTGTGACTTAAGAGAATAATAAATAACCACCACTAGACCAATGTGTTTTATCATATGTGGTTTGGTGGTTGAGTATAAATTTAGAAAAAAAAATAAATGAAGTAATTTTGAAAAGAGAAAAAATTTATAAATGTAGTGATAAAATCTAGAATGATCACAAATAATTCATTATACCTTATTTTGATGATATCTTTACATTGAGTTTGGGGAGTGTGCGACTTGTTTCAATGTGAATGGGAGGATGTTATTAAGATTTTACTTTGGATATCATGAACAGTACTTTAAGAGATAAAACCTCCTCCTTGAGCATTAATTTTTTAAAAATCAGTTCTTTCAAACCATAATCCTTAGAGACATTAAAACCTTTTTAAAAATATCTCGTGAGTTTTTGTGAATTTATTTATTACAAAGTGAAGAATGTAGTTCATTTAAAATCTTATGGAAAATGATAATTCTCTCATTATTTTTTCATAACTCCACTTGAACTGTATCATGAGAGATGAGTGAAAATAATCCAAAGTTAAGAAATTCATTATTCATAATGTTTAATAATAATGAAATAAAAATCTTGAATAAATGAACGAAGAAGTTACACCATTTTCAAAAGGGATAATGTAAAATACATGGATTAATTGTTTCTTGGAGAATTGAGGAATTGAATTGATTTTTATGTGGTTTTTTGAAAATTTTATTTGATATTAATGGTTGTTTTATTTTTCTACATTGAGATTTGAATAATGATGACATTGGTTCCCTCTGAATTCCATTTTGAAATTTTATTCTTGAGGATCAACATAGTTTAAGTGTGGGGGTATTTGACACATTCATATTCCATACATATTTTTTAAAAATATTCATTGATTTTAAATTTATTTTTAATCTCTACAACCAATAAGTTAATTTTTTTAAATTGGGAAAATTTGCAATTGAAACATTGAAATTATTTTAAAAGAAACAAAATGTGATAATTTTTAAAATAAATTATTTGTTTGGGCATAAGAGATCATTTATTGAATTTTTAGATAAGTGATTTGAATTTTTCTAATTTTTACTAATTTTTTTAGCTGCCTGTCTAAAACATAAGGCGAAATGGGATAGCTTGGAGGGCTGGCATATGGTGGTGAAACCCATGGAGCTATAGGCGGAATTCCTCACTAGGATAAGGTGGTGACTGTAGCGTGTGGGAGCCCTTCGGCCCCCAAATTATGTCATGGCTACGTGGGATCCATGATTTTTTTTATTTTAAACACTCATGTTCCCTATGATTCACTCTGATGTGGGACATATGATATGATTTGAATACTCATCATTTATTCAAATGATGTGATTCATGCTCACCTATACCACTGCTTCGCTTAGAAATTTCTCATGTCATCGACTACACTATCCTCCACCCTCTGCACTCACCAGACACCACTTCTCCTCACTAGAATATTCCATGGGAGACCCCCCGAGAGCTTGGGGTCAAGCCATTTCCCACTTCTTCCACCTCATATCCCCACTGAAACCTCAACCAACGACTATGTAGAAAATTTCAAACTCCCTATGGCTATCGTGATATCTAGTGGTTTTGATGGATCTCACTTCCTTGCCAATTTTCCACCAAACTATTATCACGACTTACATAGGGAACCTCCATGACCACACCCTATGCAAGCATGCTCTAAATCTATGCATGACGTTCAAAGACACTGCACCATTGATTTCAGTCTATGATGAAATAATAAATACCCAATATCCATGGGTATTTTCAAATTATATATAATAGGTTCTCTTGGGGGTTTAAATGAATATATCCTTTGAAGATTTGGGGGAGGCCATGGTTTCTCCTTTACTACTTATAAAATGAACCCTCCACTACCGAGAGAGGGTGTTGACACTTGTTGGAGTTTTAGACTGAAGGAGTCTTGAATACAACACATTATTTTTTGTTCTTCGATTTCAATTTCTATTTTATATTTCATTTCAATTTTGTTTTAGTTCTATTCCCTATGTAATTTTAATTCCATTTAAAAAAATTGATACATGCATTTTTTTCTTATTTTTTATCATCCACCAATAGAAATATTCTTTTTCATTTTCTCTTATTCTCTTCCTTTTTTTATTTCTTCTTATTTTCACCTTTTTTATTCTCTCTATATATAATATATTTTTATGTTATTTTAATTTATTTTATTCTTATATTTATCTCTATCCCAATCTCTCGTCTATTCATTTTATTTTATTTTATCTTATCTTATTTATATCCACCAAAGTGATCTTTTACCCCAACAATGAGGGGCTGATCCAAGGCTTGACCCATGAGAGGTTAAGGTGTTCATAAATTCTTTATTAATTTTTTTAAGTTTCCGATAAATGAAACTATCATGAATGGGTATGGTGATTTACCCCATAACATAAAACTAAAATTTATTTCTATTCTATTGTTTTATTTATTTTCTATATCCTCATTAGTTATATCTTCACATGATGGAGTTCAGATTATTAATGAATGAAACAACATAGATGGAGACCCATCATGGAATATGTCACACCCTCAACCAAAGTCTAACATCAACCTTGATTACATGCGAATGTTCAATTTAGATAATTTAAGGAATTCAAGATTTAACCATTTAAAAATATAAGGATATTAATTCATCAAGAGATTTCATAGTTGGGTTATAAAAAATAAATAATACAAATAAAAGATAATCATGATGGAACCCCAAAACCAAACTCGGGACCAAGTTATTTATTTACTAATCACATTTTTTAGAGTATTACATGATAGTATTAGTTTAAATTATCATTCTACATGCAATTTAAATATTTTAGAATGTAATAGAAGTACCAATTTTATCTTTCACTATTTTCATAAATAATAAAAACAACAAAAAACAAATAGTGTTAGCTGAAATAGAATAAGTCAGAGAATAAATTGAGAAAATTATCAAGTGAGATGACCCTGGTTAACCACTATGATACATTAGGAAAATTAATTTTATTTTTCCATGCCCCACAATAGGCGTGTGTCAATTATCAAATGTATGAATTCATTCATCTAAATGAACTAAAACTCATTATAAAAAACAAATTATTTAGATCTATAACATATCTTATCATGATAAATATAAATCCAATCAATACCCAAAATAAAATCGAACTCAACATAGGGAAATAAAAAATGTTTTGAAGGTAAATCCCTTTGAAATATTATAACATGAATAAGATTATAATTTTCTTCGATTAATACTACCCTTATTTGCTTTCACAAAATCTTCTTGATTCATTTTTAGTGGTGATTGTTTTAATTTATCAACAAATTTCTCATAACCTAGATAATTTATAGTCTCTGTATTAATCAATACAATAGAATAATAAAAAAAGGTAATGTACTTGAACCTACACCTTTGGATGGTCCAACATCTAAAAAAGTATTCATAAAGGATTTATACATAACTTTCATCTTATGATATTTTAAGATTACATATTTTCATTATATATTCAGATGATTACATACACAATGACCCAGTAATTTCAATAAAATAATCTTATTATTGAATTTTCATTATTTTTATAATCATGTTATTTCCATTCACCAACCATATGTAAAACCATTCCACACACAAAAAACTTTCTTTTCATCAAAATAAATTCCCCATGATTTTATTTACCACATTTATCATAGAATTGAAACTTGATTTTATTACCTTCATACTTATTCAATGGGTGATTCCCCATTACCTACCATTTGGACCTCCTTTTATACCTATTGTCATAGAATACATGATCTTTAGTAAATTCAATTTCTACCTTCTCATCATATCAAACTAGCTTCTCATAACTTCTTAATTCCTAGGAATCTAATGATCTTTGATATATAAGATTTAATTCTATGTAAAATCAATTAATTTTACCTCCATGATCTCAAATAAAATTTTGTGTGTGTCTTTCCAATAATTTGAAGTTTGATTTATACAAGTCCACTAAATCATAAATTTTTTTTCACAATTATTGGAGTTTACTGTCCATACTATGTCAAACAAACTTTGGAAAATACTTCTCTTGTAAAATATTCTTAAATTCATTCCATTCCAAGGCAAAAATATCATAACTATCTAGGATATTATTAACCATTTTTCTTCAATGATTAGATTTACCATTAAAAACGTATGTAGAAAGAGCTAAATTTTAATGTTCTAAACAAATCAAGACTTTAAATAACCTATCCAAGGATTTAACCCAACCTTAATCTACCACAGGTTCAGATGATATACTAAATTCTAGAGGGTTTACTTTCTTAAAATTCTCTAAAATGGAGATTCTCTACTATGGTGAACATTGTTTCTCTATCATATGGATACCACCACTATTGATAGACAATATAAATTGTTCCATCATAGTAATAAACTAATCTATTCTAATTATAACCATTCAATGTTGCTGATTTAGAATGACATTGTCCTCTTGTAGTCTTCCTACTTCAAATTCCCTATTTCCATGATAAAAAACCATTCTAGAAAAATATATATTAGATCAAGAAACATTGTAATATTAAATTTATTTATTATTTCAAGAAAACTATAAATTATAATACTTCAAGTGTGTACTATTAATATTATTATAACCTCTAAAATGATCTAAACTATCACATTTGGTACAAATATAAGGACTCAGCTGTAAAACATTACATAATCTTGAGCTTTAAAATAATAATTCATTCTCATTAATTTATTAAGAAATTTTCTACTTTATAGTTTTATAAAATTAGGTTATAAATATTAAATAATAAATCCGTATAATAAAAAGTTCTTACCAACAGTCAGTATCCATTGTTTATATAATACAATAATTTCAAAATGAAATATTTTTTATTTGGAGGAACATTATCTATTATTTTCAACATGAAATCATTATTATTCCAAATCAAACATATATCCCATGAAAAATATTTTTAAATGTGGAATGAACATAAAAAAGTTGAGTAAGGGATATATAAAAAAAAATAAGTAAACTTGTTATTCCATTTCAAAACCATGAGATAATATTAGATATCTTTCCTTCCGCATAATAAACATTGCGATCAAATAATTTTTTACCTACATATTCAATTAGATTTATAGATAAAATATTTTCATGAAACACTTTATAATAAATAATACAGTAATAAATCAAAATCACGATGATTCTGAGAAAACATGACAACCCATGAAAATCATTTTCTTAAAAAAAATATGCCTTTTAACTTTAAAGGAAAGAATAATTCATTAAATCAAATATATGAAGGCCCTAGAATTTTTCACATATTATTACATGATTTTAATCATAATTAACTATCAAATTACAGGCTATGGATCATAAAGTAAAATGTCCTTGTATGATTAGATACATAAAAAACGAAAACATTGAAATGGAATAAAACATATTTATTTTAATCCACCATAAAGAGATACTAACCTCCATTGAGATCCTACTTAGGATAACCTGGGGAATAATTGAACAAAATGGATGATTTAAAAAAGAAAAGTAAGATTATAAACATAGTAATAAAGAAAATCACATGAGTTAGAAGGCATAACATGGTGACATAAAAAAGAATGTAAAATGAATAAACATAAGGAGTAATAACATGTAGATCATGGGGATATGTGATTGTAGAATAATTGGAATGTAGAAACAACACACAACATGACATATTAATGAGTAAAGGATGACTTCCAATACCATTTCACATGGATGACAAAGTCCCATAAAGGAATGAGGTTCACTCCCAATCCCAACATGACGTCTCAGGAGACTAAACATTAACCAATTCATTAGATATCTATCTAGGGACACCCATAAAAACATGTTCATGAATATCTTTGTCACATGAATAATAACACATAAGTAATAAAATATAAACATAAGGGTTACACATAGAAATCATTCAGCGTCATAATCATGTCAAAATGAATAACAAAATGGGTTATCATAATGGTATCCATGGAACAATGGATATAAACCATACAAGGAAATTCATTAGGTAAAATAGATATAGATCATGATAAGTTATTCCAAACATATATGAAATCATGTAAAAGTAGTGTTTAACAAACTTTATAAATAATATTTTTTAGTCGAGTTTAAGAAAAATATTAAAGAATCTTTTAAAATGGAAAGAAGCATAACTGTTTTCCCAAAACCCAAAAATGATCCAAGATAGTTTTTCAATATAAAATAATATATTTTAGAAAAATAATGGCATATTAATAAATATTATGGAGATCACTCGAACATATGTAAAAAATCAAAAATTCCCCTTTAATCGGTCTTGCTTATTGGGAAGAATTGGGAATGGGACATTTTCAAAACATGTATATCCATGAAAAAAAGGATGAAATGATCTAGGTATATGAGTTTGATACATATAAATAAAATGTATAAATATTTAATAAAATAATTTTTGAGTTAAATTGGGATAGAGAGAGAAATAATAACCTAATGGAAGAAAATGGAGGTTCAGAATGAATCCCTTACCATATATAAAAGAGCATGAAAAATGGAAATAGATCTCTAGAATTAAAATTATATTATATAAATGAACATATAAAATATTAAATGGTTACATAAGTAATTTTTTAGTGTGTATGAATCATTAGATAATTTGTTAGTGATGATCATTTAGATTATTTTGGATGTTTTTTCGATCATCACAAACTAGTTTTGTTTCACTATTTATTATTATATATAAAAGATAGTTTCAGAACATAAAAAGGGTTATAAAATAAAATATAATTTTTTTTACCAACCATTATAATATTTTTATGTCCATCCTTGAATGTGGTAGATGAATATGAAAACATGTCATCCTCAAAGGTGATAAATCACCACCTCAAGGACAATATTTTCATTTCTAGAATTGAAGGAAGAGGAGAACAGACTTGAAGTTGGATATTCCATTAATGTAATAATGTTATAGTATATAAAATACAAGAGAGTTATAATTCATATTTGGATATAGGATTTCATCCAAGTATATTAAATGAAAATAAAGTAAAAATAAAATAAATAAATAGAAAGTGGATTTTTACCTCTTGAATTATTTTCCTTGAGGGCCTCCTTATAAAAATTGGTTTTTGTCTTTTTTTTAGAATAGAACCTCATTGATATGGGTAAGAGTCTTGGGAAGCCGATTGGGAATAAATTGAAAAATATACAAGCCATAATATGTGTGAGGTGAGGAGGAGGTGAGTGGTGGTATTTATAGAAGAGAAGAGGGGTGTTTTTTGATTTTTTACTCATTTGTTTATTATTTTGGCTCATGGATATGAATAGTGTGGATTCATGTTACTAATTATAGTAACTAGTTCATGAGAGTTCTAAAAAATGTTCTTAGATCAGTCATACATCAACCATAACTTTATAATTATTATATTTACCTTATACCATAAATTACCGCATTCTACTATTCATAAAACAAATACAATTATTTAAAGCATGTTTTGTGTCCATTTTATGATTTATACTATATGACCTAATTATAAAAATGAAAATTTTCATTGATAAAATTTTTGATTCTTACAAAAAATTATTATCTCCCTTATGAAATCCAAAAATTCCCATGAAAATGCATTTTCAATCATATAAAATTCATGAAGGTTATTTGGTATATCATATTCATTTAAACCTTATAATAACCCTTACAAATGGAATAACCTACTTGGTTAACCCTAATATCATTCTCTAAAAAACATAATCATTTCCAAATCAATTGGGGAGTTATATCGGGCTCATCTATCATCATAAACATTTTCCAAGGACCATAACATACATGAAACATGTATGATCTCGTATTTCCTTCATCAAACTCAAGAATATTTATTTTTTGAAAAATAAGAAAATCATTTTAGAATATTTATATATCTATTTCCTTCAAAATCCATTGTTCAAAACTAAAATACCCATAAAATGGGAAAATAAATTTTTCATTGAATAATTTATCGAATCATGTAATTAAATCAAATATAAAATGAAAATTTTTGTGGTTCTAATAGAATTTGACGTTGTATATGTTAAAAACATTCCATATATACATTATAAAGAAATTCAGACATTCAGTATAGAATATGATAAAAGATTCCTTTTTAAATACCTTTTAAGAAAGTAAAAGGATAGGTAAAATGAAAATTTTAATTATATTATTTAAATAATTACAAAATCTACCAAACAATGTGTACAGAGAGGAAAATATCATAAATAAATCTTTAAAACATTTTAAAACTAGGTTTTATGATAGAATATCAATAACTAATTAATTACTTTTGAATCGTTGAATCATTAAAGGAAAGATATTTGAATGGATTTTCAAACAATTTATTTTTTAGAGTATAAATATAAATTATATCCACAAGTTATTTTATACACACTACAAAAGAAAACATATTATGAAAATTTATTAAGTCCCAAAGAAAAGAATTGGGGATAAAAAATCCATTACCTAGATTCCGACTTACAAAGTTTTTTCTTTATATTCACGTATAACAAACATATGTTAATTATTTACCTTATTAATGTCAATTTTAATGTTTATTAGTCATTTTATTTCACTTATATCCATGTTATAATTAATTACATAATCAATTAATTTCATGTGAGGTGTTTTGAGAACATTCATCTTATACGTCGGTAGTTGATTTAGTCTATTGAATATGACCAAATAGATTAGAATTATATCAATCGCATAATCTTTATAATTTTATAACTATCATTTATATAAATTATTTTTTACTTTTAGAACCAACTGTTAATGGGGTTATGAAAACTGAATTGTGTTACAATCATAGAGACGGTAGCCCGTACGAACGCCTGAGTACCATTCAAATTTTTTAATGGATTTGAAAGACATAATGTAAGTAATATTTTAACATTATTGTATGATAATTATATCATTAATATAATATTATTTATTTAAATCCACTTTTATATATCATCAATGTGGGATGGGGAATAAAAATAAAATACATCGACTCGTGAGACGGTAATATGCACCTATGCAAAAGGGATGTTTTCATTTTTCATTAGATTGTAAAGTGAGAATTATAATATAATTTTTCCATTATATAATTAAATTTTTTTCATATATATAACATTATTACATTTTTATCCTCCATTGTAATTTTCTGTAGGATTTTGTGATAAAAACATTAAATACATCATATCATGAGGTGGTAATATGTATGTACACACGAATTATTTTTTTATTTTTTCTTAGATGGATAATAAGATGAAAAAATGTTATGAAATAAACATAAAAACAATTTATTATATGGTATATATTGATGTTTTATATTAAAATTGTTAATTTATTTTTTAATAGGTAAAAGATGAATTAAAATGAAAAAACTCAGTTAAAAACTATACCCCTTCTTCGTACAACCTCTTTCGTTTTATACGTAAATCATTCCTATGATGGTATTATGACCAAAAAACCTATAATACCTGGGGGTATGTTTTTAAGGTATTATTAGATACAATATTCTATTTAATTGTTTATTAGAGAGGGTATGACGTTTCCTTTTATAAGTGAGGTAGAGGAAAAACAAGGAATTTTCAAATGATTAAAATATATTAATGTCTTACTCAAGAAAAATGGATCCAAAAGGACTCATATTAAAAAATAATATGATACTGGGTAAAACTAATGCTATAAAATAGGATTTAGACAAATTTTATGTCATTTTAACCTTCATCAATTTATTTTTTACTCTTTAAACCATTTTATCTCTTAACATGGTAACTAGGTTTTTAAAAAAAGTTGTTATTCATAATAAAAAAATGAATGTGACCTCATTAAAAAAATTAAATTATTTCTAAAAATATGGATTATATATTATCAAATTCAATTTCAATATGTGAAATAAATTATTTTAAAAACACACCCAAAAAGGGATATGGATACAATTTTCCATAAAAATCCATTTTAAGTATAAAAACATTTTTATAAAAAAAAGATTTTGTAATGTTGATCTCAATTAAATTGACTGGTTTATTCTTAATCAAAATGAAGAAATTAAATTTTAAAACCAATAAAAAATATAACGCGACTTTGAAAACATGTGAAAATAAAACGCAATTTTCTTAAATATTAGTACTCTCTACTATTCACCTAAAAAATAACTTTTCAAAAAATTTCCAAAAAATCCATTTTAAGATAATTTTGTTTTAATGATTTAGAAAATTATTTTTATTTTGAAAAATTAAAATTATAAAATTTATAAATTAGACTTTTATAATATAACCATATAATATATGTAAATAATATTAGTATGAATAATATTATTTTGTATTTTATTAAGAAATTACTACCATTATAAAAACAAATATTACTATATAAAATCTAAATTATCAAAATCTATAAGGAATGAAAGTGATCTATTATCAACATTACCTAGGTTTTTACATCAGAAATTTCTTTATATTTCTATTATAAATACTTATAAGTGTCATTACATCTCACGATGGAGAATGTTTCTAAATTATGAGTTCTTGATATAATAAAGAATTAATAAGCCATGGAATATAGAAAGATTTAGGTTAGTCCCATATTGAAAACATATGATCCCTGTGTGATTAATGTGGACCTATTATTATCAAAAAATTTATAAATTAAAAAATGGATTAATCAAAATTAAAACTATGATCTAAATTATCTAAAAGATAGAAAATTAAAAGTAAATTTAATAGATTAATTTTAATTTATTATTTAAGAAAATAAAACCATTTAATTTATAAAAATATTAATTGGTTTGAGTGGATTTAATAATTTTCAAAAGTAATTAACTTTATTATGGTCAAATCTATTAATTCTATTTAATATATAACAAACTATTGATCAGAGAAATAAATTAAATAAATTGCATTAGGCTAAATTATAAACGAAAAGGTAAAATTAAAACTATTTTTTATTTAACTTTCTCAATCAATTTTTATATCCTCCCTAAATGATAATCTTATTAAAGGTTTATAAATGAATGTTATAATAAAATTTTGTTATGTTTTTTGTAATTTTAATATTTTTTTGAATAAATTTAATTAGAAAATTTGATACTTATAGAACTATTTTTAATCTATCTCTCCTTAATTGACTAGTCAGTGATGAATAAGGAAATCCTAATATAATTGACTTGAACATCATAATTAAAAAGTAAAAAAAATAAAACAACTATAATAATTTTTAAAGGTAAATAAAAATTAAAAAACATTCTTTAAATAATGGATGAATCTAAAAAATGATGTTTTGGAATGAAAATAGGCAATAAAAATATTAATGAAGTTAATAAAATCCAAAAAATGGTTAAAAGTTATTTCACCTCCTAAATAATTCAAACCCAATAACTATTTATAAACCTAGACTTTATCATGGTGAAATTAAACGCAATGGTGTGTAATGAGATATTTCTAAAACAAAAATTCATATATATTGTACTAAGTTTGCCTCCATCAAGGTATAATGACATGGGATATAGTTGGAATGGTATATATTTGATCTTTATACTCTAAAACTCCAAAAAATCATATTGTATCTCTTGAAAATCTCTATTTTAAACTAAATTTCAAATGCATTCCTCAAGAACATTATGATGCAAAGAGGGATATAATTATGGTGTAATATTTTAGATCTAGTCTAAATAACTACACCTTCTCAGTTCATGAGAGAAAAATGTGGATCATGGAATCGTGGTCCCCAAGTACTCCAAAGGAATACTTTCATGATAACATTGTACAATGATTATGGTGGTCACAATTTAAAGCAACTTTCATCTATAATCCTATTACTCATTTTTTCAAAATTGATCTCCTGCATTTGTTTCTTCCACATATATATATATAGTATCTTGTTAATCGATATATGGATCTCACAGTATCTCCCACAATTTTAAACCAAATTCTACCCCTCCTATTATGTGGTTATACCACACTTCATTGTGGTTTTCACTATCATGTTCTATCATGCCTCTATGATGCTTCATTGACATTAGTAACTAGTTGTAGTATTGGTGCGCTTTAATTCACAAGAGGGGTAGATGGTATATTTTATTCAAAATTCTCCATTATTTTTTATAAAACACATTATATCATGCCACATGGGTTATTATATAATTCTTTTATAGTTAATCACATGTATCAATATTTTAAACTCATTGTAGCATGAGAGAATCAATTTTTATGCAATTATGTTTATATAATCCAATATAAATCCCATTAATAATCACTTGTGTCATGATAAAGATTTTTGTGGTTTTAGTGTTATTAAATTCTCATCATAATTATCAAAAATCTCTGCAAATCATCTTTAGTCTTCATCCTCAAAACAATCATCAGACACAAAAAAATATATAGTTTTAATTCCAATTATAAATGAAAAACATGTTGAATATATATGAACAAATAAGTTTAATTATATTTATAAATATATTTCATTTATTATTTATTCTCATATATTAATCCCTTAGTCTTCCCATCAATTTTATTTTTTCATTCAATAACACCATGATCTATATTCTTAATTGAAACACCTTTTATATTTTCTTGTCATTACTTTATTTCACATCACTATTCCCTTCTTCTTATTCAATATAGGGATATTTGAATTTTTTTGATTTAGATATAAATTTGTCTTTCCATCATCCTTTGATCCCTCCTTCACTATTTAAATTTATTATCTTGATATTTGGTAACATATTTTGAGATAATTTTATTCACCTTCATTTTTTATGACATTATTCATAATTTGAAATACATTCCTCTATTATGACCACTTTACATCTTGTTATTCCTTTATGAACTTTGATTTTGGTTATCATCCTCATAATCATGTTTCTTATCTAGTAAATTTGATAAAAAGTATAAAATCATTCCACAATTGAAACAATTGAAAGGAAGTTTACACTTAAAATTACATTTTCTTGGTTGCATTCCCCATGAGAATAATGATGTGTGTTCATAAATTTAAATAGTAGAAACTATATAATCGATTTAATTTTTATGAAAATACTTTAATTCAAGGTGTTTTAAACATTTTAAATATTTGAGTATACTCTCCTCATATTTTTTATCTTCTCACGGATGGACCTCTTTTTATCTTGTAAGAAATCAATATATTGTGGATCTTGTCACTCGTTTACTCATCCAAGTATTAATCCACAAGGTAATTAATCCTTATATCATATTTATCGGAAATTATTATTGACATACCTAACACTATATTCCACAAATTATTATTTATATTTTCTTAATGCAATATATTAGTTGTCCAAGGTTACCTATCTTGAGATTATTTTGTAGTAAATCACTCACTATCCTAATAACTTATGGTATTTTTGATGTTTTATATGTATATTCAAATAAAATAAAACACAGAGAGTTTGAATTTGGGTGAAAACATTAAATGAGTTGGAATAAATAAAAGACTAAATAATGGTTAAAAAATTTCTTATTCATCGGTTCCTTTACTCAGATTCCTTCATTATCCATTTTATTTTTCTAAATTCTTTATGATAGATCATCCCATCGTAAATGTATTGTTATCCCTTATATTGAGTAATAAAGTTATCCTTCCTAGGAGATCTCTTCACAACACCAAAAGTCACCTCCTATAATATTCAATAATAAGGAACACACATCAATCGAGAGTGTGAAACATTCCCAAACCCAGCTCCATCATATTCAATTAATTACTTCAAACACACTAAACTCCATCATATGAAGGGAAATACCAAGAGTATGGAGGGATTAATTATTTGGTAGAGTATATATTAATACACACACATATATCCTTTAATTATGTAAAATCACCACATATCCCCTAAATTCACCCACTTCTATATTGAAAATATAAAATAATATAATTTAAGAATAAGAATTTAAGAAACACTGAGAAAAGTTCCAGCAATCCCAAGACATTATTTACTCACTCACTAACCTAAGTTTATTTGATCATAGTGTGTGTGAGAGAGAAATGTATTATTAAAAATAACATATATAGAGAATGAATAAATAATGAATTGAAAATAAAATACTGAATAAAACTATTCTAAAAATATAATAAAAATTCTTGGAAGACCTCAATTAGGGAATCCTTTCAGTATCCATGAACTTTAATTATTTATAGGCATCAAATTCTTCTCCATAATTTTTTTAATTTCCAAATAAAACATCCTAAGTTTCATGTGGATCTCAATTTGGTGAAAATTATATTATTTTCCCTCAAAATATTAGAGGATTTTTATTTTTGAATTTCCACTTGACTAAACATTTTCTCTACAGCATGTATGTGCTAATGAACACTCTACGTTGATGTGTGGCCACTTAATTGATGTAGAAAATCATCCTCTATAGCTTCCAAAATTATTCATCAAGCATTAAATCATTATTTCATGGAAATACTAGGAATCAAAATGAATTATAAAGGTGAATATATAAATCCAAAATGGCTTCATGGTGACCCAATATTTTTTTTAAAATATTATTAAAATATTTTGATAATAAATATCCATTGAAATCAATGATTGAATGGGATAATGTTTTTTTAAAATTAGGTATATAAAATATTAACATCAATATGAAAATAAAAATATTTATTTTAATATCTATATTGAGCCCAAAAATCCAATTAACCTCAAAAAATGGCATGGGATAACTAATGAAATACATAGACGAAAGATGTAGTCTAAAAATCCTTGTAAGGAAATAAACAAGAAAAGGAAGCGTAATGTGTGAATCAAATATATAACAAGATGTCATAAAACAACAAGGATTATGAGTAATCACATGAGATAAAAAACATAATGAAAATAGTATCATAAGATCATGGAAATATCCTAAAATTGGCATCAATAAAAAACATAAAATAATCCTAAGACAATACTTACTTATAAGAAAAAATCACATGGTGGACAGCATCCCATCATGGATTAGGTATACTCCCTCATATCATACATAAAGCCTCATGAATAAAAAATTACCCAAGAAATTATAGAACTATCTGGGTACTCCCATATTAAAATGTTTATGATTATGTGTTCCACATAAGTAAATCAATTATAAGGTATAATCATAATAGTTACCAATGGGAATAAGTGGTTTTCAAAATCATGTCTCATATCATAATCAATGGAAATATTATAAAATTTCCAAAGAGAATAAGGAATTAAACATTATGGATTTTTATATCTGATTTCATAATCACAGGTCTCAAAATAAGGGGTTTATTTGGGTATAAAATCATCAAATGAGTATTATATAAAACGATTAAGTAATAAAAAAGTTTCCTTTCATCAGATTTGATTTTAAATAAGGAATTTGAGAAATAAATTTGTGGAATGTCTTAATGTAACGCCCCGACCCCAGTTGCCCAGAGTCGGTGCATTATTACATAACATTGGCATGATCACAAGAAAGATCAAATCTCGAAAGACCGATTGGTTTAGTAGCCTTGGAAACACTAGATATATTCATAAGTTTTACATTACATCATAAAATGAAAAACTACTACAACAACATAATGTCTCCATAATCCAGACTACTATCCCCTCATAATATCCCTGCAGGTCATTCATAATTTACTTCTTCACATCCTGGGGAAAAAATAAAACATAGAAAAGGGGTGAGCTCAAATGCCCAGTAAGGATAACAATATAGCGGAAACTTTCATAAATAAGAATAAACATTTAAGGCAATGCATTACTAAAACAAAAGCCTTTTAAAATTGATCTTCAACATGGTATGGCAAAAGTAAAATGAAATAATGCCATTTACTTATTCACATGGATATTCTACTAATCGAATAATCACATGCAAAAATCAATAACCACTTTCATAATGTTGGAATGCATAATGCTAAATGTTAATTTCTTTGTCTAGGCCTCATCCCAAGACCTAGGGGTTACTTCTAACCGGAACCCAACCCGGAGTGCCTCTAATAACCGGACACCAACCCGGAGTGCCTCTAATAACCGGACACCAACCCTGAGTGCCTCTAATAACCGGACACCAACCCGGAGGGCATACTTTTACCAGTCCCTAACCTGGAGGGCTTACTTTAACCAGTCCCCAACCTGGAGGGATTACTTTTACCGGTCCCCAACCCGGAACATACTTGTTTAGCACATTCATCTGAAGAAAAGTTGAAATATAACATAAACATTCGGATTAAAACTAGCATACGAAATGTCAATAGTTTCACCATAAACTATGAATGGTATAAAATAGCACATCCACAGTCAAACATATCACAAAACCTTCAATACAATATAGAAGTTTTGTATTATAATAAATCAACTTCAAATAAGCGTAAGATCCATCAAAGGATGTTGACATAGATGAAATCAAAACACTTTTTAGAGAAATATCTCTTTCTATTTTTGAAATCATTTAAGAGCCATATAAAATAAAACATTTTCTTGAAAATATTCTTGTAAGCTTGTAAGGAAAGCTTTGAAGATTTTATAACGGCGGAAAATAACCGCACCCGCCGTATAAGTTAAAAAAAACATTCTTACCTCAATTCTGTCGAAAAGGTTAAAAAGGACCTTGTTTTGAAAACGACGGAAAGATTCCTTTATAAACCTCTTATAAAAAGTCAAAAAAGGGTATAAATGACTTTAACCCATATTCTTGTAAATAGTAAAAAAGTTTTGAAATACATTTTTAAGAAACATGGATGTGGATGATAAAGAGATCCAGAAGATTATTACATATAAACAACCTCGGATAATGAAGAGATTGTGAAATAACCCTTACCTTGTACTTTTCCTTGGTTGTGGTAGGTTAACCTCCTGTATAATGGTGAAATAATTGTTATTAAATTATACAAGAATCATATACATTAATATGATATCATATATGATCTTTTAATATTGATTTGATAATAATATCTTAGTATTATCGTTGTTTCGGGTGTTAACTTACTTGTTTTCTTTCATATGTTTTGTTACGTAAGACATGTTTGTAAAGGATAGGTTGTATATTATTCATATCCAGAATGATATCAAGTCCTTAAACATCATTTTTAAATCATAAAATGATAATTACGCTTTAATGGTTACGATGGAGGATGAATCTCATCGCGTTCGTGGAGACGGTAGTCCGTACGTACGCACGAGCGACAATATCATTCTTTTGATATTAAAATAATATATAAATGGATAGTATATCATATATACAGAATCATTAACATGTTATATTTATTATTTACATGAGTTACACATCATTATTATACCCATCCAAATAATATTATATTGAATAACAATTACACCACGACGTGGAGACGGTAAGCCGTACGTACGCACGTATGGTGACATGTTATTCAAAGGGTGGATAGAATACTGAATATGATTGTACCATATTTATAATAACATCACAGTATATGTGAGATACTGGAGTTATTATTTCAGAATGGTAAGAACAAAGGAAGAAGAAGTGGAAGAAGAAATGAACTTAGAAAAGGGTGGTGAGATCATTACCTCTTCTTCGGGTTCTTCCTTTTGATTTGATCAAAAGGGCTCCTTAGGTTGGCTTTCTGATCAAACTAAGGCCTCTAGGTTGTATTGAGGGATGTTGGGAGAGTATTTGGGCAGAGTTTGGCCGAACCAAAAGGCTTTAGAGGTGTGAAGAAATGAGAAGGAGGAGTGCCCTTTTATAAGAGGGGTGAGGGGCACCTTTGGAAAAGCTAGAAATATTAATTTATAATAAATTCATATTCGGTTTCTAAAGGCTCCAAAGTTGACTATTCAAAGGATGAGGTGGGGATAGGTCGAAAACAACTCATCCAATAGAATTTAGACAGGTTTGGGTACTTATATTAACCTTATCTTTAAGTATTAACTCTAAGTTAATTAGTTTCACTTTTACAATGTCTCTTTGTATTTTTATATAATATGGTTAATAAACTTACTATATACATCCATGCGACCCCCAAGTGGTCCATTAATGAGGAACCTATAATAATATAAGTCTCTTGGCCGATCCTTAGATTTTTAGGAATTTAATATCAATTAATAATATAATATTTGTTTTAAGAACTCTTTTATGTCAATTTTGACACTATTCAATAGTTGATTTTTTTGAAACTCCTAACAGATTGATTACTTCGAACAAAGTCAATTAAATCAATCCTAATATATCATATTATCATAGAAAATTAGTGTAATTCATTAAAAGTTTCATATTATATTTATTTGGGTATTTATAATATCACTTATTTTAATTTTTCACTATTATAGTAATTACTGCATCATCATTGTGTCATAAATAAAATAAATTATTTAATGTCTAAAAATTATAAGTAAAATATCATTATGTAGGAAATCTTTTTAGCTTTCTAATTAATATTTATAATCGAAAATCCAACATGTATAACCCTATGTAAAAATTGTTCTTCTAAAAGATGTAAGCTTATGCCATTTTTATTTTTCTTTTAACTTTATTAATATAAAGTGTCCCTACCACATACAAGTGGCTCCAAGGGGTCCCCAAATTGACCCAAGGATGCCCATGGTCGGGTATGTGTCCACCAATAAGGTTAGGACACGTTTTAGGGTAATTTTGTATTATTATAATATTATTTTTTAACCCTTATTTACCGGATTTACCCTTTAACCATGGTAAATAAAATATTTACCACAGTAACTATTCAAAATGTCTAAAAATAAAAGTTACCTATTTACACAATTTGAACATCCTGATTCCAAATATGGAATCCATTTTCCTAAATTCAAAACACAGAAGTGGCAGAAATTAATTTAAAATTAATTCCCGCTGTTAAAACAAAAAGCGTGTTTTTAAGAGATAATAACTATCAAAAGATTGACACTTGTTTATGTTCGGTTTAACTGTAAAATTATGTCCAATGACCAAAATTATATTAAATGGTAAAAATATATTCTAAATATACTTTAAAACCACTCAAATTCATAATTTATCACTAGTAATTAATTTGATTAAAAAAGTTGTTTTTAATTAAAATTTAGTAATATTCACTATTCATCAAAATATGAAAGTTATCCGAAATGTACCAAAATTTCACCCTAGGCTAAATTCGATATTCCGAATCCAAAAATGAAGTCCATTTTCAAATATAAAATATATATAATTTCAAAAAGTAGGTATTACTATTCATAACGGCTAGTTTGATTAGTTATGGTGTGTTAGAACTCGGTGTTGCGTAGAACACACGCTATCACTTTATTCGAAGGGAAACGTACCGTAGAAGCTTGGGGTGTTACATTCTCCCCTCCTTCAAATAATTGCGTCCTCGCAATTTCTAGGGTATTACTGCATAAAAAGACTCGGGTGGTTCTTCATCATAAGTTCCTCGGGTTCCCACGTTGCCTCTTCCATCTTATGATTCCTCCACAAAACCTTTACCAGACGCGTCGTCCGGTTTCTCAGCACTTGTTCTCTCGTATCAAGAATCTTGATGGGCTCTTCGCAATAGGAAAGATCGGGTTCCAGTTCTAATTCCTCATAGGTGAGTACATGCGTTGGGTCAGGCATGTATTTCCTCAACAGAGATACGTGGAACACATCGTGAACTTTGGAGAGAATTGGCGGCATTGCCAATCGGTAAGCCACAGCCCCAATTCGTTCTAGAATTTCGAATGGTCCGATGTACCTGGGACTCAATTTACCTTTCTTACCAAAACGTATGACTCCCTTCCATGGAGATACCTTCAGGAAAACATGATCACCGACTTGAAATTCCAAATCCTTCCTTCGATTATCGGCATAGCTCTTCTGCCTACTTTGAGCTGCTTTAATGTGATTTTGGATTACTTTCACCTTTTCCACCGTTTCCTCCACCAGCTCTGGGCCTACAAGTTTTCTTTCACCAACGTCATCCCAACAGGTTGGTGTACGACATCTCTTTCCGTATAACGCTTCATATGGTGCCATCTGTATACTCGAATGGAAGCTATTGTTATAGGAAAATTCTACCAGTGGTAAATATTGATCCCACATACCCTGAAAGTCAAGTGAGCAAGATCTCAACATGTCTTCTAAGGTCTGAATAGTCCGTTCTGATTGTCCGTCTGTCTGAGGGTGGTAAGCAGTGCTCAAATGAAGTTCAGTATCTAGGGATTTCTGAAGACTTTTCCAAAATCTTGAAGTAAAACGGGGATCACGATCAGAAACAATCGATAGGGGTACTCCATGAAGTCTCACAACTTCATTAATATATAGTCTTGCTAGACGTTCCAGGGGTAGATCTTCTCTTATAGCAAGAAAATGTGCTGACTTGGTAAGACGATCAACAATAACCCATATTGCATCGTTCCTTCTAGGAGTCTTTGGTAGCCCCATGACAAAGTCCATCGTAACATTGTCCCATTTCCACTCCGGTATGGGAAGAGGTTGCATGACTCCTCCAGGCTGTTGCCTTCCAGCTTTCACTTGTTGACAAACCATACATCTTGACACAAAATCAGCAATCTCCCTCTTCATGTTGTCCCACCAAAAATATTCCTTCAAATCTCTATACATTTTGGTGCTCCCAGGGTGTATAGAGAAATTGGAACTATGAGCATCATCCAGCAATTCCCTTTTTAGATCAGGTATATTGGGAACACAAAGTCTCTTCCCGAATTTCAAAATTCCATCTTCATACACAAAGTCTCTCAATCTCCCATCATTCGCAGCTTTAATCTTCTTTTGGAATTCGTCATCATCGGTCTGAGAACTCTTAATCCTTTCTAGTAAAGATGGTTTGGCAACCATTTGAAAAAGCATTGATGTTTCACCTTCCCTGGTTATTCCCATGTCCATTTTCACTAGATCCATGAAAATTGGATCCCTTTCAA
The DNA here is from genome assembly GCA_963277665.1 of Viscum album. NCBI lineage: Eukaryota > Viridiplantae > Streptophyta > Magnoliopsida > Santalales > Viscaceae > Viscum > Viscum album. The sequence goes on along the minus strand of OY728134.1, from coordinate 594,291,783 downwards.
TTCTCATATGCTTCAAAACTCCATGGTCTTTTCTACTCAAAGCATCTGCCACCTTGTTTTCCTTCCCCGGGTGGTAGTGTATCGTACAATCACAATCCTTGAGTAATTCAAGCCATCTCCTTTGCCTCATGTTGAGTTCTTTTTGTGAGAAAATATACTTCAAACTCTTGTGATCAGTACAAATCTCACATTTTTCACCATAGAGGTAGTGCCTCCATATCTTCAAAGCAAAGATCACAGCTGCTAACTCAAGATCATGAGTAGGATAGTTTTGTTCATGAATTTTCAACTGTCGTGATGCATAGGCAATAACTCTATCATTCTGCATAAGGACACAGCCAAGTCCTTTCTTCGATGCATCACTATAAATAACGAACCCATCATTCCCCGATGGTAGAGTCAATATAGGAGCATTGACTAATCTTCTCTTCAGTTCTTCGAAACATTCTTCACACTCTTTTGTCCAAACAAATTTAACACCTTTACGTGTGAGCTTCGTTAATGGGTTAGCCAATCGGGCAAAATTCTGGACGAAACGTCGATAATAACCTGCCAAACCAATAAAACTACGTACCTCAGTTATACTCGTTGGTGCTGGCCATTCTTGGATTGCCTTGGTCTTAGAAGGATCAACAGAGATTCCATCTTTAGAGACAATATGGCCAAGAAAAGAAATCTCCTGAAGCCAGAATTCACACTTGCTAAACTTCCCATATAATTCATGCCTCCTCAGAGTCTTCAAGATAATGCGCAAGTGATTTTCATGATCTTTGTAGGTTTTGGAGTATACCAATATATCATCAATAAATACTACCACAAATTCATCGAGATACTCCTTGAAAACTCTATTCATCAGATCCATGAATACAGAGGGTGCATTGGTCAATCCAAACGGCATTACAGTAAACTCGTAATGCCCGTACCTGGTTCGAAATGCTGTCTTCGGAATGTCTTCCTTCTTCACACACAACTGATGGTATCCAGATCGAAGGTCAATCTTTGAAAAGTATTGAGCTCCATGCAGTTGGTCAAATAAATCATCAATACGAGGTAGGGGATACTTGTTCTTTATCATTATAGCATTGATCTCCCTGTAGTCGATACATAACCTCATAGATCCATCTTTCTTTTTAACAAAAAGAACAGGGGCTCCCCATGGAGAAACACTAGGGCAAATAAATCCCTTATTACTCAATTCCTCTAGTTGTTTCTTTAGTTCGACTAGCTCTACAGTGGCCATTCTATAAGGGGTCTTCGATATAGGCCTTGATCCAGGAATCAAATCAATAGAAAACTCAACTTCTCGTTCTGGAGGATGTCCAAGTAAATCTTCCGGAAATACATCTACAAATTCTTTCACAATAGGTACATCTTCTATTTGAACATTCCTTTCCTCACCGACAGTTATTTCAGTCTCTTCCTCCCCGATAATTGAATTAAGTTGAGCTACAGGGGGTGGATCTAAATAAGAATTAGGTGGTGACGATTCTGCTCTAAAAATAAGGTGTTCCTTATCATTATCATCGAGAATCGTAACCTCTTTCTTCTTACAATAAATCTTCGCATCATAGTCCGAAAGCCAGTCCATACCGAGGATTATATCAAACTCAATCAAAGGTATGACGATGAAATCAGCAGAGAAAGAAAATTTATGTGCTCTAATGGGGACTGATTCACAAAACATTGTTGCAACGATACTTCCCTTAGGAGTTTTAACTGACAACTCCCTTATTAAATCAAATTGTAAATATCTAATTTTCTTAGCAAACTGGGAAGATATGAAACAATGCGATGATCCAGAATCAAATAATGCATTTGCTAAACTTGAGGAAACCATTAAATTACCTGCCACCACGTCTTTCGGAGTTTCTACCTCAGCAGTAGTGATAGCATAATCCTGGCCTTGATCCCTTGGCCTTTTCTGAGGTAAGTTCTCCTGACGCTTAGGACATGCATTTGCATAATGCCCCATCTCCCTGCAATTGTAGCACTGAACATTGGTAGCTTCCTTCTTCCCCTTGCAATCATGAGCTTGGTGGCCTTTTTCACCACACTTGTAACAGACTCCCATTCCCTTCAGGCAAGCACCGGGGTGTTTCTTCCCGCATTTACCACAAGATGGATATTCAACCTTTCCCTTCTTCCCCTTATTTCCATTCCCAGATTGATCAGCAGGTCTCTTCTTCTCTTGCTTCGCTTTAAAGTCATAAGACTTAGAGAATTCCTTTTCGGTCTTGATAGCACATGAGACAATGTCTTCGTACGATGAAAAGGATTGTGAGACTAATGCTCGACGGAGAAATGGTTTTAACCCATCAAAGAAACGATCAATCTTACTTCTTGGGTTGCGAATATAATCACCAGCGTACCTCGCTAACCTTGTAAAGTTAGCCTCATACTTTGTGACATTCTCATCCTCCTTTTGTCTCAGACTCAGAAATTGTCTTTCCATATCCGCTCGATGGTCGCGAGGGAAGTATTTTTCTAAAAACAGATCTTTGAATTCCCTCCATTCCATATTTGATACTTCATCATCTTCCTTCGTATTTTGAATCAATGACCACCATTGATCAGCATCTCCAGTGAGGCGGTAAACTGCCATGATAACTTTTTCCCTTTCACTGCTCCCCAAAGCCTGAAATATTTTCTCTAGGGAACATATCCATTGCTCAGCTACTAAGGGATTTGTATTCCCATTGAACGTTGGTGGTTGTTGCCTCATGAATCGATCTAACATTGATCCTCCACGCTGCGGATCAGGGTGCTCCATACGGGTAAGGTTATTATTCATAACCTGAGTAAGTTGTCCCAGTATGGTGATTAGCTGATCAGCACCAGTTGCATCGCCAGCCCCACTATAATTATCTTGAGCAGGAGGGCAATCCCTACATGGAGTGCGTGCATTGATACGGTTTCCATTTCTTCCACTAGGCGCCATTTCTAAACAATGGCATAAACTAGATCAGTTTATGAATCAAAATACATAATCCCATACTTATAAAACACTTAACATAAATTGAACTATTTATGGATATAATCCATAATCATAAAAATGTTTTCTTTGAGGAAGTATATACTCATAAACCCTTCATAATGATTTGTAAAGATAATGAGAGTTATCCTAAGCATATCCCCCGGGAGTGTCGTAACCAAGAGTGCAGCAAGGCCCGTTGTCGTGCACCAGTTCCCGTTCGAGTCTAGCTCAAAGCGGTGTTTTCGGGTTTTACCCCTAGGTACATCTGTGCCAGAGCCGCCTCTACCTGCTCGTATCCAGACAGGGATGTATTGCTCGGAAAACTCACAAAATCTCTACAATACCAAAATTCTAGGAAGTTCTTCTATACTAATCCTCAAATCTCATCTTAGGTCTACGTGCCCTAATCAGAGTTTATCTAAATCTAGCTTCCAAGGTTTGTACTAAACTTCCTCTGATACCAACTGTAACGCCCCGACCCCAGTTGCCCAGAGTCGGTGCATTATTACATAACATTGGCATGATCACAAGAAAGATCAAATCTCGAAAGACCGATTGGTTTAGTAGCCTTGGAAACACTAGATATATTCATAAGTTTTACATTACATCATAAAATGAAAAACTACTACAACAACATAATGTCTCCATAATCCAGACTACTATCCCCTCATAATATCCCTGCAGGTCATTCATAATTTACTTCTTCACATCCTGGGGAAAAAATAAAACATAGAAAAGGGGTGAGCTCAAATGCCCAGTAAGGATAACAATATAGAGGAAACTTTCATAAATAAGAATAAACATTTAAGGCAATGCATTACTAAAACAAAAGCCTTTTAAAATTGAACTTCAACATGGTATGGCAAAAGTAAAATGAAATAATGCCATTTACTTATTCACATGGATATTCTACTAATCGAATAATCACATGCAAAAATCAATAACCACTTTCATAATGTTGGAATGCATAATGCTAAATGTTAATTTCTTTGTCTAGGCCTCATCCCAAGACCTAGGGGTTACTTCTAACCGGAACCCAACCCGGAGTGCCTCTAATAACCGGACACCAACCCGGAGTGCCTCTAATAACCGGACACCAACCCGGAGTGCCTCTAATAACCGGACACCAACCCGGAGGGCATACTTTTACCAGTCCCTAACCTGGAGGGCTTACTTTAACCAGTCCCCAACCTGGAGGGATTACTTTTACCGGTCCCCAACCCGGAACATACTTGTTTAGCACATTCATCTGAAGAAAAGTTGAAATATAACATAAACATTCGGATTAAAACTAGCATACGAAATGTCAATAGTTTCACCATAAACTATGAATGGTATAAAATAGCACATCCACAGTCAAACATATCACAAAACCTTCAATACAATATAGAAGTTTTGTATTATAATAAATCAACTTCAAATAAGCGTAAGATCCATCAAAGGATGTTGACATAGATGAAATCAAAACACTTTTTAGAGAAATATCTCTTTCTATTTTTGAAATCATTTAAGAGCCATATAAAATAAAACATTTTCTTGAAAATATTCTTGTAAGCTTGTAAGGAAAGCTTTGAAGATTTTATAACGGCGGAAAATAACCGCATCCGCCGTATAAGTTAAAAAAAACATTCTTACCTCAATTCTGTCGAAAAGGTTAAAAAGGACCTTGTTTTGAAAACGACGGAAAGATTCCTTTATAAACCTCTTATAAAAAGTCAAAAAAGGGTATAAATGACTTTAACCCATATTCTTGTAAATAGTAAAAAAGTTTTGAAATACATTTTTAAGAAACATGGATGTGGATGATAAAGAGATCCAGAAGATTATTACATATAAACAACCTCGGATAATGAAGAGATTGTGAAATAACCCTTACCTTGTACTTTTCCTTGGTTGTGGTAGGTTAACCTCCTATATAATGGTGAAATAATTGTTATTAAATTATACAAGAATCATATACATTAATATGATATCATATATGATCTTTTAATATTGATTTGATAATAATATCTTAGTATTATCGTTGTTTCGGGTGTTAACTTACTTGTTTTCTTTCATATGTTTTGTTACGTAAGACATGTTTGTAAAGGATAGGTTGTATATTATTCATATCCAGAATGATATCAAGTCCTTAAACATCATTTTTAAATCATAAAATGATAATTACGCTTTAATGGTTACGATGGAGGATGAATCTCATCGCGTTCGTGGAGACGGTAGTCCGTACGTACGCACGAGCGACAATATCATTATTTTGATATTAAAATAATATATAAATGGATGGTATATAATATATACAGAATCATTAACATGTTATATTTATTATTTACATGAGTTACACATCATTATTATACCCATCCAAATAATATTATATTGAATAACAATTACACCACGACGTGGAGACGGTAAGCCGTACGTACGCACGTATGGTGACATGTTATTCAAAGGGTGGATAGAATACTGAATATGATTGTACCATATTTATAATAACATCACAGTATATGTGAGATACTGGAGTTATTATTTCAGAATGGTAAGAACAAAGGAAGAAGAAGTGGAAGAAGAAATGAACTTAGAAAAGGGTGGTGAGATCATTACCTCTTCTTCGGGTTCTTCCTTTTGATTTGATCAAAAGGGCTCCTTAGGTTGGCTTTCTGATCAAACTAAGGCCTCTAGGTTGTATTGAGGGATGTTGGGAGAGTATTTGGGCAGAGTTTGGCCGAACCAAAAGGCTTTAGAGGTGTGAAGAAATGAGAAGGAGGAGTGCCCTTTTATAAGAGGGGTGAGGGGCACCTTTGGAAAAGCTAGAAATATTAATTTATAATAAATTCATATTCGGTTTCTAAAGGCTCCAAAGTTGACTATTCAAAGGATGAGGTGGGGATAGGTCGAAAACAACTCATCCAATAGAATTTAGACAGGTTTGGGTACTTATATTAACCTTATCTTTAAGTATTAACTCTAAGTTAATTAGTTTCACTTTTACAATGTCTCTTTGTATTTTTATATAATATGGTTAATAAACTTACTATATACATCCAAGCGACCCCCAAGTGGTCCATTAATGAGGAACCTATAATAATATAAGTCTCTTGGCCGATCCTTAGATTTTTAGGAATTTAATATCAATTAATAATATAATATTTGTTTTAAGAACTCTTTTATGTCAATTTTGACACTATTCAATAGTTGATTTTTTTGAAACTCCTAACAGATTGATTACTTCGAACAAAGTCAATTAAATAAATCCTAATATATCATATTATCATAGAAAATTAGTGTAATTCATTAAAAGTTTCATATTATATTTATTTGGGTATTTATAATATCACTTATTTTAATTTTTCACTATTATAGTAATTACTGCATCATCATTGTGTCATAAATAAAATAAATTATTTAATGTCTAAAAATTATAAGTAAAATATCATTATGTAGGAAATCTGTTTAGCTTTCTAATGAATATTTATAATCGAAAATCCAACATGTATAACCCTATGTAAAAATTGTTCTTCTAAAAGATGTAAGCTTATGCCATTTTTATTTTTATTTTAACTTTATTAATATAAAGTGTCCCTACCACATACAAGTGGCTCCAAGGGGTCCCCAAATTGACCCAAGGATGCCCATGGTCGGGTATGTGTCCACCAATAAGGTTAGGACATGTTTTAGGGTAATTTTGTATTATTATTATATTATTTTTTAACCCTTATTTACCGGATTTACCCTTTAACCATGGTAAATAAAATATTTACCACAGTAACTATTCAAAATGTCTAAAAATAAAAGTTACCTATTTACACAATTTGAACATCCTGATTCCAAATATGGAATCCATTTTCCTAAATTCAAAACACAGAAGTGGCAGAAATTAATTTAAAATTAATTCCCGCTGTTAAAACAAAAAGCGTGTTTTTAAGAGATAATAACTATCAAAAGATTGACACTTGTTTATGTTCGGTTTAATTGTAAAATTATGTCCAATGACCAAAATTATATTAAATGGTAAAAATATATTCTAAATATACTTTAAAACCACTCAAATTCATAATTTATCACTAGTAATTAATTTGATTAAAAAAGTTGTTTTTAATTAAAATTTAGTAATTTTCACTATTCATCAAAATATGAAAGTTATCCGAAATGTACCAAAATTTCACCCTAGGCTAAATTCGATATTCCGAATCCAAAAATGAAGTCCATTTTCAAATATAAAATATATATAATTTCAAAAAGTAGGTATTACTATTCATAACGGCTAGTTTGATTAGTTATGGTGTGTTAGAACTCGGTGTTGCGTACAACACACGCTATCACTTTATTCGAAGGGAAACGTACCGTAGAAGCTTGGGGTGTTACATTCTCCCCTCCTTCAAATAATTGCGTCCTCGCAATTTCTAGGGTATTACTGCATAAAAAGACTCGGGTGGTTCTTCATCATAAGTTCATCGGGTTCCCACGTTGCCTCTTCCATCTTATGATTCCTCCACAAAACTTTTACCAGACGCGTCGTCCGGTTTCTCAGCACTTGTTCTCTCGTATCAAGAATCTTGATGGGCTCTTCGCAATAGGAAAGATCGGGTTCCAGTTCTAATTCCTCATAGGTGAGTACATGCGTTGGGTCAGGCATGTATTTCCTCAACAGAGATACGTGGAACACATCGTGAACTTTGGAGAGACTTGGCGGCATTGCCAATCGGTAAGCCACAGCCCCAATTCGTTCTAGAATTTCGAATGGTCCGATGTACCTGGGACTCAATTTACCTTTCTTACCAAAACGTATGACTCCCTTCCATGGAGATACCTTCAGGAAAACATGATCACCGACTTGAAATTCCAAATCCTTCCTTCGATTATCGGCATAGCTCTTCTGCCTACTTTGAGCTGCTTTAATGTGATTTTGGATTACTTTCACCTTTTCCACCGTTTCCTCCACCAGCTCTGGGCCTACAAGTTTTCTTTCACCAACGTCATCCCAACAGGTTGGTGTACGACATCTCTTTCCGTATAACGCTTCATATGGTGCCATCTGTATACTCGAATGGAAGCTATTGTTATAGGAAAATTCTACCAGTGGTAAATATTGATCCCACATACCCTGAAAGTCAAGTGAGCAAGATCTCAACATGTCTTCTAAGGTCTGAATAGTCCGTTCTGATTGTCCGTCTGTCTGAGGGTGGTAAGCAGTGCTCAAATGAAGTTCAGTATCTAGGGATTTCTGAAGACTTTTCCAAAATCTTGAAGTAAAACGGGGATCACGATCAGAAACAATCGATAGGGGTACTCCATGAAGTCTCACAACTTCATTAATATATAGTCTTGCTAGACGTTCCAGGGGTAGATCTTCTCTTATAGCAAGAAAATGTGCTGACTTGGTAAGACGATCAACAATAACCCATATTGCATCGTTCCTTCTAGGAGTCTTTGGTAGCCCCATGACAAAGTCCATCGTAACATTGTCCCATTTCCACTCCGGTATGGGAAGAGGTTGCATGACTCCTCCAGGCTGTTGCCTTCCAGCTTTCACTTGTTGACAAACCATACATCTTGACACAAAATCAGCAATCTCCCTCTTCATGTTGTCCCACCAAAAATATTCCTTCAAATCTCTATACATTTTGGTGCTCCCAGGGTGTATAGAGAAATTGGAACTTTGAGCATCATCCAGCAATTCCCTTTTTAGATCAGGTATATTGGGAACACAAAGTCTCTTCCCGAATTTCAAAATTCCATCTTCATACACAAAGTCTCTCAATCTCCCATCATTCACAGCTTTAATCTTCTTTTGGAATTCGTCATCATCGGTCTGAGAACTCTTAATCCTTTCTAGTAAAGATGGTTTGGCAACCATTTGAAAAAGCATTGATGTTTCACCTTCCCTGGTTATTCCCATGTCCATTTTCACTAGATCCATGAAAATTGGATCCCTTTCAATTCTCATATGCTTCAAAACTCCATGGTCTTTTCTACTCAAAGCATCTGCCACCTTGTTTGCCTTCCTCGGGTGGTAGTGTATCGTACAATCATAATCCTTGAGTAATTCAAGCCATCTCCTTTGCCTCATGTTGAGTTCTTTTTGTGAGAAAATATACTTCAAACTCTTGTGATCAGTATAAATCTCACATTTTTCACCATAGAGGTAGTGCCTCCATATCTTCAAAGCAAAGATCACAGCTGCTAACTCAAGATCATGAGTAGGATAGTTTTGTTCATGAATTTTCAACTGTCGTGATGCATAGGCAATAACTCTATCATTCTGCATAAGGACACAGCCAAGTCCTTTCTTCGATGCATCACTATAAATAACGAACCCATCATTCCCCGATGGTAGAGTCAATATAGGAGCATTGACTAATCTTCTCTTCAGTTCTTCGAAACATTCTTCACACTCTTTTGTCCAAACAAATTTAACCCCTTTACGTGTGAGCTACGTTAATGGGTTAGCCAATCGGGCAAAATTCTGGACGAAACGTCGATAATAACCTGCCAAACCAATAAAACTACGTACCTCAGTTATACTCGTTGGTGCTGGCCATTCTTGGATTGCCTTGGTCTTAGAAGGATCAACAGAGATTCCATCTTTAGAGACAATATGGCCAAGAAAAGAAATCTCCTGAACGCAGAATTCACACTTGCTAAACTTCCCATATAATTCATGCCTCCTCAGAGTCTTCAAGATAATGCGCAAGTGATTTTCATGATCTTTGTAGGTTTTGGAGTATACCAATATATCATCAATAAATACTACCACAAATTCATCGAGATACTCCTTGAAAACTCTATTCATCAGATCCATGAATACAGAGGGTGCATTGGTCAATCCAAACGGTATTACAGTAAACTCGTAATGCCCGTACCTGGTTCGAAATGCTGTCTTCGGAATGTCTTCCTTCTTCACACACAACTGATGGTATCCAGATCGAAGCTCAATCTTTGAAAAGTATTGAGCTCCATGCAGTTGGTCAAATAAATCATCAATACGAGGTAGGGGATACTTGTTCTTTATCATTATAGCATTGATCTCCCTGTAGTCGATACATAACCTCATAGATCCATCTTTCTTTTTAACAAAAAGAACAGGGGCTCCCCATGGAGAAACACTAGGGCGAATAAATCCCTTATTACTCAATTCCTCTAGTTGTTTCTTTAGTTCGACTAGCTCTACAGTGGCCATTCTATAAGGGGTCTTCGATATAGGCCTTGATCCAGGAATCAAATCAATAGAAAACTCAACTTCTCGTTCTGGAGGATGTCCAGGTAAATCTTCCGGAAATACATCTACAAATTCTTTCACAATAGGTACATCTTCTATTTGAACATTCCTTTCCTCACCGACAGTTATTTCAGTCTCTTCCTCCCCGATAATTGAATTAAGTTGAGCTACAGGGGGTGGATCTAAATAAGAATTAGGTGGTGATGATTCTGCTCTAAAAATAAGGTGTTCCTTATCATTATCATCGAGAATCGTAACCTCTTTCTTCTTACAATAAATCTTCGCATCATAGTCCGAAAGCCAGTCCATACCGAGGATTATATCAAACTCAATCATAGGTATGACGATGAAATCAGCAGAGAAAGAAAATTTATGTGCTCTAATGGGGACTGATTCACAAAACATTGTTGCAACGATACTTCCCTTAGGAGTTTTAACTGACAACTCCCTTATTAAATCAAATTGGAAATATCTAATTTTCTTAGCAAACTGGGAATATATGAAACAATGCGATGATCCAGAATCAAATAATGCATTTGCTAAACTTGAGGAAACCATTAAATTACCTGCCACCACGTCTTTCGGAGTTTCTACCTCAGCAGTAGTGATAGCATAAGCCTGGCCTTGATCCCTTGGCCTTTTCTGAGGTAAGTTCTCCTGACGCTTAGGACATGCATTTGCATAATGCCCCATCTCCCTGCAATTGTAGCACTGAACATTGGTAGCTTCCTTCTTCCCCTTGCAATCATGAGCTTGGTGGCCTTTTTCACCACACTTGTAACAGACTCCCATTCCCTTCAGGCAAGCACCGGGGTGTTTCTTCCCGCATTTACCACAAGATGGATATTCAACCTTTCCCTTCTTCCCCTTATTTCCATTCCCAGATTGATCAGCAGGTCTCTTCTTCTCTTGCTTCGCTTTAAAGTCATAAGACTTAGAGAATTCCTTTTCGGTCTTGATAGCACATGAGACAATGTCTTCGTACGATGAAAAGGATTGTGAGACTAATGCTCGACGGAGAAATGGTTTTAACCCATCAAAGAAACGATCAATCTTACTTCTTGGGTTGCGAATATAATCACCAGCGTACCTCGCTAACCTTGTAAAGTTAGCCTCATACTTTGTGACATTCTCATCCTCCTTTTGTCTCAGACTCAGAAATTGTCTTTCCATATCCGCTCGATGGTCGCGAGGGAAGTATTTTTCTAAAAACAGATCTTTGAAATCCCTCCATTCCATATTTGATACTTCATCATCTTCCTTCGTATTTTGAATCAATGACCACCATTGATCAGCATCTCCAGTGAGGCGGTAAACTGCCATGATAACTTTTTCCCTTTCACTGCTCCCCAAAGCCTGAAATATTTTCTCTAGGGAACATATCCATTGCTCAGCTACTAAGGGATTTGTATTCCCATTGAACGTTGGTGGTTGTTGCCTCATGAATCGATCTAACATTGATCCTCCACGCTGCGGATCAGGGTGCTCCATACGGGTAAGGTTATTATTCATAACCTGAGTAAGTTGTCCCAGTATGGTGATTAGCTGATCAGCACCAGTTGCATCGCCAGCCCCACTATAATTATCTTGAGCAGGAGGGCAATCCCTACATGGAGTGCGTGCATTGATACGGTTTCCATTTCTTCCACTAGGCGCCATTTCTAAACAATGGCATAAACTAGATCAGTTTATGAATCAAAATACATAATCCCATACTTATAAAACACTTAGCATAAATTGAACTATTTATGGATATAATCCATAATCATAAAAATGTTTTCTTTGAGGAAGTATATACTCATAAACCCTTCATAATGATTTGTAAAGATAATGAGAGTTATCCTAAGCATATCCCCTGGGAGTGTCGTAACCAAGAGTGCAGCAAGGCCCGTTGTCGTGCACCAGTTCCCGTTCGAGTCTAGCTCAAAGCGGTGTTTTCGGGTTTTACCCCTAGGTACATCTGTGCCAGAGCCGCCTCTACCTGCTCGTATCCAGACAGGGATGTATTGCTCGGAAAACTCACAAAATCTCTACAATACCAAAATTCTAGGAAGTTCTTCTATACTAATCCTCAAATCTCATCTTAGGTCTACGTGCCCTAATCAGAGTTTATCTAAATCTACCTTCCAAGGTTTGTACTAAACTTCCTCTGATACCAACTGTAACGCCCCGACCCCAGTTGCCCAGAGTCGGTGCATTATTACATAACATTGGCATGATCACAAGAAAGATCAAATCTCGAAAGACCGATTGGTTTAGTAGCCTTGGAAACACTAGATATATTCATAAGTTTTACATTACATCATAAAATGAAAAACTACTACAACAACATAATGTCTCCATAATCCAGACTACTATCCCCTCATAATATCCCTGCAGGTCATTCATAATTTACTTCTTCACATCCTGGGGAAAAATAAAACATAGAAAAGGGGTGAGCTCAAATGCCCAGTAAGGATAACAATATAGCGGAAACTTTCATAAATAAGAATAAACATTTAAGGCAATGCATTACTAAAACAAAAGCCTTTTAAAATTGAACTTCAACATGGTATGGCAAAAGTAAAATGAAATAATGCCATTTACTTATTCACATGGATATTCTACTAATCGAATAATCACATGCAAAAATCAATAACCACTTTCATAATGTTGGAATGCATAATGCTAAATGTTAATTTCTTTGTCTAGGCCTCATCCCAAGACCTAGGGGTTACTTCTAACCGGAACCCAACCTGGAGTGCCTCTAATAACCGGACACCAACCCGGAGTGCCTCTAATAACCGGACACCAACCCGGAGTGCCTCTAATAACCGGACACCAACCCGGAGGGCATACTTTTACCAGTCCCTAACCTGGAGGGCTTACTTTAACCAGTCCCCAACCTGGAGGGATTACTTTTACCGGTCCCCAACCCGGAACATACTTGTTTAGCACATTCATCTGAAGAAAAGTTGAAATATAACATAAACATTCGGATTAAAACTAGCATACGAAATGTCAATAGTTTCACCATAAACTATGAATGGTATAAAATAGCACATCCACAGTCAAACATATCACAAAACCTTCAATACAATATAGATGTTTTGTATTATAATAAATCAACTTCAAATAAGCGTAAGATCCATCAAAGGATGTTGACATAGATGAAATCAAAACACTTTTTAGAGAAATATCTCTTTCTATTTTTGAAATCATTTAAGAGCCATATAAAATAAAAAATTTTCTTGAAAATATTCTTGTAAGCTTGTAAGGAAAGCTTTGAAGATTTTATAACGGCGGAAAATAACCGCACCCGCCGTATAAGTTAAAAAAAACATTCTTACCTCAATTCTGTCGAAAAGGTTAAAAAGGACCTTGTTTTGAAAACGACGGAAAGATTCCTTTATAAACCTCTTATAAAAAGTCAAAAAAGGGTATAAATGACTTTAACCCATATTCTTGTAAATAGTAAAAAAGTTTTGAAATACATTTTTAAGAAACATGGATGTGGATGATAAAGAGATCCAGAAGATTATTACATATAAACAACCTCGGATAATGAAGAGATTGTGAAATAACCCTTACCTTGTACTTTTCCTTGGTTGTGGTAGGTTAACCTCCTGTATAATGGTGAAATAATTGTTATTAAATTATACAAGAATCATATACATTAATATGATATCATATATGATCTTTTAATATTGATTTGATAATAATATCTTAGTATTATCGTTGTTTCGGGTGTTAACTTACTTGTTTTCTTTCATATGTTTTGTTACGTAAGACATGTTTGTAAAGGATAGGTTGTATATTATTCATATCCAGAATGATATCATGTTCTTAAACATCATTTTTAAATCATAAAATGATAATTACGCTTTAATGGTTACGATGGAGGATGAATCTCATCGCGTTCGTGGAGACGGTAGTCCGTACGTACGCACGAGCGACAATATCATTCTTTTGATATTAAAATAATATATAAATGGATGGTATATCATATATACAGAATCATTAACATGTTATATTTATTATTTACATGAGTTACACATCATTATTATACCCATCCAAATAATATTATATTGAATAACAATTACACCACGACGTGGAGACGGTAAGCCGTACGTACGCACGTATGGTGACATGTTATTCAAAGGGTGGATAGAATACTGAATATGATTGTACCATATTTATAATAACATCACAGTATATGTGAGATACTGGAGTTATTATTTCAGAATGGTAAGAACAAAGGAAGAAGAAGTGGAAGAAGAAATGAACTTAGAAAAGGGTGGTGAGATCATTACCTCTTCTTCGGGTTCTTCCTTTTGATTTGATCAAAAGGGCTCCTTAGGTTGGCTTTCTGATCAAACTAAGGCCTCTAGGTTGTATTGAGGGATGTTGGGAGAGTATTTGGGCAGAGTTTGGCCGAACCAAAAGGCTTTAGAGGTGTGAAGAAATGAGAAGGAGGAGTGCCCTTTTATAAGAGGGGTGAGGGGCACCTTTGGAAAAGCTAGAAATATTAATTTATAATAAATTCATATTCGGTTTCTAAAGGCTCCAAAGTTGACTATTCAAAGGATGAGGTGGGGATAGGTCGAACACAACTCATCCAATAGAATTTAGACAGGTTTGGGTACTTATATTAACCTTATCTTTAAGTATTAACTCTAAGTTAATTAGTTTCACTTTTACAATGTCTCTTTGTATTTTTATATAATATGGTTAATAAACTTACTATATACATCCAAGAGACCCCCAAGTGGTCCATTAATGAGGAACCTATAATAATATAAGTCTCTTGGCCGATCATTAGATTTTTAGGAATTTAATATCAATTAATAATATAATATTTGTTTTAAGAACTCTTTTATGTCAATTTTGACACTATTCAATAGTTGATTTTTTTGAAACTCCTAACAGATTGATTACTTCGAACAAAGTCAATTAAATCAATCCTAATATATCATATTATCAAAGAAAATTAGTGTAATTCATTAAAAGTTTCATATTATATTTATTTGGGTATTTATAATATCACTTATTTTAATTTTTCACTATTATAGTAATTACTGCATCATCATTGTGTCATAAATAAAATAAATTATTTAATGTCTAAAAATTATAAGTAAAATATCATTATGTAGGAAATCTTTTTAGATTTCTAATGAATATTTATAATCGAAAATCCAACATGTATAACCCTATGTAAAAATTGTTCTTCTAAAAGATGTAAGCTTATGCCATTTTTATTTTTATTTTAACTTTATTAATATAAAGTGTCCCTACCACATACAAGTGGCTCCAAGGGGTCCCCAAATTGACCCAAGGATGCCCATGGTCGGGTATGTGTCCACCAATAAGGTTAGGACACGTTTTAGGGTAATTTTGTATTATTATAATATTATTTTTTAACCCTTATTTACCGGATTTACCCTTTAACCATGGTAAATAAAATATTTACCACAGTAACTATTCAAAATGTCTAAAAATAAAAGTTACCTATTTACACAATTTGAACATCCTGATTCCAAATATGGAATCCATTTTCCTAAATTCAAAACACAGAAGTGGCAGAAATTAATTTAAAATTAATTCCCGCTGTTAAAACAAAAAGCGTGTTTTTAAGAGATAATAACTATCAAAAGATTGACACTTGTTTATGTTCGGTTTAATTGTAAAATTATGTCCAATGACCAAAATTATATTAAATGGTAAAAATATATTCTAAATATACTTTAAAACCACTCAAATTCATAATTTATCACTAGTAATTAATTTGATTAAAAAAGTTGTTTTTAATTAAAATTTAGTAATTTTCACTATTCATCAAAATATGAAAGTTATCCGAAATGTACCAAAATTTCACCCTAGGCTAAATTCGATATTCCGAATCCAAAAATGAAGTCCATTTTCAAATATAAAATATATATAATTTCAAAAAGTAGGTATTACTATTCATAACGGCTAGTTTGATTAGTTATGGTGTGTTAGAACTCGGTGTTGCGTACAACACACGCTATCACTTTATTCGAAGGGAAACGTACCGTAGAAGCTTGGGGTGTTACACTTAACCTATAATTGGATGTGATAATTTGATAGGTATATATGTAAGATAAAAATTTAAAAAATTATAAGAAATATATAACACAAATGTGTAAAGAAAGTGAGTTAGATAGAGAATGGCCATGACCTGAAGAAAAAGGGTGGTCAAGAGTGATCCCTCACCTTAAATCTCCCCTTTCATCGTACACACTAGAAACACCTGTATAATAAATATATATTTATTATACATGTATTAAAAATAATAATAATATATATAATCCAATATATGATTTTATTATAACATCTTACCACCAGTTAATCACCAATTTTTAATTAAAGTCATTGTTTCGTGTGATAACAATTTTATTTATTTTTAGCATGCATGTTTGAGTTCATAAATCTCATTATTTAAAGATTTATCATTGTTCCATCATATTAATAATTAAAAAGTGATATAAATATAATATATATTAATAATATATATTTATATTCTTCTATAAATGTAGAGATAAAAAGTAATTACATCGTTCAAGGAGATAGTAGGTCGTACATACACATTAACGTTGTTTTCGTTTTCAATAGATGGAACAAAATAATGTTAATTGATAATAAATATTTCATGAATACTAATATATCACAAAATTAATATATACTTATTAAATATATCATTATAAATATTTCTAAGAGTTGGTTATAAAAAAAATTACATCGGTTTGTGAGGCGGTAGTCTTCCTAACACATAGACGGCAGTTTTTTCCCATTTAATTTAATATGAGATAAATTTAGGTGATTAAATTAACATAATAACATATAATTATATTTAAGATACTAGTTTTATTATTTCAACATGTTTTTAGAAGATTAAATGGAGTAATAATAATAAACAAAACTAAAACAATCAGTTAAAGAGTATTCCTCAACTATGAAAAACATCTTATCCATTACACCATTAACCCTATAAGGTTCATATTCTATCCAAAATAACACCTATAAAACACGAGAATGGATTTTAGGATGTTATTTTGGCCTATATTTTATGATATAGAACTCTTTTGAAGTGTGAATACAATAGGATTGGGGTTCCCTTTTATAAGTAAGTGGAGGGACACTCTTGGAATTATTTCAAATATTAAATTAATATAAGTTACTTTTCATGGAAAAAGTATCAAAAATGATATAATTAAAATATGTGATAAGAAAAGTTGAAAATAATGCCATATTTTTTTAAGATTATAGATTTAGTTTTTACCCTTATCTCTTTGTTTAAACCTAAATTAAAACTTTTTGAAAATATTCAGGATAACAAAGATTTTTACTCTTCTAGGGTCAATATAGTTATTATAAAAGGATATTTTTTCAATAAATAGACCATAGCTGACATTTTAAAATATATTCGAATCACCTAGAATAATATATAATTTTTTGAAACTTTAAATAAATTATAAAATATCATTTATTATAAAATAAAATTAATTCCATTTTTAGAACTTTTTTTTAACTTTCAAAAAAACATTAATGAAATTTAATTGGAATATAATCCCTTTAAATATATAATTTTTTTTATTTTTTTCTAAAAAAACTCTTGGAACATAATAGTCCATTCAATGTATATTACATTTATCATTTTTAAAATCATTTATTTTATTTTTCAATTAATTCAATAAATGTTGTATCGACATTGTGTAAATATTTAAGGTAATACTTTCATCAAAAAAATATAAAAATAAATTAACATGATAAAAAATAACTGATCTTTCAAATATGTATTCATAATATAACATTATTTTTATTTATCCCTATCACACAATATTATTTAAATTAAAATAAAAAGTGACATTTTTGATATTATCTTTTACTTACATATTATTAAGGTAAAAAATAAAATACATATGGAACAAAGATTCCATATTTTAAAAATATTGTTTTACATGGAAAAACTACAATCATAAAATATAATATAGTCATGTTTTATGGCCATTTTTAGGTCCTTATCATATTATTTTGAACCTTAATTACCTCATTTAACATTTCCATGGTGACAATTTTTAATTATGGTTACAATTAATAATGAAACAAATAGAAGGTAATTATCAAAAAAGTTTGTGAATCCTGATCGAAAATAATGAATCTATTTTTATATATTTAAATTATTAAAGTAGAATATATTAATTTATGCTAAAATTGAAAAACGCTATGAAAAAATAGTTTTTTTGAAATTTTTTTTATATATAAAAATGATTCTATACCAAATTCAAATATAAAATTTGTTAAAAAGGTAATATTTGTATTGTGTTTAATCAAAATGATATAATTAAATTTTAAAAATAATCAAAAATATAATTTGTCTATGTAAATACTTAAAAACAAAATAACTTATCCAAAAATAATTAGAATTTTCACTATTCATTATAAGGCCAATATCTTTGAAAAAATTCCAAAAAATCACCTTAAGATAATTTTAATATAATAATTTAAAAAAAATAAGTTCATTTTTTTAAATATGTTTTTTAAAATATTCAATAAGTTAATTATAATATTTTCTCACAAAAAATCATAAGATCATTTTTGATGAAAATTTATTTTTTTGAAAAAAATGAATTTATTATATATTATTTCTTATTTATAAGTAATTAATCAATTTGTTTTTATTGATTATATACTTTATATGTATATATATATATCATAATATGGTTATTCCTATTCATACCCACTAATTTAATGACTTTTTAAACTATAATATTATTTCATCATTCATTTAAGATCTGTCACTACTAGAAAACCTACCTATACCAACAACCCTATTACAATAGTTTGTAAAAACCATTGTGATAAGATCCCATGTCCCAATGGTTCTTCAAAATTGTTGGGATATTCCATGAAATATAAGTCAATCCTAATGGGTTATTAAAAACATTGAGATAGATCTAACAAATTGTCCATATCCTAATGGTTATGCGAAAACCATTGGGATGGGGTATGGAAATCCAAATGGTTTTTTGAAAACTATTGGGATAGAACAATTTTGAAAACATCTATCCCAACCGTTTTGTCAACTCGTTGGGATAGGTTATGGATATCCCAATAGTTTTCTGAAAATCATTGGTATAGACCATTTTTTAAAACACCTATCCCAAAGTTTTTATAAAACCATTGGGATAACATATTTTGACAACAGCTTTTCCAATGGTTCTAGAAAACAATTGAGATATGGTAAGGATATCCCAACAGTTTTGGAAAACTATTGGGATAGACCATTTTTACATGCATACCTAACCCAACAGTTCTCAAAACCTTTGAGATAGGTACCCTTATTTTATATCAATTATTTTGTAGAATATCATCAAATAAACTAATATATAAATTACATAAATATATATATATCCACCTATATTCATGTAGATATTGTATGATATTGGTAAACTCTTTGATATATAATGTGCACGATGTGGGTTCAAACCTCCATTTGTAATTTTATTTTAGCTTTACCGATCCCAACGCCAAAATCAACCAACAGTTTACCAAATCGTGGTTATAGGCTATTTCTCCATTAGTGTGTGTTGTATGTTGTATATGATATTTAAAATATTGGTAACACCCAAAGGTTTTAAAAATAAATTGAAAAGAAAGAAAAGTTTTTGTAAGTAAATTATAACTATCCATTAAAAATAATCTTTCCACTTCTATGTTTTGAATCTCATAAAACGTTCATCTACAATTATGATCAGTATGTTATTTGGAGTCTGATGGAACCAACTTGATTTTTGGTGAATAGTAACATACCCTTATTAATATTCATATGAACCTAATGAATATTAATTTGTATTATTATTTTATTTTCTTAAGGCTTTAAGATAATGTCATCTTGATTAATTTTTCAAGGTTATATAAAATGAGTCATAGTTTAAAAATTGTAAATTTTTTAATAGAGTTTGATTTTATTTAAAAAATAAATTAATAATATTTAGAAACATGTTTTAAAAAATGGATTTTATTTTTTAATTCTAAATGTCAAAAAATGGTAAGGGTGGATTTTTTGGATTTTTCTGAAATTCATGAATTTTTTGATGAATAGTAAAATACGATAAATTATGATAAATGATAAATACTTGATTTACTCCATCATAGGTGTTACAAAGATGTTGTAATAACACTTGTTTCAGAATAACATGAAATTATTACTATTTGGGGTAACATGAATCAAGACTATTCATATTGTTGCACAAAAATATTATAATACTGATTACAATAATGTAAAATGCAACCTCTCCTCCACTATAAATACCACCCTCATTCTCATCTTCCTCTAACACCTCTCAAGCCTTGATAATCGTCTATGATCTACCAAATACCATTACCAAGGATCTTCCTCACGTACTAGAGCTATGGGTCTCACCAAATGGCCAAAACCAAAGGCCTTAAAGAGGATCTCAAAGAGAAGAGATCAAGAGGTAAGAACCCTCTTCACTTTTCATGTGTTTTCTTTCCAATTAATTTCTTTTCTAATACTCTCATTACCTACACTTATCCTAGAGGTATGAAATCTCTATAATATTATATATTCTTTATGTTACCATGTTCATGTAAAATATTCACCATCTTTCTCTCTCTTCTCTCCCTCTTCTTCTAAAAATAAAAACACCGCCCACAATGTGCCAATTTACCAAAATCGTTGATGATGTGTTTGTAGTATTAATTACATTCTTATAATATGACCATAAAAACATTTTAATGGTTTAAAAAATAATTAATTTGTTTTTTATAACCTATTTTATGTTTTTTAATGAGCTTCTATTCATTTAATTAAATAATATAATGAAACAAATTCATGATTATCCAAGAACCACCAAAAATGATCTAAACAAACATCATTAATGTTTTACCTAATGATCCATCATAAATTATGTTAAAAAAATTATTTATTTTCATCAATATGTATTCTTGAAACATATTAATACCATTTCATTCCACTTATGTAATTTCATTTCCATATGACAAGAAAATAAAAAACAATCCGGCCATGGAAATCGTGTTATGAACACACCTAAAATAATGGAAGGAAAATAATAATAATAATTAATAGATAGAATTATGTGACAAAATTATCATATAAGGTGTTATAAATATGAATAGGTTTATTTTAAGATATTAATAACATTATTTTAATTATTATACAGGAGGTTTAATTAGGTTTTAACTAAGACAAACCTAAGGTAAGGGAATTGTTAACCCAATTTCCATTCTTTGGGTTAACCTTATACTTCATTATTTATGTGGTATTAAAATTTTATTGTGTGATGAATTTTGTTAATATTATGATTTATTTTTTGTATTTAGAGTTTATATACATATTCCATCCACTATATTAATTTTAACATAAATTTAAGTTATTTGTAAGGGGGTTTTCTTTTAAAATCCACTTTTAAAATTATGTTTTGAAAAACTCAAAAGCAATGTTTTTATGAAATTATTCAAGTTGTATGATTATGTTATGGTTATTGGTAATTTTTTATGATAAATTCTCAGATCTATATCTCCCACTAATTCATTGGGTATTTGTATGTTGGAGGTCGGTTGTATGATTACTCCAAGTGTAACTATGATGGTTACACTGATTGTATAGTAGCCATGAAGGTTATAAATTACAAGGTAGTCATGAGAGTTTCAAGATAGTGTAATTAATGACACAAGATACAATTGTGGTTAATTTTATGTTCTATAGTTGTTGTGGAAATCTCATGTAAATATCAATTTTCACACAGTAAGTTTATATGGGTAAAAGTCTGTTTTTTTTGAAAATGATTTCATACGTTACAAGTATTCTTGAACTATTGTTTTCTTTCCTTATTTTTATATCTCATACTAATATTTTTGTGCTTATCCAAAGTTTTAAAATTATTTTCTTAGGTTATAAGTATGTGTAATACAAATAAGGAAGCCATGTTAAATGTTATGATATTTTTCAATGAAAACATGTTTTAGATAAAATGTCTTACATTTTGGAAGGAATGGATAATGTTTTTGTGGTATCTTCTCTACATGAATATGGAATGTTATTTATATTTTATATCCTAATTATATAAAACACTAAACTTGAAAATATTTTCAATATTAAATGAAGTGAGTTCTTGATTAAAATTAAAGATTATGTAATGTAATAAGGTCAGGTCCTTATAGTTGGTATCAGATGATGGTATAGATAAATTTAGGGGTTAGGATGATGTTAATAGAATAAAATAAAATATTTTTTAAATTATTGTAATTTGAAATGATATATAATTTAAATATTACCATGTTTCTTTGATTAAGATATGTTTGTTCAGAACGATTGTCCGTAGAAGAAACATGGGAGCTGAAAAGGAGAGGCACTAACAGAACAATATCATTCTGAATCTATAGCCTGGAATGGTAGGCATTGGAACTGACCAGTTTTTAACAGTAATGGCTCAACTCATGTAAGCAATAAATGGTGGTGCAATCCATTAAATAGAACAACCAGAGGTACCAAAATGTCACATGAAGATAGTGGGAAATTTTATGAGACAACACCCTCCTATTTTCGATGGATCTTCTGACCCAATAGCGGTTGAAGGATGGATTAAGGCCCTTGAAAAGATATTTGATGTTATGGGATATTTATTTAAAAAAAGGAAAGTCTTTTGATTTGTTTTATTGAATGTGAAGTTTATTAGTGGGGGTCTATGGTTAAAAATATCATGGATAGAGAAGAGAATGATGCCTTAGAGTGGGATGAATTTAAAAGTAATTTCTTTGTAAAATATTTTCTGAAGGCGGTGTGACATAGGATGGAAAATAAATTCCTTTAATTGAAGTAGAAGGAAGAAGATTTAGTGGCTGTGTATGAAGAAATTTTCCCCCGACAAGTGAGGTATACCCCAAATCTTATTCTGGATCTTGATAGAAAAATCCACATCTTTTAATTTGGATTAATGTTGAGGTATCGAAGGGCATTGACCTCCTTTGAATTAAAAAGTAATGAGAAACTTTTATACTATTTTGAGATAGTAGATATGGAGTTTTCTAATGATTACGTGCACATTTACAATACGGGGAAGAAGAGGTCTATATGGAAAGTAATGGGTAAGAATCAAAAAAATAAATTTGATGGTAAGAAATTTCAGTTTCAATTTAGTGAAAAGTGTGGAAAAAACCACCTTGGGAATGCCTTAACAAAACTGGGAAGTTTTTTAATTGTGGTAAGTTTGGACATATGGACCGAGATTGTAATGAAAATGATCTTAAGACTAATCCTAAAAACCAAACTATTTTGTGTTTTAAATGTGGTGAGATGGGTTATTATGAAAATGTCTGTGCAAAGAGAGATCTGATTGATACAAAGAAGCCAGACTATAAGCATAAAGGTGTAGTGAGATCCTTTACGACTACGTGTGTAGACTTCGGGCCATCTAATGAAGTTGTGTTAGGTAACTTGTTTATTTACTCAAGTTTTTATAACGTTTTTTTGATACAGGGTCTACACATTCCTTTATTTATGAGGAAATTTTTGGTAAATTAGAAATATCACCTCAAAAAATTAGACAAGAAATTATTAGTAAAACACCATGGGAGAAATATTATATCAAATAGGAATTCTAAAAATATTTATTTTATGGTATATGGAAATAATTTAGATACAAACCTTATTTTTTTCCCTTAGTAGAGTTTGATGTCATTCGAGGAATGGATCAGCTCTATGTATATAATGCTAAGATTGACTATAGAGATAAAGAAGTTGTTTTTAGAATGATTTTAAGTTCGTATATATGAAATAATACATACAATTGATAACATATCAGGAAGTTGAGAAACTATTGAATGATGAAAATGAATGTTAACTCATATTGTTGAAAATAAGGGAACTGTTCAGATTAATGATGTGCCAGTGGTAAATGAATACCTTGATGTTTCTCCTGATGAGTTAACCGGTGTCATACATGATTGGGAATTCGAATTCACAATTGAATTAGTTTCTAATGCTAATCCAATTTCAAAACCCTCATATGGAATGGATAAAACAGAACCTCTCTAATTGAAAAATCAGTTATAGGATTTTCTAAATAAAGGCTTCATTCATTATATCACTTCACCATGGGGTTCCCCTATTTTGTTTGTTAAAAACAAAGATGGTTCCATGAGACTTTTCATTTATTATATATCTCTGAATAACATTAGTATTAAAAAAGTATCTATTTCCTCACATAGATGACTTGTTTGATCAGCTCCAGGGAGCTCAGTACATTTCCAAGATTGACTTGAGATCCGGATACCATCAGCTGAAGGCGGTGGAGGGAGACATCCCAAAAACAACTTTTCATACTAGATATGGGTATTATTAATTTTTTGATATGCCATTGGGTTTAAGTAATTCACCTGTTGTATTCATGGACCTTATGAATAGAATATTTCATGAGTTCTTGGATAAATTTATTGTTGGGTTTATTGATGACATTCTGGTATTTTCTAAGAGTAAAGAGGAGAATAAAAAACGACTACATTTTGTTTTAAAAACCTTAAAGAAAATTAAAATTTATGGAAAATTCAAAAAGTGTAACTTTTGTTTGCAACAGATTTCTTTTTGTGGCTCATTGTAAATAAGGATGGAATAACAGTTGATCCTGTAAAAAAGTGGTTAATGAATTTCCAATACCCAAAAATGTTACAAAGATTTTTATTTTTATTGGATTATCAGGTTATTACAAATATTTTTTAAAAAACTTTACACAGTTATCTAGCCTTCTAACTAAGTTAATGTGAAGAGGTGTTGAATTTATTTGGATAGAAGAATGTGATGTTTATTTTCAGGAACTGAATAATAGATTGGTGAATGGTTTAGTTTTGGCCTTTCCATCTCGAAATGTTGAGTTTTTCATCTATAGTGACGATTCATTGAAGGGACTTCGTTGTGTTCTGATGTAGAATGGTCAGGTAATTAGTTATTCTTCAAGACAACTAAAAACTCATGAGTTAAATTATCCCACACAAGATTTGGAATTGTATGCTGTAATTTTTTCTTTGAAAATTACGAGGCACCATTTATACAGGTCCAAATGTCAAATATATACTGACTATGACAACCCCTCTTTTTATTACATAATTAAACATAATTAATTACATAAACTTCACTATAAACAACATAGAATATCGATAGGTATAGTGTATCTGGGGATTAGGATCATTGCATAACAGCTTAAAACTTGAAATAAAACATCTTTCTTGAAAACATCCTTTACATGACCACTACATTCCCTCATACTTTGCATTGCATGGGATAACCTGAGGACATGGATAAGAAAAGGGTGAGCTATAAAGCCTAGTATAGGAATAATCATGGAATAACATGAGGAATAAAATAAATTTTAAACAATAGGCATATCAATAGAGAACCAGGGAAGGATAAACATAAAGGCATGATAAAGCATGATAATAGAAACATGGAAATGTGGAAACAACACTTAACAAGGAATTAGCATGTGGAAAGGATCATGGAACATAAAGGATGGGTAAATCCTCATTACACATGAAGCATGAGTAAAACCTCCTTTCACATGAATTAGCATGAGTCAACACCCATTGCACATGATGTATCATGATACTATACTTT
This sequence comes from Viscum album, assembly GCA_963277665.1. NCBI lineage: Eukaryota > Viridiplantae > Streptophyta > Magnoliopsida > Santalales > Viscaceae > Viscum > Viscum album. Next base: position 594,265,947 of record OY728134.1, on the reverse strand, counting down.
ACCCAATGCATTTGAGCGCTATAAGGGCACACCCTTCTTAAACATTTTATTTTATGCATAAGTGTGCCACATGGATCATAAAACATTGAATCATTCAACATAATCATTTATTACACGATAAAATAATGTGGAATACATACATGAAACTATTTAAACAATATGTAAATGTGCATAAATGTGAATACCCTTGATAGAGAAATGGTCATGGTATTCACTACAACATGACTTTGGCTTGGAAAAGTGAAGTTCCATTTCAGCAGCATAACAGCATGAGATAAGAACTCATAAAAATGGTGGATGAGAGAGAATGGGGTGTCTCATCATATTTACATGACATGAACAGTAATGGGGTCATATAGATACATTTCTCAAAAAATGTAATGGAATTTTGATTTATGATACAAAAGAATTTCTTGAATGTAAATGAGGAGAGATAAATTTCTTTTGGAATTTTAGCATAGTAACGGATGTACAGGGGAGGCATTTAATGAGAGAGAAAGGGGTCTCCCATAATTAAAACATAAATAGGGCAGTATGGGGGAGGTTAAAAACAATACCCCAACATTTATAATGGAAATTAAAAGGGCATAAAAATTTAAATAATATTGGAAAAAAATGAGGAAGGAAGAAAAACCCTTACTTGGAAGTGTGCTTCCAAAGGATTTAAAGAGGCTTGAGAGAGGATTCTTGGAAGATTGGGACACCTTTAAAGGATTATTTAGAGAGGAGATCAGAGGTTGGAAGAACTCAATAGTCTTTGAGTGAGGATGAGATGGGAGCTTGGGTGGGTTTATATTGTAAAGGTGAGGGAATTCTTTATTATTTATGTTAAAGACCCTAACATTAAACTAATCCAAACCACAAACTAGCCCATGGTTTTTTCGTATGGTTTTTGGAAAATCGAAGTGTAAAACAATAATTTATAAGTCCAAATTCCTAAATTCTTAAAATAATGGGGTTTCTTATGAAGCGGTGAGTCACACTCCCAAGGAAAACAATTTAAAAAGACAAGATGTTTAATAAGTCTTGAAGGGTCCATTAATGCTTTGTAAAATAAGTAAAAAACCCAAAATCACATTATTTTAATGGTAAAACATATATTGGCCGAACATAAGGCTTTTTTTATTTTATTACATCACTATTGGGTCATTATGATGTCATAAAACACATTATATATTTAAAGGTTATTTAATTTTTGCCCAAAATTTTGATTGTCTCAGAAAATTATGAAAAATTCACCGTTGGATAATTTCGACATCCAGATTCCCGAAATAATATTCATTTTATCTAAATAATTTTTTACATATGTTAATTTTTAATTTTAAAATAAAAATAGACATTTATCGAAAATTCATGTTTTTTGACAAAAATGGCTTTCAAACCTTAATAAAAATTAAAATTTCATTCATAAAATTATACGATAATTTATATTTAATAAAAATTAGTTTAATAATAATAATATTTTATTAAAATATTATTTAATTGAAAAATCCATTAATTCATCAAAATATATTTCTTAGTTGAATTTTAACTAAAAAATACTATTTGAGCTTTGAAAAACTATTCACAAGGTAACAATAATAAAATGAAAGTATATTAATTATTATATACAAAAATAATGTACATAACCATAGTACTATGGATTTTTTACATAAACCCTTAAAACAACCGCATAAGACCTAAGGGTAAGGTGTGCGATGGTAACAGACTCTTGGGGTGGCTCAGATAACATTGCATGCCTGGTGATCTCTATAAACTTCCACTTCTCTCGTAGACGGTTCTGTTTGAGCTTGACATGATGAATCTCGGCTTGGGCTTGGTCAAGATCGAAGCCTAATGACACCATCTATTTTCCAAACTCTACAAAATGGTCTTCGTATGGAGCAATTCTACTGGATGAGTCCATCACTCCCTTTGTTTGAGTAAATTGGATTTTTTAAAACCTTATTTTTATACTAATCATGTGATCACTATTCAATGACTATATTAGAAATGGTCAAAATTCTTAACATAACACCAAAGAAGTTGACAATTTATATAAACATTTTTCATAAAGAGACATTTAATTAGATCGAGAGGGATATCCATTAATGAATGTTTGGGTCGTTACAATCTTCCCCCCTTATAAAATTTCTCCCTCGAAATTTCCTTTTCCCACATTAAAAATATGTGGGTAACTCTTCTTCATAATTTCCTCCAATTCCCATGTCGCTTCTTCAAACTTGTGGTTTCACCACAACACCTTGATGAGGGGCATTGTCTTATTTTGTAGAACATTTTCTCTACGATCTAAGATCTTCAATGATTGCTCCTCATAAGAAAGACCATCCTCTAACTGTACCACCTCTAAAGAGAGTACCTGTGAAGGGTCCAGTATGTACTTCCTTAAGAGGGATACATGAAAGACATCGTGTACTTTGGACATAGTAGGTGGAAGTGCTAGTCGATAGGCCACATCCCTGACACGATCAAGAATCTCAAAGGGGCCGATGTACCATGGACTTAACTTCCCTTTCTTTCCAAACCTTATGACCTTATTCCATGGAGATATGTGTAGAAATACCATGTTTCCAAATTTAAACTCAAGTTCTCATCAATGATTATCCGCATAACTCTTTTGTCGACTCTGGGCTACCTTGATATGCTGCTAAATGGTTCTCACCTTCTCCACCATTTCATCAACCATTTCTGGTCTAAGCAGCTTACGCTCACCGACCTCATCCCAATATGCAGGTGTTTTACACCTTTTCCCCCAAAGGGCTTCATATAGTGCCATTTGGATGCTCAAGTGGAAACTGTTATTATAAGAGAACTCCACCAGAGGAAGATGTTAATCCCATCCCCCTTTACAGTCCATTGAGAAAGCTCTCAACGTGTCCTCAAGTGTTTGGATAGTCCACTCAGATTGGTCATCAGTTTGAGGATGATATGCAGTACTGAAGTTCAGTTCAGTATTCAGAGCATGTTGAAGACTCTTCCAAAACATATAGGTGAATCTTGGATCTTGATCAGACACAATAGATAGTGGTACTTCATGTAGCCTTACCACTTCCCTGATATATATCTTTGCCAGTTGATCTAACGAAAAATCCTCTCGAATATAAATGAAGTGTGCAACCTTTGTAAGACGATCCACAACAACCCAGATTGCATCATTGCCTTTAGATATCTTCGCCGTCTGGTGACAAAGTCCACGGTGATGTTCTACCATTTAGATTCTGGTATGGACCATGGTTTCATCATCCCCTTAGAATAATGCCTCCTTACCTTTACTTTCTGACACCCCAGGCACATTGATGTATATTCAATGATCTCCTTCTTCATGTTATCCCACCAAAAATGCTCTCGAGGATCTCGATACATCTTTGTGTTTCCTTGGTGAATAAAACAATTTGAACTATGTACATCATCCAAAAGTTTATTCTTTAGCTCTAGAAATGATGGAACACATAGTATTTTCCCAAATCCCACAATTCCTTCTTCATTAACATTAAACTATGAGGATTTTCCTTTTCCAATAGCTTCCACTTTTTCCTGAATTCCCACATCATCCTTTTGAGCATCCATTAACCATTCCAAAAGTGACGGTTGAGCAACCATTTGTGAAAGGATTGATTATGTTTCATTCTTTATGATTCCCATGTCCATCTTCATCAAATCTAAGAATATTGGATCCTTTTAAATTCTTATCAATGATATAATCGTTGGGTTCTTCCTACTTAGGGAATTTTCTACCTTGTTCGCTTTCCCTGGTTGGTAATGAATTGAGTAGTCATTATCCTTGATCAGATATAACCATATCTGTTGGAACATGTTTAACTCTTTCTGTGTGAATATATACTTGAGGCTTTTGTGATCCGTATATATTTCACACTTCTCCCCAAAGAGATAAAGCCGCCAAATTCTCAAAGCAAAGATCTCTACAGTCAACTCAATGTCATGTTTTGTATAGTTCTGTTCATGAAAATTCAATTGACATGAAGCATAGGTAGGGAATCTGTCATTTTTCATCAACACACATCCCAAGCCCTTCTTTGAAGCATCACCGAATAGCACACAAAGTTCTCCACTTGTGGGTAATGTGAGCACGAGCATAGTGATAAGATTTCTTTTCAAATTCTTGAATATTTCATTGCATTAATCACTCCAATAAAACTTTACTCCCTTCTAAGTTATCTTGGTAATGTGGTATACAATTGTGAGAAATTTCTCACAAATCATCGATAATATCCAACTGAACCTAAGAATCTATGAATATCTGTTTCCAATGTTGGCCTCAGCCATACCTCAATTGCATCTATTTTGGAGGGATCCATATATATCCCATTGCTTGTGATGATATGTCCCAAGAATGAGACCTCCTTCAACCAGAAATCAAACTTGCTATAATTTTCATAGATCTTATCCTTCTGTAAGGTCTTTAGTACAGTTCTTAGATGCTCTTCATGATCCACCTTGGTTTTGGAGTATATCAGAATATCATCTATAAAGACTACAACAAATTTGTTGAGGTAATCTTTAAAGACTCTATTCATCAAGTCCATAAAGACTTCTAGAGCATTAGTGAGTCCAAAAGGCATTAATATGAATTCATAGTGCCTGTATCTTGTATAAAAATTAGTCTTGGGGATATCTTCCTTCTTCACCCTTACTTGATAATATCCCAACCATAAATCCACCTTGGATAAGTATTGTGCTCCACGCAGCTGATCGAACAATTAATCAATTCATGGGAGAGGATACTTGTTCTTTTTCTTGACATTGTTAAGATCAAGATAATAAATGTAAAGGCACATTGACCCATCTTTATTCTTGACGAAGAAAATTGGTGCACCCCATGGTAAAGCACTTGGGTGTATAAACCCTTTATCTAGATTCTCCTATAGTTGTTTGCTCAGCTCTTCAAGCTCCACAACAGCCATTCTATATGGAGGCCTGGATATTGGAAACACCCCAGGTATAAAATCAATTGAGAATTAAACATCTATTCTATGATGAAGACCATGAAATTCCATAGGAAATACTTCAGTGAATTCCCTCACAATAGGCATGTCTTTAAGGATGGTTGCTTCCTTGGACTCAATCATCTGAGCCAGATACGCATGCTCATAAGACAGTAATATCCACTCTTGAGATGATGAAGCTGAAGAAGGTTCATCTTCATCCTTTAACTTGTAAGTAATTGAGGATTTATTCTCCACATGTAGAGTGATTTCCCTCTCATGGAAATTTATGTTGGCTCTATATAAAGAAAGAAAATCAATGCCATGAATTGGATCAAATTATACTAGAGGGATTATGATGAGGTATGTCGGGAAGTTCAATCCAAAGATTATGACAGGGGAGGAGTTATATTAATGGGATGCAATAATTGCCCCATTTTTCGCACTCACCGACATCTTCACTTCCATGATTTGTGGTGGTGCTGAGATTGTTATACTAAACTTTCAAGATATAAAAGAATGCGTAGAACCAGAATCAAAAAGTATGTTTGCTATTCTTGAATGAATAACTATTGTACCAGCCACTACTTTGTTTTTGGGGTTCACTTTGGTAGTAGTGATGGAAAAATCTCACCCTTGATGCCTTGTAGGTTGTTGGTTTCCTCTAAAAACCCTTGTCTTAGGGAACTAATTTGCAAGATGCCCTAGATCTTTGCAGTTGTAGAAATGAACCACGCGTTGAGGTTCAAACGGAGATTTCATCTCTTTTGTTGCAGCCGTGGGTCTTCTTTTGCTGACAGTTGAAAGCTAGGAGCCCTTCTCTTCCACACCTAAAGCATTTCCTCATCCCCTTCAAGAAATTTCTGGGGTGATTTTTTCCACACCTTTGGAAAGTGGGGTGCCGGATCTTCTTAGAACCGTTAGATTTATCCATCAGACTTCTAGCATTGAATTCCACCTTACTCTTCTTATCCCCATGCTACCTTTGAGATTATCCAATCTCCATTTCAACCTTGAGGGCACATTGTACAATTTCCTCATAGCTGGCGAAGTCACGGATCACCAGCACTTTCTACAGGATTGGTTTCAGCCCACCAAATAAGCGGTCATCCTTGCATTCGGGGGTAATGACAAAGTCCGAAGCGTATCATGAAGGCCTTGTGAATTTTTCCTCATATGCTCCAACAGATTCATTTTCTTTTTTCTTTAGGGCAAGGAAGTCCCTTTCCATCTTAAGCCGAAGGGTGTGTGGAAATTATTTATTGAAAAATTGCTTCTGGAAATCCTTCCATTCCAATGCCTCGATCTCCTCCTCAGGCTTCATATTTTTTATCAACATCCACCATTGATCAGCTTTACCCTCCATATGATATGTATCCAGGAGAACCTTCTCTTTTTCAGAACATTGAAGGATGGAGAATATCATTTAAATGGATTTGATCCATTGTTTTGCGATTGAGGGATCAGATGATCCATTAAAGGTAAGAGGCCTTTGTCTCATAATTCTCTCGATAGCGACTTGTTCTTTATTCAGGGGAGGTTAAATGTTCTTCTTGACCCATGATTCTATTCAAAGATTGAGTTAGCTGAGAGAGAAGCGTGACAAAGTTCACGATTCCTACTCCCATTAGATTGAGCATCTCATTAGTACAGTCATCACATTGATCTCCAATTCGGTTTTAGCCCGAGTCCTCCTATTATCGACCATGGGCTGGAATAAAAGGAAATTTAGGGGTAACACATAAAGGGTAATAAAAAGACAAAAGCTGATGACTTATAAATAACTTTTATTTCTTTTATTATATGAATTCATAGGATTCAATCTATGTTATCCATGATCTACATTCTATCATATATTCTTAGCGGAATTTTTTTAATTCCATTAATAAGGGTTCATACTAAGCTTGTGAATTTACCAAGGCATACCCCCGGGAGTTTCATAACCAAGAGTGCAGAAAGGCCCTTTGTCATGTACCAGGATACCTCGGGTCAAGCCCAAAACTCCTTATCGGGGTTTTCACCCTTAGGTATATATGTGCCACAACCGCCTCTACTTACTCGTATCCAAACATGGATGTATTTTCTTGATAAAACACTAACTCAATACTCACCAAAACATAGGGATGTTTTTATTATAATTAGTCTTGTTTCTAAGAATTTACTAGAGTTTTCTAATCATAATCCCAAAAATAACTAAACTTATCCTCTGATACCGTCTATGAAAACCCAATTTTTATTACACAATTAAACATAATTTATTACATAAACTTCACTTGATACAAATTAGAAGATCGAGAGGTCTAGTGTCTTTGGGGTTTAGGATTATTACATAACAACTTAAAACATGAAATACAACATCTTTATTTAAAACTTCCTTTACATGACCACTACATTCCCTCGTACTTAGAATTGCATGGGATAACCTGAGGACATGCATAAGAAAACGGTGAGCTATAAAGCCTAGTAAGGGAATAATCATGGAATGACATGAGGAATACTATAAATGTTAGAAAATAGGCATATAAATAGATAAAAATGGATTCATAAACATAAAGGCATGATAAAGCATGATAATCATAACATGGAAATGTGAAAAAACACAGAACATAGAATTTGCATGAGCCAAGGCTCATTGCACATGGAGCTTGAGTAAATCCTCATTTCACATGAAGCACGAGTAAAACCTCATTTCACTTTAATTAGCATGTCTAAACACCCATTGCACATTACGTATCATGATACTATACTTTACGCAATGCATTGGAGCGCTATAAGGGATCACCCTTCTTAAACATTTCATTTCATGCATAAGTGTGCCACATGGATCATAAAACATTGAATTATTCAACATAATCATTTATTCCATAATAAACGAATGTGTAATAAATACATGTAAATCTTTAAACAATATTTAAATGTGCATAAAGGTGAATACCCTTGATAGAGTAATGGTCATGGTATTCACTACACGATGACTTTGTCTTGGAAAAGCACAGTGGAATTTCGGTAGCATAACGGCATGACATAAGAACTCATAAAAATGGTTGATTAGAGAGGAAGGGGTGTCTCATCATATTTAAATGAAATGGACAGTAAGGGGTTCATATTGATACATGTACCAACAAATGTAATGTAATTTATATTTATGATATAAAAGAATTGCTTGAATGTAAATAAGGAGAGAAAAATTTCTTTTGGAATTTTGGCATAGTAACGGGTGTACACGGGAGGCACTTAATGAGAGGGAAAGGGGTATACCATAATTAAAACAAAAATAGGGAAATATTGGGGAGGTGATAAAACATACTCCAACATTTAAAATTTAAATTTAAAGGTAATAACAATTTAAAGAATATTGGACAAAAATGAGAAAAGATGAAAAACCCTTACTTGGATGTGTTCTTCCAAAGGCTTGAGAGAGTCTGATTAGGAGCTTGGGGAACCTTGGGATGATTATTGAGAGATTTTGGAAGAGGTTAGATGATCTTAAAAGGCTTTGAGTGAGGAGGAAGTGGGAGGTTGGGTGGGTTTATGTAGGAAAGGTGGGGGAATTTTTTATTATTTAGGTTTGGGACCCTCACATTAAACTAATCAAAGCCACAAACTAGACCATGGTTTTTGCCCATGGTTTTTGGAAAAGGGAAGTGTAAAACAATATTTTATAAGGCCAAAGTCCTAACTTCTTAAAATAATGGGGTTGTTTATGGGGAGGTCAGTCACACACCCAAGGAAAACAATTTAAAAAGACTAGATGTTTAATAAGTCTTGAAGGGTCCATTAATGTATCGTAAAATAAGTCAAAAAAACCCAAAATCACATTATTTTAATGGTAAAAAATATATTGGCAGAAAATATGGCTTTTAGTATTTTATTACATCACTATTGGGTCATTATGATGTCATAAAACACATTATATATTTAAAGGATGTTTAATTTTAACCCAAAAATTTTACTGTCTCAGAAAATTATCAAAAATTTACAGCTGGATAATTTTGATGTCTTAATTCCAGAAATAATATTAATTTTATCTAAATAATTTTCTAAATATGTTAATTTTTACTTTTAAAATAAAACATACATTTATTGAAAATTAATAGGTTTTGACAAAAATGGCTTTCAAACCTTAATAAAAATTTCAATTGCATTAATAAAATTATACGATCATTTATATTAAGTAAAAATTAACTTAATAATAATAATAATAATAATATTTTTTTAAAATATTATTTAATTCAAAAATCCATTAATTTATCAAAATAGATTTCTTAGTTGAATTTTAACTAAAAAATGCTATTTGAGATTTAAAAAACTATTCACAAGGTAACAATAATAAAATGAAAGTATATTCATTATTATATACAAAAATATTGTAAATAACCATAGTACTTGGGATTTGTTAAAAAACCCCTTAAAACAACCGCATAAGACCTAAGGGTAAGGGGTGCGATGGTGAGATACTCTTGGGGTGGATCAGATAACATTGCATGCATGGTGATCTCTATCAACTTCCACTTCTCCAGTAGACGGTTCTGTTTGAGCTTGACATGATGAAGCTCGACTTAGGATTGGTTAAGAGAGAATCCCAATGATTCCACCTATTTTCCGAGCTCCGACAAATGGGCTTCCTATGGAGCAATTCTACTGGATGAGGTCATCGCTTCCTTTTTCTGAGTAAATTGGATTTGTTAAAACCCTATATTTATTCTAATCAGGTGATCACTGTTCAATGTATATATTATAAATAGTAAATATTATTAACATAAATCCAATGAAGTTAAAATTTTATATAAACATTTTACATAAAGATACAGTTAATTAGATCAAGAGGTATTTCCATTAATGAAAGTTTGGGTCATTACACTGACCATAAAAGTATGATGTATATATTCACTCAGAAGAAATTAAACACGAAGTAGAGAATATTTCTTGAACTGATAAAGGATTATTATTGAACAATCAATTACCATGTGTGAAAATAAAAAAAGGTGGAGGTTTCCTTGATTCAAAAACATCATGCATCATTAACAATGTTACGTTTGGAACATGATCCATTGATTAATGATTTGATGAATTTTGGATTATAAGTTGTTGGTGGAGGAAATAACTCTTTTTTGTTTCAGGTTTCAGTGCAGTCATCATTTTCAGACATAATTAAGAAAGCGTAGATGGAAGACTGTGAGCTACAAAAAAGGTAGAATTAGTTAAAATGGGTAAGTTTCCAGAATTTAACCTTGAAAAATATTGTGTTTTATTATTTGGAAAAAGGTTGTGTGTGCGTTGTTATTCCCAGTTGAAGAAAGATTTGTTGTGTGAAGATCATAGTTCTCCATTTTCAGTTCATCCTAAAAGTACTAAGATGTACAGATACCTTCAGGAGTATTACCGGTAAGATGGAATGAAAAGTGATATTTAATATTTTACCATGAAATGTTTATCATATCAACAGGTTCAAGCATAGTGGCAGTTACCAAAGGGGATAATTCATCCGTTTCTAGTGCCAGAGTGGAAATAGGAGACTATATCCATGGAAATTGTGGTGGGACTACCTAATGCTTCTCGAGTTAACAATGTGATTTGGGTTGTCGTTGATCGGATGGAAAAATATGCATATTTTCTTTCTATTTGAGATACAATGTCTTTGAACCATCATTCTTGACTGTACCTAAAAGAGATTGTTAGGTTTCATGGAGTTCCTCCTTTCATTATATCTAAGCAGGATCCTAGGTTCACTACTAAATTTTGGAAGGGCCTTCCAAAGATGTTGGGAATAGAATTAAATTTCAGTATAACTTTTCACTCACAATCAGATGGGCAGTCAGAACAAACGATTAAAAAAATGGATGATATGACATGAGGTTTTTCAATGGACTACTAGAGAAGTTGGGATGAACATCATTTTTTGTTGAGTTTTATTATAAGCAACATTTTCATTCTAGTATACATATGTCACATTTTTTGGCATTTTATGGGAAGTGGTGTTGACCTATAGATTTTTGGGATGAATTTCGGGAAAGAATTTTTATGGGACTAGAATTAGTAGAAGAATTGGCTGAAAAAGTGAAGATGATCCAACAACACATGAGGAAAACGTAGAGTAGACAAAAAAACTATGTAGACAACAGGAGGAAAGCCTCTTCTTTTAAGGTAGGTGGTCATGTTTTTCTTAGAATCTCACCACGAAAAAGTGGTATGTGTTTTGTTAATAAACGAAAGATAAGTCTATGGTTAATTGGACCTTATGAAATCTTAGAGAATGTTGGACCAGTCACCTACCATGTAGATTTGGTTATGATTTTATCTCAGGTACACAATGTTTTTCATGTTTTTATGTTGGGAAAATATGTACTAGATTCATCTCATGTTTTGAGAAAAAAAGTAGTTAAACTAGAAGAGAACCTTTATTATGAATAGAAACCATTTTAGATTCTTGATCTAAGGAAACAAGTATTGTGAAATAAGTTAATTCACTTGGTAAAAGGTTTCTGGAGAAACCATATGGTTGAAGAAGCAATATGAGAGTCTGAAAATGATATGAGGGAATGTTACCCTCACTTGTTTAATAGGTAAATAAAAAGTAAGACAACACAATTTCTAGAAGGTGGGGATAATGTAACTCCCCAAGGTTTTAAAAATAAATTGAAATTCATGAAACTTTTCTTTATGTAGATAGTTATAACTATCCTTTAAACATTATTTTTCCGCTTCTATTTTTTGAATTTTGAAAAACATTCATATAAAATTATGATCAATAATTTATTTGGAGTCATGGGGAACCAACATGATTTTTAGTGAATAGTAACATACCCTTATGAATAATAATATGAATAGTAATGCAACCCTAATGAATAATAGATTTTATTATTATTTTATTTTCTTAGTACTTTAAGATAATGACATCTTGATTAATTTTTCACGGTGATATAAAATGAGTTATAGTTTTAAAATTATTAATTTTTTAATAAAGGTTTATTTTATTTAAAAATAAAATTAATAATATTTAGAAAATTATTTTCTAAAAAAGGAGTTCATTTTTAATTTCAACATGTCCAAAAATGGTTAGGGTGAAGTTTTTGGATTTTTCTGAAATTCTTGAATGTTTGATGAATAGTAAAATATAATAAATTAGGATAAATGGTAAATACTTGATTTACTGCATCATAGGTGATGCAAGGTTGATGTAAGACCACTTGGTTTGACCTGACATGCAATTATTACTATTTGGGGTCCCATGAATCAATATTATTCATATTATTGGGAGAAATATTACAATAATGAATAAAATAATGTAAAGTACCTCATCTTCTTCACTATAAATACCACCTTCATTCCCCTCTTCCTCTCACACCTCTCAAGCCTTGAGAATTTTCTAAGTTCTTCAAAATAACCTCCTCAAGTATATTCCCCACTTACAAGAGCTTCTGGTCTCACCAAAATTCCAAAACCAAAGGTCTTAGGAGGATCTCAAGGAGAAAAGATCAACATATAAGAATCATCTTCCTTTTTCATGTGTTTTCTTTCCAATTCCTTTCATTAATCATACTCTATTTCCCTACACTAATCCAGAAGGCATGAAAACTCCATAATATTATATATTCTATAAGTTACCATGTTCATGTAAAATATTCACCATTTTTATCCGTCTCATCTCCCTCTCTTTCTAAAAATAAAAGCACCATCCATGATGTGCCAATTTACCAAAATCGTGGGTGATGTGTTTTCAATATACATTACATCTTTCAAATATGATCATAAAAACAATTTAATGGTTGAAATATAATGTAAAGTTTATTTTGTAACCTATTTTATGTTCTATAATGAACTTATATTCATGGAATTAAATTATATAATGAAATAATTTCATGACTGTCAAGGAACCACCAAAAATAATCTAAACAAACATCATTGTTTTATCTAATGAGACATCATAAAATATTAAAAAAATGATTTATGGTATCATTATATATTCAGGAAACTTATTAATATAATTTCATTCCACTTATGTAATTTAATTTCCATAAGAAAAGAAAATCAAGTACAGACCATCAATGGAAACCATCTAAAGAGCGCACCCCAAACAATGGAATAAACAAAATACTAATAATTAATGGGTGGAATGATGTTATGAAATGAAAATATAAGGTGTTATAAACATTAATATGTATCATTAAGATATCAATAACACTATTTTAACCATTATATAGGAGTTTTAAATGATTTTTATGTAAGACAAACCGGATGTAAGGGAATTCTTATCCCAATTTTCATTTTTTGGGTTAACCTTTTACTTCATTATTTATGTTGTATAAAAATTTTATTCTATGATGAATTTGGTTTATATTATTATTAAATATGTGTATTTATAGTTTATATACATATTAAATCCACTATATTAAGTTTCACTTCAATTATATATTATTTGTAAGGCGCTTTTATTTTAAAATCCTCTTTTAAAATTCTGTTTTACAAAATTCCAAAGTTACGTTCTAATGAAATTATTCATTTTTTATGACTATGTTATGGTTCTTGAGGATTTTTTATGGTTATGTTTGGGATGTATATCTACCTCTAATGAATTGTGTATGTGTAAGATGGAGGTTGGCCGTATGGTTACTCCAAGTGTAACTGTGATGGTTACATAGATTGTAAGGTATCTGTGAGGGTTACAAATTATAAGGTAGTCCGGAGGGTCACAAGATTATGTAAGCAATTACCCAAGATACCATTATGATTCAATTAATGTTATATAATTTTTTTGGAAATCTCATGGAAATTTCATGTTTCAAAAAGTAAGGTTATATTGAAAAGAATTATGTTTTTTTAAAATTATTTCATACATTACAAGTATTCAGGCACTAATGTTTTCTTTATTACTTTTTTTATCCTTTACTGAGCTTTTTGTGATCATCCAATATTTTTAAATTACTTCCATAGGTTGTAAGGATTTTTATGAAAATTAAGGAATCCGAGATAAATGTTATGAATATTTTTCAAAGAAAACATGTTTTATTTAAAAAGTCTTACATTATGGAAGGGATGGATACTATTTTTGTGGTATCTTTCCTATATGAATGTATAATTTTATGTATGTATTATATCACAATTCTATAAAACACAAAAATTGAAAAGATCCTCAATATTAAATGAAGTTTGTTCTTGACTAAAATTAAAGATTATGTAATGTAATAAGGTTGGGTCCTTATAATAGTGTTCTTCTAAAATCTTGTATTTTTACATTTATTTCCCTAAAGAAGATTTTTTTAAAATTTTTTATATCAAATACTAAGTTTAAAATAAGTTAGGGTACTTTTTATTCAATTATTTATCCATATCCCATGTTTCCTCCTGGTATTTATGGTTTTCCCACAGTACTTTTAGTAGGTGATTTTCCTTATTGCAAAGAGAGTTATCTCAACAATTCAAGATATTCACCAGATGCGCCTCAAAAGATTGATCATTTTTCATTTATACCACCTCAAAATTCAATAAATATGGGGGATTTAGTTTATAATTCTTAAATAGTAATACATAGAATACGTCGTTCACTTGAGAAAAGGTTGGTAAAGTGCTATTAGATAAGCCATGTCTCTAATATGATCAAGAATCTCAAAGGGGTCAATGTACCAGTGACTTGGATTTCCCTTCTTCCTTAATCTCATGACTCTTATCCATAGATATAGGTAGATAAACACTTTATATATCACCTCAATCTCAAGTTCTCATCAATGCATATCTCATATTTTGAATCGGAGTAGCTATGATGTTTCTCTAAAACATTTTTATCTTTTTTACCATTTCCAAAACAATTTCAGGTCCCCAAAGCATGGATTCACTAAATTAATACCAACACACATGTGTTTTAAATCTCACCCCATAATGGAATTCATAAGGATCTATTTGGATGTTTGAGCGGAATTTATTATTGTATGAAAACTCAAACAGATGAAGATTTTTTTCTCATCCTCATTTAAATCTCTTCAATTACACTCTCAAAATATCTTTCAATGCCTACATATTCTTATCCAATTGGACATTGTTTTGGCTGTGATAGGTTGTATTGAATTTTAACTCAGTATTTAGGGTATTTTAGATAGTTATATAGAGCATAGATATAAATATTAGATTTTGATTAAGATATATTCAATAATGGTGTTCCGTGAAGCCTCACCACTTCTTTGATATATGTCGTATCAAGTTGATCAGTTTAGAAGACATATATTATTGTAATAAAGTGAGTAGTATTTGTAAGATGATCCACAATAACATATATATCATTATTTCATCTTGATGTATTAATAATACTAGTGAAAAATCCCATGGTTAAGTTTTCCCATTTCTAGAAAGGTATGGGAAATTATTTCCACTACCACAAAATAGGGTTTCCATAGTGCCACCCTTTATCAGTGCTAAAAAAAGAACCGCTAAAGGCCTCCCTTTATCAGGGTTTTTCTAGCACTGTTAAAGGGGACCCCTTTATGAGTGATTTTTTAGTAGCACTGATAAAAGGGGGGCTTTATCAGTGATTTTTTTCTAGCACTGATTAAGTTTATATTTCAAAAAAAAATCATGAAGAATAATATATTGTTATATAAGTATATTTATCTTGATATTAATATAATAAATATTTTTTAAATATGTTTTAGATAAGTATAAATAGTATATAACATTTAATATATAAGAAATTTAATGAAAATGGATTTCAAATATTTTAAAAAACATTATTAACTAATAATTTTTTAATTATCATCGATTAATAATTATTTAATAACAATTTGAAGACCCAAAAAATCAAAAAAAAATCAATAAAATATCTAAAATAAGTTGAAAATGTAACTCAAACTTCAAACAACTTTAAATTTTGATCTGAGTGTCAATTTCAGATCTACAGCTTATCAAATTGAATCTTGCGATCAGATCTATGCGCTAGTGTCCCAAATAATCTTCTGCCACATTTTTAGAGGCCAAAAGGCCTAGAAGTCGTCCAAAACTGAGTTTTTAGTCAGGATACCCCGATTTTTTAACATTCAAATAGGTATATCTTTAAATCTCGGATGTACTCTAGGCATGTACCACATATAATATAGAAGATTGTTTCATTTTATTAGATTTGGATGGTTGTAGAGTTGATACAGACTTCTAGATAAGAAGTTATTGCCGTTTTAACATTCTATGGATTTTTATATACACATATATGTATTTATTTGTAAATATATATGTGTGTGTGTGTGTTGCATATATGTATGTATGTATTTATTTGTTTATTTATAAACACACACAAAATACATATTTTATAAATGTATTTAAAACCAATCTTATAAATATATATTAATATACAAATAAATATACAGATAAAACATTATAACTAAATATATATATATATATATATAAATATATATTAATATACGAATAAATAAATAAATATATATATACTAATATATGAGTAAATATATAAGTGTTAATATAACTAAATATATTTATATTAATATGAATCTATATTAATATATGAATAAATATAAATATATATTAATATACACATAAATATATATATATTAATATATTAATAAATATATATGTATTATTATAACTAAATATATTTATATTAATATGAATCTATATTAATATATGAATAAATATAACTATATATATGTAAATATATATAAATATATATTAATACACGAATATATATCAATATACGAATATATATATATATATATTAATATATGAATAAATATATATGTATTAATAGAACTAAATATATTTATTTTAATATGAATCTATATTAATATATGAACAAATATAACTATAACTATATATATATAATTAAATAGAGAAAAAAACTAAATAGATTAGTGGTAATGGTGCAGGCGTGCAAGGGGGGGTCTTGGGTTTGAGTTCGGGTGCAAGCAGGGAGGGGCATGTGGGCATGTGGGGGATACATGGGAAGAAAGTACACAAGAGAGTGGGAGGGGGTCTGCCTAGCATCGATAGGGGGTTAAGCGCTGTTAAAAGCTCCCCCAACATTATATATTCTTTTTAACTTTTTTTATTCTTTTACTTTAATCTGCACTTTTTTACCACTGAAAAAAGGGGTCTTTATTAGCGTTATTCTGAGCGATGATAAAAGGGACCCCCTTTATCTTAGCCTCAATTGACAATGGTTTTTATCACTGTTAATTCCATTTTCTAGTGCTGATAAAGTCCATATTTGTACTACTATTCATCATCCCTTGAGAATTCTTTTCATCCTCTACTAGATATCATACCATGAATTATTATTTTTGTTATACAATATCTTTTTTCATATTGTCCGACAAATAATTCCCTTGGATATACTGATATATGTTCATTCTCCTTAGGTGAATAGAGTAGTTCAAGCTATTTGTAACATTATTTAACTATTTTATTAATCTTTGGGTTTGATGGTACACAAATTCATGAACCAATTCATAAAACTCCTTATTCATCAATTATTAACACTAAGGATTTTACTTTTTTTAGCTTCCATAATCTTCTGTATTTCTACATTATCTCTTTGAGCATCCTTTATATTATCTAGATGGGATGGTTGAGAGATCATTTGAGAAAGGAATAATTAATTTATTTTCTTTATGATCCCCATTTCTATGCCCTTAAAGTCTAAAAATATTTCAACCTTCTCAATTATCATCATTGATAAGGTCTTAACATCTAGTTAATTTAGATCATTTTTTAATTTATTTTCATTCCTAGGATGGTAGTGAATTGAGTACTCACAATTATTAATCTATTCTAACCATCTTCTTTGGAACATATTTATATCTTTATATTTTAATATATAATTTATTCTCTCATGATACATATATATTTTAAACTTCTCCACATAAAGATAATACCACCATATTTTCAATTCAATGATCACTACTGCCAACTCCAAATCATGATAAATATTTATATTCATTAATATATTACCATCACGAGGCATTTCGTATCACTATATCATTTTATATTAGTAAAGAGCTGAATCCATTCTTATAATCCTCACTATACACTAAGAAAAGTACCCCCAATTGTGGATATTATAAGTATAGATACAGTGATAAGCATATTTTCCAATTTTTTAAATATCTCTTCACATTCACTAGTCAATAAAAATTTAACTCCCTTATAAGTTATCTTAGTTAGGGGGTTTTTAAAATGTGATGAATTTATCAAAATAATTTTTAATACCTATATAGTCCTTAGAAACTATGCACATATCTTACAGATGTTGATCTAGTCTAGTCCACAATTTTCTTTATCTTAGATGGGTCTATAGATATCCCTTTATTCATACAATTCCCCAAGAATGATATTTCATTCATCCAAAAATCAAATTTTTCTACCTTTCATATAACTTCTAATTTCACAAAGTCTTTAGCACAGTTTTCAAATTCTTATCATGGCCTTTATTAATTTTAGAGTATATCTGAATATCATATCTGAAGACTATTATAAATTTTTATAGTAATATCTAATGAATTTATTCATAAGGTCTAGACATATTTTTGGATCATTAGTGAGTCTAAATGGAATCACTATCAACTCATAGTGTTCATACCATGTTCAAAAGGTTTTTTTAGAATATCTTCATTCTTCACCACAAATTGGGGATATCCCGATTTAAGGTCAGCCTTAGTAAAATATTGGTCCCAACATAGTAGATCAAAAAAGTATTCTTTATGTGATAGGGAATATTTTTTCTTTATCATTATTTTTGTGAGTTCATGATAATTAATATAGAGGCATATTGAACCATCCTTATTCTTGAATAATAAGACCCCTTTACCCCACTTTGAAGCACTCAAGTGTATAAATTATCCAAATAGGGATGTATTTTCCTAGAAACCATTTAATTTATACATCACCAAAATTCTTGGATATTTTCTTTTATATAAAAATATCCTTAGTGTAATCACAAAGGTATTCTAGTCCTAATACAAAAAAATAACTATAGCATTCCTATAATAACAATATTAGTGACTCAAGCCCTCTTATACATATTATTACCTTATTTTAATATAAATCTCCATTAAAACAAAATAATGATTCCGAGGTCCAATGTATTTGAAAGATTAGGTACATTACACATCAACTAAAAAATAAAATTTTATTTTCTTTATTTCTATAATATGATCCTAAATCCCATTGAAATCATAAAACTACATTAGTTAACCTAGGGAATACATATACAAAACGACTAGGCTAAAAATTCTAGTAAAGGAATAAACCTGATAAGGAATCTTAATTTTTGAATCAAAGGCATAACATGATATTCTAAAAAGGGAAGAATTATGAGTAATAAAATGAGAGTATAATATTATCATGGAAGCACAGGAAATTTTTAAGCAACACAAATCATTACATAATCATAAGTTAATTCTAACTACCAAGACAACATCACATGGTGGATAGAGTCCCATCGTGGATTAGGTTTACTCCCTAATACCATACATGACATCTCATGAGACCTAATAATTATTCAATTCATTTGATATCTCTCTTTTAAAACCCTTAATAACAAGTTCATGATGATGTGTTCCACATAAGAAAATTAATTATAAGGCTAAATTTTTAAAATTATCCATGGAAATAAATGTGTTTTATAATCATTCCTCATATCATAATCAAAGTAAATTTCATAAATATTATAAAGAGAATAAATAATTTAATATTATATATGTTAATATTAGATTTCATAATCATAGTTATTGAAAAAATGTGTTCATTTGGTAATAAAAACTGTAAATGACTGTTACGTGAAATGATTAAGGAATAAAAATGTTTTCCTAAATCGAGTTTGACTTTAAAGAATAAATTTCATAAATGAATTTATGTAATGTATTACCCTATAAAAAGAAGGTATAATGATATGGGTATATATATAATAGATTAATATAAAAAATTTATAAGTAATACATAACCTAAAAGGGAGACAGAAAGTGAGTTTGAGAGATAATTATTATAAGCTGAAGAAAAAGGGTGGTTCAGAGCGATCACAAACCATAAGTATTGTCTTTCATTGTATGCATTGAAACCCCTATATAAATAATACTATTTTTTTATAAATATTTTATATAACTATAATAATATATATCATTAAATATATGATTTTATAATAACATATTACAACCAATTTATCAATAATTATTTATTAAAATAACTATTTTAGGTGATAGTTCCTTCGTTTGTTTTTTTCATGCGTGTTTTGGTTATAATGTTGTGATTTTTGAACATTGATAATTGTTACACTATCTATGGAATGTTAAACATGATAAAAATATCATATATATTTATTATATACATTTATAGTCACCTATAACAATATAGATAAAAAATAATTACACCATTCATGGAGATGGTGGTTCGTACGTATGCATGAACATTATTTCCATTTTTGAGGGACGTAATGAAACATAGTTAAATAATAATTCCCCTTTACAAAATCCAAATTATATCATAAATAACATATATATATATATTAACAAAATCCATCATTATTACCAACTGCAATAAGCGGTGATGGTAAATGAATTACATCGATGCATGAGACGATAGTCCGCTGAACACACAAACTAAAATTTTATTTACAATTTGATGGAAGTGGATATGAATTTATTTGATTAAATTAACTTTGTAAAATATAATTATATATAAGAGAGTTTTTTTTTCTATTTAATCATTTTTGAAGAATATTTAAAGGATGTAGAGGAAGAAATAAAACAAAAACATTCGGTCAAAGACTATACCTCTTCTTCAGACAACTTTTTCTTTACACCTTAAATCCACTAGGGTTGGAATTATTCCCAAGATTATACCTTAAGAATATGGGTAGGTATTTTAATAAGGTACTTGGGTAGGTATTGATCAAACTAAACAGATTCTTATGTGTGAATAAAATAGTATAGGAGGAGCCATTTTATAGGTGATAGGATGGGAACTCTAGGAATTGCTCAAAATGTTAAATTAATATAAATTCATTTTCATAAAAAATGTTTAAAACATGATATAAAATTAATATAGTGTTATAATAGGTTTAAATACAATAATTTAATAAAATTTTTAAATGTTTATACTTGTTTTTTACCCTTATCCCTTTTTTAACTCGCATTAACCCTTTTTGACGATTATCTTGATAATGAAGTTTTTTAATGATTATGTGTCAATAATGTTACTAAAAAATATTGGCCCATAAATGGACCATATTAAATATATATATATATATCAATAAATTTGTAGAATATAATATTTTTAGTTATTTTAAATCATTTAATGAATTATTTTTTGTTATGGAATATAAATAATTTCATTTTTGGTACTATTCATTTAATTTGACTTTAAAAAAACATGAAAACAATGTAATTTTAATATAATATATTAAAAAATCTCAAATATGTTATCATTATCAAATAAATTCATGTAACACATTAATTCACTCAAATTATATCACCTTTAACATTTTTAAAATCGTTTCATTTATTTTCTATTAATTGAATAAATAAAATGTCGGTGTTGGTTTAGCATTTAAGGTAATTATTTCATAACATCAAATTAAAAATTAATTACCATGACAAAATAATTATCTTCAAAATAAATATTTATAATTGAAAATCCGTTTTGTTTATCCCAGTCACAATTTTTTTTTAAATTAAAAGCATGAAAGTGTCATTTTTGACATTATATTTTACTTAAATACTATAAATTTAACAATTAAAGACATATGGAATGATGTTTACATGTTTTAAAAAATTTTATGGAAATGGAAAAACTTCACTCATGAAATAGAATAAATTCAAGTATTTTGGTCATTATTTCTTTCCTTGTCATATTATTTTTAAACTTAATTACATGATTCACCCTTACTATGGTGATTTTTTTACTATGGTTAATATTCATTATATAAGAAAAGGAATTATTTAACAAATTATAATTCCATAATTAAAAAATTAGAATTCATATCCCAATATTAAATTATTGAAGCGGTAGAAATCAATTTAAAATAAAAACACAAAATGCGGTGTATTTTGTTCTTTAGAAAAATACCTTCTAAGTTTAAAAATGTTTATATATCAAAGTAAAATGGTAAATTCCTTCCAAATACCATAATTGGAATATATTTAATCAAAATAAACTAATTAAATTTTAAAACTAATGTAAAATATAATTTTACAATGTAAATACTTGAAAATAAAATATAGTTTTGAATAATAATTTGTATTTTAACTATTCATTGAAAAAGTTATCATTTATGAAAATCACAAAATTTACAATAAGATACTTTTAATATTATGATTTCAAAAATAAAGTTAATTTTATAAAATAGAGTTTTTGAAAGTTCCAAAAATTAATTATAATATTTTATCATAAAAATAAATAAAATCATTTTTAAAGAAAACATATTTTTTTTGAAGAATAAAACGACTTTTCCAAAAATTGAGTTCTTATTTCATAAGAATTAATAAATAATTTTGTATTTAGTATTTAATTTAGGTGTTTATTTTATAATTTGGTTAATTCTATTTATATCCACCAATTTAATAGCTAGGTTATACTATAACAATATTTTATGGTTCGTTTAAGCTTGATATTGCATGTTGTAATCGTTATTGAATATAATTTTTTTCTTAAACACTCAGTGTGTTACAGGATTCAATGGTAGATCATGGGATTAATAATGTTGATGATGGAACCAAGAATCAGTACCTCTTCCCTTAGTCTCTACTATAGTGTTAAGAGTTTTGTTTGATCACTTATAGAGGTTCTAGAGCTTATGATGATAGTATATGGTGTTTTATGGCTTGATATAGAACTCTCATGAATTTCCTATAACCATCTATAGTGGATCATTGTGTTTTATGGTTATTTTTTGTGTTCAAAATTATTTAAAACCCCATGATCATCATAAGTAATATTAATTAAATGAAGTTTGTTTCATCACAGACACATGCTTTCATTAAGTTCTCAATTCGCTGCTTTTAAATTGTCTTGCATCAGAGTTGTGAGTGGGATGATTCTTGTTTATCATACAAGATATTTTATCAGGACTTTTTCCCATTTTTTGGTACTAAACAGAACTCAGACCCCCTTCTTATGTCTCCCAACACTATAACTCTTCTCCTTGTACTTGGCTTTGATCCTCTTCTACCGCCTATCATGTTCTACTCGATGATTGGTCTACTCCCTCAAGGAAGCTAGTCTAGTCTCTAATAAATGAATATAGGCTAGACATCATTTTTTATTTCAAATTATTGAATTAAACTTACAATGTTGGTGATTGTCTTCATAATCCCAACGATAAATGCTTAACCAACCAGTATTTATATTTACGAAGTACTAATAATCAAGTTTACATAGGATTAAAACATTTTTATATTCATAGAAATTCATAACTATGCACCGTTGAGTTCATTATTACACAACACCATCCTTTTCCAAAAACTCAAGCAGAGAAATCCATACAATACTTGTTTATATATTTCAATAATAAGTTAAAGAGACTCTTTAGAAAGGAAATTTTACTCTTCTAGTCCTCAAAAATCAATAAAACAAAAAATAAATGAATTGATTTTGTAAATAATTATAGAATTAAATAAAAATATTTAATTAATATTCAATTAATACATTTTGGAAATTTAACATAATATATTCCTATATACTAAATAAGTGATAATTAATATCAAAACATAAAGATGGATGGATTTGAATCACTAATATTTCAATAAAATTAATGATATAGGGAGATGTTTAAATTATACAATACTTAAACATTTCACTCTAGTTCAAAAATCTTATACTAAGGTTAATTTAGATTTCTATAGACATTAAAAACAACACTTTTCCATTCCAACATCTAAAGAAATATCAATCAACCAAAATGTATCATAATTCTCTCTTTCAACATAGAATCATAAAAGTCCAATCAATCTTTGTTTAATTATCATATGCATTTTGTAGTCAACTCCCTAAAAATATATCTATCTTCATTAATGGATTTCAAAATATATCATTTATTATCCTCAAAATCATGCATGATTTCCATAGGACTGATTCTTTCTTATAATATTTACTTCTCATGGTCATAAAAGTGTTTCAATCATGATTTCATTACCTATGTTTTTCAATATATAAATTATTTTAGTTTTAAATTTTTTAAAAATTTTGAATCTAATTGGGGTTGTTTAGGCTCTTAGTGAAAATAAATACATGTAAAAATAATTTAGACATAGTAATAATATGATCCCCACTCATCATTGAAGATTTTGACCTCAAAATACCTCTTTATTTGTGACCACCGGGTCCTGGTGACAGCACAAACACCCCGCCTTAACAAGGCCATCGGGTCCTGGCCTACCAGGTACCACCAGTTGTCCCGATGACACGTGGGGCCCACCCCATGGTCCACCCACGTGCCCGAACGGGTTATCTGACTAATGATTTTTCCATAGGCCAACACATGTCCTTTCTAGTGTGCTCTGTCCTCACTAACACACACCCTGAGAAACTTCCCAGAAGGTCACCAATCATGATTACTACTCCAGGCCAATCACGCTTAACTATGGAGTTGTAATCAGGTAGGCTCCCGAAAAGGAAGGTTCACCTTGTTGACATGAGTCATATCACTTATTCATTAAACCCTTTATCATTTGGGGATATTACAATCACCCCCCCTTTAGAGCACAATGTCCTCGTTGTAGGCCCTACATAACAACCCAGGCAGTGCAGCACACTTAAGGCTTGGTACCACCTCTGATACCAAATGTGACAACTGGATCCTGGTGACAGCATAGACACCCCGCCTTAACAAGGCCGTCGGGTCCTGGCCTACCAGGTACCACCAGTTTCCCTGCAGACACGTGTGGCCCACCCCAGGGTCCACCCAAGTGCCCGAACGGGTTGTCTGACTAATGATTTTTCCCACAGGCCAACACATGTCCTTTGGAGTGTTCTTTTTCCTCACTCACACACACCCTAGGAAACTTACTAGAAGGTCACCCATCCTGAACACTACTCCCGGCCAAGCACGCTTAATTGTGGAGTTCTAATCAGGTAGGCTCCCGAAAAGGAAGGTTCACCTTGTTGACATAAGTCATATCAATTAGTCATTTAACCCTTTATCATGTCGTCGGGTCCGGGCCTACCAACTACCACCAGTTGCCCCACAGACACATGGGGCCCACCCCAGGGTCCACCCACATGCCCGAACGGGTTATCTAACTAATGATTTTTCACACAGGCCAACACATGTCCTTTCCAATGTTCTTTATCCTCACTCACACACACCTTGGGAAACTTCCCAGAAGGTCACCCATTCTAATCACTACTCCAGGCCAAGAACGCTTAACTGTGGAGTTCTAATCAAGAAGGCTCTCGAAAAAGAAGGTGCACCTTGTTGACATGAGTCATATCATTTAGTCATTTAACCCTTTATTATTTGGGGATGTTGCAATCACCCCCCCCCCCCTTTAGTGCACAATGTCCTCATTGTGGGCCCTACATATCAGCCCAGGTAGTGCAGCGCACTTAAGGCTGGGTACCACCTCTGATACCAATTTGTCACGACCCGTCCTCAGGACCCGTGCCATGACTACCCCAAGCCCGCCTTCCATAGGCCAGGGGCGGGCGACAAGCACCAAATGCGTAAATCCCGATAAAAAGGGAAGGCATTGCCTTTATAAATTAAACAAACACCACATAGTAAGCAAAATGAAGTAAACACTAAGTAAAATGGGTACAACTGTAAGTGATGGAAAGTAAATGGGCCAGAATTCAAACCCAACTGAACTAAAGTGCAACTGAAAAGATAGTACAGCAACTGAAAATTAAAGCAGCAACGTTGAGCCGTCCACTGGAAATCCCACCTGAAGGGTGAGTACAGATAGCCTCCTCATCTCCTCGGGTCCAGCCGTCCGCTCCGTGTACGTCTCTCCCAGTGGTCCGCCTCTAGGTACCGACTTGCTTTATAAGCCTCAACCACGATCAGCGATGTCCATCATCTGCATCCAACACAACGTAGTGAAGGCATATCCCATGCAGGGGTGAGTATACGCTACTTAGTAGGGACCCCGAGACCCCTCGAAGGTCTCCAATAATCCACAAAAGATAATCCACAAAGGAAAGATACAACCACAAAGTAACAACCAACTCTACTTAGGTATATGTCCATACATATACCTAAGTCATCAATTCCAGTTCGGCTCCAACATCTGATCCCATGTTCGATCTAGTCCACACAGAATAGCACAATCCATTCCACATAGGATAACAATTCAATCATATCGAAGATATTGATTGAATAGTCAAGACTCAGCTCACATAGGTATACTTATTTGTAAGATGATAGAGATGATCAGATGTAGCCACTGATTCATCTGAGCTGTCGGACCCACGTAGGATACAAGACCAGCTAAGCTGTCAGACCCACCAAGGATACAAAACCAGCTAATCTGCCGGACCCATGTAGGATACAGGTACAGAGTCAAATACTGCCAGACCCACATAGGATACAAGAACAGTAGTACTTCCAGACCCACATAGGATACAAGAACAGTAGTCATCGTCGTCGAACCCACGGAGGATTTCAGTACGGTCGTCATCGCAGTCGAACCCACGGAGGATCCCAATACAGTCGTCATCGTCGTCGCAGTTGCAGCCAGCTCTAGGGTTCACACACACAGCATGCTCGATTCTGGGAGGGTCCATTTCATGAGCCAAGGGGGTCGATACATCAACTGACACATAGTCCGGAGTTGATGTACCCCAAAGTTCCGTCTCGACAAAAGGAACTCAACGTGACAGACGGCGCGTCAATCAGACGCCCGGTCTGAGAGTTATTAGCCTTTTTGTTCCAGGGCCCGGTTGGTTTTTAAGTCAAAACCAACCCGACTATACTCCAACTGCGTTCAAACCTCAAGAAAAGTAATCCAAAAGGTCCGTCTCACTAAGAGGAATCCAAAAAAGTCGACGACACGTCAATCGGATGTCCGGAGCTAAAGTTATAGGTGTTTCCGCTCCAAGGGCCCAGTTGGTTTCATGTTCGAACCAACCCGGTTGTACCCAAAGATCTCAGAAACCTTGCATATAATATACCAAAAAGACCGCCTCGATCCATGGATAGCATCACAACTGACGGTGCATCAATAGTAGGTCCATAGCCCATGTTATGGACATTTGAACGAACCTGCCTGATTTTAGGGGGGTTTGGTCCGGGACCGAACCACCCCAGAACCCCCTGGGTCGGCCCGAACTGGGTCGACCCGAACCGGGTCCATCCCATCAGGGCGCGGATTGGCCCGGCCCGGCATGGCGTGAGCGCCACACGCCGCGTGAGCGCGGAAGGGGGGGAACCGCCACCCCCTTCGAGCCGGACGGCGGACCCGCGGGGGGGGGGGGGGGCACCCTAGTGTGTTGACCAGGGCTTCAAAACCCTAGTTTTATGGATCTGGCCGGCCGTAACGGCCGGCTAGTGTGCCACGCAGGACCAGCCAGTCCCGTCTCCTGAGCACTGGCCACCCTCCCCTGCTCCGCCGCTTCCATAGGCCGCAGCCTTGGTCCGACCGGTGCAGCAAGATGGCGTCGTGCCCCTCCGCCGCGGCCCCGCTCCGACCGCGGCCTCTTTCTGACTCAAAGGCGCGGCGCGACAGCGCCACGCTTCTTCGCCACATTCCTACTTGTTTCTTCGTGGTGTCGTTGCATCACGCCACCTTCGTTCGAGCCGCAACGAATACAACAAAAAATGGGGAGGAAGATCGGCCGTGTTCGGGCGGTCCAACCTCCTCCCATTAAATTGATAACAGGCGGCCCAAATATTTAATGAAGAACAGAAAGAATAATCACTTCGTAAAAATACACCCCTACCTCAAGAAGTTATCATACAAGGATCGTCATGGAAAAATGGAATTGCAAGGGTGGTTCGAAGACGGTGTTGGCATGCGTCCAAGAAAAGGATGTCGTCTCACACTGGCTGCAGAGAA
Organism: Viscum album; assembly: GCA_963277665.1. NCBI lineage: Eukaryota > Viridiplantae > Streptophyta > Magnoliopsida > Santalales > Viscaceae > Viscum > Viscum album. The sequence continues at coordinate 594,238,022 of OY728134.1, read as the reverse complement.
GGGAGAGATCGACACGTCGTCTCTCCTTGTTACTCTGGCGTTCTTCGCGTTCTTCAACGAGGAAGAAGACGTTCTTCAAGGCTCATGTATTTTCTCCCCAATCCTACTCACACAACAATTCAGCAATAATAAAATAAGGCTTCCCTTATTTTATTACTCATGCCAACCTTTTCCAAATTCAAAATGAATTCACTGATTTAATTAACGTGTGTTGTCAAATTAATGAGGCGTTTTATTGGCATGTAATTTAATGTGGAGGAGATACAATATAATTTCTATAGGGGAAATAAATGGGGTGTTTAATGGGGTGTTAGGAATTTTAAAGAGGTGGGGGCTCGTGTGGGCCCCACCCCAACTTCCTCACATCTTCCCTCCCATAACACTTAAACCACCATCAAAGAAATAAAAATAAAATTGTAAAACAATTTTTCTTTTTATTCCAGACATTTTTAACATCTCCTCCTAAGAAAACGCAACCCAGAAAAAGGTTATCTTAAGCAAATACTGGCGCTGCGGTTCCATCGGTGCCCTTAGATTTCGATTTCGAGCACTGGTTCAAAATTTAGAAAAACCCACTCGTTCGTTCACTGAACGTACCCGAGATAAACTTAGGTAATTAATTCCAAGCACACCGGGCCTCGGAATCAGGTGCCATTAGAGGCAGCGTACTCATAAAATCCAAAAGAAATTAAAAAAATAGATTTTCATTGAAATTTACAGGTCTTTACATTACTCCCACCTTAGGGCTTTACATCCCCATAATGATACATAACAAACTAGGTAAATAAAAGAGGGGACTGTTCACGCATCTAAGCCTCCTGCTCCCAAGTGCTCTCCTGGAGGTTCCCATTCTACCACCTGATGCGCACTAGAGGAATTGACCACCCACGTGTGACCCACTCCTGTCAATCCTTGATCTCCACCGGGACCTCCGCAAAAGTCTCCCCATCGTCAATTTCCAGCTCCCCATGGTTGATGTTATGCGTCGGGTCGTGCACGTATCTCCTCAGCTAAGATACGTGGAAGACGCCGTGCACCCGGTGCAACTGAGGTGGTAGAGTCCGACGATAATCCACCTTGACTATCCTGCTGAGAACATGGAATGGTCCGATGAAGTGAGGAGATAACTTTCCACCCCAGCCAAATCTCCGTAATCCACATTGAGGTGACACCCGCAAGAAGACGTTGTCGCAATCCTCAAACTCTAGTGGTCTCCGCCTCCTGTCAGCATAAGACTTCTGTCGACTCTGAGCTGTCCTCATCTGCTCCTGGATGACATGGACCTTCTCTATCATGGCCTGGACCATCTCCGGTCCCACAAGTGCTGACTCCCCAGGGTCTATCCAGCACAGAGGTGATCTTCAAGGACGGCCGTACAATGCCTCATATGGTTCCATCCCGATGGTGGCGTGGTAGCTGTTGTTGTACGCAAACTCCACCAAGGGTAGGTGATCCTCCCTGCTGCGACCAAAGTCAAGGACATATGCATGAAGCATCTCCTTGAGAGTCTGAATGGTCCTCTCCATCTGACCATCCGTATGAGGGTTAAAGGCGGTGATCAGACGTAGCTGCATCTCGAATGCCTCCTGCAACCCCTTCCAAAGCCGGGAAGTAAAGAAAGCATCTCGATCGGAGACGATAGATGATGGAACACCGTGAATCCGTTTGATCTCCTGAACGTAGAGGCATCCCATTCTCTCTACTGAGCCCTACTCTCTGATGGGTAAGAAGTGGGCCGACTTGGTGAGTCGGTCGACAATTACCCAATGGAGTCGTGACCTCTGGATGTGCGTTGAAGTCCAGTCACGAAATCCATTGATATACCATCCCACTTCCACTCCGGGACCTCCAAGGGTTGTACCAAGCCTGCTGGTACCTGTTGCTCCGCCTTCACCTGTTGGCAGGTGAGGCATCGAGAAACGAACTCTATTAAAACCTTCTTTGTACCCGGCCACCAGTGCTGTCGTCTGAGATCCTGGTACATCTTCGCTACCCCTGGATGTACCGATAAAGGGGAAGTGTGAAACTCTATAAAAAATCATCCTATAAAGCCGATGGTACCATGGTACATCCTCTAAAAAGGACGTTGTGCTCTCCTCCTATAGATAATCTATTAGGTGCATGTCCTGAGGATATCTGTGCACGCTGCATTTCATAGTCAACGTCTCCATGATGTGCCTCTCTGACCCGCTGTAGTAGTGGAGGGGTGACTATGAGTGATTGCAGAAAGGTTTCTCCATCTCTATCCACGAAGGATATCTGCAAAGCGGCTAACTGCTCTGTCTTCTCCCCAATTAGCTGAATGCCATTCCTCCTGCTGAGAGCATCAGCTACTAAGTTCCCCTTTCTAGGAGTATAGACTATCTCAAATTCATAGTCCTGGAGGAACTAGAGTCATCGCCGTTGTCTCAGGTTCAGGTCCTTCTATGAGAAGATGTACCTAAGACTCTGGTGATAAGAGTGGACTGTAAAGCGCTTGCACCTCAGATAGTGTCACCACATCTTTAGAGAAAAGACCACTACTGCTAACTCCAGGTCATGGGTAGCATAGTTCTGCTCGTGCTGCCTCAATTGTCGTGGTCCATAGGCGATCACTGACTGCTCTTATATCAGGACACACCCAAGTCTGGTCCCTGATGCATCGCAGTAGACTACGTACCCTACTCCCTCCTCGGGTAGCCTCAAGATAGGTGCACTAGTCAATCTCTGCCTTAGCTCCTGGAAGCTCTGTTGACATCTATCTGACCACAAGAAGGGTTTCCCCTTCTTCATCAATGCTGAAAGTGGTTCCACAACTCTGGAAAGGTCTGGAACAAATATCCGGTAGTACCCAGCTAGCCCCAAGAAACTCCGCACCTTCGTCACTCTCCGGGGTGGCTCCCAAGCTAGCACTGCCTCGATATTCACAGGATCCACTGCAACTCCCATCTCAGAGATGACGTGTCCTAAGAAGTAGACCTCACGTAACTAGAAATGACACTTTGAGAGCTTACCATAAAGTTGATGCTCTCTGAGTGTGTCCAGTACAACCCGCAAGTGGTAGGCATGCTCCTCCTCAGTGGTCGAGTATATCAATATCTCGTTGATGAAGACCATGACAAATCGATCGAGGTAAGGCTGAAAGATCCTGTTCATGAGACTCATGAACACTGCTGGAGCATTGGTTACGTCGAAAGGCATAACCAAGGACTCGTAGTGGCTATAACGACATCTGAAGGCCGCTTTCTGCACATCCTTATCCCGAACTCTGAGCTAATGATAGCCTGACCTGAGGTCTATCTTCGAGAACCACCGTGCTCCCTTGAGATGATCGAAGAGGTCGTCAATCCTCAGTAGCATATACTTGTTCCTCACGGTCACCTGGTTTAGGCGACGATAATAAACACATAGTCGCAATCTCTCATCAACCTTCTTGGCGAACAAAATCGGGGAAGCCCAGGGTGAAACACCCCGTCGGATGAATCACTCTCCCTACAAGTCCTCCAACTGTACTTGTAGCTCTTGAAACTAAGCGGGAGCCATCCGATATGCTAGAGTGGATATCAGGGCTTTCTCGGGGTACATGTCAATATAAAAGTCTACCTCTCTGTGAGGAGGTAGTCCAGGAACATCAACTGCTCCTAGGATGAGGCTAGCCAACTGATTAGTGATCGTCTGTCCTCTCCTCTGCGTAAGTCCATCCTGCACTGCAAAGGCTCCCTTCTCGCCAGTGAAGGTGAACCTACTCCCATCGGTGCGAACACATCACACCATGTGACTAATACATTCAATCGGAGTATGGACTGTAGATAACCAATCCATGCCCAATATGACGTCGTAAGACCTCGACGCCGCTACAAGAAGATCACAGCCGAAGCTATCGCCTCCTAGAGTAAGCTCACACTGCCAGTACTAGTGCATAATCGTCGAGTTTGCTTCCATAGGAGTCTCTAGAGGTAAGGATCGAGCCAACGGCTCCCTCAGAATCTATGAGCACCAAACAAGGGCATCAGCAATTAACGAATCACTAGCTCCTGTGTCTATAAGAACTGCAGAAACGGTGGAGTAGACACAGATAGTACCTCGAATCATCTCTAGCGCACCATGGTTGTAGGCCTCCGCTGCTTGAAGTTGAGCCTGCCTCTGTCCGTCAGCTCCCTATGGTTGGGGTGGACCCCCTGGTGGTGGTGGTGGCAGAGCCTCAAAGAATCACCCACCACCTACTGCTCGGCCAACTCCTCTGCCTCATCCGCCTGCTCCATGCAGATTGCCACGTTTGACCCTCTGCCTATGCCTGGGTGGTCCCTCAACCGTCTGTGGCTCCTCTGCATGGTGGGTCAGGCAGTCAGGAGCCATGTGGCCCTGCCCGCCGCATGCGTAGCACTGTCTTCTCCTCGGAAGGTTGGATCTGCACCGTGTGCCCCGCACCGCTGAGCCAGTGTCATGTGGTCGTCCGCCTGATGGTCTGGTCTTCCTGGACCCCCGTGACATCCGTCGACTGCCATCTGTAGAAGACTCAGCTATATGTCGCCCTACGGTAGGTCTCGCTACTGGTGTAGGCTCAGTAAGAAAGCTCTCTTCGATAAGGGATCGCTCCAGTACTCCTTCCTGCATCAGAATGCTGAGGGAGATCATCGATGCCCTGATCTAATGCCTCAATCTCTACTCGATGTTCCAGGCCTGGAAGAGTGGGACCCATACCATGTCCATGGAATAACACTAGAGATCGATAAATCCCGCCGAGTACTGGGCTACCGTCATGCTGCCCTACCACTGCTGTAGTAGCTCCTGATTGTGCACCGCACGGGGGGTGGCTGGGAAGAAGTCTGAGAGAAAGAGGCTCTCAAAGTCCGACCAAAGGAGAGATGTCTCATCGTGCACCTAGAGCATCAGTCTCCACCATCTTCTTGTCGCCGCGTGCAGGAGACTCGCTGCAAGGATCACCGTGATGTCAGCTGGTGTCCCCACTAACATGAAAACTCCTACAACAGCCTCCAGCCAATCCTCGGAAGCCTGAGGGTCTATCTCCCTACAGAACATGGGCGGTATCTGATGCTGAAACTCGTGCAGTGCACTAAGGCGACGTGCACTCTCAGCGGTTGGGGCTGGTGGCATCGTTGGCTCTGCGGGTAGAGGTACCGCCGGTGCATCCGCTGAAAAAGGGCCATGTACTGAGGCCTCGTCGCTCGGTGGGCTGTCGTCTCTCACAAAGCTCTGAACCTTAGCTAGCTGTCGTCGTGGGGCCATCCTGAAAAGAAACAGGTGCGCCATGATCAATACGGTATACCTAGTAAGGTGACACAAAGTAATCAGAAAGAAAAATTTTGAAACACACATGCAATCAATATTTTTGTGCACTGAGTCAGAAATCAGAAGTCAGGGTTCTGGTGTATAGATACGTCGGCCGCCACACCAACACTGGACTCCCTGGACTGATAACCACACTCAACACCATTAACACTATTGCTTCACATAGAAGAAAGATCAGAGTCCTGAGTTATGCGGTAGAACCAAACTCCTCTGATAACAATTAATGTGACAACTGGGTCCTCGTGATAGCACAGACACCCCGCCTTAACAAGGTCATCGGGTCCTAGCCTACCAGGTACCACCAGTTGCCCCGCAGAAAAGTGGGGCCCACCCCAGTGTCCACCCATGTGCTCGAATGGGTTATCTGGCTAATGATTTTTCCCACAGGCCAACACATGTCCTTTCTAGTGTACTTTGTCGTCACTCACACACACCTTGGGAAACTTCCCAGAAGGTCACCAATCAATGTTTTTTTGAACTGAGTCGGAAATCAGAAGTTAGGGTTTTGGTGTATGGATACGTCGGCCGCCGCACCAACACTGGACTCCCTGGACTGATAACCACACTCAATACGTTTAACATTATTGCTTCACACAGAAGAAAGATCAGAGTCCTGAGTTATGCGGTAGAACCGAACTCCTCTAAAACCAATTAATGTGACATCCGGGTCCTAGTGATAGCACAGACACCCCGCCTTAAGATGGTCTTCGGGTCCTGGCCTACCAGGTACCACCAGTTGCCCCGCAGACACGTGGGGCCCACCCCAGGGTCCACCCATGTTCCCGAACGGGTTATCTGGACTCCTTGGACTGATAACCACACTCAATACCTTTAACACTATTACTTCACACTGAAGAAAGATCAGAGTCCTGAGTTTTGCGGTAGAACTGAACTCTCTGATACCAATTAATGTGACAACCGGGTCCTCGTGATAGCACAGACACCCCGCCTTAACAAGGTCGTCGGGTCCTGGCCTACCAGGTACCACCAGTTGCCTCGCAGACATGTGGGGCCCACCCCAGGGTCCTCCCATGTGCCCGAACGGGTTATCTGACTAATGATTTTTCCCACAGGCCAACACATGTCCTTTCCAGTGTACTTTTTCCTCACTCACCCACACCTTGGGAAACTTCCCAGAAGGTCACCAATCAATGTTTTTTTTGCACTGAGTCGGAAATTAGAAGTCAGGGTCCTGGTGTATGGATACGTCGGCGGCCGCACCAACACTAGACTCCCTGGACTGATAACCACACTCAATACCTTTAACACTATTGCTTCACATAGAAGAAAGATCAAAGTCCTGAGTTTTGTGGTAGAACTGAACTCCTATGATACCAATTAATGTGAAAAACTGGTCCTCATGATAGCACAGACACCCCGCCTTAACAAGGTCGTCAGGTCCTGGCCTACCAGGTACCACCAGTTGCCCTAAAGACACATGGGGCCCACCCAAGGGTCCACCCATGTGTCCGAACGGGTTATCTGACTAATGATTTTTCCCACAGGCCAACAGATGTCCTTTCCAGTGTACTTTGTCCTCACTCACACACACCTTGGGAAACTTCCAACAAGGTCACCAATCAATGTTTTTTTCCACTGAGTTGGAAATCAGAATTCAGGGTCCTGGTGTATGGATACGTCGGCCGCCGCACCAACACTGGACTCCCTGGACTGATAACCACACTCAATACCTTTAACAATATTGCTTCACCCAGAAGAAAGATCAGAGTCCTAAGTTCTGCGGTAGAACCGAACTCCTCTGATACCAATTAATGTGACAACTGGGTCCTGGTGATAGCGCAGACACCCCGCCTTAACAAGGTCGTCGATTCCTGGCCGACCAGGTACCACCAGTTGCCCCGCAGACATGTGGGGCCCACCCCAGGGTCCACCCATGTGCCCGAACAGGTTATCTGACTAATGATTTTTCCCACAGGCCAACACATGTCCTTTCCAGTGTACTTTGTCCTTACTCACACACACCTTGGGAATCTTCCAAGAAGGTCACCAATCAATGTTTTTTGCACTGAGTCGGAAATCAAAAGTCAAGGACCAAGTGTATGGATACGTCGGCCGCCGCACAAACACTGGACTCCCTGGACTGATAACCACACTCAATACCTTTAACACTATTGCTTCACCCAGAAGAAAGATCAGAGTCGTAAGTTCTGTGGTAGAACCGAACTCCTCTGATACCAATGAATGTGACAACTGGGTCCTGGTGATAGCACAGACCCCCTGCCGTAACAAGGTCGTCGAGTCATGGCCTACCAGGTACCACCAGTTGCCCCGCAGACATGTGGGGCCTACCCCAGGGTCCACCCATGTGCCCGAACGGGTTATCTGACTAATGATTTTTCCCACAGGCCAACACATGTCTTTTCGAGTGTACTTTGTCCTCACTCACACACACCCTGGGAAACTTCCCAGAAGGTCACCCATCCTGATCACTACTCTAGGCCAAGCACGCTTAATGGTGGAGTTCTAATCAGGTAGGCTCCCGGAAAGGAAGGTGCACCTTGTTGAAATGAGTCATATCATTTAGTCATTTAAGCCTTTATCATTTGGGAAGTTACAATCACCCCCCTTTAGAACACAACGTCCTCATTGTGAGCCCTACATATCAACCCAGGCAGTGCAGCACACTTAAGGCTGGGTACCACCTCTGATACCAAATGTGACAACCGGGTCCTAGTGACAGCACATACAGCCCGCCTTAACAAGGCTGTCGGGTCATGTCCTACCAGGTACCACCATTTGCCCCTCAGACACGTGGGGCCCACCCTAGGGTCCACCCATGTGCCCGAACAGTTTATCCGACTAATGATTTTTCCCACAGGCCAACACATGTCCTTTCCAGTGTGATTTGTCCTCACTCACACACACCCTAGGAAACTTCCCAGAAGGTCACCCAGCCTGACCACTACTCCAGGTCAATCACGCGTAACCGTGGAGTTCTAATCAAGTAGCCTCCCGAAAAGGAATGTGCACATTGTTGAAATGAGTCATATCATTTAGTCATTTAACCCTTTATTATTTGAGGATGTTACATTATTTTCTTTTTTAGTACACACATAAATATTTTCTCATCAATAATGATTTATGTTATCTTTATCCCCTTTGTAGCAGTATCTATAATATTTTGAAATATGAACTTCTTGAGAAAATATTTTTTGGGGGGGAAAGAGAGGTATTTTAGGTTTAAATAGTGGTAAACTCCCATTATGAGTTTTGAATGTAATTTTTTATTATCCTTTCATCTTTAAATAATGTATTATCTTCCAAAACAACAGAAATAGTAAGATACATCACCCAAAAAATAGTTTTAATGGATTTTTTTAAAACAATATAATTAATCATATCTCCTCAACTCCCCCGTACTTATGTAAAAACATAATCATGAGATTAATTAAAATTTAAGTTGGAAAGGGATAAATGGATTGTAATATAGCTTCCTAATAGGGTATTTCATGGATATTAGGTGATTAATAATAAATTAGATTTAATTGGATGCGTGAAATATAAGTTCAATTGGAAAATGAGATTTTAAAAGGCGCCTTAATCATAATTTACATAATTCATGATATTTAATTAATTTGAATAAGTTAAAATATATAGTTATAGATTTGACAACATGCATCAAGACACTCATCAAAAATTGAAATGTAAAGTAGATGTTAAAAATGTTTATATGACTCTTAGGTTAGGAAAAATAATACATTGGACAACACCTTTTCACATGAGTTTATATTTTTATCAAACATAATTAAATAATAAGATTAGAAATTAAAAATTAGATTCCATTTCAAGAGTCATTAAAAACCCTAGAAATTATAATCAATCTTTTTTTAACACACCATAATGGTCTTATAGTTTCCCAAAGTATTCAATGAATCTAAAAATATCCTAAAACAATATAAAAATTAAAAACAAAAAATTAAGATATAACTAAATAGACTAGTGGTTTTCTCCCCCTCCACATACACTATTAATATCCTCGTTTTTGTAAAAAATTAGTTATAGTAGCTTTGAACACATAATTTAATAGGGTATAAAATAAAATAAATTATAAATAAGTTATAAAAATGTACCTATTAAAAGTAAAATATATGATTTGATATAATAAATTCTACCCACTGAAAACTAACATGTAAATGAAAGTAATAAAACATAACAAGCTTATTTAAATAAAAATAATAGAAATTAAATTGAAAGTAAAAGAAAAAAAACTACTTTTTAACCCTTATGTGGGAACAGGGTTTTGACTACCACTAGAAAAAGGTACTGGTGGTTATCCAAAATCTAATGGTGGGTATGGTTTATTTGAAATAAACCTACACATGTTGTTTCATGCAGTATACATTCCTTTAAAAGGTCTAGTATGATCCCAGAAAATAGACTAGATAAAATCTATCTACTTCGCTATACGACATAACATTCATAGTGGGGTAAGAAAAAGAATGGGTCCTCCACTTTTACTTTACACACAACTTCGTTGGACACTTCTTAAACATATAAGGTTTGTTCATAGAGTGCTATATTAAAATTAATATAGAGAGAATCATATAAAAGATTAATTTTAATGAAATGAAAACAAGATGAATTAATATCAAAATACCCCAACCCTCTAATTAGAAATCGTGGGACACAATTTTTTCAATAAAATACACTATAAATTAATAATCTACTCTCCCAAGAAGATTATCAATTAGTTGAGGGATCTTCAAGTATTCATCATCAAGTAAAAATTATTCTTTATCATTATCTTCCAGGGTAATCCATGTGTTTTTTGATTATAAGTTCCAATAAAGGAAGCTAATTATTACTTTAGTTTATATTAAATTAATAATAAATGAGTATGAGGAAATATTATATACCTATGCTGTCTCAGATTCATGTTCTTCTTCATTTCTCACAGACTTTATATTTTTGTTGCATTGGATGTAGGAATCTTGTAAATATACTTCATATTTTCACCCAATTCAACCACTTTAGTGGTGAATTCTTTAAATGAAAAAAATATACAATGTGGTGCTAGTTATACTTATTTTAAGGAGGAAGAATAATGCTATAGGTTAACTTCTAAAATGTTTTTTCAGAATTCATCTAATTTTTTTTGATTACCCATAAATGTGTTAGTGGTAAAGTTTTCTTCAAAAAATCTTCTATAAAGGTATGACTATGGTTAGATAATAGTAATTCTTCAATTAATTCATTTTTCCCCAAAAGTTTCTTCATTTCTAAAATTGAATGTGGGGTATCTTCTACCACTATTTATTGTTCTTGTTTCTCCTATTTCTTATCATTGGATGCAATGAAATATTTGGTTAAAAAACATCCATTAGTTCCTCGCCTATGGTCTTTCTTCTCTAATTTCTCGAAACTAAGATTATACTTCATAAAAAAATATTTTTATTATTACAATTAAAACAAATATTAGTTATCCCATGTGTAATAATATAAATTTCATTAAGTCATGGAAATAATTTTTCTATATAAATTTTACAAAAAAATTAAATTATTTAAAATTTATGAATGATGTATAAAGTAATTTACTAGGTTGGATCCACATAAAAAGATCCAAATTTTAAAACTCCTATCATGGGGTGGTAAAAATTATTGTTTATATTTTACTAAAAAGCAATAATAGTTGACCATAGTAATCTCTCTAGAGGATATTTTACAGTTAATCACTCACTATCCTAACCACTAATAAATTTCTTGGTATTTTATATGTTTTATAAAAGTAATGAAAACATATTGAGTTTGAATATGTAGAAAAACATTAAATAATATGAACGAAATTAAACCCAAAATGATGATTAAGAAAAATAACATGGTTATAAGGCTAGTTACTCAGGCTCCTTCATTATCCACTTTATGTGCATAAGTTCTATTTTTTATTCTATCACATCATACATGACCTATTATCCAATAATTTGAGTTTGAAAGTTATCATTACAAGGAGATATCATTGACACACCAATCCTTGCCTCCTTCAATAGTCAAAAATCATGAAAACACCTCAATCATGACCGTCACACCTTCCATGTCTTGGATCCATCATATGTTGTTTCATACCTAAAACATACTAAACTATGTCATATAAATATCACTTTTGAGATGAAGTATGGATTGAATATTTTGTATGAAATAGAATAAAAAAATTAATAATATTTTATAATGTTGGGGTAATCAATGAATTGACCCTTAATAAATCCACACCCGTATTATAAAAAGAAAATAGTATTAAAGAATTTAAGAACATGAATTCAGGAAATAATGAGAAAACCTCCCCCTAACATTATACCTCTAGTTATTCATTACCCATCATGAGTTTAAGGGATAATAGTAATATATATAGGGGTATATTTAATAAAAATAAATATAAGAGGATAAATATTGTATAAAAGTAAAATAAAATACAAAAGAAATTTTTACTAAAATTTTATTCTAGATAAACTCCAACTAGTGAATCCCTTCAGAAACAACAACATCTTCTTTTTTATAAGTATCAAAATATTCTCCTAGAGGTATGTACTTTCCTTGTAAAAAATTTAATTGGTGCACATATCTCATGGTTGTAAAACTCATATTTTACCTTCATAAAATTGTTTAATTTTTTTAATTTTTAATTTCCCCCTAACTATATATTCAAATTGAAACATGTACATGTTTCTAAACACTATACATGGATACATTAAAACTTTAGAAACATGGAAAGTATTTATTTCTATCATTATATAGGCTTCATCGAGTAAAAAATCATGCATTCGTGGAAGTCATGGGATTCATAGTACTTCATTAAGGCATGGATCATTCTATTTATTAGCCTCAATAGTGGATCTCCACATCAATATTAATAGTGATAATAATAATATTCACCATTAATTCCCTTACTCTTCACAATGGTGTTAGGAGTCATGTTTATGATCATGGTGCTTCCATAAGTTAAATTAAGTTCCTAACACTTTTTAGATCAAGATAAAGATCACATGGATTCCTCGCAACCATCCATGGAAGATATTGGTAAGGTATTGTGAGACAAAATACTCAACAGGAATGTGAAATACTAGTGCATTATAAGGAATATGATTCCAATTGTAGAATTTCACTTCACAGATGTGTGCATCATTTATGTATATAGTTCCCACTTAAATTTTTTCAAATGTCAAAGTTTTGAATGGGGTGAATCTTATATATGTTGGGTGAAATCTCAATCCCACATTGGTTTCCACAATAAATAGTGGAAGAATTATAATATCTTATGCGATACTCTAATTATCACTAATTGTTTTTTTCGATGGAAGCTCGTAAGGGATTATGCGTTGATCTCAGAATGTCTGGGTTGGAGGAATTGAATCTTGACAAGTGGTATGAGATCCAGGTATATCCCAATGCGTGTTAGAGATGTTTTTTCCTTAAAATATTTTAAAATTGATAATAGTGTCTCAATTTAATCCTTTGGATCGGTAGTCTATTGTACCAGAAGTATTCATGATATAATTGTTTAGGTGGAGAGTCTCGATGAGTAGAAAATGGTAATGTGATAGGTTTTGATTAGTGTATTATAATTGAAGGGGAGACCCATTTGTCTGGTCTTTGGTTTTAGGGGAGGATTTTTGGGTGAAAATCTAATCCCAAAATGGTTTCCACAAGGTGGATGACACAAATTGTTTTTTGGGATACTAATCTTATCACTAATTCTTTTTTGGGTGGAACCCTAGAAGTGATTATATGTTGAGACAAGATGTTTTGGGATGGAGTATTTGGCTCCTAAAATTATATAAACGAATATATTCCAGAATGGTTTATTTCCCCACTCTAGTATCAACCCACACCCTATCCCCATGTCAATGTTACCCTATACTAAAAATTTGTTTCTTGCACCAATATTTTTTTCTATTATATATCTCGGACGACCATGGTATACGAATGTTCTAATACCTCAATGAATATGGATTGATCTCTTATGGATGGCTACAGACTAGACATATTTTTTATAACAAACTATTTAATAAAACATAAAATGCTTTAGATTTTTTACACCTCTAGAAAAACATTATTATGAAAGATCTATTTATCTTTATGTAGTACTAAGAATCATTCCTACATAGGTTAAAAAAATCATTACATTAGATTTAATTCATCCATAAAAATATAGTAACTCTTAATTACATAATACCATCCTCTTTAAAAAAACACACACAATGAACATCCTACATTATTGGTTTCAAAATTTCATGATGAAGTTTATTTTTCTCTTCAAAACTCCAATCATGCTCTTCCAAGCGTTATAAATTAAGAGAGCATTAAATAAATGTATGGGAAATGAAAATAATTCTATAATTAAATAAATATTATTAAATAATCAACAACTAAAATTGTTTTATTTTTTTCCCATTATACACTTGTATACTAAATACGTGATAATTACCCACAAAACATAAAGATAGTGTATTTGTATTGTTGAAATTTAAATATAATTATGGATAAACCGATCTCTATTAATTATTAACAATTTCATTATCATGGTAGAATATTTAACAATTTATTTATATATTTTAATCAATCTCAGTAATTTTTACTTGAATGAATAACTCATCCAATATTTAATATTCTTCTATCTATATATCCTAAAATTTAGAATGCCTTGTTTGTAAATATATCTCTATTACCTTTGGATTTCCACTATGTAAATCATTGAGTTTATTTGATATTCCATTAGTTGTTCTTGGTCCCATAACCAATTATAACTTTTTCTATATGAGGTATGAGAGTAATAGATTTTATGCTCTCCCATCTCCTTCAATGTAATTTTTATCAAGAAATTAATAGGATGTCCTAAACTTATGATATATACACCATTATCAGTGATTTCAATAATGTCAAAGATAAGATAAAAAATATAAAAAACCATCTGATTATTACATAGATAGAATACCTTGACATTGAACATAATAAATCCATTGTTATAGACAATATTCTCAACCTCTGTAGATTTTATAAATCAAAACATTTAATCAATAAAAACAAACTCAGATCTATGGGAAAGTTTCCAGTAATTGCTTTGATAATGATCTGAAAACAATGCATATCCCCAAGATAGAGTTTTCCACCACTAAGAGAGGGGTGAATAATTAGTAACCAAAAAACCAACTCTAGATAAACTATATTCTTATCATTAGTTAGTGTGATTGGATATTGGTGGTGATGATATGTTGGAGATAGATAAAGTAAGAAAGAACAAAAATTACATAAGGGTATTTATAAGGTTCAATCATCCTATTATTAGGTGGTAAATCCATGGTAAATAATAGTTATGATCCTTAAATTTTATTATTAATAAGAACAATGAATTGATTAGATATATTTCCCTAATATTTAATTAATATAATGAAACTAATAATGAACAAGGAAATCAACCTCACTTTCCAACCTCAAGTGCATTCAGAATTCATATCACTTATGAATCCTTATTATTTTCCACAATCCATGAAAAAAGATCTCAAGAATGTGTTTCCAGCTATCTCATAATATCACCAATTTTCCATCACGCTTTTTTCTAGGTGAATAAAAACATGCACACACACACATATATATAAATATATAATTCATCATTGCATAACAGACTTCATTGTGGCATGGTTTCCAGATCCAAAAATATAGAAAGTGAATCTAGAAAATATTATATCCCCATTTACCAAAAAATTGAGGCATGGTATGGTGGAATATATATTGATGAATACATAAACATAAGAACTAGAAACCCATTAAATTCATGAATCTTATATCATTATGGAATGGTCTATGAATTACAGTGTAGTGTTATGACCACTTCTGAGTATGATCAACACTGAGAAGTGGTGAATTGGTGTTGGTGACTTTTTATAATAATTAATAATTTTTATCACCTTACATCTTAAACCTGTAGGGATCTTGATTATTCTTTTCTCTCATCATTTACATATACAATTATATGAAATAATGTAAATAATGTAACATTATTATTTTACAAGGTTTTCTACCTAATAAGGGTAGTTAGTCCTTTATATGTATATTGGTTACTAGTACAAAAAATTCTCCATTATATTGAGCTACCAATTATAGTGGCTTGAATTCAAAATAACCCTAAAACCATGTTCGATTCCCTACACATTAGAAGGATGGAATAAAAAAATCATGAATCCCTCAACTGGTGATAACATATTCCACATATAGCTCCTACTATATCTTTACACCTCTTGTGTATAAAATCCTTTAATTATTTAATTTCATTGAAACATAAAGAAATTCCTCCACTATTTTAGACATCAATTAAACAAAAATGTGCTAACTTGAATTTTTCATCTTCTCTTACCATCAAATAAACATGAAATAAAAACTTCTTATTCTTATCTTCTTAGAAAAATAGTAAACACAACCTTCTTCATATTAATAGTAGAAAATTGGAATGTTTTTTTAATTTAATAAAGTCTTCCTCTTCTTCTATTCTTATTCACTTTCACTGGTTTCATAACCTCTCTGAAATCTATGTAACCTAGAATTCAAAACATAATCTTTCTTCTCCTTCTTCATGGGCAAACAAAATTTATAAATATCATATCTTCTTCTATTTTATTATGCTTCTTATAATCATTTTCTTCTTATTATTTAGTTTATATGTTTTACAATTGTTATATTATCTTTGGATTTAACTCAAAATGTTTATATATGAATGATAATCACTGAGCCATATCTATGTCCTCTTAACACCAAAATATTCCCTTCTGAATAATTGTGATGAACCTTTATTATAACTCGTTCTTTATAAATGTTTTGGGTTCTCCTCTATATGTTACCCTATGTCTAATTTTTCTATATTGGATACCTCTCTATGTGATATATCATTATCAAGTACCTCTCTATCCAATACCCATCTGTTTGATACCTCTTTATCTAGTTCCTCTCTATCTGATACCTCTCTATATAGTACCTCTATATCTAGTACTTATATGTCCAATAACTATTTATCTAGTTCTTCAATAAAATGATCTCACAAGATTCTATTTCAGCACCTCACCTCTTCAAAAAATACATTATTTTGAACCTTATCCCCGTTATATACTTGTAGTTTCTCCAAAAATCAGTGGAGTAGTGAAAAATTCAAATTGTAATTTCCTTCTATAAATATGAATGTTCTACCTTAGTCGTTATTTTGTATACTACCTTCAAATCCTATAAGTAAATAGGTGTCAACAAACATTATAAGAATTTTCATCAAAACTCAACATCAATCATCTTGATAGAATCCTGAAATCTCTCTAAAATCATGATCTTTCCTTTATGATTATTTAGGAATTGAATTTCTATATCAACATCATAAAAATGTATGACTTTATAAAAATATTATAATTATACTTAAATATTAACCCTCTACATATTCAAAAAAAACTCTATTATCCCGTAATGATCCATCTAATTTAAAATTTTCAGGTTCTTATTTATAATGTCCCCACTATGTAGTGGTATTATTATTTATCATTACACTAATATATATAGGTTTATTCGATCAATATATGTAAAGGTATCTCTATCTGATAATACATCATCTGGAATCCTATGTCTAATAATTCATTTTTAGTAAACATCTACCTGATTAACCTTCTTACAACAACCTTTTTCCAAAAACATCATTCATAAGACCTATGTCTGATGACTTCGTTTGGGAATTTTTTTTGATGAATTCAAAAGGAAACCCATTCTAGATAACTTCATTTGGAAAACATCATCTAATGAAATTTCATCTAGAATCCTCTGGCCAATGATTTTTTTAGAAAACTCTATCCTATTACCTTTTCAGGAACTTATATCTAATAAACCTTAATCTTCAAGTATATATCCAATGACCTCGTTCCGAAACCTATGTTCAATAACATTATTTGGAAACCTCGTTCTAATAAAACATTATCTGATTACCTCAGTCTTGTAAACATAGTCTGGAAACTTCATAAAAACTAATATTGGACCATACTATTCATTAGTAATCATGATATATGGAATATTGAAGAATGGAAAATCATTTATTAATTTTTTTATTTGGAAAACTCTATCTAATAAATTCATTTTTCTATGTCCGATATGAGAGAATTTTTTCTTATGCCTGAATATCTTAGTACACTAGAATCTATATGATCTTATTTTTTCCCTAAGACTTATATTTCTTTTAAAGAACACTTCATCCTAAAACTACATATGATATATTCAACATAATTATATTATTGAAAAATTTTCTCCTCTAAACATCATAGAACTATTTTGTGAAATTAATATGAACTCGCCAATCATCATAGCTAATTCAAAATATTTAAATAAAAATTTTCTTCTTATGATGAATATATTCCAATTTTTAAAAGGCATGAACACCATTTATATTCTTACTATATAACATGATTTCAGAACATATTCCATTTTTCAAAAAACATGGATTCTTCATTATTCATAATCAAGAATTCATTCTCACTATCTATATTTAACATTTATGATAAAATTGTCTTTCATAATTTAACCAAGCTTCTATAAAAATATTCTTTATAACCTATTCAATATATCTACATCAATAAAAACCACAAATTCATTGAAAATATTTGATAAATAATACAACAACAAAAAATTGTACCCTACAATTCCCCCTCTTGTATTGTTTGGAAGTTCTATCAAAATGAATATATCAATGTATAAATTTTTTATCCTTTCACTTACAATTTATTTTCAAATTTTCATTTCATTTTCTATCCCTCTTATTAAATCTACACAAAAATTACTTAAAAGGGGTATCAATTTATTCTTATGAAATGTTATTTCAATCATGTCACTCTAAGTCTACATGATCCATGATCGGTGTTTAGCATAATAGGATATGATTTGGACCACCAAGTTATCCTTTACCAATATAACTTGTTACCAAAAGAAAAGTGACCTAAAAACAATCTTTATGGAGTGTAAAACTATATTTTAGGCTAAATATACCAATTTTTATAAGGAATAATTACAAAATAAATCAACCTGAAACTCCTACACATACCTTAACAAACATTTTAAAAGCATTTAAGTACAAATTTATAGGAAAAACAGAATTTTTACACATTAATTCTTCCAATTTTATTATATCATTGATTAAATAAGGTTATTCCACTTTTTGTTAATATTTTTATCTTTAGTTACCATGTATGAGAGATTAACAAAGACACGCCTTATCAATAACATTCCTTCAAGCACAATCTGAAATAATAATATTATTTTAAAATAGTAATTTTAGATTCTTCTTCAATATACTTCACTTGTCTCCCCCTCAATGAGATATTTTTATGATCTTCATGATAATGAATATATTCAATATATATTCCTCCTGATCCATATGTTCAAAATACATCAAATAGATCTTTTACTTTTGGTTATATATATTTTCAAAATTTTGACAAGTTTACTATGGTTATTCTTCTACAATATTCATTTGGAATTCCAAATGTAAGACCAAAAAAAGGTGGGTTATTATTTGAATTTCTAAAATGTGTTGATATAAATAATTATAAATTCATAAAATATGGTCCTATCATTAGAGTTTTTGTATACAAGTTTTGGAATCATTCCATGATGGTAATTTCTTTTAAGAATTTATTTGAACAATAAAATCCCATCCACTACCTCAGGTTAGCCCCCCCCCCCCCCGAGATCATGCTTCAGCTTTAGTTACATGCATAACAAGAACATATAAAGATCATAAATTTTAACAGAATATATCTACTCCTCATTTCTTATTAATTTGAATACAATGTTTGAAATTATTTTCTCAACCAAGTTTCTTCATTTACTTCATACTTTCTTCTTGAACGTATGATATTAAATTATAATTTTTTTGGTTATTAGTATGGATCTCACTATTTATTTAGCTCTTTCTGCAAAGATATTGCATTCTTATCAGTAATCTTGTGGAGTTCATTCCAAATTCTTCTTTTAGAAACTTCTATTTCTATAAGAATACTAAAAAATCATTTTAAAATTTTTCCAATTATAATTCATTTCTCAAATAGAATTTATTTAAAACAGGGGTTATTATTTAATTGAAACATATCATGAAATATGATATCTTCATATGGAATCATCTGTTTTCATGTAGAACGTGATTATTCTTGTGAATTAACCATCCTTATTTTCTTTCTACAGATATTTTTGTCAAATAACTATTATTATTTTTATTGTTGGGACCAAGTTGGATAGATAAATAAGTAAGAAGAGTTTGTTGTTGTAGAGTGTTGTTTTTTGTTATCAAGGAAGATAATTCAATTCACTTTGTAAAGGACTTGAAAACCAGATGATGCTTTACTGATATGTATTTCAAAAATATCATAACTTAGGAGAACTTGAGATGAAAGCCTCATGATGGAAAGGGGGAGAAATGATAATGCCAGTCATATACAGTTTTGATTGGAAGGAATGATGCTACTAGAAGATAAGTAAGTTTCAGTACTTCCCATTGTAATTCTGACGATGCTAAGTCTAGTCTATCAAAGGATATATATCATGATAGTGGAGTTCATTATTAAAGCTGAATAATGGTTATGGGAAGTAGTGAAGAAATAAATGACAAAGGAAAGGACAATCTGGAGGCAGCACAAAATAACAGTTTAAGGTGGTGTCGTTTTCTATAGTTTTCCAAATTTTAGGCCCTCAAAATCGTGGGATGAAGAAATGTGTTTTTGGAAATGGATCATGCGCGCAAGATTAAAGATGGTTTAGATTTTTGTGTGCAAGGAATGACTCAAGTTCAGAACATCAAAAAATGGAAAAGGCATGAAGTGTGCGGAAATTTAGGCGAAGTGCGTGAAAAAATAAAGGTTATGCGAAATAGTAGCGGGATGTGCAAAATATCAGCGGGGTGTGAAAAAAACAAAATATGCATGAAATATTATTGGGTTGCGTGAAAAATAAAGCGGTGTGTGAAATATTTGTGGGATGTGCGAAAAATAAAGCGGTGTGCGAAATATTACCATGGTGCGCGAAATAGAGGAATGAAGTTTTTCGCGCAAGAGGTGTTTTGAGATCAGAAGCTCAAAAATTGGAAAGGTCATGAGGTGTGCAAAATATTGGAGTAGTGCCTGAAATATGATGTTGAGTGAAATAGTTTTTACATGGATGAAGAGGTTTTTATGCATGGATTAGTGTTTTTCGTGTCTGGTCAATAATGCCTATAAATATGAGGTGAACCCCTCTCATTTGTAAATGCTCGACACTTAGAGAAATCCCAAGCTCTTAAGTGTGTAAAATTATACGCTAAGTGAGTTGTGAAAAAAGAAATAGGTTTGCGTGTAAAGAGGAAAGTTACGTGAAAATAACAAAGGTGTATGAAAAGTGGAAAGTTGTGCAGAAAAACAAAGGTGCACGAAAAAGTGGAAAGTTTCATGAAAAGGGGAGTTGTGTGAAAAAGGTTTTTCGTGACAAAATGGAATTTTTACATGCAAGACATTTGAATTTTGTGAAAGGTACCCTAAATGTTCTGCGAAAAAATTGTGGTCTTCACACGTATTCGGTTGTGCGTAAGATAGTTCTTACCAGCTTCTGGGTAATAAAGTGAAGATTTGTACTTCAGAGAATACATCTGTTCAACTGTAAAGAAGTACTGAAATACTGTAATTCCCTATTTGTGCTAAGAGGGTGCACACACACTTGCAGATTGTTTTCCAAGTGTTTCACGAGTGTAAGGGTATATCCTACTCAGTGTATTCCACATCAAAGTATAGTTTTTTAGTGGATTGTATGGTACTGGATTATTTCCATACCATACCAAGGACGTTGCTAATCTTGTTGAGTAGTGAACCCTTGTAAATCTTGTGTTCCTGTGGTGGTGTGTTTTCAGTAGAGAAGAAACTCTTTAACAGGAGGTGAAGGTTTTTTCAAAATGAAGGAAACATAAAAAGGAAAAATACATCATGTATTCACACCCTCCCCCTCTATGTGATACTTTGATCCTAATTGGGAACTTCATTTATATCATTGTAAATAATATAAGAGTATTCATATGGAATGATTTTAGTGTAAGACTTCCCTTCAGGTATTTTATATATGACACACATACTAAACTTTAGGTGATTGTTTTGAATTTTATTTTCATTAATCTTTTTGTCTTTGGGATTCTCACTAATCCTTTCTGATATCTTCTTTGTAGTGTTTTTTTAAAATATTCCTCTATTTTATTCCGAATATTTCTTTTACTTTATTCACCAAATTATATATTATTCTTCAATTATTTTACTTTGATACATGATTTGATGATAATGAACTTTTTCTATTACCACCACCTTTTCCAATATCATATAAATCTTAAAAACTATAGATTTTTTTCAGGTAAACAAATTCCAAAAAATATGTTGATTTTTATATTTCTCTGAAATTATTCCCTTTAATATGGGATTCCTTTATTCCTAATGAAACATACTAGAATCCAAAAACCCATAGTCATAATTCAATTAAATTATTTATATAGAGTGAAAGATATCCCAAAGGATCAAACATTTTAGTTTTCTTTAGAGACCAGATACATATATACAAAACATTTCTAAATATAAGATACATCATTAAAAAATTGTGATAATATGACTTTAACTCTATTATATCCCTAAATATTACACATAGTCGTCCTTTATTTTTATTAGGGAAAGAAAAATAAAGGTGATCTCATATAATCAGTAAGGAGTATCATACCAAAAAATCTTTCATATCATAATAGGTTATAATTGATATGAAAAGAATACATGACCAATATGAATCCATAATCAACTAAAAATGAGGAAACTATATATCTATAAAAATTAATGAAACCATGGATAACAATAATAATTTATATTATATCGATGGAATGTATAATTTGTGACATAAAAAATTATTTCCAAGTTATTTTTCCAAGAAACATTCCTATCATGGGAAGAGGAATACACCAAAACCAAACCTGTTTCGACTCATGATACATATCAAATAATTAAGTGGAGATATAATTTTAAGCCCCAACTTTCACCTAATAAAGTCCCATGAATTCAACATAATTTTCATCAAGACCTTTAATGTTTTTATCCATGAAACCCATTACTGATTAAAATTTTGTTATTCAAATGTTGATGAATGTGGACATTAAATACTTCCTCATCCAATAGAATAACATGCATGTTGGTCGGAGTGGATACTCAGGGGGGGTGAATTGAGTTCCAATTAAAATTTCTGTTAACATTTTGTCTATTAAAAATACCCCAGTTTATAAAGCAAGTTAAACTGTAGTGAATTTATATAGATTTTTAATGTTAACTTAGCTTCACAAAGATTGATTAGGTATCAGTTAGTTTCACCACAAGATTAGACTAACTTTTGAAACTAACTTTCTGATTTACAATAAATGTAAACACTTGATAATTTAACTATCAAAGTAACATTAAAAGGATTTGTATTGAAATGTAACAACAGAGGAATATAAATGATATATGTAGTATACATTAAACTTAATCTAAAGATGCAGATCAGATATAACAAGAGGTTCAGTCTCAAGCCGATACTTAGTCCTCTCAAATTTATATAAATTTGATCCACACCCTGGATCGAGGTTAACAACAGTTTAAAAAACTGTCCATGCCACGCAGGGAGCCCTACCACAGTTTTTTGTGGGAAACAAAACAAAGATGAGGCCACACAAGGACCTCTTCCACGGTTGTCGTGGGTAAAAAAGAGTTAAGATTTTTGGAGTGAGGATTTTGATATCCTCCAGTTCAGTGCATAAGACAGTGTGTGTGTAATATATACAGAGTACACCACACTGCTCGAATGTAATTAAACAAATCACTTAGAGAGAATAGATAAGAGTTTAGAAAGCTCTATTGATTAGCAATGCAGCTCTGGACTCTTTGGATTCAGCTGAACTGCTTCTGAGTGTCATAGTTCATCTTCTCTCGTTTAACTATTGAAAAATAGAGTGTCGTTGTTCATCTTGTGTTCTTGTGTTCTTCAGAGGTGTTGGATTGTACTCATGAGAGTTCTTTGTAAGTCTTGAAATCTCTCCTTCGTGCTCAGGATTGTTCTTCTAGTTCAGCACAGTGCACTCGGGTTTCTTGAGTTGTCATGCGTATGTATATTCTTCTCGTTGTATATTCACTCACTTTCTCATGTGTACTCTAGCTCAATATTCCTTATATTCCACGAGCTTTGGCAGTAGGAAATGATTCCCTTTTCATAGGTACAAGATACGGGTTCCTGACATGGCAACAACTATCATTAAATAACCTTAATTGCATTAAAACCATCAAATATGACCGTTAGCATTATTTTAATAAAATTGACAAAAAGTTAAGAAATGGTGTCACCGTGATTATGTAAATAGTGTCTTCTTCCTGGTATGGTCTTCATGGTATGTGGTTCACGGTGTCTCCATGTCACGGTGTCTAGCTCACGGTGATTGGGTCACGGTGTGTCCTTCATGGTGTCTGGGTGACGGTTTGTCCTTCACGGTGTCTAGGTCACGGTTTGTCCTTCATGGTGTCTTGGTCACGATGTGTCCTTCACGGTGTTTGGGTCACCATTTGTCCTTCACGGTGTTTGGGTCACGGTGTGTCCTTCACGGTGTCTGGGTCACGGTTTTTGCTTCACAGTGTCTCTATACTTAGACAAATATCTGTATTTAGACTTAAATAGTAATATGTAGAATATGGATTAAGCTTAATTATTAGAGAGTAAGAGAAGTTAAAACATCAATATAAAGTCTTGATAATATAAGTGAGATTTGTGATCATGTGTAAGACTTGTAAATAATAAAGAGATTAATTAACATCAACAAGATTTTCTATCATTAAAAAATGATTTGTAGTTGTTATTGAGATGTGATATCATTAACAAGATGTTTAATTAAGATTGAGATTAATTAACAGTAATAGTATTTGTGATCATTAAAACATGATTAATACATGATGACTCCAACAATCTCCCCCTTTTTGATGATCACAAATCATGTATAGGAAAAAATATAAATGAAATGCAACATTAAAGAAAATAACAGACTCGACAATTAGAATACCAATAATTGTACTTTTACTTGTACTTGTACTTTTACTTTTACTTTAACTTGTACTTGTTTCTACCCCTTTTTGGATTATCAAAAAGTAGATAAAATGAAGTGAAACACTACATTTGGAATTAAAAAGGTTCAGAATAAAACGTACAAGAGAAATAAAAACAGTAAATAACAAATAACATCCCATCAAAAAGAAAACAGTCCCTGGACTCTTCAGGGATCGACCTTTTCCTTGCCTTTATCAACAGCAGGAGCTGGGTCTGATGTAGAAGAAGGAATAGATGTGGTAGACAAAGAGGGTAAGGGTATAACTTCAAAAACGGATAGAGCCAAAGTAGGAGCAGTAGAAGATCTAGGCTGTGGTTGGTCAAGAATGACTGGCCGGATCTGAGAAAGAGCTTGACTGACTAACATGGTAGTTGAGGCTAAGGTAGGTAGACCATGTCTAAGGGGTGCAACAGCTGGAGAAACAATAGCAGTACTATGCAGATGAAGATATGGCTTCAAAATATTGATGAAATCAGTAATGATTTCTCCACCATATTTCATTGCCTTTTCAAAATCATCCTTATTCTCCATGAATTTGTCCAACAATCTAGTAAACTCTATAGGCTTCTAAACTTGAGCTTTAAAAGATTGAGTTACAAGAGGGATTTTCAGGTTCTTTACAAGATATCTAAAGTGATATGTCATATCACTTTTAGAGAAAATCCGGTTGCGATAGAAATTAATCTTCATGGTGATCTCCTGTTGAGCATCATTGGCTATCTTAGAATTAATTCTGACCAATTCCAATCCTTGATCACTGTTCTTAACCACTTCTGATAAAGAAGTCATATCCAAGCCACTGAGGGAATTCTGAAGTTCTTCCTTGATTATGGATCTCAGTAGAGAATCATCCAAAGCGGGAGCAGAAGGTTGACCAGATGCAAGATAAGCCTTTACAACTATGGATAGAACTTTGAGCAGTTTCATAACTTTTTGCAGGCACCCAGTGTACTCTTCTGTGAGCTTATTCAGATTTTCCAAAAGCTCCCTCATGCGTTCCAGCATTTTGTGTGTCTTGTTCCAATGTAATCAAAAAATATAGTAGATATGGATGCACTTGAGACACAATCCCTCTATCAAGGGTGGAATCAGTTGGTTCAGGAGAAGTAGCCACATGTGCAGAGGTAGAAACAGGAGCAGACACAGGCTCTGGTCTTAAATACAGTTCTGATTCCAGGTTTCCTTCAAACCTTTCAAATTTGAAACATCAGCACTAAGCAACCTATTTTCCACTCTGACTTCTTGAATCTCACAGATCATCCTCGGTTGAATATGAAAAATAATATTTTCCAACAGAATTGAGGCATCTTCTTGACTTAACTGAGTCACAGGATGAGGTTGAGTGGATAAAATATTCTCAACTCCAGCTAAAATAGTCTCTCCAAAGACTTTCAGATCATCTTTAGTTACAAAAGATTGTTTCTTGGGAAAGAGTGCCAGTAAAGGTAGTGGACCAAGTTCTGGTTGCGGTTCAGAGTAATCTTTAGAATCAGATTCTGATTCAGATTGCGGATCTGGTTCTGGTTCTGGATGAGCTATAGACTTCAATTGAAACAAAGAAGATAGATTCATTCTAGTTGCAGTCACTTTCTATGACTCATTCAGATCATAAAAACTTGAAAATTGATACAGAGTGTACAAAGAATATTTGACAGTAGGTTAAGAAGCTTTAGCAGAGCCAGCTTGTATAATCTTAAGGTTTTGAGGTTCCTCGCCCTGAAAATGTGCTTCCATTTAAGATTCTTGAGGCTCATGAATTTTTTTATGATCCACGGTATCATCTCTAATTTTTCATCAAACTCTTACCTTTCCAGCTGAAAGGCAATTTCCATCCTCTCTTCAGCGGAGAGTATGTACTCAGGAACCGATTGTTCTACTGGTTGTGCTTCCAGACTTGCTTCTTTTTCAATAGGGAGATCCTCTTCAATAGGATATATCTCCACCATTTCTTGCTACTTTAAATCAGGAAAAACCAATTTTCTTACAGCCATAGGATGAGTTTCTGGATTGAAATCCTCACTAGAATCAGGAGCTTATTCTTCTCTAAAACTAACAATAACTTCTTCTCTTCAAGGCATTTCAACAGGAACATCAGCAGGGATAATAGTCCTTTCTTTCTCAACAGGAGATGCTTCCTCTTGAGGTATTTCAGCCTCTTCTCTAGGTGGTACTTCAGCTGTCACTTCCTCTTCTTCTACTTCTTCTTCCGAATACTTAGTCACTTCATCTGGTTCCAAACCAGGATCAGATAGGTTATTAGGCCTTCTTGGATAATCAACAGGAATGAACTTATTATACAATTTATAATTATCCTCAACCCAATGATTCTTCTAGGGGTTCCAACTAATGTTCATCCTTCTCTGGACAGGCTTGGATAAGTAGAAATCAAAGTCCTCTAGCTTTTCTTCATTCGGTCCAACCATTCCTTTGGCAACTAGCATGGATGAAATCATCCTTGAATAAAACAAAGAGGTGGATTTGGAAGTGACTTTAATCAGCTCACATATATGGTTAATAATATACTTTCATATGTTTATCTTATGGACATTCTTTAATAGGTGAATCAGAAACACTTCCTGATACTTCATCACAGAAAAATCCCCTTTTCTTGGACTAATCAAATTCTGAACAAATTTGAATAGTAGTCTAGTTTCTCCATCTAGCTCTGCACCTATAGCCCTTCGCTTTGTGCCATTACCAGTTAAGGTTCCTAAAGAATTTTCTAGATCAAAGATGTCGGTTCTTGGAGGAGGGTCTCTCTAGTAATCCTCACAAACTCCTTCATGTGGAATCCTTAGGCATGCAAACCACAACCTCGAAGAGAAAGAACACTTCTGACCATTGATCCAGCTGGTCACTATAGAGATTTCTCCAAAATCAAAGGAAAACATCACATATTGGTAGAATTGAGATACCAATATCAGGTAAATTTGTCTATATTTTCTAGAGAACCATTCAATCCATCCTTGTTCTCTTAATATTTTTAGGATTAAAGACTTACTA
Source organism: Viscum album (assembly GCA_963277665.1). Classification (NCBI taxonomy): domain Eukaryota; kingdom Viridiplantae; phylum Streptophyta; class Magnoliopsida; order Santalales; family Viscaceae; genus Viscum; species Viscum album. The sequence goes on along the minus strand of OY728134.1, from coordinate 594,210,601 downwards.
GACAACATCCACTCAGTGAAAATCTCTTTTTCAGGTACAATAGTACGGATTACTAGGTTTGGGTTTAGAGGTCCTTCAGGTGCTATCCTCGACATCCTCTTCTGTTTCTTAGAGCGGCACTTCTCAGATGTTGGTGAAGACAGACGCTTCATCCTAGGCATCCACTGAAGGTTCAGGCGAGAGATGAGAAGGTTTTCAAGGAAAATAGGGTTCGAGAGAGAGAAAGTGAGAGTTCGGGTGAGAGATCAAGTGAAAGATCGAGTGAAAGATTTATGTTTTATCACTTGTGAATGTCAAACGTCATAAAAACAAAAATGCGGGAAATCAAATAGCGATGAAATAAAAATTACTGCGATATGGGTTAAAATAAGAGTATAAATAATCTTCATGGTGAGACCGTGAGTAGGTATTACAGTGTGATGAAAAATAGTCATCACGGTGAGACAGTTGGTGATCGTCATAGTGAGACTGTGACCATTCTATGCAGTCATGGTGAGACAGTGAGTTGACAGACCATGAGCACAAAGTCTTAATGGTGAGACCGAAAGCATGAAACAGTAACTGTAAAACAATGAGCATGAAACCGTAAAGTGAAATACAGTAAAGTATTAAACATTAAGATCAATAAGATATCTATTTATGATTAATCATACCAAGATCATGTATGATGTAGTCTAATATTTCAGAATTTAATGGTTTAGTGAATATATCAGCAAGTTGATATTCAGTACCAATGAATTCCAAAGGGATATCACTTTTTTGATAATGATCCCTCGAAAAGTGATGTCTTACATCAATATGTTTTTTCCTAGAATGTGAAACAAGATTCTTAGAAATATTTATAGCACTTGTGTTATCACAATTTATTGGGACATGTCTGTATTGGTATCCATAGTCTAGTAATGTGTGTTTCATCCACAAAATTTGTACACAACAACTTCCAGCAGCTATGTATTCAGCTTCTGCAGTAGATAATGCAACAGAATTTTGTTTCTTACTACACCATGATACTAGCGACTTGCCTAAAAGGTGACATGTTCTAGAGGTTCTTTTTCTATCTAACTTACATCCAGAAAAATCATCATCAGAAAAACTAACTAGTTCAAATGATAGTCCTTTTGGATAGAACAGTCCTAAATTGGAAGTATGCTTGAGGTATTTGAAAATTATTTTTATAGCATTTAAATGTGACTCCTTAGCATTTTCTTGAAAACGAGCACACATAAATACACTAAACATAATATCAGGATTACTAGCAGTCAAGTAGAGTAGGCTTCCAATCATTCCTCTAGAAGTGGTTTGATCAACATAGTTACCATCTTCATCCAGATCCAACATACAGGTGGTACTCATGGGAGTGTGACTACTTTTTGTGTTGTCCAGTCCAAAAAAATTTAAAATATCTCTCGAATATTTATTTTGAGTTAAAATAATTCCATCATAATTTTGAATGATTTTAAATACAAGAAAGAATTTTAGTTCTCCCATTAAACTCATCTCAAATTCATTTTGCATTATTTTAGAAAAATCAGTACACAGGGAATTTCTGGAAGATCCAAAAATAATATCATCTACAAAGATTTCTACAACTAAAACATCTTTAGAAATTATTTTTATAAAAATAGTAGGATCATCTATTTCTTTTATAAAAACTTTGGAAATTAGAAAAGCACTTAATCTGTCATACCAAGATCTTGGAGCTTGTTTTAAACCATATAAATCTTTTGAAAATTTGAAAATATGATTTGGAAAATGAGGGTTTGAAAATCCAGGTGGTTGTTCAACAAAAACATCCTCAGAAATATATCCATCAAGAAAAGCACTTTTGACATCCATTTGATATAACTTGAAATTCAGATGAGCAACATATGCATGTAAGATCATAATGGATTCTAATTTGGCTACAGGTGCAAAGGTTTCCTCATAATCTATACCTTCCTATTGACTATAGCCTTGTGCAACTAATCTAGCCCCGTTTCTAACTATATTTCCAGATTTAACTACTTTATTTCTAAACACCCATTTAGCGCCTATGGTAAAGGCGTCCTTAGGTCTTTCTACTAGTTTCCAAACATTATTTCATTCAAACTGATTGAGTTCTTCTTGTATAGAAATTACCCAAAATTCATCATTAATAGCATCATTGACATTTTTAGGTTCTAGTTGTGAAAGAAAGGCTTTATGTTCAACCTGGTTTCCTAGAGAAACTCTAGTCTGTGTCCCTCTATCAAGATTACCAACAACAGTATCTAAAGGATTATTCTTTAGAATCCTAGTTGATCTAGTAAAGTTAGGACTAGAAATTTCATGTTCATCTATAGGTTCAAGTTCATTAGGAGCAGATTCTGAAATTTTTTTAAAACTGGTTGTTTTTATAGCATGTTCTTTAGATTTGTCATTAAGGTCCAGAACACTTAAATCTTCTTCCAGATTTTCAAGAGAGGTTTTAAGCTCATGTGGATCAGTTTCATCAAAATTGATGTGAACAGATTCTTCCACACACTTGGTTTTCTTATTGAAGACTCTATAGGCTTTTCTATTTATAGAATATCCTAAAAAGATTCCTTTATCATTCATAGAAGCAAACTTGTCCAGATTATCCTTAGTATTAAGAATAAATACTTTATAGCCAAAGACTCTAAAGTAATAAACTTTAGGTTTTCTATTATTCCAAATTCATAAGGGGTCTTTTTGAGAACAGGTCTGACTAAGACACTATTTATTATATAACAAGTTGTATTTATAGCTTCATCCCAAAAGTAAATAGGAAGGTCATATTCATTAAGTATAGTTCTAGAAATTTATTGCAGGGTTCTATTTCTTCTTTCTACTAAACCATTCTGCTGAGGTGTCCTAGGAGCAGAAAAGTTATGATTATAGCCATTGTGTGAGCAATAAGATTCAAAGTCTTGATTTTCAAAATCACATCCATGATTACTTCTTAAAGTTTTAATCTTTAGTCCACTAATATTTTCTACAGATTTTGAGTATTTAACAAAATAAGAACAAGTTTCACTTTGGTGAGCTAAGAAGTATACCTAAGTATATCTAGAAAAGTAATCTACTAAGACATAGATATGGTGATTCCTATTTAATCTAGAAACTATAGATGGTCCAAACAAATCCATGTGAACCAAATCCAGTGGTTGAGAAGTTGAGACTTTTTTCTTTGATTTGAAAGAGATTTTGTGTTGCTTTCCCTTTTGATGGGGATTACACACTTTGTCATTTGGAAACTCAAGTTTGGGTAAGTCTTTTACTAAGTTCTTCCTAGTCAGTTTTCTAAGTTATTGTATATTGCAGTGTCCTAATCTTCTATGACATAACCAAGTCTCTTTATGAATAGCATTTAAACAAGTAACATTTTTTTAGCAAAAGAATTCAGATCAACATCATAAATGTTCTCATTTCTCAAAGCAGAAAATACTAAAACATTTTTAGAATTAAAAACATTACAGGAATCATTTTCAAACATGAAATTAAAACCATCATCACAAAATTGGAAAATACTTAACAGATTATATTTAAGTCCATCAACAAATAAAACTTTAGAAATTAAAACTAAGTCAGTGTTACCAATTTGTCCTAGGATGATGATTTGTCCTTTAGAATTATCACCAAAGGTGACATACCCTCCATCAACCTTTATTAAACTATTAAAGCATGAGTAATCCCCAAACATATGTCTTGAACATCCACTGTACAAATACCATGTCTTCTTGTGGGAACTCTTCCAGCAAGTTTCCTACAAAACAGTTTTAGATAGAATATGATTTTGGTACCCAGATCTTCTTGGGTCCAGACAGGTTAGAAATCAATGATTTTGGTACCAAAATCTGTCTTATAGGTCTCATATAATTTACAGAATCAAAATATTTTGAGAGATAAACTCTATTTGATTTATAACTATGTGAATAACTAGTTAAATCATATGAATGTCCAGAACTAGAACTAGCAGTATTCTGTTCAGATTTAGAAATAAATCTATTCCTAGTAATCTGTCTCTGTCCGGGTTTGTAGCCTATTCCAGTAGTGTATTTAGGTGCAACTTGTTTTCCTAGAATTTTAGTTAGAGTGTTCTTTCCATTTGTGAACTTCTCTAAGTCCTTTCTAAGTTGTTCATTTGACATTTTCAGTTCAGTGTTTTCCTTTAACAGTTGAGCATTTTTCTCCCTTTCAATAGTATGTTTAGTTTTAACAGTTGTAGTGAGAGCATGTTGTTTCTTCAATGATTTGTATTTATCCTTAAGTTCATTACATGTATCTTCCAACATATTACAATATTCAAATAATTCCTCACTAGTCATGTTGTCTGAATCCGAATCAGATTCAGTTCCAGAATAATAGGAATTTAAAGCAGGAGTATCTAAGGTTACCTCAGATGTGTTTTTCATGAAACACATGTTGGCACGATTCTTTTCAGAATTAGACATTTAAGATTCACTTTTGTTGCCTCTAAAGCGCTCGATGTAGCTTTCATAGATTTCTTGTATTTATTGTCCTTATAATCATATTTCTTCTTGAATTTTAATTTTGGACAATCAGCCTTGATGTGTCTTTTCCTTTTGCACTCATAGCAGACTACTTCATCATTCTTGCCTGGCTTTTTCCAATCATTTTTCCAGTGTCCCTTGTTGTCATACTTTCCTTTGTAGTTAGATTTTCTGAAGAATTTATTCTTCCTATGAAATTTCTTAAACCTTCTGGCTATTTGAGCCATTTTAGCATCACTATCAGAATCAAAATCTTCACTTGTTGAACTATCAGTTTGTATTTGATATTTTTCTTTGTCCTTTCTCTTTGAAGCAGTAGTCTTGAAATCCAATGATTTTATTTTTTGGTTCATCATCTTCCCCCTTATTCACCTTGAGTTCTTCCTCATACATCATTAATTTACCAATCATCTCTTTTATAGGTAGAGATCTAATTTCACATGAATCTATGATTGAAACATAAGTTTCCCTCCTTCGTTTTGGTAGACATCTCAATATCCTCATAATTTATTCCATTGCTGGAAGAGCCTTTCCAAGTGAACTCATTGTATTGACTATCTCATTGAACCTGAGATACATATCAAAAATAGGTTCATCAGTCTTCATTTTAAAATTTTCATATTTAATAGTATATTTATTCAATCTCATTTCTTTAACATTGGTTTTTCCCTCATGAGAAACACCTAAAGTATCCCAAATTTCATAAGCAGTTTTGCAAACAGATATTATATTAAATTCCTCATCTCCTAATGAACAATACAAATCATTCATAGCTTTATAGTTATTATTGTAAGAAGTCTTTGTAAGTTCATCCCAAGTTGTTCTTTCGGTTTCTGGAATTTTATATTGTGATTCTATAGAAGTCCATATATCAAAACCCATACTCTCTAAATGAATTTTCATTTTAAGCTTCCACTGGGCATAGTTTGTACCATTGAAGAAAGGTGGTCTATTGGTAGCATCACCCTCTAGTCTATTGTCCATATCTAGACTATAGAAATTAGTTTTAAAGAGATAAAATTTAGAACTGACAGAAATTTAAGATCTTTAAAGATGCAACTAAAATCACAGTTGAAAAAACAGAGTATTCCAAAAAATCCCTTAACAAAAACAACCTCTGATACCAAATGTTGGTCGGAGTGGATACTCAGGGGGGGTGAATTGAGTTCCAATTAAAACTTCTGTTAAAATATTGTCTATTACAAAAACCCCAATTTATGAAGCAAGTTAAACTGTACTGAATTTATATAGATTGTAAATTTTTACTTATCTTCTCAAAGATTGATTAGGTCTTATTTAGTTTAACCACAAGATTAAACTAACTTTTGAAACTAACTTAGGGATTTACAATAAGTGTAAACACTTTCTAATTTAACTATCAAAGTTACTTTAAAAGGTTTTTTATTTCAAAGTATCAGCAACGTAATATAAAATATATATGTAGTATACTTTAAACTTAATCTAATGATGCAGAGCAGATATAACAAGAGGTTCAGTATCAAGCTGAGACTTAGTCCTCTCAAATTTATATAAATTTTATCTACACACTAGATCGAGGTTATCAACAGTTTACAAAACTGTCCAGTCCACGCAGGGACCTCTACCACAGTTTTTCATGGGAAACAAAACAAATACCAGGACACACAAGGACCTCTTCCACAGTTGTCGTGGGTAAAAAAGAGTTAAGAGTTTTGGAGTGAGGATTTTGATATCCTCCAGTTCAGTGAAGGAGACAGTGTGTGTGTAAGATATACAGAGTACACCACACTGCTCGAAAGTAAATAAACAAATCACTTAGATAGAATATATAAGAGTTTAAAAATATCTAGTGATTATCAATGCAGCTATGGACTCGTTGGATTCAGCAGAACTGCTTCTAAGTGTCGTAGTTCAGCTTCTCTAGTTTTTCTGTTTAAAAAAAGAGTATTGTAGTTCAGCTTGTGTTCTTGTGTTCTTCATAGGTGTTGGATTGTACTCATTATAGTTCTTTGTAAGTCTTTCAATCTCTCCTTCATGCTCAGGATTGTTCTTCTAGTTCAGCACAATGCACTCCGGTTTCTTGAGTTTTCGTGCGTATATATGTTCTTCTCGTAGTATATTCAGGCACTTGCTCACATGTATTGCAGCTCAATATTCGTTATATTCCATGAGCTTTGGTAGTAGGAAATGATTCTATTTTCGTAGGTATGAGATACAGGTTCATGACAAGCCTACAAATATCATTAAATAACATTAATGGCATTAAAACCATAAAATATGACCGTTAGCATTATTTAAATAATATTGACAAAAAAGTTAAGAAACAGTGTCATAGTGATTATGTAAACGGTGTCTTCTTCAAGGAATGGTCTTCACGGTATGTGGTTCATGGTGTCTCCATGTCATGGTGTCTAGCTCACGGTGTTTGGGTCACGTTGTGTCCTTCACGGTGTCGGGTCACAATGTGTCCTTCACGGTGTCTGGGGCACGGTTTGTCCTTCACAGTGTCTGGGTCATGGTGTGTCCTTCAGGGTGTCTGGGTCACGGTCTGTCCTTCACGGTGTCTGGGTCATGGTGTTTCCTTCACGGTGTCTGGGTCACGGTTTCTTCTTCACGGTGTCTCTGTACTTAGACAAATATCTGCATTTAGACTTAAATAGTAGTATGTAGAATATGGATGAAGCTTAATTATTAGAGAGTAAGAGAAGTTATAACATAAATATAAAGCCTTGATAATATAAGTGATATTTGTGATCATGCAAAAGACTTGTAAATAATAAAGAGAGTAATTAACATCAATAAGATTTGATATCATTAAAAAATGATGTGTAGTTATTATTGAGATGTGAGATCATTAGCAAGATGTTCAATTAAGATTGAGATTAATTAACAGTAATAGGATTTTTGATCATTAAAACATGATTAATACATGAGGATTACATCAATACATGTCTATGATAACATACCTTAATCGACTTGGAAGTTGTGGGGTATCATCAATATAATAAGAAATTCCCTTATCAAATAAATATATGAGTGAGGGCACCTTCAATGCGATGGCCTATCCATGAAATATAGTAATTTGGTTCAATAGTTTTCATTGGTAGGAGACTAATGAAATGGTAGGCAAAATCCGTCTTCGTTGTTCATTAAGAGCATGTGAATATTCCAAATCATATCCCTCGGTAGTGTATCTCTAGGTGTGTAGTCTTAAGGCCATTGGTCATGCATTAGGGTGAGGATTGAGTTAATTCGTAGCCAAACGTTTTTCAGGTGATTAACACCAGGTTCATTTGTTCCATAAACATATCAAATTTCAATTATCTATTCATGGATGTATTTTATTGGAAATTACACATACTTTTACTTTACCAAAACATAGGGTGTGTTTCTAGTATGTAAAATCTAACACTTGTATTAAAATAATACATGATAGGTATAATAATATGGGCTTGAAAATCCCTTAAATTTTATGTGTAACATGGAAAAAAGTATTTATGGAAATTTGTGCACAAAAAAATAATGTATGTGGTGATTATAACCTGATTCCCATAGAATGTGAATTGAGATAGAAAACTCCATTGATGGGCTGGGAAGAAACTCAAAAATAAAATTTTGAAAAAGTGGGTATAAATTAGATCTAAAAATTCGTTCAATAAAGTAATTTTATTTTAACAAAACTAAAATAGGTAGTATATACACCACATGAATGAAATTAAGTTAATAATATAGTACTTATCTCAAAGAGAAAAATTTGAGAAAGAAAACTCTTTACCTCTATTACCAAATTCCACAAACATACTTTAATATCATGTAGCATTAATATAGATGTATTAATAACATAATAAATAAAATTAATCATATCCATTTTCATTCATAATCTTTATAAATATTCAATCTCTATATGAATTTTATTGATTTTCTACATCGGTGATTATAGTTTTGATCATTTATACTAGTTTTATAACAATGATTTTCATATTAATTATTCATCCAAATTTAATTATCCTTGTGTCATTAATGTTAATATTATGGACTATTTATAATAATTATTTATATTTTAAATTAATTTCATGAATTATTTATACCACATCCTTTAATATTAAGTCGATTATAAGCATGTTTTAGTGATTTTTCTATCAATGGAGGGTGTTTCCATAATTGGAGAATTGGATATTGATATATTATCTCCATAACCAAAAAAAATAAATATTTATACATTAATATAATACTATAAAAATAAATAATTTTTTATATTCATCCAAAAATATAAATCTATACTTTTTTTCAGGTGGGTGGTTAAACCAACCCAAACACGAACATACCCCAATTTCATGAATGATTATGAGGTGATTTTTATAATATAATTATAACATAAGCATAGTTCACATATTAAATGTTTAATATAGTGTTATAAAATATATTTGGAATGAAATTTATGATTATGTAATGGATACAAATATCTTATATGGTTTTAATAAAATATTTTCTTCTCATCACACAAATTCTAAATGATTAAATTATCGATGATTGTTTATTAATCATATAACTAATAGGTTACCAAGTTTTATATACCAGTGACTTAATGATATCATATGGATAATATATATTCATTAATAACATATTTATATACAAATTTATAATTTAGTGAAGAAAAATGAAACAAGTTATGTTGTGGAGGTGGTAGTCCACACAATACACGGAAAATGATTTTTTTTTCTAATTGATGGGATATGTGAATAAATAATTATAATACCCATAATAGAGTAACAATACATTATATAAATGATTGAAATATCATTATACTATTATGGACAGAATAAATTTTAAATAATATAATTTAGTGACCACATTTTTCCATGTAAGACTTTAAAATATATTAATTACTATTTTCTGAGCAAGGTGCTAATATGAAGTGATATTCTGAGACCTGATGATCCTGAAATATATATTTTAAAAATAATAACTATATTAATATCAGACATGTATAATAATTATTAAAAAATAAATAAACTCTTGAATGGATCCTCAAATCATAATTTTAAGGCCACATTTGAGTTTCGAACATATGGGTTCTCTAGGTGTGACCTAAGGTTGGTTAGTGCTAGAAGTCTTGTTAAGGCAGTTGTTGGTGAGTACGTTTAATTTTAATAAATAAATAATTTTTTGTATGTTTGTTTTATTAAAATTTATAATTAGAATATCTTATGGATAACCCCTTATAATAACCTTTTAGTTTTAGTTACTTAAACCCTGAGATAATTGAGAGGATCTCTTACATTCTTCATTGACAGTTTGATAACGAAGGATGATGGTTGATCAGATCAAGGTGTATTCAGAAGCATTAGATGTATAAGGTATTCTCCTTCACTAGAGACTGAATTCATCACCAATTATGGATCCTTATTTGATGTAGCACTCATAATTTATTTTATTTTCACAATTTGGATTAAAATATTGAGCATTGATTTTTTTGGTAATTTTGATTCTTCTACCCCACATTCTTCGCATGAGACCCATTGAAAAGTTAAATTATTAAATCTTTTATTTATTTAAATTTTCCATGTTATCACCCTGGTTTCCCTAATATATGATCATCTTCTAAGAAAAAATGTACAATGATCTATTTCACCATTATCTGTGTGCCATTCCGCCTCTGGTTCTTCATGTTATTCATCATTGGCACATGAGGTCGTAGTTCAACACTATTGGGGAGAGTTCAAGCATGATTGAACCCTCAGATTTGTGGTGATTTCGTGAATTATGAATAGAAAAATGTTTTGGGGAATATTATGATGGATTTGAGGAATTTTTATATATATATTGGATATATATAAGTGGTGAGTGGCGATGTGAGGTGCTACAGGTGACGTATGTAATGCGATCTTCTAGTGGATTGCCTAATTCTATTTTCCAGTCATCAAAGGAAAAAATGATGGTTGGGGGTAGTTAAATTTAATTTCTAGTTATAATTGATTGATATTCATGGTGATGCACACATATTTGTAAACCACATGGAATAATGTGAGTTTCTGTGAAAATCTAGACTACACACTGTGTGTCCCAAATGAACACAAAGAGTATATCCCCCTAGGTGAGGTGCTAGGGTTTCTGGAGAAATTATATAATAAACACCTTTTAGGGGGGCTACATACTATGTGGACCTACCCATGTCGAAAATATGCAAGCTAGCAGCACATGACCAAGTCCCTCTATAGATGGATACTTTATATAGTGGAGTTCACAAGTATAGGTAGGAAAATATGGGAATGGGTTGAGATGCACTACCAGGAATCTGTGTTTTTAAACATGTTTTGTATCATGGAGGGAACACCATTTTTAGAGATAATTCATACTGAGATGTATCCTAGGAGAACATGTCTTGGTAGAGGATCAAGGCCCCATGTCATGTGGACCTCATACACATTGTGTACTCCTAATTTAATTTTATACCTCTCGTATCTCTTTCGTTTGGACTCAGATATTAGTCTGTGAGTATCCTATCCTGTATTTTTCTTCATGTAGAATGTGCTGGTTTTATTAATAGTGGATTTTGTGTTAGGATGTGATATTTTATAAGAATGATGCTTATTCAGGAAGTTTTGAAAATGGTAGTGATCAGGTGGGATCATAAAATATATGTTGGGGTTAGTACACCCCTGTTACACTAGGTTGTGGGTTATTCATTATATCATATAGATATTAGAGTCATTATCCCCCTATTTTACTAGGTCATGGGTTCCCCATTATATCAAAGAGATTTTGGGGTTAGTACAATCCAATAACACTCGGACATGGGTTCCTCAGGTGATTAGAGAGATATAGGGTTTAATAGTCATCTATCACACTAGGGTGCGGGTTCCCTATATTCCTTATTTAGTTAGGGTCATTAGTCCCCTTACTACTACAAGGTGTGGGTTCTCTACTTATGGAGTGGTAATCCCACAACTTTGAGCTCCAATGGTGTGCTGGATTGAGGTTTCATTTCACATTGGGAATCAGTCATAGAATTATGGAGGTGCAAGATTACTCTTCAACTTTAGCTCAACAGTGAGATAGAGATCCCATTTCTCTCTCAGTTGGGTTTTTTAGGATCATATATATGTGTATAGATTGTGTTTTGTTTCCATATTTATTTGGGTTGATCTAACTATTGTTTCATCCCTCTATCATTACCTTTCCTTTTGGGGCATTCCTACTAGGTATGTATATACTGACCTCTTCATGATATTTTCATACACATTTCATGTCTTATATAGTAGACAGATTGATCAGTGGTGATTATGGTAGATCATAGTGATACCTGAGTGAATTGACTAGGTACAATGGTCATTCTTTAAGATCAAGATAAGGAATTTACTAGCTTTTATTATTTCTAGGTTTTTGTCTAGTTGGTACTTCATTTATTATTTGGTGTGTATTTTTTCCATTTAAACTTTGGTTGTATTCCATTGTACTCTTTTGTTTTCTCTAGAGTTTATTAGATGCATAGTTTATTTCTAGATGTTACAGTCTTTACTTTATTTTCTTTTGTACTATTTCACAGAGTTTGTTGGGTTTTTTCATATAAGCTTATTAAAAATATTCCACCCATTATAGTCATGTTGTCTCGATGCGTTCCATTATCCCTTGGCCTATTGGTGGTGGGTTTGGGGTTGTGACAACACAACCTTCCATAGGCCAGACCGGCCCTGGTGGCTTAGGTAGTTAAAGAGTTTTATTAAAGATGGTTCATCCATGGGGTGGTGTTTTAAGTATTTTATTATTATATTTGGTTGAAAAATTTGTGTCAAATTATTAGAGTGTCTCGAGTGCAGAATTCAGACTTGGGAAACCTGTGTTTGTATAATGGCTAACATATTCATACACTATGACTCCAAATACATGATTTTTGACTTGGAATATAGAGACATTGGTTGTAGGGAACAATTATACATGAACCATATATGATTTATTCATTTAGCTATAATTTTTGAGTTATCTCCCAATATATATCTCTCTGTGTGTGTGTGTGTGTGTCTCCATCAGAGTGTGGTGAATCTAGATTACATTCAGGAAACCTCCATAAAGATATCCAGGCATGTTACTAATTCCAGAATGTGATGATGATCTGATGATTAATGAGGTTTCCATTCAGGGGCCATCCAATGAGGTGTTTCCTCCATATCGATAGGTAGAAACACCCCCACCTATTGAACACGAGTTAGTACAAACAGTTCTGGATGAGGATGTACACAAGCATAGACGACTCCAAAAGTTATAGAATTTGATACAAATGAGGTTCTAAATTGAGTCAAATCCCCAGGTAGAGAAGTATTAGCTTGAGTTCTTATCATGAGTCTTCAAGCTAGTTTAGGTGCCAACATATCATATGGTTAAGCTGGAATCCAGTCTTTTTCATAGAGAAGATTGGAATTGGAGTTTGGTTATGAAGAACCATGATGATATGTTTCCCACATAATCATACTTTTAATAAATTTTTCATGATCATTATTACCCATATTTCTTAAACTCAATTCAAATTCCAGATATTATTGATCTATAGAATGGTAGTAGGATAGTATCGGACTATGTCACAAGGTTAACCAACCTTATGAGGTACTCCCTCAATATAGTTCAATAAAAATTCATCCATGACAGGAAGTTTGAGAAAGGTATATGTAAATACAGTCAATCTACTATAGTATCATTATGTCTTCCAACTTATGCAAGAGTATTATATTAGGCTCTTGTGACCTAGACCAACCTAAGAGAGGGGAATTGGGTTGTTAGAGCCGGTGGTGGTCTATTCATCTATAGTAGGTGGAAGGCGTCAGACAATAATATCAATGTAGAGGAGGCATTATCTAACTTAGATGTGTGGGTTTATCGCTTAGGGATCATTCATTTGATATAGTATTCCCATAAATGGGCTATGTTATGATTGCGATGGGAATTATCACTTCACTCCTTGTTTCCCGACCTGTCGTAGTGAGCAGGATGGGAAGAATGTGGATGGACCTCTATATTATAGGTATCACTAAGATTAGGGATCCCCCAAGCATGGCTAGGGTGGACATAATTGAAGAAGTGTTTGAATATAATTAATATTGTCTCTGGAGGTAGGTTGAATTTGTGGATAGAAACATTATGATCTCCTAAAAACACCACAACCAAGTGGTAGTCAGGTACATGGGATGTTCTGTCCATAGAGGGAAATGACCAGGTGTCACATGGGATGATCTGAGGTATGATCTATGTTTATTTTACTCTTTCCTCAGTACTAATATACATAAGTGTGATTAATTCTTTCATATCATTATTCTTGGTGTGGGAGATGGAGATTATAGTTAAGACCTTATCCCAACATCAACAACTTGAGGTTCCTTTGGGGAGAGATTTTTTAATATCACTTATCTTATATTAGTTTGTGGTATTTAATGGTTAAGAGAGTTTCACACAAGAACATATGGTCATCATGGTGAAAAAATATGAAATCATCATGGGTATGAATTGTTTGTTCATGGTTTGAGTCCATATATGGTATCATCATAGATGATTCAGATTCCTTCTTACATATTATAGGATATTGTCATTTGTGGGTGAGAAAGATCTCATGGTGGAATGTGTGGGAATTTCCTGAATGAGGCTTCATTATATCATCAATAATTTGGGGACATTAGTCCTTGATGAAGTGTACTCTTCAGAAATATAGATTCCTTCAATAGTGGAGGATATTTTGGATGTTTTCCCTGAAGATGTTCTGGGAATACCATCAATGTAAGAGATGGACTTCTATATTTATTTTTACCCCATGACCTTGTTGATGTCCTATGAGACATATTGGATTTCCCCTAACAAGCTCTTTGAGTTAAGAGTGAAGTTGTAAGACCTTCAAGATAATTGTTTGATCAAACCCAGTGTGTCCTACAGGGATGTTCTGGTTTTTTTCATGGAAAATAAATATGGGAGATTTTAGTTATTTTTTGTTTATGGTTTCTTTAAACAATAAAGTTAAAAGGAAAATTATGACTTTAAAAGGATTGATGACCTCTTCAATTAGTTTTGATGTATGATTTGGTTCTCAATGATCGATCTCAAGTCTAGCTACCACCAATTGAGGGTTCACGAGGTTGATATTCTAAAGATGAACTTATGACGTTGCTACTTAAAATTTGAGTTCATGGTTATTCATTTTGGTGTGACGGTTTTCCCCTTTGTGTTTGTGGATTTGAAAAACCATATATTTCATCCATACCAAGTTTGATTTGAGGTTTTCTTCATTGATGACATGATCATTTACTCCATGTTAGAGGAGGATCATGCGGATCACTTGAGGATGGTACTAGACTTGCTTTAGGAAAACCAACTTTATGATATTCTATTGAAGTTATTGATCTGAATTTGTGAGGTTCAGTTTCAAGGGAATGTAATTTTTGATCTTATATTATCTGTGGACCATGAAATGACTGATGTCATGATTTTTAGGGATCCACCAAAGAGTGTGTTAGAGGCACAGAGTTTTATCAGATTGGTGGGGGTTATATGGGTGTTTTATTATAGAATTTTCTTAGATTGAAACCTTTTTGACCAATCTTAAGTGGAATGATTATCCCATTACCTTGAATGATTAGTCTTAGAGAGCCTTTGAGGATTTGGGGATGAGGCTGACTAATGTTACTATTTTTTGAGACTACTGTAGGAGGGAATGGTGTCTATAGTGTATTGAAATTCCAATGGATCTGGTCTTGGCTGCATATTGATGAAGAGGTAGGCAAATATCACATATGGGTTGAGGTAGTTAATACACAATGAGAAGAACTATGGGACTCAAAACCTATATTTGGAATCATTAATCATTACTCTAAAGATATAGATTTTCTATATTCTAGGTTGCCACTTTTTATTTTATCAAACCATCAGATTCTCAAGTATATATTCACACAGATAGATATAAATCCAATATAGTGAAGCTGGTTTGATGTCTTGCTGGTTGATGACTTTGATAGAGTCTATACTCATAGAAAGGGAAATATGGTGGAATATTCCCTTAACCGGAAGTCCAGTTCTCATTTGTTGGAGGAGATGTCTGAGTAGATTGATTCTTTATAATTGACCCCAGTGGAAGATAATGGAACATCATATCATTATTTGGTGGTGTTTACACCTTTTAGTATTCAGTGTGTATGAGATTCTCATTTGGGAGACATATACATTGAGTTTAATTTTGGCCAGATCTCATCAGTAGATTCACCAGATTGATTTTATAAAGGAGGAGAACACATCAACATTTTTTATGTACAGACAGTGTTTTTGTATGAGGTGCAAGGGGAAGTTATGAGAGAGATTCACACATATCCTTTTTTGTAAATACAAGTGTATGGAATATTTATTTGGGACCTTCATTGCATTTTTTTGCTGGAATGATGCAGTGTATTTCTGAGTTCATCTATTGGGGTCTCACCAATCAAATGATGAAGGTTGGGCACTAGGTTTAGGTAGGATTGAAATGACCTCTTGATATCTAAAAGTGGAAGTGGGATGGAATACCTATGGATTTTATGAGAGGGATTCCATGGATAGTTTGATTCCATTAAAAAATATAGGTTATTTTTTGTTTTATTATGAAGTCGACACAATTCATTTCCATCAGGAAGAATATTTTTGAGGAGTGTTTAGGCAGTTATATGTGTTAGATATTTTTTGGATCCATGGTGTACTCTTGATGATTGTCTCCAATAGAGATACATAGTTTATGTAGTGGTTGTAGAGAGACCTAAATGAGGCATTAGGACCACGTTTTAGATGATTATAGTTTTTCCCCTAGATAGATGGGACACATGAGTGGACTATCTAGGTGTTGGAGGATGTTCAAAGCTTGGTTTTGGACTTTGGCTATAGTTGGTATGATCACTTACAATTGGTAGAGTTTTATTATAATAATATATTTCACTCTATGATCAGAATGGAACCTTTTGAGGCCTTGTATGAGAGATGATTCAGGTTACCCTTTTGATCGACTGAGATTGGTGGTAAATCTCTAGTTAATCTAGAGATGGTGCATGCGTTGATGAAATTTTTTTGGTGATCTATGAGTTTCTGAAAACAACCCAAATACCAGAAAAATCATACATAGTTTGATATCATAGACAGTTGGAGTTTGAGAAGAGTAACCATGTCTTCCTAAGAGTCTCTCCATGATGAGGATTCAGGAGGTTTGGTTAGGGAGGTAATCTATTCTTGAGGTTTATCATGCTATTTGAGATCTTATGAAACATTGGCGAGGTTTCTTATCACCTAGCATTACCCGCATAACTAGAGAAGGTATATGACATATTCTATGTGTCACAATTGAGTAGATATGTTCCTAATACTATGCATGAAATTTAATGGGGATGCGATCGAAATCAAGGATAGAGTCTCTTTCCTAGAGTAACTGGTGGTGACTGAGGATTGGCAGGAGAGGTTCCTGTGAGGATGAACCATTCCCTTGGTCTGTGTATTATGGTAGAATGAGAGTTTGTAGGAGAGCTCATAAAAGTGGGAGATCCTAATGCAATCTTGATATCTCCACCTTTTTATTGTACATTTCGAATACAAAAATACTTGAAGTGGGGATAATATAGTGACCATATGTTTCCCTTATAAGACATTGAAGTATAAAAAGGAATATTTTCGAATCTAGGGGCTAAGCTGACATGAGATTGTGTGGCCCAGTGAGCCCAAAATTGATAGATTAAAAATATTAAATATATTATTATCAAAAAAATCATTTTTTCTAAAAAAAATAAAATGAATCATGAATAGATCATTTTATTGGAAATATAATGTTATAGCTGAGTCAAAATGTGGGGCCACACACTATGTGGTCGACATAAATTCAATATACTCCTAAGTGAATCTCCAACCTCTCATAACTCCTTCATTTGGACTTCGATTTTTTCCTTCATGTGGCCTATCCTATATGTTTTCCATGTAGAACATGGTGGTTTCTTCATAGTGGATTTTGAGATACAAGGCGAGATGTTCTAAACCTGGATCTTATTCTAGCAATGCTTGAAGACGACAGTGATCAAAATGGATCATCGTATAGATTTTGGGGTCAGCACTCCCCTATTACACCAGGGCACAAATTATCCATTGTATCATAATGTTTTTGGGATCAGTACATTCATGTCACACCAGGGCGCAGATTCCCCATTATATCAAAGATATTTGTGGGTCAGTACTCCCATGTCACTCCAGGGTGTGGGTTCCTCAGGCTGTAAATGATATATCAGGGTCAGTACTCCCTTATAACAATAAGGAACAAGTTTTACATATTTCTTATATAGGTAAGTCCATTACTCCTCTTACTACTACATTGTGTAGGTTTGCTACCAAATATAGGTACTCCGACAACTCTGAGCTCTTGTGGGGTGTTGGTCCTTCATGGGAGATGTGTGCTCCATCAGCTGTGCAACATAATGATGAGGTTCATTCCCCACTACACATATTTTGGTGAGGTTATGTTTGATGTTGGGCATCACTTATAGACTTTGGGATCTACAAGATTACTCATCGACTTCAGCAATGCTATGATATGGATATACACATTCTCTCCCATTTGGGATTGTTTATGAGCATATACTTGTGTATCTTTTGGGTTTAGTTTCCCTCTTACTTTTGGTTAAGCTAACCATTTTTCTATCCATCTTCCACCCCCTTTCAATTTCAGGGAATCCAACTAGTTTTGTATATACTCACCCTTGTATGCAATAAAAAATGACTTATTACGACAGGTTAATTGCGAAAGGTGTTGGGTTCGTCGCAAATAGTCAATAAAAAATTGGTAATTGCGATTGTCTGTCACAAATACATTTTCCACACCCTACACGCTTTAGCGTGGGAAGAGTATTTGCGACAGGGACTAAACGTCTACTGAAAATACTCTTCATGGGTTTCTATTATTTCTGACACGACTCGTCGAAAAAAATAATATTTACGACAACTCGTCACAAATAATGTGTTAACAAAACAGTATTTTTGACGGGACACTGGGTGTGCCTTCGCAAATTATTTAACCTATATATACCCCACTCTAAATGTTTTTCCTTAAAAACTTTTCTCAACTTCTCTCACCCTCTCTGCTCTGATATTTCTTTTTTAAAATTTTATAGAGTTTGAAACGTTACAAGGGATCAACTTTTCTCGTTTTACATCCCTCAAAAGAATCAATTCCATGGTATTTATTTGAATTATTTTTTATTTTCTATCTAATTTAATATATTTAATAATAGTAATAATTATTATTGACTAGTAGTAATTATATTTAATTAAAAATAGTTAGTTAGTTTGCATTAATTTTATTGAATTTTTTAGTTATTTTTTTTCATTAATGTTTTTAATTAAAATTAAATAGTTCTAACATGAAATAATTTTTTTAATTATATGTAATTAGTAATTATTAGTAATAATTTTTTATATATTTGTAGAAATTAATGTTAATTAGTGATAGTTAGTGATAATTAGTACTAATTAGTAAGAATTAATAATAATTAATAATAATTAATAATAATTAGTCGTAAAATTAAATCATAATTACTGGTAATTTATAAAAATTCATGGTAATTAGTAAAAATTAGTGTAAATTATATATAATTAGTTGAAATTAGTTATAATTAATGGTTATTATTAATAATCAGTAAAAAATTAAATAAAATAGTTACAGATTGTTACAAAATAATAAAAATAAATGTTAATTACTAATAATTAGTATAAGTAATAATTAGTTAAAAGTAGTAATATTTACAAAAATACTAATAACTACAAAAAATTAGTATTAATTAAAAATTAGTAATAATTATAAAAAATTAGTATTAATTACAAAAATAAGTAATAATTACAAAAAATAGTAATGATTAATAAAAATTAGTTATAATTAATAAAAATTAGTAATAATCAATAAAAATTATTTAAAATTATCCAATAATGATAAAAAAATAGCAATAATTTTCTAATAATTAAAAAATTATTGATAACTACAAAAAACTAGAAATAATTAAAAAAAAGTTCGAATAATTACAAAACATTATTCAAGATTATAACAAATTAGTAAAAATTATCAATAATTAGGAATAACTATCAATAATTAGGAGTACATATCAATAGTTATTAATAATTATGAACAATTCGGAATAATTAGCCATAATTAGGAATAATTAGCAATAATTATTAACAATTAGAATATAATCAATAATTAGCAGTAATTTTCAATAATTAGCGATAGTTAGTAATAATTTGGAATAATTAGACATAATAAGGGATAATTAGCAATTATTAGCAATAATTATGAATAATTAGCAATAAATAGGAAAAAATATGAAAAATTAGCAGTAATTACTTATAATTAGGAATAATTATGAATGTTAACTAATAATTAGGAATAATTACTAATAAATAAGAATAATTAGGAATACCTAGCTATAATTATGACTATTTGGCAATAATTAGGTCTAATTAGCAGGAATTAGGAATAATTAGTATTAATTAGAAATTATTAGTAATAATTAGCAATAATTAACAATAATTACTAATAATTATGAATAATTAGAAATAATTAGGAATAATTAGAAATAATTAGGAATAATTTTCAATAATTAGAAATATTTACCAATAATTATGAATAATTAATAACATATGCAAATATTTAACTGTAATTAGGAATAATTAGAAATTATTAGGAATAATTATTATTTATTATTAATAATTACTAATAATTATCAATAACCATGAATAATTAGCCATAATTAGAAGTATTTCGGAATATTTATAAATAATTAGAAATAAATACAAAAAATTAGAAATAATAAGAAATAATAAGAAATAATAAGAAATAATTAGAAATAATTTGGAAAAATTAGAAACAATTAGAAACAATTTGAAACAATTAGAAATAATTAGGAATAATTAGGAATAATTAGAAATAATTAGAAATAATTAAAAATAATTAGAAATAATTAATAATAATTGCTAATAAATACTAATAATTTGCAATAATTTTCAATAATTTTCAATAATTAGCAATAAATAGCATTAATTAGCAATAATTAGCAATAGTTAGCAATAATTAGCAATAGTTAGCAATAATTAGAAATAATAAGTAATAATTAATCGTAATTAGGAATAAATAAAAATAATTAGGGATGAATAAAAATAATTAGGGATAATTAGAAATAATTAGTGATAATTTGAAATAATTTAGAATTATTTTCAATAATTAGTAATAATTAGAAATAATTAGAAATAATTAGAAATAACTAGCTATAATTATCAATGATTAGTAATAATTATTAATAAAAAGTAACAATTAGAAATAGTTACCAATAATTAGAAATAATTCAAAATAATTAAGAATACTTATGAATAATTAGTAATAATTAGAATAATGAGGAAGAAATAAGAAATAATTAAGAATACATCATAATAATTAGGACTAATTAGAAATAATTTGGAATAATTATCTATAATTATGACTAAATAGTAATAATTTGGAACAATTAGTAATAATTTGGTAGAATTATAAATAATTAAGGATAATTAGTAATAATTAGGAATAATAATCTATAATTAAGTGTAATTAGAAATAATTATTAATAATTAAAAAATAATAAAAATTATTGATAATTTGGAATAACTAGGAATAATTATTAATAAGTATGAATAATTAGAAATAAGTATAAATAACTAGAAATAACTAGAAATAACTTGCAATAACTAGCAATAACTAGCCATAACTATAAATAACTAGGAATAATTGGCTACAAATATGATTAGTTAGATATGACTATGAATAATTAGAAATAATAATCAATAATTAATAATAATTAGAAATAGTTACTAATTATTAGGAATAATTAGAAATAATTAGAAATGATTAGAAATAATTACTAATAATTATGAATAATTTGGAACAATTAAAAAAATTATTTGTTTGGATCTTGTTTTTCTAATATCTAATTAATCATAAAAATAATTATTTTATATTTTATAGAGAAATAAAGAACTAAAAAGTCATTAAAAGTCATTATTAGATGATCACACTTGGATAAATCATCATAAGAATCCAAACCGTTCTTGTATAAATCTTATATATATTGGGGGTGCTGAAACATTCTAATCATCTGCATCATCAAAACCATAATTTGTTTTAAAAGGGATAATTAAGAGTCCATGTAATAAATGTGATATGAGGACACATGAAACATTTGACCACATTTGGGGTCATCTATTGTATTTTGGGTTTTGAACAAATTATTATTATTATTGGTGTCAACATGGTGAACATAGTTTTATAGAATATGCTAATAATTTGTTTACAAATCGATTGCAGTTTTAAAATTTAGTACACGATGTGGAAGGTCCACCTTTTCCATAAACTAAATCTCAGGATGATATTGAATTATCTCCTAAGTTGTAAGCATCTCAATTTTATGAGTCATTGAGGTCCATTGAGGATACCTTATATCATTTTTGCATAGAAAGAAAATTTGAAAAAGTTACAAAATTTATGGATATTAAATCAGATAATGGATTGCTAAATAGTTATTTTGATCAAATATTCTCTTAGGTTAAAACACTTTTACCCAAAGTATATGTCTTGCCTAAAAATATGAATGAGAGAAATATTTCAGTTAGTAATATGGGTCATGGTTATCATAAGATTCATGCATGTTTAAATGATTGCATCTTATATTTTGGTGAAAATGAGTCCTTGGATAGTTCCCTATTTGTGGAACATTGATGTATAAAGAGGCACACACATGGACATCTAGATTGATTCATGTAAAATAGTTGAGGCCTTTTTCGCTTACACCCATATAGTAGTGTTTATTTATGTCTCAAAACACAACATCATTAATGTAATGGAACAAAAAGAATATCTCAACTAGAAAAATATTAAATCATCTCTCTATTGGTGATTCATGGAAACATTTTTGACCATATACATTTGAATTTTTCTTCAGAAGCTCAAAATATGTGATTGAGTTTTTCTACTGATGATTTCAATCCATTGGGTTCTTATGGTAGTTAATATTCTAGTTGGGTTATCTTTATAACTCAATATAATGTACCTCCATCGATGTTGATGAAGTATACCTATATCTTTTTGACCTTATTAACTCTAGGACTTCCAAAAGAGAATATTGATGTTTTTTTAAATCCATTGGTTTGTGAGTAAAATTTATTTTGGAGTAATGGTGTTAGTATATTTGATATTTCTATGAAAAAAATAAATTCATACTAAAATCAGCATTGATATGGAAAATTAGTGACTTCCCAACATATGGAATGTTATCTAGCTAGTGCACACACACTCTAAAATCATGTTCATACTATATGAGAGACAACAAAGCATGTATGCTCGTCAATGGAATAAAAATTTGTTTTTTACTATCATCGTACATTTATTTCAAATGATCATCCATTTTTGAGGAACATATATCATTTAAGAAAAGACATAATTGAAAGAGATAGAGCTCCAACAATGATCTCGTGTGTAGATTTAAAATAATGTTTCTCTTCATTACCCCCCCCCCTTACATTTAGACCAGCTATAAACCAACATAAAATTGATGGCATTGAGAAAGAACATAATTATATAAAATGGAGTATTTGTTGGGATTTTCTATATTAGTCTGATTTGTTCATCCATCACATGTTGGATGTCATATATATTGAGAATAAATATTTTGATAATATATTTTATATAGTTTTGGATACCCCATGTAAGACCAAATATAATGTAAATTCATGATTAGATCTATCCAAAATTTGTAGGTGATGAGAACTTGAATTTGTTGAAAATTTTAGATCATAGAAGTTAATGAATCCAAAAGTAGCTTATACAATTTCTAAAGAAAATTGATTTTTTACTGCATTTCATATTTTAGACTTCAAGATATTTAGGTTTACAATTTGGCTAGATGTGTTAAAGTGGTCATATTACCAGAATAAAATGTCATAACTATCATGTTATTATGTAAAGTCTTCTACTGATTGAATTAAAAGGTTTATTTAATTCTATAATTTTTGATGCGCTTATAGACATATCATTTTTTTTTCTGAGAAAGATCTATGGTGACAACAGACTATGATGATCTAACTAGACCATAAGAATATGTTGGTTTAATTTTATGTAATTTACAAAAAATCTTCCCACCAACTTTCTTTGACTCAATAGAACATTTGATATTACATTCTTCATATGAAGAAAAATTTATAGGTTGTTATAGTTTTGATAGATGTACCCATTCGAGAGATGCGTGAATAAATTGAAAAAAAAAGTATGTAATAAAGCTTTAGTTGAATGATAAATTGCATAAGCTTATTTTCAGGAGGAAATATATTCCTTATTCTCTAATTATTTTCTATCTTAATATCCCTCAAAACTTAACTACATGGGATGTAATGAGGAAAATATTCATGATGAAATAAAAAATTAATTATCATTTTTTAATCATCCCAATCATGGATTTGGTGGAGTTCATGAAAAAATTATTTCAAATGATGAACATCACAGAGCTCATACATATGTTTTACTCGACTATAAAGAGATGACACCATTTTTACTATGTTTGATCCTATCAATTATTCAATAATAATTTTTACAATAAATTAATATTTTTTATTTTTAGATTATATGAATATCATATCAAGAAGAATCTTCAACAAATTACAGCAACTTCTCTTGAATAATGTTGACAAAATAATTTTTCATACTAGCTTAAAAAAATGGTATAATAAATTATTAATTGTTTAACATATAAAATAAATTTATTACTTTTTATATGGATATGTTTTTTACAAATTTCCAAGTATCTTAACATTCAAATAAAATTTATAATAAATTGGGCATATTGAGTAACCCACCATCCAAAATGGTTAAATATTATAATGTATATGTGGTGAATAGTTTTCGATTTCATACCCATTCATATGGGGAATCAAAAAATAATAATGAATAATGGTGTTTTATTTAGAGGATCTCATTATAGAGAAATTAAAGTTGATTTTTACAAAATATTGGAAGAAATATTTAAATTGTGTCAGTTGGGATAGAATTACATAACAATTCTTAAATGTTAATTGTTGGATACGAAGAGAGGATTGTGTGTTCATATGATCCATGGAATCATTGATATTAAATATAGTATCATTTGTATAGTAAATGAATCATTTTTATTAGCTCATCAGGAACATAAAACATATTATAAAATTATTGTGTGACTTCAAGCGAGTTAAATTATTGGTGGAGCATAATAAAAATGAAATATCAGTAAAATTAGTTTCTTCAAAGTGAATGTCATTTGGCTGAAGTGAAAGGAATTGAATTTTTTCAAGGGACTACTCCAAATCCATATTTTCAACAAAGAGACATGAATTTTGATGATGAAACCCCATAGTTAAGAGTCAATGGTGATGATGATGTTATTGATGTAAAAAATTAATTTTAAATGACATGATATAATGAAACTGAAACTACTGTGGAAATTGATTATATAGAGGAGGAATATAAAGATATTGACGATGTTATATATGAAGATAAGAATGAAGATGAATATTTACATAGTAAAATCCTGGTAATAATCATAATATATATATATATATATAATAGTGATTTTCAAATTTTTTCTATCAACTTTCAATAACTATACTCTAACAATAATCATTTCGTGTTTTATATTGACTCGTATTTTTTCATGAGTTGGAGGGGACTGATCTACCTAGTTAATAGAAAGATGTTGGACCATCATTACCTAAAACTACTAGTAGTTCAGCAACAAAACAGAGGGGTCGTGTTCTTGTGAGATTGATGATTCTTGACCCTATCCCTGAGTGACATCCACATCTTGTCTTCGATCCATATATGCAGAGGAATGTTTACTTGTTTATTTATGTTAGTTTTCATTAGTTATCATTAATTTATTTTATACTAATTTTGTGATTATTTATTGTCTTTTTCATATATAGCTGTTAGAAATGGGAGTGTTATGTTGCAGAATTATTTTCTAGAGAATGGGTTGCATGTGATCATATTCTCATTGATGTTCAACACCCCATGTTGATCATTGGATGGTAAGTAAATAAATAATTTTTATTTTGAAATTTATTGAATTAATAACATTATATTATTAATTATTTCTAAGGTCAATGGTATCTCATTGATGATAGCATGAGTGACACTATTTGGGAGGCATGGGAGGGCTCTATGTGTGTGTATTTATATTATTTTTTTCACAATTTAATTAGGACAACAATGAGGAAAGTGGAAGTCATGGAGTTTGATTCGTCATGTAGTGCCCACCGAATTGATTATATTTCTTCATAGGTTTCAGATTGATTATGTTCACACTAGATGGGTGGTCATTCTTAGAGGAGATCATTAGTAGGCCGATAGAACCAGGGGAGATATGAGGTGATACATCGAGATAGTAGTCGCACATTCAGTATGCATAGGGAACATATGGTAATAAATTTTTTTTAATATGATTTAAATGTAAACTGATTATTTTATATTCATATAGGTAGTCAAACTATATAATATTATGTATATTAACATTTATAGGAGGATATAAAATGATCCTGTCGCTAGAGAGATTAGAGGTGACCTCCAACATTAGATTGCGGTTAGTATAATATGTTTTTGAGTTTTAAAATTAACTTGAAATAATACTTTGACTATTTTAATTTTAAATTGAAATTGAAAGAGTAATATGAGGTAGTGACATCAAAGCCATAGACATAGAGTCAGGATGAGTCCAAGGATTAGAACAGTGTAGTAAGATTTTATGAGGTCGCATGGATGTAGGTGAACCAGTATGCCTTTGAGAAAGGCCTGGTTTTTTGTATTGAATCTCAATTGACACCTGGAGGTTATTATGGTACTGTTGCAATATTGTCAACTAGCTCAAGAGGAGCTCATGGCGAGTCATCATCATCGGCTACATAGTATGAGGGGAAGCTATGAGCTCATGGTGAGGTTATAGAGAGTATGCATAGGGAGCATGAAGAGCTCCGTCGATAGTTGTAGTTGCAGAAGGATGAGATGCATCGATGGCAGCAGCAATAACCTGAGAAGATGATGTAGTACATGCAACATCTGACTCATGGTTTAGGGATGGAGTTCCCTCGTCCATCTCATCCAGATCTTCGAGATGACCCACCCACTTAGTTACGTATTTTATTTTTATGATAAACATTTGAATGTAAAACTTTTTTTGAAATAATAATAATATTCCATATATTTATATATCAATATATTGTGTTTTTTATATTGTTTCAAATATTGTGTTTTTTATTATTTAATTATTTTTATTATCATATTATATTATTTATTAATTGTATTATTATATTATATTATTTTCATTATTATTTTAATTATTATCTTATATTATTTATGTATTATTTTTATTAATATATTATATTATTTTCATTTTTATTTTTTATTAATTTTTATTATTTATTATTTTTATTATTATTTTCTTTATATTGTTGTGAATTTAGTGTTTTCAAAAAATTTATTATTTTAATAATATTTTTACAAATTATATTATTTTTTATTATTTTTTTATTATTCCACATATTATTATTTTTTTAACATATTATAATTATTATAATTATATTATTTATTTAAATGTTATTAATATTAAAAAAAATTATTATTATTTATTTTTTTAGTTTTTTGCGACGAGCTCATTGCAAATTGGTTTTTTAATTAAGACAAACTGTTTGTGTAGGGATGGATTCCCATCAAAAATATCTTTATTTATGATGGACCATTTTAACAACATATACATTTGATGTTGTTTGCAGTGACGGGACCCCGTCAAAAATGACATTTTTTAACGGGATCCCGTCATAATTTCCCCATTGCAAATGGTTCAATTTATAGTTATGATGGGATTTTCTCATACGTATCATGTCTTAAACAGGCTACAGAAATAATGGTGATAATTTTGGTGGAGTAAAGTAATACCTAGGTTCACAGATAGCATATGGTGGGTGAGATTAGAGATCATGAGGAGGGATCTCTCAGATTTCATTGTTTCTAGTTGTTGTTAGGTTGAGATTTCATTTATAGTTGGGAGTGTATTTTTCCCCATTATGCTTTGGTTGTATTTCATTGTACTCTTTTTTCACTAGGGTTTATTATATTCATGGTTTATCTCTAGATGTTACACTTTTTATTTAATATTCCTCTACACTATTTCATGGGGATAGTTGGGTGTGTGCATATAGGTTTTTTAGGAAATGGACACCTATTATTGTTATGAATTCTCAACACTTGTCTCTAGCCATAAGCATATTGGAGTTGGGCTTGGGGATTTGGTGTCTTGACCTTCCACATGTAAGGTGGGCCCCGTTTGGTTGGGTTGTTATTGAAAATTATGAAGACAATAAAGTAGCTAATAAAACTCATTAAAGGGACTTAAAATTTTCATGTATATCTCCTTGAATTTCTAGGTCTTAGGCTAGAAATGAGCGACTATGATATTATATCCATGGGAGAGTCTTGTAAGGTGAGTAAAATGTCATATTTTAAATTATAAATTGAAATGGAAGATGAGACTTGAAGTGGTAAAGATGTTACTCTATTATAAGTGAAGGGAAGGGTAGTTTTGGGAGTAAATCTTACATTTTCAACAATTTTAGGTTACTATTTGGGGGACAAAAGGAAAAAAAGGACAAAGTTGTAGGGGAAACATGTATTGGCCTTTCAAAATATAAACCTTTAAATTGAAGTTATTTTAAAAAAAAATTATGACTTTTATGATAGGTTAAAAACAATTTACCCCATTTACTTTTTCCATGACTATTAATTTTTAACCTTTGTAATTAATTTTAAGGAAAAATATTAATATTATCATTTTTACTAATATTAAAAATTACAATTTCAAATTTAAATATAATTTCATCATATAAAATACCAAATGGTGTGAAAATTAATTTTCAAATAAATACACTTAATCACGTATAAAACATTTTTAGAGATATAATGTTTTTAATATTTAAATTTATATATAAGATAAAATTATATTAGATACGGATTTTAATGAAAAAAAATTATTTATTATAAAATAAATATTTGGTACAAATACTTCAAGGAAAAGAAAAACCAAATCTCCCATGAAAATAAATGATTTAAGGAAAATATTGAATGTAGTTTTTTATTAAAGTAACATTTTAATTAGTCCCAAAAACAATGGGCATCAATTTATAAATTTAAATATTTTTTTAAAAATCATATTTTTATTCCTTAAAATAATATTTTATTAATTAAATGTTTTTATAAACTTTTAATATGTACTTATATAGTGATGAACTCATATAAATTTTATGTTTTGTGAAAACCATATTTCTCGACAAAACACCATCCTTTTAAGAAAAGGATCAAAAATTCATACTAAGAGAAATTTTATACGCAGAATTCAAAAATGAAGTTATATGGGAAAAATTTAAAATATTGAATTAATATATTAAATAAATTAATTAATAAATACTCTTTATTTGATAAAGTTCATGATTGTTTGACATGTGGTGTTTACCTACTATAGTAGAGTCTTGGGTGTAACATCCCCCCCAAAATAATTTATTACTAAAAATTGGGATATATATAAGCTATTAAAAAATGTGGATATAGTATCCATGTTTATTCTTTAGGATCCTAGTTTGTCTCTTCTACTTTATGATTTCTCTAAAGGACTTTCACCAAAAGAGTTTCTAAATTCTACAATACATTCTCTCTAGTGTGAAGAATCTTGAAAGACTCCTCATTATCAGAAAATCATGAATTAACTATATTTTCTCTTATGAGAGCATATAAATATGATATATAATGTATTTCATTGGCAATGAAACATGGAATACATCATGTAGTTTAGAATGGTTGGGTAGTATGGCTAATCTGAAGGTTATAGCCCTAATATTTTCTAGTATTTTGAATGACCTAGTGTACCTATGTATTAACTTAGCCCTTTTACCAAATATTACCACACCCTTACGTGGTGAAACCTTCTAGAATACATGATCCCCAATGTGAAATTCCATGTATTTCCTTCACTTATTAGTATAAATCTTTTTTCTACTTTGGGATTCAGTAATGTGATCCTGAATAGTCCAAAGTTTAACAGTTTCTTCCACTATAAACATTGGTCCAACTAGCTTCATTTCTCTAAATTATTACAAATCGGAGGGGGTTTTAAACCACTTCCCATAAAATTCTTCATATGGTTCCATATGGATTCTTGATTAGAATATGCTATTTTATGAAAAATACACCAAAGGTAGATACTGATCACAAATACATTAAATGTCAATAAAAATTGATCTCACTATGTCTTCCAAAGTATAGATATTCCATTAGGACTACCAATACATCTAAGGATTATAGGTGGTGCTTAAATATATCCAGAGTTTATATCCTTTTAATGAACATTGAATAATTTTGATGTTAACTGGGGTTCATGATTAGATAAAGTTGATTGAGGATCCCCATTGAAGCCTTATGAATAAATTGATATAGAGATAGTAAAGGCTCTCAAGGTGTAGATATTTTCTTATTGTTAATAAATGAGTATAGTTATTAAGATGACCAGCGATGACCCGTATAGAATTATTATTCCTTGAAGTCTTTGAGAGTCTATTTACAATGTTAATTTTAATATTTTTTTCACTTCCATATAGGCATTGGTAGAGGTTTCATGATTTTCATAGGATGTTTCTTTTTATCCTTTACATATTAGCATACTAATAATATGGACACGTATTCTACAATTTCTCACCTCATACCATTCCACAAGAAATTTTCTATTATATACCTTTACATATTTATGCTACCAAGGTGTGTAGATAAATTTTAGCTGTATGATTCGTCTAGAAGATCCCTTTCCAACTATGATATTGATGGAACACATACCCTATTACCAAAATTTAATACTCTACCTTTATAGATGACGTTTTTCAATCTCCCATCATTCACTACTTTAATATTAATTTTTATTTTTTCATCATACTACAAGTAATTCTCTATCATTTCCATTAGGAATTGTTTAGTAATTTCTGGGAAAAGGAATTATGGATCCCCTTGCCTAGATTTTACCATAGTCATCTTTACTATATCTTTACATAAGTGATCATTGTAAATCCTAATCATGGTTATAAATCTATAGTTTCTCATAATCAACACATCAACCACCTTTTTTATCTTCAAAATTTGGTAGTGTTTCATGTAATCATAGTAATCGAGTAGTTTAATCAATCTACTTTTCCTCATGTCAATATCTTTCTACGATAAGATATATATAAAGATCTTATAGTCTATATATATTTCATCATTCACTATAGAGGTGGTGTCTCTATATCTTCATATAAAGGATTATTTCCACGAACTCAAGCCCACGAGTTTGACAGCTTTGTTCTTTAATTATCAACTACCATGATGCATAGTTCATTACTCAATAATTCTACATAAAGGCACTTGTAGGTTATTTGTAACGACCCAATGTTTTTCAATGGAAATTTCCTTCTTATAAATATGTAATAAAATCATATTAAAACACAACATAATGAACTACTAAGTGATAAGTGACCTTTAAACATAATTTTTTGAGTTTTGTATTTGGAAATTTGAAAATCTTACACACACGGTTGCAATCATTAAGTTATTGAGAGTCCAATAAGAAAAACATAATTTTTGTGAATAGTAACATACCCATATGAATAGTAACACACCCTTATGAATAGTGATATACCATAATTAATAGAAACCTTACCTATGATAGTATAAAAATAATATTCAAGTGAAAGTATGATGTGCCTATATTTTCGAATAAGTAAATGAATGCTTTAAAACTAGTTTTTGACAATAAATAATGATTTTACTTAAATATTGAAATAATTAAATTTAGAAAATTATTTTTGAAAAATGGATTTCATTTTACGATTCTACATGTCAAAATATTGTTAGGGTGAATTTGTGAGATTTTTATGAAATACTTGAGTTTTTAGTGAATAGTAAAATACATTAATTTACCATATAAATACATTATCGTTCAAATCCACTATTACTGACATCACAAGTTATGTAAGCACCCAAATCACGAACTCACATGAATTTGTTACTATTGTTGTTCATGGAATACTTACTATTCCTTGTCTTTTAAGATATAATAAATTAATGATTATAATATTATGAAATCCCTCCTCTCCTCCACTATAAAACCACCATCACCCCCTCTTCTCTTCACTACTCTCAAGCCTTGTACCTGGCCAATATTCCACCCAAATCTCTCCCAAAGATCCTCCCCAACATCCAAAACCCACAATCCTTTTCAAAATAACAAAACCTCTCCCCTTAAGAGGTTTCCAATGGAGAAAGTCTCAAGACGTAAATTCCTCTTTCTAATTCCTTCATTTCTTTTAAGTTCTTTTCTTTTTGTTTCTTTCCTCCCCTCTCTTCACCCAAATAGTATGATAACTATAGTAACATAAATATAATGGAATTTTTTTATGCTAATGGGATATTTCATTATCTTATCACCTTTAAACACCTTTTATTTTGAATGAAATGAAAGCACCGTTTGAGAGTGCTAATTTAGCCCATTCAAGGACAACAATTTTTCAATTTCTACTATCGTCATAAATTCTGGTCATGAAACCATTTTTCTTATGGATAAACCAGATTATTATATGTAATATATCCTATTTTTTCTTTCATCCTTTTGTACAAATGGTATTGTGCTATAAATCAAAACATGTTCTTTGTAATCAAACCCACCAATTAACAAAAACAGTTATCAATATAGATTTATATAATAATTTGACATCACTATAAGTAACCGAATTAAATTTAAAACCATTTAATCTTCTGGATGTTAACTAAATTCATATAACATCAATTCTGGATAACCACTTCCATCATACATGTTCATCCAAACATGAATATAAGGGAACCGACCATTAAAACCAAGTTAACAAACGATCCCGAACAATGAAATTGAAATTCATAACCAATAAAAATGATTAAAAATGAACATAAAATAATTATAATAAACAAATTAAATATATAATAGGTTCTATAATTATTAATTAATAATACTAATTTGTATATTCAGGTATTTAATAACAAGGGGAGAACACCAACTAATTTAAGGCAAGGGATCATCTCCATTTTACTCTTAAATCAATACTGTTATCTATCTTATGCCTTTTTATGTGTAATACCTAATGATGGGGTATGATCAAACACTTCCCCCATACTTCCATCAGGATTTATAATTGATGATAAACCCCGTTTTTCTCTCATAAATCCCTCTTAGGTACACCAGAGACCGTTCCAATAAACCATAACGAATTCTACCCGAACCTTCTTTGTTCTTTATTTATAACAAAGTGGAGTTATCTTATTTTTTTATGTAAATTTTCTAAATTTGGTTTAGATTTAAAAATTAATTTATGAAGAACATTTCATCACTCTCCTTTGGGGATATACATGTTTTTAAAATATTCCCTCCTTAGAACTTTTTGATAAGAAAACCTGTTTTAAGGGAACTTCCCGAAGTTTTTACCCAATTTCAAGTAAAATATATCCTCTATTTTAAGCCACCATTGCCTTTATAAAATCATCAATTTTATTATTAAAACCTTATTGGTTCAATTATTATTTTATTTAAAAATACTTTCCTTTTTTCTATTTTACAAGTTCTATAGTCTTTTCCTTAAATCCACACAAAAATGTTTTAATGCTAATGTTTCTCAAATACATTTCTTATATGTTGTCACTTTTTTTGAAACCAATTATCATTTTATATGACTATATTTACTTTATGAATTTAAATGTTTGTTGTAATCCATTTTTATCATGGACACCTTCATGATACGCTCATTGGTTATGCTTTATGTCATGATTGTGGTACCCAATTCTTTCAATGGATACCCTTATGTTTATGTATGGTTGATTATGTATGATTATTTATGTGGCAAGAATATTCATGAAAATGTTTAGATCGGTGCACCCAGATAGTTCTCTAATTCATTGGGTAAAGTTAAGTCTCGTGAGATGTGATGTGAAACAGGAATGTCGGTTAGCCTTGACCCGTGCCAAAATGGGAAATAAGATTGGTGGTTTTCCATGACCTGTACTAAATTGGGAAATGAGATTGGAGGTTAGCCTTGACCCGTACTGAAGACATGTTTTATGATTATTACACATTTATATGATTCCATGTTTATATTATTCCATACTTATATGATATGATTTTATATGTTCAAGGATTTGGATATCATTATATCAAGCCTCCTAAGTCATGTGCTGAAGATGTATCGTTATGTTAACTCCCTTACTAGGATTTTCATATCACCCCTTTGTTCATGTGTTCCCTAGGGTACCCTATGCATATGTAAGGGCTCAAAGGATGTTAATATCTCTTTATGAAGATTTAATAAAGAAGTGTTTTTTTATCCCCATGTTTTATGTTTTATTTACCTAGTGTTCCAATACACAAAACTTAACGATCCTTGGCTTGTACTCTATTGTATAATTATGATTAAAATAATGTAATGTTATATGTAAAAGGCTTGGGTCTCTATAGTTGTTATTAGAGGATGGTCTAGTTATTTTTGGAGATTAGGAATAGATCACCTTAGTGAAAACCATAAGGACAAGACTAAGTATAAGAAAAAAATCCTAAATTTTGTTGAGTATTGAGTAAGTGGTTTATCAAGAAAATAAATCCCTTTCTAGATATTAGTAGGTAGAGGTGGCTCTGGCATAGATGTATATATGGGTAAAACCTAAAAACAATACTTCAAGCTTGACTCAAACGGGAACTCGTGCATGACAATGGGCCTTGATGCACTCTTGGTTACGACACTCCAGGGGGATATGCTTTGGTAGATTACCGAGATTAGCACTAACCATTATTAAGGGACAAAAAACCCCATAAGAATATAAGTTAAGAAATAGATCGAGCATAACCTAGATATAAACAAAATGAATCACAATTTAGGATATACTTCTCTTTATAAGTTTATCCTTTTATGTTCAAAGTTTTCTTTTTTTCTTAATAGTTAAGTATTCCAGACCTCTAATTATACGTTATTTTTCTCAGTTAATTGTTAAAAATAGAAGAACATGTTCCAATAACAAATGTGATAGGAAATGTGAATATTTCCCTAATGATATTACTGATATGATGGGAACGAGTGCTCAAAAATTCATGACAGTACTTGCTCAGGTGGTTCGAGTTATGAATAATAACTTGAATCATGCAGAATTCACTCCTCCTCTAAGGAAAGAGAATGTTTTTGTAGAATCCTTCATAGGGAAAAGGACTCCCATTTTTAGATAATCTTCTGATCCCCTTTATAGAATCTCTCCTTTTTATCACATAATCTTTCATTTAATTTTACAAAACCGAGGATCATTAAGGTTTAGTGGCTTGGAACCCAGGACCTTAAAACAAAAAAACGTAAAACATTCTTCTTAAACACTTGAAAGGATTATTCTCATGTTCATCCTAGGTTCATTACTGCATCTCATAAGCTGGGGACATACATCAAAAGAAAGAGTGAGCAGAAGGCCCAGTATGGTAAACAAGAGAAACATTTTACATGTGAACTTGAGATACTTCAATCAGGCCACAAAAAGAACTTTAAGGCATGAGAAAGAAATCATGAGATATATCATAATAAGAATAATTTTTTTTTTCATAAAATGAAGATGTGTATACAATATTTAATATTGACAATAATTTCTTTTCACCAAGTTCCATCCCCAAGGAGTCATTAAAAATTACCAAGGTTATTCACTAAGGTATCAGTCTAAAAGGTCGTCTCTAGAGATTAAGTCTTTACCCAATGCATTGGAGCACTATCTGGGTGCACCCTTGACATGTCTTTATTATCATGTGAGCCACATATATAATCATAAATCATTTCATAAACAACCCATATAGAATAAAATAAATGGGTTTTATTTCATAATCATAACGTTTTAAAAACTGCTTTAAAGACATGATCTGTATGTCACTTTAAACCCACGGAAAGGTAAAATGGGTTTCATGTATTTAAATCCTAGAATTTAAAATAGAATACTTTGATATGTATGTGAATACCCATTTATAAATAATAGCTTTTAGTATTCACTTAATAAAATTTTAGAAAAGAGAGAGTAATTTTGAGACGAAAATTCTGCAGCATAACGACTACGTTTCGGGGTTTTAGAAAACATTGAAAAGAGAGGGGACATGGGTCAAACATTCATAAATGACCCATAAAACAGTAGAGGGATATAATATGAAGGATATATAAACATGGTAATTAATTTTAAAAGATTTTCCATATGAAATTAAGAACATGAAAGGAAGAAAAAAATAAGATTTCTCTTATGAAAATTCAGCAGCCTAACGGCGTCACTTAAACTTCAAAAAATGAATTGAAAAGATCAAATAGGGTCTCTAATCATATGAAAATAAAATATCAGTATGATATATATATATAATAACACAACATAATATAAGGGATCTTGAAAGACTTGACAGGAAAGTATAACTTGAAAACGAGAAGGGTGAAAGAACCACTTAAAAATTCGGCTGCCTAAGGGCGCCACTTAAAACCTCAAAATAATAAATTGAAGAGATAAAATGGGGTCTCTCATAAAATTATAATAAAAGATCAGTATGATATATATATAGATAACACCCCAACATAATAAAAAGGAACTTTAAAGACTTGACAAGAAAGTAGAACTTGAAAATGAGAAGGGTGAAAGAATCCATTACAAAAAATTTTGCAGCCTAACGGTGCCACTTAAATTTTCATAAAATGAAATGACGAGAGTAAGAGGGGATATCTCATTATATGAACATGAAAAGTGAAGTAAGGGGAATATAAAATAACCTCCTCCAAAATATGAACATGGAGAATAAAATAAATGACATAAAAGAGATCACTTGAAAAGAAAGAGAGGGCTCAGATCCCTTACCTTAAACGTAACTCTTAAAACTCAATGGTTGGGACCTTGAGAGGCTTGAGATAACCTTGGGAGGACTCCTTTGGAGGTAATGGGACCAGAACTTTGTTGGGGGAGAATGAGG
Source organism: Viscum album (assembly GCA_963277665.1). NCBI lineage: Eukaryota > Viridiplantae > Streptophyta > Magnoliopsida > Santalales > Viscaceae > Viscum > Viscum album. Next base: position 594,174,015 of record OY728134.1, on the reverse strand, counting down.
AGTCGAAATGGATGAGAGGATGACTTGGTATTTATAGGGAAGGTGAGGGGACAAGGCATTAATGGCCAAGGGACACCTCACAAGTGGTTTTCTCAAAAGTATGGGATCTCCCATGGTATTTCCCATGGAGTTAGGCCACATGGGGCCCCCGTAAAATATTCCATCACCTTTGGTAGACCATCCCTTAAAATATCTCATGGAATCATCATGACATTGTTATGATGTCATTAAACATACTAAAACCCTAAAACTGTATTTTTACTATTCACTGAAAATTGAACCTTCTCAGAAAAATCCCAAAATTTCACATTAACCAAATATCAATGCTCTGATTTCAAAAATGAACTCCATTTTATAAAAATAATTTTCTAAATATTTTTAATTTAATTTTTAAATAAATACACTATTCACCAAAAAATCATTTTTTCAGAAAAAACCCCAAAAATTACCTTAACATAATATCGATGCTCTGAGTTCAAAAATGAAATCCATTTTATAATAATAATTTTCTAAATATTTTTAATTTAATTTTTAATTAAAAAACATTATTCAGCCAAAAAAAACTAATACATGAATAATAATTTATGAAACCATTATTTAACCATTTTATTGAATCACATTACTTAATCAAGGTGCCTATATTATATTTATACTTTCATTAAGTGAGATTACGAATCCATTTAGTCACATAACTAATCCTAAGCATAAAATCACTATTCATAATTTACTATTTATCAAAAATTAAGTTGATCTTATTAGACTCTAAATTTCATACTGAACATAATTGTAGAAGACCATTTTTTGAAAGTCATTACACATTTTTAATTATTTAAGGTTTACATAAACATTTTTAAAATATCCTTTTTCTAAAATTCATCAAAAATATGCATACTATATTTATCCGGTCATTTGAAAATTCATAAGCGTCATCATAAGAAGTAATCCCAATTTTTATTTAAAACAATGGATTACACAAGGCAGTTACGGTCTCTTTACATAGCCCCTTATCACACCAGCATAAGACCTAAGTGTAAGGTGTTCTGTGGTGAGAGAATATGAGGGAGGATCGACCGACATCGCTCGAGTAGTAATTTCTATCAGTTTGAACTTCTCGCAAAGGAAATTCTGTTCTAGCTTCACACAATGAAGTTTGGCTTGGGTTTAGTCCAGAGAAAAGCCCAGTGGTTCTACCTCCTTCCCAAGTTCTGTAAGATAGGATTCGATTGGTCCAAGACTACTGGGTGAGGCCATCGAATCTTATTTCTATAATAATTAACCAATATTACTTGTATTTAGAGACAATAAACAAAACTTTTAGTTTACAGCGATCATATTGACCAATGGCCATATAATAGTCAAAACCCAATGGTCTCATTTTAATTATACTCATGTTATCAAATGAAACATTTTTTTGAGTATAAAAAAAATAAAATAACACATAAAATTAGGAAACAAGATTTGTTCAAAATTTTGGGTCGTTACACCCTTCTCACAGAACAATGGATTAACTCCATTGAAAAGATATTCTCCATCCTTCAGTGCTCGGAAAAGAGAAGTTTGCACTAGTGGTTTATCATTTTGTTGGGGAAGATCATTAGTGGTGGACACTGATCAATAATACAAAGTCCCAAGAGCAAATTGATTCAATGGATTATGAGGAATTCAAGAAGATGTTTTTTAACAAATATTTTCCTCAAATCATCCGTCTCATGAGGGAAAGAGAGTTCATCAGACTCAAGATGATGGAATATGTGTCCATCGGGGTGTTTGAAGAAAAAATTAAAAGGCTTGTAAGGTACACCTCTGGATTTGTCATGAACACTGAAAGCAAGGTGGATATCTTCTTTAGCAGACTAAAGCCGAGTCTACAAAAAGCATTGGAGATTCGAGACTTTGACAGTTATGAGGATATTTTCTATTGTTCTGTTAAGGTAGAAATATAGATTGGAGACTCTCAGTAGTCTTTTGGGCCCAATAAAAAGAAGAAAAAAATAGAGAAAAACATGGGTGGTTCATCAAAAAAATACCATGATGGAAAGAAGCATGACTTTCCCCTTGTAAAAGTTTTGGGAACAAGCATCCTGGTAACTGTCTAAAGGGAACCAAGAATTGCTTCAAATGTAGAAGGTTTCGTCATCTGGCCAAGAACTTCCACCTGGATATGAAGAATCCAACCGATGCGGGAGAAGAATCGAAGGATCAAATCAACACTCAGCCTATAGTGAAGTGTAAAAACTACAAGGAGCATGGGCATTATGTGAACAATTTCCCTATGCCGAGGGTTGTCAAAGGCAATCAGCAACAACCTCCAAAACAACAAGGAAGGGCTTATGTTGTCACTACTGTTGAGTAGGAGCCAAACAATGACATGCTGACTGGTGTGCTATTTATTCATTCAAGAATAGATAACTTACTATTTGAATTTGGTTCTACGCATTCTTTCATATCTTGCAAGTTTAGTAGAACTATTAAAACACCACCTCAAAATTTGGAGGAAAACTAATCTGTGAGAATAAAAAATGGGGCAATTATTGTGTCCATGGTTTATAACTCCTCCCCGGTTAATGTTTGTGGATTGAACCTCCTAGAAAATCATTTCATACTTCCTTTAGTGGAGTTTGATGCTATCTTGGGCATGGATTGGCTATTTTTACACAAATCCAGCAACAACTTTCAGGAAAGGGAGATCACTCTCCACATCCAAAAACATCCTCCGATTATTTACAAGTGTAAGTAAGTAGATGAATCTTGTTTTGAATCATCATCTCAAGTTTGGATATTTTTACCTTGTGAGAAGGCACATCTAGATCAAATGATTGAGGCAAAGGATAGAATCATGCTTGAAGAGATGCCCATCATGAGGGATTACACTGATGTATTCCTTGAAGAGTTGAATAGTATTCCTCCTAATTTGGTGGTTGAGTTCTCAACTTAGCATATCCTCATATATCTACCTATCTCAAAGATACCTTATAGAATGTCCAACATAGAGCTAGAAGAGCTGAAGAATATGTTACAAGAGAATATGGAGAATGGTTTTATACACCCCGGTGATTCACCATGGGGTGCGCCAGTCCTCTTCATCAAGAATAATGATAGATCAATGTGCCTATGCATTGATTATTGTGATCTCAATAAAATCACAATAAAGAAAAATTATCCCCTACCACAGATAGAGGAATTGTCTGATTGGCTTCGTGGGGACATTTATTTCTCTAAGGTGGACCATTGGAAGGGATATCACCAACTAAAGGTGAGGAAGGAATATATTCCTATGACCTCCCTTCGAAAGAGGTATGGACATTATAAGTTCATTGTGATGCCCTTCAGACTCACTAATTCTCCATCAATTTTCATGGATTTACTGAATAATGTCTTTAGAGATTACCTTGAATTTTTTTTGGTAGTCTTTGTTGATGATATTTTGATATACTCCATGTGCAAGAAGGAACATGAGAAGAATTTGAATACAGTGTTAAAGACTTTGTGAAGGGAGAAGTTGTATGAAAAGTATAGTAAATGTGAGTTCTGGATGGAGGAAGTATCATTATTGGGGAATTTTGTCACCCGCAAAGGGATATCCACAACTAGAAAAAGTCCTATTATCACGGTTCAAAACCATGGAAATAGGCCCCAAAACCATGGCCATAGGCTATGGCCATGGTTTTGGAGAACCGTGGCCGCTATCTCTGTGGACGTAGGTCCCAGCCTATTGCCAAAGTTTTAACCATGGAAATAGCAGCCTATGGCCATGGTTTTGAAAATCATGGCAATAGGTATTAAAAACTTCCATCGTGGAAGTTGACCTATGGAAATTATTTAAGCCATGGAAATAAAAAGCTATTTCCATGGTTTTAACTGTGGCTATATCCCTGATAAAATGTGGAAATAGCCTAAATAAAAAATGTCCCCAGTAGGTTTTGATCCCTGCACCGTTGCGCTATGAACTAGAGTACTAACCACTACACTGAGTGACATTACATGTATATATATATATATTATGATATATATATTAATATAAACCATGGGAATATCCTCAAAACCGTGGTGGTAGGTTTTCCCGCCAAATCCCAATAACCCTATTTCCACGGTTTTGTAAAACAGTGGAAATAAGCCATTGAAAAAAGTGTCCTATAGCCATGGTTCTAAAACCATGGCTATGGGCCACAGAACTGTGGCTATAGCCACAACCTATTTCCACATTTCTAAAAACTATGGTCATAGTCCACATTTTCTAGCCCATTGCCACGGTTTTAAAACCATGGTAATGGCCACAAAAACCATGGTTATCGCCACCTTATCCATGGTTTTAAAACCGTGGATATAGGCCCATGGTAGTAGCCTCATTTTATAGTTGTGATCTATGGACCCTCCCTAGAAGAAGGCAATTGAAGAGTTTCCCCGACCAACTTATGTAACGAAGGTCCATAGATTTTTGGGTATATCTGGGTATTATCGTTGATTTGTGAAGAACTTTTCATGATTTTCAATCACAATGACCAAGATGACATGGAAGGGAGTAAATTTTGTTTGTACATAGGAATGTGGAGACGGTTTCAAGGAGTTTAAGAAGAGGCTTCTCACTTTACCCGTACTCAAACAACCTACAAGTGTAGAACTATTTATGGTGTATAGTGATTCTTCTAAGAATGCCTTAGGCTGTGTGATAATTAAAAATGATAAAGTGATAGCATGTGCCTCAAGGTAGCTGAAAATCCATGAGAAAAACTATCCCACACATGATCTAGAGTTGTTGGCTATGATATTTGCATTGAAAATCGGGAGACATAATCTATATGGGGAGAAGTGTGAGATATATACTTACCATAAGAGTATAAAAAATATATTCATTTAGAAGGATCTTTATATGAACCAGTGAAGATGGATAGAGCTCATCAAGGATTATGACTTCTCAATCCACTACCATCCCGGTAAGGAAAACAAGGTGTCAAATGATCTAAGTAGAAAAGATCCTACATCTTTATCAATGAGGAGAATTGAAAAGGATCTGATCTCCATATATTTTAAAAGGATGGACATGAGAATCATTATGGGAGGAACATCACCAATCCTTTCTCAAATGATTGCTCAACCATCCCTCTTGGAGGAAATAACGAATTCTCAATGAAAAGATGTGTAAATTCAGAAAAGGGTGGAAGTTATCATAAATGGGAAATCCTTCGATTTCAAAATTGATGAGGAAGGAGTTGTAAGATTTGGATCATGATTATGTGTTCCATGTGATCCGGAGATAAAGATGTAGCTTTTGAATGATGCACATAGATCAACATTCTATATCCTCCCAGGGAGCACAAATATTTATCAAGATCTCCAGGAAATATTTTGGTGGGTCAAAATGAAAAGGGAGATTGCTGAATATACATCAAATTTCATGGTATGTCATCTAGTGAAGGATGAGATAAAAAGTATAAGGGGATGATGCAACCACTACCCATACCAGAATAGAAGTGGGAGAAAATTACAATGGACTTTTTCACTGGACTTCAAAGGAAATTTAGAGGAAATGATGCTATATGGGTCATTGTGGATCATCTTACAAAGATAGATCACTTTATCGCAATTCGAGAGGATTTATCATTGGATGAACTTTAATGTATTTACATCAAATAATTGTTAAGGCTGAATGGAGTACCACTATCTATTATATCTGATCAAGAACTGAGATTAACCTATATGTTTTGTAAAAGTATATAACATTCTGTAAGCACTGAACTAAACTTTAGTACACCCTATCATCCTCCAACAAATGGCCAATCTGAGAAAACTATTCACACACCATAAGAAATGTTGAGATCATGTTCTATGGAATTAAAAGGAGGATGGGACAAACACATTCCACTAGTTGAATTCTCCTACAACAATTGTTTCCACTCAATCATCTAAATGTCACTATATGAAGCCCTTTATGAGAAATGGTGCAAAACACTGGCGGGTTTGGATAAAATCGGCGAGCATAAGATTCTAGGACCAAAAATAATCGAATAAATGGTAGAGAAGGTGAAAACCATTAAACAACATATCAAGGTAGCCCAGAGTCGACAAAAGAGTTATGAAGATAAAAATTGATGAGACCTTGATTTTAAAGTTAGAGACATTGTATTTTTACACATGTATCCATAGAAGAAGGTTATAAGGTTTGGAAAGAAAATGAAGTTAAGTCCCTTGTACATCAACCCCTTTGAGATCCTTGATCGAGTCGGAGTATTGGCCAATTGACTGGCACTTCCACCTACTATGTCTAACGTACATGATGTATTTCACGTATCCCTCTTAAGGATGTACATACCAGACCCTTCACACGTACTATCTTAAGAGGTGGTACAGTTGGTCGATGATATTTTCTATGTGGAGAAGCTAGTAAAGATCTTGGATCGTAGAGACAATGTTTTACACAACAAGAATACTCATTTGGTCAAGGTACTATGGTGAAACCATAAGTACGAAGAAGAAACATGGGAACTGGAGTAAGAAATGAGGGAAAAGTACCCACACCTATTTATGTCTTAGAATGTAAAACAAAATTGCAAGGGTGAAATTTCATAAGGGGGGAAGAATGTAATGGCCTAATGTTTTTCAATGGAAATTCCATTCTTATAAATATGTCAAAAAAATCAGATGAAAATACAAAATAATGAACTACTAAGTGCTATGTGACCTTTAAACATAAGTTTTTCACTTATGTGTTTAGAATTTCAAAAATCTGACAATCATGTTTGCAATCAGTAAGTTATTTTGAGTCTGATAAGAAAAACTTAATTTTTGGTGAATAGTATCCTACTCTTATGAATAGTAACATAACCTTATGAATCGTGATATACCCTAATGAATAGTAACATTAACTATGATAGTATAAAAATAACATTCAAGTGAAAATATGATGTGCCTATATTTTAGAATTAGTAAATGAATGTTTTAAAACTAGTATTTCATAATAAATTATGAGTTTAATTAAATATTAAAATAATCATATTTAGAAAATTATTTTTGAAAAATCGACTTTATTTTAGGATTATACATGTCAAAAAACTGGTTAGGGTGAATTTTTTAGATTTTTCTAAAATACTTGAATTTTTAGTGAATAGTTAAATACATTAATTTTTCATATAAATACATTATAGTTCAAATCCACTATTCCTGACATCACAAGTGATGTAAGAACCCAAATATCGTAACCAAATGCATTTATGACTATTATTGGTCATGGAATACTTACTATTCCTTCTCTTGTGAAAAGATAATAAATTAATGATTATAATATTATAAAATCCCTCCTCTCTGGCATTATAAAAACCCCCTCACTCCCTCTTCTCTTCACTACTCTCAAGCCTTGTGCCTTGACGATATTTTTCCCAAATATATCCCCAAGCCCCTCCCCCATTTCGGAAATCCGCTAGACTCTTCAAAATAACAAAACCTCTCCCCTAAAAAGGTTCTCAAAGGAGGACGTCTCAAGAGGTAAATTCATCTTTCCAATTCCTCCATTTCTTTTATGTTCTTTTCTTTTTGTTTCTTTCCTCACCTACATTCACCCAAATAGTATGATAACTCCAGTAACATACATGTATTAGAATTTTGTTTATGCTAATGGTATATTCCATTATCTCCTCTCCTTTATCCACCATTTATTTTGAAAGAAATGAAAGCACCATTTGAGATGTGCTAATTTAGCTCATTCAAGGAAAACAATTTATCAATTTCAATTATTATCTTTAATTATGGTCATGAAAACATTTGTGTTATTGTTGAATAAGATTATTATAGGTAATATATATTATTTTTGGTTTTGTAATCCCTTTTTACAAATGGTTTTGAGTTATATATCAAAACATGTTTTTTGTAATCAAACCCTCTGATTAACAAAGACGGTTGTCACTATAGTTTTATATAATAATTCAACTTCACTTAGGAAAAAAAATTAAATATAAAACCATGTAATATTCTGTATGTTCACTAATATCATATAAATTCAATTCTGGACAACCAATTTCATCTTACATGTTTATCCAAACATGAATATAAGTGAACTAGTCATTAAAACCAAGTAAACAAAAAAGCCTGAACAATGAAATTGAACTTCATAACCAATCAAAATAGTTATAAATGAGATTAAAATGATTAAACTAACCCAATTAAATATATAATAGGTTCTGGAATTATTAATTATTAATCCTAATTTGATTATTCATGTCTTTAATAACAAGGGGAGAACAACAACAGATTTAAGGTAAGGGATCCTCTCCATTTCACTCTTAAATCAAGATTGTTCTCTATAATATGACTTTTGATGTGTAATACCTAATTATGGGGTATGATCACGCACCTCCCCAATAATTCCCTCATGATTTATAAGTGATGATAAACTCATTTTATATCTCATCAAGCCCTCTTAGGTACACCTGAGACCGTGCCGATAAACCATAATGAATTCTACTTGAACCTTTTTTCTTCTTTCGGGTTGCCTTATCTTTCTTTATATCATAGTGGAGTTATCTTATCTGTTTATGTACATGTTATAAATTATGTTTAGTTTTACAAATTATTTTATGAATACCCTTTCATCACTCTATTTCGGGGATATACATGTTTTTGAAAGATTCCATCCTTGGATCTTTTTGATAAGAAAACATGTTTTAAGGGAACAACCCAAATTGTTTACCCAATTTCAATTGAAATACATGGTATGTTTTAAGGAACAATTGTCTTCATAAAGTCAGTATTTTTATTATTAAAAACTTCTTGGTTAAATTCTGGGTTTATATAAAATATTTTCATCTTTTCTATTTTAAAAGTTCTATAGAATTTTCCTTAAAACTGCACAAAATTTTTTTAATGCTGATATTTCTCAAAAACATTTCTTGTATATTGTCACATCTATTTGACACCACATATCAGGATATATGCCTATCTTTACCTTATTAATGTCCATTTTTGTTCTAATCCCTTTATTTCATGGACACTTTCATGATACACTCGTTGGTTATGCTTTGTATCATGATTGTGGTTCCCAATTATTTCCATGGGTACCCTTATGTTTATGTATGTTTTATTATGTATGATTAACTATGTGGAAAGAATATTCATGAAAATGTTGAGATGGGTGCGCCCAGATAGGTCTCTAAAGAATGGTCTAAAATTATGTTTCATGATATGCGTTGTGAAACGGGATTGGCAGTTAGCCTTCACTCATACAAAAATGGGAAATAGGATTGGCCGTTTGCCTTGACCCATACTAAAATGGTAAACAAGATTGGCAGTTAGACTTGACTTGTATGAAATACATGTTTTGGTGATTATTCCGCATTTATATGATTCCACGTGTATATGATTCCATGCTTATATGATATGATTTTATATGTTCCATGTTTTGGATATCATTATGTCATGTCTCCTAACTCATGTGCTTAAGATGTATCCTTATGTTCATTCCTTTACTAGGCTTTTCTGCTCATCCCTTTATTGATGTGTTCCCTAGGGTAACCTATGAATATGTAAGGGCTAAAATGAATTTAGGATCTCTTTATGGAGATTAAATAAGGAAGTGTGTTTTTAGCCCCATGTTTTATGTTTTATGTACCTAGTCTTCCAAGACACTAGACATAATGATCTTCAGCTTGTACTCTGATGTATATTAATGCATAAATTCATGTAATTTTATGTGTAAAAGGATTGGGTCACTATATTATTTCCTTGATGCATCAATAAAAATTACACATCCTTTATTTCTTTTTGGAAAATTTAATACCGATGCAATAATCACCCTTATCTTTATCTCAACAATGCTTTCCCCATGTTCTATTAACTATTTGAGTTAACCCCAATTATGTGTTAACTTGGTCAATATGTTGGACAATAAGGAAAAAACATGAGCAAACCACCAATTATAACATGATATACCAATTAAACTTTTAATATCGATTATGTTTGTTAGTGTAGGCCATTATCTGACAAACTTTTTCTTTAAAGGTTTAATAGATATTCCATCCTTGGAGAGAATATTTCTCTTAAAATAAACTTCATTGATACAAGATTCAAACTTAATACATATCCCATATAATGTATTTTTTCTAAGGGTCTCCAAAATTATTTGATGATTACTCTCATGGTATTCATAGTCCATAGATTATATCAAGATATGATCAATTAATACTTCCAAAAATTTATCATGATATTCCATGAATAATATATTCATCAAATTCCAAAATACATAAGGTGAATTATTAAATCCATAATGTATTACTGTAAAATCATAATTTACACACCATGTTCAACATTTCAACTTCTCTATGTCATCCTACTTAACACCTAGTTGATTACAACCATATACGAGATCTATCTTTGAAATGTATTGGGATCCTTGAAGTTGATCAAATAAATGATCAATTTGTGGAAATGGATACTTATTCTTTATAGAAATAGAATTGTTCTCCTTATAATTAATGAAAAATATCATAGACATATCCCTCTTTCTCATGAATATAGGGGCTCCCACAATGAAACAGTAGGACACATAAATCCATTATAAATCATCTCCTTTAACTATTTATTTAACACCACTAACTACATCAGTTCCAATATATAAGGAGTTTTTTATAGGACCTATATTACAAATGACATTAATTAGGAACTCAACTCCACTCTCTAGTGGATGATCATGTAATTTATTTGAAAAAAAATCAATGAATTTTTATACAACATACACATCCTCTATTATTAGGATAGATTACTTATCTATTAATCCAGCTTAATCTTCTTATCTACCTATAATATCATTTAGTAGAGCTATTATTGGAGGGTCTAGACAATATTTAGATGATGAATTTCCCCTATAAATATAATAGATTCCAATTCACCATCAATAATTATAATCTTATCCTCTTAGAAATATTTTTTCATTATACATTGAAATATAATATATACCAAGGATCATATCAATGTCAACCATAGGTATGATAATGAAATTTTCAATTAAGTTTTAACCATACAAGAGTATATCTAAAACCTAAATTTTGTTTCTACATAACTCCTACTTGGTTTCTTAATTGATATATCCTTTACTAGGGTTCTAGGGAAGTATCTAATGTTTTCAAAAAATATAGATGATATAAAGGATTGTGATGATCTAGAATCAAATAAAACATTAGATAACATTGAGACAATGATCAATTTTCAATTTGCTATATCATTAAGAACATTGAATTCAACCATGGTAATTATATAATATTGGCCTTTATCCCTTAGAAATTTCTATGGTAAATTTACTTAATGTTTGGGGAATGGGATTTCAAAATATCCCTTCACACTACAATTAAAACATTGAACATCAGTAGTTTCCACCTATCCCTTTTATTGATGAGATTTAGGGAATTTTTCTATGCAATAATCCATGCTTTAAATTGTACAGAAATCTAGAAGAAATTTGAATTTTTGTGTTTACTAGATGGGTAATTTTTAAAATTGAGATTTGGAAATTAATTCTGAAGGTTGAAACCATTAAATGGGATTATTTTGGTCATGGGTGAATGTCTGTTAAGTTTCCCATATGTATTGAGGGGTTTTTATAGCATTGGACAAAGAAAATAATGTTTTGAAGGACCTACAGAGGGCCCACTGTTTGTCTAAAACCCTGTGGCCCACAATCAGAAATCATGAAGACTTATATAGGTGGACAATTGCTATCATATGGGATTCACACGGTTTACCAAACCATTCCCCTATCATGCACGATTTGTGGCATTTGGAAAGTATCTTGACACTATTCACTACACGTTTTGTGCATGATTAGGCTAACTGTGCGGGAAAACCCATGTGGGGTGCACCATGTGTCTAGTGGAGGGTGTACAGTTGGCACACTGTTTTCCAAACTATGTGTCCCAAATAGAATATGATGACATTCTTTAAAAATTGATTTAGTTTAATTAAAAATAAAATAAGACTTAAAATCCTAAATCCACCCAAAACTACCCCTCTTGTTCGTGCGACGCCCCTCCCACTTGGTCTATACCTAGTAGTGTGACACACCTCCCTCATAGAATCCTCTTAAAGTGTCAATATATTTAGTTCTCTTATGATTTAATAGACAAAACTCAAGGTATGACTCCTCCCTTCTCCCCTATTTTCATTCGATTTTTTTCTCTCCTTCACCCATTATGGTTTGGATGAAATCCTAGGCTTAGGTCTAACCCAGATTTTGATTTTTTTTGAAATTATGTTGTGTGGTGCCTCTCTTGGGTCATGTTCATGTGTATTTCAACATCCGCCACTTAGGGATAAGAGTATTAGACCATTTTAGTTCACTTCTTCCATCGTAGGTGAAGTTATTTATCCATTTATTGGTTTTCACCTTCTATTTTAAGGTATTCATGTGTTTTGAGTCTTGTTTATAAATTTTAGTGGGATTTTAATGTCATTGATGTTTCTTCACACACATACATAGGTATATATAAATATATATGAGTGTATGTGAATGCGAGTGTGGGATATTTTCGAGTGTTCATCGCTTATTCTGACAATTACTGAGTGTTGGATTGGTTTTCTGCTTGTGGTAGGGCCCCATTCGTTTCCCTTTAATTTTATGAATGAATTAATTAATTTAGTTATCACATCATCCTTGGTTTTTAAATAAATTGGTATGGTATTTTGATTAATTCTTCTTAAATGTGAATATAGTATGTCTCATGATTTAAATGATTAATATGATAAGTGAATTGTTTAAATATAAATGTCGTGATTTAGTAATACAACTCCTCCAAGGAAGGTTCATTGTCTCGAAGCTAAAAATTAATTATTAGGATTATTTTCTCTCTAGGATTATTTCTCGGGTGTTTCATTATGCGTTTTCCTAATTTAGTAAATGGAATGTTTTGGATGTCAGCCTATTTTATAAACTGATTGGCTTGTCTTCTAAATGAAGTGGTCCATTTGGGCATGGAATTTCCCTAGTGGGAATTTGAGTTGTTTCCATGAATTTATCTTTGATCGTTGACCATTGGTCTTTATAAATGAAATTTACACGTTTTAATGGAGTTCTTGAATTGGTTAAGGTAAATGAATTTTAGTTGGATGGATTAAATGAGATAATTTCATCCTTTAATTGAAATGAACATGTCACCGTCCGTGGAACTTGTATCGTGTAAACCAATTTTCCATGTTTAGGACAATTGAGTTAGATGACCCTATAGATGATGTCTTACCTAAATACATTCTTTACTTTGAAATGTATTAAATGGGATGAAATGTGTTAATTTTAAGTTCATGAGAGGTTATGCCTAATGTGTTGGTTTTTAAAAGAATTTCCTTATGCATTAGATTACGAATATGGAATGTCTATTGAAATTTATAAGATACATTGACTTGTGCATCATACTATAATTGTAAATGATGGTTTTATAAATGTGATAAAACCATTATATGGGTTTCATGAATATCCTTAAAGAGAGGGTTATGCCTCACATAGTGAATTTTGTAAAACTTTTTCCAAGACTATGATAATGTTTTAATTAAAGTTCTTACGAGGTGTTGCCTTATGTATTTTTGTGAACATGATTGATTATATGTAATTGAATAGGAAAAATGATATGCATGAGAGTTTAATGCCTCATGCATTATATATAATAAATTATTACTCTATATAGGTTTTTGGATCCATGGGATAGACCTTTAGAGCTCCCCTCACGATGGATGACAGTGGGTAGATCCTATTCAAGCTAGTATGTCCTTGCCAAGAGACCGTGAGATCCCTTGGAATTGGGTTAGTGGTTATACCATGAGAGATTCCCCTATAATTACATGTAAGTGGTTACATCCTGATCCTTCCAAATATAAATCTACTATCTATATAGAAGCGATAGTCTTTAGGAGGTCCCCTAGTGATGGATGACAGTGGGTACATCCCAGTTTTGCTAGTACATTCTTTTTAAGAGACTCTGTGGGATCTTAGAATTGGGTTAAGGGATAGACCATGAGAGCTTCCCATGGAATTGCATGGTGGTGGTTACATCCCAAAAATTCACAACATATGTCTATAAGTATATATATAATGATATTATGTATATATATATATGAAATTTTACATGATCTGACATACCATCCTTGCACTGAAGTAGGTAGACCCATCATGTTTCCTTGAGGAACCTAAGAAGGATGTTATTTGAATATTCAGTATTTATTTACTTTCCTACCTAAACATGCACACTATTGAATTTATATTTCTCTATCTATATATGGGGTAGAAACCATTGGTGATAGCCTACAGTGATTTATATCTCACACCCTAGTCAGGCCTCTATTGCATCGGGGTACCTATGTAGACTTCCTTATTCATATGAAAAGGGAACATGGACCATGCTTGTTGTTTTATGCTAGTACCTGGAGTTAGGAGCAAGGACCGAGCTGGTAAAGACACAATTGGATTTTTTAAGGTCATTTGGGGCATATTATTATGAGATGACCTGGTATGGGTGTTGGAAACATTAATAATTTGAGATATTTCTATTTGGTTTGTCTTTGAAGAACCTTGGTTGGATTAGCAGGAACCATGTAGGTTCCCTTATCTTTTAAATGACATAAAAAAGAATTTTTTTTGTTCAATTTATTAATAATTATGGAATTTCTAATTAATGTAAATGCTTTAAAATGATTTTTTATGAAAAATTTACAATTTTCCCTTGGGGTGTTAGCTAAATCAAGTTCCTTGTGTTTTTGTTTTTGAAAATGGTATCTAATGTTATGATTAAATATCAAATTGTTTAAAGGGTAAATGTCAATAAATGTAAAGTTATTGGAAATATAACCTATAATGGTATTCTCTGTTTAGACCCTCAAGTAAGGGTAGTTTAAGTTTATCTTTTATTTTCCTTGGAATGGAAATATAGGTGCTTTCCATACGATTTCCCCTATTTAGAAATGGCATAAATGATAGGCTCTTGAGCTTGTTGCTTTTTCTTGGCATGACCAAATGCTTGAGTGGATGCTTGTTCTTTGTAAGGGTATTTTTAGTGTAGGTAGCACCCTTAATGTTTAAATTCCTTATATGTACTATGAGCTTTTTGAATTTTGGTATTTTTTGCGTTCCTTTGTCCCAAGTAGGACACTTTTCTTCAAATGACACCATTGTTTAGATGGATGGTCATGGAATCATTTTCCCTTTATAAGAGAATGATCATCAATAAATTATCAATTTTAGCTTCTTAGACATGCCTCGACCATGATTGGATGCTTCGTAGGTCATTTTACCCTTTCATATTCTTAGTGATAGACAAATCGTTATAGTTTTTTCTAGGATAATGGTTGTTTGAAGAAATATGACTAAAAAATAAACCTCTTATGTTGTTGAGTACGGTCTTAGGTCATCTTTATCACTGAGTGACATGTGAGTTAAAGAATTAAGTTCATCTTAATGGTCATAAGGACTTTCTAGAGAAGTAGGTGTTATGACGTGCCGACCATTTTGGGTTTTAGTTCCCTTGTCTAATGCATTATATTTTGCGAGTGTGACTTAGAGGAACAAAACATGTTCTTTATGGTGAATACAACCTAGCGTTCTTTTGAGCGGATAATATTTATCTTTTGTTTCATCAACTATGCCACTCCTAAGGTGGGGAGTTCCATTTCAGTTTGTGTGAAACTTTTCCTTTTAGGTAGAATCAATACAACAAATCAGGACCATTTGGAAATGATTTGGGTTTATTGAATGCCTTTTATGTATGCGAGTTTTAAATCATGTCGATGTTTTCTTGAAAACATGATGTTAAGTTGGTTGGAAATGCATGAAACTAATTATGAACACCGTTGGACTTGGATGGAATTTAGTGGTTAAATATTTAATGATCACAAGATGAATCAGGTGGTGGAGTCTTGTGATTAGTTTGCGTTGGTACTTCAGTAGGTGAAGTCGAGATTTCTTTAAATGGAATTCAACCTGTTCTAGTTTGACTATTATTTTCTCTAGTTTTGGGTATGTTTGACTGGAAATAGTTTCAATCCTCTTAGTGTTTCTTCTTAGTGATGATCATGTACCCTATCTTGAAGTCATCCTAGAAGCATAGATAGGGCATCAGTTTTATACTGGGCTAGAGCTTTAAAAGATGTTGGGGTTGTATGGGTGATCCTTTTTGGAGTTTCATACTGGATGTGTGGTTCTTATCGAGGCTTTTTTTTCATTAGTGATCCTTGGGATACTATGTCGGAATGCATTTAATGAACTCTTGGAAATTCGTCATCTTCTCTTAAATGACACCCATGTGGATTCCTATCTAGACTCAATCAAAGATCTAACGTATATCTTGTGGATTCGATCCAATGTCTATGTTGTAATTATGGAGGGTGTACTACTTGGGTTAGTTCCTTGGAATATACATTTCTATGATTATGAGGTTACTCCAGACTTGTTGTTAGGATCATAGGTGATGCTTAAAGGGTGAAAATTCCAGTGGCATAGATTTGGAGTACACCTTTTTTCAAGTTGTGGCATGATATCTTAATGGTTATCCAGAGGTGGATTGAATTTCTTCCTTTTTCTTTGATGTTACGGTTAGTGAAGGGCCATTTCAGGCACATCATCCAGGGTGATGAGTATTGTATGTGTTATTTGGTGATTTCTTGTAAAGCTGGATTAACATTGATATGAGGTCAATGGATGATCAACCATCACACTAGGAGCATCATTGAAACTCTTAGAGGTTTTATTATTAGGAAATTCTGACAGTGGGTTTAACCGTGGATTGGAATTGGAAACAAAATTTTAAATCCTAAGGGGGAAGTAAACTTGGTTGAATTTTTAACAAGATGATGATGTGATCATGTCCATAGCTAAACGGGCTTGTGTTTATGACATCTTAGTGTTTCAGTTTGAAAATGAGTATTGGTTTGTGTTTTAATGTCTTAAGTTCCAAGTTCTTAAATGGATGCTTGATAGTCAATTGGGTGTTGGAAACACAATATGACAATTTTAATGAGGCATCACAACCCTTGTATGTTAGGTGATTTTTTAGTTATTCCTGAATTTTTCTCAGGGATGAGAAGTTATAATGTGGAAATGTTGTAATGAATTAGGTTTTGAACTGGATGGAAATCTAGTGGAATCAAGAATTTTCATGTAAACTAGATAGTATATTTTTAAAACAAAGATTCAAAACTTAATTCTAAAGGTTGGAACCATTAAAAGAGGTCTTTTTGGACTTTGATGAAGGTTTTTAATGTTAATTGGGTTTTTTGAGGAGTTTTGGGAGGGTCTGACCAAGAAATTCATATTTTGAAGGACAAGCATAAGGAAAATAGTTTATCTGAAATTGTGCGGCCCATAGTAGGAAACATTTTGGCCTTATGTAGGTGGACAGTGGTTGTCCCACAAGCTATATATAGTTTAAAAAACCATTTTCTTACCCTACATAGTTAGTGGAATTTGGGCAGTTTATTGACACTATTCACTTCATGTTTTTCACATAGATAGGCTAACCTTGTGGGAAAATCCGTACGAGGTGCTCCAGGTGTCCAATGGAGGTAAAACTATTGGAACACGGTTTTAAAAACCATATATCCCAAACCATTCATGATTAACTCCTTTAAAAATTGAATTAATCTAATTAAAATTAATATAAAACATAAAAACCTAAATCTACTCAAACCCACCGCACTTATTCGCATGAGACCCCTCCCCCAGGGTCTCTTCTTGGATGTGAAAAACACCTCCCTCATGAGATCCTCTCTAATTTTTAATCCATCCAGTTCTCTTCTAATTTCATGGTCAGAACTCAAGGTATGACTCCCACTCCCTTCTCCCCCCTATTTCAGCTGATTTTTTGCCTCTCCTTCTCTTGGTATGGTTCATTTGAAACCCTAGGGTTCAGTTTAACCTAGATTTTGGGTTTCATCCAAAACTAAGGTGTTTGGTTCCTCTCTCAGATCATGTACTTCCATATTCTGACAACTTTTTCTGAAGTTTAAGTGGATTTTGTTTTTTCATTTTTTCGCCTCCATACGAGGTGAGGGTATTTATTTTTTGCTTGGATTCACACATTCTATTTTATAGTCTTTATGTTTTTTGAGTCCCATTTATAAACTATAGTGGTATTTGAACATCTTTGAAGTAACACACAGAAAAACATAGGTATGTGTGTATATTTATATATATTACTCATATGTATTCCCTCATGGTGAAGGGAATACATGATTTGGATTTATATATATATATATATATATATATATATATATGAATGTACGCGTGTGCGAGTGTGGGGGGTATTGAGTGGTCTCCACTTAGTCCAAAAAGTATCGAGTGTCGACTTGGTCTTCTACTTGTGGTAGAGTCCCATTCTTTTTCCCTTAAATTATATGAATGAATTAATTAATTTACTTATCATATAATCAATTTTTTTAATTTACGAAGTATGGTATGTGGATTAATTCCTCTTAAATGAGAATTTGGTTTACTTCGTGATTTAAATGTTAAATATGATTAGGGAGTTTATTAAAGAGAAATTTCATGATTTTGTAACAAAACCCCTCCAACGACGGTGTTGTTTCTTCAAGATAAAAAATTAATTATTAGGCTTCAATGCTTACTAGTCTTACTTCTTGGGTTTTTCCTTATGATTTTTCCTTGGTTAGTAGATGGAATTTTTAGGACATGGGAATATTTTATAAACCGATTGGATTGTCTTATAAATGATGTATTCCATTTGGACTTGGAGTTTCCGAAGTAGTCATTTGAGTTGTTGAATGAATTTATCCTTGATATTTGGCACTTGGGATTTATAAATGGAATTATGACGTTTTAATTATGTTTTTGAATCATTTATGTTAAATGAAATTAATTAAGTTGGATTAAATGAGATAGTAGAATTCTTTACATGAAATAAACATGTCAGCTTCTGGGAACTTGTATCATATAAACCAATTTTTAATGTTCAGGAAAATTGAGTGATATGAAATTATAGTGGATGGGTTTTCTAAAGACATGTTTTTTTCCTTTGAAATGAATTAAACAAGATAAAATGTGTTAATTTGAAATTCTTGAGTGGCTATGCCTTACGTATTAGTTTTTAAAGGAATTTCCTTTTACATTTGATTATGAATATGGAATTTCTATTGAAACGCATAAGATGACTTTACTTATGTATCATACTATAATTGTAAATTATAGTTTTATGAATGTGTTAAAACCCTTATATGGGTTTGATGAATGCCATGCATGAGAGGAATATGTCTCATGTAGTGAATGGTGTATAAATGTGACGAAGGCTATGATAATGTTTTAAATGAAGTTCTTAAGAGGTGTTGATTTAATTATTTTTTGGAACATTCTCTCCTATAAATAATTGAAAAGGACTAATGAGATGCATGTGAGGTTAATGCCTCTTACATTATATATGATAAATGGTTACCCTATATAGGCAGTTGGAGCCGTAGGATAGACCGTGAGAGATCCCCTGGTGATGGATGACCGTGGGTATGTCCTGGTCATATCTGTATGTGAATTCCAATAGAATATGACAGCTCTTATAATTGGGTTAGGGGATAGGCCATGAGAGCTTACCCTAGAATTAGAATGCATTGGTAACTTCACAATCCTCCCCAACATATATCTACTAGATAAATTCATAGTATAGATTGTGAGTGATCCCCTAGTGATGGATGATAGTGGGTATATCCCAGTACTGCTAGTACATGCATGCCAACAGACTATGAGGGCTCTTGGAATTTGGTTAGGGGTTAGACAATTATGGATTTTCCTAGAATTGGATGGTAGTGTTTACATTCTGATCTATCCAAAAATATATCAATATGTATATATATAATGATATTATTTATAGATATATAATGTGACATGATCATACATACCAGCCTTTAGCTGAAGCATCTAGACCTACCATGTGTCCTTTAATAACCTGACTGGGAGGTTATTTGAATATTCATTATTGATTTACGTTCCTACCTATACCTATACACTATTTAATTTTTATTGTATTTTTTAGATTGAGATAGACACCATGGGTTATAGCCTACTGAGATTTATTTCTCACACCCCACTCAGGTTTTCATTGCATTGGGGTACCCATGTACACATCCATGTTCATAAGACTAGGGACCTTGAATCTTTCTTGTTATTGTATGCATGTAATTGGAGTCAGGAGCAAGGACTAAGTTAGATCTGTGGATGCTCGTGGGGATTTCCCCAGGGGATTTTTTTTACTATATTGAAAATCATTTTGTATGTTTTTTTAGATTATTAATCATTATCTATACATTAATAAGTTGTATAAACTGTAATTGGTCACTTTTTATTTCATTTTTATCATATTTCATCTGTTTTTATATTTCATTTATTTACTAATTTTGCTATTGTATGTTGTTTCTTAATTGGTTTTACAATTGTGAAACTATGATAAGAGGGTACAGTCTCCCCAATATCACATACTGAGACCCTTGTTGATAGTCGTCATCCTCTTGCATATGATAAGATTTTCTTGAGTCCCTATGACCCATCGGTCCAACCACTAGTTTTATTGAGTCTGGTCTGGACATTACATTCAATAAAATTTTAACATACTATAGTTACATTTCTATAATAACTAGGGCGTTTCATCCCAAAATGATCAAACATGAAAATATAATCCTTCCTTTCTTCCCATTATCCACATTTTCTTCCCATAATGCTCATTCAACCTCTTCCTCTCTACATTTCCCTTAAATATATACATACAATAGAACTAATTTTATATATTAATGGAACTTCAGAATATATATTAATATGATTAAAAGGTATGAGATACCGACTCACTTTTAAGGATCAGTTTTAACTCATCAAATAAATGAACAATATTTATTTTCAGACTATATACATAGTCTCAGTGTTCTTATCTATACTTATAAATATAGCATAATATTCAATAATAATTTCCTTCTCCTTTTGTATGAGATTTTTTCAACTTCCTTTTAATTTAGTCTATTTTATCATGGGGAAATTTTTATTTATAAAATACCTCCTTGAATGTTCCAAATTCTATTAAAATGATCTCATCCTTATCTTTAGTGTTTTGAATTAGATACCACCATTGGTCTACTTCTCCTATCAGATGATAGACCATCATGAGAAATTTCTCCATTTCACTACTGCCTAAAGTGATAAAGATATTCACTAGGGAGTTTATCCATTTTTTAGTTTCCAATGTATTAGTAATTACATTGAGTGATGGATTATGTTTTAACATGAAGTGGTCAGCATAGTTACACCATTTTGTGGATCATCTGTTCACACTATTCATGTGAGATTATTTATTAAAAATTGGGTCAACTACTATAATATAGATATAAACTACCTATCCTCAAATCAAGATTTATTAGGTGGAATATATTTCCTCTAACTATGGGGGTTGGTATGGTTCCCATTACTCTAATCAGTTACCATGTTTCTATAATGACATGCATATAATTAGCTCATAACATCAAACTATAAAATATAATTCAGATTTTGATTTCTAGTGTATTCCATAAAAATCATTACAGTTTTTCGTAAAACTTATTCTTTATATCTTGGTTCCTCAAAATCTAATCCTCAAGGTTAATACAAAACTTTATTTAATACAAACTATATCATCTCTTACTAGAAAACCCTAGAGTTGTTAGTTATGTTAATTTTTTTGTACAAATAATAAGAGTTATCATTGGATCAAGTAATTTAGTATTCTTGGAAGACTATATAAATACAAACAATAATTTTCAGAATATTATATATTGCATTAACATATTGTGATAACATGAATAATCCTTCAATCATATCCAAAAAATTACACATATTCCCCCTCTAGGTTTCCTGAGTAAATTAAAACAATTAAGGGTGAGATTTAATTCTCAGTAAGGAGTACGTTTTAGAAGAAGCTAATATAACATAAAAATGGAATAAATTATATTGCAAGAATCAATGAAAAAATAGAATCCATAATCAATTGAAACTAAGGTAATTCTATATCCATGACAACAAATTAAAACCTGGATAAAAATAAACATTGATCTCATATCAGTGCAATATATAATATCAGATATCAAGAACATAATGTCCATGCCTTATGCCAAGATAATTTCCTATCATAGGAAGAGGAATACATCAAAACCCAATCTATTTTTTCTTATGAAACATGTTGATGCATCTAGGGGATATATAATTCCATCCCACGACCATCGCATAATTAATTACTATGCTTTCACAATAAGAGTCATCCAGATCATTAATATTGTTGAAGGAAGAGTCTTTTTCTAAATAAAATATTATTATATATATTGATAAATACGGACAGAAAATACTTCCCCATTCAAATGAGTAATGTGGATATCAAGGAGAACATCCCTTATTCAATATGGAAGTCGCAGGGTATTATCCATGTAACAGGTTGTACACGTATTAGAGAAATGAAAGCATGAGGGTACCTTAAATATTAGAGGTTATTCATGGAAGATGGAAATTGTGTTCAATAGTTTTTATTGGTAGGATACTTAGGAAATTTAGGTATAATATTTCATCATGGTTCATTAAGAGCATGGGAATATTTCAAATCATATCCCCTGGGAGTGTCTCTCTATGTGTGTAGACTTATGCCCACTCTCCCTACATCAATGTAATGATTGAGTCAATGATATTCTAAACCTGTTCATGGTGATTACCCTGAGGTGCATCTATTCAAAAACCACATATAATTTTCAGTATCAAAATTGGTATGTATTTTCTAGGAAATTTCACACACTTTTACTTTACCAATACTTAAGGTGGATTTTACACTATTAAAATGGTAACTCTCGTATCAAAAAAATCTCCGATGGGGATAAGAATATAGGATTGTAAATCCCCAAAATTATATGAGTAATAGGGAAAAATCATTACAAATATATGTATGCACCTTACAAAATAGGTGGTGATTATAACATGATTCCTAATGAATGAAAATTGAGATGGAAAAACTTCACTTTTGACATGGGTGCCCATTAAATCATAACATCATGAAATATATGGATTAAAAATAATCATTAAATTCCAAGAATAAATACATTTTATGATATAATATCTCAAATATGAAATATTCACCCCACATAAAATAAATGGGGTATATAATAAAAAAAATTCTTAAATTGATGAATTTGAAATGGAAAACCCTTACCTATTGTCCTATCGTCCAAAATATAATTTTGACTCATATATTATAAAAATGGATCTATTAATAACTAAATTAATAAACTTAATCATATCCATTTTAATTCGTACCCTTCACTAATATTAATTATCTATATGAACTCTTACGATTTTCCACATCAGTTTCTATAGTTTTGAGCGTTTGTACAAGTTTTATAATAGTGGTGTCTCTATTAATTCTTTTTCCAAATTAAATAATTAAACATTAATTAAATATATATTTTGGGTATTATTTATAACAATTTTTAAAGTTTCAAATTCCTTTCATGATTGTTTTTGACCTTATCCTTGAAGATTTAGTCGATAATAAGCATGTTTTGGTGATTTTTTATGAAAGAAGGGTGTTTCCTTATTTAATGAATTAGTTGTTGATATAATATCTAAAATAAATAAATAATTAATTTAGCATTTCTATAATATTATTCAATTAAATAATTCTTTATATTCATCCATGATATAAATTCATAGTATTGTTCAAATAGGTGGTTAAACTAACCCAAACACGAGAATACCCGGATTTAATGATTGATTGTGAGGTGGTTTTATAGTATCATATTTATATAAGAATCATAATTATCTTATTTTGTTTCTATTAGTGTGATATATATTATATTTTTAAGGAACTATAAGTATAATAAATGAATATGAAAATTTTACATAATTTGAATAAAATAATATCTTCTTAGCATGGTTATTTTAAACAATTAAATTGATGATGTTAATTTTTTGATCATATCATTAGAAAGATCTATAATATTAAATATTAGAAAATTAATTATATCATAAGAATAATAGTTATCCTTTAATACCATCCTTATATTCATATTTGTAATGTCGTTAAGGAAAATGAAACTTGTTTTGTCATGGAGGCGGAAGTTCTCAAAGCCCATGAACAATAGTTTGTTTTTATTAATGGATGGTGTATATGAATGAATAATGACTATAAACAAAGTAAAGTAACTTTTGGATTTATAAATTATAATAATATCATCATACTAGTGTCTATAGATTAAATTTTAAAGAAGATAATGAATAAGAAAACTATGTATTTGATAATACTCACATCAAAGACATGAATTTTCCTAATAAGTATCCTTGAATTTGAAGTGATTAGGATAACTATGAGTGACCTGGAGATTATTTTTATGGTATAGGGTTCTAGTTAGAGAAAAAATGTAAAATAGAAAATATAAATTCTAATTATAGGTGACCCTTGAAGTGGTGAATATGTTTCGGTTTTTATGTGAAGGGAAGGGTAGTTTTTGGAGTTACCCTTACATTGTCAATAATGTAAGGTTAAAATTCATGTTCAAAAGTACAAAAAATAAACAAAAAGTGCAACTGAAACATTTTACTACCAATTAAGAGATCAAAACATCAATTTAACTCTCATTTTATGATTTTTAGGACTATAAACTTAGTTAAACTCAATTAGCCCTTTTACTTTTATCGTGATAATTAATTTTTAAACATAGTAATTAGTTTCAATGAAAAATATTAAGATTGAAATTTTTACCTAATTATATAACTCTATATTAATATTTAAATATCATTTTATAAATTAAAATTTCAAAATGATAAAAAAAAATTACAGTAAAAACACTTAATCACATAAAAATAGTTTTAGTGAAATGGAATTTTTAATCTTTAATTATTTATATATGATAAAAGTTTCTTTGATAAGAATTTTAGTGAAATAAAATATGTTACTATAAAAAAATATCTGGTATGAGGCTTTCATGTTAAGTAAAAACTATATCTTCCTTTAAAATACTTGATTTATATAAAAGAATGAAAATAGTTTTTTTATTAATGTGACATTTAAATTAGTTCAAAAAACATTATGGGATAATAGTTTATAAATTAAAATAATAATTTAAAATGAATATTTGTATTCCTTAAATTTATATTTATTTAATTAAATTTGTTTTATAAACATATACTTTATTCTTGTATAATGGTAAACTCATAAAAATTATATTTTTTTGGTGAAAATAAACTTTTTGATTAAAACAAAACTTTTTAAAAAATGACTGAGAATTCATAATATGATAATTTAGATATGATAAATTCCAAAATGAAGTATGTTTTGTCAATTTAAAATCATTAAATTAAAATATTAAATATTTTAATTAACAAAGTCTTTTTTTGTTTCACTGTGTGATAGTTCATAATATGATTTTTCCTTATATTGTAGAGATTTGGGTGATACACTTCCGCATTTAGAGGATTTAACCAAAAAAATAAATGCCCAATGCTTAAAATAGTTGAAGAACCAACAATATCCAACAAATATTGATCATTTTATTTCATGTTTTGTCTATATCTATGGACAATATGTAGTTGGGATTTCTCTATTACAAGTTGGGTTATTCTTAGGGAACTAATTTACACACTCTTAATTATGTCCCCCGTGAACATAGTGATATAATTCCCATCAATTTTATCCATCCATACTTGTAAATATTTCTTTAATAATCCATTATTTATGAAAATATAATTACAATTATCATTAAAAATAGGTATGGATGTTATCTTTTCCCTCCCAACTACTTGAGATAGATCATTAAATAACGCAAGGGAAATTTCATAATATTTTATTAGTATTTTATCAAAAGAATCATCCATATAATATTGGGTGATAACTGATCCTAATTTATTATTGTGATGTGTAGACTAAAATGTGTCATTTCCAAAGGGTCCATTTTTATTTACAATTCTAGAAATTTCATATTGAGAGAATTCTCATAATCATAAATGAATGCTACTCTATTTTCGCAGTTTATTCCCACACTTTAATCTTTTTTTTCATGAATTTTAATGATGTTTTGTAATATTTATCATGTTCTTTAATCTTAGTATATTTCAATTATATTTGGAAAATATTGACATAAAATTTTTTATGAGACATTTTCAGTGCATCAATATTATCTTCAATATTTTTCCTAACATCTTCCAAATAATTGGTAGCTCTATATTTAGTTTCAATTATTTTAATCCACCCTTCTTAAAATATAGAAAATTTTTCAAGGAGATCCAAATTATTTATTTCTTCCTCTTAAATATATTTTTAGTGATTTCTGTATTCTAGAATATTTTCTTGTAAAAAATTCTCCATTTCATTCCCTTCACCTTCAAGTTGGGTGATTTCATCCGATATGCTTTCAACAACTCCACAAATAAGAGAGATTTTTTCCCAAGGAATATAATATAGAATATATTTTAATCTATTAACTCGTATATCTTGAAAAAACTATAGATATATCATTATCACCACTTGTTCTAGGTTCATCTTCCTTAGGATAGTTTTTGTAAGAATTTTTACATACCTCGTGATCACTTAACCATGATACATTTAAGGTGATAATGGTTTCCTTCTCTAGGGTGGTAATTAAAACCACAAGAATTCACTTTCCAAGACATAAATATCTTATTTTTTTATCAAGGACTAGAAAAAACTAATTTTATTTATTCTGTTATATCAACATGGATATCCTATTCAACATTATTTTCTCCTTTTTTATCCTATTTATCTTGGTCTTAGTTGAAAAAAATTGATTTGATATACACAATTATTAACCAAAATGGTAATTTATTATGAAACGTTAAATAAACACAATCATAAAAGGAAAAAATTAGTATAGATAATCCAACAAAGATAAACCTCATATTTGATACTAATTTTTAGGAACACATTATGATTTTCTCGACATTGATAGTGGTGATTCAGTGTTTTTGGGATTTTTATATTAACTAAAATTTTTATCCTTATACCTCTTAGTCATATTATATTCTAAATTCAATTCTTCTATCTTCATATTAATAGTCATGAAGATAAAAGTGAGTAAAAGATGTGACCTGATGTTTTTACAATATTCGCTACCCAATAAGATTAGTTAGTCTATATTCTTCATGCTAGAGACTATTACACAGATTCTCCATTTTAGTGAGGTATAAATTATAGTGGTTTGGATCAAAATTAATCTTAAATCCTAGTGTGATTATACACACTTTATTAAGAGGACATAAAATCATCATATTTACTTTACTGAGTTATATCTTGGTCCACATATATATCCTACTATATATATAATACATTTGAAGATAGTCCTCTAATTTTTCAATTAAATTACCACACAAAGAAATTCCTCCATCAGTTGGGACATTTGTGAATATTGGGGTCCAACATTTAATTATTTCTCTTCTGTAACTTGTATATAAGTTATAAATAAACTCTTATTCATTTTATCTTATGTGTAAATTACTACACACAACCATTTTACACATCACAGTAACAAACCGCAATGTGTAAGACTCATCCTTCTCTTATTATTAATCACATACACTGGTTTTAATACCCCTTTACAATCTGGGAAACCTGAAATTCACATCACCTTTTTTTCTTGTTCTTATTTAATAATAGAACTACACATCACTATTGTCTTTGCTAATTTTATTTTTCTTGTTCTTATCTTCATTTTATTCTTCAGACAATATGTTTTTCATTGATTCTATTCTCGTTTGGTTTTACTCACATAATGTATATGTTAATGATAATCACTAAGTAAGGTATCCGTCTACATGATATGAAAATATTACCTTTTTCATAAGAGTGTTGAACCTGTCTTAAAACTTCTTCTTCAACCATATTTGTCATGTTCTCCTCTATCTGGAACCGTATGTCTAATTCCTCTCTATTTTGTACCTATCTATCTGGTTCCTCTCTTTATAGAATATCATTTTCTAGTACATGTCTATAAGATACCAATATATCTGGAACCCATATATTAGATACCTCTATGTCTTGTAACATTATGTATGGTACCTCTCTATTTTATTCCTAGAAAAAGGATCTCTCAAGATTATTAGTTTTCACCACACAACTACAATAACTGCTTTATATTGAACCTACCCCCCTTTAGATACTCATAGATTATCCAAAAATCAAGGGAGGAGTGTGAACTTCAAATTATTATTTATTGTATAAATTGGAATTCCCTTCATGATTATTTATTCAATTCATCACTATCAAATCCTTTGACTAAATAGGATTAAATAAACTTTATCAAAAGTTTTCTCAAATATTGGAATAAAAAATAATTATTGATTTCTAAACTCTCAGATAGAACCTTTATTTTTTTACTTCATGATTTCTATGGAATTGAAAATCCAACTCCACATCATCAGAATGTAAAACTTTAAAAAACACTGTAATGATCCTCAAAAAGCTTATAATAGTTATTCATATGAACTCTTCCATCTGGTAATGAAAGATCACTACATATTCATAATGTATTTCTTTGATTGGTTCCCCTATATATGTTAGTCTTCCTATTATATATATATATATTAATAGTTTTCAACTCTATGGAGATTTCATGTTATCTATGCCAAATAAAACTCCTTCTAGAAATTTCATTTGGATGAACCATCATTCAGATACCATTATACAATAAATTTTCATCTAGAAACCATTGTCTGGTGATTTATTTAAATAAACCTATATCTAGGGTCTTTATTAGGAAACATCTATCTGGGAACTTTATTTAGAAACTTTTGTATGATGACATCATTTAAAAAACTATGTCCAATGAGACATCATCTATAAACCTCATTATGATGTCTTCATTCAGAAACCTCTGACCAATGGTTTCATTTAAAAACCTATCTCTTATGACTTTATTCAGAAACATTTGTCTAATGACATTGTTTAGAAACCATGTATAATTAAACTTTTATTGATTATCTCATTCTATTAATCTCAATTTGGAAATATCCTAAAAACTCATTTTGAATCATGAAATCCTTTCCTAATCATGATATTTGGTGCTTTAAACAACATCAAATCATCACCAAATTATTTTTTTCTAAATAACTTTATCTGATAAAGTAAATTTCCTATATTATGTATGACATTAAGATATCTTATGTTAGATCACCTGAATCCACTAAATTCTTAAAATCACCTTTTTATATTAAAATTATATTTCTCTATTGGGGAAAGACATCTCAAAAACTACATATATTAGATTCAACTTCGTTATGTTTTTTAAAAAATATTTTCCCTAAATAATAAATAAATTTTTTTAGATGTTAAGATAAACTCAGTACTAATCATAAGTAATTCAAAATTTTAAATAATCACCCACATTAAATAATGAATATATTTCAAATATTCTAATGGTAAGAACACTATTTATCTTATTTCAAGAAAAAAAGACTGGGGAACTTATTATATTTAAAAAAACATGGATTCTTAATACTTCATAATCAAGAATCCATCATCACCATCTCTATTTAACATTGAATGTACAATAGGCTTGGATAAATTAACCAAAATTCCAAGAAACTTATTATTTATAACCACTTAAATATATTTACATCAATGAAATCCCTCGAATTTATTGAAAAATGTCATCAAATACATCACACACAAAGTGTGATCAATATATTGTATCTACAAAAAATATAGCATTAGTAAAACATAAGGATATAGACAAGGATAAATATTGTCACATGAGTCATGGGAATGTGGTGTGACATTAACCATCTTCGACACTAGTACATCATCAAATTTTTCATAGCCATGAAGTCTTAGTGTGGAATATTCAACATAGGAGTAAACTATTCCTATTCATCAACTCCTTTATAGTGCAACAAATATGAAAGTTCATTAGGTATTTATTTAAGAGTAAAACACTTTCCCATATCATATTCACTATAGTGAAATTGCCTCATTGAAAATGTGACATGATTTAACATATTATAACTTCGTTGATTTTTATTACATCTCAACTCCTAAAATATTATAACTCACCCATAAGCACATATTCAATAAAAAATAAGAATAAATCCCCAAAATCATGAATTAATTACCTACAAAAAACTGTTATAGAATTACTCCAAATCAAAATTTATCTAAACACCACACCACATCATAGATTGGTTTTTTAGTGGAATCTAACCACACTATTTTAAACGCATTACTATATTGATATTGTCCCAATAGAGATTAACTCAGTCCCCCCCCCTTGTTAATTCACTATTTGAGATGATTCTTCACTCTCCAAAACTCATCATACTCTTCATGATCCAAGGTATATTCAACATAGCAATGATTCCCTATAAGTATGTATTATTTTATTTGAATTAATTTATAAATTTTATGTTAATGATCCTAATTATCATGTCCCAATCATGAAATTGCAAAACAATTTAAATAAACAATTATTTTATGTTATTTCCTGCACAATAAAATTTTAATTTTGAAATTCAAAACATATCCATATATATCAAATGTCAATTATATAAGAAAAATTTCATGTAGAGGATTAAAATAAAAAGGAATAATAAATTATACTCATAATTATATATGGTGTAGCAGGTATCCAACCCCACCATTCTAGGCAGAGTCGCAATCACTGATGTGATTAAAGTTTTACCCAAAGTTCCACTATACATAGGTCAACACAAAAGATTAATTTAAATTTATAATTTTATTTTAATTCCAAATATATAAGAATAATTATAATAAAATGTTTATCTTGAAATTATAACAAAAAAACCGCTAACCTTCAGGGAAAAAACAAAAGTTTATGTTATAGCTTAAGATGAAACTTATTAAATACATGGAATGTCATTTTATAGAGTTGGTGTAAACAATTTAAACAAATTATATAACCATTCATAATATAATCACTTTACATTCATGGATAAGGGTATAAATATTTAATTAATAAATTTTTGCATGAAATATAATGAATATTTTAATAAATGATCATAAAATACTAATAATTTATAACAATGTAATATGGAATTTCGAAAAAATATAAGTTAAAAAAAATTATATTTATATCACAAATATATAATTTTTTTATTTTATCATTTTTGGGTATACATATAATCATATTTATAATAGAATATATGATTTATTATAACATGAAATTTTTATATTTTAAATATTACAAATTTTACATTTATGTAACCCTTGATCTCATATACCAAAACCATTTTGGTATAGTTTAAATAGATTTATAAAGTCATTTAATATGGATAATTCATAATATAATTTATGAAGATTTAATAAAATAAATATAACCATTTAACATTAACTAATTTTAAAATTTATAAACACTTTTTAGTTCATTTTATTAATTTAAAATAAATAATTAAAATTAAAATAATAAATTTTATATCAGGTAAATTAAGATATTTTCTATTAAAACTTTGTATTAAAAATTTATTTATTCAATAATTCTTAAACATTTCATAATTAATTACTATCAGTTATCCATTTTCAAAATAATTTATCAACCATTGTTAAATTAAAAAAATGTATTAAATTATTTATATTATAATTTATAAATAATTAATAAATTATATTTCATTTTATTAATAAAAATGAAATAAAATTTAAAAAAATTATACCATGAATAGTGATATCTACATTATTGTGGTCAATGATATTGGAAAATCCATATCACCAAAAAAAATATACTACGAAAACCATTATTATTGGTCTTACAACCTACTATGATATTCTATATTTTTTGTGATAAAATGAATTTACACTATCATATAGTTCTCTCAAGACCATATTTTGAATCACAAGTGGTGAAATATCAATATCAATGCATGTGTGTCACAAAAAATGATCATTTTGAATTGTAATTTAGATTGTGATGTCATATATCTCAATTTGATTATAAAAATATATTTCATAATCGTATAGAATGGGATTGCCACATAAAAAATATCACATATCATTTTATACTATATCATGTTCAATTATTGGTATTTTTTCATGTCTAACCATCATATATCATGGATTGAAATATCAAAATATTATTATATGTGGTATCCTTATCCAATAGAATCTCATAAAATATAAAAAATTATTTAAGTTATTTTGAAATTCATATAAGTTTCTATGATTCCACTAAATGGTTTGGAGGTTAATATCCATGTTTTTAAAAGTGTAAGAACAATAAAAAATTCATTATCAGAAGTTTTTTTACATGATAGGTTTAGAGGAATATCATAAAACTAAAAGAGGATACCATGTACTGCTGAGTATTTCATTTAAAAATTTCTTGATATAGATTTTTCAATAGTGTATAATAGCATCCCATATCAATTTGTATCCAAATTTTTTAATCATCAAACAACTTTGGTTGGATCTCGTTTCTCTGAATATACGTTAGTTTTGCCTCTCAAAAAAAGTATAGAATAAAGGAAAATTCTACATTGGATTTATATAATAATATTCTCTCACCATTGACTTGGACTTATTTATATTGAAATCCCTTGGACACTCCATGGTTCACGTGAGTAACTACTTGAGTATTTCATAAATACTCAATATTAATTTTAATGTATTATTGTTTTTTTAGAATGCATAAGATGGAATTTTGTGATATCAAAAATTATCTACATATCCCTCTAAGTGAAATGTCTATATAAATCCCATCTAAAAAAAACACAAGTATATCACTTCAATAAATATTCTCATATCGTATGCCCCACCACTATATTACATTTAGTGATATTTCCATATTTTATTCCACATGATGAATTTTGTTCATATTTTAATATTTCATTATTTTAATCTAGTATTGTTAAATTAAAAAACCAAAAACACCCTTTCGATCTATTTAAATTGGAATTTGATATATAAGAAAAATTCAATGTTTTAATTAGAAACCCATCTAACACTTCCCAAAAATTAATTAAAATAAATAGATAAAGTGTTTATACATGTGATACAATGATGTTTCAACAACATAATATTTTATTAATATGAAATAAATGTAATGAAATGATACATAATAGAGAACTCATCAGCATCAAATGATGTTACTTAAAGATGAAAATCATTAGTCCGGATAAATCATAATGAAAAAGCATTATCGAAACGTTATCTTGATCAGCCATCAATGGTTTTTAGGCTATAGCCTTCACAATATCCCACTACCATCATCATAAGAACAAATTGAGATCTGAAGTATCATGTTTCTCAGTGAAGTACCATGATTCTAAAGATTCGTAGATAAAGTAATGAAAATAATGTGTTATAACTTCTTAGTAGCTCTAGTTCATCAGGACTAGGTATCCATTAACACTTGTCCATAACAACTTCAATTAACATATGAAAATTCTCTAAAATTTATATGAAATCATCAACCTAGATCTTTCATATTGGCTCAGAGAAAAACATTCCAAATCATGAAAAAAGTAACATTTGGTGTTCTACCCACAAATTCAATCCTAGTCAGATTTTTCTGAATACAATGACTCATCTTCATATAAAACATCACATTCATTGAAGGTAGAAACTCCACATGCACAAATCATGAATCCATGACCTCTGGAAAACACATCATCAATATAGATGAAGGTAATCAAACATCTTATATATACCAGCCAAGAAAAAAATTATGGCTTCACCCATGATCCAAAACCATTGAATGGAGAATCCAGTTTATATTTCATGGTTCAATCATTAAATTGAATAACAATCTCATAAGAATTAAAATTATCCACTCCAAAAATACTCAAATTATTATTGATGATATGTGTATTTTCTTGAGCCATCCATGTCCAAGTAGCAACGAATATAATCCATTCCATTTAATAAATTCATTATTACTTTTATTGTCTCACCACAAATTTTAACACAGTAGCACAAAATGCAACATATCTTCATCAATGAAAACCTCAAAAAGTAAATTAACAAATATCATCAAAACAAAAATAGAGAAAAACTGAACAGTTAAAACATCCTTGAATATATAACAGACAATGTCAATGAATCTATCATTAAATAGGGAGAATGAATAGTAGAATCCTTTCCATAAAATGACCCTAATGTTTAACTTAGGATTTCACTTAAATTCATCCTATATCATGAAGAACATATGTTTTCTGATTTTAAGGTAAATCCCTATAATGAGTTCACCATACTTGTATTTCTATAACATGATTTCCTCTTGTTCATCAAACAAATTATTGAGTTTTTCCTCACCCTAGGATCAAAAATCTCATCATCACTATTGAAGTGCCAAGATCAGTGTGAATCACTGAGAGGGGTAGGGGGTGAATCAGTGATCCCTTAAAACTTTTTACTAATTGATTCTTTATCAATTAAACCTCTATGGCTAGTTAAAGCCTCGATCCACTCTTCTTGTATCTCTCAGCCTTTCCTCGAGTGGTGCAGTAAATGTAAAGGCACAGGACACAAGGATTTACAAGGTTCGACACCAAAGGCCTACGTCCTTGCCATGTTGGTTATACGCCCCAAAATGGTTTCTTCCATTATAACTTGTTTGAATTACAATGGTCGATACAGAGTCCCACTGTATCTCTCTTGAGTCCCACAGGAGGGTCTTTATACTGCGTCCCACAGTGTTACCAGAGTCCCACTGGCCTGCTCCAGAATCCCACTGAAGACTTCTTCCACCCTGAGTCTCACAGGGGGCTTCTCCTGGCTCCTCGAGTCACACGAGTAGCTCTTCTTTTTTTTCAGCTCTTCAAGTATCCTCAGCAGCCTGGGATAAAGGCTGCTGGCCTTGGTCTGTACCTCTGATCACTTGAGTTGATCAGGTCTTCTCGTCTTGCTCAGGATTTATCTCCTTCTTCTAAGGATGACCTGGACTCTCTCCAACTACTGAATACTCAGACAACTGATATCTTTAACTTCAGTCTGGTCCAGTCTCACTTCACTTCAACATCATGCACTGAGTGCATGGCAACTCTTCATCTTCATGCACTGATAGCATGGGTTCTCAAATCTTCAAGAACTGTTGTTCCTGGACTCCTCAGATGCACACCACTAATTTATCTTTCTTCACGTGTGCACGTGCATGCATGCATGCATGCACTTCCATCTTTCTTCTCTTGGTGCAATAAAACCACAAAGGGTGTAGTATATTTAAGCACACACCAGCTTCTCACTTCTTCACACACTTTATTCAATTTGCTTACACACTTGAATGTGTGTTATACTTTAGTGTGGATGTCCTCCCTTTTCTTCTTCTAAGTGTATACACACTTCTTAGTGCACACACCTAGGTTCGGCCCACTTCTTGTTTTGTTTGCACACACATTTTCTCAATTACTTTTCAAACACAAGGTGCAAGCCTTGTTCCACTTTTTGCACACACATACGCTTGGCCTTTCACTTTGAACACCTACTGCTCGTAGAGAGTTCTTCTCTTCACTTGGCTCACACAAAGGTATGCCCTCGGGTTCTTCTCCACTTCTTCTCCGTGTAAGGTTGCAAGAGTGCGGCCTCTACTGTCTTCAAATGCCGCGCGCAAGTCCTCAAGGTGCACAAGGGTCGCACAAACACCTCCTGCCGCGCAAGTCCGCGGGTAGAGAAGGATGCAACCACAGGCGCGCAAGGATGCAGCCACGGGTCTTCCTGTCGCGCAAGGAAGGCGTACAGGGGACTCCCTTTCTTCTTTCGTGCAAGGAGTGCACAAAAGGAACCTCGCGGAGCAAGGGGTGCTCCGGGCTTCACTGCCGCGCAGGGTGCTGCGCGGGGCTTCGACTTCACGAGGCACATAGTGCTTCTCACGGGACATCGGATTTTCAACAAAGAATCAGCAAAAAGGATCTGAGCCTCGGCATCTCTTTTTATAGGCAGAGGGATGCCTCTATCCATCTCCGTGATAAATCTCGAATCACCGAAGATTTTGGATCTTCAAGATTTTCTCCAAATCTTGTTTTCCTTCGCTGTTTCATGCGGCTTTATCTTCCTCTTTCACTCCTCCTCGTGCATGCGATTTAGAACGCATGCACGGCCTCTGTTTTGGCCATCCCATGCAAAACACGAACACCACATGGCCTCGGAAACTTCGTTTTCCCTCGGCCTTTTTCGAAATCCTCATTACCTTGCATGCATTCTTATTTTATTGCATGGTTAGGTTCAGTTGGGCCAGACGAACTTAATGGTGTCTTCATCTTCGTCGGAGGTGACCGGAATCTCGAAATCATCCCTCGGATGGCGCCTGGTTCGTCGGAGGCTCGCGGGTGGAATTGAGCAAGATTAAGGTTGAGGACAGATGGGGAGCCGTCGGATCAGGCAATCAGATAATCTCGGACGGACTAGATCTGAACAGGAGCGGCGAGATGTGATGAGCGGCGGAGATCGAGCGCGCGATGAGACGGACGGCTCAGATCTGATCCGCGGCGAAATTTTTCGTCCCACATCGAATCGCCTCGCGGAATCTCCGCGGTTTATCAACCAGGCGCTGCCGAGAGATGCTCAGTTGAACTTCTCCCCTCTCGGTGCCACCCTGCGCCGTGTTCTCCCTGCGGGCGTGCTTTGCGCCCACCTCTGCTCCCTGCGGGCGCGCTCCTAGCACCCACCATGCACTCTGGGCGCGCTCCTGCGCCCCTGCCGCGCGGGCGTGACACCCCTGCGTGGCCCTGCCGCCCTGGGCTTGCCCCATGGGTTCCCCCTTGGGTGTGGCGCCTAGTTCCCACATGAGCCGTGGGGTTGAACTCGTGGGATGGCCTTGGCTGGCCTAATTTTTGGCAAAGGGACAGAATGTTACTTTGTCAAAAAAAACAAAGTACTCCATATGAAAAATGCCAATTCTAAATGCCAAGCCATCTTCCTCTAAGACATTCTTCTTCTACATTTTTCTTCTTCTTCTTAAGAATTCCTCCATTCATCCTCAACATTTATTTATCACTTAGGAATGGAAATTATTGAAGGTTCTTCATCAACTGAGCTCCTGAATCACAGAAAATCTCCAATGAGCTTCATTGATCTAATCAGAGATCAATTGGATCTTCTTCACATTCACATGCACTAAGTGTTAGTGCATGGACTTCATTAATCCACTTCATACACTTAGAAGTTGTGGATGGATCTCATTCACTTCCTCATGAATTGTCTTAACAATTCATGGCCTTCTAGAGCTTGTTGTGACATTGTATCCAGTTGATACAAGTTCTTGGAACTTAAAGATCAGTTCAACAATCGTCTGATGTCCATAGAGAATGTTTCAACCACAACATCCTATGTCACTTAGTGAATCTCCTAAGTGACATGCATCTTAGTACCATGGCCGTTATCCATTCATCACCAACACCATCACATCCTTTTTCATTCACATATTGAACCTCCTTGACATCCATCCATTCATTCCTTGACAACAACATACCTCATTGACAACAAATGCAACACAGTGCACTTCAATCTCCCCCTTTGTATTTGTTGGCAATACACTAGAGCACATATGAATGGGTCAATATGTTTGCCAATATTTCTCCCCCTTATTGGCAACCAAATGCAAGGGTGTGGTGTGGTTCTCTTTCAAAAATCTCTTCCTCCCTTTGAAAAGTATTTTCTTGAGAAACACTAAGAGAGGGATGATGTCACATGTTCTCTTTAGAAAAGAACCTTTAGTAAATCAAGTCTAAGTCTACTTGGGCTAACCCGGTGTAGAAAACAAGAGTGATGTAACCAAGGTACTCAATGCTGTCCAACATTCACTATACATGTGAGATCATGCTTCAAGGGGCTTGAAATTTTTCAGATATAACAATGAATTGCTAAATCCTGCACATACTTCACCAAACACATTAGAAAGTTCAAGTACAAAGATAAAGCTCCCCCTTTCAACCATTTGTCTTCAATCAATACTCCCCCTTAATTGTCATGATGAATACAATTAAGAAACAGGGGATGAAAGTATGATTGGAATACCTTCACTTTTCTCAAGATGGTATTAAATCTTAGAATCCCATCTTATTCTGATTGGCTCCCCCTCAAGGGGTGCACTCCATTCTGTCCAAACCACTCTCCAGATGAGAATGATCATCATCTTCAATTCCCTGCAATGTTAGCACATGTAAATACCAGAAGTATAAGGGAATAAGATGGAACCTCCTTGGTTCATCAATGTGAACAACAAGGTTGAGAAGATTCTCTCAATCGAGATGTCCCATTTTCACCATTCTTCACACTTGCACATTTGATCTTCAATGATGTTGTTGCTGGTGTGGATCTCAATACATCTTCATGTGAAATCATCTTCTTCCCTTTTGCCTTAGCAATTTCCAGAACTTCATCTTCAGCTCTTTGTAGATCTTTGGCAAGTTGCAACTGATTTGGACATATGACTAACAAATTGTTTGGAAGTGTGGCCTCAGTTCTGGAAGTTCCACATGGTTTTTTGATGCTGTCAAGCTACCTTTCTTAGGCAACTTGTTTTCAATCAATCCCTTCTTCTTCTTCTGGATTGATTGTCTGTTTGAGTCCAGTCTGCCTCTATTGAATTTCATGGCTTGTTTACAAAGATCCATGATATGTCCTTTCTTTCCACAGTAGAAGCATTTCTTCTTGGTGGTCCTTCTGGATGCATCACCCTTCTTGGATTTAGACTCCAAGGTCTTCTCTTCCTTTTTCATAATATTCTTGGGAGCATCTTAAGCTTTCTTCTGCTTGCTTCCCAAGGATTCTTTCTAAGCCAGGTTCTGTGATATTTTCTTCTTTTGAGCTCTGGATACAGTTGGAGATTGACATGTATCTATTTGACCACTTTTTCAATCATCCCAGATGTTGTCAAGTAATCCAAATCTATTTGCAGTAAACAGATGTCTCTGGACCAGTGGATGCTGCTTCTTTTCCTCTGGCTTGCTCCCCCTTGGCATGGGCTTCCATTGTGCTTTTACATTCAGTGGATTGTACCAACAATCCTTTGCACAGTGCCCATACTTGTTACAACACCAACACTGACCCACAAATATTGACCTCTTCAGTCCTTCTGATTGTTGGGTGCTTTTCTTGACTTGCTGTGTTGTTTCAGGAGAGCATTCTTTCTTCACCGTCTTCATCCAAACTTGTTTGGATTCATTCTTCCATCCTACACTTTTAGTAGAAACACATTTAGAAACATGAGTACAAGATGCGATGGATGGTACCTTTCTTTTAGAAGATGTTGCCCTTTCATTAGAGGATGTATTTATTTTAGAATCATCCTTCTCAAAGCATACTTGAGTAGAAACATTTCTCCTTTCAGCTGACTGGGAGGCTTTGGCTTTGGGTGATTGCTGATTTTTCAATATCACCTCCAGTTCAAAGCATTTCATGTTGAGGGAGTTCTTCTCATCCTCAACCAATCTTAGCCTACCTTCCCAATTCTGTTTCAGCTGTTCCATCTGGTCATCATGCACCTTCTTTATTTCATGCAATGAGTTGTCAAGCTCCTTCACCATTTTGAATTTGTCTTCAATTTGAGCATCTCTGACATTCATTGACACTTTGTGCAACTTCTCCAGTGCATGAAACACATCTTTGATTATTATCATAAAGATTTCTTTCTCAGAAGAGATTCTTCACAATTCTTCAGTAGTGTCTTAATATCTTTCATTGCAAAGTGATACTGTTTCATCTTTAGCCTTCACCAGCTTTCTGAGAGTGTTGGTTATGCCAACCCTTTTAGCCAACTGAACTTCCATTGTATTGGCTTCTTCTTCTAGCTGTAATTTTTCTTCCTGAAGATCAAGGATGCCTGTAGCTATACACATTGCCACTTCCTTGGGGACTGTCTTCTGAAGATATTCTATTGCACTTTGATGATCTTTCATTGTTCCAACTTCATCACAGCTAGGATAGGCTTCATCAGAAGAATGATAAAAGGAATTTTCATCTGATGTGACTTTCACATTTCTTTCCATAGAAGGAGTTTCTCTGATTGCAACAACCTTCTTCTTCATGTTCTTTGCATGTTTCTTCATTCTGTTTTTTCAGTGTCTTGGCAGATATCTCCATTTGAGGCTGTTCTTTCATTTCCTCAAATCTTCACTCCATATAGACTCTCTTGGATCTTTTAGAGGTAACCTTCGCTCTGATACCAATTGAAGTGCCCAGATCAGTGTGAATCACTGAGAGGGGGAGGGGGTGAATCAGTGATCCCTTAAAACTTTTTACTAATTGATTCTTTATCAATTAAACCTCTATGGCTGGTTAAAGCCTTGATCCACTCTTCTTGTATCTCTCAGCCTTTCCTCGAGTGATGCAGTAAATGTAAAGGCACAGGACACAAGAATTTACAAGGTTCGGCACCAAAGGCTTACGTCCTTGCCATGTTGGTTATACGCCCCAACATGGTTTCTTCCATTATAACTTGTTAGAATTACAATGGTCGATACAGAGTCCCACTGTATCTCTCCTGAGTCCCACAGGAGGGTCTTTATACTGCGTCCCACAGTGTTACCAGAGTCCCACTGGCCTCCTCCAGAATCCCACTGAAGACTTCTTCCACCCTGAGTCTCACAGGGGGCTTCTCCTGGCTCCTCGAGTCACATGAGTAGCTCTTCTTCTTTTTCAGCTCTTCAAGTGTCCTCATCAGCCTGGGATAAAGGCTGTTGGCCTTGCTCTGTACCTCTGATCACTTGAGTTGATCAGGTCTTCTCGTCTTGCTCAGGATTTATCTCCTTCTTCTAAGGATGACCTGGCCTCTCTCCAACTACTGAATACTCAGACAACTGATATCTTTAACTTCAGTCTGGTCCAATCTCACTTCACTTCAACATCATGCACTGAGTGCATGACAACTCTTCATCTTCATGCACTGATAGCATGGGTTCTCAAATCTTCAAGAACTGTTGTTCCTGGACTCCTCAGATGCACACCACTAATTTATCTTTCTTCACGTGTGCACGTGCATGCATGCATGCATGCACTTCCCTCTTTCTTCTCTTGGTGCAATAAACCCACAAAGGGTGTAGTATCTTTAAGCACACACCAGCTTCTCACTTCTTCACACACTTTATTCAATTTGCTTACACACTTGAATGTGTGTTATACTTTAGTGTGGATGTCCTCCCTTTTCTTCTTCTAAGTGTATACACACTTCTTAGTGAACACACCTAGGTTCGGCCCACTTCTTGTTTTGTTTGCACACACATTTTCTCAATTACTTTTCAAACACAAGGTGCAAGCCTTGTTCCACTTTTTGCACACACATACGCTTGGCCTTTCACTTTGAACACCTACTGCCCGTAGAGAGTTCTTCTCTTCACTTGGCTCACACAAAGGTATGCCCTTGGATTCTTCTCCACTTCTTCTCCATGCAAGGTTGCAAGAGTGTGGCCTCTACTGTCTTCAAATGCCGCGCGCAAGTCCTCATGGTGCACAAGGGTCGCGAAAAAACCTCCTGCCGCACAAGTCCGCGGGCAGAGAAGGATGCAACCACGGGCGCGGAAGGATGCGGCCATGGGTCTTCCTGTCGCGCAAGGAAGGCGCACAGGGGACTCCATTTCTTCTTTCGTGCAAGGAGTGCACAAAAGGAACCTCGCGGAGCAAGGGGTGCTCCGGGCTTCACTGCCGCGCAGGGTGCTGCGCGGGGCTTCGACTTCGCGAGGCACAGAGTGCTTCTCACGGGACTTCGGATTTTCAACAAAGGATCAGCAAAAAGGCTCTGAGCCTCGACATCTCTTTTTATAGGCAGATGGATGCCTCTGTCCATCTGCGTGATAAATCTCGAATCACCGAAGATTTCGGATCTTCAATATTTTCTCCAAATCTTGTTTTCCTTCGTTGTTTCACGCGGCTTTATCTTCCTCTTTCACTCCTCCTCGTGCATGCGATTTAGAACGCATGCACGGCCTCTATTTTGGCCATCCCATGCAAAACACGAACACCACATGGCCTCGGCAACTTCGTTTTTCCTCGGCCTTTTTCGAAATCCTCATTACCTTGCATGCATGCTTATTTTATTGCATGGTTAGGTTCAGTTGGGCCAGACGAACTCAATGGTGTCTTCATCTTCGCCGGAGGTGGCCGGAATCTCGAAATCATCCCTCGGATGGTGCCTGGTTCGTCGGAGGCTCGAGGGTGGCTACGAGCGAGCTTAAGGTTGAGGACGGACGGGGATCCGTCGGATCAGGCGATCAGATAATCTCGGACGGCCTGGATTTGAACGGGAGCGGCAAGATGCAATGAGCGGCGGAGATCGAGCACGCGATGAGACGGACGGCTCATATCTGATCTGCGGCGAAATTTTTCGTCCCACATCAAATCGCCTCGCGGAATCTCCGCGGTTTATCAACCAGGCGCTGCCGAGAGACGCTCAGTTGAACTTCACCCCTCTCGGTGACGCCCTGCGCCGAGTTCTCCCTGTGGGCGCGCTTTGCGCCCACCTCTGCTCCCTGCGGGCGTGCTCCTAGCGCCCACTATGCACTCCGGGCGTGCTCCTGCGCCCCTGCCGCGCGGGCGTGACACCCCTGCGTGGCCCTGCCGCCCTGGGCTTTCCCCACAGGTTCCCCCTTGGGCGTGGCGCCTAGTGCCCACATGAGCCGTGGGGTTGAACTCGTGGGCTGGCCTTGGCTAGCCTAATTTTTGGAAAAGGGACAGAATGTTACTTTGTCAAAAAAAAAAACAAAGTACTCCTTATGAAAGATGCCAATTCTAAATGCCAAGCCATCTTCCCCTAAGCCATTCTTCTTCTACATTTTTCTTATTCTTCTTAAGAATTCCTCCATTCATCCTCAACATTTATTTATCACTTAGGAATGGAAATTATTGAAGGTTCTTCATCAACTGAGCTCCTGAATCACAGAAAATATCCAATGAGCTTCATTGATCTAATCAGAGATCAATTGGATCTTCTTAACATTCACATGCACTAAGTGTTAGTGCATGGACTTCATTAATCCACTTCATCCACTTAGAAGTTGTGGATGGATCTCATTCACTTCCTCATGCATTTTCTTAACAATGAATGGCCTTCTAGAGCTTGTTGTGACATTGTATCCAGTTGATACAAGTTCTTGGAACTTAAAGATCAGTTCAATAATCGTCTGATGTCCATAGAGAATGTTTCAAACACAACATCCTATGTCACTTAGTGAATCTCCTAAGTGACATGCATCTTAGTTACATGGCCATTCTCCATTC
The DNA here is from genome assembly GCA_963277665.1 of Viscum album. NCBI lineage: Eukaryota > Viridiplantae > Streptophyta > Magnoliopsida > Santalales > Viscaceae > Viscum > Viscum album. The sequence continues at coordinate 594,130,903 of OY728134.1, read as the reverse complement.
ATCACCAACACCATCACATCCTTTGTCATTCACATATTGCACCTCCTTGACATCCATCCATTCATTCCTTGACAACAACATACCTCATTGACAAAAAATGCAACACAGTGCACTTCAACTATCACTAAATTTGGTAGATTATTTTGAATCAACTTTGATAGGAAAAATGAAGCACTAGGTTCCCTAAATTCCTTAATACCCCCTTCATAAAATTTTTGTAGTTATTGAGCATCATAATGTATTCAATATAATCCTTTCCAAATAATGAAATAATATACTCCTATCTATAAGTTCCAAGGTAATATATATATATATATATTTCATTCCTAGATTCCCCTATGGATTAATTGAAAAATTTTCTATAAATATTAGATTAATATCATCATTTCCATGTATTCCTAGGATACAATATAATGAATACATTTGAGTCAAAAATTATTTTATTACATTTCCCACCACGTGAATTCATGTAAGAATCCTCAATCTAAAAATTTTACGCAAAAGAATCATGGGTTGATTAAAAAAATATAGGGTGGATATATAATTCATGGGAAAAATTATATGTCCTATTATGATCCTCCAAAACCTCATTGATATTCTTATCATCAAGAAAATAATACAAAAAAATCCTGAGAATGTATCATTATAGTGCTAATTTAATATCCCAATATTTTATGAAATATATTCTTTCACATTTATTTAAATTATTTGATAGATTTACTTACACGCAATGCACATTTTATATTGAATTACATAGAAACCTGAGTTTATCATTAAATACACATAACATCATGTTTCTTAAATAAATTTTATTATAAGAAATGTTTAGTCTTTCCAAACAATAATATACCATTAAGATTATTATTTAAAATGGAAGTTATCTCCTAGATGTTATATTGGTGGGTGTGAGTAAGACTATATATATATATATATATATATATATATATATTAGTTTTACAGAAGTTTATAATTGTACTTGAAATTCATCCAATGGAATTTATGGGCATAATATGAGAATAAATCCATTTTTATTCTTGAAATTTTTATTTTTCTAAAAGGTGGTTTTATCACCTTTTAGTTAATACTTATGTTAAAACTAAATTTTGAAAATTTTATTTATTTTATTTTAAAAAATAAACTTTTTTAAATATTTTATTGAAATTTTAATTTGGTGATTTTTTGGTATTTTTATACGAAGATTCATTTTTTGATGAATAGAAAAAAAATTAATTTTTAATTGGAAACTGTTTTTTAGCATATTTTAGTTATATAGTTAAATTATATTTTAATTTTTTTAAAATTATAATTAGTTAAATTAAATATCAATAAATACAATTTAGTTTCATGGGTTCAATTTACACAATAATTTAATGTAAAAACTTCTGAAACTTCTGAACTTTTCTCCTTAAAAATCTGATGTCAAGGAGTATCAACGGGATTATTTTTAATTTAATTTTAGAAAACATATTAATTGAATTTGAAAAATGGATATAATAATTTATATTAATTATGAAATTTTTATTCTAACAAGTTAAAATTAATTTTTTTGACTGTATTGATTTGTGAAAATAGTATAAATTAATTACAATTATTAATGTTAGAACAACCTTACTTAATGATTAAACATGGAATATAATTTGTTTAAATGACCCAAAACATGTACAACACCATGTTTATGGACATAGTTACACCCTAAACACATTAGTATCTATTTTTATGAGTTATTGGGATGTTATTCTACTAATGTGAACTATATAATAAGTTATGAAGGAAAAGGGAAAAAATGAACCTTCCTTGCCTTTAACACATATAAAGATTTAGAGTTGAGAATAAGCTACATAGTTTTGGTTATAAATATTAATTTGGGAGATAAATAAGTCATTGTTTTCATAATAGTTTATATTTATTTTTTATATATGATATAATTACATTACATTCTTATGAAATTCCAATGCAAGTATTCTATAGTTAATAATTAAATAAAATAAATGATATTTTATTAAATATGTTAAAAGAAGTAAAAATATTTTCTTCCTAAAAATTATTTTAAAGTTATAATAAATATAAAATATTTTCCATTTATGATAATATTGATCTTTTAGAATTATTATATTGAACTATAAATTGTAAAAACATTTTTAGCATAGTTAGGGTTAAAGGTGTGTTTTTGTGCATTAGATGAGTTTCTATTAAAATTACTTTCCAACTCATAAGGGATTTTTATTTTATAAATTAGATGTAATATCATAAATCCCATTGGAAAAAAATTATAATGTTTCTCATTTTTGTTTCCTTAATGGATGAATTACATATGTTATAAAACAATCTTCCTAAATGAAAACCCAAAATGAAAAAATAAGGAAACATAGAAGACTAATGAAAAAATAATAAAGATGATTTCATTTTTATGTGGTGTTATTGTGGATATAAAATTAACCCCCTTTACTGAATTAATTTTCATTTTTGAGTCACATGAGGTATTTTAGTCTTCCCAATAGTGTTTACCTTTTTGTATTTATAAGAATTCCACTCTATTATAAAAAGTCATTCCCTCTTCTCATCTCTACACATCTAAAATTCATTTTGTATCATAAGAACCATGACCAAAAAAACTTCAAAAGTCCATAATATCATCATATAATCCTCATATTTCTCATAAATCCATTCATGTAATCCCTTGGGTGCAAACTAAAAGGAGTTACCTGAAAAGGAGGTAATTTTCTTCAACATGTATTTTTTTATTTCATTCTTAACCAATTAAATTATTATTATTAAATGATTATATAATAACATAAATAACATAAATATTCCTATATTTTATTTTTCTATGGATTATACCTAAACCTATACACACTTCCATAAAACGGGTAACAAAATTACAGTTTGTGTGTAAGGCAGACTACAACCCCATGAAACGATGTCATTAATTTTTTCTTTACCACCTCTCGTGGATGTAAATTATGATGTAAATACTCTTTTTATATTATATATATGATATTTATAATTAAATAATTATATTTTAATTGTTATATAACACATACCTTCATTTTTCCTATTTTTGGGAATACGATAACATCATTTGTGGATGTGTGGACTACTGCCACCTTAAAGCGATGTGATTTATTCACACATTATAAGGAATGTATTAAGGATGTGTTTAATTCAAAATATTTTACATACATGAAATGTACATGATATTCAACTCATAATTAAATTTCTAGAAATATAATTTATCATTTTCTTTATTACATTTTCACACACTGAAAACATGATAATGTAGTTCACGGATGTGTGGACTAACGCCTCCACAAAGTGATGTGATTCAATTTACAACACAATAATTCTATATATAAGTATATAATATTAAATTATATGTCATATATATTATATAATTATAATTCTTTAAATAAAAATGTTACATTTTTTCTTTCCATAAATATCATTGAAAAATGGGAACGTTACTCTTACATATACATGGCCTTCCATCTACAGAATTGTAACATTAGTTCATTTTTCATAACCATATTTATTGATTGGTTTTAAAAGTATAATGTTTTTATTAATATTATAATTATAAAATAATAAATATTTTTATATGTTGATATAAGGACTTCCTAGACCATATTTGACAAACCAAATTCATTTTTGACACATAAACCTAATATGGTCAAAACACTCTATGTAAAATTAATTGTTTAAGTAGTTGTTTACAACATTTCAATAACTTAAATGAATGTGCGGATAAACTTGAAATTTTTTCTCAAGAAAGTAAATAATTTACATAAGTTTATTATTTAGGAAGATAAAGGCATGTGTGAGTAGTCATACTCATGTTATGGAATTTCATTTCAATCTTCTTTCATCGATACATTTATTGATGATATGAACCCTTATTTCCTTTATAAGCTGTATATACAACCCCTACCAAATTATATATCTCTATTTTATCTATAATCATGTTATTTAAAATTTTAAAATGTTATTATTTTATGGGGCTTACAATTTAAATTATTATAGTAATATAGGACACATTGACTGTTTAAATATTTAATTTCAAAATATTTTTCTTTTTCGATATTTTGGTATCAATTTTTTTTTTCAAAGAAAAGGGGGTTTTGGTATTAAAAATGAGTTTTTAAAATATATTTTTATTTTTATCTAAAATTATTTTTCATATGGGTAAAAAAAAAATTTTTCAAAGTGATTTTTAATAAAAGTGTTTTATCAATGACATGGTATTTTATAATTAAATGAAACGAGTGATCCAATTACACGTTATTGGTGGGGTGGCCTAGATAAAACTATGTGAGATTGTTACTATTTATACATAGGGTGGACCTTATAGCACAAGGTGATCCCATTACAACTTATACCTGTGGTGCCCATAAAGCATTGGGTGAGGTTGTTATAGCTTAAAGTATGGTTGGGTCTGTGATATCCATTCAACTAATAAACATGGAAGTCAGTCGTATATTTATTCCATTTGTAAGAGTGAATTATTTGGAAGTCATCCCTACGACTCTTTTAGTTAAGAATGGTTTTAATAAATATATTTGATATAAACAATATCTTTATGATATTCATTATATAATTATCTATCTAGGATTATAACATATTATTTTCTTCTTTCCATTTACCACACTAAAAAAGTGATAACTTCGTTCATGGACATGTGCACTACCACTTCCTCCTAGAGATGTGATTCTTATTTTCTCATCACCACATCACAAAAATGATATATATATATATAAAATTAACTAATATTTTATATTTGATATAATAGTCATTATGGAATGATAAATATTACTTACCTTATTTATATAAGTTGATATATGTGATATTTATATTGTTTTAAAAATAGTATTTTCAAAGTTTAATGAATATGTGTATCTAAGTCACTAAAAGAAGTTTAAATTTAATTATATAAGTTTTAATGATTTTATTTGTGAAAATTGTGTGTCCTTTTAATATAGAAATGTTTAATTTCATATTATAAAATAAAATTACAGATAAAGGTAAGTGTTATATGAGTTTTAATGTTTTTATAAAACTAACAATTTATATTATTTTTATATCCCTTACTGATATTATTTTCCCATCCAAAGTTTCTAAATTGTGTTAACATGGTTTAACGATGGGTAATAGAAAGGAATAAGTCAAGTTGAAAGTTGTGGGAGTTTTCCATCAAAATAAATCATGATTTGTTTTAAAAAATTTATATTATGGAAAATTGGATACTAATCAGAAGTGTCCAATTTGAATTTTATAGTTTTTATGTATGATTTATGGACCAATTATCTAAAACTATAAACCTTAAAATATCCTCAATGTGAGATAAAGTAACTTTTTTACATAACTCGCCATTATGTAGTGTTTATGGATAGGTCCTTATAATTGGTATCAAAGGAAAGGTTCATACAAAAATATAGGTTATGATTATATTAATTTCATTCCCTTAGAATATTTTAATTTTTGGATATATTGAAATGATAAAAAAATATTAATATTTCCATGTTTCTTCATTTAAACTATGTCTGTTTAGAATAGTTTTCAATAGAAGAAAAAATAAACCTATGGTGAAAAGGCATTGACAGGGACATATTCTTCCAAATCAGTATCCTGAGATTGTTGGAATCAGAATAGAATAGTTTATTATTGTGATGGATCAGTTGAAACAGCCTATTAATTGTGGTGGTATTCATTCTATAGAGGAACCTTTTCTATTACAAATAAACATATCTATAGTGTATAATTTTATGAGACAAAATCCACCATCATTCAATGGATCATATGACTAAGTGGTAGCCGAAGGATGGATCCATGCCCATTAGAATATATTTTATGACATGGAATGTTCACAATGTCAAATGAAAACCATTACCAATTATCATTTTGATGGTTAATATGAACTAGGGTGGAATTTGGTTAAGTATACTAAAGAGAAATATGATCTTAATTCCATATAATAGAAATTTTTTAAGAATATAATCGATGAGAAATATTTCCCATTGTTTTTCCAGATTAGGATAGTGAAAAAATTATTTGAATTAATCATAAAGGTGATGTTTCAGTGGCCACATACGAAAAAAACTTCACAAGATTGGCCAATTATGTTCTGAATTATATTTGAGACATTGATAGTAAAATTTATAGATTTTACTTAGGATTGAAACCAAGTCTATGGATAGATTTTTTTCCAATAGTAATTTAAAATTTATGATAAAGTGGTTCATTATGATGATAAAGTAGAAATGAAGATTTTAGACAGTTAAATTCCATGATATGATATTACTAGGAAATTTTCATGGTGGAAGAAAATGGGGAACCAACCAACTAATAATTTTGTAGGTAAGCCAAAAACTTGTTCTAGGTGTGGAAAAATAAAATTTTGTGAATGTATGTTTGGATATAGAAAGTGTTAAAAAAAATTTATATCTGGTCACAAGGTTTTTGACTCCAAATATAATAGTTTTGAATAATACAAGATTGATATAATAGATATCCAGTTAATATTGATATTTTTAACCGTTAATGAGTTGGGGAATTATGCTGACGTGTGTCTGAAGTTACTTACTCAAGGTGGAAACCGTTAAAATTAAAAAAAAAGGTATAGAAAAATATTTTACTACTAACAAATTTATTTTGGTACATATCATAAAGTGATGGATGATCCTAGGAGCTTAGTATTTTTTGAAGGTTAATAATAAGTTTAAATTTTTAGACATTCTTTCTAAGATTTTAAGGGATGTGATCATAATGTGATTAAGGAATTTTTGGGTGATGTTTAGGAGGGATTATGATTATGTAAGGAATTTTTTTAATGAGAATTATTCCTTTACATTTGGGTATTATTTTTAAGGTATTTATAACCTTTAGGGTTTATATGATATTATATAATTAAAGTTTTTAGGGATTTTCATCATATTTCTATGAAAGTTATGAAGATGAAATTATTCTTATAAAAATATATCAAGTATATATATTTCCTTATACTCTTAGTTAAGAAAATAATTCCTTAAATTTTAGAATATTATCTTTTCAATAATGGTATTTTCAAATTTCCAACCATTATTTACCCTGATAATGTTCAAATAGTGTGGATTCAATTTTTTAAGGGGTATGATGTAATATCCTAAAAATTTATAAAATATATTCTTTAAATTTTTTTTAAATTCATTGATATATTTAATTACAGAAAATTAATATTTCAGATATAGTTATATACAATGACACATTTATCTTTCCTTACACACAACATCAAGTTTCTTCATTAACTTGTGTTCCACACAAGGTTGAGTCTCACCGAACAGTAATATACTATTGATATTATTATTCCATAATAAATTTATCACCAAGACATTATATTTTTGGGTGTCAATAAGAATAAATATATTACTTTTAAACAATTTTATATTTTTTTACATTCATCCAACATATTTTATAGGCATAAAGTAAGAACAAATCATGTTTTATACTTAAAACTATATTTTCTTAAAAAGTAGTTTTTAGGGATTTTAATAGAAGGATTATGTTAATAATAAATTTTGACACTTTTATAAAAATTATTTAAGTTTTTTTATATAAATAATAATATCTAAATTTACATTGAATTAATTTTTAGAATTTTTCTTAGAAATATCATTTTTTGATGAACAGTGAAAAACACTACATTATAATTAATTTTTTTGTCTAGTTTATTTAAATATATAAATTAAATTTTATATTGGTTTTAAAGTATAATCAGTTCAATTATACACCAATAAATACAATTTAGGTCAATATATTCAATTTCACATTGAAATTGAATATAAAAACATTTCATCCTTTTGAAATTTTCTCTTTAAAAACCCATTGTCTCATAACATCTGTGAGATTAATTTTAATCAATTTTATCCACATATTTGAATTTAATTTTGAAAAATTGATATCAGTATATGTAATAATTAGGATATTTTTATTCTAATATTTTCACTTAATTTTTTTTATTGTAGTGATTAGTGAAAATAATTAAAAGTAATTATAGTGATTAAGGTAGGAACAAGCTTGCATAATGATTAAAATTTGAATATAAGGTGTATAAATTACACTAAACATGTACAAACATAGTTGGATAGACATTTATATACCTTAAAAACCTTATTTCATATTTTTATGAGTTATTGGGACAGTATTTCTTGAAAGTGACCTATATAATTAGTTAAGTAAGGAAAAGAAAAAACAAGGAACCACCCTTACCTGTAACACTTATAAAGATCTGGAGTATGGAATAAGATACATAGGTTTGGTTATAAATATTATTTTGGACTAGAAATGGGTTATCATTATCATAATAATTTATAATTAATTTTTAAATATGATTTAATTAAACTAAATTATTAAGAAACACCCATTAATGAATTATTTATTTAATAATTAAATATAATAAATGATATTTTATTAAATAATTTTATATTACTAAAAATAAAATATTATTCAAAGTGATTTTTTATCATTAATAAATATAAAATATGTTCCATTAATGGTTCAATTGATATTTTATAATGAACATAATTACCCACAAATAATAAAGACATTGTTAGTGTTGTTAGGGTTAAAGTAGTGATTTTGGGTGTTACATGTGTTTCTGTTAAAATTAATTTCCAACACATCTTGGTTTCTTATTTTATAAATTAGATGAAATATTTTTGAAATCATTGGGTCATAATTTTTTAAGAATTATCATTTTAATTTATTCTTAATGGATTGATTACAATTGTAAGAAAATCATCCACCTAAATAAAAAAACAAAATAAAAAAATAAAGAAACTTGAAGAATGAGGAATAAATGAAACAAATGATTTAATTTTTGTGTGTTTTGATTTTTTATAGACAATAATTTACCTTTAATAAATTATGTTTTATTTTTTAAACACATTAGGTAAGGGATAACTCTAAATAGTGTTTACCTTTTGGTATTTACAAGAATTCCACTCCACCTCCATTATAAAAAGGCTTTCACTATTCTCCTATCTTCACACCTATTAAGCCCTTTAAATCATCCAAAAACTACCCAAAGAGACTCCCAAAATAAATAATCTCATCCTTTAAGCTTCACATTTGTAATTAATACAACTATGTAACCCCTTTAGAGAAAACCAAAAGGTTTTACCTGAAAAAGAGTTAATGTTCTTCATCGTGCATTTTTGTTTTATTTATTTCTCCACCCATTCTAATATTCTTATTCCATTATTATATAATAAAATAAGTTTCATAAATATAGAATTATTTTTTATTATAATGGTTATATCTACAACAATACACACTTTCATATAATGGGTAATTCAATTACAGTTCGTGTGTACGGTGGATACCGCCTCGCGAAACGATGTCGTTCATTTTTCCTTTACCACTACTAATTGGTGGGAATTATGATGGAAATAATATTTTTATATTATATATATGATATTTAAAATTTCTACATACTTCTATATTTTTTTATATAACACATACCATCATACTTTCCCTTATGTGGGATTATGATGACATCATTTGTTGATGTGTGGACTACAGCCTCCTCAAAGCGATGGAATTCGTTCACAATTTACATGAAATGTATTAAAGATGAGTTTAATAAAGATATTAGATATAAATAAAATCTATATGATATTAATGACATAATTAAATTTTTTAAATATAATAGATCATTATCATTATTACCTTTCACACACTTAAAAAGTGATAACGTCGTTTGTGGTAGTGTGGACTGCTACCTCCTTAAAGCGATGAAATCCCATTTACATCACAATAATTAAATATATAAGTATATAAAATTAAAAATTATGGTATTTAAGATAAAATTATCATTCTAGGAAGATAAATGTTACTTACTTTCTTTCTATAATGGTCATTGATAAATGGGAACGTAACTCATGCGTATGTACAACCTACTGTCTCTATGATAGTAACATTGGATCATTTTTCATAACCCTATTTTATAATGGGTTTTAAAAGTATAATTGATGTATTAATATGATAATTATTTCATGAATATTATTATTTATATGTTCAAATGATGACCACTTTGACCTTAGTCAACCTACTAATGTCATTTCTGACACAAAAACCGAATACGGTTAAAACACCCGACATAAAATTAATTTTTTATGTAGTTGTAAAAAATATTATAAAAAGTTAAATAAAATTAATGATGAACATTAAATTTTTTTTAAATCTATTAAATAATAAAAAGAAGTTTATCATTCTAGAAGATAAACACAGATGCGACAATTTAGTCTCAAGGTAAGGGACTTCATCTCAATTTCCTTTCATTGAGGAATTATTTTTGATATTATACAACAACCTTATTTTATGTGGTGTATATACAACCCATTTAGAATATCATATTTTGAATTTATTTATTCTCAAGTTATTTAATTTCATATTATTTCTTTTTATTTTATGGGTATTATGATTTAAATGATTCAAAGTGGTATGCGACACTTTGGAATGTTTAAAAATAATATTCCTCAAGAATATGCTTAATGAAATGTTAATGGTGTTTTAATTCATCAGCATCGAAATAAAATTTCTGTTAATTATCCTAAACTAGGTATAATTCATATTTATATCATTCTATTTCTTTCTCTAGGTGGATTAAGATTATTTTAAAGTTATTATTATGGATCTAATTTCTTTTCCACGGGTTAACCATGTTTCAAATATATTGACATTAAAACCATTTATTTTCTAGGGGTTTATTAGGTTATAAAAGAATAATTATTTTTTTCTATGATTTTTCAATGAAATTGTTTTATTTCATAGAAATTTACTTTTGAATTATATAAAATGGATGACCCGGATATAACTTATGTATGGGGTGGCATAGATAGCATCAGGTGATCCCATTGCAAGTTATACATGTGGTGGCCCAGGTATCACTGAGTGATCTCATTAAATTTTATACATGTGGTAGTCTAGATAGAATTTTGTGAACCCATTATAACTTAATAGATGGGTGGAACTGTGATATCCCTCTGATGCATTGTGTGTGGAAGTTGACTGTATGGTTATTCCATGTGTAAGAGTGAAATGAATGGAATTCAATCTTATTGTTATTGTAATTAAAAGGATTTCGAATAGGATTAATGAATATGATTATATAATTCACCTAAATTTGTTTCAATTGATTCATATGGGTTTTAATGATTTACTTCAAGAAAAATTTGTGTTTCTTCATGTGAAAACGTTTTATTTCATGTTCTCAAAGAACATTGAATATAAAGGTAAATGTTATATGATTTTTCATGTTTTTACTAAACTAAAGGTTACCTTTATTTTTATATCACTTAATTATATTTTGTGAACATCCCTAGTTTTTAATATATATTTTTGCAGGGTTTAAGAATGGGTAAGGGAAAAGAAGTAGTCAAGTTGAATGTCTTGGAGATTTTTCATTAAATGAATTAATGAGTTATTTTAAAAGTTTTATATTATAAGAAAATGGATACTGATCAGAAGTGTCCATTTTTTAATTTATGGTTTTGTTATGTATGAGTTGTGGAATTTTTATTTAAAACTATAAAGCTTAAAATATCCTAAATGTGAGAGAATGTAAGCTATTTACTTAACTAAAGATGATGCAATGTTAAATTCTAGGACCTTATAACTAACAGTTAGATAGGCCATCTAGATCCTTATTAAATTCCTTATTAATAAAATACTCAGGAGTTTTATTGAAAGAAGTATATATACCCTTAAAATCTCTTTTTTAACCCAAATTTATTTATTTCATGTAAGGGTCATTCAAAGCAAGACTTGTTTCTACATCCCTTTAAGGAGTGTCAAATTTTAAAGCCATTACGTCAATAAAATAGTAGTTTTTCAAAGAAAACATCCTATAAAAATCAATAGTCAACATTTTGAATCCATATTATAGGAGGAAAAGGTTGAAATATATTGATATCAATATAGAAACTATCAGAAGAAGGTCATGAGAGATTTATAGTAAAGAAGGAAAATTTTAGGGGTTTCCCAATTAAGTTAGAAATCCAAAAGTGTGAGTATTTTTTAAATATATTGATCAATGAAGGAGAGAGTCCAAACCAGATAGGATCAATGGGGGAAAAAATAAAGAGCTAAAATCTTGGGACTAATTCAAAACATTCCTGGAGAAACCAATGAATTACAAAAAACATCTCATCCATAGGCAATTATATTTGTTTCCAGATGATAATCAAACAACCACTTTCAATGTGTTCAATAGACCAACATGACATGAACAAAAAACCAATAGATTCTAGAGACTTTAAAATGAAAATTTGTGTGTGTATGTTCTTGATTAAATTTACAACAAGCACAAAATGTACATTAGATGAAAGGTGTTTAACCTCCCCCTTCAAAAAACAAATCACTAAAATCCCTTTTATTAGTATCTCTTTGGCTCAATGTGTGCCAAAGTATTTGAAACAATATGTCCATCATGCAACTAATGAGCATGCCCAATGATGATATCTATAATGGATCGAACAAATATGTTAGGGAATCTTCCTGATTCCCCTGATGTATCTCTATCTAGATGTTTCTTCATTCCCCTCATCTGAATTTGAATTTGATAATTCAAATGAAAGAAATGAATCGTGATTAATTTTATATTAAACGTGTACTTTATAAAAAATTCATATTTAACAAACAAAATATTTTATAATGAATTAAATTATATAAATAAAGAACATTTTATATAAAATTATTCATTTATAAACCTTTCATAAATAAAACATTAACATCTAATATTTTCAAAATATTATAATTTATAAATAAGTATAAATCATATTTCAATTCATAATTGAAATAATTACATTGATTTATATTATAAAATTCATTTGTTTTTTAATATGAATCTTCTTGAAATCCAACCATAAGTCCATCAAATGGTAGAAATCCTACTCCATGAAATTTAAATCAATAAATATGATATTTATATGTTACACTCTATGATATAAATAAACTAAATGTTTTAAATAGTTGGTTTCATGGGTCATCTACTAAAAGTGGTATTCATACAAAACAATTTACTTATTCCATGGTATATGATATATTAATAAATAATAATGTTTATCTAAATAAAAACCTATAAATGTATATAGTCCCAACATTAAACATTACATATTCTAGAATCATTATACTTGAAATCACAATCTTTTATTCCCAACTATCTTTTACATTTAGAATATTATAGAATTAGGTCATGACTCATATATAAAAAATAAAATACTTAAAATTGGACACTTTTTATTAGTATCCATTTTCACCACAATATTAAACTTTCATAATAAAGCATGTTTTCTTTCCATGAAGACTCTTCATGACTTTCAACTTGACTTCTTCACTTACCTAAAACATATGTAAACACTATTAAAAACATTTTAAAAACATGATATGAGCCTAAAAAACTCAATAAGGATCATAAAAAGAGGAAATCCATTAGTCTAGAAAAAAACATGAAAAAACATGAAATATTTTTATTTATTTCAACGTTCTTTCATAAAATTAAACAAATCTTTTTCACATGAAATCACACACACTTTTTTATCAAAGCAATCCTTAAAAACCCATATAATGAATAGATAAAACATATAGGTAACTTTATACATCCCAATTCATATCAATATTATAAATGGAATAATAGATATGGTCCAATTCCATAATTATCCTGAGAACCTAATGCATTGAGTGATATCATGGACCCACCCATCCTAGGTTTAAAATGGAACAACCTATCCTTGATTAATAATATAACCACCCATATTGGGATAAAATGATACCACCAATCCTTTATTTATAATGGAACCATGCTTAATCATAAAGAGTGAACAAGTACCATAAAATTATCATAAAAAAATAAAATTTTCATTTTCATCATAAAACCCATTAAAAACACTTTTAATCCCATATCAAAAACTATTTGGCATATAAAAATACCATTTTCTTTTAAAAACCATTTTCAATCCACAAAAAACCTAAAAAGGGACAGGGGTTTTTATTTGGATAAAACATGAATTATTTTAAAATAATCCAAGAACTAAATAATGATCATGGTTGTAGAAAATGTCAATTTTTCCGTATATATTAAAATTGAACATTTTTTTCATTTCTAAATAAATTCAAAAATTCAACAAAATAATTCTGTTTTAAAACCATTTGAATGAAATAAAAAAATTAAAATTTTAAAATATTCATATTCGTATAATTATATTCATATAAATAATTTAAAATAACATGGACATGGAAGAAAAAGAGTTTTTAAAACATTCAAAGGTGATTTTTAAAGAAAAATTGCATACCTTGGGTCTTACTCTCCTTGTATGTTATTTATCTTCCTGAATAAAAAATTTATATTAATTATTAACTAGATTAAGAAAAATTTCCAAGTTTAGAATTATTTTTATTTTACCTCTTACCATTTTATACACAATTTATTAATTATTTAAGTTCACTTTGGATGTTTTGATAGTATTCAGCTTATATGCAAAAAAATGAATTTGGTAGGTTGACTATGGTTAAAGAGGTCATTGTTAAAACATCTATTGAATAATAACAAAGAAGTAATTATCATTTTTATATATAAATTATAATTTTAAATCCATTCATGAAATTTGGTTAGGAAACATGATCTATGCTATGATCATGGAGATGGTAGTTCGTACGTACACATGAGTAATATTTCCACATTTCAATGATCATTATGAAAAGAAGGTATGGATTATTTTATCTTTCCAGAATAATAATAATATCATAAATAAAAAATTATTTCTTTAATTAAACTTATATATATCATCCATGTGACATGGTGATGAAAAAATAATCGCATTTCATCGTGGAGGTGGTTGTCTACAGATACGCACAAATGATGTTATCATTTATCAATGAGTATAAAGGTATAAAATAACATGGTATATTATATTTTTAGAATAAAAATTATTTCATTAATATCATTATTATGTTATATATATCACATATATTCATTAAATTTATCCTTATTAATTTCAATGTAAAATTTTAGTAAAAAATGAGTCACATTTCTTCGCGAGGAGGTAGTCCCCCATACACACAAGTGATGTTATCATATCCACCACGAAATGGAAATTAATAAGGTGTTTGAAATATAATATTTTTAGAATTATAATTATGTTATAAATATAATATATATTATTTAAATCCATCATTATAACAATCCATTAGAGTTGATAATAGAAAATGAATTACATCGATTTGTGAGGCCGTAGTCCACCATACACAAGAATAATGGCTTCGTTTCACGTTTGATAAAAGAAGAGCTGTATTTAGGTTATGAAATTAATATAACAGGTTATAATTATATGGTAGATATATATTTATTATTATATCATTATAATTTAACAATATTTTAATTATGTGGAAGAATAAATAAAATAAAAATTCTCAATTAAGCAGAAAACTTCTTCAGATTACCTCATTAGGTTAGCTCAAAAAAATTTATTAGGATTTATTTATGATAAAAAATATTCCAGGACATGGTTAGGGAATAAATTAAGGTATTTGGTAAGGTCTCTTCTGATCTAAAATTATTTTTTGTTGTTAATAGAATATGATAGAGAGTTTCCTATTATAATACGAGGTGAGTGGAAAACATTTAATTTTTGAAAAGAAGGTGTACCCACTTTTTTCACATCCCAAAATGCCCCAAAAAGGATCATAATTGATTATTATATGATATAAAATTAAAATATGACCATGAAATATAATTTAATTAGTTTTTAGGTAATTTTAAGCCTTATATTGTTAGTTCAACCCTTGGTAAACCCATTTTAACCTTAATTACAATGAATTTTTTTTACTATTTTCAAAATTAATTATGAAAAAAATTAAGTTAAAAAACTATATTATATTAATTATAGTGATTAAAAATAAGGAATATATTTTAAAAAATTAAATTCACATTAATGGGAGAGTATAATTTAAAACTAAACCCATAGGCGTGATGAAAAAAGTTATTTTTCATGAAAGGTAATTTTCAAGAAAAAGTTGATTTTATATCAACTATAGAACAAGAAATTATTAATATAATAATTTTTATATATATTTATACTTATATAATATATTAATTTAATTTAAAATATTCGATATTATATTTGGTTTTAATTAAATAAAATTTTGAAACATTATGCACTTTAAAACATTTTCAAGAAAAATGTGTTTTAAACCCAAATAACATTATACTAAAATCTAGTATAAATTTGATTATAATGTAATTAATTAGTTTAAATATATCTAAATAATAATTTTTTTACTTGAAAAAATATTTAAAACATAATGAATTTTTAAAATTACTTTATTAATTGAAAATATATTCCATTTTTACAAAAAGTGGTTATTTTTAACTATTCTTAAAAAAAATACAAAAATACAAAAAATTTATATAGATAACCTAAACTTTTACACATATAATTAAATTATTGTAATCATAGTAAACCATCATGTTACAATACAAGGATTGGAAGGTCTAGTGTCTTGGAAGACTAGGCACTTAAAACTTAAAACATGGGGATAAATAAGACATTTGTTTATTTATTATTCAAAAAGAGATCCTAACTCACATTGGGCTCATAAATATTCATAAGATAACCTAAGGATAAAATTAATAATTTTTTGATCTAAAAGACTAGTAATGGAATGTAGCGACTCGGGTTTTGGCCCTATCAGACTTTAGAATATTACTATGAATAAATCTAGAGCTATCCGCGAATACGGCGTGCGATTCCGAGACCCGGTGTGCCCAAAATTAATTTTATAAAAATATTAAGTATTTCTATACTATGAATGTGGTGGGGGTGTGTTATCTCCTAAACGGTAGATCAGATTGAGAATCTGAGGGCATAGTTGCGTCCAGAGCGTGTTGTTTACCCTAGGCGGGGTGTAAAATTTGCGGGCACGGGCCTGCTGTGAGAAAATCCACCAGGGGCATTTTCATAAATAAATGGACACATTTATTATGAGTGTCTGCTCGAATAACTCCTGGACGGAGTCTCAGATTGCAATTCTGAGTGCGCCATTGCATTCAGAATGTCGTGTTTACCCTATGGGTGACCTTATCTTCTCTATGCCGGGAGGTTTGGTCTGGGGCGGGGTGTGGGTTGATTTAATTGGTTTAAAAAAAGAAATAAATATCAATTACCCCTCCCCCAAATTCATCTATGCACAAACAAACCCCCCTCCCCCCTCTTTCCTCTGTTCTTCACCGACGATCCTCCAAATCGAGCAAACAAAGCGTCGTCAGTCTCAGGTCTTGACGCCGAACGCTCTCGGATCGTGCAGCAGCAGCAGCGAAGCGTTCAAAGCATCATCGTTCCGCAAAAAGGTTTGTGATTTAAGTTTTAAAATCCTGGATCCCGTTTATGTGTTGTTTTTCTTCAAATATTCATAAGGGTTGTGTTGTTCGGGTCTCGAGCTTTCCGAATCAAGTTACAGATTTGAATTTCGAGCACTGGGGTACTCCAGGTGGCTCCCGGAAGTTTTCCGACAGAAAACCCAGATTCCGGCGGTGGCTATGGTGGATTCCAGTGAGGGTGGTGGTGGCATGGCCAATTCCGACTCCGGCGCGGCAGTTTCCACTGGTGGCGCGGTGGTTTCTGGTGAGACACGCAGTGGTCCTGCCAGAATTTTTCGGGGTTTCTTTAAACCCTTGTAACTCACAAACCGTAAATCCAATTTGCGAGCCATTTGCGGCAATTCATTCCTTACATTGATACAGAAATTTTGAACCAACATAGGGAATTTTATGCATTGGGTTTTTTGTCCGGGGCCATGAAACATTAAAAATAATAATAATATTTTAATTTTTTTCAATTTCAATCCGCCATAACTCTTGCACGAAGTGACCAAATGATATTTCGTCAGTGGAGTTGAGACCCTGATGGTACGACAGACCTTTCAAGATAGTTTTCGGGTGTTGGGACCGAGAACAGGGAGTGGGCCCCATGAGGCTGGCTTCTAGCGTTTATGGAAAAATGTGACTTTTCCGCCGAGTGTTCGTTTTGGATGATTGAGTAGTTGATCCCATTTGTTTTTTCGAGGGGATCGCAATGGTGTGATCCGCTTCATGATTGTCGGGATCGTGGTGTGGGCCCCATCCGGGATGGCTATGGTGAATAGTACATTTTTCACTGGGTGTCTGTTTTGGACGATCGAGTAGTCGAACTCGTGGGTTTTTCCCAGGGTATCACAATGGTGTGATCCACTTGATGAGTTTTGGGATCATGATGTGGGCCCCACCCGGGCTGGCAATGCTGAATAGTATGTGTTTCACTGGGTGTCAGTTTTGAACGATCGAGTAGTCGAACTCGTGGGTTTTTTCAAGTGGATCACAATGGTGTGATCCACTTGATGAGTTTCGGGATTATTGTGTGGGCCCCACACGAGCATGCTATGGTGAATATTACCATGTTCAATGGTTGTTCATTTTGGGTGAGTAAATTTCCTATCCTGCGTGTTTTTCCACATAGACTGCGTTAGTGGCCTCGGTACTAGCCTAAGAGGTGCGCAGTGTGGCGATGTTGCAGGTCGCTCGGGTTTGCGACATTTGGACCAGTATTGGTTGAGGGTACTCCCTTGGTTCGCCCTTATAAGGGTTCGTGTGGCATCACAACCGTGGTATGGGTTGGTGATCTCCTTGATAGGATCTCTAATTTGTTAGAGTTGTGGCATCCCTCTGGTGGGCCGGAGCTGGGATCCTCTAGCTTTGCTACTCTAGATTGGGTTCCTGGTATCAATGTGACTGCTTATCTACGGGCGTCGATCCCCTATCTAGCAAGTTAACCCTCATAGGGTTTGTGGAATCTTTAGGAATATGATTCCTTACGCATTGGGATATACTTAGTAGGGTCGTGGCATCGTCAGGTATACGATCCCCTACTCAGCATGTGGTTTATAGTGGGGTTGTGCCATCGTTGGTTATATGATTCCCTACTCAGCATGGGGTTCCAGTAGGGTTGGTTCATCGTCGGTTCGATTCCCTACTACGCGAGTTATACCAGATGGGGTTCAGTGTCATTGTGACTGCCTTGACGGGTAATGATCCTCTATCTGGGTGATGTGATTTTTTGGTGTGCCAGATCGTGTTGTGGTATCCCCTAGTGGATCCTGGGAGTGATCCCCTATCTATGAGATCTACGAATGTCAGATCATGTTGTGGTATCACCCCAGCAGACCCTGGGAGAGATCCCCTATCTATGAGATCTTCGTATACCTATGTGGATTCTGGTATCCCCTAGCGGACCTTAGGAGCGATCCCCTATCGGAGGAGATTGGTGTTTATATTGTTTCAACATGGTTTCCTCAGTGGCGATATCCAAGGAGCATGATATCTCGAGTGAGAATCTGAGATGTTTGTGTAGGACCTGATGGAGTGTATCACTCGGACAAGTGTCATTTGGGATGACAGTGATCATGGAGTGTGCTCTCCTAGTTGTAAACTGTTGTTGGTGATGAGGTCAGTATCTCTTGTAGCTTGGTGCGTGAGCTGAGTATATCCAGATTGCTCATGGAATATGTATGGGCATATAACTAAGAATTTGTTCAAGGTGTAGGTATGGGAATACACCTGGATTGAGCTGACTAGTTGTGTTTATCAAAGGATGGTTAGGAGTTGGGGTTTCTCTCTCATCTGGGTTCCCTCTGGCTGGGATGAGCGGACTGTTTCCTTTCAGTAGCTCTCTTCGGTTTTGTGTTTTTGGGGTGCCTACGGAGTATTGTAATACTCACCCCCTGCATGGGCTTTTCCCGCACATGTTTGTGTCTTGTGCAGACCACAGGCCTTTCGACGGTGTCCCAGGAGGACCCAGAGTAGGCAGAGCTGAGTGAGTGGGACTGACCGTGGAGTCATACTGGAGCGGTACCGAGGAGCTTTCTGGTGGTGCTCTTGGAATCGTACCCCTTCTTCCGAGCAGGTTGGACGCCTTTGTAGTTTTTTTTGTGGGACTTGTTTTGACCTTTCTACTATTGTTTCACTCTGGTTGTGGGTTAGATGTATTCATTATTTTCCTTCCAGTTTTTATATATATCTCTGCACTGTTTCATGGAGGTGTATGTGGGTGCGTTTGTACAGGTACCTTAGGCTAATGCCTCCCATGTGTGTGATAGCCTACTCGGCGCTAGTCACCAGCCCTTGGCCTATTAGAGGTGGGCTTGGGGAGTCACAGATCGAGCCCCATTGGGTCGGGCCATGACATAGTGGTATTAGAGGAGGTTCCACCTTTGGGATCTTAGAGCATTGCTGGTCTAGCTGTCAGTTTGGTTTGTGTTGCGTAGCAGTAGTGTCATGATGTTTTGAGTTCACCTTTCAGGGCAGGGACTCTATTGTTGGTGTGGCAGCCCACATATCCTTTCACTTGGACTCTGATAAACTGCCTTTCGAATCAAGACGTTTGGACACTACTCGCAGGGACATAATGTTACATGCATCATACATGACTGGGTTTTTGGGTTTCCCTTGTTCATCTTGAGTCATCTCTCCAGATATACTCTTTCACTATGGAGTATCTTGATTGTATTTCAGGATGCCTCCACGACGACAGCCAACAAGGGTTCCGCAACGTGGTTGTACTAATGATCTGCCCCGTGTAGAGGCTGTAGATCAGGGGGTAGGTTCTGAGGCTGCACCTCCAGGTGGTCCACCAGTTGATCCACCACCTGTCAAGCAGATGGTTGTGTCGGTAGTGCAGGATGAGGTTGCACATAGGTTGAGTGCGCTGCAAGAGTTCTAGAGGCAGCGACCTCTGAGGTTGCGGGGTGATCTAGCCCCTCAGGCAGCTGATGACTGGCTCAAAGCTGTCACTCGAGTTTTTCACCTGGTGAGGACACCCCCAGATCAGATGGTGCTCCTAGCGGCGATCCTTCTGTATGGTTAGACCAAGAGATGGTGGAGCCTGGTGACAAAGTCCCACGATGAGGAGACGCTCATGTGGTCAGAGTTTGAGCGGCTCTTCAGGGAAGAGTTCTTTTTGGTGACGCTGAGGTCAGTGCGGATTAAAGAGGTTCTGCAGTTTCTGCAGGAGTGCATGACTATGTTAGAGTACTCAGCGAGGTTTAGTGACCTATCATGCTACTCTATGGATATGTTTCGGGACCCGTTCTTTAGGGCTCGGACCTTCAATCAGGGCCTACGCAGGGACATCTGAGCAGGTGTGGTTTCCTTGTGCATGCCCACCTATGCTGGAGTGCAGGAGCAGGCCCTTGTGGTGGAGAAATTTCTGGTCGAGGAGATACTTCCTATTAGTGCTGGGCATGCGAGAGCTGAGACTTCACCAGTTGGATCAACATCTTGTAGCCGACAACAGACTCAGTGGCCTGGACATATGTGACGTTTCAGGAGGCGACCCCAAGATGGAGTATCTGAGGCTTAGGGCTCCCCGACCAGTTTTGGTCAGCCGCGGGAGAGGTAGTGTTATGCTTATGATGGTCAGGGACATCTTGCTAGAGATTGTTTGACCTGTCGAGCTGCTGAGAGGGAGTCAGTCGATAGGCCACCTTGGCAGCAGCAACGTATTGTGTTTGGAGGTCTGTAGGGCGACAGACGTGGCGACGAAGCTAGTGTAGTAGCAGTAGGTGGTAGGCAGTATCAGATGCCACCACCACCACCCCCAGGTGGTCTATGCCAAGCTCAGGGAGCTGGAGGGTGAGGTCGAGGATAGCTGCATGCCCTAGAGGTTGTTGACCCAGACGACCTGTGGGTAGATAGAGGTATGCTCTAT
The DNA here is from genome assembly GCA_963277665.1 of Viscum album. NCBI lineage: Eukaryota > Viridiplantae > Streptophyta > Magnoliopsida > Santalales > Viscaceae > Viscum > Viscum album. The sequence goes on along the minus strand of OY728134.1, from coordinate 594,109,142 downwards.
GTCCTTTCTACTTCTCTAGTAGTTTTGATAGAAACTATTTAGCGGTACTCTTCCCTTTTGTTTTCTTACTCGAGATTTGTTCAGGGCGTTGGTAAGAACCTTTGTGAATTTTGTTCATCATACATCGAATCTGTGAGGAAGAGGGATCCTTCACGCACTGAGATGTGTTTTTGTGATGCGATCAAAAACGTGTGGGTGAGTTAGTGCCGCCGAAAGTGGATAGTGTTGAGGTGTGGTGGATGAATCTCTCTGAATTATGTGTTTGGTAAGGGGTGTTTGTTGGCAAACTCACTAGTGTGGAAGACCCAGTTGAGAGTCTAGTTGTTTTCCTTCTGCTTATATCTTTCCAGGGAAGAAAATTTCTCAGGTGGGGAGGATATAGAGACTCGGGTTTTGGCCCTCTCAAACTTTGGAATATTCCTATGAATAATTCCAGAGCTAAGCGCAAAGACAGTGTGTGATTCAGAGGCCCAGTGTGCTCAGAATTAATTTTATAAAAATATTAAGTATTTTTATACTATACACGTGGAGGGGGTGTGTTATCTCCTAAACAGTAGCTCAGAACAGGAATCTGATGGCACAATTGCGTCCAAAGTGTGCCGTTTACCCTAGGCGGGGTGTAAACTTTGCGGGCGCAGGCCTGTTATGAGAAAAGCCACCAGGGGAATTTTTGAAAATAAATGGACAAAATTATTATGAGTGTCAACTCGAATAACTCTTGAACAGAGTCTCATATGACAATTATGAGTGCGCTGTTGCGTTCAGAATGCCGCTTTTACCCTAGGGGTGACCATGTCTTCTCTGCATTGGGAGGTTTGGTCTAGCACGGGGTGTGGGTTGATTTAATTGGTAAAAAAAGAAATAAATATAAATTCCCCCTCCCCATCCTTCCTTTATGCACAAACAAATCCCCCCCTCCTTCCTCCGTTCTTCGTAGACGATCCGAAAAATTGAGAAAACGATGAGCCTTCGGTCTCAAGTCTTGACGATGAACACTCTCAGATCGTGCAGCAGCAACAACGAAGCGTGAAAAGCATCAGCGTTCCGCAAAAAGGCAGGCGATTTGAGTTTTAAAATCCTGGATCCTATTTATGTGTTGTTTTTCTTTAAATTTTCATAAGGGTTGTGTAGTTCGGGTCCCGAGCTTTCCGAAACATGTTACAGATTTGAATTTCGAGCACCGGGGTGCTCTCGATGGCTCCATGATGTTTTCCGGCGGAAAACCCAAATTCCGGCGGTGGCTATAACGGATTCCGGAAAGGGCGGCGGCGGCGAGGTGGATTTCGGCTTGAGCGCGGCAGTTTCCGGCGGCGGCGCTGTAGTTTCCGGCGAGACAGGGGGTGGTCCGGGCAGAATTTTCTGGGGGTTCTTTAAACCCCTGTAACTCACAAACTGTAAATCCGATTTGCGAGCCATTTGCGGCTACGCATTCTTTGCATTGAGACAGACCTTTTGAACACACTTAGGGAATTTTATGAGTTGGGTTTTTGGTCCGGGGCCATGAAACGTTGATAATAATAATAATATTTTATTATTTTCAACTTTGATCCGCCATAACTCTTGCACGTAGTGGCCAAATGATGTGTCTTCATTGGCGTTGAGACCCTTATGGTACGGTGGACTAATCAAGACAGTTTCTGGGTGTTGGGACAGAGAACAAGGTGTGGGCCCCACGAGGCTGGGATCCGAATTTTATGGAAAAACATGACTTTTCTACCGGTTGTCCGTTCTGGACGATCGAGTAGTCGATCCCATGTTTTTTCCCAAGGGGATCACAATGGTGTGATTAGATGACTTTCGAGATCGTGGTGTGGGACCCTCCCGGGATGGCTACAACGAATAGTACCTTTTTCCCCGGGTGTCCGTTTTCGACGATCGAGTAGTCGATCTTGTGGGTTATTCTGAGGGGATCGCAATGGTGTGATCCACTTTATGAGTTTCAGGATTGCGGTGTGGGCCTCACCCGGGTTGGCTACGGTGAATAGTACCTTTTTACATCGGGTGTCCATTTTAGACGATCAAGTAGTCGATCTCGTGTGTTTTTACGAGGGGATCACAATGGTGTGATCCAATTGATGAGTTTCAGGATCGTGGTGTGGTCCCCACACGATCACGCTACGGTGAATAGTACTATGTTCAACGGTTGTCCATTTCGGGTGGGTAAATTGCCTATCGGGCGTGTTTTTCCAGATAGACTGCGTTGGTGGCCTGGGTACTAGCCTAAGAGGTGTGTAGTGTGGCAATGTTGCGGGTCGCTTGGGTTTGCGACATTTGGACCAGTAGTGGTTGAGGGTACTCCATTAGTTCGCTCCTATGAGGGTTTATGTGGCATCACAACCGTGGAATGGGTTGGTGATCTCCTTGATGGAATCTCTAATCTTTTAGAGTTGTGGAATCTCTCTGGTGGGCCCAGGGAGAGATCCTCAAGCTTCGATACCCTAGATCGGGTTCTTGGTATCGTTGTGACCATTTATCCATGGGCAGAAATCCCCTATCTAGCAAGTTAACCTTCATAGAGTTTGTGGCATATTTGGGAATATGATCCCCTACGCATTGGGTTGTGCTCAGTAAGGTTGTGGCATCGTTGGGTATATGATCTCCTGCTCAACATGTGGTTTATAGTAGGGTTTCACCATCTTTGGTTATACGATCCCCTACTTAGCACGTGGTTCTGGTAGGGTTGATGCATCATAGGTTCGATCCCCTACTACACGAGTTATACCAAATGGGGTTTCAGTATTTTCATGACCGCCTTGACGGACGACAATCTTCTATCTGAGTGATGTGATTCTATGGAGCACCAGATCAAGTTGTGGTATCCCCAAGTGGATCCTGGGAGTGATCCCCTATCTATGAGAACTACGAATGCCAGACTGGGTTGTGGTATCCCCCCAGCGGACCCTAGGAGTGACCCCCTATCTGTGAGATCTTTGTATACCGATGTGGGTTCTAGTGTCCCCTAGTGGACCCTAGGAGCGATCCCCTATCTGAGGAGTTTTGTGTTTATGTTTTTTCAGCGAGTTTTCCTCAGTGGCGATATCCGAGGAGCGTGATCTCTCAGGTGAGTGTCTGAGATGTTTGTGTGGGACCCGATGGAGTGTATCTCTCCGACAAGTGTCATTTGGGATGACAATGATTGTGGAGTGTTCACTCCTAGTTTTGTACCATTGTTGGTGATGAGGTCGGTACCTCATGTGGATTGGTGTGTGAGCTGAGTATATCCAGATTTCTCATGGTGTATGTATGGGCATATACGTGAGCGGATTTTTAAGGTGTAGGTATTGGAATAAACTTAGATTGAGCTAACTAGTTTTGTTTAGCAGAGGATGGTGACAATTTGGGGTTTCTCTCTCGTATGGGTTCCCTCTGGCTGGGATGAGCGGACTGTTGCCTTTCAGTTGCTCTCTAGTGTTTTGGGTTTTTGAGGTGCCTACTGAGCATTGTTATACTCACCCCTGCATGGGATTTTCCCACACATGTTTGTGTCTGGTGAAGACTACATGCCTTTCGGCGGTGTCCCAGGAGGACTCGGAGTAGGCGGAGCTGAGTGACCGGGACTGACCGTGGAGTCTTATCAGAGCAGTGCTGAGGAGCTTTATGGTGGTGCTTTCAGCAGCATACCCTTTCTTCTTAGCAGGTTGGATGCCTTAGTAGTTTTTTCTTTTGGTGGGACCTATTTTTCCATTTTTTTCTGCTGTTGCACTCTGGTTGTGGTTTAGATGTATGCATTATTTTCTTTACAGTTTTTATATATATCTCTGCACTTTTTCATAGAGGTGTGTGTGGGTGTGTGTATATAGGTACCTTAGGCTAATGCCTCTCATATGTGTGATATCCTACTCGGTGCTAGTCTCCATCCCCTAGCCTATTAGAGGCGGGCTTGGGGATTCACGTCTCGAGCCCCATTTTGTTGTTTCGTGACATGGAATAAACAAAAGAATAAATCTTGAGCACATGGGTAAGAAGGCATAGCATAATGATATAAAAAGGCATGGAACATATGGAATCATAACATATAAAAATGGGATCATATATACATGGAGTCAAAGTAATGTGGAAGCAAAATAAAACATGAATTTATCATGATTTGAGGCTCGTTTCACATAGAGGATCACAAGCCATGGTTAACCACCAAGACCGTTTCACATGGTAACACAAATCAAGGCTGACCACCTAGATCGTTGCCCATAATGTCTCATGAGACTAAAAGTTTCCCCAGGAATTGGAGTTCTATCTAGGTTCACCTATCATAACATGTTCATGAATATTATTTCTACATATAGAATCATACAAAACCAATCATACATAGACATAAGGGTACCCATTGAAATAAATGGGTATCATAATCATGTCATAAAGCATAAGAGGTGGGCCTATTATACAACTGTCCATGAAAGAAATGAATTAAAACATACATGGACATTGATAAGGTAAAATAGGAATATATTATTTTATGTGATTTCAAACATAAGTGACAACATGTATGAAGAGTATTTATGAAATTTTAGCATTAAAATATTTTTTGTGTGGTTTTAGAGAAGATACTAATGAGCCTTTAAAATAGAAAAGGGAATAATAATTTATATAAAAATAGAACTGAACCAAAAAAATTTTCATAAAAAAATCATTTTATAAAAAAATGGTTTCTTAAAATAGATGATAGAGTGTAGTTGATATTGGGTAAGAATTTAGGAAGTTCCCTTAAAATGAGTTCCCTTGTTGGGAAGTATTGAAGAGGGAACCACTTAGAAACATGTATATCCCTGAAAGATAATAATGAATGTATCTTTATACATGAGTTTTTATTATGTGCAGATAATTTAGAATATGTGCATAAAAAGTAAAGTTAAATGAATTTGGGTAAAAAGAAAGATAGAGCAACCTGAAGGAATAATGGGGGTTCAGGTAGAATCCCTTACCTTAAGTCTGAAGGTGTTCTTGCCTTCATATTAATGTCCAGGATAAAAAATAAATAAATTAATAATCCTAGAACCACTTATATATCTAATTGATTGAGGATAAAATTATTAAGTACATTCCTTCATAACTTTTTTGATGGGTTAAGAGGATCAATTTCATTGTTTGTTTCTTTGGTTTTCATGATTGCTGTAATTATATACATGTAAGGATAAACATGTAAGATGATAATGGTTGTCCAGAATTTGATTTATATTTTATTAGTGTTAATCCATTAGATTACTTGGTTATAAAATTCACTTGGTTATTTTGAGTGAATATGAATCATTATATAAAACTTTAATGCTATCTGTTTTGGTTAATTGGCTCTTTTTTTATCACATAGAGCACATTTTTCTTTATAAATTAATATCATATATAAAAAAGATTAAATAACCCTAAATTAGACATAATACATATATTATAGTCTTGTTAAACCATAAAAATGGTTTCCTGACCAGAATTGAAGGAGATAATAGAAATTGAAAACTCGTCATCCTTGAATGTGAAAAATTAACACATCTCAGATAATGTTTCATTTGTAGTATAAATAGAGGGGAAATGAGGGATGATGATGAATTATTCCCTTATTAAAAAGAAATCTTATATATGTAAGTTTATAGAGTTATCATAATATTTTTATGAAAGGAGGTGAGTAATGAAAAATAAAAGAATGGAATTTGAAATAAAATAAAAGAAATGAAAATGTGAATTTAACTCTTGAATATATCTTCATTGATAACCTCTTTAATGGAGAGGATATGATATTTTAAAGAGACCAAGGGATACTGGACATGGGAGAAGGAAATAGGGAGGGGTTTTATTAGCATTTTTTCTAGGAAAAAGTCTTGAGAGGAATGAATAGAAGAGGAGGTGAGGGTGGTTTTTATATTGGAGAAGAGGAGGGTTTTTTCAATATTTTATTTATTATTTAATTATTTTTATCCAGATAAGAAATAGTATTGATTCTTGTGACCAAAAATGATAATATGCACATGTGAGTTATAACCCAAGGTGTTTACCTCAATATAACATCATCCATGACTCAATAAATCATGTATTTAGAGTAATCAGTAAATAATCGTATTTTACTATTCAACAAAAAGTCAAGTATTTCCAAAAAATCCTGAAAATTCACCCCAACCATTTTTTGATATGTATAATAAAAAAATGAACTCCATTAAATGAATATAATTTTATAAATAATATATATTTAATTTTTAAATGAAATAATCATTTACATGAAAATGACATATTTTAAAATTATAAATGATTTTATTATAATTTGAAAAATTAACTAAAGTCTCATAAAATTGTCCTATAATAATAATACATAAAAATAATAATTTATTATTACATTTTATGAAAATACATTTTCTTTTAAATTATTAAATTATTCATAAAATTTTAATTAAATATTTATGGCTTATAAAAATACCAACACTATGATATAATTATATCGTATTATCAATTATAAGATAGATAAAGTTTATTTATAATTTCATTGGTAAGGTTAATTATTCACTTGGATGATTTAATAATCATAAGGGTTGCCTTACTATTCATAAGGGTAACATTACTATTCATAAGGGTTAGTTACTATTCACCAAAAATTATGTTTGTCTTATCAAACTCCCAATATCTTACTTATCGTAACCTTGTATGTTTGATTTTCAAAATTCAAATCACAAAAGTAACAATATTATATTTAAAGGTCACACAATACTTATTAGTTCATTGTGTTGTGATTTCATATGATTATACGATATGAAATAATTATAAGAAGGGAATCACTACTGGAAAATTGGGTTATAGCCACGGTTAAAAACCATGGCTATACGGGTCAAAACCGTGGCTATAACCTATAGCCACGGTTCCATCTAGCCATGGAACCGATTGGCGTGGCTATAGATAAAATCTATAGCCATGGTTTTATAGGGGTATAACCGCGATTTTAAACCGTGGCTATAGCCCTATTGCCACGGTTTCACTAAACCGTGGCTATAACCCCCATATCTGTCCACCGTGGTAGTTTTCCTATAGCCATGGTTGTCCCCCATGGAAATAGGGCTATAGCCACGATTTATAACCATGGCTATAGCCCAATAAAACAGTGGCTATAGCCAAAAATTAATTTGTGCCCATCGAGATTCGATCTCTGTACCTTCGCTATGTAAACCAAGCACCTTTCCACTACTCCACAGACATATTTGTGGATATATATATATATATATATTGTTAAATATATTATTAAAAATCGTGGCTATAACATGTAAACCATGGCTATAAGCCTTCCTGATATTTTTTCACGGGTTTATTTTTTTCCCGCGCAAGGTCGGGAGATCTATAGCCACGGGTTTGATGAACCGTCGATATAGTTCATGAAAAAATACACTATAGCCACGGTTTTACCAAAATCATGGCTATATACCAACCCTATATCCACGGTTTAACCAAACTGTGGCTATAACCCTTTGAAAAAGACACTATAGCCACAGTTTGGGTGAAACCGTGGCTATAGATTTCGAAAAAAAACATATAGCCATGGTTTCACTAAACCGTGGCTATAGCCTTTGAAATTGAACCCTATAGACACGGTTTTGTTTAAAACCGTGGCTATAGCCTTGTTTTCTAGTAGTGAATTTCCATTTATTAATTTTTCCTCATTGCATTTTTCCCCCCTTATGAAATTTTGCCCACAAAATTTTGTTTTACATTCTAAGTCCTAAACAGTTGTGAGTATTTTTTATTCATATCCTCCTCCAGTTCTCATGTCGCCTCTTTGTACTTAGGGCTCTGCCAAAGTACTTTGACCAGGTGAGTAGTCTTGTTGTGTAGGAAATTATCTCTACCATCCAAGATCTTCTCTAGATGCTCCTCATAAGAATGTTCATTATCTAACTATACCACCTCTAAAGAAAGTACATGTGAAGGATCTAGTATGTACTTCTTTAAGAGAGATATGTGGAATACATCGTATACTTTAGACATGGTTGTTGGATGTGCTAGTCTATAATCCATAGCTCCGATGTAATCAAGAATCTCAATGGGAGTGATGTACCTAGGACTTAGCATTCCTTTCTTCCAAATTCTCATGACCTTATTCCATAGAGATATGTGGAGGAATAAAATTTCCCCAAATTTGAACTCAAGGTATCGTCGACGATTGTCCGCATAACTATTATGCCATCTTTGGGATGCCTTTATGTGCTTCTGAATAGTTTTCACCTTCTCTACCATTTCTTTGACCATTTTAGTTTCTAGTAGCTTATTCTCACCAGCTTAATCCCAAAAGGCCAGTGTTCTACACTATTTCCCATAAAGGGATTTATATGGTGCCATTTGGATTCTTGAGTGCAAACTATGAATGTAATAGAATTAGAACAGTGGAAGTTTTTGGTCCCACCCACCATTGAAGTCCATAAAACATGCTCTCAAAATTTATTCCAATGTATAAATAGTTCACTCAGATTGGAAATTAGTTTGAGGATGATATGCCATACTAAAACGGTCAACAATGACCCATATAGGATCGTTTCCTTTGGATGTCATTGGATGTCTAGTGAAAAAGTCTATGGTGATGTTCTCCACTTCCATGTTGGTATGGGTAGTGGTTGCATCATCCCCATATGCTTTTTTCTTTCAACCTTCACTTGCGGATATTCTAGGAACTTTGATATATATTCTATAATATCCTTCTTCATATTGTCCCACCAAATGTTATCTGGGAGATCTCGAACATCTTTGTGCTCCCTGGGTGAATAGAGAAGGTTGATCTACATGAATCATTCAAAATCTCATTATTTACCTTCAAATTAGATGGTACACATAATCATGACCCAAATATTACAACTCCTTCCTCATCAATATTGAACTCATAGGATTCCACATTTCTAATAGATTCTGCCCTTTTCATAATTTCCACATCTTTTCTTTAATCATCCTTTATTTTCACCAAGTGGGATTGTTGAGAAACCATTTGAGAAAGTATTGACTATTTTCATCCCTTAATTATTTCCATGTACATCCTCTAAAAATCTAAGAATATTTTATCCTTATCAACTCTCATCGTTGATAAATAAGTACGATCCTTTCTACTTAGATTATCCACTACCTTATTTTCTATTCCAGGATGGCAGTGGATTGAGTAATCATAATCCTTGATGATCTCTAACCATCTTCACTAGGGAATATTTATCTCCTTCTATGTGAATATATATTTGAGACTCTTGTTATCATTATATACCTCACACTTCTCTCCATAGAGATAATGTTGCCAGATTTTCAAATTAAAGATCACAGCTTCCAACTCTAGATAATGCATGGGATAGTTTTACTCACTAATTTTCAACTATCTCGAGGAGTAGGCTATCACTTTATCATTTTCATCTGACGACAACCTAATCTATTTTTTGAATTGTCACTATACACCACAAAAATTTATCCACATGGTCAAAGTGTGAGTATTGGTGTAGTGATATGCCTTGTTTTGAGCTCATTAAATCTCTCCTTACATTCTTGAGTCCAGAAGAACTTGAATCTGTTCCATGTCATCTTGGTCATTGGATTTGAAAATCATGAGAAGTTCTTCACAAATTATCAATAATACATAGATAAACCAAGAATTCATTGGATCTCTGTTACTTATGTTACCCTCAGACACTCTTCAATTGCCTTTGTCTTAGAAGGGTCTATATATATCCCTTTTTTGGTGACAACATTCCCTATGAATGATACTTCCTCCATCCAGAACCCACATTTAGTGTACATTTCAGAATTTTTCTCACTTCGTAAAGTCATCATCACAGTTTTCAAATGCTCCTCTTGTTCCTCCTTTCTATTGGAGTATATCAGAATGTTATTCATAAATACTACCAAAAATTTGTTGAGGTAATATATGAAAACTCTATTCATTAAGTCCACATATATTCCTAGAGAGTTAGTGGGTCTGAATGGAATCACTATAAACTCATAGTTTCCATACCTTGTTAGAAAGGTTTCTTTGGGAATATCGTTCTTCCTCACCTTTAATTGGTAATATCATGACTGAAGGTCCAGCTTAGAGAAATAACTGGCCCCAAAAAGCTAGTTGAATAATTCATCTATCCATGGCAGGGTATACTTGTTCTTTATCATGATTTTATTAATCTCATGAGAATCAATGCAGATGCGCATTTATCCGTCCTTCATCTTAATGAAGATGACTTGTGCACCCTATGGGGAAGCACCCAGGCATATAAAACCCTTATACAGATTCTCTGGTAACTACTCATTCAACTCTTCTAGCTCTATGGTGTCCATTCTATAAGAAGTCTTTGATCTAGGTAGAGATCGCAGAATAAGTTCAATTGAGAACTCAACATCTCTATCAAGAGGATGACCAAGCAATTATTTATGGAATACATCTGCGTAATACCTCACAAAAGGAATATCATTGATAAGTATCATGTCCTTTGTCTCAATCATTTCATCTAGACATTATTATTCATAAGGACGAAACATCCACACTTGAGACAATGATTTTAATGGAGATTCATCATCCTCCTTACACTTATAAAGAATTAGAGGATTCTTTCAGATGTGATGAGTGATATCCCTTTCCCGATAGTTGATATTTTATTTGTATAAAGATAGCCAATCCATTCTGAAGATAACACCGAACACCACTAAAGGAAGTATAATGATATTTTTTGGGAGGTTTAGTCCACAATCATTAATCGGGGAGGAGTTATATACTTTGGATGTAGTAATTTCCCCATTTGTTGTTCTCACATATAACTCAACCTCTAAATTTTGAGGAGATGTTTGAATAGATCTACTAATATTGTAGGATATGAATAAATTTATAATACGATAATCAATTAGTACATTCTCTATTCTTGAATGAATGACTAGTGTACCTATCACCACATCATTTTCTGGCTCCACCTCAGAATTAGTGATAGCATAATCCCTTTCTTGTTTCCTTGTAGGTTATTTTTGATTTTATTCGACAACCCTTGGATTTGGGAAATTGATCACATAATACCCATACTTGTAGTTTTAATACATTACTACAGGATGAGTGTTGATCTTAACATTATTTTATTTTTCCACGTTAGTGGGATTCTTTATATCCATCCGGTAGTTATTAGAAACATGTCACATTCTTCCACATTTAAAGCAATTTATTATTCCTTTTAGATAGTTCCTAATATTATTTTTCACGCAATTTTGACATGTGGGATGTTCAATCTTCTTTCCATCATGGGATTAATTTGCAGAAACAGCCATATTAGACACCATTTTCATCTTTTTTTCACTGGTCCCATGAGACCATTGAGAGTATCCATTCAGCATTTCAACCATGTGGGGACAACACACAATCTCCTCCTAACTATCAAAGTCATAAATCACCATCACTTTTCATAGAGTCAGATTTAGTCTGCTAAATTAGAAATCCACCTTGCTTTTGGTGTTCATGAAAAGTTAGAGGCTTATCTTGCAAGCCTTATGAAGTTTTATTCATATGCTCTGATTCAATCATCTTCCTTCTTCTTAAGTTTGAGGAACTCACTTTCTATCTTGAGTTGGCAGGTTTGGGGAAACTATTTTTTGAAAAAAAAATCTTGAATTCCTATGAATCCATAAAATCAATTTCCCCCTTGGACTTTATATTCGTGATTAGTGTCCACCACTTACCAGCTTCCCCATCAAAACAATAGACTACCAACATGACTTTCTTTTCTTCTAAGCACTGGAGGATAGAGAATATATTTTCAATGTAGTTGATCCACTATTCCCTGAGGAGGAGATTAGATTATCCACTAAATATGGGAGGCTTTTTGTGCATGAAGTATTTGACAGTAACTTTCTCTTTAATTAGATGTGGAGGGTGTCCCACATGATTCATGTTCTTATTCCGAAATTGATCTTGCTGAGAAAGTTCATTCATGTTGTTTTGAGAACCCAGTTCCATAATATTTGTCATATCATTATGGGAATATTCGCATTCCCTATAACATTGATTTTTGGAATGTGTTCTTATATTCATCATCATTAACAATGAAAAAGAACACACAATTAGGGAATTAAATACTTAACTAATAAGCATAATGAAGGAAAATTTTAAACATAAAAGGATAATCTCTTAAAGGAAAATAATATCCAAACTTTTGATTGAATAGGTTTCAATATAGGTTACCCATAATATGTTTCCTCACATTTATTCTTATGGGATTCTTTTTTTCCATTTATAATGTTTTGTACTAAGTTTATGAATTTATGAAGAAATATCCTCTGGAAGTGTCAAATCAAGAGTGCAGCAAGGTCTGTTGTTGTGCACCAGTTCACATTAAAGTCTAGGTATTAACCCTAGATACTTCTGTGTCAGAGCCACATCCACTTGTTCATATCCAGATAGAGATTTATTTTCTTTATAACCACTTAATATATACTTATCAAAATTTAGGGATGTTTTCTTATACGTAGTCTTATCCCTATGGTTCTAACTAACGGAATATGTTACTAATATAAAAAAACAACTAGAAAATAATCTAATAACAACTATAGTGACCCTAGCCTTTTATGCCTACCATTAAATGATTTTATGCATATTAAAACATCATATTATAATCCAAGGATCATAAAGTATAGTGTCTTGAAAGACTAGGTGCATAAAACTTAAAACATGTGACTAAATAAAACATTTATTTATTTATTATTCATAAAGAGATCTTAAATCCCATTTTGATCATCATATTTATAGGATAACCCAGGGATAACATGATCAAATGGATGAGCAAAAATCCCAGTAATGGAATAAACATAAGAATAAATATTTAGCACATGAGTTAGAAGGAATGACATAATGATATAAAAATTCAAGGAACATATGGAATCATAACATATAAAATGGGATCTTATAAAAATGGAGTCAATGTAGTGTGGAATCAACCTAAAACATGACTTTATCATGATTCATGTCTCACTGCACATATAAGAGCACAGGTCAAGGTTAACCACCAAGACCGTTTCACATGGTATCACGAGTCAAAGCTAAACCCCAAGACCGTTCCACACAACATCTCAAAAGACTCAACTTTACCTAATGAATCAGGGTGCTATATGGTAACACCCATCATAACATGTTCATGAATTTTCATTCCACATACATAATCATATATAATCAATCATACCTAAACATAAGGGTAACCATGGAAAGAAATGGGTATAATAATCATGTCATAAAGAAAAATAGATTGGCGTAACATACAAGTGCCCAAGAAAGAAATGAATTAAAATATAAATGGAAATTGTTAAGGGAAAATAGGCATATATTATGGTATGTGATGTCAAATAAATGCGATAACATGTAATAATAGTATTTATGAAAAATTAGCATTAAAATATTTTAGTGCAGTTTTAGGAAAAATACTAATGATTCTTTAAAATAAGAAAGGGAATAAGATTTTATATAAAACCAAAAATTTAATCAAAAATGTTTTCATAATAATAATAATGATTTTATAAAAACAATGTTTTCTTAAAATATAACATTTAGTGCACTTGATATTGGGTAAGAATTTGAGAACTTCCCTTAAAACGAGTTTTCTATTCGGGAAGTATTGAAGAGGTAACCACTTAAAATCATGTGTATACCCAAAATAGAATAATGAATGGATATTAATAAATGAGTTTGGGGAAGGAAAAAATAATTTAAAATATGTACATAAAAATAATAGATAACTTAATTTTGGTGAAAAGAATGATAGAAAACCTGAAGGAATAATCAAGGTTCTGGTAGAATCCCTTACCTTAAGTATAAAGGTGTTTTTCCCTTGAACTTAATGTCCTGAAAAAAATTAAATTCATTAATTATTATTTCTAGAACCTATTATTTAATTAATTGATTTAGTATTACCTTATCATGTTCATTCATGGACCTTTTGGTTGGTTAAGAGGTTCAATTTCATTGTTTGTTTCATTGGTTTTCATGATTGGTTTACTTATATACATGTAAGGATAAACATGTAAGATGAGAATGGTGGTCCATAATTGGAGTAATATTTTATTAGTGATAAAATATTATATTACTTATTTATAAAATTAATTTGGTTATTTGGAGTGCAGATGAATCATTATATAAAACTGTAAGGATTACTCTATTTGTTTATTGGCGATTTTTTATCATATCAAACACATTTTTCATTGTAAATTAATATCATGTGTACAAAATATTATAGAACCTTAAATTAGATATAATACATAAATTATAGTTTTGTTCTAACAATTTTTTTTTGACCAGGATTGAAGACGGAAGTAAACATTGAAAACCTGTAGTCCTTGAATGTGAGAAATTAACAGATCTCTGATGGTGTTTTAATTTCTTTTGTAAATGGAGGGGAAAGGAGAGATGATGATGAATTATTACATTATCATAAAAAAATTACCATACATGTATGGTACTGGAGTTATCATAAATTTTTTATGAATGGAGGTGAGGAAAGAAAAAGAAAAGAATAGAACATGAAAGAAATTAAAAGAAATGAAAAGAGGAATTTACATCTTGAATATATCTTCTATGAGAACCTATTTAAGGGAGATTATTTGGTCTTTTGAAGAGATGAAGGGATTTTTTTACATGGTATAGGGGATTATGGCGTAATTTGAGAAGAATTTGGTTTCTTAACAAGTCTTGATAGGGGTGAATAGAAGGGGGGTGATGATGGTTTTTATAGTGAAGGAGGGGAGGGTTTTATAAATATTTTATTTATTATTATGTTATTTCCATCAAGAAAAATTATAGAATTGATTATTGTGACCCAAAATTGTAATATGTTCATGTTTGTTTGAACCCAAGGTTTTTAGCTTAGAAGATCATCATCTGTGACTCAATAAATCATTTATTTAGATTATTCAGAAAATTATCATATTTTTCTATTCACAAAAATATCAAGTATATCAGAAAAATCCAAAAAATTCACCCCAACCATTTTTCGATTTGTAGAATACAAAAAAGAACTCCAGTTTATGAAAATAATTATATATATATATGATATATTTAATTTTTTGACTAAAATAATCATTTACTTGAAAAATACATATTTTAAAATTAGAATAGAGTTTATAATACTTTAAAAAATAAACTAAGGAATCATAAAATTATTTTATAATAACAAAACATAAAAATAATAATGTATCAACACATTTTATAAAAATAAAATTTCTTTTAAATTACTAATTTATTCATAAAATATAAATTAAATATTTATAACTTATAAAAATACCAACACTATGATATAATTATATCATATTTTCACATATAAGATTGATAAATTTTATTTATACTTTCATTAGTAAGGTTACAGATTCACTTGGATGATTTACTAATCATAAGGGTCATTTTACAATTCATAAGGGTAACATTACTATTCATAAGGGTCAGTTACAGTTCACCAAAAATAAGTTTATCTTATGAGACTCCAAACATTTTACTAATTTCAACCATGTGTGTTAGATTTTTGAAATTCAAATCACATATGTGAAAATATTATATTTAAAGGCCATATTGTACTTAGTAGTTCATTGCGTTGTGATTTCATGTGATTATACTATTGACTTAATTATAAGAAGTGAATTTCCATTGATTAAACTTTATGTCATTACAATTTAACCCTAAGTTAATTTTGTTATTAAGATTTCAAAATTGAAATTAATATCTTCAAAATAAAATTGTATAATTTATAATTTAAACTTTTAAATAAAAAACATATAAGAAAGATGTTTAATTGAAATTATTTCCATTTTGATTTAAAAACTACTTAATAATTTTATAATGAATATAATTATAAAATTCATAAATATTAATAAAAATGAAAATAAATTATTTTATCATTACATGGGTTGATAAATTCTAACCCCTTTTGGAAATTTCATCCTCTCATTTACATACACTTATTAAAAAAGTTTGTATATCATTCCCTCGTAGAATTTTCATGTTCCTATGTTTCTTCTTTGACCGTATAGTTTATCCTTGAAACCTTAACATGATGAAATACCTTATTTTAAAAAAATTTCTCTATATGTTCAAGAATCTAAATAGATTGTTCCTCATAATAAATATTCTCTTCCAACTGAATTACTTCAGGGCTCAAAACTTGAGATGAATCTATCATATATTTCATTAAAATTGTAACATGGAAAACATTGTGTACCAGTGAATAACTCAGAGGAAGGGCCACTCAATATGCATCTGATCCAAAATTCTCCAGGATTTCATATGGTCCATTGAAGTAGATAATTAACTTTCTCCCTTTACCAAAACACGTAAAACATTTCCATGGAGATACATAAAAAAAGACTTGATCACCTACCTCAAAAGAATGATATTTCCTCCGATTATCTGCATAAATTATCTATTTTCTATGCACCATATTTATATTTTTTTGAATCAACTAAACATTATAAACCATTTCCATTACCAAATATGGTCTAATAAACTTTTTTTCTTTTACTTCATCCCAAAAATTTATCATCTAACACATCATTCTAAATAAGGCCTCAAAGAGTTCCATTTGTTTACTGGAATGAAAATTGTTGTTATAAGAAAAAACAACTAAGGAAAAATGATGATCCAAAATTCTCTCTAAATTCCTTAAAAAGAATATATAATATCTTTCAATGTTTGAATCTTTCACTCAGATTGTCCATCATATTGTGGATGAAAATTTATTATAAAATTTAATTTCTTAACCAAGGATTTCAGAAGTCCTTATAAACAATTAGATGCGAACATGGGATCATAGTTTGATACAATGAAGAAATGAACTCCATGTAACTTGGCTATCCCCTTGAGATAAAATTGAGAAAGATATTATAAAGACATAATATCTCAAATTTTAAGGAAGTGTGTAGATTTAGTTAATCAATTAATAATAATAAAAATCACATTGTAACCTTGTGATGTCCTCAAAAATTCCACCATGATATCCCTTGATATATTTTCTTATTTTTTATCTGGAACTGAAGAATGATGATGCATTCCTATTGGTAAATGTCATTCTGTTGTAACCTATTGAAAATTAAAACATTTTATGGTAAAAAAACAATTTCCCTTTTCACTCCCTCCAACCAATAATACTCTTAAATGTGTATGTACATATTATTACCGTCACGATGAATAGAAAATGTTGAAATGTGAGATTCACTAAATAATTCCTTCTTTAAATTTGATTTACAAGTAACACGTAATATTTTTACAAATCATAAAACACTTTCTCTGTAAATGATAAATTCAAGAAACTTACCCTTCTTAACCAATTTGATATGTTCTTCTAAAACATGATCCTCCTTAATATCATTCTTAATTGTTTCTAAAAACATTGAATAAACTAAAACATAAAACAAAACAGAGTATGTACCTACATATATAACTTATATGAGAAAATTAATCAAATCATTAACCAAAGGGACATGCTACAAATGTAACATGGCTAATGTAGAATTATTTTTCAAACTCAAGGCATCATCCACTGTTTTTTATTCTCTAAGATGGAAATAAATCATGCAATAATAATCCTTGATCAGTTCAACAATTTTTTATTATGGTCAATATGTGTTCCATATTTAGAAATATATGACCAAGGAAAGAAATTTTTTGAAAAACATTCACACTCACTAATATTTCTATATAACATATTTTATTTTATGGTTTGTAAAATAATCCTTAGAATTATTTTATATTTCCCCTAACATGTATAATATACCATAATATCATCAATATAAAATACAAATACTTATCTATGAACTCATGTCAAACTATATTCATAAGGTCCATAAATTTAGAAGGTTCACTAGAATACCCAATAGGGAATAAATACAAACTCATAATTTATATATATAGTCTAGAAAACTATATTTAAAATGTCACCCTCCTTCAAATTTAACTGATTGTACCCAGAACATATATCAACCTTTGAAAAATATGAAACTCCCTGGAGCTAATATAAATAATAATAGATATGGTGAAAAGGATACTTATTCTTAATAGTGATGTAATTCAAGGCTATATAATCAATGATAAGTCACATTGAACCATTTTTCTTTTATAAAAACAAAATAGTACCACCCCATGATTAAGTGAAATGTCAAATGAAACATTTATCTAGGACATCGGGAAATTTATTTTTCACTTCTAAAAGTTATACTTGATCCATTCAATAAGGGGTTTTGAAAAAGTATTTACATCAGGCACTAAGTCAACAATAAATTCAACCTCCCGATCAGAAATTATACTTGGTAAATCATTAGAAAAAACACACATGTGTTCATTCACAACTGAAATAACTCCAATTCAAATTGTTTCTTTCTTTTCAAGAACATTATCATTGTAACATTCACTTCCATATGTAATTTTTTTTTCAGATTCTTAGCAGGTTATCAAAGATATGAAATCATTGAATGAAACATTATTATCTCTAAAATATTTATTATCATGATTAACTTAAATCCAATCCAAAATAATAACAACATTATACTCAATTATGTGTATTTTGACTAGATTTTCAATAAACCATACCACTAAAAAATAGGTGGGTCCTTATAATTCATTTATACTTTAATATTTCCACTTGTAGTTTTCACCAAAATTTCTATATTTCCTTCATGAGATTATTTTTACATTTTCTTGAAAATTTTTCATAAATGAAGAAATTCAAAGATCTTGATTAAAATAGAGAATTGGAATAATTCATAAGACTAGTAACATACCTATAAACACTTCATTTGACAACCCAAATTCAACTTTAGTAGTAAAATATTCTTCCACAAACCTTTTCCTTAAATCTTACCAGTTTTTACCCTAAGTAACCAACTTGGGACACATATTGGAATAATTCCCCAAATAATTGTAATTAAAACATATTACTATTTGTTATTTATTATTTTTTTGATTATTTTCCTTGTATTCATAAGAAATATGAATAAGCTTACTACATCATGAACACTTCCCAGACTTCTCAATAGATTTCCCAATGTGTTTTTTACCTCGCCACAATATGGGAACTTGATTTTCTTACCCCCGAATTTATTTGAATCTTTACCCCAATTTTCATTCCACTTAGATATCTTCTTCTAATTATCATCATATAATTCTATATCTTCATAAAACACAATTTCTACTTTTTAATAAAATCAAACAAGTTTCTAGTATCTATCGAATTCATTAGAATCCATTTAACTTCAATATCATGGACTCAAAACTGTGTTAACCTGATTAATTTTACTATCACGATCCAGGATAAAATTTGGGATGTACCATTCTAGTAAGCTAAATTTTAATTCATATATAGCCACTTAATCATCTTCATTTTTCTTCAATTCCAAGAATTGTTTCTCCGTTTTGAGTCAGAAAAACATAGAGAAATATTTCTCTAGAATAAGATTATTTAGTGTTTCCCAATCTATGAAATCAAGATAAATATAAATTTTTTATACCTAACAAGATACCACCATCGATCAACGTCACCTTTAAAATGTAAATATAAATAGTTCAATTTTTACATTATAAACTTCCCTGGATATTAAATATATTTTCCATAGCATTGACCCATCCTTCGTCTAATAGAATAAATTAGGTGACATAGAAATCTTGACATTTTTTCCTCTGGAAATGATAAACTATCAACATGTTCCTCTATTTTGGTTCTATATTCTCTCTGATATTGATTCGACCACCAATTATATCATGTTTCAACTGATCCATCCCTATAAAAAATTACTCATCTCTAATTTCAACCATTTTAGGTTTCTGATTTTGAAGGATATCATTCAATTGGTTCCTTCCACCTCCATTATATTTCCTCTATAGAAAAACATTTTTAAAAAACACAGTTTACACAAATACACCTAGTAATATTTAAATATAATATCATTTTAACTTACCATAATGTAGAATATTTCAAGAGTGCACTGTTAATATTATTTTAAACTCTAAAATTATCTAAAAATTGTTTGATACCAACTATAAGGATTGAACATTAAATATTACATATTCTAGTGTCTTTAGACTAAAAATCACTTTATTTCACTCCCAAATATATTTTGGGTTTTGAGTTTTATTTAATTAAGTAATAAATCATACAAAACTAAACCATATAATAAAAATTGGACACATCCAATTAGTAACAATTTTTTCAAAAATATAATCCTTTAATAATAATAAATGTTTTCTTTTCATGACAAATATTTATGACATTGAACTTGAATTATTCCTTTCTATTACCCATTCATAAACTCAATTAGTTTTTTAGAAATGTTGGATAAGGATAAAAAAGATAAATAAGGGACATAAAAAATAATAAATCCATTATTCCAGTGAAAAACATGAAAACCCATGAACGTTTCACCCTTATCTAAATTTTCTTTATGGAAATTCAATAAACCATTTTCACATGAAATCACCTGCACTTTTTGCGAAAATAAATCCTTTAAAACCCATATAAAATAGGTAAATCATGTTGGTAACTTGGAACATCATTATTCATATCACTCTTACAAATGGAATAACTAAAATGGTTTACTTAAATAATTCTTCTAAGAACCCACTAAATTGGATGGATATCACAGACCCACGCATCATTGGTTTATAATGGAATCAATTTTTCTTGGTTAATAACGTAACCACCCATCCTTGGATAATAATGTAACCATATATACTTGGTTTATAACAGAACCTCCTATCATAAAAAATAATTATCAAGAACCAAAAAATAATCATAAACAAGAAAGCTTATATTTTCATAATAAAAAACTTTAAAAACAATTATAATTATATATGAAAAGATCTTTGAGATATCAAAATAGACATTTATTATAAAAATAATTTTCAATACCAAAATCACCAAAACAAATAAAAGAGGGGTTTTCTTTGTATAATACATGAAATCTTGTAAAGGAATCCAAAATTTAAATAATGGTGTCGATGGTGGAAAAAATTGTTGTCGATGTATATAGTAAACTGAAACTCAATTTTGACTTTTGTAAAACAAGTGGTTGCGCTCAAATTTACCCTACTGGTAAAAGCGATCGATGTAGTACATGTAGGGGTCGAATCCACAGGGACCGAAGAAGTAACCTTGAGACGCTATGATTGTGTGAAGGATGGGCTATGAAGTAGCCGACTTTGGGTTTGATTTTGGATGGTTTTTAAAGAACACTAATAAACCTAAGTGAATTCAATTAAATGGAAATGGGTTGATCTTAGGATTATGCTCGGGGTGGATGGAATGAATTTTACTTCATTAGACAATTTTGGTTTTATTAATTTTTGATGAATCCATTCTTCAAAAATAACATTACATTCATCATTTTCTGGTTTGGTGCTTACTAAACACAATTACTAATCCGATATACACTTAGAGAACCAAATTCATGATATATTCGAGGTATATGGTCATTTAGTAATTGAATTTAGTTTTCTCAAACAGAGTAAAGATGAAGAGTAGAAATAATTGAAGAATGGATGTCTTAAATTAATTATCCAATTAACAACAATTCGTTCATAAAATAACATTAAATACAGCCTTTGCATACTCCTAAGATCATCCCATTAAGGTTTTAGCCCTCCATTGATGGTATACTATCAATGGTGGTCGGAAGATGGCTAACAAGAATTGGATTGAAGAAATTAAAATTGTGGAAATAATGAGCACTCCTCCGTGTGTGTGAATGAAATTCACACCTATGTGTGAACTAATTCACAACAACACAGAGATATCACTGTGCTTTGTGATAATACATTTTTAATAAAATAAATGGAAAATATAGACGTGAATGAAGTCGATTAAGAACATAAGGATACAAAAAAGAAACTTACATGAAAATGGAAAACATTACAAAGGAAATTTGGAAGCATAACCTTACAATGAAACAAGCAACAAAAGATGATATGAAAAATATTCACCACCATTCCCTTCACCAATAGCTCCTTATATAGGCATATTATGAGCCTTATGTCCATACCCCAATAATTAATTCAACCCCCAACAATTAATAGAGTCAAATGGAGGGTGAATAATCAAAATGAAATTGATGTTTCGAATTTGACCCGGAAAACTGTCCAGATTCGTCCACCGTATTGACGTGTGAATTATAAAATGAATAAGGCCGAATCTGGAGGGGTTGTATAAGGAAAATATCTTCGTACATCTGTCATAGATGATCTGTAAACATTTCAGGAAATTTGGCTCATCCGTTTAGATGTTATGGTCGCACTGGTGGGACTGATTTCTGTGCATTAATTTCGTGTCCACCATTTAAATCTCAACGTCAGATTCCTTTATCATCATGAAAACATCAGAATTAGCTCCGGCCACAGTTGAATAAAATGATAATAATATTTTTATCTTTCTACTGTATAAATTTGAGCTTCATTGGGCTTGGTTTCTGGGCCCCACATTTGTTTGATGGGCCTTAGGCCCATTATGCTTTTTCCAGCAAGTTTTTGCCATCAAGTGCAAAATTCTCCATGTTTCTTTGGGATTCATCCAGCGGACCTAAAAGATAAAATGTTCCAAACAAAGTGATGAATCATATCCCAAAATTAAAAATTCATAAAATGAATATAATATTGTCAACAAACAAATGAATGATTGGTCCCAAATTTTCATTTTAAACATGAATTGCATTTTTGATGAGAAATGAAGTTATACTTATGTAATGCACTAAAAACAATGTTTATGGACTTTGGAACAATGAATATAAAGATATTAACAATTAATATTAGCCACTTTCAGGGACTAATCACAACCCCCAACTTGAGTTTTGCTAGTCCCGAGCAAAATAAATTACAAATATGAAATTTAAATCCCCTTTTCCAAAAACAATTTAATACACATTGCTCACCCAAATATCTAATACCAAAAAAAATAATCAAAAACCATCAAAATCATTAAAAACAAGCTAGGTGCATAAGCATATCCCAATCCCAAGCCCATTCCTTTGTTCAAATTCATCGCCACATTTCATCCAATTCCAATTAAGCATGATAAAGTGTTGTGCATCATAAGAGATATGGGGCCCATTTTATTGTTCAAGGGGAAAAAATAGAAGCGCTAGGTTGGAATCACATTAATCCTTAAGATGAGTATCCTTTTTTTTATTTTTTTTATTTTATTTTTTTAACCACAATAGATATGAAAAGACTAACTCTGGGCAAGACAACTATGGAGTCACGATCCCCAAGTGCCGGACGCTGCACATTTTGTCAATTTCATGCTCTATAATAGAGATATAAAGCCTAACTCTGGGCAAGACAACTATGGAGTCATGATCCCCAAGTTCCGGACGCCACACATTTGGACAAAACATTTCTCTATGTGATCAATGTTTTTGTTTTTTTTGTTTTTGTTTTGTTTTTGTTTTTTTTTTGTTTTTTTTGTTTTTTTTGGATACTCAAATGAAACTAAAAGTGACCACAGAACCTTATTATATAATGAAAGGGACCCAAGAACTCAAATTTACACCCACAATCCAGAAGACGTGCATTGTGACATTTTTATTAAGAGGATGAAAATGTATACTTTGAAAAATCACAACGGACAACCGGACTTTCCAAAAACTATCCTCATGAACTTAAACTTGCATTAAAATCAGAATCAAGGCATGAAAAATTTATTTGATATCCAATTTTAGAGTTTGAAATGTGTGTTTATCATGTTTATGGTTGAGGGAATTTTTCTTTTCATGCATTTTTTTATTCACAAAATAAAAAAAAATCATTTTTTAACTCCCCCCAACTTAGAATGACACTGTCCCCAGTGTTTAAAGAAAATAAAAGTTAGAAGTGAGTAGGAGAGGAGTTCAAAGATGAAATTGAGAATGATAAACATGGAACAAATTCACCTAGTTTTTAAAGTTGAAATTCATGATGCTCCAAATTACTCCTTTGATCTCTTTGGGGATGTAGGCACCTCCTTGATTGAACATGTATCACCAAAAATAGTTCATGAACCATAAAAAGAAGGACAAAGCAGAAAAAACAAACAACACAATGATTTATTTAATTCCAAGTACCATCATTTTCATGTTTTTTTAAATCAAACTAATGATACATTGTCTTCTTTTAAATTTTTGGGTAAGGTATTACTCAAGGATCACACCGCGTGACACGGATGAATATGATGCTCCCCTTTTATACGCATCCATACTCATAAAAGAAGAATAGGTCAAGAGTCTAATTTTTTTAACCTACAAAAACATAAATAATATAAACTGATGATACATTGTCTTCTTTAAATTTCTGGGTAAGGTATTACTCAGGGATCACACCACGTGACACGGATGAATACAGTGATCCCTTTTCATACCAATCCTTACTCATAATAGAAGAACAGGTCAACAGTCTATATATAAAAAACAAAATTAAGCAGAAGGAAACAAAAGATGATTCACAGTGATTGGAAACATGAAAACCACGGGTTGCCTCCCGTGCAGTGCTTTTGTTTAACGTCGTTACCCTGACTTGTACCCTAAATCTATCAATTTTTCTCTAGTTCATATGTTGGATTAGTTAAATCTTCCTTGGTTTCATGTTTATTGAATTATTCAATGAATGGTTTTAACCTATGACCATTGACTTTGAAGACATGACCACTTGTGGGATCCTGAATCTCTATTGCCCCATGAGGGTACACACGATGCACTAGGTATGGACCAGACCATCTGGACCTTAGCTTTCCTGGGTGTAGATGAAGTTTTGAACTATACAAGAGCACAAATTTTCCCAGTTCAAAGTGTTTGACTTTGACATTCCTATATTGGTAGGCTTGAACTTTAGATTTATTGATCCTTGAATTTTCATAAGCCTCCATCCTAAGTTCCTCGAGTTCATTAAGATCTAATTTCCTTTTTGTTTCAGCCAAAGAAATGTCAAAGTTCATTTTTTTATTGCCCAAAAGTCCTTATGCTCAATTTCAATAGGTAAATGACATGCTTTTCCATAAACCAATCTATACAGTGACATGCCTAGGATAGTTTTGAAAGCAGTTAGATATGCCCAATGGGAATCTAAGAGTTTCTCGGACCAATCTTTCCTAGAGGGATTGAATGTTTTTTCAAGAATTTTCTTAATTTCTCTATTTTCCAACTCAGCTTGACCATTGGTTTGAGGATGGTATGAAGTAGAAACATTATGAGTAATACCATACTTAGACATGAGTGAAGAGAATGGGCGGTTGCAGAAATGGGTTCCACGATCACTGATTATAGCCCTAGGAATTCCAAATTGAGAAAATATATGCTCTTTCAGAAATCGGATCACAACATGGTGGTCATTGGACTTGGTAGGAATGTCTTCAACCCATTTTGAGACATAATCAATAGCTAAGAGGATGTATAGGTATCCCTTAGAGTTTGGAAAGGGTCCCATGAAATAAATTCCCCAACAATCAAAGATTTCAATGACCAGAATGGGAGTGAGGGGCATTTGATTCCTTTTGGTAATGGATCCTAATTTCTGACGCTGAGGACAACTTTTGCCGAATTGGAAGGAATCCTTAGTGAGGTTCGGCCAGTAGAAACCACTTTAGAGGACCTTTGCAGTGGTTTTCTTTGTAGAAAAGTGGCCTCCACATGCCTCTCCATGACAAAATTTTAGAATGGACTCTTGCTCAGACTCAGGAATACATCTCCTGATGATTTGATTAGGACAGAACTTGAAGAGGTAAGGATCATCAAACACATAGTGTTTTACATCATAAAGGAATTTCCTCTTAGCTTGGGTCCCCATGAATTTTGGAATGTCACCCATCACCAAATGGTTTTCTATGTCAGCATACCAAGGGCAATCACTCACTGAATAGAGGTGCTCATAGGGAAATGAATCAGACACAGAGAGGTGGTGTGAGTTGTCTTTGAATTCCATCCTAGAGAGGTGATCAACTATAATATTTTCAACACCCTTTTTATCCTTAATTGTTAAATTGAACTCTTGAAGAAGAAGGACCCAACTAATCAATATAGCCTTGGCATCTTGTTTTTGGGAAAGGTATTTTAGGGCTGAATGATCAGTGAAGACAATGATGGGTGATCCTAAGAGATAAGACCTGAATTTCTCTAAGGCAAAGACAACAGTAAGCAACTCTTTATCAGTGGTGGTGTAGTTTATTTGTGCATCATTTAAAGATTTTCTTGCATAAGAAATTACATGTGGAGTTTTCCCACACCATTGTCCTAAGACTGCTCCTACAGTGAAATCACTTGCATCACACATGAGCTCGAAAGGAAGTTTCCAATTTGGAGATTGCATGATAGGTGGAGATATAAGAGTTGACTTGAGTGTAGAGAATGATTCCTCAAAGCTTTCTGTCCATAAACATGGAGCATCTTTTACCAATAGAGCACAAAGTGGTCATGAAATAGAGATAAAATTCCTAATGAACCTTCTATAAAAACCAGCATGTCCTAAGAAGGACCTCACTTCCTTAACAATTTTAGGAGAGGGAAGGTAACGAATGATGTCAACCTTAGCATTATCAACTTCAATCCCTCCACCAGATACCAGATGACCTAGAACAAGTCCTTCCCTTACCATGAAATGGCATTTTTCCCAATTTAGTATGAGATTATTATCCTCACAACTTGACAAAACCTTTTCAACATTTATAAGGCATCCCTAAAAAGTATCCCCAAAGATGGAGAAGTCATCCATGAAGACCTCTAAAAAATCCCCCACCATATCTGAGAATATTCCGATCATGCACCGCTGGAAGGTACCCGTGGCATTATATAACCCAAAGGGAATGAGCTTGAAGGCAAAAGTGCCAAATGGACAAGTGAAGGTTGTTTTTCCTTGATCCTCTAAGGATACTTCGATTTGATTATACCCTGAGAATCCATCTAGGAAGCAATAGAATTGATGACCCGCCACTCGCTCGAGGACTTGATCAATAAAGGGTAAGGGGAAATGGTCTTTCTTGGTACAAGAGTTGAGCTTCCTATAGTCAATACAAACTCTACATCCACTACTGACCCTTGTTGTAAGCATCTCTCCATCCTTGTTGGTTATTACTATGATTCCAGCCTTCTTTGGAACCACATGGATTGGGCTAACCCACTCAATCTCAGCTATAGGATTGATGATACCAGGTTTTCACAATTTCAAAAGTTCTTTTCTCACTACTTCCATGAGATTAGGATTTAGTCGCCTCTGAGGTTGACGACATGGCTTTGACTCATATTGAAGAATAATTCTATGAGTACCGATAAGTGGGATAATCCCAGGGATATTAGATAGGGTCCATCCAATGGCTTTCTTGTGTCTCCTAAGAACATCTAGAAGCATCCTCTCATGATCGGCTTCAAGGGAGGAAGAAATGACAACAGGAAAGGAGTGATTGTCCCCTAAAAAGTCATAATTTAGTGATGAAGGTAAGACTTTAAATTCAAGATCAGATTGGTCATGACCTTCCAAGAATGGATGAGACTTTGTATTGAACTTAGTTTCTTTTTTCAGATTTCTGGACAAAATTGGTTCCTTTTGAACAGAATTTTCATCCACTAAATTTTCCAGAGTAGTGTCATGAATGGCTATGGACTCAATGTTATTGATTTCAACCATGGTATCATTGATTGGTGATTCTAGAAATTCATCAATAGAGCTGTCTGAAAGACATTCAATCCAAGGAGGCAAATTTCCCTCATGTGAATAAAGAAAATCAATCTCTTCTTGACTTAACCATCCTTCGGTAACTCCTTGATGTTCATTGAGTTCATTATCAACACTAACAATACAATTAACCTCATGGATCTCTTTATCATCCCCGATTTGAGAGTTTGCAGTGTAGATGTTCAAGTCTAGACTCATGTTCCCAAAGGTGATGGTCATGTTCCCATTTCGGACTCGGATTACAGAGTTGATTGTTGCAAGTAAGGGATGACCAAGTATGATTGGGGTTTTCTCCCGAGGACCTAAGCTTGGGAGATTGTCTATAACAATGAAGTCAGCTGGGTAAATGAAATTTTCAACTTTCACCAAAACATCTTTTAATATCCCCTTTGGAACTCAAACACTACGATCAGCAAGTTGAAGAGTGACAGATGTGGGTTGGAGTTCTTCGAGCCCTAACTGACAGTACATGGCATAAGGAATGAGGTTCACACTAGCACCTAGATCACACAAGGCATTGACTACTTTTTTCTCTCCTAGTTCAACATTTATGTAAGGGCATCCTGGGTCTTTCATCTTAGGAGGAATGGTCCCTTGAATGGTGGTACTCACATTAGCAGCCAAAAGGACTTGGTTTTTATATGAAAATTCTCTTTTAAAAGTGCACAAGTCCTTAAGGTATTTTGATTAGGAAGGTATGGATTGGATGACATCGAGAAGGGGAATGTTCAACTTGACTTGTGAGAAGCTTTCCCTCAATGTTTCACTCAATTCAGGCTTGGTTTTCCCCCTCATGCGTTGAGGAAATGGTGCAGATTGTGGAGTTGTTTATTGAAGTGTTGTTTCATTCACATTATTATTAGTTTCTTTAGTTTAATCTTGTAGTTCATTTGAATTTTCAATAGAGTTTGAAGCTTCACATGGTTTCTGACTTATCTGTTCAGGTTTTTCAATTGATTTCCCACTTCTTAAAACTGTCACAGCCTTTAGTTATTCGTGAGTTGTTTGAGTGAAACTTGTCTCTCCCCTTGATGTTTGTTGTATAATGGCCTGTGTGGGCAAGGGTGCCTTTCCAGTTTTTATGGTTTGAAGTTCTTGTTTAACGGATGATAATTCTGAGTTCATTTTTTCCACTTGTTTGCATAGTTGTTCTAGTAGGCTTTGTGGAACATTTTGGGTTGGTTCTTGAGATTGTGGGTTTATCCCAAGAGGATACTTTGGTTGTTGGATAGGTTGTTGAATGGGTTGTTGGATAGGTTGTTGATATTGGACATGAGGATGTTGGAATTGGAAAAGTTGTTGTTGGAACTGATTATGAGGTTGAAAGTTTTGTTGAGGGTATGGGTTGATACATTTTTGTTGTGTTGGTTGTTGATTGTCCTTCCAACGAAAGCCTGACTGGTCATTATACCTTGGATTTAAGGTTTTCGTGAATTGTGGCTTTTGAAAGTTCATTTCATTAACTTCTTCTGGTGGTCCTCCTAAAAGAACATCCTTGATGGAAGTAATGGTTGGGAAATTATCAGTCTTGTGGTCATTCTTTTCACAAATTGTACAAACAAGCTCAACAGTTTGGGTTTTGTGGACCTTCCTAAGATCAATCTCCTCAACTTTCCTCGTGAGTGCAGCAAGTTTTTCTCTAAGGTTTTCTTCTTCTCCAAGATTATACATTTCACCAGATTTGGGTGGCTTCTCATAGTATGGTGATGTTCCCCATGGTTGGTTTTGTTCAACAATATTTTCTAGATACTCGTAAGCATCATTTGGGGCTTTGTTTTTTAAGGTTCCATTACACATCATATCAATGAATTGTTTGTTTCTGGGACCCAACCCTTCATAAAAAATTCTCACTTGTTCTTGGATTAAGAAACCATGGTGCAGTACCATGTTTAATGTGTCCTTAAACCTTTCCCATGTTTCATAGAATGTTTCTCCCTCTCTTTCAAAAAAGTTTTGTATGCTCTTTTTAAGTGCAATTGTTTTGTGATGGGGGAAGTATTTTTTATAAAATTCTCATTGAAGTTGGTCCCAAGAGTGAATGGATTATGGTCTCAAATTGTTTAACCAATTCTTTGCTCGATCCTCAATGGAAAAAGGGAAAAGTATCATTTTAGCAGATTCAATTTGATTTGGTGGGCACATGGTTTCGACAATGTCATTAAATTCTTTAACATGAAGGTAAGGCATCTCAGACTCCATCCCATGAATGGTTGGAAGGTGGTTCAAGACATGGGGTTTGAAAACATATTGGGAATATCCTATGTTATCATGCCTAATGCATGAGGGTGCATTGGTCCAGGTTGGTGTGAGGTAGTCATTCATGGTCGGGTCTACAACAATTCCCAAGTTAGGGTCTTGCCCGTTATTTTTGTTCCCTCCCCGGTTTATGATTTGGTTTTGTGGGAGATTCTCCATTGTATCGAACTCAACGTCTGAATTTGGAGTATTAGGAAGATTGGGATCTAAAGGAAATAGAACTCTTTTAGTGATTGACTCCCCATCCCTAGGAGTATCCACCCTAACTAATCTGTTTGAGTTATCGCGGGTGTAGGAGGACATGCGCCAAAAGAAAAAAAAATCGAGAAAGGGAAAAGATAAGAGAATTGGGATGAGAATAGAAGGATGGGGGTGAGAAAAGAAGGTTTTTGGTCTAACGAACTCACTTGGTCCACGGAAACGGCGCCAAAATTTGGTTGCACTGAAATTTACCCTACTGGTAAAAGCGATCGATGTAGTACATGTAGGGGTCGAATCCACAGGGACCGAAGGAGTAACCTTGAGATGCTATGATTGTGTGAAGGATGGGCTATGAAGTAGCCGACTTTGGGTTTGATTTTCGATGGTTTTTAAAGAACACTAATAAAACTAATTGAATTCAATTAAATGGACATGGGTTGATCTTAGGATTATGGTCGGGGTGGATTGAATGAATTTTACTTTATTAGACAATTTTGGTTTTATTAATTTTTGATGAATCCATTCTTCAAAAATAACATTAAATTCATCATTTTCTAGTTTGGTGCTTACTAAACACAATTACTAATCCCGTATACACTTAGAGAACCAAATTCATGATCTCTCCGAGCTATATGGTCATTTAGTAATTGAATTTAGTTTTCCCAAACACAGTAAAGATGAAGAGTAGAAATAATTGAAGAATGGATGTCTTAAATTAATTATCCAATTAACAACAATTCATTCATAAAATAACATTCAATCCAGCCTTTCCATCCTTAAAAGATCTTCCCATTAAGGTTTTATCCCTCCATCGATGGTATACTATCAATGTTGGGCGGAAGATGGCTAACAAGAATTGGATTGAAGAAATTAAAACTGCAGAAATAACGAGCACTCCTCCGTGTGTGTGAATGAAAGTCACACCTATGTGTGAACTAATTCACAACAACACAGAGATATCATTGTGCTTTGTGATAATAAAGTTTTAATAAAATAAATGGAAAATATAGACGTGAATGAAGTTTATTAAGAACATAAAGATACAAAAAAGAAACTTACATGGAAATGGAAAACATTACAAAGGAAATTTCGAAGCATAACCTTACAATGAATTAAGCAACAAAAGATGATACGAAAAATATCCACCATCATTCCCTTCACAAATAGCTCTTTATATAGGCATATTAGGAGCCTTAGGTCTATCCCCAAATAATTAATTCACCCCCCAACAATTAATAGAGTCAACTGGAGGGTGAATAATCAAAATGAAATTGATGTTTCGAATTTGACCCAGAAAACTATCTAGATTCTTCCACCATATTGACGTGTGAATTCGCAAATGAATAAGGCTGAATACGGAGGGGTTTTACAAGGGAAATATCTTTGTCCATCTGTCCTCGATGATCTATAAATATTTCAGGAAATTTGGCTCATCCGTTTGGAAGTTATGGTCGAAATGGTGGTACCGATTTCTGTGCATTAATGTCGGGTCCACCATTTAAATGTCAACTTGAGATCCCTTTATCATCATGAAAACATCAAAATTAGCTCTGTCCATAGTTGAATAAAATTATCCTCATATTCATATCTTTTTACTGTATAAATTTGAGCTTCATTGGAATTGGTTTCTAGGCCCCACATTTGTTTGATGGGCCTTAGGCCCATTATGCCTTTTTCCAGCAAGTTTCTTCCTTCAGGCACAAAATTATCACTCTTCCTTTGGGATTCATCCAGCGAACCTAAAAGATAAAATGTTCCAAACAAAGTGTTCAGTAATATCCCAAAATTTAAAATTCATAAAAAAAATATAATATTGTCAACAAACAAATGAATGATTGGGACCAAATTTTCATTTTAAACATGAATTGCATTTTTGATGAGAAATGAAGTTGTATTTATGTAATGCACTAAAAACATTGTTTATGGACTTTGGAACAATGAATATAAAGATATTAACAATTAATATTATCCACTTTCAGTGACTAATCAAGAAGTAAAACATTCCATAAAAAGATTCATTTTTTGGAATCCTTTGAAATAATGAAATTATATATTTATAAAAATTTCATGTCTATATAATTAAATTCCATAAACTAATTTTAAAAAACAAGTTCATGGAAGTAAAGGAGTTGGAAGGAATACTTTAAAAGAGGGTTTTTAAAGAAAATCATTTATCTTGAGTCTAACAAACCTTCTTTATTATTACTCTTCCTGAAAAAAAATTAGGTTAATTTTATACTTTCTTGAGAAAATTTATCAATTTTACTCTTCTTTTTTTCACATTCTTGTGATATACACAATTATTTAATCATTTAAGTTCACTTTTTATGTTTTGAAAGTATTGACCTTATATGTCTAAAATAAATTTTCTAGACTGACTAAGGTCAAAGAGTTTAATATTACTTTATATATAAAATAAAAATCATGAAATAATTATCATTTTTATACATAAATTATACTTTTATACCAATCATAAAACATGGTTTTGACAAATGAACTACTTTATGACCATCGAGATGGTAGTTCATACGTATGCATACGTAAATTTCCATTTTTAAAAATCATTATATAAATAAGGAAAGTATAATTTTATCTTTATATAAAGATAAAAATATCAAAAATACCATATTATTTTATAAAATATACTCATATATATCATTTATATTATTTTTTGATGAAAAAAATAATCACATTACTTTGTAGAGGCGGTAGTCCACAGGTACGCATGAATGATGTTATCATTTTTAGTGAGTGGAAAGGAAAGAAAGAAAATGAAATATTATCTTTTAAGAATTATTAATATATCAAAAATATTAAAATTATTTAAAATTTAACACATATATTTATATATATTATCCTTATTAACTTCTATCAATAGTGTAAGTGAAAAATGAATCACATCGCTTCACGAGGATGTGGTTTGACGTTCATACGGGCAACATTATTGTATCCCCCACAGAATGGAAAGTAAAATAGAATACCTGATATAATATTTATATATGTATAATTATGTTAAAAATATTATATATATTATTTAAATCCATCATTATAATAATTCCTGAGAGGTGATGTTGAAAAATGAATTATATCGGCTCGTGAAGCGATAGTCCACCATACACACGAATCATAGTTTCATTTACAATTTTATAGAGGAGGATATAGATTTACGTTATTATGTTTATATAATAACCTCAAAATATATGGTATATATGTTTTTTATTATATCATCATAACTGAAAAATATTTTAAGGAGGCGTAAGAATAAATAAAATAAAAATGCTCAGTTAGGCATGATACCTCTTCTTCGGACAAACAACTTAGGTTAGCCCCATAATCCATCATATGATAGATTTGTATTAATTTTAATTATTATTTTATGTTTCTATGATTTAAATTAAGTTATTAGGGTAGGACTAGTGACAACCAAAATGATTTTAAGGTGTGAAGGGGAGAGGAGAGTGGTGACCTTTTATAAGTGAGGTGAGTGGAACACTTGTAATTTTTAAAAAGAAAAAGGTGTACCAAAATTTTTCACATGCCACAAGAATAGAAAATAGACCATTATTAATCCTTAGATGACATAATATTTAAATATTTCCATAAAATGTATTTTATACATGGTTATAGGTCATTGAAATCCTTATCTTTTTATTTTACCTCCCCCAATAAACCCTTTTTAACTATAACCGCTATACTTTTTTGTACAGTTTTCACTACTCATTATGAAAAACATTAACTTGAACTTATTTTATAACATAAATTAATATCATTACAAATATTTAATCTATTTTTTCAAATTCAATTAATATTAGTGGAAGAATTTAATTTAATATGAAACCCGTAGAAGTGATAAAAAATGGTTTTTCAAAAAACTATTTTTTTAAAGCATGTGATGATTTTTTATTAATATTATGACTATTAATTATAATTATATGAATTTTAATTAAATTTATAAATATATAATCTATAAATTTAATTTAAAATTTACTTTATTAGTGTTATTTAATTAATTAAAATGGAGAAACACTGTGTATTTTAAAATGGTTTTTAGAAAAATATATTCATAAACCTAAAAACAATTGTACAAAAATATAATAAAAAGGTTGATTAAAATATAATTAATTGAAATAATTATTAAAAAATAATACTTATGTAACTTTGAATTATATTAAAAACATAATGGTTTAATTAATGTACACATTTTATTAAAAAGAAATTACATTTTTACAAAAAATAGTATTTTTCAATATTCAAAGAAAATTCAATATTTTATAAAAATTAAAAATAAAACATCTCTATTTTACTTTTCATATGATTATTTAATAAATTAAATTAATTTTAAAAAATAAAAATTATATGATTTAGAAATTAAAATTTTAAATAAAAAACTTATAATAAAAGAGTTTACTAAAAACTATTTTCTTATTGATTTAAAAATTAATCAACAATTATATAATAAATATAAATATTTAATTAAAAAATATGAATTTTTTTCTATCATTACCTATGTTGTTACATAATGATTCAAAGACCCAATAATGAAATGATACATAATTTTATATGAATTATAAACATTGAGTGATTCAAGAGTAGGATATGTCTAGATTTATTATATAACAAATGAACTAATCCATTGAGTTTAAAATACTAAATATAATAGTTTATGATTATGATGAATTTTATTAAATACATATTGTTGAATAATTAAAAAAATCATTTTAATATAAATCCAATTACTCACTCATTGGTTATGATACCACTATTAAGGTTTTAGATATCTTATATTCCAATAATAAATTTAAATTAAAAAACTCACTTAAGTCACAGCAGCTCCAGAATCTCTTTTAAGCTACTATAGAGGAGGCAGTCCGTCTTATCTAGACATGAAGAAACAAATTTAGACCTTAGTCACAGTGCCTTTAGTTTGGTGCTATTCTTGTAGGGATTTTCACAGTGGTCTGAGAGGTGGAAACAACGAGACGTGTGTTTTGCCCAAACATTATTCATGATTTATGAGTTCTTAATCAGATTGGGGTAAAAGGAAACTTTCATCCTCCATGTGGAACAATTAAAGTCATTTAGAAGGCCCCTTTTCTTGGGTGGATTAAAATCAACTCTGATGGTTCTTCAAGGGGCAATATTGGTCCCTCTGCCTTTGGTGGTGTCTTGAGGGACAATCAGAGAAGTGTTCTTGGGTGCATCTATGGATCACGTAGTATGGATTCTTCTCTTGAAGAGGAAATGTTTGGGTTTATTTTGGAGGTGGAGCAAGCGGGATGGTGGGGATGGAACAAGATTTGGATTGAATGTGACTCCACTGCGGTAGTTTTTTCTATCTGAACTGGGGCTTTGAATCTTTCTTGGAACCTCAGTAATCGCTGGACTAGAAGTCTGAAATCTCTCTATTCAAGATACCACATTGTTACTCATGCATATAGAGAGGAAAATGTGTTGGTGGATGGTCTTTATAACAAATTTTTTAATGGTAATGATTTTCATTGGGTTGATCATGTGCTATATGATCTCCTTCCGTTTTACGAAGTATTTTTGTAAATCTTCTACTTTCAGACTTGTGTAAGTTTTTTGCTAATAATGGATCTTGCTTTTCTGGGAATGGTCTCAGTTTTCCTTAAAAAAATTCACTTAATATCCATCCAATGTGAATATGGATAATAATAATGAAATTAAATGACAAGTTATAGAACACTATTTTTTTCTTATTCTTTTTGTTTTTGAACACTAACAGAACTGGTAAAATTATTTTTCACACCGCTTGTAATCTATAATTTTCCAGAATTTTGATCTCATATAAAGAATATCATCATCCCTATATTTCATTAAAAAGTCATGAAGTAATATGTAGAGGGATAAATAATGTTTCTGTTGGGTATTTATCAATCTAACTGGTACTTCATGTTATGATTCTCAATTTTGTAAATTGAGTAAATTTAGCATCACTGAGTTGAACATCATTTTTAATTATAAAACTAAATAAAAATAATTTATTATTATTATTAATAATATATTAATTTTTATTATGATTAATTTTATATTGCATTAATGTTATAATAAACTCACTAACTTTTAAATTAATAATATACTGTCTGCCTTCCGAATCTGTTCTTTTAGACACCAATTCTCTAAGAAGATTATATATAATTTTCTCAACCATTTTCTCACATTTAATATTAGTCTCTATGAAATATTATAAGATTTTTCCAACTATCATAATTCATAAATAAATTTAAGCGACAGGTTCTCATAGTAGAACATCTAAACCATGATATTCATCACCTATCATATCTCTTCTTATTCCCAAAAAAAATTTTGTTCCAAAATGAGTAATATCCTATTTATTTAAAACATAATTATCTATATTACAGTAATAAATCCAATTATTTATGTTTTTTTGGTATTTCACACAGTAAATTATTTTGAAAATGTAATTTATCTAAATATTCACTCTCTCATTAGGATTTAAATTATTAATAATTAACTCTATAAGTTTAAATTATCTCTATTAAAACATATCGTTATGAGCATCAATGTAGATAATTAAAATCCAAATTTTATCTCTCTAATTCCCATAATTTTTATTATTGGAAATTAGATCACAGGTCTAATTTAAATCTTCAATATTTATTGCAATAATATTATCATCTATAAGTCATTTTATGTACTATTTTAACCACATGATATTTTAATATATATTATCCTTTAATTAATATTTTTTTTAATAGTGCATTTCACATGAAAATCCACACTAAAATGAAAAAACATGGATATATTTTTAATATTATATATGATGATTAATGCATATCCATTAAATTAAATAGTATAAATTGAATTGAGAATATCAAAAAACAAATAAATAAAGTGATAAGAAATGAAATCTGAAATTAGAATTATTCCTTATGAAGCCCATTTGATTGAACTCAAAAGGGTGTAAATTTATTAAGGTTTTCCTTAGAATAAGACGGAGATAAACTCAAGAAATTAGGGTTTGAGAAAAATATATATGTAATAAGTTCAATCTCATGGATATTTAAAATAGTTTATTGTAGGGATCCTCTTTCATATGGGAAGATCAGTAAGGGTGTTTCTAAAGACATAATCAGAAGAATCACATGACACATATATAACTAGAAGAATAATTTTATCTATTTTGGGGGTAGGATAATACTAGTTAACACTATTCTCATGTAAATTCCCATGAGGATCTTCTCATTCATCAAGGCACCCAAGGGAACCATCAGGGAAATTGAGAAAACTATGATGAGGTTCATTTGAGATGCTAATGATGGGGGTAAATGACATTGGGAATCCTGGATGAGAATTGATATGTTGATTGAGGAATGGGTTATTAATTTAAGAAATGTTTTGGAAGTAATGAGGATCATGAATGTAAGATTATCTTTGGACTTCATTAAAGAGAATTCCTTATTATCCAGTTTTATGAGGAATGGGTATGGGGAGGATTGGAGATGGTGGTCAGACCATACTAAAAGGATATCTGGCCATTCATGTTGAACGATCGTCCTGATATTGATACTTAATAAAGAAAGTGTGATGGGTTGTGGGTCGTAATGATATTGGTTACTAAAAGGACAATTTAGTTGTTAAGACTCTATACTTCCTAAGGTTACCAGTTATAGAAATCCCTTTTTTCATAATCTAATCAGTATCTTAACCTTTTCAATAGAATTCCCAATAAGGATGAAAAGGGAATGTATAATATTATTACTCTGATAAAGGATCATAACTCTTGCATTTTCTTAGATTCTATGTTCTGAGGTTTCAGTGGATGGGATTATTATTTAATGTTACATGTAGACAATGATAATGATGAGTGGGTGGGAAATATTTGGTACAAGGAGATACCATTGTAGAATTATTATATAGTCTAATGCTTTAGGTATATGACTACTCCCACTGATGATAATGTGTAATGAAATTTTATTTTTATGGCCTCCCAATGTCTAATTTTTGAGTATCTTGGATTGGAAATAGTTTTTAGCTTTTACTTTAAAGGGGACTAGTCTATAAAAACATGGGAGTTAATTGTAAGGTGCATGGTGATATTGTTATGTGGTGATTTGTTAATGGATTTTCTTATAACATAATTTTAGTATAAATAATAGAATAAGAAGGAGATTAAAATTTTGTGCATGGTGTGAAAAAATATGTTTTTGATCCTCTAGAACTCTCAGAAAAAATAAATAAAATCTAGTTGTTTTTCTCTCTTTTTAATTCTAGTTCTTGTGAGATCGCTTATGGTAGAAATATTGGTTCTTATTCATTTTGGTGGGGTCTTCTATCTCTATAAGAGGGTTTATTGAAAGGCTGGAGAGCCTCTTAGAGGAAAATGTAGGGTCGATCAAGGATGGTGGGTGAAACGGATCCATCCCACTAATGATCTACATATAAACATTCATGTCTCCTTCATGATGGTAGAGATGAGATAGGGTGGATTTGCACAATGAGAAAGAGGATTAGTGTTTTTTGGATTTATCACATTATATGTATTGTGTAATTCAATTTGGGTGGATATCCATTCAATGTTGAGTGGCCTTTCATTATATAGACTCCACAACACCAAAATTTCCATGGTGGAGACTAATTGTGAGGTCAAAAATGTAATATTTGGGATAATACAATCACCCCATGTGATATTTCCAACTTGATCCAGAAGATCAATATGATCATTGACTGATAAATTTATGTGTTCCACACTTAGTTGGAAGGAAACTTTATAGTTGACATCTTTCCTCACTAAGGGCGTTCCAGTGAAAACACCATATTATATCATTATACTAGGTATTTTCCACACGATTGTATTATAATTTTATAGGGAAATGCACATGGTCTCTACTATTTTCACTTCCCCTAAGTCACAGGCATGTTTATATTGGAATAAAATGGAATTTTTTATGTCATAGTTAGTATACCAAAATTCATTTTTATATAAAAGCTGTTTTCAATACATTTTGTGTTTTTAAGTGAAAATAAAATTTACAATTTTTTGGATGGGAGTTTTAAAAAATTCACAATATTTAAGGATTTATCCTCACTATATTATCTAAAAATCGATTTTTGAGCAATTTCTAAAAAGGATGATTTTTAGTCGAAAAATATGGGGTTTATGAAAATTATACTAACCTTGATTTTATCACTATGTAAGCATAACCTATAATATTTAAAAACCATTAAATCAGTAAAATATGAAATTGAGGAATATAATTATACATTTTTAAATATACTTTGTGCATAATAAATCTATTCCAATATTTTTTTTGACTAAATCATAATGTTACTTTAATATAAAAATATATTATTTTATTCTCTTTAAATATAGTATTTTTAACTCAATGATTAGTTTTGGATTTATTTTTATGCGTAATAATTTTTATTAAATTTATAATATATAATTTTATGTCTTAATAATAAGTAATCATGATAAATTTATCATTTATGAATTTAAAATCTTAGTAATGTTATCTATCATAAAAATACTTTTACACATTTGAGTTTTTTTATTAAAAATTTACATTTTATACTAATAGAAATTTAATTTTATAAAAAAAATTCAAATTTGAAATTTTATGAAAAAAATTAGGTAATTAGATCAATTTTAATTTTTTTCCCTTTAGAATTAATTAACATGGTTAAAAATTAGTTACCCTGATAAAGAGTAAAAATGGTAAAAAAGTATTTTACAAAATAGAAAGGAAAAACTTTTAATAACATGACATAAAATTTATTTTTCATGGTTTTCTCGACCAAAAATCATCTAATTTAATCATTTTTTCCATTTTTTAATCCATTTACCATTTAATAGTGATGTCAAATTACTGAAATTCAAGGGATATTTCCAAAACTACACTCATCTTCACTTATAAAAAATTAAATTTTCTCAAATACAAGGCTAATATATCCTTAGAATTTTTCTTAAATAATCATTCATTTTACTATTCAAAGAATATAAAATAAGTAAAATAATATCCTCATCACTCATAGTTATCCTAGCTCTTTAATATCAAGGAGACATCCAAGGAAAAATCAAGTATCCAATGTAAGTATTATCTCTTTCTTATGTTTTTCATCTTAGTATTACTCTACAAAATATATTATCACCATAAAAACTTGATTAATTCAGTATCATTATTATACTGATATGTTTTAATATTAATTTTACAACCCTGATTTATTCACTTATATCAATATATAAAAACAATGAAACGTTAATCGTGCGTGTGTGAGGATTGTCTTCTCTATAAAGAATCATTTTTCTATTTTTCTTCCAGTTTCCATTTTTTTAGAAAAATACTCAAATCTGAATGAACATTTAAAAAAACAAAATAATAACATTATATTTGTATTATAATGATATTATTTATATATTAAATCCTCATTAACCATACTCACCAACTGAGATAATGTGTGTTCAAGTGTGGGTTGATTTATCCTCCTAAATGAAAATTACTCTATAATCCGATCATGGATGACTATGAGGAACTAAATATAGATATTATTATAGTTTAATATTTTTATTATTATTTTATGGTTTTTATAAATTTATATATTGCATATAATTTATTATTAATAAATCCGCTTCGATCACCAAAATTATCGAAACAAGCCATTATCAATTTAGTTCCCACATAACGTAACCAAAACTCATATACAATGAAATAATAAAATTTTAAATCAACATAAGTTATATATTACATAATATCAAATGATATATTAATAATGAAATTTTTATCAAATGATGAGAAATGATATCAATAATATTAATCATACTCAAAAAAGATAAAGTTATTAACTCCCAAACATCATAATAATTATAACTAATTAATAATTTCAGGATAAAAAATATAATATGGATTATAAAATGGTAATATTTAAGATGAAGGTTCTATATCATGATATTAATATTTTTTACATGAGTTTAGAGTATGAAAAACTATGAAAGGAAACTAGGTAATGGTTTTTCATCTCAACTATACTTCTTTTAGACATGTTTAATTTTATGGCCCAATTTATTTTTTCTATGATGTATATTTATAAAAAGATTTTATTTTTCGATAATTAATAATTTAATTAATGGGATTTACATAACCCTATGATTTTCAAGCTTCTAATGTTTTTTGATTCATA
The DNA here is from genome assembly GCA_963277665.1 of Viscum album. Classification (NCBI taxonomy): domain Eukaryota; kingdom Viridiplantae; phylum Streptophyta; class Magnoliopsida; order Santalales; family Viscaceae; genus Viscum; species Viscum album. The sequence goes on along the minus strand of OY728134.1, from coordinate 594,067,924 downwards.
AATTACTAAATTCTTAAGTGTTTTTTGTAACTCAATTATATTATTTGGGTCATAATAACTCTTCTTTAACTATTATATTTAAGGATTGATATATTTTAACCTATGACAATGTAATTTTGTATCCCTGCATTATTCAATAAATAAATTATGTTTCACACCATAGTATTCTTCCTTGATGATTCAATCATTTTCCTAAAATTTATTTTTTATTAAGAATAAATCACATTTCCTTAAAAGTATTTTCCTTATATATCTATATTTTTACATCCAATCACTATTATACATTATATTATGGGAAAAAGTCTTATTTTCAATTACAATGATCGTTTTACCCCATTATTTATCTCAAAACAAAATTATTAACATCTTTTTAATGATGTGGGTTTTAAATAAGGTTATTTCAAAATGATCAAGTGGTTTTTCTGTCCTTTCAAAATAACAATTTTATCATCCACTCAAAATTTTATTTTGATAAATTTTATGAAATTTTAGAGGTTCCATTATTAAATATTATTTTTAAAAGTTAAAATTTTCACATTATTTTCACTTACCTTTTTTAAAAACATTATTTAATTTGCATGTCTCCATTTGTAAAGATTCTTATATAAGTAAATATTTTTAAAGTATTTTCACTAGTCATTTATAAAAAATGTATGTATTTTAAATGAAGTGTTATTAGTAACACTTTATAACATGGTTTTCACATGTATTCTATTTCCCTTCATAAAATTGATTATAAAATTAATATTCACTTCAATTTTTTAAAATGTTTTGTGTTATATTGTCACATATAATTACCCTCCAAGGGTTATATTTCTTGAGTGATGTTTTAATTACCATAAATATCTTATTATGTTATTATTAAAATTTAAAAATGTTATTTTTTAATATATTATGACTTATAAAGTTCATGTATTTGATGTTTTTTAAAGGTTAAGAAAATCATTAATTTTTCATGGGATAATTAATATATGATTATGTTTTTTTATGTAGAACCCATATATAAGAATGATGAAGAGTGGGTATTAAATCCCCATAAAATTCATCGGTTTATGCTTATATGGAATGATATAGTCATGAATGGAAATCATGAGTTTATTCACACAAGTGTGGGCATGATGTGTTTGCTCACAATTTCAGGAGGGGATATAATGAGTTTGTTCGCATAATCATGAGCATAATGATTTTTCTCACACTAGTTTTCATATGTGTAAGGTTATGATACATATTTATTTTTTTGTACTAATATGTAAAACAATTCTTGATTTATTTCATTTCCATGAAATTCTATGTTTTCATAATAATGTCTTTTTATTAAGTATTCTACACTTTTATGACATGACCTCATGTTATATGACTATTGAGATGTGTTTTGAGCCAGTTCATGTCTTTTATACTTACTTAATGATATTTTTAAGATTTTATGTGACTCAAAAATGTTTAATGATTCTCATTTATGGTATTTTGATAATTTATTATGATATTATTCCCCCTCATATTTTTTCATGTTATGATATGTTTTTCTATTATTGAGAATCTAATCACACCCCTTTCTTCTATTTCCAATCCTTATGTTATAAATATTATTATATTATATGATATATTTGGAAAAAGGTCTAGAGGGTCAAGACTATTTAGAAATGTTTACAAGTTTAATAAAATACTATATTTATGTAGATAATTTCAAATACATGAAACCATTGAATCTATGGATTTTGTAAATGTTTTTTATATGTATTATTATAATAATAAGATTAATTTATTATTTTAGTCATGTTTTTTCAGGGATGATATAGTTAGTATCATAAAAGCGTTTAGTTTTTTTAGATTAGTTTAGTTATTTTATAGATTATTTTACTGTGGTTATTTTTTAGGATTAGTTATGTTACCTTTAGTATTAGGGTTAGATAACCTTTATATATACCCTATAGTAGAGTATAAGTATATGATGATATCCTATAATTTTTTAAAAGTCATGAGTATTTGGTTTTACCCCGAAATAAATCCCTATCTATATACTAAAATTGGATATAGGAACTAAAAATGATGTACCCCGGGGTAATAACCCTAAAAAGGGCATGTTGGGTATAAACTCAATCGTCACCAATTTCAAGACAAAGTGTCATAATACCCACCTTGTTTGAAAATACTTGGGGATATGATTTTTTTATCATATTCTCTTTCCAAACTACTATGATGTAATTATTTCCTAGTTAATTTGAAGATAATATGGTAACCCACTATAGTGTAAGCTAGGTCAAACTAAGATTGACATAGGTGGAACTAAAGGAATAATGTGGAAATGTGTAAATATAAGAGAATGTGAAATTTTTTGGGTGAATTCTTTTTAATTATTATGACAATATCCTTATATTGTAAATGATTCATCACTCATGTCAACCCTTTCAGATTTAGTAGTGGTTGTAACTTGATGGATCCATGGTTGTGAGGGATAATGTAGAGATTACCTCAATGAAAATCCCATTGGAATAAGAGATTTAATGAGAAACTATATGATTTGGCCAAAAATATCATGTAATTTGATTAACAGTGAGTACATAGTTGAAGTCCCAAAAACACTAAAGAAAATAAATATAAAGTATCAAGAAAGATCATATGATGAAGATGATGAAGGAAAAAATGCTCAATTTAATATATGTTAAAAATGTTTGAATAATCACCAATGGAATTTACTCAAGGGATTATAAGATACCTTATTTTTTGAAGAGAGACTCTTTGATTATAAACCTTTCAGAGGAAAATGATGAGGCCAATTAGCATGACGGGAGTATAAAAGATGAATCCAAAGGCACAACTATCGATCTAATGCCTTTTGTTTGGAAACATTGGACATTACCATGTTAGTGACATAAATCTAAGGAGGATATGATTGATTGATTTGAAAATCCACCAAAACCAAGGGAATATGGTGGATCTTTTAAAATTATTTTTAATGAGGTATATTCTAAATAGGATATTAATGATTTATTTAAAAATCCACCACAACTATGGGAATATAGTGGATCTTGTTAAATTATTTTTGATGAGGTATATTATAATAAAAAAATAATCTAATTTTGAATTGTGAATATCATATCTTTATTCTATCCTCTATATGTTTACCAAATTAGTTTCTAATTATACCACCCTACTATTATTTTAAATAAAATATCTGGTTTTATTATGATTTATTTTCAGAATTGTTGTTTATATGAGTATTTATCTTAGTATGGGTACTTTAGATGGATTTGAGGTAGTGGATTGACTATTTCAACATAGACTCTATATTGAATTATCATAGTTAGAATACCTATAATATCATCAATATTAAAAATGGATGGGGTGGAAAAAGAAACCCACAACCACTGTCAAGAGATCATAACATCACTACAGTATTAGATGATACCAACAAATCATCTTTATCATCATCTATCAATGCACCATGACCACATGTAGTCCAATATGTATCTAGAGGAGTTGAAATTACCGTAAAAAAGGTGGATGTAGAGAATAATACCAATCCATCACCAATACACTATATGACATGGAGGTCCTATGAAAAAAGAGGTCACCTGGTGATATTGGGGATAGTAGAAGCACAAGAATCAACTCTGATGGCTTAGAATATGTGAGCCCAACATTTATGGGAAATATTTTAAGTTTTGGAAGGAACTATTTGGAAACATGAAATGCCACTAGGAGTAGATGTGGGGAGGCTTACATCCCCCTCCAACCATTATTTTACAGGGCATTTCAGAGTGGGGTGTATGAGGACTAGTGAAAGAAGAAATAGAAGAGATGGTTGGTAATTAATTGAAGTTGGAAACATATGTGATAGATAAGATAGAGAGGGCATAGGAAAATGTATTGTACACTAATACTATAGAAAGGTTTTATAGGGTTAATATTGTGGATCTTGATGAGACTTATAAATAGAAGGAGAATTATTCATTGGCTTAATCATTTGACCTCAAATTACCCAGGTGCATGCTGAAAACCCATGGGATACAATATATATGTGTGTTTAGTTTATCTATTTTAAAAATATGGAATAAAATTTATTTCATTATACAAATTTTGGATAATTTTTATATATAATTAAGAATTATAAACTGAAATAAAATAAAATATGTATTAACACTAAACCGTGAAAGGAAACCAACTCAAATTATATGGAGGAAAAATAATATTAGGATTATGATTATTATCATTTAGTAGATGTGATTGATACCCCATTATAAAATTAAATCTCTCATCATATTATAAATACACTAAACCAACCTTTTTAGTATGTAATAATAAACATTGAGATAATGAAATTTATTTAAGGGGGACAATGAAACGACATGGGATTTCACTATATATTATCCGAAAAAAAATATTTCATTAATTTCATGTTTCAAACATAAGAAAACTACAATGAAAAAATTGATACATTTTTAATAATAAATATGGTAGTTAAAACTTATCTATTAATTAGTCTCTATAAATTGAAGTAATTATATCAAAAAACCAATAAATAAATTAAGGGGAAATAGAAACTATAAGAATAATTTTTCCTTATAAAACACATTTTTTAGAACTCATGAGGGATTTATTTGTTCTTGTTTTTCACCATGACTAATCCCAAGCTGAACATGAATAATTTTGGTTTGGGAAATATCATATAAAAGAGAAGTTCAAGCTCATGGAAATTTCCAATTGATCCATGTTAGCCGAACCACATGCTAAAATAGTAACTAGATATTATCTAATGCTTGTATCATATATGGATATCATAAGGCGTTATGTATGTATAAATTATTATTATATAAAAATGTAATTCAATATTTATATGTATAGATATATCATGAATTTTTATATTTTTTTACAGAAATTTCTTTTATAAATTAAATTTATTCTTAAAAAATAATTTTTTAAAAAATAAAGTTTTATTTAAAGAAAAAATACTTTAATTTAATAATAACAAGATGTATTAACACTAGATTAATTATTAATTTATAAAAAATTGTTACAACATCAATTTTTTATAAGAAACTATTTTGGGAATATTTTAATTTTTTTAGTTAAACCTAAAATTTATTAATTTTGGGATGTAAATTTTAAAAAGAAATTAATATTATTTTTGTATTTATCATTGTTATTTTATCTTAAGATTAATTTTTGACTATTTTCTAAAATAGTGGATTTTTAGTTGAAAAAATGCATGATTTATCAAAATTATAATTTCCATTTTTTTATCATTTTGTGAGAATAAACTGGAAGATTTAGAAACCATTAAATTTATAAAATATCAAATTAAGGAATAATAATATGAATTTTTAATTATTATTTTTTTGCACAAAAAACCTATGCCAAACATTTTTATAACTAAATAAAAATGTGAGTTTAATATAAAGGAAGCTCTTTTTGGTCTTATCTTTAAGAAAGTAATTTAAAGGTGAGGTTGAGTATTTATTTAATTTTAATCCTCATACATTTAATTATATTTATATATTGAAAAATATATAACCAAGATATCTTTATCCTATATATAAATATATAATATTAATAATTTTATTTTTTAAGAAAATGGTTTTACGCATTTAAGTATTTTTATTTTAAAATTAATTTTTCTTAACTATGGAAATTTTATTTGAAAAAATGGTTTTAAAAATTTTAAATATATTTTTTATATTAATTAATCAAGTAAATTTTGGTTCTATCCATTAAAATTAATTATTAACGTTAAAAATTAGTTACTAAGGGAAAATGTAAAAATGGAAAAAAAATATTTTACTAACGGAGGAAGAAAAAAACATGTTACAAATATGTTTCCAACTGGATGGTTGAGGTTTGTATCAACCCAAACTCACCACATTGTCTCATTAATCATTATTTATTCCCTTAACCCTTTAATAGTGAAATTGAATTATTGCAATTCAATAGGTATTTCCAAAACAACCCTTCTATTCCCCAATAAAAGGTAATACTTTCTCCACTTAAAGACTCACATATCATTCAAATTAATACATGAAAATATTAAATTTTAATCTAACTAAATCCCTATATCATTAACATAGTCCTCAAGTCACTCATAGTTTTCCTAATCCCTTTAATTTCAAGGAGAATTCAGATGAAGAACCAAGTCTCCAATATAAGTATTTTCTCCTTATTATGCTTTTCTTCATAATCCTACTCTTCCAAATATATTATCACTATAATAACATATTGACTTAAGTATAAATATTATTCTCATATGTTATTATATTAATGATAAATCCATTATTTATTCACTTCTATCCGAATATAAAAATAAAAGAATGTTAATCATGCGTGTGCGGACAACCGCCTCCACGAACAATCATTTTTCTTCTTCTAGATTGTTTTAATTAAAAAAATCATAAAATACTGACCACTATCATAAAAACATAAAACTTATATAAATATTATTCAGGTGTAAGGACATTATGTCAAAATAAACACCTCTTTATCAATACTCACCAATCGAGTTAAGGTGTGTTCATGTTTAGGTCGGTCTAACCAACTAGACGAATGATGTTTTAAAGTTATATCATGGATAAATATTAGAAACTTAATAATGATATTATGTAGGTTAATAAGAAAATAATGATTTTTTATGTTTTTTTAAATGTTATATATAGTATATAATTTATTATTAACAAATCACCTACGATCATCAAAATTACCAAAATAAGTTGTTATCGATTCAGTTTTCATATAACGTAAACAAACACATGTGGAATGGAATTATAACATTTTAAAACAACATAAATTATATATTAATGAATCATAAATTTTATATAAATAATTAACCTTTTATCAAATGATGGGTAATTATATTCAAATTATTAAACATGTGCGAAATAAAGAAAGTTATTATGAACCGATGATCATAATATGCTCTAAATAATTAATATAATCATGAAAAAAAATAATTAGGATTCTAAAATATTAAAATTTAGGATTAATTTTTTTTAAATGATATTAGGTCGGTTTTTTACATTAGGATAGTTTCTAATCAAATAAGAAATGAATCAAGGTAAAATATTTTCTTCTTAACTTATCTTCATTGAGAAATGTTTTAATATTATGAAACAATTTCTTATTTATATGGTGTATATACTTACCAATAACGTATTATATAATAATTCATAATTTAATTCATCTTATTTACATATAAATATGGGTTTAAATCATCCAATAATATATTTAGAAATTACTAAAGTCGTAAGGGGTTCTCAGGACTCAATTATCATTCATGGGTCATAATAACTCTTCTATGAATATTATCTTTCAAGATTGATCTATTCTAACCTATGATGAAGTTATTTTGTATTTTAATTTATTATAGGGAAATAATGTTTCACACCAATTTATTATTCCCTAATCATTTTCTCAATTCATTAAAATTTATTTTTGGTAAGAATAATTCTATTTTTTTAAATAGATTTTCCCTCTATATATATGTTTTCACTTCCCACTAGTGTTCTCCTTTCTCTTATGAAAATGAATATCGTTTTTATCTTCAATGATCCTTTTCCCAAATTTATTCAGTTTAAAACAGTGTTTTCATCATCCTCTTAATGATGTGGGTCTGCAATAAGGTTATTTCTAAATGTTCAAAATGATTTCCCATCCTTTCAAAATAAATGTTTTATATTACAAACTATATTTTAATTTTTAAAATTTTCCTCCTTTTCAAGGTTCAATTATTGTGGATTATTTCTATAATTAAAAACTTTTCAAATTATTTTCACTTCCATTTATTAAAGAAATTATTTTTTTTTCATGTCTCTATTAATAAAGATTCATTTAGAAGTATATGTTTTCAAATTATTTTCACATACCATTAATGATTAATTTATTTATTTAAGGGAACTTTTATTAGATTGTCTTTATAATAAGTTTCATGAACGTGTTCTTATTCCATTCAAAAAACTATTTTTGAAAATAATTTATTATTCAATGTTTTAAAAGGTTTTTTGTTGTGTTTTCACATTTATTTACCCTCAAAGGGTTTTTTCAAGAAGTGATGTTTTGATCACAATGTATATATTATTAAGATATAATTTTTTTGTAAAAAAATATTTTTTAATAATATGTGATTTATTATGTTCTTATATGTGATGTTTTTTGAAATTTTAGAAAACCCATTCTTTTTCTATGTGTTATTTAATTTGTGAAGATAATTATTTTTAAGTGTCACATATATTTATGGATGAGGAAATGTGGGTTAATATAACTTCTTACAATGATTTTTTAATCTTATATTCATTATGATAGTTTGGCATAGACATTATGAGTTTTTTCACACATAAAAGGGAATGATGGGTTTACCCGCATTTTGAGGTGTAGACATAATGAGTTTGTTCAAATATGTATTAGCATAATGTGTTTTCTCAAAAAAAATTCTCAATTCATATGGTTGTTCCACAAATCCATGTAGTTCATCAAGTTATAATAAATTTTGAAATATGCATTTCATTTACATAAAATTCATTGTTTTCAAGATTATGTATTATTTTTATGCATTTCACTCTTTATGTAATGATCACATGTTATATAACTATTGAGATGTATTTAGACCTAGTTCATATATTTTATACTTCTTGAATGATATTTTTAACATCTAATATGACTCTGAATTTTTTTATTATTATCATTTTACATTTTTTGATCAGATATTATGATATTTATGTCTCCCTGATGTTTTATATCATGTTATTATATGTTTCCCCCTTACTAAGTTTCTGAGAATACCCCTTTATTGTGTTTTTGATACTCATGTTATGAATATGGTTATTTAATGTGATATATATATAAAAGGGTCTATAGGATCATGACTATGGATAATATTTTTCAAATATAATAAAATAAGATGTTTATGTAGTAAATTTAAATTACCTTAAAACTTTTCATCTATTGGTTATGGGATTGTTTATGATAAGTATTTTTTAAATAAAATGATTAATATATTATATAAGTCATGTATATCATGGGTTTCTATAACTATAGAATTCTAAAATGAAAATATAAGGATATTCTCTATTACAAAATGATATATTTTTAAAGAAACATTAAGAGGGGTAAATTGAAGAATTAAATATTATTCTTGTATAAAACCCTATAAAATAATATAATTTAGAATTATATGTTATAGATATCCTAAAAATGAAAGATAAAATTTAAATGAAAAATTATAATAATATAGTGGAATAAAAAAGGCTACTGAGAATTTAATACCCAAACTGTAATATAAAAAAAAATAGATTTAAAATGGTGATATTATTGGGGAAAAAGTAAATAATTAATGAATAAAATAGAACGATTTCTATATGAGTAATACCTAAAACTTATATGATGAATATCGATGTTCGAAACCAAAGATCTTATTTAACATTGACCCAATATGGTAAGAGTATATAGACCAGATTAGAAACAAAATTTTATAAGAAATAAATTCTTTGATCATAAGTATCACTAGTGAGATTTCCTCATCCCCATAACATTATTGATAAATTTGATCCGAAAAACCGAGTCCTTCCACTAGTACATCTTCAAAAAAAATTAGTCGAAAGAAAACTATTATATGATTTGTGTTCCTTTACAATGAAAAAAATACAAAAGATTCAAAAAATAGATGAACACAAAATAAAATAAAATAAAATATTACAGAATCATAAATTTTTTGATCAGTAGTTCTTATAAATCATGAGATTTATCCATTATTAATAAGTTGGTAGAAATTTTATTATTGTAATTGTTTCTCTATAAATATCATATACCAACTATACTTGAACATCTCACCAATATTTTTTGGATTAATCATGAAATCAAAATTTATTTTGGAATCTATTAAAATTAAACTATCTATTTAACATCAATTAGAATAGCTTCATATATTTCTAGATTTGTAATATTAATTTAAAATATATTGATAGTTTAGTAAGAAATAAAATTAGAGTGAGTAAAATTAAACTATCTAGATTTACTTTTAGATATTATTCACTAAAATAAACATAATCTAAAACGTTTTTAATCCAATGTTAGCAAATTGTGTTTTTTTAAAACAAAGTATATGGAAGATGTCACTGAGAATAATGAATCGACATAAAGTTGTTATTGAAACTTATAAAATGAGGAAGATAATAAAAAATTCATCATCACAAATAATCAATTCCCTGCCTTATAGGTTTTCATAATTAGGGTTTTCAACATTAGTACCAAATGGCCTACTCTTTTTATAAATGAGGTTTCCTCTTAAATGTTTTTATTTAGAGGAATAAAAATATGCATTCATGAGGTGTTTTTATTTTTTATTTCTCTATACATTATTCTGTTTTATATACTAATTTTAATTAAAAATAATATTTTTTATTCTTATTCCATGTTATCCTAAATATTTATCATTTTTTTATTTAATGCATTGAAGTGGGAATTTTGATAACATGAAATTTAATTTTTTAAATATATTATATGGATCATTGGGCTAGTGGAAGATAAAAACAAGGCTATTTTTTTATTTTTTTTATGAACCATGAGGATGATTATCTACAATATGATCATTATTATTTTTTAGTTATGACAACCCTAATTGATCTTTCACCCATGGTATAACCCAATAATTTTATTTTATAGTGTTAGAATGCCTTTATCTCTTATGACATGACTATTTGTGGATGTCTTCCAAGAACTTTTCCCTATAATTTAGGATCTTAATAATTCTTTCCTCAGTACACTTATTATAAGATATGATCTAATTTGATATATATTATCATAATATCTAAGTTAAAACATTTGTTTTTGATTTCTTCCAAGTATTTTATATATTTATCTGATATTTATTATCATATATTCCCTTTCACCTAAAATATTTCTGAAAATTTTAGTTTTTTGTGATATATTTAAAATAAATTTTATATAAGTGGAGTATTGACACTATTTTTCGAGATATAATAGATTTTTGGGTATAAATATAATTTTATGAAATGACAGGATCTTGTAATTTGATGTTCCTATGTATCTTCAAGGAAATTGTCATGAAGAATTAGAAAGTGGATAGAGGGATAACAAATTTTTATTGATGATGTTATTATATATTAAATTGAAATAATATTATATAAATTATTATATCTTATTGAAAACTATTAGGTATTATGTATTATTGTTTTACCTTTTCAATACTGGGGATCACTTGTCATGTAGTGATAAGTATGAATTTGATGCTTTGATACTTTTATCAGTAAAATATATTCATTAATTTAATAATATAAGAATATTTTTATCTCATTTTTCTGAAAAATATCATTATTATAATTTATATTATCCTAGTCTAAGTCCTTTCAATGGTTCATCCAATTATATATTTTCTTGATTAATCATATAAATTGTTCACTCATTTATGTTGGGGTGTATGAAGAGAGCACTGAATGCACTGGTCCACTAAAATGAAAATATCACTCCCTTTAAATGTTGGTTGGATCAATATAAAATGAATAAAATAATATTTGAATGTTTTTCCTATAAATATTGAAATGTACATCAAGGAAGGTAGTTTATTCTCAGATTGTTGTATTAATTTAAAACATGAACATCCAACTAAAACTATTACTTGTAGACCAAAATATATGCTTTCATCATTTTTATGTGATTTGATTCTTTAATTACATTTTTAATTAATGATACTAGAGTTGTATAGTGAGGTGATTTTTTTTCTTTAAATATAATTAGGTGGATCACCAATATTATTCCCCTAAACACTTACATAAGATATGAAATTCAAATATCTAATGAAACAAAGAAAAATGATTACATCTATGCTTGAAACTGATCAAATTATGATATTGTATGTGATCATGTTTTCTTATGATAATGATATTTATGATCTCAAGTGAATATTTTTGGTTCATTTATCTATCATTGAAACATGAACCAAAATGTGTGAATTTTTACTATTAAAATAGTAGGGTATCTTTATTTGGTATTTAGGGGTTTCAAAAATGTATAGATTCCATATTAAGCATCTTAAGAAGGTTTTTACTTATTTTTATAGAGAAATTTTTCATAGATAAAATTTTTTTCCTATAAATATGATATATGTGACTCTTCATAGTCTGAATAATCTAATAAAATATTATTTCTTGGATCATGGGTATTTCATATAGGGTTTTGAAATAAGATTAATGTGGATCATTATATATATTTTCATTATTTTGGAAAAATATTTTTATGTATTTTTAGGGTTAAATGAAATTTTCTATGATGTGAGTAATTAAATTTGGATCATGTTATTTATTAGAGGGATTATTTATAACACATGTGATGATTTGTTTTCAAAAAATCAATTTCCCTTTCATCCATGTAATCTAAGGAGCTAATTATGGTTTAAGAAATAATTTTATTTAATTTTTATTTGAGTTCAATCAATTTTCCAAAATGAAAAAAACTTGTTTTTTAATGAATATGTGAACTTCCCTTCATCATATTCTTTCACGTATGTTTTAATGAACATTTGATTGTGAATTTAGTTATAATTGTATTGTCATTTTTTATAAATGTTTATGAACATTGACAGTATATCAAAAATAATTAGATAGACCATATAATATACCTCTTCATGAATTTATAAAATTTCTAGCGAATCCACCAAGAGAAAAATTAGAAAAATATTAAAATAAAATATTATATAAATTTATGCCAGGATAGAAGAAAAAATATCCATGTTTATAGTTCTTGTTTGATCAATCCATCCTTTGAAACAAATTCAGTTGGTAGAAAACATTCTTGGAATTCATATTTGATTTCTAGTTTACCGCATAGTAGAAATTTTTGATTGAGGGACCTACTTAGTGAATTTGGACTCACTTAAGTGCTTTTGATTTCTATTTAAATGTGGTGTGTTGTTAAAATTGATTTTTTTTCAGACCCTGTCAACAAAGTCTTTTCACTTAATGGATTTATTTGGATATATTTTTTTAGGTATAGGGCCTACATGAATTTTACTGAAATTTTGGAGTGACGTTGATGGATTGGGTTTTCATGATCAAATAGTGGGATTTAGGGGGGTATAGTGGTTTGGGTATCATTTAAATTTATTAGAACGACTAATAGAAATATGGATAAAATGAGTTTATTCATTTAGGAATCATGATGAGAACCGGGTGTGAAATAGATTGAATGAAAAAAAACTTCCACATATAGGAAAAAACCTGTATAATCAGATACCCAACCCATCAAAATATAGTTCAAATGATCAATTACAATAATTGATACTATGTGTAGAGCTCGAGAAAACATGTTATTATACAAAATGAGACTTTAATGAAACTATTTAGTGCATCATGTGTGTGATTCCCCAAACCCACACCCCTAGATCCAGTATCATAAAAAACATTACATATTGGAAATAATACCAACTATAGATTTTGAGACATGATAATGAAATAGTTACATGACTTAAAATAAAAATTGAATTAATATATTTCCAATATCATTTAGGTTTAGTGATTTATAAAATAAGGGAAAAAACATAAAATAAATAAAACAATTAATTTCTCAATTAATGGATATATTTTCACTATATATGAAACTATTTATTCCATAGTAAGTTTTCAATATCTTCCAAGAATTTTCTACATAGGCTATCTTATTAGATATATCATGTGTAATATCTTTCTTAAAACCCGGTGGAAATATAAGTATAAGAAGGGATGATCTTAGATGCTCAGTAAAGGAAATTGTACTACTGAGGTAATAATTATATAAATATGGCATAAATAATAAGGTAGGACTAGATAATCAAAAAATAATAATTGAATGAAACTAAAAGAATAATATAACAGAGATAATAATGGAAATAAATAGATGACATGAACATTTATAACTAGTTTCTTATCAATGAAATGAATAGTTTTAGAGAGATAATTATATACTATATCATCCTGACCTAGTTCACTCATAAGTAACTAAATATAATGGGTCACATGGCCCCAAGAATTCATCCCTATATTCCTAATGATTTCGACTAGTAGAGAGGGTCAATAATGGTATGGTGAGAAGACTTTACCATAATTTATTAAAGAAGAATCATAGTGGTATAATAATTGAATAACAACCGAAGCATAATAAATGAGAAATAATGGAAGTGAGCATATAGAAAAAGTAAACTAATATAAATAACACCCAGAGTCATAAATGAAATAATAATTTTATGTTTGTAATATATAAAAAATTGTGGAATATAACTCAATAGAGATACATGAATATAAATAATTCTATACAAGAAAAAAGGCACAAATTTATCTCTAGTATAATCGTGAGAATATGCTCATTAATCTACTCCCACTCTCCATCAAAGTACAAAAAGTCATGTGTCCAAAGATGGGTGCTTCCCCTTGTCTCTACCTACATCGATAATTTATGTATGGGTACCAATCGAAATTCTGAATATGGTATGATATAAACTTATTTGGAAACCACCAATAGTGTTTAATTCCAAACAATTAGTGAATATACATTAATTATTGTGTAAAGAATAATTTTAAAATAATTAAATGAAATACATAATAATCTTATCAGTATAGTTTCCTCATGGGTCACCCTTATGATTCAACCTACTTCAGACTAAGTCAGAATGTCTCTAAGTGTTTATTAATTATGATTTAACTATAATATAGTGTTTATAACTATGAATCATAGAGAATTTATTCCAAGATAATTGTATTTACATGGGTGATGAGAGAGTCCCATTACATTTATGACTCATCAAATGAAGTATAACCAGATTGTCATGTATGAAAATCATTGACACAATCTATGTATGTTCTTTGAATTAAAAAATTCCTCATTTAATTGATTGGAAACCTGATCCCATCCAAGGAGTTCCACAAAGGGAACCTAAGTATCACTCTTGGTATACTATAAAAACCCATCACCTTATTAGTTCATCCAAGTAACTCCACATAGGTAACTCATGTATCAATCTATGCATGGTTATATGTGAATTTCACTTTGATCTTATCCAAGCCATTTTTCATATAGAACACAATTTTTTCTCAAGGAATAAAATAATATCATTTACTTAGCAAGCCCATCCCAATAATTCATTATATGATCCAAGTATCACTCCCAACAGATCACAATTCCATTCAAAAATCATTTAGTTTGAATAACTAGTGAACTCATCTATGGTGTTCTATAAAGGAACCCAAGTGTCACCCATAGAATTTCATTTTGCTCTTTTTTAAACTCCATTTACAACATGTAGAAGGAAATATTTCAAAAGTTAATCAATTTCATAAAAAAACATTGTTAGTTAATATATCTTAATAAAACACCCAATGGGTGGTTCAAGTCATATTTTTCAACCTCCATTGGTATTATGGGGTCTCATGTGTTGAATATGTTTAGGCCTATACAAAAACATAAGGAGAAAAAAATAGAAGGTGACACATGGAAATCTTGGCAGACGGTGAAATATCACATCATATAGATGGATAAAAATTTATAGAAAACAACAATACCACCTACCATATATGGGTAGAAGACTAAACAACCATTATCAAACTTTGATTTTGTGATGGAATTGAAGAAAATGAAGAAATGGAAAAATACCCCAAAATAGGTCATATTAGATCACATAGATTTAGTATTCAATATTGGAAGGTAAATGAAGAAAATAAATAAGAGGACTCTTAGTATTTACTAGGGTATCCAACAAGATGAATTATTCTTGTATAGAGCATGAGATGTTGAAGATATACAAAATACTATATTGAAAGAGAATATGGTTCTTTCAATGTAATGGGTGGATGTGTGTTTCAGTACAGAGAATAAATATTACATTTTAGGGGGAATTGAGGGGAAATTTTAATGTAACCACTTTTTAAAGAGGTGTTCAAATTGGTCTTATGGTTAGTAGTACCATGTTCTAATCATACTGTACTATTTTCCAAGGTATAATAAACCTCCTATGTCTTGGTGTGTATTTAGATAAACTATGTACATTCCGTGGATTAAAACTGTCCAAGGGATCAACCACCTCTCATGGTTAAGCATATAGTTTAGAGAAACCATGTGCCAACTATGTAACATACACAAAAAAATTATTGTTGTTTTCTAATAGAAATATTCTTCTTGTCACATGGTTAAAATAAACATGATTCTCTATACTGGGTTACAGACCCTACAACAATTGCGTGTCTCATTCTATTTCCCCCACAAATTGGTGCTCTGGGCTCTGAACATGCCCTGGACGCTCCTAAAACCTCCATGAGTTCATTATTAATTTCCAAATAGATATAAAAATATTAAGACAAAATTTATAGTGACTTTACATCTCTAAAATGATAGGTTGTTGCAACCTTCCCTATTTAAAACAACGCATCCCTATTTTTTCATTATATGGTTGTTTGAGTACCATTTAAGAATTATTATAGCAACTCAAGAACATACATCGGCCTCTATATCCCTTGTCTTATCTAGTATAGAGCCATGTTTTCGTATCACCCATACTAATTGAATAGTCCTATCTCAGAGAGACTACATGATTCAATAAATGATATGAATACTATATTCCATAAAAGTATCATCAATATCCATCTCCACCTCATCAAGATAGAAAACATGATATGGGTTTGAGTAGTAATGGTGAATACATGAAACATGGAATGTGTTGTGTATGGATATGTACCACTAAGGTGACTATTACTAGTAGGCTATTGGCCCTATTATCTCTAAAATAGCAATGGTTCCAATGAACCTAGGTTCCATATTCCCTTGTATTTGAATCTATCGATACCCTAATTTAGTAAAAACACACAAGAAGACTAGATCTCCATCCTCGAATTCTAGAGGTGAGCTGAAGTAAATGAAATAAGAATTCTACCAAGACATAGATATAGATAGAAAATTATTGATATGTTGTGCCTTATCATAAGACTCTTGAATGAGATAAGGTCCTGGTAGTGATCCATATCCTTCTTATAACCAGAACTAGGGTGAATAGTAGGCCTACTATATAGGAACTCGTAAGGATCCATTTGTATAGTATTATAGAAAATAATATTTTAAGAAAACTCAACATGAGGTAAATGTTGTTCAAAATAACCATTAAAAATGATTCATAAATAGAACATTTCCCCCTTCACCCATATCATATGATAATACCATTCGTTGATATGTTTTTAATATCACTTACTCAGATGTACCTTTAAACCAAGTTCTTTCTACAGCCTCTACCAAAACTACAACATGAAACTGTGAATCCCTATATAATACTATAGTTTATGGAACCTCATGAAGACATATAATGTCACATATATATATATATATATATATATATCCTTCCATGTTCATCTACTGAAACTGTTTCCATGTTAGGGAATAAAGGTTCAACAGTCATCAACCTATATGAAATTACCCATACTATGTCAGTACCTTGAGGGGACCTAGGAAAACCCACCACAAAATAAATAGTGAATTCATCCTATTTCCAATACAAAATAGGTAAAAGCTGTAAAATTATAAATGGTCTCTAGTTTTCTTAAATTACCACTAGACAGATGGAACACTAAGTAACAAAACCCTCTACCTCTGTTTTCAAACCAAGACACAAATATGGGTGACTTAAATAATGGTACATTTTCATGATACTGGGATGTACTTCCCAAAAAGAGGCTTGAGAATATCACATCAACTACACTCATATTTCTACTAGAACCAAAAAAATACATTAATTCATAATATCTCGTCCTCATCAATGACCAAACTAGGTGGTGGTTCCTCACATGAAACAATCTCCCATAGGACTAAGACTTTGGAATAAAAACGTTTTATCATCTTCACTTAATCTAGAAGTGTATAAGTCACTTATAAGGATAAAATAACAGGCTTCATGTGGAAATCTTTATCCTTCAATTAAATTAAATATAACACATCCATAAACTTCTATTCACTACTATCCTCTTAAACACTCATGTATGAGTCTTCCTGCCTATAAAATCTACCACTACATTTCCTTTCTCATACATATATGAATGTTCCAAATTGAAGGACTAAATCTATTCAAACCACCTTCACTATTTTAGGTTCAAAACACTATAATTAAATGTGTATTTTATATTTTTATAGTCCATGTAAATATGAACAATTATCCCAATAAATAATGTCTCTAGTAATGTAAACAATGAACCACTACGTCCAGCTCGAGGTCATGCATCGGGTAATTATAATCATGATTCCCAAACTTTCAAGACCCATTCACCATGAATTTTTATGATTGTATCATAACATATCCTATCCTAATACCTAATTCATTTCTATAAACCATGTGATCTCTTCTAAATTTGGGTAGATTTGGGATCATTAATGAGTTCATCCTTCTTTTCATCTCCTAAAACAGTTTTCCACAATCTTCAGATCATTAGGATTCAACACTATTCATTTTCAACCCTATAAGTGGTACTACAAATAATGATAAGTCATGAATAAATACCTATAATACCCAGATAACCCAAGAATCTTAATTTTTAAAATATGTTCTTGGGAATCAACCAATAAACTACAACTCTCACCTTGTATAAGTCCACATTCACTCCTATCTCTAAGATAATAGGACCCAGTAAGTGGACCTTATTGATCCATAATTTACATTTTTTAGATTTTAATACAACCTATGATCTCTCATTTTACACAATATGATGTCAAGGTTTGGTCAGATCACATCGAGTATGAAAAATGCACCAAGATATCATCCATGATAACCACAATGAATGAATCCATGTATAGGTGTAGAACATGATTCATCATATCCTTGAAAATTATTGGCACATTTATGACACTGAACAACATGAAAAGAATCCCCATAAACTCTATATATACTTATAAAAGCAGTATGTATTATATCTAAAGTATTAAATCACACCTTATGGTAACACATCCTCATGTAATTTTTTGTGAAAATCATGAATCCTCACTGATAAGAGAGGATGTTATTTGTAATAGGAAGTGAATATCAGTTTTTAATTATAATATGGTTTAATTTCTAGTAATCTAAAAAAATTATAAGGGAACTATCCACCTTCTTGGTGTTGAGGAAAGGTTATCCAAAAATAAACATAATGGGTTATATAACCCCTTTATCTTCTAAGCCTTCCAACTATCTCTTGAGTTCCTGAATCATTATAAGATATATATTGTAAATAAAAATAGATATTAGTTTTTATCTTCATACCATCTCAATAGTGAACACCACCTCTCTCTCATTAGTTATCCATGAAAAATCTTTAAAGAAAATGTCCCAAAAATGATCCATTATAGGAGGGAAATATATATGAATTTCTCCCTGATCATCTCAAAAAACTACCAATATCAAATATCACTCTACCCAACCTTTGATTATCGGGTATATCAAAACTATATTAAACATCCATTTCACCTTTATTAACATTATTACTACCCTCTAGTGATGTAAACAACACCCCACGTTGTTAAAAATCAATCTGATCTCAATAAGGCACCAAAAAATAAATCCTGAGAATTATATCACATCCCATCATCTCAATGATGTAGATGTTCCATAATAATAGATAAAATCCTATCTCAAAGGTAAACTCTTTGAATAGTTTTAAACATTCTTAATACACTCCCAATGGAGTTTCAAGAGTTATCACTTCATATAAATACTCAAACTCAAGAAAAATAATTTCCCTAATAGCCAAAAATATAAAATAATATGTAGTGCATGTATAAAATAAATTAGATAATAAGGTAGAGGCTACTAAAATAATGCCTCATATTGTAGAAGGCATATCTATATTCTTATAAGCTATAAGTTGGATTGTATGTAATAGGTTAGATCCATATCCATGATATAGAATTGAATTCCATGATTAGGCATAATCTATTGGCATTGTGTCTCATAAGATTTCATTCCATTTCCATTTTCACCTCCTCATCCTACACAGCCAATAGTACCCCATATCCTTATCTGATATGGAGCTAAAAATCATGTTCCATAATGTGGAGTCGATATAAAACCCTTATCACTAGGAACTAGAGGAAAACTTCAAAAAAACTAAAGTTATCCCACCTTGATGTAAGATCGATACTTAACTAGGTCCTTAGAACATTTAGAATTCTTATAATTTGTACTACCACACTAGTTACATACTATATGAATATAAATCCATGTTTTCAAATATCCACTTTTCCTATGAACAAACTCAATGAAACACTTCTTCCTCTACTTGAATCACCTGGACCACACCTTCCTATTCCCTTATATATTTCTTAGTTATGAGGGCCGAGTTCAATATCTTAGAAATGATATTTAACCAAAATATTTTCACGTATAATCATATGTCATATATAATCCTAACATAAAATCATCTTTCTATTTAATTATATTTTCCATAAAGAGTCAGTGTGATGCACTAAACCCTTATAAAGAAAGATGAACAGTCCATGGTGGACATGTACCCTGTTACAGAAGCATAAAATATCTTTCTCATTCTTCTCTCAGTGTCTATAGAAATATGCTATCATATAATGTTGTCTATAAGTTCCTACAGACCATATTATGATTATGATCTTCCTGGGTAATAAAAACCTACCAATTCTTGGTAGAGTCATATAGAATATAAACTACAAGTTTTATCCTCCACTCTGGAGACATGTCTAGATTTTAAAAAATAGTCCACATGGCTTCCATCCATGACTTAGTTTCTTAAGGGAAAACTTTCCATGAAACATTTGGTGGATGATACTACTGAAACTGTTGCATAAACTATATCATTGTAGTCACATGTCGTTGGGATCCTTGTATGAACATCAGTAAATGAAGGAGTCCATCTCAAAACAAGGTTTTAGTGCCCAAATCATGTATAATAGGTGGTTAGGTTCCATAGGTGGGACTAATGGTGGGTTATGTCCCACCATAATAGAATAATGGTCATCACCACCTTTTAGACATTTGACTTAACACCTTTATGTAAAAATATATCTATAATCCTAAATACACTCCTCAAATGAGTCTCGATAGTAGAGAAGATTTAGACATGAAATTAAAAAATTTATATATCCTTACAATAATAGAGTTAATACCCATCTACCTGCTCATAAATCCATGTATAAGAAATTTAGATTGTCCTAAAGGATACCAAGATACACTATTATCCTCCCACTACTATGGCCAGCATAGACTTAAGGTCTCATATCTCATAGTATATGTTCCACAATATCAAGTTTCAATTAAAGGTTATATTGGAAAATTATCGATAATTTGAAATTGGAATCCCTATTTAGAATCAACTATTTCATTTGAAAGTTACATTTTAGTAGTTTTATGTACACACATATCATGGTTCTATTAGATAAATAGTTCATTCCCATGTTATGAATTATGATGATTTATAAGTTGAAATTCATATATCATGTAATTTAAAAAATATCAAATGATGGTTTAATTATATGGATCATTATTACTAATTGATAGAGGTGTATACCATTTATAAATTAAAATTTTCATCTATTTAACTTCAACCACTAATTTTCCATCCCATACAACTGATGGTCTATGGATCAAATGTGTGGTAATTGGTTTGTTAAGGTTTCACCAGGAAGATATGTGGGAAAACACCATTTAGGTTGATGATTTCATGTTAATTAACCATTTATTTATTTCCCTGTAAGAAACTTTACCATATTTAAAAATATATAAATCGCAGTACATATGGTATGTTACAGGGAATTCATGTAATGAAATAGATATGGTGTGGTATTTTCATCACATGTGAATTCTTATGTGGCTGTAATGATTCATGATTAGTATCTAATTTCCATAAGAAGGAAATTGTATAAGAAAAATCATAATGGAAAATTCAAAAATTCATATATGTTTTACATTAGTAAAATCGATGCAACTATAAGAGGCATAATCTATAACAGCAAGTCACATCACATGTAACATGGATTTTTTCCTTAATGTCGGTCCACTACTCTAGGAATAATCTCACTACCAATCTTCAACAGTTTCCTAGTATCCTATCTACCACCAAAAAATATTAATATTAAAAGAAAAAAACTGCTCTAAAACCACTTTGTAACTTCTCGGGCTCAGTTTACTCATATGTAACCAAACCTAGCTGGTCATGTGGTCTTAAGGGAACCTCCCAAATGGAATAGGATACAAAATATAAATGAGGGTCTATAATGGTATAGTGGAAAGAATATACCCTATTTTATCAAAGTAGCATCATAGTGGTATTATTACTGAAAAAAACTGAAAAATAATAACTGATGAACAATGGAAGTGAATGTACAGACAGTGTAAACTAACATAAATAACACCCAAATTAATATAAAAAATAATAATGGAATCTCTGTAAACAATACAAAATTGGGTAATATGAGGTATTATAGTAGAAGTCATATACAACATGCTATAAAAAATTAACAATAACACTAAAATCTATCTTTGATAATATTAAAAATACAAGATCTGTCATCTACTCTCATAATCCATCTTAGTAGAGAAAATTAATCTCCCAGAACTAGGAACATCCCCTTTTCCTTACGTGTATCCATAATTTATGTTTGGGTACCAATAAGTGGTCTTAATAGGGAGTGAGATAAACTTGATAGGCTACCACCAATTGTACCTAAATCCATACATTACAATAATATTCAAATGAGTAGTGTGCATGAAATAATTGTAATTGAATTAAAAGAAGTATTTAATACCCATTTAACTTTGAGTATCTTATGGGTTACCCATGTGATACTTCCTTCTTAAACATAAGCCAAAATGTCTCTAAATAATTATTAATTATGATTTAATTATAATATAGTTCTAATACCCAAGACACATACCTAATGTGTCCCTTGATAATGGTATTCACATGGGGGGTGAGTATGTCAAATTATATTTATGACACATCCAAGTAAGTATTACATGGTCATCATTTATGAAAATCATTATCTAAATCCATGAATGTTATTTTACTTGGAATACATGTCATTTAATTGATTAAAAACATAAACCCATCCATGTAATTTAATATAGGTATCCTAATATTTCTCTAGGTATAATATTAAGATTAATTACCTTAGAATTTTTTCCATGGAGTTCCACATGGGGAACCCAGGTATCACTATAGGAAAGGTATATATGTGAACTTCTCTTTGATCTCATCCAAGGAATTCCTCATAGGTAACTCAGGTGTTTCTCATGAAATAATATAATCTAATCTTATAAATTAACACATCCATGTAATTCCTTATAGGATCCAAGTATCTCTCCCAAAACATAATAATTCCATTCAAAAATCATTAAATTTACATTTTTAATGAGTTCATACATGGTGTTCTGTAACAGAACCCAACTGTCACCCATGGAATTTAATTTAATTATTTTCGACACCCCATTATCAAGGGTAAAAAATACACACTTAAAAGGTAAATCATTTTCATAGAAAAAATTGTTTATTTTATATATATTAATAACACACCCAAGGGGTGGTTCAAGTTGGGTTTTCAACCTCTATTGATATTATCAGGTCTCGCATGTCACATAAGTCAAGGACCATAAAATTGATTAATGATATCACACTTTAGGAGGAAACACCTAAAAATGTTATTAGACAACATAAATACACATAATATTGATGGATATAATTTTATGGAAAATCACAAGACCATCTAACGTAGATAGGTAGAAGAATCATCATCCAGTATCGACATTTTATTAAAGAGGGAATGGGATAATTAAAAGAAATAGACCCCCCCTCAATTTTTTTCATATTATCTAACATGGAATTATGATTCAATACATGATGTTAAAAATGAAAAATATGTAAGAGGAATTATTGGCTTACCAAGGGGGTCCAACAAGATAGAAAATGCTTGAATCAGTCACTAGATGGTGAAGAAATCTCAATGGCTTAGTTAATGGACAAGTGGGATCTCTCAAAGTAAAGGGAATCTATGAATTTGATAAAGTATAAAAAATAATATATTTTAGGGTAAAATGAGGAATCAATTTTAATTTGAGCCCTTTTAAAGAGGCACACAGTTTGGTCACATAGTTAGTCTAACTATGTTCTAAAGATAACTTGTACTATCTATGGTGGAATACCCATTTCATGTTAAGGCACATGGTTTGAAAACCCATGTGTATCCTTTTCATGCTCACTATCTACATGATCCACCCCCTTTCATGGTTAGGTTCATGGTTAGGATAAACCTTGTACCAACTATTGGCATACAACTTCAATTTTCTTGCACCTTTTTAAGGGTGATGCACCTCCACTCACACAACTAAACTAACTACAATCCTTTATTTTGGGATGCAAAGGTGAGCCACATTTTCACAACAAACATTTTTACAACATTGTTCTTCATTATATTTCCCCAAAAACTAGATATATTTTCTATAAACAAGACTTAGACTCTCCTAAGACCTCCATGATCACATTAATAATTTCCATATAGATAAAACATAAGTATTAAACAAAATATAAAGGGATATATATTTCTATGAAATGTTTGGTCATTACACAGACCATATTATAAGACATCCTGATCTCATACATCATGATATTATCAATATCTTCTATATCTTGTTCTAGGTAGGTATACACCAAAATACCCAAAAAAAAATTTCTCTTGAGACCTACCAAGTAATCATGGGAATACATAATAACAAACCTCACCCCTCAGTTATTTAAGACTAATGCATTCAGCAAATGAGATATTGAGTAAACAATACATAATAAAACTTTGTAATAATCATATATATTGGAATAATAATATATATAACACCTATTATTTTTCCCATGTTAATAAAATATATATCATGATTATAACCCATCTGAAGAAATAATGAAGATGGTAAAACAATTCATAGTCAGTAGGACAACAATCATCTATATTGGAATAGCAACATATGAAATTAAAAATAATTTCCCCATGTTAATAAATGGGGTATTATGATAATAAATAATCCATAAAAAGAAGATGGATAGTAAACTAATACATATTCTACATACCAACATTCATATGTATTGGAATAACAACACACATAATTCCAATATGTTTCCCCATGTAAAAAATGGAAAACATGATAATAACCCATCCGGAAAACAAAATTGGATTGTCTCAAAAGAAAATATCCTTAGTTTAATAATGTAAACCTAATGTATATTGACATAGATTAAAAAAATTATTGCAAGTTAATTCTTCAAATGGTATCACACAATAATGGATAAAGAATCAAATTCATTAATGTAATAAGATCAAACCCCTAAAAGATTAATATATATTAGAGGATAAATTATGAAACAATAACCCCATGAGGATAAATAATTTTTAAAAGGATAAGTAAAATATAACTGAAAACATAAAAATAATTTTTATAAAACATTTTTAACAATATCATAAGAGACAAAGTTAATGGTCACTTTGGAATGTAATTTTCAAAAGGGTGAAGTAAAATCATTTAAAAAAATTCTTGTAAAAATAATCTTCAATAATGGATATTTGAAACATAAATAATGGTTTCCCAAATTAATGTGGTGTGTAATTAAAAATTTAGTTTCCTAAAACTGATTACCCACCCAAACAAGTGCTATCGGGATGGGTGCCACTGGCCTTAGACGTGCCTCATCATACACCAATGGATGTTAACTAGTTAGGAGGGTGTAATTTAACAAGTTGGGGATACTATACCCTTTGTGAAAATATAATAATACTAGTCTGATGAATAATGTATGATATGTGCTTGATTAATAGACTCAACAGACTCGAACCAAACCCACAAAGGGGATGCATATTCAATATAAATTAGCAGAAGAAAATAATAAACACAAATATAGAAATAAATAAAACATGCTAGCATAACACTTTTAGCACTACCACAAAACAAGAATGAAACCATAAAAAGTCATACTAATCAATATACAATAGAAGGTAATTTAATAGCTAACCAGTAAAAGTAATACATATATATTATATGCTAATATAGAAAAGATACTAAAACATATTATAATATCAGTCACAACCTCAATGTCTATGTCGTTATCCCTTGCAGGAAGCTACTAAGATCCATCACCTGAGGTCTGTCCTTAACGAAATTGTAAATTCATAATGTCTACATGCATACCAAAGGACCCATGTAAGGTATGAGATTAATCATAGTAGGGTACCACCCAATGGTGCATATCTATCATATATGTTTAAGCATGAATTCATAATAATGAAAAGTAAGCAGTGTGACGAAACAAATAAAATGGTTTCCTTGGTTTGCAACAGCCACCAACAAACCATCACCTACCTCGGCCAATGCAGAAATCCCAAAATAGGGGATGGTGCATGGCCCATGGCCCAAGGTACCTCTAACATCATAGGCTTGGTGAGCCCTCTAGTTCTAACTCAAATCAATTAACATGACACCATGTGCCTCCAGACACCTCATATCCCAATAAGTACCGACGTCCCAATGGCACACCCAAGAAAATGGTAACCTGGATTCACAGACCCCTTCTAAAAATCATGTGTCATACCAATGCTCAATAAATGGACGCACAATGAAATATATCCTTAAATAAATGTACAGGACCATAGCATCAATCATGGTGAGACTCTTTCCCCAACCGTCAGTCTCAACATTGAAATCTGAAGGCTCCCCACCTTCCACATGGATTTCTGCAGAAATAATTCCAAAATGTAATAACATATGCTGAAACTACTAGGGTACAATACCCACTCATGTATTCAAAACCACTTAATAAATGGAGTTAAACTATGTTCACATGACTCAATTTGGTTCTTTGGCCATCAAGGGTGTGTTTCAATCACCCGATAAATAACTTAAGACACATCAACACTGGAACATTGTGCACCTAAGACTATGTTTCTCAAATATGATGGCCTTTCCATCACAATATCACAATCCATGTCCAACCTGATGGCCTCTCTTCCTCAAAGAAACATCTACGATGCCCAATCCAATTGTTAATTCAACTTAAGAAAAATCGGGCCAAGCCAAACCATACAATTTCATCACCTCAATCCTGATGTTAATGCCATCCCATTATCATCCTAGGATAATCCCATCACAACACCTTGGGTCTCACCATATACCATGGATCTATGTAATTTCAAATATATAAATGGATACTCAAATAGATAATTCAACTTAAAATGATTGAATTGGATAAATTAGATAAACATAACAATTCAATGAAATTGAATTGTTCAATAACCACATGCCACACATATATTTTCCAATAAAATTATATTAAAACAATTAAATTTAAATGAAAAAATTAAATTTAGATCAAAAAACATCCTCACTTAACACCCAAAGTGGTTGATGGACTCTAACTCGGCCCTGTACCCATTGAAATGGTTAGGGAATTCCTAGAGGCATCCCATATAGTCATACAGTCAATTTAATATGAATCATGAGGGGTCACGCTCAATTTACCAAGGAATTATAAAATTCTCACCCTCAATGTTTTTGATAAAACATAAATCAAGGTATACACCACCTACCTTAGACCCATAGACGTAGACACATCCAATATCGAGCTCCAATTCAAAGCGGTTTGGAATAGATCTAAGTTTCTATATAGCATCTTAAAAATAGTGAGAAATGGATCAAATGGATTTAGCACTCTCAGAGCATAAAAAAGGTGAAGAGAGGTATTGGTTCTATAAGAATTATTGAGGTGTTTTCAACGCACCCGATGGATCGATGAACGAGCAACCAATTGAAGAGAGGGATCAATGGAAGGGGAGGAAGGGAAGGGAGGAGATCCCTCTTATCGTTCATGCAGACAAGAAACAATAAAGGGGAAAGAAGAAAGAAACAAATTAAAGGAGAGAAAAATGTAATTTTTACTCATTTAATGGGACATAGGGTTTAGCTGCACGGTTTTCAAAACTGTGTGGTAACCGTGTGAGCTACAGTTCATAGATACTACCTAAGTTCCAGTACCTGTGTGGTCCATAGCACAGTTTTCACATACCATGTGAAAACTCTGTGGTAGCCCTTTTCAACTTCTGAAGAATATTCTACATGGTCATTTTCACCCTCCATATAGTTTACCAACACCATTCAACAGTTGAAAATTGATCTGCATAGTTATCTAGAAGGGGTCGTACGTTTTCCCCAAAACTTTTCACCCTTTTCCTGCGACCCAAAATAGACAATTTAGCCTCTAAAGCTTCCAAAACCAAATCAAAACACCATAGAAATTTCCAAGGATATAGAATAACAACAAAAAATAATAATATAAAGGTTATAGAACTCTTATAATTGAGATTAATTATTTGGATTGGAAAACGGAATAGACACTATTTCAAAAGGTCAAATCGAGAGTGGGTTTTGACCCGACTCAAAAACCCAAGACATTATAATCGACCCACCTTAACATATATCATATCGAAGCTATAAAAAACCTAGAGAAGGTATCAAACATACCCATACTGGTAAAATCAAACAAGAACTACCCTAGTCTCATGGGTCTAGGACAAATTCCTCAAGGGGGATCCCCGCCTTAGGGATTTCCTAACCCTATCACATATGATGAAAAACTAAAGTCAAAAAAAGTTCCATCAATATATTTCCCAACCCATGGTCCTATCGCGAAGAATTATCAATCCCACACCTCACCAGGTTCTCCCGTTCCATACATGACAACCATTAAAATCTTGCACTACATTGGTGCCTACATCAAGCCCTTCTCATACACGACACCATGAGGTCATGCATCCACATGGATGCTCAAATCAATCCCTATGCATCGCACCTCAATAAATTATCACACCGTCATAGTGCCCAGATTTCTCACACCTCAAATAAGTCCCACATCCTCGATTTCTTGATCCTAAAGCACCTCAGAAACTCACATCCATTGATTCTCAATATTCCAAGCACCCCAAATTCCTGCACCTAAGGTACTCAAGCATAAAACTTGGTGCCCCGTACCTTATATATAGATATAACATGAATTGGATATTATTCCATACTATAGACTAGTGTCTGGTTAGTCCATTTATATACCCATTGCACCTCGTGCATCAAAACATACATGCCTCAATAGGCCATTAAACGTAAAAACAAATCCTATAATGTCCACACTCGAGACATACCGTTGACCATCGTTGTCTCACCAGCCCGCTCCACCCCTGTAATCTCCATGATGTTCACTTTGAAAGAATTGAAACTAGATGACACTCGACCCACCTATAGTGATGATCTAGCCACTATCTAATGACCCCACGGCTAGGTCCCGCTGTCTCTGTGATGACCAATGTGTTCACTAATCCTCTACTTCCCTCACATGGTACCAACCTCAGATTCCTGAGTTTTCCCTGATCTCTAATTTCCAGCTATCAAATAATTCTTCCTTTAAAACCTCACAATATAACCGACCAGTCCACATATCTGGTGCTCCATTGGAGGATCCTCACACTATGTCTGAACATATCTTGAATTCCCACACCAAAAGAAAACAAAAAAAGATCCACTATTAGGTGGTGTTCTTGAGTCCTTGGGCTGACCTCTCTATTAGAACTTGACTCTTCCTCGTTTCTTTCTATCTGATGCATAGACACTAAAATCAAATAAATACACTACTCAAATTGAGTATGACCTATCTGTCAGGTTTCCCTCAACTATGAGAGCCTGGTTCACCACCTCTGAGAACGAGGCCAACTTGAAGATGTTTACCTACACCAGAATGGAATGCCATAAACCATATTCAATGAACCTCACCCTCGAGGTGTCATCACTTGCCATGCCCAATGAAAAGTGTGACAAGTTAGTAAATTCCACTACACATTCCATGATTGACATGCCACACTACTAAAGTCTTAATAAATCCCAATCTATTTCCACCCTCAATGGCTATGGGAAAAAGTGCACGAAGAATCTGTCCTTCAAATCCTTCCATGCCAATTCCTCTTATCTACCTAACTGAACCTACACATACCAACAACACTTAGATGAGCTTATATACATGTAGGTCACCATATTCACCCTCCACCCTAGAATCATCTTGAGATTCTCAATTATCATATTCTTTCTCTCGATCAAGTTCTCAGCCTCCTACGAACTACCCTCACATTGAAAAAGTAGTGTGTGATGTGACTGGAACTCGTGAGTCAAGCATTCCCTGTATGGATCTACCCCCTGAACACCTCTATCGATCCCTAGAAAGTCACATGCCATGCTCGATCGAAGCTTCTCACTGATCCATGACCCAAATGTTGTCAAGTCTAGTATATGCCATGCTTTTAATGGATCCTGAACCTGAGTTTGTACCTGCGGATCATGCTCGGCTGGGCCCTCAAGGTTCTAAACATACTCTTACACTAGAAGGACCCTATCCTCTCATTCCTAGAATCCATATGATTCGTAAAGGGAGTAACCCACTAAATACTATCAAATTTTCAGATATTCTATATAATTTATATACATAACATGAAATTGTGTAAATTAGTAAAAGGTAGTTCAATATAACTACCCTTACCCCTCCCCATTTCAACCATGCCCCATGGAATCCCAGACACATGGCTTCCTTAACAACCCTCAATAGAGCCAAGTATCAACATAATTCATTGGCATGAACCATCCTAACAACCATTGTTTCTTTAATCTGATGATTGAGATACCCAATCCTTGTGATCAAAATCACGTCAAACAGAGTACATTCCTACTCGTATAAGAGCTTGGACCATTTCGTCTATCAAATGAAATTTCAAATATATATATATATATCATTGAATAAGAAATTAAATCATGTAATTTCACATTTCATATACCCAAATAAATTCACATTTACCAAGTCCTTTGATATTTATCAACTGGTATAAACACTTTATAAGGCATACATGCATTTATAAATTGGATGAACCCTAAAATGTGTCTACAAAATGCCAAACAAGCATCCAATTAAACCTTACCTCACTGATCCAAGGTCTAAATCTCCCATCACCATTTTAGGCCAACGGTCTATGTCTCATTTCATAACTAATAACATCACATTCCAAAAGATCCACCGAGGTGGAAATTAGATAAACTATAACTGAGAAAAATATAATAGCATTCCCATACAGGGTAACTCATTCCATCCCTCATACATGGCCCTACAAGAACCCAAGAATGAAATTGAACTATAGTTCTAGTAACAATATAATCTCCAATAAACCATAACCTATGTAGTAAAATAGTAGGAAAACAAAAGGCAGTCTCGATCTCATTAGTAACCAACCAAAGCTATCATAAAATCCTAGTCAAGAACCTCCTATGATACCACATGTAGAATCCCTATCCTAATTATCCACTCAAATAGTGTTATCTATCTGGGTTCCACTAGCCTTAGGCACACCTCCCCATATGCTAAAGGCTTATGACTAGTATAGGGTGTCATTTTACAAGTTAGGGAGACTATTATCTTTGGGAAAGATATTAATACTTGTCCAATTAAAAATTTATAACATACAGTAGAATCAATCACTCAGTATACATGAACCAAACCCAAAAACAGGAACCACAATCAATATGAAATAGAGGAAGAAAATAATAAACAAAAAGAGAGAAATAAATAAAACATTACAACATGCCACTTGTAGCACTACCACAAAAATCATGCAGCCGTAACAGGTCATACAAATCAATATACAAAATAAGGTCACACAATGACTGAATAGTAAAATTCATACATATATATAGTAGGATGATACAAAAAAGTTAAAAAAATATAAACTATAGCTAGAAACAACCTCAAGGTCCATATCTCCATCCCATGAAAGAATCTACTATGATCCATATCCTGAGGCTTATCCTTTAACTGAATGTAAATTCATAAAGTCTATAGGCATCTTGAAGGACCTACTCAGTGTGTGAGACGAATCTAGTAGAGTACCACCCAATGGCACGTATGAAGAATATCTGTTTAAACATGTGTGAATAATAATGAAAAGTAAGCTGTATGATGAAATAAACAAACAACGTTTCCCTAGTGTTCAAAAGCCACTACGAAACCATCACCTGCCTCAGCTAATGCTGAAATCGAAGAATAAAGGATGGTCCATGGCCCATAGAACAAGGCACATCTCATTTAACAACCAATGTGAACCATTAGGTTCCACATAAAATCAAGTAAATCAGAACCACATTCTGCATGGAACCTCGTGTCTCAATAAGTTTTTACATCCAGAAGGCACACCCAAGAAAATGAAAACCATGTCCCATGGACCCCTTCTCAAAATATCACACCATCCCAAGGCCTGACAACCAGAGGCACAACAAAATATGTCTTCAAATAAATATCCAACCCCATAACCACAATCACTAAATGCCTTATCCCTCATTCATTATCCTTAATGCTGTCATACAAAGGCTCCACACCTTCCATGTGGATTTCTACAGAAAGTACCAACAAACCATAATCACTTAAGATACAACTATTGGGGGACTCTACCCACTCGAGTGTTAAAGACCACCTTATAAATGGAGTTAAACTGTGTGTACATGGATCAATTCAGTTCTTTGGCCAATAAGGGTGAGCGAAAATCACTAGATAAATAACCTAATCCACATTAACACTAGAACCTCATGCCCCTAAAACCATTTCTCTCAAATCATATGGCCTCTCTATCCCAATATCAATGGTCATGCACAACCTAATGGCCTCACCTCCTCAAACCAATGCCCACAACGCCCAATCCTATGGTGAATACCACTAAAGTAAAATTGGTCCAAGCCCAATTAGATGATCTCATCACCTCAATCTCAATGGTCGTGCCATCCCATTATCATCCTATACCAAGCCCATCATTACCCCTTGGGTCTCTCTGCATGCCAATTATCAATGGAATTTAAAATATATATAAGAAAACTAAAATAGACAATTACACTTAAATGATTGAATTGACTAGATTAGATAAACATAAAAATTCAATGAAGTTGAATTTTTAAATAAATACATTCCACACATGTATATTTCACATAAATTAAATTAAAAAAATTAATTTAAATTAAAGAAAATCAATTTAGACCCAAACTCATCCCTTTATAACACGCAATGTGGTCAACGACCTCTAACCCTTCCCCAAACCAATGGAAATGGTTAGAGAATACCTAGTTAGATCCTATATAGAAATATGGTTAATTTAAAATGAATCATGAGGGATATCACTCAATATCCCAATGATTTCTAAAAGATAATCACCCAAACATGTCTTTGAAAACACAAATCAAGGTATACACTACCTACCTTACACCGGTCGACATAGGCACGTCTGATAGCGAGCTCCAATTAGAAGTATTTTGGTGTAGATTTGAGTTTTCATCAAGTGCCATAAATATATTGAAAAACTACTCAAATAGATTTGTCACTCCATAGGTGAAAATAAAAGTTATGAGAGGTATAGGTGAGGTTTTCCTTACTGAGGAAATTCCAATGCATCAACCAGATTGATGAACAAATCAACAACAAAAGAGATGGATCAATTGAAGTGAAGGAAGGGAAGGGAGGAGATACCTCATATTGTATCCATAACCAAGGAATAAGAAAAGAAAAAAAGAAGTAAAAAATAAAAAAATGGATGTAAAAATGTAATTTTTCCACATTTACTGTGCTGCACAGTTTTCCCACACAGTTTTCCAACCCATGTGGTATCCATGCAAGCTATAGTTGATACGTATTACCTTAGTGGTAGTACATGTGCACTATACTGCATGGTTTTCACTTACCTTGAACAAACTATGTGGTATATCACTAAATTTTTTGCATATGAGTCCACAAAATTTTGCACCTTCCTTGAAAAGTTTACAAAAACCATGCGGTCATTCAAAACTACATCACATGGTTACCTGGAAGGGGCCACATAGTTTCCCCCTAAAACGTGTTACTTTTAACTATAAAAAAAAATAGGTCATTTTTTCTATGATACTTAAAAAACCATACCAAAACACCAAGGGACTCTCTAAGCCACTAGACTATCCCAGAACTATAATATAAAGATAATGGAAATATCGAAATTGAGTTCTGATCATCAGTTTGAAAAATAGAATAGCTAGTATTTCAAAAGTTCAAAACTAGAGTTGTTTTTGACCAAAATCAAAAACTAGGTACATTACACAGAACACTGGGTTTTTAAATGGGAACCCTTTTAAAATATCTTAATATAACTTTGTTTAAAACTCAGGTTGTAAAAATAGTAATAAAAAATTATTTAAATTTTAAACATATTTTTCATAAAAAGAATAATAAAATACAATATAATAAAAAATTATGGTTGATGAACCCAATCCTAGATGGTCAAAATCTAATATAAAACATTATCATTGAAAGAAATAGATTGGATTTACCAATATACCCTATGGGAAACACATACCAAGAAGGGAGAAATATTTTTCAATGGGTTTATGTGGAAGGAATGTATATCCCCCATAAAAATTTGAGATAATACTTTGTAAAATAATCATTTGGAATAATGACCCAAATTATATGAAATAATTTCAAGATAATGATAATAACTCAATAAATTAAAATTGGGTTACCAAAGAGCATAACAATCATGGTAAAAACTAATCAAAATGGAATTTGATGAAAAATAAATTATTTGAATAAGTATTTAAATAAATGAAAAATATATTAATAGGATACATACATGGGAATTTAATTCAACATTAAATGTAATATGTGGTGTATATCATAAACGTGTCTCAATGAGTTAATGTTCGATATAATCAACCCTTGTGGAATGAGTAAAATTTAAATAAAAAACCCTAGGAAAGAGAGGGATTGTAATTAAACATAAAATACCATAATTAAAATAAAACCCATAAAATGATATCCAAAAAAGTTTGTGCATACATCACATAAATGAAATTTGGTTTATAATATCAAATATGTATTAAACAACGAAATTTGATATGAAAACCCTTACCGTGTTCCAGATTCATTAGGCGCATGAACCTAACATCATAAATAATCAAATGAAGTTTATTTTATACCTTATTAGAAACCGTATTATTTTTTATTTAATTTATTTTTGACTATTTATTATCATATTCTATTTATTTATCATATATTTGTTTCTTATGTTTGCATGAAAATTGAATCATTGTCACCATATTTTGGAAATTTTATCCATCAAAAATGATATTTTAGAAATAAGTTAAATATATAATATATCAATTTTAGAAAAAAAACAATAATTCATTAATTATAATTATAATATTATTTATTTTCTTATATTTATCCATAATTGAGTTTTTTAGTAGTATTCATGTAGGTGGTTAAACCAACCCAAATATAAACATGTTATATCTTGATGGGTCACTATAGTTATAGTGGATTATAATATCATTATAATACAATAATAACGCTATTATTTAATTTTTGATGGTTTCAATAATATAATACGTGTTTTGGATAAAAAAGAACTAAAATATGGAAAATTATAAAATTTACTTCATGGAGGTGGTGTTCCGCAGAACACACGATTAACGTTCTTTTATATTTCTGGGTGAATGAAAATAAATAAATAATGGTTGTTACATTAATATAATAACACTTAAGTATAATAATGATACTAAAGTTATCACAATACTATTATAAGGATATTTTTGGAATATGAGGACTATGAATAATTGGTAATAACTAAGTAAACCCCACTTTGGTACCATGAAAATTATCTTGAAAGTGTCCTTGTAAATGAAGGGTTTAGTCCAACTAATTGACACCAAGGGATTATTAACTTGAGATAAGATTCTAGGAGGAGAAAATTTTCATAATTTTTGGATGAAATTGTATGTAATGGGTGTGATGTAAAGGGGTGGAATTGTCCCCTTTATAAGTGAAGAAAATGGAACTTTTGAAAACACCATTTAATTTTTGAGGATATCATTAAACTATTCTAGGTTAAAAGAATCTACTACTAAAATTTAAATTTCTTATTATGTCAAGGGAATCGCCATGGTTAAAAGACTCAAAATGTTAAAAATAAGGGATTTATAAGTGATCATTAGACTATAAACACTAAAACTAGTTTTTATACACAATTTTTGAACATGTTGGCAGTCATTTTTTGTTAGATTTTTAATTTTACCCATTTCATCTTGGTAACTGCTTTTTACAATGTAATTTACACTTTACAAAAAACAAAAAATAATCCAAATAACAAAATTTGTGTCTTATAAAACTAAATTATATCTCTATTTAATCTAATTGAATTACTACATAGTATAAAATTAACATTTAATAATAAGATTTTTGTATAGAAGAATTTTTTTTTGTTGAAAATGGTGTTTTAACCATTATGTGTTCTGGATATTATTTATCAATATTTAACAATTTGATTTTTGTTAATATAATTATATATCAGTTTAAAAATCATATTACATTCATAATTTAAAATATATTAATTTAATCAATTAGATAAAAAGTATATAATATTAATAAAACAATTCTTTGAAAATAGTAGTTATAACATTATCATGGTCATTAACTTTAGTCTCAATAATCATAATTTTATGCTCAAAATTTAAATTAAAGTTTTCAAATAATATTATCTTGTTTATATAAAATATGAAATATATTTTTATATATCTAATTTCAATAATTGATGAAAAATAATTTTTAATGTAAGATAATAAAACCATTTTTAGAATAAAATATCATTTATGTTTCCAAAACAAAATACTTGGGTCTTATAAAAAAAACTAATTTTAAATGATTAACTTTACTTATCATTGTTTTTATATAAATAGGTTTCAAAAACATTTAATTCATTCATGTATTATGATAATGTCATAAAAGTGATATTTTTTCGAAATTAGTATATTTTCATTATTCACCTAAAATCATTTATTTTATAAAAATTAAAAAAATTATTCTTAGGATAATATTATTATTCAAAATTTCTAAATGATATTAATTTTCTTAAATTAAAACTCTAAAATTTATAAATTGATTTTTTCAATATAATGAAAAAGGTTGTAATTAGAAAATTTTGTTTTCAGATATTGATTGTTATTATACTTATTTTGTATCATTTTATAGCTAGTGTTACATAATTATTATTATTTATACCTTTCTTAAAATATAATTTTTTACGGAATAAATTTATGTTTTTTAACAATTTTATAAAAAAAATTGATCACATTAATCATTTTTGGTGAACTAATTAAATTTCATTCATGTTAAACATATAATTTATTTTAATTATAAAAATATTTCATAAAGTATTTACTCATATTTAATAGTGGTAATTCAATGGATAAGTTTTAATTGTCATACTTAATATTTATATTTTATAAAAATATATCATGGTCTCATTTTAGTTCGATGTATCATGGATAGAAATCTTGAAAAATATATTTGCCTCATTTAAAATATGTCATGTATTAAAACTTTGTGGTGTTACATTCTTCACCCTTAAATAAATTATGTCCACTTAACCTTAATTATCATTCACTAATGAAATTAGGTTGTTGTTTTCTTAACATATTTATTATTTGGGATATAACATCTAATATGACATATACCTTACTCTCATAGGATATATTGGGTTACTTATCTTTCTTCAAATTATATTAATCATTCATAAAACCATATACTATAGTCCGTATATACAATAATCAAACATTTTTCAAAATATACCTTTCCCAAAACCATATGAAATCCTATGAAATTAGACCATGATGAAACCATATTTTCTTCCAGAAATTGACAATATATTTTACCCTCAAATGATATTGGAAACTAGTTCATAAGGTAACACACTAGTTGATATATGTCATATTCCCAAAAGTGTGATGAACTTCACTAAAAATATGAAGAATCAATTATTATTCCTAAGGTTTCTAATACTGTATAAAATAATGAAACAACCCTTTATTGTTGAAACATAAATATTATGTTAATCCTAAGAATTATCTATCCCTTAATAATGTGTTATCTAATAGTTATCCATAAAAATATAACCTTGTAATACAATAAATTTTTAAGATTATATAGACAATTGAATATATGTTTCTAGACCTTTAAAGTACAACTATAGAAGAATAATCTATAGATGCTTCACATGATCCTTATAACACTTAGAATACAATGGAATATCCTCAATAAATAAAACATAGTAATGAAAATTATATTGTAATAATCCTTACACATTCAATTAAAAAAAATAAACATCGAGTATAAATAGGTTTAGTATCTTTTGAAGATTAGATACATGAATAAATCATCTTAAAAATAAGCTCAATGACCTTTTTAAAACTCAAAATAGATCTTTGACTTCCATAAATCCTCTAAAACTACATTGAAAATCATAGGAAAAATACATATGGAAAATTGTGAGATATAAATTCTAGTAATGGAGTAAACATGATAAAGGAATATAAAATGGGAGGCATAACACGATATCATAAAGAGAATGGTCATAATCATAGAATCATAATAGAATGAAATGATAACATTAGTGAATAGAGTAAACATGGTCATATTATAATATCATGGAATCATATGAATTTGGAAACAATATAAACATGAAATCATAAACATAATTCGAGGATCCTTACCTCGTTAACATAACATAGTTTAATAGGATAATTTCCCACTCTCAAAGTTTTATAGGATCACTAAGTAGGCATAAAAATATATCATGAGAGGGAAAATTACCCAATGTATTGGAGGGATATATAATTCTAGTAAAACCTTTCACATAATAAAAATAATATATATGTGTTCAATATGAAGAAAATAAACCATATATAAGTTTCATACAAGGTAAAAATCCCTAATAAATTACTAGGTTTCAAGATCTTGTCTCAAGGAATATCTAAAAGATATAATATAATTATTCACAAGAGAATAAGTAATTTAAAGTTATTTATACAATCATATCATAAAATAATACAATTATTTTTTATATTGTACCATGGTAGAAAAATATACAAGAATTTTCATATGAGTAATCATAATAACAACCCACTCTAGTGATGCTTTTTGAAATAAGAAATGGATATTTTAGGGAAAATGGATAAACTTTTTACATTAAAATAAGAATATAACCCATAAGGTTCTACTTAAAATAAATATTAAATTAAAAATCTATTAATTTTTTTAAAACGGTTTATGGGGGTGATGATTGATGTAAAATTAGAATTTGAAAATCCAGTTAAATCAGTTTTCTTTAAAAGTGGGTATTTTGAGGGAACAATAAACATGTATAACCCCAGTAATGGGAATGATATGAAAATAAAAATATATTTAATGAACATATATTAAAATATATAATAATTACATGAGATTATGTTGTTGTATAATATATAATATAATTATATATTTTAATGGGTAATTTACATGTGGAGTACTGAAGATCTGTTAAGTTATATCTAAAAGTGTTCTCCTCTTGTACTGACGTTCCTATATAATTAAATTAAGTTAAAAAAACAAAAACTAACATTATTAATAAATTATTAGTTCCATAGGTTCTTTTTATTATCATATTTTTTCATTTATTAAATATTTCCAAAAAATGTTTGTCGCTCAAGGTGGTTCAGTTAATCTTTACGTCATTCTCTTAGCATGTTGACTGTGGTTATGTTTATTTATAAAATAGAATGAAAATAAAAATAATAAAAATAATGTTTTAAATATAATTTATATATATAAATAAATAAAATTTATCAATTATTTGTGGTAAGGGAAAACAAAACATGTTGATATGGGGAGGTAGCAATTATGCACTGACACAAAATCGACAATTTTCCATAAAATTGAATGGAAGTAGAATTTAAAATGATATATCATTGAATTATAATAATAATGTTATAAATATAATATTTATTCATTAAATACCAAATTATATCCAACCATACAATGCTGTTAAGAAAAATAGGTCATGTCATACATAGAGACGGTAGTTTTCACATACACATGACAATGTTTTTATTTTTCGAATTGCTTTGGATGAAGGAATAAAAGGAATATTCCATCTGTATAATAATATATAATAATAAAATTAATAAGAATGTTATAATACTCTCATTTATTTAATATATTAAAGGTGTTATAATAAATAAATATTTGGAAGGAAATTTTAATATATTCGTGATACCTTCATCGACACTTTGGATTTTCTCTTGAAAGTCAAGTTGAAAATGGAAGAGTAAATATATATAATAATGAATAGGTAAATTATTTATTTTAATTTAATTTTAATATATTTAATTATGGAAGGGTTTTAAAATTAAATATAATTGTGGGTGAAGAATTTATGGGTTGGAATTTGTCTCCTTTGAAGAAAATGGAACTTTCCAATG
Organism: Viscum album; assembly: GCA_963277665.1. NCBI lineage: Eukaryota > Viridiplantae > Streptophyta > Magnoliopsida > Santalales > Viscaceae > Viscum > Viscum album. The sequence goes on along the minus strand of OY728134.1, from coordinate 594,027,576 downwards.
AAATGAATGTTAAGTAAGGGGTAAGAATGGAAGTGAATGAAACATTGGTGATTTAGGTTTGGTATGGTTAGTAATACTTGTGGGTATGACATTGAAACCTAAAAAATGTTTTTGAGAAGATATAAAGTTCAAGATAACAATGTTAAATTTGTTTTACTTTTGATTATCCATTTAATCACTTATTACTATAAACTAAATATTAATAATGTCAATTATTTTATTTCCAAAAATATTAGTAGGACATTATTAACAATTTTTTAAAATATGATTATGAATTTTGGATCCATTTAACCTTATTTGTTTTATAAATATATGAAAATGTTATTTTAAATTAAACAAAGATAATACCGAAAAAAAATTTAAAATAAAATAGTGTTTTAAAATTTTAAAGTTATGTATAAGATACATTTTTTATGGTTAATTATTTTCATTATAGAAATTTATTTATTATAAAAAATTATGTTCATGTTACATTAAAATCATTTAAAAAATTAATTTCAATTTAATATTAATTAATTAAATGAAATGATATAAAACAGTTTTCTTTATTAAAGTAACCTTTTACTTTAGTCCTAAAAATGTTGTTCGTTGGTTTTCTAAGTTCAAATAATATTTTATTATGAATAATTTTGTTACCTAATTTTATATTTGACCACTTAATGTGATTTATGAACTTCTAGGTCAATCATATATATTTATAAATCCATAAAAATTATAATTTTCAAAAAGAAATCATGTTTGACCAAGAATGAATAATTTAAGAAAGTGATAAAAAAATTCAAGCTAAGAAAATTTTTATATTTTAAATTAATAACTAAACTAAATTTTATGTAATTAAATTTCAAAAAAAATATATTTAACATTGAATTAAAAATACACAATATACAGGTAGGACGCATATATTGATCAAATGGTTTTTTAATCATTGTGTGTTTTTAATATTATTTTATAAAAAAATACCAATTAAAATTATTTTAATTTATTAGATCATATATTGACATATAATAATAAAATTTAAAATGTTTTAAATAATTTTTTTAATTTATCATAATTTTCATTTTAGTGGGTGTGAATAAAGTTAATTAATTTAAAGGGAATATAAATATTTAAATACTAGGAAGTTACATTCTCCCCACTAAATAAAGTTTTCCCTTGAAATTTTTGTCTCAATAAATAATGGTTACGTATTTTAAAATAGTTTTTTTAAAACACATATTATAAAAAGTGGAAATAAATATTCCTTTGAAAAGAATAAGTGGGAAACATTTTGGTTAACTAAAATAATAAAAACACGTGTTATTAGATATGAAGAAGATTATATGGATGTGAAGATATAAACACGGTAGACAAAGATAATTCCCAAATAATAAAATATAGTGATACATAAGATGGTTATGAGAATGTAAATTACCATAAAATAATAAATAATTGAGGGGTAAGAAAAAAAACAAACTCCTCATAAAAAGTTGTAAAAAATGAATTATTTCCATTTTTTATTTTATTTTTCTTAGTGTTCTTGAATTTTTTTAAAATTGATTCTGAGAAAAAATAGTTACATAATTTATTTCCATTTTATATGTATACTTTCATCATTTGGTTATTCTTTATTCAATTTACACTTTCATTTCATCCCTTACTCCAAGAAATGAGTATTTAAAAAATCATACTTGAATAACTATAATTAACTTTTAATAAATCATATGATCCATAAAAGGATTACAATTCACTTATTATATTAATAAATATTTACCAAAACCAAAATGGTTATCATTTGTTATCAATTTTATATAAATTTTAATATGATTAAATAATACATTAATCTCTAAAACATCAACAATAACACCCAAAGTTTAACATAAATTATTCCATAAATATGTAACCCTACCACTCCTCCAAAATATATCTGACCAAATTCAAAACCGAATAATTTACAAAAGTTTCACTATATTTACAAAATCAACTTAACATTACTCCCCAAATAACTTAAACTATCTCTTAATATAACATAAAAAACATGTGAATTACATGATCATATATTCTCTTAAAACAAGATAAATCTTTCCCAAAATAACCTAAATCACCATAAAGCCACAATGAATTCATATATTCTTCAAAAAAAATAAATTTATCCATATTCGTGAAATAAAATCATAGTTTATAAAATATATACCATAAATATAAAAAATTAATAAACATCATCAAATATAACATAAACCTTTTTCTCAACACATAACTAATCAATTTCGAAGTTAACAATACTACCAATTAAAATTATCAAAATTAAATCATATATTCATACCAAATAAAAATTATTATCTCAACCATAAGAATATATTAATGTCTATCTATCCCTAAATGTTGTTTTCCCAATAATATCACCTTACTATAGAATCAGTTTTCTATGTTATTGATACAATTCAGTATATGCCTGCAAACCCTTGATGAAAAACTACTGTGGATAAATCCTTAGATGTTTCATGATTCTTATAAATATAATATCATAAATAAAAACACACTTAAAAAATAATTCTCAAATACCTAAAAAAATTCAATTATTCCACTTCAAATATTTTCATAGTGCATTCCCTTCCTTGGTACATGAGTTAGACCTTGAATTAGAGACTTTTCTTGGATAATGACAAATTACCCACACTTAATGAATTAAAATATAAATTGTATATTGGGATGTGACTTATTTTCTTCCAATTAACTGATTATGTTTCCTCAGTAATTAATTTCTCTATGTCCTTTATTTCTACACATAAAACCTCCTCTCATTAATTTCAAACATTTCCCTGGGAACCTCTTCCCACATTCTTGAAATGTAGAAATTTGAATATTCTTTCATCAATGATATTAATGAAACTACATTTCTCCCATAATTAGTTCATTCATGAACTCACATATGTTCACATTTTAATCATATAACAAGATGTAAACTTATTCATAATCATAACATTTCTTATTCCATCTCCAATCATATTTGGTTGCTGATGAAAAATCCATTGCATCATCATTCACATTCAACGTGAACATAATTCCTCCTAGTTACTTCCATTATCTAAAACAAAAATCATAATGTGAACAGTATTAACGAGTCATAATATAATAATTAAAAAACATTCATACGATGTATAAACAATTAGAAGTTATTTTCAACCATTGATAGTTTAGGTTTAAACTATATCATCCAAAATCATTATCTATCCAAATACTTCATAATAGTTCAAATAAAAAATGTGAGATAACCTAAGAATATCTCTCAGGAGTTTCAAACTAAGTGCATAGTAATGTCATATTCACTGTACACCATAATGATGGGTGAGAAATACCCGATCAACTCTATTCAAGTTTATTACCCATAGATTCATCGTTTTGAAAACCACACTCACTTATAGTATTTGGAAAATGATGTTTTTATAAGAAAACCACATAATCTCTATGTTACCAGGACTTTATGATCCTATCTTATACTTAGTCTTATCCTTAGGTATTTCACTAATGTGGTCCAATCCTAATCTTAAAAAATAAATAGACCTTACTTTTATACCAACTATAATGACTCATTCCTTAAATATTCTTTTTTACATGATACTTAGCATACACTTCCCTCAAATACACATCGAGTATCTAAAAGTATAGTTTATTTGGGAGATTTTATATAAAAATAATACATCTAAAACATAAAGTAAATGAACATATTTAAAACACTAAATGGTTCTCCCACTCCCATAAATCCTCTAAAACTACATGGAATATCCTGGGGGAAAATACAAAAAGGAAAGGGTGTGTTAGAAAGCTGATTAAGGGAACAAACATGATAATGGTGTATAACATGGAGGGGAATTACCTTATATTAGTAAGATAATGATCATAATAATTGAATAATGGAATAAGGATATTATAATATAAGAGGAAGGAGTGAACATGATCTTATCATTAGAGCATGGAATCACAAGAATGTTGAAAAAACCAAAACATGACATCATAAGCATATGACAAGGATCCCTACCTCATTAACATAAAATAGTTGGATAGAATTATTTCCCATGAACCATAATATCTCATGAGATAAAAACATTAACCAATTCATTATATAGCTATATAACTTGGGTCTCACTTTTCATATAGAAAAAAGTCATACATATGTGTGCCACATAAAGAAAATACATTGTAAACTAGTCAAATACATGGTAAAAACCCATGAGAAAGAACTAGTTATAAGATCTTATCTCAAGGAATATATAAAAGATATAACATAAGGAATCCAAATATAAGAATAAATTTTAATTAATTTTGAAATTAATATTTGGAAGGAACATAATTATTATTCATGGAGTCCCATTGTAAAAAGATACATCATAAGGTTTATAGATGTATGCATAAAACCACATTGGTGATGCATTTTAAATAATAATTGGATATTATAGGGAAAATGGATCATAATTTTCCTCTAAAATAATAATAGAACTAATAGGGTTCAATATCAAATAAATATAAATATTAAGAAACATTTTATTGGGGTAATGGTTGATGTAAAATAAGAATTTTAAAATTCCCATAAATCATGTTTCCTTAAAATTGGGTATTTCAAAGGAACATAAAACATGTATAACCCTATAAATGCATGGGATATTAAACTAGGTATATATATTGTAAATATATAAAAAATAGAATAAGTACATGATAAAAAAAATTTATACAACAGAGAAAATAAATAGAAAATGTAACCATTAAGTTATTAAGGGTGTACGAAAGATGGATTGCCTTTATGTCTGAAAGCATTATGCACTTGTACATAAATTCATATATAATTAAATTAAGTTCATTGAAAATACTAATAAAAAACTTATTCATCTATAATTATTTTACTAGGTTCTATTTATTATCATTTTTTTATTTAATTATTCTTTTCCACTTTTATCGGTTACCTAAGGTGGTTTAGTTTATTTCTATATAAATATCTTAGAATATTAACCATGGAAAAGGTTATTTATAAAATTGATTAACAGGATAAATAATAGAAATAGTGTTTTAAATATCATTTTTATATGTGAAAATAATTTTTATAATTAATCCATGATTTGAGGTAATGGAAAACAAAAGGTGTCGCTACTTAAAGGCAGCAATTCCACACATACACATGATGGAAAATTTTCAATAAAATAGTAATGAGGTGAAATGTAAAATGATTTATCATTTAATAATCATAAAAATTTTATAATAATAATATAGATTCATAAATAATAATTTTTAGCTAGACATGAAATGTGGATAAAAAAATTGGACATGCCATGCATGGTGGCGGTAGTTTTCACATACACATGAAGATGTTTTTATTTTTGTAAAGGATTAAGAGGAAGAAATAAAAAAATATTCCATTATTATAATAACATAAAATAATATCATTTATATTTATTTTACCATAATATCATTTATATAATAGGTTATATGTGTTTTAATAAATAAATAATAATAAATAAAGGTTAAGAAAGATGTTATACCTTAGTTGAGACTTTTAACTTTCTCTTGAAAGATTTATTTAAAATGGAGAAGTTAAGATATATTATGGTGAACATAGCCTTGACGAAGTTGAAGTTAATTATAAAATATGTATTTATGGTAGTTTTTCCTTGGGAATTTCAATTTTAGGAGAAGCATGGAAGGAGTGGATGTGGTCTCCTTTTATAAGTGAAGAAAAGGGATCTTCTCATGGAAAATAATGTTAAGTAAGGGGTAAGAATATAAGTGCATGAAATTTTAGTGACTTAGGTGTGTTATATTTGGTAAGAAGTGTGGTTATGAATTTAAAACCTAAAAATTGTTTCTATAAATTCTAAAGGACAAGTAAACTTAATAAAATTTTAGCCACTTTAGATTAGTAATTTAAACACTTATTTCAATTAATTAAATATTAATCATGTCAATTATTTTATTACCAAAAAAAATTAGACCCTAATTACAGAATTTTGACATTATGAATTCTAATTTTGCCTCAAATTTACCAAATAAGTTTAAAAAATATTAGAATATTTTAATTTGAATTAAACACACATAAAAACATTTAAATAGAAGAGTGTTTTTAAAACATTAGACTTATATATTAGATAAATTTTTTATTATTAGAGATTTCCATAATTATAAATGATTTATTATAAAAAAATAAAATTTATGTTACATTAAAATCATTCCATAACCAAAAATAGGTAAAATAGATTATTTAATTAAAATGAAAGATATAAAATAGGTTTCATTATTAAGGTAACTTTTTTTTACTTTAGTCCTTAAAATATTGGTCATGGTGTTTCAAAGTTCAAATAATATTTTAAAATTAATAATGTTATTAAATAATTTCATATTGGATAACTTTAATGGATTTATTTCCTTTTAGGTCATTCTTATATATTGATAATGTCATGAAAATTATAATTTTTGTAAAAAAAGAATTTTAAAGTGAAAATGGATATTTTCACAAAATGATAAAAAAATTATAATAGGTAAATATTGATATTGTAAATTAAAAAATAAAGATAATTTTATCTAATTACACTTATAGAAATTATATATTTAACTTCTTATTGAATATACACAATATACAGATAAAACAATTTTACTGATTGAAGGTTTTCTTAACCATTATGCGTTTTTAATAATAAATTATAAAAACATTCGAATTGAAATAATTTCAATATATTAGATGATTTATTGATACATAATAATATCTTTTAAAATTTAATAGACTAATTTTTTTAAAATATCATTATTTTCATTTTAGTGTGTGTGAATAAAGTTATTGAATTTAAATGGAATATATATACCAATATCATCAGAAGTTGAAATGAATATAGAAGAGTTTCAATAAGATATCAATCTGACTACCTTAGGTTAGACTATTAAGCATGAATTTTTCATTTTAATAGTAATATACATAAATTATAGACTATTTATGCAAGATACCTTTTTTGGTTATAAGGCATAGTTGTTTCTAGATAGATACCTTTCTCAGCATCATATTCATAATCCTGTTTAAACATAATATGAAAATAAAAATGGTTATTAAAATATAAAACATATGAATATGAAAACATCAATCTGAATAATTCATCCCTAAAGAAAATCCAATTTTTAACAAATGCCACTTTTTGTTCAATCTATGACTCTCTTTGTTGAACCTTTATTATTTGTAGTCATTTTACTATTATTTTCTATAATCTAATTAGTTAACATCGTATTTAAATCCTTAACAATGGTTCATACTGAAAATGTGTCTAGAAAAATAATATTCCATAGTAATGTCAAACTAACTATGCAATTAGGCCTCTTTGTCATGCAACACGTGACAATTTAGTTAATACCCTACACTCCCTATTCAGGGTTGCTACCCCTAAGAACATTTGTTCAATAGCCTACATCCACTTATTGTAACCCGAAAAAAATATTTCTAGGAAAACTACAAACTAAAGATGTTTATAAAACTTTACAATTTCATCTTATAATTATACTTATTCTTAGTATTTTCACTAATGTAATCTTATCCTAATTCTTAAATAAAATGTACATTATTACCTTAATAATAAATCATATACTAAATTAGAGGGTTATTAATTCCTTTCAAATTATTATAAGGATTAACATATTAGATGTTAAATTATCCTCTATAAAAATCCAAATATCCAATGTCATATAAACCTTTCTAAGATACCAAGTATGATGCCCCACACCCACACTCCCAAATCCAATATCGTAAACACATTCCTTTTATAACAACTTTGGACATAACTATCAAATAGTTACATGACATAAAACAAATAATGAATTATGTACACTACCAACACCTTTAATGGTTAAAGCTTTAGAGAATTATGAAAAAATATAAAAAAACTCATGTCATTCACAACTAATGGATATTTTTTCAATATATAAGAAATTACTTATTCCATAGTATGCGTTAAAAATCTTCAAAAAATTATCAATGTTGGATATCCTATTAGAAATATAATATGAAATACTTTTATTCATAACAAAGTGAAATTGCTACATAATAAGTTGTCGGATCAAATGCCTAGTAAGGGGAAATATAAAACTGAATAAATTACAGCATAAACATTATGATAATATTAGATAAGAAAAAACAATTCCATAATTGAATGAAACTAAAATCATAATGTATCCATGGATTAAAATGGAAATAAATAGATCCCATGGATAAAAATAAATGGTCCCCTAAAGAGGAAATTAAAAAATTAATACATCTAATTCAATTACTTAAACCAACACATCATGATATTAGAGTTCATGATCTTACCATCAAGAAAATATCGTACTTAATGTAGGTTTACAACAAAATACCCAAACATGTTTGTCGTAAGAGACATATTGATTCATCAAGGGGATATATAATGATTGGATCCAACCCTCACTTGTTTAAATCCAATTCATTCATCATATAATATATTGAGTATACAATACATAAAAAATTTATCCAATAATAATTTATCATGGAATAATAACATACAAAATTACAATACATTACGCCATGTCAATGAAAGGGATAACATACTCATAACCCATCTATATAAATATGGGGGATAATAAAAAAAATATATAGTCAACAAGACAAAAATAATCTTTATTGGAATTACAACATATCGAATGAAAGTACATTTCCCCATGTTAATAAAATGGATGAAATGATCATAAAAATTTAGATAGAGATGGTGGATGGTAAAACAATACACTATTTACTTTCAAATAATAATATTTATTAAAATAACAACATACAGAACACTAATAATTTTCCACATGATAATAAATGGGATTAAATTATCATAAAACATCCAAATAAATACGTTTTATGGTCTCAAAAGAAAATATACCCAATGAAATAAAGGTAATATATATGGTTTTTGACATATATAAAAACAAACTTTGTAAAATAATACTTTAAATTGTATAACGAGGGAAGGGGACATAAATTGAATTGTTTGATTACATGAGTTCAAACACCCAAAATGGATAAATATTAAAACACCAACTACATGAGATTAAATCATTTTTAATATTATAAGGAAAATGGAAGTGAAAAAATAAAATAGTTTTTAGAAAACATTGTTGATATTGTTGTATGATAAAATGCTAGGGGCCACTTTAGATAATAATTTTCAAAGAGGTTGAGAAAAAACTTTTGAAAAAAAATTAGTTTTAAGAATAAAATCTAGTAATGGATCCTTTATAATGACATAATTGTTTCCCAAAATAATTTGTTTTAGAAGATATAATATATTTATTTTTAATAGGAAATCCTTTTTAAACATCTTAATATTTCATTGTTTAAAACCCACACTATTAAAAGAGTAGAAAAAAAGTATTTATATTAAAACATAATTTTCCAAAATATGGTTATAAAATATAGTATACTAAAATATTAGGGTGGAATAACCCAGTAATTGAAGAAAAAATTTCAATATTTAACTTTATAACTCAAATAGGGAGATTTGAGTTACCAATAACACTTATGGAATACGTATCCCAAGAAGTGAGAAATATTTTTCAAATGGTTTATGTGGTATAACTTTATATCATCATAAAAATGATATTATAATGCTTAAAATAAAAAAAATTGAATAATTTACCCAACTTATATTAAATATGTTTAGGATAATGATCATAACTCAATGAATGGAAATTAAGTTATCAAAAATCCTTATAATAGGGGTAACAACTAATTCAAAATAAATTTGATGAAAATAAACTTATTTGGTTTTACATTTACATGAATAAAATAATTTATTAACAAAATATATCCATGGTTAGTGAATAAACTATTCAATGAAAAACATATTGCATAAAATAAACATATCTCAAGGAATTAATATTTGAGACAAAGAACCCTTGTGGATGAGTAAAATTTTAATAAAAACCCCTTGAAAGAGAGGGAATATAATTGAACTTAAAACATCATGATTAAATTATTATTAATGATAATGTATATAAAATATTCAATATATACACCACATAATTAAATTAGATTCAAAAAATAAAACATGTCTCAAAGAGAGGAATTTGAGAAGAAAACCCTTACCATGTTCAAGTTTCATTCTATGAATGTTCCTAACTAATTAAATAATCAATTTGATTTTATTAAATACATTATTAAGAACCATATTATTATATATTTAATTTAATATGGACCATTTATTATCATAAATAATTTATTTATTATACATGTTTGGATTTTGTTTACATGAATATTGAATCGGTGTCAGCTTATTTTGATAATTTTAGCGATCGAAGATAAATTTTAAACAATATGGTAAAAAATTAATATAAAAATTACATAAACAAAAAAATTAAATTTCATATTAACTTATAATAATATTATTATTTAATTTTTCATAATCGTCCATGATAGAGTTTTATATCATTATTCAATGAGGTGGTTAAACTGACTCAAACATAAACATGATATATATCGATGGGTGAGTACAGTTATGGAGGGTTATACTATCATTATTACATAAGAATAATGATATTATATTATTGAAATTTTTTGAATAAAATTTTTAGTGGTCTGAAAAAATAACTAAATCCATTTGAAAAGTGAAAAATGTTACTCTGTAGAGGCGGCAGTCTGGACAACATACAATTAACGTTGTTTTGTTTTTATATGTGAATGTAAATAAAAAGGTTAAATTATTTCCAATAATATAATAAAATTTAATTATAATAATGATATATAGGTTTTCATATTAAAATGCAAAGTATATGTTTTTAAGAGAAATATTAATAAGAAATTGTAAGGAGTAAGTAATACTCACTTTGGCACGTCGAACATTCTTATGTATATTTCCATGGAAATGAAGGGACTAGGATAAATAACTGAAACTAGAGGCTTAAAAAAGTGAGAGATACTTATTGAAGTATAAAGTTTTTAGATATTAAATATGAAATTTGGTGTAATGGGTTTGGAATGAATTGGTGGAAGTGTTCTCTTTTATTGGTGAGGAAGATGGCTCTTTTGAGAACACCCATTAATTTTCAATGATATCATTACACTATTTGATGGTAAAAGACTAAAAAATATTAAAATATTATATTGTTGAGTTTTATTGACTGGATAAAGTATTCTCCTTGTATTTATACATAGTTTTTTAAAAAAAATATGACGACATTTGTTCTTAGGTTTTTACTTTTATCTTTCTTTTGTTTTTACCTTGCTAACAAGTTTTAACTAATAAATTTATGTTTTGATAAAATATAAAATAATACATATTACTAAATATAGGTGTGATGAAGATAATTTGAACCTCCTTCTAATCTAATTAATTATATAAATAATGTAAAATTAAATTTTCAATAAAATAATTATATATATATAAACTATTATTTTGTAGAAAAATGTTGTTTGAGCTATTTTTTGTTCTCTATTTTATTAAAAAAATGATTACCATTTAAACATTTGTTAATATAATTATATATTCGACTTTACATCATATTAGAGTCATCATTAAAAATATATTAATTTAATTTATTATATAAAAATTACATTATTAATATAATAATTCTTTGAATATAATTGTTCTACCATTATCATGGTCGTTAATATTAATCCTAGAAACCATTATTTTATAACAAAAATTTAAATTGTCTTTATTACATAATACACTAGTGGAAAAAACATTTAACACATCATAATTTTTCATGTCAGTTCTATATAACCGACATGCAAAGCTTCAATAATCGATATATCACGTCAGTTATTTTATAACTGATGTGATATATCGATCAGGATCCATTTTTTACATCTGTTATTTTATAACTGACGTGTTTTTTTCTGTCAGTTATTGTATAAGCGACGTGAAAATCGAATCTGGCATGCTTTATCACGTCTGTTATAAAATAATGGACGTGATAAAGGAAATTGCGATGCTTTATCACGTCGGTTATAAAAAAACTGACATGATAAAGATAATCTCATAAATTTATGACGTCGGTTATCAAAAGAACCGACGTCATAAAGAGACATTTTTCACATCGGTTATTTTATAAAAGACATGATAAATTTTTTTCTACGTTGGTTTTCAAATAACCGACGTTATAAACATTAAAAAAATATTTACCACGTCGGTTAATAAATAACTGACGTGGAAAATATTTTAAATGATTTATCTCACCCCGTATTCAGTCATTCTATTTTCTTCGATTAGGTGACCTCCAAATCTTCTCTCTCGTACAAAAAACCTAGAAATAATTCTTCGAATTCCTACCCTCCAGCATCATTTTTCCAACATCATTCTTCATATTTATTATCATCAAATATATCAAGTCGACTAACAACACTCAAGTAAGGCTCAAACAACTCGCTTTCAGTTTTTTATTTTATGCGATGCCCTAAACTAATTTTTTGAGATGTTATTTTCTTTTTTTCTTGATATCATTGTAAGTCTCATAGTGTTCATTTATACCATTGTAAATTATTTTTCAGTAAAATAAGCCTATGGAAGTGATATCATGAAAGTTTACGACTTCTGTGTGTTCTATCATGTGTGTGTGCGCATACAGGGGGTTTCCAAGGGGTGGAGGCTGTGCAAATGGGTGGGGGTGTCCTTGGGGTTTCAAAGGGGTGGGGGTGGTGTCAAGGGGGTTTATGGGTTGTCCAAGGGGTTGTGGGTGTCTAATGGGGTGCAACGGATGTCAAAGGGGGTGGGGGAGGTTTCTAGGGTGTGTGGGGGCTGTTCGAGGGGGTTGGGGGTGTCCAAGAGGTTGGGGTGTCTAAGGGTGTGGGGCTATTCAGGGGGTGAGGGGGATGAGGGGGATGTCCAAGGGGATAGGGGTGTTCATGGGGGTGAGGGTGGTGTCCAGGGAGGTGAGTGGGTTGTCCAAGGGGGTAGGAGGTGTCCAGGGGTGGGGGTTGTCCAGGGGGTGGGGGAGCTGTCCAAAGGGGTGGGGCTGTCTAGAGGGTTCGGGGTGCTTTCTAGAGGGTTAGGGGTGTCCAGGGTGTCTACGTATGTGGGGGGTAGTCTAGGGTGTGTGTGTGGGGGGGGGGGTCCAAGGGGGTGGGGGTGTCGAAGGTGGTGGGGGGCTGTCCAGGGGGGGTTATCCAAGGGGGTGGGGGCTATCCAGAGGTTTTGGGGGGCTGTCCGGGGGGCTATCTAAAGGGTTGGCGGTGTCCAGGGGGTTTCCAAGGGGGTAGGGGGGGGTGGTGTCCAGGTGGGGTGGGGGTGGTTTCTAGGACGGGTGGGGGTGTCCAAGTTGGTGGGGGTTGTCTAGAGGGGTGGAGGGGCTGTCCATGGTGGTGGTGGTGTCCAGGGGGTGTCCAAGGAGGTGGCGGTGGTGTCCATGGGGTGGGTGGGGGGGGGGGTCTGTCCAAGGGGGTGGTGGTGTCCAGGGGGTGTTCAAGGGGGTGGGGTGGTTGTCAAGGGGGTGGGGGTGTCCATGGGGTGTCAAATGGGGATGGGGGTGGTGTCCAGGGGGTACGGGGGCTGTCCAAGTGGGTTGGGGTGTCAAAGGGGGAGCAGGGGATGTCAAAGTCAGTGGGGGTGGTGTCTAGGGGGTGTGGGGGATGTCCAAGGGGGTTGGGGGTATCTAAGGGGGTGGGGATGTCAAGGGGCATGAAAGGGTTGTCCAATGGGATAGGGGTGTCCAGGGGGTGGGGGTGGTGTCCAGGGAGGTGAGTGGGCTATCAAAGGGGGTAGGGGGTGAAGGAACCCAGGACACCCTAAGAGGGGTGGGGTGAATCAGGGTGACAACATTTTCTTTTAATGTGATGGATCTTGTTCCCACGTTGGTAGGAACTTGTTGAACCTATAATGCACAGAGAAGACACAACACTTTGTACTTGGTTCACCACTACGGGCTACGTATAAGGAGCATAAGCTGACAAGTTGTCGGTCTTACCTAATTCCACTAATCTTCACTAGCTGTGGATTACAAAGATTTGGGCACAATCAATCTGTCCCAGGCTCACTACCTTTAAAAAGGTTCAGGGATAGCTCACTGCTTCCCTCGGGTCACTCCCATTGATTCCCCCTGGCTCACTGCCCTTAGGTGAAGTCCCACTCAGTTTATAGACATGAAGGTATCTTCATCATTGCCTAAGAATGCATCCTCTGTCATATGTAGATGCTCTGTTGAAGTCCAACTCTTACCAGAAGACTAATCTCACTTTGCGCTGAGGGTACTGGGTGATCTTACAGCTTTCGTGAAACTTCAGAAGGACAGATGAACTTTAACAACCCTAGCGCGCTTATCCAAGATCGGTGCGCAAGTTTCAATCCTGGCATGCAATTCACTTGCGCGGTACAAATTCATTGTGTATGTGACACCAAAACTACTTGCGCGACACTGCCTCCTTCCACACCAAACTTGCGCGATGTTGCGCCTTTAACTCCCCAACCGCCATGGTCGTGCAACCAACAATCGGCACGCAGCCTCTACTTGTATGACCCAACAACCACTTGCATGACTCAACCAACTGTGCAACGAGATCTCGAAAAATCTCTATGTCTTGAACTTCATTACTCATGAGGAGGGGGTCCTCTATTTGTAGGCAAAATGGACCCCCTGCGCAGTGGCGCGCAAGTCTTCCCTCGATACGCAGGTTCCGGCACGCAGCTCATCCTCTCTAGCCTATGTCGCGCTACTCACTTGCATGACCTACACAAATACTTGCACGAACTTCTTTACTTTCCCATATTTTGAAGTTATGATATTGAAAAACAATAGGTGCTCAAGATTCCATTCCCCCTATGCATCGGCGCCCAAGTCTCTTCACAACGCGCAGGTCACTTGCTCGACTAGCCCAAAACTTGCGCAGCCCTTATCCCTTTGCCATTTTCCCATGTTATGATCTTGAAAAACATATGGCGCGCAAGTTTCGTCTTTATCTAGTACACGGCGCACAAGTCGCTTTTCCAAAAACACTTTTCTCCATTTGTCGATTTTCAGGCCCAAAAATTTGGCAAACACTGGGAAACGATGCCACCATCAATAATGTTGTCTTCTTAAACTGTATAATCTCTTTGTAGCTACACATTAAGAACTTCCACTGCTGATTGACAACAAACAAAAACCATACTCCAAATCATGCATAGAAGACCATGGTTCCAAAAATCTCCCCCTTTGGGTTTTTTGGAAATCAGAAAATAAATTCAACAGATCTATATCCATGTGAAAACCAAAAATGCAAGAATCAACTCAGCCAACACTCTAAGTCTACGTGAGCAATGCTCGATGTAGAAAATAAGAGAGGAAGCTTGAATTGGTTCCAATGTTTTACTTCTCATTCTTATCATCACAGAAGCATTACTTGACTGAACTTATTCTTTTCTCCCCCATTGACAATAAATCCAAACACCAGTAATTTGTTCAACGTTCAGCTCTAACCATACTCCCCCTGGATAGTATCTCCCCCATAAACTTGCATCATAGCCATAAATAGATAAAAACAGTTAACACAAATGGGGAGAGGGGTATTGTGTAACTTCCTTATGCACTGGGAGGTGGCTGAACACTGAGGTTCAACCGATGATTCTCAAACATAGTCGCGAACAGTGGCTTGGTCAGGATATCAGCCACTTGCTCATCAGTTCCCACATGATCCATTCTAATCACCCCTTGTTCAACTTTTTCTTTGATAAAGTGATACCCGATTTCAATATGTTTCATATTGGAATCCGGAACATGATTATTCATAAGATCAATTGCGCTCTTGTTATCACAGTAAATCAGCATTGGTTGCTTTACCTCATCACCAATATTTGTTAATTGTTGATTCATCCATAGCAGTTGAGTGCATGCCTTTGTGGAAGAGATATACTCAGCTTCAGCAGTACTAAGAGAAGTACTTTCTTATTTCATTCTCAACCAGCCAACACATTTCTGGCCAATATAGAATGCTCCACCACTAGTGGACTTTATATCTACTACATCACCAGCCCAGTCAGTATAAGAAAACGCTGATAATTCACTATCCCTATCTGCAGCAAAAAATAACCCGAAGTTATGTGTACCTTGAATGTACCTCATGATTATTTTTACTTCCGCCATATGTTACTCCTTTGGATTACTCTGAAAGCGGGCCGTAAGGCATGTTGCAAAGACAATATCTGTCCGTGTCGCTGTTAGTTATAATAGGATCCCAATGATCATCCTGTACATGGTGGGATCAATAGAGTCCCCATCCTCATGCTTTCCAACTTTAGTTCCAACTGCAATTAGAGTTGACATTGGTTTGGAATCTTGCATATTAAACTTCTTCAGTAGCTCTCTTGCATATTTTTCCTGTGAAATTAAAGTGTATTCCTTCTTTTGAATCACCTGCAGCCCCAAGAAATATATGTGCTCCCCAATCATAGACATTTCAAATTCTGATTTCATGTGGTTGGAAAATTCGTCCACTGATTTCTGCCTGCTGCCACCAAATATGATATCATCAACGTATACTAGAACCATGAATTGATCTTTTGACGAATTCTTCACATAGATATTGTGATCAAATCCTCCTCTTTTGAATTCCAGCTTCTTGAGATATGAATCCAGCCGTGAGTACCACGCCCGTGGTGCCTACTTCAAACCATATAGAGCTTTCTTCAATTTTCAGACCTTTGTTTCATCAGTACACAAAAAAAGCCCACTGGTTGTTCAATGTAGACTTTTTCTTCGAGTACACCATTAAATAATGTTGTCTTGACATACATTTTATATAATTTATATCCTCTTTGGAGTTACATGGCAAGGAAAATCCTGATTGACTCTAGTTTATCCACTAGATCAAATGTTTATTCAACATCAATGCCTTCAATCTGAGAGTATCCTTTACATACCAGTCATGCCTTGTTTCTGATGACACTTCCATGCTCATCAAACTTATTTTTGAAGATCCATTTAGTACCAATCACATTGTGACCTTCGGGTCTCTAGAAAATATCCCATGTCTGATTCTTGTCAATCTAATCTAATTCATCATTCATGGATTTTACCTATGGTTCATCATTTGTAGGTTCTTCAAATGAGAATGGATCTACAACTGATAGAAATGAATATTTAGTGTTATTCCCCATCCTTCTTGTTTGAGTGGGTGAACTCTTATCCCCAATTATGTTGGATGGATCAATCTCAGCTCTTCGATTTCTCCTGTGAGGTTCAGTAGCATTCTCTTTAGCCACAGTTTCTTCTTCAGATTCTTCTTCTGAGTCAACATCATGATGTGACTACTGAGTTTTTTGAACAACTTCCTCTATTTATGCATTTGTATTTTCTTCACTTTCACTGTCTTCCTGACTTTATATCACATCAGCATATGACGTCCTTGAAGCATTTGTGATTTTCACTTCAATTATCTTAACATCACTACTTTCCACAATCCTTCCTAAGCACTTGTTGAAACATTTTTAGGCTTTTATGTTCATTGAGTAACCAAGGAAAATTCCTTCATCTGCATTGTCGCCATATTTCCCTTGATTTCCTTCTTTGTTCCTGATGAAGAATTTACTTCCAAAGACACGAAAGTATTTTAAAGATGGCTTTCGTCCATGCCACAATTCATATGGTGTCTTCATCTCACCCATATAAAGTCTTGTTCAATTCTGAATGTACACTGCAGCCTGAACAACCTCTTTCTAGTAATGTCATGGAATATGACTCTCAATCAGCATAGTTCGTGCCATGTTGTTCACCTATCGATTCCTACGTTCAAAAACTCCATTTTTTTGTGTATTTCTTATAGCATCTACCTCATGTTGTATCCCATGATTCTCCAAATAATTTTCAAATTCAATGGATGTGTATTCTCCTCCATTGTCAGATTGCAACACTTTGATTGTTTGTCCAGTATCATTCTCGACGATTCACCGATATGATTTCATGCAGTCAAGGACTTGTCGTTTCCTGTGAATGACCATAACACATGACATTCTACTATAATCATCAATGAAAAGTACAAAGTACCTTTCTCCATGAGTTCCGGAAACATTTATCGGCCCACATACATCTATATGAATCAGATCAAGAAGGTGAGATGACCTTTTCTTCTTTGGTCGATATGAACTGCAGACCAGCTTCCCACGAATGCAAGCATCACAAGATTTTTCACGCTCACGCTTCAGGTTGGGAATGTCCATGACCATTCTCAATTTTGATATTTTCTCCATGTCTTGCTGATTGATGTGTCCCAGTCTCCGATGCCACAAATTGTTTTCTTCTTCAACAGTCATGTAACATACATTTTCTTCACTATCAACCTGATACAAGTTGCATTGTGTCCTGCATCCCTTCATAAGTGAATTGCCCGTCTTTCCCTTGATAGTGCAGCCTTTCTGATTAAAAGTAACCATAAGTCCCGAGTCACAGAGTTGACTCATGCTGAGGAGATTATGACATAGGCCATCTACGTAAAGGACTTCAGTCTTCTTTATTTCTCTGTTATGTAATTCGGTACTTCGACTCCATTTGATGTTCAGAGCCCCATCATTACAAAATCGTACTGTACCATCAACCGTCCTTTTGATATCTGTTAGCAGTCCCGCATTACCTATCATATGAGTTTAACAACCACTATCCAGAATCCAGGTACTGTTGTTCTTTGTAGCATTGAGGGCCACCTCTGCAAGGTTGGATTTCTCAATCTTCTTCCTTTATTTCCATGAGACATTGGATTGAGTATATAGTTCTGGTGGCCTTTCAATTATCTCTTCCACATACCCAGGTTCTTCATACTCAAAATATTCTTTGAGAGGAGAGAACTTGTTTGAAAGAGCAACACTGTCTTGTTGATGAGACTTGACTTGTCTTAAACTTTGGTATGAGGTGTCCATGTCCCTTCTCTTCCTGCAATTAGAAGCCTTATGACCAAAGTTAGAACAACGATAACAATATCTATAGAAATTGTTTCTTCTATAAGAATTAGGATATTAATTTGTTCTCCTTTGTTGAACTTCTATATCTTCTCCATTCAGATAGCTTCTTTCCTCTTCAAAATAAGACATGGTATGGCCCAGATAGCCACAGACCTGACACATCATGAGAGGAAATGTCTTCTCACTTGAATTTCTCCTCATACCTTCTTCCTTGGGAGAAAAGTTAGACAGTCTGTCATTTATGAATGTTTAAGGATACTTTTCAGTTCTCCTTTTAGTTTCGATTGAGGGTTCTTTTTCGGCACTTTAGGTAATGTTTCAACATGTTCAACTATCATATTATCTTTCTTTTGGATCTTTTCACTTCCAGCAGTTGATGTCTCAGCCTCACAGCCAATTACACTTTTTCCCATGCAAGCGGGTGTTTGATCACACAAGATTTTTCCAACCCCATCTGAACCACACTTGGATCTTGCTAGTAATTCTGCATCTGAGAATCTTCCAAACTGTATTTTCTTCTTCAATTATTTTGGAATTGATTCAGTCTCAAGTTTACTCCTTAGAGTAACAACTTCCTCTTCAAGACCCTCAGCAGTCTTGGATTTTTCATCAAGTCTGGAGGTGAGGTCATTGATGACCTTTGCCTTCTCTTCAATTCTCAACTTCAGATCCACTACATCATCATTGCTTTCAATTATTTTAGATTTTACCTTAAAAAATTCTTCCATTCGTTCAATTTCAGCTTCAAGTTAACCAACGTATTTATTTTATTCTTCTACAATTGATTTCCACTTATTGCAACTCTTACATTTAATATTAATCTTACTAACGGCCTCCTTAAGATG
This sequence comes from Viscum album, assembly GCA_963277665.1. Lineage (NCBI taxonomy): Eukaryota > Viridiplantae > Streptophyta > Magnoliopsida > Santalales > Viscaceae > Viscum > Viscum album. The sequence goes on along the minus strand of OY728134.1, from coordinate 594,007,877 downwards.
CATGTCAAGATCTACACAAGTTCTCAGTTGTTCTTATCCACCATTATCTTATGACTTTTCAACAGTGGACATCATGGAAGCATGGTTCCCAGTTTTGAATTCTGGTTCTTCTTAATCCCAAAATTCATTGTCATCTTCTTCCTCTTCATAGAAAAAACTCTTCATTTGCATTTTCTTTTCATATTTGAAGTCTCCCTTTTTGAAGAACCTTCTCTAAGGCTTCTCGAATCTTTCATCTTCACTATCTTCATCATTTATATTTCTCAAGCACTGAGAGGAAATGTGACCAACTTTTCCATAATGAAAACATGCGAGAGGTAACTTCCCTTTAAATTTCCCTTTCCCCTTCTGGAACTTCTTTGAAAAGAGATAAAGAATTTATTTTTCTTCTTCATCTTCACCACTACTATCTTTTTAGATTTTCTGTTTATCCATGGCCTTGAATGCCATTTCCTTTCTCACACGAGTCGTAGCATCTTTTGGTTTGACTCTCATTTCATATGCTACCAGGCTGCTAAGTAGATCATCCAGAGAAAGTTTTGAAAGATCTCTTTCCTCAAGGGATTACACCTTTGCATCGTATAGAGGTGGAAGTCTTCTTAATATTTTCTTTACAATATCAATGTCTTTGATTTTTCACCTAGACCCGAATTGCTCCAACCACTTCAGTAATTCGATTGAAGAAAGAGTCAACATTCTCATCTGGATGCATCTTCAGATCATCAAACCGATTGTGCAGCAATTGTAGTTTTGCCTCCTTCACTTTGCTATCTCCTTCAAAAATATTCTCGATTTTATCCCACACGGATTTTACTGAGGTACAATTCATCACCTTTAGGTAGATCGGATCAAAAAGGGCTGCAGTAAGTGCATTTTGTGATTTAGCACCTGCATTAAGAATTTTCCTGTCTGTTTCAGTCACAGCCAGGCCTATTGGGTCAGTGACTTGTATTCCTTGCACAGTAGAAAAGAGAACTTCAATTCCAAGAGATCTTAGATGAGATCTAATTCTGTTCTTCCGGATCTGGAAATTACCTCCACCAAAGTGAGGGACTCCCCTGACATTGTCTCCATTCTCCATGAAGATAAAGGACAGATTCAACACCAGTAACCATTACCCTCTGATACCACTTGAAGGACCCCGGGACACCCTGAGAGGGGAGGGTGAATTAGGGTGACAAATTTTTCTTTTAATGTGATAGATCTTGTTACCATGTTGGTAGGAACTTTTTGAACATGTAAGATGAATATGATCATAAAGCAAACATTCACATGCACAGATAAGACACAACACTTTTTACTTGGTTCACCACTAAGGGATACGTCCAAGGAGCATACGCAGAAAATTTTTCAGTCGTACGTAATTCCACTAATCTTCACTAGCTATGGATTACAAAGATTCGGACACAATCACTCTGTCCTAGGCTCACTTCCTTTACAAAGGTTCAGGGATAGCTCACAGATTCCCTCGAGGCACTCCCATTGACTCCCCCTGGATCACTGCCCTTAGGTGAAGTCCCACTCAGTTTATAGACGTGAAGGTCTCTTCATCATTGCATAAGAATGCATCCTTTATCGTATGTAGATGCTCTGTTGAAGCCCAACTCTTACCAGATTACTAATCTCACTTTGCGTTGAGGGTACCGGGAGATCTTCCAGCTTTCGTGCAACTTCAGAAGGACAAATGATCTTTAACAACCCTGGCGTGCTTATCCAAGCTCGGTGCGCAAGTTTCAATCCTGGCGCGCAAGTAACTTGCATGGTACAAATTCGGCGTGTAGGTGACACCAAAACTACTTGCGCGACACTATCTCCTTCATCACCAAACTTGCGCGATGTTGTGCCTTTAACTCCCCAACTGCCATAGTCGCGCAGCCAACAATCGGCGCGCAGCCTCTACTTGTGTGACCCAAAAACCACTTGCGTGACTCAACCAATTACGATAAAAGAGCTTGAAAAATCTCTAAGTCTTGAAATTCGTTACTCATTAAGAGGGGGGTCCTCTATTTATAGGCAAACGGGACCCCCTGCACGATGCCGCGCAAGTCTTCCCTCAGCGCGCAGGTTCCAGCACGCAGCTCATCCTCTCTAGCCTATGTCTCGCTACTCACTTGTGAGACCTACACAAATACTTGTGTGACCTTATTTACTTTACCATATTTTGATGTTATGATATTGAAAAACAATAGGCGCTCAAGTTTCCAATCCTCCTAGGCATTGGCTCCCAAGTATCTTCACGACGCGCAGGACACTTGCGCGACCAGCCCAAAACTTGCACAGCCCTTATCCCTTTTCCATTCTCCCATGTTCTGATCTTGAAAAACATATGGCGTGCATGTTTCCTCATCATCTAGTACATGGCGCGCATGTCTCTTTGCCAAAAACAGTTTTCTCCATTTGTCGATTTTTAGGCCCAAACATTTGGCAAACACTGGGAAACGACGCCACCTTCAATACTGTTGTCTACTTAAACTGTATGATCTCTTTGCGGGTACACATTCTGAAATTCCACTGCTGATTGACAAAAAACACAAACCATACTCCAAATCATGCATAGAAGACCATGTTTTCAATAGGGGGTGTCCAGAAGTGGGGGCTGTCTAGCGGGGTGGGTGGATCTCCCGGGGTGGGTGTGGTGTCCAGGGAGTGGGGTGGTGTCTAAGAGGGTGGGGGTGGTGTCCAAGGGGGTGGGGGTGTTGTCCAAGGGGTTAGGGGTGTCCAGGGGGTGGGGGTGGTGTCCAAGGGGGTGGAAGTGGTGTCCAGGGGGTCGGGGGCTGTCCAGAGGGGTGGGGTTGTCCAAAGTATTCGAATCGTTAGGATCTGTGTAATTTTCAGTAGTGAAGGTATATATATTTAAATATTTATACTTCATATTTCTTTTTTACGAAAGGGTGAATTTGGTATTCAGTTGCACTAGGATGTATTGTTCGTGAACCTTAAAAATAAAGGATCAAAGATGAATTTAAAACTATTATATATAACTATATTTTCTTTTTAAAATCATTTCAAAGAATATTTTTTTTAAAATGCACGTAGATTTGTTTTATATTTCAAAATTGTTTTACAATCAAATTATGATATTTTTCATTTAAAAATATATTTGACTTATATTAAAAAGCTGTATAATTTTGATATTTGTTATAGGTAATAATGAGTCAAATTTGGATTATGGCACATCGAATGAGTAATGAATATGAGGAAGGTGTTGATTCCTTTTTGGAATTTTCTAAATGAACTGTTCCAAGCAGTGACATTTTTTTCTGTCCATGCCTGAAATGTTTGAATATTAAAAAGTTTAAAAGTATAGAGATAAAAGATCATCTGATTTTTCATGATTTTAATCTGAGTTACACTCCTTGTATTTGGAATGGTGAAACTCGACAGAATGTCAGATCTACTGATGTTGATGATTCACAAGTTGTTAACTCTGATGGAATTGAAGAAATTATTCATGATATTACAGCATAACAAATTGAGATAAAACCGACAGGTGTGCGTCTATATACTGATGCTAAAAAACCATTGTATCCTGGTTGTACAGATTTTACAGTTTTTTCGGCAGTGTTATTATTGATAAACATGAAGGAGAAACATGGATGGAGTGACAGAAGTTTTACAGAGCTGATACAATTGATGAAAGACATTCTTCCAAAATATAACGATCTTATAGATTCACATTATAAGGCCAAGAAAATATTATGCTTGATGGGATTGGGATACAAGAAAATACATGCCTGTCTGAATGACTGTATGATATATAGGAAGGAATCTGAATTTCTGTCAAAGTGTCCTAAATATGGGACATCACTACATAAGGTGAAAGAAAAATTACAGGCTTATGTATAGATTAAAACGATCCCTTCCAAGTTATTTTGGTATCTTCCTATAATTCATCATTTCAAATGTTTATTTGCGAATTCACATGATGCAAAAAGGTTAATATGGTATGCTGATGAGCAGATATGTGATGGAAAAATATGACATCCAGTTGATTGTCCACAATGGAAGAAATTTGATGAGTAGTATCCTACATTTGTAAAAGAAATTAGAAATCATAGACTTGGGTTGTGCACAGATGGAATGAATCCATACCGAACCCTCAGTAGCACACATAGTTCATGGCCTGTTTTATTGGTACTTTACAACCTCTCTCTTGAAGTTTGTATAAAGCGAAAATATGTCATGTTGAGTATAATGATCTCTGGTCTAAAGCAACCCGACAATGATATTGATGTTTTCTTGTCAACATTGATTGATGATTTGAAACTTTTATGGGAGGATCGTATTAGGGTGTATGATTCTTATAAAATGGAATATTTTCAACTTCTTGCAGTGCTTAAGTTCACTATAAATGACTTCCTAGAATATGTAAATTTGTCTGGATACAATGTTAATGGGAATAAAGAATGTCCAATTTGTGAACAATAGACTTCAAATTGTCAGTTGCATCATGGGAGGAAAACAGCGTACATAGGTCATCAAAAGGTTTTGCCTATGGATCACTCTTATGGAAGACTAAAAAAGGTACTAAATGGCTCACAAGAATTTGATATTGATCCAAAACCTTTATCCCTTGATTTTTATTTTGAGAGGGTGTAAAACTTTGATGTGACATTGGTAAAGACAAATAAATCTAGTAATGATAGACATATTTTGAAGAAAAGGTCAATATTTTTTGAGCTACCATATTGGAGATATCATGAAGTTAAACATAATATTGATGTCATGCACGTGGAGAAGAATATATGTGATAGTTTGATTGGAACATTGTTAGATATTAACGGAAAGACAAAAGATGGGTTGAATACAAGATTAGACTTACTATAAATGGTAATACGTTTAGAGTTAGCTCCCACTCCTAATAGAAGATGAACATTTCTTCCCCCGGCTTTTCATACATTATTCAAGAGTGAGAAAATCAGCTTTTTTTAGTGTCTTCATGATATCAAAGTGCCTCATGTTTATTCTTCAAATGTAAAAAAAATTCTCATTGAAGGACTCGATGTTGATATGTATGAAATCTCATGATTGTCACATCATGATGCAACAACTTCTATTAGTTTCATTGCATGGAATATTGCCCATTCGTGTCAGAAAGACTATAATGAAGTTGTGTTATTTTTTCAATTCAATTTGTAATAAGGTGATTATTGTAAATTATTTGAACATTTTGGAAAAGGATGCAATTTGAATACTTTTTCAATTGGAAATGTATTTTCCTCTAACGTTTTTTGATATAGTGGTGCATTTAATGATTCATCTGGTTTGAGAAATAAAGCTTTGTGGACTTGTATATCTCCATTGGATGTATCCTTTTAAAAGTTATATGAAAATATTGAAGGGGTATGTTAAGAATCCATATCGACCTGAAGCCTCCATTATTGAAAAGTATATTTCTGAAGAGGTTGTAGAGTTTTGTACGAGCTACTTGGTTGCGGTGTAGCACATAGGTTTTCCTCCATCTCTCCATGAACGAGTTAATAATGAGGGAAATGGGATTCGTGGCTTGAATGTCAAATCTTTATTAGCTGAATAGATGAAGAAGTTAGAATTATACATCTTGAATAACATAGTTGATGCTCAACCGTATATCACAGTGCATATTAATGAGTTGAAACAATTTCATCCATTGAAGAAAGAAATTTGGATTTTGAATGAGCACAACAAAACATTTTTTTCATTGTTTAAAATGACCTTGCTTGGTAGATCAGATGTATCAGAGACATTAAAATGGGTAGTCGGTGGTCTATGTTTAAATGTAATAACATGGTCCGATTAGGACATTAATGGCTATAAATTTTATAAGAAAGATTATAACAATAGAAGTGAAGTTCAGAATAGTGGTGTATTGGTGTTTGCAGAAGTAATGCATTTTTCGAGTGCTAAAGACAAAAACCCAGTTTCTGCATCAAGTGCATATTATGGAGTGATTGAAGAAATATGGTAGGTTGATTACTTTAAAATTAATGTTCCTGTTTTTAAATTTAAATTGTTTATCGATAACAACAATGTCAAATACGATGAATTTGGAATGATAGTTGTTAATCTAAATATATTGGAAGACACAACTGATTCATTTATAATGGAAACACATGAAAAAAATTTCCTTTTAGTAGATCAGTCAGATATGCAATGGGATGTTGTTTTTTAAGGGAAAAAATATGTTGGTGAGGATGAAATTGATAAAGATGTTGATTTATATGAGATCCCTACATCCATGGAAATATTAATAGAACATAATGATGAGAATTTTGAAGACTGGGTTTGTGCCATAAGAAATTATCACGACGAAGGAATTTGGGAAAACAATCTATTTGTACATTCCTAAAATTATAGGTAACATTTTTTTACTTCTTTTTTGCATTTATTATTTTCATAAAATGTTAGATATTATAAGTTTTTTCTTTATTAAAACATGTATTAAAACAAATAAGTATATGTTTTTGTTTGTTTTAATTTTTTTTAGATTACTTTATCGTTTTTACCATTACTTAAATTATATATCTATTATTTTTGTTCAATGACAATTACTTTTCCTTATCTACCATGTTTACTAGGTTTACCATGTTTACCATGTTTACCATATTTAATATCTTTAACATTGTTTAACATGCTTACCATATTAACCATGTTTATTATTACATAACTTAGTACAATTTTCTATTTTATGTTTACATTAGTATAGAAATATTTGAATTTTTATATTTGTGAACTAATGTTTTTTTTTGATTTGAAGGATAACGATAGATCACTAAGTTGATCAACCACATGATTCAGGAGATGAGCATATTGGTCATACCTCTGGGGAGGAACATTCATGTGCTTCTCTTGATGTTCCCCAATCTTCCTCATGTGCTCCCATTATGACAAAGAGTTCAAGAGTTGGTAAACGTGGGTGCCCATGTTTACCAAAATTATCACTTGCCTGTATGTAGGATCAGAGGATACTCGTTGATTTTGATGAGGATGATATTCCTAGAAGTCCAAATGAAAAAGATTTTAAGAGTTAGTATCAACTCAGGGTAATAGAAAAGCAAGCATTTTGTCTAATGACTGGAGAAGTGTGGACAAACCGATAATCTCTCAGTTGTGGGAGACGATTTTGGTAAGATCCTTTGCTATTGTTTTCCTATTATATAAATGTTTCTAGTATATATAATATTTTTAAATTCTTCTTTATCAGATGACATTTGATATTCGTGACACTGTAGGAGTCAAGAAGAAATGCTTATCGATGGCTGCCAGGATATAGAGGGATTTCAAATCAACCCTCTCATCTAATTTCTTTTTTGGTCATAAAAGTCTTGAAAATCCATGTTATATATATCTTTTCATAGATGAAGAAACATGGAGATAGTTTGATTAAATTAGAAGAAAAGATTCATTTTTGGTAAGGTCATTGTAATATTTTATATGCTTTCTTATAAAAATGTTCTTATTAAAGTTTTATTAATGATTTCTTATTCTTAATATACAAAAAAACAAGGAAATATCATCAGGCGATACAATCTAAAAATTTATACCCTCATAGTTTATCTCGGGGAGGGTATACATTATTAGAAGAACAAATGATGGTGGAAAAATGACAAAAACTAAGAGCTGAGTCATCATGCTCTTGAGAGGTGGCCCCTCCATCCCCTCCATCTAGACATGAAAATTGGAAGAGATCTCGGATGGGGAAAAGGGCAATATCTTTCGAAAGATTCAATAATCGTATCTGAGAGGTTTGTAAGATATCTATTTTATTTATTTAAGTTAACTATATTATTCATATAATTTCAATCATTACAGAAAAGTTAAATTAATTAATATAGGATTATATTGAGGATCAAGGCTCACAGAGGGTATTTACAGTTGCTGGAAGGCAAGATATTTTATCTGCAGCATTGGGAAAGCCCGAACATCCTGGTCCTGTACAAGGATATTTGATAGGTGTATCGGTAAGAAAAGTGTTTCCACATTCTTCAACTTCTTACATTGAGGATGTTTATAAAAAAAATAGAATCCTTGGAGGATGAATTTAATAATATTAATGCGACGATGGAGGAAAATATTAGAGCATCGGTACAGTCTATGTTTGTAGATATGTAAAGAAAATTTCAGACTTCAGCTCCCACTCCTCCACCTCCCCCTGTAGACCCCATTATTTATCCTCCACCTCCTCCAGTAGCTCCCACTCCCCCACATCAGCCAGCAGAACCCATTTTTTATCCTACTCATCCGCCGCAACTTCCTACATATTGCGAGTTGTATGTTTATGATCCTCAACATCATATAGTTGCGTATGAGCTTGTATATTGTATAGGAGATACATTTCATCATCAAAAATTAGAGTTAGAGAATCATAGGGTCCCTGTAAAAGATATTATAGAGAGATCAGCATGAGTACCATTACCTATAGATGAGGTGACTACAGTTAGACAGAGTATCAACCATTTTTTAATTTGGCCATCCAGAATTCTATGACTCATTACCATAGAGGAATGTATGTTATATCTTCTATTTATTTTTTTATTAAATTTTTATTATCATTTGAAAAATAATATATTTTTCTTTTTATTTTCACAGGAATACTTCAAAGTTAAAGAAATATTGTATAGACAACAAAAAAGACAAATGGCTATGACATCAGATATGGATTCTAGTAGTCTTAACAGATTGTCAAGATATTCAAATTTGTTGGCAAATCATTATGAGTTTCTAATGTAATCTCATGTTTGTGGATGCGCAATAACTATGGAGATTGTGAAACTGATATCATGGAGCTTATTATTAGAGATAAGTTGGTCATCAACGTGGTGCAAAAATTTTCCATGTAAGTCTTAAAACCTTTTCCCTGCGTTATATTTATTAAAAATGTATACTTATGTCTATTTTGTATTAGGTATATTTATAACATTTGTGAGAAGAATGATCAAATGGATGTATATGGATTCATGGACCCGCATTTGATTTCCCTTGAAGCACGTTCATTGGATGAGGAAAAAAGAATTATTTATATTGATGAATGATTTGAACATAATATAGTCACATAATATTGGATTATGACTTTTTGTGAGAGGTATGAAACACATCTCTCTCAAAGAGTTCATTATCTTTTAACATAAAAACCCACTAACCATTTTTTTTATCAGTGATCATTGGATGTTATGTGTTTTTTTCCCAAGGGAGAAAACACGTTATTGGATATGCTCTGTCCATGGCGATGTGCAGGGAAATTTTAAGATTATTTTAGAAAATTAAGTTTCAATTTCTCAATAGTTTTATATATTATAATGAATTTTAAATTTATCCCATTTGTATTATTTTCTAATAGGGGATGGGCCTACTTTCGAAAAAACACAAAGAAAAGGAGTGTGAAGATCAAATATATTAATGTAAAGGTAAATATCCATTTATAGTTTGTACTTTTTGATTTATTACATGAAAATAAAATATTGAATTGACACTCATTCAAACAGAATTGTCATGAACAACAAGGCATTATCGAATACAGATATTATATGTTAAGATTTATGTATGAAATAATAACAACATGAACGGTTGTGAACTTTGACCTGGTAAGATTTCCTTTTAAAATTTAACATAATATTTAATTTGATTTATCCATTATACACCTTAACTAATATCCTTTTAATTTGTAGCCACTATAGTTCTCAAGATGTCAAACACTTACAAGTGGAATGGTAATATTATTTTACAGGTTTGATTGAATTTTCGTCCTTTTTAGTGTAAAATGTAATTTTGAATATTGCTATTGGAATTATGTATTTGGTAGTTTTTTAGGTTGGATTTAGTTTTTTTAAGTTGAAATTGTACGTTTGGAATGTTATATATCTGAATGATTAATTTTTCTCTACTTATTGTTTTGGTCAACTTATGATGGTTTTTCTGGAATGGATTCTGGTCTGGGGGGAGGGGTTCCAAGGGTGTGGGGGGTGTCTAGTAGGGTTGGGGGTATCTAGTGCTGTGGGAGGGCTCTCTGGTGGGGTGGGGGTGTCATGTGTGTCCATGAGAGTGTGGGTTCAGTCCAGGGGTGGGATCATTTCCAGGATAGTGGGAGGGTTGTTCAGGGGAGTGGGGGGCTGTCCAGGGGGTGTCCAGGGGTTTGGGGTGTCCTGTGGGGTGGGGGGGGGGGTTTCCAGGTGTGTGGGAGGGATGTCACGTGGGTTGTACAAGGGTGTGGGGGTGTGTTCAGTTGGGTGGGGGTATCCAGGGGTATGGGAGGGCTGTCTGGTGGGGTGGGGTGTTCTAGGTTTCCATGAGAGTGGGGGGGGGGCAGTCCAGGGGGTGGGAGCGTTACAAGGAGGGTGGGAGGGCTGTCCAGGGGAGTGGGGGCTATCCAGGGGGTGTCCAGGGGTGTGGGGGTGTCTTGTGGGGTGATGGGAGTTTCCAGGGGTGTGGGAGGGTTGTCCAATGGGGTGGGGGTGTCCAGGGTGTCCATGGGGATGGGGGTAGTCTAGGGGGTTAGGAGAGGAGGTTTCTCCATCCCATGGGGGGATGAACGCCGCTGGAAGGTACTCATGACTCTCACATGAGAATCTTGACCTCTCAAAAATTTTCACCAATGTTTTCATCCCCTGTAAACATTATTCATTCTATCACTTTGATGCCTGTATAACCAGGGGAAAAGCTGTCTTGTGTGACTAAAATACCTGGATCATGGTGGTGGCAATCTCCTAGATCTTGCTGGACTGTAAATGATTCTCCCAAGTCTGCCCATGAGATGCTTAAAATGATATAACAAAAAGCCCGACGGTGGGAAGAGGGATCCAGTTCAGTTGGTGGAGAGGGACGTGAAGAAGATGACTGCGATGATCTGAAATATACCCAACAAGTACATATAAGTGACAGTTTATTTTCTCAGATTAGATTATTGAATAAATATAGTGTTGTTTGTGTGTTTTTTTCTCCTCTGTGCAATGTTGGTCCAGGAACATTACCAGCATATACCGTCTGTCACCAAAAAAACACAAAAACAACCCTATATTTGTTTAATCATCTAATTTGGGAAACTAAACAGTCACTTATGTGTACTTGTTTGGTATATTTCAGATCATCATAGTCGTCTTCTCTGTGTCCCTCTCTACCAACTGAACAATCTCCCTCTTCCCACCACCGAGCTTTTTGTTATGTCATTTCAAGTGCCTCATGGGAAGCCTTGGGAGCATCATCTCCAGTCCCGCAAGATCTGTGAGATTTCCACCGCCACGATCCAGGTATTTTAGTCACACATGAAGGCCTTTCCCCAGGTTATACTGGAATCAATGTGATAGAATTAATGATGTTTACAGGGGAAGAAATCAATGGTAAAACATTTTGACAGCTCAATCTTCGCATGTGAGAGTGATGAGTACCTTCCAGCGGCGTTTAGCCCCCCGAGGGATGGTGGTGCCTCCTCTCCCAAAACCAGCTGTCTAGGGGCTGTCCAGGGGGTGGAGGGCAGTCCAGTGGTGTGGGGGTGTCCAGGGGTGTGGTGGGGGCTGTCTAGTGGGTGGGGGGTTTTGGATTGGTTTTGGTTAGGTTTTGGTCTGTTTTTGGTCTGGGGGTGTCCAGTGAGTTGGGGGTGTCTAGGGGTGTGGTGGTTGCTCTCCAGTGGGGTGGGAGGGTGGGAGGGTGTCCAAGAGGTTGGGAGGGATGTCCATGTGAGTGGGAGGATGTCATGGGGCTATCTCGGGGTGAGTGTGTGTGTGGGGGGGGGGCAGTCTAGTGTGGTGGGGGGGGGGGGGGGGGTTCTTTGGGTGTGGGTGAGCTTTACAGGGGGTGGGGGTGTCCAAGAGGGTGGGGGTGTCCAGGGGGTGTGGGGGGCTGTCCAGGTGTGGGGGTAGTCTAGGGGTGTGGGGGGTGTCCAGGGGTGTGGTGAGGGTTGTCTAGTGGGGTGGGGGTTCTGGTCTGGTTTTGGTCTGGTTTTGGTCTTTTTGTTTGTCTGTTTTTTGGTCTCTGGGTGTCTAGTGAGGTGGGGGTGTCCATGGGTGTGGTGGGGGATGTCCAGTACGGTGGGAGGGTGTGAAAGAGGGTGGGAGGGATGTCTAGGCGAGTGGGGGGGGGGGTGTTCAGGGGGTGTCTAGGGGTGTGGGGGGGTTTTCCAGTGGGGGGGGGGTTCTAAGGGTGTGGGAGGGTTACCCTGGGGAGTGATGTCCAGTGGGGTGGGGGTGTCCAGGAGGGTGGGGGTTTATAGGGGTGTGGGAGGGCTGTCCAGGGGTGTGGGATTGCTTTCTAGGGGGTTGGGATGTCCATGAGGGTGGGGGGGGGGGGGTTGTCCAGGGGTGTGGGAGATGTCTAGGGGGTGGGGGCAATCTAGGGGTGTGGGGGGTGTCCATGTATGTGGTGGGGGCTGTCTAGTGGGGGGGTCTAGGGGTGTGGGAGGGATATCCAGGGATATGAGAGTGTTGTCCAGGGGGTGGGGTGTCCAGGAGGGTGGGGGTTGTCCAGGGGTGTGGGGGGATATCCAGGGGTGGGGGCAGTCTAGGGGTGTGGTGGGGGTTGTCCAGTGGGGTGGGGGTGTTCTAGGGGTGTGGGAGGGCTGTCCATGGGTGTGGGAGTGTTGTACAGGGGGTGGGGTGTCCAGGAGGGTAGGGGGTTGTCCAGAGTTGTGGGGGGCTGTCCAGGGGGTTGGGGCAGTCCAGGGGTGTGGGGTGTCTAGGGGTGTGGTGGGGACTGTCCAGTGGGGGGGGGGGGGGGGGGTTGGTCGGGTTTTGGTCTGTTTTTGCTCTGGGGGTGTCTATTGGGGTGGGGGTGTCCAGGGGTGTGGTGGGGGCTATACAGTGGGTGGGGGGATTCTGGTCTATTTTTTGGTCGGGATTTGGTATGTTTTTTGTGTGTTTCATGTCTTTTGGCAGGGCATAACAGTGGTTGATCGGTGGTGGGGGTTGTCCAGTGGGTTTGGGGGGGGGGGGTTCTGGTATATTTTTGGTCTTTTTTTGGTATGTTTTTGGTCTTTTTTAGGACTTTTGGTAGGGCATAATAGTGGTTGATCGGTTTTATTTAAAAAAATTGTTTTTTACGTCATTTAAAAAATAGTCGATTTAAAAAATGCATTGAGATTATTTTTAACATCGGTTATTTGGAAACCGATGTAATAAATGCATGGGAAATAGTTTTTACATCTGTTATTTGATAACTGATTTAATAAATGGAAATGAATAGTTTTTGCTGTCATTTATTTTATAACCGACTTATTAGATATGTTTTCATGTCGGTTATTATTTAACCGATGTTGGAAACCGCTTGGCAGAATCATTTATCATGTTGATTTTAAAATAATCTACATCATAAATGCTTCAGAGGAGTGATTTATGAAGTCGGTTATATGATAACTGATGTAAAAGAGTATATGTCACATTGGTTATTAAATAACCGGCATAATAAATCATGACTCTGAATCGTTTTCCACGTCTCTTTTTTATCAACCGACGTGAAAAACACTTCGGATTTCTGTTTTTTACGTCGGTTGTAAAATAACCGACGTAAAAAACAATGTTTATAACCTCTCCTATAATAACTTCAGCCAAAATCCGACTTAAAAAATAAAAAATAACCGCCAAAAAAAACCTTTTTTCACTAGTGATATAATCAATTTTATCTAAAATATTAAATCCATTTTGATATATTTAATTTATATAAGTGATGAAAAATAATTTTGAATATAAGAGAATAACATAGTTTTTAGAATTAAATATTACTAATTTTTCCAAAATAATATACATTGGTTTTAGCATCACAAAATAGTAATTTTAAATTATTTATATTACTTATATATATATATATTATATAAATTGGTTTCAAAAGAAATATATTTGTTCCGGTTTTATGATAATTTCAAAATAGTCATTTTTTAGAAAAATTAGTATTTTTTAACCATTCACCAACATCCAATTATTTCACAAAAAAAAATGTTAGGAATTTTTTTTTTTGTAAATCCAAAAATTATTTTAATTTTTTCAAAATAGAATTCTAAAATATATAAACTAAATTTTTGAATAAAATTATAAAATATTTTGAAAAAATTGTTTATATTGGGAAATTTCATTTTCAAATATTATTTATTATTATTATTTCATATAATTTACTAACTAAATTGGTGTTGAATAGTAATAATTTATATTATGTTTCTTTAAATATAAATTTATATAAAATAAAATGAAAATTTTAATAAAAATATGATTCTAAGCACGAAATGATCTTGTTAGTCATTATAGGTAAACTAATTCAATTTCATTCATATTATAAGTTTGTTTTATTTACATTATACATATATTTCATAAATCGTAGAAATCTATTCATTCTTGATAATTCTACAACTATGTCTTAAGGGTCAAAATTAATATTTATATTTTTATATAAATATATCATTTCTTATTTTTAGTTTGACTTTTTATGTGTATCTAGATATTGAACACATCTTGATCACTTATAAGAAATAATATATCAAAAATTAAGGCCTTAAATCCCCCCAAAATAAATTGTTTCCTTGAAAGATTAATTATCACTCACTAATTAATTTGTGTGAGGGTATTATTAATATATTTGTGATTTGGGATATAATTTCTAATATGATACTTTCCTAACTCTATTTGGAAAGATTAAGTTACTTATCTTTCCTCAAACAACATTAATCATCTATAAAATCATATACTCAGGTATGTATATAAATAAATCATACTTTCTACACAATATAACTTTCTAAAATATATCTGAATCTCTTAAAAATTAAACCACAGTGAAACCAAATATTCTTCTAAAAATTAAAAATATTTTTACCCATCAAATAATATTAGCCACCATTTTATATGGTCACACACTAGTAAATATATTTAATAATCCTAAAAATGTGATTAATTTTACTAAAAAACCATGTATCAATTATAAATCCCACTGTTAAAAATACTATATAGCTTAATCAAATTACCCTTGATTATCTCAACATCCAGTGTATATTAAACCTAAGAGTAATCTATACCTCAATCATGTGTAGTCCAATAGTTACCCCAAAAAATATAACCCTGTAAAACATATCTTTTCAAGTGTATTGATACCCCTTAATATATATTTCCAAACCATTAAAGTATAATTACTATAATACATTCCTAGATGAATCACATAAACCTCATAACATATAGATTATACCAGAATATGATAAAAAAAGATAAGTATCTATTGAAAATAGATATGTGTTTCAAGAAAATATCAATTTCATTACCTTAGGTGTGAAAAGGAAACTCAAATTTTTCCATTATAATAGAAATATAGTAAAATTATCAAGTATGACCCCTTATGTGGTTATAGGAAATTGTGGTTTCTAGACCCATGGTATTCTCAATTTTATCTTCTTTATCCTATTTTAACCATATACTAAAACCAAAATAGTTATTCTACTATCCAAAATATCAATAATAAAACATAAATATGAATATGTAATCCCATATAACATCATCACTTTCAACATATGATACATTTGTTTCTACCTATGAATATATTTTTTTAATCATTGGTTATCCATGAACATTTTTTTGTTAGTTTCTCTAACCTAATTGATTAACATATTACTTAAATAATTCATAATGGTTTGTAAATATAATTTCATTTACCAAATAATAGCCCCCAAGAGTATTGGACTAGGTGTGGAGTTAGGCCTTTTTTTCATTCATAAGGTGATGATTGAGTAAATACCTAACAAACACTTTATAGGGTTATTACCCATACCTTCATAGGTTCCTTATATGGTGTCTACTTATAGTATATATACAAGAATGTTATTTCTAGGAGAATTAAAAACTCAAGAATTTGTGATAACTTTAGGATTTCATTATATGATTAAACTGATTCCTAGTATTTTCACTAAAGTTATCTTATCTTAATCCCCAAATAAAATGGGTACTATTAACATAACATTAAATCATATATTATCTCAAAGGGTTATCTATTAATTTGAAATTATGATCAACCTTAATTTATCAACACTTCAATTATCCTTGATAAATAACCTTATCTCCAAAGATATGTAAATCCTACTCTGATACCAATGATGATGCCCCAAACTTTCACTCCCTGATCTAGTTTCATAAACACTTTCTTTACATACTGGATTTGATATGAATTATAGATTCTTGGACATAACTATCTAATTGTTACATGACTTAAAAAATATTTCTGTACATACATTACCAATACCTTTTAGGTTTAAGCTTCAAATAATTAATATAAAATGTAACTAATAAAACCCCTACCATTCTCAACTGATGGATAATTTTTTACTATATAAGAAACTATATAATCTATATTTGAATTCAGAATCTCTCACAAATTTTTCACAAAAGTAATCCAATTAGACATATTATGTTTAACTCTTTTCTTCATAACCTAGGTAAAAGAAAACATAATAAGGGTGAGGTCAAATGATCAGTAATGTGACACATAAAACTTTTGAAATCATAGAATAAAAATGGGATAAATAGTATGGTATGATCAGATAATAAATAATTATTTCATAATAAAATCAAACTGAAGCGTAATGTATCAATGGATAATAATGTAAAAAATCAATCACGGGGATAGTGATAACTGGTTCTGTAGTGATGAATGTAAAACCGTAAAACAAAAATCTCGGAGCTAGTGAAATATTATATTACACTGATAAGATTATAAGGAATTAAATACAAAAGTGCCAATCAATTTAGAAGTCTTGGAAGACCAGATTACATTCATATAACCCATAATATATTAGAGAAAAAGTAAAACATGATAAATTATAAAATTAAATAAATTGAATCTTTGAAAGTTTATTCAAAGTATTATTCTTCATAACATGGGGAAAGGAAGCATAAGAAATAGGTGATATCAGATTCTCATTAAGGGTATGTAATATAGAGGATGTTAAAAATAAACCATACTACAAGGTGAATAACTAAAAACACTAGCTATAAAAACATGATCGTAATATGGTAGGAATAAAAACTAATGAATTAATATCATGTAAATAATCACATGAAAATGATACTTACCCATTGATATTTTACTAGTATAATAATTAAATGGAATATCAATTAATAATATCACTGTGAGGGAATGAATAATTCTGGAAATCATAAACATATCATCAACAGTTCGTCCAAGAAACTATATATAATCAGGTAAGACATTAGCGCATACCCAAACTAGTTTTTCTCATGAGAACTAGCAATGCACCAAGTAGATATAACGGGCCCCACCCAACACTTAGTAAGTCCAATTCATTCCTCATATGAAAGGGGTAATACATAATCAACATAAACATTCATATTGAAACTAACATATGAAATGTAATGAACTTTCTCCAATCAGTAAACATGATGACTAACCATTCAGAGTAATATGGTAAATTTTATCAAGATAGAATATACAAAGTCAAACTAATCATAAAAACTTAAATGAAATATGGTAAATGACATCATAATTTATTAACCTTAATAAAAAATAACATACCTTAAATTATGCTGAAATAAATGAAAATACTCTAATAAAATCAATAAAATTTCTTGAGAAGAATACCTTTATTTACTTGG
Source organism: Viscum album (assembly GCA_963277665.1). Lineage (NCBI taxonomy): Eukaryota > Viridiplantae > Streptophyta > Magnoliopsida > Santalales > Viscaceae > Viscum > Viscum album. The sequence goes on along the minus strand of OY728134.1, from coordinate 593,990,337 downwards.
AATTAATTTAGTCAAAAGCCATGTATTTATAAACAAAGGAATTTAAAAGAGATTTTTTTAATCAATGTGTCCCATACCACTTTGTGATATTTGTGAGAAATTTGAAAATTAGTATTTTAAAATATTTATGTTCTTATAAATAAATCCATAAAACCCATTTTGAAAACATGGACATGAATGAGAAATATTTAGAATAATAAATATTTGAAGCATTTAAAATGATGTTTTAGTTAAAAATTAATTATATAAAACATTAAAAATATTTATTTAACATTTAAAAAAATAAAATGGATGATAAACATGTTCCAATAAATACTTATGTATAAACTATCTCGAATAATAATGGGATGGAAAAATTAAACCTTTCAAAGACCATATCATTAGAGTGAGGGAAAATAAATTGCATAATTATTTGTGAAAAATATAAATCCACACAACATATGTGGCTATAATGTATTAAAAAATAAGAGTACATTCACACATATTCTTGGAAAAAACACAACCAATGACATACATGTTTAACTCAAGGAATGTAAATTGAATTAAGATATCCCTTACCTCGGGTTAGACTTCCTTATATTTTGTTAAAACCTCTGGAATAATTTGTTTAATAGTGTTATTAATTTTTTAAAAAATGAAAGTAGTGTTTATAATACCTTCTTTAATCTTCTTATAACATTTTCCACCAATTTATTAACAATATTTTGTTATTTCTATTGTTTTCGGTGAATTGTTTCAATGGTTTCCAAGGTAAGTTTATTTTGGTATTAATTTTCAAAAAGAAATTATAATATATAAGTCATAATATATATATATTTATTTCATTATAAACAATTACATGTGAATTTAAACGTTCAATGATTTCAGAAAAAGGGTAATGAAGAATCATCATCCACGAAGGCGTTGAATTGATGCACTATGGGCGATGATTATGTTATTTAAGAATAAAAATAGAAGATAATATATTTTATGATGATTTTACAATAAAAATAAAAAAAATTATATATATTTTACATGTTTTTTCATGCATCTTTTCATAATAGGAGGGATAAGGTAGAAGTGAGAAAATATTTAAAAGAGAAGAATAATAAATCTTACATCTTAAACATTTCTCTTTGAGGACCTCTTTATGGCTCTTTAAAGTATTGTTTTTGTGATGATAAAAGAAAGAGAAGATGGAAAGGGATAAATAGGATAGAATTTGGTAGAGGTTATCTAATAAATAATTCTTAAGGTGATGAAAATATGTGATGGTGGGAGCCTACTTTTATAATTGAGGTGAGGGGTACCATTAGAATTTAAAAAATTATTAAAACATAATAAATTTATTACAAGTTTTAAGACTTAAAAAATCCCTAATAGTCATAATATATCCCATTTTCGAAGGAATGTAATCATTTTTTTAATTTTTCATGTTTTTTTATTTTAAATTAATTTATTCATGGAAAAATAATTTTTTCAAATTAAAAAGTATTCACAAACATGACTTTAGGCACATCAAAACAAAGCATCCAATTCGAATTAAATTTTTTGTAATATCATATAAACATTATAAGTAGATTTATAAATATTTAATTAACTTAGATATATAAAATATTATTTATTTTTCTATTTTTAATATTATTAATGTGATTTATTCAAAAAATAAAAAATATTTACTACAACATAATTGTTCAAGCCATTAATGTAATTATTTTTTATATAAAAATTAAAAATAAAATTTTATGAGAATTATAGTTTTATTATCCTTCCAAAGAAAATTCCTGGTCTAATTTTTTTTTGTAAAACATCAAATTAAAAGACTAGAATAATTGAAAATTATAGTTTGAACACATTGTCGTTCTTTTTAATAAAATAATATAAACGTAGTAATGTGATCCACATGGTTCCAGAAATATCCCCAATTTAAATAAAAAGAGATATTGGATAAAATAACACATAAAAGTAAATTTATATAGTTTATGGGTCAATTGTGTATTCTTGTAAATTTAATTTAAACAATATATTTATTTTTTCTTTCACTTGTACCAACATTGCATCGGCATTTCTTAAGCATTAATGTTCATTATTTAATATATAAATATTAAAAATAAATTAATATCCTTTAAAAAATTAAATAGTCTTAAAATAAAATTATATATTCATTCATTATATATATTCAATCATATACATGTTAATAAAACTTCTTAAATTTGTTAATTTATCTTTTCTTGCCCGGTGAAAGCATTGTACAAGCATTTGGAAATAATTTTATGAATTATTTCTATAAAAAATATATCTTATGACATCATTTTTTATTTTTACATATGTTTAATAAATTTTATATCATAAATATCTCTTGACCCTGTCATAATAAAATCCCTTATTTTCTTAAAAACTGTATTTTTTACTATTCCCTTCCAATTCAACTATTTTTAAAAAATACAAAAAATTATTCAAACTATTTTTCAATATTTAGAGTTAAAAAAATGAAATGTATTTTATGAAAACAATTTTCTTAATATTATATATTAATTTTTTAATTAAAATCTCAATTACTCAAAAAAAAATTTATAATTAAAATGGATTTTATGACAATTTGAAAATTTAAATAAGGTCTCATGAGATTATCTTATAATAATAAGAAAAAAATTAACTTATGATTCTAGTTTATGAAAATACATTTTCCTTGAATGATTATATTAATTATAAAATTATAAATATTCATTTATGTTTTATAAAAATCTTAATACAAATTAATAATTTCTATAACATTTATTTAATTATACTATGATATAATTAAACCATAATTTTATTTATAATATTCCTGTATTTTATTTACACTTTCTTAGGTTTGGTTACTTTTCATTTGTCATGTTAACTATTCATTAGGGTCATATTACTATTCATTTGGGTAACATTATTTTTCAAAAGGGTTAATTTACTATTAACCAAAAAAATAAGATGATCTTATAGGACTCTAAGTATCTTATTGATCTCAACCATGTGTGTACATTTTTTTAAATTCAATTCACGGAAGTGGAAAAATCATGTTTAATGGATAGGTTATAACTATCTTGTTTAAAAAATTATAAAAAAATTTGATGTTTTATAAACACTCAGTGTTGGGTGAATTAAAATCTATGTTAAACTTATTTTTATATCATTGAGGTGTTAAATTTTCCCCTCCTTCAATAAATTTCATCCTCGCAATTTAAAATTACACTTCTAAAAAGAAAATAAGTTAATTCTAGAAAATACCTTGTTGGAAAACCCACAACAAAAAAGAAGCCACTTGGATCACTTTTTTTTCAAGATCCTCTCCCTAAAGTTGAGAAATTATTTCACTCTATAATAATATAAGTAAATATGGTAACTTGATATGTTTCTATACATAAAATATTATCCTTCAATAATTCCTTTAACTATTCCTACAAAATTTCATGTCATAGGTTGTATCATAGGGTAAAATAATCTCTAAAACCTTATACAATGATAAAATTCAACCATTTCATAAACGGTTAAATTTTTTAAAATATCATGATCTAATACTTTAGAAATAAGGCCACTCAGTTTCTATAATTAACTTTACGAACAACATGAAGTGGCTCTTAATCATTCTCTTAAAGCATGGTAATAACTTCCATTACCATTAATCTTTATTTAATATATTCATTCTTCCTTATTACTTATTTAAAACATAGTAATTTGGATATTTTCCTTAAGTACGGAATGTTTTAGACTCTAACACTTTGTTGATAGTCCATTATTTGAATCCAAGATAGTATGTGATATCCAATTTATGTTATCCAAATCAGTCATATATTTATTCCAAAATCAACATCTCAATATTAGGAACATATTAAGGTTTGTATTTTCCACAACCATATATTTTTTCCATAAGTTTAACTTTGTACTGAGTCAATTTTCCTTGGTACTATTCATCATATGACCTCACTTCCTTAATGAAATATTATTGTGGTAAAATCCTTATATATTTAAAAATTCTTATATATAATACATCATTGATTAAAATACTCAAAATACATAATTATTGAATCTAAACATAAGAACATTAATCATTCTTCTCCTTCCATTGTAGTAGCATAATATTGACCATGATCTATTTTCTTATTTTGGTGTTTACTCCACTGACGCATGAGACATTGATTTTCCTAGTTTTCAATCTCCTTGCAGTTGATGAATTGTTAAATGGAAATCTTTGTCTTACCCATTCAATCACAATATTGGTGGCCTTTCTCTCCAAACTTGTAGAAAACTCTCATTCTTTTAAAAAAAATACCAAGGTGTTTCCTTCCATAGTTATCACATGTGGGAAAATACTTATTTCCCTTATTCCCTTTATCAATATTTTTCCCAGTTTTCCTCTTCTTCTGTTACTTCCTTAAGAATCCATAACACTTAAAAAATATTTCTCCTTATTTTTAGGACATGATACTATCTCCTCATATGATAAGAAATTTTGAGTGAATACTTCACTTAGATAGACTAGCTTATATCAAATGAAGAAATTATCATTCTTACCCTTTGGATTATGTGCATTGATGTGGTTCCCATGAATTCTTGTATTCTTCATTTCTAAAAAAATACATACATTAGATTAGATCATAACATTCTGAAACACAATTTATAATCCCAATACAAGTGAAAAATTTATGTGTAGCTAATATAATAATAATAATCATTGTTTCCTTAAGAAAATTTTTACATTTAAATCCTTTATAATGGTTTGTAATGAAAAAATTGAACTATCCTAACCATATCCCCTGATAATGTAAAACTAGTTGTGAAGTAAGGCTCATTTTTGTGTACCTGGTTACCCTGATTCTGGCCTATAACACATTTTTAGATTTGTTACCCCTAGGTATATCTATACCAGAACCACATCAACTTATAGTTTCTAAATAGTGATGTATTGCTTGGAAGACCCACATAATCTCTATCTCACCAAAATTCTAGAATTTCTCATATACTTATCCTTAAATTCAATATTATTGTTATGTTCACTAATATATGTTTTCTAAATACAGTTTCTAAAGTTTAGGTTAAACTTCTTATGAAACAAACTATAATGCCCTTACCCCAAAATCCTGGAGTCGGTGTAATATTTTGTTACATTATCTTGATTATAAGGAATAAAATCCAAAAGGAATGATTAGTTTAAAAGTCTAGGAAGACTATATTACATTCATGATACCCATAATACATTGGAAATTTAAAATAAAACATTATACAATAAAAAATAAAATAAACTACATCCTTGAAATATTATTCAATTTTTTCTATATAATAACCTAGGGAATGGTAACATAAGAAAACAGTGATCCCAAATTCTCAATAAGGGTAATTAATATAGAAGAATCTAAAAATAAACCATAAAGTATGGTGAATAACTAAAAAAACTTTCTACAAAAACATGAGAATAATACGGAAGTAATAAAAACTGATTAAATAATGTCGTGTAAATAATGACATGAAAATGATACTTACCCATAGATATTATAGTAGTCAAATAATCTCAAGGAATATAAAATAATATTCTCATAATGAGGGAATACATAATACGGGACATCATAAACATACTGTCAGGGCTTCGTCCAAGACACCATAATAATCATGTAATATGTTAGCCCATACATAAACTAGTTTGTCTATGAGGAGTTGTAGAGGGCCCCACCCAACAATTACTAAGTCCAATGAATTTATCATATGGAAAGGGTGAAACAAAATCAACATTCATATTGAAACTAACATATGAAATGTAAATAACTTTCCCTAATTAGTAAACATAATGACTAACTATTCGAAGTAATGTGGTTAATGGCATCAAGATAGCACATCTATAGTCAAACTAACCATAAACTAATAAATAAAATATATTAAATAATATTATTATAGATAAACCTCAATGAAACAAAAGATCTGACAAAGTATGTTCATATAAATTAAAATACTCTAATAAAATCATTAAAATTTCTTGAGAAAATACCTTTTTTAACTATGAATTTATTTATTCAAAACTCTCCCATTTATAAGAGAAGAAATTTAAAAAATATTTTTTTTAGATAAAAGTGTCACATACCACTTTGAATAATTTTATTAAAATTTTATAAATAATATTTTGAAATATTCATGTCCATATAAATAAATCCATAAAACCCAATTTAAAAACACGGACATGAATGTGAATGATTTAGAAAAATAATTCTTTGAAGGATTTAAAATAATGTTTTAGTTAAAAACCAGTTATATTTAATGTTAAAAATAGTAATTTTGAAAATATTTTCAAAAAATATGGACATAGATAATAAACATGTTCCAATAAATACTTATGTATAAACAATCTCATGTAACAAAGATATTATAAAATTAAACCTTTCAATGATTGTAGCATTAGAGTATAGGAAAATAAAAAACATAATATGGTGAAAAAAATTTAAACCAATAAAATATAATTGTATATAAAATATAAAACAATCATAGGTGATTCACATATATTCTTGGAAAAAACATAACCAATTATATAGATGTTTTAACTCAATGAATGAAAATTGAGTTATGATATCCATTACCTTCGGTTTGACTTACTTGAAAATTTTAAAACCTATTGTATAATAGTTTGACTAGTGTTATTAATTTTTTATAGAACTAAAATCATGTTTATAATACCTGACATAATCTTCTAATGATTTTTTCCACCTATTTATTAACAATATTTTGTTATTTACATTATTTCGGGTGTGTTCTTTTCATGGTTTCCAAGGTCAGTTTATTTTTATTTTCCTTGTAAAAAATAAATAATAATAAATAATTGATAACATATATTTATTTTTTTACTTTTAAACAATTATATGTGAATTTAGGTTTTCAATGATTTTGGAAAAAGGGAAATGAAGAATCATCGTCCACGAAGGCGTTGAATTGACACACCACATACGATGATTTCATTATTTAAGAATAAAATGAGAATATGAGAGATTTTATGATGATTTTATGAAAAAAATAAAAAAATTAAAGTATATATATTATATTAGAGTTTCTATGAATAATTTTATAAGAGTTAGGGATAACGTAGAAGTGAGAAAGAATTTGAAAGTGAAGAAGGAATCTTACCGATTGAAAAGGTTTCTTTTAATACCTCCTTAAGTCTCTTGAAAGTGGTCATTTTGTGAGGCCAGAAGAAGTATAATTTCATAAGGGATTAGGAGGAGGTAATGTTTCAGATATTAACCTAGAAATAAGGCTTAAGGTGTTGAAAATTTGATGTGGGATCCTCCTTTTATAATTTAGGTGAGGGGTAACATAGGAATTTGTCAAATTATTAAAATATAACAAAATTATTATAGGGTTTAAGACTTAAATAAGGATTAAAAATTTTATTATGTACCATTTTGGGATGAATAATATCATTTTTTTCTTTTTCATGATTTTTTTTATTTTTAAATAATTTAATAAAAAACATTATTTGGGGAAAATATATTTTTTAAATTAAAAACTATTACAATCATGACTTTAAGAGCATCTAAAAAAATTTACAATTAGAATTAAATTTTTTATTATATAATATACATATTATAATTACCTATTGAAAATTTTAATTGACTTAAAAATATCAAAAAAAATAACTATTTTTGAAATCATGAATTTGATTTATTCATTAGTTAAATATTTACTGTTTCATAATTGTTCAATCAATTAATGTAATTATTTATTACCTAAAAAATATAAATAAAATTTTATGATAAATACAATTCTATTATATTTAAAATTATTATTTTTTGTGTAAAAAAAAACTTTTTTAAACCTCATATTAAAATACTATACTAATTGAAAATTATAGTTTGAACAAGTTATCTTTGTTTTTCTTAAAATAATATAAAGGGTCTAATGTGGTCCATGTGGGTCCAAAAATATTCCGAATTATAATAAAAAGATGTATTAAAATAAAATTACATATAAAAGTAAATTTATACAGTTTATGGTTCAATTATGCATTCTAATAAATTTAATTTAAACAATTTATTTATTTTTTGTTCCGCTTGAACAAGCATTGCATATGTATTTCTTAAGCATTAATGTTAATTATTTAATATATATATATTAAAAACAATTTAATATCATAAAATAATTTAATATCATAAAAATAAATAAATTAATTCTGAAATAATACTCTATATTCAATCATTATATATATTCACTCATATACATGTCATGAAAACTTCTTAAATTTGTTATTTTCTCTTTTCTTACCATCGGAAAGCATTAAACATGTATTTGGATAAGATTAATTATATATAACTATAGAATTATAAATGATAATCCAAAAACAACCATTATAAACAATAATTAATAATAAGGCCGTCAAAATAGTTTTTATCTCTTAATTATTATTTTTATGGAACCCAATTGGCTTTGTTAGTGCGGTGCATGCACGACATCGACAATGACAATGGTTCTTCTATACCTATCAAGAAAATTATAATTTATATGTTTTGAATTACTTATTTTAAAAATATATATTATAAAATAATTTTTATTTATTACATATGTTTAAAAATTTTATATCATAAATTCCACTTGAAGTTGTTGTAATAAAATACCATATTTTCTTAAAAACTATATTTTTTCACTATTAACTAAAAATTTGACAATATCATTAAAATACCAAAAATTTACCCTAACTATTTTTCAACATGTATAATTAAAAATTTTAATCTATTTAAGAAAATAATTTTCTAAATATTAGTAATTAAATTTTTAATTAAAATCATCATTTACTCGAAAAATAAAAATTTTCGAATTATAATGGATTTAATGCCACTTTAAAAAATTAAATAAGGTCTCACAAACATATATTACAATAATAAATCATAAAAATTTTATATTATGATTATATTTTATGAAAGTAATTTTTTGGTGAATTTTTATATTAATTATAAAATTATAAATAATAATTTATATTTTATAAAAATACTAAAACTTATTTAATAATTTCTAAAACATTTATTTACATATTCTATGATATAATTATATCATACTTTCATTTATAAGTTGCCTCATTTTTTTATAATTTAAAGAGTTAGGTTATTATTCATTTGTCCGGTTTACTATTCATAATGGTCATATTACTATTCATAAGAGTAATATTATTATTCAAAAGGGTTAAGTTATTATTCACCAAACAAATTATATTGATCCAATCATGCTCTAAATATCATACTTATCAAAACTATGCATGTCTATTTTTTAAAATTCAATTCATAGAAGATGAAAAATTATGTTTAATGTCTATTTTATAACTATCTTGTTTAAATAATTATAATAAAAAGTTTGGTTTCACAAAGACTTAGTGTTTTGTGCATTACATTCTGTATTAAATTTATTTTTCAAATTCATGGGGTGTTTCAATGAAATTCATAATATTGGACTCCTAATTCAATACCATAATCCAATAAATCATTATCTTATATATCAGGATCTTACTACCAAAGAAATATCTTGTTTTAGGCAGGAATACACCAAATTACCCTAACATATCTGTTTCGTGAGACCTATCAATGTATCAACGATAAATATAGTGGCAGTCCCCATCAATCACTAATTTAAGTCTAATTAATTCATCATATGGTATATAGAGTAAAAAATACATAATCAAAATTTTAAATAACCACTCATATTGAAATAATAATATATGTAATTCCCATGCTTTTCCTTGGGTAAAAAAATGTATAATAAGATATTAACCCATCTGGATAAAGAAGGCGGATAGTCAAAAAACAAATTTTCAACATGCCAATAATAATATATATTGTAATAACAACCTAAGGAGCATGAATAATTTTCCTCATGTCAATAAAAGATATAACATGATCCTAACCCATTTGGGGAAACAATTTTGATTTATAAATAATACATAATCCACATGCCAATAATCATCCGTATTGGAATAAAAACATTTGGATTGTAAATAATTTACTCAATGATTGTAAAAAGGATAACATGATCATAAATAATCTAGAGAATAAAAGTATATGTACCCAAAATAACATATCCCTAGTGTAACACCAGAAACATCGAAGGATGTTAAAATAAATGAAAAACATATTTTCAAAAGAATGTTTCAAATGATATTATAAAAGAAGGTATCTAAAATCAAATTGCTTTATGTCATGATTTTAAACCCAGTAAATTTAAATATATATTAGTGGATAAGTCATGAAATATAAACCATTTTATAGTAAATCCATTTTAATATGATAATAAAAATGAAGTGAAAACATTAAATAATTTTTAGAAAACATTTTTAAAGTTATCTTAAGAAGAAATGTTATGGGTCACCTTAGAAAGTAATTTTTAAAAAATATGAATAGAATTTTTTTTGAAATAATTTACTTTTAAAAATAATCATCATTAAGGGATAATTGAAAATTAAATAATGGTTTACCAAAATAAATGTGGTTTGGAAGATAGAGCATATGGTTCTAAAGAGGAAAACCTTTTAAAACATCTTAATATACCCTTGTTTAAAACTTTCACTTTTAAAAGAGTAGTAAAACTTTATTTCGATTAAAAAATAATTTTCCTAAATAGGAATATAAATTAACATAAAATAAAATATTATTGTATAAAAACCCAAGAATATAAGAACTAATTCATTGATAAAACATTAAAATTTAAATAAATATATTTAAGTTACCAATAACCCTTACAGGCAATATATCTCAATAAATGAAAAATATTTTTCAAAGGTCTTATGTGGTATGGATGTATATCCATATGAATCATTGAGAAAATAACTCATAAAAAATAATATATGAACTATAATTGAAATTAAAATACCAATATTATCATTGAGAAAATAACTCATAAAAAATAATATATATCCATTTTCATTGAATAAACCAATCCAAGGATAACATGGTGGATAATATATACGAGTCTCAAGGAATTAAAGTTTGAGATAAAGAACCCTTATGAATTTTGTAACTTTTTAATCAAACCCCCTTGAAATATATGAACTATAATTGAAATTAAAATACCAATATTAATATATAATTCATGATACCATATCTAAAATAGGTATTATACACACTACAGAAATTAAATTAGGTTCATAATGCCAAAGTTGTCTCAAACAGAATAATTTTAGATGAACCCCCTTACCATGTTCCAGATTTGTTAAGCCCATGCCCCTACCTTCCTAAATAATAAAATTAATTTTATTATAATATTTCTTAGGAACATTATTATTTTATACATGATTTAATATAGGAAATTTATTATCATATTCTATATATTTATTACATTGTTTTTGCTGATGTTAGCATGAAAATTGAATCGGTGTCAACTTATTTTAGTAATTTTGTAGTCAAAGATGCTATTTGAATAATAAGTTAAATATAAAATATAACCAAAAAATATTTAATTTATTATTAACTTATAATAATATTATTTTTTACATTCTTATACTCATCAATGATTGAGTTTTATATCATTTTTCAAGTAGGTGGATAAACTATTTGACACAAGAACAAGCTATATCTTAGTGGGTGCGTATGGTTATGGATGTGTTTAATATCATTATTACATAAAAATAGTGAAATTATTTATATATTTTAAAGGTAATAAATAATATTTTATGTGATTTGGATAGATAATGAAAAAAAATGTTACTTTGTAGAGGTGGTGGTCTGCACAAGGCACTATTAACATATCATTTGGTTTTATATGTGAATGAAAATAAATAATTAATAGTAGTTTTTCAATTAAAATAAAAAAATAAAGTATAATAATGATAGATATTTTATCATATTACTATGGTATGTATAGTTTCGGAAGATAAATATTAAAAAGAAATGTTAATGAGTAAGTAATACTCAAATTGGTACCTTGAACTTCTTCTTGAATATATCCATGGAAATGAATTGATTAGGATAAATTATTGAGATGAAAGGGTTATAAAATTAAAATATTAGTGCAGGGGTAGAAAAAATTTATATTTTTAGGAATACATCCTAAAGAATTGGTTTTGAATAAGTGGGTGGAAGTTTCCCCATTTATAACTGAAGAAACTATCACTTTTTAGAAGACTCTTTAATTTTCAATGATATCATTACACTATTCAAGGGACAAAGGCTCCAAACGTTTTAAATAATAGATTTTATGGTGATGATGGGTCAAAAAATACTAAAAAACTTATTTATACACATGCTTTGTACATGATAGAATTCATTTTCTCTTAGGTTTTTACATTATTTTTTTACCTTGGTAACTAATTTTTAACTAAGTAATTTATGTTTTTCCAAAAATATAAAATAACCCATATTTCCAAATTAGGGTGTGATGAAACTAAATTTAATATAAATTTAATCTAATTCTATTTATAAATAATATTAAATTAAATTTTATATTAAATCATTTTATATATCGGATTTTTTTATAGATAAATGGTTTTTTTACCGTTATGTGTTCTTCATATTATTTTTCATTGGTTAAAATTAAAATGTGTATTAATATAATTATATATATGTCTGAAAATTATATTAATTTAATCAATTTAAATGTATTGATATAATTTATTTGATAATAATTTTAACGTATTAATAAAACAATTCCTTAAAAATAAAATTTTTATCATTATCATAGTCATTTAATTCAATATTAATAATCATAATTTTGTACAAAAAAATTAAATTTACCTCGTAACATAACATGACCATGTTGATCTAATATATTAAATACATTTTTATAGATTTAATTTCTAAAAGTTATGAAAAAAAATATTTAATATAAGGGAATAAAAACTTTTAGAATAAAATATTACTTATGTTTCAAAAATTATATACATGGGTTTTATGAAATCAACATAGCAATTTTAAATGACTAATTTTACATATAAATATTTTTTTTATTGAAACCATTTTAAAAAATATATTTCATTCATGTATTATGATAATTTCATAAAATTAACAGTTTTTGTACAAAATTGTTATTTTTTCACTACTCACCTACAACCAATTATTTTAAAAAAATTATAAAATATAAAATTCGGATAATATTTTTACTATAAATCCAAAAATGATGTTCTTTTTTTCAAATTTAATTTTCAAAATTTAATTTTTGAATAAAATCCTAAAATATAATGAAAAGTGTTTTTGGGGAAAATTAAATTTTATGATATTAAATATTATTTATTTATTCCATAAAATTTACTAACTAAATTGGTGTTAATCAATCATCATTAAAAATATTTTTCATGGAATATAATTTCCTATCAAATAAAAAGGAAATTTTTATAAAAATATTTCTCTAAACAATAAATGATCTTACTATATATTTTATGTAAACTAATTGAATTTCATTCATATTAAATGTTGAATTTATTTTCATTATATATATTTTTAATAAATTGGTTACTATTAATCAGTCCTTATTATTCAACAGGTATTTTTTAATGTACAAACAAAATATTTTTATTTTTATCTAAATATATCTCGGTTTTGTTTTAGTTTTATGTTGAATGTGGAGAAAGATTTCAAAAAAATTGGCTTATTTTTTAGAAGTCGTATATAAAAATTTTGGAGTGTTACAATGTAAAAATACTCTTATCAAAGTAGATCGAGTGTTTCAGTACTTCAATGGGGAATGTGTGTATTGGGTTAGATCGTTTGAGTGAGATGGGGTAACATCACAATCTAAAATCTAATCAACTACTTCCTTGACATGGTTCACCAAATTTCCTGAAGCATGCCTCCCTGAACACCAAAGGCTGTTAACTAGAAGTGGGTGTCTAATGAGGTATTGTTGTGTGGTTTTATCCCTTGTATCAGAGTGTGTAGTAGAATAACGAATAATTAAATATCATCATATACAATAAAATAAAATTGGAAGTTATAAATATAAAAAAGAATAATAATGAATGAATTGCAGTGAAGTGGGTGTCATGTAGAAATCCTAGGGACCTTTGAAATCCATGGAATCCCATATAGACTTCAGTCTGAATCCAAGCATATCTGGAATTCTTCACATGAATCAAATGTTGAATCCCAATATACATACTAGGAATCCATATTGACAAAATCATCCAATCCATATAATATATTTATCATATGAGGCCTAAATCCATATCCTAGGAATCACCTCTTAAAATCCATCATACCATCATTTCATCATTCCCATAGGTCGTCTTCCAAGAAGCACATCTAGGAACTGTAGTTTCATACACAAAAAATACATTAATGTATAAATAAATGATATGGTTTAGTTAGAAACCTAAACAAATCACTTAAATTCACATCCTCATGGGATTACATGTTCGGTGTAGGTTTTCAGGTGACACTCGCTACCATATCTACCCGACACATGGAAATTATATTGGGGTTGGTTAGTAACTAGGTCACCCACTAGGTTACCCCAGTTAAAAAAAAATAGGCACCCTTACATGGGTCATTAGTTTTAAACTAGGTCTCGAGTCAATGCTGAATTCAATATAGACTTCATGTCCCATGGCATCATCAAAAGTCCAGCATGATCGATCCAAGTACATGGTTCCTCCATACATCACAACACTCAAGTGGTGGAACATGGTACATATTAGTATATGAGGCTTCACTTGGTAGGTTCACTCACCTGGCCCATGTTCATCCAAATTTAAACAAGGATCACCCTTAGGTACTGATATCAAGGCCAACCTTAATGGTCAGGCCCCCAACCATCAGTACTCAAGTCGTATAGCTAATGAAAAAGGTCCTATGATGACCCTCATATCTCTATGGGTTCCAAGGGAACTTATTTAATTAGTTAATCAATTTAATTAATACAATTATAGTTCATCCATATATCTTAGCTCATTAATTTGGTTAACTATGTCACTTCCCTCAGGAGTGAGAACACATATCAAAAAAACCATAAAAATAAACATGAATTATATCATAAGGTGAGTAACAGAACCGCTAGCCACAATTTATCACCTTCCACTTATTTCCAAGGTTTAGTACATCTAAAATAGTCTATTGAGGTCCGTCCAGCCTCACCCATGCTCATTAGAGTTCATCTCAACAACCAAATCTCCTAATTCAATCTAAACATGACCAACTAATTAATTTAACAATTATAATGAATTAGTTAATTTGGATTAAACATGAATTTTTTAGAAAAAAACTTATTGGGTCATCGAGATATATTAGAATCATGACCTATAACTTTCCAACAGTGTATGGTTTACCCCATCCTCATTCTACGAAAATTATCAATCACAAAATGGAAAACAACTACCAATTTAATTTAATTTAAGCTTAAAATATTATAAAATAACATTGTGGTAACATACCTCACCAAAACAAGGCCTAGAGATATGCAAACAATATCTCAAGAAATCATCTTCCTTTGATGCATGAAATAAACATCTCATTTGGATGATTCCATAATTCTCTAGTGGAATCAAAACCAAACCCTTATTTGGGAGAGAATAAAATTAGAAGGAGAAGAATAAGAGGCCTTTGGAGATCAATGGATTAGAATACATAACTTCAATCATCGATCACAACCACTCAAAACACCCCTATTATAGGGGATTAAAGAGAATAATATATTGGAGGTAAATTTTTGGTCATATAAGATATGATAAGGGAAATAAGGTTACTAGACACTTTAAAAATATGGGAAATTTTCTCCTCATTTAATCCTACAGGCTAGTTGATGCAGTGACACTAGCTATCCAATGGCTACAGAATATAGACGGCTAGCCTATAATCACTTTGGTGCTCTCCCAGACCTCCCTAATACCTTTCGACATTCATTCCATGTCCAAAAATACATATTAGTGGTGTTCAAACTCTTATAATTCTTCTCCAAATCCTAGATAAAAATTTATCCCATCCACTAGATTAGAAATTTAATTTTTTTAATATTTTTAACATTTAAAAACATAAAATCATAAAATATATCCCCCATAACACTTCTCATCCTAATGAATCCCCATTGGTCATCTATCTGCATCAATAGACCAATTTTGGTCATCAATTTAAATCAAAATGGCCACACTGTACTCCCAATTACCCATGGTATATCCAAGGCACAAAACTTAATAGTTCTCCAACCACTAAATCCCAAAACCACTATGAAAATAAAAAGGTGGTACTTAACCATTTCCATCAAACCTATAAAACGATCACATTGTCATCAAATTATCTATTTAACAAATGGTTCTCCCCACCATAGGTCTCAAATCATAACATCTACAAATAATGATTTAGTTTCCTCTAACATTGTAATTCCCAATTATAACTCAAATATAATGTTCTGTTTAGGAACCTAGTGTAGTTTCAATTCTACCATGCTCAAACATACATGAAATAACTAGTCCAAAACATGTTCCTCTATTCATTCCATAGTTACAAAATAAATTGATAATCTACCCTCATTTGAGTGTATCATTATCATGATGGATTTTCCCCAAAAAACCCTGGTGGATTTTTCAAAACATACATATTGTATCTGAAATGACATACCCAATGTAGTTTCCAAATCACCACATCTAATTTCATGAAAAACATCATTTGAAACCCCTATGACCAACCATACTTATCCAAAGGCACACCATGATAATCTAATAATGCTCATTGTTTCTCATAGCTAACATTTAGTGATGTTCCATAGTTAAACCACCCACCATCCATTTCCACCATTATTCCATACCATGATCACTGACACATTCTTATATCCACAACCCAAAAAATCCCAAAATAGTAATACAAAATGAAAAGAATTCTCTGAAACCATTTTGTAACTTCCTGATTTTAACGCCACTTGACTGGTTCCCATGCTTGGTTATCCATAAGTCCTCATGTTCATCTTCCTGTGTTCCATAAGCTACCAACTTGAATCATGGGTTTAAGAAGGTATGGTGGGGATGTTATACCCAATGTATCATAGTGCATAGTGGAATAATAAATAACTAATTATCATTCATCATAATAAACTAAAGGTGAAATAAATAAATATATACAATAAAAATAAAATATAAATTGTTGTAAATGCCTAAAAAATCAAACTAAACATACACTAACCACCCACTGGGTTGGTTATATACATAGAAAACAATAAATGGAAATAAACATGATAGCTATGTGACTACAATGATCCACACATCATCTCTATCTCAAACCTTATCTCATTCATCCAACTCAAATATATTATCCTACGAATCTTCCCAACCTATGCCTATAATAACCAAGTGATATATTATTAGGTACCCATGTGAAATGGTGACCTATGTAGGGTGATTATAATACTTAGTCAGATACCACCAAAATAGTATCATACCAACCTGTATGCAAATTTATATGTGCATGTGATATGCTTAATATACATGAACAACTTGCTGAACAATAAATAAAATAAATCAATAATACCATCTTCGGTCTGATTTTAGAATGTCTCTAAGAAAATCACATGGACCATGTCAACTAGTATATAAAATCCACATCGTTTATGATCCTTGGGTCTATCAACCTGAATAAACATGCATACTTCTTCTAGTTTTAGGGTGTCTCAAAGAATTTCATGATATTTTATCAAACATATAAATTCTATATCCAAGGGTATATCTTGGTAATCCCAAACTCTAGGATCAAATTAATAAATTATAATAATGAATGTCTCTACACAAAGATCCTAGGATTCTGGGATATGTACCCAAACTCTAGGTATAAATAATGTATCTTGGATAATTCTTAGTAATCTCAGGAAATTATTAAATCAAAATAACCACCAATTCACCATTCCCAATGGCTAGATCCCAATATACTAGTTATCCCTATCAAGAATAAGTAATATCACCATGCTAGACTGGTCAGATCCAAAGGATAACCTTGAAATCACATAATAATTATAATCACTATAAAATTAATCCCCCAAGAATACATATATGGATCCTAGTCAGGCTCGGAATCCTAGAGACATGTAGAGTCTATGGAATCCCATATAGACTAAATGTAGAATCCTGATATCTCAAGCATTCTTTACAAGGCTCAATAGTTAGATCCATGGATAAACATCAGACATCCCCAATGACTTCATCAACCGTGTCATATCATAATTGTTTTATCTCAATACCAATGTTAGATCCTAGGATGTTCATCTAGGTATTCTCCATACTATTATACAATCTGGCCCAAAGGTTGGGTTCAAATAAACACATATAGGCACCACAACTAAACCCAAATAATGCATGTGATGGCATAAATAAAATTAATTTTTAAAATCAACACCTAATCCCATTTCTAGGATTCACAACCCCATGGTATTATATGTTCAGTTCATGTTCTAAGAATAATCTCACTAAAATATCTACCCAGGCCATACACTCCTTCTCAGGGTCCGTCAGTCACTAGGGAACTTGCTAGGGCCCCTTAGGTCAAATAATACTATAAGAACTATCACATGGATATTCATTGTTGAACAAGGTATTGTGTTGAAATTGGATTCTCTTGATAATTCAAATTCAATAAATTCATCAAAAGGCTAACATGGTTATGTTAGCTACATGGGGTCACCCAAATAGGATATCACTCAAGATATGAAACATTGTCCATCTCAGTCCCCAAGGTATCACTTGGTTAGTTCAATCACCCAACCCATGTTCATCCTTATTTAAATAGAGATCAACCTTAAGGTTCTAGTATCAAGGATATCCTAATTAATAGTCACATCACCATATATAAATTAAATGGGAATCTAGTTGTAACAAAAGGGCATGTCACATCCCTTAGCTCTCTATTAGGCCCAAGGGATCTCATTAAAAGTTTTCAACAATTAACTTAATACACTTTAAGGAGGTTGATTTATCATAGTACATTAATTTGATTAACTAATTCATTTCCCTCATGGGAAATACCACATTCCAAAAAAATATCAAAAATAAACATGTATTATAATATAGGGTGAGTACCAAGACCACCTACCTCAATTCATTACTTTCAATTTATTTAAGAGGAAAAATAACTCTACTAAGTCCCACTAAAGTTCATCCAACCTCACCCATTCCCAACCAAGATCATCTCAATAACCTAAGAACTTAATTAAAGTGAAATATTACTAAATAATTAATTATAACATTTATAATTAATTATTTATTCCTATTAAACATAACATATTTGATAAAAACTTACTAGGTCTTCATGATCCACTAAAACTATGAAAAAACACTTGTAAACAGTCTATAGAATACCCCCATCCACATTTGGGGAAAACTACCTATTGTGTGATGGAAATAAATTTACAATTTAATTTAATTTATGATAAAAGTGATGGAAAAAATTATAATAACATAACTCACTAAAATGGTATGCAGTGACATGTGGACAACATCTCGGAATATCCTATTCCAAGGATGTATGCAATCCCCATATAATTTATCTGATTCCACCATGATATGATGGAATATAAACCAATCCCTATTCCAAGGGACAATAAAGTTAGAATAGGTGGAAGAGGATAACTATTGGGATCACTAGATTTGAATATGTGTCTTTGATTGTTGATTTAAGCAACCCAAAACACACCTAATATGGGGTTGGAGATGATTAGAAAGGGGGAAGAACCCCTAGATATATGAGAGAACATAAGGTAACGAAGGGGTTTGATCCTCTTAAAAATTCAAGGGGTGATAGTAATTTTTCTTTATTTATCCACACTAAGTATACAGTGTCCCTTACAATAGAACAAAGCCACAATGAGCCCCACATGATAGTTTGTAGGCAGCTAACAGCTATCTAGTGGCTATAGATTGTAGCCCGACTGGCCTTTCATCCCTCTGGATCCATTATAAACCTCTTAAACACCATTTAACATCCATTAAAAATCTATAAACATGTATTATTTGTGATTAAACTCCCATTATTATGCTACAAATAATAGATTAAAATCTAGAATGTCCACTAGTTGGAAAATTAAAAATCCTCTTCAAATTTTAAACACATATAGTCAAAAGATCGTATAGTTGGGGATTCATGAATGCTAGTTTCCATGGTGTAGGCATGGAACTAGGTTAAAACATCACTAATTTTTGGATTTTCAACATGTTTCAAGGATCTTTATCTTTTGGAGTTCATGTGGTAAGGGTTGTATTAGGGGCACTAGTACAATGGATTTACTACTCAAACATGGTTATGATGAGATGGTTGTATAAAGTGGAACTCATGTTGGAGATGATTTCATAATTTGGGTCCAATCCTCACTTGATCATGGTTAAATATACATACTTTAATTTTCCTAAAGGTAACATTAGCTGGGAACTTGGAACATCAATTGGGGTTGAAGGTGTATGAAGGAGGTGTTGTGGGTGAGATTTATTCCAACGATGGTTGCCTCATACGAACTAGTTTTTGAATATATGGAGATGAAATGTGGTGAGGTATGGATAACTAGTAGTGGATGGAGTCTATTTGGGTCTATTATTGAGTATGTATTGGAGTAATTTGGCCAAAAAGTGAAGACCTAGGTGTTATCCTATAGATTTTTTGAAAATAAGATTACAAATAAAATCGGTGAAATATTGATTATTTGGACAAAAAACTTTATATGGGATACTACCTGTGGGAAATATTGGTGGTATTGTGGGGATAGGAGGGTTGGAATATACCATATCTAGTTTTTTTGTGGTCTCATGCCTACATTGGTGGAAGGTAATTCAAATTTTACAGGATTCAGGATGTGCTCTATGTGGATAGATTTGGATGTTAATGACTAGCTCATGAGGTATTGGGTTTTAATGGGGGTAATTACATGGATGTTTCAAACATACAACATCTTTCCATGTTTCATGTTAACTAGGTTATTTATTTTTGTTTTTTTCATGATATAATTTTTATTAATCATATTTAGTGTTATTAGTATATAATAATATAAAATTTTTGTATCTTCGAAGAGTTTTTACAATGTATGCTAAAATCTAGCATATATAAAATTTTCTTTTTTTATTGTGTATACACTAAATGATTTTTGGAAATGAAAAACATTAATGGTTTTATTAAACCACTTTTTTATGTTTATTTATGACAATAATAATATAGGAATGATTTGTTTCTTTTATTTTGAAAAGATAATGTACAATACAATTGATTCTGTGATAGTGCATATCATGGAGAGCTAGAAGTATTCTTTATCAATATTTGGTGATGTATGTTTTTCAGTATATGGGTTAGGATGATAAAGGTAATATACATATGCCTCATTCCTATTGTAGTTATATTACACACGTGTTTCTTTCCCAATACTCTTTCACTTGTTATGGTTTGAAATAAAAATGAACAGTGCGATTTCAAAGAAATGAAAACGTTAATCGATCAAGGATTATTTGAAAATACATAAGAACCCAAATATGAACATATATCTTTGATCATTGTACTATAACACATAAAACCATTTATCAATCCTTAGTTCATAGGAATATGCATTCCATTTTTTCATCACATTGAAGTGAAAAGATCCATTGAATAAATAAATTTCTCATTATTCTTATCATGGTGGTCTTGATTCAATATGTATTGTATGGAGTGATCCTCACCAATAATCATTTCATAAATAATTTTTTACAAGATTTTATACAATATATCCTTTTAAGTTTATGATTATATAATATTTTATATATTTTTATGTTGTAGGTAATGGTATAGTGATAGTTCCTTATGTTCATTGGGCTGACCAGTCGGTGCCATGTATGACGGGTTGGAATGTAACTCCCCGACCCCAGCTACCCAGAGTCAGTGCATTACTTACATAACATTGGCATGATCACAAGAAAGATCAAATCCCGAAAGACCGATTAGTTTAGTAGCCTTGGTAACACTAGATATATTCATAAGTTTTACATTACATCATAAAATGAAAACTACTACAACAACATAATGTTTCCAACGTCCACACTATAAACCCCTCATAATATCCCTGCAAGTCAATCATAATTTACTTCTTCACTACCTGGGAAAAATAAAACATAGAAAAGGGGTGAGCTCAAATGCCCAGTAGGGATAACAATATAGCGGAACATTCAAAATAAGCATAAACATTTAAGGCAATGTATAACTAAAACAAAAGCCTTTTAAACATGAACTTTAAACATGGTATGGCATAAATAAAATTAAATAATGCCATTTACTTATTCACATGGATATTCTACTAATCGAATAATCACATGCAAAAATCAATAACCACTTTCATAATGTTGGAATGCATAATGCCAGACTATCATAACCACATAGACAAGGCCTCGTGCCAAGACTACAAATAAGATTTTGTCAAGGCCTTGTGCCAAGACACTAGTTTGTCTCATGAGACCTACCGATGCATCGAGGAGCTATAGCGGGCTCCACCCGTCACTTATTAAGTCCAATGCATTCCCATATGAAAAGGTTTAAACATAACATAAACATTCGTATTAAAACTAGCATACGAAATGTCAATAATTTCACTATAAACTATGAATGGTATAAAAATAGAACATCCACAGTCAAACATATCACAAAACCTTCAATACAATATAGAAGTTTTGTATCATAATAAATCAACTTCAAATAATCTTAAAATCCATCAAAGGATGTTGACATAGATGAAATCAAAATTCTTTTTAAAGAAGTATCTCCTTTTATTTTGAAATCATTTAAGATCCATATAAAATAAAACATTTTCTTTGAAAATATTCTTATAATCTTTTATGGAAAGCTTCGACGATTTTATAACGGCGGAAAATAACCGCACCCGCCGTATAAGTTAAAAAAAACATTCTTACCTCAATTCTGTCGAAAAGGTTAAAAATGACCTTGTTTTGAAAACGACGGAAAGATTCCTTTATAAACCTCTTATAAAAAGTCAAACAAGGGTATAAATGACTTTAACCCATATTCTTGTAAATAGTAAAAATGTTTTGAAATACATTTTGAAGAAACATGGATGTGGATGATAACGAGATCCCAGTAGATTATTACGTATAAACAACCTCGGATAAAGAAGAGATTGTGAAATAACCCTTACCTTGTACTTTTCCTTGGTTGTGGTAGGTTAACCTCTTGTATAATGGTGAAATAATTTTTATTAAATTATACAAGAATCATATATATTAATATGATATCATATATGATCTTTTAACATTGATTTGTTAATAATATCTTAGAATTATCGTCGTTTCGGGTGTTAACTTACTCATTTTCTTTTATATGTTTTGTTACATAAGTCATGTTTGTTGTATCTTATTCATATCCAGAATGATATCAAGTCATTAAACATCATTTTTAAATCATTAAATGATAATTATACTTGAATGGATACGATGGAGAATGAATCTCATCGCGTTCGTGGAGACGGTAGTCCGTACGTACGCACGAACGCTACTTCCATTTAATTTTTATTTTAAAAGAATCGAATCCAAATGATACATAGGTATATTACTATTCCAGTATAATATAATATTTTATATATGTTACTTAAGTTCATTAACACCATCCTTTATACGTTCCATGTGTGGTATGAACGAGTCATATCATTTTAAGGGGGCGGTAGTCCGCACTTCCTCAAATGAAATTATCGTATGTATATACAACATGAAACGAATAATGGAATGAAATAAAATGGAATTACAGAAGCTTATATATAAAATATATATCATTAATATCATATTTAATTACAGTTCCATCATAATGGCCACCATGAGAGGTGGTAAGATGTATTTGAACAATCATCGTTTCGTGAGGCGTTAGTTTGCCATCCACAGAAACATTATGTTCATCATCCATTAGATGGAGTTGTGTGTATGTGTAGTTTGAATCCTTCTTATAACAACATCCTAGTATATTTAGGATACTGGTGTTGTTACAAAATAAAGGAAATAAAAAGAGTTTGGGGGTTGGAGAAGCAAAATAAATGAAAATAATTTAAGAGAAATCGTTACCTTTAATCTAGGTAACTCACTTTGGTTGGAACCAAAGGACTTCTTGAAATGCTTTCTGCCTAAGGGGAAGCTTCAAGGAGGAGGAGAGAGATGTGGGGAGCTTAGTTGGGCAGAGTTTGGACGAGCCAAGTGGCTTGAGAGGTGTGAATAAATGAGAAGGAGGAGTGCCCTTTTATAAGAGGGGTGAGGGGCACCTTTGGAAAAGCTAGAAATATTAATTTATAATAAATTCATATTCGGTTTCTAATGGCTCCAAAGTTGACTATTCAAAGGTTAAGGTCGGGATAGGTCGAAAACCACTCAACCAATAGAATTTATACAGGTTTGGGTACTTATATTAACCTTATCTTTAAGTATTAACTCTAAGTTAATTAGTTTCACTTTTACAATGTCTCTTTTTATTTTTATATAATATGGTTAATAAACTTACTATATACATCCAAGAGACCCCCAAGTGGTCCATTAATGAGGAACCTATCATAATATAAGTCTCTTGGCCGAACCTTAGATTTTTAGGAATTTAATATCAATTAATAATATAATATTTGTTTTAAGAACTCTTTTATGTCAATTTTGACACTATTCAATAGTTGATTTTTTTGAAACTCCTAACAGATTGATTACTTAGAACAAGGTCAATTAAATAAATCCTAATATATAATATTATCATAGAAAATTAGTTTAATTCATTAAAAGTTTCATATTATAATTATTTGGGTATTTATAAGATCAATTATTTTTATTTTTCACTATTTTAGTAATTACTGCATCATCATTGTGTCATAAATAAAATATATTATTTAATGTCTAAAAATTATAAATAAAATATCATTATGTAGGAAATCTTTTTAGCTTTCTAATGAATATTTATAATAGAAAAGCCAACATGTATAACCCTATGTAAAAATTGTTCTTCTAAAAGATGTAAGCTTATGCCATTTTTATTTTTATTTTAGCTTTATTAATATAATGTGCCATTATCACTTACAAGTGGATCCATGGGGTCCCAAAATAGACCCAAAGATTTCCATGGTCGACCATGTATCAACCAATATGGTTAAGACACGTTTTAGGGTAATTTAGTATTATTATAATATTATTTTTTAACCCTTATTTACCGGATTTACCCTTAACCATGGTAAATAAAATATTTACCGCAGTAATTATTCAAAATGTCTAAAAATAAAAGTTACCTATTTACACAATTTGAACATCCTGATTCCAAATATGGAATCCATTTTCCTAAATTCAAAACACAGAAGTGGCAGAAATTAATTTAAAATTAATTCCCGCTGTCAAAACAAAAAGCGTGTTTTTAAGAGATAATAACTATCAAAAGATTGACACTTGTTTATGTTCGGTTTAATTGTAAAATTATGTCCAATGACCAACATTATATTAAATAGTAAAAATATATTCTAAATATACTTTAAAACCACTCAAATTCATAATTTATTACTATTAATTATTTTGATTAAAAAAGTTGTTTTTAATTAAAATTTAGTAATTTTCACTATTCATCAAAATATGAAAGTTATCCGAAAAGTACCAAAATTTCACCTTAGGCTAAATTTGATATTCCGAATCCAAAAATGAAGTCCATTTTAAAATATAAAATTTATATAACTTCAAAAAGTAGGTATTACTATTCATAACAGCTAGTTTGATTGGTTACGGTGTGTTAGAACTCGAAGTTGCGTACAACACACGCTACTGTTTTATTCAAAGGAAAGCGTACCGTGGAAGCTTGGGATGTTTCATTTTAAATTTTTTGATGTCTCTATTTAGTCAAAAAGTTTACAATATTGTATTTAAAAAGGTTTCACTATCAAAAGTTGATAAAAGTGCAATACTGAAAATGAACCTGTTCTTGCATTATGACTAAGAAACTCATAATATGGATTCTAAAATTATAAGGATTATATAAAGTTTAAAATTTAGTTAATACTATTCATGACCTCTTTTAATGGCTTTTTTTTTGTAAGTCATGGTGCAATTGAACTCAGTGTTGCGTGTAGTGCAAGTTATTGAATTATTTTGAAGAAATAACACACTATGAAATCTTGGGGTGTTACATTCTCCCCTCCTTCAATAAATTGCGTCCTCGCAATTTGAAATAGTTCTTCAAAAATAAAAGGTTGAAAGTAGAAAATATATTTGTGGGAAAACCCACATCGGAAATTGGGTTACTAAAATTTAGTCTTAATATGAGGAAAAGAGAAATCAAAGGGTCACCACCAAATTATGATCTCGATTAGGAGAACATTGGTGGAAATTAGAGACATATAATCGGAGGAAAAACGTAAATATTTATAGGTAGTGATTGAGGTCATCAATCACAAACAAGTGTATAATTGAGGTCCTTAAATTCATCAATCTATGATGATTTGAAATACCATCGGTTCAACAAAACATAGGGTATTAGGATAACACATTTTTGACGTTTCAAAATATCTTAGTTGAAATCCCACATTGAAAAATGAATTAATGAGGCCTCTATTTAAAATAAAGATTGGAAAGTATGAATATTACCGAAAATAACACATACTAGGGTTCCATGTAAGAAAATATGGATATGGAAGAAAAATCTAGCCATCAATTATCTGATGGAGAGTGGTAGAGAACATGGCTATGAAAAGGCCAACAATCCCAAAGCCATAAATTAGTGATGATTTAAGGTACGATCTAGGAAAACATTTTTGTTCTAAGTTGATTTTCTTAATGTTGAGGAATTTATTTATGATATTGGCTAAGATCATAAGGAGATACACTTACTTTATAATTAGAGTTTTATCCATTAATAAATTTCTACCACAAACTCATCTTTCACTCTAAAAGATAATAGAATGTAAAAAAAATTCTATTTACACTATTCGTATAGGGTTCCAAAATAAATGAATTTATAATTCATCTACATGATATTTTAATAAAAACTACATTATTTAATCCAGGACATCTCATGGGCCAGTGGTAGGTGATACACCCTTTTCGCCCTTCGGTTGCGGGTTCAAGTCTCGTAGCCTTGCCGGACGCGACGGGTTGCCGCCCGACCTCCGGGTTGTCCTTTTATGGAAATCCAAAATAATCCAAACTAGAACTATCCAAAATACTTCTTTCAAAACTCACAGTCCAACATTTATAAGGAAGGTAAGCATAATGTAGATCCTTTTTACCCCGTAATAGCATATGAATACCTTCATCATGTATTCTTTTAATACACTGAAACATCCTGAATTACCATATTCCTTATTGATTACATTCATTCTCCCTTATTCCATATAGAATGCTGGATATACTTCATCAATCCAAAAATGTTTTAAACCCCAACAAAATGATGGAATATACAAATCATTAATCAGTTCCAGGGTAGTCAAGAATATCCAATATAATTTATCCAAAACAATCACATATTATTCCAAAATCACTACCTCAGTATCAGAACTATATATCAACCATATATTTTCCAAAAATTTATCCTGCTATTGAGTCACTTTTCTTTGTTCCACACAATCTCAAGTCCTTAATGAAATAGTACTGCAGTACAATCCTTATATACTCCATAATCATTATAACAAGTACATTGTTGATACAACACTCAATTGAAATAATCAACATAAGAACTCTAATCATTCCTCTTCATCTGTGGTAGTATCATAACTTGATTATTATCCAATAGCATCATTTGTGGCATAGTCTGATGACTGGGACATAGGTTCGCGTAGTGTCCAAACTCCTTGCAAATGAAGCATTGTACATTTAAAACCATTTTCTTACCCTTGCAGTCACGTACTTTGTGCCCTTTTCCTCTACAACTATAACAAACTCCCATTCCTTTCAGGCAAGTTCCAGGGTGTTTCTTTCCACAGTTACCACATATGAGAAAATTCTTCTTTTCCCTCTTCCCTTTATCCATCTTTTTCTCTTCTATCCTTTTCTTCTCTTGCTTCCCTTCAAAGCCATAGGACTCAGGAAACTCTTTACTTATCTTATCAATACATGATATTATTTCTTCATATGATGATAATACATGGGAGACTATTTCTCTTATAAATTCTAGCTTAAGACCATGAAAGATATGATCCTTCCTTCTCTTTGGATCATGTGCATTTCTGGAGTTCTCATTCCTTCTACTGGGCGCCATTTCTAAACAATGGCATAAACTAGATCAGTTTATGAATCAAAATACATAATACCATACTTATAAAACACTTAACATAAATTGAACTATTTATGGATATAATCCATAATCATAAGAATGTTTTCTTTGAGGAAGTATATACTCATAATCCCTTCAAAATGATTTGTAAAGAAAATGAGAGTTATCCTAAGCATATCCCCCGGGAGTGTCGTAACCAAGAGTGCAGCAAGGCCCGTTGTCGTGCACCAGTTCCCGTTCGAGTCTAGCTCAAAGCGGTGTTTTCGGGTTTTACCCCTAGGTACATCTGTGCCAGAGCCGCCTCTACCTGCTCGTATCCAGACAGGGATGTATTGCTTGGAAAACTCACAAAATCTCTACAATACCAAAATTCTAGGAAGTTCTTCTATACTAATCCTCAAAGTCCATCTTAGGTCTACGTGCTCTAATCAGAGTTTATCTAAATCTAGCTTCCAAGGTTTGTACTAAACTTCCTCTGATACCAACTGTAACGCCCCGACCCCAGCTACCCAGAGTCGGTGCATTACTTACATAACATTGGCATGATCACAAGAAAGATCAAATCCCGAAAGACCGATTAGTTTAGTAGCCTTGGTAACACTAGATATATTCATAAGTTTTACATTACATCATAAAATGAAAACTACTACAACAACATAATGTTTCCAACGTCCACACTATAAACCCCTCATAATATCCCTGCAAGTCAATCATAATTTACTTCTTCACTACCTGGGAAAAATAAAACATAGAAAAGGGGTGAGCTCAAATGCCCAGTAAGGATAACAATATAGCGGAACATTCAAAATAAGCATAAACATTTAAGGCAATGTATAACTAAAACAAAAGCCTTTTAAACATGAACTTTAAACATGGTATGGCATAAATAAAATTAAATAATTCCATTTACTTATTCACATGGATATTCTACTAATCGAATAATCACATGCGAAAATCAATAACCACTTTCATAATGTTGGAATGCATAATGCCAGACTATCATAACCACATAGACAAGGCCTCGTGCCAAGACTACAAATAAGATTTTGTCAAGGCCTTGTGCCAAGACACTAGTTTG
This sequence comes from Viscum album, assembly GCA_963277665.1. Taxonomy (NCBI): domain Eukaryota; kingdom Viridiplantae; phylum Streptophyta; class Magnoliopsida; order Santalales; family Viscaceae; genus Viscum; species Viscum album. The sequence goes on along the minus strand of OY728134.1, from coordinate 593,961,162 downwards.
TCTCATGAGACCTACCGATGCATCGAGGAGCTATAGCGGGCTCCACCCGTCACTTATTAAGTCCAATGCATTCCCATATGAAAAGGTTTAAACATAACATAAACATTCGTATTAAAACTAGCATACGAAATGTCAATAATTTCACTATAAACTATGAATGGTATAAAAATAGAACATCCACAGTCAAACATATCACAAAACCTTCAATACAATATAGAAGTTTTGTATCATAATAAATCAACTTCAAATAATCTTAAAATCCATCAAAGGATGTTGACATAGATGAAATCAAAATTCTTTTTAAAGAAGTATCTCCTTTTATTTTGAAATCATTTAAGATCCATATAAAATAAAACATTTTCTTTGAAAATATTCTTATAAGCTTTTATGGAAAGCTTCGACGATTTTATAACGGCGGAAAATAACCGCACCCGCCGTATAAGTTAAAAAAAACATTCTTACCTCAATTCTGTCGAAAAGGTTAAAAAGGACCTTGTTTTGAAAACGACGGAAAGATTCCTTTATAAACCTCTTATAAAAAGTCAAACAAGGGTATAAATGACTTTAACCCATATTCTTGTAAATAGTAAAAATGTTTTGAAATACATTTTGAAGAAACATGGATGTGGATGATAACGAGATCCCAGTAGATTATTACGTATAAACAACCTCGGATAAAGAAGAGATTGTGAAATAACCCTTACCTTGTACTTTTCCTTGGTTGTGGTAGGTTAACCTCCTGTATAATGGTGAAATAATTTTTATTAAATTATACAAGAATCATATATATTAATATGATATCATATATGATCTTTTAACATTGATTTGTTAATAATATCTTAGAATTATCGTCGTTTCGGGTGTTAACTTACTCATTTTCTTTTATATGTTTTGTTACATAAGTCATGTTTGTTGTATCTTATTCATATCCAGAATGATATCAAGTCATTAAACATCATTTTTAAATCATTAAATGATAATTATACTTGAATGGATACGATGGAGAATGAATCTCATCGCGTTCGTGGAGACGGTAGTCCGTACGTACGCACGAACGCTACTTCCATTTAATTTTTATTTTAAAAGAATCGAATCCAAATGATACATAGGTATATTACTATTCCAGTATAATATAATATTTTACATATGTTACTTAAGTTCATTAACACCATCCTTTATACGTTCCATGTGTGGTATGAACGAGTCATATCATTTTAAGGGGGCGGTAGTCCGCACTTCCTCAAATGAAATTATCGTATGTATATACAACATGAAACGAATAATGGAATGAAATAAAATAGAATTACAGAAGCTTATATATAAAATATATATCATTAATATCATATTTAATTACAGTGCCATCATAATGGCCACCATGAGAGGTGGTAAGATGTATTTGAACAATCATCGTTTCGTGAGGCGTTAGTTTGCCATCCACAGAAACATTATGTTCATCATCCATTAGATGGAGTTGTGTGTATGTGTAGTTTGAATCCTTCTTATAACAACATCCTAGTATATTTAGGATACTGGTGTTGTTACAAAATAAAGGAAATAAAAAGAGTTTGGGGGTTGGAGAAGCAAAATAAATGAAAATAATTTAAGAGAAATCGTTACCTTTAATCTAGGTAACTCACTTTGGTTGGAACCAAAGGACTTCTTGAAATGCTTTCTGCCTAAGGGGAAGCTTCAAGGAGGAGGAGAGGGATGTGGGGAGCTTAGTTGGGCAGAGTTTGGACGAGCCAAGTGGCTTGAGAGGTGTGAAGAAATGAGAAGGAGGAGTGCCCTTTTATAAGAGGGGTGAGGGGCACCTTTGGAAAAGCTAGAAATATTAATTTATAATAAATTCATATTCGGTTTATAATGGCTCCAAAGTTGACTATTCAAAGGTTAAGGTGGGTATAGGTCGAAAACCACTCAACCAATAGAATTTATACAGGTTTGGGTACTTATATTAACCTTATCTTTAAGTATTAACTCTAAGTTAATTAGTTTCACTTTTACAATGTCTCTTTGTATTTTTATATAATATGGTTAATAAACTTACTATATACATCCAAGAGACCCCCAAGTGGTCCATTAATGAGGAACCTATCATAATATAAGTCTCTTGGCCGAACCTTAGATTTTTAGGAATTTAATATCAATTAATAATATAATATTTGTTTTAAGAACTCTTTTATGTCAATTTTGACACTATTCAATAGTTGATTTTTGTGAAACTCCTAACAGATTGATTACTTAGAACAAAGTCAATTAAATCAATCCTAATATATAATATTATCATAGAAAATTAGTTTAATTCATTAAAAGTTTCATATTATAATTATTTGGGTATTTATAAGATCAATTATTTTTATTTTTCACTATTTTAGTAATTACTGCATCATCATTGTGTCATAAATAAAATAAATTATTTAATGTCTAAAAATTATAAATAAAATATAATTATGTAGGAAATCGTTTTATCTTTCTAATGAATATTTATAATAGAAAAGCCAACATGTATAACCCTATGTAAAAATTGTTCTTCTAAAAGATGTAAGCTTATGCCATTTTTATTTTTATTTTAGCTTTATTAATATAATGTGTCATTATCACTTACAAGTGGATCCATGGGGTCCCAAAATAGACCCAAAGATTTCCATGGTCGACCATGTATCAACCAATAGGGTTAAGACACGTTTTAGGGTAATTTAGTATTATTATAATATTATTTTTTAACCCTTATTTACCGGATTTACCCTTAACCATGGTAAATAAAATATTTACCGCAGTAATTATTCAAAATGTCTAAAAATAAAAGTTACCTATTTACACAATTTGAACATCCTGATTCCAAATATGGAATCCATTTTCCTAAATTCAAAACACAGAAGTGGCAGAAATTAATTTAAAATTAATTTCCGCTGTCAAAACAAAAAGCGTGTTTTTAAGAGATAATAACTATCAAAAGATTGACACTTGTTTATGTTCGGTTTAATTGTAAAATTATGTCCAATGACCAACATTATATTAAATAGTAAAAATATATTCTAAATATACTTTAAAACCACTCAAATTCATAATTTATTACTATTAATTATTTTGATTAAAAAAGTTGTTTTTAATTAAAATTTAGTAATTTTCACTATTCATCAAAATATGAAAGTTATCCGAAAAGTACCAAAATTTCACCTTAGGCTAAATTTGATATTCCGAATCCAAAAATGAAGTCCATTTTAAAATATAAAATTTATATAACTTCAAAAAGTAGGTATTACTATTCATAACAGCTAGTTTGATTGGTTACGGTGTGTTAGAACTCGAAGTTGCGTACAACACACGCTACTGTTTTATTCAAAGGAAAGCGTACCGTGGAAGCTTGGGATGTTTCATTTTAAATTTTTTGATGTCTCTATTTAGTCAAAAAGTTTACAATATTGTATTTAAAAAGGTTTCACTATCAAAAGTTGATAAAAGTGCAATACTGAAAATGAACCTGTTCTTGCATTATGACTAAGAAACTCATAATATGGATTCTAAAATTATAAGGATTATATAAAGTTTAAAATTTAGTTAATACTATTCATGACCTCTTTTAATGGCTTTTTTTTTGTAAGTCATGGTGTAATTGAACTCAGTGTTGCGTGTAGTGCAAGTTATTGAATTATTTTGAAGAAATAACACACTATGAAATCTTGGGGTGTTACATGGAACTTTTGATGCTTACTTCGACTATATTCAAGAAAATATAATTTATATTGTACCTTTGAAAAAGACCATTATTCCTATAAAAAATATTTATTTTAAAAAACTAACCAATATATTTTCCAAATTACAAGAACAAAACCTTCACGTTGGTACATTTACATTCTAAAACATTTATATATATTTTTTCAATAAAATTTCTTAGCTTTTATGACTACAATTTGGTTCTTTCATTATGATGAAGGTGAACCCAAATATTTTTAGGAAAAATATTGAATTTTTATTCATTTAATTCCATTATAACACAAAAAATTAATTTTATTACTGGATAAACAATATAGGTGTTGGTGTACTATTAATAGATTTCAAATGTATCCTAAACCATTTCAATTTATTGAATGCTTGTATGGAGTCTCAACTATTGTGGGATATCACATTTATTATCTCCACTTATAAAAATCGATGAAGAATTAATTCATGTTTCCATTCTATTATTAGAATAAAAATTATTTAATTAGATTTTGATTTGATGTTGTAGATAAAATTTGATTTATATTTTATTTATGAAGAGTTTTGTATTATATTTTATAAACCATTTATGTATTGGGGATGATTAGTTGCTTCAATCCACCAGTGTCTATAATTGGGGATGACCATCTTTATTCATTTAATGTGTTATAGAAACATGTTGTACATAATGATTTTTAGAGTTAAATGTAATGTTTATTAGTGATTTACCATTTTTAAACATGTTTGTAATTCATTTTTTGAAGTTTGATCATATTTTTTAATTTCTTTTAAAAAACGTTTTTCTAATAAATTCTTAATTTGTTAGAGTTTCATACAACCAAGTTTTATAATTATAATATTGTGAAAATATAATAAATATACTATGTATAATTATATTAATAAATATAATATAAAATTTATGCATGAAATATTTGAATATCCACACAGAGTATTTTATTTGAAATATAATTTACAAACATATATTGATTGTTTGTATTACTTATAATAACATATAAAATACTATTATTAATAATATTTTTAATTGAACGTAAAATTTTGGTAGTAAAGTTATCCATGGAGAAATATATCATTTAAATGTTGGTAATAATTATGACCAACATATAGATTATCTATTGGTATTATTATAACTACAATATAATTATTTTATCTATCCTGATAAAATTTACAAATAATTGTTTTACAAATAATTTAGTAATACATGCATATTTGTTGGAAAAACACTTTCCCAAAATAAAATTTCCTTCTACAAAAAGTTATTCCCATGTTGGAAAAAGATAAATATTTTTTAACAGGGATAGTCAAATTAATGGCTGATATCTTAGAATCTAGAAAAAACACCACATCCCTATGAATTCAATTTAAAGGTTACAAGGTCATGATTAAAAAGATTAGTATATAAATTTTTAATCTAAATTCACTTATGAATGGTTATTAAAATATGTATTACCTTAATAAATAATATCAGATTTTATTATTTAATAATTTTTAAATAAAGATAATTCTTATTGTGGTATATTAAAGATAATATATTAAATAAAATGATGAATAATAGTTTAGATTTATAGTTTTCTAAAATTATTTAAAACTAAAAAAATTAGTTTAAATTAATTATTGATCCAATATAATTTGATTTATTAAATTTGTATAAATGGATATTTACTATATTAAAACTAATTTCATTTATAATATTTTAACAAAATTACTCAATTTAATTCATTAGTGACTGTGATTTTTGATTTTTAACCATTATTTGAAATTGATTTATAACTCATTGTAATAATTATAGTTTTGATCAATATTTCAACATTTATTTCTCAACATAAATCATATCCTTGAAAAGTTTGTGATCTACTTAACAAATAGTTCACTAAGTCTTTCAGAATTTCAACTATGTTTCTCATGTGACTGATATCATAGTGACTATTTTACAATGTATTCACTATTTAGTGTAAAGATGAGAAAGAATAATTTTATTGAATTTGATACCCTTGAAGAAATCATGATGCTTAGAAGTAAATAAATTGAATGGAACTATTTTTTGATGGATTAAAATGGAAACAAATATGTTATGATTTACTTTTTGATTGAATAATGTTTTTCTTACCAATTTCTATTTTATTTGTTATTATTTTTATTCTCATAGTAATTTATCTTTTCTATTATATTACACATAAGAATGAGTAAGACACTACCCACTTGATATGAGAGAAGTGAAATCAATAAACCCTGAGACTATAATATAGAGATCAAGACATCCTTTTTTAACAACCACAGATTTATGAAATAATGGAATAAACCACCAGAGAAAAATCAATTTTATGGGGTATTACATTAACCAAATTATTAAAAATAATGATCACATCATCAAATATAAATGGACATCATAGATTATAGATCTTTAGTCATTGATGTTTCTTACATGATATTTTTGACTATACATTCAAAAAGACATTGAAATCAAGCTATGTGTGATATGTATTATTGAGAATATAATCCAATTTGGAAGAATGAAATAGGAAAATCCACATGTACACTTGTCCAATTTTATAAATTTTTTTGATATTCTCAATCACAATATATATGCAATGATTCAATAAGGTTTAGGATTTTAATCTCACAAATAATAAAATTTTATAATTTATATCTTACCCATATTAACACAAAACTAGTAAAAGATAATATTTTCCAAGTCTGTGGTAAAACCCAGAAGTAATGACAAGGTCCTAAAAGATAGAAAATCATCATTTGTAAACATGATTATATTATATATTTAGGATGAAAAAAATAATTTGTTATATTATTAAATTTCAATGAGAAGACTTGAATAATGAACTTATTTCAAATGATGGTTTATCTTAATATAAAAATTTAATTTAGTTATAATTTTAATTAACTTAGAATGTTCTGCTATTATTTATGTAATTGGTGTCAATTATATCAACATATAACAATAGTATTTTAATTTTTTCTAATCATTTTGATTAAAATAACATAAATTAAAAAAGATTTCCTATCATTCAATCTCAAGTGAAAGAGAAGTATAAAAACTAATATAAAAATTCAAATCACACTTTATCATATTGATTTTTCTCGTATAATAATTATTTTAAAGTAAAATAATTAATTAATTAATTATTTTGAATATTTTCACATTTATTATTACCTAGAATAAAAAATTCATAAAAAAATAGAGTTTCTCAATAGTATACTCATCCTTATACTATCAATCATTTATGTGTTAAAAAAATTACTCAGTCATGATAGATAGGAAAATCAGTTAAAAATTAATAATCCATATTAAAAAAATAAAAGGAATGAACAAAAGAATCGCTAAAGAGAGTAAATATATAGAGACTATCTATTTCCATCAAAACATTAAAATTAAATTACTTTTCCCAAACACTTAATCATTATAAAAACAAAAACCCAAATACCATGATTGGTATAGTGCCTTTGGAAACAAAGAAACAATAACACTGGTATATAGGTGATATGCATCATCTCACACTAGGTTATTATTGACTATCACCCTTCTTATACATATCAAACATAGTATATATCATCATAACCTGGGGGAAAGGAAACATAAAAGGGGTGAGCTCAAATGTTTAGAAAGGGTAAAAAAGGGAGACATGTAACCATAAACATGAGAATAATTGTATGAGAATGTGATCATGAAATTTGAATATCATACCCTGTATATCAGTGATCATAATAGATATCATGTAATAATGATTGGAAATTCATAAGACATGAAAAATAATGAAATAGATAGCATAATCTATGAAAGAATAACTTAGGAATAAAACATGGAATTGTGGAAAACACATAAGCATATAATGATTTCTATAGTACCCAAATAATCGCTACCAAGAACATCTTCGTAGTATAGATTCACTCCTCATACCATCATAGTCATGGTTCACTCTCAAGGCTATAAAAGTAACATGATTTCACTCCTAATATCATGTTATTAGTCATGGTTCACTCCCATGGCCATCTTAGTAGTGAAGGTTAACTCCCAAGACCAAATTGGTTTATCTCATAAGATATAAAACATTACCCAACGCATTAGGGGAAGATATAGATCACAACCATCACATTAAGAAATCATAAAACATGTTACATAAGAACATAAATAATCATATCATAACCCATGAAATGAAATGGGTATCATAAACATATAAACATATCATGACCTCTCGAAAGAGACATGTTTCATAATCATTTCATCATAAGCATAACTCATAAAAGAGTAATGGATTTCATATAATCCATAAAGGAGAAATGGATTTCATAAAGACCATAAATTTATGCATTACCCATTCATAGAGAGGATACAAATTGATTCTTTATATTGGCATGAGTAACATCAACATAAGACATCTTATATGGAAAATAATTTTCAAATATCTTTTAACAACTTTTCTTGAGGAAATATCTTTTATTGTTTCAAAAGGATTTTTAATATATAAAACTGTTTAAAAAACTTTTTCTTATAATATACCTTGAGAACTTATAAAGAAGGCATCAAAATCATTTTGAAAACCTTTTTCCTTAAAAACTTTTAAAATACTCTTCCAAAAAATTTAAAAACATTTTTCTTAAAAAAACACATTGAAAACTAATAATAAGAGCATGAAAATGTTTTGAAAATTATTGTACATGAAAACTTATAAAATAAGATTGAAAACATTTTGAAAACATTTTTTCTTGAAATCTTATAAAATAAGCTTAAAAACATTATAAAATTAATTTACTTTGAAAATTTATTTAAAAAACATTTTCTTAAAGATTATCCTTTTAAAAATACAAACATATATTTGATGAAATGACAGTGGATAAATTTGTACATGTCATACGTTGTTAAAATAATGTTCCTTTTACATGGTTAAAAGGTTATAAAAGTGAATTGTTCAGAAATTGACTAGAATATTCCATTTAATATATTTTTAAAAGACAAAAAGGGTAAATATGTATTTTAAAGATTATAGGATAATGATATAATATTCTTGGAAACCATTTTTAGAAAACATATATTTCTGAAAGAAGAAATCTTAAAGTCAGGTTTTCTTAAAAACACTTCATTAACTATCTTATATACTAAATATTATAATATGATACCAATACATGATTATATCATGAAATAATATAGGATAAAGAAACCCGTGAATATTATTGAGATTTGGATTATAATATTTCATTAAAGGAAGCATAAACATAAGCAATCTCAAAAAGAAATGAGATTATATCAATAAAATATTATAACTTGATATCATGGGTTATAATCTCCATTAATAGAACGTAAATTAAATGAAGAATAGAATATCATGAAAATATTTATATTCATTATATTTCATAAAAAAAATGGAAATATATACACCTCGAAAAAGGGTTTGGGTTCATAATAGAACATGAGTCTTAATGAAGGAAAATTGAGACAAAACATTTTACTAATTTGGTAACTTTTAAAGTTAAACCCCGTGAAAGAATGATCCTAAAATGGACATATCAATACCCATAAATGGATGTATATGACACATATATTATAATCATGGTTCGTAAATACACCACAGATAAGGAAATAATAGTGATCATAATATGTATCTCATGGAAATTAAAAGTGTGATGAAATCTCCTTACATTGAGTCTTGACTCTTTATATACTCATAAAATATTCCTCTTGATCGGACAACACCTTTTGGTTTATTCCAAAATGATTACTTGAGAGGATTTCTTCACTTAGGGTGGATTCAAGGTGTACAAGTGTATTTTTGGGAGGCTACTTTGGTAGATCTTGGCCAAACATATAAGTTTTCAGAGGTGTGAGGAGTGGGTAGAGGTGGTGGCCTTTTATAGTGGCGGAGGAGTGACACTCTTTTAAATATTTGTAGATATAATTCCACCAAAATATTTCATGTTGAAAGTGGATTCAATAATTGACCAAGGTTGAGACAATTGATGATAGGGTCGAAATATTTACAACCAATGGGTTTTTGACAAGGGTTTAGATCGTTTTGGTTCTTAAATTTAAGTTTTGGTACTTCATTAACCTAATTTTTCTCTTATCAGATGTAATTAATTTTTATTACAGTCACTAATATTTATTGTCAAAGAAAATTATAAATTATTATGCATTATATTTAATTATTATTCCAAATATGGAATCCATATTTCTAAATTCTAATCATAAGAAGTGAAAAAAAAATTATTTAAAATTAATCATGTTGTCGAGATGACACTGCAAGTTTTTAAAGTTAAACTGATAAAACATTTGATTGGGTTTTAAATCCAATTTCAGTGAAAAATTAGTTACAATGAAGTAAATTGGAATAATTGGTAAAAATATAATCTAACTAAACTACTAAACCATATAAATATATAATTTAACCTTATAAATAAATTATATGAAAAGACTATTTGCAAATAAAAGTTATTATTTTTAACTAATCATTAAAAGAGGAAACCTTTTTTAAAAATACCAAATATTTATCCTGAATTAATTTTTATGTTTCTATTCCAATGGTAGAGATTTTTTTTATATTAAATCTATAAAATTTCCAAAAATTGGATTTAAAATGGGTTCTCCATTAAAAGGTAGTCAAAAATTCTTTAATAAAAATATAGACTTTTTGAGCATAAAACTGAGTTTGTTCTTATCTTACATCTATCAAATATATTAGATAAATAAAAAAAATTATTTTGAATATATAACATAATTACTACATTAATAGAACTAAACAATTTTAATTAGTTTAATTTTACTTGATTAAAATAGCTTTGTGATTATGAAAATATTTTCCTTTATATTCAATCAGTTTTCATATTCATTATTTAGTAAGCTATGAATTCATCTTATATTTCTGTACACAACATATTTTCATAATTTATTTAATACTATTCATATCAATAAACTTAATCGATAGTTTATATTCTATTATAATAATATTTTTAATAATATATTATAGTTAGGTTACACTCAGTCTTACATGTTAAATAATCCATCAAGGAAAGTCAATATTGCATTTAATGTACATTAACCATGTTGTTTTGGGTAATGTATACCAAGTTGGTACTGCATGTAAAATATTCTAGGTCGTCTCTGTGTGAAATTAATGTTGTAATTAGTGAAAAGTTATCTTCAATGTTGAATTAAATTAATAATATCAAAATAATAAATTAATTTGAAAAACAATTCACCAAAATCCTGTGGTGTTACAAAATAAATTTTCAATAATCTAAAAGAAAAATTAAAAACCATTAAAATTTTATATTTGGAATCCTAGAGTCTCCCAAAATATTAAAATGTGAAAAAGGAATCTATTTCATGTAAAAAACATTCAAATTAAATCTCATAAACCATTGGTTTTTTTCTTCATAAATGTCATGTTTAATATATCTTTGTATCTTTAAATATCTCCATAAATTTAATTATTTTAGATCTACATATATATCCTTCCACAAAAATCAATATAATATTTTAAAATCATGGTTTACGTAACAATTACATGTTTAATACGAATCTTCACTTTCAAATAATCTACATATATAAAAAGATAAGGTTATGCGGAACTAATATTTGATCCCTTTCAACTTCAAAATCATATTATATTTACAGTAACCATGATGTGATTTTAAGTGACACATCTTGTTTTTATAATCAACCACATAGGATTGAAAATAAATTAAATAATCCTTGCACTACCTCATTCACTTGTACAAATTACATCAGTTATTTATATAACAGAAGTGAAAATCATTCCATGTGGTATTTTCACATTAGTTATATTGTAACCAATGTAAAAATTAAATTTCTTATGTTGGTTATAATATAAGTTAAGATAACACATGTTTTTTACAATAGTTTTTATGTAAGATACATGAATAATGTAAACATTTGATGTCAATTATTTAAAAAATAATGTGAAAAATTAAATTTTCACATTAGTTACAATATAAATTACTTTAAAAATAAATTTTTTTCCCTCATTCGAAATGAAGTGTTCAATTTTTTACAATGTTCCTTTTAAATTTTCAATTTTTGCCTAAATTTAGGATGACTATGGCTTCTTTCCTTTTTATTACATAATTTTTCATTACATTTTACAAACAGAAGATCATTAAAGTCTAGTGTCTTGGAAATCAGGAAAAATAAAACAAAAAAAAACTTAAGAAACTAGATTAAATACCCTTGGAAATATTCTTGAGAAGGTAATACTATGTAAAATTACTGAATCTCATAATCTGGAGACATACATCAAAGGATAGGGTGAGGTGAAGGCCTAGTAAGGAAAGCATGAGAATTAGTTTACTTGTGATATCAATAAAAACATGATGAAAACTATAAGACATGAGAAATGAAAAAAGATTCATATCATAATAAAAATAACATGAATCACTAAATGAATATGAGGCTAAAACATTTCATTAATACATTCATGAACATATCACCAAGGTTTATCCCATGGTGTCATAAAAAATTTACCAAGGTTGTTCACCAAGGTATCGTGAAACTTGTCATATCTAGAGATTAAATTCTTTACCCAATGTATTAGAGTGATATCAGGGCGCACCCTTAATATTTCTTTATTTTCATGTGATACACATAGATAATAGACAAACATCTCAAAAATAACCCAAATAATGTAAAAGAAATGAGTTTCACTTCAAAATCTCAATGTTTTAAAAAAAATTTAAAAATAAGACCATTATGTCATTTATAACCCATGGAAAGGGAGTGAGGGTTATATGTATGTCAATTATAGAATCAAAAATATACTTTTTATGTATTTATGAACACCCAAAGGGACAAAATAGGTCTGGGTATTCACATAAATAAGATAAGAGAATTTATTGAGAGAAAGAGAGAGATATTTTGAGACAAAATTTCTACAGCATAACAGCTATATAACATGGTTTTAGAAAACAATAAAAAGAGGGGAGAAAAGGGTCCCCCATAAATAAATAAATTATTTTATATTATTGGTATATAATAAATTTAAAATAATATCATGTTGTGGATATTTGAATACCATACCACATGAAAAGGAAACTTGAAACAAAATAGGAAATGTGATTTCTTTTATGAAAATTCGACAGCCTAACGGGGTCACATAATAATTCAGAATATCAATTTATGAGAGTGGAGAGGATATATCATAATTTAGAAATTAAATTTAAAATAATTATTATATATAAGAACGTACCCCCACATAAGAAGATGGAAACTAGAACACATGACGTAAAGGAAATCATCACTAAAAAAGGAGGGTGGAAGGTTCCCTTACCTTGAATAGTGACATCAAAAGCTTGAAGGTTGGGACCATGTGGGATTTAGGGAACCTTGTGAGGACTCCTTGGGAGGTAAAAAGACAATATATTAGTTTAGGGGTATTTTTGAATGAAATTAATGAGCGAATGGCTTGGTATTTTTATGCAAAGAGACGGAATGTTTAATTAATTTCCATGGGACACCTCAGTGGTGTTATTTGTCAAACCATGGGATTGAACATGCTATTTCCCCATGGTATTTTCCACTTGGGACACCTCATAACATATATTACTATTCACAAGTCTACCAAATTTATTACATCATGATAACATCATCAATGATGTCATTAAACATTTGAAACTCAAAACTGTATTTTTACTATTCACTGAAACTTCTATTGTTTCAGAAAAATCCCAAAAATTTACCCTAAACTAATATCGATGCTCTGAATTCAAAAATTAACTCTATTTTAAAGAAATATTTTTATAAATATTTTTAATTTAATTTTTATATAAAATCCTTATTTATTCAAAAAAACCTCTCTAAAACTATAACTTGTTTTGTAACACCCTGAAAAGGTAATCAAGGTCCCATAAAATTATCATATAACCATAATACAATAAAGTAAAATTTTATGATTACATTTTATGAAAATAACAGTTCATTTTAAATTATTAAAATAATTATAAAATTGTAAATAAAATATTTATGACATATAATAATACCAAAACTTATACTGTGATCATTTTTCAAATTTAAGATATTCACAATATATTTATACATTCATGGGTGATTTTTCTTATTTTTTTCTAATTTCTATTCATTACTATTCATATGAGTATGTTACTATTCATACTTTACTTTTCACTAAAAATCAAGTTGATCTTATTAGAATCCAAATTTATTACTGATTTTTTTTTTAAAAACATTTCACATTATTAATTATTTAAAGTATAAAAAAATATTTTAAAATAACCTTTTTACAAAATTAATCAAAAATATATAACTTCTATAAATTCATCCTACAATTATCCGGACATTTGAAATTCAAAAATTTTTCCATAAGAAGAGATAACAATTTTATTTATAACAATAGATTGCAAAAAGTATCTAAGGCCTCGTTACAAAGACCCTTATAACACATGCATATGACCTAAGTGTAAGGTGTGATAAGGTGATAGAATCTTGGGGCAGCTTGGAAAACATTTCCCAAGTGGTGATTTCAATCAGATTGAACTTCTCCCTTAGGTGACTCCGTTCAATATTCAAATGTTGAAGCTCAGATTGGGCTTGGTCTAGAGCAAAGCCCAGAGATGATACCTTCTTCCCAAGCTCTGAGAAATGTGCTTTGTATGGCCCGAGTCTACTGGATGAGGACATCGACTCTTATTTATTTATTAATTAACCAAGATCAACTGTATTTAAAAATAATAATTTTAATGTTAGGAGTTTAGTTTCCAACCGTCATATTGACTAACAATAATATAATTGTCGAAACCCAATAGTCACTTTTAATTATACTCACATAATTAATTAAAGGATATAGTTTTGTGGAGTATAAAATGAAATAACATACAAAATTAGGAAAAAAATATTATTCAATTGTTCAGGTCATTACATTCTCCCCCCCCAATAAATTTTGTCCCTTAAATTTTAACTCATACCGTAAGAATAGAAAAGGCGTGGGTACTTTCGACACATAGACTCCTCTGGTTCCCACGTGGCTTCTTCACATTTGGGGTTCCTCTACAACAACTTCACAAGGTGGGTATTCTCATTGCGGAAAACCTTATCCCTATGATCCCAGATCTCCAACGGCTTCTCCTCATAAGAGAGGTAATGTTCCAGTTATACCACCTCTATATTTAGTACATGTCAAGGGTCAGGTATTTACTTCCTCAGAGGGTTATGTGGAAGACATCATGAACTTGTGATCGATTTAGAGGAAGTACAAGCCAATAGGCCACTGCTCCTACACGATCAAGGATTTCATGGGGGCCAATGTACATAGGGATGAGCTTAAATTTCTTCCCAAACCTCATGAATCTCATCCATGGTGAAATCTAAAGAAATAACATGTCAACAACATCAAACTTATAGTCCCTTCGACGGTTGTCGGCATAGCTCTTTTCCCAACTCTGAGCAGCCTTAATGTGTTGCTAGATGGAATGGACCAATTCTGTCATCTCATGCACAAGATCAGACCCAAGAATCTTTCTCTCACCAACTTCATGACAACAAGTAGGAGTTATACATCGCTTACCATATAAATCTTCATAGGGTACCATTTTAATGCTCGAGTGGAATCTATTGTTGTAAGAGAACTCAACTAAAGGGATATTTTGATCCCATCCACCTTTAAATTCTATTGAGCATGTTCTCAGTATGTCCCCGAGTGTTTGAATAGTCCTTTCAGATTGGCCATCTATTTGGGGGTGATTGACCATAATTAAATTCAATTCACTGCTCATATCATGTTGAAAATTTTTCTAGAATTTTGATGTGGACCCTGGATCAAAATCAGATACGATAATTAGTGGAAGTCCATGCAGCCTTACCACTTTTTTCATGTAAATCATGGAAATTTGATCAAGGGAGAACTCTTCCCGAATAGAGATAAAATGGTCAGTCTTGGTGAGATGGTCCACAATAACCCATATCGCATTGTTTCCTTGGGAAGCTATCTGGAGACCAGTAAAAAAGTCCATAGTGATGTTATCCCACTTCCATACTGGTATGGGTAGTGGTTTCAATACCCCTTTTGGAATTTGTCGCTCTGCCTTCACTAGTTGACATACTAGGCACCTTGAAGTGTATTCAGCAATCTCTCTTTTTATATTATCCCACCAATAATGATCACGAAGGTCCCTATAAATTTTTGTGCTTCCAGGATGAATAGAGAAAGTTAATCTATGATATTCACCCATCAGCTCCTTCTTAATTTCTGGAATAGATAGAACATAGAGTCTTGTAAGAAATTTCATTACACCTTCTTGATCAATATTGAACTCAAGAAACTTCCCATCCTTCACAGCCTCAAACTTCTTCTGTAACAAAGGATCTTATTTTTTATATTTCTTGATCTTCTATAGTAATGACGCTTGAGAAATCATTTGGGATAGGGTTAATGATGTCCCTTACCTTATAATTTCCATGTCTATCATTACTAGGTCATTAATCAAAGGATATCTTTGAATCATCATCATGGAAATAACAACTGGGTCTTTCCTGCTTAATGCATCAGCAACTTTGTTTTCTCTTCCGGGATGATAATGAATTGAACAAACATAGTCTTTGAGAAGTTCCAACCATCTCCTCTGTCTCATGTTCAATTCATTTTGTGTAAAAATATACATAAAAATTTGATGGTCTATGTATGTATTACATTTATCTCTATAAAGATAGAGCCTCCATATCTTTAGAGAAAAAATGACTGCAGACAGCTCCCTATCATGCGTAGGATAGTTCTGCTAATGAGACTTCAACTGTCGAGATGTATAAGCAATTACTTTTTCATTTTTGAAGAGGATGCACCCAATCCATTTCAAAGATTCATCGCTAAAATTAATGAATCCTTCTCCACCTGAGGGAAGAGTAAACATGGGTGCAGTAACCAATCTCTTCTTCAGCTCTAGGAAACTTCCCTCACACTATTTTGTCCAGATGAACTTGACCCCTTTTCGAGTTAACTTGGTTAATGGATTAGAAAGTCATGAGAAGTATTCCACAAACCTTCTATAATATCCCACTAACCCAAGGAAACTAAGAATATCAGTTATTTTTGTAGGCTAAGGCCAATCCTCTACAACTTTTTTCTTCACAGGGTCAATTGTGATTCCTTCATTGATAACAATGTTCCCCAAGAAAACAACTTTTTGTAACCAGAATTCACATTTTCTGAACATTCCAAAAATCTTCTCCTTTCATAGAGTTTTCAAAATAACCTTTAGATGATCCTCATTCTCCTCATGATTTTTGGAATATATCACAATATCCTCAATAAAAACTACCAAAAAGTTATCAAGGTAGTTCATAAAGACTCTTTTAATCAAATCCATAAAAATAGCAGGTGCATTAGTCAGTCTGAAGGTAATAACAACAAACTCATAATGCCCATATCTTAATCAGAAATAAGTTTTTGGAATATCTTCTTTCTTCACCGTCAATTGATGATAACCAAATAGAAGATCAATATTAGAGAAGAATTGAGCCCTATGAAGTTGTTCAAATAAGTCATCAATTCTTGGAAGAGGGTATTTTTTCTTCACTATGATCCCATTCAGTTCTTTATAATTGATGCATAACTTCATTTATCTATCCTTCTTCTTCAAAAAGGGAATAGGTGCTCCCTATGGAGACACACTCAGCTGGATAAATCCATTCTCCAAAAGATCTTGGAGGTGTTTCTTTAACTCCTCCAACTCAATATTTTCCATCCTATATGGGGTCTTTTATATCGGATGGGATCTAGGTATAAGTTCAATGGAGAACTCTACCTCTCTTTCTGGGGGAGGTTTGGGTAACTCTTAAAGAAATACATCAACATATTTATGGACTATGGGGACTTTTTATATCCTCAAACTCTCATTTTCTTCTTCTTCCTCACCTATAAACTATATAAATAAATATATAGGAGGTTCTTATAGAAAAATAGTAGGTTGAGATATCTCTCCTTGGAAGATAATTATACGTTTTCCATTCAAGACTACTGAGATTTCCTTTATTCTACATTTGATCCTAGCATTATACTTTGAGAGCTAGTCCATCCCTAGTACAATGTCTAATTCTAGAATGGGAATGACTACTAGATTTGCGATAATATTGTGCTCCAAAAATTAAATACTAGTGTTTCTAAACACTGACGATGCTTGGATAATCCCACCATGAGTCTTGAATAATAAATCTACTTTTAGAAAATCGGGTGTTGATTCTAAATTCTTTTAGAGCATGGAAGAAATAAAGGAATTCATAGAACAAGAATCAAACAAAGTACTTGCTATCATTGATAGAACAACAAGAGTACCTGTGACCACATAATTTGGTGCTTCAACATCTACTGTAGTGATTCAAAAAGTAAGACCATGTTCCTTTATCCATTGCAGAGGATGATGGTGATTCACATCCACAACCATCAGATTTGAACAGTGATTAGAAAAGTTCCCAAGTTTTCCATACTTATAACATTTTACATCAGGTAGGGACTGCACCATCTTCCCCTTGTCTTTAATTTTGGGAAGTTGTGGCTTTACCTCACTACAAAAAATCCGCGAAATGTGTCCATATCTACCACACTTGTAGCACTTCCCACTCCCAAGCAAGAAGTTCCCCAAATGATTCTTCCAACATTTATTACACATGGGATGTTGTAATTTCTTTCCTCCTCTTCCCTGATCGAATCTCCTCCCTATTCTTGGATTCATCGATATCTTCTTGTCATTGGATTTATGAGTCCACTGCATCTCACCAAACTTCATTTCAACTTTCATCATACTCCTTACAATATCCTCATAGCTATCATAGTATCAGTTAGCAAGATTCTTATACAGATGAGGTCTCAGTCCACCGAAGAATCTATCAACCATACAATTTAGAACCATGGAAAAGAAAGAGGTATATCAAGATAGTCCGGTGAAGTTTAACTAGTATCTTCCCACAGAATCATTCTCCTTCTACTTCAGCTCAAGAAACTCTTTCTTTATTCTTGTTCTCATCGGTCAAGGGAAATACTTATTGAATAATATCCATTTGAACTCTTCCAACTCCATAGCTTCAAATTCCACACATGGCCTTGTGTTTTTAATCAGTTTCCACCACTGATCAGCTTCTCTCTCTAAGTGATAAATAGACATGGTAACCTTGTCATGCTCAAAACAATGGAGAATATAAAATATCTTCTCGATAGAGCTGATCCACTATTCATCAATCAATAGGTTGGTAGATCCACCGAAGGTTGGTGTTAATTGATGCATAAGGGACTCAACAAAAAGTTGTTCCCTTCATGGTGAGATCGTTCACTCATCTTGATTTAATTCATTTCCCATAACTTGAGTCAGTTGGTGTATCATTCGCATTAAAGATTCCATTCTGGATTTCATCGAAGGGTCATCAGTGTATGGTCCATTGCGGTCACCATTTTCATGGTTCCTCTTATTTCCCTCCATTTTATAAAAGAATAAAAACTTAGTGAGAAGATTATAACATTTATGAATCTTTTCACTATAAAGTATTTTATGTCTTAAAACTTCATGATTTAAACAATTACATTTCTCTATAAATCCTTCATAATGATTCATAAAAATATTATGATTAACCAAACATATCCTCTGGGAGTGTCGTAACTAAGAGTGAATCAAGGCCCATTATCGTATACCAGGATACCTCGGGTCAGGACTGAAACTCCATGTCAGAGATTTCACTCATAGGTACATCTGTGCTAGAGACACCTCTACCTTCTCATATCCAGATAGGGATGTATTTTTTTCATAAACCACTTACTCAATACTCACCAAAATACCAGGAAGTTTTCCTATATTAAAAAGTTTCAATAGGATTATTCCCAAAGATATTATATCCAAATTTCAATAAATTACTAAACATTAATTTGATACCAAGTACAGAATACCGCCTTTTTTATTACATAACTTTTCATTACATTTTACAAAAAGCGGATCCTTAAAGTCCAGTGTCTTGGAAATAAAAAACAATAAAACATGAAAACGTGAAATACTATTTTAAATCCACATAGAAAAGATTCATGAAAAGTTCATCCTAATTAAAATTACTGAATCTCATAATCTTGAGACATACATCAAAGGAAAGGGTGAGCTGAAGGCCCAATATGTAAAGCAAGGGAATCATTATACTTATGATATCAGTAAGAACTTGATGAAAACCATAAGACTTGAGCAATAGAAAAAAGGCATATCATAATAAAAAGAACATGAATCACAACGTGAATATGTGGATACAATATTTCATTAATAAATTCATGAACATATCACCAATGTTCATCCTAAGGTGTCATAAAACATTTACCAAGGTTATTCACCAAGGTATCGCGAAACTTATCATCTCAAGAGATTAAATTCTTTACCCAATGCATTGGAGAGATATCTGGGTGAACCCTTAATATGTATTTATTTTCATGTGATCCGCATAGATAATAATCATACATTTCATAAATAATCCAAATAGAGTAAAAGAAATGTGTTTCACTTTAAAATTGTGACGTTTTAAAAGTGTTTTTAAAAAATAAGATCATTATGTCATTTATAACCGATGGAAATGGGGTGAGGGTTATATATATGTCAATTACAGAATAAAAAATATAATTTTTATGTATTTATGAACACCCAAAGTTACAAAATATGTCTGGGTATTCACATAAATAAGATAAGATAATTTATTGAGAGAAAGAGAGATATATTTTGAGATGAAATTTCTGCAGCATAACGGCTATATAACATTGTTTTAGAAAACAATAAAAAGAGAGGGGAAAGGGGTATCCCATAAATAAATGAATAATTTTATAGTATAAAAAATTAATAAAATTTAAGTAATATCATGGTGTGGATATTTGAATAACATACCACAAGAAATGGAAACTTGAAAGAAAATAGGAAATGCGGGTTCTTTTACGAAAATGTTGCAGCCTAACGACGTCACTTAAAAATTCATAAAATCAATTAATGAGAGTGGAGAGGGTATCTAATCATTTGGAAATTAAATGGACGATAATGAGGATATATATGAACATACCTCCACATAAGAATATGGAAACTAGAAGAAATAACTTAAATAAAATCATGACTAAAAAAGGAGGGTGGAGGTTCCCTTACTTTGAAAAGTGACTTCAAAATATCAAAGGTTTGGACCTTGGGGGATTGAGGGAACCTTGGGAGGACTCATTGGGAGGTAAAAAGTCCACAGATTTTTTGAGGAGGATTTTGGAAGGAAATGAATGAAGGAATGGCTTGGAATTTATAGGCAAATATAGGGAATATTACATTAATTTCTGAGGGACACCACATCAATGGTATTTACAAAACCATGGGCTTTCCAATGGTAGTTGACCATGGTATTTTACACTTGGGACACCTAATAACATATATTAATATTCAAAAGTTGACCATATTTATTACATCATGATTAAATCATCAATGATGTCATTAAACACTCAAAACTGTATTTTTACTATACACCAAAAATTTAACTATTTCAGAAAAATCCCAAAAATTTACCCTAACCTAATATCGATGATATGAATTCAAAAAATGACCTCTATTTTATGAAAACAATTTTCTAAATATGTTAAATTTAATTTTTAAATAAAATAATTATTTATTAAAAAAACAACTCTGAAACTCTAACATGTTTTGTAACACCTTGAAAATATAATCAAGGTCCCATAAAATTAATCTATAACCATAATACAACAAAGTAACATTTTATTATTACAATTTATGAAAATAAATTTTCATTATAAATTATTAAATTAATTATAAGATTGTAAATAAAATATTTATGACATACATAAATACCAAAACTTATATTATGATCTTTTTTTCACTTTTAAGATGTTTACATTATATTATACATTCATGGGTGAAGTTTCTATTTTTTTGAATGATTTACTATTAATTTCTATTCATTACTATTCATAAGGGTATGTTACTATTCATACTTTACTATTCACTAATAATCAAGTTGATCTTATTAAACTCTAAATTTATTACTAATAACAATTGTAGAAGACCATTTTTTGAAAATCATTTCACATTATTAATTATTTAATGTATACAAAAATATTTTAAAATACCCCTTTTCCAAAATTCATCAATAATATGGAACTTCTATAAATTCATCCTATATTTATCCGGACATTTGAAATTCAAAAATTTCACTATAAGAAGAAATATAAATTTTATTTATACCAAGAGATTACAAAAAGTATCTAAAGCCTCATTGCATAGCCCCTAATAACACCTGCATAGGACCAAAGTGTAAGGTGTGATATAATGATAAAATCATGGGTCGACTCAGAAAACATTTCCAAAGTGGTTATTTCAATAATCTTGACCTTCTCCCTTAGGATATTTTGTTCAAGCTTTAAATGATGAAGCTTATCTTGGGCTTGGTCTAGAGTAAAGCCTAGAGAAGCTACCTCCTTCTCAAGCTCTGAAATATGGGCTTCGTACAGCCCGAGTCTACTAGATGAGGCTATCGACTCTTATTTCAGTATTAATTAACCAAGATCACTTGTTTTTTTAAAACAATTACTGTAATGTTAAGTGTTTAGTTTCCAATGGTCATTCTGACCAATGATTATATAACTGTCGAAACCCAACAATTTCATTTAATTATACTCACTTAATTAATTAAAGGATATATTTTTGTGGTGTATAAAATGAAATAATAGAAAAAATTAGGAAACAAATATTATTGAAAAGTTGAGGTCGTTACAATGACACAATTTAATTTTTGTGTTTCATTTATATCTTTTAACACAATACATTTATTCATTTCTCTGATTCAAAATTCTTCCCCAGATTCAATTTTTTCCCATTAATTCAGCTCTTTCGATATTAATCATTATTCCACTGGTTTTCCTTCCATCTATATCATGTAATATTTATTCATATTCAAATTCAGGAATGAATATCCATTTTTTAACGGATACCATAGATTTTGAGAGTGAAATAATGATGATTTTTTTGACACTACAGCTTATCAATGAACATTTCATAGAGGTAAAATCCCTAAAAGTATTTAATTTGTTTTTGTTTACTATTTTTATAATATTTTACTAAATATTTTATTATTATTATCATTATAACATTGAGTAATCTTAATTTTTTCAACTATGTAATAGTGAACTACTAATTTCATTAAGATAAATAATATTTTCTTTTTTTTATTCTTTAAAAAAACTATTTGAAAATTTGTATAGTCTCAAATAATATTTTTCTAAAACTTATTTTTCAGGTTGGTTTTTCAAAAACCTGATTTCAAATAATAAAATTATATTTTAAATGTTGGTTTTAATAACATGTGTTAAAAATATAATTACAACATCTCCTTCAAGATAATAACTATAATAATCGATGTTAAAAATATAAATAACCAACATAAGAACCTATTTCGTAGTAGTGATGGTTTCTTTTTTGATGTTTAAATATTTAATTACTTTGAATAAACAAGTTGTGTTTTTATTAAAAAATGTTGTGGTTTTTGACTCTAAATATTAAAATTCAATAAAACTAATTTAATTCCTTTATTAAGGAAAATTATTTCTTGAATCATCATTACTATATAAAATTTTGATCTAATAAGCTTATTTGATAATATAATTCATGATAAAATGATATATTAAATACTCCAGTTATAAAAGTCACCCACACTTCTACCTTTTCATGTCCTTAATAAAAATATTAAAAAAATAGAGTAATAATATTTTGATATGGTAAACTCTTAATCAATCGCAATAATAATCAATGAGCTATAACTGACAATATTTAAATCACAAATACCAATCCTTTCAACTTCCCAATTCTCAAATCATCAATTAGCAGGTTTCATTTGTTTCACATTAATTTCATATCTAACAAGATTCCCAATACTATAACCTTAAATTATCCATTTAAGCCTCAATTGATATAATTTTTTTTTCCAATACAAACTTAGGAAAATAAGGAATGCTATTTTATCTATCTTTTTTACAAATTTTTAAATGGAATTTATGCATAGAAAAAGGTACTATTTTTTATAATTAGGATATGATCATATAATAAGGGTTAATGAAAATTAAAACATAAAAATACTTAAAATTAAAACCAATCCTTGAACATTAAATATCTTCAAAAAAACTATTTTTGATATTTTTATAAGAAAAGGGAATGTTTTCTATATGTAGATCATTATCAATGTAATTGAATTAATTTATACCCCTATTTTTAATGTTTATATAATTTTCCAATTACATTAAATATAAATTTTCAACTAATTAATTAATCATAAATTTAAATATCAATTTTTAAACCCATTCCCAAAATAGTTCTTAGAGTTTTTATTTATCAATATTCAATTTTGAAGAAAAATTCATTTCTTACCATTCTTAAATTATATAAATAATAATGTTTTATTTTATTAATAAAATAATAACAATCATATTTAAAATTACTACTTAATACATTCTTATCATAATCCTCATGTTTTTTATATTTTCCAACAAGGAAAACAATTCATAAGAAACTATTCCACCTTGATAAAAAAAATACTCAACATTTATCTCATGTAAAAGAGGTATGAAAGTATCTAATTTAATAAGTAAGTTAACATATTAAAAAATATATAATAATATGAACATTATTACTTAATTTAAAAGAATTTTTTTCTAACTGAGCATTTAATTGTTTTGTGGAATTTATTTTTCATGAGAATAAAGTGTATATGGTAATGAATTTATCAACTAAAATATATCCATATCTATATCCTTTAAAATCAATGTAGTGATAGAGTAATATTTTAACCTATCAATAACAAAAAAATATTTAAAAATATCTATCATATAGTATCATCCATTTAAATAATTAAATTTTAAATGTTTCATTCGGATGGAGTATAGAACATGATACTAAAACTGTCTCAAAACATATAAAAATGCATTGGAAATTAAATCATGTCACATAAAATTTAGAAAAAAAATCAGTCATTAAGATTATTCTCGCTTAAAATGATTATCTTCTCCTCCTCCCTGTAATATCTCACCATCAATAAGATTTTTATAGATCAAAATATTCTAGTTAAACTCTTATATGCTCTTATATATTTTTTCATGAAAATTTTGTTTAGGTTGAGGTGGTATAGGATGAGTTGTCTCATCCTATACTATGGGATGATCTTTTATGGTGAGGTAAGTGAATCAAGAATGTTTAAAATCAAAAAATGTTTTCCCTATAGTGAGTTCCATTACATCTCCCTTACCCACACACTATACCTTTTCAGGTTTCCTCTTGGACTCCTTTAATGTGTCTGATTTTAATAAAAAATTTATGGTTATGAAACTTTGTGACTCATGTAATGTGGGAGTTCCATGTGATGGAACCTATAGTGAAGTATATGTAATAGTAGTGGTCTATAAGGTGGCAGTTTCTTATTATTTATCAAGAATGAAAACATCGATAGACACCGTAAGGTTTATTTAAATATTCACTTATGTATGTTTCATGGAATAGTGTTTTAGACCATGTCAATGTATATGTGGGGATATACCATGGGATAATGAATTTCAACACATCAAGGTGGATTACATGGAAATTCATACATTATTTGATAGCATGTGGATCTGTTTCCTAATCTTAATTATTGTTATAATTCTTAGTTTCATTATCATATGATTAAAATTTTGAAGAGTTTGAATGTCCAACATAATTTTTTAAATGCTAAATAGTTAATCATAAATGAAGATCCATGATTTATTAATGTTGTAACCAATGAAAAAATTATGGAACACTACATTAATTTGATCAAACATTTGAGTCCCAAAGAGGGTATTTGAATGTATATATAAATAAGATCTTGGTTTTTTATTCTTGTTTGTCTATAAAATACGAAACTCCATAATAGAAATGTCATTATATCTCACACACTCTCTCTCTAAGTAATTTTTTAGTAAACTATGATGAAGAGATGATTTTCTTCTAATCATTGGAATTCTCATTATTAGGATAGATATCCTAGGAGGAAGGAGTGGGTTGGATGTTTCTCGATGATTTATTTCAGGAACATGTTTAATATCCTGAATAGATTTGAATTGATAAAGAAAAGGTATATAATTATTAATTTGTTCTATTCAATCTAAAATAAATGTAAATATCATGTGGTAAATCTGTTTTGGTTTATGACTTAAAAAATGTTTGGATAAGTTTTATCCCTTCCAAAATCTATTGGAGGAATCAAATCTTGATTTATCTGGTTTCTATTGAATTATATAAGAGATTAAGAAACTAGAAAATGATAATTTCAAGAATTATGGCGGGTTTAATTTTTAATTTGTATTCATTCATAAAAATTTATAAACAAAATGATAAATTGTGATATAAAAAGGGCATCATCCTATAAAATTTATAAACCAAAAAATAATTTATAAAAAATGTTCATAGAAAACATTATTGAATATATAGTATTGTAATAAAATCACACAATGGTGTTGTCTACTTAGAAAAAGATTATGGTTTATGATCACCATGACATAAATAAATAGGACCATGGAATAATCTTAGGAGTGGTGATTCTGTATAGTCTACATAAAATTTCTTATCTGAAGGCAATTGACTCTCTAAAAATGTTCATGGTTTATAGTATGACAATTAAACCAAAAAGGCTTTGGCATATCAAAATGCTCTTGGTTTTTATTTTCTAATTTGGATAAATAATGTTATTATTTACCTATAAAAAGATCATGAATTCCTACAAAAATGGATCAGATCTAGTAAAATGATTTTAGTTCCTCCCTGAAAATTGGTTTCAAAAAGGAAGGCAATATTGTGGTCTATTAACATAATGGTAGTGGTGATAATAATTTTAAATAAACATATTTTTTATTAAAATTCTATGAATCCTTCACCATTATAAGATTATCTAGGGGAGATTCAAACAATTCCTAAAATGTTTTGGTAAATATGATAAAGCTTTAAACAAAATCTATATTTTAAAGTAATTTATAAGGTATTTTTAAATTTTATAAATAGGTGAAATATAAAATTATATATATTTATTTATCAATTAGTCGTAATATATAATATAAAGTTTTCATATTGAAATGAATTATTTGGAACATTATTTAAACAATTCCAAAAATAATATTTCGTTTATTTGATCAAATATTTAAATAAAATAATAATTTTATATTGAGTTTATACAGTGTTTTCATAAAATATTAAATTTTTATATAATCATAATGTTTTTATTAAATTTCACATATTTTGAATTTGAAGGAAGTGAAATTTATTTTCATTTAAATTATGATTTGGAATGTATCTCTATTATATTAAATGTTAAACTTTCATATTTATTTATGTTGTGTAATTTCTATAAATATTATTTCTTAATTGTTCATAAATGTTTATTTTGTATATAAAATTATTTATTTATTTATTTAATATAATTTCATGATTTATTAGTATTTTATATTAATAATGATGTATAATTTTAAAATTTTGTTGAAACTACTTATTTTAATTAGAATAGATTAATTTTATGGTGTTACATACTTTTTATGATAATGGATTTAGTTTTATTCTACCTTGAATTTGAATTATTAATGAGTTCTAATATTTAATATTAAATTTAATTATAGTTTATAAAAAATAATATCTAGACTTATGATAGAATTGAGATCTCTCTTAAATATTTAACCATCAAGGGTATGACATTATATTGAACTGGTCACCAGCCAAAGAGTTTAAGATTTTTCTCAAAAATTCGGTGTTGGATAGCTATCATGCCATGCTTACATGTGTAGAGATTTTTGATTTCATATGATACTAATAATTTTCTTGAAATGGATTCATATGCCTTATAAATGTGATTTATTTGGATATGTATAAATATATATGGATTTTAATATATTTTAAAAACAAAATTATGAGATTTTTAAATTGTTATTCATCAATTTTATTTCAAAATATTTTTTTTAATCAATAGGGATTACAAACTAAATTATTAAAATCATCCATATGTTTAAATGAAATAAATGAAATAAGAAGGTGAGATGTTCACAATCCCTTTAAAATACATTATTATTGATTCCTTTATAAATAAAAACATGTTAAGACCTTAATCATTTATCCAAGTAGGTTCTTACTAAAGTTGGGTGCCTATGTATTATCTTATATAAGGAAATAAATTTAATATAAACCCTAAGAGTTAGGTAATAATGTATAGTATATTATTTTTCTTACACTTAGCTTAGAAACACTAAATTTAATGATAGATAAAGAATAGGGTAATTCTAAACCATGTTATGGATTTGGTATAGAGTTTCCCACAAAAACTATATAAGATACATATACTATATTATTGGAATAATTACTTAACTAAAAACTAAATTTTTATATGAACACTAATGTGGACAAAAATATTTGGAAAATCTGGATTTTGGACCACTAATATATGTAAGTAAATTTAAAGTATCATTATTTTATTTGGAATACATTAAATATATGTATTTATTAAATTATTGTAAACAAAAGTTATCCTACAATAAAATATTTTGTTATAAAAAAATGGAATCATCATCATCCACCATGGTTTTGAGATCAATATTGAAGAAATACAATCTTAATGTAAGAATAATTCAAGATTGGTATAGGAATTGGAGAATATTTCTCAATAAAGAAGGAATGTTTGATGTGTTTGAGACAAAAATTTCTAAGAAATCATCTACTTCTAATTCTAGTTATGTATTATGCATATTCAAGATTATCATTATGTCTCTACAATGATTCTTGTTTCAATAGATCATAAGATTCTAAGAAAACATAAGAATAGAGATTTTTTGGGTTGATAGATAACCTAAAAATGATCTATTAAGAACAAACAAGAAATTAAGGATATGATGTTTAAAATAACTCTTTAAATGTTAGCTGGTTTATGATAATACTATCTTGAACCATATACTCAACATGATTGGGTAAAAAAAGGAATTAGAGATACTATTTTCACTACTCATGATTATTCTACCAGGAATTCATTCTAAAATCACTCCCATTATGGTTCGTAAAAATTTAATGTGATTTATAATATGAATACTTTTAAATAAATTATCTAACACCTAATTGCAGTTTTGGTGAAAATTATATTTTTACAATTCACCTAAAAATTGACTATGTCAGAAAAATCCCATATATTTATCCTAATATAATATTATTATTATAAATGAAAAAATAAATTTCATTTTATCAAATTAAAATTATAATATTTAGGAATTTACCTTTTATATAAAAATGTAAAAATATAATGAAAATTATTTTTATAAGAAAATAACCTTTAAAATATATGAAATGTTCATAATTTTATTTCCAGTCAACTATTAATTAATATTAATATGTTATTAATATCAAAATATAATTTATCTATGTTATATTTCTATTCTTAAAATGAATCACGTAAAAAATATTATTTTTGAACGATTACATTTCAAAGAATTAATCAGTCTCATTTGTTATTTAGCT
The DNA here is from genome assembly GCA_963277665.1 of Viscum album. NCBI lineage: Eukaryota > Viridiplantae > Streptophyta > Magnoliopsida > Santalales > Viscaceae > Viscum > Viscum album. Next base: position 593,931,939 of record OY728134.1, on the reverse strand, counting down.
ATACTAACTAAATTTTTATCAATTATTTCGTATTAATAATGAAAACTATTTTTATATATACAAATATTTCATAACTCTATTGGATTTATTTTTACCCCTAATTTTAAGGCTAAATTTTAATACTTATATAACATTTATCGGTTTATTTGTTCTCAGTATATCATGTGAAGTAATCAATTGAACACATTATCTTTTAAATAAAAATATAAAATTTAAAAACATAAGTTGTAACATTATAAACCAAAGAAAAGATATTGTATGGAAGAGAAGTTTTTCAACATAAAAAACATGATATTAGAGGATGAATTTTCTAGAATACCTAAAGGGGTGAAAGAAACTCCCTCGAGAGTCAGCATTAGGTATTTACGATATATAATAAATCTATATATTTTAAGGGTATATTGAATATGTATAAGAGTTAAAATTTGACAGAGGATTGATTCTTTATGTTTATATTAAATGATATAGAATGAGGTTTCTATATCTTGAGTTATATACAATGAATCACTTTAAATATCTATTAGATCAAAATAAATATTGTGTACTTTCATCTCTTTTCCACTTATGTGATAAGATTTGTCATTGTAAATAATGGATTCAACAAACAACATGAGATAATGGTTTTAACATACATGGTTTGTGATCCATAAAATTATTTAACATTCTTAAAATAGAAATAAGGATAAAAATATTTTATCGAAGATAAATGAGGTTATCCAAAATATTTATTTAAATATGAAAAAATGAGTTTCAACCCCCCAATTGGGAAATAATTTAAAAAATAAAATCTCTTTTTGGAGTAGTACATAAAAAAATTGAATACCATATAAGGTATATATGTTACTATTTTTTATTAAATATTCATAATGATTAAAATAAGTGTGTTTTCTATAATAAAGGCGTTTTTTATTTAGAAATTGGTTTTATATAAAATATAGTTTCAATGTAGCTATTGGGAGTATATTTAGACTTGGAGAAGATAAAATTATAAGAAATTAAATATTGAACCAATCCAATTCAATGTGAAAGTTAGTTAATATCACAAAAGCGTGTAATATTTGATGGTAAAGTAATATATTAATGTAAAGAGTTACTTTGAGTTTAATAAATTATATCAAATAAAGTGTTTAAATGTAATGTTTCTCTAATGATGAAGATTATATTGGAAATATTTATAAGTAAATAATATTATTTATTAATATTGTAACATTTTATGTATTAAAGTAATGTATTTTGAATACTTTGTTCAATGAGTTAAACATTACACATATGGTTCTCATGTCTCTTTAAAATTAAAACTAACACTATCCATATATGTTACTCTCTAAAAGAGTTTAGTTGGAGGTTTTATCATATTATAACAGAGAGATGTTCTAGGGACTATAAACAGGTTTATTAAGTGTAACCAAACCCCAAAAGTATGGAAAATGTAAGGAATATTTTAAGTAATGTCATATGATAAATGATTAAAATATATATCTCACGTATGGTTTTGTTTATATTTTTTTAATAGTTTAAGAATATAAAATATACCATGTTATACATAAGACCGTCTCCACTTTATCATTATTTCTTGATGATATGATATATATTTCATGAATTGAAATGGTAATTGACCTCTCAAAGTTTGAATTTGTGTTTTTCTTAACTAATGTCCACCATAAATAATTACAGTCTATGATGAAATATTAAGTTTATAATGGGTTAGATTTTTAATAGGGGTATTTATTATTATAATATGATAGAAAATGAGTTTTTGTGCGGAATAACCTACCAAGTATACAACATAGTGTTTCTTAAACTATGTATTTGTTATAATTGCGGTGTATGTTTCATATTGAATCATAAAACTTGACATTTGAATGATACCTATCATGAAAACCTTTTTACTTTTATACCTTTCTTACATAAGCCTTATGTATGAGATAATCAAGGGGTTGGTGGTTTTTCTAATCAGTTCACTAGTTCTGACTTAAAAAATATGGGATTTTTTCTCTCAAGTGATGAGTTTGATATGTGGTTCCTATATTTAAATAATCTGAGGAAGCATATGATCATACCTATTAAAGGCCCATGTGAGAATAGACCACCACTAAAGGATGGGTGAATCAATGTTTACAAAAACACTGAATCATAAAATATTTTTCATTTTTACAATTATTGTGACAATATCAGGAATAAAATAGTATGATAATGAGAGATATAACATTAAATAACAGACACAACTCAATGGTTGTTACGATGTTCCCTCACTCTTTTTATCAAGATTCTAATACTTGGTAAAGAAAATTTGTTATCAGGTTATAGAAGTTCTTATCTTATTATCAAAATAAATAAGATATGGACTAGGAAGATAGTCCTCAACATCACACAGTAGAATAAAATAAAGAAAACAATAAGTTGATAAATCATTACTTCACAATATCAAGTGCCAAGGGAATTTAAAACCCATGTACACCCTTATTTTCCTCTCATTCCCAACCAAAATATTAATTAAATACTCCCTGGAATGGGAAGATGCATATCTCAATGTCTTGAAACACATTTCATCAGTTGAGTCATCTAATGTTTATGGAATTATCATATATTATAGCATGATTCCTTTGATTGATGCATTATATCTAGATCCAAAATACCCAAATTATGTCTCTAAAAAGATCCAAAAATATCTCTCTACTACTTATTTCAAGAAAAATCACATTATATCTTTGACTTTAAATTTATTAATATTTATAGAAAATGTGTTTTCGTCTGGCTACTACACTTGTGGTTTTATATCTTTATCTTCACATTCTAGTGAGACAAAGAACTATCATAGCATGGAATACTATAGTGTGTTCCATCATCTTATGGAATAAAATTCTTGATTACAACATGATATCCTACATTTCCTTAGACAGTGATGCACCAAAATGTCATGGGATTCCCAACATGGTGTAATCTTGTAGAGACTCAAAGCTTGACGTACATGGACATTACATTACTTTTGCGGAATACTTAGTACATAACAAAAACAGACACACAAGGACCGTAATAGTTTAGTGTCTTTGGAAACGTGAAACGTAATCTTCTAATTATAGTGAAAGATCTTCAACTTCTCCCATAAAGATCTTCCCCTTTTGTTTTCTTACCTAAACCTTTCTTTATATCCTGGGGAAAAGTAAACATAAAAAGGGTGAGCTCAAATGCACAGTAAGGGTAAGCATAGAGAACATAAAACAATCCATAAACATTTGAATGAAAAAGCATGAAAATAAAATCTAAACATCAAAATCTTTAGCAAGGACATAAATCTTGGAATTACGTAAGGCATATATCATAAAGAAACATAAATCATTATAAAATAGAATGGGAATAAATCATGTAATTGTGGAAACCATTCAGCACTTGTTATGATTTCCATAGTAGCGAAGGCATTGCTGCCAAGACCATCTTAGTGGACAAAGTCCCTTTCTGAATCAAGTTCACTCCTTGTTTCAGTCCTGTAACACTAAACAGGATTAGCTTATCATTCCAGCCATGTCTATCTAATGAGATATAAATCTTTACCCAATGCATTGGAGGGAGATATAGGTCCCACCCATCTCATAATGAAACCATTCTAACTTATTCCACAAAATAAACATACATCATTCATAACAACCCAATAAATAAAATGGGTTTCATAAACATAATGCCATCAGCACATAATCCATATAAAAGAAATGGATAACATTTCATAATATGAAAAGTGAAACCATGTAAATCAGAGAGACATGATACTTGAAACATACACATATGAAATATTGTCATCATAGATGAAACACACTTGAAATGAATTCTTAAGGAAAATATCCTATATTCTTCAAAATCAATTTATTTTCACAAAACGTCATGCAATTTTAAAAGAATTTTTTTTGTTTAAAATAGTCATAAAATCTTTTGGAGTAAGCTTCATGAAAATAAGTTTTTATAAAACCATAAAAAATCCTTTCATGCCGTATAAGTTAAAAAAAATTCTTCTTGTACTTTTGCCGAAAAGGTCAAAAAGTACCTCGTAAAAGAAAGATTACATACATACAATGTAGTAAAAGTCAAAAATGGGTAAAAAGGACTTTAAACATACATGTAACCATTTTTAGAAAACTGGTACATGGAAGATAAATATAACCCCAGTAAATACTTACGAATAACAATCTTGGATAAGAATGAGATTGGAAAAGTTATCCCTTATATTAGGTCCGATATGCTTCGTACGTATTCAAACCTTATGTATAATGATTTAAATAATTTCATAGAATTATTGAAAAAAATCATATTCATTGTTATGATATCATATATGTTTCACTTATGACTTTATATTACCAGTTCTTTTGTAAATTCCATGTTAAAGCAGCGTTTTGGGTAAAATCATTTCATTTATCATATGTGTTTCGACTTGTCGTTCTTGATATTATTACTTATATCATGATTTACATAATTCCAGAATGTAAAACCTGATTTATATATAATATATATTCATCATATATATATATATATTATAGATCAATAAAAGGAATTAAATACACCATTCATGGAGACGGTAGGTCGTACGTACGCATGAACGCTGTTTTCGTTTCCTTTTTGAATTGAATGAAACTAAATGGATGACATAAATATATATATACATAAATCCAATAGAATTATTATTTCATATATTTCATTATTATTAATTATATAAACTTTATGATCATTCATGTATGGTTAACATGGAGAATGAATCTCATCGCGTCGTGGAGACGGTAGTCCGTACGTACGCACGAGCGATGATATCGTTCCCATAATTATTGAATAGAATTGGAGTGGATGGTATAATATATCAGAATCATTATTATGTTATAAAAACCATATATAGTTATTCTTTACACCATTATACTCATCCATCTAAGGTGTTGGTGGAAAAACAGATTACACCACAGCGTGGAGACGGTATTCCGTACGTACGCACGCGCAGTGATTTTGTTTTCCGTAGGATGGATAGAAGGTGAAATAGGGTTGTTTAATATTTATAATAACATATCATTATATTAGTGATACTGATGTTATTACTTCATAATTCAACAACTAATGAATATGGAGTAGAAGAAGAATGGAACCTGAAGAAAATGGTAGAAGGTATTACCTCTTTCTCAAAGTGCCTCCTTTAAACTTTCTCTTAGGGCACTAGATTTGGTATTTTGAGAAGACCAATACCTATAGTAGGTTTCTAAGGAAGTGGGGAAGTGAAATGGGCAAGGTTAGGCCGATCTTGTAGGCTCAAAGTGGTGTAAGGAGGAGAGGGAGGATGTTCCCTTTTATAAGGGAGGAGAGGGGCACCTTTGGAATCCTCACAAATATTAGTTTAATATAAATTCAAACCCCACATAAAAACCTTAAAAAATGACTCAATTAGAAGATTAGATTAGATATAGTATTAATATCACCAACCAATAAAATTTAGACATGTTTTGATCTTATTTTAATCCTTATCATTTTGATTTACCCATATTTAATCTATTTAAGTTTATTTGTCGTAATAAAATTATAAATATAAAATGGTTATAAATAATCACTTATGTGTTTTAAATTTTCAATAAATGGACAATTTATGCCATTTTCGACTATATAAATTTCAATTTATAATTTTTAAATATTTTTTTGATGTTTAAACATTTTAATAATATGTTATTTTTATAAAATAACAATTTTGACAATTTTGACACTATTCATTTATTTGAATTTAAATAAAATATACACAGAGGATATATACGAAATAAAATATTTAATAGATTTCTAACATGTTAAATTTTTCTATAAAATTCTTGGAGCACATTAAACAGTTCATATAATATTTATTTTAATATTTTTAAAACCATTTATTTGGTATATCTCTTAATAAAATAATTAGTACAACATTTTTGTATAATTATTTAATATACTTATTTGATGCATAAAAATTAAAAAAATACATTGATGAATATAAATATCAAAGATTTTATAATAATAATTTTACTCGAATTTATCATCTTAAAATAACAACATGTAAATTGTTATCTTTACTAAATTATGAAAGTGACAACTTTGGAATCATTTAAAATAAAATATTATAAGTTTCATAATCGCCTTAATAAGGATCCAAATGGTCACAATTAGACTAGTGGATGATTAAGGTTTATATATATACTAATAATATTTTTTTTGCGGATTTTTGGGCCTTTTAATATGTATTACTATTTCAATAAAAACTATATTATTGATTTTTCACTAAATAAATAATTTCTGCATCATTAATGTATAAGATAATAAGGTAATTATATAACCATTAAAATTTACAAATAAATTACCATGATAAATAAAAACATTTTATCTTTCAAATGAGTATTTATAACTTAATTTTTATTCTGTATAAATTTATATTAAAAATACATTAATTATTAAAGTTGAGTGAGACATATTTCACTTTCCTTTAAATAAAATAAACTAAAGGTCTTAATCACCACCAAGTAGGTTCCAATGGATTCTATTTCGACCCAAATATTCCTTAAGACAAAATTTAAGCATCCAATTATATTAAGAAAAGTGTTAGGGTAATTTTATAATATTATATTTACCCATAATTATCTGATTTATCTTTTACTATGGTAAATAAAATTTACCGTAGTTACTATTCATAATGCCCAAAAATAAAAAGTAGCTTATTAACAGAATTTGGACCCACTGATTCAAAATATGGAATCCATTTTTCTAAATTCAATACACAAAAGTTTCAGAAATTAATTTAAAATTAATCCTGTTGTTAAGAAAACGTGTTTTAAAAGTTATAACATTGCAAAAGATTGAAATGTTTTACCTATGAATTCAATGTAAAATTAATGTTAATTACATACATTATATTAAATGGTAAAACTATATTCTATTATACTTTAAAACCATAAAATATTATAATTTAACCATATAAATTATTTCGATGAAAAAGTTGTTTTTAATTAAAATATAGCATGTTTTTACTATTCATCAAAATATTAAAGTTACCAGAATAATATGAAAAAATTATCCTAAGTAAATTTTTATTTATTGATTCCAGAGAAGAATTTTATTTTGTCAAATTGAACTTATAAACTTGTCAAAAACTAGATTTAAAGTGGGTGCACCATCAAAAGGTGACAAAACTGCATTTTTTAAAAATAATTATTTTACCCGAAAAATTTATTTGTTCTTATACCATGTTCTAGAAAATGTGTAAGATGAATAATACTGTCATAAAATTCAAACTATAGTTAATACTATTTATAACGGCTAGTTCATAATAATATTATAACAATATATCGTTGTTTAGTAAAACCCGGTATTGCGTACAACACACGCTATCAAAGAAGGTCGTGATTACATGTAATGCAAGCCAAGTCAGGGTTTCGTTTAGTGCATGACTCCTTTGATGTTGAGTATAAAAAAATCAAACAATAATTCATTATTACATTGAATATATATATATACTCAATGTTGCGTAGAATAACCACTATCAAACAAACTTGAAATTGTGTGTAACACGATCCAAGATTAGTGTTGCATATACTGCAAGCTAATACTGTGTCGTGTATAGCGCAAGATAATCTTGGTGTAGCGTACAGTAGAATATATGAAAGATAATAAAAATAATATATCTTATAAAATATCGGGTTGTTACATTCTACCCCCCTTAAAATGAATTTCTCCCTTGAAATTCGTCGGGATTATAAATCGTTTACTATTCATTGAAACCCACATCGTAAAAAGGAATACTAAAAATTAATTTTAAAAACTAAAGTATAAAATGTAATGATTACCCAAAGTAACTCATCATTGGGTTTCTATATAGGAGAACATAGGATAAAATATGGATATGGAAGAAAAATCTAAATATCAAGTTCTGAGGAAGAGTGGTATAGAACATGGCTATGAAAAAGCCATCAATCACAAAGCCATAAATTATTTGATGGTCTAAGGTACCATCTGATTCATCAGATATAAGATCACTAGGACAAACATTTTTGGTTTTCAATATCATTTTCCTAAAGTTGAAAAATTTGAATTAGAAGAAATACTTACTTGATTTTGGTACAATCTCACTGTTTTTTGTGCTTTGAACAATTTCCACTTCATCTCTTAAAGAAATGAAGTTGAATTTGTTATTCGTGAAGTGTTAACATATCATGTGATAGAATTATGGGTCAATCCATTTGTTTCAAACAAAAGGTTATCAAAAGTTATCAAATATACATAAGTCCATCTATGGTGAGGTTAATCATATACGATTCAAAAATGAACTTATACTTCATCTATCATGCATCTTAATAAAATAAACTAGTTTCTACTAACTGGGGACTTCCTGTAGGCCATTGGTATGCGATAAAGGCTAGTCGCACTTCCGTTGTGGGTTTGATTCCCAAAAAGTTGTCTGATGCGATAGGTTATCACCCGTCTTGCAGGTTGTCCTTTTTCTAAAACTACATTACTATAACATCCCATCAACAATATTGAAAAAATTTCTATCCTTAAACAATACTAACATATGTCCAACATAATCCATTCCAATCTGTAGGCTTATATAAAATAATTTGGTCCATGCTCAGAGTATAAAGAAAAAAATTACTAGAAAGGTTATCTACCAAGAATGTGAATACAAGCATTTATCCCACATATATCATAAGATATATCTTGTTGGTTGTATTAAAAACACATGAATACCTTAGTCATATATTATCATGAAACATAAATTACCATAGAACCTTAGTGAAAACATGAATACTCTCAAAATGTAACTCTTTCCACATACCAAAATCCCAAAAAATCTATATAATCAAACCATAATATCACTTGGTCCATATATCAGTCATGAGATCATGAATACAATCAAATATCTCATTATCTTCTTATCCCTTCATTATGCGCATATCATCTAATTTCCAAAAATATCTGAATAACCTTCCATGGTTACCGGTACCATTAAACATATACTTTCAAATACTCTAGAAAAAACAATAGTGTAACAATCCTTAGATGATTCTTTATTCCATAGTACCATACATTATTCTTTATAAACATACAATCATTCCACTAACTTCTTAAACCACTGACTGAGCTTCATCATTTCTTTCATTTCATATTTCATTTGTAGTATTTTCATCATCATCCACATAAATAACACACATATGACTATGCTGTTTCTCTTTATGATATTTTCCCTTAGGGCATTGGTTTTCATAATGCCCATACATTCCACATTTAAAACATCTAATCATTGTTGAAATCATATCAATACCATTATCCTTGTCCATGGTGTTAACTGAACCTTTTTCTTTGCACTTACTAGCTTTGTGTCCTTCTTTTCCACACCCAAAGAATCTTCTAGTTCCTTTGAAACAATCTCCCCGATGCCTCTTCCCACATTATTTACATGAGGGAAATTGAACTTTCTTTCCTCTATGATCATCATGAAACTCCATATTTCTCTTATTATCTGAGTCGGGAAACTTACCAAAGTTGACATTATTGATCATATTATGAGATTGCTGATTAGGAATAATAACGATGTTTGGACTTCCAAATCCCGTTTCATTTGGTTACTCATGAACAATATCATTTTATTGTCCCTTATATCCTCCATTATTGTGAATCTTCATGTTTCCAGCCATTTTCTAAAACCCAAAAAGAATAGTGTGAGAGGAAAAATTCATGCTAGGGAAAACACCATAGTAAAGGGGGAGTACCCTCAATATCTAACATCTTAGGTTAAATTCTATGATCATTACCGTAGTTCTAGGACTATATCCTATACGTATACTTATCCTTAGGGACATCCCTAGACATACCTTATAAATATATCTAGCGATATCACGAACGTTTTTGCATCCTAGTTTCCAAAGGTTGACTAAACCTTTCCTCTGATACCAATTGTAGAGACCCGACGCATGACGTACATGGACATTACATTACTTTTTCGGAATACTTAGTACATAACAAAAACAGACACACAAGGACTGTAATAGTTTAGTGTCTTTGGAAACTTGGAATGTAATCTTCTAATTGTTGTGAAAGATCTTCATCTTATCCCATAAAGATCTTCCCCTTTTGTTTTCTTACCTAAAACCATTCTTTATATCCTGGGGAAAAGTAAACATAAAAAGGGTGAGCTCAAATGCTCAGTAAGGGTATGCATAGAGAACGTAAAACAGTCTATAAGCATTTGAATGCAAAAGCTTGAAAATAAAATCTAAACATCAAAATCTTGAGCAAGGACATAAATCTAGGAAGTACGTAAGGCATATATCATAAAGGAAAATCAATCTTGATAAAATAGCCTTCGAATAAATCATGTAATTGTGGCAAACATTCATCACTTGTTATGATTTCCATAGTAGCCAAGGCATTTACTACTGGAAATAAGCCCATTTGCGACGGGTTATTTACGACGGGATCTCGTCGCAAATGGGTTTTGCGATGGAGGTCCATCGCAAATGACCTGTTGCGGTAAATGGTGTCACAACTAACACTATTTGCGACGGGTCCGTCTCTAAAAATATTATTTGTGACGGTAATATGTCCCGTCGCAAATACTAATTGATATATATATTAAAAACATTAAATAACACTTTTGTGACGGGCCATGAATACCGTCGTGAAAGAGTTAAATTTTTTTCAAAAAAAATAAGTAATTGTGACGGGCCCATTGCAATAGGCAATTTAAAAAAAATTTAAAAAAATTTAATTACGACGGGATACCGTCCCGTCGCAATTACCTATTGCGACGGGATGATTATCCCGTCGCAAATATGTATAAAAAAATAAAATTATTAAATTATTAATAAAAAAATTAATTAATATTATAATAGTAATAATACAATTATAATTCATTCAAATATTATAACAAAAAATCAATCAAATATTTAAAAAATTATAATTAATTTAAAATATTAAATAAATTTAATATATATATATATATAATTAATATTATAAAATATGAATAATATTTTTAATCATATTAATATTTTAATATAAATAATATAATATTATATAAAAATAATAATATACCGAATTCATATTATTATAAATAATTAAAAAATTATAATTTTAATTAAATTTTTTGAAACTTTTTATGTATTAAAAATACTGAATATAAAGAAATAAAAATAAAAATAAATACTAAGAGAAAAAATAAAAATAATATTAAAATAATATGAACTTTTTATGTATTAAATAATATAAACTTTTTTATGTATTATTAAAATAATTAAAAAATAAAAATATGAAAATTATCAACATTTGCAAAAATAAATATAAACAAATAATAAAATACTAAGAGTAATATTATTATTAATAAAATAAACAAACATTAAAATAAATACCAATAATAAATAATAAAGTATTAAAAATAAATAGAAATTAAATAATACAATATTGACACCAGTATAAGAGAGACAGAAACTCTGAATAGAAAAAATGTCATATTTTAAATTTACAAACTTTATAACATTAAACAATAACTAATCTGAAGGAGGAGGGGGAGGGGTGATCTACTGGTGGAGAAACTCCATCCCTAAGGAATGAGTGAGTCGGTGCATGTACTCTATCTGCTCCTGTTGCTGCTACTTCCACCGACTCATCTGATCCTCGTACACCTGCTGCTGTCGTCGGCGCTCCTCCTCATGTTGCTGCTGCTGCCGACGCATCTCCTCCTTCTCCTTTTAGAGACTCTCTATCAACTCAGTCTGAGATCGCAACTGATCCTCATACTGTGTAGCGAAAGAAGATGCACAATCTCCTCTCGAGTTGGATTCCGACATCGCAACACTGCCATAATAATCTCCGGGAGTCAGTCGAGAGCTGATACCAACTACCCGGCCCTTCTCGAAGGCATATTGGGTCACCTGCATCCATGCCGCCTCATCAAACTGATGGCCACTGGTCTGATCTGATGCCTTGGCCTGACCCTTAGGCTGGGTCTATGACGATGCAGTCTCATATGACTCCTGTAGTTTCAATTTAAAATTAAAATTGTGAATATATTATATGAAGTTAATTTTTAAACCTGAAAACAAATAATATTGACCACGATGTGATGCTGGCGATCACCTCTGAGCTCCCCAGTAGCTAGATCACTGTATATCCTCTGATATACGTCATACTCCGTATTATCGGGGTGCTCAATAGACTATAAGAATATAAAATAAATTGTTAATATTTAAAGTTATATAACATATTTATAAAAAATGTACGTACCAAATGCTGTCTATGAGTACTGAAAGTACAACTCTGAACTCGATGAGTCACCTCCTGTCTCCCCCGATTCTACCTCCCCATCGATGATCTCCTCTGAAAGCCACCACTCAACTAGTGTGCACATAATCCATCCCATACATGGGATGAAATGTACTCTGGTCGGTGTGCTCTACATGACTCGTCAAAATCTGACACTCCTGTTTTCTTCATGGCAGCTCTTCTTAAATTGTGCAAAAACTGACGAAAGCGATCACGCATGACCACCTCCCATGCCTCGTGGATGGCGTCATGCATGGTATCCTCGATAGGATACCATAAACCTTACAAATAATTCAAAATATCTAGTTATAAATGAAATAAAGTTTAAAATAAAAATTATTTATTTACGTACGTACCAACCAATGACTGAACATGGCCTGCTGCACATCAACAGGAATATTCTCCCATGTCGTCCATGGCTGAGAAAAATATTTGCGCAAAGTAGCACTGCCCTGTCCGACTGCTATATGCGGAAAACTGTAAAAACAATAATCAAACATTTATTATGTAAATAGATTAATGAAATCTTAGTAAAATGCATAGGTTATCACACCTCCGGGTGCATGGATCAACCCAAGACGTGGATGTCGCTCGGGGATGGGGTTAGGAATCATCAGTCGTGCAAGACCGCACCCCCTCTGCGTACTCCTTGAAGCGCCTTCAGGCTGAGGGTCAGGCGCCAGCAACTTGTCCACATTGAAAGATAGGTCAGCATCTGCAAACTCACGAAATGTGTCCCCATCCATCTGAAACAGAAAACAAATGTTGTGAGCAAATAATTAATAATGATTATTATATATACATATATATTAGTTATGATTATATATAACTACCATTGAATTGTATCAATGTTTATCTTCATCATCATCTTTATATATGTCAATGTCATCTTCATATTCCTCCTAAATATCATCGATATCCATTTTAGTTCCAGTTGCTTTATCTCTTACGATTTCAAATTCATTTGTGACATCATTACCATCATCATCATCATTAATGACTCATAATTGAGGGGTGTCATCATCGATACTCATGTCTCTTTGTAACAAATATTTATTTTCAGTACTCTCTTGAAAAAAGTCAATTCCTTGCACTTCAGTGAAAGCACATTCACTTTTACTAAACTGATTGTCTCGAATTTTCATTTTTATTATGCTCCACCAATCAGTCAAGTCTCTTGACGTAGCACAGTACTTTGCATAATAAACTTAATGTGCCTGTTGAGCCAGTAAGAATGGTTCATTTACTTTAAGAACACTTTAACATTTAATATCGATGATTCCATGAGTCAGATGAACACACACGCCTCTCTCAGTATCCAACCACCGACATTTGAACATCGTTATGTAATGTTGTCCTAGATAACAGAGTTCAATGATTTCATCATGTATGCCATAAAAGTAAACTTCATTTTCTCTATGATGAGATCCTCTCAAGAAAACTCCACTATTCAATGTTTTTTTTATTCCCCATATGCATGTGTATGAAATCGAAAACCATTCAACACATATGCATTATAATATTTCACCATTTTGGATGGTGGGTTACTCAATATACAAAGTCGTTTGTCAATTTTATCAGCATGTCAAGACACCTGATTTTTTTTGAAATAATTATCAATATAGTAAACTATAAATTGAAGGAGATGTTAAAGTATGAAAAATTTATGTTACCAGTATTTGAAACCACTGAGAAAAAAAAAATTCTGCGTTCTTGGAGAGCAGCTGCTGTAATTTGTGGAAGTTGTTTCTAGATATGATTATCATGAAATCTATAAAAAACAAAGGTATTTATTGTAACATAAATGTTAGAATAAGTAATAGAATCACTTACAGTACAAATGATTTCATCTCTTCACAGTTGAGCAGAACATATGTATGAGCTCTATGATGTTCATCATCTGAAATCCATCGTTCATGAACTCCACCAAAACCAAGCTATGACTAGTTAAAAACAGATAATTGGTTGTTGATTTTATAAATATTCCCCTCGTTCCATCCCATGCAGTTTTGTTTTGAAGGATACTCAGATTCAAAATAGTGGGAGAAAAAAAAAGATATATCCTCCTGCAAATAAGCTTCAGCAATAGATCCTTCAACAGTTGCTTTGTTACGTACATTTTTTTCAATTTCTGCATGCATCTTTCAAATGGGTACATCAATCGAAATTGTATTGGACCTCCAAATTTTGATTCATATGGAAAATGTAATATCAAATGTTCCATTGAGTCGAAGAAAGATGACGGGAATATTTTTTCCAGTTTACATATAATTACAACAACATCTTCTTCAAGTTTCCATAGAGCATCGTAATCTGTTGTCACCACACAAATGTCCCGAAAAAATATGATACGTCTGTTATGGAATCCCATATCACAGAATTCAACAGACCTCTTAATCCAATGGGTAGAAGTCTTTCCATTATAACATGACAATCATGACATTTTAATCTGGTAATATGACCATTATTTACACATCTACCCAAATTGGAAGTACATACATCTGGAAGTCTCAAATCTGAAATCCATTGACAAAATAATAAGTGGATTTCTTTGGACAATGTATAATCTGATTTTGGTTTCATTAACCTTTCTGTTCTGAAATTCTCAAACAGTTCGAGTTCTGAACGCCTGCAAATTTGAGCAAGATCTAATCGTGCATTTACATTATCTTTTCTCTTTCCTGGTGTATCCAAAACTGTATGAAATAAATTTTCAAAATATTTCTTATCAATATGCATGACATCCAACATGTGGTGGACCAGTAAATCATACGAATATCGCAAATCCAAAAATATGCTACGTTTTATCCAATTGTGTTCTTTCCCAAAACCAAAACTTTTCTGTTGGTTTATTGTGGGTCAAAATGTGATGCGAGGTAATGAATATACAACTGATTTTAACTCCGTACCTGATAGAATTTTTGGAGGTCCATCCCTTTCAACTGTGCCTTTTCTGAAATGAGATCTGTTTCTATGAAAAAGTTGATCAGCTGGAAGAAATTTTCGATGACATTCAAAATAGCAAGGTTTTTTTCCATGGACGAGCATAAATGCCTTGTTCTCTCCCATACAGTAAGGACATGATTTCGGCCCATGTGTACTCTAGCCAGATAAGATGTCATAATTCGGGATGTCACTGATTTTCCACATCAATGCTGCTCTTAGTATGAAATTCTGTTTCGCAGCAACATCATAAGTACTGATACCAGTACTCCACAGTATATTTAATTCAACAATCAATGGTTTCAAATAAACATCAATATTCTTCTTCGGATGTCCAGGGGTTTGTAAGGTCAAAAAGATATAGGGTTCCTTCATCAACATCCATGGAGGTAAATTGTATGGAGTTAAAAAGACAGGCCAACATGAATACTGACTACCATAAGATCCGAATGGACAGAAACCATCAGTGGAAAGACCCAGTCGCACATTTCGGGCTTCTAAAGCAAAGGATGGATGCACTCTATCAAAATGTTTCCATGAATCACCATCGGCCGAATGATTCAAGCTTTTAACGGTTGAAATATTCGTTTTGTGCCATGACGTCATTGTCCCTGTATTCTTAGACATGAATAAATGCTATAGTCTGGATGTAAGAGGAAAATATCTCAGCTGTTTTACAGGAATCAAGCCAGACTTTCCATGTTGAGCATCTTTATACCTCGATTTCCCACAAGTGGGACAACTATCCAACGGCTCATTTTCCCCATAATATAAAATGCAATCAATTGAACATGCATGAATCTTCTGAAAACTAAGTCCTAAATTATGAACCAGCCTCTTACTCTCATAGTAATTTGCAGGAAAAACTTTTCCTTCGGGTAACAATGTTTTAACCAAAGAAAATATTTGATCAAAACACGTGTTTGACATTCTATTATCTGATTTGATAGCCATAAATTTTGCAACTTCTTCTAATTTGCTTATCTTGCAACCAGGATATAACGCATCCTCAGCAGACCTCAACAACTCATAAAATTTAGAGTGTGCCAACTCAGGAGTTGAATCAATATCATCTTGAGTTTGTGTATGTTGAATAGATGTACCTGCAACATCATGTACTAAATTTTTAAACTGGGATGGATCTGGAATTAAGTTAGTATCACCTTCTGTAGAACTGCGTTCACCATGTTGATACCAAAAAACATAATCCGGTTGAAAACCAGAATGCAAGAGATGTCCCCCAACTTTGTTAAATGTGTCAAATTTTCTCAGTGCACATTTTTTACAAGGACATTTTATTGTACCTTCTGAAACAAATTCTGGATTTCATGCCGCAAATGCTAAAAAAGTCTTCACACCATCTATATATACTAGATTTAAACTAGAACCATTTGGATTTCTACGTTGATTTATCCATATGCGGTCATATAATAATGACTGTTGATGACCTTGTTGTTCCATATTTTTCTATAAAATATAAAAGCATTACTGGTTTTGAATAATTTGTTAGAAAAAACACTCAAGCGAAGATAATTATAGAGTTTACATCAGACATGATTGACGCAAACTTTTTATTGGGATAGACCTAAAAATTGACCCTTTAAGAATTGAACATGTTAAGAATAATGCAAAACTTGTTACAAATATTGATAATTTTAATATTTTATAAATTTTATATTATTTTAATGATACTAATATTATTATTTTTCATAGATATTAATTATATAATAATAACATTATTACATTATTAGTATTTTTTATTATTAATATTAAAATAATATAATTTTCTATATTATGTTATAATTCGCTTTTCATATGTGTGTTTAACATTATATCTCCACATGTAATATTTTCATTCACTTTCACCTCTCTATTGGTGAGTAGGTTGATAATTTTGAAAAAGAATGCGAATATTACATGTGGAGAAAGAAGTTTTCTTAAAACCAATACAGAGATGAAAAGATAATGGAGAAAGATAATGATCACGCTAGTTTTTTCCAATTAGCTAATTATTACTAATTATTCCTGATTATTGATAATTATTCTTAATTATTGATAATTATTACTAATTATTTGTAATTATTCCTAATTATTGGTAATTATTCCTAATTATTGGTAATTATTCCTATTTATTGGTAATTATTCCTAATTATTGGTAATTATTCATAATTATTGGTAATTATTTCTAATTATAGGTAATTATTCCTAATTATTGGTAATTATTCCTAATTATTGGTAAATATTGACAATTATTGGCAATTATTGGTAAATATTGACAACTATTGGCTATTATTGGTAAATATTAGTAATTATTACTAATTATTATTAATTATTGTTAATTGATACTAATTATTGTTAAATATTACTAATTATTGGTAATTATTGTTAATTATTACTAATTATTGGTAATTATTGTTAATTATTCCTAATTATTGTTAATTATTCCTAATTATTGGTAATTATTGGTAATTATTACTAATCATTGGTAATTATTGGTAATTATTATTAATTATTACTAATTATTTCTAATTATTCCTAATTATTGGTAATTATTCTTAATTATTGGTAATTATTACTAATTATTTGTAATTATTCCTAATTATGGGTAATTATTCCTAATTATTGGTAATTATTCCTAATTATTGGTAATTATTCCTAATTATTGGTAATTATTCCTAATTATTGGTAATTATTCCTAATTATTGGTAATTATTCCTAATTATTGGTAATTATTCCTAATTATTGGTAATTATTCCTAACTATTGGTAAATATTGACAATTATTGGCAATAATTGGTAAATATTGACAACTATTGGCAATTATTGGTAAATATTGGTAATTATTGGTAATTATTACTAATTATTACTAATTATTGTTAACTATTACTAATTATTGTTAATTATTACTAATTGTAAAGACCCGTAAAATTCAAGGGAAATTTTTTCTTAATTTTCTTTGGAATTTTACAAGAACACGGTTTCTGACGGCACCTGATTATGAGGCCCGGTGTGCCCGGAATCAATTTTCGAAGTTTGGCTCGGGTACGTTCAGTGAACGAACGAGCGGGAATTTCTAACTTTTGAACCGGTGCCCGGAATCAAATTCCGAGGGCACCAATAGAACCACAGCGCCGGTAATTGCTTAGGAACTCCTATTCCGGAGTTGCGTTTACACGAGTGTTGATGATAAAAATTGTGGAATTTATTTTATAATTACTCTACAATTTTTATTATTTTTACTCTAAGTGTTAGTTCTTGATGGAAGTTGGGTAACCACCCAACCTCCCTTGGGAGGTTATGAGGGTGGTGGGGACCACACGAACCCCACCCCTTCATATTCTCTAACCCCCCTAAACTCCCACTTTAATTTTGTTAACCTAAGTTATAACTTATGACTTCAATGTAATAAGTTTAATGAGGTGAGTTGTGTGCGGTTAAATTGAATTTCAAACTCTTGAAATTCAAATGGTTAGGTTGTGTTAATAAAATAAGACTTGGTCTTATTTTATTTTTGTTAGAGTTTTGCAACCTTGAGAGGATTGGGAAGCGTGAGTCTTCTTCTTCTTCAACCTCGATGAAGAACGCGAAGAACACCTCCGCCGAAGAAAGCGACGTCTTCTTCCAACGACACCTTCCCTTCGAACACACCTCGGTGACAATGGAATCGACGTTTGTTCTCCGCGACATCGACCCGCGACGCGACGTCTCTTTCTGCAACGGTTCTTCCATGACGTCGTATCCGCGATGCGAAGTTCTTCTTCCATGACGTCTCTTCCGCGACGGTTTTCCGCGACGAAATCTCCGCCAACGACTTCGAATCCTCGCTTCGTGACGTCGACGTTCACCATGACGCTCGTCTTCCGCGGCTCGTTGCCGAACACCGTTCTTGAAACCGAGGTAGGGGTTTTATTTATTTTATTTGTTCATGAATACCAACTTGACGAACTTTGTGGATTTAAACCATTTTTCATCGAATAACGTGAGGGGTCGGACCGCACAAACACGGCCGACCCTCCTCCTTATCTTCTGTGTTGGTTCCTTGTGGTTGGTACGGGAGAACGTGGTGTCGTCGCACCACGCGGATTCATGCGGAAGGAAATGCGCGGCGCCGTCGCGCCGCGCCGTGGAAAGAAGTTTAAGAATGCGACGCCGTCATGCCGCGTCGAAGAAAATCGAAGCCGTCGCGGCCAGAGCGGGGCTGCGGCGGAGGGGCGCGGTGTCGTCGTACCACGCCAGACGACAAGGGCCGCAGCCGGTTCCGGGCCGCGACGGAGCAAGGTGACCTGCGGCCGGACCGGGCCGCCGATGTCGGAACTGGAAGGGGACCGGCCACCGCCGGTCCCATTGAGAAGGAGCCGGCAGGTTTGGTCGGGCCGGCTGGAAAGGGGAGGAGCCGGGGGAAATAAATTCCACCGGCTGTCTTCAAACGTCCCCCCATAAATGGGGTGGGGGGCGCGGTTACTCAAGGGGGGCAGGCGCACCCCCTTTTTCCAACAGCTCGACCGAAGGCCGAGCTGGCTGCGCATTGGGCGCGCTGTACCTAGCCGAACCGGCTCCTGGCCGGTCTGCCATGCCAGGCCGCGTCGGGCCGGGCGGACCCGGATCGGGGTGGGTCGGCCCGATTCGGGCCGACCGGGGGGTTTTGTGCCGGGTCGGTCCGGGCCCGACACCCCATTTTCGGACTAATTGGGTTCATTTGCCCATAACTCGGGCTACGGACCTCCGATCGACGGGCCGTCAGCGGCGACACGATCCTTAGAAGGAGACGGTCGTTTCGACATATCGCACTCAAGGATTCAGAATACTTTGCGTTCGTCCGGGTTGGTTCGTACACGAAACCAACCGGACCCTCAGAGAGGAAACACTTATATCATTAGCACCGGACGTCCGATTGATGTGCCGTCGACTTTGATGGATTTCTCTAAGTGAGATGGATCTTTTGGCTTACTCCGCTCGAGGTTTGGATGCCGTCGGAGTGCGGTCGGTTGGTTCGCTCATGAAACCAACCGGGCCCCTGGAACGAAAAAGCCAATAACTCACAGACCGTGCGTCCGATTGACGCGTCTTCTGTTTCTTTGAATTCCTCTTGATGAGACGGAACTTTTGGAATACTTCGCCCAAGTTTTGGTTGCTGTTGGATAATGGCCAGGTTTGATTGTACCCAAAATCCAACCGGTCCCCTGGAACGGAAAAGCTGATATCTTTCAGACAGGACGTCTGTTTGACGAACCGTCAGCGGCGTTGGTGATCACGTTGAGAAACGGTCCCTATGAGTATACCCTATGAGAGTTCGGGGTACAGTTGAGATACGGACGGGTTGGTTCACTTACAAAACCAACCGGGCCCCTGGGACAAAAATGCTAATAACTCACAGACCGGGCGTCCGATTGACGCGCCTTCTGTTGCGTTGAGACCTCTATGACGAGGCGGTCCTTTGAGATACTTCTTCGTGGGAGTTTGAGATACTTGGAGTATCGACCTATAGATTGTGGAGAGGACCCTCCTAGAGACGAGCGAGCGGAGTATGGAGACCGTGTAGACGACTGAGACCTGACGACTGGTTGACCGACTCGACTTGGAGTGAGTCCACTAGCCCAGTTGTAACACCCCGAGATTTTATGAAAAATATTCTTTTTAAGTTTATTAATATCTTGTGTTGTACGTTACCCCAAAAGGAGCTTGCACAACACATATCCTTGAATTGCCTTGCATTACACGCAATCGCGACCTTCCTCGATAGCTTGCGTTGTACGCAATACCGAGTTTCACTAAACGACGATATACTATTAAAATATTATTTAAAATAGCGGTTATGAATAGTAATAACCACTTTTTGAAATTTTATAAATTTTATTTTTCAAAATGAACTTCATTTTTGGATTCGGAATATCGAAATTAGCCTGGGGTGAAATTTTGGTATTTTTCTGAAAACTTTCATTTTTTGATGAATAGTGAAACCACTAAGTGGTAGGTTAAAAACTGAATTTTGCATAAAACATAATTTTACCGCTTCTGTGAATGGAATTTCGAAAATCCGACAGACACGGTTGATATCAGTAAGTAAAATGTGGTTCAATGAGATAAAAATAATTTTTTGGTGAATAGTAACTTTTTACTTTTTTAACCGCAGTTAATAGTAAATAGGGTAACTAAGGGTAAATATGATATTACTATTACCCTAACACATGTCCTAATTATATTGGATAAGTGTAATTCGACCAAAAACAACCTTATGAATATAATATGACCATTTAGGTCCACTTGGATTAGATTATGACATTTAATATTATTTTATTTAATGAATAGTTAAAATAGTTAAAATCAAAGTTTAATAACTAAAACATTTTTAATATGGGGTTATACATAAGATAAATTCGACTATAAATATTCATTAGAAATCTAAACCTATTTCCTACATAATGACATTTTATTTATAATTTTTAGACATTAAATAAATTAATTTATTTATGACACAACAATGATGCAGTAATTACCCATTTAAGGAAATGTTAACATAATGGATGTTATAAATGCTCAAATAAATGTAATTTGAGACTTTTTATGAATTCCACTAATTTTCTAGGTTACTATGATATATTAGTGTTGATTTAATCAACTTGGTTCGAACATATAATTCTGTTATGACTTTCACAAAAATCATATATCGAATAGTGTCAAAATTGAAACAAAATAGCTTTTAAATCAAATATTATATTATTAATTGTTATTTTATTCCTAAAAATCTATGGTTCGGCCAAATGACTTAGATAAGGATATATATATTAATAATAAACAACTTGGGGTTCGTTTTCCATGTTATAGTAAGTGTATTAACCATATAGTGTAAGAAAACAAAAAAGTGACGGTAAAAGTTAAATTATTTAACTTAGAGTTAAATATAATTGATAAGGTTAAAATAATAAACTAAACATGTCTAAATATTATTGGATGAGAGTAATTTGACCCATCCCCAATTTATCTTCGCTATAAGACCATTTGGAACCATTATAAACTGAATTTGACCTTAATATAAAATAATATTTTGAGATATTCCTAAGGTGCCCCTCTCCTCCCTTATAAAAGGGCACCTCCTCCCTCTCTTCCTCACACAACTTTGAACCTTCAAGCTCGGACAACCCCTGACAAAATCATTTCTCCACTTCCCTAGAATCATCCTAGAGGTTCTGGGCTTCTTCAAAGACCATCATTAGTTCTTTAAGTGGAGGTTAAGAAAAGGCGCGTCAAAAAGAGGTAATATCCATTACCGATCTTTTTCAATTTCTTTCTTCTTCAACTTCTTCTTCTTTAGTTGTTTCATGATAAAGTAATAACATCAGTATTACTTACATACTGATATGTTATTATAAATATGATACAACCCTAATTAACCTTCTATCCATCCTACAGAAAAATGAAATCACCGCGCGTGTGTACGTACAGAATACCGTCTCCACGCCGTGGTGTAATCTATTTTCCACCATCCCCTTACAAGGATGGGTATAATGGTGTAATGAGTAACTATATATGATTATTATAGAGTGATATTGATACTGAAATAGTATACATACACTTCAACACAATTCCACGACCATGGGAACGATATCATCGCTCGTGCGTACGTACGGACTACCGTCTCCACGACGCGATTAGATTCATTCTCAATGATTAACCATTCATGAATGATAATAAAGTATATATAATAAGTACTAATGAAATATATGACATAATAATGATACTGGATTTATTTATATTTATATGTATGTCATCTAATTAATTCC
This sequence comes from Viscum album, assembly GCA_963277665.1. Classification (NCBI taxonomy): domain Eukaryota; kingdom Viridiplantae; phylum Streptophyta; class Magnoliopsida; order Santalales; family Viscaceae; genus Viscum; species Viscum album. The sequence continues at coordinate 593,908,928 of OY728134.1, read as the reverse complement.
ATTCAATTCAATAAGGAAACGAAAACAGCGTTCATGCGTACGTACGGACTACCGTCTCCATGAACGGTGTATTTCTTTCCATTTACTGATTTATTATATATATGTATATCCTGAATATATATATATATATATATAAATCATGTTATATGTTATGGAATTAAGTAATCATGATCTAAGTAATCATATGAATAATTACAATTCAAAACACGGATGACAAACGAAACAATTTTACCCAAAACGCTCATTAACATGGAATTTACAAAAGAACGGGTAATATAAAGTCATAAGTGAACCATATATGATATCATAACAATGAATATGATTCTTTAATAAGTAAATGACATTATTTAAATCATTATACAGGAGGTTCGGACACTTACGAAGCAAATCGGACCTAAGGTAAGGGAAATATCACAATCTCATTTTTATCCGAGATTGTTTATTCATAAGTATTTGCTGGGGTGTATTTTATCATCCACATCCATGTTTCATCGATATGTAATATTATTTCCATACACCTACAATTGTTTAAATCCATTTTTACCCTTCGGTGAGTTTTTAGTAAAAGATATGAAAGGAATCTTTTGTCGTTTTTCGTACGAGGTACTTTTTGACTATTCTGACAAAAGTACGAAGTATGTTTTTTTTAACTTATACGACATGAATGGATTTTTAAAATATCATTTCCACGAAGAATCCTTTAAAATTTTTCAAGTTTATTTTTAATCAAATTCTTTTAGTTTAATTTTGTATGACATGTTAAGAAAGGAAAAATGTTTTTGAAGAAGAAAGGATATTTTCCTCAAGAATGGAGTTCAAGTGTTTTATCAAAATTATTTTCCATCTAAGATAATAAAGGGTTCTGTTTTATCCCTATTATTACATTGATTTGATTATGTTGTGATGGAATTATTTTTATGAATTCCTTTATCTTATATGAATTGTTTTATGATGTCATGATGTTTAAGATTCCCATTTGTATTACATGGGTTATGCAATGATGTATGATTTATGATTTTGTGGCACACATAAGAATGGTATCATTATGAGATGGGTGGGACCTATATCTCCCTCCAATGCATTGGGTGATGATTTTATATCTCATGAGATAGACATGGCTGAAATGGTAGGTTATACCGGTTCAGTGAAACAGGAATGAAACGAGGGTTACTCGATTCAGAAAGAGACTTTGTCCACTAAGATAGTCTTGGCAATGAGTCTTGACTAACAAGAAATGATTCTCTATGATTATGTGTGTATGCCACAAAGTTTCATGTTTTAAGTTATGATTATTGGAATTTCATTTCACTACTATGATTTATCCCATGTTATGAAATTATGCTCTCTTTGCAGGTTAAGATTTCCAAAATTTATGTTCTTATGAATATGATGTGATTGATTTTTCTTTTGTTTACCCTTATTGAGCATTTGAGCTCACCCTTTTATGTTTTCTTTTCCCCAGGATATAAATAAAGGTTTTAGGTAAAAAAATGGAAGATCTTTATGGGAGATATTGAAGATCTTTCACCACGATTAGAAGATTACGTTCCGAGTTTCCAAAGACACTAAACTATTATGATCCTTGTGTGTGTGTTTTTGTTATGTACTAAGTATTCCGCAAATGTAATGTAATGTCCATGTACGTCAAGATACGGGTCTCTACAGTTGGTATCAGAGGAAAGGTTTAGTCAACCTTTGGAAACTAGGATGCGAAAACGTTAGTGAGATCCCTAGAGATATTTCTAAGGTATGTCTAGGGATGTACCTAAGGTTAAGTATACATATAGGTCATAGTACTAGAATTACGCTAACGATCATAGAATTAAACCTAAGATGTTAGATATTGAAGGTACTCCCCCTTTATTATGTTGTTTTCCCTTGCATCATTTTTGCCTCTCACACTATTCTTTTTGGGTTTTAGACGATGGCTGGAACCCGAAGGAACCGTGTTGATCAATGCAATGGACAATGCAATGATTGTCCTCCTGAACAAACAAATTTTATGGGAGATGGAGTGCAAAATATTATTACTATACTTACACAAGCTATGAATCATTCTGGACTTCCAAATGAACAGAGAAGGGAACAATATTCTATTGAGTCCTTCATGAAGCAATGTCCATCTTCTTTCAGTGGGTCTTCTGATCCACTTGTTGCTGAAAAATGGATCAGTACCACTGAAAAGATATTTTCAGTTCGTCAATGTTCTGAACATGATAAAGTCATCTTAGCAGTGTATCGTTTGGAAGGTGATGCTGATCAATGGTGGAATCTTATTAAGATTACAAGGCAAAGGGATGAAATTGAGTCCATAGAATGGGACGAGTTCATGAACTTATTTTTCAATAAGTACATCCCTCGTATTCTTCGAACAAAGATGGAGAAGGAGTTTCTTGAACTAAAGCAAAAGGATGTTGAATCTGTTGGTATATACGAAGCAAATTTTACAAGACTTGCAAGGTATTCATCTGGCATTATCATCCAACCTGAAAGTAAAGTTGATCGATTTTTCAGTGGCTTAAAACCAAGTATTCTAAGGGCATTATCTATAAGAGACTTCAGTAGCTATGAAGAAATTGTGCGTTGTGCTATCAAGGTAGAAATGGAATTTGGTGTTACATATCCATCTCATGGTTTTGACAAGAAACGAAATATGGAGTTCAAGGAAAAATCTCAGAATAATGGTGAAAAGAAAATGAATGTTTCCTTATGCACAAAGTGTGGAAAGAAGCATGGTGGAGATTGTCTTAAAGGGACTAGAAAATGTTTTAAGTGTGGAAAAGAAGGTCATCGAGCAGCTGAGTGTCGAGGTAATGGAAAAAGGGTTTCTAATGATGTGAATAAAGCAAACACTGCAGATAACGCATCACCAACACTTCAATGCTTCAAGTGCAAGGAAATGGGGCATTATGATAATAAATGCCCTAATCCAAGGGTTAGTGATGATCAACATGAGCAACCACTTAAGGCAAAGGAAAAAGTGAAGTCACATGCGATCACTATTGGTGATGTTGAATATGACAACGATGTGGTGGAATGATTAAGTGTTTATATAATGGGATTCCAAAATAATGTTGTATCATAAAGTATTGTAATATTTATGTGTTGGTCTAATGTGGTATTCAAAGTGATTGAGATATTTTTGGAAATAAGATGATATGCGCATAGTGAAGGGAAAACGAGAAAATGAAATGTTTAACAGTATTCATGAGCTCATGATTGATATAAGGACTAAGTGATATCATGGTTTGAGTATATAGAATTTTGAGGATTTTGGTATGTGGAAGGTGTTAACTTTTAACTGCATTAATGTTTTCACTAAGGTATTCAAGAGAATACATGATTAAGGACTTTGAATGTTTGGAATGTGACCAAAAAACATATCTTATGATATATGGGGATCAATGATGGTATTAAATATCTGGTAATCGTTTTCACTATGTTATGAGAGTGGACTGAAGTATTATGGATAAGCCTAAAGATTGGAATGGATTATGTTGGACATAAGTTAGTATTGTTTAAGGATAGAAGTTTTTTCAATATTATTGATGGGATGTTATAGTTTTAGAAAAAGGAAAACCTGCGGGATGGGCAACATCCCATCGCGTCGGACAAGGCTGTGGGAATCGAACCCACAACCGAAGTGCGACTGGCCTTTATCGCCTACCACTGGCCTACAGGAAGTCCCTGTTTAGTGGAAACTAGTTTTATTATATTAAGCAGTATGATATATGAAGTATAAGTCCATTTTAGTAACCATATATGATTAATCTCACTATAGAATGGCTTATGTATATTTAATAACTCTTGCTAACCTTTTTTTTGAGATAGATGGAATGACCCGTCATTCTATCACATGATCTGCTAACACTTCACGAATAAAAAATTAAACTTCATTTATTTAAGAGATGAAGTGGAAATTATTCAAGGCACGAACAACAGTGAGATTGTACCAAAATAAAGTATTTATTCTAATTGAAAATTTTCAACTTTAGGGAAACGATCTTGAAAACCAAAAATGTTGTCCTAGTGCTCTTATATCTGATTAATCAGATGGTACCTTAGATCGTCACAAATTTATGGATTTGTGATTGTTGGCTTTTCCATAGCCATGATCTCTACCACTCTCCATCAGAACATGATGGTTAGATTTTTCTTCCATATCCATATTTTCACCTATGTGGAAACCCAGTGATTAGTTTATTTGGGAAACCGTTACGTTTCATACTTTCATTTTTAAAGATTGGTTTTGGTATTCCTTTTTACGATGTGGCTTTCTATTAAAGAAACTTTCGAATAGTAAACCATTTATAACCCCAACGAATTTCGAGGGAGAAATTCATTTTAAGGGGGGTAGAATGTAACACCCCGAGATTTTATGAAAAATATTCTTTTTAAGTTTATTAATGTCTTGTGTTGTACGCTACACCAAAAGGAGCTTGCACAACACACATACTTGACTTTCTTTGCATTACACGCAATCGCGACCTTCCTCGATAGCTTGCATTGTACGCAATACCAAGTTTTACTAAACGACGATATGCTATTAAAATATTATTTAAAATAGCCGTTATGAATAGTAATAACCAATTTTGGAAATTTTATAAATTTTATTTTTCAAAATGGACTTCATTTTTGGATTCAGATTATTGAAATTAGCCTAGGGTAAATTTTGGTATTTTTCTGAAAACTTTCAATTTTTGATGAATAGTGAAACCACTAAGTGGTAGGTTAAAAACTGAATTTTGAATAAAACATAATTTTACCGCTTCTGTGAATGGAATTTTGAAAATCCGACAGACATGGTTGATATCAGTAAGTAAAATGTGGTTTAATGAGATAAAAATAATCTTTTGGTGAATAGTAACTTTTTACCTTTTTTACCGCGGTTAATAGTAAATAGGGTAACTATGGGTAAATATGATATTACTATCACCCTAACACATGTCCTAATTCTATTGGATAAGTGTAATTCGACCAAAAACAACCTTATGAATATAATATGACCATTTAGGTCCACTTGGATTAGATTATGACATTTAATATTATTTTATTTAATGAATAGTTAAAATAGTTAAAATCAAAGTTTAATAACTAAATTTTTTTTATTATGGGGTTATACATAAGATAAATTCGACTATAAATATTCATTAGAAAGATAAAAAGACTTCCTACATAATGATATTTTATTTATAATTTTTAGACATTAAATAAATTAATTTATTTATGACACAACAATGATGCAGTAATTACCCTTTTAAGGAAATGTTAACATAATTGATGTTATAAATGCTCAAATAAATGTAATTTGAGACTTTTTATGAATTACACTAATTTTATAGGTTACTATGATATATTAGTGTTGATGTAATCAACTTGGTTCGAACATATAATTCTGTTATGACTTTCACAAAAATCATATATCAAATAGTGTCAAAATTGACACAAAATAGTTTTTAAATCAAATATTATATTATTAATTGGTATTTTATTCCTAAAAATCTAAGGATCGGACAAATGACTTAGATAAGAATATATATATTAATAATAATAAACATGGGGTTCTTTTGGCATGTTATAGTTAGTGTATTAACCATATAGTGTAAGAAAACAAAAAAGTCAGGGTAAAAGTTAAATTATTTAACTTAGAGTTAAATCTAATTGATAAGGTTAAAATAATAACCTAAACTTGTCTAAATCCTATTGGATGAAAGGATTTCGACCCCTACCCACTTTATCTTCAAAATAAGACCATTTGGAACCATTATAAACCGAATTTGACCTTAATATAAAATAATATTTTGAGATATTCCTAAGGTGCCCCTCTCCTCCCTTATAAAAGGGCACCTACTCCCTCTCTTCCTCACACAACTTTGAGCCTTCAAGCTCGGCCAATCCCTGCCAAAATCTCTTCTCCACTTCCCTAGTATCATCCTAGAGGTCCTGGTCTTCTTCAAAGACAATCCTTAGTTCTTTAAGTGGAGGTTAAGGAAAGGCGCGTCAAAAAGAGGTAATATCCATTACAAATCTTTTTCAATTTCTTTCTTCTTCAACTTCTTCTTCTTTAGTTGTTTCATGATAAAGTAATAACATAAATATTACTTACATACTGATATGTTATTATAAATATGAAACAACCCTAATTCACCTTCTATCCATCCTACGGAAAAATGAAATCACCGCGCGTGCGTGCGTACGGAATACCGTCTCCACGCCGTGGTGTAATCTATTTTCCACAATCACCTTACAAGGATGGGTATAATGCTGTAATGAGTAACTATATATGATTATTATAGAGTGATATTGATACTGAAATAGTATACATACACTTCAACACAATTCCACGACCATGGGAACGATATCATCGCTCGTGCGTACGTACAGACTACCGTCTCCACGACGCGATGAGATTCATTCTCAATGATTAACCATTAGTGAATGATTATAAAGTATATATAATAAGTACTAATGAAATATATGACATAATAATGATACTGGATTTATTTATATTTATATGTATGTCATCTACTTAATTCCATTCAATTCAATAAGGAAACGAAAACAGCGTTCATGCGTACGTACGGACTACCGTCTCCATGAACGGTGCATTTCTTTCCATTTAATGATTTATTATATATATGTATATCCTGAATATATATATATATAAATCATGTTTTATGTTCTGTAATTAAGTAATCATGATCTAAGTAATCATATGAATAATTACAAGTCAAAACACGGACGACAAATGAAACAATTTTACCCAAAATGCTCTTTAACATGGAATTTACAAAAGAACGGGTAATATAAAGTCATAAGTGAACCATATATGATATCATAACAATGAATATGATTCTGTAATAAGTAAATGACCTTATTTAAATCATTATACAGGAGGTTCAGACACTTACGAAGCAAATCGGACCTAAGGTAAGGGAAATATCACAATCTCATTTTTATCCGAGATTGTTTATTCGTAAGTATTTACTGGGGTGTATTTTATCATCCAAATACATGTTTCATCAATATGTAATATTATTTCCATACACCTACAATTGTTTAAATCTATTTTTACCCTTCGGTGAGTTTTTATTAAAAGATATGAAAGGAATCTTTTGTCGTTTTTCGTACGAGGTACTTTTTGACTTTTCCGACAAAAGTACGAAGTATGTTTTTTTAACTTATACGACATGAATGGATTTTTAAAACAATATTTCCACTAAGAATCCTTTACAAGTTTTCAAGTTTATTTTTAATCAAATTCTTTAAGTTTAATGTTGTATGACATGTTAAGAATGGAAAAATGTTTTTGAAGAAGAAAGGATATTTTCCTCAAGAATGGAGTTCAAGTGTTTTATCATAATTATTTTCCATATAAGATAATAAAGGGTTCTGTTTTATCCCTATTATTACATTGATTTGATTATGTTGTGATGGAATTATTTTTATGAATTCCTTTATCTTATATGAATTGTTTTATGATGTCATGATGTTTAAGATTCCCATTTGTATTACATGGGTTATGCAATGATGTATGATTTATGATTTTGTGGCACACATAAGAATGGTATCATTATGAGATGGGTGGGACCTATATCTCCCTCCAGTGCATTGGGTAATGATTTTATATCTCATGAGATAGACATGGCTGAAATGGTAGGTTATACCGGTTCAGTGAAATAGGACTGAAACGAGGGTTACTCGATTCAGAAAGGGACTTTTCCCACTAAGATAGTCTTGGCAATGAGTCTTGACTAACAAGAAATGATTCTCTATGATTACGTGTGTATGCCACAAAGTTTCATGTTTTAGGTTATGATTATTGGGATTTCATTTCACTACTATGATTTATCCCATGTTATGAAATTATGCTCTCTTTTGCAGGATAAGATTTCCAAAAGTTATGTTCTTGTGAATATGATGTGATTGATTTTTCTTTTGTTTACCCTTATTGAGCATTTGAGCTCACCCTTTTATGTTTTCTTTTCCCCAGGATATAAATAAAGGTTTTAGGTAAAAAAAAGGAAGATCTTTATGGGAGATATTGAAGATCTTTCACCACGATTAGAAGATTACGTTCCGAGTTTCCAATGACACTAAACTATTACGATCCTTGTGTGTGTGTTTTTGTTATGTACTAAGTATTCCGCAAATGTAATGTAATGTCCATGTACGTCAAGATACGGGTCTCTACAGTTGGTATCAGAGGAAAGGTTTAGTCAACCTTTGGAAACTAGGATGTGAAAACATTAGTGAGATCCCTAGAGATATTTCTAAGGTATGTCTAGGGATGTCCCTAAGGTTAAGTATACATATAGGTCATAGTACTAGAATAACACTAACGATCATAGAATTAAACCTAAGATGTTAGATATTGAAGGTACTCCCCCTTTATTATGTTGATTTCCCTAGCATGATTTTTGCCTCTCACACTATTCTTTTTGGGTTTTAGACGATGGCTGGAACCCGAAGGAACCGTGTTGATCAATGCAATGGACAATGCAATGATTGTCCTCCTGAACAAACAAATGTTATGGGAGATGGAGTGCAAAATATTATTGCTATACTTACACAAGCTATGAATCATTCTGGACTTCCAAATGAACAGAGAAGGGAACAATATTCTATTGAGTCCTTCATGAAGCAACATACACCTTCTTTCAGTGGGTCTTCTAATCCACTTGTTGCTGAACAATGGATCAGTACCACTGAAAAGATATTTTCAGTTATTCAATGTTCTGAACATGATAAAGTCATCTTAGCAGTGTATCGTTTGGAAGGTGATGCTGATCAATGGTGGAATCTTATTAAGATTACAAGGCAAAGGGATGAAATTGAGTCCATAGAATGGGACGAGTTCATGAACTTATTTTTCAATAAGTACATCCCTCGTATTCTTCGAACAAATATGGAGAAGGAGTTTCTTGAACTAAAGAAAAAGGATGATGAATCTGTTGGTATATACGAAGCAAATTTTACAAGACTTGCAAGGTATGCATCTGGCATTATCATCCAACCTGAAAGTAAAGTTGATCGATTTTTCAGTGGCTTAAAACCAAGTCGTTGAAGGGAATTATCTATAAGAGACTTCAGTATCTATGAAGAAATTTTGTGTTGTGCTATCAAGGTAGAAATGGAAGTTGGTGTTACATATCCATCTCATGGTTTTGACAAGAAACGAAAGATGGAGTTCAAGGAAAAATCTCAGAATAATGGTGAAAATAAAATGAATGTTTCCTTATGCACAAAGTGTGGAAAGAAGCATGGTGGAGATTGTCTTAAAGGGACTATAAAATGTTTTAAGTGTGGAAAAGAAGGTCATCGAGCAGCTGAGTGTCAAGGTAATGGAAAAAGGGTTTCTAATGATGTGAATAAAGCAAACACTGCAGATAACGCATCACCAACACTTCAATGCTTCAAATGTAAGGAAATGGGGCATTATGCTAATAAATGCCCTAATCCAAGGGTTAGTGATGATCAACATGAGAAACCACTTAAGGCAAAGGAAAAAGGGAAGTCACATGAGATCACTATTGGTGATGTTGAATATGACAACGATGTGGTGGAATGATTAAGTGTTTATGTAATGGGATTCCAAAATAATGTTGTATCATAAAGTATTGTAATATTTATGTGTTGGTCTAATGTGGTATTCAATGTGATTGAGATATTTTTGGAAATAAGATGATAGGCGCATAATGAAGGGAAAACGAGAAAATGAAATGTTTAACAGTATTCATGATCTCATGATTGATATAAGGACTAAGTGATATCATGGTTTGAGTATATAGAATTTTGAGGATTTTGGTATGTGGAAGGTGTTAAATTTTAACTGAATTAATGTTTTCACTAAGGTATTCAAGAAAATAAATGATTAAGGACTTTTAATGTTTGGAATGTGACCAACAAAACATATCTTATGATATATGGGGATCAATGATGGTATTAAATATCTGGTAATCGTTTTCACTATGTTATGAGAGTGGACTGCAGTATTATGGATAAGCCTAAAGATTGGAATGGATTATGTTGGACATAAGTTAGTATTGTTTAAGGATAGAAGTTTTTTCGATATTATTGATGGGATGTTATAGTTTTAGAAAAAGGAAAACCTGCGGGACGGGCGACAGCCCATCGCGTCGGACAAGGCTGTGGGAATCGAACCCACAATCGAAGTGCGACTGGCCTTTATCGTCTACCACTGGCCTACAGGAAGTCCCTGTTTAGTAGAAACTAGTTTTATTATATTAATCAGTATGATATATGAAGTATAAGTCCATTTTAGGAACCATATATGATTAATCTCACTATAGAATGACTTATGTATATTTAATAACTCTTGCTAACCTTTTGTTTGAGATAGATGGAATGACCCGTCATTCCATCACATGATCTGCTAACACTTCAGGAATAAAAAATTCAACATCATTTATTTAAGAGATGAAGTGGAAATTGTTCAAGGCACGAACAACAGTGAGATTGTACCAAAATAAAGTATTTATTCTAATTGAAATTCTTCAACTTTAGGGAAACAATCTTGAAAACCAAAAATGTTGTCCTAGTGCTCTTATATCTGATTAATCAGATGGTACCTTAGATCGTCACAAATTTATGGATTTGTGATTGTTGGCTTTTCCATAGCCATGTTCTCTACCACTCTCTATCAGAACATGATGGTTAGAGTTTTCTTCCATATCCATATTTTCACCTATGTGGAAACCCAGTGATTTGTTTATTTGGGCAACCGTTACATTTCATACTTTTGTTTTTAAATATTGGTTTTGGTATTCCTTTTTACGATGTGGGTTTCTATTAAAGAAACTTTCTAATAGTAAACCATTTATAACCCCAATGAATTTCGAGGGCGAAATTCATTTTAAGGGGGGTAGAATGTAACACCCCGATATTTTATGAAAAATATTCTTTTGAAGTTTATTAATGTCTTGTGTTGTACGCTACACCAAAAGGAGTTTGCACAACACACATTCTTGACTTGCTTTTCATTACACGGAATCGCAACCTTCCTCGATAGCTTGCGTTGTACGCAATACCGAGTTTCACTAAACGACGATATGCTATTAAAATATTATTTAAAATAGCCTTTATGAATAGTAATAACCAATTTTTGAAATTTTATAAATTTTATTTTTCAAAATGGACTTCATTTTTGGATTCGGAATATCGAAATTAGCCTAGGGTGAAATTTTGGTATTTTTCTGAAAACTTTCAATTTTTGAGGAATAGTGACACCACTAAGTGGTAGGTTAAAAACTGAATTTTGAATAAAACTTAATTTTACCGCTTCTGTGAATGAAATTTTGAAAATCTAACACACACGGTTGATATCAGTAAGTAAAATGTGGTTCAATGAGATAAAAATAATTTTTTGGTGAATAGTAACTTTTTACTTTTTTTACCGCGGTTAATAGTAAATAGGGTAACTAAGGGTAAATATGATATTACTATTACCCTAAAACATGTCCTAATTCTATTGGATAAGTGTAATTCGACCAAAAACAACCTTATGAATATAATATGACCATTTAGGTCCACTTGGATTATATTATGACATTTAATATTATTTTATTTAATGGATAGTTAAAATATTTAAAATCAAAGTTTAATAACTAAATGATTTTTAATATGGGGTTATACATAGGATAAATTCGACTATAAATATTCATTAGAAAGATAACAAGACTTCCTACATAATTATATTTTATTTATAATTTTTAGACATTAAATAAATTAATTTATTTATGACACAACGATGATGCAATAATTACCCTTTTAAGGAAATGTTAACATAATGGATGTTATAAATGCTCAAATAAATGTAATTTGAGACTTTTTATGAATTAAACTAATTTTATAGGTTACTATGATATATTAGTGTTGATTTAATCAACTTGGTTCGAACATATAATTCTGTTATGACTTTCACAAAAATCATATATCAAATAGTGTCAAAATTGACACAAAATAGTTTTTAAATAAAATAAAATATTATTAATTGTTATTTTATTCCTAAAAATCTAAGGCTCAGAAAAATGACTTAGATAATGATATATATATTAATAATAAACAACATGGGGTTCGATTGGCATGTTATAGTTATTATATTAACCATATAGTGTAAGAAAACAAAAAAGTCACGGTAAAAGTTAAATTATTTAACTTAGAGTTAAATCTAATTGATAAGGTTAAAATAATAACCTAAACTTGTCAAAATCCTATTGGATGAGAGGATTTCGACCCATCACCACTTTATCTTCGAAATAAGACCATTTGGAACCATTATAAACCGAATTTGACCTTAATATAAAATAATATTTTGAGATATTCCTAAGGTGTCCCTCTCCTCCCTTATAAAAGGGCACCTCCTCCCTCTCTTCCTCACAAAACTTTGAGCCTTCAAGCTCGGCCCACCCATGCCAAAATCTCTTCTCCACTTCCCTAGTATCATCCTAGAGGTCCTGGTCTTCTTCAAAGACAATCCTTAGTTCTTTAAGTGGAGGTTAAGGATAGGCGCGTCAAAAAGAGGTAATATCCATTACCAATCTTTTTCAATTTCTTTCTTGTTCAACTTCTTCTTCTTTAGTTGTTTCATGATAAAGTAATAACATCAGTATTACTTACATACTGATATGTTATTATAAATTTGAAACAACCCTAATTCACCTTCTATCCATCCTACGGAAAAATGAAATCACCGCGCGTGCGTACATACGGAATACCGTCTCCACGTCGTGGTGTAATCTATTTTCCGCCATCACCTTACAAGGATGGGTATAATGGTGTAATGAGTAACTATATATGATTATTATAGAGTGATATTGATACTGAAATAGTATACATACACTTCAACACAATTCCACGACCATGGGAACGATATCATCACTCGTGCGTACGTACGGACTACCGTCTCCACGACGCGATGAGATTCATTCTCAATGATTAACCATTCATGAATGATTATAAAGTATATATAATAAGTACTAATGAAATATATGAAATAATAATGATACTTTATTTATTTATATTTATATGTATGTCATCTACTTAATTCCATTCAATTCAATAAGGAAACGAAAACAGCGTTCATGCGTACGTACGGACTACCGTCTCCATGAACGGTGTATTTCATTCCATTTACAGATTTATTATATATATGTATATCCTGAATATATATATATATAAATCATGTTTTATGTTCTGGAATTAAGTAATCATGATCTAAGTAATCATATGAATAATTACAAGTCAAAACACGGACGACAAAGGAAACAATTTTACCCAAAACGTTCTTTAACATGGAATTTACAAAATAACGGGTAATATAAAGTCATAAGTGAACCATATATGATATCATAACAATGAATATGATTCTGTAATAAGTAAAGGACATTATTTAAATCATTATACAGGAGGCTCGGACACTTACGAATCAAATCAGACTTAAGGTAAGAGAAATATCACAATCTCATTTTTATCCGAGATTGTTTATTCGTAAGTATTTACTGGGGTGTATTTTATCATCCACATCCATGTTTCATCAATATTTAATATTATTTCCATCCACCTACAATTTTTTAAATCCATTTTTACCCTTCAGTGAGTTTTTAGTAAAAGATATGAAAGGAATCTTTTGTCATTTTTCGTACGAGGTACTTTTTGACTTTTCCTACAAAAGTACGAAGTATGTTTTTTTTAACTTATATGACATGAATGGATTTTTAAAACATTATTTCCACGAAGAATCCTATACAAGTTTTCAAGTTTATTTTTAATCAACTTATTTTAGTTTAAAGTTGTATGACATGTTAAGAAAGGAAAAATGTTTTTGAAGAAGAAAGGATATTTTCCTCAAGAATGGAGTTCAAGTGTTTTATCAAAATTATTTTCCATCTAAGATAATAAAGGGTTCTGTTTTATCCCTATTATTACATTGATTGATTATGTTGTGATGGAATTATTTTTATGAAGTCCATTATCTTATATGAATTGTTTTATGATGTCATGATGTTTAAGATTCCCATTTGTATTACATGGGTTATGCAATGATGTATGATTTATGATTTTGTGGCACACATAAGAATGGTATCATTATGAGATCGATGGGACCTATATATCCCTCCAATGCATTGGGTAATGATTTTATATCTCATGAGATAGACATGGCTGAAATGGTAGGTTATACCAGTTAAGTGAAACAGGACTGAAACGAGGGTTACTCGATTCAGAAAGGGACTTTGTCCACTAAGATAGTCTTGGAAATGAGTCTTGACTAACAAGAAATGATTCTCTATGATTATTTGTGTATGACACAAAGTTTCATGTTTTACGTTATGATTATTGGGATTTCATTTCACTACTATGATTTATCCCATGTTATGAAATTATGCTCTCTTTTGCAGGTTAAGATTTCCAAAAGTTATGTTCTTATGAATATGATGTGATTGATTTTTCTTTTGTTTAACCTTACTGAGCATTTGAGCACACCCTTTTATGTTTTCTTTTCCCCAGGATATAGAGAAAGGTTTTAGGTTAAAAAAAGGGAAGATATTTATGGGAGATATTGAAGATCTTTCACCACGATTAGAAGATTACGTTCCGAGTTTTCAAAGACACTAAACTATTACGATCCTTGTGTGTGTGTTTTTGTTATGTAATAAGTATTCCGAAAATGTAATGTAATGTCCATGTACGTCAAGATACGGGTCTCTACACCAGTGGACGGAGCGCCAGGTATTTGGCGGCAGACCCACGGCGGACGGAGCGCCTGGTAGTTGGCAGTAGACCCGCAGTACTCGACCGGAGGAGTACCTCTGTAGGCTATTAGGGGGAGTGCCCGGTATTTGGCGACAGACCCACAGCGGACGGAGCGCCCGGTAGTAGGCCGCAGACCCGCGGTACTCGACAGGAGGAGTACCTCAGCAGTATTAGGTTTGTGAGCAGTACCTCGGAGTCGTGACAGGACCACTATACATTCCAGAGACGGAGCTCTTTAGCAGTTACGGTTTGAAAATGAAAATCCTGGTTGGAGCTCAGACATTTTACCTTTGTGTTTACCTCATGATTGAGATGGGTCACTTGATAACATAGGTATATGTATGGGCATATACCTGGGTAGTGCTTATCCGTTGATTTCATGATCCTTGTCTTTCCTCATGATTGAGATGGTTTACTTGATAACTTAGGTATATGTATGGGCATATACCTAAGTAGAGGTTATCTGTTGAGATCCTCTTTGTGGTTATCCTTGTTGGTTTTAGTGAGACCTTGAGGGTCTCGGGGTCCCTTCTGAGTATCGTTATACTCACCCCTGCACGGGCTATGCCCGCACCTCATTGTGTTGGATGTAGACGACGGGCAATGCTGACAGAGGCCGAGTGTTCGAGGACTGGACGGTACCCGGAGGTGGACTACACGACGAGTCAGTACCCGGAGGTGGACTACACAATGAGTCAGTATCCGGAGGAGGTTGACGGGCAAGAGCGTTGAGGAGGCTATCTGTACCTACCCTTCAGGTAGGATCTGTGGCGGATGATCCAGGAGCTGCGCTCTCTGTACCTACCCTTCAGGTAGGATCCGAGGAGGATGACCCAGGAGCTGCTTCCTTCTTCCAGCAGTTTGAATTTTTTTGTTGTATTTTCGTTCATTTGAAGCTGCACTTTCAGTTGGTTTTGTATTCTGGCCCATTTACTTTTCAGAACTTTCTTTTGTACTTAGTGATTTGCTTCTGCTTGTACTCTGTGGTGTTTTGTTTACATTTATAAAGGCAATGACTTCCCAGTTATCTGTATTTTCCCCTTTGGTGCTAGTCGCCAGCCCCTGGCCTATGGAAGGCGCGCTTGGGGTAGTCACAACACGGGCCCCGAGGACGAGTCATGACAAATTGGTATTAGAGGAGTCGGTTCTACCGCAGAACTTATAACTCTGAAGTTTTCTTTATGTGAAGCAATAGTGTTAAGGGTACCAAGTGTGGTCTTCAGTTCAGGAATCCAGTGTTGGTGCTAGTGGCCGATGTATCCATACACCAGGACCCTGACAACTGATTTCTGACTTTGTGCACGAAAACAATGATTGTGTGTGTGTTTCCAGAAGTTTTATTTAAATATAAACTCAAACCAGGTCAGCTCACTAGGTATAAGTCTTTTGACTGTGTCATGTTTGTTCCTTTCAGGATGCCTCCCCGTGGACGACCAACTAGAGCCCCGAGAGTGGTACGTACTGATAGCCCACCGAGCGACGTGACCTCAGTACATGGCTCTATTCTAGTTGAGGCACCAGCGGAGGCACCAATGGTACTACTACCCATTGGGCCACCGATGCCACCAGCCCCAGCAGTAGAGGGTGCACATCACTTGAGCACACTACACGAGTTCCAGCGCCAGAGGCCACCCAGGTTCCGGGGAGAGACGGACCCGCAGGCGACTGAGGATTGGCTGGAGGCTGTGGTGAGAGTCTTCAGGCTAGTGGGGACGCCGACAAACTTCATGGTGATCCTTACTGCCAGCCTTCTTCAGGCAGCAGCTGGAAGATGGTGGAGCCTGATGCTCCAGATGCATGATTAGGTGAAACTTCTTTGGGAAGACTTTGAGAGCCTGTTCCGGGCAGAGTTTGTACCAGCCACTCTTCGAGCGGTGCGTATACAGGAGCTACTTCAGCTACGGCAGGGCAGCATGACAGTGGCATAATATTCAGCGAGGTTCACAGACCTCTTGTGCTACTCCACGGATATGGTACGAGACCCGTTCTTCAGGGCCCGAACCTTCGAGCAGGGGATCAGGCGAGAT
Source organism: Viscum album (assembly GCA_963277665.1). NCBI lineage: Eukaryota > Viridiplantae > Streptophyta > Magnoliopsida > Santalales > Viscaceae > Viscum > Viscum album. The sequence goes on along the minus strand of OY728134.1, from coordinate 593,892,129 downwards.
ATTAGAGCTTCTCTTGGTTCTCACAGCATTCCGACGCAGACAGGGGTGTTGGAGAGAGCCCTCTTAGTGGAGAGTTTCCTTGCTGAGCAGTCTCCAGCAGCAGGACCCACCACTAGCAGGCGTGAGGCAGAGTCTTCTGCAGCAGACAGTAGACAGATGATGCAGATGTCCAAGAGGACCAGACCTACCAGTGGCCGACTACAGGACTCAGGTTCAGTTGTGTGAAGAAACCAGGGTGGAGTCAGATACAGACGTGCCGAGAGTGGACAGTGTTACTCCTGCGGCGGGATTGGTCACATGGAACGTGACTGTCCGACCTGCCATGCAGATGACCAGCAGTTAAATGAAGAACCTCCCAGCCAGAGGCAGAGGTTCGATCAGGGCAGACCGCAGGGGACAGGAGGACATGGGAGAGCTCAGCTTCAGGCAGCTGAGACCTATGGTCATGGAGCTCCAGAAGCAAATGGACAGGAGCGGTACTAGCTCCATACCTGGAGGCTATTGATCATGTTGCTTCTAGTTTTGTTGTTGTTACATTTGTGTCTTTGTACTATGAGATGCAATAATGAAAAGACACTTTTCTTTGTAAAGTTTTCCTTCTTGTCCTTCTGTTTGGTTGATACTGAGTGGTCCCGGTTAAGACTGTTGACTTGACCCTCAATTTCGATATTTCTACTGGAGGATACCTAGTGACCTCACACTGATGCCAACAGTGTGACTCGACCCTTGGAGTCGAGAGTGACAGTTGGATCTCTTGGTAGTTACGTCTAGGCCTTACGACGTCATCCATGGTGTGAATGCATCATTCATGCCAGGATTGACTGTATTAGGAAATGAATGTGGTTCATCCAGGGGATGAGACCCGATTTCTCTTATCGGAAAAGAAGAAATCATTGCAGCTCTTTTGAGACTAGAGAAGGTACAGGTCATCCAAGAGCGGATGAGGACAGCACAGGGCCGACGGAAGCCTTATGCTGACAGGACTTGGAGGTCTCTAGAGTTTGAGGATGACGATCTCGTCCTTATACGAGTCTCACCTCGACGAGGTTTACAGAGATGTGGCTAGGGAGGAAAGTTATCTCCAAGGTTAAGCGGATCTTTCTAGGTCCTCAGCTGGGTAGGCGAGGTGGTTTACCTCTTGACCCATCCACCTCAGTTGCACTAGGTGCACGACGTTTTCCAGGTATCTCAACTGAGGATATATGTGCTCGACCCTTCGCATATCATCGACCATGAGGAGCAGGACAATGGAGATGGGGTTACATCCATGGAGGTTCTAGTGGGGATCAAGGATCGATAGGAGCAGATCCTACAAGGACGATCGATTCCTCGTGTGCACTTTATCTGGCAGTACGGGAACCTCCAGGTGAGCACTTGAGAGCGGGAGGCTCAGATGCGTGCTCAGTAACGCTTTTGTATTCCTAGTTTGTGTTGAATCTTTACGGGGACGTAAAGCCCTGAGGTGGGAGTAATTTAAAAACCTCTAAAATTCAAGGGAAATTTTTTCTTAATTTTCTTTGGAATTTTACAAGAACGCAGTTTCTGACGGCACCTGATTCCGAGGCCTGGTGTGCCCAGAATCAATTTTCGAAGTTTGGCTCAGGTACGTTCAGTGAACGAACGAGCGGGAATTTCTAACTTTTGAACCGGTGCCCGGAATCGAATTACGAGGGCACCGATGGAACCGCAGCGCCGATAATTTCTTAGGAAATCATGTTCCGGAGTTGCGTTTACACGAGTGTTGATGATAAAAATTCTGGAAGTTTATTTTATAATTACTCTACAATTTTTATTATTTTTACTCTAAGTGTTAGTTCTTGATGGAAGTTGGGTAACCACCCAACCTCCCTTGGGAGGTTATGAGGGTGGTGGGGCCCACATGAACCCCACCCCTTCATATTCTCTAACCCCCCTCAACTCTCACTTTAATTATGATAACCTAAGTTATAACTTACGACTTTAATGTAATAAGTTAAATGAGGTGAGTTGTGTGTGGTTAAATTGAATTTCAAACTCTTGAAATTCAAATGGTTAGGTTGTGTTAATAAAATTAGACTTGGTCTTATTTTATTTTTGTTATAGTTTTGAAACCTTGAGAGGATTGGGAAGCGGGAGTCTTCTTCTTCTTCAACCTCGACGAAGAACGCGAAGAACATCTCCGCCGAAGAACGCGACGCCTTCTTCCAACGACGTCTTCCCTTCGAACGCACCTCGGTGACAACAGAATCGACGTTCGTTCTCCGCGACATCGACCCGCGATGTGACGTCTCTTTCCACAACGGTTCTTTCGTGACGCCATATCTACGACGCGACGTTCTTCTTCCACGTCGTCTCTTCGGCGACGGTTTTCCGCGACGAAATCTCTGTCAACGACATCGAATCCTCGCTTCGTGACGTCGGCGTTCATTCTCCGCGACGCTCGTCTTCCGCGGCTTGTTGACGAACACCGTTCTTGAAACCGAGGTAGCGGTTTTATTTATTTTATTTGTTCTTGATTACCAACTTGACGAACTTTGTGGATTTTAACCATTTGTTATCGAATAACGTGAGGGGGTCGGACTGCACAAACACAGCCGACCCTCCTCTTTATTTTCCGTGTTGGTTCCTTGTGGTTGGTACGGGAGAATGTGGTGTCGTCGCACCACGCAGATTCGTGCAGAAGGAAATGTGTGGCGCCGTCGCGCCGCGCCGTGGAAAGAAGTTTAAGAACGCGACGCCGTCGCACCGTGTCGAAGATAATCGAAGGTGCCGCGGTCGGAGTGGGGCCGCGGCGGATGGGAGCGGTGTCGTCATACCACGCCAGATGACAAGGGCCGCGGCCAGTTTCGGGCCGCGGCGGAGCAAGGTGACCGGGGGCCGGACCGGGCCGCCGGTGTCGGAACTGGAAGGGGACCGGCCACCACCGGTCCCGTTGAGAAGGAGCCGGCTGGCCAGGTCAGGCCGGCTGGAAAGGTGAGGAGCCGGGGGAAATAAATTCCCCCGGCCGGCTTCAAACGGCCCCCCATAAATGGGGGGGGGGGGTGGTTACTCAAGGGGGGCAGGCGCCACCCCTTTTTCCAACAGCTCGACCGAAGGACGAGCTGGCAGTGCGCTGGGCGCGCTGTGCCCAGCCGAACCGGCGCCTGGCTGGTCTGCCAGGCCGAGCCAACCCGGACCGGGGCGGGTCGGCTCGGTTCGGGCCAACCGGGGGGTCTCGGGCCGGGTTGGTCCGGGCCCGACACCCCTATTTTCGGACTGATTGGGTTCAATTGCCCATAACTCGGGCTATGGACCTCCGATCGACGCGCCGTCAGCGGCGACACGATCCTTAGAACGAGACGGTCGTTTCGAAATATCACACTCAAGGTTTCGGAGTACTTTGAGTTCGGCCGGGTTGGTTCATACACGGAATCAACAGGGCCCTCGGAGCGGAAACACTTATATCATTAGCACCGGACGTCCGATTGACGTGCCATTGACTTTTATGGATTTATCTAAGTGAAACAGATATTTTGGCATACTCTGCTCGAGGTTTGGATGTCGTCGGAGTGCGTTCGGGTTGGTTCGCTCATGAAACCAACCGGGCCCCTGGAACGAAAAGGCCAATAACTCACAGACCGGGCGTCCGATTGACGCACCGTCTATTTCGTTGAATTCCTCTTGATGAGATGGAACTTTTGGCATACTTCGCCTGAGTTTTGTTTTCTATTTGATAGTGGCCATGTTTGATTGTACCTGAAATCCAACCGGGCCCCTGGAACGGAAAAGATGATATCTTTCAGACAGGACGTCCGTTTGACGAACTGTCAGCGGCGTTGGTGATCACGTTGAGAAATGGTCCCTATGAGTATAACCAATGAGAGTTCAGGGTAAAGTTGAGATACGGTTGGGTTGGTTCGCTTACGAAACCAACCGGGCCCCTGGGACAAAAAGGCTAATAACTCACAGACCGGGCGTCCGATTGACGCGCCGTCTGTTGCGTTGAGACCCCTATGACGAGGCGGTCCTTTGAGATACTTCTTCGTGGGACTTTGAGATACTTGGAGTATTGACCTGTAGCTCGTGGAGCGGACCCTCCCAGAGACGAGCGAGCGGAGTACGGAGACCGTGTAGACGACTGAGACCTGACGACTGCTTGACCGACTCGACTTGGAGTGAGTCGACTAGCCCAGTGGACATAGTGCCCGGTATTTGGCGGCAGACCCACGGCGGACGGAGCACCTGGTAGTTGGCAGCAGACCCACGGTACTCGACCGGAGGAGTACGTCTGTAGGCTATTAGGGGGAGCGCCCGGTATTTGACAACAGACCCACAGCGGACGGAGCGCCTGGTAGTAGGCTGCAGACCCGTGGTACTTGACAGGAGGAGTACCTTAGCAGTCTTAGCTTAGTGAGAAGTACCTCGGAGTCATGACAGGACCACTGTACACTCCAGAGACGGAGCTCTTCAGCAGTTACAGTTTGATAATGAAAATCCTGGTTTGAGCTGAGACTTTTGACCTTTGTGTTTACCTCATGATTGAGATGGGTCACTTGATAACTTAGGTATATGTATGGGCATATAACTGGGAAGTGGTTATCCGTTGATTTCATGATCCTTGTGTTTCCTCATGATTGAGATGGGTTACTTGATAACCTAGGTATATGTATGGGCGTATACCTAAGTAGAGGTTATCTGTTGAGATCCTATTTGTGGTTGTCCTTATTGGTTTTAGTGAGACCTTGAGGGTCTCGGGGTCCCTACTGAGTATCGTTATACTCACCCCTGCACGTTCTATGCCCGCACCTCGTTGTGTTGGATGCAGACGACAGACAGTGCTGACAGAGGCCGAGTGTTCGAGGACTGGACGGTACCTGGAGGTGGACTACACGAAGAGTCAGTACCCGGAGGTCGACTACACGACGATTCAGTATCCGGAGTAGGTTGATAGGCGAGAGCGTTGAGGAGGCTATCTGTACCTACCCTTCAGGTAGGATCCGTGGCGGACGATCCAGGAGCTCTGCTATCTGTACCTACCCTTCAGGTAAGATCCGAGGAGGACGACCCAGGAGCTGCTTCCTTCTTCCAGCTGTTTGACTTTTTCTGTTGTACTTTCGTCCAGTTGAAGCTGCACTTTTAGTCGGGTTTGTATTCTGGCCCATTTACTTTTCATCACTTTCTTTTGTACTTAGTGATTTGCTTCCGCTTGTACTCTGTGGTGTTTCGTTTACTTTTATAAAGGTGATTCCTTCCCAGTTATCGGGATTTTCGCCTTTTGTGCTAGTCGCTAGCCCCTAGCCTATGGAAGGCGATCTTGGGGTTGTCACGGCACGGGCCCCGAGGACGGGTCGTGACACTAATTATTGGTAATTATTGTTAATTATTACTAATTATTGGTAATTATTGGTAATTATTCGTAATTAATGTTAATTATTCCTAATTATTGATAATTATTGATAATTATTACTAATCATTGTTAATTATTGGTAATTGTTATTAATTATTACTAATTATTCCTAATTATTGGTAATTATTCCTAATTATTGGTAATTATTGGTAATTATTTTTAATTATTCCTAATTATTGCTAATTATTGGTATTTCTTTCTAATTATTGGTAATTATTCCTAATTATTGGTAATTATTCGTAATTATTGGTAATTATTTCTAATTATTGGTAATTATTCCTAATTATTGGTAAATATTGACAATTATTGGTAATTATTGGTAAATATTGGCAATTATTGGTAATTATTGGTAATTATTACTAAATATTGACAATTATTGGTAATTATTGGTAAATAATGGTAAATATTTGTAAATATTGGTAATTATTACTAATTATTGGTAATTATTGTTAATTATTGGTAATTATTGTTAATTATTACTTATTCTTGCTAATTATTGGTAATTATTCCTAATTATTGGTAATTATTGGTAATTATTATTAATTATTGGTAATTATGCCTAATTATTGATAATTATTCCTAATTATTGGTAATTATTCCTAAGTATTGGTAATTATTCCTAATTATTGGTATTTGCGACGGGATCCCCTTCTCTTTACATCTGTGCATTTAACATTTTTTCTCTACATGTAATATTTGCATTCACTTTCACCTCTCTATTGGTGAGTAGGTTGAAAAAGAATGCAAATATTACATATGGAGATAGAAGTTTTCTTAAAACCAATACAGAGATGAAAATATAATTGAGAAAGATAATGATCACGCTAGTTTTTTCCAATTAGCTAATTATTACTAATTATTCCTAATTATTGGTAATTATTCTTAATTATTGGTAATTATTACTAATTATTTGTAATTATTCCTAATTATCGGTAATTATTCCTAATTATTGGTAATTATTCCAAATTATTGGTAATTATTCCTAATTATTGGTAACTATTCCTAATTATTGGTAATTATTCCTAATTATTGGTAATTCTTCCTAATTATTGGTAAATATTGACAATTATTGGCAATTATTGGTAAATATTGTTAATTATTGATAATTATTACTAATTATTACTAATTATTGGTAATTATTGTTAATTATTACTAATTATTGGTAATTATTGGTAATTATTGTTAATTATTATTAATTATTACTAATTAATGTTACTTATTACTAATTATTGTTAATTTTTTCTAATTATTACTATTTTTTTGAATTATTCCTATTATTACAAATTATATTCATCAATTACTAATTACATTCATTATTTACAAATTACATTCATTAACTACTAATTACATTCATTAATTACTAATTACTTTCTTTAATTAAAATTAAAGTTATTAATTACTAATTACAGTCACTTAATTCTTAAATATTGTTAATTACTAATAATGAAATCTAACAAATAAAATTTAATACCTTAATACAACATAATTATATCTAATAAGAAATAATAAAAACTAATGTAAAAATAAAAAACAAAAACATTAATTAAATATTAAATTAAAATTTAGAAAAAAAATCCTTAAACTGGTTTTCGAGCTTTCGATTTGTTGTACTTGTAGGATGATCCCCGCAACCTCCTTGAAATCGACTTGAAAAACAAAAGTCACTCAACACATATAAACTAGTAAAAAGTAGTTCAGATTTAGAAAACTTGTCAAGGCTGTCTGTATTTATAGGTTAGATTATTTGCAACGGGGTCGTCGCAAATAACCCCAGCCGCATTTATTATTGGCAGCAATAAAATGGGTTATTTGGGACAGGAACCCCTTCCCATCGCAAATAACCTGTTACCGCCGCCGGTTATTTGCGACGAGAAGGGAATCTCGTCGCAAATATATTTCGCGCGATTTGGCACGCATTCGCACCTAACCATTTACGACAGGTGAGAATATCCCGTCCCCAATAACTCTTTATTTGCGACGGGGATTATTCCCCATCGCAAATACCCCGATTGCTGGGGTTATTTGCGATGGGACATATTCCCGCCGCAAATAACCCATCACTAATACCACTTTTTCCCATAGTGATTGCTGCCAAGAACATCTTACTGGACAAAGTCCCTTCCTAAATCGAGTTCACTACTCATTTCAGTCCTGTATCACTGAACCAGATTAACTTACCATTCCCGCCATGTCTATCTCATGAGATATAAATCTTTACCCAATGCATTGGAGGAAGATATAGGTCTCACCCATCTCATAATATAATCATTCTTACTTGTGCCACAAAATAAACATACATCATTCATAATAACCCAATAAATAAAATAGGTTTCATAAACATCATCCCATCATCACGTAATCCATTTAAAAGAAATGAATATCATTTCATAATACGAAAAGTGAAACCATGTAAATCATAGAGACATGATACTTGAAACATAAACATTTGAAATAATGTCATCTTAGATGAAAAACACTTGAAATGAATTATTGAGGAAAATATCCTTTCTTCTACAAAATCAAGTTCTTTTCACAAAACGTCATGTAATTTTAAAAGAAAACATTTTTTTTAAAATAGTCATGTAATCTTTTGGAGGAAGCTTCATGAAAATAAGGCTTTATAAAACCGTAAAAAAATCCTTTCATGTCGTATAAGTTAAAAAAACATTCTTCTCGTAATTTTTCCGGAAAAGTCAAAAAGTACATCGTAAAAGAAATATTCCATACATACCATGTAGTAAAAGTCAAAAATGGTTAAAAAGGACTTTAAATATACATGAAACCATTTTTAGAAAATAGGGACATGGAAGATAAATATAACCCCAATAAATACTTACGAATAACAATCTTGGATAAGAACGAGATTGGAAGAGTTATCCCTTACCTTAGGTCTGATATGCTCCGTACGTATCCAAACCTCATGTATAATGATTTAAATAATGTCATTAAATTATTACAGAATCATATTCATTGTTATGATATCATATATGTTGCACTTATGAATTTTTATTTACCGTTCTTTTGTAAATTCCATGTTAAAGCAGCGTTTCGGGTAAAATCATTTCATTTATCATATGTGTTTCAACTTGTCGTTCGTGATATTATTACTTATATCATGATTTACTTAATTCCAGAATTTAAAACATGATTTATATATAATATATATTCATCATATACATATATATATTATAGATCGATAAAAGGAATGAAACACACCGTTCATGGAGACGGTAGGCCGTACGTACGCATGAATGCTGTTTTCGTTTCCTTATTGAATTGAATGAAACTAAATGGATGACATATATATATATATATATATATATATATACATAAATCCAGTAGAATTATTATTTCATATATTTCATTATTATTCATTATATAAACTTTATGATCATTCATGTATGGTTAACATAGAGAATGAATCTCATCGCGTCGTGGAGACGGTAGTTCGTACGTACGCACGAGCGATGATATCGTTCCCATAATTATTAAATAGAATTGGAGTGGATGGTATAATATATCAAAATCAGTATGATGTTATAATAACCATATATAGTTATTCTTTACACCAATATACCCATACATGCAAGGTGTTGGTGGAAAACAGATTACACCATGGCGTGGAGACGGTATTCCGTACGTACACACGCACGGTGATTTTGTTTTTCGTAGGATGGATATAAGGTGAAATAGAGTTGTTTAATATTTATAATAACGTATCAGTATATGAGGGATCCTAAGGTTATTACTTCATAATGAAACAACTAAAGAAGAGGGAGTATAAGAAGAATGGATCTTGAAGAAAACGGTAGAAGGTATTACCTCTTTCTCAAAGTGCCTCCTTTAAACTTTCTCTTAGGGCACAAGAGTTGGTCTTTTGAGAAGACTAGTACCTCTAGTAGGTTTTTAAGGAAGTGGGGAAGTGAAATGGTCAGGGTTCATCCGAGCTTGAAGGCTCAAAGCTGTCTAAGGAGGAGAGGGAGGAGGTGCCCTTTTATAAGGGAGGAGAGGGGCACCTTTGGAATCCTCAAAAATATTAGTTTAATATAAAATCAAACCCCACATAAAAACCTGAAAAAATGACTCAATTTGAAGATTATATGAGATAGGGTTTTAATCTCATCAACAAATCAAATTTAGACATGTTTTGATCTTATTTTAATCCTTATCATTTTGATTTACCCTTATTTAATCTATTTAAGATTATTTGTGTTAATAAAATTATAAATATTAAATGGTTATAAATAATCACTTATGTGTTGTTAATTTTCCATAATTGGATAATTTATTCCATTTTAGACTATATAAATTTCAATTTATAATTTTTAAATATTTTTGTGATTTTTAAACATTTTAATAATATGTTATTTTTATAAAATAACAATAGTGTCAATTTTGACACTATTCATTTATTTGAATTTAAATAAAATCTACAAAGAGGATATATTGAAAATAAAATACTTAATAGATCCTAACATGTACAATGTTTCTATAAAATTTGTGGAGCATATTAAACAGTTCCTATAATATTTATTTTAATATTTTTAAAACCATTTATTTGGTATATCTCTTAATAAAATAATTAGTACAACATTTTTGTATAATTATTTAATACACTTATTTGTTGCATAAAAATTAAAAAAAAAATCATTTGATGAATATAAATATCAAGTCTTATATAATAATAATTTTACTCGAATTTATCATCTTAAAATAACAACATGTAAATTGTTATCTTTACTAAATTATGAAAGTGACATCTTTGGAATCATTTAAAATAAAATATTATAAGTGTCATAATTGCCTTAATAAGGATCCAAATGGTCATAAATTCGGCCAGTGGATGATTAGGGTTTATATATATACTAATAATAAGTTTTTTGTAGATTTATGGGCCTTTTAATATGTATTACTATTTCAATAAAAACTATATTATTGACTTTTCACTAAATAAATAATTTCTGCATCATTAATGTATAAGATAATAAGGTAATTAAATAACTCTTAAAAATTACAAATAAATTACCATGATAAAGATAAAAATTTTATCTTTCAAATTAGTATTTATAAACGAATTTATATTCTGTAAAAATTTATATTAAATGTTTTTTAATTATTAAATTTGAGTGAGACATATTTCACATTCCTTTAAATAAAATAAACTAAAGGTCTTAATCACCTACAAGTGGGTTCCAATGGATTCTATTTCGACCCAAATATTCCTTAGGACCAAATATAAGCATCCAATTATATTAAGAAAAGTGTTAAGGTAATTTTATAATATTATATTTACCCTTAATTACCTGATTTATCTTTTACTATGGTAAATAAAATTTACCGTAGTTACTATTCATAATGCCCAAAAATAAAAAGTAGATTATTAACACAATTTGGACCCACTGATTCAAAATATGGAATCCATTTTTCTAAATTCAATACACAAAAGTTTCAGAAATTAATTTAAAATTTATCTCGTTGTTCAAAAAACATGTTTTAAAAGTTATAACATTGCAAAAGATTGAAATGTTTTTACCTATGAATTCAATGTAAAATTAATGTTAATGACATACATTATATTAAATGATAAAAATATTTTCTATTTATACTTTAAAACCATTAAATATTATAATTTAACCTTATAAATTATTGCGAAGAAAAAAGTTTTTTTAAATTGAAATATAGCATGTTTTTACTATTCATCAAAATATGAAAGTTACCAGAATAATATGAAAAATTTATCCAAAGTAAATTTTTATTTCTTGATTCCAAAGAAGAATTTTATTTTTGTCAAATTTAACTTATAAACATGTCAAAAACTTGTTTTAATGTGGGTGCGCCATCAAAAGGCGGCTAAACTACATTTTTTGAAAAATACTTATTTTACCCGAAAATTTTATTTTTTTTCTTATACCATGTTCTAGAAAATGTGTAAGATGAATAATAATGTTATAAAATTCAAAATATAGTTAATACTATTTATAACGTCTAGTTCATAATAATATTATAACAATATATCATTGTTTAGTAAAACACGGTATTGCGTACAACACACGCTATCAAGGAAGGTCGCGATTACGTGTAATGCAAGACAAGTCAGGGTTGCGTTTAGTGCACGACTCCTTTGTTGTTGAGTATAACAAAATCAAAAAATATTTCATTAATACATTGAATATATATATATATATACTCAATTTTGGGTAGAATAACTACTATCAAACAAACTTGAAATTTTGTGTAACACGATCCAAGATTAGTGTTGCATATACTGTAAGCTAATACGATGTCGCGTATAGAGAAAGATAATCTTGGTGTAGCATACAGTAGAAGATATGAATGACATTAAAAATAATATATCTTATAAAATCTCGGGTTGTTACATTCTACCCCCCTTAAAATGAATTTCGCCCTCAAAATTCGTCGGGGTTATAAATTTTTTACTATTCATAGAAACCCACATCGTAAAGAGGAATACTAAAACTTAATTTTAAAAACTAAAGTATAAAACGTAACGATTACCCAAAGTAACTCATCATTTGGTTTCTATATAGGAGAACATAGGATAAAAATGGATATGGAAAAAAATCTAACCATCAAGTTCTAATGGAGAGTGGTAGAGAACATGGCAATGAAAAAGACATCAATCACAAAGCCATAAATTTGTGATGATCTAAGGTACCATCTGATTCATCAGATATAAGAGCACTAAGACAATATTTTTGTTTTTCAATATCATTTCCCTAAAGTTGAAAATTTTGAATTAGAAGAAATAGTTACTTTATTTTGGTACAATCTCACTTTTGTTCGTGCTTTGAACAATTTCCACTTAATCTCTTAAAGAAATAAAGTCAAATTTGTTATTCGTGAAATGTTAACATATCATGTGATAGAATGATTGGTCATTCCATTTGTTTTCAAACAAAAGGTTAGAAAAATTTATCAAATATACATAAGTCCATCTATGGTGAGGTTAATCGTATACGATTCCAAAAATGAAATTATACTTCATCTATCATGCCGCTTAATAAAATAAAACTAGTTTCTACTAACCAGGGACGTCCTGTAGGCCATTGGTATGCGATAAAGGCCAGTCGGACTTCAGTTTTCGGTTCAATTCCCACAGCCTTGTCCGACACTATGGGTTTTCACCCGTCTTGCAGGTTTTCCTTTTTCTAAAACTACATTACTATAACATCCCATCAATAATATCAAAAAAAGTTCTATCCTTAAACAATACTAACTTATGTCCAACATAATCCATTCCAATCTTTTGGATTATCTAAAATACTTCGGTCCAAGCTCATAGTATAATGAAAACAATTACTAGAATGGTTATCTACCAAGAATGTGAATACAAGCATTTATCCCACATATATCATAAGATATATCTTGTTGGTTGTATTCCAAACACATGAATACATTATTCATATATTCTCTTGAAACATAAATTACCATAGAACCTTAGTGAAAACATGAATACTGTCAAAAGTTAACTCTTTCCACATACCAAAATCCAAAAAAATATATATAATCAAACTATAATATCACTTGGTCCTTATTTCAGTCATAAGCTCATGAATACAATCAAACATCTCATTATCTTCTTATCCCTTCATTATGCACATATCATCTACTTTCCAAAAATATCTGAATAACCTTCGAGGGTTACAGGTACCATTAAACATATACTTTCAAATACTTTAAGAAAAAACAATAGTGTAACAATCCTTAGATGAATCTTTATTCCATAGTACCATACACTATTCTTTATAAACATACAATCATTCCACTAACTTCATAAACCACTGACTGAGCTTCATCATTTCTTTCATCTCATATTTCATTTGTAGTCTCTTCATCATCATCCACATAAATACTACTCATATGAACATGTTTATTCTCTTCATGAGATTTTCCCTTAGGAAATTGGTTTGCATAATTCCCATAGATTCCACATTTAAAACATCTAATCATTGTTGGTGTTGTAGCAATACCATTATCCTTGTCCCTGGTGTTAACTAAACCTTTTCCTTTTCACTTACTAGCTTTGTGTCCTTCTTTTCCACACCCAAATCATCTTCTAGTTACTTTGAAACAATCTCCCCGATGCCTCTTCCCACATGATTTACATGAGGGAAATTGAACTTTCTTTCCTCTATGATCATCATGAAACTCCATATTTCACTTATTATCTGAGTCGGGAAACTTAACAAAGTCGACATTATTGATCATATTATGAGATTGCTGATTAGGCATAATAACGATGTTTGGACTTCCAAATCCAGTTTCAGTTGGTTTCTCATGAAGAATATCATTCCATTGTCTGTCATATCCTCCATTATCGTGAATCTTCCTGTTTCCAGCCATTTTCTAAAACCCAAAAAGAATAGTGTGATAGGAAAAAATCATGCTACGGAAAACACCACAGTAAAGGGGGAGCACCCTCAATATCTAACATCTTAGGTTAAATTCTAAGATCATTACAGTAGTTCTAGGACTATATCCTCTATGTATACTTATCCTTAGGGACATCCCTAGAAATACCTTATAAATATCTCTAGGGATCTCACTAACGTTTTAGCATCCTAGTTTCCAAAGGTTGACTAAACCTTTCCTCTTATACCAACTGTAGAGACCCTAATCTTGACATACATGGAAATTACATTAATTTTTCGGAATACTTAGTACATAACAAAAATATACACACAACGACTGTAATAGTTTAGTGTCTTTGAAAACATGGAACATAATCTTCTAATTGGAGTGAAAGATCTTCAACTTATCCCATAAAGATATTCCCCTTTTGTTTTCTTACCTAAATCCTTTCTTTATATCCTAGGGAAAAGTAAATATAAAAAGGGTGAGCTCAAATTCTCAGTAAGGTTAAGCATAGAGAACATAAAACAATCTATAAACATTTGAAGGAAAAAGCTTGAAAATAAAATCTAAACATCAAAATCTTGAGCAAGGACAGAAATCTTGGAAGTACGTAAGGAATATATCATAAAGGAACATCAATCTTGATAAAATAGCCTTGGAATAAATCATGTAATTGTGGAAACCATTCATCACTTGTTGTGATTTCCATAGTATCCAAGACATTGCTGCCAAGACCATCTTAGTGGACAAAGTCCCTTTCTGAATCGAGTTCACTCCTAATTTCAGTCCTGTAAAACTGAACCAGATTAACTTTTCGTTCCAACCATGTCTATCTCATGAGATATAAATCGTTACCCAATGCATTGGAGGGAGATATAGGTCCCACCCATCTCATAATGAAATCATTCTTACTTGTTCCACAAAACTAACATACATCATTCATAATAAACCAATAAATAAAATGGGTTTCATAAACATCATCCCATCATCACATAATCCATATAAAAGAAATGAATATCATTTCATAATAATAAAAGTGAAACCATGTAAATCATAGGACATGATACTTGAAACATACACATATGAAATAATGTCATCTTAGATGAAAAACACTTGAAATTAATTCTTGAGGAAAATATCCTTTCTTCTTCAAAATCAATTTCTTTTCACAAAACATCATGCAATTTTAAAAGAAATTTTTTTTGTTTAAAATAGTCATGAAATATTTTGGAGTAAGATTCATGAAAATAAGGCTTTATAAAACCATAAAAAAAATTTCTTTCATGCCGTATAAGTTAAAAAACATTCTTCTCGTACTTTTGCTGGAAAAGTAAAAAAGTACCTCGTAAAAGAAATATTCCATACATACCATGTAGTAAAAGTAAAAAATGGGTAAAAATGACTTTAAACATACATGAAACCATTTTTAGAAAATAGGGACATGGATGATAAATATAACCCCATTAAATACTTACGAATAACAATCTCGGATAAGAACGAGATTGGAAAAGTTATCCCTTAACTTAGGTCTGATATGATTTGTACGTATCCAAAACTCCTGTATAATGATTTAAATAATTCCATTGACTTATTACAGAATCATATTCATTGTTATGATATCATATATGTTTCACTTATGACATTATATTACCCGTTCTTTTGTAAATTCCATGTTAACGCAGCGTTTTGGGTAAAATCATTTCATTTATCGAATGTGTTTCAACTTGTCCTTCTTAATATTATTACTTATATCCTGATTTACATAATTCCAGAATTTAAAACATGATTTATATATAATATATATTCATCATATACATATATATATTATAGATCGATAAAAGGAATGAAATACACCGTTCATGGAGATGGTAGACCGTACGTATGCATGAACACTGTTTTCGTTTCCTTATTGAATTGAATGAAACTAAATGGATGACATACATATATATATACATAAATCCAGTAGCATTATTATTTCATATATTTCATTATTATTAATTATATAAACTTTATGATCATTCATGTATGGTTAACATGGAGGATGCATCTCATCACGTCGTGGAGACGGTAGTCCGTACGTACGCACGGGCGATGATATCGTTCCCATAATTATTGAATAGAATTAGAGTTGATGGTAGAATATATCAGAATCAGTATGATGTTATAATAACCATATATAGTTATTCTTTACACCATTATACCCATCCATGTATGTTGTTGGTGGAAAAAAAGGTTACACTACGGCGTGGAGACGGTATTCCGTACGTACGCACGCGCGGTGATTTTTTTTTCTGTAGGATGGATAGAAGGTTAAATAGGGTTGTTTAATATTTATAAATATATATCATTATATGAGGGATACTGATGTTATTACTTCATAATGAAACAACTAAATAAGAGGGTGTATAAGAAGAATGGAACTTGAAGAAAACGGTAGAAGGTATTACCTCTTTCTCGAAGTGCCTCCTTTTAACTTTCTCTTAGGGCACTAGAGTTGGTCATTTGAGAAGACCAGTACCTATAGTAGTTTTATAAGGAAGTGGGGACGTGAAATGGGCAGGGGTTGTCCGATATTGAAGGCTCAAAGTGGTGTAAGGAGGAGAGGTAGGAGGTGCCCTTTTATAAGGGATGAGAGGGGCACCTTTGGAATCTTCAAAAATATTAGTTTAATATAAATTCAAACCCCACATAAAAACCTTAAAAAATGAATCAATTCGAAGATTAATTGAGATAGGGTTGTAATATCAGTAACCAATAAAATTTAGACATGTTTTGATCTTATTTTAATCCTTATCATTTTGATTTACCCTTATTTAATCTATTTATGTTTATTTGTGGTAATAAAATTCTAAATTTTAAATGGTTATAAATAATCACTTATGTGTTGTTAATTTTCCATAATTGGATAAGTTGTGCCATTATAGACTATATAAATATAAATTTATAATTTTTAAATATTTTTGTGATTTTTAAAAAATTTAATAATATGTTATTTTTATAAAATAACAATAGTGTCAATTTTGACACTATTCATTTATTTGAATTTAAATAAAATATACACAGAGGATATATTCGAACTAAAATATTTAATAGATTCCTAAAATTTCAAATATGTCTATAAAATTCGTGTATAACATTAAATAGTTCATATAATATTTATTTTAATATTTTTAAAACCATTTATTTGGTATATCTCTTAATAAAATAATTAGTACAACATTATTGTATAATTATTTAATATACTTATTTGTTGCATAAAAATTAAAAATAAAATCCTTTGATGAAGATAAATATCAAAGATTTTATAATAATAATTTTACTCAAATTTATCATCTTAAAATAAGAACATGTAAATTGGTATCTTTACTAAATTATGAAAGTGACAACTTTGGAATCATTTAAAATAAAATATTATAAGTGTCATAATCGCCTTAATAAGGATCCAAATGGTCCAAAATTCGGCCAGTGGATGATTAGGGTTTATATATACACTAATAATAAGTTTTGTGCAGATTTGTGGGCTTTTGATATGTATTACTATTTCAATAAAAACAATATTATTGATTTTTCACTAAATAAGTAATTTCTACATCATTAATGTATAAGATAATAAGGTAATTAAATAACTCTTAAAAATTACAAATAAATTACCATTATAAATAAAAACAATTTATCTTTCAAATGAGTATTTATAACCGAATTTATATTCTGTATAAATTTATATTAAAAATACTTTAATTATTAAAGTTGAGTGAGATATATTTCACTTTCCTTTAAATAAAATAAACTAAAGGTCTTAATCACCACCATGTAGGTTCCAATGGATTCCATTTCAACCCAAATCTTCCTTAGGACAAAATATAAGCATCCAATTATATTAATACAAGTGTTATGGTAATTTTATAATATTATATTTACCCTTAATTACCCTATTTATCTTTTACTATGGTAGATAAAATTTACAGTAGTTACTATTCATAATGCACAAAAATAAAAAGTATCTTTTTAACACAATTTGGACCCACTGATACCAAATATGAAATCCATTTTTCTATATTCAATACAAAAAATTTGCATAAATTAATTCAAAATTAATCCTGTTGTTAAAAAACGTGTTTTAAAAGTTATAACATTGCAAAAGATTGAAATGTTTTTACCTATGAATTCAATGTCAAATTAATGCTAATGACATAAATTATATTAAATGGTAAAAATATATTCTATTTATACTTTAAAACCATTAAATATTATAATTTAACCATATAAATTATTACGATGAGAAAAGTTGTTTTTAATTAAAATATAGTGTGTTTTCACTATTCATCAAAATATGAAAGTTACTAGAATAATATGAAAAACTTATCCAAAGAAAAATTTTATTTCTTGATTCCAAAGTAGAATTTTATTTTGTCAAATTGAACTTATAAACATGTCAAAAACTAGATTTAAAGTGGGTGCACCATCAAAAGGTGGCAAAACTGCATTTTTTGAAAAATACTTATTTTACCTGAAAAATTTATTTTGTTCTTATACCATGTTATAAAAAATGTGTAATATGAATAATAATGTTATAAAATTAAAAATATAGTTAATAATATTTATAATGGCTATTTCATAATAATATAATGACAATATATCATTGTTTAGTAAAACTCGGTATTGCGTACAACACACGCTATCGAGGAAGGTCGCGATTGCGTGTAATGCAAGCCAAGTCAGGGTTGCGTTTAGTGCGTGACTCATTTGTTGTTGCGTATAAAAAATCAAACAAAATTTCATTAATAAATTGAATATATATATATATACTCAATGTTGCGTAGAATAACTACTATCAAACAAACTTGAAATTGTGTGTAACATGATCCAAGATTAGTGTTGCATATACTGCAAGCTAATACGGTGTCGCGTATAGCGTAAGATAATACTGGTGTAGCATACAGTATAAGATATGAAAGAGATTAAAAAATATATATATTATAAAATCTCGGGTTGTTAAAAATCTCTTCCTCGAACTCCTCAAGAACAAATTCCTGATAGAACCATCATATGATGTGGTGTTGTGTTCTTTCATTATATTAAAGTGATCCTTTTTAATTATTCATATCAAAGAAAAAAATATAGATTTCGTCATGTTCTAGTAATATCCTCTATGTTTTAATGTCATCTAACTTAGATAATCTATTGTTCCACTTTATCCAACTCAACTCTAATAGGCCACCAACACACCCAAGAGAAATATTTAAAAAATAAAACATGAAAACATCTTTAATTATAATAAACCAATTGAATTAAGGAAAAAATAATTGTCTTCCTCCAATATAAAGTATATCTAAACAACAAAAAAATATGATAGATTGGTTATCTTGATATTTCTCCTACTACCAATGTAAAGATCAATACTATATTGAACATGTATTAATTGAGAACTACTCATATATCACTCTTTTTAAATTCACATCATGTGTTCAATATCTAAACACACATCATTCACAACAAGATACCTTTAATCCACCTCATTATATTTATTGGGAACATGTCAAAAACTGAGTAAACTCTACTCCAAGCTTAAAATACCATATCTTATTGTCTCCCCTATAAGGAAAATATTTCTTCACTTCTCCTATTGTAATATATCCTGAAAAAAAACTAGAGTCTCACTACTAGTATTGGAATATATCTTATGTATTATACCTATTTGTTAACAAATTAATATTAATGAATGATGGAAAATATATCAGAGAATTTATAGCAATTTGGGGATATAATTCAGTCCTAAAAACTATATCAAATTATAGAATTTATCCTTTGATGGGAACATTTTCCAGATAACCACAAATTTTATTTTTTTGAAATGAATTAAAATTTAATATTAGAATGTTAAAAACTATCCTTGATGAATTCGAATTTTATGTTAATTCTATTTGACCTTATCTATCAAATCAAATTCTTTTACATGTTGATTTCACTTTCAGTTGTTAAAACACATTCCAATAAATGTTAAAATTATTTTCAAAAAATGTCTCATAAGGTGTATTCAGTGAATTGAATTGATACAATAATTGATTCAATATGTAGATAGTTGTTGTTTTGCCTTTTGAGAAAATACAACATTTTGTCTGGGTGTGTATGGATTTCCATATTGATGCCTTATTTTAAACATCTCGATATAGTCCTCAAAGTCACCACTATTTTATTTTGATTCATGTTCAGACTAAGATCTTATAATCACAGGTTCTATTTCATTTTTTAACTCATTTGGAAATAAATCTCAATATATTTGTATTTACTCAATGAAAAAAATTAAAAGTCATATGAGTGAAATCATTAATAAAAATAATGAAAATATATATATTTAGGTGGATTTCAAGATCATAAAACCACATACATTTGAATGTACAAAATAAATGTTTTTATTTTTTTTATATCACGAAAATATTCTTTGCAACACCTTGAGATTTTGTGATTTTTTAATTAATTTATTCTTTTTGATATTTTTCATTTTATGCAATACAAAATATATATTTTGTTATATGAAAAGATAAATGTTTGGAATGTGTTATATGAAAAACGAAGTCAAGATTGTTCTATAAAAACGCTTATATTATCTTGGATTGTATACAACACTAGGATTGGATTTTGTTACACATAATGTCGAGTTCTTTTGATAGCTTTCATTGCACGCAAGACAGAGTTTTATCGAAAAATAGTATATTATTGAATTATTATCATAAGATATAACATATAAATTAAATTAATTGTTTTGAATAGTATTAAATAAATTTTTAAAATATAATCTTTCTAATAATAATTAATTTTTTACCAATTAATTATAAATAACAATATACACTAATTGATTATAAACGAAATAGTTTTGTTTTTATACTCCCAAAGTCATTTGGTCTTAATAAATTAAAGTAATTACAATTATTGAATGAATTTAATGTAGTATGTATATTATATATTCAATAAAATATTTTTGATATTCATCCAATAGATTTCATTTGCATAAGATGAGAAAAAAACCCAATTTCATGCATAAAAACATATATTTTAAAAAAGGGACATTTTACCACATTTTAATGAAGAACCCATTTTAAATCCAATTTTTGACACTTTTATAAAATTTATATGAAAAAATAAATGTCTTATGCAAAATAGTGTTATAAAATTTTACTTTTTTTAGATTTTTGGTATTTTTCTGTTATTCTTCATGTTTTGAGGAATAGTGAAAAATATTGTATTTTAGTAAAAAACTACCTTTTACAAAAGATATTAATGTTAAATTATATATTAAATTATTTTATAAGTCATAATATATCAATTATACATATATTAATCCAATTTAGTTCATTGGAATAATTTTATATTTGATATAAAAACTTATTGAACTTTTGAATATTTTTACTTTAAAAACACCACCTTTTCACCACGTCTTCTAGATTAGCATTAAACTTAATTTTGTCACTCCTATGAAATGAATTTTTAAAAATAGACATACAGTGTTGTAATTATTATTATATTTATATTCTAATAGGATCAACTTATTTTTTTGAAAATTATGAATAGTAACTTTAGTGTTTTTTTATTTACAATGGTTAAGGTTAAATCGGTTGATTAAGATAAAAAATAATATTATAAATATTATAAAATTACCATAACAATAGTCCTAATTTTATTCAATGATTGGGTTTCAATCGATATCATCCTTGGGATGAAATTGTAATATTTTTAAGACGCAGGGATGAGATCAAGAAAATTATTTGATTTTATTTAAAGAAAAATTAAAGATGTCCATACACATAGTTTCAATGACTATATCATTTTTAATATGAGGTAATAGGGAAGATAAATTCGAATATAATAGTCATTCAAAATATAAAATGTTTTTATTTATCATGGTGACTTGTTTTTAATTTTTTGGAAATAAATAAATACCTTCAAGGCTTATACAATAATGATGTTGTAATTTTTTAACTAATGGAAATATCAAATAAATGATATTAAAAATATTAAAATAAATATAATTTGATATAACTAATGACTTTCAAAAAATTACTGGAAGAATTTGACATGTTAGTGATATGTTAAATGATTTTTTTCGAAATATCAGGTTAGTATGATATTTATAAAGACTTTAGGTAATTAATAGTATCAAAATTGAGATTACTAATATTTTAAAATAAATAATATCTTATTAAATGAAATAAAAATTATAAAATTCTAATATTCATCCAACTAATTGGGATAAATCCTAAAATTCAATAAATGAAAAACTTCTTGACATCACTTTTAACCTTAAATATCGAGAATCCCCTAACCATTTACCAAACCAACATCTTTAGACGCATTCTAGAGGTTATGGTCTTCTCAAAGGACTAACACTAGAGACCTTAGAGGATATCTAATGCAGTCATTAAAAGAATTGGTAATCGCTCTAACTGATCATTATCTTTTTATAGTCATAAATACCTCCTCTAAATCTATTATATATATCATAAGATGATAAATTCATCATCATACTTATGATCAAATTTTATTATTTGTATGAACACACCATTATATAGACTCTTTCCCATCAAAAAAATGAAAGTAATACTCATGCATACGTAAGACTTACCATCTCCACACAGTAATACAATTAATTTTACATCACTATATTTTATGAGTAACAATTATTATGGGGTTAATGTTAATATATTATACTTAATAAATAATTATACTTTTGGAATTATAATATCATATCTACCTTTTTTACCATCTAATAATTTAGAAAAATGATAATGTTGCTCGTGCGTATATATGGATTACCATTTCTTTAATGCAATGTGATTCTTTATTCACCTATATTTCACATGGATGGTAATAAGGATAAATTTTATGAATAAATATGTTATATATGACATAAAAATGATTCTATAAAAATAATACATCATATAAGTTTCTTTCTTTTTTACTTGGCAAGATAATGAAAATAGTTTTCATGCATAGGTAGGGCCTACCATCTCCATGAATGGTGTATTTTATTTTTTATCTCTAAATATTATAAATAACCAAGAATATATATAATGAATATTTATATGGTATTTATATCATTAATATCATCCTAGACATTATGAAATCATGATCTATTTAAGAGGAACAAAGATAACAAGTCAAAACATGAATGAAAAACAAAGTGGTTATTACTCGAGACATTACATTAACAAGGAATTGTTAATAAGTGAGTTATATAAGTATAAGGCCCCAGCCTTAAACCTTACTTAATCTTGAGTTATTACAAGATTACACATTGAGGATATTTTTGGGTTTAGAGTTTTAGAGAATTAGATCATAAAACGTGCATTACACTCCACATATAAACAAAGTGGTTACATAAAGATAGTATTCTTCTTTCCCAAAAATGGATACATATTTAAAATAAAACATGGATTCTTTATTGACACTTCCTTGACACTATCATCATATCATGTACCTTTCCCTTGACCTGTGAAAAACATTTCAAAAAAACTTGGGATGAGCATAAAAAGCTCAGTATGGGTTATATAAAACAAATATGGAAAGGAAACATGGGTACATATATACATAAGAATGAAATCATACTTTACCCATAAAACATAAGCACATTAACATACCTCATCAAATATTGAATAAATCATATAAATCATAAGACATAAAGGTAACTTGAGGCATTCATAACATTCTTACATAGGGAGTAACCCTCTTGGTTACGTTTGGAATACCCATCACAGTATATTCCCTAAATCTCTTCGGAGAAACCATAACGTTACACTCCTTCATGTTACCCAATGCATTGGAGAGCTATATCGGGCTCACCCACCCTTAGTTTATCACAGAACCACCCATCTTCATAATAATGCCCAAGAACCTCAACATAATCGTATCACATAAAACATTCATAAAGGAAACGTAACATTTCCACCTTTCAATCACAAGATATCAATAAAACACATTGATATAAAAACATTATGAGAACCATTTTCAATACCAAAAGAAAAGAAAAGTAAAACATGGTATTTATTTTTCTTTTAAAAAAAAGTATGGCTTGTTGAGGAAGCCGAAACTCAAATAATGGTCCCGGCAGCGGAGAAGTCATTGTCGCCACATACGTACGACAAAAACATTCCCTTTTGTCGTTTAGTAAAATGCTTCCTATAAAAAATATTCCTTTTGGATAAACGTAAAAGTCAAAGGGGTTTATACACCGTATAAAAGAAGGTTTTGTATAAAACAAAATATGCCTCAATGAAAGAAGATTGAGACGAAGTCCCATACCTCGGGTCTGACTTGACTCGATCGTTCTTTAATGTCCTGAATAATAAATTTGAGTTAATTTATACTTGTTTAATAACCTTTTTCAAGTTAATTATTCATTTTATATCACTTATTGCCATGTCATGAACACTATGTAATTATTTAAGTTAACAACGGTCGTTTTAACGATCATTGGTACTTGAGTAAAAAATAAACCCTTTATAATTACATGTTGTTCATGTATCCATTATATCCAGAATTATAATCATTATGTATATATCATATATATCCAGTATATACATGCATTTATAATATTACATAATCATTTAGAGGTAAGAAATGAAATGCACCGCTCATGGAGACGGTAAGCCGTACGTACGCATGAACGCTACTTTCATTTCTATTTCGTATTTTATAGAATGGAATCATAATTATATAAAGGTATATTATAATTCCAGTATAATATCATATATAATATCATGGTTCCATCCTTTATACGTCCCACATATGGTATTTAATGAATCAAATCACTTTGAGGGGGCGGTAGTCCGCACTTCCTTAAATGAAGATAACGCATTTACCCATAATGGAAACCACAAAGGTATGCCCAAAATAAAAAATACAGAAGCTTAAGGAAAACATAAACATATTATATATCATATATAAATATAGTGACATCTTAATGGCCACCTTTTAAGGTGTTAAAAGAATTTTGAACAATCATCGTTTCGGGAGGCATAAATTCACCATCCACGGAAACAGTATGTCTTTTAACCATTAGATGTAGGTGTGTGTAAGTGTAGCTCTAATACTTCTTATAAAAACATCCTAGTATATTGAGGATACTGGATTTGTTACAAAAGAAAAGAATAAAAAGAGTTTATGGGGGTTGGAGAAGCAAAATCAAACAAAAGGACTCAAAAGAAGACATTACCTTAAAATCGGTTAACTCTCTTAGATTTGAGCTCAAAGGCTTCCTTGGGAAGACTTCTGCCCAAAGTGAGGCTTCAAAGAGTACGATAGGGATGTGGAGAGCCAAAATGGGCAGGGGTTGGCCGAGCCAAAGTCTTTGGGAGTGTGGGTCAGGAGGTAGAGGTGGGGGCCTTTTATAAGAGGAGAGGAGGGGCACTCTTGGAAGGTAAAGAAAAGTAACTTTATTTTAAAATGGTATTAGTATTTAAGATGTCCCACATTGAGTTTTTTCGAGGATAAGGTGATAAGGGTTCGACATCCACCCATCCAATAGGTTTTGGCCATGTTTAGGTCTTAGATTTTACATTATCATTCCATTTTATTTAAATCGTTAAATAATGAGGTCATCACTGCATCGTCATGATGTCATATATAATTTAATTTATTTAAAGTCTAAAAATTATAAAAAAAATACTATGATGTAGTAAATCTTTTTAGATTTTTAATTACTATTTATAATAAAAAATATGACTTGTATAACCCCATGTAAAAATTGTTTTAGTAAAACATATCATGTCTGTGTCATTTTTACTTTATCATTAAATAAAAAGTTATTTATGTCATTTCCCAATAAAAGTGGCTACATGGGGTCCCCAAGTTGACCCATGGATTTTCTTTGTCGGCCGTGACACATCCAATTATGGTAGGACATGTTTCAAGCTCATCTCATTTTATTAAAGCATTATTTTTACCTTAAACTACACTAATTACCTCTAATCGTGATTAAGAACTTAAAAGTTACTATTCACCAAAAAATTATTTTAATCTCATTGAACCACATTTTACTTATTAATGAAAAACATGTATGTCAGATTCTTGAAATTCAAAACTCAAAAGTGGTAAAATTTCATTTAAATGAAAAATCAGTTTTTATAAGTACACCACTTAGTGGTTTCATTATTCATCAAAAATTGAAGTTTTTCAGAAAAATACCAAAAATTCACCCTAAGATATATTTGATATTCCCGATTCAAAAATTAAATCTATTTTACAAAATTCAAAACATATAAGTCACATTAATTAATTTAATAATTAATTTCCGTTGTCATGACAAATAGCGTGTTTTTATGAAACAATAAGTATCAAAAGATTGACACCAGTTTAAGTCCAATTTCAAAGTGAAATTGATTCCAATGACCAAAATTGGATTAAATGGTAAAAATATATTATAATTTTACTTCAAAACCAATTCAAAATATAATCTAATCATATAAATAAATTAGATTAAAAAGCAGTTTTGATGTAAAATGCAGTATTTTTTACTATTCATTAAAAAATGATCATTGTCTGAAAAATACAAAAAATTCACAAAAAGTAAATTTTGATGTCCCAATCATAAAGAATAAGTTTATTTTGACAAACATAGCTTATAAAATTGTCAAAATATAGATTTAAAAATGGTTTTCCATCAAAAGGAAGTAAAACAATCTTTCAAAAATATTAGTGTATTCCATGCTTAAGATTGGATTTATTTTCATTTTAAGCCTCTAAAACACTATCTAATTCATTAATAGACATAGATAAAAATATATTTTACTCATTACTTACTTGGGATGTTACATCCTTCCCCCCTTTTGAAAATTTCTTCCCCACAATTTATTTACTTATCGAATAAATGGGGGTACTTATCCCTCATTGCATTTTTAGATTCCCATGTTGCCTCTTCCATCATGTGGTTTTTCCACAAAACCTTTACCTGATTAATCACCTTATTCCGTAACACTTGCTCCCTGTGGTCAAGAATCTGGACCGGTTGTTCCTCATAAGATAGGTTCTCTTCCAGCTGAACTAACTCTGGACTCAAAACATGAGATGGATCTGGCATATACTTTCTCAACATCGAAACG
The DNA here is from genome assembly GCA_963277665.1 of Viscum album. Classification (NCBI taxonomy): domain Eukaryota; kingdom Viridiplantae; phylum Streptophyta; class Magnoliopsida; order Santalales; family Viscaceae; genus Viscum; species Viscum album. Next base: position 593,865,297 of record OY728134.1, on the reverse strand, counting down.
TGAAAAAAATTGTGTACCTGAGATAAACTCGGAGGTAAAGCCACCCGGTATGAAACTGATCCAACTCTCTCCTGAATTTCATATGGTCTAATAAACCTTGGACTCATCTTTCCTTTCTTACCAAATCTCATCACACATTTCCAAGGAGAAACCTTGAGAAAAACATGATCACCTACCTCGAAAGATAGATCCTTCCTCCGGTTATCCGCATAACTCTTCTGCCTGCTCTGAGCTGTTCTCATGTGCATCTGAATCAGCTGAACTTTTTCTGCCAACTCTTCTACCAATTCTAGTCCCATCAACTTTCTTTCACCCACTTCATCCCAGAAAGCTGGAGTTCGACACTGCTTCCCATATAATGCCTGAAATGGTGCCATCTGTATACTGAAATGAAAAATGTTATTATATGAAAATTCAACCAAAGAAAGATGTTGGTTCCAACTTCCCTGATAATCCATAGAGCAAGAACGTAGCATATCCTCCAATGTCTGAATTATTCGTTCTGACTGCCCATCTGATTGAGGATGAAAAGATGTACTAAAATTTATTTCAGTACCCAACGACTTATGAAGGCCTTTCCAAAAGTTAGAAGTGAACCTGGTATCACGATCAGATACAATGGAGAGGGGAACTCCATGTAACCTGACTATCTCTTTAAGATAAAAATGGGAAAGTTGATCTAGGGAAAAAGTATCTCGTTTAGAAAGGAAATGATCAGATTTGGTCAAGCGATCAACAATAACCCAGATTGCATTATTACCTCGAGATGTCTTCGGTAATCCCACAACAAAGTCCATGGATATATTCTCCCATTTCCACTCTGGCACCAGTAAAGGCTGAAGCATCTCTTTCGGTAACTACCACTCTGCTTTAACCTGTTTAAAAGTCAAACACTTCAAAGTAAAATCAGCAATATCTCTTTTCATTCCATCCCACCAGTAATAATCCCACAGATCTCTGTACATCTTAGTATTGCCGGGATGAACTGAAAACAGAGAACTATGAGCTTCAGATAACAACTCTCTCTTCAACTGTGAATCATAAGGAACACACAATCTCTTCCCAAATCTGAAAACGCAATCACTATCAGTGTTGAATTCATGCAACTTAGCTTTCTGAACCAGCTCTACCTTTTTCTGCAACTCATTGTCTTGCTTCTGTGCTTGCTAGATTCTATCTAATAGAGAAGATTTCACTGATACCTGAAACAAAACAGAAGAACTTCCTGCACCAACAAATTCTATGCCAAAGTTCATCAAATCCTTAACCAAAGGATCACGTTCCAAACGCAACATTGTCAATGAAACATTACATTTTCGACTCAAAGCATCAGCCACTTTATTTGCTTTTCCCGGATGGTAATGAATTGTACAATCATAATCCTTGATTAATTCCAGCCATCTCCTTTGTCTCATGTTTAACTCTTTCTGAGTGAATATATACTTTAAACTTTTTTGATCATTATATATTTCACACTTTACTCCATACAAATGATGCCTCCAAATTTTTAAAGCGAAAACAACAGCAGCTAATTCCAAATCATGTGTAGGGTAATTTACCTCATGAGTTTTCAACTGTTGTGAAGCATAAGCAATTACCTGATCAATCTGTATTAGGACGCAACCAAGTCCTTTCAATGAAGCATCACTGTATATAACAAACTCACCATTCATAGAAGGTAGTGCCAAAACTGGATCATTCACCAATCATCTTTTCAATTCATAAAAACAATCATCAAATTCTATTGTCCATATAAACTTGACACCCTTTCGAGTTAGCTTAGTCATTGGACTAGATAACCGTGAAAAAATTCTAACAAACCTTCGATAATAGCCTTCCAAACCAAGGAAGCTACGAATCTGAGTTACATTTGTGGGTCTTGTCCATTCTTCAACAACCGTTGTTTTTGCAGGATCAACAGTTATCCCATCTTTAGAAACAATATGACCAAGGAAAGAATTTTTTTGCAACCAAAACTCACACTTTCTGAATTTTCCATACAGTTTCTTTTCTTTTATGGTTTTCAAGATAACCCTTAAATGACATTCATGCTTCTCTTTACTTTTAGAAAACACCAAAATATCATCAATGAAAACCACCACAATCTTATCCAAGAACTCATGGAAAATTCTATTCATTAAGTCCATGAATACAGCAGGTGCATTGGTTAGCCCAAAAGGCATCACTACAAATTCATAATGGCCATGTCTTGTACGGAACGTGGTCTTCGGAATATCTTCTTCCTTTACCTTCAGCTGATGGTACCCCGATCTCAAGTCAATCTTTGAAAAATACTGAGCTCCCTAGAGCTGATCAAACAAATCATCGATATGAGGAAAATGATATTTGTTCTTAACAGTGATGTTATTCAAGGCTCTATAATCAATGAAAAGTCTCATTGAACCATATTTCTTTTTAACAAATAAAACAAGATCACCCCATGGTAATGTGCTAGGTCGAATGAAACCATTATCTAATAAATCTTGCAATTGATCCTTCAACTCTAAGAGTTCAATTTGAGCCATTCGATAAGGGGGTTTTGAAATTGGCTTAGCATCAGGAACTAAGTCAACAATAAACTGAACTTCCCGATCTGGTATTATTCCAGGCAACTCATCAGGAAAAACATCAGGATACTCATTTACCACTGGCACATCATTAATATGAAAAGTTCCTTTATTTTAAATGATGTGTGCACGGTAACATTCATTTCCATCTTTTACAAGTTTCTCGGCATCTTAATGTGTTATCAACAGTAAGGGTTCATTCTTGTACACAAATTGACAGTCTTTCAGAAAAGAAACTTCTTTAGCCCTACAGTCAATCTTAGCATGGTAAATAGAGAGCCAATCCATACCCAGGATAACATCAAACTCTACTAGAGGTAGAACAATAAGGTTTGCAAGTAGGTTCTTTCCACATATAAGGATAGTAAGATTCTTATAAATTCTTTTTTCCTCAACATTTCCCCCAGGTGTTTTTACCAAAAGTTCAGGAGTCATTTCTTGAGAGGGTATTCCAATTTTACTAGAAAAGGTTTCAGAGATGAATGAATGTGTAGACCCCGAATCAAACAACACACTGGCATAATCTGAAAAAACAAACAAAGTACCTGATACAACTTCATTTGATGGCCCGACATCTGCTGAAGTAGTTGCAAAGGATTTCACCACCCCTTTCTGCTTGTAGTCTAACTGCTTCCCATCACCCATGCTCTTTGTTGGACACTCGTTTTCATAGTGACGCATCTCATTGCACTTATAACAGTTCACTAACTGTAGATCAAATTTGGTCTTACCATCACCCTGATCTTTTCTAGTGCAATCACGAGCCTTATGTCCCATCTTACCACATCGGTAGCACTTTCCAGAATTCAGAAGACATTCCCCAGCATGCCTTTTCCCACATTTATCACAAACTGGAAACATAGTTTTCTTACCGTTAGACTTTTTTGAAGAATTATTACCTTTCTCCTGCCACCTCGGTCTCTTCCTCTGTTGGTTGTTATAGAACACTTGATCATCGGCAAACTCCATTTCCACCTTCTCAGCACATCGAACAAGATTTTCGTAACTTTTAAGATCATGAGAAGCTAATGCCCTTCGATATTTTCGCATTAATCATGAGTAAAAATGACTGATTTTACTATTAAGGTCTTGGATAAAAGTTGGAGCATAGCTTGCCAATCGAGTGAACCTTTATTCATAGACAGCCACTAAGTATTCCTCTTGCCTCAATTCCAAGAATTGTTTTTCCATCCTAAGTCGAACAGCCTTAGGAAAATACTTCTCAAGAAACATATCTTTGAGTTCATCCCAGTCGAGAGCATCAATCTCATCCGCATCCCTGATATTTTTAACCATCGACCACCATTGATCTGCTTCACCCTCCAAACGGTAAATAGCAAGACTAACCTTTTGATTGTCTAAACACCCAGTGACATCGAAAATATTCTCCAGTGCTTTAATCCACCCTTCAGCTAGCACATGGTCAGATGATCCTCTGAATGATGGGGGATGTTGCCTCATGAAATGTTCCACCACTGACATGTTCCTCTGCGGTTGATCTGGCTGGTCTCATGCATGGATACCACCACCATTTATCGCTTGAGTCAATTGCGCCATTACTGCAACAAACTGTTCAGTTCCAATTCCAACCATCTCAGGATGCTAATTCGGAAAGTTATTTCCTTCTATATGCCTTCCTAGAACTGCTTCCCTGTTTCCTCTATGGAAAACCATTATGAACAAACATGTCTTAGATGAAGCAACATGGTAATCTTCAAATGATATATCATTTCAATTTGACCATAAAAAAATATTTCTGGATAATCATTTAATAGAATTCTAACTCCTAAAGTTATCTAAACCGACCTTTGATACCAAATATAAGGTCCCAGCCTTAAACCTTACTTAATCTTGAGTTATTACCAGATTACACATTGAAGATCTTTTTGGGTTTAGAGGTTTAGAGAATTAGATCATAAAACTTGCATTATATTCCACATATAAAAAAAGTGGTTACATAAAGATAGTATTCTTCTTTCCCATCAATGGAAACATATTTAAAATAAAACATGGATTCTTTCTTGACACTTCCTTGACACTAACATCATATCATGTACCTTTCCCTTGACCTGTGAAAAACATTTCAAAAAAACTTGGGACGAGCATAAAAAGCTCAGTATGGGTTATATAAAAAAAATATGGAAAGGAAACATGGGTACATATATACATAAGAATGAAATCATACTTTACCCATAAAACATAAGCACTTTAACATACCTCATCAAATCATGAATAAATCATAGAAATCATAAGACATAACGGTAACTTGAGGCATTCATAACATTCTTATGTAGGGAGTAACCCTCTTGGTTACGTTTGGAATACCCATCACAGTATATTCCCTAAATCTCTTCGGAGAAACCTTAACGTTACACTACTTCTTATTACCCAATGCATTGGAGAGCTATATCGGGCTCACTCGCCCTTAGTTTATCACAGAACCACCCGTCTTCATAATAATGCCCAAGAACCTCAACATAATCGTATCACATAAAACATGCATAAAGGAAACGTAACATTTCCACCTATCAATCACAAGATCTCAATACAACACATTGATATAAAAACATTATGAGAACCATTTTCAATACCAAAATAAAAGAAAAGTAAAACATGGTATTTATTTTTCTTTTAAAAAAAGGTATGACTTGTAGAGGAAGCCGAAACTCAAATAATGGTCACCGTGGCGGAGAAGTCGTTGTCGCCGCATACGTACGACAAAAATATTCCCTTTTGTCATTTAGTAAAATGCTTCGTATAAAAAATATTCCTTTTGGATAAACATAAATGTCAAAGGGGTTTATACACTGTATAAAAGAAGGTTTTGTATAAAACAAAATATGCCTCAATGAAAGGAGATTGAGAAGAAGTCCAATACATCGGGTCCGACTTGACTCGATCGTCCTTTAATGTCCTGAATAATAAACTTGAGTTAATTTATACTTGTTTAAGAACCTTTTTCAAGTTCATTATTCCTTTTATATCACTTATTTCCATGTCATGAACACTGTGTAATTATTTAAGTTAATAATGGTCGTTTTAACGATCATTGGTACTTGAGTCAAAAATAAACCCTTTATAATTACATGTTGTTCATGTATCCATTATATCCAGAATTATAATCATTATGTATATATCATATATATCCAGTATATACACGCATTTATAATATTACATAATCATTTAGAGGTAAGAAATGAAATGCACCGTTCATGGAGACGGTAAGCCGTACGTACGCATGAACGCTACTTTCATTTCTATTTCGTATTTTATAGAATGGAATCATAATGATATAAAGGTATATTATAATTCCAGTATAATATCATATATAATATCATAGTTCCATCCTTTATACGTCCCACATATGGTATTTAACTAATCAAATCACTTTGAGGGGGCGGTAGTCCGCACTTCCTTAAATGAAGATATCGCGTTTACCCATAATGGAAACCACAAAGGTATGACCAAAATGAAAAATACAGAAGCTTAAGGAAAACATAAACATATTATATATCATATATAAATATATTTACATCTTAATGGCCACCTTTAATGGTGTTAAAAGAATGTTGAACAATCATCGTTTCGGGAGGCATAAATTCACCATCCACGGAAACAGTATGTCCTTTAACCATTAGATGTAGGTGTGTGTAAGTGTAGCTCGAATAATTATTATAAAAACATCCTAGTATATTGAGGATACTGGAGTTGTTACAAAAGAAAAGAATAAAAAGATTTTATGGGGGTTGGAGAAGCAAAATCAAACAAAAGGACTCAAAAGAAGACATTACCTTAAAATCGGGTAACTCTCTTAGATTTGAGGTCAAAGGCTTACATTGGAAGACTTATTCCCAAAGTGAGGCTTCAAGGAGTAATACAGGGATTTGGAGAGCCAAAATGGGAAGGGGTGGCCGAGCCAAAGGCTTTGGGAGTGTGGGTAAGGAGGTAGAGGTGGGGGCCTTTTATAAGAGGAGAGGAGGGGCACTCTTGGAAGGTAAAGAAAAGTCACTTTATTTTAAAATGGTATTCGGATTTAAGAGGTCCCACATTGATGTGTTTCTAGGGTAAGGTGATAAGGGTTAGAAATCCACCCATCCAATAGGTTTTTGCCATGTGTAGGTATTAGATTTTACATTATCATTCCATTTTATTTAAATCGTTAAATAATGAGGTCATCACTACATCGTCATGATGTCATAAATATTTTAATTTATTTAAAGTCTAAAAATTATAAAAAAAATACTATGATGTAGGAAATATTTTTATCTTTCCAATGACTGTTTATAATCAAAAATCTTACTTTTATAACTCCATGTAAAAATTGTTTTAGTAAAACATATCATGTTTGTGTCATTTTTACTTTATCATTAAATAAAAGGTTATTAATGTCATTTCCCAACCAAAGTGGCTCCATGGGGTCCCCAAGTTGACCCATGGATTGTCTTGGTCGTCCATGACACATACAATGAGGGTAGGACATGTGTAAAGCTCATCTCGTTTTATTAAAGCATTATTTTTACCTTAAACTACACTAATTACCTCTAATCGCGATTAAGAACTTAAAAGTTACTATTCAACAAAAAATTATTTTAATCTCATTGAACCACATTTTACTTCTTAATTACAACCATGTATTTCAGATTTTTGAATTTCAAAACACAGAAGTCGTAAATTTTCATTTAAACGAAAAATCAGTTTTTATAAGTACACCACTTAGTGGTTTCACTATTCATCAAAAATTGAAGTTTTTCAAAAAAATACCAAAAATTCACCCTAAGCTATATTTGATATTCCAATTTCAAAAATGAAGTCTATTTTACAAAATTTAAAACATATAAGTCACATTAATTAATTTAATAATTAATTCCCGCTTTCATGACAAATAGCGTGTTTTTATGAAATAATAAGTATCAAAAGATTGACACTAGTTTAAGTCCAATTTCAAAGTGAAATTATTTCCAATGACCACCATTGGATTAAATGGTAAAAATATATTCTAATTTTACTTCAAAACCAATTCAAAAGATAATCTAATAATATACATAAATTAGATTAAAATGCATTTTTGATGTAAAATGCAGTATTTTTCACTATTCATTAAAAAATGAACATTGTTTGAAAAATACCAAAAATTCACACAATGTAAATTTTGATGTCCCAATCATAAATAATAAGTTTATTTTGACAAAAATAGCTTATAAAATTGTCAAAATATAGATTTAAAAATGGTTTTCCATCAAAAGGCAGTAAAACAATCTTTTAAAAATAAAAGTGTATTCCATGCTTAAGATTGGATTTATTTTCATTTTAAGCCTCCAAAACACTATCTAATTCATTAATAGACATAGATAAATATATCTATTTCTCATTAATTACTTGGGATGTTACAATAAGGTCATATGCAAATGATATATGGTATTAAATATATGAATATGGGTTTATGTAATATGTATAATAAACTTATATATATTATAGATGAGGTTTTAATATGTGTGATGGAAATCAAGACTTAAAGTAAGAGAATTTAATCTTACTTTTTATTACTATGACATAAAGGTCATATTCACTACTCAATTCTTTTATCATGTGTATAAACAGACTTATAACATGTTATATCATTAATTTCCACTATTAAATGATATTAAAACCTTTAATAGGTGTTATTTTTTCATGAAGTTCATAATTATAAAGTTACTCTAGTAAGGGATTAATGTCTCACATTTTTTTCATTGGGACACATGCATTATACACTACTTGTTTCTTCTAGGTGGTTTATATAATATCTATGAATGTATTTTATGATAATTATCCATAATATTATAGTATTTTTATATCCATATAATTTTATTTCTCTCACGGGGAATACGATTATACTAATCTTAATGTAATGAGTATTTATTTCAAAATATCATCACTGTTTTGTATTTTTTAGTTTTAAATATATATTGGTGAATATTTATCTTACACTTCCTTGTTCTCAAAAAATTATTTAAAAAAGGTTTTCTACCAGTCTCTTATAAAAATTTGATGTTATTTTTACCCATTTTTAAAATTTTCTAACTGGTTTTAATGGAATAGTTTTTGTCATTTTAATGTGGTGCTTTTTGATTTTTCAGAAAATGTATAAGAAGAATTTTTTTAACTTATAAAAATGAATTTATTTTCATGATTTTATGAATTCTATATTCCTTGAAGCTTACCTTACATGATTATAAGGTCGTTTTCAAATAAAAGTTTTTCCTCAAACATTGCGCAACATTTTTAGAAAAGAATATGTTTTCAAAGAAAGGATATTTTCCTCAAGAATTATTTACAATTAATATCTCAAATTTTACTTATGTTTAAATGGGGATACTTTTCAAGGATCATATCTCTAGTATTACTATAGTTTTTTTATGTTTATTATTTAATGTTATTTATGAATCCCATTTCCTTATATGGGTTTTTTATGATTGAATTATTTTTATAAAACTCATTTATTCACGGGTTCTGATATGAAGAATCATTTATGTTCTTATGGATCACAAATGTATAGTCTTAATTATGTTATGAGTGAGATCTATATATCTCTCTAAATCATTGGGTAATGATAAATGTTTTATGATATTAAAGGGTACAGGGGAGGGAATCCCAATCATGAAATAAGAGGTTATACAGGAGGGTATCCCAAGCCTAAAACAAGGGGTAATCGAGAGAGAATCCCAAGCCCAAAGCAGGTATATGGGTGGATAGACCCATAATAACATTTTACAAAGGTATTGTAAAGTAGCCTTGAAATAGGTATTTTATATACTTATGCATATGCCACAATTCCATGCCTTATTCCTATATTATGATTTTATGGCTAATGCTCTTGATTTCCATATGATTCATGTCTGATGAACTAAAATTAATTATACCATGATCAATGTTTATGTTCTTTGATATGTAGGGTATGATATTATAATTATCATGATCCCATTCTCATACCCTCATATTCATTATAGGATTATTCATTTCCATCATTTACCCTTAAGAGTATTGGAGCTCACCCCTTTCTTATGTTTCCCTTCCCTGGGCTATGAAGGAAGGTTATTAAGTCGAATTACTAAGGAAGAGATCATTTTGTGAAACATTGATGATATTTCATAGAACTAGAAGATTTTTGTTCCATGTCTCCAAATGAACTAAACTAATATGGATTTGGGTGTCTGTTTTTGTAATCTTTTATGTATTTTGAAATAGTGATGTAATGTATTTGTGTGTCAACCCTAGGTCATTATAATTGGTATTAGAGAAACGTTTTACTAATCCTTTGGAAAATAGGATGAAAAAACATTGATGAGATCCCTAGGGATATTTATAAGGAAATTTCTAGAGATGTCTTTATGGATAAGTCTAAGGATTATGAAAATTATAAGAAAATTACCTAGATTTTCGATAAAGGATAGAGTGAATGGTTTCCAAGTATTGCATCCCTAACTCAATACAACAATTGGATGTGGATCTGGTATAGATGTACCTACAGGTAACAAATTTTAAAAGTTGTGTTGATCCTAACATGAGCATAACCTGGTACACAACAATGGGCCTCGTTGCAAACCTATTTTGACACTCCTAGGGGATATGATTTTCAAAATTAAAAACTCTTCAAGAACCATAATGAAGGATTTAAATAAAAGATTTCTATGAATAACCTAGGAAAAACCTAAGGTTTCAATGATTAAAGAAGGTGTAATAATTTAGAAATCCTATAAATAATTTATCATTATTATGTAGTTCCTCACTATGATAATTATGTATTACCCTATAATTTTGGTTTATTTAATGGTTGAAATAGATGAAACCACGTGAATAGTGGTGGAAATGGACATTGCAGAAATTTTCCTCCTCAGAAAACAAATAACATGGGAGATGGAATAAAAAATCTCATTTCTATACTCACCCAAATTTCTGAAGTTATTAACTATGTTGGACTCCCAAATGAGAAATGTAGGGAACAAAATTTTGTTGAGTCCTTTATAAGGAAATGTTCTCCATATTTTAGTGGGTCTTTCAATCCATTTGTTTTTTAACAATGGATCGGTACCACTAGAAAATATATCTTCCATTCTCCAATGATTAAAATATGATAAAGTCATTCTTTCTATTCATTGGATAGAAGGTGAAGTAGGTCATTGATAGAACCTAATAAAAAATATAAGGTAGACAAATGAAATTAACTCCATGGACTAGGATGAGTTCATGAACATATTCTTCAATAAGTACTTTCCTCAAATTCTTTGTAAAAATATGGAAGTGGAATTTTGAGAGGTTAAGTAGAATGATGATGAATATTTTAATTCCTATGAAGTAAATTCTACATGTCTTTAGAGGTACTCTTCAGGTATTATCGTTCAACCCAAACTCATAAATTGATCGATTCTCTATGGCTTGAAACCTAGTCTTTGAAAGGCCTTGTCTATAAGATACTTAAGAAACTATGAAGAATTTCTTAGATGATGTATAAATGAGGAAATTTATGTTGGATTTGTGTTTCAATCCCATAAATTTTAAAAGAAAAGGAAGATGTGGCCATGGAAAATATTAAAATAATGGATATAATAATATTATCCTTCCATTACATACATAAATTATAGGAAGAAACATGGAGGTAATTATCTTAAGGGTGATAATAAATGTTTTAATTATGGAACGGAAATTTGTCGTGTGGATGAATGTGAAAGTGATGGATTGTAGTTATCTAATGCTGTGAATAAAAATTAATCCCCCCTAGAATGCACCTCCCAGACATCAGTGTTTCAATTTCGTGGAGTTTAACCATTATTCTTACAACTACTCCAATCCAAGGACTAATTTGAATGATAAGGCAAAACAACCTCTAAAGAAAAAAGAAAAAGAGAAATATTATGCTATCACAATTTATTAAGATAAGATATATAATTAATTAATACTTATCTCCCCCTCTATATTTGGTAATTTTATGTTTTATTTTGTACGAATAATCTCGATTAAAATATCATTGTTCATACTTTAGTGATATTTCATGTGAATATCTTACCTTACATGGATTATAGAAAAATAAAATCACATTTTATATTCTATTAGTTTAATAATAGACACTTGTTTCCAATGAAATTATTTATGGTATAAGATAAGATATTATTTAAGGAATAAAGTGTGAATTATATTTTGGAAGGGTTACAAGATTCACCATTTATGGAAAGTTTAGATTAAACATCAGAAGTAGTTTGTGAGAATAAAGTATTATCTCAACATATTTGGATTTACGCATATTGGATAACTTGTGTTAAACTTTTAATTTGATAAAGAAATAAGGAATGATATATCATTCTATTTGTGGATCTCATGATCTGTTAATGCTTCAAGAATGAAAAATTCACATTCATTTATTAGAATAAGAGAGGAAGTGTAAGTTGATCAAGGACAAAAAAGAATGTGAAAATGGTAAAATCATGTAAGTATATATCCTTTTTAAAATTCTTAAACATTATGAAATGATCTTGAAATAAAACTTTGTCATGTTATCATCATTTTTTATGATATTAATGACCTTTTACAAGCCACTTTGGGTTATGGATCTGATTGTTAAATTTATCCTATCCATATTCTCTATCACTCTCCATAAAAACATTATGGTTATATTTCTATTCCATGTCCATATTTTCACTTCCCACCTATGATATCCTCTTTGTAAATCTAGTTATGAGTTACTTTGTGAAACCGTTATGTTTATAACTTTCCTTTTTAAAAGAGAGTTTTAGTATTCAATTTTAAGATGTGGGTTTCTATGAATGGAACTTTAAAGTATTAAACCATTAATAACCCAGACAACTTTTAGGTAATATTTCATTTTAAGGGTGGTAAAATGTACCCCTGAGATTTTTTGAAATATATATTTTTCAATTAATTTAATCTTTTCGATATTTTTCATTTTACACAATACTGAATATATATTTTGTTAAATGAAAACAATATGTTTGGATTGAATTATACACAAAACCATGTAAATAATCTGGTACACAGAATACTTAGATTAGCTTGTGGTATATAAAACACTATGTTGGGATTTTTTTACACAAAACCATGGGTTCTTTTCATAGATTGCATTACACATAAGAATATGTTTTACAAAACAATTTTATATTATTGAAATATTTTTATAATATATAACCTAGATTTTAAATTAGAAGTTATGAATATTATTTACTTACTGATGAAAATATAATTTTCATAATATTAATTTATTTCTTACTAATTAATTACAAATGAAAATATATACCAAATTGATTATAAAGGAAACAATTTAAATTTTATGCTCCCAAAGTCATTTTGTCTTAATAAATTGAATTACTTATAATTAGTGAATCATATTAATCTAATAAAAAATTTATATATTCAATAAAATATTTTTTATATTCATCCAATACATTTTATAGGCATAAGATAAGAACAAACCCAATTTTATTCATAAAACCCTATAATTTTCAAAAGGGTAATTTTATCACCTTATAATGGAGAACCCATTTTAAATATAATTTTTGACACTTTTAGAATTTTTATATGAAAAAATAAACTTCTTATTTGATATTGGGAAATAAAAATTATCCTTTTACATTTTTAGTATTTTTATAATATGTTTCATGTTATGAAGAACAGTGAATACTATTGTATTTTAGTTAAAACAACCATTTCATTTAAATAATTATTAATGTTAAATTATATTTTAAATTTATTGTTTATGTCAAAATAGATCAATTAAACATATATTAATGCAATTTAGTTTATTGGAATAATTTTATATTGGATATAAAAACTTATTGAACTTTTGAATGATTTTACTTAAAAAACATTGCTTTCTCTCTACGTCTGCATGATTAGCGTAAAATTTAATAGTGGCACTTATGAGAATTGAATTTTAAAAATGGATGTAGAAGGTTTGTAATCAGTATTATATTTATATTCTAATAGTATCAAATTAATTTTTTTATCATTAGGAATAGTAACTTTAGCAATTTTTTTATTTACTACAGTAAATTGGGTAAATAGAGTAAAAATTAATAATATAAATATTATAAAATTACCATAACACTAGAACTAATTTTATTGTATTAGCGGGTTCAGTCCAAAATCATAAATGTTCTGAAATTAAAACTTTTTTAAGCCACGTGGATGAGATTAAGGCATTTCTTATATTTTATTTTAAGAAAATTTAATGATGTCAAAATCATATTTTCAATAACTATATCTTTTTTAATATAGGTTTATACAAAAGATAAATTAGACTATAAATAATCATATGAAATCTAAACTATTTTTATTTATCATGGTAATTTATTTTTAATATTTAGTAAATAAATAAATATCTTAAAGGATTATACAACGATGATGTAGTAATTGTTTAATTATTGAAAATATCAAATAAATGATACGAAAAATATTAGAATAAATTTAATTTGATATAATTAATGTAATCCCAGAAATTTATGCATGAATTTGACATATTATTGATAATTTAAATTATTGGGTTCAAAGATATCAATTTTTTATGATATCTTAAAAAATGTAAAGTAATGAATCATGTAAACATTGACATTATTTATATTTTAAAATAAAAAAACTATTAAATGATATAAAATTTATTAAATTCTAATATTCTTCCAGCTAATTATGATATGTAAAAAATTTCATAAATGAATCATTTATTGGAATTTTATCATTTTATTGTAATTATATAAACCTGCAAAATGTAAACTATATGGTACCACATTAAGAGTTGAAAGGGTAAAATAACGGTTAAAATAAAAAAATAAGTTTTAAAAAACAATAAAAAATGTATAATTTTCATTTGATGAGATTATATCTACCCATAACGATGTTATGTTTGAAATAACTAAATTTGGAGAATTTTTTAATATAAAATTATCTTCATATTTTACATGTTTCGTAAAGTGCCCCTCACCTCAATTATAAAAGGAAACATCCTAAATCTTTTCTTCACATCACATTGATCCTTCAATCTCATCCATCCACTATACATTTCCCTTAACGAATTTCCTATCCACAATCTAGAGGTATTAGTATTCCCAAAGCACCATCTATAGATTCCTTTAGAGTATATCTAAAGGAGCCTTTCCGAAGAAAAGGTAATCGTTCTAACTGGCCATTCTATTTTTCTACTCATATATACCTACTCTAAACATATGATATATATCATAAAATAATAAATTCATCATAATAAATATTATTAAATATTATTTTTTTTATAAACACACCATTATATATCCCCTTTCCCATCAAACAAAAAATTAGAGTATCGCTTGTGTGTACGAACGACTTACCGTCTCCACATAGCGATACAATTCATTTTACATCACCATCATTTATGAGTGCTAATTATGATGGGTTTAATTTTTATATGTTATATTTAATATATAATTATAATTATATAATGATAATATCATTTATACCTTTTTCCATCTAATATTTTGAAAAAATGATAATGTCATTTGTGTGTGTGTATGGCTTACCATCTCCACGATGCGATGTGATTCGTTATTCACATATATTAGACATGGATGGTAATAAGGATGATTTTTATGAATATATATGTTATATATGACATAGAAATTAATTTTCATCAATAATATGTCTTATAATTTCCTTTATTTTAACTCGATAGGAAAATGAAAACAATGTTCATGCATACATATGTCCTACAGTTTCCTTGAACGATGTAATTTATTCTATATCTATAAATATTATGAATCACCAAGAATAAATATATTTTAAATATTTTTATTTTATTTATATCATTATTATCATTATGGTGATGATTAAATCATGATCTATACAATAGGGCCAAGGATTAAAAGTCAAAACATGAATGAAGAAGTGATTATTACCTGAGACATAACATTAAAATGGAATTGGTAATGAGGGAGTAATATAAAGCCATAAGTAAATAATATATGGTATTAAATATATTAATATGGTCATTTGTTATATATATAATAAACATATATTTATTATATAGTAGGTTTTAATGTGTGGGAAGGAAATCAAAACTTAAGGTAAGAGACTTTCATCTAACTTTTTATTTTTCTGAGATACATGCCATATTCACCACTCACTTGTCTTATGTGGTGTATATACTGACCTATGACATGTTATATAATTAATTTAGTTTATTTAATTAGATTAAAATATTTAACTACTGTTATTATTTCATTTGTTTTATAATTATAAAGTTTCTCAAGTAATAAGGAATTTATGTCCCACCTTTATTTCTTTGGGACATATGCAATATAAATTAATTATTTCTTCTATGTGGTGTATATATTATCCATGAATGTATTTTATGAGCCTTTTATATAATATTATAGTATATTTATATCTGTATAATTTTCTTTATTTCATGGGTTATATGGTTCTACTGATATTAAAATGGTGAGTATTTAGTTCAAAATCTCATTAATATTTCAGATTGTTTCATTTTAAATATCTATTGAGGAATATTTATCTTCAAAATCCTTATTTTCTAAAGATTTTTACAAAAAATATTCTTACCATTATCCTATGAATATTTAAAGTTATTTTTAACTAGGTCTTACTTTATACTAAATTTCTTAAAATGAATATTTTTTGTCATTTTCTGAATGATAATCTTTTTGACTTTTTCTGAAAATGTACGAGAATAATTTTTTATAAATTAAATGGTATGAATATATTTCTGTATATTCACGATTCATTAATGACATGAATATTCCCTTGAAATCTTAAAAGTTTATTTTCAAATAATTTTTTTTTAAAAAAATTTCATTAAATTTTTATGAAAATAAAACATTTTCAAAGAAAGGATATTTTTCATCCATAATTATTTACAATTCATATATAACACCCTAATATTTCATAGTATGTTATTTATTCAATGTAATGCAATAACTTTCACTACGCGCAACACTGATTTCAAGTGCATCACGACTTACCAAACTAGCTGTTCAAAAGTGGTTATGAATAATATTAACTGAATTTTGAACATTATATAATCTTTATAATTTTAGAATCTATATTATGAGTTTCTTAGGCATAATGTAACAACAAATTCATTTTTTTCAGATAAAAAAGAATTATTTTTCAAATAATGCAATCTTACCACCTTTTAATGGAGAACCCTTTTTAAATCCTATATTTGAAAGTTTTATATATTAAATTTGACAAAATAAACATCTTATTCAGAATAGGGACATAAGAATTTAGTTTCAATAATTTTTTGGTGTTTTTATGATAACTTTCATATGTGGGTGAATAGTGAAAAATATTATATTTTAACTGAAAATAACTTTTTTAATCAAAATAATTTTTAGTGTTGAATTATAAATTTTAATTTTTTGGAAGTATAAATAGATTATATTTTTACCCTTTAATCCAATGTTGTTCATTGTAATTAATTTCACATTGAAATTATACATAAACAAGTGTCAATCTTTTGACAGTTATTATTTCTTTAAAACACACTATTTGTTTTGACAACGAGAAATAATTTTAAATTAATTAATACAAATTTTATGTGTTTAATTTGGTAAAATAGACATAATTTTTGGATTCATAATATTAAAATTAGATTAGGGTGAATTTTTGGTATTTTTCCGAAAACTTTCAATTTTTGATGAATAGTGAAATCACTGAGTTATTGGTTAAAACTGACTTTTTATTTAATTAATTATTTATTTTATTTAAATTTATTTTAGGTAAAATTAGATACATAATACCTAAATAAGTTCAATTTAATTCTTTGGAGTCAGTTTATAATGATTTTAGATATATAAAATTTTTCTTGAACTTTTCCCCGTCTTTTACCCATCTCCAAGGAGAATTTGCAAATTCACATAAAACATAATTTAACCGCTTCTGTGAGTGGATTTTCGAAAATCTGAGAGACACGTTTAATATCAAGGAGAATAATGTGGTTCAATAAGATAAAAATATTTTTTTGGTGAATAGTAACTTTTGACTTTTATTTACTGCGGTTAAAGGTAAATAGGGTAATTCAAGATAAAAAGTTTATTATAATAATACAAAATTACCTTAACACTTGTCCTAACCTTATTGTATGAGTCATGGCCGACCATGGGAATCCTTGGGTCGATTTTGGGTCCCCATGGTGCCATTTGAGAGTGATAATCACTCTTTAGATTAATTAATTTAAACTAAAGACAAAAATGACACAACTAAATATCTTTTAGTAAATTTATTTTTACATGAGGTAATATAAGTTATAGTTTCGACTATAAATATTTATTGGAAGTATAAAAAGATTTCCTACATCATGGTATTTTGTTTTATAATTTTTAGACATCAAATAAATTAGTTTATTTATGACATAATGATGATTCAGTAATTACCATATTAATGAAATATTAAAATAATTGATATTATAAATACCAAATAAATATAATTTGAGACATTTAATGAATTCCACAAATTTTATTGATTAATATGACATGTTATGATTGATTAAATAAATTTGGCTAGAATTAATAAAGTTATTAAGATTTAACAAAAAAATCAATTATTGAATAGTGTCAAAATTGACATAAATGAGTTTTTAAAACAAATATTATATTATTAATTGATATTCTATTCTTAAATTTATAAGTTTCGGCCAAAGGAATTATATCATGATATTTGTATCATAAATGGTCCACTTGGGGGTCTCATGGATGTTTATAGTATGTTTATTAACCAAATAACATAAAAATACAAAAAGACATGGTAAATGTCAAACTAATTAACAAAGAGTTAAAACTAAAAGACAAGGTTAATATAATAACCCAAACCTGTATAAAATATATTGGTTGAAAGGATTTTGATCCATACCCTCCTTAGACTTTGAATAATTTACTTTTAATCCATTATAAACCGAATATGAATTTATTATAAATTAATACTTTAACTTTTTCCTAAAGAGCCCCTCCTCCCCGTTATAAAAGGGCGCCACCTATAACCAACTCCTCACACCTATCAAGCCTTTTGGATCGTCTAAAATCTACCCAATTAAGCTCCCTACATCCCCCTCCTCCTCCTAGAAGCATTACCTTAGGCATAAGGCACTTCAAGAGTCCTTTTTGGTTCAAACCAAAGGGAGTTACCCAAATTAAAGGTAACAATTTCTCTTAGCTTCTTTTCTTTTATTTTACTTATCCAACCCCTAAACTCTTCTTATTATTTTCTTTTGTAAAAAAACCAGTATAATCAATATAATAGGAAATTTTTATGATAATTATTAGAACAACACTTACACACACCTCCATCTAATGGTTGAAGAATATAATGTTTTTGTGGATGGCAACCAAACGCCTCACGAAACGATGATTGTTTAATTATATCCTACCACCTATCATGGTGTCCATTATGATGGAAATATAATTTAATATGATATTAATGATATTTATTTTATATATAAGCTTCTTTAATTCCATTTTATAGTATACCATTATTCATTTCATGTTGTATATATATACAATAATTTCATTTGAGAAAGTGCGGACTACCGCCCCTTCAAAGTGATATGACTTGTTCATACCATACATGGAACGTATAAAGGAAGGTGTTAATGAAATTAAGTAACACATATAAGATATTATATTATACTGGAATAATAATATACCTATGTATCAATTTTTTTTGATTCCTATTAAAATGAAAAATTAAATGGAAGTAGCATTCGTGCGTACTTACGGACTACCGTCTCCACGAACGCGATGAGATTCATTCCCCTTCGTATCCATTCAAGTATAATTCTCATTTAATAATTAAAAATAATGTTTAAGGAATTGATATCATTCTGGATATGAATAAGATACAACCTATCCCTAACAAACACATCTTATGTAACAAAACATATAAAATAAAACGAGTAAGTTAACACAAGAAACGACGATAATACTAAAATATTATTAACAAGGAAATATTAAAAGATAATATATGATATCATATTTAAGTATAGTATTCTTGTATAACTTAATAAAAATTATTTAACTATTATACATGAGGTTAACCTACCCTCAACCAAGGAAAATTACAAGGTAAGGGGTTTTCATCTCACTCCTTATTCCCGTGAGATTCATGCCATATTGACATTATTACCTTTTGTGTGGTGTATGTACTGCCCATAATTCTATTATTTGTGTAATACATTTTAATTTATGTGTATTTTCATATTCATTGTATAATAAATCTTTAATGGGTTGTATGTTTCGTAAGTTACCAAATTTGTAAGGGTTAATTTCACAATCTCTTTATTATTCGAGGTTGTTTTTACGTAAGTATCTACTGGGACATATTTATTATCCACGTCCATGTTTTATGAAAGAGTTTTCAAAGGGATTATTTTAAGGCACTTTATTTTACTAAAACATCATTTCAAATTTTTTAAATATTTATTCTTCTAAATCGTTCTCATTAATGTCGATGTCTCCAAAATGGTTTTTAAGGATTTATTTTTATGGACATGAATGTTTTTAAAATGTTAATTCCTTTCAAAAGTTTCAAAGTGGTATGAGACACTTTTATTAAAAAATGTCTTTAAATGACTTCTTTTCTAAATTGTGTGACTTTTAAATGTTTTCATGAAAAAGGGGTATTTCTCTCAAAGAGTTTTACAAATCATTTTCATCTATTTCAAAATTATTTAATGGATTTTAAACTTGTTTTGGAGTTGATTTATCATGATACAAATCATCCATATTGCGTTGAAGGTTTTGTTATATGCTTGACTGTGGATGTGTTATTTATATACCATTCATGGTTTATGGGTAAAGTATTGAAATTTCGTATGCTATTTTTAATACGAATGTTTATGTTATGTTTAGACCTTTTTATATGAGGAATGCATTGGACTTAATAAGTGACGGGTGGAGCCCGCTATAGATCCTCGATGAATCGGTAGGTCTCATGAGAAAAACTAGTTTCTTAGCACAAGGACTTGACAAAATCTTATTTGTAGTCTTGGCACGAGGCCTTGACTATGTGGTTATGATAGTCTGGAATTATGCATTCCATCATTATGAAAGTGGGTAGTAATATTGCATGTGATTATTAGACTAGAAGAATATCCATGTGAGTAATTAAATGGAATTGTTTTGATTTCTATTTTCCATATTATGATGAATTTTATGATAAAAAGGATTTTGTTTTAGTTTTATACATTTCCTTAAATGTTTATGCTTATTTTTGAAAGTTTCTACTGTATGGATTACCCTTACTAAGCGTTTGAGCTCACCCATTTCTATGTTTTATTTTCCCAGGATGTGAAGAAGTGTATTGTGATTGATATTAAGGGTTAATCCAAGGTAATAATGGCATTAATAAAGGGTTATTTATGTTGTTTTGTATGTTATAAAGTGTAATGTAACATTCATGTATGTAATATATTTTCCAAGATTGCTAAACTGATCAGTCCTTTGGGACTTGATTCCTTGTAATCATGCCAATGAATTAAAATAATGCACCGACTCTAGGTAACTGGGGTCAGGGCGTTACATCATATCTCAAAGTTTACTTATGTTTTAATGTGCATATTTTTCAAGGTTAATATCTCTATTATTCTTATGGTTGTTTTAATTTTATGATGGAATGGTATTTCTAAATAACATTTATTTCCATGGGTTATGTTATGATTGAATGATGTTTATGAAACCCATTTCTTTTAATGGGTTCTGATATGATGAATCAATTATGTTATTCCAAAACATAAATATATATATTTCATTATGTTATAGGTGGGATATAAATATCCCTTAAATTCATTAGGTAATGATAAAGGTATTATTATCACAATGGGTACACAGTAGGGAACCCCAATACCAAAACCAGAGGGTTCCTGGTAGGGCATCCCAAGCCCAAAATAATAGGGTACATGGAAGTGAATCCCAATCCCAAAGCAAGAACATGGTTGGTTATCCAAAGTATAACAAATTAAAAATGTCTTGTAAGGAATCCTTGACATACTGTTTTTTATATGATTATGTGAATGTCAAATTACATGAATTATTCCTCTGTAATTCTTTCGCAACTTATGCTCTTTTTTCCCTTATGATTCATGTCTTATGAACTGCAAATCATTATGACATGATTCAATGTTTATGATAATTGATATGTTGGGTATGATCTTATAGTGATGATGATCACTCTCTCATACCCTTATGTTCATGATATTTTTATGCATTTCCTCTATTTAACCTTATTAAGCATTTGAGGTCACCCCTTTCTTATGTTTCCCTTCCCAAGGTTATAAAGTAAATTTTTTCTGTAGAATTACTAAGGGGGAAGAACTTTGTGGGAAACATTGAAGATATTTCACTGATTTATAAGATTTTTATTCCATGTTTCCAATGGAACTAAACTAATATGGTCTTTGGGAATTTTTTTTACTATTTTTTATATTCTGAAAAATTGATGTAATATCTATGTACATCAAACCTAAATTGTTATATTATGACTTTTTTTCATTACTTTGCCTTTATAAAATGTGTTATAAGTATTTATTATTCCATGATTCATATTTTATATACTTTTTATAGCTAAATATTTTATAAGTTGATCCATGTACCTTTGACGAAAATGTATAAGTCCTCCATGCCATAACATATTATCCCCCTTTAATATCAAAAAACAAAAAACATAAACATCAGTAATTTAAAATAACGTCCCATTGGATTGATTTCTTATCAAAAAGATAATTACATCATTAAAATATTTATACATCTATTCATCCAATAGATCATCTAATTCTCATTATATCATAATTTATATACACTCAATAAATTTTGATGAAACCCATAAATAAAGTAAACATTACAAGATTCAAGATTCCTCTCCGTAATTTTGGAACTTCAAACACCTTTGGCATTTATTGATCTGTCATTTAAAAAAGAGGAAGATTCTCCATCTTAAATTTTTATATATTTCAATTTTTTTATTATAGATTATATCTGATGATCTTATACTATCATGTATCCAGGGATTTCACCTTTTATTACATTTTATGACTCCTCAAATGTTAATGAATTTTCATGACTACTCCACCAATTGATATATTTGGAGTTATAATTCATCCTTAAATGTTATGGTAAAATAGTGGGACACTTTTGGGTGATATTTCTATATTTTTCACATATCTGAGAATAATTTTTAATATAATTAAAATAATTATACAATTTTACCTTCTATTTTTTATGTTGTCTCAACTAGCCTCTTGAAACTTTATATTGAATACCCCATTGATTCATAACCTCTATTGATTTTAGGTGGTTTAAAATTATACAATCAAATGAAAGATTTATTCCCATAAACTACACAAAATCAACATCTTCATTTAAAGAGAATTCTTCTTTTTGGGGAATAATATTCATCAAACAAAGATCCCTTGTATTCATTATGATTTAAAATCCACAAATTTCTTTCAAATTCCACATATTTATGATAATCTTACTTTTCTTTGGATTTTCCCCTCAAATTAAACTTATCTCTCATATTCTTATATAATTCATTATTTTAGGGGTTTTCAACATCACCGCTTGTATACATAATGGGTGTTTTCTCCTTTCTAGGTGAGATATAAACCGACTTCCCCACTTTCCTACTACTACCACATTTTAAATTAAGGGATATAGTATACAACACAATAGTTTGTGGTACTATAATACAATCAAATAGTTTCTTAGAGACATCAATTTCACGTGTTTTATAGTTCACTCTATGAATAGTAACCAGATCAGACTACCATATAACCTCAGCCACACCTCCCTAAATGTGTGATGCTACTAACTAGTAGTAGGGCATAAGGAGGTATCATGGGGACATTATACCCACTATATGAGAGTTAAAAATCATAAATAAACAACGAATCCGTATCCATCAATAATAAGAATCCATAAAAGTACATTGTACTAATGAAAAAAATGAGAATGATCAATAATAAATGATGTTGAAGAATAGTATCATACAATAAGACCGGAGGCCCACTGGGATGATCACATGAATATGGAACAAAAGAAAAAAAAAGGTATATACTATAGCTCCAAAAGAAGAATCATCCCAATCTATATGTACTCATCCAAGATATCCCACTTGATCAACAATGGGACTCAAACCAACCTATGCATGAATGCAAGTGAGAGTCCTCTTAGGTACCCACGTTCCAAGCCACCCAAATAGGGTGTGAGAGAAAAATCAGTAGGAAATCACCAATAGTATCCCTAAAATAACCATTTTATATAACGTTTCTGAAAAAAATATCTTAGTAAATATTTCCAAAATAGCCATTTAAATAATTTAAAACTAAATTTATAAAATAACATCGAACCCAGGGTCTGGATTCCCCCTGCGAATGGTACATACTTACTTAGGCCAATGACAAGGTGTCTCTATAAGCATCATGGTGACTATGAAAACCCAACACTAGTAGAGGGTAATATACCCATCCTTGGACAAACCATCAAAACATTGGGTAAAATACCCACTCCTCGAGCCCTAGTGTCCACCCGAGGTCCAGATTGACCTCAGTTTTAACTATAAACCAGAATACACCTAAGGCCATGTTTACCTCAAGTTTAACCATCAACCAGTTCTCACTTGGGGGATGTGTTCACCCCTATTTTAACCACCAAATAGTGTTCTCATAGTGCTCATGGTCACCCTTGGATTAACTATCAATAATCATCCACCTAGGGACAATGTTCACACTATATTTAACCATAAACCAAAAAATTAATGAAAACAGGGCATAAGGGGTCATTTAATGACCCATTCTAAAACAATTCTGATCCCTTAATCCAAAACCATTTACAATTACAATTTATAATTCTTGAAAAAATAAAAAACAATAAAAGGGATGAATCCATTTACCAATTTCATTACCAAAACGAAAAATATCAAATAACATTGTTTCCCATTTTTAAAAAAAAAGTATCACCATTTCATAAGGATATTTCCACTTCCATATTTTCAACATTTCCAATTTCACATTACACATTAAATAACATATCATTTAAAATAAAACAAACCCATTGGGTGTTTTTTTCTGAAAAAACTATTTAAAATTGACATCTAATTAACTAACTTCACTTTACAATTCTAAAATATTTTTAGGTTAGTATTTCCTACCTTAAAAATGCTAAGTCCTCAAATAAACATTTAATTTTTGCCCTCTAATTGGGTCTGAAACCAAGGTCAATCCAACTAAAAAATATTGGTGATTTTGAAATTCCATTTCATAATCACATATTCACATCATAATTCTATTTTAATTAAATTTATAAATACATACTCATTCAAAAAGGGTAATCCATTGATAAAAAATTTAATTAAAACAAAATAAATTTAGGAAAGTCCTATACAACTACATAATAAACCCCCAAAAAGTAAATATTGTGGGTTACATTAAAGGGACCATCGACTTCAATTGGATTTTTCCTAACTTATTTTCAATTTTTGATAGAAGTTGAAATGTCATATCCATGCCTGTTCATCATCATTATTTCTGTAACATTCCATCATGGTCACATATTGGGATAATGATTCGCTTTTCATGCTTTATATTTATAATTTATAAAGGTGGGTAGCTTCCATCAACATGGTTGTTAATTTCAGTTCCTTATGGAAATAGTATGATGGTATGTCGGTTCTTCCTTTTATAGATTCTACCTTGGAGCTCATTTACAAGTCTAGGTCTCCCTAAAAGATTTATTCAATCTTGGGAATGTCTAGGAATCTCTAGATTTTGGGCATGTTGTAAACCTATAAATCCATACACATTTAAAATTCAAAGGAATCTCATGTATGAGGTATATTAGGAATGGAACCCAAGTAATCATGATTCATCCATAGGGTATTTGATGCTAGGGGTGTGAGTTTTATAAGGTTTATTACCCTAGGAATCCCACGGTTATTGTATAGGGTAAATATTTTTTATTAGATCATAGGTTTAATGTCTTTTGGGTATAGTTAGGTCACCGGTTTAATGGGTTGTGAAAATGATCTTTTAGTGTGTTCCCATGTGGGGTATGATCACACTTGGGAGTTTTGTTAAATTTTCCCTCAAAGGGGGAGATGATCACACTTGGGATTTGGTTAACTATGTCCCTAAAAGGGAATATTTCACACTTGATGGTTTGGTAAATTGTTCCCTATGAGGTAATATTTCACACTTGGGGTTTTGGTTAAGTATGTCATGAGAAGAGACAACCTCACACTTGGGGGTTTGATTGTAATTTTAGGGGCACCATGAGTGAACCTCATTGAGGTATCCCGCATTTTTTGAGATGTAGAGATTGAATCTAATGTTGGTTTCTTTCATTCCCTATTAGTATATAGATATCATAACCCACATAGTTTAATGATGCAGTTTACGTACATATGTTTGGATAGATCCATGTAGTTTAATGTATTGCATTAAGGATTCTCGGGCCATGGAAGAAGTGTTAATGAGGGTTGGTGTGGGTATTACAAATGGACCCTTCCTAAAGTAGGAGGATCATATCATGTTAAGGGATAAGGTTTCCTCTCAGGATTATTGTACATGGGGAATCATGTGTTCATCACATAGGGTAAGGCTATAGTTTAACGTCATGTTCTAAGGATTTTGGCATACAGTTTAACATTTTTCATCTAGGATCTTGGATTATATAGATTTATATCATTCGAAACCAAAAATTTAGGGATATACATCGAGGAAGAAAATTTCTTTGTAGAAGATGATTATATGGAATAAGACCTCTATACTAGGAATGTTTGGTAGTTTCCAATGATTATTCGACCCTCGGTGCTTACGTGTCTACTACTCATACAACAATGGGAAAGGCATTGTGTAAACATTTCCATGGTGGAGTGGCAATCAAGGGTCCCAAGGTTATGTTGTCTATACTTAGGATAAAAATGAATTACCTTTTCAATTATTAGGATCAAAAGGAAAATAAATAGTATATCTGATACTGGAATC
Source organism: Viscum album (assembly GCA_963277665.1). Lineage (NCBI taxonomy): Eukaryota > Viridiplantae > Streptophyta > Magnoliopsida > Santalales > Viscaceae > Viscum > Viscum album. The sequence goes on along the minus strand of OY728134.1, from coordinate 593,838,729 downwards.
ATAGGGGGTGGACATGAGGGATATTGATACCAGCCATGTGAGAATTTGAGGTGTGTATGAATCAGTTCGAATAGGTATAGGGAACCAAGGAACTCAACTTGAGAACAAATCTGTTTATATGAAGTAGGAAACATGTTATATTTAGAAATTTTTTTGCATGAAACTCTATAGTTCTATGTGAAAATGGTGTTGAGTGAGTCATGGGCTCTATCATAATTCCACTACATAAATACTTGAGGTATAGTCATTCATAACATCATAGGTTTCTCACATGTTATGGTTACACGATATAGGATTCTCTTCCAAAAACCCAACTAAACATAAGTGATGTTGTGTGGGGAACTCTCAATTACAATCCAATACATGTTAGGGCCCTAGGATGTCGGTCACACAAGTCCTCTACCTTTTGGAATCCATATATGTTTAGAGTTTTGTAATGTTGTAGAAGAGGGGTTTCCATGGGGGACAGTCGACACATCGTCTTACTAATATTTTTCTCAAAAGTGGGGAGGTGAGGTTATAATTATAGTCAAAGTGGATGGAAATATGTGTGCACCCCAAAATAGATTGTGTAACTAGATTTTATTCTTCCCATGCCTTTTTCACTAGGCTGTGATTGTACAAGTGGACAGTTTAACATCACCTTTATCACTCAAAAGTCTTTACATGACATCAATAGGATTTCATGAAAATTTATATTGTTTAATTAAATTTGTTTTTCCAAAGTTTTTTGCCTCTTAAAGAAATATGTAAATTTGATCTTTAGCATAACCTTTCACGCGAAAGTGGGTTTCAGTGTGATACGAATTTTTTGTGCAAGTAATTACAATTGTAAACCGTTGTATTATTGGTTTTGTAATGGAACTTCAGTTAGGATGTGACCTTTCTATTATGTGAAACTAACATATCGAGGAATGAGACATGTTTATAGCACTAAAAAATCCCCCCCCCCCTTAGACTTGTAGCTATAATATAATTAGATGTTAAGGATTTTAGAGAAAACTAAGAAGTATATAGTGGATTTCTATTATTTCGTGTACCTCTCTTACCAAATCATGCAACCCTATTATCTGATCATGCACGCATGAAGTCACATGCCTATAATTTGGGTGAGGGGTCCATGGTATGGTCACCTAAGTTCTATTAGCAACAATAAATCCCTAATTCACTAGACTATAAACACTGTGTGAACTCTCGATCTTTATTATGTGATGTTCGCACAACCCCCTCTTACAAAATTGACTTGCATGATCAACACATCATTTTTTATGAATTAATACGAAGATGAATGATCCAATTCAATTTTTATGAACAATGGAAACTTTTAGAGACCAATAATTTTTAGTTTCACCAAACATCCTAAAAATGACCAACCCTACTGACCAAGCCACTATCACTGCTACCGCCACTACCCAAAGGGTGGAAATGGCTGAGAATCCTAAAATCCCTCATTCGGGAAGATTTATTTAGAACATTAAGTGACTAATATTACTAATATAGGATCATATGGGATAATGGTCTTTCCCAAATATACCCATGTTTTTAGGGTTAAGCTATCACTTGTAGTTTAGATTAGGTTGTCGAATCATCAGAGACCTAAGAAGTAACATACAGACACGTACATTCTATGGATTATTTTGGCTATAAAGTGGAAAACATATATTTATTTTAGTTTTGTTTAAGTTAATACTAAAAGACTTAAGTAAATTCAATGTTAAATAACGAGTTTATCTTGGGTTATCACTTAGGGTAGATTAGATGCATTCCTTTTTCAACTATTTAAATTTCTTATATTTATGATGATTTCATTTAAGAAGATCAAAAATAATCATCACTTTCTAGTTTAATGCCTACACAGCCTAATATTAATCACCTATACCCTTGAAGGATCATTTTTTTAGAACTCCAAGGTAAAGCTTCGTATTATCACTTGAAGTGTGTGGCCTTAAATTCAACAACGATGAAGGATTTTAAATACAATAAAAAAATTATCAATTAAAAGAAGTGATTATATATTAATAAACTGAGAAATAATATCCAATATAGCACCTTTTTACAACCCATAAGTGGGTTAGACCTCCATTGATTCTATGGTTTCAATGGAAACGAGAAGTAGACTCATGAGGGAGGAAATGGGGAAGTTAAAAAATGACAATGAAATATAGATTACTCCACCATTGTGTGATAATTTCATAGGATTTGATGTGAATAAATTCACAACATGTGATAGCAGTATCAATGTGATTTGAATATGAACAGAATAATTGGATAAGAAAACCCATTATTAAGAAACTAATATGAATTAGAACAAATTACATGTGAAAGACAAACTTGAGACAAAAAAACACAGCATAACATTATGATAAATGAAAGAACAAAATATCCTTAAATCCTCCAACACCACTACCTTAAATAGGTATTTTGGGATCCTTGGGTCGAGCCTCTAATATTGATATTCATCCCACTTTAGTATGGTTGTCTTAGGGTGTTGGAAAACTTGTGGAACTTAGACTTTTCAACTCTTGACCTGAAGTGGAAGACAACTTGCATCCACCAAACAGATTCGTCCAAATGACATTATAGATAGACGAATTAGAGTAGGCCATAGAAAAAGAAAATGTATCCCCATATGTATCCTGATCTCCTGTAAAATTTCATCCCAAATGGAATTTTTTTGTGAGATATTATTGAAATGGTGGGATGTTTTTCTAGGCCACAGAATCTGTCCCAGAATTTTATCTCCAACTTGGGCTTCCTGGAACTCCATTAAAACATCTGAATTTTCTCTTTTAACTATTTTAAGAAATGTTCACAATGATTTCATCTCTCTTCAGTTAAATTTTTAGAATAAATGGGCTTGGAACCTTGCCGTTACAACCTATTTATTGGGCTTTTATCCAGTTTACTTTTCCCATAATGTGTTGCCATGAAAGCCCATTTTGGTGGTCTTCCAGTGTAAATATTCAAGTAATACAAAAAATGAATTGTTTCCAATGTAATGAAAAATATTAAAATGAAATATGAAAATAAAATCAAGACCATTTGGTATTTTATATGGTGTTAAAAAATGTACCATGTAATTGTACATTTTATGAAGGACTTAAAATCATATTGTGAAATGATGTTCAAACTGTAAAATCCACTAAAATGGTGTTTATGAATAATAAATCACTTTAATATTATATATTGTAACATTGACTATTATCATCATTCAGTGGATAATCACACCCCCAACTTCAGTTTTTCAAGTCCTGAGAAAAGTGTATCTCAAAAACATAAAATTCGAATTCCCTTTTCTAATTTTTTTTTAATACGCATTGATCACCAAGAAACATTATACCAAAAAATCATGAAACCCTCAAAATATTTTAATATAAGATTTTTTCATAAGAATATTTCAATCCTAAGCCCATTCCTTTTTTCAAATTCATTATCATATGTCATTCAATATCAATTAAGCGTGATGATGTGTTTTGCATAGTAATAGACATGGGGTTCATCATTATTCAAGGGGGGAATGATGGAAGTGCTAGGTGGAATCACATTTCTATATTAATATGAGTATTCAAAAAAAATTGTATATTGTTTTGGTTTTTTTAATTTTCCATGGTAATTGAAATTGCACTCAATATAGTTAACCCATTTAGAAAGACTTTGTTGATGACTACTTGGCTCAAAGAACTTAGGGAACCAAGTAAAGCCCACATACTCGGGAATCATCTCGAGTTAAATCAGTAAAAAAAGTCAAATTAACACAAATATAGAAAAAATTACTAACTATAGGCCAGACAACTATGGATTCATGATCCCCATGTGCCTAAATCCACACATTAGTTCATTTCATTTCTCAACAAACAAATTTATTGTTTTATTTTATTTTAATTGTTTTTGATTTTTTTTGAATACTCATATTAAAAATAAAATTATCACTAAACCTATGCTATTTCCCCATGAACTAAAAATAATACCCCATTATCGAAAGGACATGCACTGTGATATTTTTAAATTTGGATGAAAATATAAAGGATGAACTATCACATTAGACATCCACGGTTTCCAAAATCTTTGATCATGAAATTATATATGGATTGAAATCAGAATCAAGGAATACTAAATTATTTGATATTCAGTTTCAATTTTTTTAATGTGTATTATTGTGTTCAAGCTTAAAGAACGTTTTCTTTCCACACATTCTTTTATGCACACAGTATTTAAAGAAAATAAATTTTATAAGGGGTAGAGGTAGAGGAGAGGAGTTCTAAAAGGAATTTGAAATAATAAACATGGAACAAAGCCACTTGGTGGTTGAAGTTTATGTTCTTGATTCTTCAATTTAGTCCTTTGATATCCATGTCACTTGCAGAGTTCCCTAGTAGAAAAACTAAATACAAACAAACAAACAAAAAAACAATATATATATATATATATAATAATAATAATAAAGTAAAATATAGGTATATATACAAAAATTGTAGAATAAAGAAGCATTATAAGTCATATGTCGGTGGTAAGCACGTGCCCATATCTCCCTTCAGTCCTGAGTTTGAGTCTCTGTTGATTCACTAGTTATGATGGGGTTTTCCCCATGAACTATGATGTGTCTTTTTATATATATACATTTTAATTATTATTATTATATTTTTTTTATTTGAACCTAAAAACCCATAAAAATAACATAAAATAAACTGAAGATGCATTGTCTTCTTTTTAAATTTCTGGGTAATGTATTACTTAGGGATCACACCATGTGACAGAGATGAATACAATGCTCCCCTTTTATTCCCTTCCATACTCATAATAGAAGAAAAGGTCAATAGTATAAGGTACTATCATATTTTGAGTTGATTGATTAAGTAATTTTTTAAAATATCAAAATGATTCATTAATCCTATTTTAAAATAAAGATGATTCACAAAGATGAAAACCATGGGTTGCCTCCCATGTAACACTTTTATTTAACGTCTCTAGCTCTACTAAGAACCTTAATTGATTAAGTATTTTCCTCATAGAAGGATGGTTCACACAAGTCTCCATTAAATTTCTATTTTTGGAATGGTGCAATGAATGGTTTTACTCTATGACCATTAACATTAAAGGTTTTACCATTGGTAGGATCTTGAATTTCTACAGCCCCATAGGGGTATACCTTATACCCTATGTATGAACCCGACCATTCGGACCTCAACGTTCTTGGGTATAAATGAATTTTTGAACTATAAAAGATAACAGGTTTTCCCATTATAATGTCTTTGTTTTAAAGATTTCTAGATTGGTAGGCTTGTACTTTAGCATTATTGATCCTTGAATTTTCATAAGCCTCAATCCTAAGTTCCTCTAGTTCCTTGATATCTACCATTCATTTTGTTTCATCTAATGAGAGGTCATAATTCATTTTCTTAATTTCCCAAAAGGCCTTATGTTCAATCCTTAATGGAAAATGGAATGCTTTTCCATAAAACAACCTATATGGGGACATTCTTAAAATGGTTTTGAATGTGGTTTGATAGGCCCAAAGAGCATCTAAGAATTTTTCTGACCAATCTTTCCTAAATGGATTCACATTTTTCTCAATAATTTGTTAGATTTCTTTATTGGCTAACTCGGCTTGACCATTTTTTTGGGTGGTAAGCAGTGGACATTTTTTGAGAAATTCCAAACTTGTCCATGAGTTCTGAGAATGGATTTTTGGAAAAATGAGTTCCACGATCACTAACGATAGCCATAGGAATTCAAAATCTAAAGAGGATGTTTTCTTTGAGAAATCTAATGATAGTTTTATGATCATTGGATTTTTTAGGAATGGTATCAACCCATTTCGATACATAATAAACAGATAAAAGAATGTACAGATATCCCCTAGAGTTTGGGAAGGGACCCATGAAATTGATTCCCCAACAATTGAAGATTTAAATCACTAAGATGGGAGTGAGTGGCATTTGGATCCTTTTTGTGATGGGCCCAACTTTTTGACACCAGGGAAAAATTTGACAAAATGTGTAGGAGTCTCTTGAGAGGGTGGTCCAGAATAGAACATACTGAAGAACATTAGAAGAAGTTTTCTTAGTGGAAAAGTGACCTCCCCACACCAAACTATGATAGAATTTAAGGAGTGACCCATGTTTAGATTCTAGGACACACCTATTAATGACATAGTCAAGGCAGAACTTATAGAGGTATGGATCATCAAAAACATAATTCCTGACATCAAAATGGAATTTCCTTATATCTAGAGACCATAATGATTTTATAATGACTCATGTAACTAAGAAGTTGGCTATGTCAGCATACCAAGGACAGTCATTCAAAGAATATAGGTTTTCATCATGGACTGAATCAGACACATAAAGGTGAGATAACTTTTCATTAAATTATATCCTAGAGAGATGGTTAACTAAAACATTTTCAACACCTTTTTTTCCTTGATTGTGAGATCATATTTTTGTAAGAGAGGACCCACATAATCAGTCTAGCTTTAGAAACTTGTTTCTGGAAGAGGTATTTTAGTGCCAAATGGTCAGTGAACATAGTGTTGGGGAATCCTAAGAGGTATTATCTAATGAAAAATACAATAATAAGTAACTCCTTCTCAATAATGGTGTAGTTTATTTGTGCATCATTTAAATATTTTCTTTTATAAGCAATAACACATGGAGATTTATTGTACCGTTTTCCTAAGACTTCTCCTCCAGTGAAGTCACTAGCATTACAAATGTCCTCAAAATGAAGTTTCCAATTTGGATATTTCATGATAGGTGGAGAGATAAGATCTAAGTTGAGTGCAGATAATTATTCCTCAAAGCCTTTTGTCTATAAAAATAGATCATCTATCACTAATAGAGCACAAATTGGTTGCAAAATAAAGTCAAAATTCTTAATTAACATTCTATATAAACCATCATGTCCCAAGAAGGACCTCACTTCCTTAATAGTTTTAGGAGAGGGAAAGTGATGAATGATATCGGCCTTAGCTTTATCAACTTCAATCCCTCTACCAGATACCAGATGTCCTAGAACTAGTCCCTCTTTATCCCTCAAATAGATTTTTTCCCAGTTTTGGACCAAATTCTTTTCTTCACATCTCGACAAGACTATATCCATATTCTTCAAACATCCCTCAAATGTATCTCTGAACACTGATAAGTAATCCATGAATACCTCTAAAAAATCCCCTACCATGTCTGATAATATTCCCATCATGCACCACTGGAAGTTTCCTGGGGCATTGCATAACCTGAAGGGAATGAGTTTAAATGAAAAGGTGTTGAATGGAAAGGGGAATGTTGTCTTCCATTTATCCTCTAGGGAGACCTCAATTAGATTGTACCCCGAGTACCCATATAATAAATAATAGAAGCCATAAAATGAAACTCTCTCAAAAACTTGGTCAATGAATGGTTAGTATAAATGGTCATTCTTGGAAAATTATTTTAGCTTTTTATAGTCAATTCAGATTCTACCGCCAATAATCACCCTAGTTGGAAGAATATATACATACTTATTGGTTATCTCTATGATTCCGGCCTTCTTTGGAACCACTTGGATTGGGCTGACCCACTCACTCTCAGCTATGTGATATATGATACCAGCATTTTATAATTGAAAAAGTTCTTTTCTCACTACTTCCATGAGATTATGATTGAGTCTCCACTGAGGATGACTACATGGCTTTAAATTAGATTCCAGAAAAATCCTATGAGTCCTGATAAGTGGGTTAATCCTAGGAATATCAGAAAAGGTCCATCCAATGACTTTCTTGTGTTTCCTAAGGACATCTAGAAGCATCCTCTCATGATCGGTTGGAAGAGGAAAATAAATGAAAATATTATGTGTTCCATTTTCTCCTAATAAGGAATAATTAAGTACATTAGTAGGTTCTTTTAATTCAAGATCAATTTGGTTCAAAATTTAAGGAGAGTATTGGGGAATTTTCTCAAGATAAATTTCTTTTTTATTTTGAGTTTCAGATAGGATTTATTCCCCACGTGTATAAGTTTCAGCAACTAGATTGGGTTGATCAGTGTTAGGGAAGGGAGTTGGACTGGTCTCCATGAATGTAGTTTTCTGAAAAAATTCAATGATTTTTTATCTTAATATTTCATCATAGGAGAAATATAAAATAGATTTTATCCAAGGAGATAATATTACTTCATGTGAACAAAAAAAAATCTCATCTTTACTTAAACATTCTTAAAATATTCCTTGATGTTCTATGGATTCATTATCAATTCTTCCTATCATGTTTACTTCATGAATATCCTCATCATCTTCTATTTTTGATCTTGAGTTATATATGTTCAAGTCTAGACTCATGTTTCCAAAGGTGATGGTCATGTTCCCATTTCGGACTCAGATAATATAGTTGATTGTTGCAAGGAAGGGACGACCAAGGATTAGGGGGTTTGTTCCTTGTTTCCAATGTTTGGATTGTTCTCAAGGAAAATAAAGTGAATAGGGTAGATGAAGTTTTCTACTTTTACAAGAACATCATTTAAAATCCCCTTTAGAAACCTAATACTACAATCAAGAAGTTGAAGTGTTACATATGTGGGTCAGAGCTCTTCTAGGCCTAACTAGTAGTACAAAACACAACTAATGATATTGACACTGGAACCTGGGTCACACAAGGATTTTATTACATTATTCTCTCATAGTTCAACATTGATGTATGGGAATCTTGGGTCTTTAATCTTTGGTGTAAGGGTTCCTTGGATTGTTGTGATAACATTTTCTGCGAGGGGGACTTGGTTCTTAAGTGAGAATTTCCTATTAATTGTGTGGATGTACTTAAGTTATTTTGAGTATGAAAGAATTATTTTAATAGAATCGAGGATTAGAATGTTCATCTAGACTTGTGAAAATATTTCTCTCAATATTTCACTCAATTTAGGCTTGGTTTTCCCCCTAATGTGTTGAGGAAATGGTTCGGGTTGTGGGATTGTTTGTTGAAGAGTTGTTTCTTTCACATTGTTATCCGTTTTTTTGTTTTATCATGTGGATAATTTGAATTTTCATTTTATTTTTAAGAATCAAGTGGTTTTTGAATTATTTTTTTAGGTTTGTCAATTGATTTCCCACTTCTTAAAATTGTCACATCCTTTAGTTGTTCATGAGTTGTTTGAGTGAAACTTGACTCTCCCCTTAAATTTGAGGATGGTACCGCTTAATTAGACATGGGTGACTTCCCAGTTTTTATTGTTTTTAGTTCATGTTTAAAGTGTGATACTTATGATTTCATTTTCTATAATTGTTTACACAGTTGTTCAAGTATTGGTAGAGAGACAGATTGAGTAGTGGCTTGTGCTGGTTGGTTTATCCCAGGATGATACTTAGGTTGTTGGATTTTTTGTTTTAGGGGTTCCTAGATGGATTGTGGGTATTGGATAAGAGGTTGTTGTTATTGGATTGGTTGTGGTTGGAACTGGTTATGGATTTGGAAATTTTATGGAGGGTAGTGTTTTGGTCCTTGTGGTTGCCAAGGTTGTTGGTTATCATTTCAAAGGAAGCCTACATGGTCATTATACCTTAGGATGAATGTGTTTTGGTATTGGGGATTCTGGAAGTTTATTTTATTGACATCAGTAGGTGGTCCTCCTAGACGAACAATCTTGATGGATGGAATGGTTGGGAAGTTGTATGTTTTCTAGTCATGTATGTCACAAATTTTTCAAACAAGGTCTATAGTTTGGATTTCATGGAATTCCCCAAGGTCTATATCTTCAACATTCCTAGTGAGTGTTGTGAGTTTATCCCTAATGCTTTCATATTCTCTAAGTGTATGCATTCCAGTAGTTATTTTTTGATTTTCAGGATAAGGTGATGTTACTCATGTTTGATTTTGTTCAGTAAGGCTTTCTAGATACTAGTAAGCATCATTTGGGTATTTGTTTATAAAAGTCCCATTACACATCATGTCAATGAATTGTTTGTTCCCCAAGCCCAACCCTTCATAAAAAATTCTCACTTGTTCAGGAATAGAAAAACCATGGTGTGGAACCATGTTTAGTGTGTCTTTAAATCCCTCCCAATTTCATAGAATGACTCTCCCTCTTTTTCAAAAACTTTTGGATGCACTTTTTATGTGCAATTGTTTTGTGGTTGGGAAAGTATTTTTTTCATAGAATTATATTTGTAATTGGTCTCAAGAGTTGATGGATGATGGTATCAATTTTGTTTTCAATTTTGATCTTGATCCTTATAGAAAACAAAATTATAGTCTTAGTTGATTCTAGTTAATGTGGGGGACACATGGTTTCTACAATGTCATTGACCGCCTTAACGAGAAGGTATGACATTTCGGATTCCATTCCATGGAATGTGGGAAGGTTTTTAAGACATGTGGTTTAGATATGTAGTTGGAGTATCCTTGTGAATTGTGTCTAATTCATGATGGGGAATTGGTCTAGGCAGGAGTTAGGTAGTCATTCATGTCCTGATCAACTGAATTCCCCAAGTTTGGGGCTGCCACTTTTGGATTTCCATTTTTGTTCCCACTCAGGTTTATGAATTTTTTTCTTTGAAAACATTCCATTGAAACGGGATAAATTTTTCACTATAGAGTATTAGGAAAATTAGGATCTAATGGAAAGATTTCCCTGAGTGCACTTGACTCCCCAACCCTTGGACTATGCACTCTAACTTGACGGTTTTATTGGTCACGAGTGTAGGTGGACATGCGCCAAAAGAAAAAAAACAAGAAAGGGACAAGATAAGAGAATTTGGATGATAATAAAATGAATGGGGGAGAATAGAATGAGTGTTGAGATGACTTAATTGGAACCCCAAAAATGGCACCAAAAATTGGTCTCACCCAAATTTGCCCATGTTTTTAGGGTTAAGCAATCGCTTATAGTTTAGCTTGGGTTGTCGAATCCTCAGAGACCTAAGAAGTAACCTACAAACACGTACATTATATAGATTTTTTTTGATATGAAGTGGCCAAATTAGATTTGTTTTAGTTCAGTTTATGTGAATTCTATAAGACTTTAGTAAATTAAAGTTTAAATAATTAGTTGATCCAAGGATATCACTTGGGGTGCATTGGATGCATTCTTTTTTCAACTATTTGAATTTCTTATTTTTGTGATGAGTTCATTTAAGAAGACCAAAAAAAATCATAACTTACTAGTTTAATGTCTAAAGAAACTAATAATAATCACCTATAAAATTGATGGATCAATGTTTTTATCACTCCAAGGTAAAGGATCATATTAGCACTTGAAGTATGTGGCCTTACATTCCACAAGGATGAATGAGTTTAAAGACCGTCAAACAAAAATCAAAATTAAAATAAATGATTAGACATTAATGAAGTGAGAAATAACATTCAATACATAACCTTGATACTCATTTGGATAAACCCATAAGTGAGTTATCCTTCCACTGATTTTTTGGTTTCAATGGATGCGGGAAGTAGAGTCATGAGGGAGGAAATAGAGAAGTAAAAAAACAATGAAATAACGATCACTCCACCATTGTGTGATACTTTCACAAGGTTTGGTGTGAATAAATTAAACCCTTGAGATAAAATTATCAACTTTATATGAGTAAGAACAGAATAATAGAATAAAAAGGTCTTTCATTAAGAAACTAATAGGAATTAGAACAATTTAAATGTGAAAGGCAAACTTGAGACAACAAAAATGCAGCATAACATTACAATGAAAGAAAGCACCAAAGATCCCTAAATACTCCATCACCACTACCTTTAAAATAAATTTTTGTATCCTTTTGTTGATACTACAATAGATAAAGTCATAAAACTTGAGTATGGTAGGCTTAGGGTTGTGGAAAAATTATGAAACTTAGACTTTTCCACTCTTGACCGAAAGTGGAATCCAACTTGCATCCACCGAACATAGTCATCGAAATGACATTCTAGATGGTAGAATTAGAGTGGGAAATATAAGAAGAAAATGTATCAACATTTGTATCCTTAACTACTATAAAAATTCATCCCAAATTTAATTTTATTGTGAGATATTATCAAAATGATGGGCTGTTTTTCTAGAACGGATAATCTGGCCCATAATTTTATCTCCAAATTGGGCCGCTTGGAAATCACTTAAAACATAGAAATTAGCTCTTGAAACTATCAGATAAAATGTTAATAACTATTTTCTCTATCTTAATTTAAATTTTTAGAATCGTTGGGTATGGATTCTAGCCACTACAGTCTCTTTATTGGGTTGTTCTCTAGTTTACTTTTCCAAGAATGTGTTTACATGAAAGCCCATTTTGGTGGACTTCCATGGTGAGTCTTCAAGTACTCCAAAAGTATGAATTGTTCCTAATGTAATTAGAAATATTAAAATAAAATTTATAAATAAAATCAAGACCATTGGGTATTTTATATGGTGTTCAAAAATGTACTATCTAATAGTTCATTTTAAGAAAGACTTACAATCAAAATGTGAAATGATGTTCAAAGTGTAAAATGAACTAAAATTTTTTTTATGAATAATAAAGAACATGAATATTATATATATTAAAAATTAATATTATCATCATTTAGTGGCTAATCACACCCCCCCCCCAATATGAGATTTTCTAGTCCAAAGAAAAATGTATCTCAAAAACATGATATTTTAATTCCCTTTTCTAAAAACTGTTTAATACACATTGATCACCAAGAACCCTTATACCAAAAAATCATGAAACCCATCAACAAAATTTAATACAAGACAGTTTCATAAGCATATCCCAATCCCGATCCCATTCCTTTTTCCACATTCATCATCATATTTCATCCAATATCGATTAAGTGTGTTGATGTGTTGTGCATCGCAATAGACACGGGGGTTCATCATTATTCAAGGGGGAAATGATGGAAGCTCTAGGTAGAATCACATTTCTATATTATGATGAGAATTCAAAAAAAATATATATTTTTTGTTTTTGTTTTTGTTTTTCAATTTTTCCTTGGTAATTGAAATTGCACTCAATAGAGTCAAGAGATGTAGCGAGACTTTGCCGATGACTCCCAGGCTCAAAAACCATTGGGCACCAAGTGAACCCACATACTCAGGCATCATCTCAAGTTAACTCAGTCAAAAAAAAGTCAAACTACAACATAAAGAGATAAAATTACTAACTCTGGGCCAGAAAAATATGGAGTCGTGTTCCCCAAGTTCCAAAATCCACACATTAGGTCATTTCATTGCTCAAAAAAATTATTTTTTTCTTTATTTATTTATTTTTTGATTTTTTTAATACTCATATTAAAAATAAAATGATCACCAAACCTATGCTATTTATTTGTGGAACCTCATAAACTCAAACTAATACCCCAATATCCAAAGTACATGCATTGTGATCTTTTTTAATTTGGATGAAAATATAAATGATGAAATATCACATTAGACATCCACACTTTCCAAAATCAATGCTCATGAAATTATACATGGATTAAAATTAGAATCAAGGCATAATAATTTACTTGATATTCAGTTTCAATATTCTCAATGTGTATTATCGTGTTAAAGGTTAAAGAAATTTTTCCATTCAAACATTTTTTTATGCACACAAAATTAATTTTTTATTTCTTTTCACCCACCAAACAGAAAATAATATTGTCCCCAGTGTTTAAGGAAAATAAAATTTTTAAGGGGTTAGAAGTAGAGTAGAGGAGTTCTAAAAGGAATTTGAAATAAAAAACATGGAACCAAGTCCCCTGGTGGTTGAAATTAAAGTTCTTGCTACTCCAATTTAGTCCTTTGATATCAATGTCCCTATCTGAGTTCCCTAGTAGAAAAAGGAACAACCAACAAACAAAAAAAACAAATATATATCTATATATATATTCATATAATAATAAAAGTAAAATATAAGTATATAGAATAAAGAAGCACTATAAGTTGTAGGTTAGTGGTAAGTGTGTGCCCTTGTCTCCATTAGGTCTCAGGTTCGTGTCCCCACAGCTTCACTGGTTGTGATATGGTTTTCCCCATGACCTGTGACCTGTCCTTTTATATATATATTTTTAAATTATTATGATTTTTTATTTTTTATTTTAAAATAAAAACCCATAAAAATAACATAAAATAAACTGATGATACATTTTCTTATTTCTTAAATTTCTTAGTAAGGTGTTACTCAAGGATTACACCATGTGACATGGATGAATACGATGATCCCCTTTTATACCCATCCATACTCATAATAGAAGAACATGTCAATAGTCTAAGGTACTATCATATTTTGAGTTGATTGATTAAGTAAATTTTTTAAATATAAAAATGATTCATTAATCATATTTTAAAATAAAGATGATTCAGAAAGATGAAAACCACGGGTTACCTCCCATGTAACGCTTTTATTTAACATTGCTAGCTCTACTTAGAACCTTAATTGTTTAAGTATTTTCCTCATAGAAGGATGGTTCACACAATTCTTTGTCAAGTTCCTATTTTTGGAATAGTTTAATGAATGGTTTACTCTATAACCATTATCATTAAAGGATTGACTATTGGTGGGATATTGAATTTCTATAGCCCCATAAGGGTACACCTTATGCACTATGTATGGACCCGACCATCTAGAACTCAATATTTTTGGGTGTAAATTACGTTTTGAACTATACAAGATAATATTTTTACCTGGTATAAGGAGTTTCCTTTTAATATTTCAATATTGGTAGGCTTGTAATTTAGTTTTATTGATCTTTGAATTTTCATAAGCCTCCATCCTAAGTTCCTAAAGTTCATTGAGATCTAATTTCCTTTTTGTTCCAGCTAATGAGATGTCCTGATTCATTTTCTTAATTACCCAAAAATCCTTATGTTCAATCTCCACTAGAAAATGGCATGATTTTCCATATACCAACCTATATGGGGACATTCCTAAAATTGTTTTAAATGTAGTTCTATGGGCCTAAAGAGAATCTAAGAGTTTTTTCGACCGATATTTTCCAAGATGGATTAAAAGTTTTCTCAATAATTTGTTTGATTTCTTTATTGGATAACTCAGCTTGAGCATTGGTTTGTGGGTGATAACTAGTAGTCACATTGTGAGAAATTATATACTTTTCCATGAGTTCTAAGAATGGATGATTGCAAAAATGAGTTCCACCATCACTAATGATAGACCTAGGAATTCCAAATCAAGAGAGTATGTTTTCTTTTTGAAATCTAATTACGGTTTTATAATAATTGGATTTATTAGAAATGTCCTCAACCCATTTGGAGATATAATCAATAGTTAAAAGAATGTACAGATATCACCTAGAGTTTGGGAAGGGACCCATGAAATCAATTCCCCGGCAATCGAATATTTCAATCACTATGATGGGAGGGAGTGGCATTTGATTCCTGTTTGGGATGGACCCTACTTTTTGAAAAATAGGAAAGCTTTAACAAAATGTGTAGAAGTCGCTTGAGAGGGTTGTCAAGAAGAGACCACACTGAAGAACCTTAGCATAAGTTTTCTTAGGGGAAAAGTGACCTCCACACGCCTCACTATGACATAATTTAAGGATGGAATCTTAGTCATATTATGGGACATGGCTTCTAATGAGTTAGTCAGGTAAGAACTTATAGAGGTATAGATCATAAAACACATAGTGCCTGACATCATAAATGAATTTTCTTCCAGCTTGAGACCCTATGAATTTTGGAATGACTCATGTAACTAAGAAGTTGGCTACGTAGGAATACCAAGGAAGTCACTCATAGAGTATAAGTGTTCATCAGGGAATAAATCACACACATAAAGGTGAGATAATTTATCTTTAAATTCTATCCTAGAGAGATGGTAAACTACAAAAATTTCAACACCCTTTTTTCCTTGAGTGTGATGTCAAATTATTGTAAGATAAGGACCCACCTAATCAATCTAGCATTAGCATATTGTTTTTCTAAGAGGTATTTTAGTGTATAATGGTCAGTGAACACAGTGATGGGGGATCCTTAGAGGTAGGACCTAAAATTTTCTAAGGTAAACACAAGAGAAAGTAACTCCTTCTCTGTGGTGGTGTAGTTGATTTGTGAACCATTTGATGATTTTCTTGCATAAGCAATGACACATGGAGTTTTATCACACTATTTTCCTAAGACTGCTCCTACAGCGAAGTCACTAGAATCACACATGATCTCAAAAGGATGTTTCTAGTTTAGATATTCCATGATTGGTGGAGAGATAAGATATAACTTGAGTGTAGAGAATGATTCCTCATATCTTTCTGTCCATAAAAATGGAGCATCTCTCACCAATAGAGAAAAAAGTGGTCGAGAAATAGAGATGAAATTATTAATGGACCTTCTATAGAAACCAGCATGTTTTAAGAAGGACCTCACTTCATTAATAGTTTTAGGAGATGGAAGGTGAATAATGATGTCGACCTTAGCTTTATCAACATCAATCCCTCTACCAGAGACCATATGGACTAGAACTAGTTCATCTTTAACCATGAAATGTAATTTTTTCTAGTTTAGGACCATATTCATTTCTTCACATCTTGACAATACTCTATCCACATTCCTCAAACATCCCTCAAATGTATCCCCAAACACAGATAATTCATCCATGAAGACCTCTAGAAAATCCCCTACCATGCTTGAGAATATTCCCATTATGCACCATTGGATGGTTCTAGGGGAATTACATAATCCTAAGTGCATGCGTCGGAAAAAAGGTGTTGAATGGATAGGTTTACGTAGTCTTACCTTGATCCCTTAGAGAGAACTCCATTTGATTCTACCCTGTTTACCCATCTAAGAAATAGTAGAAGGTGTGGCCTACAACTCTCTCAAGGACTTAGTCAATGAATTGTAAGAGTAAATGGTACTTGGTAAATGAGTTTAGCTTCCAATAGTTGATGCAGACTCTCCATCCACTACTCACCCTAGTTGGAAGAATCTCTCCATCCTTATTGGTTATCACTGTGATTCCGGCCTTCTTTGGAACCACTTGGACTGGGCTGACCCACTCACTCTCAGCTATGGGATATGTGATAACAAATTTTAAAAAATTCAGAAGTTCTTTTCTCACTACATCTAGGATATTAGGATTGATTCATCGCTAAGGTTTATGACATGGATTTGAATTAGATTCTAAAATAATTCAATGAGTCCCAATAAGTGGGATAATCCTAGGATTATCAGGCAAGGTCCATCCGATGGATTTATTGTGTTTCTTAAGGACATCTAGAATCATCATCTCATGATTGGTTGGAATAGAATAAGAATTTAAAATATGATTTGTTCCATTTTCTCCTCAGAAAGCATACTTAATTGAAGTATGAATTTATTTCAATTCAGGATCAGGTTGGTTCAAAATATAAGCATAATATTGGGGCATTGTCCCAAGATCAATTTTTTTATATAGGATTCATTCCCAACATGTAGAAGTTTCAGCTACTATATTGAGTTGATCAGTGTTAGGGAACGGAGTTTGAGTGGTCTTCATGAATGTGGTATTCATAAATATTTCATGGATTTTTGGTCTTAGGGTTTCATCATAGGATCAATCTGAAAGTGATTCT
The DNA here is from genome assembly GCA_963277665.1 of Viscum album. Classification (NCBI taxonomy): domain Eukaryota; kingdom Viridiplantae; phylum Streptophyta; class Magnoliopsida; order Santalales; family Viscaceae; genus Viscum; species Viscum album. Next base: position 593,821,253 of record OY728134.1, on the reverse strand, counting down.
ATCCAAGGAGATAAACGTCCTTCATGTGAACAAAAAAAATTAATCTCATCCTAACTTAAATATTCCTAAAATATTCCTTGATATTAAATGGATTAATTATCACCACTTCTAATCATGTTTACTTCATGAATATCATCATTATCTCCTTTTTGTGAGCTTTCATTATAGATTTTCAAGTCTAGACTCATGTTTCCAAAGGTGATGGTCATGTTCCCATTTCAGACTCAGATAACAGAGTTGATTGTTGCAAGGAAAAGATGACCCAGGATGATTGGGGTTTATTCCATGTTTCCTAAGTTTGGATTGTTGTTAAAGACAATGAAGTCAGTAGGGTAGATGATGTTTTATACTTTTATCATAACATCATTTAAAATACCCTTTGGGACCCTAATGCTAATATCAGCATGTTGAAGTGTGACAAATGCGGGCTAGAGCTATTCTAGGACTAATTGGAAGTACACAACATAGAGAATGAGAATAACACTAGAACCTACATCACAAAAGTCTTTGACTACATTATTATCTCATAGTTCAACATTGATGTACGGGCATCCTGGTTCTTTCATATTTGGTGGAAGGGTTCCTTGTATTTCTGTGCTAACATTTGATGTCAGAAGGACTTGGTTCTTATGTTAGAATTTCCTCTTAAATGTTCAGTGGTCCTTAATGTATTTTTATTATGCAGTAATTTTTTGAATAGAATCGAGGAGTGGAATGTTCCTCTTGACTTGTGAGAACATTTCCATCAATGTTTCACTTAATTCAAGCTTGGTTTTCCCCCTCATGCATTGAGGAAATGGCACAGGTTGTGGGATTGTTTGTTGAAGAGTTTTTTCTTTCACATTGTTATCAATTTTTTCAGTTTGATCATGTGGTTTATTTGAATTGTCATTAGGTTTTTAAGTTCCAAATGTTTTTTGAATTTTTTTTCAGGTTTCTCAATTTATTTACCACTTCATAAAACTTTGATATCCTTTAGTTGTTCATGATTTTTTTGATTGATACTTTACTCTGCCTTTAAATTTTAGGATGGTACCACATGAGTAGGAATTGGGGACTTCCCGATTGCTATGGTTTGTAGTTTATGTTTAAGGGATAATAATTTTAAGTTCATTTTCTCCACTTGTTTACACAACTTTCCAATGATTGGTAGTGGGACAGATGGGGTAGGGGATTATGCTGGTTGGTTTATCCCAGGAGGGTACTTTGGTTGTTGGATTAGTTGTTGCATGTGTTGTTGGATGGGTTGTTGGTATTGGATAGTAGGTTGTTGGTATTGGATTGGTTTTGGTTGCAACTGGTTATGGTTTTGAAAATTTTACGGAGGGTAGGGGTTGGTCCTTGTGGTTGGCTAGGTTGTTGGTTATCTTTCCAGTGGAAGTCTGGGTGGTCATTATATGTTGGGTTGAATTTGTTTTTGTATTGGGGATTTTGGAAGTTTAGGGAATTGACATCAGTAGGTGGTCCTCCTAGAAGAACATCCTTGATGTATGGAATGGTTGGGAAGTTGTCTGTTTTGTGGTCATGTTTGTCACAAATTGTTCAAATAGGTTCTAATGTTTGGATTACATGGATTTTCCTAAGGTCTATCTCTTCAACATTCCTAGGGAGTGCTGCAATTTTAGCCTTAAGGATTTTCTCTTCTCTAAGTGTATGCATTCTAGTAGTTCTTTTTGGATTTTCATAATAAGGTAGAATTACCCATGTTTGATTTTATTCAACAAGGATTTCTAGATACTTGTAATCATCAATTGGATATTTGTTTCTAAAGGTCCCCTTACACATCATGTAAATGAATTGTTTGTTCCCTAGGCCCAACTCTTCATAAAAAATTCTCACATGTTCAGGAATCGAAAAACCATGATGTGGAACCATGTTTAGGGTGTCTTTGAACCTCTCCCATGTTTCATAGAATGACTCTCCATCTTTTTCAATAATATTTTGGTTTCCCTTTTTAAGTGTAATTATTTTGTGGTGGGGAATGTATTTTTTTTATAATTCTCTTTGTAATTGGTCCCAAGATTTTTTGGATGATAGTCTCAAATTTTTTAGCCAATTTTTAGCTCAATCCTTTAAATAAAATAAAAATATCCTCATCTCAGATGATTCTAGTTGATGTGGGTGACTTGTCATTTCTATAATGTCATTGAACTCCTTAACATGAAGGTTGGGAATTTCGAACACCATTCCATGGAATGTGGGAAGGTGATTTAGGAAATGGGATTTAAATATTTAGTTTTCATCTCTTAGGGAATTGTGTCTAATTAATGAGGTAGAATTGGTATAGGTAGGTGTGATTTAGTCATTTATGGCTTGATAGATTGCATTCCCCATGTTTGGGGCTGCCTTATTTGGATTTCCATTTTGGTTCCCACCTGGGTTTATAAACTAGTTTCTTTGAAGACCATCTATTGAAATGGGATCAATTTTTGACTCTGGAGTATTAGAAATATTAGGATCTAATGTAAAGGGATCCCTTTTTGTTCATGACTCTCTAACCCCAGGACTATCCACCCTAACTAGAGGGTTTGATGGGTCACGAGTGTAGGTGGACATGCGCCAAAAAATGAGAAAGGGAAAAGATAAGAGAATTTGTATGAGAATAAAATAAATGGAGGAGAATAGAATAGTTGTTGAGATGAATAACTTGTGTCCCTGGAAACGACACCAAAATTTTTCCTCTTCCAAATTTACTCATGTTTTTAGGGTTAAGCAGTCTCTTGTAGTTTAGCTGGGGTCGTCGAATCCTCAGAGACCCAAGAAGTAACCTACAGACACTTACATTTTATGGATTATTTTTTGCTATGAAGATGCAAATATAGATTTATTTTAGTAAGGTTTAAGTTAAATCCTCAAAACATAAGTAAATTCAATTTTAATTAATGATTTTATCCTTGGTTATCACTTGCGGTGGATTGGATTCATTCCCTTTTCAACTATTTCAATTTCTTATATTTGAGATGAGTTCAATTAAGAAGATAAATAAAATTCATCACTTACTGGTTTAATACCTACAAACCCTAATACTAATCACCTATACACTTTAAGGATCAATGTTATGAGCACTCCAATGTAAAGGTTTATATTAGCACTTGAAGTGTGTGGCCTTAAATTCAACAAGGACGAATGATTTTAAAGATCATCAAACAAAATTATCAATTAAAAGAAGTGACTAAACATTAATGGAGTGAGAAATTAAATCCGATACATCCCCTTGATACTAACTTTAATCAACCTATAAGTGTTTTAGCCCCCCATTCATTCTATGGTTTCAATGGAAGCAGGAAGTAGACTCATGAGGGAGGAAATGGAGAAGTAAAAAAATACAATGAAATAACGATCACTCCACTGTTGTGTGATAATGTCACAGGTTTTGGTATGAATAAATTCACAACATGATCCAAAGGTATCATCATGATATGAATAATAACCTAATAATAGTAGAATAAGAAATTTTACTAATGAATTAGAACAACTTACATGTGAAAGACAAACTTGAGTCAACAAAAATGCAGCATAACATTACAATGAAAGAAAGCACCAAGGATCTTTAAATCTTACAACACCACTACCTAAAATATGAATTTTTGGATCCTTGGTTCTATCCTCCAAAAGTTAATGTCATCCCACTTTTTTATGGTAGGCTTAGGGTAGTGGAAATCTTGTAGAACTTAGACTTTTCCACTCTTGACTCGAAGTAGAAGCCAAATTGCATCCACTGAATAGAGATGTCGAAATGACCTTTTAGATGGCCGAATTAGAGTAGTCCATAGAATAAAAAAATATATCACTTGATGTATTCTGACCTCCTATAAAATTTCAGCCAAACTGGAATATCTTTTGCGAGATATTATCAAAATGGTGGGTTGTTTTTCCTGGCTGTAGAATCTGGCCTAGAATTTTATCTCCAACTTGGGCCTCATGGAACTCCCTTAAAACATACTAATTATCTCTTATCACTATTAGATTAAATGTTTAAAACTATTTCCTCTATCTTTAGATAACTTTTGAGAATCATTGGGCTTGGATCCTGGCTGCTACAGTCTCTTTATTGGGTTGTTGTCCAGTTTACTTTTCCCTGAATGTGTTGCCATGAAAGCCCATTTTGGTGGTCTTCCAATATGAATATCCAAGTACTAAAAATTATGAATTTTTTCCAATATAATGAGAAACCTGAAATAAAATATTAAAATAAAATGAATACCATTGAGTATTTTATATGATGTTCAACAATGTACCATGTAATAGTGAATTTTAAGGACTTACAATCATAATGTGAAAAGATTTTCAAATTGTAAAATGCACTAAAATGGTGTTTAGGAATAATAAAGAAAATAAATATTATATATATTAAAAATGAATATTATCCTCATTTAGTGGATAATCAGGTAATGTTTGAGCAACAATCTGTCATTGTACAATTTTGGACTCCTTGATGATATGATTATTTTGGACATGGATTTCAACACAACAAGGTTCTCTTACACCCTTCTGATGAAAATAACTAATGGAATATTAATTTTCTTGGTCACCTATATAGGGAGTGTGATGGTGTTTTTATATATTACCTCAGTGGAAGGATACAAATAATTATGGGGGAACAACCGTAGATATGGAGTTCTCTTCCCATTATTTAAGAATTATTCAGACCAGTATTCAAAATAATAGAATAGTCTAGTATAAGGAATTAGACATGTGAGTTGGGGGAAACATCATCGATTAATGGGTATGGACATACTGGGTATTCTTCATATTTGAAGAGTATGGGTTTGGGATATGACATGTTGGTTTATATGAGGTAGTTTGGATGTCCCAATTCCAATTATACTGTTAATAGTAGATACTATTGGAGCTTCTCATCTAGTGGTATCCAACCACCAAAACCTTTCACATTCATCATGGGAATGTGATATCAGCCTATGGGTCCTCCATTTCTTTGGTGGAATCCTACATATGGTATTATTATTTGAAAAATTCATTTAATACCAATTTCCCGGGGGATAGGGACCATGGGCCCATCATAGCATGAATTATTTTGAATGATCTGACCAAGTTCTCAAAGTATCACAATTATTTCCATTGGGAAATCACATTTAATTACTAAGTGGTAATGTTCCTGAATTTATTTACAAAAAAGGTTATAGTGTGTCCAAAGTAGTATCAAGTGGAATGATAGAGGAGAATACTAGGGTCCTACTATTTGATTCAAGAGGAAGATCTCTACCAGGAATGGAAGTTAGTGATTTTATATACGATGTTTCTAGACGCATTCTTCAGTTTTTAGTTTCTAACAGTTATGGATTATCATATAGGCCTAAATATGAGGAAATTAGTGATGGCGTCTATCCTGGAATCTAACAGCTGAGTGAAATTGGCCGTCCTAATGTTTTCTAGTCTATATATCCAACTCAGTCATATTGTTAGGGGAAGAATATCAAGGCGTATTTGTGGTCCATTCTCAATCATTCAAAGATGTTACATATCATTTTTGGGGGTAATTACTTCCATAATTCCATTACACCATGGAATGTCATCCTTATAACTTTGTTACTCATTATATTTGGTTTTTAAACAGTAACTCTTAATGAAGTTGGGGTTTTGATCAGCATTGGAAATCATATTAATTTCAATTTTCATCTATTCCTAATCCCTTTTGGATAGATGTTTGATATCGTCGAGGGGATTCTAGATAAGTAGTGGTACCTTCAATCCTCTCAAGGTGGAGTGTTGGTTTCATGGATAGACAGAAACACCTATTATGAATCATACACTCTATCTTAGTTATCCTTGAAATTTGGATGCATTTAGTCTCCGTAGAAGAAAGTATACAGAGATATCCAAGAAGAAATGAATCCTTTTAAACTTCTTCATATTTGGTTAATGTTCACAACCTAAGGTGCAAAGTTGGTTATCATGTTTCTACTAACCAATCTCAATGTGAGCCTTTATCCAAATTATGTTGGAAATTGGATTACATCTTACCCATGTGAAATCCTATGTTAGTGCATGACGAGGTTTGTGACATTCGGGGAACAATAGGAGTATAAAGGAAGCAGATGAGCTACTCTTTTATGTACCCACCATTTCATGGGGGATCATGCCTAAGAATTGGATTGGGGAGCTTAGGTTTCAACTTAAACCCCACCCCCTAATGGTGTATGTCTCCCATAGAAGAAACCATGAGAGTAAGATGAGAGTTCTTGGTATAGGATAATCCAGTCCAGGGAGGATCTAGGGAAGTAGCTGTAATATATATTATATTAAGGCAACAATGTTACATAGCCCCCATTTTATGTGGTATTGGTAATGTTGAGGTTGTCTATGGTGGGGAGAAACTATGGGGGAGGCTCACCCAATATGGTCTCGAGCTATAAAAAGATTGTCTTTCTAGTTTCATGGACAACATGGTATTCCATGAGTAGTTTTATAATATGGTGGGGATGGATTATTTCTCATGTTGGTGTAGGGGAGGTTAGGCCTACCACCACCCAAATACAAGCAATGTTATTGTGGTACCATGAAGAAAAATTATTTTCCAAAAAACAGTCTCATGATGCCTCTACCCCTGGATATGAAATATAAGGATCTAATGATGAGGAGTCTTTGAGATCCATTGTTGGCCAGGAAAGATGCAAAGATAGTGGAGAGGTCGCTTTTAAGGGTGAAAACCTAACAAACCTATAATTCATAATGGTAATTTTTTTAAATGTCTTGCCTTATCTAGACGTTATTTATTTCTAAAGGTTCTAACCTGAAATTGTGTCCTATGCAGGATAAAAAATGGAAATTGCCAAGAGGCAGCTCTGAGGGGAGTGATAACATGTTTACAGAGTCTGAGTATCCCACCTCGATGTTGACTCTAGCCATCTTTGTGAAAGTGCTTCCTATTGAGGGTGTCAAAGGGGAGGTTTCAAATTTTCTGTCCTTCTTAGTAATCTATGGAGGACCACACCCCTATATTCTATTGGATGATCCTTCACATAGTGATATAGATTTCCAAAGGTGACTGATTATTGAAATCCCCACATCTCATAGTGAGACCCAATCTTAATTCTCAATAAGTATGATTTTCTCTAAACCCTCATGGGGTTCATCACATTAATGTGTTTTTTTATTTCATAAATCTTAATACTATGTAGTAATAATTGGTCCAATGTCGACCATTGAGTTTACAACTAGTGATAAGGTATCCAATCGATGTAATTCTCCTTAGAGGCCTCGAGGGTGGATGTTTCTAAAATCTCACCTCTTGTAAGTTCTTCTTTCTTAAAAAATTTATGTATTCAATTTTTTTGTCAGAGTTCAAAATGAAAGAAATGTTTTTGTTTCAAATAGTGCTTGAGAGAGTGCATATCAAGTAAACAGATTTTGCTGGGAAATTTGGCGTGCCCCTCCCAATATTATTTCCAAACCATGGGGAGACGACTGTTCATAGTGAGCCGGTTTCAATACTAGGAGGGAAACCAACAAAAATCTCAGATTTGGTTGTTGGGGAGGAAAGCCATGACGCTAGTGATGATGTCCCCACTGGTGAAGATTCAGACCAAAACAACTCTCTTCTTGAAATAGATCTCACTCCATTTGAGATGATTCTATTATAAGACCAAGTTGTTGTTGTTCTCGTAGCTTTTCCTGAGTATAATCCTACACCACCTGAATAATTAGGTGATTCTAGTTCCAAAGTTCCCAAGGAGAATATTGTTTTCTAGAATAGGAAATAGATAAGCATGTGGAACTTTATTACCCACACTTTGAAATTGGAGCTAGTTGTTCATATGGGATATCTTCATCACTCACTATAGAACCTGACACCATAAGGGTGGAATCATGTTCCCTCCATGTATTATCTGGTGATTATCTCACTGAGTGGGTTCATGAATAAATTCAAGATTTTGACATTTCTTATACCAAAGAAAAATATAAGGGTACCAATAAACTACATAAAGATGAACAAGAACGTATACAGTTATAAGAGCATGTGTGTGGGTGAACAATAACTTTCAACACTCAAACTATAACTATTGGCCAATTAAATCACCTGTTGGTAGAATCTGAGGCTATGGAAGAATAGGAAGCATCACTGATGGTTGAGTTCTTAAATGAGGAGGTCCATATGCAAATTTGAGTTGATGAGGTTTTCTTGGGGGCCAACGAGGAAGTGAAAGATATTTCCAAGATTTAACAAGTTATGAAGGACACTATTTAGAGGTTGATGGGGTTGTAGTTCTTGGTTAATAAGGCATATCCCTAGAGCACACTATTTTTTTTAAATAAAGGAGAGGCCCCAACATGTGGATAACCTTTCTAAACTTTTGATGTTTGTCTATTTTAAATCATTTTTGGGATTAAATGTGTTTTTTATTTTTGTTTCCACTCAGATCATATTAAAAAAAAAACTATCAATAAATACTTACACCCACATGAGTCTTTCATGGTGAGGGAAACATGGGAAAAATAGAATATTACTAATCTATATGAAAACTTTAGAAATCGGTCAAACACTTAGGTTCCAAAGTATTTATTGACCAATGGGAGTATCCTTGCCAAGAAATATTTAGTTGGAGAGTAGGAACCTATGAAAAGTTGATTTTATTTTGCAACATGTGTAGATGCACGAATGGGGTAATTACAGGGGAATTATAATCTACCATAACAATGGAGAATAAGAACATGAAAGAGGACATCTAGGATCTTGAACACAAAGGGAGTGACATAGTGATAAAGGATGACAACTGACTGTGTTCAAAACTCATATTCTTGTATTTTTCTTTTAGGGATGGGGATAGACAAATGAGGTTCTTTAATTGACTATGTTTGAAACATAGGACCTATCAAAATTTCATTGGAAATATATTAGAGTGTCTTCCTAAGACTGTAGGTGAGACATTATGGTCAGGCACCATTATCGTTAGGGGGTCTGTTCAAACATAAAATATATTGGGGATCCAAATCAAGTTGGACAAAAATTGTGGGTATCAACTGATTGAATGTTTAAATGGGATTCAGTTCTATAAATATTACACCACTATGTCTTTTATAAAATTTTGTAGGCATATCAATATGAACAAAGGATATACAAATCTCTCAAGTGGAGCATTGTCTCAGATGAAATTTGATGATTGAGGTATATGAATGGGAGGTAGATTAGTGGCACCAAAGGGGTAAATGGATTCTCAATGGAGGGACTAAAATATTTTTCAGTTTTAAAAAATTCTATGAAGATAAAGGGTGTGTAGTTAAGCATCCTATAGAAGAGACGCCAAACATGAAATTCAGTACTGTATTGTGATGACAATGTGACATATAGTTTATTGTCAAGTGATTAGGATGTTCAAAGAATACTTTAGTATCTTATGACCAAGATGTGCGAACTAGCATAAATAAATCTTGTTTGGTCATGTTAGTGGGGTGGATGAATAGGAAACACAATGGGTGGAACCCCATAGAGATTCTTATAAGGAAAAGGTAGTTGAGATTTGGCTCTAACTTTTTCCAAAATTGATGAGGTCTAGTGAGCATTGCCTAGTTATTTTAAGGGGTTATGGTAGGTCCAAATGTCTTTGTACCTTTTTTATTTACATCGTTTCTTTTTCCCAAGTCATGATATTAACCTTCTGGGAAAGAGAATAAATTTTTTAGGTTCATAAAGTCTAGACCATGGGTTACAAATAGTTTAAGGACATAATTCTTGGACCAGGGGGAATCTCAAAAGAGTGTTCTTAGTATATAAGAGAGGTAACCTGATAAAAATTGAGGGACAAAAAGGCCTGATTCCACATGAAACATCTATGAGACCACTCTCACATAGTGTAATTTCCTAATGTATAGACCTCAACTCTTATTTTAATGTCATAAATTTCAAACCAAATATGTTATTATCTTTTTAAGGGTATTCTTCACATCTCATATTTTGAAAAAAAATTTACCAACTCATAATATAACACGCCAAGCATTTTATGGTACTTTTATCTTAAATATATTCCAGTCATAGCTAATATTTCATAAAGCAGTGAGTTTCTTTGAAACAACACTTGGTAATTTAGGATATAGTGATATCATATCCATTAAAGTTAAATTTTCCACTTGTGTGTTTTGAATTTTGAAAATATGACATACCCAGTTGTGTTTTGGATGATATTTAGAGTCTGGTAGAATTAAATTAATTTTTGGTTAATAGTAACCTACCCTTATGAATAGTAACCTACCCTTATAAATAGTAGCTTTCCCTTATGAATAGTATTATGACTCTTCTGAATGGTATCTATACCAATGAATGTATAAATAAATTCAGGCACCTTAAAAATGAAGATGAATATGTTAAGTGTTTATATCTTTCGATTAAATAATGATTTTAATTAAATAATTAATTAATCATATTTAGAAAATTATTTTTGAAAAATGAAATCCATTTTTGGATTCTACATGTCGAAAAAATGTCAGGGTAAAGTTTTGGAATTTTTCTGAAATACTTGAATTTTTTATGAATAGTGAAATACCATAATTTACAAAATATGCTAAATACACCAATTATAGAGTCATGTATGATGTTATGCTGATGTAAGACAAAATAATTCGGATTCACATAATAAAATTACTATTCTTTGTCATTAAAGACTCGTTATTCCTTGTCTTGTGGAGAAATAATAAATTAATGAATATAATATAGAGAAATCCCCTCTCCCCTCCACTATATAAACCACCCATCACCCCATCTTCCTCCCACACCACTCAAGCTTCAAAATTTGCCTAAATTATTCTCAGATATCTCCCTAACATCCTACCCTAAGTCCAAGGCCATATAGTTTCACAAAAATTCCAAAAACAAAGGCCTTAAGGAGTTTCTCAAAGAGGAGTACTCAGGAGGCGAACCTCTCTTCCTTTTTCTTTTAATTCCTATTACATGTAAAATTATTTTGTTCTCTCTTCTCACCTCAACTCATCCAAATGATATGATAATTACAGTACCAGAAATGAACAGAATTATTATTATGATAATGGAATATTTCATCATAATATCACTTTTTTCCCTTCCTTTTATACTATAAATGCAAACACCGTCTGAGATGTGTTAATTTATCGCACTCAAGCAAGATAGGTTATCCATTTCCATTACTATATTCATGAATTTTTAGGATACCTTTTCAATGGTTGAACCATATCATAATATATTTATTTTATCTTTTTTATCGTTCTTAAATTTTTAGACACTCATAATATGGAATAATAATACAAAACAAGTTCATTGTTCACGAAACCACCTAGCCAAATCCAAGTGTTTATCATTAACTCGTCGAATGAGTCATCCTAATGGTATATAAACCGAATAATTATAAGATAATTTATATCTGTTTAATGTAACTAATAATTTATATTAACAATTATATATTTTTAACCATGTTTAAAATGAACTTCCCTTCATGAAAACAAGTAAACATATAATGAAAACCAAGGAAGAAAATGCTCCCAAAACAATAAAATTGAATCTCTTAAACCGATAAAAAAGGATATTAATAAACCTAATAAGGTTATACAATATCAATTAACTGTTTATGATGTTTTTTTAAATATTAATTAACGAAGCTAAATTTTATTATTCAGGTCATGAAGAACCATCAAGAACACCATTGAGCATAAGGTAAGGGATCCTCTCTCTCACTTTTATTCAAGAATCTCCCCTATGTTATGCTCTTTTATTTTTAATACATAATGATGGGGTATGTTTTTGAACCTCCCCCATACTGCCCTTATAATATATAATTAATGGGATACCCCTTTACCTCTCATTAATCCCTTGCAAGAACACTCATTACCATGCCGAAATGTTTGTAATGGGTTTTCTCATCTCACATTCAATTATGTGGGATTTCCATTGTTCGCCTCTCATTTCTTATATGTGGTGCAGGTGTACTGACATTTGATATATATTATCATTATTATATTTATATTCATGGTATTATGTGATTCATTTATTGTTTATTAACTTTTTCCCATACGACTCAATTGATTACAACATGGTAACAAGCTTTGTCTCAATTTTCACTTCATTGTGATTTGCTTAGTATTGTGCACCTACAATTTCTTATGTGGTGTACCTACTACCCATTTGAGAACAATTTTAAATTTAAATTATATTACATTTAAATTTTAATATTCTTACATCATGTATATGATTATTTTATAAGTCGTATACCATTTTACATACATTATTTACTTTGAATGTTGTTTTGACTGTGCAAATATTGATGAATTTGTATCTTCTATTCTATACATATAATGTAAAGGAATATTGATATTTGGTTTAATATATTTATAAAGGATTATTTTGATATAATAAGTGGTGGTTGAGGCCCACTACATCCCCTAGATGCATCGACAGGTCTCATGAGACAAATCAGTTGGCGACAAACCCTTCGAGATTGTTTCCAAAAATCAGACGGGTTTCTACCCATAGAACTAAACTGTTTTAATGGTATTATGGTATCCTGTCCCATATAAATTATGTCCACCTAATAATTATTCTCTTTATTCATTATCAGTTATTACTATCCATGAATTTTTCACTATGAAAAAATCTATGGATATAGTTTCATTCTCAGTTTATTAATGGTGTGATTTTTTCATTTATTCACCATGCCATTTTGATTATGTCACATTGTTTATGATTTGGTTATTATTTATTCATGCTTCCTCCATTTTTAACCCTTAATGATAATTTGATCTCACACCTTTCATTTTTTTCCTTCAACAGGTTATGAAGAGAATAATTTTTATTGAGTTTTGTGGATGAAGTTTTTAGTTTTTTGTAATTTATTATATTTTGTAACCTTTTCTAATGTAATTTGAGTTAAAACTATGTATCTAGTTTATTCAAGACTACTAAACTGATCATTCCTTCGGGATTTCTTTCCTTCTAACCATGCTAATGTACTTAGTAATGCACTGGCACCAGTTTTGAGGGGTTGGGGTGTTACAGTTAGTATCAAAAAAAGTTTAGTAGAATACTTGGAAACTAGAGTAGGAAGTGTATAGTAGGGAACAACTCACAAAGGTAGTATTTGAGGATATACATACAAGAACATCCTGGTATTTTGGTATGGAATATATTATGTGAATCTTTCTTGAACATACATCCTTGTCTGGATACAAATAGGTAGAGGTGGTTATGGCCCTGATGTACCTTAGATTGAAACTCTGACAAGGAGTTTCAAGCTTAACCCAGGGTATCCTGGTACATGATAATGGCCCTTGATGTACTCTTGGTATTTACACTCCCGAGGGATATTCTTAAGACAATTCACATTTTCTCTACAAGCCATTATGAAGGATTTTAATGTAAATTTTTCCTCAGGAAATCCATGTTTTTGAGATTAGTTACACATAGAATTCCAATCTATGTTAATTGATTATCTATTTGATATTCATAAACTAATATAGTATATGACATTATTTAGAAATGGAATCTAATGGAAGGAGGGGAATCAATACTCATGGTCAATGTAGGGATCTTCCCACTGAGAAAGTAAACACAGTCAATGTTGGAGAAGATTAGATCATGACCATATTGGGACAACTTACTCAGGTTGTAAAAAATAACAATTCCACACCTGTGTTGGATCATTTCATGTAGAATAAGCCCCCCATATTTTAGCAGGAATACTAATCCAGTGGTTTCTAAGCAATGAATCAAGTCCCTTGAAAAGATATTCATGGCATTAAGATACAATGAAAATGAAAAGGTAGTACTGGAAGTAGAAGAGAGCGGTGACAGCGATGGCGATACATGATGACCTAACCCTAACGTGATGATTGATGCAGCGGCCCCTCCTCCTCCTCCAGGGGAGGGGCCTCATCTGAGTCATACTGATGATTCTTAGGGAGTTGGGTCCGGGGGTCCAGGTTCTTTCTATTGTTCAGGTATGATTTCTCCTCTCTTTCACAGTATAAGTGTTGCTTCGAAGGTCCCTGACTGCTTCAATGGCCAGCCCGTGGTTCCAATCTTCATTCAGGAATTCAATTAAGTGTCTTCAATGTTTTCCATGACCTTAGTTGCGAGATTTGTGCGGTGATGGCCTTTGGTGGAGGTATTTCCCAACAACGTTAATGAGGAATGGGTATTAACTAAGTAAATGTCTGTTGGGATTTTGGGGCCGCGACAAATTCTCATCTGCTTCGCTGATGAGGATGATATGATTAGATCCTGGTCAAGTGATAGTAGATCTTTTCATGGTTCTTTTTTTAACTTCTCCATTGGTCATTTGATCTTCATATGAATCGGGACTCTCCAACCTCGGAGATTTGGCTTCAAATTCCTGGGTTGCCGCTGCCTTTCCAGAACATTGGGCTTCTACGGTTAATCGGGAACTCCATTGGATGATTTATTTGTTGCGATCATCGGGCAGCTTCACTCTCACATCCAATGGATGCGCGGATCTGTGTTGAAATGGATTTATCACATCCACCACCGGAGCTGGTGTGGATTGCGATTGAAGGGGAGTATAGGTATGGTCAATCCATACTATATTATTCAGGGGTAAATTTTTTCTCCTTCTATCATAGGCAGGGACACTGGGTATTTGATTATCGCAAGTGTGAAAAAAATGGGGGTCGTGTTGGACATCCAGCACCAACTGAGGCGCTTATAGCGAAGGTGATGTGGGGTGAGGCATGTTCTATTCCAGATGGGAATGATCAAAGGGCATAAGGTATGGAGAGCCCTCATTCTTGTTCACCTGATGATCAAATAGGTGGGATGCAGCATGTTGATCAGGTCAGTATGCCTCAAGATTTTCCTAGAGATGTGATACATAATCCTACTGGATTTATTAAAGTTGATCCGGGGGGAGTGAGTCTTTATGTGTGGAGAAAGAGATTCCTACTACATCAGGGCCTTTTGTTTCAGAAGTGTTTGGGAGACTAAAGTAGGACCTTGGTATTATGGCTTTACCTAGTGAGGCAGGAGCGGTTGAGTAGATGTGCAAGAGTGTTAAAGGTAGGAAGAATTACCCTGCCAAGGATGACACACAATCTCAAGGTATGAACTGGGAGAATCCAAACATGCTTTTTCAGAACAGGGGTCGTGGTCTAGTGCAGAATGGAAATACAGAAGCAGTGGGGAAGGATACCTATACATGTGCATATTATGATGTATCTGATCGTCCAAATATCTTCTTGAAGAACAGCTTTGCTGCTCTAGAAAATGTAGAACAGATGAAAGTGGAAATGGCTATGGACACATATCAGTCTGGCAATGACTCCCTTGAACTTGTGGTCTATGATGGATCTATAAGGGTTAATAAGGTGGATGAATCTGTTGAAATCCAGAATTGTGTAATGAATATAGGTTCTGAGATAGATCAGGTCCCTTGTGGCATAAACGGTAAGCTGCAAGAGATCAATCGACCTTTGGGTATGAAGGTTGACTATCAAGTTGAATATGTTGTGCACCCTCCTAAGAAATGGGGGGATATCTTGGGAAGTGACAAGGAGAATGTGACTCCTAGTTATTATAAAGACCCATAAATTTCGAGGATTTTTTTTTTAATTTCTTTGGGATTTTACGAGTATGCTGTGTCTGACAGCACCTGATTCTGAGGCCCGGTGTGCCCGGAATCAATTTCTGAAGTTTAGCTCGGGTACGTTCAGTGAACAAACGAGTGGGTTTTTCTAACTTTTGAACCAGTTCTCGGAATCGAAATATGAGGGCACCGATGGAACCGCAGCGCTGGTATTTGCTTACGAGCACCTTTTTCTGGGTTGCGTTTGCTCAGGAGGAGATGTTAAAAATGTGAGGAATAAAAATTAAAATTGTTTTACAATTTTATTTTAATTTCATTGCTGGTGGTTTAAGTGTTATGGGAGGAAAGATGCGAGGAAGTTGGGGTGGTGCCCACATGAGCCCCCACCTCCTTAAAATTCCTAACACCCCATTAAACACCCCATTTATTTCCCCTCTAGAAATTATTTTGTATCTCCTCCACATTAAATTACATGCCAATAAAACGCCTCATTAATTTGAAAACACACGTTAATTAATTCGGTGAATTCATTTTGAATTTTGAAAAGGTTGGCATGAGTAATAAAATAAGGGAAGCCTTATTTTATTATTGCTGAATTTTTGTGCGAGAAGGATTGGGGAGAAAATTCACGAGCCTTGAAGAACGTCTTTTTCCTCGTTGAAGAACGACTTCTTCCTCGTTGAAGAACGCGAAGAACATCGGAGCACCAAGGAGAGACGACGTAGCGATATCTCCCTTCTCTACATCCGGTTTGAGATGACATCCTTTTCTTGGACGCATGCCAACGCCATCTTCGATCCACCCTCGTGACTCCCTTTTTCCGCGACGATCCTTGTACGACAACTTCTTGAAGTAGGGGTGTGTTTTTTTACGAAGTGATTATTCTTTGCATTCTTCGTTAAATATTTGGGCTTCCTATTATCAATTTAATGGGAGGAGGTCGGACCACCCGAACACGGCCGATCCTCCTCCCCCTTTGTTGTTGTATTCGTTGCGGCTTGAATGAAGGTGGCGCGGTGCAACGGCACCGTGCAAAAACAAGGAGGAAAGCGGCGAAGAAGCGTGGCGCCGTCGCACCACGCCAATGAAGCTGAAAGAGGCTGCGGCCGGAGCGGGGCCACGGAGGAGGGGCGTGGTGCCATTGCGCCGCGCCGGAGAACCTTGGAGGGTCGCGGATGGGGCGGGCCACGGCGGTGGGGCACATCGCCGTCACGCCGCGGCGGAGTAGGGGAGGGCGGCCAGAGTCGCCGGCCGCCGATGCTCAGGAGGCGGGACCGGCTGGTCCCGTGCGGTGCATTGGCCGGCCGTTACGGCCGGCCAGATCCGGAAAACGGGGGGTTTGAACCCCCTGTCAACGTAGCAGGGCGGACCCCCCCCCCCCCCCCCCCGCGGGTCCGCCGTCTGGTTTGAAAGGGGTGGCAGTTCCCCTCTTCCGCGCTCACGCGGCGCGCGGCGCCCACGCGGTCTGGGTCAGGCCGCGCCAGCCGGGCCGGGCCGCGCCATGATGGCCCAAACCTGGACCCAGGTTGGGTTGACCCGATTCGGGCTGACCCAGGGGGTTCTGGGCCGGGTCGGTCCGGGCCCAAACCCCCCTAAGATCAGAAATGATCATTCAAATGCCCATAAAATGGGCTACGGACCTCCGATTGACACACCATCAGTTGCGATGTGATACTTGGATCGAGACGGTCGTTTCGGTATATTATACTCAAGGTTTCAAAGAACTTTGAGAAATGGTCGGGTTGGTTCGTAAACGAAACCAACCGGGCCCTCAGAGCGGAAACGCTTATAACTTGAGCTCTGAATGTCTGATTGACATGTCATTGACTTTTTTGGATTCCTATTAGTGTGACGGACCTTTTGGCTTACTTCACTCAAGGTTTGGATGCAGTTGGAGTATGGTCAGGTTGGTTTTGACTTAAAAACCAACCAGGCCCCTAGGACGGAAAAGCCAATAACTCTCAAACCGGGCATCCAATTGACGCGCCGTCTGTCGCGTTGAGTTCCTTTTGTCGAGACGGAACTTTGGGATACATAAAATCCGGAATACATGTCATTTGATGTAACGACCCTCCTTGGCTCGTGGTGCGGACCCTCTCGGAATCGAGCATGTTGTGTGCGGGGACCCTAGAGCTGGCTGCGACTGTCACAACGATGACGACTGCACTGAAATCCTCTGTGGGTTTGGCAGCGACGACGACTGCACTGAAATCATCCATGGGTTCGGTAGCGATGACGACCGTACTGGAATCCTCCATGGGTTCGACGGCGATGACTAATGTTCTTGTATCTTATGTGGGTCTGGCAGTACTACTGTTCTTGTATCCTACGCGGGTCCGGAAGTATTTGACTATGTACCTTTATCATACGTGGGTCTGGAAGAGTAGTTGGCCTTGTATCCTTTGTGGGTCTGACAGCTTAGCTGGTCTTGTATCCTACGTGGGTCCGACAGCTCAGATGAATCAGTGGCTACATCTAATCATCTATATCATCTTACGAAGAAGTATACCTGTGTGAGCTGAGTCTTGACTATTCAATCAATATATTCGATATGATTAACCTGTTATAATGTGTGGAATGGATTGTGCTATCCTGTGTGGACTAGGTCGAACATGGTCTCAGATGTTGGAGCCGAACTGGAATTGATAACTTAGGTATATATATGGCCATATACCTAAGTAGAGTTGGTTGTTACTTCTTGATTGTATCTTTCCTTTGTGGATTATATTTTGTGGATTTTGGGAGACCTTCGAGGGTCGCGAGGTCCCTACTGAGTATCATATACTCACCCCTGCACGGAATATGCCTGCACTACGTTGTGTTGGATGCAGACGATGGACATCGCTGATCGTGGTTGAGGCTTGTGGAGCGAGTCGGTACCTGGAGGCAGACCACTGGGTGGGACGTACATGGAGCGAATGGCTAGAACCTAGGAGCTGAGGAGGCTATATGTACCCACCCTTCAAGTGGGATTTCCAATGGATGGCTCGGTGTTGCTGCTTTACTTTTCAGTTGCTATACTTTCTTTTCAGTTGTACTTTACTTCTGTTGGGTTTGTATTCTGGCCCATTTACTTTTTAGCACTTATAGTTGTACCTAGTTTACTTAGTGTTAACTTCAACTTGCTTACTCTATGGTGTTTGTTTACTTTATAAAGGCAATTCCTTCCCTTTTTATCGGGATTTACGCCTTTGGTGCTAGTCGCCATCCCCTGGCCTATGGAAGGCGGGCTTGGGGTAGTCACGGCATGGGTCCCGAGGACAGGTTGTGACAAATTGGTATCAGAGGAGTTCTATTCTACCGCACAACTCAGGACTCTGATCTTTATTCTGTGCGAAGCAATAGTGTTAAAGTTATTGAGTGTGGTTATCAGTCCAGGGAGTCTAGTGTTGGTGCGGCAGCTGACGTATCCATACACCAGGACCCTGACTTCTTATTTTCGACTCAGTGCACGAAAACATTGATTGCATGTGTGTTTCAAAAATTTTCTTTGTGATTAATTTGTGTCATCTCACAAGGTATACTGTATTGACCGTGGCACACCTATTTCTTTTCAAGATGGCCCCATGATGGCAGCCAGCTAGGGTTCCGAGCTTTGTGCGAGACGACAGCCCACCGAGCGATGAGGCCTCGGTACATGGCCCTTTTTCAGCGGAGGCACCGGTGGTACCTCTACCCACCGAGCCACCGATACCACCATCCCCAGCCGCTGAGAGTGCACGTCACCTTAGTGCACTGCATGAGTTTCAATGTCAGAGACTGCCCAGGTTTCGCTTGGAGACGGACCCTCAGGCAGTCGAGGATTGGCTGGAGGCTGTTGTGCGAGTTTTCAGGTTAGTGGGAACACCAGCTGACCTCATAGTGATCCTTGCAGCGAGCCTCTTGCACGCAGCAGTAGGAAGATGGTGGAGCCTGATGCTCCAGGTGCATGACGAGGCATCTCTCCTTTGGTCGGACTTTGAGAGCCTCTTATGCTCAGAGTTTGTCCCAGCCACCATCCGTGCGGTGCGCATTCAGGAGCTACTACAGCTGTGGAAGGGCATCATGATGGTAGCCTAGTACTCGGTGAGATTTATCTATCTCTCGCGCTATTCCACGGACATGGTACGGGACCCATTCTTCTAGGCCTGGCCCTTCGAGAAGGAATTGAGGCATGAGATCAGGGCATCGATGATCTCCCTCGGCATTCCTACATAGGCAGGAGTACTGGAGAGAGCCCTTCTCATAGAGAGCTTTCTTA
This sequence comes from Viscum album, assembly GCA_963277665.1. Classification (NCBI taxonomy): domain Eukaryota; kingdom Viridiplantae; phylum Streptophyta; class Magnoliopsida; order Santalales; family Viscaceae; genus Viscum; species Viscum album. The sequence goes on along the minus strand of OY728134.1, from coordinate 593,801,498 downwards.
ATGAGCCTACACCAGCAGCGAGGCCTACCGAAGGGCGGCATGTAGCTGAGTCTTCTACAGTTGGAAATCAACGGATGTCACGGGGATCCAGGCAGACCAGACCATTAGGAGGACGACCTCAGGACACTGGCTCAAAGGTGCGGGGAACACGGCGCAGAGCCGGCCTTCCGAGGAGCAGACAGTGCTACACATGTGGCGGGCAGGGCCACATGGCCCGTGACTGCCCGACCCGCTGTGCAGAGGAGCAGCATACGGTTGAGGGACCACCCAGGCAGAGGCAGAGGTTTGACCGCGGTGGTCCGCAGGGAGAAGGCGGACGAGGAAGAGGAGCTGACCGAGCATCAGGTGGTGGGTGATTCTTTGAGGCTCTACCACCACCACCACCAGGGGGTCCACCCCGACAATAGGGATCTGGCGGACAGAGGCAGGCTCAACTTCAGGTAGTGGAGGCCTACAACCACGGCACGCCGGAGATGATTCGAGGTACTATCTCTATATACTCAACCCTTGCTGCAGTTCTTATAGACACAGAAGCGAGTCATTCTTTCATTGCTGATGCCCTTGTTCGGTGCTCGGAGATTCCAACGGAGCCGTTGGCTCGATCCTTACGGCTAGAAACTCCTACGAGAGCATAATCGATGATTACGCACTAGTTTCAGTAGTTTGATCTTACTCTAGGAGGCAAGATCTTCGTCTGGGATCTTCTTGTAGCGGCGTCGAGGCCTTATGACGTCATCTTGGTCATTGATTGGTTATCTACAGTCCATGCTCAGATCGACTGTATTAGGCGCAAGGTGCGATGTGTTCTTACCGATGGGAGCAGCTTCACCTTCACCGGTGAGAAGGTAGCCTTTGCAGTGCAGGATGGACTCACGTAGAGGATATGACGGCCTATCACTAATCAGTTGACTAGCCTCATCCTAGGAGCAGTTGATGTGTGGAGTCCGAGTTTTCCTGTAGTGGTGGATCATTATGCAGATGTTTTTACTGACGACATTCTAGGACTACCTCCTCACAGAGGGGTAGAATTTTATATTGAATTGTACCTCGGGACAACCCCGATATCCACTCAAGCATATCGTATGGCTCCCACTGAGCTTTGAGAGCTACGGGTACAGCTGGAGGACTTGCAGGGCAAGGGATTCATCCGACCTAGTGTTTCACCCTGGGTTTCCCTGATTTTGTTTCCAAGAAGGCGGATGGGAGCTTGCGACTGTGTGTTGATTATCGTCACCTGAACCAAGTGAACGTGAGGAAAAAGTATCCGCAATTGAGGATTGATGACCTCTTCGATCAGCTCAAGGGTGCACGGTGGTTCTCGAAGATACACCTGAGGTCAGGCTATCATCAGCTCAGAGTTCGGGACGAGGATGTGCAGAAGACAGCCTTCAGATGTCGGTATGGCCACTATGAGTTCTTGGTTATTCCTTTCAGCATAACCAACGCTCCATTATTGTTCATGAGTCTCATTAACAGGATCTTTCAGCCTTACCTTGATCGATTTGTTGCGGTCATCATCGACGACATATTGATATACTCGACCACTGAGGAGGAGCACGCCTACCACTTGCGGGTTGTATTGGACACACTCCGAGAGCACCAGCTTTATGGTAAGCTCTCAAAGTGTCATTCCTGGTTACGTGAGGTCCACTTCCTGGGACACGACATCTCTGAGGCGGGAGTTGCGGTGGATCCTGCGATGATCGAGGCAGTGCTATCTTGGGAGCCACCCAGGAGCATGATGGAGGTGCGGAGTTTCTTGGGGATAGATGGGTACTACCGGAGATTTGTGACAGACTTCTCCAGAGTTGCGGCACCACTTTCAGCTTTGACGAAGAAGGGGAAACCCTTCACGTGGTCAGATAGATGTCAGTAGAGCTTCCAGGAGCTGAGACAGAGATTGACCAGCACACCTATCTTGAGGCTACCAGAGGAGGGAGTAGGGTACGTAGGCTACTGCGATGCATCAGGGACCGGACTCGGGTGTGTCCTGATGCAGGAGCGGTAAGTGATCGCCTATGGATCATGACAGTTGAGGCAGCACGAGCAGTACTATAATACCCATGACCTGGAGTTAGCAGTAGTGGTGTTTTCTCTGAATATGTGGAAACACTATCTGATGGGTGAGTGTTTTATAGTCTACTCTGATCACTAGAGCCTCAGGTACATCTTCTCGCAGAAGGACCTAAACCTGAGACAGCGGAGATGGCTCGAGTTCCTCCAAGAATATGACGTTTAGATAGTGTATACTCCGGGAAAGAGGAACGTAGTAGCCGATGCTCTCAGTAGGAGGACGGGCATTCAGCTACTTGGGGAGGCGACAGAGCAGCTAACCGCTTTGCAGATATCATTCGTGGATAGAGATGGAGCAGCCTTTCTGCAGTCACTCATAGTCACCCCTCCACTACTACAGCAGGTCAGAGAGGCACAATGTGGAGACGTTGACTGTGAGACGTGGCGTGCAAAAATATCCTTAGGGCAGGCACCTGATGGATTCTCTGTAGGAGGATAGCATGACATCCTTTTTAGAGGACGTACCGTGGTACCAGCTATTTTACAGGAGGAGTTTCGGAGAGAGTTTCACACTTCCCCTTTAGATTTACATCTAGGGGTAGCGAAGATGTACCAGGATCTCAGACGAAAGCACTGGTGGCCGGGTATTAAGAATGTTGTGGCAGAGTTCGTTTCTCGATGCCTCACCTGTCAGCAGGTGAAGGTGGAGCACCAGGTACCAGTAGTCTTGGTACATCCCTTGGAGGTCCTGGAGTGGAAGTGGGACGGGATATCTATTGAATTCCTGACTGGACTACCACGTACTTCCAGAGGTCACGACTCCATTTGGGTGATTGTCGGCGGACTCACCAAGTCGGCCCACTTCTTGCCCATCAGAGAGTATGGCTCAGTGGAGAGAGTGGGACACCTCTATGTTCAGGAGATCGTATGGCTTCATGGTGTGACATCATCTATCATCTCCGATCAAGATGCTCGCTTTACTTCCTGGATTTGGAAGGGTTTGTAGGAGGAATTCGGGACGTAGCTACGTCTGAGCACCACCTTTCACCCTCATACAGAGAGGACCATTCAGACTCTCGAGGACATGCTCTGTGCATGTGTCCTCGATTTTGGTCACATCTGGGAGGATCACCTACCCTTGGTAGAGTTTGCGTACAACAACAGCTACCACTCCACCATCGGGATGGAACCATATGAGGAATTGTACGGCCGACCTTGCAGATCACCTCTGTGTTGGACAGACCCTGGGGAGTCAGCACTTGTGGGACCGGAGATGGTCCGGGCCACGAAAGAGAAGGTCCGGGTCATCAAGGAGCAGATGAGGACAGCTCAAAGCCGACAGAATTCCTATTATGACAGGAGGCGGAGACCACTAGAGTTTGAGGATGGCGACCACGTCTTCTTGCGGGTCTCACCTCGACGTGGATTACGGAGGTTTGGACGGGGCAGAAATTTATCCCCGCGCTTCATCGGACCATTCTGGGTTCTCAACAGGATAGGCGAGGTGGCTTATCGCCTAGCTCTACCACCTCAGTTGCACCGGGTGCACGACTTCTTCAACGTATCTCAGCTGAGGAGATACGTGCACGACCCGATGCATATCATCGACCATGGGGAGCTGGACATTGATGATGGGGTGACTTTTGCAGAGGTCCCAGTGGAGATCGAGTATCGACAGGAGCGGGACCTATGTGGGCGGTCGATTCCTCTAGTGCGCATTTGGCGGCAGCACGGGAACCTCTAGGATAGCACTTGGGAGCGGGAGGCTCAGATGCGTGCACAGTACCCTCATTTGTTTCCCTAGTTTTTCATTATCTTTACGGGGACGTAAAGCCCTGAGGTGGGAGTAATGTAAAGACCTATAAATTTCAAGGAATTGTTTTTAATTTCTTTGGGATTTTACGAGTACGCTGTCTCTGACGGCACCTGATTCCAAGGCCCGGTGTTCTCGGAATCAATTTCCAAAGTTTAGCTCAGGTACGTTCAGTGAACGAATGAGTGGGTTTTTCTGTCTTTTGAACCGGTGCTCGGAATCGAAATCTAAGGGCACTGATGTAACCGCATCACTGGTAGTTTCTTAAGGGAACCTTTTTCTGGGTTGCGTTTTCTCAGGAGGAGATGTTAAAAATGTGAGTAATAAAAATAAAAATTGTTTTACAATTTTATTTTTATGTCTTTGCTGGTGGTTTAAGTGTTATGAGAGGGAAGATGTGAGGAAGTTGGGGTAGGGCCCACACGAGCCCCCACCTCTTTAAAATTCCTAACACCCCATTAAACACCCCATTTATTTCCCCTCTAGAAATTATTTTGTATCTCCTCCACATTAAATTACATTCCAATAAAATGCCTCATTAATTTGACAACACACGTTAATTAATTCAGTGAATTCATTTTGAATTTTGAAAAGGATGGAATGAGTAATAAAATAAGGGAAGCCTTATTTTATTATTGCTAAATTGTTTTGTGAGAAGGATTCAGGAGAAAATTTACGAGCCTTGAAGAATGTCTTCTTCCTCGTTGAAGAACGCGAATAACGTCAGAGTACCAAGGAGAGACAGTGTGCCAATCTCTCCCTTCTCTGCAGCTAGTGTGAGATGGCATCCTTTTCTTGGACGCACGCCAACGCCGTCTTCGAACCACCCTCGCGACGCCATTTTTCCGCGATGATCCTTGTATGAAAACTTCTTGAGGTAGGGGTGTGTTGTTTTACGAAATGATTATTCTTTGCATTCATTGTTAAATATTTGGGCCGCCTGTTATCAATTTAATGGGAGGAGGTCGGACCGCTCGAACAAGGCCGATCCTCCTCCCCCTTTGTTGTTGTATTCGTTGCGGCTCAAACGAAGGTGGTGCGGTGCAACGACACCGCGCAGAAACAAGGAGGAACGCGGTGAAGAAGCGCGACGTCGTCGCGCTGTGCCATTGAGGACAAAAGAGGCCGCGGCCTGAGCGGGGCTGTGGTGGAGGGGCACGGCGCTGCCGCTCCGCACTGGATAACCTTGGAGGGCCGCGGCCAAGGCAGGACGCGGCGGTGGGGTGCGGCACCGTCGCGCCGTGCCAGTCGGACCAAGGCTGCGGCCTTTGGCCACGACGGATCAGGGGAGGGCGGCCGAATCCGCCGGCCACCGGTGCTCAAGATGCGGGACCTGTTGGTCCCGCACGGTGCACTGGCCGGCTGTTACAGCCGACCAGATCTGGAAAACCGGGGGTTTGAACCCCCGGTCAATGCAGTAGGGCAGACTCCCCAGCGGGTCCGCCGTCCGGTTCGAAGAGGGTGGCAGTTTCTCCCCTTCCGCGCTAACGCGGCGCGCGGTGCCCGTGCTGGTTGGGCCGGGCCGCGCCCTAATGGTCCGGACCTGGACCCAGTTGAGGTCGACTCGGGGGGTTCTGGTCCGGGTCGGCTCGGGCCCAAACCCCCCTAAGATCGGAAAGGTTCGTTCAAATGCCCATAACATGGGCTATGGACCTCCGATTGATGTACCATCAGTTGCGATGCGATCCTGGTATCGAGACGGTCGGTTCGGAATATTATACTCAATGTTTTGGAGAACATTGAGATATGGTCAGGTGGTTCGTACACAAAACCAACTGGGCCGTCGGAGCGGAAACACTTATAACTTGAGCTACGGACGTCCGATTGAAGTGTCTTCATATTTGTTGGATTCCTCTTAGTGAGACGGACCATTTGGCTTACTCCGCTTGAGGTTTGGATGCAGTTGGAGTACAGTCGGGTTGGTTTTGACTTAAAAACCAACCAAGCCCCTGGGACGGAAAAGCCAATAACTCTCAGACCGGGCGTCCGATTGATGCACCGTCTATCGCATTGAGTTCCTTTTGTCGAGACACAACTTTGGGATACATCAACTCTGGACTACATGTCAGTTGATGTATCGACCCCCCTTGGATCGTGGAGAGGACCCTCCCGGAATCGAGCATGCTGTGTGTGGGAACCCTAGAGCTGGCTGCGACTGTGATGACGATGACGACTGCACTAAAATAATCTCTAGGTTTGGCAGCGATGATGACTGTACTGAAATCCTCCATGGGTTCGGCAGTGACGACTACCATACTGGAATCCTCTGTGGGTTCGATGCCGATGAATACTGTTCTTGTATCGTATGTGGTTCTGGTAATACTACTGTTCTTGTATCCTACGTGGGTCTGGCAGTATTTGACTCTGTACTTGTTTCCTATGTGGGTCCGGTAGAGTAGTTGTTCGTGTATCCTTTGTGGGTATGACAACTTAGCTGGCCTTCTATCCTACGTGGGTCCAATAGCTATGATGAATCAGTGGATACATCTGATCATTTCTATCATCTTATGAAGAAGTATACTTGTGTGAGCTGAGTCTTGACTATTCAATCAATATCTTTGATATGATTAACTTGTTATCCTGTGTGGAATGGATTGTGCTATCCTTTGTGGACTAGATCGAACTTGGGCTCAGATGTTGGAGTCGAACTGGAATTGACGACTTAGTTATATGTATGGACATATACCTAAGTAGAGTTGGTTGTTACTTCGTGATTGTATCTTTCTTTTGTAGTTTATCATTTGTGGATTCTGGGAGACCTTCGGGGGTGTCGGGGTCCCTACTGAGTAGCAAATACTCACCCCTGCATGGGCAATGCCCGCACTAAGTTGTGTTGGATGCAGACGATGGATAGCATTGATCGTGGTTGAGGCTTGTGGAGGGAGTCGGTACCTGGATGCGGACCACTGGGCGGGACGTACACGGAGTGGACAGCTGGACCCGAGGAGCTGAGGAGGCTATCTGTACCCACCCTTCAGGTGGGATTTCCAGTGGACGGCTCAGCGGTGCTGCTTTACTTTTCGGTTGTTGTACTTTCTTTTCAGTTGTACTTTACTTCAGTTGGGATTGTATTCTGGCCCATTTACTTTCCATCACTAACAGTTGTACCCAGTTTACTTAGTGTTTACTTCATCTTACTTACTTTGTGGTGTTTGTTTACTTTATAAAGGCAATTCCTTCCCTTTTTATCGGGATTTATGCCTTTGGTGCTAGTCTCCAGCCGCTGGCCTATGGAAGGCGGGCTTGGGGTAGTCATGGCACGGGTCCCGAGGATGGGTTGTGACAGTTATAGTGCCATTTTTCAGGGCACATGCAAGAGGATATCTGATAAAGAAATGAACGGGTCTAACCCAAGCAGAAGATGACCAAGAAAAGATTACTCTGATTTTCCGAAACCAATTACAACCAGGTCTGCATCCGGGAAGCACAGGGAGATGGTTACTAAAGTCTGTGATGAAAAACTTCCACCTAAGGCAAAGTTATATAAGGATATGCTACAACGTAAAAAAAATTCCTGGAATTATTCAGAAAAGATGAGTCGTCTTAATGGGAGTCAGCTGAATCGGATGATGAGCTGTCAGATTATAGAGTTGGGAATGGATTTGACATTGAGATTATGTAAGATTTTATGTTCTATTGTGGTGATGTACTAATTTTTTCTTGTACTTCTTTTTTTCTATTAATAATTTTGGGGATCAGGTTCTTCCTAATCTGAGCCTTTCCTGGTAGTACTAGAAGTATATTGTCTCAAGGGAGGCACTGATAAATGGTGGTCCTTGATTCAGAATACCACAGAGGAAGAAGAAATAGAAGATATAGAATGGAGTACTTTTAAAGAAATATTCTTCGAAAGTTATTTACATCATGAGAAACAAACCAAAATTAAGAGGAAATTTTGTGGCTTAAAGAAAAGAGAAGAAGACAGTGTTGCAGAGTATGAGGATACCTTCACAAGGCTATCCAGGTATGCCATTGATTACATACATTACTCGGCAGACAAGATTAACCATTTCTTTGAAGGTCTTAAGCCGCGTCTTCGAAGGGCACTAAATTCTCAAAAAAATTCATCATATGATGAAATTGTATCAAGTGCCATCAAAATAGAAAAAGAAATTTTCTAGATCAAATTTCTTCAAGTAAAATAAAGATAAAAAGAAATAATCTAATAACCAAGGGAATGCTGAGGTACCAAAGAAGAAAAAGGGAACAATAAAATTCTGATTATGTGAGAACGGTGGAAAGAATCATCTCGGGAAATTTTTGAAAGGCATGGAAGTCCTCTATAAGTATGGAGAAAAGGGGAATCTATCTAATGAGTGTAAGGGGAAGAAACAATTTGATGATATTCAATGCTACAATTGTAGAGAGATGGGACACCATGCAAATGAGTGTTCTAAGCACCAAGGAAACATGCCTCAAAAAAGGCCAAGAGAGCAAGGGAGAGATTATGCGATTACAACCGCGGAAGTTGATGTTACCAATGATGTGGTGGCAGGTACTTTAATTGTTTCTTCAAACTTATCCAACACTTTATTTGATTCTAGATCATCACATTAATTTATATCTTCCCAGTTTTACTAGAAAATAAGACATGTCCAATTCGATTTAATAAAGGAGTTGTCAGTCAAAACTCCTAAGGGATGCATCATTGAAACAAAGGAATGTCAAATAGTTCCCCTCATGACACATAAACATGATTTAGTTACTAACATTATCACTATACAAATGATTGACTTTGATATAATTCTCGGTATGAATTAGCTATCAAATTATGATGTGAAGATCTACTGTAAGAAGAAGGAAGTTACAATTTTTGTAAATGGTGTTGAATATCTTATCTTAAAAGAAAAAACCTTGCCACCTGATTCTTATCTAGATCCACCCCCAGTAGCTCTACTGAATGAAATACTTGGAGAGGAGGATAAACTAATATCTATGGGCGAGGAAAGAAATATTCAAATTGAATATGTGCATATAGTGAAAGAATACATTGATGTATTTCCAGAGGATTTATCTAGACATCCTCCAGAGCAGGAGGTTGAGTCTCTATTGATTTAATTCCAAGTGAATGACCTATATCAAAGACTCTCTATAGAGTGGACATTGTGGACTTAGTAGAGCTAAAGAAACAACTAGAGTAATTGAGTGAAAAGGGATTTATTCGACCTAGTGTTTCTCCATGGGGAGCCCTTTTCCTTTTTGTTAAGAATAATGATGGATCCATGAGGCTATGCATTGATTATTGGGAAATCAATGCTATTAAAATAAAGAATAAGTATCATATACCCTATATTGATGATTTATTTGATCAACTTTATGTAGATCAATACTTTTTGAAGATTGACCTTTAATCAGAATATCATCAGCTGCGTTTGAGGAAGGAAGATATTCCTAAGACATCATATCGATCCATGTATGAGCATTATAAGTTTATAGTGACGCCGTTTGGATTGACTAATGCACCCTCTGTTTTCATGTATTTAATGAAAATAGTTTTCAAGGAATATCTTGATATCTTTTTTGTGGTATTCATTGATGATATCCTGGTATACTAAAAAATCTATGATGTCCATGACAATCACTTGAGCATTATTTTGAAAACTCTTAGAAGAAATGAAATATATGGGAATTTTGGAAAGTGTGAATTTTGTCTTCAATCAGTTTATTTTCTTGGCCATATTATCTCTATGAATGAAATATTATTTGATCCTTTGAAGACAAAGTCAATCCTACAATAGGCCATTCCAAAAAACATATCTAAGGTACGTATTTTTATTGGCTTAGCAGGTTACAATTGGAATTTCGTTGAGAATTTCTCCCGATTGGATTACCCAATAACCAAGCTCACATGTAAAGGGGTTAATTTTGTAAGGATGAAATAATGTATATAATTCTTTAAACAATTGAAAAGAAGACTGGTCAATGCTCCAATTTTGACTCTTCAATCTGGAAATGAGGGATTTTTGATATACAGTGATGCATCAAATAATGGACTGGGTTGCGTCCTTATGAAAAATGATAATGTTATTGCTTATGTATCAAGACAGTTGAAGAATCATGAGAAAAATTATCCAAGCCTTGGTCTTGAGTTAGCAACCGTAATCTTTTCTCTGAAAATATGGAGACATTATATCTAAGGAGAAAGATGTAAGATTTATATGGACCAAAAGAGTTTGAAGTACATTTTCACACAAAAAGAACTCAACATGAGGAAAGGGAGATGGCTCAAGTTACTCAAAGATTATGAGTGTTCAATACACTACCACCTAGAAAAGGAAACTAAGGTGGAAGATTCATTAAGCAGTAAAGATCATGGACTCCTGATGCAAATAATTATTGAAAGAGATCATGTATTCATAGATCTATTAAAGATGGCTATGGGAATTGTTAATGAAGGGGAAACATATTTACTCTTTCAAATGATTGCTAAAACATCTTTATTAGAGAAGATAGAAATCTCTCAATATTATGATGAGAATCTGAACTAGAAAATTATTGCTGTCAAGGATTGGAGATTGGCAGACTTTGTGTATGAAGAAGGAGTTCTGAAATTTGGGAAGAGGTTATGCATTCCATCAGTACCTGAGCTAAAAAGGGAACTATTGATACTCATAGCTTAAATTTTTCTATACACCTAGGTAGCACAAAAATGTATAGAGATCGGAAGGAATATTTTTTGGTGGGATAATATAAAGATGGAAATTGTTGACTCTGTGTCAAGGTCTCTAGTTTGACAACATGTAAAGGCAGAGAGACATCATCCTAGGGGAGTGATGAAAGCTCTATCTATTATTATGTGTAATTGGGATGACATTATGATGGAGATTTTCACTATAATACTGATCAATCCTAGAAGTAATGATGCAATATGGGTAATTGTTGATCGTCTCACAAAATCTACAAATTTCCTTGCAATAAGGGAGGATTTATCACTTGAGTGCCTGAAAAGGCATTATATTAATAATGTTGTAAGACTTCATGGTGCACCTCTATCGATTGTGTCCGATTGATATCCCTAGTTTACATCAAAAAACAGGAAAAGTCTCCAGAAGGCTTTGAATACTGAGCTTTGTATGAGTACTGCTTATCACCCTCCAACTGACAGACAATCTGAAAGGACCATTCAAACTCAAGAAGACATTTTGAGATCATGCTCCCATAACTTTAAAGGTATATGCGATCAATACTTTCTTTTGGTGGAAGTTTCCTACAACAATAGTTTCTATTCAAATATTCAAATGGCTCCATATGAAGAATTATATGGAAAGAGATGTCGAACTCTAACTTGTAGGGACTAAGTTGGTGAGAGGAAACTTATAGGCCCAGAACTTATTGAAGGGACCACGTAAAAGGTAATGACAATCCAAGCCCATATTAAAGTAGCCCAAAGTAGGAAGAAGAGTTATGCTGATAACTGGATAAAATATTTGGAATTCTAAGTGGGAGATCATGTCTTTTTGAGAGTATCTATATAGAAGGGTGTATTAAGGTTTGGTAAGAAAGGGAAACTGAGCCCCAGGTACATCAGACCATTTGAAATTATGGAAAGAATCGGAACTGTAGCTTACTATTTAGCAATGCCTCCAAGTCTCTTCAAAGATCATGATGTGTTATATGAGTCATTGTTAAAGAAATACATGTCAGACCTAACACATGTACTCACATATGAAGAGATGGAGCTGGAACCTGATTGGTCATAATGTGAAGAGCCTATCCAGATTCTTGACACAAGGGAGAAGGTATTGAGAAATCGGACAACTGGTCTAGTAGATATTTTTTGGGGAAACCAGAGTATAATGAAAGCATCATGGGAACCTGAGGTTGTTATGAAGAAAAACCACCGACATCTTTTTGGTGGGATTTATACATAAAATATCAAGGATGAAATTTCCAAAGGAGGGAATAATATAACACCCCAAAAATTTTATCGTATGTTTCTATTATATAAATATTAGTCGTAGCCTATATTTCATAAAGCACTGAGTTTCTTTGAAACAACACGTGTTTATTTAGGAGATAGTCATAGACTAGCCATTGAAGTTAAATTTTCCACTTGTGTGTATTGAATTTGGAAAATCTGACAAACACTGTTGTGTTTAGGATGACATTTAGAGTTTGATAGAATTAAATTAATTTTCAAAAAATAGTAACCTACCCTTATGAATTTTAACCAACCCTTATTAATAGAAATATGACTCTAATTAATGCTATCCATACCAATTAATGTATAAATAAATTTAGGAACCTTAAAAATGAAGATGAATATTTTAAGTGTTTCTAATTTTTGATTAAATAATAATTTTAATTAAATATTTAATTAATCATATTTATAAAGTTATTTTTTAAAAAAGGAATTTATTTTTTAATTCTATACGTCAAAAAATGGTTTGGGTTATTTTTTGGTATTTCCTGAAATACTTGAATTTTTGATGAATAGTGAAATACCATAATTTACAGAATAAGCTAAATACTGTAATTATAGAGTCATTTATGATGTTCTGTTGATGTAAGACCAATTAATTCGGATTAACATTATAAAATTACTATTCTTGGTCATGGGAGACTTACTATTCCTTATTTTGTGGAGAAATAATAAAATAATGAATATAATATAGAGAACCCCCCTCTCCCCTCCACTATATAAACCACCCCTCACCCCCTCATCCTCCCACACCACTCAAGCATCAATCCTTTCCTAAATTCTACTCAAATATCTCCCTAACATCCTCCCCCACGTCCATGACCTTTTGGTCTCACCAAAAATCCAAAAACATGGTCCTTAAAAAGTTTCTCAAAGAGTAGTACTCAAGAGGTAAACCTCTCTTCCTTCTTCTTTCAATTCCTTTTACAAGTTCCATTATTTTTTCCCTCTTCTCACATCACCTCATCCAAATGCCATGATAATTCCAGTACCATACATGTACTGGATTTTTATTATTCTAATGTAATATTTCATCATAATATCTCTTTTTCCCTTCCTTTTATACTATAAATGAGAACACCATCCGATATTTGTTAATTTATCACACTCAAGGAAGATGGGTTTTCAATTTTCATTACTATATTCAAGACTGGTCATGAACCCTTTTCAATGGTTGAACCAGATCATAATATATGTATTTTATCTTGTTTAATGTTCTGAAATCCGTACACACTCATAATATGAAATATTAATACAAAACATGTTCATTGTGAACGAAACCGCCAAGCCAAATCCAAGTGTTTATCATTAACTCGTCAAATGAGTCATCCTCATGGTATATAACTAGAATCATTATACAATAATTTATATCTCTTTAATGTCACTAATAATATATATTAACAATTCTGAATGTTTAACCACATTTAAAAAGAAATTTCATTCATGAATACAAGTAAACAGATCCGAAAAACCAAGGAAGAAAATGATCCAAAAACAATAAAATTGAATCTCTTAAACCCATAAAAAGGGAATTAATGAACCTAATCATGGTATACCATATCAATTAAATTTTTATGAGTTTTTTTTCATATTAATTAATGGTGATAAATTTGATTATTCAGTATGCTAAGAACAGTCAAGAACACCTTCGAGCATAAGGTAAGGGATCCTCCCTCTCACTTTTGTTCAAGAATCTCCCCTATGTTGTGCTCTTTTATTTCTAATAACTAATGATGGGGTATGTTTTCAAACCTCCCACATACTTCCCTTATGATATATAAATAATGGTATAATCCTTTACCTCTCATTAATCCCTCCCAATAACACTCATTACCATGCTAAAATGCTTGTAAGGGGTTGTCTCATCTCACTTTCAATTCTGTAGGATTTCCATTGTTCGCCTCTTATTTATTATATGTGGTATAGGTGTAATTCCATTTGATAAATATTATCATGATTATCTATATATTCATGGTATCTTTTGATTCATTTGGTGGTTCTTAACTTTTGGTCATATGACTCAATTGATTACAATGTGGTAATGAGCTTTGTCTTAGTTTTCACTTCGTTGTGACTTGCATAGTATTGTGCACCTACTCTTTGTTATGTGGTGTACCTACTTCCCATTTGTGATAAATTTTAAAAAGAAATTATATTCCATTTAAATTTTCATATTATCATATCATGAATATGATTATTGTCTAATCCTTAAACCATTTTACATACGATATTTATTTTTGAATGTTGTTTTGATTATGGAAATATTGATTAATTTGTTTCCTCTATTTTATATGGATAACATAAAGGCATGTCTCTCTTGTATTTAATCTATTTATAAAGAGTTATCTGGGAATTCAGTAGTGGGTGGGGCCTGCTACAACCCCATGATTCATCGAAAGGTCTCAAGAGACAAATCGGTTGGCGACAAACCCTTCGAGTTTGTTTCAAAAAATCAGATAGGTTTCTACCCACAAAACCAAATCACTTTAATAGTATTATGGTATCTTGTTCCATATATAAGAGTTGGTTTCCTATAACTAACTATTTTTAATTCGATTACATGGATATTTAATATATTATTACATATTATTCATTGTTATGCAACATAATAATGTAATAATTTTCTATAGTATTTGTTGCATTGATAAGGTCATGGAAGTTCACCGCTATGATGAAAACCATAAAATGATATAACAATATTCTTAAATATATTTCTGCGTTTGGATGACATGATATGATGGTACACTTAGCATGCAGACTATCATGTGTGAGTACTCATAAGCAGATGAGAATTCCTCTCATAAAGTTCGCACTTGGTAATCTCTAAGATAGAATATTATGAGAAGAGACCCGCTAGTAGAAATTCATCATGTTTTGGTGTCATAGGACATTTATATCTATGAGAATGTGTAATTATCCTTAGACTTTAATATTATCATTAATACATGTCACAAATTACACACTTTTATTTACTAACGAAAATTGTCATGCAGATAGTTGGCGAGAAGTAGGGTATGTTGGGTGCGTCATGAGTGGCATGCTATTAATAGATAAATTGAGGAAGGATTTTTCCCTTCCATTTATGAAAGTTGATATCCCATCCATTTGATTGAAATAGAACCGTTGCGTGAAATTCCATGTCCATGGTGCAACTAAGAGTTTATTTCAGGTAGTAAAAGAACGACGTATCAAGCTTAAAAGTTGATGACACGATCATAAAACCTACTTAAAGAGATATTGTGACAAAGTAATTATATTAAACAGTGAGCATTATTAATTGGATGTTGTTGTTACAACTTTACGTTCTTTCTCTTGGGTTCCTTGACCCATTGCTAGATAGTACTCTTGGACTTTAGGCAAGCCCACCTAATGCCAACGAGAAAGAATCCTAGAGAGTCACACACTAAGTGTTTTTTGTGGTTTTGGTTAAATTCTATATGAATTTAATTAATAATATAAATATTATTCTTAAGACTGTGGAATAATTTTATTCATGTTACAATGATCACATAAATTAAATATATACTTATTTATTTATTTTATTTAATATTTAATAAATATTTATTTGCTAGTTTTTAAATAAATATTTTTTTAAGAAATAAATGATTTATTTATTTATTAGGGTGTTCAATTAATGGAAGTGGAGTTTGATCAGACCAAGGTTAGTCTGGTAGTAAAATACTTATTTTCAAATGGTAAATAATTATTTAACTAGTTGGCATAAATTAAAATAATGCTGCTATTATCTTATGACGTGGAATTTTATTTATAATTTGTTTTGCGCAAGTTGGAAAACAATAAATAATGATGCGAGGTTATTATTAAATGCATGGGTTTTCATTAATTTCATGAATATATTTAATTGTTTCTATTTAATTAAATATTATAACTGAAATTTCATGTATATAAATAGGCAAGTACGCCTATTGTGCCAGACACCACACCACATGCCTAGTGAATTTTGAATTGTTGAGCCAAACAATTTCTCTCTCAAATCCTCTTCTCTCCCATCTCAAGAACGAGAGATGTTCTTCAAGTATGATGAAAAAGTGATCAAGAACGACCGACACAAGACACTTGCTTCTGTATAGTAGCACTTGAAGAATGAGCGGTGTCAATTGGAGGCCATCAGATCATGTGTGGATCACCGTTATTGGGATTCTATTTTGTATCCTTACAAGCACAACAAGATAATTTGGAAGGGTCATTCCATATGATAAACCTCATCAACGAAGAAAAATAACAAAGATAAAGGTATTATTTTTATTTATGAAATTAATTAAATTAATTATAAAAATGATGTGCAAGATCCTCTATAAGATTTCTGAGATCTTTCTTCTTTATCTAAATCATTGATTATATTACGTGGATATTGGTGGTCATCTCCGTATTGATCCCAGAATAATCATTGATCATGGTAAAAATCAATATTGGATCCCATCCCAACCATGATTCCACTGTGCCCAAAACCTTCAAGTGGTATCAGAGAGGTTACATTATAGTTTATAATTATTTAAATATTTCATTGATGAATTACACATTTAATAATTTAGTTGTTTCAATTCATGTTAATCGTTCAGAAAATTGGAATCTCGAGATCTCTTCCTCCTCTTTTGTTTCAAGTTCACCTTATAGAAATGATCTTTCTTTTAATTTTGATTAAAATAAAATAGAGGATCTCATCTGGAGGTGCCAAAGAATCCAGGTCTTACAGCACTAGAACACATGGCATGTATTCGGTAGTACATGCCATGTATTCAAGAGTCAATTCATCAGACCTGTCCACAAAACCAGTCCTTGTGTTGGAGTCTTTATAAGTCTTAAATGACTCCGTGTGTTGACCAGGAACAGGTGGCACACGGTTTCCAGATGACATGTCGTGTGGCACAATGGACATGGTGTGTATTCCCTTCAGGTTAAGGTTGGATCATGTACCTTGTACAGGGATTTCCCGGCTGGATACCATGTAACAAGGAACTGCATGGCGTGTGGCCCACTTGACATTCCATGCACTCCAATAATTTTTGAAGTATACTCACATGTCATTTCCCCAATCATGTACTTAAGATAGATGGTGAAAAATAATACATTCTGTGTAGTTGGAACTACATGTTGTTTACTCTTCCAAATTATGTAGATTTATTAAAAATATATATTATATTATACAAACCCTTGATATGTGTACCACCATGCGGGCATAAAGTTGAGGCACAACGCGTGATAGGTGTTTTATATATGTGTGTTTAATTTAACATCTGTATAATGTTCATTTCTAATCGTTGGGTAGTTATGAATATAATTTCACTACGTTGCTTCCAAGGAACAAGTTATGTACAATGATAATTTTAAATTAACTTGTTTGTTTAAAATTATGATAGATGAGAATTTCAAGGAAATTTATAAAAGGGTTTAAGATAAAAATAATTGATTAATTAAAGATGATAATTAATTGATTCAAGCATGATTTATCTTAAACAAGAATAATTAAATATTTTGATTACTAGTTTTATTTATGTGTAAATATCATTGCATGTATGGATGATAATGAGCTACACCAAGACCTTTTTATGTGGATGGTTTCTTTTAATTTATTTATTTGAATTAAATTTGTTGGCATGTGAGCCTTCTCCTCATTAATATGTAGGGCCTACATGCCCAAGGTTTTTTATGTAAAACACATTTTTAACCCTCAACTACATGTGAGTTAAAAAAAGGAATATGTAACGGATGGAATTCTCAAGTTAGTGCAGGTGGTTCAAGCTAGAGATGAGACAAAACCAATCCCAGGTGATACAGAGGTGGATAGCTGGAAGCTGTAAACAAAAACCCAAAAGGTTCAAGGTGTTTCTCCCCTAGGTCAGGGTTAGTTTATCAACTTCTATAAAAAAATAACCATTAGAAAAGATCATGATCATTCCATTAACTTTATTTTATTTCAGTCAGTTTCATGGTTTGTCATTATGGATGTGTTGTCATGATCACTTAATAAATAAATTAAACAATCATGAAAGATGGAACTAAAATAAAATAGACTTATGTGTAAATATTATCAAGACAATTTTAATCACTTAAGTAAGTTCCACTTAATATTAACAAGTGTGTGACAATGATAATAATAAATTCATGCAGAAGAGATAAAAAATCACTCAAATAAAATATTAAGTTAGAACAAGCCTACTGTTACTTGATTGAGGGAAAAACTCAATAAAACTATGTGTTTTTCCAACCCTTGTTGGGAGACTTAATTTTATACAGGAAACCCTTATGAAAGGTTTTGGGTTGACTTAACCATAGTGCATTAATAGGATTTTTCCTTGCTAGACTTTGTGTAATATTAGAGGAAAGAGTTGAGGAAATCCAAATTCAGGATTTTAGGATTGGGAAGTCCACTCAACATATCAAGGAGATACAAGACAACAGTTGGAAAAGACTTGCCTACCTAAATACCTTCTAATAGCTTGACCAACCCTTGTTGGGGTTATGAGAAGGGGAATATGGATAATTTTGACTAGAATGTTAGGGAAACTGGACATTCTGGGTTCAATGGTGAGGGATATTGGGACTTGATAAAATAGTGGGAGACTTAATAAAATTTATTATTTCTTATAAAATGTAATCAAGAAAGTACTAATGATATACTCTTTTAATTGTAAAATAAAAATTACAGACTCTTCAACCACACTATCACTATGATCAATTCTGGATAAAGACAATATCCTCACCGACAGTAACTTCCAGGAATGGTTTAAATGCCTTTGGGTTATCCTACGCCATGAACGGAAGTCTTATGTGCTAGAGTCAATATTACCTGATATTCCTGCCAAAGAGGTGGGTGATGAGGATTTCCTATTCTATGAGAAACATATGAACGATGCGGTCGATGTTCAATGTTTGAAGTTGTAATAAATGTCTAGTGATCTCATGAAGTCTCATGAAAACATGGATGCTTATAGCATGCTCGAGCACCTCCGTGGTCTTTACTAGGACGGAGAAAGACAGAAAAGGTTTGATATCTCTAAGGAACTCTTTCATAGTAAGCATGGAGAAGGTTCCCCAACTTGGCCTCATGTAGTCAAGCTCATTGGCTACATTGAGCACCTGGAGGTTTTAGGTTTTAAACTCCTCGAAGAACTGGGAACTGATCTTATTACCGCATCACTCCCTTAGAACTTCTCTAACTTTGTTGTCAATTTCAATATGAACAACATTGATAAGTCTCTATCTAATCTTCTTATCCTCATTCTCCATGTGGAAAAAGCTAAAAACCATGAAAACCCTTCTTTCCTTATGGAGAATAAGAGGAAAGTGAAGGCGAAGAGCTTTAAGACCAAAGATTCTTCATGGACTTCCAATAAAAGGAAGATCAAAGGGGAGGCAACAGAATAAGAGGTTGTTTGTTTCGCATGTGGCAGGAAGGGCCACTGGAAGAAGAACTATACCCAACCTAAGAAGCAAGGGGAAGCTTCAGGTGTGTTTGGTTATTTAATTCAATCTATATGTTTCTACCAATTGGCTATTAGATTCATCTTGTGGTCCTCACATATGTTTCCAAATATAGGAACCAAGTAGATTCAGGAAGATTGATTGAGGGGAGGTAGATCTACAAGCATCCAATAGATACAAACTTGATGTTGTAGCTGTCAGCGACTACCACCTCACATTGCCAACTGGGATGATCTTGGTGTTAAAGGGTTGTTATTATGTGCCTTCTGTTACTAAAAAAATTATTTTTATATCCAAATTAGATGCATATGGATTGGTTTTCATATTTGGAAATTAATGTTACTTCTTTTACCAAGATATATTTTGTTATGGTAGGGAACATTTATACAATGGAATTTACGTGTTTTATTACACAAACCATGTAATGGAAATTGATTACAATGATACTTCACATGACTCATACCAAACCCAACTTTTGCATCACTAGATAGGTCATGTAAATGAGAAATTCTTGAAAAAGTTACATCATGATGGATATTTATATTCTTTAGAACTAAAACCACTTGGAATATGTCATGAATGTTTACAAGGAAAAATGACCAAATCCCCATTTAGTGGGAAAGGTTAAAGGGCTAAAAAAACTTTTGAATTGGTTCATACCGATGTGTGTGGAACATTTCCAATTGAAAAAATGGGAGGGTACTCATACTTCATCATTTTTAGAGATGATTTTAGTAGATATGGATATATCTACTTAAGGAGGTATAAGTCGAATTCCTTTGATAAGTTCAATGAATACAAGAATGACTTTCAGAACCATCTTGGTAAGAGGATTAAGAAACTCTGCTCAGACTGAGGTGGAGAATATCTTAATCAAGACTTTATTGATTACTTACGGGAGTTTGGGATTATATCCAAACTCACTCTTCCGAACATGCCCTAGTGGAATGGTGTGAGGGAAAAGAGAAACTGCACCCTGTTTGACATAGTGAGATCAATGATGAGTCATACGAGTTTTCCATTATCCTTTTGGGGATATGCGTTACAAACAGAAGCACACATACTACACCAAGTACCAAAAAATTGATAAATGGTATTCCATACGAGTTCTGGAGTGGACGAAAATCCATGTTATCAAATTTACATGTGTGGGGTAGAAAAGCGTTTGTTAAAGCCTCTTCAGGTAACAAAATCGCACCCCAAGGCACAAAGTGTACCTTTATTGGATACCCCAGGGAAACAAAGGGAAATTACATATACCAAACAATAGAAAAAAAGGTTACAGTGGAAAGACATGCCATATTATTTGAAAGGGATCACATCTACAAAAGAGATAGTGGGTCTGAGATATAATTCGATGAAGTCTAGGCTCAAGGTACACAAGATTTGGTATATGAATAGATTCTATAAAGCCCTGTGGAATAAGAATCTATTTCAGAGACACAAGTATTGCATTGGAGTACAACAAAGGTTAAAGAACCAAAATGGTATGGTTTTATTGTTTCTGAGGATGGAGACTCTTTATTAGTTTATAATAATGATCCTCTACCCTACAAGGAAGAAGTAAGTGGCACATACATTTCCAAGTGGAAATAATCCTTGAATTCTGAAATGGATTCCATATACCAAAAACAAGTCTAGATATTGGTAGATCCTCTAGTTGATGTAAAGCATGTTGGTTGCAAATGGGTTTTTAAGAAGAAACTAGACATGGAAGGACAAGTCAGTATCTATAAGGCATGACTGGTTTCAAATTGTTTTAAACAACGCCAAGGAATTGACTACGACGATTCCTTCTCACCAGTCGCAATGATGAAATCCATCATAATTCTACTTGTCTTTTTGGCTTACCATGACTATGAGATTTGGAAAATGGATGTCAAAATATCATTCCTTAATGGGAACCTTTAGGAAGAAGTTTACGTGACATAACCTAAAGGGTTTGTGACTCCAAAGATGCTAATGAGGTATGCAAGTTGTAGAAATCCATTTATTTATTAAATCAAGCATCCAAGTCATGGATCATTAATTTTGATGAATCCATAAAATAATTTGGCTTTATCAATAAAAAATGTGATCCTTTTGTCTACAAATGGTTTAGTGGGAGTGTAGTCATTTTTCTAATAGTATATTTCGATGGAATATTACTTATTGGAAATGAGATACCAGGATTACAGTCAATTAAGGAATGGTTGAATCAATGCTTCTCCATTAAAGACTTGGGAGAGGCAGCATATATTCATGGGATAAAGATACATCGTGATATATCTAAGAGATTTATGGGCCTAAGTCAAAGTACATACATTTATAAGATACTGAAGAGATTCAGTATGTAACAATCCAAGATGGGATTGTTGCTAGCGTCACATGGCATTCATCTTTCCAAGAAAATGTTTCCTTAGACACATGAGGAAAGAAAGGTAATGTCAAGGACTCTATACACATCAGAGATGGGTTCAATCATGTATGAATTGCTATGTACTAGGCTGAATGTCGCCTATGCATTGAGTGTGGTAGGAAAATATCAAGCTAACCTAAGTGACCGCCATCTCATGCTAGTCAAGACTATCCTAAAGTATCTGAGGAATACTAAGGATTTGCTCCATGTTTATAGAGTATATGAGGAACTAGTCATCAGAGGATATGCAGATGCTATTTTCCAAACTGATCAAGATGACATGAAGTCGCAAATAGGTTACATATTCACATTGAATGGAGGTACAGTGAGCTAGAAGTTCTCAAAGTAGAGTGTGTTCATAAATTCTACAGTTGTGTTCGAGTATAACGAATATTCTGAGGTAGCTAAAGAAATTATTTGGATGTGAAGCTTCATCCAGGAGCTAGATGTGATACCTAGTAGTAAATATCCCATCATATTGTACTATGATAATACTGTAGTGGTGGCTCTCGCAAAAGAGAAAAGGTCACATCAGTGGAGGAAGCACATACTTCATAAGTATCATCTCTTGAGGGATTTTTCTCATAGAGGTGAATTTTTAGTGATAATTATTTCCACAGAAGACAATGTGGCAAACCCATTGACTAAATCCTTGACTCAACCGAAACATAATCATCATGTGAGGTCTAGCGGACTAAAATTCATAGGCAGCTATCTCTAGTTAAAGTGGTAGTTTGTAAGAGTTGGTTTCCTAGAACCAATGGTTTTACTTTTATTACATGGATATTTAATTTATTATTAAATATTATTCATTGTTTTACATGACTAATGTAATAATGTCCTAGTGTATTTGTTTAATTGATAAGGTCATAGCAGTTCCCCGCTATGATGAGAACCTTGAAATGCTATAACAATATTCTTAAATATAGTTCTAAGGTTGGATGACATGATATTATGGGACACAAAGCATGAATACTATCAGGTGTGAGTACTCGTAAGCAGATGATACTTCCTCTCATTAAGTTCTCGCTTGCTAATATTAAAGTTAGGAGATTATGAGAACAGACCCACTAGTAGGAATTCATCATGTTTTGGTGTCATGGGATATTTCTATCTGTGAGGGTGTGTAATGATCCTTAGACTTTAAGATTATCATTAATATGTGTCATTACTTACGCACTTTGATTTACTAAAAAAACCATCCCGCAGACAGTTGGCAGGAAGTACGGTACGTTGGGTGCATCATGAGTGGCATGTTATTAATGGATAGGTTGAGGAAGGATTTTCCCCTTCCATTTATGAAAGATGATATCTCATACCTTTGATTGAAATAGAACCATTGTGTGAAATTCCATGGCCATGGTGTAACGATGAGTTTATTTCACGTAGTCAAAGAACAAAATACCAAGCATAAAAGTTGATGACAGAATCATGAAATCTGCTTGATCAGATATTGTGACAAAGGGATTATATTACATAGTTATCATTAGTATATGGATGTTGTTGTGGCGACATTACATTCTTACTCATGGGTGCCCTGACCCATTTCTAGAGTGTACTGTTGGACTTTAGGAAATCCCACCTAATGCTAGTGAGAAAACTTCCTATAGGGTCACACACTAAGTGTTAATGGTGGTCTCAATTAAATTCTATTTGAATTTAATTTATGAAATAAATATTATTCTCAAGACTGTGGATAATTTTATTCAAGTTACAATGATCACATAAATTAAATAAAATTTATTTATTTATTTTATTGAACATTTAATAAATATTTATTTACTAGTTTGTAAATAAAATATTTATTTAAGAGAATAATTTATTTATTTATTTATTCGGTTGTTCAATAAATGGAAGTGGAGTTCGAACTAACTAAGGTCGGTCTGGTAGTAAAATAATTATTTGCAAGATGGTAAAAAAAAAATTAACTAGTTGGCACACATTAAAATAACACTGCGGTTATTTTATGACACGGAATTTTATTTATAATTTCATTTTACGCAAGTTGGCAGACCATAAATAATGACACGGTATTATTATTAAATGAATGGGTTTTCTCTAATTTCATGAATGTATTTAATTTTTTCTATGCAATTAAATATTGTAATTAAAATTCCATGTATATAAATACAAAAGTACGCCTATTATGCCAGACACCACACCACATGCCTGGTGAATTGAGAATTATTGATCCAACCAATTTCTCTCTCGAATCCTCCTCTCTCTCATCTCAAGAATGAGATACATTCTTCAAGGATGAAGAACAAGCGATCAATAATGAAATACACAGGACACTTGCTTCACTGCACTAGCACCTGGATAATGAGTGGTGTCGATCGGAGTCCATCAGAGCACATGTGGATCACCGCTAGAGGGATTTTAGTTTGTATCCTTATAAGTGAAACAAGATGATATGGAAGGGTCATTCCGGATGATCAACATCATTAATTAAATAAAAATAATACATATATAGGTATTATTTTTCTTTATGAAATTTGTTAAATTAATTATAAACATGATATGCAAGATCCTCTCTAAGGTTTCCGAGCTCTTTCTTCTTTGTCTAAATCATTGGTTATATTCCATGGATACTAGCGTTTATCACTGTATTGATCCCGAAATAATCATTGATCGTGATAAAAATTAAATTTGGGTCATGTCCCAATCATACTTCCGTTGTGCCTAGGATCTTCAAGTGGTATCCAAGCGATTACATCATAGTTTATAATTATTTAAGTATTTTGTTGATGAATTACACATTTAATAATTTAGTTGTTTCAATTATAGTTAACCGGTTTGATGAATTGAATCTTGAATACATGGAATGCACTACCAAATACACGTCGTGTGTTTTGGTGTTCTACGTCCAGGAATCATTGGCACCTCTGGATGAGATCCTCTATTTTATTATTATCCATGAATTTTTCACTATGACAAAATTTATGGATGTAGTTTCGTTCTCAGTTTATTAATGGCATGGGTTTTTCATTTATTCACCATTCCATTTTGAATATTTCAAATTGTTTATGATTCAGTTATTATTGATTCATGCTTCCTCCATTTGTAACCCTCACTAAGAATTAGAGCTCGCCCCTTTGATTTGTTTAACATCAACATGTTATGAAGTGGAGACTATTTATTGAGTTATGTGGATGAAGTTTTTATTTTTTGTTATGTATTGCATTTTGTAACCTTTTCCAATGTAATTTGAGTTAAATCTAGGTATCTAGTTTCTTCAAGACTACTAAAATGATCGTTCCATCGGGATTTATTTCCTTTTAACCATGTAAATGTACTTATTAATGCACCGACAATGGTTTAAAGGGGTCGGGGTGTTACACATAATCCCTTCTGATCAATGATTGATGTGAGAAGCAAGGAGTGGTATAGATTTACCATTGTAGTGGAAAACACAATAAGGGGGAAAGGAGAAATATACAAGGAATTTTCAAAAGTTTCTAACTTATTTAATCACCAAACATGTGTTCCTAGGGAAATAACACACATGAAGTTGGGATTCCTACCAGAGCTAAGGGAAGTGTAAATGAAGGTAAATAATGACCTCAAATACTAGTATCGTGAAAGAGGGTGACCAATTTATGGGGAATTACTACTAGCCATGTTCAAAAAAAGGTTTCACAATCACACAACTAAAGGATGTGGTGGAAAAAATTTAGATCGACCATTGACCATATTCAAAAAATGGGAAACATTGCCTATCATCGGGAGGCCCTCGAGGTGTGTTCCCAGGACAGTAGGTGGGCTAGTGTGGTCATGTACCATTTCTATTAGGGAGCCTATTCATATGGGGAGGATAATTGGGTTCTATATTGAAGGTAACATGAAATGCATAGGTGGAATTGGTAATGGATGAGGGGATAATGACCTAGGGTATCACTCCACTCTGCACTCAAACATGCTGGATGAGTGCAATGATAAGAAATAATTAATCCTAGTGATGAGGGGTATGAAACCTACCATAATTTTATGATGGGGGATAAACTCATGATATATGATCCATGCATCACTTTTTATCCAACGGGGATCTAAATCAATCCACATGTTGTTATGAAACATGGATAGGTAGGCCACCGATGTCAAAATTGTGGTGTCCTCTATGGTGAGTTTGATGGATCATATCGTAGTAATTTTATGATGCATCTTGTATTCATCACATCATGTAAGGATATACCATTATACATCATGCTTTGAGAAAATTGTTTTGTTCATATCAAATTTTTCATATGAGGCATCATATGTCCATCACATAGAGTTAGGCTTCTGTTCAACATTGTGAGTTGAGGGTGTTGGGATTTTTTCATATCAAATTTTTCATATGAGGCATTCTATGTTTGTCGCATAGGGTAAGGTTTCAGTTTAACATCGTGTGTAGAGTATATTCTCATTTTTATTCTCACACATATAATATGAGAAATCATATGCTTATCACATAGGGTAAGGATACAGTTTAACATTACTTGATGAGGAAATTACGCTTTTTATTTTAGATTCATATAGCTCAGACTAAATATAGTGCTAGTTTAAGGTCTTAGATCATGGACCATAGGGTTTGAGTGTCCTAAATTGGAATTTTTAGCATGAAATAGTGATAAACTAGTGTGAAAAGAGGGCCAATAAGAACCTTTTCCACAAAAAATTCCAATAAAAACTGCACCCAAGTTGAAGACATGATGTTGAGGGAGGAAAGACCCCAAAATGAGTTGATGGTGGGAGATAGGCCCATAATTTGAGATCCAGGAATCACCACATATCCCATATGAATATGAATCAATCCACATGTAGTTTTAGATCATGACATAGTAGGAGGATGATGTCAGTAGGGGGTATCCTCTCAACTGACGATGAGATGAAAAATAGATAAGTAATTGATCTGATAAAACATGAGGGGTGAAGAAAATTATGTGAATAAGTGTCTGTAGGGATCTAGATGCACGTAGTTTAAGTTCATTATGCTTTTAATTGATGGGGTGTGTTATTTTCAGTGTTTAGGCAGTGAATAATAGTTAAAACTCCATGTTAAGGAGGGGCCAAGGATGACCTACACCACACAAAGAAATCCTAAAACTATTTGAGCACAATTTAATGTCATCCCAATAAGACCAAGTGAGGCACCAAAATTTGTTAGCACTAAGGTCAGGCCTGGGATTTTAGATCTTCTTCTTCTTATATAACTAATTAGGCATAGGATTCATGACATATGTGGTTCTAGAACGCGACATTGTAGAATATCTACACTAAAAAAGGGGAATATTATCTGGATATGAAATTGAATCATCTCATATTTATTATATGAGGCCTCCTATGGTCATCAGATAGAGTAATGTTATATATTAACATCATGTTCTAAGGACGATAGTTTTTTCCATCCCATATTTCTATTTTGAGTCATCTCATTTTTTCATGTAGGGTAAGGTTATCATTTAACATCGTGTTCTGGGGATGTAGGGTTTTGGATATATCATGTTTTTAAGTGAGTCATCCTGTGTTTTTCTCACAGGGTAAGGCTATATTTTAACGTCATGTTTTGAGCACAAAAATAATTTTTGTTTAATTTCATACATCTTGGACCAAGTATAATACAAGTTTAAGGCCATAAAGCTCAGAACATATGGTCAAATAGTTGAAGGTCATAATTCTTATACCCAAAGTTGTAAATATTTTAATTTCATGATTCTTGGACCTTTTTGTTTTAGTTTAAGGTCGCATATCTTTGACCAAAATGATCATGTAAAGTACTACTTGATAATATTGTATTTTGTGGGAGGTGTGATACGCTCTTTACCCATGGTTATTAGAAATTATAATCCATTATAATAGACTTTATGGATTATATTATGTCCTTAACATTTAGTTTCCAGATTTGGAAACTTTTATATTGGTATCATTACTGTTCTTGAGAGCCAAATCATGTCAACCTAAAGTAAAGAGTAAAGGATGAACTTCCTATTTAACACTCACATTACCTTATTATGATACATATCAATGTTCTGCAATTCCTGAATCCTATTTTATTCAAGATATTACATCACATCTAGATATACTTCCACCATTATATCTAGCATCTACTAGTAATAACTAGTCAATAGATAAAAAAACCTCGGTTCCATAGACTATGAAGTATGGGGTTTTCTGAGTGGAATTTTGAGTTTTTGTATGAGGGGTATAGATGGAATTAGGGTGTTTGTTATGCCAAATATTTTTGTTCTCTCCCTCAATATTCTACAAGATGTTAGAGAGGGTTTTCTGGACACATTGTTATGTCCATTCACTTGTGTATGGTAGTAGAAAGTGTCATAGGACCAACTGTTATAATCGTCATAACTTTTATTCATATGGGAAGGCCAAAAATTAGTTATATTGTCATTGAGAATGGATATAGAAACCCCAAATCATGGAATGTAGTGAGAGTTAATAAAAATTAAACCGGGTAAAGGGGTTTAACTTCTTTGAGGGTAACTACTTCATCCCACTTTGTGGAAAAAGTTGGTTGTGGTCAAAATAAACAAACATTGTTGAGTCGTCTCTAGAGGGTAGGGACCCACACTATCAAGTCCAAAAACATTTAAGGGCCAATAATATTTGGCATTATGGAGGAGGTCTGATAGTTGATTAAAAAAAGTACACATGAATACAGTACGCATGAAACTTCTTCAGGGAATCAATGTAGTCAAAAACCATGGTGATCCAGAAGTAAAAAAAAACCTCTTAATTTTGAGGGAGAGCTTTAATCATTCTTGATCTGTGCCATAGGATCTTATATAGACTTCTTGTATTACCCAATGTATCTCATCTATTTAGATGAAATACAGAATAATTATATAAAACCATCACATTTATAGGGTTTTTTTCAAGGTTAGTGCCGCTCTAGAGGATGAATTGTGCTTCACACAAGTGGACTTGTTCATGTTCATCTTGGATTGGTGGGAGGATTCCATGTTGAGGATACTTGACGAAAGAAAAAATCCAATATGGTGTTTCCATGATCAGGGGGAATTTGAGGTCCTCGGTTTAGAAACATCAACTACTAGTTAGTATGCCTATTGATTTATATCATCTTCATAAGTGGCAGGGATGATGACCCTCCAATTTACTACATACATGACAAGGTCATATTGATCAGTTTTTTTAGGGACATGACTAATATTTCATGATCACCCGATTGGTCGTTCTGTGACTATGTAACACATTTCACCTTTGGATGGGAAGGGATATGGTTCATTATCTAAAAAGGCTATCCTAGAAGGTGAATAAATTATTTCTTTTTTGATGACATTTTTACCCTTTATCTGATTGTTGAATAACTCAGAGTCTCCCTTCACATGTAGATAGGGGACATAAATATCAAGGGCCAATTCAAGACTAGTGATGAGTTCTAGGTACTCTTACTCATTTTTAGTAAAACTTTTTAATAATAGGAATGAGTATAGTAGGACTAACTTTCATGGAGTGATGAAGAAAATTTTGAGGACCACTCTATTGAGCATGGTGTTATTGATCCTTCTACTGGTCAGATTTTGAGAGGCTCCATCAAGATGAATCTTCGAGCACATAATAACCTGAACCAATAATAGAATAGATTCATCATGGAAATAAACATCCATGGGTAATTATTTAGGGGTCACATTCATATCTAAGAAGGTTTCTAGTTCTTTTAACTTTAAGGATTTATATAGGTCAAAATTAATTTTTAATTGTTGGAAGATTATCACCCATCATGCCAATCACCCTATCATCATGGGGAAATTGAGGATTTACTTTTTCTAGTAAACTCATGACAATAGTTTAATCACATGGTTTTATAAATAATGTCTCAACATCTACACTGTAAATACTAGTATGAAGAAAATATTCAGATAGGGGAGTATCTGGCCTCTATGTCGAGGATCAGGAAACTAAGATAATATAGGATATTTTCACTACCCTCATTTTTTGGTTAGAAGGTAACAAAGGGATCTTTATAGATTAGTCAAATAGAATTCTAGAGGATTTTTGAGATGAGTGGAATCATAATCGAAGGCTATTAAAAATAATTCTTAGTATCCTCAAAATATATATACAGTACTCATCCCATGGGTAAGTGGTTCCTTTTTCATGAGCATCAAAAAAGGCATACACTTACTGCCTAGATTTTCAATAAATCATTAAATATATGCTAAGTGGCTATACAGTCCCTACAAATCTTGAATGTTTCTTGGGGGAGGCAATTAGTTGATATCCTTCATTATCTAGGGATCAATGTTGATTCCTCTATATTTGAAGATGATGATGATAAACATTATTAAGTTAACCTCGAATAAAAACTTCAGAGGGTTCAATTTCAAATGGTGGGAATGAAGGAATATGAATATATTCTCATGATCTTTAATATGGTCAAGGAACTGGCATGATTTAACCACTATATCATATATATAATACTCCACCAATATCATAAGGATTTGTTTGAAGATATAGTGGATGACAAGATTGTAAGTGGCTCTAAATTTTTTTAATCTTATAGGATTCACTATGTACAACAAATTTCCATGGGGTTCCCTAAATGTAGTAGACTCCTCATCCTCTGGGTCTACTCATATTTGATTATACCCAAAATATCGATGCCTAAAGGAGGGGGCATGGATCTAGTTGTAGAATCAATCAATAGCTCGGTCATCATAAGTGGAAATTAATCATTATATAAATAGTGGTTGAGGTATAGTAAGTTAATATATCCCATGATCTACCCATTATTATTTTTTCTTGAATAATTTTGTCCATCCATTTTGGTTGTTGGACCTCCCAGATAAAGTTTTCTTTAATAATCTTCTCAATATCGGCCTCCATCATGGCACTACGAGAGGGGTGTATCTCTCAATGAGTATGTTTGAACCCATGGTAACCCTATTAGAGGAAAAAGTGATGAATTTAAACTTTAGGTTCAATCCTATGTATCTCATCATAGGTCTAGGAAAAAACATCATGGTTCTACTTTAATAATTATACATACTATTGTTGTTTCTCTTGTGATATGGTTGCGCTAACCAGTGTCACCCTTGGGTATTCCTTGGTTTCAAGGTTAACTTGAGTCAACACATAAATAGTGGTAGATAAACCCTCTTAAAATTTAGTAGAGGAACCTTCTAGATCCATATATTTATAAAATATGTGATGATCAAAGGGATAAAGTAACTCTTCTGAAGTTTTAGACCTTGAGTCTGCATCGGAACTTGATATGATGGGAGAAGAGTCTTATAAAAGGAAATATTTTTTTCATTGATACTGCAATGTAAAAGGCTGAAAATCCAATCCCATGTGGTTTCTACCCAGAAGATACACTACTGATATCAAATAAATGCCAACAGTGTGACTTCCCTCGAGTTATCCCTGCTTTGTGAAACATACGAGAAAGATATGGATCAGTGGACATGGTGATAACATCTAGATAATTTAAAGTGTGTGGTATTTATGAATTAGTAGGGTTTATCCATTATAGTAGGAAGAGGTAATATGTGAGCATTACATCTTTTTTGGGACTATGAAACAACCTCACAGGTCAATTGTTGAGGGTTCCAACCAACAAATTTTGAGAAAAATTACATCCTTCAAGTCTTCCCAAGGATCTGCAATGGTAAACGTCTGGTCATTAGGGAAATTTATGCACTAAAACATGATATTTCATATTTTTTTCCTCAATTTTTCTAGCAATTGGCCTCTAGATAGTGCTCCTCCTAAAAGTATAAAGGGGGAACATCATCCTAGAGTACCCATACTCAGCCATAAAGGGAGTATTTGAGGAGCCGGTGGTACGAAGGTGGGAAAGTTTCTTGAACATAAAGCCATGAACTTCCCAATATTAAATTGTGGGTAGTATTGTAAGAGACTACTATGAATTCAATGTCTACTACCAGCCACTGAAATGATTTTACAATCAAATATTCCCAAGAAGCATTTTCTTTCTCTTATTATACACCTAAATTTAGATTTTTCAGGGATTCAAATCCAAATTCATAATCCCATGTTTATGGATCATTTGAGTTAGGATTAGGTTTATCCCAAAGACGTTATCCATGATCCAATGGTGGATTTACACACCATTGAACTGACATGTAACATATAGTGGTCATATGTTCCCCTAAATGGTAACACCCTCATATTCTATATAAAATGATATAATAGACCAAAATTCCTCCCAATAGAATTCTTCCATGTAATAGGTCTTAGAGTAATCTACCTCATACTCAAATTTAAGGGGGGTGTTCAAGTATTTTACAAGGTACTCGTGCATTTACTTTGATAGGAATAGAACATTGAGAATTGAGAGCCTCATGTGTATACCAATAAGGTGATTCAACCTATATTATTTCATAGTGAGGAGAATATTTTTGTCTGAAGAGGGTCTCAATTTAGAAGGGAGAAAAACAATCACTATTGACTGGGGCACTAGTACCTAGCTAGTGGTTGTGTTACATTATTGTTGGTTAGATTAACTTCCCTAAAAAACTTGTGGATGTTAACTGGATGGTTGAGGTCAGGCCCTAGATGGATTTGGATAATAATGGTGTGGTCACTAATGAGTTGCACAGTCAACCAATACATTTGGATGTGATGGCAGGGACGATGGAGCAGATCAGGTGGGTTGTGATTATTGACTCTTATGTGAGGCATGATTCTTAGTTTTAGTAGCATGAACACACGATTTTAAATTTTTAGTCTTTACAATATTCTGGAAAAAAACACTAGCCTGAACATTTTATGGTCTAGTGTGTCCTCTAACTATTATTCTATGGAATCATCTAGAATTTCTTGAGGGGTTCTCATAGTGTTCCTCATCAATTATAACTGTGTAGTGATACACTAGTTCGACAGTGTTCACAGAGGTGTATTATTTATCTTCAACAATAGAATAGTTAGGGGAGGGACATAACCAGGTTACAAATCCTAATTTTGGATGCATGTAGTTTCCAAGGGTTTGAACTAGTTTTAGTACTGATGGTGGAATCTGATTTCTATTTCATTGACAATGTATACTATTTTGAGACTTAGAAGTCTGTAACGCCGATGTGGATAAATAATTTGGAGGTAACATAGTAGTTACATGAGTTTTTGAAATTATCAAGTGGTAAGGAATGATACCATGAGTGTGAATAACTATCTTTCATGCTCACCATTCATTTTAATTCTGCATATTATGGCTGGGATTTTGTTTCCACTCATTAGAGTCTTCACTGTCACTATAAAGGTCAATGGAGAAATGTTCCACTTGTAATGATATTTCTCCCAATTTGTGTAAGCCATGATTCACTTGGTATTAAAGATTATATTTGAAGATAAAGAAATTATTTATGGTGTGTCTACGGATCTTGTGGCATGGGATATGATTGGTGAAACTATTTAGTTATTCCTCTTGGGGTCGCTTACATTCTATAATATTAAGAATTCATTTTTCAAGGGAATAGACGAAATAATTTGATACTTTTACATCCTTGAAGGAATAATTATTTTTCTTTATTTTCATGAAAGGAACCCTAGGTGCCTGGTCCTACAGAAGGATCGGGGAAAAATTATCTTTGTGGGGTTTTGAATGCTCCTAGCGAGGTAATAATAGGTGAGGTTGTGCCTAATAAGGCTTCACATGTTGGGGTTCTTCTAGTAAACTGTAATGACCCAAAATTTTATTAATGAAAATTACTCTTGATCTAATTAAATGTCTTATTGTGTAAAATGTTTATATAAAACATATTCACTTACTTGGTTTTATTTTTTTGGATTTTAAAATATATTTAATTATTTTTACTGTCTCTAATATATTCGTTGAACAATGATCACATGATTAGTATAAATACAGATCTTTGAAAAATCCAATTTACTCAGAAAAAGGAAATGATGGCCTCATCCAAAAGAATTTCTCCATATGAAGCACATTTTTCAACACTCAGAAAAGAGGTAGCATCACTGGTCTTTTCTCTCGACAAAACTCAAGATGAGGTTCAACACGTTAAGCTTGAACAAAACTGCCTATGAGAGAAGTGGATGTTAATGGATATTACAACCCGAGCGATGTTATCTAATCCTCCCCAAGAGTATGTCACCATTATGCACCTTACCCTAAAGTCTTATGTGGGTTTTATAAAGGGTTATGTAACAAGACCCTAGCATTATGATTATATTCATTAGTTTTGTATATAATAAATAATATACATCCATTTTATTGTTATTACGTTGTAAATGGTTTTTAAAGAACAAGAATTATTTTTTGTTAATATTCAATTAAGAAATCTATTTTGATAATTTAATGGATTTAGGAATTAAATAATATTTTAATAAAAAGTTATCACTAAATTACTTTTTATTAAATATAAATGATTGTAAAATTTATATATATAAAATTGTAATTTTATATGTTTGAAAGCTGTTTTTGTAAAAACCTATGATTTTTTTATAAATGTCAGTTTTTATTTTAAATGTAAAAATTGACATATTTATAAAATTATTTAGATAAAATGAATATAATTTTTTGGATTCTGGATGTCTAAATTATCTAATGATGAATTTTTCATAATTTTATGAGACAGTCAAACTTTTTTGTTAAAAATAAATACTATTTAAATATATAATGTGTTTTATGACATCATAATTACCCAATAGTGATGTAATAGAATACTATAAAATGTATGTTTATAAAATATATGTTTTAAATTTAAAATAATGTGATTTTAGATTTGTTTGATTAATTTTATGGTGCCTTAGTGGAACCTCCAAGATTTATAAAATATTTTAACTTTTTAAAATGGTTCTCTTGAGAGTGTGACTCACCTCCACATAAGAAAGAATAATATTTTAATAAGTTCGTCCATTGGCCTTATAAAATATTTTTTTCTATTCCACT
Source organism: Viscum album (assembly GCA_963277665.1). NCBI lineage: Eukaryota > Viridiplantae > Streptophyta > Magnoliopsida > Santalales > Viscaceae > Viscum > Viscum album. Next base: position 593,767,027 of record OY728134.1, on the reverse strand, counting down.
TTTTCAAAAAAACATGGGTAAAACCATTGTATGGTTTGCAATTTTTCTTATTTTAATGTGTAGTGTCCAAAACCTAAATAATAAAGAATTCCCTCTCCTTTCCTATATAAATCCACTCAATATCCAATTAATATTCACTAAAAACATTTTTATCTTGACCAAAGTCTGCGATACTATCTCTATAATCTTCCCAAGGTGTACGAAACTCCCTATAATACTCTCCCAAGCCTCTCCTAAGCCTTTGGGATCACACTTCTAGGTAAGGGATCCTCACTTTCCTTCCTTCCTTATTTATGTCTAGGTTTCCTTATATTGGTATTCCCTTTTGTTTTCAATTAACAATGTTGGGGTTTGATTTTAAACCTCCCCTATACTTCCATCTTTATGTTTGAATGATGATATACCCCTTTCTCTCTCATTAATGCCTCCCATGTACACCTGTTACAATGTTGAAATTCTGTAAGGGATTTCTTCCTTCCTCAATATTTTCCAAATTTATTTTTGTTGTAAATCCCTTTTATTTTCAGTTAAAAATGTTGGGGATATGATTTATCACCTCCCCCATCATTCCCTAATTATTTTTTAAGGATTATAGACCTCTTTCCCTCTCATTAATGCCTCTCATGTACACATGTTACCATGCCAAAATTTCGTAAGGAATTTCTCTCTTCTCATTTTCCTTCAAGAAATTATTTTATATTATTCATCTAAATTCCATTACATATGTTGGAATATTATGTTACATGACCCCCTTACTTTTCATTTCATGTATAAATTATGAGATACCTCTTTCTCTCTCATCAACCCATTTTAAGATTTCAATTTATGTCTTTATGCTGTTGAAGTTACACCAAAATTTCCCATGAAAAATCATCGTGTAAGTAAATACCATACACATTTCTCTATCAGAGATATTCACCATTATACACATGTACATGTTGAATAAGGAATTACATTTTTATATTCCGCATATCTTATTCATGGAATAAATTATTATGTTTAAAAAATCCATGTTGTATGATCCATGTGGCACACTTATGCATGAAATGAAATGTTTATAAAGGGTGTGCCCTGATAGCACTCCAATTCATTGGGTAAAGATTCTTATCATGACAAGTCATGTGAAATTTGGGATTAATAATGCTAATTCGAGTTAAATGAGGGTTTAATCATACTAATTCAAGTGCAATGAGGGTTTACTCATGCTCCATGTGCAATGACCCTTGGCTCATGCTAATATCATGTTAAATGTTGTTGACACATTTCCATGTTATGATAATCATGCTATATCGTGCCTTTATGTTCATGTTTCTATTGTGTTCCATTGATATGCATATTTACTAACTTTTAATATACTTCTCATGTCATTCCTTTTTTACTCCCTTACTAGGATTTATAGCTTACACTTTTCTTATACATGTCCTCAGGTTATCCCATGCAATTCTAGGCACGAAAGAATGTTGTGGTCATGTAAAATAAGTTTTCAAAAAAGATGTTGTGTTTTATGTTCTAAGTTGTTATGTATTGTTCTTAATTTATGGATATGAACAAGTAGAGGTGGATCAGGCACAAAAGTATCTAGGGTTAAAACTCGAAAACACCGCTTTGAGATAGACTCGAATGGGAACTGGTGCATGACAATGATCCTTGTTGCACTCTTGGTTACGAAACTCCCAGGAGATATGATTTGGTAAATTCATAATCTTATTAAGAACCATTATTAAGGGAATAAAAAATCCCCTATTAATATATGTTGGGAATTAGATCATTTATAACATAGATTAAATCCTATAAATTCATAAGTTAAAGAAATAAATGTAATTTATAAGCTATCCATTTTATTCATTGGATTCCCTTTTATGTGTTACCCATAACTTTCCTTTTATTCCATCCATTGGATAGTAATAGGTGGAATCATGCTTACAACCGATGCGAAGATCAATGTGATGATTGTTCTAATGAGATGCCTTATCCATGGGAGCGGGAATAAAAAACTTCATCACGATACTATCTTTGTTAACCGAAATTTTGAATAGAAACATGGGTAAATAGGAACATGAAAACCCCAATAAGAAAGAACAAGCTGCAATTGAGATCTTTATTAAACAAATACCTCCCACTTTTAATGGATCATCAGATCCATCAATCATCGAACAACAGATCAACTCCAATGAGAATATCTTCTCTATCCTTCAATGTTCTGAACAAGAGAAGGTTCTTCTGGATTCTTATCTTGTGGAGGGTAAAGATGATCAATGGTGGAAATTATTAAAAAATATGAATCCTAAAGAAGATATCGAGGCATTATAATAGAAGTATTACATGAATTTTTTTTGATAAATATTTTCCTTACACCCTTAAACTTAAGATAGAAAGTGACTTCCTTGACCTCAAGAAAAAAAAGATAAAGAATCCATAGGAGAGTACTAGGAAAAAATCACAAGGCTTTCACGATATGCCTCAGGCTTTGTCATTACCCCCGAATAAAAGGTTGACCACTTATTTGGTGGGATAAAACCTAGCCTACGGAAAGCCCTAGAGATCTGTGACTTCGAGAGCTATGAGGAAATTATCTGATGTGACATCAATGTTTAAATAGAGATAGAAGAATATCAAGGGTATAATGTGGATAAGAAGTTTAAAGTGAACATTAATTCTAGAAATCCAATGTACAGATCCAATGGTGCTAATAAAATCTAGCACCCCACTTTCCAATGGTGCAGAAAAAATAACCCCATAAATTGCCTGAAGGGGACGAGGAAATGCTTTAGGTGTGGACAAGAAGTGAACCTGACCATTAACTATCGGAAAGAAAAACCTACTGTTGTGATAGAGGATAGGAACACTACATTCGACCCTCAACACATTGTTCTTTGTTTCAACTACAAAGAACTATGGCACTTTTCCAACTAGTTCCATAAGCCAAGGGTTTCTAGAGGTAGCCAACAACCTCTAAGGTAGCAAGTGCAAGCTTTTTCCATCACTACTACTGAATTGAACCCCCAAAAAAAGTGTTGATAGGTATGGTAGTTATTCATTCAATAATAGAGAACATAATTTTTTATTCTAGTTATATGAATTATTTTATATCCAGAAAATTTAGTAGGAAAATCCCAACACCACCAAAAATCATAGAAGTAAATATATCGGTGAGAATGGAAAATGGGGAAATCATTCTAACCCATGAATATAAATCCTCCCCTATCACAATTTATGGTTTTAAATTATTGTTTACTCTCATCATACTCCATTAGGTGGAATTTTATGCAATTCTTGGTATTGAATAACTTTCCCTATATAGATCCAATATAAATTTCCATGAGAGGGAAATCACTCTCCATATGGCGAATCGACCCCCGATTATATACAAGTGCAAGGATGAGGATGAATCTTTCTTAGAACCATCATCTCAAGAGTGGATATTAATTCCCTATGCACATGTATATCTTTCTTAGATGATTGAGTCTAAGGAAGCAACCATCCTTGAAGACATGCCTACTGTGAATGAATTTTTAAAAGTGTTTCTCGAGGAATTGTCTGGTCTTCCTCCTATAAGAGATGTTGATTTCTTGATTGATCTTATTCCTGGGGCTTTCCAATATCTAAGACTCCATATAGTATGGTTGTTTTGGAGGTTTAGGAGTTAAAGAAATAACTATAAGAGAATCTGGATAATGAGTTTATATGCCCAAGTGTTTCACCATGGGGTGCACTAGTCCTCTTTGTCAAGAAGGATGGGTCAATGTGCCTTTTCATTGATTATCATGAGCTCAAAAAAATACCAATAAAGAACAAGTATCCTCTACCATGAATTGATGACTTATTTGATCAGCAACATGGATCACAATACTTCTCTAAGGTGGATCTTCGGTCGAGATATTACTAAGTAAGGGTGAAGAAGGAGGATATCCCTAAGACTACTTCTTATACAAGGAACAGGTACTATAAATTTATATTAATAAATTTCAGACTCACTAATGCTATAGTAATATTAATAGACTCGATGAATAGAATCCTTATAGATTACCTTGACAAATTTCTGGAAGTCTTTATAAACGATATTCTAATATACTCCAAAACCAAGGAGGAGCATGAGGAGAAACTGAGCACTGTACTAGAGACCTTGCGAAAGGAGGATCTATATAAAAAGTACAGAAACTATGAGTTCTGGTTGAAGGAAGTCTCATTATTAGGTCTTATCATCATAAGCAATGAGATATCTGCAGATCCCTCCAAGATTGCTTCAATTAAGGGAGGGGAAAGGACAATATTTGTGACGGATATCTGTAGCTTCCTTGGGTTAGTTTGATATTATCGCCGATTTGTGGAAAATTTATCATGATTTTCAAACCATCTTACTAAGCTAACTCTAAATGGAGTCATGTTTTCTTGGAGTGACGAATGTGAAGATAGATTTAAAGAGTTTAAAAGGAGGCTTATAATTGTGTTTGTGATCACATTACGCACAAGTGGATAACTTTTTGTGGTATTCAGTGATGATTTGAAGAAGGGAATGAGCTATGTGTTGATGAAAAATGAAAAATTCACTGCCTATGTTTCAAGGAAATTAAAATTTCATGAGAAAAATATCCAACACATGATTTGGAGTTGGTTGCAGTAATATTCACTTTAAAAAATATTCACCACTACCTCTTTGGGGAGAAGTGTGAAATATATATGGATCACAAAAGGCTCAACTATATATTCAAAAAAAAAGTTGAATATATGAAAATGAAAATGGTTAGAGATGATAAAATATTATGACTACTCAATCCATTTCCACCATGGGAAAGTGAACAAGGTGAATGATTCTCTAAGTAGAAAGGATCTAACAATTCTATCGTTGATGAGAATGGAAAAGGATCCAATATTCTTAGTTTTGATGAAGATGGACATGGGAATCATAAATAAGGTAACATCATCAATCCATTCACAAATTGTTGATCAACCATCTTTTTTTAAAGGTTAAAGGATGCTCAAAAAGATGATGTGGGAATTCAGAAAAAAGTAGAAACTATTAGAAAAAGGAAATCCACAATGTTCAATGTTAATGAAGAAGGAATTGTGAGATTTGGGTCATGACTATGTGTTCCATAAAATCTGAAGTTAAATAAAGAACTTTTGGATGATTCACATAGTTTGAATTTCTCCATTCACTTGGGAAACACAAGGATGTATCGAGATCACTGATAGCATTATTGGTGGGATAACATGAAGAAGGAGATTGTTGAATATACATCAAAGTTCCTATTATGTCAGTAAGTGAAGGATGAGAGGAAGAAGTCTAAGGGGGTGATGCAACCATTACCCATACCCACGTGGAATTGGGAGAACATCACTATGAACTTTTTCACTAGACTTCTGAAGACATCCAAAGGAAACAATGCTATCTGGGTTATTATGGATCATCTTACAAAGACTACACACTTCATTACAATTCTAGATGATTTATCATTGGATCAACTGGCATGGATATATGTCAGATAAGTGCAAAGGCTGAATATAGTACCACTATCTATTGTATCCTATTGAGATCCAAGATTCACCTCTATGTTCTGGAAGAGTCTCCAACATGCTCTGAATATTGATCTGAACTTCAGTACGACTTATCATCATCAAACTGATGGCCAATATGAGCATACTATCCAAACTCTTGAGGACATGTTTAGAACATTCTCAATGGACATAAAAGTAGGATGGGATCAAATTCTTCTTTTGGTATAGTTCTCTTACAAAAAAAATTTCCACTCAAACATCCAAATGTCTCCTTATGAATCCCTTTATGGGAAGAGGTGTAGAACACTGGCATGTTGGAATGAGTTGGGGAGTGAAAACTCCTAGGTCCAAAAATGGTCAAAGAAATGGAAGAGAAGGTTAAAACCATATAGAAGCACATTAAAGCTACTCAGAGTTGAAAAAAGATCTATGATGATAATCGTCAACAAGACCCTGAGTTTGATGTTGGATACATGGTCACATATCACCGTGGAAGAGATTTATGAGATTTTGTAAGAATGGACAGGTTAGTCTAAGGTACATCAGCTCTTTTTTATCCTTGATCACATTGGAGTAGTGGCCTATCGACTAGAACTCCCACTGAACTTATCTCAAGTACATGATGTATTCCATGTATCACTCTTGAAGAAGTACATACCTAACCCATCCTATGTACTCAATCGAGAGGTGGTACTATTGGAGAATGACCTCTCCTATGAAGAGAAGCTGGTAAAGATCATAGATCATGGTGAAAAGGGTATACGGAATAAGACAATTCCACTCATCAAGGTGTTGTGGAAAAACAACAAGTTTGAAGAAGCAACGTGGGAATTGGAGGAAGCGATGAAGCAGAGTTACCCTAATCTGTTTTATTCTGGGAAAATGAATTTTTTTTGTAAATCTTCATAATGGGGAAAGATTGTAACGACCCAAAATTTTATTAATGAAAATTAATCTTTATCTAATTAAATGTATTATTAGGTGAAATTGTTATATAAAACAGAGTCACTTACTTGGTTTTATGTTTTTGGATTTTTAAAATACCGTTAAGAATTTTTATTTTTTCTAATATAGCCATTGAACAGTGATCATGTGATTAGTATAAATATAGAGCTTTAACAAATCCAATTTACTCAAACAAAGGAAGTGATGGCCTCATCTAGTATAATTTCTCCATACGAAGCCCATTTTTTGGAGCTTGTAAAGGAGGTAGCATCATTGGGCTTTTCTCTCGACCAATCCCAAGCCAATCTTCAACATGTTAATCTTGAATGGAACTACCTACGATAGAATTGGAAGTTAATAGAGATTACCACCCGAGTGATGTTATCTAAGCCACCTCAAGAGTATGTCACCATCACCCAACTTACCCTTATGTCTTATTCGAGTGTTATACGGGATTATGTAACAAGGCCATATAACTCTGATTATGTGCATTAGTTTTTCATAGAATAAATAATATACATTCCTTTTAATGTAGTTACTTTGTAAATGGTTTTTAAAGCACAAATAGTATTTTTATTTAATATTCAATTATGAAATCTATTTTGGTGAATTAATGGATTTTATAATTAAATAATATTTTAAAAAAATATTATTAAAAAATTACTTTTTATTGAATATAAATTATCATATAATTTTTATGAAAACAATTGTAATTTTTATAGGTTTGAAATTTGTTTTTGTCAAAACCCATGAATTTTATATAAAAGTCATTTTTAATTTTGAAAATAAAAAATCACATATTTATAAAATTATATAGATAAAATGAATAACTTTTTTGGATTCAAGATGTTGAAATTACCAAATGGGGAATTTTTCATAATTTATAGTGATATTCGAACTTTTGAGTACAAATTAAATACTGTTTAAATATATAACGTGTTTTATGACATAATAATGACCCAATAGTGATGTAATAAAATACTATAAAAGAGTTTTTAGTCCAATAAATGTTTTAAACTTAAAATAATTTGATTTTAGATTTGTTTGATTAATTTTATGGTGCCTTAGTGGACCCTCCAAGATATATAAAATATTTTCACTTTTTAAAATGATTTCCTGGAGAGTGTGACTCACCTCCACAAAAAGAAGCCTAATATTTTTATAAGTTCTTCCATTGGCCTTATAAAATAATTTTTATCACTTTAATTTGGCAAAAATCATGGGATGGTTTGTGTTTTTTATTAGTTTAATATGTAGTGTCCAAAACCTAAATAATAAAGAATTCCCTCCCCTTTCATATATAAACCTACTCATATCCCATTCCTCATCACTAAAAACTTTTGGATCTAAACCAAACTCTACCCTAATATCTCTATAATCCTCACAAGGTGCCCTAATATTCCAATAATACTCTCAAGATTCTACCAATACTTTGCTATCACACTTCTAAGTAAGGGATCCTCAATTTCCTTCCTTCCTTATTTATGTCCAAGTTTCCTTATATTGTTATGCACTTTTATTTTCAATTAAAAATGTTGGTGTATGATTTTTAACCTCCCCTTTACTTCCCTACTTATGTTTTAATTATGGTAGAACCCTTTGCTTCTCATTAATGCCTATCATGTACAGCCGTTACCATGTCGAAATTCCATAATGGATTTCTTCCTTTCTCATTTTTTCCAAATTTATTTATGTTGTTATACCCTTTTATTTTCAATTAAAAATGTTTGGGTATAATTTTGAACCTCCCCATAATTCCCTAATTATTTTTTAATGATGATATACCTCTTTATCTCCCATTAATTCCTCCCATGTACACCTGTAACCATGATAAAATACCGTAAGGAATTTCTCTCTTCTCATTTACATTCAAAAAATTATTTTATATTTTGCATCTAAATTCCATTACATATGTTGGGATATTATTTTATATCACCCCCTTACTATCTATTTCATGTATAAATTATGAGATAACCATTTTTCTCTCATCAAACCATTTTACAATTTCTATTTGACGTCGTTATGCTGTCGAAGTTACACCAAAATTTCCCATGCCAAAATCATCATGTAAGTGAATACCATACCGATTTATCTATCAAGGGTATTTAACTTTATGCACATGTACTATTTGATTAAGGAATTAAATTTATGTATTCCACATCTCTTAATCATGGAATAAAGTATGATGTTTAATGAATCCATATTGTATGATTCATGTGGAACACTTATTCATGAAATGAAAGGTTTATAAAGGGTGTGCCCTAATAGCACTCCAATGCATTGGGTAAAGATTAGTATCATCAAAGTCAAGTGAAATGATGGTTTACTCCTGATTATTCAAGTAAAATTAGGTTTTAATCATTCTAATTAAAGTGAAATGAGGGTTTGCTCATGCTCCAGGTGCAATAAGCCTTGGCTCATGCAAATATCATATTAAATGTTGTTACCAAATTTCCATGTTATGATAATATTTCTATATCATGCCTTTATGTTCATGTTTCTCTTGTTCCCCATTGATATTCATATTGCCTACCATGTACTACATTCCTCATGTTATTCCTTGTTTAATCCCTTTCTGGGCTTTATAGCCCACCTTTTTCTTATGCATGTCCTCGGGTTATCCCATGCAATGATAGGTATGAAGGAATGTTGTGATCATGTAAAAGAAGTTTTCAATAAAGATGTTGTGTTTTATTTTCTAAGTGGTTATGTAATGTTCCAAATTTCCCCAGAACCTAGACCTCTAAATCCTCAGAGTTGTCTTAAAGAAATGTTTATGTAATAAATCATGTTTATGTGTGTTATAAAGAGTAGGGTTGTTATATAAATGGTCTGGTAATTAGGAAATCTCAAGAGCCTCTTACTGTGAAATGACAGCTATCTCTGCTTTTACAGTCCTTCTCATGGAATTAGGAAGTTATAATGGGTGTGATATTTTCTTGGTCTAGTGTAAGGATTTTTATAGACACCGAGCCTTTTCAAATAACTCTCAGAATCCATTTGATTAATTCAGATAGGTGTGGGTAGTGACCAACTCATCTTTGAAATTATCTACACACGTCGTGAGAATTTGTTCTTGAGAAATCAGTATGTTGAGTGAGTATGTGAGTCACTTAAACTAGGAAATTAAATCATCAACATTCTCATCAGAACTCAATTTTCTTTTTCAGGGATTACAAATGATATTATTGCTTGAGGTGGAGCTGAAATGATACAAGAATTTCCTATGAAGATCTTCCTAGTTTTCAATGGATCTTGGGGCTAGCTAGTTGTACCACATGAATGTGCATCCTTCCAAGATGTAAGAACCTGGTTTTTCACACAGTTATAAATCCTTTAATTTTTTGTCTAAATATTCACTTTTTACCTAATATGGATTCCTAGTGAGTTAGAAAGGGTCTTGAGGGTGTATGGGGCTTGTTTGGTGCCCGGAAACCATCTTTTTGGGGGAAATTGGCTTGGTGCACGGTTTGCCTAACCGTGCAAATGGTGTTTTTTTAACAGAGCCATCTCGCATGGTTTGTGCATGACCATGCTTCCTAACCATTTGAACGCCTCTTTTTCCCAGGTACCCATTCATGTCTTGTGCACATTTTGATCAAACTGTGCAGAGGATTGTTTTTCTGGCAGAACCACATTGCACGGTTTGTGAACAGTTTGAAAAACTGTGCAGACAAATTGTGCACAGGCTAAAATTATGGGAAAATTTCCAACTTCCCCCTTAATCATCTATTAAGCTAGCTTTTTCTCCCTAATCTGAGAACTAGTGGGATTAATCCTTTTCCCTTAATTTTTGGAGCGTTTTGAATTCCAAAGCTAAGGATCAAGGGATCTCCTTCGTCCGGCATCCGGTCGAGGTTCCGTTCATTACAATGGATGTGCAATGGTAATTAATCGATTCCTATTTTTTTGTTCTTATTATCTATTAATCTCAACCTAGATATTTTCATGTGATCATTTTTCACCTTTTCTTAGATCTACTGTGATGTGAGGAAAAAAAAGGTCCGATATAGAAGGATAAGGACCGCACAACCCTAAGGTTGTTGGTCTATAACTCATCCCTAAAGTTTTTTGGTTTTGGAACATTCATGTGGGGCCCACCGATTTCATCAGAATCCATTTCATAAATTTACATTCCATGGGTTTACTTGTTAGAATTGTATGATTATGATCTTTCCATATATGTTATTATTTTTTAGAGGTTACACCCACAACTCAATCTTCCCCATGTCGAAGGTTATGCCAAATTTGGGTTTTAGTGTTTCGGCACATTTGAGCCCCCGTTCGGGTGTTCCCTTGCTTGACCTTCCTAAAGGTGAGTCTTATTATTATAAATTACTTTTTATTAATGAGAATTTCATAATGGAATGTACCATGTATTCTCACCATTTGAACAAACTAAGTTAAGTTCATTTAAATTATTATTAAATGTGAAATACGGAAAGGAAAGTATACTAAGTATATTACTTGGGCTTATCAAAAGAGATTAAATAAAGGTTACATGTCTATAGTACCCATTTCTATATTGACGGAAGGAAGCATAGTGAAACTCAATAATTGAATAATTCCTTAATGGTTAATAAAGACTTGATTAAATGGTTGCAACTCTACTTGTCATATATAAACTAATAGAAGATAAGGCTTGAACCTAATGAATGATTACATGATTAAAATATAAAATAAGAATGGATTGAATCCAGCTCTGCTTGGATTCTGAGAGGAGAATACCTTGGAACTACTGGAAATTAGATCTTTCCCAACACTTCTATACCAACGGTTTGAAAAAACCGTTGGTATAGGTCCCCTTTCCCAACGGTTTGGCCAAACCATTGGGAAAGGCCCCCAAATTGGCCACTTTTCCCAACGGTTTGGGAAAACCGATGGGAAAGGTAGAATTATCCCAACGGTTTGGCCAAACTGTTGGGAAAGGCCCCCAAATTGGACACTTTTCCCAACGGTTTGGACAAACCGTTGGGAAAGGTGGACCTATCCCAACAGTTTGGCCAAACCATTGGGGAAGGCCCCCAAATATACCACTTTTCCCAACGGTTTGGCCAAACCGTTGGGATAGGTCCCCAAATATGCCACTTTTCCCAATGATTTGGCCAAAACGTTGGGATAGGTCCCCAAATATGCCACTTTTCCCCACGGCTTGGCCAAACCGTTGGGAAAAGTGTGCCAAAATTCAACATCCTCCACAGAATGAAAATCACAACCAAAGACCTATACCAACGGTTGTTAAAACCGTTGGTATAGTTACTTTCATTTTTTATCAGACCTTCGTACCGAGAACATTATATAAATCAAAATTTAAAATATTTATGAGAATACATATATATATTTATGTAATTATGATCACAAAATTCATGTTAGGTTAGTGGTTGAGTCGTTCAATGATAAACTAGGGGTCCTGGGATCAAATCCCAGCGGATGTTTTATTTTTGGAATTTATATACCAACGGTTCCATTACCGTTGGTATAGATTTCATATTACCTATACCAACGGTTTCCAAAACTGTTGGTATAGACCTATCCCAATGGATTACTTGGCTACTGTTCTCCAAACCGTTGGTATAGGCTATACCAACGGTTTGGAGGCCTATACCAATGGTTCCAAACCGTTGGTAAAGGTTAGTTTTCTAGTAGTGTGGAACTCAAGAACTCCATTATAATTCAAGGATGTGGTTTTCATAGGTTGATACCCCCTAGACTCTGGTTATTTTATATACATCAGATGCCAAATATACAACCATATGGTCTTTTAAATTATTACATGGCACCTCAGATACACTCCTTGGATCTAGGATTTACTAGTAGGTTCCATGGTGAAAGCCCATAGGGCCTTGTATTTTCTTAGCCCTGTTTTACCTTAGTCGATCACCTTAGACTCAGTAGGCACATTATTATGGAATGACTTGGATTTCTCTACTTGGATTACACTCTTAACCCTTATCTAGAATCAAATAATCTTGAGTTAGCCTTCTGTGAGATCTATGTTACCTTGGTTATTACCCTAGAACTCCCTCACTAGATATCATTTTTTGGTTTCCTTGTTATGTCATGGGACATTCACTACATATACTATCATGAGGTGTTGTCAATGATGGATATACCTCATGTGACCTATTAACATTAAATGGTAATTACTTAATTAATGACCAGGTTACATGTTTAGACACCAGTCGAGAGATGAAGCAGTTACTTGTGAATTTAGTTATGGTACAATGTTTTTTTTACATTACATATGCATGATTGCACACTGCTATATTCCATTACAGGAGCCTAATGTTATAGACACCATTGGTGTTGGCCCACTATGATTTATCTCAAACCCTCTCTGGGCGTCGTTTTATACCCAGGGTAGATTATATGGTTTTAGGTGTGGAAAAAGGGAATCATATGGCTTTAAACACTTGATTTCTTATTGTTTAAGATGGAGCTTGATAGCAGATGAACGAGTTAGATCTTGGGATGATTTGAGTAGTCTTTGTTTTCATTTACCTTGTTGAACTGTTATCCCTATTTTCTGGTATCCGTGTTTTTCAGTTTTCTAGTGACATGACATTACATCATCATTTTTTCAATTGATACAGTTATTGTTATTATAATTTATCTTTTGCATCAGTTTTCTTCCACTGTTTATTTATATTGATCCCACTATTTTCTATTGTTTATATTCTTTCCCATGTTATATAGTATTCTAATGAAGGAATAATCTTCCCATGTACACAACCTTGTCCATTGCTACTAGTTAGTAGCCTTTGGTGTTTGGGGAGATGTGCTTGAGGCCATGTGGCCCACCGGGCTCAGGGCACCTGTTAAGTGGCATCCGGGTCCGGGACATCACAAAGTGGTATCAAAAGTTTTTTTTTCTTTAATTACTATTTCAAGATAATATATTAGAGAGTATGAATTCTTGGGACTTGGTCATAAGTCGTGCTTGGGAATTGCAAACCCAAGTTCAGTGTAAAAACCGTATTTCCTAAATTATAATTGTTGTTATTCTTTTTCCTCTTAAAGTTGATATTATTTCACTATTGGATGATGCACATGTTGTGTGGTGTTTTTTACTATTAATCTATTTGATAAATTCATTTATCATTATTTCGATGACATTAGGGAAATGAGAATTGCAACATACATCATTATAGGCATCTATAATTCACATTTCATGAATATTTCCATGCCATATAGGTGCATTTCACTGATTTTCATTGCTTGATATCCTTGTGATTTCTAAGTGATGTTGTGATAGTTGATTTTATATTTAATACTATTTATTATTATTGGGTTACTGACTATCTGAAATAATGAGGTGTATGGGCCCTCATGGGCTGGGAAGATTATTTTACCGAGTCGAGCCACTATGTTATAAGTAAGTGGGTTCCATTTTTGGTGACTGGTTTATGGGTACTGATTCATCGAAAATGGATATCCATTATTAAGTGAACCTTGATATCTAAAATCAATTTTTTAACATCCTTATCCCTCATTGTCATGTCTATGAAAGGTAAAGTGTGAACCTAGAAATTAACAACAAAATGACATGAAACTTATACTTGAACACTTACTGATAGCTGGCTATCTAAGTGGGTAGTTTGGGTAGTATGCCTTGGGTAGTGAGTTTTATTACATTTAATTTCTTCTTGTGATGTTATCTTATTGATTATAAGCTTCTTATAAGGCATGTTCTTGGAATTTGTAAACCACTACCTCCACGACCTCCTTTTGTCATTCTCCAGAAAGGTGGTGACGATCATGCTCTAGACATGGTGGGCTCTGAGCTACCTGTCTTAACTCTAAGAGTTACACTTGAGGAATCGCCTACTATACTTGATCAAATAATTGATTACCAAGATTGTGATAGTTCTCTACACCTTATGCAGTCCATTATTGGTGCTCTATGGGTTGCACCTATGATGGCTGATCCGACCCGCGAGTTCCAGTGTAGTATCCTCCTACTTTTTCAGGGGATGGAAGTTCTTAGCCTGCTGAGTCTTGGATAGAGGCTATATTTTCTAACTTTGATCATATGGAAATGCCTCAATAGTGGAGAGTTAATCTTGATACATACATGCTTTGGGATTCGGCTAATCATTGGTGGGATGTAGTTACCCAGGTCGTTCGTCATCAGAGAATGTTATGGGATGATTTCCAGACTTCCTTTCATGATACCTTCTTTCCTTAGGTACTGAGTGCTGAAAAATCCATAGAGTTCGTGAATCTTGAGCAGGGTTCTAAGTTAGTTATAGAATATTCCACACATTTCACTTATTTACAGTTCATTGCACTACTTCTAGTCGGTGATGATCTTTCTCGTGTTAGACATTTTGAGGATGGGCTCCAGTACGCTCTCCGGACATAGGTGAATGTCTTTCGACTTCATACCATTTTTGTAATAGTTTATTAGGCTCATATCACTGAACATAACCTGAGGGGTGGAACAACTACCGAGTTTAAAGGATCAACGCCACGTTAGGACAATAGTTCTTCTAGATGTAGGAAACGTTCCTTTGAGTTTTCTCATTAGGGAAGTAGTAGCCAGAGTATCCAGTTTGATAGATCTTTGGTCTATCA
Source organism: Viscum album (assembly GCA_963277665.1). NCBI lineage: Eukaryota > Viridiplantae > Streptophyta > Magnoliopsida > Santalales > Viscaceae > Viscum > Viscum album. The sequence continues at coordinate 593,752,009 of OY728134.1, read as the reverse complement.
TAATTGTGGAAGACTATGGAAGAAGAATCCCCAATGTGATAGATACCCTATGGAGTGTCGGGCTTATGGCCGTATAGTTCATCTTCAGAATTTCTGCAAGACCTTTCAACCAGCTTCAAGTGGAAAAGGATCAACATCATCTCCACCTTCAGAACTGTGTTATTTTTCACCACATCAAGAAGGGAGTTGTAATAGCACCTATAGGTCTGCTTGAGGAGGTTAGGGTCATTCTAGTCGGATCCCTGATCACCATCAAAGCTAGTAGATCAGTCATGATCATGGTAGTCCATTTGTTGCACATGGCCATTGATCAGGTTAGTTGTATGCTTTACAGCCGATACTTGAGGATCATGCTACGGGACCATCTATAGTACGATGTACTATTCTTGTAGCCTGCGCTATGGTCTCTATTTAGTTTGATAAAGTTTCTTAAAAATCTTTCATTTCTATATATATCATGGAAAGTCTTAGACTAGAAATAAAATATCTCTATGGGGTAGTGACCTTCGACACGCCATTAGGAATACAGACGGAGGGTATAAACCATTGAAGGGAATGTTCCCTTGAGTTAGGTAGTTACCCTTTCTTGTGGAATCTCTTTATTCTCAATATGAAGGGATTCAATGTCATTATCAGGATGGACTAGTTAGTCCACTATCAAGACTTTGTAGATTTCTATAACAGTAGGGTTTCTTTTACATAACTAGAAAAAATTAGTTATCTTTTCAAAGGTTAGTGGGATGTCCAGGATGGGAGAGCTAGACTGAAGCATCATGGGCTTGGTGGAGTGACCACCCAGAATGAAAATTTGTTCAGGGAGGATCAGGGTTTGCTTCAAACTGTTTTCCCACTAATAGTTGATCATTTCATGGAATTCTTTCCCAATGAATTTTCTTGATTACGTCCTAAGAGAGAGGTAGATTTTTCAATTGATCATATTTTAGGACCAGCTCCAATGTCCATTCCTCCTTACGGGATGGAACATATTGAGCTTCAGGAGCTCAAGTGGCAGATAGAAGACCTTGAGTTCAAAGGCTTTATGTGGACTAATGCATCCTCTTGGGGTTCACCCTTGATTTTTTCTAAGAATGATGATGAGACTATTAGTATGTCTGTATTACATAAGGTTTAACCATCTTAGAGTCAAGAATCAGTATCCACTTCCTTGAATAGATGATCTCTTTGACCATCTTTGAGGAGAAAAGGTGTTTCCTATGATCGACCTGAGATCGGGTTATCATCTGGTGTGAGTCAGACCATTAGACATACTTTTTACATCTTTCCATAGAATGTATGGTTTGTATGAGTATCTTTTTATTTCATTTGGTCTTATGTATGTACCTTCCATTTTCATGGATTTGATGAATAGGTTTTTCCACCACTATTTGGACTCTTTTATTTTTGTCTTTGTGGATGACATATTTGTGTATTCTAGCACTTGTAAATACAATGAAAAACATCTTGAAAATGTTCTCAGTACACTGATAGAGCATCATATTTATGCCAATCATGATAAATTAGACTTCTAGATTGACAAGGTCCACTTATTGGGTCATATTATTTCAGAATCAGGAGTATCTGTTGACCCTGAAAAGGTTACTCATGTTGTTTCTTGGTATCATCCTAAGAACGTGTTTGATATCATAAGTTTCTTAAGGATCATTAGATATTATAGGAATTTTATAAAAGCCTTATCACATCTTTCCTCACCTCTTACTAAACTTACAAAGAAGGGTGTTAAGTTCTAGTGGTTTGAAGCATGAAAGAAATCCATTCAGGTACTGAAAGGGACGCTTGTCTCGGCACCGATTTTGATTCTTCCAGAACCTAGAAAAGGTTATATCATCTTCTACGATGCATCAGGCATTAGCCTATGATAATTTTCGATGGAGGAAGAAAAATTCATTGCATACGGATCTTGGTATTTGAGGCCTCAGGAGGGAAATTATCTGATGCATGACCTCGAGCTAGCAGCAGTTGTCCATGCTTTATGTTGCAGAGACATCACATGTTGGGTGACCACTTTGTGGTGTATATAGATCACAAAAGGCTTAAGTATAAATTTTCCAAGCATGACTTGAATCTCAAATAGTGGAGATGGGTCAAATATCTACAATCCTCTGATTTTTAGCATGCATATATGCCTGTAAAGGGAAATATGGTTGTTGATGCACAGATTCAAAAAACTCAAATGCAGGCCATACGAGAAGCCAGTAGTGAATGGAAGTTAATGGCTTAATTTTTTTAATGTAATATGGAGTTTCATGATAGTCATGAACAGCCTTACCTCCCACCCATAATAGTTACCTCTTACCTCCTTGAGAAGGTGAAGAGTAGAAAGTTTTAAAATCATGAAGGTTTGGTTCTCTATGATAGTATATCAAGAGATAACCCACCTACAGATTGGCCTTTGGAAAAAGATGACATCCTACATTTACATGGATGTATCCGGGTTCCTACATATATGAAAGAAGAGTTGATGAAGGATTCCCATGCTTCTCAGTGGGAAGTTCATCCAGGAATCTTAAAGATGTATCAAGATATGCAATGCCAATATTGGTGGCTTGGAATGAAATGTCAAATTTCAGGCTTCATCACTAGGTGTTACACTTTTTAGTAGGTAAATGTGGAGCACCAGCGATCTACAATCTTGTTATATTCTCTTCCAATCCCAGAATAGAAATGGGAGAGGTTGTTATGGATTTTGTAGTCATCTTACCTAGTTCGTCAAGGGGTAGTGATGCTATTTGGGTAGTCATTGAAAGACTAACTAAATCATCCCACTTCATTATTATTTGGGATACTTTCTCAGTTGATGAGATGGGAAGATTGTATGTCTGTGAGATCATATTACTACATGGGGTTCCACATATTATCATTTCAGATGGGGATGCTCATTTTAATTCATGATTCTAGAATGGTTTGCAGAAATCTATTAGAACTCAAGTGATTTTAAGAATATATTTTCACCTTCAGACCGATGGGCAATCAAAAGAATCAATATAGGTTCTATAAGATATGCTTTGAGATTGGGTCCTTGATTTCAGTGGTTCTTGGGAGAATCATATCCCTATCATAGAGTTCTCTTATCATAATAGTTTTCAAGTGTTGATTGAAATGGATCCTTTTTAGGCCTTATATGGTAGGTCATTCCATTCACCTTAGTACTAGAAAGAGGCCGGTGAGGTAGCCCTACTAGGTCCTCATCTTGTTCAGGAGACTTTATAACTGGTTTAGTTGATCAGAATGTGTATGAATACTGCACATTCTAGAAAAAAAATGTTATATCAATCTCCATCGATGACCTATTGAGTTCATGGTTCGGGACCATGTTTTTATTCAGGTATCTCCCAAGCTAGGGAATTGATGGTTAAGGAAATAAGAAAATTTGTCGCCTTGTTAAGGTGGGTCATTTGAGATCCTAGAGCGAGTTGGGCCAGTAGCCTATCAGTTGCTACAACCTCAGAGGTAACATTCCAGGAACGATGCCATTCATGTCTCATAGCTTCTCCCATATCATGATGACTCATATCTTACCTTTGATCTTGAGGAAGTTGAGTTAAATGATGATTCTACCTTTGAGGAATATCTAGTACGCAACATTGACCGAAGCACGAAAGCTCTCTAAGGAAAGTTTTTACCTCTCGTATGGGTTCTATGATAGCATGACCGAGTATAGGAAGAGATTTGGGAGCGTGAATTTAAATTACGTGCCCAGTGGCCAGATTTGTTCTCAGATAGTGTTTATTTACCCTTTGAAGGAGAACTTGGGGGTGATTTATTTTAAGGGGGGAAGCCTGTAAGAACCCGGTTTTTCACTCAGGTATGGATACTTTAATTTTTGTTCTAAATATTTACTTTGGACCTACTATGGATTTCTAATGAGTTAGTAAGGGTCTTGAAGGAGTATAGGGATTCTTCGGATCCCATAGCACTTCTTTTTGGGGGAAATAATCTTGGTTCATGGTTTAGAGTAAACCACATGAGAAATATACATGGTTTTCCTAACTGTGTGGATGGTGTTTTTTTGGATAGATCCATATCGCACGGTTTGCGCATGGCTGTGCATCCTAACCATGCGAACACCCCTTTTTTTAGGTAGTCGTGCATGTCTTGTACACGATTTGATCAAACCATGCTGAGGATGTTTTTTCGAACAGAACCGTCTCACAAATTTTGCACACAGTTTGGTAGATCTTGTGGACAAACTGTGTGCAGGATAAAATTCTAAGTAAATATCTAGTTTCACCCTTAATGATCTTTTAAGCCCACCATTCCTCCCTAATATGAGAACTAGTAGGTTTAAGCCTTTTCCTATCATTTTGGAGCTTTTTGAAGGATAAATCTAGGGATCAAGAGATCTCCTTCATCTCACATATGATCTAGATTCCATTCATCACATTGGATGTGTAACGGTAATTACTCAAGTCGTTTTTCACCATTCTTCTTATCTTTTACTCACAACCTTGATATCATTATGTGCGGATTTTTCACCTTTTCTTAAATCTAGTCCAATCTAAGGAAAACAAGGGATAATACTGGAGAAGAAGGATTGTAAAACCCTAAGGTGGGTGGTCTATACCTCATCCATAAAGTTTTTTGGTTTTGGAATATTTGTGTGGGGCCCTCTAATTTCATCAGAAGCTGTTTCTTAAATTTACATGTCGTGGTTATACTTGTTAGAATTTTAGGGTTTTGCTCTTTCCATATATGTGATTAGTTTTTAGTGTTTACAACCACAAATCAATCCGCCCCATGTTGAAGGTTATTCCATATTTGGGTTTTAGTGTATCGGCATGTTTGAGACACCATTCAAGTGTGCCCTTTCATGACCTTCCTAAAGGTGAGTTTTCTTATAAGAAATGACATGTTATTAATGAGAATTGATTAATTTCATGTACCATGTATGTTCACCACTTGACCAAGCTAATGTAACTGCTTTAAAATGGTTATTAAATGTGAAATTTGGAATGGAAAGTATAACAAGTATATAACTTTTCCTTATCAAAAGATATTAAATAAATGGTACATTTTTGTAACATACCTTTTCAAATTGATAGAAGGTAGCAGAGTGAACCTCAATAATTGAATATACCTTAATGGTTAATAAACTCTGTATTAAATGATTGCAATGTTACCTGTCCTATCCAAACTAATTGAAGACAACTATTGAACCTAATGAATGATTACACGATTACAATATCAAATAGGAATGGGCTGACTTAAGATCTCCTTGGATTCGGATAAGAGAATACCTTGGGACTTGGTAACCCCATTCTGATTAAAGGATGCATTTTCCTTATATTGATACCCACCTAGACTTCAATTCTTATATATTCCTTAGATACCCAGTATACAACTATAAGGTCCTTTACATTGTTACTGGATACCTTGGATACACTCTATGGATCCATCATTCACTAGTAGGTTCTATGGTGAAAACCCATTGGTCCCTGCCTTTGCATAGCCCCATTTTACCTTGGTCGATCACCGTGGAATCATTAGGCACATTATTGTAGAATGCCTTGGATTATGCTCTTTTGATTACACTCTTACCCTTTATCTAGATTCAGATAATCTTGATCTAGCGTTCTATGAGATCTACATTACCTTGGTTATTACCCTTGAACTCACTCATTGGATATAATTTTCAGGTTGCATTGTTATGTCTTGGGACCTTAACTACTTATACTATCATGAAGTGATGTTAGTGCTGGCTATACCTCACGTGACCTAATCACATTAAATGGTAATTACTTAATTAATGACCAGATTACATGTTCAGACACTAGCCAAGAGCTCAAGCGGGTACTTGGGTATTTATTTATGTTATACTATTTTCATTACATTACATATTCATGCTTGCACACTGCTATATTCCATTTCACTTGCCAGAGGTTATAGACACTATTGATGATGGCCCACTAAGATTTATCTCACACCCTCTACAAGTTCCATTTGGTACTTAGAGTATATTTTATGGTTGCTGGTGTTGACAAACGGAAGTATGCGGATTCAAACACTTGATTGGTTACTATTTAGGATGAAGCTTGATAGTAGATGGCTGAGTTGGATCTTGGGATTCATGGAGTAGTCTTTGTTTTTTTAACATGTGGAATTATTAGGCCTATTGTCTTCTATCCATGTTTTATATTTTTATAGTGACATGAAATTAAATCATCCTTGTTCTAGTGGATATAGTTATTGTTATTATTGATTATCTATTGTATCTGTTTTCTTCCACTATTTATTTATATTACTTATAATGTATGCTACTATTTATATTCCTTCCACTATGCTACACTCTTCTAATTAGGGAATAATCTCCCCACGGACACACCATAGACCCTTGTTGTAAGTCAGCATCCTCTGACATTTTGGGAGATGTGTTTGAGGCCATGTGGCCCATTGGGCTCAGGGCACCCGTTAAGTGGAATTTGGTTTTGGGGCATCACACTTGGTTTGGAAAAACCATAAGAGGTTAGAAGCTTCCCACTATTTAAAATTATCCAACATTAGGACATACATTTAGGTGAAGTGGACCAGATGTTATAGCTTATCACTCATACCATTTGTAATGTCCCAACATGAATTCCACTTGATGGTGCCTCGAGCCGATGGGTAAGATGGGATCAAGCGCACCTCCCCATATTCCAGAGGCTACTTACTAGAAGCGAGGTACTAGTGTGTGTCTATGGGGGATAATTTCCCCTCATGTCAAAGTGTGTAATAGTGTTAACAAACATAACATTCAATAGTGAAAGCATAATATAAGTCACTGATAGAAGATATCCATCTGGAAGATAGCATTAATAATCAGTATCAAAAATAGTTTCATATTAAATATGATGATCATGTCATGTCTCTTCACCAAAATATAGACAATACATTGAAATAGGTAAGCCGTACAATACATGTATCAAAATACCAAAAAAAATCTCTACATAGCGTCATCAAAAAAGCTTGGTCATGTGCTCTTCTTCTCCTAAGAAATGAATAGTCAAGCATCATAAATCAAGAGCTTTCCCTGGTCCTTACCTGCAACTATGAAGTCATTCTAGGTACCCAATGGAGACACAAACAGGGTGTGAGAAAACACTTAGTATTCCACCACGAATGGTGTCTATAACAAGTCTAGTATTTTTAATATAAATAGAATTAGTATGAAATATGTCACAGGTATAACAAAAATAAATGTAAAGGGTCCGGTAAAAATGTGATATCGTCCATCAAAACAAGCCTGCCTATGAACAATAGTCATACACACTTAACAAGGGCTACTATAAACCATAAAAAAGGTATACAATTCTATTGTCAAAACATTATAATCGGATACACATAACAGGGCTATCTATAAACATAGAAAAATATCTATAATTACTAAATTGTGTAATTGATTGTATAACATCCACAATATCATATACTATGTAATCCAGTTTCAGAATATGATGGTCTAGATCCAAGGAATAGAATAACAAGGAATCCAAATCGAGTCCCTGTAGAATCTTAATGGACACTCAGTAAGGAAATTGGGAGGATAATAAGGATTATGTCCATGGAGTATGTCTAATATGAGTCTAATAAAGTTGAATCCAAGGGTTGTAAGTCCCTTGGAATCATTTGAAATAAAGATCCAGAAATTATAAATATCTAAGTCATCCACTACCATAATCTATATCCATGGAGTATAAATGTCCATGGAATCCTATGGAATTAGGATCTAATGAGCTCATCCAAGTCATCCACTACCATAATCAATTCATCATTTATTACCATTAACATCTAATGAGTTCTTCCATCACATTCAATATTTTCCAAATAACCCATTTATCAATTTTATTCATACCCAGTATCTTTCAAAGGAGTCAATAAACATATCTTATAGATTTAATTCAATTTATTCCTTTCATTTACAAATGAATAGGTAAAACAATGGTCTACCAACCTTAAACATTTCATTAAATTTCATTAAGGCTCCCCCTTAAATTTGTGAGATCACACACACCCAACGAGGTAGTACAACATAGGGAATATACAAGGGTAGTCCCCATTAGTGGCCTAGTTTGAGGAGAATAACCTCCGGCCATAAAATAGTACTCAAGAGGTAAACCTAACATGTTCCAATTTATTGAATTCAAGCATTCAATTAATTTTTGGGGCAATGCTGGAAAGTATGACATGCTGAACAACTATGGAAATCTATAAGACTTCCCAACCTTAAGGGAAAATGAATAGACCACATACCATATACACATGGTATAAAACTCATCTAGTACCAATCTATGATTTGGTGTGGATAGAGATAAAAATAAGAATGGACAAAGAACCTAGAAATTGGGAATATTATCTTGTACTAAAGTAACTCTTTCAATTTGAACACAAACAAATAACAACATACGATGAATGTAGAACTTGCTATATTAGATCCAACAAGATGATCAATACTTGAATTTGAGTCCAAATTGAGAAACAGAACCAAGGTATAGGTTAATATAAAAGGGAGAGATCCATCAGTGTCTCTCTAATCTGTGGGGGAAATAGAAAGAGGGAGGGAGTTGTATAAACAATAGAGGCCATTCCTATTATTTTAAAAAAACTAAATTCAGGAGTTCACATTATGTGTAACTTCTTTACATGTTTCGTAATTCTTAGAGCTTTCCCTTTTGGGGAATGTTCAATACATTCCATGAATTGGCCTACCTAGTACAATACATGTCATGTATTTTCTAGGAACTATGTACTCTAATTGAATGACGTGTATCTGGACTACATCTATCCTTCAGCCCTTTATTTTCTTCCTTTCCAAAACAACCCTACAAACTCAAATCCTATCATTAGGGCCTAAAACATAAAAAATAACTTCAACCTATATTTAACTAAAATTAAAATTATATTTAATTTATATTAAAACCTAGGTTATTACAAACTTCCCCCCTTCAATAAATTCTTCCATGACCTTCTCTTCTAATGGTGGAAAAGCATCATCTATGAAAATACCTTTCCACAAAGCATGTACATCAGCCTCCCACTCTCAAGTCTTATCATATACATGACCGTGCTAAAAAAACCCCCATAGAAGAGGAACTAACCTTCCATATAGAACCTTCATGATTTGATCAACAATACATATAGGATGCTCCTGGAAGGGATCATATACCTATATCTCAACCACATCAGATGAAATTTTTGAGATGGGTCTAAATAATAAGGACATGTTTGAGATACGTGGAAGATATTGTTCATGGATCAGTACCTCTGAGGTAACTACAAATGATAGGCTTTCTCCCGAATATCTCTATAATATGGAATGGTTCAAAAAAAATTAGGAAAACTTACCATGTATCCTCATTTTTCTATTTCCTAGCCTTGGTGAGATATGTAAAAGGACCTCGTCCCTGACCTCAAATTCTAAAAGTCATTGTCAAAAATTGGCGTAATATTTCTATATGTACTGTGTAGTATCCATCCTCTTCCATATCAGCTAGACCTACTTCGAAGTCTCCTAAATGAGATGAGGTATGAGAAAAACTGTCTCTCAAGCCTCTAACCAACATAGGATTCACCAAAATGGAATACTATAAAAATATTCATAAAGTGACATATGTATAGTCGTATAGAAACTATTGTTGTAGACAAACTCAAACAAGGGTATATGCTTCCCCCAAGAGCCCCTTACATAAAGGACGCTTTCCATATGCATGTATTCCAAAACCTGAAAGGTTTGCGCTGACTAGCAATCAGTTTAAGGGTGTTTTTCCATGCTCAGATTCACCTGTTTACCCAACACCCTCTAAAAACCTTTCCAGAACTCTAAAGTGAACCGTTCCTCCCTATCTAGTACCATGGTATGAAAAACCCCATAAATTTTTACTATCTTGTCAATATAAATCCTCCTAAACTTTTCTTTTAAGGAGGTCTCCCTAATCGACATGAAATGATCAAACATTTTTATCTAATCCACAATAACCCATACAACATCACTACCTCGAGGTGACCTCTGTAACCAAATCATGAAATCCATCACAACATCATCCCATTTCCACTTGAGAATGAATAACTACAGTAAAAGCCTAGATATTCACTGGTGTTCTGCCTTCACCTACTGATGGTGGGAACACCTCATGACAAAACTAGATACCCCACATATCATACCCAACCACCAATAATGGTGATGTATGTACAAATACAAATTGGTAACATTGGGATGTACCAACCAATATGTCATATGAAAATCTCACATCAGCTCCTCGTGTATTTATTCTAGAACCCAAACACAACCATGAATGCAAAAAAAATTATCATTTCCAACTGTCCAATCAGGAGGAGGATCTTCACCTGCCACACTCTCTTATAGGACTAATCCCTCTACATCTAAATAATATATCATCATCACGTTATCCATAAGAGTCTAATTAATATATAAAAAAGAAAACAAGGTATACTTGATACTATCTTTCACCTCTAAATGAATCTATTTAAATGATTGCATAAGCTTCCACTCGTTATTGGCCTCCTGGACTACCTATTTCTAAGTCATCCTACTCCATGCATCCGCAACAGCAATACCCTTTCTGAGAGTGTAGGAAATATCGATGTAAAAATACTATAATTACTAAACCCACCTTCACTACCTAGAATTAAAGTCACACTGTGTAAATATGCACTTGACTCTTTAATGGTTCATGTACACCAAAAAATTCTCTCCCAGTAAATAATTCCTCCAACAGTCCAAAGCATGAACAACATCAGCTAACTTGAGATCATGTTTTGGGCATTTCCTTACATGTGGCCTCAACTAAAGATCCTTGTACACTATTTCTTGCTCTTCCAACAATAGAACATATCCTACCTTGTTGAATAATGAATCTTAGTATACTATATTACATCTACTGGGCACTAGAATAATCAGGACTGGTGCTAAATTTTGTACTCTTTTAGCTCTTAAAAGAATATCTCGTAAGTATTAGACCATATAAACTTCACACCATTCTGAATTAATCACATAATAGCTGTTGATAAGTGTGAAAATTTATGTATGAATTGAATTTAATACTTTTATAGCCCCCAAAAACTCTATATGTCAAATACATTCTTGGGATACTCTCAAGAAACTAAATATCTCACCTTCTCTAGGTTAACTAATACTTCTGTCTCTAAGATAATATAACCTAGGAAGTTAATCTGACACATCCATACATGGAACTTTGTGATCTTAGAAAATAAGTGATGTTCTCTTCATGTATCCAAAAAGATCTCAAGATATTTGGAATATTAATTTTCATTATGGTAACACACCAAGATATCTTTAATGAATACCACTATAAATGAATCTATATAAGGATGGAAAACATAGTTCATCAATGCCATGAATACCGCGGGCATGTTCAAGAGACTGAATGGAATAACTATATACTCAAATAGATCATACATGCTATGAAATTTTGTATGAGGTATGTCAGATGTTTGATCATGTACCTTGTATAACTCAAACTCAACTCATGCTTTGAGAGAACCTGAGCTCCTCAGATTTGGTAAAAGATATAATCTATCCATGAAAAATGATACTGATTATTAACTATTGACTTGTTCAATTTTTAATAATACACACATAGGATGAGGGTCTTGTCTGTATTTTTAAAAACAATGACTGGAGAACCCCACAGAGAATTATTGAGTCATATTAACCCCTTTGCCTCCAAGTCCTCTAACTGCCTCTTGAGATCCAAAAATTCCTTACACTATAGGACAACTGGCGTTTCACGGTAGTTTTTTCGCGGTGGTTTAAAAACGGCCACGAAATTACGACGATTTGGGTAAAACCGCCATGAAATGAAAGGAAAAAAAAATAAAAACAACATGAGAAACCATGAAATCACTAAAACGACCAAAACTTTTGATTTGGGCGTTCATTGGAGCACCACGACTAGTCAAATCAAAGCTCATGAAGAGATCTAGAGGCACGTACAATCAAAACCATGAGTCGGTCTATGGTGCCAATGATATGGGAGTTATAAGAAAGTTGAAAAAAGTTCTCCTGCTTCAAACGACCATAACTTTCACTTTGGGTGTCTGTTTGGGATCTACCACATATCAAATCGAATCCAGCGAAGAGAGCTACACAATCATTTGACAGAAAAATTCTTTTGTTGAGTTTTTCGACCCCAAAACCCCTCCGAAGGCCTCTGAAACCCTGTTTCTCTCACCGGTGTCCCGTCGAATTTGTCTTCAAACAGACATAACTTTCGATCTGCATGTCAGTTCGGACTCCTCCGCCTTCCAGATCGTAGTTCAATTCATGAAAATCAATTTGATTGGTCGCGGCGCCCACATGGACTCTTGGATAATAAGTTGTGGCCTTTTAGTGGATATTAGGGTTGTTATGTTTTTCGATGCCTGGTTTCTAGCACCTGTTCCCCACCATATTTATTTTGAAATAGTCGTAACTTCTGATCCACCTGTTCATTCGGTCTCTTTCACCTATCAGGTCGAAGATCGTTTCAGGATCACTGATTTGACTGATCACGGATCTGGAACAGACTCTTAGATCATAAGTTATCTTCGTTAATGTGAGTCCAATGTTTTTGTCACTTTCTGACCGTTCTGATGGGTTTTAATGGTTGCTCTATTTATTACTGTTTATTTGGATTTCCATGACTTGTTATCTTTATCAATGGTTTCTTGGGGGTTATTATGATGATTATGTTGAATTCTTAATGAGTTTTCCAGAGTTGTCAGGAGTTTTTATGCATTCTCATGCTTTCTAATGCTTCTTCATGCTTCCCCATTTGTTTTCATGCGTTTCCATGATTTTTCATCCCTTATCACGCCTTTTCAAACTTTTTCATGTGTTTCATTTATTATTTATTATTTATTATTTATAATATACTTTAATTTATTTATTATCTATTATTTATTACAGGTTATTTATTTTTTATAACTTACTATTTATTATTTAGTATTTATTATTTATTATTTATATGTATTTATTATTTATTATTTATTATTTATTATTTATTATTTATTATATATTATTATTATTTTTATTAATATATTATATATTATATATTATATATTATATATTATATATTATATATTATATAGTATATAGTATATAGTATATATTATATATTATTATTAATTATTATTTATTATTTATTATTTATTATTAATTATTTATTATTATTTATTATTTATTTATTTATAATTATTTATTATCTGTTATTTATTATTATTATTTATTATTTGCTGTTTTTTGTTTTTTATTTATTATTTCTTATTTTTTATTTATTATTTATATTCATTTATTATAATTTATTTATTATAATTTATTTATTATGTGTTATTTATTATTTATTATTTATTATTTATTATTTTTTTATTTAGTATTTTTTATATATTTTTATTTATTAATTATAATTATAAATTATTATTTGTTATTTTTTATTTTTTATTGTTTATTATTTATTATTTATTATTATTTATTATTTATTATTTATTATTTATTATTTATTATTTATTATTTGTTATTTTTTATTTTTTATTTGTTTATTATTATGTTTTATTATTTATTATTATTTATTTTTTATTCTTTATTATTTATTATTTATTATTTTTTATTTATTATTTATTTTATTATTTATTATTATTATTTATTATTATTATTTATTATTATTATTTATTATTTATTATTATTATTTATTATTTATTTATTTATAATTATTTATTATGTGTTATTTATTGTTATTATTATTTATTATTTATCATTTATTATTTATTATTTAATGTTTTTTGTTTTTTATTTATCATTTCATATTTATTATTTATATTTATTTATTATAATTTATTTATTATGTGTTATTTATTATTTATTAATTATTATTTAATAATTATTTTTTTATTTATTATTTATTATTTATTTTTAATTATTATTGTTTATTTATTATTATTTATTTTTTATTTTTTGTTATTTATTATTATTTATTGTTTATTACTTATTATTTATTACAATTTTTTGTTTATTATTTATTATTTATTATTATTTATTATTTATTATTTATTATTTATTATTTATTATTTATTATTTATTATTTATTATTTATTATTTATTATTTGTTATTTGTTATTTATTGTTTAATGTTTATTTTTTATTTTTTATTTTATTTTTTTATTGTTTTTTATTTTTATTTATTATTTTTTATTTTTTATTTTTTATTTTTTATTATTTATTTTTTACTATTTTTTGTTTATTATTTATTGTATTGTTATTTTATTATATTATTATTTTAATTTCGTAATTTTATTATTTTATTTTCATAATTTTATAATTTACATATTTATTATTATAATTTATTTGTTATTTATTATAATAAATAATAAATAATAATAAATAAATAACTAACTAAATAAATAACTAATAAATCAATAATTATTAATTATTAATTATTGACAATTGATTATTGATTATTTCTTATTGTTTAATTATTATTGAGTTTATATCTATTTGTTATGTATTATTTGTTTTTTCAATTAGTATATATAAGTATATTAAATTCTATTTATTAACCAAATGACGAGCCTACTGGAGTGGTAAAGTCTTTGAAAAATATGCAAGAGGTTAGGGGTTCAAATCTCACCAAACGCAAAATTTCTTTATATTGCATGGGTATGGGCATGGGCATGAGCATGGGCATGGGCATGGATAAAGTAAAAAAGTAATACGAAATAAATAAAGTAATACGAAACAAATAATGTAAATACGAAACAAATAAAGTAAATAGGAAACAAATAAAGTAAATACAAAACAAATAACGTAAATACGAAACAAATAAAGTAATTATGAAACAAATAAAGTAAATACGAAACAAATAAAGTAAATACGAAACAAATAAAGTAAATACGAAAAAAAATATTACTATGTAAATAAAGTAATATGAAATAAATAAAGTAAATACGAAACAAATAAAGTAAATACGAAACAAATAAAGTAAATACGAAACAAATAAAGTAAATATGAAATAAAGAAATAAACAAATAAAGAAATAAAGGAATAAATAAATAAACAAATAAATAAATAAACAAATAAACAAACAAAAAAAACAAAGAAATAAATAAATAATTAAATAAATAATTAAATAAAGAAATAAAGAAATAAAGAAATAAATAAAGAAATAAATAAAGAAATAAATAGAGAAAGAAAGAAAGAAAGAAAGAAAGAAAGAAAGAAAGAAAGAAAGAAAGAAAGAAAGAAATAAAGAAATAAATAAAATTTAATTACAAAATTAAAAACAAAATAATTAGAAAATTCAAAAAAAAAACCGCCACTAAATACTCATTTTGTCATAGTGTTAGTATCCATCCTATAAGGAGGAATAGATATCAGTATAGCTCCTAGAAGCAGTTCAGTGGAAAATTATACCTCTCTCTCATGAAGTAAACCAAAAAATTCATCTGTAAAAACATCCCTGAAATGATCAACCACTAGAGGAAAGTTAGCCTGACACATTCCCTGGTCATGAAGATATAAACTAGATATCTTGGTTTTTATCCCACCCATCCCATGATTCTTGGGTCCTTCTCAACATTCCTAGATATCCCATTCACCTATCTTAGTAAAAGCCCTACCCTCTGGTATTGTAAAGGTCACCCTCTCGCAGTAGCAATCAATATGGGATCAATAAGAAACATATTTGTTCATATCGAGTATCGTGAAAAACCCTATCATATCAAGGGATAATAGAGCCCATATGAAGTGACACCAACCCATATCAAGGTGTAACTCACTGCACTGATGTATGCCCTCTATTCTGATACCCAACAGAGTATCCAAAGTCATAACTTCATCAAAAAACTGAATAATGAGCCAAAGTCTCTCCATAGTAGGCACAAATATGATTCTATTTATAGCACCTCTAACACAATGAGATACTAGTGTGGAGGCTACCAAGATTTTACCTCTCACTGTATATAGCCTCATTCCCTGCTCTTCATGTGTAGGCTATATAGAATATATTACACCTGGACTACAACCCTATGAAACAACCTCAATATATGGATTTGACCTACTATACTATCTAGATAAAACTAGTGTTTGGATTACTTCCATAGACACCACCTCAGCTTGATAGAATAGGAATACTCCAGCTCCCAGTCTGATGAGGATCTTTTAATCATGTTCCTGAACCTGGAGTCTGATTCAATCCCCTTCCACTGATTGCTGGAGGGAAGGTCCTCTAGAAGCATTATACATGGCCCATCCCACTATAATCTAGGAACTTCATTGGGACTCTATTTCACTGACTCATAATCTATCCTCATCTCCCGCACTAATTACTGAAGTCTACACTACTAGTAATAACTACATGGGAAGTGATCCCCTCATGAGAAGCCTCAAAATGGAAATTCCTCCCACTAGAATTTGATCAATTAGGTCGAGAGGGTGAAATTACTTTATATTCACCCCCATCTTCCCTCAGGTTCCATTCAAAAATAAATTCCAAATTCATTATCTAATTAACATTATTCAATTGAGACATGTTCACATATCATCAAATAGCATTATTGAGACCTTCCTCAAAGCATCTCTCCCTTGATTTCTCATCGGGAAGATAAATTGATGCAAAGCACAAAAGCTCTGTGAAGTGTACTGAATACTCCATAACAATCATTACACCTTACTAAAAATGCATAAATTCACGGGACATTTCATCTATTCAGGTCTTAGGAAAAAAGTATTCTTAAAACCTCAATTGGAAATCTCTCCCAGCCATATCTCATAACATATTGTCCTCATTCAGAACATCCCACCAAAGACTAGTTTCTCCCCAAAAAATATATGTGGAAATATTTACTATACTATCATTAGGTGTATTAAAATGATCAAAAATATAAAATATAGTCTTGATCAATATATCAGTTTCTTGTAGACCGTCATCCCCAGAAATCATGGGTGGATGCTACTACTGGAACACAGATGTTAGCTCTTCAATAGACAAGGAAAGTTGTAGGGCTCCCTAAATTTCTATATGAAAAATAGGAACCCCTCATTGAACTGGGTATCATGACCCACATCATGTACAATAAATGGTGTCACAACTAGAACTATAGGTGGTTCTACCGTTAGCTCAGAGCCCACCATCTCTTGATCATGGTCATCTCCCCCCTCTGGGCACATGACTGGAGGTCTTGATGGTGGCATGTCTCAATAATTACAAGCACACTCCAAAGAAAAGAATCAAGTCGAAGAAAAATCATAGATATAAACATAGGACATTTCAAACCCTTCCAAAAAACAATCCACACCCCTCTTCATACTCCTAAATCTACGACTGGGTAATAAAAACTACCATAAAAAATACTAGAGACACTGCCTACTTTCTACTATAATTCTTGTTCAAGTTCATGTTCTCTATTTTAAAATTTCAATTTCATTTGAGTTCATATTTATTTGAAATTATATTTAAATTTTTGAACCAAATGGCTCACCACTTCTGATGTATAGGGGCCCATGAAACTTAGATTCTGTAGTGTGTCATCCAATTAATCCACACCATAACATGTTTCAATCCATGAAACCAATATTCCATGACTCAACAAGCCACAATTGACTGCTTAGGTTTTCTACCATAGCCTAAGAAGAAAAAAATTGTTTAGGTTATGTAAATCACTCTAATTACCAACTATGTTTCTCAATCCCCTAAACAAATTATTTACCAAAAAATAGTTATATCACACAAGGAACACATAATAAATGTCTTTTAGTCAAGTGATGCATCCTATATGGAATGGAATAATTAATGGAATGTGAATCATGTAAGGTTCCTAGAATTATGAATGATATGGAATACCCATATCTCATCAGAAAAAATATGAAAATCCATAATAATAATAAAAACACCAAACCTCAAGCCTTTCACCCAATGATGAAGTAAAATCAAATATAACAAGAAAAATATAGAACATCGACTTCTCGGTCCAAAAAATTTGGATTTTTCATACACATGGGTTGGATACTTCCAGGAACATCCCATTGCCAAATTCCAATTCATTATTAATATTATATTCGTTATCTAAAAATATTAAAACCACTAGAAATAAAAAGGGCTAAGATACCAATTTGTAACATCCTAACCAGGATTCCACTGAATGGTTCCATAAGGAGGTGGGTCACATGGCCTCAAGCACACCTCCCCATACACTTGAGTATGCTGACAAGTATTGGGGGCCTAGGGTGTTTCCATGGTGAGACTATTCCCTCATGTCAGATTGTAGCATAATGTTAATAAACATAATAATCAATATCGAAATAATAATATAAATCACTAATATAAGATTAAAATCTACAAGACAACAGTAATGATCTATATCAAAATCAAGTTTATCTAGAATATGATTATCATTTCATGTATTTATAAAAATGAAGAAAATACATACAAGTAGAAAAACAATATAATACATTTATCAAAATACCAAAAAAACAAAATAATTGTCTCCAAATAACATCATGAGAATAGATCGGTCATGTGATCCCCTTCTCCTAAGAAATGAAAAGTTAATAACCCTAATGTGGGTGCTTACCCCAGTCCCAATATGCATCCATGGAGTTTTTTTAGGTACTCAATAGTATCTCAAATAGGGAATGATATAGCACTCAGTATTCCACCACCAATGGTGTCAATAACATGTCTAGTTTGTTTAATATAAACAAAAGAAGTGTGCAATATGTCACAGGTATATCAGAAATAAAAGTAAAGGGTCCAGTACAAATTTTATCCTATCCAACCAAACATTTCTCCTTATTTATAATAGTCATAAACCCATAAAAAGGGATATTGTAATGAATAAACCAAAAGGTGTAGAATGTTATAGTATATAAACTATAATCAAATACCCATACCGGGTCTATCTATAAACATAGAAAAATATCCAAAATGGCCTCTCAATGTAATCAATAATATAAAAAAAACAATGTCATTTTCTATGTAATGCATCGTAACAACATGAATGGCCAGATCAAAGCAATATAAGACCAACGAATCCTCATTGAGTCCCAAGAGCATCTTGATGGAAACTTGGTAATGGATTGGGTAGATTACAAGGATCATGTCCATAGAGCATGTCTAATTTCACTTGAATAAAGTCATAACCAATTGTAAGCAAGGCCCTTGGAATCCTACAGATTCAAGATCTAAGGAGTAAATATTTCCAAGGCATCCGCTACCATAATCAAGATCAGTGGAGAAGAAATGTTAATAGAATCCTATATAAAAATGTTCCAAGGATATTAATAAAGAAACCCACTTCCATAATTAATTAATCAATCATTATCTTTCACATTTATTGAGTTCTTCTAACCCATTTGACATTTTTCAAATAAAAAATTTATCTATTTTAATCATATCTAATATCATGGAAATGAGGCAACAACCTTCTCCAATCAATTGAATTCAATTACTTCCTTTAATTTACAAATTAACATGATAAAAAATGTGATCATAACCATAAACAACTCCATAAATTATGATTAAATCTCCGACTATAATTTTCAGGATCACATCCACCCAAAGGGGTGTTAGAACATGGGGATGATACAAGGGAACACACCATGGGTGTCCTCGTATGAGTATAATAAACTCCCACTAGAAGATGTTACTTAAGAGGGAAACCTAAAATGTTCTAATTCATTCAATTAAAGAATTAAATTAATTTTAATGAAAATATGAGAAATATAAAAGTATGTAACAATTATTAAAAACTATAAAACAACCCAAATGTAAGGGAAAAGTTATAGACCACCTATCGTATACATGTGGTAGAACACTTCTCTAGTATCAACCTCTGATTTGGTCTCTATTAAAAGAAAAAACAATGAATGGATGAAGACCCTATAAATAGGTTATATTATCTTTCACATAAATAACTCCATCATTACAGAGAAAAATGAATAATGACTCCAAATGAATGTATAACTTACTGGCGTGGATCTAATGAGATGATTGGTGCTTGAATCCAAGTCTTAATGGAAGAAATGACACCAAATCCTTGGATAATCTCAAAAGGAATCTCCATCAGCATCTCTCCTCTTCCAGTTGGAAAATTAATGCGGAAGGGTATTCCTTATAAAATAGAGCCCCCACCTCTTGTTTTAAAAAATGGACATGGGAATTTACATGTCGTGTAAATTATTTTCACATCGTTTAAATCTTGGTGTTTTCCCTTCTATTGAATGTTCAATAAACACCATGAAATGTACTTCCCAGAAAAATAAACATCATGTATTTTATACACATAGTATACTCCAATTATATAGTCTTTATCTAGCTTACAACTAACCTTCATACCTCCATTTTTATTTTATATAGAACAACCCAACCCTCCCATGGTTCATCTTCAGGGGATAAACCAAAAAGGGAACTTAAACCAATATTTAACTAAAATTAAAAGGATCCATACCTTATAGTAAAAGCAAGGTTGTTACACCATCAAACGGGTTGAAACTCAGATTTCAAAATTCTTATGGTGGGAATATCTGATCTACCCATTCCTGATAAAACATTCCCTCTGGTGGAATTGACACTTTTCTCCTTTCCAAGGCCTCAAGGAAGGGGGTGATAGTAGATATCACATGATCCTGATGAGTATTTGTGGTCACTATTTCTCTGACTGGATCATCATCCTAGGATATTTCTGGGCCACGATATCTATGAGGATATGTGTCTGATCAAATAGAGTGGGTAAATCATATCTCAGTCATTTTTATTTCTCTTTACTTCTACCCGGATCAGATATGAAATGCCACCTGGTTCAAATTTGGGTGGCTGGACAAGAAGAACTGGGTTCCCAACTAGATAATAGATGAGGTCCCATTTAAAATTTTCATGGCCCATGCGCTTCTTTTATATAATTTATATTTTAATCCCCTTGTATCCCTCTAACTCCTAGAAAGAATAATCCATTAAATAACCTAACTTTTTCTTTGGAGTAGTCTTGGACAAATATGTAAGCTTGGAATGCTCCTTTCCTTTTTTGATATATTGGTGATCATGTGGAATTGTCTCATTGGGGGGACTCCCAAGGACCAATTCTTGTCTCTACTAATAAGTGAGGGCACCTATCAGGGGATTTTTGGAGTACTTTTTAACCCATTAGAGGAGGTTTCTCTATCATAACCTGTATTAGAGAACCTATTTCTCTAATCCTTGATAGGTTCAATGGTGAAAACATTCACTATAGTGGGCATAAGATAGGAACCTTCAAAATTAGTGAGTATGATGAATTGCAAGTCTTATTTTTTCCATGGGATAAGGATGAAATGGAACTAAGTGTACTACCTCAGACTCTATTCATAATGTGTTGATCTGACTCTATAATGAATTACTGGAGCATAGTAAGGCTCTTGTTGATGGTTTGTTGGATATTCTAGTAATAACCATACGATTCAGGGAACTGAGCTACCAGGTGCACTGTGATTTTAAACCTATTGCATCATTAGTGAATGGAATTTAGGTGCACATGACTTTCGGTGTTGGTTAGTTGATGGTCCCAAAGGTGGTTGAATGTCGCCAAAATATTCTGGTGGAAACAAACCACCCGGTCTTTATTGAGAGACTCTAGGATAAAAAAATTTAGACCTCTAAAAGGAAAAAAATGTGACTAATATATAGTCAACAGTGAGGAGTCTCTAAAATTTGCCTTATTCATTACAATAAGGGTGATTCAATTCTGGGTTATCCCACTCCCTCATTGGAATAGTCTGAGAGACCAACGGTTGAATTGACATGGATCTTCTTTGCACCTAATTTACCCGGAGAGGGGGAACTACATAGACCGAACATCAACTTCGTATTATATTTTCTCTCGAAGTTGGATCCATCTTTATGATAATACCAATATAATATGGAGTTTTTAATACATCACCATGTGATAGATCAACAGCATATTTTTGGGGCTCAACAAAATTATCACTTTCTTTTGAGGGAATCTAACAAGACTAGAACATCTCCCCAAATTCTAGTGTATAGGTAGAGAGGAGGGAAACTGATAGTGATGGAGATGGTTGTACTGTGATTCCATGAAAGGATTCTAGAACATCCTAGACCTACATGTACTTATGAAATGATTTTGAGGATTTTTTGAACCTCACATTTAGGATTTGTAATCCTTAATCTATGATCTTCTTCCCTTATCTCTATAAGTGGGTGTGAATGATCCCTTATTGATTCATTGTCCATATTGACGTATGAGAGGATTATGGTGACATGATTCTTCCCATGGTTTTACCTATTTTGGTGTGGTACTTCTATAAGTGTATGTTGTTGAGATTTTCTTAGGTTTCCTTCATGTGTTTTGTGACCTATGATGCATGCATGACCCTCATAGTGGTTTTTCTCCATCCTATGTTGGGATGGATCTTCATAGCTAGGAACATCTTCGGTTCAGGGGGGTCCTCCCTACTAACATGTGGTAGTGATGGGAGGGACTCCACATCAAGGTTACTCATTAATAGCTGGACCATAATGGTTACTGATGGAATAGAAGGTTGAGAGAGTCAACTCATCCTGTCTGAGAAGTGGTTGGGGTATCAATCCTGAGCTATCAAAGATGAATCCCTTCTCATTAGTATGGGGAATTTTATGGTATATGTCGGTGGTGTTGTTTCTTTTTGTGATGTTTTTCTACAAATTACATGGGTCTGCTATAGAATAGGACTAGAGCATGAATTATTCACCGATGATGGCCTTTTAGATTTGGATGCTTGAGAGGGTATGGTTTCGCCATCGGTTCTGTGGTCGTGCATTGCTGAACGGGACTTCTTGCTAACGGGTCCTTCTTGGTGAAGTATTTTGTCATGGAGCATCATATGGGAGGGGAAGATCTTGTAGTTTGTTCTGTGTGAGTGGTTTTATTTCATGCATACAGGACTTCTTGGTTCTCACTTTTCCCTTAAAAGTGTTTTTTATAATAAAAAAGTAATTTTCAGTCAGTAATGGTATATGATAGTGGTGGTGAGAGCCATTGGAGGTACAAAAGATACTTTATTATAGAAAATGTTTTATTCTTCTCCCAACATCAGTGTTGGGTGTTCTAGATAAGATCCAGAAGAGTGGGAATGGGATTGATCTACTCATTGACAAGGGGGATCAGTCGGTTCCAGTGCTAATGTGTCCAGTTGGAAAACCTCCTAGGAAACACTCAAGTATTTTCCATGATGGGTATGGACCATACATCCCCTACCTCCTTATCATAGGAGATTGATATATCTAAAATATCTAGGAAGAGGCTTCCAAAGTAGGTTTCCATTGTAAATGTGGGTGGTTTTTCTCTACGTCACCCTTGGGGGAGGCAGTGTCAATGAGGTGTTGATGCTTTGAGATATTGGTGAGCTATATCCATGGTGGGAATAACCCCTTAATGTTTATATTGATGGAAAATATCATTGATCCCACTGCATTGGATAATTTTGGAGGATGATATGGGGTGTGTGTTCCCAATAGTTGAGGATGCGGTGACTGTAACAACATGGACATAATCATGCGTGATTGCGGCACCAACATTCCATATACCCCCATGCCTATTGGAATTAAGTTTTTGATCTCTAGTTTATTGATTCTAGTAAGACATGTGGAATTATCCAACAATACAAATCAAGTGAAATCAATCCCCAATGCACCAAAATCTTCCATTCATTTTAATGAATAGAAAGAAACCACATTGATGATGTTTCAGACTAAGGATCCCAATGTTATTTTCCAAAATTCCCAGGATATTTCCATGTTGGGCCCATTTTTCCTTAGGTATGACCTCACACCAAATATCTAGATCTGGTGAGAATACAATATAATGGTTTTATACATTTATTGTTATTTTAGATGAATGATAAGTGATTCAGGTCACATTACACATTTTTCATTCAGATTCTTTTTATCGGGGCTATTCATCGGGATATTGACTCATTTTTTGTTCCGTACATTCCAACTTTCCAAAGGCATGTAGCTTCTAATATCATGGATGGTAATGTAAGCTCCTTTATCAAAATGGTATGTTGGGATATTGGTTACTTCTTCTATATATTCCACCTAGGGGCTCATCTCCAATTCTAGGTCTCCCTCAAAAATTTAATTCAGGTTCATGAAACTTGTTCCCAGTTCCATATCAAGGTTGTTGATTGTTAATTATGATACTTTTTTCTCGGGAAATAAGAAACCTTTGGTTAGAATTGATAGTATATTTATACATTTTTTGGAATCTAAGGATGTTGGGTATGTTGGGAACTTATAAATTTATCATCTTTTTAAAGTTGAGAGAATATATTGTGTGAGGCATCTTATGTGTGAAAATCAAAGAATCCCATGTTGGCCAATGGGTATTTAGGGCCATGGGAATAGTTATTCTGAGTATTTTTACACTGATAATCAAATGCTTACTATATTGGGTAGATATTATTGATCAATTCATAGTTTTATCATCTTTTCAAGATATATAAGTAAAATTTTAATGTCTTATGAAGGGAGGATTTTATTTTGTACCCAAGGAGGATATGATCAAACATAGGAATTTGGTTATGTGTATCCCCAAGGGGGTGATGATCACACTTGGGATTTGGTTAAGCATTTCCCCAAAAGATAAGATTTCAAACTTGATGTTTTGTTTAAGTGTATACCCATATATTGATAATTAACACTTTGGGGTTTGGTTATGTGTGGCCCTTGAAGAGAAAATTTCACACTTGGGAGTTTCATGGTAATGTGGGGGGTTTTGGGATTGAACCTCATGGAGGTATCTCATATTTTTTGAGATGGTATGATTGAACCTAATGAAGGTGTCATATGTACATTGTTATTATGAATCAATTGAGAACTGTATATTTAAATGTTGCAATTTAAGGCCCTGTGACAGGAATGGTCCATGTAGTTTATCATCTTGCGGTTAGGATGCTCGCATCATGAAGGAAATTCAATGAGGGATGGTGTGGGACTTACACATAGAAGCTTCTTGAAGCTAGAGGATCATCCCATTAAAGGGTAAAAGGTGGAATATCATGGTGTTCATGCCTAAGGAATCCTATGTTCATCACACATGGCCACTTTATAGTTTAACATCTTGTGATGATGATGTTGTCCTATAGTTTAATTTTGTATGTCTTGGATTTTTTATTATTTAGTTTTATGTAATGCAGCTCAGATGTTGTTGTGATCTATATCTGGGAGAAAAATTTCCATGTAGAATAGGAAATTTTGGTATAAGAACTCTCTACCTGGGAGGGTAAATGGTTTCTGGTGATGATTCCACCTTCATGGATTATATGTCTACTTATCATGCACATATGGGTATGGAATGGAATAAACACTTCCATAGGCTAGTGATGATCAAGGGTCCCTATATTAGGGTTCATATATTTAGGAGAAAAAGTATTAGGGTGAAAATTCTTAGGAGAAAAAGGAAAATAAATGGTTCATTCCATGATTGAATTAAAGGAGAAGGATGTGAGGGTTGATTATACTAGTCATTTGATAATTTTAAGTGCAAAAGAATAGTTTCTCATTGGTAAAGGGAACCTAGAAACTGATGTTATACACCACTATATTTGGTGGAAGGAGGAAAAGGGTTAGATCCATAGATGTTATTGCATGAAACTCTGTTGTTTTGCACAAAAATGGGGTTGAGTATGCAAAGGGCTTCTGAACAATGCCACGTAATAGATCTTGGAGGCATAGGTTTTCATAACTTATGAGGTTTTTTTGCATATTATGGTTACAAAAGGTTGATTCTATTGTGTTAACCTGACTATAATTATGGGATATTGCATGAGGAACTCTCAAATATGGTCCAAGGTAGGTTGGGGACCATGGGAGGCCAGTTTCACAAGTTCCATTCATTTGGGAATCCATGGAATTATGGATTCTCATGATTTCGGGGAAGAGGGTTTTTCCTGAGTGAGAGATGATTCTTTGACTACTAGAGATCCATCCCACATGTGGGGGGTAAGGATCTATTTATAGTCGAATTGGGTGGTAATCTGAGCACATCCCCAAATAGATTACACAATTGGGTAGTTCTATTCCCATTCCTTTTCTACTGGGATGTGACCATGTATGTTGATAGTTTAACATCTCCTTTTCTTGAAAAAAAGGATTTATATTCCATTGATGGGATTGCAAAAAAAAAATTTGAAGTTGTGTGAAATTGCCTTTCCAATGTTTTAGGGGTATTGGAGAACCATGTAACTTTTATCATTAGTATCTCCTTTCTTGCACAAGTGGTTTTCATATGGGAAATGAATGTGGTGTGCAATTAATTACATTTGTGTTCTCCTATTCACTTGGTTCTATAATTTCCCTTAGTTTTGGAATAGATCTCTATTTTAGGTAAAACTAACCTCTCAAGGTTCAAGAAATGTTTTTTCACTAATAATTTTCCATTCTTAACTATGCTCATATCAAAAACATGATCTCAAAAATTAATTCAAACATCAATAACTAATAAATTATATTATTTTTAATTAATTAATTAATTGAATTTAAGCTCAACATAAAATAAAAAATAACTTATCAGGACTTAGTATTCTTTGAGAACCTCAATCTAGGTAGTTTCATCCACCCCTGACACACCCTTAATACTAATCATATCCAAATAACCATCATTTATCACTGAAACCGTAGTCAAATCAATTATACTTTGAAAAAACCCAAAGAAATATCATGATGGTGATATAGCTTCTTGAATTACTGTGAAAATGGGTGCAGCTGGCCTCTAAGTATGAACTCATCTTAATAAGAATGAATTCCTCATCTCATTCATCCAATTAAACCATGATTCAGTAGAATGAGAACACAAACCAAGTCTAGAGAAAAGAAAAGTATAACAAGAGTAAGAGAAGATAAGTTGGGACAACTAGAGGGATAAAAGTACCTATAATCACCAAATAAAACACCTATAAATTCCCCAAAGGAGGGGGAAAGGATTGAGGAGTAGGAGATCATTTGGTTAATGCATGATGAGGACAGAAAAATGGTGGAATCCCCCCCCCTTAAATTTTAATTGGACTAATGTAGTGAAATACATTTTTAATGATCCACATGGTTTAGCCACATGGTCTTCCAAACCATGAACCAATAGTGTGGTTGGATCTATCCAAGAAACCCCCTATTTCAAGGTTTATCCACATTATTTATCATATGTTATTCCAACTATGAAAATGGAAATATATTAGTTTGAAACATTTCACATGGTGTTTCTACAAACAAGCATAAATTGTTCAACAAATCTCTATCCTAAACCAAACCAGAAGGATTACCCATGAATCTACATGGTTTAAAACAAAGTTTATGCTATCCATTACATACAACCATGATCTATAAATATTTAACTGTAAAACTACTCACACTTATGGGGTGTCATGGTTTCTCTTAAATGGTTCACATCAAACTATTCACCCTGATTGGAAACCTCCAAAACATTGGAAACTTAACTCAAATAATTGAAGACTTTAATGAGAAACCAAAGAACATTAAAAAACTCAAACCATGACTAGAAGCTTCACTTTAACACATCCCAACTCTCAATATTCCATTCTAAAACCCAATTGAACATCTATCCCATCTAATAATTTGAAATTTAAAATTTTCCTTGAATTTAAAAATCATATATGGACATGAGGCATTAAAAACACCCCACAGTAACACTCCTCATCCAAAATAATTCTTAGTGGTCATAAAACCATATACCATAACCTATCTGGGTTTCAATTCATTATTAACCAGTCACGTTATACATAAAAAATCAAATGTGTGTATAAATAAAAACATAAAAAATAAATTTCCTACACCACTGAACCATAACATTACACTTATTAACATTTTTGAAAATCTGGGATGGATCTTTCTCAAGACCTTCTACCCTAGGAAATAACCATTTCCTAATCCAACCGATCACCTATTCTATGGTACTCCCCAACATAGATTTCATATCATAAAGGCCAATTCAAAACTATGATTCCCCCTATAATTAGAACTGCCTAGAAAAAAATATTACGGAATTATAAATATACCCCTGATGTTTTTTATGATACTCAAACCCAAATATATAAGAAAATACTGATCTAATTATGATATAATTTTCACTCCACATTTTCCTATCCAAAACACAACTAGCCTCCACTATCTTGGAATAACACAAAAACACTATCTTTTCCTCATAAATCATCGACCCATGAAATAAATAAACCAATCTATAAAAAACAGTGCACTCAATGTTATTTCAAGGTCACCATATCCAAATACGCGTAAAACCTCCTTTTTCCAACCCTTCATTAATATTTTCAACTCCTCCCACCAATACATCACCAATTTACCCAATCATGATACCTTTAATACTGGAGGAATCATCATATCATCCAACCCGCAATTGAATTCCATCCCTGACTTCAAGTGTAATCTTCTCAATAGATACATTAATTGATTGATCCCATGTCATGCTTACTGCGAGCACCAACAAATTCCCATCCTGACATGTCTGGATCCTTATAATCCATTCCAATCCCAACAGTCATTCTTAGACCCACTCTCTACCATGCCCATTTTTTTTGGAATTCATTGAGGGATCGAAATGTACTCTACTCTATTTATCCATCGGTATCCATACACAAAAATAATCATCTATTTATATATCCCACACACCCATTCCCCTTTATCATGAGTGATTTTCACTCTTGACTGAAATCATACTCCCACCATAGGATCATACTCATTTTTTTCACCACTAAACTAGAACTAAACACCACATACCAAAATCTATCTATCCTTGAATGCGAGTACTGGTCATGGTCAAACAAACTCATTCTAGAGTTCCACTCAAATGTCAATGTTTCTTGTTTAAATTTTACAAAAACATAACTCATGGCCTTTATAGATATTTAATCCCAAATGATGGTTACACCCTCATATGGATAATGATGGACTCCCCACCATATTTTTTCTAGCTCCTCTAGATTAACTTAATCAGTTCAGTCACAAAACACATAGATTTCTCCTTATGATCCTTGATCCATAACATCCTAGGCTACAACCACCCTTAATAAAATCCCTAGATCGACCATGCCACAACATCCAATATATTTCTAAAATATCCTCATCCACAGAGGGAGATTTCAAATCCCTATCTAAGTTTAGTTTTTTCATTCCCTCCAGCATCGTATCAAAACTCCTCAGTCCTCAACTCAGACATGTTCATTCACTAATTCAAAATTTAAATGGATACAATTCTTACTTGTTAATATTTCCTAATTGGATCTAAAAATGAATAGGTATATAATCTCATACAACCCAATCATTAGATCCCAAATCAGAACCATCTGATTTTCATTCCACTTAGTCAGGATGAAAATGATCCACAAAATTTATATTACATCTCACCAAAGTTACATAGGAACTCCTATTCAAAATTTGAAACCATACCCATGTCATGGTATATCTCATGATCACCTACTCCACAGGTTTCATTCCTATCCCAGGGTATCCATCCTTTCCTCAAGGCATGTTAATCTCATACACACACTTAGACCACATATGGTGCTATTTTAAAACCAAAACAGTCTACTCAAACTCACCCCAAACTCATAAAGTGCATCCATAATCAACTGGTCTAGGTACTTAATCAATCCTACCCTTGCATTCCAACTTTGATATCAAGCCATAAAACAATAAGTGATTTACCTCCCTAAGAAATAAGGAAATCTCTATGTCTTTCCTAAAACTCATCTAAGAGTTTTCTTATATTTTAAACACTCCTATTATCGATAAAAACTCATTCCTCTAAAACATCATGCATGTATGATCATCCTCAAGACATCCATACTCCCCCACCATACCCAGTACAACCTCATGTGAATTGTTCATAATTCGAAGCACTAACTTGTGATTTATGTCTTTAATAAAAATTAAAATCTTGGATAACCCCTCACTTGGCTTACCCACACATACCATCCTTCAATGACTCTCCAAAATCAGAATTCACATCTCAAAGGGTCACTGGGTCTCTATCATGGACCCAATAACAAATGTTGGGTCTTAGGAGAGGCAACAACCCATGGTACATCATCCATGCACCCATCTCAAAACCCCATGGTAATCCATGTTCCTAACCACCCACTCTTGGGTTCCACAAAACATAGTTTGGAACTACATATTAAAACCATCCTCTTATAGGGGTGTTGATTCTCATATGCATCCCTACATGAAACTACCTCAGGAGAATCCTAATCTCAATGGTCAACTCTTTCCACAACCAATACATTCATCACAAATGTATCTTACAAATGGAAACACAATAATTAGCTCGTTTAAATAGAGTTTCATTCCAAGATATATAGGAAAACACTATATATGTTGTTAATGACACTTTAAATAATTGTCTCTAAAAAACAATAAGGGGTACAATGATTAGGAGACATGTGTCTATACCAACCAAAATGATTCTCTAGATAACTACTACTAGAGGGGTCTCTCCTTCTTCAACTCCATTAGAGAGTGTATCTCTTTATAATACACATGAGATGATATCATAAGGTTATATATATGTAATTTAGCCCACGTAAGTATAATTACACCAAGTACTTATAAAGGAAAAATGTCATACGATAATTTGTTGACACTTTAAACAGAAGAGCCATAACCATCAATAATAAAAACCATACTAGCATTCCCCTACATTTCAGGTTGATCCTGCATGCCTAGACATGACACATGAGATGAATCCTTCCATAATGGACAATTTAAAAATAAAAAACATCCAACAAATGGTATCTTCCCAATTCCAAGATCCAAGGTTCCAATAACTCACAAAACATAAATCAAAAACCTCATGTACCTCACCTAAGGTGAAAATCACAACAACCATATGGGTTCAAACAAAGAACCTCAATCTTGTACCCATGGTAACCTGAAAACCCATTAAAAAGGTCTTCATGTGGTACTGGTATAGGTTCCATAACATGATTTGAAACATTCCTATGTATATATTCTGTCATCTACTAAAATAGGTAGAAAAAAAAATAAAAATTGGATGTAATGAAACTTTTTCATGTCCTGGACCAACTCACTCTATGAACAATAACCTGAATAGACCACCATATAGCCCCAATAACACATATCCAACCTCTATAGGTTGCTGACTAGGAATATGGGACTAAGAAGGTATTGTGTGGAGGATATACCCCTTGTTTTAGAGTGAGAAATTATTAATAATTAACCAAACACCATTCATAAATAATAAACATTCATTAGAGTACATGGTAAAAAATAAGTAAATGTAAATGATCAATAATAAATGATGTGGAATCATATAATCATATTGTAATAATAAATGTCCACTAGGACAATCACATGAATAATGAAACAAGAGAAACAAATTTCAAGATATCCACTATTTCCTTAAGCCAAACCTATGTCCAAACTCCATGTATTCATCCAAAATAATCTAGTAAATCATACTTAGGCCTCAAAACAACATTTTCTTGCAAATATGTGAGAGTATTCCCAAGTACCCATGTTCCATGGCTTTCTGAGTAGGATGTGAGTATAAAACTCAATAGGTCGCAACCATATAAATCCCTAAAACAACCAATCTATATAATCCTAATGCATTATTTATCAAATTAAATAGTTCCAAAACAACAATTTAAAAACTTATAAAAATAAATGTATAAACAAACATAAAACCCAAGGGTAAATTCACCTCATGAAAATTATATACCTACTTCGTCCAATGGTGGGGTCTCTCTAAGCATGTTATAGTGACCATTCTAACCAAACTCCCAGAAAGGGTAATATACTAATCCCCATCCATACCAAAAACACTAGGGGTAATATAATAATCCTTAGGCCTTTACATCCACATGAGGGCCAGCTTCACCCTAGTATTATCCATCAACTAGGGTCCTCTTGGGGGTCAGGTTCACCTAGGGTTTAACCATATACCAATGTCCACCCATGGGTCATTTTCATCCATGTTTTAACCATCTTGCAACATCCACCTAGGGGTCATGTTCACCTCATGTTTAACCATCAATAAATGTACACTCGGGGGGGGGGGGGGGGGGGTCCTGTTGACCCTAGTTTTAACCATCAAAAATATATATGAAAATAAGTCATAGGGGATCATTTAACAACTCATTCCAAAAAAAATCGGATCCACTTATCTATAACAATTTTGAGTTACCATTTCCAATTTGAAAAAAATGAAAAATCAAAGATAGGGTCATATCAATTTTCCAATTACATTAAAAAGACTAAAAAATATCTTATAGCAATTTTTCTAATTTTCTATAAAAATATCATTACCATTTCATAGGGAATGCACCCCTTATATATTTTCAAAATTTACAATTTTTAATTTAAAAATTCAATTCTAATATCTTTAAAACAATACCACCCTATATTCTATTTTCATTTCATTAAACACATTTTAACATCCAATTTCAATTCTTTACAATTCCGGAACAATTTTTGAAGTTATTTTTTTCCACATTAGAAACTATATGTCCTTAAATTACTATTCACTGATTACCCTGGATTTAGGTCCAAAACCAAGGTTATTTCAACACAAAAATATTAGCAATTTTTAAATTCCTTTTCACAATCACCGACTCACATAATAATTCTAGTTTAATCCACTTAAGCATAACTTACTCACTCAAAAGGGTAAAACCAATGATAAAACATTTAATTTAAAGTAATAAAATATTATAAAGACCATAACAATCACAAAATACACCACTAGAAATAAAATTAAAGACTATGGGTAAATTTAAAGGTACCACCTACCTCAATTGTAGTTTCCGCAACTTATTTCAAAGCTCTGGTAAAAACTACCATGGCCCTTCCAACCTCATCCATGTATAATCAAGCTTGTCTCAATGACTAGAGCTCCTAAACTAAGACAAAAATAATAATTATTTAATATTAAATTATAAAATTAATTAATTAACCTAATTTAAACTCATTAAAAATCCTAATAACTCATCGGGACTTAGTCATCCATCGAAACCTCAATTCAGGGTGTGTCAGCCACCACCAACGAACCCCTAAACCCATGATGAGAATAAACCTCATCCATTTTCAAAAAAAGAAAAATAAATTAAATTTTTTCCAAAACCTAAGAAAAACTATAATGGTGACATACCTTGTCAAATCATGAAGGAAATGGGTGCAAATGGCATCTTAGGACGTCGTCATTGGAGGAAAAAAAGCTTTATCGCATTCAGCCGATTCCTCCACAATTCATTATAATCAAAACCGAAACAATAGTTGAGACAATATAAAATTACAATGAGAGGAATATAATATAAAATTAGGGACCATATAAGGGTGATATATACCTTCAATCACTAATGAATTCACTATAATCACATCAAATAGAGGGGAAAATGAAAGTGGTATGAGGAGTCGGTTGGTTAGGTCATGATTGATGAGTATGAGAGAATGGGGGCACCACATTCCAAATTATTATAGGGTTCAAATGGTAAAATACACTTTTAGGGAGTCATGTGTTTCGCCGTATAGTTTTACATATTATATTCCAACCATGAGGTAGGTTCTATCCAAGAATATCCCTCACACATAGTTTTCTATTCAAGTGAAAACTATATGAATGGAATTATCTTAGTCTACAATATTTAACATGGTTTGTCCACAACCATGTGCAAACTGTCAACAAAGATTATATCCCAAACAAAACCACATATTTTTTCCATGAATTTATATAATTTCATAAAAATGTGTGCTAACCATGACAGATAACCATGCTCAATGAAAATTGAACTAAAAACCTCCTCATACCCATGGTGTGACTTGGTTTCACCAAAATTGTTCACACCAAACCATGAACTATGATCATAAACCTCCAAAACTCCCAAAACATAACCTAATTCTTTTATCACTCACATTAGTACCCAAATAACCTCTTGAGCCTTAAACCATGCCCAAAAATTTCACATTAATACGTCCAAACTCTTATAATTCCATTCTAAATCCTAATTTATAATCCAAGATTTCAACTAAAAGTAAAATTAAAATTTATCTTGAATTTAATAATATTTTATGAACATAAGGAATTATAATAAATATTCAACCCAAATAATTTAGAACATTCACCAACTTCCTTGATATATTTTTCAAATTTGATGTTAGGGTTCTTCAACGGATTCTCATATTCTACCAATGTCACCAAAGAATCCTTTAATCCCTCATTATGATTAACTATATTTTATATAGTAAACTAGTCTATCTTGTATTTTTATTCAAAAATAACATTGATATCACCCATATTATATGGAAACTATACTTACACATTATTAATCAGATTTAATTTTAAAGTATTAAAGGATTTGAAAAATATTCATACTCCTTCAACAAATCAGTCTTCCCCTTTTCCAATTTCTTTATTTCTTTTAAATATTCAAAAAAATTCATCTATAATTGGTATTCTTTTAGTTTTTAATCTACTTCACTTTTCTCATTAGTGACCCCTTTTTAAATACATCATTTTTCTAAACTATAGTCATATTTGGACTATATGGATTTGACAATAAATTTTTTTATCCCTTTATCCTTATAATATACCTTTTCATTTTCACTCTCCTCATAATAATATGTATCATCATGTTCTATAATAAAGTTATTATTACTTTATATGTTTTTATATCCTTATTATTCAAAAGGAATTTCATCCATTGTGTCAACTTTCCACCTTGATTCATGTTAATTATATTCCACATTATTCATCAATAAAATATCCATAATTATTCTTAGGTAAATTGGATAAAAAAAATTCATATATTTCCATAATTGAAATACATAATAGAAAGTTATACTTTGTGTTTAACTTATCCTTATTTCATGTCTTTTAAAAATAATGATATAAACCTATAAAATTACATGGACACATCTTAATATTCATAGTACTCCTCAGGATTACGCTTTGGTTTAATGTGTTTACAACCCTTTTAACATTTAAATACAATATCCTTATCATATTTTTTTCATTCTTATGTTTGGTCCTCTCCTGATCTCATAGAAAAAAGAAGTTTTGATTTTATCAATAGTACACTAATCCAAGTCTTGGACTTATGGGGAAGAAATATTTATATCAAATTTATCAAAATGAATCCTTATTAATTTCTTCACCACCGTGGAATCCTAAATAATTTTTCGATGCTTAAAATCCATTTATCATGTTTTTTTACCCCAAAAAATAATTCATCTATTCTCTCATATTCTATTTTTCAAATATCCTAAAATTGAGCCTAAAATGTTTGTAACCATGACCCCTTGTCATTTTTTTCTTCAACATAGATATCATGGAGTTTCCTAAAAATTTTATTCTCTATTTATTTTAACATATATCATTTCAAATATTTCTCTAATAGGGATGATAGTATAGAATTATATGCTCTTCCATTAAATACAATGTTATTTTATCAAATAAATTTTAGTTTATCACAATATTAGTATATATAAATCATTATCTATGATTTCATAAATGTCCAACCACAAATAATGATTATATAAAATTATCCTCTCTTTACATAAATGAAATAAATTCCCATTAAACATGGTAGATCTTTTTTTATTGACCA
Source organism: Viscum album (assembly GCA_963277665.1). Classification (NCBI taxonomy): domain Eukaryota; kingdom Viridiplantae; phylum Streptophyta; class Magnoliopsida; order Santalales; family Viscaceae; genus Viscum; species Viscum album. The sequence goes on along the minus strand of OY728134.1, from coordinate 593,716,383 downwards.
TTTTTATTATTTCTATTGTTCTATGTGGAGAAAAGATACTAACAGTAAAGAACAAACTCATATACTTGGAAAAACATCTAGAACCACTGTAATATGTTTTTATACTATGTGAAAACCATAGGTGAGAGTGGAACACCACTGAGAGGGGTTTAGAATCAGTGGTCTCCAAAATAAAAACTCTCAAAATAATTTTCCATTCACTAGTTAGTAATATTTGATCTTGAATGAATTTTTTTAATGATAAGTGATAGAGTGAGAAAGAAAAGGAACAACATAACAGTTTTTATAAGGATCACATTCTATTTTATCAATTGGATAATCTTTAGCGAATAATAGTTATGAACCCATTTTTCATGTTATTATATTATTATCAAAAAGAAAAAGTAATAGAGAAAGAATATAGTCCATAGATCCAAATATATGAAATATATATAGACATTAAAATGTCCTAATTTATTTCTTCCGTAATTCAAATGCCTATGGAATTGAGATCATGTTTACATTCATGTTCTTCTCATCTATCCAAGAGAAAATTCTCATATAATTCTTACCAAAATTTGTATCTTGTTATGTTAAATTTTCGTCACAATTGTCATGAATAAATTCATTTATTATTTATTTACTTCTACTCCATTACGGCCTAAATCCATTGATTTCGTTTGATATTAAAATCCTTAATAAATAACTCATATATCTCAAATTATTCATAAAAAATAACTACCTGTGGCATTACCAGGTGAATTATAATATTAGTTTTAAATATATTAATATCTTCAAAATATCGGTTGTGATGTGTCCATTTCACTTACGAAATGATATCTTATGTTTATAATTATAGTGAGACAAAAAACTCATGGAATGGCTCAGTTTGGTTTGAACCATCATCCTGTGATATGAAATCCATTATTTTTTTGTAGTATCTTCCAACAAATTTTTTAGTGTTACACTAACCTTTCATGGGATCTATATAATTGAACAAATTATTTCCTATAACTCCTCAAGATAATTTTTATAGAATAACATACATTTATTATAGAATTATACTTCTCCAAAAGATTTAACTACTCTTAAATTATTCCATTAATTGGGTAATAACTACACATTGTAGCATAAATAATTTAAAAAGAGTAAAAACTCCTCTATAGACTCAAATAATTATTATGTAAGGATATTATCCACAATGTAATACCCTCCAACTCACATAATCCTTTATTAATTTGTATCTAGAATAACTAAAATTGTCCTACAACACATTCATGATAATTTTTTCAATAAATACAACCTGAACAAACATTCAAGATTCATAAATAAATTTACTCAAGAATGTTATTCACAGTATAATTAAAAATATTGTGTCGACCATGCCTGAATTGATAATAAATCATAGACTCCCTCCCCCATTTCATTCACTTCATGAGGTATATTCTTAAATATTCGCAAACATGTCAATATCCTAAAGGTATCTTTAACCAAGATATGTTATATGTGATGTAACTTTTTTTGATGAGTATCAAGTGATATTATCATCCACTTAGATGAATTACATGATATTTTCTCACCTATCTGATCAATCTATATTTAAAATATTTATATATGAGTTGTATATATGTTATTGAAATTCATTGTGTCTCGTAGTCACATGATTACTTTGAAAATGGTATTATATGACTATGTTTAAATTTTTATAATAAAACTTTTGGACACATGTAGAGATATACAAGTTCTTGATAGAGATCAAGTAAGTTCTCCATATTGATTGAGTGGCATTGAAACATTTCTATATGCCTCTATTTTCTTACAATTATATATTAGGTAATTTATAATTTTTTTCATGAAAAAAATTCTTATAGGGTTACACATTTTTGTTATGTGAATGAGGATTAAGTTTTTTAACAAAGTGTTCATAAAAATTTTGATATCTACCCCAATATTGTTTTGATGATATCTAAAATAAATTTTGGATGTATTTTCACTAAATTTTACATGTGATGTGACATAATATGAAAATTAATTATAGGATTTCTAAAATACATTTTGGATATATCTAAAAATAGTTTTGTATATAGTTTGAAAACATGTTATTTATAATATTACATAATTCTGAAATGTGATATGTATATGAAGCTTTTGTGTAAGTGAGATATTAAAGAAAACATGAACTAAAGTCAGTAACATTGCATAGTGATTTAGAACATATTATAGTTTATGTTGAGATATACCATTGAATATTGAATGTAACCATTCCATAATTATATGTGTGATTATAATTTGATGATAATTTATAGGATTTTGAACATCCAGCTTAATTGTGAAAAAATAATACAATTGATCATAAATGATGTTTCGATAGTTAAAAACATTTTAACTCATCAAAAGTTTATGAAATACTGTATTAATATAGTCAAAAAATTTATTTAAAAATAATATCTTTGTAACACCCAATGATTTTAGGGTATTTGGTTTTATAATAAATTTAATCTCTTTGATATCATTCTTTTCACAAAACACCGAATTTATATGAACTCCAAAAAATATTTGTATTTTCATGATGGTTATCAACTAGGTGTTGGAATGGAGGGAATAAATGAGATTAACTGGATTATAAAAAAAATTGGTTTCACATGTTTATGAAATTAATTACTTGGATAATAATTACTTATAATTCAAAATTAAAAAAAAACAATTGAAGATAAAGGAAAAGTTTTTATAAAAAACATTGATGCCCATAATGGAATTTTATATTAAAAAAATAAATTAATCACTATTAGTGAGATATATCAATGAAATTTATATGTTATATATTCATTAAAAAAATTAAATTCATTCAATATTTTTTATAGTCTTAAAATATGAATAAATACAATTTGAAGCCTAAAAAGTTATAATTATTCTAAAAGGTAATTTTGCTATATTTTAATGAAGCCCCTATTTTAAAACTAAATTATGAAACTTTTATAAGTTTTATGATATTAAATAAACATAATTATTAAAATTCGAATATAAATATTAGAATATAGTTAATTTTTGGTATTTTTATGATAAGTTTCATTTTTTGATAAGTACTGAAAAATACAGCATTTTAATTTAAAACTACATTTTCATCTAATTTGTTTAAATAGTTAAATTATATTTTTAAAATTTTAATGTATAATTAGTTCAATTATATATAAATAAATACAATTTATTTCAATGGAAGCAATTTCACCTTTAAATTAGATTTAATAACTTTTCAAACTTTTAAAATTTTTCACTTTAAAAGCCCACATTCCCATTGCTTCTATGGGACTAGTTTTAAATCTAATTTTGAAAATTATGTGAATTGAATTCGGTAAACTATATTCCTTGTTATTAATAATAAGTTAAAAATTTTATAGTCGGGTAATTTTTATTTTTAGTAATAAAAATGTTAACGCGTTAAAAAAATATTTACCACGATATAGGTAATAAATTAAACTAGATTAATTTAAAATGGTAAAGGATTAAAATACGTAAAAAAATATGAAATTTAATATTTATTATGGGTTACTAATCGAAACTAAAAATCATATAAAATATTAATTTCTAGAAAATTTTTGGAAATTAATTCTGCCTCAATGTGTCTGGATTTAAATATAAAATAATGATTATTTTAATCACTTAAACTCGTCTCTCCTCAAGTATAAATACCACCCCATTTCGACTCATAAGACTTTAATATCATAAAATATCTACCCAAACCTCTAATATTCACTCTCCACTCATAGTAGTTCTATTATTATAACCAAAATACCAAATCCAAGTTTCTCAAGGGTCTCTCAAGGAGGCAATTTTTAAGAGGTGATTTTATCAAAGTACCTCTCTTAATTTATTTTTTCTTCTACCTTTTACTAGCCTAATTCATTCATAAAGGATTAATAATTAAATAATAATTTACATAATATAAATTTTTGTTTATAATGGTACATATTATATCCAATCATTTAATTACATCCTATTATTAAAAGAAATGAAATTGTTGTTCAAATTATGTCGGTTAATCACCTCCATGAATAATGTTTTTGTTTGTTTTTGATTACCTCCATCATGGATGATCATAAAACTATTATTAGGGATAAATAATATTTTTATTGTTATATTATAACATATCTAATGTTTTATAACAAATATATATATTTTTAAATAAAATCAAACATGTTCATTATGGTAGGAAAAAACCACCAAATTAAACTAAACATTTATAATTAACATTTTATCAAATGAATCATCATCACATAAGAAATAAAAATTATAAATAGGAAAAATTATAATTAGGGAAGTTTATTAATACAATTTAATTTTACATGTTGATTTTTATTTCCATTTTACACAAAAATCCATAATTATACACAAATTAACTGATCCTGAAAATCATGAAATGAACACACCATAAACAATTAAAATCATCAAATATTATTAATAAATGGGTGTTAAGATGTTATAAAAATATCATATAAGGTATTATAAATATAAAACTGTATCTTTAATGAATGAATAACATTATCTAATATATTATACCGGAGGTTTATGTATGTAAAACTAAAGGGAAGAATGAGGTAAGGGGTTCTCATCTCAGTTTTTCTTATGTGAGATATGTCCCTTATTCACCAATTAATCCTTGTGTGTTGTGTATATAATAAATTTTGATATATAATGTAATAAATCTCATTATATTAAGTTTATTAAATGTTTAATTTTATATTTTTTTACTTTTATGGGGCATTTGATTTGACAAATTATAAATTGGTATGGGAATTCTTAATTCAATTTCCATTCATTAGGTTAAAATAACATTTCCTTGATTATGTAATTTTAAATTTATGTGTGAAATAAATATTGATTATCTTATGTGTTATTTAAATTTATTTTAGGGTTATTTATATTTAATAAACATAATCAATTCATTCAATTAAATCTCACTTCAAAGATATGATATTTGTTAGGGGATTTCTAGTCTCACTTATATTTCGGTGAGAGTTTAGCCATATTCACCACTTGTTTCTTTTGTGTGGTATATATAATAAAAATTAATTTATTTTATGATATTTATAATTAAATAAATGGGTATTTACATATTCATTTTGTTATCTCTATTTCATAGGGTTTACATTTCCAAAGTTACCAAATCTCCAAGGTATTGTTTTCTCAATATTTCTTATTTGAGACATAAGTGGTGTTATACACCTATATTATTTTATGAGGTGTATATAATGAACTTTGGCATGGTTTATCATGAATAAAATTATTTTCATGATATTATATGTTTCATTTAATGTTCTTCTCTCTTTAATCATAAATTTAGTTTATTCAAAAACAATGTTTTCTAGAAATGTTTTCAAACATGTTTTTAAATGATATTTTAAGAATTTTCCAAGAAAAGGATTTAAAATATATTTATAATGGTATTTAAAATATCCCTTTATAATTTTTTAAGGTTATTTTCAATGAAATTTTTTCTAATTTTTTTATGACTTAGAAATAAATGTTCAAAATAGAAATCATATTTTCTTCATGAATTATTTAAAGTGATCTCCCAAAATTATTTTCCATATAAGATAAAAATATTTGATGTTTATTATTCTTTATTAGGGATATCATTAAAGGAAATTGTCCTTATTTTTTATGGTTGATTTTTTATTATATTTATGAATCCCATTTCTTGGAAATTATCTATTTTATGATAAAATGTTTATGAAAATTATTTCCTTGCATGGGTTATGATATAATGATTGATTTATTTTCTTATGGATTTATGTTCTTGTTGAACATGTATGTATGGTTTTCATTATGTGATAGGTGGTAACTATATCTCCCTCTAATACATTGGGTAATGATAAATAGCTCATTAGTAAAAAATTTATGTGTGAACCTGATTTCATGTTCATAGTGCTTTCCATGAACCTGATTACATGTTCATGATGTAATTCATGAACCTGAATAAATGTTCACAATGTTATACATAGACCTAGTTTTATGTCCATAAGTTGATTTGAAGAACTTATTTAATTTCATTAACTTAATTATGAAACTTGTCTTTATTAACACATGTTCACAATTTTATAGGTTTATGTGTTTTCTATAATTCCATGTTTTATACCGAATTATTATTTTATGATTAATGTCTTATGAATTTTTAGGATTTGTTTTATGATTCAAGATTATGATCTTTTATAGAAATGGTACAATTTTAAAATTTTATTCTCATGATCTCATTCCCATATGTTCATGTTATACATATGTATCTCTCATGTTTACCCTCACTGAACATCTGTGCTCACCCTTCTGGTTTTTTATTTTCCCTAGCTTATGAGGAAAGATGTTAAATGAACTGTGTCTAGAAGGAATTCACATGGATTGTGTTGATGACTTATTATGAAAGTTGGGTATATTGGGAGATAATTTTAATCTTTATGAGCTAGTGGTTTATGAGACCATATTGTTAATACTTTGTTCTAATTCTCTAAAACACTAAACCTAGAGATTTTTTAGGTATTTAAGTGATCAAATATTTCATTTTAACATTGTATGTTTCGTTGGAAACAAATTGGGCCACATTTATCAGTATTAAAGTAATATATTTAATTCCTAAACCATATTAATAAGTGTATGATTTGGGCTATTGTAGTTGGTATCAAAGAAGGGTTTAGATAACTTTGTAGATTAGGATGTTTTCATTCTTTTTACATTATTAAGAGTTATGGATATCATCATGGGTTTTTAATTTTGAGGTTGATCATAAGTTCAGTGTCATAGAAACCCATATTAGGATTTAAGTAATGAAATATTAAGGTAACTAATGGTATTTTTAGAGATATTCATTTTTTTTTGGTAAAATGGTTATTACATTTGGGGAGGCAAAATTAAAGACAAGAGATAAAATTTGAGGTCAAAACATAATAAAGTTATTTCTGGGGAATTTTCTCACATTTATTGAATTTTAAAAATATTATATCAATATAGTTTTAGGAAAAGTCCAAAACACAGGATGGTTGAAAACCAATGACATCTGGAAAGGCTATAGGAATTGAACCCACAACTGAAGGATGACAAGGGTGTGTTTCCTAACACTATCATATGTGATGTCATGGATAGTATAAAATTATTTTATTCTATTTAAAATATATTATGGATAATGGTTAAGTTCATTTTAGGGAAATATTCTTTATAGATAACATGAAATTTTAAATGATTTGGTGATTAAGTGAATAATTGTTTTCAGAAGATGTTCACAATTTTGGAACCATATATGATTAAGGTAAATAAAATACCATGAGATTTTATTTTGAGGAATAAATGTTGATTTATATTTTGGAATCATAGATAATTTTATTTTATAGAAAGCTAGGTTATTTATGGAAATGGTTAGAATATCGTATAGATTATGTGATTTAGAAAATTGAATTTCTGGTATGAGACATTAAGAGTGATTGATGTTATTTAGATATAAATGTTAAAATTTATCTTGAAAACTATGTGATCGAAACCTTTCTTATTTTTGTGCTTCAATATTATCTTAGAATAGTTTGGAAAAAAATGAAGGATATTTATTTATCGATTGATCTATTTTTAACTTTCGGTATTACTACTATGTTATGGATGAAAATTTAGATTTTCATCATATATTGGATAATTATTTTTTGAAAATTACATCTTCTACTATCCATTTTTTGTTTTGGTTAGTGTTTAAATGAAGGAGGAATATATAGTCATACTTTTATGGACATTGTGTTTTGTAGAAGTTGATTTTTATGCTTTAGGTATAGAAAAAATCAACTTCAATACTCATCATTTGGTGAAAGAGAATGGGGATGAAATTATACTTTTCAAGTAATAATGTTTCCTTATGTTATTAGTGTAGAAAGTATGAGGAACCCTAAATTTTTGGAAAATTATTTTGATTTTTTTTATCATTTTACTTTTAATAATGGAATTTTAACACATCACATATTTATTGTTTTTTAATGGTTAAATTTTCCTTGATCATGTTCTCTATCACTCTCTATTTTTCCTCTAGAGTTAGTTTTATCTTGAATTTCTATGTTCACCTACTTGTAAATCTAGTATGTGTTATCTCAGGTGAACATCATACTTTCTATTATTTCTTTTCAAGGGGATGATTTATTGACCCTTTTTTGAATGTCGGTTTCCCATAAAGGAAATTTCAAAATATCCGCCTTTGATTTCCAAAGTGATATTCCAAATTTCTAGGATTATATTTCTTGAAATTCTTGATTCTATCAGTATGTTATCTTGTCAATTTATAGTTCCACTGAATATCTCTCAAATTTATTAAGTGTTCCATGTATCTCACCTGAGTATGTACATATCTAATTCTTCATGTGTACTAAACTTATATTTTGTTCCACTAGAGTAAGTAAATTCAAATAATGAATAACCAGTATAAATTTTTGATCATAAAGATAATTTTCTATAAAACAATACCCCTCACCTAGTTAATGTTTTATGAGAAAACACTAATTTGGGGAAGATATGTGGGAACCCAAAGATGTGATGAGGCAGAATCATCCTCATTTTTTATTTCTGAGTATTGAATTTTAAGGGAGAAATTAATTTTAAAGGGTATAGAATGTAACACCCCATGATTTTACAGTACGAAATTTTTTAAAATAAATTTAATATCTTTGATATCTTTCTTTTCACAAAACCCATAGTTTAGATGAACTAAAAAATCTTATTATTATAATAATGGTTATCACCTAGATTTTGGAATGCAAGAATAAATGAGATTAAATAAATTATAAAAAAATAGTTTACACATGTTTATAAAATCAATTCATTGGTTAATAATTAATTATAAATGACAATAAAAAACAATTGAATATAATGGAATTGTTTTTATAAAAAACTACATTTTATTTCCACAATCAGATTTTATATTAATAGATTAAATCTATCAATATTAGTGGTATATTTTAATGAAATTTATATTTTATATATTCATTAAAAAAATTAAATTCGTTCAATATTTTTTATAGTCTTAACATAAGAATAAATCAAATTTTAAGTATAAAAAGATTTATTTTTTCTAAAATGTAATTTTTTGGCCTTTTTAATTATAAACATATTTTAAAACTAAATTTTAGAAATTATATAAGATTTACTTTATAAAATATATAACATTTTTGAAATAATGATATCCAAATTATCTTATTCATAATTTTTCATATTTTTTTGATAAGCTTCATTTTTTGAATGAATAGTAAAAACTACTACATTTTAATTGAAAACTGCATTTTCCTACAATTTATTTTTATAGTTAAATTATATTTTTAATTTTTTTAAAAAATAATTATTTAAATTATACCTGAATAAATCCAATTTTGGTCAATACAATCAATTTCATAATGAAATTATATTTAAAAACATTACAAACATTTGAACTTTTTAAAATTAAAAATATGCTTTCCTATTGCATCTGTGGGACTGTTTTTAAATATAAATTTTCAAATTATATGAATTGAATTAGGAAAAATTGTATTCTATATCTGTAATAATAAGATAAAAATTATTAATTAGGTTAATTTTAATTTTTAGTCATAAAAAATTTACATTAGTAAAAGTATTATTCACCACAATATAGGTAAAAAAATGAAACATATTAAAGTTAAAACGTAAAGGATTTAAATAACTAAAAACTATAAAATTTAATGGTTGTTAGAATAATTTACTGAATATAAATAGACTATGAAATATTAATTTATAGAAAATGTTTTTTAAATTAATGCCACCTCAATGTGGTTATCTTTAAATATAAAATAATCCTTATTTTAATCACTGAAACCCACCTCTCCTAAATTATAAATACCACCCCATTTAAACTCACAAGAATTTATGATTATAAAATATCTACCAAAAACTCTCATCATCACTCTACACACATTATAGTTCAGATTTTTTCAACAAATCACCAAATCCAGGTTCCCAAAGGGTCTCTCAAGGAGGTGATATTCAATAGGTAATTTTCTTAGAGTACCTCTATTAATTTTGTTTCTTCTTCTACATTATACTCACCTCCATCATCCATAATGGAATAATAATTCTAGAATTATGTATATATTGGAATTTTATTTTTATAATGGAATATATTATATCCATCCCTTTTATTACCACCTCTTATTCAAAGAAATGAAACTATTGCCCAAAATATGCCAGTTAATCACCTCTGTGAATAATGCTTTGGGTCATTTTCCATTACCAACTTCATGGACACTCCTAAAACTATTATTATGTTAAAATAAGATTTTAAAAGGTTTTTTATAACCTAATTAAATTTTTTTAACTAATATATATACTTAATATTAAATAAAATTAAACAAGTTCATTATGGTCAGAAAAAACCATAAAATTAAACAAAACGTTCATTATTAACATTTTATCAAATAAATCATCCTCATGTTTGAACAAAACTGACCATTTTAACTTATTTAAGTGCATTAATACAATTTAATTTTATTTTTGGATTTTTATTTCTATTTTACAAGAAAATCCAAATTATACACAAATGAAATGATCATGAAAATCATGAAATGATCTCACCCGAAATAATGAAAATCATGAAATATTATTAATAAATGGGCTGTAACATTTTATAAAAACATCATATAAGGTTTTATAAATATAAATATAGTTTTTTAATAAATTAATAACATTCCTTATACCATTACATAGGAGGTTAATTTACACAAAACTAAATGGAAGCATGGGGTAAGGATTTCTTGTCTCACATTTTCTTCTATGAAATAGGTTCCTTATTCACCACCGACTCCTTGTGTGTGGTTTATATATAGGAATTTTATATATAACATCATAAATATTATTACATTAATGTTATTAAATATTTTATTTGATAATTATTACATTTATAGGTAACATTATTTGACTAATTACAAAGTGGTAGGGGAATTATTAACCCAATTTTCATTCATTGGGATAAAATAATATTTCTTTGATTACATCATTATAAAATTATGTGTTAAATGACATATCATAATAATATGTGTTATTTAAAAATTATTTTATGTGTATTTATATTGAATAAATTGTGTGAATTTACTTTTCTTTATCATATGTATTAGTTGAAATAATTTTATTTGGATTTATATAGAATAATCATAATTGATTCATTCGATTAATGCTCACTTTCATGATATGATATTTTTAAGCATATTTATAGTTTCACTTATATTTTAGTGATAATTTATACATATTCACCACTAATTTCAATTGCTTTTTTATATAATAACCATTACTGTAATATATGATACTTATCCTTAAATTTATCAGTATTTACATATCGATTTGATGATTTGTAGGGTTTACATTTCAATAGTTACCAAATAGGTAATGCAATTATGTATAAATTTTCCTTCTTTGAGACATATATTGTGTTATGAACCTATATTATTTTATGAGGTTTAAATACTTCCTTTTACATGTTTTATCATGAATCTACTTATTTTCATGATATTATATGTTTCACTAAATGTTATTCTCTCTTTGATCATAAATTGGTTTTATTCAAAAATCAGGTTTGAGGATAAAGTTCTCAAAAAAAATATTTAATGTATTTTAAATGAAAAAGATTTAAAATATCATTAAATTGTTTTTTAAATATTACTTTTTATCTTTTCAATATAATTTTCAATGAAATGTTTTGCAAATAGTTTTATGATTTAAAAGGATTTTTTCAAAACAGAAAGGATATTTTCCTCAAGAATTTTTAAAGTGATCTCTAAACATTATATTCCGTATAAGATAACATTATTTTATGTTACTTATTATTTACTGGGGATATTTTTTAATGACATTATCCATATTCTTTTATGGTTGGTGCATTTTTATATTTATGAAAACCATTTCTTTTTCATGATTTGTTTTATGATAAAAATTGTGTGATACCTTTTTATTTTATTGTGTTTTGATATAAGGAATAATTTTTTTTCTAGTGGATTTATTTTATTTCGGAACACATATGTAAGTTTTTAATTATATTAAATGTAGGACATATATCTCCCTCTAATGAATTGGGTAATTATGGATAAATCATGAGTAAAAATTTTTTATGTGAACCTAATTACATGTTCACAGTGTTATGCATGAACCTCATTACATGTTCACAATGTTATGGGTGAACCCAATTACATGTTCACAGTATAATGCATGAACCTAATTACATGTTCACAATATTATGTGTGTAATTAGGTGTATGTCCATATGTTTATTCAAGGTCATTATTTCACACCCTTAACATAATGAGTGAACCTATATCTATTTACACAAGTTCATAATGTTATAGGTTTATGTGTTTTCCACAAATCTAAATTTTATGACATGCTACTCTTTTATTATTCATGTATTGTGAATTATAAATATTTATTTTATGATTCAAGATTATGATTTTTGATATATTGGGAATTATTTTCAAATTTTATACTCATGTTTTCATACCCATATGTGCATGTTATACTTATGTATCTCCCATGTTTACAGTTATTCAGCATTTGAGGTCACCCTTACTTTGTTTTCATTTACTTATGTTATGAATAAATATGTTAAATGGAAGGTGTCTAGAATAATTTCACATGGATGATATTGATGAAATATTGTGAAATTTGGGCATAGTGGGATATAATGTTGATCTTAATGGTCTATTTGTTTATGAGACCAATTTCTTAAGAATATATCCTAATTCTCTAAACCCCTAACCAAAAAGGTCCTTGGGTATATAAATGATCCAATATTTCTTTTCAACCTTATAAGTTTTTTTGTGAAAACAATTGGTCACATTTTTGAGTATCAAAGTCAAATATGTAATGTTTATGTTTTTAGCACCAGATCTAGAATTAATGATTTTGGGCTGTTATAATATTTGATGGTTATCATAAACATGCACATGGATTTTTTTTTCAATTTCAAAACATTATAAAACTACTCAGGAATAAGATATATATCTATCCATATCTCTCCCTATTTCTATTTAAATAATTTTTTATCAAATAATAAAGAAGTGAGAATCCTTCCTAAAAAAATTATGTTTATTTGGACCATGGATACCCTAGGAGAAAAGATTCTGTTAGTTGCTTCTCAGTGATCACTATCAAGATTATGTGGAAGATCTTGAAGAGATTCCGATCAATAGATAAAATGTATGGTAGTATTCATTTATTTTATTCCATCTAATATGAATTCAAATATCATGTGGAAGTATAGTTTTAGTTGATTTTTTCCATTATGTTGGGATAAGTATTATTCCCTACAAAACCATTCAAATATTAGGGCTATACTTTGTTGTAATTGAAGGGGAGTATGTTAAGGTATGTGGGGGAACTGGGTAGGTTCAAGATGTATTTTAAAACTTTTAAAATATTTTTTTTAAGGTCTATATTATACAAATATGGGATTCCATGAGAAATTTTGAGATTCCCAATGGATCCTGACAATACACACAAAGAAAGGTGAATCATGTGTGACAAATTTTTATTGAATAAGTTCAACATAAAATATATAACCACCTTAAACTACTCAACCCTCTATCTTGTCTAGATGTAAAATTATTTAATATTATCCCTCAACAATTACTCACATATCCAATGAAGATAATGTAAAATAAATATAACATGATGATTTTTATAAGTTTTATCCATAGTGAAGGGAAACCTACAACTTCTTATATAATGTTATTATCCATAACCCAAGATTTTCATTATTCCGATATATTTTATAATGGGGAAAGTTATTATCCTTTTCCCTATAGAATAATTATTGTCTTAAACTCCAACTTCAAAAATATTACTCATGCGGTAAGGCTATATCAAAAATCCTTTTCTACCATACAGTGGGAATGGTGTTGTTGTTTATAATAGAACCAAAAATATTCAAAGGTTATTTAAAAAATCATCATGAAAAAGTATTCATCTTCCATATTCTTCCACTTAAATCATATGCATTTCAACCTTGGTCAGCTTCCAGTCAATTTTATTACATATTACTCACTTCAAAACCTCAGCATCCAAATTTTTCATAAGTCACTACATGATGTTGATTGGGATTCTCATATAATAGACACCTAAATATGATAATATTATTCTTATTCTTTAAAACATGATATTTCAAACTTCTCACTGCTTCCCCAGAACTGTGAGTGATGTTTTTTTTAAAATCCTAAAACCAAATGATCTTTCTATAAACATAGGTAAAAATAGATCTATATTAAAATATTCTCACATTCTTTTCTTCTCCACTCAATTATCATCATCCAAATAAAAAATAATTAAATGGTCTCAGCCTTTTATATTCTCAAACTTTATTGAATAGTTAATTATTTTTTGATCATTGAACACTAAGATTTATGCATGATTATTTTTAGAATCAACCTTCCTTAAATGATCTTACAAATATCAGGGTCAACTCTTCTGTAAAATGTCCCACAAATTCTTGATGATAACTATTTTTAAAACTTTTGTAAATATTTACTAGAATCATAAAAAAAATATTTGCGATCATTTAACATCCATATTAAAATCATCAAAATGATTATAAATTCACAAAAAATGAAAATTATATCCATATAATCATTAGAAACATGTATTTACATATAAATTATTTAGGTCCTATAACATCCTAGACCCAGTTCACTCATAAATAACCAAACCTGGTTAGTGACATGACCCCAAGAACTCCTCCTTATATGCTAGAGGCATCTGAATAGCAGTGAGGGTCTATAGTGGTTTCGTGGGGACATGATACCCTCATGATTAGAGTATCAAAATGGTGATACTAAATGAAAAAAATGAATAATAATAATAATGAAAAATAGATCAATGTATGTAAATCATCCAGACAGTAGCAATAAACCAGCCAAAATTGGCATGATATAAAAAATGAAATTTATTTCATAGAGCTATAAAAAAGGAAATCATACATGGAATCAGAGAAACCAACAATAAATTGACAAAAAAATAAAAAATACCAAATATTATATATCCAATAGCATAATGATCCAAGTCCCAACCTTATGATCCCAAACATATATGTTATAAGTGAATTAGGCATCTATAACTGGGTGCCTTCCCTAATCCCTAAATGTATCCAAGATGTTTTTTTGGGTACCAATCGGTCACCCAAACAGGGTGTTTGATATTCTCAATAGGACACCACCAATATTGTTTATAAATAAACCATCCTTTTTAAAAAAAACTATAAAATTGTTCAGTTAAAATAAGTAATGTTGTAATATGAATGGAATATATAAAAAAGTCCATGAATAGAGGTTGTAACTGTGAGTAGGAAATAAATTATTAATATCTGTATATAATTTTAAAGTGCGCAAGTAACTAATATCTTTAGAATATTCCAAAAATGTACTAATGTATCATACCTACACAGGTCAGGTCCCTAATTTGAAAACCCAAGATACCTCCTCGATCCTAAGTAACTCATATAAGGTGTGCTCAGAATAGTGTAGACCTACATGGTCTAGGAATATAGGGTCCATGGTTGAGGCATCCTAATATATAGATATATAAATGTATATTGGGATCATAGCTTCCAAACATCTATGCCCTCATTTGTTCCATATTATAATCAAGATCGGTTCCATGCTATTAATCATCATCGATGACATACCATTAATCAACATTGGTGTTTTAGAATAATTTCTAAAATCAAATAAGTAATATAAAATTAAAAGGCCATGTTAGGGTCTATACCCATGTAAAATCATCAATCTCATTACAATGTACTTATTTAATTCACTCATAAACTCATTAAATTTACTTAAATCTTCCCCAATAGGTGGAAAGCTCACACACCCTAAATAGTGGTTTTATGTTAGAGAAATTGAACAAGCCCACATTATATATGGATCATTTTGTGGTTAAAAACTTCCAACCTTGTCAATGTTCTATTTAAGTGTCATATTTATGGGCCAAATAATTACTATAAGACACTGGTTAATTTTGGGAGCAATATCCAAAAGGTTTGTAATGTGGCACAACGATGATAATTTCGTAAAAGACGAGACCTTAGAGAAAAGGTATATATCACTTGTCCTATAGGGGTAGAGAATAACTCATCCAATATCATATTTCAGTTTAGAATAAAATGATATAATATGGAGAAATCAAACAAATCATTGAGAATAGGGTAAATTATCCTCCATATTGATCACACGATGTATAGAAAGAGAAACTAAGAAAATTAGGTAACTTATTGGAACACTTATAAGTGGTCATCCAATGTGATAAAAAGAACCTCATTCAGAATCTAATAAACGAAAAGGGATAAAATAATAGGTGATAAGGGTGGAGGAGCTCTTCACATAAGTTTCATCTAGAGAAATGTAAGAGAAAAATATGGTTTATGTATTTCTGAGGGAAGGAGGGAAATTTGACAATTTCACCATTTAAAAATGGGTTTCATGGCTTGGCTTCACTATTGGACAAACCATGAACCAACCATGTTCCAGTGCTATCCAAATGGATCCACCCCTCACATGGATATTCTACATGGTTTGGAAAAACTATTCTCCAACCATGTGGGGTCACTAACTAAGTCTCACTAAGGTTGAAGGCTAGGTGCACTATTTTTTAAACCATTTGCAGCCCATGTGGGTGCCCACTACAATAGGTCAACAATTTTCCATATAGCCATGTAACCTCTCTTTAATGGTTGGTCAAACTATGATCCCTTATATATGGGTCACACTATTGATCTACATGGTTACTAATAACTGTGCATCAACCTTGCACCTCATACAGATTCTCAAAAATTCAGAGATCTGATCTTCGAAGAATCCTCAAATGCTTCAAAACCCTTACTTGAAATCTTATAAAATTTTAAAATAATAAATCTAATTATTATAACATAAATTTAATTTTTCCATTCCTTATATAAAAATCATGATGTTACTGCTTTCCCAACTTAAGATAACTCATCCCTGAGTTTCCATTCAGAGGCTGATAAGGCATCATCTGAGAACAAATCTGAACATTGATTATATCCACCTCTCTCTCTCTCATAGGTATCATCCTATATGAATTATTTCTTCCATATCATCCATACTAAAGGAATTGACCTTCCTTAAATATCCTTTATTCTTCTTTCCATGAGATAAATAGGTTACTCATCAAAAGAAGCATCAATATGCAGTTCCACCTTATGAGGCTGAAAAACATGAGATAGGTCTCAGTAGTAGCGATGCAATTTAGATATATGAAATATTTTGAACATGTATCTATATCTCTAATGAAGATATATATAATAATAAAATGATCTTACCCTATCTAAAACCTCAAAGGGTCAAAAAAATGAGGCGACAACTTACCTTTCCACCTAAAATGTCAATAATCAAGTTCATTCAAAACTCACAAGAATAGATGATACCTGAACTCAATATCTAGAGGTCCAAAATGGATTTCAATATAGAATTTATTCTAATAATGGGCCACGAACCTACTATTAAGTCTCTTGAATGATACAAAATCCAAGTAACACAACCAACCCTACCTCTAACTAGCACAGAGGTGATCATAATGACATACCATATAAGGCCTCATAGGGAGCCATATGTAAATCCACATGAAGGATATTATTGTAAGAGAAATCAGATAGAGGTAAGTGTTTCTCCCATGAACCTTAAAAATTAAAGATTAATTCTCAAAAAATATCCTCTAAAACCTGTATTGTTTGCATAGAATATCCATCGATCTGTGGGTGGTATGTCATACTTAGAAGTATATGTGTACCCAATGCCCTCTATAACCCTTTCTATAATAGATAAGTAAAATGAGAATCTTGATATAACATAGTAGTTCATGGAATTCAATGAAGATGTATAATTTCATAGTCATAGAGTCTTCTATGATCATCCACTAAAAAGGTCTCCTTGATTAGTAAAAAGTGACCAACCTTCATTATCCTATTGATGATCACCCATATTTCATCAATATAACAAGGGGATCTTAGTAATCCAGTAAACATATCCATGGTGACTTCATCCAATTTCCACTTTAAAATTGGAAATGGATATAAAATCTCTTCTAGTCACTGGGGTTGTTCCTTCACCTACTGTCAGGTGGAACACGGAGTAACAAAACCAATTATCTCCCTTTTCATCACCGAAAACCAACAATAAAGACGTACATCATGGTACATAATTGTAATCCTAGGGTGTGATTACCAACTAGAAGTGTGATATTCCAACATAAACTCCTCTTGGATTTATTTAGGTAACCAAAATGTGTCCATTAATACTCAATATATTCTCCTCATCAATATTCTAACCTAGCGGTGGTTCCTGGCCTAAAACACTCTCTCATATGACCAAGACTTCAAGATGTGATAGCTTCTTCATCTTCACCTTACCAAAAAGTGATGACATCATTGATAAATATATGATTATTATTTATCCAGGATGATCCTTTACTTATAAATTTATCTCTTAGAATGGATTAATAAGCTTCCACTCACTATTGTCCTCCTGAACTGCCTATGTCTAAGTCCTCCAGCTCCTTTCTTCCCCTACAATATTTCCCTTCTGATAGATATATACAAGATCAAAGTTGAATAACTATAGGTATTCAACCCAAATTCTCTACCTAATATTTAAGTCATGTTATTTGAAAATATACATGAGGTTTTGTTTTATTCATGTACACCACAAATAATTCCATAAGAAAGTAATGCCTCCAACAATGCATGGTGTGACCTATATCTTCCAACTTGATATCACATATAGGGTAATTATTATCATGTGGCCTCAACTAATGAGAACCATATTCAATTACTCACTATCCCAACAACATAACTACCCCTAGTTTGATTCCGGATGCCTCAAAATAAACTATATAACCCCTTCAAAGATCTGGAAGAAATAGGATGGGTTCCAAAGCAATTCTCCCTTTCAGATCCTAAAAGGCTTACTCACATGCTTCAGACCATGTAAACTTCACAACTTTCTTTTTTATGCATTTTAGTGGTGTTTCAAGACATATGAAATCATTTATAAAGCTTGTTTAATAAATATCTAACCCAAATAAAGTCATTATATAAAAATTTTATTTGGGATACTCTTAGGTAACTATCAGTCGCACCTTTTTTAGGTCAACATATACTCCATCCTTTGAGATGATGTGACCAAGGAAATCGACCTTTTCAATTCAAAATTGGAATTTTAGGATCTTATCATCTCTCTTTATGTATTTATAATGATAAAAATATGTTTGGATTGGTCTCTTTGAGTACAATAATATACTAATATATCTTCTATAAATACTACGCCAAATGAATCCCGATATGGGTGGAAAACCCAATTCAAAAAATCCATGAACATGGTGGGTGAATTCCTGAGAAAACAAAACATGAATAAATAATCAAAAAGTTAATGTCTTATTAAGAACGTTTTACATGGTATTTATGTAGGTATGACTCATACCTGATGATAGTATGACCTCAAATCAACCATCAAGAAAACCCTTACCCCTTGAAGAAAAGCAGAGATTTCATTTATATGAGGTGAAAGATACAAGTTCTTAAAAATAATATATTTCAATTTTTAGTCATCCACATAGATCCTGAGGTTCCCATCCACCATCTTGGAAAAAAGAACATTTGAACCCAAAGGATAAGTAATAGTTCATATAAAATAGTTAGCTTCAAATACATCTATCTACATCTCGTGCTTCTGTAACTCAGTAGTGTCAATCCTATAAGGAGGAATAGATACTAGTGTTTCTCTTAGAACCATATTGATTGTAAACTCAACCTATCACTCATGTGGTAGTCCAAAAAATTATCTAGGTAATATGTATTTGAAATAATCCACAACTAGAGGAAAATCAGACTCACTTGTTCCCTTTTCATACATAAAAAGGATAGAAAGTAGGGTTTTCACTATTCCCAATCCAAGATACTCTAGTTTATCTTGACTAACCTTAAATCCCATTCACCCTTATGAATATATCTATCACCCTCTCATGAGGTGAATTACACCCTCCAATGATATCAATCGACATAAGTGTGGTAAAGAACTAACTATTCCTGTATAAAATGATGAAAAATATTTTCATCTTGTAGATAAAGGAGTCCCATAAGAAATTATAGCTACCTACATAAAGGTAAAATCTTTTTCACCAGTGGACACTTTCCAATCGAATTCCCAATTGAGTATCAAGTATCATCATGACACAAAATACTAAATTCCAAGACTAATTCATTCCATAATTGTAATAGATATAAAGGATTGGGTTATACCAATATAAAATTATATATATTCCATAGTATATGCTACTAAAATCATACCTCAAACCAAATATTTCATGGGAATCTTCTTCCCTTGTGTTGTCTAGACTGCATAGATTTTTCATGATCTAGATCCCTATGATACAACCTAAATACTTTGAGGATTCCAAATCTCTTTGGTTTTGTGCTATCGGTGTATGGATCCTATATCTTTGACTGCCCCTCATCACTCTACTAGAGATATATCACACTAAGTTTTATTATGACCTAACCTTCCACACTAATTACAGAATAGAAATTATTGGTATGCATACTTTGGATGGTACAACCCTCATGAGAGATCTATATGTGATACTTCTGAAAACCAGATATCATGCCACTATGTTGAGAAGTTTCACCACTTTAATCCATAAATTCAAATTCCCCTAGTTTATGTTCATTAATAATAGAACATTCTACTATTTTAAACAAGGTATTCAACTTAAATATGTTTAATTGATATTGAATTGGATACCTGATCCCGTCCAAAAAGTGTCTCTATCAAGATGGATCATCAGTTGAATAGAAAGGTGAAATATATTGAATCTCTTTGAAGCGAAATGAATAATCCATCAAAGACATAGAACCCTACTTCATGTACACAAACTCCTTGGATCGGTCATGCCTTAATGTCTCAGGGGAGAAATAGTCACAAAATCTAGAATGGAAATCCTTCCAAATAATTTCCCAGTACTGATCTACCAATATTTTGATATCCCATAAATGTTTGGATGATCCATGAATCATATAAGTTATGATATTGACCCTCCTTTATGGAGGAATCTCCATAAGCTCAAAGATATAAAAAATGTTCTCAATCCATAACTCGGCATATTGGGGCCACCATCCCCTATGAAAGAGGGTGGATATTATTACTAGAACTCTCACATATAGTATACCATAGAATAGGTAAGTTGTGTTGATCCTTACATAGTCTACATAAGTCACATTAATCCCTCTTAAAACTAAGAATCATCACCTTCATCGAGAATAATAATAGGTATTGTAGGTGGAACTACTGGAGTTAACACTGGTGGATCATGCCCCACCACCTCTGAAATATGGTCATCACTATCTTCTTGGTGCATGAATTGAGGACATCATAGTGGAATAATTATAAAAATTACAATCACATGGCTTAGTTAATATTTGATAATAAAATACCATAGATATAAAAATAGTGCAGGTACAATCTGTCTTATAGGTGAGTCACACTGCTCTACCTACTCCTAAATCCATATCTAGGTGATGTATTAGACCATAAAGAATTATAAGAGACACAGCCTATTTCCCAATACCAAAGTCGAGTCTAGGTCAAGTTCACTATTTTAGTCATGGACCCTAGTATATGGAGTTTCAAATGTAAGTTATATTGGAAATCAAAAATTATAATGAAATTGGAATCCCCATTTACCAGTGACCTTATTTTCAATTTAAAATTCAACAATTATTTCCTTTACACATTCTACTAGTTATATGAAGTACCTTTCCCAATTTATACAAGTACATGACTTACAAATAACAATTGGTAGTTCATTTTACAGTATCAAGACCTTTACATTTTATATCAGAATGTAGCTGGTCATTTAGGATGATTGGAATAGTTGAATTTTCCTTCCCAATTTATAGAGTTTCATGCAGTCTATAAATTAAAATTGGAATTTATGTATTCAAATCAGCAAACCTTTCAGTATATGTAACCACATTTACACATCTCCAACATTTTATAATTGGTTAATTAAGGTGGGATTATTAAACTATATGAGAAAAAAATATTTAAGTTGGTAAAAACACTTTAATAACCAATTATTCAATCCCCTTTTCCTGTAGAAATGTTAGTTTCATAGTAGATATATCACTCAAAGCATGCTCAATAAGTGTCAAGCAATCAAACAATGAAACCAACATGGAATGAAATATGGATGGAATGTGTGTCTCAAATATTCCTATAAGGATGAATGAATAATGATTTCTTGTTTTACAAGGATGAGGATAAAATATAACCAATAATTGGAATAATCAGCACTAAACCTAATAATACAATCAGTTCATCTGTAATTGGAATAATCCAGAACAACGCGTCTCATCCCAAATAATTTTTAATTTCCCCCACATGTGGATTAGAAAATCCCAAGCACAAGATCATTACAAAATTTGAACACATCCTTGTCTTCTACTTACCAACCCAAAACATAAATAAAAGGGAAAAAATACCTATGATACTAATTTGTAACATCTCAGACCTGGTTCACTCATATGTAATTGAACCCAATTGGTCACATGGCCTCAAGTGCACCTCCTCATGTTCTAAAGGCTTCAGACTAGTAACAAGGGTCTAAGGTGGTACATAATGGAGAATATAACCACATTATCATAGTATCATTGCAATTATAATAAATTTATAAATAGAAAAAATATAATAATGACAAATAAAGAAGAAAAAGTAAATCATCTAGACAAAAATAATAGACAATGCTAGAATTGCCTCATATACTAAATTATGAGTATGCCATGGATTTAGACAAAGAAGATCATGAATACATGAAATAAGGAACACATATGATACATTGATAACAAAAACACAAAAATATTAAAAAGTCGAGATCTAATAGCATAAAAAGTCAAGGCTCAATCCCATGCTCCTACATCAATGTTATAAGTCATTCAAGCATCTACGATCAGGTGATTTCCCTTGTCCCTAATTATATCCAAGAAGTCTTTCTGGGTACCAATCAACGGAAAAAATAGGGTGTGAGATATTCCCATTAGAAAACCACTAATAGTGTCTATAACAAATCTAACATGTGTATAAAAACTATAATTATGTTCAGGTAAAATAAGTGAAGCTAAAATATTAATGGAATACAAAAACATGTATCTGGATAGAGGTTATAACTGTGAGTAGGAAATAACATATAAAGATCCATTCATAAAGTTCAAGTGTTCAAGTAAATACAATATTTAGAATATTCTACATATTTAAAAAAAGTTATCAAACCTACATGGGCTAGGTCCCTAGGCTGAAACCCTAGAAAATCATCTTGAGCCCAAGGAACTCAACCAAGGTGATCTCGAAATAGTATAGACCTACATGGTCTAGGAACCAGGACCCACAAAAAATTCATCCTAATATCCATAGATATAAATGTATATTGGGGTTGTAGGTTCAGTACCTAAATCCCCTCATCAGGGTCATACCGTAATAAAGATCAACACCATATTGTTAATCATCATCAGTTCCATGTCTTTAGTCAATATTAGTGTCATACCGTAATGTCCAAAATAAAACAAGTAATATAAAATCCAAGGAATATGTTAGTTTCCAGGCCAAGGTACAATCATCCATCTCATTAAAATATCCATATTTAATATATTCATTAACTCATTAAATTTACTTAAGGCTTCCCTAATGGGTGGAAAGATTGCACCCCAAAGGTTGGTTTTATATCAAGGAAATTGAATTAAACCACCTCAAAGGTGGTTAGCATTGAGGTTGAAAACCTCCATCCAACTCAAGGTGCTATGTGGTAATCATATTTAAGTCTCAAACAATTAATTTAATACATTGGTTAATTTTATGAGCAACATCTGGAAGGTCTGGCGTGCGGCCAAACAAATATAATTTAATAAGGGACAAGAACTTTGGGAAAAGGTATAGACCACCTATATTATGGAGGTAGAGGAGAACTCATCTTGTATCCGATTATTATTTGGACCAAAAATAGATAAATTGGAGAATTAAGAAAACCCTTGAAAATAGAGAAAAATTTATCCTGCATGAATATTGCACAGCAGATGGAAAGAGATACCAAGAAAGTAATTTAACTGATTAAAGATATTTCTATTAGTGATGCAACATGATATATAAAACTTTATTTGGTCTCTAATAATAGAAAAATTATCAAATACTATGTTAGTATATTTGAGGATCTCATCACATAGGTTTTTACTCAAGAAATATGGGAGTAAAAGAGGGTTTATGTTTTTAAGAAGGAAGGATGGAGATTTGGTAATTTCACAGATTAAAAAGGTGTCGTATGATTTGTTTTTATAGTGGAAAAATCATGAACCGACAATACTCCATCACTATATAATGTTAGGTACCCCTCACATGATTATTATTCATGGTTTGGACAAACCATTCTCCTAGAATGTATGGTCGTTGCCTATGTGTCACTACAAGTGCAAGCAAGGTGCATGGTTTGCCAAACTATGTGCAGCCCATGAGGGTGCACTTTATAATAGGTTGACGATTTTTCACACATAATTCAGAATACCTTTCATGTTTTTTAAAACCATTATCCCTTATAAATGGTCTTATAGTTGATATACATGCTTACTACTAATTGTGCTTCAACCATGTGCCACATATAGCTTCTCCAAAATTCAGATCTCGGGGTTCCAAACTAGCCTTGGAAACTCCTAAAACTACCATAAACTCTTAGTCACATTTATAAGAATAAAAATAATAATTATAACTTAAATTTAATGGTTTCATACCTTATTGGAAAAATGGGGTGTTACATCTTCCCCACTTAAGACAACTCATCCCCGATTTTCACTTCACATGGTGGTAAGGCATCATATCTGAACAACTCTGGGCACTGAGTACGTACATCAGACTCTCTCCCCCAAGTCTCATTTTGGATGAATTTGTGCTACCATAGAACTCATACTAAAGTAAATGACCTAACAATAAGATCCTTCATTCTATATTCCTTGATACAAATAGGGTTATCCTCTAAAGAAGCATCAACATCCAATTTTACCTAATCGGACTGGAAAACATGAGATGGGTCTGAGTAGTAGAGACATAAAAGAGACATGTGAAATAAGTCATACATGGATAAATATATATGAATATATGATAATCCACTTATATGACCCTCTTTAGAAGACAAAATTGTCCAATGAAATGAGGTGAAAACTTTTTGTGTCACTAGAACCATAGATTCCCTAGTCTCATTGAAACACATAAGAATACTTGATCTCTAAACTAGAACTCTAGATGTTCTTTATAATAGTCAGAATATGATTTATTCCTAGATAGGGCCATATCCATTCATTTCATGATCACCTAGACCTTCTATAAAGTCTATTCAATGAGATGAATTCCAAGCAGCGCTACTTCTCCTTCCTCTGACCCGCACATAGGTTATCATCATGGCCTTACATATATGGCCTCGTACGAATACATTTGTATAGTCACCTAAAATATATTATTGTAAGTGAATTTTTCTATAGGTATATGTTTTTAACATAGAATTCCAAAATCAAGGACAAATTTCAAATAATATACTCTAACACATGTATTTCTCACTCAAACTACCCATTGGTATGAGGGTGGTACATTATACTTAGAAGTATCTGTGTACCCAACACCCTTGGCCACCCCTTCTAGAACCAAGAAGTAAGAGGGGCATCTCAAACCAAGAAAATAGTACGTCTAACTCCATGATGAATTATAATTTCTCATACATAGAGTCTTCAAACCTCATCCTCTGAAAAGTACTCATTGATCAATAAAAATTGAGCAACCTTTTTATCCTATCAAAGATCACCCATGTTTCAACATTTTATCAAGGGGGTCTCAGTACTCTACTCACAAAATTCATGGTGATGCCATCCCATTGGAACTTTAGACTGGAAAATGTATTTAAAAGGCATGATAGTCATTGGTGTTATGCCTTCACTTGTAGATAGGTGGAACCCCGTGTAACAAAACTAGTTATCTCCCTTTTCATCATCGGTCACCAATATTGACGGTGTAAAATACATTACATCTTTGTAAGCTATTGGTGTTATACCCTACTAGAAGTATGATATTTCTACATAAACTCCTCAAGGATTTAAATAGGTAACTAGATGTATCAATAAACATGAAATATCTCCTACACGTTAATAGACTAACTATGTAGTGCAAGCTCACTTGAAATGCTATTCTATTGGACCAAGCCATTAAGATAAAACATATTCTACATCATCACCTTATCTATAATTGAATAGGTCACACATAATGATGTGAGTGATGGATATCCATGATGGTCCTTCACCTCTAAATGCATATCAGATAAAAAATCCATAAGCTACCACTCATTACTAGACTCTTAAACTGCTTGTGTGTGGGTACTCCAGCTCAAAGCATCTGCTACAACATTTCCATTTCTAAGCATATAGCTAAGATCAAAGTTGAATGACTATAGGTATTCAACCCAACTTCTATACATAATATTTAAATCATGTTGTTTGAAAATATAAATTATGAGTTTTTGGGAAGTGTACAACATTTATCACTCTCCAATAAAGTAATTCCTCCAACAATGCAAGGTGTGAACACACCTTCCAACTCGATATCATGCATAGGGTAATTCTTGTCATCTAGCATCAACTAATGAGACACATATTCCATGAATCACTCTCACTAAATCATAACCTCCCCTACCCTGATACTTGATTCATCACAATAAATTTTATAGCTCCTATCTATATATATAAGTATCAGTATTGGTATTGAGTTCAGACTCACTTTTATCTCCTGAAAATATTTCTCACATTATTTAGACCACATAAACTTTAAACCATTATTTGTAAATCCTATGAGTGGAGATACAATATGTAATAAATCATGTATAATGTTTCTGTAATAAATATCAAAACCCAAGAAACTTTACATGTCAAAAATGTTATTGGGATACTTTTAAGTAGCTATCGTTGTCACCTTCTCATGGTCAAATGATATTCCTTCCTTCAAGATGATGTAACTCATGATGTGGTCATTTTCAATCCAAAATTTTCGTTTTATGATCTTATCATATGGTTGGTTATCTGTGAGCATTTTAATAATGATATCAAGATATTTATAATGGTCTATTTGAGTACAAGAATACACTAATATTTTTTCCTCTACACTTACAATAAATGAATCTAGATACAGGTGGAAAAATCGATTAATCAAATCAATGAAAATTGCGGGCATGTTATTGAGATTAAATAGCATGAAAAAATACAAAATAAGTTCATATATTAGTTGGAACACTTTATGTGGTATTTTCAACTTTCAGACACGTACCCAATGATAGTTTGACCTTAAATCGATCTTTTAGAAAACCATCACTCTTCAAATCCAGTTGAAGAGGTCATATATATGAGGTAAAGGGTACCAATACTTCACATAAATCTAGTTCAACTTATTATTAATCCACACAGAGTCATAGGATCCAATATTCCTTCTTAGTTAAAATCATGGGTAAAACCCATGTAGAAGTATTGGGTCATATAAAACTCTTAGTTTTCAAGTCCTCAAACAAACTCTTGATCTCCTAAAACATAGTAGTGGTCATCCTATAAAGAGAAATAGATGCTGGTGATGCTCCTAGAACCATCTCAATAGTAAACTCTACCTCTCTCGTATGATGTAGTCTAGAAAATTCATTATTGAAGGCTTCCTTGAAATAATCCACAACTGGAATAAAATTATCCCAACGTGTTCCTCTATTAACCATAAAATTCTTGCAATCTGGACTATCACTCTACCCAAACCATGATTCTCTAGTTCATCTCAACATTCCTAGATATCTTGTTTACTCTTTTGAATATAACTATGTCCATTTGGTTATGATAATGAAACACTTTAATGATATCAATAGACATGATTGCAGAAAGGAATAAACTAGTCCATTTCGAGAATGATGTCAAATTTGGGTATCTCAGGGATGAAGAAGTTGCATAATAAAGGAAATATTTCTAACTCAAGGGGGGATCCTTTTCATTTTCAAACACTTTCCAATCAAATTCACAATGGAGTATTGAGTTTTATAACACCCTAAAAATAATGAATGTAGAAACTAAGTATTTTCACAATTTATATAGATATAAAGGAGTGTTTTGCGCTTGAATCAAATAAAACAGATGCTAAGGTAGATGATATAAAAGGTTTACCTCGAACTATCGAAGGCATAAGACTCTGATCCCCTGGTGAAACCTACACTAAATATATTTATCCTTATCTATAGCTTTGTGATAAAACCTAACTGCTCTGGGTAGGCAAACTATGATAGGGCTATACCACTAGTTTCAAAATATCTCTTCCAGGACTAACCCATCATCTGTATTTTCTAGTATCACTCTAACTCCTTTCAAGACACGAAGTCACTAATCCTGCTCCAATTCCCATAGTTAGTGAAAATCCTTTTTTACTGGCTATTGGAGGGAAGGTACTACAATACCACTATAGATGGCCCATCCTTTTCTAGTCTCAATACATTACTAAAGCTCTATCACATTGAGTTTTAATGTTCCCATACTTTCTACAATAATGAAAGAATACAAAACTACCAACAACCATACTCTAACTGGTACTTCCCTCATGAGAGGTCTCAAAGAGACACTTCTATCCACGAAATATCATGCTATTGTGTTAAGAAGATGGTCAACTCTGATCTGTACCTCTAAATTCCCTCGGGTTACATTTAGTAATAATATCCTGGTTAACTATTCCAAACAAGGTTTTTAACTAAATGATGTTCACCCAAGTTTGAATAGGATTCCTAAGCCCATCTTTAAATCATATAGATCTGGATATCTCATCATCAATATAGATATGTGTTATATGTGGAAGCTCTATTAAGGGAGATATATAATACATCATATACATAGTTCCCTATACTAAGTGCATAAACTCCCATAATCATTCATCCCTCATAGTGTTAGGGAAAAATTATTCAAAATAGAAAGATTGGAAATCCCAATATTCATTTCTCAATGTTGATCTAGTTCTATCTTTATATCCCACCAATGTTTAGGGGATCCATGAAGCATATTAGTCACAATCTTGACTCTCCTTTCAAGAGGCATATTCAGATACTAGAAGATAGACAGAATGGTCCCAATCCAAAACTTAGAATCCATGGGGCCACCATCCCTTGATAAAGTACGTGGATATTACTATTGGATCTCTCATGACAACTATACCATAGAATAGGTAGGTTATGAAGCTCCTCAGATAAGTCAAGGGAATAAATCTCATAACTCGGAATCATGCCTTTTTTTAGAATAATAGTAATTTTCATAGGTGTAACTACTTAATATGACATTGGTGGCTCAGTGACCACCACCATGTGATCTTGTTCATTGCCACCCTCTTGGAGCACAACTCAAGGATATCATAGTGGCATAACTCTATAAATTCTAATCACACACCTCATATAGAATTTGATAATAATATACCATAGATATAAAAATAGAACAGGTGAAATCCTTACTATAATTATTTCCCACCCCTCTTTCTGCTCCTAAATCTAGGTTCGGGTGACATATTAGACCATAAAGAATCACAAGAGACACTACATATTGTCCAATAATAAATTTGGGTATAGTTCAATTTCTCTAATTTAGTCAGGGGTCCCAGTATATAGAGTTTCAAACGTAAGTTATAGATGGAAACACCCATTAAGTTGTAGTTGGTGTACCAATTTAATGATTAACATATTTTAAATTTAAGATTCAATAATTTTTACATTTACACATTATACTATTTAGATCAAGTACCATTACTAATTTATACGGAGTATATTCTTTATAAATTACAATTTATAGTTCATGTAATTGTATCAATACCTTTACATTCAATAGAAGAATGTGAATGGTAATTTAGAATGATTTTACTACATAAATCACCATTACCAATTTATAGAGGCACATAAACTCGTTAAATTACAATTGGTATTTATTTATTCATATTAACTAACATTTTGGTCTACCTAATTATAGTTACACAACTCAAACATTTGATAATTGGTCAATTAAGTTCAAATTATAAAAAACTATGTGAAAAACATTTAGGTTGATGTAGAAACTTTAATGAACAACCATTCAATTCCCCTTTTCCATAGAAAATTATGTTTTATAAGATATATATCACTCAAGTAATTCTCAATAAGTATCATGAAATTGAACAATGTAACCTATATGGCATGGCATGTCCATAGAATGTGGATCTCTAAGGTGACTATAATGATGCATGAACAATGATTCCTTATTGTACAGGTCCAAGTATAAAGTAGAACCAACAATATTAATAATCAACCCCACACCTCATGGGGGTCACCCAATGGTGAAATCAATACAACTGTAATAGGTATAATCCATAATATTGTGTATCATCTTGGGAAATTTGGATTTTTCCCTGTATTCAGGTTAGCTACTCCAAGGCATTGTCTCATTACCAATTTTTGAAACATCATAGTCTCATGTCTACCAACCCAAAATAGTAGTAAAAAGTAAGAAAACCTCTGATACCAATTTGTGACATCCCATACAATATTCAATCATAATTAACTGAACTCGTTTGGTCACATGGCCTCAAGCACATTTCCTCATTAGTTGGAGGGTGCTGATTAGAATTAATGATCTAAGTATTTACAGTAGAGAGACTATAACCTTGTGATCAGAATAGCATAGCAGTGATAATAAATGAATAAATAGAAACAACATAATAATGAAAAATAGAGTAACTTAATTAAATCATCCATATAGTAGTAATAAACAATCCAAAAGCAACATCATATACAAAATGATGAGTATTTCATGTCTATATACAACAATATCT
The DNA here is from genome assembly GCA_963277665.1 of Viscum album. Lineage (NCBI taxonomy): Eukaryota > Viridiplantae > Streptophyta > Magnoliopsida > Santalales > Viscaceae > Viscum > Viscum album. The sequence continues at coordinate 593,685,464 of OY728134.1, read as the reverse complement.
ACGCATACATGAAAACATGCATACATATAGTACATCAATAACAAAATTTAAAAAAAATCAAAAATGTATATCTCTAATAGAATCGAAACCCAAGGCTCGGTACCACACTCCAAAACATCCATCTTATATTTTAATAAAGCATTCATGACTAGTTTATTTACCTTGTCACAAAATATATTCATGAAGACTGTTTGGGTACCAATCGGTGGCCTACGGGCCTTGTGAGGGATCCCTCTTATCCCTTGAAAGGGGTATTATCAAAAATAAAAAAAATGAAGGCCTTCGGTCCATTCAAGCTGTAATATGAATGGAAGATATAAAAAAGTCTATGAATAGAGGTTGAAACTGTGAGTTGGAAATAAATGATAAATATAATTACATAAAGGTAACTTTTTAATTTCACTATAATTTTTGGCATATTCCACATATGTAAAAAGGTATTAGACCTACATTTTCCAGGTCCCTAGGTTGAAAACCCAAGCCACATCCTCCAACCCAAAGAACTCATCCAAGGTGAGCTCAAAATACTGTAGACCTACATGGTCCTGAAACCCATAGACCATCACATAGACATCCTAATATTCAGAGATATAAATTTATATTGGGGTTATAAGTTCCATACCTTGATCCCCTCAATGGTGAAATTCTATAATCACGATTGATTATATACATTTAATCATCATCGGTTTCATACCGTTAATCAACATAACTTCTATACCATAATGTCCAAAATCAATAATGTGATATAATATTCTAGATCTTGGTTTGTTTCCATGCTTGGGTAAAATTATACATCTCAATATAATATCATTATTTATCCCATTTCTAGCACATTACATTAACTTAAGGCTTCTCCAATGGGTTGTGAGCTCAAACAACCTAAATGATGGTTTAATCTTAGGGAATTTTAATGAACCCACCTTTGAGGTAGTTTGGGTTGAGATTCGCAACCTCTAATTGAGTTAAAGATCTATGTGGGAATCACATTTAAGTCTCAAACAATTAATTTAAGACATTTGTTGATTTTTGGAGAAATGTGTGAAAGGTCCGACATGTGGCACAACTACAATAATTTAATAGGTTACAAGGCCTTAGGGAAAGTGTATAGACCACCTACCTTATGGCAGTGGAGGATCACTCATCCAGTATCTTCTTTTAATTCACTATATAATGAGAGAAAATATAGAAATATACGAAATCCCTAAAAATAGGTAAAAATACCCTACATGAAGATTAGACAATAGATGGTGAGAGAAACACAGAAAAGAAGGTGACATGTCAAAGATATTAATAGGGGTGATCCAATGTGACATACGACACTTTTTTATTACTCTGATCAATAAAGGGGGATTAAAGCCTAGGTGAGAAAGGTGGAGGAGCACTTCCCAAGGATTGTATCTGGTAAAATATAGAAAGAAAATTAGGTTTATGTTTTTAAGATAAAAGTAAGGAAATTTATTAATTTCACCCTTTAAAAATGGGTCAAATAATTTGGCCTAATAATTGTATAAACTAGAAACCATCCATGTCATTGAACTATAAAAATGGATCCACCCCTTTCGTGCTTATTCTATAGGGTTTGGAAAAATCATGCTCCAACCATATAGAGGTCACTTCATAACTGGCACTACAGGAGTGAGCTAAGAACACAGTTTTCCAAACCATGCATAACCAATGTAGGTTGCCTCTATAATAGGATTTTAGTTTTTTTCATGGATATGTGGTCTCCCCTACATAGTTTTTAATACTAGTTTCATGTATATATGGCCCACACAGTTACTACTAACCATGATTCCACTATACACGTAATAAAACTACTCCAAAATTTAGATCTCTATGATATGAACAAGAATCAAATGCTTATGAACCCTTATTTAAAATATTAATAACATTTATAATAATAAAACTAAGTATTGGAACTAAGATTTAAAGGCTTCATAGCTTATAGAATAGTTGGGGTGTTATAGCCCCTTCCAATTCTTCATATTCTTCCATAACAATCATTCAACAAAAGCCTTTTCCTCTTTGAATGAACTCTATTTTGACTTATGGGATTTTTGTGATATTTTCCTTTACAAAATCATTTTTTCAAATTCTATCTTGAAAAAATAAATTTTGATCAAATCATCTTTGGATTCTTCTCATGATCTGATCGGTTAGACTTTGATTGTAATTGATTTATCACTCTAGAATCACTTTTTTTCTGATACTCTGGTTTATCATTACCCAAATACATCAACTTTAATGAATGATATTGAGACATCTTCCTTAGATATCACTAAAATTAATTATTCTATCTTCTAATAATTCCCATCACTTGGAACACTCTTTCATGATTCTCATACTTTTCCATTTTAATCAACAAAATTCATTAGCATGTTTTATTGCCTCAACTTATTATGCTTCAAGTAATGTTCAGTGTTATGATTAACCTCTATATAAATCTTATTATGCTCCAACTCATCTTAAAATTCCTTCACATATACCATTTATACCACTGATCAATTTTTTGGTGTATTCGAATATTGTTTTACCTTCTTGTCAACTTCTTCTATAGACTTCATCATTATCCATTCCTCTTCCATATTCTTATAGAATTAACATTAAATCGACATAGCTTTAATTTTAGTTATTCTTCTAAAAATTAATTTTTTTTATTGAAATAATAGTTCATGAATCACCTAACTTTTCTTTTTGAGCGCCCACTAATTCTAAAAGAACTCAACTCCAAATATTGAGTTCACACATTTTCTATTTTTTGGTCTTATTTATCTTCATCATAAGGATAAATTATCCTTATATAAACTTGAAAAAACTATATAATCATCAGGTTGTATACATTGGGAGATTATCTAAATTTAAATGAGATACATCCACTACATTATTATAATCATCTTATATATTTTTGTTATTTACTAGGTGACTTTCAGTAAACACAATATTCCATATTTTGGATACAATAATGTCTATCTTTGAACTCAGTGATTTTCATACCAATATCCATGTGTTTTATTTATATGTGATATATATTTTAATTCATTTTACTTCTACTTTATTCTTATTTATCTTTGCATCAGAAAAACATCTTCTCATCTTGATGTTCACTGTTTTGAATTTTAGGAAAACATTCATCCATCCAACCAACTACTACATTAGTTTAATTTCATCAGTATCTCAATTGGATATTCATAAAAATTACTTAAATTTTTCAAGATAGTACTTATAATCATCTATAGTAATTATTTTTATCATGAGGAACAATTTAACAATCATCAGATGTAATGCTAACTTTGGGATATAAGTATCTCCAGGACATCGTTCTTCATTTATCAACAACATTCACTCCCCATTCCTTCCTTGCATCCAATGACATGAGAATTACATATTCTGAATAATTTACCTAACACTTATTTATATCATATTCTGGAATAATAACATGTATCTATAGTGTTCTAACTTTCGATAGTTTATCCTCATGAAATATGTTCTTCTTGTGAACTTACTTTTGGAATAGTTATACAAAACTATTACTTCACCTTCTCTGTATAGAATTGATGTTAATTAGAAACAGTGGTTGAAAAAAGTATAATACTTTATTATCACCATCATATGGGATCATTAATCTCCCTCTTTGAATTTATTTAAATACCAATTTTTATTTTAAGTCAATGATTTCTTCTCCCTGTTATTAACAATAAATTTAAAAAAATTACTTGTCAGGAATTCACATTACTAGATTTCATCTTCTCCACTTGAATATTAAATTGAATTTAACACTTGAATTACTTGAGGTAAGTTTGGAATCACTTTTATCTAAATAAATTATCCACATGTTAAACAACTCTAAGTCTATATGAGTTATTATCAATATAGAAAATATCAGTGAGTAACCTAGACAACAAAGTTATCCATCAAAAAATTATAGCAGTTATACCAAATATATATATTTGGGATATTTAAATAGATTTCCATCAAATCATTTGAAACCATCTCAACAAATGGATCAAAAACATTTAATCCATGTAGAATATGTCTCCCAATTTAGAAAAATATTTTGAATGTTTCATCAAATGATATATGTTATTCCCTTACTTTAGAATATATTTTTATACAAAGATGTAATATGATACCAATATACCATAAATATTAAATCAACTATAGTCCCCATATTTTTTCATTTATAAATTCATCATCATCAGTATTTTCGACATCCTGGTACTTAAATTCTTCAATATTTAAACATTTGACCATCTTGTTTCTCATTTCGTTGGCTGTCAAGAATTTATCATTTCAAATATGTTTTAATAATTCTACAGAACCATCACCTCTATCTTCACTCCCATAATGGGGGGAACTCCATATATATTATTCATCATGGCGGATATTAACTTATGTGATGTGGTTTATACATGTTGAGATAAATTCCTCCACGGTGGAATTCTTTAGATAGTTATAGAGCATTTTTTACATCGTTTACTCAGGATATCTCCCTATATTATATCACTTTTAATACTCTTCAATAATGAATAATAAAATCAAATGAGGGATTAAGGTGGGTCTTCCTTTTCTCATTATTTTGAGAAATCATATTATGAAATTTTTCTCAATTTAGAAACTTCATTCAATTTTGCTTCACTTTTCTTCATAATCCCACCCTTGAACTTCCAAGAAATAATATCTTTAGAAATCATGGTTTTATTCCATTTACAATCAACTTTAACTTTATGAAGACATTTATTTTCATATTATGCTAATAAGGCACATGATTTATTCATTTATTTGTCTCCAAATATCCATGTTTCTTCTGATTATTATTTTAAAACAATTATTTACACCTTCAAAACAGGTTTTAATTTTTCTTTCCACTAATATTTCATATTCATAGAAAACTTTGTATCTTTTTATGCATGTTTCCTTCTGATTATAATCTTGACATGTCCTGATAATACATTCATTCAATTTTTAGGAGTGTTTCTAGCCTATTTAAATATTTCACATAGATTATTACATTCATTTATGTTTTCCTTATTTGATAAATTTTATTTAGACTCAACCACTTCATTGAGATGTATTACACCAAATAAATATGCTTATTTATTTCTTGGATTGATTTATCATGTTTCTTAATCTTTATTCCATCAACATGAAATTTCATGGTCATCTTGTAACGAAACAAGGATTTTAATTTCATCTATAAAATAAGAATATTTTCTTTATCTTCACATCACTCAGGGTTTTCTTCTTGTGTGATGTTTCTTCACACCCCAATGTATACATACTATCTATCTTCATTTTATTTCTCATCAAGTTTTATAGCCTCCTACTATTAGTTGTAATTGAGTTGTGACTGGTAGATGTAACTATCACTCTTCATCATAATAACCACTTTAATTGTATCTTTTATATAAGTGTTCAGGATATTTGAATCTATTAAAAGTATACATATTTTTCTTTTTCAATGAACTTTGATTCTTATGAGCTAAATTTATTAGTACTTCTATTTTCTCCCTATTATGGTAGGAATTATCCCTTTAACTATAGTGGAAAAATTATTCCAACAATTTATGGACTAGTATCTAAAAATTCCATGACACCAGTAATATAATAAAATATTATATTATTCCATTTATTACAACTCAAGTTGGTGGATAGATTTTTCTAAATTTATTCCATCTAGAAACCTTATCAGAAATAGAAGTTTTCTTTATTTGTTTATTATACCATTGTGGAAGAGGAGGTTTTTTCATATCTTTCTTCACCCATTTTTATCTATAAATACAACCTGAACTATTCATCAAATTAGAATTTGTGAAAGTAGTTTTCATCAGAACATGGGTTCACCTTATTCATTGATGGAACATAAGATTTATCTTCACCTAACTCCTACAATCTTTTTCTGTTTTATTGAGTCTTATATGAAGAAAGTATCTCTTTAATAATTTATACAATTGCTCTTCTATTAGATTTATATAAATATTAAAATTGAGTATGTTCTTGTTTTTTCAATTTTATCACTAACTCAAGAAAATTTAAATTTGAATTTTTTTTGGTTTTCAATAAATTTTAATTTCTCTTTACATTCTTATTTTATTTTCAAAATATTATTCTCATACAAGATACTTTACTTACGTATATTTTTATCAGTCTCATTTATACATTTAGATTTAATATCCTACTGGGTATTCTTGAAATTAAAAATCACATATGATAAATGAATTAGTTCCTTCAAATAATTATTAAACACTAATTTGTCACAAAAAAACTATTTTTCCATTATAATTGATCTCAAAAAAATTCATTATAAATAAATAAGGATTTATCTTTTTATTCTATGTGTTTTATTAATGTGACATGAATTTGTATCTTTTTTTATAATACCTTCTCTAATTCATCGGCTTCCAAATCCCAGTGAATTTTTGATTTATATAGACCATTGATGAATGAAAATATATAGGTGAAAATATAATTGAACATCATATAATTCATCCTCCACTTCTTTATTGTAGTTCTCTGATACTAACCCATGCATATATAGGATTCCTACTTCTGATGGTTTCACCTTCTAGAGGATGTACATATCGTAACCTTACTTTTGGAACACCTATTTGAATTTTCACTTTCACATTCTTTAAATATTAATGATTAAAATTTGAAATAGTTATTTATAAAATATAATAATTCATCACCACCATAAAATGGTTTCTTCAAATTTTACTTTGGGAAACTTATATCCCTTTATTGGTGAAGGGCATGCAAGGTTTATTTGGTGGTTTATGAGTAGTAAGAGGTGGTATTGGTTGAGAGGGGACAAGGTATTTTTAATGACCCAATATTTTATTATATATATTTTAAATTAAATACTATGTCTAATAGATTTCTTCACATGAAGAATATAAAAAAATGGGAAATGACATATTAGATGAATATTATTAAGAAGATTATACGGATAAAAAAACCTCTAGTGCATAAAAAATATATTACTCAACTAATAAATTAAATTGAACACTTTTTATATTATTATTTTATATGAACTAAAATATTAACATTAATTAAATAATAAATTGATATAAAATGATATTAATAAAACTAAATGTTTAAAACATTCATTTTTCTTTAAAAGACTTTTTTCTTTATTTTTTTTATTTTCATTTAAAATATAAATTTATAAATTTAAGAAAATTAGTTCTATAAAAAAATTAATTTTTGGATTCACCGTGACAATATTTTATTTTATTTTTACTTTTTGGGATTTTTCTTAAATAATTGATTTTTTTAATAGTGACAAATACGGTCTCTATGAAAACCATAAAATTTATGACTTTATCATTATATGATAATAACCTAAAAGAGTATAAAAAATTTAAATCTATAAAATAAGTAATTAAAAAGTAAAACTATTCAATTATAAAAATACTATTTTTATTTTAAAAAACCTATGATTAACATTTTAAGAACATAAGTAATATTTGCCAATAATTGTTTTGGTATTTTTATTTAATTAAATTATATTTTAAAAAAATATGTTTTTTATTTATTTATAACCCAAATGAATATTATTATTTTTTATGGTAAACTAATTTATTTTTTAAAAAAAAATTGATAAATTTATCATGCACATAAATTTTAAGTATAAAACCCTTTTTCGAAAAATAGTTTCCATGCATTACATGCCCTAATTTTAAAATTTATTTTATCACCCCTAGAAATATTATTTTTTAAAATTATTAAAATATCTGAAATATTAATTTGATAATTAGGTAATTAGTTTAATTTGAATTTTTTCATAAAAAATAATTACCAAACAAAAAAACAAGTTACCGTGTTAAAAGTTAATTTGTGTAAGAGTTAAAAGTAGAGAGAAAATCCTAAAATCACTCAACATCTGTCGCCAAAATTAATTTTTGAGGGAGTTATATACCTTAACTTGTATCATGATTTATTATTTTCAATTATTAGATCAACTTGACCTTTTAATCATGACATTTCATTTTATATTATTGAAAAAATGCCACTAACCTCCATTATAAAATGAGACTCCCACCACCCCTTAAACCCTAAAATTCAAGTTCATCATAAACCTCTACCATTTTATTTATCATATAATCTTATTTCATGTTCAAAATAAACTAGTCAAAATAATTTATCTTATGTCCATCGTTTATAAATATTCCTTCAAGAGAAAACTCAAACTCCCGACCTGAGTATTATCCACTCTCTAACTTAATTTTCTATATCTTTCTCATCCACCCTCCCCAAAACCTATTATATAAATATGAATATAATAACATCATTATTATTAATATACAATAAATTTTATTTTTTAAAATGTATAAATATTATATAATATTCCCCTTTTAGGAAAAATGAGAACGTTGTTCATGCATACATGCAGAATAACACCTCTACTAAGAAATATATATCATTTTTCATAACCAAATTAATTGGTTGTTTAAAATGTAGTATTTATTTAATAAATATAATATTTAAAAAATTATTAAAATTATTAAAAGATAAATAAATTTATACTTTCCTTCCATTTTATAGGAAATTAAAATGTCATTCATGAGTATCTGCAGACTACCGCCTCCACGAGTGATGTGTTCCATTTCTCATCACCATATTATTCCACTTATTATAAATAATATTTTATGAATATATATTAAATTAGGGATTCATATCTATATATCATGATTATGGTTATGAAGTTATGAAACAAAATTGATATTCATTGTGATGTAATATATTGTTAACGATAGTTTACCTGAAACAAGATTGTCATAGATCTTACACTCTCACACCAAGCATATAGTTCCCATCAAATAAAATCTAGGATTTATAAATAATTTTGAAAACATTATTTGCATATATTTTATAATAATTTAATTTTGATCTTAGTATCAAAATGGGGTACAAATTCATCATTATAAAACTTGTGTGAAATAATCAAAATTACAACATTTGATAATGAAAATCAGTGATAACTAACTAATGATTGTTTACTAACAGGTCATAAGCAAAGGGTAAATAGGATTATAAATATGAATAAAATTTTAATATGAGTTATTAATATTAATATTTTTATTTTTCATTAGGTTAAAACCCTTTTTTGAAGATTCAATTTAAGGCATGTGTTTCTTCTCAATTTATTTCTTCTAAGATGTGTTTTGTTTCATACATCTAAATTCTTTTAAATAGTGTGTATACTGCCTACTAGAAATATAATATCTAGAATTATATTTTATTCATAGAAATTGATTCTAATTTTAAGGTATTTTTCTTAACACAACTAATTTTCTTGATTCGTAATGATTCCTCATTGATTTTGGTTTTACAAGACGTTTATCTTTTGTTTTATGATGAAATTATAATTCCATTCCACCTTTTATTATAAGGAATTAAATTGATGAATTTATTTCTCTATAAATGTTGATGATGTTAAGAATAACTCATTCTCTCCAAATGAGATATTTTTCTTATATATCTATATTGACTCTTCCCAAAAAAATCTCCATTATTATTTGAAAATATGATTGTGTTTTTTTTTTGTAATCTTAAAGATTCTCTCTATAAATTTTCAAATGAATAATTTACCACTTTATTTATGATGTTATTTTTAAAAATTCCATTTTCAAAATATTAAAAAGGATTTCCCTTTCATTTGTTTAAGTTTATTTTCCACTCAAGATTTCGTGTGGAAAATATTTATGATTTTCTCAAGGATCCATTACTGAAGATTATTTTCAAAAGTAAAATTTTTCAGAAAAATTCACTTCACCTTTTTGAAATGAATTTAAAAAGTGACTAGAAACTTTATCTTCTACAAATATGGTAATAAATTTCTAACAAATCTGTTGTGTTTACTGTAACTATTATGTGATTATTTTTTATGAAGATTAAATAACCTATTTTAAAATGGTTTTAAAATCATTTTAATTATTTATTATTTTGAAAATAAAATGAAATGTTTTTAAATTCAATAAAAGTAAAATATTGATTTCAAAATTAAATTACTAAATTTAAAAAATATTTTAAAGGAAATATTTAGTTTTTTTATCTTATAAAAGAACGTTTTCTAAAATATATTTATTTTATAAATTTTTTTAACCTTATTTTGTGTTTAAAGTGTAATTATTAAAATATTTTATCAATTTCAATGTGTTTTATTTTAAATAAAACATTTTTAATATGTTTCCAAGAATTCTAAAAAGGGATATTTCTTATTTCATTTCAAAGTGATTTATCCAATAATTTGAATAGGGTGTGTTACATCTATGTCAAAATCCTTTAATTTTCTTTATGTTACACTTGGGATATCTTCTTATTATTCTATCCATCTTTTTCTCCCGATGTAATATGTAATATTCTATGATTTTATTTATGAAACCCTTATCATTTCCATGTGTTAATTAGATGCTGTTTGAAATATTAATGAATGATTTCAAGTGTCCCATATATTATTAGATTATCAATATATTGGGTATGATAAGTCCCTAAGATGGCTTGGGTTCAATAAAGCCCTGTGTTGGTTTGGGTCTAATAAATCATTGAGATGGTTTGTATTTAATAAAGCTATAATACATTTTGGATTTGATAAATACATTATACATGTTATATCCTTTAATTTCCTCCAATGTATTGGATAAAAGTTTTTATCCCATTAGATATATATATATACACACACACACACACATAGGTGAAATTAAGTTTACCCACCATGAATTGGTGTGAGTAGTGACTCACAAAGGTGATGGTCAATGAGCTTATATTTGTGCCAAAGTTCATTGTAATAATATATTTCAAGGTAATGTTATATTTGTATGTCATATGCCTATGATTTTGTTTCATAGATCACATTTTTTATCTCACGTTTCAACAAACAATTTCTATGGTATATGTTGGTTAATTTTTTATTACATGCCATTATATCATGGATTATGGAGAACTAATATTGTTAAATGTTCTTTTTAATAAGATATTTCTCCTCTTCTCATGTTTTCTCATATCCTTATTATCTAACCCTTGATGGATAGTTGATGAGTTTTTACTTTACTGGGAATTTGATCTCAACCATCTCTTTTGATTCTATTCCCAATATTATAAAAATGAGTGTCACTTATAATAATTCTATAAGGGAGTCTATAGTAGTTAGATTATAGGGAAATGTTCAAAGGTAATGAAAATAGGTATCTTATAAATATGTTCCTCAAAGATGATAAAAATTATTTTATTTTGATTGCATTACTATTTTGATATTTAATGTTTAAATTATTGAAATATATATAATTTATTTTAGGACATCTCACTTAGTATTAAATATTTTTGTGAAGTATGGGTTTTTAGCTTCATACCCAGGACTGTGGGTCTTGGATTTCTAAGGAATATGCTTCTTGATCAATAACTTCCCTACCAATGTCATATATATAAAAATATAGTTTTACCTAATTTTATATTAAACATTTTTTCAATGGTGTGAATTTCCATGTATTGGATCCTTCCTTTTGATTTCAAGGTCTTAAGATTCTCAAAACCACCAAGTTGATTTTAAAATAAGTTAAAAATATTTTCTTTCATCATAATTCCCATTTTATTATTATTCATCCACTTAAAGTAATGAACAAAAAACATAGTGAGATTTAGGAGAGTAGTATTGACAATAGAATGTATAATAATAGTATTAAGATATCCATCCATTCTTTGGTTTTTATATATTTAAAACCAATTGGGGGTCAAATTATATTTGAAAATATATAGTATCATGGACTTCAAGATGGTTATTTTAGTAGTTTTAAATTCATAGGTCACAGAGGGTCTATTAATCAATTTGATCAAATTTTCATGTCCAAAATCCCTCCTAGTATCTAAATTCATCATATTGTACATGAGTTATTTAATAAAATCAGTATTTTATACCCCCATACCCACTCTAAATTTACCAAAGAACAACTTCCACTACTTATGACCCAAGATGAAATATAATTCTATGTTATCATAATAGAATGTGGTCAAAATTTATAACTATTAATACCTATATGCATACTTTTTCAAATGTAAAATATTCTCTAAATTTATTTTTTATCGATAACTCGTGATAGTCTAGTCCATTATAATATTTGAGATAATATTGATATCTATAACTATACTCATAAACATCACTTTGGTTGTGATTGTATCCAATCAATTATTACTCAAATTTCTATTAAAGTGTATACAGGTATGTAATCAGTTATGTGTATCATCCTATATAGATAAAGATGAATCGTAATATGGGTTTTTTGGGTTTTAAGGGGTTGATTAGAAGTGGTTCTTTTGTTTGGGAGGTTCGGAATTATTTATTATAGTGAAATGTTAGTTTGGCAGACCATTCATTGGTTGATTTAAAATTATTAGAGGAAGGGGGTATTTTTTGTGTGAAAATGGATTTAGGTCATTTTTAAAAAGGGGATAGTGGGATTAAGGTCAAATTAATAATGGGTTTTTTGTTTTTAATGTATGTTATGGTTCAAGAAATGTTTTTTCTAGAAAGGTTGTATATATAAGGAAAGGGTGGGTCAATTGGGGTTCCATTGGGGTTTTAATTAAGATAAAAATCCACTTAGGGGGTTTGAAATTTAGTTTATATTTATAATTCCTTCTAATTTCTTTCCATGTGTAGAAAATGATGGGTTATGTACTATTTAGGGTTCCCAATAGGTCATAACTATGATTTGGTGACTAGAATTTTTGAAGGATTTTAATCGGCATGATATGGTTTAAGATGAAATGTCATGTATTTTAATTTTTAAGGATTTTATTTTAAGATGTTTTAAAAACAATAGAAATCCTGTTGTATTATAATTTCAAAATGTCATGCTTTTCAAGAATAATTATTTTATAAATATATATTTGGATATTTTATAGGAAAAAGTAGAAAATAACTACATTGTGGAATTCAGATAGGGTTTTGGTTTTGGAAAATCAATTATAAAAAAACCCAATACTATATAGATAGAACTTAAAGTTTTATATTTATGAATTTAATTAAAAAATGGGGTTAACTTAGGTTAAAATTATTTGGTTAGCTAATAAATGGGTTGAATAAATGATTTGGTTTGACAAAATCTACCACTAACACTACAAAACACTAGATATAAAAAAATCATGTTTCATAACCATGTTTTTTATGTAAAAATCTTTATATAGCTTAGGTGAACATGAAATGGGGTCCACGACATGTTGGGATGTTAATTTCACTTCGAGTAAGCTCTGTTTGAAACAGTTATGTGTGATTTGACAGGTCATCAAGACTTGGTGTCGTTTTGAGAATTTAGTTTTAGGCCTAGCAAAATCAATCTAAGAAATGTGGGGATTTGGATTTAATTAAGGTCATGCTTTTTTTTTAAATGGATGAGATGAAAATAAATTTAACATTTTAGGAATGAACAATAATTTAGTTTTTGAATCATCATAAAAACATATATTTCCTTCTTCTTCTCTTATCTTACTTATCTCTAAGTATTGGATTTTTTTCCAAAATAAATTATATATTTAGAATGATTTAGAAGACATTTATATATTTCAGCAAAGGGTTTTAAAAAATCCAGTCTATAAATTCTAACATTCTTTTCTAAAAAATCAAATACAAAAATGAACAAATTCTAAAATAATTTCCTACTTTACCTTTAATTAAATGATTTATTTATATTCTAAATAAATATATATCATTTTTTCATTTATTTAGGTGATATTGGGAATATGTGGCCTCTTCTATATCGTTAAAAATAAGTATTCATCTCATGAGATATTTTACGATCATATCATTATTCTTTCAATTTAAACATTTCTTCCTCAATGTTTTCTTATTTACATTTATTTGGTGACTCTGTTTATTTAATATCAAAAAATAATTTAAGATTAAAAAATTACATATCATTATATAAATAATAAATAATGTTATGATTATTAAATCATTAAGGATTAAATATTTTAGTGATAATATTAAATAGGGAAAAGAGATAGATTAAACCTCTTGATCTATGTTTTTTAAGAATAATATCAACAATAATTAAGAGGATTAAGTTTTTAAATATATATATATATATATATATATATATATATGAGTATAATTATAGTGGTGATAATATATTATATCAAACCTAACATAAAATGAGGTCATAAATAAATGAAATTTTGTAGCAACCTATATTGTTATAGTACCCATATCGTCACAATGATCCATAGTTCTACAATGGTCCATGAAATGAAATAAATCAATGTTCCATATGGGCCTCTAGTATTTGAAATATATTTATCCAACATATAAGGATCTAATATTATAGAATATATAATTTACCTTGCACTTGTTATTTTTTCCTTTTCTTTAATAACCTTTATTATCACCTTTTATCTTCATCATGGTTATAAGTCCACCTTGAGGTATTTCGATACCATTAAATTTCGATTTAGAAAAACAAACATCATTTTTCATTTCATGAATCATCATTATATTTGAATATTTTAGGACAATTTTCTGTATTTATTATTATTCTTTATCTCATTCTTTATGTACTACTAGAGTGAGTTTGAATTTTACTTTTTTGAATCAGTCATAAAATAAACGTTTATAATTGTGGAAATTGGAATTTTATTACCTATTTAATAATAAGGTCTTACCAATTTGAATGGTCTACCTATTTCCTCTTATATTTATAAGAAAATAAAATTAAAGGAAAATAATTACTTTCCTACCTTTACCAATACACCATAAAATACTCTTGAAGGGTAATTAATTAATTTTTTTGGAAATCTTTAATTCTTCTCTTATTTGATTTAACTTATTTAATCAAAAAAATTTAATTTACTCAAGAGAATTAAATTAATTATTTATCCCAAATCACAAAATTACCTAATAAAAGTGCATAAACCAATTGTTAGTGGAATTAAAACACATTTCTAGTTTGGTGGTAATGGATGGATTTTTCTTTGAACCATAGTTGATAATTATTTTTTCAATTATACAACTACCAAGTATTTATATTATTATTATTGAGTATTAAATCCTTTAATTATTTTTCATATGTTATAATTTGAGATAGTGAATTATAAAATGACATGTTTATGTGATTTGTTTATGATATCCATGAAATTTATATATTATTCCTCAAATATATCATACTTCATCCACTCTGGGAACAAAAGGAATGGTTTTATAGGATACACTTCAGTATTCATCAATTTATTCTTATCTCTATTTCCCTACAATGAATTATATTATTTAGTTAATTCCATTGAAAAACTTTTTATGGATCCTGCTTCTAATTCTCTTTATCATCTTCATTGAATTTCATGGTTTTTTTATTTTATTATGCAACATCCTTTAACTCTTTACTAAATTACAACATCACTTCATTATTTTTTCCTCCTCTTTATTAACATTAATTTCTTTTATATTATATTTTTTTAAGGATATTAGGTTAGTATAATAATAATCCAATAGGTTAATGTAGTGAGGGTGTAAAATGTTTGTAGAATGTGTCATCAAGAACATATCCTTATCAATTTTATTATTTATTTATTTATTTTGGAAAGTCTACATTTATATTTTGTATACGGACTATTGTTGTGATTGATTTTATTTTTTATGGACTATTATATTATATATTATTATATAGGGACAATGAGGCTTATTGTAGGATTCCAATTTTTATTAATTAGAGTGTGGTGTGTCGGACATATGAACAGGTCATGTCAAATCTTATATAGAATCGAACAATTACACACGATGTATCTAAATTACTATTATTCACTATCCAATGATCTAAATATACATTTTATTCTATTAGTAAACCCCATGTAATCAATGAACCTAATGAGGTCATGTAATGGTCCATTTTAGGCCAAAAAATGATCCAAGTTAGTCCATTTGATTTCCCATGATGAGCACCAACTTATGGAACTTCCTAAAGTAATTGTGCATTATATTTTGATCTAAATTTGGATTATTCACTTATTCTATTAATTATCACAAATTGATAAATAAATACTACTCAAATTTAGAATTATAAATTAAGGATTTATTTGATTTATCTATCTTTAACTAAGTGGCAGGAAACATTCTCTTTCACTCACGAACTTCAAAAGTAAAAAACATCACATCTTAAGTGTAAAAGGAATAAAAATATAAAGAGGTGAGAAAATATTTGATCTAATCAAGTAATAATTTAAACATGAATATCTTTGTAGAATTTTTAATTATCAAAGGAAATTGAATTTCAGTATTTATATTTCACTTATGAAAACACAAAACTACTAAAATGTATAAAATTTGATGTCAAAGTTAAACCCCATATATAAATTAAAGATCAAAAAATATACAAACTTGTTATTTTTTAATTAATTTGATTTTAAAATTATAACATAAGAAACAATTATTCTTAATAATCAATGACAAAAAGGAATGATTAATTGATTTAAATATATTTTATATCATAAAATAATGATCTAATTTATATATGAATTAGGATTTCATAGATATTGGAGAAATTATTTAAGTAATTGTTTTCCATTAGAAAAACTTTTACCAATATTGTATTAAATATTTAAATTATTTATGATAAAAATAAAATAATTTAACTAAGATTCATTATCAATAAATCTCATATGAAAGATAAGTATAAAAAATACTCTCATAGTCAAATACCTCTTTACTATATTGGTTTTCACTAAATTTCTTTTAAAAGGTTGGGTCTGAAGCCTTAATATATTATTTAAAGCAAATACCTCTTTATAATGGGTAGAGGGTGAACCATTACGTTGCCTGAAGGTCCAAGGCCAAGTGTCCTGAATACAAGGCTTGAAAGCCCATTTTTTGGCCCAAAGGACCCCTTGGTGAACAGTACTGCTACAGTTCTCGTGCTGCTATAGTACCTCCTATAGTCCAACAGCCACTATAGTACCTACTACAGTCCTTTCACCACTACAGTTACACCGCAACTAAAGATCATCTACTACAACAGTACTGCTACAATGCCCTGCTACAGTACTTCTACAGTACCCTCTTCAAATTTTCCCCTACCCAGACTTGATCCTAGATCTTTTGGATGCCAAGAAAGAGCCTATGCCACTAGGATACAGGCTCGTTGGCGATTGGTTTTCACTGTATATAAACCCTATTTCTAACAATTATTATCAATATGTTATTTGTATAGAATCAATAATTCATTAGGGAACTCATTATTTTAATTATGTTCTTATAATAATACCCTCGATACCATATCCCTTAAGATAATTACTCTCTCGTGATAGATATAAAATTAGTCATCAATAAATAACCCATCTCAAAAGGATGATAAATAAAAAAGGAAATAAATTAATACAAGGATCACTAAAGAGAGTTAGGAAAGATTCATGAAAGTAAATTTTTAATTCAAGACCTCCAATATGTTCTTTAAGTAACCATGAGGTCTGTAAATAAAATAATATATAAAAAACACTCATAACTTATAAAGAAATATTTAAATACTTCTTAACAAACCATGGTATGTTGTCTTTTCACATGACATATTTAGTGTATATTATTATATTCAATAATTTTTATCCTCTTATTATAGTCAATAAATGGATATCTATAATTATTTAAACACTAATATGATATAAAACACATGCTGGTTTAAGAGACCATTATTATAAATGGATGAAAAACCCCAATAGGTGAAAATTGTGATGTTATTTGATGTTTAAGCACTGAAAGTATGCTATTACATTAATAAAAATTTTATCCCTAAGATTTTATGCATACTGGACACACTAAACCTCTATGATAAATAGATCTAGAAATTAGAAATTATCACTGGTGAAAATCCTATCAATACAAACACCTCTATCTCGACTGTTCGGAAAAACCATTTGGATAAGAAATATATATTAAAGGTTCCTTGAAACCGTTGGTATGGGATAATATATGATGGATTTTTTCAATGGTTTAAGAAAACCATTGAGATAGGAATAGAAATTCCTAATGGTTTTATAAAACTGTTGGTAAAGACTTTATTGGCGTATAGGTATCCCAATGGTTTTCTTAAAATGTTGGTATATACCCGCAATCCAAACAGTTTTTAAAACCTGTTTGGATATAATATCCCAAAAAACAGTCAAGCTAACATCCTCTATCCAGAACAGATCTTTTACCTAAATGAGATCTCTTCCTACTACGAACCCTAATTACTGAGTGCTAACCCTACTTCCTAAGTTTACTTCGTCCAGCTCTAACATTTGTCTTTAAATGAGATCTCTCCAAGCTATGAACCCTACTTCCCAACTGGTGATCTATCTTTTATTCAAGTAATTTTTGTTCTTCCACTTTAAATCAGTACGTTGTAAGTGAGTTATGTCTTCTACCACCATTTATTTGGGCATTTTTCATTCTATTTATTTGAAATATTCTTTTTTTACCCACTGGGTAATATGATCCTTTTATGAACACAATCCATATATCATTTTATGTGGTGGTTTTTTGTGGTTTTTTTGATTTATCATTATAGAATAATTTTTATTGATATTGAAGACATCAATATAATAATGAATTATTTTATCCTAGTTTTATTTTAAATTTAATGTGTATTGATATGATTTTGCTGGTTAGACATAAATACAACTATATAATTTTTTATCCTAATAGCAATGAAAAATACTCATGCATTATGAATCTACCCTTAAATGTTGTCTTTCAAATATCACACTCTGACTTTAAGATTATGATACCCTCACAATAAGTGATTCATAGATAACCACTAGGATCCTCACAATTTTTCAAACATTTCAATAATCTCCAAAACTTGGTATCAATTCTTATTGGTCATATGGTTCTACATTATTTAGCATAAAAACAACCACTAATTAATAAGGTGATGTTTGCAGTTAAATAAATCAATCAAACTCCATTACCTTAAGAAGAAACATGATTTACCTCAAATTAACTAGTTCCAAATGATATGTTGAAATTGATATGGTTTTCACTATAAGAATTGTTTTTATCTAAAATTAAATTTCTCTCTATGGAGGGAGTCTTGAAGATTTTTCTGAGAAGACATTATGATATTGATAAACCATTTAGAGAAATATCAGAGGCTAATATTGGTTATTCCACAAGATCCAATCTTTTCATAAGTGACATAATATCTTCAATCTATCTCAAATATAGTTTCACTCTACATACATTAACATCCCTCTCACATGTAATCATAAAATTCTATCCTTTATATGAAATGAATGATACTCTTCTTCGATAAAAATCAACATTAGTATGAATTATTTTCATATATCCCACCATGATGATCACATCAAAGCTATTAATCATTTGGAAGATGACTCACCATGAATGCATATAGCTGACAGCTATAATAAGACACTTAATAAAATAACGAATGTGGTGTAAATTATTCCCAATGAGTGTATTGAGAGAAATAAATTGTAAAATAATTGGAATGATAAATTAATTATCAAAAAAATTATAATATATTTACAAATAAGTTGAACCATTTTCAAAATAATTAGTAGAAATAGTAGTATTGGTCAAGACTATACCTCAAATGGATGATGTCCCTCCATACAAAATATTAAAACTGGATCCAATATATACACCTTGCCTTCCTAATCTCTATGACCAAGACCCTGATATAAATAAATCCCCTAAGTGAAATTTTTCTAATGAATATGAACCTTCATCGTGTAATAGTAATTTATTACAATATAAATTGGTATAATATTTCTTTTATTAAGTGACTTATTACAATTTTTTTTATAGAATGGATAGAAGATGGATTTATGAAACTGATTGGATCTCAAACAATTTTCAAAACAATTTAAAGAGATCTTTAGATTTCTCATTTTAGAATGCTTCATATAGTGTTCACATACACTTCCCATGTTATAATTGTGTTAGAAGTCCTTGGTTGAGCCATGTAGAAGTTATCTACCATATAACCAAATATGGTTTTTAAACAAACTACTATGTGTTGTATCATAATGGGGATAAAATTGAATCTCAAAATGATTATGATCCAAATGAGGGGACCAGAATGGAGAATTTTATATATGACCCGTTTCTATTTACTAATCATCATGAGATGGAAAGGATGTCAACCCAAGAAGACTTCAATACGGGCACACATGATTCATCCAATAAAAATGATGATGTTGGCAGCGTGAAAAAATTGAATGATGTTGCGATGGCTCCAGTATATTGGGAATGTGGTAAAATAAAAATCTAGGAATTTTTAATCCGATTATTTCATGGGAAAACCATGTATAGTATTTCTTATACTTTCATCTATTGAATTATTACCTTCTTGAAGGACTTACTTCTAGATGATATAGATATTCCAATAAACCACTATATGGCATAGAAGTTAATTAAAGAACATTTATTTTCAAAAAAATAAAATTCATTCTTTCACAAAAGATTGCAGCTTATTCCAGGAGGAAAATACTGAAAGAAATTATTGTATAAAATGTGGAACATCTTGATGGAATCCAAAAGATGATGGAACCCAATCCAATGATTCATATAATGTAATATGGAACTCTAAATTTATCCCCATGCTTCCTAATATTTTCAGTTCTGATGAAATATTAATAAAAATGTGATGGCATGATACCGAGAGAAATAATAGTAATGAAGAGTTGGTTCACCCTATAGATAGATTTTCATGGTAGAGATTTGATGCTCGATATTCCGATTCTTGCAGTTGATGTGTGTAATGTGATATTGGGTCTTTCATGTAATGGTTTCAATTTTTATGGGAATATTATTTCTTCACACATCACATTTTTTATTTTCATGAACATTTATAACCTTCCCCCATAGTTGTGTATGAGAAAAACATTCACTTTCATGAGTATACTTATATCTATCCATTCTGATCCTAGTAATGATATAGATGCATACATGAAACCATTAACAAAAGAGGTTAAAATTATTTGGGATGTGGGTGTGAACACATACAATGTATGTTTGAAAGACATAATTCAAATGTGTGTTGTGATTATAAGGATGATCAATGGTTTTCCAAATTATGTAATGATATCTAGATGGATCATGAAGGGAAAACTGTCATGTTCGGTTTTTATGAAGAAAACTAGATCCAATAGACTGAAATATCACTGTGGTTTTAGTTTTATGGTACATCGAAAATTCTTTGTAGTGGACAATACATATTGAAATAATCATTGAATATTTGAAAATACCATGAAGACTGATGATCCACATTAGCATATGTCTGGAACTGATGTACTTAATGAATTGTAAGATTTCAGTTTTTTGGTAGGGAAGGGTCAAATGAATTCTAGAAATAGGAATAATGATTCCCATGATACTTGTTACATTTTTTATAATAGGAGTATCTTATTTGAGTTTCCTTATTGGTCAACCAATTTGTTACAGAATTTCTTAGGTGTAATTCACATTGAAAAGTATATATGTAAAATGATGATTTCAATTATTCTAAATGTCAAAGGAATGAAAAAAATAAGACTTTATCTATCGTTATGAATTAGTGGATTGTGGGATTAGACAAGAATTAAATCCAATGTGTATCAGTGAAAATAAAAAGGCAAGTTTCATGTGCTTCTTATATGATGACACCTGTAGGAAAAAAATAAATTTCAAGAAGTACTATAGACTATTGAAGTTCCTGATGGATATTTATGAAATATATCAAAATCGGTCAATAGAAGAGAGTTGAAGTTTAAATCATTGAAGAATCATGATTATCATGTCCTTCTACACGAGTTGATTCTAATATAAATCCATCATATTTTTTCCAATAATATAATTGTCTCAATTATTTGGTTGTGCCATTTTTTGAGATATTTGGGCTAAAAGAATTTCTAATTCTTTATTTCAAAAAATGTTGGTGGAGACACTATTAATTTTGTGTGAGTTATAGAAAATATTTCCACCATCATTTTTCACATGCATGTTGCATCTGATTGACCATCTGCCAACCAAAATACTTCATGGAGGACCTATATATTTTCATTGAATGTATCCAACTAAAATAAATATGTACATATTTAAATATTATGTATAGAATAGGAATTGTCCTGAAAGTTATATCATGAATGGTAACTTGTCTCAAGAATGTATGGATTTCTACTAAATGTATTTGTTGGATATAACTATGAACATACCAATGATAAAAAAATATGAGAAAAATAAACCCAGTTTTCCATCACTTCCTTAAACAGGTGGAATTCTCAGATCATATATGTTGACGACATTACACCTTGAAGAGCAGGAGATGGAATATCGCACAATGTTGTTCAATTGTGATTTGTTCGATGACTATATTAGTTAAGTAATTTGAACATGTATATCTTATCTCAACTCTTGTAATTGTATATACCTATTAAACTATTTATATTTTTATCTATATAGAACATAAAAAAATGATAAATATAAAGCATCAATTTTTATCTTTGAGAAGGAGAGAGACTTTAAATAGCAAAGAGTTTTCTTCTAGGTTTAAATTTAAGGTTGAAATATTTATCTGAAAAATAAATAAAATAAATATTTAATTAATTTTAACAAATTTTTATATTTTAGGTATTGAGTTTTCCTACTGACACTTTCTATGAGGAAATAAGATCTTTGTCTTTTGGTCCTAATATCATTGTTCGTGAATGTAAATCAATTGTGATCAATGGGTACAAACTTATTATCACTGAATGATAAAATAACATGAGAGAACAACATGATGGTGTTATGATAACTGCCACAATAGACTGTTAGGATAGTCCATCAGATAATATACCTTGTATTGAAAATGTAGCTTATTATGAAGTTGTTGAAAAAATAATAATATTGGATTATTACTTTCATGGTCATGTCACTATGATGAAATTTCATTGGTTTGATTTGATGACGAGGTAGGGATCCTTTATTGACGATTTGGGAATTAGAGTTATCGGAAGGACTTGAAATATTGCTAGTGATGAACCATATGTGTTAACATCAATGGTGAAATAGGTTTTTCATGTCAAAGATCATCTCTGACCTCAATTTATTTCCCTTATTGAAGTAATCTCAAGACATATATTTGATGATAGTGATGATGTAATTGACACCATCCCTGCTCCCAGTGGACCTAATCCATTTATTACTTATGATGACACCAATAATTCAATTGTTAGAGTTGATTGTGAACATGAAGTTATGGTGGGAAATATATAGATTCATTCATCTATGTTCTCGGTTATGTTGGTTTATCTTAACATGAGTTGTTGAGGTTTGTTCTATACAAATGGATTTACTATTGATTACAAATAGTTTTGTATCCAACTAGACCTTAATGTGATGTTTCAATATTTACTAGTTGTAGTTTTCTTTGAGTTTCATTTTATAATATTGAATTGTATTGTATTAAGACATACCAAACAAAAAAAACCAAAACAGTTAAATTGTAAGAAAAAACTAGATTAATTGAATTATACATATTAAACTAATTGATATGAAAATCAAAACCAATGAAAATAATAACCCAACCCAAAAAATAGATAATTTACCAAACTGAAAATATGAACCAAATTAATTAAGACAAATAAGCCATGTCTCAAGTATTTTTTTGGTTACACAGTAGTTATCCATTTCTAATTACTTCCATATTTGTATTCAAATGAAGGAAATGAAAGAATATCAGGAGTAGAAAATAAAAAAGGTGATGGAAAACAATCATCAAATGGATGATATGTTCATTCCTTCATTACTGCATGTTGTGATTATTTTATTTCACATATTTATATATATCAATAGCCTATAATGTCATGTGATTAATTTTGTTTTAATATTTTATGCAGGATCCACCACTTAGGTGCCAATTATTCAACGAGTAGCCTAGTAGTGGTCCTAGTAATCTGGTCGGTGGTACGAGGGAGTGGAATGAGAGCTGAGCACTCTAGTCGATGTACCCATTTGGACCCTTCCCCCTCCCACTGACATAACGTCTTCCACACATTTTGATCATGTCGTGTTCTTAGGGACAAATTGGATATTTATGCCTCCCATTTTTTCAACACCCTTCACATATGAGCATCCTCAGACATCTACTGTATCCCATGATGATTCCCATTCCTCATCCACATTATGATGTTGGTCAGTCATACATTCCATTTTTTTACCATCTATATATTTTTATCTGTGATTCTACATTCCCTCTTTAACTCCAGCTCCAACACAGTTTGTTCCCAAAGAACATAAACTTGGTCCCACTCCATCAGTACAAGGTGAAATTCTTTCAGTGGTAGTGAATCCAGAGGTACCCATTGAGCATACAACCATAGGTATATTTTAGAACCCTATGAAATTTTTTTACCATATTTTTTTTCATTATAACGTATATTGATATAATATTTATTTTTATATCAAAATAGATACATCTACTGATAGGCAATGGGGGCATGGGCATATACACATGAAATTGGTATGGAACCACTACAAATAGTTTATGGTGGAATAAAATGAAGACAACCAAAATATCAAAAAAATAGGAAAGCAATGTTGGATATTTTTTGTGACACTTGCCAAATACTCCAAATTCATTCTTATCAGCCCGATCTAATGGAGACAACTACCAAATGAAGTAAAGGATAATGCTTGGGAACATATATGGGTAAAAAATATGTTTTATTTAATGTAATGTTATTTTATATTTATATGAATTAATATTTTGGTGTCATATTCGGTTTAATTTTCTCGATGGTGAGGTTGCACGGCCAGCACGTCTAAAGTAGTTAGGTGAGATTTAGAGATCCTATAAGCACAAGTTGTGTATTGGTTGTAATTCTATATTTGGCACAAATTTAGAGGTAGAACCTATCATATATGATTGTCCAACTGAAAAATATCGTCAAATGATTACTCATTGGACGAATAACAAGTTTAATGTATTAATCACATTTGAGGTATTTAAATAAAAATTTTCAGGTTTTTCATTAATACTATCTTTTTAATTATTGAATTTTATTTAGGAATCATCCTAAAAAATAACAAAAACATGAATGCTAAAAAATACCTCCACCCATTGGGGAATACTACTATTTCAAATCATGAGCGGAAGCAGGTATGATAGTTGCTTATTATTTTTTTAGGACTTGCATCTTCTTTTGTTTATTTCATAATTTATTAAATTTCTAAATTTTTCATACAATTTTAGTTATGAAAATAATTTTTGGTAACCTATTTTAAATATGTTTTTATACATTCAATGTCATTTCAAACGAAGGCATTGAATATTGAAGGATGTGCACCTCAAGAAAAACTATTTTTCTTGAGTAGAACAAAAAAGATGGAATTGAGTTTAACGAACCGACATAGTAGAAGATTTTAAGTTTTACTTTGTAGAATTAAAATTTTAATATATATTTTTTAACATAATAATCCATTTAAATTTGTAACATGCTACTTTAGAGGCCCATAATTCTCAAGAACTAGAAAATTTTGGGCCCAATGAGCACTTACATCAGGTGTTGGGAGATGAGCACCTTGGTAGAGTACATAGTCAACCTAGGAAGAGTTTAGTCCCGATGAGGTATTAGCCATCTTTAGGTACTAGTTATAATTCCACCGAGTTCGAATAGGTTAAGGAATATGTATAATAGGATGAAAAAGGGCCACATAGGTGGAAGAATGGTTTGGTAGGGAAAAAACAAAATTTATGAAATTGATGAATGTTTTATGTCCTACACTTCCACCAGAGGTCAGCACATCTTGTGATGAATATATTTCATCAATGAGTTAAATATATAGTGCACCAAGTGGCAGTTCTAGTGGTGTTCGAGATTATTCTATTTATGGAGATGATTTTGGCAAGGAATAGGTTGAGGATGAGATTAAGGGATAAGAAAATGTTGACGCAGAGGAAGAGGGTGAGGATGAGGCTAAGGATGATGGTGAGTATGAGGCATATGATGAGGATGGAGATGAGAATGGGGATAAATACAGGGAAGGGCAGAGGATGAGGATGAGGTTGAGGTTGATGATGATTGTGATGATAGTGACGGTGATGGTGATTAGTGAAAATTTCATATGTTACATTTTTTACATATATTACTGAAATTTTATGTTTAATAATTTTATGTGACTGAATATATGTGTTATTTGTTAGGTCACAATATGATTGTCTTGGTTAGTGTAAATACTATATAGTTTTAATCATATCACCTTTTACCAATGTATTGTCATATTTTTGGATAATGTTATTATGGTATTTGGATATTTAATATATGAATCAACATTCAAAGGACTGATAAGGTTAGTGGTCTTACTTGAATCTTTATTTCTTTACCTATAATTGGATTATATAAATTCTCTTTTTACATGTTATCAAATTTATATCACAACCCAACCCATCCTTATCCATGACACCCTCCCTAACGCACCACCCTCCCTACCAAAACCATTTATGTCCATGGACCATCCTAGTTTCCCCTTCCATGTTATCTCGTTATCACCCTCTCATAGTTCCACGACACCTTTTCAAAGACATGGGGGTGTGTATTATTCCACTACTCATGGACTTGCATGTGGAAGTGGCCACAGACACATAATTTTACAACATTATGGAAAACAATCCATTACATTGACATCTATTAGACTCTCAATGGATTCCCAATGGCCCTTAAAACTACCCAGGCAGCCTTCGGTGTGTCACAAGATCCACCAAAGCATACACTCAAACTCTTGGCTGATGAAATTTATCTTATTCATTGTCATCATACCAATTCTTATTCATCTAACTCTGATTCATTTTCTTTTGATTATTTACATTATGGTACACCATTTTGATCCAATCTCATTCCAACATTCTAAAGGATATTGGCCTCTCTCCATTGGGGTGATGATGATCTCTCCCTTAATCTATAAATTCATTGATGGTTTCTTCAATCTCTACTTGAGTAAGCATTATATTCAATTTCATCACAACCCTTCATTCAAATACATATATAAAAATTAGTACCTTACATCAATAACCTATTATAAAAAATAATTATTGAAAATACTAAACTCATAAATCAATAATAGCCACACAACAAGGACTTATAAATCTGATATGGGCAGTAAAAGAGCATTTCTACCTAAGAAATAATCATTTCCATGTCATTTTCTAAAAAAGAAGTTTTAAATATGTAATGGTTTAGTAGATAACACACCATTGAGTACTTGATGATCAAATACTTTTGATCATTTTAATAAAGTAAATTTTTAGAGATTTTTTCACAAAATAAATTGAAATAAGTTAGTTGGAAGAGTGGTTATCATATGAAGATTTAAATGGGGAATACTATGTTTTGGTAAATGATATGCTTGGAAGAGTCTGTTGTTTTTATGTGCTATAACTGTTTTTTTGTGTTTTTTAAGTGTTGTATGTAGGTATATGAAATGGAGGGGATTCTTGTTGGATGCTTTAAAAAATTCCGGAAAAACTGTATACCAATGGTTTCAAACCATTGGTATAGTGTTTATTTGCATGCCTTCACCAACAGTTTACTTGAACCGTTGGTAAAACTCTATGGAAAAGGTTTTAAAACCATTGGTAAACTGATAAAATATATTATATACCAATGTTTGTTCTAAAACTATTGGGATACTGACATTTATAGAGATATATACCAACAGTTTAAGTCGAACCATTGGGATAGTCCTATCCCAACACCTAACTAGCCAACAGTTTGGAAAATTGTTGGTACAAGATATTCTATTGGTTTTCTAGCATATACCAATGGTTTAAAAATGTTGGTTTAGACTGTATTTCCAGAAATGTATGAATTATAATAATTCAGCACATAGAGAGTTTTTCTAACAAATATCAACAATCATAAAAATAAGAAAATAGATGCTTCAAAGTAAAGAACACTTTTGGATTTAAGTTGTTTGTAATTTCATCCTACATACATGGGAGAAAACTGAAAAATTATTATTTCTATAGAAGTATATTGATTAAATCTTAGTGAATAATCTACATAATTGATCACTATTATAAATTAACCACATTATAAATTAGTATTTGGACCCACTCCAAATATATAGTGGGGTCCAGCTGGTCATTTGGTTATACTAACCTTCTACTTCCTTAGGACTCCATCATTTCGAAATAGTAACCATAGATCACCTATAGAAATCATAGATATTATTGGGTATAAATAGTATACTTAGTGCACTAACATTTTCTAGAAAACTTTCCACAATAAATGATCTTCCTTCTACTAAAATGGAAATTTCAAAATTACTTCCTCCCGATCATTCTACCATGGGTTAAAGTATTACTATCATTTACTCCTTCTAGTAAAATTAATATTGATCCTTGAATAGAATTTATAATACAAGAATTATACCTCTTTAATAATACTTCTAGGATCCATTGAAAACATTGAACACTTATATAGATTCAAACTACCATCCTCATTCTACATACGACCAATGATTGCCTCCACCTACCAACTACCCTGATCCCACTAAGGCCAAGTGTTTTCTCAAACTTCTTTGGATTATAACCTTAGTGAACATATTATTTGGATTATTTTTCATAAATATTCCAAAAATATAAATCTACAATCTCAATAAACTACTTAATGTAGTTATATTTTACGTCAAGATGTTTTTTCTTGGCATGAAACACCATATTTTTCTCCAACTGAATCACACATTGGTTATCACGGTATATAAAACAACTTTCTAAATTATTACTGAGTTCCACAAAAAACATATTAACAAAACCAACTCTTTTTTCACTTTCATTTTGAATAAATATTATACCTATTATATATCTATAATAGAGAGTGATATTAATGACTATAACTTAGACATCCATCTAATTGAAATCATACAAATGTAAACAGAAAACCTATTTTACTCTTATGAGAATTAGAATCCCCCATAAAATCTATGTCAACATACCGTTGAAATTTTTTAGATATCCTAATGAATAATATAGTATCTTCTATAGCTATTAGATATCATATAGTCTATTTTATGTCTTCTTAGTTTTGGTGTCCTATATACTGACTAACAACTCCAACTAAAAATTCAGCATCAGGGTAAGTTCTTTCCCCTTGTAAAATTTAATGTTTTCATCTGGAGGGGTTCAAATAAATTTATATACAGTCATTTAAATCTGGTTGTTGAAAATCTAGATATACTACATTCAAGACAAAATTAAACTATCAATGTTATTGTATCATTCAATCCTCATTCCATGAATCGCCTTTGAAAAACTAATATTCTTCATTTCAAAAATTCTAGATAACTCATATATCAATTCTAGGATTCATTGAATGTTATGAACTAACAGAAGCATATCATTGACATATAGAAGTAGGGCAATAAATTGACCCTCTTTAGGAACCTTCTAATAAAAATAGGTATTTGAGCTAGTTCACATAAAACACTTTTCAACCATAATTTCATTGAATTTCTGGTTTTATTCCCCTGGTTCTTGTTTCAATCAATAAGTAATAAATTTTAGCTTACACACTAATTACTTATTCTAATCAACCTCAAAATATATTGATTGATTTCTGTAAATTTCTTCCTTTAGATAATTATATTGATATTATTTCTTTACATCCATTTCTCATAAATAGATATCATCAGTATCAACCACGCAAGATATTATCTGTATGGTAGTAAATTTTACTACAAGTGAAATTATTTCAATGAAATACAATCCCTCTTTCTATTTAAATACTTTCACTTCCAGCCTAGATTTCTACCCCATACTTTTATCTACTTCTTCCTTAAACCAGAAAACTCATTTAATCTCAACTGATTTCTTCCCCCATGGTAAAATTTATATCTCTTAGATCCCATTAGAATATAATGAATCAATTTTTTTCCCATATATAACTTCCACATTCTATAATTTTTTGGTGATTCTACTTATTTCAGGCTCTCTAGCTCACCTCTATTAGTTAGAAGTGTGTTGAAAAGGTCATGACTAAATCAATGTACCAATTTTTTACTTTAAAGTTCTATCAATGAAATCTTCAATTATAATCCTTTTGATACTACATATTTTTATTCCTTTTCTTACAGACTATGAACTTATGAATCTATACTTTACACACCTTTATCCATTGGTCATTTAGGTATATCCTCTAATGTAATTTCTTATTATATACTTATGCAACATTTGAACTCATTGAAACTGGAGTTATGACAGTCCACCAATCTATATTAACTTGAGTCTGACCTATTGATTCTTTAAACTCAAATTCAGCCTCTTCCTAGTTTTGATCATTATATAATACCCTCTTAGTAAAGAGAATTTTTCATTATCTAGTGATCTATAAAAAATTATCATCCCAAATTTTATTACCAATGTTTTTTATCTCTATAACCGAAAAACATTGAGACTTGTCGATATGATTTTTCCACTCTTTTACATCAATGTGAACATATACTGGACTTTTAAGAACATTTAAATGATGATTTATTTTCTAGTTTATTAGATAAAAATTACTTAAAAATCTCTTTCCCCATTGATGCTGAAGGAATTCAGTTAACTAAGTACACGACACAATTTAGTTATTCCCTTAAAATTTTATTTATACATACTAGAGTGAAACCTCATGCTATGTGTCTTATCAATAAATGTTTTATTTATCCTTTCAACCAAACTATATTTTTTTTCTTTTCTAAGTAAATATTTGTTATTCTAATTAATTTATTTCAACTATATCATTTGAAGTCCCTTCCATTATATTCACCACCATTATCTTTCCTAAAGAATTTGTGCCTTAATCTGGTCTCCCTTTTGACCATGTATTTCCATTGAGTGAAAATAAAACACTCATGACTATTTCTCAAGGAAATATACTCACAATTTTTTATTTTTCATCATCAATAAAAGTGAAAAAAATATGGAACCTCCGTGAGAAAAAACTGGGGTTATCCCCCAACTGTCGATATAAATAATTTCTAGTCCCTATAAGTTATATTTCCTTTAGTTAAAATTAAATCAAACTATCATTTGTTTCGCATGTATATAGCACTCATAATTTCCAACATCAGTATGATCAATATTTAGTTAACACTTTTACATTAGAACCATTATATTCTTCTCACTAAGATTAATAAGTCAATTATTACATGATTGTGTACTTTTATATTTTATAGTTCCTATAATAGGCCAATACCAACACTCCTAGATCTAGTTCTAAAAGCATAGTCTTTAAATTTATGGATTTTATATTGGTAATCATGACCCAATTTTAACCATAAAAACATACAAAATCAAAACAAATATTGGATCACTTACATTCCCATGGACCTTTATGATTACAGTTTTAGAGAATTAGGAAAAACTCATTCAAAATAATACCCATGTCTTTAAGTGGTCATTTTTAGACTATACCCACATTTTTTTATTTCACAATAAATATTAAACATGTCCCATAAAATTCATTACAAATTAAACCTTTCTTGAAAAAATTATTTTAACATCATTCTTCATATAATAGGGAAGTGGAAAACAAAAGAAGGGTTAGCTCAAAAAATAAATAATTTTAAGCACAAGGATTAACAATTATATTTCATCAATTAGCATGATATGAAAAAAGGGTATGATCTCAAAAACAAAGTGAATGATCATAACATAAGAGAATATATACCCATAAAAACTTGTATAATAAATCATGACACATGGAATAAATATTTAAAAAAATAAAAAAGTAATATAAGTCAATAATCATGATCCATGTGAAAACATTCCTTGGTAAAAGTATCTATTAGAACTCATAACTAGCACTGAAAATTTTTTAAGTATCCAGAAACATTAAACATTCATTATGGAATTACATAACCATATAATTCATATATCTATTAAGATTATACTATAACTGATAAAATACAACTTATCATAGGAGTAATGTAAAATAAGGTAACTTTTTTATATCTTAGGAGTAACTTCTATCAAGTTAACTCTGTTTCAATACCCAATGCATTGAAGTGTTTTAACGGACCCACCCATCACATATTAGATAAATTCCCTTATGTATTTCAGTTCAATATAAAATACCACATTTATCAATAATTTTAAAATATCATGTTATGAAATAAAACACATGGATGCCTTTATTTCATCAAAATAGTCATAGCTTGATTTATTTGTGAAAAATAAATAGGTTTCCTAATAATCCCTTTAAAATATAATAAAAAATAAGAAAAATGATGTGAATGGTATAAAAATTTCATATCCCCATTGAAGTATAGGAATCATTAAAGTATTTTCATATAGATTTAAATAACTTTAAAATAATATTTAAAATGGTTTTTAGAAAATAGGAGAAAATACACTTTTTCTTCTGATAACTTTAAATATTAAAAATTCAAAAAATATTGAGAAATTTTTTTAATTGAAAATATATATGGAAAAATATAAATGAACCTTTAATGAAAATGATAGTTATTATGGTGGGAAAATCCATTCATTTCATAAGTGTTAAAAATAAACATTTTTTTCAAACTTTTGTAATGAGATTCAAAAGTGACCTATGCGAGCAATAGTAAAAAATTCAGTTCTAAAACCTTTTAAAATAAGTTCAAAGATCATGAAAAATAAAATTTGGACATAATTTAGGGTTAAGAAAGAACATTTTTTAAATAATATAAATAATGAGGAGAAATATATTGGACAAAAGTCTTTAAAACCATTAAAGAAATGTTTAGAAGAAAACCCATTTATGATATTTTAAAACCAAAAAAACATTCTAAAAGAAAAACATAAGAAAGAAAAAATAATAACATGAGTATAAAAATATTCATGATATTATATTTAAATATTCAATATATAAACTATATAAACCAATATAGTTGTATCAATCAAAACATCTCTCAAAGATGGATGTTTCCCTTGCAACTCGAGTAATGCTTGAATCAAAAGTACATTAAATGAAGGAACAAAACATGATTTTAAGAACCCATAATTTTACTGAAATAATATGTTAAAATCCATTTAGGGTTCATTAGTTACAATGTATAAAATAAAACATGGTTCATAATATGAATAACGTCTCAAATAATTGAAATTGAAACCACAAAAACCATTAAATATTTTATAAAATTTGAATCAATATATCATAAAAGAAATAGAATCAAAGGTACATTAAATATAATTGTAAAAGAGTTTTTTATGATATAATATCTCAATAGGTATCATAAAAACATAATAAATGGATGCTGGTGTATAATATGAAATATGTCTCAAAGAAACAATATTGAGACGAATAATCTTTAAAAAGATCGCATCACTTAAGTGGAAATTAATCATTAATTTTATTATGTATAAATTTTTTAAAAACAAATAAAACAAGTGGAAATAATAAATAATAAAATCAAATGTAATTTCACACATAATGATTTCATATTATTGTCAATGAAGTAGAAGTATGACCTAATGAATAGAAATGAGTTAAGAAACACCTTGCCACCAGTCCCAACTTGTTATTTGTGTCCTTTAACTCGTGTTTAATAAATATATATTATTTATTTATTTATTTAAGAATATATTTAAGGTTTATTAATTTATCATTAAACCATTTAATTCATTTTCTTCAATGAATTATCAGATTACTTGATCGATTAATTAAACATCATCTGTTTTGGGGACATTCAATTCATAATTACAAAATGAATTTGGAAGATTGATCATGTTTAAAGGTATCATTATTTCATAATATATAGACATAATTATCATTTTTATACATCAAATACAACTTTATAATCACACATTAAATGAATATGTGAAAAAACAATCACATCACTTCATTGAGGTAGTAGTCCACACATACACACAAGAAGCATTATAATTTGTTAACTGGTGGAATGGGTAAGAAGGTATGAAATACATTATTTTTATTGAATCATAATTATGTCATTAATATTATATATATTAATTAAATCCAGAATAATAACCATCCTTATATGGTGGGGATGAAATATTAAAACCATCACTTTGGTAGTAGTTGTGTGATATTTTATGATTCTACACTCCAAGTGAGTACATATTGGGGTATAAAAAACATCATTTATATTAGTTTTCTTGATTGTAGGATATTATTTATTCTTTTTCAAAATGAGTTTCTTTATGAGGGGTTGGTCTAGAAAAAAGTATCATTTTAGTCAATTTAGAGCCTATTTCTAGAGATGGTCAATAGCCAATCACATGGGCCAAGACTGTATATCAGTTTTTGTTTAGGTGCGCCTTCCAGGTTTTCCCCTTCCTTTTCTCAATCTGGTAATTTTGAGACTGGTAGGAAATATTTTTATTATATTCTTATTCTTGTATCTACATTTGATGTTATTTCATCATCCTAATTTTTGACACCTTTTTTTATAATTATAATTTTCAAAACCACTCCCTAATTTTATTTGGATCTACATTAAAGGGGAATACCAATTCAAATTACAGGTTATTTATGAAGCACTTCCCTCCTTCTATAAAAGTTGTTTCTGGAAAGGTCTTTTGTCTAGAATATACTATAGGGGTTCCCTCAATAAATCCCTAGATGAATCAATTATAGAGAAATGGTATAGGGATTTGATAATTATCCAGGATGAGTATATGCATGTCTCTGGTCTCACAGATTGATCAACAAACCCCCTTTGGTTATTTTTCAGACTGGGATGTGTGAAGTTGAGTTTGAGGGGCTTTAATTTTGGTTGTGGGAAAACTCCAACAAGAATAATGTTTGTAGTAATCCTTGGGTTTCTACTATAGAGTATGGGGTAGATCCAGTTTCCACTTCATAGAAGCTTAATTTTGTAAATGTGGTAGACCTCCAAGTGAGCCCATAATTGTAGGTAGTAATGTTTCTCTATGGTAATAATGGGATCCTATTGTTTCCAGATTATTTTTTATAATCTACTATCCAACATATACGGTAATAAATAATAGTCCAATGATAATAATAGATAGGTGAAATGTGAAATTTTGGATAGGATGTAGACTAATAGGGGACAATGTGAGTTGATTTCCCTCAACAAGAAACCAAAAAAGGGAAATTAAAACATATTCCATAATATGTGGCCAAAATATGATGGACTCACATTGGTCCAACTCAACTATTTTGGGACACTGGGATAAGTCATCCTAAACTCCAATAAAGAGGATGGGTGGAAATCAACATGTTCTATAAAAATATGAATCAATATCAAGGTGATGATGTAATTTATTTTATGGACACACAATCGTTTTCAGAAGATGATCCAACTCATGGGAGATAAGTTTATTTAGGAAACACTTTTTCATCTAATTGGGAACAAGATCACCCTGTGGAAAATTTTCTAATTTATACTGGAGTAAAGGGGAAAAGGTTTCTAGAAAATTTGAATATTTCTCAACCCTTTCCAATAATACTAGGAAATGAAAATACTACTCTTACCTTACCAAAACTATGTTGCCTAGAGTAATAAAAAATA
Source organism: Viscum album (assembly GCA_963277665.1). NCBI lineage: Eukaryota > Viridiplantae > Streptophyta > Magnoliopsida > Santalales > Viscaceae > Viscum > Viscum album. Next base: position 593,650,018 of record OY728134.1, on the reverse strand, counting down.
TAGAAATTCTCTAAGGAGAGGAGGAGTAGAGATTATAGGAGACCTCATCTAAAAATTTTCCCTCCGCCTCTTTCCCCTTGAAGGTGGAAGAATCATTAGAAGGACAGAAGAAGGGGTGATGCAAGAACCCCAACTCTTAATGACGTGATGATATAAGCTTTTAGTAAATTCAGAATGGATAATAAAGAAGAAATCAAAATGGAATGTTTTAGGGTGACAACATGAATACAAAGGGGTGGGACTATCATTATTAGGTTTGATATCAAGATAATATCAAAATATAATAGATATCACAACACACCTCAAAACCTTTTTCCATTTTCTTCTATATTGGTCCTCCACTTGATATAGATTCATTTCTAGAGTAAAACAGTTTTATTTCTATCAAGTTAGAGAGATACATCACCACACACCCTAATATTGATATCAATAACTTATCTTGATTGTACTAGGATGACATGATTAGGAAGCCAATGTAGTGATGGATGGTTGTATGTTAGCTTATAGTTGTCTACTTTTATAGTGTTTTTAGAATATTGTGAGGTTTACCACTTTTACCCTTAAAAGTTGTATTTTTTTAAAAATAAAATGATGAGGATTATGAGGCAATCCACATATATGCATGAGCGATGTTTTCATTTCCCACGGGATGAAAATGTAGATTAAATAGGATTAAACCAAAATCATAATAACATTTTAGTAAATTTGGTATACTAATTTTATCATTTCATAATTGCTAAAGAATATTTTGAGTATACTGAAGAATACATAAGCTTTAAATAGGCTAGTTCAGACTTATACATTGTACTCTAATAACCTCTTTTTATTAGACATTAATAATTCTAGATTTAGTATTTTGGTGAAAGACAGACCTCTAGGTCATGGAGAGGTATGTTTGGGAGAAATGTTTATAGGTATTTTCTCAACTTTAATGTTCAAAATGTGTGAGGATGAGTGGATAGGAGGTTCACTTTTATATGTTAGGGGAGGGGTTCCCTTGGAATTACTTAGAGTAATAAATTAATATAAATTAATTTTCATGTTCAATTAGAACCAAATTATCCTATATAGAATCTAGTATGTGAATGGATTCCAATACTCTCATTTAATAAAATTTGAATGAGTTTAGGTTATATTTTCACCCATATCTCTTAGTTCTAACCCCCGTTATCCCTTTTTATATTTATCACGATATATTTTTTTACCCTGTAGGAGTGAATTAAGTTATTATAATAATAAAAGTGGTTCACTATTATACAATGAATTATATTATGGATCTTATACCATTAATATTTACAAATGAGATAATTTAATGAATATTAAACCCTTAAATAAATATTATTTAACATAATATACCATTAAAGTTATTTTTTAGACTATTCACATAGTTAGACTTTAATAACATAAATATTGTAAATTAATATAAATATAAACTTATAAAATAAAGATAATAAGTTATATTTATCTACAAAATTAGTGGAATACAATAATTCACTGAAATTTTATTAATTTGTATGAATTGTAAAAATAATTTACTTGATTTTTTCAATTACTTGAAAAAGAACTATGTCAGGTTATATAATCACTTAATGTAATAATTCCATCACAAAAAATAAAAAAACCTACCATGATAAGAAAATAATTTATATTTTAAATAAAATTTTATAACAAAAAATATATTTTTTGATCCATGTGAAAAAAAACATTAGAGATATTAAAACAAATAGAGTGACATTTTGTTTTTATTCTTTCCATAAAATCATATTCAGGTCATTATAAATGAAATGTGGTAAGAAATTGCCACATTTTAGAAACTTAGATGGTTATTGTTAAAAAATATCTAATAAATTAAATTAAAATGTTAAGGATAATTTTAGGCCTTATCTCATATCATTAACCATGTTTTATGCATTTTACATTTATTGAGGTGGAAAAAATTAACTATAGTTACGATTCATGATGAAAAAAATTAAATGAGAATTACTTACCAAATTTTAGCATCCTGATTATAAATATAAAATCCATTTTCACATTAATTTACTATGAGTTCCAAAAATCCAATTTAACATAAATGCGTAAAATTCAATGAAAATAGTTGTTAGAGAAATGCATTTTTAATCCTAAAAATGAACTTACACAAAAATAAAGCATAATGATGATTCTTAGGTAATTAATTACATTATTTATTAATAAAAGAGACTTCTGATAATTTATTATCAAATTCCAGGTATAATTGTACTTTTCAAGGAAAATAATTGACCATTTTACAAAAGAAATCAGTAGTTTTCACTATTCATTGAAAAATCAATCATTTCTAGAAAAATACCCAAACTTTCACCCTAATAAATGTGTTATATTATGATTTCAAAAATTATATCCCTTTATCCTGTAAAATTTATAAAATTAGAAAAAAATAGTTATAATATTCCCTCACAAAAATCAATAAAAACCATTTTCAAAGAAATTTTTTTTGAAACATAAAATGACTTTACTAAAAATTGAGTAATTATTTATTACAAATTAATATATACATTTGAATTATATAAAAACACTATAAATTTTTTTATATAATATTTTTATTTGTATTTATACCACCAATTTAATGGCTAGGTTATAGTAGTCACATTTAAATTTTTTAATATTTTAATAGAATATCAAAAATATCGTAAAGATAGATATTGAATGTAATGAAATCTATCAAGAATATAATATTTTTAAACAAAAATTTTTGGGAGTTACATTGTACCCCCTTAATTTAATTTAATCCTTGCAATTTCATATTGAGCTTGCTAATAAAGGGTTCAAAATTTAAAAATAATTTTGTTGAAATTCATATCATAAAAAATATAAATAAAAACCATTTTAAAAAGTGGGAAATAGAAATATAAAGATCATCTAGAATATCACATCACTAGGTTTCTAAATAGGATGAAATTAGTGTGAAGAAAAAATATGGAAATAGAAGAAAAATATAATTTCTAAAAATTTATAGAGAGTGACGAAGAACATTAATCATGATAAAGTCAGTGACCAAAAAACCATAAATGAAAGTGGTTTCAAAAAGTCCATTAATTCATTATAATTTAAAATAATTGGCTGAAATTTTCATTTGAAAATAATTTTCCCAGATTTGAGGAATTTGTTTTCTTTCTAGACTAAGAATATAAGCAAATATACTTACTTGATTTTCTTCAAATATATAAATGAAATTTCATCCTTTAGTAGTGTGTTTTAATTAGTTTACACCTTTATCTCATATTTTAGTCTAAATAATAATTTTGAATATTTTATGTCTGATGCACTATAATAAATTTTTGATTGTCCTTGTGTTATATTAATGGATGAAAAGATTTTCTTCCTGACTTAGCTAAACATAAAATGGTTAGCATCAGGTAAGATAATACCCAAAATGAATAAAAATTCATATAAATAAATAATAGATTAATCTCTAAAATTTCAACAATAATACTCAATGTTCAAAGTATATCATTACACAGATAATTAACACTATATCCCAAATATTATTAATAATCAAAACATTAAAGAATGATTTGACCTCAATGTATTTCACATAACATTCAGCTTAAATCCATGAAAATGATATAGTATTCTTCCAAAATAATCATCCATGTTAATCATAAGGGTTTTATATACCTAATAACACAAAAAATATCTACAAAAATATAATTAATATCCTTAAAATATCATCACTTAAAACCTCAAAAGGGGTGTTTATGATTTTGAACTCATAATTAGCCTTAAAATTATAAACCCATGATACTATCCATAACTATTAACTTAAACTCATGTGAAAATATCATATTCTATAAATTTATATAAAAATTTCCTCTGATACTAATTATTACAGCCACAAAACCACACCCTTATATCTAGTGAGAAAAACATAGTCTTTACCTTAATGGATTTGATACCAATAAATGTCATCCAATTTTATCCATCCATAATAAACATAATCAGATAGAAAATTTTCGATCACCTATATACTTAAGTAACTTCTATGTTTAGAGTTTTATACAATCAGAAAAAGCACTTTCATAACAATGCATAGGTCTTCAAGTGATCTTTTTTTAGTATAACCATATTTTCTTATTTCACATAAAGTATTTAACATCTAACATAAAATTATTCACACATAAAACATTTTAATTCATATAAAATCATTCTTAATAACCAAGGGAAATGGAAAACATAATAAGGGTGATATAAAACACTCTGTATGGGTAAACATAAGCCTTAATAATTGAATGTCATCAGTGAGCATAAGATGAGAATAAGGGTATGATGACATAATCAAGGTGCATGAGAATAACATAAGTGGATTCCTGACCATAATAGGTTGGATCATACATCATTGGACATATCATAAATCATTAATATAATACAATAGTCATATAATTCAACATAAATTCACCTTGTAAAAATAATCCTTGAGAAAGGTATACATTAGAACTCATATCCCGAACTGAAAAATAGTATAAGTGTCTTGGAACATAAAACATTCATTATTGAATTACCAAAAATAATAATTTCTACATCCAATAAGAGTAACCTATAATAGGTAAACATCATAATCTATTAGGAGTAACAAATAATTAGTTAACTTTATAATCTATTAAGAGTATCTTATAATTAGTTAACTTCATTATCTATTAATAGTAAATTACATGGAGTTAATTTCATCACATTACCCAATGTATTGGAGATCTCTTATGGACCCACACATCACATATTAAACCAATTCCCTTAAGGATTTGGAATCACCCCCAAATCCTACATTCATCAATAACTTTCAAGAATTAAATTATCAAAACAAAATTTATGGATGCTTTGATTTTATCAAAAAACATTCATTTCTTGATATACCCATGAAAATGAAATGGGTTTCATAAATATCACTTTAAAATATCATCATAGACAATTTAGATAAAGGAATAAAATGGTATCAAAAGAGCATATCCTCGATTAATCACATTAATCATTAATGTATGTTTCCATATATGAAAATACCACTAAAATATCATTTGACTCATTTCATGTAAAATATGGTAAAATATTATTTTCTTTTGATACCATTAAAAACTATGAACTAAAAAAGATTTGAGAAAAACAATTATTGAAAAAAACTTTTGAAACTGGAAAAGGAAGTTTAAAATCAAATAATAGTTGCGTCGGTTGGAAAATCCATTCTTTTCATAAGTGTTAAAAATAAACATACATTTAAAAATTTTATAAAGATCATCAAAATTGACCAATGTGGAAAACCAAAAGAAATTTAATATTTAAAATTTTAAAACAAGGAAAAAGTTCATGTAAGATAATTTTAGTAAATAATTTATGTTTAAAAAATAAATTATTTTAAATAATAAAATGAATAAGGAGGAATATTTTAGATAAAAATATTTGGAATATTTACAGAAATATTTTTAAAGAAAACAAATTTTCATCCTTTAAAAACCAAAAACCATTTGAAATGAATAACACAAGAAGGAACATAAAATATAATGAGTATAAAAGTTTTCATGATATTATATTCCACTTACCATTATATACACTATATAAATTAATATAGGTGCATCAATCTAACATGTCTAAAAATGATGTTTGAGATAAGAAATCCTTTCAAATCGTGTAATTATTGAATAAAAAATATAATGATTGAAGTAACAAAAATGGTTATATAAAACCCATAATTTTCATTTAATACTATGTTAAAACTCATTCATGTGGTATTAATTACATCATATAAAATAAAATGTGGTGCATAACATGAATTATCTCTCAAAGAATTGAAATTGAAACCATGAAAACCCTTGAAAATTTTATAAAATTTGATTAAATATATCATGAAATAAAGAAATTAAAGAAATTTAAATATCATGATAAAATATTAATTCATGATACAATATCTAAATAGATAGTATATACACCCTATAAAATTAATGTGGTTCTTAATACAAAATATGTCTCAAAAAATAATATAGAGATGAATAATCCTTTCAGAGATCATATCACTGATGTGAGAACTAATAATTAAGGTTATTATGTGAAGGAAATGTAAAACAATGTAAATAAATTTTAAATAATACATAAAATAATAATAGGTAATTTCAAACATAATAATTACATAATATATTCTATGAAGTAGAGGTATAACCCAATGAATGGAAATTTAGTTAAGAAACCCCTTACCTCAAGTCCCAACTTGTTATTTATGACCATTAACTCCTATATAATAGACATATAATAGTTATTTTATTTTTTAATAACCTTTGAGACTTTTATTACATTATCATTAAATGATTTATTTTATTTATTTAAATGGTATATTTAATTACGTAATTGGTTAAGTTTATACCGAGTGTTTTGAGGACACTCGGTTCATAATTGAAATTTTACTTTTTTTGGTTGATTATGGTAAAATGGGTCATTGTCCCATAATATATATATATATATATATATTAATAAGTATAAAATAATTATCATTTTTATACATCAAATACACTTTTATAATCCCAAATTAAATACATACATAAAAATAAATCACATATTTCATGGAGGTGGTATTTCGCATGTTCACAAGAGCATAGTTATCATTTTTTAATATGTTGAAAGGTTAAAGAGTTAATAAATATAATATATTTCAATAATAATTATTTCATGAATATAATATGTACTAATTAAATCCATCATAATAACCATCCTTATGAGGTGGTGATGAAAAATGAAACACATTGCTTTGTGGAGGTGGTATTCGACATGTATGTATAGAGAAGTGTTTTCATTCCCCATAGGATGTAAAAGGAGATGAAACAAGGTTAAAACATAATAATAATAACATTTATTTATATTTAATATACTTGTGTTATCATTTCATCAAGTTAAATAATTATTTAATGATATATAAGAATTAATAAACTTGAAATAGTCCGGTTATGACTTATACCTTTTTCCTTAGATAACCACTTTGGATTACACCTGAAGCCTTATAGTTTTTGACATTTGGTTATACAAGGACATGTAAGACGTGGTATGGGATGTTGGTGAGATATTTTAGAATATATTTTCAAAACTATAATGCTCAAAAGGTGTGTAGAATAGATGATAAGAGGTGACCTTTTATCAGTGAGGGGAGGGGCACCGTTGGAATAACCTAAAGTATTAAATTAATAATAATCAATTTTCATGTTAAAGTGGAAAAAATAAAATTATATAAAATATAGGAATATTATGAGCCTAAATTATCTCATAAAATAAAATTGTACAATTTTAGGTGATATTTTCACCTTTATATCTTTAGTTCTACCCTTTATCGCTCTGGACGATTACCATTACACCAATGTTTTTTACTCTATATGAGTCAAAAAGGTTATAATAAAAATAAAAGTTGAGCATAAGTGGAAATTGGTTGATATTATATCCATATCCTATTCTATTTTCCATATATAATATATTTTTGGATTTTAAATCATTAAATAGAATATTATTTAACATAATATACCACTAAAGTCATTTATAGGACTATTCACATAGTTAAAATATAATAATATACAGATGGTAATATAATTAGAATATAAACTTTAAAAACATAAATAATATTTTATATTTATCTAAAAATTATTTTCACACAACTTTTAATATTTTTTTAAAAACATTTACTTTATTTCTCTATTACTTGAACAAGCACTTTTTCGGGATTCGTAAAAAATGAAGTAATTATTTCATTACTAGAAATTAAAAATAAATTAACCAGATAATAAAATTCAGTAGTATTTAAAATAAAAATTTATAACATAACATATCCTCTATTTCTCCCTATGAAAAAATATTAGAGTTATTAAAACAAAGAGAGTGACATTTTGTTTTTATTCTTTACTTAAAATCATATTAAGTTCATTATCAAAGGAATGTTGAAATAAAATGGAAAATTTTAGAAACATGGATATTTATGGAATAAATCACTTAAAAAATAAAATAAATATATGTTTTAGGGATATTTGTAGGCCTTGTATCATACTTTTAACATTATTTTACCTGATTAACCCTTATCAAGGTGATAAATATTTTCTATGATAATTACTCATATTAGAAAAATAAAAGGGAATTGTAGAAAAAAATCGAATGTACTAACTAAAAATATTGAATACAATTTTTAATATTCAATTTCTAAAAGTGGCATAAATTAATTTGAATTTTAATGTGTAATACAAAATGGAAAATAGTTTTTAGACAAATGTATTTTTAAGTACAAAAATAATCTTATAACAAAATCATGAATAATTTTTAATACTATGTAAATCACCAAATTATTTATAAATAATGGATTTATATGTTATTTTATGATAAAATTTATTTCATAATGGTACTTTTAAATGAAAATAAAGAACAGTTTTACGAAAATCAGTATTTTTTCACTATTCACTGAAAAATCCTACTTTTAAAAAAAATCCCCAAACATTCACCCAAAGATAATTTTGATATTATCAGTTCAGAAAAAATATATCTTATATCAAATAATATTTATAAAAAAGTATAAATTAATTACTATTTTCACTAATATAAATCAATAAAATCATTTTTAAAGAAATCATATTTTTAAAGTATAAGGTGGGTTTACTGAAAATTGAGTACTTATTTATTATTAACTAAGTAATAAATTTTAATTACATAAAACTATTATAAATATTTTAAATACTTTATTTACTCCAACTCATACCTTTAATTTAACAGTTAGGTTACAATGGTCACATTAGAATTTTTAATATTTTTATAGAATATCGTAATTCGTTTAAAACTCATTGTTGCAAGATAAATAAGATATAGAGCACAATGATTTTCTATACTAAATTTTCATGGTGTTATATTATACACCAATATAGAAATTATGACCATGTAAATTTATCTTGATCTTTGTAATCAGGGGTTTAACATTTGAAAATTCCATTTTTTAAACCCATAACATCAAAAGTGTTAATAAAACTTTCTTTTGAAAAGAGGGAAAGTGAAATATAAAGTTAAACTAGAATAACACATTACTAGGTTTCCAAATACAAGAAAAATAGTGTGAAGTGAAAATATGGACATAGAGGAAAAAATTAATATACAAGAAATGATAAAGAGTGATGTAGAACATTAGGCATGAGAAATTCAATGATCACAAAACCATGAAACAAAGTGGTGTGAAAAAGACCATCAATTCATTTGAAATAACTATAATAGGATATCATTTTTTAAATATTTTTTTCCTGGTTGAGTAATTATTTTACCATAACTACTAATAATGTAATGAAATATACATACTTGATTTTCTTAAAATCCAAAAACACAATTTCATCCTTTGCTTGCATGTTTCAATCAGTTTCACATTTATCACATCCTTTAATCCAAATGAAGATTATGGATATTTATTGTATGAATAAATATAATCAAATTTTGATTTACCATGAGGTTTATAAAAATATAAAAATATTTTATTCCTGAATTTAATAAAACCAAAAAAATAGCACAAGGTAATATAATTCTCAAAATGAATAAACATTTATATAAGGAAATAATATATTAATCTCCAAAATTCATCAATAATACCCAATGTTAAAATTAAATAATTCCATCAATAATTAACCTTTTATATCATATTACCTTAATAAACTCAACATTAAAGAATATTTTGACCTTAAAGTTTTTCTTTTACTTTTCAGATTTCACCCCCAAAATTGAAATAGTGTTCTTATGAAATAATCCTTCAGGTTAAACATAAGGGTTAAATATAACTTAAAAAAATAAAAATTATACAAAAATATCATTAATCACTTTAAAATATCATCACTTAAAACCTCAAAAGGGGTTTTTATTCCTTTAATCTTATGATCAACCTTAAATTGTTTAACCCATTATCATATCATTAACTTTTAAGTTAACCTCACATTAAAAATATTAATCTCTATAGTTATCTAAGCATTTTCTATAAAAAAAATATAACATCCCCAATCCTTCACTACCAAATTCGGTGCTAAACATATGGTCTTTAATACTAATAAACATTACCCAATTTTATCTTTCTAAAACATACAATATCACATAGAAAATATTGAATCACTTTCATACCTATGTAGATTTTAGGCTAATAGTTTTAAGGAATTAAGTTAAAATATTTTACAATAATACCCATGTCTTAAATTGATCATTTTTCGATTATACCAAGATTTGATAATTTCAAATTAAGTCTTCAACATCTCCCATAAAATTATTCAAACATGAAACCTTTATAGAATTAATTCTTTTAACATCGTATTTCATAATTTGGGGAAACCGAAAATATATGAAGTTTGATCTAAAACACTCAATAAAGGTAAAACTAAGCATTGATAATTGAATTCCATTAGCGAGCATAAGATGAGAATAAGTGTATTATGAAATATTCAAAGTTCTTTAGAATAAAATAATAGAATTCATAGACATAAAAACATGGATAATAAATAATGGGAGATGTCATAATGATTTAACATATGGTAAGAGGCATATAATAAAACAATCATCATCCTTGTGAAAATAATTCTATGGAAAAGGATCCGTTAAAACCCATAATAAGAACTGAAAAACAATATATGTAACATGGAACATCAAAAATTCGTTACAGAATATTCTAACTTGATAATTCCTATATCAATTGGGAGTAACTTGTAATCAATAAACTCCATCATCTCTTAGTAGTAACTTATAATCAGTTAACTCCATAATCTCATAGAAGTTATATCTATATAGTTAACTTTGTCTCACTACCCAATCAATTAGAGGGATACAATTAACCACCCATCACATATCATAAAAATAACCATAAGTATTTAGGTTCAATATGCAGTCCCTCTTTCAACAATAATTTCCAAGTACAGTGACATGAAATTAAACACATATATGCCTTTATTTCATTAAAAATTTCATATCTTGATTTACTCGGGAAAAAGAAACAAATATCTTGACAATATCTTTGAAACATCATTATAAAATATCCAAATAAATTAATGTAATGTTATTACAAAATAATATCCATATTATATCATATTAACCATTAAAATATGTTTACATAGATGAAAAAAAATTTATAATAAAATTTAAATTGATTCATGGAAAATAGAATAAAATTACCTTTCCTTTCGATACATTTAAAAACTAAAAATTCAAAAGATATTGGGAACAAGATTTTATTTAAAAATTACTATAAAAACTTGTAAAGGATGAATAAAATCAAAAAATATTAATTATGCTCGGAAAATTCATTCATGTTGTAAGTTTTAAAAATAAAAAATCTTTTCAAATTTTAGTAAAGAGATTCAAAAGTGACATGTGTGGAAAATTGTAAGAAGTTTCATTTTAAAACCTTTAAAAATAAGTTTAAAGATCCTGTAAAATAAATTTATAAAATCACATATCTTCAAAAAACAATTTAAAAAATATATATTGAAAAATTAAGAAGATTTTGGCTGAAATTATTTAAAAATTTGAAGAAATATTTCTAAATAGAAAATATGTATGAGCTTTGAAAACCAAAAACCATTTTAAAGAGAGAACATAAGAAGGAAAATAGAATACCATTCATATAAAAAGATTCTTCATATTATATTTAAAGATTAATTACATACACCATATAACTTAATATAGGTGCATCAATCAAAACAAGTCTCAAAGAAGTAAGTTTGAAATTAAACACCCTTGTAACTTAAGTAATTATTGAATAAAAATTCCATTGAATGAAGGAATATAACATGATTGTATAAAACCCATTATTTCCATGAAATGATATGTCAAAAAATTCATGGGGTATTAATTTCACCATTTAAAAAAACATGGTGAATAATATTAATTAATTATGACATATTTATCATTTTTAAATATAAAATAAAATTTTATAATCACTTAGGAAGGAGGACATGAAAAACGAAACTCATCACTTAATGAGGTGGTATTTCTCATGTCGGAATGCATGACATTATAATTTTTAACAGGTGAAAGGGAAAAGGCGATAGGTAATATCATATTTTTCTAGAATAATAATTATGTCATGAATGTCATTTATATTAATAAAATCCATCATAATGACCATCCTTAAGAGTTGGTGATGAAAAAATCACATTGCATCATGGAGGTGGTAATCAACACATATGTACAAGCAATGTTTTCTATCCACATAGGATGTAAAAGAATTTGATAAAGGGATAAACCAAATAATAACAACATTTAGATATATGGAATATACTAGTGTTATCATTTCATTAGTGTTAAATAATATTTTAAATATTTAGAAGAAGAAATAAACTTGATATGGGTTGGTTAGGATTTATAACTTATCCTCAGATAACCTCTTTGGATTAAACCTTAAGACTTATATTTTTGGTCTTTTGGTGAGACCATGAACTCTATAACATAGAGAGGGATGTTAGGGAGTTATTTTGTCATTGATTGGATGAACTAGAATGATAAAAACGTGTGAAGAAAATAAGATAGTATGTGACCTTTATAATTGATGGGAGGGGCACCGTTGGAATTACATAAAGTATTAAATTGATGAAAATTAATTTTCAAGTTGATGAGGCACACAATTTAAAAATTTAAAATATATGATGAGTTTGAATATAGATCATGTTATATAGTAAAATTATGAAAATTTTAGGTTATTTTTTCACTCTTATCTATTTATATTTTACCTCCAATTATCACTTTTGACTATTACAATGATATCAATGTTTTTTACTCTATTGGTTACAAGAAATCCACTATAAATGGGAAAGTGACTCATAAGTTGATAGTGTTTAATATTATCAAACATATCCCATTCTCATTTACAAATATATGATATTTATGAATTTTAAATCATTAAATAAAATATTATTTAACATAATATGCCATTAAAGTAATTTTCTGGACTATTTATACAGTTAGACTTTAATGGTAGCAAGATAGTAATGGAATTAGAATATAAAATTTTAACACATCACTAAAATTTTATATTTTTATATGAAATATTTTAAAATAATAATTTATTCAAATTTTAATGATTTTATTTATTTTTAAAAATCATTTACTATATTTTTCTATTACTTGAACAAGAATTGTGTCAGGTTATATAAGGGATCATGGTAATTATTCCATCAATAAAATTTAAAATTAAATTATTATGATAAAAATTCAATAATATTTCAAATGAAAATTCAAAATAAAATATAACCTCTTTTTATCCCTATTATATAATATTATATATATTAAAACAAGTAGAGTGACATTTTTTTTTATTTTTTACTCAAAATCGTATTATGGTCATTATCAATGGTAAGTGGAAAGAAATTTCCATATTTTTTAACCTTGGATTTTTATAGTTAAAAAACTTATCAAATAAAATAAATATTGGTGTTAGGGATATTTTCAAGCCATATATCATATTTTTTACCATGTTTTACCCATTTTACCCATACCGAGCTGACAAATATTTACTACGATTACTATTCATAATGATAAAAAACAAAAGGGACATGATTACCAATTTTAATTATCCTAACTAAAAATATAGAATATTTTTTTCATTATTCAATTTCCATAAATGATAGAAATAAATTTTTTATAAGATCCCATATTTTCCAAGTATGCCCCACTAAGTGTTTGATTAAACCTCTATAAGTTCAGTTGTTTTCATTTAAAACTTTATTTTCTAGACTTTTACTCTACTGGGTAGGTGTTGTAGAGTTTTTTAGAGGTAAAAGTTGAGAGGGGAGATGGATTCTTGCTTAAAGAAACAATTCACCCCATTAATTGTAAATTCACAATGTGAATAGTTCAATTCATACTTTATGAAATGTGTCCAAGCCCTGAATGACTCTAGAATACTTGATGAATTGAAATCTCATGACATGAGAATGGTTACCAGTGTGAAATTGGTTTTATGTGCTTATTAATCAAGGCATTTTTTCTCGGTGTATGTGGGAATTGATAAATTCACAATATGAACCCCCTATTCACATCATGAATGTAGTTCTCCTAGCACTCCTTTTAAATTTTACATTCCCAACATTTCTTATATCATCCACCCCTTCTCTCAAATTTCACACCTTCTATTGATAACCACTGATAATCCTCTTTGAACTAGAAGTAAGAACCCATTGTATCTTATAGTTATGAACCTAGATATCAAATAACTCTTGGTCCTCATTGAAGGGATGGATATAGGAACATTTTATACTTTTGATGTTGAGAAATCATCATCCTCTTCTCTGATTTTGAGGTAGGTAGTCTAAGTCATTTTTCTAAGGATTTTATTGGATTCCCTTATTGTATGTAAAACACTAAAAACCATGTTATGGCATTGTGTGCATGACCAAAACTAGATGTTAACAAACTATTTCTAATAATTCATTTACCTAGACCCCCCATAGATCCCATTAGGTTTGTCTTTACAGAGACCGACCTTACGACCACCTGATTCATGGGCATTCCTTTGAAATTGTAAAAAATCTATATTTTTGGAATGTGTATTAGATTAACATGGAATTGGAATAGAATGGTAATTTTGATAATTTATTTGATGAAGTAACATTTGGATTTAATGTTGCTATTTTGGAATGTTTATATCATCAGCATAATAAGATGATAAAGTATGAACATAACAATGGGAGAAAGATAATTGGGCTTATCTATCATGTGAAATTATTTTATTATAATTATTTTTTATCATTAGTAAGATGTAAAAATTATTAAATTATTGATAAATGGTAATGGGATGTTTAATCTATACAATATGTGATAAAATTTTTGATCAGGTTGTAATTTTTATAAGTCTCTTCCAGATTTTTTTTCAATTCTTATAATTATCTTCCAAGTCATGTTGTACTTATTGTAGGGATTTTTAAATTCATGTTGTAATTCTTATATAACTCTACCCAGTATTTTTTAAATTCTTATAGGGCTCTACTTAGTTATGATATAATTCTTATAAGGATCCACTTGGTCATGTTTTAATGCTTATAGGACTCTTAATATTCATGATACAATGATTATAGGGCTTTTATCATTCATGTTGTTATAATTATTGTGAACATAAACAGTCGTGATATAATTCTTATAGGGAGGGAGGCCCCCAGCCAGATGAGTTCTGGATCAATATAGTCCATAATATCTTATACAACCTTGAGACAACTTTATATAAGAGGGTAAATATTTTTGCGTACATGTTGGGAGGACCATCCAATAATTATTAGGACATTATGGAGAAAGTTGGGTAGTAAGAAGACCTAACCTGAAATAAATTTGAGGTGAAATTCCTAAGCCACTTCTATCCCGACGTGTTGAGGTATGAGAGGTTTGGAAATTTTATACCCCAATCTCAAGGTATCATGTTAGTTATAGATTATATCATACACTTCACTGGCCAATAGTTATTTTATCTATCCTTGGGTGCCAATGATATCACTAAGGTTAAGTGTTTCCATGATGAGATTCACTATGGGATAAATTCATAGGTGGATTTTTTTTCAGAGAAACTTCATGGATATGATGAATGAGGCTATCATCATAGAAGTAAACCTAAGGGATGACCTATGTTATGGCCAGGCAGTTACAACATAGTGATCAATGAGTTCTTCTTGTGGGAGTAAGAAGCACTGCTACGATAGTTAGCATCAGGTTAGTAGTGGGAGGAGTGGTCAGAGAAATGGGAATCCATCTTACGAACAAATACTATCGTAATCATTTCAGTGTGGTATGATTGTCAAAAATTTCCCACAATTTACTTACTCTGTTGTGGAGTGTCACTCTTATGGTAGGATGGGTTATATATAGTGGCTTTTTAGGGGAAAGTATGAGTAGAATAGTGGAAGGGGATTATGGATGGCACTAGAGTACGGGTAGGACTCATATAACCCTCCATATACCAGTATATAGAGTTCCAATGATTTCTCATATTGTGCTAATGGGATTGTTAACATGTAATAGAATTAAAAATGATAACTAGATGGATTTTAAATGGGGATTTAAACTAGACCCTAAGGCATAGGGGTGAGTATGTTGGATTATATAAAATCTACTCTGGTCATCCTTGAGGTAGGAACATCTACCATTAAAGGCATAATTCTTGTATCATCTATCATTTCCTATATTTGTTTTGTACAGGATAATCTCATTCCTTTTTATCTCCTCAATTTTCAAATGTTTATTGGTTGGTTTTGGAGATCTTGGATGGCAATATGACCATCTACATGTCGTTTGGGGTACGAGTATAGGGTATCAGACATTACAAGGAGTTTTCCCTTGAAATCCATGGCCATCGTTTCCTTTGGGATTTGTTTGTTTTAGGAATTGTAGTATTTTATTTGATTCTAGGTATGTATTTTATTGTTCTGTACTAGTATCATATCAACTTCTATCACTAGATATTTAATTTTATATCTCCAAAAGGGGGCATATTTTTTCTCTAGGTAGAATGGGATCTTAAGGATGATAATGCAAGACCAATTATATATAGATTTGATTGTCTCATGGATAAAATAGTAATACATTTTCTAAATGATGTTGGGATGAAATAGGGTATTATTTATCTAGTGGTAGACTATTTTCAAATTTTTTTCCAAAAGAGTTCTTCAGCTTACCACCCAAGAAGGATATCATGTTTATGATCAAGTTGGTGCTAGGAGATGAGAAAGTTTATATCCCACCTTATATTATGGAACCAATGGTGCTTCAAGAGTTGAAAGTGAAATTAGAATGTCTTAAAGAAAAGGGATTCATATAACCTAACACTTCCCCATGGGTTTTTCCAATGTTATTTTCTAAGATGGATGATAGTAATTTTTACTTATGTGTGTATTATTGAAGGCTAAACCAAAATATTGTCAAGAATTATTATCCCCTTCCATGCAGCAATGATCTCTTCAATTAGTTGATAGATTGTAGGATCTTATCCAAGATTGACTTGAGGTTAGGGTACCATAAGTTAAGGGTGAAATAATATGATATACCCAAAACTAATTTTATGAGAAGGTGTGACTTGAATAAATTCATAGTGATACCCTTATATCCGATGAACGCAATAATAGTATTCATGTCCTTGATAAAATAAATATTTTATCTATTTATGGAACAGTTTGAAGAGGGTTTATTTCCATAAATTTTGGTGTAATCCTAGTCTACATACGATCATGACCAATATCTTATCATCATCCTGGGTACGCAAAGAAATCATTGGATTTATATTGATGTATCAAAATAAAATTTCTAGATTGATAAACTGAACTTCCTAGGTCATGTTATCATACAGGCTGGAGTGTCGTAGGCCTAGATAAGGTTGAAAACATGGTATCTTGGGAATAACCTAATATTTTTTTGTAATTTTGATCTTTCTGGGTCTATCATACTATTATTGGTGATTTTTCTAGTACGCATCCCATATAGAAGCATTTATATATAAGATGGCCAAGAAAGTGGTGAAGTTTATTAGGCCAGATTCTTGTGAGAGGGACTTCCGAGAACTAAAGAGTATGATGAACTTAGCACCAATCCTCACCTTACTTTTTCTAAGATAGAACTATGTTTTGTACTATGACACATCAAGAGTCAAACATATAGTTGTTTTTATACAAGAGGATCAACTGATTGCTTATGGCTCTAGATAGTTGAAACCACATGAGAGGAACTAGTCTACTCATGATCTGAATTAAGATACATTGGTATATGCACCAAGGTTATAGAGACATTATTTGTTTGTTGAAAGGTTTTTAGTGTACACAAACCACATGATCCTCAATTACATATTTTCTTAGTTATACTAAAACCTTTAAGAGAATGTGGGTTTATTATTTTTATTATTTCGACTTCAAGATGGAATACACTCTTATAAAGGGAAACTTAATTATCGTCGATTTAATCCAAAATACATCAATAAAGAAAGAATTTGATTATTACGACTAGTGGAATCTAATGAAACGCTCTGCAGACATGAATCTATACATTCATGAGTCTCATGACTGAGGGAACCTAACCTCAAAAACTATTACACCCATGATCCTATACCAGATAAATAGAGATAATATCGTTATACTATAGGGATTAGCTCTGAGGTAAAACTCATATGGTGGGTATCCACCATCGATATAGTCTCTTGGTAGTGGTGATGTTATTATTATTAGTGGGTAATGTAATGCCCAAACCCCTCTAAACTAGAGGCAGTATATTACTTGTTATATTGGAATGGTTAGAAGGAATGAAAAGCCTAAAGTAACGATCAGTTTAGTAGTCTTGAAGAAACTAGATTCATAGATGTAACTAAAATTAAATTGGAAAAGGTTACAAAATACAATACATAACAAAAATGAAAAATCGCATCCACAAAACTCAATAAATAGTCTCCCCTTCATAACCTGTTGAAGGTAAAAAAATGAAAGGGATGAGCTAAAATGATTATTAAGGGTTACAAATTTAGGAAAAATTAATCAATAAAATATAAAATCATAAACAATTTGACATATCAATATGTCAAGGTGAATAAATGAAAAACTCATTCCATTAATAAACTAATAATAAAACTGCATCCAAAGATATTTTCATAGTAAAAAACTCATGGATAGCAATAAATTATAATGAATAAAGAGAATTATTGATCATTGGACAACATGTATCTAGAAAATGATATCATAATACCGTTAAAACGATTTAGTTCTATGGGTAGAAACCTGTCAGATTTTTGGAAACAAACTAGTAGGGTTTTTCTCCAACTGATTTTTCTAATGAAACTGTTCGATGCATCGAGGGGCTATAGCAGGCCCCCCCGCCACTACAAGTCCAATTAATTATTTATAAATATATTTATTAAAAGTACAATCTTCCTTCTCAATATCCTTATAGATTAGAGAATACATATTCATCAATATTTCCATAGTTAAAATAACTTTCCAAATAAACACCGTATGTAAAATGGTATAAAGTTTAGACAATAAACATATCCATTATATAGGAATATTTATATTTAATTTAAATATAATTTCAAATTAAAATTGATCTCAAATGGGTAGTAGGTACACCATATAAGGACTATTAGGTGCACAGTACAAAGTTAGTCACAACAAAATAGAAGTTGGGACAAAGTCCCTTACCACAATGTAATTGGTCGAATCATATAACCAGAACGTAATAACCATAAAATGAGTCATTGAATACCATGATTATAAATATAATAATTTTATTATATATCAAATGGCAGTGCACATATACCACATACAAGAAATAATTTGCGAACAATGGAAATCTCACAGAAATGAATGTGTGATGAGAAACCCCTTACCTTATGCTCAAGTGTGTTATTAGTTTATTTTAATGACCTGAATAATAAAATTTAGCTTCTTTAATTAATAATTCCAGAACCGCTTATACATTTAATTGATTTAGTATAACCTTATTAGGTTCATTCATGGCCCTTTTAAGGGTTTAAGAGGTTCAATTTTATTGTTTTGGAAGCATTTTCTTTCTTGGTTTTCATGATCTGTTTACTTGTATTCATGTATGGAAGTTTGTTTGGAATGTGGTGTAAGAACCCAGATCTTTGTTTCAGGTATGTTTTTCCTTTTCTGGTCGTTTTTGAGAAAAAGAGGAAAATCTGTAAATTTTCTATGTACATGTCATGTACTTTGATTCCATGTGAGGTCGTGTGCTGGCCATGTCCAGGCCACAGACACGGTGTGTAGGAGTGATGTGGAGGCTGCTTAATGTGGTGTATGGAAAAGTTGAGTACACGCTGTGTACTCAAGAAGTAAACATTGTGTACTTTTCTTTTTTATTTCATTAAACGGACTGGGGTCGCATCTAATCCCTATTTTTGTCTTCTTCTTCACCTAATTACATCCAGAGCACCCGAGGAGGTCGAATATTCTCTGATCCGCTGATCCATCATCGGTATCCGAATCGAATGTCGTCAGTTGCAATAGAATCATAGTGGTGAGTTCTTGGTTCTTCTTTGGTCACGTTTCCTAATTCTTTATCTTATGAGAGTTATCTAAGGTTGAACGTTTTAGACGTTTTTGTAGATCTTCTCTGTTATAGGCCGATTCACAGGCCGAGGTTCAATTATATTGATCTCCTAGGATCGAGGTAGGTGGTTTGTTTCCCTATGCTGAATGTCTTTGAGTTTTGTGTAAAAAGTGTCGGATTCCCATGAATCGGGTATCTTGGGTTAGGGTTTTGAACCTATATTTTTATCTGCCTCATATTTCTTGTATGCTTGAGATTATTCGATGATTAATGATTACTTGTTAGCATGTTTGAGGATCACCCCATGGGTGTTTCCCTTGTTTTGGTTGTTTACCGCCATTTGGATTAGGTTACCGGTGAGGCATACCTCGTTGCATTAATTTCCTGCCTTGAGATAATTGATTGTATGTATTGCCTGCTATTTATATGCTTTGTTGGATTGTATCTATTAGCCAAGTAGTTGTTGAAATTACATAGGGATGTTGATAGTTGATTATGCATGACAAGACTGCTCAGGGCTACATGAACCTGGTGCGGTAGACTAAATAAATAATTGACGATTAAGGGCTTCCCTAGAGAGTCTGTTATAAATTAGTATCATTCGCAGGACCTATAGGAATTGGATATTGTGCTTCCTCATAGTGTCCTTAGTTACGTATAGAGACTATATGGGGAATTATATGTAATTTCTTCCTCAAATATTTTACACCTATCATTGTAGGACCATAGGGGAATTGACGGTGAGTGATTCCTAGAGTATTTGTGCCTTTGTATGATTACTTGACTATAGGGGTCTGCCAGTATGAGCCACCCAGAGAGTCAGTGTAAATATTGTTTCGTTGGTTGTGACGATTCCACCAAGACAAAGAATAATCTTGTGTTTTGTACTGCTTGTAGTTTAGGTAGTCTGCTGAGATGCATGTGGTGTTACTTTCTATGCTTTGGGAATATATAGTTGTTGCTAAATTCCATGGGTGATAATTAAATGTCTGAATTAAATTACTAAATAAATGTGAATGGAGATTTGTAGGATTGTTTACTTAGTGTACTCTTGTTTCTCTGCTGAATTTATTTCATTTACTTTTTCCATATTTCTCACTGATAGTAGGGCACAAATCTTGTGGGGATTGCCTACTGGGATTAGTCTCACACCCTATTTGGGTCCTGCTTTTCGGCCCAAACAGGTTATATGGTTGCAGGTGTGGATAGGGAATGTGGCCCTTCTACTTTAGGTACATGATTGCTGGTTGGAGCTGGAGAGCATAGGACCGAGCCTAGGCTTGCGATGCTGTTGGAGTTACTGTTTACTTTTAGTACTTTGTTCTCATTTGTATTTCAGCACGTTGTTGTGTATTCTTATTTCCTTATAGACTTGTACCTTCTGCATCATTTTCATCATTATTATATTATACATTGCTTCCGCTGTTTAGTTTCAGTTATTGCATGTTGTTTACTACTTACGCTATTGACTGTTATTTTCCTTTTCCTTGTATACCATACCAAATGAGGGAATAGTTTCCCCAATGACTCACAAAGGCCCTCACTGCTAGTCGACAGCCACTGGCATTTGGAGAAACGCGCTTGAGGTCATGTGGAGAACTGGGTACGGGGCACCAGTTGAGAGGCTCCGGATTTGGGTCATTACAAAGTGGTATCAAAGGAGTTCTTTCCTTTTCTATTGAATTACTATTTAGCGACATTAAATAGGGATAAGATGGAATAGGTAAATGGTAAATAGTTATGCCCGGGAGTTCTAAAATCCGTGAACATGGAAAAATCCAGGTTTCCTTGAATATTGCAATTTTCGAGTTTTGCAAATGTTACAGTTTACTTGATTTCATCGTTGGGTGGTGCACTTGTTTTGTGTTATTACTATTTATATGATTGTGTTTCTATTTTGTTGCATCCTTATGAGATGATGGTATGCCATCTCATGCACCATATAGGCACTTGTAAGAAAATCACATGTCATGCATTTTTCCATGCTATCTAGGTTGCATTAGAATTTTCATGCTGTTGTGATAGAATTTGTGATAGATGATGCCTGATGTTGTGATAGATTTTGAGATATAATACCTTCCATTTTGATGGGGTATCATTTGTTTAGTGCTTCTTTATCATGGATTCCAAAAATTGGTCTTAGAGGTGTTATGGGCCCTCGAGGATCAGAATTTGGTGGGTTGTGAGTTTGTTATACTGTTTACTTGTAATATGCATTGTTATGATGCCAAGCTTTGATTAGCGGGGAGTATGGGCCCCCACAGATTGGAATTTGGCACCTTAACGCTTGTTTTTCTGTGTTTTCTGGGATCTGGTGCAGTTTTGTGGCTACTTTCAGGAAAAACCCAGAATACACGGGGTCTACTTCATGAATTCACATCGTGTCGTTTTTAGCCGTGTCACTGACTGTGTGGACAGAAACACGGGGTTGTGAAAGTGCTTATAGGAACACGCCGTGTACTCGTTTACACACCATGTAGTTTGACTGGGGTATTCGGCCGTGTCACAAACAACACGGGCTGAGGATTTCCTTCAAGAACAGGCCGTGTTCATCTGGAACACGTTGTGTAGGATAGGTCGTGTGTTAGGCCGTGTCGCTAACAACACGGACTGGGTAAGGCATGTCTAGTACACACTGTGTCTCCTATGAACACGTTGTGTAGCTTTTCCTTAGGGGATCCATGTATCCACGCCGTGTAGCTGAATACATGGGTTGGGAAAATCTGCAGGGAAACATGTTGTGTACCATATTGACACACTGTGTAGTAGTGGTTCGTGTACTAGTCTATGTGACTAACGACACGAACAGGGAAAAAATATTAAGGATGCGTCATGTAGTGGGAAAATATGCCATGTTGTTTTAGAACATGTCGTGTATCTGGGTGGATTACACAGCCATGTATGGCCAAGGTACATGCCCAGGGTGAAATTTCTGGAAAACACGCCATGTAGTCATGTTTTTCCAAAATTTTAGTGTCTTTCCCTCCTGTTCGGTTTTACAGTCTTATGTTACAATTGTGTTCGTTTTTAAAGAAGTACTGACTTTGAATTTTTAGAGCTATGGAAGCAAGACGTCCTCCCGTTGCACGTTAGGAACCACGTAGTGATCGTACGCCTGATACAGTAGACCAGGGACTACCAGTAGTTCCACCGATCATTCTGGAAATGGAACCTACAGTTATTACAGACACTGGTGCCGATGCTTAGTTCAGAGAGGGTTTCATGAGGTTCATTCAAAACTTCGAGGGAGCTCAGCATCTGGCCCTTTCTATGGTAGAGCTGACATGGGTTTTCAGCAACAGCATCCTCCCACGTTCACAGGGGAGGGAGGACCATAGGCTGCGAAGTCATGGCTAGAAGCCATGCTATCCATCTTTGAGCACCTGGAGACACCTTAGGAGAGGAGATTGGATCTCATGACTTATATGATGTGAGACTCCACCAAGAGATGGTGGGATGTGGTTTTGCAGGCAGGGCACCAATAGGCTATGGCTTGGGACGAATTCCAGTGTACGTTTTATGACTACTTCTACCCAGCGACACTAAGGGCTGACATAGCTAGAGAGTTCATGAACCTATATCAAGGTACTCTCACAATTATGGAGTATTCCTCTCGCTTAACAGATTTATGGCGTTTCACTCCCGTTCTAGGGAATAACGAGCTGTTTTTAGCGAGGAAGTTTGAGGAAGGCCTCAGACCGGACATCAGATCGCAAGTGAACATCTTCTATTTGACTTATATTACTATTATAGTCAACCAGGTGCTTATCATGGAGAGAAACCTGAGGGAGACTGGAACTGTGGACTAGGGCAATTCAGCTTCCATGGTTTAATCTTTTCAGGTAGACGGCAAGAAGCGCCACCAAGAGTCTACACGAGGTGACTCGAAGAAACGAGGTATTCCTTCTAGCAGACAAGATCCTAGTTCTGGAAATAGAGTGGTGTGCTATCAGTGTGGGAAAATGGGCATAAGAAATCTTAGTTCCCAAGAGACCCAGTGAAGTGCTGATAATGCGACTAGATGGGTCATCTGTAGCATTTCTGCAAGGTTCTTCTTCCAGTGGCTAGTGAAGGATGATCAGTTTCAACTCCGCGTACTGGAGCAGGATTACCAGTTCCTCAACAGACTGGGGGATAAAGTTATTCAGGTCATTCAGGCTAGGGTAGAGACCGTGGACATAGTGGTCGGGCTCAGGGAGGGTCAGCTCAGGGATCTCAAGCTCCTACACAGGGATGTGGTACATGCCAGACTTTTGCGGTAGAGCATATTCATCAGGAGCAGGATCCTGGACCTTCCACAGTTCGAGGTACGATTTATGTAGCCTCAGTTTTATCCTCTTCACTTTTTGATATAGTAGCTTCTCATAGATTTATTTCTGTGCATACTGTGGAAAGCCTTAGACTTATTTTTTATAATTCTGAGGATATGATGACGCTAGACACTCCCTAGGGAATTATAACTACTAGCGTGCGTCAGTGCTTAGACTGCCGCCTTTAGGTTGGTGGGTGTCATTTTTCATGGAGTCTCTATGTTTTGGAAATGATAGGCTATGATTTCATTCTCGGGATGGACTGGTTAGTTCCCTTCCAAGCCTTTGTCGATTGCTATCATTGTAGGGTGAGTTTTACATCACCGTAGGGTGGATCTTTTCTTCATAAGGGAGAATGGGATGTCCAGGCGAGCAGAGTGGGACCAAAGCATCATGGGTTGGGTGGTGTTATGGACCATATTTCTAGCTTATATATGGATGACCATGGGACTTCTCAGATAGATTTTCCTCCAGTGGTAAATCACTTTCCTGATGTCTTTCAAGAATACTTTTCAGGTTTGCCTCTAGAGCGATAGGTAGACTTTTCTATCGAGCTTGTGCTAGGAGCGGCACCAGTTTCCATTCTTCCTTATAGGATGGATACACCTGAGTTGCAGGAGCTCAAGAAGTAATTGGAGGAGCTATAGGCGAGGGGTTTCATTCGACCCAGTACTTCTCAATGGGGTGCTTCTATCCTGTTTGTGAAGAAGGAAGATGACACCCATAGGCTTTGTGTGGATTATCGGAAGCTGAACCAATTGGCGGTTAAGAACCGATATCCATTTCCACAGATAGATGATCTCTTTGATCTTCTTCGAGGATCTAGAGTGTTCTCTAAGATCGACTTGAGATCCGGCTACCATCAGTTGCATGTCAGACCATCTGATATACCTCTTATAGACTTACGGAGCAGGTATGGTTTGTATGGGTATTTGGTTATGCCGTTCGGTCTCATGAATGAGCCAGAAGTTTTCATGGAACCGATGAATAGAGTTTTCCATCCTTACTTGGATTACTTCATGGTGGTTTTCATGGATGACATCTTGGGGTACTCTCACACATGACATGACCATGCTACCCACCTTGAGATCGTTCCGAGTACACTGAGGGAGCATCAGTTATATGCTAAGCTCTCAATGTGCCACTTTTGGATGGATGAGATCCACTTTCTGGGTCATTTTATCTCAGAGACAGAAGTATCAGTAGACCCAGAGAAGGTGAGAGCAGTAGTTACCTGGGAGCAGCCGAAGAATGTCTTCGAGGTATGAAGTTTCTTAGGGATGGATGGTTACTACAGGTGGTTTATACAGGACTTCTTATGCTTAGCAGCGCAGCTAACGAGCTTGACTAAGAAGGGGTGAAGTATGTTTGGTCATAATCCTGTGATTCAGCGTTTCAGGAGCAGAAGGGGAGATTGACTTTAGCACAGATTCTAGTTTTTCCGGATTCGGGCAAGAGTTATATAGTTTTTTGTGATTCATCTGGCATCGGGCTTGGAGAAGTACTTATGCAGGAGGATCGTGTTGTTACGTACGGATCTTGGTAGTTGAGGCCACATGAGAGGAACTATCCAACACATGACCTAGAGTTGGCTTCAGTAGTTCATTCTTTGTGTTGTTGGAGACATTATCTTCAGGGATAGCATTTTGTGGTATATACTGACCATAAGACCCTCAAGTATATCTTCACGCAGGGTGACTTGAATCTGAGACAGTGTAGGTGGGTTGAGTAACTACAATATTTCAATTTCGAACTTGTGTATATGCCTGGGAAAGGTAAAGCTGTGGCAGACGCAATGAGAAGAAGAACATATATATAGGCAGTACAGGAGGCCAGCAACAAGTGGCAGCTTATGGCCCTGTTCTCTGAAATGAATTTGTAGGTGCATGCCAGACAGGGTCAGAATTTTCTTTGTTCTATAGCTATTACCACTACCCTTCTTGACCGAGTTCGAATGAGGCAGATATCAGATTCTGAAGGCCTAGTCCTACAGGAAAGTGTGTCAGGAGAGGACCCTCTTCTTGGATGGACTGTATGTGAGGATGAGATCTTGCATTTCCAGGGATGCGTATGGGTGCCAACAGATATATGCGAGGAGATGATGTAAGAATTTAATTCCTTAGTTTGGGCATTTCATCCTAGCGTCACCAAGATGTATCGTGATCTACACCACCAGTATTAGTGGCCTGGTATGAAGAGATATGTTGCTGGTTTTGTCATGAGATGTTCCACCTGTCAGCAGGTGAAGGCAGAGCACTAGCGACTAGTAGGGATTTTACAGCAGCTACCCATCCCCGAGTGGAAGTGGAATGATGTCACGATGGACTTCGTGATAGGTTTACCGAGATCTCCTCGAGGGAATGACGTGGTATGGGTTTTCATTTATAAGCTCACGAAGGTTTTTCACTTCTTGCTGATCAAGGAGACCTTCGGTGTCGATGAGCTTGGACGGTTGTACATCCGTGATATTATATGCTTGCATGGGGTTCCGAGTACTATCATTTTAGATTGGGACACCCATTTTACGTTGTAATTCTGGTGAGGGATACAGAGGGATTTGTGTACACCAGTACTTCTGTGTATAGCTTACTATCCCCAGACAGATGCCCAGTCAGAGCGCACAATTCAAGTTCTTGAGGATATGCTCCGGGATTGTATTCTGGACATTGTAGTTTCTTGGGAGAAGCATATACCTCTAGTGGAGTTTTCTAACAATAATATTTTTCAAGCAACTATTCAGATGGCACCTTATGAAGATTTATATAGTAGGTCATGCCGATCACCCTTATGTTGGATGGAGGTAGGAGAGGCAGCTTTGTTGGGACCTTGTAACATTCAGAAGACCACATAACATGTGCAGTTGATTTGGAAGAGGATGGCTACTACACAGTCTCATCATAAATCTTATGCTGATCAGTGGAGACAACCTTTGGAGTTCAAGGTCGGAGATCAGGTTTTCCTACGTGTTACCCCAAGGTTGGGACACAAGAGGATCAGGAGACAGGGTAAGATTTCACTGAGATACATCGGGCCGTTTGAGGTTCTAGAGAGAGTCGGTCTAGTTGCTTATAGGTTGCAGTTACCTCAGAGGTACGAGTATATGCATGATGTATTCCATGTTTCTCAGCTTTGACGCTATTTCTTAGACCTATATCATGTCTTTCAACCTGAGGAGGTTGAGCTAGAGTAGGATGCATCATTCGAGGAGCATCCTATCAGGGTTGTTGATCATAGTGCAAAGGTACTCCATGGCCGGTCTATTCCTCTGGTACGGGTGTTATGGCAGCATTGTCGTGTATAGGATGAGACTTGGGAGAGGGAGGTCGATATGCGATCACAGTGGCCAGGGTTGTTCAATGTTTCTTCTTCTCCACCTTGTTAGGGAAATTCTGGGATGAATTTATTTAAGGGGGGATGTTTGTAAGAACCAGGATCTTTGTTTCAGGTATGTTTTTCCTTTTCTGGTCGTTTTTTGAGAAAAAGAGGAAAATCTGGAAATTTTCTAAGTACATGCCATGTAATTTATAAGTACATGCCGTGTACTTTGATTCCACGTGAGAACATGTGTTGGCCGTGTCTGGGCCACACACACGATGTGTAGGGGTGATGTGGAGGCCACTTAATGTGGTGTACAGAAAAGGTGAGTACACGCCGTGTACTCAAGAAGTACACGTAATGTACTTTTCTATTTATTTCATTAAATGGACCGGGGTCATGTCTAATCCCTATTTTTTTCTTCTTCTTCGCCTAATTATGTCCAGAGCTTCTAAAGAGGTCGAATCCTCCCTGAGCTGTTGATTATTCACCAGTTATCCGAATCGAACGTCGTTGGTTCCAATAGAATCACAGCGGTGAGTTTTTGGGTCTTCTTTGGCCATGTTTCCTGATTCTTTCTCTTTTGATAGTTCTCTAAGGTTGAAAGTTTTTGATGTTTTTTTAGATCTTCTCCGTTATAGGCTGATTCACAGGCCGAGGTTCAAGTATATCGATCTCCTAGGATTGAGGTAGGTGGTTTGTTTCCCTACGTTGAATGTCTTTGAGTTTTGTACAAAAAGTGTCGGATTCCCAGGTGTCGGGTATCTCGGGTTAGGGTTTTGAACCTGTATTTTTAAATGCTTTATATTTCCTGTATTCTAGAGATTATTATATGATTAATGATTGCTTGTTAGCATGTTTGAGGATCACCCCATGGGTGTTTCCCTTGTTTTGGCTGTTTACCACCGTTTGGCTTAGGTTTCCTGTGAGGCATACCTTGTTTCATTGATTGCCTGCCTTGAGATAATTTATTGTATGTATTTCCTATTGTTTATATGCTTTGAATCATTGTAGCTATTAGCCAAGTAGTTTTTGAACTTACTTAGGGCTGTTGACAGTCGATTACGCAAGACTAGAATGCTCAGGGCTGCGTGAACCTGGTGCGGTAGACTAAAGAGGGAATTGACGATTAAGGGCTTCTCTAGAGAGTCTGTTATAAATTAGTATCATTCGCAGGACCTATAGGAATTGGAAATTGTGCTTCCTCAGAGTGTCCTTAGTTACGTATCAAGACTATACGGGGAATTAGATGTAAGTGCTTCCTCAGAGAGTCTATACCTATCGGTGTAGGACCACAAGGGAATTGACGGTGAGTGCTTCCCATAGTATCTGTGTCTTTGTATGATTACATGACTATAGGGGTCTGCCAGTAGGATCCACCCAGAGAGTCAGTGTAAAAATTGTTTGGTTGGTTGTGACGAGTCCACAAAGCCAAATAACAAGCTTTTGTTTTGTACTGCTTGTAGTTTAGGTAGTCTTCTAAGATGCATGTGGTGTTACTTGCTATGATTTGGGAATATAGAGATGTTAATAAATTCTTTGGGTGATAATAAAATGTATGAATTAAATTACTAAATAAATGTGAATGGATATTTGTAGGATTCTTTACTTAGTGTACTCCTATTTCTTTGCTGCATTTATTTCATTTACTTTTGCTATATTGCTCACTAACAGTAGGGCACAGATCTTGTGGTGATTGCCCACTGGGATTAGTCTCACACCCTATTTCGGTCTTGCTTTTCGGTGCAAACAGGTTATATGGTTACTGGTGTGGATAGGGATTGTTCCCCTTATACTTCAGGTACATGATTGCTGGTTGGAGATAGAGAGAATAGGACCGAGCCTAGTATTGCGATGCTATTGGAGTTTCTGTTTACTTTTAGTACATTGTTCTCAGTTGTATTTCTGCACATTTTTGTGTTTTCTTCCTTCCTTATAGACTTGTACCTGTTGTACCATTTTCATCTTTATTATATTATACATTGCTTCCGCTGTTTAGTTTCAGTTATTGTATGTTGTTTACTGCTTCTGCTATTGACGGATATTTTCCTTTTCTTTTTATACATTACCAAATGAGGGAATAGTTTCCCCAATGACTCACCAAGGCCCTCGCTGCTAGTCGGCAGCCTCTGGCATTTGGGGAAACACGCTTGCGGTCATGTGGTGAACTGGGTACGGGGCACCAGTTGAGTGGCTCCGAATTCGGTTTGTTACATGTGGTTAAACATCCACAATTTTTAACATATCTTATTATTGAAATTTCAGATATTAAAATTATCTTATAATGATTTTGGGATATATACCATGATGATGAATCATTAGTTAAGAGTTAATTACAAACGTTTGGATTAACTTGGCAGTTTTGTTCATAATGAACATGTTTTGTATTATTATTTTATATTATGAGTGTGTAAGGATTATAGAAAATTGTTGAGATTAAATATATATATTATGATCTGGTTCAATCATAAAAATGGTTTCAGGACCAGAATTGAATATGGTAATGAAAATTAAGAACTCGTCATCCTTGAATGTGATAAATTAACACATCTCAGATAGTGTTTTCAATTTTAGTATAAGATGAGGGGGAAAGAGATATGATGATGAAATATTCCATTAGCATAATATAATTCATGTTATTGTAATGTACTAGAATTATCATAGAATTTGTATGAGGTAAGATTATGAAATAATTATAAAATAAATAAACTCAAAATAGAAGAAAAATTGAGAAATTTCTTATGGAAATTCAGCAGCCTAATGACATCACATAAAATTTCATAAAATAGTTTGATGAATTAAATGAGTTATATAATCATTATTAAATTATATGGTAGTAAAGGGAATTTAAATGAAATAACCCCACATAATCAAATTGAAAATAAAATAAGAAACATAAAATGAAATCTTTAAGAAAACAGAAGGGTGGTTGATTCTCTTACCTTGTAGAGTAACTACCAAAACGTAAAGGATGGGACCTTTGAGGTTTGAAGACACCTTGGGAGCACTCTTGGGGAAGTAATAATACGATATCATTGAGTATAATGAGTTTGGGATGATGGAAAATGACGTGAGTGAATGGGTAATTATATTAATTAAGATGGAGTTTTTTTTAATTAAAAGGGACACCTTTTTAGTTGTTTTTGCAAAACCATGGGCTTGCCCATGGTATTTTCCCATGGTTTTAGCCACTTGGGAAACCTCATGTCATATGGTATTGTTCAAAATTCTACAAGCCTTTTATATTACTTATTATATCATTATGATGTCATTAAACTACTGAAAACTCCAAACTGTATTTTCCATATTCATGAAAAATTAAAGTATTTCAGAAAAATCACAAAAATTTACCCTAACAATTTTTCAATGTGTAGAATTAAAAAATGAACTCCATTTTTTAAAATTATTTTCTAAATATTTTTAATATATTTTTTAATTTAAATCATACTTTATTCAAAAATAAAAAATTTAAAGTTATAATTTGTTTTATATCACATTGAAAAATTAAGTAAGATCTCATTATCTTATTACCTTAAGAAGGTAAAATATTATCATCATTTACTACTCTTAAGGGTCATATTACTATTCATATTACTATTTATAATGGTATGTTTTTATTCATAAAAAATCTGTTTGGTTTTATCAGACTCCAAATGACATACTGGTCACACATCTAGATGACTGTTTTTCAAAATTCAAAACATATAAGTGGAAAATTAATGTTTAATGGATAGGTTATGAATATATTCTAAATAAACACATGTTGTTTAAAAGGAAAACAGAGCATTATAAAATATAGGCTATGAATATAATGTATTTAACAGAATCATACCATATAATTTTTGGGGTGTTATATTATTCCCTCCTTTAGAAATTTCAATCTAGCAATTTTATGTATAAAGCCCACCAAAAATATGTGGGTGGTTCTTCTTCATAACATCCTTAGTTTCCCATGTTTCTTCCTCCATATTCTATTTTCTCCAAAGAACATTTACTAGATGAGTTTTCTGATTTCTTAATACCTACTCCCTTGTTTCTAGAATCTTGATAGGCTCTTCATAGTATTACAAATCATGTTCCAATTCAATTTCTTCATAGGTGAGTAAATGAATTGGGTCTGGCATGTATTTATTTAACAATGACACAAGGAACACAACATGTACTTTAGAGAGACTTGGCGGCATTACTAAATGGTAAGCTACAGCTCCGATTCTTTCCAGAATTTCCAACGGTCCGATGTAACTGAGGCTCAATTTCCCTTTCTTACCGAACCATAAGACACCATTCAGGAGATACATTCTCAAAGACATGATCTCCCACTTGGAATTCCAAATCCTTTCTCCTATTGTCAGCATTATTCTTCTACCTACTTTGGGATGCTTTAATATGTGCTTGGATTTTTTTCACCTTTGTCATGGTATCTTCAATAAGTTCATGGCCTATTTGTTTCCTCTCACCAACTTTGTCCCAACAAGTTGGAGTTCAACATCTCTTTCTATATAATGCATTATATGGATCCATTTGAATACTAGAATGGAAACTATTGTTTTAGGAAAATTACACCAAAGGCAATTATTGATCTCACATACCTTGAAAGTCAAGAGATCATGGTCTCAACATATCTTATAGAGTTTGAATATTCCTTTCAGACATTCCAACGGTTTGGCGGTGATAAGTAGTACTCATATGAAGCTCAATATTCAAAGCCTTCTGGAGACTTTTCTATAATTTTGATGTAAACTGTGGATCTCGATTGGATGCAATCGATAGAGGTTCACCATGATGTCTTACAACTTCATTAATATAAATTCATGTCAGGCACTCAAGTGTCAAATCCTCTCTTATAGAAAGGAAATGGGTTGATTTTGTGAGATGATCAACAATTACCCATGTTGTATCATTCCTTCTAGGTGTCCTTGGTAGTTCGGTGGCAAAATCCATTGTAATGTTATCCCACTTCCACAAAATAATAGATAGAGGTTTCATCACTCCTCTTGGATGTTGTCTCTCTGCCTTCACTTGTTGACAAACTAGACACCTTGACACGTAGTTAGAAATTTCTAGCTTTATATTATCCCACCAAAAATATTCCTTCAGATCTCTATACATATTTGTGATACATGAGTGTATAGAGAAATTTGAGCTGTGATCATCATCTAATAGTTCCCATTTTTTTCTTAGGTTCTAATGGAACGTATAACCTCTTCCCAAACTTTAGAAATCCTTCTCCATACATGAAGTCTTCCAATCTCCCATCCTTAATAGCTATAATTTTATTGTGTATATTTTCATCATCAGATTGAGAGATTTTTATCTTCTCTAGTAAATATGTTTTAACAATCATTTGAAAGAGGAAAGATTTTTCCCCTTACTTAATAATTCCCATATCCATCTTTAGTAGATCCATGAATATAGGATATCTCTCAAACATCATTTGATTCAAAAGTCCATGATCTTTCCTGTTTAATGCATATGCCACCTTATTTTCCTTTCATGGGTGGTAGTGTACTGAAAAGTAATAATCCATGAGTAACTCGAGCCATCACCTTTTCCTCATATTTAGTTCTTTTAGTGTTAAAATGTATTTCAAACTCTTGTGATATGTGTATATCTCACATTTTTCCCTGAAAATATAATGTCTTCAGATTTTCAGAGAAAATCTTACAGCTGATAACTCAATATTATGAGTTGGATACGTTTTCTCATGATTTTTCAACTTCCTTGATGCATATGCAATAACTTTACAATTTTTCATAAGGATTCAACCCAGCCCATTCTTTGATACATCATTGTATATTACAAATCCATCACTTCCAAATGGAAGAGTTAAAATTGTACCATTGACAAATATTTTTTTCAAGTCATCAAATCATTCTATACATTCTTTTTTCCACACAAACATAACACCTTTACATGTGATCTTTGTTAGTTGGTTAGCCAGTCGGGTGAAATTCTGAACAAAACACCGATAGTAACCTGCTAATCCAATAAAACTGCGTACCACGGTAATGTTTTTTTGCATTGTCCAATCTTTGATAGCCTTTATCTTTGCATGATCAACTAGGATTCCATCCATAGATATATTATGGCCTAGAAAATAAACAAATTGAAGCTAGAATTCTCACTTTCTAAACATCCCATATAATTCATTTCTTCTAAGAGTTTTCAAATTAATCCTCAAGTGATTCCCATGGTCTTCATAACTTTTGGAGTATTCTAGGATATAATTGATGAATACCACAAAAACGTTATCAAGATATTCCTTGAAAACTCTATTCATTAAATCCATGAAAATAGATGGTGCATTCGTCAGTCCAAAAGGCATTATTGTAAACTCGTAATTCCCATACATGGTTCAAAATTCTGTCGTTGAAGTATCTTCCTTCCTCACATATAGTTGATGATATCCAGATCAAAGGTCAATATTCAAAAAGTATTGAGCTCTATTAAGTTGATCAAATAGATTATCAATCCAAGTCAGAAGATACTTATTATTTATTGTAATATCATTGATTTCCCTATAATCAATGCATAGCCTCATGGATCCATCTTGCCTCTTGACAAACATGACTGGGGATCCCCTTGGAGAAACACTTGGCCAAAAAAATCCTTTATCACTCAACTTCTCTAGTTGTTTCTTTAGCTCCACTAACTCCACAGTGGTCATTCTATAGGGGGTCTTTTATATAGGTCTAGAACCAGGAATTAAGTCAATAGAAAATTAAATTTCCTACTCTGGAGGATGTCAAGGTAAATCCTCTAAAGAAACATCAATGTATTCTTATACTATATACACATATATAATTTGAAGATTTCTTTACACACCCATAGATATTGGGTTCTCTTCCTCTCCAAGAATTGCATTCAGTAGATCTACTAGGGGTGGGTCTAGATAAAAATTGGATAGTGAGGTCTCTACACTAAAGATAAGAGATTATACACCATTTATAAAAATTGTAACTTCCTTTTTCTTACAATAAATATTTGCATCATAGTTTTACCGCCAATTAATACAGAAAATTATATCAAAGTCATTCATTGGTATGATTATAAGGTTATAAACTAAATCATGTTTATGTGTCATGAGGGGGACTAGTTGACCTACCTTTGTTGCAATGATGCATCCCCTAGGAGTTTTGACTGATAACTCCTTTATTAAATAAAATTGGACATGTCTAATTTTATTGGAAAACTGGGAATATATAAATGAATGTGATGATCCCAAATCAAATAAATTGTTGGCTATATTTTAGGAAACAATTAAAGTACCTTCCACCACATCATTAGGAACTTCAACTTCTGTGGATGTAATTGCATAAGCTCTCCCTTGCTCTCTTGGCTTTTTCTTATGAATTTCTCATTGAATATTAGGACACTCATTTAAATAATTTCCCATATCTCTACAATTTTATCATTCAACATCATCAAATTTTTTCTTCCCCTAGCATTCATTTGTTAGATGATACTTTTCTCCACACTTAAAGAAGACTCCCATGCCTTTCAAGCATTTCCCAAGATGATTCTTTCCACAGTTATCATATAATGGTAATTTCTTGATTCCCTTATTCTTATTTGGTGCTTTACCTTTCCCTTAGTTATCAGAGTACCTTTTTTTATAATGGTTTCCCTTGAACAAATTTGATCTAGAAAATTCCTTCACTATTTTGATGGCACTTAATAAAATTTCATCATATGATGAAAATGTTTTAGAATCCATTACCCTTCAAAGACTTGGCTTAATACCTTCAAAGAAATGATCAATCTTGTCTGTCGAGTCATGTATGTAATCTACGACATACCTTTCTAGCCATATGAAGGTATCCTCATACTCCACAACACTGTCTTCTTCCCTTTTCTTTAAGACAAGGAATTTCCTCTTCATTTCGGTTTGTTTCTCACGATGGAAATATTTTTCAAAGAATATTTCCTTAAAAATACTCTATTAAATATCTTCTATTTCTTCTTCCTCCATGGTATTCTGAATCAAAGACCACCATTTATTAGCTTCACCCTTGAGATAATATACTACATGTACTACCTTTTCATTTTCATTGCACATTAATGCCATGAATATCATTTCAAAGGACTTGATCCACTACTCAGAAACCACTGGATTAGTATTCCTGCTGAAATATTATGGATTCTACCACATGAACCGATCCAAAACAGGTGTGGAATGGTTATTCGTTAAAACCTGAGTAAGTTGTCCCAATATAGCCATGATCTGATCTACTCCAACATTGATTGTGTTGACTTGCTCAGTGGGGAGATCCCTACATTGCCCATGAGTATTGATTTTACTTCTTCAATTAGACTCTATTTCTAAATAATAGCACATTCAAGATTAGGTTATGAATTAGAATGTATAATCTTAACATAACAAAATACTTGGCATAAATTGAGATCATACGCATGGCTAATCCCATTATCTGAAAAATGGGTTCTTTGGTTAATAATTTACATTTCAATCCTTTATTATGGGTTTTTTGTGATCCCCGGGAGTGTTGTAACCAAGAGTGCAGCAAGGCCCATTATTTTTTACTAGGATACGTGTGTCAAGGCCAAAACTTATTTTTGGAGCTTTCACTCCTAGGTACACATGTGCCAGAGCCACCACTACTTTCTTGTATCTAGACAGGGATGTATTTGCTAAAAAGATTCACATAATCTATTCCTTATCAAAATACTAGAACATTCTTGCATGTTTATCCTCAAATACTACCATAGGTATTTCTTCCCTACTATACATTTCCTACTCTAGTTTCCAAGTTTTCTACTAAACTTACTCTAATATCAACTATAATTCCCTTACCCCTCTTAAACGGATTCGGTGCATTACTTGTTATATTGTCATGGTGAGAAGGAATGAAAATCCTGAAGCAATGATTAGTTTAGTAGCCTTGAAGAAACTATATTCATATATTTTACTCAAATTACGTTGGAAAAGGTTACAAAATACAATACATATCAAACACAAAAAAAAACCACATCCATAGAACTCAATAAATAGTCTCCTCTTCATAACCTCTTTTAGGTAAAAAATGAAAGGGGTGAGATCAAATGATTAGTAAGGGTGATAAATTGTGGAAGCATGAATCAATAATAAATGAATAATAAACAATTTGACATATCAATATGGAATGGTGAATAAATGAAAAAACTCACTCGATTAAAAAACTGAGAATGAAACTACCTCAATATATTTTGTCATAGTGAAAACTGTTAAAATGGTATGACTCTTAGTATGATATACTCTGTAATACCAAATGTAGGATCGAAATAAGAATGATATTCTTAGATACAAGATGTGGGTGAATTGTACCTTTAAAAACTCCCCTTAAGAAATTTTTATGATGGTTATGTTTAACAAGGTTAAACAAGATAATTCACAAGACCTCTATGAGAACTAAAGAGTTTCTCGATTCTAGAAAAGTGATTCTGAAAATGGAACCTAACAAAAGTTAAAAAGATTAAGATTCTACCCTAAAGCATATAGAATCTAACTAAATCAGAGTACAAGTAAGGAATTATAAGAATGTTATACTTTCCTTAACAATACAAAATTTAGAGGAAAAACAAAGTAGTAAAAACTACAAGTAACAAACAATAACTCTTTTAACCCAAAGAGAATGGTATCTGACAACCCTGGATAAGAGGTCCCTTGATTTATAATTTCAAGAAAGTCTATCTTACCCACACCATGGTAAGCCCTCGATACGAATATTGGAGTCTGTCTTGTTATCCCCGCAAGCCCTCAACTATCAGGTAGTCAGCACCTCTATCTTTCTCAGCAATCCCTCAACTTCCAGGTTTTGGAACCTCTGTCTTCCTATCCCTGGAATCCCTCAATTGTAATCAGCAACAATCGGATTCTCAAGAAGCAAGTCCTCAAAAGGCAAAGTGTGAACAAGCTGTTCAAACTTTCTGCATGAATCATGGAGATTTGATAAGAGCCTCTCTCTCTAGAAATCACTTCAACATCATGTAAGCACAGATATCAAAGTTGTCAAAGTTGTTGTGGACTTTCAAATGAGCTGCTATTTATAGGAGAAGCTCCAATAGTCGGCTCCCTCCTCCAACGGTCATATTTCTCCTTGAATTTCAGAGGGACCTATACACATGTCACTCAACCAATGATTAGTAAATAATTAAAACCACGACATTGTTTTATAATGAAACAAGTGTAATCATAAGTAAAACTGAAGTTTAGAATTTAAGAAAATAAAAGTTCAGAGTCTAACCAAAATGGAATTCAGAGTCTATAATAAAAAGATATTTGGATTCTGTTATGTGGGAATTTGGAACCTGAATTTTGTAGAAATCTGGAGTATAAATTTCAAGTAAATTCGGAGTCTGGTTTCACTTGAATTTGGAACCAGAACTTACAAAGTCCTGAGTCAAAGTTTATAGGAATTTGGAGTCTAAACTCATAAGAGTTCGGAGTCTGAATTCAGAGAACTCAGAGTCTGAACGTAGATAATTTTTTAATAAAATTTGGAGTCGAACTACATGAGAGTTCGTATCTATAATTTGGAGTGAAACTTCATGAGAGTTCGTATCCCGAATTCAGAGTGGAACTTCATGATAGTTCGTATCCAGAATTTGGAGTGGAACTTCATTAGAGTTCGTATCCAGAATTCGGAGTGGAACTTTATTAGAGTTCTTATCTAGAAATCAGAGTGTAACTTTATTAGAGTTTGTATCCAGAATTCGGAGTGGAACTTTACTAGAGTTTGTATCCAGAAATCGGAGTGGAACTTTATTAGAGTTCGTATCCAGAATTCGGATCCTAAAACAGAATGCCTCTTGT
This sequence comes from Viscum album, assembly GCA_963277665.1. NCBI lineage: Eukaryota > Viridiplantae > Streptophyta > Magnoliopsida > Santalales > Viscaceae > Viscum > Viscum album. The sequence goes on along the minus strand of OY728134.1, from coordinate 593,611,570 downwards.
CTAAGTATTATATGATTCCGAGGTTTTAGGTATGAATCCAATTTTTATACTTAAGAAAAATATTGATATGAGTAATGAAAATAGGGTAGGGGTAAATTCATTTGTGAATGAAATTTTCTTTATATAATTCAAATATATTTTTTCTTCACTATAAGGTGTCTGTGATTTTCAAAACAAGAATGAATGGAAAATTAATAAGGAAAACCTTATTGACTCAACAAAAACCTTAGCGATAGTAATAACTGATAATGAATAAATAGAATTCATGCTAATTGGATTTCATGTATTTATAAAATGATACCATAATACTATTAAAACGGTTTAGTTCTGTGGGTAGAAACCAGTTTGATTTTTAGAAACAAACTCGAAGGGTTTGTCGCTAACTGATTTGTCTCATAAGACCTAACAATGCATCAAAGGGATATAGAGGGACCCACCCACCACTGAAAGTCCAAATAATTCTTTATAAATATATTTAATAAAAGTAAAATCTACCTTCTCAATATCTGTATTGATTAGATAATATGGATTCATTAATATTTCCATAGTTAAAATAACTTTCCAAATAAACACCGTATGTAAAATGGTATACGGTTTAGACAATAAACATATCCATGATATGAGAATATGGATATTAAATAAAAATATAATTTCAAATGAAAATATATCTCAAATGGGCAGCAGGTACACCACATAAGGATTTCTAGGTGCACAATACAAAGTTAGTCACAACAAAATAGTAGTTGAGAGAAAGTCCCTTACCACAATGTAATCGGTCTAATCATATGACTAGAACTTAATAACCCTAAAATGAGTCCTTTAATACCATGAATATAAATAGAATAATTTTATTATATATCAAATGGTAGTACACATATACCACATACAAGAAATAATTGGCGAACAATGGATATATCACGGAAATGAAAGTGAGATGAGAAACCCCTTACCTTATGCTTGAGTGTGTTCTTTGTTTGTTTTAATGAACTGAATAATAAAATTTAGATTCATTAATTAATAATTCCAGAACCTTTTATACATTTAATTGATTTAGTATAACCTTATTAGGTTCATTTATGGCCCTTTTATGGGTTTAAGAGGTTCAATTTTATTGTTTTGGAAGTATTTTCTTCCTTGGTTTTCATGATCCGTTTACTTGTATTCATGAATGGAAGTTTGTTTGGAATGTGGTTAAACATCCATAATTGTTAATATATCTTATTAATGAAATTTCATAGATATTAATTTTCTTATAATGATTTTGGGTTATATTCCAAGATGATGAATCATTAGTTAAGAGTTAATTACAAACGTTTGGATTAACTTGGCGGTTTTGTTCATAATGAACTTATTTTGTATTCTTATTTTATATTATAAGTGTGTATGGGTTACAGAAAATTAAAGAGATTAAATACATATATAATGATTTGTTTCAACAATAAAAATGGTTTCATGAACATATTTTAATATGGAAATGAAAATTAAGAACATGTCGTCCCTAAATGTGATAAATTAACACATCTCGGACAATGTTTTCATTTATAGTATTAGAGGAGAGGGAAAGAGAGATGATGAAGCAATATTCAATAATAATGATATAATTATAGTTCTTTTAAGGTAATTGAATTATCATATAATTTGGATGAGTTAATATGAAGAAATAAGTATTAAATAAATGAACTCAAAATAGAAGAAAAATTGAGAAATCTCTCATGAAAATTCGACCGCCTAATGGCGTCACTTAAAATTTTGTAAAATAGTTTGATGTGAGAAAGGGGTATCTCATCACTCTTAAATAATATATTTAGTAAGGGGAATATGTAATGAAATATCCCCACATAATCCAATTGAAAATAAAATAGAAAACATAAAATGAAATCTTTAAGAGAAGAGAAGGGTGGTTGATTCTCTTACCTTATAGAGTAACTCCCAAAACATGATGGTTTGGACCTTGATTGTTTGAGAACACCTTGAGAGGACTCCTAGGGAATTAATACTACCATATATTCGAGGATAATGAGTTTTGAATGAATGGAAACGAAGGGGTGAGTGGGTATTTATAGTAATTAAGAGGGAGTTGTTTATTAATTAAAAGGGACACAACATTAGTGGTTTTTGCAAAACCATGGGCTTCCCCACGGTATGTGCCCATGGTTTTAGCCACTTGAGACACCTCATGTCATATTGTACTGTACAAAATCTGAACAGCCTTTTATATTAATTATTATATCATTATGACGTCATTAAACTACTGAAAACTCAAAATTGTACTTTTACTATTCACAAAAAATTCAATTATTTTAGAAAAATCCCCAAAATTCACCCTAACCATTTTTCGACATGTATAATTAAAAAATAAACTCCATTATTTGAAATTAATTTTTTATGTATTTTTAATTTAATTTTTAAATAAAATCATACTTTATTCAAAAATAATAATTTTAATGGTATAATTAGTTTTTATATCACATTGAAAAATGAATTAAGATATTATTATCTTATTACATTAATAAAATAAAAAATTTGCATTGTTTACTATTCATAAGGGTCATATTACTATTCATATTACTATTCATAAGGGTATGTTACTAGTCATCAAAAAATCTAGTTGGTTCTATCAGACTCCAAATGACTTACTGGTCACAACTCTAGATGTCCATTTTTCAAAATTCAAAACATAGTAGTGGAAAATTTATGTTTAATGGATATGTTATGAATATCTCCTAAATAACCAAGTGTTTTTTCAAAGGAACACAATTCTTTACGAAATATAGGCTATGAAAAGAACTTATTTAAGAGAAGTATAACAAAAAATGTTTTCGGAGTTATAGTTATGTATGAGTTCCTATGGGATTGTTCAAGGAGATAAAGAGGGGGTTTCATTCTTCTAGATGAGAGATACATCCTAGTATGAAAAAGGTTTGTCATGAACTCTGTAGATAATATAGGTGGCCATGTATGAAGAAGTGAATAATGGTCTTCAGGAAATGATGTTTCACATGTCAGTATGTGAAGGTCTAGCATCATAGGTATTCTTGGTTGTTGCAGCCTCTACCTATTCTGGAATCGAAATGGGATAATTTCAATATGGAATATGTCATAGTATTATGGAGGACACCTCATAATAATGATGTGATATGGGTGATCAAGTATCATCTTCTGAAGATATCCAACTTTGTACTGATTAGGGATACATTCACTCTTGATGATTGGGGTAGTCCTTGTGTGTGAATTTTACGACATGGTGTTCCAAGGATTGTCATCTCTATTTAATACCCTCATTTAATGTATCAGTTCTGGTAGGTTCTTCAGAAGGTTGTGGTATCGTATGTTCTTCTGAGTATATTTTGTCATCTCCAGACTGATGGCCAATCTAAATGAACGATTTAGATTCTAGAGGATATGTCATGAGCTTATGTTTTGGTCTCTATTAGTTCTTTGGAGTAACACATATCCCTCAGGGATTTATCTTATCATATCATAATCTAGGAATTTATCAAATGGAAAAAATTTAGACATTGTATGGAAGGTTGTATCATTCACCTCTTTGATGGTTAGTGGTAGGTGAGTTCTCACCTTTGGCCTAGTCTCATGTAGGAGATATCTAAATATGTTCATTTGATCATGAAGAAGTTGTTGTCCATGCTGATCAAGGAGAAACCATTCATTTACCATTAGATACAACCTCTTTAGTTTATATTCAGTCATTGGGTTTTTATCTGGGTGTCACATAGAATAGAGAAAAATTGTATCTAGAAGCATGGAAAGATATCACCCAAGTTTTTTAGGTTGTTTGAAATAGTGGAGAGGTTTGGTCCAATGTAATACGAATTGTCCCTTCTATATCCCTACAACACCAAAGACAACATGCTTCACATTTCATAGCTTCAAAGACATCATCCTTACCCTTGTAAAATGATATACATTGAAGAAATCATGACATATGTTGATGCATTCTTTGAGGAAAATCTAATTCATATCAGAGACTATAGTGAGAAAAGTATATAAGGGAAGACAGTTCCTTTAGTGCAGGTGTAGTAGCAGAATGGGCATGGGAAATAGGAGACCTAAGAGGGAATTTGATATGAGAACACAGCGGATAGGCTTATTCACCAATCCCCCATAGATATTCACTAGCACATGGATTTGGTATGTGATTTTATATAGTGGGGAGGTTGTAAGATCCCATATTTTATAAGTATGTATATCATAAAGATTTTGGTTAAACTTCCTTGATTTTTGTTATTTTTAATTTAAACCTTGGTTTCCAAGCCTTGTACCCTGGAGGGTTGGTGTTATAGAGGTTTTCAGATGGAAAAATAAGATAAGGGGGATGAAATCTAGCTACATGAACTAATTCAACCCTTCAATTGTAAATTCATGATGTAAATATGTTTTAGAAGACCCCATGAAATGAATATAAGGAGTGAATGGCTTGTGTAGACTCGATGAATTGAAATCTCATGGTGTGAGAATGGTTCAAGAAGTGAAATTGTTTTTCTGGGTTTCTTTATTTGATATGATTCTTTTCTCATCATATGTGGGAACCAAAGAATTCACAACATGAATCCCCTATCCACATCATGAATTTAAAATTCCTACCAATCCATTTAAATTCCCTGTTACCTATATTTCTTTGATCACACTCCCCTTCTCTTTAACTGCACCCCATCCATGATGATCTCTAGGAACCCTCTCCAAACTAGAAGTGGGACCACATTGGATCTTGTACTTTTGGACCTTGAGATCAATGAAATATTCTTCTACATTAAAGGGAAGGAAGGATAAAATAAACCATAACTTGGACATTGAAAAACCTTTATCATATTATTTAATTTTGAGTTAGGTGGTTTAAGTCATCTCCCTAATACTTGTATTAGTTTCCCTTATATTATGTGTAAGACTGACAATAATTTTTTCACATTATGTGCATGAAAAAAACTATATGGTAACCTATGATTCCTAATAATTCATATACCTAGATCCTTGAAAGATCCTACTAGGTTTGTTGGTACTAAGACTGGACTTGCAGACACCTAAGGCATGTTCCTACCATTTATCTTGTAATTAATTAGTATTGTGGGAAAGTGTATTAGCTTAACATGGAATTTGAATAACACGGTAATTGTGATAATTGAGAATTGAAAGTAATACTTGTATTTAATGTTGTTATTTTATCATGCTTATGTATTAGGAATAATAACATGATGAATTATGAATTAAATAATAGGATAAAGATAATTGGTCTTACTTATCATGTGTAATTAAATTATTACAATTATTTTTTATCATTGGTAATTTGGAACAAATGATTAAATGATGATAAATCGTAATGGAATGTTTAATGTTTTTAGCATGTGATAACATTTTCATTCATGATGTAATTCTTATAAGGCTCTTTCCAGTAATGTTGTAATTCTTATAGGTCTCTTCCCAGTTATGTTTTAATGCTTGTAAGGCTCTACACAGTCATGTTGTTATGCTTATAGGGATATTCTCGGTCATCTAAGAATGATTATAGGGCTCTTTATGGTTATGTTATAATGATTATAAGGCTCTAGTTAGTCATGTCGTAATGTTTATAGTGATCTTCCCAATCATTCTATTACTATTATAAGTCACATAGAAATCAGGTTTTAATTATTATTGGGATTATTCTTGATCATTATTTATTTTTTATAAGGTGTGTTCCCAAAGTCTGATTCTGGATTATGGATTATGAATGTATGGTTATGGTTAGAATGTTTCTATGATGTGCTCAGAGAACCATTAGTATCGAATTGAAGTAGGTTTGTCTCAACTGAGTGTCTCCCAAGAGATTGAGGGTTAGCATGTTTATTTAATACTCAGTAATAATTTATTGATTAATATTCAGTTGTTATTTTTTTCATGGGCTATTTATTTAGGCTAGATATGATTGGACATCATGGGTGTTAGCATAATGAGTGGTAATCACACCCTATTCATGTATAATTTTGTACCCAACTAGGATTCATGGTTAAGGGATTGAAAATAGGGGACAGTGACTTATGTTGATGGATTTCTTTCTACATTGGTTGGATCTTGGAGATGGGACTGACACGGGGTTCAAGACCAGGGCTTTTGGAGTCCTATTTATCAAGTATTTTTAGTCTTTTTCTAGTATCAATTTCATCAATTAAATTAGTTAAATTCTTATAAAAATTACATGATTCTATAATTATTTCACTATATAATTTTTTGATTTATTATTCTTTGGATTTAATGTTTGATTATTTATATTACATCCATTGTTATTATAACTATGTCTTAGAGGATATAGTCAACTTTACTCTTAACACCCACGCTACTAGACAGAAGCATCTGGAATATGTGGAGGCATGCCTGAGGCCCAATATCCAACCTAGGCCAGTCATGTGAAGGTGTATTAGGCTGGATACATTACAACTTTAATATAAATTCATAAAACACAACAAAATATAGTTTTTATAAAAATGAGTTTTTAAGAAGAAAAATGAACTTATACCAAAAATCAAGAATAATATTGATTAATATTTAATTAATTATATTAATTATAACTAAAGGATAATTATGTCAATCTATGGTCAAATTCAATTCATAATGAGACTTTTCAATAAAATAAATGATTGTTTTGTAAAATGGTATTTTCACTATTCACTGAAATATTAATCTTTTCATAAAACTACTAAAATTTTACCCTAAGCTAATTTCAATATGTTTATTTGAAAAATGTTATAATTTTTATTAAATAAAATTTCTGAAAGTGAGAAAAATTATTTATGATATTTTCTCACAAAAAAAATTAAACGCCATTTTTTTAAAAAACTTATTTTGGAAGCATAAAATGACTTTACTAAAAATTGAGTATGTATAAATGATCAATAAACCAATTAATTTTTATTATATAAAACCTTTATAAATATTTTTCATAATTTTTTTATTCATATTCATATAACCAATTTAACATCTTGGTTATAAAATTTAAATTTAAAACATTTAATATTTTTATAGTGTATCTTAATTCTCTTAAAGCTTGGTGATGTATATTAAGAAATCTATTGAGCATAATTTTTATTAAGAATAAATTTCTGAGGTGTTATAGTTCCAAACATAGAATATCAATCTTAACTTTTGGTTAGATACAAGGTTCAATCCTTAAATCCTATTTCCAAAACCATTCTCCCTTGGGTAATTTTTTATACACCAGTAGCAAAGATTTTACTATATCATTCTTCATCTAGATATCTATATAAATGAAAATTTTTCATAAAACTGAGATATGTCTCACTCCATTTAACTTACGGAAGTTACCATTTAGCATCTAGAAATTCACATCACCCGCTCTATAAACTTCTAGAGCCATGTTTTCTATTGTGTGTACCTTGCCTAGTATTTTGGTTACATAATTTTCCATGCCCTGCTACTCTCATGTAGAATGGAATGATGCTCTAGAATTAACCACCCATGATTCCACCAAAATATTTACAATTATTATCAATATGACACTATCTTCTATTTAAATTAAATAATTGTAACTTTTGGAATATGTTCTTCAAGAAATCACTTTAAGAACTTTGAAATATTTCTTGACATGGCCCCTCTTACCATATAACTAATACATAGGTTTGGGTCTAGTAGATTAATCTCTACTCTCGTCATTATCCTTATTTTCTATCTTTCAAGCCATATTCCAGTTAGATGATTATCCTCTAATTCTATACTCAATGCATTTATGGTTGGTTCCCATAAATCCCTAAAATATAGATATTCATTCACGATTAAGATCCTAACATTCCCATATTCTAATTTCTATTTTCCAGTAGAATTATTGATATTAGTAATCATCACCTCCCAAATATCTGGTAGCAATGATGGTAAAAAAAATTCCAAAACATTATCCAATAAATTTACTATCCCTGACTCAAGATTACTTTTGATCATGTGGAAATAATTAACATAGTCCACAATTTTTCTTACTTAATAAACATTAATGTCAAAGAACCTATAAATCATAAACACTTTTTTTAAAGAAGTAAACTTTTAATGCATGTTAGTAAGGTATGTTATTAGTTTTCATGTTTTTTTCTTCTCCCAAATATTGAAAAAAACATCCCTTTACAATGACATCTAAATCAATCTTAGTGACTTATGATCTATTCATTACCATTATACATTATCCATATTATTTGTTTTGAATCTAGTTAATAGATCATCTTGGTCCTATTGGGTAAGATAATATTCCAAATTCATCGTCCATAATCCAAATTCATATCTTTCAAGATTAATAACTATGATATTAATATCTTATATGTAGTAACTCTAACTAAATAAAATAATGTCATGGGAGAAATGAAATAAAGATACCTGAGTATGATGAGTATGTTTTGGAAATAAAAATTGATGTTACTTTTTGGGATTTGATACGAAAAAACCCAAAGGAAAAAATCATGAATTCATTGGGTGTTCAACCACCCAAATAAGGATATTTAATTCTTAGGAAATTCAACCTCCCTGAATCATACACAAGGAACATTATCAAACTACCAAACTATGATATCAGAAATTTATAAATTAAGATTTTACCCTAATTCATCACATTCAAGGTCTTTACTACAAAAATAAACAAGAATACAAATATATAAAAAAAGAAATAATACAAAGTAAATAATTATTTTTGATTTACATGGTTCGGACTTTCATCCTATATCCATGGGAGAACACTATAAAATTATAATTTCTTCAAAAGTACAAAGGTTAAAACTTAGTGACTTTTCATACAAATACATCACTCATAGTAATAAATCATATTACATGTTAGTAGGTAGCCCCACACCATATATATAGTAGGGTATATCTAGTCATCTAGTTGCACTAACCTACTATTTCAAAGTGCCTCAATATATTTTCAATAGAAACCACTAATATCCTATAGAAAGCCTAAACATAACTGGAAACAATTGATCAACCGAGTTCTTCCCCATTTTCTAGAAAAGTTAACACACATAATTATATACCATACACTAAATTGAAAATTCCATAGAAAATTAATCTTAATAATCATATTATTGGCTAAATCCTCACTATTTCCACCTCCTTCAAATTAATTAAATCCAAATTCTTTTCAAGGATTAATAATCTCAACAAACTTGTGGTGTTTAGTACAAATCATCACCTTTAAATAGAAAAGATCAAAAATTTAACATGGTCATGTAACTCTTATATTCATTTGGTTTAAAATTCAAAATATTCTTACCTTCACACTAATTATGATTTTTTTAGGAAACAAGTCATGGATTTCCTCTCGTTCACCTCCTTTTTAAAAAACTTCAATCATATCATGTACTATGTTTTAGTTTCGATGTAAAGTTTAAATATTGAATTCATTTGAATAAACATGATATTCATTTATTCAAACATGTCATGGTTCTTTACTTCAAGTCATAAAATTAATCCAAACCTATTCAAAAATATTATTAATCTTAATTACACCTTGAATCCTTTAAAAAATATAATCTTTGATCATAATATGCTCATTTGATAATAAAATTCATCATAAAAAAATTTGGTCAAAATTAAGGGATTAGGTATTATACTTTTCTGTTAATGATTTATATAAATATTGGTTAAGAATTTTATTAATCAGATCCATTAGTACATGGCACATCATGGTCCAAAAATTTATTTACAAGAACTCCCCTATATCAAATATGGTAACTATGAGGAATGATATTTAAAATTTCCTTCAATAAGATGGGGATTATATATTGACTTAGAAATTTCAATATAAAATTTTCCTTCTTCACATATATGTATATCATATTTATATATTTTTTCACTATAGTATAAGTTATAGTATAAATAAATCACATGAAATATATAACTCAAATAAATACTAATTTATTTCTTCAAAGTAGACCATTATATTTGAAGGATAAATGTGTTAAATAAAAAAACAAGCACAATGGTATAAAAAAAATAGTTAAATAACATGATTTATGTTTAGAAATCTATAGATATAGTCTCCCATTAATACCATAGTTATGAAAACCAATGTAATAATAAATAAAATGATTGGAAAAAAGGTATATATTTTGTAAAATAAATATATAGAACCATTACAGTGAACTAACTAAATGAAATGTATAAGATTTAAGTGGTATATATAGGGTATTGAAATACAGTACGACCACTAGAATATTAACCAAGACATTTCAATAGTAATCTCACCATTTTAATAGTAAAATATCCAATGTGGATAATTGAGTAAATAATTATGTAATTAAATAAATACCAATACATGAATATCAAAATATTATAAATGAGTATTTAATTAATAAATATATTGATCTGTTAATGTAACTAAAATAAAGAAATTATATTTAATATGTTTTAATATTTATTATTTAAAATGAAATTTATATATTTAATGAACTTAATTAAAAAAATATGTTAATAAAATATATTACAAATATAGAATCATCATATCAAAATCATTCAAGAGTGAATTTCACGGAATTTTCTGAAATGGGTAAATTTTTATGTGAATATTAAAATATGAAATAAAATATTCTAAATAATATTTTCTAAAAATTTAAAGTTAAATTTATTAGTTAAATAACGTTTTTTAAAATGTTGTATTTGGTTTTTAAAATCGATAAATAAATTTATCAATGTTAGAATATTTTTTTATGATTTTAGGGAATTTTGTATATAATAAAGGCTTGAATTTTAATGTATTAGGGAATATTTTTAAAAAAAATATTTTGTCATAATTATAATTTTATTCGCCTAAAATAATTTCTATATTTATATGTTTTTTCTTAAAATTCCTCTCCCCTCTAAGTATAAATATCTCTACTCACCCCATTTAAAAAACACTTCAAAAAACTTTTCCCATTACCCAAGATCTACCCATTCTTATCCTATAAATCCAAATAAGTGTTTTAAAGATTCATTGGTATCACCTAACCCAAATACATCAAGTAATTAGTCCCTTAAAAAAGGAGTAATATTAGAAGAATAGATAATTATAATTTCCATTCATTTCATTTTTCAAGATTACATTCTTCTATTCTCATTTTAATTTTTAACCAATCCTAGCAAAACTAATTAATTATTATTTATACATGATATCAATGTTATTATGCTACTAGAAAAGTTTTGTAAATTATTTATAGAATATGTACATATTACCTACCTTCCTCCTCTAATGCATCCTTATATAGTGTACTCAACCACCTACAAGGATAGCATATTTCTATACGTATCACTGCCTTCATGGGTGATTAGTATGGATTATATAACATATATGTGCGTTTTGTAATTTGATTAATGTTTATGATTTTATAGATATTTTAACTTGTTCAAAAATAATTAATACCAATACCGAAATATTGAAATGAAAATGGAATAATTCAACAAACATCTACAAAAACCTATTATATTAAATGAAAGTTTAATAAACAATATTTAGTGATAATAAATGATAAATAATAACTTAAATTTATTTAAAATAATTATATAATAATTTTTTAATAAACATGAGTTTTATATATAATATTAGTAAGTGAAATGAAGGTATATGGGACCTAAGGTAGGGATATTAGACCACCGATTATAACTCAATAGATTTTGAATTATTTCTTCTTACCCAGTATTATTTAATTCCTTATATTATGCACTATTTATGATTATTACTACATTTCTCATATAGTTTTGGATTTCATATATTTTAGACATCCCATTCATGTTTATTGTGATATTGGATGTAACTTTTATTGTTTCCCTTTGAAAACCATTATTTTCCTAAATTTTTTTTTGGAATCTTTGAATGAAATTTTTATTCTGCATTCCAATTTCTTTATCATTATTCTTTTCTATGTATTTACATTTCATGCTCTAAATTGGAAATTTATTTATGATTAAATTTTATATTATAATTCATTTTATATAATTTTCCAAAATATTTTCTCAATATCCTCTCATGTAAACTTTTAAATCTCTTTCTTTTATATATATTCAATTTAATATTTATTTTATTAAAATTGAATATCATTAAGCCTATCCCATTTAATTTACTTTTATTTAGATAAATTTCTATATTTTTCTCCATTATTGATGGTATATAATGATATATGTTACTTCTAAGCAACATGTTTCTTTTTCTAAAAGGTTATCTCTGTTATGCTTATTGATTTATGAATGAGAATTGTAATCTTTATTTTCTATATAAAACACATGATTTTAAACATGCTTATTTTATGTATGATGTTGGATGTTTCATTACTATGCATATATCACATTTCATGTCTCATTAATATGACTTACATGTTCTTATGATTATGATTACATGCTTATGGTGTAATAACAATAATTTTTCTCATGTATTTACAAGTATTGATACTTTTTTCTATTTATTTCCTATTATTAATATATATATTGAGATTTTATCTCAGCCTTTATTTCATGTATGTGCCTAGGTGATGGAAAATTTAATTATTTTCCAAATATCATTATTAATATAATAATAGATATAGTTCAAAACTGCATGGTAGCGTTTACCCACTTGTCTCTGGTTATGAACAATAACTTGTACCATTTGAAGCATCCACCTTCACCCAAGAAGGGGAAATTGGCCATAAAATCCTTTATTTGATAATGACCACCATTATTTATTGGACCTTCTTATTGAATTATTGTGAAAAATTGGTCAACACCATAGAAAATATATTTTATATGCATAATTATTCATTGAAATAGATGGATACTCTTGTCATCTAAAATTTAGATATATAAGTTAATCTATGGTGGGAATTGATTAGGAATGAAAATTCAAAGGATGATGTTGAATTAATAGAGTGGTATACTTCAAGAAAATATTTCTTAACCCCTATTTTCCTCATAATCATCATATAAAAATAGATATATATTTTTATTAAGTTAGAGATAAAGGATAATGGATATGTTTCAACTTATGAGGTGAATTTCACAATTCCTATATGATAAATCTCTAGTTTTTTATAAACTATGATAGAAAGATTAATAGATTCGTTATTGTCTTAAAATCATATATTTTAAAAGCTTTAGCTATTTTTGATTTTTGGAGTTATGATGATGTGGTTTGATGTGAACTTAAAGTAAAGATATAGTTTATATAGTGGTGTCATGGACATGGAGACAAGAAAGAAATGTAATGGTTTTATAATAGATGTTTAAATGAAAAAGGTATTTGATGAAAGAATATACAACTACCCACATGTCAAAAATGTGGAAATAAATACATAGAGATCAAAATCAAGGGAACTAATGAATGATTAATGTGTAGAGAAGTGGGGAATCAAATGTCAGTTTTTTAAATAAACATTAAGAGGCCACTCAATATGGTGGAGGAAGGTAAGGAAATAGTCAACAAATAACCCAAGGTTAAATGCATCAATAGTAAGGAAATTGGGTACTATGATATATAATTCACTAAACCAAGGCTCATAGAGGATAATCAGTTCCAATAATTACAAAAGATGGGGAGTAAAGAAATAGATTATTCCATTACCACTATTGGGGTGGATTAGTAAAATAAAGTGGTAAAAGAGACACTTACTATTAAATAAATAATTTTAAATTTATTGTTTGGATTTGGTTTTATTAATCTGTTCATATTTTATAATTTTTCATGAAATATTTATTCATATCCTTGAAACCTTGAAGTTGAGATATTATTTAAGATACATAGTGGTGTAATTGTTTCATTTTAACTATTTCTATCCTCCCTAATTAATGTTTATGGGAAAATTCTTTTATAAAATCTTAGAATTCTTTATTTAGTGGAATTTTATGTAATATTATGCATGAATTTTATCTCTTTATATAGATCTCATGTCAATTGACAAGAAAAGAAAATATATTTTTATATTCCAAACTATCAAATTATTTTATAAAAAATATAAATAAATATGAATCACTTTTAGAACATTTTTTACTAGTATGGGTATTCTTACACAAAGAATAAAAATATGTTTCTAAAATGGTTGATATAGAGATATATTTTTAACTTTTAAAACATTCCTATTTTAAGGAATTATACTGATGTATTCCTCATAGAGTTGTATGATCTTCCCTAGGATCATGAGGAAGATATCTCAATATAACTTATAATTAGTTCCACACCTATATGAAATAAAATATATATAATATCATAGATAGAAATAAAATAATTAAACAATAAACTACAATAGAAATTAGAAAAGGGATTTATATTCTCAAGTGAATCTATATGGGGTGAACCAATTATCTTTTTAAATAATAAGGATGGGTTAATGAAACTTTGCAAAGATTGATGATAGATCAACAAGATCACCATGAAGACAAAGTATTATCTACCACAAGTTAATGAATTATTAGATCAACTTCATGGAGATCAATGTATCTAAAAAATGAATCATTTTTTAAAATATACTTAATTTAAGGTGAAGAGATAAAATATTCTCAAGGTAGATTTATGTATAAGATATAGACATTATGATGTCGTAGTGATGCATTTTGGAATTAAAAATTCCCCATATATCTTCATATACATGATGAATACATTATTTAGAGATTAAATTAGTAATGTTTTTTTTTATTTTTATAAACAATGTTTAATATAAAATAAGAACATTAAAAACATCTAATGATTGTGAAAAATAATTAAAGGAAAAATAATTTTTTCAAAAAAAATAGTAAGTGTGAAATTTGGATATAGAAAGTAATATTCTTGAGTAATGTGATAAAAAAAATAAGGTATTTTCCATAGATTCTTTAATTAAATAGGTTATAAAGTATTGACCTATACTTATAAGGGTTTTAGAGGTACTAGTAATAGTTTTTGATGAATTTAACATGATTTTATAGCCTACTAATCATGTTAACATTGAAAGGGTAAATTATTTATAATTAAAATAAAGGGAATATAGATTTAAGGATCTTAAGAAGAGGTTTTCCACTGCACCTGTACTCATGCTACCCTCAATTAAATATGGTTTTTTAAAATACAACGATTCTTTAAAGAAGGTATTGGGTTAAATCCATATAAAAAATAAAGTTATTTCATATGCCTCCCACCAATTGAAGATTCATGAAAAAACCCAACACATGATTTTGAGTTATCATCTTTGATCTCTGTATTGAATATTTGGTGGTAAAATCTCTATGGAGGGGGTAGTTATATATATACCATTCATAATATTTTAAAATATATATTCACAAAGAAGGAGTTGAACATGTTTCAATAAAAATGGTTCGAGGTAATCAGGGACTATGAATACTCAACACACTACTATCATAGGAAGGTGAATAAGGTAGTTGATGCTCTTTATAGATATAATCATCATATAATTTCCATTATTAGGATTAAGAAACACCATATATTTAAGTATATATAAATAATGGATCTAGAAATATTAAAGTTAATGATACATCCTTACTTTCCCAAATGATTGTCTAACCACCCTATAAAGAGATAATCAAGGAGGTATAAAGAAATGATTTGGATATAGAAAATAAGTTGAAATAAGTTATGTAAGGAAAACATGATGAATTTAATTTTGATAAAGATAAATCCATTAATTTTGGATCTAGATTATGGGTTTCATAAACACTAGAGATAAGGAAGGATCCAATAGATGGTGTATATAGCTCATTTGTTTCCATCCATGCAGGAATTATTAAGATGTATTGAGATCCTTGAATGCACTTGTATTGGGAATCCTGGGAAACAATCCCTCAAGGTAACTTTTCAGTTTTTTTGGGATGTTTTGTTTTTTGTTCACAAAGTCAGTTGGCACCATTATAGCGTTTTTTTGTTACAGTAGATTGTTTTTGAAGGTGGTGTAGTTTCCCAGTGTTTTCCAAATCTTTGGGCCTCAAAATTGGGATTTGTTTAATGTAAAAGGAAGGATTTATGTATAGAAAATTTATGAATACAATATCTACTAAATTATTTCATGGTTATATAGACGGAATAAAAATTTCGTTATGTGAACCACATAGGGAGTTTGAAAACCCATAAAGAAAAAATAGATATTTTTTTATAGAAGCTCTTCTATGAGAACTAAAAAAAGAGGCATGTCATTTTTAGTCAAATATGGTATAGTTAAGGCTAACAAAAAGGTTTATTTTGGTAAAAGTAAATGATTTGATGGTAACTAAAAAGGGAGTTTTAATTTGTGGTTGAAGATGACGTTTCAGAGGTTTTTGAAAAGGAATAATATGATATGAGTATCACATAGGGAGAGCAATATGTTGTGATAGTTGATCCTCTATAGTGTTTTCAGTATTTATAATTATAATTTATTTAGGATATATTTTCTTATATAAAGGACCCATAATCACAATATTAGATAAATATAGAATATCATCAAAAAATCATCATTGGGTAAATTTGGATAAGTCCAAAAACATTTTATAAAAGGTGTTTGTGGTGAATAGTTCTCTGCAAAGGACAAGAGTCCCATGAAACACTAAAACTATGTCGTGTATGGTATTTTTATGAAGGAGTACTTTCATGAATCAGTTAGTTATTAAAGTAGGAATTCTATGAAGGAGGAAGTTTATAAAAAGGTAGTCTGTGAATAAAAAGGATTATGCGTAGCACACAGACTCTTTGAAGAAGTCATGTTATGAGAAGAAAGGAAGATCATGAATGGATTTAGGCAGTTCAAAAAGGATCATAAACACTTCATGAAAGGTATCTCTATAATGAAATTGCTATATGGTGAAGTGAACTTAATCTATCAAGTAAAAACTGAGCTTCATGGAAGACGTTTTTGTGAAAAAATTATGAGATGTTTCGTATCAATAGAAGAGTAATCAAAAAGAGAAATGTACAATCTTTAGTTTAGATAGTAGGGATATTTAAAAGGAGGATTATAGATAATAAAATAAAAAATAAGTCCTTCGGGCGATTTGGGCTAGGGAGATTTAAAATTGTGATTGTTTGTAAACTAGGAGAGATAGTGAGTCCACTCTAAAATTTGTAATAGCAGACAACTTAATTGAATCTGATACATAGTCACATTTCATTTATATATTCCTTAGACGTATCCCATTTTGGGTAAACCAAATAAAATTTTTGTGTATTGTGCATACTTTCATTTCTATTTATCTATTATTATGGGAAAGGGAGAGAAGTTTGTTTTGTTTAATGATGAAACAGGATCCAAAGGAGTAATTTGTTTAATATTTTATACACTAATTTACCCCCTCCCTTAAGATATTTAACCTATTTGGGGTTAAAATTGATATCTGGGAAAATGTTTTATATTATTGTTTTTCTCTCAAGTGTTTCGATTGAGGATGTAAATTATAAAGGGATTCTGATATTTTATGGAAAAAATTTAAAATTATAGAATATTCAGATGTATCACTACTTCTAATATTTATATATGGATGTATTAATAGTTCCAATGTTTTTTATTTATTCCAGAGAGAATAGTGGTGCTTTGTCATAAGCTGGCTTAAGGGAGTTGGATGTTTTTTTAGAGGAATCAATGCATTAGGGGGAGCATTTTCTTATGGAATATAAAAAAAGGTGATGTCATGTAAGTCAATTAATTCTATGTGAGAAATACTATTAAATATCTTTGAATGAAATTCAAAATTCAGAGAAGTCAAAATATAGTTTTTTTAGAAAAAAAATATGAGGACCATAGAATGATACCTAATGAGTCTGTAGATGAATTATTTGTCCAGGTGATTGTTGTTATAGAAGAAATGCATGGCCTTGTAGAAAATCTTGAATATTTAAAGATCATTAAGTGAATCTTGAGAATACTTCCACCTTATTTTAATCCAAATGTCTATGTACTATAAGATAAATATCAAAAGGAGATGACACTGGATACCCTGTATAGTACTCTTGTTGCATACAAGATAAGAAATAGAGATGTTGAGTGTGTGGAAAAAGGGTGAGTACAAAGAGGTGGAATTAAAGGCCATGAAGAATATCATTATTGATGATTTCTGGGAAGAATAGTATGTGGAGAAGGTTAGGTCATTCCTTTCATCAAATCTATAAATAGAAAAAATAAATTTCAAAGAAAAAATTCTATTTACATGATTTTGATGTGGAAAGGTTGGACATATTGCAACAAGGTACCCCAATAAGATTCAAGATGATGATGATGAATTCAAAAATATGATGAATAAGTCTTCATACTATGGGAAAGATAATAAAAATTTAAAGAGAATTTTCTTCAAAAATACAAATCTTCTTTCATAAGAAAATTATGGATCAGAATAATCTGATGTTCAAGAGATGTAAAACTAAAAGAATCATGGATAAAATTCTATGGTGCAGTTGTAAGTACCTCCTACACAAGGAAAGAAAGAAACAATTATGAATAATTCTAATGAATAGTTGATCTCTAGGATGAATTAAAAATACAATCTTAAGGATATAGATATTTGGAGGGCCAAATAAGAAAAAAACAAAGTGGTTCATGATTCCAAACATTAAATATAGAAGTAGGAAGAATAGAATTATTAGTTGAATGAAAAAATTTAAAATGTTATATAATAAATTCTACAAAACTTAGAAAAGGTCATTGAGTACAATCTCAATGTTTATGAATTAAATAGAGTAATTGATTGTTTTACTACCATATAAAAGGATAAAATAAAATGTATCAAAGAACATGAAGAGGAGTTTTTTAAACTATGAATAAAATTATAAGATCATGAGAGAATCTTTACACCTAATATGATATTGGGAAAGATGATTACTCAGGTGACAGAAAAGATATAAGTGGATCATAGCGGTCCTATAGAATAGAAGCAATAGTCATATCCAAATGACAAGGCTAATATGGGGTTTTATCACAAAAATAAAGTTTTGGTGATTAATGTTATACCTCAATCACCCACTTCAAGGTTTAAAAATTATTTGGGTACAAATTAGAATCAAAATATTCATAAAACCTAAGGAATAACTACCCCTACAATAATGTACAAGAATACAGCCCGTATCAGGTGTTATTTCTATGGAAATATAGGACATTATAAAAATGTATATTAAATAGACAAAATGTACCAAAGGGAACAACAACAAAAATGAGGCCATATAGAGTTAAATATTTCATGAATGATTTTCATATTCATTATTTCTAGTGTGGAGGATTTGGAATCATGGCCAGATATTTCTCACAAACAATATGGAGGAATGTTCAGAAGAAAGATGAATGTGGTTATACGTAGAGGGTCAAGGAATCATCATATGGGATCAAAAATAAAAATCAATTTGTACATCATCAGGATGAAGTGGTCTATCATACTCTGAGGAATATTAGGAATATTATTCCATAATAGGCATGAAGTCAAATATATGGATCAAAAAGAAAAGTGTTGTGTAGGAAGTTTTTTGGAATATTTCACCTAATGCATCTGATCATTATAGTGTATAGATCCTTGAATGTGGATGAACATCCCATATGATAAGAAATAAGGATCTTATTATAGGCATCAAATATGAAAACGAATGTCTTGTCAAATTTGGAAATGATGAAGACCTGAAAATTATTGGCTCAGTAAAATTCATGTTTGGAGACAAATATATGAGATGTTCTAACATCTTGGGTTTTCAAGGTATCAGTCACAACATTATAAGTGTTAGTCAATTTTGTGACTCAGGTTATGCTATAAGATTTACCAAGAATTTTTGTATAATCAAAGGAAAATATGGTACATTATTTTATAGGGAAATCACATGAAGGGGAATCTCTACCTTATGTGTTGAGAAGTAGATATATTCTTTCTATCCCGAGAAGATGAAATTATTTATCGAAAAAATGGATTGGTCAAAAATTCATACCATCCATAAAAGATCTGGTCAAATTTTATGCATTTAGAAATCACCCCATGATATCATGTGATCATTATCATACATGTGATGCTTGTTGATAAGGGAAGATCATCAGAAAGAAAAGAAAGGAAAAAATAAAAAATTATGCTTGAATTGGAACATGCAGATGTGTGTGGACCTATATCACCAAGATCCATTAATGGGAAGTGATATTATGTTCATTTAATTTATGATTTCAGTAGGATGACAAGGTTTTTTTCATTTCCCATAATTCTGATGTGTTCTGTTGTATTAAAAAAATATCAGAGGGAAGTTGAAAGGATATTTGGATAGAAGATTCTGATGTTTTAAATTGATACTTTTACCAAATTTAAAATCATCAAAGTATACGTTTATCTTCTAAAACATGTGATAAAGAATCTAGTTTTGTAAGTGAGAACTCATCAAAAAAATGGAGTGGTATAGACGATAAATCATATCATAAAAAACACATCAAAACAATTCTTATTGGAATGTTCCTACTAAAAAAATTCTGGAAGAAAATAGTCTTGGTATCGATTGATATATCTAAAAGGGATTTGTTCTATTTAAAATAATAAAATACTTAATACGAGCTATGGTATGAAAAGAATTCATAATTGAAATAATTTTGAATCTTGGGTAGTAAATGTTTTATTCTTAATAAGGAGAAACATGGGAAATTTAAATCTCGTGAAGATTATGGGATATTCCATGGATATTCAAGAAAAAGAAAAGAATATAAATGCTTCATTAAGTGGTTGGGAAATTTAGTTGAGAGAAATGATGACACTCTTGTAGATAATAAACATAATATTCAACAACATAGTGAAGAGTTCCCTAATGAATGTGATGGGGAGATAAGAATATCAGGGGGAGTAGAAGAAGAAAATGGGTATTCTGAAGAAGATACTAATGATGAGTATGAGGAAGCCAAATTAGTATCTACATGGAATCCAACTAGTTGATCTAAAATTGAAAGGAAAAATATCATTAGTTATTAGGATACAAGATTTTATACATGGATAATGAAGTCATTACAGAATACATCATTCCTATCCTAGGTAGTGACTAAATGTTTTGAATAAGAGGTTGGATATGAGAACTGGGTTCAGGCTTTGAATAAAGAGCTTGGACAAATTGAGAAGAATAAAACATGGGAAATTATTTCAAGACTGATAGATAATAATTTTAACGAGTCCAAAATAGTATTTTGGAATAAACTAAATGAATATGGGTTGTTAATTAAAAAACATGAATAGTGTATAAGGGATGATTCTAGATTGAGGGAATCAAAGTTGGTGATACATTTTCATCTATTTAAAGGTTTGATTATATTCTTCTATTCTAATCTATAGTAGTGAAATTAAAGTTAAAAAATTTCTATATGGAAATCAAGTTAGTGTTTCTGGATGTGGTTCTGGATGAACAAGTGTATATTGAGCTGCCATATGGCTTTATCATTCATGAAGATGAGAATACAGTTTATCAGATGATGAAGGTGTTATATGGGTTGAAATAATTATCAAGGGAATGGTATAAAAGTCTTGATTAGTTTTCAAATAATCTTAGTTTTCATCATGGTGTAGTTGATTACGATCTATATGTCAACAATTAAATTTATCAATAGATGATATTGTTTTTATATGTAGATGAATTAATAGTTTTTGGATCAAATGAAGTGTGGGGAAAATAGTCCATAAAATTCATTAAATTTAAGTTTTAAATGATAATGATTGGGGAACTGACCTTATTCCTAGGGTCTATATATGTCAAAAGGAAGAAATGAAATATTTATTTATCAATCCAAATATTCCACGTAGTTTTTTAGAAGATTTTTAATGGATAATTCCAAGGAGATGATGACTTTGGTGGCTACCCAGACAAAACATTCACATGATGATGAAGGAAAATAAGTTAGTGTCACATAATATAGGTAGATAACTGGAAATATGTTGTATATAATAGTGAAACAACCCAATATTTTTTTACACATTCCAAAAATCATGGTATCAATTAAACCCCAAGGGGATACTCTTTATTTTAATTAAAATAAAACATTTTTTTATCAAGGGAACAACAGATTTTGATTTTCTATACAATAAAAAATCACAGTAAGAGTTATTGGTCTATATAGATGCACATTGGAATAGTTAAACATATGATAGAAAATCAACTTCAAGTGGTTCATTCTATATTGGTAGATTTTTTATTTCTTGGAAAATAAAGAAATAACATTTCATTTCATTGTGAATCGCAGAAGAAAATAAATTATCGACACTCAAGAATGCAGGTAGTTATTATGGATGAAACAACAACTTGAAGATATGGGTGTTGAAGTGAATTCTATGATCATAATCTATTATGATAATTAGAGGTCTATAAATCTCTTCAAAATTCCATTGAATCGCTCATAGAAAAATCACATTGAAACCATATTTAAATTTATCAAGGATAAGGTGGATCATGGGATTATGAAGTTGGAGTATGTTTCTATAGAACTACAAGTTGAATAAATTTTAATGAAGGCCTTACCCTAAGATGCATTTTAGAGGCATCAATTGGCTCTCAAATTCTAGTCAACTCCCTACACATAAAGAAGTGTGGATATGGGTGTAACACCCCAAGATTTTTGGAATTTTTTTTTGAATTAATTTAATATTTTTTGTATTTTTCATTTGACGCAACACTGAAAATAATTAATTTTATATTTAAGGTATATTTTTGTCTTGTGTTATATTAAAAAACCAGTTAATTGTGCACTACAGGAAACATAAATGTTATCTTTCTATACATAAAACACTGATTTTAGCTTATGTTACACACAACAATGACTTTCTTCGATGACTTATGTTACATGCAAGACAGATTTTTATCGAATAATGAGATATTATTAAAATATTATTTTACATAAATTAGATTTTAAATTAGTTGTTACGAAATTTTTAAAAAAAATATGAAAATCTATGGTTTACACAAATATAAAATGAATTCATTTGTTGCAAATGAATTAGAAATGAAAATGAAAACTGGTTGAATATAATAGAAAATATTATTATACCCACAAATATATTTTAACCAAATTAACTAAATTAACTACAATAAGTGAGGTATATTAATATGATATATATATTACATACTCAGTTAAATATTATTAATATTCATCCAATATATTTTATAGGCATAAGATAAAAACAAACCCAATTTTATTCATAAAAAACTAAATTTCCCATTAAGATATTTTTACAACCATTTAATGAAGAACAAATTTTAAATCCAATTTTTGGAACTTTTATTGATTATATATGTCAAAATAAAATTCATATTTGAATGAATAACATAAAAATTATGTTAGGGTAAATTTTTTGTATTTTCTTGTACGGTTTCATTTTTGTAATTAATAGTTAAAAAAATATTGAACATTAGATCAAAACAATATTTTCATCTAATTTATTTATAATGATAAATTTCATTTTAAATTGGTTTTAATGTTTATTTAGATATAATTTTTATAAATTAATCTAATTTATGTCATTTAAATCATTTTCACTTTGATATTTACTATAAAAAGATATCAAATTTTTGGATGTCCCTGCTTTAAAAACCCAAAGTTTCGTCCCATCAGTGAGATTAAATTTAAATTAATTTATGTCTATAATTTAATTTTAATTTGGAAAATTTTAATATATATTTGGAATCATAATAATTTATAATTTCTTATCAGTTCAATTTAGTTTTTTACCAAAAATATTAGTAAAATTAATTATAATTAATTACAACGATTAAGGTAAAATTGAACATAACAAGGGAATAAACCTTAAACATATGGTCCTAATGACCTATAAACTTTTCCAAACCCCTTTGTATCTCCATATTTCATCCTTTAACTATTCATTATTTATTTTGGTTGGTTTTTTATGAATTTTTATATGTAAAAATGTGGGTACACCTATCTTGTTTTCAAAAACACTATGTGTGTCCTTTCCCTTCCCTATAAAAGGCCACCACTTATCCCTTATCTTTACACCACTCATACCATTTAGGCTTGGCCAATATATACCCAATAAACTTCCCAAAAATCCTCCATTCCTCCTTTGATCCTCCCTTTGGTCATAATTCCTTCCAAAAAATCTATTTGGTGCAAACCAGAAAGAGTTACCTGATTATGAGGTAACACCCTCTCTCAAGCTCCTTTATTTTATTTCCATTCACCACTCCCTATATTCTCTTATTCCATGATTTTATAACAACACCAGTAAACTAAATATACAATTATTTTTTTATTCTATGTTTTCTACCTAAGTATACACAAACTTCCATCTAATGGGTAACAAACATATTATTTACATGTATGGAAAACTACCGCCCCACGAAACAATGATTATTCATTTTTCTTTTACCGCATCTCATGGGGGAAATTATTATGGAAAATATATTTATATATGATATATATTACATTTATATTATATATATTCTTATTTAACTTTCATTTAGAATATACCCTTATGATTTCTATCTTGTGTAAATACAACAATTTGGTTTGAGGAAGTGTGGACTTCTTCCCCCTCAAAGTGATGTGATTCATTCACACATAATAGGGAATGTATTAAGGATATTTTTTTAGTGAAAATATATGATATATATGACATAATAATTATATTTTAATTATATTATATACATATATACAGATAAATATATTTCATTTAATTTATTTCATTTAATACGTTAATAAAACAGATGCAACATTCATGTGTATGTACGACCTAGCATCACCATGAACGGTGTATTCCATTTCATACTTCTATATTCTATATATTATTATAATAGAAATAAACCAAATATTAATAAAAATTATATCATTTTTTAAATTCTTTAAATCATGATATAATTATAAGGACCAATGATATAACAAATTAAGACACATGCAAATAACAAAGCCAATATAACCTGAAGTGTAACCTTAACATAGAATTATTAACAAGAGCGTAATATATAGTCATAATAAAACCATAAATTGAATTATATATAAAAATATTTTTCTATAAAGTACATATAATAAACTTATATTTATTATACATGATGTTCTTACAAGTATAAAGAGAGTCACGATACAAGGTAAGGAAATTTCATCTCACTTTTTATATCTAAGATATACATTCCATTTTCAGCACTCTATTATTTTGATTGGGCTATATACTGACCATGAATGTATTATATTAATCTTATAATTAAAATTATAGGTATTTCCATATCCATTTTATGACCTTTATTTCATGGGGTTTATATTTCAAAATTTAAAAAGTCGGTAAAGTAATTTTGTCACAATATTCCTTCTTTGAGACACATGCCATGTTATACACCTATATTTTTCCATGAGGTGAATATGTGGAGTTTTAAATTTTATATAATAAATCTCATTATTTTAATGATATTTTAATCACCATGTAATTTCATTTTCTTACATGGGTAGTATGGTTCAAAGTTACCATGTGGTAATATTTTATTGAAACAATCTCCTCGATTTTCAATATTTTTTTGTGTATGCTTCATTTGATGAATTATTATGATAAATATCCAAATAACTCTCATGAAATTCCTTTAAATATTCTTATTCATTATATATTCATGTATTGGTTCAATTTTACCCTCTTTGGAACATAATATAGTTAGGAAAGTGTTTTTAAGAAACTCGACTTTACTCCCTTTTTGGTAGAAAATCTATGTTCATTCAAACCCATTTTTTCTAAAAAATGTTTTCAATAATATTCCATTATTATCATATAATATTTAAAATAATATCCACCCTTTTTTCTTTTACCAATGCTTTCAATAGAATCTTCTTATCGATCTCTTAACAAGGCATTTTCTACCCTTTTTTCCATGAAAAACGAATGTTCTTTTTACCTTGTACAACATGTACAGATTTATCCACAATAATATATTTGAAGATTTTTTTGCATTTTTAAAGGGTTTTTTTTTTACGAATTTTTTTTAAAGTAATTTTCAATGAAATTTTTTTTAAAAACGTTTTCAATATATCTTTATAATTTTTCTAAATATTTTTCAGGAAAAGTGTTTTTGATAACGTTTGTTTATATTCTTTTTTGAGTTTTTAAGGAAAATTATTTTATAAAGTTTTTCAAGATCATTTTATAAGTATTAAAAGGTAAAAAAAATTTACCTTTATTTCAATTATTATTTTAATGTTTTCAATTAATTTTCAAAGAAAATCGTTTTCTAAAGTGTTTATGTTTTAAAAATCCTTATCAAAGAAGAAATGATATTTTCCTAAAAAAATTCAGTCAAAATATCCTTCCATGTAATTTTCTATATAATATGACATTAATTTATGTTACTCATGACCTCATAGAAAATGATCCAAAGGTTCCATTCATATTCTTTCTTAAATTTTTCATGTTTTTATTGAATGATGTTTGTGACACTCGTTTCTCTTCTACGAGTCATATGCTTTTGAAACCCACTTCTTCTCATGGGTTACTTTTTGATGAATTTATTATAAACCTATATATTTCCATATTTTATGATGTGGTTAAATGTTAATTGTACCCATTTAATTTCATATATTATGATTTTATGTTTATAAAACCCATATCTTTTCATGGGTCATGATATGATGAAAGTTTTGTGGAACATGCATGTGTGATTTCATCATGTGATGGGTGGGACCTATATCTATCTTCAATGAATTGGATAATAATGGAGGAATCCTAAGTATAAATCTTATGCATGAACATAATTACATGTTCACAATGTTATACATGGACCTGGTTGCATGTCCATAAGTTTATGTGTGAACCTGATTACATGTTCACAATGTTATGAGTAAACCTTTTTATATGTTTATAATGTTATGTGTGAACTTGAATATATGTTCACAATTTTATGTATAGACCTGGTTTCATGTCCATAATTTTATTCATGAACCTGATTACATGCTCAAAATGTTATTCACGAACCTAATTACGTTTTCACAATGTTATGCATGCACCTAATTTCATGTTCAAAAAATTATGTGTGGACCTAGTGTATGTCTATAGGTCTATGGGAGGGCCGGAATTTCATGTCATTAACTTAATGTGTGAACCGTTTTCTAATTATACATGTTCACTATGTTATAATTTGATGTGTATTCCAAAATTCTATCTCTTATTCCGATGTTATTATTTAATGACTTCAGATCTTGATTTCTTTTTGATTCATGCCTTATAAACAGAAAATATTTATTCCATGATTCATGTTTATAAACTTTTATATATAGGGAATGATATTCTAATGATCGTGATCACTTTCTTATACCCTTATGTTCCTGATATGCATGAGAATTCCCTTTATTTACCCTCACTATGAATTTAAGCTCACCCTTTTCTTATGTTTCCTTTAACTAGGTTATAGAGAAAGGTTTTTAAGTAGAATTACTTAGGGGGGAGATCTTTTTGGGAAACACTGAAGATATTTCAATAAGCTATAAGATATTTTTCATGTTTCTAAAGAAACTAAACTCGTACGATATTTGGGAGTCCGTTTTTTAATGTTTTTAAGTATTCTACAAAATTGATTTAATTTATATTTACATTAAGACTAGGTTGTTATAGCTAGTATGGGTGAAAAGGTTTAAATTACCTTTGGAAACTAGGATTAGAACACTGTAGTGATATCCCGATGTATATTTCTAAGGATATGTCTAGGAATGTCTCTAAGGATAAGTATATGGATGAGTTAACATTTATTAAAATGTCCTAGAATTTTGGGAAAGGATATAGTGAGTGGTTTCCTAGTAATAAATCCATATCGGGATACTACAAGTGGGTGTGGGTGTGGCATAGATGTACCTAGGGGTAACAACTCAAATAAGGTGTGTCTGACTAGACTCTACATAACCTGATATACGAAAATGGGATTTGTTTCACACTTGGTTTGACACTCCTGGGGATATGATTTGGGAATTCACAAAATCCTTATGAACCATCATGAATGATTTAAATAGAGGATGACTATGAAGAACATATAATAAACCTAAGCTGTCATGGATTAAATAAGTAGGTGTCATGATTTAGACATCCTATAATTAATTATTTTTCATGATTACATAATCTTCTTCTTTGATATGTGTTTCTCACCCTGTTCTTTCTGGTTTTAGTCAAAGGATAGAACTAGAATGAACATGGTTAACATTTAATGTTTCAGATGTGGAAGGAATGGAATTTTGAAAATTTATTTCTCATGTTGAAATCTCATAAATAGATTTAGGAAGGTGGTATGACTATTGGTTATACTTCTGAATATAAAGAGACCACAAAAAACTTGTGAAAGGTATGTGATTTTATTCTAGTATTGTTTACATTATGTATAAGAATAATGAATAGATTAAGGTTGAGGAACCATAAAATATTATTAATATTTTGTATTCCAGGAAATATTTATTAAGGAATTACTTCATGAAGCTTGATTAATTGTTTATTATTAAATTTGGATTAATTTAAATAATACGTTATATGAATTATGAAATATATAATATATTTATTTTAAGTTTTTATTAAAGATTGAAAAGGAAATTCAGAATGGTGATAAAGACATATAAAAGTGATATTTTAATTAGGGGTCGGTAAACCTTAATTAATTCCTGACATTGAGATAGTGAAGTTTGAATAAAGATATGTTGGATTTGGATAAGTTAGTTGGAAGTACGGATTACCATGGTACTGATTATTGACATTGTGGTCTAGGATAACAAGGAGGAAGTTTACAAGCTCTTAGATTTAAATAATGTATCTAGTAATCATTAGAATAAGGAAGAAAGCATGATTTCTAAAAGGATTTATGGTAATTCAATTTTTTACCATGTTTCAAGGGAATATTCGCTGAGGGTATTCACGTATTTTTATTGTGACAACCGAGTGGTTTTTTGTGATATTTTTGGAATCATTGTTAAGATGGTTTTGTGACTTTTTTTCAAAAAAAATAGGATTTTAACCTTTTATAAGGGTTAAAATGTTAACTATTCATGGAAATATTATCTTCAACTTTAAAGGAAGTATTTATGTATTGAGATTGTATTTAAAACCTTAGTTAAATGGCTATTTACTGATTAAAATTATTTAAAGTATGTCCATCATATTTATTTTGGATATTATATTAGTGCAGTTTTTGAAAAGAACATCATGTAAGTCAGATGAAAAACAATCATTTATGGTAAGTCCAAGGGTCTTGAACCCATTAACAAAGGATAATAAGGGTTTCACGCCTACCACTGGCCTACCTAATGTGCTGGTTAATGTGTAGTAAATTTTTAGGAATAAATATTTATGATGAAACAGTACTCTAACATTTTATGATTATAGATTAATGTATTAATAATATTTATTTTGAAGGATATATAGAGAAAAATAGTTATACTTTTCATACTTATATGGGCCTTATGATTAGTTAAATGTGTATTTTAGTGATTCGTACATAAAATTTAATTTCTAAACATCCTTTTTGTGATGTAATGGATGAATTATAAATCGATAAAAGGACAACCAAAGAATGAATTTTTTTAAATAAAAATATATCAAGTAATTATATTTTATTATATTCTTGGTCAATAAAATAATTACTCAATTATATGATAATGATCTAAAACATTTTTTGTCCTCATACCTTAATTTTGGTTGAACCGATGGCCTTTTAGATCATCACATATTTATGAATTTGGGGCCCTCAAATTTTCTTTTTTCATTAACTTGATTGTGATTGATGACCTCAATAAATTTCTATATATATATATACTTTTCATCTATGTAAAATCATCACTCCCAACCAATGTTCTCCAATGTGGAATCCTAGTTATATGTTACTTTGGGTACCCGTTATGGTTCCAACTTTCCCTTTTAAAAGGAAGTAATAGTATTCATTTTTACGATGTGGGTTTCTATGAATTAAAATTAAAGTATTAAACATTTGATAACCCAGATATATTTTGAGTGAGAAATTAATATTAAGGGGGTATAATGTAATATCCCATGATTTTGTGAATTATTTTTTTCGAATTAAGTTAATCTTTTTGATATTTTTCATTTCACAAATCACTGAAAATAGTTTATTGTATATTAAATCACTATGTTTGACTTGAATTATACACAAAACCAAGTTAATAATGAACTAAATACAACATAAATTTTATCTTTATCTACATGGAATATTTATTTTAGCTTGGATTACACGCAATAATGACTTTCCTTAATGGCTTGTGTAACACACAAGATCGAGTTTTACCGAATAATGATATATTATCGAAATATAATTTAATATAACCTTGTTGATAAATTAGTAGTTATTAAAATGGTTAATTAACTTATGAAAATCTATGGTTTACCCAAATATAAAATTAATTTATTGGTTACAAATGAATTAGAAATGAATATGAATACTTATGGAATATAAAGGAAAATATTATTATACACGCAAAGTTGCTTTACCCTAATAAATTAAATTAACTACAATTAATGATTGATATTAATGTTATATATATATATATATTATTCTGTAAAATCTTTTTTATAATCATCTAACAGATTAGATAGGATTAAGACAAAAACAACCTCAATTTTATGCATAAAATACTATATTACTTATTAAGGAATTTTTATAACATTTTAATGGTGAACTAATTTTAAACCAAATTTTTGGAACTCTTGTGGATTATATATGTAAAAATAAACATCATATTTGAATTATAAACAAAAAAATTAGATTAGGGTAAATTTATTGTATTTTTTTTAAGGTTTCATATTTTAATGAATAGTTAAAAATACTGAACATTAGTTCAAAACTTATTCTTTATATGATTTTTATATAAGGTTAAATTTCATTTTTAAATTGGTTTTAAATTTTAATTAGATAATTTTTTTATCAATTAATATAATTTAGTTCATTTTAGTCAATTTTAATTTGATATTGACTATAAAAACATAGAAAACATTTGTTTTTTTTACATAAAAAACCTACAGTGTCGTCCTGTCAGCGAAATTAAATTTAAATTAATTTATTCCACTTTTATAATTATAATATGGAAAAATTAATTCCATATTTGGAATAAGAATTATTTCTAATTTATAATAATTTCAAATGAGTTATTTATTTAAAATATTAGTGAATGTAATTAAAATTAATTACAACAATTCTGATAAAATTATGCATAACAAGGTAATAAACCTTAAACTTAAGGGACCAAATGACCTAACCACTTGTTGAAAACAAATTTTATAGAAATATTTCAGACATAAACCTTCCATTATTGAGAAAAGTTGGTTTTTTATGACTTTGTTTAGGTAAAAACCTGGGTACACTTATCATTTTTTAAAAAATTCTTAGTGTGTTTTTTCTATTCCCAATAAAGGCCACTAGTTATCCCTCTTCTTTATGCCTCTAAAAACACTATTTTTTAGCCAATATATACCTAATTAACTTTCCCTAAACCCTCAATTACTAATTTAATCCCACCTTTAGTGATAAACCCTTCCAAGTAATCCCTTTGGTGCAAACAAAAAGGAGTTACTGGATTAAGAGGTAACACCCTCCCTCAAGCACCTTTATTTTATTTCCATTATCCACCCCCTAAAATTTTATTATTCCATGATTTTATAAAAAAATAATATCATAACCATAATAGGATGTTTTACGATTTGTTTTCAACCTACACTTATACATACATCCATCTAATGGGTAACAAACATACTATTTAACTGTACGAAAAACTACTGCCTCAAAAAACGATGATTGTCAGTTTTTATTTTACCGCCTCTCATGGTGGAAATTATGATGGAAAATATATTTATATGTGATATATATTATATTTATAATGACTTTATACTTCTATAATTATTATTTATAACATAACCTTATGTTTTCCATCTTCTGTAAATATGATAATTTCGTATGAGGAAGTGTAGACTACCGCCCCTCAAAGTGGTGTGATTTGTTCACACACTAAATGACATATATTAAGGATATGTTTAGTTATTCTCTATGATATATATGACATAATTATTATAATTTAATTATATTATATACATATATACATAGAAATATATTTAATTTACCTTCTTTATTTCAATATGTTAATAAAATAGAAGCATCGTTCATGCGTAGGTAAGACCTACCATCTCCATGAACGGTGTATTCCATTTCATAATTATATAATATATAGATTTTTATAATACACATATAACTAATATAAATTTTATTTCTATTATTTTTAATATTCTTGAAATCATTATATTAGTATAAGGACCTATAAGAACTCAGATCCTCTATTTCAGGTATGTTTTCCTTTTACAGATGTTTTTGGGAAAATTAAGAGTTTTTTAAAAAATTTGAAGTACATTTTATATACTTTATTAGTACATGATGTTCACTCGATTACTGAGGGTAGTTGGGTGTTGATCATGTATCGGCCATGCACATGACCATGTGTGGTGACTTATAGACCACCTAATGCAGGGGCTGGTGAAGGTAAGTACATGCCATGTACTTATAAAGTACATGTTGTGTACTCTATGTTTTTCATTAAACGCATTGGGTATGCGTCTAATAGAAAGAACACCCTCCTTATTGGACTGGTTCATCCGAGAGAGAGGGTATGGCTGCAATCCTTCTCCGATCCACCGACTGAGCATCCATTCTCTGAATCGACCATCGTCAATTGCATTGGGAACACCTCATTGAGTTCTCTCTTATCCTAGAGCTTCATTTCATAATTCCTACTCTTTCTCAAGTTATCTTTGGTTGAGAGTTTTTATCGTTTCTATAGATATATGGTGTTCTTGTGCAATTCAAGGCTTGAGGTTCACTTGTATCAATCATACAACACCAAGGTAGGTGGTTTGTGCCTTTTTGTAGATAGTATTTGAGATATATGTGAAAAAGATCCCAATACCCTTGGATAAGGTGTTGTGCCTTTACAATTTTAGCCCTATTAAATTCCTTCAATGCTTTTATTCTTGAGTTGAGGTTAATTAAATTATGATAGGGTTAATTTCTATACTTTGGAAGTGCTTTCCCATGAATGCTTTCTTGTTTTGATCGTTGGTATAGTTTTCCTCTTAGGATGTTGTTTACTTTCTATGCCTAATATTTTAGGAGGGAGTTTTGTTTATCTATCATGCTGTTATGTTGTAGACTATTAGCCAAATAGTTCATGAGGTTTAATTTGGACGATATGCATTTTTATTCTTGTTTAACTTACACAGGGCCATGAGAACCTGGTGTAGTGGAATATAGGGAGAATAGACGTAAGGGATTCTCTAGAGTGTCCATTATTTTATCACGCAGTGAGACCATAAGGGGGATTAATGGTGAGTACTCCCTAAAAGGGTGTATAGTTACGTACGAGGCCACATGAGGAATTGACATTGAGTACTTCCTCAGAGTGCCTGTAGTTTCCGTTAAAAGATTATAGGGGGAACTGACGGTGAGTTCTTCATTAGAGAGTCTTTAATCAGGCATGGCTATAAGGGGAATTGATGCTGAGTGCTTCCTCAGAGAGCCTATACAAAAGATGAATGAAAGGGGTTAGACTGTGAGTACTTCCCAGAGGGTTGCTTGTGTTTCTAGGTAGGACCATAGGGGATAGGCTGTGAGTACTTCCCATAGGGTTACCTACTTTGATTAGCTGCTTGTTTGATTTGTGGAATTGAATGCTTTGAAACTCTGAAAATGTTTACTATTGAGTACTTCCTTGTTTACTACTTCTTTTTAAATACATCCTGCCATATATATTCACTGACTGTTAGGCACAGATATTTTGGTGGTTGCCTACTGGGATTAGTCTCACACACTGTTTGGGTCATGATTTTGGGCAAAAAAATATATTGTTATAGGTATAGAATAGGGAAAG
Organism: Viscum album; assembly: GCA_963277665.1. Classification (NCBI taxonomy): domain Eukaryota; kingdom Viridiplantae; phylum Streptophyta; class Magnoliopsida; order Santalales; family Viscaceae; genus Viscum; species Viscum album. The sequence continues at coordinate 593,577,824 of OY728134.1, read as the reverse complement.
CTCCCTTTAACTTTAGGTACTTGATTACTGAGGATTTGGAGATCATGGGACCAAGCTGAGGCTTGCAATACTAAAGAGTATATCAATTTTATTGAGTGATTTGGTTTAGTATTGTATTCCAACTTTTTTATTTGTTTGGATGCTTTCCTAGAAATATGAACCATGCATCATTATATATGTGCTACAGCTATTTATTTCTTCAGTCTTTTGCTTTTTCTTGTTGGGTGACATTATTTCTCCTTCCGCTATTTTTATATGTTTCATTTATGCTGTTTTACTTTTCCAATATGGGAATAGTTTCCCCACCATCATACCCAAGGCCCTCACTCCTAGTCGGTAGCCTCTAGAGTTTAGGGAAATGAGCTTGACGCCATGTGACCAACCGGCTATGGGGCGCCTCTGGGTGTCTTTCAGAACTGGGATGTTACAGGACCAATGATATAATAAATTAAGACACATGTGAAAAAAAGAGAATATGAACCGAAGCTTACCCTTAACATAGAATAATTAACTAGTGGGTAATATAAATCCATAATCAAACCATATATGGAATTATATTTAATAATAGTGTTATTTTAATTATTTATATTTAACTTATATTTATAATAAACGAGGTTATCACAAGTACAAAGAGAGTTAATACAAAAGGTAAGATACATTCATCTTACTATTTCTATATGTCAGATATATTCCACGATCACCATTTTTTGTGGTGTATATACTGAAAATGTATGTATTATATTAATATAATACTTAAAGTTATTTTAATTTTCATATCCATTTTATGACTTTTATTTCAGGGGGTGTATGTTTCAAAAGTTACCTAATCAGTAAAGTAATTTTGTCTCAATTTGTCTTCTTTGAGAGACATGCCATGTTATGAACCTATATTTTTCTATGAGGTGTATATACTACCTTTTAAATGTTATACCATGAATATAATTATTTTAGTTATGTTTTATGCTTTATATAATTATATTTTATTACATGGGGAGTATGGTTCAATGTTATCAAGTGTTAAGAGTTTATTGAAACAATCTCATTGCATCTTGAGACTATTTATTTTTATGCCTCATTTAATGAAATGTTATGATTTATTTGTTAATAACTCTAATTAATTTTATTATAATATATTTATTCATGATATATTAATGTATTAGTAAAATTTTCAACTATTTTTAACATATGATAGTTAAGAAAGTGTTTTTAAGAAAGTCTGACTTTACCCTCTTATCAGTTGAAAATCTGGGTTCCTTCAAACCCATGTTTTCTAAAAAGGGTTTCCAAGAATATTATATTATTTTCTAATAATATTTAAAATGAATTTTTATACTTGTTTTATTTTACTAATGTTTTCAAACTAATCTTCTTATCTTTTTCTAAACAAGGCATTTTTTTACCCTTTTTACCATGCGAAAGGAATGTTTTTTTTACCTCGTATGGCATGTACAGATTTACCCATCGTAATTTATTTGAATATTACATTTCACGAATAAAACGATAATTTTTAATAATTTTTTTTAATTAAATTTCAAAGAAACTGTTTTCAAAATGTTTTCAAGATTTATTTATAAGTTTTAAAATTATTTAAGAAAAGTGTTTTTTGTTAGTTTTTTAGATTATTTTATATGTTTTTAAGGAAAATGATTTTAAAAATGTTTTAAAGATTATTTTATAAGTATTAAAGTGAAATTTTTTTAAAAATGATATCAATTATTATTTATAAGATTTAAATTCATTTTCAAATAAAATGGTTTTTAAAGGGTTTATGTTTTAAATATTCTTTTCAAAGAAGAAATCACATTTTCCTCAAGAAATGTATTCAATATATATTTAAAAGTTATTTTATATCAAAGATGACATTTTTTTATGTTAATTGTATCCTTCTTGGAAATTATCCAAAGGTTACATTAATATTCTTTCTTAAATGGTTCCTATTTTTATTTAATGATTTTTAAGAAACCCATTTCTCTTCGGTGATTCATATAGTTTTGAAAAAGAATTATTTTAATGGGTTTTGATTTGATGAAAATATTATCAAACCTATATATTTTCATAGTTTATGATGTGATGAAATGTTAATGATACCCATTTCATTTTATGGGTTATGATTTGATGTTTACTGAACCCATATCTTTTCATGGGACATGATATGATGAATGTTTTGCGGCACATGCATGTATGATTTCATTATTATATGGTCGGGACCTATCTCTCCCACCAATGCATTGGGTAAATATGGATGACTCATAGTATAAATGTTATGTGTGAACCTGATTAAAGTTTCACAATGTTATGCGTGGACCTAGTTGTATGTCCATAAGTTTATTCTTGAGCCTGATTACATGTTCTCAATGTTATGAGAGATTCTTATTATATGTTCATAATATTATGAAATAACTAGATTACATGTTCACAATGTTATTAATGGACCTAGTTTTATGTACATTAGTTTATGAGTGAACATGGTTAAATGTTCACAATGTTATGGGTGAACCTAATTACATGTTCACAATGTTATGCATGAACCTGATTGCATGTTCAAAAAATTATGCATGTACTTACTTATATGTTCATAAGTATATGATAGGGCATGATTTCAAGTCCTTAACATAATGTGTGAACCTATTTCTAATTATAAATGTTCACTATGTTATACATTGATGTGTATTCCACAATTCCATGTCTTATTCCTATGTTATTATTTCATAGATTATTATCTTTATTTCATTATGATTCATGTCTTATGAACTATAAATATTTATTCCCTAATTTATGTTTATAATATTTGATATATATGGTATGATATTATAATTATCTTGATCATGTTATTATACCCTTTTGTTCATGATATACATGAACATTTTCTTTATTTACCCTTACTATGAATTTGAGATCACTTATTTCTTCTGTTTCCTTTCCTCATATTATGAAAGATGTTTTTTAAGTAGAATTACTGAGGGAGGATATCTTTGTGGGAAACATTGAAGATCTTTCACTGAGCTAGCATATTTTTTTCAAGTTTCCAATGGAACTAAACTAATATGGTCTTTGGGATTTGGTTTTTGTAAATTTTTAAGTATTTCATAGAAGACATGTAATCTATATGTACATTAAGACTGGGTTTTTATAGTGTGACCCCCTCCCCAAAGGTATGGTGTGTTTTTACATTATGTTATGATATGTGTACTTTGAAATGTTGTAACCACAAAGGAGTGATATTTGTGTTCACTAAAAAATGGGGATAAAATATTCTGATCAAAATAGGGGAGAAGTTGATAGGGGGAATTTAAGGAGGGGGAATTTTAAATATAATGATGCTAAAGGTGATCAATCCAATGTTATATATCATGATAGATGGGGTTCGTGATAAAATAAGTTAACTGTTTTGGAAATAAAGTGATTTATTTATTAAATTTTCATACTAATCTTGTTTCTCATGCCAACCATGGATCATGTGGGGTTAGATTATTTTTTTAGTAAACCTATGATCTCTATTTGGAATCACAATAAGAGAATTTTGATAGGATATTGAAGAATATTTAATGTGGTATAAAAAGGTGAAGAGTTATAAATAATCCCAAAGGGGGGGATTGTTGGGAAAAACACTCAATGCAACTTTTTTTTGTTTGGGTTATTTTTGTGTGTTGAAAAATCCAGTTAAAAACATTCTAGCATAGTTTTTCTTAAATCAATGTCTTTTTTAACGTGGTGTATTTTACTAGTGTTTGTCATATTTTTTGGCCTCAAAATATTTATTTGTTTTATAGAAAAATAAGGGTTACTGCATAGAAAATGTGTACATCATATAGAACCTAAATAATTTTGTGGTAATATATACCTCATAGGAATGTTGTTTTTAAAACTGTATAGGGTGTTTTCAGAACCACAAATCAAAATTGAGATATTAAAATAGTATATGTTCTAGGAAAACCATGAAGGAGGCATGTCCTTTTTTGACGAAGGTAGTGTATTTAAGGCCACTAAAAACGTATTTCATTTGAGTTCAAAGGGATAGATGATGAAATGGTTTTGAAAGGAAATAATGTGCTCGACACGCCCCCTCGTTTTCAAATCATGCCGCCTGACGCTACGGCGGCTCCTCGCGATCCGGCGGCGCTCCCGGTCTTGTGGGAATTTGATCCAGGGCCTGATTCAGTTTTGTAAGAACCTATTTTTCGCTATAAAATACTTGGGAATATTCTTGATGTTATTCTAGAGCAGTTCCTTCAGACGAAATTCGATTCCGAGCCCCGGTGTGGCCGAAATTAAATTTTCAGTGCATTCACACTGGGAACACAAAATAAATGGGATAACTCCTAAACGGTGTTTTGGATCAAAAATATGAGTGTACGGATGGGTCCGAAATTGGGTGTTTACCCTAGGAACGACATACCATGTCGGCGCGGGACGTTGGGACCCCTCGCCCGTTAACAGAACGTTAAACGAATAATTAAAATAAATAATTTATTCGGGTAATTGCTTAACTCAAGTCTCTCTTAAATGGTAGCTCTTATTGAAAAACGGAGTGCATCGTTGAGTCCGGAGTGTGCCATTTACCCTAGGAGGGGTGTAAGTTTCGCGGGCGCGGGTCTTCTATGAAAAATGCTACCAGGGGCGTTTTCGTATTTTAACGGCATCGGGCGTTGAGTTTAATAACTTGTGAATGGGGCCTCGGATTAAAATTTTGAGACCTCCGTTGTGCTCGGGAGGTGGTGTTTGACCTAGGGAAGGCCTAATCTCGACCCCCCCCGGATGTTCGGGTTCGGGCCAACAGGCGGGTGGTTAAGCGTGTTTTCTATTTAAACACTTAACCCCCCTCACCCTCTCCCCCTTGTTGTTGTTCCCTGGAGCAAGGAGCTCCCAAAGAATGGGGGAACTCCATCCTATCCTCCACCTCTTCGGTGAGGCACAGCAGTCCGGTGGATCGTCGCGAAGCGTCGGGCTACACCCCTGCAGGTAGGAGTTTTTGTTTTTGTGTTTTAATTTCAGAACTCTTCATTCAAGTTGAATTATAGCATCGAATTTCCGTTTAATTTCCGAGAAAAGATCACGGTTGCATAGTAAATTTTCCGAGATTTCCATCGCCTATTTCGGTTTATAAATCTAAGTTCCGATGAGCTCACAAACGTCCGCTGAAGATCATCGTGTTTAAGGGCGTTTTCCGGTGGGTCTAGTTGGTCCAGCGGCTCCAGCGCAGCGGTCCGGTGAGCGGGTGCGGTGGCGCGGCTGTGGTCCAGGCGGCGAGTGGGCTCCGACAGTAGCTTCAGTCAGAGTCAGGGGTGCTGGCGCGAGTCGGAGCTGGCCGCGCGAGGTGACAGCTCCAAGCGGCGAGGCCGAGCCACCTGGGCGCGACGACCGCGGGGTCGCGGCGCGCGACCCCCGCGCAGGGACAAAGACCCGCGTCCTGCAGGTCTTCATGCGACAAAATGACCGGCCCCATGAGGGCCGGTCTGCGTTGGACCGCGGGTCAGCGTCGGGCCATGCGGCTGAGCCGCGGCCCGGCACTGCGAGTCGGGTCGGCCCATGCCGGTCGAGCCCAAGGGGATTCGTCCCCTCTTCGGACGCTCGTAATTTACATTACGGGTGTCCGTTTTGTGTGTAGTCTGTGGCAGTGCCTTCCTGGTGTCGATAAAAACTTTTTGAGATGGTTTTGAGAGTATTTAATTCCCGAAACGAGGGGCCTCAGAGGCGCGACACGCCTTTAAGTGAATTGGCGTTTTTCGGGGGGTTTGTTTTGGGCGTCACTGACACATCCGATGTCCGTTTTGAGCGCCACTAGTGGAGTTGAGACCCTAGTGTTGAGGTGAATATTACCAGGTGGTTTCAGGCGTTGAAGCCAGAGTTGAGGCATGGGCCCCACGGCCCATCTTTTGAACTACGTGCAGCGCTTTACAACTTTTTCATCGAATGTCCGTTCGGGGCGTGTGAGCAATCATTTATGGGTGTTTTTTCGAGGGCATTGCATTGGCACAATCCTCCTGTTTTATTTCGGCACGCTGGTGTGGGCCCCGCGATGGACATTTTGGTAGTTGGCGGTGATTTCCAGCTTTATCACTAGGTTTCCGTTTTGGAAAAGTGAATAGTCCGTCCATCTTATGTACTTTTTTGAGAGGATCGCAATGGTGTGATCCGTTCGTTGTGCTTTGGGATCGGGATGCAGGTCCCGCGTAGTACCACTCGTGAGCGGTGCGCCGGAATGCATCTTTTTTCTGGATATTCGTTGCACTCATGTGAGCAGTCTTTTTACGTGTCTTTCTGAGAAGATTGCAATGGTGCGATGTGCCCGAATATTTTCAGGACTGAGGCTCAGGATCACAGGATGTCGTTCGGGAATAAAGCAGTGTTGGCGACTTTTCCATCGGATATCTGTTTGAGGCGGGTAAATAGTATATCTCGTATGTTTCTCCACGAGGATTAAAATGGTGTAAACTATTCAGGTGAGTGGAACCTCCTACGTGATCTTATTAAATGTGGAAATATGAAAGGTGCTTTGGTGGTGGTTCTTCTTGTTGTGTTCAGAAGCGAACCCTTGGCATATGATCGCGTGAACTCCCATGTGTTTGAAGTAAATTCTTTAAGAGATGTAGTTGGTCGTGCTTGGGCCGATGAGGTGGCAAGTTAGAGTTGTTACGTTTTTGCCCTTCGCATTGACGTTGGGAGTCATGTGCACGTTAGCCTTTGGGTTGGACACGTGGCATACTCTGGGAGTATGCGAGAACGCTGGGAGGTACATATGGATGTTTGTACCTGAGAACGTTTGTGCGCTTGGTTGGGGGTTGAGTTGGGGCCACACGTCGTGTGGGCCCGAGGATCATGTCATGTTTTGCTTTGCATACCCTTGACCTCTCGCGACGTAGAGGGTCACTCTGTTCTCATTTGTTTGACCAGCCGGGTGGAGTTCCCCCCTGGTTTTGTTCTCGTTTGTTTGCCCAGCCGGGTTGAGTTTCCCCTCTGGTTCTGTTCTCGTTTTTTGACCAGCAGGGTTGAGTTTCCCCCTAGTTCTGTTCTCGTTTGTTGACCAGCAGGGTTGAGTTTGTCCCTAGTTCTGTTCTCATTTGTTGATCAGCAGGGTTGAGTTTTCCCCTGGTTCTGTTCTCGATGGTTTGGCCGGAAAAGATGGTTTGGTTCCTCTGTTTCTTCAACTGTGAGGGGTTTCGGTACCATTCCCCTTTCACTAGACTGTGGCACCATTTACAACTATGTGTGCTTGTACAGCATCGGTGTTTTCCAACTTTTTGGGATGATTTTTCTTGGTTCGCTTCATCAGTGACTCAGCGGACTGGAGCGTGATCTCCTTGAGGGGCCCGGGGAGTTTCTCCCGTCCCTTCGTGTTCCCTGGTAGAGTTCTTGTAGATTCGGTGTGACCAACACATTACACTGGCACTGATCCTCTGCCCAGGAGGTTGTTTCTAGTAGGGATGGCCAGAGCGGTACCATCTAGCAGGGATGTACAGTCGGTTATCATTCAGCAGGGATGGCCAGTACAGTGGTGTTCACCGAGCAGTACCATCTAGTAGGGATGACCAGAGCGGTTTCGGGTTTACCTCCAGCGGGGCTGAGAAGTGGTCCCTAATGCCAGGTTTGCCTCCATCTAGGCTGGGAAGTGGTCCCGATGACGGTTCCGAGCCTCCCTCCAGTGGAGTACCCTTTTACGAGACTGGGCATTGGGACTCGTCGGCAACGTTAGCTGGGTCTCCCTCCAGTGGATTACCCTTTTATGGGACTGGGTAGTGTGGCACCCGTCGACTCTTTCTGAGTCTCCCTCTAGTGGGAACCCGTCGACTTCTAGGGATTACCCTCCAACAGGGCGAGGTAGGGGGGTTGCCTATCGACTTTGAGGAGGCCTCTCAACTATGGGGCAGTGACGAGGTGTGTCTTGACATTCCCCCATAACACTCAAGTACGGGGGGCGCTTTCCCCACCTAGATACATCCTTGAGACGCGAACTAAAATCGTGTGGCAAAGTCAGTGCCACCCAAAGTGGATAGTGTCAATGTGCGGTGATTTGAGCCCTTTAACTTGCAGTTCGGGGTAGACGTGCGGGACTCTGGGAATCGATGGTGTTTACTTCTGGGACTGTTGGCTACTCACTTTCTTGGGCTGATCTATGGGGTGGAGATCCACTTACGACCTTGTTCAGATTTCTTGATTGAGCATAGAAATATGTATATACCTTGTTCCAGTGCCCAATCCTTGGGTTTTGGCTACTCTCCTTCCAGGAGAGGCGAAGACGCACGGGGTATGTCATGTGCTTTCTGTGTCTAGCTTCTCGTGGTTAGACAAGTCTACACTCCTGTTATAGGTAGCGAAGACTTGACGAGAAGTTTATCTTCCCACCGTTTCTAGCTCCTTGTGTCCGGATGAGTCTACTTCCTTCTTCTGGTTGGGTTGAGTTATACTCTTTACTGCACTCTCTGTTGTACTTCTTTACTATTACCTAATCAATCTATGGCTCACCTCTTCAGTACCTCCTTTGTTGCTCTCTCGAGCATTCGGGCATCCTAATGAGTATTTTTATACTCACCACTTCTTGGGATTTGCCCGCACAAGGTGTGACCTTGCAGACGACAGACATGTTGGTCATGAATTCAGCGGAGCTTTGGAGTTTGGGATCTTGGACTGCGTGTGGTGGTCATAGTTGGGTTCCAGGTGTGGGACTCTCCCTGATGTTTTCATTTGTTTACCTATTGTCAGGTTTTGGAACTTTTCTGGTTGGGCCCATGTTTTTCCCCTTTACTTTTTAGTTTACCTTCATCACTTTCTTTGTAATAATTAGAGGTCGATGCACTTTGTGGTTTATTTATATATCAGTTGAACTTTACTTTACTTGTCTTTTATTTTACTCTGCACTTCTGCATTGAGTGGAATGCATGTGTGTGTGTGTGAGCAGGTACTTAGGTAAAGGCCTCCCCGAGTTGTTGTGTGTTCGACGCTTGTCTCCAACCCCTGGCCTATGGAGGCGGGCTTGGGGTAGTTGTGGGTCGAGCCCAGGTAGGGTCGGGTCATGACAAAGTGGTATCAAATGTGGTTCGTTCCTTGGGATGTTGTTCGGACGTCCCTAAAAAGTAATTGGTTGGGATATAGGGAAACAATGTTAATGTGTCTTGAGAGCGGCTCTTATGCTAGGGAGTCCAGTGATGGTGTGGCGGCTGACGTATCCATTCACCAGGACCCTGATAACCCACTTGTCAACTCAGCATGTTGAGACACTCGTTGTAGGGAAAATTGGTTTGTTCATCACATAGGATTGAGTATTTGACTTTCCTTCTTGAGTCATCTCTCAATTGTTGTTACTGTTATATACATATATGCTCATCTGACCGCGGCACTCATTGATAATATTCAGGATGTATCCGGGAAGACATCCAATCAGGATACCATATTTGGTTCGTGACGATGACCCTATGAGCTGCGAGGCCTTAGTCCAGGAACCATCATGTGAGCCCCTTTCTTTGGGTGGGCTGGTAGTAGCACCCCCACCTGGTGAGCAGTAGACAGCTTCAGCAGAGCAGACTGAGTTTGAGCGCAGGTTGAGCGTGCTCTGTGAGTTCCAGCGATAGAGACAGCTGAGGTTCAGTGGTGATCTAGACCCTCAGGCAGCATAGGTTTGGCTAGAGACAGTGGTTCTCCTTTTCAGTCTTGTGCAGACGCCGAAAAAGCTTATGGTGGATTTGTCCTCCAACCTTTTCCGCGAAGCATCTTGGCATTGGTGGAATCTGGTGACTCAGTTTCTTGATGAGTCGTCGCTTTCGTGGGGTGACTTTCAGTTGTTGTTTCATGAGGAGTTTTTCCCCTCCTACTTACGCTCCATTTGGATTCAAAAGCACCTTCAGTTTCAGTAGGGAGGGATGACGGTGGCCGAGTATGTGGCTTGTTTTACAGACCGTGTAGGCTTTTACCCAGACATGGTCCATGACGGCAACTTCCGAGCACGGAAGTTCGAGCAGGGTATCCACAGAGAGATTCGTGCTGTCATAGTACCCTTGAGAATTCCCACTTATAACGGGGTTCTAGAGCAGGCGTTGGTGATAGAGAGCTTCCTGTCATGCTCTACAGTTGGTGGTGGCAGCAGGCTCGACAGAGCCGAGACATCTGCCGTAGCTAGCGGGCGTCGGCTGACAGAACCTCGACGCATGTGGATTTCCGATAATAGAACTCAGGGGCATGGTGGTACACCAGAGTGGCATTAGAGGGCACCAGGGCAGCCCGGAGAGTGCTAGTGCTATGCTTGCGATGGGCGAGGTCACCTGGCATGAGACTGCCCGACCAGGCGCACTGAGAACATCGGGCAGGCAGCAGGTGCACCACTACGGCAGAGGCCGCGTCGTGATTGGAGTAGCGCCCAGAGAGGTCGTACTAGCAGAGTAGCGGGAGGAGCTGGTAGTGGGGGACGACTTTATGAGGTCTTCCCATCACCACTAGGCAATCCACGTCAGGCTTCGGGAGATGACGTTTGGGACCACAGACAACCGCGAGCTGTGAATTTCTATGATCCTATAGAGCATGATGTGATAAGAGGTACGCTCTACAACTCTTCTACTTTTTTCAGTACAATTGTTAGGCTCTGTGTGTGAAATTATTTTTCTCCCTGCTCCTTGTTTGAGGTGTTACCAGGGTGGAGCGGGGTGTCGGTGTAACCTTGTGTTGGTAAGGTAAAATGCATGTGACCTTTTTCATTAGTCGATGTTATTGACTCATTCTCTCTCCGAGCGTGTAAGAGAGTCTTGGTTGCGAGACATAGACTATGAAATCTTGTGTGGCCAGATATCCTAGGGTGTTTCACCATATGGATATTCTGAAGGAGGGAATCACCGGGCTTTATCCCAGGTCCAAATGATGATTCCAATCACGACGTGCGACGCAAGGGTTCGGTCAGGGAGGTTAGCTGCCCCCGAGAGCCTTCGGACCATTTGAGACCATGTAAAGGGATGGAGAGGTTCCCTACCGCCTTGCCCTACCCCCAATGTTAGGAGTGGGTCCACGACGTCTCCTGAATGTCTTACTTGAGGAGATGTGTGCATAATCATATGCACATAATCGGTGAGGGTATACCTTGCGTGAACAGATAAAATCCGTTGGTCTATGTGTGGTGGCGCAAGACTGTGTAAGAGTTCTTCTACGTACGAAAGAGCCAGGTGCGATCTTAATACCCTAAGTTGTTCCCTGGTTTTTCTTTTCAGGGACGAAAATATTGAAGGAGGGAATGATTTAAAATCCAAATTTTGGATATAAAAGACTTTGGAATACTATTTATGTTATTCTAGAGCAGCGCCTTCAGACGGCGTGCGATTCCGAGCCCCGGTGTGGCCGGAATTAAATTTTCAGTGCATTCACAATGGGAACGCCAAATAAATGGGATAACTCCTAAACGGTGTTTTGGATGAGAAGTACGAGTGTACGGATGGGTCCGAAATGGGGTGTTTACCCTAGGAATGACATAAATCATGTCGACGTGGGACGTTGGGACCCCTTGCCTGTTAACAGAACCTTAAACAGATAATTAAAATAAATAATTTATTCGTTTAATGGATTAACTCCAGTATCTCTTAAATGGTAGCTCGGATTGGAAAAACGAGGGCACCGTTGAGTCCGGAGCATGCATTTAACCCTAGGAGGGGTTTAAGTTTCACGGGCGTGGGTCTTCTGTGAAAAATGCCGCCAGGGGCATTTTCATAATATGGAGGCCTCGGGCGTTGAGTTTAATAACTTTTTAACGGGGCCTCAGATTATAATTTCGAGACTGTCATTTTTCTCGGGAGGTGGTGTTTTCCCTGGGGGAGGCTTAATCTCGACCCCGCCGGAAGTTCGGGTTCGGGCCGACGGGCGGGTGGTTAAGTGTTTTTTTCTATTTAAACACTTAACCCCCCTCACCCTCTCCCCCTTGTTGGTCTTCCCTGGCACAAGGAGATCCCAACGAAGGGGGGAACTCCATCCTCTCCTCCACCTCTCCGGAGAGGCGTGGTAGTCCAACAGATCGTCGCAAAGCGTCGGGCTACGCCCCTGTAGGTAAGAGTTTTCGGTTTTGCATTTTTATTTTTAAACTCTTCTTTCAAGTTGAATTATAGCATCTAATTGCTGTTTAATTTCTGAGAAAATCCCATGGTTGCGTAGTAACTTTTCTGAGATTTCCATCACCTGTTTCGGTTTGTAAATATGTGTTTTGATGGGCTCGCAAACATCCGCCGAAGATCAGCGTCTTTAAGGGTGTTTTCCGATGGGTCTGGCCGGTCAAGCAGCCCCAGCGCGGCGGTACGGCGAGCGGGCACGGAGGCGCGGCTGTGGTCTAGGTGGAGGCGTGGGCGGTGAGTGGGCTCTGGCAGTAGCTTCAGGCGGGGTCGAGGGCGCCGGTGCAAGGGGGAGCGGGCAGTGTGAGGCAGGGGGTCCAGGCGTCGAGGCCGAGCCGCCGGGGCGCGACAACCGCGGGGTCGCGGCGGGTGACCCCCACGTGGGGACAAAGACCCGCGTCCCGTGGGTTATCACGCGGAAAAACGTCCGGCCCCATGAGGGCCGATCTGCGGGGGACCGCGGTTCAGTGGCGGGCCGCGCGGCTGAGCTGCGAGCCGGTGGTACGAGTCGGGCCGGCCCGGGCCGGTCCAGCCCGAGGGGATTCATCCCCTCTTCGGACGCCCGTAATTTAAATTATGGGTGTTAGTTATGTGTGTTGTCTGCGGCAGTTCCTTCCTGGCGTCGAGACGAACTTTTTGAGATGGTTTTGGGAGTTTTTAATTCCCAAAACGAGGGGCCTCGGAGGCGAGACATGCCTTTAAGTGAATTGGTGTTTTTTCAGGGCTTTTGTTTTGGGCGGCACAGACACATATGATGTCCATTTTGAGCGTCGTCAGTGGCGTTGCGACACTGGTGTTGAGGAAAAGATTACCATGAGGTTTCAGGCATTGAAGCCAGAGTTGAGGTGTGGGCCCCACATCCCATCTTTCGAGCTGCATGCAGCGCTTTACAACTTTTTCATCAGACGTCCATTCGGGGTGTGCGAGCAGTCATTTTCTGGTGTTTTTCCGTGGGCATTACATTAGTGCAATCCGCCCTCTTTAATTCTGCATGCTGGTGCAGGCCCCGCGAGGGCCGTTTTGGGAGTTGGCGGTGATTTCCAGCTTTATCACTGGGTGTTCATTTTGGACAAGTGAATAGTCCATCTTGTGTACTTTTTCGAGAGGATCGCAATGCTGCGATCCGTTCGTTGTGCTTCAGGACTGGTATGCAGGTCCCACGAAGCACCGCTCGTGTGCGGTGCATCGGAATGCATCTTTTTCTCCAGATATTCGTTGCACTCAAGTGAGTAGTCCTTTTGACGTGTCTTTCTGAGGAGATCTCAATGGTGTGATGCGCCCGACTGTTTTCGGGACCAAGGCTCAGGATCACGGGACGCAGTTCGGGCATAAAGCGGTGTTGGTGACTTTTCTGTCAGATATCCGTTTGAGGTGAGTAAATAGTCTATCTCGCATTTTTTTTCCGCAAGGATACAACGGTGTAAACTTTTCAGGAAAGTGGAGCCTCTTATTTGATCTTATTATATGTGGAAATATGAAAGGTGCTCTGGTGGCGGTTCTTCTTATTGTGTTTGGAAGCGATCCTTTGGCATATGATCGTGTACACTCCCGTGTGAGTGAATTAAATGCTTGAAGAGATTTAGTTGGTCGTTCCTAGGCCGATGAGGTGGGAAATTCGAGTTTTTATGTTTACGCCCTTCGCGTTGACGTTGGGTGTCGTGTGCACTTTAGCCTTTGGGCTAGTGACGTGGCATACTCTAGGAGTATGCGAGAACACTGGGAGGTAGATGTGGATGTTTTTACCTGAGAATGGTTGTGCGCTTTGTTGGGGGTTGAGTTGGGGCCACACATTGTGTGGGACCCATGTGTGTGTTGTGTTCTGCTTTGCGTACCCTTGACCTCTCGTGAGGTAGAGGGTCCCTCTGTTATCATTTGTTTGACCAGCCGGGTTGAGTTTCCCCCCAGGTTCTGTTCTCGTATGTCGACCAGCAGGGTTGAGTTTCCCTCTAGTTCTGTTCTTGTTTGTTGACTAGCATGGTTGAGTTTCCACCGGGTTCTATTCTCGTTTGGTGACCAGCAGGGTTAAGTTTTCCCCTAGTTCTATTCTCGATGGTTTGGCCGGTAGAGATGGTTTGGTTCCACTGTTTCTTCAGTGGTGAGGGGTTTCAGTACCGTGCTCCTTTCACCAGATAACGGAACCATTTAAGACTACATGTTCTCAAACAACTTTGGTGTTTTCCCACTTTCTGGGATTAGTTGTCTCGGTCCGCTTCGATAGTGACTCAGCGGACTGGAGCGTGATCGCCCTGAGGGGCCCGGGGAGTTTCTCTCATCCCTTCGTGTTCCTTGGTAGAGTTCTTGTGGATTCGGTGTGACCAACACATTACGGGGACACCGATCCTCTACCCAGGAGGTTGTTTCCAGCAAGGATGGCCAGAGCGGTACAATCCAGCAGGGATGGCCAATACAGCAGTGTTCACCGAGCAGTACCATCTAGCAGGGATGGCCAGAGCGGTTCTAGGGTTACCTCCAGTGGGGCTAGGAAGTGGTCCCCGATGCTGGGTTTACCTCCAGCTGGGCTGGGAAGTGGTCCCCGATGACGGTTCTGAGCCTCCCACAAGTGGAGTACCCTTTTATGGGACTGGGCATTGGGACTCGTCGACGACTTTAGTCGGGTCTCCCTCCAGTGGGTTACCCTTTTACGGGACTGGGCAGTGTGGAACCCGTTGACTCTATCTGAGTCTCCCTCCTGTGGGAACCCGTCGACTTCCAGGGATTACCCTCCAGCGGGGCCGGGCAGGGGGGTCGCCTGTTGACTTTGAGGAGACACTTCGACTGCGGGGCAATGACAAGGTGTGGTTTGACATTCCCCCAGAACTCTCAAGTACAAGGGGCACTTTCCCCACAGAGACGCATCCTTAAGATGCGGCCTAAAACCGTGCTGGTGAGTCAGTGCCGCCCAATGTGGATAGTGTTAAGGTGCAGTGATTTGAGCCCCTTGACTTGTAGTTCAGGGCAGACGGGTGTGATGTTGGACATCGATGGGGTTTACTTCTGGGACTGTTGGCTACTAACTTTCTTGTGTTGAGCTACGGGATGGAGATCTCATGATGATCTTGTTCGGGATTCCTGATTGAGCATACAAATATGTATATACCTTGTTCCAGTACCCACTCCTTGGGTTTTGGCTACTCTCCTTCCAGGAGAGGCGAAGACACATGTGTTATGCCACGTGCTTTCTGTGTCAAGCTTCTCGTGGTTGGAAGAGTCTACTATTCTGCTATAGGTATTGAAGACTCTATGAGAAGTTAATCTTCTCACCGTTTCAAGCTCATTGTGTCTAGCCGATTCTACTTCCTTAATCTTGTTGGTTTGAGTTGTACTCTTTACTTCACTCTCTGTTGTACTCCTTTATTATTCCCTATTCGATCTACTGCTCACATCTTCAGTACCTCCTTTGTTGCTCCCTCGATCCTTTGGGTCATCCTACTGAGTATTTTTATACTCACCCCTTCTTGGGCTTTGCCCACACTTGGTGTGCCCTTGGAGACGACAGACAGGTTGGTCGTGACTTCAGCAGAGCTTAGGAGTTCGGGATCTTGGACCGCGTGCGGTGGTCGTAGTCGGGTTTTAGGTGTGGGACTCACCCAGGTGTTTTCTTTTATTTACCTGTTGCCGGGTTGTGGCACTTTTCTGGTTGGGTGCGTGTTTTGCCCCTTTACTTTTTAGTTTACCTTCAACACTTTCTTTGTACTGATTAGAGGTCAATGCACTTTGTGGTTTATTTATATAGTTGTTGCACTTTACTTTACTTGTATTTTCTTTTACTCTGCACTTCTGCATTGAGTGGGATGTGTGTATGTGTACAGGTACTCAGGTAAAGGCCTCCCCAAGTTGTTGTGCCTTCGGCGCTGGTCGCCAGCCACTGGCATATGGAGGCGGGCTTGGGGTAGTTGCGGCTCGAGCCCAGGTAGGGCCGGGTCATGACAAGTTGCAGCTAGGTCTCCCCCAGTGCAGGTTCCCTCTGGCTCTCCCCAGTGACGGCAGCCGGTTCTGTCTTTCAGGGATGCGTTGTGTGGTTCGTCCCAGGGCTCGCAGGTGTATTTTCCCGAAGCTTCCCTGATCTCCCCGAAGGTGTCGCAGGAGGGCTTTTGTATATCCTTGGAGGTTTCTCCTTTCGCTTTTGAATATGTGGTGGCTGGCCTCCGGTGGACCCTTGTGGCCCGCTTCGGGGCTGTGAAGCCGCCTCTCCCGGTGTTCCGTTGATTTGTGGATTCATGGGGGCTGCAGGTACGCGCTCTAATTTCTTCCATCCATCGGCTATCGTTTTGTTTGGTCTTTGCTTTGTAAAGGAATTTTGTTCATGCCTGGTGAAACTCGCCTCAGATGTTTGGCCGTTGGCACTTCTATTTTTCCCGCTTGTCCATGGATGCTCATAGAGGGAAGGAGGGTCCCTGAGCCATGGTCTGGGTCAATCTACCTGGACTTCTGTTGTCATTCCAAAACAAGTCTTTCCTGAAGGCCATTGGGGAGTCTCTCAGAGGGTTCTTCTGTGCAGTTGAGAAGACCCTGTGTGGTGAAGATCTGCAGGTGGCTCGCATTTGTGTTGAATTGGATCTGTCAGCTTCTCTTCCGGACTCGCTTGCTCTGAAGGTGCAGGGATCAGTGGAGTAGCGTCAGGACCTGGTCTTCCCAGTGTTTCCCCACTTCTTCATCTCGTGTAGTCTTCAGGGTCACTCTTTCTAGGCCTGCAAAAATCACAAGAGCGGCGATCAGAGGCTCGCCCATGGGCCTTCCTCAGCTTCTTCCTCAGATGGTCAGGTGTTTGTCCTGGTCAAGGATTCTTTTCCCTTTCAGGGTGTGGCCCAGTCAGTTGTTTCAGATCAGCAGTGATGATCAGCTTTAGTTCTGCCCTATCCAGGTGCTCCTCCAGGGATGGTTGCTATGAGGCCTTCTCCTCGGGAGCCCAAGGTTTTGGCCTCTGAGTTACTTGCCTCTCTTTTCAATCTGAGTCAGTTTCTATTTGGGGGGTGGTATTCTAGAAAGAGTTCTTCGGCCTCCCCCCTAGTCCGTTGGGCTCTTGGTGTTTCCTTCTCCTATCCAGGAGGACCCCCTTTTGAAGCAGGAGGTTAGGCTGGAGCCTGCCTCTCCCTTTCTGGTGTTAGTCAGTGTGCAGTTTCCTCCTCCTCCTCCCCCAAAAGCTGGTGATCCGGAGGATCCGGGTGCGGCCATGGTGCAACTGCTCCCTCTATACTTTCCTAGCACAGTGGGGAGAAGGCCCCTCATTCCTGGCTCTCCAGCAGTCCAGTCAGGAGGTTTCAGCCCAGCCTCTAGCCCGGGGATGTGCACTAGGTCTAAGTTAAGATAGCTTAAGGAAGGTCTGGCTTCCCCTCTTGCAGTGACCATGCCTCCTGTGGTCAATACCAGGTCCCCATCCTTTTAATGTTATAATTGTTCATATGGAACTCCCGCAGTCTTGGAGCCCAGGTGAAGTCTGATTTCATAATCTCTGAGATTCGAAAGAACAAAGTGTCTCTGGTGGTTGTCCTCAAACACAAACAGAGGTCTGATAGGATTAATAGTTTATATTGGAGGCTCAAGCTGCATGGTGCATTGCATGCGGACCCAGTTAACAGTCACATTTGGATCTTTTGGAATAGGGAAGTCTCGGTTGATCTGATTTCCTCGGGTGACCAGTTTATCACTACAAGAGTGTCGAAGGGAGGGCATAGTGTGTTGGTGACTTTTCTATATGTAAGTTTTGATGTTGGCTGCAGGGAGAATCTGTGGCAAGACTTAAGCCTTTTTTATCCAGGGGAATATCCTTGGTTTGTGGGGGGTGACTTCAATGTGATGGTTGATCTCGAGGAGAAGAAGGGTAGGGGTACCTTTCCTAGGAGGGCCAGCTTGGACTTTGCTTGCTTTATGGTAGGATCCGATTTGACAGATTTGGGGTTCTCGAGAGATCCTTTCACTTGGTGTAACAATCAGAGGGGCAAGAGGCAGTTTTGGATCTGGATTGATTGTTATCTTGCCAATTTTAATGCATTATCTAAGTTTCCCAATGCCAGTGTTAAGAACCTGGTCCGTGGGATCTCTGACCATTCTCCTCTTCTGATTTCACTTATCCCACGGCATGAAAATCCAAGAGGGTTCAGGTTCTGTCGTTACTGGACCAACCTTCCTGGTTTCAAACATATCTTTTCTGAGCTTTGGAGTAGGCCAGTTTAGGGGCACTTGTGGGTTGCAGTTTACAACAAGCTGAGGTGCCTGAAGTCGGGGTTGCAGGTGTGGGCAGCAGGCCTACCGCCTCCTGATCGGGATTTGGAGAGTCTAAAATAGAGTATTGATAGTATGGAGACCAGCCTTGAGCAACAGTGGAGCGAGTCTATGTTTGAGGAACTCTCTCGTAAGAAGGAGCTTTGGGCCGAGCTAATCCTCAAGCAGGAGCGAGTTGCTTGCGAATGATCCAGGATCAAGTGGTTGCACAAAGGTGATAAGAATACGGCCTTTTTTCATGCTTTCCTAAAAGAGTGAGGGTGCATCAGTAAACCAAATATCTTAATTAAGGATGGTTCTTACATGGATGACAGAGACATGGTGGGGAACATGGCCCATTCTTACTTTAGGGAGCTCTTGGACGGTCCTAATCAGCGGATGTCCACGGGCTACCCTAGTGGCAATGCGGTCCTTTGGGAGGTTGTGATTCCCTCTATTGTTATCAGTGAGAATGAGTTCCTAGAGAGGATCCCGAATGAGGAGGATGTGTATTCGGCCATGATTAATCTCAACTCGGAGAGTGCACCGAGCCCTAATGGTTTTCTTGGATCATTTTATAGGGATGCTTGGGAGGTGATTAAAGATGACATTATTGTTGTCATACAATATTTCTTTCAGGGTGGGAGTCTTCTAAGGGTTGCTAGTGCCACCACTCTTGTTCTTATCCCAAAGATCATAAATCCTTCTTATCTTTTGCATTTCCGCCTGGTGAGTATGTGAAATGTTTCTTAAAAAATTATGGCTTCTATCATCAACTTGAGGTTGTCCATGTTCCTCCCCCGGTGGGTCTTAATTGAGTAGCATGGGTTTGTGAAGGGGTGGTCTATTCAGGGGTTATCGTCTTGGCGCAGGAAATGCTGAGGGACATCAACAACAAGAATCATGGTTCAAATTTGGCAGTCAAGCTGGACATGAACAAGGCCTATGATAGGATGGAGTGGGGTTTCATCAACTGGGTACTTAGGGAAATGGGGTTTTCTATCAGGGTTGCTGATCTTATGTTCAGATGCTTCAGCTCCTCGTGGATGGCAGTTTCATTTATGGGAAGGACTCATGGATTCTTTAAGGCAGCCTAGGGGCTTCTCCAGGGTGATCCTATCTCCCCCAGTATTTTTATCTTAGCCCAGGACACTCTTAGCCGCCTCATCAACAAGAGTCTTAGTAGCGGTGGCTTTCTCCCATTTTGAAGGAGGTGGAACCATGGTACATTTTCTCATTAGATGTTTGCGGATGACACTTTTATTTTCATGAATGGTGGGTCGAGGTCAGTCAGAGGCATCGAAAAAGTTATGGAGGAGTATTGTTACTGGAGTGGGAAAGTGGTGAATAATGATAAGAACAACTTCTATATTTCTACCAAATGCTAGGGTGACAGGATCTATTCTCTTTGCATCAGCCTGGGAATGCAGCGTGGTTTATTTCCCATGGAGTACCTTGGCACCCCAATTTCGTCTGGAAGACTCAAGGTGTGGGACTTTGATAAGATTTTGTGTAAAGTCTCTAGTCAGGTGCTGAATTGGAAGAACAGGTACCTCTCTTTCGGGGGGAGGATCGCCCTGATTAACAGTGTCCTCTCGGCCATACCCATCCATGCTTTGGCTTCCACCTCTGTTACCAAGGGGGTCATTAGTTGGGTTGACAAGATTCTGGCAAGTTTTATGTGGGACACATGCTCATAGGGGAAGCGACATTGGCTGTCCTAGGAGAGAATGGAAAATCCCGTTCATAAGTGGGGGTTAATGTGAGGAGTATGAGTGCCACTCTTTAGTGTTACCAGGCCAAGATTGCATTAGAGGTGATTGAAGGGAAAACTCTTTGGGGGAAAATTATGTCCAGCCAGTGGGTGGGTGATGAGGTGGAGGATGATGGCCATGCGTCTCCCTTCTGGTCAAAAATCTTTCCTCTCATCAATGTTCTTAAACAGAATTCCAGGTGGATTGTCGGTGATGGGGCCCTTCTGTTTTGGGTCCATAATTGGTTGGGTTTGGTTCTTGGCTTTCCTGGGTGCCCGGCGCCCCTTATCTCTTTCAAGGAAGTAAACGGTCACCCTTCGTTCATCAAGGCAGTTCTAGATTCTGATCAACAGGGAGTTTGGGACTCTATTGCTTTGTCATCGGAGCCAGACAGGTGTTTATTCACTGCTTCCCCATTGGGGAAGTTTTCTTCTCAAGCGTATCGAAAGCTCTTGGCTCCGCAACTGACTCCGGACAGCTGGGATGCCCTGCTCTGGTGTAATAAAATCCCCTCGAAATACATTTTTCTTGTTTGGCATATCAGGAAGCAAGCAATGGACACAGATGCCCAGATCCAAAGGGTGGGTATCCACCTGGCCTCCAAATTCCACTTTTGTAGCCACCCGAAGGTGGAGAGATCCAACCATTTGTTTTTCGAAAGTGACTGGGCTGTCGCTCTTTGGATTTTCATTGGGGATCCCATTGCTCTCTCTTCTCATGATTATCGTGAGGAGCCATTTCTAGAAAGATGGTTCATAGGGTCGGGCGGCTCGGGCATGGAGCAGATGGCGGGGGTTGTGGTTCTTATTACTGGGTGTTGTAGCTTGTGGCAGGCTCGGAATCAGGCCCAGTTTGACGGAGCCTCGCCTACAGCGAGGGTTATCATCGTGTGTACCCGGGTCCTGCTGAAAAATTTGGTTCATTTGTTTCCCCAGTGGCACGAGGTCCCCTCATTCGGGCATCTTCAAGTGTGTTCCCTTACTTTGGCTTTCTCTTATCCCAGCACTCAGCGGAGAGGGGGGCGATGGATCGGATG
Source organism: Viscum album (assembly GCA_963277665.1). Taxonomy (NCBI): domain Eukaryota; kingdom Viridiplantae; phylum Streptophyta; class Magnoliopsida; order Santalales; family Viscaceae; genus Viscum; species Viscum album. Next base: position 593,556,768 of record OY728134.1, on the reverse strand, counting down.
GAGTCTGCTGGTCTCGGTTCTAAAGTTGAACTCCGACGGCTCCTGTGTGTGGGGTGAAATGCGTGGAGGGGGGGGGGGGTGTGGTCCGTGATTGGTGTGGGAGTGTGATGTTGGTGTTTACAGTGCACCTTGGGTGGGGTACCTCAGTTCAGGAAGAGGAAAAAACGCTTCTATCTGGTCTGCAGCTGTGTCGTCAGAAGATCATTGTTATCTCCCAAGTGGTGACGGATTCGCTGATTCTTTATGGTGCTCTAATTGGTAATGTCCATGTCCCTTGGTCAATTGTGTACATGGTTAGGAGGTGTCATGTTCTCCTGGATGGTGTTAGTGTGTTGCACTCCTGGCGTGAGGGGAATCAAGTGGCGGACCACCTTGCATCTATGGAGCAACTGGGTTCCAGCATCTCCTATCTTCCTTCCATTAGTTTCTTGAAGCCTGAAGGTGTTAATCTTATCGGAGGGGACATGCTTGGACTTCATTGTTTTAGGCCCCCCTAGGCCTGGGTGACTTTCTGGTCTCAGGTCTCTGCCTGCAGCTTCCTTTGTTTTGTGTTGTTTTTTTCCCTTTCTTGTTTTCTGGCTGCCTGGACTCTTTTGTTTATTATCATGATTAAAAATGTGACATTGGATGGATCGATTTCAGTTCAAAGGTAGTGATTTGAATGGAATCACAAAGGGAGTATCATTTTTTTGAAGGTGAAGTTTAAAAGGCTACTAGAATGGAATAATGTTCTATGAAAACCACAGAGAGAGATAAGTACGTGGTGATGGCCGATCTGCAAAGGAGTTTTAGATAATTATGATTATTTGGTTTTGAGGCTGTATTTACCTTTATAAAGTGCCCAGAATCACATCATTATATAGAAATATAATTTCCTCATATAAAATTATCACTGGGAGAATTCTACAATGTCTAAAATAAATCTTCAGAAGGTGTTTGTAGGGGATAGTATTCTGGAAAAAAGAAGAGGCATATGAAGCGCTAACACTATGTGGTGCAAGGGTTTTCAAGAAGAAGGTATTTCATGAAGGAATTATTTTCTAGAATGATGAATTATAAGAAATAGGTGGTTCATGAAGGAGGATGTCTATGAACGAAAAGGATTCTGTATAAAACCTAGATTTTGTAAAGAACTCATGATATGGAAAGTAAGCTCACAATGGGATATAGTTAGTTTGGGAAAGAGAAGAAATAGTTTGTGAAAGGTCTCTCTTTAAGAAAATATCAATGAGGTGAATTATTCTGCATAAATCATGTGAAAATGGTGATTCATTGCACACTTTTATGTGAAACAGTTATGAGATGGTTTAGATCCAAAAAGAGTCATTAGAAGGAGTAGTATGCACACATCAGTTTAGAGAGTAGTGGGATTTCAAATTGCGATTCACTGTGAACCATTATGGGCATTGGTTCTTCTTCGAAATTTGTAACAGTAGTATGATTTAGTGAATTTGGTGCCTAGGCACATTGCCTTTCTATAATCCTTGGACATAGAATTATGTTGGTAAACCATGTAAAATTGATATTCCATGTTTGTTCTTTCATTTTTGTTTATACCATCCATACTTATGGATTTTATAAAAACACTTTGATGTTAAGTGAGAAGCATCATGCAAAAAAACGGAACCATAAGAAGGCTGGACTTCGAACCATGCCCATGACCAAACCCGTCCAAAAGGGGAAACCAAACAACATCAACCACAAATGGAAGACTAGACAAGAAACGTTGCCCAGGACCAACCCATACAAGAATATCATCAAAACACATCATGTCACGACATCTCTTGCCTCCCTGCACTGCGTCAATCTATCACACATGCCACCCATTCTCAAGACGCAGCACCACCACCACATATGAGACCTCCCATCCAAACCACACCCCACGTAGACGACTGTAACAACACCTAGAACCATGAAGGCCGACGGACGAGAACTAGAGGGAGGAACCTCCACTACCACCAACACCATGAACCACCGTTGGGGCCAGTCATAGACCATTTCGCACCAAGCCAACCACAAAACACACCAGACAGCCACCCAGTTCAGTACCGCCATCATCGGAATCACCAACACCATCCCAAATCTCCCGAGCATACTTTGAACCTGTCCATCTTGGAGTCGTTTTCAAAGGGTTAGGGAAAAATGAGTAGAGGATATTGGGAAGATTGCAGTACCAGACACGAGAAGAAAACAGAAGACCATCATGCCAGACTGGCGATCTGCTACTACACCTACATCTAAACCCAAATAAACCACCATCAAATCAAAATGATGAACCTCCAAAAAAGGGGGAAAACTGGCAATGAAATGCTACATGTCTGAAGCATTCTTGAGGTCTCTCTATGTGACCTTGTAGTCACTCGGGAGAAAGATGATGAACCTAGGATAGATCAGAAGAGCGGAGGGCCACCATAGTGAAATCGGTCGAAGCTGCCGTGAGAGCGAGAGTAAAGACTTACACCAGTTCATCAGAGTAGGTTGTACACAAAGCTCTGAATCTGTGAGACCATGGACCGATCGACACCCTCATGCCCTCACCGTGCAGGGAAACCCTTGATCATATTCCACAGAGGAAGAGAAGGGAGGTAGGGGAGATTGCAAGAAACCCTAGCTCTGATCTGTTTCCCCTTACGGGCCCATCTCATTTTTTATACATTACTACAGTAAAGGGAGATAAGAGTGTTTTGATTAATGGAAAAATAATATCTAAAGGGACAGTTATTTTAATTGGTCATACCCTAATTCCCTCCCTCATAGTATTTAACATAGTTGGGATAAAATGGAAAATATTAAATTAGATATTGAAAATTAAACCTTAAAGTAATCAGTATACCAATAAATTAAAGAAAGGCGTTAAAAATATAAGGGGATAATGAAACCATTACCCATAAAACATGGAAATGGGATAACATCACCAGTGATTTTTTTCATGGGTATTCAGAAAGAATTTAAAGGAAAAAATTCAATATAGTTTCTTGTGGATTAAATGAAAAATACAATAAATTTCATCACTCTTTGGGAATATATCTTACTCAATAAAATTTCCAAGATATATATCAAGGAAGTGATGACATCGAAAATAAAAACACATTTGATCATATCTAATCGAGATCCAAGTTTAACCTTAATGTTTTGAATACTTTAACATGAATCAAACGTGGATTTGGAATTAAATATAGCTTATCAACCCAAGATTATTGGCCTATATAAAAGGAAAATCTAGGCCACTGAATACATATAGAGAGTGTTATATATAAATTTTAAAGGTGATTGTGATTAATATCTTCCCTTAATTTAGTTATAATGAAAATATAATTTCTACCCAAACATATAGATAGAACCAAATGAGTATTTGTGTGGGAGGAGATGAAAAACTCCAACATTATAGGATAAAGTTAGTGAAAAAAAGTTATTGGGACTCAGTATTATGTATGAAACAATAGAGTAACTTCAATCCATTAAATAACACATTAAGGTAGCACCAATTTCTAGACAATATTTGTTTTAAATCATTGAAGAGACCAAGATCTTGACATTAGAGTCAAATTATTCATTCAAATATTTTTCTGTAATAGGTTTATGAGATTTAAAAATAAGTGAAAGATTATAACTAGGTACATTGTCCCCTTTAATATTCTTGATTTTGTGGGTGTTGTGGCCTTTTAACTAGAACTGGAAGCAAATATGGATCATGTTTATAACATGTTCCATGTGCTTATCCTATATAAGTACATACTAGATCCCTCATATGTACTAAATCTATAGGTAAATCAATATGTGTATGACCTTTATTATGTGGAGAAATAGGCGGAGATTAAGGATTGTGGTGAAGAAAAATTATGAAACAATACAACTCAATTATTCAATATAATTTGGTGGATTTTAAGTTTATAGTGGAAACATTGAGACCTATTCATGTAATAAAATAGAACTACCTTCATCTATTATTGACTTAATATACAAATTGAAATTTAAATGGTGAAATTTATAAAGGGAGATTTTATAATTACTTATACTTTTCAATATGAAATTTTCATTCTTAATATATTTGTGTGTCATATTTAGAAGTATTTTTCATTAGATAAAAAGGTACAAAATAAATAGATCACATGAACCATATAATAAAAATAAACAATAATATATTTCTTCCATATAAAAAATCACATTTGAAGGTTAAATATATTCTATAAAATTAAAACAAGTGGAATTGGATTGTAAACACATGTAAATAGCATTACTAGAGTTTAAAAATCCATAGGGATGTTGTCTCCCATAAATATCATAGTCAAAAACACTACTACAATAGTAAATTAAAGGATTGGAAACAAGGCAGAAATTGTGTAAAAGAAACAAATATATCCTTCAGAGAAAACTAAGTGAACAAAATGTATTGGATTTAAGGTGTATATATAGGGTAGAAAAATATAATATGACCATATGGTATATGAATATTAAAATAGTTACCTTGATTTTGGAATAATAATCAGATAGTTGGAATAACAATATGACCAATATGGGAAATTGTGTGAATAACTGTGTTGTTAAATAAAAACCAAAAACTTAATATAAAAAATAATAAATGAGCATTTACATAATAAATATAATGACTAATTAATGTTACTTAACTAAAGTGATTATTTTTAATTTGTTTTATTATTTCCTTAAGAATGATATTTTAAATTTCTTTTAAATAATGAATTTAATTAATATAGAAATTAATTTTTATAAAATGTGTTATTAATTTGGTATCATCACATAAAAGTTATTCAATAGTAAATATTTTGGAATTTTCTAAAATATATTGGATTTTACATGATTAAAAAAATATATTATAGAATATATACAATAATTTTTTAAAAAATTAATTTTTATTTCAATATTTTATTTTAAAATATAATATTTTTTTCTAAAATATATGATGTAATTTATAAGGCATATAATAAAATTGTTATGCGGTTGGGAAATTTTTTCGATAATAAAAAATTGAATCTTTATGTATTAGAGGATTTATAAAAAAATCTATTATATTTGGTGAATTAATTACCTAAGATAAGCTCCACATTTTTTCTTATTAAATAAATATTTGTTTATAGTGAAATTTTGGTTTTTTTCATAAAAAATAATAAAATGAATAAATGAATGGGAAATATGACACAATAATGATGTATTGATTACATAGTCATATAAAAACATCATCCACTATGTAAGAATGGATTAAGATTGGCCAAAATGTTATGTAATTTTATTTCCTTTCATATGCAAGATTAGAGTTAAAATCCTTGGTCACTAATAAATTTTATATTCATTATTTTATCCTAAAGTACTCTTCTCCTCCAATTTTAAATACTCTAACCCATCCAATATGAAAATCACAAAAAAGATTCATCCCATTACCCAATATCTACCCATATTCCTTATATAAAGTCTCTTAAGTATATTGAATATTTTCTCACCTCACCTCACCACAAGCCTTCATGGCATCAATCCCATGGAAAAGGAGTAATATTCAAAGGAGAGGTAACACCCCTTTCCCTTCATTTTATTATTTCTTATTATATTCATCTATTATAATTTAAATTGTAATTAATTCTCCCTAGACTAATTATTTAGTATATATAAATCATATCAATGATATTATAGTAGTGGTATGAAAATTTTATAAACTATTTATTATATTTTATATAGTATCTCTCACCCTCTTTTGATTTATCCTTATATAGTAGGTTTTAACAACTAAGAGGTTGTTATATTTCATTACTTATTACCACCTTTACAACTAGTTATTATAGATTATAATATATATATATATATATAATTTTTTTTATGTTTAAACATTTTTATGGCATGAAACTCATTCATAAATAATAAATACCAATACCACCATACTGAAATGAAAATTAAATTACTTAAACAAATATGTTCTCAATCCATTTATCTTTAATGAAAGATTAATAAATATTTTACAGTAGTAATAAATGATCAGAATTGAGTGAATTTTAAATACATCTAGAATAATGTTTTAACAAACACAATTTTTTTATAAAGGAGGTTTCCGTGGGATAAAGAAATATAGGGTTTATGGTAGAGGGATTCTACATTGATTATCTCAAACCATGGTTTAAATTCTTTCTTCTTACCCATTATTATTTAATTCCATATGTTATACCCTATTTATATTTTTTGTGATTTTATTTATTGTCAATGTCCCATTTATATTGATTATGATATTATATAGAACTTCGGTCTTTTCCCTTTGAAATCCTATTTTTTCCTCTATCTTCTTTCTAAATCATCGAATATATTTTATATTCCACATGAACTTTTCTTTTTCATTATTATTTTCTATGGATTTACATTTCCTTCCCAAAAAATTAAATTGATTTATTCTTAAATTAAATATTATAATAATTTTTTCTAGAATATTTCTCAACTCTTACCTCAATCTCCTCTAACTTATACTTTTGAATCACTTTCTTTTATTTATTTTCAAAGTATTATTTATTTTATGAAAATAAGAAAATAATACATTATCCTTTCATTCATGGTTTTTTACTTGCATTTATATTATTTTCAATATGATTGATGCTCTGGCATGATATATGTGAGAATACAATAGAGGTGAACAAACCCTTTGATATAACTTGAGAGTTCTAGTTAGGGATATATTATACATTTATAGGGGGTCATTGTAGGTATAAAAATTATAAATTTTCAATCCCTTATTCTCATTTTTATCTCTTTCACTTTTGTAAGATGATTCTATGTCCCTCTCTCTTATCTTTTTATTTGTTCTTTCAAGAAACAAGACTGAACACATGCACACAATAAACAAGTAGATTTTCAAGTTTCGCCATTCAAATTGAAAGTATGGTCCTTAGTATGATTTGGATTTCACTAAGATCATATGATCTACTAGTATCAAATTGTGAATACAATTGGGTATGTTTTACCCTTGTACACAAGTTTGGTTTATCCAGAACTTTATAGAATCCATCACCATATTTATACTTCTATGCTAAAAGTGGTACATTTTTATAGATAACAACCAAATATTCAACTTTATAAATTCTCTATGATCATTGATGCATTTCTTCCCTTCCATTTATTCCTATTCTTTCACTTTCACAACTGTATGAAAGGAATTCTTCTATTGCATTCTTATTAGCGCCCAAATCCATTCTATTTTATAGTAACAAGGAAATATCACTACCTATCATGAAATAATTGAAAGACTTTTTTGTATATTTTACTATACTATATCTTTTTACACAACACCTCTTCTTCTCCTTCTTTCTCCTTTAGCTTTAATGCATTACCTAAATGTACTAAATTTTTTCACAAGATCAAACATATAGAAATTCTATAGAAATATAAATTTAATTTATCTCTTATTACATCTTTCTCAAATAAATAATTTTTACTACCAAATGATCTCTCACTTTTCTTCTTCATGGATATAAAATGAATGATCTGGTCTACTCTAACCAATTTTTGATATAAACTTCCTTTTAAAATAATGGAATTATGTTCTCGATATATATATAATTTTCATCATATTATTGGACCATTAAAATCTCCAATAATACCACCCAAAAATTCCTTACAAACATTATAACTACATACATCCATTATGTCTTTTTGGTAAAATCCTTATAACATTTTGTAGTGTAAATTATTTACATTTAATTCATTGAAATAATTCTATAATTTTTTCTAAACTTATCTTGGATCATAGTCTAAAAATTGAGACTCATGATATAATAATCATTTAATAACCATTAAAACTTCAATTGATTTATCTCTCCTGAGATCTATGTGTCATATATAAGAACCCTGTTCTTATTCTTGAGTTACAGGTTTCTTCTTTTCCTTTTTTCCTTTAAGGTTTTGGAGAAATAAGGAAAATGGGGGGAAATCCCAAATTTTGTGGGTACACGCCATGTACTTTTCCACACACCGTTTACTTTGGCCATGTGGGATGGGTACATATGGTGTGTAGGCGTGTTGGAAATGAAGGGTGTGAAAACTGACTAGACGTCGTGTACTTGGTATTTACACGCTGTGTAATCAGTCGATAGGTGAACAGTAAGGCGGTGGGAGTAGCCGCCAGTGGGATGACAGTACATTCAGTGTAATCAGAAATACACGCCATGTAGTCATGTCGAAAGATGAACAGTGAGGTGGTGGAAAGTAGTTGCTAGAGGAACAGTTAAAAATGGAAAGTACATGTCGTGTACTTGAGAGTACATGCCGTGTAGTTTTTTTATTTTTTTCTTAAAATGGGAATTAGCCTCCTCTTTCGACAGAGGAAGTTGATAACATCAGAAGGCCTCGGGAGAGATGGCCAAACCTTGGAAGATCTCACGACCAAGTATCGAGAATCAGATTTCTTTGCCGATGATCACGTTAGGACCACACGGGTAAGCTCTTTCCTCAACATGGGTGTTTCCTTCCAATTATTTCCCGAGGGGAAGTTATTTAGATTTGAACGCATTTTCGTTAATCCCAGATATACACTATTCTCAGACAATTCGGGATACTTCATTCATGTATATTCATCAGAGGAGATCAAGGTGGGTGGTCGGATGTTTAATTCCAACTACTGAGTGTTTTTGTACACTGTTGTGCTACGCACCCATGTTTGGGGTGTCTTATGGTTGAGTCCTTGACTGATAAAATACTTGGAATTGCTTAGGTAATTTAGTTAATTTTTATAAAATGCTTTTTGGGATCGCTGCATTGATCCAGGGCCACCCCGTGGGTGCATTTCCCTTATTTAGTTGTTTGGCTAGGATACCCAAGGTTATTCCATGATTTAGTATGCTTTGAGTTTTCTTGAGAGAAAATCTATATGTGATTGCTTTCATATATGGTTGGCTCATCCCATTTACTTTCTTAGCCTGAGGGAAGTGTTCTGTTTAGCCTGGGGGCAGCTTTTCTTATTCTTGAGGGAAAGTTCTTGTTTAGCCTGAGGGAAATGTTTCATATGCCTGAGGGAAATACCTTCTGTGCCTGAGGGAAATATCTCATACGTCAGAGGTAAATATTCAATATGCCTATGGGAAATCACCTGAGGGTTTCAATTATGATTACCTGAGGGTAAGGTTGTGCATGTCTGAGGACTCTGTTTATTTCATTCATTCACTGCGGTGATTTTACAAGTTATATCTACCAAGATAAAGCACGGGCTTGGTATTGTTTACCTTGTACTTGTTAGATAGCTTGTTGTAGTTTTGTTGTAGCCCTGTTTAGGGGATTTTTGGCTGAGGATGAGTCTCGGAAAACGATAATTCAATTATATTGAATTGTTAAATAATAATTAAATGGAAATGGAACTGGTAGGAGTAGCTGCTTTTGAGTACTTCCTAGTTTACTGCATTTCATTATTGCACACTACTATTGCACAAATTCACTGACAGTTGGGCATGAGCCTTTGGTGGTTTCCAATTGGGATTTATTTCTCACACCCTATTTGGGTCATGTCTTGGGCCCAAACAGATTATATTTCTATAGGTGTTGATAATGGAAAGAGTCCCTATATAGGTACTTGATTATTGTAGAAGAGTAGGAGAGCATGGGATCGAGCTTAGGCTTGCGATGCTACTGAGTTCCTATTGCGCTATTTTATTTTAATTTACTATATTTTTCCCTTGTATTGTATTGTTTTAGATTGTAGTGTATCCTGTTTTGGCTGTTTTCTTAGACTTAGGGACATATTGCATCATTATATATATGAATGTTGGTTATTTCCTTTACTTCAGTACTGTTGTCAATTTCAGCTTAGTACTGTTTAATTCTTCTGCTATTGTATGCTTTTATTTATCTCCGTTGTGCTACACTTTGAAAAATGAGTGTATTGTTTCCCTACTATCAGACCTAGGCCCTCGCTGCTAGTCGGCAGCCTCTGGCATTTGGGGAAATGTGCTTGAGGTCATGTGACCAACCGGGTTCGGGGCACGCATTGAGTGGAACCCAGATCTGTGACGTTACAAAGTGGTATCAAAGGGATTTTATTTTCTTAGAGTTATTTTATTATTTGGTGACAACAAAAATAGAAAGATTGTTAAGGGGTTCGATAATAACTGTGCCCAGGAGTAGCTACCCCGTGTAGAGGTAAAGGCCGGATTTCCTCGAATTAAATTGTGATTTTATGTTTATGATTATTACAGTTTATTTGATTTTCACTGTTGGGTGACTCACTTGTTCTGTTTTGTTTATATTTATATACTTGGGTTCTATTTAGTTGTAACCTGATGAGATGAGGTTATGCCATCTCGTGCATCATTTATGTACATGTTAGAATCACATGCCATGCATAGTTTTCATGCCATGTAACTGCATTAGAAATTTCATGTTGTTGTGATAGATGTGGTGCAAGAAAATGCATTCTATTATGATATATGCCTTGATAAAATACCTGCTATTTGATAGGGTATTGTTATGTAAGGTTCTGTACATGAATGCCAACCATTGGTTTTTGAGGAGTATGGTCCCTCATCAACCAGAATTTGGTGGATCATCAACATTTTTACCTTGTTATAACACGTATACGATGCCAAGATTTGATTCGCAGGGAGTATGGGCCCTCACGGATCAGAATTTGGAACTTAGGTGTTGGTTTCAATGTTTTTCTAGGCTCTGGGGTAGTTTCTGAGGATCATTGTCTGGAGAAACCCAGAATACATGTCGTGTAGTTTTGATTACACACCGTTTAATCTTCTGTTAGGGAAGAAAAGAAAAAATTGTAAGTACACATCGTGTGCCCTCAGTACACGCCATGTAGTATCTAACCGTGTCATAGGCCATGTGGGAAGAAACACGGGAAGGGGAAAACTCTAAGGGTATATGCTGTATACCGATTGTACATGCCGTGTTGTGTTGACCCTATGTCTGTCGTGTAACTAACAACACGAGCGGAGGAATTTTTTCTTGAACACGTCGTGAAGTGTAATCTGGGAATCCAGCCATGTAACTAACAACATGGGTCGATGATATCCTTTCGAGTACATGCCGTGTCCATAAGAACCACACTGTGTAGTGTGAGCCGTGTATCCGGCTGTGTCACAAACAAGACGGGTTGGCAAAGCTCGTCTAATACACGTCATGTACCTAAGGGACACGCCGTGTAGTCTTGATCAGTGAAAGGCCGTGTGGACTTGGACATGATACTCGGGAAACAGGGTGGTGTACACGCCGTGTGCGGGTGTAACACACCGTGTTCTGTCAACCGAGTGTCCAGCCATGTCACTAACAACACGGGCAGTTGGAATCTAAGCCATACAGGCCATGTCAGTGTGGAACATGCCGTGTAGTTTGATCTGTGTACCTGGCCGTGTCGCGGACAACACAGGTCGGTAAAGCTTGTCAAGTACATGTCGTTTATACCTTATACACACCATGTAGTCACTTTGAAGAGATATTTATGTGTCTAAGCCATGTAGAATGACTCGGGAAGGGGAATAAAATTCTAGTACACGCCATGTGTGTGAATAACATGTCGTGTGTTTGGGGTGTTACATGGCCAGTTTTGGTAGAAGTACACACCCATGTGAAAGATTTTAGAGAACACGCTGTGTAGTTATTATACATGTCATGTAGTCTTGTTTTGTAAAACATGAATGTTTTCTTCCTCATTTTCCCTTATTACACTCCATGGTTTCATTCCTTAGTGGTCTTCATTTCTGGCGTGTTTTGACCTTATAGATTTATTCCATTGAGAGAACCTCGAGTTGTTCGCCAGTAGAGCGGCAACGAGTTTATTTCAGAGACGGTAGGCCACAGGCTACCGATGGAACCTTCAGTAGAGCTAAATGTGGCGACAACCGTTATACCGGACATAGGCACAGATGCACAGTTATGTGAAGGCTTTATGCGGTTCATGCAGACCTTCCAAGGAGCATTGTCTGCTGCCACATCTATGGAAGAGCTGACTCATATATTCCAATAGTAGAATATGCCTACTTTTTTAGGGGATGGTAGACTATAGGGTACAGATTCTTGGCTGGGTTCCATGCAGACTATCTTCCAGCATCTAGAGACGCCTCCAGGGTGGAGGGTCAAGCTCTCTACACACATGCTGTGTGATTCCACCAAGAGATGGTGGGATGTTAGCACCCAATCAGAGCATCACTGAGACATAGCGTGGGAAGATTTTTAAGGAGTCTTCTATGAATTTTTCTTTCCAGAGATGCTGAGAGTAGATAGTGCTCGAGAGTTGATAAATATACCGTAGGGCGTTATGTCAGTGATGGACTATTCATCCCACTTCCCCGAGCTACAATACTTTGCACCTATTCTAGTGGGATATGAGACGTTGAGGGCTCGACGCTTTTAGGATGGTCTTTGATATGACATCCGAGCACTGGTGCATGTTTTCAAGTTGCCTACAGTGCATGATATTATGAACCAGGCACTGATTACTGAGAAGAATCTATGGGAAGCTAGTGGTGCAGGCTAGGGTATTTCGGCACCAGTTTCTAGTACTATTTCTACCAGTAAGAGGAAGAGTCAGATGGATTTTTCTCATGATGTATTTACTAGCTAGAAGAACTCTTCAGGTGGCTAGGTTAGGTGCTACCAGTGTGGTAAAGAGGGGTACAAGAGAGGTTAGTGTCCACATGACCCAGTGGAGTGCCGATCTTGCGGCAAGATGAGTTGTTTGGAATGATTTTGTAGGTAATTTCCACCAGTGGCTATTGATAAGGGTTCTATGCAGACTCTGTGTGCAGGATCAGGGCCAGCAACTTCTTACCAGTCAGGGATGTGGGATACATTGGGACGTATAGGCCGAGGTGGTGGTCATGGCCGTGGTACCCAGACACCAGGATCTCAGAGACAGCAAGGCGGGTTAGCTCAGGGTAGCCAAGCTGTGTCACAGGGTCGCGGCATTGGGCATGCATATGCAGTGCAATAGACCCAACAAGAGCAGGATCTCGGACCTTCTACTGTCAGAGGTACTATTCTAGTTGCTTTTGTTTTATCTACAGTACTTTTTGATACTAGTGCTACTCATAGCTTTATATTTGTGCCCATTGTAGAGATCCTTTGGCTCTGTGTTTCTTCTTCTTCTAATGTCATGATGTTAGACACTCCATTGGGGATTAAAACAGCTGGTGTGCGTCAGTGTAGGGAGTTCCCCTAGAGGTTGGTGGGTGTCGCTCTCTATGGGACCTCTATGTCCTAGAGATGATGAGCTATGATTTCATTCTTAGGATGGACTGGTTGGTACCATTTCGAGCCTTTGTATATTGATATCATCACAGGGTGAGTTTCACGTCACCAAATGGTAGAGAGTTTCTATACAAGGGTGAATGAGATGTCCAGGTGAGCCGATATGGACCCAAGCATCATGGGTGAGGTGAAGTGATATAATAGATTGCAATTTTATATCTGGATGACCAGGGACCTTGTCACAAGAATTTACCTCTAGTAGTTTATCATTTCATGGATGTCTTCCTGGATGAATTTTCAGGTCTACCTCTAGAGTGAGAGGTGGATTTCTCTATTGATCTTGTGCCAGGAGCTGCACCAGTGTCCATTCCTCCTTATAGGATAGCTACACTAGAGTTTTAGGAGCTCAAGAGGCAGTTGGAGTAGTTTCAGGAAAAGGGTTTCATCTGACCCAATACTTCTCCTTAGGGTTTGCTGTCCAATTTGCAAAGAAGGTGGACGGTACCCTCAGACTTTGCATGAATTATCAGTAGTTGAACCAGTTGATGGTTAAGAACCGATATCCCTTACCAAGGATTGATGATCTCTTTGATCAAATTCGAAGAGCATGAGGGTTCTCGAAGATTTATTTGAGATCTGGATATCACAAGTTGCGCGTTAGACCATCGGACATACCGCTTACAGCTTTTCGGAGCAGATATGATCTATTCGAGTACTTCGTCATGCCATTCGGACTCATGAACGCACCAGAAATTTTCATGGACTTGATGAATTGTGTGTTCCATCTTTATCTAGATTCTTTTTTTGTAGTCTTCCTAGACGACATCTTGGTGTACTATCACACTCGACACAACCATGCCACCCATCTTGAGATGGTTTTGAGTACAATCAGAGAGCATCAGCTATATGCTAAGCTCTCAAAGTGCCACTTTTGGATGGACAAGATACACTTCCTCAAACATATTATCTCTGAGGCAGGAGTTGCAGTAGACCCAAAGAAAGTGAGAGTAGTAGTTTCCTGGGAGCATCCTAAGAACATGTTTGAAATATGGAGTTTCTTGGGGCTGGATGGTTACTATAGGCGCTTTATATATGACTTCTCCTGCTTAGCAGTGTCATTGATAGCTTTGACTAAGAAGGGTGTGAAGTTCATTTGGTCTGAATCTTGCAAGATAGCCTTTCAGGAGCTAAAGGGAAGGTTGACATCAGCACCAGTCCTGATATTTCCTGATAAAGGTAGGAGATATACAGTTTACTATGATTCATCAGGTATTGGGATGGGAGTAGGGTTGATGTAGGGTGATTGAGTAGTTGCGTATGGGTCTCGGAAGTTGAGGCCACATGAGAGTAATTACCCGATGCATCATCTCGAGTTGGCTGCAGTTGTTCATGTGTTACGCAGTTGGAGACATTATCTCTTGGGAGAACATTTTTTGGTGTTCACGGACCAAAAAAGTCTCAAATACATATTTACCCAGCATGACCTAAATCTGAGACAGTGAAGGTTGGTTAAATACCTTCAGTCCTTCGACTTTGAGCTTGCCTAGACACCTGTTAAGGGTAACGCAGTTACTGATGCACTGAGTAGGAGGACTCAGATACAGGCAGTCCAAGAGGCTCGTGGTGAGTGGCAGTTGATGGCTTTGCTCTCTGAGATGCATTTGGATGTGCACGATAGTCAGGGGCGAGCCTATATTTCTTCCTTAGCTATGAATTCTACCCTCCTGGATAGAGTGATGATGAGACAACTATCAGATTTAGAAGGCCTAGTTCTACGGGAGTCAGTGGAAAGTGAGGACCCTCCTTCCAGTTGGATGATAGGCAATGATGAGGTAATGTGTATCTATGGACGAGTGTGGGTTCCAGGGGATATACGTGAAGAGTTGAAGCGAGAGTTCCATGCTTCATCTTGGGCAGCGCATCCTGGAGTTACCAAAATGTATCGTGACTTGAGATGATAGTATTGGTGGCTAAGTATGAAACAAGAGGTATCTGGTTTTGTTACGAGATGCTCCACCTATAAGCAAGTGAAGGCGGAGCATCAGAGGTCATCCGAACTGTTACAACAGTTAACCATTCCGAAGTGGAAATGGGATGATTTTGCGATGGACTTAGTGATAGGGTTGTTGAGGTCACCTCGAGGCAGTGATGTCGTGTGGGTTGTTCTGGATAGACATACAAAGGTAGCTCACTTTTTGCAGATCAAGAAGATCTTCAGTGTTGATGATCTTGGGAAGTTGTATATTCGAGATGTGGTACATCTTCATGGGGTTACTCGTTCTATAGTTTCAGATAGGGATGCCCGCTTTACGTCTTGTTTCTGGCAGATTTTTTAGAGGCCACTGGGTACACAAGTGCTTCTGAGCACAGCCTACCACCCTCAGACTAATGGCCAGTAATATCATACAATACAGGTGATATAGGACAAGTTGTTTGCATGCGTCCTGGAATTTGGGGGCTCTTGGGAGAATCACATACCCCTGGTTGAGTTTTCCTACCATAATAGTTTTCAGGAAACTGTTGAGATGGCATATTACGAGGCTTTATATGGTAGTCCATGCCGATCACCCTTGTGCTGGTTGGAGGTAGGTGAGTCAGATTTACTGGGACCACGTCTCATGTAGGAGACTTCAGAGCAGGTCCAGTTGATACAAAAGCGGATGGCTACTACATAGTCTCATCAGAAATCTTATGCTGATCACTGCAGATAACCTTTGAAGTTTGTGGTCGGGGATCAAGTATTCTTGCGTGTTTTACTGAGGTTGGGATACAGGCAGATCAAGAGACATGGTAAACTTTCACCAGGGTATGTTTGGCTGTTTGAGAATCTAGAGAGAGTCGTGATGGTTTCCTATTGGTTGCAGTTACCACAGAGGTATTGGGTCATGCACGACATCTTCCATGTATCTCAACTACACTGTTATCACTCAGACTAGTCTCACGTCTTTTATCCTGAGGAGGTTGAACTTTAGGCTGATGTATCCTTTGAGGATCATCCAATTCGTATTTTTGATTGGAGCATGAAGGTTTTCTGAGACCGGTCAGTTCCTCTCGTACGGGTTCTATGGTAGCATGGCTAAGTGCAGGATGAAACCTGGGAGCAGGAGACCGACGTACGTCCTCAGTGGCCAGAGTTGTTTTGAACTTTATCTTTTCCACCCTTGGAAGTGAAATTTGGGGACGCATTTCTTTAAGGGGGGCGTTTGTAAGAACCCAGTTCTTATTCTTGAGGTACGGGCTTCTTCTTTCCCTTTTTCCTTTAAGGTTTTTGAGAAAATAAGGAAAATGGGGGGAAATCCCAACTCTTGTAGGTACCTGCTATGTACTTTTCCACACGCCGTGTACTTTGGCCGTGTGGGATGAGTACACATGGCGTGTAGGACTGTATTCAATGAAGGGTGTGAAAACTGACTACATGCAATGTACATGGTATTTACACGATGTGTAATCAGTTGGTAGGTGAACAGTAATGTGGTGGGAGTAGTCGCTAGTGGGATGATAGTACATGCTGTGTAATCAGAAATACACACCGTGTAGTCATGTCGACAGATGAACAATGAGGCTATGGAAAGTATCCGCTAGAGGAACAATTAAAATGGGCAGTAGCCTACACTTTCAATAAAGGAAAATGAGAATGTCGGAAGGCCACAGGAGAGACGGCTGAACCTTGGAAGAGCTCCCGACCGAGTACCGGGACTCTGATTCCTTCACTGATGATCACGTTAGGACCGCACGAGTAATCCCTTTCCTCTCCATGGGTGTTTCCTTCCAATTATTTCTAGAGGGGAAGTTATTTGGGTTTTAACATGTTTTTGTTAATCCTAGATCTACGCTATTCTCGGACGATTCGGGAGACATTGTTCACGTATATTGATCAGGGGAGATCAAGGTAGGTGGTCTGATGTTTAATTCCAACTACTGAGTGTTTTTGTGTACCGTTGTGCTATGCGCCCATGTTTGGGGTGTCGTATGGATGAGGCCTTGACTGATAAAATACTTAAAATTTCTTAGGTAATTTAATGAATATGTATAAACTACTATTTGGGATCGCTGCATTGATCCAGGGCCAACCCGTGGATGCATTTACCTTGTTTAGCTATTTGGCTAGGATACCTGAGGGTATGTCTGATTTAGCATGCTTTGAGTTTTCTTGAGAGAAAATGTATATGTGATTACTTTCTTATATGTTGGGCTCGGCCCGGTTACTTTCTTAGCCTGAGGGAAGTGTTCTATTTAGCCTAAGGGAAGATTTTCTTATGCCTGAGGGGAAGTGCTTGTTTAGCCTGAGGGCAATGTTTCATAGGCCTGAGGGCAGTAGCTTCCTTGCCTGAGAGAAATATCTCATAATCCTGAGGGCAATATTCGTTTTGCCTATGGGAAATCACCTAAGGGTTTCGATTATGATCATCTGAGGGTAAGTTTGTTCATTTCCGAGGACTCTGTTTATTTCATACATTCACTGTGGTGATTTTACATGTTATATCTACCAAGATAAAGCACAAGCTTGGTATTGTTTACCTTGAACTTGTCGGATTGCTTGTTGTAGTTTTGTTGCGGCCCTGTTTAGGAGATTGTTGGCTGAGGCTGAGTCTCAGAAACCTATAATTCAATTATATTGAATTGTTAAATAATAATTAAATGGAAATGGAACTGGTATGAGTGACGGATTTTGAGTACTTCCTAGTTTACTGCATTTCATTACTTCCCACTGTTGTTGCACAAATTCACTGACAGTTGGGCACGAGCCTTTGGTGGTTGCCTACTGGGATTTATTTCTCACACCCTATTTGGGTCATGTATTGAGCCCAAACAGAATATATTGTTGCAGGTGTTTATAAGGGAAAGAGTCCCTATACAGGTACTTGATTTTTGTAGAGGAGTAGGAGAGCATGGGACCGAGCTTAGTCTTGCGATGATACTGAGTTCCTATTGCACTGTTTTATTTTTCTTTACTATATTTTTTCCTTGTATTGTATTGTTTTAGATTGCAGTGTATCCTATTTTGGATGCTTTGTTAGACTTTGGGAAATACTGCGTCATTATATATGTGATTGTTGGTTATTTCCTTTACTTCAGTACTATTGTCCACTTCAACTTAGTATTGTCTACTGCTTCTGCTATTGTATGTTTTTATTTATCTCCATTTCACTACACTTTGACAAATGAGGGCATAGTTTCCCCACTATCAGTCCTAGGACCTTGCTGCTAGTCGATAGCCTCAGGTATTTGGGAAAATGTGCTTGAGGTCATGTGTCCAACCGGGTTTGGGGAACCCATTGAGTGGCACCTAGATCCGGGACGTTACATCGTCCATCGACACACCTTGAACCATGGACATGTGAAAAACTTATGGTAGTTTTTCCTCTGAAACTCTGAGCATCATGGGTGTGGTCCTCTAAAGTTATCCATTTTGGATTTAAATTTCACCTATTGACTATGACCACCTTCACCATAGCTGTGGTGTATCCCGTTTTATCCCCCATTGAACTAAGAATCTTTAATGTTTCATAACGGAATCACTACAAATTCCCCACCCTGACCCGATTCGTAAACTCTAGTTATTTGACCTCACCATAATGATCAATATGGAACATGCCATATTAAATATGGACATGTTATCTTATAACACCACCTATTTACAACTGCTTGTTCCACTTCGATCATGGTCCCCTGCCTTTTCCTGTTTTATCTTTTTTACTCTATTTGTCAACCATAGATACCTTCGAAGACTACCACATGTGTATTAAGATTTCCTATAGTGACCAGAGATTGACATATATAGATATTACATCATTTTAGATGAATATTAATCACATGAAAAAATACATGTTTGAGGACCATAATAGTTTAGTGTTTTTGGAAACATGGAAAAAATCTTCTAACTTGGTTAAAGATCTTCATTGTTTCCCAAAAAGATCATCCCCTTTATAAATTCTACTTAAAACCATTCTTTATAACCTGTGGAAAGGAAACATAAGAAAGAGGTGATCTCATATGCTCATTAAGGGTAAAAAAAGGAGATATATAATCATAAATACGACCATAAGGGTATAAGAACATGATCATAATATCATATGATCATACCCTACAAATCAAAGATCATAAACATGAAACATGAAATAAATATTATCAGTTTATAAGTCATGAATCATAAGATAATTGAGAAAATAAACCATGAAATCATAACGTGGGAATAACACATGGAATTTTTTTCATACACATAAGCACAAAAAAAATACTATGCCAAGGCTACCTACTAAGACCTTCATAACATGTTTTACATGGTTTAATAACTATTGTACTAGCTTTAGGATTGGAATTCCATCCCATATAGCCTCTTATTTTAGTCTTCGGATGCACTCCCATGTACCCTTTTATTTTAGGATTGGGATTCCCTCTCATATACCCTCTTATTTATGTGTTGGTATACCCTCCCGTGTACCCTCTTTTTTTCAATCTTGGAGTACCCTCTAATTTTGATCATGTGATGCCCTATCGTGTACCCTCTTTTTTCAGTCTTGGGGTGCCCTCTCATGTACCCTCTTATTTTGGGCATGTTATTCAATCCCATTTACCCTTTAATCTAATAAAACATTTATCATTACCCAAATTATTTTAGTAAGATATAGCTCCCCCCATCACATAATGAAATCATACATGCATTTTCCAAAAGATAAAAAAATTCATCATATTATGGCCCATGAAACGAGTTGGGTTTATAAATTTCAAATCATAACCCATGAAAATAAATGTGTATCATTAAGATTTCATCACATAATAACCTATGAAAATTAGATAGGTTTCCTAATTAATTCAATAAATCATAGCCTATGAAAATAAGTGTGTTGCAAAAACATATAACCCATGGAAGAGAAACATGTGTCATAAACATCATGCCATCGAAACATAAACCATTGAAGAAATAATATGAATGGTATTATTAAATAATTTCCCCAAGAAAGCATAAATTATATCAAAGTATTCCATATTAGTTAGATAAGGATTTTGAAAAATCACTTGTAGAATTTCTTAAGGAAAATACCCTTTATTTGAAATTCACTTCTTAAAAAAGAACATATTCAAAATCCTTTTCATAAAACAACTTTGAAAACATATAAGGTATGCTTTAAAATAATTTAAAAAAATTTATTAAGTAAAATATATTTTCCTCTTTTAAAAACTATATTTAAATCATAATGTTTTTTTAAAACCCTTTTCTTTGAAAATATCTTTGAAAACATAAAAAGGAATCATGAAAACATTTAAAATTACATTTACTTTAATATTACTTTGAATGATCGAAACAAATTTGACACAAAATTTACTTTAAAAAATATAAAGGGTCTTGAACACATTTAAAACACTTTTTAAACATAATACATATTTTAAAAACTTTATTACACAACATGGTTTATAAAGAACCCAAATTTCTAACCGAAGAGAGATATAATGTTGGATTTTCTTAAAAACACTTTATTAGTTATCTTAAGTACCAAAGAGTGGGAAAATGGTACCAATACATGAAGTCATTATTAATAACCATAAGATAACAAAATTAGTGATTTTTCTAGATATATGGATCATATTATTTCATCACTGTAATTATAATCATAAACAATCCCAATTAGTGATGACATTGTAGCAATAAACTATTACCACTTTGGTAACATTAAATAAAGATTCCCATAGGATAATAACATTAAATAAAGCTTATAATATCACTATATGAATAAAATTAATTATATAACATGTTAAAGACATTATATACACCTCATATAAAAATATTGGTGCATAACATGGCATGTGTCTCAAATAAAGCAAATTGAGACAATACTACTTGATCGATTTCGTAACTTTTGAAACATAAACTGCGTAAAAAGAGATAATAAAATGGATACGTAATTAACCAAAAATTAACATATAATTATCATATATTACATTTATTGGAATTATATACACCACACAAAAGAAACGAGTAGTGAACATGGCATGTATCTCACGGATAATAAAAATTTATATTAGAAAACTCTTACCTTAAGTCTTGACTTTATTTGTACATGTTCAAACCTATTGTATAATAAATTTAAGTTTATTATAAATATAAAAATTAACCATATTATTATATTTAATACCATATATTATTTTTTATGAATTTTTATTACCCATTTATTAATAACTCCATGTTAATGTTATGTTTTGGGTAATATGGGCTTTATTTTTTGTATATGTTTTGGCTTGTTAATATTGTTCCTATTAATTAGATCATGATTTAATTATTTATAGAATTTAAAAAATGATATAAATATCATATATATTCAGTATATATTTATTTTTAATAATCAATAAAATATATAAATATGAAATGGAATACACTGTTCATTGAGACGATAGGTCGTATGTACGCATGAAGGTTGTTTCCATTTTATTATCATATCTAAAGAATGAAATTAAATGAAATATATGTATACATATATATATAAAATAATTATAGTAGAATTATTATTTCATATATAATATAATTTTACAAAACCAATCCTTAATGAATTCCATGTAAAGTGTGAATGAATTAATTCTCTTTAAGGAGGCAGTAGTCCACACTTCCACAAACAAAGTTATAATATTTATAAAAAATGGAACGATTGAATACATGTTTTATATAATAATTATAGAAAAATAAATACAAAACAATATCATATATAACATATAAAAATAGATTATCCATCATAATTTCCTTTCATTATAGGTGGTAAAGGAAAAACGAACAACATCATTTCGTGATGCGGTAGTTTTGCATACACAAAAATGGAAAGATTATTAAAAATTATATGGATGTGTGTGTAAGTGTAGGAATAAATATTAGAATAAAAACATATAAATAAATTTAGGATACTGAGGTTATTATATAATGATGGAATAATAATATTTTACTTGGTGTAGAATGAAAATAAAACAAAGGAGCTTGAGGAAGGCGGATACCTCTTCTTTAGGTAACTCTTTTTGGTTTGCACCAAATCCATTCCTTGGATGGATTTATACCCAAATGGATGATTATATTATTAATTGATGGAATGTGGGAGATTATTTTAGCAGAGTTTTTGCTAATCAATGTTCTTGATATGTGTGAATAAGTGGGAGGGTCGAGTGCCTCTTTATAGTGGAGGAGTGGCATTCTTGTAAATTTTTTAAAATGGAATTACACCCTTGTTTTTACAATGTAAAGTGGCTCCAATAATATAAAAAATTATATAAAGGTATAATAGAGTCAAAAAATTTCTATAAAATGGATTTCGGACAAGTTGATAGTTCATTTTTTGGCCTTTAATCTTAAGGTTTAGTCCCTTATTAAGCATAATTTTACCTTAATCGATGTAATTAATTTCAATTGAATTCACTAATAATTTGGGTCAAAAAAAAATGTTAACCTAATTTGAAATTATAAATTATTCTAATTCCAAATATTGAATCCAATTTTACAAATTCAAATCATATAAGTTTCATAAATTAATTTAAATTTAATCCTATAAATGGGGTGACAATGTGGGTTTTCAAAGTAAAAATGTTCAAAAGTTTGGTAAGTTTTCATATCCAATTTAAAATTGAAATTGATTAAAATGTCCTTCATTGGATTAATTTTTATATAATTAATATAACAAAACAATAAAACTAACCAATAATATAATATAACCTAATAAATAAATTAGATGAAAAATTATTTTTGAATTAAAATTCGGTGTTGTTCACTGTTCATCAGAAAATAAAACTTCTCATAAAAACACCAAAAATTAACCCAAAGTAAATATTGATATTATTCTTTTAGAAATAAATTTTATTTTGAAAAATAAAAATAAGAAAATTTTGAAAATTAGATTTAAAATGTGTTCGTCATTAAAACACGGTAAAATTACATTTTTGTATAATAAATATTTTTATTCATAAAATTGGATTTATTCTTATCTTATGCCTATCAACTGTATTGTATGAGTGTAAAAATATTTTATATAATATATTAAAAGAATTCATAAATAGTTTTTTTAATTCGTTGAGATAAAATGGTGTTTTTTAAATAAAAATTAGTTTTCTTAGAAAGGGAATTTCTTTATTTTCAAATTGTTCTTAAATTCATTTATAACTAATTGATAACCAAAGGGTTCAATTTATTTATATATTTAAATAATATTTTATTAATAACATCAATACTAATAGATAGGTGAAAACTATTATAATAATTTATCAATAATATTAATAGTACGTTGTAGTTTAGTGAAAATAGGTCTTGCATGTAATGTAGGATATCAAAGGAAATCAACATCATGTGTAATAGAGTCGAAAAATAGTATTTAATGTAACTAAAGATAATATAATTCTAGCATGTGGTGCTAGATTAACTTGGTGTTTCCTATAATTAAATCCAAACTTAGTGATTTTATGTAAAAAAATCTATATTCAGTGTTGCGTGAAATGAATAATATTAAAAGATTAAATTAATTTTCAAAAAAAAAAACAATTCAAAAAATATCAGGGTGTTAAATTTCCTATTCCTATGGATAGACTAGAAGAAAAATATGGGAACCACCATTTGAATAGTCCCTTTCCTGTTTCCCATTTTAAAAATAAACTTTTAAATATGCCCTCTACAATGGGCATAACATTCCTTGGATTCATCAACATGGCTTCCACCATGGGTTTATCATCCTATATTGAATCTTACTTATCCAATTTTCTTCAATATTTATAAAAATACCCAAATAATGATCAGGAAATAATTATACATATCAAAAAATAATGTCTAACAAGGCATCAACTGGTTTAATTTTTTCCAAACATACATGGATGAATCCTGTGTAAAATTCATAATCATAGATATACTAATATCACCTCTACAGAACTCTGAATCTTAAAAAAAATTCTTATAATACATCTAATATTCTAGTTAATGTGTCATGTGATCATTAAGAACTTAAAAATAAACACAATACTTAGTATATCATTTTTATCTAAGATTAGGATCTTCACCATTTATAATCAATACATTAAAATCACTAATATTATTCTTCAGTTTAATTCTTCATTAAACATATTTACATTAATGAATGTACCTTATTCATTGAAAATAATCAAAACTCATTGAAATAAATACAACACACACAAAGTGGGATTAAAAAACTCCCCCTTTCTATTTATTTTCAATATCTTCATATAATGATATGGAAATATTTGATTATTAGAATCTATTTTTCAACTTGAATTTTATTTATTTCACTCTTTATCATCAATATTTTCATTTTAATTTATTTCCCTCTTATTAAAAATAAATAAAAAATATTTGGGAAATTGTATCAATTCATACCTATAAAAGTTTCATTAAAAATTCTATTATAAGTCTATTTAGTTATGATCGGTGTATAAAACAAGAGGGTTTGATTTATATAACTATGATATCCATAATCAATTGAACATGATACCAAATGAAATGGTACAATTCACAAACCTATTTTCAAGGATTTATTAATATAAATAAGTATATCATAATCATTTATACAAATTATGATAAAAATTTCACATGAAACATATCAACCAGAATTTTTATGCACCCAATTCAATCACACAGGTCAAAAAATTAAATTAAAAATGGAATGTTATAACATCATTGTAATTTATTCAAAATTATTCAATTATTTCATTGATTAATTAAATTTCTCCCCCTTAATTTTAGGATATGATTATTTAATTACTAATGATGATATATAAATAAAACATACCTCATCAATAATACTTTATGCTATCACCTTCTATAATATTAAAATTTTCATGAGATAATAATTCTAGTAGCTTATTCAACATAATTTTTCTATATCCCCCTTGAATATATATTCATAAACATCTTTAAAATGGTGAATGACTTAAAGTATAAATTTAAATATATTACAATATGTATAATAAACCAAAATAGAATTCCTCATATGGTTATATATATTTGATAACTTCCACATAATAACTAAGGATGATCTTATTTAATCCATTCTCTTGATAATATATAGATCAATCCAAGATGGAATATTCATATTATTTTTATCCAATGTTGGGAAAAAATTATTCAATTTTATCAAGGATGATTCTTCATCATATTTTTTCAGTATACCATTTGAGGAATCACATTCATGATGGTTACTTCTTATACAATATTGTTATATTGTTAGAAATACACACTTTTACTATGGTTCTCCCACTGATACCATGCTTCACCTTTAGTTACCTATATTTTTAGTGAAAATACATCACATACAATATTTAAGGGAATAATATGAATATTTTTTCTCTTTTAATATGAATATCATCATTGATATTTTCTCAACCATGTTTCTCCATTTGATAAATTACTCATCCTTGCACATATGACCTCCAGCTCTGATTTAACTTGAGGCATCTTGGTACTCATCAATTCTTCAATTTAGTTATGTGTCAATTTTATTTATCAAGAACCTATATGGAATTTTTATCACATACTTTCATAATCTTTAATAACTCTTTATATACTGAGATTATTGTTGAGTGGTCTCTAAGAGTATTTCCATCCATATTGCACCACACACAAATAATTTCTTCAATAAAAGGTTTTTTAATTATTAAAACCCTCTCGTGAGAATAAAATTATTCATGTGAAATTTCTTCTTCACCCTTGAAACAAGATTTTTCTTTTGATTTATCCATATCTCTTGACTTATCCAGGTCTACTGGATAAATAAATAATATATTGTTTGGATCATTGCAATCCTTCGTATAATATTCACATATAAAACTATGTTTTTATTAGACATACTATTCACTATTAATGTTAGACTCATCCTAGTATTTTTATACTTTATTTAAATATGATCATTCTTTTTTCCATGGATTAATTCCTCTGAAACTTTTTAGTTATAGTATAGTTTTTAACCATCTTAAAATTTATTCCAAAGGCTGCCCCTTCCTTCTTTATCACCAACTCTTGTGTTATTATCTAAAAATTTCAATTATATAAATTTTTTATATAACATGTATCACTTTTTTACCACCTTCATTTCGAACATCGTAGACATATTTAATTGCATCAAATTTATTTTATGTAAATAGATTTTTATTAGGTTGTGATTGTTTTATATTCACCCACTTTTACCCCCATGAAATAGGATTTATCTATTCTTTATAATTTAGAATATCATAATTATAATCTAATTAAAAACTCCTAAATTTGTTTTATCACCAATAATAACCTGCAAACCATGATCATTTCTTCTCCAATTCATGTTTTGTAGAAATTATAGAATTGTGAACAAACTATTTGTAGGGTTTCTCAATTATTTTTTTGGATCTTTTTTATGAAACTATGGAAAACTAAGATTTTCATACATATAAATTAAATAATTTTAGATGAATATTAAATAAATATCATAAGAATACAAGCCCGATAACTATAATGGTTTAGAGTCTTAGGATACAAGATACATAATCATCTTATTTCATGAAATATATTCAACCTATCTCATAATGTTCTTTTAACATATTGAACTTCTTAGGAAATCCCTAATTAAAACCTTCATTTATAACCTAGGGAAAGTAAACATAATAATGTCTGATAGCATATTCTCAGTGAGGGTAAACATAATAGATATCAATCAATGATAATAAGTGATCATAAGATAATTATAAGGGTATTAGAACATAATCATAACATACAGTAATCATTCCCAATTAGTCAAAAATAATTAATCATAAATCATGGAATGATGCTTTATCATAACAGAAGAAATAAGTCATAAGTGAGTGTAATCATTGATAATCAATCTTGATCCATGAGCTTATATCATAAGCATAATACATATGTTTTTAGGGTACACATAATAATATAAAATCACTTCCTTTTTCAATGTTCACTCTCAAGACTATCATTGGGGAAAGATTACAATAATGAAAATGCCAACCAGTTCAATTCGAGTATTCTATTAGAATCAACTTCCATGTAGTAAACTCTATCATCTATTATGAGTTTCTTAACTTTTTTTTCTATGATGATATTCTCAACTACATTATCCTTACCTAATGCATTATATGTCTACATAATTCCGGTATCATCCATAATATAATTAAAACCACACATATTTGTGACACAAGGTCACCAATTATTCATAATGTCATTATATCATTACCCATAGAATGAAAATTGATTTTATAAAAATATAATCATTCCATTATAGCATAACTTATGGAAAATAAATGGGTTTCATAAAAGTTTTATCATAAATAAATTAACCAGTGGGAATGATAAGGGTTTCATATAATAATCCTTAAATAATCATCATCATAAGACATTCGAAAAATAAAAGTGGATGGTATAATAAGATCATCTCCCCAGTTAAGAATAAAAATCCTTAAATTATGTTAATATATATGAAAAATACTTTTAAAATATCATTCAAACCTTTCTTTGAAAACATGAGAAAATATAATTTTATTTTAAATACATTTTAAATAAAAAATTGTAAAATTATTAAAAAATACCTTTATTTGAAAAAAATCAAGGTGAATTTTAATGGAATAATCAAATAAAATAATGGGAATGATAGAAAGAAAACTCATTCATGCCATATATATTAAAATAAAATATTCCTTTCACACTTTTATAAATACTTAAAAATGACTTGTTTGGAAAAAAATTATAACAGATCCTTTTTAAACCTTTATAAATAAGATAAAAGGTGGTGAAATTGATCTTTTAAAAAAATAAATTAAATTTCATAAAATTATGAAAACAATTTTCAAGATTATGTAAATGGAAGAGAAGGATCATTGACTAAAGAAGAAATAAGGTTGGATTTTCTTTAAAAATATTTTCACAGACATTTTAAATACCCAAGGGAGAAAATGGTAATAACAAATAATAACTATAAAAATATCTGGATGATAATAAAATAAATTAGTTTAAATTATTATATTCTTATAATTTTACCCAACGGAAATTTATCATATGTATTATTGAAATGAAATTTGATTATAATATAAACCCCTTACCTAAAGACTTTTTTTGATTCAT
The DNA here is from genome assembly GCA_963277665.1 of Viscum album. Lineage (NCBI taxonomy): Eukaryota > Viridiplantae > Streptophyta > Magnoliopsida > Santalales > Viscaceae > Viscum > Viscum album. The sequence goes on along the minus strand of OY728134.1, from coordinate 593,528,531 downwards.
ATGCGTTTAATTATATATTATAATAAAAATAAATTCATTATAATTGTATTATAAATCAATATTCATAAATAACTTAATATGTATCATTCCTTTATAATTTCCAATTATACTATTATTAAAAAAATCATTAAATTAATCCTTTGGGTGAAAAATGGTATGTTTTCCATATATTTTTGGGTTCAATGGTTCTGCTACATGCACATTGTCCATGGTTTATTATATCATGAATATTAATTATAACATATTTATAATATTTATTAATTATAAGCACTTATATGGTCATTCATATAAATGATTGATGAAAAATTAATTACATCACTTCATAGAGATGGTAGTTCATACATACGCACGAGTAATGTTTTTAATTTTCGATGGATGGAATGAAAGAAAGGAAAATTATAATCCAAATTTAAGAAATCATTATTATATCATTAAAATCATATATATTCATTAAGTATTTAATTATTACCATCCATGTAAATTATAAATTAAAAACAAATCACATCGCTTCATCGAGGCAATAGTCTACAAATACGCAGAAGCGTCATTGTCATTTTCCAATGGATGGAAAGGTAAGAAGGATAAATAATATATTATAATTTTAGAATCATAATTATGTCACAAATATAATATATAAATATAAATTTTATCATAATAAATAACCATGAATTATATTAATGGAAAATGAATCATATCGCTATGTAGAGACAAAAATCCACACGTACGCATGAGCGATACTTTAATTTCCTATTTGATGGAAATGAGGTGTAAAATGGGAAATAAATTTTCATAATAAAAATTATTTATATTAAATATATTTTTTTCATTATTTTATAATTAATACCATATATTTATAGAATTTATAATAATTATAATAATAAATAAAATTGAAATTTCTCGGTTAAGAGTTATACCTCTTCATTAAGAAACCTCCTTTGGAAAACACCTTAATCCATGAAAGGATGGTATTATGATTAACCGATATAAATTATTAAATTTTTAGGGTTTATATAAAGATATTAGATTATGTATTTACTGATATATAATGATTTTCAATTGTGAGTAATATGGTACTAGCGATATCCTTTTATAAGAGAGAGAGAGGACATGCTTGGAATTTTTCAATAGATTAAAATATATTAATGTCTTACTCAAGTTAAGTGGCTCAGAAATTAAAAATTTTAAAATATTGGAATATTTAAGGACAAAATACCATCAAAAAATAAAATTTAATAATTTTTTCTGTGATATTTTAAACTTTATCTCTTAGGTTAACCCCCGGTAAACCATTTTTAACTCTAACCATGGTAATAAAATTTTACTATTTTTACAATTCATTATGAAAAAAAATAATGTTGAACCTATTAAATTATATTAATTATGTTGATTAAAAATATTTAATATATTTTACAATATTTAATTTCTATAAATTCTATAAATTCATTTTAAAATAATCATAAAAAACTCAACAAGAACTATTTTTATAAAAAATGACTTGTGAAGCATAAAAATGGATTTATTCTTATTCCATGTTTAGTAGAAACTATCAAACGAATGATAAAATATTTTTTTTGAATATATAATATATAATTTTTATTAAAATCATTCAAAAATATAGATTAATCATATTTAATAAGATAAAAAGGCATTGTACACCTAAAAAATATTTTCTAAAAAACATCATTATTTACATTCAAATACATTTATTTTCATTTCTAACCAATTGATAATGAATGAATTAATTTTAAAAATATGAAAATAAATATTTTTCAAAATTTACTTAGTACTATTCATACCCTCCAATCCAATATCTAGGTGATAACTATCACATTAAATAATAATATTTTGATAGTATATTGTGGATCGTTTAAACTCGGTGTTACGTGTAAAGAAAACTATCAAATAAATTAAGTTTATATAAAGAGAATATATCATAAATTTTAGGTTTGTTATATTATACCCCCTTATAATACTTCCTCACTCATAATTCTTTAAATCTAATACAAACATCTAAGGAATGTTTTGCCACATCACATCTTCAAGGTCCCATTTAGCTTCCTTAAATTTATGGTTTTACTAAAAAAACATTGACAAGGTGAGTGGTATTATTTTGCATAAATTTCTCTCTTCAATATAGAATCTCCATTAGTTATTCCTCATAAGAGAGATAATTATCTAGTGGTTTGAATCTTTATTATACTATATCTGAAGGATCGAGTATGTACTTACTCAAGAGAGATACATGGAACCCATCATGAACATGAGAGATATTTAATGGAATCATCAAGTGATATGAAACCTTCCTCATATGATAAAGAATTTACAAGGGAGTGGTATATATAGGGATAATATTTCCCTTCTTTAAAAACCTCATAACCTTTTTACAAGAATATATACATAGGAATACCATTTCATAAAATTTTAAATCTATATCTTGCCAGTAATTGTCAGCATGAATTTTCTATCAACTGTAAGATACTTTTATGTACTACTGAATAAATTTAACTTTATTTATCATTTACTCAGTAATATCAGGTCCCAATATCTTTATTTCATCAGCTTAATCCCATTATATTGTTATTATGCACTTCCTACCATAGAGGGATTCATAATAATCCATCTGTATACTCAAGTGAAGGTTATTATTGTTAGAAAATTATACTAACGGAAGGTGTTGATCAAAACCAAATTTTTAAATACATAGATAAATATCTCAACTTATCTTCTAGAATTTTAATGATCCACTTAGAAAAACCATATTTCGAATGATGATATATTGTACTGAAATTCAACTCTCTATCTATATATATATTATTAAATACTTCACAAGAACTTTGAGGTAAACCTTGGATCCCAATAGGATACAACAAAATACTGAAATTCATGAAAACTTTCCACTTACTTAATGTATATCCTATAAAAATAATCAAGGGGGAGATATTATATGATGGATAAAAATTGTGATTATTTCAAAAACTGATCACCTATAACCCAAATAACATTATGTAATTTAAATGTTTTTGTGATTCCAATTACAAAATCCATGGAAATGTTTTCTTGTTTCAATTATAGTATGGGTAATTTCTAAAAAATCCCCATAGAATTATATCTCTTAGACTTAAATTTATGAAATAATAAGCATCGTGATACATACTCTGTTATATTTCTCTTCGTGTTGTCCTAATAGAAATATTCCTTCATATCTCTTTACATCTTCATACTTCTATGATGAATAAATAATAATGAGTTGTGAGATTCATCCAATAGATACTTATTTAAGTATGTTATTTATGGAATTTGTACTCATTTCCTAAACCTTATCATTTCATTACTATCATGGTTGATCTTGGGATTATTTCTCCCCTTCTTTTTTAGTTCCAAATTTTTCTTTTTATACGTCACTAATCCTAACATGGATAGATGGTTGAACATTTATTTGGGAAATATATGATTTTTACACTTTTTAGATGATTTCAAGATACATATATTGAAAATAAATAAATATTATATCTCTTCCAATCATCATTATGGATAAACTAGCGTGGACTTTCTACCTCAGATCATCAGTCGCCTTGTTTTCCTTCTTAGGGTGGTAGTGCAACGACAAAAAATAATATCTAATCAACTCTAACCATATCCTTTTGTTCATATTAAAATATTTTTTTTATCAATATATACTTAACGATTTTATCATCATTATATGTATCACATTGTTCACCATAAAGATAATGCCTCTATATTTTATGTGAAAAAACTATTTATGTCAAGTCAAAATCATAAATCAGGTAATTTTTATCATGAATTTTCAATTTTGTGAGGCATAAGCTATCAATATATCATTCTGCATGAGTAAACATACCAATACCTTATTAAATTCATCATGAAATATCACAAACCCTTCTCCCCTAAAGGATAGTGTAATAATAGGTATAGTGAACAAACTTATTTCCATCTCCTTGATTTTTTTTTGCATTTATCTATCTGAAGGATCTTGGATCCCTTCTATGTCAACTTTGTTATTGGATTATATTTCTATGATAAATCCCCAAAAATCATTTATAATGTCCATAAATCATAAGAAAACAACATATCTTGGTTAACATAGATTCTCTAGGTTATTAGCTAATAACTTCCATCTTTGAATGATCTACTAATATACCCTCACATGAGATTATATGATATAAGAATAAATATTTATCAATCTAGAATTAACCCTTGGTAAATTTATCATATATATTATCCTTTCTCATGGTCTTTAGTAAAATCCTAAAATTTTCTTCATGCTCTTTATTTCTCTTCAAGAATATAAGAATATAATCTATACAGACTACTAAAAACTAATTAAGGTAATATCTAAGGACTATATTCATTAAATCTATGAAGATGGTAAGATAATTGGTAAGTCCAAATGGTATCACTACAAATTCATAATGATCATACATTATATGGATGCCTTTATTGGGTATATCCTTCTTCTTGAATCTCAACTGATGATATCCAGATCAAAGAAAAAACATGGAAAAATATTGACCTCTTAATAATTGATTGAAGAGATCATTTTTATGGGGTAGAGGATACTTATTATTAATAGTGATCTTGTTAAGTTTATGATAATTAATGAAAATATGCATTGAATCATTTTCTTCTTAACAACAATAATATGTTCTCCCCATGGTGAATAATTGGGGCGTATGAATCCATTATAAGTATTCATCTTCAGTTTCTTATTCAATTATTATAATGTACTTAGGTACATTATATATAGAGTATTTAAAATTGGTGTAGAACCATTTATATATTTTATTAAAAACTCAAGTTCATGATTTGAGGGAAGACTACGAATGTATTTATGAAATACATCAGTATAATCTCAAAAAATAATAATATCTTCAATGATTAGTTATTACAACCGTTTGATATAAATAACCCTCATGAATAAGAAGTAATACTCATACAATTGGAGTAACTTCCATTGGAAGTTCATATTCATCCTCACAAAAAAATATGTTCTTTGATTGGTTCAAAATATAAAATTTTAATTCTATTCCTCAATCATTGATATGGGATTTATATAGATAGATTCAAACCATTCCCAAAATCACATCAAATACAACTAGAGTGAGAATGAAAATATTTTACAGAATCACATTCCCACAAACTTCTATTTTAGAGGAGTTATAGACTATATATGAAATAATCACAACGTTAATAAATTTTACTATTATCCCAATATCTAATCATTGTGGTGTTAATGTGATTCCCTTAGAAAATCCTTTAGATATAAGAGAGTTGGTACATCCAAAATAAACTAAAACATTTCCAGTTCTATAGTGTATGTTAAGTGTACCTTTCACCACATCATCCTCATGAAACACTTTAGTGGTTGTGATCATATGATATTTCCCTTTATCTCATGTCTTGAGAGGTTAATGATGTATATTTTCATCATTAACCATTATATTCATGCATAAATTGGGGTAATGTATGTAATCCATGAAATTATAGCACTAGAGTGTGGGTATCACATTTGGTTGAACTTTTTCATCCTTCCTTTCATTGACTGGAATCCTCACATCACTTCGGAATTATTTTTCTTAGTATCCTTATTTTTCACATTTAAAACATTTATCATGTCCCATAATGAATTTTCCACCATGATTACTTCCACACATCTAACATTAAGGAAGATTATTTTTCTTTCCTCTATGAGGTTTATTATTAGACTTTTCTTAAAATTTCATCTTTCTATTTTGGTCCCCAAAACCTCAAAAAAATAGAGACTCAAATTTCTATTTATATATTTAGAGAACCTAAAAAGATTTATTTATAGTTATCAAAGTCTCTTTTAGCCAATGAATTTTAGAGGATTAGTCTCAAGACATTAAATAATTAGTAAAATTTTCATTCAGGATCGATGATAAAATCTAATGCATGACGTGTATGTTTAGTGAAATTTTCCTCATAGGTACTAATAGATACATCAAATTTATGATTTAGTTCCAGAAATTACTTTTTATATTTCATATGAAGAGTTCAGAGAAAATAATTACTAGAAATAAAAACCATCTTAAACTCTTCCCATGTCATGGAGTTAATTTCATTCTCTCTCCTCATATTCTTAATAAGATTCTTCCATTTATTTTCTTCACCTTCCAAAAAAATATACTTCCAGGACAAATTTTTCATATTTATGATATTGGATAATGGAAAATATCTTTTTATTAGTATTGACACATTTCTCAGTAATTAGTGTATTAGAGGAACCATTTTAGGAAAGTGGATGTTTACACATAAAAGACATAACAATGAGTTCTTTCTTCCTTTGGGTATTCAGAAGATCATCATGATTCATTTTACCATTCATAGCTTGAGATATTTGAGTGAAATTATCCACAATATTTCACAACCTATCTCCCTATTCATTTGGTTTCTCATAAGTACGGTCATATAATTTTACCACACATTTAGTGTTAACATGATTCCTCTAGGATCCATCCACTTATTAGGACCAAAAATAATAGCGTGGTAAATAATAATCCAAGTGAGTAATCATCTAATCATAGAAATTTATTCATAGGATGTCTAAATCAGTGCACTGTATATTAATTCTATGAAAACTTAGGTTTAACCTATGTCATTCATGGTTATCATTTACTCAAATTCTTTATAATATTTAAAAAATAAAATATAAATTAACTCAATAATATACCCTTGGAGTTTCTACCCCAGGTGTGTAGTCTTAATCCCCACTCATTATGAATGGATGATGAATGAGTTAATACTAAATATTACCTTTCATAGTTGTTACCCAAATATATATATGTTTCACATATGTATCCCATTTTCAGTATCCATACAAGGATGTATTTTCTAAGAAAACACTCAATCCCAACTTTTCCATAACTTTAGAATATTATCATATACTTATACTTGCTTATTGGGTTTTTAATAAATTTCTCTGATCTAAATATTTAAAAATTAACTAAACCCTTCTCTAATACCAACTGATGTGACCCATGATTTTTATACATATATATTACATCATTTTAGATGAATATTCAATACATCTCATAGTAATACCTTTACCAAACAAATAAAGGATTAGGGTTTTTGGATACTAGATATATAATAATCTTATTTCATGAAATATCTTTAACATATCCCACAATGTTATTCTCACATAGTATATTTCTTAGACATACCCTGCTTAAAAAAATTCTTCATAACCTTAGGAATGAAAACATAAGAATGGGTGATCTCAAATTCTTTGAAAGAGAAAACATAAAATATATCAATCAATAGTCATAAGTGATCATAAGATAATCATATGGGTGTTAGAACATGATCTTAACTTACAATAATCATACCCAGTCTTTCAAAGATCATTAATCATAAATCATTGTATAAGGATATATCATTAAATGTTATATAATTCATAAGTGTTTGGAATCATCAATAATCAATCATGATTTATTATATCATAAAATAAGTATAAGACATAAGTTTTTAACATAAACATAATCATAAAAATCACTTCCTTAGTCAAGTTTCACTCCCAAGACTATCATTGTTGAAAAAGTTCCATACTGAAAAAGTAAGTCTGGTTATTTTAATAATTCTCTAAGGAGTAACTTCTATCTAGTTTGCTCTATCATGTCTTAGTAATTTATTAACTCCATCATCTCGTAGTTGATTCTCATCTTTAACATTATTTCCTATTTCATTGGAATGATATATAATTTTAGGCCCATCCATAACATAACACAAACCGTATATATGTGTTCCACAAGATCAAAAATCATTCATAGTGTCATTATAACATAACCCATGTAAATTAAATTGATTTCATAAAACATTCATCATTACATAATAGAATAAACCATGTAAAATAAATGGATTTTGTAAAGTATTCATTATAATTTAATTAACTCATATGAAAGAAACGAGTTTCATGGAATCATACTTAAATAAATATCATAATAATCCATTCATAGAAATAAATTTGAGGGCATCATAAGACTATATCCTTGTTGAATAACAAAAATCCTGAAAGGATGTTTATATATATGAAAAAAACCTACAATACATCTTTCAAACCTTTATTGGAAAACAATATAAAATATCCATTTCTTTTGATAATATTTTAAATAAAAAAATAAAATATTAAGAAAATAATTTTTTATAAAAATAAACCCATGGAAGCTTATAAATTAATCCTAAAAAAATAATTTTCATGGTGGTGGGAAAATATGTTTGTTCCATATACGTTAAAAGAAAACATTCCTTTCACACTTTTTTTGAAAAGACACAAATGTGTTGTTTGGAAATATTTTAGAATGATTCATTTTTGAACTATTATAAATAAATTCAAAATTAGTGAAAATTATCTTTTCAAAACATATCAATTATAGGTATTAAATTTCATGAAATAATTTGGAATAGTAATGGACCTAGAAGAAATTTTTCATCAACCAAATGAGACATAAGGTCCGATTTTCATTATAAACAATTATCAATCATTTTAAGTACCAATGAGAGTAAAGGGTTAATAATAAATAAAAACTTCAATAGTAACCATATGAGACTGAATATATGGGTTTAAAATGATAATATCTATATAATTTCCCCCAATGTAAATTTATCATCGAAAATCTCAAAAAGAAATGATATTGGAACATAAACCCCTAACCTCAAGTCTTGTATTTCTTTGTATATGTTCAAATATACTGTATAATAAATATATATTTATTAAAATTATATTATAAAACCGTATTTATAAACATCATACTATTTATCATTCCTTTATAATTTCAAAATATCATTTTTCTAATAATTTATTCACTAAAAGGATATTCTGGTGAAAACTGGTCTATGTTCCTTGAAAGTTTCAACTCGATGTTTATGATACTTGAACCATATTCATGGTTTAATTATATATATATATAATATTAATAATTAAATATTTAAAAATTTTATTTATTATAATAACTTTTTTAAATATTCATTTAATTCAATGATGGAAAATAAATTAAAGTACTTCGTGGATATAGTTGTCTGTAGGTATGCACAAGTGATGTTTTTACTTCTAGATGGATGAAAAAAAAGAAAGATAAATTATAATTAATATTAATATAATAATAATTATATCACTAAAAATATATATATTAATTTAATAAATCCTTATGACCATCCAAGTAAATTATAAATGAAAAAATAATCACATCGCTTCATGGAGGTGGTGGTCCATACACACACATGAGCGACATTATCATTTTACAGTGGATGGAAAGGAAAGAAAGTGGATACGATATTATAATTAAAGAAGAATTATTATCTCATAAATATCATATATAAACATTAAATCCATAATAATAACCAACCATTATTTATGGTGATGGAAAATGAATTATATCGCTACGTAGAGGCGGTAGTCCACACGTACACACGAATGATAATTTCACTTCCCATTTGATGGAAAGGTGGTGTAAAATGGTAAATTAATCATAATAATAAAAACTAAATATATTTAATATATATAATTAATTATTTTATAATGGATACCAAATATTTAGAGTAGTTAGAAGAATAAATACTTGATACGGAGTTATACCTCTTCATTGAGAAACCACTTTTGGATTACACCTTAATCCTTAACAAGATGGAATTCCAATCAAAATATTCTCTCTAGGATGTAGGTTGGGATGTTTGGAAGGTATTAGGCTATTTATTGTATTATAAATAATTCCCATTAAGTGTGATTTAGAAATTATAAGTGGTATACTTTTATATGGGAGGTGGATAATACACTTGAAATTTTCCAAAAGATAACAAATATATTATTGCATTACTGGTGTAAGGTGGCCCCAACATGAAAATTATTTGAATATAAAAATGATAAGTTTGAAATAAAATCAAACAATATAATTAAATAAATTTTTTTGTGACATTTTAAACCGTATATCTTAGGTTATCCTCCGGTAAAACCTTTTTAAACTTAACCATGGTAATGAAATTTTATTATTTTTACAATTCATTCTGAACAAAAATTAAAATTGAAACTATGAAATTATATTAACTATGATTATTATAAATATATAATCTATTTTAAAATATTTAATATCTATAAAAGTCATAAATTTATTATAAAATAATTACACAAAACAAAATGAAACCCATTTAAAAAAAATATTTTTAAAAAACTAGATTTATTATTATTCCATGTATAGTAGAAACTATTATATTAATATTAAAAAAATTTAATGGACATATAATATAAAATTTTCCTTAAAATATTTCATCAATATATATTTATCCAATTTAATAAGATAAAAACACATTATGGGTATAAAAATCATTTTCCAAAAAAAATCTATATTTACCTTAAATGCTTTTATTTTAATTTCTAACTAATTGATAAATATTGAATTAATTTTATAAATATTTAAAAAATATGTTTTTATAATTTTATTATTCCTATTAATACCAAATAATCAAATGTCTGGGTGATAATTAACACATTAAATAATAATATATCAATATTATATCACAGTTCGTTTAAACTCATTGTTGTGTGTAACGAAATTTATCAAAGAACTTAAATTTATTTAAAAATATAAATCATAAATTATCAGGGTGTTACAGAACCAACATCTATATTTCTTATTTTATCTTCCATTTATGTAATGGAAGGATTCTCATTACTTCTTCTCATTCATATTTTTATAGGTTTGAGTACTAAATCTACTTTTTATTGAAAAAAGATTCAAAATTATAATGAAATTTTGATATGAATGGTACCTTATTATTTGAGATTGATTAAGAGGGATAATAAAATGATTTTATGAGATTCTTGTAACATAAGAGAGGTATTTTTATATTATAACCCTTTTTATTTGAAATTGTGATAGCAGCTCCACACTTCTCTAATTTTGAAGACTCAATAATTGTCATTTCCAAATTGACCACTTTGATTTCCAACAATTAAAAATTCATATTGATGGAATTATTTTGATCTTAAATAAATGACATATTATCTTCATAGTAATTCCTCATTATTCCATCTTCTTCTTCATGTATTTTACTCTTTTCTTGAACCAATGTATCATGTTACTTAATCTTCTTGGATTTCATATCCAATTTTAAATTCTTAAGATCAATGATATTTTTTAGATTATCTTACAATCAATAGATCCTTTTATCAAATTTTTTAGTGGTCTAATCCTTAGATTGGATTTTTTGAGCCTCTCCTCTTAAAATTTGTATCATTTTAATTTAATCTTCCCATACCCCCTTCTTTTATAGTAACTTGTTTAGTGAGATTTATGCAAGTTATATCTCTTTCTCTCAAATCTTTCTCCAAGTTATATGGTTCATATTCATGTTGAGTTACTTATTCTTGCTAACTTTTAAAAATCCCATAGATAAAAGAAAATATTTCTTGGGAAAAAGAATGTAGAATATCTTTTAATACTTCAGTATATAAATATATTGAACAATGATCACACCCCTATTATTCTACTTTTGGTGTATAGTTTGAACTATAATTTTAAAATACCTTAGGATAACATGAATCCCTTTATCCCTTTGAAGTTAAAATGTTGTCCATATCCTTTTTGGTTCATAAAAACATAAGTTCTTATTTTATTAAGTAATATATATTTTCATTTCTTATAATACTTCAAACTTATTCTTATTTGTAAAATATGTATACCTTCTCCAAATTATTCCTCTATTTATTTTTTATGTAGATAAAATTATTGGAATAAAATGAATTTTTATCATAAGTATATGAAACTTCTCCAAAACTAAACATAATTATAAATCAGGAAATAGAATACAAATAAATATAACAACTTCAAATAGATAATTCAATAAGTAGTGAAAATGGGCCATAATGACACTTTAGAATCCAATAGTGGTTAAACAATCCTTTGATACTTTTTAAGAGTATTGGTTAGGGATATGTAATACACTGAGTGGGGGGAAATCAGTATAGTGTCTAAATTTTTACTTTTCAATCCCTTCATCTCACTTTTAATTCATTCACTGTTAGGTGATTATTATCTTGTTTTATCTATATTCTATTGTTCTTTTTTCTTTTAAGAAACACCATCAAATACACACACACAAGATAAATAATGATTTACAATGTTTGACTTTCCAAACAAAAGGATATCCCATGGTATGATTTTTATTTCACCAACATCATATAATCCACTAGTATCAACATATGAATATAATTAAGAAGGTTTTATCATTGTACCGAAGTTTTATTCGCCTCACACTCTATAGAATCCCTTTACATATTTATAATTCCATCCCAAAAATTGAACATTATTACTATAAATAACCAAATATTATTTTTTATAAACTATATGAAATAATTGATACATTATTTCCCTTCCTATTCATTGTCTTATTTCACCTTCATAGAAGTATTCAAGGATATATTCTATTTTATTCTTAGTAGTTCACAAATAATTCCTCTTTTATAGAAACAATAATATGGAATTTCCTATCTTAAACTGATTGTAAAACTTATTCTTCTTATTTTTTGTATCATATTTATTTTTAAGAAAACCTCTTCTTATCGTTATTTATTTATAAATTTCAATACATAAATGAAATGAACTAAATTTTTTCATTGGATTTGACTCATTAAAATTATACAAAAAGATCATTTTCAAGTATATATTATTCTTTATTTCTCATATATATAGTGTATATTTCATATAGGATCTATCAATTTTCTTCTTAATTGGTATAGAATGAATGATAGAGTCTACTCTCACTATCTGGAGTGCCGAAATTCCTTTTAAAATAATGGAATCATGATCCAAATATCTGGACACTTATTACCATTATATTAGACAATTTAAATTTCCAATAATACCACCAAAAACATCCTCCACAATCTTTATAAATTAATACCACTATAATTTCTTAATGGTTAATTGTTTTACATCTTTTTAAATGTGAATTATTCACATTTAATCAACATAATAAATGATTCAAGTTACCTTTAACTTTGTTAAGGATCGTGGTCTAAAACTGAGACTCATGATATATACATCATTAAATAACCATTAAAACATTAACTGGTTGATCTATCTTAAGATATATGTGTCTCCTATCAAAATTCCTTGCACTATAACCAAGTGAAAAATAACTATTTGTTTTAGCTTCAAAAGGCCAATCGCTATTGTTATGGTACTCTATAGCTAGACATTTTTTCTTGTAGTTCCACCTGTTGACCATGTCCACCTACACCATGGGTATAGGCCATCCTATGTCCACCTCCTTTAAACATTGAATCCTCAACACATAATATTGTAATCACCCTGTCTTCCTCTCTAAATAATATTTCATATACTCTAACTATTTTTTCTTAAAACACCATGACTTTCACCTTGTTCAAGTTGGTTGTGTTGGCCATCAACTCCTCCTAATGACCACGACTTGATTCACCATGGGCATAGTCACCTTCCACTAACTATTTTTTATTTTTACTTCACCTATAAACCATGACTACCTTAGGGTTCCACCATGGGAATATTTGTATTTACCATTTTATATAGGATGTTTGGAAGACCACCATGCGAACCACTACAGGCATGATCCATTTCCTATTTCCCATTTTTGGCATGGACTTCTTATCACACCCACCTCCATGGGTGTTGCCTTTCCAAGATTCTTGAACATTCCATCTATCATGGGTAGGGTCTTCCTATCTTGGAACATCCTCCTATATCCTTATTCACTCATCATAAAAATGCCTAAATCATGATTAAAAAATCATGATCTATATCAATAAATAATATCCTACAAGTAATTGACTGAATTTTATTTATACAAAAATTCATGGATGAAACCTATGGAAACTCCTTTAATCATGGAGATCATAAGATCATCTTCATGGAACTAAAAATCTTTAAACCAATCTTATAAGATATATATTCTTCTAATATATGTGTCATATAATCATTAAGTGCTAAAAAATAAACACAATACTTAAGATCTCCTTCTTCTCCATGATCATGATCTTCACATTCATAATCAATACATTATAATCACAAAGATTATTATTCGCTTTAATTATTTATTCATCATATTCATATCAATAAATTCTACTTATTTATTGAAAATAATAAACTCTCATCGATAATAAATATGAAACATACAATGTGGGATTAAAAATATGTGATTTATATGTAGCTCATTTCTTTTTTTAGGAGGGTTGTCCATGTTATACTCATTATGTTAGGATCATAGATATCTTAATATTAAAATAACAAAATATATCCACTAAAACATACTAGATAAAAAAAAGAACTGATGTGATCCCACACTATGGTTTTCAGAACATAGAAGAAACTTCATACATAAATCACGACACTACAATGAACCAACCTTCAGAAAACATGTACAAGAGTTTCAAAAGACAATAATTTAAATAATTCATGAAAAAATAACAAAAAATTAGGTTTTTTAGATATGTGTCCTATCTAAGTGGGATAATTATTTTATTATTAAGTAAATTGAATATTATTAAAATGTAATATCACAATGAAAATAAAATTTAAATTCACTCTACTAAATAGTAGGGTTCAGATATTGAATCTAGTTGTCACCACCACCCAATATTAAATGGTAAAAATCTACCTGATTTGACCTCCATAGAATGAAATATGTTTAGTAAAATACTACCACCACCACAGCACCATCCTCTGGTACTTGGTTCTCACTTTTTAATCTCTTATGAGTTTACTCTTATGCTCTAAATAAGTGATTATTAAATTACCCCCTTTACAAAAATGTTTCCAAGGGGATACTTGATAAGGACTCTGGTATTTTCCAAGATTTATTTTCATGTAATTCCATAATTCATTATACTCCTCCTTCTGTCCAAGTCATGGGATAACTTATGATCATACTTTCCTGGTTCACCTTCTGGACTCCATACTTCCGTATGTCTATACCTCATCACTAATGCTTCATCTATCTCAATCCAATCTAGTAGATGTTATAAATTTATATATTATCCTTTTGGAAGATAAAAATCATAATCCAAAAATGGTTTTGATATCCGATCCTATCAATTTATCACGTGAGGATCAATTTCTATGTTTCACCTCTAAGTCCTTTGTCAGCTTCATAAAACCTCTTCCATTCCTAAAAGTACCATTATTGGTGTATGGTTCCTCTGGCATTATTCTAATCATCTTGCACCTATTAAGGCATAACAATGTCTCATCAGACCACATAATATAACCTTTTTTAGCATATATATTAGATTTTTATCCCCTTCTATCTTTTATTGATCCAACACTAAATCCTCCAACAACTTTCAAATGAAGTGATACTTTAGTTGAAAGTGATTTTTTCTTAAATGAAACATTGGTTTTTTTTTGTAAAATTGAATGGTGATCTGTGAGTTAAAAAATAGAATCCCAACATATTTTATCCTTCCAATATCTCCCAATACCCCCTTCAACCAAATAAAATCCTCCCCAACTTTAATTAATGAAACATACTGCACATATATTGTCGAGAGTAAAACTATCGATTGAATAATTGAAATTTAAGATAAAACTATTCCTTCAAAAGTGAAAAATTATCTGGTAGTTCTATTTTGAGTATCAAAATATTCTTCAAGGTAAGAGTTCAAAAACCCCTATAAATAATCATTTATTCAGAAGCATTGTAAAAAACATACGAAAACCTTTCAGTACAACAAAATCCACTTCAAATCCTCCCAATGTTCTCTTTCAGGATTCGACATGTGAATTCAAACAACTCCCACTAGTTATTCATTGTTTGATTAAATAAATATAATATTTTCTTATTTTTTATCTTACTTTCAATGATAATTATCCACACAATTAGTATAAATTTTTGTAAATAATCACATTTTTGAGACTTTTGTAAATATAGAATTAATCTAATAAATGGATTAAATCATGATTTTTTCTTGTTGTTTTTATTTTTTAATTAAATGGGAAGTGATGAAGTGATTTTTTAATTTTTTGAGTTTAAATTTTTTATAAATGATTTAATGTTTTATGTTTATTATTTAATTCATTTTGACTTTAATTTGAAAAAATCCTACACTGAGTAAATGGTTTTCCTGATTTTCAATACTGAAGCTAAATAAAAATGATAAAGGAATGAAATATCATAAGTTTTTTCCTAGGTAGATTGAAAAAATTCCTATCACACCTTGACCATGAATTCCATTGTTATTTTAATTATTAATTTATATTTGACCATGTCCTTTAGTTTTGGGATTAATCCCCTTGAATTTTCATGTTTTTTAAGTTCTTATATAGGGTTCACAATTAGTGAATAGTTACTATAAACTATATTTAAACCAAGAATATGTATATAAAATTTTAAAAAATGTGTTTTGAATGGTTAGGAAGTGTTTTTATTAACCATACATCCAAACTATATAGGTTTATAGGTATATCTAGTGAGGGGTTCATGGTTTGCTTATGGTTTAGTAAACTGTGTGTCTAAGCCATGCAGTCTGACCAGACTTTCAAAATTTTTATTTTCCTATTCCACCCTCCTATAGATTTAACCCCTAATTACCCATTTCTCTCCCCACTTGACCCCCAAAACTAGTAGAACCTACCCCCTCCCTTTCTCTCTTATTATCCATGGTTTAAGGCCAATTTCTTGAGGTAAGCTTCTTTAAATGTTCTCCTCTCCCCTATCTTCCCTATTTTCTCTCTTCCTCTTTCCCTAGTGAAGTTATAGAGTCCTGTGGTTTTTATTGGATAAATGTTTATTGGATATTATTATTTTTATAGAGTTTTTATTTCTCTTATTTTCTTCTTCTTTCCTTCTTGATGTGGTTCACCACTACATCTTATAAAAGAAAGGCATCATAAGAAGTTTTTCTGTATAAAAAAATCCTTAACTATTTATCCATTATTATTGATGATTGGGAATGAAAATTTTTAATGTTTTATGAAACATAAAAATTATATCTAGTAGTTTTTATTAAATTAAGTTAATAATCTTGGGATTTACTCAAAAATGAAAATGGCTTATTCTCTTTAAATCAATGTTAAAATCTTTTTGAAGTCCATGCACACCTATTATTGATTTAAATTCCCCTTTGGCATTTGAAATTGGAGTTTTGAGTTTATGAAATGTGTTTTGGATTTCCAAAGATTATAAAAAGGATTATTTAATTACTTATGGGTGATTTTAAATCCTTTCTTAAAATTGGATAAAACTTTCTGATTTAAGATATAAATATAGGATAAAATTGTGTTTTTGTGTATCAAATGTTTTTTTATTATTTGGTTCCTCAATTTTTGTAAAGTCCTAGTTAGAACCTTTCGAAATAATTTTCTAAATATGATTCCCCGTGATCATTCCACTTAGTGTATTTTAGAAATTGAAATTTTAGGATGGTTATGTGATGATTTACCCATAGGAGGAAATTTTTATATTAATTTTTGTTATTGATGGAAATAAAGGGCTGTTTCTAAGAAGGGTGTTCAAAGGTGAGGGTTAAATTATTTGTTGATTGACATGATTTTATTATAATATTATAATAGATTTGAACACATACAATTATATATCAAGGGAATCCATGGGTTCTTTATGGGATACTTAGAAACACTTACTATACTAGTGTATCATTATTCAATATCTAGTGGCCCCAAGATAGATTTTGTTCAACTTATAGGAGTTTACCCTCAGTTTGGATTGAATGGGTAATACTGATAGTTTAGGAGGGTTTTTTATATTCAATTATTACAGTGATTATTTTAGATGTGTTATTTAAAATGCCCAAATATCCTAGGTTCCCATTATTCTTGAGATTATTCTATTATATTTTGGTGCATGTTTCATTGTACCTTATTTAATCTTTTTTTATTAAATTTTGTGAGTTTTTCCAAAACATTAAATCATGAACCAGTTTTGAATTTTCTTAGATATTATAAATTTTAAAAAAATTCTTGTGTAAAGATGAATCTAATTGTATATTGGTGGTATTTTGGTATGAATAATGAGTTATTTAAATGAAAAGGATTTGGTAATTTTATTAAAATATATCTTAAAGATTAATTAATATACATATATATATATATATCAAATAGTATGAAATGGTTTTCTTTTTAAAATATTTTCTTGGGGAATAGGGAGGATACCAACTAGGAATATTTTTCTCATTCTTATGATATTATAGTAATAGAACAAGTTTCTTATAGATGTGGAAATTTTTCATAAGATTATTGGTTCAGGTTTGATAGAGGTAGAAATTAGAGACGTTCTACTAGTTCATAGAGATGGGTGGTGGTGGTTTTATATTCCTTTATTTTATTTTTGGTAACATTGATGTGTTCTCCATTTCAACCTCATATTTTTTATTGGATCATTTTTTGTTTTTTGGGATATTCTTGTTATATTATTGTTTTAGTATTTAAACATATTGAACACTTACTTAATATTATGCTATATTTTATTTTTAATTTATTATGTAATCATATACTCTAATGTGTGGCCCTATAAGGTATGAGAGGGAAATGAAAATATTCTAGGTGGAATATATTATTTTTTAATTAACTATTGGGTGAAATCACTCCCACTTAAATTTTATTTGATTCCATGTAACTTATCTCCAACCCAAGGGGATTGAGAACACCCCTCAAGCCTTATTATGTACTGGGTCGGGTGATGGGTATGCTCGACCCATGCTTGTTTGTGAAAAAATGGTATTTAATCCCATCTATTATTTGGTAATTTGGATATACATGAATTAATATCATAAAAACTCATTGTGTAAGTGATAATGAGTGTCTAAGAAACACCTATCTCATTTAAATATTGAGTTATTAGGGTTTTTTGGGGTGTATATATCTCAAATTTGAGATTTCCACTCAATGTTTTTTGATACATGAGTTTTTATTTGTGTTATTATGATTTATATTTCAAATTTATTAGTGGGAATTTATAAATTTATAGTTCTAGGTGAAATTGTTGAAAGATACAGGGTTGCATGGTTTACAATGAATAGTTTTAAATATCCTGCATAGACTGTATACCCTATTTTGTATAGCTTCTAGTACGACTCATACAATTACAACACATTTCTCCAGACCCAATGTCTAAACTATATATAGTGGTAAATTTTTCATATTTTTGAAATTTTTATTCCATAAGAGTTTTGAGTTGATTTATTCTTTCTTCAGATTGATTTATAATGGATAGAGATGTTTTATATGGGTTATTGTTGTTATTGGGTTTGAATTTATTTAGGTACAACGATTATACTTTTAATTGGTGTTTTAAATTATGGGAAACTTTATGAAATTAAATGAAGTTTCCAATATTTTTAGAAACAAAAAGATATTTTTTTAAGGGAACGTTGTTTTGGATTCCAAATATTTTAAAGTTTCAAATGAGGTTGTGTTATGTTTTTTAAGAGAGGTTGTTTAAAATTTTATAATAAATATTATCATATTTTCTTGAATGGTTTCAAAATGATAACGATTTCAAAGATTAATTTTTACTATTTCAAACATAAAAAAGTTGTTTCTTATTAAATTATAATGGTATTTAGAATGGTTTTTATTTCCATCAAATGTTATTTTTTTAAAATATTTTTTAGATTTTTTAATGACCATAGGTAAATAAATAAAAAAAATTAGGTGTCATTTTGAAGAGAAAATGAGTTTTTAAAATAAATTAAAATCTTTTATTGTGGAGTTGGGGATATAATTTATAATGGATGTGAGAAATGGATTTATGTTTGGTTTTATGAAATTATTTTATAATCTTTTACACATATTTTTATTTATGGTAGGAAAATAATTTTTAGTACATGTTTACTTTTTCAAAATACATTTTAAAATACTTGATTTTAATTTGGTGGTTTTTAATGAAAAACATTATGTTTTTATAACGTCACTATTAAATATAGTGGGTTGTATTTTTGTACTTGATCTTTGATTTAGTTTGGAAATGTTTGATTGAATTGTAATGTATGACCTATTTAGGTTTTCACATTATGTTATTTTCATTATGCCCCCCAGAAAGGTCCTGCTGAAAATGGTGGGATTTTTATTTTTGGAGGACCCATAGGGTGATTCCATTATATATCTAGGGGTAGTTCCATTTTAGAGTGAAAATAGTTATATATTTTGAGACTTCTTCATGTTTATTCTATAGTATATGAAGTTTCTGAAGTGTTTCATAGTTTTTGTGGCTCCTTGGGTTTCCCCTAGAATTGTTTCTTGAATAGAATGTTGATAATTTTGGAAATTTCCATACATCCATGAATATTTTCTTAATTATTATATAGTTATTTTAGCCTGATGTGGGGTTTTTATTTTTAGGAGTGGTGCATTAAAAGTATTGGGAATGTTCTTTAGGACAAGGGACTAGTGTTACCCTCAGTTGAGGTTGTTCACTAGCTAATGTCATGGTTATCCAAATAGGTCCATTGAGACCTAGTGTTCTATATAAGAGATATCCCATGTTTATTTATTCTCTATCCATTTGTCATTTCTGGTGTTTCTTGTTAATATATAGGCATAGTCTATTAGAGATTTTTTTGACCATTTTTTATCTTTTCATGCCCATTCTAAATAGGGTATCATTATTTGAGGTGGTATAAACCCTAATCTCTTGGATTTAATAGAACATTTAAAATTATGAGGAGATAAAATCCAATTATGGTATTTCTAATTCTTAGAGGAATAGATTGTAAAAATTTATTCTTTTAGTGAGTTTCACCTTCCTTAGTGATCTTGAACATGTTGGATTCTATGAGTTAGTGGGTGTTTTGAGGGTTGGAGTATTAGCAGGCTCTTAAAATAGTGGTGTGTCTACCATGGGTAAACATATTATAGAATTTTATTTCTATTTGACTCTATGTGTTCTTCTCCATATTAGGAAGAAGCTATGATGTTTAATTGATGTCTTCTTCTAATGTTTTTTCTAACTGCTCCCACCCAAATAAAGAGTGTTAGTCATTGATCATCGATTGTACTTAGGATATTTCTTCAGGATATATGAGCATGTTTTATTAGTTATTGTGTAATTTACCCTTATTAGGTAGGTTGTTCCTTGGTTTTAATTATTTGATATTCCTTTCTACTCGATTCAAGCTTAAAATTTCTTCATCTGGTATCTTAGATGATCATATGTGAAAAGTTAAACAGGGAATCTTTGGTATGATCAATTTCTGCAATGATGATAGAGTGTCTAATTATTAGATATCATATTGTTTAATCTTGATGTTTCTTATTTTCTTGAGTCACATATTTGTTAAGAAGGTTAGACCCCATCCCTTTTGGATCAACCATATCTTTCAATACTTTGTGGGGGATGATAGTTCTATGGTGGGGATAATTATAACACCCAAACCTCCATTTTCATAGTTTTTTTATTTATTGATTGATATTTTATCTCTTCCTTAAGTTTTAGGATGAATAACCATAAATGTTCAATTATTTAAGTTTTACTAAATGGAACACAGTTAGTGAAAACTGTGAGAAAACTATAGATATGTGTTTTAAATATTTATATAGGTGATTTATGTAGTTAAAACACAGTTTTCCAACTATGTGGATAAACTATGAAGATTCCTAGGTGTGTCTATAAAAGGGCATGTAGTTTATTCCTTTTTTTGTTAAACTATATCGTCAAACTATGTGGACTTTCTAGACTTTTAAAAAACATATTCTACACTCTTATGAAATTAACCCATAATTCACCCTTCCTCTTCTCACCAAAACCCCAAGATAGGGTGTGCATATATCCCCTTATAACCGTTATTCTCCATGGATTTTCTAGGGATTTATACATGTTTAGAGGATTTTTTATTGAGGTAAGATTCTCTAAACCTTCTCCTCTCCCTTCTTATCACTCTTATTATCCATGGATTTTCATGGGATTTATCCATGGTGTGAGGATGGTTTCTTGAGGTAATATTATCTAAACCTTATCCTCTCCCCTATATTCATTATTTACTCTATTCAATGTTCTCTAGTGGGGACATGGAAACCTAGGGTTTTTATTGGAACAATTTTTATTGGTGGTTCTTCTTGTTTTAGGAAAATATCTTGTTATTCAGGGATTCTTCTTTTCTTTTTTAACTGGTTTGTCACTAAGGATAAATAAAATGATGAATCCAAGATATTTTTTCTCTTAATGAAATTATTTATCTATGAAACCATGATTTATTATGATTTTTAATGTGTGATTTTAATCTTTTATGAACCACACAAAGTAAACCTAATAGTTTTTATTAAAAGAAGTTAATACTATCTAGATTTTATAAAAAATAGAAAGGGTTTTTCACTTAAAATAAAGTTTCAAATATATTTGAATCCCTTTGATTTCCATTATTTGATTTAAATTACCCTTTGGAATCTGAAATTGGATTCCTAATTTTATAAAATCTGTTTTAGATTTCCAATGATTATAAAAAGGTTTATTTATTTAATTATGAGTGTTTTTGAACCCTTTATTAAAAGTGAATAAAATATTATGATTTAAGAGATTAATTAATAATGAAATTGTGTTATTTTTATCCAATAATTTTTATAATTTGGTTCCTTACATTTTATAAAGTCTTAGCTAGAAACTTTAAAATTGATTTTCAAAATTTGATACCCTAGAAAAATTCCTCTTAGTGTATTTTGGAAATTGAAATGTTAGGATAGTTATGTGATGATATCCCCATAAGGGGGAAAATGTTTATATTAATTATTGTTATGGAAAATAAGGTCTTGTTTCTTTGAAGGGTGTTCGGAGGTGAGGGTGAGATTATTGTTTGATTGATATAGTTACATTATTATGTGATAAATTTATTTTCTCACATCCATTTATATGTCAAAGGAATATATTGGTTTCTATGATCACACAATAGCTAATGGAAGAAGGTATCAGGCATGTAGTGGAATCCCCAAAAGTGGTATTTTAAAAATATTCACTTATTTATGACATGAACTCGTCGATGTTGGTGAATTTCTGCTCGGTTACTTCATTAGGATCATGCATGAAAGAGATTAAGAACAATTTTAGAACCGTAAAATACCTGGTTTAGATCCGAAGTCGCATATAATGACGTATCATCATTGGTGATCACTTATCAAAGAGTCCAAACCCAAATTCCTCTTTATCATCCACACACGCTTCAAGAAAATGCAAGGCCACCATTTATTGAATTCTGGGCGCTAGTATAGAGATCTGACGACGTCTTCGATGCCTCGACAATCACGACATCGTCTTGCTTATGATGCATGAGTTAGAGCTCGATTTGAGCTCATGGATTCAAGTCTTATATCTCTAGAGAGTTGGGGAGAGAATTATATAGATATAACCATGAATATTCCTTGAAAAATTCACCTCCTCCTCTATCTGTAGTGAATTACCTAGAATTGCCTCTCTGGCCCCTGAATAATTAACGCACTAAAAACGACATGTTATGACTACTAAAGTGATTCATAAATATTATTATCACTTACCTATAATATAATAAATATATTATATGATAATAAATGAATCACTAACTCAACTAATTGGTCTCACAAATATTAATTAAACATTAAAGATTTTAATATTTTTTTAAATAATATTTTTATGTATTTACTTAAAACTTGTAAATAAATTTAATAAATATATTCAATTCTAATTATTCTAAACTTAAATAATATGAATTTATTTATTCCTTTGGTGATCTCATATCATTGGACAAATCTTGGACCTTAGTGGTGGGGCCCACCATGTCCAAAACTCATATTCAATTGAATAGAGAAGATACATGAATATGTTATTGTGTGTGACCCTCTAGGAACTTATCTAAATAGGAATGAAGAGTATTAATAGAAAAAGAGTGGGATCTAGTAACCCATCATGGCCTGTAAAGAGATAAGTATTGTCGCGGTAGTGACAACCAACATATGAACACGCAGTGTGTAACATAATCTCTTTGTCTTTAATATCTCATAAAGTAGGTTTCACACCCGTGTCATCATTATTTTATTTATTTATTATTTGTTGATATAAATTAACATATTAACCTTTGATTACCATGGACATGTATTTATCAAGGTACTATCATCCTGATCAATATAGAAAGGGATATATAACTTCCTTAACTTAGAAGCAAAAAATACTTTATTTATCCTTCAACCAATGTAATGCCACCAATGAATCACCCGACACAAACTACCTCGCCATAATTTCAATATAATGGTTTTCATATTGCATAAAAGTACATAATAAAATGACATACATTGGTAATTATCTCAATTTAGGAGACCACTAAACATGATCGTAGATAGGAACATTCAATGACACCCAAAACATGTGGTGTTTATATTGGTGGGTCTATCCTCATGATATCACTACTAGAGATCACCAAGTGAAAACATAATGAGAATATGTCTAAATTCTTATGATCCCCCAGCACTTGATAGTCAAACATCTACTATGTCTAGTTAGTAAGATGTATCTAGATCATATGAACTTTGTTTAAGATTAATGTCATAGTATCTCAAAGTTCTCATTATAGTCTGGGATATGATATAACCTTTTGATACAAAAATTAATCTATGGACATTACCATTAAATAGTAGATGCAGAAATATCTACACTCTAATGGTTTTTAATCATCATGTATATCTAACTTGTATGCATGATATGCAAATCAAAAGCACTATATAGTTGGGTCTTGGGAACCCACTATTTCAACACTCCCACTTACACTAGATCCAACTTTCTAACCAAACATGTTAGTTAATCACATTATAAAGATCAGGTTTTTTCTGAGTCACATCTTTAGATACTAGTCCTTCCATAGTTCCGCTGCATGCCAATTCTTATATAGTGACCTCATCTCCCTGAGTAAAACTTCTCAAGAGATGGTATCCCCATGTATATCCTTTTTTCCACTCTCAAATATTTATATATTTTCTATTAATAATATCATAATTTTCATTATGACAATACTTTTATTACTATGTGTGATTCCAATAATGAGAACAGATCATTTCATTTAACTACTTCTTAGCTGCCTTAGAAGCTACAACGTACTCGGTATTTGTATGTATGACTACCACTATATCATATGATCTTGTCTTTCTCATCACCTTATAAAAGCTGTAATAACAGATCACATAGATATAAGTAATACTTGTGTGTGTCCCCATAAAACTAGTATCCTTTCTTCACCACTTACCAAGTACATAACTTTTGTACATCTGAAGTACAATTTGATAGTTCTGACTGCTTCACTTGTAGTTCTCCTCGATATTACTGATATTTACCTACTATAAAGTATATCCTAGAAATATAAGTTCTTGTATGTATCATGGAATACATGATTGATTCATCACATAAGTATATGGACTTTAACTCGATACATTTATCTCCCCCCATGTCCTGAATATGTCAACCTTGTAACACCTGGAGATTTTATGAAATAGATTCATTATAATTTCTTTGATGTCTTGTGTTGTACGCTACACTAATTTTATCTTGTGCTATACGCAACACTGTATTATCTTGAGGTATAAAAAACAATATGTTTGGATTTTTTTACACACAATTTCAAGTTATTTTGAAAGAATTCATTTCACCTAAGACTGAGTATAATTAAACAACTAAATATTATAACCTAGTCATTATAATGGCTAGTGTGAATAATATTAACTTCCCTCTAAAGAACTATTTAAATGAAAATAAGTGAGTCTATAAAATAATAAAATCACTCTTTATAGATTTAATCTAATAATTAACATTTATCTTATATGTTTTCTAGACATTATATAAGAACAAATTCAATTTTTCGGATAAAAGAAATATTTTTTAAAAAACACAGTTTTTCCGCCTTTTGTTGGTGAACGCATTTTAAATCTATTTTTTGATATTTTTATATATTATATTTGACAACATAAACATTTTATATGGGAGAAAGATATAAAAAATTACTTTTGATTAATTTTTGATATTTTTCTTATAAATTTCATGTTTTGATTAATTGTAAAAAATACACTAAGTTTTAATTGAAAATTTTTTTGTTCATCAGAGTGATTTATTTGGTTAAATTATACTATTAAATGGTTTAAAAGTATAAATATAATATATTTTTATTAGTTAATATAATTTATTTCATTGGATTCAATTCTACATTGAATTTATATGTAAAAACATTTCAATCTTTTGCAATGTATTAACTTCTAAAAACTAGTTTTTCATTCTGACAATGGGATTAATTTTAAATTAATTACTCCAACTTATTTGTTTTTAAATTTTAAAAAATGGATCCTATATTTGTAATCAGTAGCTCCAAATTACTTTAATATAATTATTTTATTTTTTGGAATTATGAATAGTAACATCAATATTTTTTATTCATACGGTAAAAATGTAAATTGGGTAATTAAGCGAAAATATAATATAATATAATTATTTTAACAGTTGTCCTAATATGATTATATGAGTGAGTTTTGACCTAAACCATACTTGGGTAGAAATTATACCTTGTGGAAGCCACTTGGATGAGACTAGGACATTTAATATGTTTTATTTAAATAAATATTAAATATGTCTCACTCAAATTTTGATAACTAGACCATTTTTTTATATAAGGTTATATAGAATATAAATTTGATTATAAATACTTATTTTAAATCTAAAATATTTTTATTTATCATGGTAATTTATTTGTAATTTTTAGGAAATATATAATTACCTTAAAGACTTATACTTTGATGGTGTACAAATTAATTAATTGATTATAAATCAATAAAAATTATTATTAAAATGATAATAACCATCAAAAGACCCAAAAACATTCCCAATTATTATTTTTTGAGTACATATCGACCATAATAATTTAATTGTTGAGTTATTGACCATTTAGAACCATTTGGAAGAGATTATTCCACTAATAATATTTTATTTAAAGTGATGTTAAAGTCGTCACATTCATAATTTAATAACTATACTATTTTTAATGTTGACTTTTACAGAATATAATTTAAAATAATGTTTTTATTACGAAATATAGTATATTTCTATTCATCATAGTATTTTATTTTTAATTTTGACACATAAAATAAGTATATTAAATAATTACACAATACTGATGTACAAATTATTTTATTAATGGTAATATCAAATTAATGTTATTAATAATATTAAAATAGATAAAATTTGTGATAATTAATATTAAAAAATATTTTTTAGATAACTTAAACCTCATAGTAATATAATAAAATAATTGTTTCTATGATAGTATCTTATCTTGATATTTTTAAAATCCATGAATTGAATAGTGTCAAAATTGACACTTGTTGTTTTTCCAAAACAATGTTTTCTTTTATTATTTAAAAATCATAAAAAATTAAAAAATAATAAATAATTATTATATTGTATAAAATGATCTTAGGTACTCATTTTTTGTCTAATTTTCATCAAATAAATAAATATTTTACCATTTTAATATTGAAATATTTCTTATCTTAATTAAAATTAAATTGAATAACTAAAAGTTAATTAAAATGATAATGTTTAAATTGACATAAAATATTGTCTAAAAATTATTTTCTAATGAGATTATAGACCTATCTCATGTAATTTTCTAAATTGGTACATTTTTGTAGTTTTTGAGTGTGGTTTGAGTTTATTATAAATTAATATTTTTTGAGGATTTCAAAAGTGTCTCTCACCTCAATTATAAAAGGGCACTTCCTCTCTCACTTATTCACGTCAATTTGAGACTTCTATCTCAGTAATAACCTGATATTTCCCCTTATAAACTTACCTAGTAACATTATATAGGTTCTTCTCTTCTTCAAAGACCATCTCTAGTGCTCTAATATAAGATTTAGAGGAAGCACATCGAAGAAGAGGAAATCTCATCTACTGATTCTTTTAAACTTATTTCTTCTTCTACTTCATATTCATGAGTTGTTTCATTATAAATTAATAACTCTAGTATAAATTATGTAATTAGATTTTATTATAATTATTAAAAAAACATATTCTACCTTCTATCCATCCTTTGAAAAAATTAAATCACAATATGTGCGTACGTACGACTTACCGTCTCCACATCGTGGTGTAATCTATTTTTCACCACCACTTAAATTGGATGGGTATAATGATGGAAATAATAACTATATATGATTATTATAAAAAATTATTTATTATGTAAAAATATATATACCATCCACTTTGATACCATTTCATAATTAAAATAATGATATAATCGCTCGAGCGTACATACGGTCTATCGTCTCCATGATACGATGTGATAATTCTACATGATACCCATTAAATCATGATTATATAAATGGATGGAATTAATAAATATGATATATATTATGTTAATATAATTTTATAGTGATATAACTATGACCTATAAAGAATAACTTCAACTTATTCGACAAAACATGCGTGAGAAAATAAAGCAATTAATACACAAATAATGAGTAATAATGAAATATTATTACCAAATATATTATTATATGATCATATATGGTATCATAAAAATGAATATTATTATTAAATAAGTAAATTATATTATTTAAATCATTATAAAATTTTTTGGATACATTTAAAGGATATCTTACCTAATTTAAGGGATGATTTTGCAATCTCATTATTATCATTGATTGTTTATTTGTAAGTATTTACTGGGGTATATTTATCATCCACGTCAATGTTTCCTAAATATTTGATATTATTTATATTCTTATAATATTTTTTAATTTTAATTTTACCCATTGGTAAATTTTTATTAAATTTTATGGAAGTAATCTTTCTTTCATTTTCCATACGACGTAGTTTTTGACTTTTCCAGCAAGAGTATGAGAAGAATGCTTTTTTAACTTATACATCATGAAAATATTTTTATGTTTTCATGATGCCTTATTTCCATAAAACATCCTCTATATGATTTCAAGTATATTATCAAATAAATTATTTTCTTTTAATATTGTCTGAGATTCTTAAAAAAGAAAAAAATTGAAGAAAAGATATTTTCCTCAAGAATCAATTTCAAGTGTTTTTTTCAAAATTAATTTCCATCCAGGATGACATTATTTAAATAGGGTTATGTTTATATCCTTATTGTTACTATGATTTTATTGTGTTTAATGTTGAATGATATTTATAAAATCCATTTTTTTTACATGGATTATGTTATGATGGAATAATGTTTAAGAAACCCATTTTATTCCTTGGGTTTTGATATGATAAATGATTTATGTTTTTTTTGGAACACATAAGAATGATTTAATTATGAGATTGTTGGGACCTATATATACCTTCAATGCATTGGGTAAGGATTTATATATCAATATATATAAAATACTGGAATGCAAAGTAAATCTGGTTTAGTAATGCCAGGATGAAACAATGAGTAAATGTGGTTTTGTAATACATGGCTAGAACTATGAGTGAACTTGGTTTAGTAATGGACTTTATATGATATGATGGTCTTGGAATTAATCCTTGGATAATATGGAAATGATTTTATATTCTTATGTGTTTTCCAAAATTTCATGTATTATGCCAATGCTATGTTATCATGGTCAATGTTACTTTATGATAAATGCCTTATGCAGTGAAATGATTTATTTTATGACTCAATACTTTGGTATTCAAAATTTATGTTCATGTTCTTACATTATTATGTTTATTTTTTAAATGTTTACCCTTACAGGTAATTTTAGGTCTCCCTTTTTATGTTTTCTTTTCCCCGTGTTATAAAGAAATATTTTAGGTTGGAAAAATAAAGGGGAGGTCTTTATGGGAGATGTTGAAGATATTTCACAAAGTTAGAAGAATGTGTTCTAAGTTCCCAAAGACATTAAACTAATATGGTATTTGGGGTTTGTTTGTGTAATGTATTAATTATTCCACAAAATAAATGTGGTGTCCATTTATGTCAAGCTTGGGATGTTAGATTTTGTATCAGAGCAATGGTTTAGTCACCCTTTGGAAACTAGGATGTGAAAACATTAGTGAGATACCTATAGATATTTATAAGTATATGTTGTGTGATTTGATAAGGATAAGTCTAAGTATAGGTTCAAATCCTATAGTTTTTGTGATAATCATGAATAACCTTGGATTAAAACTAATATTTCATAGATTGAAAAATAATATGTAATTTACCTTACTTAAGTGTTTTTAATCTCTGATATGTATTCCTCACACTTTTTTTCTATTCTCATTCAATATCAAGAACTAGAAATTACATATTTAACCTTGAATATTTCTGATGTGGTAAGTATGGGAATTATGAAAACTGATTTCCTAAGTGGAAATCTCATAAAGAGAATCATGAAGGTGGTACGAGTATTGGTTATACTACTGAGGATAAATATATTGTAAATGATGTGTGAAATGTATGTGATATTCTTCCAGTATTGTTTACCTTAAACATAAGAAGCAATATTATTTTAAGGTTGATAACCAATAAGACATGATTCATATTTTAGGAAAGACAAATATGATGGATCCTAAGTGATGGTTTATGAATAAAGTTGGTTGATTAAGGTGAATATGTTTTTGAATTCAAATATTATGTTATATGAATCATGAAATATATAAGCGTTTTCAGTATAATTTTTTCATTAAGGACTGGAAATGATGTACTTAATAGTTATAAGGAGCCAAAAATTGATTTTATGGGTTAGGTGTTGTTTTTGTAGAACAGATGATTAAGGGAAAGATAACCCTTAATATGTCCCTTATATTATGATAATGATGTTTGAATAAAGATATGTTGGATTTTAATAAGTAAATTGGATGATTTTAGTTTCATGGGAACTAATTATGGAGTTTTTCACAAGAGGGTTATGCTCTAATGGATGAAGTATACAACTTTGTTGGACTTAAGGAATAATCCACTATGTTATAGAACAAGAGAACATGCATGTTTTCAATAAGAATATATGATAATTCAAGTGTTTTACTATAACTCAATAGAATATATGATGAATTTTTTCCCAATTTTGTAATTTGACTAACCATAGATACCTTATAATATATGGGAGATAAATGTTAAGTCGATTTAGTTCACCTATTTATAATTTTAAAGATTTTCAGTTTTTGGAAGGATTGTAAAGTTATCCATTTATGGATAGTATAAGTTATACTCCAGTTGAAGTTTGTAAGATTAATGTATTATCTCACTATAGGTGGACTTAGCCATATTATATAAATAGTTCTAACATTTTTTTTTTGAAATAGAACGAATGGCCTATCATTCTATTTATGGATCGTATGATATTCGAACACTTCAAAAATGACAAATTCAACTTCATTTACTTGAATAAATGATTAAATAGAAATTGTTTAAGGCATGAACAACGGTGATATTTTACTGAAATTGAGTATGTATGTCTTCTAATGTTCTTAAACTTTAGGGAAATGATCTTAAAAATCAAAAAAAAATCATAGTACCTTCTTATCCTATGAATCAGATGGTCCCTTAAATCATCCTATATTTATGTCTTTCTTACGGTTAACTTTCTCTAAACCTTGTTATCTATCACTCTCAATCAGAACATGATGGTTATATTTTTCTTCCATATCCATTTTTTTTCTTTCCACCTATGTTATTCTATATAGAAACACAGTGAGTAGTTACTTTGGGTAACCGTTATGTTCATAACATTCCTATTTAAAATGAAGTTTTAGTATTTATTTTTATGATGTGGGTTTCTATGAAGGAAACATTCATATAGTAAACCTTTTATAACCCTGATGAATTTCAAGGGTGAAATTAATTTTAAGGGGGGTAGAATGTAACACCATGAGATTTTATTAGATATATTCTTTTTAATTTCTTTGATGCCTTGTGTTATATGCTACACCAAGTTTAGTGTGCGCTATACGCAACACCATATTAGCTTTTGGGATGCGAAACTCTATGTTTGGATTGTGTTACACAAAATTTCAAGTTATTTTTATAGAATTCATTTCACTTAAGACCAATTATAAGTGAACAACTAAATATTATAACCAGGTCATTATAATGGTTGGTATGAATAATATTAACTTCCGTCTAAAAATAGATTTAAATGAAAATAATTGAGTCTATAAAATAATATAATCACTATTTATGGATTCAATCTAATGTTTTAAATTCATCTTATTTTTTTTAGACATGATATAAGAACAAATTCAATTTTTCTGATAAAATAAGTATTTTTCAAAAAAATGCAGTTTTTTCACCTTTTGATGGCGTACCAATTTTAAACCCATTTTTGACACTTTTATATATTATATTTAAAAAAATAAAACTTTTCCTTGTAAGTATGATATAAAATTTTAATTTGGATTAATTTTTGATATTTTTCTAATAACTTTCATGTTTTGATGAATAGTAAAACATAAACAAAATTTTAATTGAAAACAATTTTTTTCATTGAAATAATTTATATGATTAAACTATACTATTGAATGTTTTTAATGTATAAATAAAATATATTATTATCATTTAATATAATTTAGGTCATTTTAATTAATTCTACATTGAATTTAGATGTAAAAACATTTCAATCCTTTGCAATGTTTTAACTTTTAAAAACCCGTTTTCCATTTTGAAAATGAGATTAATTTCAAATTAATTACTGCAACTTGTGTGATTTTAATTTTTAAAAATTTATTCTGTATTTGGAATCCGTAGTTCCTAATTATGTTAATATCTTTATTTTATTTTTTGTCTTTATGAATAGTAACTTCAGGGATTTTTATTCATAGAGTGAAAAAGGTAAATCGGGTAATTAAGGGTAAATATTATATTATAAAATTATTTTAACACTTTTACTAATATAATTGTATTAGTGGTGTTGGACCTAAACCATTCTTGGGTCGAAATAATACCCTTTTGAATCCACTGGGATGAGATTAGGACATTTAATATATTTTATTTAAAGAAATGTTAAATATATCTCAATCAAATTATAATAACTAACCCGTTTTTTTATAAGTTTATACATAATATAAATTTTTTTATAAATAATTATATAAAATATAATTTTTTTATTTATCAGGGTAATTTATTTTTAATTTTCATGAAATATATTATAACCTTAAAGAATTATAATTTGGTAGGGTAAAAATAAATTAATTGATGAGAAAACAATAAAACAATTATTATTAAAATGATAATAATCATCAAAAGATCCAAAAAAAATCCCAATTATTATTCAAGTATATATCGGCCATAATAATCAAAGGTTCATGTTATTGACCATTTTTAAGTATATGGAAGAGATTTTGACACTTATATTATTTTCTTTAAAGTTATGTTAAAGTTGTCACATTCATAATTTAATAAGTATAATATTTTTAATGTTATATTTTACAAAATATAAAGTCTAATAAAAGTTGTATTATGAAATATAGTATATTTATCTTCATTATAGTATTTTATTTTTAATTTTTACCCATAATATAAGTATATTAAATAATTACACAAAACTGATGTAGTAATTATTTTATTAACAGAAATATCAAATTAATGTTATTAATAATATTAAAATAAATATAATTTTAGATAATTAATATTTCCAATTATTTTTATAGATGACATATACCACATATAAATATACTAAAATAATTTTTTATATGATAGAATCTTATCTTGATATTTTTAAAATCCATGAATTGAATAGTTTCAAAATCGACACTATTGTTATTTTGTCAAAACAATTTTTCGTTAAATTATTTAAAAATCATAAAACATTTTTAAAAAAGGTATAATAATTATTATATGGTCTAAGATACTATAAGGTACTTATTTATGGTCTAATTTAAATAAAATAAATAAAAAATTTACCCTTTTAAGATTGAAATATTTATTTTCTTAATTAAAATTAAATAGAGTAACTAAATGTTAATTAAAATGATAATGTTTAAATTTACATAAAAACTTGTCTAAAAATTATTATATGATGATATTAAAACCCCATATCATCTCATATTATAAAATGGTATATTTTTTATGTTTTATTGTGGGGTTTGAGTTTATTATAAATTAAATTTTTTGAGGTTTCCAAAAGTGACCTTCACCTCAATTATAAAAGGGAACCTCCTCCCTCACATCTTCACATAAATTAGTGCCTTCAAGACCAAACATATCCAACCATTTTCCCATATCAGCTTCCTTAGTAACATTCTATAGGTTCTATTCTTCTTCAAATACCAACATTAGAGCTCTAATAGGAGATTTATTGGAATCACGTCAAAGAACAGCTAATCCCCTCTACCTATTCTTTCAAACATGTTTATTCTTCTACTTACTCTTCACGATTTGTTTCAATATAAATTAATAAATATAGTATAAATTTTATATGTATATGTTATTATAATTATGAAACAACCATATTCCACGTTTTATCCATCCTACAATAAAACTGAAATCACTATGCATGTGTACGTAGGGCTTACTGTCTCCATGTCGTGGTGTAATCTGTTTTCACCACCACTTGACTTGGTTGTGTATAATGATTAATATAATAACTATATATGATTATTATAACAATTTATTTATTATAAAACAATATATATACCATTCACTTTGATAAAATGTAATAATTAAAGGAATGACATCATCCCTCATGCGTACGTACGACCTACAATCTCCACGATGTGATGTGATTAGTTCTATATGATATCCATTAAATAATAATAATATAAATTTACAGAATAAATACATATTAAATATATTGTTTTAATACCATTTTATAATGATATAACTATGACCTATGAAGGATAAACCAAACTTATTCTACAAAACATGCATGAGAAAATGAAGAAGTTAATACCCGAATAACGAGTAATAATGAAATATTATTACCAAACGGATGATAATATGATCATATATGATATCATAAAAATACTATGATTTTTGAATAATTAAATTAAATTATTTAAATCATTATACATGAGTTTCATATACATAAAAAGGATAGTGGACCTAATGTAAGGGATGATTGTTCAATCTCGTTATTATCATAGATTATTTATTCGTAAGAATTTTCTGGGGTATATTTATCATCCACATCCATTTTTCCAAAATATTTGATATTATTTATATTATTATACTTTTTTTTAATGTTAATTTTACCCATTGGTAAATTTTTATTAAATGGTAGGGAAAGAATCTTTCTTTCATTTTCCATATGAGGTACTTTTTAACTTTTCTGGAAAGAGTACAAGAAGAATGTTTTTTAACATATATGGCATGAATAGATTTTTAAGTTTTCATGATGCCTTATTTCCAGGAAACTTCCTCTACACAATTTCAAGTTTCTTTTAAAATTGTGTGACATTTTGATAAAAGAAAATGTATTTTGAGAATAAAGGATATTTTCCTCAAGAATTAATTTCAAGTGTTTTTTTCAAAATTATTTTCCTTCTAATATGAAATTATTTAAATAGGGATATTTTTCTATCCCTATTATTACTATTATTTGATTGTTTTTATGACAGAATTATATTTATGAAATATATTTATTTTACATGGATTATGTTATGGTGGAATGATGTTTAAGAAACCCATTTTATTCCTTGGGTTATGCTATGATGAATGATTTATGTTTTTGTGGAACATGTAAGAATTAGTTCATTATAATATGGGTGGTACCTATGTCTCTATCCAATTAATTGGGTAAAAATTTATATCTAATGAGATAGAAAATACTATAATGGAAAGTAAATATAGTTAAAAAATACAGGGTTGAAATGAACAATATATATGGTTCAAATAATACAGGGATAAAATGAGGAGTGAACTTGGTTCTATAATAGAATTTTCCCACTATTATGGTCTGGGAAATGATCCTTGCCTAATATGAAAATAAATTTCTATGATTATGTGTTTTCCACAAGTTCATGTCTTATTCCAATACTATTTTATCTTGGTTAATTTTCTTTTATGATTTACACCTTACGTACTGTGAAGATTTATTTTATGACTCCATATTTTAATATTCAAAATATATGTTCATGTTCTTACATTCTTATGTTTATTTTTTCCATGTTTACCCTTACTGTGCATTTGGGGTCACCCTTTTTATGTTTTCTTTTCCCTTGGCTATAAAGAAATATTTTAGGTATGAAAACTAAATAGGAAGATCTTAATGGGAGATGTTTATGATATTTCACCATGTTAAAAGATTGTGTTATGAGTTTCCAAAGACACTAAACTTATGCGGACTTTGGGTGTATATTTTTGTAATATATTATGTATTCTAAAAAAGAAATGTAATGACCATGTACGTCAATATTGGGTTTTTAGAAACCTGGAGAGATAATTCCATGTGACATAGGTAACAATTCTATCTTGAATTGTTCCAGCTTGTATTTTTTAATACTATGTCACTATATGCAAAATTTACTAGGTTTAAGAAACCTTAAAATATACCTCAATAGATCATGTTCTCTATAATAAAGATTTCGATTTAAAGTTAATCACTGGATAATAGATTTCATCATGGTCATAACTAACATGAATATTGATTTTTTTTCAAATGTTACTACACATATTATACATGGAGGACCTTGGCTCTCCCACTAACAATTGGTTGACACTTGCAAAAATTTAATAAAAATAAATATTATTTGATTATGTTTCTTAATTTAATCTAAAACTAGATTTTAGTATCTTAAAACCTTTATTAGAATTTTGTGACCTGACCATCCCTTTTGGTTGCGTTGTATAGACACCTTCTATGATTGATGGTTATGACATCCAATGCCTAATAATATGATAATAAAATTTAGCTATAACAAGTTAAATTATACTGGAATTAGAAAAATCAACTTTCTATTACTAATAAATCCCTATTGGTACCAATCTTCTACCATCCATGTATCAACTCACTTGAATAACCACCACGATATTCAATTTAAAATCCCCTTTGTAATTTCATACATGGAATGCATTATTAAATTTTAATTGATCTTTCCAATCGTATCTAATTTCTATATATTGTTTAATTATATGAATTATTATTCTCAATGAATATTGTATCACCACCCAAAGTGAACACAAAACCATCACCATGGTTTTAGACTTTCCTATGAATTATGTTTCTTTAGAACATTCCTCTTTCACATGTACTTGTGGAAGTTGTTCCTATGACAACTATTTGTGCATATTTAGAATTGACTAAGATCATGTCAACCTTACTCCCACTATCTCTAATAGAGAAGTGAACCCTTTTATAAAACTATAGTCTATCACTTGACTCCAAATTTTCTATCTTTATGATTGTTGTAATATCCTAAAAAACTATTAGGATAATAAAAATAGATGCACAATGAGTTTATCCCTGATGCAAGTTTTTTATGTCCTAAAAAACTCTTTTCATTCAAATACATTTCCTTATGACATAATGTATTCCCATAATACTATGAGTCGTATAATATCCATTTGTTATTATAGTTGACATATGGTTTTCGTATATCACAATTATTTGTAAATCACACCATGAAATATAATGGATGTTACTGTAGGTTGTAACATTGATACTCCTTACATCATAACCTTGATGTATAAAATATGTGTTTAGGAATTACTCTACACTGCATTTTTTTATCAATGTTAATATGTAAGACTTATTCATCAATCCCCCACATTCACATAAATGTCATGATATAGATAAGTTAATGTGAATTTATGAATTACTCCATGCTACATTATCATGATCTATGAGTTCTTGGTCAAGATATACTTCAACATGCCAGCCCAAAGAAACTTATATATTCTAACCAAGAAATTACTTCATTGTGTCATTCCTTAATTAATTAAAGGAATTATATGAAGTATATTTACCACTATATTTCCCTTGAAACAGTTAATTATCACTTATTGAACTAATTTCAAAATCTTTGTAACATACCTTTGTTTATAAATATTTCATTGTCCAAACTAAAGATGTTGATAATACCAAATGTGTTTAGTTTTGCTGAGCCTAAATACCATACTGGGTATATTCTTGACATCACCATTTAGTGTTTCTTAACAAATAATTATCCTTCCACAACTAGGTATACGTATTAAATTTTTATATTCATCACTTATTTCCTAGAATTCAAGTATTTATGAACTATAGGTTGAGTATTAAATACCAAAAAACATTAATTCCTGAACCTGGAATAATGTATCCATGTGTACAAAAGGACACGTGATATGAATGTTTTGGTTATACTCAATAATAGTTCTACAAGAATCATTCACTTGGAAATTAAGATGTTGTGTACTTATCACCACTATCCTAGGTATCACCCTTTCACAGCCACTTGGAGAATACACCTCACTTTAAGTAACATTTAAAAAAATTACTATATTTAAATAAAAATATGTGTTTATCATATTGTATCCAATACCCAACAAGAAAAATTGAAACATTTCATTGATGAATATTCCTGAATTGTAAATGGGTACTTTCTTCTTTAATTCAGTTTATTTCTATTAAACTTCCATAGAATTATTTTATAATATGAAAATGAAAATAACCATTTGTTAACACCTCTTTAATTTAAGGAAATTGTGAATGTTCCATTGGCCTTACATGCCTTCAGACTTTTTACCCTTTATTTCAATTTATTAACCATAAGAATTAAATATGAAACTATCTTTCATATTTTAATTTACTTGGCGAACCATACCAAAAAGTTAATGGAGCATTTACTCAATTCTTTTTCATTTTGTAACTTAAAATGACACTTGAGTAAAGAGGTTAAAATGATATTATAATAGGATATATTGAAAGATCATAACCCAAATTTCAATTTACAAAAATCTAGTGTAACCAATAGCTATTCATATCATTGCTTTGCTTTCTCCTTGCAAACCACTCAGAGACAAGACTTCATGTTATATCATCTATGTCTTGATGTAGGGACCTCAACTAACACAAAATGATGATGATATCATAATGACATAATGATCATATGCTTTGTTCATTAGTCTCATGTAATCAATTTGACCCTCGCTTCTTGAGTTAGTTTAATAGGTATAAGGACACTAGTGCCCAAAGTTTCCAATAGTATTGTGCGCAAGTGCCTGTACTATTCTTGGATACTTCTGCCAGCGAACACATTTACTTTGTTCATTATTTATCATAGTTTTTTAAATATCCAGTATAACTTTCCATTTTTATACAAAAATAAATTTTATCATATTATTACATTTTATCAGGATTACCGATTTAGAGATTTTTATTAATTAATTAAATCATTAAATGTCTCCCATTATTTTTATCAAATTCTAGGAACCCTTTATGTTGGAATCAGAATACTCTAACTCTTGAGTATTCTAGTGAAAAGGATCCTCAAACCATCCCTCATAGTCTAAAAACATTGGATACACCACTTCTTAGAGGGTTCAAGTTAGGCATTTATCAATCCAACACATGAACTCGTGGTTCCTTAATCTGTTGAGTGATGTCTCAGCTTCATAAATCGTTACTAGATTTACTCAACACTTTCCTCTAAAATTACAAGATGCAAGTTTTGGCTATTTATTTGCTGCAATTTTAGTTAATTCAACCCACCAATCTCATATAAACAACGTGGGAGTAAGATTCACCCTTAGCTTTGGCATGACTAGCACCTCAAATAGAATGTTTTTTTCAAATTCGAATGAAGGAAGGTAGGTTCAGACTTAATATTTCTTTGAGGGATTTTATGTGTTATTAATGCGATGAAAGAAATCATTTTATGTCCCCATATCATGTACTATATGATTTCACTCACAACTGATCTTGCATGAAATAGAAAACATCATTATGTCACATATTTATTTTGTCTTGCATGCTGGTTTATTATTTTTTTGTGATCATGCATAAACTAGACATGAAAAAAATAATAAACCATGAAAAATATAATGTCGACCTGATCCTAAGTCGGAACTAGTGGTTGATCCATTGAGTGAATAACATACCAACATAGAACCTAGGGTTAATACCTTAGTTCACATAACTTGAAAATCGAATTACAGTCTCTTCCCACCCAATGCATCAATGTCATATTTTGTGTGTCTCCATAACTCAGCGTGAAGTGTGTCACTGGTCGTATCATCATTAAACAAAAATACTCACATAGAGGTGAGGGGAACTGGGGAGTAAAAATACTACTCTGAAGTGGATGCACAGGTCCTTATACATATATTTACACTGAGACAATTTAGATACCACCTTTTAATTAAACTAATTATTACAAAACCATTGCAAGAAATTAATTAAAGGAAAAATGCACCAAACATGTATTGGTCTGTCCATGGCTCATGAACAGTCTAATACGCCTTAAACTTGCGTATTTAAAATAAAATAAAGAATTAAATTAAACTTCCATTAAAATAGTACTAGAGGGAATTATAATTTAATTAAAAATTAAATCATATTTTTAATTCAATGTTTATGTCATTTTGTCCCAATTAATTTATTTAATTTTAAAACTAAAAATGAAATTAATTAATTAATTTAATTAAGCACAAAATTAAATCAATTTACACCACATTAATTATTAATCCAAAAAAATAATATTTAACTAACTTATTTATAAAATAATATTAAAATAATTGTTTTAATTAATTTTCTATTAAATTAAAATAACTCGGGGCCCAAAAACCCTGGGCATGGCCTATTCAGGTCACTCCAAAACCCGCACTGGCCAATTCTGGGCTATATCGACCCCTTAAATGTTTGTTCTAGGACTGGAAGGTCCACTCACACCTATTCCTGGAAGGGAGGACCTACAATGTCCATTTTTTAGGGAAAAGCTGGTCAGTGCAGATTGATACCTCACAGTGGTCCGGATACGGGCTCAAGTGGGTTCTGTTCAGGCGATAAAACCAGTTTGTGATGGCATGAGCATGGGTCGTGGTTGCTGGTTTGGGAATGCTGATGTGGAATAATTGAGCCACGAGTTGTCCAATGCTAGATCAAGAACCCACATATGGACAAATCTAAAGATCTGTGGTCATTAGATCCCATAGTGGAAGCAGCGTCGAGTTTCCCGGTGTAGTGGCCAGTGGAGGAGCCCAGTCGGATGAGCTGATGTCCATAGGGTCTAGGTCATGGGATGAGCAGGTGCGGTGCGAGGATGCGCAGACCAGGGTGGTCCATATTGGTAGAAGAAACCCATGGAGGATCTTGCTAATGGTATGGATATTGGAAGGGATTTCTGGTAGGTAGTGGGGTCACAACACGGGGTGCCAATACAAGGTTGCGGCGCGGGGCACCGATGTGGGGCACCGACTTGAAGTCGCGATATGTGCTACTGGAGGGGAGGATAGTTGTGGCTATAAACTAATGCAAGGAGGAGGGGGTCTGAGGGGGTCTTCATGGGTGGATAGCGGGGCTACTAGAGCCCCCAACTTTTGACATTTTTTTGTTAAAAAATTCCACCCCACTTTTACACACACTTGATTGTGGGTATTTCCACATCCCAATTTTTTCCCTTTTTTGTCAAACCTAACACCTTAGGATTTGGAAAAACATATTATTATATTATTATTATTATTATTATAACAATATAATTATTGTAATAATAATAATATTATTATTATTATAAAAAAGCAGTGCTGGAAAGAACTATGCCGGTGATTGGTATCATGTTGGAAGTTGGGTTCATCAGAAATAAAATAAAAAATCCACTAAAAAATAAATTTAAAACACACACACATATATATATATATACACATGTTCTTCATTTTAATACCTGTAAATAGACTGGTTTAAATCTGATTATAAACTTCAAATGACTGCAGATTGGTTATCTGATGTCAGATTAAACAATGATAAGCAGTTTCGGGACCATATCAACACCCTCTATAAGGTTTAATAAAAATTTAAATTATTTTGGCTTAAAATAAACATGCATACCTATGATAACAATTTAAGTTACTAGACATGTAGTGGAAGCCCCAAAAGTGTGTTTTTAAAAATTTTCACCAACATATGACATGAACTCATCAAAGTTGGCAAATCAGTGCCCAGTTACTTCATCTGAATCACGTGTGAAATAGATTAAGATCAATTTTAAAACCAGAAAATACCTGGTTTAAATATGAATTCTCGTACGATGTATGCTCATCATTGGAAATCGCTGCTTGAAGAATCTAAAGATGAATTCCTCTATATAATCCACACATTCTTCAAGAAACTTCAGGAGTGTCGTTCATAGAAATATGGGTGCTAGCGTGGAGATATGACAACTCCCACGATTCCCCGACGATCACTACATTGTCTTACTTACGATGCATGGGTGAGAGCTCGATCAGAGATCATGGATCTAGTGCCTCTCTCACTCTAGAGAGTGGGAGAGAGAATTAGAGAGAGATCCATGAATAGTCCTATTCAATTTCCCCTCTTTCTCTATTTATAGTGTGTAACTAAATTACTCGAAATTACCTCTCCAACCCCAGAATAGTTAATGAATAATAATCGCTATTTTATGACTACTAAACTGATTTATAAATATTATTATCACTTCCCTATAATATAATAAATATATAACATGATAATAAATGATTCACTAACTCGACTCATCTTTCCCACAAATATTAATTGAACCCTGAAAATTTTAATATTCATCCAAATAATATTTTCCATGTATTTATTTAAAAGTTATAAATATATTTAATAAATATATTTAATGCCAATTATTCTTAACATGAATAATATGAATTTATTTATTTCTTTGGTGATCATATATCCTTGGAAAAATCTCGGACCTCGGTGGTACAGCCCACCATGTTCAAAACTCATTTTCAGCTGAATATTGTAGATTCTTGAATACACTATTATGTGTGACCCTCTAGGCCCTTATCTCAATAGCAGTGAATAGTATTGTCAAACCAAGAGAGGCATATTGTAACCCATCATGTCCCACAAAGTGATAAGGATTTTCACAGTAGTAACAACTAACCAACAAACATGCACTGTGTAATATGATATATTTTTATTTAATATCTCAAAAAGCGGGATACACACCTGTTTCAACATCCTTTTCTTTCTTTATTATTTGTTGATCTAACTGGATAGATTTACCTTGGAGGACCATGGCCATAGATTTATTAACGTACTACCATCCTGATCAACATGCCCAGAGATACATAACTTCATTAACATGGAAGAAAGAAATGCATTCTTCATCATTAAACCAATGTCATGCCACCAATGAGACACCCCAACACAAATTACCTCGCCATGATTTCAATATCATGGTTTTCATATTTCATCAAAGTATGAAATCAAATTGTATACATTGGTAATGATCTCAAGTCAGGAGACCATTACACATGATTGTCGATAGGAACATTAAATGAAACCCAAAACATATGTTCTTCTTATAGGTAGGTATGTCCTCATGATCTCACTATTAGAGATGACCAAATGTGAAATTTGTGAGAAGAAATATCAATTCTTATGATCCCCTAGCACCTGATAGTCAAACATATACTGTGTCTAGTCAGTAATATGTATCTAGACCATAATACATTTGTTTAAGATTAATGTCATAGTATCTCAAGGTTCTTGTTATAGTCTGGGATCTTCTATAACCTTTTGATATAACAATTAATCTAAGGAAATTACCTTTATATAGTGGATGCATAAATATCTAAACTATAATGGTAAGTAATCATCATGTATATCTGATTTTTATACACGATATGGTAATAAAAAATCATTGTATAGTTGGTTCTAGGGCACCCACTATTTCAATAGTGTCCCTAAGATAGATTTTGGCTCTAATTATTGGAGTTTCCCCTTAGTTAGGCTAAGTATGGTAGGAACGAGAGTTAGGGTAGGTTTTTGATATCCAATGTTATTATTTTATTATATTTATTATTTTAGAGGTGTTATAGATTATCCCTAGAGATCATAGGTTCCCATGATGCTTGATGTTATTCTATTTTATATTGGTGTGTGTTTCAATGTTCCTTAATTGAACATTTTTTATTAAATATTGTAAGGTTTGTTTTAAAATAAACAGTGAACCATTTTTTCCTTTTCTTTAAACAGTAAATATTCATAAAAATTTGGTATTGAAGAGATGAATCCAATTAGTAAAGAAATATATTTTTCTGTGATTAAAGAGATATTTAAATTAAAGTAATTTGGTTTTAAAAGAGATTTTTTAAAGTTTGATTTAGATATATGTATTTAAATCTATCATGAAATGGTTTTTCTTTTAAGGGAATTTCATGGGGTGTGGGGAGGATGCCTACATGGAATGTTTTTCTCAATCCAATC
This sequence comes from Viscum album, assembly GCA_963277665.1. Taxonomy (NCBI): domain Eukaryota; kingdom Viridiplantae; phylum Streptophyta; class Magnoliopsida; order Santalales; family Viscaceae; genus Viscum; species Viscum album. The sequence goes on along the minus strand of OY728134.1, from coordinate 593,484,267 downwards.
ATATTACTATTATAGAGAAATTTCTATGTGAATATGGATGTTTTTCATTAGATTCTTGGTTAGGGTTTGATGGATGTGGAAAGTGAATTTCTTACTCCTAAGCATATATATATAGTGGTGGTTTTATTTTACTTTATTTTATTTTTTGTATCATTAATTTGTCATAAATTTCATTATCCTCTATTTTATTAGATCTTTTTTAGTTTTTTTTGGGATGTTCTTATTATATTATCAGTTTAGTAATTAATCATTTGGTATGTTTACTTCTTCTTATTCAATTTTTTATTTTGGATTCATTTTTTAACTATGTACTCCAATGTGTCCCCCTAAAAGGTATGGAAAATCCATATAAATATTCGTAGTGGAAGCTTTTATTGTTTATTTAATTGTTGAGTGAAATCATTCCCTCTTGAATTTTATTCAATTACACAACTCTTGTCTCTAGCCCAAGGAGATCAGGAACACCCCTTGGGCCTTGTTGTGAGCTAGATCAAGTAATGTGTCAGGTCAATGAAGTCTGGTTCATGACATTTGAAATTTCCATTTAAAACATTGGATATCCTGAGAATATTAATTTAGAGTTTTCTAAAATATAGAAAAAGGAATGAGATGAACTGTGTACACATAGGAATTTTTTCAGCATGTAAGACTTTCTATAGCAGATTTTAAGACTTTTCATGGAGTACACATAACTTTTTCTACTACCATGTATGACTTTAATAGTGTGTATGACTTCTAGTGGATATGTATGACTTTTCTATCACCTATGTATTAATTTTTCATTACATACGACTTTCCACCATATCATACAACATTGAAGTGGCATCATAAGTCTTCCAAGACATTTAATACATCTTCATGATTTCAAATGACTTTGGAATTATCTAAATTTCAGGCCATATGGGATTAAAAAATTGAAATTTATGAAATGTAAAAACTCAACCTAAAATCAATATTTATTTTGTCTAGTTCAACAAAATATATATGTAGTCCAACAACTGATTCATGTGACATGCATCTAGTTGAATAATGGGACATTTATTATGAGTAAACAATTATCCTAGGGGATTATTCAAGATTATCCCAATATGAGGAATCTATACCCTTGATCTATACATGTATAGAAAACTAGAAAAAGAAGAATTCATGCCCATAGTGATGAAATTCAAGGAGGGGGAGAATGAGGAATTCCCAATGATGCTTATAAATATTTCATTTCTCCTCAATTGTAAAGGATTTTAACCCTTGTATTTGGACTCAAATTGAATTTGTTTTACTATAATTTTTTCCATCTTATTTTAATTTAGTGTTTATATTATTCACTTATGTTATTTGTTCTCTAATTACCAATATTTCTGGTTGTTTCATGCCCATTTTGACATACCTGTGGTCTTATAATCAATGGTTATGGAGCAGTAACACATTATGGGTGATCCAAGGGGAATCAGAATGGTAACCCTTGAATTTATTTATTTCATTTCTTAAATATTTTTTTCTGGGTTTTTATATAAGTGAAGTTGAGGGGTGGTGGATTACATCTCTATTCTCCATTATCATTTTTGTATCCTTCCTTTATTTAACTTCAAATAAGCGATTTAACGATCTTATTAAATATATTTGAGAATATTGTTATTATAATATATAAAAAACATTGTAGGATAAGTAGGAAAATGATATTTATGCTTTATAGTGGATTAAGTGCATTTGAAAAAATGTATATAATGATAAAACCCATTGAATTACACCCTAGTAACATCTATATTTCTTATTAAATTTATAGTTGTGTTTTCCTAATTTAATTTTATTTTAAATTTATAAAATTAAAAAACGCAATTTTTATCATGCTTTTAAAAACATAAAAAAAATATGAGTGTAATTATAGTGAATTCTTAGGTCGATATCCTCGAGAGAGAAAGTTATGGTCATCATATTGCTGTATAGGGGGTTATAAATTCCACTTTCACAACTCTCCAAAAAGATGGTGTTATCAAACATGGTATAATTATTGGAGATATGGGATGCGTATTTTATTTTCCTTTTACATTTTTAATTAGTGTTTTTAATTTTAATTTTTTTATTTTATTTTTATTTTTTTTCATTTATTTACATTATTTATTTTAGTTTATTGGGTAGAAAAAAATGGCCATTCATTCCAAAATGGATTTTCATTATCATTATCAATTTAAATGTGTTGATGAGAATATTAATATGGTCAAAAGAATCACTTTATAACATCCATTTTGACTTATAATTCTATACATGAGTGTAAGAAGAAAAGGATGAATAATCACCTATCATGGATGAACTGAAGAACCTAACTAATCAATTCACATACACTTTACAAGATCAAAGGGAAAAATAATAATATAGACCTAAAGTAGACCCCTTAATTTTATAAATAGTTAAAGTGGATGATAAACTTCAATAAATATCACTTCTTGAGTCCACAAATCTACTTTCAAAACGTACACTCAATGAAGAAAAAATTATTCCAACTAAACCATTCTATGGAGATGACTAAAATCTATAATATCAAATATTTTTATTTATTCAAAATAATTTGAAAACTAACCCTCTCTGTTTTCAATATATAGATTCAAAATTTCTTCAATATTACTTAGAGGAAGAGTATAAAATGGGGTATTGGGATTTGAACAAAAACTGATGGAACCACTACCCTCTCCCATTGAACCTGGGCCAGAGATATTAATTCAAGACCAAAATCTCATGGATCAGCCACAAAAGAGAGTGTAACTATCCTTTGAATCTAATTTTACTAATTTTTTACTACTTGAACTATATTTTAACTCCCTCTACATTGATATTTCAAGTCTATAAAATTTGTACACATCACGATAAATTGAAGAAGAAGAGGAACCCACCATTGAAGAGTATCTTCTGTTAAAATCTTAATATGTTGATTAATAATATGATGAATAGCAGTTGAAAAAGGATTATTTTGATAATCTATCGAGATTTTCCATGTAAGAGTTTGATGATGCTTTTTCAAGAGGTTTGGATGGATATAAATAACTAGAAGAACTTGTGGAGTTTCCAATTAAAATCCCCCCAAGAATACTAAGAAGAATTTATGGAAGGAGGAAAAGTATAATAGGGGTACCCATAAATCATCCAACCACCCCCATTTTATGTGATACATTACACTAATCAGGGTTGGAGATGAATCACTCTTCCAAATAGGTATCCAAGTAGAAGTAAATATGAGAATCTATGGAATGAATATGATGTGGTGGTTTACATCACACAAAATAAATTTTCCAATATATTAGGGATAATCATAGAGTTTTCAAAATGTGGATATCCTAAACAAATCCCCTCTTAGGAGGGATAACCCAATACTCTTACCTTACTCTCTTTGTTTTTCTATTTTAATTATTTTCTAATAAAATTTGTCATGGTTAATTCTACTTTTATATAGTCTTTTAATTGGAAAAAATCTAATAAGAATGATCTCAAATTTTTTCATAGATCCCCTAGGGGATAGTGTAACTCAACCCTACTAAAATTAAAATAATCAAGTTATCTCTATCAAATTAAAGTTTTTATTCACTACATCTATTCAAATTTTTTGAGATTTAAATGGGATAGTGTTAAATAAGTTTGGGGGTTTTAAAACTATTTAGAATTAGTTTTAGACCTTTTTCATAACATTATAGATTCCTTTTAAAAGAAATTTTTAGGAATCAAATAAAAATTATGTTTGTTATTTTCCTTTTTTTTAGTGTACTTTTAGGCTTTCAAAATTAGGTTTCAAAGCTATCCTACCTTGTGGAAAAAAAATTACATGGTGTATTTTTGGATTCCATTAATTCTAAAACCATCAAACATAAAGGATTTCTATGATATATTTCCACTTCTATTGTAGATATTTATGATTTCTTACTATGGAAGGGTTTTTTAATAAAAAAAAATTAATTGAAATTAAAATTATCACATGAGGAAATTAGAATTTTCAACTTAATCTTAGGTATTTTTCCATTTTTGAAAAATAATACCTTAGGAATTCAACTAAAAATAAATTTATATAAATCCTTTGAAATTGGTGTAATATGATCAATTAGGATTTATCATGAAGTTCTAAGATAGTCCGGAATTGGGTGATTGAGTAAAACCATTTTTAAATCTAATAACTTCTTTAAAAAAATGTGGCTGTGAAATTTAATAAGTACAAAATTATAAAAAAATTAATGGATTTAGGTGAGGTGAATATTTAACCTAGAAAAATATGTGGGAAATTGACATAAAATAATGTCAATTGAGTTATATCAAGAATTTATAAATTTGATGTTTTTTATAAGAAATATAAGAAAGAGAGGAAAATAAAAGTTCCACTTTTTAAAGTTTTAATTTTACTAATTTTTATTATATTTTTACTTCTATAACTATAATTTTAGAATAAATTGAAATGGATAGTGAACTATGAGTGTAGATGAGTAGTGATATTTTAAAGGACGGATGGATCATTTTTTTTCTTTTTATTTTCGTGAGTGTGTATATAATTGGCCTAGATAAATATATTTTTACTTTAATTCATTTTATTACCAAGTATGTTTATAGTTTAAGTGTGGGGCAGTGATGAGAGAAAATATTTTCAAATTTTTTATATGATTTTCAATGATAATTAACCCCATAGTTAGTATAAAACCTAGGAAATCGTCAAATTTTTTGACAAGATTGAAATATGGAATTAAAATAATAAGTGAATTAAATCATGATATTTATTTTTTATTCAATTTGGAATTAAAATTAGAATTTAATTCATTTTGATATTAATTCAAATAAAGCCTACACAAAGTAAATGGTTTTAATGATTTTCAACAATAAAGATAATGAAAAACCAAAAGGTTATAAATCTCGTAATAATAGCCCTTGGAATCACATAAGACTTCTAATGGTGTGTTTGAATTTAGATAGCCCAAGTAAATGACTTTAGAGTTTTTTGAAATCTAGAAAAGGTGTGATCTGAACCATGTGCGCATATGAATTTGTTCAACATGTATTCCTTTATCCAAAAGTGTATATGACAATTCATGGAGTGTGTGAAACTTTTATTATTTTCACATATTAATTTTACATCCCATAGGACTTCCACTGGTCATGTATGACTGTTCTAACACCCATATATGACTTTATCAATGCATACGAATTTCCCCCATCTTGTATCACTTTTAAGAGGTTTCATAAGACTTCTAGGACACATAAGACTTATTTAATAGCACATAAGAATTTATAATTATCCAAATTTCAGGATGAGTGGGATTTAAAATATAAAATTCTAGAAATTGAAAAACTCAACTAGAAATAAAAATTTATTTCCATGGTTTGTTTAAATTAGGAAGATCTATAACAATTGATCGATGCGGTATGCATTAAGATAAACAAGGATACATTGATAATGTGAAGAATGTAAACTAAGGGGATGTTTTAAATAATCCCAACACAAAAAATACTAGTCGTAAAATAATACACCTAGAAATGATTTAAAAAATGAATAACTCATGCTTGGGGAACTAAAATTAAAGGAGGAGAATGAGAATACCGAATAATTCATATAAATATTTCCATTATCCACAATTATAAAGTATTCAAACCATTAAATTTATCCTAGAACTGAATTAGTTTCACTTTAAAATTCCACATCTTATTTTAATTTAGTGTTTCTATTATTCACATCTTTTATTATATCACTTCTTACCCTAATTCTTTGTATATCATAGACCTTATGATGTAACCGGGATATTATACTCTATAGATTACTAACCCATTGTGGGTGATCCAAAGGAAATCATAGTGGGAAATATTGAATTTATGAATTTCATTTCATAAATCTATTTCACTAGGATTGTGTGGTAGTGAAGGTTAGGAGTGATTGATTTGATTGGAACTCCATTCTCCATCATAATTGTCGCATCCTTCCATGTTTGAACATCAACTAATTTATTTAATGATATTCTTGAAGGACTTTGAGCATATTTGTTTTCCCATAAATCAAAAAACATTAGAGGATAATTAGGAAAAGGATAATTAGTTTTCTTAGTGGATTAAGCGTTTTATAAAAAAATAAAAATTATGAAATAAACCATTTAATATCACCCTATGATCATCTACATTTCATGAAAACTCTTTGTCGGTGATTTTCTATATTCATTGTTTTTGCAACTTTAGAACATCAAAAGCCTAATTTCTATCTTGATTTAAAAAAATATAAAACATAAAAACCAAATATAAGTGTATAGATGATGAATATCTAGTCCATGGTCCATGAGATACAAATATATGTATAGATTATTACAATATAGTGGGATTATAAATTCTACTTTCAAAACCCTCTGTAATGAAATTGTTTTCAGTCATTTGGTATAACCCATGGTATATATTAGTGTAACGCCCCGACCCTAGTTACCCAGAGTAGGTGTATTATTTTAATACATTGGTATGATACAAGGAAATCATGTCCCAAAAGATCGATCAGTTTAACAGTCTGGGAAATAGATTACATACATCAACTTCACATTACAATTTCAAACATAAAATATAGCATAGATAGTTATTTGAGAATACCATTATTCCCTTTTAGCTTAACCCTGCATATCAATCATAATACACTTCTTGGAAGTCCTCAGAAAATAAAAAATAGAAAGGGGTGAGCTCAGATGCTAAGTAAGGATAACAATATAGCAGAAACATTCATAAATAAGCATAAACATTTAAGGAAATTTATAAGACTAAAACAAAAGCATTTTAAACTTAAACTTCAGCATAATATGGCAAAGATAAAAACAAATAATGCCATTTACTTATTCACTTTTATATTCTTCTAGTCATATAATAACATTCAATATCAATAGCCACTTACATAATGATGGAATTCATAATGCCAGACTTCAAAACCACATAGTCAAGGCCTCGTTCCAGAACTAAAAATAAGATTTTTTCAAGGCCTTGTGCCAAGATACTATTTTGTCTTATGAGATCTATCGATTCATTAAGGAGAAATAGTGGGATCCACCTATCACTTACTAAGTCCAATGAATTCCTCATATGAAAAGGTTTAAACATAACATAAACATTCGTATTAAAACTGGCATACGAAATGTCAATACTTTATCCATACATCATGAATGGTAAAAAAATAACACATCCACAGTCAAACATACCACAAAACCTTCAATAAATTATGGAATATTTGTATCATAATAAATCAACTTCAAAAAAGTTTGAAATTTATCAATGGATGTTGACATAGATGAAAATGATTTATAAAACTCTTTGAGATAAATATCCTTTTTTCATGAAAAAATTTAAAAGACACACAATTTATAAAGGAATATATTTAAAGAAATTTTTGAATCAAAATGTCCCATACCACTTTGAAACTTTTGAATGGAATTAATATTTTAAAAACATTCATGTCCATATAAATAAATCTTTAAAAATCATTTTTAAAACGTAGACATTAATGAGAATTTTTTAGAAGAATAAATATTTAAAACATTTAAAATGATGTTATAATAAAATATTCCATTAAAAATAATCTCATTGAAAACTCTTTTATGAAACATGGACATGGAAAATAAATATGTCCCAGTAAAAACTTACTCATAAACAATCTCGAATAATAATGAGATTGAGGGATTAACCTTTAAATTGTACTTTTCCTTGGTCAAGGGTATGTTAAACTCCTGTATAATAGTTAAATCATTGTTATTAAATTATAAAATAACTATATACATAAATATGATATCATATATTCTCCACTAATATTTCGTTGTTAATAATATGTTAGTAGTATCATCGTTTCAGGTGTTAACTGGTATGTTTTCTTTTATATGCTTGGTTACGTAAGCCATGTTTATTTTGGATAGGATGTTTTTTATTCTTATACATAATTATATTATGTTCTTGAACATTATTTTTAATCATAAAATGAAAAATATTCTTGAATGATTATGACGGGGAATGAATCTCACCGCGTCTGTGGAGACGGTAATCCGTACGTACGCACGAGCGACAATATCATTATATTTATGGTGAAATAGTATGTAATTAGATGGTATATAATATATACAGAGTAATTAATGTTTTATAGTTATTATTTACATTAGCTATAATCATTATTATACCCATCCAAATAATGCAGTGTTTGAATAAAAAATTACACCACGACGTGGAGATGATAAGCTGTATGTACGCACATATAGTGACTTTGTATTTCATATGATGAATAGAATAATGAATATGGTTGTACTATTTTTATAATAAAATAAAATTATATGTAATATATTGGAGTTATTATTTTAGAATGTAAACAACAAATAAAGCGGAAGTGGAAGAAGAAAAGATCTTGAAATAGGTGATGAAATATTTACCTCTTCTTCAGGTTCCTCTTTATGATTTGATCAAAAGGGATCCATGGGTTGGATTTATAACAAAAGTAATTCCTATATTATTAAGGGAGGAAAGTTGAGAGGATATTGTTTCAGGTTTTGGCTGAGACAAATGGCTTTGTAGATGTCAAATTAAGATAAGTGGAAGTGCCCTTTTGTAAGAGAGGTGAGGGTCACTTTAGAAAATACTTGAAATTGTATTTTATAATAAACTCATTTTAGATTTATAATGGATAAAAAATGATTTATTTCAAGTATAAGGTGGTTATGGGTCGAAATATTCTCAAAAAATAGGTTTTAGATAGGTTTAGGTCACTATATTAACCTTATCTTTTTTATTTAACTCTTAGTTAAATAGTTTGACATTTACCATGTATCTTTGTATTTTTATATTATATGGTTAATAAACAAACTATAACCAGCCAAAAGAAACCCATTGAGTTCATTATTAATATATATAACATTATCTAAGTCTTTTGTTCAATCTTTATATTTTTAAGAATATTATATAAATTAATAATATATTATTTATTTTAAAAACTCAATTATGTCAATTTTTACACTATTTAGTATTTGGTTTTTGTGAAAGTCATCAAAACCTTATTACTTAAAACCAAATAAATTGAATCAATATTAAAATTTCATATTCACCTATAAATTATTTTATGGCATCAAAACATTCAAATTATATTTAATTTAATATTTACAATAAAATTTATTTGATTCTTTCATTAATAAGATAATTACGGCATCATCATTGTGTCCTACATAAATTTAATTATATAATGTATAAAAATTATAAATAAAATATAATTATGTAGAAAATATTTTTATCTTTATAAGGTGTATATATAGTCTAATATATAACTTATATAACCCCATGTAAATTTTTTTTTACTAAAATATATATGTTTATGTCATTTTTGTCTTTAGTTTAAATCAATTAATATAAAGTGTCATTATCACTCTCAAGTGGATCCATGGGGTCCTAAAAACGACCCAAGGATTCCCATTATCGGACATGTATCAACCAATAAGAATATGACACATGTTAGTGTAATTTATTATTATATAATATTATTTTTTTACCCTAATTTACCGTATTTACCATTTAACCATGGTAAATAAAATATTTACTGAAGTAAATATTCATAATGTCTAAAAATAAAAGATACATATTTTAAAAAATTTAACCTCTTAATTAAAAATATGGAATCCATTTTTTCAAATTCCAAACACATAAGTGGAATAAATTAATTTAAAATTAATTCCCGTTGTTAAAAACAGAAAGGGCGTTTTTTAGAAATAATAACTATCAAAATATTGACACTTATTTATGTCTAGTTTAAATGTGAAATTACATAAAATGACCTAAAATATATTAAATGATAAAAATATAGTCTAATTATACTTTAAAACCACTCAAATTTATAATTTATCACTATAAATTATTTCGATTAAAAAATTTTGTTTTTAATTAAATTTTATTATTTTTTAACTATTTATGAAAATATGAAAGTTATCAGAAAAGTACAAAACATTTATACAAAATAAATTTTTATGTACCTATTCTAATGAAGAATTTAATTTAATTAAAATCTATATATAAAAGTGTCAAATATTGGATTTAAAAAGGGTTCGACATTAAAAGGCGGAAAAACTGCATTTTTTAAAAAATACATCTTTTATCTTAAAAATTGAATTTTTCTTATATTATGTCTAAGAAACACAAAAGATGAGTTTTAATATTTTATATTATATATAAAATTCAAAATGTGGTTAATACTATTCATAACCTCTTTTTTGAACGGCTGGTTTGGTAAGTCGTGGCGCGCTCGAACTCCATGTTGCGTGTAGCGCAAGTTATATTTTGAAGAGATAACATACTATAAAATCTTGGGGTGTTTCATTCTCCCCTCATTAAATAAATTTCATCATCACAATTTGAAATTGTTCTTCTAAAATAAAAGTTTAAAAATATAAAAATACCTTTGTGGAAAACTCACATCAAAAATTGGGTTGATAAAATTTAGTCTTAATAAGAGGGAAAGGGAAATGAAAACGTCACCACAAAATTATGATCTCTATTAGAAGAAAATTGGTGGAAATTAGAGACACATAATTGGAGGGAAAACATAAATATTTATAGGGAGTGATTTAGTTCATCAATAACAAACAAGTGTACAATTGAGGGCCTCAAAGCCATCGATCTATGATGGTTTAAAATATCATTAGTTCAACAAAACATAAGGTATTAGGATAACACATTTTTGGTTTTACAATACCTTCCCTAAAGGTTAAGAATTAATTTCTTCATAGAATAAGTAGAAAAAAAATACTTGACAATTATAGTTCCATCCATTTACTAATTTCTACCACAAACTCATATTTCACTCCAAAAGATAATATAACTCAAAAATATTCTATCTATTCTAATTGTATAGGGTTCAAAAAATAATTAATTTATAATTCATTTTCCATACTATTTTAAAAAAACTACATTACACAAACTAGGACATTACGTAGGCCAATTTTAGGTGATGCACCATTTTCGCCCTTCGGTTCTGGGTTCAAGTCTCACGGCCTTGCCGGACACGACGAGTTATCGCCCGACCTTCGGGTTTTCCTTTTTATAAAAATCACAAAATAATCGTAAGAAATGTTATAACCTTACCAATAGTTTCCAATATCAAACTTAATCCATTCTAACCTTTATACTTATCCAAAATACTTCTATCAAAACTCACAATCCAAAATTTATAAGGAAGTTAAACACAATGAAGATCTTTTTTCCACATAATAACATGTGAATACCTTCATCATGCATTCTTTTAAAAAAGTTTAACACCCTGAATTACCATAAAATAATATTTACTACATTCATTCTCCCTTATTCCTTATATAATACTAGATATATTCCTTATATCCAAAAATTTTAAATACTCCATCAATGATGGAATAAACAAACCATTAATCAGTTCCAAGGTAGTCAAGAATATCCAATAAAATTTATCCAAATCAACCATCTCGTATTCCAAAATCACTACCTCAGTTTCAGGACCATATTTAGGTTTATCTTTTCTTCAACCATGTATTTTATAAAAAAAATTAACTTTTTGTTGAGTCACTTTTCTTAGTACCATGTAATCTCAAATCCTCGATGAAATAGTACTACAGTACAATCATTATTTATTTCCATGATTCATATAACCAGTACATCATTGATACAACACTCAACTGAAATAATTATTTAATAACAACGTAATAACACTAGTCATTACTATTCATCTGTGGTAGTATCATAACTTGATTATTATCCAATAGCATCATTTAAGGTATACTCTGATTATTTGGACATTGATTCACGTAGTGCCCCAACTCCTTGTAGATGAACCATTATACCTTTGAAACCTTTTTCTTACCCTTGAAATCTCGTATTTGGTGTCATTTTTCTCCACACTTATAACAAAATCCCATTCCCTTAAAGAATTTACCAAGGTGATTCTTTCCACAGTAATCACATCTGGGAAAATCCTTCTTTCCCCTCTTCCCTTTATCCATATTTCTCTCTTCTGTCCTTTTCTTCTCTTGCTTCCCTTCAAAGCCATAGGAATCAGAGAATTCTTTACATATCTTATTAACACATGATATTATTCATTCATATGATGAGAATACATGGGAGGCTATTTCCCTTTTAAATTTTGGCTTAATACCATGAAATATATGATCCTTCTTAATCTTTCGATCATGCGTATTTCTGGAATATTCATTCCTTCTACTAGGCACCATTTCTAAACAATGGCATCCACTAGGTTAGTTTATGGATCAAAATGCATAATTCCAAACTTTTAAAATAACTAACATCAATTGAAAATATTATGCATATAATCTATAATCATAAAATGGTTTCTTTGAGGAAGTATTTATTACTAAATCCTTCATAACGGCTTGTAATGAAAATGTGAATTATCCTAAGCATATCCCCCGGGAGTGTCGTAACCAAGAGTGAAATAAGGCCCATTATTGTGTACTAGGATTCCCCAGGTCAAGCGCGAAACTCCTTTTAGGAGTTTTCACTCCTAGGTACATTTGTGCCAGAGCCTCCTCTACCTGCTCGTATCCAGATAGAGATTTATTGCTTGGAAAATTCACAAAATCTCTACATTACCAAAATTCTAGGAAGTTCTTCTATTCAAATCCTCAAAGTCTATCTTAGTGTAATATTTTCTAATCATGTTTTTTTTAATCTAGATTATAAGGTTTTTTCTAAACTTCCTCAGATACCAACTGTAACGCCCCGACCCCAATTACCCAGAGTCGGTGCATTATTTTAATACATTGGCATTATATAAGGAAATCATGTCCCGAAAGACCGATCAGTTTAGCAGTATTAGAAATAGATTGCATACATCAACTTCAAATTATAATTTCAAAAATAAAATATATAATAGATAGTTCATTGAGAACTCCATTATTCTCTTTCATCTTAACCCTATATATCAATCGTAATACACTTCTTGGAAATCCTGGGAAAATAAAACATAGAAAGGGGTGAGCTTAGATTATCAGTAAGGATAAAAATATAGCAAAAACTTTCATAAATATAAATAAAAATTTAGGGAAGTGTATAAGACTAAAACAAAAGATTTTTAAACTTAATCTTCAGCATAATATGGAAATGATAAAAATCAAATAATACAATTTACTTATTCACTTGGATATTCTACTATTTGAATAATCACATGCAATATCAATAGCCACTTTCATAATGATGGAATGCATAATTCCAGAATTCATAACCACATAGTCAAGGAATTTTTCCATGACTACAAATAAGATTTTGTTAAGGCCTTATGCCAAGACACTAGTTTGTCTCATGAGACCTACCCATGCATCTATGAGCTATAGTGGGCTCCACCTTTCACTTACTAAGTCCAATGCATTCCTCATATGAAAAGGTTTAAACATAACATAAACATTTGTATTAAAAATAGCATACAAAATGTCAATAATTTATCCATTAACAATTAACGGTATAAAAAACAAATCCATAGTCAAACATATCACAAAACCTTCAAAACAATATGGAATATTTGTATCATAATAAATCAACATCAAACAAGTTTAAAATCCATCAAAGGATTTTTACATAGATGATAATTATTTGTAAAACTCTTTGAGAAAAATATTTCTTTTCATGAAAAATATTAAAAGTCACAAAATTTAGAAAGGAAGAAATTTAAAGACATTTTTGAATCAAAGTGTCCCATACCACTTTGAAACATTTTACTGGAATTAACGTTTTAAAAACATTCATGTCCTTATAAATAAATCTTTAAAAACTATTTTGAAAACATGGAAATTAATGAGAATGATTTAAAATAATAAATGTTTAAAAATTTTAAAATTATTTTATAATAAAATAGTTCCTTAAAAATAATCCCTTTGAAAACACTTTTATGAAACATGGACATAGATAATAAATATGTCCCAGTAAAAACATACCCATAATCAATCTCGAATAATACTGAGATTGAATAATTAACCCTTACCATGTACTTTTCCATGGTCGAGTGTATGTTAACCACTTAAATAATAGTTAAATCTTTATTAAATTATAAAATAACTATATACATAAATATGATATCATATATGATCCTCTAATATTGCTTTTTTAATAATATTTTAGTAGTATCATCGTTTCGGGTGTTAACTGGTATGTTTTCCTTTATATGATCAGTTATGTAAGCCATGTTTGTTATGGATAGGATGTATTTTATTCATATACAGAATTATATTAAGTTATTAAACATTATTTTTAATCATAAAATGAAAATTATTCTTGAATTATTATGACGAGGAAAGAATCTCATCGCGTCTATGGAGACGGTAATCTGTGCGTACGCCCGAGCGACAATATCATTATATTGATGGTGAAATAATATGTAATTGGATGGTATATAATATATACAGAATAATTAACATGTTATATTTATTATTTACATCAATTATACACATTATTATACTCATCCAAATAATGAAGTGTTTCAATAAGAAACTACACCATGGCGTGGAGACGGAAAGCCGTACATATGCATGTATGATGACTTTTTCCTTCATATGATGGATAGAATAATGAATATGGTTGTAAACTTTTCATAATAACATCAAAATATATATATAATATACTCAAGTTATTATGTTATAATGGAAAAAACAAATAAATAGGATGTGGAAGAAGAAAATAACATGAAAGAGGTGAGGAAATATTTACCTCTTCTTCAGGTTTTTCCTTTTGATTTGATCAAAAGGGATCCTTAATTTGGCTTTATGATCAATTTAATGCCTCTAGGATGAAGGTAGGGAATTTGGAAGGATATTTTAGAAGGTTTTTTCTGATCCAAATGTATTTGTAGATATGAAATTAAGATAAGGAGAATTACCCTTTTATAAGAGAGGTAAGGGTCACTTTAAGAAAATCTTGCAATATTATTTTATAACAAACTCATTTTAGATTTATAATGGATAAAAATGGTTTATATCTAGGATAAGGTAGTTATGGGTCGAAAACCGCTAAACCAATAGGTTTTAGATAGGTTTAAGTCACCATATTAACCTTATCTTTTAGATTTAACCCTTAGTTAAATAGTTTGACATTTACCATGTCTCTTTGTATTTTTATATTATATGGTTAATTAACTTACTATAACTAGTAAAAAGAACCCCATGTGGTTAATTATTAAAATATATAACCTTATATAAGTATTTTTTCTAACCTTAAATTTTTAAGAATATTATATCAATTAGTAATATAGTATTTGTTTTAAAAACTCAATTATGTCAATTTTAACACTATTTAGTATTTTCTTTTTGTAAAAGTTATCAAAACTTGATTACTTCTAAAAAAATACATTGAATCAATACTAAAATTTCATATTCACCTATAAAATTAGTGGATGGCATAAAAACATTCAAATTATATTTATTTTAATATTTACAATACCATTTTTTTTATTCTTTCATTAATAAGGTGTTTACAGCATCATCATTGTGTCATAAATAAATTTAATTATTTAATGTATAAAAATTACAAATAAAATATCATTATTTATGAAATATTTTTTTCTTTATAATGAGTATTTATAGTTGAATAGATAATTTATATAACCCCATGTAAAAATTGTTTTACTAAAAGATATATGTTTATTTCATTTTTTTCTTTACTTTAAATTAATTAATATAAAGTGTCATTATCACTCCCAGGTGGTTCCATGGGGTCCCAAAAACAACCCAACGATTCCCATGGTCTTAAATATATCAAAAAATAGTAATAAGACACATGTTAGTATAATTTAATACTATTATAATATTATTTTTTCCCCTAATTGATCAGATTTACACTTTTACCATGGTAAATACAATATTCCCTAAAGTAAATATTCATAATGTCTGAAAATAAAAGTTAACTATTTACACAATTTTTACCTTCTGATTCCAATTATGGAATAAATTTTTTCAAATTCAAAACACAAAAGGTTCATAAATTAATTTAAAATTATTTCATGTTGTAAAAACAGAAAGCGTGTTTTTAAGAAATAATAACTATCAAAATATTGACACTTGTTTATGTCCTTTTTAAATGTGAAATTACATCCCATGACCTAAATTATATTAAATAATAAAATATATTCTAATTATACTTTAAAACCACTAAAATATATAATTTAACACTATAAATTATTTCTATTAATAAAGTTGTTTTAAATTAAAATTTAGTATTTTTTTATTATTCATCAAAATATGAAAGTTATCAAAAAAGTACCAAAAAATTATACAAAATACATTTTTATGTCCCTATTATAAAGAAAAATTTAATTTCATTAAATTTAATATATAAAAGTTTCAAATATTGGATTTAAAATGGGTTCTCCATCAAAAGGTAGAAAAACTGTACTTTTTGAAAAATACCTATTTTTTCTTAAGAATTGAATTTTTCTTATTTTATGTATAAGAAACAAAAAATATGAATGTTAATATTATATAATATATATAAAATTTAAAATGTGGTTAATACTATTCATAACCTCTTTTTGGAACGGCTAGTTTGGTAAGTTGTGGTGTACTCGTACTCGATGTTGTGTGTATCGCAAGTTATTAAAATCCTTTGAAGAGATAACATACTATAAAATCTTGAGGTGTTACATTAGGATTCCAAATTCTGATGCATATGGAATCTTCTCTACATACTCTACCACATCTTTCATTCATGGTTCCTTCTCCTTGGTTAATTGGAAATGTCCATCTATGTGTGTGTTCAGAGGTTTCACCCCACTCATACTGAAGCACTCCACATCATTTTGGATGTAATCTAACTAATTCAGAAATAAAGTACCAAAACCTAATTCCCTCACAATTTACATCCATAAAATATATTTATCCAGATTGAGATCCATCATCTTGAAGCTTCTGTAAAATTAAATCTTCATCACATGAACCCTTTCCTTTACTAGACTAGAAAAAATAATATCATCAATATAGAGAAACAAGATTAAGAAACTCGCATAATCAAACAACTTCTGGTGAAAATAATTGTTATAATTGATCTGAATGATATTTTATTGAATCATGAATTTTTAGAACATTTAATTCCACTTTCTTGGTGCCTGATTCAAACTATAAAGGCTTTACTTTACCCTGAACGCACGGTCCAAGTTCTAATTCTCTATGAAACTAGTCTATTGATCCAAGTATATTTTATCATCAAATTCCTTGTGAAGGAATGTTATCTTCATTCCTATCTATTCTATATACAATCCCTCCATTGAAACCATACATAGTACTATCCAGATAGTCATATGTTTAACTATTTATGAAAATATTTTAGAGAAATTTTCACCTTCCATTTGTTGAAATCCATTTATAATTAGTCATGACTTGTACCTTTTTATATCATCTTATTCCTATATAATTAACCATCATGGTTAGACCCAGCATATCACCCAATCCAACTTCCCATATGTCCCAAAGCACATTCTCGATCACCACATTCTAGTGACAGACACCTGGGTATCAAAATTCAATTATTGGGAATGGATTCAACAATAGAATCTAAATAAATATCACACAGATTCCTCCTAGAAATCATAATTGACCTATCCAAAAGTTGGACACCATGCCATCAATTAAATAGTTTCAAAATATAAAAAGATTATAATCAACAATGATAATGAACTATAACTCATAAACATCACATCATCAATATAAATAAATAATAACTAAAATAATATATAATAACACCAAATGAGTTCAAGGATAAAGAGGTTGATATAACATAACCCAAAATCATTGAGGGTCCTAAAATTCTCCACATGAGTCTAAACTCCTCATAAAAATCAGTAACCACTAGGAACATACTTAAGAGAAGCGATGAGCATCAGACGGAGCCACTATACTGCATGGTACTATTTCATTTACCTTTACCCTGAAAAACCAAGTCTATATGTGCCCAATGGTATATATAGGGTGTGAGTCAAATCCCATTAGGATACCACTATTAATATACATAAATCATTTAATAATTACAACCTTTTATTCTAGTTTAAAAACCATTTTTAAATGAATTTCCATTTTTAAAGAATTTCCATGATCCCTTTAGTTTAATAAAAAACAACTTTTATGATTTATAAGAACAAGATAATCATATATGATTAATAAGGTCAATAAGACATAATCATCGCATTATAAAAAAATGTGAGCGGGCATAAAAAATAAGGATGAACTCAAGTATAATATAAGAAACATGGGAATATATTTTATATATAAAATCCAAAGGTAATAATGAATTTCTCATGAAACACTATCCTTCTTATGTTGTCTTGAAAATTAATACAACTTGGTCCCCTTAGGGAATCACTAGAAATGAACCCAATCTATTTGTTACATAAATCTAGGTCAGTATAAATCTGGTAACCCACCTACCAATGGTATCCCATATTAAAACAAAATCAATACTCATACCAAATCAATTTTCAAGACAATCAAAAACATCCCATGGTAAATAATATAGTTTCAAACCACATTTTCTATCAAAAAACTCTTTTAAAACTCATTTATTAATAATAAATCCCACCGTAACATTTTAAAAAATACCTTGAATGCATAAAAATGATTTTTAATGGAAAACCAAGGGAAACAAACATTTATGCCAACATATGCTAATATATAAGTGAAACCACACACATCATCCCTCAATAATTAATTATAAACACATATCATCAATAAAGAAAAATTAAATTTCAAGGAAATCATATGTTCCCATGGATAAGTCAGGATATAAAAAGACACTAAAATAAAATGAAATGGAATATCATCGCCTTCACTTGAAACCACTGGGAATAGAATAAGAGGATTATCAGTATCCTAATACATAAGAAAAATAATCAAACCTCTACCATAAACACTAGGTTTGGAACTCTATTTCCATTATGATCAGGTTTCAATGAAGAAATGGTAATAACACAGAAGAAAATGGGGATAGAAGAATAAAATAAAGGTAAAATGGAATTTACCTTAAGAGAAACCACAAAATCCAAGAGTAAATCACCAATATATGAAAGAGGAATAGGTTCCATGGTTGTAGGAGGAATTTTAATCACAAAAGGTGAAGAAATAAATAAATGAGGAGTTAAATTTTGATAAGTGCGTCATTATAATTTCACATTTTTAAGTGACCTGGTTAGACTATGTCATTTGGCTGCGTGGTTTTTTAGATTTTTCTCCCATCATGTATATCACCTCCTCTTTACAAAACAGGCTTCATGGTTTTCCTAGAGAGTTTTCACTATTAGAAAAACTATACAGTAACCATGAGAAATGAATGTAGTATCCCAGAAACCCCTCTTCCATGGTTAGGTACAAGATTACAACTATTCATGCATTAACCATGTGAACTTTCTTGTTTCCCCAAAAATATTCATTATCGACCCTATCTCCCTAAAACTCTATAGTGTAAGAAATGAAAATAAAAACTCAAAATATAACATACCAGTGACCTAGAAGGTGTAACAATTCTCTCCCCCATGACACTTTATGCCCCCAAAATGTCCTCAAGATTTTTAATCTCTAAAAGGTGTAGTTCATTACTCCATAACTAATATTTCACATTCCCAAGTCTCATGGATATATCGGATACAATTATATAGCACATGAACTAATGGAACCTCGTAACCATGAAACAACTTATTCTATTATCCTAAGATATGAATAGGATTCTTGAAAAATGAGGTATCAGGTTCCACTTTAGGATTATCAAACTATATTATATAGGATAGGTTTGGATTGTGTCTCACTAACTAGGATACATGGAACACATAATATATGGATTTCATTTTAGATGAAAATACCAACAGATATTCGACCTTCCTAAGGTTCTCCATGACCTCGAACAGTCTGACATATCTCGATGTCAGATTAACATGTCTCCCTAGGTAAAGGAATCCCAAATGAGGAGAAAACCCTGGAAACAACTAGTCACTAACCAAAAACTCCAACGGATGATCTTTATGATTTGAATAAGATTTATGAAAAACTCTCAGTCATTGACAGCCTCTTCCAAACCAACTTTACTATATCTGTTATCTCCACGATAATGTTATGATCTAATAAGAATCACTCAACCAATTCTATATAATAGAGATAATCTTGACATAGTCACCCTTAAAAGCGTTAAATGGAACCATCTTAACTGAATCCTAAAAAATATTGTTATGAGAAAATTCAGCCTACTATAGATGATTCTTATATAGACTTCTGAATTAAAGTATGTATGCTAAAATCATATCCTTGAGAATCTAGATGGTTTACTTAGTATGATAATCAATGAGGATGATATGTTGTTCTCAATTTTATCTCAGAGTCCATCACCTCCTAAATAACACTCTAAAACTATGAATTGAAGTGAGCTTTTCAATTAAAATCAATAGATGAATTAATTACATGGAGTCTCCTAATCTATCATTCATATAATTTTCTAATATACTTCACCCTTTTCAACTCTCTAATGGATAGAAAATGGGTTTCCTTAGTAAAATGATCAATAACCACCAAAATGGAATCATTACCACAAAAATTTAATGTTAATTCAATCATTAAATCCATAGATATTTTCTCCCACTTATATACCAGAAAAGGTGTGGCATAAAAAACTAGTGGGTATCAGATGCTTGGATTCGATCATCTAATAGGTGAGACACTGATTTATAGCCCGCATGGTGTAGTTAATTCCTAAAGGGCCAAATAATGTTAATTAATTATTAAAACTCTCAAAAACTACTAAAAATATTTTACTTGGTATGTTAATGTGTCGAACACATAGGGAATGATCATATGTTCTAAATTAATTAAGGTAACTAAAATTGCAATTGTTGGATTGGTTTGGAAAGAAATAAATACAATAGAAAATAATGGGTTGAAATAAATATAGGAGTCATGCCAGGTTTAGTGATTTTCAGGTCCATGTGTTAGGGATTTGATTGGTAGTTGATTTATTCATATTTGGTGTCATAATTGGGTCAGTAGAGATCCTTATTCTAGGTATCTCTCCCTAATCCTATGATTTCACCTTTGGAATGTTCATCTAATATGCTCAATCATAGGAATAGGAAACCCAAAGCCATATTTAAACTTAACTAACCTATATTTCATAATGTCCATACAAAAAATAGATTAATAAATTGATGTAATTAAAATAATATTCCTCAGAACGCAATCAATGGTAATGAAATAGAAGAAAGAGAGTGAATTGAAATTGATAGAGCGAGTAGTAATAATCCAAAATCATAATAATAGATAGAAATAATCCCTATCAACAAACTCTCCAACATTCACAACACCTGAAAGAAATTGAACTACTCTCTCATGATAATCATGATGAGAATGAGTAACATGGGTACCCAAATAAGAAAGAAGGTGAATAACGATGGAGAATCTGGGATTCGGGTCATTACTCCATCGTCTGGCAGTCGTCCCATGGTGTTTCTTGGCCTCTTATAGTGTCAGAGTATATTAGAATGGCAGTTGAGGGTATCCTTTTATAGTAAAACCCATCAATACATCAGTTTGTGTTACCTTTATTTTTCTACTCACCGATACGTACATGATGTGTAAAGCAGTTTCAAATTTTTTTTAATCACTCAAAAATCATTCATTGTGAATCTATAAAAAAATATTCTCCAAAATCATGTCCCAAAAAATGTCATGTTGTGTAATGGAGTTACATGATGTGTAACAGTCTTTCATATCATGTAATTACTTCAAAACATGTCCTATGTGATAAATTATTTTTGAAAAAATCATGAAATGTAATTGTATTACATGAAGTGTAATCATTTTTATCCAGTTTCTAACTACTCTTCTTTCTCTTAAATATGGTGTCATGTTGTGAGCTCATAAATTCACCCATTTTCTTTCATTTTTCATAAATTTGTTGTTTCCTTCCAAAAATAATAAAATATGTAAAATCATTCACTATTTGAAAATACTAATCATTTAAATAAAGAAATCATTACATAAGACACTCTAAAATGTATGCATGAAATACACTTATTGTAACACCCCGAGATTTTATGAAAAATATTCCTTTTAATTTCATTAATGTCTTGTGTTGTACGCTACACCAAAAGGAGCTTGCACAACACACATCCTTGACTTGCCTTGCACGCAATCACGACCTTCCGCGATAGCGTGTGTAGTACACAATACCGAGTTTCACTAAACAACGATATGCTATTAAAATATTATTATAACTAGCCATTATGAATAGTAATAACCACCTCTTAAAATTTTAGAAATTTTATCTCTCAAAATGGAATTCATTTTTGGATTCGGAGTATCGAATTTAGCCTAAGGTGAAATTTTGGTACTTTTCGGATAACTTTCATATTCTGATGAATAGTGAAAATTACTAAATTTTAATTAAAAACAACTTTTTTAATCGAAATAATTAATAGTGATAAATTATTAATTTTAGTGTTTTTAATGTGTATTTAGAATATATTTTTACAATTTAATACAATGTTGGTCATTGGATGTAATTTCACATTTAAACCAGTTATAAACAAGTGTCAATCTTTTGATAGTTATTATCTCTTAAAAACACGCTATTTGTTGTGACAGCGGAAATTAATTATAAAATTAATTAATGCAACTTATATGTTGGGAATTTTTTAAAATAGAAATCATTTTTGAATTCGGAATATCAATTATAGCTTAGGGTGAAATTTTGGCATTTTTCTGAAAAACTTCAATTTTTGATGAATAGTGAAACCACTAAGTGGTAGGTTAAAAACTGAATTTTGCATAAAACATAATTTTACCGCTTCTGTGAATGGAATTTTAAAAATCCGACAGACACGGTTGATATCAGTAAGTAAAATGTGGTTCAATGAGATAAAAATAATTTTTTGGTGAATAGTAACTTTTTACTTTTTTTACCGCGGTTAATAGTAAATAGGGTAACTAAGGGTAAATATGATATTACTATTACCCTAACACATGTCCTAATTCTATTGGATAAGTTTAATTCGACCAAAAACAACCTTATGAGTATAATATGTCCATTTAGGTCCACTTGGATTAGATTATGACATTTAATATTATTTTATTTAATGAATAGTTAAAATAGTTAAAATCAATGTTTAATAAGTAAATCATTTTTAATATGGGGTTATACATAAGCTAAATTCGACTATAAATATTCCCTAGAAAGCTAAAATGATTTCCTATATAATTGTATTTTATTTGTAATTTTTAGATATTAAATAATTTAATTTATTTATGACACAATGATGATGCAGTAATTATCTTATTAATGAAATATTGACATAATTGATGTTATAAACACCAAAATAAATGTAATTTGATACTTTTTATGAATTACACTAATTTTATAGGTTACTATGATATATTAGTATTGATTTAATAAACTTGGTGAGAACATATAATTCTATTATGACTTTCACAAAAATCATATATCAAATAGTGTCAAAATTGACACAAAATAGTTTTTAAATCAAATATTATATTATTAATTGTTATTTTATTCCTAAAAATCTAAGGTTCGGCAAAATGACTTAGATAAGGATATATATATTAATAATAAACAATTTGGGGTTCGTTTGGCAGGTTATAGTAAGTGTATTAACCCTATAGTGTAAGAAAACAAAAAGACACGGTAAAAGTTAAATTATTTAACTTAAAGTTAAATCTAATTGATAAGGTTAAAATAATACCCTAAACTTGTCTAAATCCTATTTGTTGATAGGATTTCGACCCATCCCCACTTTATCTTCGAAATAAGACCCTTTAGCACCATTATAAACCGATTTTGACTTTAATATAAAATAATATTTTGAGATATTCCTAAGGTGCCCCTCTCCTCCCTTATAAAAGGGCACCTCCTCCCTCTCTTCCTCACACAACTTTGAGCCTTCAAGCTCGGCCAAACCCTGCCAAAATCACTTCTCCACTTCCCTAGAATAATCCTAGAGGTCCTGGTCTTCTTCAAAGACCAATCTTAGTTCCCTAAGTGTAGGATTCAATGAGGCGTTTCAAAGAAGAGGTAATATCCATTACCGATCTTTTCAATTTCTTTCTTCTTCAACTTCTTCTTCTTTAGTTGTTTCATGACAAAGTAATAACATCAGTATTACTTACATACTGATATGTTATTATAAATATGAAACAACCCTAATTCACCTTCTATCCATCCTACGGAAAAATGAAATCAACGCGCATGCGTACGTACAGAATACCGTCTCCACGCCGTGGTGTAATCTATTTTCCGCCACCACCTTAATTGGATGGGTATAATGGTGTAATGAGTAACTATATATGATTATTATAATGTTATATTGATACTGAAATGGTATACATACACTTCAACACAATTCCACGACCACGGGAACGATATCATCGCTCGTGCGTACGTACAGACTACCGTCTCCACGACGCGATGAGATTCATTCTAAATGATTAACCATTAATGAATGATTATAAAGTATATATAATAATTACTAATGAAATATATGACCTAATAATGATACTGGAATTATTTATATTTATATGTATGTCATCTACTTAATTACATTCAATTCAATAAGTAAACGAAAACAACGTTCATGCGTACGTACGGACTACCATCTCCATGAACGGTGTATTTCTTTCCATTTATCGATCCATTATATATATGTATATTCTGAATATATATTATATATAAATCATGTTTTATATTATATAATTACGTAATAATGATCTAAGTAATCATATGAATAATTACATGTTAAAACATGAACGACAAATGAGACTATTTTACCCAAAACGCTACTTTAACATGAATTTACAAAAGAATGGGTAATATAAAGCCATAAGTGAACCGTATATGATATAATAACAATGAATATGATTCTGTAATAAGTCAATGACATTATTTAAATCATTATACAGGAGGTTCGGACACTTACAAAGAAAAATGGACCTAAGGTAAGGGAAATATCACAATCTCATTTTTATCCGAGATTGTTTATACTTTAGTATTTACTTGGGTGTATTTTATCATCCACATCCATGTTTCCTCAATATGTCATATTATTTCCATTCACCTACAATTTTTTAAATCCTATTTTACCTTTTGGTGAGTTTTAGTAAATGATATGAAAGGAATCTTTTGTCGTTTTTCGTACGATGTACTTTTTGACTTTTCCGACAAAAATACGAAGAATGTTTTTTTTAACTTATACGACATGAATGGATTTTTTAAAAAAAAATTTCCAAGAATCTTCCTTTACAAGTTTTCAAGTTTATTTTTCATCAACTTCTTTTAGTTATAATTTTATGACATGTTAAGAAATGAAAAGTGTTTTTAAAGAAGAAAGGATATTTTTTCAAGAATGGAGTTCAAGTGTTTTATCAAATTTATTTTCCATCTAAGATAATAAAGGGTTCTGTTTTATCCCTATTATTACATTTATTTGATTATGTTTTGAGGAAATTATTTTTATGAAGTCATTTACCTTATATGATTTGTTTTATGATGTCATGATGTTTCAAGAATCCCATTTTTGTTACATGTGTTATGCGATGATGTATGATTTATGATTATGTGGAACACATAAGAAAGGATTCATTATAAGATGGGTGGGACCTATATCTCCCTCCAATGCATTGGGTAAAGATTTTATATCTCATGAGATAGACATGGATGTAATGGTAGGTTATACCGGTTCAGTGAAACAGGACTGAAACAAGGGTGACTCGGTTCAGAAACGGACTTTGTCCACTAAGATAGTCTTGGCAATGAGTCTTGAATAACAAGAAATGATTCTCTATGATTATGTGTGTATGCCACAAAGTTTCATGTTTTAAGTTATGATTATTGTGATTACATTTTACTGTCATGATTTATCCCATGTTATGAAATTATGATCTCTTTTGCAGGTTAAGATTTCCAAAAGTTATGTGCTTGTGTATACGATGTGATTGATATTTCTTTTGTTTACCCTTACTGAGCATTTGAGCTCACACTTTTTTGTTTTCTTTTCCCCAGGATATAAAGAAAGGTTTTAGGTATTTAAAAAAAAGGGAAGATCTTTATGGGAGATGTTGAAGATCTTTCACCAGGATTAGAAGATTATATTCCGAGTTTCCAAAGACACTAAACTATTACGATCCTTGTGTGTGTGTTTTTGTTATGTACTAAGTATTCCGCAAATGTAATGTAATGTCAATGTACGATAAGCTTCGGGTCTCTACAGTTGGTATCAGAGGAAAGGTTTAGTCAACCTTTGGAAACTAGGATGCGAGAACTTTAGTGAGATCCCTAGAGATATTTCTAAGGTATGTCTAGGGATGTCCCTAAGGTTAAGTATATGTATAGGTTATAGTACTAGAATTATGCTAACGATCATAGAATTAAACCTAAGATGTTAGATATTGAAGGTACTCCCCATTTATTATGTTGTTTTCCCTAGCATGATTTTTTCCTCTCACACTATTCTTTTTCGGTTTTAGACGATGGCTGGAACCCGAAGGAACCGTGTTGATCAATGCAATGGACAATGCAATGATTTCCCTCCTGAACAAACAAATGTTATGGGAGATGGAGTGAAAAATCTTATTTCTATACTTACACAAGCTATGAATCATTCTGGACTTCCAAATGAGCAGAGAAGGGAACAATATTCTATTGAGTCCTTCATGAGGCAAGGTCCACCTTCTTTCAGTGGGTCTTCTGATCCACTTGTTGCTGAACAATGGATCAGTACCACTGAAAAGATATTTTCAGTTCTTCAATGTTTTGAGCATGATAAAGTCATCTTAGCAGTATATCGTTTGGAAGGTGAAGGTGATCAATGGTGGAATCTTATCAAGAATACGAGGCAAAGAGATGAAATTGAGTCCATGGAATGGGACGAGTTCAAGAACTTGTTTTTCAGTAAGTACTTCCCTCGTATTCTTCGAACAAAGATGGAAAAGGAGTTTCTTGAGCTGAAGCAGAAGGATGATGAATCTGTTGGTATATACGAAGCAAATTTTACAAGACTTGCAAGGTATGCATCTGGCATTATCATCCAACTTGAAAGTAAAGTTGATCGATTTTTCAGTGGCTTAAAACCAAGTCTTCGAAGGGCATTAGCTATAAGATACTTTAGTAGCTATGAATAAATTGTGTGTTGTGCTATCAAGGTAGAAATGGAAGTTGGTGTGACATATCCATCTCATGGTTTTGACAAGAAACGAAAGATGGAGTTCAAGGAGAAATCTCAGAATAATGGTGAAAAGAAGATGAATGTTTCCTTATACAAAAAGTGTGGAAAGAAGCATGGTGGAGATTGTCTTAAAGGGACTAGAAAATGTTTTAAGTGTGGAAAAGAAGGTCATCGAGCAGCTGAGTGTCAAAGTAATGGAAAAAGGGATTCTAATGATGTGAATAAAGCAAACACTGCAGAGAACGCACCACCAACACTTCAATGCTTCAAGTGCAAGGAAATGAGGCATTATGCTAATAAATGCCCTAATCCAAGGGTTAGTGATGATCGACATGAGCAACCGCTTAAGGCAAAGGACAAAGGGAAGTCACATGCGATCACCATTGGCGATGTTAAATATGATAACGATGTGGTGGAATGATTAAGTGTTTAGGTAATGGGATTCCAAAATAATGTTGTATCATAAAGTATTGGAATATTTATGTATTGGTCTAATGTGGTATTCAAAGTGATTGAGATATTTTTGGAAATAAGATGATATGCGCATAATGAAGGGAAAACATGAAAATGAAATGTTTAACAGTATTCATGAGCTCATGATTGATATAAGGACTAAGTGATATCATTGTTTGAGTATATAGAATTTTGAGGATTTTGGTATGTGGAAAGTGTTAAATTTTAACTGCATTCATGTTTTCACTAAGGATAAATGGGTATTCAAGAGAATACGTGATTAAGGCCTTTGAATGTTTGGAATGTGACAAACAAGACATATCTTATGATATATTAGGATCAACGACAGTATTAAATCTATGGTAATCGTTTTCACTATATTATGAGAGTGGACTGCAGTATTATGGATAAGCCTAAAGATTAGAATGGATTATGTTGGACCTAAGTTAGTATTGGTTAAGGATAGAAGATTTTCTATATTATTTATGGGATGTAATAGTAATGTAGTTTTAGAAAAATGACAACCTGTATGACGGGCGACAGCCCATCGCGTCGGACAAGGCTGTGGGAATCGAACCCACAACTGAAGTGCGACTGGCCTTTATCTCCTACCACTGGCCTACAGGAAGTCCCTGTTTGGTAGAAACTAGTATTATTATATTAAGAAGTATGATATATGAAGTATAAGTCCATTTTAGGAACCATATATGATTAATCTCACTATAGAATGACTTATGTATATTTAATAACTTTTCCTAACCTTTTGTTTGAGACAGATGGAATGACCCATCATTCTATCACATGATCTGCTAACACTTCACGAATAACAAATTCAACTTCATTTATTTAAGAGATGAAGTGGAAATTGTTCAAGGCACGAACAACAATGAGATTGTACCAAAATAAAGTAAGTATTTATTCTAATTCTTCAACTTTAGGGAAACGATCTTGAAAACCAAAAATGTTGTCCTAGTGCTCTTATATCCGATTAATCAGATGGTACCTTAGATCATCACAAATTTATGGCTTTGTGATTGCTAGATTTTACATATCCATGTTCTCTACCACTCTCCATCAGAACATGATGGTTAGATTTCTCTTCCATATCCATATTTTCACCTATGTGGAAACCCAGTGATTAGTGTATTTGGGTAACCGTTACGTTTCATAATTTTTTTTTTTAAAATTGGTTTTGGTATTTCTTTTTATGATGTGGGTTTTGATTAAAGAAACTTTCGAATAATAAACCATTTATAACCCCGATGAATTTCGTGGGCGAAATTCATTTTAAGGGGGGTAGAATATAACACCCCGAGATTTTATGAAAAATATTCTTTTTAATTTCATTAATGTCTTGTGTTGTATGTTACACCAAAAGGAGCTTGCACAACACACATCCTTGACTTTCCTTGCACGCAATCACGACCTTCCTCGATAGCATATGTAGTACACAATACCGAGTTTCACTAAACAACGATATGCTATTAAAATATTATTATAACTAGCCGTTATGAATAGTAATAACCACCTTTTAAAATTTTAGAAATTGTATCTCTCAAAATGGACTTCATTTTTGGATTCGGAGTATCTAATTTAGCCTAAGGTGAAATTTTGGTACTTTTCGGATAACTTTCATATTCTGATGAATAGTGAAAATTACTAAATTTTAATTAAAAACAACTTTTTTAATCGAAATAATTAATAGTGATAAATTATTAATTTGAGTGGTTTTAAAGTGTATTTGGAATATATTTTTACAATTTAATACAATGTTGGTCATTGGATGTAATTTCACATTAAAACCTGTTATAAACAAGTGTCAATCTTTTGATATTTATTATCTCTTAAAAACACGCTATTTGTTGTGACAGCAGAAATTAATTATAAAATTAATTAATGCAACTTATATGTTGGGAATTTTGTAAAATAGAAATCATTTTTGAATTCGGAATATCAATTATAGCTTAGGGTGAAATTTTGGCATTTTTCTGAAAAACTTCAATTTTTGATGAATAGTGAAACCACTAAGTGGTAGGTTAAAAACTGAATTTTGCATAAAACATAATTTTACCGCTTCTGTGAATGAAATTTTGAAAATCCGACAGACACGGTTGATATCAGTAAGTAAAATGTGGTTCAATGAGATAAAAATAATTTTTTGGTGAATAGTAACTTTTTACTTTTTTTACCGCGGTTAATAGTAAATAGGGTAACTAAGGGTAAATATGATATTACTATTACCCTAAGACATGTCCTAATTCTATTGGATAAGTTTAATTCGACCAAAAACAACCTTATGAGTATAATATGACCATTTAGGTCCACTTGGATTAGATTATGACATTTAATATTATTTTATTTAATGAATAGTTAAAATAGTTAAAATCAAAGTTTAATAAGTAAATCATTTTTAATATGGGGTTATACATAAGATAAATTCGACTATAAATATTCATTAGGAAGATAAAAAGATTTACTATATAATGGTATTTTATTTTTAATTTTTAGACATTAAATAATTTAATTTATTTATGACACAATGATGATGCAGTAATTATCTTATTAATGAAATATTGACATAATTGATGTTATAAACACCACAATAAATGTAATTTGATACTTTTTATGAATTACACTAATTTTCTAGGTTACTATGATATATTAGTATTGATTTAATCAACTTGGATCGAACATATAATTCTGTTATGACTTTCACAAAAATCATATATCAAATAGTGTCAAAATTGACACAAAATAGTTTTTAAATCAAATATTATATTATTAATTTTTATTTTATTCCTAAAAATCTAAGGTTCAGCCAAATGACTTAGATAAGGATATATATATTAATAATAAACAATTTGGGGTTCGTTTGGAATGTTATAGTAACTGTATTAACCCTATAGTGTAAGAAAACAAAAAGACACGGTAAAAGTTAAATTATTTAACTTAAAGTTAAATCTAATTGATAAGGTTAAAATAATACCCTAAACTTGTCTAAATCCTATTGGATGATAGGATTTCGACCCATCCCCACTTTAGCTTCGAAATAAGACCCTTTAGCACCATTATTAACCGATTTTGACTTTAATATAAAATAATATTTTGAGATATTCCTAAGGTGCCCCTCTCCTCCCTTATAAAAGGCACCTCCTCCCTCTCTTCCTCACACAACTTTGAGCCTTCAAGCTCGGCCAACCCCTGCCAAAATCCCTTCTCCACTTCCCTAGAATAATCCTAGAGGTCCTGGTCTTCTTCAAAGAACAATCTTAGTTCCCTAAGTGGAGGATTCAAAGAGGCGTTTCAAAGAAGAGGTAATATCCATTACCAATCTTTTCAATTTCTTTCTTCTTCAACTTCTTATTCTTTAGTTGTTTCATGAAAAAGTAATAACATCATTATTACTTACATACTGATATGTTATTATAAATATGAAACAACCCTAATTCACCTTCTATCCATCCTACGGAAAAATGAAATCACCGCGCGTGCGTACGTACGGAATACCGTCTCCTCGCCGTGGTGTAATCTATTTTTCGCCACCACCTTAATTGGATGGGTATAATGGTGTAATGAGTAACTATATATGATTATTATAAAGTGATATTGATACTGAAATGGTATACATACACTTCAACACAATTCCACGACTATGGGAACGATATCATCGCTCGTGCGTACGTACGGACTACCGTCTCCACGACGCGATGAGATTCATTCTCAATGATTAACCATTCATGAATGATTATAAAGTATATATAATAAGTACTAATGAAATATATGACCTAATAATGATACTGGAATTATTTATATTTATATGTATGTCATCTACTTAATTCCATTCAATTCAATAGGGAAACGAAAACAGCGTTCATGCGTACGTACGGACTACCGTCTCCATGAACGGTGTATTTCTTTACATTTATAGATCCATTATATATATGTATAATCTGAATATATATTATATATAAATCATGTTTTATATTATATAATTAAGTAATAATGATCTATGTAATCATATGAATAATTATAAGTTAAAACATGAACGACAAATGAGACGATTTTACCCAAAATGCTACTTTAACTTGAATTTACAAAAGAATGGGTAATATAAAGCCATAAGTGAACCGTATATGATATAATAACAATGAATATGATTCTGTAATAAGTCAATGACATTATTTAAATCATTATATAGGAGGTTAGGACACTTACGAAGCAAAACAGACCTAAGGTAAGGGAAATATCACAATCTCATTTTTATCCAAGATTGTTTATACTTTAGTATTTACGTTGGTGTATTTTATCATTCACATACATGTTTCCTCAATATGTCATATTATTTCCATTCACCTACAATTGTTTAAATCCTATTTTACCTTTTGGTGAGTTTAAGTAAAAGATATGAAAGGAATCTTTTGTCGTTTTTCGTACGAGGTACTTTTTGACTTTTCCGACAAAAGTACGAAGAATGGTTTTTTTAACTTATACGACATGAATGGATTTTTTTTAAAAAAATTCCAAGAATCTTCATTTACAAGTTTTCAAGTTTATTTTTCATCAACTTCTTTTAGTTATAATTTTATGACATGGTAATAAATGAAAAGTGTTTTTAAAGAAGAAAGGATATTTTCCTCAAGAATGGAGTTCAAGTGTTTTATCAAATTTATTTTCCATCTAAGATAATAAAGGGTTCTGTTTTATCCCTATTATTACATTGATTTGATTATGTTTTGAGGAAATTATTTTTATGAAGTCATTTACCTTATATGATTTGTTTTATAATGTCATGATGTTTCAAGAATCCCATTTTTGTTACATGTGTTATGCGATGATGTATGATTTATGATTATGTGGCACACATAAGAAACGATTCATTATAAGATGGGCAGGAACTATATCTCCCTTCAATTAATTGGGTAAAGATTTTATATCTCATGAGATAGACATGGCTGGAATGGTAGGTTATACCGGTTCAGTGAAATAGGACTGAAACGAGGGTGACTCAGTTCAGAAAGGGACTTTGTCCACTAAGATAGTCTTGGCAATGAGTCTTGACTAACAAGAAATGATTCTCTATGATTATGTGTGTATGCCACAAAGTTTCATGTTTTAAGTTATTATTATTGTGATTACATTTCACTATCATGATTTATCCCATGTTATGAAATTATGATTTCTTTTGCAGGTTAAGATTTCCAAAAGTTATGTGCTTGTGTATACGATGTGATTGATATTTCTTTTGTTTACCCTTACTGAGCATTTGAGCTCACCCTTTTATGTTTTCTTTTCCCCAGGATATAAAGAAAGGTTTTAGGTATTTAAAAAAAGGGAAGATCTTTATGGGAGATGTTGAAGATCTTTCACCAGGATTAGAAGATTATATTCCGAGTTTCCAAAGACACTAAACTATTACGATCCTTGTGTGTGTGTTTTAGTTATGTACTAAGTATTCCACAAATGTAATGTAATGTCAATGTACGATAAGCTTCGGGTCTCTACACTTATCAATTACCCCCACAATTGAATTCATTATTTTCCACAAGGATGGGATCTCAACATACTACAAAGGATATTTACTCTACCATGCATTAAATTCAATTTCAATAAAATCAATTGATAAAATGGAGAAGTAATTGTCTGAGAATCACAATGGAAAATTTTTCAACACCTAGTATTTCAATGAAATAAGCCAACCAAATAATTTAATTTTCCTATTTTAAAATATCCAAGTTTATTTATTCATCCATAATCATTTTTCAATTCATTATCAGTATGTATTCCACTTTCAATTTGACTATATTGAATTTTTCTACTCATAAGTGTGTGAATGAATTTAGAATTCATCATATACTTCAACAACATGTATCTTACCATAGGCCTGTAAGCCATCTAATATCTCCACTGCATAAAGATAGATATAATAGTTAATCATGAGGCCTTCACCATTAAGGATCAAATGACTCTGAGGCATTAGGGTGGGTAGGTAAATTATGTAATAATTAAAGCTCAAAAAGGAGGTTTAATACTAAATCATTTTTTATGATAATAAAAAATAGCTCAATAAAGATCTCCCTACATAGTTGTCATTTCCCTCTTTCCCCAAAAATCTCAAAGTGGGATCATGATATATGTAAGTACAATGATAGAATCAATATCTATTGCTCTTTTATTTTCTATATTTTTTTCTTTTTTTGGATGTTATGTTTAGTAAAAATCTATCATCCATCACCTAAACACATATGATAAAAATATTTTTGATCTGGAAATGATGATTTTTTATCCTCCCAAAAACCCAATTTTTTCATTTTTTCCCTTTTTTCTTTTCATTTTTTTTAAAAAGAGAGGTGAATAGTGAATTGTAATGAAAAATGTCATGGCCTCTCACCATATCATAATGAAAAATCCCACAAAAAAATATCCTCCATAAATTACATCCTGATAAACCCAAAAATATTCCTCCACCACACTTATTCATTTAAATATCAGGAAAAAAATTTAGAGGAAGGTGTTAATGTATAAGACAGTCTTGTAACATTTCTCATTTTCTAAAAAGGTTGTTCATGGCTTCTACAAGACTAAAAATGGATTAATGCAAGGTAAGTATCAGGATAAGGGATAAAAAAATAATTCCTAAATCATATTAAAATTGATTTTGTGTAGTCATAGCTTTGATAACATGAAAATAAAGTTCTAGAAGAAAACATGCCCATGTTTCTCAAGAAATACTATATAAATCATAGAAAATACTATCTTAGTGGATGTCTCGGGAATGGGAAGAAAGTTTGGGACAATCACTCATGACAATTTAGACAGACAATTAAATCAATCAATGAAAACATCCAAAATTCAAAGCTTGGATAAATCTTAGAAAAATCTCATTTAAAATGATCTAAATTCTCCTTAAATCATGATTTTTCAAATCCTAATCCAAATTCTTATCTCTACTAATTATTTTCCCCATTTTTCTTATTCGAATTTATTGAAAAATAAATTTAAACATGTGGAAAGATAAATATCCTAAGCATTTTGTGTCTCCTAGTTCAGTTGATTAAAGAATGAATCTAGTGTCGGCATGCAATTAGAAATTAAAGCTCTAAAGAATTAAAATATGGTGAATACAATTGAAAATATAGAATTGAAAATATTACTCCCCTTTCAAATTGAAGCTTCAAACTTGGGTTATACAGGTTCTGTTTGAACCCTTTCACGACGTGTAAATTCCCTTCACAACATGTCATTCCTCTGTAGCTTCTTCTACTACTGATTACCTATTCCTTCTACCTACCTTGATTGTCTTGAAAAAATAAAAATACACAAGTGAAATCATAGGCCATAACAATTAAATTAAAAATATTTATAGAATATTAATTTATCCAAAAAACAAAAAAATCATAATTAAAAATACTTAAAAATCCATGTTGCCTCCCAGAAGCACTTTTTTTATCGTCGTTGGCTCTACCTTACCTCCCTCATCTCCAAGTGGTTTATGGTAGGAAATAGGTTACCTGATCTGGATCTAAAATATGTCAAAACCTTGATTCCTCAGTGTATATGGGTCCTCTCCATTTATCTGAAAAGAACTTCCCTCTTCCATTTTTCAAAACTTTCTCAATTTCCATGGGTCCAATCCAGTGGTTCTTGGACCTTCTAGAAATATAAAATGGAAGTTCACTAATTTCCAAAACTTCTTATTCTTCTATGAATTATTCTTCAATTAATGTTCCTCCATAATCGTCATCTTTTTCTAGCAATTTCATATCTTTCTTCAGCTTGTTCATACTTTCTTATTCACTTTATATAGTAGCTACTTCATCTATTCTTCCATAAACAACATCATCATTTAATTTTATCAGATTATCATCTCAAAATTCACCAACAATTTCATCTAATTTCTACATCACCCTGTGAAAATTGAACTTCACCTCTGATCCTCCAACTCCCAAATGCATCTCTCCATTTTGAACATCAATAACTTCCCTTCCTGTAGCTAGGATTAGTCTTCCTAATATTATTAGAAACTTTTCTTCATCCATTTCCATCACCATAAAATCCACTGAAAAATAGTACTTGTATACTTTGATGATAAAATATTAAAGTAGTCTTTGAGGAAGTCTCACTTTTGTATCAGCTAGTTGTAGTATAAATCAAGTTGGATACATCTCCTTCAATCCCAGGCTCTTGAATGTTACATATGACATGATATTTACACTTTCACCTAAATCACATAAATCACTACCAAAATCATTATTACCAATAGTAATCATAATGAAAAAATATCAAGATCTCTCTACTTCTTTGGTAGGTTACTTGACACCACTACTGTACTTTCTCTTGCCAGTGGAATAGTGGATAATTCTTAAAGATTCTTATTTTTCATCACTAGATACATAATGAACATTGCATAGATATTAATTTTTGTGATTACCTCAAAAATGGTATGTTAATGTGTATCTTTTTCAACATCTCTAAAAAAATTGTGTTCTCTCATCATTTTTCACCTGTTTGGCCCGATATGGAAATAGTGGTGGTGGTTGGTACTCTAGTGGTGCTTCCTCTTCCTTATATTCCTCAAATTATATATTATTTTCATTACTTATTTAAACCAGTTCTATATTATTTCCTGAAAATTCTATGTCACTCCCTCATGTCTTATTTTAACTTCTAAATAATATGGCTTTCACATCTACACAAGGATGTTCAGGACATCTTGGAAGCTCTCTACTTTTTTATTTCTCTAAATTTCTCTGTGATTTGACCTAATTGAAATTCCAAATTACTCATTGGGTCTTATTGGTTTTGTGGGTCATTTCTCAATTATCTGATTTTATTTCATTGATCCCTTGAATAGACCGTCAATATTTTAAGTGAATCTCCCTTTGTGGTTATAAAATTTGCAAGGCTATCCTCCAGTGAATAGACATGACTATCTAGTGTTGTCCCTTAGTGTTGATCTTGAATACCTTATTACTTGGATGAAATATTTGGCCTTGTTTTTGATGTTTTGGTTGTTGTGGTTTTTGTTTCCTCCATCTATGTGTATAATTTTGATGATTATAATCATGTTTATTAACATCAATATTGTTCATACCTTGGGGGTTTTTATTTTCCATCATCACGTCCATATTTTTTCTCATATACTCCATTTGAGAGGCCATCCATATATTTTCCACCATATATACTCCTTATGATCATACTTCTTTAGTATTTCATCGAAAATTATTTATGGAAGTCTCATATAACAACTGATAGCTTTACTCTGGTGATTTTATCATCAAAAAACCTTATACAGTAGTATCTACTATCGAACAATTTTCATGTGTTAAACCTTTGGACAATGTATGAATTAATAACCACATTTCGATTCCATGATGAGGAAATCGCATTATTAAACATTTAAATCTCTCCCATGAACTATATAATGACTCCTCATTTTATTGATCAAAATTTAAAAAACATACATGTAGATCCATTGACTTTGAGGGCAGTAAAAACCTTGTTAAAAACATTATTACCAGATCCTCCTAAGTGGTGATCGAATACGGAGGAAAACTTTGGATTCACACCTATGATTTTTCCTTCAATGAAAATCTTAAGAGATGTATCCTTAAAAATAATTTGTGAAATTCTGAAATTATAATGTATCACAATTCTCTAAGAAACTTTTGAAGTGCATGTTTGGGTCTTCATGAGTTAGTTTGGTGAATTGAAGTGAATATGTGATCATCTGGATGACAAAAGGCTTGATCTTGAAGTGTTGAGTTGCATTGGGGGTACTAGAATTCTTGGATGGACTCCCATGTTCTAGGTTCCTTTGTAGTTGATCGGCGCTTTCCACTAGATTTATTCTTAGGACCAATGGTCCTCCTCTATGGCCTAGGTTATGGTCATCGCCATCAAATTTTCATCAGCCTACCATGTTGTTTTGTTCTTGGTGGGTATCTTTATGTTCTTTCCTTTACTTACATAAAGTCTTCCCTGGCTCTGGTTGAAATGCAAGATCATAGATTTTTTATTTCCCTCGAGTGAAGTAGTCATGAAATAGATTGTTTTCTAAAATAATGGAATGACAATACCATGTATAAAATAATTAACTAAAAATAAAAACAATTATCAAATTTCTTAATTAACATAAACATAGCGACAATTGTCCCTAGCAATGACACAAAAACAATTATATCCCATAGGGCATCGTTAATTCCGATGGGGATAAAAAAAATTAATTAATTATTAAAAATCTAAAAAACTACTAAAAATATAGTACTTTCTATGTTTGAGTGTCGAACCCACAGGGACGGATCGAATGATCTAAATTAATTAAGGAAACTGAAATTGAAATTGTTTGGTTGGTTTGTAAAGAAAGAAATACAGGAGAAAATAATGGGTTGAAATCAAGATAGGAGGCATACTAGGTTCAGTTATTTTTAGGTTAATGTGTGATGTATTTGATTGTAAATTGATTTATTCATATTTGGGGTTGAAATTGGGTTAGTAGGGATCCTTGGTCTTTGTATCCTGCCCTAATCCTATTATTCCACCTTTGGAATGTTCATCTACTTGGTTCAATCACAGTAATAGGAAACCCAAACCTTTATTTAAACATAACCAAACAATATTTAATAATGGGCACACAAAAAATAAATTAATCAATTGATTCAATTAAAATAATATTCCTCATAATGCAAGAAATGGTCATGAAATTACAGAAATAGAATAAATTGGAATTGATAGAATGAGGTTCAACAATCCAAAAACTAGAATAATAGATAGAAATAATCCCAAGCAACACACCCCCTATAATCACATCACCCAACACAAATATCAATACTATATCTTGTAATCATGATAATAAATAGAAAAATGGGTACCCTAAGAAGAAAGGAGGTGAAGAACAGTGGAAAATTCAGGCTCTGGGTCGTCACTCTTTCATCTAGCGGTTGTCCTTTGTTGTGGATTGGCCTCTTCTGGTCTCAGAGTGTCTTGGAAGGTCAAATGAGGGGATACTTTTATAGGAAAACACGTCAATACATTGTTCCATGTCATATTTATTTTTATTATCCCTAACAGTTACACGACGTGTAAAGGAGTTTCACATTGTTTAATCCCCCAAATTTTAGCTGTTGCGAATATCAGCAAGATCTTCTCTAAAATCTTATCTCAAAAAATGTCACATCATGTAATGGTCTTTCATAGCATGTAATGACTTCACAACTTGTCCTTCATAGAAAATTTCTTTTGAAAAAATCATGACATGTAATTGGATTACATGACATGTAATCATTTTACATCAGTTTCCAACTCCACTTCTTTCTCAAAAAAAATTCTTTCACGACACAAGCTCATAAAATCACACCTTCTCATTCATTTTTCATAAATATATTGTTTCCAACCAAAAATAATAAAAAAAGTAAAATAATTACCAATTTGGAAAGATTATTCATTTAAATACATAAATCATTACTTAATACACTGTAAAACATATTCATAAAATACACTTATCACTAAGATATAAAATAAAAAACTAACCATCTCATATCGGATCACCAATATCAGTATCTCAAATTATAGAACATCTTGAAATACTTGGGTTGAATGGCTCAACTGGACTAATTCCCACCCTCCATCAACATCAACTTCAAAGCCAAGGTAACGATAAGCCTCATTCAGAATAGAATTGAACTATCCCCAGACCAATACTAATCACTCGATTTTTCTCTATAACTTAGCATGTTGTTGATATAGTGGAAATCCAAATACACTACATAAACAAGAGGAATATAATCATATAAAGAAGTTATAGCTCATAAAAAATCAAATATCACTTTATTTTCTTCCTATTTTACATCCAAATGAAACTTATTAGGAAATCCCATTAGGAACTATTCATCATTTCATTATCTCAATACATATACTATTAATTTCTTTCTTAAGGCATCGGCCGACACATTCCCCGTTTTGGGTATATATGTTATATCAAAAGAAAAGTCTATGGACACTCAACCTAGTGTTTCTACCAAATATTCAAGTCCCTCTTGGTGAAAATATACTTCGTACTCTTATGGTGTGAAAACACTATAAACCACTCATCGAAAAGATTGTAGAACCATGACCTTAAGTCATTTATCAAAGATTTTAATTCAAGGTTATGAAAGGGATAATTATTCCCATGAGGGAATAACGAGTGATAGCCATATTCCACTACATTATCATGTTGTATTAGCAAACACCCCCATCCTAAACCCAAATCATCACAATACATGACATTAACTTGACCCAACTCTGAGAAAATTATTATTTGAGTTGAATTCAACCTTAGTTTCATCTCCTCAAAATAAATTTGATACTTAATGGTCCATTTTAACTTGTACCCATTTCATTTCAAAGATTTTAAGGATGAAGGAAACATGGAAACGTCAAAAATATAGTGCCTATAATATCCATCTTAACCTAGGAATCTCCTAATCTCAAACAAATTCTAGAGATACTCCCAATACATCACTTCTTGGATCTTATATAAATTAATCAATACATCCTTTTCAAATATCACTTGACCTAATAATATTACCTCTTATATCCAAAACATTTATTTAGTTATCTTGGAATATAGTAAAATATCTCTAAAGGTTTCTAGGGAAACGGTTTAACAGACCTTGTATTCCTCCCTCAACTTGTATTACACCAGGATATCATCCATAAACAATGAAATGAAGAAATATAGATAAAAATGGAATATATGTTTTATCAAACCAATGAAAACTAAAAGAGAATTGGTAAGTATAAATGGAATAGTGAAATACTTATAATTCCCATACAATCTCATTAAAGCAGTCTTAATAGAATTTTTTTCCTAAACCATCTACTAATGGTACTACAATCTTAGATAAATCATTAAAAATCATCAGGATCCATTAAGTTTTTCGAAGAGATCATCAATTCTAGGAATTAGGTATTTATTCTTGATGGTAACCAGGTCGATCTTCTAGTAATCGATTTAAATTTATTGACATCCATCAACCTTCTTTTTCAAATAGGACTACGGACACCCATGGTGACACACTCGGATGAATAAATATCTTTCCTTCGAGATCCTATAACAATGATTTAAACTCCCTTATCTCTATATGAGTCATTTATTAAAAGGGGAAATATATGGGGCTCATTTTGAGAAGTGTGTTTATAGATAATTCTACCTCTTGGTCGGGTAGAAAACCAAAAATGTCAACCAAAAAGATCTCAGGATACCTATCTACCACCACTAGAAGTTAACCAACTGAACCCTGATCAACCATATTGATAAGAATCCTTGAAAAATGACATTATATTGATCCAAAATATAGTACAATTGTTTTTTCCTCCCAGACCTGGGGTCCCACTCACTCTAAATAACCTGAGTGTTCCCATCATGAGATAATAACTAAACTTTATGATGATAGAAATTGGTTTTTTTTTGAAATTGACCATCCATTACAATTTAATAATGAAAATTAGAACATATAGATAATGGAATAAGAAATACCAAAAAATATCAACAATTAGAAATAACAATCTAGTAGTCTTGGAACTTAATATCCAAATCCTTTTACTTTCCTAATAGAGTGGAAATATTTGTTACAAACATGATCAAATCTGGTCACGTCCCCAATCGCTCAATAAATTTGAATGAATTAAATGAATAAGATTCACTTGTGTAATATAATTCCAATTATGTGGAAGAATCAATGAGAATTATACCCCTAAATAGTAATTGGCCAGGCCTTTTACTCCTCTATATTATGATCATCCATAAAAAAATCACCCAGATCCACGATCACCTTGAGTCTTCTTAGATGAACGATAGTATAATTTCACCTAAGGGTGAGAACCCACTCCCTATAATGCATCTGAAAATACTTGATCACTTGGTATGAGAAGAACCCACCCTACTTCCCTGAGGATGGAATATATAGTAACATTGCAGATTCTGTAGGCATCCACACTGATGGAAAGTATTCAAAGCCTCCTAGAAGACTTGTTTGGTGTGTCATAGACTTCTACACTGATAACATACCATTGGATTCCATATTAAATATTCCCTAGAAGAAAACCTAGGATGCTTTACACTACCACTAATACCCTGTTGAGTCTCTATGTGCTTCCTCTTTTGACTTAAGGAATATCTCAAACTACCCTCCCCCCCATTGCAGTTTGGGTACCAATCATACTCGTCAAACATGATATATTTTCCTTGTCCGTTACCACCTTATCCAGCAAATATTTATAGTTTGATATAAAAATAAGTATGATCCTTGGATATATCTCTATTTTTAAACCCATTTCAAAATGATCCTTCAATTAATTGTCCATGAGAAGCTCAATTTAAAGATGAACCAACTTGAAAACTTGAGTAGAGTACTCCATTACTGGAGGCCCTTTTAATTGGGCATCATAAAATCCAAATATTTACCCACTATTAAGGTCTCAGAAAAAAATGATAGTTAAACATCTACTTGAACTTACTCGAAGAAATATCTTAATACTCACTAACCAAAATGATCAAATACTACCACCTCCAACAAATCCCTTCTAGAATATAGCTAGATAACACAACCTTATATTTCTTAGTAATTTGGAGAAATTTGACAATGTATTCAATATTTTATAGTCCTTATTATTGTTTCTGAGGCTCTCTATCACCTTAGAATGATGGTGGATTCTACTTCATAAATTCCTAGTCATGATCCATCTTCTATGATATATTATTCTCACCACCTTTCCTAAGATAATGAATTGTTCAAATAACTTATTCAACATGGTGAGATTTGATGGATGGATTAGCCTATGGTGTATTTTACATGCCTTCCTCCATCCGGGTCTGAAAATTCCTTCTTGGAGGATTTTTTATAAAATATAAGACGAAAACCATAGTGAATATAAAATGTAAATTCAAATGTCTCCAATTTATTCAAAAAACTCATTAAATTACTCTTAAATATGTAATATCATCAATATTGATAATTTTAAATACCAAAAGGGTGAAAAAATTAAAAAATTATTCATTTTACCACTATTTATGGTTTTTTGTATTATTTTACAAATCATGTTACAACCATGAAAAATATAACTTAAAGGTTTGCAGACTCGGTTTCATGGGTTTTGTACGGTTTCTATTAATGATTCACCTATATTTTTTACCCTTATTTCACCCAAAAAATCAAAATTATTTTTAAAGACACATGGTTTCTTCAAAAAAAATTAAATAGTTATAAACATCAAATATCACTAAAAAACAAGAAATTAAGCTCATATCCAAGACACAAATCCCAAACATAAATGATAATTCTTGGTTCTACATAATGAAAATCTTGTCAGGCACTCCCCCACACCTACCTCTAAAGCTCTGATGATCCCATTTCCATACTATCTTTCATCCCCAAATAACAAGAGGTATTTGATTCCAATTAGTGATGAAATATCTCAGTTCAACATAACCTATCACTCAAGCCTACTTTTTATAATTACTGAAGTGTATTTATGATCGCCATGGGTTGGTGACAACCACCATAGTATCAATATACCACCATTACTATCAATTTCACTATAAATATTCAAATAAATATCTTAAAAATTCCTCCCGTAAATTTAACAAGACACATATTTATGTTTTACATCCATGTAATCAATTAAATAGTTTCGTAATACATAATAAAACACGGTATAAACAGTATAAATAATGAACTATAACTCATAAACTTCATATCATTGACATAAATAAACGATTACCAACATCATATACAAAAATAGAAAAATAAATCAATAATGAAGAGGCTAATACCATATAACCCAAAATCACTGAGGATCCCAAAAAACGATCCACATAATCCCTATATCCTTATATTAATTAGTCACCACCATGAACATACTAGAGAGAAGTGATGATCATCAGTAGAATCCACCATACTACATGGAAATATTCCTTTTAACTATATCCTACATAACCAAGTTTTCATATACACAATAGAATATAAAGTGTGTGCGGAAAATTCCTAAAGGATACCACCATGAATCTTTATAAAACATTCTATAATAAAAAACTTTGATTCTATTTTGAAA
Organism: Viscum album; assembly: GCA_963277665.1. Taxonomy (NCBI): domain Eukaryota; kingdom Viridiplantae; phylum Streptophyta; class Magnoliopsida; order Santalales; family Viscaceae; genus Viscum; species Viscum album. Next base: position 593,440,556 of record OY728134.1, on the reverse strand, counting down.
ACTCATTTTAAATCACAATTACATTTTGAAAACATATCCATAATCTATTTGGTTTTATAAAAAAACTTTTAACATTTATAATCACAAGATAATAAAATATGATGAATGGGGTAAATAAACCATAATCACCTAATTATAAACAAAATAAGTGTGATAATAATAAACAAGCAAGAAATCAAGTATAAGATGAGAAACATGGAAATAAATATAGCCTATAGGTTCTAAAGGTAACTAGGACTAGCTCATGGAACACCGGTAGGCATATGTGATCCTAAACAAGTAACATAAATGGGTCCCCTTATGGAATCACTGGAAATTCCCCCTAATTAGTTTCCACTTAAATTTAGGGTAGCACCCATCTGGTCATCCTCCCACCTAAGGTCTCCCATGTGAAAAAACAATCAATACTCATACTAAACCATTGTTCAACACAAATAACAATATCACATAATAAATAATATAGTTTGAATCCGCATTTTATTTCAAAAACCTCTTTTAAAACTCATTTAGTAATAAGAAATCCCTTTAAAACATTTTAACAAACACTTTTAATGGATAAAACTAATTTTCGATGGAAGACCAAGGGAAACCACCATTTATACCAACACATTACAAAATAGAAATGAAACCTCACACATTATCCAAAAATAATTAATTTTAAACACAATCAATAAAACCAAATGAATTATTTGGAATATTGGGTGTTCCAAAGCAAAATTAAATCTATATAGAGACACATGCTATAAACATAATGGAATCTTGTCACCTTTACTTGAAACCACTTGGAATATAATAACGGGATTTTAAATATCCTAAAAACTACGAAAAATAATATAAATCCAACCATAAACCCTAGGCTTGATCCTCCATGTCCTTTAGGGTTAGGGTTATATGAAGAAATAGGAAGAACAAGGAAGGAAATGGAGGGATATGGAGGAAATAAAGGGAAAATGGAAGTTCGTCAAGAGAATCCACTAAATTCATGAGGGAATCACTAATAAATAAAAGATAAGTGGTTTTGTGGATATAATAGTCACCTACGTCATATGAGGGGGAGAAATTATGGTATAATAAGTTAGAATTTGACAAGGGAACAATATTAATTTCACATTTTAAGTGACCTAGGAAGACCACGTGGCTTTCCAAGAGAGTCCTTATATTTGGAAAAACTATGAGGCAGCCATGAAAATTGGGTCTAGTCTCCCCAAACCCCCTCTCTCATGGTTAGGAACACAGTTACTATTAACCCTATATTAATCATGAACATTGACCTGTTTCCCCAAATATCTACATTTCCAACCCCTGAATCCCAAAAACTTAAAAGTAAAATAAATGAAAATAAAAAATCAAAATAACACATACCAGTGACCTAGTGAGTGTCACATCCTCTTTATCCAATACACACATTTTTTCTAAAGAAATTTCTTCTAAATGGATCTTTCAGTTATCTCCCATGTTCCAAAACAATATAGGTAATGTAAAGACTTGAACCCATGCTTTTGGGTTTATCTCATTTAATGATGTGTATTTTTTTATGAAACTAAACCAATACACAATATTTATTATATACAAGGAAATTTTAATGGTGTGTGTTTTGAAGCATTAGATACTTTTCTTACAGCTTAACATAATTGTATAAAATAAAATGAAATAAATTTAAAACATAGGGTGATAATTAATTTTCCCAGAAAGGGGTTTTTAAAATCTTTGATAAATACTTTTAAAATCGTCTTTAGAAAATAATTTTGATAATACATTTAGAAATACCTTTTGAAAAAATTATTAAAGTTATTTATGCCTTAAAAATATTACTTCACTTTTGAAAATACATACGCTAAAAAATTTCTTTAAACATACTCTGATGTTTTTCTAAAAACCATAAACAATCTTATGAAAAAAACATTTAGGACACTAGAAACGTTGAAGGTTGTCTTGGCCCTACCCACTTGCTGAGGGATGGTTTCACTCCCCAATTCCCAACAATATTTACAATGTTAAAGTGTGAGAACTTATAAAATAATTTAATCTTGATTTACTTATATATATACTTCCACTGAAGTTTTTATTTTAAAAACTTGGAAACATATTTAATTAATTTATGTGTGTGTGTGTGTCTATACATATATATACTTTTACAGGAGCACTTCTGATAGATTTGGATCTACCAAATCTCATTATTAATTTTCTTTTCATGATATCTTAATTAAAATTAATTGGCATCCATATATTACATTTATAAATGTAACAAAACATTCTTTTGAATTTAATTCCTACAAATGAATAATTATTTCAAAACACATACATGTACATGATTAATAAAAATAGTGCATGAATGCATAATATTTCATGAGGTAAAATAAAGGTCGTATCTTATATTTTAAATTACATCAATTATTTTACATGAACTTTGCACACATGACATGATAGTTTTAATTATTTAAAACTTAATATAAATAATAAAATGATAATAACATTTAGTAATTTCAAATCCCTTATAGAATTAGAAATTGTATGGAAAAAAAGCAAGGATTTGTTATTATTTTATATCATACATTAATAGAATATAAATTCTTTTATAAAATTAATAAATAATTTCCTTTAAAAGTAATAATGATCCAAATAATACTAAAACTTATCAATATAACTAAATATGAAATCATAATTTCAAAATAAAATATTTTGATATTAATATCATACACACATATTTTTTAAAAATAAATATATCTCATATGATAATAAAATAAATAGTATCCTTAAAATAAAATTTGAAAGAATAAAATTAAACAATCACTTACAAATAAATTTTGGATATAAAACTAATAATTATCAAGTCTTTGATGGAAAATAATTATAAACTCTCATACATGATTTTATAAAATTTGGAAGAATGAAATAAAGATAAAAATATGCTTATATAAATTGTAAAATAGAAATAACCCTTACCTTAAACTCATGCCACATGCTTCCTATAGTTGAAATAAGGAATGTGCAGACATTTTAAAAATACCCACTATCATCAGACCCTTATCCCTCACTAGAACTCACTTTTCCAGAACACCTAAGGTAACCACCCTTTATAAAGAATCATCATAAAATTATAAATTTATATTGAACGTATTTATTGTATATATTTATTTCCAAATGTAAACAACAAATTGATATTTTTGATTATCATGCAATACTTCATGAGCTAGTTGATATATATTTAAATTATATATGTCGAATATGAGTTTGAAAGAAAAAAAGATAGCTACACATATTTATTTTATATTGGTTTTAATCAGTTAAATATTTCTTCCTCATGAATATTTGTTGAATCTAGATAAAGGTTAGCTAAAAATATTTACACTACCAATGATTTGTATTTAATAACTGAAACAGAAATAGTTGTTGTGGGGAAGGAGAAAATGGAGAAGGATAAATTAAAATTGGATGCAGGTTATTATCCACTGAATGAGTCTAATATTAGTTGTTAATATATATAATATTTAGGTTTTTTATTATTCATAAACACCATTTTAGTGCATTTGACAATTTGAACATCATTTCACATTATGATAGTATGTTTTTAAAATTCACTATTACATGGTACATATTTGAACACTATATAAAATACACAATGATCATGATTTTATTTTCATATTTAATTTTCATGTTTCTCATTACATTGGGAACAATACATAATTTTGGAGTACTTGAAGATTCATATTTTATGACCACCAAAGTGGTCCTTGAACTAAAAACATTCTAGGTAAAGTAAACTAGACAGTAGCCTAATAAAACTACTGTAGAGGCCAGGATTCAAGTCCAAAAATTCTGAAAGTTGAACTGAAGATATAGAAAATCAAGGGGAACATTTAATCCAACAATGAAAAGAAGAAATTCAGATGTTTTTATAGAGTTATAGGCGTCTTAGTTTGAAGATAAAATTTTGTGCTAGATTCTACGGTCCAGAAAAACATTCCACCATTTTGATCATATTTCACAAACGAAAATTCAATTTGGGCTTAAATTTTACATTATGTTAGGAGACATATGGGGATCCATTTTATTCTTCTATGGACCACTCAAAATTGTCTATATAAAAGGTCATTTTGGCGCCTATGTACAGATTTTACATGCTGGAATTCACTTTGGGTCAATGATGAAGAAGTCCAATCTCCCTTACTTTCCACCACACTAGGACTACCATACTCATGTGGGATTATTTATATTGTTGGAACATCAACCCATGACTCTTGTAATGCCTATTTAAAATAGTTATAGAGAAGGAGTTGATCATCATGGATCTTTTTTTTCATTATTATGTTATCATGATGATTTGTCTTTGTAACATTATTCTTTCTCATATACATTGTTCGAACCACGTTGACTGGATGAAAATTAAATTTTTTATTATTTAAAAACTATTGAGGAAAAAGTGAGAAACCATACATGAAATCACGACTTAAGACAATCAAAGAATCCTGGTACAAATTTTTAAGGAAAAACAACACCAAACCTACATATAAGAGCCCCTACCCAGGATCCTTACCAATAAGATCAGCCTCCTTCTACTTCTTTCTACTGAATAACTATCTTTTTCATGAGTACATGGGCTTGGAACTGATGGCAAATCCATACCCTATCAAACATCCTATTCTAGTGCGACGACCGGATGAAAACCAACTGCTATAAACCCCATATGGAGCTAAACCATGTAAGACATATGTAGTGACCCTGAAACCTCAAACCAGATGGTCACAAAGAACATTCAAAAAACTTAATGCATTCAACCAACAACTCCACCATTTCATATCATTCAACACAATTATCGAAAACACCAAATCAGACCTATGATTAGTTAATTTTCATATCCTCAATTATTGTTCATAGAACATCCATTATATCCTTTATAGAACCATTAATTCACCTCCTATTCCTTCATTAACACAAACTCAGTATAAAAAAACAGCAAAAAATCATCCAACACCCAAAGATCCAAAAATTTGAAAATTTAGAAACCAACATCATAGAAGAGACCTGCTTCACCGAACCAGTCCTTTATTCTCTTATGCCATCAGCAACTTAACAGTGCAATAATTACCCTCGACCAGAACAACCAGAAACTGTGAAAATCATTGGAGACGATGAACCATCACATGACCCAAACCAACATCAATAATATATGAAGATTAAGAAAAACAAACCAACATCGAAATGATAACCTCCCAAGTGTCTTCAGAAGAAGACCGCACCGAAATCCAGAGTCGTAGATCCTATCACCGCCTTCAAACCCGCACATAGAGAGAAAATCCTCCCAACACACATACATCTGAAACAAAACACAACAGCAACCTCATGACGCAGAATCTAGAGCTTGATCTCTAAACCAACACTACACCGCCATGAAACCCTAGCCAATTTGAAGGTAGGTTAGGAAGAAGGTAGAAAACAGTGGGGTATGCCGAGAGTGACAAGCCCACATGACGCCACCACTAGAGGGTGATTCACACCGCGAACATGCTAAAAAAATCACTAAGGAAATATCAACATCCTATTCGTAACAGTGGAGAGGAAGGCAGCATGGGGTAAAATCGATCGTCATTATTCCCCATACGGGCTCATCGAATCTCCTCCATGGCGCTTGTTCGAATCATCATAGTTTTTAATAAAAGTTATTCTTCTTATTCTCTTAATTTTTTCTTCTTCATATTACGATGATACTATTTCCTCAAGGTGTGAACATATTCACACCAAAAATTGTGATATTCTTCACACAATGGTGAAGTGATCATTATTTTGTGGTTTTTACTTCTTCAATTTCACCCTTATGAGTATACTTCATGCTTCCATTGAGAACATGTCATCAATAGAGGGCTAACACTTTTATGGGTTGATCCAAGGGAGTAGAAAGGGGTTGTATTGGATGTTATTTCTCACTCTCTAAATGTTTATTAATTTATTTTATTTGAGTTTCTTTTATTCAATGATTTTCTCTCTTTCTCTTCCTTATTGAATTTATTCGCCCCATTTTTCTGTGGTAATAAGATCCTTTACCTTGGAGTGCTTTTCAAAATGATCTTACAAGTGTATAAGGGATTATCATGTTCTTTTGAAGGTGTTTAACCAGTAAGTAATGAGGTTAGTTTTAATACATTGAATTAATCCTTCTTGAGTTAATAAAATTGAAATCATTAAAAAAAGAATTCATCCAATCCACCTCGAGAAATAACCTAGGATCAACTCGTTTTCTCATAATTTAAATTCACAAATATCTATTATTGTTATTTTAAAACCATCTAATATCAACACAAGTTGTCCACTTCATATCCAAAAAACAATCCATAGAATGTATGTTTTTTTAGGTTACTTATTTGGTCTCTGAGGATTCGACAACCCAAGATAAACTACAAGTAACCGTTTAACCCTAAAATCATAGGTAAATTTGGGTAAGACAAAATTTTGGTCTCGCTAGGGACACATGTAATTCATCTCAACAATCGTTCTATTCTCCCCCATTTCTCTTTTCTCACCTAAAATTCTTTTATTTTTCCCTTTTCTTTTGTTTTTCACTTTTCTTGGCACATGTCCACCTATACCTATGACCAATCAAGCTGACTTGTTTGGGTGGATAGTCCAGGTGTTGGGGATTCAATCACTCCTAGGGGTCTCTTACCATTAGAAAAAAATTATAATACTCTGAATTCAAAAATTTATCCAATTTTAATGGAGGTTATTCAAATAAATCAGCCCATAAACCCGGGTGGGAAGAAAAATGGAAATCCAAATGAGGTAGCCCCAAACTTGGGGAATGCAGTTGATCAAACCATGAATGACTACCTCACACATACCTGGACCAATGCACAGTCTTTCATTAGGAATTTTTCTCTAGTATAATCCCACTATGTATTCGAACCTCATGTACTAAACCACCTCCCAACCTTCCATAGGATGATGTCAGAAATTCCATACCTTCATGTCAAAGAGTTCAACGACATTGTTAAAACCATGTGCCCACCACATCAACTTGAGTCAGCTAAGATGAGGCTCTTTAATATATTACTTAAGGATCAAGGAAGTAATTGGTTAAAAAATATAAGACCTACATTAATCCACTCCTGGGACCAATTTCAAAGATAATTCTACAAAAAATACCTCCCCCATCACAAAACAATTGCACTTGAAAACAACATCCGAAACTTTTTTGAAAAGAAGGGGATTCATTTTATGAAACACGGGAAAATCTCAAAGACACACTCAACATGGTACCTCACCATTGATTCTCAATCCCATAACATGTTCTAATTTTATATGATGGTTTGGGTCTGTGAAACAAACAATTCATTAACATGACGTGTAATGGAACCTTCAAAAACAAAGCCCCAAATGATATTTACGAGTATCTAGAAGGACTGGCCAAACAAAACCAAACATTGGGAACATCACCTTACTATGAGAATCCACCCAAATATGGTGTAATTCACACACTTAGGGAGGATGAAATCCTTATGGTGAAACTTGATGCACTCACTAGGAAGGTTGAGGAGATCGATCTTAGGAAGGTCCATGAAATTCAAACTGTTGGCCCTATTTGCACAATTTGTGAAAATATGACCACAAGACCGAAAAATACCCAACCATCCCTTATATTAAATATGTTATTTTAGTAGGAACACCAATGGAGGCCAATGCTATGAACATTAAAAAGCAACAATACCAAAATACTTTCAATTTAAGGTACAATGACCATACAGGATTATGATGGAAAGATAACCAACAACCCAACCAACAACCTTGTCATCCAAAAGGACCAAACCCCTACCCTCCAAAAAAAATTCAAAACCATAACCAGATAAAACCACAAGTATTCCAATACCGACACCCTTATATACAATACCAACAACCCATCCAACAGCCCATGAAACAACCAATCCAACAATCAAAGTATCCTCCTGAGATAAACCATCCAGTACAAGCCCCTACCTAATTTGTCCCTCTTAAAATCCATGATCTGTTGTGTAAATAATAGAGAAAATGAACTTAGAATTATCATCTCGTAAACATTAACTACAAACCATTAAAACTGGGAAGGAACCCATGCCAACTTAGGTAGTATCATCCTCAACATTAAGGGGACAATCTAGTTACACACAAACCTCTCATGAACAACCCAAAGAAGTGACTATTTTAAGAAGTGGGAAATCCATTGAGAAACCCAAAAAATCCATTCCAGAACCATTAAAAGCTTCAAAAACGCATGAAAATGATGAATAACCACCTACATATTCTGAAAAAACCCAATGATAATGTGAAGGAACTACAACCACACCAAAAAATCAAACAACCCTCTCCCTTACCTCAACACATGAGAGAAAAATCTAAAATAAAACTGAATGAAAATTTGAGGGAAATATTCTATTAGTTTAATTTGAACATTCCACTTATCGATGTAATCCAAACCATTATTGCTTAATCAAAGTACCTTAAGGACTTGTGCACTTTTAAAAGGAAATTTTCACATAAAAACTAATTCCTTTTGGATGCTAATGTGTGTACCACCTTTGAAGGGACCATTCCACCAAAGTTGAAAGATCCAGGATGTCCATACATCAATGTTGAGTTAGGAGAGAACAAATTTTTCAAAGACATTTGTGATCTAGGAGCTAGTGTGAACCTCATTACTTATGCCAGGTATTGTTAGTTAGGTCTCTATGAACTCCAACCCACATCTGTCACTCTTCAACTTGTTGATCATATTTTTCGAGTTCCTAAGGGGATCTTAAAGGATGTTCTGGTGAAAGTTCAAAATTTCATTTACCCTACTGACTTTATTTTCCTTGAAAATCACCCAATATTAGATCCTAGGGAGAAAACCCCCATAATACTTGGTTGTCCTTTTTTAGTAACAATCAACTTAGTTATCTGAGTTAGGAATGGGAACATGACAATAACCTTCAGAAAGAAGAGTCTTGATTTGAACATCTATAATGAAAACTCTCAAATTGGGGATGATGAAGAGATCCATGAGGTAAATTGGATTGGTAGTGAATTAGAGAAACATAATGGAATTATTAAAGGATGTTTAAGTCAATAAGATATTAATTTATTTTGTTCACATGAGCGAAATTTGTCTCCTTATCTTGAATATCTTTCAGAAATCTCATTTGTGGATTTTATCAAATCACTAGTGAATGATACCATTGGTGAAATAAATAACATTGAGTCCATACCCATTCATGACACTGATCTGACTAATTTAGTGGATGAAAATTAATTTCACAAGGAGCCAATTCTATTAAGAAATATGAACAAACAAACCAATTTAAATACAAATTACCATCCTTCCTTAGAAGGTGATAACCAATCAGATCTCAAATTTAAGGTCCTACCTTCATCAATCAAGTATGAATTCTTAGGGGATAATTGATTATTTCTTGTTTTCATTTCTTCCTATCTTGAATCCAATCAAGATATGATGCTTCTGGATTTCCTAATAAAGCATAAGAAAATAGTTGGATGGACCCTTATTCAGGCGATTAGACCACTCATTGGAACTCATAGGATTATTATTTAATCTAAATCTAAACCATGTTGATAACCTCAATGGATACTCAATCCAAATCTTATGAATGTGGTAAGGAAAGAACTTATTAAGTTGTTAGAAGCAGGTATCATCTACCCCATTACATGGAGTGAGTGGGTAAGCCCTATTCAAGTTATCCCAAAGAAATTTGGAATCACAGTGATCATCAATGAGGATGGTGGCCTTCTCCCCACAAGGGTCAGCAGTGGATGGAAAGTATTCATTGACTATAGGAACTTCAACTCTTGTACCAAGAAATATCATTTACCCTTTCCCTTTATTGATCAAGTCATTGAGCGAGTAGCAGGTAATCAATTATACTACTTCCTAGATGGATTCTCAGGGTATAATCAAATCAAGGTCTCCTTAGAGGATTGAGGGAAAAAAACCTTCACTTGTCCATTTGGAAATTTTTCCTTCAAGCACATGCCCTTTGGGTTATTTAATTCCTTGGTACCTTACAATGGTTCATGATGGGAATATTCTTAAAAATGGTGGGGATTGTTTAGAGGACTTCAGGGATGACTTCTCCATCTTTGGGGACACTTTTGAGGGATTCCTTCTCAATGTTAAAAGGTTTTTGTCAAGATGTGAGGATAAGAATCTCATCCTAAATTGGGAAAAATGTCATTTCATGGTAAATGAGGGACTAGTTCTAGGACATATGGTCTCTGGTAGAGGTATTGAAGTTGATGAAGCTAAGTTTGAGATCATTACTCACCTTACCTCCCCTAAAACTATCATGGAAGTGAGGTCCTTATTAGGACATGATGGTCTCTATAGAAGGTTAATTAGGACTTTCAGCTCTATTTCTCGACCACTTTGTGCTCTATTGGTGAAATATGATCCATTTTTATGGACACAAAGTTGTGGGGAATCATTATCTATACTCAAGTCAGCTCTTATCTCTCCACCTATCATGAAATATCCAAATTGGAAACTTCCTTTTGAGCTCATGTGTGATGCGAGTGACTTTGTTGTAGGATCAGTCATAGGACAATAGTGTGAGAAATCTCCTTGTGTCATTTCTTATGAAAGAAAATCCTTAAATGATACACAAATCAACTACTCCACCATTGAGAAAGAGTTGTTTATTTTTTTCTTTTCCTTGGAGAAATTAAGGTCCTATCTCTTAGGATCACCCATCACTGTATTCACTAACCATTTATCCCTTAAATACCTTTTCCAAAACCCAGATGTGAAGGCTAGATTAACTAGGTGGGTCATTATTCTTCAAGAGTTTGATTTAATAATTAATGATAAAAAGGGTGTTGAAAATGTTTTAGCTGATCACCTCTCAAGGATGTAATTCAAAGACAACTCACATCACCATTCTATGTCTGATTCATTTCCTGATGAGCACCTCTATTCTGTGAGTGATTTACCAAGGTATGCTGACATAGAAAACCATTTGGTGATGGGTGACATTCCAAAATACCTAGGGACCCAAGCTAAGAGGAAATTCCTTTCTGATGTCTAACACTATGTGTTTTATGATCCTTGACTCTTCAAGTTCTATCCTGATAAAATCATTAAGAGATGTGTTCCCGAGACTAAGAAAGAGTCCATTATAAAATTTTGTCATGGAGAGGCATGTGGAAGAAACTTTTACATAAATAAAACCACTAAAAAGGTCCTCCAAAGTGGTTTATACTGGCCTAACCTCACTAATGGTTCCTTCCAATTCTAAAAAATTTGTCATCAATGTCAAAAATTAGGATCCATTACCAAAAGGAATCAAATTCCCCTCACTCCTATTCTGGTTGATGAAATCTTTGATTGTTGGGGAATTGATTTCATGGTACCCCTACCAAACTCTAAGGGATACCTATACATCCTCTTAGCTATTGATTATGTCTCGAAATGGGTTAAGGCCATTCCCACCAAGTCAAATGTCCATCATGTTGTGATCTGATTTCTGAAAGAGCATACATTTTTTCGATTTGGAATTCCTAGGGATATAATCAGTGATAGAGGAACCCATTTATGAGACCACCCATTATCTTCACTCATATATAAGTGTGTTATTTCTCATAAAGCTTCCACTATGTACTATCCTCAAACCAATCATCATGTTGAGTTAGAGAATAAAGAGATTAAGCAAATTCTTGAAAAACTGCCAATCCCTCTAGGAAATATTGGTCAGAGAAACTCTTGGATACCCTTTGGGAATATCGTACAGAATTCAAAACCTTCCTAGGAATGTCACCGTATAGGTTGTTTTATGGAAAATCATGCCATTTACCTATTGAAATTGAGCATAAGGCCTTTTGGGAAATTAAAAAAATAAACTTTTGCATTTCTTTTTCCGAATAAAAGAGGAAATGAGATCTTAATGAACTTGAGGAACATAGGATGGAGGCTTATAAAAATTCAAGGATAAATAAAGCTAGAGTTAAAGCCTATAAATCTAGAAATCTCAAAGTCAAAAACTTTGAACCAAGAAAATGTGTGCTCCTGTATAGTTCAAAACTTCATTTACACATAGTAAAGTTGAGGTCCATATGGTCATGTCCATACATAGTGTATAAGGTGTACCCCCATGGGGCTGTCGAAATTCAAGATCCCACCAATGGTAAAACCTTTAATGTTAATGGTCATAGGGTCAAACAATTCATTAAACCATTCCAAAAACATGAAGTTGATGAAGACTTGTGTGAGCCAACCATAGATAAGGAAAATAATTAAACAATTAGGGGCCTAAGTTGAGATAGTGACATTAAACAAAATCATTGCACTGGTGGAAACCCACAGTTTTCAAGTTTCCAAACTTTGTAAATCATTTTTTTTCTCAAATAGAATTAATTAATTAATTTGATATTTAAAAAAATTACTTAATCAATCAACTATGAATATGATAGTACCTTAGACTGTTGACTTGTTCTTCTATTATATGTATGGATTGGTATGAAAGGGGAGTGTCGTATTCATCTATGTCACATGGTATGATCACTGAGTAATACCCTATCCAGAAATTTAAAAACAAGGCAATGTATCATCAGTTTATTTTATTTTTATGTGTTTGTAGGTTACAAAATACAAAAAAAAATTAAACAAAATAAAATGACACATTGTAGGTCATGGGGTAAACCCCGTCACAACCAGCGAACCCTTAGGGACCCAAACTCATGACTGAAGGGAGACAGGGGCACATGATTTCCACTGACCTATGGATTTTAGTGCTTCCTTATTCTATAATTTTTTTTATATACTTATATTTTACTTTTGTTATTATTATATAAATATATATATATATATATTGTTTTTTTTGTTTTTTTTCTATGTTTCACTATGGAACTCTGCTAGTGACATGTATATTAAAGGATTAAATTGGAGCTAAATAAACATCAACTTCAACCACCAGGTGACTTCATTAAATGATTCTAATTTTCAATGTACTATTTGAACTCATCTCCTATAACCCCTTTTAATTTTTGTTTTCTCTAAACATAGGGGATAGTGTAATTATAAGTTGGGTGTGAAAAGAAAGAAAAAAAACTTTTGTGTGTATAAAAAATGTGTGGAATGAAAACTTTATTTAACCTTGAAAATGATAATACACATTACACACATTGAAATTTAATATCTAATAATTTAGTATGCCTAGATTTTTATTTTAATCCATGTATAATTTCATGATCATAGATTTTGGAAAGTGTGGCTGTCTAATGTGATATTTCATCGTTTATATTATCATCTAAATAAAAAAATCCCAATGCATGTCTTTTGGATAGTGGGGTATTATTTTGAGTTCATGGCATCCCCCAAATAAATATCATAGGTTTTGTGATCATTTTAGTTTTAATATGGGTATTCAGTAAAAAAATCAAAAATAAAATTCAAAAAAACAATAAATTTGCTTGTAGAGTAACAAAATTACCTAATGCATGGCTTTCAGAACATGGGGATCATGAATCCAAATTTTTATAGACTAGAGTTAGTACTTTTATCTCTATTTGTGGTAATTTGACTTTATTTTTGACTAATTTAACTCTAGATGATGCCTGAGCATGTGGGATTCACTTGGTGCCCTAAGGTCTTTGATCTTGGGAGTCATCGACAAAGTCTCACTACATGGGTTGACTCTATTGAGTGCAATTTCAATTACCATGGAAAATTTTAATATATATATATATATAAATAATTTAATACTCATCTTAATATTGAAATTTTATCCCACCAAGCGCTTCCATCATTTCCCCTTGGAATAAATATGAACCCCCATGTCTATTGTGATACACAACACATCATCATGCTTAATTGATATTGGATGAAATATGGAGTTGAATTTGACCAAATTAATGGGATTGGGATTGGTATATGTGAATGAAAATATCTTCTATTAAATTATTTTTATGGGTTTCATGATTTTTTTGTATAAGGGTTTTTCATGATCATTTTGTATTAAAATGTTTTTGGAAAAGGGAATTTGAATTTCATAATTTTGAAATATATTTTGCACGGGACTAGGAAATATTAATTTGGGGTGTGATTATCCATTTAATGAGTCTAATATTCATTTTTAATATATATAATATTAATGGGATTCATTATTAATAAACACCATTTTAGTTCATTTTAAACTTTGAACATCATTTCACATTATGATTGTAAGTCCTTAAAATGCACTATTACATGGTAAAACATTGAACACCATATAAAATTCCAATGATATTGATTTCATTTTTAGATTTAATTTTAAGGTTTATAATTACATTGGGAACAAATCATAATTTTGGAGTACTGGAGGATTCACATTGGAATACCTCCAAAGTGGGCCTTGAACAAACAACATTTTGGGAGAAGTGAACTAGACATCAGCCCAATAAAACTACTGTAGAGGAAAATATACAAGCCCAATAATTTTGGAAATTGATCTTAATATAGAGTAAATAAAAGGAAACATTCCGTTCAACAGTGATAAGAGTTACTTCAGATTTTTTAATGGATTTATAGGTGGACCAAGTTGAAGATAAAATTGTGGGCCAGATTCTGTGGCCTAGATAAACATTCTACCATTTCAATCATATCTCGCAAACTAAAATTTCATTTGGTCTGAAATTATACAAGAGGTTAGAATACATTGTGGTATCCATTTTATTATGAAATGGACTCCTAAAATTCATCCATATATAAGGTCATTTCTACGCCTCTGTTTAGTGGATTCAAGCTGGATGCCACTTCGGGTCCTGGATGAAGAAGTCCACTCTCCCTTACATTCCACCACCCTAGGCCTACCATACTCAAGTGTGATGCTTTTTAATGTTGATAATTCAACCCATGACTCTTGAAATACCTATTTAATATAGTGGTGTTGAAGTATTTGATCATCTTGGAGGTTTGTTTTCATTGTAATGTTATTATGCCGATTTGTCTTTGTAACATTCTTCTTTCTCATATAAGTTGTTCAAATCGACTTATTTATTAATAAAAGTTATTATTATTCACTTATATTTTTATTATTCATATCATGTTGATTATTTTTCCTCCAGGGGTGAACTTATTCACACGAAACCATGTGATATCCGTTCTACAATAGTGGAGTCATAGTTATTTTGTTGTTTTTACATCTTCAATTTCGCCCTTATGAGTCTATTTACCACTTCTGTTGAGAACATGTCATGAATGGAGGGATAAATATTTTATGGGTTGATTCAATGGAGTATCAAGGGGATTGATTACATTTTATTTATCACTCTATAATTTTTTTTGATTTCTTTTTTTTTGAGTTTCTTTTATTCAATTATTTTCTCTCTTCTTTTTCCTTATTGAAATTATTATCCCCACTTTTATGTTCTAATAAGATCCTTTACCTTGTAGTGATCATGAAAATGATCCTACAAGTGTAAAGATGATTATAATGTGTTTGTGAAGGTTTTTATTCTGTATGTGATCAGTTTTATTTGAATTCATTGAATGAATCTTTCTCTAGTTAATGAAATTGAAATTGTTAAAAAAAGGAATTCATCCAATACACCCCGAGCAATAACCTAGGATAAACTCATTTTCTCATACTTTGAATTCACATAGATATCTTATTGATATGTTAAAATCACCTAAAATCAACCCAAGTTGGCCACTTCATATCCAAAAAAAATCCATAGAATGTACCTGTTTTTAGGTTACTTCTTAGGTCTCTGAGGATTTGATAACCCAACCTAAACTACAAGCGACCACTTAACCCTAAAATATTGGGTAAATTTGGGAGATTCCAACAAGAAAATTGATACAGTTTCAAAAAATTCTACAATTTGGAAGGATCTTATTCATGAAAATTCAATTACAAAATTGCTAAACAGCAAAGAGTCAACTAATAAGAAAAAAATAATTTTTATCCAAATCCATTATCATGTTCGGAATTCACATAAAATATACTAAAAAAATAAAAAAAACTATCAATAGGGAAAATCCAATTATGATTGAGGAAGATAAGGAAACATATTTCTTGGATTATGCACAAGGTTATCCTTGAAATATGGTATAATAAAATTTGACACTTATAAAGAAAAACAGAAACCTACCTCAAAAAGATCAAAGGCTAAGAACATATAACCTTGCTCGGGACCCTCAAAACTGGATTCAAAAGTTTAATTCAGAAACCGTAATAGTGAAAGAACCACCCTAAAAATACTCGAACCACCCTCACTAGTGACCATGAATTTGCTCGATTCTATGCTCAGCCTTCCAAATCAAAACCCTTCCAAGTTAGGTTCCTCTTCAATCGGCTTCTCCCGATAGTCGAGATCTCTCCAAGCCACGCTCGGCTCACCTGTTCCTGAAGAAAAATCTCCAGTACCCCTTGAATCTCTAATCATTCAAACCCTCCCCCATTTCAAGCCCTCTTTTAATTTAATTTTTTTATTAACATTATTTATTTAATTTCATTAATAAAATTTAATCCATAAAAAGGTTAGAAAAATTAAAATTAATATTTATAATACTTTTTATTAATAATTTTTCAATCAGTTCATATGTGCATTTTTTTAATATACATATATTTATTTATTTATTTAAATATACAAAAAAATCATAATTCAAAAATAATAATAATAATCATATTAAAATAATTTATATATTAAAAAATTATTTTCATTTTCAAATAAATTGTATTCATTCAAATCATACTTTTTACAAAAGTAATAAATATTTTTATGTTAAAATACCCTTAAAAAAGATACTACATTTATTAAATCGGTTAATAATTTGATCTCAAAGCTTATAGGTTAACAATTTATTTAAAATATTATAACATAATATTTTAAAATTAATGTACAATTGATAAACTAATTTAAGAAATTAACTTGTATAATTTATTATTATAATTTTAAATAATAAAATATTATTTTTATAAAATTACTTAGTTTTATTAAAGATACTTCATAATTTATTTAAATTCATTATTAATCACTTATAAATTTTTTGGATGTTTTTGGTAATAAATATCATCCCTCATGGATAACTCCCACTAATTTGATTTTTTTCATATTATTGACCTATTTAGATCTCTTAGTCTCTCTATAATCTATGAGAATAAAGTAATTTAAATAAATCCCATATCATGGAAATTAGCACCTTTCTTTGGTAGATCTTTAAAACTCCCTTTTTGGATCATCTACTTCCACTACTACAATATTTGGAGATATATTTTATAGAGAAATTTATTCTAAAACTCTTCCTATATCTTCTACAATCCTAGAGATTTATAGTACTTATGACTTTAGAAAAGCCTTCATAACTTAACTCACACCCATTGTAACTTATTCAAAATATGGAGTTTCTAATACTAACATACTTCCTGAATTATTCAAAAAATCTATAACTTTAGGACATTCATTTATTTGAACTTTTGTATCTGATGATACTTTTCAAACATAATCATTATTATATAACTTTTTATCATTCCATTAGATCTCTTAATTGAAGACAACATTGTTATTTCTGACAATCTTCTAAGAATTGTTATACAAGATTCGAAAACCAAACTCTTTATTTCCAGATCCTACAAACTGACATGATCCTAACTTAGATTCAATATTATCCCTTTATTTAGTGTCTACATGGAAATAGGTGAGTTTTTTTTATGGTTTTGATATGGGTGGAGTCAACCTTCCTTATGTACCAACTGAATTCCAGTGCTTCTGGGCCTAATAGAGAAGTGGGACTCCTATTAATCAATTATGCTACACAATTCACCACCTCTACCTAAAATATCATGGGAAATACATTATGAATTCTCATTAAAATTTCCTTCTAAATCCATGTCTAATTTAGCCTATACCAAACTTTTTTATGTTATATATTTACTGATATAGTATTCTCAAACTATATTACCTTCAGCCAATATATGTTTTATAACTCTTCTCTTCTCCAACCCTTATCATTATAAGACCATAGGCACTTAAACTTAAATCTAATCACATTTTTCACCATGGATCTTCATCAGATGAAGTTTCTAAATACCTCATAATTATTCTATAAAAATAACACCCATAATTTTTTGTCACTTAATTGAAAAGGTTATATAGAACAATGACCCTTCATGAGATAAAACTAGATCTAGTCCCCATTTTTCTATATGAACCAACTCTAACTAATAATTATTTAGTACCTTAACTTCCATTATAAATACACCTTCTAGTTATTTAAAAACATACAATCTTATATGCATTATACTCTATGAATCTAATATTTATCATACCTTAGTAGTGAGTACCTTTATCATTTTATCAATTATGTGACCTAGATGGTCATGATATAACTTCATAAAAGTTAATTATCTAGCATTCATTTCACCTTCTAATACTCTTGTGAGGTACAATGTCTCATATTTCACTCTTTTTTGAACAACCATTGAACCACGTTAAATTTTTCATCCTCTATCTATGAATGTTGTAAAGAAACATGCATCATTTAATTATTTAATAGAAATTAAATTCTTTTTAATCTTAATATGTGTCTTATACCCTTTCAAATTTAGTATTATTTTGTTCCTTATATGAATGAATATGTAACCATTTTCTATAATCTTGAGTGCTTTATCATTTCATAATGAACCTTATTATATCTTAAAAAATAATCGTTATTCATACTTCCCATCTTTATTATTGATTGAAAATAATTTCTTATGTCTATAATCCAAGACTCAAGTGAAATAATAGAACTCAATATTAGAGCACTCTTATCTTCTCATACAGGATTCATTGATCCACTTTTGGAATTATATCTTATAAAATTCACTCTCTACTCATTACAATCTTTCTTCATGTGACCTTTCTTCCCTGAATCCACCATATGAGACTATCTTATGTCGATCTACACCTAATTTTGCTTATTTTTCCTTTCCCTCTTCACTAACCTTTTCATGAAAACACATAGTTTATTGGTATTTTTTTCACCATACATGGAATCAAATGAGATTAAAAAAATTACAAAATACACTTGGGGTTATATAATTATTGTTCCACCTATCATATCTTATTATGTACATGAATATATTTTCCACATAAATAAAAGAAATCAAACATAAATTATAAGTATAAGAAAACCAATGAGAAGGAAATGGGTTATATAATTTTGACACAAATAAAAACTAAATGATATATCATAAATATTCCCAATAAAAAAATGGATTAATGCTTTATAGATGTTCATAATTTAATAAATAAGTATAGTTCAGGAATATGGAGTTCAAGTGAAGAAAAGGTCATAAAAATTAGTGGAGAATTAGGGAATGAAATTAATCTCTTAAAATTTGTTTTAAGAAATCAGCAATGAACCTTTAAATTTGGTAAGTCTATAGTATTTTACTTAAAACAATAAATAAACTAGAATATTTTTATGTAAAATAGTTATTATTTTGAGAAATAATGGAATATAAAATAATTTAAAATAGTGACATAAGAAAAGGAATAAGAAAAATAATAGTTCCCTTTAACTAGGTTTACATTAAATAAAATTTTCATAAGGAAGCTTAACTAAATTATATATTTATAACACCTTGAGATTTTATATGAATTATAAATTAAATAAATACTATGTTTAATAGATTTCTTGGCATTCAAACCCAAAATAAATTATACCATGGTGAATATTATTGAGATAAAACATTACAAATAAAGTAAATAAAACCATTTATTACATAACATGGTTGATTAAATCCATTAAAAGTACATAAATTAAAAGGGGATAATAAATATAAATGAATAATTTATTTAAAACTAAGAGATCCCATGGATCATATTCACCCTTGAGAATCACCATTAGAAGAACTAAACCTACAATGAGAAATAAAATCATGAATGTATAAAGCATTATCCAAAATCAGGAATGAGAAGTATAACTTAATAAGAGAAAACGAAATGAATAATTTTATTATGACTATATATAGAAATAAAATGTGACTATTATAAATATGGTCATCATAAATATAGTTGTTGGGAATATTGTTATTAAAGATATGGTCATTTGATATACATGTATCAAATATGTACTTTTATGTTTTATAGTTAATAAAAAATCTAAATAATATATTTATAAATAATAAATTATGAAAAAAATATAACATTTAATTAAACTATTTTTGCATAAAAATGCCTGTATGCGTTAAAATATTATTATTAATGAATGATTTGATAAAATTCAAAGAAATTTTTTAATATCAATATATTGATAAAATTAAATGATTATAATTAAAATAAATAACTTTAGTGGTATTTGGGTTGGGATCATTTGATATTGAAGGGATATTTTTCAAAGAACCATTTTTCTAAAATTGTTGTGTATTTTTATCTTAAAAAATTTAATAACTACTAAATAATTATTTCAATTAAATGGTTCAATAATATTCACAAGGATATAAATTAATGATCAACTTATTGTTATTATAAGGCAAGTAATAAGAATAAATTCAATTTATGCTTAAAAATGTATTTTACTAAAAAAAAATTATATGCTATGAGTTTTTATTTTAAGAAAACATATATAGGTTGGTTAAATGAAGATAAATAATATTTTAAATATGAATAATTGAGTGACACTAATTTAATACTGATAGGAAATTATAAAAAATGTTAATATTTTAAAGATTCATTTTCATCTAAAAAACATTTATTGTATTTTATGTTTCTATTTAAAAGTTAAATTACTAAATTTTAGAACTTAAATTTGAAAAAAATTAATTATTTTTTGGATTAAACATTAAAATATGATCTTAGGATGAATTTTTTCTATTTTTCTAAAAATATTTATTTTTAGGAAAATAGTATAAAATACTGTTTTGAAAAATACCATGAATTTTAAGGTATTAGTAGGATATAAGCATGAATTAATTTATGAAACCTTTTCAATGCCAAATATGTATTTAATAAGTAAAATTATACATTTAAAAAATATAAATTTTAATTTATAAACCTATGTTGGACATTTTTGAACCTAAGCAATATTTTTTCTAAAATAATTTTTATGTGTTATTATTTATTATTTTAGAATTAGTTTTTTCCCATTTTAAAATTTAATATTATAAAATGGTTTTAATATTTTTAATTAGAGTATAAAAATTATGTACTAATGTAAAAAAATATACATAAAAATAAATTATCGAGGATTAAAAACAAGTTACCGTGGTAAAAATAAATTACAGTAAAAATTTAAATTAAATGGAAAAGACCTAAAATATGTAAACATTTATCTCTTATTTGTGTGTATGAGAGTAATATCAACAAATAATCATCCTCTATTAATTATTATCCACTTATGGAGATACTTTCCTTCGAAATTGATATGCCTTTAACATAAATTTATGAGTATTTACAAAAGTGTCGCCTCATGCACTTATAAAAGGATCCCTTTACCACCCCACTTATCCTAACACCAAAATAATTTTAACTAAACTAAATTCTAAAAAATATATATCTAACTCTATCTATCAATTTATATATGTTTTTTTCTCACTAAAAAACCATTATGAGAAGGCTAAAGGAGTTTTCATGTGGAGTGAGATAAAAACTTCTAATTACTCCTTTTTCATTTCCATTCCTTTATTTCTTCTTATACCACATAAAAATAAATTCTAAAAATACTAATATAATTACAAAATTATCATTATTATACTAAATTATTATTATATTAATTTAATAACCATTTTTACCATACTCACATCTACTTTAAAAATGAAAACATTTCTCGTGTTACATACTGACTACCACCCCTATGAATTTCTTATTTCATTTTTCATTAGGTCCATACATAGATACTTATAAAAGATATATTTAATGATTAAATTTTATATTTATTAAATAATAATTATTATACAAATCAAAACCATTTTATACCTTTTTTCCCTCCTATTTTTTTTTGAAAATGAAAATGTTTCCCATGTGTATGTGTGGACTACTGCCTCCACAAACAACATATTTAATTCTTCATCACCATGTAACATGCATGGTTATAAAATATATTTCAAGAATATAAATTATATTTATTAGTAATATATTTCAATAATATTTTTCTTAAAGTATTATACTAAAAAAGTAATCGTCATTATAATGAAATCCTTTGATATCGGTAAATTACCCAAAACAAGCTCATTGGGATCTCATTATCATTAATCATGCTCATAGTTTCCATAAAATGAAAATGGTGATACATAAATCATTAAAAAATTATTTAAATATATTTTTTAATATAGAAATGATGAAATTGGTATCATATAGCGGTGTTTGATGTCTTAATTTCCAAGAATGTGTGTAACAATCGAAATTATCAATATCTGGTGATGAAAATAAACATTAACTAGTTAATGAATGTGTAATGACTGATTAAAATTAAAGATTAGAAAAAGGTAATAGATTTGAATAAGGTTATAAAATTATTTTTCAATATGATTATTTTTGTTATAAAATAGGATAAATCCCTTTAATTTAAGCTAAAGTAAAGGTTAAGATTTTTCTTCCTAATCCCATTTTGAATTCAAGATCGGTGTGAATAAATTTACATTTGGGAAAACTGTATGATATTTATCTCTAAAACAACCTTTATTTTTCTTATATTTTAGTTTTTAAGGATTTTCACATGTTCTAATACCATGTCACTAACCCCTTGGTTCATAATTCAATCGAAGTGATTCCTTTAAGAGGAACTGGCCTTATATATTTTTCAGTCGGGAGCATTTTTCCACCATTTCCATATTCTTTAATTTTTATGGATTTTCTTGTCTCTATTTATATGAATTATTATGGTATTTTTCAATAAAATTTACTGTATTTATAAAATTAATCTTTTTTATCATTTGTTTAATGGTCATTTCCCACCAACTTTGATTTTTTACAAAATTTTAAAGGGGTATTATTTTTAATAATTTTTTATATTGATTCATTTTCTATATATTTTTATTGATTCTATTTATGTAAATACCTATCCATGTTTCCATGTTTTCCCAAATAAATTTATAATTCCTTTTTTTATAAAATATTTTCTCAAAATATATCAAAAATGTGAAGCATATTTATTATTTTTCTTATAAGTAAATTTTAATGCTCTTACAAAGGTGTTTATTATCTATGTCAACACCATTTAATATTTCTCATGATTAAATGTGAATATTATCCAAGGATAACATATGATTTATTAATTTTGATGTCTTATTATTATGTTTTATTTATATTTTCAAGAATTTCAGTTATTTTTCATGGTTTAATAATGTTATATTGAATTATGACTGTGTTCAATTTCTAATGGCACACATATGTATGATTTACCATTATGTGATGGAAAGGCCCTATATAACCCTTTAATGCATTGGATAAAGATTTATATCTCATGATATTATATATTTATGGTAATGGGAGTGAAACTAATCCCCTATGGGACTTTATCCACTATGTGTCTAGGAATATGAGTGAACTGAATTCCCAATGGGACTCTGTCCTATATATTTCCAGGAATAGGAGTGAACCCAATGCCATATGGGAAAATTTCCACTATTTTATGAATGTCTTGGTCATGTTCCTCAATATAGGGAATTATTTTTCTATTTTTATTTATGTCCCACACTTTTATTCCTCATTCTTATTCTATGTTATTTTTTCATAGATCATAGTTATCGATTCATGTTTTCAAACTATTATTACTCATGTTTTATACTATACTAAAAAACTTATTTTTATAAATCATGTTTTATGATACATGATTTATTGGGTATGATTTTTCCATTTTATTATATTGACCTCGATTGTGTTCTTATACCCTTATTCTCATCTTTTTCTCATTTATGATCTTTGATATATGACCCTTACGTTTTCCCTTGTTGTGTATTTTATCTCACTATTTCTTATATTCTATTCTCTAGGTTATTAAGGGGTATTATGTTTTATGTTTAAAAAAGGGTATTTAATGATAATATTATTTATTGGTTATGTTTAAAATATATTAAAATTAGTTGTTTAGGTATCTAATCTAAATAAAATAAACCTTTAGGTTCTGGGGTGTGATTTATTATAAGATTAAATGAATATTAATGTAAAATGGTATGATATATATGAAGGAAATGGTTGGGTTGCCTTATTTAGTATCATAATAGGGTTTAGTTATTATTTTTGATTAGGATTAGAGAAAATTAGTGAAAACTAAGTCATTAGGAATTGATAACATTAGTAAAACCCCCATGTATAATACAAACCCTAAGAAAACATCTTAAAATTTTGATAAAGTATAGATTTTGAGGCTTCCTAGAAATTACATTATTTTTTGGATATAAATAACTAGATGAAATATATTTTATATATTTACCTAGGTTAATAACACTAAAAAGGTTGGTTGAGTATTAAATCAATCTTCACCCAGTCCACAACAAATTTGTTTAACCACACGCCTAGTTTGAATCTCCCAAGGGATATGATTTGGTTGATTCACATACTCTTTATGAACCATTTTAATGGATTTTAATTTTTTTTATTATATAACTAAATAGGTTGAAGAACCTAATGTAATATGAATATGGATAACCTATATTGAATCCTAGATAATCATAATATAGGTTACGAATGTCATTTATGATTCATCACTTATAAGTTAATAATTTTCCTTATTTGTATCTATTAAATTAATTATTCTTTTAAATATTTATTTATTCAAATAATGGATTGTGCAAGGAGGAATTAATTTAACAATGGGTGTGATAAGAAATTCAGTGATTATAAAAATGAGAATCCAAATGAGTATCTGAAGTGAGGATTATTATGGATATTCCTAACTATTTATCTCAAGGTATGATTAATCATTTTAACCTAGTTAAATTTCAAACCATTAAAATAAGAAAAAAAATTATTTTTTTTAAGTTTAAGTGATAATGACCATGAAAGAAAGAATATTCATTTTCCCATATTTTAATAATGTTGGAATAAGCACCTAGGGATATGTATCAAAGGAACTAGGAAATATTTTATTTTTCGTGAAGGGGGTCATCGAGAAACCAACTACTGATGAAAAATGAATAATTTAGTTAATATGGTTGAGAAAGACAATGTTATTCCTCAAATACCATTAAAAATTCAATGTTTAAAATGTATAGGTTTGTTAATTAAGTAAATGTATGTCATGTCCCAATGGATAATGAGGATAATGAACCCTAGTAACCTCCAAGACTAAGGTAATTAGGAAGATCATGTACAATAACTATGGTTGAAGTGGATGGTGATAATTAAGGTACCCTTATCCTATGCACTAGATTTGTGAATGTCATATTGGATCCAATTTATATCCACTCAAGTTTATCTAAGAAGTTTCATAAGATAATAAAATACCTACCCTAATGATTTCACATTCAATTATCATAGAAATATTCTCGTTGTAATATTTTATCACAAGTTGAAGTTTATGGGAATGTGCTTCATGAAAATATTATTTTTCTTCATTTATATGAATTTTATGAGATTTTGGAAACATGTTGTATATTTCCACATATACTCTATATTAATTACCAAAAATAGGGAAATCATGTCTCATAATTTAAATAAACATACGATCATATATCAATTAATGGATTCTAATGAACTCTCAGGGAAGAATGGGTTTTAATACCCAAAAATGAGGGGTATTTAGATTAAATTACAAGGGAGAAACTTAATATTGTGAATATGAATATTATAAAGGAAAATATTTGTTTCTTAGTCTTACCTAAGATAGTAAGGTGGATATCCCATTGGAAATTATTCCTTGTGTCATGCCAATATTTTAAAATCCTTATCTATATTTATTAATATATGATAATTAAAATTATGATATCATAATTTATTTAAGGGGGAAATGTAACACCATAATATTCTATATCAATTTTACTTTAAATAAATATTATGTATAATAGCTTACTTTACAAAAATTGTAGAACTAAAATGAACCATGTTGAATTTTATTGAGAGGAAATATTACATAAAATTTACATGAAACTGTGTATTACAAACTATCACATCTAGGTCTTTATTTTTTCTCTTGGATCTGGTTCATTTATGGGTCTTGGTTTTTCACTTGGGAACCAGGTGTGATGGGTTTAAGTTTTTGAGAAAATTATTTATTTTTTTCAATATTTTCCCTTGGGTTTTCATTGTATTTTTTGATAAAAATGGAAAACAATTGGCCTTACATCATGACGCACATGGTCGATGCATAGTTTTTCAAACCATGTACCCTTCTCTAAGAAACTCTATGCCCTATGTCCATTTTTGGATAGTGGCTAATCACACATTTTTTAAACTATGCAGGATAACCATATGAAGTGTTTTTCTTGGACAGTAAGGGGTATATGGTTACTGCATGGTTTGGTAAACCATGTGGGAAAACTATGTGTGATGTCTACGTCCCTTAAAATTTTAAAATATCAAATGTGTCCTCTATGGATTTATCCCCAAAACCACCCTTTCTCGACCCATTTGGCCTCTCTAGAGCATGGTGTCTCTGTATACTCCTCTTGTCACCCTTGGATCTCCTCTTTTGTGATTTATTTGGCATGGAAACTCTGAGGAATCATCAATTAAGTCCCTCCTTCGATTTCATCCTCTTATCTAGGGTTTTCCTTCTCTTTCTTAGGATTTTGTTCTCCAGTAGGTTAGGTGACCTATTTTGGGTTGAATCTTGATTATTAGGGGTCAATATTTATTTTTTTGTCAGATCTTTCCTTACAAGGTTCTATTGGTGGTGTGGTTGTGGTTTCACACTAATTTTAAGAAGTTTCTACACTGGAGGTAGGTTTTTCTATGCCCTAACATTGCTAGAATATTTTAATATTCTTGTTTGTGTATTTAAAAATGTTTTATGGTTCAATTTTTTGGAGAAAAATATATTTTGGAAGTGATTAGACATGATTATGTGATAAAAATGGGTTTTATAAAGTTAAATGGTTATTTTTTCTATGATCTCTATGGTACTATTTTTAGACAGTATTTTTTTCCATGTGGGGATGGTGTGGAATAGGTTTTCAAAGGAACCAATGGAGAGAACATGTTTGAAAGTGGGTTTTCTATGGTATATGGATTATTTTTGGAATGTGAATTTTATTGTTCACATTTAAATGTGAATTGAGAATTTTTAAAATGATATGAAGCATGTTTTAATGAAAACATGGTTTATGCATGAAATTGAAAAGGTCTTGGCCCTTGTAAATGGTTGTAATCACTTATTGTTTTTATTATGTTTTTTCAAGTGGGTTTCTTTGGTTGTGTAAATGGTTAAAATTTATTTTCAAATAGTTTTGGTGTGTGTAAAGTGGAAAGTGGTTTATTTATTAAAATGGTGGTTTCCAAGAGATGGTTTGTAAAAGTGGTGATTTTACTTGTGTGTTTATATGTATTGTCATGTGTTTTTAGAAATTATGATTTTTGTAACATGTAAATGATGTATTAAGCAGAAGATAATCTTGGGTATCGAGGTGGGATGACTAGTTCTTTTATTCTAGTGATTAAGAAGTGGGAAGGCCCAGTTGCACTTTTCTAGATTGATGTTTACAACACTAACTAAACAATTATAATGATTAGAGTCCACTTGGAAATTGGTGTGTCCCCTCCTAGTGTCTCGTTCATGAGAAATATGATGGTTGTGGTTGTTATACCACCTTTAACCAAGGTACGAGGTTCTAGTGTCTCACTTGAGGTAGATTATCCTTCGGTATTTACCCATGGTTCTCTATTGAGACTTATGTAACGTGGTTGCATTTTTTTCCACTTGGTGGACCCTGAGTGCATTTCATTTTTAAGAAAGTTTATATTAATAAATATTTTACTATAAAATGTTACCTTTAAAAGTTTCATGATGAAAATATTTATTTAAAGAAATGGTTTTCTTTGAATTTGTTCCCTTAAAAATGGTTTTCCTTTAAAAATAAAACTTTAGAATGCATCAAAGGATTTTGTATAAATATGATTGTTAATTTATATACTAATTTTATAGTATGTAATCCTTATTTTTTGTTGGAATCCTATTAGGAATTTTTTCACACCTACATACACCTTTGGGTGTATGTATAATTTTCTTTGTATGACCCAAGTAAAGGAAATGAGTGTCCTGTTGATGATGGTGTATTGGGTTTCTAGTGTTCTTTGTTTCAGGTGTTGGTGGTGGTAGATTTAGGGTAATTTACCTCATGTTTCATTAAGGTTTTGGGAAGTTTTTTAGTTTCCCTTTTTTTAGGGTTTTTTGTTAAAGTTGGAAAACCTTGATTTTGGAAATTTTTTAACCATGTTTAGCTTTGGTTATTTATTATTATGATGTTCATTTCCATTGGTTATTTATATTTATATAAATGGGTTAAATCATTCCCAAAGTGTATTATTGATTCTCATAAACTATATTTCATCCCATGGGGATTGGGAATACCCTTCGTTCCATGCCATGAAACAGGTCAGGTGTTGGGTCGTATGGAACTTCATCTTGGTTCATGAAAAAAATCATATCAAAGGAGGTCATTCTATTTTCAGGTAAATTCATTTCGAGATGATTCTGGGTAGACTAGGACTAAGACTTCTGAGAGTTGATTCCCTAATTGTGAGTAGGGTTTTTGGCCATCACACCTCGTGACAAGACTCAAGTTACTATGGTAAGTCATGTTTCTTTTGGTTTCTTTCATTCTTGTAGGTTTTTTTGTGTTTGGAAATGAAAATTGAGTTTGAAAATGGTCTCATTGATCACATAGGGCCTAGAAATCCATTTGGAGAGGGTACATGGTCCTAGAATACTCTTTGTGATAGTGGTGTGATTGGAATATGTCCACCAACTATATGGTCAAGTCTCTCATTGACACTAGTTTCCTATAAAGATTTTATTTTCATTTTCTTGGGTTATGATTTTTTTTTAAACCCCAGTTTTGGGAATTATAAAAACTGGATTTTAAGGTGGAAATGATTTTGTTATGGGAATATGGTAAATTAATTTTCAGAATATTTAGGAAAGTGTGTTTTTAGAAAATTATTTTTGAATACATAGGGATGAGTTCAATGAGAATTGGATTTTATTAATTAAGAATTGTGGTTTATCAAAATTGATTGTTCGGAAAACATGAACTATTTCAAGGTGGGTTTTAGAGAATCTGTTTAAGGGTGGTTTGTTGAGCTGTTAAAAATATTTTGAGTGGGTTGAAATGTTTTGGATTGATGTTTGGATTTTTAATATAGTTATTGACTTATTGGCTAGAAAAATTTTGAAAAGTTTTATGAATTTTCGAAATTTTAAAGAGGATTACAAATTTAAAAGTGTGGGTTGAATGTTTTGGTGGTAAATTAAAAAAAATTGTTTTAACATTTGGATCTTCCATGAGTAACCACATGCATGGACATATGTAGTAATGTTAGTGATTGATGGAATGAGTTGAAGGGTTCCTGGCTTGGCACGGGAATATGCATGTGTGAGGCTCTATGGAAAACCATATGTGAGTGTGCGACCCACCAAGATTTTTTTATTTTCAAAAGTGATTCTAAAATAAGGTGTGATGTTTTGATAACTAGTTTCCATATGGTTTTTCTTCATATGAATTGGGAGTTTTACCTATAATGTGTTTTTATTTTGATATCTATTAATGTTTAGATGGTGTTTATTGTTTGATTTCTTGCCGAGAAATTGGTTTTGAGATAATGGTTAGTGGGTTCTTTGGAGGAATTTTTTGGGAGTCCTTTGAGTTGGTTCCATATTGTGTGTTTGGAGTTTTTTTAGGTGTGTTTTGAATGATGGACTTGTTTGATTGGGCCCTTGGTTTCCTTGTTGTCAAGTGTATACCCCCATAAGATTTAACACATATTCAAATTGTAGCCATAGTTGGTTCACTTTTGGAATCTCATCAAGTTGATCAATATAAGGTCTATCTTCTTGAGTTTTAGAATTGAATCTACCTCTATTTCTCAGTTAATTTGATCCTATAGATTTGGAAGAGTGGATTCATAGAGAATTTAAAGAAATATTAGTTTTCTTGAGTTTCCTAAGTGGTTAATGGTGAAGTTTACCACCTTATGCTTGAAGGTCCGACCTAGAAGTGGTAAAGAGAATTCCAATAAAGGAATGCAGCCTGAATTTGTGGTTAACATATACAATATTAAAAAGGAATATGGATCGTTCAATAGTTTCTATTAGGCATAGTATCATTTTGTTCCATAGAGTGTGGAAATTCTAGTTATAAGATGTAATCATGTTCATTTTCAAAAATAGTGGGATGCTTGGGGATCGGTTTAAAGTCTCTTTATTTGTAAGGATTATTTTTCAGTAATGGTCATGTTTGGTGGCATTTCATAGTTGTGTTTTTTCTTTAAAATGAAAAAGTAGATGTGGAGCAATATTTTAATAACTTCTACTTTAATGGAAGTATGTTTTTATTTTGGAAATTATAAATTCCTCCATTTAAAATGGAAGTATCTTCTATGTGTTCTTGGTTCTATTGTTTCTCATTTGAGGAAAAAATTGGCTGATGCATTTTCAACTTCTATGCCCTTGTCTCGGTGAAGTACCATGTTGTGGTGGAGTGAGTTCCGTAGTGTGTTGTGTTCTTTTGGGTCTTCCAGGATTGATGTGTGACTACTTGTGTTTCCAAATAATGAGTTCTAACTAGGGATCTATAACTCCTAGCTGCTGAGAAATTAATGCTTCAGATATCAGGGCTCCATCCATAGGCCCTGAAGTGAAGCTAGATTGTTGTTAAGAATCGTGTGTGGTGTAAGAGACCCGGGTCTGGCTTGGTCTCTAATGTTGGAGGGGGACCGTCCTAGCTTCTATATTGTAACTCCATATTTTAGAAAGGCCTCATTTTGTGGTAAGTGGCACGAAATACCCATTCTTCATTGTGACCCATGTGGGTAGAAGAGTTCCTCCTTGGTTATTAGGTGGTACAGTTGTCTTTTTTTCTTAAACTCCTGTGGTCGAACCTTTTTGGGATTTTAATCTCCATGTGTTTTTTCTTGGGTGTTCAACTTTAAATAAGTTTCAGTTTTTATTTTTTCTCATCTAAAGATGTTTTATTCCCATGGGGATGGTGAATGGAGTAGTGTTTTATATTTGGTTTGGAGTTTCATTAATTAGGTCTCTTATGGATGAGATTTGTTCTAGGGGTTAAGTTCCTAAGATGTCCTATGTCGGGTTCTGTGACAGACTTTGTTGGTGGGTTAAGTCAGTTGGTTCTTATGGTGGGAAGACCCACCATGGGTCTTACTAAATTTCAAGAGGAGTAAAGCAGTTCTAGTTGTTTCAAATAGTGTGGAGTCCATTTGAGCCTCCACATGTTGATAATTTGGTTTGGTTTTTTGTGTTATTTTGGAAGTGGGTATCATCATTTGGAGAAAACTAATTATGATTTTCCTCCCTTGAGTAAATATTGGGGTTGGAGTTAACCTAGGGGTTTATGGAGGCAAGTAAGTGGAAGTATTTCTTAATAATTGTTTTGGGTATGTGTGTTCATTTTGGGTAAGAGTTTTTAGTTTCATTTTATTATTCCTAAAGTGTTCTTGTCTTGAGAGGTTGGATTTTGTGTTTTGAGAATTCCTTTTTTATTTGATCGATCAACTCGAGAAGTTTTGTATCTTTTGGGTAGAAATCCTATGGTGGGGAGTGAATTCTGGCCTCTCGATTTTAAACTTGTGATCCTCTTTTTCTATTCATTATGTTCTATTTTTCTTCTCGTTTGATGTTTTTTGGGAATCTCCTTTAGCTGTGCATGAGTATCAGTTTGTTTTGATCTATCCTTAAGGTGGATTTCTAGGAGTGGAAAATATTATGGTGGGGATAATTCACACACCTAGTTTTTTATTTTCATTATTCGATTCGATTCATTTATGGTACTTGATTTTTCTCTCGAGAACCGAGCGTGGAAGGTTTAAGTTTTTGAGGTATTTTTTTATTTATTTTTTGTCTATATTTTTCAACTTGGGTTTTCTTTGTGTTTTTTGAGAAAATTGGGGAAAATATTTGGGATTATAGTATGACGTGCACGGTTTGTCAAATCATGCACCCTTCTCCAGAAAACTGTGTGGCCTAGGCCTATTTTTGGATAGTGTCTAATCGCATGGTTATTGAATGGTTTGTAAAACATGTAGGATAACCATGTGGTGTGTTCCTCTTATAAATTAAGGAGTTCACAATTTTATCACAGTTTTACAATCCATACTAGAAAACTATGCATGATGTCTAGGTCATTAAAATTTTTAAAATACTAGATGTTTCATCTCAAGATTTACCCCCCTAACCCCCCTTACTCGACCCATTCCCCCCCAGAACTTGGATAATCCCTATCCTCCTCTTATATCCCTTCTATCTCATATTTTATGGTGTATTTTTCATGGAAAAATTGAGTAATCATAAAGTAAGTCCCTCCAACTTAGATTTCCTTCTCTTCTCTAGGGTTTCTATTACACTTTCTTGGGGTTTTGTTCTACAGTGGGTTGGGTGACCTATTTTGGGTTTAATCTTAATTATTAGGGTTCTACAATGATGTTTTGGTGGGATATTTCCTTTTTGTGGTCTTCTAGTGCTGCAGTTGTGGTTTCACACCAATTTCCAGAAGTTTCTACATTTAAGGTAGGTGGTTCCAGGACATAACATTGCTAGATGATTTTAATATTCTTTTTTGTATATTTAAACATGTTATGTGGTTTAATTGTGTGGTAAAAAATATATTTTGAATGTTATTTGACATGATTTTGTGATAAAAATTGTTTTTATAAAGGAAAATGGTAATATTTTTATAAGATTTATGGTAGTGTTTCTTGAATGTGTTTTAGGCCATGTGTGGAAGGTGCAGAATGGGAACTCAATGGCACCAATGGTGAGAACATGTTTGAAAGTGGGTTTTAAATGGTATCTGTATTATTTTGGGCATGTGGAATTTTTTTGAGAACCATTAAATGTGAATTGGGATGTTTTTAAATGACGTGAATCATATTTTAAAGAAAACATGGTTTATGCATGAAATTGAAAAGAGCTTTGCCCATGGAAATGGTTTTAATTAGTTGTGTACTTTCTTTTTTTCTCAAATGGGTTTATTTGGTGGTGAAATTTTAAAAATGTGTCTTCAAATAGTTTTGGTGTGTATAAAGTGGATTGTGGTTTATTTGTGGAGAATGGTGGTTTTCAAGAGATGGTTTCTAAAATTGGTGATATTACTTATGTGTTTATATAAATTGGCATGTATTTTTGAAAATGATTATTTGTGTAACGTGTGAAATGAGGAATTGATTACAATTAAATCTTGGGTATTTTGGGGGGTGAGTAGTTCTAGTATGGTAGTGATTCAGAAGTGGAAATTCCCAGTTTCAATTAGTTGGATTGATGTTTACAACAGTAACTAAACTACGATTAGGATTGGAGACCACTAGTCCATTAGGGTATCCCATACTAGTGGATTGTGCATGAAAACGATAATTTTTGTGGTTACTATACCACCTTTCACCGAGGTCCAAGGTTCTAGTGTCTCACTTGAGCTAGATTACCCAAAGGTATTTACCAATGGTGCTCTCTTGAGACATATGTAATGTAGTTCCATCCGTCGGCACATGGTGGACCTTGAGTGTATTTAATTTTTAAGAAATCTTATCTTAATAAATTTTTTCCATTAGAAATATTACCTTTAAAATTGTTGTGATTAATATATTTCTTTTAATGAACTGTTTTATTTGAAAGTGTTCCCTTAAAATGGGTTTCCTTTAAAATGTTTTCTTGAAAATGCATCAATGGATTTTGTATAAATGTGCATGTTAATTTGTATACTATTTTTACAGCATGGAATCCTTATTTTTGGGTGGAAACCTAATAGTCATTAGCTCACACCCTATATACACCTTTGGGTGCATTATTTGTATGAACCGGGTAAAGAAAAAAAGTGTCATGTTGATGATGGTGGATTGGGTTTCTAGTGTTCCTTGTTGCATGTGTTGGTGATGGTGGATTGAGGATGATGTACCTCATGTTTCATGGAGATTTTGGGATTTTTTATAGTTTCTCTTTTTGTAGTAGTATTTATGGTTTTTGGTAAAGTTATAAAAACTTGATTCGAGAAATTGTTGAGCCATGTTTAGATTTAGTTATTTATTATTTTGATGTTCATTTCCTTTGGTTATTTTCGTTTATATAAATATTTAAAATCATTCCCAAAGTGTATTGTTGATACTCAGGCACGTTTTTTCAGCCCTTGGGGATCGGGAACACCCTTCAGGCTATGCCACAGACCAGGTCAGATGTCGGGTCAAATGGCACTCTGTCTTGGTTCATGACACAAACCACGGTTGATTACATCCATTGAAAGATCATAAATTAAAAGCAGTAATAAATATAAACTAATTATATGTTTAAAAATAAGATATCCCATGTATCTTATTCACCCTTTAGAATCACCATTAATATAACTAAACCTAAAATGATAAATAAAATCATGGAAGGATAAAACATTCTCCTAAATAAGGAATGAGAAGTGTGACTTAAGAAAAGAGAATGGAATGAATTATTTCAGTAAGTATGTATATAGGAATGAAATATGACCATTATAAATATGGTTATTAGAAATATGGTCATTAGAAATATAATTGTTGGGGATATGGTCATTGGATATACATATATTCAATAGGTACACTAAAGTTTTTTACAATTAGTAACAAATTTAAATAATATATTTTATACATAATGAATAAAGAAAAAAATATAGTATTTAATTAAAATATTTTATTATAAAAATATTTTTGTGTGTTAAAAGTATTATTATTAATTAATAAAATGATAAAATTCAAAGAAATGTTTTAATATCAATATATTGTTAAAATTAAATGATTATTTTTCAATGTACTATTTTCCTAAAAGTGTTTTGTATTCTTATCTTAACAAAGTTAATAACTACTAAATAATGATTTCAATTAATTGTATCGATAACATACTTAAAGAAATAAATTAATAATCATTTGATACTTATTTCAAGTTAAGTGGTACAAAAAAATCTATTTTATACTTAAATATATATTTTACTAAAAAATTATGTTTTATAGGATATGCATTTTTATTTCAAAAAATTAAATATACTATAGTTAAATGATGATAAATAATATATTTAATAAAAATAATTTGTTAAAACTAATTTAATTTTTAATAGATATAAATTTATAAAAAGAATAGTTAATATGATAAAGATTAATTTTCCTATAAAATGGTTTTTCAGTATATTTCTTGTTTCCATTTAAAAGTAAAATTACTGAATTTTTTAGTTTTAGTTTGAAAAAAAACATAAATTTTGGATTCATCATGAAAATACTATCTTAGGATAGATTTTTAGGATTTTTTTGGAAAGTTTTATTTTTAGGTGAAAAATACAAAATACAGTTTTTAAAAATATCGTGACTTTTATTAAATAATTAAGATATAAGAAAGACATAAAAATTAATGAAACCTTTTTATGGACTAAAAAAGTATTTAATAAGTAAAATTATACATTTAAATAATAATTAGTTTAATTTAGAAACTTATGAT
Source organism: Viscum album (assembly GCA_963277665.1). Classification (NCBI taxonomy): domain Eukaryota; kingdom Viridiplantae; phylum Streptophyta; class Magnoliopsida; order Santalales; family Viscaceae; genus Viscum; species Viscum album. Next base: position 593,405,029 of record OY728134.1, on the reverse strand, counting down.
TTTCTTATGAAGCATTTTTATGGACTACATAAGTATTTAATAGGTAAAATTATGAATTTAAATAATATTAGGATTAATTTAGAAACTTATGTTTCCATTTTAGAACATATGTTATATTTTTTCCCACAATTGTTAATATGTGTTATACATTTATCATTTTATAATTAATTTTTATCAATTTTAGAAATTTAATATTATAAAATTTCCTTAATATTTTGAATCAACATATTAAAATTAGGTAATAAGGGAAATCTATTTCTTTAGTCATCAAAATAAGTTTTCAAGGATAAAAAATGAGTTATAGTGGTAAAATTAAATTATGGTAAAAAATAAATTAATGGTAAAATGAGAAATATAACTCAGAAATTATCCCTTATTTATGTGGATGAGATTCGGATAAAGAAATACTCATCAGGTTTCCATTATTATCCACTTTTGAATCAAATTTCCTTTAAAATTAATATTCCATTAATGTAAACTTATGAGTATTTACAAAAGTGTCACCCCACTCACTTATAAAATGACCCCTTCACCACCCCACTGATACACACACAAAAATAATTTTAACTCAAACATATTCTTCCCAAATATCTCTCTGAATCTACCTCTCAAGTAATATAGGTTATGGTCTCACTAAAAGACCATTCTAAGAAGGCTTAAGGAGTTTCCCTATAGAGAAACCTAAAAACTATTCATCATTTCTTTTTTATTTCTATTCCTTTATTTCTTCTTATACCTCCACCAAGTATATTATAATAATAATATTGTAATAAAATAAGTATCATTGGTATACTTAAATGTTATTATATTAATGATATATTCATTTTCTAATTTCCTCTCATCCATTAGAAAAATGAAAACTTCACTCATTTTACGTACAGACTACCATCTCCATAAACGATGTATTTAATTTTTCATCACCACCTCAATTGAACATTTATAAAATATTTATTTAATGAATAAATGTTATATTTATGAAATAATTATTATTTTGTGAATATAAACCAATATCTACCTTCATTCCCTCTCATTCGATTAAAAACGAAAACATCACTCGTGTGTACATGTGGACTACAGCCTCCATGAACAATGTATTTCATTTTTTATCACTTCCTTATATGAATGGTTATAAAATATATTTTATGAATATATATGATATTTAGGAGTAATATATTTCATGAATATGGTTCCAAAAATATTACACAGAAAATAACAATTCTTATAAAGTAATCTGTTGATATCAATAAATTACCTAAAACAAACTCATCATGGATCCCATTATCGTTAATCTTGCCCATAGTTTACATAAAATGAACATGGGGTGAATAAATAATTGAAAAAACGGATTTAAATATATTTTATAATCTATTAATTGTTAACTTGGTAAAAAAATAATGGGGTTTCACATCGCCATTTCAAAGCATGTGTTAAGGAATGAAAATTGCTAACATATGGTAACAAGAAAAAACATTAATGAGCTAATAAATATATAATGAATGATTAAAATTTAATATTAAAAAAATTAATAGATATGAATATTTTTTCGAAATAATTTATTAATATGGTTATATCTATTATATTAGAGGTTAAAGTGACTTCATGGAAATCAGAGTAAAGGTTAGTATTTTTCTATCTAATCTCATTTTGAATTCTAGATTGATATGATAAAATTACCATCTAGATAAATTGTGCTATATTTATTTATAAAACCACATTTATTTTTATTATACTCTATTTTTTCATAAGTTTTACATTCCCTCCTACCATTTCACTTCCCCTTTGGTTCATAATTCACTCAAAATGATGTTTTTAATAGGAACCAAACATACCAATTCTTTTTAGTTAGGAACATTTTTCCTTCATCTCCATATTCTTCATTTTTTTAGGGAAATTATTATCTTTAATTATATAATTTAATATGGTATTTTTCAATGAACATATCTTTATTTAAAAAATAAAACATGTTTTAACGTTTTTGGTGCATTAGTTTTCAACTAACATTAACTTTTTAAAAAAATGTTAAAGGAATATTCTTTTTAAAAAAATAAATAATAATCCATTTTCCCACCTACTTTATTGGATTTATTTAAGAAACTTAATCTCTATGTCTCCATAGTTTCAAAAAAAATATTAATTTTCTTTGTTTTATAAATTTTTTTCTCAAAATATATTAATAACATAACAAGTTTTTCATCTTCTTCCTATAAGTAAACTATAATTCTTCCAAAGGTTTATTTCATCTATTTTACCATACTTTAATAATTATCATGATTCAATGGGGATATTATCTAAGGATACCATCCAATTTATTTCTATAGATGTATTATGACTATGACTTATGAATGTTTTCATCAAACTCATTTCTTTTTCATGGGTTAATCAAGCATTGATGAATTATGAATGTTTTCAAGTTCTCATGGAACACAAATTTATTCTTTATCATTATGTAGTGGGTATAACCCATGTATCCCTACAATGAATTGGGTAAATTTTTATATCTCATTAGATAACATGTTTTATAGAATGGGAGTAAACCCAATCCCCTATGGGAATGTTTCCACTATGTTTCTAGTAATGGTAGGGAACTCAATTCCCTATAGAACTCTATCCACTTTATTTTTGTTAATTACAGTTAACTTATTCCCCTATCAGACTATGTCCACTAGGTGATGAATGTCTTTGAAGTGAGACAAGACATATAAAATTATTTTTCTAGTATTATGTGTGTGCAACACATTTATGCCTCATTCTTATTCAATATTATATTTTCATAGCTCATGGTTATCAAATAATGTTTTCATATTGTTATTACTCATGTTTTATGCTATTATCAAATCCTTATTCCATGAATCATGTTTTATGATATATTATTTATTGGTTATGATTATATAATGTTATTAAATTTTTCTTTATTTTATACTCATATGCTAATAATCATATTATTATCACTTATGATCTTAGATTGATGACTTTTATATTTACCCTTATTGAGCATTTGATCTCACCCTTTATTATATTTCCATTCCTGAGGTTATGAAGGATATTATTATGTTGGATGTGTAAAATATGGTATATAATGAGACTAATATTTGTGGGATATGTTTAAATTGTTTTAAAATAATTTTTTATGTATCTAGTCTCCAAATAACCTAATCCTTTTAGTTATGGGGTGTGATTTATTGTGAGTTTAAATAAATATTAATGTAAAATGATATAATATATATGAAAATAATGTTTTGGTCTCCTCAATATACCCACCAAATAAAGAAAAAAATAAACTATGTATATATGTAAGGAACATATATACTAGATATAAAATAACTAAATTTAATAGATATAGATAGAGGTGAAGAGAGTTAAATAAAAACTCAAAAGAAAAGAGGGTTGTTTGGGAGTTCCCTTACCTCAAATCTTGACTAGCTTGGTGTGTGCATCTAACGTCCAAAATATTCAAATTTATTTTATTAAATACTTGCTTTAGAATATTTTTCATGTATATTTTATTTATTTTTATTCATTTATATTCATTTATAATAATTTTATTATGGCGTTATGTTCATGTTCACCTTCATGTGGATGTTTGTTTCATGGATGCAAGGTCACATCATTTTATTGATAATGATGAAAGTTCTTGTAAAATGAGTCCATAAATCCAGAAGTGTGATGGTATTATGTTCTATAATTTTAAATGGTTCCAAATATCCATAATTATTCACACATAAGATTTTTTTATTGAATATAAATATTATCATTTAATGTCTTGTTCATTTATGTGATTTTACTAACCATTGTGAACTTTATTTGTTTTTATTAATATAAAATTTATTTACCCTTTATATCATATGAATCATATTATAATATAAATATTAAGTTCTTCTATAACCATAAAATGGTCTATTATAACCATCCACAAAGGCGGTAATTGTAGTTTTATAACATCAACCATATAGGCGGTTAAAACCATCCATGATGGGATGACTATTATAAACAACTATAAAAATGGATCATATTAATTATATAATTATATAATTCATATTATATTATCACAATATTTTTAATTATATTATAAAATTCAATTTTATGATAATTAGAAAGATGATGTGGATGGATTAAGGAAAATTATTTGAAAGGTGAAACAAATAGAAAACATACTTTATTAATTTGATATTTCTCCTTTATATTATACCTTATGTCTTCTTAGATTGGTCTTTTTGTGAGAAAAAAAAATTCTAGTACAAGAATAATATATTTTTGGAGCTATTTAGGCACATTTTGGTCAAGGAAATGTGTTTTGAAAGTGTAGATAAATGGGCAGAGGAGGTGGTATTTATAAGAGAAGGGGTGGGGTGATTTTGAATAAAATATTATATAATAAAATAGTGATAAAAATTATTATTAAATAAGTGTATTATTATTTAACAGTAAATAGGACATTAAAATATTCATCTAACTTCTATAAACCTCAAAATTTCATTCATATTAACAATTATAAAATATGGTACTTATGCAATATTTTACTATTCACCTTCGTATATTATTATTTGTAAAAAATACCAAAACATAACCTCTAATTAAATTTGGACATTATGATTCCATAAATAAGGTAAATTTTATCAAAAAAATTATAAATATGATAAATTTTATTTTAAAATAAAATACTTATTTATTGAAAAATACCAATTTTTATAATAGGTATAATTTCTGACCTGTATGAAAAAAACTTATGATTAAATGAAATTATTTTATTATTTATATAAAGAGGAATATTTTTGTTTAAAACATTTTATGAAAATATAATTTTATTTAAAATTTTCAATTTTTCAAAAAAATTATTTTAAAAAAATAAAACATATATATTTTCCAAAAATATAATTATGGTTTCTTAGGAGTCTATATTTATTTTATCATATTTAACACTTTAATTAATTTATTATTTAATTTCATTATATTTTTATTTCATTATATACCCAATATTTTTTTTACTAATCCAATAGTCTGTTACAAATCTAATGACCAGATTACTATACTCATGGTCATATTATTATTCTATTGGTTAGTTTATTGTTCTAATGATAATATTATTATTCCAAAAACTATATTTGATCTATATTTTATATAAATAATTATTATTTCCTTCATTAATCATTCACTTAAATTCCTATCGAGTTTATATTCATCATTTATAAAATTTTTGATTACATTACTATTGTATTGTTTCTTTTTTACAATGTTGTTTGAGAGTGTGATTATTCTATGAGACAAAAGTAATCCAAATTTTCCTATTCTAGTTTTTTTGTTTATTTTTTGGTTGTACTATTTTCAATTTTTGTATATTTATTCTCTAAATGTATTGTTTTATATTAATATAATAAATTATTATTTGTTTTAATTTCATAGTGTGTGTGTTTTATACTATATTCCTAAATTTTGCATTTATTTGGAATGTAAATTCTATATATAACCAATGTGGTCATTACATTCTTCCCCCATTATAAATTTCTTCCTTAAAATTTCCTCACACTCTAATATGACAACATATAAGGGTACTTCTTTTTCATCAGTATCTTAGGTTCCCATTTTTCCTCTACATACATATGGTTTCACCAAAGTACAACAAAATTGTGTGTTGTCTTATTGTGTTGAACTTAATCTCTTCATTCCAATATTTTCATTGGTTTCTCCTCATAATATAGATCATGATCCAATTATATCACCTTTATATTTAGTACAAATGAAAGATTTGGTATATAATTCCTCAAGAGGTATATAATGTTTTTCCATCCCAATACCACTCGATTGTGTTTAGATTGGTGGCTCCATGTAACCCTAGAAGAACCACCCCATACACTAAAAGTTTCCCACTAGTAGTGAGGATTGAAGGATGTATAGTGTTATAGTGGGGAGAATATACCATCAGGTTGGATTTAATTAATAATGAAAATAATATCATTCATATACATCATCTAGATAAAGTAGTAAACAGACACACTAGAAAGTGAAAATAAATAATCACAATCCATGTTATATCAAAATGAGTTATATGCATTCCCAGAAGGTCATACATGTCAAAAGGATCCCCCATGGGTTTATTATATACACCAATATCCAAAAAAGAATAAAATTAAGAAATTGTGAACTTCTAAAAAATTGGCCTTAAGTCCCAGCTCAGTCCCAATCTCCCATGCTCCATACTAGTTGTCCAAATCAAGCATCCATTATAAGTTGATTTCCCTTGTAATGCCCCCAAAACCATAATGTATTCTCAGGTTCCACATGGAGTCTGGAGTAGGGTGTGATTTCAACTTAGTAGGCAACCACCAATGATGTCTAAAAGCATATCCAACCTGATTATATAGTTAATGTTGATGTGAATAGTGAAATGATGAAACAAATGAATAAATATGATCATCATCAATCATTGGTTTCCACATAGAAACTTAGGATAAACCATAGCTGCTTTAGCCTAAACTGAATGTCTTTTTATAAAATATATTATATAGGTTCAAATGAATCCAGGGAGGTTTGACCTAAGGCATTCCAAACCAATTATCATAATATGAATCAGAGGAGGGTTTCCTTGAGGCATTCCAAAAAAGAGTCATAAATCAGAATCCAAAGGGGGTTTCCCCAAGGAATTTCAAACCAAGATTCATCAATATAAATTCTACGTGTTATTCCTCAAGTAATTATGAACTGAGAGTTATAAATATAAATCCAAGGGTGATTACCCATGGAATTCAAAATCAATATTCATGAATCAGAATCCAAGTGGGATTTCCTCACGTCATTCGAAACTACTTATCATAATTAAAGTATATAGTAAATTCACTCACACGTCACATTAATTAAATGAATTTTTATATTTAAAAATAAATATTGTCACTGGATCCTTGATCACATCCTAGAAACCCCCAGTCACACACACTAGGATACATATTAAGACTAAATCACCCCTAGGTTCCTCTATTTAATTTAACAATTAACTTTAAAGTTCATGCACACCTTAAGGGTGGATAAATTTCTTGTATACTGAATAACTTCCCAATCACGGTCCATGAGTACTTTTAATTTCAAGAGTTTAACCCACATGAACTTTTTTTATAATTTATGATCAATTTCATGGTATATTAGCATGACCATACATCACACACATCAATAAATAGGTAATAATTTGATGTAATAGATTCAACATAACCTACCTAATACTTGTAGTTGACTAATAATCGAAAATCAGCCTATGGTTCAAGCTAAAATATTAGAAATTAAAAAATCCAAAGAATAACCTAGTAATAGGGAACAATAGTGTGAGACCACTTAAAAGTGAAATAAATTAAGGATGGAAACTTAAGGTTTTTTTATCACTAGATTTTTATCTCAACAAACAAAATGATATTCCTTATAGAAATAAAATAGAAACAACCACAATAAAGAAGATGTGGAGGGGGTGTGCACCTGGGGAGTTTTTAGTTGAGTGAGGAAGGAAAATGATGGGTTAAAGGTTATAATATCATAAGGTAAAATAAAAAAATTTGCACCTTTTAAATCCTACATGATTTGAACTCACAGTTGGAAAAAATGTTCACCAAACGTATGGAACTCTCAGTCCAATACACCACACTTCACATGGTTGGTATTCATAGTTAGGAAAACTATACTCTAACAATAAAAAATTCCTCTATAATTTTTCTAAAAAAAACCATAGTTTTGATCCCCATCCACATGGTTTGAAGAACCATGCATCAAGCTACTTCCTCCATGTGGTTGGGGTGCATGGTTATCACTAATTGTACATTAACCATGTTATTCGGTTTATAACTCCAAACATTCATATTTTAGAGCCTTTGACCCAAAACAGTTATCATATAGCCTCTTTAAATCCCTGTAAATAGAAAAAATACACACCAACCAAGAAAATAAACAAATTTACTGTATAATTTAAAAATAAATTAACCTCAAGAAGAATTGAGGTTTTATAAAATACCAACCAATTAATAGTTCATCCTCAACCTACACTTTTGGAAATCTACTGACCTCATCAGAGAATAAATCCATCCACTAGGCTTTCATATCTGACTCCCACTCCCTTTTCTCCTCTTGGAAATTCCTGTTATGCCACTGTATACTAACCATGGGGGGTTTTTTATCATAAAGATACTTTTATCTATGATTCACTATAAAAAATGAGTTCTCCTCAAAGGACACATAGACATATATCTCAACATCATCTATATCGAGTACGTGAGATGGATCAGAATAAAAAATGAAGAATCTTTGACATGTGAAACACATTTTTCATCACACTAAAACACTATGGGAGAGAAAACTGGTACACCAATAGACTGATCCTCTCTACTATCTCTAACATCCCCACATACCTGGGTGCTAACATTCCCTACCTCTGAGCATGATGATGAACCAACCTTGTTAACACTCATAAGAATACTCATTCACCCACCTCAAACTCAATAGGTCAACATCTTCAGTCTATATATGAAGTATTCCTACTCTGGTTAGTCTCTATTAACTTCTGAATCAACTTAATAAGCTCTCAAGTCTCCTACATGAGTCATGTTCCAATCATTGTTGAATCTACAGACTCCAACCAACATATAGAAGGATGACATGGTATCCCATATAAAAAGTAATTATGATCCATCTATATATATTTCTAATAACTATTGTTGTAGGAGAACTCTATGAGGAGAAAAGTTTTCTACCAAGAACCACTAATGTCCAGGATGCATGCTCTCAGCATGTCCTCTAGAATCTAAATAGACCACTCAAACTGTCCATTAATCTATGAATGATAGGAAGCGATCAAATTCACCTATGTACCTAGTTCTTTATGAAATACCTATAAAATATGTGATATAAAATAGACATATCTGTCCAAAATGATAATTTTAGGGATTCCATATAACATCACTATTTTTTTATCATAGAGATTTCCGAGATCATCAGCTGAGAAGATCTCATGGATCGATTGAAAATGTGTCACCTTTTTCTATCAATCCATGATCACCCATGAAACCTCACTTCTTGGGTCATCCTTAGAAAACCCATCATGAAATATATGGTGACACCATCCCATATCTACTTTAGAATTGGTAACTTCTATTGATGACCAAAGGGCCACTGATTCTCTTGCTTCACCTGCTAAGATGTGGAGCACTGTATGAAAACCCCTAAAACATCATTATTGATTCTCAACCACTTTTAATTCTAGTTCATGTCATGATACATATTGGTTAAATCTGGGTGTACCACCCAGTTTGAGGTGTGTGAATCTCACATCATCTCCTCATGCATGGTCATGGGAACTAAGATGTGTCCATGAAAATAAAGAATCTCATCACTATCAATGATCTAATCTAGTGGTGGATCCCCATCATATATATTTTCTCTCAGGTATAAACACTTTGGGTCCAAAAATTGACCCCTATTTATTCTATTGAGAAGTAAAATAATAATGGGTAAAGATAAATGGGATGCTTGATCCTAGTACTCCTGAATGTCCAAATGCAGCTCAACAAATAGAGCTATCAACTTCCACTTGCTTCTTGACCCCTGAACCATATAATTATATGTTTTTCATCTTAAATAATTTGCGACCACATTACTCTTCCCATGGGTGTAATCTAGCTCAATGTTCAAATACTGTTGATTCTCAACCCACCTTCATAGTCAAAGGTTCAAGTCCCATTGATAAAAGATGTATTTTAGGATTTTATAGTATGTATACACCAAAAACATCTCCCCCAAAAAATAATGCCTCCAAAATAATAGTGGATGTACTATTACTAATAACTCGAGGTTATATATTGGGTATTTACACTCATGAGGCCTCAATTTCAGGGACCCATACATGACCACATAACCTCTCTACACCAAAATTGATCCCGAACCGGCCCTTTATGTTTCACAATGCATGATGTATTCCTAACCCAACTTGAGTAGGTTCATGATCAGTGTTAGGCCATCCTTCCCTTCAGCTCTTTAAAATCACTTTCACAAGTAAAAAAACTAAAAAAAATTACTCCCTTTTTGGTCAGGACTATCATTGGAACTTCTGAATGGAATAATTCTAGGATAAACCTCCAGTAGTAACCCACTAAACCCAAAAATCTACATGCATCAAAACCATTCATGTGTCACTCCAAAGAAACCATTACTCTAACCTTATTAGAGTCTAAATATTCACCAGTCTCAGATACAACATGCCCCAAAAAGTGAACTTGGTCTATCCAAAAATGACACTTGGAGATATTAGAATAAATTTTATGATTCCTAAGTGTACACAAAACAACCTCCATATGTCATGCATGAACCTCCCCTGACTTAGAGTTTATTAGAATCTCATTAATAAAATCAAGAATAGAGGTTTCCAAATATGGGTGGAAGACACAATTTATCAAAGAAATAATTATTGTTGGCATGTTTCTCACATTTAATTTCATCACAAAATACTTGTATATACCATACCTACTTCTGAAATCTATGTGTGGTATGTATAAAGGTCTCACCCTTAGCTAGTGATAACCAAGTCTCAAATAAATCTTATAGAATGATTGGGCTCCCCTAAACTAATAAATTATGTCATTAATACATGGAAGTGGGTATCATTTTTTAACCCTCATGTAGTTCAAATTCTGATATTTGATGCATAACCACAACGAACTATCCACCTGCTTAAAGAAAGGGATAGCAGAACCCTAAAGAGATATGCTCAGTTTTATGAAACCCTTAGCCTCTAAGTCATCCAACTGGGAAATAAGATCTCATATCTCTACTAGATCTATCTTTTAAGGTAGAATGGAAATGGTCTAGTCAGCTGACATGAGCTCAATAGTAAATTAAACCTCTCTATCAGGTGGAATCATAGAGAAATATTCAGAAAACAAATCCTAGAACTAAATCATCATGGGAGGAAAAGTTCTCTATTGAGGCTCCTCTTTAGCCAATATAATTCTAGAATCCTGGTCCATAATATAACCTAGTTGATAATGGTTAATCCCTACACGACCTGCCTAAATATTCCATTCTCTAATATGAACATACTCACCACCCTTAATATATGTGAAAGGAACTTATTGATTGTAATAATAAATCTGGGATTGGTATAGTACTAACCATTCTATCCTAAGAAACAGATAAAAATGGTCATCTCTACCATGAAGAGATCCCATAAGAATTTATAGGAACCAAAATAATGAGTATATTCCCTACAATGGTGAATTTTTCATACCACAATTTTAATAGTGTTTCAATAGACATTACCTCATATAGGTAGTCTATAGTTATCTCTAAGTCATCCATAAACTGAGAATTTTTAATCGAATGTAAATATCATATATATAAAAAATCACATGCCAAAGTAGAATCTACCAAGATCATACCTCATACCATAAAAAATACCACTTTCAAGACTGTAAGAGTAGGTTTTATAGAATGTAATTGGCCCGTACCATGACCATGAGTTACTTCTTGAGATCCTTGAGCTGAATTACCAAGAGGATTCTTCTAATTATACCCCTAAGCACCAACCCCTCCTCTATGACCCAAATAGTTAGTATAACTCCAACTACCCTCCTATTGTGGTCCACCAAGTCTAACTCCTAAACCATGAACCTATTTAAAACCTTATCCACCAGTCACCCATTGAGAACTCCAACAAAACCTCTATAAGTGACCCAATCTCCCACAATATTAGCTCTCAAATGGTGGTTGGTCACATAGATAATGATAGTGGTTGATCATTACACACAGATCGAACCATACAATGTTGTCATCCTAAAGGGGAAAAGATGATCCACCTCCATGGATACTCCTCCCACCATTAATCAGGTGTGAATTATCAAAATAGAATTTTTTTTCTTTCGAAATACCTATTATCATCCATCCAATAGAATATATCTATCCTGATTCCCTACCTTCACTTAGGTTACTCTCTAAAGTAAGTGTCAGATTCACTGCCTTAGAAAAGGATGAAATTCAAAAAACATTCACCTGAAATTGAATCCCCTATCATAGCCCATACTCAAAGTGTCTCAGTCAGGTTACCTCATACCTCAATATAATAGGGTAAAAACATTTTAAATCAGTGAAATAATCAGAATAGTATGTGAATGGAATGTTCATTTATGTAAGTTTCATGAATATTCTGGATCTATCATCTTCTATGGTCTCTAGAAATAAATATTCAAAGAAAAATGTTGCATATTCATTCCCAGAGAATCCAACATGATGATCTTCCTTGAATAAAATGTCACACAATTGCTTCATTGACCCTCAAAGAATATAGATTTCTAATATCACCCTCCTCTCCTGAGATGCGTATAGGTGTTAAAAAAACATCTAGATAGACTCAATTTATAAATCATCATCCTAGGGACCACCCTTCCTAGAAAGTAATAGTGGGTAATACAACTAAAACACCATGTTCAACTCATACATCATCATCACAACTTGTGGAGCCTCTTTCTCCATTTCCTTCACCACTCATATTAATCTCACTTAGATCTAATCATCCATCACCTACCTTGGTACTATATGAGGTTCTGTTCTAATAACCTCGGGGGAGTTCTCATCACCATCCTATTAGAACTCTATCTATTTTCAACATAAAGGCAATAATCAAAAAATTCCAAATAGATACCTCAGAATTTATTTACATAATAGTTCTTGATATCACCATTTAATGAAATAGATAATCGATGTAATACCTCACTACTCTCCACATATCATGCCATGGAAATATTGAAACTCATGTACTCTCACTAGACCCGTATACCCATTTATTGGGTCAAAACGATATACACATGTAGTCCACAACATGCGCATAGGATGCATATCATCACACTTTTCCATTTTACATTAATGATGATTTTCATAATTGAGGCTCAATTAAATTGAATATCATTTACAAGTTATAGAGGAAAACACTTTATAAGTTGTAATTGTAATTTTATTTAATTTAAACCTTATAAAATCAAGATAAAATCAAGTAATAATAGTTCAACCACATTAAGTATCAATAAAATAAGATGAAGCCATACATTTATATGGGAAAACACCATATAAATTGTTTCTAAAACGATAAGTTACTGAACCTAATCATAATCAAGGTAAACAATCATGGTAAATCATACAAATGGAAGGTGAAACCAATATACCTATTATGATTCATGAACACACACAATATTTCCATTCCATACAAGTTATAAAATCCCATTAATCAATAACCTCAAAAATCATTTGTGCCACTCTATGTGAAATAGGTCAACTAAAAAATAGAAAATAAAATAGCAATATTATCCCTTGAATAATAAACATTACCCATAGATGATTTTTCCACTCTCAATCATGAGTTCCATACCAAGTTTCAAAATTTTCCCATCTTATATCTACCTTACCCAAATTCTTAAACAGAAGAAAGATATTTGATACCACTTTGTAACATTTTTCTAGCCCAATACCACTTGAACATGTTTGGATTGGTGGTGACACATGACCACAAAACACCTCCCCATGTGCTATAGGTTACTGCCTAGCAGTGAGGGTCTAAAATGGTATAGTGGGAAGACTATACTCTCATTCTAGAGTACAATAATAGCATAAATAATATCAATCATATAATTTATATAGATCAAATAGTAAACTGACACACTAACAAGTACTAATAAATAATCACAACCCATGTTATATCAAAATGAGTTATATATATTTCAAGCAGGTCATTCACATCTAAAGGATTTGCATGGGTAGATTATATACACCAATATCCAAAAATGAATAAAATAATGAAACTGGAAACTCCTCAAAAATTGTTCATGAGTCATTTCATGTTCCCAATCTCTCACTCCTCTTCCTAGTTATCCAAATCAAGCATTAGTCATAGGGTTATTTATTCGGTCCTATCTTACCACCATTAAGTCTACTCGGGTTCCAAATGTTGGTCTGAGTAGGGTGTGAGTATGGATTACTATTCCACCACCAAAATCATTTAAAATAATATCAATTATGAGTATATATTTCATAATGATATATATAATAATATGATAGAATAAATGAATAAATAAAACAATTGTTGATCCTCAGGTTCCACAGAGTTGCTCGGGATCAAACATGCCTAATTTTTCCTAAGATGGATGTATCAGTCCATAATATCTCATAGTGGACCAAACAAATACAAGGTGGGTTTCCCCTAAGTAATTCCAAACCAATTATCATAATCTAAATCCAAGGGGGGTATCCCCAAGGCATTACAAACCAATAGTCATCAATTCAAATTTAAGGGGGTTTCTCTAAGGTATTAAAAATTAAGATTCATCAATCCAAATCCAAGGGCGGTTTCCCTAATTCATTTAGAACTAATTACCACAATTCAAGTACATAGTTAATTCACTCATATATTCCATTAATTTAATTATATCTATTCTCAAAATAAATATAGTCACTGTATCCTAATGTACGTCTTAAGAATCCTTAGTCATACACACTAGGTTACATATTAAGTTCCAAATTACCCTAAGGAAACCTATTTAAATTTATAATTAAAATTAAAGGTCAAAAACACCACAAGGGAGGCTAAAGTTCTAGTCTACTTACTAATAGACCACTGATCGCACCACAATTCACTGTTTCATTTTCAAACTAACACCATTGTGTTAGCCTATTTTTGTATTGAAAATTATAAAAAAAATAACATCATGTTTGATTCCATAATTTTTTTATCACTTTTAAAAAGGTCAATGATACTTTTTTTGATAATTTCATTGAAGTTGGTGGTGATTTGGAGGGCCCATGATGAAGTCCAAGAAAAATGGGCCAAGCTGTATAGGATCCAAAAAAACCAGTTTACTAAAACACATAATTATACTTAACTGTGCATCCAAATGGGATGAAATTATGTGGGACTGTCCAAAATTTATTGGGATATATTTCATATGAATAAATACAAACCTCAGTCGGTAATTTGTTTTCCCAACCAACCTAATATATCCAACACACTGAATCTGCATGAAGTCAAAAGTGGTGTGATTTGATCTATCCATATCTCAAGCTCTAGTTTTCCAAATGGTTCAAATCTTTCAGTGGAAATATTCAAGGGGTGGTTAAAAGTTTTTATTGTTTTTTAAAAATAAATATTTGACTATCTAGTGGTCAAAAACCATGGTCCATGTGGTTTTACACAATCTATGTGCCCAAAACCACCTTCCACTTTGCCTATAAAATGGAAGCTTGGGATCCTCATTTGTAAGTTCAGACATGAGGCAAAGATCTAGTATTTTGGAGAATCAAAGGATTCATATACTTATACAAGAATTTTTGGAGTCCCCTGTCCTCATAGGAGGGTCAAGAATGAAGAAGGATTTCCACCCGAGTTTCCTCCACCTCTCGATGTCGAGCTAAATGGTGGGCGTTCGTTGTGAGGGACCTACACACATGTCAAGGGAGTTCCAATGCATATATTAGCTACTGGATTGGATTTATTTGTATGTTAAAACACTTATTTTAATGTATATTAAATTATTTCTTATTTTAATTCTTGTTTTGATGCATGCGATTGATTTGCTCTTAATTTCTAATCAATCGGTGTGAGGTTTTGAGTGTGTGACTTGTGTTGTTCCGATTGGACAACACAAGAATAATTTTATTACCCACATTCTTGATATTTAAATATAATTTTGAAGCTATTATTCCATGCATAATTCATGTACCTTGACAATATGATTGTTATGTCAAGGTTTGGTTCATCAAGCAATAAAATAAAGGCATAAAAATTAATCGGGATTACAATTAATTTTAACCAAAGAATTACTCCAAACCTAAATAAATCTATAATAAAAATGAACTTGAAATGTGTGTATTTAAATCACAATGAACCCTTTCTCTAATAATTCTTAACACATCACCTTAATATATCAACTATTAAACTCTTTAAGTTATGTTATTTTCTTTAAACTGTTTTCAAAATAACCCCCCCCCCCCACAGATTACTTTTTATTAAAACCTCATACTCTAAACCGATCAACTCTACTTGAGAGATGACCTATGGTCTTCTATATACTATAAATTAACCTTAAAAACAAAATCAATTTGACCTGTCATGACAACGCGGTCAAATTTTGGCTCTGTTTCTGGGGAGCTCTTTGGTTTTTAGTGCGTGTTTTTTATAATATTTTTTCTAAATTTTGTGAGTATTTTTTTATCTTAGAAATTTCACTATATTTTTGTGTTCTGATTTATTTCTTTTTTAGGTTCTATGAATGATGTATTCTACTATGGGAGACTTACCACCTTTCAAACTGACACCGGAGAGAATCCTATATTAGCAACACTGAGATGCACAAGACAACCCTTTGAAGGAGGACATACCACCAATAGAGATTTTTCTAAACCCCTCTTCTTCTAGAACAAAATTAGAAATATAAATTAATGTGTATGACATGGATGAAACAATAAAACACTAAAAGAACTAACCTCACCCGATGTTGCTATCAAACCCACCAATATTCAAATATAAGGTGAGGTACCTATTTTTGAACTAAAATACAGTTTAATTCATTTATTACCAAGATTCCATGGACTCACAGGAGAAGATCCACATAAGAACATAAAAAAATTTCATACTATGTGTTCTCCATTAAAACTTGCTAATGT
Organism: Viscum album; assembly: GCA_963277665.1. Taxonomy (NCBI): domain Eukaryota; kingdom Viridiplantae; phylum Streptophyta; class Magnoliopsida; order Santalales; family Viscaceae; genus Viscum; species Viscum album. The sequence goes on along the minus strand of OY728134.1, from coordinate 593,388,367 downwards.
GGATGAAGAAAAAGTAAAGCTCAAATCATTCCCATTTTCATTGGAATACACATCAAAAGACTAGATTTACTTTGTTAATTCACCAATTAGAGGCTAGGCAGACATGAAACATCTTTTTTTGGAAAAATATTTCCCAGCCTCTCGAACTACAACTATAATAAAAAAAATTTGGTATAAGGAAATCACAAGGTTAAACATTACATGAATATTAGGAATGATTTAAAAGGTTATATTAATATTTCCCACACCGTCAAATATGTTATCACCTTTTAATTTAGTATTTTTATGAAGGTTTAATACTTATTGATCAAACTATGATTGATGTTTCTGAAGGTGGTGCACTAGTGGATAAGCCCCAATTACTGCAAGAAACCTGATTGAAAAAATGGTACATAAAACTCTACAATTTTCTACAAGGTCCAATGTACCCATTTGAGGTGTCCATGAGGTTCAAAGTACCGAATTTAAGAAGAAGTAGACACAAAGTTCGAAGAGGTAAGTACCCTTATTTGAAAAATTTATCTTTCCCAAAAGAAAATCCCAATATACTCATCCCATCCATTGTGGTATACGTTCATCTAACACCCACTACTCTGACCAATTCCCCCCATTGAGAGAAAATTCTAAGAGTTGTGAGACAATCTTTACAGGCCGCCCCTATAACCCACCCTTTAGGAAAGAACCATATTATCTATCCAACCCTGGGTGGAATGAAAATTAATATTATAGGCAAGGGGGTATTCAAACCAATCTTAATAACAATGGAACCTATCAGAGTAGAGTAGTCATCCACCACCACCTCCCAAAAATACCCAACCACCACAAAGGCCTTTCTAACTACCCCCTACAAAAACTATGACTTTCCTAGAAGATATGATGAAACAAATGGCTGCCAATAATATCCAATTCCAACAAAACACTCAACCAACTATACATGACCTAAAAACCCAATTAGGCCAACTCGCTAATTCTGTGGGGGAAATTCAATGTCATAGTTTAGGTAAACTACCCTCTCAACCAGTGGGTAACCCTAAGGATAAGGTAAGTGTTAGTTTTATAACCCTTAGGTATAAGTAACAACTTAAAACCCAAATTAACCCTCTATTAGAGTCATACCCTCCGGAGGAAACCACCATACCAACCACTAAAAATTATTCAAATGAGATAGAACCTTGTCCTGAGGGAATCACTTCCAAATGAAATAGTGTGTCTATTAATGAGTCACCTAGACCAACAATTCCTCTTCCATTTCGTCAAAGGGACACCCAACCAAGAAAAAAAAGAAACAAAACTTGATAAGGAAATCTTGGAAACTTTCAAAAAAAAGTACATGTCAACATCCATTTGATTAATGTCATGAAGCAAATTCCACGATATGCCAAGTTTCTAAAGGATATGTGTACACACCGAAGGTGAATTTTTGGAAATGAAAAGTGATCTTGGGGAGGAATGTTTTAGCATTGGTAGAGTCATCACATCCCACAAAGTTCAATGATCCTGGAACATTTTCAATTACATGCACCATAGAGGAGTATTCTTTTTCTAATGTTATTCTTGATGTGGGTGCCTCTATTAATGTGATACCTTTCTCCATTTACTCTTATTTACAGTTTGGTGAACTGAATCCAACTAGAATAGTCATTCATCTAGAAAATCATAGTACAACACACCCTTATAGTCTGTTATAGGATGTTCTTGTGAGGGTATAAAATTCAATTTTCCTGGCTGATTTTTATGTGCTAAAAATGGAAGATGATAGGACAAATGGAAATTCCCCAATTATATTAGCGAGGCCTTTCATGAAAACATCCAAAACCATAATTAATTACCATAATGGTACATTATATATGGAATTTGGTTGTGACATAGTGAATTTCAACATCTTTGATTCCACGAATCACCACTTATAAGAACATTCCTCTCTCCTGATTAATTCAATTAATGTACTCCCTTCCCCTAAAAACACTTATTTTCATTCCCCTAATCCCCTTTCTGAGTTTTCATCATTGATTGAAATTATTGGTAATGGACCATGCATTGATTGTTGTAGTGGTCTAGAAAAGTGTCATGCATGTTTATTAATTGAAAATTTACTTGAACACTGAGGATCCAATGACTATCGATGATACTACTAAGCTTGTAAAAGATCATTCCTCATATGAGGATGATACCATTAATCAGTTAGATGAGACTAGTAACGTCTCACTTTCACACACACTCCCATCAATCCAAAATCCACTTTGATTGGAACTAAAACAACAGAATCGATATTTTAAATATTCATATATTGAGAATGGAAACAAGTTGCCTATCATCATTGCCAGTTCACTCGATCCTGAGCATAAATTTATACTAATTGAAATTTTGAGGGAGTATAAAATGTTTTTGGGATGGACACATGCTGACATTCCTGGTATTATTTCATCAATTTTTATATATCATATATTGTTAAATGATGAAGCTAAACTAGTGAGGTAGGCACAACAACTACTGAACCCAAACCTCTTAGATGTTGTAAAAAATGAGGTAACAAAATTATTGGCTGCTGGAATCAATTACCCTATCTCTGAAAGCCAATGGGTCAGTCCAGTACAATTGATTCCTAAAGAAATGGTCTTGTGGTAATTAAAATTGAAAATAATGAATTGGTTCCAACTTGTGTGTAGAATATTTGGAGTTTCTATATAGACTATCGCTGATTAAACCAACACACTAGGAAAGACCATTTCTCATTTCCATTCATTGATTAGATGCTAGAGAGGCTAGTAGGGAAGTCCCATGAATGTTTTCTTGATGGGTATTCTGGATAATTTCAGATCTATATTTTCCCCGAGGATTTGGAAAAGATGACCATCACTTTCCCCTTTGGAGAATTTTCATATATGAGGATTCCATTTGGTCTATGAAATGCTTCGGGTACTTTCCAGCAATGCATAGTTAGTATTTTTTTCAGATTACATGGAAAATTTCATGGAAGTATTCATGGATGATTTCACTATTTATGAATCCTATTTTGATGAATGTTTGAGTAGTCTTGGTTTAGTCCTATGTCACTGTATTGAAAATAATATCATATTAAACTATGAGAAATGACATTTTATGGTGCGACAAGGTATAGTTTTTGGACATGTCATTTTTAGGGATGGTATCCAAGTTAATAAATCAAAATTGAATTTCATTTCTTCTTTATAATTCCCGAAAAATGTATGAGATGTGTACTATTTCCTAGGTCATGCTGGATTTTACCATCATTTCATTCATGACATTAGTAAAATTGCACTCCCCCTCTCCCAATTTCTCCAAAAAGAAAAGGAATTTGTTTTTGATAATAAATATAAGGAAGATTTTAATAAGATAAAATGTATTCTTGTATCACCTTCGGTAATCCAAACACCTCGGTGGGATTTACCATTTGAGATCATGTGTGACGCCTCTAACTATACAGTTGGGCAGTCTTATCACCAAGGGTGAATTGAGCTCCACATGTCATTGCATATGCCTCACATACACTAGACCCTGCCCAAGAAAACTACACCACAACTAAAAAATAATTTATTTCCATTTTGTTTTCCTTGGATAAATTCAAGTCGTATCATTTAGGTCCCAAAGTCATTGTGTTCTCAAACCATGCAGCCCTCCAGTACCTCCTTAAGAAATAGGAAGCCAAACCACATCTCATTCAATGGATGATCCTCCTTCAAGAATTAAATTTTGAAATTAGAGATAAAAAATAAGTAGAGAATGTCATGGCTACCCATATTAGTAAAATTCACCAATCCTCAAACATTGACTCATCCCCCTATATACCCATAAATGATATGTTTCCATATTAGTAATTGTACCGAGTACATGATGTTTTTTCATTGGTATGCTAAAATTGTAAATTATTTGGTAGTATCTTGAATTAAATTCGATTTTAATAAAAATTAGGCCAACTGTCTAAAACATAATTCACGTTGGTACATTTTGGATAACCCCTACCTTTGGCGAACATGTATTGATCAAGTCCTTAGGCATTGTGTTCTCGATAGTGAGTTTCAATCTGTCACGACCCGTCCTCGGGGCCCGTGCCGTGACTACCCCATGTCCGCCTTCCATAGGCCAGGGGCTGGCGACTAGCACCAAGGCGTAAATCCCAACAAAAGGGAAGGCATTGCCTCTGAAAAGTAAACAAGCACCACAGAGTAAGAAATCGGAAAAGTAAACAGTAAGTAAAAATTGTAACAAGCTGTGATGAAAGTAAAGGGGCCGGAAATACAAGCCCAACTGTAAAGTACAACTGAAAGGGGAAAACAGCAACTGAAAAGAAAAGCTGCAGCGTCGAGCCGTCCTCTGGAAGTCCCACCTGAAGGGTGGGTACAGATAGTCTCCACTGCTCCTCGGGTCCCCCTGACCGCTCCGAGTGTGTCCCGCCCAGTGGTCCACCTCCAGGTACCGTCCTACTCCGCACACCTCTACCATGATCAGCGTTGTCCATCGTCTGCAACCAACACAACGTAGTGCGGGAAAAGCTCGTACAGGGGTGAGTATAAGCTACTCAGTAGGGACCCCGAGACCCTGAAGGTCTCCCGAAATCCACAATGGATAAAACACAAGGAAAGGTACAGTCACGAAGTAACATCTGACACTGCTTAGGTATATTCCCATACATATACCTAAGTCATCAATTCCTGATCGACTCCAACATCCGAGCCCAAGAACAACCCAGTCCACACAGGAAAGCAAAACATATACCCACACAGGATAGCACAACACAATATACAAAGAGAGTAAACAGTAAATCCACACAGGATAGTTCAACACAATCCACAAAGGAGAGTAACACAAGATTCAGCTCACACATGTTACTTCTTCAAATGACAATAGAGATGATCAGATGTAGCCACTGATTCATCTAATCCGTCGGACCCATAATGGATCAGAAGGTACTAACCCCCCGCAATGACCCACATAGAATCGATCATGAAGTTGGACCCAAAGCTATTGGGAAACTTCTTCTCCACCAAGTACAGTGGTTATGCCGCTACAACCAAGTACTCCTCTGTCGTGGGTCTGCCGCTACAACCAAGCGCTCCCATGTGCCACTACAACCAAGTGCACCTCTATTGAGGGTCCGCCGCTACAACCCAACGCTCCCATGTGCCGCTACAACCAAGCGCACCTCTGTCGTGGGTCTGCCGCTACAACCAAGCACTCCCCTGTGCCGCTGCAACCAAGTGCTTCCCTATGCCGCTACAACCAAGCGCACCTCTGTCGTGGGTCTGCCGCTACAACCAAGCGCTACCCTGTGCCGCTACAACCAAGCGCTCCCCTGTGCCGCTACAACCAAGCGCACCTCTGTCGTGGTTCTGCCGCTACAACCAAGAGTTCCCCACTGGGCTATCCGTAACACACCAAGTCATTCGATTGGAAGTCGTCAAATCTCAACTGGCTCCAGGGTTCCGCACACAGCATGCTCGTTTCGGGAGGGTCCACTCCACGAGCTAAAAGGTCGATGCATCAACTGACATGCAGTCCAGAGTTGATGTATCCCAAGTTGTACCGTAGTGGTCACTACTGAAAACAAGGAGGATTCCCGTACTGTTCTCATCATTGTCGTAGTCGAATCCACCGAGGATCTCTGTATAGTCGTCGTTGTCGAAGTCGCAACCAGCACCAGGGTTCCCGCACACAGCAAGATCGTTCGGGAGGGTCCGCTCCACGAGCCGAGAGGCTGATACATCAACTGACACAAGGTCTGATGTTGATGTATCCAAAAGTTCCGTATCGCCAACAGGAACTCAACGTCGCAGACGACGCGTCAATCGGACGCCCGGTCTGAGAGTTATTGGCTTTTTCGTCCCAGGGGCCCGGTTGGTTTTTAAGGCAAAACCAACCCGACCGTACTCCACCTATGTCCAAACCTCGGGCGGAGTGATCCAAAAGATCCATCTCACATAGAGGAAATCAACAAAGCTGACGGCACGTCACTCGAATGTCTGTAGCTCAAGATATGAGCGTTTCCGCTCCGAGGGCCCGGTTGGTTTCGTGTACGAACCAACCCGGCCGAACCCAAAGTATTCCGAAACCTTGAGTGCAATATACCTAAATGACCGTCTCGATACAAGGATCGCGTTGCCGCTGACAGCGCGTCGTTCGGAGGCACATAGCTCATGATACGAGCATTTGACCGAAAATGGTCTATAGACGGGGGGGGGGGGGGGGGGGGTCCGGGCCCGGGCCGACCCGGCCCGACCCCCCTAGGTCTGTCGAACCGGGTCGACCCGACCGGACCCGGTCCGGTTGGGCCTGGGCGCGGCCCGGCCGATCGGACCGGCCTGGCTTGGCTCGGCCACGCGGCCGAGCACCTGGGCGCCGCAGGGCGCTGCCCCCGCGGTCTGGAGAAGCCGCGGCCCCGCGTGGGCCACGCGGGGAGAACGGCGGACGCGGCTTCTGCCGCGTCCCGTGTGGGCGAACCGGACCCGCGCGGCCACCGCTGGCCACCGGAGTTGCTCCGGTGGTCCTTTTTCCTTCCCTTCTGCGCCGGTGGTCCTCCCGGGTTCCATTCTTCACTGCGGAATCAACAAACTGCCCTTGCGTCACGATTTTCCGTCGCCTGCCAAATCCGCACAACCACGAAGAACGGCGGGGGGTTGTCGGGCCGTGCTCGTTTGGCCCGTACCCTCTGCGTTAGATAAAACAACGGGAGAAAAAAAATCAACACATGAAACAACAATTTTAATAAATTAAAATTGTTCATTTGCAACCGGTTCTTTAAATTTAAAGAAACGTTCACGGGAAAAGGGCATTCCAAAACATAATCCCTACCTCGTCAAGTCATCGCCGCGGGTTCTTCGCGGATTGAGGATCGTCGCGTCGTCGCGGTATCTGGCGTCACGTCGTCACGGAAGGGGGTCGCGTCGACGAACTCCGAGGTTCAAGAACAAAAATATTTAATTAATAATAATTAAATCTTTCTTGAGTTAAAAACCAAAAAGGAAAAAATTAAAAGAAATCTGAAACCCTCACCTCAACGGATGATCGATGGTTCTTGTTTTGGATTAAGGAACGTCACCGAAGAACGTCGCGGGGGAGGAAACGTCGGCGTCGCGGCACACGGCGTCGCGTCGTCGATTTCCGCGGGTTCGGCGTTCTTTGTCGGAGGCCGGCGTTCTTCGCGTTCTTCGCGTTCTTCGCTTTCTTCGCGAAGGAGGATGAAGGCTCAAGAACTCTGACAAAACCTCTCAACGAGTAATCCTCCAAATGTTGTGTTGGTTTTATTTGATTATTACGCCAACAAACGAAAAAAGAGGTAAGTAACAACCGATCAATTCTCAGAATTAATTCAAAGAAAGAAACCGCGCATTTAATTCACGAATAAAACCACCAAATTAAATGGTGCGTTAAGATTTTAAGAAAACGCGTCAGTTGACTTTCATAATGACGGGTTTTCGTGGGTGCGTTACTTAGCGAAAAATAAACGGCAGGGCTTGCGTGGGCCCCACCTCACAAATATCCTACCAAGGGGGTAGGATATTTCTGGATAGCATCCTATCCGGATCAACTCAGCTTAAGCTTCCTTTAAGTGGCTTCAAGTGGCTTCCAAGTGGCTTAAGTGAAATAAAATAAAGTTTGTCGAACAATTTATTTTATTTCTTAACTTTAAGCCCAAAAATTAAAAACCACAAACGAGCGAACGCAACTCCGGAAGAGGCGTTTCTAAGCAAATACCGGCGCTTCGATTTCATTGGTGCCCTCAGAATTCGATTCCGGTCACCGGTCCAAAAGTTAGAAAAACCCGCTCGTCCGTTCACTGAACGTACCCGAGCCAAACTTCGGAAATTAATTCCGGGCACACCGGGCCTCGGAATCAGGCATCGTCAGAAACTGCGTTCTTGTAAAATTTCAAGTAAAATTAAGAAAAACATTTCCTTGAAATTTACGGGTCTTTACATTACTCCCACCATAGGGCTTTACGTCCCCGTAAAGCTTCCCCAAAAACTTAGGGATACAAAGGCGGTACTGAGAACGCATTTGAGCCTCCCGCTCCCAAGTGCTCTCCTGGAGGTTCCCGTGCTTCCATCTGATGCGCACAAGAGGAATCGATCGCCCACGTAGGACCCTCTCCTGTCGATCCTCTATCTCCACCGGGACCTCCGCAAAAGTCGCCCCATCATCCACATCTAGCTCCCCATGGTCAATGATGTGCGTCGGGTCGTGCACGTATCTCCTCAGCTGAGATACGTGGAAGACGTCGTGCACCCGGTGCAACTGAGTTGCCAGAGCCAGGAGATAAGCCACCTCGCCAATCCTGCTGAGGACCTGGAAGGGTCCGATGAAGCGTGGAGACAACTTTCCGCCTCGGCCAAATCTCCATAATCCACGTCGAGGTGAGACACGCAAGAAGACGTGGTCGCCATCCTCGAACTCTAGTGGCCTCCGCCTCTTGTCAGCATATGACTTCTGCCGGCTCTGAGCTGTCCTCATCCGCTCCTGGATGACCTGGACCTTCTCTGTCGTGGCCTGGAGCAACTCCGGTCCCACAAGAGCTGCTAAGATTTCTTCTTTGCCGATAAGAGAAATCTGGTATCATCCCCTAGATGAACCACTTCCTTTTGCCTAATACGGTCAATCTAGACATGGATGGTACTAATCCATACCAAGGAAGATGTTGTAAGGCCTCGACGCTACTACCAAGAGATCCAACCGTTACTCTCGCCTGCAAGGGTTGAGTCACACTGTCGGCATCAGTGTGGGGTAACTGGGTCTCCTCCAGTAGATGTCTCACGTGTGAGGGTCAAGTCAACAGTCTAAAATGGAACCTCTTAGTAACAACACAAAAGAGGACAGGAATAAAAACATCACAAGGGTATTCGTCTTTTATTATTGCAGCTCATAATACAATGACACTACACCATAGCAACAAGGAACTAGAAGTACAAAAGACGTATCCACTAGTCCCGCTCCTGTCCATCTGCTCCTAGAGCTCCTTGATCGAAGGCCTCAGCTGCCTGAAGCTGAGCTCTCACATGTCCACCAACTCCCTGCGGTCGCGGTGGACCTCCTGGTGGTGGTGGTGGCAACACCCCGAAGCGTCGTCCACCTCCAGCTGCACGACCAGCTCCCCCGCCATGGCCACCTACTCCTTGCGGCCCGCCCTAATCGAACCTCTGCATCTGCCTGGGGGCCCTTTGTTCATCTACTGGTCATCCGTATGGCAGGTCGGACAGTCACGAGCCATTTGACCAACCCCTCCGCAGGAGTAACACTGCCCTCTCATGGAAAGTCGTTGCCCACCCTGAGTGCCTCGCGCAAATGATCCAGAGTCATGCTGTCGACCACTTGTAGGTCTAGTCCTATTGGACCCCTGCGTCATCTGTCTACTGCCCGCTGCAGAAGAATCTGCCGCATGCCGGCAAGTGGTGGGTCCTGCTGCTGGAGACTGCTCACCAAGGAAACTCTCCACTAAGAGGGCTCGCTCCAACACCCCTGCCTGAGTCAGAATGTTGAGGGAGATCATCGAAGCCCTGATCTTATGCCTCAGTCCTTGCTTGAAGGTCCGAGCCCGGAAGAACGACTCCCGTACCATATCTGTGGAGTAGCGCAAGAGATCAGTAAATCTCACCGAGTACTGGGCCACTGTCATGCTGCCCTGCCGCAGCTGTAGTAGCTCCTGGATGCGCACCGCTCAGAGGGTGGCTGGGACGAACTCGGAGTGGAAGATGCTCTCAAAGTCCGTCTAGAGGAGAGATGTCTTGTCGTGCACCTGGAGCATCAAGCTCGACCATCTGCCTGCTACCGCGTGCAGGAGGCTCGCTGCGACGATCACCATGAGGTCTGCTGGTGTCCTCACTAATATGAAAACCCGTACAACTGCCTCCAGCCAGTCCTCGACGGCCTGAGGGTCCGTCTCCCCGCGGAACCTGTGCGGTCGCTGGCGCTGGAACTCATGCAGTGCACTAAGGCGACGTGCATCGTCAGCGGCTGGGGCTGGTAGCATCGGTGGCTCGGCAGGTATAGGTACCACCGGTGCCTCAGTTGTCAATGGGCCCTTTACCGAGTCCTCGACGCTCGGTGGGCTCTCGCCACGCACATCACTCGGAACCCTAGCTGGCTGCCGTCGTGGGGCCATCCTGAAAAGGAAACAAGTGCGCCACGGTCAGAACTATATACCTGGTGAGCTGACATAAGTAATCCCAAAGAAAACTTGAAACACACACGCAATCAATGTTTTCGTGCATTAAATCGGAAATCCGAAGTCAGTGTCCTGGTGTACGGATACGTCGGCCGCCGCACCAACACTGGACTCCCTGGACTGATAACCACACCCAATAGGCTAAACACTATTGCTTCACATAGAAGAAAGATCAGAGTCTGCGGTAGAACCGACGACCTCTGATACCAATTTGTCACGACCCATCCCCGGGGCTCGTGTTGTGACTACCCCAAGCCCGCCTTCCATAGGCCAGGGGTTGGCGACTAGAACCAAGGCGTAAATCCCAACAAAAGGGAAGGAATTGCCTTTGAAAAGTAAACAATCACCACAGAGTAAGCAAGCGGAAAATAAATAGTAAGTAAAAACTGTAACAAGCTGTGCTGAAAGTAAAGGGGCCGGAAATACAAGCCCAACTGTAAAGTACAACTGAAAGGGGAAAACAGCAACTGAAAAGAAAATCCACAGCGTCGAGCCGTCCTATGGAAGTCCCACTTGAAGGGTGGGTACAGATAGTCTCCACTGCTCCTCGGGTCCCCCTGACCGCTCCGAGTGCGTCCCGCCCAGTGGTCCACCTCCAGGTACCGTCCTGCTCCGCACGCCTCTACCACGATCACCGTTGTCCATCGTCTGCAACCAACACAACGTAGTACGGGCAAAGCCCGTGTAGGGGTGAGTATAAGCTACTCAGTAGGGTCCCCAAGACCCTGAAGGTCTCCCGAAATCCACAATGGATAAACCACAAGGAAAGGTACAATCGCGAAGTAACATCCGACACTGCTTAGGTATATGCCCATACATATACCTAAGTCATCAATTCCCGATCGGCTCCAACATCTGAGCCCATGCACAACCCAGTCCACACAGGAAAGAAAAATGTATAACCAAACATTATAGCACAACACAATCCACAAAGGAGAGTAAACAGTAAAACCACACAGGATAGTTCAACACAATCAACAAAGGAGAGTAACACAAGATTCAGCTCACACAGGTTACTTCTTCAAATGACGATAGAGATGATCAGATGTAGCCACTGATTCATCTAATCCGTCGGACCCATAAACGATCGGAAGGTACTAACCCCACGCAATGAACCACATAGGATCGATCATGAAGTTGGACCCAAAGATATTGGGAAACTCCTTCTCAACCAAGTACAGTGGTTATGCCGCTACAACCAAGCGCTCCTCCGTCGTGGGTCTGCCGCTACAACCAAGCGCTCCCATGTGCCGCTACAACCAAGCACACCTCTGTTGAGGGTCTGCCGCTACAACCAAGCGCTCCCCTCTGCCGCTACAACCAAGCGCACCTCTGTTTTGGGTCTGCCACTACAACCAAACGCTCCCCTGTGCTGCTACAACCAAGCGCTCCCCTGTGCCGCTACAACCAAGCGCACCTCTATCGTGGGTCTGCCGCTACAACCAAGCACTACCCTGTGCCGCTACAACCAAGGGCTCCCCTGTGCCGCTACAACCAAGAACACCTCTATCGTGGGTCTTCCGCTACAATCAAGCGCTCCCCACTGGGCTATCCGTAACACACCGAGTCATTCGATCGGCAGTTGTGACATCTCAACCGGCTCCAGGGTTCCGCACACAGCATGCTCGTTCTGTGAGGGTCCACTCCACGAGCTAAAAGGTCGATGCATCAACTGACATGCTGTCCGGAGTTGATGTATCCCAAGGTGTACCGTAGTGGTCACTACTGAAAACACGGAGGATTCCTGTACTGTTCTCATCATCGTCACAGTTGAATCCACCGAGGATCTCTGTATAGTCGTCGTCGTCGAAGTCGCAGCCAGCACTAGGGTTCCCGCACACAGTAAGCTCATTCGGGAGGGTCCGCTCCACGAGCCGAGAGGCTGATACATCAACTGACACAAGGTCCGATGTTGATGTATCCAAAAGTTCCGTATCGCCAATATGAACTCAGCGTCGCAGACAGCGCGTCAATCGGACGCCCGGTCTGAGAGTTATTGGCTTTTTCATCCCAGGTGTCGGGTTGGTTTTTTAAGGAAAAACCAACCCGACCGTACTCCACCTCTGTCCAAACCTCGGGTGGAGTGAGCCAAAAGATCCGTCTCACATAGATAAAATCAACAAAGCTGACGTCACGTCAATCGGACGTCCGTAGCTCAAGATATGAGTGTTTCCGCTCCGAGGGCTCGGTTGGTTTCGTGTACGAATCAACACGGCCAAACACAAAGTATTCTGAAACCTTGAGTGCGATATACCGAACCGACCGTCTCGATCCAAGTATCACGTTGCCGCTGACGGCGCGTCGTTCGGAGGCCCGTAGCTCATGATACGAGAATTTGACCAAAAAATGGTCCGTAGACGGGGGGTCAGGGCCCGGGCCGACCCGTCCCGACCCCCCCGGGGTCGGCCGAACCGGGTTGACCCGAACGGGGTCGACCCGACCCGGTCCAACCCGGCCGGACCCGGCCGGTCGGACCGGCCTGGCTGGGCTCGGCCGAGCGGCCGAGCACCTGGGCGCCGCGGGGCGCTGCCCCCGCGGTCTGGTGAAGCCACGGCCCCGCGTGGACCACACTAGAGAACCACGGACGCGGCTTCTGTTGCGTCCCGTGCGGGCGAACCGGACCCACGTGGCCGCGGGTCCGTTGGCCGCCGCCGCCGCGGCGGCATCGTCCGGCGGTGCGCCGGGCCGCCGCCGCCTCCGGCTGCCGGCGCCGCCGGAATCTTCCGCGGGCCACCGGAGTTGCTCTGGTGGTCCGTTTTCCTTCCCTTCTGCGCCGGTGCTCCTCCTGGGTTCCGTTCTTCACTACAGAATCAACAAACTGCCCTTGCGTCATGATTTTCCGTCGCCCGCCAAATCCGCACAACCACGAAGAACAGCGGAGGGTTGTCGGGCCGTGTTCGTTTGGCATGCACCCTCCGCGTTAGATAAAACAACGGGAGAAAAAAATTCAACACATGAAACAACAATTTTTAATAAATTAAAACTGTTCATTTGCATCCGGTTATTTAATTTTAAAGAAACGTTCACGGGAAAAGGGCATTCCAAAACATAATCCCTACCTCGTCAAGTCGTCGCCGCGGGTTCTTCGCGGATTGAGGATCGTCGAGTCGTCGCGGTATCCGGCGTCGCGTCGTCGCGGAAGGGGGTCGCGTCGACGAACTCCGAGGTTCAAGAAGAAAAATATTTAATTAATAATAATTAAATCTTTCTTGAGTTAAAAACCAAAAAGGAAAAAATTAAAAGAAATCTGAAACCCTCACCTCAACGGATGATCGAAGGTTCTTGTTGCGGATTAAGGAACGTCGCCGAAGAACGTCGCGGTGGAGGAAACGTCGGCATCGCGGCAGACGGCGTCGCGTCGTCGATTTCCACGGGTTCGGCGTTCTTTGTCGGAGGCCGGTGTTCTTCGCGTTCTTCGCGTTCTTCGCGAAGGAGGATGAAGGCTCAAGAACTCTGACAAAACCTCTCAACGAGTAATCATCCAAATGTTGTGTTGGTCTTATTTTATTATTATGCCAACAAACGAAAAAAGTGGTAAGTAACGACCCATCAATTCGCAGAATTAATTCAACGAAAGAAACCGCCCATTTAATTCATGAATAAAACCACCCAATTAAATGGTGCGTTAAGATTTTAAGAAAACGCGTCTGTTGACTTTCATAATGACGGGTTTTCGCGGGTGCGTTACTTAGCGAAAAAGAAACGGCGGGGCTCGCGCGGGCCCCACCTCACAAATATCCTACCAAGGGGGTAGGATATTTCTGGATAACATCCTATCCAGATCAACTCAGCTTAAGCCGCCTTTAAGTGACTTCAAGTGGATTCCAAGTGGCTTAAGTGAAATAAAATAAAGTTTTTCGAACAATTTATTTTATTTCTTAACTTTAAGCCCAAAAATTAAAAACCACAACCGAGTGAACGCAACTCCGGAAGAGGCGTTTCTAAGAAAATAATGGCGCTGTGATTCCATCAGTACCCTCAGAATTCGATTCTGGGCACCGTTCCAAAATTTAGAAAAACCCGCTCATCTGTTCACTGCACGTACCCGAGCCAAACTTCGGAAATTAATTACGAGCACACTGGGCCTCGGAATTAGGTGCCGTCAGAAACTGCGTTCTTGTAAAATTCCAAGGAAAATTAAGAAAAAATTTTCCTTGAAATTTACGGGTGTTTACACAATCCATCCTTAGGTTCCTCCACACTCTTTCTTGTGGGGACCACTTTTCTCCCTAATGGACTGCTCTCAAGGTCCTTGATTCTGGTCACTTTTTATGGATTCCCATGATTTCTATAAATCTTGTCCTTTCTATCAAAGAATGGATAACTTCACTAGTACAAAACCCATTTTTTATGCCTATTTTTTTAGATTTTTAAAGTTGGTTTAAGGAAATATTATTGAAATCGATGTTAAAAATATGATTTTTTACATTATTTATTTAATAACCGACATTAAAAATGGGGTTTTATGGTATTTAACATCATTTTTTAAAAAATTGATGCAAAACACCATCTGGAAATGACATTAAAAATCCATTTTTTACATCGGTTTTTAAATAACCGACTTAAAAAAATGTTTACCATATTGTAGATAATTTCCTAATATTTGATTTGATAGGTCGTAGATCTGAAATGGAGTTACAGATCAAAATTTATGACCATAAGAAGTTTGATATTTTTTTTTGAGGAAAGATCGAATGAGTCAATTGTAGCTTCGTCTTAGAAGGAATTTTAGAATCTGAAGGTTGATTTGTGGTTTTATCATGATATAGAAAATTATTCATCATTATAATAAAAATAAGAATCATTAAATTGTATATTAATTAAGAAAACTACTCATAAAAAATATAAATCAGGGAAAAATAATTACAAGTACCTTGATGAGATTGCAAAAAAAAAGAAATAGTGGATTCACATGGAAGATCAAACAATTCAAGTAGGTGGAACAATGATGGTTGAAAGAAATAATCACTAAACGGTATATCAATTAATAAAACATTACATAAATACCATAAATCATGGATAAATAATTACAAATACCTTGATGAGATCGTGAAATGAAGAAATAATTGATTCACATTGAACATTAAATGAGTTGAGTTGGGGAAATGATGATGGTTGAAAGAAATGATTGTTAATTTAGGATATGTTTATAATGAAAACATATAATTGATATGATAAAAGAAAATTTGGTATTAAAAATTTTAGGCTCCAAATGGAAATTTCGATGTCGTGATATAAAAAAATAAAATTTCGCATTGGTGGGATATTAAAATTATCTTTCACATCGGTTTTATGAAAACCGTCCTGAAAATATATTAAAAAAATTATGATTTTATGCATCTTTTATATAATAACCAACATGAAAAATCAATTTTCATCACTCTTTCACATCGGCTATTTAATAAATGACATTAAAAAG
Source organism: Viscum album (assembly GCA_963277665.1). Lineage (NCBI taxonomy): Eukaryota > Viridiplantae > Streptophyta > Magnoliopsida > Santalales > Viscaceae > Viscum > Viscum album. Next base: position 593,372,774 of record OY728134.1, on the reverse strand, counting down.
ATTTTTTCACATCAATTATTTAATAACCGATGTGAAAAATGTTTACATAAAGGTATTTTATTTACCAAGATTCAATTTGAACAGTCATGGAGCTCAAGCATAGTTACGGATCAAAAGTTATGGCCTTTGTAAATTGGCATTCCCTAAGACTTAATTTAGAGATTATCAACTTATGATGACCATAACTTTTGATCCGTAACTCCGTTTGAGCTATGTGACACGTCAAATCAATTCTTGGGAAATTAAATACATGTTTGTAAATATTTTTAACATCATTTATTAAATAACTGATGTGAAAAATTCATGAAAATTTATTATTCATGTCGGTTATTTAGAACCGATGTGAAAAAGTCAGGAAAATTGATTTTTCACGTCGATTATTATATAGCCGATGTGAAAATCATCAAAAATGGATTTTCACATATGTTATATAATAAATGACATGAACAATCAATTTTCATAGATTTTCACATTGGTTCTAAAAAATCGACGTGAAAAAAAGGGAGTGTTAAAAATAGTTTTTATGCTAGTGTGTGTCTAAAATAAATGAAATGCCACAACAACACTTGATCTTCCATTAAATTTTCTATGTTTCAGGCATTGAATTTATGGGACCACTCCAAAATTCATTTGGGAACCTTTAAATTCTTCTGTAAGTGGATTATGTTTCAAAATGGGTAGAGGCATGAGCCACAAAAACTGATGATTTGAAGACAGTTGTGGAGTTTTTTGTGAACCCAACTATTTTGTAGGTTTGGATTACCTAGGTTCATTAGTATTGACCAGGGTTCTAATTTTTATAATCGAACAATGCAATATCTTTTTCATCAGTATGGGGCCAGACATAGTGGTTCTACTGCTTATCACCCATAAAGAAATAGTTAAGATGAGGTGTCGAATATAGAAGTAAAAAAAATTCTTGAAAAAAATGGTTTAACCCAACAGAAAAGATTAGAGTATTAGACTTGATGATTCATTATGAGCCTACCATACTGCTTTTAAAATTCCCATTGGAGTTTCACCCTATCAGCTTGTGTTTGGAAAGAGTTGTCACCTTCATATTGAGAAAGAGCACAGGGCTTACTGGGCCATTAAAAAATAAAATTCTAATCTTTCTAGTGCAGGTTGTCAAAGGAAGTTGCAAATTCATGAGTTAGAGAAAATGTGTAGAGATTCATATGAGAACTCCCAGATTTATAGTGAGTGAACCAAGGTTTTTCATGACTTCCTCATCCTTCATCGTCAGTTCCACATTGGGATTAAGGTCCTCCTCTATAATGCAAGGCTGAAGTTACATCCAGGTAAGATTCATTCTTGCTGGTTTGTACCATACATTGTTACTAATGTATCTCTATTTGGTGTTGTTCACGTTCAAAATGAAGAAAACAATCAAACCTTCACTATCAATGGGCAGTGGTTGAAGCACTTTCATGATGCCATTCCGGATTCTCCAATAGAGGAACTCCAAGTTCAATAAGCATTCTACGAATGACACACACCGGGTTTTATCCTTCCTTCCCACATTCACTTTTATTACAATGAGGACACAGAACACACTATGTGTGGGGGAGATGGGTACGTTCCTAGTTTAGTTAGGAATTTTCATCATTTTTTTCTTTTTCAATAGTATTGTCACTTTCCCCCTGTTTTATCCCTTTATTTTTTACATGAATGTTAATTTTATCATGGAAAAAGATTCCCACTTTAAAAGAATTATAAATCATTTTTCATTATTGAGTCAATTATGTAGAAAATACCATTGTTTTTTGAAAAAAAAATTCAAATGAATGTTGATATGGAATAGTTTTCTAGAATTTATATTTTTAAATCATTCTTAGGTGTTTAATGGATTTTTGAAACCCATTCCTCATTAGAAATGGCCAATATTTTAATCCCTTTCCTGAGAGACATTCTAAGACCTTTATTTCATATTCTTTATTTTAATCGCCCTCTTGAGACTCTCGGGTCATATAGAGAAACTATAACTTTCCTTGATTCTATTTGAATCCATAATATTCAAGTGTACTAAATTCATGATAGAGGTCATCATTCATTGAAAATACCTTTGTACAATTAACCTCTATTTTTGGCCACCTTGACATTTTACCCTTTTTAAGCCATAGAGACCATGAAATTCATGTTAGGTATCCACATTACATGATTATTTATCCCTACCTACCCATCTCTTGTGTACATTATTGATTTACTTTCAGCAAGTGTGGGGAGGGTGTTTCCATGAGAATTACCATGAATTAATCATTATTATGGATTGATAGAATGGGTGCCTACATTTTCCTTAGGCAGTGGGTTCATAAACCATATTATATCATTGTTTTAAAATGTTTCCCTCTTTATATCCAATGAAATTTTTTTTTAAAAAATTCTATACATTGAAAAAAAAACAGAGCAAAGAAAAACTAATGGAGAAAAGAGGAAGTTTATTCATTATTATTCACTGATCGGTTGCGACCTACACAAATAGACAATGGGGATAATGATTTGGAAGTGATACACTTTTTTGAGGGGATTAATGTGTACATTCATTGTGAACACTTTATGAATTTTAAAATGTTGTGTACTTAAGAGATTAAACACTCCTCTTCTAACTCAGATTTTTTATACATTAAATCCTACCAACCCATGAACCTTAGAACAACATGTTTGAAGTCCTCTTGAGTATCACACTAGTTTATTTCGGTAGAGAAGCTAGAATATTGGAAAGCATATGGTAAGATCATATGAAATCTAGAAAATTAGAATAAATACACTTTCATATGTTCCTTGAGTGGTGAGGTAAAATTTCTAAGTGTGGTAGCATGCGACATGTTTCATGGGTGATCAAATAAAGTAGAAAAAATTCAAATGTGATAGAAGAAAAATGATAGGAAAATTTATTTCCTAAATGATACATGATGAATATCATTTCATAAGAATCATGTAACTTTTCTCACCTTTTATTTACTAATGATACTTGGTTAGGATATAATAATTTTCCTATGAGTAAAAATTTTTAGGTGTGGGGGTGTGATCGCACTGTGATTCACTATTTCATTTTCACCCTTACACCACTCTATTAAACTAGTTTTGTATTGAAAATTGTAAAATAATAACAAATTTCACTTCATGTTTGATTCCATTATTTTGTATTTATCACTATTAAAATGATAAATGTTACTTGTTTTGATAATTTCATTGAAGGTGGAGGTGATTTGGAGGACCCATGACGAAGTCCAAGAAAAATGGGTCAAGCTTTGTAGGATCCAAGAACACTAGTTTACTAAACCGCATAATAATACTTAACCATGAATATAAATGGGATTAAATTTTTTTTCTGGTCCAAAATTCATTTTTCTACATTTCATATGAAGGAACATAAGCCTTATTCGGATATATGGTGGCATAACCGACATGATATGTCCAGCACACTAAATCTGCACATAGTCAAAAGTGGTGTGTTGTGATCTATGCATATCTTGGGATATAGTTTTCCGAATGGTTCTAACCTTTTTGTGTATATATAAAATAGGTGTTTAAACATGTTTGTATTTTTTTAAATCTATATTCTACATTTTAGTGGTTGAAAACCATGGTCCATGTAGATTTACACAATCTGTGTGCCCAAGACCACCTTCCACTTTGTTTATAAAATGGAAGCTTGGGATCCTCATTTGTAAGTTCAGATAGGAGAAAAATTTCTGGTATTTTGGAGACCCAAAGGAGTCCTATACTCATCCAATATGTTTTGGAGTCCCCTATCCTTATAGGGGGCTCAATAATAAAGACGAAGTTCCACCTGAGCTTCTTCCTCCTCCCGATGTCAAGCTAAATAGTGGGTGTTCGTTGTGAGGGAGATACACACATGTCAAGGGAGTTCTGACACATAAATTATCTACTAGATTGGAGTGATTTTGGTGTTAAAACATTTATTTCCATGTATCTTAAATTATTTCTTATTTAAATTCTTTTTTTGATTCATGTGATTGATTTTCTATTAATTTCTAACTGATCAGTGTGAGGTTTTGAGTGCATGACTTGTGTCATTCCGATTGGAAAACACAAGACTCTATTTAATACGCACTTTCCTGAGATTTCAATATGATTTGGAAGCTCTTATTCCATTCAAAAGTTCTTTACCTTGACAATACGATTGTTATGTCAATTTTTGGTTCTTCAAGCAATGAAATAAAGGTTAGGAATTAATCGGGATTCCAATTAATTTCAACCAAATAATTACTCCAAACCTAACTGAATCTCTAAGAACAATGAACTTGAAATGTATGTAGTGAAATCACAATGACCCTTTCTCTAATAATTCTTAAAACACCACCTTAATCTATCCACTATTAAACTCTTTAATTTAAGTTATTTTCTTTAAAAAAAATTCAAAATCACCCCCCTTTTTAGTACTTTTTATTCAAAACACATAATCTAAACCTATAAATTCTTTTTCAGAGATGAACTAGGGTCTTACCTATACTATAAATCAACCTTAAAAACATAATAAATTTTACCTGTCATGAAAACATGGTCAACCACTCACAAACTGTGAGTGAATTTAATTTCAAGACATTAAGCCATAGAAAATTTATTTATAATTTAAGGTAAAGAACATGGTATATTGGAATGACCACATATTTCATGCATAAATATATAGGTGATACTTTGAGTTAATATCTTAAATACCACCTAACTTATACACATATATGATCACTCATCAAAAACTAGCCTTGGGTTTGAGATAAAATAGTAAAAATTGGAAAATTAGAATAATGCCTTGAAAACAAGGAATAATGGAATGAGACCACTTGATATGTAAATAAATAGAAACAATTATGTAAATGAGAGGATACCCATACCACTATATTGATATCACAATGAATGAAACGTGATTCTATGGAGAAATGGAATTGAAACCACTATAAGGAGGAAGAGGAAGAGGGGTCACACACCTGGGGAGATATAGGTCGATTGAGGGAGAAAGTGTGGTGATAATGGTTATAAAATCATAATTAAAAACCTATAATTATCCAATTTTTAAAGATATCATGGTTTTTCTACATGGTTTCATGAACTGTGTTCCAACTATGAAGTCCTCACTCTCTGAAACATCACACATCACATGGTTGGTATACATGGTTAGGAAAACCATTAGCTGACCATTTGAAATGGATTTGAAAATTTTCAATATTTTTTCCATGGTTAAGAGCCACATAAACATGGTTTTAAGAACCTTATGTAATGATACATACCTAACTTTATTGGAGTTCATGGTTAGAACTAATCATGGTCCCCAAGCTATAACTCTAAACTTTCATATTTTCAAGCCTCCAACCCCCAAAATGCTCCTTGAGCCTCTCCAACTCCCCATAAATAAAACCAAAAAAACAATCCAATAAAAGAAACAAAATTAGGGAGAAATTTAAAAATAAATACGCCAAAATAAGGATCATAGTTTTTCAAGGGATACATAGAACATGTCATGATAGACCACAACTACAATACGATCCTGAATCTCAAAGGGGAAAATGTTTCTTGGAGTTAGCTTTCCCTTATTCCCAACCCTCATGAATCTCTTACATGGAGATATAAAAAGGAATTATTTTCTATAACATCATACTCCATGTATCATTCCTGATTTTCAGAATAGCTCTTCTGTAGAAATTGTGTTTCTTTGATGCGTAACTAAATGGTTTTGACTTTCTTCATGATTTATTCAACCACTTTGGTTCCTAAAATATTATTTTCTCTAAATTCATCCTAAAATAATGGTGATATAAATTTATTCCCATAGATGGATTCATAAGGATCCATTTGAATTCTCAAGTTGAATCTATTGTTTTATAAGAACATGATCAAAGTGAGATGTTTATCCCAACCTCATTTAAAGTTCATAGATTTAGATATCAACATATCCTAAAGTGTCTAGATAGTCCTTTAAAATTATCCATCAGTGTGTGCATTATAGTCTATACTAAATTTTATATCTATGTTAAGGAATGTTGAAATATTTTCCAAAACATTGAGGTGAACCTTAGATCTTGATTAGATATAATAGATAGTGGTGTTCAATTTAGCCTCACCATGTCTCTGATTTATAACTTTTTAATATGATCAAGTGAGAAGTCCTCTAGAATAGAGATAAAGTGATAAGCATTTGTAAGATGATCAAATATAACCCATAGGTCATTATTTAATTTGGATACATTTTTAAATCTCGTTTCAAAATCCATATTGATATTCTCCCATTTACATATAAGTATGGGTAATGGTTGCATAATCTCCTTATAAATTTTCCTTTATGAATTCACTTTATAGAATACTAATCGCTTCGATGTATATTTTTCAATATCATTATTTATTTTTCCCCACCAGTAGTTCTCTCATTTATCACTATAAATTTGTTTTATATTTGAGAGGATGGATAATGTTGAGCTATGATAATCATCCAATATATTCTTATTTATATAAAGCTATGATGGTATGAATAATTGTGTCCCTAATAACACACCTCCTTATTTATCAATATTGAACTATGAAGATTTCATTTTCCATATTAAATACACCTTCTTTTGTAACTCCATATACTTCCTCTAAGCTTTCTTAATATTCTCATGAATGGGTATTTGAGTAAACATTTGTAAAAGATATGATTTTTTTACTTCCTTTGTAACTCCCACATTTACCCTTTACATGTATAATAATATTAAATCTTTATCAATAATAATAATAGATAATTTTGTGGGATAATTTATACTTATAACATAAACCACTTTATTAATCTTCCTAGGATGGTAATTTATTGAGAAATCATAGTCCTTGATTATCTCTAACCATCTTCATTAGAGCATATTGAGCTCCTTTTGTGTAAAAATATACTTTAGGCTCTTGTGATCCTTATATATGTCATACTTATATCCATATAGATAATGCATCGAGATCTATAATGAGAATATTAGTGCTTCCAAATCCATATCATTCATTAGATAAATTTTCTCATACACCTTTAATTTTCTTAAGGCATGAGATATAAATTTATCATTTTTCATGATTACACAACCTAATACACTCTTTTATGAATTTATTTATATAAAAAATAATTCCATACTTGAGGGTAGTTTGTGTACAAGTGTAGTGCCTAGCCTCTTAATCAACTCCTTGAATCTTTATTCACATTCATCAGTCTAGAGAAACATTACTCCCTTTTGAGTTAACTTGGTTAGTGGGTATCATAATCATGATAATTTCCTCAAAAATCATTAATTATACCTATCTAATATATGGAAACTATGGTTATTTGTTACATATATTGGTATGGGTTAGTCCTCAATCACCTTTGTCTTCTATGGTTCAATAGATATACCATTTATTGTGATAAAATGCCCCAAAACTTTTACTCACTCCATCCAAAATTCAAATTTTCTATAATTTTAATATAAATTCTCCTTTATAAAATTCTTTATCTTAGTACTCAAATACTTATCATGTTCCTCTTTTATTTTAGAGTATCAGTGAATTTCATCTATGAATACTTCAACAAAATTTTCAAGGTAATCTCTAAAGAATCCATTCATCTAGTCCGTTAAAATTTTTGGAGCATTTTTTAGTCTGAATCACATCACTATGAAATCATAGTGTCCATACCATGTATAAAAGGTATTCAAGAGAATATCCTAAATCATCACCTTTAATTAACGATATCTTGACCAAAGATACACTTTAGAAAAGTATTAATCCCAACCTTGTTGATCAAAAAATTAATCCATCCATGGAAATATATAATTATTATTTATCTTGATCTTGTTGAGTTCATGATAATCAATATATAGATGCATCAACCCATACTTATTCTTGGAAAATAGGAATTTCAAACCTTATACTGAATCACTTGTTTATATTAAACCCTTTTCTAGATTATCTTATAGTTTCTTCTTTAGTTCCTTAGGCTCAATGGGAGTGATTCTATAGGGACTCTTGGATATGGGAAAATATTAGGGTATATGTTCAATTGATAAATAAACCTATATGTCATGAAGCAAAATAGTAAAATAATTGGGGAATACATCAACATATTCCCTTACAATGGTAATGTCTTCAAGAATGATCCTCTTTGTCTAAAAAATTTAATCTAGATATGATTACTCAAAAGGAAATAATATACATTCCTGAGAAGGATTTTATAATGATATTTATCATTATCCTTGCACTTTTATATAATCAAATGATGGTTTGAGATATAGAAAGTGATTTCCATCTCCTGATAACTGAATTTTTATCTATATAACGATATTCAATCCATGCTCAATATAGCATTAAATCTTAATAAAGGGAGTATAATATGGTTTTATGAAAGATTTTTCTACAATTTTTAATTGGTGAAGAGTTATATAATTGAGATGAGATTATTTCATGACTTGGTATTTTCAGTGATAACTCAACATCCCTGGCTCTATGTGGTGTTTGGATATTTCTTTTAAACTTGTATGATGTAAAATAATGTATAGAACTATAATAAAATGAGACATTTGAAGTACATAAATGGATAATAAGAGTATCTTTCTCTATTTTATTTTGTTTATAACAATTTACTAAAAATATAGTAAAATAATGGATAAGACTACTCAAACTAATAATAATATATAAGGTAAAATATGATCATATAAAGAATAACTCATGAATGACTACATGTATTAACTTATGAATTTATAGGTATGGTGTATTTTCCTATTAGGTTATCTAAAATAGTCCCTAAAAATAAATAGAACTTTATATAATACCAACTATGATAATATTAATCTCATACACATATTATAATATAAATTTTAACAGAATTAACCATAAAACAAAACCCAAAAATCTAGAGATCTAGTGTCTTTGGGAGATTAAGTACGCAATAAATAAACTTAAAAATAAACGACATCATATTTATTTAAATCTACATAATTTTCAATAAAATCCCATTAAATATCTATTAATGTATAGGATACCCTAGAAACATACATAAAGAAAAAGGGTGAGTTATAAATGCTAGTAATGGGATGAGAATGATAATGAATTATAACATCTGAGTCATAACATGATACCATAAAAGAGGAGGATCATATATAATCACTTTAAAAAAGTAATAAAGAATAATATTCCATAAAATCATGTCATAATAGGAATTTTTAAATAATATAAAACAATACATTATAATCAAAAGTGAAAGGAAATGGCCAAGACAACATAACATAGTGTGATATGATCTTTTCCTATACACCATTCATGGTATCTCATGAGATAAAAACATTAACCAATATGTTGGGGGATGTATAATTATAGTACCACACATCACATCATAATGTGTTCATGCATATGTGTTCCACATAAGGAAATTTATTCAGGCATAATGCATAAACATGATAAAACCCATTAGAATGAAATAAGTTGCATTATCTTATATCAAAGCATAACCAAATGATATATCCTTAATATTCCAAATAAAAAAAGGGATTGAATATTTTTTTTCATAATTTAATAAAGAACCATAGGTAATTAATATGGAGTTTAAGTGAGTAATAATTCATAATAAAAAACTGTATAAGTAGGTATATAAATGAACCTCTTAAATTTTTCTTTAAGAAAGGAGTAGAGTACCTTTAAAGAAGGCATGTTTATAGTGTTTTCCATAAAACTATAAATGATCCCAAATAGTTTTCAATGAAATATTTATTATTTTGATAAATAACGGAATGGAAAAAATTAAAAAAGTGACATATGGAAAGGAATAAGTAATAGAAAATCTCTCCTTAATTAGGTTTTCATTAAAGAAAAAAATTATAATGGAATTTGAACAAATTATATTTCCCAAGAAAATAAGGGGAAAATAAACTATATATATATAAATTTCATATATATATATATAATATAAAAGGATTAAATTTGAATAATATAGAGATACATATGGGTAAAGGGATATAAATCATAACTCAAAAGAAGAGAGAGTGGTTTTGGAGTTCCCTTACCTCAGGTCCCAACTCCCTTGGTAGGTGCATCTAAAATCCTAAATAATAAAATTAAATTTATTAAATACTTCCTTAAAAACATTAATCATATATATTTTATTTATTTTTATTCTTTTATATTTTTTGTAATCATTTTATTAGGGTGTTATGTTCATGTTCACCATCCCCAGGATGTTTGATTCATGATTCCAAGGCCTCATTTGTTTATTGATAATGAAGGAAGTTCTTATCAAATGAGTCCATAACTCCATAAGTTTGATGACATGAATTTAATTTTAAAAAATATGTTTAAATGGTTACAAATTTTCTTAATTTTTCTAGCATCAGTATGGTTTATTGATAAAAAATGTTATCGTTTAATGGTTTGTTCATTTAGGCGGTTTTACCAACCAATATGAACATAATTTATTTTATTTTATTTTTTGGTTATATACCTGTTCCAAAATATGATTCATGTTATCATATAATTATTAATTTCATATTTAACCATAAAATTGTTTATTATAACCATCCTAGAAGGTAGTGGTGGTTTTTTTATAACATCATGTTTGTAAGTGGTTAAAACTAGCCATGATTGGATGAGTGTTATAAACCACTATAAAAGTAGATTGTATCAATTATATAATGATGTAATTCATATTAAAATGGTATTATATTCTTAATTATATAGATAAAATTCATGTTTATGATAATTAAAATTAGTATGCGAAATGAATAAGGAAAAGGAATTGAAATGTGTGAGAAATGGAAAACACACTCTATCACGTTGACATGGATGTTATACACTACATGTTAAACCTTATTAGATTAGTATTTTGGTTAGATTAGAAATTATATGTTGAGGATAAAATATTTGGGGAAGTATTTATGTATATTTTGGGAAAGTAAATATTTTTTTAAGTGAATAGAAATAGATAGAGGAGGGTGGTATTTATAAGGGTATGAGAGTGGTGTTTTAAAATAAAATATTAAAATAAAATATTATATCTTCAAAAAGTGATCATCTTATGGATTAAATAGTAAGGCGATTGTAATTTAATAATAAATGGGTAATTAATATATCTACATAACATATATAAACTTTAAAACGTCATTCATATGAACTATTACAAAATATGGTGCTTATATAGTATTTTACAATTCACCCCTATATTTTATTATTTATGAAAAATATTGAAACTTCACCCAAACTGAATTTTAATATACTAATTCTGAAAATTACATCCATTTTATTGAAAAAAATATGAATATTAGAAATTTATTTTTTAAATACAATCCTTATTGAAAATATAAATTTTTAAAATATAATCTAATTTCTAAACCTTATAAAAAATTACTTATAATTGCTTAAAATTATTATATTATTTATATAAAAATTAATATTTATAATTAAAACTATTTTATAAAAATAAAATTTTATTCAAATTTTAAATTTATCTTTAAAATTATTTTAATGAAAATAAAACATATATGTTTTCTAGAAATACAATTGTGGTTTCTTTATGTAAAATATTTATTTTATCATATTTATCACTTTGGTTTTTTATGAAATAATTTCCTTCTATTTTTATTTCATAATATATCCAAATATTATTTTAGTAATCCAATAGTTGGGTTACTATTATAACAATTAGGTTACTATTACTAACTTTTAGGTTACTATTCCAGTGATCAAATTACTATTCCAATGGTCATATTACTATTCCAATGGTCATGTTGGTTTTATAATTCCTATAAATAAATATTATTTCCATCATTCATCATTAACTTCAATTTATATTAAGTTTATATTCTTCATTTAAAAAATGATTACATTATTAATGTTTTGTTTCTTTTTTCGAAGTGTTGTTTATGGGTGTGATTATTCTAAGAGACCAAAATGATCCAAATTTTTGTATTCTATGTAATTTATTTTTTTGTGTTTATGATCTGTATTATTTTAAATATTATTGGGTATATTTATTCTATAAATTTAATGTTATAAATTAATATAATAAAGTGTTTTGGGTTTTAATTATATGGTGTATGTGTTTTATAATATATTCTTAAAAATGACATTTATTTAGAAGGAAAATTATATACATATAATTTTGGGTTGTTAAAATCTTGTTCGATCTAAGGTTAAGATCATATGGTTACTTTGTAAGATAATTCACTACTTGCATGATTTTTTTGTTTGATATATCAATGGAAGTGGACATTAAAAGGCCAACGGGTAGAAATCCTCAATGAACAGATGGGCATATAATAAATTCTTTTACAAGCCCAAAAGAGATATACCCAAGGATTCTGCCACATGGAAAACTCAAACCCAAATTCAAGTAAATTTTAATCCACAATTATTTTATTTTAAGTGTATTTAAACACATTTAGAATATTTTTCCCCCTAATAGAGAGTTCATTGGGATATACATTACTTTCTACATGTTGTGTGTCTTCATTTTGTTTAATTTGAAGTAAAATTATGCACTTCTTTCTTTATAGATGTGTTAAACTATGTTCTTTTATGTGTTTTAGTCTCCTATTTTATTTTCTATTTTGTATTTTTTTTATTTTTTTTATATTGTACCAATGATCTACTTCCTCATGAAAATTAAGAAATAACTGGAAAGTTACTCTAAGGATGGAATTTTGTGATATTTATGAGTTTTTAATAATTAATACTTTATTTTTTCATTTAAAATTTAAGATTAAGGGGGTTTTAAAGTAGAAGGTAGGTGAAATTGGTCTAGTATTCTTATTTACTCTATTTTTCTTCCTCTACTTTGAAATTCCATCTCTCTGTATTCATTTGGTTTCCATGGAATGCATTAGATCTATGATAATTAGGATTTGAATTGATGCAATAACATAATAGGGAGTTATGTTCCAGAGTGCTCTCATTTTAGTATCCCCTTAGATAATTATTTTAGGAGGATATGAGGAGTTAGTGTTCTCTAATATTTTTCTTAATTTAACTAATTATTTAAAAAAATACAATGGAGGATGAGTATGTATATTATAGAACATGTTCATTGAGATAATGAAATAAATTTTAATTTTATAATAAATGAATTTATGAAAACATATGAACGGATAAGAAATTATCTTTATAACATCATTGTGTTTATATATCATTCATCACATTTCATTTACATTATTTTTATAATTTTATTCATTAAAAATTGTTTTCACCATTTTTTTAATGCACATATGCATGCATCAATCTCTATTCATTCATTATTTTATAATACCTAAATAAATTTTGAAATAAAGATATATTTTTTGAACGTGTTCCTTCTAGAGAGACTAACATGGAGTCCATGTCAATATGGTGTAACCCTTTTAGAAATATATTATTAATTTAATAGGTTCACATAAAACCTCTATGAAATTAGGTATTGTTTTCAGGGAGAATGCTAATTTTTTCACTATTATTCAATATTGTTTTTAAAATTTAAAATTTAAAATAATAAAAATTAAAAAAAAATAAATACTGAAGATTCAACCTATTTGAGTCAAAAATTGTTTATTCTTTCTAAACAAATTAGGAGGTTTTAAAAGTCTTATTTTGAGGAACATGTTCTTATAGATTTCATTGAAGATGTTAAGAAAATTATTGAAATTGAAATCCTTGCATTTTTTAACAAGGAACTAAATGAATTTTCAATGTATTTCCCTAAATTTTAAAAATGTTTAAAATAGAGATCAGTGGTGCCTCAATTAGAAGAAGATACTCCTTATTCCAATTTTAAAGAAAAGACCCAGGAATTTGAGGCGAAGATAGATGAATTATAACCACTTTCTATTTCAAGACACTTTTAGAGGGTTTATAGAGATAAAATTCCAACCAAACTAAATCATTTCATGGATAAATGTTGTAATGGCCCTGTGTTTTCTATGTAAAACTATGGAATATTTATAGGAATGTTTTTTGAGTTGGGAACAGAGACCGCCTGAAATTACAATGCCTGGAGAGCCTTGGTGTGGTGATATTAAAAATATTAAAAATATTTTATCAAACACTTTAACTTTTTAAAATAATGTAATAACTCCTGAATGGAGTCTTATATTGGAAATCTAAGACCATTGTAAATTTTAGAATACTGATTTTACCCTAGGAATTACATAAATTTGGTCGATGTTGGGTTTTCGGCGAAGGGAGACCAATAGAATCTGCAATATATGAGTTAGGGTATTTAATTAATTAAATAACCCTCCCTCCCAATTTCCTTCCCATGCACAAGAGGAATAGAGAGGGTTTCTCTATCATGCGACAAGTTTACCAAGTTGGGATAAGTGGTGTTGTTGGAATACATACATGATGGATATCGATCTTAGATCATGGTGTAGGGGTTTTAGGGAGTGGATCTAGACCTAAAGATTCAATATTTCACCATGAGGTAGGTAGGATTATGAGTTTTATGTCCTAGTCCCAATATATGTGTTTTTAAGGGTTTTAAAGACAATTTATGACTATTAAGGATCCCATGGGATTCAATCTATGTGTAATTGGGGAGAAACAAGGGTTTCAAGAGGACAAAATGGATTTTCCATTAACAAATATCAATCTCACAACATATATTTTAGGAGCTCGAGTCATGTGTTCTTCTCACTGGGTAAGAAGGACTTTTAAGGACTACACACCATTTACTAGGGGTGCATTCCATTTAGTGTGGCTTGGAAATGTGGCCGAGAAGATGGGTAGAGACCACATGCTAAGAGGCATGCTCATGTGATGGTATACGAGCATAGGAATAGGCAAGTCTAGAGTACATGGCCAGGTTCACGGGCATGGGCTCATGTACACAGGTATGGTTCATTTGACACAGGCTCAGACTGTGCTAGATATACATGTCATGTACTATATATACATGTCATTTAGTAAAACATTTCCATAAAAGACATGTGTGGGTAAGGACATGCCCAAGTGTCTAGGTGATGTCACATGCCATGTGGACCTTATTACACACCATATAATTTTCTCATATATTTCTTCCTCACATATCTTCTTCTTTAGGACTCAGAATGAGGCCTGAGAGTAGCCTTTATTTAGTGGATTTATAAATAGAATGTGACAGTGGCCTTAATTTAGTAATATCATTTATGAAATAAGGTGATTTTAGTGGGATTATTATATTAGTGATATTTAGACCAGTGTATGTTGGATGTGTTCCCTTTTTCCATCCTTATGGTAGTTTAGTTAGGCATCACATCTCAATAATCGGGTGGGATCCCCTCTTTGATATTAGGTCAGATATAATTTTGGCATCCATTAATAAGATACAAGGTGTGATCCTCTGTCTTTTATTCCACTTCCCTAGGTTGGGTTTGAAGTATCAACATGACCAACATACATGGGAATTGATCCCCAATCTAGAAGATTATTCCTATTAGGGTAATAGGAATCCCCCACATTCCCTACGTGATATCCCTTATCTATGTATTGAGATATTATAATTTATGAATTTGGATTACATTATCCCCTAGGGAACCTGGGTGGGATCCCCTATCTGAGCATTTTGGTTTTCTATATTGTAGTGAGATCTTCTTCCTGGAACACCTGATGATCACTACTCCTCGGATGAGGTCCATGGGTGGTATATAGTATGTGGAGTGATTTATCCCAGAAAATATTTTCCTTAAATACTTAGGTAGGTTGGTAGTTTGATCATTCCTCCTTAGTTGTGGAGAACAGTGGCGATAAGAGATCCCTTCAATATATCTTATGTGGTTGTTCAGACCCACCATATAGTATTTAGTGTGGTTTTGTATGATTTTGGGCATCAGACTTGGACCTCTAGAGTTGTAGGCTAGCTCATACTTCATAGATGGGTTATAGAGATGAAGATAATATTTCTCTCTCAGTTGGGTTTCTTATTGAGAAAATATGGGGTTTGTGGTATTGTCTCATGTTCTAATGGATGGGCCTCTATGGTGTTGAGATGACACTCTCTTTATTTATTCTTTATGTTTGGTGTTTTCAAGGCACCTACTAGGTATGTATATACTAACCCTTGCATGGGATTTCCCCACATGTATTGTATCTTATGTATAAGATAGTTATATTTTCAATTGTATTGGAGGAACTAGTTTCATGTGTGCATAGTGATTCTTGGCACCGACCATGGATAGTAGTTTTCCTTGGATATTAGGTTTGGTCTCTCCTTTTTTCCCCTATTCCAATTTTTGATAGTATGGAATTACATTTCTGGTTGGACTAGTATTTTTTCCATTTACTTGTGTACCATGTTTTTGTACTGTAATTTTATTCCTAGATGTTGTACATGCATGTTTTACACTATAGTTATTGAGTTGTATCTTTATCTCTACACTATTTCATAGAGATGGTGGTGTGTGTGTATAGATGTACTATAGTAAAATTCTTCTCATGTGTGAGATATGATAACTTGATGTGTATCACAATCCCATCTCCTATTTGAGGTGGGATTGGGTACCACACTCAGCTTAATTCTATCCAGGCAGGCACTGGTGGGTTAGATCATGACAGAGTGGTATCAAAACCAGTCTTTCCTCAGGATAGTTTGTGGATTTAATCCTTCATGGGGTTTGGTTTTTGAATTTAGGGTAGTGGTGTCTAAGTGTCTTTAGTGTTTCTTTCGAGATAGGGAACCTAGTGTTAGTGTCACGGATAACGTATTTATTTACTAGGACCATGACTGCCTTCTTGTCATCTTAGAATATTGAGGCATCAATTGTAGATAACATATGTTACATGCATCATATATGATTGGGTTTTTTTATTTCCCATCTTGAATCAGTTTCCTGGATATCCTCTTAACTATGGTATGTCTTGATAACTTTTAATGTGTTTCTACAATGAAATCCATCCTAGATTTTGAGATAGATTCATGAAAAAAGACTAGTTGAGCGATGAGTCCATAGTTCAGGGATCTATTCATGAGGTGTTACCTATATGAAGGCATAGAATAGTTATACCACCTATTGCATGGTGCATAGATTTTCCTCCAGTGGTTTGGGAGGTTATTTTACCATCTATATATTGAGCAGTTGTAGATACAATAATATTGAGTGATGATGTGTGTAGTTTTATCTTGTTATGTGAGTTACAAAAATGGAGACCACTAAGGTTTTTTAGTGATCTATACCCTCATACAATATAGTATTGGATCAAGGTAGTGGTTTGGGTTTTCCAGTGTTTGGACCCCGCCAGACTGGATGGTTGCACTCACAACCATTCTTCTTCATAGATTAGTAAATAGTTTTGGAGGTATTGGAAGATAATTCACCTATAATAATTATGAATCATGGGTTCTAGAGTTAGATACCGCCTTGGATTCATGGTGATCCAGACCCCCTACTTGAGTGGTGCTCCTGGTGGTGAGACTTCTCCAGGTTGTTGTGGGGAGTCGGTAGAGCCCTATTTTGGTGATGTTTAATATTACATTAGACACACAAGGAAGAGATACACTTCTCCCACTAAGACCCAAACTTGATATGTGTTCTAAAACATTGAGGATGCATCATTTCCACCCAAATAAGATAATGTTAAGGTGTTATGTATGAGTTCCTTTAACATGTGTTTTTGATACTGTTTGATGTTTTGAGGTGTCGGAGTGAGCCCTAGTTGGGGTGAATAGATGGGAAAGGGAAATTTTAGATTCTTGTGTGGTTTGAGGTGTGACATGTTCCTTCACTACTCTAGTTACAGTCTTAGAATAGATTAATAGTCCACATTTCCCTGAATGAGTCCTTTGTTCATAAACTAGCGATACTAGAAAATCTTTTTTATCTAGACCCTTGTGTTCATAGGATCTTATAGAGAAGATCCGTGATCACATGATTCTTTATTTTTTTTAACCATTACAAGGCCTGAAGGCTCAAAGACAATTACATGACCCATAGGTCTTAGAGGGAATCACCCAGACAAGACAACTTGGAGATGCTCCTCCCTAGCATGTGTCATGATATCAGCACTCCACCTTCACAGGTTTGGTCGACTAGCTGTCCTATGAAAAGTTGCGCAGGCCCGGTACCGATGGAAAATCCATACCCTCTCATTCTTCCAATTCTGATTTTCTCTTCTCCAGTGAATGCACCTGCCCTGAATCCTCCTATGAAGTCTTGTCCCTTGTATTCTGAAAGATACATCTGCATTCATGTGGCCCAAAGGCCTTAGGGTGTCCCAAACGCCTGAAGGTGTCCCAAAGGCCTTGAGAATCAGCTGTTCTGAAGGCCTTGGGTGGCCCGAAATCCTTGCAAGACCTGAGGACCAAAATGGTGGCCCAAAGGCCCAGATGGATGAATAGTTCTGGATACTACAGTACTGAACAATGCCTGCTACAGTACTGCTACCATAACTCGAAAATAATCCTCAACCCAGATTTGATCTTGGGTCTCTTGGATGCACCTACCGAGTCCTCACCAACTGGGTTGAGGCTCATGTGCAGTGATCACATGCTTCTATTATTGGTGTGATCTAACTCTAGTAAGATAGAGGGAGATCCTCACATGAAATCTTTCCATATTAGCAGTGAGACCCTATGATTTTTTCCTTATTATAGACTGGTTACCTACCATACATGCTCAATTGACTGTTACTAGTGAGGGTTATAGTTCTATGGGATGGAGTTTTATTCC
This sequence comes from Viscum album, assembly GCA_963277665.1. NCBI lineage: Eukaryota > Viridiplantae > Streptophyta > Magnoliopsida > Santalales > Viscaceae > Viscum > Viscum album. The sequence continues at coordinate 593,354,172 of OY728134.1, read as the reverse complement.
TTTGGAAAGGGGTGATCCTGTGAAAATTAGGAAAATATCATGTATGTTAGGATTCTTTCAACTTCTTATTAGTTGGATATTATTTCCCTATGATCATCTAATATTATGAGATTTCAGTTTCCTATAGTGGTGGAGGGGATGAGAATTTCTTTCCTAAGGAAATTCCAGTTTTACCTCCTCATTGACTGTTAGACTTCTGAATAGACTTACACCAAGTAACTAAACAGATATCTATGCTAGCATATCATATATATCATGTTGAACTTTATGATCTAAAGGTGAATTTGGAGGTTTTTCAAAAAAAAAAAATAACTCTTGTCAAACCCAACATGTTTTCCTGTGGAGCCCTGTGTTTTTCACCTAGGAGGTGGACGATAGCTCTAGTTTATGTGTGGGTTGACCTCAATAAAAACCATGTAAATTTCAAGGAGGAGTATCCACCCATAAGTAATGATGAATTATTTGACTAGTTATTAGGGTGAAGTAGTTCTTGAAGTTTAACTTGGGGTGGGTTATCACCGGCTCCATGTTTGAGAGTAGTTTGTTCTAAATGTGGCTTCTTGAAGGAAGTATGGTTTATTGAGGTTATGTTGATACCTCTTGGTGCCTTGTATGCCACATAAGGGATTGTGAGACTTATAAAACATATCCTTAAACATTCTTGGATAGATTCATGGTAGTATTCTTCTTTGGAACCCTCATGTACTCGGAATTAGAGGTTGAGCATGTGATATAATTGAGGATGGTTTAGGATATGATCTAAGAGAACCATATTTATGGGAAAATATAAGGGTTATAGTTCATGATTTAGGAGTTCCACTTCTTGGGTTATTTATTCTCAGTCATGGGAGTGACAGTTGACCCAGTAATGGTTGAGGTAGTGATATCCTAAGTTCCATCCAAGGGTGTGGTTGTAGTATCATATGCTAGCAGTGGTGTTTTTTCCATTGTTTATTAGTGAGGTAATCAAGAATTTAACATCTCATTAGTTGGACCACGAGGATGAGGATGGTGTCACATATCTCAATTTGATAGTTATTACCCCTATAATTATTCATTGATTTAGTTAGGTATTGCTTTGAGAGATTGTTTGTGAGGTCTCACAAGAAAATAAATCCACTAGACATGTTCTTAATGGATTTTCCTAAGTTGGGGATTATGTCAGCCTTATTAGGATGACAATGACACTAATAAAATAGTGATACGAGGTGTTATGTAGGTTGATTTATCTTGGTAGTTAACCCAAGGGAGGGTCAGTTTTACCGAGATCCTTTATCATCGAGTTTGGTTTCCAAGGATGTTGTATCTTGTTAATGAATTGAGATCTTGATGTCTTTCCCATCGATAGGTGGAGACTGAGGTGATCAGATGTTAGTGGGGATGGGTAAGTGACTATAGTTGTGTTAATGTGGATTCCATGATTAGAAATTGGTTATAATAATTCCTAAGTGATCATCGACCAACTAAATGAGTTTTTCTATTTCTTAATCATCTGAGTGTAGAGATTAGTGATGTGTTTTGCATGCCATTGTATATAGGAGATATTATGACGTCTTGGAATCCCCTCAATGATCATTTCAAACTATGATTCATGTTTCATGTCATGATTATGTAGAGGATGTGGGCGGATTTGAGACTCAATTAGGGTTGAGTGTGACTTTCTTGCCCCATTTCAATGTCCATGTAAAGCAAAGTTCCAGAGAAAATGCTTCAGGTTTTCTTGTTAGTTTATAGTCATAGTTGGGAGGATCAACTAACCTTGGTGGATTTTATGTATTGAAATATTTACCACTCCCCCATTAGAGTATCACCATTTGGATCTATGAATGGTAGACCATACAAGTCACCAATGTACTAGTTAGAGCTAGTAGGAGATATTGTTTCTGGGTCTTGATTTGGTGTTAGTGATGTTTGTAAAGGGTGTAGTTCATCAAGTGGAGAATGAGGACTATTATGATATATCAAGAGTCCTTTTAGAAATAATGATGGTGACATTTAGAGTATGATTAGAAGATCTTTTTATCTAAGAGTTCTCTCAACATCGAGGATTACAGAGATTTGGTCTGGACGGAATTCTATCCCTACTGTTCATAGACACTTTTTCTAGTTATTGTGTTAGGTTAGTGAGGTTGAATACCACTTGACCCCATGACCATAGTGAGACTATTTTCATGATGTATTCCATGTGTCGTAGCTGAGGACTTGTGTGCATGACTTGTTACACAATGTTGATCAAGATGAGAAGGATGTTGGGTGTAGAGTTTCCTCTTCAGGGTGTCTAGTGGTGTTTAAGGCATAACTAGATAAATCATTTTGGGTGGTAGTGTATTCATTGGGTGAATGTTTTTTGATAGAATTTACACCTTTTAGATAGCTCATGGGACTGGTAAACTTATTTTTGGGATTCATATCCTTTGTTGTGGGCAGGAATTTTTATTTCTGAGATGAAAATCCCTAAGTTTAGGAGAGTGTAAGGACCATGTTTTTTCTGTGTAAGACTTATAAATATTTCTAGAAATATTTCCAGAGTTTTTCATAGAGATAAAATAGAATTCTATGGCCCGAAGAGCCTTGGAACAACAATATTAAAAATATCAAATATATTTTATCATGCGCACATGTTTTTTGGAAATACTGGAATAACACTTGAATGGAGTCTCAAATTAGAAATTTGAGGCATCCATTAAGTCTATACTGTTGGTTTTATTCTAGGAACGATATAAATTTTGTCTTCATTGAGAATTTAGTGGAGGTAGACCATTGTAAATCATGATAGATTAGTTAGGGTATTTAATTAATTAAATAACCCTCCCCTCCCTTTTGCCTTACCATGAATGAGAGGAAGGAAGAGGGATTCTCCCTTGTATGGTGGATAGACCCAGAATGGAGAAGGGGTTCCACCAAAATCCTTCATTGATGGCGATCAAGTACGGATCGTGATGCAATAGCTTTAGGGCACATATTTGGAACCAAAACTTCATCATTTCAACATAAGGTATGAAGATTTATGAGTTTTATGTCACAATCCTCATATATGTGTTGTTTACAAGTTTTAAATCCCTTTTATGGCTTTTAAGGATCCCCTGGGGGTAAATATATGTGTAATTGGGGGAAAATGGAGGTTTTGGGAGGATCGTAGGGATTTACCATTCAGAAATCCTGATCAAGTGGTGTGTAGTTCAAGAGCACATGTCATGTGTTCTTCCCATCATGGAAGAAAGAATTTTAAGGACTAAAAATCATGTACTAGGGGTACACGTCATGTAGTGAGGCTTGGTTGTGAGGTCAATCACATGGGAAGACACTACATGCTAAGAGACATGGTCGTGTGAAGGTAGACGGGCATAAGCATGGGCACTGCCAGATTACATGGCCAAGTACACAAGCATGAGTCGATGTACAAGGGCGTGGGTTTTTAGATACGAGATCAGGCTAGGATAGATATAAATGGTGTGGAATACATGTTCACGCCATGTAGGATTACATGGACATCCAATCCATGTGCAAGAGAGGACATTCCCATGTGTCTTGGTGAGGTCACACATTGTGAAGACCATACTATATGCCATGTACTTCTCTCATATATTTCTTCCTCACGTATCTTCTCTTTTAAGACTCATAATGAGGCCCAGTATTATCATATCCTAAATGGTTTTCCACATAGAACATGGTGGTGGCCTTTGTTTTGGAATATGAGATACAACTCAAGGTGAAGTTAGTAGGATTCTTCTTTTAGTGATATGTAGACCAGTGTCTTTTTGGTGAATTCCCTTTTTCTGTCCTTATGGATGTTCAGTGAGGCATCGCATCTTGGGAATAGAGTGTGTTCCACTCTAAGGGATTGGTTCAGATAGAGTTTGAGTATCCCTCCATGAGACTAGGGGTGTGATCCACTATCATTTCTTCTGCTTCTCTGGGTGGGGTTTGTGCCATCGATGTGACTAACATACATGGGCATTATTCCCCTATCTAGAGAGTTATTTCAGTTAATTTTGTATGAATCCCTCAAAATATTTGGGTGAGATCCCCTATTTATGTATCGAGATCTTAAAAGTTCTGTATTGGTTTTATGGTATCTCCCAGAGGCCCTAGGTGGGATCCCCAATCTAAGAATCTCAATCCACTGATTTGAAGATAGATCTTCTTTATGGAATACCTGATGAGTAATACACCTTGTATGAGCACCATGGGTGTTATAAGGCTTATGGAGAAATTAATCTTGGACAAGAATCATTTTAAATCTTCAATTATTCTGGTGGTGTGATCATTCCCCCTCTATTTTGGAGCACAATGGCGAGGGGACATCTCTCCACTATATCTTATGTGGTTGCGGACATCCACCACATAGTTTATGGTTTATTTTTGTATAATGTAGGGCACTAGAATGGACCTCTAGAGTTGTAATCTAACTCATTATTATTAGATATGATTTGGATATGGAGATATCCTTTATCTCTCACTTAGGCTTCTTATTGAGAATATCTAGGTTTTTGTGGTATTTTCTCACATTTTGAGGGATATACCTTTTTGGTATTGTGTTGAAACTCTTCCTATTGATTATACATGTTTTTTTGTTTTAGAGGAAGCTATCGATTATGTATATACTAACCCCTACATGGGATTTTTAATCTCACGTTGTGTCTTATTAAGACGATAGGTAGATTGTTAATCATATTGGTGGACCTAGTTTTAGGGGTACATAGTGGTTCTTAACACTAATAGTGTATGGTGGTCGGCCTCAGAGATTAGAGTTAGGATCTCTCCTATTTTTACCTTGTTCTAGTTTTTGATAGGTTAGGATTACATTTCTAGTAGGGTGTGTATTTTAACCCTTTTACTTATGTACCCTACTGTTATACTCTAATGTTATTCTTAGGTTTTGAACCTGCATGTTTTGTGATTTAGATGTTCATTTGTGTCTTTATATTTGCATTGTTTCATGGAGACTATTGTGTGAATTCATATAGGTACTATAGGATAATGCCTCTCATTTGTTAGAAATGTAATCTTGGCACTTTTCTCTATCCCCTGGCCAATTGGAGGTGATCTTAGGGTGTCACACTCAACTAAATTCTAGCCAGGTGTAAGTGGTATGTTTTAAAGAAAGAGTGTATAACGCACTTCCTAAACTACCTGCTCTATATTCATTTTATGTGAATGAAACAATGAAGTTTAGGGTAGAACTTTATATGAAACTATTAATGGATTTATCTAAAATTCCAAAGGAGGACCCTAAAAAACAAAATATAATTTGAATTTAATGAGTGAGATAACTCATATCGATATTATTTTTATTTTAATCATATAAAAATTCAATTTTTAAATGATCCTACGTGTTTTAGATTTCTAGATTTATCTCATAACATGATTTTTATGGATAATGAATAAGATTCCAAAATGGAGCTAGTTACTTTTGATGAAAAACAAAATGATTCAACACTTGATCATCCCATAAAAAATGGTTTCTTGGATATTCTGAACCTAGAGGGAAATATTCAGGAGGAAGATAATTTAAATATAGATTTATTTTATTTTAATTTGACTGAAACATATGTGAAAGGTCATATCCCTATTATTGGAATTGTGTATTTGGATGGTATAATATGGGTCCTTGGATGGTGATAAATAATATAAAGACAATACTATAGGATATGTGGCTAGATTGGAAGAAATAACTGAGGATGTTGAATGTGGAAGACTCCCCATTGGGGAAAAAAGAAAAAGTTGAGTTCACTACTTTTCAAACTAAAGTAAAAGAGGACAACTCCTATATTTTGATACCACCCACCCTAACTTGTGAGTTCAAAAAACAAATAGGGTGTGGTAAACATAAAATATTAATAATATCACTTCAATATAAATAGTTATAAGGGTTGTAGATGAAATATATTGTGGTCGTACTTACCACACAAACCCAACCCACCATCAGACTAGAGATAACCCCCAAACTATCAAACTATGGATTGAAAAAATATAATACAATTTAGGGGGTTATTGAAATCATGTTTTTGGGTGTCATTTAAAAACCTATTTCAAAATTAAAACCTAATTACTTTAATATAGAAGCAACCAATGTTGTATCCTAGTGATATTTCACTTAAGGAGTTTCTTTTCATGATTATTATTATAATTTACTTTTAGAATTTTAAATATTTTCAAAGAGATTACCTAAGATGTAAAAGATACTATTCTGATTTCTAAAAAAATGAATTGAAAGAATGAACAAGATAACAAAAAACAAATTGAAATAGGAAATGGTGAATAGAATATAGAAGTAGAAGCCTAACTAGTAATTATTATAGGTCATTTTTTCTTCATTGATTTTAATGGACTTCACAACTAAAAATATGACATTGTAAATATTGAAATATCTAATCATATATCTCATTGAGTTCATTAAATTGAGGTCAATATCCAAGATCTTGTCATATGTTCACCTTTTCATATCAATTGAATAATTCTTTCAACGATCGCTGGTAATAATGATATGGATGACACTCAGTGTGTTCACAATATTTGATCGGTGATTGAGAAATTTAAAGAGTGAGGATTGTATTCAAACACTTACTTGGATTGAGCTAATAATTCACATTCAGAGATTTTCACACACCAATCAGAAATGTGACATTCTCATAATGGAAGAAAAATGTTTAAAAAAGTGAAAGAATATTAAAACATCAATCAATGATCTCATTTCAAAATTAATATTCTTGATAGAATTATAATTATGAAATAAAAGATATGAAAACTCATAAAGACATCACCATGAGAATCCACTAGCTTTGGTTATTAGAAATTTATCCAGAAATTTTCAAGGTGCAGAATCAAGATTCAATCTCTATATTCATTAGCACCAGAAGTAGCAGAAGCTCTATATAAAATATATTGGATCCTCTATTATTCACTCATCTTACATGCTCTTCGATTCTGACATATATAAAAAAATTCCATCCATCTATGAATTAAATCCCTAACTCCTTTTATAATTTTATTTATAAAACTCATAACCATAATCACTAACTTGAAATTCACTATTTAATCTGATTCCATTACTTCTCTTATAATTATTAACACTTATTATACTATTGTGTTGTCATTTCAATGGAATGTTGACCAAAAAAATGAAAGTTGTATTCAAATATAAGAACCTCTAAAAATCATGTAAAATTTTCTAATTTGACTAAGTGAATTCCCAGTACACTAAATTTGGTTAATTTCCTTCCTCAATCATAGATCAGTTTCATTATAACTCATATAAGACCTAAAAATAGAATAAAACAATAAAAAATTTTGAAGGGATATTAAATTTTAGTCTCATACGGCTTCTAACCATCAGTTTTATAAACACACTTCACTGTAAATCGATAATTCTTTCACAAATAGAATCAAGCACATGGCATGCATACTTATATGAAATTTCATTTAGAACAGTGGATAAGATCAATGCCCCATCATCGTATTCAACTTCTCTCTAAACAAAAATAGAAGAAATAAAATTCTACTCCAAAAATAAAAGTATAAACAATTTATCTATGGAGAACATTTCATCTCAAAGTTTGGATTCTTGTGTGGATTCCTTCTTCGGTTTCTCTAGAACATGAGGTCAACCACATCTTAATCTTCATGGAGCTTGACCCTGATTGATATTAACATATTTTTCTTTAATATTCTATTGAAAACATCGATCAATATTCCTCAATCCATCCATGTATGATACTTCTTCCACATATATATTATAATGGTGGAATCAAAGACATCATCAATGACCATTTCAAATAGATGCAACCAATAAAAATGATTTATTTCACATCAACCCTTCATCGGCTTCTTCATTACTCAAACAACACTTGGATCTAGTTTTGTTGGAACACATGACATTAGCCTTATTCTTCAGCGTGATGATATCCCCCTCAAAATGATATCAGATTAACGAAAATTCATCTATCAGGATTGGATGGATCTCATATTTCATCTATGATGGTATAGAGCTCGGGTGTTGAAGTCAATCTGGGCTCCTTCAGCTTTATTCATTCCTCAAGATGGATTTTAATCAAGCTCGGAATCTCATGACATCATAAAAATCCTTGGAACCTTAAAAATTCCCTCACAATCTTGATTCTTTTGTATATTTTATACAACCTTTGGTTATAGATGAGTTGAAACTTTAAAATAATTGTATAATATAAATTACCTTACATAGGTATTCTCTTACACGTGTCAATTTAGAATTATCTTATGGTAGATTCTGAAATTCTCTTATGTTGATTAACCCTAGTTATCTAATAGTATTCTCTTATGTAAGTGTGGAAAATTTATATTACACGGTGATTTTATCATACACATTGTAAATTATTTTATGCAAATAATTTATCCTATATAGTGTCTTCAAAATATCATATTCCCACAAAGGCACCTATTTTTTCTTATGAGGAGTTCCTCAATTATCTGACACACAAAAAAATTTTGATTCTCTTATGCAGACTTTCTTGTAAATTATCTTACGCTATGGTAAAAATAAAACAATTAATGAATTAAAGAATGAAATGAATCAATATAATATTTTCTAAAAATAAGTTGATAAATTAAATTAAAATTTCAAAATACAAAAAATCCAGAAAAACTCTACATTAAAATTTCTAATAGAGAGAAATTTTAATAGAATAAAATGACAATAATATAGATAAATAAATAAATAGAAACACTTAATTAAAAATTTGGTAGAAATAAAAAAATAACAAATTAAAAATACTATGTACCTAAAATAAATAAAAAGTCACCTAATCAACAATGATTTCCAAGATTCATTATTTCAAAAACAAAATAAAAAAAATTATATTTAAAATATAATTTAACATTTCCAGTGATTATTTAATAAAATTAAAGCATAAGAAACAATTATTTAGATAATTAAAAATATTCAATTATGAACATGTTTCTATATAAAAACACATTAATTTACTATAACTGATGTGGAAAAATATATCAAATAAGACTACATTAAATTTCTCCACACTAAGACTATGTTTTTCCTCAATAAATCAATGATTCAAATTCACAATAATGAAATAAATCTTAAGTTTTAAATATAGTATGGCTACATAAATTGGTTTTCATAAATATTTCCCCCTTAGATTTTAATCAAGCAATTAAAAAATTTACCCTCAATAAATTGAGTATTATTAGTGAAAAACTAATTCCAATTTTACAAAGATATTTGACCATTATAATTTTAATCCAAATTAAACTCACTTATATTTAAATTCAACTAAAATTCCAAACATCTCTTTACCTCCATCCAGGTGTAAATAAAAGTTCCAGAGAAAATGATTCAGGTTTTCTTGTTAGTTTATAGTTGTAGCTAGGAGGATCAACTACCCTTGTTGGATTTTATGTATCGCAATAGTTACCACTTCACCATTAGAGTATCACCATTTGGAGCTATGTATGGTAGACCATACAAGTCACCATTATACTAGTCTATGCCAGTAGAAGATAGTGTTTGTGGGTTTAGATTTGGTGCTAGTGATGTTTGAAAAGGGTGTAGTTCATCAAGTGGAGAATGAGGACTATTGTGAGATATCAAGAATCCTTTGAGGAATTATTATGGTGTAAATTATATTATAATGAGAAGATATTGTGATCCAAGAGTTCTCTCTACATCGAGGATTATAGAGACTTGTTCTGGACAGAAGTCTATCCCTAGGCTTCATAGTCACTTTTTATAGTTACAGTGTTAGGTTAGTGAGGTGGAATACCACTTGACCCCATGACCATAGTGATACTGGGTGCATGATGTATTCCATCTGTCATAGCTGAGTACTTGTCTGCATGACTTGTTACACAATTTTGATCAAGTTGAGAAGGATATTGGGTGTGGAGTTTCCTCTTTAGGGTGTCTGGTGGTGTTTAAGGCCTAACTAGATAAATCCTTTTGGGGGTTAGTATATTCTTTGGGTGAATGTTTTTTGATAGCATGGAAACCTTTCAGGTAGCTCATGGGAGTGGAAAACCCATTTTTGGGATTTATATCCTTTTTTTGAGTAGGAATTTTTATTTCCAAGATGAAAATCCCGAAGTAGAGGAGAGTGTAAGGACCATGTTTTTACTGTGTAAGACTTATAAATATTTCTAGAAATATTTCAAGAGTTGTGCATAGAGATAGAATAGAATTATATGGCCTGAAGAGCCTTGGAAAAACAATATTATAAATATCAAATATATTTTATCATGCAGACACATTTTTTGGAAATATTGTAATAACACTTGAATGGAGTCTCAAATAAGAAATTTGAGGCATCCATTAAGTCTATAATTTTGGTTTTAATCTATGAATGATATAAAATTTGTCATCATTGGGAATTCAGTGGAGGGATATCATTGGAAAGCATCATAGATGATTTAGGGTATTTAATTAATTAAATAACCCTCCTCTCCCTTTTCCCTTACCATGCACAAGAGGAAGGGAGAGGATTTCTCCCTCGTATGGTGGATAGACCCAGAATGGAGAAGGGGTTCCACTATAATTCTTCATTCATGGAGATCAAGTATGGATCATAATGCAATATCTTTAGGGAACATATTTGGGCCCAAAACTTCATCATTTCACTATAAGGTAGGAAGATTCATGAGTTTTATGTTACAATCTTCATATATGCATTGTTTACAAGTTTTAAATCCATTTTATGCCTTTTATGAATCCCTCGGGGGTCAGTATATGTGTAATTGGGGAGAAATGGATGTTTTGGAAGGATCTTAGGGATTTCCCATCCATAAATCCTGATCAAGTGGTGTGTAGTTCAAGAGAACACGCCATGTGGTCTTCTCATCATGGAAGAAAGAATTTTAATGACTACACATCATATATTTTGGGTACACGTCATTTAGTGAGGCTTGGATATGTGGTCGATCTCATGGGAAGACACAGCATGCAAAGAGGCGTGGTCGTGTGAAGGTAGATGGGCATAAGCATGGGCACCACCAGAGTACATGGACAAGTACATAATCATGATCTGATATAAAAGGGCATGGTTTATTAGACACCAGCTCAGGCTGGGATAGATATAAATGATGTGAAATACATGTGCATGCCATGTAGGGTGACATGGACATCCAATCCATGTGAAAGAGAGAAAATTCCCATGTGTATAGGTGAGGTCACACATTGTTCAGACCAATGTACAAGCCATACACTTCTCTCATATATTTCTTCGTCACGTATCTCCTTTTTTAAGGCTCATAATGAGGCCCATGATTATCCTATCCTAATTGGTTTTCCACATAGAACGTGATGGTGGCCTTTTTTTGGCATATGAGATGCAACTCAAGGTGAAGTTATTGGGATTCTTCTTTTAGTGACATGTAGACTAGTGTCTTTTTGGTGAATTCCCTTTTTCCATCCTTATGAATGTTCAGTGAGGCATCACATATTGGGCATCAAGTGTGATCCAAATTATGGGATTGGTTCAGATAGAGTTTGAGTATCCCTCCATTAGACTAGGGGTGTGATCGTCTATCATTTCTTCTGCTTATCTGGGTGGGGTTTGTGCCATCTATGTGACTAACATACATGGGAATTGATCTCTATCTTGCGAGTTATTCCAATTAAGGTTGTAATAATCCCTCAAAAGCCCTGGGTGAGATCGCCTATCTATGTATCGAGATCTTCAAAGTCTCATATTGGGTTTATGGTATCCCCCAGAGGCCCTGGGTGGGATCCCCTATCTCAGAATCTCAATCAACTAAGTTCAAGACAGATTTTATTCATGAAATACCTAATGAGTAATACTCCTTGGATGAGCACCATGGGTGTTATACAGCTCATGGGGTGAGTTATCCTAGACAAGCATCATTTTAATTCCTTCAGTAGGTTGGTAGTGTGTTTATTCCCCCTCTATTTTGGAGCACAATGGAGAGGGGATAACCCTCCACTATATCTTATGTGGTTGCGGAGACCCACCACACAGTTTATGGTGTAGTTGTGTATGATTTTGGGAACTAGAATTGAAACTCTAGAGTTGTAAGCTAGCTCATTATTCTTAGATAAGATGTGGAGATGCAGATACCCTTTCTCTATCTCTTACGTTTCTTATTGAGAATATCTAGGTTTTTGTTGTCTTGTCTCGTATTTTGATGGATAGACCTTTGTGGTATTATATTGAAACTCTTCTATTGATTATACAAGTTTTTTGTTTTGGGGGAACCTACTGGGTATATATATACTAACCCCTTCATGGTATTTTCATGCTCATGTCGTGTCTTATGCAGACGACAGGTAGATCGTTAATGATATTGGTGGACCTAGTTTTAGGGGTGTATAGTGTTTCTTGACGCTAATCGTGTATAGTGGTTGGCCCTAGAGATTAGAGTTATGATCTCTCCAATTTTTACCTTGTTCCATTTGTTGATAGGTTGGGATTACATTTCTAGTTGGGTGTGTGTTTTACCCCTTTTACTTATGTACCCTATTGTTAAACTCTAATGTTATTCTTAGGGTTTGTACATTCATGTTTTATGATTTAGATGTTCAGTTGTGTCTTTATCTTTGCATTGTTTTATGGAGATGATTGTGTGCATTCATATACGTACTATATGATAATGCCTCCCATTTGTTAGAAATGTTATCTTGGCACTTTTCTCCATCCCATGGCCTATTGGAGGTGATCTTAGGGTGTCACACTCAACTAAATTCTATCCATGCATAGGTGGTATGTTTTAAATAAATAGTGTATGGTGCACTTCCTAAACAACCTAATCTATATTCATTATATGTGAATGAACCAATAATGTTTTGGGTGGAACTTTATATGAATCTATTAATGGATTTATCTACAATTCCAAAGGACGGCCATAAAATCAAAATATCATCTGAATTTTATGAGCGAGATTACTCATATTTGGACTCTATTTATTTTAATCATATACAAATTCAGTTGTTAAATGATCCTTCATGTTTTAGATTTCTAGATTCATCTCATAACATGATTGTTATGGATAATGAAGAATATTCCACAATCGAGCTAGTTACTTTTGATGAAAAAAAAAATGATTCAACACTTTATCATCCCATAACAAATGGTTTCTTAGAGGTTGTGAACCTAGAGGGAAATATTCAGGAGGTTGATAATTTAAATATGGATTTATTTTATTTTAATTTTACTGAAACATATGTGAAAGGTGATATCATTATTATTGGAATTTCATATTTGGATTGTATAGTATGGGTCCTTGGATGATGATAAAGAATATTAAGACATTACAATACTAGATGTGGCTCGATAGGAACAAATAATTGAGGACGTTGAATGTGGAAGACTCCCCATTGGGGAAAAAAGAAAAATTAGAGTTTACTACTTTTCAAACTAATGTAAAAGAGGACAACTCCTATATTTTGATACCACCCACCCTAACTTGTGAGTTTAACATCAAACAGAGGGTGGGAAACATACAATATCAATAATATAACTTCAATATAAATAGTTAGAATGGTTGTGGAAAAAATATATTGTGGTGGTACTTACCACACAAACCCAACCCACCATTAAACTATAGATAAACCCAAAACTATCAAACTATGGACTGAAAAAACATAACACATTTTTAGGGGGTTATTGAAATCATGTTTTTGTGTGTCATTTCAAAACTTATTTCAAAATTAAAACCTAATTACTATAATATAGAAGCAACCAAGGTTGTATCCCAGTGAGATTTCCCTTAAGGAGTTTCTTTTCATGATTATTATTATTATTATTTACTTTTAGAATTTTAAATGTTTTCAAAGAGTACCTAATATGTAAAAGATAATATTATGATTTCTAAAAAAAGAAATTGAAAGAAGAAACAAAAATAATAAGAAAAAAGTTGAAACAAAAAATGGTGAATAGAATAAAGAAGTATAATCCTAACTAGTAATTCTTATAAATCATTTTTTCTTCATCATTTTTAATGGATTTTTCAATTATAAATATGTCATTGTAAATATTGAAATCTCTAATCATATATCTCATTGAGTTCATTAAATTGACGTCCCAATATCTTGTAAGATGTTCTCTTTTTCATATGAATTGAATAATTATCTCAATGATCACTAACAATAATAATACGGATGACACTCAGTGTGCTCACAAGATCAATGATTGGGAAATTTAAATAGTGATGATTTTCTTCAAACACGTACTCAGATCAAGCTAATAAGCCACATTCAGAGATTTTTACACACCAATTGGAAGTGTGACATTATCGGAATGGAAGAAAAATGTTTAAAAAAGTGAAATAATATTAAAACATCAATCAATAATCCCATTTCAAAATTTACGATTATAGATAGAATTACAATTATGAAATAAAAGATATGAAAACTCAGAAATACATCACCATAAGAATCCACTATATTAGGGTATTAGAAATTTATCCAGAAATTACCGAGGTGTAGTATCATGATTTGATCTCCATATTCATTAGCACTAGAAGTAGTAGAACCTCTATAGAAAATATATTGGATCCTCTATTGTTCTCCCATCTCATGTGCTCTCCAAATAAAAAAATTCCATCCATCTATGAATTAAATCCCCCTCTCCTTTTATAATTTTATTTCTAAAACTCATAACCACAATCACCGACTTGAAATTCTCTATTTAAGCCAATTCCAATTCCTCCCCTACAATTATTAACACTTACTAGACTATTGTGTTATCATTTCAATGGCATGTTGACCAAATAATTAAATTTGTATTCAACTATAAGAACCTCTAAAAAAATCAAGTAAATTTTTCTAATTTGACTAAGTGAATTCCTAGTGCACTTAATTTGGCTAATTTCCTTCCTAAATCATAGCTCTGTTTCATTATAACTCATCTAAGACCTATAAATATAATAAAACAGGAAACAATTTTGAAGGGATATTAAATTTTAGTCTCCTAAGGCATCTAACCATTAGTTGTATAAACACACTTCACTATAAATTGAGAATTATTTCACAAATAAAATCAAGCACGCAACAAGCTTACTTATTTGAACTTGCATTCCGAACAGTGGATAAGATCAATTCCCCATCATCATCTTTAACATCCCTGTAAACAAAAATAGAGGAGGAAATAAAATTCTACTCCAAAAATTGGAGTATAAAAAATTAATCTATGGAGACCATTTCATCTAAAAGTTTGGATTCTTGTGAGGATTCCTTCTTTGGTTTCTCTAGAACTGGAGTTCAGACTCATCTTTATATTCATGGAGCTTGACCTTGATTGATATTAACATATTTTTCTTCAAGATTATACTGAAATCTTCAATTGATATTCCTCAATCCATCCATGGATGATATATCTTCCACATAGATCTTAGAATGATGGAATCAAAGATATCATCAATGGCCACTTAAAATAGATGCAACCAATAAAAATGATTTATTTGACATCAACACTTCATCAACTTCTTCATTAATCAAACAACACTTGGATATGGTTTTGTTAGAACACATGGAATCTGCCTCATTCTTCAGCATGACGAGACCCCCCTAAAACTGATATTAGATTAACCCCAATTCATCTATCAGGATTGGATGGATATCAGTTTAGAGCTCAGGTGTTGAAGTCAATCTTGGCTCTTTCGGCTTCATTCATTCCTCAAGATCGGTTTTAATCAAGCTCAGAATCTCATGATATAATAAAAATCCTTGTAACCCTAAAAACTCCCTCAAAATATTGATTCTTTGGTATCTTTCATAAAACCCAACTTCAAAATAATTGTATAAGATAAATTTCCTTACATAGGTATTCTTTTACACACGTAAATTTAGAATTATCTTATGGGGGATTCTAAATTTATCTTATGCTGATTAACCCAAGTTATCCAATAGTATTCTCTTATGTAAGCATGGAAAATTTCTATTACACGGTAATTTTATCTTACACATTGTAAATTATTTTATGCAAATAATTTATCCTATGCGGTGTCTTCAAAATATCATATTCCCTACCAAGGCACCTGGTTTTTCTTATGAGGAGTTCCCCAATTATCTGACACAAAAAAAATTGATTCTTTTATGATTACTTTCTTGTAAATTATCTTACGCTAAGGTAAAAATAAAACAACTAATGAATTAAAAAATGAAATGAATCAATATAATATATTCTAAAAATAAGTTGATAAATTAAATTAAAATTTTAAAATACAAAAAATATAGAAAAAAAATGTTTATTAAAATTTCTAATGGAGAGAAATTTTAAATGAATAAAATGAAAATAATATATATTAATTAATAAATAGAAACACTTAATTAAAAAAAATTAAAAATCGAAAAAATAACAAATTAAAAATACTATGCACCTAAAATAAATAAAAATTCGCCTAATCAAAAATGAATTCCATGATTCATTATTTAAAAAAAATAAACAAATCATTATATTCAAAACATAATTTAACATTTCTAATTATTATTTAATAAAATTATAGGATAAGAAACAATTATTCATATAATTAAAAAATATTCAATTATGAACACATTTCTATATAAAAACACATTAATTTACTATAATTGATGCGGAAAAAATATATAAAATAAGACTACATTAAATTTATCCACACTAAGACTTTGTTTTTCCTCAATAAAACAATGATTCATATTCACAATAATGAAATAAATATTAAGATTGAAATATAGGATGGCTACAGAAATTGGTTTTCAAAAATATTTCCCCCTTATATTTTAATCAAGCAGTTAAAAACTTTACCCGAAATAAATTGAGTATTATTAGTTAAAAAGTAATTCCTATTTTACAATGATATTTGACCATGAGAATTTGAATCCAAATTAAACTCACTTCAATTTAAATTCAACTGAAATTCCAAACTTCTCTTTACCCCTAAGAGAACAGACTTACATAATTAGCAATCAAAATAATTTAGACACATTTATTGAATGAGAAAACTTAATAATTTAAAAGGGAGTATAAATAACTCATCCATTATCTTAAAAAGTAGGAAGAGTTTAACCTACATTAGTATTTTCATTTCATAAATCATTTTCATGAATATTTTATGAGTTTATGTACAAATTTAAACATTCAAGAGAAATGAAATTTGTATAAAATTCACACAATACTTTACCAAAGTTAATCTCTTTTCAAGAGGGAAATAAATAATCAATTACCCAACTAAATACAATGGGTATTAGATAACTAACCTCCTAAAAGTGGCTACACGACATTTAATCATCAAAAAATATTCAAGCTACTGAAAATGATTTATTGAAACATGAAAAATAATCAAATTTTAAAAAAATTATGGGTTGCTTTTAAGGGGTTAATATTTTGGTATAGTTTTTCACATTGAAATAACCATTCCCTCACACTAAAGCTCACTATTTTCCCCAATTTTGAATCCAAGGTATAGAAGAAACATGTAAATTCAATTAAAAGTTCAAAAATATTTGACAATTTAGAAGAAAAAATCATGTGAAAAGGTTCACAAGAAATCTCAATAAATCTTACCACAAAACAAAACCAATCAACTCACAACATGCATGAAATTTTATTAATAGTTTTCCACTTGAACAATTCAACTCAAAAGTAAAATGTGTACTAGTTCATACATAAGAAATTATTCAGAAAAATTTCTATCAGGGAATAGATTATTCATCGCCAATACAAAGAAAAAAATAAACAATTTAATTGCATCAAACATAATTTTAAAGAGAAAAATTAGGAATAAAAATACTCTTAGATTTCAACTTTTCTTTTAACCAATTAAGTTCAAAGAAATTACAGCATGAAAATTTTATAAATTGTAAAAATGGTTCAGAATTTTAACGAAAAACTCCCTGAATTAGAAGCACTTTTTACCTTCAGATCCACTTAAATTACTATTTTTTTCCATTGTAGTAAGTCCCTCTGATCTGATTGAAAACTCCTAAAAATGTAAAAATATTAGCATTAGATTAAATTAATTTCATATCAAGTAAAAAAGTAACCATATTTTAAGAATGTTACGAGATAAATCAACTTGCTTCAGTTTATAGCTTCTCTAAATCATTGTAAGTGTAAAGAATATACTCCAAAAAGTATAGAGTAGCCCCATGTTGATTCCTCATGGTGAAAAGTAGGAGCATCATATTTCCATAAAGATAAATTGATTCACTACAAATAAACACTATGAAACAAAAAAGATAAATCATAACTTACAGGCCCATAGGGCATCATTAATTCCCTATGGGTCTATGAAAAACAAAAATTTATAAAACTCAAACTATACTAATTAATTAATTTAAATTAGTAAAGTATCAAGTCAAGATCAATCCAAAGAGATGGTGAAATTATTTTGATTTGGTTTTCAAAAATAATTGATTAAATCAATTTGAAGAAGGTGGTGAGAAAAGATTAGTTTTATTGATTTTGAAGAAATCAAAGAATGAAAGAAGATTGATTGATTGGGTTATAAATAGATTTTGAAAAGTGTTCCTAGGTTTTTTAATTTCATGGTTTTGTTGTAATTATATTTTATAAAACATGTTGATTAATTTTGTAAAGACCCAGAATTTCCATGTAATTTTTTTTTAAAATAAATGGAAATTTTACGAGTCTGTGAAAATTTAAGACGCGTGATTTCGAGGCCTAGAGTGCCCGGAATGAATTTATGAACTTTTTTTCAGGTACTTTCAGTAAACGTGAGAGCAGGTTTTTCTAACTTTTAAACCGGTGCTCAAAATTGAAATCTAAGGGCACCATTGAACTCCCAACACCGGTATTCACTTAAGGAGACTTTTATCTCGACAGTAGTTGGTCATGGGTGAAAGTTAGTTTTTTGTTTTTTTTGTGGGAATAAAAATAAAATAAACTTTTATTTTTATCCTCCCAACTTGTTGTTAAATAGGTGGGGACCACCTGAACTAAAACTCCCTTTTTGTGAATTCATGGTGTTGGGGACCACCCGAACCCCTCTTAAATGTGTGGAAGTCCCTTGGAATCCTCCCAATTAATTTTCCCAACATAAATTAATTGTCTTGACCCTTTTTAAATGTGATGTAACAGAATCGTTGGAATTTAGGAAGGTTCCTAATAAATGAACCGTCATAAATTCCATAATCATTACTTACCTCCCACCCTCTCCTATTTATATGGAGCTTGGGAGGAGGATTTGGGATAGATTCACCAAGCGATGAGGCACTAGTAAAGTTTCATGTCGCCCAACACTTGGAGAAACATTACAATTATCCAATGAAGAACTTCTTTAATGAAGAACGCACACCATAATTGAGGAATGAGTATGATGTTCGAACTGACTTCGGAAGCATAATTGCGGAATCGACGATCGTTGGCATCATCTTCACCTTCGCCATTTCCATCTCACGACCTCCGTCAATGAAACTTCAAGGTAGGGGGTTATTATTAAATTATTGAATTCTCTCATTTAATTTTTCTTCATTCATGGAAAGCATGGAGAACATAGATCAACCAAAACGAGTTGATCCATGATTCATATTAAATTAAAGAGATTTTCATTCTTGACTCCTAATTTTGTTGAGCCGCTTGCTACCGCACTAACGTGGAGGGTGCAGGCCAAACAAACATGGACTGACCCCTCTTCCTTTCTCCCTTATTGTGTTCTTTGCGATGGAAGAAAGTGGCTTACACCACGATGATGAACGAAGAGAGAGGCCGGCTAAACCGGCCGCCGGTGAAGGCATGGGGCCCCGCTGTCCGCAGCCTCGATGCCTGAGCTGCCACCACCATCCATGGATGAGACGCCATCTGAGCCTCCGCCATCATTTGATCCACCACCGTTGTCTGAGACGCCATCGCCATCTGAGCTGTCGTCGCTGCCCGAGCTGCTGTAGTCGGGCCGAGCTGCCATCTGAGTCGCCACCACCCAAGCCGTCGCCGCCCTTCTAGCCGAACCGCCCCGACCGAGCTTCCTCGAGTCCTCGCGCCCTCGTGGAAGCCCTCGGTAGAGCCTCTCTGTAGTCTCGCACCCTCACGGAACCCTCTGTTGCCTCACGGCCACCCGTGGCCCTCCACGGCCCCTCACGGCCTATTGGGACCGACCCAGCAGGTCGGGCAGCCCAGAGGGACTGAGCTGAACCCAACAGTCCGGACCACCCAGTGGGCCGAGCCAGACCTAGAAGGTCAGGATGGGTCAACCCAAACTAGGTCATCCTAGGCCTGGTCGGTCTGGGTCAGTCCGACCGGGTCGG
Source organism: Viscum album (assembly GCA_963277665.1). Lineage (NCBI taxonomy): Eukaryota > Viridiplantae > Streptophyta > Magnoliopsida > Santalales > Viscaceae > Viscum > Viscum album. The sequence continues at coordinate 593,333,990 of OY728134.1, read as the reverse complement.
ACCGGACCCAGGCCCACTACGACCCATTTACATTCTTTTGGCCATAACTTTAGCACCAGACTTCTATTTGACAAACTGTCAGCAGAACTGGAAATATTGGAGCGATACAGTTTCTTTGGTATACCCCATTAGAGTTTTGGATAAATTTGGGTAATGGCCAGGTTTGATCGAGCACGAATCCAACCGGGCCCTTGGGACTAAAAGGCTAATAAATCCCAAACTGGGCATCTGAATGACGCGTCCTCTATTATGTTGATACCCCTATGATGTGGTGTTCCTTTGAGATACTTCTTCATGGGACATCATGAATGTTAGAGAATCGACCCGTGTCTTGGGGAGCGGACTCTCCCAGAGATGTGCAAGCCTAGTGCGGAAACCCAGTAGCTGGCTGTGACGAGAAGAGTGCTTCTAGCTATCCTGTGCGGGTCAGCTCCTAGCTATCATGTGCGGGTCAGCTCCTAGAGATTCTGTGTGGGTCTGCTCCATTGATCCTGTGTGGGTCAGCTCCTATAAATCTTGTGTGGGTCAGCTCCAGTGATCCTGTGTGGGTCATCTCCTAGCGATCCCATGTGGGTGAGCTCTTAGCAATCCTATGTGGGTCAGCTCCAGTGATCCTGTGTCGGTCAGCTCCTAGTGATCTTGTGTGGTTCATCTCTAGAGATCCTGTGTGGGTTAGATCCTACCGATCCTCTGTGGGTCAGCGCCTAGTGATCCTGTGTGGGTCATCTCCTAGCGATCGTGTGTGGGTTAGCTCCTAGTGATCCGGTGTGGGTCAGCTCCCACGATCCTATATGGGTCATCTCCTAGTGATTTTTTACAGGTTAGTAGCCGATCTTCTTAATGGAGTAAGATGTTTTAATAGTTACATATAATCACTTATACTATTGTACCTAAAGATATACCTGGTGTGAGATGAGTCAGAACCTTTGTGTTCCTTCATGATTGAGATGGATTACTTGATAACTTAGGTATATGTATGGGCATACATCTAAGTAGGGTTATCTGTTGATTTCATTATTTTTGGTTTATCCTTGGTGGATTTTTTGAGACCTTGAGGGTCTCAGGGTCCCATCTAAGTATCATTATACTCACCCCTACACAGGCTATGCCCGCACCTTGTTGTGTTGTATGCAGACGACAGACAGCACTGACTCAAGATGAGGGTACCAGGATAGGACGGTGCTCGGAGGTGGACCATACGGCATGTCAGTTCGTAGAGGAGACAGGTAGATGTGGAGTGCTGAGGAGGTGATCTGTACCTACCCTTTAGGTAGGAATTGTGGTGGATGATCATAGGAGCTGTTCGAGTTTACTTATACTTTCAGTTTCTTGTACTTTCCAGTTGATCTTTTATTCTGGCCCCTTTTTCTTATTATACTCACTTTGTTTACGATTCGGTTTACTTGAGTTCGTATCTTGATGTGTGCTTGGTTGTGTTTTTATAGGTTATAAAGGAAATTCCTTCCCAGTTCTAGGGAATTACGCCTTTGGTGCTAGTTGGCAGCCCCTATCCTAAGGAAGGTGGGCTTGGGGTAGTCACAGCACGGGCCCCGGGGGACGGGTCATGAAAAATTCATGATTTATTTCAGATTCAAAATGAGGGATATCTAATGGTCATGGTATCCCCTCCTTAACATGGAAATCTCTTATTTCCCTTAGTCTGGTAATTTAGGGTTTCGCCAAATCATGTTTGTCTTGATACCATATTTAAACCTGAGTTCCCCTAAATTTTATAATGGTCATTCCTCCTTTTATAGATGATAGTTGGAAATTTTAAAGTTCCTTTTATAATAAAATATCAATGGTCATGATAAAAGAAAGGGAAATGGATTGTAAATTGATGATTAACTTACAACAAACCAAACAATGAATAAATAAAAGGAGATAAATCTAACAGCACTTTCCAACTTCTATTACATAAACCTAGCACCATTCAGGTTTACCCCCTCATCTGAGTGATAAGATTATTAGATGGAAGGAGAAAAGAAAAATAAATCATAAGAAATACATATGAACTCGGGGATGGCCCTACACATCACAGCTTCTCGCCCCAAGCTTTGGTCTTCTGGGATCTCTTTCTACAACAACAAGTTATCCCTCCATTTATGGGCTCCAGATGGGATTTATTATTAATTAGGATCATTAATAATTGGTCTAAAGGTGGTCCAAGGTGGGTCCCATGTCATAGATTCTGTCAAATATTGAAGATACATAGAAATTTGTCACTTAAATACAGTTTATTAAATTTACATGTGGTGTAAATTATTACACCATGTGTAAATTTCAATGATGATTTTATTCAATTCACGACATGTCCATCTTTTCATGTCTTTCATCGGTACATGACGTGGAATGATAACACGATGTCTAATGATTACATGACCTATAATGATTACACGATGTGTAATGTGATTTTTCTACTCTTGAAGTTTCTTTTTTCCTCGGTTCCTCAGTTTTGTGTCTTAGAAGTATTACACGATCATCCTAAAAAATTCTTTTTTGTGTTTCTTCTCTTTTCTCATGGTACGAAGTGTCTTTAAGATCCTATTTTCATACCTTTTCATTCCATTTCAAAATATCCAATGCATCCTACCATAAAATATAAAACAAGTTAAATTGTTCAAAAAATGGAAAGAATAATCAATAAAAATATATAAATCAATGCATTAAAATACGACAAAGTATATGCATTAAATACATATATCAAATTCCCCCACACTTGAATTCATACTTTTCCTCAGGGATGGAATCTCAAGATGCTATAAAAGACATCCACTCTACCATTCTTCAAATTAAATTTCAACAAAAACAATTGATCAAATGGAAAATTAAATATTTGAGCATCATAGGTAGAAAATTTATTGACACCTCATTTTTAAAGAATACAAATCAACCATGTATTTTACATTCCCTCTTTTGAAATATACAATAATTTTCAGTCACCCATTTTCATTTTTTAATTATTTATTAATATGCATACCATTTGTAATTTACCTCATATTAATTTTTCTTCTCATCATCTAGGTACGAATGAATAGAGTGGTGCACATACATAAAAAACATGCCACTTACCATAGGATTGCAATACATCTAACATCTCCACTATATAAAGACATAATCATAAATAATCATGAGGGCTTCACAATTTATGGTCAAATGAATCTAACGATTATGGCTGGTAGGTAAATGATATAAATCATGTAAGTCTCGAGAAAGAGGTTCAACTCTAAATTACTTTTCATTATAATAAAAAAATAGCCCGATGAAAGTCTCATATTCTCCAAGTATCTCAAAGTAGACTTATAAATAGGTAAAATGCAATAAATGAAACACCCTATTTTTTATTTTTATTTTTTTTATTTTTTGAATGTTCTGATGGGGAAAATTATCACATCCACCACTCAATGTCTAATTATATACTCATAAAACTATTTGTAATAGTTATAATAAGATCACCAATATAACAATAGTGATTTTTTAATAATTCATTTACAATGATCAACATGCTCCCCTGAATCATGATTTTTCTAATCCTTATCCACATGATTATCTTTACTGATTATTTTTCCCATTTTTATCACTCAAAAATATTGAAAAATAAATTTAAATTCAGGACATGGTATTTATCCTAACCATTTTATGTCTCCCAATCCAGTTGATTGAAGGAAGAATCAAGTACGGGGATACAATTAGCAGTTTAAAAAACTCTAATTAAATGTGGAGAATATAGTTGGTTTTTTTTGAATTTGAAAATATTAATCCCCTTGAAATTTTTACTTCAATCATGGTTGTGTAGGTTCTATCTACTACAGATTTACAATGCGTACTTCTTTTATGCCGTGTAATTTTACTGCAGCCTCTTATTTTGATTCATGTTTCTTGCTGCCATCTTGGGTCGTAATGGTAGTAAAAATTAAAAATAAACAGGTGAAAGAATAGGCCATTATCAATTAATTTTTAAATATTTGGAGCAAGATAATGAATTCCTCTAAAAATAGAAAATAAATAAATAAAAACAAAACAAATCAGGTAGCTTCTTGGAAATGCTTTTGTTTAACATCATTGGATTGGCCTTACCTCCTTTAGATTTATCTTGCATGACTGATGATTGAATTTTTTTACCTCATTGAGATTCATAAATGGTCATAGTTGTGTCCTATCTACATAGATTGGCCCTTATCCTTCTTCTCTGAATAGCTTAATTCTCCTGATGCTGGTACTTGCTTGATCTCCATTGGACTGATCCACTATTTCTTCCTCAATCCTAATGATCTAAATAGAAGTTCATATACCATCCATACCTGTTTTCCTTTCTCAAATGTAGTGGATTCAATAACTCCTCTTGTGTCAACCATCTTGGTCTTCAGCTTCTCTTTCTTCTTCAGTTGACCATCCACTTGCACAACAACAACTAACTCATGTAGCTCTTCAGTTTCAAAAACATTTTCATCATCATGTGTATTTCCTTCTCCAAAATCATTGTCTTCTTGAACATCATAGTTCTTAATTTCCTAATGGATGTTGAAACTTACTTAATCACTACTAACACTAAGATATAGTTCTCCACTTTGAACATCGATAAGCTCACACCCTATGCCAAAAAATGGTCATCCTATAATAACTGGATTTCACTCTTCTTCAATATCCAGCACTAGGAAATTTGATAAGGAATTACAATTTGTCAAATCTGATTAGGATATCCTCAATTTTTTCCCTCCTTTTGATTTTATATTTGATCCTACCAATTGAAGAAGTACTTTTTTGGGCATCAGTCCATCCATCCCCAAACTCTTGAAAGTTATGTATGACATGATATTGACAATCGCACCTAAGTTACACAAATCGTTTCCACATTTGTTATCTCTTATAAATATGGGAATTAAAAATATACCAATATCACTTTTCTTCTTAGATAGATCCTTAGATACCACTGTTGAACAATCTCGTGTGAGTTGAATGGTGTCAAAATTTTCTAGCTTTATCTTGTTGGTTACCAACCTCTTTCATGAATTTTACATATTCCAACATGTTTTTGAGATCCTCTACAAATGGTATATTAATTTTAAATTTTTTCAAGTTTTCCAAAAACTTACCTTTTGGAATATTATTCTTTACTTGAACCGTTCATTCTAGAAAAGACAGTCTAGGATTGTATTTGGGTAGTTCTTCTTCTTCTTCAGGTACTTATTCCTTGTTAGTTCCTCTTCTCTTTCTTTCATTGGTTGTTGTCTATTAAATTATATGACACTTCCTTTGGTTTTATTCCCACTTATAAGTTATAAAAATTTCAAATCTTCATGTGGGAGTACTTCAGGGCATGTTAGTAGTGTTCCTCTGGGTCATTTTCTAAGATTATTAGTAATTTGGTCAACATTATGCACCAGATTCTACAATGTGGCATTTTGGTTTTATGATTCTTATTTTATGTATTTGAGTATAGCCTTGGAAGTGGTCGTGAATGTTTCTAGAATCTCTTCCAATGTATTGACTTGGATTGTTAGTGTGGACCCTTGGGGTGCATGTTGTTGGTACCCTTGTGGTATTAGTTGAAGTCCTTGTCCTTTTTATTATTGAGGTCTCCAACCTTAAAACTTATTACCACGATTGTAATCAGCATAATTTATATCTTTTATATTCATTCCTTGAGGGATTTTCTAATTTCACATCATTATGTCCATCTTCTTTGTTAATGATTCCAGTCTTTCCACCATACAGTCATTATTATTGATTGCATGAACACATTTCTATTTTGTCACTTCACCTTACCACTAGAAACTATTCTTCTCCATTTTTTCTAAAAAATTATAGATTTATTTATGATATTTATTCACTGATAATCCTCCAATTTCAGCATCAATAATTTACATGTTTCCCTATGAAAAACCCTTATAGAAATTTTGGAAATGCATCCATAGCTATATATAATGATGGGGTAATTTTGGAGTCATATATTTATATCGTTCCCAGACAGAATACAATGATCCATCTTTAAATTGAAAAAAGTTTAAAATGTTTACCCATATATCCATTACCTTAGAAGGTGTAAATAATCGTGTGAGGAAGTTTCTAACTAGCTCATTCCATGTAGTTATGGAATGTATAATCATACTTTGTATCTAATCTCGAGCTCACTCACGTAATGAAAATTAGAAAATATGGAGTATTACCATATCAATTGAAACATTCTAGAATTGGAATGTATCACAGAGCTTGAGGAAGCTTCCCAAATCTTTGTTTGGATCTTCATGTGGAAGTCTGATGAACTGCACACTGTTCATGATCATTGAAATTATTGCATGCTTAAACTCGAAGTGATTTTCTACAATAGGGGGTGCTAGGATGCTCGGTTACAAACATGTGTTTGATGGATTCTTGTAGTTTTTCAATGTATGAAACCCTACGTATCTTTTAAAAACCTTGACAATATGATTTTTCTCATCACTCATCATAGTTGCAGTGACTTTACTATCAATTCTTGGCTCAGAATGGTGTTTGGACTCGATGATGTCTTTGTTTTTTGACCAAGTGTTATAGTAGTGAATTGAATATTTCAATCTGAGAATTGTAACAAAAAATACCCAACATAAAAAATGTAATTGAAATAAATAAACAAAATTAAAAATAAAATTAAAAATGAAAAACTAAATTGTATTTGTCCCTGGAAACGTTTCCAGTTTGACAGGACTAGCATGCATCGTTAATTCCCTATGGGTCTATTCAAACCCCTAATTTATAAAACTCAAACTATGATAATTAATTAATTAAAACGAGTAAAGTATTAGGTTTATATCCATCCACAGAGATGTTGAAATTAGTTTTATTAGGTTTTCAAAAAATAATTTCTTTTATTAATTTTAATAAGTGGGTGAGAAAAGATTGGTTTGATTTATTTAAATAAAGAGAAGAAGAAAAGAAGATTGATTGATTGGGTTGTAAATAGATTTTGAAAAGTGTACCTAGGTTTTTTAATTTCAGGGTTTTGGTGAAATTAGATTGTGTAAAATAGGTTAATTAATTCATTATTGGTGTCAGTGTTGAAATGAGGGAGATCCAATGGTCATGGTATCCCCTCTTTTATGTAATAATCACATATTTACCTTGTTCCGGTAATTTAGGGTTTTGATGAATAAAGTTTGTCTCAATATCATGTTTAAACCTAAGTTCCCCTATATTTTAAAATGTGCATGTATCCTTTTAAGGTTATCAGTTGTGAAATTTTATAGCTCCTTTTATATTCAAATATCAATGTTCATGAAAAAACATAAAGAGATTGGAAATTGAAGATTAAATTGCGACAAAACAAATTATTAATAAATAAAAATAAATAAATCTAACATCACCTTTCCCCTATTATTACATATCCCTAGCAGAATGAGGGTTTAACCCTTCATCCTAGTGATGAGAGGATTATAGGTAAGGATAAAACAAAAATAAAGCATAAAGAGAATAGAGATGAACTCGGGGAGGGTGATGCACAATGCAACTACTTTCTCCAAGATTTGGTCTTCTAGGATCTCTTTCAATAGAAGAAGGCTAGACCTCCATTTATAGGCTCCATATGGGCTCTATTATTAATGAGGATCATTAATAATCAGTCCAAGGGTGGTCTAGGGCAGGTCACATTTCATACATTCTGTCAAATATTTAAGATATGTAAAAATTCATCACTTAAACCCCGTCCAAGAAATTTACACATGGTGTAAATTATTACACCATGTGTAAATTTTAATGATGATTTTCATAACTTCATGATGTGTCCTTATTTTCATGGCTTTCACTGGTACACTATGTTTAATGATTACATGATGTTTAATGTCATTTTTTTGCTCCAGAAGCCTTTTTTTTCCTTGGTTATTCAGTCATATACCTTCGAAGTGCTCTATGGTCATACTCAAAAATTTGGTGTCATGATGATTCACTTTTCCCTTGGTGGTAAGTGTCTTTAATCTCCTATTTTCATCCGTTTATTCTTATTTTCCAAATATCCAATGTTTCCTACCACAAAACATAAAACAAGTTAAACTGTTCCCAAAATGGTTGGAATAATCAATAAAATATAGAAATCAATACATTAAAATACCATAAAGTATATTCATGAAATACAGATATCACTAACACTACAAAGGTTAGTGCCTTCCCACACACTTATTCCAAAAAAATTAAGGGAATAAAAAAGCTGAATTATTTAGTAATACTCATATTCTAATAAAAGTATCTTCTCACCTGAAGGATACTTATTAACTTATCTAAAAAGTTTGAGATGATGTCCATTAATAGTAAATTGAACATCCTTACCATGATCTTAAATTTATACAGAATCAAAATAAGAAATTTGAGTTATAATAAAAGGACCATCCTATTTAGAATTAAATTTACATGGGAAAAGTTTAGTCAGGAGTAGTGTAATAACATCTTTTCTTAAATCTTAAATTCTTCACTCAAAATCATCTTTTAATGAAAATCCTTGGGTTTCTCTTTAAAAATCCTATCATTTTTATAGGAATTTTTTCTTATTTCCTATAACTATTACAAAAGAAATATTCCACTTTTTCCAGCTTCGAACATATTCAAGTTTCACGATTTGACAACCTAAAAAAAATTATGCTCTACTTCCATGGGCATATGACAAGGTCTTCTAAAAACTATCCTATAAGGTTTCATTATTTTTAGAGTCTTATATGTAGTATTATATTCCCATAGATTATTATCAATCCTTAAGCTCTAATATTTTCCATTTGAGTTAATATTTTTCTAAACAATAGTTTTAATCTCTTTATTCCAAACTTCAGTCATCCCATTCATTTTAGGGTGATGGGGTTTAGAAACATTATGAATAACTCCGTATTTTTTAAAATAATCCAATGTTTTATTAAAAAAATGTGTTCCTTGATCAATGTGAATAAATCTTAGCATCCCAAATCTATAAAATTTATTGCACTTTACAAATTGGGACACTAGCCTAGCATCATCTGTTCTGGTGGGCACAGCTTTAACCCATTTTGACAAATATCCCACCGTAAGCAGGATGTATAAATATCTAAAGGAATTATGGAAAGGGATAAAAAAAATATTCCCCAAACATGAAATACATCACAAAACAAAAAACATTGTTCTGGAATCTCATGTATTTAAGAAATTTTACCCTGGAATTGACAATATTTTCAAGTCCTACAAAACTAATGAGAATATTTGAAGATGCTAGGATAAAATTGACCTAGATATAGAATTTTTATACTAATTTTTTGTCTCCCAACGTGACAACCATATCTCAAATTATATAAAAAAAATTTAAATGAAAAAATCTAAAAATTCAATGTATATATCCTAACAATTTTATCTCTTCCCAAAAGACACAAGTTAGGATCATCCCAAACATATTTCCTTGACTCGTAAATCAATTTTTCAATCTACTACTTGGAAAACTAGTGTGAAAAAAATTTAGTAGTTAAGTAATTCATAATTTTAGAAAACCATAGCCTCTTTTCAATAGTAGTAGAATGTAACTTCTTCCCTTGGAAAACTCTGTAATAGGTTTAATAAATGAACTATCTTGGAAAAACTCATCAGGTATCCTAATCAAATGATCATCCATAATATTCTAAATTATTTTACTATATTGAATATCTATATAAAATTCCTAAAGTGATAAGATCAATCAAACATTCCTTGGATTTGATTCTTACTTTTTTCTTGAGATATTGAATAGAAGAATGATCAGTGAGAAACACAACTTTATATCCAATAATATTTCTCCTGAACTTATCAAGGGTAAAAAACAACTAACAATTCCTTTTCTATTGTGGAGTAATTGGATTGGGTAGTATTTAGAGCCCTATAAGCATAGGCAAATACATTGATTTCTTCTTCACTCTTTTCCCAAGAACATCCTCCAAAGATAAATTTGAAGAATCGTTCATCAGCTCAATAGTACCAATTAGGTGGTTGAAATATTAGTGGGGAAACCGGCATATTTTTAAGTTCATTAAAGACTTATATACATTTATCATCAAAGGAAAAAAGTAATTTCTTTCTGAAGAACTCTTCTCAAAGGAAAAGTAAAATTTGTTAAAGTCTTTTATGAACCTCCTATAAATCTCATTAGGGCTAAGAAAATATCTAATATCCTTCACATTATTAGGAAATGTAGTGAATAGATGATGTCAACCTTGTACTTTTCCACCCTAATTGCATTCATAGAAACTTTATGACCTATCACAATTCCACTTTCAACCATAGAATAGAATTTCTCAAAGTTCAGAACAAGGATATTATCAATAAAAAATCTAAGAATAGACCCTAAAATCCTCAGATACCTCTCAAAAGATATACCATACACTATAATATTATACATAAACAACTCCATGTGTTCCTCAAAAAAATTAGAATAAATTATAATCATGCTTATTTAGAAGGTGGAAAGATCATTACATAGTCCAAATAGCATTCTCTAATAAGAAAAGGTACCTAAAGGACATGTGAAAGTTGTTTTATCTTGGTCCTATGGATTTATGTGGGTTTGGAAATATCCAGAAAACCCATCTAGGAAGTAGTAATGGGATTGACCGAATAACCATTCAGGGATTTGATCAATAAAAGTAAATGGAATGTGGTCCTTCATATTCACTAAGTTTATCCTCCTATAATCAACGCATACCCTTCACTTATTGGGTAACCTAAAATGAACTAACTCTTCAAATTTATATTTAACAATAGTGAATACACCCTTTTTAGGTACAATCTGAACTAGACTCACTCATTGACTGTCAGAAATGGGGTAAATAATACATGTAGTTAGTAAGGCAGTTACTTCTTTCTTAAGCACTTCTAGAATGCTGTGATTCAATCTCATTTGAAATTTTCTAACAGGTTTGGAATTATCCTCTAATAGTATCCTATGCATATAAACTGAAGGACTTATCCATATAAAACCATCTAAATACGTGAATATGGACTTCCTGTTCTCCCTACAGACCTCTAAAATTTGATTTTATTACTCACTAAACAACCCACTAGCAAATATAATAGGGAATTTTTGTTTGTATTCTAAGTAGGAATATTTTAAATTTTCAAGTGATGTTTTAAGTTTAAGTGTGGGTTGGTTGTCCCCTTCAAAAAAAATATGGTTAAATGGGTTATTTAACTTCATTTTCATACACTAAAGCATCCCTAAGAATATAAAAATAACACACTCTTAAACTAGAAGTACAATTATTTTCAAATAGTATATGTTTTTCATCCTCAAAAAAATTTTCATATTCCAATTAACAAACATGAGGTGACTCTAAAATGAAATTTTTAGAAAATTTTATGTTCAAAACAATGGATTCATAATAAAAATTTCCAAATTTCTATCATTTTTAGTATAATATAATTCAATTTCATCAATTCTAGCATCAATTTCACATATAAATGAATAATTTCAATAGGTGTATATGTTTCAATAGATTCATAAAAATTATCATCCTTTACCTTAGAATTTTAAACAAAAATTTCATTCTTTTCATGTTTATAAATTACAAAATAGCATGAAATTATTTCAAAAATAGATTCAGTTTCATATTTATCACTACAATAGATTTCAGAATTTATAGTTTCAGCATATTTATTTTCAGAAGAAAGTTTATTTTTTAAATAATGTAGAGGTTGGTTATCTTGAATAAAATTGGGAAACAAATCTATTGAAAACCAGTCGATCATGTTAACTTGGTGTGATGAACGGTCATCCAGATGGGGTTTCATTGATCCAAAGAATTGAAAATTAACTATATTAGCTACAAACTCTAAAGAAAAAGTACCTTTATGAATATTGATTATTTCTTTAGAAGTTTTTAGGAATGGTCTTCCAAGAATTAATGGTACATGTGAACTAAATATGTCATTATCCCTATATAACACATAAAAATAAATAGGGAAAACTAAATAATTTACCCTTAACAATACATATTTAATGAATCTAGCTAGCTTAGATGAGATCCTATTATCTAGCTGGATGACAATACTATATTGTTTAATCTCTCCAACCTGTATTGAAGAAATTAAATGATAAGGCGTAACATTTTTGGCGGCTTCTAAATCCAACATATCTTCTTCAAACTGATGATTCCCAATGACGTATAGAATATAAAATGTACTAGGATCCTTTAATTTCATAGGGAGGGATTGTTGGATCATGGAAGAAACATTCTATCCCAAGTTAACTTTATTAACTCCCTTGAACATCCTTTTATGAGTGAACATATCTGTATGTAATTTTACATAATGAGGGATATGTTTTATAGTATCTAGAAAAAGGATATTAACCTAGACTTTTCAAAAAGTATCAATAAATTCCTTGTCCATTTCTATGTCAATAGTGTTATTTATAGGAGGGATTCCCAAAGGATAAGGTAGAGGCTCCTTGTACATTTTTAGATTATCATCTACTATACTTTTACCTTTGTAAGAGCCCATTAGGTTTCTAAAATACCTATAGTTTCTTTCAAGTTGAATTTATTTCTTATTATTTAATTTTTCTTGTTAAACTGGTGTGTGTTTAAAACATTTTCTTTAAGAGATTAAGCATGTGGAAGAACAATATCAATAGGTTCTATAATAGTTTTAGTAGAAGGTTTTTTAACTTTTCAATGTGATTTTCCATTAGTTTCAAATATAGAACTATCTTTTTCAGGTTTAATGGCCAGATCATTTATTAATAAAATCCCATTTATTTTCATGTCTTATGGATATATAAAACACATGTACTCTTTTATTATTATTATTGGGTTTAAATAGCCATTAAGTATCATTACCATTGATACTATAATTGTTGAATAGTGATCACACAAGTAATATAAATATAAGGTTTTAACAAATCCTTTCGACATAGAAAAAGGAGATAATGGCCTCATCCAGTAGACTCGATCTGTACAAAGCTCATTTGTCGAAACTCATAAAGAAGGTAGTTTCACTGGGCTTCACTCTTAACCTATCCCAATATGAGCTTTAATATGTTATTCTTGAATAGAATCACCTACGGGAGAAGTTCAAGTTAATAGAGATTACCACCCAGGTGATGTTATCCAAGCCACCCCAAGAGTCTATCACTACTACACATCTTACCCTTGGGTCTTATGTGGGTGTTATAAGGGGTTATGTTACAAGGTATTAGTTACTTGTTATGTAATCCCTTTTTATAAATAAAATTTTTATTCCATCAATTCCTTTATGGGATTAGTCTTTCTTAAAAAAATGATGAATTTGATAAATTGATTTTTCAGGAAAAAATGATACTTTTGAGAAATATATGCATTATTATAATAAACTATGTTTTTATTAATAATATTATAAAAATAAATCTTATAAATTATGATTATATCAATTCCTTATCTGTAAATGATTAGATAAACAGTTTGATAAGAGTTATATTTTTATACGATAAAACAGAAAGTGTATTTAAAAAAAAATATATTTTAAGGAATTAATGAATTTTTGAAATAATTAATATTTCAATAAAATATTATTATCAAATTAATTTTATTAATAGTAAATGATTATATAATTTTAATGAAGTCAAATTTAATTTTTTATTATGGTTTAAAAACTATTTTTGTCAAAACCTATAAATTTTCAAAAAATGTCGATTCTCATTTTAAAAGTGAAAATTCGCATATTTAGAAAATTATTTAGATAAAATAAATATTATTTTTGGAATCAAGATTTCAAAATTATACAATAGTGATTTTTTCAAAAATTTCTGAGACAGTTGAATTTTTGGGTAAAATTAAATAATATATAAGTATATAGCATGTTTTATGACATCATAATGACCCAATAGTGATGTAATAAATACCATAAAAGTGATATGTGAAAAAATATATGTTTCAAATTTAAAATAATTTTATTTTATATTTATTTTACATATTTTATAATGCCTTAGTGAATCCTCAAAAATGTATAACATATTTTGTGATTTTAAGATCATTTCTTTAATAATGTGACTCTCCTCCACATAAGAAAGGATAATATTTTAATAAATTCAGCCCAAGGCCTTATAAAATAATTTTTTCTACTCCTATTTGGAAGAAAAATTGGAAAAACCATGGGAAGGTTTGAGGTTTTGAATATGTAATTATATAGATTCCAAAACCTAAGTTTGTGAAATATTAAAGAATTCCCCTCTCATTTTCTATATAAACTCATCCAAGATTTCACTTATATTCACTAAAAATTATTGTATCACATCCCTAATCTGTACTAACTTCTCTATAATCCTTCCAAGGCTCCCCAATCTCTCAATAATCCCATCTTCAAGCTTTTGAATTCACACACTCAAGTAAGGGTTACCTTCCTTTCTCATTTTTGTCCACGTTTCCTTATATTGTTATACCCTTTTATTTTTCAATTAAAAATGATGGGGTATATTTTAAAACCTATACCATATTTACCTTATTATGTTTTAATGATTATATAACACTTTATCTCTCATTAATCTCTCCCATGTACACCCATTACCATGCCGAAATTTCGTAAGAGTTATTTAATTTCTCCACTTTATTCAACTTTATTTATTATATTATTCCTTCTATTTCCAAATTATTTGTGTTGTGAAATATATTTATATGACCCCATTACTTTCCATTTCATTTATATATTATTAGATACCCCTTTATCTCTTATCAACCATTTTTATTAATTTTTAAGTCACGTCATTAGGCTTCCAAAATTGCACCGTGATTTTCTATGCCAAAATCATCATGTAGTGAATACCATGATCATTTCTATATCATGGGTATTCACCTTTATAAACATATAATTATTTATTTGGGACATACATGTATGTATTCCACATTATTTTATCTTGGAATAAATGATTATGTTGAATGAATCCATGTTATATGATCTATACGGCACACTTAAGCATGATATTGAAATGATTATGAAGGGTGCACCTTAATAGCGCTCCAATGCATTGGGTAATGTTTAGTATTATTATATGTCATGTTGGGATAGGGATTTACCTGATTAATTTTAGGACATTTTTCTTTCATTATGGGATAGGGGTTACCTAATTCCTTTATGTTTATGATGCAGTGTTTTAAGATTTTACCACAATTCCATGTTATGATAATCATGCTATATCATTCCTTTATGTTCATGTTTCTCTTATGCTCCATTGATATGTCTATTACCTAACATGTATTGTATTCTTCATGTTATGCCTTTTTACTCTCTTATTGGTCTTTATATATCACCCCTTTATTGTGTATATCCTCAGGTTATCCCATGCAGTGTTAAGTACGAATGAATGTTGTGGTCATGTAAAAGAAGCTTTAAATAAAGATATTGTATTTCATGTTTTAAGTTGTTATTTAATGTTCCTAATCCCAAAATACACTAGACCTATCGATACTCTGAGTTGTATTAAGTTCAATTTTATGTAATAAATCATGTTTGAATATGAAATAAAGAGCAGGGTTGTTATAGTTGGTATCAAAAGATAGGTTTAGTTATTCTTGGGATTAGGAATAGAAAACCCAAGTGAAAGCCTTAGAGATAACACTATGTATAAGAAAAAAACCCTAAATGTTGGTGATTATAGAGTAATTGTTTTATCAAGAAAATACATCTCTATCTTGATACAAACAATTAGAGGTGGATCTGGCATAGATGTATCTAGGGGTAAAACCTGAAAACATCACTTTGATCTCGACTCGAACTGGAATCGGTGCACAAAAACAGGCCTTGATGCACTCTTGGTTTGACACTCCTGGGGGATATTCTTTGGTAAATTCATAATCTTAGTATGAACCATTATTAAGGGAGTAAGAAAAAAATCCCATAAAAATATATGTTAGGAAATAGATCATGGATAACATAGATTGAAACCTAAAAATTCATAAGTTAAGGAAATAAATGTAATTTATAAGTTATCCCTTTTTTCATTAGATTCCCCTTTATGTTTTTAATAGTTTAAAATAATTACTCCTAATATTTCTTTTATTCTATCCAATGGCTGGTAATAGGAGGACTCAGGCTAACAAATGACGTGAAGATCAATGTGATGACTGTTCTAATGAGATGTCCAATCAGATGGGAGCGAGAATCGAAAACTTTATCATAATACTCTATCAGGTTAATCATGTTTTTAATAGAAACATGGTTCAGGAGGAACTTCCAAACCCCTGAGAAAGAACAATTTGCAATCAAGAGATTCATGATACAAAGGCCTCCTACTTTCAATGGATCATCTGATCTCTCAATCATCGAACAATGGATCAAATCCATTGAGAAGATATTCTCCATACATCAATGTTCTAAACAAGAGAAGGTTCTTTTGGCTGCTTATCATATGGAGTGTGAAGCTGATCAATGGTGGACATTAATAAAAAATAGGAAGCCCAAAGAAGAGATCGATGTGATAGAATGGCAGGATTTCAGGAAAAATATTTTTTGATAAATATTTTCCCTACACCCTGTGTCTTAAGATGGAAATATATTTCCTTGCACTAAAGAAAAAGGATTATGAATCTATTGTGGTGTATGAGGAAACCTTCACTAGACTTGCATGATATGCCTCTGGTTTTTTCATTACCCCCGAATGCAAGGTTGACTTCTTCTTTTTTGGGTTAAAACCTAGCCTACAAAAATATTTGAAGATCAGTGACTTTAACAACTATGAAGAGATTTTCCGATGTTCCCTCATATTCGAGATGGAGATCAGCAAATCTCAGGGGTATCATGGGGATAATAAGAGGAAAGTGAACTTTAATTATAGAAGTCCAATGGATAAATCCAACGGTGCTAAGAAATTCTAGCATCCCAATTACCAAAGGTGCGGAATGAAGTACCCTGAAAATTCCCTGAAGGGAATGATGAAATTCTTTAGATACAGAAAGGAATGACACCTAGCCAACAATTGTCTCTATGAAAAAAAGAAAAACCCGCTACTGCGATAGAGGAAAGAAACACTCTATTTTATCCTCAATGCATTGATCATTACTACAACTGCAAATAACCAGGGAACTTTGTGAACCAGTTCCCTAAGACAAGGATTTTCAGAGGCAACCAACAACCTCCAAGGCAGCAAGGGAAAGCTTTTTCCATCACTACCACTGAAGTGAATCCCGACAATAAAGTGGTGATAAGTACAATGGATATTCATTCAAGAATATAAAACATACTTTTTGATTTTTTTTACACATTATTTTATATCCCGAAAGTTTAGTATAACAATCCAAACATCACCACAGAGAATGGAAGTAGAGATGTTATTGAAAATGGTAAATGGGGAAATTATTGCATCCCATGAATATAACTCCTCCCCTGTCACAATTTATGGATTGAACTTCCCAATGAACCCCATCATACTTACCTTAGTGGAATTTGATTCAATTCTTTTCATAGATTGGATTTCCCTATATAAAGCCAACATAAATTGTTGTGAGAGATAAATCACTATCCATGTGGTAAATCGACCCCAAATTCTATACAAATTCAAGTAGGATGATGAATCTTCTTTAGTACCATAATCTCAAGAATGGATATTACTTTCCTATGAGAAATCATATCTTTCTCAGATGATTGATTCTAAGGAAGGAACCATCCTTGAAGACATTCCTATTATGAGGTAATTCACTGATGTATTTCCTAAGGAATTGTATGGTCTTCCTCTTAGAAGAGATGTTGAATTATTGATTGATCTTATACCTGGGGTGTTTCCAATTTCTATGACTCTATATAGAATGTTTATTGTGGAGCTTGAGGAGAAAAAGAAACAACTATAGGAGAATCTGGATGAAGTGTTTATACACCCAAGTGCTTCACCATAGGGTACACTAGTCCTTTTTTTCAAGAATAAGAATGGGTCAATGCGTCTTTGCATTGATTATCATGAGCTGAACAAAATAATGATAAAGAACAAGTATCCTTTGCGATGAATTTATGACTTGTTTGATCAGCTACGTGGAGAACAATACTTCTCCAAGGTGGATCTATGGTCAGGATATTACTAGGTAAGGGTGAAGAAGAAGGATATCCCTAAGTCTTATTTTTGTACAAGGTATGGGCAATATTAATTCATAGTACTTCCTTTCGGACTCACTAATTCTCCATAAATCTTCATGGAGTTGATGAATAGGGTCTTTAGAGATTACCTCAAAAAATTTGTGGTATTATTTATAGATGATATTATAATATACTCTAAAACCAAGGAGGGGCATGAGGAGAATCTAATCACTATACTAAAGTCCTTGTGAAAGGATAATCTCTATACAAAGTACAACAAGTGTGATTTTTAGTTAAAGGAAGTCTCATTCTCGGGGTATATCATCACATGTAATGGGATATCTATGGATCCTTCCAAAACAAAAGCAATTGAGGTATGGATGAGTCCAACATCTGTGATGGATATCCATAGTTTCCTAGGTTTAGAAGGATATTATCACTGATTTGTGAGAAATTTATCATTATTTTAAACCCTCTTACCAAGATAACTCAAAAGGGAGTCAAGTTTTCTTGGAATGATGAATGTGGAGAAAGATTCAAGGAGTTGAAGAAGAGGCTTATCACTTCCCATGTGCTCACACTAACCACAAGTTTGGAGCTTTTTGTATTCTTCAGTGATGCTTTGAAGAAGGGTATGGGCTGCGTGTTGATGAAAAATGAAAAATTCATCGCCTATGCCTCAAGGTGGTTGAAAATTCATGATCAAAAATATCATACGCACGATCTAGAGTTGGAAGTTTTGATATTTTCATTTAAAATATTGAAACATTATATCATTGGGGAACAGTATGAAATATATACAGATCACAAAAGTCTCAAATATATATTCACACAGAAAGAGTTGAAAATGCACCAATGAAGATGGTTAGAGCTCATAAAAGATTACAACTTCTCAATCCATTACCACACCGGGAAAGCAAACAAGGTGGAACATATTATAAGTAGAAAGGACCAAGTTATTCTATCATTGATGAGAATTTAAAAGGATCTAATCTTCATAGTTTTGGTGAATATAGACATGAGAATGATAAAGAAGGGCACATCATCAGTCCTTTCGCAAATAATTTCTCAACCGTCTCTTTTGGAAAGGTTAAAGGATGCTCAAAAATTTGATGTGAAATTCAAAAGAAAGTGGAAGCTATCAAAAAAGGGAAATGCTTAGAGTTAAATGTTAATGAAGAAGGAAATATGAGATTTAGGTCAAGACTATGTGTTCCATCAAATCCAGAGTAAAAGAAAGAACTTTTGGATGATTCACATGGTTCAAATTTCTCCATTCACCCAGGAAACAAAAAGATGTATCAGGATCTATGAGAGCATTATTGGTGAGATAATATGAAGAAGGAGAACATCGAATATACATCAAAGTGACTAGTATGTTGGTAAGTGAAGGATGAGAGGCAGAAATATAAGGGTATGATTCAACCATTACCCATAAAAACATGGAAATGGGAGAACATCACTATGGACTTTGTCACTGGACTTCTGATGACATTCAAAGGAAGCAATGCAATCTGGGTTATGGTGGATTGTCTTATAAATAATGCACACTTCATTGTGATTTGATATGATTTCTCATTGGATCAACTGGTATGGATATACATCAAAGAAGTGGTAAGGATGAATAGTGCACTATTATCAATTGTATCTAATTGATATCCAATATTCACCTATAAGTTTTGAAAGAGTCTCCAATATGCTCTGAATATTGAGATGAACTTTAGTACAACTTATCATCCTCAAACTGATGGCCAATCTGAGTGGACTATCCAAAAAAATGATGATATTTTGAGAGAATACTCAATGGACATAAAAGGAAGATGGGATTAACATCTTCCTCTGGTTGAGTTCTCCTACAACAATAGTTTCCACTCAAGCATCCAAATGGATCCTTATGAATCCCTTTATGGGAGGAGGTGCAAAATAGTGGCATGTTGGGAAAAAGTTGGGGATAAAACACTTATAGGTCCAGAAATGGTCAAAGAAATGGTGGAGAAGGTTAATACCATCCAGTAGCACATCAAAGCTGCTCAGAGTCAACAAAAGAGGTATGCTGAAAACTGTCGATGAGACCTATAGTTTTATGTTGGACATATGGGTTTCCTCCACATATCACCATTGAAGAGAGTTATGATATTTGGGAGGAAGGGAAATCTTATTCCAAGGTACAGCATCCCTTTTGAGATCCTTGATCGCATCGAAGTAGTGGCCTATCAACTAGCACTCCCACCAAACCTATCTCAAGTACATGATGTGTTCTATGTGTCACTCTTAAGGATGTACATACCAAATCCATAACATGTACTCAATCCAAAGGTGTTACCATTGGAGAATGACCTCTCTGGTGAAAAGAAGCTGGTGAAGATCATAGATCATAGGGGAAAAGTTCTACAAAATAAGGCAACGCCCCTTGTTAAAGTGTTGTGGTGAAACCACAAGTTTGAAGAAGCAACATTGGAACCAGAGGAAGTGATGAGGCAGAGTTACCCTCCTCATTTTTAGTGTGGGAAAAGGAAATTTTGAGGGTGAAACTTCTTAAGGGGGAAGGTTGTAACGACCCAATCATTTATGAATAAAATTCCCTTTAATTTAATGTCTTATGGATATAGAAAACACATGCACAATTTTTTTTAATATTATTGGGTTTAAATAACTATTAAGTATCATTATTGTTGATAATATAGCCATTGAATAGTGATCACACAACTAATATAAATATAAGGTTTTAACAAATCCTTTCGACACAGACAAAGTAGATGATGGCCTCATCCAGTAGGCTAGTGTCATACGAAGCTCATTTATCAAAGCTCAGAAAGGAGGTAGCGTCATTGGGCTTTTCTCTTGACCAAGCCGAAGCTAATCTTCAATATGTTGAGCTTGAATGGAATCTCTTACGGGAGAAGTTCAAGTTAATAGAGATTATCACCCAGGCGATGTTATCCTAGCCACCCCAAGATTCTGTCATCATCACACACCTTGCACTTAGGTCTTATGTGTGTGTTATAAGGGGTTATGTAATAAATTATTAGTTACTTATTATGTAATATATTTCTATAAATAAAAATATTATTCCGTAAATTCATTTATGGTAGTAGTCTTTCTTAAAAAATGATGAATTTGATAAATTTATTTTTTGGGTAAAAATGATACTTTTGAGAAATATATGCATTATTATAATGAACTATGTTTTTATTAATAATATTACAAAAAAATTCTTATAAATGATGTTTATATCAGTTCCTTATCTATAAATAATTAGGTAATCAGTTTGATAAGAGTTATATTTTTATACGATAAAATAGAAAGTTCATTTTTTAAAAAATTATTTTATGGAATTTTTGAAATAATTAATATTTTAATAAAATATTATTATCAAAATAATTTTATTAATAATAAATGATTATATAATTTTTATGAAGTCAAATGTAATTTTTTATTAAGGTTTACAAATTGGTTTTGTCAAAACCTGTCAATTTTCAATAAATGTCAGTTCTCATTTTAAAAGTAAAAATTCACATATTTAGAAAATTATTTAGATAAAATGAATATTATTTTTGGAATCAGGATGCCTAAATTATCCAATGGTTAATTTTTCATAATTTTCTAAGACAGCCGATTTTTTTGGGTAAAAATTAAATTATATATAAGTATATAGTGTGTTTTATGAAATCATAATGACCCAATAGTGATGTAATAAATACCATAAAAGGTATTTTCAACCAAATATATATTTTAAATTTAAAATAATTTTATTTTAGATTTATTTGACTTATTTTATAATTCCTTAGTGAATCCTACAAAATGTATAACATATTTTATGATTTTAAGTTCATTTCTTTAATAATGTGACTCACCTCCACATAAGCAAGGCTAATATTTTAATATATTCAGCCCATGGACTTATAAAATAATTTTTTTCCACTCCACTTTGGAAAAAACATTGGAAAAAAAACATGGTAAGGTTTGTAGTTTTGAATATTTAATTATATAGATTCCAAAACATAAGTTTGTGAAATATTAAAAAAAGTCCCCTCTCATTTCCTATATAAACTCACCCAAGCTCTAACTTATCATCACTCAAAATATTTGTATCACATCCCTAATCTGTCCTCCAATATCTAGAATCCCCCCAAGGTGCCCCAAGCTCTCAATAATCCCCTCTTCAAGCTTTTGAAGTCACACACTCAAGTAAGGGTTTCCTTCTTTTCTCATTTTTGTCCAAGTTTCATTATATTGTTGTACACTTTTATTTTTCAATTAAAAAGGATGGGATATATTTTTGAACCTCCCCTATACTTCCCTTATTATATTTTAATGATAATATACCCCTTTATCACTCATTAATCCCTCCCATGTACACCCTTTACCATGCCAAAATTTCATAAGAGTTATTCCATTTCTCCTCTTTCTTAAAGTTTAATTATTATATTATGCCTTATATTTCCAAATTTCTTGTGATGTGACTTTATTTATATGACCCCCATACGTTCCATTTCATGTTTATATTATTAGATACACATTTCTCTCTCTTCAACTATTTTTATGAATTTTTATGTCACGTTGTTAGGCTGCCGAAATTGCACTGTGATTTTCCATACCAAAATCATCGTATAGTGAATACCATGCCCATTTATCTTTCAAGGGTATTCACCTTTATGCACATATAATTATTTAATGGGGACTTACATGTATGTATTCGACATTCTTAGATTGTGGAATAAATGACGATGTTGAATGAATCCATGTTATATGATATATGTGGCACACTTAAGCATGAGATTGAAATGATTATGAAGGGTACGCCCTGATAGTGATCCAATGCATTGGGTAATGTTTAGTATCATGATACGTCATGTTGGGATAGGGGTTTTCCTGATTTCTTTTAGGACATTTTTCCACCATGTTGGGACAGGGGTTGCCCGATTCCTTTATGTTTATGATGCAATGTTTTACGTTGTTACCACATGTCCATGTTATGATAATCATGTTATATCATTCCTTTATATTCATGTTTCTCTTATGCTCCATCAATATTCCTATTGCCTAACATGTATTGTATTCTTCATGTTACTCCTTGTTTACTCCCTTACCGGTCTTTATAGCTCATGTATTTCTTGTGTACATCCTCAGGTTATCCCATGAAGTGTTAAGTACAAAGGAATGTTGTGGTCATGTAAAATAATATTTTAATAAAGATGTTGTATTTCATGTTTTCAGTTTCTATGTAATGTTCCTAAGCCCCAAAGACACTAGACCTCTCAATCTTCTGGGTTGTATTAAGTGCAAGTTTATGTAATAAATCAGGTTTAAATATGAAATAAACAGGAGGATTGTTATATTCTTCTTTATTTTTTCATCTTGGGGGTTTTGAATTTCATTTCCACTTCTCAAAATTATTTCACTTATGTTATATCTTTCTCTTGTGTTAACTTAAGATTGTGATGGAAAACTACCACTGACTAGAAAAAAATGAACTAATTAGAAGGGTTTATTTTTGAGATTAGAGGGGTTTATTACCCCTCTAATTCTGACCTAAATTTCTAGAAATGGGTATTTTAGAAGTGGTTTGACACCGCCAACACACACCCCTAACCCGCTGACACCCCCCCACCCCCGACACACCGGCTGGCACCCCCCTGACAGACATCCCCACAGACACCCCCAGAACACACCCACCAAAACCCCTGACCCACTGACATCCCCCTTCCCCACCGGCACACACCCCTGGCCTGCAAACACCCCCTAACAAACACCTCTGACCCACCAACACACACTCTTAACCCAATGACCCCCCCGATAGACACCCCCTGGCACACCCACTGACAGACACCACCCCCGCCCTCACACACCCGCTGACACCACCTAACCCCCAGCGAAGCCCCCCCCCCTCCCTATTTTTTTAATGTCACATATTTATTAAACCTCCCATAACCCCTAATATGTGATCTATCCTAGATAGAGCCCCACCCCACAAAGCCTCCCCTAACACACTCCCCAGACCCCCTCACACGCCCGCCGACACCCCCTAAACAGACACCCTTGACCCGCAGACCCCCCCCCCCCCCCCCAGACAGGCACCCCTAACACGCCGACACCTCCTCACATACACCCCTGGCCCACTGACACCCCCCTGACAGACACCCTGAACTGCCAACACACCCTAAAAAGCCCCCCCCCCCCCGCTGACATACACTCTAGAGAACACCCATCGAAGCTCCACCCCCCACTGACACACACCCATGACCAGCTGACACCTCCCCTGACACACACACCAATACACACCCCTGGCCTGCCGACACACACCCCTGACCCGCTGACACCCCCCTGACACACCAGCTGACACACACCCTTAACCCGCTAACACACCCCCACGACACCCCCTGACAGACCCCCCCCCCCTAACACACACCCCTGACCCACTATCTGCTGATACCCCCCCCCCCCCAAAACACTTCCTTGACACGCTCACACGCCTGCCGACACCCCCTTAACAAACACCCCTGACCCACAAACACCTCCTCACAGACACCCCTGACCCACTCACACACCCGCCGATATCCCCTGGTAGACAACCCTGACCTACACCCCCCTCATAGACACCCCTAACCCATTGACACCCCCTTGACACACACACTAACACCCCCAAGACAGAAACCCCTGACATACACCCCTGTGGACACCCATCGAAGCCCCCTGCCGACACACACCCATGACCCACTGACACCTCCCCGGACACACCCGCTAATACACACACCTGACTTACCGACACACAGCCCCTTACCCACTGACACCCCCCTAACACACCCACTAACATGCAGCCCTAACCTGCAAACACGCCTGGCGACACACCCTGACAGACAACCCCCCCCCCCCCCGATAGACACCCCCACCAACACCCCCCCCCCCCCTGATACACCTGGTAACTCACACCCATGACCCACTAGCACACTGGACGTACCCCCTTGCCGAAACACACCCCTGACCCACAGACCCCCTGATAGGCACCCCTGACCAGCCGACACACGCCCTAACCTGCTGACCCACAAACAACAACCCCCCCCCCCCCCCCGACACAACTGTCGACACCCCCCTGACAAACACTACCCCACCCTGACACACTCTCTAACACCCCCGACCCCTGGCGACCCCCCCCCTGGTGAAACACCTGGATACACCCCGCTGACACCGTGCATGGTCCACCCCTACGTGTTAAAATATATCAAGGGTTACGGATTCAAACCCTTGATCGAGGGGTTACAAAGGTGGCATCCCCACCACTATGTCGACTGAACCATTTGTTAATATTATGTTTATAGTTTTATTTATATATATATCTCTTTGATTTTGAACCATTTATTCAAGGTGTGATCCATTTCTTTGGTTTCCTTGTTGTTTTGGGTTTTCATGATTTTGAAAGTTTGAAATATTTACACCATATCACTTTTGATTGATCCTAGGTTGTTGATCTAAATTTTGAGGGTGAAAATTCATGTTCGGATGTTCATTAGGCCTAGACCTATTGTTCTGTTGGTTATTCCAACTTTGGTTGAAATTATGATTTGATTGAGAAGGCTTAGATTGAAATTTTGGTTTGGAAATTGGATGTTCGAGTTATTTTGGAATGGTTTTCCAAGAAAAATCTCATATAATGCTTCAAAAGTTTTTTGGAGTTGTGGAAATTGATCATTAAAATGATTAGTAGTAGAACATATGCCACGATTCTTCGAAATGGGATAAACTAATTCTAGTTAGGATCGTGAAGGGGCAGAGTTAGTCAACATCTGCTTTACCATGCTTGCAAGTTCACTCAGCTAACTCTCAATTCAGCTATCATCATAATTGGAAGTAGACACTTCAATAGCCAACTTGATAATAATTAAGTCCCTAGTACCAAATTTTTGTGAATTATGGGTCATATTCAGAATGAGATTCCTAGCATCTTCGAGAGTCTTATCTACCAATACTCCTCTAGCCACAACATCAATCATACTTTTATCCATTAAAACTAAGCCCTCATAAAAATATTGGATTAGGTGTTGGTCATAATTTTAGTGATTAGGGAAACTAGAATACCAATTTTTAAACCTCTCCAAGTACTCATGAAGAGTCTCCCCTTGGAGCTGCCTAATGGCACAAAAAATATTTTCTGAATGAGGCAGTCCTAGAATCTAGGAAAAATTTCTCTAAAAATATATTGATAAGTTCATTCCAACTCCCTATTGTAGTGGATTGTGAGTAGTAAAGTCAATCCATGACCAATCCATTTAAATATAATGGGAAAGCCCTCATTTTCAACTAATGTGCACTTACTCTTTGGGGTTTTATGGTGATACCCACCACGTGGAATTCTAGTAAGTGGATATGAGGATCTTCTCCCAAAAAACTGTGGAATTTAGGTAAATAGTGAATCACTACTAATATAAGCTCAAAATTAGGAGCAATTTCAGGATAGCCCACCAATTTTTTCATCTCTCTAAATCAGGAGTAGCAAGTTCCTTTAATGTTCAATGTTCAACCATGTTTCCTAAATTTTAAAAGTTTTCAGTTTTTATGGAAATTGTTTTTGGTGTTTATTTTTATTTTGATTCAATTTTTTCTAAGTTTTCAAAATCTATGAGCTGTTTGTTTTTTGTTTTTTTCTACTCTAATAGTTCTCATGTTGTAATAATTCTCAAATTTGGAATTTTCAAAGTAATTGGACATACAAGCATTTTTTTTCTTTTTCTATGACATTTTTTTAACTATTTATATGTTTTTTTAACAGATAATGTTTTTAATTTTTTTAAAAACCCCTTGGCAGCCTCCCTGCTAACAGAGTCAATTGAAACCATCGTTTTGTGTCTTTTATAAAAACCTCTTTCTAAATTAAAACCTATTTACTATAGTATAGTACGAAGCAAGGTTTTCTCCCAATGAGTCTTCCCTTTAAGAGTTTCTTGTCACGATTATTATTATTTTTTACATTTAAACTTTTTAATATTTTCAAAGGGATTACCTAAGCTGTAAAAGATTTTATTCTAAAAAGATGAATTGAAATAAAAAAAACTGAAAACAAATTGAAATAGGCAATAGTGAATAACATGAAGAAGAAACAACCTAACTAGTGATTATTATACATCATTCTTTCTTCATTGTATTTAACTGATTTCACAAATGTAACTCTATTATTGAAAAGATTAAAATCTCTAATCTTGTATCTCATTTAGTTCATTAAATTGAGTTCAACAACCAATATCTTGGTAGAAGATCTATTTTCCGTAAGAAGCGTTCAATGTTCTCAATGACCACTGAGAACAATGATACAGACAATTTTCGACCGACGATTGAGAAATTTAAACAGTGAGTATCATCTTTAAACTCCTACTTAACTTGAACTAACAAGCCACATTCAGAGATCATCGCACTCTAATTAGAAATGTGAAATTCTTAGAATCGAAGAATAATGTTTAACAATATGACAAAATATTAAAACTTCAATTAGCAATCACATTTCAAAATTAAATATTCAAGATAGAATTAAAATTATGAAATAAAAGATATGAAAAATCATCAAGACGTCTCCATGAGAATCAACTAGCTTCAGGTACTATAATTTTAGCCGAATATCACCAAGGTGTAGGAGCAAGCTTTGATCTCCATCTTCATCGGCATTCGAAGTAGCATAAACTCTCTAGAAAATCTCCCAGTTCCGCTTCTCTGCTCTTCGCTTCCATGCTCTATGCTTTTGATGTCTCTAAAAATGTTGTTTTACATCTCTGAATGAAATCCCCCTATTCTTTTATATCTTTTTTCCCAAGAACTCATAGCCATACGAATCAACTTAAAATTCACCATTTAAGCCAATTCCAATTCTTCCCTAGCAATTATTAACTCTGCCCAGACCAGTGTCATCATTTCACTCATACCGACCAAGTCATGAAAATCATCTCTATATGGAAGCTCATCTAAGAAACTTCATGCAAACATAACTAATCAGAATACGTGAATTCCCAGTGTACTGAATTTGGTTAAGTCCCTCCCTCAATCACATATCATTTTCATAGCTAACTTATCTCAGACATGTAAACAGATTAAACAAGCAACAACTTTTATGGTCTATGATATTTCAGTCTCCTCTGACATCTAACCCTCAGCTGCATAAACACTCTTGACTACAAACCAAGAATTCATTCACAAATAAAACCGAGCACCTGGTAGCACACTTACACGAACTCACAATTGGAATAGTGGGTAAGTTCGAAGCCCCAACATCATCTTCAAGTGCCCTACCAATGAAAAAAGGGAGGCAACAATTACTCTTTCATATATGCAAAAACCCAATCTCAACTTCAAATTGGTTCTTCCATTGATCGTGGTGACTCGACCTTGGATCCCTCATCTAAGATTGAAATCGAACGATTCTCATCGGTGAGCATAGTCGAACATATTGTTGCCTTCAATGGAGCTTGACATTGATTGATATTGTCAAATTTGTCTCCAAAATTCTATTGGAAGCTTCGATCGATCTTCCTCAATCCATCCTTGCTCGGGTCTTCTTCCACATCGATCCCAGAATGGTGGAATTGAACACATCAACACCTACCCCTGCAAATAGACTCATCCAAGAAAAAATGATTTTTTCTACATCAACCCTTCATCGGCATTTTCGTTACTCGAATAACACTTAGGTATGGTTTCATCGGACCACATGGCATCGACCCATTCTTCTGTGCAACAAGATCCCCCTCAAACCAAGCTCGGGTTAACTCGGATTCATCTCTCAGGCTCGACTGGATCCTGGATGTCGTCCCCTTTGGTCCGGAACTAGTTCGAGTGCCGTGGCGTTGTCAACTTTCGACGACTTCATTAGCGGTGACATGAAGCTTAGGTTTGGAAGTGGATCTCAGTTCCTTAATCTTCATTTGTCCCTCCATCTTATACATTCAATATTTTCATTTTTCATCCCATTCTTAAAAAAAATACATAAAAAAAGAGAAAAAACAAGAGGAACAATCTTTCATTGCACTTTATTTATTATAACGTGTCGACTAACTTTGGAAAGGAGAAATTGTGTTGGGTGATTCATGTATGGGTACTCTGATTGGGGAATCTTCATTACATTTTAAATGATTGATCATGCACTTTATTCTAAGAGAAAACTCTCTTCTTCCAGACCTTATGTTTCATATATCTCACCCACTGACCCAAGACTCTATATAATTCCTTAGAAATCCTCATGATTAGAACATGATTCATTATCTATTGTGTGAAGAGTTATGGTTTATCCAAACATATGGTATGACTTGCATGATTTTGAGATCAACATAACTTTGCATATATTCTACACTTGAGATATAAGTAACATGAATTCCTTGTGAAAAAGGTTGTGATATGTTGCACGAGTAAATAATGAGTCAACCAATAATGAGTAATCGTCATCAGTAACTAGAAAATCATATCTCTTTGATTCTCTTATCTTTCTAGCGCTCTTACACAGTACTTATGTATTAGGAACACCTTCCATAGGGACATGCTAAATCAGTTCCTGTACCAACCCTTATGTATCTTGAGCATCAAGTTCATTGAAGTCAATCTCTCTCTCACTATCCTCCTTGAAGACGTGGACATTCTCAATAAATACAACATGTCTAGAAATAGTAACTTTCTTGTCTAAAGGGTTGTATATATAATATCCTTTGGTTTCCTTGGGATGCACTATAAAGATACACTTTGTGCCCCAGGATGCTAGTTTGTTGCTTGATCTAGCCTTAACAAATGTCTCACAACCCCATGCACAGACATGTGGAAAAACAAATTTCTTTCCACTCCATAACTTAAAGGGAATAACATTTGCTTCTTTGGTTGGTACTCGGTTTAGTAAGTATAATGATGTCTGTAATGGATATCCCTAAAAGGATAATGAAAGACTTTTGTGACTCATCATCGACCACTCCATGTCCAACAAGGTAAAGTTCCTCCTTTCACTAACGTCATTCCACTTTGGTGTATAAGGTTGAGTGTGTTGGGGTAAAATCTCATACTCTCATAGAAAGCCGATAAAGTCTTCATTAAGATATTCATCACCTTAATCTGATCGTAGTTTCTTTATCTTCTTACCAAGCTGATTCTCAACCTCATTTTTGAACTCTTTGAACTTCTCAAAGGATTCATACTTTTACCTCATTAATTAGATATAGACATACCTACTCAAGTCATCAATAAAAGTAATAAAGTATGATAATTCACCACCAGCTTCTACTTGAGAAGGACAACACATATCAGTGTGTACCATTTATAAAAGCTCTATAGTCCTTTCACCTTGGCTATCGAATGGTGGTTTGGTCATCTTACCTTGTAAACAAGCATGACATCTTTCAAGTGGATTAAACTTAAAAGAGTTTAAATAACCATCTTGATAAAGCTTTGTCAAATTATTCTCATTTATGTGACAAAGTCAGTGATTTTACAACTGACTATTATATGAGTCATGCATATTTTTTTCATTACCAATTTAAATTATTTGGTTTTCATAATTTAAAAAATAAAGATAGTTATTCCACTATGTCATACCATAACATGGGTTATCTTTATAAAAGTAGAAACCATTATTTCCAAAGCTGAAAATAAATCCATCCACATCTAAACAAGAAACTAAAACAATGTTCTTGGTAACATTAGACACATAATAACGATTCATTAAAAACTAAAATCAATCTTGTCGGCATTGTGAGATGGTAGTCTTCAATGGATAGCTCAGCGAACCTCTCTTCATTGTCAGCCCATAAATCCACATCATCTATCGTAATCTTCTGGAATCTATATGGTTCCCGTATTTGGATACAAATGTGAGAACCATGTGAATTATCTAATACCCAACTTGTTGATATGAAAAGATTTCAATCATAAAAAATATACCTAAATCTTATACTTTCTTCTTTGGTTGGATTAAAATTTTCTCATAGTGACCCTACTTGGCACATGAAAAACAGACAACATCCTATTCTTTTACTTTCCTCTAGATCTTCTTCTTCTTCGAAGGATGGTGCTCAAGAGCCTTAGACCTGGAATTAGTCTTTAGCGTATTTCCCTTATTCTTCCTCTTCTTATTCACTATTAGGAAAACATGTTCATTAAAACCCATGTATTTATCAACTTGATAGATATGAGTAATAATTTATGATAGCATCTTCTTATTATTGCTCATATTATAATTCATAATAAAACTGGAGAAGTTTTTGGGTAGTGAGGACATAATGAGATCTGTGCACAACTCATCAGGTATCATAAACCCAAGATGACTAGGCACTCAATGTATCAAATCATCTTGACTACATGTTTCTTATCTGGCACCAAATCTCAAAGATTTCATGTGAATAAAGCATTGGAGATCTCATATATATTTGATCTCTCCTTCTCACGATAGAGATCCTGAAGTTGAGAAACTATGTTATACACATCCATATCCTCATATTTCTTTAAAATCTCATTAGACATAAGGGATAACAAAAAACATTGGACATCCATTGCGTCGTCCACATGATTTACATAGAGAGATACTTCTTCTTCACTAGCCTCTTTGGAAAGAGACGTAGGATGTGGGGTTTCCAGAACGTATAGTTTCTGTTCATGGCGTAGAATAATGTGCAAGCACCTATACCATTCTTAGAAATTCTCGCTAGTAAGAAGATTATCCTTCTCTAGTATGGATCATAGTGATATTTTTTATTTCATTTTTTTTCATTTATAAAATTTAAGAGTAGATAATTAGTACTTGTTTTGATTATAATAATATATTAATAATTTTATAATTAATTAAATTCTTATTAACACCCCACTATTTTTTTGAAACCAAATAGCATTCTCCATAAGTTTTAGAATATCTTTTCGTTTTGATATTCTAGTGGTAATGATCTATATTTCCCTTCTAATAACACAGGCCTGGTCCTACCAATCTATTTGAAGGGTTTTAGGTAGGCCTAACTTGCCAACTACATTAACTCATAGTTCCTTGATTTGTTGGTCTAGCCTAATCCATCTGGATGTTTTTAGACTGAATGATTCCCGACTATACTATACACTAGGATGAAATTATCATGAGTTGAGCTCAGTGATGATCTCATTGGTGGTTGTAGGGGGTAACGCACCCCTGTGGTGGGGGTACAGGGGCAGAAGGCCCAACCCATTCTTTTGGGTAATGTAGCAAATCTAACCACTATAGCAGAAGTGACCGACCGACATTGATAGGTCATTATAGCATTCCATACTTTAGATTTAACATTACTATAGCTCCTTGTAATTCTAGCTGCTGGCACTGTATCACTTTTGACTTGGGTGTCCACCATTCACTGTAGCAATGTGGAATTCCTATGCAGTTGGTGGAATAGTGTATCATCTTCTTCCTTTTGTAGCCCATTTTCAAGCTCGGGTTTTATGTGAGAAACTTGAGATACTCCCTGTAAATCATGCTCTAAAAAATAGTGAAACTTATCCCTCTATGTGGATGTGAGTATCATTTCACGAACCACATAAATCTCTGTGTCCAAGTTCTTCTTTTTTTCCCTTTTACCCTTATATAAATCATTTATTTTTGTCGTTGTGACTCTCGATGATTCGACATCATGATGTAGTAGTGTGTGGATATAACAGGAACAAAGATGTAAAGATAAGTGATGCAATCCAGCATATAAGAACATGCTATAAGAAGTGGTCAATAAATGATGAATAGTTGTAAACAGAGAATAACATTAGCTACGACCTATGACAACATATCAAGAGTCAAAATATTATGACATAAAACAAATAATCATGTATCAGACATATGAGTTTCATAACCCAGGGCCAATGACCAAGGAATCCTCTTCAATCCCACAAAGCTCATTCATAGAAAACTCGGTGTAATGTAGACCTACATGGTCCAGGACCTAGTGCCAATGTCCGAAGGAATCCTCTTCAATTACACAGATCTTGTCTATAGAAAACTCGATAATGGATTTTCTGGAGTCCAAGGAGCATGTCTGAGGCGATCCAAGCAAGATGGATCAAATGTAACAGTCCAAGGCATCAAATAGTAAATATGCATGTGGGTCATCGATGCCATACTATAACACCCATTATCAATGTGATCAATATAATTATTCAAGGGGCCATGCTAGTGTCTCGACAATTAATTTATTAGATTTATCTTTTTTTTTCATTAACCATTTGACACATAAGTGACATGATGAGTGGACATGTTAGTGTCCATGCCTTTATCCAATTCCATTCAATGAGTTATAAAAAGATTAAGAAGCCATGTTAGTCTCCATGAACATTTACCAATTTAATTTATTATATTCAATATTTAATTTAATTCACATACATGTAATAAGAAGAAGGTCCATGTTAGTGTACATGAGACTTCACTAATAAATTATGTCATTATGCATTAGGATAATGGATTAACCATTTCATTCCACAATTCCCATTTTATTAACTTGATTAGACCTTTTATTTATAAATTACAATGTAATAAAAAAAGGTTCACATCCCTTAAAATTTTATTTAACATAAAAGATGAATCCCTTTAATAAAAGGCAAGAAAAACTCACCCCATTGGTGGTGTAAATGTAATCAATGAAACAAAACGACCTCAGTGGTGGTTTAGGATAAGGTTCCAACCTCCATACATTCATATGGGTGTGATAACATGTTTAAATTATACTTTAAACATTAAATTTAATGGTATATTAATTTAAGGAGTGACGCCCAGAAGTTCCAGCATATGGCACTTCGACACAAGTTATAAAACACCTATTTTTTTGGGAAAATGTATATACCACCTATAATAGATGGGTATAACTTTCCTCGTCAAATATTATCTTCTGATTCAATCTAGTGTGGGATAAATCAAAGGAATAGACAAAAACTATGAAAATAGGGAAAAATATCTCATATAGATTTAATATTTCATACAAAAAGATAAACGATGGAAGGAGGCAAGAGGATTGAAGAGATTACCGATAAAAATCCAATGTGATCGATGACAAATGATTTTGAGCCTGTATGAAGAATTCTTCTTCAAACCTAGGTTGATAAGAAACTGGTAGCTTCAACAGGTGGGAGGTGTTGTGTGTGTAGAAGAAGAAATGAGGGGTTAAAGTCTTAAAGTCATGAGGGTAAAATCAGTAATTTCCACTCACTTTAAGAGGCACATGGTTGAATAAGCTGTGTGCCAACCATGCACTACCACTACCTCAAGGAGACACTCCCTCACAAGACTAGGCACTTAGTTTTCCAAAATACGTGCAAGTCATGTGTTATCCTATGAAATTAATTTCTGAGATTCAACACGGTCATGCAACCTCCCATGAAAGGTTCACCAAACTATGGACACCTCATACAGGTCTGCACAATTGAGCCATACGGTTAGTCCTAACTGTGCACCAACCATGCGCCTCAAACCATTCCTCCAAAATTCAGAGATCTGGGATATGAACAATCCCCAAATACTATCAAATGCTTCCTTAAACCTTTAAGCACATCCATTTGAAGAAAACTAATGGTTCATACTGAAGAGTAAAGGTTTCATACCTCAAAAAATTGGGATCTTATAATCTCCCCTCATTAGAACAAATCTTACCCGAGTTACCCTTCCTAGGGTGGTAAATTATCATATAAGAATAACTCTAGCCAATGATCATGTACATCAACCTCTCTCTCCTAGGTCTTGTCATGTACATATTCGTTCTTCCATAATCCTTGTACTAGAGGAACTGACTTACCTTAGATAGAATTTGTGCTCTGATCAACGATACATATAGGATGCTCCTAGAAGGAAACATCTAAATCCAACTCAACCTCATCAGGATGAATAATATGACACATGTGAGAGTACTAATGAAGAAGTTGAGATTCATGGAAGATGTCATGTATGGATCAGCACCTCTAAGTTAACTACAATCAATAGACTCCTAACCCAACTCTCTAGAAAATTTTGAAGGGCCCGATATAATGAGGAAAAATATTACCCTATCTCTTAATCCATTTATTCCCCAATCTAGGAAATACAGTCATGAATACCAGATCCTCAACCTTGAACTCTAGTGGTCAATGATGGTGGTCGGTGTAAGATTTATACCTAGACTAAGCTATAGCTATACACTTTCTAATATGATATACTTGATCTGAAGTATTCTAAATGAGATGAGGTCCCAGTAGCACTGCCTCTCCTACCTCTGACCAGCACAGGGTTAAATGACTTGACGTACCATATAAATCCTCATAAGTATCCATCTGTATGGTTGTCTCAAAGATGTTATTATAAGAAAATCTGGTAAGTGGTAGGTGTTTCTCCCAAAAACTACTTAAATATTGAATGGATGCATGGATAATATCCTTTAATACCTATATCATATGCTTCGATTGGCTGTTAGTCTATGGGTGATAGGTTGTACTAAAATGTATATTTAAACCCAGTGCCCTCTATAACCCTTATTAGAACCGCAACGTAAAATTAGTGTCTCTGTATGTTACAATAGTACATGGAACTCTGTGAAGGTGTATGATCCCTTTAACATATAGCCTTCATAGCTCATCCACTTAAAAGGTATCTCTGATACGTAGGGTTTGAGTGAATTTTTTCAATCTATCTAAGATTACCCACACTACGTCACAGCCATGGGGTGACCTAGGAAATCCTGTCACAAAATCCCTAGTGATGTCATCCAAATTACACTCTAGAATGGGAAATGACTATAGAATCCATGTTTTCCACTCGTTATCCACTTTCTCCTACTAATAGGTGGAACATAGAGTAATGAAACCATCTATCTCACTTTTCATACAAGGTCACCAATACTGGTGGCATAAATCATGATACATCTTCATAAGGTCAAGATGTTCCTCCCAAGAAAAATCATGAGACTATCACATCAACTCTTCTCAAAGGTATGTAAGAACCCAGATGCTTCCATGAATTCTCAAGACCTAAGCCTCATTAATGGTCCAACTATGCGGTGGGTACTTGCCTAAAATTCTCTTCAATAGGACCAAGCCCTCAAAATCAGAAAGCTTCCTCATCTTCTCTTTGTACAAAAGTGAAGAGTTAATGAATAAATCTATAATAATAGTATGCATGTGATGCACCTAGATCTCTAAGTGCATCCCATAAAAGAGTCCTATCAACCACTACTCGCTACTAGCCTCCTGAACTGCCTATGTATGAGTCTTTTGGCTCAGAGTATCAACAACTTCATTACCTTTACCTGGCATATAGGCAAGATCAATGTCAAATGACTATAGGTATTAATCTCATCTTCGTTACCTTCTATTCATGTCACACGATGTCAATTTATACTTGAGGATTTTTTTATCCACATACATGAAAAAATTATCGACCAATAAGTAATATCTCCAACAACACAAGACATGAATCACAAATACTAGCTCAAGATCGTGAATCACGTAATTATGATCATGGGGTCTCAATTGGAGAGACTCATATTCTATGACCTTATATCCATGCATGAGAATGACTCTGAGACCGATGCCTGATGCATTACAATAAACCATATATCCTCTATTAGGATTAGGTAAAACTAGGATCAGTTCTGAAGTCAATATCCCTTTCAACTCCTAAAATTCCTTCTCGCATGCTTCATACCATATGAACTTGACACCTTACTTGGTAAAGCCTGTGATTGGTACTGTAAGGCCTGATAAATCCCTATATAAACCACCTGTAATATCTAACCATCCCCAAGAAACTCTATATATAAAATTCTTTCTTGGGATTCTATAAGGAAACAATGAACCTCACCTTCTGTGGGTCAACTTATACCCCTGTTTCTTATATAATATCACTAATGAAGTGGACTTTATCGATCTAAAAGTAGAATTTGGTGAGATTAGAATACAACTAGTACTCTCTCAATGTTCCTAAAATTATATCAAGATGTTGGTCATGTTCATGAAGAGTACGTGAGTACACCAAGATGTCATCCATGAAGACTACCACAAATGAATCAAGATATGAGTGAAAACCCTAATTCATAAAATTCATGAATACTACTGGCATGTTCATAAGACCAAATAACATAACCAAATAATCATACAAGCCATATCTACTACATAATATTTTATGAGGTATATCTAAAGGTCTAAAACACACATGATGGTAGCCCAACCTCAAATTTATCTTAGAGAAAAACCTTGCTCCCCAGATCTGGTCGAAGAGATTGTCTCTTCACAGAAATGGAACTGGTTCTTAATCATATTCTGGTTCAACCGATGGAAATTAACAAAAATATTAAAGGTAACATTATCTTTCTTATCAAAAAGGACAAGTGAACCCCATGGGGAAGTACTAAGCCATATAAAACCTTTGATTCCAAGTAATCTACCAACCTCTTGAGTTCCTTCAACTCGGTTGTAGCCATTTTATAAGGACACATGGATACTAGTGCTACTCCTGACACAAGCTCGAAAGTAAATTCTACCTGTATTTTAGGAGGCGGTCTAGAATATTATTTAGGGAAGAAATTCTTGAAATGATTTTCTACTTGAGGTAAATCTTCTTGATGTGGTAATATAGGCTATTAATCCACCTGACCCATGATTCTTAGGCCCAACTCGACTATCCATGACATATCATTCACCCCTTTGAATATATCTATCACCCTCTGGTGATGTAAAAGATACCCTCTGATGATAACAATCAACATAATCATGATAAAGAACCAACCAGTCCATTCTAAGAATGATTTCAAAACCTATCATCTTGAGGATGCAGAGGTTCTATATGAAACAATTCCTACCAATCTCAAGGGGGCACTCAATGCCCTGGTGTACACTCTCTGATTGAATACCCAACAAAGTATTGAGTTCCATAATGTGAAAAAAGTACTCTATCTTGAGGCCATGACTCTTCATAATTGTAATAGATATAAAGGATTGAGAACGACCTATATCAAATAGATATTAAAATAGAGTTGTCTACTAAGATCATACCTCTAACTGTAGATGGATCAGCACTCCGCTCCTTAGGGATCGACTACATTGCACATATCTGGCCTGATCTGAAACCCTAATATATAGCCTGAATATCCTAGTAAGGCCCGATCTTCTAGTGTTATAAATCTGGTTTCTGGCTCCCTTGACTATGACCACCTCATCGGACTGACCGACCGGTAGTACTCCAGCTCCCTTCTCGATGAGGGGATACAGATCATAATCCTGAAGGTGGGGCTAGCATGAATCCTCTTCCATTGGACATAGGTGGACAAGTTCAGGAAAATATCTTTAGATGACCCATCCTACCATGGTATCTGCACTCAATTTGGGCTTTATCGCACTGAGGCTTCATATGGACCTACTTACTACACTGATGACAAATCACAAGGTAGTTAAGGCACATGCTCTGACTACTATTTCTTCCTATAGAAAACTCCAAGTGATGCTTCCTTCTGCTGATCAAAACAGTTTTGGGTCTAGGAGACAAAATTCCCTTAATCACACCCACAAACTCTCTCAGGTTATGCTCAATAATAAGGGATTGATTCACCATCTCGATGATAGTGGTCAAACAAAACATGTTTACCTATGATCAGACGTCATGCCTAAGATCATCCTCAAATCACCTATCCCAGAATAACTCATCACATAGAAGGATAGGTGTGAATATATGGAGCTCCATGAAATGTGTAGTGTAGTCCATAACAAATAATGTTCCCTACTCTATGTGCATAAACTCTATGGGTCTGTCAGCCCTCAATGTCTTGGGAATGAAATAATCGTAGAAATATTTCTAAAAATCCCTCAAAACCATATCCCATTGATGACCAGCCTGGTTCAACACATCCCACCATCTCTTAGATAAATCACATAGCATGTAAGTTGTGAGCTTGAGCCTCCCCTATGGAGGCATCTCTAGATACTTGGAAAATATATGGCGCGGTCTCCATCCATGACTCCATAGAATGTGAACTACCACTCCCTAAAAATGTGGGCAGATGATACTATTGAAATTCCCAAACCAACTCTTCCATTGTAGGGGAAGGTTGTGGGGATCCCTGTATGGTTTTCATGATCTATACGAATCCCTCTTGAAACTGGGTGTCACACTAGTACAAAAACTATTTTTAATGTCGCCTTTTTTCACATCGATTTTTTAGAACTTACGTGAAAATCTTTTAAAATGGATTTTTCATGTAGGTTATTATATAACCGAAATGAAAAACCATTTTAACTGATTTTTTACGTCTGTTATATAAGAACCGACGTGAAAAATCTATTTTCAGGAAATTTTCACGTCGGTTCTAAATAACCGACGTGAAAAATCAATTTTACTAACTTTTTCACGCTAGTTATTTAATAAACGGTGTTAAAAATGTTTAAAATCATGTATTTCATTTCCCAAGATTCTATTTGATAGGCCACCGATCTCAAACGGAGTTACGGATCAAAATTTATGGGCATCAGAAGTTGATCATCTCTAAACAAAGTCTTAGGGAAGGATAATTTCCGAAGGCCATTAATTTTAATCTGTAACTTCATTTGAGATCTGTCACCTATCAAATAGAATAATGAGAAATGAAATACATGTTTTAAAATATTTTTCACATTAGTTATTTAATAACTGACATGATAAATACCTTTTATCGTCGGTTATTAAATAACTGACGTGAAAAAGTCATGAAAATTGATTTTTCACGTTTGTTATTTAATAACTGACATTAAAAGGTATTTTTCATGTATGTTATTAAATAAAAGATATGAAAAATATTTAAAATCATGTATTTCATTTCCCAAGCTTCAATTTTATAGGTCACAGAGCTCAAACAGAGTTACAGATCAAAAGTTATGGGCATTGGAAGTTGATCGTCTCTAAACAAAGTCTTAGCGAAGGCCAATTTCCGAAGGCCATAACTTTTAATTCGTAACTCCATTTGAGATATGTGACATTTAAAATCAAAGATTAGGAAATTAACTACATGTTTTTAAATATTTTTAACATATGTTATTAAATAATTTATGTGAAAAATACCTTTTAACATCGATTATGAAATAACTGATGTGAAAAGTCATGAAAATTGACTTTTTCACGTTAGTTATTTAATAACCAACGTGAAAAAGTGATGAAAATTAACTTTTCATGTCGGTTATATAAGAACCGACATAAAAAATAAATGAAAATTTTAATATATTTTCACGATGGTTATCATAAAACTGACGTGAAAGATAATTTTAATATCCCACCAATGCGAAATTTCAATTTTTTTACATTGCTGCATCGAAATTTCCAATTGCCGCCTAAAATCTTTAATACCAAATTTTCATTTATAATATCATTTATTTGTTTTCATTATAAACATATCCTAGTTTAAGGATCATTTCTTTCAACCATCATCGTTTCCCAAACTTGACTTGTTTGATCTTCAACGTGAATCGATTATTTCTTCTTTCCACGATCTTGTCAAGGTATTTTTAATTGATTATCCATGATTTATGGTTTTTATGATTTGTTTTCATAATAGATATACCATTTAATGATAATTTATTTCAATGATCATCATTCCCCTAACTCAACTTTTTTTGATCTTCCATGTGAATCAACTATTTCTTCTTTCCGTGATCTCGTCAAGGTATTTGTAATTATTTTTCCATGATTTATATTTTTTATGAGTAGTTTTCTTAATTGATATACCATTTAATGATTATTATTTTATTATAATGATGGATAATGATTTATATCATGGTAAAAATACAAATCCTCTAGATTCTAAAATTCCTTCTAAGATGAAGCTACGGTAGGCTCATTCAATCTTTCCTTGAAAAAAATATATCAAAATTATGATGGTCATAACTTTTGATCCGTAACTCTGTTTGATCTCTATGACCTATCAAATTAAATATTAGGAAATTATGTAAATTTGGTAAGAATGTTTTACCTTTTTTATTTAAAAACAGACGGTGAAAATGACTTTAACTTCAGTTTTTAAATAACCAACGTAAAAAATGACTTTTCACATCGGTTTTTTAAAACCGATGTAAAAAATGGATTTTAACGACTTTTCCAGAAGGTATTTCACATTTTTTTTTAAAAAACAATGTTAGAAACCATAAAAACCCATTTTTTTAAATTTTTTATTAAATAATCGATCTAAAAATCATGTTTTTAACATCGCTCGCAATAACGTCACGTCAAAACTAACGTTAAAAAGCTAAAAAACCAACGTAAAAAAGGTTTTTGTACTAGTGTAAGTTCCATGGTTTTCTATTGCAATAGGTTCCTCAAGTGGCACTACTGGAGGTAATACTGGTGGCTCAGGACCCACCACTATTGGGGCATGGTCCTCACTACCCACCTGGAACACAAATCGAGGACTTTGTGGTGTCAAAGTTTTGAAATTTCCAAGCACACACCCCCAAATAGTGTGGATAATGATTTAAATCATAAATATAGGAATAGGACATGTGAATAACTTCCTATATCAGAGTAACACCCCTCTTTCTACTTTTATGACCATGTTTGGGTGGTATATAAGATCATAAGGTATCATAAGAGATACCACCTACTTCCCACTACTATGGTCGGGTCTGAGTCATGTTCTATATTTATATCAAGGGCCCCAATATACAGTGTGTCAGTTGTAAGTTATAGATGAAATTACTATTTAATGACAACCATTTCTTTAAATTTTCAAGAATCCATTGATTGTACTCATTTATGTATATAATGTTCTAGTACATGAGTCACCATTCCCAACATATAATGTACTATGAATTATAAGTTATAATTGAAATTTCATGTAACGGTGACCAAAACTTTTCATTCGGTGTTAGAATATAACAAGTCTATAATGATAGCTTGATTTTATGGACCACCATTCCAAATTTATACAAGTATGAGCCCTGAAAATTACAATTTTCATCCATGTAATCCTATATAACTAACATTTCAACTCATGTAATCATAGTTAAATAATTAAACCATGTAATAATTGGAAAATTAAGGTTCCACCATAAAGTTATATGGGGAAACACCATTTAGAATGATGCATACACTTTAGTAACCAATTATTTTTCCATTCCCTATGTGGAACTGTAGCACAATTCCATAGGTATAACAATAAAAACACTAATAAATGCAAAAATCAATGCACACAGAAAGAATAAACATGACAGGACATATGCATGGCATGTGAATCCTCAAGTTCCTATAATGATGCATGAGACAACACTTATCATACTGGGCCAAGGAAAAAAGATAACCCATAATGATAACAATAGCACCACAAAACATGTGTGTCGCCTAATGGTGAAATCAATACAACCATAATGGGCATAATCCAAAATATCAATTCCTTTACCAGGTAATTTGGATTTTCCCTGTAAGTGGGTTATCTACTCTCAGACCCAGACTCATTACCAAATACCAACAAATTACTATTCTCATGTCTAATAACCCAAACGGCAATATAAAAGGAAAAATCCCTCTAATACCACTTTATGACATCTCGTCGCAACTCAGTTGTTATCAGTAGCCGAACTGGTGTCCATATGGCCTCAATCACGTCTCCCAATATGATAGAGGCTATTGAATAGTAGAAAGAGTCTATAAGAGTATAATGGGGATACAATACCCTCGTGATCAAATCATTAATTTTATCTGGGTACCAATCGATGAACCAAATAGGGTGTGAGATACACTCAGTAGGCCACCGACAAAAGAATCTATATCAAATCCAGTCTATGCATATAGGATGTAGTAGCATGCTGATATACTAGGAACAAAT
The DNA here is from genome assembly GCA_963277665.1 of Viscum album. Lineage (NCBI taxonomy): Eukaryota > Viridiplantae > Streptophyta > Magnoliopsida > Santalales > Viscaceae > Viscum > Viscum album. The sequence continues at coordinate 593,291,256 of OY728134.1, read as the reverse complement.
TTGTAGAAATAAGTAATGCAATCCAGTCTATAAGAAAATGCTATAACAAACCTTCTATAATTGAAGAATAATTGTAAACAAATCAAAGCATCAGTTATGAACAATGCTGATATATCAAGTGTCAAGCAAGTAAGACATACACTGAATAATCATGTATCAAACCAATGAGGGCTATGACCTTGGGTCAATGAACAAGGCATACTCTTTGAGTCCATGGAAATCATCCATAACAAACTTGGTGTAACGTATACCTACATGGGACAGGATCTAGGGCCCATAGCCGAAGGTGTAATATACGAGTACACAGATCTAGTCCATAACAAGCACAGTAAAGGATTTTCTAGAGCCAAAGAAGCATGTCCAATGCAGTCCAAGAAAGATAGATCCAAGGTAACAGTCCAAGAAATCCAATAATAAATATGGATGTGGGTCGTTAGTGACACACCATAATACCCATTATCACTGTGATCTATATAATGACTCAAGAGACCATGTTAGTCTCCATTACCTTAATACATTGGATATATCATATTCATTTCATTAATAATTTCACACATAAGTGACAAGGTGAGTGTCCATGCCTTTATTAAATTCCATTTAATGAATTATACAAGGGGTCATATTAGTGTCCATTCCATTTTTTACTAATTGAATTTATCATATTCAATTTTAATTTAATTCACACACATGTGACAAGAAGATCCATATTAGTGTCCATTCCACTTCACTAATCAATTATGACATTATGCATTAGGCTAAGTGATTTTCCATTTCATTCCAAAACAATCTTATTATTCCATTTCATTACACCATTCATTTATAAATGACAAAGTACTAAAACAATGTGCTCAACCCTTAAAAATTATAATAATTTAAAATATGGATCTCTTTAATAAAAGGCAATCAAAACACACCCCATGGGTGGTGAAAATATACTTAATGAAATGACCCCACCTCAAGGGTGGTTCAGGTTGAGGTTACAACCTCCAACCATTCATATGGGTGCGACAACATGTTTAAATTATAGTTTAAACATTCAATTTAAAGGTCTATTAATTTTAGGATAAACACCTGGAATTTTTGGCGTGAAACACTATGACACAATATATAAAACACCCTGACTTTTAAAGAAAAAGTATAAACTACCTACCTTAAATGGGTAGAACTCTCCTCACCTGGTGTCATCTTTTGATTTGTCCTAGGATGGGAGAAATTGAAGGAATAGATGAACATCATGAAAATTGGTAAAAATATCTTACATGGATTTAGAATTCCATGTGAAAAGATAAATGATGGAAAGAGTCAATAGAATTGAATATCATACCCATAATAATTTAATGTGACTAATGGTGAACGATTCCAAGATCAAAAAATGATGTTCCCTTTAATCTTGGTTTGAGAAGAAATTGGGAGATCCAATGGGTGGGAGGTGATCCGTGTGGAGAATGAGAAATGAGGGGTTAAAGGATTAAAGGCTCGAGGAGAAAATAGTAACTTACACTTAGTTTAAGAGGCACAAGGTTTGACTGCACGGTTGGCCAAACTGTGTGCCACCACTGCCTCAAGGTGGAATCCCCTCTCAAGGCTAAGTTCACAGTTTTCTAAAACATGTGCAAGCTATGTGTTCTACTTTGCAATTTATTGCAGAGGTTCTGCATGGTCGTGCAACCTCCCTCATAGGTTTCACCAAACTGTGCTCGATATAGGGCCATGAGGTTGATTTGTACGGTTACTCTTAACCATGTACCAACCTTGAAACTTTGATGTTCCTCAAACAACCAGATCTCTAGGCTTTGAACAAGACTCGAATGCTCCCAAACCCTCCCTTAAACCCTTAGTCACATCTATTAGAAGAAAATTAAAGGTTTATACTAAAAAATAAAGGTTTCAAACCTCATAAGAAAAGTCAGGATCTTGCAGGAATGACTCGCATGCCATAATTTTAATTTAATCAAAATAAATTAAAATAAACCAATCACATATAAAGGGTTGGTTTAATATCAAGAGCATATACACATCAACATGCAATGAGCATACATTTGTAATCTTGTTATCAATTACTTCAATTTGTTATTTAATTAAGATAATGCACTACAAATTAATTCAATTAATTCAATTTATCTTAATTCTATCTAAGAATCCTTAACTTAATATCATCTATAATATTAAAGAAAATTTCCCTCAATTAAAATTAATAAAGTATACAAGTGTACTTGGAGGAAACCTCATGCGTTCCTCTAAATTTTAATTCAGAAATTAATTTATATATATATATATATATAATTTTTGATCCTATGACATGGCATGCACATTAAAATGAACGACACACAAAGAAAATTATGAATAGGCTTAATTATACATTTAATTATTATTTATGTGAAAATTCGAGAACACTATTGGTAGTAAAAACATGACATGTAGTATTTTACATAACATATACTTCTCTTTCTACCATGTCCATATAATGTCAGTCCCCATGTCATGTATCTGATACATGACATGCTTGGAACACCTTATGTACTATCAAGATGAATCTTAATTTTTAATCATCAAACAATTACTAATTATGTTATTGAGAATGGAGAAAAGAAGAGATTAAAATGTCAGATTATTAGAACTAATTGTTTTATGTGAAAGAAAACAAAAACACATACAATCAATCAAAAATAATAAATAACTATAAATTAAACATGTGACCCCTCTGATACCATTTGTAGGTTTCAGGTGCAATAGAAACATACTTTGATGGTATGACCAACTCAAATTTTTGTCTTAAATCACATGTAATCATTGCTTTACATGATCATAAGATAATTTTCTTTGAAAAAAATAGATTAATAGTTGACATTAATATGTAGAAGCTATAGGGATATGATTTTCACATGTAATTTATAAGTAATTTATAAGTAGATAAAGAATTGCCTGAACTTGTAATTCCACTTTTATTGATGATCCGATGAAATATATTTCATTGCACCATCACTGTGCTGCATGATTCAAGTATAGAATCCCTCTAGTGATGATCCACACATGCACCAAAATCTTTGATCAATATCGTCAAATCTCCAGGTGATAGCATGGTCTATCTGGATCAGTTTCATTATTCTTGATGGACTACAAAAATTATCTTCTTGAAAAGAGAGACCTCTTGATGCTCTCATAAAGATGCAAGAAAGGAGGAAAAGAGCGCAATTTATAGAACTCTAGGTATTTCTCTAAATATATCTATAGATATATTTCTAGATATATTTCTAGACATATCTCTTAGCCGTTATGTACATCCGAAAATCCACTTTATTATGGAAGGTTTAAAATTTTCAAATTGCACACAAGCCCTTAACCATTTCTAATATTCTTAATTAACCCCATATCGATTAATAATACTACTATTATTATTAATCTCTTGACATGTGAAACACATTAAGAATATAAATAAATATAAATTATTTCTAATTGGACCATTAAACTTGGCCCACTTGCCCTCATCAACATTTATCGATCCTCGAATAATGACCATTTAATTAAATAAATATCACTTCATTATTTCAATGATAAATATAATAATTATTATATTTTACAAAATTGAAAACAAATATTTATTATTTATTATTTATGTAAATTTATTCTTTTGAATAACTTGAGATTAAATTATGATGATTAACCAAACCTGAATAAATACTATTTATTTTAAACTATTAAATTCATTACTTGAATTTAACTAAGATTATGGATACACATAGCATGTGACCCTCTAGGACTCTTTCACAGTGGAATTAGGCATAATCGCCTAAAGTCTAAGGATGGAATATAATAACATATCAAGACATCCATAGAGAGATAATTTAATCCCACAACAATGCCCAACCTTCTATGAATGTTTACCATGTAATATAATTCTTTTATCATGCTATCTCAAATCAATCTAGTTTCATACTGGTTCCATCAACCTATATGATAGATGTCTCTTTCATGGAATTTCCAAATTTGAACACACTCATTGAAAACCATGGCCATGAATTTATTCAGGAGGTTCCATTCTCATCAAAGGCCCTGAGATATTAACTTTCATCAATAGATAAAAGGGATAAATCCTTTCTCATATTTTTTGTAATTCTATATCATTTGTGACACACCATATGTATCCTAATTCACCGTGAACATATTTCATTGTAGTTTTCATAAATACATCAATGTTTTTGAGTTATTATTTTCATTAATGATAATCTTAATGTATAAGGATTAATACATACGTCCGCATACATGAATATCCAATGAAACATGAAAATGTGGATTTCCTATTGATCTCATAACCTCCTATCTTAGAGATTACCAAGGTCAAACACCATGATAATGTGTCTCAATGTATTATGAGACTCATATCCCTAATAGAATGTATCCTCTATGTCTTTTTAGAAAATATCATCCAACTATAGAATAAGATCCATGAATAGTGTTGTGGTACCTATAGGTTCTCATTATTGTGGGGAACTATTATGACCTTTCAGTGTGATATATATTCTAAGGACATTATCACATACAAATATCATGTATAAAAAGAGTCAAGATGTGACAATAACACATCTTTAATTAAGAAGAACTTATAATCAAGGGCTAATCAAGGGCACCAACTCAAATAAATGTCGGGTATGCCATAGTCTTATCAAGTTCACACAAAGTATATATATCATGGATGTAGCCCAAAGTTTGTGCTTGAGGTAGCACTGGATTTATGAAACTATCTTATGTATACAAAAATTCATATTACTAGAATAAAGAGCATCACAATACCCATTATAGACTCTCAAGAATTCTGTCTTAAGTTCCTTAACCACACTACATAGGGGAGAGACCATTGTCTTAAGTGGTAGTGTGGAATAGATTTGGCACAAAAAATGTTGTGTTGGTGCAACACAGCTTGCATTGGACTTTCATCATCTAGACACATGAAGTGTTGGTAACTGACATAGTATTAAGTAGAAACACCACATTGATTTGGAACTTATACTATAATGTAAAGTTGAAAGACACGTTGTATCCTTAATTTGATGTACCCTTAAGAAACAATGTGAGGTAGTAGTGGTGGGAAATGTATTCTAAGGTGTTGATGTAGATAGATTTGGTCTTATAATGCTTCCTTAATACTGAGTGTGCACAAAATTGGATACCTGATGCTTGTTTGTTCATCACCATAATCAAGGGATCCAACTGAGTTAATTTTATGCAATATGTGTAAATTTTTATTTTATTCATTCAAAACATTATGAAATATTTCTCTATGTTATTACTATAAACAAATCAACAGATTTTGATCAAATGAACAATTATTTAATTCTAAGAGATTTATAAATCAATAATATTCACAACATTATCCAAATTGATTATTATTCACACAATTTTATGAAATTGAACTTCAATCCCAAAACATGAAAAAATATGTGTTTAATAGGTTTAATGGAATAAAATGAATTTAGTATCAAAAAATATAATTAATAAGTTGTCTTTGAAAATTCTTAATCCTATTTACTTATACTTCTAAAAAATTAACATACTCAAGTAAAATTCAAAGCACAACCACGGTGAGTGAACCTTTCTAGATCCATGCTACCCAAATATTATCATGCTGCCTCCATATTCTATATTCCATTTTATCCATCTAATAAATTCAATTAATTTACACTTCTCAAATCCTCTTATTATCATTTATACTTACCTCCCCAAAAATATTTTCCCTCTTCACACTAAGTATAAATTTAAAAGCAATTTTTTCTTTAATGAAAACTCATACAAGTTTCCCTATAGGCTTGGTGTATCCCTAGAGTCCTCACCTTTTGAGTCAAAAATTTCTATTTATAACGAGTACATATGTTGATATTATGTAGTTTAAGGTTTTTAGGTGATGATATTAAAATATCATATGAAAATTGAGGAGGTTTTTCTTTATAAAAATTGAAATACATGATTTCCACTTTACACTTAAGATAATTATCCTCACTCATTGCTATTTACAATGATTCACACATCAATTCATCATTCCATATATAGGAGATTCACACATCATATATTTAACAATTATTTTATGTTTCGTCTCCATTATCTATAATTTTTTCCCTAATATTTCATTAATTCTGCACAGATTTGTTTACTTAGAGGCAAATAAGAATATTTGAATTTCAAATTGTAGTGTGATCTACCCTTCCCAATTCAAATATATTTCCCTTACAACTTTCCCAACACATTATTCCTCCCCCTTTAATACCCCCAAAGTAGCTTCCTCCCACACTTGAGTTCAACTATGACCATGTACTTATTTCTAGATTTAAGTGGTTAATGATTTTTCACCTTTTAATGTGGCTACCTAATGAGGGTTTTAATGGTTGTTAGGGGATAAATGAAAGTTGCAATCATTAGGGAGAATTTTAACTGAGTCGTATTGTTAAATTGGATTTAAAAAAGGGATTCCCCAATCATTTTAATCACAAGTTATCGATATCTTAAATATTGACTAAAAGTTCATAATTAATTATGGTTATTCAAGGATCACTGAGATCACTCATGTAGTGAGTGTATCGTAATAAAGATTACAAAAGGTCTAGAATCCTACCAGGTACGTGATATAAGCATTGGGTAGTATTTTGTGACCTTTGATTCAAATCTTGGTGTGAATTCCATGGATTTATAAAACTTTGAGTTAGGAATTATGTTTATTACAACAATCATCTGAGTTGAGTTACTAAAATAAAATTAGTTCCTCAAAACGGGATAGACATAAAACTCACAAGGGCATTCAATTGAGATAAAAAGTATTAAAAAAATCAACAAAATTAAAACAAAAACACACACAAATTGAAAAATAAAATGAAAAAATCCTAAAACTACAGAAATGTCCTATCCTTCGCAATTATTTCAGGAAATATCCTTAGTACATCCTAAATAGTGAGGAACATGTTCAAAAAAATTAAATTTAGGACAATAATCAACAAATTAGTTGAAAGGTACAACCTAATGGATTATTTATAGAATAGTTTGAGGATTTTGACCTCATCCAATGACATCTCATAGAGTTGTCCATGATACTTCCTTCAGTCTTTGTCCATTGACTTGAATGGATTGTTTTCATCTATTCCGATTCTTTAAACTACACCAAAGGGTAAGTAATTAGTAACTATGAATTACCCCTTAAATCTTGACTGAATTTTACATGGAATAAATTTCAACTAGGAATTATGGATTATCAATTGTTCTCCTGGATAAAATTCCTTTTTCCAAATCAGTCTATCATGGGCCACTCTTGTTATTTCATTGTAAATTCAAGAATTCTCTAATAATTCCCTTCCAATTTCCTTTAACTCTTGTAACTAAAATATTCATTATTATAAAACTTTCTATAATTCCATGTTGATATGATTGAATATCCAATAGGATCTATGTTCCAATTTCGTAGGTATGAGAAAAATTTTCCCTTAGATTAACCTACAAAAGATCATTCTAATGGGGGTCATGTAAGTTCTATAAACTAGTAATAAGTGTTCCAACATTTGAATATCATCTTTAGTATTGGTCATGAAAACCTTCTTTAAAATTCATTTTATCTCCCACTAAGAAACATCACTTTATACATTAGTCTTTGGGTGGTACAATGTTGATGCCTTGTGGGTAGATCAATACATTCAAATAAATACATTCAAATCAATACATGATTTTTTTACAAATGATTTTATTTATCACTGATGATTTTTCTTAGAATCCTAAACCCAAAGAATATATTAGTCCAAAAAAACAGACACACAAAAAATGAGTAATCTATTTTGATTTCTTTAACTTCAACCTATTTTAAAATGAAGTTAACAACAAGAAGGATATAAAAATATAAAAAAGGCATTAGAAATGGTCCCATAAAATTCAATCCACATGTATCAAATATTTCACAAAAGTTTATGACTCATTGTGTTAATACCCATCCCCATTAGAAACTACTTCTGAGATGATAATAAAAATGTTAGTGGCTCTGAAGTCCCACCTTCAATATGCACCGGATTGATGATTTTCACTAGTGGTATAAAACATAAATATGGGAGGCATTACCCACTTATTTCCCATGGAAGAACAAACAAAAAACCACTGGTTTAACTCCACATAATAAATGAAAAATATAAAATTTCCAAATAACAACTGAAAATACATTAAAAAAAATACATCCAAAATAATGAAAGATGAACACTCATGCACCACTTCATCTATCTGAACAGTAGCTCCCAACTTTGTTGGTATATCTTTCAAACACTAAGAAACTGTAGTGGGGTGAGAAATTGAGATTACTTAGTATTACCATCCCTATAAATAGATCAAAATCCATGTGAAATGAATATAAAAGAATATAAAATATTGAAACCATCAAAGTAAACACAATAGAAAACATGTATACATGATCAAAACAAGAAGAAAAGGCACAAAAAATCACTATCATTGATCTTCTACTGCCACCAAATCTTTCTTTCTCCAACATCCAGGCCATGAATATTACCAACATCACAACCTCCATCAAAAATGGCAACATCCTTTAACATCCTCATGCTCAGAATATATTTATCTTGGATCTAACCTGTTAGCTCAGGGGTTCTCCCACTCAGACCGCTGATGAGATGGTAGGATCACCTACTATTTAAGAACATGGATGCAAGTATGAAACTAAACCAACAACATATACTTATCCATCATTATATACATTTGAAACTATATCACCATTTCTCCACATATGCAAATTCACATCATTACACATCCACAACCACATTAATACAATCATCAGAATTCCACCACTTCCCAATTGTCCACCGATAAGGCAATGTAAAAATCATGGACATTGAAGTCATGCCCTCCTCCTTATATGTACACCCACACAAATACTATCCCATTATCTGTAGTATGGTATCATGAAAATTCTAGGAACCAACCTTGTGCTCTCCCCCTACCATGCACAACCCCTATCAAGAACCACCTCATCCTCTCACTAATCATCACCTCTATTGCACTATAACCACAAGTAATCACAATCCATGAATATATGCTCATCTCAAGCCATTATAGACCATGTTAATATGCCAATATCAAACCATTACAACCCATATAAATTACACTTCATCATCTCATGTTCTTTATGTTTCTTCCCCAAAACTGCATACCCAATAACATCAAAATAGCATAACAATCATGCATTGACAACATATCCCACAAAATAATAATAGAATAAAATAGAAAAAATATGCCTCATTACGTTCAATAATCCAATAAAATATTCATGCAACCCATTAATCATTAAAATACTATTTCAATACATGAAACCCTCCTCCATCACATTAATTATTTATATTCACACATCCAATCATTAAAAAAAAATTAAAAAAATTCTATTATTCATTTCAACCTTTACCATTTTGATTAATAACATATTCTATTTACAATTCCAATCCATAAACATTATATTATAAAACATGATCATATTGTATTCTCAACCCATAAACTGTTTCTCCAAACACTTAAAAAAACACAAAAAACAAACACCAAAACATCATAACAACCTTCAAATAAATAATTCCATGTTTCTAATCCCACTTTATAGAAAAGTAACATACTAACAATCACACTATTAAACATCAAAAAATTCATCAACATATATTCTATGTTCTTTTTTCAATAATTTTATTTATCATTTCCTTCTTTAAGTAATTAATCCATTTAAAAATGTGTCATTGTTTCCAATGAGAGTAACAAAAAAGAATCCATGACAAAAAAATTCCATCATTGAAATAAATAACTCAATAGTATATAAATATTAAGGCACAACGAACTCCCCATACTCGGTTTATCATCTATATTAAATTCAAATCTACTTAGAGGTTAAGTTTTCCATGTGTTCTCCCCTTATCCATAAACCAAAACACCCAATGAAATCACAACAACAAACTTGGGGGAAGAAAAATTAAGAATATTCACGAATATTCATCTCAGAAGATAATTCTCAATATACCTTACCTCATCCACTGATTCACAAACCAATGAGAGAATTTGAGTTGAAGAGAGGACACCCACAAGGCCAGAACCACACCAAAGAGGGATTAACAACCTAGAACACACCACCTATCATCATCCTACAACCGTAGCATCACCCATACCATATGTTCCCACAACTATGACCCTATCCAGATGATGAACAATAGAGGAACCAGTAATAAAAGTAAGGAGGGAAGGTAGGGAACTCACCGATGATCGCCGAAAACAAAGCTCTTGAATTAGGGGATAAAATCCACCGAAAGGGGGTTGAAAGATCTTTAAAGGATGCACCTTGTTCATCTAATAGTTGAGGGAAAATATGGAAGAATGATGGTGTTTTTGGGGGTTCAAGAATTTTTTGGAATTCTATAAAATGCTACAACATCGCAAAAAGCTCTACACCACAATGTAAAATGGCCAATGCAGGACAAAACCACAGTGAAAGGGAGGAGACCAAGCTACAATGGGTCTAGTCAAAACCACATCCAAGAAAAATGGTGTTGTCTATGGTCTGATCCTATAAACATGAAAAAGATACCACACCATAATGGAACCACCATGTTATAGAATTCTAAAGCTAAAGAAGAAGGATACACTATAGTATAACTCAATTGTACAGTAACTATGAAATCGCCAGAACCACCAAAGCTCACCTCTCTAGGTCTCCACATCATATCCACCCCTATTCTGTAGTGATGCCAAGATTAATAGAACCAAATAAACTCCCCCTATAGGTATCTACACTATAGGACATCCATCACACTATAGAGATTCTAAATAAGGGTCATCCATGACACAACTTAAGGTCCATAACGCAGCTTTCTTGAGATCAATAGGACTACAAAAACACCCCAAAATGATCCTATACAACTCCATGCCTTATCCTAACACCCATAGTGCAAGCCAAAAAGTCTCCAAGACAATTGAAATCCCCCGATCTAAGTATTTATTCCACAACACTCTGCCTCACGCTATAATGACCACCTCCACGATGCATTGAACTCTATCATGCCTCTAGAAACTTCTCCATTCAAAAACTCAACCCCAATCTCCATATTTTACCTTAAAACCTTCTATATATACCTCAAACACCTAAAACTCAAAATGTAATGTTCTAAAGAGGTATAGGATATTACATTATATATCTCTTAAATAATTATCATCCTTGAGAATCAACACCAAACCCCTAGAGGAAGACAATCACCACTAAACCACTCCATCATTAGATACCTCTTAAACAGAACCAATCTACTACCAACAACCTTTACAAGAGTCGAACCACGGTCCTCTCCCAAACAATCTCCCAAAACCCCTCATTGCTACTGGGGATACTTCTCAAGAAGAACACCACCACCAAATGAAGCAAAAATAAAACCTTCTTCCTCACTCACAAACAACTTTTCTTAACCAATAATTCCATGTTAACCAATTTTTCAAGATAGCCGCACCTTGGTAAATGATTTTATTCTGATTTTTTCTCTATTTTAGAAGATATGTTCCAAAATATTTAATAAAAATTTAATATTTAAATTTCCAAATCGTCCAACATAATTTCATAAAAAATTTTAAAATTCATTACAAGGATTCAGTGGAAGAATTAGATTTCGTCCATGAAATATCCCCTTTACTAACTATCCACTAAAGATTGAGCTACATGATGAATCTTGGGACACCCATACTGATGGTTCCCCACAAAATCAAACTAGAAACAGATAAGCTCACTTGACACAAGAAACCTTGAATCAATCAACTCCAAAGCATCAATCCATTCATTATCCTTAGAATAACGCCTCACTCTATTCCTTAGTGAATCTCAAGGAATGCAACCAATTTCATTCAACTTCACCTTCAAAACCATCAGGAGATATCTTCACCAAAAACCTCCTTTATAGACAACCCTTTCTCTATGATCTCTTCCCAATCTCTCACTACTTTCCAAGAAGAAAACTGAAAAGGCACGATGGATCGCTAAATCACCATCCTAAAAGAAGACTAAAAAATCTACTCTCATCCTCTATTAGTCAGAAAACATGGATACAAACTAATTAGGTCCATAACGAGGACCCCAATGCTATTTACACTCTCATATCCCTATTGAAGTTCCTGAAGATCCTTCAAATGATCCTATATATTAACTCCTAAAAGGAAAATTTTCTTGATTAATTCAAGAAATTTTCGCCAAGTAATATCTTTTGGATCATCACACTTCATCTCCCACCACATTTAATCCACCTTCCGAAACAATCTAATAACCAAAGTAACTCAAAATTCATCAGGGTCTTCACTAACCAATAAACAACCTCAAACTCTTCCATCCAATCATCTAAATTAGGGTTGGAGGACCCACCAAAGAACTTTGACACTTCCTACCTCTAGAATTTCAATAAGGATTTATCCCAAAATCTCTCTTTATATTTCCCATGAACCAAACCATTATGGTGTTTTGATGACATAACTTTGAATAAGGAAACAAAAAGGTTATCATAAACCACACAATCTCTATAATCAACACACAAGGAACATCATCACATCAAGCCAAGATGACTACTAAGAAAAATAACCCACATGACCACATCATCATCCTCCATCAAGAACAAAATTTAACTATCTCAGATCATCTAAATCCACCTCTCTTACAGATAACCATTCACACCACCATTTTAATACCCATATATCCCAAGACAACAACCACCACAACAATCACACAACACTACCTTAATCACAAAAATCATGGGAACCCACCCACCACATCAAGATATTGTCTATGTTAGGTAGCTATGACTCACCTACATGATTTTAAAATGGGTCATAAATATAATTCATCTTGATGGGTAATGGGATTACCTATCATCATATGATTGAATCCATAACACACACCACAAAAATAAGATCAATCAATAAATAAATAAATAAACAAGATATAACCACCAATCACTTATTTACAACAATTTAGGTGTGAAAAGAAAGGTTATATTTATCAACTTCGTGATTTTCCAAGAAAACCCCTTTTTATTACCAACATAAAGTGGTTAACCTTTTATGGGAGGTAGGTGATTCCATAATTACAACCATAACACAACACATAATCACAACATAGGAACATGCTCACAATAATAAGAAAGATCATCTCAATGATCATATAGTTTCCAAGTTAATAAATATAAAGAGTTCATTGATTATGCTTCAATATGGGATATATTCTTCTTAAATAGTCTTTAAAACATAATTTTCTAATTCATAAAACAGGATTTCAGTAATATATGTCAACACTTCAATACAGAAATCAAAAAATGATGAAACCACAAATAACACTCAATATTTCTAAAGTCATTTTTAGGAGAATCATAATGCATTGAATTTAAATAACTCTAACATGTATCCAAGTTTAGGAAAAAAGATGCACATGTTGGGGTATTATAAATCAAGATTGGAATACTTAAACTAAAAAAATTATTATTAAGGAAACAAGCCTACTATATAACAAAAACTACACATACTATGTTCTCTTAAATCATGTTATTAATTATTATATTAAATATTTCTTAATTTTTTTATGTAGGTGACATGATTTCATATTTTCAAAATAAAACATGATTTTGGATCATAGAATAAAAACACACATGTTATATCACTATGTTTCATGATTGAAATTCTCAAAATAAAAATTTTATTTCTCAGGAACGTAGTTATTAACAGTGCATGCCCTAAGATGCCATTGTTCCATGGATAGAATATGGGACCATTGAACCATGTAAAGTAGTTTGGATGGCACACCATGGAATGTTCTATGTTGATCCATAGTGCGATGTGGTGTTGTGTGCACTATTGCACCATCTTAATTTTTTATTTTATTTTTGTGTGCATTTTTTAACCAACTACTTTATTATAACACCCTATTGGTAGTTATGTGAAGTCTCTACATCCTTCCCTAACTCTATGTGATATATTGATAAGGTGTCATGACTAAGAAAAGTATCAACCCTACCACACCTCGACATTCTTCCCATGGTCGAATTCTAATGACTTGTCATTTGAATGAATTATGATTATTTATTAACAATTTTTCTTCAATGTAATATTTCATTAAAATTTATAATTATTGTTTAATTTTTAATTTTTTGTTGATATTTTTTTATCTAAATTATTATTTATTATTGTTTATGTGTGATTATATGCACCACAAGTTAATATTAACATGCATTGTCTATCATGTAATGCACTTTTATTCCAAGGGACCTTGTTTCCACTGTGTGTCTTGCGTCGTAAATAACTATACTCAAGAAAACATTCTTATACACTACAATAAGGATAAAATGATTTTGATTCCATATTTAAAAGCAATATGTTCAACACATAACATGATTTCAAAACACAAAATAAAATTACACAGGTATTCATTTTTCATGCTTCATGTTGATCATGAAAAAACTAGACATTAGTTACTTCCAAAAAAACATGCTCCCATACTACTTTGAATGAAATGCTTCTTCTCCAATGCTTACGTATGAAATTCTCATCTATCTTTAAACATATACTCATGGAGGTTTACTCATGTCTTCATATTTAAGGCACCATAATTTTAGTACTATTTTTTTCAATATTTAAAAGAATAGGTTGAATCATGTAAATAATATTAAGTCACAATGGGTTACCACAAAGCATGCTTATCATTTTTCTAGGAATTTAGAACAAAAAATCAAAATCTAGTATTCAAATAAATTCCTAACACATGCAAGTATCATGTGTAGAAAGGAAATTGATGGAATAGAATTCAGATTTTGATGATCAAAGTGTACATGTAAACGATCTAGCAATAAAAGAATTTGAATCATGGTAGGATAATGGGACATATTTTTTTTATCATAAAACATTAAAATTTCTAACAATTAACCCTGAGCATGTTTATTATTATCTAAAATTGAGAAAAAATAATAAAAAAATTAAAACTTTGCAATAAATTCCCAACACACACTTACAACATATAAATAGATTAATATTGAAAAACCGCAGTCAAGACAAAAAGGAAGGAAAAGGTTATTCATGTAAAATATTTCAAATTTAAATGAGTTATCAATAATCAGGATGCTCATTTTTCAGGAATTACAAAATTAAAATAATCAAAATCAAATTTACAATAAATTCATAACACGTACTTATGATATATCCTAAATGAAAAACAATGCATGACATAAAAACTTGCACAAGAATGAGGATACTCATAATAATGGTTTGAAAACAATTCATTTAAACATGCTAGTATGAAATATACTAAAGATAAGTTATTTCATAAATGTTTTCAAAATTTAGCAGTTATTCAAAAAAAAATATATTGATCATTCTTCGATACCAATTTCAAAAATTAAGAAATCAGGTTAGCATGCTATGCATTTTAATAATGGAAAAAACTCCAATCTATGAGGTAGCATGCTATAACATGAAAAATACCAACATATTAAAGTCAAAATAGGTTTCTAGAAAAATGATTCATGCTAATTAATCACCATTTTATTCTTTTCTTCCAGTTTATATGACTAATCTAGCAAACAATAACAGTTCATTAGAAACTACATCACAAGAAAAGTCATAGAATCTCACATAAAATTTCAAGATGTAAATTCTAATGAAACTAATGTCCATGATGCATTTACTTACCCAAAACTTATACCCCGAAATAGTTACACTTCACCAAAACATATTCAATATGCTATCAAAGTCCTTTGCGTAGGATCAAAAATGGCCCTAGAATATATGCATCCTAGTTGGTCTCCTTGGTCCATTCCATATATTAGGATTAATTTTAACTGTTTCCCTGCCATTATCATACATTACTTTCCTAGGTATAACTTTACTATCCACCCGATCTCTCAAATAAAACCTTTGATACCACTATTTCATGACCTAGTCCTATAGGGAACTCCTCACGGGCCAGCAGTGAATATGAGAGTGACCCATGGGGACTAACTACAATAGGCCCATGGTTGGCGACTGACATCGAGGGTATACAACAAAAATATGAGAGGCTTTATCCTCTTAATTCCCATGAATAAGTATATAAACAACCATCAGGTTAAATTGATATAATAAATGAAAAGTATAAAATTTACTAATAGAAAATGAAACCACCTGAATAAAATTCAACACATATAAAATAATTCAATATGAACACTCATGCACCATTATTTTTACCCAAACAATAACTCCCAACTCCAGTGGTCTATCCGACAAACGCTAGCAAACTGTGCAGGGTGACCCATTGAGAGTACTCAATAGGATCATCCCTCTAAATAGATCAACATCTATTTAAAATGAATATGAAAGAATAAACAAGAGTGAAATTAGCCAATTAATCAAAATAACAGACTCTTATACATTATCAAACAAGTAGAAAAGGCACAAGAATCACCATCATCGAACTTCCACTGCCACAAAATCCTTCCATATCCAACATCCAAACCAAGAATATTACCAACACCACAACCTACATCATAACTACGATCATCCTTTAATATCTCTGGGTCTTAAATATATTCATCTTAGCTCCAAAATATCAGCTTAGGGGTTCTCCCACTCAGATTGGTAATGATCCGGTAGGATTATCTCCTCACCCAGTGCAAGGATTTGAGTATGAAATTACACCAGAAACATATCATCATTCATCATGCCATGCATCCATATCTATATCACCACATATCTACGTAATCACATCTTCATCATCACACATCAAAAACCAAATCACTATAATTACCACAATTCCACCAATTCCAAACCATCCATCGATAGGAAAATATAAACATGAAGGAAATCAACCTTGTCCCCTCCTCCTTCACCAAAAATCTCTCACTAACACTATCCAATTCACTATAGTAAGGCATCGTGAACATGAAGGGAATCAACCTCATACCCTACCCCTACCATGCACGACCCCCACAAAGAGACACCTCATTATCTCATAAATCACCACTTATATTTCACTATAACCACAATTCATCACAACATGTTCATATCTGCTAACCTCATGCCATTACAACCCATGTGTATTTCCAACCTCGAGCCATTATAGCCCATATAAGATCAACCACATCATCTCCTCTTATCCACATCACTTCCCCATAATCACATCCATAATAACATAGAAACAACATAAAAATAATGAATCAAAAACATATCCCACAAAATCATAACATCATCAAATAAAACAAGCATGCACCATTAAGTTCAATAATCAAATAAAATATTCTTACCACTCATTCATCATTAATGTACTATTTCGATGCATGTAACCCTAAATCAAAATAATTATCAATATTCACACATATAATCATTAATAAATTTTTTTAATAGCCGACCATTATTCATTTCCAACTTTTACCATTATAATTAATAACATATTCTCTTTACAATTCTAGTTATGAACATTATATTCTCAACCCCGATCTCATTGTCTCCTCAACCCATACACTATTTCATCAAACACTTAATAAAACACAAAAAAAAAAACTACCCCAAAACATAAAATTCTTCAATTAAATAATTCTATATTTATAGCCTCACTCTATAAAAAAAGTAACATTGTACTAGTCAAAGTGTTACACATAAACAAATTCATCGACATAGATTATATGGTTTATTTTAAAAAAATTTGTTCCTAATTAGCTTATTTAAGTAATTAATTAATTTAGAAGGGTGGAACTATTTCCAATGGAAACAATAATAATAATACATGACAACAAAAATCCATCATAAAAATAAATACATCAACATAGTATGGAAATCATAAGGCACACCCAACTCCCACACCTGGTTCATCATCTCTATTAAATTCAAATATTATTTGTGGTTAAGTTTTCAATGCATTCTCCACTTTTCCATAAACCAAAACACACAATTAAATCAAAATAGTATGGTTGGTGAAAAACAAAACAAGAATATTCAATCACATTAATTATAGATGATAAAAGATAAGTCACAAGATCCCCTACCTCAACTGGTGCTTTTCAAACTACTTCACAAAGATCAGGTGAAGAGGACACCCACAAGGATAGAACCACACCAAAGAGGGATAAAAAACCTATAACAAACCACCCTTCATCAAATTTCAGGCTTGATATAGCACAAAACAGTAATTAACACATCTTTTAACATCTATTTATGAATAAAAATAGGGGAACTGGGAAGAAAACTAAGGAGGGAAGGGAGGGATCTCACCTATGATCTCTAAAAAAATCTCTTGAAACAAGGGATCATATCCATAGAAAGGGGGTTGAAAGACCTGTAAAGGACGCACCATAACCATACAAGATTCAAGGTAAAATATGAAATAACAATGGGGTTTATGGGATCAATAATTTATAGGAAATCTAGAAAACATAAGATCATAGCACAAATCCCTACACCATGACGCAAAGGGGTTAATACGACACAAAAACCATGACACAGGGGAAGGGTCCAAACTTCAATAGGGTTTTTAAAAACTAGGTCTGATAAAAATGGAATGTTTCACAATGAGATATTATAAACATGGAAATGAGGCCACACTATAAGGAAACCACTATGCACAAAAATTCAAAAGCTGAAGAAGAAGGCCACACCATAGCCCAACCCCACAACCCATCGATCCTGAAAAAAAACCAAAACTCACATCTATTGAACTCCAAACTAAAACCTACCCCCATCCCATTGTGATATAGAAACTAATAGAAAAACATATAATACCACTCTAGGTCTCTACACTACAGGGAATCCATCATGTCAAAGAAATTATATGCAAGGGTTATCCACAGTGCAACTCAAGGTCCACACTGCAACTTTCTCGAGATCAACAGAACCTCTAAAAATCACTAAAAAGATTCTATAGGACTCCATGCCATATACAAACACCCATGGTTTAAAGCACCATCTCACTAAAACCACAAAACCCTCCCCCCTTTAACTCTATATGCTTAAATTCTTTGGCTTATACTATAATGAACACATTCACAACACATCAAACACTACCACATCATAAGGAACTTATCTAGATAGAACCTAAACTCTAAGATCCTACCTTCACCATAGGACCTTCTACCATAACCTCTTGCACATAAAACTCACAAAATAACAGAAAAAACATACATACCATTATAATTTGAGGTATTTATTGTCTTTTAAAAATGTTTTCATTGAATTGACATGGTTGACATTTCTTACAAAATTCAAGAGTCTTCGAATATGGTAGGCCAATAAAAACTAGATTCTAGGACTTTCCAGGAATTTATATATAGGCCAAATTGTTCCCTATAATATTATGTGTGATGGAAGTTTAGTGAAAAATGGATTTCAATTTTAGGTAGGAATCTTATTATCATCTAATCTCTCAATATTTTACATATATATGGAATATTCCACACAAAATATTTTGATTCATCTATGAGTTTAAAAAATTGTTGTTTATCAAGATGTAAAGGACCTGGAGAAGTTACAAGGTAATTTACCATGTATGTATACCAAGCTTCCTACCTTTAATATGTTAGATTTGTTCACTTGGTATTGATTCATTTGTATATCCTTATATGAAATTCCTACCTCCAAAATGTGGGGTAGTTTTATCATGTGGTTTTCCTCTTTATTCTTAGATACCCTCTTATCATTTATGTCCACATAAAACACTTATAGTAGTATCATCCACCACACCAAAATTGGTTTTACCTTGACCTTATTCAAGAGATACCCAATTTTTTCATGATAAAAAAACAATGACTTTAGTTCTAATTAAATATAATCTTTGAATTCCTTTAAATTAAAAACTGATAGGAACTAGAAGTGAAACCAAAATAGGTGACTGTATTGTATTAGCTATGAATAAGGCGGTTGAAGAAGAAGGATGAAATCAGTAGGCAACTTTCACTCCCTCCCAAGACAAAATGGTTGAATCCCAAACCTATGACCAATTAATAACAATATTCTATCATCTTTCCCATGCTCTATCCCACCCTATTTTACATCCCCTCTATGGTCTCAACTACTCCCCCACCTCAACGAAAGTTTTTATTCCCCCATATTCCCCCAAGAAACTATAGACACTATTACCCTTAATTCCCTTATTCCGAGTCTCTATCACTCATCAACACTAGAAAAAATTCTTTTCCTCAATATTGAAGAAGCGTGTCCTTGCAACTCAGGTGATCCAAACAATCTCCAAAATACACATTGTTTCTTTTTTGATTTGGGGAGAATCAAAAAAAAATTATAATATAGGATTGAGGTGTTATGGTCCCATAAAATGTGAAATTTACATATATTCATACCACACAATATCCCAAGTATTTCATCCTCCTTCATGAATCTTTTTTGGATAGATGAAGTTGAGAGTTCCTCCTTTCGTAATGCTTTCCCTCATTCCATCTGGAAGGACCCTTGTGTGCCATAGTGAACAGGGTCGTAAGTGTGAATGGAACTAACCTACTTATTTCTTTTAAACACTATCTAGAAATCCTCTATAAAAACAAGGACCATGTACCAATTATTTTGGTGTGATCAGTGTAGTTGGTGGTAACACAACAAAAGCCCATGTTTGAGTTGGGTCATTATGCTACGTCTCTTGCATCAATATTACGAACATAGAAGTTTCATGGTCTTACTTGTGCGGAATATCTACTATAAAAACCCATGATTTTTTGAAATATATATTTTTCAATTAAATTTAATTTCTTCAATAACTAACTTTACATGTAACACTTATTTTAAATTAACTGCAATATACTATTAAAATAATATTATTTAATTTGACATTTATAACATAGATGTTAAATTTGAGGGTATGAATAGAATTAAATACTTTATTAAATATATAAAAATTTCCTAATAAATTTAATTATATTGAATTTTTTTAGTAAATAATCACCCAATATTTAGTAAAGTGATTTTATACATCAAAAATACGTTTTCGTCAAAAAATATATTACATGTTGTGAAAAAATATTATTATTAATTTATGAAACTTGTAGAAATTTTATTTTATAAAATTAAAATCATTTTTAAAATTATCATATTAAAATTATCTTAGGATGAATTTTTGATTATTTTTTAAAAAATTGTTTTTTCAGTGAATATTGAAAAATACTGATTTTTATTGAAATCCATATTTTTGTTACAAGAATATAAAAATTTACATTTTTTTAAGATGGATTAAAATTAAAAATAATTTTTTACATTTTGAATAAAAAAATATTTTTATTAGAATCAATTTTAAGTTTTAATTAGGTATAATAACATCTATTATATGTAAAAAGGCATTTTACTGAAAACAGTCTTTATGCACACAATGTATTTTATCTTAATAAATTAAATTTATATCTATTGGTGAATTATTTTAATGAAATTTATATATATTATATATTCAGTTAGATATTTTATAATTTATTTAAAAATTTTATATCCATGAGATAATAATAAAAAAAGTTCTATATTTAAAAATGTATTTTTCTAAAAATTGATTTTCATTGCGTTTTGAATTATTATTTTTAAAATTGATTCTTTACACTTATAGAAATTGAATTTTATAAAATAGATTCCATATTTTTAAATATGATTTTCATATTTGGTAAATAATCCTCATTTTTATCAATATGAATAGTAATCGTGGTAAAATTTATTACCCTGGTAAAGGGTAAATCGAGTTAATATAGGTTAAATCTAAGTGTTAAGGACCTAAGTTTTAATCCTAATTCTTATTGAATGAACTAAATTAAATACTTATCACCTTAGGATTTAAATTTATTCTTTTAATTGATAGTTTTCCAAGAAAATGGCCTATATAATATTTAAATCAAAGAGAGTTACAAAATGCCACTTTCTTAGTTTTAAATCTCTTATGTGTCCACATAATGACAAAATCAAGTTTTGAATTAAAATAAGTGTGTATTTTGTTATTAATGAATTTATTTTCATGATATAAATTTATTTATAATTTTTTTAAATAATATAATTTTCTTAAATTCTTATGAAACACTGATGTCATATTTCTCCAATTAATTAAAAAAAATATAAACATTAATTTTAAAAAAATTAAAATTAATATAATTTGAGTGAGATAATGTGCGACATAATTTTTTTATTTTAATATTAAATATTAGTTTTATTTTAAAGGAATAAATTCTAATTCCGAATTTTTATTTATATCTTTTTAGTCAAATTAAATGAATAGTGTCTAAACTGGAAATAATGATATTTTATGAAAATAATATTTTATTAAATCACATAAAAATAATAAAATACATTAAAATATGACAAGGAGGATAATATATGGTCTAAAAGTTCTCACCATGACCATTTATAGTCCATATAGAACAATTTTTCTTAATAATGACTTTAATATATTTTAATCTTTCAAGAAATTCCATTAGTGCCCCTCCCATCAATTAGAATAGGGCATCCATCTTTTCTCGTTTTAAAACCTATTTGAGCCTTCTAGATCAACAAAAATATTCCAATTTATCTTATAAAATCCCCTATCTACATTCTATATTTGTTGTTATTCCCAAAATACCAACCCTAGAGCCCTTAACATAAGATCTAAAGGAGTGGTTTCAAAGTAGAGGTAATCACCTTAACCAATCACTTTCTTTTTAATTATTATTTCACCTAATATAAATATGTTATATTCTTCATAAAATAAAAATTTATATATAATAAATATACTTCAATGTTATTATTCTTATTAAACCAACTTTATTCACCTTATTTCCATCAAATGAGAAGTGAAGTTATCACTTGTGTGGACGTACAACTTGCCATCTCCATGTAGAGATACACTTAATTTCTCATCAACATATTTTATATATAGGTATTCTGATTATTTTAATGTTTATATATGGAAATTATTAAATAATTATACTTATGTAATTATAATATAATATCTAACTTCTTACCTTCCAAACCATTGGAAAATGATAACGTCACTCATTCTTATGTGTGGACTACAACCTCTATAAACTAATGTGTGTGTTTTTTTCATTTCTATTTTACATAGATTCTAAAAAGTACTTATTTTATGAATATATATTATTTATATGAAATTATATTGATTCTATAAAGGTTAATTAATATTTAACTTTATTTTTTTCATTATTTTATAAAATTAGATAGTGTTCATGCGTACGTATGACTTATCATCTCCATGAATTGTGTAATTCATTTATCTATAATTAATTTTATGGATAAATATAGAAATTTATATAATTAATATATATGATATTTATATAATTATTAACATTATATTTATGATTTAACCATGATCAAATTAAAAGAACAAATACTACTAAACCAAAACATACATGAAAAGAGAAGCAGATATCACCTAAAACAGTGATTTTAAAAATGAATTGTTAATAAATGGGAGATAAAAGGATATAAATAAATTATATATGGTATTATATATAATATTATGGTCATATAATATATTTATAATGAATATATATTCATTATATAGGTGTTTCCAATGCATACTAAGGAAATCAGACCTGATTTAAGGGATTTTCTTCTTACTTTTATTTTCATGGGACACATGTTATAGTAACCAATTATTTATTTTTTGTGGTGTCTATAATTAATAGGAATGTATTTTATTATACTTATTATGAAATTTATGTGGATTTAAATATCCATATATGGTACTTTATCTCATCGGGTTTATGATTCAAAAGTTACCAAAGTGGTAAGAGTTTTATGTTACAATCTCATTGTTTATGAGGATTGTTTTTGATTAAGTTTATTATGTTGAATTACTATGATCTATATCTCAAGAAACTAATAAATTTTATTATACTATAGTTATTTATTAATAATACATGTTTCATTTCATTTTTCTCTCTTCAATTACTTAAGAGACTGGAAATGTGTTTTCAAGGAAAATTGAACTTATTTATCTCTTTGGTTGTTTTTTTCCATATCAATATTTTATAAAAAAAATAAATTTTTTTTTAATATTATAATTTTTAAAGTAATTTTTACCCATATATTAGTTTTCAATTTTGTTAAAAGTAATCTCCATTTCATTTTTTAAATGTGGTACTTTTTTGTCTTCTTACCAAAGCATGAAAATATTTTTTTAACTTATACAACGTGAACATAATTTAACACCATAAAAAATGATAAATTATTTAAAGATTCCATTATAAGTTTCCATGATTATTATAAAATAAACATTTTTCCATAATATTTTCTAAATTTTTATTTTTTAAAGTAGGGATTTCAAAATTGTAAGGATATTTTCCTCAAGAATTTTTTAATGAGAATTTAATGGTATTTATATTCATCAAAGACAAAAACCCTTGATATCACATATGATTTACTAGGGATATGATACTATTATACCATAATTATTATTTCTATAGATGGTTTATGTTTATGATGAAAATATATTCATGAAACCTATTCCTTTTCCACAGGTTATGCTAGGATGAAATGTTTATGAAGCCCATTTCCATTCACGAGTTATGATATGATGAAATTTTTATGATATTATTGAAATAATATGTGTTATTTTTATTATGCGATAGGTGGGAACTATATCTCCCTCTAATTAATTAGTTATATATAGATAACTCATGAGGTAAATATGATATGTATGAACATGATTTCATGTTCACAATTTTATACGTGGACCTAGTTTTCAAGTCCATAATTTTATGTGTTGACCTAGATTTCATTTCAATAAGTTTATGTGTGTACATGGAATTCATGTCCATAATATTATGCATGGAAATAGATTTTATATCCATAGGTTTATGTGTGGACCTAGATTTCAAGTTTATAATATTACGAATGGACCTGGTTCCATGTCCATAAGTTTATGCACGGGTTTGATTTCATCTCATTAAATTAATGAGTGAGCCTATTTCTAATTATACATGTTTATAAAGTTATAATATTATATGTATGCTATAAACTTATGTCTTATGTTGATTTCATTTTATCATGGGTCATGTTCTTTAATTCCTTTATTATTCATATCTTGTGAACCACCGAGATTTATTCAATGAATCAAAATTATGATCTTTGATATATAGGGTATTATTTTCAATTGTTATTCTCATGTTTTCAGACCCTTATTATCATATTAAGTTTAATTGATCATTGATATCTCCCTTATTTACCCTTACTGAGCATCTGATCTCACAATTTCTTGTTTTTCATTTCCCCAGGTTATGAATAATGGTATTAAATCTGATATGTATAAGAAGGGTTCTAGTTATGAAGAACTTAATGGGAGACACATATGAACTATTAGTTTATGTATCCATGTTTTCAAAGATACTATAAATATAATATTCTAGCATGGATCATAATGTTATGTAATGAATATTCGTATAATAATTTGTAATATCTATATATGAAAAGTATGGATTTATATTTTTGTTATAAGAGAAATGTTTAGTTAACCTTTGGAAACTATGATAAGAAAACATTAGTGGGAACCCTTGAGATAATTATTAGTATAGGATAACATCAAAAAGTTTTAGTAATGATCATGGATGACCTTGGTTAAACCTAAGGTGTCAACGAATGAAAACAAAGTGTCTTGATTTAGGCATCCAATAAATGATTTTTTATGGATATGTGGTTATACACTATGATTGTTGATTCTCACACTATGATTTTTTTAGTCAATGTCTTGAACCCATAGGATTCATGTAAATGTTGATAGGAAATGGAATGATTGTACTCATGAGAAACCAAATGAAATATGAGTCGGATTGTGAAACCTTGTGATTATTCCAAATCAATTATCTCATTATATTTTTACAACCTCTATATAAGTGAGTTTTTTTAAAAACCTAATAATAGGAAGATATATTTTCATGAATACTATAGATGAAATAAGATTCAACTTCTTACATGTCAAGAATGTGAAAAGAAGAACTCAATGGAATGTCTCAAAGGAACAAGAAGATGCTTTATATATGGAGATGAATGGAACAGAGTGAGTAATTTCTGAGTAAAAATGAAGTGTTCGATTGAGGAGAATGAAGTCTATCCTAAGGTACCATTTATAGCTCAATGTCTCATGTGTGGGTAATATGGGCATTATCTGAACAAATACTCTAATCCAAGGGTTAACTCCCAGACCAAGGAAGGACTTGTTCTATGCCGATATTATAAGTTAAAGGATTTAAGTTTTTATGTATTAGGATTCAAGAATAATTTCAAATATATTTTAGATATAAGAATTAGGAAACATACAAGGATTATTCCACAATATTTTTCTTTAAGAATTTGAAAATTTATGTTAAATGGAACCAATACCAATGAAAAGTGATAGTGTTTATTTGGGACAAAGAGATGATTTACATTGATGGGATAATATTGAAATTGGTTAGTGATTTGATGATAAAGTGATTTAGGTCATATTTGATGAATTTTATCACATTTTTTGATTTATGGAATATATTAAATGGTATTTGATTTTATTTTTGGAATAAGGATTGTCTTAATTTTTGTAATATTTTTTTTTCATGTAATTTTAACATATGATCTATGGATACCATCATTGGTTTATATGTTTAAGGTTGATCATAAGTTCAAAGTGTTACACACCTCTTTATTAATGTTTTAAGTAATGGGATTTTGAAGTTATTTGAAACTTTTACTGAGTATTAAGACGAATACTCTATTGAGTTTTAAATAATCTTGTGGGGTTGGTATATGATTTGACGTTAAGGTAATTATGGTCTATTGGATTGTGGGATATATGTAATATTTATGTTTGAAAATTGATTCAATGAAAATGGGATATTTTTAGAGATATTTATGGACAGTTTAAGTATTACCTTTCAAGTTAGTATTTAAAACCAATTCATCAAATTTTTGAATTTTTCACTACAATAACATATTATATAGGTATTTATCATAGTGATTAATGATATTTGGGAGATGTTTCATTAGGTTGAGGTATATGTAACCCTTAGGTTTAATAAGTGATTTAACATGAAATATTATTTGGGAAGAATGAAATTAAATTTTTAAGGATATAAAATAATGGGCATGATATAGAATTTGATATTAAAAAATTCTTCAATTTTTGGTTATTAATGAAATTAAGACTTTGGAGATTGATGTATTATTTCTTAATTTTATGGTTTATTCATTTTTAGAATTATATTATGCTAACCATTTTTGGTTTTGGTTAATGCCTAATGAGAAGAGGAATAACATGATATACTTTTTTGAACAATTATAAGTTGATTCTAGTTTTTTAAGCATGAAACTTTCATCTTTAATACTCATCATTTGGATCGATAGATTATATTATGGTGAAAATTGATTAAAGAATGGAATTATACTTTCAAAGTAAGTATATTTCATTTTGTTCATAATCTAGATGGTAAACGAATTATTTAACTCTATTAAAAAGATCTTAAGATATTTTTTTCCAATAACGATCAATTCTGATGAATTGACGGTGTTTTAACCCCTCACTGATTCATGGGATTGTTTTCATTTACTTTCTATTATCCATGTTCTCTAACACTATGTTAATTCTTGGGTTTTAGTTTTATCTTCCATATCCATATTTCAACTTTCCACTAATTTTATTTATTTATTGATCTAGTTTTTTACTCCATATGACCTTCATATTCTATATTCTCACCTATCAAGAGGAAGCTTCACTAACCCTTTTTATTATGTGGGTTTCTACATAGGGAATTTCAAATATCAAATATTTGATTACTGAGCAAAAGTTTAAATAGTGAGGATGATATTTATTAAATCATAAGAGAATGTAACACCTTGATATTTTATGAAATACATTTTTTCAATTAAATTTAATTTTTCGATAGCTTGTTTTACACGCAAAATTGAGTTCAAACAAACTATGATATACTATTAATATATTTTTATTTACTGTGATATTTATAAACATTCCATTAAATTGGGGGGTATGAAAATATTTAAATAATTTATGAAATATAAATAAATTTTCTACCCAATATAAATTTATTGATAGTTTTTTAGTAAATAGTCACTCAATTTTTAGTAAAGTCATTTTATTCTTTAAAAATAAATTATTTAAATAAATTATTTTTTTGTGAGAAAATGTTATGGTTATCTTTTAAAATTTTATTAATTTTATTTTATAAAATTAAAATAATTTATGAAATTATCAAATTAAAATTATCTTTGGATGAATTTTTGACGATTTTATGAAATGATTGATTTTTCAGTGAATAGAGAAAAAATTATGATTTTTATTAAAAATAGTATTTTTGTTTCATACATGTAAAAAGTTAAATTTGATTTTAATATGGCTTTAAAGTAAAATTATTTCTCTTATATTTTATATAATCCAATAATTGGTATCAATTTTATGTTTAAATTTAGTATAATAAAAAAAAATTATATGTAAAAAGCTATTTTTTTGAAAAACCATTTTTATGCATGCAATGTGTTTTTTCCTTAATAAATTAAATTTATCACTATTGGTGAATTAGATTAATTAAATTTATATACATTATATATTCAATCAAATTTTTAACATTTTAATATTTTTCTATGAATGGGATAATAATAAACTATGTTTTATACTTAAAATGTTTTTTTTCTTCTAAAAATAGAATTCATTGTGTTTTAAATTATTATCTTTAAAATTAATTTATTTCACTTATATAGATTGAATTTTATAAAATGGTTTTCATTTTTTGAATCAGGAGTTTAAAATTTGGTAAATAGTCCCCTTTTATTTTTTTTCAATATTAATAGTAACCATGGTAAAATTTATTATCTCAGTAAAGGGAAAATTAGGTTAATCTAGATTAAAACTAAATGATAATGCCATAATTTTTCATCCTAATTCTTATCAAATGAATAGAATTATATCATTATAACCTTATACTCCATATAAATTTTTTAATAGACACTTGTCTATGAAAATGACCTATATAATATTTAAATCAATGAATGTTACAAAATGTCACTCTTAGGTTTAAATATATCAAATTTTCGCATGTAGAGAATAAAGTATGTTATGAACAAAAATAACTATATATTTTGATCTTACTAAATTTTTTTTTCATGATAGATTTTTTTTTAATTTTTTTATTATATAATGACCTTAAATACTTATGAAACAACGATGCAGTATTTCTCCAATTAATAAAACAATATAATAAACGATTTTAAAAATATTAAAAGTAATATAATTTGAGTGATTTAATGTGTTACATGAATTTTGTAGATTAATATGACATATTAATGTTATTTTAAAGGATTATATTTGAATTAAAACTTTTCCTTTATATAGTTTAAGTCAAATTAAATGAATAGTGCCTAAATTGGAAATAATGATATTTTATGAAAATAATATTTTATTAAATTACTTAAAAATAAAAAAAAAACATTAAAAGAGGTCAAGGAGGCTAATATATGGTCTAAAATTTCATACCTTTCCCATTTATATGACATTTTTAACAATTTTTCTTGATAAGGAATTTAATATATTTTTATCATTTAAGAAATTCCCAGAGTTCCCCTCCCCTAAATTATAAAAGGGAACCACTCATTTCTCTTATTCACACTAATTTGAGCCTTCTAGCTCAACCAACCTTATCCAAGTTCTCTTCTACACTCCCCTAGAAAAATTATAGTGTTTTTTAGTTCCCAAAATACCAAAATGAGAGATCTTAAAAGGATTTTTGAAGGATTTATTTCAAAGAAGAGGTTCCTTAAATGATCAATTTCTTTTTAATTATTATTTTAGATCCTATAAATTTGTTTTATTCTTCATAAAATAAAAATTTTAGTATCCGAAATATACCAAAATTTTATTATTATTATAAAACTATCATTATTCACCCTCTTTCCATAAAATGGGAAGTGAAGGTATCACATGTACAAGCCTATGACTTACCATCTCCCTGAGCATCTGATGCGAACTGACGGTGTGTACTTCCTTAGATGTGATACAATCCAGTAGATGCTTATAAAAAGTGATTAGAAATGATAGTAAAACCTAAATAAATAATTGTATTATATTATCTATAAAGAATAAGGATGGAAGATAAGGATTAAATCATGAGACACCTTTCACTTTTTGGATCATTAGTGATGAAAAATATCACTAGAGGGGGGGGTGAATAGTCATTTTAAAAATTTAAAAACAAAACAATAAGTGTTTATAAAGAAAATATCTCTAGTGAGTGTAATGTTATTCAAATAAAGTGCATCAGAAATAAAATTAAAGAACACAAGGATTTATAGTGGTTCGGATCACAAATATCCTAGTCCACTCCTCAACATCCTCTAATACTCAAGGAGATTGGTACCCACTAAGAACCTCACGTTTTAAAGGTTTGAAAACCTTTTTACTTGCACTTACATTTATAGGAACTCAGAGGAAAAATCTAGTTTGTTACAGGAGACCAACATAGTTTGTTTACCTGCCTTTTGATCAGGTTTCACAACCCCAAATTCCTTTTTGAGGGTGGAATAACCAGAGAAAGAAAGCTTGGATTTTGATAGGGAAAATCATAAACCATACATGAAGAAATACAAAAAATAAGGAAAGTATTACATAAATAAAAAAATACATAGAAATTATCATTTGATAAAAAATGTAGAATATGTCGAAGCCTGATGATCATTGATCACTTGAATAGAACAATGTCAAAGTTGATGTACTTATGTGATCACAATGAGAGTATAGAATTTGAAAAAGCTCGTGATTAGATGAGAGAAGCAAGAATGCGTCGAAGATGCATCAATAGTATTCTATTGAATGATCTGCACTGATATTATTCTATTCCTCAAATAAGTCTCTCAGATAAATAAGACAAAGATCTTCTAGGATTGTGTCTATATCTAATATCTATATGAAACATGTTAGTGTATAATAATAAAATAATATAACCATTACCATCATTTTTTAAATTTGTGCTTAATAATATAGAAAAAATGAGATTTATATTTCTTTATGAAATATTAATATAAAACAATTAATATGTAAAGTATAACACGTATAAATTATTAACAATTGTAAAACAATTGAAATAAAAATATAATCTTCAAGATTATAAAGATAGAAAAATGTTGTAAAAATAGAGAATCACATGAATTTTAATCATAAATAATATGTATACATAAAATAATGGTAAAATTTATTTTTTACACACTCTTAAAATTATAGATAAATATAAAACAATGAAACATTTAACAAGGTAAATATGTTAATGACATCAAATAAAATAAAAAACAAATTTAGAAACAAATTTAACTAACAATGTATTATTGATCTACCATTAAAATAGAGAGTGTTGGATGATTTTTTACACCACTAAAAAAAAGGGTGGTGGATGATTTTTTCTACCATTGGAAATGATCTAATTTTGGATGTTCAATGGTGTAAAAATATATATATAGAATATTGCACTTAGAAGCATAAAAAATAAACACCAATGAAAATAAGACAAATTCCAAGACACTATTAAATAGAAAATAAGTGTTATCATTGGTAATGTACAATGGTGGAAAATGACCTATGGTTAGAAATGTCTAATGGTGAAAAATCAAACAAAAACCTAAGGAACTACATTTGTCTTGAAGAAGAATAAGAAAAAATAAAAACAAACAAAAAAATGAATAAGGAATCTACTTCCAATATATTTTTCAACAGAAGGTGGTGCTACTATTGGTGAAGTCCAATAGGGGCAGACCAAAAAACATCTAAAGAACCCACTTATGTGATACTGACCAATGAAAGAGGTGTTACTAGTGTAATATTGATATAACTATGGAGTTCAATCCATTTATGGATAAAAATATCTACCATTGGGTCCCAATGGTAGAAAACAGAGGTGCTACCATTGTTGTCCAATGATAGAAAAATAGAGAATCTACTGTGGGATGACTTCCAATGGTGCTTCTGTTGAGATGAACTATCAGTGACCCATTGTTTCTATCATTCAGGTCTGTAAGATCCACTTTTGTAAAATATCAACTATTTATAATGATGAATGGTGAACTGTCGTTGATGTAATAAATATAGTCAAACAAGGAAATAACCACATGAATAGTTAGACGTCATAAGACCAAATAATAATAAGTTGACTTATTTTTTTATCAAAAGAAGATGCATGAAGAAGATAATGTGACCAAACGATAAAAAACTGCAAGATTGAAGAAAATCGGTTAAAATTTTCAGAGATACTGTGAAGATCGCCATTATACTAGGGAATGAATAGAGGACTGAGGAAGAAGAAATAAATAATTAGAAATGAAGAATCATGGTGTAAACAAATAATACACGAGACTTCAAAACACATCAAATGGATGAGATTTAATGGATTTGATGACTATAGTCATGTTAGAGTTTTTAACTATAATGAACAATGAAAAAAGATCACAATACAATATCAATTTGGAAATGTAAAGAGCGAGCATTATAAAATACAAGCGGCGTTAATCCTCCGTTTGAGCTAGTTACTGGGGATAAACATTAGCTACACTATGTAGTCACAAGGGCCTATGGAGTATCTGGCTACCTATCCCATCCCATGCGCCTAAAGGGAACGCTTTACGAGCCTTATAAATGGCCCTGCATGCATTTAGTGTGCACTATGCACACTGAGCACTCCAAAGCCTCTTTGTGGGCTTTCTATGGTAGGATTTCCCATGGGGTTGACCAATGGGTCCCCTAAGTGGTTAAGGGCTATTCTCCTAGGTAGATCACTTAGGATGACCACTTTTTTTACTTAACCAAAAAAATAAAATTATGTAAATAAAAAAATAACTAACATTAAGTATCAGTAAAACATTAACCATAACAATTAAAATAATTAAAAAAATAATTATAAAGTGATAAACTTTTAATAACGCTTGAATTTTAATAAAAGTGGAGAGATGGTAATTTATCAAAATAGATAATATTGTTAACATATTAAATCACCAATTTGAAATAATAAGAAACTCTGCCATTTTAAAATTATAAAACATAAAATTTGTTAAAATTTCAACAAAAATATCCCTCTTTCTGAAAATTTTAAAAATGTATACTAGAATTTAATATATAAAATAGAATCATTTTTAATCATAAAAACTACTATAAAAGTAAGAGAGTTGAAATTTATCATGATATTATATATATTGATACAATATTCAAAGAAAGTATAATTAAGATAGTGTTATAGTTTAATAATGCATTTTTAAATAGTATGATCCAATTATCATTTAATCATAGTAGAAAATAACATTCAATTACTTAAAACATGTAAAAATATATTTCATGGTAGTGTTTATACTAACAGATATTTTATTCTTCTAACATACCCAATTAAAATTTTATCTTATCAAATTTAATATAATATATTGTTTTTGTAATGATTTAAGTTAACCATTTCTTAATAGGAAAAAATTCTATATATATATATATCACCTTTATTTACATGATCCATAAGGAAATTAAATCTAACATCTAGGTTTGTAGTTCTAGAGCAATGAAGATGATTTTATGAAAATGAAATAGTACTTGAGTTATTATAGTAAATACGAATTTTATTAAATCTGTTATTAAAATCATACAAAGTTCATTTAATCCATATGATTTGTGAACAACAAATAGAAGTTGTAACATATTCAGTTTCATCTATTAACAATGATACTGAAAGTTGTTTCTTAAAGTGCCATGAAATAATTTTTTTTCCTAATAAGTGACACATACCTATAATTCTTTTTTGATCAAGTATGAAACCACCAATGTTAGAATCAGTATAAGATAGTAAAACAAAAAAAATCTTACTAGAATAGAGAATTCTAGTATAAACATTACCTTAATATATATAATTACTCTTTTAACAGCTTTAAGGTGAATTTATTTAGGGTTTTAATGAAACTTAGTACAAAATAAAATTGATAACATGATTTCTGGTCTAGATGTAGTAAGATATAGTAGACTACCTATCATGACTCTATACAGTTTAATATCAACTATATTACCAGATTCGTCTAAGTCCAATTTTGAATTAGTGCTCATTGGTGTTTTCATAGTATTACAATAATCAACTCTAAACCTTTTTAAAAGTTCTTTACCATACTAAGTTTTATTTAAGAAAAGTACATTTTCCATTGATTAATTTTATGACCAAGGAAAAATTTTAGTTCTCCCATTAATCTCACATAAAATTCAATTTTCATTAGTTTAGAAAAAGCATCCCCCAACGAATTATTTTTTTGAACGAAATATTATATCATCAACCTATATCTATATAATTATTATATCATTTGAAACAGTTTTTATAAATAAAATTGGATAAACATTACCTTTTACATAATAATTTTTAATAAAAACTATATTAGTATTTCATACCAAGCTCTTTTATCTTGATTAAGACCATATTGGGATTTATTAACCTTAAAAAGGCGATTAGGAAAATTATTATTTTCAAATCCATGGGGTCATCTTACATAGACTTCCACTGAAATAATTTCATTTTAAAAGGAACTTTTTACATACATTTGAAATTATTTTATGTTTTAAAAACTAGAAAAAGATAATATAATTATAATTGATTACATCCTAGATATAAAAGTAAAAGAGTCTTCAAAGTCCTTTCCCTCTTCCCAGGAATAAACTTGTTCTCCAAGTCTTTCTTTATTTATAACTATGTTTCTATATTTATCATATTTATTAAAAAAATACATTTCCTTTCTATAAAAAGTTTTTCTTTTAGAAAATAAAATAAATCCCAGACTTTATTTCCCTCAAATTGATTTAATTCATCAGGAATAAAATCACTCCAATTTGAATCAATTAAAGAGTTTTCAACATTTCCAGAAATAATGTCAGTAACAAAATCAGTGTTTGAATAATAAAGTAAAATATACTTTCTATTTTGAATTCCAGAATCAACATTACCAATTATTTTTTCAATATGGTGATCTTCAATAGTTTTAAATTCCTTTGGATAATTTTTAGAAGATATATTATCCCCTTTAACAGATGAAATATAATTTTCTTGATCATTATCTTCACCAAAATGAAATTCTCTAAACTCATCACTATCTTTAAATTATTCAGAATCTTACTTATTCGAATTATATTCATTAAACTTAATATCCACAGATTCTTGAACAACAAAATCTTTTTTTTAAAATCTCTATAATATTTTATATCATTGTAATACCTTAAAAATATACATTTATTTAATTTAGAGTATAATTTTTCTAAATTATCTTTTTTATTTAAGATAAACTCTTTATACCCAATGAACCTGAAATAAGAAACTTTCGGTTTAAAAAATTTGAAAAGTTCATAAGGGTTCTTTTTTAGGATAGGTCAAATTAAAACACTATTTAATACATGGAAAGATTTATCTATAGCTTCTTCTCAAAAGTATCTAGGTACACTAAATTCTATTAGAATAAAACTTGTTATTTCTTAAATAAAGCTATTTTAAATTTTTACCACACCATTATTTTGTGGAATCTTAGGGGATGATAAAAAAAATTTATATCCATTTTATTCACAAAATTTATCAAATTATAAATTAATAAATTCAACATCTCTATTAATTATGACAGAGATGATTAAAACATTTTTGAAATTTTGAATAAGCTACACAAAGAAAAAAAATTGGATAATGTTTCATTTTTATGGGATAATAAATAAATCCATAAGAATCTAATATAATCATCTACAATTACAAATACATAATTTTTACCACCAAAAATAGAAGGTTGGGTAGGTCTAAACAATTTGAGATGTAATAATTATAAACATCTAGCATTACTAACAACATTTTTTGATTTAAATATATCTTTTTTACTCTAATGTTTCAAACATGAATCACACATGAAGTACTTGTATGTAACTTAGGTAGTTGTAGAACCTATTCATGCTTTGACAGTTTGTGAAATAGTCTACATTTTTCATGCCCAGTCCTCCAATTTAATAAATTTCATTTTCTTCTACAACATTCAAACACTTAACCTTTTTTTGGATAAATCATAAAAATCAATAATATATGCTTTTTTTTTATTTTAAGAAAATAAAACTAATTTATTTTTTTGAATAGTATATTTGTCATTTTAAAATATAAAATTTAATCTATCATAAAAAAATTGTGGTATACTTATAATATTACTTAATAAAACATGTACATTTAATAATTTTGATATAATAACTCTTTTAGGAAAAACAACTTCACAAATACCTTTAAAATGACCTTTAGAGTTGTCTCCAAAAGTGACAAGAGCACCATCACATGATTCAAATTAAAAATATTTTGAAATATCACCTATCACGTGTCTAGAGAATCCACTTTCCAAGTACCATGAGTTATTAATACTTCTATGGAATATTTATTGATATTAAGCAATCAAAAAAACCAATTTGGTACCCAAGAAAACTTGGGTCCAACTGGATTAATAGTAGAAAACATTAGCACCCAAATTGATTTAAAGAATTTATTAGTGGGATGATTAGAAAATGAATCTATGGTATTGAATGTTATAGTATGACCAAATGATTTTGTAATTATCATTGAAAATTCATTGGAATAATGGACTTTCATTATTTATTTAAAATATGATACACTTGAAATACTTCTTTTAGGTATTTTAACAAAGTTAGTCTTATTTAAAATTGGAGTAATACTATTGTATACAAAACCATTATTATTTATGTTTAGTTTCATTAAATACATCATATTGTCATATTATCATATTATTATTTTCTTTTTACAAAATTAGATAAATCAATTTTAAGATTAAAAAAATTAAATTTTCAAATCCATATTATCCATTTGAACAATTTGTAAATATGTAAAGAATTTTCTTTGGATCTATAAATTGTGTTTATTAATTTTTATTTACATGATTTATATTTTTAGATTAATTTTCTACTTTATTTAGATCATCCACAACTAAATTAAATCTTTTATCTTCATCTTTATCATTATCTACTATAAAGTTTTTGATCCTTTCATTCTCCTCTTTTAGTTTTAGCATATCAGAATTATAATCCTCTTTAGATTTATCATTCTGGGAATTTTTTTTTAGATTTTCACACTCCCTTTGAATTTTATCATTTTATTCGATCAAATTATTATTTTTAATTTTTAATTTAGTATAATTTTCAATTATTATGGCTCTATGATTCTTTAATTATTCATTTTCTTTAAGTAGTCTCTTAATTTTTGAATTTACAGAATCATGATCAGGACATGAATCATAAATAATTTCAATTTAATTTCTAGATAAACCATTATGATAAATTTTTTTGTTAGTTATTAATTGAATTAATAGAGAATTATTTACCTCAAATTGAATACCCATCAGGGCAAGATTCTCTATCTCCTATTTACTTCTAGAATCACCTTGTGAGTCAGAACTATCTGAATAGTCTCAACCACCAAAAAAAGCTTGTTTTTATTTTCTTCTTTTGTATTTGTATTTATTTGGATGTTTGAGTTTAGAGAATTCATTCCTTATGCGTCTTTTCTTCCTACACTCATAATAAGTTAATTATGAAACATCATAATTATTAGTAGTATTACCTTTCTTATAGTCCTTTATAGACTTCCTCTCAAACTACCTATTTCGACCTTTGTTTTTAATAAACCTTAAAAAATTCTTACCAAAGTGAGCTATATCTTTGTCACTTTCCTAGAACA
Source organism: Viscum album (assembly GCA_963277665.1). Classification (NCBI taxonomy): domain Eukaryota; kingdom Viridiplantae; phylum Streptophyta; class Magnoliopsida; order Santalales; family Viscaceae; genus Viscum; species Viscum album. Next base: position 593,253,574 of record OY728134.1, on the reverse strand, counting down.
TAGATTCAGAGGCATTAGAGGTATCAATAACATTGGATTTAAAGAAAATACATTTTATTTTAGTATACTCCTCATCAATAATATTTTTCAGCTCTAACTCTTACTGTAGTAGAGAGCATATTAATTCATCTGAAGTGTACTCCATAACATTATTACTCTCATCGATGAACACCCTATTTTCATCCCATATTTTGGGAAGATCTCTCAGTACTCTTTCCACTTGAGCTGTGTTGTCCAAGAATTATTCTAGAGCACCCAAACCATTAGTTATATTGGTAAACCGATGGAACATCTGGTTTACATATTCTTCATCTCCTATATTGACGTCATGGTATTTTTCTTCGAGAATTCCTAGTTTCATTTTCTTGAGATTTTCAGTCCCATGGTGAGTCACTTGAAGAATCCTCCATATATCATGGGATGTCATACACGCTAAAACATGGATACAGACACTTCTACTTATAGCGCAGCACACCATATTTTTAAATTTATATTTCAAAACATATTTTTCCATGTCATTACCTAACAGTGTCTCAAGATCAACATTGGGTTGCTCATATGGATTAAACATGATTTTACATTGATCCCCACTCATTTTTTTAATTAGGATTTCATTCTATCTTTCTTGAAACCATAGTCACTTCCATTAAAGAATGGGGTTTTTTGTAGAATATATCCATCATTGGCATTGGCACCTGCCATATTAAAAGAAATATTTTCCTTTGTTACTTAGACCATTAAATCTAGAATACCAGGTCATTACAGAGATAAAAATAAGAAACATAAATACTAACCTAACATATAACAGGTTTTGATATCAATTGTTTCATTTCAGAACCACAAAGCTATTAACCTATCTCTAATACCAATTGTTGGATCTTTAGTGATGAAAAATAGGACTTGAGGGGGGGGGGGTGGATATTCATTTTAAAAATATAAAGACAAAACAATCATAGTTTATAAAATAAAATATCAGTAGAGAGTGAATTATTCTTTAATTAAAGTGTATCAAAAATAAAATGAATGAATACAAGGATTTATAGTGGTTCAAATCACAAATATATTAGTCCACTCCTCAACCTCCTCCACTCTATTGAAGATTAGTACCCACTAAGAACCTATGTTTTATAGGTGTGATAAAATTTTTATAGACACTGCCCTTTACAAGAACCCCTAGGATTAACATATTCTATTAAAAGAGACCAACCTAGTCAGTTTACCTAAATTTTGATAGGGAGTCACAACCCTATATTCCTTTTTGGTGGTGGAATAACCATAGAAATAAAGACTTTATTTTGATGGGGAAAACATAAACTGAATACAAATAAATTTAAAAATAAGGAAAATATTACATGAATAAAAACAAATATAGAGGAATTCAAAGATGATAAAAAAAATGTTAAAAATGTTGATTTTTGGTGAAATTTGATCACTTGAGTTGAATAATGTTTAATTTAATGTACTTCTATGATCACAGCCAGAGTCCATAAGTCCCAAAAGTTTATAAACAATTGGTAGCAACAAGAATGTGTTGAAGATATATCACTATAAATATATTGCATGGTCTACAATGATATTGTTTTATTCCTTGAAGAAGCCTCTCAGATCATTAATACAAAGATCTTATAGGAGTGTGTCCATATCCAATATCTTCATGACACTCGTTAGTGTATAAAAATAAAATAATATTACCATTACCTTCATCAGTTAAAGTCACATTTAATAACATAAAACAAACATGATTTATATTTCTTCATGAAATATTAATATAAATTAATTATTATGTTAATTATAACAATTGTAAAAACTTCAAAATTGTAAAACAATTGAAGTAAAAATATAATATTCTATATTATAAATAATGTAAAATGTTATAAAAAAATAGCATCATGTGAATTTTAATCTGAAAGCATATGTGTATATAAGATAATGTTACAATTAATTTTTTACACACTCTTAAAATTTTAGTTCAACATAAAATAATAAAAAATATAACAAAGTAACTATTTTAAAATCATCAAATAAAATAAAAAATAAAAAATTTAGAAAAAAATTTAACTAACGGTGGATTATTAATATACCATTGAAACAAAGAGAGTTGGATGATTTTTGTTTCCTCTGAAAATAGAGAGCAGTGGATAATTTTTTCTACTACTGGAAATGATACACCATTGGATATCCCATGGTAGAAAAAATATGGAGATAAAATATTACACTTAGAAGCATAAATAATAAGTTCCAATGATAATAAAACAAATTCCAAGATACTATGAAATAGAGAAAAAGAGCTACCACTGGTGATGTCCAACAATGGAAAATTCCCTACCATTGGAAATTTATAATAGTGGGAAATGAAACAAAACTAGAAGGAACTACTGATGGATTAAAGAAGAAAAAAAATTAATGAATAAAGAATTTTCTTCCTATATATGTTTCAAATAAAGGAGGTGTTGTAAATGGTGAAGTAAAACGATGGCAGACCAAAAAAATAAAAAGAAGATTCTTCCATGCTACTGAGAAATTGAAGGAGGTGCTACGGATGTATTATAAATCTACCACTAAATTTCAATTCATTGGGGTATAAAAATATATAACATTGGATTTCAATGGTAAAAAAACAAATGTTTTACCATTGTGGTCCAATGGTAGAAAAACATATAAGATATAGTTGGCTGATTTCCAATGGTGCTTCCATTGAGTTGAACAATCAGTGACATAATAGAGATTCCAATGATGTCTGGTGGATCAACTATTGTAAAATATTAACCATTCATAATTATTAATGGTGAACTATAGTTAATCAAATAATTATAGTCGAACAAGTATGTAAATAGACGAAGAGTGAGAAGTTAGAATACCAAAGATCAATAAGTTGAGATACTTTTTTCTCAAAAGAAGATGCCTGAAGAATATGCTATGAATAAATGAGACAAAACCACAAGCTTGATGAAACTTTTTTAAATTCACTGAAGATACTATGAATATCATCATTTTACTGGAGAACAAACCAAGTACCGAGGAAGAAGAATTGAATAATTTGAAATGAAGAATAATGAGATAAACAAGTTATACACAAGACTTAACTAGACTTAATGGATGAGATTTAATGGATCTTATGGCAACAATCATGTTCAAGTTTTTTAACTCGAATGAACATTGAAAAAATATCTCAATCCCACATCAATTTGGCAATGTAGAGAGCGAGTGTTATAACATACAATAGGTGATGAGACACTATTAGAGATGGATACCGGGGATCAGAAATGGTTACACTATGCACACACATGGGCCTATGGTCCAGTGGGATACCTATCCCAACCCATGTTTCTAGCATGGTCACTCTGTGGGCCTTATACTTAAGGCCACATGCATTTATCATTCACTATACACACCGATCACTTTAAGGCCTCCTTGTGGGATGCCTGTGGTGTGATTTCCCAATGGGTTAACCTAATGGATCCCCTAAGTGGTTGAGGCCTAGCCTCTGAGGTGTCCCACTTAGTATGGACCAATTTTTTACTTGACAAAAACAATAAACCTAAGTAAATAAAAATAGAGAAAACATTAAGTATCATTAAAACATTAATTATAAAAATTAACATTATTAAAACATGTAATTATAAAGTTATTAGCTTTTAATAACAATTTAATTTTAATAAAAGTGATGAGAAAATAATTTATAAAAATAGATAATATTTTTAAAGTATAAAATAACAAATTTCAAAAAACAAAAACACTCCCACTCAAGCCACAAGGGACAACTCCCAATCCTACGACCAGTTCCTAACAATATTCTCTCATATTTTCCATGCTCCATCCCTACCTTTTTAACAACCCCTCCATGGAACCATCTACTATCCCGCTTCAACATAAGTTTTTATTTCCCTAGATACCCCCTAACAGACTATATACACTTTACTACCCTTATTCCAAGTCTTTATCAATACTTGATGACAACATTCAAGGACTACAACACAGCCAATATTTTCTATATATTGAACACACAATATAACCTCTATGAAATATTTTTAGAATTATCATACCTTATTATATGAATCAAAACAAATTATTATCAAGACAATGTCACACTTGAATGCCAATTAAGCTCCAACATAGCCTCTTTTATCTCATCAACATTGTGTTAGCACTCAATAGAGACAAAATTATCTATATTTAACAATATAAAATATAAACCATGATGAATAGAAGTTCAATATTTTAAATACCTTGATATTTTTAGAATCACATGTGGATTTAATTTAAAATCTTTGGGGGCCAAGAAAATCATTCTTTATATTATCCAACCAAATGTGGTAATAAAGAAATGAAATTGAAATATAGAACCCATTATTATATAGAGAAAATACATTGTGTTTATGGAAGTGAATCATTTACCAAGAATATGAGGGATGGATCATACACTCCAAATTAAAGGAATATGATGCATCTCATTAACACAACTATCATCTAGGATAAATAATAAGGCTATAAAAGGAACTAGACATTTTCACTATTAGGGAATTTGGGAAGACATTTTCTTTCATTTATCTAACTTGTTTTATATTTATCTTCATTCCCTTGGTCAATATACTTTACATGGAGGGCTAAATCCCTCATTCATTGATTCAACAGAGTTGATCCATTTTATGATTAAATTATAATAAAATTTAAATTTTTTTTTATTTCAGTTATTATTTTTATTTAAAATGAGTGGGATATTTGATTGAGTGTGATCATATTCATTCCGATATTTCATTTTTCTGTTTGCTATATTGTATATTTATTAATTCTCTCACTTCACTTGATAAATTATTTACAATATATAATATGATTTTTTAAGTGGATAAGTGATTAACGATTACCTGAAAGTGTGTGGAAGGTATTATCTCACTCTCAATAGATTAGAACACCATCTCTTTATTGGTAGTTTTCAAAAAAATAAAAGGTTAGTTCACTTTTGAAAAAGCGTTTGAATTATTTATAACTCCCCCATGAAATAAGAAGGAGTTCCATCTTATATCGATCATTGTAATGTTAAAACTCAATAAAACTAGAAATCATAGATGGGATGTTTGTGATCATGGACTTTCTCATTGATTGAAATAAAGAAGGAGAGTTTATCATTTTAAAAACTATGATGGCATATCATTATCACCACTACCCTTGGATTAATCATTGATCCCTCATTTAATAAGATATCTAAATCTTTTAAGTTTCTATTTTTATAGTTTTTAAACAAACTAAATCAAAGCCCCATACAAAATAATTAATAAAAATAGTTAGATAATTTATTAACATAATTTAAACTATAAAATTTCACCCCTTGTGGGAAAATATTATGTTACCAACATACTTCATTTGACATCAGATTAATAGTCTATAATTAGAAACTCCTAGAAATTTGTATAAAAAACGTGGTAATATTTCTAGGGAGGTGGTTCCTTATTCATATAGAACCAATGACCAAAGAATGCATGAACAGATCTCATAGTGAGAACCTATTCATATTTGATCATGAAATTAATAGAAACATTATGTATAGAGTAATAGATTTTATAAATATTATAAAATTTCAATCTAAATTTGGAAAATGTATTTTAAATGTTTTAAGTGAATCACATAATGTTCTATCTGAATAATTATTTGAAATCATGGATCAAAATCCCCATCAGAACTTGAGATACATTTTTGCACCAGATTTCATCAATAATATAAATCAAAGTATCTATCATACCTTTCAAGTTGAATTCAAACTCAAAATTGTACTAAATTAATTATTGAAAAAATTTCATGGTCATAAAAATGAAATTGTAAATAATAATGTCATGGAATTAAGAAATTATCCAAATTGTGTGTTGCTTTGAATTTATGAGGAGTAACAATGGAACAATTCAATTGGATATGTCTTCCATTATCTCTATAAGGTGTATCCCAGGAGTGGATATAAGACGCGAAACTTAGATAAATAACTAGAAGGTATAAAATATTAATAAACATTCTCCAAATATTATTTTAAACCTTAGAAATCAATACTTTAAGGAATATGGTATATAGAATCAAGAATATATTAGAAGAAGCATTGTATAATTACTGTGAGGTATTCAAGAATATTTATGTAATTTATTCACACCATGTAATTAATAAACACAAATTATTATAATTATTATATCAAGTAATAATTTACAATGATATGATTCATTTGGATGAATCATATGGAGGAGTATTAAATAACAAATCACCAGTCAAAGCTAGAGGGTATACTGAGAAGATCGATCAAAACTCATAATGGTTTGGTTCTAGAGGTATAACCACTAAAGATATCATATAGTTAAATATAATGAATATAATTCATTTAAATGTAAACTTTAAGCCCAACCAATTTGGTTAGATAGATAAACCTTGATTAATCAAATAATAAACTAACACTTGTGAAGGTATAAATCCTTTGTTCTTTACCAAATCATTTAACTGACTAGTTTTTTCAATTACACAATGAAAGTTGTACTATTGAAAACTAGAGTATATTTTTTCACTAACCCATTAATAAACAAGGATGGAGGGATAATTATCAAGTCCATTATGTATTTAGAAATTAATTGAATCAACCTAGGAAACTATTTTAGTAACAATTACATCAACCAACATCTCTTTAAAAAGGATACAACTAGAACTTTGATCCATCTCTATTTTAGTAGTGTATTCCATGAACAAAATTTAATAAGTTTCTAACCTCAAATTTGTAACCAACTAGATATAATCATTGATGAGTAAAAAATTGTATGAAAAAATTTAAAAACCATTTAGGGAGTCTTATAGAAATATTGACTAAAAATCCTAGAAAATTACAAGATCAAAGACTACTGAATCCCAAAATTAATGTGATTTTGGTAATAGATCAAAGTGGAAAAGAAATTCAATATTACTTAAATACTAGAAGAACTATCTCAATCCAACTAATTAGATAGATAATATGTAAAATTCAAAAATTAATGAAAAAAATGAATCATAACTTTAAAAACTATAAAAGGAAAATAAATACATTTCACTGCTATTTCCCTCAATAATGGTTCAATCAAAGAAAATATATAAGGAAATTAAGTAAGAAAATATTAAAACATTCAAAAATGTTTAATTAAAAATATCTCTTTTGGATGCACTCAAACATATATAAAGCTATGTTAAATTATATAATTAATAATGTAAAAAGAAAATAAGACTCTAGATGGATTGGAGAGAGATTATTTAAATAATTGTATCCCCCATGAAAATGTAAAACCTACCAACCAAATATCAATATATAGGGAAATTTTAAATTGCATGTACCATAGGGGAAATTCCTTTCACTGATTCCTTTTGTGATCTTGGATCTTTAATTAATGTTATTCCTTAATTAGTATTTTCATATTTTCAAATCAAATAAATTAATCCAAAAATAGTATTAATTAATCTATAAAATATAGTTACTTAATTTATAGATAGAGTGATAGAATATGAACTGATAAGAGTTCATAATTTTATATTTCTAAACAGATTTTATATACTCAACATGGAGGAAGAGAAAACACTGACGTAGTCACAAATCATTTTGGGTAGACCATTTCTAAAAATATTAAGGACCATTATCAATGTTCATTATGTTACTTTGATAATAGATTTTGGGGAAAATATTATTCACTTTAATATTTTTTATTCAAGGAAATATCTATAAGAATATTATGCTGTTTTAAAACGTTTACACATAGAGGAACCTAATAATCATGGGAAAATAGAGCCATTTGAATAAATTTTGAGTTTATAAAATAATTTATGAATTTAATATTATATGAAAAATAATGAAAGAGGATACCCTTTTTAGAAACATGAAAAATCTTGATAGAAACTCAATCATGAGGTATACTAAGGATTTATTGATGGATTTGATCTTTTTTTCTCAAATTATGAAGAAACTAATAGTTTTCCTTCTATTTAGTAACTTCAAATAGATAAGGTAAGTAAACTAAAATTAGTTCCTTTTTTAATTCATCCATCAAAGGTTGAGTTAAAATAACTTTCAATAGACCTCAAATACATGGTTTTAATAGATAGAGAAAAGTTTCTAGTTATCATTTATAAAAAAATTTCAATTGATTGGGAAATGAAAATAATCAGTCTTATAGAACATGAAAACTATAAGGTGGATTCTAGGTGACATACTTGGAATGAGTCCTAGAATATGCATGCACAAATTGTTTTATTGAAAATGATACTAAACTTATAGGGAAACCTCAAATAATATTAAAACCAACAATGATGGAGGTAGTCAAAATGGAAATTAAAAAGATTCCAGAGTTAGAAATCATCTAGCTTATAATATATTCACAATGGGTTAGTAAAATTCATGATGTGAACAAAAATTTATGTCTTATATTTTTTGAAAATGAAAAGAATTAATTAAACCCTATAATAGTTCAAAATAATTAGATATTGTGCTTATATTATAGAAAACTAAATCAAATGACATGTAAATATAATTTCTTAACACCCTTAGTTAAATAAATGTTTAGAATACTACAAGTGAAGACACACTACTATTTTGTGGATGGTATTGTAAGGTACTTTCAAGTGCCCATTTCACTCGATGATTAGAAGAAAACAACCTTTACTTGTACATATAACAGTTTTTCCTATAATAGGATGAAAAATAGATTATGAAATTATCTAATAATATTTCAAATATTTATAGTATTAATTTTAATTAAGTTGATAGAGGACAATATTAAAGTGTTTTGTTTTTATTTCACTATTTTTAGAAATTCACTTGACCTTTTCTTAACAAATTTGGATAATGTTTTAAAAACATGCATTAAAAATAATATTTTTTTTGAATTTTGAAAACTTTCATTTCATGGTAAAAAAATGATTTTTTTCTTTTTCATGTCATATCACATAATGATATTGAATTAGATAAGTTAAAAATTGAAATCATCAATATGTTACTATATCCCATTTTTGTGAAACATATAAGATCATTCTTGGAGCATCTGAGTTTCTATAAGAGGTTCATCAACAATTTTAGTAATATTTTCTTTCCACTTAAAAATTTCTTAAAAAATATTCTAAATTCATTTTTCATGAATCTTATAAAACTTTTGATGCTTTTTAGTAGTGATCAAACAATGTTTTGGTTCCCTGATGCCTTATGCATTGATCAAAAAATTATTTTCTCCAGCTATGTTACTCTTATACAATATGTGTAAATTTTCATTTTATTCATCTACATATTTTCCAAATCCTTCTACAAGATTTTCATGCTAACAAATTATTGGATGATGATAAATTAACCATTCATTTTATTCCAAAATATTGATAAATCAATAATATTCCCAATATTTTCCAAATTTATTATTATTAAAAAAATACAAATAAATTGAGTTTAAGTCCAAAACATTAGAAAAATACATTTGATTAACAAGTGTGATGAAAAAAAAGAATTAAATATTAATAAAATATAATGAATAAATTTTAAAATCAATGTGTCTACTCTTGATTATCCAGGGTAGGTGTTATATTGCATTTTTTCTTGATGTATATGTATTTTGATGGATAATGTGATGATGAGCATGGTTAGTGGGTTTTTGTGACTTAGGATTGTGTTGATAGGGATTGGGGTGTTCATGTGAGGTCAAGTAATGACTTATGTTACTATGAAGGATATGTCACAAGTGGTAAGTCATGTATGTAGCACTATCTATCAATTATATCCATACACAACCAATTATTATAATGGGTATTAGAACCATTGATGAGAATTTAGATCTGATTTGGGCCTTTTATATCCTTATGAGGTAACATGGGATGGTTTTTTACAATTATAGCAAGATTTGGAAGTCCATATTGAGTGTAGGGTTTGGTTATGTGAAGATCCTTGAATAAAGAAATACTAATTATGTAGTGAATAAATATTTTTGAGGGATATTACTAGTGAAAGGTAGTGTGTGGCCCTAGTTTTGTTTGGGAGTGACCCCATTAAGGGTAGAGTGGGATAATGGTTTTCTATTGAGGTTTTTTTATAGGGGATTGATTATAGAAAAAATGTAATATAGTGTAGGGGCCATATAAAATTGGATATGGTGATCATTGAGAGGATTGCCTTGGGATTTTTGTTATGGGAAACATATAGGTGTCTTGTATGTGATTTATCACCATTGAATAAGTTCCTTAAGATAAAATAGTTATTAATTTACCTAAATAGGGGTAGTATTTAGTATTAATGAGTGGTGACTTATTAAGACATACTTTTCACTTATCACTTATATGATTTTCAAGGTATATGTGATGCATGATGGGAAAATGATATAATCTTTTAAACCTTTATAAATAAAACTGTTATAGTTTAAGAATGATTAAATAAAATAGTTTTTCATTCATTATATGATGTTTTTAAGCCCCACCATTATTGGTGGCATGGTTTGGGATTGGGGGGAATGAGGGGAAGCTCTTGAGGTCAAGTCCCTAGGTCTGTATGCTTACAATAGTTTTCTTTCTTTTTATTATGTTCTATGGTAGTGGATTTAATTGAAATTATTATGATATTTTTTGAGTTTATTATACCATTTTATTCATGTAATGATTTATATACCATTTTTATTTTATTCACTTAAGTTGAGAATATTTTTTTTATTATTTCATACCATGTATATGTGTTTTATCATGTTATTATACATAATCTATATTAATATTAAAAATGGGTTCATAGAATGTTATTTTGGTATAAACTATGTATAGAGGTACCCAAATCCATTAATAATGATGAATATATTGTTATATTGTTATTTATGTTGGTAATAGTTATTATAGATATTTATTTTCAAATATGTTTTATATATACTAATTTATCACGATAAGTAGGTGAATGTGTTGGTATTATTATGAAATTATTTATAAGTTCCATGATTTTTTATGAATAGGTCTTTGGAGATGGTGAAAGTTGGTTGACATGTGTAAAAAATATACACATAATATATATATATATATATTATGGATAGGTATTTAGATACACTAACTTAGTATTGTATGGGAACATATGCACCGATTCTTTTTCAATCGGAATGGGATAAGAACTTATACCCTGATTCTTGTTTTCAGATTCCCATTTCCCCTGAATCCAAATGGGATGGGAACTAGATGACCTAAATGAGTATCACTTTTCCTGCATGAATATATATTTTCCTTTATTGTTTGACCAAGAGAATGTATTCCTTCTATTTGGATCCTAAGCAAGGATCGAAACAGGTGTGGTTAGTTTCCACGATGGATTTGTTAGCATGTGAGAAACCAATACCAAAGGTATACATTTTTATTAATTTTGATTTTTAATGTTTAAATGGTTATTTTATATCCTTTTATAAATAATGTATAAATGAATTATTATTGTTCTATGATTGTTTTCATATTTGTTTTCTACCACACGTCATGTTATAGCACGCATGCACACACATATATATGATAGGATTATATTAGCTAAACTATTGGTGGTGACCTACTAAGTTTTGTGATCACACCTTGAATGTGCATATTGGTGGAAAATGTGACACTCCCAAGGTCACCATTATGTATTTATTTATTTTTTATTTTTTTTATTTTTTTATTTTTTAAATTTTTAAGAGCTTGGGGGGGTTTAAAATATGAAAATGGGGAGACTGGGAAGGATTCATGGTCAGTAAATGTTTATTACTAACCATACATCCCAACTATGTAAAGTAGGGGAATTCCAAAGACATATACATGGTAACAGTATGGTTTCCCTAACTATGTATCCAAAATGTGAAATATTTTCAGGTGACACTATGGTCTTTCACATGGATGGTGCATGCTTTTCCAAAGTGTGAAGCTAAACTATGTGGTCTTAGTATGGAAAATTTAGGCTATACCCACACATAGATACTAATGGTTTAGAATAACCATTGGTATAGAGTGAAATCCAGTACCCTATACAAATGGTTTCTAAAAACCATTGGTATTGGGTAAGCTATACCAAGGACTTTAATAAATCATTGTAATAGTGTTGCATCATATGAGGCACACAACTTCACCCCCTATGATTCCTAGTTCCTCACTACTATGCATGAACAACTCTCATATATTATACTCAGTGATCTCTCATCACTCATTGGGTTTTTTATTCTATTATTCAACATAATATTGGTGAGTTAAAAATACATAATTTATTCTACCAAGAATCTTTTTAATTTTAATTAAGGTATCAAACACTGACCAAAATACTATAAGGTCATGATTTTTCCTGATTCATTGAATGATGCTTAATTTTGATTATATTTGGTATAGTATTTCATAATAAATGTGATCATAGTAGATGTATTTTAAAAAAAAAAATCTTTACTCCCTACTTATATATCAATATAAAGTTATTTTTTATATAATATATATTAGGTGGTTATGTAATTATTATTGTAGTAATTTGTTTGTTTTGTAAATTTATTAGGGGTTATGAAATTATTCCTTTAATTTTTTTTAACTTAAATATTTGACGATAAAAAGTTCTTTATAATTAATTTTAATTTCATGTGGTGAAAAATATTTGAATAATTACACTGGTAATTAATGAATGTTCATTTAATAGTTACTCACTACCTCTACCTATTCTAATAGAATGCATTAACTATTTTCTATTCCATGTCTTATACTTTGTTTGGGTCTCTACTAGTATTCATCAATCATAGAATATTCCATCTCTTATTCTTTGTTTGGCTAGCTACAAGTCTTATTTGATGAATTTAATATTAAAATTGATATTTTGGATTATCTTATTGGAAATGTTTTTCAGATATGTTATATTGGATTATGTGTTGTTGGTATTGTGAATTTTTACCTAAAACAATTGTATGCATCAAATACATGAGATTTCACATTAAGTGGGACAATGTTTTTATTCTTTAATAAATGTTTTCCATGATAAAGAAATATGTTTAATTGGATTTATGCCACACTCAGAACAAGAAAGTTATTTTAAACACAATTTATTCATAAATACATTTGTGTTTAATTGTATTTATTTCTATCCAAACTAATCCAAAATGAACTAAATCAAAGAAAAATGATTAAAACTATATAAAATCAAATGTAAAATAATTGAAATGATTTTAATTTATATTCAAAAATTTTATGGTTTCATGGAAATTTTAATTATAGTTTACTATTTTTATTTTAATAATAATATTATTTTCGTAACATAATGGATATAAGATGGATGTATGATACTGATCTGATCTCAAATGAGTTTTAAAATAAGTTTTTTTAGATTTTTTATTTAACAATTATTTAGATAGAGGTATCATACACTACCCTTGTTATAATTGTTTTCAAAGTCCATTTTTAAATTAAAAGTAAATTAAATACTATATAACAAAAGATAACTATTATGTATTGTATGAAAATGGATAAAAAAGAAAAAATAAACCACTCATTATTGAAATAAAAGAAGTGGAATAATTTTTTTAAATTTGATTGGTTTCCATTTATTCACAGTGATGAGGAATAAAGTATTCCAATTCAAGAAGATAATGTTATGAGTAATTATGTGGAAACTAATGAAAATTATGATATTAAGAGTGAAAAAAAATGATGGATGATACCAGGACTCCTCTATATTGGGAATTTTATAAAATGAAAATGATAGATTTTTTTATGTGGATATATTATGGGAAAACCATGTATGGAATTTCTAGTACTTCCATCAATTTTATTCTTACTTTTTGAAGTAATTACTTCATTATGATGCAAATATTCCCTCAAATCATTATATGGAATGGAATTTAATTGAATAGTTTGGATTTTCTAATAATAAAATTAATTCTTACTTGAAATATTATAGATTATTTAGGGATAAAATAGTAGGTCTAAATGATTGTAAATAATGTTGTATATATCAATGGAATCCAACTGATGATGAAGCACCATCTCATGTGCCATAAAAAGTCACGTGACACATTCCATTGATTCATAAGCTCCAAAATATTTTCATGTGTTATGAAATATAAAAAAAATATGTGATAAAATTATTATAAGGGAATTAAGAATAATTATGACTTGGTTTATCTTGAAGATAGATTAGCATGACATACATTTAATGCATGATATCATGATTGTGTTGTCAAGGTGTTTAATGTTAGGTTGGGTCTATCATGTGATGGTATTAATATGTTTGGTCAGATTCTTACTTCACGAAACATGTGTCTAATTTTCAATTACAATTATAACCTTACTTTATGGATATATATGAAAAAACCATTAACTTTATTGAGTATACTCATGTATAGACCTCTTGATCCTAACAAAGATATAAATGTTTACTTGAAACCTTTAACAAAATATTTTAATTATACTTGTAATGTGGGTGTTCATACATAGGATGCTTATTTGAAAAATATATTTTAGATATGTGTTTCGATTATATGGTTGATAAATAATTTTCTTTCTCTTGCAATGATGTCTGGATGGAGAATGAGGTGAACACTATCTTGTCCAATTTTTATGAAGGATACATAATTTAGAAGACATAAATATCCTTTTAGTTTTAGTTTCATTGGACATCATCAACTCTTTTCAGCGGATCATCCACACAAGTTTAATAGTTTAAAGTTTAATAGTACCATTGAGGTTGAGACTCTACCTTAACATATGTATGAAACCGATGGGCTAAAATAATTTCAAGATGTCAATTTTTCATTCATGAAATTTCATAAAAAATCTAAAAAGAGGAATAATGTTTCCATTGAATACAAATATAAGTAGAACATGAAAATTATCCACTTTTATTATCCTTATTATTCAACCAACTTGTTACATTATTTTTTAGATGAAATACACATTGAGAAAAACATATGTGAAATGTTACTTTAAATTATTCTAAATATCAAGGGTAAGATCAAAGATTATATATGATCTCTGTGTGACTCAGTGCATCGAGGAATCATAATAATACTGCATCCTGTGTGTATCAGTTATAATCAATGGAAATATCCTTGTGCTTATTATATAATGGCACATTTAATGAAAAATATATTTTTTGAAGTAATAGATACCATCAAGGTTCTTTATCACTATTCAAGAATAATATCAAAATGGTTTAACAGAAGAGAGTTGAAACTAAAATATCTAAAAACTCACAACTACCACATCATTCTATATGAATTTATTCCAATAGAAATCCTTATTTTACTTTCCAATAATATAAGGTTGATAGTGATTTAGTTGTGATATTTTTTGTAATGATCTATGTTCTAAAAGGTTTTCCAAGTCTTTATTGAAATAATTCAAGAAGATATGTAGTTAATTTTGTGTGAGTTGTAGAAATTATTTCCTCTATCATTTTTCACTTACATGATACACCTAATTTTCCATCTTCTGAATGAAATAATTCATTGGTTATCTATTGTTTTTTTAATGGTCCAACCAAAATAAATATATTCCCAACGATGTTTTATGTCCAGATCAAGAATCATTCAAAAGGTTCCATTTTGAAAGGTTACTTGGGTCAATAATTTATGAATTTTTATTCAATGTATTTGGATGATGTGTTCACAATAAGTAAAAAAATAATTAGAAATAAAGAAGAGTAGAATGAGAAAATTGAACCTTATTTTCCATCACTTCACCTAGGGGAAATCCTAGATCATATATATTTTCCACATTGAGCCTGGAATATTGGTAGATGACACATCACACAATCTTGTTTAATTATGATTTTTTTGATGAATACATCAAGTATGTAATTTTAAAATATAGATTTTATCACATAAAAAGTTGTTTAATATATATCTTAAACTATTATTATATTTTTATTTAGGGAACATAAGAAAATAATATGTAAAATTCATCCTTTGTTACCTTTGAGAAGGATATATTCTTTTCATAGAAAATTGTTTATTGTTTAGTTAAAATAAAAAGTATGAGCACTAGTTTAATAAAATAAAAAAATTAATATTCCTTTATATTATAGGTATCAATTTTTTATATTGAATTTGTATTTGAATAAATAAGAGTGCCAAATTTTGGTCTAGATTCCTTGCTTTGTGAATTTAAATCATTGATCATAAATGGGTAAAAGCTTATTATAACTGGTTGATAAGTGTACAAGATAACAAAAAATAATGGTTTGATGTTAACTATAATTAATTTTTGTTTTTCTAGTGCATCAGATACCAAGCCTTGATATGAAAATGTGTCTTATTATGGAATTTTTGAGAAAATACTAACATTAGATTATTACTCCCATTATTGATTATATATGATGAAATGAAAGTGGTTTGATTCAATTACATGAGATAAAACATTTTTTAATGCTCATGGATTTAGAGTTATTGGAACGATTCACTTCCTAGCTACTGATGAGCCATATATTTTGACATCAATGGATAAACAGGTATTTTATGTGAAGGATCGACTGATTCCCAAATTTTGTGTCATTAATTAAGTAATCAAAAGGTATATTTTTAATGATAGTGGGGATGATGTTTCCACTCACTCTACCCCAATTGGTCTTGATTAATATATTGCATATGATAACTCAAATAGTCCAATTCTACAAGTTGATAAAAGCAACCATATGTGTTATCGGTTTATTCAGTTTAGCTCAACTATGATATTTCAAGTCAGTTCTACTAAAATTGATTTAATTTAGAAGATTAATTTTGGTCTAGTTTCTTTTGTTTAGGTTTAATTTAATTATATTTATTTCACTTTAATAAAAAAAGTTCCATCTACACTTATGTAGAAGGTATACTCCCTTCAACGCTATACACCAACGCTGCACAATTGCATCACTTAATTGGGGCTTCCTTACACCACAATTTAAAATATATAATTAGAAATGAAATTTAAATTTTTAAAATAGATATATAAACATAAAAATAATCAATCTGTCATTACGTTTTGACACTTCCAATACCACCATTAGGACATGCCATATATGGGTGATCCCAAGATCACGCCAAAAACCGTTTCTAAGAACAATATCACACAAGGGATCCTCAAAATAATTAAAAACACCATTCTAAACTAAAATTCCATATTTTAAATAATGAGTTAGATTTAAATGAATATTAAAACTGGATCATTTTGTAGTCCAAAATTATAACATCATCTTACATAATAAATCCAAGTTAGACAAATATAAACTTGAATAAATTTTCATAAAATATATTTAAATAGATTTAAGCTTTACTCTAACATATTTAAATATATTTTCACTTATTTAAAACAGTGTTAAACATATTTAAACGAATTAAACTTTATATAGTTTCATTAACTAGATTTAAAATAGATTAAAACTATTTTTTAATTTACTTGTAAATTATAAAATCAGTTTACATGTAAAATGAGTTCAAAATTTACACGTAATCCATTTTTAGTTGACATGTAGAATATTTTTAGTTTACATGTAAACTATTAAATTATTTTACATGTACAATTTAAAATCATTATTCATGTACACTGTAAACACAGTTTATTTTCCTTGATTATGTTATGTCATCTTTTATACCTTAATTTAGTTTCTAATTTTTATGATTTTATTATAATATGTCACATCTTTTTAATTTTTTGGATTTCTAATTAGAATTATTTAATTGTTACATGTGAACTTTTATACCTTATATGGATTTCTTGTTATTTTTTTAAATATAAATGAAAAATATACATTATATTCATATGCTAAATATGAAACATATTAAAGAAATAAATAAAATATTCCTTGAAAATGATCGACGTATGTGAGAGATGGGACATCCACCACTGATTCCCTTAGAGAGTATAATAATTATAGTACATCTCAATTAAAATAATTTAAATTTTATTTTATTATTATTTTTAAAATTTATTTCAGGGACACTCATCCTTGCCAGAGTAGCTCTAATCATACTATTGTTGTCGGTGACAAGCATGAACAATCAAGTAGGTGTGTTATAAGAGGTACTCATTGTAGACATATTTATTGTTCACAACCTTACCGGATGTCACATATCCCATTTATCATAGTTTATCCTCTTACCACTCAACTTGAGGAACCTATGATATTCCCACCTATGCCTTTATCATCATAATTTTAGAGAGTCTCCACTTCTCATATACATTTTCTATATCTAATAACAACTCATCATGCCTTCTATCATTATCTAGGAACTTATATGTATGATATTTTTCCCACTCCTAACCATCTATAATTTTATGATTGTACTTCTGTAACTTCTTCTCCATATATTTTTGATCACCCAAAACATACATTAGAGCGTCATCATACTTCACAGGCTTCTGATCCACTACATCCCATTGATCCATTAGATCATAATGACCAAATTGGCTCAGGTAAATTTTTTTAAATGCATTACATTTTTTTATTAATAATTATATTTTAGTTTTAATGTGAATTGGATCTATTTTTATCTTTTTTTATTTTTAGTAGGATCTTGTAATTTTTGATGAGGGTGTACTCGTATGTGTGAAGTGTGGAACCATCATACACAAATCATGGTTGATTAAAATGAATATAACTAATTGATTGGTAAAAAATAGTGGACAATATAGAGGTTTTATAGTGACATTAGCCAAGTATAATTACATAATTCTTATTAAACCAAAGTCATTATGACATATTGATAATCAAATAAAGGATAACACATGGGATGAGATATGGGAAATAAATATTTTTAAATTTAAATCTATATCAATTTTTATTTATATGAATTAATATATTTCTATCAACTTCATTTTAACTTTTTAGGTACTCAAGATATAAAGGTAGCATAATTTATAGAATTAGGGGAACTATGGTGATCATATAAGAATCATCTATATGTTGTTTATAATAGTACACTCAACATCGAGTTAGATAGAATACCAAATGTCAATGATTTTCTAGTTACCCAATACCAGGAAATGACCGCGTATTGGAAGAGTAATGAGTTTAAGGTATTATTAAAATTAAATGATATTTTATTGAAAATTAAATGATTATGATTTTTATTAATACTTTATTTTTTATTATTGAATTTTATTTTTCAGAAATAATCAGAAAGAAATAAAAAACAAGTGTGATATTAAGTACATGTACACTTTGTGAAAAACTACTATGACGAAGCATGAGATAAACCATATATATTTATATATATATATTAGTTTAATTTTGTAATTATCAATCATAAAATTAAATGACATGATTAAAATAAAGGTCAATTGAATTCAATTAATCTGAAAATAATCCAACCAAAAAAATGATATGAATCAATTATTTCAAGGAAGACTAACCCATCCATAATCAAAATGATATGACCCATACCGAATCAAAATAAAATGACATGAAATTATCAAAATAGATATGAGTTTATTATAATACCAGATTCAATATCCCATGTTTTGATGATTAAAATGATGAGTTTATTATCACATATTCCCTTACAACACTATTATGTCACAATATAATACCTTAAAACCAATCCAACCCAGCAACCTCAATACCCAAAATAACAATTCTCATCCTGAGACTATCGAATAACATCCCCATAAACTATTCAAGATCAAATACACATGGTTAAACCCTAAATATACATAATTCATTCCATATGACCATCAAACTAGTCATTAATAAAAGAAGCTACTTCCCATTTCCATTTATACCCCAAACATTAAAAAAATGGGGATAAATTCTAAAATAACCACCCAGAACAAAATAATCCTACCTAATCCCATACAAAGAAACTATATATAATGGTTTTATTATAATAAAACCATTCCCAATTCCATCTCACACATATGAACCATAATCAACACTATCCTCCCTCTTAACATAAAATTCCAAAATTTCATCTTCATTCCAAATGAAAACTAACAACTCAATCACTCATAAAATCATTAAAATACACTAAAATCAATAAGAAATGATTATATGACTAAACAAATGATCATACTATTAAATATTCCTTTGTAACACTATTATTGTTTGATGAAAGACTTTAGATTCAATCAAACCTAACAAGATCAATATCAAAAAACCATAATTCTCATCCCGAGACTACCAAATGACATCCCCATCATCTATTCAAGATAAAATACTCATTTTTCAACCCTAAAATACCATAATTCAATCCATATGATGATCAAAATAGTTATCTTTCAAACAAGACACTTCCCATTTCCGTTTATACCCCAAAAATTTATATAAGGGATAAAATATAAAATAACCACCCAAAAAGAACACTTATATATAATTCCATCCAAAGAAACCATATATAATGGTTTGATCCTAAATAAGCCATTACCAAATACATTTCATGAAAATGTCCCAAATTCAAGATTATCCTTCCACTTAACATGAAATTCCAAGATTTTATCTTCATACCAATCACAACCTTACAACTTAATCACTCATCAAATAAAGAAAAAAATATTTAATAAATAGGATATGTTTTGATGACTAAAATCATTACTATATTATCAAAATTTCATTTATAACACTATTAGTATATAATTAAAGACTTTAGAAACAATCAAACCTAGAAACCTCAACACCTAAATCCTCAATTCTTATCCCTAGTCTACCGAATACCATACCCATCATCTATTCCATATAAAATACACATGTTTCAACCCTAAATTACCGTATTTAAATCCATATGACCATAAAACTATTCATACATAAAATAAACAACTTCCTCTTTCGGTTTATACACCAAAAATACACAAAAGATGATAAAATATAAAACAAACACCCAACCAAATATAATCCATCTTAATTCCATCCAAGGACACCATATATAATGGTTTAATCCTAAATAAACCATTCCTAAATCCATATTACACATAAAAAATAAAATCAACACTATGCTTAAACTTAATATAAAATTCAAAAAATTTATCTTTATACCAAATTCAACCAAGAAATCCAATCACTCGTCAAATCAAGACATGAAAATACAATCAAAACTAAAATAAAACATAGAAACACAAAATAAATCAATTCAAAACCTCCCAATGGAGAACCATAACAAAAATTATTCCAACCACATTAACATCAACATATCATATAATATATATAAATTAATCCAAACTAATTTTTAAAATATAAATATTGTGAAAACCTTTTTTAAATTGAAATCATGGGTTTTAAGTCACCCAATCATTTAAAATTCCAAATTTTATAAATGAACCCATTTAAAGTTTAAAAATAATATGATATAGACTATACAAAAAACATTTGATTCATTCCCTATAGGTCGAAGAAAAACTATCATGAAACCATTTTTAAAAATATGTGATTTTATTATATTTAACACAATTTGATACAAATCAAAAATCTAAACACACCTATAAAAATGATTTTAACTTATATATATAACATCAAGCAAACAATCAACTAATTTTAACATCATTCATGTTATCAACTAAAACAATTACCAAAATTTTGAATCATTCTTTGAAAATAGTTCTTGTTATTTAAGAATAATAACTTTGTTAAGAATTAAACTATCCATCCACACCTTACTCATATTAAATTAAAATAGAAACTCATTTTGAAAATATTCTAACCCAAAACCAAATTTTTTTCATCACCCAATTCCAAAAATGTTAAACTATTGATATGTTTTTTTTCAAAATTAAATTAAATCATCAATGAAATGTTATTGAATAATGTTTTCTTGCATACCATTTCATTTATAGTGTGTGGCATTGAACATAAAAGGAAATGTTCCTCAAGAAAATTTGATTTACTTGTTTATAAAGAAGAAATATGGGAGTGTTTTAAATAAACATACACAAGAAAAGATTGTAAGTTTCATTTCACCTCTTTCAAATTATAATATCTATTTTGTAAACAAATACCTCATTTTGTTTGTAAAAAACGTGATTTAGATGCCCTTGATAAGCAAGGGGATGTCATATTTGGTCTACAAAAACATTTGTGATGGATATTAATTTATGAAAATCATGGGATAGTTCATTGTTAACCCAAGAAGAGTATCATACCCACTAGGTATTTGACCAATTCAGGTGCCTCTAGTAGCTATGGTAGCACTGTGTTGTAAAAGGCTGATGCAAAGGTGACAAAGTCCCATATAGTGTAAGTAGAGGCCAAAGAGTATCCATGTAAGAAAATAAATTAATTAAAAAGTCCAATAAGTAGTTTTTTAAATTTATAAAATCTTTATTTCCATCACTTCAACCAGGTACTAATGTGGTTTTTAATACATACATGTCAATGATACGATCCTTACATGATGCACCTGGTGATGGAGATGACAATTCTTGTGGTGGGTAGAGCGACATATTTATTAGTGGTGATAGCAATGAATATGTAAGAGGAAATGATTATAGTGAGGATAATCATGATGATGGTTATGAAAATGATGGATATGAAGTTAGTATTGATCATGAGGGATATGTTGATGCCCTACATTTTAAACAAGATATTTATAAAAAAATGCGTGAATAGAGTTTGATGATAGAATATCATCGTATATGTGATTTTATTTATTTTTTTAAATTATTAAGTCATTAAATGTGTATTAATGTTGATATGCAAGGTAGTTTGAATTTTTTTACACTAGTAGCCTATACTAATAATTTTCTAACTATTAATATAGACTTTATACTAATGATTTACATAAACTATTGGTAACCTCAAATCTACACCCCCAATACCAATGGTTTCCAAAGAACCAATGGTATATAGGTATACCAGTGGCCCACTTTACACCATTTCTAGGAACCATTGGTATATCCTATACTAGTGGTCCCTGTTCCCATTTCAATGGTTTAAAACTATCAGTATAGATGTATTTTCTAGTAGTGTCTTCCTAGAAGACAAAAATACGAATATCTCTTTTTTCAATTACTAATTTTATCTCTTATATTCACCCCAATTTTTCTTAAAGTCTCCAAAAATATCTCTACTAGATGATGTGTCCCTCCTACCTTAGACTTATATGGTGATTCTTTATTAAACCAAGTGATTTTATCAAGGTAAACTTATCCTTCTATATTTTTCATTATTATCTTCCTTGTTTATCTTCTTCTTCCATATTATTCATTCCTTATTATCCTAGTTTGCTGTAGTGTATGCTTCTATATCTAGTCTGGGTTTTAATATTGAATTTATTAGACACATGGTTTATGAGGTATATTATAAACCTAGTCTCTTAGTATTTGAAGAAGGAAATAAGTTTTTCGGTGGATTTAGTTAGGGGTTTTTCCATAACTTATTTTATTATGGAATACCCTCGGTACTTGGATATTCAAAGTAATATAATTGATATTATGGAACCTATTTAATTTTATTTTAATTTACTTATAATTAATCTTAACGTTCCTTGTATTTTTGTTTGAAAATGTTTGGGTTTTCTAAAACATATATGTGGTATATTGTAAAATATTTTTTTCAAGCATAATTGATGGTTAATGAAATACCTCTTATATTTTTTTGGTTTAAATGTATTTTTAAATGATATTTTAGAAAGAGTGCCATTATTTAAAAGGGTGTTTCCATATAAATTTATTTTTTTACAATTTTTAAGAGCATGTTTAAAAATATTTTTATTTGATAAAGTTTCATTGATTATCTTCTTATATATACACCATATCAGGATTAATAATTATTTATATTATTATTGTTATGGTTGTGCTATGATAAATAATTTTTGATGAGGTATACATGGGTTACTTGGTTATTATCATGGGTAATTTAGATGACTATTACACTTCTTTAGATTATGCACTGGCTAGTGCCACAGTCATGAATTCTCACTTACTAAGGGTTATTACTTGACAAGGATATGGGTAAGATGGAGTTTGGTCTATCGAGTTCACCATAGGCCTATAGGTGTTTCACTTGTGAGGTCCTAAGTTACCCATTTATTTTACCTATGGTTAGATACCCATGTGGTTCCATGTTTGAGTCATGTTATTATTCTATGATTTATTCTTTTATTTGGATTATTCGATTATGATTACCTTATGTGTTCTCATAAATTATTTCTATGTACTGTGATCTTATTCATTGATAAATTCAGTATTTTTTACAAAAACAAGAGTGACATGATTTATCTTCCATCTTACATCAAATAGAAAGATATTTTCTAATTTTATTTCAAAAAAAGTGTTAATAGATTTCATTGTGAAAGGAGTTATGTGGATTCATGGTGGAATCTTAATGGGATTAGACACGCACCCTACATAAACCCAATGGGTGTATATATACCTTATTCTATCTAATGTAGTTAAAGGTATAGGTGTCCCTTATTCTGGAAGCATGCTATAGAATATTTCTTTATTTCCATGGAGGAATTTTGACTGGATGGTGCATGTGAATCACAGAGGACAGTTCATGTGGTCTCCTTGAGAAATTTTGGTATTATGGTATGTACATATATAGGATACCTTATACTCTTCCTCTTTTATAATCTTTGTGCATTGTATATAATATCTAAAAAACCTTATGTTATGGTTATAAATTTGTTCTTGGGTGTTTTTCTTGGTTTCATCCTTCCTTATTCAGCATTTGGGATAATACTATTTTATAAACTATTTATCTATTTTTCTTGGATATCCAATGTATTGATACCTAATTACAAAGTCTTGATTGGGGTATATTTTTAATATATAATATTTTTAGATAATGAAACCAATACTAATTGATATATTTGATACTTGTGGTGCTTTTATTTATCTCATAGTAATCGGGAATGCACTTCAGGCCCTGTGGTGGTCTGATTGGGGTGATGTGGAAGATCAATATCATATGATTCATTACAAAATGGTATTTGACCCCTCTTGTAATTTAAGATAGTAATGTTAGATTAAAGATCAGGCCATCATAGCTCAAGAATTAAGTGTTAAGGAGCATCTTACCAACTCTTATTCACGCTAAACCATGAGTTACTATGGGTGATCAAGAATTGTATCTTGAATTTAGACTCAATTATTTCTTTGTTTTGAGTTGTTTTGATATGTTTTACTGTTAGAGATCCAATGAGAAATTTTGGGAATTTCCACGTTTTAGGGTGAAAGTGAGAAGAAATACAGGGGTGTATGATTAAGGTAAATGGTCTGAAAAACCAAGAAAAAATTGTACAACACATTTTGGAAACCTTCATGTAGCACTCTCATGGTTATTTCATGGTTTTCTAAACATTGTGGACAAATTGTGTATAATTGAAAATTTTGAAATTTTGTAGTTTTAACCCCTTTATTCTACATGAGTTTCATTAATGATTATGGTCACATTATTATGAATAATTAAGTGGGTTTTTATGATTTATAAACATTACTTTAGGTTGATTAATGTGTTTGATAGGTTGTTTCATGTTTCATAAACCATGCCTCTTAGAAATTATTTTGTTCATCGAAGGGAGGGAGCAACAAAAAATCCCCATAAAACAATACTCCTACAAATCTGACTCTTGTAGAATTGGTTTTTCCAACCATTCAATCTCTATGTCAAGAAGGACAATGAGAAAAAGATCAAGCTGGGGGTCATCCTACAGACTTTACTAATTAGAAATTTCATTATTTCTATGGAAACCAGGGGTCTTAGGAACGTAAAAAATAGACGTAGATAATCAAGAATAGATTTGGTTTTCTTTAGAAACCTAAGACCTCTATGGTTAAGTTTTCCACCTATATAATAGAATGAACAAACTATAAGTGGTGTAAGTTAGTTATGTAAGAAAAACTATATGAGTATCTCACTTAGGCTAGTAGTTTTATTATAAGACCTTAAATATGGCTAAGTAAATAGAGATTGTGACTCTATAGCTAGGGAATAATTATATTATAGAATATACTACCCAGTTTTTGATTTTGGTATAATTTTTTTCCTAGTCTAGTTTTGAATGGTTATCTCATGTATTAGATATTGTATTTGGTATTGAAACCAAAGACCAAATAAAAAATTCAAATTTTTATACTAGATTATGCTGAAGTAGTTAATAAGGCATGAATGGACAAGACTTGTATGACTGTACAAAATGTTCTAGGTGGTGTTTCCATTATAATAATGGGAATACAGAGATCCTTATCTGATCAGAATAGGAAGTGTGATGAATCTTATAGGGTTAGTAGTAGGAGTGTTCAATTCCCTTTATTATAGCTTATCACGGATGGAAAAATGATTTGACAAAGTGGGTGATTCAATTTATGAAGAATATGCTCCATACTTATGTTCTTCACTTTATTGGATTGTGGGAGAAACATATTTCATTGATTAAGTAATATTATAATAAAAATTATCAATAATTGATAAATATGTCTCTCTTTTAAGATCTTTCTGAATGTCGGTGTCGATACCTTCTTTGTTGGGTAGACCTAAGTGATCATTCTATTTTAGGATCAAGAATTATTTAGGTGATAAAGATTAAATATTAGTTGACTCAGAAAAGGTTTTATATTGATTAGATCCCCTAAAAATAATATGTTGACCATAGATTTATCCCTTTTAATTTGCAGTTGGGGATCAACTATTTCTCATAATTTATCCTTGGTTGGGACATCAAAGACCAGATAAGCAATGTAAGATCATGTTGTGGTATGTTTATCAATTTGAGATTGTGAAATACTTTAGGAAAGTGAAGATTGATTAGATTTATCCCACTATTTTATGTCTATTTATGTTTTTTTTCATATGTCTCAGTCGAAGAAATATTATCTAAGCATGTCTCATATAGTTGACTAGAAATACTTCAATTTGGAACTCAACACCACTATGATTAAGTATCGTATTTATATCATTGATTATCAGAATAAGGTGTTGCAAGGTAAATCTATGTATTTTTTATTTTTTATGATATAGAATCATGTTAAATATAGCTATGAAACAAGGGATAATGTAGATATGGTGATAGATTAATGGACTTATTTATTTTCTAATCATGAACATTGAGAAATTTCTCATGAAAAAATGTGACATATTGAGGAGAATTGTGAGACCCCCACTATCATTAGTGTGCATTATTTTATTTTTATTTTTTTATTTTAATTTTGGATGTTTCTGGAGTTTTAGGTTCAAAAATATGAAAATAGTGATATAGTTTAGGACGTACAGTTAATACAAAGTTAATACTAACCATGAATCCTAACCGTATGAAGGAGAAGTATAATTATGAAGGAATATGCATGGTTGATGAATGGTTTCCCCAAACATTTATCCAATCTATGTAAGATTTATACGAGACTATATTTTATTTCATGTAGTTAGTGTAGGGGTGTGGTCAAACCATGCGGTCTACCCAAAAAACAAAAATATGAATTTACCTTTTCCCATTACTCATTTTATCTCCTCTCTTCTCCCTCATTTCACTCTAAATATTGATAAATCTATCTCCTAACTGGTTCCTCCTTCCTCCATTAGTTATCCATGGTGGTTCTATATCAATTTAAGTGATTTAATTAATTGAAAATTCTCTTTCTTCTTTATATACCCTTCCTTTTCCTTCTTTCTATTATCCTTTCATTTCCTTTATTCCTTATTTACCTAGTTGGATATGGCGGATTCTTCCATAGATAGGGTAATATTTAATCTTGAATTTAATGGTAGTAGGTTATTTGAGGGATCCATTTACCCAAATATTTTTGTATATGAAAAAAAGATTTCAATGGATTTAGGTTGGTGTTTCTCCATAAATTCATTACCTATAGAATACCCTTTATATTTTCATTTTCAAAGTAATATTATTGATATTATATAACCCATTTCATTTACTTAAAACTAATTTATAATTATTTTTCATGCTCCTTAGATTTTCATTTAAAAAATTGGGGTTATTAATAACATATACGTGGTATATTCTAAAATCTTGTTTCGGAGTATAAAATATGTTTGATGAAATGTATCATATTAATTTTATAGTTCAAATGGATTTTTAAATGAAATTTTCGAAGATAATGATTTTTAGAAAATGGGTTTCCATAGAATTATATTATTTTACTCTTTTTAAGATTTTGTTTTAAAATATGTTTATTCAATAAAGATTTGTTGATACTCTTGTTTTATACACATCATGTTGGAATTATTAATTATTGAAATTGGTATTGTGATTATTTTTCTATGAGAGATGATTTTGGAAGAGGTACACATGGGAGCCTTGGGTATTTTTATAGGTAATTGGTATGAGTTCTACAATATCTTAGATTATTCACTAGTTATTTCCCTAGAAAAAAATTTCCAATCAATGGGGGTTGTCATCCGACAAAGCCATTGCTATGTTAGTGTCTAGTCGGTTAGGTTCATTGTAGATCAATAGGTGATCTACTAACTAGGTCCCAGATTACCCCTTTATTTGACATAATTTTAGACCCCTATATTGTTTAATGTTTGATGTATTTTTTATTCAATGATTTATTATATAATTTATATTATCTGATTATTCTTTCCTTATATGTTCTCTTAAATTACTTCCTTATGATATTATCTCATTCCCTTATAAACGAATTATTTTTAAAAAAAACATGATTTATTTTCCTACTTACACAAAGAAAAAAGGTATCTTCTAATTTTTTTTCAAATAAGCGTTAATGGTTTTAATTGTGAAAGGAGTTATATAGATTCATAGTGGCATCCTACTGGGATTTTACTTATATCTTACATACAACCTCTATATGTATGTATACCTTATTATATCTGATGAAAGTAAATTTAGGGGTGCATCTTATTTTGGTAGCATACCATAGGAGCATTCTTTGTTTCAATAGTGGTATATTGACTAAATAGAGACCATGGATCATAGATGATTATTTGTTTGGTCCCTTTTAAATATTTCTATATTATGGAATGTACATGTATTGAAATCCACATGCTCTTCCTATTTTTGAACTCTGTTTATTGCATATAATATGTGACTAACCTTATGTTATGTTTATAAAGTTTTGTTTGCGTGTTTATCTTGGTTTTATTCTTCCTTATGGAATTTTTTTACTGATACTATGTTGTAAACTTTTTATTTATTTATCTTGGATATCCAATGAAAGTATACCTGTAACACCTCAAGCTTCCATGATACGCTTCCCTTTCAATAATACAGTAGCGTGTGTTGTACGCAACTTCGAGTTCTAACACACACACCACAACCAATCAAAATAGCCGTTATGAATAGTAATACCGAATTTCTGAAATTTTATAAACTTTATCTTTCAAAATGGACTTAATTTTTGGATTCATAATATCAAAATTATCCTAGGGTGAAATTTTGGTATTTTTCTGAAAACTTTCAATTTTTGATGAATAGTGAAAAAACCCTGAGTTATAGTTTAAAACCGAATTTTTATTTAAATAATTATTTATTTTATTTAAATTTAATTAAGGTGAAAATAGATACATAATACCTATATAAGTGCAATGTAATTCATTGGAGTTAGTTTAGAATAATTTTAGATATATAAAAATTTTATTAAACTTTTCACTATCTTTTACCCACCTCCTAGGAGAATTTGGAAATTCACATAAAACTTTATTTTACCGCTTCTGTGAGTGGAATTTTGAATGTCCGAGAGACACGGTTAATATCAAGGAGTAAAATGTGGTTCAATGAGATTAAAATAATTTTTGGTGAATAGTAACTTTTTACTTTTATTTACCACGGTTAAAAGTAAATAGGGTAATTAACTGTACAAATGATATTAATATTACCCTAACACATGTCCTAATTCTATTGGACAAGTGTATAACGACCAAAAACAACCTTAGGAATAAAATATTATCATTTAGGTCCACTTGGATTAGATTAGGATATTTATTATTATTTAATTCAAAGAAGAGTTAAAAGAGTTAAAATCAATGTTTATTTACTAAAACATTTTTAATATAGGGTTATACATAAGATAAATTCTATTGTAAATATTAATTATAAATATAAAAATATTTCCTACATAATGGTATTTTATTTATAATTTTTAGACATTAAATAATTTATTTTATTTATGACGCAATGGTGATGCAGTAATTACCTAATTAATGAAATATTAAAATAATTTATACTATAAATATCAAAATAAATGTAATTTGAGACTTTTTATGAATTCAAAAAAATTATAGGTTAATATGACATATTATGATTGATTATATAAATTTTTTTCGAAGTAATAATGATGTTATAAATTTATCAAAAACAAAATACCCAATAGTGTCAAAATTGACATAAAAGAGTTTTAAAAAAACATATTATGTTATTAATTTATATTCAATTCATAAAAATATAAGGTTTGGCCAAGAGACTTATATCATGATAGTTGTATCATTAATTGATCAGTCGGGGGTCTCTTGGAGTTATATAGTAAGTTTATTAACTATATAATATAATTATACAAAGTGACATGGTAAGTGTCAAACTAATTAACTAAGAGTCAAAACTAAAAGTTAAGGTTAATATAATGACCCAAACCTGACTAAATTATATTGTTTGAGTGGTTTTCGATACATAACCACCTTAAAATTTAAATAATCCACTTTGGAGCCATTATAATCCGAATATTAATTTATTATAAAATAATATTTCTAGCTTTTCCAAAGGTGCCCCTCACCCCTCTTATAAAAGGGCACTCCCCCTTCTCACTAATTCACACATTAAAAGCCTTTTGGATCGGACAAACCCTTCACAAATACTCTCTAAACTCCTCTCACTTCAACCTAGAGTCCTTATTTTGATCAGAAATCCAACCTAAGGAGCCCTTTTGATCAAATCAAAAGGAAGAACCCTAAGAAGAGGTAATGTTTTCACCACCCTCTTTCAAGTTCCTTTCTTCTTCAACTTCTTCTATCTTTGTTATTACCATTCTAAAATAATAACTCCAGTATCTTATATATACTGTTATGTTATTATAAATATGGTACAACCATATTCAGTATTCTATCTATCCATTGAATGACATGTCACCATACGTGTGTACGTACGACTTACCGTCTCCAAGTCGTGGTGTAATTGTTATTCAATAAATTATTATTTGGATGGGTATAATAATGATATGTAATTCATGTAAATAATAAATATAACATGATAATGATTCTTTATATATGATATACCATCCAAATATATATTATTTTAATATCAATATAATGATATTGTCTCTCGTGCGTACGTAGGGACTACCGTCTCCACGAACGCGATGAGATTCATTCTCCATCGTATCCATTCAAGTATAATTATCATTTGATGATTTAAAAATAATATTTAAGGACTTGATATTATTCTGGATATTAATAAGATACAACCTATCCATAACAAACATGTCTTATGTAACAAAACATATACGAGTAAGTTAACACCCGAAACGATGATAATACTAAGATATTATTAACAAAGCAATGTTAAAAGATCATATATGATATCATATTAATGTATATGATTCTTGTATAATTTAATAACAATTATCTCACCATTATACAGGAGTTTAACCTACCCCCAACCAAGGAAAAGTACAAGGTAAGGGTTTATTTCACAATCTCTTCATTATCCGAGGTTGTTTATACGTAATTATCTACTGGGACCTCTTTATCATCCACATCCATGTTTCTTAAAAATGTATTACAAATAATTATTACTATTTTAAAGACTATGAGATAAAGTAATTTATAACCTTTTTTACTTTTTATAAGAAGTCTATTTGGGAATCTTTCTGTCATTTTCCAAACAAGGTCCTTTTTAACCTTTTCGACAGAATTAAGGTAAGAGTGTTTTTTTAACTTATACGGCGGGTGCAGCTATTTTTCACCGTTATAAAATCATCAAAGCTTCCTTTACAAGATTATAAGAATAATTTCAAAGAAAATTTTTTATTTTATAAATACATGACTCTTAAATGATTTCAAAATAGAAAGAGATATTTCTCTAAAAAGAGTTTTGATTTCATCTATGTCAACATCCTTTGATGGATTTTATGTTTATTTGGAGTTGATTTATTATGATACAAAAATTCCATATTGTATTGATGGTTTTGTGATATGTTTGAATGTGGATGTGTTATTTTTATACCATTAATGGTTTAATAAGAAAGTATTGTTATTTATTATGCTAGTTTTAATACGAATGTTTATGTTTAAACCTGTTCATATGAGGAATTCATTGGACTAAATAAGTGACGGGTGGAGCCCGTTATAGATCCTCGATGAATCGGTAGGTCTCACGAGACATACTAGTGTCTTGGCACAAGGCCTTGACAAAATCTTATTTGTAGTCTTGGAACGAGGCCTTGGCTATGTGGTTATGATAGTCTGGCATTATGCATTCCATCATTATGAAAGTGGTTATTGATATTGCATGTGATTATTCGACTAGTAGAATATCCATGTGAATAAGTATATGGAATTATTTAATTTTATTTCTTCCATATTATGCTGAAGTTCAAGTTTTAATAGGATTTTGTTTTAGTTATACATTTCCTTAAATTTTTATGCTTATTTATGAAAGTTTCCGCTATATTGTTATCCTTACTGGGCATTTGAGCTCACCGATTTCTATGTTTTATTTTTCCCAGGATGTGAAGAAGTATTTTATGAATGACCTATAGGGATAGTATGGGGGGATAAGAGTGTGGACTATGGATACTATACTGTTGTAGTTTTCATTTTATAATGTAATGTAAACTTTATGAATGTATCTAGTTATTCCAAGGATACTAAACTAATCGGTCTTTCGAGACTTGATATTTCTTGTGATCATGACAATGTTATGTAATAATGCACCGACTCTGGGTAACTGGGGTTGGGGTGTTACAATACCTCATATCTAACATCCAATTAGAGACCATTTTCTTATTTACTAGGTTTAAAAGGTGAAAACTTGACTAATTGATATTTTTGATAACCTCATCACCTATTGTTAGTACGTGGTGATCTAGAACGTGATTTGAACCTTATGGATGGATTAATAGGGTGTCGTGGTAGGTTAGATTTGGCTAGCCTATTAAGACATGCATACTCTATATCTTGTATGCGAAATAGTATAATTGGGGAGCTGGATTATCTTGATGAAGATCAAAATATAAGACTAATGTGTAGTTAATGTCTCTTATAGTAACATAAATTCTTGTTTTATTAATTTATTTATATGTATTACATATGATTATATTTTTTGTAGATTTTTATGATGAATGAATGTATATAATTTTCGGCCCATTATGTTATTTCATTATTGTCATCAAAATATCATGGTATTAATTTTTCTATAATACCATATTTTATTTTTATTTTTTATTTGTATTAAGAATATATATTATTTATCTATTATTGTATGTCATGATAAAATGGTATTGTATTCTTACATACTATTACTAGTCTATCACTGCTACTTTTCTTTCTTTGGAATATGTGGAGTCATTCCTAAGGTATATGACCACCCAAATCTGGGTGTATGGTTGGTTATGGGTTAGGGATGTTGCATTAAATCAATACGGTATGGAGGAATTTCATATTTGAAAAAAATAATTAATAAGTACATACTATAAAATAATCAAAGGATATAAAATCATCACAACCCCTTGACGAATCAACAAGATTCTATAAGTAATATAAATAATTAACTAGGTTAACTCTCATCATAATCATCTGTGAGATTAATTGATACACTATCAAGTAACATAGTGAAGAACAAAATAAAATAGTCTAGGGTAGTGATGCTCAATATTGGAAAGGTTGTGGGGGGATTTTTCATAAGATCAAAGAAATTCTGGACCAAATGAAGGAAGAAAAAAGAAAAGAAAAGTTATAAACTATAAGAGAAAGGTTTCAAGGAAGCTAAGATGGAAACTAAAATATATTAAAAATAAAATAAAAAAATTAATAATAAAATCATGGTATAACTATAAAATACCATATTCCATTACCAAAAAGGATAAGTCGCAGAATAATTGAAACACAGTGGAAAAAT
The DNA here is from genome assembly GCA_963277665.1 of Viscum album. Classification (NCBI taxonomy): domain Eukaryota; kingdom Viridiplantae; phylum Streptophyta; class Magnoliopsida; order Santalales; family Viscaceae; genus Viscum; species Viscum album. The sequence continues at coordinate 593,219,678 of OY728134.1, read as the reverse complement.
TCCTGGGAAATCTTGTAAAAACTCCCCATCAATGTAAGTTTAACTGAATCTACCACAAATTTCAGCATATGAAAACTTTTAAAAATGGTTCTTGAACAAAAAAAATAAGTTAGAAGACATGGAAGTAATATACCTTAATTATTATTGATCTATAATGGTTCAAAAGAATATAACTATAAATCTTTGATATATAGGAATATTTTAATCACTAGAATCACGGGTCTATATACCTTTATAAAAAGATTATGTGAAATTGGGTTGAGTTAGAACTTAATTAATATAAGTGTATTTGAAAGCATGGATCTGGAGAAAATGAATCCAATACGAATTACACTTCAACTATAAGATTATTTGATTAAGTATTCACATGGAATCTTAAAATATATACTTGTGAATGTGGGTAATTTTATCATTACCACTAATTTTTTTATTCAAGATATGGAGTAAAAAGGGAAATATTTTAACCATACTTGGAATACCCTTCCTATATATGTGAAAATAATTTACATGAACAAATCCACTGAGTCTCCGCTTGGGTTGGAAGTAGACCGATAGTGCCACCATAAGACCACCCCCAATTGGCCAAGTATCAGTGACTAGCACTAAGTAGTCATTTAAAACAACATGGGAGGACATTTTCTATAGTTTTTTAAACAAACACGTCTCTAATACAAAAGATAAATCCAAAATAATAGTTAAATATATATATATATATATATAATAAATTTAATTTTATATAATTCTTTCATGAGACAATAAACATAAGTATATCCCATAAGCTAAATACAATGGAAACAAATCATTTTACAATTAACTGAAACACAAATAGATGAGAAGCTCCTCTATGATTCATTTACTCCTAGATCACACTCCAACCACAATAGTCTTGTACACCATAAAGGATCACTATGCTCCATAATGTGTCTCTAAGAATCACTAGACATCAGCTCCGAACAAGCCACCTTAGCTCCATGTCTATACATCCCATCTTTGAATCTATGCATCATCTTCATATAGAAAACACTTGTGTGGAAAAGACCCATTCTTGGGTGAGTAAAAAAATATCTAGTAGTATTATATTGAAACAAAAAAGGAAACAAAAATAAACAATTCATCTTAACTCATAGTGCAAGAGGTGACAATGAGGAAATGAAGAGGAGAAACCAAATCACCAAGTTAGCTCAAAGCCCGCAATAATAAATATTAACCTGATAAAAGGTAAGTAAGTATGATATAGATATGATATATAATAATAATTACCATAGACATAATAAATATATAAATCATCACTTCTTTAACCCATGATAGTCAAACCACATGAGAAAATAGAGAATATTTGAATTGAAAAATTTCTACAAAAGATGAATTCAATAGCTAGTTGTATATTATATCTTGAGGGAAACCCTATGGGGTTTCGATGAGTCACAAGTATTAATTAATACAAATTAGTTTATCCTCACTATCTACCACACCACTGCAAAAATTTGGAAGGGGAACTAGATCATCATTGAATCCTTTTCATTATAAGAGGGAGCAATATACCCTTTAGTCCATCAATATCATACCATTGATCATGCCTCCAATCTACTCATGCCAAAAAAACCCACATATCTCATAAGAACATTTGTAGAGGACCCACAACTCATTTAATGACACATTAGTTGAGGGATTACTGACCCTAGTGGAGGACCGACACTTCTTTTGAGATCTTATATCGAGGAATACCAACATTACAGATTGAGAGCCCATGCCCTTGATGTGGTGGGGGAGTACTGACTGTATCTATACATAGGGATTCAAGGACCCATTCCATGACATAACCATTCTAATATGGGAGTACCAAACCCAATATCACTCTAAAGATCATGCCCAAACCCCGTCATCGACTAAAAAATGTTTAAGGGAATAACCTTATTGTACCTCTTAAAATGAAATAACTAATATTAAACAAAAGGACACCATTACATTCTATGTGAAATAATTATTCGGATATATTATCTACACAAAAAAATCCAAGTCATGGTCAAGGATATACAAAAAAAAATTATACATATCATATGACATGTAAATTATTTTACACACTATGTAGTCACTTTGGGCATGTATTGCCACCATCATTCCATGTATAATAGTATGAAAGGTGTACTTACATACAATGTACTAGATGGGTTTACACTCTAGAATACACCATGTAGAATAGTACATGAGGTTTACTTACAAGACTTGTTTTGGATGGATGTGTACTCCATTACATTCCATGTAGAACAATTCATGATGTGTACTTACATTCCATGTAATGGATGGGTGTGAACTTTAGTACAAACCATGTCGTGTGGGATAATACAACACACCATGTACTTCAAGAACACCTGTAGTGTAGTCTTCAAGGTTTTTGTTAGTGACCATACTTGAAATGTAATTATTAGTTAAAATCCATGTGATATTTTTATCCTATGAAATCCCTAACCATCACACATTAAAATCTATATTACATGTAGTTATGGACTACACATTGTGTAGTTTGAAAAATTTCCATAACTTGTCCTATTCATTAAAATTACCACTTCCATTATTATTGTGAAAAAAATACTTCAAGTTAATATTGTTGTTTTTTTGGTTTGATTGTGTTTGTTGAAAAATAAGATTTTAATGGTTTATTTTGAAGTTATATATAGTTTTTTGACAAGGTATGTTGACAAAGATCCAAGAAAAAGGAATGGATTCCCTGGAAGCTGTACAGAAAATTGTGCACATAAGGTGACACCATTTATCAGTGTTTTCCAAAATATTGGGTTATAAAATTTAGAGTATGGATAGAATCATGAAAGATGGATTTCCATGAAGTTGTTATAGAAATATGTAAAAGTAATGAGTTTCAAGAAGACTAGGTTTCATGAATTTGGTTTCATGAAAGCATGAAAAGTTTTACAGTAATCTCTATGACTATGGGAAGCTTCACGAATGAGACATTCCCATGCTTCTTCGTGAAGATAGGGAGAAATATGAATGAAATGAGGGAGAATTGTGAAATAGTGATGACATGGATGGAATCTTATGGAATCAGAGGAAATGATTATAAATAGGCCTCTACCCCCTTCAGAAAAGAAGTGAGACTTAATAAATATTCTAAGGATATGGATTAGAAAATGTGGTTTGCAAAGGTAGTTCTTATGAAAAATTTTATGAAGAAAGGATATTTGTAAAGGATATTAAAGACAAATTAAAATTGTGAGAATCGTGAAAGTATTGATGTTTTAGAAGGCTATAAAAATCCAACTAAAAGTTGTGAGATTCTTGAAGGCTAGTTGCACTTCATGAAAGAGGTGAGATTCAAAAAGGCATTTAGAATCTCAAAAGTGTTAAGATGTGATTACCCAATAAATCTATGGTAAAGTGGTATTAATCAATTGGATGAAAGTGATACGTAAATAGAGAATATATCTAAAAATGAGGATGTATTCATTAATGATAATGAAGGGACTTACATCCATAAATTGTTGGTGAATCCCTTCCAAGAGCGGTGAGAAAATGAAGAGTAATAAGGTGATCCTTTACAATAGTAGTGATATAGAGAAAGAGACTCAGGGAGTGACCCTTGGGAAAGTAGTGATACGACCCTAATCCTTATAAATGTAGTGATCTTGGGTATAGAAGTGATCTAGCCTTCACCTTGTATTTTGGCTGTGATCCTTAGTGGATTTGGTATATAAAAAAATTGTCATTGTATGATCCTTGGATGCAGCCAAGTGAGGGTAAACCATGTAAAATAGTTATGTCCCATGCATGATTTAATTTCTATTCATACATTACTATAGGAAAGAGAGATAATAATGTTTTGTTTAAGAATGAAACAAGATCCGAAGGCGTATTTGTTTTAATATATCATAGCTTGATTCACCACCTATATTAGGATATATAATTTTGTGGGGATAACAATTGGTATCATATAAAAAGTTTAATTTCAATGTTTCTCTCTAGGAGGTTTAAATGGAGGTTTTCAAACATAAAGTGATTCTGATATTTGATGGAAACAATTTTCAATTATGGAAGAATCAGATGCAACACTACTTTTTATTGTTTGGAATGGATGTCTTTATAGTAATGATGCATGATATTTTGGCCAGTGTGGATAGTGTTTTTTATCAGAGGATACCCAAAGTGAATTATATGTTGATGTCAAAGGAATAAATGCCTTAGGGGGATCCTTATCCAATGAAATCTATATGAAGGTGATGTCATGAAATATATCACATCCTAGGTGGGAAATGTTTCTAAATATTTATGAGGGAAACTCAAAGGTCATAGAGGAAAAATTTTAGGTTCTTTGGAACAAGTATGAATATATGAGAATGCACTATAATGATTTTTTGATGTATTATTTGACTAGGTGAATGTTATTGTGAAATACATGCATGGTCTCGGAGAAATTATGGAATATTTAAAAAATTTCAAGTGTATATTGAGAAAAATTCCACCTCAATTCAATCTGAAAGTTTTTGTATTGAAAGATAAATACCTGAAGGAGATTAAATTTGATAAATTTCATAGTAATATTGTTTCATACAAAATGATAAATGAAGATAATGATTCTATGTGAAAAGGGAAGGCTAAATAAGTGAAATTTAAGACCATGAATAATCTCACAATTGAGGATGGTTAGCAAGAGGAAGAGATGGGTGAGGCGATGACATTCCTTTCCTCAAATATTTAAAGAGGAAAAGGAAAGTTCAAAGGTAATCCCTCACTTGAATTCTTTTGATGTGGAAGGGTTGGAAATATTGAATAAAGGTGCCCAAAAATTTTCAATAAGATAATGAGGATTAATTCGAAATTCCCATGAAAAAAGTATTAGGCCTATGTGAAATGTAAGAACATTTTCAAGAAAAACTTATTCAACAAGAAGAATATGCTTTCAAAAGAAGATGATCGTTTAGAAGAATCTGAGGAAGAATAGTTTGAGGACTATAAGGATTATGAATCAAATGTTAAGGTGGCAGTTATCAGAAATTTCCAAACAAGGGAAGAAAGTGAAAATGACGATGGATAAGTCGAAGGAAGAGTTGGCCTTTAGGACGAATTAGAATCCTCTCTTGAATAGATAGATGTTTAAAAATCCAAAACAAAGAAATACCAAAAAGGGGTTAATGATTCCAAACTTTATATGTAGAAGTTGGAAGAAGAGAAGTCTGACTTGAATGGAAAATTGAAAAACTAATGTCTTCAATACCAAAGAGCTCAAAAAATGATATTGAGTACAAACTAAAAATCAACGAACAAAAAAGAGAAATATATAGTTTGACTACCACTAAAAAATATCAAATCAATCATATCTAATAAATTGAAGAGGAATTTATTAGATTACAAATAATCATTAAATACCAAGAAAAACTCTTGATTCTCTGTATGAAATCAAGAAAGTAAATCATTCAGAAAATTAAAAATATAAAATTGAAGCATAGAGCTATATTAGTAATGGTTAAAGTCAGAAAAAAAATAACCAAATCCAATATTGAAGATTTATTTGGGTATGAATCATAACTAGAAGATTTAGAGAACCCATGAGATTACTAGTAGTGCGGTATTACTGCATTAGAATGCACCCCGCATGGGATGTTATTATTGTGGAATGATGGGAAACTCACAAAATTTTTCTTCCATGGATAAGAGGTACTTAAGGGACATGATTAATAAAGATATACATATAGAACTCAATATTCTATAACATAATTTGATGGTCACTATTTCTAGGGTAAAGGATTTAATAACATGGAAATATACTGCTCAATGATAATGCAGAGATATGTGCAAAAGAATAATGAATGTGGTCATAATAAGCAGTTCAATATATCATTAAATGATATTAAAATGAAAATAATTTTTTAGTGTTTCAAGATGAAGATATTACATCATACTTCAAGGAAGATAACGATTATAAATCCATACCAAGTATGATGTCAAAAATGTGGATTAAAAAGAAGAGAGATGAACATATAGTGGTTAAAGAGATTTCTTTTAAAGAATATGATTGTACAGGAATATGGATCATTGACAGTGTATTCACCTCTCATATAAAATGAAATAAGGAACAAGTGATAAGAATTATATACAATAAGGATGGTATTGTAAAATTTGGTAATGATGATGGTCTGAAAATTATTGGCTTAGGAAGATCCATGTTTGGGGGAAAAGACATGAGATGTGCATATGTCTTGGTTGTTGAAAGTCTATATCACAAATTTCTTAGTGAAAGTAAATTGTGTGACTTAGGAAATTTAATAATCTTTTTAAAGAAATTATGTATCATTATAGAAAAATATGGTGTAGTTTTTTTAGGGAATGTTTTCAAAGGGAAATCTCTACCTTGTAAATGGATAAGAAGATATGTTCTTTTTGACCAAGGAAGAAGAAAAAAAGTTATTGAATAAACATCTTGTTCATTTGATCCAAAAAAATTGTAATATATGGTGAAATGTGATGCTGATAAAGAACTACCTAGGTTATCACATGATCATATCCATTCATGCGATGCTTTCCAAAAAGGGAAGATCATTCGAAAGACATATAAGGTGAAATATAAAAGGTAAAAAAAGTTCTTGATTTAGTGCATATTAATGTGTAAAGACCTATTTCTCCAAGTTCTACTAATGGTAGGTGATATTATGTTCTCTTTATTGATGATTTTAGTATAATGGCATTGTTTTCAATCACCACCCACAAATTTGAGGTGTTTAATTTCATAACAACTTATCCAAGGGAAGTTGAAAAGATGTTGGGTCAAAGAATCTGAAACAAACGAATAGATAATGGAATGGAGTTCAAAATTATATAAGTGGAGTATTATATCAAGAAACATGGTATAAGGCACCAATTTTATTTAGTAAGAACTCCACTATAAAAGGGAGTAGTTGAGAGAAGAAATCAAATTATCAACAACATGGATAGAACAATCCTCATTGAGAAATACCTTTCAAATAATTTATGGAAAGAAGCAGTGATGACATCAGTCTACATATTAAATAGTGAATTATTATGTTTGAAAGAAGACAAGAATATATATGATCTATGGTATGTAATGAATCCAATGTTGAAGTACATTCGAGTCTTTGGAATTAAGTGTTTCATTCTCAATAAAGAGAAACAAGGGAAGTTTGAATGTTGTGGAGATGAAGGGATATTTATTAGATACTCAAAGAAAATAACAGAATCTAAATGCTACAATATGCAACAATAAGCATATGGTAAGTTAGTTGAAGTCCATTATATAACTATAGTATAAAATGAGAATAATATTTATAAAATAAATGATAGGACTTAGCATGATAGTGATGAAGAGATAAGAAGATCCGTGGATGTTACAGTTCTAGAGAATGATTCAATAAAAGATTTAAATAATGAAAAGGATGAGAAAAAATCAGTATATACAAAAAAGATTGAATTGAAGAGATTAAATTGATAGAATGAACATAATCAGTGATCAGAGAGTGCCAGTATAGACAAGGAGGATAAAGAATCTACAAAAAGAATAGTTCTTATCATAGGTATAACCTAAATTTTTTGAGGGAGAAGTTGGAGATGAAAATTGGGTCCAAGATATAAATTTATAACTTGACCAAATTGATAAGAATCAGATATTAGAGATTGTTTCGAGGCCAACAGATAAGAATTTCATCAAGGCTAAATGGGATTTCTATAATAAGATGAATGAAAATGGTAAATTGATTAAAAAAAGCACCACTAGTGTGAAAATAGTACATTCATATAGAAGTTATCAATGTTGATAATTTTTTTCAAATATTTCTAGTCTAGAGAAAATCAGATTATTCTTTTCCATAATAGTGCAAAAAAAGTTCAAAGTATTCCAGATGGGTCTCAAGTCCAAATTTCTTAATGGGGTTATGGAATAAGTTTATATTGAGTAGCTAGATGGTTATATCATTAAATAAAATGAGAATAGAGTTTTCAGCTATAGAAGACGCTATATGGGTTTAATCGAGAACCAAGAGCATGATATTCATGGCTATATCAATTTTTAAAGACTATAAATTTTCACGTGGTGTGTTTGATTACAATATATATGTAAACAGTGATAGTAATCAATGTATGATGTTTCTGGGGCTTATAAAAGATATGGCAGTGATGTTTATTCTTGAATCATGAGGTTAAAGTACATAAAGTACAATCTTAAGAGCGGGTGCAAAAAAAGTTATCACAGTATGGATCATGAAATCACATCTGTGGAGGCACAACTCAATCAGATTCAATGTGATACCACGCAATCTGATTTTGAAAGAAGCATGCAGCAAGAAATTTTCCTCTCCTCCAAGCTGAACTCACTCCTCTCCAGGAAAGGCAAGCTTCTAAGAGAGATTTTTAGGGTTAAATGGTTAAAGGATGGAGATGGAAAATCCAAATTATACAATGCTCTTCAACGAACTATAAAAATCATGTAGACCTCTCGCATTATTGAGAGATGGTAATGGAGTTCTTAAAAATGATGAATCACTTGCATAACATGTTGTTTCATATTTTGAGCATCTTTTCAATGGTCCTAATATCAACAAGGACCTCCAAGATGGCGTCACCTCGAACATTGTCAGGGATGAAGATAATAATAAGCTCACTTGTAGTCTGAATGATCTTGAAATTCTTGAGGTGATTTTCATCTTTAAACTAGATAGTTCTCTTAGTCCAGATGACTTTACCAACGCCTTCTTTCAAACCTACTTGGAGGTTATACGACCAGATGTTTGTAGAGTTGTTAATTATTTATTCTCTATAGGGGTGATACCGCATGGAATCAATGCTCAATTACTTTCTCTGATTCCAAAAGTTGAAAATGATTTAGAAATACATCAATTCAGACCCATCTCTCTCATCAAAACTTATCACAAAATCATCACCAAGCTTCTTTCCAATCGTCTCACCATAATTGCTTGGAAAATCATTACATGGAACTAGTTTGGCTTTGTAAAAGGATGATCTATAAAAGAGTGTATTAGTATGGCCTCTGAATGTGTCAAAATTTTTAACAAATCTAGAAAAGGTGTCCGTATTGCTCTCAAGTTGGACATTAGGAAAGCATTCAACACCATTGATTGAAGCTTCATTTTCAAGGTTCTTCACAGTTTCGACTTCAGCGAATTTTTTTTAATGGGTTAAAATTATCTTCCAGTATACTCATATCATTTTTCTTATCAATGGCTCCCCCTAAAGGATATTTTACTTGCTTGAAAGGTTCCAAATATGGCGATCCGATCTCCGCTATTCTTTTCTCCATAGTGGAGGACTATATGAGTAGACTTCTCACCTACATAGTGGATTGGGGAAATCTCAATTATATCCACGCCGTTAGGAATATAGTTCCCCCCACTCACCTCTTGTATGCTGACCAGATTATTATATTTTTGAAAGGTACAAAAAGAAAAATTCATAGTTTGAATTCATCCCTCTCACACTATGAGGAGGTTCCAGGACAAACTATCAAGTGGATTAAATCATTGATATAATTTGGTAAAACTTTTCCCACTAGGAGAGGATCAAAAATCCTCCTGGAACTTGAGATTAAGGAAGGATAATTTCTAATTCATTATCTAGGTGTTCCTCTCTTTTGAGGGAGACCTAAGAATAGTTACATCCTCAAAATTGTGGATCAAATAAAAAAGTAGCTATCTACATGGAAAGGTAAGTCTCTCTCTATGGTGGGCATAATATGCTTGGTCAAACATATCATTGTAACTAAACTTGTTCATTCCTTTATGATTTATAAATGGCCTATCTCACTGAAAAATATTCTTAACACATATATCAGGAACTTTTTTTGGAGTGGAAACATTTTGGAAAAGAAATTAGTCATGGTTTCTTGGAGTAAAATCTACAAACCTCTAGACAAGGGGGTCTTTGGAATAAAAAAAATAAAGCTTTTTAATGAGGATCTCCTTTTCCAAGTTCACTTGGAATCTTATCAGAAGAGACTCGATGGACCTAAGATTTATCATAAACAAATTAATTGAAAAATTTATTAGGGGCCACCAATAACATATAATCTCTTATATTTGGCCTTCCGTAAAATTCTCTTATGATAATATTATGTCTCACACAAGATGGATTGCTTGTAGGGAATCTACTTTGAACTCCAGACTTGACAACTGGACATGATCCCATATCATATCTATTGTGGATCCACAAAATGCTTCTATGGAAACAGATGTATCAATTCAAGACTTCTTGACACTCTCCAATACAGAGATTTACAAAAATCATAGTGAACTCCTTAGAAACTATGTCTTCTCACTAGATAAGGACACTCCTATCCTGTAAAGTACTCGGAATGGAACTCTTGACTCAAAATCCTACTACCACTCTAATTTTGTGAATGAAAGTGATTTTTATTGGATTAAAAAATATGAAAAGTCTTAGATTAGAACCTCTCGGAAGACCTTGATTCGGCATCTTGATCATATCAAATTACCTACTGAGTGGGGAAAATATATTAAGTAGTAGGGTCTCTTCGAAGTTTTTTTATAGGCTCCCATACAAGGCTGGATCAAAGTCAATATTGACGGAGAATCAAAAGGGAACCATATTCCTGCAGGATATTGTCACATAAATGACTTCTTTAGAAGGAATTTTTTATATAATTTCTATCCTTGATTTTTTGGGGGGTTTCCTATGAATTTTGGTGGGAATGGTGGGTTTTGAAAATTTGGGCCAAACTGTGAGCTCATTTCTAAATTTAAAAACCAATTTTGTGTCTTTTATAACTCCTTTATTTTTTAACATTTTTCATCCACTGCAATTTGTAAATAGCCTCTCATGACCTATTAACACCACCATATCAATTGAGAGCCTTTATAAATCCATAATCATGGTGTATTTGGGTTTTTATTTAAGGCATTGGGCCTGCCTGTAAGCCCATTTTGTTCATTAAAGGTTTTTTTAATTCTTTAATATATCCTTATTATTTTTAGTGATTCTAACTCCCTCTTGAAGAAAATATCCCTAGTATCACTCCCATTATTGGTTTCACATTTTTGGAGCTCATTTGAACCGTGAATTTGGGCGATCTTTCTTAATCTTTCTCAAATCGACCAGATTTAAAGAGGTAAAATGATTCTTTCATAACTCCTTCAATTTTCATTATTTTTCCTTATTTCAGTCCCCAAATGACCTACTATGACTCGTTACAGCCTCCATATCTATTTTTGTTACATGGAGATTCAGATTTTGGTGGATTTAGGGCGATCTCTTCAAGATTTCTGCAAGTAAGCCTTTCTCTCTTTGATTTCTTCTCTTTCATAAGGGTTTCTTCTACCCTTTATTGAGTTAAAAAAAGTCCATAAGTTATGGTTAGTTCCTAGGGTATAACTTCTTATATTTTGGGTGAAACATTGAGGTTTTAGGTTTCTTTTCACTTCCTTGTGGTGCGGCGGTGGTGCGGTTGATGTTTCACACCAATATTTGCGGGTTTCAACACTTTCGGTAGGTGAGTCCATGTGTGAACATTTCTAGATGAGTTATTTTTCTTGAATTACTTATTTTTTATGTTCCTAATATGACTTGTGTTGTGAAAAAACTGTTTATGATGGATTTGGTTAAGCATTTAATTTTATAGTTGCATTTTAGTTTGAAATTGGGTGTTTTTCATGTGTAACCCTTGGGGTATTGTTTGGGTGTGTATTATAACATATAAAATTGGTGTAATAAATCTTTTTGGGATTTCAATTCTTCTTTGTTAGGGTCTTGGTGTGACTTTGGGTTTAAAATAGGGACTTTTAATGGGTTTTAAGTGTGAAACCATGTAATGCATCTTGAAAGCGTTTTATGAAAATGTGTGTTTTTCATGTGCATATTTTGTGGTATTATTTGAGATGATTTTATGATACTTGGGAGTGGTTAAATAAATATTTATATGGCTTAAAATTCTTATTTTGATAGGTATTGGTGTGATTTTCACTTTGAAAGAGGATTTGGAATTGGGTTTTTTGGGCAAAACATAGTTATACCCCTTGGGTTGGTTTTATAAAAAATTTACATGATTTAATGATTTTCACAAAGTGTGAAATGGTTGTTTATGTAATGTTTTGGTGTTAGTATGTTCTTAAAATGACTTTTTCAAAGATAATGTGGCTAGTTTTTATGTAAAACATTTTGGTAATGTTTTGCAATTTGTCAAGGTGATTTATGAAATTGTGATGTGGGTGCGAAACATGTTTTCAGCCTGTTTTGTGTGAGTGTGATGTGAAAAATGGACTTTTTTTATGAAAAGCGTATTATGTAACATATGAGTGGAATGTTATGTGATTTTTATCATCTTGGGAAATATTTAATAAAATTTTTAAAGGATTTTTTTAATATTGAAAGATGTTCAAAATGTGTTGTTGGCTATTTTGGTGTGAGTTTGATTTCAAAATCAATTTGAATGAAAAAGTGGATTTTGAGACTTGTGTGATGTACATGTGGGATGTTTGGTGAATGTTTGATGCGGAAGTGATATTTTCATATGAAATTTATATTCCTTGTCTTTTTGAACTTGTTTGAGCACAAGAGGGAAACCCGGGTATCTAGGTGGATGGACGTGTACTAGTATGCTAGTGAATCTGTGGGGTTTGGCCTCAGTTTCATGTAGAAAGTTTGAAACTTACAACACTAACTAAAAAATGATGATGATGATTAGGTACCACTAGGTTATGGGTATGTTCCCTATTAGTGGCTCATGCATGAGAATAGATATTGTGACAGTTACTCTCACCGAGATACGAGGTACCTAGGACCCACAGCGAGCTAGTGCCTAGGGGTTATTTCCTTTTGCTTATACTCATTAGTTATTTTGTGATTAACATCGGCATATGGTATGTTTGTATGGAAAATTCAGTAGTGTTGACATTATTTTTAAATTTTTTGATTCTTAATGATATCCCACTTGAAAACTGTTTTAATTTTTAAGTTGCATCTTTTAGAAATTATAACTATCATTTCCTGTTTATGAAAACATGCAAGATTTTTGTCTTTGAATGTTTATCAAATGGAAGATACTAGTGGTAGTATCCTACTGAGAATTTTATCACACCCTACTTATACCATTGGGTATAATTATACTTGGTTATTTTTTTGTCGTAGGTTGGGTATAGTTTTTAGTGTCAGTGGTTTAGGTTTCTAGCAGGTCCTTGGTGGTGAAGTCTTGTGGAGATGGGTTGAGGACGGTGCCCCTTTCCATGAGTGTTCTTGGGCTGTTTATATTTGTTTTTTTACCTTTGTTATAGTCATGGTGATTTGTTTAAAACTATGTAATTATGTTCTGAATTTTTGTAAAAGATTGTTTGGTTTGAAAAATTCAGATTCGTTTTATGGGATTCATTTGTTGTTTTAAGTTTATAAACTTAGGTAAATCATTCCCAATTATCATTTTATGATACCTGGTAACTTGTTCCAGACCTGGGGGATTGGGAATTCCCTTCAGGACTTGTCACATGCTGGGTTTGTTGTCGTTTTCGGTGGTGACCAGATTTGGTTTGTGACAAAGTGGTATCATAGGAGGTTCAAGTTATTTGGGGAAGAGTCAGGATAGTCTAGATTTAGGATTATCAGGAGTTGGTATTCTAGTTTTGGGCAGTTTTCCTGATCACTACACCTCATGATAGGATTCATGTTTCCACGGGATGTCGAGATTTATATACGTTCTTTGGTTTTATTGGTTTGATGATGATTAGGGGAAATGAAAAGAGAGTTGGGTTAATGGTCTCAGTGAGCTCGCAGGGCCTAGAAAGCCATGTGGAGTTGGGGATATTCCATATAACACACTCTATGATGGTGAAGTTATTGGAATATGGCCTCCAACCATATGTCCAAGTCACCCACTAAAACTAGTTTCCTCTCACATTGTCTTGTGTTCTTTAGTTTTCAAATCTTGGAACTTTGGTTTTAAAGTTACTTGGTTTTAAGAAGCATAAAGTTTTTGTGAAATGATTTTCAAATAAAGAAGGGATATTTTTATTTACGAAATGGTGGAACTAAATTTACAGAATTTTTTTGAAATGTAAAATGGTGTGATTACACCTTTTTTGAAAGCAAAACTATATTGAAGTTGGTTTTGAAAAAGTGTTTCCTATAGAGTTTTCTAATCAATCAAAGGGTGTTTTAATGAGATGAGATGTTTTAAAATTGATGTGAATAACTTGAAAGAGATTTCTTATCTAAATATTTGTGTCTTTCTGAATTGTTTTTTAAGATGTGAATTGGGATTTTGATCTCATGGTTAGATGTTTTGAGAAAAAGGATGTGTTGGTTGACCATTTTGGTTTTGAAAAGTGGACAGAATTTTTACTTTAACCTTTAGCATTTCCATGAGAGACCACATGCATGAGGTTATATGTGATGATGGATGGTTGATGTAAATACTAGATGAGTGTCAAGGCAGATATGAGGAGGGTGCTCGGTGTGGCATAGAAACATGCATGTGTGAGGCCCATGGGGTACCATTGGTGGATACGCTAACTGCTGAACCGTTTTTTTTTCAAGGAAATGTTTTTAAAGAAAAACATGATGTCTTGATGAATTGTTTGGGATGTTTTATATTATGTGTTTTTGGAAAATTTTGATGTTGTGGGATGTTTTGAGTCCATAAACCCCTCCCGTTTGAACTGTGTTTTGGGTTTGTGTTTGGTCGGTAAGCTGGGAAGAAGGACCAGTTAGTAGTCCCTTTTGAGATATGTTTCGGGAAACCTTTACAGTGGTTCCATTCATGTGTTTGGATCTGGTTTGTGGCATGTTTTAACCAATGAACCATCTTGTTTGGGTCCTTGGGTTCTCTCATTGGATAAGGTATTCCACTATTAAGGGTTAATGCACAACTGAAGTGAAACCCGGATTGTTTCGCCATTGGAAAATCCTCCAGTTGATCTATAAGGAATATTTTATCAATATTTGTTTATTGAGAACAAAAAAAATAATTTATTTGATTTGTGGATCCTATTGTAGTGGGGGAGTGCTCATGGAAGGTTGAAAGAGACCTTAGTTTCTTAAGTTTCCTGGTTCTTAAAAGATGGAAGTGGTGTGGGGTTGTTAGTGTGGATGAGTGTCTTGATGGTGTCTAAGAGGGCATTTCGGTTCTTCATAGTTTATTTGAAGCATGAATTCTTGTTAAACCACCAGTTTTTGGAATCTTTTCATGAGAGGCTATTGTTTCCACTTTCTGGACTTGTTTTTTGTTTAGGGACTTGGCATAAGGTCCCGTTCCATGCATTGTTTATATCAGTCACAATGGTCATGTTCGGTGATGCCTTATGATTTCATGTGCTTGTTTGACTATAAAGGTGAAGGTCATTCAATCCTATGAGAGTCTCTGTTATGTGGGGAGTATATATCCCTTGAAAAATATCAAAATCCTCTATTTCAGAGGAAGGTGTTTATATGCGTCCTTTCCTCCTATTGTTTCTCACCCGAAGAAACAAGTTGTGATGTGTGTGAATCTTCTAAGACCTTGTTTTAGTGAAATGTTGGGTTAGGGTAAGGTGAGTTTGGAATGTGTTAGTTCTTGGTAAACTCATCGGGGATTGTGATGTAGTTTTTTGTATAAACAGAAGAGTAATTTCTATTCAAGTGGATTCCAAAGCCTAACTACGAGGCCAATGATGCTTTAATCATTTGAGCTCCAGCCATAGCTCCCGGAGAGAAGATGGCATGTAGTCAGGGTAAATCCCAAGGTCATTCAAACCCTTTTACAAAGGACTATACTCGGTATAAATGATATGAATATTTTAAACCTCTGGTGTCATCATCATGTTCCAGTTGTTCCCATTTGGTGGTAGAGGTGGGATGATCTTTTTTCCATATTGTAGCCTGAGTTCATAATCTCCCCCTTTGGTTTCTACAGGGTATTTGGAGAAAGGTTTGAAGTTTGTCTAGACAGGTAGATCACACAGTTTTCACAAGGTTAGTAGTGACCATGCACTAGAAATCAATATAGATAGAAGGATCCCCATGGTTAGCACACAGTTTCCAAAACCATGCGGACTAACCGTGCGTCCATCCCAACTCTTTAAATTTTGGGGTCTTTCTGTACTGGCATGTGATGTTCGGCTAAGATTGTCGGTTCTTATGGTGGGGAGACCCATTATGAGTCTTATATAAGTTCTTTTGTAAATTTCCGATGGAAGTATACCTCTTGAACCAGGGATTCCATTCAGGCCTTCCCATGTTAGTGTCTGAAATCTGTCTCAGGAAAACTTAAGTTGTTTCTTATGGTGGGGAGACTATTTGTGTCTCCCCATACTAGTAACTCATATTGGTCCTTGGTCTTAGCCTAGTGAGAGGTAGTCTCATTCGAAGCTATCTAACTACCAACATATTCTTTGGGGTAAACGTTGGGATTGGAGAGTTCCTAATAGTTTAGTTAAAGGAATGTAAGTGTAACCTTGTCCATTTTTGTTGTTCGTTTGGGTAGATTACTTGAGTCTTGTTTATAAAGTGTTTTAGGAGTTTACTTTTTGGGATAAAATCTGAATGTTCTTGATCATTTCACGAAATTGATGTAAGTTTTGGTTTGTGAGAGTATTCCTTTCTCAATTGATCACTGGAGGTGTTTTGGCCTTTCGGGGGCGGACCGAACTTGGCGAAGGAGTATATTTCTGGTATATCAGTTGGGTTTGGTTTTTTCTTTTGGCCTTGTTGTGGCTTTCTGGGGGAGAAAAGTTTTATGGTGTGGATAAATGTTGCATACATGAAATCTTTAGAAGGAATTTTTTATTTAATTTCCATTATTGATTTGTTTTGGGGGTTTCCTATGAATTTTGGTGGAAATGGCTGGTTTTGAAAATTTGGGCCAAACTATGAGCCCATTTCCATATTTAAAAACCAATTTTTTTATTTTATAACTCCATAATTTTTCAACATTTTTCATCCATTACAATTCATAAATGTCCTTCCTTGACCTATTAACACCAACATGTAAATTTTGAGCCTTTAGAAATCCATAATCATGGGGTATTTGGGTTTTTATTCAAGGTATTGGGCCTGCCCGTAATCCCATTTTCTACATTAAATGTTTTTTAATTATTTAATATCTACTTTATTTTTTTTAGTGCTTCCACCTCCCTCTCGAAGCCAATATCCCTAGTATCACCCCCATTATTAGTTTCTAATTTTTGGAGCTCATTTGAACTGTGAATTAGGGCGATCTTTCTCAATATTTCTCAAATAGACCAGATTTGAAGATGTAAAATTATTCTTTCATAAATCCTTAAATTTTCATTATTTTCCCCCATTTAAGTCCCCAAATGACCTACTATGACTCCTTAAATCCTCCATACCATTTTTAGTTACATGGATATTCTAATTTCGGTAGATTTAGGGTGATATCTTCAATATTTCTGCAAGTAAGCCTTTCTTTCTTTGATTTCATCTCTTTCTTAAGGGTTTCCTTCACCATTTATTGATATAAAAAATGTAAATAAGTTAGGGTTCGTTCCTAGGGTCTAACTTCCTTTATTTTGGGTGAAATATTGAGGTTTTATGTTTCTTTTCACTTCCTTGAGGTGCGGCGGTGGTGTGGTTGATGTTTCACACCAATATTTGAGGGTTTCGACACTTTCGTAGGTGATTCCACGTGTGATCATTTCTAGATGAGTTAGTTTGATTGAATTACTTATTTCAAATGTTATTCATATGCTGTGTGTTGTGAAAAAACTATTTATGATGGATCTAGTTAAGAATTTAATTATATAGATGCATTTTAGTTTGTAATTGGATGTTTTTCATGTGTAACCCTTGGGGTATTGTTTGGGTGTGTTTTATAACATATTCAATTGGTGTAATAAATTTTATTTGGATGCCAATTATGCTTTGGTAGGGTTTTGGTGTGACTTTGGGTTTAAAACAGGGTCTTTTAATGGTTTTTATATGTGAAATCATTTAATGCCTCTTGAAAGCATTTTATGAAAATGCATGTTTTTCATGTGAATATTTTGTGGTATTATTTGAGGTGAATTTATGATACTTGAGAGTGGTTAAATAAATATATCAAAGGCTCAAATTTTGATTTGGATTGGTATTGGTGTGATTTTGGCTTTGAAAGAGGATTTGGAATTGGGTTTTGTGGGAAAAACATAGTTATAACCCTTGTATTGGTTTTATAAAAATTATAAATGATTTAATGAGTTACACAAAGTGTGAAATGGTTTCTTATGTAATGATTTGGTGGTAGTATGTTCTTAAAATGAGTTTTTTAAAGATAAAGTGGTCAATTTTTATATCAAATGTTTTGGTAATGTTTTGCAATTTTTCAAGGTGATTTATGAAATTATGATGTGGGTGTGAAACATTTTTTCAGGATCTTTTGTGTGAGTGTGATGTGAAAATGGAATTTGTTTATGAAAATTGTATTATGTAACATGTGAGTGGGATGTTATGTGATTTTTAGAATCTTGGTAAATAATTTATAAAATTTTTAAAGGATTTTTTGCATTGTGAAAGATGTGGAAAATGTGTTGTTGGCTACTTTGGTGTGAGTTTGATTTCAAAATCAATTTGAATAAAAAATTGGATTTTGGGACTTGTGTGATGTACATGTGGGATGATTGGTGAATGTTTTATGTAGAAGTGATATTTTCATGTGAATATTATATTTCTTGTCTTGTTGAACTTGTTTGAGCACAAGAGGTAAACCTGGGTATCTAGGTAGGTGGACGTGTACTGGTATGCTAGTGAATCCGTGGGGTTTGGCCTCAGTTTCACATAGAAAGTTTGACACTTACAACACTAACTAATCTATGATGATGATGATTTGGGACCACTAGTTTATGGTTATGTTCCCTACTATTGTATCATGCATGAGAACATATATTGTGATGGTTACTCTCACCGAGATATGAGGTACCTGGGACCCACAATGAGCTAGTGCCTAGGGGTTATTTCTTATTTCTTATGCTCACTAGTTACTTTGTGCTTACCGTCGGCATACAGTATGGTTGGATGGACAATTTATTAGTGTGTACATTATTTTTAAAAGTGTTGATACTTAATGATACCCCACTTGAAAACTATTTTAATTTTTAAGATTCATCTTTTAGAAATTGTAACCAACATTTCCTATTTATGAAATCTTGAAAGCTTTTCATCTTTGAATGTTTATCTCATGGAATCTCTTAGTGGTGGTATCCTACTGGGAATTGGATCACACCCTACGTACACCCTTGGGTGTAAATATACTTTTTTATTTTTGTTGTCGCAGGTTGGGTTCAGTTTTTAGTGCCAGTGGTTCATGTTTCTAGCAGGTCCTTGGTGGTGAAGTCTTGTGGAGATGGGTTGAGATCAGTGCCCCTTTCCATGAGAGTTATTGGTATGTTTATTTTTGGTTTTTTACCTTTTTTATAGTTTGGTTGAGTTGTTTTAAACTACGTATTTCAGTTCTGAATTTTTGTAAAAGATTTTTTGGTTTGAAAAATCTAGATTCATTTTATTGGATTCATTTGTTGTTTTAAGTTTATAAACTCCAGTAAATCATTCCAAATTCTCATTTTATAATACTCAGGCACTTGTTCCAGTCCAGGGGTATTGGGAACACCCTTCTGGACTTGTCATGGGCCGGGTTTAGTGCCAGTTTTAGTGGTGAACAGATTTGGTTTGTGACAACTGTCGTGCTGTCTTTAGGGATCACAATGGAAAAGTCCTTGGGTGTTTTTTCGACAAGTGTGGAATTTCTTCCTCCTTTGAAGCTGAAATGTTTAGTGTTATTCATGAAGATTGATTCACATGCCACAATGGTATGAGAAACATCTAGCTCGAAAGTGACTCCACCATCATGGTGCAAGCAATTATAAATGGTGTAATTCACATTACATGGGAACTCACTGCAAGATGGATGGACTGCCTCACGTTCCTATAAAGTTTCAACTTCATCATTACACATGTATACCGAGAATCCAATGCGGTGGTAGAAAAGATTTAGAACAAATCTGTCACCATAGAGATTACTTGGTTGATGATATTACTCCTGATTTGATTCCCTTTTTGGAGAAAGACTGTAATAAAATCCCATCTTTCCGTCTTCTGTAACTTTTTTGTTTAATTGTAATAAATAATCTTGGCCCTTTGGCTAAGATACCATTTAAAAAAAGAGTGATGGTGCTGGTATATGTTGATAACATAATATTTTTGTGGATCAGATGAATCATAGTGCACCCAGTTCACATAGATCATGACAAGTGAATTTGAAATTTCATTGATTGGTAAAATGATGTTTTTCCTTGGTTTACAGGTGACACAAAGAAATAATAGATGATTTATCTCTCAATATAAATATTCCAATGAGGTTTTGAGAATATTTTTAATCAATAATTTCAAGTAGTTGATGACTATGGTAGCTACCCAGATGAAACTTTCATGAGATGATGAAGGAAATATAGTTAATGTTCTATAATATTGGAAAATCATTGGAAGTGTATTGTACTTTAAAGAGACAAGACTTGATATTGCTTTTGGCACATGCCATGAGGAATGGTATCAAAGAAATCACAATGAAATCTACTTTATTTTAATAAAATGAGTACTTCAGTATATATAGATGCATATTAAGATAGATCACTTAATGATAGAAAATCAATGTGAGTTGGTGCATTCTATCTTGGATGATTGTGTATATCTTGGCTAAGAAAGAAACAAGATTGAATTTTTTTGAGCATTACAGAATCTGAATATATTGTGGCTACTCAAGTGTTCACGTAGTTATTATGGATGAAGTAACAAATTGATGATATGGGAGTTGATGTTAAGTCTCCTATTACAATCCATTTCAATAATTCAAGTGCTATAATCCTTTGAAAAAATCCATTCCATCACTCAAGGAAAAATAACATTGCAATAAAGTATCATTTTATCAAGGAGAATGTGGATCATGTTCTAGTGAAGTTGGAGTATGTGCCTACATAACTACAGGTTGCAGACATTCTAACAAAGACTTTACCCAAAGAATCATTTGAATAATATCAACTGGATCTTGGAGTTAAATCGACTCCCCGCACTTAAAAAAGTGTTGATGTGGAACCCCCTCTCCTTGAGGTATGGTGTGTTTTCCTTAATGTGTTGATCTCTGTTCTTTATGCTATTGTAGAAAATAATGAGGTGACCTTCAGGTTCATTGAAAAAGGGGGAGAAACTGTGGCTATTAAATGGGAAAAAATGTATTAATCAAGAAAGGGGGAAAAGATGATGGGGGAGTTGTTACATAGGGAGTAGTTTCAATGTTTTAAAGGTTTTAGGTTTTAGAAAAACCATGAAATTATTCTATGAAATGATGAGATTTAGGTGTCATGTGGAAACAGTTCGTGGCTACTAGACCTTAGCTTGGAAATATTTAAGTATTACAAAGCCAAAGAACCCAAGAATTGAAGTAAGGATAGTTTCAAATTTGAAGATGCTAATGGTGATCGATAAAATGTTATATATCCCGAGAGATGAGGTTTGTGATGAAAATATTTGAGTGGTTATTGAATGAAGTGATTCATTGATGAAATTTTCATTCTACTCTTGTTTCTCACACCTATAATGGATCATGTGTGCTTAGAGTTTGTGTTGATTAAATATTTTATTTCTATCTGAATTTTAAGAATTGAATATTGGTAGAAGATGGAAGAAGCTTTAAGAAGGTATCAAAATGTGAATAATTTTCAACAAACCCAAGGAAGGGATTTTTGGAAAAAGATACCTCAAGGTAACATTGTAGTATTTTTGGGTTGATTATGTTTTTGAAAAAATATGGTCTCCATGATTTGTTGTGGAATTATAGAGGTGTTGTTGAAAAGTTTTATTGAAAAAGATTCAAGAAAAAAGGAATGGATTCCCAGGAAGCAGTACAAAATATTTTGTACACAAAGTGATTTCGTTTCCCAATGTTTACCAAATTTTTAGGGTTAAAAATTTATAAGATGGATTTCCATGAATGTGTTGTAGAAATATGGAAAATTAATGAGTTTCTTGAATACTAGGGTTTCTAAAGGTGGTTTCACAAAGTCACAAAAAGTTTTGCACTAATCTCCACGACTATGAGAAACTTCACAAATGATACATTCCTATAGTGCTTCACGAAGATAGGTAGCACCATGAATGAAATGAGGGAGAATCAAGAAATGGTGATGAAGTGGATGAATGCTTTTGGAATTGGAGGAAATTTCTATAAATAGGCCTCTCCCCCATTAGAAAATAAGTGAGACTTAATGAAGATCTAAGGCTCCGGATTCGTGAAGGTCATTCACAACGGTAGTTCTTGTGAAAAAGTTCACAATGAAAGGAAGCTCACAAAGTCTATTAAATTCAACAATTTTTTTATCATCATGAAAGTATTGAATTTTCTGATGGCAGTAAAAAACCAACTGAAATTTTTGAGCTTTGTGAAGGCTAGTTGATCATCACAAAATAGGTGAGCTTTGCTAAGGCATTGAGCTTATCAAAAGTGTTTGAAAGTAATTTACCAGTAAATATTTTTTTAAAGTGATATTAATCAATTAGATTAAAGTGAGACCTAAAAGCAGAATATATCTACCACTGGTGATGTATTCATTATTGATAATGAAGAGACCTACATGTCCCTAAACTTTGGGTGAATCCCTTCCAAGAGTAGTGAGAAAAGGGAGAGGAAGAAGGTGATCTTTTCCACCGGTAGTGATATAGAGAAAGAGACTCAGATGGTGACACTTGGGAAAGTGGTGAACTGAACCTAAACCTAGTAAAGGTACTAATCTGGGGCATAAAAGTGATATATCCTAAAACTTGTATTTTGATAGTGATCTTTAGTGGATTTGGTACATCTAGACATTGTTGTTGTTTGCTCCTTGGACATAGCCCAGTGAGGGAGGACCAAGTAAAATCATTGTGTCACATGCATGATTTCATTTATTTTAATACATTACTACAAGAAAGAGAGAGAAGAGTGTTTTAAAAATGAAACAATATCTGAAGGGGAAGTTTTTTAAATCTTCCATACCCTTATTCCACCCTTCTTAGGGTATTCGACCTAGTTGGGATAACAATTAACATTTTCACCTCTGATTATACCAAAAGACTCATAGATGAGTAATTAAAAAATGTCGTGTCTCCAATGGTCAATTCTTGGTCACCACTCTCTATAAACGTATTTCAATTTTTTTTCTTACCTAACTCACCATTATTGTAATGGTCTTGCACTATTATTCCATCCCATTATCTGTCATCTATTGTAAAGCCTATTACAACCCTCATAACTCTCCATAAATCCCCAAAAATTGATCACATTTTTATATTCCGACCAGGAATCAAATCATACCATTATTTAATAAACCTATAAAAAATTGAAGATTGAAGATGAGTACACAAATAATAGAGGAAAACTGAGAAACATAAAAGGTGAGAATATACATCAGCCATTGTGAGGTTTGACCTCTAATCATTGACACCAAATCCATTTCACATGAGGTATACTATACAAACCTTGAATTTCTAATTTGAATTAAAAAGAAAAATTCAACAGGGACCTATGATTTGGAAACTGGATAAAATCAATTAATCCATGTTTGAAAAATACATAGAATAGAGTGTAAAAAATCAATAACAAATTCCTTATTGTGAAATTTCATCACTTCAATCCTATTTTCATTACCACATTATCTTCTCATTAACATTTCCATAGACCCAATATCAATCCATTGATCTGAGATAATTGCAACCAAGATCCATCTTCTCGACCCTCTCTCTCTGGGTTTTATATTGTCCGTAACAAATAACCCTATGGATAAACCATTACAAGGTTTAAAGGAACTCCCTAGGTTTTCACAATTAATAAACCATTTTATTTATTAATTAAATTAATTAATCCTCCAAAATCAGCAAACACCTGAGGGTCCTATTGAGAAAGAAACTAACATTGATCTTAGGGTAAAAACCCCATTTGGGTTGCAATCACAATGTTAGTTTTCCTATCTGATGATCCATTGAAAAGATATAATCATTTCACCAAAAATATATGTGTGTGTGGGATGAAGATTAAAAAATATATAATTAATATATTTTTACTGAGACCCCTTTACACCTAAGATTCCATGTCAACTTTTCCAAGTGGTAAACACCAAACCCTAAAATCAACCAAGCCATTAGAAAATTTCTGTGTGGTCTTCTACCAAGTAAATTTACAATTTTACCCCTAAAAAGGTTCCAAGAATCAAAAAAATAAAAAATGAGCTATTAATCGTTCGAGAAAAACCCATTTCTTGATATAATCCTTGCCTTAAAACTTTTTCATCCTCAAAAAGTAAATAATAATTGATTCTAACAAAGAAAACTCTTGAAAAATTGTGTGAAGAACCATACTTCTTCGCATGAACTTCATTCAACTTTGAGGGTCTGATCCTAAGAGAGTTTTGTACACTAATAATCAATAAGGAAACATAATTTATCATAACTGCTGTCATCTAATCCAACTCATCTCATGTAATATTGTAAGAAAAATCCACATTTGCTCTATTTGAGTCTGGACAAGACTCAACACCCAAAATATTTCCTCATTCGAAGGTCATCACAACACATGGAATAGAACAATACCAGAAACCATCAATGACTGTGTCAAAAGGGTCCATCCACAAGGTTATCACTAGTAGTATAACCTCTCTCCACACCTTTAAAGATCATTATTTATGGTTATCATATGATGAAAAATGATCCATGTTTCCCACATCACTGAGCACTTTATAAAATTACACACTGACATTAGAAGGGGTGTGGAGCAGTTTGATCCTCTGATTCAACTCTAATTCCTTGATCATCTCATAAGTGTAAGGCATAAGAACTTATATATCTAGATTATGATGCAAAGGAGATATATGTCCTTTTCTACAAAATCAACATTCAAGGTAATCCTCCATTTTCATCCCAAAACCCATTAGGTTCCTTGTTCACTATTGAAGATATATAGTCTGGTTTTATTTTTGTCCCTCTTTCATGAAAGCCATCAAAGGACACCATAGGCACAACACAAACCTCATTAAACAGCTCAAAATCACACCACTACCCATTGAGTTTCTCATTCCACTACAATATGAAGCAAACAATCATTCCTATTTAGAATACCAAGCATAGTCGGCTCCAAGCCGTAATATAACACCTACTAGATCAACCAAAATTCACAACCTCCTGAGTAAGCTCCCTCCTCCACTACGTAATAAGTGTTTTCATTTGATGGGTATGTCCACAAGACCACTAAACAAACCACATTTAAGTTCATTCCCTACTAGGGAAGTCTCTACTCAAGATTTAGATCTCAATATTCACCACAAACATTGAGTAAAAAATAACTACCCATTGGGGAATGTGGGTAACATCCTCTCGATCACCAGGAAAACCCTTATAGTCCATCACCTAAGAACACTTAGTTAAATATGGACACTAAATTGACTCCATCCACATGTACCACTCACACAAGGGAAGAGTGCGCTTCCATCTGTCATTAATTGATGGTGATCTATATCTCCCTCTCCATGATAGAAACAAGTTATCTAAAGTTGTCTTACCATGAACCTCCTCTATCATCCAGATATAGATTCCGCCACCAGATGTGTTAAACACTATGCCTCTACTACACCAAGATTATTTCATTAACCACTATGACTCAACTTCATGAACTCCAATTACACCCCATGAATTTAGATACCATGTTATGATATTTTACTTCATATATTGTACTCATGTGGAAAGACAATGGAAGATTTATATGATGTAATTTAAGATCCTATATCAACTAATTATTGTAATGGTTTATTCCACATGCCTATAAATTCCATAGGAGCACTCATCATTCCACTCTGAAACACCAAAAAATTATCTCTAAAATGAATGAAAATTCACACATCAGCCACTCATTAAGGTAAAACCATGATTCATCCTTCATAAGAATCTATAAATTCGAAAAAAATCGTAGGAAATGAATCTTTCATCCATACACAACTGAAACAATACATCCATACCATTAAATGGTTAACCAATGCCATCTTAAAGATAGTTAACTCCACTCACCATACCCACAGGTATTAAATTCCACCGAGAACTTCAATAAAAAATTCTCATCGTAAAACTTAGAGGATTTTATGGTTTAACAAAGTTCAAAATGTAAAATATGAAAAAACCAAAACTCACTAACCCCATCCACGAATATGAAGATATAACTCCACTAGAAGGGGTGAGTAAAATATGATTGTTGTTAGTGGAAACTCTCTAGTTGACAAAAGTCTATCTAGGGTTTTTACTGGAGTCTCTAACTCTTTAAAATATTATATAGGAATAATAAATCATTTATATGCGATATAATATGAGGGTCATTGAAAATAAGATAAAAATTATTCCATAAACTACATCCATTGATGCTAGATGATAGTCATCCATCACATGCATATTTTCATAACTCAAACTATCATCACTCCATGCCTAAAAAGAATTAACTGAGGTAGGTGATTGGTGGGAGAGGATCTAAGTGTCATCTATCTTCATCCTCTCCTACACCAGCCACTTCCCAACCAAAATCGCTTCTTACCAGGAAACTTCCCCCAATAATAAAATCTATGTTCTCAGTACCATCCTTAATATATATATATTCATTGGTGACCCATCTATGATACAGATCTAGCTATACACAAGTAAAATGATAAATTGATCTCACATCCATGGTGTATTTATCCATAAATCATAGATCATTCAATGCTAACATATGGGATTTTGGTAAAAATAGTGCTTTATGAAAAGTCAACCATAACTTAGTAACTCCTATAGATTATCCATGTAAATTTATAAGATTGTATAATTTCATCACAAAACACTCCCATTAAATACCTCACAAATCCCATCAACCTCGATGCATACCTGGTCATGTCTTCAAATCCCTATGGAATTTTATCCATCCTATGTTAAATCTCATCCCATACCGAGGGAAAAAACTCCATCCATGGTAGTGTAGTCCTTTCATGAGTTCTAGAAAAGAAATTTCACCACCTAATAGATCACAGTATTGTGTAAGTAGTTGAAATTAAGGATCATCATCTACTCAATTCATGTCAAACCAAATAGAAATACGAGTCTTAAATTCCATATGATTACCTATTTCTTAAGGAATATGCTCTTATTGATCATAAAAAATCACTCAACATATTCAACCATTAAAAGTTTTATCCCACTCATTAGAAACTACTATACACTCCATATGAAATCTTACAATAAGCACGAAGGTGGGAGGAAATTCCTCAAATCATAGGTAAATGATATATCTGAACTGAATCCTAAAAAACATGCCTCATTGATCACTATCTGGTGGAAGAAACTTTCAACTATAGGCACATGCTCATAAAAACCTACCTATAAACCCATGACAACTATCTGCTGGTTTCACCTTTCATTTGGTAGGATGAACCCACAGGGATTATGTCACGACCCGTCCTCGGGACCCATGCCGTGAATACCCCAATCCCACCTCCCATAGGCCAGGGGTTGGAGACTAGCACCAAGGCATAAATCCTGACAAAAAAGGGGAAGACATTGCCTTTATAAAGTAAACAAACACCACAGAGTAAGAAAGCAGAAGTAACACTAAGTAAAACTGGGTACAATAGTAAGTGTGGAAAAGTAAGTGGGCCAGAATACAAACTCAAACTGAAAGTAATGTACAATTG
Organism: Viscum album; assembly: GCA_963277665.1. Taxonomy (NCBI): domain Eukaryota; kingdom Viridiplantae; phylum Streptophyta; class Magnoliopsida; order Santalales; family Viscaceae; genus Viscum; species Viscum album. Next base: position 593,192,010 of record OY728134.1, on the reverse strand, counting down.
GAAAGAAAGTACAGCAACTCAAAAGTAAAGCAGCAACGCCGAGCCGTCCACTGGAAATACCACATGAAGGGTGGGTACAGATATCCTCCTCAGCTCCTCGGGTCTAGCCTTCCGCTCTGTGTACGTCCCGCCCATTGGTCCACCTCCAGGTACCTACTTTCTCCACAAGCCTCAACCATGATGAACGTTTTCCATCGTCTGCATCCAACACAACATAGTGCGGGTATATCCCATGCAGGGGTGAGTATACGCTACTCAGTAGGGATCCCGAGACCCCTGAAGGTCTCCCATAATCCACAAAGGATAATCCATAAAGGAGAGATACAATCAAAAAGTAACATCCAACACTATTTAGGTATATACCCATATATATACCTAAGTCATCAATTCCATTTCGGCTCCAACATCTGAGCACAAGTTCGATCAAGTCCACACAGGATAGCACAATCCAATCCACACAGGGTAACACAACCCAATCCACAAAGGAAATCAATTCAATCATATCGATGATAATGATTGGAAGTCAAGACTCAGCTCACACAGGTATACTTATTCGTAAGGTGATAGAGATGATCAGATGTATCCACGGATTCACCTAAGATGGGACCCACACAATATACTAGACCAGCTAAGCGGTCGGACCCATGTAAGATACAAGACTAGCTAAACTACCGGACCCATGTAGGATACAAGTACAGAGTCCAATACTGCTGGACCCACATAGGATACAAGAACAGTAGTACTGTCAGTCCCATGTAGGATACAAGAACAGTAGTAATCGCCATTGAAACCATAGGGGATTTCAGTACGGTCTTCATCACTGCCGAACCCACAGAGGATTTCAGTGCAGTCGTTGTCGCTGCCAAACCCATGGAGGATTTTAGTGCAGTCGTTATCGTCATCGCAGTCGCAGCCAGCTCTAGGGCTCCCGCACACAGCATGATCGATTCCGGGAGGGTCCGCTCCACAAGCCAAGGGGGTCGATACATCATCTGACACATAGTCTGGAGTTGATGTATCTCAATGTTCCGTCTCGACAAAAGGAACTCAACGTGACAGACGGTGCATCAATCGGACGCCCGGTCTGAGAGTTATTGAATTTTTCGTTCCAGGGGCCCAGTTGGTTTTTAAGTCAAAACCAACCTGACAACACTCCAACTGCATCCAAACCTTGAGTGGAGTAAGCCAAAAGGTCTGTCTCACTAAGGGGAATCCAACAAAGTCGATGGCACGTCAATCGGATGTCCGGAGCTCAAGTTATAAGTGTTTCTGTTCCGAGGGCCCTGTTAGTTTCGTGTTCAAACCAACCCATCCGTACCCAAAGTTCTCGGAAACCTTGAATGTAATATAACGAAATGACCTTTGCGATCCAAGGATCATATCGCAACTGACGGTGTGTCCATCAGAGGTCCGTAGCCCAAGTTACGGGTATTTAAATGAACCTATCCAGTTTTAGGGGGTTTGGGGCCCAAACCGACCCGACCCAAGACCCCCTGGGTCAGCCCGAACCGGGTCAACCCGACCAGGGTCTGGGTCCGGCCCATTAGGGAGTGGCCCGGTCCGGTACAGCCGGTCCATCCTGGGCGACCCGGAGCTGGCCGAGCGGGGGCGGCTCGGTGCTGGCCAAGTGGATGCGCAAAGGGGGAACGCGCTACCCCCTTGATTGAAGAACGACCGCCACAAGGGGGGCCCGCCTCTTGGCCTGCCGGGGGTTAAGACCCCCAGTCCTTCCGAAATGGCCGGTCGGTGCTGCTGCCGCGGGACCCCGCGGTCCAATCCCTCCGAAATGTCGGCGACCGGCGGTTCCGGCCGCCCCTCCTTGCACCACCACGGCTTTATGTCACGACCTTGTCCGACCAGCATGGCGTGATGGCGCCACACCCCTCCATTGCGGCCCCGCTTCGGCCGCGACCTCTTCGCGGTTCTCCAGCGTGGCACGACGGCACCGTGCCCCTTCGCTATGGCCCGACTCTGGCTGCGGCTTCGTTCGGCCTCAACGGCGCGCCGCGACGATGCCACACTTCTTCAACGTGTTCCTCCTTGATTCCGCGCAGTGCCGTTTTACCGCGCTGCCTTCGTTCGAGCCGCAAAGAATTCAACAACAAAGGGGAGGAGGGTTGTCCATGTTCATGCAGTCCAACCTTCTCTTGTGATAATGATAACAGTCGGCCCTAAATATAATATCTTCATCAAAGAGAGCACAAAATTAATCAACTAAATTGAACTCAAACACCTACCTCGATGAAGTCATCGAATGAGGATCGTCGCGGGGAAAGGACGTCGCAGAAGACGGCGTCATCGACATTCGCCCGATGAAGGATGCGACGCATCGTCATTCTTCGAAGAAGGCATCTCTCACCGGCTATGGAGAGGGAAGAAGATGGTACGATGATCTCCCCTTGCGATGACGGAGTTCTTCGTCGTAGACTCGGTGTTCTTTGCATTCTTCGACGAGGAAGAAGATGTTCTTCAGAGTGCAAGAGTTCTCTCCTGCTCCTTCTCGCACAACAAATCAACCCCCAATAAAATAAGACATTGTCTTATTTTATTCACACACACACACACACACCAACATTAATTTGAAATTCAAAAGATCTCATTCAATTAATTAAATTAATTGAAGAGCCTTTAACAGTCCAATTAATATCGAGAGTTGACATGTCATTTAAAAGGGGGTGCGGGTGTGTTACACAATTAAATGCATGACGGAGGGTTTAAGGGATTTGAAGGGGTGGGTCTCGTGTGGGACCCACATCACTATTATCCTACAAAATGGAGTTAGGATGTAGTGGGCCCCACTCCAACATCCATGCATAGGTTAAAAATACTTAGAATACAAAATAAAAATTGTAGCACAAATTTTTATTTCATTCCTTAGTTAACCCATTTTTTTAATAACCTCACCCGAGTAAACGCAACTCTAGAAAAGGTGTTCCTAAGAAAATACCAGCGCGACGGTTTCATCGGTGCCTTAGGATTTCGATTCTGAGCACTGGTTCAAAATTTAGAAATACCCGCTTGTTCGTTCACTGAACGTTCCCGAGCAAAACTTCGGAAATGATGATTCCAGGCACACCGGGCCTCAGAATCAGGTGCATTCAAAAACTATGTACTCGTAAAATACCAAATAAAATTAAGAAAAAAAGTTCCTTTGAAATGTACGGTTCATTAGATGACTCTCACCTCAGGGATTTACGTCCCTGTAAAGATACATCACAAACTAGGAGAACAAATGAGGGTACTGAGCACACATCTGAGCCTCCCGCTCCCAAGTGCTCTACAGGAGGTTCCTGTGCTGCCATCTGATGCGCACTAGAGGAATCGACCGCCCACGTAGGACCCACTCCTGTCGATCCTCGATCTACACCAAGACCTCCTCAAAATTCACCCCATCATCAATGTCCAAATCCCCATGGTCGATGATATGCATCGGGTCGTGCACGTACCTCCTCAGCTGAGATATGTGGAAAACGTCGTCCACCCGGTGCAACTGAGGTGGTAGAGCCAGGCAGTAAGCCACCTCACCTATCCTGCTGAGAAACTGGAATGGTACGATGAATCGCAAAGATAACTTGTCACCTCAGCCAAATCTTTGTAATCCACGTCAAGGTGAGACCCGCAAGAAGACATGGTTTCCATCCTCGACCTCTAGTGGTCTCTGTATCCTGTCAGCATAAGACTTCTGTCGGCTATGAGCTGTCCTCTTCTGCTCCTGGATGACTTGGACCTTCTCTGTCGTGGCCTGGACCATCTCCGGTCCCACAAGTGCTGACTCCCCAGGGTCTGTCCAGCACAGAGGTGAACTGCAAGGTCAGCCGTACAATGCCTCCTTTGGTGCCATCCTGAGGGTGGAGTGGTAGCTGTTGTTGTACACAAACTCCACCAATGGTAGGTGATCCTCCCAACTATGACCAAAGTTGAAGACACATGCACGGAGCATGTCCTCGAGGGTCTGAATGGTCCTCTCCGTCTGACCATCCGTCTGAGGGTGAAAGGCGGTGCTCAGACGTAGCTGCGTCCCGAATGCCTCTTGAAACCCCTTCCAAAGCCGGGAAATAAAGTGAGCATCTCGATCGGAGACGATAGATGATGACACACCGTGAAGCCGTACAATCTCCTATACGTATAGGCGTCACATGCTCTCCACTGAGCCCTGCTCTCTGATGGGTAAGAGGTGGGATGACTTGGTGAGTCGGTAGATAATCACCCAAATGGAGTCGTGACCTCTGGAAGTACGTGGAAGTCCAGTCACGAAGTCCATAGATATCTCGTCCCACTTCCACTCCGGGACCTCCAAGGGCTGCACCAAGACTGCTAGTACCTGGTGCTCTGCCTTCACCTACTGACAGGTAAGGCATCGAGAAACGAACTCAGCTACAACCTTCTTCACACCCGGCCACCAGTGTTGTCGTCTGAGATCCTGGTACATCTTCGCCACTCCTGGATGTACCGCTAAAGGGGAAGTGTGAAACTCTCTCAGCACCTCCTCTTGTAAAGCATCTGGTACCATGTTACGTCCTCTAAAAAGGATGATGTGCACTCCTCCCATAGAAAAACCATCAGGTTCCATTCCTGAGGATATCTGTGCACGCCGCGTCTCACAGTCAGTGTCCCCACGATGTGCCTCTCTGACCCACTACAGTAGTGGAGGAGTGACTGTGAGTGACTGAAGAAAGACTTCTTCATCTCTATCCACGAAGGATATCTGCAAAGCAGCCAGCTGCTCCGTCACCTCCCCGAGTAGCTGAATGCCCGTCCTCCTGCTGAGAAAATCGGATACTACGTTCCCCTTTCCAGGAGTATAGACTATCTCAAATTCATAGTCCTGGAGGAACTTGAGCCATCGATGCATTCTCAGATTCAGGTCTTTCTGCAAGAAGATGTACCCGAGACTCTGATGGTCAGAGTAGACTATAAAGCACTTGCCCATCAGATAGCGTCACCACATCTTCAGAGTGAAGACCACTGCTGATAACTCCAGGTCATGGGTAGCGTAGTTCTTCTCATGTTGCCTCAACTAACATGATCCATAGGCAATCACTGCCCACTCCTGCATCAGGACACATCTGAGTCCAGTCCCTGATTCATCGCAGTAGACTACATACCCCACTCCCTTCTCCGGTAGCCTCAAGATAGGTGCGCTGGTCAATCTCTGTCTCAGCTCCTGGAAGCTCTACTGACATCTATCTGACCACACGAAGGGTTTCCCCTTCTTCGTCAAAGTTGAAAGTGGTTCCACAACTCTGGAAAACTCTGGCACAAATCTCCGGTAGTACCCAGCTAGACCCAAGAAACTCTGCACCTCCGTCACACTCCTGGGTGGCTCCCAAGCTAGCACTGCCTCGATCTTCATAGGGTCCACCGTAACTCCTGCCTCAGAGATGACATGTCCCAAGAAGTGGACCTCACGTAACCATAAATGACACTTTGAGAGGTTTCTATAAAGCTATTTCTCTCAGAGTGTGTCCAGTACAAACCGTAAGTGGTAGGCGTGTTCCTCCTTAGTGGTCGAGTATATCAATATGTCGTCGATGAAGACCACAAAAAATCGATTGAGGTATGGCTGAATGATCTTATTCATGAGACTCATGAACACCGCTGGAGCATTGGTTACGACGAATGGAATAACCAAGAACTCATAGTGGCCATACCGACATCTGAAGGCCGTCTTCTGCACGTCCTCATCCTGAACTCTGAGCTGATAATAGCCCGACCTGAGGTCTATCTTTGAGAACCACCGTGCTCCCTTAAGCTGATCGAAGAGGTCTTCAATTCTTGGTAGCGAATACTTGTTCCTCATGGTCACCTGGTTCAAGCGATGATAGTCGAAACACAATATCAAGCTCCTATCCGCCTTCTTGGAGAACAAAATTGGGGAAGCCCAGGGTGAAACACTGGGTCGGATGAATCCATTGCCCTGCAAGTCCTCCAGCTATACCCGTAGCTCTCAAAGCTCAGCAGGAGCCATCCAATATGCTGGAGTGGATATTAGGGTTGTACCAGGGTATAGGTCAATATAGAAGTCTACCTCTCTACGAGAAGGTAGTCCTGGAACGTCGTCAGGAAAAACATCTGCATACTGATCCACCACTATAGGAAAACTCGGACTCTGCCCGTCAACTGCTCCTAGGAGGAGGCTAGCCAACTGATGAGTGATCGGCTATCCTCTACACTGTGTGAGTCCATCCTGTGCTGCAAAGGCTCCCTTCTCACCGGTGAAGGTGAACCTGCTCCCATTGGTGCGAACACAACGCACCTTGCGCCTAATACAGTCGATCTGATCATGAACTGTAGATAACCAATACATGCCCAAGATGACGTCGTAAGGCCTCGACGCCTCTACAAGTAGATCCCATCCGAAGCTCTCGCCTCCTAGAGTAAGCTGACACTGCCGGCACCAGTGCGTAATCGTTGAGTCTGCTCCCGTAGGAGTTTCTAGCCGTAAGGATCGAGCCAACGGCTCCGTCGGAATCTCCGAGCTATGAACAAGGGAAGCGGCAATGAAAGAATGACTCGATCCTGTGTCTATAAGAACTGCAACAAGGGTGTATTAGACACAGATAGTACCTCAAATCATCTCAGGCGTGCCATGGTCATAGGCCTCCACTGCCTGAAACTGAGCCTGCCTCTGCCCGCCAGCTCCCTGTCGTCGAGGTGGACCTCCTGGTGGTGGTGGTGGTGGTAAAGCCTCAAAGCGTCGCCCACCACCTGCTGCTCGGCCAGCTCCCCTGCCTCATCCGCCTGCTCCCTATTGACCGCCACGGTTGACCCTCTACCTCTGCCCGGGTCGCCCCTCAACCGTCTGATGCTTCTCTGCACGACAGGTCGGGCAGTCACGAGCCATGTGGGCCTGCCCGCAGCATGCGTAGCACTGTCTGCTCCTCAGAAGTCTGGCTCTACACCATGTGCCCCGCACCTCTAAGCTAGTGTCCTGAGGTCGTCCGCCTGATGGTCTGGTCTTCCTGGACCCCTGTGACGTCCGTCGACTGCCAGCTGCAGATGACTCTACTATGTGCCACCCTGTGGTAGGTCTCGCTACTGGTGTAGGCTCAGCAAGAAAGCTCTCTATGCGAAGGGCTCGCTCCAATACTCATGTCTCTGTCGGAATGCTAAGGGATATCATCAATGCCCTGATCTCATGCATCAATCCCTGCTCGAAGGTTTGGGCCTAGAAGAATGGGTCACATACCATGTCCATCGAATAGCGTGAGAGATCAGAAAATCTCGCCGAGTACTGGGCGACCGTCATGCTGCCCTGCCGCAGCTGTAGTAGATCCTGGATGCGCACCGTACGGAGGGTGGCAGGGATGAACTCCGAGCGGAAGAGGCTCTCAAAGTCTGTCCAAAGGAGAGATGCCTCGTGGTGTACCTGGAGCATCAAGATCCACCATCTGCCTGCTACCACGTGTAGGAGGCTCGCTGTAAGGATCACTATGAGGTCAGCTGGTGTCCCCACTAACCTGAAAACTCGAACAACAGCCTCCAGCCAATCCTTGGCTGCCTGAGGGTCCGTATCCCCGTGAAACTTGGGTGGTCTCTGACACTGAAACTCGTGCAGTGCACTAAGGCGACATGCACTCTCAGTGGCTTGGGCGGGTGGCATCGGTGGCTCGGTGGGTAAAGGTACTGCCGGTGCCTCCACTGTAAAAGGGCCCTACACCGAGGCCTCATCGCTTGGTGGGCTGTCGTCTCACACAAAGCTCAGAACCCTAGCTGGCTATCGTCGTGGGGCCATCCTGAAAAGAGATAGGTGCGCCATGGTCAAAAAAGTATACCTGGTGAGCTGACACAAAGTAATCAAAAAGAAAACTTTTGAAACACACAAGCAATCAATGTTTTCGTGCACTGGGTCGGAAATTAGAAGTCAGGGTCCTGGTGTATGGATACGTCGGCCGCCACACCATCACTGGACTCCCTGGACCGATAACCACACTCAATACGCTTAACACTATTGTTTCACATAGAAGAAAGATCAGAGTCCTGAGTTCTGTGGTAGAATCGAACTCCTCTGATACCAATTTGTCACGACCCGTCCTCGGGACCCATGTCCTGACTACCCCAAGCCCGCCTCCCATAGGCCAGGGGATGGAGACTAGCACCAAGGCGTAAATGCCGACAAAAAGGGGAAGGCATTACCTTTATAAAGTAAATAAACACCACAGAGTAAGCATGCAGAAGTAAACACTAAGTAAAACTGGGTACAATAGTAAGTGCCAAAAAGTTAGTGGGCCAGAATACAAATCCAAACTGAAAGTAATGTACAAATGGAAAGAAAGTACAACAACTGAAAAGTAAAACAGCAACACCGAGCCATCCAATGGAAATGCCACCTGAAGGGTGGGTATAGATATCCTCCTCAGCTCCTCAGGTCCAGCCGTCCGCTCTGTGTACGTCCCGCACAGTGGTCTACCTCCAGGTACCGACTTTCTCCACAAGCCTCAACCACGATCAGCGATGTCCGTCGTCTACATCCAACATAGTGTAGTGCGGGCATAGCCTATGCAGGGGTGAGTATACGCTACTCAGTAGGGACCCCGAGACCCCAGAAGGTCTCCCATAATCCACAAAGGATAATCCAAAAAGGAAAGATACAATCACGAAGTAACATCCAACACTACTTAGGTATATGCCCATACATATACCTAAGTCATCAATTCCAGTTCAGCTCCAACATCTGAGCCCAAGTTCGATCACGTCCACACAGGATAGCACAATCCAATCCACACAGGATAACACAACCCAATCCACATAAGAAATCATGTCAATCATATTGAAGATAATGATTGGAAGTCAAAAATAAGCTCACAAAGGTATACTTCTTCGTAAGGTGATAGAGATGATCAGATGTTGCCACTGATTCATCTAATCTAGGACCCACGTAGGATACTAGACTAGCTAAGTTGTCAGACCTACATAGGATACAAGAACAACTACTCTGCCGGACCCACGTAGGATAAAATTACAGAGTCAAATACTATCGGACCCACGTAGGATAAAAGAACAGTAGTACTGCCAGACCCACGTAGGATACAAGAACAGTAGTCATCACCGTCGAACCCACAGAGGATTTCAGTACAGTTTTCATCGCTATCGAACCCGCGATGGATTTCAGTGCAGTCGTTGTCACTGCCGAACCCACGGAGGTTTTCAGTGTTGTCATCATCGTCATTGCAGTCGCAACTAGCTCTAGGGTTCCCACACATAGCATGCTCGATTCCGGGAGGGTCCGCTCCATGAGCCAAGGGGGTCGATACATCAACTGACACGTAGTCCAGAGTTGATGTATCCCAATGTTCCGTCTCGACAAAAGGAACTCAACGTGACAGACGGTGCGTCAATCAGACGCTCGATCTATGAGTTATTGGATTTTTAGTTCCAGGGGTCCAGTTGATTTTTAAGTCAAAACCAACCCGACCACAATCCAACTACATCCAAACCTCGAGCGCAGTAATCCAAAATTTCCTTCTCACTAAGAGGAATCCAACAAAGTCGACGACACGTCAATTGGACGTCCGGAGCACAAGTTATAAGCGTTTCCGCTCTGAGGGCCCGGTTGGTTTCGTGTTCGAACCAACCCGGTCATACCCAAAGATCTTATAAACCTTGAGTTTAATATACCAGAACTACCTTCTCGATCGAAGGATCTCATCGCAACTTCTGGTGTGTCGATCGGAGATCCGTAGCCCAAGTTATAGGCATTTAAACGAACCTATCCGGTTTTAGGGGGTTTTGGGCCTGGACCAACCCGGCCCAAGACCCCCTTGGTCGGCCTGAACCGGGTCGACCTGACCCGAGTCTGGGTCTGGCCCAGTGCAGCCGGTCCCGCCTGGGCGGCCCGGCACTGGCCGAGCGGGGTAGCTCGGTGCTGGCCGAGCGGACGCGCAAAGGGGGTGGGGGCGCTGTCCCCCTTGATTGAAGAACGACCCCCACGAGGGGGGCAGCCTCTTGGCCAGCGGGGGGTTATGACCCCCAGTCCTTCAGAAATGGCTGGCCCGACTAGACGGATGGTGTTGCCGCCACGGGACCCCGCTGTCCCGTCTCTCCGAAGTGCCGGCGGCCGGCGGTTCCGGATGCCCATCCTTGCACCGCCGCAGCTTTGTGCTGCGGCCTTGTCCGACCGGTGCGGCGCGACGGCACATCGCCCCTCCGCCACGGCCCTTCTCCGACTGTGAGCTCTTCACGGTTCTCCAGTGCGGCTCGACGGCGCCGTGCCCCTTCACTGCGGGCTGACTCCGGCCGCGTCTTCGTTCGGCCTCAACAGCGCAACGCGACGACGCCATGCTTCTTCGCCATGTTCCTCCTTGATTCTGTGCGGTGCTGTTGCACTGTACCGCCTTATTTAGAGCCGCAACGAATTCAACAACAAAGGGGGAGGAGGGTTAGTCGTGTTTGTGCGGTCCGAACTCCTCCCGTTATAACGATAACAATTGGACCAAAATAAAATATCATCGTCAAAGTGTGCACAAAATTAATCCACTAAATTTAACTCAAACCCCTACCTTGATGAAATCGTCGAACAACGATCATTGTGGGGAAAGGAAATCGTGGAAGACAACATCGTGGAATATGGTGTCGCGGATTGAGGCTCTGTATGCATCGTTGGCGTTCACCCGATGAAGGATGCGGAGCGTCGTCGTTCTTCGAAGAAGGCGTCTCTCACCGGCTGCGGAGAGGGAAGAAGATGGTACGACGATCTCCCCTTGTGGTGACAGAGTTCTTAGTCATATACTCGTCGTTCTTCGCGTTTTTCAACGAGGAAGAAGATGTTCTTCAGAGCACAAGAGTTCTCTCCTCCTCCTTCTTGCACAAAAAATCAACCCCCAATAAAATAAGACATTGTCTTATTTTATTCACACACACACACACACCAACATTAATTTGAAATTCAAAAGATCTCATTCAATTAATTTAATTAATTGAAGAGCCTTTAACAGTCCAATTAATATCGAGAGTTGACATGTCATTTAAAAGGGGGTGCGTGTGTGTTACGCAATTAAATGCACGAGGGAGGTTTTAAGGGATTTGAAGGGGTGGGGCTCATGTGGCCCCCACCTCACTATTATCCTAGAAAATGGAGTTAGGATGTAGTGGTCCCCACTCCAACATCCATGCATAGGTTAAAACTACTTAGAATAGAAAAGAAAAATTTTAGCACAAATTTTTATTTCATTCCTTAGTTAACCCATTTTTTTAATAACCTCACCTGAGTAAACGCAACTCTAGAAAAGGTGTTCCTAAGCAAATACCGACACGACAGTTTCATCGGTGCCTTCATATTTTAATTCCAAGCACCAGTTCAAAAGTTAGAAAAACCGGATCAATCGTTCACTGAACGTACCGGAGCAAAACTTCGTAAAATATGATTCCGGCCACACCGGGCCTCGGAATCAGGTGCCATCAGAAACTGCGTACTCGTAAAATATCAAAGAAAATTAAGAAAAAAATTTCCTTTGAAATTTACGGGTCTTTATAGATTAAACCATATATGGATGAGAAGATGAAAAAAGGTAATGAAATATCTCAAAATGAACATTATATAATTCATTCAACAACTTATTTATAACCCAAAATGATGTATTGAAGTTATTAATCAAATAATAGGTTATTAGAATCCTATAAAAATCATACATTAGCCACCATGCCTACTCTAGTCTCCTTATTATGATAAATGAACTCAAGTCCCCCTTAAAATCATTACCCTAAGTTGTCAAACCAATACTCATGTGAAAAATAAATCTAAGATCCATTCCTAGGATAATCATCTCTAATAACACTATGAGATTACCTGATGCATAGGGGATCTGCCTGGGATGACAGTAGGCCGAGAGTGCCACCACAAACCTTCCCCCAATAGGCTAGGGGCTAGTAACTAAAACCAATTAGGCATATCACACAACATTGGAGGCCTTGTCCTATAATAACCGATAGTATAAAAATCTCCAATACATATGATAAACCTAAAATACCAAAAAATTTATATACAATCTACTGAACTATATATAACACATGAACGAAACGACAAGCACAAGTAAATCATACAAGGTAAACACACATGAAAAAAAACATCTAAAAAGTATATAGAACATAAATAAATGATAAGATCCTCAAAATTTATTGTAAACCTAGGTCACGCTCCATGTACAATGGTCATTACTGATTTCATGAATCCCGATGATCCATAATGCATCACCAGGAATCACTAAGAATTGGCTATGACCAAGCCATACCAGCTCCATACCTATTCATCCCATATATGAACCTCTTCATCAACTTAATAGACAAAAAACATGTGTGAATAAAGCATGAATAGGGGTGTGTATAAATATACCCAAAAGGATATCCCAAAAACCAAAAAGGAAACACAAAGAAATAGGCCAACTCATCTCCTAGTATGAGATGTGTCTAGGAGGAAGATGAAGAGGAAAAACCAGAACACAAAGTCATATCAAACCTCCAAATGATAAAGAGTAATTGGATGAATGATAATCAAGTATATTATAGATATTATCCATATAAATAATTATAATGGAAAAAAGAAATATCCCAATCATAACTGCTCTAACCTTGACAGTCATACCACATGAGAAAACATGGAAGCTCAAAATAGTGAAGGGTCCACAAATTCTAAAGTCGATAGATAGCTATATATCGTATCTCGAGGGAAACCTTAGGGTATGAAAATGAGTCACAAGTTTCAATTAATCTTAGAAATGTTTCCTTATTTATATACTAAGACACTACCAAAAACCCTAAAGGGTATCTAACTCATCATTGGATCCTTTTCAATAAATGAGGGAGAACCACAACCATTGGTCCATCAATACAGCACAATCAATCAAGACTCTGAACCACCCATGAAAAAAAACCATATAGTACCATAATAAATATAGCGGGGGACCCAAATCTCACTGGAAGAAACCTCATTCAAGGGAGTACCGACCCCAGTGGAGGACCCACACCTCACCTGATATTAGTAGTGACTTAGAAGTTAGATGACTCATGCCCTAGGTCTTATGGGGGAGTATCAACCCTGTATTTACATATGAAATGGGATACCAATGCCTTGAAATAACCATTACACCAAGGGATTACTAACCCTAATATCACTCCTAAGATCATGCTCAAACCCTGTTGTTGGCTAATGATACCAAAGATAATGGAAAACTCATACCACCTCACACTATATATTTGATATCGAAGAGAAGAACCACATCATGTTTTACATGAAAAAATGAATAGGATGGATAATTAACATGCACAAATTCAAGCCCTGAGTATGGAGATATGAATAAAACCAAAGGATACATAGTACACAACATGTAATTCCTTGTACATGTCATGTAGTCACTCTCAACGTGTACTACTACCATCATGCCATATAGAATAGTACACGAGGTGTAATCACATTCCATTTACTAGTTGGGTGTGTAATTCAACAAACACTATGTAGAATAATTAATTTTGTAGAATTATACTTCATATACTAGTTGGGTGTGTACTTCAATATACAACATGTAAAATAGTACATGAGGTGTCCTTAGAGTCCATGTATGGGTTGGGTGTGTACTTTAGTACACACCATGTTGAGTGGGAGATAACTACACACTATATACTTATATATGAAATGTTTTGTAGTCTAAAAATATTTTATCAATGACCATACATGACATGTACTTCTTAGTTACATTCCATGTGATAATTTTCTCCCATGGGAACCCTAGAAACCACACTTGGAAATATACACACCATGTAGTTACGGACTATATACCGTGTAGTCATGAAAATTCAAAAACCCAACCTTTTCATTGAAATAGCAACTATCATGACAATTTTCACCTTTGATTAGCCCTAAAGACTCACAAAATTACTATCCAAGGACATCACATCTCTAATGCTCAAAACCTATTCATCACTCATCAAAAAAGGTGATTTCAATCATCTGCATGCCATTTTCAAGCCTCACTCACCACTTCCATATTGGTCTCAAAATTTTGGGCCATTGTGATTTTTCATCACCCCTTAATCAACTCACATTCCTAAAAATTCAATTTCTATCCCCAAAAACATTATTTTAGTCCTTGATATAAATCACATGTAAAAGAAAACCATTATTTGTTAAATCACCAGTGAAAATGAAGTACAGTGATGAATACATTTAGTTTAAAGGGGGAACCAAGAATCATTAAATGTGAGAATATAAAGTGGCAATTATGATTTCCAAACTCTAATATTTGGCAAAAAATATGCAGATAAGAAGGTAGACCACATAAATCCTGAATTTCTTGGATGAATTTAAAATAAAAAGGTAACTGTTCCATGTGATTTGGGAATTGAGTAAATAATAATTAATACATTCATTAAAATCACCTAGAACAAACTAAAAACATCAATAATAATGCCCCACCTCATGGTGAATATTCTATGTTTTAATCCTTTTATCACTACCGCATGATTTTCTCTTCTATGTAACCATAGATCTAGTTATGATAATCCAATCTAATATTATTTCCACTAAGATCCAGCTTCTCCAGCTTCTCCCTCTATAGGGTTCACATTGTTAATAATGGATAACCATAGAGAGGAAACCCAATAGAGTTGATATATATGAATACCCTATGGTTTATATATTAATAAATCATTTAATTAATTAATTATTTAATAAATTAATTTTACCTCATTAGAAAATACTTGAGGGTCCTATTAAAAATGAAACTAACATATATCCTAGTTTAAAACTCCCATTCTGGATGAAACTGAGGGGCTTACTTTCCTATGTTATGCTCTATTAAATATATATAATCATTTCACCCCAAATACATGTGTGTGGGATAAAAGTTATATTTTTTATACTTAATATATTATTATTGAGGCCCCATCGCATCCATAATTCCACACTAACTCGTATTAGTGGTAGAAAACACACTCCAAAATCAATAAAATCATCATATAATTTTTTGAGGTCATATATTATGGTAAATTTACTATTTTACCCATGGAAAGGTCCCAATACTATAAAAATAAAAATTGAGTTTAGTCTTAACCTTTAAAAACATGGGCCTTTACAATAATTGATAGATATTAATCAAGGATACCTAATATTAAAAGTTGTAGAAGAGAAATTCCCAATTGACTTAATGAAAGTTGTGAATGATGGAAGAAAATTACAGGACTTTCATATTATTTATAATTTTAAATTTTACATTTAAACCATTGATTTATATCTTGAGGAAGAATAATGGATGATGGAATTGAATGATTAAATTGTGGACAATGAGATTAAACATAACAAAATGAGAGGAGAAGAAAACATGGAAACTCAGTGGGTGGAACATTTATCAAGAGACTCATACCCAGAACTATCAACCATTAATCTAATGAATTTGGAGTAAAAAAACATAATTAATATGTTTGTTCTTGGGAGTTGATGAATCTTTATTAATGATCATTAATTAATATTCAACAAAGGAGTAAGAATACACATTAAATTTTGTGTTAAGAATGAATAATGTAGGTATATCATGGGGTTAGTAGATATAAAAGTAATCAACCCTTTATTTTTTACCCATAAATAACTATTATAAGAAGGTATCAAACCAAGATAGAAATATGGGACCTTGATTTTTAAGTTAAGTTGGTATATTCATGTTTGACGTGGTTTAATCATTATGGGAAGGAATTTGTTATCAAGGAGGGTTTTATTTTGCTAATAGTGTTATCCTGGAAGGTGTAAGAGTTCGTAAATAAGTTTTATGGGTAAAATGATAAAATTTAATAATACAATTAAATTCACAGTTAAGTACATAATTTTGAGAACAATGTCAAAAAATCTTGAATTTTTTTATATAAAAGACAGATTCATTAATGTTGAAGATCAGTAGACGTACAAACACGAAGCCATGTAGGGAAGTGGTCCAGTCAGAGCAGGTTGCCATCAAAGGGGCCAGAGGCCGCTAGCTTATGGGAATCATTGTTTCCTTCCCTTTTGGTAAAAGATAAGGTGCAACTTGAAAATACTTGACGGAGAGAGATGATTCTCTTGATGAGGGAGCCAAATGACTGGAGTCTGCCGTCGTTATGGTTGATAACATTGATTATGATGAGGCAGTTTGATTCAAGGTTGATTTTATCCCATCTACGATCTTTATCAAGCATTATACTGATGATGATGGCTGTATCCTCTGCTACCACAGGTTCGAAAAAAGCATGGTGTGATTCATGTTTGGCTGCAATGATTTGACCCTGATGATTCCGGGCCAGAAGGCTAGGGGAAATAGGTCCATTCGTTGGTAGAGACGCATCCAAATTAATTTTAATAAAACCTTCCATTGGAGGGAACCATTGGGAGGAAAAGGAAAGGGTTCCAAATGGATTTTGTTGTCTATTGTGATGTTTCCATCCCTCAGTCCATGATGAGGCCCGGTCAATCCATAATTCGGGTGGTTTGTGGAAATGGTTGAAAACTGCATCGTTGCGACAGACACAAATGATCCAGGATAGGGTACAAAGAGAGATCACTTTAGTCGATGAGAAAGAGGAGCACCATTGCGTCAAGATAGAGGGGAGGTCAGAGGCCATGGCCAGTCAAGCATCTTAATCAGAGTCCCATTTATTCTAAATTTTCTTAGCCCCCAGGCAATGAATGATGGCGTGAAATGGGGATTCTGGGACATTTGGGAAGAAGGGGAATCATTCTTCACTGGAAATATGTTGGAAGACGAGAAGTCTCATTGTAGTGAGGGTGACCATGCATACCTGCCACTATAAGTGGCGTATCTTTGGGGAGACTTTAAGTTTCCAAAGAGATTTCCAAGGCCCCCTTCCCGATCAGCTGATTGAGCACCAACGGTGAGCCGATAGCCGGATTTCACCGTGTATGCTCCCCAAAGGTCATTAGTCCTAAAGAGATGTTCGAGGCCCGCATCTGGGACCTAGGGGGTAGTTAGGATAATTCTTTTGTCTTGTTTGTTGAACCAAGTGTTGATCATTTCCAAACACCACCCTGATCCCTGATCGGAAAAGAGGCACCTGAAAGTGGCATCCTCATAACCTGGTGGGGCAGAGGAGGATGCCTGCATACCATCCTTATCGATCAGCCCGGGATCGGTCCAAATATTAACAGTTGATCCATTCCTAATCCTCTAGCCCATCCCTTTTTCTAGGAGACATAGGGAACCCCAAATGCTTCTTCAGAAGAAGCTAGGATGGGGGCCAATAGAGGATTCATGGAATTATTTATGGGGAAAGTATTTAGCTCGGAGTAGCCGCACATAGAGAGAAGATGGACTGTAGGGCGACATTAATGAGGGTCTCATTTCCGACTTTGGAAATTCTTTTAGTGTTCCATCCTTGAATTTTTTTCTCAATACTATCCATCCATCAAAGATGAAAAGACTTATTTTTTGGAGCGTCCAATCAACCTGGGTAGTCTGAGATAATTCTGGTGTTTCTCAACCATATGGATGCCTACAGTTGCACAAAGTTCTTCTTTATTTTATGGAGGCACCCCTATGCTGAAGGAGATTTTCGATTTTCCATAGTTGACTGACTGTCCAGAAGCCCTCTTGTACTGTTTGATTGCATGACTGATTGTCTGGCATTCATTATTGGTTTCTATGGAGAAAAGAAGGCAGTTGTCGACAAAGAAAAGATGTAAAACTGGTGGGCTTACACGGAAAACCCTTTCCCCATATATAGCATTAGAGGATGCCACCCTGTAAATGAGGTTAGAAAAAACATCCACCACCAAGATAAAGATAAAAGGGGATAGAGGATCTCCCTAGAGAAGGCCTCGGGTTGGGGAGAAGCCTCGAATGAGCTCCCCATTGACTTTGATTTGGAATGAGATGGACATGACACAGTGCATGACCATATTTGTTCATTTAGGACAAAATCCCATTTTCAACATCACGAATCTGAGGAAATGCCATTCCTCTTTATCGTAGGCCTTGGTCATATCTAGTTTCCAGGCCATGGTTCCTCTTTTCGAGGTGGAGCGTGTTTTCATAGAGTGGAACACTTCATGGGCCAAAATTGAAATATCTGTGATCAGTCTCTTAGCCAAAAAGTTGCTCTGGTTTTCCGAAATGATGTCAGGTAACCAAATTCACAGCCGATTAAGTAAGATCTTTGAAAAGATATTGTAGAATACATTACAGAGGCTGATAGGTCTAAAATATGGGATGACAAGAGGTTTTTTAATTTTGGGAATGATGAAGAAGATAGTTTCATTGATGTCAAAAATGCTTGCTTTCCCAGCCCATATATTCTTCATCAGATTGCAGATGTCAGGACCAATAATGTGCCAGTATTGTTTAAACAAAATGGCATGGAATCCGTCCGGGCTCGGGGCCTTAGTAGGATGAACATTCTTCAGAGCCTGACATATCTCATCATCTGTCACATCTTTGGAAAGCTCCCGATTGATCTCATCGGTGATCACAGGTCTGATACAGTCATCCACATCAGATGAAATGTAGGGAGTTCCTACAGTGAAGAGGTTTTGAAATAAACAAATAAAGGCTTCTTGGATTCCCTCGGTGTTAGAGACTTTGCTACAATCAGGTTGCGCGATGCAAGGAATAATGTTTTCTGGCGCCTATCTGATGCCTTCTGGTGAAAATACCGGGTATTGGCGTCCCCTTATTTAATGTGGGTGTCCCGCACCCGCATAGCCCATAAGCATTCCTTGATGTGCAGAGTGGCATCCATATCTCATTGAGTGGCACCGATCTTAGAGAGATTGAAAATGGATGGGGGTTGATTGAGAAGGTAATGCAGTTTTCTTTCAAGGAAATCACAGTGCCTATCAAGATGGCAGAACTTCTTATTGCCCTAAGATCTCAGATCGGATGTGACCTGCTAGAGGTTGGATCTCATGTCTATGTGAATACTCTTCCACCTTTATCTGATAACATCTTAACATTAATGGTATTTTGACTAGAAGCTTTCAAATCTGAATGGTCTACTGGTACGCCTGTAGAGTTCTCCATGAGTGCAATCAATGACAATTGGGCGGTGGTCCGAATAGTTGAGCGTCAGGTTGTCGATGGGAAACATGCTGAAGAGAGTTGTCCAATCTGATGAGCCCAAAAATCTGTCAAGTCGCTCAGTGATGTGAGTGCCATCTATATTACCCCAGAATCATGTGAATGGATTACCTGTGTATCCCAGATCGACCAGGTCCTCCATAGAGTCCGCGTTTTTAAAATTTGACAACGACGCAGAGGGTCGGACTACTCCGCCATTTTTTATATATGAAATATAATCTCATTGAAGTCCCCTATGAAGAGGATAGGCCTCAAAAGCTCATGACGAAGCTTGCAGAGAAGATCCCATGATTTCCACTTCTCATTATGGGACGTTCAACAATTAAATCCCACAAAATTCCATGGCGAGGTGTGCTCCACATGAATTCTCGTAGCCACATGGTTCTAAGAGAAGGAAACAATTTTAACGTCGAAAAAATCCTTCCATAGGAGATAGATTCCCCCGGAATTTCCTTGTCGGGAGACCTAGAGTCAGCCTTGGAAGTCGCATTTCAGAGCAATGTTAGTGTATTCCTTGTTTTCTAGTATGGTTTTAGATAGGAACACCATATTGGGGCGACTTTGGGCGCACTTGAGCTGGAG
The DNA here is from genome assembly GCA_963277665.1 of Viscum album. Taxonomy (NCBI): domain Eukaryota; kingdom Viridiplantae; phylum Streptophyta; class Magnoliopsida; order Santalales; family Viscaceae; genus Viscum; species Viscum album. The sequence continues at coordinate 593,172,382 of OY728134.1, read as the reverse complement.
CATGTGAACCATTCGTGGGTTTCCAAGCCCACAAATGTTCCAACATAAGACAATCATTGTTCTAGACAGGGCTAGGACTTACCCGCCTTTGCCTTTGAATCCTTTTGGCTTATATTTCCACCCGTAATTTTCCATCTTTTTGGGAAATTCCCTACTGACTGACATGTTTCGACTCGTCATTTCTGTTCCCCGGGTTTCAGGTTTTTTGGTTTATAGTATCTTTCCTCTAGTTTCAACCTTTTCCACATTCGATGGGTGGTTGGGCCTGGTGGTGGGGTTCCTGAAATTCCGCAGTCACCTTGTGCAAGGATACCTGACATGGTCATTTCTGGATTAGGGTCGAGATTTGGTGGTTTGAAGTACATCTATTTTGGAAACAAGATTTGTTCTGGTGGGTCTTTTGCTTTAGAAACAGGCTCTGTAAATGTTGAGACATTTTCCTTCAGGGGGTATAATACATGGCAGTTTTCCCTTGGGTGACTGGACTATCTTCAGGGAAAACTGGTGGTCCGAGCATAATGGATTTTACATGTTCAGTTTCTGTCCGCCTTGTGTGGGCCATTGTGAGACTGTTTTGATCCTTTTGTTATTCCTTCTCTGGAATAAAGGCATGTCTAGTCATTTTAGCTCAAAGCCATGGGCCATATTGAATGATGATATTACCCGATTCATTCTATTTCTTTGAGAGACACACTTTTTCCAGATGACCGAGATGTCCACAAAAGAAGAAAAATATTGGGAGTTTCTCAAACTCGAAAGATATCCAGGTGTTGGCATCATCGATTTTCAAAAACATTCCCCTCATCAGCAGCTCTGAAACTTCAATCCCAACTTTAATCCTAGCCTCGGGTCCCCATTGGATTGGGTCCGAGCAGTCTAACTCTAGGAACTAGCCAATGCAATCCCCAATTTCTCTCATGACTGGTTCCGTTCACCCGTGAAAAGGGATTCCTTTGATGCGTATCCAGAAGGGTGACCATGTGAGATTGATGTGATGGATTTCATCCCCCCCTTTGAATTCTTCTATAAGGAGGAGTTGATTATCAAAGGACGACGACCTACCTCTAAGTAATTTATCTCTATATCTCTCATTGAAGAACTCAAAGATAATTTGATTGTTCCCCACTTCTCGAATTGTAACTCCAGCTTCCATAGATTTTGGAGGGTGTTTCTGAGGGCCCCCTGGTTGACTGAGATATTTTACACAAACTTTCAGACAACCAACAGAGTCATGCATTTTACCAGTAGCGAATCTTCATTTCTCCAGGCCTCGATTGACGCTTTGTCTTTGTTCGTCAGGGACATCCTCTACCATTGTTTCACCAAATCTGCATCCATATCTCTGTGCCTAAACAATTGATTTCATGAACACACCACAATGTAAAATTCCCAAGAAAACCCCAAAAGCCCTTAAACGTCTTCCTCGTGGAATATGGTGTAGCTCTTGGCAAGAAGTCTGAAGCTCTGCTCTCCTTGAGCAACAAGAAGTGGTCAGGATACGTCAGCTGCTCAGGTTTCACGGTAGTGCCCGCCCTCTCTCTTGGGAATCCACAGCCAGGATTCACAACCCAAAAAAAACCTCTGGTCTAGACCAAATCCTCTGGTCCGTGGCCCAAACAATTAAAGCCCCAACTCAAACAAAAATTTCCCCAAACAATTATTGTACAGTCAAAGCCTTGATCTGCGACTAGCACTGCACAATCAAAACCTCCACACCGTTTCCTCCTTCTATGACCCGCACTGCGCGGTCAAAGCCAACATAAAGGGAAAACATTGTCCGGCCTGTCGCAAAAACCTCCCCCTAGTCCGGCCTGTCGTAGAACCTCCACTACGCGAAAACCTCCCTCAGTTCCGGCCTGTCACGAAACCCTCCACTGTGCGGTCAAGGCCTCCATTTGCAACCATCACAGCGCTGTCAAGGAATTCACTCTACTACCTCCTTCCGTAACCAGCACTGCTTCACTCCGCTGCCTCCTTCTGCGACCAGCACTGCGCAGTCAAAGCCTTCGCGGGGAGACAACGCGGTCCGTCCTGTTTCAAAAACTCTCACTCTTAGAGACAAAAACTCTGCGAAGCACTCCACCTACGTGGAAGCTTCTTCACGAAGGGAAAACACATTCCAGACCTATGAGGCAACTTCTTTGCAACCTTCTTTCGTGGCTGTGTCATCGCGAATCAAACCAAATCACGGTTGAGTCTTCGTGACCTTTCTTCGCGGCAGAGTCTTCACTCTCTGCTCCTGTGAAAAGCCTAAGGGCTTCGATTTCAGATCCAAGGCCTCTGCAAACCAGGTTTCCGTTGTGCCGCCCACTGGTCGAAGGTTCAGCCTTCGTTCCTCTCAAAGTGGGTGTGACCAATCGCGTCCAGGGCCTTCGAGAACTGGGATCCCTCACACATTTTGGCCCTAGAGCATGGGAGTACCTTATTGTGTGATTTTTTAAATATCTCTAGGTGATTTCTTCCACTCTATGCATCATGGATATAAGATAAAACCCTTATCTCTTATTTCCTTCTCTCTATTATTGATCTTCTCATGTTATTAATAATCATTTTAGGTATTTTATTTAAATATTTCATTGAGGCATGGGGTCAACTTCTTGGTTTATGTGTATTTTTATCTAAGATACTATAGGAGGCTTGGAATAGATTTTTTCATACTGTCGCAACATCAATTTTTATTATTACACTATATAGTGAGTGTTTCTCTATTTTAGTCACATTCATGGTATTATCTTGAAATTAAGGATCTTTCCTTTGATGGTTCCTTATAAGGGTTGGGGTGATCAAGATTTTTGAGAATGGAATTATTGAACCAACAAATGTTAGGTGGATCCACATACATTCTATTAGGTGATAAAATGAATCATAATACACATTTTATTTCTAAATAAATCTTTTAAACAAGTTTAAAATGAGTTATAAATTTTGGTTTATGAGTTTTGATACTTGGTTTCAGTGTGTGTGAATTTCTAGGAAATTAATCATGGAATTTTTTGGTGTGAGTTTTCTTTTTGAAAATGATAAACTATGGATAATGTGATATTTAATATTATTATTGGATGGGTTTGGAAATTATATAAACATTCCTATTTTATAACTAGTGAAATTGTTTAGATGTAAGGATATTGACCTTGATTGTGATCTTATATTAAGGTTAAATAATATATCTCTTCAATGTTTGGGTCATTACTATAATATAATGATGGAATGAGGGTGGGGTTTTCCCAAATGGATGATCCTTATGGTCTTAATTTTTACATAGAGTTTAGAATCAAGAATATGTTTTAAAGTTTATTTACTAGTAAATAGTGTATTTTTAAATGTTTTATTTATGAATTTATTAAAATATTTTTATTTAATTTATGATTAGAATGTTTCTTTGGTTCTATAATATGTAATGTGTTGGTATGTTTTTATTAAGGGAACCAATTTGGTTTATTCAAGGTTCAGTAGATTTTGTTATTAGATATTTTAGGAATTGATATGTAATTTATAAAACTTTATAATAAATATATTTATAAAAATGATGATGTTTTTAGAAAATACATGGAATTTTGAGTTTCATTTGACTCAGAATGAGTAAATTTTTTTATTTTGATTCGATGAGGTTTCTCGACCACTGTAGAATAATATAGGATTGGTTTATCATGAATAATATTGTTTCATGGTTTTAAATTCATAGAAATTTCCTAAATATTGGTGTTGTTGATGTGTTTTGGATATAAATGTACTTGGAATGGTGTAAAATAATTAGTTATTATTTTATTTAAATTTTAGATAAAGAAAGGATTTTTATTATAGATTGTAAATAGTGTAATTCTTATAGAGTTTTGGTGTATATCTATTAATGTGGTAATGTTATTGGTATTTTTGACATCAGGTGTGAAGTGTTGACTAATTGTTTTATTTAGTAGCTTGGATGTTATTTTGGAATTGTATTGAAACTTCAAGGTGTCTTCAACATGATTATTTTTTTCTTATTAATTTTTCTGTGGATTTTATAAAATGAGATGAGCATCAATACAGTTTAAAAGTCACCCCAAAAGTTAATTTTTATATCCAAATAGTTTGTTTTTTGTGGCTTTATTGGTTTGATAATGATAATACACTTTATGGGATTTATTTAATTTGAATTTTAAACTTATACGTTTCAAATATATCATGTTTATTTATAATTTTTACACTAATTATATGGTTTTAGATATGATTAATGAACCCTTTAAAAATGGTATTTTTGGAAAATGATGTATTTGTGTTAGGTTAATATTTTCAAGGTAAGTGGAAATGTGGTGTTGAAATGATTTTTGGCGAACTTGGTTTTCAAAATGGAGTGAATTGAAATTTGTAAATGAGATTTGGTATTGGTTAGTATTTTTTTGTATGGAATTGTTTTTACTTAAATATTTATTTTTATTTTTCTTATATTTTAAAAAGGTAAATGGAGTATTTTTATTTAATAATATTTTCAATCATTGTGGTTTTTAAAAATTATCTTTGCAATTTTATAGATTATAGAAGTTAAAGTGATTTCTCTCTAATGGTGGACCACATTGGGTTTAAATAATAGGAATGCGAATTTTTTATTCTTTTGAAACATTTGATAATAGTTAGGAAAAAGAGACATTTCATTTTTATGTGTTTGCAAAATATTTTAAAAATATTAGAAAATGTTTGATTTATTTTAAAAAATGGTATTAGTCATTGGTGACTTTTTTGGTATAAAAGTGGTTTTTATGGTTACAAGAGTGTTTTAAAATGTTTTTTAATTTTTTTTATGGTGAAAGAAATTTTTTGATATTTGGAATGTCATTATTAATGATTCTGTTAATTTTTTTTAGCAATTATTTGATTTTGGGTTGAAAACGTTTTTAGAAGAATTACTTTTCTTTGTTTGGGTTTCTATAATTAGTGTATTTTCATAGAAGGTGATTTTAATGTTATTGATTTTAGTTAAATTCAATGAATATTTTAATTTAAACTTGAAATGTTTGAAAATTACATTGTTATAAAATGATATATTTCAAATGGTTTTAAATGGGTGTGATAGTATTGAATGTAATAGTTTTTAAAAAGAAACCAACCTTGGAAATGATCTAAAAATATTTTAGAAAAATGTGTTGTCTGGGAAAGTATTTTCATAATTTTTGGAATATTTTATTTTTATTGAAATGAGAATGGTAAGAATTTTTTATGCATGATATTTTTCTTATAATGATGATATTATTTGGTGATAAATAGAATAACAAAGGGTGGAGGATTTTTGATCCCAAAATTTTTTAGTAAAACATTTTTTATTGCATCATAGTTATGATAGATGGAGTTAAGAGATGAATATGAACTATCTAGATTTATCTATTAGTTGATCTAACTCTATTTATATATAAAATATTTAGATATCTAATATTATTCTCCAGTTGATGTAACCTCGTGGATACGTTGGGGGACTTAGTAATTGAAATTATCCTATTTTTAATGTAACCTCATGGATATATGGTGGGTCTTGGTGAGATATTCTCTTGGATAGAAGAATTAGTGGGCGATAGATATCCCTTAGGGATTATGATTCATGAGGTTACCTTGCTTATGGTTCAATTCCATCTTACTCTTTTGGGAATGTTGTTGATTGAGGGGGTGGATAAGAGTATCTCAAAACACTATGTTAATATAGTGAATCCATGAGATATGGGTGGGATGTGGATATATCTTATAGTTATAATATATAGTATACAAGGTAAATAGAGGGATCATTTATTATATGATGGAAATAATTATCTAGGTTCGAATTGTGTATAGTTTCTTAAAGGCATTAGATTACCATAAAGTGAAATATTTTGTATTCTTATGAGTCCCTTAATGGAAGGTTTTAGAAAAAGGATAATTTTGATGTATGAATTCAATATTTTTTTAACCATATATGAATTATAGGTTTTTTTTATTTTGATATTTGGGTTTATTTTCTTGACCATTCGTTTCATGGTATAGCGGTATTATAATTCAATTTGAATTAGAGAAATTTGTGGTATTAAGTTGGAAAGTTGAATAGGATTGAGGAATCTAGTAGATATATTATATATACAAGGATAGATATTTTAAAGTGATAATTAATGCTTTAATCATCAATGAGTAGAAATGTAACACCCTCAATCTCAGATACATTAACCTTTTATTATATTCTTTGAGATACTATAATTATTAGGTTGAGTTTTTTGAGTTTCATAAAGGTTTTTGAGTATTTATATAAGTGAATGGTTTGATCATAGTTAGTATAAACCATGAAATATCTCTAAGAAATTGTGCAAGGTTATGTTGGGAGTTACTAGGTAGGTACACAATTGGAGAATAGTTTGTCCAAACTAATCACATGCCATGGGAAAGCGAGTGGGTGGAGATAGCGGGAGAGGCATGGTTAGTACATGGTTTATCAAACATTGAGAGGGTGTGGTCTTGGGACAGTAGAACCACATGATTGGAACAAAATTTTCCAAACCATGAGGCACAAACCTGTCATCTCCCTTGGTTTTGAATAGTAGCACACACATGGTTGGTGTACGGTTTGAAAAACCATGCTTCTAAACAACGTGACATGAAATTAATGATATTAAAATTGGGTATTAATTTGTATTAAGGCCTTGAAACCATCATTATTCTCCTATTGTTCTAGGGTATTAAACTCATTTTCTCTCTTATGCTCCCTTATAGATTCCCTTTGATCTAGAGGTGAATTTTGAAGAATCAATGTTCATTGGAGATCCATAATAATTGATAAGTCCTTATTCCTCATTGTTCTTATTAAATATACTCTTCTATTATCTATCAAAGGTGTATATATATATATATTCTTTCATAGATAGATCATTGTGATATGATGTTAATATTTCTAGAATAATGATGGATCTATTTAAGGGAAGGTGTTGTGAGTCTTGATCTCGAAGATCTTAGTGCCACTATTCATTTTTCACTATTCGTTTTGAGATAGGTGGCTTCTCTATCATCTCCAATTATTCTAGAACTTGAAGGATTGGTTATATTTAAATGTTTTTATTATATTTTCTATTGAAACATTGTGTGATTTCTTGAAGGAAACTATTTGGATTTGTGTTTTAGAAATATGGGAAATTAGATGGATTTTTGGAAAACCTATTTTCTTATAGTTTAAAAATGAGGGCATTAAAATTATAGTATAATTTTTATGGGATAATCTTTTTGATAAATTTTTTTCAAAGGAAGATCTATTTTATGTAAAATTAATTGGAATGAAATATATCATAATTGGGTTGGCATGTGTTTAACGTGGGATTATGGTTGTGAAGTACCACCATCAAATTGGGAAGAAGTATGTCCATGAGTTACCACCATGAAAGTGTAAAACCAAGATTTAGTGAGTGGAAGTGTGTGTGTGAACATGGTAATGGTTATTCCAAGGATTGATGAAAGATAAAAAGTTTTTTATAGATTTTATCACATATACTTCACTTAGATTATTTTATAATTTTTCTAGTGGTTTTTAAATTATTTTACTTGAAATGTGATAAATGGTTCTTATGCTAGTGTCATGTGTTTTGAATCCTCTGGGGATTACATACTGAGTGTTATAATCACCCCATACTTGGGAAATTTAGTTTATTTGAATATATTGTATACCAAGACGCATGAAAGGGAAATGTATCATATTTCTATAGTGATGCATCTTGATACCATGGTCATGGAAAGTGGTGTTGGATCTTAAAGCTAGTTCAAGTGGTTCTTGGGATTATTCCTCTTTGGTGTCTTTGGGTCTTGTTGTATTTTTGTTTTTTTAGTTGATGTTCATTATTCCTTAGACACTTTGATATTGTTATTATATTTGTTTTACCTTTGAGTTGTTTTATTTATACTCATACATCATGTAAATAGTTTTTATGTTCCATTTTGTGTTTTCAAGTTATAGTATTTAAAGAGGTAAAATACTCCCCTGGAATTCTCTTAATACCTTGGAATTTATTATCAGACTTTGGTGTCTTGGGGATGCCACCTAAGGTTAGTAGAACTCCATATCTTCTCAGGTTAATGAGCCCAGGGCAGGATTTTATAAATGGTATTAGTCTAGGTTGATCGTTCTATCTCTTTGGATAGTAGAAAGAAGATAGGAATGTTGGAACTTGAAATGTATAGCTTAAAAATATGTAGCTAACATATTTATGATGAACTTCAAGTTACCAAACTGTTTATGGTATAAAAGTGTTCTAATACACTTCTCTGTGTATTATCATATCGTTGTATTGGGTTTAGCTTATTAGTATGGCATATAATGCATATATAGTGAGACTTCTCACCAGGACTACATTTTTAATTTTTTATTGATTATTTGTTTTTGAAAATAGTTATAATGGTTTCATTTTGAACAGAATGGTTATTTCTTGTTGATTTTAGTGACATGAAATTTTATAAGCCTTTAGTTTCTATTGAGTGATGACTAAATGGAGTTTTATTTTAGTAAAGAAATTGTAACCATATCGATTCCATAGAAATAAATAATTATAGGTTATGGAAAATTTGGTTTAACTTGAGCCATAGGTGAAACAACAACATATAAAAAGTATCACTTAGGTTTTCCAAGCCATTAATAGAGGAAATTGGAATGAAAATCCTCATCAAGTGGATCACTCTATATAATTTCAAAAGAAGAATCCACCCATATTTTAAGGGATTCCAAACCTGAAAAGAGTAAGTGTGACTTAATTTAATGAGTAGGATCATTGAATTTTTGGGAATACCAACAATGATAAATCTTAGGTTGTAAACTTAAATACTGGAGGATCTTGCAAACCAGTGGTGGGATTTAGCTATCAAACTAAAGTTGACCGAGGAATTGCATGAGAGGACATTGAATAATTACCTAAAAAAATTATATCCTCACACATTAAAGATTCAAATAAAAATTGAGTTCATCATTATTAAGTAAAATAATATATCCATGATAGATTATGCATCTAAGTTTATGAACATAGTCTAATTTTCCCTGTAAGTTTCTGCTAGTAAATCCTTAAATGTGTATATCATTGATTTTAGCCTATGATTGAATATTATCTCTAAGATAAATTTTCTTGTTCTTATTAATTATATAGAAATGGTGACTAGAAAATCGGTGGTAGAAAGATACATATATAGAAATCTACCTCGAGGAAGTATGTTTATCTCCATGGGAATAGGTGGGAACTCAGATGTTGAGAATAATAAGAAAATGGAAACATACTTTAAAAGTGGTGGAGTGTCTCCAAATAAAACCACATGATCAATTAACTTTCCTCCATGTACTAAGATAAGCTTGGATGTTTTCAATTTGGTTCACTTGAGAATATCAAGTGAAATTGTATAAGACAACCAAGAGCATTTTATAACTGTAATCAGATGTACCATCTCTAGTATTAATGTTTTATCACTCAAATTTATCGTGATGGAGATTCATATCATGTTTTTTAGACATACTAGGATTCTATGGGGTGATATTTTCCAAATAATCCTCATCCTCAGAACTTAATGAGCCAAGGAAACTCAAGGAACACAATGAATCCTCAAGCAATGAAATCTCATTAAGGAAATATGGATTAAGGAGGAGATTGTAAACATCTTTATAGTGTCGAGAAGATTATTAAGAAGGATCAACCTGGTCCTTTGATGGTATGAGGTATGATTATTTTGAATTTTCACCTTATGAAATCCTTTTTTAATACAGGTCAATCCCACTATTTTATTGCTTCTTATATATTTAATCATATGGGTTCACATGTTGATATGATTCCCCATGTCTTGAAACTTCAATCTAATCTAGGAAAATGGTATTGCTGAGCATTTATGTGTGTAATTTGTTCTATAACTATAAAAAATGATGAATTTTTTTGAGACTTCTCTACTATTGAGATGAATATACTTGACCAAATTTTGGGAATGGATTATTTGAATAAATTTTTGGCCCACATCAACTGTTATGTCTGGCATGTCCATTTCATATCATTCGATGACATTATGCATATATTTAAATGAGATTAAGATGTGAATGAAAGAAGATTAAGACCCTTGGTAATAGTGTTTGGGACTATATCTTTTTAGTTGTAAGTGGTTACATTTGTATCTATTGATGAAATAATACATTGATATTTTGAAACTATATTTGAATAATATCTTGATTTCTTTCTTGAAACTTTCATTGGGTTTCCACCCAAAATAGAAGTGGAATTTATAATTGGTGTCTTACTTGGGACCAGTCCTATTTAACTTTCATATTTTAGTACTAAATAAAAATAATTGATGGAATTTAAGTTCCAACTGTATTATTTAAAAAAAGGATTCATCTGAACTAGTACATTACCATTGGAAGAACTACTTATCTTTGTAAAGAGGGTGGATAGAACTCTTAAAATTTGTGTGGATTATTATAATCTCAATCAGTTTCAATAAATAATATATATTTTCTTCCATGAAATAATGATGTATTTGACCAATTTATGGAATTATCATGGTTTTCTAATATTGATTTGTGATCAGGGTCTCACCAATTATGAGTTTGGAAGGAGTATATTCTAAAAACATCTTTTTTGGGGTCATTATGGTCATTATGAATATGTGGTTATTCCCTTTGGATTTATGAATTCACCCATGGTGTTTATGAAATTTATGAATCATATTTTACAATAGTATATTGATTCCTTTATAGTGGTGTTAGTCGATGATATTCTAGTGTATTCTAGGAAAAAGGCTAATCATGAACAAAACTTGGCTATAGTGTTGGTTATTTTACAATAACATCACTGATATAAAAATCTTTAAAAGTTTGATTTTAAATAAAAAAAATATGTTTTCTTAGCCATGTCATCAATGAAAGAGGATTTTATATAGATATTAAAAAGATAGAGTCTATTATCTCTTAGAAACATATAAAGAATGTAATTGAGATATGTAATTTCCTTAGCTTAGTAGAATATTATAGATGCTTTGTTCATGTTTTTTCATGACTTGTATCATTGATGATATCCCATACATTGAAAGGTGTTCCTTTATAATGGAACAATAAGTGCCAAAAATATTTTCAATATCTTATGGTTTTCCTTGCATTAAAACCTATCCCTATGATTCCATAGTTAGGATAGGGGTATGTGATCCTTTATGCTTCATTTGGTCCGGGGAATGGATGTGTTATAATGTAAGGATATCATGTTGTAGCTTATGGATCATGATAGTTATAGGTACATGAGAATAATTACCTAACACATTATTTAAAATTGTCCATTATATTCTATTCCTTGAGAACTTTGTGTCATTATCTATTTGGTGAGAAATTTTTGAGGTTTATAGATCATAAGAGCTTGAGGAACATTTTATAACAAATAGATTTGAACCAAAGGAAACATAGATGGATGAAATATCTATAGATTTTTGACTTCAACTTGATGTATACACCTATTAAAGAAAATTCCATGGATAATTCATTAAATAGTAATTTATAAAACCAATTGGTTGATGATGCTTCAGATTAGTTGCAACTAATATCGATCATAACTGATATACATCTGGATTGCATAAATCAAGGTGGTGTTATTATTTTATTTATATTTTCTCTTATTCCATATTTTTTTGAGTAGGTTAAGGAAGCACATACATCTATTCTTAAATATCTAATAATATATTCAAAACTCAATGCTGGGAAGACTATTGAGGGATGAATTCTAGATGGGAGTTTAGTGACGTGTTTTAGAGATCAGATCATAGTAACTATGGATTATTAGAAAAATATTATTAATGTCTACCACTATTCAAAATGGGTTGTTCATCTTGGTATTAAATAGTTGTATAAATAAATGTGGGCATAGTTTTGGTGAAATGGAATTAAGAGTAAAGTGGCAAAGTCTGTATCAAGATGTCTCACCTATCAGTAGGTCAAAGCGGAACACCGATGACCAAATGATATGTTTAATCCATTACCTATTTTTGTATGGAAATAAGAATATATATCCATGGATTTTTTCACAATTCTTCCAAAGATGGTTTAAAAATAGAAATCTAGATGAGATATTGTGAATTTATATAAAAATCCAGCTCACTTTATCCCTTTTCATGCATCCAATGCGGTAAAAGAATTATAAAAAATCTACAACCAAGAAATTATAAAGTTTCATAGAATACCAATTTCATTTTACCTAACCAGGACCCATGGTTTTACTCTCAGTTTTGGAATTCCTTAATTTAATCCCTTGGAACCCAATTGAACATGATCATATATTATCATCCTCAAACAGATTTATAATCTAAATTAGTGATTCAATGGTTGGAAGATATACTTAGAGCATAGACTATGGATTTTTAGGCTCATTGGAGGATTATATACTATTAGTGTATCTCTCATACAATAACATTAATTAGGCCTTAATACATATGGATCCTTTGGAATCTTTATATGGTTATCCTTGTTGTTCTCCACTTTATTGGGTGGAAGTGGGTGACACATCACTTATCAGACCAAGACTTTTACATGAGACAATAGATGAGATTCATATGATCAAAAAGTGGATGGTGATGAATCATAGTCATCAAAGTTATCGAGAGTATCATCTTCATTAGTTGTTATCATTTGAGGTGGGTGATCATGTTTTCTTGAGAAATTATCTAAGGATATGGAATCGATGTTTTGGTAAGAAATTAAATCTATCTCCATGGTAAATTGGACTTTTTGAGATACTTGAATGATTTGGTGGTGTGGTGTATTGGTTGTATTTACCACAAATGTCCAATTCCATGCACAATGTTTTTCAAGTATCTCAATTAAAGAAGTACCAACCTAACCCTAAACATGTGATACGATGGTATCATGTTGATCTTGATATGAATTATATGTTAATTAATGTTCCAATAAATATTTTGGATAGGAAATAGAATCTATTTCATGAGAAAATCATCAGTTTGAAAAGTGTTTTATGGAACATGGTGAGATTCAGAAAGAGATGTGGGAACGTCAAAAATAAATGTTGTCATAGTGGCCGGATCTATTCTAAATCAACAATGGTTTTCTAATTTCTAAGGAAATAAATAATAATGGTGGGTTGAATGTAACACCCCTTATTTAAAGTACTTTACCCTTTTATTATATAATTTAATTTTATTTAATTATTGGGTTGAGTTTTAGGAGTTTCTGTATGGTTTTAGAGTGTTTTTTGAGGTTCATGATTAGTATAAACCTTAGACTATCTCTAGGAAACCATGAACGTTAATCTTCGAGTTACTAGGATGGAAAATATCTGGAGATTTTTTTTTCCAAACCATGTGCATTCTAGGGGAAATCACGTGGGTGTATATAGTGGTAGAATATTGGTTAGTTCATGGTTTATCAAACAATGTGATCCAACTATCTAGGGGTGTGGCCATGGGAGAATAACACCACATGGGTGGCACACTATTTTCCAAATCATATAAAAAAAGCATGAAACTACTTAAATATTTTCTAGTAAAACTTGCAAGGTTGGCTCATGGGTTGATAAACTATGTGGACTAACTATACAACGTGCAATTTATTCTCCAAAAATTGGATTTTAATTCATATTAAGGCCCCAAAACCATCATTATTATTCTATTCTTATAGGATCTAAAACTATTTTTCTATCCTACACTCCCTTGTATTTCCCCTTTGACTAGGAGTTGACTCGTAATGAATAAAAGAAAATTGGATATCCAGAATCAATGAAAAGTCGTTATTCCTCTTTGTTCTTCATAGATATACTCTACTCCTCTATATCAAATCCAAACATATATTACATTATATATATATATATGATATTATGTGAATATTTATGGGATCATGTTGGATCTATTTAATGGAAGGTGTTGTTAGTCCATATCATGAATATCTTAGTGCCATTATTCATGTTTCACCATTAGTTGAGAGGTAAGTCAATTGTCTCTCATCTTTGATTATTCTATGACTTTAATTCTTAGTTTGATTTAATTTTTTTCTCATGGATTTTATATGTAAATTGTGTGTGATTTATTAATGGAAACTATTTAGATTTTTTTTAATATAGGAAATGGGACGGCTTTTTGGAAGATCTCTTTGCTTATAATTTTAAAATAATGGTTTCAAAATTATGTTATGGTTTTGATTTGAGATTTTTTTAAGGAACTTATTTCAAAGGAAGATTAGTTTTATGTAATATTATTTGTTCTGGAATATGGAATTGTTGGGTTGGTGTGTGTTTAAAGTGGGATGGAATATGGATGTGAAGTACCACCGTCAAAGTGGGAAGTAGTATGGATATGAAGTACCACCATCAATGTGTGACACCAATCTTGATTGAGTGTTTGGGTTTGTGTGTGTGTGAATATGGGAATGGTTACTCTAAGAATTGATGAATGGTAATAGGATTGTTTATGGTTTTTCTCAGATTTATTTGACATAGAGTTTTGTAAAATCCATTTAACTATTTTTCAATTTGTTTACTTAAAATGAACTAATCAGTTCTTATACTAGTGGTGTGAGTTTGGGAAGTATATAGGGATTACTTCCAGAGTCTTATGCTCACACCATTCATGGGAAATTTGGTGTGTTTTTGGTATTTTATACCAATATAGAGAAAAAATAATGGAATCTTATTTCTTCAATGATGAATCATGACACCGTGGGCATGGAAGGTGGTGTTAGATCTTGGAGTTAGTTCAGATGGTTCTTAGAATTATGCCACTTTGTGTCTTTCATCCATGTTTTATTTTGGTTTTATTAGTTGATGTTCCTTACGTCATAGACACTCTAATATTTTTATTATTTTGGTTTTACCTTGGAGCTATATTTTTTTACTCATGGATCATATAGATGGTATGGATGTTCCATTTTGTATTGTATGGAAATTATATTTCTAAATGGAAAATCATCCCTGAATTTTCTCCTAAGACCAAGGAATTTATTTTCAACCTTTGGTATCTTGGGTGTGTCACTTAAGTTTAGTGTAACTTCATCTATTCTCAATAAAATGAGTTTGGGGTGGGATGTCGCAAGATCAGTATAAAGGTGTTAGAATAGAAATGGGATTCTTGGTAGAATTTTATTAGTTTTATATCATAGAGAGTGGTTAGCTTAATTAACAATTATTTTGGTTTAATTGGTAATATAAATATGTATATGTATTTTTATGGTTTTTGGGATATGATTTGGGGAGGAATTAAATTTTTATCAGAATTAAATTACGGAATCTTTGGGGTGTGTAAAATGATTTAGATACCAATGTTCCTTAGCTTAATTTCATGTTTTTATTTTTAAGGCATAACTAGTGATATGTAAATTGTGATTTTTGGGTGCTTGGAATTTAGTTAAAGTGCGAATTAAATTTTTTGATTACTTTTCAAATATTAGAGGATGTTTTTTTAAAAAAAACTAGTTGATTATTTAGTCTTAGTTTATTTTCTTTCAGTAAGTGTTTACATTACAACATGGATATGTGTAGTATAAATGAGATAATTAACTATGGATTTGTTTAATGCTTATAACACATCCTAATTAAGTGGTTTTAGGTATTAGAAACTTCTCAGAGGATTTTTATTGAGAATCATCAAAATTATTATCTCAACTCGTCCCTGAGGGGCCCGTGTCGTGACTACCCCAGGCCTTCCTCCAATAGGCCATGGGCTGGTGACTATCATTGAGTAGACATATCACATTAATGCTATGAATTTTCCTAAGTACCTATACACACACACACACATATCCAAGCCCAAAATTATGAAATGTAATACACTGATTAAACAAGAATTCATACCACTAAGATACCAACAACAGAGTTTGATAGTAAAAAACTGGAAAGTAAACATAGACAGAATACAAGCCCACCCAAAAAGGAGTCTAGAAATGTGAATGTAAAAGTTCCTGGAACTCATCCATAGAAAAACCTAACTAAAGTGTAGGTACAAGGATAGTTTTTTGAAGCCATAGAAGAACACTTCAATTATCTAGTCTCTATAAGCACCACCTGACCTAGGTCCACCTAGGACTCCATCAAAGTGACAATCATCTACACAAGACACAACACATGCGAGAAAAGCCCATTCATGGATGGGTAAAACAATACAAAGTAGGACACCCCGAAACCACAAAGTATTACTACTAAGAAATATACAATGTATACCATAAAGAAATACATGAACTATACCATGAAGAATTACATGAAGTATACCCCCAAAGAAATACATGAAGTATACAATGAATAATTACACAAATTATACCACAAAGAAGTAAATGAAGTATACCATGAAAAAGATACATTTTCATATCACATAGGTATTTTTCTATAGTATGAAAAATAGGATTATTGGATGTAATCCACAAAACAACCAGAATTAATAATACACGTAGTCCTGATGAGGCTATCAATCTGGATAAGACATATAGTCTCAGTAAGAAACACATTTTAAGTAAGAAACGTAGTCTCGATGAGTCATGTTGTCTCATAAAGTCGTGCAGTCTTAGAAATTCACATAGTCTAAAGTCACATAGTCTCAAAGCCACATAGTCTCAAGTCACACAATCTCAAAGTCACAATAAGCCATAGGATTCCGCTCATAGCATGCTCTTTTTGGGAGAACCTACACCACAAGCCATTAGGTCATATGAACACATCCATAAAACTTACATAGAGTATCTCAAAAGGATCCTATCATCATAAGGGTCCCAATGCCACAAATAGATCAACAAACAGACACAATGTTTGAAAGTTATGGTTGTTTTTAAAAAAAGGTCTGACATGGGTCTGGTCCAGGTCTGATCCTACCCACCGGACCCGGCCTGAATAAACCAAACCCATCCCTATCTAGCCCGAACTGACCCATCCTAGTCCGGTCCAGCCCAAACCAACTCAGACCACTAGGCCTGCTAGCCCGCAGACTACAGGGCCACCTAAAGCAGTCTGCCCCATTCGCGTCCCACATGGTCCATGTGGTCCACCCCAACCATGTTTATCCATGATCTAAGAGTTCATTACCAACTTCATGCCTTAACCATGGTCCTCATGTTTCCACATGTCCCACATGGTCCCTCCAGCCACCATGTGGCCCACCTTCACTACCAACCACCTTGCAGCCCACCGTCACCGCCAGCTTCACCACCGTCTTCTGCCGCACACACACACAGTCATTTCCATTTTCGTTGTCAGTGCTCTGGTGGTCCCTTTCACGGATCATCAAGGTTCCTTATATTCCCAAAAAATTATGTAGTCATAGATCTGGCCTCTTCGGGTCCTGATCTACACTGATGTGGTCTCTATGGTCGATTTGCCTCTGATCTAGGGGTCTGATCACATTCAAAGCCTCCTGAAAAGTCGAGCCCTGAAAAAAAGGTTCCAATGGTGAAGAACACTAAGAAAGGGAAAGATAAAGGAACCTAGAGCATCTAAGGAATGAAACATAGCATTTTTTTGTGTCAAATTCAATTCATTCTCATCAGAGGGATGGATGAAAAGGGTAACGAAACTCCTATTAACAATTCCCAATACTAACCATACTCCAAGAACAATTGAACCATAGATCAACCTATTCATTGGTTGATCCATGTTCATTATTGATTCTAAGAATGAGGAAGAAATCCGAAAGATATCAAATTCCCAACCTAGATTTGGACTGCTTGATAATAAGATTGATCATCATGACGTCATCGTTGGTGAGATCCTTCAAATCTGAGGTGCATCGCTAATCATAGATCCATGTTCCGATCTCTGATACATCTTTACTATTAAGAGAACATATTTTTTATTATCTCAGGGGAATCCCAAGGTTATGGTCATAACCCAAGATTCCTAAAAAACTACAATAAAAAGAAAATGAGTCCCTGTGTCGAAATAAATTCTTTTTATTAAATATTTTATTACCGATAAATCCAAAATCCAACTTTCACGACCGATTTGCGCTGTTCAATGTTAGGTCTCTCCTAAGATACATTCACTACTCTAAATGCAATGATTCCCTCAGGTTTCTGATTTGGGAACCCATTCTGAGGTTATTCTACATTTTCTAGAAAACTACCCATGCATAATATTTCCTATTTTAATATTCTTTAGCCAATTGTTCAGGACACACTGGACCTCAGAATCACACGCCATCACATCTACCAGCCCCATAATAATTCCATATTATATATAAAAATAATACATAGACATTTTTATATGTTATATTCTCCCAACCTTATGGATTTTTGTCTCTTAATGCCAAAAAATAGTTATACAAACATGTGGGGGTATTGAGAATGAATTTGAGCCTCCTACTCCCATGTTCTCCCCTAGAGATTCCTATGCTACCACTGAACGCACACAAGAGGAATCGACCACCCACGAAGGATCCTCTCCTGTCGATCTTCGATCTTCACTAACAACACCCCAAAAGTCTCCCCATCATGAATTTCTATCTCACCCTAGTCAATGACGTGCATGTTGGATTTGGTGTCCTAGATCCAACTGTTTGTACATTGATTACATAAATATTTACTGTATTTAAGTATAAAACATCTTATTCCATATTGTTCATTGTTCTCTATGACTATAATGTAACAATGTTAAAGAGTATTTGTCGCATTAATAAGGCCATAGAAGTTCCCCACTATGATGAGAACCTTTAAGTACTATAACAATATTCTTAAATATACTTCTGTGGTTGGATGACATACTATTATGGGACACATAGTATACAGACCATCAGGTGTGCGTACTCGTAAGAATATGAGACTATTTTTTATGAAGTTTTCACTTGGTAATCTCCAAGATGGAAGATTATGATAATAGACCTGTCAGTTGGAATTCTGCATATTTTGGTGTCATCAGATATTCCTACATACGAGCATGTGGAATGGTCCTTATACTTCAATATTATCATTAATATGTGTCATGACTCGTGCAATTAAAGTTTCTAATGAAAACCATCACACCAGAAGTTGGCGGGAAGTAGGGTATGTTGGGTGTGTCATGAATGACATGTTATTAATGGATAAGTCAAGGAAAGATTTGTCCCTTCCATTTATGGAGGTTGATATCTCATCACTTTTATTGAAATAGAACAGTTGCCTTAAATTCCATGGACATGGTGTAATGATGAGTGTATTTCAGGTATTCAAAGAATGACGTATCAAGAATATAGGTTGATGACACTCTCATGAAACCTTCTTGATGTGATATTGTGACAAAGGGATTATATTACACAATGAGCATTTGTATGTGGATTTCTTCATTGTGACATTAAGTTATTTCCCTTGTGTTCCCTAACCCTTTTCTAGATAGTAATCTTGGACTTTAGGCAAGCTCACCTAATTCCAATGGGAAATAATCCTAGAGGGTCACAAACTAAGTGTTCCAGGTTTTCTCATTTAAATTCTATTTGAATTTAATTAATGGAATAAATATTATTCTAAAAAACAAGTAATAATTTTATTCAAGTTAAAATTATCACATAAATTAAATGAATATTTATTCATCATATTGTGAATAAAATATATTTATTTATTTTCTTTAAAATTTAATAAATATTTATTTACTAGTTTGTAAATAAAAATATTTATTTAAGAGAATAAAATATTTTATTCAGGTGTTCAATAACTGGAAGAGGGGTTTGAATGGACCAAGACCATGTCCGTTGATAAATTAATTATTTAGAAGTTGGTAAATAATGTTTATCCAGTTGGAATAAGAAATAATAATAATACTATTATCATTATGTGGCACAAGATTTCATTTATGGTTCTGTTTTGTGCAAGTTGGTGCATTAAAAATAATGGTGTTGTTATTGTTATTATGTGGCATGGGTTTTATCTAATAGTTATAATTGTATTTAATTTATATTTATCAATTAAATATTGTAACTGAAACACAATGTCAATTAATAGGCAAGTATGTCTATTTTTCCAAATTCTAGTGAATTAAGAATTTTTGAGCCAAACATTTTCTCTCTTGACTCCTCTAATATCTCCCTCTCAAGAACGAGAGAAGTTCTTTAAGACCGAATAATGAGTGATCAAGAACGATCGATGAAAGACACTCATTCCACTATGCTAGCACCTAGAGAATGAGTGGCATTAATCAGAGAACATTGGAGCACATGTGAATCACCACTAGAGGGATTCTACTTTGGATCCTCGCAATCCCAATGAAGGAAATTCAGAAGGGCCATTCTAGATGATCAATGATCATCAACGAATAAAGTACCAAAGACCAAGGTATTTAATTTATTCAAAAATTATTAAATTAATTATAAATATGATGTGCAAGATCCTTTTTCTCGGATCCATAACTATTATACTCTTTGTCTAAATCTTTGATTTCAATCTGTGGATACTATCATTCATCTTCATATTGATCCTAGATTGGTCATCAATTATGGAAAAATCATTGTTGGTCCCTCCTAACCGCTACACTTCCATTGTGTCTGAATCCTTCAAGTGGTTTCAGAGCAGTCACATCATCATTTATAATTATTTAAATAATTCTTTGATAATTTACGCTTTAATAATTTAGTTTTTCAATTCATGTTTAATCATTCTTGTAATCTGAATTTCGAGATCTGTTCTTACAATTTTCATTTATCACAAATCAAATAGAAACAGATAATTTTTTAGTTAAAATTAAATCAAGGATCTCATCAGAATTATCTATTGATTCTACCCAGGTAACATAACAGTACATGCCATGTATTTGGATTTACACACTTTAAAATCATCCATACACACAGTGTAATCCAGATTACACACCACATAGTTGTGTTTAGTGCATCAAGAGTAATTAAAAAAATACTCAAGACATGTGCATTAATGAAATGTGGTGTATTTAATTCTTATACGATGTGTTGACCAAGACATACTGGCACACAGTCATCCAGATTACACATCGTGTAGTCCACTAGACACATCGTTTAGTCCCTTCAGGTCAAGGGCCAAACTGTGTATCCCAAACATGGCTAAGCCGACCGGTAACCATGTAACCCGAAGAAAAAACAACATGTGTCTCACTGGACATGTCATGTAATCAAATATTTATGAAGTATACTTCACACACTGAGTCCCTAGGTATGTACTTCAGATAAGACAGTGTAGGCATTACATGTCGTGTAGTCAGAACTACATGCTGTGTACTTTACCAAATTACACAGAATTAAAACTTTAATGTTTGGGTAATGTATATAATTACATATCATGTATATTCAAATGGGTGTTCACCGTGTTACCTCCAAGTTTATGGATGATAATCTTATGAAAATTCATAAAAAGATTAAGATAAAAGGATTGATTAATTAAAATAATAATTAATCAATTCAAGCATGATTTATCTTAATAAGAAAGATTGTAGAATTAAATTCTAGTTTTATTAAATGCATAATTATTTTAATGTTAGTGGATGATCATGAGCTAGACCAGACCTTTGTACGTGATTGGATTCCTTTTATTTTATTTTAAATTAAAATTTTGGCCTATATGCCATCTCTCCTCATTAATATGTAGGGCTTTCATTCCCATGGTTTCTTTTATGTAAAACCCCTTTTTACCCCTCACCTGCATGTGAGTTAAAAATCATATGTATTGGATGGATATCCCAAGCTTGTGGAGGAGGTTTAAGTAAGGAGACGTGGTGAAACCAATCCAAGGTGATACAATAGTGGATAGGTCGAAATTTGTAGACACGAACCATAAATGGTTCAAGGTACTTCTCCCCTAGGACAACAGTTTGTTTATCAACTTCTAGATAAACTAACCATTATCAGAGTTCATGATCTAGCCCTTTACTTTTTTTATTTCTGTTAGTTGCATGATTTTTTCATTATGGATGTGTTGTCGCAACTACATAATTAATGAATTAACAAGCATGTAAGATAGAACTAAAATAAACCAAGCTTATGTGTAAATATTATTAGGACACGGTTAATCACTTAAAAAAGTTCCACTTAATATTAATGATCATGTGATAAAGATAATAAGGAAAGTTACATATAAAATATTAAAATACCTCAAAAAAAATATTAAGTCAGACTAAGCCTTCTATTACTTGATTAAGGTAAGGACTCAATAAAACTATGTGTTTGACCAACCCTTGTTGGGACACTTACTTTTATACAGGAATCTCTTATGAAAGTTTTGGGTTGAATTAACCATTTTACATGAAGAGGAGTAGCCATTGCTAGACTTGGTGTAAATTTGGAGAAAAATGTTGAGTAAATCCTAGTCAGGATTTTAGGATTGGGGAGGCCACTCAATGGATCAAGGAGCTTCAAGCCCGTTGTTGGCAGAGACCTACCTACCTAAATACCTTTCAAATAGCTTGACCAACCATTGTTGGGGTTATGTGAAGGAGAATATAGAACCTTTCCACTAGAATTTCCATGTAACTAGACATTCCAAGTTCAATGGTGAGGTCCATTGGGAATTGATAAAATAGTGGAATACTTAATATAATTAATTTATTATATCTTATAAAATGTAATCAAGAAAGTAATAATTATCTTCTCTTTTAATTGTAGAATAAAAATGAAACAATTTTCTACCATGCTATCCCTACGATCAATATTGGGTAAAGACAACATCCTCACCAGAAATAACTTCTAGGAATGGTTTAGATGCCTTTGGGTCATTCTACTCCATGAACGGAAATCTTATGTGATGGAGTCCTCATTAACTGATACACTTTCCCAAGAGGCAATTGATGAAGAGTTCCTGGTCTACAAAAAACATATGAAAAACACCGTTGACATTTAATGTTTGATGTTATCATCAATGTCCAGTGAAATCATGAAGTCTCATGAAAAAATGGATTCATATAGCATGCTTGAGCACCTCTGTGGTCTTTAATAGGATAAGAAAGATATGAATGGTTTGAGATCTCCAGGGAAATATTTCAGAGTAATCTTGGAGAGGGTTCCCTAGTTGGGCATCATGTAATCAATCTCATTGGATACATCGAGAATCTGGAGGTTCCAGGGTTTAAAATCCTCGAAGAACTGGGTACCGATATCATTCTCGCATCACTCCCTCGGAGCTTATATAGTTTTGTTGTGAATTTTAATATGAACAACATTGAG
The DNA here is from genome assembly GCA_963277665.1 of Viscum album. Taxonomy (NCBI): domain Eukaryota; kingdom Viridiplantae; phylum Streptophyta; class Magnoliopsida; order Santalales; family Viscaceae; genus Viscum; species Viscum album. Next base: position 593,149,333 of record OY728134.1, on the reverse strand, counting down.
AATTCTCTACCATATCTTCTTATCCTCCTTATCCAATTAGACAAATACACGAAGCACAAAATCCTTCTATCCTTTTGGTGAATAAACTGAAAGGGAAGGTGAAGAGATTTAATCCCAAAGCTTCTTCACTCCCTTCCATGAAAAGGAAAATCAGGGGGGGCAGGGAACATGAAGCTGTTTGTTTCACATGTGGTAAGAAGGGCCACTAGAAGAAAAACTGCAACCAGTTAAAGAAGGAAGGGGAAGCTTTATGTGAGTTTTTTATCTAGTGCAATTTATATGTTCCTAAAAATTGGGTATTAGATACAACCTATGGTGATCACATACGTATCCAATTATAGGAAACAAGTATATTTAAGAAAATTGACCAAGGGGAGGTAGATCTATGAGCAGCTAATAGAGCTATACTTTCTATGGTAGATATCAGGGACTACCACCTTGTGTTTCCTACTGGGATGATCTAGGTATTAAAAGGTTTTTATTATGTGACTTCTATAAACAAAAACATTATTTCTATTTCCAGACTAGATACAGATGGATTTATTTCATGTTTATAAATGAATGATTCTTCTTTTATAAAGATAGAATTTGTTTTGGTAAGGCTCATTTATATAACAGTCTTTACATGTTGGATTATACAAACCAAGTAATGAGAATTGATAACGAAACTACTTCACATGAATCATACCACAACAAACATTGGAATTACCGACTAGGTCATGTAAATGAAAAATGATTGAGAAAGTTACATCAATATTGATATTTAAATTCTTTCAAACTAAAATCACTCGATGTATGCCACACATGTTTATAAGGAAAAATGATCAAAGACCAATTTAGTGGGAAAGGTGAAAGAGACAAATAGATTCCTGAATTGGTTCATACCGATGTGTGTGGACAATTTCCAGTTGAATCAAGGGGTGAGTATTCATACTTCATAATTTTTACTGATGATTTTAGTAGATATGGATATATCTATTTAATGAGGTATAAGTCAGAATCTTTTGATAAGTTCAAGGAATACAAGAATGAAGTTGAAAACCATCTTGGTAAAAAGATTAAGAAACACTGCTCATACCGAGGTGGGGAATATATTAATTAAGACTTAATTGATTACTTTTGGGAGTTTGAGATCCTATCCAAACTCACTCCCCCTCCCACAACTGATTGGAATGGTGTAAATGAAATGAGGAACCACACCTTATTGGATATGGTGAGATAAATTTTGATTCATGCATGTATTCCATTATCCTTTTGGAGATATGCATTACAAATAGAAGCACACATACTAAACCAAGTACCAACTAAACTGATAAATTTTATTCCATCTGAGATTTGGAGTGGAATAAAATCAATGTTATAGAATTTACATGTGTGGGGAAGCGAAGCATTTATTAAGGACTCTTCAGGTAACAAAATCACACCCTGAGGAACAATGTGTACCATTATAGGATATCCCAAGGAAACAAGGGGATATTACCTACACGACCCATCAGGGAAAAAGGGTTATAGTGGAAAGACACACCATATTTATTGAGAGGGATCACATCTCCAAAACAAATAGTGGGAGCGAGATAGACTTTGGTAATGTAGAGGCTCAAGGTATACAAGAGTTGGTACAAGAGAAGATTCTACAAAGACCTGTGGAAGAAAGATCTATTCCAAATACACCAGTACTACGTAGGAGTACAAGAAAGGATAGAGAACCATAATGGTATGGTTTTCTAGTCACTGAGGATGGAGACTCATTATTAGTTAATAATAATGATCCTCCAACCTACAAGGAAGTAGTAAGTGGCATAGATTTTTCCAAGTGGCAATAAGCCCTGAGTTTTGAAATGGATTCCATGCAACAAAACCAAGTCTAGATTTTGGTAGATCCTCTAGTAGATGTAAATCATGTTGGTTGCAAATGGGTATTCAAGAAGAAAATGGAAATATATGGACACGTCAGTACCTATAACGCATGATTGGTTGAAAAGGTTTTAAAAAGCATGAAGTCATTGACTATGACAAAACCTTTTCACCAGTTTCAATGCTGAAATCCATCAAAATTCTATTGACCATTATTTCTTACTATTACTATGAGATTTGGAAAATGTATGTCAAAACAACCTTCCTTAACATGAATCTTCAAGAATATGTCTATATGACACAACCTAAAGGGTTTGTGACTTCAAAGGATTCCAATAAGATATGAAAGATTCAAAAATACATTTATTGATTAAATAAAGCATCCAGGTCATGGAATATTCATTTTGATGAAGCCATAATGGAATTTGGTTTTATAAATAAATAATGCGAGCCTTGTGTCTAAAAATGATTTAGTGGGAGTGTATTCATTTTTCTAATAGTATATATTGATGAAATATTACTTATTGGTAACAAAATACTAGTCATGAAGGACTTGGGCAAGGCAACATATATTCATGGGATCAAGATTCATTGTGATAGATCGAATAGTTTGTTGGGCCTAAGTCAAAGTACATAAATTGAAAAGATACTAAAGAGATTCAATATGGAATAATCCAAAAAAGGCATTATTTCCAGAATCACAAGGAATTCATCTTTCCAAGAAGTTGTGTACTTAGAAACAAGAGGAAAGAAAGAGAATGTAAAGGATTCCATACACATCAGTGATTGAGTCAGTCATGTATGCTATGCTATGTACTCGACTAGATGTCATATATGCATTAAGTGTAGTAGGAAGATATCAAGCTGATCGAGGTAACCTCTGTTGGATGGCAATCAATACTCCTTAAGTATCTAAGGCATACTAAGGTTATGTTCTTGGTTTAAGGAGGAGATAAGAAACTAGTTATTAGAGGATATACAAATGTTAGTTTCCAGACTAATCAAGATGACATAAAGTCACAAACATGATACATCTTCACTTTGAATGGAGGTGTTGTGAGCTGCAAGAGCGCAAATAAAAGTGTGGTTATAGATTTTATAGCAGATTCTTATTATATCATAGCTTTTGAGGTAGCTAAAGAATCATTTTGGATGTGGAGCTTCATCCAAGATCTGGATGTGGTACCTAATAGTAAAGATCCCATCACACTTCATTGTGATAACTCTATAACGGTGGATCTCATAAAAGAGCCAAGGTCACATTAGCAGAAGAAACAAACACTATAGAAGTATCATCTATTGAGGGATTTTTCTCAGAGAGGTGCAGTTACATTTTATATTATTTCCACATAATACAATGTGGAGGACCCCTTGACTAAATCATTAATATATTAGAAACAAGATCATCACGTGATTTCTAGCAGACTGAAAGTCGTAGGATGTCGGATGTAGTCTAAGTGGGATTTTTTTGAAGTTGGTGTCCTAGAACCAACTGTTTTAATATTTATTACATGAATATTTAATGTATTTAAATATTCAACATCTTATTACAAATTTATCATTGTTCTGCATGACTACAATGTAAAAATGTCTATGAGTATTTTTCGTATTAATAAGTTCATAGCAGTTCCCCACTATGATGAGAACCCTGAAGTTCTATGAAAATATTCTTAATTACAATTCTATAGTTGGATGAAATAAAATGATGGGACACATATTATACATACCATAAGGTGTGAATACTCATAAGAAGACAACACTTCTTCTAATTAAGTTTTCACTTGGTAATCTTCAAGATAGTAGATTGTGAGAATAGACTCGCCAGTAGGAATTATGCATGTTTTGGTGTCGTCAAATATTTCAATCTGTGAGAATGTGTAATTCTCTTTAGACATTAAGATTATCATTAATATGTGTCACTACTCAAGAACTTAGATTTCCTGATGAAAACTGTCATGCCATATGTTGGTGGGAAGTAGGGTATGTTGGGTGCGTCACGAATGACATGTTATTAATGGATAAGTCGAGGAAAGATTTTCCCTTCCATTTATGGGAGTTGATATCTTGTCCCTTTTATTGAAATATAATCGTATCCCTAAATTACCTGGACATGGTGTAATGACGAGTTTATTTTAGGTAGTCAAAGAATAATGTATCAAGAATATAGATTGATGAAACTATCATGAAACCTACTTGATGAGATATCGTGACAAGGTGATTATATTACATAGTGAGTGTTTGTTTTTGGATTTCATCATTGTGAGTTTAAGTTCATTCTCTTGGGTTCATTGACCCGTTTCTAGATAGTAATCTTGGACTTTAGGCAATCCCATCTAATGCCAACTATAAATAATCCTAGAGGGTCACACACTAAGTGTTTATGGTGGTCTCAATTAAATTATATTTGAATTTAATTAATGGAATAAATATTATTCTCACGACAGAGGAATAATTTTATTCAAGTTAAAACGATCACATAAATTAAATAAATATTTATTCACTTGGTTCTGAATAAAATTTATTTATTTATTTTATTGAACATTGAAAAAATATTTATTTACTATTTTTTAAATAAAAATATTTATTTAAGAGAATAAAATATTTTATTCTACTGTTCAATAAATGGAAGAGGCGTTCGAATGGACCAAGACTGTGTCCATTGATAAATTAATTATTTACAAGTTGGTAAATAATGTTTATCCATTTCACACAAGAAATAATAATAATAATGTTATCGTTATGTGGCATGAGATTTCATTTATGGTTCCATTTTTGTGCAAGTTATTACACCACAAATAATGGTGTTGTTATTGTTATTATGTGGAACGAGTTTTCTTTAATAGTCATAATTGCATTTTATTTCTATTTCACAATTAAATATTGTAATTAAAACCCCATGTAGATTAATAGAAAGCTATGTCTATTGTGCCAAATGCCAGTGAATTAAGAATTGTTTAACCAAACATTTTCTATATTGAATACTATCATCTCTCCCTCTGAATAATGAGAAATGTTCTTCAAGACCATAGAACGAGCAATCAAGAACGATTGACACAATATATTTGTTCCGCCACGCTAGCACCCATAGAAAGAGTTTCATCGATAATAGACCATTGGAGCACATTCGGATCACCACTGGATGGATTTTACTTTGGATCCTCACAAGTGAAATGAAGGTAATCTGTAAGGGTCATTCTGAATGATCAACGATCATCAATGAAGAAAGTACTGAAGACCCATGTATTTAATTTTCTTTAGAAATTATTAAATTAATTATAAATATGATGTGCAAGAACCTATTTCTTGGATCCGGCACTATTATTATATTTTTCTATTTATTTGATTTAAATCTAATTATATTTACATTCATCATCTTATTGATCCCAAATTGGTCATCGATTACAAAAAAAATAAAATTTGGGTCCTTCCAACAACCACGCTTCTGTTGTGTCGGGATCCTTCATTGAAATGGATCATGCACATATCTCATCAGTTGTGACATGTGGAAGACATCATACACCTTATCTAACTAAAGAGGTAGATCCAAGTGGTACTCTAGTTCACCAACATTATACAGTATCTAGAAAGGGTCGATGAACCTTGGAGATAGCTTTCTACCTCATCCAAATCTTTGTATCCCACATCAAGGAGAGACCTGAAGAAACACATTTTCTAACTCATTGAACTCTAAAGGAATACATAACCTATCATTATAAGAATTATGATGGATCTGTATATTCTTCATCTACTCCTAGATGAAATTCACCTTTTCTTTAGTCACCTGCACCAACTTTGGGTCCGTGAGTGTTTACTCTCTCAGGTCTGTCCAGCAAATTGATAACCTGTAGTTTCTCCATAAAAGGCCTCAAACGGTGCCATACTGATGGATTAATGGTATTTGTTTTTTTATATAAACTCCATCGGGGGTATTTGAACCTCCCAAATGTGGCCAAAATATAGGATGCAAGAAAATAGCCTATCCTCCAGAACATGTATGGTCTGTTCAGTCTGGCTGTCTATCTACGGGTGAAAAGCTGTGTTCAAGTGAAGTTGAGTCCCAAAATCCTCCTACAATATCTTCCATAAATAGGATTTAAAGAGAGCCTCATCATATTATACTATCATTGATGCATCTTCATGGAGTCGAACTATCTCATGCACGTAGAGGCGTCTCAATCTCTCTACTGAACTCTACTCCTAAATTACTAGGTTGTGGGCCGACTTGGTGAGTCGATAAATGATTGCCTAGATGGTATCATGCCCCTGGACATATGTGGGAACCCTGTAAAAAATTACATCGATATCCCATCCCACTTCCAATATGGAACCTCAAGGGGTTGAGTCAAACCCACTATAACCTAGTGCTCAGCCTTCACTTTCTGACTAGTGAGGCATCTAAAAATGAACTATGCCACCACTTTCGTCATCCCCAACCACTAAAACTAACATTTGAGGTCTTGGTACATCTTTGACACACTAGGATGTACCATTAAAGGGGATTTATGTAACTCCCCCAACACCTCCCCAGGTAACGCCATCAGTACCACTGTGCATCCTCTGAAAAGAACGATGTTCTCCCCACCTTTCAAATATCCATTAGGGGAATGCCCTGTGGAAATCTGAGCATATAATGTCTCAAAGTAGGTATCTATGAGCTGTGAATCCCTAAGTTACTATAATATTAGATGGGTGACAACCATTTATTGAAATTAAGTTTTTCTATCTCCATCCACAAAGGATATCTACAACAAGGCTAACTGCTCTGACGCCTCATTCAACAACTGTGAACTCAGTCTCCTACTCAGAGCAACTACCACCATGTTCCCCTTCCCAGGAGTATAGACGATCTCAAAGTCATAGTCCTAGAAAAAATCTATCCATCACCTCAATATCAAGTTCATATCCTTATGATAGGATATATACTTGAAACTATTATGTTCAGAGTAGATGATAAATCGCTCTCCCATTAGGTAGTGTCTCCACATCTTCAATGTGAATACTATCGCTACTAAATCAAGATCATGGTTTGCATAGTTTTGCTCGTTTGGTCCTAACTGTCATGAAATATATGAAATCACCTCTTGTCCCTGCATCAAGTTACAACCCAGTCTAGTTACTAATGAATATAAGAACACTTTGTACTCCACACCCTCCTCTCACAATCTCAAGATGGGAGCACTCATCAATCTACGCCTTAACAGCTGAAAAATCTCCTCGAACTTCTCCATCCACAAAAAAGGGTTTCCCTTTTCATGTCAAAGCTATAAATAGTGTTACTAATTTGGAAAATTCTGGTAAAACCTCTGATAGTACCCATCCAAACCAAGAAAACTCCGCACCTTGGTAACACACTTGGGTGGTTTCCAAGAAAGCACCGCCTCAATATTTGCTAGATCCACTACAACCCTAGACTCTAAAATAATGTGTCCCATAAAATGAGCCTCTCGAATCAAGAATAGACACTTTTAGATCTTCCCATAAATCTAGTCCTCTTAGAGTATTCCCCGGACCATTCTCAAGTGTCTCGTGTGCTTCTCCTTGGATGTTGAGTACAATAGGATGTCATTAATAAAGACCACCACAAATTGATATAAGTAAGGCTAAAATATCTTGTTCATGATTCCCATGAACACTACTAGGGAATTCATCATTCCAAACATAATCACCAAGTACTTGTAGTGTCTATAACGACATTAGAAAGCTATCTTCAGTATATCCTCATCCCGCACTCAAAGCTGGCGATAGCCAGATCTGAGGTCTATCTTTGGGAACCGTCACACCCCTTTCAATTGATCGAATAGGTCATAGATCCCCAGTAGTGGATAATTTTTCTTCACGGTCACCTGGTTCAGGCTCTAGAATTCCACACATAACCTCAAGCTTCTGTCTTACTTCTTGACAAAACAAAACTAGGGCTGCCCATGGTGAAACACATGGTCTCTTGAAGCCCTTCCTCTGTAAGTCCTCCAACTATACCATCAGTTCATGAAGCTCTATGGGAGACATCTGATATATAGGTGTAGATATTGGTGTCATATCGGGGTATATATCAATGTAGAAGTCTACCTATTGACAAGTAGGTAATCCTAGAACATCCTTAATAAATATATCCTTGTACTCCTCCACCACTATAAGAAAATAGGGACTCATATCATCCACTACACTGAGGGTCAGGCTAGCCAACTGATGTATGATCAGTTGAAACCTTCTATGTGTGAGTCCATCTTATGCTGCTTGGATTCCCTTTTCACCGAAAAAGGAAATCTTGGTCCCATCACTATAGACAAACCACACTCTTCACCAAAAATAGTCAATCTGAGCATGGACTATGGATAACTATTCCACACTAAGAATGAAGTCGTAATGACTCTATGCCACTACCAAGAAATCAAAAACAAAACTCTCACCTAAAATAGTAAGGTAACACTATAGACAATAGTGTTTGATAATAAAATATTCTCTCGTAAGAGTCTTTAAGAGTAAGGGTTGAGTCAACGGTTCCATCAAAATATCTGTGTCACAAATAAAGGTCATGGAAAGAAAAGAATGATTGGAACCTGTGTCTATCAAAACCGAAGATAAGGTAGAAAATAAAAAGATCATACCTCTAATCATCCATGGAGCCTTGGTTTCATAATACTAAATCACCTATAGCTGGCCTCATCACTATCCACCAGCTCCCTAATCCTGTCATGGACCATCTAGGGGTGGTGGTGGTAATACGTGGAATCTCTGTCCTCCTAATTTTATCCTCCCTACTCCTCTAACACATCTTCCACACTATGAACCACCCTTATCCGAACTCTACCTCTGTCTCGTTGTCCCCTCGACCATCTCCTGACCAGTCGTATGATGAGTCAGGAAATCTCTGCCAGATGTCCCCGACCGCTACATGAGTAACACAACCTATCCTTCAGCTAACTCGCTCTACCCTAGGATCCCCACACAACTGATCCTATGTATGGGGGGTCATCCCCTATAGTACCTATCCCTATTGGGTCCCTATGACTATTGTCATCTACCCACTATCGAAGACTCAACTACCTGGTGTGTAACATTCTGAATTTGGGTGCCGACCAAAGGTTCCCCGAACCTAGTTGGTCACATAACCTTAAGAACATTTCTCCAAACACCAGAGGCTTCAAAATAGAAGAGAGGGATAAGGTCTAATAATGGAAAAACTATCCCCCATTGTATGAGTATACATAGTAGAATAAAAAATAGTAAACGGTAACGGAAAGAAGTAATACCACACAACAGAAGAAAACATCAGAAGACTGATAGTATAAAACAAATGTAACATCATATAAAAATAAATGATTCATGTCACATGTATCTAGGAAAGAAGTGAAACAATTCACAATGCTGTAAATACAATACTGAAACCAAAGTAAATAAATTAGTAAACTCCAACAGCATCGCAAGCCTCAACTTGGTCCCATGCTCTCCAGCTCCAAAAAACAATCAAGTACTTGATGAAGAAGGGAAATTAAAATTGTCTATACTTGTAACCATATAATCTATTTGGGCCCAAAATCATAACCCTAACAGGGTGTGAGTCGAATCCCAATTAGCAATCAGCAAATGATCTGTGCCTAACTGTCAGTAAATATATATAGCAGGTAAAATAAAGCAATAAACTAAGAAGTACTCAAAAGTAAACAATCCTACAGTTTCCAATTACATTCATTTACATTTATTATTTATTCAATCCATTGAATAATTTAACCTTAGGCTCTAGACTAAGTTCAATATACCGTTGTTTAGTAGTAACAAGAAGACGTATCAAAAGACCATCTAAACAATCAAGTAAGACTGAGTCCAAGCTTATACTTTGTCTTTCCAAACTCATCACAATCAATAAATAGTCCAAAGAAACCCTCTGGGAAAGTTCTCATAGTCTAACCCCACTGGTTTAACATACCATCAATTCAATAAATAATGACCCTCTGGGAAAGCTCACACAGTCCAAACCCTTTGGTCTCACATAGCACAAATCATTTACAAATGACAACTTGGGTAGCTCTCGTGATCAATACCTCTTGGTCTGCATAGAAAAAATAAAATATAATGACCACATGGCAGCTCTCACAATCAATTCCCTAAGTTCCAACATTCATTTAATAACAACCCTCTGGGTAGCTCTTATAGTCTAACCCCTATGGCCTATGACCACCCGACAGATCTCACAATCAATACCTCTAGGTTAACATAACAAAAATTAATACATAAATGACCCTACATTAGGAAGCTATCAATGTAAACTCCCCTTGGTCAAACATCACAATGTGAATCACATGCATCTCAAATAAACAGTAACTCCATCCTAACAACACAAGTCATGGAAAACAATGCAATCCTAACTGGAATTCTATACCAAAGGGCCATAATCAAACAAACATGGGAAAGAACCCATAATAAAGTTATAAAAACTAATGTATAATCAATAACCCCTATCTCAATCAGGCACCCAATAATAGGTCTTAAACATGGTTAAATTAAAAAAATATGCAATACCCTAAACATGGGTATTTGACACTTTTAGCATATATAATCCAAATAAAATCAAAGAAAGAAAAAAACCACCTACCTTGATGTTGTATGAAGAACACTATAGAATGTTAGACCTTGAATCGTCCTAGAAAGATGTAGATATATAAAAAGGGTAAAATTGTTCAAACTTGGATAACTCAAGAGGGAAGAGAAATCAGGAAGAGAGGCTATATGGGAAGAGATAATTCACCAGTGAGAATTCAACACACCCAACAGTGTCTCAAATGGGGCTCGAATGGAGAATCAGTAGGGGCTCAAAGTTCGCAGATGTCTCGTCACTCTCCTGTACGAAACACGAGAAGAATAAGATGGTTTTGGATATGAGATGCGACCCACTCTAATTAATCAATTAAAAAGATAAGTACATGGTGTTTTCATTTAATGTACACACCATGTACTAGCCTCAACCGACCCCCGCTTTAGGTGGTCTACTAGGTCACCTACACATCCATGTACTCGGCCATTAGAAAACTAGTACACAGCTACACGTGGAAACCGGGTACACGGTGTGTACTCCAAAGTACATGGCGTGTACTTATAGATTTTCCAAATCTTCCTTTTTCCTAAAAAACAACCTGAAATAAAGATCCATACCTAAAAAAAGAGATCTGGGTTCTTACAAACTTCCCCCCTTAAATAAATTCATCCCTGAATTTCCCTTCCCTGGGTGGAGAAGAATAAACTTTGAACAACTCTAGCCAACGTGGTTGAATGTTGGCCTCCCTCTCTAAAGTATCATCTTGTACTCTCCCATGCTGCCATAACACCCATACCAAAGGAACCGACCGACCAAAAATAACCTTAGTTCTATGCTCCAAAATCTGAATAGGGTGCTCTTTGAAGATGCATCCACCTCTAACTCAACTCATCAGGTTGGAAAACATGCGATGGGTCTGAAAAGTCATTTTGTAGCTGAGAAACATGAAGGACGTCATGCATAGCTCGTTACCTTTGAGGTATCTATAACCGATAAGAAACTAGCCCAACTCTCTCCAAAACCTCAAACGACTTGACGTATCTTAGTGAAATCTTCCCCTATCTCCTAATCCTCTTATGTCCAAAACTCGGTGTGACACATAAGAAAACATGATCTCCGACCTTGAACTCTAGAGGTTTTCTTCATCAATTAACATAATATTTCTACCGAGACTATGTTGTATCCATCCTCTTCTGAATAAAATCCACCTACTTTTTGGTCTCCTAGACAAGATGAGGTCCCAACATAGATGCTTCTCATACCTCTAGCCAACATTGGGGTGATCAGCATGGCCTACCATACAAATCCTCATAAGTTTCTATCTGAATCATTGCTCAGTTTTGACATCTGTTTGGGGATGATAAGCTGTACTCAAAAGTATTTCTGTACTCAAACCCCTTTGTAGTCCTTACCGGACACGAGAAGTAAAACTAGCATCCCTGTATGAAATGAAAGAGTTTAGAACCCCATTAAAACATACAATATCTTGGATGTACAACCTTTTAAGCTCATCAAAACTGAAGGTTTCTTTGATCGACAAGAAGTTTGAAACCTTTATGAGTCTATCAACAACAACCCAAACCACATCATTCCCTCGAGGAGACCTCAGTAAACCCATCAAGAAATCCATTGTGACATCATTACACTTCCATTTAAGAATGGGTAACTACTATAAAATCCATACTGGTCATAGATACTCCACTTTCACCTGTTGAATGGTGGAACATCTCATATCAAAACCAGCAACATCCAGATTTATACATGGCCACTAATACAGAGAGTGTAGATCCTGATACATCTTGGTGACACTAGGATGAACTGTCCAAACTGAGGAATGAAAATCTCACATCAAATCCTCAGGTATGTCTGTTGAGACCCATACACATCCATGAAAATGAAATATCTCATCATTGTCTATGGTACACCCAAGAGTAGGGTCCTCTCCGAATACACTCTCTCGTAGGACTAGGCCTTCAGAATCTGATAGCTACCTCATCCGCACTCAATCCAAAAGAGTAGAGGTAACAACTATAGAAGAAAGAAACATCTACCCCTATCTATCATGCACCTCCAAATGAATCTCAAAGAATAGATCCAAAAACGTTCACTCACTACTGGCCTCCTAAACTACCTATATCTGAGTCCTCTTGCTCAACACATCAACCACTGCATTGCCTTTCCCAAGCATGTAGGCAAGCTCAAAGTCAAAATACTGAAGGTACTCAACACACGTTTGTTGTCACAAATTTAGATCATACTGAGTAAATATATACTTGAGGCTCTTTTCTTTAGTGAATAACACACAATTATCTCCCAAAATATAATGTCTCCATCAACATAAAGCATACAAAAATGCAGTTAATGTGATATCATGCGTTGGGTAGTTCCTCTCATATAGTCTCAAATACCGAGACCCATAAACAATGACTCCTTTACCTTGTATAAGCACTACTACTAGAATGATACCTAACACATCATAGTAAATAGTGTAACACTTTATTGACTCCAGAAAAATCAGTATCGATGTTAAAGTCAATCTCCCTTTCAGCTCCTGAAAGGCTGAATCGCAAGAATCTGTCCACAAGTACTTTCCCCCCCTTCTTTTTCAGGCCCATCAATGGTGCTATTAAGTGTGAAAACTCTTGAATAAAGAACTTTTAGTAACCAAACCACCCTAGAAAACTCCTTACCTTAAATACGTTCTTTGGATTCTCCCAAGAAACTACCTCTCCCACTTTATCTGGGTCTACTGAAACTCCTGTCTCTGAGATGACATGACCCAAGAAATGAATATGGTCCATCCAAAAGTGGTATTTTGAGAGCATAGCATATAACTGATGCTATCTCAGCGTACTCAAAATGATCTCCATATGGGTATCATGGTCATGTAGTGTGTTAGAGTACACCAAGATATTTTTTACAAAGACTACCATAAAAGAATCCAAGTGAGGATGGAACACTTGGTTCATCAATTCTATGAAAATTACCGGTGCATTTGTGAGACCGAATGACATAACCAAAAAGTTATATAAACCAAACCTTCTCTAAAAGGTTGTAAGAAGTATATCTGATGGCCTAATGCGCAAATGATGATAATCGGGTCTCAAGTCAATCTTTGAGAACACCCCAGCTCCTCAAAGATGATCAAAAAGATCATTAATCCTCGTTAAAGGATATTGGTTCTCGACCATCAACTGGTTCAATATCCGATAATCCACAAAAAGTATGAGGGTACCATCTACCTTCTTTGCAAAACGGATGGGTGAAACCCAAGGAGAAGTACTGGTTCAGATTAAACCCTTCACCTTAAACTCCTCTAACTTCTTCTTGTGCTCTTGTAACTTTTGTGTAACCATCCTATATAGAGGAATGGACACTAGTACCACTCCTAGAACAAGCTAAATAGATAAATATACCTCTCCCTTCAGAGGTAAACTAGAAAATTCATCTGGAAATACATCACTAAAACAATCCACCACTAGAGGAAAGTCCATATGTGAAGTCCCCTGGTCATCTGGACATAAAGGAAAAATCTGGGCGGTAATTCCTTCTAACCCATGATGCTCGGGTCCAACTCTACTCGCCTGGACATCCCATTCTCCCTTGTGTATAAAATACTCACAATCTGGTGACCTAAAGCTCACCCTAAAGTGATAGAAATCAACAAAGGGCTAAAATGTGACCAACTAGTCCATTCCAAGGACGACATCGAAGCCTGTCATCTCTAAGACATAGAGGTCCCATAAGAAGTGACACCCACCAACCTCAAGAGGTCACTCCTTTCACTAACGTACATTATCCATCCTAATTACCAATGAAGTGTATAGCATAATAATATTCTTAGAAGTAAAATACAGAGCCCCAATCTCTCCACAATTATGACAAATATAAAACTATGGGAAGCCCATGTATCAAAAAGATCAGAATCTACAACTGGGGAAACTAGAATCATACCTTTAATCATAGAGGGTCTGAGACCCTACTTCTTCTAGGTCTACTCTACTGCAAAAGTTTGACCTGTACCATGACCCTGCGACCCTTCATGTCTAACCTGAGTTGATCCACCCTGTTGTCACAGAAAGCCTTCTAACTGGCTACCACAGCCACTACCTCCCCCTTAGTCTGAACGGCCTGACGAACTCTAGTTCCCTAACTACAAAGAAATTGGTGTTCCTTCTCCTAAACGTGGAGTCATAATATGTCCCCATTCAACATCTAATGGTGAGGAAATCAAGAAAAAATGCTAAAGATGACCCATCTTGCCCCAAGATTGGCACTCGACTGGGTCCCTCGGGAAATGGGGCATCGTATGCCCACTATTCCTGCACTGTTATCATACCACCTAGATACCTAAAGAAACATCGTGTTAGAGCTCCCTACGACACTTTCTACATCTATTGAATGAGTACTATCCTTGGATGCTGAACTTCCCTAGCTCGTAGCTCCCAACTCCCTCATATTATGCTCGGTAATCAGAACCTAATTTACTATAGCAGTCACCAAAGTCAGCTTGAAGACATTCACCTACGGTCAAATGTCATACCTTAGACCATCATCAAACTGCCTAACCAAAGATAAATCATCACCTCCCAAAAAAGGTGTGAAGTGATGAAACTCTATAAAATGAGAGGTGTAATACATCACAGAAAGAGTACCCTACTCCAAATTCCTGAACTCTCAATCTCAACCGTCCCTCAAAGTCTCAGGATAGAAGTAGTCATAGAAGTTCCTCTAAAACTCTTCCCAAGACATATCCTGATGATATCCAGCCTATGTGATAACATCCCACAATCTATTAGAGGGATCAAGTAGCATGTAAATAAAAAGAATCACCCTCCTCTCAAGAGGCGTCTCTAGATTCTCAAAGATAGGAAGCATGGACTCCAACCATGACTCTACAGCATGTGGTCCTACATCCCCTGAAAAAGTGGGAGGATGTTGATGTTGGGACACATAAGTAAACTCTTCCATAGATAGGACAAGATGCGGTGCTCTCTAGAAGGTCTGTAACATCATCAAAATCCTTCATAGAACTATGAATTAACACCCGTGTCTGGTATAACAGCTGGTTCCAAAATGGGCATAATTGGAGGATCTTATAATAGTCCTTTATCTACCATTTCTGAGGTCTGATCATCACCATGTACCTGGCGTACAACCAGAGGAATTCATGGTGGAAATACTCTGAAAGGTCAAGCACACACCTCAATTCAAGATTATCAAGGATAACAACTTAGAAGTGCAAGAAAGGAACATGAGAAAAAACATTCAAGTTTTACCAAACATCATTACTTGGTATGTATAACCCCTACACAACATGTTCCCTTAAGCTTTTAACATGGATTGTACCTCTACCAAACCTAGTCATGTAACAGCCATACACACGGTGTGTTCCTCCTAATACATGATGTGTACTTGAATTTTCCCTCATGCACATGTTCCTTGACACACATATAACTACATAGTTCTCTCTGGGGTAACACTACATGGAATGTTCACCCTATAAATTTCGTGTACTTCTTAAGTTATAACCCCCTATTTCATTAGTCACATGGTCAGATACATGGTTGACTCTACACAACATGCATAACAGGAACATGACATGTACAACCTATGTTTCATCCACTCATGTCCTTGGTCACACAGCTGGATACACGGTTCTCTAAAATACGACGTGTATAATCAAGAAACGACATGTTTTAACAAAATTTTCCCAACCCCATATCTCTACTCACATAGTCAGTAACACGGTCAAGCATTACACGATGTGTAATTCAAGTATACGGTGTGTAATCCAAGTACATGACATGTACTTAAAGTTGTTTCTTCCAGAACATAAGAACACATGTCGTGTGTTCATAACACCACACACGATGTTTTCTGGGTTTTTGGATAGTAAGACTCTAAAACTTCTCTAGAACCCTTGAAAATTTAAAAGTTCTTCCAAGGGATATGAAATTACGACCTGTGAGAGTATATACTCCTGTGAATCAATGTTTGGAATCCTTATTCATCTCATAACTTGACAAAATTAAATTAAAGTTCAAACATGACCCACCAAATTCTGATCCAAGAGGGCCTATAACACCTCAGAGACCGAAGTTTGGCATCCATCAAATTGAAACTTTACCTATTCCAATACCCTATAAAATTAGTAGGTATTCTATCATGACATCTATCACAACAACATGAAATCAATAATTCACCCTAAATGGCATGACAAAAATGCATGGAATGTGATCTCTATCAAGTTCTTATATGATGCATGAGATGGCATACCATCATCTCATCAGGTTGTAACATAAATAAAACCTCAATAATATCAATGATAACAACAAAAAATAAGTGAATCACCCAATGGCGAAATCAAATGAACTGTAACAATTGAAAAACCAGAAAATTTCAATATTCTATGTAACTTGGCTTTTCCCTATACACAGGTTAGCTGCTCTTAGGAATAGCTTATTACTAACAACCCATTCCTTTCTATCCCTATCTATAGGCTCCAAATAGTAATACAAAGCAGAAAAGAAACTCCTCTAATACCACTTTGTAACATCCCGAATCTGGGTTCCGACCAGAGGTGCCCCAAACCCAATTGGTCACATAACCTCAAGTGAATTTCCCAAAAAAAACCGAGGCTGCCGATTAGCAGTGAGGGCCAAGGTTTGATAATGGGGAAAATATTCCCTCATTGGCAGTGTATACACAATGAAATAATAAATATTAAATAGTAGCGAAAGTAGTAATACGATAAAATAGAATTAAACTGTGGAAGACTGGTAGTATAAAACAAATACATCATCATATATAAATAAATTGTGCTCATCACATGTATCTTGAAAAGAATTCAAACAAGTCATAGTGCTGGAAATAAAATACTGAAACCAAATTACAGAAAGCAGTAAACTCTAACAGCATCGCAAGCCTTGGTTTGGTCCCATGCTCTCTAGCTCCAACAACAATCGAGTACCTGATGAAGAAGGGCGCTTGAAATTATCTATACCTACAACCATATAATATGTTTGGGGCCAAACGCATGAACCAAATAGGGTGTGAGATGAATCCCAATAGGCAACCACCAAAAGATCTGTGCCTAATTGTCAGTGAATATATATAGCATACAATATGAAAAATGAATAAATAAACTTGGAAGTACTCAAATGTAAACAATCCTACAATTTCAAATTACATTCATTAATTATTCAATCCATTGAATAATGTAACCTCATGATCTATCCTAAGCTCTGTATCCCCTTTTTTAGTAATAACAAGTTGACATCTTAAAATACCATCTAAAAAATCAAGTAAGACCGAGTCCAAGCTTGTGCTTCGACTTGGAAGACTCAACACAATCAACAAACATTCAAAATAAACCCTCTGAGAAAGTTTTCACAGTCTAACCCCTATGATTTAACATATCATTAATTCAATAAATAATTACCCTATGGGATATCTCACATTGTCTAACCCCTTTGGTCTCGCATTGCACTAATCATTTACGTAAGACCACCTGGGTAGCTCTCACAGTCAATAAAACTTAGTCTTCTTAGTAATAACATAATATAATGACCACCTGATAGCTCTCACAATCAATTACCTAATATCCAACATTCATTTAATAATGACACTCTAGGTGGCTCTCACGGTCTAAACCCTATGTCCTATGACCACCCAACAACTCTCACAGTCAATACCTCTGGGTCAACATAATAACAATTCATACATAAATGAACCTAACTCATGAAGATCTCATAGTGAATTCTCCATTGTCAAACTTCACAATGTGAATCACATGCATCTCAAATAAATAGTAACTCCATCCTAACAACACGATGCATGGAAAAAAACAAGACTAATAGGCATTCTAGACCAAACATCCATAATCAAAAAAATATGGTAACACAACCATAATCAAGGTATAAAACCTTATGTATAATCAATAACCCCTTTCTCAATAAATTACACCATAACATGTCTTAAATAGGGTTAAATTCCAAAAAACCCGTAGTACCCTAAACTTGGGTATTCAACACTCTTAGCTTATATAATCTAAATATAATCAAAGAAAGGCACAAACCACATACCTCGATGTTGTACGAAGAAAACTCTTGAACTACAACCCTTGAATCAACATAAAACATCATAGACCTACAAAAATTTTAAAATCATTCAACCTTGGATAACTCAAGAGAGAGGAGAAATCATGAAGAGAGGCTCCAGGGGAAGAGAGAACTCATCGGTGGAAATCCAACACACCTGGCAGTGTCTCAAATGGGGCTCGGACGGAGAATCGGTAGGGGTTTGAAGTTCTTGGATGTCTTGTCGCTCTCCTGTATGAAACACAGTAAGAAGAATATGGTTATGGAGATGAGACATGACCCCTCTTTGATTAATCAATTAAAAAGAAAAGTACACGACATGTTCCTTTAATGTACACGCCATGTACTAGTCTCAACCGGCCCCCACTTTAGGTGGTCTGCCAGGTCACCTACATGGCCATATACTCGGCCATTACATGACCAGTACACAACTACACGTGGAAACCTGGCACACAACATGTACTCCAAATTACACAATGTGTACTTATATATTTTCCAAATCATTCTTTTTTCCTAAAAAACAACCCGAAATAAAGATCAATACCTGAAAAAGGAGATCTAAGTTCCTACATGGTTCCTGGTGGTAGCTCCCACTACTGGTGTCTACTTAGATAGAAATCTATCAACTAGAATAGCTCACTCTAGTACCCCAACACATGTAGTAATGATAGGGGATATCTTGGATTCCCTGATCTCATGACGAAATCTCTACTTGAAGGTTTGAGCCTTAAAAAACGGGTCTCGTACCATATATCCGGAGTATCGAGAAAGATCATTACATCTCATCGAGTACAACACCAATGTATGAATAACCTATTGTAGATCTAGAATCTCTTATATACACACTGAGCATAATGTAGCCAGAATTAACTCTTCTTGGAAGAGATACTTGAAGTCTTCCTAAGAGATACTTGTCACGTCATGTGTCTGGTTCACTAAGTTCCACCATCTCCCCATTGATCCCTAAATAAGACTCCTTAATAGGACTACCATCTAGTCTGAAGGCATCCTAATAAGGTGAAAGACACATGTAACTACCTCCAACCAATCCTCAACAAATTGGGGTTTTTTCTCACTAAGAAACCTGAGAGGTCACTACCTCTGGAACTCATGCAATGCATTCTGCCTACGTGCATCCTCAACTAGTATCACTAGTAGTAGATACTTCTCGATGGGTAGTGGTATCACTGGTAAACCACTCGAAGGTGATATCTCTAGTACATGCCCCTATATCGATGCCTCATTGATAGGCAGATCATCCTTGCGATCACGCGATGGAATCTTGGATGGCTGTCTGTGTGGGTGAATCCCAAAATAGAATAAGATGTACTACGGTCAATAGAGTATACAAGGTGAGATGACTAAAGAGAGACATGAAAACACACCCAAATCCTGTATGATGCTTGTACCATTGTTTTCCCTACCACCAGTGTTTTTATATATCGAGTCAAGAAGCAGAATTCAGAGTTCTAGTGTACAGATATGTTGTCTACCACACCAACACTAGATTCCCTAACCTAAAATCCAAACTCAAAATACTTAACACTATTTCCCCAAACCAATATCACAGACAATTGGTTCTTAAGTAGAACCAAACACCTATGATACTACCCTTTCATGACCCATCCTAGAGGGGTCCATGTCATGACTACCCTAATCCTACCTCTAATAGGCTAGGGGTTGATGCCTAACATCGAGTAGGCATATCCCAAAAATGGTAGGAATTTTCTTAAGTACATGTAAACATGCACACATTTTCAAGACCAAAAGTCTGAAATGTAAAACACTAGTAAAAATAAATTTATATCACTAAGATACCAATAATAAAGTAAAACAGTAGAGAAATTTAAAGTAAATAAGGCTAGAATACAAGCCCACCCAAAAAGGAGTCTAGAAAAGTGAAAGTATAAGTTCCTAAAACACATCCATAAAAAATCCTACATGAAGTGTAGATATAGGGACAACTGTCTGATGCCACTAGAGTAGAACTCGACTGTCTGGTCTATCTAAGAACCACTTGGTCCTGTTCCACCAAGGACTCTAATAAAGCATCGATCATCTACAAAAGACACAACACGTGCTGAAAAATCCCATGTAGGGGTGAGTAAAACAATACTTAGTAGAACACCCCAAAAACATAAAGGAATACCACTAAGAAATATGAAAATTATACCACAAATACATACATGAAGTATACCATGAAGAATCACATGATCTATAACCCAAAAAAAATACACAAAGTATACCACAAAGAATTACAAGAAGTATACCCAAAATAATACACAAAGTATACCAAAAAAAAGATACATAGTCATCTCACATAGGTATGAGTCTATATTATGCAAAATAAGATTATCAGACGTAATCCAAAAAACACATAGTATCGATAAGTCATGTATTCCTGATGAGATGCTCAGTCCCGATAATACACATAGTCTCAGTAAGACACGTGGTCTTGGTAAGACATGCGGTATTAGCGAGTCACGTAGTCTCAAAAAGTCACATATTCTCAAAAAGTGACATATTATCAAGCCATGTAGTCTCAAAGTTACATAATCTCAAGTCATATAGTCTCAAAGTAATAGTTAGACATAGGATTCCACTCATAGTGCACTTGTTCTGGATGAAAATACTCCTCAATCCATTATATTGTATGAAACATTCCACAAAAACTCACTTAGAGTATCTCAAAAGGACCATCTCATCTCAAGGGTACCAACTTCGCAAACAGATCGTCAAACAGACACATGGTTTGAAATTTATCGTTGTTTTTATAAAAAGGTCTGACCTGGGCCCGATTCAGGTCCGATCCGACCCACTGGACCCAGCCTGACCTATTGACCGACCCAACCCAACCCACCTGAACCGACCCGGTCCTGTCTGGTCTGGATGACCTAACCCGACCCAATCCATTCTAGCCAGAACCGGCCCGACCTGCGATACTCAACACATTTGGCCTGCTAGACCATGACCCACTAGGCTGCCTAGAGCATCCTGTCTCCCTTGGTCCGGTCCATACTGTGGGCTAGCTTGTGCGCCAGATGTGGCCGACCTTGGCCACGTCCCACCTAGTCCATGCAGTCAACCCTAACCATGTGACAACCCTGGTCCCTGTGTTGGCCCACGTCCTACGCAGTTCCACCGCCATCATCAGCCACCCTGCCATCTTCCACCACACCCACACGTGGTCGCTATTTCATGCCACTGCTGGTGTTAGCACCCCAATGGTCCCTTCTACAGACAATCAGGGCTCCTCCGATGCCCCAAAAATTATGCAGTCATAGATTTGGCCTCGCCAGGTCCCGATATACACTACTACGTCCTATGCGGTCGATTTGCCTTTGATCCATGGGTCCAATCCTGTTTAAAGCCTCCCGGTAGGTTGAGCCACGACCACAAGGGTCCAATGACAAAGAACATACAAAAATGGAAGAAGATAAAGGATCCAAGAACATATAAGGAACAAACCTCAACCTTTTTTTGTGTCAGCCTCAATTTTTTTTAGAGGAATGAAAGAAGAGGGTAATAAAACTCTTATTAACAATTCCCAATATTAACCATCCCCCAAGAATGATTAAACTGCAGATCAACCTATTCATTAGTTGATCTGTGTTTGTTGTTAATTCTATGAATGGTGAAGAAGTTACAAAGATATAAAATTCCCTACTAGGATTTTAGACCTCTTGCTGATGAAGATCGATCGTTATGTCTTCGTCATAGGTGAGATCCTTTGAATCTGAGTCACGTTTCTGATTGTTAGTCCACATTCTAATCTCTGATCCATCGTTTCTATCAAGAGAGAATTCTTATCCTTGTCTTAGAGGAATTACAATGTTATGGACATGAACTTGGATTCCTAAAAAAACTCTAATAAAAAGAAAATGTGTCATTGTGTTGAAATAAAATATTTTTATTAAATATTTTATTACTGAAATGTCAAAAAACTAACTTTCACAGTTAACCCAAACCATTCGATGTTAGGAACCTCCTAAGGTAAATTATCTTCACTAAACGCAATACTGCCCTCAAATTTATCATACAGGAACCCGTTAAGAATTTATTTCACTTTTTCAGGAAAAAATCATGTGCATGAAATTTAATATTTTAATATTTATCATGTAATTGTTCTGGGAACACCGGGCCTCAGAATCACACACTGTCTAAGAACCCAATCAAATAATATTTCTATATAGTGTATAAAAATAATATATGGAAATTATGAGATGTTAAAATTATCCATTATACATAGTAATTATATAAAATGAATATATCATTGGAAAGATTATTGATTAGGAACATATTTTTGGGAAACCAGGTATATGGGAAAAGTTATCCATATATGTATTTCATAATTATCCACATTTTCTGATAAAGCATACATTATGGGTATATATTGTTTTTATCTTTCCTTTGATTGTGTAACATCTCATAGTCTAGTTTAGAGTCCTTGATTCCTATAAATAAAATAATTTGGGTGCAATTGGATATGGATGAAAGAATTTCTTTATTGAAATATAAATTTCAGATTCTAATCTTAAATAATGCATGAAAAGTTTTTATATTTTAAATAATTTCAATGTATAAATTTTTTCATGTTTTTTGTTTTAAAAACTACCTTAATTAGGGAGGTTATGATTATATGATGTTTATATAGTTTTTAAATAAAATATTGATAAATGAATGAAGCTAACACGATAGGTTTTCGGGAAATGTTTCTCAAACAATGGTTGGTGTTATTGGTTTTCAAAAATTGGTTTCAATTTTGTTTTAAATAATCAATTTTTTAAGTGAGTTTACACTAATACAATAATGACCTTTAATAGCTCTATAATATGCCTTTATCAGTGCTAAAAAGTCATAGACAATCAGAATGTAGTTAAAAGGTAAAAACTTTTATTAGCGCAAAAAAAGAACTATTAAATGCCCCTTTAATTGTGCTGAAAAATTGCTATTAAATAGGTCCTTTAATTGAACTTTTTTAAGTGTTGTTAAATTCCACTTTTATTTGTGTTGTTATAGGGGCCTTTTACAACATTAAAAAAGCATTGATAAAGGCCCTGCTAATAAAGGGTATATAATTTTTTCCAACACACCCTTCATCAATGCTTCCCACCCCACCCCTTTATCATCGCTCCCCACCCCTTTATCGGTGCTTTAGATAATCTCACCATCCCTTGTGTGCCCCTTCATCAAGTGAGTTTCGAACTTAAGACCACCAACAAATACACCTAGCACATTTTACAGTCCCCTATAATGTTTCTTTTTTCATTTTATGACATATCTATATATTTATATGTATTTTGTTACATTTTTTATCCATGTATTTATATATATGTTTATATATATGATTATATATTAATAAATATATTTTATATATAAATATGTTTAATTATTTATTTATAAAATTAAATTATTATGTGTGAGTATATAAAGAAAATAAATATATATTGTTAAATATTTTCTTATAAATAATAGTATATTTTTTTAAAAGAAAAACATTTAAAGACATAATATCAATATGAATGTAATCCCAATGAAAAAATTCAGTCACCACTGAAAAGGGAAAAAGAACCCCATAAACGAGGCTGAAAATCCGTCGAATATTAAAAAATTGGTGTACCTCGACAAAAAACTCATTTTTTGATGCCTTTTGGGCATTTTTTGGCCTCGAAAAATAAAACTGGGGTTCTCCCTATTTTTTAAGGAATAGATCCCGTTGCGAGATTTGATTTGATATGTTGTGAAGCCCAAACAGACACACATATCAAAATTTATGGTTTTTTGAAGTTTGAGTTATGTTCTCAACATATTTAAGATATTTTATTAATTTTTTGATTTTTTTATCTTAAAATTGATATTAAATGACTATTACTTGGTAATAATAAAAAAATTATTAATTACAAATATTTTTAAAAATATTTTGTAAGACATTTTCACTAAATATCTTATATATTAAGTGTAAATGCATATTAACTTATCTAAATCATATTTTCAAAAAATATATATTATATTTATATCATTATTAAGATATTATTTTTTTAAGGAAATATATATTTTTATGTATAATATTTTGAGCGCTTATAAAAAAATCATTGTTAAAGGGGGGGGTCTTTATCATCACTTTTAAAAAGTGCTGATAACCCCGCCTTCAACTATTTTTTACAAGAACATAAAAAAGAACCCATTTATCAATGCTTGTAAAAAAGAACTGATAAAAGCCCCCCTTTAACAATGCTTTTTTTAGCGCTGACATAGGGGGTCTTTAACAACACTTTTAGCTAGCACTTGATAAACCAAATTTTTTAGTAGTGTTATTAGGAAATGATTCACTATTGTATTTATATAATTATACTTTCATGTCATTTATTATAGGAATATTGGTTTAATTCAATGATGAAGTAAGGTGATATAAATATGAGAAATAGTACCACGGGCTAAAGAAATTTGAATTTTCTTTTCCATAAATGTGTCATGAAATGAGAATATGATTGCACATTATTTAGTATCCTTTGGTATTGAACCTTAATTCTTAATGGTGGGGAGTATTTATACAATCATGGTTTTTTTAGGTTGAGTATTGTAAACTCTAGCTACGTGATAAATTTTCAGGGATGAAAATCATGATAATGGTATCCTTTTCAACTATTTTGGAAATATTTTTTTGTATCACTTTTTTTAATGGTAATTATTTATGAGTTATAGATCATTGGGACCATAGTTTTTCGGTTTACTTAGTATATTCATTTTTGGTGGGGTTAAAATATTGTATAAAGGCATTTGTAGTTGGTAAGGGTCATATTTAGATAAGAATAAGATTTTGGAAGGTGGGATAGTGGTTTGAGAATATTGGAGATGAAAATGGTGAAATTATATGATAGAGTAAAATTTATGGTTAGTTTTAGGGTTTGTAAAAGCATGCATAAAATTCATGAATTGTGGTATAAGATTATAGAAAACTCATGATTAGTTACAGTATTTTAGGAAACCATGAATCTATTAAAAATTATCTTTAAATTTGTATTTTAACCCAAACATTCTCTTATATCCTCTATTTTTGGCCTTTCAAAATAGATTCCCTTATTGGGTGATTTTTCAGAGATATTATGGCATTTTATATTAGTCTATAGAAAAGAAAGAATATATAATTCAATATGTTACTTTAAAATGTGGGTGAATTTAAAATAAAAAGAAAAAATCCTTTTAAAACATTCATATTTAAATTAATAAATTAGAATAAAAAAGTAAGCGATTTGTAGAAACATTAATTTTTATAAATAAAAATGGATAATACAAATTAAGCTTAGGAATCTGAAAAAAATATGAGTGTTTGAGAAATTAATTTTTATATAATTGAATTTGTGCCTATAATTCTTATGTGATCCATTTAAGATGAATATCCAAAATATAATAAAGTAATAAAGAAAATGGATATTTTAAAAACATTTGTGGATAATGAGTAAATACCTTAAGGTTACTCTCTAGTTTTAGTCATAATAAATAAAAGATATTAAATTTAAAGTAAAAAGGGATACATGAAAAAGTAAAATAGATAAATAAACGAAATGTAAATGTATGTAAGGAAAAGAAGTAGAAAATTTTAGAGAGTTTTATGATAATAAATATACATATCTTCTATTTTATTTTAAAAAACAAGTGTCTATCCCTATAAACATATTATCTTTAAAACTAAAGTGGAAGGATAATCTTCTTCCCAAAGCCAAATAACACTGAGTATAGGCAGTGCCCACTTTCTGATATATATACATGTCCTCATCCTTAGGACTTCTTCAATCATATATTTGAAAATGATAAAGTAATTATCCCTTTTGCTTCTCAAATTATAATATTGGTAATATACAAGTTACCATCACCCACACATCTTTGATCATATACCGGTAGAAGGAAACTGCTTATCCATAGGAATTCTTTGTTAAATGGGAATAAAATATTGAATGTTTAAGGGAATAAAATGTATGGGGTTCTTATTATATTTTGATATGAATACAAAACAATGAGATTATGAGGCAAAATAGGTTGAACAACAAGATAAAAATTCGATAAGAAAAATGTTTCATCTTTGAAATTAGTTTAGAATTACAACAACAAAGGTAAGTATTATGGTTCTTGAGATATCTAAGGACGATCTATTTTATCTATCTTCTTATACACTCCACTGATATTTTTTATTTTTCAAATGATATCTCCTATATATATAGTTTTTAATCCATTAATTGATAAATATAGTCAATGGAGATTGAATTAGATTCTCATATGATCTTTGGTCACTTTACCATTGTATCCATTGTTTCTTCTTCTGTGGACATCAATTTGTGTGACTATTGATGCCAACATGGTTCATTTTATGAAAAATGGATTATTATTTTTCGTTATAGCTAACATTTTTTTATATTTATGACCATTAAAATTTAATTTATTTATAGTTTACATGGATATTCACTGTTAACTTCTAATTATATTGAATATGACCATTAGAAGGTTATGAAGAGCAGGAAAAAATATAATTATTTTTATTACTTGTACAATCGTCAAAATCTTGGAGTAATATTACAATAATGAATGTCTTTGACTAATCTTACAATCATCTAGTATGAGTGAAATGTTAGGTATAAGTCTCAAATAGTTTTTCTTATTTTTATAGATATTTTTAGTTTCATTCATTCTACTTTTTTCATATTTGTTTCCTAGTAGATGGTGTTTGAAAGGTGACGTTGATTTTATAGTGTTAAACCCACTTGAGGTTGATATTTTAATTTATGTTAATAATTTTTTAAATTCAATGGTTACTAAGATTATATTAATGTTAAATAAAAGTGATTATAACTATGAGAGGTATTTTTTACCATATATTCCAAAAAATGAAGAAGTAGACTACCAAAGAGAAATTCAGTTGTGGCTAACGGAGTGAAAAATTTGGTTTCATGTATGAAAATAAATCTAAATGATATTGATATTTATGGATACTATAATCATTTATAAATTAATTTTCTACCATATTTTGATTTAATTTAAAGAAGTTATGGTTTTATTTAAAGAATATTGGAATTATAGAGTAAGAGAAAATTGCTAAGTACTTTTCCAAAAGATTCATTTCTATAAGATCCATTTCCATCTCTTGAGTAGAGATTTAGAAAAGGAATGAAATTTCCATAAGGATGAAATGATTTCTATAAGTGTCACTTCCATATCATAATATTCTTTTTCAACTACAGAAAAATTGTTAGTATTTTCATAAGGGTTAATTTTCAGTAACATAAGGGTATTTCTAAATTCCATAATGAATGATTTGGAAAAGGTATTTCTATAAGGATTAATTTCAATTTTCATAAGAGTCAACTAAAATTACTCTAATATTCATTTATAGAGTCCATAAGGATTATAAGACTCCATAATAATCATTAGATATTTCTATAAGATTCATTTATTATTATAAAGTTATTTTTAATAGAAACTGGAGAAGGGAAGATACCAACAAGATTTATGAGGGTCATTGAGATTTTCATAAGGATGATTGAGAATTACATAAGATAAATTTTACTTTTAATAGATTCCATTTAAAGATAAAAATGGTAAATTTAAGGATATATATATTAATACCATAAAACATATATTTACTCTTATGATAAAGGTAATCTAAAATTAGACAAAGTCTAGGATATTTAACCAGATGATGCATGAATTATTCCTCATCATTTCAAATATATAAAATATTCAAGTGTATTGTGATTCAATATTAGAACTAAGAGTATAACCTTCATTCCATGAAGATGATTATAATGACATTAATCTATGAAAGGATGAGAAAAATGAATTCCATGTTTCATGGGAGATGCCACATTATAGTGTTGTATGATTCCATGCACACATGGAGAAAGATTAAAATAATCAGTAGTTTTTTTTGTTTAATTTTATAAATGAGATCATGATACATCTAAATATTGTGTGAAATTAAATTTCTTGTATTTAGGATAATTAAAATAATGAATATTTAGTCTTTAATATTAGTTATTAATGATTATTTTGAATTTAAAATGAATAATAAAAAGGGTGGAGAAATGGATTTTGTTTAAATAATTCCCACTTTAGATGCAATGAATATTAAAAGGAAAAAAACGATAATGGAGATGGTTTTAATGAAAAATGGAGAACATTATATGTATTGAGAACAACCAAAGGAGATTGTTTAACAAGGAAGAGGATGAATATAAATATTTTTTCATCCTGTAGGAAGGCTTGAGCATCAATTGTTGATCATTATTCAGAGGGATTTTTTTAATCATGTCAATATAAAATTTTAACTAGTCAAATATATCCTTTATAATAGGTTCAAGTACATACCCTTTCTTGTATATACTTATAGATAATAAGAGGATAGTACTGTATGTATGGGATAAAAAAACACACTGGGGATGTAGTCATCATTGTAAGAGGAAAACCTCATTAACAAATGTGTCATGTTTATTTATTTTAAATATCTTTACAATAATTTAGAGAAAAATATTGAATAAAAATTAGTGTAAAAGGGTTATTTGAAAACTAGAAACACTGATTCACCCCCCAGTGCTCATCACCCTTTGTGATATCCTAACAATTGGTATCAGATAAGGTCCAGTCTTTTTTGTTTATCTCTATAGTGTGTGATGGATCAAAATAACCAGGTTTATAAAAAATTTATTAATATTTTATATGGAAGAGGATTTTATATTTGGAAAGAGGTAATGGTACCCTACTTTGTCTCTCTAGGGATTGATTACTCCATTCTATCCAAAATGGATTTACTATTACAAATGAGACATCAACACTAGATTTTATTAATGAGAATAATATTTAAAATGATGAAAATAGTAGAAATTAATTGTTATTCCATTTATCAAAAAAGGATTTTGTAAAATTTAGGGGTTGAAAAACTATAAATTCCATTTAAAGGAATTTTCATATCATTTATAAATGAAATAAAATAGTGACAGAAGTTAATTTACTAATCAACACGCATCATTTTTAATATTCAAATGAATAAAAAAATAGTGGATGAATTTTTCAACAGATTTAATATGATTTTGAGTACCCTTAGTGGTTATGGTGAAAATCTTGAAGACTCGACTATTTCTAAGAAAAGCATATGGATTCTGCCTAATAATTTTCATTCCAAGTTCTCAGCACTTGATGATAGATATCTTAAAGATTTTTTAATTGATGAAATTCATGGTATTATCATCAATTATGGGAGGAGAAGTGGATAAATACTCAAAACAAATGGCATGAAAGAATAATAAATATCCTTT
Source organism: Viscum album (assembly GCA_963277665.1). Classification (NCBI taxonomy): domain Eukaryota; kingdom Viridiplantae; phylum Streptophyta; class Magnoliopsida; order Santalales; family Viscaceae; genus Viscum; species Viscum album. Next base: position 593,119,547 of record OY728134.1, on the reverse strand, counting down.
AATTATTTGAAATATTTAAAAATAAAATATACTTCGGGATGTTCTGATAAAGAATAATGTGTGTAAGATTTTTATGAAACTCTATATTTGATGTCAAGAAACTTCACTGGTGGGAGAGGAAAGTATTAAGGTAATATCCTATTTAAATTATTTAGTTGTGGTAATGTTGTACATTTTTTACCAATTTTCTAATGAAATTCAAAGGTGAAATTAAAGATGGTGATTGTATCATAAAGGTCCCCAATAAAAGAGATTCTCAAAAGAAAAGTCAGATAGACAGAAAGAAGAAATTTCTATCAAAATCCTTTATTATAAATTTTCTATTAGGTAAAGAGGGTATATCAAATAGTGATTTTTTAATGAGGATTAATATCCCCAAGAATCATCTCAAATAGTTATTATGGAATAAAAAGAAAAATAATCCAACTCAATATAAGATGACTCAAAAATAAATTGTCAGTTGCCTTAAAAGAAATATAAATAGCTAAATAATGAATTATGAGAGTGGAAATAAAAATTTTATTAAATGAAATAGGGAATATAAGAGATAATAAATATTGTATAAAAATAAATTCAGAGAAAAAAATCAACTACACATTGGGAAAGCTAATTTGGTTAATTAAAATGAAAAAATAAAAGTTGAGATTTCTAAGAAAGGAATAGTAATTGGAAATATGTTATCCACTATTGTACTTGGGGATAAGAAAATTGATAAACTAAAGAATAATTTAAATAAATCTGAGTATAAAAAAAGAGAAAATAAAATTTAATTAGGATATAATTGTTGAACGAAAATGTGTTTGTTCCAAAAAATATCTTTTAATAACTATTTTTGTTCAAGAAACTATACATGTTAAATAAAATATTAGATATCCACCTCAAAATTAAGTCATGATATTAAAATAATATATTACAATAAATAAATATTAATTAGCCAAAAAATTATGAAAGGAAAAGGTATTATCAAATCTAGATTATGAAGGGTTCAAAAAAGCATCCTATGCCAATCTTATGGGTCTAAGAGAGAGTTCCAAAAAATCATTTGATTAGAAAAACAAACATATGTACTAAAAACAAGTATTGAAATAAACCCAATAAATATCAATATTTTATTCAAAGAAAAAGTTTTCTGAGATATTAGTGTTGTTGTAGCATGTTTGGCCACAAGGCCTATAATGTTTGGTTCCCCATGTACTTAACAAGTCTTTAAAGATATAATGAGTCAGGGGGGAGATGAAAATAATAACAGTTGGGAGCTTATCAAAAATTGGTTTCATAGTCAATAGATTGAAATATGGGGAATTTATCACAAAAGTGTTAAAAATTCTGGGTAATTTGTTTCAAGTTGGATATGTAAGAAAATATTTATACTTGGGTTTATAAGTAGAAAACAACATGTGTCATAGAAGGATCAACCACATAGTCTAAAAGAATATAAAGAAATTGTTCATTGAATATGTTCTAATAAATAAAACTATCATAAATGAAGAAACTATTATAGTTTGTAATACATTGAAGAAAGGTAATATAGTAAATAAAAGTAAGAAATGAGGTGATATTCAAACTTGAAAATCTTTAGATCTGGTCCATTTTGATGTTTGTGGACCTATAAAAAAGAATCCAATAAGTGGAGAGAATATTTTATCACTTTCATTAATGTATTTATGAGAATTAAATTTATCATTATCTTGATACAAAAATATAAAGCCTATGATTTATTTAAATGTTTTGAAAGATCAGTAGAAAAATAGGCATGTCCTTTAAGTGGTTGATATCTGATAGTGGCACTGAGTATGCCAATAAGAAGTTCTCTAAGAATCTTGTTCAACGTGTAATTAGACAATAGATTAGTTCTTTGTATGATCCTCAATATAATAGAGTGTCTAAGATGAGAAAATATCCTAGTTGATATGGATAGAATAATATTAGTTGAACATGACACCTCATGATATATGTGGTTACAGGACATCCCCACTACTAGAATAATTTAGAAATTGAGTATTTTAAGGCCAAAATTAGATATGAATCCCTATTTTTTGTGGTTAAAAATGAAACTTAATGTTAATAACTTTTGGGTGTTTGGTATTCCATACTTGATTATGAATAAAGACATAAGTGGTGTAAATTTTGATAAAAAGGAAAAAATGGAGAATTTCGTAGTTGCACAACAAATTAAAGTTCATCAGTTGTTACAATGGAAAATATGAGAGGATATTTGACTATAATTGTGTCATAGTATTTAAAAAATAATAATAAATAGATAATATTATCATAGTATATGATGGGGGTGATATTTTTTATTCAGAACTAGTTATAGAAACTAAAGAAAAGACATGGATTTTGACTGAAGACATAGATTCTACCTACACCAATGATGATGTTGAGACTTTTAAAATTATTAAAATAATAAAAAGGATAAATAAATATGTTAATTTTGAAAATATTATTGGATATCATAATTTCGGGGTTTAGATAATGGTGGATTATGGCTACTAGCAACACTATTTTGTGGTCAAATATGGAATGCCAAGAAGTTGAAGAGGCATTTGAGCATAAATAATGGATACATGGTATAAATTAATAATTGGATCAAATTAAAAATAATGAAACAAGGGAACTCATACATAGTCCTAGATATAAAACTATTATTGGAAAAAATGGTTATTCAGAAACAAGTTCACTGAGAAAGGTAAAGCGGTTAGGAATAATGTCAGGTTAGTATGCTAGGGGTATTTAAAAATGGAAGGAGTTGACTATGAGGAACCATTTACTATAGTTTCTATACTTGAAACCATCTAGTTTTTTTCTATTTTATCCCATATATTATTTAATGTTTTTAAAAATGAAAGTAAAATTAGTATTATTATTAATATAGATACAAATAAATATGTGTATATGTAACAACTAGAGGGATTTATGATGGACTCAGATAACAGAAAGGTGTGTAAAATAAATAACTCTCTTTATGGTTTGAGGTAATATCCAAGAGTTTAGTATTTTAAGTTGGATGAATATCTGATAATCATGGAATTCAAGAATGGGAAGGTGGAAAAAACATATATATAAACAAGACCAGCATTATATAAATATGTTTTATTATGTATGTTGATGGAATTATTTTGTATAGTAATGAGGAAATATTGTGGGAATAATTTTCAATGCACATGAATTAGAAATTTGGAATTTTTATTATTGCAGAGATGAAGTATTTCCTTGGTTTATATATTATCTAATATACATGTTATATCTTTATCTCTTAATAACAATATTATAAAGATATCTTTAATAGTTTTGGTATGTAGGAATATAGAGGGGTGTCCCAAAAAATTCAAGTGGGAAAGAAATTGAGAAAGGATTGTAAAGTAAAAGGTGTTAATGAGCGGGAATTCAAATGATTGATTGGAAGCCTTGTATACTTAATAGAATCCAAGCTAGGTATTGTTTATGTTGTCACTCATTTTTCACTTTAGAGGGAATTCATAATACTGATTGAAGTGAATGAAAGTATTGTGTACCTAGGTTGAAATTAAAAAGATTTATTAAATGGGGTTAATGATGTTGACTCGATAGGTGTAGTTGAAGATAGGAATTCCACATATGGTGGAGCATTTTTCTAGAGTAAAAGTTGTGATTCATGGAATTCAAAGAAGCAATCATCAGTTACCTTGAGTTCTAAAAATAATGAATATGTTTTTATATCACATGAAGATACTCATAGGATCTAGATAAATACAAAGTTGGAGGATCTGAATATTGAATAAGAATATCCTCGGGTAATTGGTTGTGATAATCAAAGATCCATAAACCTATCCAAAAATATATTAAAATGTTAAAGAACTAAATAAATTTATATTAGATATAATTTTTAAAAGAAAAGGTTGGAGGCATTATAAAACTATATTTTATTCTATCAAAGTGACATACAACTGATATTATCACTAATCCACTTACAAGTGAGCTATTTTATAAGTTGAGTCTAAAAATGGGAGTGCAACCCACTTTCCAATAGTAAGGCTTTTTTGTTTCATGGGTTTCATACCCTCTTTAAAATAATTGAATCTTTCCATAAATAGAAGATGTAATCCATGGAAGAGAAAACTTCTATCCTAGTTTATGAACTATTTTCATGTGATTTTTGATTGAATTCCAAAAACTGGTTGTAAAATCTATTTTATGTGAACTTCTGAAAGAGTTTTCTAAATTGGTATTTTTAGAATGTATTAATAAAAAACATTAATGTCAGATTTGATCACTATTTTTTCCTACACACAGCTATATCAACTAGATTTAGAGTGTATTGATTCATGTATATTAACTTAATGGAGATTAATTATAACTCTTTTAGTCATTCAATTTGGTTTTATTTACAATAAGTGGAATAATAGATGGATAGATTTGAAAACAAATCCAAATTCAGATATTATTGAACCTACTTGAGAATAATGTTATAATTATTATCAATACTTTTTTATATTATATAGTTATTGACCATAACTTAATGTGAAAGAAAAGTGTTTATTCTTATAAGAATTACCATATACAACTTCTTTCATATAAAAAATAAGCGGTCTATAGAAGATGAAACAAATAGTTGTGGCTAAAAGAGTGAAAAGGTGGATTGAAGTACGAAGAAATAACCAAAAGGATTTTAAGATTTAGGGTTTCTATCATTAGTTATAAATTTATTTGGATAATGTTTTGGGTTAATTTGAGTAATTTTAGGATTTATTTTAAGAAGAGTGTAATTCTAGAGTTGGATAAAATGGATAAGTACATTTCTATAAGATCCATTTATATAAGAGTCATTTCTTGTATTGGAGTAGAGTTTTGTAAATTTTATGAAATTCTTATATGGATGATTTAAGTTAACTAAGACTCATTTCTGTATTCTTAGAGTCATTTATAACTATTTAAAACACATTGTAATTTCCATAAGGATTCATTATCATTAACATAAGGTTTATTATGAATCCCAGAGTAAAATATTTGGAAAATGTATTTACATAAGAATCAATTGGAATTTCCTTAATAATCTATTAGAATTATTGTAAGTGTCATTTTAAGATTTTATAAGAATCATTCATAATTTTTTTATGAGTTATTTATTCTTACTAATATATTTCTCAAAGAATTTTGGATAAGGGAAGAGGCCCATGAGATTTATGTAAGGCTGATTGATATTTGAATAAGGATGGTTGAAAGTTCAATAAGATTTATTTTACGCTTTTGAAATATAATTCTAAGTGAAATATGGTAATGGAAGTGAAGCATAGAGGAATACCATAAGATTTATTTTTACTGTTATGAAAAAGGTATTCCAAAACAGGAAAAAGTCCAAATGATTTAACTAGATGGTGCATGAATTGTTCCTCTCTATTTCAAACATTACAATTCTTTAAATGGATTGTTATTAAAGATGAGTTCTATGTTGGTAAACATAATGAAATGAAAATGATGAACATGACATGAATATATTAAATTATGAGTAGAAGTAGTTCCACACCATAAAGAAGAATCCATGTTGTAGTACTCCATGATAACATGAGCATGTAGAGAAAGATTAAAAGCGGTCATAATTTTTTTTGTAGATTTTTATAAATGATAATATCATGATACTAATAAATGTCATTAAAAATTAAATTCATAGTATTTAGATGCATTAAATGAATGAATATCAGGTCTGGGAGTGGCTTCCTATTCATCTCTTAAGTCAGAACTATGATTCCTTTATTATGAGACATCTTTCCTTGGCAAAGTCACCCACTGTTGTCTTGAGTTATCCAAATCTTAAAATTTATTTCTTCATCAGTAAAATAATGTCATAATTATTTATATATCCTTTACCTGACTATACAGTATGTTCCCCAATAGGCCTTACATAAAACAACCCACATAACGGGCCTCTTATCCTAAGTATACCACTAATTAACTATGAAGTACGTGCCCTAATTTGACTTGCATAAAATAAGCCCTCATAATAGTTTTTTCAACCTCTGGTATCTTTGCTCTTAGGAGAGACCTTCTCTATTCTTGAATACCATTTTTTAGATTTGGATACAAATTTTTTTTCTCAAGATTCCCCTTGGAAGTATCTAAATAATACTGGAACATTCCTAGACATCATGTCTTATTTGGGTTATAGTTTAAAAATTCATGGTCAAAGTTGTTCAACTTGAAATACTATCTTTATCTGTTCGAAATGCAAGACTTTAAACTACCCACAAAAAGAGACATAGTACTCACCAGATTGAAAACCTGCAAAGAGATCTTTGGACAAAAGTCGAGTCTAATATCACTAGACCAACACTTAATATATTTTAGGAAATATAAAACAATAAAAAGTTAAAAGGAATGAAACATTTTAGGATGAAAACCTAAAAATGGAAGCCTAAGAAAAATCCAAGTCTCACCCACTAGGTCTCCTCCATATTGATCTTCATAAAAAAAATTAGGGTGATTACAGAAAAGACAAAAAGTTTGTAGCATTGTCGATATGACCCTAGTAAAAGTCAAACTATACTCACTAGGCACAATAGTTTAGGTAAAATTAGATCATCCCCATCCTTATCATTTTAATTATGATTAGATAGAATGAATATGTAATGCTATAAATATCAGCTTTGATATTATGATTATAGATAGAATGTAGGGATGAAGTCATATATGATTAAAAACAAAATCCTTTTCAATTTTGGAGAAAAATAAGAGTAATATCCACAAAATGGAGTCTCTATGTCATATATTAAAAGATTCCTTCAACATAACTCTTTATTTGTTGAAAAATCTCCTAATCCCAATCAACCTCTTGTTGAAGTTCATTCAGTCGACCAACTTAATTCTCCTCGGCTTTGTGAAGTGCTTTCAGGGCATCCGCAATGGTAGTTACCCCTTCAAACCGGGCTTCTCATAATGATTGGCGAAGTTGTTCTAGTCCATCTTGAGTAGCATCCAACTCTTACTGAAGGCATGAAACTTTAATTGATTTCTCCTTGATTTTATATTTTAATGTCACCAAATTTTTATTATGGTTGGCCTTCTCTTGGGATATTGTAACAAGAAAACCATCAATGTCGGTGAGCGTTTTTTCCTTTATAAGGTCCTACCGAAGTTTATGCTCTTGCTCCTGCCAGAAAATGGTCTCCTTCACCTTAGTATAGATTGGAAGATAATAAAATCCTTCAAATCCTAGTACATTAAACAGTGTTGTAAGTTAGACAAAATGTGAAGGCTGCTCTTCCAAAGGATTCTCAGAGATCATGTTCTAGAAGATCTTCCAAGTCCTACCACATGTGACAAATAGAGCCACCTACAACTCTAAATCATAATCAGAGCCACTTTTTTGAGGAGGGATTTACTATAAAACCAAATCACTTAAATAAGTACCTTGCTCTGCTCCCTCTGAAGTATCATATTCCTCACCTTCTATTACTATTTGAGGTAATATATAAGCTTCACCATTACACTTAACTGCAGAGGATGATAATCCTAAATGATGAATTAAAATTCCAGTTATCCTAAAAATAATGTCAAGAATAAATCATTATTAAGATAGTTGGTGTCATTTAACCAGTAATAAGTCAGTATCTTGAGTATATTCCTCCCTAATATTCTCAGCTTCAGTAGTCTGAATGAATACTTATTAGCGAGAAGTACTCTTATGATCTTGTCCTATCACTTTGATAAAAGGGTCTAGAGAATATCCTAAGTACAGATTACCATTCAGTACTTCTATGACATTAGAATAGGTAGGATGGAGTGGAATGCCACGTTCTTGAATGGGCTTTGCAATTTTCTCCACAAACAACTCTTTATGAGTTGAACTTTGATGTAAAATATCAGATAAAAGAAAAAAAAATATGTATGGAAAATTCAATAATGAGAAAAATAATTTCCTTTCAGTTCCTCATAAAATTCCCGAAACTCCTTGATGGAACCTATAATATCAATGTATGGATATATAAAATCCATCATTTCACAATATGCAACTTTTTATATTGTAGCATATTGATCATTTAGGGTATCTATGAAATTTGGATAAAGACCCATATTGGATCCATTGATATTCTCCTCCATCATATCTTCAACCGGCATGATGATGTTAGGACTTTCTGAGTTAGTATCGTCACCAACACCTTCTTTAAACCACCCACAATTCTCTTTTCTCCCTCCTAGAGCAACAAGAGTATCATCATTGACTACCATAGAGTCCTCTGGAGTTGGAAACAAATCTGAAATATTATGGGGAGAATAACGTTAGAAAGAATATATAATAATCAAAAGAAGTTCATATGACATTACCATGACCCTCTTCCCTCTTTGTAGAAGTATGAGAAGATGAGATGTACCCCTTGACATTTTTTCTATCAAAAAAATAGATTCATCAGAATCAATATGTACTTCCCCCGAGGTGTCCTTCTCAGTCCTTGAAGGATGAGTACCAAATCCTTTAAGGGAATAAAATAGTGTGGGTTCAGCAAAAAATTGAACATGTTTAGAAAATTATGTTAAGAATGTTTTAATACCAGATGTCAACACAAAAACTCACTATGGTGTACTTGACAATCCAAATTTAATGCTCTCCTTTTATTCCTTTCATAAAATAGTGGAGAGATTGTACTGATATTCTTGGAATTAGAGTCCTTAGGTAACAACTGATGAATTTCTTTCACCATCACCTCTATCATAGTCCACCTTCCTAGAGAGAGTTCTATAGATCTGAGGGACTCATTCATCATCTCAATAGGGGTACCTGTAGTCCCGTATTTCAATTACTCAAGATCCTTTTTCCGCTTCTCCTTCTCTTATTTTAGACTAAAAAATTAAATCCCTTAAATATTAGTGATGGTGTATGAAGATATGAAAAGAGAAATAAGAAAAGGTAAATACATCACCAGTGTTATCATAAATGTTCCATTCCTCCCCAGGGTGAACAATTAACCCTTCAAGTACTCCTCGATCCAACATGCTGGATACTCACTTTTTAGTCTATGAGTTGATCATCAATTTCATATATGAAAGCCTCTTTCCCATTGATATGATTCTTTACCACAACAAAATTATTGCTAGTGTGAAAATCAGAGGGTTCTTTAATATCACCCAACTCTAGAATTCAAATACCATCCTGTAAAAACTCTCGTTCATCCTTGAATTTACGAGTCATGATTTCCCAATAATGGATTGCTAAGGGTTACACATAGTTTATATTTGAGGCGGTTGGATGTGGGGAACCTCAATGAAATCATATTGGAAAGATTCTTTATTCATCTTTTCTCCTACATAAGAATGAGGTGGAAACCTCCTCCCGACGATGGTGACTAGATCACCATGGAACTGGGGGTGTTATCTCCTTAACCATAGCTTTCATGGTGGACTTTCTACAATAACGTTTTGAAGGTTTTGGATCCTCTAGATCATCTTTGGTTCTGGACTTCTTTCTATGCATTCCACGACTAGTAGTAGTCATGGCCTCTACCTAATATGTGCCTTTGGTCAAATCCCCCTGAGGGTACGAAGAAACCAAGGCCTTCAAATATCCATCCTCCAGTCCAGTTGAAACCTCTGACAGGTGTAGCATGTTCAAAAATTTGGATACCTCTAGATCCATTAGGATCCATAGTTTTTCAGGCTACCATTGGATGATTCTCATTAATAACATACTTGGGAAAGAAAGTGATTGATTGTTGAAGATATTAAAACTCATGAGAAAAATAATAAGGGGCATAATCCTAACATATAATCTCACTGTCAATACGGGATACCAATACACTATCCATGAATGCCATCATATATGACCTTAGGTCATAATTATATTCATTACCATCATCAAAAAATGTTCTGGTTGGTGGGTTACTATATGGAAAGAAGCTGAAGTCTTCAGATATGTTCAGCACCTTCAGCACCTTATTAGGCTTTAGATTCAGAGGTTTAATCTGAGATAATTTCTGAACAAATTGGGTAAATTAAAAATTGGGGATCCTAACTGAATCCAGCACCGAATATGAACTGAAATGTTTTTCAATCTAGCCCCACTGCAAATGGAATGGTCTTACAAGTCGAAACAGAGACTTCCCATTATATAAATGTAACATGCAGTGATAGATTCTTGCTAACACAAGTACATCCAACCAAATATACTTCCCCTCAGAAAACACGGACACAATAACAAAAGTCCCTGGCATTACACCACCATTGGGCTCACGGACTAAAATAAGATAAATGCTAAGACAAATGGAAAGGAAGCTAGCCAAGTGTACCTTTTCATCAATCCTAGGATTAACAATGAAAACCCAATGTTTTTAATCACCCTACTCCAATGTGGTCCAAAATGTTCCTGAAGCACCCCAATTATCCATAGTGGGTAAAATGGAAGGATTCCTGCAAGTAGGAACCTTCTCTTTTGATGGTTCTAATAAATCCCATATCCACACTTTCGCATGGAAAACAACCCTATGATTAGGATCCTTTTTATTATTCTTATTATTTGATATTTTGAATAGATCAATTTCCAATGATGGTGCCCTCTCATCATCTTCCCACATTTTCATTGGAGGAATAAATTCATAATACATTTCCATGAGAATGGGAGCCCTAGATATTTGGTAGTCACCCTACAAGCTGATTCCGACCTCACTGTGTGTCAAATGAAAATAATTTGTTTATGGACTCCATCGGCTCAGTAATTCTAAAATTATGTCTTGATTCTTGTAAACATAGGTCTATACTACCCAAACAACATCATAAATATGAACTTATTTCATCTCTTTTCTGAACTCTGTGAAAGTTTGGCATACCCAAAACACCCACATCTATCCAAGCATGACTCCCCCTCTAGAACATATACCCCAATATTCTTTCAAGCCATGATATTGATCTGTATTCAAAGCATGAAAGGTTTAATCATAGCAGTGAGGAATTTTATATATGACATGATCATTCCTATTAGTATTGTAGCCACTGTGACGTGAAATTAATCCAATAGTAATTGTTCCTTCTTTAATGGGAACACCCTTTATGAAGATATTGGAATAGGGAGAGTTGATGTGTTTCACAAACCAAGCCTTTGGGAAATATTTCTTATATGTTAGAGTGTTTGAATCCCTCAGAATCCCATTCTCATACATAGGAAGGTTGTCTCTTTTCAGATACTCACGATGATACATAATCAAACCCTTCCCCAATTTGGTAAGGTTAGTCTCAAAAACTTCATAATACATTGTTTTGACATTTTTCATCATTTATGTATGATGAATAATATCTTCCATGGTTATGGTCATTAAAGGATCCATTTGGAAACATGCAAGAAGTCACAAAGAATTTTCATCGTGTTAAAATATTAACCAAAGAAAGGTCAACTTTTAACATAGAGAAATTCAATAATATGTTATTGTAAAATCCCTACATAGGTTTTTTGACAATGTTCCCTGCATTGGTCCTTCAACAAGATTCCCCAAATAGATCCTTTGACAAGGTTCCTCACACAGTTTCATCAACAAAGGAACTTGATGAGGTCCTTTCGCACAACCCTTTTAACTAATATGACTCCACAGATCCCCATTTATCATCTATCTATGAATTGAGAAAGATTTTATAGGAGTTTCTTGGTTGCACAATGTGACATAGCTAGAAGAAGGACCCGCGTGACGAGAGAAAAAATTGGAAAAAGATACTGAAGAAAGTGACAAAGGAAAGGTGGTATATATAGGCACTGTCAGCCTATGCCACTCACCTACGCTGCTCACCTAATCCATGAACCTACGCCTAATGACCTATGTTGATGACCTCCACAGGAATGCTACGCAGAGTAGCTACACGATCTAGCGACGATCCTTCATAATAATTTTCTAGAATTTTTCTTCAAAAATAAACCCTCATATTTCATTCAGTTCTAATCCTATAGGGGGGGGGATTTTTTGACACTACCTTTTAATAAAATAAGAAAAAAATATTATGAAGTGTACATTGGATATATTACGTATCAAGGAATCTTAATAGAAGCCAATAGATATGTCCAAATGGACCTACGTGGCACACCAGTGCTCCAAGCTACTAGTGCATCCCAAAAGACATAGCCCCCTTCACCAAGGACCTATGCTAGGAAACTATGCGGCCATGTTTATCTTGCACCCATACATAGGATACTTTCACTGCACACCTGTGTGGAAGACCTATGCTGACAACTCCATTTGACCAGGTCCCCTATTTGTTTATAAATAGGACCCTTGAGCCCCTCATTTACACAACTAAAAAAATTGATGAAACCCTAGATATCTCATTTCATAACACCTTCACCTAGATCCCTTGAAATTTCTCAGGTTTCTATCTCAAAAATGTGATAATAGAGAATTAAAGCAGATAAGAAATATCAATGTCCTCTTAGGGTATAAATACATAAGTAATTGCATGAGGACTATCCCCCCTTAAGGAGAAACCACCTATGCAAGGTCCCTCCCCCTAATCAGGTACTTACATGATATTCTTTCAAGGATATAAAAGGACAACCATGGTGTTTAGGTTAAAGCCTTACCTAAGTGTTGTCTCCCAGTAGTCTATTTACTAAGGCATGTCCATCTTGTGTGACCCTTATTCCCCTACATGAAGACATTTTCAGTTCCTCCTAGGACCTTCAGGACACACATACAAAACACACCTGCATAGTTTACCTACAATGAGAACCTATGCTCAGGACCTATGTGATCCAACCTTTAAGACTTCTTCAAAGGCCCCCATGGTAGAGCATCTACTTTCTTGGCTCCCTTGTCTAAAAGGAATCAAGTCGAAAACTCCACCAAGACCTCTATATTTACAAATCCTTTGGAAAATGCACATCTATGTGACTCCAATTTGGATTTGGATTTCTACGGTCAGAGGATTCTCACACTTGTCATACCAGAGGGTAAGGATCCTCGAGGTGTCTATTGATTTATATATCTATGTTCACACGAATCCTTATCCCAGGGAAAGTGTTGATGAGTTCCTGATCTCAGATTTTGGGGATAAGACTCCATCTTACCTTTCCCATCTCTAAGATCCGGATCATTTATTTTGTAGTAGGGAGTGTGAAGATTATGGCTGAATTTACTTTTAAAGTAAAATGACATACTCCTGCCTCACTACATGACCAATTTTAGGGCATCCATCCTGGTGTATGACCCAATCTTTTCTTGTAGGCGGTTTGAATTTTTTCTCCTCTCTGCCCCCTGGACACTAATTCTGAGAGGGTATGGGTACCCGAGCCCTCTCCCTTATCACCTTGGTATCCCTAAACATAATTAATTACTTTGAACCAATGTATAATGTAAAGTTAAAAGTGGGAGATTTCATATCCTTGGCCTCTTACATGATCGCCCTGACCACTTCCACCATCATCCTTTTCCTATTTCATCGTAGCCCCGAACTCTTCCACCATTGGAGGGAGAAATGTGTGTGGTTTTTAAAATATTATACTTCCTATTGTTTCTCACACAAAGTATGAATCACATTGGATTAGAGGTTATTGATGATCATGAAATAAAGATAATACACCTCAATGGAATGAACTATGAGAACTCTGATTCTAGCTAACCAAGATATATAGAAATCTCAATTAAGTCCCGATCTCAATAGGAATCCTATTTAAGAATAAGACCTAATTATAATTATCTTAATCAAGGTATCCTATTTAGGATTAAACCCCAAGTTATTCCCCTAAATAAGAATTATTGAAAACATCCCCCATGAACCATTCATATGGGATATCCTTATCAGGAGTAATCTCCAACCAATTATCTCAATGGGCTATAGTACCCTATGAGACATACCCTTGAGGGCCTCCATAGGCATAGGTCCTCACCAATGAACTACGTGATCTTTGATTCCCATCTAAATAAGATATGTAGGAATACTCCCAGAGGCTCAATCCCGACATCCTAAACCAACCCTATTCTTTTGGGCCACATCCTCAGCAGGGTCTAATTCAACTTAGAAACTCATATCCCTTCCATGTTCCTTGGGAAGTATTGACATAGGCCCCACGCTAAACATTGACTATAAACCATCCTCCTAGAATTCCTTGCCACATGACATTAAACTACATAGTTGGGTCTTCATCACACGACCTTAAAAGGTATGATGTTCCCCATTAAGCGGCACCGAACTATATGGGTTCTTCTTCCTTTTAAAAGGATACGAAGGAATCCCAATTATGGATTCGATCCCAACATCAAACAATTCTTATCTCCATGGATGATGATAAAATCCAGAGTGACATTCATCTACCTCGATGAAAATAAACTCTAGAGTGCCCAACTGTGTGTCTAGAAAACCATCATCATCATAATAACAATCAAATAATCACTAAGTAGTATATGAGTATATAAAATTTATGGATAACCTCAGATATATATAGATATCTCCATCAATGATGAACCTCGAATACATATGGATGATTCTGAATTCCATATATACTAATAATTGATCACTAATTTGGGACAAACCACATCATACTTGGGAATTAATGAAGGATTCATGAACATTTCTTAAATATATATCTGAGAGTCCCATATTAAGAAATAATTCCCCCCAAAAGGGTGTGATGAGCTCGTCCTTCGATCCTCTCGACCAATGTGAGTTCTTAAGCATCGCGGGTCAAAATCCTTAACTAGAACCAACCTTTGGAAAGCAGGTCCCTGTGAATATAGAACAATTGGGTATTTATAGTTTCATGAAAAAAATCATTGGTAACCATTTAGAAATAATAATTTTCCCAATGAAGTCGCATTTCTGTCAGAAACAGAAACTTATAGATAAATGGATGAAATTGTGGGTCTTCATTTTTAGTTCCAACTACACCATTAATCATATTTTTTATGAGGAATACTTGGTGGTGGATGGAATCACCAATAAAGGATTCAATAGTGACCTCAAATGGTTATATGAACTCCCTTCTTATTTTCTTTTTATTTTTGAGAAATATTATAATAAAATTACCTCTTTTAGACTCATTTATCTTTTTTTATTTTTTCAATAAAGGAGTATCAACCTTTTTGGGAAAGGAATCACCCTATTTTATAAAATAAATATAGTTCATTACCAATTTTACTATTTTCATTAGTGTTTCAATGAAAACCTATGAAAATAGAATGAATGGTAGAAACTTTTAGGATAAAATGAATAAGGAGAAATATAATTTCAAAAGAAAATAATTTGGATACGGTAAATATTTCTTGAAGGAGGATGAGAGAATTTTGGAATGTATTTTCATAAGTAAACAGGAATCTCACAAGAAATGGGTTATAACGAAAGATATATTTCTCTCTTTATAATAAAAGAATAAAACTTAGTATCCATAGTGCAATCAATGCATACAAGGGGAAATAAAACATCACATTGGATCTAACCACTGAATTCAATTATTAATGATCTAATGATGAAAATAAATAGTCATCATTAATATGCAGTTTATAGAAAATCTAAAATAAATATATTTATGAAAATATCACTTAACAAAAAGTGGATCGATGTTACCTCATAGATTATATTATAAAGAAAATTTTAAATATAAATCATAATAGGAATGGTGATCTTTCACATTTTATTTATTAATGATATGTCCAACCTTGATTATCCATCTTCTTGAAATATATTCATGAAGGATATTATACATGATAGACTTCAGGATCCATATCATCCCTATTCTTGAAGTTACAGTGTATAGTTCCTTTAAAATTTAAATTTCATTTGATAGTTTGTTTATAATTATTATTTTTTGTTTATTATTTTCTTATTATAAAGTGATTCCAATAGATATTTATTCTATTAATCCAAAAATATGTGACTACCTATCAATAATTTAGATTATTCCATAGCATGATTTTTTTTCAAAATTTCTATCTTTTGAAAATTTATCCAAATTCTTCTTTAGATCATCAAAATTTGACTTCATGCTATTTACCTAATTTTGATCATTATTGGAGGAACATATATATGATTTTTCTTTGATTAATTTTTGTTTTCCAAAGGATGAGTCTTCATCATTAATATTCAAACTGGGTTAGGCAGCCAATACCTTGATTTTCCCAAATGTGGAATCTATGTAATTTTGAATCTTAAGATTCCTTTAACTCTTCAATCTATAGATCTAAATCATGTGTTTCACTATTCATCTTTGAGATTTTGATATTGTGGTTTTTATCATCTTATTATTCAAAATATAAGTCTTTGAGACATGATTTTTATATTTTGTTTTCTTTGATATTGCCTGAATCATTGAAATATATATGTCCAGTGGATATTTTGATCTATTTTTATGATCTTTAGTCTTTAGAGGAAATATATTCTATAATATATTATTAATTATTTATATGTCCAAATTATGTACTCACCACTTAGCATAATGAATCAATCATTTGGTTATCACCTTTATATTTTTTATTCTCAATTATTCAAAAGTACGTACCAGTAATTTTTTGGAAGTGGTTACTTCCAATTCACATCTTCCCTTGATTAATTTTATGCGTAGGTACTTTCTATTAATATTATTATTACTTTATCTTCATTTATTATTGAATATTAAAAAGTTAAAATATATTAGGATTAATCATTTGAATCTTCAAAGGTCAAATTTGAGGATGTTCAACATTAAAAGTAGTGGGTTTTTCTTGGATATTGTTATCAAAAGTAATATCATGAAATTTAAAGATACCATGAGAAGTTTAAAGTTGGGAAATAAGTTTTTGTATATCACTACTGATTATAGAGGTTAGAATATTATAAATGGATATATTTTAATCAAAATTCAAAATTTTATTGGGTGTATTGGAAAGAAATAAGGTATAAGAATCATTGTCCAATTAGGAAATATTATAGACATAAGAAATGATTCCATAATTCTTCTTAGGTAGAAAAAATATTCCATTAAAAATAATAGGGGAATTTTAATCCCCTTAGAAAAATATTTTTAAAATAAGGTAAGGAAATTAGAATTTTATAAAAGAGAAATTCATTAAAACTAGAAATATATGTATAGAATTTACTATAAAATAAATTATTGTAAAATGATGAGTGATAAAAAAGAAGATACAAACTCTGATACTCATTTTTGGGAATCATAGGGAGATCAGATAATGTTAGGTGTAACTTTTACTCTCTAGCTTGTCAAAGATCAACAGTTGTACCCTTTTAATAGGTGTCTTTTTTATCAAACCACAACCTTTTCATTATTTATTTTATATTTAGTAAAATTTATATAAATAATGTTTTAATATACTGTAAATAAGTATTTTTTATTTTATTTTGAGAATAAATAACTAGATGAAAAACTATCCTAAAATATGATTTGTAATTGTTTTATTAATATTATACATTTTATTTTTAGTGGTCAAGACTATAAATTGTTTTTACTTTTTTTATATGGAAATGGATTAATCTTATATAGGGCCTGATAGCTGCATATGAATAGAGAAAAGGGTTTTGATAGAATACTTCTATGGATAAGAGGATATATAAGAAATCCTATATCATATATAAGATTCATTATTGATACATAAGACATACCAGCTGGTACATAACATATCATAGTTGGTATGTAAGAGTTACTCATAAATGTAGTGATATAAAATATATTTCCTTTTTTATGGAATAAGAAACACCATCACATCATATTCATGGGGGACCCATAGAATATTAAATACATATTTTGTAAGATTATAGCTATGTGGCTTATGTGAGATTAAATTCTCAAATCTAGTTTCATATAAGATTAAACCCCTATACTTAATGAGATTAAATTGAAAGGGGAAGGGTTGTTTCAGGTGAAACAACCATATACATGACCCTGTGTATGAATCAAAATCTGAAAATTCACTAGTGTAAGGATTACTGGGGGCCATATCAAATTTAATGTCCCTTGGATTAGATGAAAATGTTGCACCATGTATGAATAACCACTACTTGTGTCATGTTTATTCTATAGTCTAACACCTCATGTTAGATTAACATGAGGATCCTAGTACTATATAAGAATAGATTGATATAACTGGGGATATCACAAAGGGTCTACAATAATTATTTTTCACTACCCAAAACATAGATTGCTATGAAATTACAATTCTTCATGAAATGGTTCTATTCATCACTTTAGAATCGCTTGAAAACATTGAGACAATCAAACAAAACCACTAGATTCCTCTATGTACACTTTTTTATTATCCAAGAGAGACACGAGAGAACAAAAAAATATCCCAAGTACCATTTCAAGAAAAAATTTATGAAGTAATCTAAATGTAATGTATTTATATAAAAGAAAACAAATAGACCGTGGGAGCTATTTGAGGAGCATGAGAAAAAGGTTCTCAAAGCTAAAACCTCCTAGAAACTAGTGATATAGACCAAATATACTCTTGTGTATAAGTTATTATATTTTAATAATTCAAAATTATCTTCTCACATTTCATAGAATAGTATGAGTCTATAAAATTTGATTGAAAGTTTTCATCTTCATTAATATATACCCTTGGTTTTGTTCTACCTTTTGTCACAATTTTTTATCCCTCTCTTCTGATTTCACTCACTTCACATGGCGGAGTTGAGTATATATGGGGATTAACCACTTAATATGGATTGGGGTGTGTGGGTAGTGATAAACCGTTGGACATAGAATGTCTAATACTTTCAAAGTATAAAATATATAGTTTATTTTTTCTAAGAAGGTTTTCATAGTGTATTATTTTATGTAACTTATACTAAAGATAGTGTCTAGTGAAAGGGTTTTATCTAGCAACGGGGTAAGTTTGGAATATTTTAGTTGGATAATGAGGGTGCCAATATATTCCAAACTTGGGGCATCACATTTATTGATATATTTTATTTTATTCCCCATATTTCATTTCATTTTTAGTTTTCAAACTTTGGTATGTTTCACCTTTTTCTTTTTTAAAATCCCAAAAATAAAAATAATTGGTCAAGATTAGTGAATGTTTGTGAATCTCTTTAAGGAAAAACTTGTGTAAGTTCCTATGTTATTCATAGGGGATTTTTAATTTTTATCTCTAAATCCATTAGGTAAATAAAATTTTACTCTAATAACAATTATTATCCCATGTAATTCCAAGTAGATTAACTCTAGCAGGAAACTTATAGAGGAGGGTGAATTGAAAAGTTAAAGAAAAATAAACTTATATAACATTTAAATTTAAACAAATAAATCAATGTAAAATAACTAAGTACATATTCAAAATAGTAAACATGAAAACAAAAATGAATAATAAAATTGAGGCCTTGAATTTATAGGATACAAAGTTTTTGAGAAATTACTTGTTAGATAATTGAAATTGCACCTTTTGATTCTTATATGATCAATTTAAAATGAATATTTAAAATATGATAAAGAAATAAAATAATATAAATTTAAACAAATATAGTGGATAATGTGAAAATAATTAATTCATACTCTCTATTTTTTTCATGCTCTATAAAATATACAGATTTTAAATAAAATAAGCGTTAATGCAAAAGTAAAATATATTAAGAAATTAAATAAAAAAGTATAGAAGGATAAGGAAAAATATTTTAGATAATTTTGAGATAATAAATTCTTAAATCCTATATTCTATATTTAAAAATAGGTACTTATCCAAGTCAAATTATTTTCTTTTAATCTAAAGTGGCAGGAGAATCTTATTCATAGTTTTATAAATCATTTAGTATAAGAAGTGAACACTTTTTGATATAAGAAAAAGTCTTTATCCTTGAAATGTATTCAATAAAATATTAGAATAAGTTCAAGTCCCTATAACTATAGCTTATTTTATTATAAAATCAATATAAGACAAGTTATTATCCCTAATTTGTTTATCAACTATTTATATAAGGTGATTCTCTAGCCTAGGGAATTCTTCATTCACTAGGAATAAAAGGACGGATGATATATTGAATAAAATTTATGGGTTACTTATGATTTCATTTTTATATGAATACAATAATAGGATATTATAAGGCATGATGGGATGAAGAGAAAGATAAGAAATCCTTGAAGAAAAAGACCTAAACTTCGAAAATGGTTAAGAAAAAGGAGAACAAAGGGAGGTGTCCTGATGCATGAACTCTCTAAGGAATATCTCTTTTATCTCAATTGATCTCTCTTATTCCCATATCTACCAATTAATTTTATTCTTCAAATGAAATATTTTTAAATATTTGGGAATCTAACCATTTAGAAATACAGAGCTTAGAGTTTGAAATAACTTATCATCTGACTAATTATCATTTGACCATTACTTCCATCATGGATTCTTTTGTAGTCATCTATTTTTCTAATCATTGAGATCCGTGTGAAATGTTTTGGAATTTTTGTATTATTTCCCCACTATAACTGATATTTATTTATCTTGATGGTCAATGATCTTTGATGTGTTTGTAGTTGATGTGATGATTACTCATTGACTTCTCATCAAGTGGAATATGTGTTGGAAATGTGCTAAAATAAGGATACTATACCATTTTATATCCATTGAATCATAATTATGACATGTATATCACATCTTACAATATACTTATGTTTTATAATACTTTATATGACACTATCATATCATATGATAGGATTATGATATCAAGTGCATGGATTCTTCCATGTCTCATACGTAGTTTCCTTTGGCTATTAATCAATGGATTGATTCATTTATGGCGAGACTAATTATTTGAGACATTTAAATAATAATAATCTAAATAGGAATATGATATATTTAACTTACATATCTTTAATGTGATGGTATCTAACTCCCAAATACATTTATTGGATAAAGGGAGAATATATAAAGGTATGTGGTTCCTCTATTAAGGGTGTATGCCATTTATAATCCATTTCCAAATTTCTATTCAACCTTGTTCTCCATTTTTTGTCATAGTGAATGTGATAGTACACATTTAGAGTTTTGTGGTCCTATCATAATTTATATGGATCCTAGTGAATGGTGTACTACCTATGGAGGTGACATGCATTTGGTAGTCACTCAGTGATCTCCATCAAGAATACTTTACCAAGATCGACTAAGATGAAACACAATGCATTTGATGTATTCCTGATATTATTTATGTCCTTCATAGTGCATGTTGGTCTTTTGGGGATATATTGAGAACATTAATGGATTACTTCCACTACCATGATCATGATATGATCCTCTAAAATAAATCAGTGGTACCAGATCCATATTCATCAAAGAATCAACATGTTCTTTTACTATTTTTGTGAAGAACATGCATATCATAATCTGATTAAGTCCATATCATAACAAACAATATGACATGGATGAATTTCATCCTCTGGATCACAATATTTATCTACATTATATAATTTTATAAGATAATGTAATGTTATTTTATTAGTCTTAGGTTATAAACAATACATATCATAATATACAATATATTTAAAACCCTTGGTTTTATCTGCTCTATAGGATACAATATAGGTGATATCATTTTCTATGATAAAAACATTGTATTCCTGAAAACATAGAATAAAATTTCAATTGTGATATAATTTATATTGCATGTTACATTTTTCGTATACATAAGAGTCTACATGACTTATACATAAGAGTTATGTTTTTCATGATTTACTCTCTTATATATGGGTAAATCAATATGTATTGTTTCTTCTAGTATGAGACTATCTTACATATGGATTACTTGATTTATAAGGTGCCTACCTTTTCAAAATACCCTCTTACATATGGTTTACTTGGTATTTTAGGTTTCTTCCATTGTGTGAGACTCTATTACATATGGCTTACTCAGTATGTAATGTTTTTTCATTTTAATGAGATTGTCTTAGGTATAATTGACTTTATATGTAAGGTTTTTAGCTTTGGGTGATACTTCATGTGTAAGGATTCCATATATAAGGGTTACACTACTAGAACAATTTGATACATAAGGGTTGTGTGTGTAAGGGTTCTATATTTAAGGGTTACACTATGTGTAAGGGTTATGCCAATTTAACTCTTGACTTTAACACATTAATGATACATAAGTGTACTAGATAATTTTAATTGTGGATAATGACTGATAATACACATATCTATCATAAAATATTATTCTATACAAAAATAAATAAATTTAATATTTTCAATTAAAATGATTATTGTTTGTAATTTTTTTAAATTGGTAAGTTCTTTTATAAATGTGGTGACATGAATTGGTCACCCAATTCATACCCCAATGTACTGTATTAAAAAAAATAATAGCAATATAACCACGATGCGTAAAGAGCTTACACTAGAAGGGATTGAGTGAGTACAATCTGGAAACACCAATAAAAATAAAAAAATCTCAAGTTGAAAAAATGATCGAAACAACCTATCATCAACCAATCTATGATCTTCATAAAGGGTTAGATAGTCTAATGGGGATTCCACCATAGTAATCCATCTATCTGGAGGGAAGCTAAATCTTAATTCACAACTCTAGTTCAATATCAACTTGTGTTATGTCCTTCGTGCTGCTATACAATTGTGACTTTGAAATGAAAGACTGAGTTATAACCTAAAAAATAACTTAAGGTACTTAATCCAATATTTGTAAATGAAAACTAATAAATGTTTGGATTAAAAAGTTCTCAAGTAAGAAGTGAAACATTTCTTGATAGAGAAAAGTGATCATATTTAACGTTGCCTCCCATATAAAAAATGACATAAGCACATGCTGATCAATGAAAGGTTCCTCTTACAGAATAAGACATGTGTTTTAAAGTATTAAAAAACTATTATTCCATCAAACTTAATGACTTCCATTTATCATACAACACACCCAAACATGGTTGTGTAGTCCTCCAAAAAATTACAGCATGACCAACTTGTCCAAAACTAGGTTTAAAAATGAAAATAACATTATATTCCCAAGTAATGTCTTTAAAGTTGAAATCATGATTATTCTTGTATTCATTAACCATTATGATGAACATAAGTTTCCTGATTTCAAGGTACATTTCAGCTGAAATAACATCATTGTTGTATTTTTTGAATGTAATTTCATCATATTCATCAATATATACTCTAACTTCTTCTCTCACATCATCCATATCTACAATATTATAGGAATATCTATATATAGGGTCATTATTTGGATCAAAATCCCCATACTCTAGAGCAGGGGGGAAATAGGTTCAACAACTAGCAGTTTTTTTGGAGGCTTAGTGTTTTCCTTCCTAGAGGCATCGACTGATCTTATGACTGTTGTTATTTTAAGAGTATAATAGTCCCTATGTTTCCTAGTATTTTTTGGATTTAGGGTAATGTATCCATCAGCATCCACTATTGTCTTTTACCCCTTCCTAGAAAAAGAATTTAAATATGCTTCTTGTATTTGATTAGTTTGATCATCCTCCTACAATAGAGAATAAATACAATCTGAGAGGTTACCCAGCTCTTTGTCATGTGTATCATGTTATTCAACTTGTTTCTCCAAATACTTCACCAGATTAACAGGGGAAATGTTGGTGTTTGTGGTATTAGGTTGGGTATCAACAAGACATGAAATTCCTTTATTTTTAGAAGGCTGATCATTATTAACCAAAATATCCATATTCAAATCCTTTCTCTTCCCTTCATTAAATTTCTGAGGAGGGCCAACATTAACCATTTGAAAATCTAGATCATGGTTCAGTGTGCTTTTTTCAACCCAAGTGGCCTTTTTGGGCTCAAGATGTGTAGACTTAAAGCCACATTCCTTTAAATAATATATAAGATTAAGGAAAGAAGGGTAATAATCTAGAATACTTTCATAAATAATATTTTGATAAAATCCATAGTCACCATTCTAAATATAGATTTTAGGGGGAATATCCTGAGAGACATTAATTTCAACACAAATTCTACCGATAAATGGTCGTGAATGGTTCTTAGTCTCTAAATATAATTTAAATGGATTAATAATGAGTGTGGAGATTGGAAATAGGGAAGCTTGTTTAAATAAATATAGTAGTAGTATAGGGAAGCCAATCCAAATAAAAATAATGGGAGACTCATAATAGGGGTCGAAATCGAGGGGTCCATTTGATTAATTTCATGCGAAGATCCCCAAAAAACCAAGAACGTTTCACCCATAAATGGCAATAGTCATCCTCAGAAGAACGGAAAAAAATGACATTGAAGGACATCAATCCGACGATATGAAAACCTGAGAAGCTGATGGATTCAAGAAAGGTTCTTAAGAATTTCAATGATGGTCTATGATTCAAAAAATTTCCCAACAAGAACAAAGCATAAATCCAATGCAAGAAGGGTTACTTCATTTGTTGATAATGAGATCATCGGTTGTCCATAGTGATGAAAATGATTAGGGTAAATGTGAAGATAAGGATCTGCAATATCATTTGAGCAAGGTCTAATGTTCTCAATCGATCTTCCGTTGAACACATCCATGAAGGATGTCGAATCTAAAGATGGGTTTCTGCCCATATCTAGGTTTCTCATTTCAATCTGTGTCGGCCTTTCCATCCTTATAATTGTTAATTGTTAAGAATTTTAAACATTGTATTTTTAGGCCTAAATAAAATATGAAATGTTGATATTAATGTCTGAGGTTTGGAAAATAAATAAAATACTTTTAATTAATTTATTTCTTTTGAATATTAATATTTATAAATTTTTCATGAAAGGTGAATATTATGTAAGATTTAATTCATGTGATAAATTTATTCTTATAAATATTTATTCCATGCATTACATATTAATATTGATTACATAATATTTAATTTTTATCTACATTGTCCACAGTTTGTAATAAAAGTTGTTATCTTAAATTAAATTTTTGAATATAGTTCATACATATTTGGAATTATAGTTATGATGAATTGGAATATATCTAGAGTAAACTATCCTTGGGTAGAGGGCCTTTGATTCAGACTTCCCAATATCCTAGAGGCTTATGCCTTATTCTAGAAAGGTCGGGGTTGACTATCTAGGTATCTACACTTACACAATTTGATATTACTAAATTCCTATAATTCTAAACCTTTATATGAAAAGATAATATACCTTATGTATATGATGCATTTGGATATGTGTAGATATGTTTGGAAAATATTTTTGAGTGAGAAACACAAAAAGAGGGATGTGTAGAGAGTTAAAAATTAATATGGTTTGAATATATTAATTTTTTGGATGGAATAGGGATTCAAAAACTAAATCTTTAGAAGCATTCAAATATAAAGAAATAAAAAACGAGATACTATAGATTACATAATACATAATATTTATGTTTTAAATATGCATGTGATGTATATTAAATTGGTGTGACTTTTAAAGAAAAATATCTCAAATACTAATAGTGAGATTCTTTCTAAAGAAAACACATGTCATGACTTCAATAATCCAACTAGGTAGATTTTATCATAGTTGGGTTCCCATGGATTATCTTGTGTAATTCATGTTGGAAATTGTTAACCCTAAGAGTTAGGTAACCAAACCCCATTATGATATTTGGGTGTAACTTATCTAGGAAAACCTAAGAGTTAGTATTAAATTTAAATATAGTTAAGTTTATATCTATAGTGGCCCAAGAATTTTACACATATTATTATATGATTTTTAACATCAATATCCAATAAGCACATCCTAAAGATCACGAGGGAAAGTGTATTTGGAAGACTAGGTTTATAATACATAAAAAAGAAACTGAAACCAATATCTTTATTTTATTGTCCATTATGAGATCCTAAATCCCTTTCATCTCTTAAAAATACATAGGATAACTTGTGGATTTCATAAAAGAAAGGGGTGAACTATAAATACCAATAAGGGAATAAACATGGTAATGAAGCATAACTTATGAGTTTGAATTCATAACATGATATAATAAAAGATATAGATCATGAATAATAACATGGGATTATAGCATAAAAAACATTTGTTTCATAATATTGTGACAACATAGGAATGTGGAATGAACATAAAACATGACATAATATTAATTCATGGCTAAGTGCCCTGACAACATCACATGATGGACAAAGTATCATCATAGATTAAGTTTACTCTCTAATCCCATACATACTGTATCATAAGAAAAAAACATTACCCAATGCATTAGTGAGATATCTGGAATCACCCATCATGAATTGTACATGATTTATGATTTCCACAAAAGGAAATTAATCATAAGGAATAAACATAAGAATTACCCAAGGAAAAAATATGTTTCATAATCTTACCTCATATCATAATAAAATTATATTTAATAAATATTAAAAATAGAATAAGGAATAAATATGTTTGATGTTCATATCTGAGTACATAATCATATGTATCAAAATACGCATCATTTGAAAGAAAATTAGGATTAAGGTATAGAAAAGTTCCCCTTAATCAGGTTTTATTTTAAAGAAGACAATTTGAGAAATAAACATAAGGCATGTATTGACCTGTCAGAGGATGGGAGAATAAGATATATATATATATATATATATATATATATTAAAGAGATATATATACAGGATTTATAGGCATGGCATAACATCAAATGGAGAGAGAAAGTGAGTTAGAGAGAGAAAGATCATAACCCAAAGAAAAAGGGAGGTTCAAAGAGATCCCTTCATTTATGTTCCAGAATCATTCTTCACATACAATTAATGTACTGAATAATCAAGTTAGATTAATTAATTAATTAATTTAGAACCTTTTAGATATATATTTTATTTATTATAATTATATTAAATTAATTTATAACCATTTCATTGATATATAAAGAATAATTTCTCTTTTTCGAGGGTGTTCGTTTCATGGTCCCATAGATAGATCACTTATGTATTATTATTGAATTTACTATAGAATGGGTATACAATATAAATGTGAAATGAAATGGTATTCATTCACTTATATAAATTTAAATGGTCCCAAATACCCATATGAGTTCTGATATAGGGATGATTCTTTTAGTAAAAAATGCTAATGTTATATGGTTTGTTTATTTAATCAATTTTAACAACCATCGCGAACTAGATTAATTTTATTTAATTAAATGATTATTATATTATTATAATACTTGAAATAATATATAATATACTTATTGTAATCATATTTAACAAAAAATATTTCTATAACCATTCTTGAAGGTGTTGGAGAAAAATGAAATATGTTGTTCATGAAAGTGGTGAACCAACCATAATAAAATATCAGTATATTTAGTATTTTTATGTTAGTATTTCTTGGTGTATGTATATCATATTGGTGTGGAAGAAAAAGAATAAAATTAAAATAGATTTAGTTTAATGCTCACCTCTTCCCTTGATTACATCTTTTCATGCTACCCCTTAAGGATCCTTGGAATTGAACTTAGATGTTACCAGTAGCACTGTGATGTGGAGGAGATTATTGGGAATGAAATTGGGTATAAATTTGGAAATATAAGATACTTGGATGGTGTGAGGAGAAGTGGTTGTGAGGGGTGATATTTATAAGGGGAGGAGAGGGGTGTTTTAAAATACTATAATCATTAGTTTATTATTTTTCATTCAAGACTACTAGTATTATTGATTATTGTTACTATATACATTAAATGGTTCATGTGAGTTCAATCTAATGGGATCTTGCATCATACATGACTCAAAAATTGATGTATTTTTCTTATAATGTTAAATATTGTATCTCATTATTCACTAAAAATTCAACTATTTTAGAAAAATATATAAAATTCACTCCAAACATTTTTCAAAATTTAGATTCAAAAAATGAGACCAATTTTATGAAAATATTTTTATAAATACGTGAAAATTCATTTTTAAATAAAATAATCATTTATTTCAAAAATATTAATTTTAATATTATGATCAATTTTCTGACCCTTTGAAAAATTACTTATGGTCTCATAAAATTATTTTATCACTATAATACATCTTAATATTAATTTATAAATCAAATTTATGAAAATTAAATTTCTTTTAAATAATTATATTTATTATAAAAGTAAAATTAAAACATATATGTTTTACAAAAAATACCAACACTTAATTTATCATTTTAAAACATTTATTTACATGTACCATGGTAAAAATATATCATATTTTATTTTATAAGACACCTAAATATTATTTTACACTTCCATATGTGAGGATACTATTCCAAGAGTCAGGTTTCTATTCCTAATGTTCATATTACTGTTCCAACGATCATGTTACAATCCTAATGGTTGTATTACTATTCCAATGGTCCGATTTGTAACGGTCATATGGGTTACCTACATTATTCAAAATAACTAATATTTCATTCATTATTAATTAAATTATATTTTCTCACATAGTTATATTTTCATTTTCAAAATATATATTTCATTACAAACATTATATTTAATTTCTATAGTGTCGTTCATTAGTGCGATTATTCTAGAAGATCGAGAATATCCAAATTATCCTATTATTATTTTCTTATTTCTTTTATTTTTTCTAATTGTAATAATTTCAATTATTATATCTATATTTATTATCTAAATGTAATGTTTAAATTAATACAATAATTTTTTTTCTTTTAATCATGTGGCACATGTGCATTATACTAAATTACTAAATATGACACAATTATAATAAATGGAAATTGCATTGATAAAATTATGAATTGTTACAATATCCATAAGAGGGATTTGGGAAAAGAGTTGTCCACCCAACTATCCAAGATTCATATGTGATATCATTGTACTGTTTTCCAACCTAAATAACTAAGTGGTAAGAAGAACACCATAGTGAAATCATTACTTATTGAAATGTGGATCTTATCCCAATAAAGGTAATAATATATGTGATCCTCATTTTAGTGGGAGTAAATTCATTAAAAGTACTTAATGAAAATATATAAAACATGATACATGTCCATAAATATTTTTTATAGGTTATGAAATTCATCACGTTTATTATTTTGATACCACTTTTTGGAAAGACCAATAAAACTATTATAGATTGGTATATAAGGTTGAGAAGTGTTCACAAAGATAAGTACCCTGGGAATTTTAATGTGAATTTTATATAAATAAATTTATAAAACATTGAATTATGGATATTATATACCAGGGGTTCAGTTCATATTTATTCTAATAAACACAGGCATAGAGATGTAAGAGAATTGAAGAAAGGTAAAGTATATCTATGTGTTGAAAATAGGGCAAGATTTATTATATATAAGGTTAGTAATTATAATCTAAGTATACCAAGTGGATTAGTTTTGGAATTATAAAAATTTTATCATATTCCTACAATAAATAGAAATTTTATTTCTATATCTTATTTAGATAATATGGGGTTTTCATTCATTGTTAGGTACAAGAGATATTCTATACATATGAATGATTTTTATTTATGGAATTATGAATATGTAAAATGGTTTATATATTTAAGATATAGATAATAATTTCTATAAAATTAAAAATAGTAAGATCGATATTGATTCTAGCTTAAATTTCCTTTTTAATTGCTTCATTAGACATATAAATGATAAAAGAATTAAAACAATACATACGTAGGGATTGCTTGAATCCTTTGATTATGAATTCTTTAAAAAATTTGAATCTTGTTTATTAGTCAAAATAACCAAAGAACATTTAGTGGATAATTTAAAGGGGATATATTATTATTAGGTCTTATATATATTGATGTATATGGACAAATGAGTACCCAAGAAAGTGGTGGGTTTAGGTACTTTGTAACCTTTACTAATTAATTTAGTTGTTATAGTTATGTGGTTTTCATGAGACACATGTATGAAAATTTTTAAAAGTTCAAAGTGTTTAAGTAAAAAAGTATAAAATCAAATTTGAAAAATTATTAAGATTCATCAGTCTAATTGGGGGTAGTGAATACATAACCCAAGATTTCACTGGTCATCTAAGAAATTTTTGAATTATTCCACAACTCATTCTTCCTAGAATAATACAATGGGATGGTGTTCCTGAGAGGATAAATCATAACTTGTTGGACATGGTTCGATGAATGAATATTCACTGCGACCTTTCTATTTAACCCTATGTATATTCCCCAGATATGTTTGCAATTCTACTTAACCACATTCCATCTAAAGAAGTCATAAAGACACCATGTGAGATATGGTATGAGAAACATCCAATTTTGTCTTTTATGAGGATATGGGATTATAAAGTGTTCGTAAAATATTCAGATTTAGATAATCTTAGACCCAAGCCAGATAGATTATTATTTGATATTTATAATAAGAAAACTAAGGGGTATTATTTTTATAATCACACTGAGCACAAATTGGTTGTTACTTGATTTTATACAATCCTTGAGAAGGAATATATCGATCACAAAGTCAATGGTAGGAAATATGAACTTGGTTATAGAATCCCTCATTTTTATTACATAATATTTTCATTACATGGAACAAAATAAAGGATCTTTTAAATTTTAGTTTCATGGAAATCAGGAAAATAATACAATAAAATATGTAACATTATTCTAAAACACTAAAAAAGTATTCTTTATTGTTTCATCCTAAGTAAATTTAATACATATCATATTATAGGGGCATACATAAAAGGAAAGGGGTGAGCATGAGGCCCATTAAGGGAATAAGTTAGTGGAATCATTTAGCATGTGATCATGAAGAATATCAATAAGAACATGAGGCATCATAATATTGCTTGAACAAGAACTCATGAGGAATATCGTAATAAAAATTAAAAGAATAATATCATGGAAATGTGGATAAATCTTTTCATGATACATTCATAATCATATCACCAAGTTTTTTCACCAAGGTCTCATAAATGAAAATTACGAAGTTTATTCAGTAAGGTATTGTAAAACATGACATCTATAAAGATTATATTATTTACCCAATGTATTGGAGCACTATATGGGTATACCATTCATATGTATTAATTATTGTAATCCACATAGATCATAATCAATAATTTCATTAACAACCCATGGAGAATAAATAATGAGTTTATTATCAAAATTATGACACACCAAAGTGTTTAAAGACATGATCATGAAGACATTTTTAGACCAAGAAAATGGAATTTGGGGTAATTATGTGTAAATAACAAAATAAAATAAATAATTTTTAAATATAATTAAATACCCATGGATATTAAAAAAAATTGGAATACAAAAAATAAAGAAAATTTATTAAGGAGAAGAGAGAGATTTTGAGAAGTAATTTCGACAGCATGACAGGTATAAATTATGGTTTTATAAAATGGTAAAATGAGAGGGGAAAGGGTATCCCATCAGTAAAACATAATTTTAAAGTAAGGGTATTATCAAAAGGGTAATAAATAAGAGTAACTATAATATTTATAATATATATAAAAAATACATTCTTGAATTGAAGATAAAGTAAAGATAATTCCCTTACCTTGAAGAGTTACTCCTAAATCTTGAGGAATGGAACCCTGGAGGATTGAGGACACCATGGAGGGACTCCTTGGGAGGTAAAACTAAAAACGAATTTATGGGGTATGGATTGGTAGTGAAATAAAATGGATAAATGGGTGGGTATGCAAAAGTGGAGGATTTGTTTAATAATTTTCGAATATAGTCCTTAGAAATCTTGGTCATTAAAAATGTAAAACCATTAGGTTAACCATGATTTTCCAATTATTTTGGAAATTTGGGAAATATTTTATGTTATTTTAACCTAAAAATTGATCATTATTTTTTATTACTTCTTTTGGAATGGAAAACTATATTTTCCACAAAGTAATGTTTTTTAAGTCAAACTTTCCATTTTAGACTTCATAAAGTAGAATATAGGTATGAAAAATGATAAAAAAATATTAAAATAAATTATATTAAAAAAATAAAATTTGTTAGGAATTTTATTGTGGTTAATTAATTATTATATCATTATGAAATAATTATAAAGTAATTAAACATACTGAGAACTCCAAACTATATGTTTAATATTCACTAAAAAAGTATCTTAGACAATTATAATAAATTCACCCTAACCTAATTTTGATGTGCTGATTTCCCAAATGTTTTTTATTTTATCAGAATAATAATATAAATATGATAATTTTAACTTTTAAATATAAAAATCCTTATTTATTTAAAAAAAATATGGTTGTAAGGAATAATCAAATTGCAGATTATTAATTTCCTATGACATAATAAAATTATTTTATCATTTATTTTTAAATAAGAGTTCTTTTAACATTATATTTAATTATAATAAATTTTATTTAGAATACCTTAGTTTATTTTGTAAATTTATAAATTTTATGAAAATTACAATTTGTGTCTGAAAAATCAATTTATCAATTTCATATTAATTAAACATATATTTTATTAAGGAAAAATATTCTTAAAATATAATTGATAGAATAAATTTTTTATTTATACAAAAGAATTACACTTTAAGTAACTAAGGGATCAGCACAGAAACCCTTATAACATGCACGTATGACCTAAGGGTAAGGTGTGCAATGATGATAGGTTCATGGGGTGGCTCAACTAACATCGACCGAGTGGTAATTTCCATAAATTGAACTTATGTGGTAAGAAATTTTGTTCTAACTTCACTTTTTGAAGCTCAAATTGGGTTTGGTCAAGGAAAAATCCCAGTGATTCTACCTCCCTCCCAAGTTCTAACAAAAAATATTCCAACGACAAGACTCTACTAGTCGAGCCCATCACTTATCCTTTCTACATTAATTATCCTTTGTCATTACTACTTATAAACAATAATTATTACATTAAATTTATTACCAAGGGTATAGTTTGAAATAGTTATATTGACCAATGATCATATTGACAAACAATAACATTTTACCAATGGTCATATTTGACCAATAGTCATATAACAGTTGAATACTGGTTGTCACATTTCCCTTTATACCCTATAAATAACACATCATTATTTAATTCAAAAATTCCCTACCATTTATCCCTAGGATACTTATTTTAATTTTCTATGATTTTTATTGGTTTAATAATATTTTATTTTATTTCTATAGTGTTGGTTGTGGGGGTGATGATTCTAATGGATTAGAATGATCCGTATTTTCCCATTTTGGATTTTCTATTTTATGTTTTTTTCTAGTTGTAATTTTTGGCATTTAATTGGTTTCATAGATGACTAATATAATAATAATTGTTAATGTGATAAAATTTTATTATGTTATCTTTATTTTTTACTTGTATAATATCATATAATATATACAATACACATTTATTCTAAAAAAATATCATTTAAAATGCATGGGTTGTTACATTGGATAAGATCAATAATAATAAATAGAAAGTGTTCCTCAGATGGAGGTGGGTACAATTACACCATGGGATTTGAATAAATAATTGACTCAGGTTACACATGGTCCTCAAAGTACTGGTAGGATTCATCATGATCTTGAGAGATATGGATTTGTTATGGAAACTTTTAATGAATTAATGTGAATAGATGATTAACTTACTACATACCAATAGTCTATTGAGAGTTTTAATTTCAATAGATAGCTAAAATACATAGAATCTAAATAGAATCCATGTAAACTAATTTTTTTTGTAACTATTTGAATGAGGGATCCTAATCCATAGGTTGAAGTTGAGGTAAATACCAGTGGATTGTATTGTAATAGAACTCATCAGTGGAACTGATAAAGGTGTTGTAGTAGTATAGTCTTTCATATGGTGTTGTAGCAGTATGGAATTCACTAACATGGGTAATGTAGATTTATAAACTTGAAAACCATTATTACTTTACCACAATGGTACAACTATAAGGATTTAACATTGTACAAATGTGGATTAATATAGCACTATGTTTCTTTATGAGATCAATTTGATATAGGGTTTTTGTAATTTGTGTGTGTTACCTATATTTGGATCCAAGATATATTAATTGTTTTCCTCTCCATATACATATATATTATTATCCAATCATATAAATATTTTATTCTTATTATAACATCCTTACTTATTCTGGTGTATGAGATGTTTTATGTTTATAACGTTATTAATTCCATTTCGAATCTTCTTTTTTGTGGGTGTTAAAGAGGTTGATTTCTATGTGAAAATGTTCTGGAATTTATGGATGGATATTTTTGTGAAGGCATGGAATTATAGTGGTTATAAACTACCATTGAGCAGTCGGTGGACTCCACCAGATGGTCGACAAAGTTACTGAAGAACTTTAATTTTTTTCGACCCTGTTGACATGCTGATACACCCTGGTTGAGGGTTCATTAAATGAACCCATGAATTTTAATTACATAGGGTTCTATATACTAAATTTTGACAAAAACCCCTATTTTTAATCAGTGACCTCTCCCCTGGATCTTGGAGCTCAACCATTTATATGGCCTTGATTATTCATGGCTAGACTAATCTGGTGATGGTAGAAAAATGAGTTTTCTCTAGATATACACCAAATTACTCTTCATTCTCGAGTGATGAGATTGTATGTATGAGTAGTATATTTTTTCTATGTGGATATGATGATGAAATCTTTCATCCCTGATAGATCAGTGACAGATCTAGAATTTTGATGATGTATCCTTATCAGTTCAAGATTTACCATCGATTACATACATTTTATGGGTATGTTTTTATGAATCATATTCCTAGAACACTTATAGTTGGATGATCAGTGATAGATCTATAATCCATTGATGATTATATGGTATATTGGTAGTGTATTTGACATTTCAATGACATCCCTTTGATGATATATTTATCCCTTAGGAACGGTGGATGTTTCTAGGTACGTTTCCTTAGATCAATCATCATGAGGCCCTATTATTCTAGAATACCATTTTATATATTTTTTCTATTTATTGATTGTTAGTGTAATATTGTTTATTTGATAGAACTGAGGTTATATTCTATAATTGATGAAAAATTTCGGATCTTTTCTTTAATTGAAAATGGTTTTAGTGAATTGGAATCCTATCATTTGATATACTTAAAAACTAGTTTCATTGCTAGATTTCATGGGGTATATAATTCTAAAATTACCTTACTGACTTTGAATCTCTTTGAGTTTCTTTTCTAAATCACCTTATTGATGAACTAGAACCTTGGATTAGTGTCCTTGATGTGTGAAAAAGTTATTTGTGTTAATGAAATGTGGTTTGGGATTTGATCTATTGATGAAATTTTTAGTTCTTCATCAACAACGTTGAGGTATAAAGTTCCTTAAATTTTGAGTCCCTTTGATAATTTTGGTTACATGATTTCATATTATGATGGCATATTTTTTTTACCCTATTTGATGAGGATTTTCCATGGGTGTTTGTGAAACCCATGATACCCATATTTGAATCTTGATTCCATTAGTATTTATAGATTATATTGTTTCTATGCTTGATATTGATCAAAAGTTATTATATCATGTAACTATATTTTCTGGATGATGTGTTATGATTGTCTTATTGTGCATTATATGTTTTTTATATTACCATGAATCATAGGTGTTGTCTATATATTCATTGTAGGTGTCTATTGTGGTATGATTACCCATAGAATGGGAGTTCACATGATGTAAGGAGATGATGATGGTAGACCCATACACAGGGTAGAAGAATGAAATCCTTATGACCCAGATGAAAATCAATTCCTTGAGGATATAGAGTAATGTGATGAAAATAAATGCCTTATGGTTTCAAAGTAACACATTCACTCAATTTATTGATGATGTTTAGTAACATGTTTTCAGCCTTGTGGCTAGTTCTTGATAACTTCTGAAATATTTGATCAGCTTTCCAATATGGATCTAAAGTAAGTACAGTTAGTGCCCATGGTGGATTGGTTAGCACATAGGTGCTTGATATATTATTGTTTATGTTTCCTTGAAAATTTATTATTATCATGGAATAAACATATTATATATATGCACACTTGTTAAGGATGTATTAGTGGGGTCATATTGGGTCTTATTACTCACACCTAATACAAGAATTTCTATGTCCATGCTAAATTCTTGTTTAGGGTTCTAAGAAATGGAAATGGGCCCATGGTAGATGGGTGAGTCATGAAGCATGGAGATAGTGATATGTCCGAGATAGAATCTGAAGGATTTACATAGAGTTTTATTTATTTATCTATTTTCATTATTACTATGGCATGGCTTGCCACACTGGGAGCCTGTTTATTTATTTTATGAATTTTCTTCCATATAATATTACATTATTCCATCTTGTTTACTCTATGTTGTTATATTTTGTTTATATTAATGGTGAAAGGATATGATATAGAGGGTATAGTCTCCCCACTAATGGTGTTCAGATAATCACTGCTAGTTGGAAACCTCTTTCGTATAGGGAAGTGAGCAAAAGTTCCCATGTACCTCTAGCTCAAATCCAATGGTTCATGTCAGGGTATTAAAAAATATTATCAAATAGATATTTTCTTATTTACTTTTGACTAAACTACGACATGGTATAAAGAAGATAGATTGTGTGGGACTTGGGGGGGTTTCATGTTCGTAACCAACTTATGTGTAACATACCTCTGAGTTACCATTGAATTGATTTTTATTACTATTTTATCAGATTTATGTGAACTCATTCATCAATATTAGGCACATAGGATCACATTCCATATATATAACTATTTCTTAATTCATAGATAGACTTGTTTTATTTGTTTGGATGATATATATTTTTCACATGATGATGTGATACATCTATGATGGAATTAATTAGTTGAACCTAAGTATGTTTTTATGTTTTGTATATATATTTTTCTTTTACTAACATACAGGGATGAAGACCTTAGTTAGTGATAGAAATAATATACTGTGGGTTATGGGTAGACTCCTAGGAAACCCTTGTGTGATCATATAGAACGATTAAAATCTATCCTAATGAATTCATTTTTAATAAGTGCTTCCTTCGCATTTCAGAATATTCCACCCCAAATGAAACTGATGGGACCACTAGCTGAAATTTTATGGGATACTTCTGATAGGCAGGATGTCCCTATTAAACTACCAACTATGTAGAAGGGTGCTATAGAGAATACTCCCATACCTTCTCCAGTGGTGCAGGCTACAGGTCCACCTTAGACAAGAATCCGTCTACTTTTTCCTTACCAAAGAAGAGGGGCATTGAGGTACATGGTCAATTACACAAGATATTTTAAACTACAACATCTAACAATCTTACAAGGAACTAGGGGACCACAGGATAGAGAGGACTGGATAGACATCATCAATGTTGTCTCTTACCTCATTGAGACACCCATGGATATGAAGTTGAAGATTGAAGTATTAAGACTATAGGAACCTTTCATGAGGTGTTTGGGTGTAATGGGATAGGCTGGTAGATGTGAGGCTCTCACTTGGGAGGCTTTCAAGGTATTTTTATTTGAGAAATTAATTCCCAATAAACTAAAGATATACTAAGAATAGAAGTTCATGGATCTAAAAAAGAGGTATATGATGGTTTTTTTATACTCCTCTCATTTCACATAGCTTCTTAATTTTTCTCCACCCTTGGATGGGAAAGAGATATAGAAGTCCATAAAGTTTTAGGTCGATCTTCATCCTAACATCAGATAAAAATTTTGGTGTTTTTACTTAACACCTTACCAATAGAATCTATGCAAGGCCTTAAATATTGAGAAGGGATTAGGGGAGAATTGAGTGGTTAGTCTTATTTCACCTTTCAATACTCAGGAAGGTGGACCTCCTACTATTTCAGTAAGTGTCACTTCTGGTAACAAGAAGACGATGAATGGGGATGTGTAGTAGGGTAGTATCATACAGGTGAACTAGAGTAAAACTTCTTCACCACCCCTAGGAGGAACTCCATAGTTGTTCAACTATGGTAAGCTCAGACATTATCTAAATTTATATACATCACCTCAGATCAAGTGTTAGTAATGTGGAAATACAAGGCCTCTTTTATAGTGTTTCTTAATAGCTTCGAGGATGAGGTTCTGTTGGGATGTATGACATGCATGATCTATGACTCTGGGATCCAATCATGGTTCTTAGTAGAAGAATTAGATGATTACGACTCAGATGAGTCATGTATCTTATGGATATGGTTTTCATAGCTGAGGTATGCCAATTATATGTAGTGGGTTAGACTCTAGTAGATGGAAGTGAAGGACTATCTACTTTTCGAGGTATGGTCATGATCACTTATATATTTTATACTTATTTTTATATCAATTATTCTCAATCCTTTATATCTTCACAAGTTTTTTTAGCCTTGACATATCACTCAAGTTGTCTTCTGAGTTTATTTCCATCGACACATTTTTCAACAAAAAAATTAAATTGTCTTTAGTGATTCCCAGAGTGTCCTGTAGTCAATTGAACTTATGGAAATATTTGGGAATTTGAAATTCTAGAGAAGATTTCATCAATTTGATTTTTGTATTGGATTAGAAGTCTTTATTTTTAGATCACATTGATTAATATTAGTGATGGGTATTGTTTACATCTTCCAAGGGAGAGAAATTCAATCTTACAATTGAGTTGAACTAGAATCAGGTATATTTTATCAAGAAATGAGCAATATTATGATGATTATAGGGAAGATTATAGATATGGTTCTTTCACTTCGATTAGTGGTATCCACCACATCTTTTAGTATTGTTTTGGATCTATTCCAGGACTTCTTTCTAGAAGAATTAATAGGAGTTTTCCTTGACAATTGAGTTGAATTTGAGATAGGGATCATGCTAGGTGTGTATCCCATTTTGAAACCCCCTTATCATATACATTTAGTAAAGTTTAAGGATATTAAGGTAAATATTGAGGAATTAGAGTAGAAGGGATTTATTATGGAGAGTACATCACGATGGGGTGCACCTATTTTTTCATTAAAATGGTGGATAATAGTATTCAACTCTACATATATTACCAAAAGCAAAAGTAGGTGATGGTTGAGAATATATACCTTTTACCAAATATTGATAACCTATTTAATCATTTTATGGGATATTAGTGGTTCTCCATTATTGATCTTTGGTCGAGTTATCACCATTTATGGGTTAGAGAGGTGGACATCCGGAAGATGGAATTTTAGAGTAGGTATTGGCTATATGAGTACTCATGATTTTGTTTGGACTATAAAAATCCCCAAAGGTGTTCATGGATCTCATGAAAAAGATATTCCATATATACCTTGAATCTTTCCTCATGGTGTTCTTTGAATATATCCTCATTTACTCACTAACCCTAGAGCAACATGTTATATATTTTAATTTAGTCCCATGTATGATTTGAACACATCATCTTTATGCTAGCATATCAAAGAATAACTTTGGATTAAATATGTGAAAATATGGGGGCATGTAGTGTGTAAGATAGGATAATCCATAAACCTATAGAAACTTGAGGGAGTGATGTCCTAGAATTATACTCATACTATGTTTGATATTAAGATATTTATGGGTTTAATGGAATACTATCGATGTTTTATCCCATAATTATCACATTTATCAACACCCATGACTATGTTGATGAAGAAAAGGGTGAATTTTTAGTGGTTATATCAATGTGAGGAGGATTTTCAAGAGTTCAATAGGAGGTTGACTATAACTATAATGGTGATACTTCCCAATAAAGAGATTGGTTATGCCATATATTGCAATGCATCAGGAATTAGTTTAGGAGTAGTACCAATGTAGAGGAAGTAGGTGGTAGCTTATAGGTCACACCATCTATGGTCCAATGATTGGAACTATCCCACCCATGACTTGTATCTAGAATTCATGGTTCACGATTTGATGTGTTGGTGAAACAAACTCTTTGGTGAGTGGTTTTTTGTCTAGTTGGATGACAAGACCCTTCATTATATCTTCACACAATGGGACCTAAACTTGAGGATAATCCACTGGATATAGTACCTAAATACGTTCAACTTTGATATGGTTTATTGTAACGACCCGAAATTTGGAATAAATTTTGTTTCCTAACTTTTTGTGTTATTTTAAATTATACTCAACAAAACTATTTAATTTAATAAAATGAGTATAATTAGTATAAGACCTTTGGGTTTTGAATGTTATATGACCATTGGTCAATATGACCATTAGAAACTAAATGTTGCAATTATTGTCTACAAATACAAGTGATCTTGATTAATTAATATAAAAAGCAGACTCGATGGCCCCATCCTGAAGTCTTGGGTCAATCGAAGCCCATCTGACAGAACTCGGGAAGGAGGTATCACCTTTGGGCTTTGCTTTGGACCAAACCCAAGCCGAACTTCATCATGTGAAGATGGAATGGAATCGCTTTCATGAGAAGTTCAAGCTGATAGAAATCATTACTCGGGCAATGTTGGCTGAGCCGCCCCAAGATTCTATCACCCTAGAACACCTTACTCTTAGGTCCTATGCTGGTGTTATAAGGGGCTATGTAATGAGATCGTAACTGCCTTGTGTAATCCTTTGATTTAAATAAAAATTGTGATTTCTTCTTATGGTGAAGTCTGTGAATTTTCAATTGTCCGGATAAAAATAGGATGTATATTATTGATGAATTTTGGAAAAAGGATATATTTATGTAAACCTTAAATAATTAATGATCTGTAATGTTTTTTAAAAAAATGGTCTTCTGAAAATGTGTTCAGTAAGAAATTTAGAATCTAATAAGATCAACTTAATTTTTTGTGAATAGTAAATTATGAATAGTGATTTTACGCTTAGGATTAGTAATGTTACCAAATAGATTATTAATGTCACTTAAATAAAGTATTAATATAATTTAGGCACCTTGATTAAGTAATGTGATTCAATAAAATAGGTAAATAACTGTTTCAGAAATTATTAGTTAAGCATTAGTTTTGTTGGGTGAATAGTGTTTTTTAAAAAATTAAATTAAAATTATTTAGAAAATTATTTTTATAAAATTGAGTTCATTTTTGAATTCAGATCATTGATATTATGTAAAGGTGAATTTTTGGTATTTTTCTGAAAAAGTTGAATTTTCAGTGAATAGTGAATTTTCAGTTTAGAGTTTCGGGTGTTTAATGTTATCATTAAGGATGTAATAATTATGTAATAATTCTGGTTGACTTATGAATAGTAATATAAGGTATTAGGTGTCCCAATTGGCCAATACCATGGGAAAATACCATGGGAAAGCCCATGGTTTTTTCAATATCACCATTGCGGTGTCCTTTGGCCATTAATGCCTTGTCCCCTCACCTCTCCTATAAATACCAAGCCTTTCCCTCATTCATTTCATTTACAAATCCCCCTAAATGAAGCTACGGTCTCTTTAACTACCATGTAGTGCTCCCAATGTGCCCCCAATCCCTCAAGGTCCCGACCTTCGAGTTTTAAGAGTTACATTTTAAGGTAAGGGATCCTACCTCTCTCTTTCTTTTCAAGTACTCTTTTGTATGTCATTTCATTTAAGCCCCATGTTATTATGTTAGGGGACGTTATTTTATATTCCTATTTCTTCCATTTTAATGATCATATGATGATATATCCTATATTTCTCTCATCATTTTGTTTTATGAATGTTTAAGTGGCGTCGTTAGGCTGTTGAATTTTTTAAGGGATTCTTCCACCTTTCTCATTTTTCATGTTCTATTTTCATGTCATTTCTTTCAAGTAACTTTTCCTATGTTGGGGTATGATATTCTATATCTATAATACTATCTTTTATATGTTCATATGATGATATACCCTATTTTATCTCATAAATTTATTTTTTAAGTTTTAAGTAACGCCGTTAGGCTGCGGAATTTTCACAAGAGAAATATTATTTTTGTCTTCCTTTCAAGTTCTTCATTTCACATGGTATATCTTTCAAATTTCATTACCATGTTCTTAAATACTTTATATTGTTTCCCCCTACTGTTTTATGGATCATTTATGAGTGGGTGACCCATGTCCCCTCTCTTTCCAATGTTTTCTAAAACCCTGTAACATAGCCGTTATGCTGCCGAATTTTAGTCTCAAAATTTCTTTCTCTTTTTCTCAAATTCATTTATTTTATTAAGTGAATACTCAAAAATATTTATTCTACAGGGGTATTCAATTATATATCAAAATTTTCTATTTTAATTCTGTGATTTACATACATGAAACTCGCTTTCCTTTTCCGTAGGTTTAAAGTGACATAAAGATCATGTATTTAAAGCAGTTTTTAAAAACGTTATGATTATGAAATGAAACCCATTTATTTTATGCTATATGGGTTATTTATGAAATGTTTTATGATGATATATGTGGATCACATGATAATAAATAAAAATTAATGGTTCACCCTAATATCGCTTCAATGCATTGGGTAATGATGTATTCTCTAGGGATTACAATTTTAACGATACCTTGGTGAATAACCTTGGTAATTTTTTTTAATGACACCTTGGGGATGGACCTTGGTGAAACAGAAATGATTGTATAAGTTAAATGTTGTATCCACATATACAAGTTATGAAACATGTTATTTTTATTATGATATTCCTCATGATCTCTTTCTCATACCTTAAAGTTATTTATCATGACTTTATTGATGTATCTCAAGATCACATGTAAAATATTTCCCTTGTTTCCCTTACTGGACCTTCTTCTCACACTTTCCATTGATGTATGTTCCCAGGTTATGAGATGCAGTAATGAACTTAGGATGAAAAAATTAATAAGCCTTTCAATTTTTTAAGAATAATGTTTTATGTTTTCATGTATTAAGTTCCTGGTTTCCAAGACACTAAACCTTAAAGATCCTCGGTTTTGTATAATGTAATGAATGTTTATGTGATAAAAAGGTGGGATGATATATTTATATACCGAGTAATGGAAACATCATTTCATATGAAATTGGACTTAATACATAGGTAGATTAAGAGATTATTGAATGATAATCAGAGGAAAAATGATGCCTAATGCACTTATTAACATATCGAAAGATGGATGCATCCAAGGACCAAGGGCGGCTGAAATGTTACCCATTGGTGGTCCCATATTATTTAATATATTGGGGAAAGTTTGGATATTTTACTGACTTAGAGTGTGTTTTGGTATGAAAAAACTAATAGGTCATGAACCAATACCGAAGTGGTCATTAGAAGGTGATGATGTGATCCTTGTGCATGGGAGACTTGTAGTCCCTGCTTCCATTGATGAAGAGATGATAATAGAATTATATTCCTTTAAGTGGGTGGTGAATACTAGAGTGAAAAAGAAGTACCATGACGTCATGAGGCATTTCTGGTGTCCAGAGATGAAGAGGGTCATTGTTGACTTTTGTTTCTGATTCCTAACCTACTATAGGATAATTGACGATCACCAGTGTAGTAGTGGTTTTCCCTAACCAATTATTATTCACATGTGGATGTTGGAGGAAATCATTATGGACTTTGTAAATGGGTTTAAAAAGACCATGAGGAGTTGATACATTGTTTGGGTGATTTTTGATCAGCTAATATAGGTTTCTCATTTCATAATGATATATGAGACTCACTCAGTGGATGAGATGAGAAAGTTATACCTTTTGTGATATTAATCTTTCATATT
The DNA here is from genome assembly GCA_963277665.1 of Viscum album. NCBI lineage: Eukaryota > Viridiplantae > Streptophyta > Magnoliopsida > Santalales > Viscaceae > Viscum > Viscum album. Next base: position 593,076,142 of record OY728134.1, on the reverse strand, counting down.
GTTACCTTTCACATTATATCTAATAGAGATTCATGTCTTACATCACAATTTTGGTAGGTATTATAGAATTCCTTATGAACTTAACTGAGATTAAGCACATTGTATCATCCCTAGAAAGATGGGAATTTAGAGTATACAATTCAAATATTGGAGGATATGCTTCAGGATTGTACCCTAGACTTTAGTAGAGATTGGGATGATCACATAGTCCTATTTTAATTCACATAAAACAATAGTTAATAGGATTCAATTCATATGGAACCTTATTAGGATATCTATGGTAGGTCATGTCGTTCACTGTTTTTTGGCACAATGCTTGTGAGTAAGTAGTTGTGAGACCCAATATAGTGCACGAGAACTTCGAGAGAGTGAGAATAATTTAGAAGAGGTTGATAATAGCTAAAAATATGAAAAAATTATGCCTAACTTAGGAGGATACCTTTATATTTTTCTATAGGAAACAAAGTTTCCCTTAGAGATACTCCTCAGTTAGGCCACCAATGTTTTGGGATGAAAGGTAATGTTTCACCACACAATGTTAGACCCTTAGATATCACCAAATAGATTACACCATTGCAATACCATATGAATATCCATTCTCACTACTGAGGTATGAAAGAATTGTTTCATGTGTCTTAGATCTAGAGGAACATGCTTGATCCTACACATTTCATCGACCATGACGATATTGAGTTAGTGCCTGATGCATTATACATTGAGCACCTGGTTCAGATTCTAGCACATAGAGAGAATGTTATTCAAGGGAAGATAGTATTGTTAGTCCAGATTATATGGATAAATGGATAGATATTGGAGGAGACTTGGGAGTGTAAAGATGATGTTCAGTCTTAGTGGTCCAAGTTGTTTGAGAAGAACCATTTAAGGTACTTCTTGGGGATGAGAATACATTATAGGGGGAGAATTGTAACATACTCACATGTTTCAATGTACATTATGTTTTATGTTTAAAAAATTACCTATTATTATTTGAATATTATCTATTATGGGTGTTAAATAGGTTGGTTTCCATGTTAAAATGGTCTGAAATTGATGTCTAGAGAGTTTAGTGAAGGAATTACATTATAGTGGTTGTGAACTACCATTAGCCAGCCAGTGGACTTTACCAGCTCCCTAATGAAGTCACTATATGTTTTTATGTTTTTGAAAACCCCACTGTATATAAAGTAGTTCTGATATAACCCAATTGGTTTTACAATACACATCAGCTAGTCGGTACGTCCCATTGACTAGCAGGTGCATCCAGGATGAGGGTGCATTAAATTTACCCCATGTATTTTAATTATACACAATTTTCCACACTTTTCAAAACCAAATTTTGACCTAGAACCCACTATTTTAAATTTGATACATATCCCCTTGGTCTTATAACTCTCTCATTCTTCTCCCATTGATTCATAAAGTTTAGACTGATTTGGTGATTCTAGAATAGTGAGTTTTATCTAGATTTACACCAAATTCCTATTTTTCTTAAGATATGATCTTAGATCTATGACAGATCTATGTTTTTTATATGGATATGATGATTAATTCCTCCCTATTTTATAGATCTATTATAGATTAATAATTTTGAAAACTTATCTTGATCGGATCAAGATCTTCCACCAATTAAAAAAAATATGGGAATGTGTTTATAAATCAACTTCTTATGCATCTTATTAATGGTGTATCAGTGATTAAACTATAATAAATTGATGATACTTTGGTATATTGGTTGTGGATTATATGTTTCATTTAAATTCATTTGACTAGAGCTTTATCCCTCATTAATGGTGGATATTTCTATGTATGTTTCCTTATAATGATCATATTGAGTCTATATTCTTATTGAATCTCATATTGGATAACTTTTAAATTAATGGATTATTGGTGGAATAATGTTCATTAGATATACCCAAGGTTCTATTCTATAATTGATTTGTAATTCCTGATCTATTTTTGAATTGATAATAGATCTGATGAATTAGTGTCCTCTTCTTTGAAAAACCTCAAAACTATTTTCCTTGATGGAATCTATTGGGTATATAATTCTATAACTAACTTCTTAACTTGGAACATACTTGGTTTTCTCTTATAAATATTCTTCTTTATGATCTAGAACATGATATTTTTATCCTTGATGTGAGAGAATGTTATTTGTGGGTGTGAAATACAGTTCATACTGTGATCCTTTGATGTAATTTATAGTCATTACTCATCAACCTTGATGTTTTAAGTTATTTACCATTTTAGGCCCTTTTATACATTTGTTACCTTGATTTAATATTTTGATTTCATAATTTTTTGACCATGTTTAAAGGTGATTTCTTGTGGTTGTGTGTGTTTACCATAATACTGAGATATAATGATTGATTCCATGATTATTATGGGAGTATAATTTTATTTATTTATGTTGATCACATGTTGTTATATGATACTTCTATATTCTCATGATGACAGGATATGTTTGTCTTATTGTGATATTCATTTTTTTGTGTATTACCATGCCTCAAAGTTATTATATTGGTATTCGTAGCATGTGAACACCATGGTATGATTACCCTTAGAGGGGGAGCGTGCACAATATTTAACAATGGTGATGGTTGAGTTATACATAGAGTAGGATCATGATAGCCTTGTGACCTGACTGAAACTCGATGCCATGAATATACTAATTAATGTGTTGTACCTAAAGGCCTTGTGGGTGTTGGGTGTCATGTTCACTCAATACTTTGAGTATGTTGAGTAACATGTCACCTTCCTTGTGGTTCTTGATCACTTCTAACATCTTTGATCATCTTTCAAACATAGAGCTAAAAAGGTACAATCAGGGATCACGGTGGCTTGGTTATTACATGGGTACATAACATATGATTTTTTAGGATTTCTTATGACTTCTGATGTATTTATTTTTATCATGGTATACACATTTAATACATTTTCACACTTGTTAAGGATGTTTTTGTGGTGTCCTACTAAGTTTTATTGCTCACACCCTATACAAGAATCTTGATGTGTGTGCAGACATAATGTATATATATCCAAGAAAGGGGAAGGGGGCCATGGTAGAAAATTGATTCATGGATCATAGAGATGTTGGTGGGTTCAAGATAGATATTATAGTATTTCCATAATGTTTTATTTATTTATCTATTTTCACTATTACTCTAGTTTTTTTAACACACTAGGTGTCTGTTTATTTATTATACGACTTATGCTCCCTTTGATATTACATTATTCCACTTATTTTACACTAATTTGTTATATTTTATTAATATTATTAGTTAAATTATATGATATAGAGGTTATAGTCTCCCAAGTGACAACATTTATCCCCTAACTTATAGTTAGAAAACTCTTACATACAAGGAGGCACATATGAGACTATATGGATTTCCATCTTAGTTTTGACAATTCAGGTCAGGGTGTTACATTTATTATTTATTTTAATCTTTCCATTTTAACTTTTATTCTTCTTATAGAATTGATTTTCAATGGTGATCTTGGTATTTTCACAACAATATGTATCCAAGATTGAGTTTTGATGATTGATGTCTGGTTTGTCGAATTTAATGATATCTATGGAAGAAGGTATGTTAAATATCGATTGTTTCGATGTAGTTTATACCAAGAGATATTTTGATAGATTGTTGAACCCATAATGAATGTGGAAACCTTTTAGAGAATATTGAGATGCAAGGACAGTTTGTTGTGATATGGAGTTAATGAATTATCCTCTAGCATAAGGTATTTTTCTAGAGAATAATATTTGTATAAATGAAGATGTGGATATGTTTATTATTTTGGTTTTGTTTTCAATACACAAATAATATTCCAACTCAAAAAAATAATGTTTATTATTTTTGGGTGAAGGTTATTTTGAATAATTTAAGTGTTAGAGGAATATTTAGATTATTTTGGAACTTTTTTAAGTAATCTTGATTTTTTTGAAGTTGATAAGATTCAAACTGAAAAATTACTAAGTCAAAAAAATATAAGTCATTATTCTAAATAATATAAAATTTGGTAAAGGTTGAAAGACTCCAATTATTTATAAAACAAATTTGAGTTATGGAAGTATATAAATTATCTAAGTCTTTAATTCATAAAAGTATCTTTATAGTTGTGTAAAAATTACTCCACAAAAATGTCCTTTTGTAATAGTGAATCTAAGTGGAGATTAGGGAAATCATCACAGTAATTAAATGTATGAGTAATATTCTATAAAAAATAGGAGTAATTTCCATTTTCATAAGATTCATTTTGGTGATAGTGGCTATGTGTATGATTTAATTTCAATATGCATAATAGTTATTTAGTTCTTCCATAAGAATCATTTATATGATAAAGTCTATATATAAGAGTCATTTTTAGTACACATAAGAGACTTAAAATATTTTTTAAGATCCATTTCTACATATAGAAATGGTTATAGTCTTAGAATACATATGAAGTTAATAAAATTAAAACAGAGTTTACATAAAAAAATATTTCTGTAAATTAAGGAGTATTCTGAATATTTAACACCAAACAATAGTGAAGATGGTATTTTAGGGATTAAATATCACAAATTTAATTCATGATGCTACAATTGGGAGAATATGGTTTAGTACATAAGGATTATATTGTTTCATGATCATGTGTGCCTAGAGAAATAAATATGTGCTTTATGTCATGATGATCATCCATGAAATTTAAGGTTTAGTTTCTTCTAAAAAATAAAAATAGACCATGTTGTAGATAAATGAGTTGGGATATGAAGAAAATTTTAGTTTGAGGAAACTTTTTTTCCACATCTCAATACATAAATAATCATCATGGTAATCTATAAAATTCTTGAAAATCAAGAAGAAGAGGTAAAAATTGAAGAAGAAGTTGTTAAGGGTGGTTAAAACTAGTTATTTATCTCAATATTTGAATTTAAAATTTGAATTAAAATATTATGATCACTTCGTCTACCTGAAGGAAATAAATTCACTGATGTTGTGTGAATATAAGTAAGATGTTCTAAAATATAAAAAACTATTTAAAAGGTAGAAAAGAATATAAAGAGAAGAGTAATTACTTTTGAGCAAGTAGAATAAGAAGAGTAAGAAGATGAAGGATAAGAATAAACAAAAGAACAAAAAATTGATGAAATTGTAATTCAAAGGTGAAATTTATTATTATTTTGAAAAATAGATTTAATGATTTGAATGTGTTGGACCATTGTGATGATTTAGAAGACATTTTTTGTATCATGAGTAAAGGATAAACCCTGTACATTTTCAACCAACATGATTATACTAGTGGACTATATAGTCTCAGAAGAATTTGAATCATGCTAAGGACTAGATACTAATTTTGAGTAATGAGCCTTATAAAAATTATATTGTTCCTTTTGTGATAGTTCTTGGTGTGTGTAACAATTGTAAGTTCTATCAATTTAATTAGTAAATAAGGTTGGTTCTAAAAAAATTAAAATAAATGAATTCATAAATTTACCTCTAGTGAATTATCATTAATCCTCTTGGTCCTTTTCTAGTGGTACCATAGAAATTAGGTTTTCTTCATAGATGATCTTGTAACATCCTAAGTTTTTGAATTAGGTCAAAAACCTCTCCTGTTTTGAATTTTTGAATTAGTGGGTATACCTTTTTGTATTTTAGGCTTCAGAACATAATTCTGAGTCTTTAAACCCCCCCAATTTCCTTATTTTGAATGGGTTTGGAAGTTTGGACAAAGACTAGAATTTTTTGATGAGTTTTAGGAGAGTCGGAGGTCCGAATTAATATTTTTAGAGTTGTAGGTAAAGGAACACGGTTTGGGGAAAATCATGTGGTCTTTTCCAGCTAACCACATGCCATTTTTTTGTACTACCACGTAGTTTGAAAAATCATGTGTGTTGAGCCAAACAGTTGTGCAGCCTTGTATACAGTTTGTACAGAGGCTTTTACATTGTTTGTGCACAATTAGGGAAAACTATATGACAAGCAACACGAGTAGTTCCATACTGGCAGTGCTTATTCACTATAGCCTACATGGTTTGAACACTATTTGGAAAACCTTATGAAATTACCATGTAGAATAATTTAAGGGTTGAAATTAAATTTCTTCCCCTCCCTATATTTTCTTTTTCTTCCTTATTCTTCCCCCTTCTTCCCCCAAGGGTCGTGCACAGTAGGAGGAATCCCTCTATTTTCCTCATCCTCTTGGATTTCCCTCCCTCCTCCATCAGCTATCCATTCTTTGATCTGTCAAGTGTGATAGAACTGTACTGGTAAATCTTACCACATCCATTACTCAATTCTTCTTTAATCTTGCATTGTGGAGTGTTAAATCTGTTTGATCCATTTTCCCCTATTTTTAGGGTGATTTAGAGAATTGTTGATTTCTTCTAAAATTCTTAGAGTTATAGGATTATAAAGGACATTCCTACATCTAAGAGATCAAGGTAGGTGTTTCATACCTTTATTTGTGTTTTTGCAGATGATTTTGGGGATTCGATTTTAGCGCACCATTGGTTATTTGAGAGAGACCGTTTTTAAATTTTTTGGTTTTTTTAAGTTGACCATATGACCTTATGGGATGTCGTTTGGCATGACCAAACCATATTTTCTTGGGTGAGGCAAGGTTAGAGTTTATCTCTCCTTGGGTGGTTTGGTTGGAGGTGTTATATTAATTCAAGTTGAATTTTTTAAATTAAACTGGTTCATTCGTTTGAATATGATAAATTCAATTCTATTATACTGAATCGATTCATTTGAAATTGAGTTAGTCAATTCAATTAAATTGAATTGTTATGTTTCTTAAATTGTTCAATTCAGTCTTATTAAATTGAATTGATTGTTTAAATTAAATTGACATGAATAATATATATATATATATATAATGCTTGAATTTCATGTAATGTAATCCATGGTTTTATAGAGGGATCATCCTGGGACATTGGGATTGAATGGACATTGGGATCGAGGCAACGTGGTCATCTAGTTGGGATTGGAATGGACATTTGAGTGATGTTGATCACTGGTTGGGCATCATGGACATCAGATGAGGTGTAAAGGTCGTCAAGTTAAGGGCATGGCTCAGGATATTTCTATGTCATTTCCATCATACTTGAGTGACATGGTCGTAGGGGAATGAGGTACATGTTGGACGTGGCTTAGGAACTAATTTGGTTATTTACACTCACCCATGATGGAAAAAGTGCTAATTATAGTAGTGTGCACATACTTTGACTCAGTTATGAGGCTATTCTGACAACTCATGTGGGTATAGACCATGTTAGTGCAAATTAGAAATTTTGTGCTGGAGGTGCTTGTTGTAGAAACCCCATTGAAGGTGAGGATCCTTCGGATGATAGCATTGAGGCTATCAGTTGGGGACTTAAGCTCGCCATATTGAGGTCATGGTCCTAGATTACTTTTGGATGATAGAGAATGGCATTTCTCATTACTTCATACAATGAGACGATGGTGATATTTATTTGAGGATAGATATCGTTATGCTTCCGAATTTCGAGCCTTGATCTGACAAGTGGTTCCAAGAAGGGGTCTGAGGGACCGATTACTATCAGTTATGAATGCCTTCAAGATGGTAGTGCTTTATTGAGAAATGAGGTGCCAAGAGGCACATGGTTCCATTTTAATTTACTGACGTGGAATTTGATGGTTCACCTAGGCTATTTTGACATCAGGAGATACTTTGGGACATGGGCCAATGATATTCTCCTCATTAGTGATTATGGAATTGGCCTAAGTTGGTGAAAGATTCATGTTGGCTGTTGAGCACCAGGGAAGCTTGTATTTATTTAAATTTCATGAACTGTTGTCTTTACTTCATTACACACATGCTTAAAGTATTATGTTGGGTATGCACACATGGGTGGTATCCTACTAAGAAATTTTCTCACACCCTTCATGGGAACTTTATGACATGTTTAGACTTTATGATGTTTCATTCAGGTAAGTTTTTGGGATTCAGAGTTGGATCCTAGTTTTAGTTGGCATGGATGGATGGAATATGACCTCAAGGTTCCTACATCAATTGGAGCTTCCTGTTTTAGTTTCCTTTTTCTGTTTCAATATACTTGTATGTATATAGCTATTGTGGATAGCCATTGGAGACCAATTTTAGTATTTTATTATATGAAATGTATTGATATGCATGATCTATTTTTTATAGTTAAAATTTGTATGTTTGTATATTTATTTAATTCCCTTACTTTGTAGTTTATGCTTCTATTATTTATTGACACTAACTGTGCTTCCTCCATCGGTTGGTCTTGTTCGAGTCTGTTGCATCTTTATTTATATTTCATGTTATAAATATATAAATATACTTTTACTAGTATAATAACATTTTTTGAGGTTATAACCTCCCCACTATTCTCTCTTTACACCCTTTCTTCTAGTCGGGAACCTTTGGTGTTTGGGGAGGTGTGCCAATGGACATAGATCAAAAGAACTATTTGGCCAGATAACCGAGTTATGGATGCTACAAGTGGTATCGAAAAAGTTCTTGACATGGATTTACTAGAAGTGTAAGGATGTATACTAATGATTTTTCAATTTATTTTTCTTATTTTCTATTGGCCTTGCTATTTGGGTTATGGTATACTAGTGATTAGTATGTTGTCAGGATTTGGTTTAATAACTCATGTTTGGGTTCCTGCAGCTCCATGTATGAAGGACATACCAAGTTACCAATTTTTGGAATTTAAATTCTATTTTTCTCATTTTATAGTTGGTTTGATTTCCACCTATATTGGTATTCTTGTAATGTAAATTGTTAAATGTTATGATATGTGACCTTGGCCTAGTGTGGAAAGAGATGAGATCTTGGACCCTTGGACTGGTATGGAATGAGAGGTGATTGTATGCTTGTTTAAGATTTTTTAGGCACATATTATTGTTTTTTTAATTATTAATCATCATGAGCCTATTGAAATTTCTTGTGAAATGGTTTTCAAATGTGATATGCTTTGTGGTGGGATGTATGTATCTACAATCCTCTAATATATATTGGATGTGATATCAAATGATTTGTGAAATGTTATATTACATTTAATATATATATATATATATATATTGTATGTGGTATGAAAAATGGGTCTAACTCTTATAGGAGCAGGCAGAAATGAAATTGTGTGATATTGATCACCAGGTTGGGTGACATTGTCATATTTTTAAAGAAACGATGTTTGTTACGGTGGGCATGCACCGAGGTATATTTGATACTTGGATTTGTTGAGGGTGGGTAAGTAGGCCATGGGCCGAGATACTGAGTATCATGGATGTGATGGGAAAGGGTGAGGGTAGTGAGGATGCATTTTTTATTACTACTTTCCCTATCTGTATTATATATATATAAGTTATATATGGGTTGTCTGAACATGTGATGATATTTAGTGGGTTCATCCTAGATGGCTTGGATGGATCATTAGGTGGGTGTTGGCTTGGTGCCGCTAGAGCACGATCAGGTTGAGTCCCCTGAGGGTCAGGCAGAGAATGAGCCGCATGTACAACTGCACATATATGTTTAGGTACAAGTTCAAGTAAAGGTAGGGAAGCTGTTATATTTCAATGTTCTTGGGTTGTGTCTTGGTGATAAGCTCAGAGTGATCCTGGTTTGAGTGATCTTGGGTATCTACATGGGATATTAGGGAGAAAATCATTCTATGGACTACCTTAGTTGAGATCTCTAGTCACAACACTCACCGATTTTTCAGGGTGAGGGTGGTCCACATGTGGATGAGAACTGGATCGAGTCTATACAGATGATATACAAGTATTTAGAGATGCCTATGGGGTGGAGGTTAAAACAGGAAATCTATATTCTCATAGGACTGAAAAAGCACTGGTGGGACATGTATGTGCAAGAAGGTAGGCATGAGGGGTTGGCCTGGAAATACATTAAGGCCTAGTGCTTTGATCATTTCTTCCCAGATAAGTTGAGGGTGGAGAGATCTCCGGAGTTCTTGATCCTTCAGTAGGCGGACATCTCCATCATGGACTATGTAGTGATGTTCATTGAATTGTCTTGCTTTGCACCCACCATAGTGAGAAATGTCACCTAAAGGGTGAGGTGATTCTAGGATGGTTTATGGAATACCATTTGGATATATGTAAACATCTTCAGTCTCACCTCATTCTTAGAGGTAGTGAACTACGCACTCATATATGAGGTTAAACTGATAAACATGACCTACGTGAGCTGAATGACAACTCCAGGTGATTACAGTGGTGAAACTTTAGATGGTAGTAAGCAAGGAAGAGATTAGTTCTAGTAGGGTTATTAGGCCAAGGAATCAGCTAGACCACTTCCCTATGGATCTTTTATGCCTTTCTTTCAATGTGGGTAGCCAGAACATGTTCATACTCAGTGCGAGTGACCTCTAAAGAAGTGTTGAGCATGTGGACTGATCAATCATCTTGAGAGGTTCTGAATGAGGCCTTCTCTGACAGCTACAAATTAGGTACCATAATAGACTAAAGTGTTTGATATTGGTCAAGGATCGATACCATGTGAGGGTATCCGAGTTTCAAATATACATGGTGGACATGGAAGAGACAAAGATACCCAGCAGTGGGGTTAGTGGCTGGTGGTTGGTGATGTACTATTTAGAGGACATGCTTTCAGTAGCCGAGCATCAATCCAGCGGAATGTTGTGGAGTTTCCAGGTGTTGATGAGGCTGGTGTGCCAATGACGATCAGAGGTATTCCATGGGAGTAGCTATATTCTCTTTTCTTGTTTTGGAATGTCATGTTGAGTCATATCTTTTTTGGGTGCATGAGGTGTTTTAGGGGTGTTGAAAGATTTGGAAGTATTAGAAGGAATTTAAATATGAGGGTGTTTGGAGCTCCCAACTCGCACTTCTAGTGAGATCGTGCAACATTGCTATGAAGATGGGGTATTTATTGGGGATTCGGGAGAAGGGTCCATTGTTGAGGAAACTGTGTCATGATAGATTTCCCACCTATATTCCACCCAAGGTTCCCTCACATGGAAGATGGGTGAAATGGAACCCACCAAATGTTATCCTAAAACTGAACACGGATGGTCCATGCTTGAATGGGATTTCATGGTGTAGTAGTGTGGTTTGTGACGACAGGGGATCAATGGCGCTTGATTTTTCTTTTTATTATGTTCATGGAGAATATCTAATAGTGGGGGCCAAGGAAATTATTAGGGGCATGGATATATGTTAAGTCAGAAATCTGAATCTAGAGGTGTTGCAAACTGACTCATTAATCATCTACAAATCCGTTCACAGGAAAGAGTTTACCACATGGAGTATCTCCAATAACATATGAAGAATTAATTCTCTATTGAGGGGTTAGGTAAAGTTTATCCATACATGGTGTGAAGGAAATAATGTTATAGACTTCCTTGCATCAAGGAATATTTATAATGGGAATATCATTTTATTTACTAGTATGGGATCACTTCCCCTTGATTGTGTGAATATTTCAAGACGTGATGCACTCAATCTCCACTTTTACCTCCCACCATGATGGACTTGTCTTTTATTTTTTATTTTTTATTAATAAAAATATCACTTTACTACCTATTTGTGTGTATGTGTGTGTGTGTGAGTTTCATGGAACCTGGTTCTATATTTGAGCATTTTTGGATGTGGTATTTTTGAGATATGATGGCATCAGGGCATCAAGGATATGCGGGTTACTTGAGGTGTGAGGCATATGAGCACCGTTGATGTAATGACCCAAACTTTTATTAATAAAAATTCCTATTGATCTGATTAAATGTCTTATTGAATAAAACGGTTATATAAAACATATTCACTTCCTTGGATTTATGTTTCTGGATTTCAAAATACCATTAATAATTTTTACCACTGCTAATATAGTCATTGAATAGTGACCACATGATTAGTATAAATATAGGGCTTTAACAAATACAATTTACTGAGACAAAGGAAGTGATGGCCTCATCCAATTAAATTTCTCCATATGAAGCCCATTTGTTGAAGTTCATAAAGGAGGTAGTGTCACCAGGCTATACTCTTGACCAAGTCCAAGCCGAGCTTCAACAGGTTATTCTAGAAGAGAACCACCTATGGGAGAAGTGGAAGTTAATATAGATTACCACCCAAGAGATGTTATCTGAGCCACCCCAAGAGTCTGTCACCATCGCTTACCTTATCCTTAGATCTTATGCAGGTGTTATTAGGGGTTATGTAACAAGAACCTAGCATTATTATTATGTGCATTATTTTTGTATATAATAAATATTATACATTCATTTTATTATTGTTACTTTGTAAATAGTTTTTAAAGAAAAAATAATATTTTTAGTTAATATTCAATTAAGAAATATATATTGATGAATTAATGGTTTTTTTAATTAAATAATATTTTAATAAAATATATTTACTAAATTAATTTTTATTAAATATAAATGATGTTATAATTTTTATGAATACAATTGTTATTTTTATTAACGTTTGAAATCTTTTTTTTTTGTCAAAACCCATGAATTTTGGATAAATGTCAGTTTTTATTTTAAAAGTAAAAATTCACATATTTAGAAAATTATTTAGATAAAATGAATATTATTTTTGGAATCAAGAAATTGAAATTATTCAACAGTGAATTTTTTATTAGTTTCCGAGATAGTTCAATTTTTGGGTAAAAATTAAATACCATTTAAATATATAATGTGCTTTATGATATTATAATGACCCAATAGTGATGTAATAAAATAATATAAAAGGGTTTTTCGGCCAATATATGTTTTACCATTAAAAACTGTGATTTTATATTTTTTTGATTTATTTTACAATGCCTTAGTGGACCCTCCAAGACTTATAAAACATTTGAACATTTTAAAATGATTTCCTTGAGAGTGTGACTCACCTTCACATAAGAAAGCCCAATATTTTAATACGTTTGGCCATTGGCCTTATAAAATAATGTTTTTCACTCAACTTTGGCCAAAACCATTGGAAAAAACCATGGGATTCTTTGCGGTTTTGATTAGTTTAATGTGTAGTGTCCAAAACCTAAATAATAAAGAATTATCTCTCATTTCCTATATAAATCCACTCAATATCCCATTCCTCTTCACTCAAACAATTTGGAGCTCGACCAACCCCTTCCCTACTCTCTCTATAATCCTCCCAAGGCACCCAAATCCCTCAATAATCCCCTCTCAAGTATCTCCCAATCCTTTGGGATCACACTTCCACATAAGGGATTTATTCCTTTCTCATTTTTGTCCAAATTTCTTTATGTTGTTATACCATTTTATTTTCAATTAAAAATGTTGGGGTATTATTTTTCACCTCTCCCATACTCCCCTCCTTATGTTTTAATAATTAGATATTCCTTTATCTCTCATTAATTCCTCCCATGTACACCAGTTACTATGCTGCAATTTCGTAATGGATTTCTCTCTCCTCATTTACATTCAAGCAATTATTATGTATTATGAATCTAAATTCCATTACATATGTTGGGAAATATATCTATGTGACCCCTTACTGTCCATTTCATGTACATATGATTAGATACCCCTTTCTCTCTCATTAACCATTTTTATTAATTCTTTTGTCACGCCGTTGTGCTGTTGAAATTGCACCGCAATTTTCAAAGCCAAAGTCATTATATAATGAATATCATTCCCATTTATCTATAAAGGGTATTAAAATTTATGCACATTTAATTATTGATTATATAGTTTCATGTATGAATTTCACATTACTTTATCATGGAATAAAGGATGATGTTTAATGAATCCATGTTATATGACCCATGTGGCACACTTATGCATAAAATGAAATGATTAAGAAACGTGTTCCCTGATAGTGCTCCAATGCATTGGGTAAAGAATAATATCACGATACGTCAAGTGAAATGATTTATTTATCATGATAATTTAAGTTCAATGTGGTTTTACTCATTATAATTCAATTGAAATGAGGTTTTACTCATGCTCCATGTGAAATAAGCCTCAGCTCAAGCTAATATCAGGTTAAATGTTGTTACCACATTTCCATGTTGTGACAATCATGTTATATCATGCCTTTATGTTCATGTTTCTCTTATGATCCATTTATATTTCTATTTCCTAACATGTATTATATTATTCATGTTAGTACTTTTTTACACCCTTATTGGGCTTTATATCTCACCCTTTTCACATGTATGTCCTCAGGTTATCCCATACAATGCTAAGTACGAGGGAATATTATGGTTATGTAATGGATGTTTTCAATAAATATGTTGTATTTTTATGTCTTAATTTTTTATGTAATGTCCCTAATTTCCCAAGACACTATACCTCTCGATCCTTATAGTTGCATTAAGTGAATTTTTATATAATAAATCATGTTTAAGTGTGTAATAAAAAGAAGAGTTGTTACAGTTGGTATCAGAGGATAGGTTTAGTTATTTTTGGGATCAGGATTATAAAACCATAGTGAAAGACTAAGGGATAAGACAAAGTATAATAAAATCATCCCTAAATTTTGGTGAGTATTGAGTAAGTGGTTTATTAAGAAAATACACCCTTGTCTGGATACGAGTAGGTAGAGGCGGCTCTAGCACATATGTATTTAGGGGTAAAACCCAAAAACACAGCTTTGAGCTAGACTTGAATGATAATTGGTGCATGACAACAATCCTTGCTTCACTCTTGGTTACGACACTCTTGGGGCATGTTCTTTAGTAAATTCATAAGCTTAGTATGAACCATTATTAATGGAATAAAAAAATCCACTAATAATATATGTTGGGAAGTAGATCATGAATAACATAGATAAGTTAAGGAAATAAGTGTAATTTATAAGTTATCCTTTTTTGTCATTGGATTCCCCTTTATGTGTTACCCATAACCTTCCTTTTATTTAATACAATGGATTTTAATATAAAGATTCAGTCTAACAACCGATGAGATGGTCAATGTGATGGATGCTATAACGAGATGCCCAATCCGATGGGAGTGGGAATCAAAAACTTTGTCATGATACTCTCTTAGTTAATTCAATTGTTTAATAGAAACATGGGTCAAGAGGAATGTTCACCCCCCCCCCAAGAAAGAACAAGCTGCAATCGAAAGATTTATGAGACAAAGGCCTTATAATTTTAATGGATCATCTGATCCCTCAATCGTCGAACAATGAATCAACTCCATTGAGAAGATATTCTACATTATTCAATGTTATGAACAAGAGAAGGTACTTCTGGATGCTTATCATATGGAGGGTGAAGCTGATCAATGGTGTAAATTGATAAAAAATATAAAGCATGAGGAGGATATTAAGGCAATGGAATGGAAGGATTTCTTGAAAATGTGTTTCGATAAATATTTTACTTGAACCCTCCGACATAAGATGGAAAGTTACTTCCTTGACCTAAATTAAAAAGACAATGAATCCATTAGAGCATAGAAGGAAAAATTCACAAGGCTTTCACGATATTCCTTTGGCATTGTCGTTACCGTCAAATTCAAGGTTGACTGCTTATTTGTTTGGCTAAAACCTAGCCTACAGAAATCCCTAGAGATCTGTGACTTTAAGAGCTATGATGAAATTGTCTGATGTGCCCTCAAAGACAAAATGGAGATCAACGAATCTTAGGGGTATCATGGGGATAGGAAGCTCAAGGTGGACTTTAATTCTGGTGTTCTAATGGATAAATCCAACAGTCCTAAGAAAATAAAGCACCCCAGTTTCCAAAAGTGTGGAAAGAAGCACCCTGGAAATTTCTTGAAGGGGATAAGGAAATTTATTAGGTGTGGAAGAGAAGGGAACCTAGCCATTAACTACTGACAAGAAAAACCTATTGCTACGAAAGAGGAGAGGAACACTCTGTTTGACCCTCAACACATTGTTCATTGCTTCAACCAAAAATAACTATGGTACTTTACAAACTAGTTCCCTAAGACAAGGTTTTTCAGAGGCAACCAACAACATCTAAGGTAGTTAGGGAAAGATTTTTCCATCACTACCATAGAATCTAACCCCGACAAAGAAGTAGTGACAGGTATGCTAGTTATTCATTCAAGAATAGTGAACTTACCTTTTCATTTTGGTTCAACATATTATTTTATATCCCAAGAGTTTTTTAGAACAATCCCAACACCACCACAAATCATGGAAGTAAAGATTTTAGTGAGAATGGAAAATGGGGCAATCATTGCATCCCATGAATATAACTCCTCGCCTATTATAATTTGTGGATTGAAATTCCTGGTGAACCTCATCATAATCCCTCTGGTGGAATTTGATGCAATTCTTGGCATGGTTTGTCTTTCATTATATAGAGAAAAAATAAATTGTTGTGAGAGGGAAATCACTCTCTGTATGGATAATTGATCCCCAATTCTGTACAAGTGAAATGAGGAGAATGAATCTTTTTTAAAACCATTATATCAAGCGTGGATATTACTGCCCTATGAGTACACGTATCTTGATTAGATGATTTAGTCTAAGGAAGAAACCATCGTTTAAGATATGTCTATTGTGAGGGAATTCTCTGAAGTGTTTCTCGAGGAATTTTCTGGTCTTCCTCCTATAAGATATGTTGAATTATCGATTGATCTTATACTTAGGGAACTGCCAATATCCAAGACTCTATATAGAATGGATGTTGTGGAGCTTGAAGAACTAAAAGAACAAATATAATAGAATTTGGATAAAGGGTTTATATGCCCAAGTGATTCACCATGGGGTGAACCAATCCTATTTGTCCAGAAGAATGATGGGTCAATGCAACTTCTCTTTGATTATCGTGAGCTCAACAAAATCACGATAAAGAACAAGTATCCTCTACCACAAATTGATGACTTGTTAAATTAGCTATGTGGAGAAAAATACTTCTACAAGGTGGATCTACATTATGGATTTTACCAAGTAAGGGTGGAGAAGTAGGATATCCCCAAGACTACTTTTTGTACAAGATATAGGAAGTATGAATTCATAGTAATTCCTTTCAGACTCTTTATTACTCCAGAAATATTCATGGACTTGATGAATACATTCTTTATAGATTACATCAAAAAAATTGAGGTAGTCTTTATAGACGTTATTCTAATATACTCCAAAACCATGAAAAATTATGAGGATCATCTAAGAACTATACTAGAGACCTTGCAAAAGGATAAGCTCTATGATAAGTATATAAAGTGTGAGTTCTGGTTGAAGGAAGTCTTATTCTTTGGTCGTATCATCTCAAGCAATGGGATATATATGGATCCCTCTAAGAAATCTACAATTGATGGATGGCTGAGGCCAATATCGGTGACAAATATCTATATCTTCTTGGGGTTAGCTAGATATTATCGCTGATTTGTGAGAAATTTCTCACGATTTTCAATCCCTCATAAGACGATAACCCAGAAGGGAGTCAAGTTTTATTGGAGTGATGAATGCGAAGATTTATTCAAGGAGTTGAAAAGGAGGCTTATCATTGTGCCCGTTCACAGACTACCCACAAGTGGAGAACTTTACATGGTATTCAGTGATGCTTTGAAGAAGGGATTGGGTTGTGTGTTGATTCAAAATGAAAAAGTCATTTCTTGTGCTTCAAGTCAATTGAAATTTCATGAGGAAAACTATCCAACACATGATCTGGAGTTGGATGCAGTAATCTTCACTTTGAAAATTTAGCGAAATTACCTCTTTGGAGAGAAGTGTGAAATATACACGGATCACAAAAGCCTCAAGTATATATATTCACACAGAAGGAGTTGAATATGTGCCAATGAAGATGGTTAGATCTGATAAAATACTACGAGTTCTAAATCCCTTACCGCCCTGGGAAAGAGAACAAGGTGGTGGATGATCTAAGTAGAAAGGACCCATCAATTCTATCATTGATGAGAATTGAAAAGGATCCAATCTTCTTAGATTTGATAAAGATGGACATGGGAATCATAAAGAAGGGAATATCATCAATCCTTTCAAAAATTATTGCTTAACCTTCTCTTTTGGAAAGGTTAAAGGATGATAAAAAGGATGATGTGGTAATTCAAAAGAAAATGGAAACTCTCAGAAAAGGGATATCCTTAGATTTCAATGTTAATGAAGAACGAATTGTGAGATTTGGGACAAGGATATGTGTTCCATCAAATTCAGAGTTAAAGAATGAACTTTTTGATGATTCCCATAGTTCGAATTTATCCATTCACCCCAAAAACACAATGATTTATCAAGATCTCTGAGATCATTATTGGAGGGATAACATGAAGAAGGATATCATTGAGTATACATAAAAGTGACTGGTATGTTAACAAGTGAAGGTTGAGAGGCAGAATTCTAAGGGGATGATGCAACCATTACCTATACCAATGTGGGAATGGGATAACATCACCATGTAATTTGTCACTAGAAATTCGAAGACATCAAAAGGAAACAATGCTATCTGGGTTGTTGTGGATCATTTTTCAAAGAGTACACACTTAATTACAATTTTGGAGGATTTATCATTGTATCAACAAACATGGATATACATCAGAGAAATGATAAGGCTTCCTGTAGTACCAATATAAATTTTATTCGATCGAGATCCAAGATTCACCTCTATGTTCTGGAAGATTATCCAACATGCTCAGAATACTGAGCTGAACTTCAGTATGGTTTATCATCCTCAAACTGATGGCCAATCTGAGTGGACTATCCAAACACTTGAGGACATGTTGATAGCATACCCAATGGACTTAAAAGGTGGATGGGATCAACATCTTCCCCTGGATGATTTCTCTTACAATAATTGTTTCCACTCATGCATCCAAATAGCTCTTTATAAAGACCTTTATAGGAAGAGGTGAAGAACACCAACATGTTTGAATGAATTTGGGGAGCGAAAACTCCTAGGTCTAGAAATGGTCTAAGAAACAGTGGATAAGGTTAAGACCATTCAACAACACATTGAAGCTACTCAAAGTAGACAAAAGAGCTATGCTGATAATCATCGACGAGACCTTGAGTTTAAAGTTGGGGACATGGTATTCCTCTGCATATCGCCATGGAAGAGAGTTGTGAGATTTTATGAATAAGGGAAAGCTTAGTCCAAGGTACATCATCCCTTTTAAGATCCTTGATCGCATTGGAGCAGTGGCCTATCAACTAGAACTCCCACCGAACCTATCTCATGTACATGATGTATTACATGTATCAGTCTTGAGGAATTACAAACCTGACCCTTCACATTTATTCAATATAGAGGTGGTACCATTGGATAATTACCTATTCTATGAAAATAATCCATCAAAGATCTTAGATCATTGGGAAAAAGTTCTAAGAAATAAGACAATGTCCCTCATGAAAGTGTTGTGGAAAAACCACAAGTTTGAAGAAGAAACATGGGAACTAAAAGAAGTGATAAGGCAAAGTCACCCACATCTGTTTTACTTTGGGAAAATGAAATTTTGAGGGTGAAATTTCTTAATAGGATAATATTATAATGAACCAAACTTTTATTAATGAAAATTCCTCTTGATCTGATTAAATATCATATTATGTAAAATGGTTATATAAAACATATACAATTCCTTGTTTTTATGTTTTTGGATTTTAAATTACCATTAATAATTGTTACCATTGGTAATATATTCATTTTACAGTGACCACATGATTAGAATAAATATAGGGGTTTAACAAATCGAATTTACTCAAACAAAGAAAGTGACGGGCTAATCCAATAGAATTGCGCCATACGAAGTCCATTTGTCAAAGATTCGAAAGGAGGTAGTGTCACAGGGCTTCTCTATTGACCAAGACCAATCCTAGCTTCAACACATTAAGTTTGAATAGAACTACCTATGGAAGAAGTGGAAGTTAATAGAGATTACCACATGAGAGATGTTATCCGAACCACCCCAAGAGTCTGTCACCATCACTCACCTTACCCTTAGGTCTTATGCAGGTGTTATAAGGGGTCATTTAACAATATCAAAGAATTATAATTATGTAGATTATTTTTTTATAGAATAAATAATATACATTCATTTTATTATTTTTACTTTGTAAATAATTTTTAAAGCAGAAATTGTATTTTTAGTTAATATTAAATTAATAAATCTATTTTGATGAATTAATGGATTTTTTAATTAAATAATATTTTAATAAAATATTATTTCTAAATTAATTTTTATTAAATATAAATGATTTTATATTTTTTATGAATACAGTTGTAATTTTTATTAAGGTTTGAAAGTTGTTTTTGTCAAAACTCATGAATTTTCAATAAATGGCAGTTATTATTTAAAAAGTAAAAAATTCACATATTTAGAAAATTATTTAGATAAAATGAATATTTTTTTTAATTAGGACATCAAAATTATCCAATGGTGATTAATTCATAATTTTCTGAGACAATTGATTTTTTGGGTAAAAATTAAATATCGTTTAAATACATAATGTGTTTTATGACACCATAATGACCCAATAGTGATGTAATAAAATACTATAAAAGGGTTTTTCAGTTAATATATGTATTAAATTTAAACAAATGTGACTTTAGTTTAGTTTTATTTATTTTAAAAATCCTTAGTGGACCCTCCAGGACTTCTAAAAAATTTTAACATTTTAAAATGATTTTCTTGAGAGTGTAACTCACCCACACGTTAGAAAGCCTAATATTTTAATAAGTTCGGACATTTCCCATATAAAATAATTTTTTTACTACAATTTTAAAAAAAATATGGGAAAAAACATGGGATGGTTTGTGGTTTTGATTAGTTTAATGTGTATTTTCCAAAACCTAAATAATAAATAATTCCCTCTCCTTTCCTATACAAACTCACTCAATCTACCATTCCTCTTCACTCAAACAATTTGGATCTCGACCAAAATTTAACCTATTCTCTCTATAATCCTCCCAAGGCACCCCAAGATCCCATGAATCCCCTCTCAAGCCTCTCCCAAGCCTTTGGGATCACACTTCCAAGTAAGGGATTTCTTCCTTCCTCATTTTTCCCAAATTTCTTTATGTAGTCATACCCTTTTATTTTCAATTAAAAATGTTGGGGTATGATTTTACACCCCCCAAACTTCCCTACTTATGTTTTAATTATGAGATACCACTTTCTCTCTTATTAATGTCTCCCATGTACACTCGTTACCATGTCGAAATTCCATAACGGATTTCTCTCTCCTCGTTTACATTCATGCAATTCTTTTGTATTATATATCTATATTCCATTACATATGTTGGGAAATGTATATATATTACCCCCTTACTTAACATTTCAGGTAAATATTATGAGACACCCCTTTATCTCTCATTAACCATTTTTATTAATTCTTATGTCACACCGTTATGATGCCAAAATTGCACCGCGATTTTCCAAGACAAATTCATTGTATAGTGAATTAAATGCCCATTTCTATATTAAGGGTATTCAACTTTATACACATTTAATTATTGCTAATATAGTTTCATGTATGAATTACACATTGCTTTATTTTGTAATAAATGATTATGTTTATTTAATCCATGTTATATGATCCATGTGACAGACTTATGTATGAAATGAGATGATTAAGAAGGGTGCGCCCTGATAGAACTTCAATGCATTGGGTAAAGACTAGTATCATAATACATCAAGTGAAATGATGGTTTACTAATATTAATTCAAGGGAATTTAGGGTTTACTCATACTAATTCAAGTGCAATGAGGGTTTACTCATTCTCCATGTGTAATGAGGCTCAGCTTATTCTAATATCATATGAAATGTTGTTGTGACATTTCCATGTTATGAAAATCATGATATATCATGAATTTATGTTCATGTTTCTCTTATGATCCACTGATATTCCTATTTCCTAACATGTATTTTATTCTCCATGCTATTTATTGTTTAATCCCTTAGTGGGATTTATAGCTCACCCTTTTCACATGTATATCCTCATGTTATCCCATGCAATGCTAAGTATGAGGTAATGTTGTGGTTATATAAAAGAAGTTTTCAATAAATATGTTGTATATTTATGTCTTAAGTTTTCATGTAATGTCCTTAATTTCCTTAGACACTATACCTCTCAATCCTGAGAGGTGTCTTAAGTGAAATTTTATGTAATAAATCATGTTTAAGTGTGTAATAAAGAGAAGGGTTGGTATAGTTGTGGTGAGGTACTTGATTGAGATGTGAGGCACCAAGTTTGAATTTTAACATATGATAAGATGCGGGACCTCATTGGTTCCATGTGAGATGTGGTAATGATGAAGGCACCGGTATATTGTAGGATTCAGATGGGTGTTATGTATGATATGGCAGCTCCTGATGAGGTGAAGGAGTGAATATTTTTCATATGAGGATCTTTAAGCCCAAGAATTGGTTGATGGACCATTGTTTTATTTGAGTTGTGGTTGGGATGAGATTGGGGTAGGTCACTCCAATGTTTGGGATCCCCCTTCACGTTTTTGAAATATACCCTTGAGACCATAGTAGTCTTGGTTTTTTTCACTGGGATGGGTATGTTCGGTACCATATCTAATTTTTTTATCTCAGTGACGAGCTATGATAAGGTGGGGAGATTTTAACATCCTGGGTTTTTGAATTTGGTTGAAAACCTCTCCCATTTTGAATTTTTGAATTAATGGGTATACCATTTTCTTTTTTGGGATTTGGAACTTAATTATGAGTCTTCTTTCACTCCAATATCTTTATTACGGATGGGTTTTGAGGTTTGGTCGAAACCTTGGGTGTCTAGATGGGTTTCGAGAGCATCGGAAGCCCAAAGGCTTGTTTTTGGAGTTATAGGTCAAGGTGCACAGTTTGGGGAGAACCACGCGGCCTCTTCCATCTAACTGTGCACTATGTTTTTGTATTACCAAATGGTTTAAAAAAACTTGTGGGGTGAAGGACATGGTCTTCTAGCCTTGTCGGTAGTTTTTATAGAGGCTTCTGCACAAGTTTCACATAGTTTGGGAAAACCATGCAACAAGCTGCACATGTAGTTCTATATAGGCAGTACCTATGCACTGTAGCCCACATGGTTTGTAAAAATATGATAGTTAATCGTGTGGCATCATTTAAGGTGTGAAATTAAAAATCTAACCCTCTCTGTATTTTTTTTCTCCATCTTTTTTTCCTCCTTCTCCTACGGCTAACACAGACATGGAGGAAACCCTCCATTTTCCTACTCTTCTTGGATTGATCTCCCTCCTCCATTAGTGATCCATTATTCAAGACTTTAGGTGTGATTGAACTATATCGGTATGGAATACCACACCAATTCCTCACTTCTTCCTTTATCTCACCTCATGGAGTGCTAAATCTATTTGATTTGTTTTGCACTATTTTTAGGGTGTTCGATGGAATCGTCTATTTCTTCAAAATATCTTAAAGTTAGAGGTTAATACTAAATATTACCACATCTATGAGTCCAAGGTAGGTTCTTCATACTTTTCTTCATGTTTTTGCTTATTATTTTTGGGCACAACCTTTAGCGCGCCATTGGGTATTTGAGGTTGACCATTTTCAAATTAATTGATTGATGTTAAATTGATAGTACGAACTTCTGGGATGTTGTTGGGAATGAAAAAAAATATTATCTGAAGAGATTCTTGGTTATTAAGATTCACTCATTGGTTGGTTTGGATAAGGGTGTTATGTTCATTTGAATTGAATTATTTAAATTAAATTGGCTTATTCATTTGAATCTGAAATATTCAACTATTTCATGCTGACTTGATTCATTTAAAATCTAGTTATTCAATTCAATTGAATTCAATTGAATTGTTTTGTTGTTTAAATTGTTCAATTCAATCATATTAAATTGAGTTTATTATTTTAAGTAAATTGACTTGAATTATATATATGAAATTATTAAATTTCATGTAATGTGATCCATGGGATCATGGTGGGCTCATCCCGTGATATTGGGGTGGCATGGCTATCATGATTGAGGTGACATGGTCATCTGGTCTAGCTTGGCCCAAACATTTGAGTGATCATGATCACTAATTGGGAATTATGGACATTGGATGAGGTGACAAGGACACCGAATTTAGGGCATGTCCAAGGATATTTGAATGACATGGCCATAGGACTTGAGTGACATGGTTGCAGGGGAATGAAGTTCTAGTTGGATGTGGATTAAGGACTACTTTGGTGATTTTCTGTCACCCATGACAGCCAAAGTGCCGATTGGATTTTTGTGCACATAGGTTGACTTTGGGATGAGGTGGTTTTGACCACTTGTGTGGTTAGAGTCCCCCTGTAGTGCAACTTAAGAATTTTGTGTTTGGGGGGCTTATAAAAATCCATTTGGAAGGTGAGGAGCCTTCAGATGATAGCATTGAGGCTATCAATTTAGGGATGAGCCTCTATATATAGAGGTCGTGGGCCTGAATTACTTTTGGAGGGTAGAGAATATTGTTCTTCATATAATCATGTTATGAGCCAATGGTTATATTTATTTCAGAAAAAATATAGTTTTTTTAGATGTTTGGACTTGAGCCGACAAGTGATTTCGAGCAGGGGTCTGAGGGACCGGTTACTATCATTTGGGTGTGCCTTTAGGATGTTGGTACTTTGTTGAGACATGAGGTGTCATGAGGCATGTGGTGACGAGTTACTTTACTAATGTAGAACTTGAGGGTTCACAAGTCCTATTCTGACATCAAGGGATATCTTGGGCTATGGAAAGTGGATATTATCCTCATCAGTGATTCTAGCATTAGACGAATTAGGTGAAAGCTTCTTGGTGGCTTTCGATCACCATAGAAGTTGTAATTTATTTAAATTTCATGAACTTTTGTCTTTATTTCATTATATACTTGTTTCAACACTTAGGTTGGGTATTCAAAATTGTGTGGTATCATAATGACACAAATTCTTGCACCCTACAAGGGCCCTTCAGGATACATGTAGAATTTATGTCGTTGAATTCAGGTAAGGGTTCAGGCTTTGGATCTAGATCATAGTTTGAGTTGGCTTGGATGGGTGGCATGGGACCTTGAGATTCCTGAACCAGTTGGAACTTCCTATTTAAGTTCACTTTTTCTTTTTCAGTATTCTAATATGTATGTGGATATTGTGGTCTGCCATTGGAGCCCTATTTTTGGTATTGTATTGTATGTATTGTATTGTTATGCATGCTCTATTCTAGTATATATATGTTGTATGTTTGGATATCTATTTATTTTTTATTCTTTGTAGTTTATTCTTCTACAATTTATTGACATTGAATGTGCTTCCCCAATAAGAGGGTTTGGTTCAATTGTACTGAGACTTTATTTTACAATTCATATTATATATAAGTACTTGGACTGATATATTATCATTCCTTGAGAGTATAACCTACCCAATTTTCCATCTTTACACCCTCTCTACTAGTCATAAACCTTTTTCATTTGAGGAGGAGCACCTAAGGCCAGTGGATCCCAGCTCTAAAGCACTGCTTGAGTTGATAATTAGGTTGGGGACTCTACAGATATCCTATTTAAATTTTTAAGAGAATTATTTCTTCTATGTTTATAGATTTTATCACTTATTTTTTATGAATATGTACAATATTAATTCAATGAACAAAATGGGGATTCATTATTTCAATGGGAATAATTATTATATATGGAAAGATCAGATGTTATCATACTTCTTATCATTCAACCCAAATATTTTGGAGGCTACAACTGGCAGTTTTGTACATTTTATTAATTAGGATTCTACAAAAACAGTTGCTAGAAAAAATTTAGAGAATGATGGTTGTGCTCAAAATACCATTCATTCATCTCTTTTTGAGAATGATTTTATCAAGGTAAAAGAGATTAAGAAAAAAGGGCATTTCAGAAATGTTATAAAATATCTATGAGGTAAGAAAGGTAAAATAATAGTTTAGTGAATGAAGTATAAAGATCTTAATATTCATGGAGGTGAAATAGTAGATTAATTCTTCAATATAGTAAATTAAATTTTGATCACTATTATATGTTTTTTTAAAAACAATTAGAGGATACTACAATTCTCAAGGATATACTATGAATTTTTATGAACAAGTTTTATGAAAGGGTCTCAATATTTGAAGACCATAATTCAAGAACACTCTCATCGGATGGTCTATATATTATTATAATTACTTATGTTATGTATAAGTAAAGTGTATTCAATAAAAAAGAAGGGTTAAGTTCCCTATAGAATTTTTGATGGGTTGTATTTATTTCATAATATGCATTTGAATATTGTATTAGTATTTGATATTTTTTGACAACCATTGGAGTTTATTTAAATGTACTTAGAGCTGATTAAATTTTTTTGAGGTGTTTGGTGAGGGCCTATATTTATTAGAAGGGGTTCTATGTGATTTTTATTTTATTTTGGAATTTATAGGCCTTGTAGAATTCAAAAATAGTTTCTTCATAAGGTTCATACTAAATTCCACATGGTTTAAGAACAATACTTCGTATAGTTGTGTGACATTTCATTTTTTATCTAGTACTTTGTAAGTTTGTTTCCTTTTTGAAAATATGATCATGTTGATTCTCATAAGGTTCATTGGAATTTATGAGGATTCCCACTTATTTATAAGGTTTAATCCTCCAAAATTTTCTTCATAATACTGAGTGAAGTTCCTCATAAGGTTAAACACTTTATGTGATTTGGAGAATTTATAAAGTCTAAAAATATGAGTGGCTAGTTGAAATTGACAAAGTTAATAGTTATATAAGGATCAATAAAATAATCATAAACATCATTGATAATTGTGTAAGCACGATCCCAAGTGCATCGTAGTCATCTTGGAACTTTATAAGGATGATTATCTATATAATCACCATTTAATTCTATGTAAAAATTATTTTTGTTCACCATAAGGATGATTCCAAATCTTATTAGGTATGGTTACTCCACTTCGTAAGGACCTCCCTAAATCTGCCTAAGTATCAACAAATTGATAATTCTAAATATTAAAAATATGAGTTTCTATATTTAATATTTCGAAGAAACAACTTAAAACACTAAGATGCTTGAGCAATTATACAATAATTAAAAAGAACATATCAATTATGATTCATGCTATTTGAAGAACCTATGATCCTCATATAATGAAAAAAAAGATCACCTACAATAAAACTTGAATTAGGTAGAATCATAAAAAAGCTAAAATTATTGAAAACAAATTCCCAAAAAAATTTGGACTGAAAGAGTTACATTGTTTTATAAATTAGTATTTCCATAATCACCCAAAAATGTTGGTGCAATGATTCTAAATGAAGTTTCAAACTTTTGTATTTTCAAGTGTCTAAATAAATTTTCTAATTAGTTTTAGAGTTTTTTTGTGCGATAATAAAATTTCCAACATTTAAATAATGTTTAAATGAGTTTAATCATAGAAAAATCAATTAAAAGAAGGTAAGATCAAATATGAGTATTAATTTCATTAGAAAATACATTTCTTTGTGAAGTATTTTGATAATTATTATTGTTGAAATATTTTTCTTTAGTTTTTTTATTTAAACAATGGTATAAATAGAATAGTAGAAGTTTAAATGAACTAGATGAAATCAACAAAAAATGGAATGTGTTGAGATCATGGATCTATGCCCACATGAAAAGGTGATTGAGGAAAGAAAGATAAGTATCTCATCGTAAAATTTTGTTATGGGATTCCTCTAGAATATTGTGGTGGATAATAATTTTGGGAATTTAAACAATTCTATAATATTAGATACTTTTCTAAATATGGGGGATTAATTTTGATAGTGATTTAAGATTGATATCTATTTTTTATATCTTAATATTGTGATAAAACATAGCTTGATTTCAAAGATTAAATAAGAAAAAATAATTAGTAAGAGATCATGCATTCTATGAACTAATTTTATGAAGAAGTTTGAGAAGAATATATATATAAAGTTTGAAAAAAATTTATATATTCAAACCAATCAGTTTTCAATAACACTTCATTATTTTCAATGTTCTTCAAGTGGATATCACATTTATATTTGTTCATCTGGGATTCCTATTAAGAATATCTTTATTCATTACTATAATATTATTAATTTTTAATGGATCATTCACATTCTAGTTCATTCATATTGTAACTAGTAAGCTTCTTTATAAATCCTAGTTGGATATTGCAGAACTCAAGGATTCGGGATGATACTAAGAAAACCCACTTGTATTTTACCATAAAAATATAGTGGAAAATATATTTACTTTGATAACAGACAAACACAATAAGGAGTAGGTTCCCTCACTAAGGCTGAATCTTGTAAAAACTCACGTGTTTCTTTTTCATTTAATTTATATATTTATTTTAGGGAGTATGAGAATTTTTGTGAGAGGATAAATCATTAATTGGTTGCAAACATTTAATGAAATAGTTTGTAATATAAAAGGATATAGTGAGTAAATAGTGGATTTTAAAATATTGAGGAAGGTAATGAAGAACTTTCTTGAGATATTTGATCCTAAAGGCTCCTTACTTAACTACAGAGAATATCTCTCACTTGATGAAGTTCATAGCATCCTCATAGATTATAAAATGATAAAGTCACCAGAATTCAAGAATAAAACAAAAGAGTATATAGATTTGGAATCCATTGAAAACTTAAAGATCAAGGAAAAGGAAGTTTAATACTATAACAATCCTAATGATGAAGATGAGAAAGAATATGATTATATGAGAATAATGACTCTTATATAAAATAACGCTAGAAAAGTAATAGGAAAATATAAAGGAAAAATACCACTTAAATTATTCACACGTGTTAACATTAGAAACTTTACCATTAACTGTAAATGGAGAAAACATAGTAAATATAAAGTTGATGAACAAAGTGAAATATCCCAAAATAAGTCTTGGGATAAAACTTTAAAAGGTGTCAATAAATTTGGTGAAGGTAGAAAGAGGTTTCTAAGAATAAAGATAATAAATATATTGAGTTAATAATATGAATAATAATATTTATCTAGTATCCAATTAGAATATGGAACTGTAACACCCTGTAAATTCTAAAAGAGTAACTTTTAATTAATATCATGTATGACATTAAACACCAAGCGTAGAAAAGAATATAACCTCTCAATAATTTATGATATCATTTATATTTTAAATAAATTTAATCTATCTATAGATTTAAATTCATTCAATACTAAATTATCTTGTGTCGCATATAATAATAAGTTTTTTACGGCTTGCATTACACGTAAGACTGAGTTTTACTAAATACTATTAATAATATTATTTGAAATGGAAATTATCTCCCATATGTTAAAATATAGGTTATGAATAGGATTAAATAAATTATGAAAATATATGATTGAACTCATTGGTTACCAATTAATTAGAAATTAATATAATAACCGATTTAATATAGAAGGGAATGTAATTATAAAAAACTAATTTTATGCTCACCAAGGCATTTTATATTAATAAATTATATTAATTACCATTAGTGAATGATAGTTAAAAAAATATTTATTATATATTCAATCAAATATTTTTCACAATCATCTAATATATTTGATAAGAATAATTTAAGAACAACTCAATATTATGCATAAAAAGCTATATTTTTATAAAGGCGATTTTTCTAGATTTTAATGGTGTGCATATTTTAAAAATAAATTATGATAATATTATAAATTTTATACTATAAAATAAACTTTGTTATTGAAAACATAATGAAAAAAAATAATTTTTGGTGAATTGTTTTTATTTTTCTAAAATATTTCATTTTTGGATGAATAATGAAAAATACATAATTTTAATTGAAAATTGATTTTTTGTTTAATTTATTTATGTAGTTAAATTATATTTTTATTAGTTATTAAAGTATATTTAGATCAATTATACATCTATTAATCCAATTTATCTCATTGAAATTAATTTTACATTGACTTTAGATATAAAAAAATTTCAAAATTTCAAACATTTGAACATTTTCACTTTAAAAACTACTCTGTTATCCCATCTGAAGGATGGATTTTAAATTAATTTTTTCCACTTATGTGATTTGAATTTTAGAAAATTGATTCCATATTTGGAATCAGAATAATTTATATTGTCTAGTAAGGTTACCTATGTTTTTTTACCAAAAATATCAGTGGAAGAAATTAAAATTAATTACAACAATTAAAAGTATAATTAATCTTAATAAGGGAGTAAACCATAAACATATGGGAAACAATGACCTAGAAATTTGTAAAAATTCCATTTTATGGCCATATTTTCATAATATCCTCTCTTGGATAGAATTTGGTTCATTATTGGAGGTGCATGATGTAAGGGAGACCTCTGAATAGTGTTTACCTTTTGATATTTATAAGAATTACACTCATCCACCAATATAAAGAGGCATTAAACCTCCTCACTTATTCAACCCACTCAATCCATTTGTCTCATTCAATGTAACATCCCAACCTGGGTGACACAAACCAATTCCCTGATTAGGTTCACTATGTGATCTTCGGTACACCTCCATGAATGGCAGAGGCTACTGACTAGCAGTGAGGGTCTATTATCAATCATAGAGAGAAGATACCATCTTTATCATAGTAATACCATAGTGGAAACAAAAATAATAACCAAATGGTATAATCATAATCATTTCCACATTATGACCAAAACAAAAAAAATAATGTATCCAAACTAAATAGTGGATATGTCATGCTAATACGTGTCAAGTGTCAATATGAAGAACCCAAAATAAATAAATACATTGACTACTCCCAAGATGGTCCTTAATTTTATTCCATATACCTAATTCATTCTCTATTTTATATCAGGTATATAACATAGGGCCCTTTCCTTTAACATGTCCTATAACCATGAAATCGATTTAGGTACCAATCAAGAAGCCTTAGTAGGGTGTGAGTACAAATCATTAGGCCACCACCAACAACATCTAAAACAATATCCAATCAATAAAAGTGTATGAAGTTGTATAAAGAACAAATACCAGAAATAAAGTAAATAGTTTACATTTATTTAATTAATCTTTATTTAATAACATAAATACTTATGTTCTTAAGGACACACAAACTTTCAAAACCTACTTTGACCCGTGTCGAATTCTGAACTATACCCAAGGGATATGATATATCTGAATGCCATTATTACCATCCATAATCTCAATACATATCTAAATTCCATTATTACCATTCAAAATATCAATTCATATCTAAATTCCATTATCACTATTCATCATCTCAATTTATATCTAAATGTCATTGTTACCATTTATAATCTCAATTCATATCTAAATGCCATTATTACTATTAATAATTTAAATTCACATATATACCACAATATCACATGTACCAAAATAGTCTATTAATTAATTCACCAATTAATTGATCACATCAATCACATTAATTAATTCACTAATTAATTAATCACAACAATTATATTAATTAATTCAATAATTAATTGGTTAAAATCCCATAATCTTAATATCCCCACAATTAAATCAATATTTAATTATTCCAATTCAAAAATTTAATATTTATATCATTCCATTAATTAATTAAATAGCTAATTAATCACATCAATAACATTAATTAATTCAATAACTAATTAATCACGTCAATCTGATTAAGTAATTCAAAAATTAATTAATTATTATAATTCCATTAATTAATTCAACAATTAATCAATCACATCAATCTCATTAGTTAAGTCAACAATTGATTAATAAAATAAAATCCATTAATTAATTCATTAATTAATTAGTCACATCAATAATCTCAATATCCCCATAATTAATTCAACAATCTCAATATCCCCATAATTAATTCAACAACTAATTATTTCAACTCAGTCAATTCAATATCCCCAGTTTCGCAATCCCATAATTGATTAATTTACTGAATTAATTATTTTAATTGAAGAAACTCAATTTCTAACCATCCAATAGATATTATATAATTACATACACGTAATTGAAATCAAGAGTTTGGGAATTGAATAATAGACCAACTACCTCAAGTTTGATGATGAATGGTTGTCAACAGATATACCCAATTGAAGTAAAAAAATAGTGAAGAACATTATATAAATCTAAATCCTAGATCTAAGATTAAATAAATCAAGATATATCAAACCAAGATCTAGATCTAGAACCAATAGTGCATAACATCCCTTTAATGAATGGGAGAATAATTGAAAAGTGATAGAAAATAATCATGATGAGATTCACTTACTGGAAGAGATTTATTATCTTCAATCCAGACATTGAATAGTGAGGAATGAAGGTTGGAAGATTGAGGAATTCATATAGGAGCCTCAAAAAATTAGATGAATTGGTTCTGTCCAATCTAGGGTTGATTTTGGTTTAATATGAGGGTTTGAGTATTTAAAAAAAATCATTTTAATTAAAATGCCACACATGGTTTCTTATGCAGGGACACACGGATTGCCAAACAATGCACCATAACCGTGCACCGATTATGGGGGCATAGTTTATCATAATAGGGAACACAGTTTGAAAATATATGTACTAATCATGCGAATACCTTCTGTTTGGTTTCACATGGTTTGTTGGGATGGGGCACATAGTTTGGGAAAACTCTGCGCCAACCATGTATTACCTCTCCTCCTTCCAAATTTCTCAAATTTCTCCAAAAAAGTCCCCAAGTAACAACCCAAACAAAAAGTTCTCAAAATAAAGAAAAAATAGTACATGTGAACAAGCATGATAAATCTCTATAAAAGGTCAGGATCTTACGATCTCCCCACCTTATAATAGCTCATCCTTGAGCTGTGCTCCCAAGAATCTCTGAGATTTCCAGCCAAAAAGATCGGGCCACTTAGCATGTATATTAATTTCTCGTTCCCAAGTTTCATCTTGTACCCACCCAAGTTTCCACAATACATAAACTAAGAGCATAGTCTTTCCCCTTTAAAATTTATCACTATGATCCATTACACATATCAAATTCTCCGGAAAGGAAACATCGATATCAAGCTCAACATCATCCACATTGATCACATTAAAAGGGTCGGGGTGATACCCCCAAGGTTGTGAGACATGAAAAATGTCATGGATAACAATATATCTCTATGGAAGATCCAATTGTTTCCACTAGCCCGATTCTCTCCCCAACCTAAAACGGTCTAAAGATTATTGATTCCAACATTCCATGTCTCTATATCCTACAGTGAAAAAACCTAGGCAACACCCAAAGGAATACTTGATCACCCTATGTAAACTCTAGGGATCTTCGAAGTATATCATCATATGACTTATTTATACTATGATCTATAGCAATTTGATTTTGAATAAGATGAACTTGCTCTGATGTCTCCTATGTGAGACTCAGTTCAAACAACTTTGACTCACCTGCCTCTATTTAGCATAGAGATGACCTGTATGGACTACCATAAAGAGCCTCATATGGTTCCATATGATTAGTTTCCTGATAAATGTTTTTATAGGATAACTCCACAGAATCTATGTACTTCTCCCAAGATCCTCTAAATTCATGGACACATGCTCATAACATATCCTTAAGAACCTGAATAGTACACTATGACTGCCCATCTATCAGTGGGAGGAATTTCATACATAGTAAAACCTGTGTACTGAGTTATTTTTATGACTTTCCAGAAGCGTGGAGT
This sequence comes from Viscum album, assembly GCA_963277665.1. NCBI lineage: Eukaryota > Viridiplantae > Streptophyta > Magnoliopsida > Santalales > Viscaceae > Viscum > Viscum album. The sequence goes on along the minus strand of OY728134.1, from coordinate 593,042,626 downwards.
AAATAATGAGTCACAGTCTAAAACTATTTTCCATGGTACCTCATGCCAAGAGACTATCTCCCAAATTTACAAGTCTTCTAATTTCTAAATTGAGAAAGTATCCCATACCGGTAATAAATGCACTACCTTTATTAAATGGTACACAATCACCCAAATAGCATCAATATTATTTGGTGTCCTCAGGAGACCCACCAAAAAATCCATAGTAACATTGTCCCAATTCCATTTCGAAATGGAAAATGGATATAACAAACCACCAGGTTATTGATGCTTAGCCTTCACCTATTGGTAGGTGTAGCATCATTTCACGAACCCTCCTATCTCATTTTTCATGATCTACCACCAAAACTATCATCGTATGTCATAGTACATTATGGTAAAACCTGAATGCACCACCCACTTCGAGGTATGAAACACATTCATCAGTTCCTCCCATATACTCATTGGTATAATAATGTGATTCCTAACATTGAAGATCTCATACTCATCTATCATCTAGTCTAAAGGTGTACCCCCACATTCAAGGATTTCCCTCAAGGTCAAACATTCCATATCCTCATACTGTCCATCTATGATCTGACTCTAAAATTTAAACCCAACTGAAACTGATATGAGATTCATCTGCTCCTAACCCTCTTGATCTACAATGTTCATCTTATGCAGCAATGCCATCATCTTCCACTTAGCACTATATTCTTGAACTACATGAGTATATGTTTTCTTTATAAGATAATTGTCAACACTTTTTCCCTTCCTGAGAGTATGTACTAGCTCAAAATCAGAAGACTGTATATACTCAACCAACCTCCATTGTCAGAAATTCAAATATCGTTGTGAGAAGATATACTTCAAGATCTTGTGATCTGTATACATAGTAAAATTTTCACCCAAAAGATAATTACACTGACACTTCAAAGCATAAACCTCTATATCAAAATTAAATTCATGTGTTGGGTAATTCTATTCATGTGGCCTCAACTGCTGAGACTTGTGCGCCACAACTCAATCTCCATGTATAAACACCACTCCAATTCCAATCCCAGAAGTGTCAAAAAACACCATGTACTCATCAACTCGCTCAGGTAGGATCAAGATTGTTGTTGTTTTCGAACACTTCTTCAACTCCTGTAAGGTCCTCTCGCGTGATTCTAGCTATTAAAACTTTATCCCCTTCTTTTTCAAGTCCGAAAGTGGTGTTTCCAAATAGGAAAATTCATGGATGAAACTCTGGTGATATTCAACTAACCCCAAAAATCTACGAATATTGAAAAATCTCTTAGTATTATCCTAATATAAAATTGACCTCACCTTCTATGGGTTTGCTAACACACCTTCCTATTAGACGATGTGACCAAAGAAGTGTACCTGATCTATCAAAATATAACACTTAGATCGCCTGGGGTATATCTAATTCTCTGTCAGTATACTCAGGATTATGTGAAGATGTTTTTTATGATTGTAATGAGTCTTGTAGTACACCAATATTTTAATCAAAAACACTTCCACAAACTGATCTAGGTATGGTGAAAGATTTTATTCATCAAGGCCATAGACAATGCTGGTGCATTTTTCAACCCAAATGGGAATATGAAAAACTCATATAGTCCATACCTACTTCCAAAAGTAGTCTAAGGTATATCATAAGGTTAAACTCTCAACTAATGATATCATAATCTCAAATTGATCTTAGATAAAACACAATATCCCCTCAGCTTGTCAAAAAGATCATCAATATGTAGAAGATAATACCATTTATTCACAATAATCTAGTTCAAATTCCGGTAATCGACACACAAGATTATAGTCCAATCACCCTTCTTATAAAACACATTAGGGAACCCCAAGGTGACATACTCAAATGGAAAAAACCCTTATTCATAAAACCTTTAAGATGACTCTTAAAATCTTGGGGCTCAATTGGTGTCATTTTTTATGGTGGAATAGAAATTATCTCAACTCCTGTCATGAGATCAATTGTAAATTCCACATCTCTCTTAGGTGGAATCCCTGATAAGTCCTCAAGAAACACAAATTAAAACTTGTACACTATGGGTGAAAATAAATCCTATTTCACACCCCCATAATCCATAAATAGACTAGAAACCTAGGCGGTAATCTCCCCCAGTTGAAGATGAATTGGACATGCACTTCCCTCCTAGATATCCCACTCTCTAGGGTGAATTTATTGGTCATCCTCAGGAGATGTAAATGTCACTCTCCTATGGTAACAATATTTGTGGGCTTAGTTTTCTACTAAATAGTTTATACCAAAAATTAGTTCAAATCCTTCCATGTGAAAGATGTAAAGATCCAATTGAAAATGATACTCCCCAACCATGAGATAACACCCCTTGTACAAAAAGAAGTCTCTAGACCATACTCCCAATAATGTATCTATCATCATTATTCCACTCAAAAATTATACTTCAAGGATCAAAACATTTACAAGTTGTGCATGAGTAAAATAATGAGAGTAACCAATATCAAATAAGGCACTAGATAACATAGAAGATACAATAATAGAATCTCTCACTACTGATGGTCCAACATTTCTATCTAGTAGTATAGGTTGAATGACATGAAACCATAATTCCCCTATTCCCTATGAGACTAACTAAGTCCCTTGTGTCACACCACACTATTGGTATGAGTTCTCTTTCACAGAAGCACCTCATTCACTACTTGTACAGCCATGGCTAGTAGAACTCAATCTTCCAGACTAATATGGTGTAGAAAATATCCTTCCGACAACCTGATTTTGTCTATCTCTTCCATCACTACCCGTCTATCATAGGTTCCTGCAGAACCACTGTAGATGACCCATCCTTCCATAAGATTGTCACTATACTAGTGTTTGGGGATAGTGTCTTCGATAGTTTCTAGACCCACTACACTGGTGGAAAAGAACACAGGTAACATCATGTGTAATAGATCCTTCCCCTGGATACTCTTCCTACTATTTCCCTAGCTAACACTATCATAGAGACACTTCCTAATTTTGAAAGATATACCTCTTGGTTATCCAACATAAACCACATATATTACAATACAAGACTTCTTCAGGTTCCCCTCAATAATGAGAGCTTAACCCACCACTGCAACAAACTACATTAACTGAAATAGGGTAACTTCAGACTTAATATCACACTTATGTTCGTCCTGGAAATGTATTTCCATGGCCATTTCATCCCCTACCATTTATGTAAAAAATCACTGTAAATATGTAAAAAATTCAATATTTTGTATCACAGACATACTCCCCTGATTCAACCTCATGAACTCAGTGGCTCTCTCCTGCCTTAGAATATCTGGATAAAAGTGATCCAAGATCTTCTCTAAAAATTCCTTTCATAACATACCGTCATCTTGTCCAGTTCGAGTCTAAACATACCAGCAATTCTTTTTTGATCCTCTTAACATATATGCATTGAAATTTACCCTTTTCTTAGATGTTTTATCCAAATGGTCATGTATAGTCTGGATGGACTCAATCTCAAACATTGTTTCCTTAGGTCCACCGTCTTCAGTAAAAGCCAGAGGGTGGTATAATTGAAACTCCTATGTAAGATCAAACATACTCTTCACCACCCGATTTGGGTCTCTTTCCATAAATTTCATGAAATGAGAAAATTTCTCATAGAACCTATATCTAATTTCCTCACTCGACACTATCAGTGCCTCATGTTCTACTACCAGTGGAGAATTTACAGCCATAACCTATGGTTTTCCTCTCAAAAAGCATCATTGTTTAGAAATATATCAATAATTCCAAAGAAAATTCTAATGACATATAATGAAAAAACATCTCATTTAACAAGAGTTATTCCAAAAAAACCATAATAGGTCATTCCCCCAAACCTCACCGGACAGTCAAAACCAAGGCACCATCTCTACCCTTAACCATCCTTCACATATGTCATGGTTAAAAAGGATAAAATCACTCTCATTATTAAAGTGTCTCATTATACATCCATTTTACAAATTTTTCATCACCTTAACATTTTCATGTTCATATCAGCCACCTTTTTTAGCTTAATTTCACAAGCAAGGAAAACATTTTCATTTCAACTACTACCCATAACCTTCTTTTCCATGTGAGCTTAAAATGATGCTTGTCACAAAATAGTATTGAGTGTCAAGAATGATGCATGCATACTCAACATTCATTTCATTCTAGGCCACGAGTCAAATCCCAGAAAATACCAACAAAAAAATCACATCCCACAACAAGGTGCATCACCCAAGGTGAAATAACTTCAAACTATAACAACAAATTCCAATAAAAACAGTATCACCCTAGGTGCTTGGGTTATCCCCCATACATGGATTATCTACTCCCATGCACGAGCTCATTACCAAGGCCCGAATCTTCCTAATCTCTTGTCTACCTTTCCCAAATAGCAAGACAAAATAAAATAAAATAAAACTGGCTTGGGTACCACTTTGTAACATCCTGACCTAGGTTCCACACATCGGTGCCCTGAGCTAGTTCACTACATGACCTCAAGCATGTCTGCCTATATTTTAGAGGCTTCTAACTAGTAGCAAGGGTCTAATACCGATCATGGGGAGACTATAACCTATTTATCAGAGTAATACCATATCATAAAAATAGAATAACCAAATTATATCACCATAATTAGTAAAACGTGGTGAGAAAAATAGGAAAATAAAATATCCAAACTAAACAATATATATTCCATGCTAATATATGTCAAGTGTCAATATGAAAAACCCAAAATAAATAAAGACAATGACTACTCCAAATTGGGTCCCAAATTTGAGTCTTGTTCCCTTATCCATGCTCCACCCCATACCAGCCATCTAACACATGGCCATTTCCCCTAACCTATCTTGCAAGCATGAAATATATTCAGGTACTGATCAAGTATCCCGAGTAGGGTGTGAGTACAAATCAGTAGGCCAACACGAACGATGTATAAAAAAATATCTTTCCAACAAAAATGTATGTAGTTTTATAAAGAATAAATACCCGTAAAAAGGTAAACAATTTACATTTATTCAATTACTCTCTATTTAACCAAATAAACCCCTAGGTTTCTAAGGAAAATTGAACTCTCAATACCCGCTTCATCCAGTGATGGAGTCTGAACTATACCTAAGGGATATCATAAATCAGAATTTCACTGTTACCATTCAACATCTCAATTCATATCTGAATTCCATTTTTACCATTCAACATATCAATTCATATTGGGTTTCCATTGTTACCATTCATCATCTCAATTTGTATCTAAATTCCATTGTTATCATTCGCCATCTCAATTCATATCTAAATTCCATTGTTACAATTCATCATATTAATTCATATCTGAATTCCATTGTTACCATTCATCATTTCAATTCACATATATTACAATATCACACCTACCACAACAACCCATTAATTAATTCACCAATTAATTAATCACATCAATCACATTAATTAATTAATCACAACAAATCCATTAATTAATTCAAAATTAAATAATCACAAATAAATAATCTCAATATCCTTATAATTGATTCATCAATTGATTATTCCAATTAGACAATTTTATATTCACATGAATCCATTAATTAATTCAAAAATTAATTAATCATATCAATTAAATTAATTAATTCAATGTAGTTGGGGTTTGTCTTGGTGGTAAGCACCCCATAATTCTACATGGAAAATGGGTGTTCAAACCCCATTGGGGGCAGGGACTGTAGCAGCACTATAGCAGCACTGTAGCAGCCGAGATACTGTTGCAATGACTGTACTTTAGCGGCGGAAGGGTCACTACAGTGGCGGCGGGAACTGTAGCAGTGTGGGTACTATAGTAGTACTATTCACAGAATGGGCCTTGGGCCAAAAAATTGGGCTTATGGGCTATGTAATGGGCTAAATGCCCACTAGGCCTTCCGACTATATAATGGGTCTCCCTCTACCCAGTTAAAGGGGTCTTTGCTTTGTTTCAATTAATTAATCATGTCAATATCATTAATTAATTAAACAATTAATTTATAAAAAAATTAATTTATTAATTTAACGATTAATTAATCACGTCAATATCATTAAATAATTCAAAAATTAATTAATCACATCATTCCCATTAATTAATTTAACAATTAATTAATAACATCAACAATCTCAATATCCGCATAATTAATTCAATGATTAATTATTCCAATTAATCAATCCCAATATCCCCATAATTAATTCCACAATAAATTATTCCAATGCAATCAATATAATATCCCAAATTTCACAATCCCTTAATTAATTAATTTACCGAATTAAATAATTCAATGCAAGAAACTCAATTGATAACCATCCAATAACAATTCTACAATTAGATACATGTAATTAAAATCATGAATTTGGGATTTGAATAATAGACCACCTACCTCAAGTGTGATGATTAATGGTCGCCAAAGGATATACCCAATTGATGTGGAACAATGACAAAGAACATGATCTAGATCTAAATCCTAGATCCAAGATTTAAAAAATTAAGATCTATCAAACCTAGATTTAGATCTACAACTAACAGGGGATAACATCCCTTCAACAGATGGGAGAAGAATATGAAAGATATGGAAACCAATTGGGATGAGATTCACTTACCAGAAGAGGTGAAGATCTTCAATCTTGGTTTCAAATCCTGAATAACGGAGGTCGGGAGACTTAAGAATTTATTTGGGAGCCTAAAAATATGTGAGGAATTGGTTCTGTCTGATTTGGGGTTGATTTTTGGTTATATGGGGGTTTTGGTATTTTTAAAACAAATTTTTAGAATAATTAAAAAGTTGTGTATGGTTTCCTAGGCAAGGGTTCAGGATTTAAAAAACCTTGTGCCTTAACCACGTGCCTCTTTATTTAGGGGGGGGGGGTGAACGGTTTCTCCTAAGAGGGAACACAATTTGAAAAATCATGTGTCATTTATGTAAATACCCTTTATTTGGGTTCTCATGGTTTGCTGGGATGGGATGCACGGTTTTAGAAAACCTTGTCCAAACCATTAACTATATCTCCTCCTTCCAAATTTCAAAAAATTCACCCAAAAAATCCCCAAGTAACTACCCAAACAAAAATTACCCAAAACAAGGGAAATGAGTACCTATGAGTAGGCTCAAGACACCTCTAGAAAAGATTAGGATATTACATCCATTAACTTAACAAAAAAAACTCCTAGAATATCTTCATTAATCTTAGAATCCTCACTTTGGGTATAAATCAAACCAATGATGACTTTTGGTATAAACCAAAAGGAGTTACCGAAAGAATATGTAACATTATTCAATGAGAACATTTGTTTTATTTATTTCTCTACACCTTCAAATATTATTATATATTTATTATATAATAACCTTGGTTTCTTAAATATACTGAGATGTTTTTATGTCAATGGTATGACCTACACTCACACACATTTCCATCAAATGTGATATATAATTATTATTTGTGTTTATGGCGGACAACCACCACGCAACATTATGTTATTCATTCTTCTATTACCACCTTTCATGGTTGAAAATAATGATAGAATTAATGTTTATGTATGATATATATGATATTTATAATATCATTATTATTTTTTAATTTCAATATAACATATACCTTCATGATTTCTATTATTTGGGATACGATAACATCATTTGTGGACATGTGGACACCGCATCCTCAAAGTGATGTGATTCGTTCATTACTTACATGGAATTTATTAAGGATAATTTTAATATAAATATGTGAGATGTATCACATAAATATTATACTATAATTATAACATATATATATATATATCATTTACTTTTTATTCGTTTAATACAATAAGAAAATTGAAGCAATGTTCATGCATACGTATGACCTACCGTCTCCATAAACGACGTATTTCATTTCCTATATTGATAATTTATGGATTAACATAAATAAATATATTATTAATATATATATTATTTAAATCATGGTTAAAATTCTATAGATGGTAAAATCAGGATCTAAGTAATAGGAAAAAATAACTAGTCAAAACATACTCGAAAAACTAGGAAATTAACACCCGAAATACATAAAATAATGAAATATTATTAACAAATGGGTAATAAATTTTTTTAATAAGATAATATATGTTATTATAAATATTATGATGGTTCTCTTATAAATTAAAAAAAATAGAACCATTATATATGAGATTAAAGGATGTTCACCAGAAAGGAAATGCAATGTAAGTAGAAGTCTAGTATCACTTTTATTTCTGTGATCCTTAGGCCATATTCAACTCTCATTTCTTTATTTTTTATTTCATACTGACCTATTACATGTTATATCATTAATTTTACTTATTTAATGATATTAAAAGTATCAATTGATGTTATTATTTTATGGATGTCATGATTCAAAAGTTACTCAAGTAGCAAGGGATTCTTGTCTCACTTTTTCTTCCATGAGGCATACATCATTTCACCACTTAATTATTTTGTGTGGTATATATACTTAAAATCTTTTATTTTATATAATTAATAAGTTTAACTTCATGGTATTCAATGTTTTATTTTAATTTAATTCATCCAAGAAGATTTTATTTAAAAATTACCAAGTTATTTTGAAATCTCAATTTCTTTTATGATTGTTAAATTTCACTTAATATAGTCACTTTATTATAATATTTTTTCATTAAAAATTATATTTTGTTTAAATATACTTATTATTTTATAAGGTATATTATCATTTCGTAAAAAATATTCCATTTTTTAGAAACAGTTTTTACTTTGAAATTTATTTGATTAACAGGGGAAATTTTTATAAATCTATATCTTTTCTTCAATATAGATATTTGATGATAAGGAAAATTATTTATTAAATATATTATTATATATATCAATAATTATTTGGACATGTGGTTATGGGTGGGTCATGAACCTTATATATCCCCTCAAATCATTAGTAGGTTCTCATGATATAAATTAGTTGCACAAATTAAATGGATATCTACTTGAAGTTTTAAACCAATCGAAGGATAGATCTTGATAGTATAGGTTTTCATATGACAAAGACATGAATATTGATAATTAATATTTGAATTCATTTCATTTATTATTATTATCCATGATATTGTCACAATGAAAAAATTTATATATGCATTTAATTCTTTATTTATTGATTAGATGGAATGTGTTTTCAGTTATTTACCATCCCATATTGATTATTCCTTATCTAGTTATTTAGATGGAATGTGTTCTAAATTATTCAAATTTACATGTTTATTATTATCATTGATTCATTATTTATTCCACTATACTTTATCCTTACTTGGAATTTGATCTCATCCTTATTATGGGTATCATGTATGTAATCTGGTTTTCCAAAACTGCAAAAAATTTCAGTCATTTGGGATTTGAATGTTGTATATATGCAAATTTAATGGTTGAAAGCACCAGTTATGGGATACTAAGGTTAGGGTTAGTACAATTGGTATAAAAGGAAGTTTAGTATCAACCTTGGGAACTTGATTTTGGAAAACATAGATTAGGGAACAAAACCCTAATATAAACATTAAGAATTAGAATATAAACTAATATGTCTTCATTAACTTAAGAGTTATGGATACCATTATAGGATTATGAGATTAAAGTTGATTTTTTTAAAGGGTGAGGAACAAGGCCTATTTATTTGAAATAGCCAAGAATAATGTAGTTAGAGGATACAAATAGAACCAAAATAGAACATAGGAAGGCAATCAGGTCATTTTTGAGCGAGTGATCATAATATGATATGTGATGAGTTTTACCCTACCTTGAGAGTGTCATCCCATTTTATAGGTTTTAGCGTGAATCCATGAGCTATCATCATCATCAGAGTGTTCACAAACTTTATTCTCCTTCCTAGCTTCATCTCCATCCATGCTATCTTTGTTATTCCCATCCTCATCTACATCTTTCACGGCTTCAGCTCTCGCCATGTTGTCTCTTTTCTTCTCCTCTTCGTTACTAATATCCAAAGATAGAAGGTCAAAAGAGTTATGTGTGACCAAAAATATATTTACATACACTGTTATAGTTTTGTAAATTTATTTTCCTCAATTAGAAGCTTCATTCCAATCCTTAGCTTTGGATTTCTCCTTACATCCTTGAATGTTTCTTTCAAAGGATAGAACTACCATTTCCTTTGGGATGGAATCATGAGTATATCCCAATTTTTCATTTGGAATATCATAATCTCACTGTAAAGACTTTTTGGTTGTTCCATAATGACCTCGTGTGTCCATTTTATTGGGGGTAATAACATCAATAGAACTGGTGACCAACAATCCCAGACCTTGCACTGTTTTAGGTGCAGTGGTGTCTTGAAATCATTACTTTTAGGTGTGTAGTGATCATGTAAGATATAGTTTACCAACAGTAACTCAATAGAAGGTTCAACAGAACCCTCATTTGGAAAAAAATCACCATATTTATGAGAATAGTAGGGTATCAGATTTTCAGGAGTGCCCTTATTCTTCTCTTTATTTGTGAAAGTACCAATATTCTTGATTTTCTTTGATGTATCAACCTCTAAAACAATATTCCCATTTATACCATTTGATAAAACAACAAGTTTATCCTAACTAACTATATCATCAGCCTTAGTTTGAGCATTTATTTGTTTCTCTAGTTGTATGTCAATAGATTCAGGCTCATTATGATCTTCTTCCAAGGATCTTGCTAAGGAATCTTTGAAGGAGAAATACACATTAACTGCATCTTCTTATTCTGCCAAATCACCACATGTAACATTTATCGTACTATGGGATTTAGTACAAATCCTTGTGACATGACTTGAGTCCATTGCATGGGTTTTTCTGCAATCCCCAATATATTGGTTAATCTGTATCATCTTCTCGATGTTATCAACGATTAATATTTTTTTGATAGGGTCATAAGGAGATTCCTTATAATTATTCACATTATTTTTAACCTCAGTCCTTTGGGAATATTGTATACCCTCCTTTATTATGAAATTTAATTCTTGATTCCCTTTCAACATACATCTAGTAGAAACCATACTTGATCGACAATTGGACCTCAAGTGCCCAATTATACAAAAAATATCACAATATAAAGGCATCTTTTAAAACACCATACTAACGTTTATTATATCATGAGGGGCGGATAATACCACCTTATCAATAAGGATAGAAATCAAGTCAATTTTAACTATGATTCTGAAAAAATGACCAAAGTTTACCTTTTTAGTATCCATATCCATCCGGATTGGGATACCTATTATAGAGGCAATATCATACAGTATTTATGAGTTCCACAGGACCCATTTTAAACCATAAATTTTGACCCAAACTTGAGAAAAGGTATCCTTGTAATCATGGAGAAAAAAAATCAAATTTTATTCATGAATTTTGAGGGTTTGTAGATTTAAATTTACTTATCCAAATCTCCAAGATCTATTTTTCAGCTCGGTAGAGGGAAACAAAAAAATGAAAAAAAACATATTCCTAGATAAACAAATTTGAAGTCTTGTAAATCCCAAATCTTAGCTAGGAGATTGAATATAAGAGAAGTTTTATATGGTTTAAAACCTTTAGGTAAAGAAATCTAAGAAATAAACAAGTTTTGACAAAGATCTAACCGCTCCAAAATTTTCTCCTTCTAAGGTTGAAACGTGAGCTATAGTTCCTTTTCTCACGATGCGTTGAGCAATAAAGTTATATAGGAAGATGAAAGAACTTACCAAATAATCAGAGAAGAAGAAGACCCTTGCACATTCATCAAAAATCTACACATTCTTCAATATATTCAATGCATGTGTCACTCATTGATGAGAATCATAAGAGAAAATATTTAGGATTCTTAGGTGGATTAGGTCAGGTTTCTTTTCATTGAGGGTCGAGATATCATTCCCCCCCCCCCTCTATCAACCAAAATCTTATTGGATTAAGGATCATCATAATTTCTAAGTCTTAAACATATATTTTTAGGTTTTATTTAATGGGAGTATACCAATATTAAATATATTTTGGAAAAAAATTATGGCAATACATCTCATTAGATTAGTAAATGTTTTAGTGGAAAAGTTATTTGAGGAATAATTACTTTTAATTTTAGTGAAATGTGTTTAAATGTATTGATAAACTTTAGTTTTTTGTTATTATTAATGAAATTGTAATAATAGTCAAATTAGATTATTAGGTTTTGAAAAAAATATGTTTTGTTGAAAACCAAAGCGAAAAGGTTATTTAATTATTATATTTGAATGATTTCCATCATATTTTTTATATTAATATAGCTTAGAAAAATAAAAACCTATATATCGGGTGACAAACTATAATATCCATAAAGTCAATAGTTCTTGAACCCATGACCAAGGGATTATAATTGTTTCATTCCCACCACTGGCCTATATGATGACTTGGTTATTATGTAAGGTTTTTAGTTAAACAATTTGATGAATAAATATCAGTGATAAACTAATTGGTGTTACTTTTGAGGTTTAGAGATTAATTAATTATATTAGATAACTTTTTTGAACCATATTAGTTTTGTAAAATAGATATAAAAAAATGTAAATACTTGTTTTATAGATCTTACGATCCATTAAAAGCAAATTTTAGTCCTTCAAACAAAAAAATGGGTTCATTTTTGGAAATTTATTTCTTAGAATAAGGGATAAATTTGAAATTAATCTAATAAAAACCAAATAATGATATTATGATTATGAAATAGAAATATATAAAGTAAATTTATTTCCTTATATTCTTAGAAAGTAAAATAATTCATCAACTTTAAGAAAAAGGGTCTTGAAACAAAAATGATATCTTAATACCTTAATTTTGGTTGAACTGATAATCTTTTAGATCATATCATATTTCTATATTTGAGGCCCTAATATTTTTATTGATAATTCACTTGTTTGTAATCAATGAACTCGATCACTCTTGATAGTTATTTATGCTTTTCTTCTATGACCATTTATTTATTTCCCACCTATGTTCTCCTACTTGGGAACCTAGTTACATAAACTTTGTACTTCCCTTTCTATCTTATTAATAGGATGTTTTACCAACCCTTCTAATGATGTGGAATTTCAAAAAATGAATTTTCAAATATCAAATGATTTATTACCATGATCGAGTTTAAATATTGAGGATGCAATTTATTTAAGGTGGTGAGAATTAACACCCAAAAATTTATAAAAACATTTTATTCAATAGCATGTATCACACGCAACACCAAGCATATAAAACAATATAACCTCTTGAGACTTTATGATATTTTTTATATTTTAAATAAATTTAATCTATTTATATATTTCAATTCACTCAATACTATGTTATCTTGTATCACACACAACAAAAAGTTTCTTCTATGTATTGTGTTATACGCAAGACTGAGTTTTACCAAATATTATTAATAATATTATTTAAAATGAAAACTATCTACAAGACATTAAAATAGAGGTTATGAATAGTATTAAATAACTTATGAAAATATATGGTTTAATTATTTAGTTACCAATTAATTATAAATGAATATAAAAACAAATTGAATATAAAGGGAATGTTTTTATAAAAAAGTATTTTTATACTCACAAAGGCGTTTTATCTTAATAAATAAAATTTATTACTATTAGGGAATTAAATTATTGAAATATATATATATATTATATATTCAATAATTTTTTTTACATTCATCCAATATATTTTATAAATATAAATTAATAACAACCCTAATATTATGCATAAAAGCTATATTTTTATAAAAGTAGTTTTGGCGCCTTTTAATGGTGCACCAATTTTTAAACTAAATTTTGAAACATTTATAAAATCTATAAAAAAATAAAATTTAATTTTTAAATTATAATTTAAAAATTAACTTAGGGTGATTGGTTGGTATTTTTCTGAAATATTTCATTTTTTGGATGAATGGTTAAAAATTATGAATTTTAATTGAAAACTGCTTTTTTGTTTAATTTATTTATATAGTTGAATTATATTTTTATCTAGTTTTATAGTATATTTAGATTAATAATAAATATATTAATCTAATTTAGGCCATTTTAATCAATTTTACATTGAATTTTGATATAAAAACATTTCCAATATTTTAACATTTTCACTTTAAAAACTATCTTTGTTGTCTTATCAACGAGATTAAGTTTAAATTAATATCTGTTATTTTTGTGATTAAAATTAGGGAAAATAGATTAAATATTTTTAATCCCCATAATTTATAATTTATAATAAGGTCAACATAGATTTTGAGGAAAATTAGTAGTGAAATCAATTAAAATTAATCAGAGTGATTACAAGTAAAATTAAGCTTAACAGGGGGGAAACCTTAAACTTAATGTCCAAATTGACCAAGTCACTTGTAAAAATGAAATTGTATCGCCACATTTAAACAATTTAATCTATTTTATATAATTTTTTCCATTATTGAAGGCACGTTATTTAAGGTTTAATTCTCAATACAATTTAACTTTTGATATTTATAAGAATTCCACTCCTCCTCCACTATAAAAATACACTCAACCCCATCACTTATTCACTCCTATCAAGAAATTTTTATCATCCAAAACCTTTCCAAATAAACTCCAAAAATTCCTCCCCTCGTCCTCGAAGCCTAAATTTGTTCAGAAATAAAACCAAGTAATACTTTTAGTATAAATGAAAAAGAGTTACCTGAAGAAGAGGGAACATTCATTAAGGAGCACTTTTGTTTTTTTATTTCTACACCCATTAAAATATTCAGATATATTTATTATATAATAACCTCAATATATTCAATATAATTATATTTTCTTATATCAATGCTATTACCTACACTCACACACAATTCTATCAAATGGGATACGTAATCATCGTTCGTGTGTATGATGGACTACCGCCTCATGAATTGATGTTGTTTGTTATTCCATTACCACCTTTCATGGTTGGTAATAAGGATAGAAAAACTATTTATATATGATATATATGATATTTATAATGTATTTATGCTTCTCTAATTTTTATATAACACATACCTTCATTATTTACATTTTTTAGGAATACGATAACATCCTCTGTGGACGTGTAGACTGCCACCTCCTCAAAGTGATTCATTAATTCATGTCTTATATGGAATGTATTAAGGATGATTTTAATAAACGCTATTCTTTGGGAGGATCAAGGTTCGATTCCTAGGATCCCGCTCTTGGGTAAATTTCTCTCTTCCATCAGGATCCAATCTTCTTTCTAGGTCACCCAGTTTCTGAATGGGTAGGAAAAATAAGGCAAAACCCACCCATGCTAACATATTTCTATGTCAAACTAGTGCTAATCGGGTTGTCACCCTCAATGACTCTCTTCTATCCTAGCTAGAAATGGATCATTCCCATCTAGGGATCTCTCTGGAGTGATCTCTTTATAGGTATGGGGGTTCCCTTGTGTTTATGGTTCTAAAATGCTACCCTAGGTGATTACCTTTTTTAATTTACAAAAAAATCGAAGCAACGTTCATGTGCACGTACGACGTACCATCTCCATGAACGGTGTATTTGATTTTCTATCTACAAACTTTACAGGTTACTATAAATACATTTATAATGAATAAATATAATATATAAATCATGGTTTACATTATTTAGATGATTAAATGATGATCTAAGTTATTGGAAAAAGAATTCAAAACATACTTGAAAACTAGGCAATTAAAACCCAAAATAGTGGAAATAATGAAAGATTTTTAAGAAACGGGTAATACAGTATTATAATAAGATCAAATATGATATTATAAATATGATTATAGTTCTGGTATAATTAAATAACTTTTTTAAAGCAATTATGAATGAATTGAAAGGAAGTTCACACAAAAGGAAACACAATGTAAGTGGAATTCAAGTCTCACTTTTATTTCTGTGAGAATTATGCCATATTCCCTGATCATTTCTTTTATGTGGTGTAAATAAATCCATATTACATGATATATCATTAATTTAATTTATTTCATAATACTAAAATTATCAATTTATGTTATTATTTCATGGATCTCACGATTCAAATGTTACTCAAGTAGTAATGGATTCTCATCTCACTTTTTCTTTCATAAGGAATATGTTATTATCACCGATTATTTATCTTGTGTGGTGTGTATACTACCCATATTTTATTTTATATCATGAATAACTTTACCTTCATTTTATTTAATGTTTTATTTGAATTTATTTCATTCAATTGGATTTGATTTGAAAATTACCAAGTTATTGTGACATCTCATCTTCTTCTATGATTGTTAACTTTCTCTTGAAATAATAATTTTATTGTAATCATTTCTATTAGAAATTAAATTTTTATTCAATATCAATATTCTTTTATGATGGAAATCATTTTTTTCTAAAACCATATTCCATTTTTCATATGGTGTTTACTTTGAAAGTTATTTGATATACTAGGGAAATTCTGATAAATCTGAATCTTTTATTCAATGGGGATATTTGATGATAAGTAAAATGATTTATTAAATCATTTATTTTATATATGAGGAATTATTTTTATATGAAGTGATGTATGGGACCCATAATTTATATATCCCCTTGATGCATCAATATGTTCTCATGAAATAAATTAGGTTCACAAATTAAATGAGTTTCTACCTATAGTTTAAAACTTTTTGGATCATAGATCTTGAGAGTAGAGGTTTTCATGTGCCTAAGACATAACTTCTGATAATTAATCATTTGTTTCATTTTAATTATCATTATTATCCATGTGATTTTCACTATGAAAAAATCTATTAATGTATTTAATTATCATTTTATTGATTATATGGAATGTGTTTTTAGTTATTTACATTTCCATATTGATTGTGCCTTATCTAATTATTTGAATGGTATGTGTTCTCAGTTATTCCCCTTTTCTTGTTGATTATTTTATTTGATTCATTATTACTTCTACTATAATTTAACTGTACTAATCATTTTAGATCACCCTTATTTTTTTCCTTTACCTAGGATGTGAAGATCAATTCTGGGAATGAGTTTCAAAAATTATTATATTTTACCTTTTTATGATATATTTAGATTCCCCAATGTATTATGGGTATCTTGTATGTAATTTATTTTTCCAAAACTGCTAAACTTTTCAGTCCTTTGGGATTTGAATCTTGTATCTATGCTAATGTAATAAATTAAGGCATCATATTTAGGCTACTAGGGTTGGGTTCATTATAAAAACTCTTAATAAACTCAAATATTCCATGGATCATGTGAAGAAATAAGAATATTCCTCAAGTATTAAAAAATAAGAAGGTGAGCTAACATATATGAAACACATGTTGATATATGAATTGTAAGCATTTATTAAAAAGAATAAAAATATAAAAAAGTATCTAAAATCCTTAAATAAATATGTTTCAAAGAAAAATAAATCTATGGAAGGTATTATTAAGAATAACCCTTCTTATACTAATGAAATTTAAAAATTCAAGATGAAAATTGATAATAATGATATGATAATAAAATATCTTGAAGAGAAACTTAGTATGAAATAAGATATTTTCAAGAATATATCCGAATTTTCTAAATATAAAAAGTTATTAAAGAATATTAATGATTATTAATATAGATTATTGGATGTAAATGTTGATACATAAATAATATCTAAGTGGGTGATCCCAAAAAAGCAATTCAAATCTTCACATTATAAGTCTCAATATAATTTTTTTTAACTAACAATGCATGTTCAAATTCAAAACCCTATAATTTTTTATCCAAGAAGGGTGATAAGAAACATACATATATATATAAGTAATAGTGTAAAATAAATATAATAACATTATCTCTAACTAAGAAGCAATATCATCATATAGTTTTCTGGTGGAAACAAAATTCGGAATATAATTTATATTCTTAAAAAAGACCATGATTCAGTGGGCTTTGCTGGTACTATGGAATCTTAATCCAAAAATCATATAAATTAATGTATAATATGTATCTAATATAGATAAAGAAATAATAAAGGGAAATTATATATGATAATATCAAAATAGAAACACATAATAAGAAATTTGTGAGCAGTGATGCATCAAATCTTTGGACACAAAACAAATTCGAGTTCTTGGATGAAATATGTGTCAGATTTAATAAAAAAGGTCATTGTGTATAGGAATTAATGGTAGAACTTATGGGAAAATTTCCCTCAATGATAAGGGTAAAGTTATTCAAAATCCAGATCATATAGAGTAATCATTTATTGTTAATGTGGAACTGAAAGAATGAAAGAAAATAAAGCCCCAGATTTTAGATAGTGATTGTTCCTCACACATTTATAGAGATGAAAAAGTTATAAAAAGAATATAATAATATTATGGTGGAAGTGACATTTTAAAATGGTATTTCTCTAAGAATTAATGGTATTGGTCCGGATGATATTGAATTAAAGAGGTTCAAATTCATAATTTTTTTATATGGAAGGCCAAAAACACAACATGATAACTATAAACTAGGTTTGTGATAATGGGAATGAGGTTTTATTTAATAAAGATTAGTGCATCATAAATAATTATAAATATCAAAGAGTCATCTCTAGAAGTGAACTAATAAGTGAAAACTTGTTTCAAATTGGTTACTAAACCAATTCTTTATACTTATGTGAAAAATATGTGAATTGTCTATAGAATATGATTCTTGGAAACCTTCTCCAATGAAATTTAAGTAAAGTTTCAATAAATAAAGTTTTTATATAACCTACCCAACTCAGAATGTAATGAGGGGATATTTGTGTAACTCTTAAAAATAGATATATGGTTCAAGAATCACATAAAAGGGAGTGTATTCAATCCACCAGGGCACTAGAACTCATTAATTCTAATTTTTTGTCTAATGAGACATCAATATCCATATGTGATTCTTATTCATCACATTAATATATTAATTCAATTGAATAAATATATTTATATTTATGAAGAAAAATTATGAAATAGTTAATAATTTTAAAATCATTAGTATACATGTTTATAGGGGGATATAAGTGTATATTATAAAGCTAAGAAATAATAATGGTAGGTATTACACTAGTAATGTATTTTAAAATAACTGTAAAAAACATGGGATCAAACATCAATTTAGTGAACCAAATACTCCTCAATACAATGGAGAAACTAAGAGTAAAAATATATGTATTTTTGATTGGAAGGACAATGTAATTTGAGAATAAACTTTCTAATTTTTTATAAAGAGAAGTTTTTTTCACAACTATCCATATACAAAATAGATCTTTTTTGAGATATAAAATAATAGAGACATCATATGAAATGTGGTTTAAAAGGAATCCAATAATTAATTATTTCAAAGTATTTGTCATTTACAATTTGATGAAGTTTAAAGGTACTAATCATAGAAAATTTAAATAAAATGATGAATAGGGAATTTTCATGGGATAAAAATCTAATGGAAGTGTCTCTATGTGATTGAATAAAAGGATGAAAAAAATAGAATATTTTTCTGACGTTAAGATCATTAAATATTAGTCCAAAATAGTGGTTACAAATAGAGCAACATATGATAACATAGAATTAAGAAATGAATACATTTCTGAAAAATATATCAAGAAAAAGCTAGAAATGAGAATAATATAGTTAAAATTGACTCAAATTAAAACAATGGCAAAGATAGTACTATAAATTAGAGAAAATGGAATCAAAGGATGAAGAAACATATTGATTATAATAATATTGTAGGTAATCAAGAAGAACCATTCCAAACAGGAATAAGATTAAGTATTTAGAATCAAACTTCTCTCATTTCTCAAGTAGAATTTCAAAACATTTCATAGGTAGTTGATTATAAATAGTGGATCAATTCCATGAATGAATAAATTGACTTAATTGAGAAAAAATTCACATGGAAGCTTATGAGAAGACATTAACGTAATAATGTAATTGGATCCAAGTGGTGGTTTAGAAATAAGTTGAATGATAAAGGGTAAGTGTCAAGAAATTTATAAAGACTAGTTTATATAAGAAATTCACAAATTAAAGGGATATATTTTAAAGAAATATTTTAAATAGTAAAAAGGATATAAACTATATGAATATTCTTGTAAGTTCTAGTTCAAAATCATTACAAGGTTGATCAAGTGGATGTGAAATATGAATTCTTAAATTGAGGCTTGGAAGAAAAAAATCATTGAAAAACATGAGGGTTTCATATTAAAAAAATATGGTAGTATGGTGTGTAAGTTAAAGAAATATTTTTACAGTTTAAAACATGATCCTAGAGTCCAATACTTTAACCCTGGTGGTTGCTTGAAGGATATGGATTTTTCAAAAAGAAAGGTTGATAACAACCTATATTTGAAATAACTATCCATAGGAACTCTGAATTTCATTATGTATAATGATGAAATTATATTTTCTAGTAACATAGAGTATCACTATGAATATTTTCAAAAGTAGATAATATAGTATTTTTATATGTCTATGTTAGGAGAGATGAAATATTTTTTCTTATTTAAAATTGTGCAAGGAAGTCATTACATCTCTCTATCTAAATAAATTATTCCAAATAATTTTTGAATATTTTTATAATATAATCTTGAAAAAAATTCTCCAAAAACATTGTTGTTGGAACTAAACCAAAAGAGGGATAAGGCCATAAATAGAGTTAACAAAAGTTAATTCAAAAAAATTACTAGTATACTTCTCAACCTAAAAACTTATAGACCTAATATTTTATATAATGTAACACTTTTTGATAGATTTTAGAGTGACCCAAACGAGTCACATATTCCTTTAGGTAAAATATTATTGACATTTGATAAGAGAACCTTGAGCTTTTTCATTTTGTATCACATAAATTCATAACTGAATCTACTTTCCATTATAAAATTATATTGGGTAGGTCATAGAATATATAGAAGTTGAAAATCTAGTGGATCTTTATTTATTGGTGAATGGTGTGTGAGTTGGCATAGAAGGAAAAAACATTCAGTTTCACTAAGCATAATAGAATCATAATACATAACAACAACACAACCATGTACACAGGTAATATGGATGCAAGTGTATCTAGAAGATTTAAATGTTAATGTAGAGATACCTTTGAACATTTCCTATGATAACCAAAGTGAAATATATTTTTCTAAAAATTATTTTCAGCACTCAAGGTTAAAAAAAATAGATAATAGGATTCATTTCATCAAGGAAATATTAGATAAAGTTGATGTTAAGCTAGAATGCATTCCCAGTCATGAGTAGATTACATATATTTTCATAAAGGCCTTTTACAAGGAGTTCTTCGTTGATATCATGATGGTACTTCATGTTCAGACCTCACCACTCACTTGAGGATGTGTGGAATACACAGCCCTATATGAATTTAATTTATTCAATCAAAGGGGTATAAATGGTAAAAAACTCTTTATTAAAGGGGGATCCTTATAAAAAGGGGAAATGTTCACTACTTCTGCATTTGAATCTATAGAAATTGAATAATGGGGGAACATGGAAATGAATAATGAAAGTTTCATTTGAGGGAGAGTTCATAAATATCATTTGGTTAAATTTTCTTACCATCGAGGGATATAATTGTCTCAAAAACATTATATTGTCTCGTAGTGTGGTGTCAAGATTCATATATTATGAGATTTATTGTGATTTGATAACTCTTTTATGATTTTTTGAGGTTTTGGAAAGAGTTTAATTGGGTTGAAAAAAAATATAAAGGGGAGATTGAAGTGCCTCATGGAATTTTTATGGGTTGTCTTTCCTATAAACCATGAATTTGAATTTTTTATAAGAATTTTATATTTATTGAGAAGCATTAGAGGATTTTAAAATGTTCTTATAATAAATTAGAATGTTTTTGAGATTTTTAATGATAGTAAAAAATTATCATAATAGGTTTTGAGTGAGTTTGAGTTGATTATATAGTTTAATTGGTGTATATAATTTTATAGTTTTTTCTTTATATGATTCATATGAAATTTCATATGGTTCATGAACTAGAATCTGTATAGTTGTGGGACTTCATATTGTTGATCCATTATTTCATATGGTTTCTTCCTCTATGAAAATTTGAGCAAATAAACACCATATGTTTGAATCATTTAAGGTTCACTAGACTTTATATGATTTTCCACATATTTGTAAGGTTAAATTATTCATATGGTTCTTCATAAGTTTTCGTGAAATTTTTTATAAGGTTGATCACTTCGTAAAATTTTGAGAATTTTTAATGTTTGAAAATTTGAGTAGTTGGAGGAAATTAACAATGGAAAGAGTTCTATAAGGAATAATACACTCCATGTAGACATCATTTTAATCTATATATACATGATCCCAATTTCGTAAAAATATTCAAGGAACTTTATAAAAATGATTCTTTTTATAAGTATAATTTGATTGTGTAAAGATAATTTTTTATTCTGTAAGGATGACTCTCAATCGACATAAGGATGGTTTCTCTACTTTGTAAGGTTATCCCTGAAGCTGTGTAAGGATCAAAACATTTTGAATTCTCCAAACTAAAAATTTGAGTTTCCAAATTTAACATTCTGAAGACATAGCTGAAAAATCGATAATGATTGAGGAATTATTTAATAAATAAAACAAATTAAATTTATTACTATTCAAAATCATTGAATAAATTATGATCCCCACTCCAAGAAGAAAAATATAACCCATAAGAACAAATTAATAAGTAAGAATCACAGATAAGATAAAAATTTTGAAGAATAATTTCTTGAAAAACATTTTTGGGAATAAAAGAGTGATGATGCTATTCTGATTTTTATTTTCATAATACCTTGAAAATTCTAGTGCAATTATTCTTGATAATTTTTCAAGAGATTATATTATCAAGTGTCTAAATCATTTTTCTACCAAAATTTCAAGTGTTTTTGTGCAGTAATAAAAAAATTCAAGCTATATAAAAAGTTTATATGAATTGAATCAAAGCCGAATCAGTTAATAGAAGAGAAGATTGTCATTGGGTATTTATAAAATTCACAAATACATTTGTTTTTGAATTATTTTTATGATGATTGTATCTAAGATATTTTTCTCAAGTGATATTTATTTAAACATTGATATTAAAATAAGCTTATAAGTGGAAATACATAGGAGGAAGTTGTTCAATAAATAATGGAATATGTTGAGATCATGAATTTATACCCATGTGGAAAAGTGATTGAAGAAGATGAGTTGAGGATATTATTGTAACATTTTGTTATGAAAATCATCTATAATTCTAATTTGAATAACTATTTATGGAATTAAATAAATTTCATAGTATTTGTGACATTCATGAATATGGTGTAGTAGTTGTGAGAGTGAATTGGTATCAATATTTCTATTGTACATCTAAATATTATGAGAAAACATCACCACATGCTAATGTGTAAATAAGAATAGAAATCCATAAAGATACCTACATTGAATGAAATAATTTTTTTAAGAATATTGAGAAACATATATATATATATAATAGATTATACATGCTTTGAGAAAGGTTAAATGATCATTTTTCAGTAGCACATTATTATGGTTAATGTTCCTGAAGAGGTGAGTAAATTTACATTTTTCTAAACTGGAACATCAATAGAAAGATTGTCATTGGTTGCTGGAGAACCACTAATTCTTATAGGATCTTTCACATTCTTTTTCATTCATGTTTTAACAAGTGGGATGCTATGTAAAGCCTAGTGCGATGCTGGAGAACTCATGTATTTGGGATGATACCTGGCCAACCAACTTGTATTTGATCATAATAATCTAGTGTAAAGTATGCATATTTTGATAAAAACCAGAATCTTCAAGGGGTAGGTTTCCAAACTAGAGAAGAAAATTTTAAAAACATGGGTGTCTCCTTTTATTTTTATTTTTATTTTCATTTATGTTAGGATTGGTTTCATTTTTTATTGTATTGAATCCTAACTGATTGTAGAGATTTATTTCAAGGGGAATAAATCGAAAACTAATATCACTATTGAAATACCCTCAGTGGTATACCCATTCATGGGTCATCTCATAAGGATGAAATGTAAATTTACTTTAAAGCATAAAAATAATATTGGTGTAAGAAAAAATCAGTTTTAGAAGAATAATATTATAAATATAATGAATATTTTTAAGTAAGGTTTAACAAAATAATGCCTCTAATTTCTAGAAGTCTGAGAAGAGGTAAAGGAAAATTTTGGGGAAATATGCCATTAAAGTGATTTAGGTGTGGATATATTGGAATTTTTTTAGAAAATTGTAAAAATTGAAAAAAAGAATAATATTGTGAAGATGATTATTAGTGGAAAAGTAGTTTCCCAAATAATAAAACTACAAAAACTGACAGGTGAAGGTTTTCTTTAAAATGGAAAGGTTAAAATTTCTCTAAACCAAAAAATAGAAATTTCATATATAATTTTACTCATGATGAGTAAAGTAATTATGATGATAAATTTTAGACTTCCAATGATTTTTTTGGAAAAATTACTTAATCCAAAAACAAAAGAGGAGTAATTCACAAGTGATGAAAGTAGAGTTGCTGAGGGCGAGGAAAAAATAGAAATGGTGTAACACCCCAAAATTTGAGAATATATTTTTATTTAAATAAATATAATGTAGAATAGAATTTAACACAAGACAAACTTAACTAAAATGATTAAAAACATAATTATCCTTTTATAAATAAAATTATAGCAATCAATTAAGATACTTAAGTAGTATTATTTTGTTAACGTGATATGATTAAAATCATTCAATGATAGAAAGGGATATTTTCAAAATAACCATTTTTAAATTATTTTGTTATTCTAATAAATTAAATTTATTTCATTTAAAACATTAAAATATGTAATATTTCAATATATAAACTAATATATAGAAACTCAAATTGATATGAAATAATATTAAGGACATTTAGAGTTAAAAGGGGGAATTTTTATATAAAATAAATTTTATTTATATTTTTTATTCTCACTTAAGATATAAATTTATAAATTTGATAATTTTAATTTGATAAAATTAACTTTATATTTGTATTTAAAAACTTGAAATTAATTTATTTTGATTTTCTAAGATTTTTTTGAAATGGTTGATTTTCTGGTGAATAGTAAAAAATATAGTTTTTTCCTAATTATGTCATTTTCATGACATCATCAAGACATAATCATGAATTGAGAATTTATAAAACCTTTTTATGAACAATTTTTTTTAATGAGTCAAATAATTAATTAATAATCATTAAATTGAATTTAGAAACCAATGGTTGGTATTTTGGAAACTATGTAATGCTTTATTCTAATAAAAGAACTATTTTTATCATTTTATTTAATTAAGTATTTACAAGGAAAAATTAGGCTTTTGATTGTTTTTAAGATCAAATAACTCTCATATTATTATTTAGAAACCAATAAATTTCATGGGAATCAATTATATACAATGATTTTGTTATAAATTCTTTTATACGAATAAATAGACATTTTTCTAAATAAATCTTTACTTTTTCAAGATTATACTAAAATTAATTTTTATCACCTCTAGGAATTTAATCTTGAAAAATAGATTTCAAATTTTGAATCATCATTTTAAAATTATTTAATAATACCCATTTCATTTTTATTCATAATGAATAATAACTATAGAAAATATTTTATCACCATAGTAAGGTTT
Organism: Viscum album; assembly: GCA_963277665.1. Lineage (NCBI taxonomy): Eukaryota > Viridiplantae > Streptophyta > Magnoliopsida > Santalales > Viscaceae > Viscum > Viscum album. The sequence goes on along the minus strand of OY728134.1, from coordinate 593,017,012 downwards.
AAAAGAGTTAAAAGGGGTTATAACTTTATATATAAGGCCACTATTATCACTACAAAAGTATAAATTTTATTATTTAAGTTTATTTATACCTTCCATTGACTTATATTCTAAATGTTTTTTATTTTGTTTCTCATTCACTTGAAAATTTATATATATTATTTCAATGTTATAAGTATTTACAAAAGTGTCACTCCCCTCACTTATAAAAGGATCCTTCAACTACCCCTTAAAATAAAATATAAAATATATAATTATCCACTATAATCTACCTCATTTCTTTACCATACATTATTCTCCCATGTTATTGAGTTTATTTTACCTAGAAAGTTCCCAATCCCTTCATAATCAAGGAGGTTTTCAAGACAGGATTTAATAATTATACGTAAGTATTTTATCCACTCTTATCATTAATCCATTTATTATTCTTCTACTTATTATTAAATATTATTTATCACTATATTTTAATTATTTTTAACTCATTATGATTCTGGAAAAGTAATATTACCATTATTTAATAGCTTTTTTATTCGTTTAGTCATTATAACACGCGCATGTTTGGGTCGGTTTTACCACCTACATAAATGTTGATATAATGATTATATGATGAATAATTAAGAAAAATTAAATAATATTAATATTAAATAATAATGATGAATTTTTAAAGTTCCCTTAATTTTGGAATGATAATACTATAATTAAATCATTCCATAATCATATTATCCAATTCATTCTACCATGTTACTGTTTTGGTTAGTTCAACCACCTATATGAATGATGCTATGAATTTTTATCATGAATGGTTATAGAAACACAATTTCTTGTAAAATATGATATTATTATACAAATAATTCGTTTTTTTTGTTTCTATAATCATAATATTAATATTTAACTCAATATTACTAAACAATGTTTTGTTTGATAAAGGTTACAGAAACAAACTCATTTCAAATTCATTATTTATTAATAATACCTAATAGTTCCATAGAATGAACATTTAACATCCTAAATCATTATTTAACTTCTATTTATAGTACCATTACCATTACATATAATAATAAATTAAAAACATTGAGTGACAACGAGAACTGTTATACGAAAACAAATAAGGAATTGTTAAAACCACTAACTACCAATAATTATATAAACTAAAAAAGTAAAATTTATTTAATGAATAAACATAAAATAGTATTAAAAAGGAAAAAAATTTGAATTAGGTTTTCTAACATATTATTAATGAATTTATTGTAATTATACATGATGTTATAATACATCTAACTGAGCAAGATTCCAAGGTAAGGGTTTATCGTCTCAACCTTCATTCTTTGAGACATGTTTTGTATTATGCACCAATTTTTTTTATTTTTTCATATAAAGAAACAATTTTGGATATTTTATCTTGATTCTATTTTTAATTAAGTTATTTAATATTCCATTTCAATTTTTATCTTTCAAATTATTTTGAATCAAAAGTTATCGAAGTCGTAGGGGTTGATATTACAATCTGTTTTTTACTTGTGGATTTTTATGTTTAAATTTCTATTTTGGGGACATATATACTATTTATATTTTAAGAATCTATTTTATTATAATTTTTTATTTATTATGTTTTCAATTATTCCTTCCATTTTCCTTCTATGTACTTAAAATAAAAAATAATGTTTTTATGAAAAACTGGCATTTTTTTCTTTTAGGTCAGGAATATTTTTCCACCATTATTTCAAGAATGTTCTCATTTGTTTCTAAATCGGTTTTATGGTCATTTTCCACTGTCATTTAATTTATTTAAATATTTTTAAAATTAATATTATTAAAATTTTATATGCGGTTCATATTTTACTTTTTATAAAAGTAAGAAAATAATGTTTTCTTTAATAGTTACATCTAAAATCCCCATTTTCTATTATCATGAATTTCATGAATTATAAATAATACATAAAAATATTCTAAGATTTTTAAAATAAAATCATATTCCCCTATTTTTTTAATTTTTAGTTTTAAAAAATCCTTTCCAAAATAAAATTATATTTCATGATATCATTAAAAAAAACACTTCCTAATTTCATTTTAACGGTGTTTTTCATCTATATGAACACCCTAAAATTTATATAATGTAATGAGTGGTGGTTTACTAAAAAATAAATCTCTTTATTGATAAAAAAAGTAGATTTAAGCTTTGAAAAAGATTTACCTAGAGGTAATAACCCTAAAAATGTTTAGTTGTGTGTTAACTCAATGTTTACTTAGTGAACAGATAACAGGACTAACGGCACACATGGTTTGAAAATCTTAGGGTATATGCTTTCGATATTTCACATACTGAATAATATAAAAAATTAAGGATTTTAATATATTTATTTTAGTCTTTCATCCCTCTCTTGATATTATTTTCTCCTTCATATCCATGTTCTTTAATCCCATGAAAGTATGTAATATATTGACATAGACTTATATCCATTAAAATATATGGTATGAACACTTTATAATTTCAGGGATGTTTACCTAAGAATTTATTTTAACAATTGAGTGGGGAATTATCAGAAATCCATATGTGTGTTATTTTATTTTGGATAATAATAATTTTTTAGTGTGTGTTTATTATGTATTTTTTATAAATTCTATTCATATGATGAATTTATTGGAATTATTTAGTGATTAATGGGGAATATATTTATATATCCCCTTGATGAATCAGTTAGTATCGTGGAAAAAAAATCTTGGGAATTTGGTGTATATCTACAAAATTATTTATGATGTCTTTTTACAAGGCCTAGAAGGTATGACTATGATGTCATGGAACAAGGCCTTGATAGTAAGATTAATATGTATGACATTATGAATATCATAACTATGAAATCAGTTATTATTTTCCATATGTTTATTTGTATTTGTTTGATCATATACCATAACCATGTTAATAGTTTTATGTAATATTTGATTATTGTTCTTTACTACCATATCTATCATACATTGAAATTGTGTGAGAACATTCATTGTATGCTACCCCTTACTGAGCATTTCAGATTAGACATTTATAGTTTTTTCCTATCAACAAGGAATAAAAAAGGTATCATTGAAAGATCTCTACGATATAGTATGTAACATTACCAACCTATAAGACACTAAATGGTGCCTCGATACAGGTCACCACATGACCTCAAGCATGTCTTCATATATACTAGAGGTTTCTGACTAGCAGCAAAGGTCAAGATAAGTCTCATGGGGAGATTATACCTTCATTACCAGAGTAATTCACAATAGATAATAAATATAAATAGTGTAAACAATATGAAATATCAAATAAACATGCATAAATAACATCCCCCAAAACTAGGTACAAACCAAAACCAATAATAAACATGTTATTCCATGCTAAACAATGCTAAAGTAAATAAAACCCAGAATAAAGACAACTAAAAAAATCCCAAAATTGGTCCTAAATCTAAGTTTGGAACCTCCTTTATAAACATCTCATGCCCAATTCAACTCCCTAGAATAGGTCCTTTTCCCATGTCCTGGCCTTCTCATATGAAATATGCTTGGGTACTTAATGGTGGTCCAAGAAAGGTGTCAGTACAACTCAGTAGGCCACCACCAATGGTGTCTACAAAATATCCAGTCAATAAGAAGTGCATGAAGGATCTAAATACAGACAAGGATAAATAAGTCATGTCTAGAAATATTATTTAAGAATGTTCAATTAAGTAATTATGAGTATTATTCCCAATTTCAATACTTATACCATCTTCATTACTTAGTTCACTTACATCACGTGTTCAATGGATTTGGAATATTTTTCAATCTAAATGTATAAGGTGAGTAAATCAAGTTCCCCATCTCACTGGGGTAAACACATCATCACATATACAGTGCACTAACCTTGAATCCTTAGTCCAAGTGGTATCATCGTATGCAACCATTAGGGTAACATAACTTTGTCTCCTTCCCTAATCTATGCATTGTAGGGTGGAGTTTAGAGCCTTAGTCTAACTTGACCCATGGAAATAGAACCTCAGGTCAATACCCCACTCTACTGACCCATGTTCACATGCTTATTTATTCATTCACCACTCATATACCATATCACAAACAAAAATAACCAACACTAATAGAAAACATAAACCATAACAATCAACATGGGAATTAAAATTATGCCATATCCCGTTAACACACTCTCCATTTACATTACAAATTTATTTATCCCAATTATCATTTCTAATGCCTAAATCACTAATAATATTCCCTATTTCCCCTAAATTAACCCATTTAACATATTCCACAATTCACACATGTCAATACACTCAACCCTTTGATCATTCCCTTGCTTTAACCCAATTATTCTTTTCAAGTATGATATACATTCAATTGACACATTCATATTAATCCCATTTAACAATTTTCATGTAAAAACAAACCATACATTATAAATTAACCAACTCTAGACCCAAAAATCCATTTTACTTTATTTATCAACAAATTAACCATTCTAAATGTTCATCATGGGATCTATTTAATCACAAGTAAACTTCACACTTAATATTTTTGTTAACCACATTTGAGAATGTCTGCGCACCCCATGTGTGGCCCTAAATTGGTCAAGTCATCCTCTATGCATCCCACAAGGATCATAAGGGGTTGAATTATTCATTTAGATACCCATTTTATCAAAACATACGAATGATGCTAAGAACACAACATGGGAAAGAAAAAACACAAGATTATATTCACAAATCCCTATAAAAACTATGGGATATAACATGTAGGCCACATACCTCGAATTTGATAATGAAAACACTCATAATAGAGGCCTTATATCTGGATTCAAACAACCTTGGATCCCTCCATCTATATTCCCCTGAAAAAATAGGTTTCTAGATATTAGGAAGAAGATCTCCCAAGATACAAACCCTGATTTGGAAAAGAGAAGAAAGAAGAGGATTAAACTCACATGAATCTTTGATTCACAACCACCGAAACTCCAAACGACCGAAAATGTTGGAGATAAATCCATGAGAACCTTGAGAGGGTTTAGTTTGTCACTAGGGTTGAGAGGAGGAGAAAGGGGAGGAAAATTGGGTGAGGCGTTAAAATCCCAAAACGGGAAAATAATAATTTTTAAAACTTTTAAAGGGGTTCATGGTTTACCCGCAGAGTTTGAAAAACTATACGCAAACCATGCGTAAGACACTATCTAAGGGAATTTCATTTGCATGGTTAACTGAGTATCCTCACATGTTTTGTAAATTGTGTGAGATTCCACTATCCAAAATTTCACAGCTTGGCCTCCCACGTTGCACTGTTTACTTAACCGTGTGTAAGTTGTTCACTAATCATGCGCCTTCCATAGGTTTGATAAATTTTACATTTTCTTGTGTCCCAAACCCCCAAAATTCCCCAAAGTCCCCCTCAAACTCCTATGAAACACTTTATTAACCAAAAATAAGAAATTGAAGAAAATATTCAAACAAGTACATACCTCCACACAGTCTGATATCTTACAATATCCCACCATATAACGGCGTGTCCTTGATCCACATTCCACCACATCTTTGAGCCTTTGAAGAAAAGAGATTGGACCACTATGCCCATATATTTGATTCACTCTCCCAAGTTTCTTCTTGAAAAATCCCATGCTTCCATAGAAAATAAACCAAAGGCACAACCTTTCGCAACAAGATTTTATCACTATAATCCACAATATGAACTAAATGTTCCTCAATGGAGGAATAAACCTCAAGCTCAACATCCTCAACATGAACCAAATGAGATGGATCGGGGTGATACTTCTAAAGATGTGAAACATGGAAAATATCATTCATTCCACTATACCCTTGTGGAAGATCCAATCAGTAAGCCACCAGTCTGATCCTATCCCCAATATCAAATGGACCCATGCGCCTGCATTCCATCTTTATCTACTTTTTAATTTGATAGTGACCCAATGTTGGAGACACTTGAAAGAACACACTATCACCCACCCTAAACTCAATAGGTCCATGATGCCGATCTGCATATGACTTTTGCCTACTCTGAGACATTTCCATGCATTTCTGAATCAACTGAACCTTTTTCGATAACTCCTTCATGAGACTCGGTCCCAACATCTCAGACTCTCTAGATTCTAAAAAACATTATAGATATATAGATCATCTCCCATAGAGTGCCTCAAAAGGTTCCATCTGAATCATATCCTAGTAACTATTATTATAGGAAAACTCAATAAGTGACATGTGTTTTTTACACAATCCACCAAAGTCAATTACACAAGCTCTCAACATGTCCTCTAACATATAGATCATATGATTTGAATTCTCCTCCATCTGTGGGTGAAAATACGTACTAAAAACAACTAGGTACAAAGAGATTTATGTAATCCTGACCAAAATATTGATGTAAAACACGAATAATAATATGAAACTACAGTCCTCAGTAATCCATGAAACTGTAATATCTCTCAAACATAAAACTCACCCAGTTTATCCATGGTGAATGTCTCTTGGATATGTAATAAATGAACCACCTTAGTAAACTGATCCACATCCACCTGGATTGCATTATTCTTTCTAGTAATACTTGGAAGACCCACTAAAAAATATCTCATTAAATCATCCCAATTCTAGTCTGGAATGGGAAATGGCTATAACAACCCACCAGGGTACTAATGCCCAGTCATCACCTAATGATAGGTAAGTCATCACACCACAAACATCGCAACCTCTTTCCTCATTATAATCCACTAGTACAACCTATGAATATCATGATACATATTATTCAAACCAGGATGCGCTGCCCATTTCAATGCATGGAACTTGTGCATCAACTCTACCCAAATACACAATGGACCAACCACATGGCCCTAAACACTGAAAATTCCATCATCATCAACAACCCAACTAGATGGTGACTCCCAGTATTTAAGAAATTTTTTCATATCCAAACACTGCAGATCCTCAAGATAACTCTCTTTTACCCAGATTAAAAGAATGGACTCAACTACTATGGATGTAAGGGTCATCTACCCATTCCCATCATGCACCTCCAGATGAATCTCTGCTAAGAAGGAAATCATTATCCACTCTTATTTGGATCCCTAAACCACCTGATTGTGGTTCTTCTGGATCAAAGCATCTACAACATTATCCCATTTTCTTGTTTTGTAAACCAAATTTAATTTAAAATACTTCATGTATTTAACCCATGTTCACGAATGAAGATTTAAATCACACTAAGAATATATGTTCTAAATACTTTTGTGATCATTAAACACTATGAACCACTCTCCCAACAAGTAACACCTCCAACACTTTAAGTCATAAACCATAGTAGCCAACTCAAGATTATGAGTAGGGTAATTTATTTCATGATCCCTCAACTTTCTTGACCCATAAACAACAACCCAATCATCATGCATGAAAACTACACCAAGCCTAACACCAGACACATCATAGAACAAGGTGTACCTCTTACCTAGATCAGGTAAGATCATGATCAGTATGATTTTCAATCACTTTTTAAACTCTTGAAAAGGCATTATAAAATGATTTAGACCACTCAAACATAACTCCCTTCTTGGATAAGACTAAGAGTGGAACTTCCAAATGGAAGAAATATATAATGAACCTTTGGTAATAACTGTATAACCCTAGAAAACTTCAAACATTAGAAACATCATTGGGCTATTCTCAAGACACTATTGCATGTACTTTCTTGGGATCCACTAACATAGCTAACTGATAGATTATGTTACCTAGGAAATTCACTTTATCAATCCAAAAATGGCATTTTGATTGATTTCTATAAATCCTTTGATATCTTAGTGTACTCAATACGATTTCAAGATGTTTTTCATGATCATCATGAGTTATAGAGTACACCAGGATGTCATCAATGAAGATAATTGCTAACTGATCCAGATATGGGTGAAATATTAAGTTAATTAAATACATGAACACAACTATGCATTGTCCAACCTGTACAACATCACCACAATCTCATAAAACCTTTACTTTCTTTTAAAAGTTTTCTATGGATGTTAGAAGTCCTCACACTAAGTTGGTGATAACCTAATCTAAAATCAATATTAGAAAACACTAAAGTACCTCTCATCTAGTCAAACCAATCATCAATTTGTGGAATAGGATATGTACTCTTAACTGTCATATAATTCAGCTTCCTATGATCTACGCACAACCACAATAACTAGCCAGCCTTCTTGGAAAATAGCACTATAGTTCCCCAAGACGATGTACTAGGATGGATTAACCCTTTATTCTCTAATTATTCTAACTAAACCTTCAGTTCCTAGAGTTTTTTTGATTTCATTCGATATGAAGGAATCAATACTGGCTCTACCCCTTGCAGTAGTTCTATTATGAACTCATCATCTCTCTTGGTCAGAATCCCAGAGAAGTCTTTAGGAAACACATATTTTAACCGATCCACCATTGGAGGAAAGAAATCCTACACCTCTCCATCATGATCAAACATTAAAAAATCCACTTGGGCTATGATATCACCCAATTACTAATAAATTGTCCTAATATGACCTTCCTCAACATCTCATTCACCATAATGGACATATGTATCTCCCTCAAGAGATGTGAATGTTAATCAATGATGGTAACGGTCAATATGGGACCAGAAAACCACCTTCCAATCCACTACCAAAATTAGTTGAAAACCTGACATCTTGAGGATGAACAAGTCACGTATAAAACGGTACCCACCAACCTCCATAGCACAACCCTTACATTGTGTGATATCCTCATCACGCACTCCCAAGGGGGTATCAATTGAGTTAACCTTACACACATGTTCCACCGATAAGTACAACATAACTAAAAACTGAGTATATATAAAAGAGTGTGTGGAACCTATGTCAAATAAAGCACTAGAATGCATGGAATGCACAAGAATTGTACCTCAAATTGTAGATGGTCCAGCCTCACCACCTCAAGGTGTAGACTAAACTATGTGAAGATGACCTACCCCTATGCCCTAGGATGTAGTTTAAGTACACATCACTGCACTTCCCTACTGGTATGGACTATCTCGCCCTGGAGTGCCACGTCCAACACCCGTACTAGTAAAGAATGTGGAACTCCAGTTGCCTACCTGATACAGGGTAAATGAACCCCTACCTATACCCAGAATCTACCTCTAACCTCCATCTATGCCTAGATATTGAGGGATCCCATAGAACCATTTTACATTCCCCATTCTTCAACATGACTGAAACTCTACTAGTGGTCATGGAAACTGACCGTGAATGTTCCCCGAACATCCAAACTAATAATAAAACACCTTATCTCCACCTTAAGAGGTTTAACCTTTCTTCTGACTACCCTGTACACTTATACCCTAATGAAAACTCCCAAAATGATGCTTATTACCCTCAGAAGTGGTACTAATTGTCCGCACAAATGGAACTACAATTTCACTACCTAAAGCACCCTTTAGGTTCCTTTCTAAAATAAGTGCTACTATACTACCATTTTTAACATTTTCAAAGGTAAAATATTCACCTAGGACCTGATTTCATGACTAAGCTAATCCTAGAAACATTTTTCCACAACTGTGTCATATCCTTCCAATGCTGGAATAAAGCATCACAAATTGGTGAAACGGATAGCATAATCCATCACTGAAATATCCCCTTAGGTAAAACTCATAAAATATATAGCCTTCTCCTAACTCAAGGTCTCTGGATAGAAGTTCTCTATAAATGTTTCTTGGAAGTATTTCTATAACATTCCTTCAACCTATGTGGTCTCCACCATGATGTGGCACCAAAGATTTGTCTGGTCTCTCAACATATAGACTTCCAAATTAACTCGCTTATTAGAAGGAGTTTCCAAATGGTCAAGAATCATATGGATGGATTCTATCTAGAACCTAGCTTCCTTTGGTCCACCCTCTCTGGTGAAGTTTGGAGAGTGATGCATTTGAAATTCCCTGGTTATCTCAAACATGATTAGTAAAACCCACCCTGGGTCCCGTTCCATCATTGGCATAAGGCGATAAAGGTTCTCATTGAACCACTCTCCCCTATTATCTTGGATCTCCATGCTCTCTTGTTCCACTACTAGAGGATATTTTTCATTAATATCTTCTTGTCTTCTAACCAACACGTGCCACTATGGTGTCATTTATCTACAATGCCAAATATCATTTTTAAAACACATATCATAAATATTTCACAATTTTTTAAAAAAGAAGGATCTCTTCTAGAAATAAATAGACTCATTCAAATATACCATTCCAAAGTTATCATCGACTCCCAATAATAAAATTAACAATTCCTAATATGTAACTTGGAAAACATGTGTAAACAAACATAAATGGTTACATATATTACATTGGTCACTAATTCAGAACTATTTTCAGACTTACCATGAATGTATTTCCTCTATGACACATTCCCCCTCTCATAAATTCTTACGGCTAAAATTTTAAAATCACTTTGAACCCTTAGTTAAGCACAAATATTTAACTATTATTTAAAAATTCTCTACAATTTGAATTATTTTAATAGGAACCATTTTCTTTAAATTTATAAGTATGTAAAATGAATTCTACCTTTAATACCACACACACTCATCTTATGTATTCCTATAATGATGCATAACACTTATATACCTAGGTGCCTATAATTATGCATGAATGAACAATCTCATTCCATTCCATCCATGAGAAAATATCATAAAACTATCATATCAGACAACAAGTGCATCACCCAATGGTAAAATATCATCAATTGTAACAATACATAATAAGAACAGCAATTTCCACCCTGGCTAAATTGGGTTTTTACATCGTACATGGTTTAGATACTCCCAAGAATCATCTCATTATCAAGGAATTACACATCTTATTGTTCCTTATACCATCCCTAAATAATAATACCATAGAAAAGAAATCCCTCTAATACCACTTTGTAACGTCCCTGGCCTGGAAGCCACTAAACTGTGCCCTGAGCCGGGTCTCCACATTACCTCAAGTGCACCTCCCCATACACTAGAGGTTTTCGACTAGCATTAAGGATCTAAATAATTTACATGGGGAGACTATACCATCTTTACCAGAGTATTCCATAGTAGATGCCAAATATAAATAGTGAATACAATATACAATGTCTAATAAACATGCATAACCAACATCCCCAAAATTGGGTACAAACCACAGCCAACAATAAACATGGTATGTCATGTTAACTAGTTCTAAAGTAAACAAAACCCAAAATAATGATAACCAATGGATCCCCAAATTGGTCCTGATACCAAGTCCAGAACCTCCTCCACGCACATACCTTTCCCAACTCAACATCTTAGCTTAAGGTTGTTTACCTTACCCTAATCAAAAAGCCTAAAATTATCCTAGGTACCCAATGATAGCCTGAGTAAGGTGTGAGTATTACTTAGTAGGCCACCACAAACAGTTTCTATAAAATATCTAGTCAACAAGAATTATATGCAAGAGATAAATAAAGACAAGGTAAAAGATTACAACTCGATTACCATTAGTTAACATGGTTAACTTAAGTTATTCCTACTATTATTTACAAATTTAATACTTATACCATATTCATCATTTAGTTCACTTCCATCATGTGTTCACTGGGTTTGGGATATTATTCAATATTGATGCACAATGGGAGTAAATAAAGTTCCATATCTAACTATGGTAAAAACATCATCACATATACAATACACTCACCATGAAGCCTCAGCCTAGGTTGTCTCATCAAATGAAACCATTAGAGGAATAGAACTGTGTCCCCTTTCCTAATTCGTGCATTGTGCGGTGGATTTTAGAGCATCATTATAACTCGACCTGTGGGAATATAACCTCATGTCAATACCCCACTCTACCAATCCATGTTCACATGCTTATTTATCCATTCACCAACATATATCATATCACAACCAAACATAACTAATACCAATAGAAAACATAAACCATAACAATTAACATGGGAATTAACATGGTTCCATAACCCATTAACACAATTTCCATTTACATTACATAATCATTTAAACCAATTCCGATTTCTTATGCCTAGCTCACTAAGTATATTCATTAGTTACACTATATTAACCCATTTGAAATATTATACAATTCACACATGTTAATCCACTCAAACCATTCATCATTCCGCATGCATTGACCCACTTATTCTTTTCAAGTAAAATACACATTTTGTCGACACATTCATATTAATCGCATTTAACCATTTTCATGTCAAGAAAAAAAAATATTTTAGACATTAACCACCTCTAGAAACAACTATAAATTTCCATTCTTAATCAAAAAATTAACCATTCAATATGTTCATCATGGGATCTATTTAATCACAAACGAATTTTACACTTAACATTCCTGTTAACCATGTTCGATATGGTCGGTGCACCCCATGGGTGTCCCTAAATTTTTTAATTCATCATCTATGGATCCTATAGGGATTATGAGGGGTTGAATTTGTTATTTAGAAACCAATTTTATAAAAAATTATTAACAGTGCTAAAAATACAACAAGGGAAAGAAAGAACCTAGTCTTATATACAAAAATCCTCATAAAAACTATGGGATATAATAGGCAAACCACCTACCTTGAATATGATGATGAATTCACTTCTAATCGAGGCCTTATATTTGGATTCATACACCCTGTGATTCCTAAACCACGATTCCACCAGAAAAAAGAGGGTTTTAGAGCTTCGGAAGAATATCACCCAAGATATAAACCCAAATTTGGAAAAGAGAAGAAAGGAGAGGATTAGACTCACCCATATCTTCTGTTCTCAACCAACGACACTCCAAACAGACAATAAATGAGTTAGATCAATCCTTGAGAAGCTTGGGATGGTTTATTTCATCACTGGGATTGAGAGGATGATAAGGGGGAGTAAAATCAGAAGAGGTATTAAAGTCATGAAATGTAAAAACTATAATTTTTCAACTTTTAAAGGGGCACACTATTTACCCACACAGTTTGAAAAACTATGCACAAATCATGTGGAACACACTATCTAAGAGAATTTGGGTCACACAGCTACCTAGGGAGACTCAGATGGTCTAGAAACCATGTGAAAACTATGCGAGATGACACTAACCAAAATTTCATAGCTTGGCCTCCCACCTCACATGTTTTAATTAACCGTCCTACAACTGTGTGACAAATATGTACCTTGTACATGTTTTCCCAGTTTTCCCTTCTTTCATGTCTCGAACCCATCAAATGCCCCCATGGATCATCAAACTTTTGAGAAACACTTCATTAACCAAAAACACAATATTGAAAACAAAATATAAACAAGGGAATACCACCATGAAGTCCAGGATATTAAATACTAAAAGTAATAAGAAGTCTTTCAAGAATTTTATAAGATGTGATTTATGTTTCCAATATAATATGGAAATAATGTATGTATCTAGTATCCTAATATTATTGAACTACTCAATCCTTTTGGATTCAATCTCCTATATCTTGTAACGGTGTAATAAATTAAACACTATTTTTGGGATTTAGGATCCATGGTTGTTATAGTTGGTATATGAGAAATTTTAATATGATCCCCATGAGCTAGATTTTAGAAAAACATAGCTTGAATGAGAATTATTAAGAACCCTTAGATTGATTAATAACTTTTTCCTATATAGAAATTATTTTTTATTATAAGGATGAATATTAAAGATTTATAAGCTACTTATGTATATTCCATTATTTATAAATTTCATATATTGGAAGAAATGGAAACCATGTCAAACCCCACAATATTCATAGGGATTTCCCTCTTATGAAAAACCGTAAGACTCAAGTTAGAGCTAGGATGATTATAAATATATCAGGGAAAGTTATGACTAATAATTATGGATTTATAGAGAAAACTATTGCTTTATAAAATGATACTAGGATGTTGTACTACTTTAAGCAGCAGAAACCTCCATCCTTTAGTGGAAATATGAATCTACTGGTAGCAAGAAAATAGATTAAGTCCCTTGTAAATATTTTTATAGCATTGAGATTTAATGAAAGGGGAAAGGGTAATATATAAGAAAATTGTTTTAGGGGAGACACTAGTCAATGATGGTCATTGATTAAAAATACTTAGGAGAGTGAGGAAATAGAGGTTATGGAATGGGAAGCTTATAAGGAAATATTTTTAAAAAAATTCTATGCTCATGAGAAATGACTTGATTTAAAAAGTGAATTTTTAAATTTGTGACAAACAGTGGAGGAAAATATTTCTAATCATGAAACTAATATTAAAAATTTATCAAGGAATTCAATAAACTGCATACGAAATCTAGAAAGTAAGATTGATTGTTTAATTGATGGGATAAATTCAAACCTTTGAAGGGTGTTACTCTCTCAAACATTTTCAATATCTGAGGATATAGTATCAAGTTCCATTAAGGAAGAGGATTAATTCTCTATGTATTATATTTTGAATGTAAAGTAATAGAAAAAGAGAACTGTTGATTTTAATGTAAATAGAAATACTGAAAAAAAGGAAAATAGAGGAGTGGAATTTATAACATGTAATAATTGTGGAAAGAAGCACCCTATTAATTTCTTAAAATGAATGATATTCTATTACAAGTGTGGATATAAGATCTATATATCTCATGAATACAAGGGAAAGAAATAATACACTAATATAAAATGATTCAACTATGAAGATATGGGTCACTATTAGAAACCATTTCCCAATCATCAATGGAATTTACATCATGAGAGCCTGAGAGAGAGAGGCTAAGATTATACAATTACTAAATTTCAAATTAATGTCCCTTAAGTTTTGATAGCAGGTATTTTGATCATAAAATCAAAGTTAGATAATACTTTATTTGATTATGGATTTTTTACTTATTTTATATCTTGAATAGATATTGAATCATCCCCAACACTCTTAGGAAGGAGTTTCCTATCAATACACTTATTGGGAATTTGGTTATAATGAGAATATATTGGGTAGTGTCTAATAACTTGCCCATATATTCTCTAATTTCAAACTTAGTTGTTATAAATATGGTTGGCATTGAAAACTTCTTAATTTTTAGGGATTATATAATGAGTAATTACTAGATAAAGCATAAAATAATCCATGCTGAACTTGTGATGCTTTTTATAATAAATAATTTAAAGGTTAAAGGTTTATAACATTTCTTTGGGTGTTTTATTATTATTTAAGGGATTACGATATTACTTATTCACATGAATATCTATTCATATTGATTATTATATCAACTTGTTCTAATCATTTTAGTTTTATATATGTTGAATGAATTTTATTAATTTTATTGTTCTTATAAAACATTAATTTTTATTTTAATTATTTAGGCATGAAAAATTATTATTTGTCATTCATCATTAGAATCAGAAGTGGAAACGGATTTAAACACTCAAACAAAAGGAAAAAATGAACTTAGAAAGTGGAAAGGGATCAATTATGTATTTTTATTATATTCTATAAATTCAAGAGGAAGATAAATCTATTATGTGGAAAAAACAACTCAACTATGCACATTCAGAATCTCATTCACAATTATAAGTCTTATGAAGATATATATATATGGTTTAAGAAATATTTATTATTAGTATCTTAGTCTTACCTAATATTAGGAGTCTATATCATAGTATAAATTCTATCTTGAGTTATATATTTCTAATAGATAACCATACCTAATCTCATTAGCAAGTAATAATTGAAATCGTAAGGATGTGATTTATATAAGGGGGTAGACTGTAATACCCCAATAATTTAGTATGTATTTTCCCTTAAAAAAATAAAAAATTTTATATATATTATAACACATCAAACAATAAAATAAAATGATCCATGACATAGAATAATAATAATTTTATAAATAAAAAATATTAATCAATTAATATGATTATATAGTATTATTTTATTAATATGATATGATTAAAATAATTCAATGTCAAAAAGGGATGTTTTTTAAATAAATATTTTCAATGTGTTTTTTATTTTAACATATTAAGTTGATCAATTTTAAAATATAAAAATATGTAATATTACATTTTATGAAATAATATATTAACCCTCAAATTGACATGAAATAAGATTAAAAAACAAAAAGTTTAAAAGGGACATTTATCTATAAAAGTGGTTTTTATTTATATTTTTTATTTTATCTAAAAAGATAAATTTTATAAGTTTTATTATTTGAACTGGGTAAAATGAAATTCAATTTTAGATATAGAAACTCTAAATTTTCTTATGGTTATTTTTTAATATTTTTCTAAAATGGTTTATTTTTCAGTAAATAGTAAAAAATACTATTGAAAAAAATAATGTCACTTATATGACATAATAATGAGATAAAAATCAGATAAAAATATCTAAAACCATTTTCATGAAAAAGAAAATTTAAGGATTTAAATAATGAATTTGAATTTAGAAACCTATGTTTGACATTTTGGAAACTAAGTAATGTTTTATTCTAATAAAAGGATTATCTTTGATCCTTTACTTTAATTAAGTATTTTTGAAACATTCCTGTCATAGGATGTGGAAAAATAAATTATTTTCTAAGTTAGAATATAGTATAGTGGTTAACCTATGTTTTCACCATAAAGGAGTGCTCAATTGTCAAGTTTGTCACATTAAAATTAGATAATGAAGTGGTGGTTGTTTTTGAAATGATTGGTATTGAAAAGAAACTAATGGAAGAAATTTCATAAAATATTGAAATAAAATTTAAAAATCATTTGATTAAAAATATTTATATGAATTTGGTGATCTGGTGGAGCTCAGTTTTCCAATTGATAAGTTATCATAGTTCTGATTTATTTAAACCTCTTCTACTAAGCCTATTAAAGTGAGATTCCACTATCGCTTTCTCTCACTTCTTTGTTAAATAGTGTTGGTGAGAGTAAACCTAAAAAATGATATTATTTTGGTCTAATATCCTTAATTTTGTGTAATAGTTTCAGAGAATAACCTCAATTTATTTAGGAAATTCCCAATCGGGTCTTTTTTATCCCAAACAATCTTGAATATGCACTACAACTCTCACTCGTACTGACGATTGCCAAGTACTTCAGCACTAAGATCTGATCTATTTCTTCGTATATAGACCAAAACCTAGTGAGGGAGATAATTTTTATCAAACAAATCAATAATAACAACAAAATATAAAATCAAATATAATCACACAAGATAATATAATATGTTTTTACAAATTGAAACCAACTTCGCAGAATAGAGAAAACATTTTATAACATTAATGTCATGAACTGAAACATTAAAAAATGAAAACACTGAACTTCTCCAATCACTAAAAATATTTACCCCACAATCGTAAGGGTAATTTAGATGAATGGGGAAGAATAATAAATTAACAAACTAAAATAAAGAAAATAGGTAAAAAGAAGAATAGAAAAAAATATCCTTCAAAATCTTTTCACCAAAAGTTTTTCGTTGGTTCTCCCACCATATGGTATAATATTTCCATGTTACCTTCCTATAATATTTGAGTAATGGGGTTTTATATCTACCCTTTAAATTTCAGAGAAATTGGTTCCATTTCAAAGAATTTATGGCCTCCAAAATTGAGTTGACTTATTCTGGCTACTAAATACTATTCAACCAACCCCACTTTGACAGGTTAAATGGAGGACATAATGAGATAATTCCACCATTATATTTAATGTGGAACTTCCACATAAAGTCTTGTTTTTATCCCATAAATAATAATCTCAGTTTATGGTTGGTAGCCTGAGATATTCCTCATTGAATGAGGCATGGTCCATTCTGCCGACCAGATTATATGTTCACATTGACTGATTTTTTTAGGCTTATGGGAGTTTGAATTGGATCTTGGTTCAAAAGAAGATTTTGTTGACCACAAAACATTTCATACTAATAAAATGAATTACTCAAATTTGATCCATATTGTAAAGTTATGCGTGAAATACAGAGGTAAAAGAAAATTGTTAAATGTCCAGAATTAAAAAAAATGGCACTTAAGCTCAAAAGTCACCAAAAATAATAAAATGATACAAATAAGCTCAAATTTATTATTGGTAAGGGATTAAATAATTTAAAAACATATGAATAATTATTAAAGTATTAACTCTATCAATCTTCCCACACTTATCACTTGGACTCCTGGACAAGTAAACAACAAAATCATATCAAATAAAATTTAAAACACATTTCCATGGGATCCACCAATTGATCCCTAAGAAAAAAAGATATCATTCCTCATAAAAATAAATTATTTTAAGTTATATGTTTATATAGTTTAATATATTTCCACTTGATTTATCTTCTCATGCATATAGAACACTTATCTCACTTTTCATTTTCTCTTATCACACAAATGATAATTTCATAGTAATGCCTTTCTTATCTAAACTCATACAAGGGTCATGAGAGGCATGGAAAAATAGTAAATCTCCAACTTATGTGAATCAAGGACATAATTGTATCATAATGACTTTTTATGTTTGTTCTATGTCTTTTGGTTGGTAGGATTTTTATGTTAAAAATTATAAGGCTGAATAAGGAGAGCTTGACTCTTTTTGAAGCAAAATTGCATTATTATAATTTTCATTAAATTATGGTCTCATTTCCACTCCCATTAGTATAAAATAAACACCATAGTAATAAAAACTCAAAGGGTGTTTAAATATTTCATCTTTTTAAAATAAATCATTTCAATCTTCTTATAAATAATTTTTCTTGAATGCTCCAGAAAAGGCATAGATTCAGTTATCATGAAAGCTACAGAAAGGCACAACTTTCAACGTAATGATGTTTTCTATAGAAATCATATCTCTTCAAAATTTTATTTTCTCTAAAATTATATAAAAATGAGGTATCATGTTACAATATAGCTTCCCCCACACTTAAGTTCAACTATATTATGCAATTTCACTTCAAGAGTAGGTTAGATATGGAAAATTGGCTTGAAATGTGGACAAGATAACATGTTGTTCATGCATTATAATATCTACAAGGATTTATTTTTCACATTAGGACATTATAAAAATGATTTATATGAAATAAAGGCATTAATACCAATGAAATGCATCAATAATTTAACACACATGTACCTCAAACCCTCATGTTTTGACAGAAATAAATCAAATTTTGGTTAAATCAAGCATGGAATAGTTATCTAAAGAGGTGAGGTGAATGAAATGAATATGAAAATTAGGATTATAAGCCACATATGAATGTTATTTCAAATATAAAGATAGTGATATGTGGCATGAAATTAAAAAATTAGAGTACTTTTGATGAAATTCCAAAAGATTTGAACTTGAAATATTCATTTTCATTATTTATTTAACTTAGTTTCATGGGATAAATTGTTTCACACATTTAAATGGGTTTCAAAAGTTTCAATGATAATCATTTAAACTGGATTCTTTAGAAACACATAAAAATTGAAAAAAAACACTTATTTGAAAAACAGAAAAAACAGAAATTGGAAATTTCTAAACAAAAAAGTTTCCCTCCCCCACATTTAAATTATGTAGATTTCACAATTCATTAAAATTTATTTAACATTTAATTACATTTTTAATTGAATCAATTAGAGCTTATTTGTATCATTTTATGATTTTTGATGACTTTTGAACTTAAGTGTCAAATTTGGTTAATTCTGGACATTTAAAAGTTTTCTTTCACCTCAGTATTTTATGCATAACATTTAAAATATGTATCCAATTTTAGTGATTCCTTTTTTTATAAGATGACGTGGTTCATGGTCTAGAAAGTATTCTACTGGTCCAAGATCCACTTTGAACTCCCACAAGCTCCAAAAAATTAGTCAATGTGAACACATAATTTGGTCAGTAGATCGGACAATGCATCATTCAATGAGTCATATCTCAGGATAAAAACATCCAAATGGGATACTTCCAACTGGGTTAGAAACCCAACACTATGAGTCAGGTTTGAATTTTATTTATGGGAGAAATGATTCCATTAAGGCCGTCATTGAGTCGATCAAATTTGGGTTGGTGGAATAGTGTTTGGAAACCAAAAAAGTTAGGTCTAGTAATTTAGCCATAACTCATTCAACCCGGCTTAAAATGATATGAAATTATAAGGGTATATGGCCAACCCCATTACTAGACCATATGGTAGGAGAACCGAAGATAAAATTTTGGAGGAAATATTTTGACACATTCCTATAATGGGGTGTGAAAAAAAAAATATTTACTGAGTTAAAATATAGTATAGTGGTTTACCAAAGTTGTCTTTTGAGTGGAGCGCTCAAAAATCAAGTTTTTCACGTTAAAATTAGATAATGAATTGGTGGTTGTTTTTGAAATGATTGATTTTGAAAATAAAATAAAGGAATAAATTATGTAAAAGATTCAAATAAAATTGAAAAATCATTTAATTGAAAATATTTATATTAATTGGGTGATCAGGTAGAGGACGGTTTTCCAATTGAAATGTTATCATAGTTTGGATTAATTTAAACCTCTTTTTCTAAGCCAATTATGGTGAGATTACACAATCGCTTACTCTCACTTCTTTATTCAATGGTGTTTGTGAGATTAAAACTTAAAAAGATATTATTTTTGTCTACTCTCCTTAATTTTTAAAAGATTTATAGTGAATACCCTCAATTGATTTAGGAAATCCCTGATCAAGCCTCATTTATCCCAAAAAAATCATGAATATGCACTACAACTCTCACATGTATTGACAATCAATAAGTTCTTCACCACTAAGATCTGAACTATTAAATAGTATATATACCATAACCTTGTGAGGGAGATAATTTTCATTAAAAAATTAAATAATAATAAAAAAATATAAAATCAAATACAATTTCACAAGGTAATATAAACTCTTATTACAAATAGAAACCAACTTTTCAAAATAAATAAAACAATTTATAATGTTAATCTCATGAACTCAAACATTATAAAATGGAAAAACCAACCTTCTCCAATCACTCATAATATTTATTCCACCATGGTAATGATCATTGAGAATAATGGGGAAGAAAAATATAATAGAAAACTAAAATAAAGAAAAGAGGTAAAAAGAAGAACAAAACAAAATATCCTCTAGAATCTGTTCGCTATATTTTTAGCTTCGGTTCTCTATTAATATTGTCTAATCAGGACATGTTTCCTTATTATATGATGTTAGGAATGGGGTTTCCATATAACCTTGAAATTTCAGAGCATTTGGTTCCGTATTTAATGAGTTATAGCTGAATTACAAGACCTGAGTTTTTTTGGTTTCCAAACAATATTCCACCAACCCAATTTTGACTGATTCAATTGCAGCCTTAATGAAATAATTTCTCCCTAAAATTTAATTTGAACCTGACTCATCTCGTTGGATTTATAACCTAGCTGAAATTATCCCATTTTTAGGTTTTTATCCAAACATATTCCTCATTAAATGAGGCATGGTCCATTCTGCTGACAAGATTATGTGTTCACATTGATCGATTTTGTTTGGGATTTTCTGAGTTCGAATTGTTTCTTGGTCCAGAAGAATAATTTTTAGACCAAAAATAATGTCATACTAAAAAATTAATCACTCAAATTGGATCCATACTGTAAAATTTATGCTTGAAATATAGTGGTGAAAGAAAATTGTTAAATTTCCAGAATTAACCAATTTTGACACTTATGCTTAAAAGTCACCAAAAATCATAAAATGATACAAATAAGATCAAATTGGTTAATGGTGAGGGATTAAATCTTTTAAAAACATGTGAATAATTATGAAAATATTAACTCTCTAAATTCCCCCACACTTAGAACATGGACTCCTGGATAAGTAAACAACAACATCAAATCAAAGAAAATTTAAAACACATATCTATGGGATCCACGAATTTATCACCAAAAACAAAAGATATCAAGCATCATAAAAAAATTATTTAAAGTTATATATTAATATCATTCAATATATTTCCACTTCATTTATCCTCCTATACATGGAAAACACTTACCTCACTTTTTATTTTCTCTTATCACACAAATGATAATTTCTCAGCAATGTCTTTCTCATCCAAACTCATAAAAGGGTCTCCATAGGAATGATAAATTCCAAAATATCCACCTGATTTTATTCAAGTACATATGTATATCATGAGTAATTTTCAGTTTTTTTTGTGGCTTTCATTTGGTAGGATCTTGATGTTAAAAATTCTGAGGCTGAATAAAAAGAGCTTGACTCTTTTTGAAGAAAAATTGCATTATTCTAATTTTCACTCAATTATGGTCTCCTCTTCACCAACCTTAGTAGAAAATAACCTTCATCATCATAAAAACTCAAGGAGTTTTCAAATAGTTCAGAATTTCAAAACCAAACATTTTAATCTTCTTAAACATAATTTTTCTTGAAAGCTCCAGAAAAGGCACAACTTTCTTCCTTCATTTGAAGCTCCAGAAAGGAACAACTTTCAACATAATTATTTTTTTTCAGTATCAAGAATATCTCTTCAATATTTTATTTTCACCCAAATTATATCCAAATTAGGTATCATAATACAAGATATATTCCGTCACACTTAAGTTCAACTATATTATGCAATTTCAATTCAAGAGCAGGTTGAATAGGGAAAATTGGCTTATAATGTGGCTAACCTAACAGGTTGTTCATGGCTTATAAGGGATAAAAGTATTTAATTTTTACATTAGGCCATTATAAAAATGATTCATAATAAATAGGGTCTTTAAAACCAAATAAATATCTCAATCATTTAAAATACATGTACCTTAAACCCTTAAGTTTTGACAGAAAGAAATCAAATTGTAGGTGTATCAAGCATGGTATGGTTCTCTAAATAAGTTAGGTGAACGAAAATAATATGAAAAATAGGTTTAAAAGCCTCATAAAAAAGTTATTTCAAAAATAAAGACAGTGAGATGTGGCATGGAATTCAAAAATTAGAGTACTTTTCATGAAATTCCTAAAGATTTTAACTTGAAACAAAGTCATTTTCCATATTTATTTAACTTAGATTTATGGGATAAATTGTTTCACACATTTAAATGGGTTAAAAAAGTTTCAATGATAAAAATTTCAGATCAATTATTTTACAAACACGCAAAAAATTGAAAAAACACAGTTTTTTTAAACAGATAAAATATAAATTTGAAATTTCTCAACAACAAAGGTTCCATACCATAGACTTAAATGATGTAGTGTTTGAAATTAATTCAAATTGATTTGAAATGTAATTATATTTTTAATTTAATAAAAACCAACAAGTAAGTTTAAAGGAAAGGTAAAACTTGACTTATTAGTAGTTCATCATTGAATTAAAATCCTAAGTACTGTACACATGAAAATATAAAACCAAAATAAGAGAAATAACATAAGAATTTTCTTAAAAGAAAATAAAATATAAATAGAGTTAGAAAATAAGGATAGATCTTGGTTTAATTCCCTTAAGTGGTCCATGGGTTTTGACTACCTCCATATGGGTTGTATCAGTTGTTTATCCTCAATCTAATGGTGGGTTCAGTTTCTTTAAAATGAACCACCAACATGTCTTCCTTTCAATTTTTACTAATTCCTTTTTTAAGGGGACTCTATGGATATAGTATGAAAAATCCACCCCCATAAAGATGATATGAATCTTTTATGGTTGGGTTAGGATAAAGAATGAGTCCTACTCTTTCTTAGTTTTAATTTTCATAATTTCTTTTTCATTCTTCAGTTATTTCTCAAGGTATGTTGCATCAAAAGAATCATAAATGGGAAAGTCAGATTGTAATTATATTTGAATAAAATTAAAACATGATGAATAAATATAAAATAATTCCATTAAAAATTAAGCATCTTGTTTCTCATTTTCGTCATGAAAGTTCACTTGGATCTCCTCTTGAACTCCTTCTAATAAGTGTTCATCAAGTTTAGGGAGTTCCATATGTTTCTTATCAGGTGAATATTATTTTTCTTCATCATCCACCAAGGCAATACAAGTGTTATATTAATCTAAAAATTTCATGATAGGGGAGGTGATACTCAATTTAGATTCAATAAAATAAAAATATAATGAGTTCATTAAAATATCATGTCCCAGAATTTTTTCAGCTTCAATTTCTTCATCAATGGAAAGAAACTTTTCGAGTTGAGTAGTAGCAGATTGAGGTAAGCAGTCAGGCTCCTCCAATTCTTGTATTTCCTTAGAAAAGTCGGTGATAACTAAGGGGGAATATTCTTTAAACTTTTCCACATTATAAATATTAGAAAATTAATTGGATAAATTAGTCAGTTCTCATTCATCACTTCAAAAAATTCTGGTTCATGTCCTCCCATTAGCTTGATGTGGATTCTTTGAATGCATGGCCCCCATTATTTGACTTTGAAAATAACATCACCTATCTAACAATAATAGAAAATCCATCTTCTATAGACATTTATGAGATATTAATTGGCTCTAAAACTTGTGGGTAATTATTTTATGATTTAAAGAAATAATCATTTGAAAACCACATGGGAAAATATTTTTTAACTTTTTTTTGAAAATTTATGAATATTTATAATTAGATTGTGGCACTGCATCCCCCAATATAGTGACATATTTTGAAACATTAATATCTTGGGGTGTGGAAAAAATAATTATTTACTAATTTAAAATATAGTATAGTGGCTATCCTAGGTTGTCTACAGAGAGGAGCACTCAACAATCAAGTTTGTCACTTTAAAATTAGATAATTAAGTGGTGGTTGTTTTTTGAAATGATTGATTTTTAAAATAAACTAAGGGAATAAATTACGTAAAAGTTTGAAATAAAATTGAAAAATCATGTGATTAAAAATAGTTATATGAATTGGGTGATTAGGTAGAGGTTGGTTTTCCAATTGAAATGTTATCATAGTTGTGATTAATTTAAACCTCTTCTACTAAGCTAATTAAAGTGAGATTCCATACTCACTTCATCTCACTTATTTGGTAAATGTTTTCTGTGAGAGTAAACCTTAAAAAGATAATATTTTGTTCTACTCTAATTCCTTTTGTGAAATATTTTCATAAAATACACTCAATTGATTTTGGAAATTCCCGATCAGGTCTTGTTTATCCCAAACAATCTTGAATATGTACTACAAATCTCACAGGTACTGACAATCACAAAGTACTTCACCACTATGTTTTGATTTATTCCATCATATACAGACCATAACCTAGTAAGGGAGATAATTTTAATTAAACAAATAAATAATAATAACAAAATATAAACTCAAATACAATCACACATGATAATATAAACTATTATTAAAAATTGAAACCAACTTCGCATAATAGAGAAAACATTTTATAACACTAAGCTCATGAATGAAAACATTAAAAAATGGAAAACATAACCTTACCCAATAACTCATAATATTTACCTCAACATGTTTAGGTTAATTTAGATGAATGGGGAAGAATAATACATTACAAAACTAAAAGAAAGAAAAGAGGTAAAAATAAGAACAGAAACAAATATCCTTCAAAATCTGTCAGCCAGAATTTTAGCTTAGGTTATCCCACAATAGAGTCTAATTAGGTAGAGGTACCTTATTATAAGATATGAGTAATGGGGTTGGACATCTACTCTGGAAATTTCAGAGAATTTGGATCTATCTTGAATTAGTTATGGCCGAATTACTAGACCTGACTTTTCTGGCTGCCAAACACTATTCCACCAACCCAACCTTGATCGATTCAATTGCAGCCTTAATGAAAAATTCTCACAATAAACATTAATGTGGAACTGAATTGTCGAGTTTTATTTCTAAAAGATCTGGAAGTATCCCATTTGGAGGTTTTTATAATGATATATTCTTCATTTAATGAGGCATGGTTCATTCTGCCGACCAGATTATGTGTTCACGTTGAAAGCTTTTTTTCGCTTGTGGGATTTGAATTAGCTATTAGTACATAATAATATTTTGTAGACCATGAACCATGTCATCCTAAAAAAATAATCACTTAAATTGGATACATATTTTAAAAGTTACTCATGAAATATAGAGGTGAAAGAAAAATGTTAAATGTCCATAATTAACCAATTTTGACGCTTAAGCTCAAAAGTCACCAAAAATCAAAAAATGATACATATAAGATTAAATTGATTAATGGGAATGGTGTAAATAATTTTAAAAAATATGAATAATTATGAAAATATTAACTCTATCAATTTTCAAGGATAATTTAGGTTTTGGATTGGTTTTGAGGTCACATAAATCTTCTTTTAATATCTATAAACTAATAAATATCATGAGAATCAATTCTATAGATTATTTTGGTATAAATTCAATTTTATGCTTAAAAGAAATTTTTCTAAGAAATACTTTTCATTTTTATTGAATAATTATATTAAAATTAATTTTTATGACCTATATGAATTTGATATTTTTAAATTTATTTCGTGTTTTGGATCATAATATTCAAATTATTTAATAAGACCCATTTCATTTTTATATATAATGAATAATTACCTTAGTAAAAATGTTTCCACCACAGTAATGGTTAAAATGTTTAAAAGTGGGGTTAACCTTAGAGATAATACCTATATTATCAATAAAAATTAAAAATAATTATCATTTTATTTTATTTATACTCTCATTCACCTTATATTCCAAATTGGTCATATTTGCTGCTTCTTTCCCATGAAAATGACTTTATATTATTTTAATGTTATAAGTATATACAAGAGTGTCACTCCTCTCACTTATAAAAGGATCCTTCCACCACCTCTTCAAATATATGCTAAAATTATAATTCTACAATATAATATAACTAATTTCCTCACTGAAACTCCCATCCAACATTATTGAGCTTTTGGTTCCAAAAATCCCATCATAATCAAGGAGGCTTCCAAGATAATATTAAATTATTCTACATAAGTATTTTCTCATCTCTTATCATTCGTCCATTTATTCTTCTTATATATATTATTAAATTTTATTTATCACTATGTTATAATGTTTTTGAAATCATTAATATTCTATAGAAGTAATATTTCCAAAATTAAATAGCTTGTTCATATTTTTTCATTTATCATAACATTCTCCCATTTGGGTCCCTTTTACCACCTATATGGAAAATTTTATAATGATTATATCATGAATTATTAAGAAATATTAAATATTTGTAATAATATATAATAATTATGAAATTTTGAAGATCTCTTAATTTTGGAAAGATAATACTTGTTAGGGCTCACTAAGGTCTTAAAGTGAGATATACCTTAGAGTTGAATCAGGGTATTCTTGTCTAAACCAATTTAAACATAACCTTAAATAGATTTATACCATATTAAGATAATAAAATATTAAACATAAAGGGTTAATAATTTTTATCTTTTTATTTACTTGATTCAATTACTTCTTCACTTGACCTTCCCATATTTACAAATATTAATTTAGGTTACTTAAGTCTCTTTTGGTGATCATGCGGGATATAAATAGGATACACATAATTTATTTTTTCACAATCAACGGGATACTCCATGAAGAATGAATCGACATTATTACATGCTCCAAATTACACATTACTCACTGAATAATGGTGGGGTTCGGGCTAGTCACTCATTTCTTAGGCTCACTTTCTTACAATGTTTTTGGGTTGACTCACTATCTCCCAAGCCTCACGGCCAGCTCACTACCAATTCTTCCTCCTACTTTTATAACCAATAAAGGAAGGATATACACATATTTTATGGACATGTGGGTACCATATCAAGTAACACTGACATAGGAATAATACTAAATAATATATATATATATATGATATGTTGAAGTCCACTTGGGATTCTCCTTTATAATATGTGAACGACTCCTCGTGAAACACTCCTCCTTCATTGTTGAACAACAACCTCATATTTTTTCTTTAGTATTTTCTTAAATATATTCCAAATATTCAATAATTACAACCCCATGCTTGGAAAAAATCTATTCCTCCTCTAAGAATTATATATGTCACTTGGTATATACTTCATCTTCTCTTAAAGTCGATCTCCCCTACTAAAAATAGGGAGGATATGCACCCGTCAATCGAACACCAGGAAAAATCATTATGGGATTTAAAAACTTCCAACATCTATTACAAAATATCCCTTTGAATTCTATTATAAATTCAACCATAAATACTTGGTGTGAACATAGAAAATATCCCCTTGTAATATAAATTTATCCAAATTAATTCATCAATATAAATATTGCAAACTTCTTCGATTCATGCTAGCACCACGGTCAGAAATAGAGATCCATGATATTGAAGTTGGGTTCATGCTATGCCAGAGTTAATTCCTCCTAATTTGTCAGAAATATTCTTGAAACACCTTTAACCATGGAGAATTGTAAAATAATAATCTTTTTCTCCTCCAAAAAATTTAAATCCATAGGCATAATCACCCACTACAAGACATTTTGGATAGAGAATTCACCTATCTACAACACAAACTTCCACCATGGGCATGGTCTATCCCATGTGAATCTCTTTTGAATTGATTTTTTTCAATATAGACCAGCTTCATCACCATGAATTTTATACTATAGAATAACACATGAATTTTGTTCATTTTACTCCAAAAACTGAAAAAAAGACATGGCATGCACTATAGGAAGCTCAACCATTTTAGCCTACAGTTTCACCTATCCACCACAATTACTATAATTTTAGGTGTGGTCCAACTAACTTTACTATTTCATTCAATTACACAAAAAATACACCATGAGTAACAATAGGTAATGGTCCTTATTCTAGTTGTACATTTTTTTATCCAACACTCTAAAACATCTTACACTCTTAATGAGGCCATATTTGGCCTCTTATCAATCCTCACCATGCCCTTGACCATGTGTTTGGTCATGCCCATTTTTTCCATATTCATATCAAAACACCCTCCAACATGGTTGTGGCCTCCTTGGATTGTCTATGTAGCCCATGGATGCAAAAAAACTCTATGAACATCACTTCTAGTATGCCTTCGTACACCTTCTACTTGACCAATCAACATTTTTTTTGACACTTACATCATTAATTTTATAAATATTGATGTCAAAAACATACCTTTTCCATATTCCTTGGGGGGGGATCTTCTAAACATCAATTAAAAACTTTTTACATATTCAATATTTTTTTTATTAATGTTATTATCAACAAATAATACATACTTCATTGAAATTCCAACACACATATTATCCATCAACCCTAACTATCCTTATTGTTAAGAAATCCAACATCAGTCCATTGGTATTGATTACAATTTACCCCTTTGGATTTTGTTGACAATTACCCCTCCTTAATGATATATTCATTAAGATTCCTTCTACACTTTATTTTTAATGAAACACAAATTATATTTTGAATGAAAAATGTATTTACAAACCATCTCCAAATATAAAGATAAATTAATATTTCATGTCCACCTCATCAGAGGGAATATAATAATTTTATTTCTCCACCTGTTTCATTTTTATTTTTCTACCCCTTAATGTAAGATAATAAAATCTAATAAATATTAGGCCCCCCTTAGTCTTATACTTCTAAGAGGTCTTCCTCATGGGTTTAAACTCTCTCTATGAGGATAGGGAGGATTTACTCATTTCATTTCATCTCCCCCTTTTCAAACCTTTTTTTTTCAAACACCATCCCTTATACATTTTTTTATAGATACTCATTGAGTTAATTTACCACTAGGAACTTAAGATTTCAAAAAAAATCCTCTAATAATACTAATTGGGAGATTGGAGTAGGAAACAATAGTGTTTGGAAACAACCACAAGTTTTTCCATGTCACTCATGGATTTTATTTAAATATCAGGTTAGTTTGGGCCTTTTACATCATTTAAAATACAACCTATGATCCTAGTCACCTCACACCAAACCACTAGTACAAAACATTAAAGTACATGGTTGTGAGAAACATACCACATGATGAAGTGATTGATACCACTTGTTAAAAAATTGACACAACTTGTTGCAAGATATGTTCATTTTAAAAAAATGATACCACCTAAACTCTATTCCTTTCAATTATTCATAGTCTTAAAAAAAATAAGGATTAATATCCTTTTATGTTCAGTAAAACTCCACCTGAGCATCTATCTCTTGACACCACTTTTTGATTACACTTGTTGGTGTAAAAATTGAGGGAACCACTTTTTTGGGAGTCAATACATTTTAGTAGTTTTTTACATCACATATAACAAGAAAATTGATACCAAATATAAGAAAACCAATATATGAATACGAAATTTCAATCCTTATTCTCTTCCCAATAAAATTATTCTTGATGCCTAAAATAACTTGGTTTGTGGATTTATAAAATACTACGATTATCTCTAAACAGAATTTATTTTCTAGAACAATCACCCCATTGACCATTTCTCCCCCTTAATATTGCATCTCCTCAAAATTAGTTAGAAAAGGTAATGTATATGGGGAAGGGGTACCTCTATCCTCCACTAGTTGAGGGTGATGGCGAGTCACTATGGACCAACATTATTCCTTTATATTTCATGCTAGATTCCATCTTAAAATTGAATCTCAGTTTGATGGATTGTAACCAGCTTTAATATTCTTTGAATTTTTTCTATTTTACATAGACAGAATTATGACATTTTATTTCTTGACCAGGTTCACCACTAATGGTTTCATCTCTCATGATAGGTAATTTTTTTATTTTATAAAACATTATGCTACCTTGAAAATCCCTTATAGTATTATTAGGTTTCCCAGTTCTTATCTTCATTTATAATGTCTCTATTTTATGGTTCTTCTTGATTTTATTATCAAGTGAACTCTTCAATTGATTACTAGTCCTTTTCTTATCTCTCTAGGGTGTCTAATTTTTAGAGATATTTTTTGAGATTCTTTCTACCCCAATTTCAAGAATGAATTCTTTTTCATATTGTCATTGAAATATTTTCTCAAGGAAATATTTCCCCCTTGCATGCATCCTAAAATCTTCTTATACTCCCTGATGAATATCCTTTGAATCACCCTCTTGAGAAATGGTTGGAATAATAAAAATTATTAGGATAATATCCATACCATATTTATTGATAATGGTGACTCAATCCTTAAGGTTTTACATTATCTTAAAAATGTTTTAAATATCCCTATAACTCAACCCAAAAATTAAAATGTGTTTATTCATGCCACAAAAGTAACACATGTTACCATTTCTTCCTTGAGACTTCATCTATTTGTTTATACCTCTTGTAAGGGAATTTTTAATTCCATTTCTAATCCATTCATAACTTTAATATTTATTGATAATAATAAGTTATCTCTTCTCCTCATTCATTTAAATTTTTTATTTATATCTAAAACCAAATTTACCAATGGATTATTTTATTTGTGACATGAGAATATTTTCATGTTTCTACTCCGAGATAGATACTTTTTATTTATTTGATCATTAATTATAGAAGTGAAATCGAATAATAAATGTAAAGTACCCTTAAGTTTAGGATTACCCTTGGAATCTAAGTGATTCTCAGTTGAGTCTAATTATTCTTCTGATTGTTGGATATTATTACTCTCCTTGATTCAATTTAAGCGTTAAATTAATCCTTGAGAGTCTTCCCATTAGAAATATCTTCTTCCAATTTGTGTGAGATTTTTTATAGAATATCAATTTTATATTTAATTTTAAAATTATTTTGAGAAATAGACTATTTGTGGCTTACCTTTTCCTATTACAAAATTTTATTCTCCTCAACCACTTCATCCATATTACTAACAAACTCATCATTATTTTTCTTTAGGTTATGTACCTCTCTTGAGTTTAGATGCCTTTTTAACGTTATTTGAGTTGTTCCACCTTTGTGGATATCATCTTCAACTCTTTTTCTTGAGAATCTTTATTTTCCCTGAGGTTAGTTCAACTTAAATAATCCTTTATTATGATTCTAATCTTTTATAGTCAAATTTACCACACTATAATATTTATGTTTAGAGACTTTTTTACCATCTTAAATCTCAAGCTATCTTCCTTTAATTGTTGGCCCACTTATTCTAATATTTGAGAATATTACCTTCTTGGAATCCTTGGTATCTCCGCATCATCAATAGTTCTAATATCACTTGGTATACAAGGATCATAATTTATTCCTATAGATTCATTAAACAAGAAAATAAACTCATTATCTTTCATATTCATACCATCCATTTTTGGGCAGCAAGTATCATTCCAAATGATCTCATTTTTTTCATAGATAGTTCCACAATGTGGTATTCTACATGATTTCCACTTGTTAGTTGAATTAATACCCTTATCCATGATAATAAATAAAATAAGAGTAGGCTCAAACTTCTAATTCAATTAACAAAGAAATAAATTCCATGAAAACAAAAGGAACCACACCTTTTATACAGCTTTTTAGGTATCACTAGGGGACTAATTTGAGATAAACCCTGAGAGGGGGCTGAATCAAGTTATGTTTATCTAAATCATTTTAAACACATTAACTTAAATAAATTACTAACCTATTAGGATATTGACTTTTTAACCTTGAGGGTGACATATTTTTCTATTCTGATTTACTTGATTCAGTTACTTCTTTATTTGACCTTCCCTTACTACCATATATTCATTTAGGCTACCTAACTATAGTTTTATGTGCATATATGATATAAATAAGACACAAAGAATCTAATTGGTTCACCCTCACTAGGATACTCTATTGATATTGAATTGGTATTATGAAATTCACAAAAATCCACTATCTTCACTTAATAATGGTGGTGTTTAGACTTGGTCACCCCTTTTCTAGGATCACTGACTTACAATGTTTTGGGGCCAACTCACTATCACCCAAGGATCACTACCGAATCAATTCCAATTCTTCCCCCTTAATTTATCACTACTCCCAGAATAATCTATTCATATTTTATGGGAATTTATATCCCTTCTATAAAAACACTATCATTGGATTAATCCTCAACAGTAGAAAAATCTCTCCTAAATCCCACTTGGTCTAAAACATCACAATGTTTGAAAAAATCCTTATATAAAACTTACCATTTACTTTTGGACAACAAATAGCTTCGTCTTCCTAGGAATAATCTTCAATGGATGTCAAATATTTAAGATTCCATCCCCTCACATAGAACAAATCACTTCCTCTTATTAAAATCATATATTCCTCCATTCATAGTGTTTATATTATCTTCTAGTCGATCTCCCCTTCCAAAAATAGGGAGGTTATGCACCCATCACCAAACAACCAGTAGGTTAATTATGGTATTTTAAAACAACCCAATAACACTCCAAAATCTCCTCCAATAATTCCATCATAACCATATCCATAAATAATTCAAGAAAACCTAGAAAAATGCCTCTTATAGAAAGAATTTATTTGAAATAAATTCACCAATGGAAATGCTAAAAACTCCTTAAATTTAGGTTGGTATCATGGTAAAAAACTGATATCTGTGGTATATGAATAATTGAAGATGGTTTCATGCATCACCATAGTGAATTACTCATAAGTTTCTATTTCTAATCATTACACTCCTCACACCATGGCCTAGTGAAAAACATTAATATTTTTCCCTCTAAAACTGTGAAATCCAGGAGTGCAGTTACCTGCAACAAGCTGTTTTGGCTAGAAATTTTACGTTTCCACCATACCCACTTCCACTACGAGTGTGGTCCAACCCGTGTTAGCCTCTGTTTAACTACATGTAATAAATATAGAATAATTGAATTGCCACAAATTTTCTACTATGGCATAACATGAAGATTTTGGTTGTTTTACTCTAAAAAACCAAACAACACAACATGCACTCTGGGAAGAATGACCCTTTTGACCTACACCTTCGCCTATCCACTATGGATTGTCTCACTATGGGTGTGGTCAAACTATCTTTCCTATTTTATTTAGGTAGACTAAAAATCCACCATGAATACCAACAGGATGTAGTCCCTATTTAAATTACTCGTTTTAGGATTTAATAGTCTGATGCACCTTACACTATCGGTGTGGCCACGTCTAGAATCTTCTCAATCCTCACAATTCCTTCAACCATGGTAGTGGTCCTGAACCTTTTTACCATCTTCATATCAAAAACACCCTATAACATGGGTGTGTCCTCATTGTCTTGGACATGATTCAATTGGGTGTAACACGCTCTATGAACATCACTTATGGTATTCCTCCAGACATCTTTCAATTGTCCAATAAAGACATTTTTGACACTTACAACATGCATAACTATAAATATTAATTTCAAAAACATATCATGGGCATCTTCTTTAAGAATAAACAATCTCTCAAACACCACTTCAATACTTTTGAAATCTTCAACTTGTGTTATTTATAATGATATTATCAACAAATACAAATTAATTTATTAAGATTCCAACATGCATCTTGGACATCAACCTTGACTATATTTATTTTCAAATAATCCAACATAAATCCTTTGGGGTTTCTAACAATACTATAATAAAATCATTCTGTAATCATACTTATTCAATTAATTATAACATTTTTTATATTTTGGTCAGATTAAATGCAAACATGAATTCTATGAATCTTTATCATTGATGGTTCGGAAATTATTTTAGGTTAATAAATGATATTAATATACAAATAATATTTTTTTATTTGGAATGACAATATTAATATTTAACTCAATATTACTAAAAAAATTTATAAAGGTTATATAAACAAACTCATTTTAAATTTTTTCTTTATGAATCATATCTCAAAGTTCCATAGAATGAAAATATATAATTCCAAATTATCATGGAACTTGTATTTCTAGTACCTTTAAATTTTTTGAGAGGGATATCTTATAAAAAAGGAGTGACAACCGGAGTCGTTATCCCAAAAAAAGAACAATCAAAACCACTAAATAATAAAAATTATATTAAATAAAAAGAAGTAAATTTTTTGTAATGAATGAAAATAAAATACTATAAATAAATAAATAAATATGAATTATGTTTTGGAATATATGTTTAATGATTCTATGGTTATTATACATGAATCTATGGTAAGGGTTTATCATATCAAAATTCCTTCTTTAAGATATGTTTCGTATTATAAACCTATTTTTATTGTATATGGAATATATACCACCTATTTGGAATAATTTATCATTACTATATTTGTATTCATGGTATTTAAAATTTCATTTCATGTTTTATACTTCAAATAATTATGATTTAAATGTTTCCAAAGTTGTAAGGGTTTATTTTATAATCACCTTTTCACTCTATAATATTTATGATTAAATTTCCATTTTTTGGAATTATATGAATATTTTATATTAAACTTCATATATTTTATTATACTATTGTTATTTATAGGTTTTTCAAGTATTCTTTTCATTTTCTTTCATTTTGGTACTCAAAATACTGAAATAACTTTTTTAATAAAAAAAACTTTATTTCTTCTTTTAGGTGAGGAATATTTTTCATCCATTATTTCAATAATTTTCTTATCTATTTTTTAATAAAATTTTAATGTAATTTTGAATTATCTTTTACTTTCTCTAAAATTTTTTAAAACTAATCTTACTAATATTTTCTATATAGATCACATTTTTATTTTTAAAAAAGTAAGATAAGAATGTTTTTAATATTTATGGATTGACTGCCCTTTTCTACCATCATGACTATTATATGTTATGAAGCTTAATTTAAAATTTTATATGTTTTTTTGAAATAAAATTTTATTCCCTTTTTTTCTAAATTATTACTTTTTAAAAAAATTAAAAAGAAAATTTATACCATTTTTCTAAACTAATTACTAATGTCTTTTAAAAGGAGTTTTCCATCTAATTCATATCCTAAATTCTTTTAAAATTAAATGGTGATGTATTTATAGAAAATATACCCCTTTATAGATATAAATAGGTGGATACATATAGCAACCTGAGCCTTTTCTTACATTACTACTATTTAATTTTAAAGATAAACAACATAACAGTATTACACATAGAGGATCCAAATGTTTAGTGTCTTGGGAAAACTAGGACCATTCATAACAAATACAACATCAAGCATAAACATTTATTTAATTTCTTCTTCTCTAGTTTCTTATTGGCACTTGTCCTCTCCTTAGTACATGTAGCCACCTGAGGATATACAACACAAGGGGTGAGATAGAAGCCCAGTAAGAGGATATATAAGAACAATATAGCATTGGGTGAGCATAATCATGACATAGGCAAAAGATCATGAACATGAGAGGAGCATAAATATAAGACTTGAAATGTGGCAATGCATAAAAATGAAATATCATGTCTTAGTGGTTAACTACCACACATACTTGTGAGCAAAGATATCATCTTCTTCACACATCATTTAACATTTACTCATGATATTCATCACTTTACCCAATGCATTGAAGCTCTGTATAATTCCGGGCTCACCCGTCACATTCAAACATTCATATTGCACTATATAATTCCGGGTGCACCCGTCACATCACAACTTTATCATTATCATTCTTGACACATAGAAGATATTTCAAAAGTGAAAATAACTAACCCATGGTAAGTAATGGGTTTAATCTCATAAGAATACATTCATATGCTTTGGGTTCCCAAAATAAAGAGGGAACAACATACTTGATACAAGAACCATCAACCATGAATGTGAGGTAAAAGTTGAGTTCTTAAACAAAGAGTTCTTTTAGAAAACATTTGGATTGATAAAAACTTAATTAGAAAACATATATATCCTAGAAAAGGAAAAAAATGATGAACAAATTATCTTTAAGTATTGACCATATCAAAAATGGAGTGAAAGAGGTAGAACCCGAAGGATGAAAGTTGGGTTTGAGAATTTCCCCTTACCTTGTATCCAAATGATTCCTTCTTTTTAATGTCCTATATAATGACATTATATTAATTAATTAGAAATTCCAGAACTTTTTATACATTAATAAGTTTAATTCTGGTTTCATTATGTCATTTTATGTTCCTTTGGATGACTTATAGAGTTTAAAAACATTGTTCGAGGATGTTTGTTTTTATGGTTTTTCTTGGGTGGTTCACTTGTATTCATAAATTGATGTTCAGGTAGAACATGGATAAACATCCAGAAATGATATTACATGTCATTAATGATATTACAGGTGGTTAAATTATCTTATAATGAATTATATTATATCCATGTGGATGAATCATTAGATAATAATTAAATGAATATTTTTTGGGTTAATTTGGGCGGTTTTTCGATCACAATGAAGTTGTAATAATTTATCACTTAGTAATTGTTCATAATTCAGTTAAAGAACTTCAAACAGGAAATAATACATATAAAAGATTCTGTTTCAACCATAAAAATGGTTTCATGACTAGATATTAAGGTAGAAATGGAAGAAGAAAGCATGTCGTTCTTGAAGGTGATAAATTAACACCTCACAAACAACCTTCTCTTTAATACAATAAAAGGAAGAGGGAAAGAGGGTTGGATGATATAATATCCCATTAGAATCATCAAATTATAGTATATATATAATAATAGTGTTAAAATACTATTTGGATGAAGATAGGTCGGGAGAGATCAAGAAATGAACTTGAACTTGAAAGGAAATTAAAGGAGAAGAGGGAGAGAAATTACCTCTTGAATCCTTCTCTTGAGAACCTCCTTAAGGGCCTATGCTTGGTCTTTTTATGGGACCAGAAGATCTTGGACGTGTGGGAGGGGTTAGGGAAGATGTTTTTGGCAGAGTTTAGATAAGGCTTGGAGCTTGAGAGGTGTGAGAAAATGAGGGTGTGAAGGGTGGCTTTTATAGTGGAGGGGAGAGGGGTTTCATTAATATAAAATTCATTAGTTTATTATTTCTTCAAAAGAAAAGTAATAGTGAGTATTCCATTACCAAAAATAGTAATTGTATCATGTTATCCCAAACCAAGAGGTCTTACATAATCAGAGCATCATCGATGACTCAATTAATACATTATTTAGTATTTATTGTGAATTATCAGATTCTACTATTCATCAAAAATTCAAGTATCTCAGAAAAATCCCAAAAATTTACCCCAACCATTTTTCAAAGTTTAGAATAATAAAATGAATTCCATTTTTCAAAAATAATTTTTTAAATATTATTAATTTAATATTTAATTAAAATCATAATTTACTTTAAAAACAGTTTTGAAGATTAAAACTGATTTTATAGTGCTTTCAAAAATTACGTAGTGTCTTATAAAATTTTCTAAAAACTATAATACATTGATTCAATAATTTATGAATACATTTTAGGGAAATAAATTTTCTTTTAAATTAATTAATTATTTATAATTAATTATTTAGGACTTACAAAATACTAAAATGTTTACTAAGGTCAAATTGTCACTTTCTAAGATGTCTAAATTAAATTTAATTATTCATAGGTAAGGTTACTATTATGTTGAATGATTTACTATTCATAAGGGTCATATTACTATTCATAAGGGTATGTTACTATTCCTAAGGGTATGTTACTATTCACCGAAAATTATTTCTATTTCATTAGACTCCAAAAATCATCTTGAGCATAACCGTGTATGTTGGATTTTTAAAATTCAAAACACAGAAGTGAAAAACTTGTGTTTAAAGGTAATTATCACTTAATAGTTCATTATTTTTTGTTTTTCATGTTATGATATGACATAAATATAAGAAGGGAATTTCCATTGAAAAACATTGGGTCGTTACATTCTTCCCCCTTTAAGAAATTTCGCCCCTGAAATTTCACTTTACACAAACAGGTGAAGGTGTTTCTCCTTCACTGCCTCTTCTGGTTCCCAAGTTGCTTCCTCAAAATTATGGTTTCTCCACAACACTTTGAAAAGATGGGTTGTCTTGTTGCGTAGAACCATATCTCTCTGATCCATAGTCTTTACTGGATGCTCCGCATAAGAGAGATCATCTTCCAGCTACACCACCTCTGAGTTTAGT
Source organism: Viscum album (assembly GCA_963277665.1). Lineage (NCBI taxonomy): Eukaryota > Viridiplantae > Streptophyta > Magnoliopsida > Santalales > Viscaceae > Viscum > Viscum album. The sequence continues at coordinate 592,978,144 of OY728134.1, read as the reverse complement.
ACATGTGAGGAGTCTGGTATGTACTTCCTTAGTAGTGATACATGAAACACATCATGAACTTGAGCCATATTCTATGTAAGTGAAATATTATAGGCCACGACTCCTTTTTGGTCAAGGATTTAAAAGGGGTCAACATACCATGGGCTTAGCTTCCCTTTCTTCCTGAATCGCATGACTCTCTTCCATAGAGATATTCGAAGGAAGACTTTATCTCTAACATCGAACTCCAAGTCCCTTCGATGGTTGTCATCATAGCTCTTTTGCTGACTTTGAGCAGCTTTGATGTGTTTCTGGATGACTTGAACCTTCTCTGTCATTTCTTGAACAAGATCGGGTCCAAGTAGCTTTCTTTCTCCAACTTCATCCCAACAGGTTGGAGTTCTACATCGCTTTCCATACAGAGCTTCATATGGAGCCATCTGGATACTCGAGTGGAAGCTATTGTTGTATGAGAACTCAACCAATGAGAGATGCTGATCCCAAACACCTTTGAATTCAAGAGAGGAGGCTCTTAGCATATCTTCAAGCGTCTGAATAGTCCTCTCAGACTGGCCATCAGTTTGGGGGTGATATGCCTTGCTAAAATTTAATTCAGTACTCAAATCATATTGAAGGATCCTCTAGAACTTATCTGTGAACCTTGGATCATGGTCAGAGAAAATTGAGAGTGGAACACCGTGTAGTCTCACCACATTCTCCACATATATCTTTGCAAGTTGTTCAAGCAAGAGATCTTCCTGAATAGCGATAAAATGAGAATTCTTGGTGAGTCGGTCAACCACAACCCATATCGCATTATTTCCCATTAACATCATCGGGAGACCCGTGAAAAAGTCCATAGTAACATTTTCCCATTTCCACATAGGAATAGGAAATGGTTGCATCATACCTTTGGACTTTTGTCTCTCAGATTTAACTTGCTGACATACCAAGCACCTTGATATATATTCCACAATCTCCTTCTTCATGTTGTCCCACCAGAAGTGCTTTCAGAGATCACGGTACATCTTGGTACTCCCCAGTTGGATAGAGAAAAATGAGCTATGTGCATTATCTAATAGTTATTTCTTTATCTTGGTTGATGAAGGCACACAAAGTCGTGTTCCAAACCAAATCACACCATCATCGTCGATATGGAACTGTTGCATCTTCCCTTCCTTTACTGCATTCACCCTCTTTTGTATCTCCACATCATCCCTTTGTGCTTCCTTAATATTCTCTTGGATGGATGGTTGCACAATCATTTGGGCAAGGTAGAATGTGTCCCATGACCTTATGATTTCCAAATCCATTCTTTGCATATCCATGAAGATAAGGTCTTTCTCAATCCGCAACATGGATAGAGTAGCATGTTCTTTTCTTCTTAGAGCATCAACTACCTTGTTCATCTTTCCAGGATGATAGTGAATAGAGAAATCATAATCCTTGATTATCTCTAACCATATCTTTTGACGAATGTTGAGCTCCTTTTGTGTGAATATATAATTTAGGCTCTTGTGGTCAGTGTATATGTCACACTTCTCTCCATAAAGGTAGTGCCGCCATATTTTCAAGGAAAAATCACGGCTGCCAGCTCTAGATCATGCGTCGGGTAGTTCTGCTCATGGATATTCAACTATCATGAGGCGTAGGCTATCACATGGTCATTTTTCATGAGTACACAACCCAAGCCTTTCTTTGAAGCATCTGTGTATATCAAAAAACTTTTTCCACTTTTAGGTAGTGTGAGTACAGGTGCGATGATCAGCCTTCTCTTTAGCTCCTTGAAGCTTGCCTCACATTCTTCTGTCCAGACATATTTACCCCTTTCCTTGTTAACTTAGTTAACCGGATTGAAAATCGTGAGAAGTTTCTTACAAAATATCGGTAGTACCCAGCTAATCCAAGAAAACTATGGATTTATGTGACACTAGAGGGCCTGGACCATTCCTAGATCACCTTTGTTTTTGAAGGATCCACAGAAATTCCCTCACTTGTGATTACATGTCCCAAGAATGTGACTTGATTCATCCAAAAGTCACACTTGCTGAACTTGGCGTGCAACTTCTCCTTTCTCAATGTCGCCAACACAAGTCTTAGATGTTTTTCATGTTCGTCCTTTCTATTGGATTAGATTATAATATTATCGGTAAACACTACCAATTTTTTTTGAGATAATGACTAAAGACTCTATTCATCATATCCATGAAGATTGTAGGGGAATTAGTAAGTCCGAAGGGCATCACCAAAAACTCATAGTTCCCATACCTTGTTCGGAAGGCAGTCTTCTGAATATCTTCCTTCTTCACATTTACCTAATGATATCCAGAACGAAGATCCACCTTTGAGAAGTATTGAGCTCCTCTTAACCAGTCAAACAAGTCATCAATACTTGGGAGAGGATACTTGTTCTTTATGGTGATCTTGTTGAGTTCCCGATAATCGATACACAGCCGCATTGTTCCATCCTTCTTCTTTACAAAGAGCACTAGCGCACCCGAAGGTGATGCAGTAGGGCGTATGAACCCTTTGTCCAGATGCTCTTGTAGATGCTTCTTTAACACCTCCAGTTTGATAGGAGACATCCTATAGGGACACTTGGAGATTGGAGTAGCTCCAGGTATGAGTTCAATTGAGAACTCTATCTCATGGTCTGGGGGAGTTATGGGTAACTCTTTGGGAAATACATCGTCATATTCCCTCACGATGGGAATTTCCTCAAGGTTAGAACTTTCCTTCGACTCAACCATTTGGGTGAGGTATTCTTCTTCATATGGAATCAAAACCCACACCATTGAAGGATTTTTCAAAGGAGATTCATGATCTTCCTTGCATTTGTAGAGAAGCATGGGATGGTTTAGAATAGGAAAAGATATTTCATTTTCCCAACAGTTGATATGTGCTCTATATAACGAGAGATAATACATTACCATTATAGCATCGAATTCCACCAAGGTAAGTATTACGAGATTTTCCAGAAGAATCTTTCCACATACGCCAGTAGGAGAAGAGTCAAACACTTGGTTTGAAATGATTTCACCACTCGGTGTTTTTACAAATATCCCTACTTCAAGGTTTCGGGGATTAAATTCTATAGTTCTAGAAAACTTGAAAAATATAAAGGAATGCATAGAACCAGAATCAAATAAGACTTTTTTCATTCTTGAGTGAATAGGAAGTGTACCTTGTTCGACTTCATTATCATGCTCCACCTCTGCAGTAGTGATGGCATAAGCCTTCCCTTGTTCCTTTGGATTTGGTGACTGTAAACGCTGATTACCCTCAAGAGATTGACGTTTAGTGCACTAGTTTGTATAATTCCCTATCTCCCTACAGTTGTAGCATTGAACCATGAGTGGTTCTCTCCATTCATCGGCTAAATTCTCCTTCCTTTTCGTGTCTTTTTGACACTATTGAGCATGGTGTCCTTATTTCCCACATTTGAAGCATTTCCCCATCCCTTTGTGGTAGTTCCCATGGTGAAACTGCCCAAATTTTTGGCATGTGGGTCATTGATTTTTCTTCCCACCTTTGTCATTAGATCCACCAACTTGAAAATCCATATTTCTTTTCTTATCACCATAACCATGGGACCATTCTCCAAACTCTATCTCCACTTTGAGAGCACACCAAACAACTTCTTCATAACTCCCAAAGTCTCGAATTACAAGAGCATTTTGAAGGTGTTGTTTTAATCCACTAAAGAACCTATCATTCTTTCTATCATTATTGATAAAAAACCCAAATCATACCTTGAAAGCCTTGTGAAATTTACTTCATAGTTTGTGACATATTCTCCTTCTTTTTTATTGAGCTCTATGAATTCTCTCTCCATCTTCGTGTGAAGAGTTCATGGGAAATACTTGTTAAGAAACAATATCTTAATGTCTTCCCATTACATCTCTTCAATTTCTGCCCTTGGCTTGGTGTTCTTAATCAAATCCCACCATTGATAGGCTTCTCCATATAGACAATAAATAGCTAGGGTCACCTTCTCTGTCTCAGAACAGTAAGAACAGAAAAGATCTTCTCCATGGAGTTGACCCATTGTTCTGCCACAATTGGATTAGAAGATCCACAAAACATTGGTGGTCATTACCGCATAAAACATTTGATATCTAGTTTCTCCCTCTTTGGTTAAGGAGGATGTGCCCCATTATTATGGTTATTGTTTATAACCTGAGATAATTGGGTAAGCATCACCATGAAGTTTTGAACTCCACCTCCCAAATCATTGGGGATGTCATTCGGGCAATCATTTCATTGGCCCTCGCACGAGTTGTTGGCCTGATTTCTCTTGGTTCCCACCATTCTCTAAAATAGAGAAGGTTAGAACAAAACATAAGTAAACAAGTCAAGAATACATAACATATTTATTTGAACAATTTATACAAAAAAGAATAACATATGGGATCACTAGGTAAATATTCTTGTGTGCATATTTGTACTTAGTCTCATGTTATAGGTTTCCTCTAGGGCTCACTAATCCTAATTCCCAAATTAACTAAACCTTTCCTCTGATACCAACTATAGTGACCCGAGTCTTTTCTTACATTACTACTACATCATTTTAAATATAAAACACATAATAGTATTACACATAGAGGATACAAAGGTTTAGTGTCTTGGGAAAACTAGGATCATACATAACAAATACAACATCAGTCATAAACATTTATTTAATTTCTTCTTCTCTAGCTTCTTATTGGAACTTGTCCTCTCCTTAGTACATGTATCCACCTAAGTATATACATCAAAAGGGGTGAGCTAGAAGCCCAGTAATAGGATAGATAAGACCAATATAGCATGGGGTGAGAATAATCATAACATAGGCAAAATGTAACACCCCAATCTTCCACGGTATGCTTTCCTTTGAATAATACAGTAGTGTGTGTTGTACGCAACTTCGAGTACTAACACACACACCACAACCAATCAAACTAGCTGTTACGAATAGTAATACCCACTTTTTGAAATTTTATAAACTTTATATTTCAAAATGGACTTCATTTTTGGATTCGGAATATCGAAATTATCCTAGGGTGAAATTTTGGTATTTTTCTGAAAACTTTCAATTTTTTGATGAATAGTGAAAAAACACTAAGTTATAGTTTAAAACTGAATTTTTATTTAAATAATTATTTATTTTATTTAAATTTAATTAATTTAAAAATAGATACATAATACCTATATAAGTTCAATTTAATTCATTGGAGTTAGTTTAAAATAAATTTAAATATATAATAATTTTATTGAACTTTTCACAATCTTTTACCCACCTCCTAGGAGAATTTGGAAATTCACAGAAAACATAATTTTACCACTTCTGTGAGTGAAATTTTGAAAATCTGAGAGACATGGTTAATATCAAGTATTAAAATTTGATTCAATGTGATGAAAATAATTTTTTGTGAATAGTAACTTTTTACTTTTATTACCACGGTTAAAAGTAAATAAGGTAATTAAGGGTACAAATGATATTAATATTACCCTAACACATATCCTAATTCTATTGGACAAGTGTATCTCGACCAAAAACAACCTTAGGAATAAAATATTATCATTTAGGTCCACTTGGGTTAGATTAGGACATTTATTATTATTTAATTCAAAGAATAGTTAAAAGAGTTAAAATCAAAGTTTATTTACTAAAACATTTTTAATATAGGGTTATACCTAAGATAAATTTGATAGTAAATATTAATTATAAATATAAAAAGATTTCCTACATAATGGTATTTTATTTATTATTTTTAGACATTAAATAATTTAATTTATTTATGACACAATGGTGATGTAGTAATTACCTAATTAATGAAATATTAAAATAATTGATATTATAAATATCAAAATAAATGTAATTTGAGACTTTTTATGAATTACACTAATTTTCTAGGTTAATATGACATATTTTGATTGATTATATAAATTTTTTTCGAATTAATAATGCTGTTATGAATTTATCAAAAACCAAATACCCAATAGTGTCAAAATTGACATAAAAGAGTTTTTAAAACAAATATTATATTATTAATTTATATTCAATTCCTAAAAATCTAATGTTCGGCCAAGAGACTTATATCAAGATAGGTTTATCATTAATGGCTCAATTGGGGGTCTCTTAGAGGTATATAGTAAGTTTATTAACTATATAATATAAAAATACAAAGTGACATGGTAAGTGTCAAACTAATTAATAAGAGTTAAAACTAAAAGATAAGTTCAATATAATGACTCAAACCAGTGTAAATTCTATTGGTTGAGTGGTTTTCGACCCATACCCACATTAACCTTTAAATAATACACTTTGGAGCCATTATAAACCGAATATGAATTTATTATAAAATAATATTTCTAGCTTTTCCAAAGGTTCCCCTCACCCCTCTTATAAAAGGGAACTCCCCCTTATCACTAATTCACACATTCAAAGCCTTTTGGCTCGGCAAACCCCTGCCCAAATACTCTCTCAAATTCACTCACTTAAACCTAGAGGCATTATTTTGATCATAAAGCCAACCTAAGGAGCTTTTTTTATCAAATCAAAAGGAAGAACCTGAAAAAGAGGTAATGTTCTCACCACCCTCTTTCAAGTTCCTTTCTTCTTCAACTTCTTATTTATTTGTTATTCCCATTCTAAAATAATAACTCCAGTATCTTATATATACTGTGATGTTATTATAAATATGGTACAACCATATTCAGTATTCTATCCATCCTTTGAATGACATGTCACCATACGCGCGTACGTACGGATTACCGTCTCCACGTCGTGGTGTAATTGTTATTCAATAAATTATTATTTGGATGGGTATAATAATGATGTTTAATTAATGTAAATAATAAATATAACATGATAATTATTCTGTATATATGATATACAATCCAATTATATATTATTTTAATATCAAAATAATAATATTGTCCCTCGTGCATACGTACGGACTACCGTCTCCACGAACACGCTGAGATTCATTCTCCATCATATCCATTGCAGTATAATTATCATTTTATGATTTAAAAATAATGTTTAAGGACTTGATATAATTCTGGATATGAATAAGATACAACATATCCATAACAAACATGGATTATGTAACAAAACATATACGAGTAAGTTAACACCCGAAACGATGATAATACTAAGATATTATTAACAACGCAATGTTAAAAGATCATATATGATATCATATTAATGTATATGATTCTTGTATAATTTAATAAAAATTATTTAACCATTATACAGGAGGTTAACCTACCCCAACCAAGGAAAAGTACAAGTTAAGGGTTTATTTCACAATATATTCATTATCCGAGGTTGTTTATACGTAATTATCTACTGGGACCTCTTTTTCATCCACATACATGTTCATTAAAAATGTATTAAAAATCATTATTAATATTTTAAATACTATGGTATAAAGTCATTTATACCCTTGTTGACTTTTTATAAGAAGTCTATTAGTGAATCTTTCTGTCATTTTCCAAACAAGGTCCTTTTTAACCTTTTCGACAGAATTAAGGTAAAAATGTTTTTTTAACTTATACGGCGGGTGCGGCTATTTTCCGCCATTATAAAATCGTCAAAGCTTCCATTAAAAGCTTATAAGAATATTTTCAAAGAAAATGTTTTATTTTATAAATATACGACTCTTAAATGATTTCAAAATAGAAAGAGATATTTCTCTAAAAAGAGTTTTGATTTCATCTATGTCAATATCCTTTGATTGATTTTAAGTTTATTCGGAGTTGATTTATTATGATACAAAACTTCCATATTGTATTGATGGTTTTGTGATATGTTTGACTGTGGATGTGTTATTTTTATACCATTCATGGTTTAAGAAGAAAGGATTGACATTTCGTGTGCTAGTTTTAATACGAATGTTTATGTTTAAACCTGTTCATATGAGGAATGCATTGGACTTAATAAGTGACGGGTGGAGCCCGCTATAGCACCTCGATTCATCGGTAGGTCTCATGAGACAAAATAGTGTCTTGGAACAAGGCATTGACAAAATCTTGTTTGTAGTCTTGGCACGAGGCCTTGGCTATGTGGTTATGATAGTCTGGCATTATGCATTCCATCATTACGAAAGTGGTTATTGATATTGCATGTGATTATTAGACTAGTAGAATATCCATGTGAATAAGTATATGGAATTATTTCATTTTATTTCTTCCATATTATGCTGAATTTCATTTTTTAAAAGGCCTTTGTTTTAGTTATACATTAGCTTAAATGTTTATGCTTATTTATGAAAGTTTCCGCTATATTGTTATCCTTACTAGGGATTTTGAGCTCACCCATTTCTATGTTTTATTTTTTCCAGGATGTGAAGAAGTATTTTATAAATGACTTGTAGGGATAGTATGGGGGGATAAGAGTGTGGACTATGGAGACTATATTGTTGTAGTTTTTCATTTTCTGATGTAATGTAAACTTTATCAATGTATCTAGTTATTCCAAGGCTACTAAACTAATCAGTCTTTTGAGACTTGATCTTTATTGTGATCATGCCAATGTTATGTAATAATGCACCGACTCTAGGTAACTTGGGTCGGGGCATTATAGTTGGTATCAGAGGAAGTTTAGTACAAACCTTGGAAGCTTGATTTAGATAAACTCTGATTAGAACACATAGATTTAAGATGGAATTTGAGGATTAGTATAGAAGAACTTCCTTGAATTTTGGTATTGTAGAGATTTTGTGAGTTTTACAAGAAATACATCCCTTTCTGGATATGAGTATGTAGAGGTGGTTCTGGAACAGATGTACTTAAGGGTAAAACCCGAAAACACCGCTTTGAGCTAGACTCGAACGAGAACTGGTGCACGATAATGGGCCTTGCTACACTCTTGGTTACGACACTCCTGGGGGATATGCTTAGGATAACTCTCATTTTCTTTACAAATCATTATGAAGGTTTTATGAGTATATACGTACTCAAAGAAAACATTTTTATGATTATGGATTATATCCATAAATAGTTCAATTTATGTTAAGTGTTTTATAAGTATGGAATTATGTGTTTTGATTCATAAACTGATCTAGTTTATTCCATTGTTTATAAATGGATCCTAGTGGAAGAAATGGAAACTGTATCAATGAACGCACTCCATGTAGGGATTTCCCTCCTACTCAAGATAATTATAGTGGATATGGTGATGAAACTGGTGCTGATCAGCTAATCACCATACTAGGACAACTCACTCAGGTTATGAATAATAACCTTACCCGTATGGAGCACCCTGATCCACAGTGTAAAGGATTAATGTTATATACCTTCATAAGGAAGAAACCACCAACATTCAATGGGAGTAAAAATCCATTAGTAGCTGAGCAATGGATAAGTTCCCTAGAGAAAATAATTCAGGCTTTGGGGAGTAGTGAAAGGGAAAACATTGTCATGGCAGTTTATCGCCTCACTAGAGATGCTGATAAATGGTGGTCATTGATTAAAAACACGAAGGAAGATGATGAAGTATCAAATATGGAATGGAGGGAGTTCAAAGATCTATTTTTATAAAAACACTTTCCTCGCAACCATCGAGCAGATATGGAAAGACAATTTCTGAGTCTGAGACAAAAGGAGGATGAGAATGTCACAATGTATGAGGCTAACTTTACAAGGTTAGAAAAGTATATTGGAGATTATATACGTAACCCAAGAAGTAATATTGATCATTTATTTTATGGGTTAAAACCGTTTCTCCATCGAGCATTAGTCTCACAATCCTTCTCATAGTATGAAGACATTGTCTCATGTGCTATCAAGATAGAAAATGAATTCTCTAAGTCTTATGACTTTAAAGAAAAGCCAGAGAAGAAGAGATCTACAGATCAATCTGGGAATGGAAATAAGGGGAAGAAGGGAAAGGTTTAATATCCATCCTCTAGTAAATGTGGGAAGAAACACCCTGGTACTTGCTTAAAAGGAATGGGAGTCTATTACAAGTGTGGTGAAAAAGGCCACCAAGCTCGTGATTGCAAGGGGAAGAAGGAAGCTATCGATGTCCAATGCTACAATTACAGGGAGATGGGACATTATTCAAATGAATGTCCTAAGCGTTAGGGGAACTTACCTCAGAAAAGGCCAAGGGATCAAGGCCAAGCTTATGTTATCACTACTGCTGAGGTAGAAGCTCCGAAAGATGTGGTGGCAGCTAATTTAATGGTTTCCTCAAGTTTAGAAAATGCATTATTTGATTATGGATCATCGCATTATTTCATATCTTCCTAGTTTTCTAAGAAGATTAGATATTTCAAATTTTATTAAACAAAGGAATTTTCTGTTAAAACTCCTAATGGAAGTATCATTGCAACAAAGTTTTGTGAATCAGTCCCCATTAGAGAACATAAATTTTTTTTATCCGCTGATCTCATCGTCATACCTATGATTGAGTTTGATATAATCCTCGGTATGAATTGGCTTTCAGACCATGATGCGAAGATTTATTGTAAGAAGAAGGAGGTTACGATTTTTGATGATGATGATAAGGAACACCTTATCTTTAGAGAAGAATCGTCACCACCTAATTCTTATCTATATCCACCCCCAGTAGCTCAAATAAATTCAATTATTGGGGAGGAAGGGAATGAAATGATTGTGGGTGAGGAAAGGAATGTTCAAATAGAGGATGTACCTATTGTGAGAGAATATGTAGATGTGTTTCCAGAAGATTTACTTGGACATCCTCCAGAACGAGAAGTTGAGTTTTCCATTGATTTAATTCCTGGATCAAGGCCTATATCAAAGACCCCTTATAGAATGTCCACTATGGAATTAGTCGAACTAAAGAAACAACTAGAGGAATTGAGTAATAAGAGATTTATTCGACCTGGTGTTTCTCCATGGGGAGCCCCTGTCCTTTTTATTAAGAAGAAAGATGGATCTATGAGGATATGTATTGACTACATGGATATCAATGCTATAACAATAAAGAAAAATTATCCCCTACCTCACAATGATGATTCATTTGACCAACTGCATGGATCTCAATACTTTTCAAAGATTGACCTTTGATCTGGATACCATCAGTTGTGTGTGAAGAAGGAAGACATTCTGAAGACTGCATTTTGAACAAGGTACGGGCATTATGAGTTTACAATAATGCCTTTTGGATTGACTAATGAACCCTCAGTATTCATGGATATAATGAATAGAGTTTTAAAATAATATCTTGATGATTTTTTGGTGGTATTTATTAATGATATCTTGGAATACTACAAATGCTACGAAAATCATGAAAATCACTTGCGCATTATCCTGGAGACTCTTAGAATACATGAATTATATGGGAAGTTTAGAAAGTGTGAATTCTGGATTCAAAAGATCTCTTTTCTTGGCCATATTGTCTCCAAGGATGGAATCTCTATTGATCCTTCAAAGACAAGAGCAATCCAAGAATGTCCAGCACCAACGAGTATAACCAAGGTACGCAGTTTTATTGGTTTAGCAGGTTATTATCGACGTTTCCTCCATATTTTTGCCCGATTGGCTAACCCATTAACAAATATCACACGTAAGGGGGTTAAATTTGTTTGGAAAAAAGAGTTTGAATAATGTTTTGAATAACTAAAGAGATTATTAGTCAATAATCTTATATTGACTATACCATCGGGGAATGATGGGCTTGTTATTTATAGTGACGCATCGAAGAAAGGACTTGGTTGTGTCCTTATGCAGAATGATAGGGTTATTGCCTATGTATCATGATAGTTGATAATTCATGAGAAAAAATATCCTACTCATGATCTCAAGTTAGAATCTGTGATCTTTTCATTGAAGATATTGAGGCACTACCTCTATGGTGAAAAATGTGAGATTTATACTGATCACAAGAGTTTTAAGTATATTTTCTCACAAAAAGAACTCAACATGAGGAAAATGAGATGGCTTGAATTACTCAAGTATTATGCTTGTACGATACACTACCACCCAGGGAAGTCAAATAAGGTGGAAGATGCTTTAAGCAGAAAAGATCATGGAGTTTCGAACATGATGAGAATTGAAAGGGATCTTATTTTCATGGATCTAGTGAAGATGGATATGGGAATTACCATGGAAGGTGAGACATCGATACTTTTTCAAATGGTTTCCAACCCATATTTACTATAAAGGACAAAGAGTTTTCATATCGGTGATGAAGAGATTCAAAAGAATATTAAAGCTATGAATGATGGAAGATTGAAAGTCTTTGTGTATGAAGATGGAATTTTGAAAATTGGGAAGAGAATTTGTGTTCCCGATATACCTGATCTGAAAAGGGAATTGTTAGATGACGCTCATAGCTCCAATTTCTCTATACACCCTAGGAGCAGCAAAATGTATAGAGATTTGAAGGAACGTTTTTGGTGGGACAACATGAAGAGGCAGATTTCTGATTTTGTGTCAAGATGTATGGTTTGTCAACAAGTGAAAGCTGGAAGGAAATATCCTGGAGGAGTCATGCAAACTCTTTCCAAACCGGAGTGGAAATGGGACAATATTACAATGGACTTTGTCATGGAGCTACCAAGGACTCCAAGAAGGAACGATTCAATATGGGTTATTGTTGATTGTCTTACCAAGTCAGCACATTTTCTTGTTATAAGTGAAGATCTACCACTGGAATGTCTAGAAAGACTATATATTAATGAAGTGGTGAGACTTTATGGAGTACCCCTGTTGATTGTTTCTGATCGTGATCCCCGTTTTACTTCAAGATTCTGGAAGAGTCTTTAGAAATCCCTAGATATTAAACTTAAATTGAGCACTGCCTACCACCCTCAAACAGATGGACAATTAGAATGGACTATTCAAACCTTATAAGGCATGTTGAGATCCTACTCACTTGACTTTCATGGTATGTGGGATCAATATTTACCTCTGGTAGAATTTTCCAATAATAATAGCTTCCATTCGAGTATTCAGATGGCACCATATGAAGCATTATATAGAAAGAGATGTTGCACACCGACCTGTTGGGATGACGTTTGTGAAAGAAAACTTATAGGTTCAGAACTGGTGGATTAAATGATGGAAAAGGTGAAGGTAATCCAAAATCACATCAAAGAAACTCAAAGTAGGCATAAGAGCTATGCCAATAACTGAAGGAAGGATTTGTAATTTTAAATAGGAGATCATGTTTTCCTGAAGGTATCTCCATCGAAGGGAATTATACATTTCGATAAGAAGGGTAAATTGAGTCCCATGTACATCGGACCTTTTGAAATTCTAGAATGAATTGGGGCTGTAGCTTACCGTTTGGAAAAGCTGCCAAGTCTCTCCAAAGTTCACAATGTGTTCCACATATCACTATTGAGGAAATACATGTCTGACCCAACGCATGTACTCACCTATGAGGAATTAGAACTGGAACCCGATATGTCTTATTGTGAAGAGACCATCACGATTGTTGATATGAGAGAACAAGTACTGAGAAACCGGACGACTCATCTGGTAAAAGTTTTTTGGAGAAACCATAGGATGGAAGAGGCAACGTAGGAACCCGAGGAACTTATGATGAAGAACCACCCATGTCTTTTCATGCGGTAGTATTACAGAAATTTTGAGGATGAAATTATTTGAAGGAGGGGAGAATGTAACACCCCAATCTTACACGGTACACTTTCCTTTGAATAATATAGTAGCATGTGTTGTACGCAACTTCGAGTTCTAACACACACACCACAACCAATCAAACTAGCCGTTATGAATATTAATATCCATTTTTTAAAATTTTATAAACTTTATCTTTCAAAATGGACTTTATTTTTGGATTCGAAATATCAAAATTAGCCTAGGGTGAAATTTTGGTATTTTTCTGAAAACTTTCAATTTTTGATGAATAGTGAAAAAACACTGAGTTATAATTTAAAACCAAATTTTCATTTAAATAATTATTTATTTTATTTAAATTAAATTAAAGTAAAAATATATACATAATACCTATATAAGTTCAATTTAATTCATTTGAGTTAGTTTAGAATAATTTTAGATATATAAAAACTTTATTGAACTTTTCACCATCTTTTACCCACCTCCTAGGAGAATTTGAAAATTCACATAAAACATAATGTTACCGCTTCTATGAATGGAATTTCAAAAATAAAAGAGACACGGTTAATATCACAGATTAAAATGTGGTTCAATGAGATGAAAATAATTTTTGGTGAATTGAAACTTTTTACTTTTATTTACAACAGTTAAAAGTAAATAGGGTAATTAAGGGTAAAAATGATATTAATATTACCCTAACATATGTCCTAATTCTATTGGACAAGTGTATCTGAACCAAAAACAACCTTAGGAATAAAATATTATCATTTAGGTCCACTTGGATTAGATTAGGACATTTATTATTATTTAATTCAAAGAAGAGTTAAAAGAGTTAAAATCAAAGTTTATTTACTAAAACATTTTTAATATAGGGTTATACATAAGATAAATTCTATTGTAAATATTAATTAAAAAGATAAAAATATTTCCTACATAATGGTATTTTATTTATAATTTTTAGACATTAAATAATTTAATTTATTTATGAAATAAGAGGGATGCAGTAATTACCTAATTAATGAAATATTAAAATAATTGATATTATAAATATCAAAATAAATGTAATTCGAGACTTTTTATGAATTCCACTACTTTTCTAGGTTAATATGACATATTAGGATTAATTATATAAATTGTTTTCGAAGTAATATTGATGTTATGAATTTATCAAAAACAAAATACCCAATAGTGTCAAAATTGACATAAAAGAGTTTTTAAAATAAATATTATATAATTAATTTATATTCAATTCCTAAAAATCTATGGTTCATCCAATATACTTATATAATGATAGGTGTATCATTAATGGACCAAACCTGTCTAAATTCAATTGGTTGAGTGTTTTTAGACCCATCCCCACCTTAAACGTCAAATAATCCACTTTAGATCCATTAGAAACCGAATATGAATTTATTATAAAATAATATTTCTAGCTTTTCCAAAGGTGCCCCTCACCCCTCTTATAAAACGATACTCCCCCTTCTCACTAATTACCACATTCAAAGCCTTTTCTCTCGGACAAAACCTGCCCAAATACTCTCTAAACTTCCCTCACTGCAACCTAGAGTCCTTAGTTTGATCAGAAAGCCAACCTAAGGAGCCCTTTTTATCAAATCAAAAGGAAGAACCCGAAGAAGAGGTAATGTTTTCACCACCCTCTTTCAAGTTCTTTTCTTCTTCAACTTCTTCTTTCTTTGTTATTCACATTCTAAAATAATTACTCCAGTATATTATATATACTATGATGTTATTATAAATATGGTAGAACCATATTCAGTATTCTATCCATCCTTTGAATGACATGTCACCATACGTGCGTGCGTACGGCTTACCGTCTCCACGTCATGGTTTAATTGTTATTCAATAAATTATTATTTGGATGGGTATAATAATGATGTGTAATTCATGTAAATAATAAATATAACATGATAATTATTCTTTATATATGATATACCATAAATTTATATATTATTTTAATATCAAAAGAATGATATTGTCGCTCGTGCGTACGTACGGACTACCGTCTCCACGAACGCGATGAGATTCATTCTCCATCGTATCCATTAAAGTATAATTATCATTTGATGATTTAAAAATAATTTTTAAGGACTTGATATCATCCTGGATATGAATAAGATACAACCTATCCATAACAATCACAGCTTATGTAACAAAACATATACGAGTAAATTAACACCCGCAACGACGATAATACTAAGATATTATTAACAAAGCAATGTTAAAAGATCATATATGATATCATATTAATGTATATGATTCTTTTATAATTTAATAAAAATTATTTCACCATTATACAGGAGGTTAACCTACCCCCAAACACGGAAAAGTACAAGGTAAGGGTTTATTTCACAATCTCTTCATTATCAGAGGTTGTTTATACGTAATTATCTACTAGGACCTCTTTATCATCCACATCCATGTTTCTTAAAGATGTATTACAAATCATTATTACTATTTTAAAGACTATGGGATAAAGTCATTTATACCCTAGTTGACTTTTTATAAGAATTCTATTAGGGAATCTTTATATCATTTTTCAAACAAGGTCTTTTTTAACCTTTTCGACAGAATTAAGGTAAGAATGTTTTTTTAACTTATATGGAGGGTGCAGCTATTTTTTGCCATTATAAAATCGTCGAAGCCTCCCTTACAAGATTATAAAAATGTTTTAAAAGAAAATGTTTTATTTTATAGATATATGACTCTTAAATGATTTCAAAATAGAAAGAGATATTTATCTAAAAAGAGTTTTGATTTCATCTATGTCAACATCCATTGATGGATTTTATGTTTATTTGGAGTTGATTTATTATGATACAAAACATCCATATTGTATTGATGGTTTTGCGATATGTTTTACTGTCGATGTGTTATTTTTATTCCATTCATGGTTTAAGAATAAAGTATTGACATTTCTTATGCTAGTTTTAATACGAATGTTTATGTTTAAACATGTTCATATGAAGAACGCATTGGACTTAATAAGTGACGGGTGGAGCCTGCTATAGATTCTTGATGCATCGGTAGGTCTCATGAGAAAAATTGGTGTCTTGGAACAAGGCCTTGACAAAATCTTATTTTTAGTCTCGGCACGAGGCCTTGTCTATGTGGTTATGATAGTTTGTAATTATGTATTCCATCATTACGAAAGTGGTTATTGATATTGCATGTGATTATTCGACTAGTAGAATATCCATGTGAATAAGTATATGGAATTATTTCATTTTATTTCTGCCATATTATTCTGAATTTCAAGTTTTAAAAGGCTTTTTTAGTTATACATTGCCTTAAATGTTTATTATTATTTATGAAAGTTTCCGCTATATTGTTATCCTTACTGGGAATTTGAGCTCACCCCTTTCTATGTTTTATTTTTCCCAGGATGTGAAGAAGTATTTTATGAATGACCTTCAGGGATAGTATGGGGGGATAAGAGTGTGGAATATGGAGACTATATTTTTGTAGTTTTTCATTTTATGATGTAATGTAAACTTTATGAATTTATCTAGTTATTCCAAGGCTACTAAACTAATCGGTCTTTCGAGTCTTGATATTTCTTTTGATCATGCCAATGATTTGTAATAATGCACCGACTCTGGGTAATTGGGTTCGGGGCATTACACAAAAGATCATGAACATGATAGGAGCATAAAAATAAGACTTGAAATGTGGTAATGCATAAAAATGAAACATCATGTCTTAGTGGTTAACTACCACACATACTTGTGAACCAAGATAGAATCTTGTTCATGCATCATTTCATATTTACTCATGAGATTAATCACTTTACCCAATTCATTGGTGCGCTGTATAATTCTGGGCACACCTGTCACATTCAATCATTCATATTGCGCTATATAATTCTGGGCGCACCCGTCACATCTTAACATTCATATTGCACTATATAATTATGGGTGCACCCGTCACATCATAATATTATCATTATCATGCTTTACACATAGAAAATATATAAAAAGTGGACATAACTAACCCATGGTAAAGAATGGGTTTCATCTCATAAGAATACATTCATATGCTTTAGGTTCCCAAAATAAAGAGGGAACTACATACTTGATACAAGAACCATCAACCATGAATGTGAGGTAAAAGTTGAGTTCTTAAAAGAAGATTTCTTTTGGAAAAACTTTGGATTGACATAAACATCATTATAAAACATTTATAACCCAAAAAAGGAAAGACAATGATGAAAAAATTATCTTTATGGAGTGACCATATCAAAAATGGAGTGAAAAAGGTAGAACCCGAAGGACGAAAGTTGGGTTTGAGAATTTCCCCTTACCTTGTATCTGAATGCTTCCTTCTCTTTAATGTCCTGTATAATGACATTATATTCATTAATTAGAAATTCCATAACATTTTATAAATTAATAGGGTTCATTCTGGTTTCATTATGTCATTTTATGTTCCTTTGGATGACTTATAGAGTTTAAAAACATTTTTCGGGGTTGTTCGTTTTTATGGTTTTTCTTGGGTGGTTCACTTGTATTCATTAATTGAAGTTCAGGTAGAACATGGGTAAACATCCAGAAATGATATTACATGTAATTAATTATATTACAATAGTTTTAATGATATTATAATTAATTATATTATATCCTTGTGGATTAATCATTAGATAATAATTAAATGAAGATTGTTTGGGTTAATTTGGGCGGTTTTTCGATCACAATGATGTTTTTTTAATTTATCACTTAGTAATATGTTCATAAGTCAGTTCCAGAACTTTAAATAGGACATAATACATATAAAAAATTCTGGTTCAACCATAAAAATGGTTTCATGACCAGATTTGAAGGTAGAAATGGAAGAATAAATCATGTCGTTCTTGAAGGTGATAAATTAACACCTCACGAACAACGTTCTCTTTAATAAAACAAAAGGAAGAGGGAAAGGGGGTGGATGATATAATATCCAATTAGAATCATAAAATTAAATTATATTTATAATAATAGAGTTAAAATACCATTCGGATGAAGATAGGTGTGGAGAGATCAAGAAATGAACTTGAACTTGAAAGGAAATTAAAGGAGAAGAGGGAGAGAAATTACTTCTTGAATCCTTCTCTTGAGAACCTTCTTAAGGGCCTAAGCTTGGTCTTTTCATGAGAAACGAAGCTCTTGGACGTGGGGTAGGTGCTAGGGAAGGTGTTTGGGACGAGTTTAGAGAAGGCTTGGAGCTCGAGAGGTGTGAGGAAATGAGGGTGTGAAGGGTGGCTTTTATAGGGGAGGGGAGAGGGGTTTCCTTAATATAAAATTAATTTGTTTATTATTTCTTCAAAAGACAAGGAATATTGATTATTCCATGACCAAGAATAGTAATTTTATCCTGTGATCCCAAAACAAGTGGGATTACATCAGCAGAGCATCATTGATGACTCAATTAATTCATTATTTAGCATTTATTGTGAATTATCTGATTCCACTATTCATTAAAAATTCAAGTAACTCAGAAAAATCCCAAAAATTTACCCTATCCATTTTTCAACATGTAGAATCCGAAAATGAATTCCTTTTTTCAAAAATAATTTTCTAAATATTATTAACTTAATATTTAATTAGAATCATAATTTACTTAAAAAACAGTTTTTAAGATTAAAACTGATTTTATAGTGCTTTCAAAAATTACGTAGGGTCTTATAAAATTATCTAAAAACTATAAGACATTGATTCAATAATTTATGAATAAATTTTATGGAAAAAAATTCTTTTAAATTAATTAATTAATTATAATTAATTATTTAGGACTTACAAAATACCAAAACGTTTACTAAGGTCAAATTGTCACTTTCTAAGATGTCTAAATTTTATTTAATTATTCATAGGTAAGGTTACTCTTGTGTTGGATGATTTACTATTCATAAAGGTCATATTAATATTCATAAGGGTATGTTACTATTCCTAAGGGTATGTTACTATTCACCGAAAATTATTTCTGTTTCATTAGACTCCAAAAATCATCTTGAGCACAACCGTGTATGTTAGATTTTTAAAATTACAAACATAGAAGTGAAAAATATGTTTAAAGGTCACTTATCACTTAGTAGTTCATTATTTTGTGTTTTTCATCTTATTTTATGACATAAATATAATAAGGTAATTTCCATTGAAAAACATTGGGTCATCACAATACGTGTTTTTCATAAATGTGCCAAGGATTAATAACCTTGAAAAGGGTTGTCTGGGTACCAACTCATTCTTTACTCGGTGCACAAGTAGTGGGATTAACTTTGATCCTAGTTTGAAACTCCTAGAAGATATGCTTTGGATATTTCACATGCTATTTTATAAACCAAAATTAGATATTTAAATATAAATATTTTTATTCTTTATCCCTCTATTGATAATAATTTTTCCTCCATATCCATGTAATCTAATCCTTGGATGTATGTTATATATTTAATTAAACCATATTTCGATTACTCTATATGGTGTGAACACTTAATAATTGGAAGTAATTATAACTTGGAAGTTATTTTAATTATTGAATGAGGAATTATTCGAAATTCATATGATTATTATTTGATTATAGAAAATTATTGATTAGTAAGGCATATTGATTGTGTATTTTTTATTCATTAATTTAATTTGATGAATGCATTAGATTATATAGTGATGGGTGGGACCCAAAAATTATATATCTCTTTAATGAATCAATAGGTCTCATGAGACAAACTATCCTAGGTATTTGGTGTATGACTACCCAATTATTTATGATGTATTGTAATGAGGTCTTGATGTTATTATTATGATGTCTTGGAACAAGGCCTTGGAGATAAGATTAAGATGTCTGACATTAAGAATTCCATCACAGTGAAATTAGTTATTATTTTTTATAAATTGTTTTTATAGATTTAGTAATATACCATGCTCATGTTCATAGCTTTATAGAATATTTGATTATTGTTTGCACTACTACAACATCATATTTTAATAGAACTAGAAAAGGACTTTATCAGTTCTAGAAAGTGCTGATAATAAAAGTGTGGTTAAATTCCTAAAACTTTTATTTGTGATAAAAAAATTTTGTTAAAGGCCCCCTTTAACAGATCTAAAAAATCATTGTTAAAAGAGTCATTTAACAGTTTTTTTTAACGCTGTTAAAGGGCCCTTTATCAGTGCTAAAAAATCATTGATAAAGGGTATATAATTTTTTCCCACACCCCAAACACCACTCTTTATTAGTGCTTCCCACCCAACCACCCCTTTATTAATGATTTAGATAATCCCATCCTTTCACATGTTCCCCTAACTTCAGTGAGTTTTGAACCTAAGACCTCCTGCTTATATATCCAATGCCTTTACCACTACCCTATACCATTTTGTTTTACATTTTATGATATATCTATATATTTATATATACAGTCAATTTTTTTATCCATATATTTATATATGTGTTTATATATTAATAAATATATTTTATATTTAAATATTTTCCAATTATTTATTTATAAAATTAAAATTTTATGTGTGAAAATATATAAAAAATATGTATATATTGTTATATAATTGATTAAAAATAAAAAATAAGTTATAAAAAATGATAAAATTTAAAATGAATAATATAAATATGAATTTAAGACCTGGGAATAAATTCAGTCCCCACTCAAAAAAGGGAAAAAGACCCCCCTAAATGAGTCTTAAAATCCATCAAAATTTAAAAAATTAGGGTACCCCGACTAAAAACACAGTTTTGGATGCCTTCCGGACCTTTTTTCCATAAAACAATAGTGACCCGAGTTCCTCTAGGTCATGGTGGGGTTGATCTTGTCACAATTTTCAATTTGATATGTGGTAGAGCCCAAACAGACACCCAAATCAAAATTTATGGCCGTTTGAAGTTTGAGTTACGTTTTCAACTTATTTGAGATCTTTTATTGTTGTTTTTTTATATTTTTATCTACAAATTGATATTAAATGACTATTACTTGGTAATAATAAGAAATTTATTAATTAAAAATATTTTTTAGTTATTTTATAATCCATTTTCACTAAATATCTTATATTTTAAGTGTAAATGCCTATTTACCTTATCTAAAACATAATTCAATATATATATATATATATATTAATTATATAAATATAACTATATTTATATATTATTTTCAGTTAAATATACATTTTTAAGTATAAATTTATCAGCGCTTGTAAAAACGAACTGATAAAGGGGGTCTTTATCAACACTGATAAAACACCCCCCTATATCAATGCTTTTTACAAGCACTGAAAAAGACCCCATTTATCAGTGTTCTTAAAAACGAAATAATAAAGGTCCCCTTATAATAGTTCTTTTTTAGCACTATTAAAGACCCCCTTTAATAGTTCTATTTTTAGTACTGATAAAGGGGGTTTTTAACAGCGTTTTTAACTAGATCTAGAAAACCCCGGTTTTGTAGTAGTGTCATTCCTTCCATATCTATCATGCCTTGAAATTATGTGATAGAATATTTTTACATTCTACCCCTTATTAAGCATATGATTTCAAAATTTTATATTTTTTTACTTTCTCTAGGGTATTGAGAAGGGATCATAGAAATATCCATAAGATATACTTAAGGAATAAGAAAGTTTTGAAGAACATTATATATTTCCAATGTAATATGGAAATCATGTATGTATCTAGTCTCCCAAGACTTCTAAACCACTTTTTCATTTGGCATGAAATATCTTATATCTTATACTAATATAATAAAGTAAACAATGGCTCTAGGATACCGGATTCAACATTTTTACAAATGTATTTTATCTTGAAGTGATAACTCAAGTAAAAATTTTCAAAGATCTCAAAATTGGATAATGAGATCATAAATTTAATGAAATTAAATCAATCATGAAGTGTCAATGATTATGATTATACTGATAACTATTCTTGAATTATAAAGGTTATTGATGAATTGTAAAATTTTCCTACAATATAAAATACATTAAAATTTTAAATTTGAAGTAAGGGTTAAAATTCAAGAGAAATACCTTGATAATATCCAATTAAATATGAATGATCTTTAGATGTAATTGGACAAGTACAAATCCAAATTTCCAAATTCTATTCAAGTATTTGGTGAAGGATAAAAGGAAAAGGTTTTAAATAGGTATTTAATATTCAAATAATTATGAGTCTTAAGTTGACCACAAAATATCGTACTCAATGGGTAAAAATATCTTTGAAGTGTTGGTATAAAGTATGAGTTGAATTCAAAGGTGAATAAAGTAAATTTTATGGCTGTAAAAGATTATTCTCAAAAATCACAAAATTCAAGGAATAGTGATTTAGAGGAATGAAATGATACAAATTGTTATTAAAAAGTGGATAAAAATATGTATAAATGAAATAATAAAATGTGGAGAGTCTGAAGAAACTTTGGATCACAGAAAAATCCAAAATTAATTACCAAAATATAGAAAAACAAACTTGTGTTAATAACACGACAACAATCTATTTTCAAAAGTAAATATGAAATTTATGGTTATTGTTGGATCTTGGGAGGAATTAGGTACATAGAAATAAATTATTTTTCAAATTAATAATATTCTAATGAGATTTGAAGGTTTTTGAGGAAATTTTTGAGGGGGATTCATCCCACTCAAAATAAAAAATTATAAAATAAAACTAAAAATAATGAATTGATTGTTGAGAAAAAAGTTAAATAATTTAAATGTTTTTATAGAAGAAGGAATATATGGGTCACATTATTGAATATTATATCTACATACTGCCGGAAAAATTGAGTATGAATTGAATTACTAAAAAATCTTAGAATAGGTTGGAAAATGGAAAGGAAAAGGCTTTTTTGGTGAAGTTTCACTCAAATAATATAAAATTAAATGTCCATGTATTATGGATAGTAGTTTTTTGTTAGGAAAAAATCCCTCAAGGTAACATTGCAGAATTTTTGGGTTGATTGTGTTTGTTGACAAAGCAGGTTTCCATGGTGAATTGTTGAGTTCCAGAGAAGTTGTTGACAATCAATGTTGAAAAAGAATGATGACAAAGAAATGGATGATCTGGAGGTGGTACAAAAAGGGTAGTACATGCTGGTGACGTTTTCTAGTGTTTTCCAAATTTTTGGGGTCCAAAATTTCGAGTTTTGTGAGCATCGTGAAAAGTGGATGTCCTTGAAGATCTTATTTAAATATGGAAAATTCATGAATTTTTCTAATAGGGGCTTCATGGTTTTGAATTCACGAAGACTAGAACAATGTTTATGATGATACTTCACGATTACATCAACCTTCGCGATCAGAAGAGGTTGAATCGCATCATGGTGGTGAAGGGATTTGTGAGGGAGATTTGAGAAAATGGCATGAAGGGATTGACGGTGATGCTCTACGATTACATCGAGCTCTACGATCAGAAAATTTCTGTGGTGCTTCGTGATTTTGAGAGAATTTCGGCAGGAACTTCGGAGCTTCATGATTTGAGATTACGTGGCGTTGACTTCACGTGGAATGTTTGAGGGTCGATGGAATCACCTATAAATAGGCCTTGAACCCTTAAAGAGAAGTAGAAGAGAAGAGAGATCTTTCAAAGAAAATCCTTTGCTCTCGGTTCACGAAGGTGGTTCGCGAAGGCAATGTGCTTCGTGAAAGAAGAGCTTCGTGGCGGCTAATTTAGATCTGCAAAAGATGCGAGCTCCACATTGGCTCAGTGAGCTTCACGAGGGAAGTCACTCTGCAATTACTTGAGCTTCATGAGAGTGATTCGCGAAAAGGAAGGAGCTTCGCGAAGGCTTGTTTGAGCTTCGTGAAATTGGGAGCCTCGCGAAGTAGGGTGCTTTGCGAAGGTGTTTCCAAAGGAATTGCCCAGTGTTCAGGGGTAAATGGTGTATTCATCAGTGGATGAAAGTTGTACTTTAAAAGGGCATCTATCAGCATTTGAGGATGCTTTTATTCATGCAAATGAAGAGACCTACAGGTCTATAAACTGTGAGTGGATCCCTTCCAAGCGCAGTCAGCAAAGGAAGAGGAAGAAGGTAATCCTTTCTACCGATAGTGAGCCAGTGAAAGATAAAACAGGAGTAACCTTTGGGAAAGCAGAGAGATGACTCTAAACTTTTTAAAGGCAGTGAGCCAGGGCATAGAAGTGATCTAGCCCGAACATTATTGGCAGTGACCCTTAGTGGATTTGGTACAACAGCACATCGTCGTTGTATGCTCCTTGAACGGAACCTAGTGAGGGTAAACCAAGGAAAAATATATGTGTCTGCCTGCTTGCTTCCCTATATTTCATTAAAAGCATCATCATCAGATAAAGAAGAAAACAAGTTGTCATAATAAACACACAAGTGCAAAAAAAGAGACCCTTGTAATAAAGAGGTCAAGATCCAGTGGGGTAGGAAGAATTTAGAAAAGAATATCCATACCCTGATTCACCCCCCTCTCAGGGTATATAGGCCCGTATTGGTCCTAACATTGTTCATCACACATTAATGGATATTTAAATCTTTTTAAGGATTTAAAAAAATTTAATTAAGGCTTGGTGACCTTTCAAAATTATGGGTCACTTAAAATTAAAAGATTCGGATCAATAATTATTGGAAAGAAGAATTTGATGCCTAAGAACACTTTATATATTGATGAGATGAAATAAAATCTATTAAGTGTATATAAAATATTTGATAAAGGTAATTAAGTGATTTTATGTAAATATGAGAACCTATTATATAGGTTAAAAAATGGATGTGTATGGAAAAGAGGATAGCAAACATGAGGAAATTTTATTTAGGTTAGTGATATTGAAAATTCATGTAACTTAAGATTGGAAGAAGAAAATCAAATATGGAATCAAAGGTTTCGCTATCTTGGAATAAATAACAAGAGAAATATACTCTAGGAGTGAATTTTTATTATATTACTATACTGAAAAGAGAGATAAATTGGGTGTGATTTATATGTTAAAAGGTAAATATTGTAAATTCTCTACATAAGAAAGTTTAAATTCAAACATTTCCTCTATTTGTTCTCCTTCATTTTTTTCCCTATAAGAAAGAAATATAAAATTAATATAAGTATATTATTTATTTTATAGATTAATTTATCACATAAAATTTATTTCATTCATGAATCATAAGGAAGAGGCACTGAAAGTGTTTAATAGTTTTAGAAGAACTATTGAGAAGGGGTGTGTTTTCTCCTTCAAGAATATCTAGACAAACCAAATACCAGAATATACTAGTAGAAAATTTGAGGCATATATTGAGAATAATGGTATTAAAAATGAACTTAGTGCACCATACACACTAATAATGGTTTTTCTAAATGAAATAATATAATCTTGGTGGAGATGGCTCATACTATATTGATTGAGCATGATAATTCTCAATATTTATATAGATAATAAAATTGGTGCAAGGGTTCACATTAAAAATCATAATTATACAAAATAAATTTATAAATTTCATCATATGATATGTATTATAATAATTCCACAAGTTTTAAATATATATGGTTGTTTGGAATGCAGTATATAATCAAAGTGAAAGGTAAAAATCCTAGGTAGTTTGAGGAAGGAAGAGTGGATAGAATCTTCCATGTTTGTCCTCATAAAAGAATGGTATTTTGTTATTACAATATATCTATAGGGAAATTTTTAATACTATAGATATAAAATTATAGGATTAATCGAATAAATAAAACACATATCAAGAATAATAGCCCAAAAGTAATTATAGTACAATTTTAATTGAGAAGTAGGGTGAAGGTTCTAAGAATAAGGAAAATTTAGATGAAGTAAAGGCTGAAGAAGATGATTCATCCATTTTAAAAGATTAGTAGAAATAGTTATCTTCTAATCCAAGGATGATAAAAATAGTGGAGTTCTAAAATATTATTGGAGTACAAGTCCAACAAGTTCATACTAGAAGAACTTTGTAGATAACAACACATGCTTCATTATTATTGCAAGTTGAACCAAGATATCTAAAGAAGGATTTGGAGAATTAAGATTGGATTAATTCTATAAATTAAAAAATTTATCTGATTGAGTAGAAATAAAATTTCAAATTAGTTCCCAAACTAGAAAATAATAATGTTATCAGAATATAGTAATTGTTTCAAAACAAGCTGAATGAAATGGGAAAATTTTTAAGAAATAAGAAAATACTTGTGTTTAAATGGAACTCACTAGTTTTAGAGATTTATTATTATGAGACCTTTGATCTAATTTTAATTCTAAAAACCACTATAATATGTATTTCTATTATATCATAAATGTGATACAAGATTTTCAAAATAGATGTCAAATCTGCCTTTGTCAATGGAGAGTTGTAATAGGAAGTATACATTAAGAAACTTGATGGTTTCTTACTTGGTGAAGATGAAGGTTCTTTTTTAGGTTAAATAAGCCATTGTACGGGTTAAAAAATCCATAATAACATGGTATTCAATGTTATAAACTTTCTTTAAGGCACTAAAATTTAGGAAATGTATAGTGGATAATAATCCCTACATCAAAGTAGATAAAAAGGTATCATTGATATTTATTGTTTATGTGGATGATACCATTGTTTATAAAAATAATTATTGTTTTTGTGAGTAATTTGATTTGGAAATGAAGTGGATATTTTTTATATCCATTATTGGAGAGTTAATGTACTTTTTGTCTTGTAAAATTTATCAAGGAGAAGTTCACATCTTTCTTTCTCAAGAGAAGTATTCTCAATAAATTTTAAAGATATTTGGAATGAATGATTCAAAGCTATTTTATATCCCAATTTTAGTGGGAACCACTATTTTGAAGTATAAAAACATAAAAGAATTTGATAAAATATAATTTCATATGTTTATTGCAAGTTTTATTTATTTAATAGCTTCATATATATATATAGTGTATACTGCTACAATATGTGTTAGATATCAAATTGCATTAAGGAATCTCATTCTATTGATAGAAAGGAAAATATCAGGTAAATTAAGGAACGATAGACTATAAACTAAAATATGAAGAAATGATATATGGATGTGTATTAGGATAAAAATATATATTATAGAATTTTGAGATCTAGTGAAGTTTTATTTTTTGAGTAAACAATGTGTATATTTGAAAATAAATAAAAAAACTCAATGAACTTGATTACAGTTGAAGTAGAATATATGGATGAAAATAAAGATCTGATTGATGTGGATGAGGAATAAATTGGAAGATCTCAAGGTAGAAGTGAAGTTTCCACTACTTTTGGGATGCATTAATCAAAGTAATATAATTCTATTGATAAATATGGTCTAGCATTCTTAGTAAAATCACATTGATATAAAATATATTTTAATCAAATTACTTATTCATAAAAATGTGTGAAGCTAAAATTTATTCTAGAAAAGGATAAAATTTTCAATTATTCAGTAAAACAATTACAAAGGATACACCTTAAATATTGAGGCTGATAATGAGAGTTCAACCTCATCCCTCTCAAGGATAAGGTATGTTTAATTTCATACCCTCTCTCACTTATTCTTCATATTATTGATTCCAAAGGGTGAAATGACAACATAAATCTCTCTACATTTAATCACTTCATGTATTTATTATAGGGGAGAAAACTATCATAGGTATAATCTAAAGATATGTGTTTCACCTCATGGGGGAATGATCTATTATGTTAGGGGATAAAGTATTTAAAAGTATTTTTTAATGGAGAAATCTGTGAGGTCAGTATGTGTGTGGGGAGGAGATTTTTTCTAATTTGTGAACTATTATAACATTCTTTGTGTGTATGTTTTTAGGGTCTTTAAAAAGAGTGGTTCAAAGAATATATTTATTAAATGGAAGAATATTTGATCTAAGTTGGTATAAAGTGGAATCAAGAGATGTGAATAAGTTAATGTAACTCACTATTTTTGGAAAATATAATTTATTTTCCCAATATTCTTGTTTCTTACACTAATTTTATTCAAACTAGATTATAATTATTGAATAATTATTTATTTTTAAGACTGTTGTGATGTATACGATTTATATTCCTTCACTGAAAACAAAATCCAAAGGGGGGTGTTTGAGACCATGATAGGTTCTTATATATTGTTAATACCATGAAGATGATCGTGAAATTTGTGATATTATTGATACACACAGAGAGTTTTTTATGATATGGAGTTGATGATGTATCCTCTAGAATGTATTATTTTTTTATGGAAGAATATTTAGAGAAATATAAAAGTGGATATGTTTATTATATTTTTTTTTCAATATATAAATCACATTCAAAATCCTATAAAATAATGTTTATTATATAAAGTATAGGTTTTTGTGGATATTAGAAGTGGTTGAAGAAGTTATGGAGAAATTTGGAACTATTTGGAAGTAATCTAGAAATATTTTTGGATTTTACTATATTAAAATTAAAAAAATGAATAAGTCTAGAAAATTTAGAATCATTCTATTAAAAAAGATAAAATTTTAAATTTTCGTGTTGTGTAAAATTCACTCTAAGAAAAATTGATTTTATATGAGTAACTCACAGAGGAGACTAGATAAATCAACTAAATACTTAAAATATGAATAGTTTCCAACAAAAATGGTTATAGTTTTTTTTTTAATTTTTGTAAGATTTATTTCTATTCTAGTGGCTATGTGTAAGAGTCTTATCAGGAAACATAGGATTTTTTTAAAGCATTCATAAGAGCATTTTTTTATTGAGGGTATGTATATGATTCATTTTTAGAATGTGTAATATTCGTTAAAATATTTAATAACATTATTTAATGAAAATAGTTTGGGTTCTATACTTAGAAAAAATATAAAGTTTTAGAAATTAAAAGGGGATTTTAGAAGAATTATTTCAATAAATTAATGATTTTTTTTGAAGATTTAATATCATTAGATGCCAAAAATGTATTTTATAGATTAAATACCATGAAAGGAACTTGTGATTATAGAGGTAAGAGAAGATGGTTCATTCCATGAAGATTTGTTTAGGTCATGTTCATCTAGGATTTGATAAATAAAGATGAGTTTCACATTATGATAAACAACTGTGATATTTGAGGTTTGATTTTTCTGAGGAAAAAAGAAAATTTTTCCTATATAGAATTTTTTTATGTCGTAAAAGAAGTTTCAATTTTAGAAAAAATATATTTTCCACTCCATAATTCATAAATTATAGTTTTGATGATCTGTAAAATTTTAGTAGTGCAAGAAAAATAGTTAAAAGTGAATGTGTATTTAAGAGTGGTTAAAGGATTTAAGTTTTACGAATATTCATATTTGAAATTTTAATTTTAATTAGAAGATCATTATTGGTACCTAAATGAAATATAATCACTACTTTAGTGAAAATATATGAAAGGTGGATGAAAATATACAAAATTATTGAAGATATATAAAAGAATAATAGGATAAAACGTTTTTCTATGTATGTACAATAGGAAGATAAAGAAGAGGAAGGACAAGAAAAATCATTACAAAAAAAACTTCATATAATTAAAATTCAAATATAGACTGTGACGACACCATGTCATTGATGTGGTTTTTATTGTTTAATTTCGGTTTATTTTAAATTTTTTAAATTCTTTTGAGTTTTGGGAGTTTTTAAATATAAAATTTTGAAGTTTAATGAGGAACACATCATAGTGTAGACCACCATTTTATGGTGGGGCTGCTTTAGGTTAGGATACTCCATGGTTTGAAGTGTTATTTTGTAGAGGTCTAAAAGTTTGAGGGATCTTACTCTACACCATGGAGGTTCCACATGACTAATCCAAAAGGATCACACTATAGGTCCTTAGGCTTTTTTTATTGGTTCTTCTTAGAAAATACACCCCATTCTATTGTTTGTAGAACATAACACAGGAGGCCCATTGGAAGGGGATCTACATTGTGGTAATCATGACCAAGATGTGGATCCTTATATCATAATATATTTGAATGGTTGAAATTAATTTTACTCCCTCATTGATTTTTAAGGTTTTCTCCCCTCCATCCCCTCCCATTCATGTGGTTGATATCCTAAGATCCAAGGTAGAGATCCTTTTTTCCTACACTTTTTTACCTTTATCTTCTTATCTTTGGATTATAAGTTATTTTCAAGGTAATTCCAAATTTATTCATCCATTATGTTCTCCTTTATCCCCTGTACCCTTTCTAATAGTTTTTTTAATTGAACCTTAATCATTATGAAATTAAGATTCGGTGTTCATATGAAAAACCATATATTTAATACACCTCAATTCATGATTTATTTCACAAAGATGCACATAATACAATCCCCGAAGATCATGAGGCCTAGTGTCATATGGAAATTAGAAACATAGAACAATTACTTAAAACATTATCACCACATAATTATTTAAAAACTCTGAAATATTCCCTTATGTTCCTTATATCTTATAAAACCGAATACGATATCCGAGTGACAGACATAATAAAGAGGTGAGATATGTAACTCCATAACTTTATCTAATGGTATGTACCATTTAAATTTTGGATTAAATCATTAAAATTCCCCTAGTAATGATTCATAATAGGTTAAAGGAGGTCTCATGAGTTTTCTGGGCTTGTTTGAAGCATGGAGCACCGAAAAGGAGGAAATAGGCTAGGCTACATAGTTTGTCTACAACTGTGCTGCCTAGGGCGAAAAGCCATGCAGGGTTGTAGAAATTTGGGATAGAGCCCAAAAACACGGTTTTCACATGATTAGTCAAACCATGCACCTAACCATGCTAATATTTCCTTATATAAGTGAAGGGAACATGGTTGTTGCATGGTTTGGCCAAACCGTGTGGCCAAACAATGTGCAGTGTCAAATTAGGGTGAATTTACCACTTTTTCCCTATATTAATGTTTTAAGGATTTTATTTCTTTCTTCTCTCATTTCCTCCAGTGGGATCCTCCTTCTCCAGACACACAAGCTCACTCCTCACATCAATAGGGTATTGAGATTGATCCCTCATTTCTCCACTGATTCTTTCTCCATCAGAAGCTACAGTCTCATCTCTATAATATCTACCTTTCACACACTTCTCTTTCAAGTTTATTCTACCATATGTTGTTCTATTTAGGTGTAATGGACGTTTTACCTATTTTTAGGGTTTTGTTAAATCTTTTTATTTCTTCTATTTTAGGTCAAATCAAGGATTTTTATCAATTAAGTGGAGTGATATAATGTCTATATACGGGATTTATTCCATTATAGCTAGTTTTGTGGTTTTTTGGATATCGCATCATTGTTCTACTCACCATAGGCTTTTGATGAAGCTTCATTATTGTGTAATAAATTAAATAATGTGTTTTACATGTCTTTAGTGACCTTAGATTATAGAAAAACCCATTTTTGGGGTGTTTACCTCATCTTTGGCCACTCTTTTGGGTGTGTCATTTTAAATGTCCTAAATTTCCCTTTTGACTTGAGTTGTGTTTCACATTGGGTGTGCGTGATGCACCTTGATTTAATGATTTATATTGATAAATTAATTTAAAATGGGTGATGAACCATGAGTTGGATTCCCTTGGAATTTCATATGTTAAATTATTTTTATTTGGTCCCATGTTTAATTTCATATGACAATGACCATGATTGTTAATATAGGTTCTTTCACTTTAGAAAAAGCTTATGCTTATTTCTATATGTCATTACATATAATTTCTTACACTTATGATATGCCTTATGATATTTTACATTACCTTGTTTAATTTTTATTACTTAATCTGTTAGTTTGGTTTGAATGAAATGACATTCTTGTCCAAGCTAGAGGGTTTGAGATTTTGACATGTCAATAATGACATGTGATTAGGTACATGTAAATGCTAGGTGCTTAATTATTATGGAATGTTTAATGGATTTATTTTGAATTTTATTGTTTGGATAAGCTTGATTTCTTGAGATATTGAATTTCCATTGATGTCTAGTAATTTTTTACATGCTAAGACTTATGGGTAATGTTTCATGCTCATGGGATGGCTTTGTTTTCCCCCGAGTTTCTCTCCTGAGCGCTCCTATCTCTATTCTAGGGTTTTCATCAGTTCATTCTATTATTGGATTCTATTTTTGATAGATTTTGAATTATAATAATTAATGGCTACTTTTGGTTTCATTTAGGTATCAGTTTGATATAAGTCCACCATGGGAATCGTCTTCCCCTTTGGTCTCCTTTCTCCTTCACCTGGATCGGCAGAGTTCAACATCATCCTTTACATCACCTGTTTTTTATTTTCTTATTTTATTCCTATTTTGGTGGTATTCGCTCAATGGTGACCTAAATCCTGGGTCTTTTCAAGTGTTGACCCTGGGGTCCCTTCATTACAAGGTGGTGTCCTTCCAGATCAAAGTGGCATTGGACTATCACCTTGCACCCTATGGTGATCAGGATATTTAGAGATCTCAAACCTTCTATATAGAGGAAGTGGGGTGTGAGATATTGTGGTTCTATTTATTTGGATGGTTTTTGTTTTCTGGTATCTATATTTATAAGGATTTTGAGATGGTTTGGTTTTGGTTGCTTTTGGTTTTTTTTCCTATAAATTGACTACGATGCTTTAGTGATAAAGGTGTTGCATCTCGATGAAAGTGCTTTGGGAAATCTAATTTCGGTGTGATTAAGGATTTATTTTTCCTAGATTCACTCTATGTTTTATCAATGGTGGTTCGCATTTCCTAATTTTGGATGTGGTGAGGTTGATGGTGTTCTAGTAGTCATCTTTTTGGTTCGATCAATGATTTGGGAAGTGTTTCTGGTGTAGTGTGTAGGTGACTTTGATGTCGATGAATGGATCTTTGGTGTGTTTTGGAACGGTGGCTATTTTTTAGTGGTCACTGGTGGAGAGAGATTCTATTCCTCTTCTTTGATGATTTCAATAACTTCTCTCTTTTTGTGATGATGAATCATATTTTTTCAAAGTGGTTTTAGGCAGTGTTTTTGCCTTTGATTCTCTAATGAAGGTTTGATGATGGGGTTTTCTGGATGTGGTTGATGATCCTCTCAAGGTTGTGGCTTGATGTTGATGCCATGTCTACTCAAACTATTCTCTAGATTCCTATTCCAATGCTCCTCCTAAGGTATATATTTTGTGGTTGTTCTCTTGGTGACTTTGGGAGGTGCTGTTGGTGCAGTCACTCGGGGTCCAGGAGGTGCAACATAACTTGTATTCTCTTCTTCCTCTATGATTAAGATGATGACATGCACGGTGTTCTCTACAATTTTAAGACTTCATGAGCCAAATTCTAGATCCAGTTTAGGTGATGGAGGTTTTTGTTTTGTTGGTCTCTATTCAGAGCCAAAGGTGATTTTGAATTTTCAATTTTGAATCCTGATTGTTAGTAGTTTTTTAATTCTACTTGAAATGGTTGATTTTATATGCTTTTTGAATTTTTAAGTGGTTCCCATTCAACCATAAAGTGGGTTTTTAAAAAATACAAAAAAAACATATTTGGAGGATGTTTTTTCTCATGACTTGTTCATATATGAAATTCCTTGTGTGATTCCCTTTTAACAGTGCCATAATTGTTGGCCATAATTGCTTAGTATGGTTAATTGGTGAGAATGTGAATTGAAATGTTTCATTGATGGAATAAAATTACAAATACCTTTCCTTATGATATGTTCTTGTTGATATGTCTCACTTTCTATGGGACATGAGAGAGCATGGATCTCAATTTAAAGATTCCAACGGTGGACACATTGTGACTGTTTGGTTGCAACTCGATGCAGTGGGAGCGATACCTTGGATTTCCGAGTACGGTCTCACCAAGAGGATTTACTTGTACTCATGACTAACATCAGTTCCATAGGGTTGAAACTAAGTATGGATCCATTGTCAATATAGTTATTCCATTACATGTATGATACATGGTCCCCTATGTGAGATACATGGTACGAACTCATAGTCACTGTGTCTTGAGTGATATAATGAAAGTTGTAGGGGTTGCCTTACATGGACTCAATGACACTAGTTATATTCGATGTTCTATAGAGACACTTGGGATTTTACTTATATTACCTTGGATGGGATTGTAATTCACCCTGGAATTTATGGATTTCTTCATTGGTCTTTTCATGTGATGCATCTCTTATTATTATTATTTTTTGTGATTTCACTTGTTTGGTGACTTGGAAAATGAGACCCCACACCAAAGTACAATCTATGGGGTATTCCCTCTTGGGTTTCCTTATTCACTTTGGAACTTGTATACATTATTCCTTGCATAGGTACTTCATTCAGACTTCTGTATTAGGCTAAAGAAGGTGGTATGGGATAGGTTTCTATGTAGGAACATGGACCAAGGTACTAGTGTTTCATTTATTCATTGCTATGCATTTATTCTTTTAGAACACTACTTGTCTATTTATAGAAAAAAAAAGATCGGATTAGACACCATGGGTGTCAGAATACTGATATTTATATCTCAAACCCTTCTTAGGGGGTTTTTGGTACCTAAGTAGACTTTATGATCATATATATGGATAAATGGAAGAGTGATTCTTCCAATATATGATTGCTTTTGTTCTTAGGATGGACTTTAGGGGAAGAGGACCAAGACTATGCTCGACATGTTGTGTAGCAATTTTTTTCCTTTTGAAGTTTTGTATAGCATGTAGTATATGCTTGTATCCCTATTTCCCCTAAACTATTTTTTTTATAGAAGCATGAAATTCTATGATAATCATCGTTTACATCATTTATATTCTTCTTTCTCTAGTGGTTCACTTATATTGCATGGATTATTCATTTACTTCTACTATTGTCTGTTTAAAATTATGTTTCCACTATTTATTATTAATTTTTTACCATTGTACATACTCTAATCTAGGAGGGAATAGTATCCCCATGGTCACACCCTAGGTCCTCCTTGATAGTCAAAAACCTCTAGCATTTGGGGATATGCGCTTGAGGTTATGTGGCCCACCGTCTTAGGGGAACAGTTTAGTAGTGCTCGAGGTGGGATGATACAAAGTCATATCAGAACTTCTTTTACTTTTTTCTTATAGTTTGGGTTTAGATATGATATTAGGACATTAGTGTTTGGAATATACCTTGTTCTTGGACATATCTAACCTATGTATAGGGGAAACCCAAATTTCCTAGGTTTGGAAATTGTGTTGTTGATTATGCCATTTATGGTTGATACGATTTCACCATTGGGTGATGCAATTTTCTTATGGTGTTATTGATATTGATATGGTTAGAATAATGATTTATATTACTTATGTCTGATAGTACGAGGGCATGTCAAGGCATTAATCATAATAGGTACCATAGTAAATGAATTATCATGGATACTTCCTTGACATATTTATTTTCAACGTGAATATCCTTGTTTGCATGAGACTGATATTGTGTTATGTTTTTCTAGGCCTTGTAGTGCCTAATTTATAATAAATATAGAAATGTTACATTTTTCCTATAGGATCATGTTATGAATTGGCTTAAGTGGACACCAAATTTAAATATATAAGGTGTATGGGGCCTTATAAATTGGGATGGTGATCTACCTAATTAAATTATTTAGAAATGAATTAAAATAAATAAATGGATTTAAGAGGAATACCACCTTTTAAAATGAAATGACCACCTTATATGTGAAAATGTGAGACCTTAACTTTGACCTTGACCTGACTTTGGAAATGGGTTGTAGGTTGTGTCTTTTATGAACCTTATGATGTATTTTATTCTTATCTGAGCCTTAATATAATAGCAGGATGTCTATTTTGTTATTCTTATAGGCAAGCTTGTACTGTTCCTTCTTTATCTGTTTTCCTTATCAACAATTTTATCTATTATAAATCTTGTCTAAGGTGTGAAAACATGGAAATTGTAGAGTTATTCCACTATTATGTCCTCATGTTTTATACCAAGAGATGGCGATGAGAACACTCTATAGGTGGTGGTCTCTGAGACACCCATTATACATCCTAGAGTGCCCCTTGAAGCACCTCCTAATGATCTTACACTAGGTATCGATGCTCAATTCATGGATATTTTTCTCAGGTTTATGTAGTCTATTCAGAAGTATCATCCTTCCATGTTCACAGGGTATGACAGTCCTCAAGCTGCAAAGTAATATATAAAGCTATAGTATACATCTTTTACCATATTGAGATTCCTCTAGAGTGGAGGGTCAAACTCACTACATATATTCTACGTGACTCCACCAAGCGTTGGTGGAATGTTTTTTTACAGTCATATCATTACTAAGATATGGTTTGGGAATACTTATAGTAATATTTTTAAGATTATTTATTCCTCTAGACTCTAATAGTAGATCACACTAGGGAGATCATGCAACTTTTGTAGGGCACTATGATATTTCTTGAGTATTCTTATCACTTCACTGAGCTTCAGGGTTTTTCTCCATCTCTGACCGGTGATGAGTTGATGAATGTGAGGAAATTTTAGGATGTTTTTGGGAATTTTGTCTGCTCATAGGTGAACATGTTCCATTTTATGATCATTATAGAGATAGTAAAATAAGACTCAATTACATAGTGAAATCTCAGAGAAGCTAGAAATGTGAGCCAGGGTAGTTATGTTCTACTGCCGGAATATGGTTCTTATGGCAGTAGAAAGTACCATTTTGAAGGATCACATGGGGGTGTTTCCAATTAGGTGAAACATACTGATAGCTCCATAGTATTTCACTAGTGTGATAGGGTAGGCCACAAGAATCCTTAGCTCATGAAAAACCTGATGGAACATTAAGCTTGCGGTAGGATGGATCATATTCAGTGATTCTGCCATTATTTTCCTCTTGCATCTAGTGGTAGGGGATCCATACAAGAACCTCTATTAGGTATATGATCTTCAAATCCATGTCAGTCTAGGAGTTGGTATTCTATGGTCTAATCATGTTAAGGAACTATCAGCCACTGATGAGGAAGTCTAGCCCCAGATCTTCAACGTTAGCATAGTGGATCTGCTCAGGCTAGTCAAGCAGCATCTTAGGGTCGTAGTTTAGGCCATATGTATGCAGTGTAGCCAGCACTAGTGGAGTAGAGTCTTGGATAATCTACCATTAGATGTAATATTATGGTAACCTCTACTTTACGTTCTTCCCTTCTCGTTACAATTTCATCACACTCTTACATATCTATTGCATGTGTGAAAATCCTTGGTCAAGTAATAGATTACTTATGTGATGTCATTCCCATCGACATGCCACTATGGGTCATAAAAGAGGGCATGAGATAGTGTTAGGAGTTCCTCCTTGAGATAGGTGGGTGTTGTTTCCTCTAGCGTTTCTTCATCCTCAAGATGACAGCTTCGATGTCATTCTCTGTATGGACTAGCTTGTGCCTTGTCGTTCCCATGTGGACTATTATTTTTATTTACTGTCTTTCACATCACTTGAGGAAAGCATGAATTTACACAAGGGTGAATGGGGTATCAAGGAAGATTGACCTAGACCTAGGAATACTAGACTGGTAAGAGTGACAACTCAGTTAGCGAGTCTCTTTATGAGCAATAAGATAATGAAGTTGGAAGAATCCCCTCCTATTGTGGATCATTCTGCATATATCTTCCATGACAATTTCTTTGGCTTACCTCCTAAGATAGAGAGAGGTGAATTTCACTATAGAGCTAGTTCCAGCTGTGACACTAGTGTCCATTCCTCATTATAGTATGGAACCTATAGAGCTTCAGGAACTCAAAAAGCAGCTTAAAGATTTATAGGCTAAGGGTTTGATTAGATCTATAACATTACAAGGGGTTCACCTATCCTTTTAACCAAGAATATGGATGGTGCCCTCATACGGTTCATGCATTAACATTGACTAAACCAGATTATGGTAATGAAAAAGTATCCACTATTTCATATAGATGGCCTCATCAACTAGCTATGTGGAGAAACTCTTTTCTCTAAGATTGATTTGAGGATGACCTATCATCAAGTTCATGTGAGACCATCAGATTTACCACATACACCATTATGGAGTGGGTACATCTTGTATGAGTGTCTAGATATGTTGTTTGGTCTTAAGAACATGTCAAAAGTCTTCATGTATTTGATAAATTGGGTATTCCACCTGTATCTTAATTCCTTTGTGGTAGTCTTTACAGAATAAATCTTGTTGTACTCATGCTCTAGACACGACCATGCAATCCATCTTGACATCATGCTGAGTACACTGAGATAGCACCAGCTATATGAAAGGATTAGTAAATTCCACTTTTGGACTAGGAAGGTTAACTTCTTGGGTCAAGTCATATCTGAGGAAGGCGTATCCGTCGACATGGAGAATGATATAATCATGGTTTCATGGGAGAATCCCAAGAATGTGTTTGACATACACAACTTCCTAGGGACTTTTTTCTATTAAAAGTGGTTCATTCAGGACTTCTACCTCTTAGAAACACCTCTTATGACCTTGAATAATATGGGTGTGTAGTTACTATGTTCTGAACCTTGTGAGAAGTCCTTTCAGGAGTTAAAAGGGAGACTCACTTTACCTCTAATTCTGATTCTACCTAAACCAGGAAATGGTTATATAGTCTACTATGATTATTCAAGAATTGGGATGGGTGCAGTTTTAAAGCAAGGATATTGATTCGTGGCATATGGATCTCTCCTGCTGAGGCCTCATGAGCAGAACATCATATGCACGACCTTGATCTAGCTTTCATGGTGAATTCTTTGCGTTATTAGAGGAGCTATCTATTGGGGGAGTGATTTGATTTTTACATGGATCATAAAATTCTCAAATATATATCCACATAGCGGGACATGATTTTGGGGAAATGAAGGTTGGTAGAATAATTGAATTCATTTGACTTTGGGCTAGCTTACACACCTAGAAAGGGTAATGTAGTGGTTGATTCCTTGAGCCAAAAGACTCAAACACAAGCCGTCCATGCATTAAATAGTGAGTGGTAGATGATTGCTATGTTTTCTAAGCTACATATGGACATTTAGTAATATTACATCCAACCATAGGGACTCATTTTGAGGAAAAGAATCACAAGAGATAACCCATCACCTAGTTAGTTTGTTAATTGTAGTGAGACTATGCTCTGTCTAGGGCATGTTTGGGAGCTCGATGATATACGAGGAGAGATAACGAGGGAATTACATGCCTTTATTTGGTTTGTTCACCCTAGTCTTACCAAGACGTATAGAGACATGTGTCATTGGTATTGGTGGCCAAGTATGAAGAGGAATATAGCAAGCTTCATTACTCAGTGCTCCACCTGTCAATAGGTGAAGTCATAGCACAATCCACCTTATAGAATTCGATAGCCTCTATCCATTCCTTATTGGAAATTGAATGATGTAACCATGGATTTTGTGACAAGATTTCTGAGATCTTCTTAAGTTAGAGACATAGTATTGGTGATCATTAATAGGATTACCAAAGTCACTCACTTATTATTGATCCAGGATACCTACTCTATTTATGAGTTAGGAAGGATTTATATCCGGTAGATAGTGAGACTTCATGGTGTTCCTCATTCTAGTGTTTCAAACCAATATTACAGATTTACATCATGATTCTTGCAATGATTCAAAAATGAAATAGGTTCAAAGGTTCTCTTGAGTACATCATGTCACCCTTAGACTGATGGGTAGTGTGAGCAGACAATTCGGGTGTTAGAGGATATTCTTTGGGCCTATATTCTTGATTTCAGAGGCTCCTAGGAAAATCATATTCCCTTGGTTGAGTTTTCCTACAATATGAAATTTTAGGAAAAAAATTATATGGCTCTATATGAGGCCCCCTAGGGTATACCATTCCGTTCACCCCTATTCTAGCTTAAGGCTAGTGAGGTATCTCTACTAGGTCCTCATCTTGTTTAGGAGACTTCAGATATAATTCATATGATTCATAAGCGAATGGCCAAAAATTAGTCTAGGCATAAGTCCTATACAAATCATCAATGAAGACCTTTGGATTTCGAGGTGGGATATGAGGTCTTTCTGTGCGTATCACCTAGATTGTGTCATAAATGAATTAGGGTACATGGTAATTTATCGCCTCAGTATGCCATGCACTTTGAGATAGTTGAAAGAGTAGGAACAGTACCTTATCAATTGTTATTACCTCATAGGTATCATGCCATGAAAGACATATTCCATGTATCTTAGCTTTCACAGTATCATATAGACCTATCTCATTTGTTTGACCATGATGATATTGAGATAGAGGTGAATGCATCATTCGAGGAGTATCCAATTAAAATTTTTTAACATAGAACTAAGGTTCTCCTAGGAAGATCATTTCCTTTGGTCTAGTTGTTATATTATCATGGATGTGTATAGGATGAGACCTAGTAGAAAGAGGTCGATGTATGTGAACAGTGGCTAGAGTATTTCTCATATGATGGCCCACCACCTTCATAAGGGCATCTAAGGGAAGAGTTTTTTAAGGAGGGGAGGTTGTAATTTCCTAGATTTAGCCAAAGGTATGGAATATTTAAATATTTTGGTTTAAATCCTTAAAATTTCCCTATTAATGATGCCTAAAAGATTAAAGGATGTCCCAGGGGTATCTGGGGCTCATTTGAAGCTTGAAGCACCAAAAAGGAGGAAACAATATAGGCCACATAGTTTTTTTGCAACCATGAGACCTAGGGAATTTGGTTATATGGGGTAGTTTATTTTTGGGATAGTAAAGAAAAAATACCCTCTTCCAAGAATTGATGAATTTTTTGAATAGCTTCACGGGGCTCAGTTCTTCTCCAAGATTGATCTTAAATCTAGTTATCATCAATTGAGGGTGAAGAAAGAAGATATTCCAAAAAACTACCTTTCGACCAAGATAAGGGAATTATAAGATTTTTGTTATTCCCTTCAGATTGAATAATGCACCTATCATTTTTATGGATTTGATTGATAGAGTCTTTAAGGACTACCTTGAAAATTTTGTGGTTGTTTTTACTGATGATATTATGATATATTTTAAATGTTTCAGGGAGCATGAGGATCATTTACATGTTATATTTAAAATTCTATGGAAGGAGAGGTTATTTGGAAAGTTTATAATGTGTGAGTTTTTTTATAACAAGTTGCTTTCTTGGGTCACATTTTAACCAGTGAAGGAATCACATTTGACCCTAGAAACAAAAAGTTTGTATATGAGTGTCCTCATCCAACAACAGTAATTAATATTCATAGTTTCCTTTTATTATAGGGGTATTATAGGAGATCTGTGGAAAAAGTTTCATGACTTTCTAATCCATTAAAAAATTTAACTCAAAAAGGGGTCTAGTTTATCTATAAAAAGAAGTGTGAAGAAAGTTTCCAAGATCGCAAGAAGAGATTGGTTACTACACCTGTGTTAACTCTACCCTCAATCAGAGAAGGATTCATTATTTTTAGTGATGCATATCTAAAATGGATTCAGTGCCTCATAATGAAAAATGACTCGGTAATTTCTTATGAACCCTGACAGCTAAACCTTCATGAGCAGAATTATCCGACACATGGTCTTGAGATGGTTGTAGTTTTTTTTTCTCTGAAGATATGGAGGCATTATCTTTATGGGGAGAAGGGTGATATATACATAGACCATCAAATTTTGAATTATATTTTCATGGAAAATTAATTGAACATGAGATAGAGGATATGGTTGGAACTTCTTAAAGAATATTATTTTTCAATTCATTATCATCCTGAAGGAGAAGAGAGAGTTGGTAATGATTTCAGTAGGAAAGACCTTGTTGTTATAGAATTGATGAGGATCCAAGGAGATCCCTTGATCAAAGACCTAGTGAAATTGGACATTGGAATTGTAAGGGAATGGAAATCATCAACCCTATATGAAATGATTTCTCAACCTTCATTACTAGAGAAGATCAAGAAATCTCAACAAGTTGATCATTTATTACAGAAGAATTTTGAGGCTATGAAAGATGGTAAGTTTCCCAAGTTCAATATTGATCAAGAAGGTGTACTAAAATTTTGTACAAGACTATGTGTTCCATATATTTCAGAAATAAAGAGGAAGTTAATAGATGAATATCATATCTCTATATTCTCTATACATCCTGGAATCACTAAAATGTATAGGGAACTTTGTGATCATTATTGGTGGGATAACATGAATAGGAATATTGTCGACTACACTACAAGGTGCTTGGTGTGTCAGTAAGTGAATGTAGAGTGACAAATTCTTAAATTGGTATTACAACCATTACCCATACCAGCATGGAAGTTGGACAATATCACTATGGACATTGTCATTGGTCCCCCAAAAACTACCAACGGAAACAATTAAATATAGGTTATAGTGGACCGTCTCACCAAGAGTTCACATTTTATCTCTATTTAGTAAGATTTATCTCTTGATAAACTTGCTAGGATTTACATGAAGGAAGTGGTAAGGCTGCACGGAGTTCCATATTCTATAATATATGATCATGATCCAAGGTTCAAATAAAAATTCTAGAGAAGTATTCAACATGCTCTATGTACTGAATTGAATTTCAGTATGGCCTATCACCCCCAAACTAATAGAAATTTTGAAAGGACTATTTAGACACTCGAGTACATGCTGAGAACATGATCAATGGAATTTAAAGTTGGATGAGATCAACATCTCCCATTATTTTAGTTCTCTTACAACAAAATCTTCTACTCAAGCATTCAAATGACACCCTATAAAGCTCTATATTAAAATAAATATAAAACTCTTACATATTGGATGAAGTTAGTGATAGAAAGCTTCTTGGGCCTGATCTTGTGCAAGAGATGATAGAAAAGGTTCATTCCATCCAACAACACATTAAGACTGTTTAGAGTCGGCAGAAGTTCTATGCGGGAAACTGTCGAAGGGACAAGGAGTTTGATGTTAGTGATAAAGTCTTACTTTGAATTTTTTTCCTGTAAGAGAGTCATGAGTTTTGGAAAGAAAGGGAATCTCATCCCTAGGTACATTTCCCCCTATGAAATACTTGATCTCATAGGTGTGGTGGCCTATCGGCTTACACTTCCTCCAAATATAGCTCAATTTCATGATGTATTGTGCATATCCCTCTTGAGGAAATAAATACCAAACCCTTCACATGTACTAAATCTAGAGGTGGTACAATTGGAACACAACCTCCCTTTTGAGGAGTAGATAGTGGAGATCTTGTATCATAGAAACAAGGTTCTACACCACAAGACTACCCACCATGTTAAAGTGTTGTGGAGGACCCACAAATATGAAGACGCCATGTACAAACAAGAGGAGACTATGAGAAAGAAGTACCCACACTTGTTTTATTCTGAGGGAACGAGTTGAAATTTCAGGGATGAAATTTCTTAAGGGGTGAAATAATGTAATGACTTGAACTTTTGAATAATATTTTTTTCCTAAAAATTTATGTTTTACTATGTCATAATCAATGAAAATGTATAAGTATAAATGAAATGTGACCATCGAGTTTTGACCATTGGTTAATATGACTATTGGAAATAATAATAATTTTTAACATTATAATTATTGTTTATAGATAGAAACGATAATAGATAATGGATGTATAAATAAGAGTCAATGGCCTCATCTAGTACACTTGGGCCGTACGAAGCCCATTTTTCGAAGCTTGGGAAGGAGGTAGTGTCATTGGGATATGTTTTGGACCAAGCCCAAGTCAAGATTCAACATGTTAAGTTTAAACAAAATCACCTACGAGAGAA
This sequence comes from Viscum album, assembly GCA_963277665.1. Lineage (NCBI taxonomy): Eukaryota > Viridiplantae > Streptophyta > Magnoliopsida > Santalales > Viscaceae > Viscum > Viscum album. Next base: position 592,934,046 of record OY728134.1, on the reverse strand, counting down.
GCTCAAGTTAGTGGAGATTATAATTTAGGTGATGTTATCTGAGCCTCCCCAATAGTCCATCACCATTTCACACATTACTCTTAGGTCTTATGTGTGAGTTATAATGGGTTATGTAACCAGGAATTAGTTACTTTTTGAAATCACTTTGTATAAATAAAATTATTATTTCATTATTTCAATTTTAAGAATAGATTTGATTACTAAAATATATGTTGAATTGAGAAAGATTTGATAAATTGGTTTTATAACTAAAAATTTGTACTTTTATCATACTTAGAGAATTATTATGGTTAAATAATCATCATTTTTGAATTCCAAACGTCAAAATTAATCTTGGGTGAATTTTTAGTAGTTTTCTAAGAAGTTTCAATTTTTCAATGAATAATATTTTGTATGAATAGTATTGGATGAATAGTGTTTTCTTGATTAATAGTATTTAATGAATAGTACTTTTTGATTAGTAGGAAAAATATATTTTTTTAAAGAATTATTAAATAATTAATTTTGTGAAATGATTTTTGATAAAAGGACATACATGGTTGGGTTCAGTAATATAATTAGAGTCTGATAAGATAATATTAATATTTGGTGAATAGTAACTTTAGAATAGTAATGTTACCCTTATGAATAGTAAGATGACCAATTGAATAGTAACCTCGCCTAAGAAAGTATAAATATATTTAATCATCTTAAATGGTAATGTGATATAACTATATCATAATATAAGTAAATAAATGTTTTAGAAATTATTAGTTCAGTATTAATATTTTATTTAATTGATTTAATTTAAAATTAAATAAATTTTTTATAAAATGGAGTGAATTTTTGAATTATACACATAAAAAATGGTTTGGGTGTTTTTTGGTATTTTTCTGAAATAGTTGAATTTCTGATGAATAGTAAAAATACAGTTTTGAGTTTTCGGTATGTTTAATGACATCATAACTATGTAATAATGATGTAATGAGTAAGATAAGACGATGGTCGACTCTTTTCGATTGAAATATTATATGAGGTGTCCCATGTGGACAATACCATGGGAAAATACCATGGGTAGGCCCGTGGTTTTTCAAATACCAGTAATGAGGTGTCCTTTGAAATTAATAAAAAACTCCCTCTCTTTTACTATAAATACCCACCCATTACTTCATTTCTCTTTATTCAAAATTCATCCTTAATGAAGTTATTAATTTTATACCACCCTATGAGTCCTCCCAAGTTGTCCTAAATCCCTCAAGGTCCCAATCATAGGGTTTTAGAAGTTACTCTTCCAGGTAAGGGATTTCTCATCTTCTCTTTTCCTTTCAAGCTCTCTTTTTTCTGGTATGTATTTCAAATTTCAATACCATGTTATTATTTAATTTTTATTATGTCCATATAATGTATTAAAATTATTTTATTAATGTTTTACCCATGTTCCCTCCCGTTTTAATATTTTATAAAACCATGTTTCATACTCATTATACTGCAGAATTTTTGTCTCAAAATATCTCTCTTTTTCTTAATAAATTATTTTATTTTCATTATGTGAATACCTAAAAATCTTTAATTTTCATGGGTATTCATCAATAAATAAAAATGATTTATTTTATTCTATAATTTGCATACATAAAACCCCCATTCTCTTTTCATGGGTTACAAATGACATAATGATCATGTTTTTAAGCACATTTCAAAATGCCATGATTTTGATATGAAACTCATTTCTTTTATTTTATTTGAGTTATTTATGAAATTTTTTTTTTATCTGTATGTATCACATGAAAATAAATACATATTAATGTTTCTCCCTAATATCACTCTAATACATTTGGTAAATAAATTCATATCTAGAGATGACAAGTTTTACGATACGTTGGTGAATAAACTTGGTAATTTTTATGACACCTTGGGGATTGACCTTGGTGATATGATTAGGAATTTCTAAATTAAATTTTGTAGATACATTTTCAATTTATGATTCAAGATATTATTATTATTATTATATTCCTCTTTATCATTCCTTTAAGATATTTCTAATGTTCTTATTGATATTTCTCAAGTTCACAAGTAAATTGTTTCACATGTTTTCCCTTACTGGGACTTTTACTTACCCTTTCCTTTGATATATGTCCACAGGTTATGAGATGTAATAAATGTACTTATGATGAACCTTGAATAAAAATTTCATGTGTAATATAATAATTTTTTATGTTTTCATGTATTATGTACTTTATTTTCAAGACACTAAAATCTAAAAGATCCTCTGTTTATAAAATGTCATGTAAAGTTATGTAATAAAATAGCGGGATTCCATAGTTTCATCCTATCAAAATCTAATTTTTAGAAAACTCGTTATTTAAATAATTATATTGTAAAAATAAAATTAATAAAAATAGTAATTATTTTATTAAAAATAAAAATATATAAATTCATAATGTTAGGGTCTAGATACATGACCCCTTATTACATCAATGTATTACCTTAGGGTAAGGTGTTATAAGGTGATACTTTAATGGGGTGGTTAAGTGAACATGGTTTGGGTTGTGATCCTGATAAGCTTAAACTTCTCCCATAAACGATTCCACTCATGCTTATTTTTTGAATCTCATATTGGGATTGGTAAAGGGTAAATCCCAATGATACCATTTCCATCTAAAGCTTTAATAAATTGTCTTTATTGGGTATGATCCTACTGGTCTATTCCATTTCTTGTTTCATCTATTCCAATTGTACTCTATCATAACCCTTAATATATACTAATATTAACGATCACTATACAAAAAAAATATTATCAATAATTATGATGTTTAATGGTCTTTTAAATATGAAAATGTGAAACCTAAAATGTTACAAAATAACCAAATTAATGCAGGTTTTTCTATAACATCATTACTTAATTTGTAATTTATTCAATTGAAAAAGGAATTTCTTTTATAAAACATCTATTTGTTACATTATTCCCCACTTTAAAAAATTATATATTGTAATTTTATTTCATAAAATAAAATTGATGGGGGTACTTCTATTTCATCACCTCTTCTAGTTCTCATATTGCTTTATCAAACTTGTGGTTCTTTCAAAGTACTTTGACTAGATGATTTGTATTAATACATAGAACTTCATCTCTACAATCTATTATATTCTCCAATTTCTCTTCTTATAAATGATAATTCTCAAATGGTACCACCTATTGATTCTATACATATGAGACTTATGGTATGTACTTCTTTAAGAGGGATACATGGAACACATCATGTACTTGAGATAATTTAGGTGAAAGTTCTAGTTGATAGGTCACATTTCTTCTGTGATCAAGGATCTCAAAGGGGATGACATATCTCTGAAAAATATTTCACTTCTTTTCAAGCCTTATAACTTTCTTCCACAATGATATATTAAGGAACACCTTATCTCCAAACTCAAACTCTTGATCATGTCAATGACTGTCAGTATAGATTTTTTGTTGAATTTATATAAATTTCCTATGATGTTGAATAGTTTGAGACTTATTTTTCATCTCTTGGACAAGATCACCCCCCCCCCATCATCTTCCACTCTCCAACTTCAACCTAGCTTTTCAAAGTCAGAAACCACTTCCCATAAAAATCCTTTTATGGTTCTAATTTAATGCTATAATGGAAACTATTATTATATGAGAAATTTTCAACCCAACATCCTTGGAAATCCATTGAACTTGATCTTAGTATATCCTCTAGAGTTTTAATGTTTCTCTTAGACAGACTATCCTTCTGAGGGTGATAATAAGTATTAAAAATCATCTTCATATCCAATGCTTGATGAAGGATTCTCCAAAAAATCAAGGTAAACCTTAGATCTTGATCGAATACAATGGATAGTGGAACTCCATACTATCTTAGCACTTATATTCTGTATATCTTAGTGAGTTATTCAAGAGTGAAATTATCTTTAATATTAATGAAATGTTATAACTTTGTAATGAAATTAGAAACCACCCAGATTAAATTATTAACTTTATATGTCTTGGGGATTATTATTCTGAAATCCATGGTTATGTTTTCCCATTTTTATACTGGTATAGGATATGGCTTCATCATACCCTTTGACTTCTTTCATTCATCCTTCACTTGGTGGAATTACAAGCATCAAGTAACAAATTCTATAATCTCCCTCTTCATGTTATCCCACCAATGTTTTTTCTTCATATCTATATACATCTTAGTTCATCCAGGATGAATAAATAAGGATGAATTATGTGAATCATACATAAGTTCCCTCTTCATTTTTCATTTTTATGGGACACATATCTGGGTTACGAACCTTATAAATCTATTTTTAGAAAATTTAAACTCCATAATATTTACTACATTTTTCTATAGCTCCACATCATCATTTTAGGCCTCCTTGATCCTCTCAATAATGGATGTTTGATTAATTATTTTAACAAGGTAGGATGAATATACTTTTTTATCCCCATGTCCAGGTTTTTCATGTCCAAAAAGATTGGATCCCTATCAATCCTCATCATGGATAGGGTTATGAGATTATTTCTACTTAGAGAATTTTCCACAATATTTTCCTTCCCAGGATGATAATGGATTGAAAAATCATAATCGTTGATCAACTCTAACCACCTTCATTGGAACTTATTGAGATCATTTTGTGTTGATATATATTTGAGGCTTTTATGATCAGTATATAAGTCACTCTTCTCCACATAGATATAATGTCACTAAATATAAAATACGAAGATCACTACAGCCAATCCCATATCATTTATTGTGTTGTAATGCTCATGGATATTTAATTATAAGGACTCATACGCAATCAGTTTGTCATCCTACATGATTAGACAACCCAATATCTTTTTATATGCATCGTTATAGATCACAAATCCTTACCTGTTGGTGGGTAATGGGAGTACAGGTGTAGTGGTTAGCCTCTTCTTTATCTTATTAAATCACTCCTCTCATTTATCAATCCAAGAAAACTTGACTCTCTTCCATGTTATCTAGGTTAGTGGGATTCAACATCATGAGCAGTTTCTCCCAAATCACCAATAATACCCAAATAATCAAAGAAAACTATATATTTACATCCAAGATATTGGTCTAGGACATCCTTAAATTTCATATATATTATATAGATCCAAATATATCCATTTTCTGGGTGATAATAAGACCCAATGATGTTAATTTATCCATTAAAAAATCACATGTACTTTACTTCACATAAAATTTTTCCTTTTTCAAGGTCTTCAGTACAACATTCAAATTATCCTCATGTTCCTCCTTGATTTTAGAGTAAATATGAATATTTTCAATAAATAATTACTTAAATTTCTTGATGTAATACCAAAAGATTTTACTCATTAAGTCCATGAATATTGATAGATCACTATTGAGTCCAAATGAAATTAGTATAATCTTGTAGTTCCCATACATTGTATGAAAAGAAGTATTAGGGATATCCAACTTCATCACCTTTACTTGATAATATCCTTACTGAAGATCCACAATGAAGAGATATTGGGATAATCATTGTTGATCAAACATGTCATAAATCTATTTATGACGATACTTTTTCTTTATCGTGATCTTGTTGAGATCACTATAATCAATGCATAGGTACATTAACCCATCCTTCTTCTTAAAAAAAGGATTGTTTTATCCCATGGTGAGGAACTTGGGTACATAAACCCTTATTCAAGATTATTCAGCTCTTGAAGTTCAATATTATCCATTCTATATAGAGTCTTGGATATTAGTAAAGCTCTTGGTATAAGTTTAATCAAGGAAATTCTTTAGGAAACACATCAGAAAATCAAATTACAATAGTCATGTCATTGTGGATGATATTTTCCTTACTCTATAACATTTAATATAGATATTATTTATAACAAGGAAATTATATCTAGGATTTATGCGATAATACCAAATAAGATTCATCTTACTTCTTTCATTTATATAGATATGAAGGGTCACTTGGGATATAGAGGGTGATTTCTTTCTCTTGGAAATTTATGTTTTCTCTATATAAGGAAATCCAATCCATGATTAGAATATCATCAAATTCCACCCAAGGGAGTGTCACAAGGTTTTTTTGGAAAATTAATCCCGTAAATTGTGACATTGGATGTGTTATATGCTTGGGGTGAAAAAATTGACCCATTTTACATCTTTAATTTTGATTGAATTCCACATTTTGAAGTGATGATTGAATAGTTATACTAAAGTTTTGTGATATGAAAAAATGTTTAGAAATATAATCAAATAGTATGTTCATTATACATAAACGAATAGCTAGAATACCTCTCACCACTTTTTATTTGAGATCTTCATCTGTGGTTGTGATGGAATAAGATCGCTCTTTCTCTCTAGGTCTTGAAGGGTTTTTTCATTAGTTATCATCAATAACCCTTGTCTAGTGAATTTATTCACATATTATATATGTTCTTTATTATTAAAACATTATACAGTAGGATGAAGGTTGATGATAATATTCCTTTCTTCCATCACATTGATGAGTTTTTCCCATCAGTATTTTCTTTTCAGATTTCCTTCTTTCCCACACCTAAATCATTTCTTTTTCCCCTAAAAGAAAATTTCAAGATGCTTCTTCCCACACTTTTGAAAAGTTGGATGTTGGACTTTCTTTATCCCATGATAATTACCCATTACACTACCAGAATTAAAATCCATTCTTTACTTCCTATAATTAGACCAGTGATACCCTTGAGATTCATTTATATTTATTTCAATTTTAAGGTCAGATCGAACAATTTCTTCATAAACTTTAAAGTCTTCAATCACAAAAGTTTTTGATAGACTCTGATTTATCACATGAAATAAGTACTAAACTTTACTTTTATTGGAGATGAAAAAGAGGGAGGTTTATTATGAAATTATTGTGATGTTATCCCCATAAACCACCAATGACTCCATCATCCTTTTTCTTGAGGATTATGAAATTCACCATTATTTTTTGTCGGAGAGTGAAAGGAAAAGATTTAGTGAATTGTTTTTCCAAAATTATTTCCACTCAATCTATTTGGTCTCTTCCTTAGGGTTCATATTTATAATAAACATACACCATTTATAATCTTCTCATTATATATGATTAAAATCCAACATGACCTTATCTTTATTGAAGCATTTATGGATGGATAAGTTATTTTTAATGGACTTAATCCATCATTCCATTAATAAGGTATTGAAAGATCCATTGAAAGTGGAAAACCATTTTTACCTAAAGGTATCAGTTGAAACTTACTCCTTATTAGGGGGATGTGGGTTTCCCCATTGAGTCAATCTTCTATTTAAAAATCAATTTATTTGGGAAATTTTATTATGAAGTTATTTATTCCTGCTCCTATGAAGTTGGGAATCTCATTTTGAAAGTCATCACATTACCCCTCACATTGTTTTTTGACTCAGTTACCCCTATTCATAGATGTTGACTAAAAAAAAGTGAAAATTATTGATGATACTTTTAAAACTACTAAAAAATAAAAGTGAAACTATAAATATGGAAGGGGTGACTAATAAATGATATATGTTCCTTAAACTATGAATTTATAGGTTTCAATCTAATTTATCCATGATCTATTTTCTAAAATGAAATATAATGGGAATTTTTTCACTTCATAATGGTTCATAAGGATGTTGTGAATTTACCAAAGCGTATACCCCATGAGTATAAAACTAGGTGTGAAACAAGGAATTTTTTTCACCAAGTGATTATTATGTTAAATTCCAATACACCATTTTTAGGGTTATGACCCCTAGGTATAACTATGCTAGATCCATATCCAATTTTAGTAACCAAATAGTTATTTTTTCCAAGAAAACACTTAATTTATACTTTACGATAATTTGGGTATTTCTTTTACTATGCTTAGTATTATTCGTAATGATTTATATTTTATGATCCTAATCCCAAAAATAACGAGACCTACCTCTGATACCAACTATGACAACCTATATTTTTAATACACCGTAATTCATGATTTATTACATAAAGATACACATAATACCATCCCAGAAGATCATGAGTCCCAGTGTATTTGTAAAATTAGGTATATATCATAATAAGTTAATACATGGGTACAACATCATTATTTGAAAACTCTAAAACATCCATTATATTCCTTGGATCTTATAAATCTGTATGGGATAACCTGGGTATGTACATAATGAAAGGGGTGAGATATAAATCCCAGTAAGGGAATAATAAAATCATATAATAAGGTAAAGTAGTACATGTGAGTTAATAGGCATATCAATGTAACATAATAGAGGTTATAATCGTAAACTTTAACATTGAATCATGATATATGATGATAACATAAAGGCAAAATGGGAATGTGGAAATAATATAAAAAATGATATCATAATCACAAGTCAAGGATAACCACCAATAAATTATAATATAGTGTTCCTAAGATAAACTCATGGGCACTATATGTGGAATCTAATGAGATAAAAATATTACCCAATGCATTGCAGGGCTATATAATTCGGAACCCACCTATCATATTCATATCTTGTACATGCATATGCATGCCACATAGATCATATAATGTAAGGGAAGTATTTCATCATGTATATTCCCATTATTAATGATTATGGGTTACATAAATGGAATCCTCAAATCAATTAAGGATAGATATATCTAGTCTAATACCTTTGTGTGAAAATGGGAATGGGTATTCACTACAAAAATATTAGGCATGGAAAATTATTGGATACTTTCAGTAGCATAATGGGGGAACATAAATATTCATGGATGGTTTTAATGAGAGTAAATGGGGTATCTAATAACTTTTAAATCATACATAAATTAATAGGTATATGTAAAATCTTTTCCTAAATTGAATAGTTGGAAATCAAAAGGCATAATATGAAGAAGGTGCTTAAATAAAGGGGAGAAAGAGAGGATCCCTTACCTTGAGAGGGTGCTTCGAAAAAGATTGAGAGGATCTTTTTAAGAGCTTAGGAACACCTTGGGAAGGATAGAAATAAGTGAAGAAAAATTAAATTAATTCTAAAAGGTTTCTTAGGGAAGATTAATGGGAGGGTGGGTGGTTTTTTATAGAAAAATATAGGGGATTTTTTTATTAATTTCTAAAATTAGGCTTTGGGATCTATATAATAAAATAATAAAACCTAAAAATATTCCCATGACTTTTTTGCATGGTTTATACCAAATAAGAGTGGTTTTTAATATTTTATAAGACTAAAAAATAAAATCTTTAAAATAATACCCACGGTAGTGTGGAAATGACTCATGTTCACATTGAATTAATTTTAAAAACTTAAAATATAATATAGGTTATGGAGGATTAATTAAGGGTTTATAAAATTAATAAAATAAATTTAAAAACACATTCTTTTAAATTTAAAATGCAATTTTTGTCGTGGATACTATTTATAATATTTATTACATCACTTTTTGGCTTTTATGATGCCATAATTTAAACTGTATATTTATTTTGTATTTAATTTTTACCCAAAAATTTGATTGTCTCAGAAAATAATGAACAATTCACCATTTTCTTATTTTTATGTGATGATTTCAAAAATAATATTTATTTTATCAAAATAATTCACTAAATAGGAAAATTTAAACTTTTAAATAAAAAAATCCCTTTTATTTAAAAATATGGGTTTTTACAATGATAGCTTTTTCTTACCCTTATAAACATTACATTTGAAATCATAAAATTATATTATCATTTATATTAAAGTAAATTTTTTAAAATAAGAACATTTTATTAACATAAAAAATATTTAAAAATCTCTTGAATTAATCAAAAATAGTGTATTGATTGAAATTACGTATTTTCAGAAAATACAATTTCTGTTAAATCATATCAAAATCTAATTTTTATCAAGCTCAATATTTAATAATTTATAAAGTTATATTAAAATGGATAAATATAGTAATTATTTTATTATAAATAAAAATATAAAAATTCATATTATTTTTGTTTAGATACATAACCCCTTATTACACTAGTGTATTCCCTAAGGGTAAGGTGTGCGATGGTGATAATTTCTTAGAGTTGTTCAGCGAACACGGTTTTGGATGTGATCTATATAAGATTGAACTTATCTCGTAAATAGATTTTCTCAAGATTTAGGTATTTAATATCAGCATGATCTTAATCATGGACAAAGCCCAGTGTTTCCATCTCCCTTGAAATATCTGTAAATTGGGCCTTATAGGGTATGATCTTACTATTCCAGATTATTGATTCTTCTGTGAGTGTCAATTTGAATTTATCATAACAATTAATATATATTGATCTTTATGGTCACTTTATAATGAATATATTATTAGTGGTTATGATGCTTAATGGTCTTTTATATAGGACAATATGTAACTTATAAGGGTATTAAATAACCCAAATAGTACATTTGTTTTCTATAACATCATTACTTATTAATGAATTTATTAATTTAAAAATAGTATTTCATTTATAAAAATCCATGTCATTATAGTTCAGGTTGGTTCAAACCTATGGTTTTGGTCTTCTAAGGATTGACAAGGGTTCTTCCTTTTTTGGATTAGCCTTCACTGTCAAAGGTTATTGGTTTCCTCTTGGAATGAGGAATGTGTTTATCTACACTTCATTCATTTTTAAATTCCCAATATTCTTGGATTTTATATATTTATATTAATTGATGTATGGCTAGGTATGTTATCAAAAATTTATTTATAATTTCATTTCTATGAAATTGAAACTTTACGTAAAGGTATTTCTTCATTAATTTCTAGTTTTTCATTAAAACTAAATATTTTTTCATGATTACAATTTATAAAAATATTCCTATGAGGAGTTTTTAAATGATATGGGTGATGAATGTGGGGAATATATCCAATTTTGGGTTTTAAAGTAAGGAATCCATGTTTTTATAGAAATTTATTCGAAAAGGGAAAGGGAGTTGTTTTCTCAATGGTTTACAATTGGGGTTGTAAATTTCAGGATTTCAAAGAGATGATAAGATACATGGACCAATTTTGGTTTCTAATGATAGTAAATTGTGTTTAAAGTTTATTTTTGTATAAAAATGGGTATTTTTTATTTCAAATTGGTTTATAAAGGATGTTATCATTTAGGATTATAATAAGTGGAAAGTGACTTGGAATTTTGAGTCATGTTTCTTATGGAGGTTCATTTGGTGCCTTATAAAATAAATTGTATGGTGTTTCTAAGACCCTCATTAATTACTCTTGCTCTTTTTTCTCTCTTTAAGGTGTTTTTCATGATTATATATTGTTTTTTGGCATGGAAAGAGGTATTTTTGTTTGAGGGTTTAGAGGTGAGGTGAGATGTATTATTTATGTTCCTTGATATGTATTTTGATCTTGATTTTTTATTTTCTCACATCTACATTGATTAAATCATGGGAATCATAGAGAATAGTAAATTACCTATATGAGTGAACCCTCTAGTGTAGATTCTGTGTTTTCTAGGTATTTAGGACAGATTAAATCAAGTGAGCTAATAGGGTGGATTGTGTCATGTGGATAATGAGCTCTTTTGTGGGGGATTATATGTTGGAGATAATCTAATTAGACTATATCGACCATAGATAGGTTCTTTAGTGTTGATCTGGGTTCTAGTCACTGATATAGGTTCATTTTACTTGAGTCTAAGATAGTATACCATGACACTAATTTCTTTATCGGTGGTTCCGTGAAGACGATTTCTACTTTGTGATTTTTTTATCCCCTTGTACTTTTTTTCTTATGGAAATTCTTACATTTCCATTATTTACTATTTTGTATGATACTCAATTGATATTAGGGTTCCTTCTAGACCATTCTTCCATTCTTTCCAATTGGGTTTTGTTTTCTAAATGGATTCAAAATATAGTTTTAGAAGGTTTATTTCAAATAAAATGGATATTTTCATTTTATGGATGTTTTTTAATGAAGTCTTGAAATAGGGTGAAATTGTTTTCATTTTTTTAACTAAAGGTCCCCATTTCAGTTTTTTTAGAGTTTTTCTATTTTATGTGGATTTTTTTACATGACCTTTATTAAAAAAGAAGGTTTTACTCTCTAAAGTTGAATAATATAGTTTAGTTTCTTAGTTTCCTTATCAAAATGGAAAAACATATTTTATATTGTATTTTAAACTAGTGTCTATGAAATTATTTGGGAAAATAATTTCATATAATCCTCTATAATATCCTATTGGGCCTATTATATCACACAGTGCATACACAACTATGTGTATGTATACATATCTTCTGTTTTATATGGGTTACAAGTTTTATTTTAGATTTTATATCCCTCTCTTAGGCTGGGTATGAGGTTAGTGACTATAGAAAACATAGATGTGTTCTATAAGCATGGTTAGAGTTTGTTTTATTTTGGTATGTTGATGTATCATCCAAGTGATCTATCTCTTTTCCTGTATTAAATTCTCCTTTTATTATAACCGGTTATGTATTTACTTTTTTGATAATGATGTATATTTTAGGAAATGGGTTAAGCCATATATGTTGGTTTTGACTTGTTTTTTTCTCCTATTTATTTTGTGTCTTCTTGTTTTATCTTTCATGGAAATCCAATGTATAAATTATCCATACAAGTTTCTTGGCAAAATATTTGATGACCTTTTTACTCTGATTTAAGGGTGAAACCATGATCAAGAGTGTATATATTGATAACAAGGATATAGTTTATAGCCCTTGGGGATTGATAATTCCCTTCAAGACTTATAGAGGAAGGACATGGGTGATGTGGTAGGTTAACTTGGGCTAGTTCATTACCAATGGTATCAGAGCCAAAAAGTTTGGAAGTTTTATTTTCTCAAAGAGCTCGCTTTTTAATCTGGTAAGTATGGTAGTATGGAGGTATGATCATCCAAGCTCAAGAGGTAAGTATGAGGGAGTGCCTGGTAAATACTTAACTTTGCTAAAATTTGAGTTACCATGGGTATTCAGGATTTAAATTTTTTATTTGGTTTTCTATATTGATTATTTTGAAAATCTTTTGATACTGATTGAGTTTAAACATTGATTTTAGGGGTCACCTTACATTTTTTGGATGAACATGGAAAAAAAATGTTGTGTGGTTCGATCACATGGACTATTAATACAGGTGAGGTTCTTTTACATGGTATTTTAAAATTCCCATATGTTTTCACATGATTAAGGAATGGTAGAAAAAACCATGATATCAATCAATACATAACTTTATTTCACTCTTGGATTCATTTTTTTGTTTCTCTTTGATTCTCACAGGCTCCTATATTGGTTATTCTCTTTTGAGGGATGGATCAAATAGGGTATTGATGTGGTTTTTAGTATTCAAAATTTTATTTCATTTGATTGATTGTGTTTTTTATTTGTACATTGAAATTTAAAAGTTTTTTGGTATATAAATAGGATTTTATGAAATATGTTGACCCCAAAAACCTAATTTTATGATTTAATTGAAAAAATATTCTTCTTTCCATATATTATTTCTTAAAAGTGGAAGATTTAATTACGATATTTGGAAAATGTTTTGAAAATTATGGATAATTTGGTAACATTCGATTGAGACTTCTTTTAAAGTCAATGAAAATTCTTTAAATTCTATAGTAGAAAGTTAAATTTTTAGTTTGTGGTAAATTATAAAATTAATTCTTTACTTTACCTTATAAATAGATTTTAATGTTTAAAGAATGAAGTGAAATATTTCAAAGGGATGGGTGTTTCTAAAATAATTATTGTGTTGATAAAGTGGGGTTTTAACCCTTCTCCATATGTTCTTGCTTGAAAAAGGAGCTTTGTATTATAGTTGTTCTTATAGATTTTTACTTTTTAATTTTTTTCCTTGGTTGATATTGGTATTGTGGGATTTTATTTTTGAAATATGAATTTTTTAGGTTTATCTTTCATGTTATTTAGATTATTCCTACCAAAAAAGTCTCAATTGAAGTAGGATATTTTTATTTTTAAATTATTATTAGAGTGATTCCCCTTATTGTTTGGAATTTTTCCCTTTGGTTTTTTCACTATATCAGACTCTGAGTGAAGTGGTGAAGCCTTATTTATACTTTAATTGATTTATTATTGAGGATTTTATTGTATTCTAAGACATAAGGTTATTTTTTTGGATCAGTGAATTCTTTGGGTGTGGTCCTAATTTAAATAGTTTTTTTGTACTTGGGGCTTTTATACGTTGAATTTTAAACCATTTAGGTCTTGAAGAAATTATTTTTTGGTGTATTGTTAGAGATAAATTCCTCATTACTCCTTTTATGATATATTTATTTTTGGTTAATTATTACTGATCAATCATGAATTGTTATTTATTGAGATATTTAAGGTTTTCATGTGATGTTAATTAGGTGATGAGGTTTAGTTTTTGAAGGAAGGTTCATGGGGGAAGCCTTAATTCTTTTAGGGGACTGGTATTGGTATATCACCAATAGAGATTATGCATCGGCAAATGCACTATTTATTTTTTCAGTTTCAATATGAGTCAATGTTCCAAGAGTGAGGCCCAAAATTTCCCTTAGTTTTATCCACATATCCTAGGGTTAGATCCCATTTTGTTTCCTATTGTTACATGTTTTTTAATTGATGTATCTTTCCTATAATTTAGTTCTTAGGTTATGATGGTTAATTTGATCCTAATTTCGGTCCCTTAAGTATCTATTGAGTTGTGATTATTTTATATAATTTGGAACCAGTTCCTCATATGGTCCTTATGGTTGATATAGGATTCTTGTTTCCGTTAGATAATTTGTGTCTTTGTATATTTTATTTGGTGGTGTTTCTCGTCATGGAGTTCCCATTTCTTTATCTGACCATTTAAAAGAATTATAAATAGAAATGAGACCCATATCAGGTGTTGGTGTACCTTAGTATTTTTATCTTTTAATTTTGGTTTAGTATATGCTCGGAGACAATGGGTGATGTTTGAGGAATTAGTTTCATTAGCCTTGAGGATTAAGACTATAATTTTTGAAATTTATTATGATTTATGATGATTATTAACCTCCTGAAATTATTTAGTCATATGCCTCACCATCTATCTCTTATGTTTGTTATTGAGGTTTCGAGCTTTCTTTTTCCTTCTACCTGTGACTGTCATATTTGGGGGGTAGAAAGTATAATGGTGAGGATAATTTTGATCCCTCATGTCATTGATGTGGTTTTTATTCTTTAATTTTGAATTATTTTGAATTATTAATTTCATTGGGTTCCTTGTGAGTTTTTGGATGTAAAATTTTGATGTATATTGTGGACTACACCATGGTGTATACCACCACAACATGGGGGGTACTATCGGATAAGCCACATTGTGGGAGAAATGTTGTGCCACAAAGGCCTAGGGACTTAGGGAGTCCTTCTTTGCTTAATAGAGGTGCCCTAAATCCTAGTTAAGAGAACCATTTCATAGGTACTGGGGCTTGGTTTGGGAGATTTATCCTAGAAGAAATTCCCCACATCACAGTAGGCCTAGAAGAGGGGTCTCCATGTAGCAGTAATCATGACCACACCACAGATCCTATGCCCAATTTATTTTTAAAAGGGTGAAATTAATTTTATTTCATGTTTTATTTTTAAGTGTTTCTTTCCTCCTTCCCCTCTCATTTACATAAAGAATGTAAAAGTTGATAAGGTACATATTCTTCTTCCTATAAAATCTATTTTTGGATTCCTTTATTTGGATTTCAAGTGGTTTTCAAGGTAATTATCTCTATCTTGAACCCTTATATTCACTTCTCTTCCATCTTCCATTTCTCCAAGAATTTTATTTTCCCTATTAATATTAATAATTTTTTAAAAGGGAATCAATGTTCTATTTTGTTCTAACCTATGTTTTTAGTCTCTTAGGGCTTTAGAAGGGGATTTTATTGCATGTTTTGGAATTCACTACCGAAGGTGATTGGTTTTCTCTTGGAATGTGGTTGTTATTTCTATTATATTAATATATTTTAAAATTCCACAGATTATTAGGTTTTATATATTTATTTTAATTGAATCATGATAATATATGGTATCCCAATTGGGTTTTTCAATTGTTTTCCATGAATTTTAATCTTGGAATAAATGGATTTATTCAAAAATTTCAAATATTTCTTGGAAAATAATGTTTTTTACAAGCTAAGAATTTGTGAAAATTCCTATGAGGTGTTTTTAAATGGACATGGTGGTGAATTTAAGTATTTGGCCAAGTTTTGGATTCTAAAGGAAATAAGCCATTTTTTGAAGAAATTTTTTAGAAAAGGGAAAGGGATTCATTTTATCAATTGATTTCAAAGGGTGTTTTAAAAGTTGGGATTTCAAAGAGATGATAAGGACCTTGGCCTATTTTTTGTTTCGAAAGGAAATAAATTATGTATTAAGTTTGGTTTTGTATAAAAATGTTGTTGTTGATTTAAAAGTGGGTTCTAAAGGATATTTTCAAAGAAGACTTCTAATAAGTGGAAAGTGACTTAGCATTCCATGTCATATTTCTTATAGAGGCCCATTTTTTCACCTTATAAAACAAATAGTTTGATGCCCAGGATACCCACATTGATGCCCCTTGATCTTGTTTTCTACTTTATGGTTTGTATATAATTATTTGATATAGGTATGGCATATAATGGGTCTACTTTGGGTATGGTTATTATAAGTTAGGGGAGATGAATTATTTATCTTCATTGATATGTATCATGATCATGATATGATTATTTTATCACCTCCACTTTGATTAAATCATGGGAATATTATGGAATTATAAAATGGCCTAGACTATTTCCCACATAGAATAGATTATTTAGTAGATGGGGATTATCTCTCGATTAGACTAAGTGATCTAATAGGATGTGGTGTGGTCTATGTATGATGAGTGATCCAAGTAGGTATTACATGTTCCAGATCATCAAATTAGACAACCAGGATAATAGAAAGGTTCTTTAGTGTTGGATTAATGTTTCATTAACTAGTTCAAGTTTATGTTACTAGAGTCCTAGAGAGTATCTCAAGACACTTATGTCTTTATTTGTGGTTCCATATAGCGTATTTCCACTTCACACTTATTTATATCATTTTTTCTTATCGTTCATTCTCCACTACTTACATTAACATTTTTTTACTTTCTTTCTTTGATGCCCCATTGATTAGTGGTTCCTTGTCACAAACCATCGTTGGGACACCTGGGAATGAGGCACCTATACTAACCCATGATAAACCTAAAGAAGGTTTCTGATCCCCAAGGGACAGAAAAAGTTCCCATGCATCTAGAAAACACCATTTGGGAATATTTTTCAAAAATAATATAAATTAAATAAGAATTGAATCTTTAAATGAAATTATAGCATGAAACATTTGTAATTCGGATGCCCATGAAAAATAAAATAAGAATGTTTAAGTATATATTAACAAAATTAAAAAAATAGTATATATAACATATACAAAAAAATAATCCCTCTTCTCATCCTAAAATTTCTTCTATAAAAGCAACCCCTTGTCCCACTACAACCTTCATGTTTATAGTGTCTCCACTAGTAACTGTAATTGAGATAAATAAATTCCTACTTGGATGATAGAATAAAGGAAATTAAAAAAACAACCAACTGACATACATCCATCTGACTCCATGAGTCACCATCCAATCTTTAAACCAAACCTACTCCATGAGAAAGTAAGAGAGGAACCAAAACATCTGACTAAGATATAATGATATATGTGAGTACGAAACATAGAAATCATTCCAAAGGAAACCACAAACCATGTACAATATTTAAATAAATTTCTTATTTAATGATAGTTTTAAAAACCTTATCTATAAATTTGTTTCCCATTAATAAGTACTTAAAATATACTATTATTTTATAAAATTTCCCTTTTTATCTTCTTTAATTGAAAAACAATCACTTTGAAAACAATTTATAGGATTTGAATACCTTTTAATAAAACATCCATTTAGAAACCACCAATCAACCACTTTTGAAATATTCATTTCAATAAACTTTAAAATACCACTCTATTAAAGAGGAATATAAATTAAGAAATAATAAAAGTGTTATAAATCAATGGTAGTATAAAGTAATGAAAGAGAAAGAGGAAGTAATACAATCAATCATTTAAATTAATCATTATGGGAGAACCCATTAGGGTCACCAAGGGTTATGGTAACTTAAAATATACTTCAATATATTCTAGTAGACAAGATAGTAATATGTCACTATCCAGTGGAAAAATAAAATACTTCACAATAATAGCCAATAGAAAGGGATCCCCTTCTATTTATGTTCTCCTACCAAAGTACTTGAAGTTACCATGAGGGTTTAACAATAGAAAAAACAAAACATTATATCATATGTATAATCAATATTCAACTAGGAGTATATCCAAACCACACACCCAAGATCTTCAAGTAAGAATTAGGGAAAATTCGATAGGAAATGAATCAAAGGCTTACAAATTTATTTGAAAGGTGAAAACAAGGACTCATAATTTATTTTAAGAATTCCCTCATTATTACCATATACATTCACACACACACACAAATATATATATATATATATATATTCATATATATATATATATTCATATATATATATACATATATATTCATATATATATATATCTTAGTTCATAAATTTACATACTCTAATGTGATTTTTTACATATATGCATATACATACATATATATATATATATATATATATATATATATATTTGTGTGTGTGTGTACCCATATATATGTGTATAACTACCCCAAATATAAAAAGAAATTTATGATCCTCACACTTTTATCTAAAACCAAATTTGAAACAATTTATTGTATACGTGGTATTTGAAGTATTAATCTAAATTAAAAGTAAAATTTAAGGTCCAGTTGAGAATATACTTTGATGACCCAAAAACATTTAAAAATACCAATACACATGATAAATAGTTATTCAAGAAATAAATAAAACACTTGGTGTGCATGGATTTTTCAAGTAGTTTTAAATCAAAACCTTTGAAATAAAGGATTTGTTACATTTAATTAAAACCAAGTGAAACTTTCTTTCCCTTTTAGAGAGATTCATAGATACATTTACTATAATGAATAATCATTTAAAACATGAAATTAAAGAAAAATAAGATAAAGGTTCTAAAATTTAAATCCTTAAACATGGGGAAACCTACCCGGAACATGCACTGATGAGAAAAAACCATTAAAATGGAAGAGAGGAAAACCCCATGTAGGATCCACATACTATAAATATCAAGATTACATGAAATAATAAGTTTAACCCACCTAAGTTTTATTCTAGTGATTTTCACATTGAGGGGGTGGAGAAAAAGTGGGGGGAAGGAAGAAAGAGAGGAAAGAGAATAAATAGAAAAGATAATCATGACCCGAATGGGCCTTGATACAAATCACTTGGAGAATAACCCAAAAAATGAAGAGGGAAAGAGGAGGTTTGAATGAGAGGTTCCCCAAGGATGTTGCTTGAATGTTGGGATATGGAGGATGGGGTAAGGTCTAAATTAGGGTAAATGTGAAGGGATGGAAAAAAAATTAGAAACCAAAATTGTAAGTTCATAGGCACTACGCATGATTTGAAAACATTGTTGGCCAAACCATTTTCATATTGTGTAACACCTACTAGAAATATCAGAGCACCAAATATGGGTAAGATAAATAGTTATAAAAACCATTTTACACCTAAGAGTTTTGGATCTTTTAAATTGTTGATACATTCACATGGTTGTCACATAGTTCCTACTATCTATGTGTCAACCATGAAGCCATGCTAAAATTCCAAAATTTTATAATTTTAAACCGGTTTGACCCTAAATTAAAGGATAACACCAGATGAAAATAAATAAATATAATAATATAGAGTAATTGAGGTTGGAGTATGAAAATTACACCTTCCATAACCCTTTTTACCCCCATAAATCCTTAGATGAAATGGTTTACTCAAGAGAAAAGAATTGGGTATGACTCTCATACTAAGGAAGTTACCTGAGAAACATGGAGGTTGACTAGAATTGATTCAAAAAACTAAAAATATATTCCAAAATTTGAAAATAGTACCTACCCAAATTTTAAAATCCCTTTATCATATAAAACCACAAAATATACTAAAACATAAAAATCACAATTGAGAATTACCTAGACTCAAAGGGGAAAGAAAAAAACATGAAAAACCTAATTTTATAATTTCAAAGAATCATCCCAAGGGAAACCAAATATCATCCATCAGGACTTTACCTTCAAGTGGGAGTGGTTGGGAAAGAGTCAAAATCTAATTCCCAACCATATAACTACATTTAATGCCAATAAATAAAACCCACCCAAGGTTAAGAAAAACTATAATCCCATAAAAGAATATCCCATCATTGTCTCCCTATAATAAAATAAATTCACTAATATACTAGATCCCCAAGATAACCACTTACTCTTGGAAGAAAACAATATCATAATTCTACAAGGGATGTATAATTGATAATAGTTACAATAAAATTTACAAATACCACAAAAAAATATTGTCTCAAAAATATTAGGGCTAACATAACCTTAAAAATGAAAACCATGGAAATATATGTAAGATAAGAAAACAAACATCTATAATTTCATTAAATATGGAGTAACTAAAAAAGAATAACCAATGCTAGACTTAGAACTGTTGTGGAATAGAAAGTGAATTTGGGAATTATAGCCAGAACACTGAAATCATGGTGAACCCATATGAATAATAAAGGAACCAGGTGGGGTAATAACTATTCTAGGGTAACACCAATCATGTTATCACATGAACACTCTTAATACTTCCAAATCTTATCCCATCATAATAAAGATAAACAACAAGGCTAATGTACCCATGGGATAAAATGAAAAAACTATTCACCAAAGCAAGAAATTATCCAAGACACTCAACTTCCCATTAAGAAAACTCATGGTAAACCTAAATAGTCACATCATCTAAGAACTATATAAGATACTAGACCTACTCTAGACTCAGAATAAACAAATACCAAAGGAGATAACCATTAAAATTTAAAAATAGGACCACACCTAGACAATGTAATGAATACCTCTTATAGGGAACACACTAACTCATTTCATCTTGACCCTTCTAGAATGCCAAAGAAAAGTTACATAATGCATAAGACCAACTAATACATACTTCATTACTCAAATAAAAAATTCAAATCAAACCAAAAAATAATGTCTCAAAACATAAGTAGCTGAATTAAAAAACATTCAGGAAATTACCCTTTTTTCTTCAAAACGTACTAATTTAAAATCAAGGTTTTGAAACATATTTCCTAATCTTAACCACACCATAAAAACATTTTACCCATATTTAAACTTAAAATACGTTCATCCCACTTAGTAAACCAAAAAAAACCACTTCAAATCATTTTCCAAAACCACTATCAATTTAAGAAGGAGACACTTCCTCTATCAAACACCACCCAAATTCATTTAAAAAATGTTTTCCAAAACACATGAATTAAAGTAATTTTAGTGTAAGTCAAAACTATTTTAATATAATTTTTCACCTTAAAATACATTACTCTTATGGTTTAAAACACTATCCTTTCAAAATAATAACATTCTGAAATAATTTAAGAAAACTAAATAATATTCATTATTAAAATTCTAAAAAAATATACCATTATATGCCATAAAATTTTAAAAACATGAAGCCATTTTATTAAATCAATTTTTATAAAAAATTATTAGAAATAAAAATAATGAGATCATATTTTAATTAATTTTGGAAAAAATATTCACTAATTTTAAAACCAAAAACTTACCATTTTTAAAACATTTTTTTAAAATTAAATCTCATGTTTTATCCAAAAATCACAAATAGGAATTCATCAAAAATGAATTAAAAAAAGAATTCCTATATTTAATTCAAAGGGGGAATAGTGTTTGAATGTATCCTGGACACATGGCCTGGTATACCACATCCCAACTACACAACTGGAACCAAGAGTCACATTAAACTATGTACTTGGGAACCACATGGTTTTTGGGGCCCTTCAATATCTCTATGTACAACTAGTTTACTCCCTTTTCCATTCCCCAGACACAAAATACTTAAAAATCATAAATAGATAAAGAAAAAACTCAAAAAAAAAACTCACAACCCAACACCCCCTAACAAATTAAAGTCCAAAACAAGTAAGAGATCATGACACTCTTACCACTCCTACCTCCCGAGTTCTAATAAGCTTATCTCCATCTACCAGACACACCTAAATAACAAAGGGAAACTTCAAAACCTAGTCTCTATAAAGAACCTTGGATTTGATAACATTTTTTACAAACAAAAACCTGGTCAAACCTAAACTTGGAACTCATATCGATCTGTAATAAATCATAAGCGTGTTCCTGATCCCCATGGGTTGGTACAAGTGTTAGGAATCTATTAAACACCATTTGGGAATTGTTTTCCTTAAGATAATCAATTAAATAAGAAGTATAGCATCCCTATAAATTCTATAATGACCCATCTATAAGTCGGTAATTCATTCCAAATCTAATAAGAAGTTTTAAATACAAAATAAGTGATTTAAACTAGTAATATATATATCAGATATGAAAAAACCCTTCAACTCACCCTCCAATGCCAGCTATAGAAATATCCACTGGTCCCACTAAAACTTCTATCGATATAGTGCATCCAAAAAAATCCAAAACTAAATTTAATAAAGCCTCACATTTATGATGTGATAAAGGAAACTAAAAACAACCACTAGGTTATATATATCCATGTAACCACATGAGTCACTATCCAATACACAAACAAAAAAATTTCCATGAATAGGAAAGAGCAAAACTAAAACCTAAAACTAATATATAATGATATACATGAGTAAAAAAATCAGTAGGCATGCCAAGGGAAACTAAACCCCATGTATAGTATTTAAATAAATGATCCATTTCATGATATTTTAAAATACATTTTATAGAAAAAGTTTTTCTATGAATATGTATATAAAATCCAATATCATGTTATAAACATTCCTTTTTTATCTTCTTTAGATGAAATTTATCACTTTAAAAACAATTTATAGGGACAATGTATCTTTTAATAAAACACCCATTTAAAAAACTTTAACCACTTTTGAAATATTCCTTTCAATACACTTTAAAGTACCATTATACTATAGAGGATTAAAGATCAAGAATGAATAAAAATTGTATACATCAGAGGGAGTATAAATTAATGAAATAGAAAGAGGATGTCATCTACTCAATCATTTAAAATGATAATAATGTGAGAAACGCACTAGTCTCTTTAAGGTATAAGGAAAATTAGAATATACTTCACCAGAATATAGAAAAAAAAGACAGTAACCTATAACTGGATAGTAAAAAAATAACATAATTCACTAGCATAACAAGTGGAAATGGGGATTATCCCATATAAGTTCAACTACCCTGGTAGCTAAGGCTATTAAGAATTTTTAATAATAGATATAAAAAAATTAGTGCATATTTATAATCAATAGCTAACTCGAATTACATCCAAACCACACAAAAAATATATTCATGAAATACCCATGGAAATTTCTATTGGAAATCAATCAAAGGGATAAAATTTTATTTAATAGGTTCCAAATGTACCTTATAATTTATTTTAGTAATTAACTCCATTATTATACTCATATACATTTACATGTGTGTGTCTCTCTCTTAGTATGAAAATTTTCACAGTCTCATTTGAAGTTATACATATATATGTATATATATGTGTTTTCTTTTATGTGTTTATATATTTTTATACCATTTAATATATTCATAATCACACAAAACATTAAAATTCATACCACACAATTTTATCCAAAACAAATTATGAAACATTTTATTACATATATGGAATTTCAAGTAGTACTTGGAATGCTAGGAAAAATTTAAGGGCTAATTAAGAATTTACATTGATTACCCAAACACCTTTAAACATATCAATAAACTAAAGTAAATTCCATTTGGGAAATCATTAAAATACTTGGTGTGCATTTTAGTTGTTGCATAATTTTAAATCGCACTATTTGAAAGAAAAAATCCATTTCATTCAATAAAAACCAATTGAAACTTAATTTACCTTTAAAAGGGATTCATGGATACATATATTATTATGAATAAACATCCAAAAAATAAATTTAAATAATAAAGAGTCAATTGTTTTTAAATTTAGTTCCTTAATCATGGGGCGACCCACCTGGAACATGTATAGATGAAGAAAACCATTCACAAAGAAGAGAGTAAGACCCCATGGGGAAGTTTCATGCCCTAATGATCAATATTACAAAAAATCATAAGCCAAACTCATAAAGGGGTTTGGCCTAATTGAATGAACAATGTATGGGAGGATAGATGATGAGATATAAATGAATAATATGTAGATACAGGAGAAGAAATAGAAGTCATAATACTTTTCAGGGAATCCTTGCTCAGAATTGTATGGAATATCACCAAAAATAGAATAGGGGGGATGAGGGATTAATAAGGGTTTCCCCTAGGATTATTTGTGATTGGTGGGATATGAAGAATGGGGTGAGGTATGAATTATGATAAATTAAGTGATGTAAAAATATAAAAACAAAATTTTTAGTTCCTCAGAACTAGGCTTTATTTGGATTCACATTTGGCCAAGTTGTGAACCAGCCATGTTCCTCATACTCGAAGGTTTGGAGCACATCGCAAAGGTGGGAAACATAATCAATTTTTTTTTCCAATCATTTGTTTTGGAACTATTAAATTACATACATATCATTATTGTTTCCACATGGTTTTTACAATCTATGGGTCAGTAATGAAATTCTGAAATTTAAAATTTTAAACTAGTTCAAACTAAAATTTAAGGAAAATACTAATAATTAAAAAATAAATATAATAAATATAATAATAAAGGAAAATTTAGGTCTTGGTGAGACAATTATACCTACTATTATTATTTCTACACTTATAAATCCTTTTATTGAAATGGATGATTCAAGAGAAAAGAACATGGTCCAACTCTCATACTAAGGATGTGACTTGATAAACATGAAGAGAAACTAGAATTATATCCAATTAATTAAAACACCATCCTCAGTGGTAAAATTGGATGTACTAACATTTTATAATTCCTTCTTCATAGAAACCCACAAAAGATACTAAAACACATTCCTCATAATCAAGGAATATCTCGACTCATAGGGTAAATATAGAAATAACTAGCATAACCCAATTTAATAATTCCAAAGAATATTCCCAAGGACCAAAAATGATCAACCATAGAGACTCTTCTTGTGTGTGGGAGTGGTTAGAAAATTATCATAATGATGATTACCAACCACAAAACACAATTTTATCCCAAGAAATAAAACCCACCCAAGGTCATGGAAAACAATAATCCCTAAAAAGGATCACCCATGTTGGTTTCCCTATAAAAAAATAATTTCACTAATAAATTAGCTCCCTGGGACAATCACTTACTCTTGGAATAAAAGAAGATCTAAAAAACCACAATGTAAAGAGGATTCAAAAGTGTTATAACAAAATTAAAAATACTATAAAAGAATATGATCTCAAAAAGATCATGCATAATGTCACGTTGACATATACAACCAAAGAAAACTAGGTCGGTAAAGAGAAGACAAAGATAAAATTTCTATAGAAAATAAATTCTAGAAAAAATAATGAACACAAGCCTTAGAGCCTAGGTGTAAGAGAAAGTGACTTAGGGTATCACACCTGGAACACTAAAACCCTAGTGAAACCATATGGATAATCAAGGCACTATCATGGGTACAACCTATGTCATGGGGTAAAAACCTTCTTGGTTTTCCATGAACATTCCCAAGACTTCAAATTCTAATCCCCTAAAGAGAAATATCAACAATAAATCTAGCCTCCCTATGGGATAAAACGGAACCACTATTCACTGAAGTAAAAAAAATTCCAAGATGCTAAATATCTCATAGAGAAAACTAAGGGGAAGCCTAAATAGTCTCATCAACTAAGAACCACAAAAGAAACTCCACCTACTCTAGGATATTCATAAACAAATCACAAAGGAGATAACCATCAACATTCTAAAACATGACTACACCTATACCACAAAAGGAGGACAACCTATAGAGAAGATACTCTCTCATTTCATCTAAACCTTTATAGGAGGCCAGAGTAATGTAATAGAAGGAATAAGTCCAACTACACCATACTTCATTACTAAAATTCAATAAATATTGATTCAACCAAAAAGGTATGCCAACAAACACAATTTACTAAATTGAAACAAATTAAGAAACTTACCTTTTCCCTTCAACACCTACCAATTTAAAATCATGGGTTTAAATCTTATTTCCCAAGGATAAACACACCATAAAATCATTTTTCTCCCTGTTTAAAATTAAAATACCATCATTACACTTAGAAATCAAAACAAAACCAATTTATAAAATATTTTCCAAGATCATAAGAAATTTAAGAAGAGGTCACATCATTTTTAAAGAACTACTTGAATTCATTTAGATTTGTTTTCTAAAACGTTTTGAAAAAAATGAATTTATTGGTTTTCAAAAAAAATATAAAACAAATTTTCACCTTAAAATAAACCACCCATAAAATTTAAAACACCATCATTTGAAATTTCTAACATTATGACTCAATTTAAGAAAACCAAATAATATTTGTTATAAAAATTATAAAAAATTATTTAAAAAATTAAACATGATTTTTTTTTTGAAAATTTTAACCATTTTAGTAAAAACATTTTATTAGAAATATAAATACCAAGTCTATATTTGTATTAATTTATGAAAATGCATTTATTACTTTTAAAACCAAAAAACATAACATTTTAAATCCAACATTTTAACAATTAAATATATTATTTTACCCAAACAATACTAACATAACATGATCAAAAATGAATTAAAAACAAAATAAATCCAATATTTAATTAAAATGGGGACTATTATCTATGTATTAATTGACCTTATAGCTTAGTGAACCATTTACCAACCACACAACTGGTACTTATAGTCACATAAAACAAGGAACTTAGTCTCCTCATGGATCTCCATGCCTTGTGAGATCTCTATATATAAGTAGTTCACTCCAACTGTCATCCCTAAAATAAAAAATCCTTAATACATACCAGAAATAAATAAATAAAATTTAAAAAATCAAAACTCACAAAACAAAATCATCTAGAAAATAAAGGTACAAAATGCGTGAGAGATTTCAAAACTCTTCATACTACTATGTTTCAATTTATAATAGTCCTATCTTCATTTAATAGTCATGCCAAAATTAAAACTTTTGACTTTGGATCATAGGTCCTATAAAAAAGCTAGGCATAAAAACCATTTTTCACAAACAAGCTTCGAGTCACCCGATATATCGGGTGCCCAGACCAGCCCATCATAAACCCAAAGTCTGTTCCCAATCCCAACAGGAAGGAACAAGTGTCTGGGCATCTAGGAAACACCATTTGATTATTTTCTACCCAAATAAAATTAATTAAATAAATAATAGATCTTCACCAAAAATTATGTCTTGATCCATCCATAAGTTGGACATGAACACCAAATCAACTAAGAGATTTTAAATACAACTAATGAAATTAAAACTATTAGAAAATATAATATAAAAAAAATAAAACCTTTTATCTCCCTCTAACTCCATTCATAGAAACATCCCTTATCCCACTACAACCTCCATAGATATAGTGCATCCACTAATAATCATAACTGAAAGCAGTAAAGGCATGCTTGAATGATGTCACCAAGAAGACTAAATAAAACAAAAAACTGACATACCTCCATGTGACTCCATGAGTCACCATGAAATCATCAAACCAAACCACCTCCATGATGAAGAAAGAGCTTAAGAAAAACCTGTTGCTAAGATATAATAATAGGAATGAGTATGAATCTTACTAAGTATTCTAAAGGAAACCATACTCGATGAAAAGTCATTAAATAAAATATCCCTTTCATTCTAGTTTTAAATAGATTATCTAGAAATAGGTTTTCCTTTTATAAGTATATAAAAACCAATATAATTTTATAAATTTCCCTTTTTTATCTTTTTTAAATGAAAACAATCACTTTGAAAACATTTTACAGAGTCAATTCCTCTATTAATAAAACACCCATTTAAAAACTACCATTTTATCACTTCTAAAATATTATTTTCAATACACTTTGAAATATCATTCTATAGGATAGGAATAAATATCAAGAAAGAATAAAAATGATATAAATAAAAGGTAGTATAAAGTAAGGTGATAGAAATAGGAATTCATACAATTGATCATTTAAAATGATCATCATGGGAGAAACACCCTATGGTTACTAAGGTCTAGGGGCATTTAGAATACACATTTTTGGTTTCTAGTGGAAAATAGAGCAACACATCATTAACTAGTGGAAAAATAATATACATCACTATCACAGATAGGGGAAAGCAAGATCATCCCATCTAAGTTCACCTAACCAAGTTTTTTGGGTTCCCATAAGGTTTGAATGATGGAAACAACCAAAAATCAGAACATTTATATAATTAGTATCCTACTAGAAGCATATCCAAAACACACACCAAAGTTATTCACCTCCCTTGTTATGATCAAATACATTTACACACACACACATGTATATATATATATATGTCTCTTAGTACACAAATTTTCACTCTCATGTGAATATATATATACACATACATATATATATATATATCCCTGTATTTTTGAAAACCTACCCAAAACATAAAAATTAATTTTCAAACCTCAAACTTTTATAAAAAAACAATTTTCAAACACTTTATTACATACTTATAATTTAAATTATTAATGGAAATTCCATGTAAAATTTAAGGTGTAATTGAGAATGTAATTTTATAACCCAAAAAACTTTAAAAATACCAATACACTCAAGTAACAACCAATATATCAATCCATTGAACACATGGTGCAGATAAAAGATTTCAAATAATTTTAAATACAACTCTTTAAAAGAAAAATTCCATTATATTCAATAGAAACCAACTGAAACTTTGTTTCCCTATCAAATTTATTCATATATATATTTATTATTAATAAACACCCAAACCTAGAATTTAAAGATAAAGAAGTTAAATGATATGAAATTTAAAGCCTTTAACAAAGGTAAACCAACCTAAAACATGTAAAGGTAAAGAAAAACCTCAAAAAATAAAGATTGGAAGACCCCATGAGGAATCCACAAACCGTAATGATAAAGATTATAAAAAATTAGAAACTAAACCCACCAAGGTTTTTCCATAATGATGTGTGTATTGGGGGGAAGAGGGATTAGAATAAGAAGTAGAGGAAGGAGAATAAAGAGAATGTATAATTCTAACTCAGACAAGCCTCACTCAAAATTTCATATATAATAACCCAAAATTGAAATAGGGGGAGACGAGGGTCATGGGAGGAGTTCCCCTAGGATGGATCATGATTATTTAGAGATTAAAGAATGGGTGAGGTCTGAATTAGGGTCAAAATTAAGTTGGGGGATAATTAAAAATCAAAATTTTATGTTCTTGGGCTCTACACATGGTTTAGTTGTTTTTTGGGGAAAATGTACACAAATCTTGTGCCTCTAACAAGAGCACCAAGATCACCTCTAATAGGGAGGATGTGCGGTTAGAAAAACTATTCCTCAATAGTGTGTTTTGTCTCTTTTAAATTACAGATACATTCCAAATATTTCCACATAGTTTCTATATTCTATGTGTCAATCAAGTGTTAGTGATGATATTCAAATATTTAAAAAAATTGAACTACTTTGGCTAAAAATTTTAATAAAATGAAATAATTACATAAATAAATATAATAATAAATGAAAATTGAGCTCTTCCTGGATTTTTCATTCATTATTTCTAGTTAGGGGTTGTTTTATAAATGCTTTTTAAAGATAGTTTAATATGTTTTATTTCAAATAAATTGGAAATGTTTGCTTTATGGATGGGGTTTTATGAAAGGATTTAAATTGGGGAAATTGGATTTATTTTATTTTTTTAAAATAAAGGTCCCCATTTCAGTTTCTTTAAGAGTTTTTACTACTATGTGTATTTTTCACTCGATATTGATTAAAAAATGTTTTTACCTAAATTGGAAGCATGTGGTTTTCTTAGTTTCCTTGTTAAAGTGTAAAACCTTATTTTCTCCTAATTTTCAAACTAGATTCTATGAACTACTTTATGAAAGTAATTCCATGGACTCCTCTTTTGGATCCTACTAGTACTATCATCCAACACCCTAGATACACAATTGTGTGCATGTATGAAGATATTTTGTTTTATATAGGTTTTAGGTTTCATTTCATATAGGTTATTTCTCTCTTATGATGATGGGTGATTTGGGATGAGGTGAGATACCATGGGATTCATAGAGGTGTTCCAACGGTATGGCTTAGGATTTTTTAATTTTGGGATATCAATGTATTAGTTAAGTTGACGATCTCTTTTATTGTATTTAGTTCTTTTTATAGTACTCGGTTTTTTATTTATTTTTGGGATGATGATGTATGTTAAAGAAAATGGTTTTAATAATATTTGTTATTCATGACTCATTTTTTATCTTATTTTTTCTCTAATTATCATATCATGTATGGACTTTTAATATATGGATACTCCATTCTGGATTTTTGATAAAAGATCCTTTGAATTTTTTTACTCTGATTTAAGGGTGAAAATGTTCCCAAGAGAATGTCCCTTGATTCCCAAGCACTATTTTTCATCCCATAGGGATCAGGAATTCCCTTTGGGGTTTATGGTGGACTAACCCGGGTTACATGGTAAGTCATCTCAGGATGGGTTTTTACACAAATTTTCTTGTTATTTTTCAAAAAAAAGATTTAATATTTATATTATGAAGGAGAATTGTAGAGAGATTTTTTTTGTATCATGAGTAATGGATAAACCCTACTCATTTGTAATCCACGTGATGATACCAGTTGATTGTATATCCTCTGGTGAATCTGGATCATTCCAAAGACAGGTTACTCATTTCTAATACTGAACCATGTAAAAAAATTAGTGCCTTTCATGTTTGTGTGTTTAGTGTTCAAAAAAGAAATAAATTATTTTATGTTATTTTTTAATGAAGAAAGTTTCTAAAAGTAACTTAAAAGGAATTAAATTCACTAATAAACTCACTCCCTCTTAATGAATTCTTACTGATCCTATAAGTCCTTTTCAAAAATATCTACCATCAGTTATAAGACAATGCAAATAAATGATTTTCCTTTTAATAAAAAGAAGAACATTATTATTATAGGTGTTAAACTAATAAAAATGAAGAATATTGAGTGGGAGTTTTTAGATCATGAAGTTATGAGATTTGTGTTCCTTATGTGGATAAAAAATGTGGTATTCAACATTAGAGAGAATTAAATGATGGATAGGTTGATAAAATCCATCATAAATATATATATATATATGAGAATCCATATACATAGACCAGTACCATATGTGATGGTTATTCAATATAAATATAAATCAATGGAAACTTGTTATTGATGACATGAAAAAATTAAACACCATTAAAATTCAATTGAAATTTGTGGGAATTACTCTATATGGTGAGTTATGTGAATTAGGTTTACTATCTATATTGCCTAATTTTTAGGAAGCTACTGAAATAATCATGATTAGTTATTTCGGGAATACATATTTGAAATTGAATAATATACAAGATCATATTCTCAGTGAGGATATTCAGAGAAGATATTTTGGTATATTCTCTATTTATTCTCTGCACATATAAGGAAGAGGCAAGTACATGTAGTGATATAATCATATAGGATGATCAAAATCAATAAGAAAGAGGTAATAAAATAAAAAGGGGCTTAGTATTACCTGTTATAGTTGTTGTAAGAAAGTACATGACAATTAAAAGATAACATGAAAACATAAGGTGCATAAAACCAATTTAGAAAACACATCAACAGAAGGAACTGATTATGTCTTATTATTGAGTGTGGATATCCCTATGGGGTCTTGTATTTTAGAATCAAGGAAACCATTCATTCTACTTTAAATAAGTCCTTCCTAAATAATTATGTTTTTATTAAGATTGGAAAGGTACATCTTGCAGAAGATTAAAATTTATAGATTTTCGGAAAGGAGGTGCATGGATTAAAATCATTATTAGGGGGTTTCTCATCATGTAGAATTCATGATATATCCTTAGACTAAGAAGGAATATAATTTATATTATGTATATTGATGATAAAATATTTTCCACCATGTTCACTGGTTGTGCATGGAAAATTACCAAGGGAGTTATGGTTATAGCTCATGGAGTAAAGAATAGAACCCTATATAATATGAAAGAAGAATACATGGACATGTTTGACATAAAAAATTCTATCATGGATTCAAAAGAAATATGATTACAGGTTAGGAAACTTGAGTGATAAGGGGATAAATATTATATAAATAGAAGGAATGATACCAATGCTTAATTTTTTGGAAGTTGGACTATGTGATGATTTTATATTTATAAAATAAAAGAAATTATCTTTTAGAAAATGTGGTAGAAAACTAAAGTATCATAAGTTATACCTGGTGAAACTAATGTTTGGGGGCCTTCACTAGTACATTCCCCTGAAGGGTCACAATATTTGTGAAATTTATAAATGTTTTAACAAGGAAGGTATGGGTTTACTTTCTAGAAATAAAATCTAATGTGTTTACCATGTTTTTGACCAAAGAGTACTTATTAAAAATGGGATGTGGATACCTCACTAAGAAACTTTCTAAAATATAATAATAGTCCTCCTAATAGAAAAAGCATAAGCTCCAATGGGTAGTGGATTAGTTAGAAACCTCATATTTATGGGCTAATGATAAACACTGATAATTCATGTATTATGGGAACAATGAGGGGGGGGGTGTTTTCGCTGACCCAAAAAGGATGTGTCTTTTCTCCTATCAATGAAAACACTGGGAGAGGGGACACCCTTCAGGCAAAGGCTTGGGATTTACATCAATGAATATTGTTTTACATGTCCAATAATATTACCCTCAAAGAAATTGAAATGGAGCCAAAAAAAATCAACTCACTAAATAACCTCGGCACAAACCCCAAGTCCATTAATTACCATATCTAGAGATGTAGATCTCTCATTGAAAACCATACTTGTTTACATCACACTTGGAGATAAGGGAAAAAAGTGGATGACTATCTCATGTCAAGGTACTATCATAATGATCATTTCATTTCATTTTTCATTATGGTATACAATCCCCTAGAGTGTGTGAACATATTTACAGGATACTCCCTTGGGAATCACTATTTTAGACCCCCCCGACCATTTATTTTAGGCTCGTGCTTGTAGATTTCATCATACATTTTATTTTCCTACTATTTTATCCCGTTTAATAAAACAAATGAGATATTGGAGTTGGTCTCAAATATAAAATTATTGAGGTATAATAATGGAGGATATTGTAATAGTAAAGAGTTTAAGAAATTTTTCTAATAATGGAATTCAGTGGAGGAAGAATATTTCAGGTACACCATAATAGTATTGTTTGGTTTAGAGGATTAATAAAATATAAAATGAATTTTTAATAAGTATGAGTTTATATTCGAGGTCACCCATGATATTTTGGGAAGATGTAGTGAATATGTAATCATATCTCATCAACATGTGTTTATCTATACCAATGGGAGAACGTCTACACAAGGATCTCTGGTCAGAAAAATATGTAATACTCTCTCATATATGAGTCTTTGGTGGTTTTTGTATATTCATATAATTTTTTATGTAATTTATAGACTAGATGAAAAATCCAAAACATGATTATTTACTAGATATGGTACTAAGGAGTTTGGATTTCAATTTTAGTATAATTTAAAAAATATGATCATTAGAATGCATGATGTGATATTTAATAAAGTCTTCACACACAAGGACCATCACACAGTTGAAACTGATGGTGGGAATAAAGATTTAGGGTTTTTAGAGAAAATAGATCTTAAAGGTGTTCTAG
This sequence comes from Viscum album, assembly GCA_963277665.1. Lineage (NCBI taxonomy): Eukaryota > Viridiplantae > Streptophyta > Magnoliopsida > Santalales > Viscaceae > Viscum > Viscum album. Next base: position 592,900,104 of record OY728134.1, on the reverse strand, counting down.
AGCATGTGACAATAAAATTAGTTGATTATACTTACCATGTGTATTTGAGAAGATTAATAGGGATTAGAATACCTATACAAATTCATTAATTATCCCTACACTATTTATTATTTACTAATTATAGTGAGTATAAATTCATTGAAGATTCAATGTAATTGAAGGAGTCGGGAAGGTGGGACCTATCTATAATGGAGGATATTTTCTCATTATATGATAAAATACTTGTGAGATGACTCTTTTTCCATAAGTAAATAAAGAATTATAGAAACAATGGGTATATTAATTCAATTAAGAACATTATGTTATGAGGGGATATAAGGAAATATTAGTGGTGAATGGTTTTCAAAATAATTAAGGTGTGGATTTCATTAAAATTTTCTCATTAGTAATGAATCTTACCACCATTTAGGAAATTCTTAGTATTATTACATCAAATGATTTACATCTTGATTATATTAATGTGATGAATGAATTCCTTCATGAATATTTGGAGGAGATTATTTATATGGAGAAACTTAAGGGATTTTTTGATTTGGGAAACAAATAACTAGTGTTAAAACTCAACCCAAGTTAATATGGGTTAAAGTAGGAACCCAGATAGTAGAATAATAATTTTCATGCATTGAAAAATAAAAATGTATACAAATAGTTTTTCATGGATCAATATTGTTATTTCGAGTATTTTAATGATAGATAAATTATATTTCTTCTATATGTGGATGACATTCCCATTATAGGATCATGTATGAAGACGATGGATGTGATTTATGGGAATATAGTTGGTGATTTTGAGATGAAATATCTTGAAGAAGCTATTAAGACATTGGTGGTGATAATCAAGTGAGTTCGTGTAGCTGTAACCATGTTGTTATCATAGGTTGACTGCATTGGGAAGTTTTTTAGTATGTTTAGTATGTTAGAAAAAAATAAAGTTTTTATTCCCTTGGAAAACCATTTTAAATTATCAAATTATTAATAACCAAAGACAATATAAGAGGTTAAGTATATAAAAAAGTTCCCTAATGCGTTAGTTGTTGGAAGCTTGATGTATGCAATGATTTTTACCAGATCATGTATTTCTCATATATTGGGAGTTGTAATCATGAACATGGTTAACCCAATAAAGAAACATCAGGAATCAATGAAGTGAATAATAATGTATTTTAAAGGGATAAAGGAAGTATCTCTGTGTTTTGGTAAAGAAAAATCATGGCAGGGGTATATAGATTCTAATCTTAGAATAGAGTTCAATAGTGGAGGGGTACCATATATTTTGTGTTTTATTTCGGAAGAAATGAAATATATGATATATATCAATTAAATAAGTTAGTGTATCAATCTACCATAGAGGTAGAGTATACATCCATAATATAAGTTTTTAAGGAGATAGTTTAGCTGAATAATGTCTTAGAGGAGTTGGATAGAAATCTAGGGGAAATGCATTCCATTGTGATAATCAAAGTACTATCAATAATGTAAAGAATGCAGTGTTTCAGGACTGAACGAAGAATATTCAATTGAATTATCACTTTATTAAAGGCTTAAAATAGGATATTCCATTGACATTGCAAAAAAATGGTACTAAAATTTTGGAAGACATATTGAAAAATAGTAATTGAGAAGCTAAGGTGTTGTTATTCCTCTATTGGTATTCATTGATGAATGGAGGATGAGAGGAAGAATTTGGAAGAAAACTATTGGTTCATATAAGGTAAATTAGTTGTTCATCTATGAACCATTATCTTGAAATTTAATCTTTGAGGTAAAATCAACTGGTATTTCCTGAATCATCAACTTGAAATTTAATCTTCGATGGAAAAGCACTACTTGGTGGGTGAAGAAAAGGAGGAGCTCAGATTAAGTAAGTTATATAAAGATCGAACCATGGAAGGATTTAATTTTGTTGGATCATGTTATAATTAGGATATTGTTGGAATGGCCTAGATCTATCCATCGGTTTAAGTTAGGCTAAATACTTGTGGATCGTATTGTAGAGGAGAAGACCTCCTATAGAAGAGATGGGAGATGACATTGATAAAGGTTATATAGTTATCTTTACATCGACATCATACTATAGAATCATTTAATTTATTTAAATTTGTATTTTAACTCTATATAATTAACCATTATTACTATAATACAGTAGACCAACTATATATATTTTTCACTTTATTTATGTGGGTTACTATAGCACCGCATTGTTTTATGTGTTCATTTAGAGCTAGGATTTCTATAATATATGTGTGACCTATATTTGTCTCATGTATATAGTTAATTTTATTTTTACTCTCCAATGATGTAGGTATTATTCCTAAAATATGTAAATCTTTTGTTCTTATTATTCTTCATTATCTTTCTTTTTCTACCTTTTACTCTTCTTCTTGAATGGACTGTCATTTGTGATCACAATGTTTATATAATAAGAACTTGGTAGATGGACTTCAAGGGATGAAAACCATAGGCTTCAAGTGTGTTTCCATAAAAAACCAATATGAATGGTCTATTTTATATTTTTAAATATCTCGTGGTAGAAAAGTGTTCCAAAAAAAATCATGGTATTGACTATGTAGATAAATTTTCACCAGTTGTGATGATAAATTTCAATCAAATATCACTTTCCATAATAACTCATTTTGATTATGATATATATCAAATATATATCAAAACTTATTTCACTGAGGAAAATTTAGTTTAGTACATGTATATGATACAACCAAAACTTTTTTAAGTTCCAAAAGACTCCATAAAGCTTTAAAATGTTCAATGTTCCATTTATAAATTGAATCAAGCCACTCGGATTTAGAAGATCTGGTTTGATGATGAAATCAAATATTTTGGTCTAATAAATAATAAAAATGATTCATGTGTATGAAATAATATTAGTGGGAGTGTGGTGCAATTTTTAAAATAGTGTGTGGATAAAATACTACTTATTTGAAATGATGTCCCAACGTTACACATTGTAAATATATGCTTGAAAAAACACTTCAAAAAAAAGACAAGGATGAAGTAGTCTGCATACTCTATATAAATATTTATAAAGATTAATCTAGGAGGCTACTTGGAATAATCCATAACACATATGTTGGTAAAGTGGTAAATCTCTTTAGCATAGAGAACTCCAAAAAGGTGTCTCTACCAGTGTTTCATGGAACATATATTAATAAGATTTAATATTATTTTAAAGAGTTTTAAAAGATGGATATAATTACTTATGCATCTTCTATATGATTTATAATGTATTCCATGTTTTGTAATCAATTAAACATCACGTAATCTTTGATCATAACTTGAAGATACCAATCCAGTCCTAGTGAGAGGCACCAGATTATTTTCAGGAATGTCCTTAATTACTTAAGAAGAAGTTAGGATATGTTTTTAGTCTCTAGAGGTGAGGATGAGCCTAGTGTAAAGTGTTAAACAAATTCTAGATTCCAATTTTACAAAGATGATATTTAATCTCAATTTGTTTTTTTTCCTAACTTGTGGTTCTATCATTTTGAAATGATGTAACACCCTAAAATTCTAAATTAAGAACATTGTATTCGATAGCATGTATCACACACATCACCAAGTACGTAAGGGAATATAATACCCTGAGAGTTTTTCAATATATTTACAGTTTTAAATAAATTCAATCTATGATATATCTTGAAATTAACATGTTATTGAGTTATAGAAAAATGCATGAAACAATGAGTTTCTCAAAATGGATTGCGTAACATGCATGGCCGAGTTTTAACGAATAACAATATATTTTTAAAATATTATTTAATATAATAAAATATAAAGTATCTGTTAAATTTTTATTTATGAAAATGTTTAAATAACTTATGAAAATATATATTTTACATAAATATAAAATGATTTCATTGGTTACAAATTAATTATAAATGAAAATGAAAACCGATGGAATATAAAGGAAATTATTATTATTTTTATGCTCACCAAGTGGTCTTACCAAAATAAATCAAATTAATTAAAATTAGTAAGATAAATTAATAATATATATATATATATTCAATAAAATATTTTTTATATTCATCCAATATAATTGATATGATTAAGATAAAAACCAACCCAATTTTATGCATAAAATTCTAAAATTTTTACTTAGGCATTTTTATCAGCTTTTAATGGTGAACCAATTTTAAAATCCAATTTTTTGAACGCTTATGGATTAAAAAATTAAAAATAAAATTTATATATGAATTATAAACATAAAAATTAGGTTAGATAAAAAAAAATTTATTTTCCTGTGAAGTTTCATTTTTTAATGTATAGTAAAAAATACTACATTTTTGTTCAAAAATGATTTTTCTTATAATTTATTTATAATGTTAAATTACATTTTAAATTTGTTTTAAAGTTTATTTTGATAATTTTTTATCAATTAATCCAATTTAGGTATTTGGAATCAATTTATGTTTGAAATTGGATATAAAAATAAACCAAACTTTCAGACATTTTTACTTTTAAAACCTGCATTATCATCTTGTCTGTGGGATTAAATTTAAAATAATTTCTTCCACTTCTATGATTTTAATTTGGAAAAAAAAGATTCAATATTTTTAATAATTATAATTTATAATTTCCAATATTTTTAAATTAATTTTTTACCAAAAATATTAAGAAACGTAATTGAAATTAATTACAACGATTATGGTGAAATTGAACTTAATAAGTGTCTAATCCTTAATATTAAGGGTCCAAATGACCTAGAATCTTTTCCAATAGAAATTTTATGGCCTTATTTAAACAATATAATCCATTATTTTAAGTTTTGACCATTATAGTATACACTTTACAAGGTAAAAACGTGGGTGGAATTCCCTTTCCCAAAATTTACAAGAGTGTCACTCCTCCACTATTAAAAGGCCTCCTCTCCTCCCACTTTCTGACACCTCTCAATCCACTTTGTATCAACCAATATCTAACCAAATATCCCATAAACATACCTAACCTAAAACTATAAGCCTCACCTTCATCATAAATTCATCCAAGGAATCCCTTTGGGTCAAACGAAAAGGAGTTACCCGATCAAGAGGTAACATCTTTCTTTAAGCTCTTAAGTTTTATTTCCATTCTACACCACCTAAAATTGACTTATTCCATGATTATATAACAAAAAAGTATAATTAATATACTAGGATGTTTTTATTCTAATATTTATACCAACAATGACAAATGCTTCTATGTAATGGGTAATGAATATACTGATTATATGTGCGGCGAACTACCGCCTCACGAAATGATGATTGTTCATTTTTTAATTTACCACCTTTCATGGTTAATAATTATGATGGAAACTATATATATATATTATATATATGATTTTAATTATTTATTTTTTCTTATTTAACTATTTTATAACATAAACCATTAAAGTTTCCATTTCTTGTAAACATGATAACATCATTTGTGGAAGTGTGGACTACCACCTCCTCAAAGAAATGTGACTCATTCATGCTATACATGAAATGTATAACGGATGATTTTAATAAACCTATGTATCATATATGAAAAAGATATGATACTTGAATTATAATATACATATTTATCACTTAATTTTCATTCATTTATTATAACAAATAAATGAATGTAGCGTTTATGCATAAGTACGACCTACCATCTCCTTGAATGGGTCATTTCACTTCTTATCTCAAAATATTATGGATTTTTCTAAATACATATACACTAAATATATAATAAAATTAAATAATTTTTTACATTATGGAGATTATTAAATCATAATCTTTGTTATAGGAATACTAAATTACAATTCAAAACATACTTAAGAAAACTAGGCAATTAACACCTGAAACAGTGAAAATAATGAAATATTGTAAACAAAAAAGTAATAAAATATTTTAAGAAGATTATATAAGATATTATAAACATTATTATGGTTCTATTATATGTTTTTAACGTATTTTAACCACTATAAATTAGTATAAAAACCACGCCACAAAAATAAGGTTAATTCAAGAGTTTCTTATCTCATTTTTCTTTCTATGAGGTATATGCAATTAACACCAATTACCTCTTTTTGTGGTGTAAATAATGAAAATTTTGATATAATATATCATTAATTATTTTATATTCATGGTATTTAAATGTTTCATTTGTTTATTATTACTTTTAGGTCTTCTAATTCATATGTTACCACATTGTTAAGGGATTTCGTCTCAATTTACATTCAATTGAGAATTATTTTTGTTATCCACAAAGTCACTTTTATATGGTGTATGTACTTCCCTTTGACATGTTAAAACATGAATATCCATGTTATCATGATATTATATGTTTAATTCAATTCGTGGTTAATTATGATTTAAATGTTTCAAAGTGGTATGAGACACTTTGGAATGTTTAATGATTATTTTTCCTCAAGAATATTTTATTGTCAACAGCCACTGTTATTACTTATACTCTTATGAGGTATTATTTATAAATATGTATTATTTATTAAATATGGATATTTTATAAGGATCATTATTTATTCAATATATAAGGAATATTTTGGGCGTGAAATGCATGGTTTGGAGATCATTTAAGGCAAGCACTATGGGTTGGGGACTGGTATATTCAAGCCCCTCAATGTATTAATAGTCTCATGAGATGAATTAGTTGTCCCAATAGGAATAGTTTAAACTTTATATTGATTGTAAAGGTATAATGTTCTTGGAAAAAATGATATCTGATAATTAATCATTCCATTTATTGAGAATTCATTTATTATTATTTATCCATGAGATTTTGCATCGACTTATCTACGGATGCATTTCAATTTTAGTTCATTGATTAAATGAAATGTGTATTTAGTTTTATACCTATCCATGTTGATATTTCCTTATATAGTTATTTTAATGGCTTGTGTTATCAGTTATTTACCTTCTAATGTTTATTTTTCTCATTGATTCATTATTGATTTCTCTTTACTTACCCTTACTGAGCATTTGATCTCACCCTTATTATGTTTCCTTTCCCCAGGTTATAAAAAGGAATATTTGAAGAAGAATTCAAGGATTTTGTTTATTTATTTTTATTATGTATCATGTTTGTATTTCCTATTTCCAAATGTATTATGGGTATCATGTATGTAATCTGGATTTACAAGGCTACAAAATCGATTCATCCTTCGAGATTTAATTCCTTGTAATCATGTCAATATTACAAAATAATGCATCATCTCTAGGCTTCTAGGGTTAGGACATTACAAATGTTCTAAAAATTATACCGTATTGGAATAAAAAATGAAAGAATGTTGAACCACTACATTATATTTTGTGAAGGAATATGTTTTGAAGAAGTATTTTATCACTAAATTTAGGGTGGTTCCTAGTATTGAGGGATAAATATATTGATTCATTTACTCTTATTCTCCTTAGTTTTGATAATTAAATATATACTTTATTATGGTCTTAATCTATCTTTATGTAGGATGTTTTAAGAAATATTTGAATGTATAATTATTTTACTCTAGACATCCTCTGATGAACTAAAAAAATTATGTATTTATTAGAAAACTGAAGGAATGTTGTGATGGAGTGTGGAGGTGAACTCATCAGATGATGTAGTCCAAATCTACATCCATCGGATGATGGAAGGATACATTTGGTTCTACTAAAACTGAACCCAAAGAACATAGAATCAAACCATTGGAGTTTTTTATATGAATATATATAAATTAAACTTGGGGATTTGGGGATTAGAATAAATTACTTTAAAAACCTATATGTTTTAGAAAGTTGATTTATAGTGAAACCATGGTAACATATCATTAATTTTGAGTGTTCACACATGTAATATTTTTCTGTGTGTGATAAGATATCCCACTTGTGAGGTTTTCTTTTCAAAGTCTGTTATATTTACTTCTTTCAATATTTTTTTTTCGATCCCTCATGATCAAAGAGCTTTCAAGCTATAATTTGGTTTTTCTGATCCTATGTGCCACACCTCAACCCTTAGTTTTAAATTATTTTATTTCTCTTGAGTCTTAGGTATTTTATTAAATGATTTTTTTAAAAGTTTATCAATTTTTTCATGATGCACAATTTATCTATATGGTTGAATAAACCATGAGACTACTGTGTAGGTAGTGTCTGTAATTTAGTAGATCCATTTCACATGATGGTGCATAGTCTTCCCAACCCCGGGGACCAAACATGATAATTACTAGGTGTTACCAGTATGAGGTGCATGGTTGGAATATAGTTTAATAAAATTGTGTAGCAACCTTGTGTTTTTCCAAGTCTTTAAAATTATAATTTTACAATTTTTACACTCCCTTCATTTAAACCAAAAAATGGCCTCCTCTTCTCTGCTCACCCCTCTTTCATAACTTATATCCCATAGACCTCATGTGTGAAACCCCTATCATCCTCTTCTTTAATCATTGGTTTGTTTAATGATATTTCAAGTATCCAATATACTTTAAGTGTCTTATTCCCAAACACTTCCCTTTTCCTGTCATTTTTTCTTTCTATTTTCCCCTTATTGAAACATAATGTAATATGTACCCTAGGTTGATTTAGATTATGATTTCTTGTAGTTTTGGTTTCTTTTGGTGTGGGATTCCTTCTTCGATCCCTTATCTCACTGTTCATGGTGATTTCGCTTCATTCTCACATAATTCATGGTAGGTTCTTCTATGTTTTTTATTTTTCCTAACATTCCATAGGTGTTTGGGTGTTATAAAGTATTTTTTATTCAAATATAGAATTATATTAGAGTTAAATTAATTCAAATATATTTATCTATAAATTTTTTAGGAAATTATAATTTATTTATAAATGAGTTATTTTGTATTTTACCCATTTATCTATTTCCACCTAAAGAATAGTTATATTTCTAACCTATAAAATATTTATGATAATTTTTAAATGAACTATGAGTTATTTGTATTTGTTTTATATTTTTTTATAATTTTTTTATATTATCATATGCACTTAAGGGGTAAATTTTTTAGTGATTTTCTAGTTTGATTCATTTTATTGAATTTACTAATTACATCCTTATATTATTCATTTTTTATTGACATACGATTGTTTCATTTTTTGTTTATGGTATACACATATGTATAGGTATATATATATTTATGTATGTATCTATGTACATATTCACATGAGAATATGTGAATATATCCATTATGAAATGTATATTATATATATATATATGCATATGTTTTTAGGAATAAATGGAAGCTTTGAAGTTTAAATTTGATGTTTAATTTTTTTTAAAAAATTAGTTTTCAAAGGGAATTTTAGATTGAATTTCAACAGGACAATTGACATTCATCAAATAGTTTTCTAAAACCTTGATACTCCCATTATGGATTTCCTAGTGGTTTGTTGAATATAAAGGCATGACTTGTGTTTTAGAAAGGTAATTTCTTATCTATTTCTTAATGAAATGAATTTTTCTAATAGTTATTTCTATGTTTTTAATCATTATGGGATGCTTTAGTACTTGGGTAAGAAATATTAGTTTGGGTTAAGTTCCCTTTCATTAATTGTTCTAGAGATTTAAATGAAATTATTTCACTTACCAATGATAGGATTATATTTCCACTAATTAAGGGTCTCCCTAAGTAATGACATAATGTTATACATTCCCCTAGACTTAGTGAGCCTGGGTTGTTTCTACCATTATTTCACTTTTAAATCATAGATGACTGGTTCTTATTTTAGTAGTGCTTCATTATATATTTCCCATGATTCATTTCATTATTGATTTACCTTTTTAGTACTTATATGAATTTTCATATATCTTCATAGATTGTTAATTTAGTTCCTATTTAATTCTTTTATCTCTTGATGACATTTATTCATTGGAAATTTATTTGGGCATTTTGGGTTTCTTTTATATATTTTCAAGGTTTAATCAAAAAATGTTATAGAAAATGATTTTCTAAGAATATGTGTAAATTTTTTTTGTTAATGAAAAAAGAATCCTTAAAGAGGAAAGCCATGGTTATTCTTTTTATAAGATAAAAAAAACTATTTTTAAATTAAATGAATTTAAAACTAGAGTTTAATGACTATTTTCAAAAGGAGAATGCCTGAAACCATTGGCGAAACTCTACAGGGATAATTATCTCAAACCCTACTTACATCATTCAGTGCTTATAGACCGATTGACCCTTTAAGGTTATGGATCAGCTTATGATCTCTCATATATATTTTTTTGTTTGGGTACTAGAGAGTGACCTTGGGTCACATGTTTGTCTTGTTTCAGGTATGTTAGTATTTAATTTGAGTTCCTTGTTAGTTTTGTCCAAATCATTCATTTCAATTTTTCGCTAATTTTAAGGGAGGTTCATTATATATGTCGAGTAATGAAGGATATGAGGGGATATTTTTTGAAAGGGATTTATAGGAGATTTTAGGGATTTATTCCTTTAAATGTTTTATCATTTAGGTTTTTGGATTGTCTTTTTTTTGAAGGATGTATAACTTACAGACGATTCGTGTTGGAATTTCTAATAAAGTTCCGCTACGTATTAAATTATTTTTCCTTTAGGAAAACTATTCCCAAATGGTGTTTACAATATGACTAGGAACTTTTTAAAGACTTTGGGGATTTATAATTCTAATATAGTTTATCATTAACCATACTCGGTGAATTCCTTTCATATTTATCATAAACCAACTCTAGTACCTAGTTTAGGGGTGTCCTAGAGCTAGTTTGGGAAAAATGGTATCAGATTTGGGTTCTTAAGAGGGATTGTGTTTTAGAGAACCCTTATTATTTGGGTAAGTCTATTATATGGAGATAGCATCATCAGATCTCAAGAGGTATTCCATGGGTGGGTGTATTATTACCACTACTCATGATGAAACTTTAGTAACTATGGGATGTTGGGATTTGAATTTTAATTTTGATCTTTATATTTTATAATTTATAAATAATTTTTTATTTGCTTTGATGTTATTTATAATTTCATCACTATTTTATAGATTGATTAATATATCCATTTTCTTTGACATGAAATGGGAGTCTATCTGGTGGTATATTGTGAGATCACTTAGCATAGTAACCCTCAAGGAGCCTATATACAAGGTTATTTCTTACTCTCAGTGATAGTTGTGTGGTTGGAACATGGTCTACAAATCTATGCAGCCAATTAATGAACATTCACTAGTACCATTTTGGTTGGAAAAATGTTGTATGATATTTGTCAAATGGGTTTTGATTAAGGTTTGATAAATATATTTTTGGAGTTTAAAATTGTTTTTTGGTAAATATTTTAGATTTTAAAATGGAATCATGAATTTTAAATGGTTATAGAAAATAAAAAGCATGTTTTTAAGTGTAAAAAAATATGTTTTTAAATTATTAATGGGTGTTTTAAAATTTTAAAATAAATTTATAAATAAACATATAATTTAAAACATATTCTTAACTGAAATTAAATGGTTTTAAAAATGGTTTAAAGGTGAATTTCAAAAACATAAAATAATGGTGTTTTTTGAGTGGGGTTTTAATATGATTTTTTCGGTTTCATTAATTTGAACATCAAAAACATTTTTAAAAGGGAATGAAAATTTTTCAAGGTATTTTTTTCAAAATAAGTTTGATCTTTCAAATTTTTTGTTGTATCTTTTAAAGGGAAAATAGGGTTTTTTAGAAAAAGTTTTTCACTTTTAGTGGGTTTTATTTTTATATTGAATTTATGCTTTACATTGGAAACATTTGATTTGAATTTGGAAAGAATGAATGTATGGATTTTTTGTTTCATGTTATCCTGAATATTCCCCAATAAAATTCTTGATACAATGGGTTTTTCCATGATTTCTTGAAGGAGCGTAAAAGTTCAAAAGTTAACATAAGACTCGAGGATGGTTCCTTTTCCTCTGACGTGGATATGGCTGGAAGGCTAGCTTTGGATCACTTCGAGCAACTGCTGGGGGTGTGCGTCTGGCATCTCCAGGAGAGGATAACTCACAGCGTGATCAAGAGCTCTTTATGGGGTGTATACCTCAGAGTATTATCTCATTGGATAATGATTCCCTAAGGTCTCTTCCGTCAGGGGATGAGATATGGGAGACGGTTAGCTCAATGTCGTTGGATAGTGCTCCTAGTCCAGATGGGTTTCTGGAATCCTTCTATGTGGCAGCATGGGCTTTTGTGATGCCATAGATCATCGAGGCGATCCAGGACTTTTTCAGGGGAGGATCCATCAACATGGGGATGTGTGCCTCCAGGGTGGTGCTAGTTCCAAAAGTAAAAGATCCTTCCTCTATAAACCATTACAGACCTATTTTTTTGTTCAATGTATCTTATAAAATACTGGGTAGTCTTATGGCTAGGAGACTAAATAAGGTGATCCCAAAAATAATTTCCCAAGAGCAACATGGCTTTATTCAGGGTTGAGGCATACAAGGGGCAGTGGGATCTGCCCAAGAACTGATGGCAGATTTGAACAAGAAGGTGATTGGCTCCATCTTGATCATTCAAGTTGATATGGATAAGGCGTATGACAAACTTTAATGGAGTTTTCTAATCCGAGTGATTAGAATAATGGGCTTCCATGAATGGTTTTGTGACTTATGCTTCTGATGCTTCTCTTCTCCATGGCTTACTATATCCTTATTGGGGAGAGACTATGGCTTTTTCAAGAGTGTCTGTGGGGTGCGTCAAGGGGACCCCCTTTCTCCTGCTCTTTTTCTTATTGCTCAGGAGGCTCTTTCATGTAACCTTCTTAGATTTTTGAGGGACCGGAAGATCTGGTCATATCGGTCCCAAGACTCGGATGGTAGCTATTCTCACATTATGTTTGCTGATGATATCCTAATCTTTCTTAATGGAAGGAGGACAACCTTGAATAATTTTATGTCGCTGATGTTGATCTATGGAGGCCTGAGTGGACGACAAGTCAATGCTAGTAAGAGTAGTGTGTTTATCTCCAACAAATGTTCAAGACGAAGGGCGCGAAGCATCCAAGACATTCTGGGTATTCAAAGGAAACAGTTGCCAATGATCTATATTGGGGTTCCAATTTCGAACAGTAGGTTGAAAAAGGTATTTTTTGATGAAATTTTAAATAAAATGGTCAGGAGGGTGCTAAATTGGAAATCCAGGTTCTTGTCCTTTGGCGGTAGGGTGAGATTGATCAATAGTGTAGTCTCCTCTATTCTGATGCATGTACTGTCGGTCATCACTCCTCCCAAAGGAATTATTGATGCTATGGAGAAGTTGATGAATAAATTTCTCAAGGATGGAAACCTTTCAGGAAGAACACACTGGGATGCCTAGTCCCGTTTATCATTACCGGTTGAGGAAGGTGGGGTTGGTCTTAGGGACATTTCAGTTTCAATGAAATCCTTTCAAGCTCGGTTAACTTGGGATTTTCTGGAGGGCCATTCGTTGTGGGCCAAAATTTTGAGGACTAAATATGGTCCAAATTGGGAGGAATGGGAGGTCAGGAAGATTTCCAGACTGGGGAAATCAGTTTTACGCCATTTCGGAATCTTCCAAGAGGCCTCACGATGGGTTGTTGGCTGTGGCGATATTAACCTTTGGCGAAATAATTGGACTGGGGAGAAGCTCTTCTTCCCTCACTACCCAGTCCCAGATTTTTCTGTTAAAGAAGCTAGCCGTCACCCCAGATTCCTTGAATCTATCCTTAGCCCAAATTAGATGGATGTTTTTAAAGAGATGATGTTCTCGTAGGAAGTTAACAGACTTAGTTTTACGGAGGCTAGCTCTAGGGTCTTCAACGGAAAGGATTACCGAAATCTTATTCGGCTAGGGGGCATCCCCGATGAGTGGGGAACCGATTATGGTGCATAGAAATACCCACCAAGATGTCCTTTTTGGTTTGGAGAGAAAAAAAAACTTTCTTTGGCGCTGGACGACAATATACAGGAGAAGGGTATCAATATGGATTCTAGATGTTTCTATTGGGCTCATCTGCGGACGGAGTCGGTGTTCCACTTATTCATTAAGAGTGACTGGGCCATTTACCTCTAGACCAGTTTGGATTTAAGGGGAAGGTACAATTCAGCTTGCTCCTCCATGCAGGAGTTCCTCGTAAGCTAGTTCTTGGGTACGGGAAAAAATGAGATAGATTCCAAAATCTGTTTCATTGTGCTTTCAACTGTCTTCTGGACGCTTTGGGAGGCACGTAATAAGGCACTTAATGAAAACCAGTGGTATCCTTCTTTAATGGTGGTGAATATGAAAGTTCTGGTGCACGAATTAGGCTCTCTACTGAAAAGAGGTCAATATTCTCCATCTCTCTGTGGTTTTCTGAATAGGTCCTTGGTCCCCTCCCGGTTGCAGGGTTGTTGGGTAAGATGGGTTCCTCCAGCAGTGGGGTTCAAGCTTAATGATGATGGCACGTTTGTGGACAGGCTGATGCGTGGGGGATGTTTGTTGAGCGATGGGAATGGCTCGGTCATTATGGACTACTATAGATTTCATGGTCCAGGCGACTCATTAGGGGCTGAAATTCACACGTTATACACAGGCGTGGACCTGTGTACAAGATTATCCTTGGTGTGTTCTGAAGTTGAATCTGATTCTGAGATCCTGGTTCGGGCCTTGCATGGTAAAGGGAAGGTTCCATGGGCCTATACATACATTTTTCGCAGATGTATTTCCAAGATCCCTAATGATTTCTCTATACGTCATATTCCAAGGGAAGCTAATTTTTTGGCGGATGCCCTCTCTAGAGAGAACAGTCCACAAGAGCCTCGAAAGGTGTTCTTGAATGTGGGATCTCTACCCCATGTATGTAATAATTTTGTACAAAGGGATGTTCTTGGACTGCATCACTTTAGACCTCCCTGAACTCCCTGGGGTGGGGTCTTGTCTCCTGTATGATCCTTAATAAAATAAAAATGCAATTTTCAGTCAGTCGGGTTCTTTGGAAGAAAAATACCACATACACCAATATAATAAGAGTCTAACACTTGGGTTGAAATGATTGCACCACTAGGTGTTTTTATGAATATCTCTAATTCAAGGTATCACGTATTTGATTCAATAGTTCTAGAAAATTTTCAAGTTATAAAAGAATTTGTAGAACCAAAATCAAATAATACTTTTTCCATTCTTCAGTAAATAGGAATGATTCCTTCTACGACTTCATATTCTTTCTCCACTTCAAAAGTAATGATGGCGTAAGCCTTCCATTAATCCTTTTTATTTGGTGGCTGGTGACATTGATTACCGTCGATGACTTGAAGTTTAGTGCATTATATTTTATAGTTCCCTTTCTCCCTACTATTAAATCATGGAACCATTGGTGGTTCTCTCCTTTCCTCCATCACATTAGCTGGATTATTTATGCCTCTTCGACATTCATGAGTTTGGTGGCCTTCTTTCTGACACTTATAAAATTTCCCCATCCCTTTAAGATAGTTCCCATGATGCTTCTTTGCACATTTTTTCATGTGGGTGGTTGGGATTTCATTCCATATTTTTCATTAGATGCCATAGCTTGAAACTTCATCATTTGTTTCTTATCAGCATAGCCATGGGAATATTCTCCAAACCCCATCTCTACTTTGAGATCACATCAAACAACTTCTTCGTAACTCCCAAAGTCTCAAATTTCAAGATACTTTCTAAAGTGGGGTTATAAACCACTAAAGAATCCATCAATTTTTCTATCATTGCTGATAACAAAACAAAAATCATACCTTGCAAGCCTTGTGAAATTTTCCTTGTAGATAATGATATATTCACCTTCCTTTTACTTTAACTCTATAAATTCTCACTCCATGTTTTTATGAAAATTTCTTTTGAAATACAAATTAAGAAGCATTATCTTAAAGTCTTCCCACTCCATCTCTTCAATTTTTTTATTTGGCTTGGTGTTCATAATCAAATCCTGACATTGATCACCCTCTCCATCTAACCAGTAAATAGATAGAGTCACCTTCCCCCTCTCAGAATAGTGAAGCACAAAAAATATATTCACCATTGAGTTGACCCACTATTCTATGACTAGTGTATTGGAAGATCCACTAAACATCAGTGGTTGTTTCTACATAAAAGACTTGATAGCTATTTTTCCCCTATTAGGTGAAGGAAGAAGTTGTGTTTTATTTGGGTTGTTGATCATAGCCTGAGATAGCTAGGCAAGCATTGCTATAAATTTTTTAACTCCACCTCCCAAGTCATTGGGGATTTAATTAAAGTAGTCACTACATTGTCTCTTGCATGGGTTTTTGACCTGGTTTCTCCTAGTTTCCTCCATTTTCTAAAATAGAATTTTTTTTAACAAAACATAAGTCAACAAGTAATGAATAAATAATTTAATATTTTTTGAAATTCACTCTAAAGGCATGTCATGTGTGATCTCTATGTTTAACATTTTTCTGAAACAAATATTCTTGGGTGCTTACTTATACTTAGTCTCATACTAAGCATTTTCACTAAGTATCTCTAATCCAAATTCCCAAATTAACTAAATCATGATATGATACCAACTATAGAAACCTTAATTTACATACATGAATATTAAATCATTTTAAAGATAAAAAATTAAAATCATTATAAAAGAAGGGTCCAAAGGTTTAGTTTCTTGAAAATATTAGGACCACACATAAATTTTTCATATTAAGAATAAAAATTTATTTAATTCCTTCTTCTCTAGCTTCTTATTGGCCCGTTTTTCCTTAGATCAAGAATAACCTAAGGATATGCATCAATGAATGGGGTGATCTAAATACCTAGTAAGAGGATAGATAACAACATGAATCAATAAAACGTGGGGTGAGAATAATCATTATAATAACAATATCATCATAGTCATGATTGGAAGTATTAGATAAAGTAATTGAATGTGGAAATGCATAAAATTAAACATTATGTCTTAGTTGTTAAACACCACACATAGTTGGCTACAAAGATAGAATCATGTTCACGCATATTTCACTTGTTCTCATGAGATAAATCACATTAGCCAATTAATTGGAGTTATATTTAATTCTTGGAACATCCTTCACATCATAACATTTACATTCACTATATAATTTTGGGAACACCCATCACATCATCACATTTACATTATCATGCATGCCTCATAGAATGTATATAAATCTTTGACATAAAAGAACCCCATGGAAAGAAATGAGTTTCATTTCATAAATCATACATTCATGAATAAACATTGAGGTTCCCAAAATAAAGAGTAAATAACATACTTAGTATAATAATCATCAATCTTGAGTGAAGAAGAAATAATCTCATGAGAAGTAAAAGATGTGTTTTTGGAAAGAAGAGTTATTTTGGACAAAACATTGTATTTTTCATAAAACCAGATTAGAAAAATGTATATCCCAAAAAAGAAAAGGGAAGAAAAAAATAAATGGTATTTATGGAGCATTAAAGGAACAATCTTTTTAAAAATGGAGTGAAATAGGGAAAACCCAAGGAATGAGAGTTGGGTTTGAGATCCCCAAACCTTATGTCCGAGTTATTCATTTTCTTTAATATAAAAAATAATCATATTAAATTCATTAATTTACAAATAAATAACATATTTTACGTGTATTTTATTGATTATAATTTTATTAAGGTCCTTCATTTCCATTTTTATGATTAATAGTGTTCAATTTCATCATTTGGGGGTGTTCTTTTTAATGGTTTTCATGATCGGTTTGCTTGTATACATGTATGAAATTTCATGTAAAATGTTGATAATTTTAAAGAATTGATATTATGTGTTATTAATGAACTTAAATATTATTATATGATCTTATATATCATTTGGTTATATGATATTAGGATTATTAATTAGATAAAATGTTAATTATAATTGTTTGAATTAATTTGGTGTTTTTTATCATTATGATCTAATTTTGTTTAATTACAAAATACTATGTATATATGTTAGTTATATAAAATTAAAAAGATTATAAAATACAATTTAAAATATTTTTAAACCACTATAATAGTTTTATTACTAGCCTTGAAGGTGTTAAAGGAAAATTAAAATGCATCATCCATGAAGGTGGTAAATCGACACATCACAGATGATGTCCTCATTTTTAGACTAAAAGGGAAAAGAGAAAGAGTTTGATAATAACTTTTTCCATAAACATGATAAAATTATATTATATATAATATAATTTAGTTTCAATTTCACTTGAATAATGGGAGTCGAGGATAGAATAATAAATTAAATTAAATTAAAAAGAAATTTAAAAGAAAAGAAAGAGGATTTTACCTCTTGAATTTATCCTCTTTGAGAACCTCCTTGGGAAAAGGGTTTAGTCTTTTAATGATAAAATGGGATCTTGGACATAGGATAGAGGCTAGGGAAGAGTATTGGGTAGAATCTTGATAGTATTTAATACTTTAAAGGTGCAATGTGAAGAGGTTGCGAGGGGTGGTATTTATATGGGAGGAGAGGGGTGTTTTCTCATTATTTTATTCAGTAGTTTATTATTTTGGATCAAGACTATGAATAGATTGAGACTTATCATTATATATATTAAACAAATGTTGGACAATTTGATATTTTGGGCTTACATCGGATTTACATGAACAATGACTCAAAAATGTAGGGACTTAGCTTTTATCGTAAATTATCATATTTTACTATTCACCAAAAATTCAAGTATTTTAGAAAAATACCAAAAATTAACCCTAACCATTTTTAGATGTGTATGATTCAAAAAGTAACTTCATTTTTTGAATATAATTTTCTAAATATGAGAAAACTAATTTATAAATAAAATCATAATTAATTCAAAAAAGTGGAACCCCATGAAGACTCAAGGCATGTTGAAGGCTTATCCAGAATTTAGATGTGAGCCTTGGATCATGATTAGAGAAAATCAAAAGTGGATCCCCATGAAGACTCACTAATTCCTTAACATATATCTTGGAATGTTTTTCAAGTGATAAATATTCCAGAATATAAATAAAGAGGGCATTCTTAGGGAGTCAGTCCACTAAAACCCATACTTCATTATTTCATTTGGATGTCTTCGGGAGAACAGTGGTGAAGTCCATGGTGACGTTATCCCATTTATAAATGGGTATAGGTAATTTTCTCATCATTCTCATGGACTTTTTACACACTTATTTAAATTTCTAACATATCAATCACATTGAGATATACTCTGCAATCTCTTTCTTCATGTTGTTCCACCAGATATTTTCACAGAAATCACGACACATCTTGGTACCTCCAGGATGAATGGAGAATTTTGAGCTATGTGAATTATCCAATAGATCTATCTTTATCTCAGGATATAAAGGCACACAAAGCCTTGTTCCAAACTGAATCACACCATCATAATTTATTAGAAACTCTTGCAGCTTCCATTCCTTTAATGCATTCACCTTCTTTTGCAACTTCATATCATACCTTTGTGCCACCTCAATATTCTCTTTGATAAATGGTTGGGAAATAATTTGGTAAAGGTATGATGTATTCCCTGCCATTATGATTTCAAAATCCATCCTTTGCATATCCATGAAAATATGGTCTTTCTTAATTTACATCATTGGATAGAGTAGCAGGTTATTTTCTACTAAGAGCATAAACTGCCTTGTTTTCCCTCCCTGGATGCTAGTGAATAGATCAGTCATAGTCCTTGATTAGATTTATCCATCTCATTTGATGCATTTTGACATCCTTTTGTGTGAATATATACATTAGGCTAATTTGATCAGTATATATTTCACACTTCTCACCAGAGAGGTAGTGCCGCCAAATTTTCAAGGCAAAAATCCCACATGCTAGATCCAAATCATGTTTCGGGTAGTTTGGCTCATGGATCTTCAACTTGTTTGAGGTGTAGACTATCACATTATCATTTTTCATTAGTAAAAAATCCAATAATTTCTTTTAATCATCACTGTATATCACACAAATTTCTCCTCTTGTTAGTAATATGAGTATAGGTGTAGTGATTAGCCTCTTCTTTATCTCCTTGAAGCTTTTATCACATTATTACATCTAGACATAATTTACCCATTTTCTTGTTAACTTAGTTAGTGGTGTAGAAAATTGTGAAAAATTTATTACAAAATGTCATTAGTAACCTACAAATAAAAGAAAACTACATATTTTTGTGACACTAGTGGGTCTGGGCCATTCCTTAATTGCCTTTATTTTTTAAGGGTCCACATAAATTCCATCACTTATGATTATGAGTCCCAATAATATGACATACTTCATCTATAAATCAGACTTGTTAAACTTGGTGTACAATTTCTCCCTCCTTAGTGTCTCCAGCACAATCCTTATATGGTCTTCATATTCCTCATTTCTCTTGGAGTAGATAAGAATATCATTTATAAACACTAACAAAAAAATTTCAAAGAAATGTCTAAATAATCTACCCATAAAATCCATGATGATTTCAAGGTAATTAGTATGTTTGAAGGGAATCAATAGAAACTCACAATTCCCAAACCTTGTATAGAAATATGTATCTTGAATATATTCCTTTTTCATTTTTAGTTGATGATATCCAAAACAAAGATCCACCTTTAAGATTTATTGATCTCTTTGTAGCTGATTAAAAAGGTCATAAATACATAGAAGAGGATACTTGTTCTTTATGGTGATCTTGTTGAGCTCCAAATAATTGATACACATCTTCAATGATCCATCCATCTTCTTGAAAAGGAGCATTGACACACCCCAAGGTGATCCACTAGGACGTATCAACCCTTCTTCCAAATCCTCTAGCATTTGCTTCTTTAACTCATTTGGTTTGATTCAGGCCATCCTATAGGGATGTTTTGATATAGTAGTAGCTCTTGGTACGAGCTCTATTGATAAATATACCTCACAATCTAGGGGAAGTCCAGATAACTCTTCAGGAAATACATCATTGTATTCCCTTATAATGGGAATTTCCCTTAAGTTGATACCCTCCTTTGACTCACCCATTTGAGTGAGGTATTCTTACTCATAGGGCATAAACTCCCACACCATTGAGAGATTTTCCAAAGGAGATTCATGATCTTACTTTCATTTATATAAAATCATAGGATGGTTTGGAATATGAATATATATTTCCTTTTCCTAAAAGTTGATTTGTTCTCTATATAAAAATATCCAATCCATCCCCTATATAGCATCAAATCCAACAAAGGAAAGAATCATGAGGTTCGTTGGAAGAATCATCCCACATACACTAATATGAGAAGATTCCAACACTTGGGTTGCAATGATCGCACCCCTATGTGTTTTTATGAATATATCTACCTCGAGGTATCAAGGATTTGATTCAATAGTTCTAGAAAACTTGAAATATATAATGTAATTTGTATAACCACAATCAAATAATACTTTTTCTATTCATGAGTGAATAGAAACTATACCTTGTACGACTTCATTTTCTTACTCCACATCAGAAGTAGTGATGGCATAAGCCTTCTAGTTCTCTTTTTTATTAGATGTATGATGAAATTGATTACCATCAAGGACTCTAGGTTTAGTGCACTAGATTTTATAGATCCCTTGATCCCTAATATCGAAGCATTGAACCATGGGTAGTGGTCTCCTTTACACCATCATATTGGTTGGCTTATTTATGTATCTTTGATATTCACAAGCTTCAGGGCCTTATCTCCAACACATATAGAATTTCCCCATCCCTTTGAGATAGTTCTCATGATGCTTATTACAACATTTTTTACACGTGGTTGGTTGGGATTTCATTCCATCTTTTTCATTAGATCCCCCAGTTTGAAACTCCATCTTTCATTTCTTATTACCATAGCCATGGGACCATTCTCCAAACTCCATCTCCACTTTGAGAGCACATCAAACAACTTCTTAATAACTCCCAATGTCTCTATTTACTAGATATTTTAGAATGTGTGGTTTTAAACCACTAAAGAATCTATCAATTTTTCTATTATTTCGAATAAAAAACCAAAATCATACCTTTCAAGCCTTGTGAAATTTTCATTGTAGGCCATGAAAGATTCACCTTCCTTTTACTTCAACTGTATAAATTCTCTCTCCATATTTTTTTGAATATTTAAAGGGAAATAATTATTAAGAAACATTATATTAAAGTCTTAACACTCCATCGCTTCAATATTTTGATTTGGATTGTTGTTCTTGATCAAATCTCACCATTGATCAGCCTCTCCATCTAAACAGTAAATGTATAAAGTCACCTTCTCAATCTCAGAATAGTGAATCATAGAAAATATCTTCAACATTGAGTTAAAAAACTATTCTGTGACTAGTGGATTGAAATATCCACTAAAAATCGGTGGTTACTGCCGCATAAAATACTTGATAGAAAGTTGGGTGGAGGAAGAAGTTCCATATTATTTGGGTTGTTGTTCATAGCCTAAGACAGTTGGGAAAGCATCACCATAAATTTTTTAACTCTGCCTCCCATGTCATTGGGGATGTCATTGAGGAAATCAGTGCATTATCCCTCAGATAGGTTATTGACCTGGTTTCTCCTAGTTCCCACCATTTTCTAAAACTGAAACGGTTTGAACAAAACATAAGTCAACAAGTAATGAATAAATAATTTAATCTTTTTTTTCAATTCACTCTAAAGGAATGTTTTGTGGGATCCCTATATTTTATATTTTTCTAAGGGAAAATATTATTGGGTGCTTACTTATTCTTAGTATCATACTAAATATTTTCAATAAGGATCTCTAATATTAATTCCAAAATTAATTAAATCGTGCTCTGATACCAACTATAGCGACCGTACTTTACTTAAATGACTATTACATCATTTTAAATATAGACAACATAAATAATTACAAAATGAGGATATAAAGGTTTAGTGTCTTGGGAAAATTAGGACCATACATTAATTTTCTATAGTAAATAATAAACATTTATTTAATCATTTCTTCTCTAGATTCTTATTGTCCCTTTTTTCTCCTTAGATCAAGAATCATCTGATGATATACATCAAAGAAAGGGGTGATCTAAACACCTAGTAAGAGGATAGATAAGAACATGAATAAATATAAAATGGGGTGAGAATAATCATAATAAAAATATCATGATCATAATCATTATTGGAATAATTAGATAATGGAATGGAATGTGAAAATTCAAAAATATGAAGCATTGTGTCCTAGTTTTCAAATATCACAAATAGTTGGCAACAAAGATAGCATCATGTTCACACATATTTCAATTTTTATCATGAGATAAATAACATAATCAATTAATTGTATTTATATTTAATTCTTAGAACACCCTTTATATCATAACATTTACATGAACTATATAATTCTGGGTGCACCCATCACATCATCACATTTACATTATCAAGCATTCCACATAGAATGTATATAAATCTTAGACATAAAAAACCCATGGAATGAAATGGATATAATTTCAAAATGAATAAATTCATGAATAAATTTTGGGGTTCCCAAAAGAAATATGGAATAACATACTTGGCATAAGAATCATCAATATTGAGTTAATAAGAAACAATCTAAGGAGAAGTAAAAGATATATTTTTGTAAAGAATAGTTCTTTTAGAAAAATCTTTTCATTTGTCATAAAACTAGATTAGAAAAATTTATATCCCAAAAATTCAAATGGAAGAAAAAAAATAAATGATATTTATGGAACATTAAAGTAACAAACATGCATAAAATGGAGTGATAATGGGAAAACCCAAAGAAATAGAGTTGGGTTTGAGAAATCCCCTTACCTGATGTCTGAGTTCTTTATTGTATTTAATATCTAGGATAATCAAATTATATTCATTAATTAACAAATAAAAAATCTCTTATAAATATATTTGATTCATTATAATTTTATTAAGATCGTTTATTTCCATTTTTATGAGTTATAGTGTTCAATTTCATCGTTAGGTATTGTTCATTTTCTTGGTTTTCATGATCGGTTCACTTGTATACATGTATGGAAGTTTGTGTAAAATGGGGAAAATTATCCAGAATTGAGATTATATGTTATTAATTAACATAAAAATATTAAATCATCTTATATATCATTATTTTATATGACACTAGGATGAATCTTTATATAAAATTTCAATGATAATTTTTGGATTAATTTGGCGGTTTTTTGATCATTACGATCCAATTTTGTTGTATTACATAATAATATGTATATATGTTAGTTTAAAAATATAATAAAGATTATATAATAAAATTTAAAATCAATTTCAACCATTATAATCGTTTTATGACCAAACTTGAAGGTAGTAAATGTTAATGAAAATGCATCATCCACGATGATAGTAAATCGACACATCGCAGACGATGTCATCATTTTTAGAATAAATGGGAAAGGAGAAGGGGGTTGATGATGAACTATTCCATAAACATGATAAAATTAAAATATATATAATATAATATAGTTTTCATTTCACTTAGACAAGTTTATGTTAGGATAGAATAAGAAAATAAATGAAATTGAAAAGAAATTAAAAGGAAAAGTAAAAGGATTTTACCTCTTGAACTTCTCCTCCTTAAGAACCTCCTTAGGACAAACGGTTTGGTATTTTGATTAGATCAAGGGATCATATAAGTGGGATTTGGGGTTGAGAATAATACTGAGAATAATATTTATAAACTTTAAGGCTTTAAAGGAGTGAGGAAAATAGGTGGTGAGGGGTAGTATTTATAGGGGAGGAGAGGGATGCTTTTCATTGTTTTATTCATTAGTATATTATTTTGGCTCAAGAATATGAATAGTTTGATCCTTATAATTACATATATTAAAATAATGAATTATAATTCTATATTTTGAGCTTAATTAAATTTTACATCAACAATTACTCAAAAATTTAGGTATTTAGTTTTTCTTGTAAATTATCATATTTTACTATTCACCAAAAATTAAAGTATATTAGAAAAATCCTAAAAATTCACCCTAACCATTTTTTAATTTTTAGAATTCAAAAATGAACTCAATTTTATGAAAATAATTTTACAAATATGAGAAATTTATTTTTTAAGTAAAATCCTCATTTATTAATAAATTACCAATTTTAAAATTATAATTGATTTTTGACACTTTAAAAAATTAATTATGATGTCATAAAATTATATTATAATAGTAATAAAAAACAAATTAATTTTTAATATATTTTATAGAAATAAATTTTTCTTTTAAAAATTATATTAATAATAAAATTATAAATAATCCATTGTGTTTTATAAAACTTCCAACACTTAATTAATAATTTTTAAAATATTTATTTACTTATACTATGATATAATAATATCATATGATTATTTATAATATTCCTAGATTTTATTTATACCTTCATAGGTGAGGTTACTATTCTATTGGCCAGATTACTATTCCTGATGGTCATGTTACTATTCCAAAGGGAAAAGTACTCTTCCTTTGGTATAAGTTCCTTAATTTCTTAAAATATCACTTATTTCATCCTTTATTTTTGAAATTTTTATGCTATGTATGTGTTTTATACTATATAAAACAATTATAATAAGGGAAAAAATTCTATTGATAAAATTTTGGGTCATTATAGTGTGGCCACATGGTTGGCCAAACCATTTGAAATCTGTACGGGTTGGGTTTTCAATTTGGAAGATCCATTTCACATTATTGGCACATAGTTTCCCAAATATGTGGACAAAATGCTATAATGCTCATGTTTGACTAGTATGAGTTGAAATATTTGTGCATGGTTTAGAAAAACCTTTTGGAAACCTTAAATTTAACCAGTTGTAAAAAATTGGAATTTTATAAGTTTTCTACTATCTTCATTTGATACAAAATTATCCTCCTATTATCCTATAACCCCTTTCATGTGATTCACATTCATAAGACCTATTTCATGCAACCCATCCTTTACTCATTTCCTCTTCTTCAATCAATGTCATCTCTTCATGCGATTTCAAGCATATGGTCTGGGTTAGGGGTATTCATCCCCTAATTTTCCCTATTCTTATCATCTCTTTCCCTTTTTTCTACCCCTTTATGTGTCATACTATAGGTTTAACCTTATGTGGGTTAAGAATTTAATTTCTTATGTTTTTGGTTTCCTAGGGTGTGTGATTCCCTCTTTAATCCCCTCTCTCACCATTCTTGGTGATATCACTTTGTATGCATGCGATTTAAGTTAAGTGTGTCCATGATTTAATTTTCTCTTAACATGTCATGTGTGCTTGGGTGAGGAAAACTAAAATTTATTCATATTTGTATTGTTATTTGAGTTCAATGAATTTAAATATATTTATCTATCATTTTTTTTTGGGAAATTATTTGTGAAGGTTTTTATATAATTTCTCCACTTATATATCTACACTTAAATATTAGTTATAATTATAACATATAAAAAAATGGTGCTAATTTTTATATAGAAGCTAGGAATTTTATTATTGTTTTAGATTGAGTATATATTTTTGTGTGTTATTGTACATGTTTAAGGGGTTTTGATCTTTTTTATCAATTTTAGTTATTATATCCATATGTTATTTACTTGTGATTGAGGTGAAAGTGTTTCATGTCATGTTTAACACTATGCACATATGTATATGTATGTGTGTGTGTCTATGTACATATTCACATGAGAATATGTGAATATGTGAATTAGGATATGTATATATTATTATATATATATATATATAATTTCTTTTGTGTATAATGATAAAGTAAAGATTTGAAGTTTAAATTTTTTGTTTGAAATTGTTTTTTAAATCAATTTTCAAAGGGTATTTTAAAATGAATTAAAAATTCTAGATTATCATTCTTCAAATGTTTTTATAAAACCATGTTACTCATGTAATGTAATCCATGTTGTTTTATTTTATATAAGGTCTTTAGGTATATTTTAGATTGAAACTTTCTTATCTATTTCATGATGAAATTGTTTTCTAATGGTTGTTTCGATGTTTTTAAACCTAATAGGAAGATTGGGAACTTGGGTAGGAAATAATAGATTATGATAGGTTTCATTTATTCTAGTTATTATTGTCAAGTAAATATGATGTTTTCACTAGCCAGTGATTTGATACTCTTTATACTAATTGATTGTATCCCTAATTAGTAATGTTATGTTCTAAGTTCCCCTAGCCTTAGTTACCCTATGGTGTTTCTCCCATGATGCCACTTTTAAATTACTAATGTGTGGATTTTCTTTTATTCTTTTTTTACTTTATACTATCAAAATTCATTTCATTATTTCTTGACCTTTTTAGAACTTATATGAATTTCCCTAAAAAAAATTGTGTTGTGTTTTTTAGTTTCCATATACATCTTTTTACTCTTAGTTAAATTTATGAATTTTTCATTTATTTAGGTGTGTTGGGTTTATTTTATAGTTTTCTAAAGGTTTAATCATATAATTTTTTATAAAAACGTTTTCTAATAATATGTGTTAAACTATTTTTTTATGAAAAAAGGATTTTTAGAAAGGAAATCCAATGATTTTTTTTCAAAAGATATGGAAGAAACTATTTTTAATTTAATGTATTTAAAAATATCATTTCTAGAATATGATGAAAAATATAATGCATGGACATGTTGGTGAAACCCTGCTAGGATTTTTATCGCACACCCTATTTACCCTACTTAGTGTATGTAGACCAATTTCCCCTTGAAGGATGTATCTCAACTTATGTTTTCTTAGGGATAGTTTGTGTTTTTATGATTAGAGAGTGACCTTGGGTATCATTTAGATCCTAATGTAGGTATTCTAATATTTATTTTGGGGGCCTTATTAGTTTTTTCCAAATTATTCATTTCTCTGTTTCATTACTTATAAGCTCGTAGTATTAAATATATAGAGTTATATAGGACCAGATAGGGAATATTTTTTACAAGAGATTTATAGGTGTGTTGAGGTATTTCTTTCACTTAAATTTTTTATATTATTTTTTTATGGTTATCTTATTTTGGAATGCATGTCCAATTTAAAAAATCTCTTTCTTGAATTTCTTGTCAAGTTTTACTACATATTTAATTGTTTTTACCTTGGGGAAAAAATTCTTAAATGGTGTTTCCAATATTATTAGGTACTTATAACTAACCATTAGAGATCATAAATTCCCATTAGGTTTATCAGGGATAGACTTAGGTGAAAATCTTTTGGGTTTATCATAGACTAGCCTGGGTGCCTTGTTTATGGCTGGCCCAATACTGGTTTGTGACACTATGAGATCGAGTGATTATGTGGAAAGGAATATATGGTTTATTTGATCCTTCATGATCATGGGATTTTGTTTTTAGTAATACATGTTTCCTAGTTAAGTTTATCAATGGATTTCATGGATAATAATGTAGAGAATCCAGGGATAGAACATTGATACCTCAAGATGGGTTTATAGTTGAGGAAGTTTTCATCTTGGAATAGGTTACCTAAGATCAGGTTAAAGACCATCTTGATGATTTAGATAAAATATAAGGTAAATTTTATATCGAAAATGTTTTAATAAATAATATCCCTCATTAGAATTTTATTTTTTACCCAAGACTCATATCATTTTTGTTTCCTTACATTGTGTTTACTATTTAATATTCATTATTCTTTTTATTTATTTTGGAAAGTTTTTTAGCTATCTATATAATTATATTAAATTTCATCTTTACTTTTATTACTCTAATATGATTTAAATTTATTTTAAAATATATCATTCAATCAACTTACACTTTTATTGGGATGAAAATTCTTTTCACATGTTAGACTAAAATTCACCCCACCCTGTATTGTCATACCACTAAAATTTTAGGACCAATGCCTGGTATCAATGCTTTTCACTTAAATAGAGATAATATATAATCATTAATATATTCTATTTGTTTTATTAAAAATTAAAACAGTTTCATTAAACTTACTTTCTAATAAGAAATGTCTTTTGATTTTTTATATGGAAGGACTTATGGTTAGAACCTTAGAGAATCATAATCCTAGATGACCACTGATCATTGATGGTACAAACTATGAATATTGGCATGAATAGGTGAATACATTCATTACCAACATGGGAGTTTATAATTTTATTATTATGATTAAAAATTGAAAAAATAGAGAAACATTTATATAATTTTACTCATAATGAGAATATAGAGTATCAAGAAAATTAAAAAGTTTATAATACAACACTTTTCTCAATGACCTAGAATATTTAAAGCCAAATATTATCATACGAGATGGAAAATTGGATATAGAAGATGTTAAAGATTACTCACTTTTTGAATTCGAAATTTCTTAAAAATCATAGGTCCGTGTTGGGAGATAACTATCAAGCCTTTTATTTTTATTTTCTTGTAGAATTAGTTTCACATATGCATCAATGTTTAATTATTATTTCAGATAGATTTTGATATTTGGTTGAGAAGGAAATCACTGATTAACAATTGGTTTAAAAGGTAGTAGATATTTCTCTTAAGTAATGTGAATCTAAAAGGATATATATAGATGATACAAAGAATATAAAAAATATAATTCTTGATGATCTCATTGGTAATTTATTGAAATATTAGAATTAGTTAAATAGATATGATGAGAATGATAAGGGAAATAATGGAGTATCGTTCACTTCAACCTCATGTGTTTCAACTTATAGTGCTCATACATATAAGTTGATCATTGTGAATAATAAATATAAACATCAATCTGATGATAGTCATTTTGAAGAGAGTGATTAATAACTCACTAACCTTGTGAGGAATGAATAAGATTATTGGAAAAAATAACATTAGGTATAATCATCAATATAATTGAAATGTATACATAAAAAAATAATTTTCAGATGAAATTTGTTATGAGTATATAAAATCTTGATATATTAGACCATACATTATGAGGTTCATGAAAAATAAAAAGTATGAAAACCCTTTGAAGATTAAAGAAGGAAAATATTTCCACACAATAAATGATATGTGGAGTGTCAATGAGTATTCATCATTCAATAATAATAGTGAATCAAAGGATTAGATTCATAAGTTCATTAGTTTCTATTCTAATATTCAATAGTACAATATATGTTTGATGGGTAAGGTAAATCCTTACACACTCACTCAATAAACTTTAAATAAATATGTTTCATATTCAATAGATGATGAAAAATAAACTTAATCATAATATTAAGATTATATTCTCTCAATAGAATAAATGAAAAAATAAATGGAATGTCTTGAAAAAAGAAATAAAAAACTAAGGACCTAAATTCTGCTAATGCGGATGTTTCTAAAGAAGAAGATAATATTTATAAGAATTTTAAAGATATTTATATACTTTATTTTGAGTTAAATAATAAAGATGTTAAAAAAGTTTAGATAAATAAGGAAAAGTAAAACACATTAATTATTTTAATTAATCGAAAAGAATAAAAATTAAACATACTACTTAATGAATTACTAAATTAGTTTGAGTAAAATCATTGGATGATGTAAATGAAAATGTTATACTGAAATCATAAATTTAAATTTTGAATAAACACTTGACTAATTTTACTATTGGGAGAAATTAATATGAAATTATTTATAAAAAACTAAATCCCAATAGAATAACATCTATTCTAGTTCAAAACACCACTAGAAGATGTTTTCAATATAACTATTTTGTACCTAACTATGAACCCTTTTGTACTAAATTTCAGAGAGAGGGATATTGGAAAAACAATTATCTTTGAACTAACTTCAATTTCTCATACACCATAAAGATTATTTTACTAAATTATTTATAGCTATTAAAAATCATAAAATTTCCAAATCTGGGTTCCAAAATATATTTGTTCTAACATTAATTGAACCAAGAAATTTTAGGTACCAAACTCTTTGAATTTTTTTTTGAAAGATGGGATGAGTACTAATATTCAGAACATATGGTACATAAACAACAATTGTTCTCAACATAATACTGGAGATAAATCCAACTTCTAAAAAATATAAAAAATTAAGGGTTAATGGTTCAAATTTATAGAAAATGCCCAAGGTAAGACTTACGGTATGGGTGATGCTATTTATCTAGGTATGTAATTAATTTTAATATCATTTATGTTTCCAGACACAGTGAAACATCATTAAAACTATCCAACTTTGTGATGAGTGTTACTCTATGAACTTTGAGAATGATAAATGTACCATTAAATGTTTGGATTTAGTGCACACTTTATCTATGGATAAGAATCATAATTTTTACACATTAAATTTAGAGGACCCATTTAATCCAAACTTTCCTTGTCTTAGTGCAGTAAAAGATTCTTCTTGGATTTGGTATAAAATATTTGAACTTTCTAAGATTTTAACCCTAACTAGTATCTAGTAAATGACTAGGTCGTGATCTACCAAAACTTAAATTTGATTCTACCAAAGTATGTTACCTTTTAAAATATAGTAATAAACATAATTCTAGTCCTAAATCTATTAGTGAAGTCTCAATTTTTGTTTCATTCTAGTTAGTACACATGTATCATTTTTGTCTTGTAAAGACTTTCAGTGTTATTGGAAAGCACTATGTATTTTTAAGGACACTTTAATTGTTAAAATTTATTTAGATGGAATTATATTTGGATCAACTCAAAAAAATATTTAAAATAGTTTCTTGGAACTTATGCAGTGTGAGTTTGAGAAAATTATGATGAGTGAACTCAATTTATTTCATAGCTTCCAAATAATTCAGAGACCAAAATGAACACCCTTAACTCAACATTATTATATAAGAGATATACTTAAATGTTTTGGTTCTGAAAAATTATCACATATTAATATTCTAATAGGTACCATGTGATGTCCCAGACCCTAATGCCACTTAGAAGTTCCCCAAGCCTGGTTAGACATATGGACTCAACTGCATCTCCCTAAATTCCATAGGCTTCTGACTAGCAATGGGGGACTAGAGTGTATATGTGGGGGGAATATTATCTCATTAGTAGAGTGTTTCATATCATATAACATATAAAAACATGAGATATATAGTGGAATTAGTATAATAAACAAATATAACCACAAAAGAAGATAGGATTAATATGTAATAAAAGAAATGATACTAATATACAAAAGCTGATGATGATATTTCATGTATCTATAGAGCTAGAAAACATGGATAAAAATTATCAGACAAGTATACTATACACAATTATCAAAAATAAACCAAAAACTATCTCTAGCATCCTGATCTCCAACTCAGTCATCTTTTACCAGACCCATCTTAAAAAACCAATCAATAAAGTCTCTGAAGCAATCGGATTCCCTTTGTTAACACCTACATACATATAATATTCTCAGGTAACAATGTTTCCAAGATAGTTCATGATAGAAATATCATTAGGCCACCACTAACGGTGTCTAAATCATATTATATGTGTAATATAAACTGAAATAGTGTGCAAGCGTGCATATATAAAAGTAAATCAATAAAATAATGTAAATACCTAAGTACCTGCTTCATCCCTCAGTTGGTGTTGGGACTTCTAACCAGTTTATTAATTAATTAAGTTTTGGTTCATATATTTAATTCATATTTGTCATAGCCATCACTGGAATATCCTGGTTATAGTAATAGTAAAGGTTCTAAGATGTAACAAGGCAACCTTTATTCATATTAATAATGGAAGGGTTCCAAGGTAACAACCAAGGAAACTAAGATCACAAGGGTCTCCAACTTAGTAGTAATTTTAGTCTGGATAAAGGGGTAAGAGTGTAATCCAAGGAGAATCATCCAATGAATTCCAAAATAGTGTGATCTAACCGAGTCCAAGGAATAAATCCATAGTAAAATAGTATAAACTATGGTTAGTCTCAAGGATGTAACCAAGGTACCATATGTCTGTAGAATCCATGATGTATCCAAGGAGTGTATATAAGGAATCCTCTAATAGTAAATTAGGGATCCTATAGTGTCATATTGGGCATCCACTAATAGATTAGGATTGGGTTCCAAGGTGGGTATCAACCAAGGGAACTGTCATCCTTGAATCATAATGGTGTCTTTGAGTGCTCAAGGCATTCCCTCGAGAATCCAATGTGATCTCAAGTCAGACCACTTCCTATAATTTTTCCAAGTTCTATATGTATAATTAGGCACCTTATATTAGATTAATTTAATTAACTAATCCTATTGATAGTTATATCATTTAATAATATGTAGTTTCCCACCTTGTGTTTCATTAGTGTGATGAGGCCAAGGGGCATACATCCATTTAATTCCATGGATATTCAATTACTTTCTTCTCTTTTTTACCTTTCACAACAAGAGAAGGATATTCTAAGTAAGATAAACCACATTCATTTTATTTAATATAAATTATTCCAAGTCATATAAATATGATATACATCCCATTTCATTTAACATTGATTATTAAAATTTAAGCACTTACCTTAAGTGGGTTAAGTGGCACTAATATAACCAATTCAATAGTCATTTAATATAAAAAGCCATACTATTGTAATGTTCAATCCCAATAACACTCGAATGGTGGCACAAAAAGATCATAATAATCCATTTAGTCATAAAAGGTAACTAAAAGAATAAATATAGAAATCACCCAACTTGGTTGGCTGATATTGTGGTTATAACCACCAATGTTGAATAATTTTTATGGAATGGGTCTTAAAACACGTTTCTAATGACTATAATAAAGACATGTTAATTTAAAAATTTATTACTAATAAAATCATAATGACCACCTGACAATTTATAAAATGAATAATCATGAGGATGGAGTTATAGACTACTTACCTTATACTCATACGACTCTTCTCATCCATCATTAGCCTCTGGTTTGTCCTACATTGGAAGAGGCCTGAAGAACGGATCAATTCTCTAAAATTATGGAATATGATCTTGCATCTAAATAAAATCATACATAGGAATAATAATGATAAAATATAAAAAATTAATTGAGGATGTACTTTTGAGGATCCAACAAGATGAACGATTGTCGAATCGGACTGCAGACGGTCGCCCGGGATCAAAGCCTATCTTAGAGGGATTTTTGGATTCAAAACAATGGGGGGGGATTCTATCTATTGGATATAAAAGTGATAAGTGGGATATATTTAAAAAACAATTTAAGGTAAAAAGGGTAAATTCACCCAAATTTGGACTTCAAATTGGTTGGTCGTGTGGTTATCCAAATCATGTGCCAACCATGGAGGGTTTGCTTTAGAAAAGGGCCAACATCATGTTTAGGCTCCATAGTTAAGTAAAACATGTGCCAACCATTTTAATCTCCTATGTAATTTGTCAATAGATTTTTTCATGGTTTTGTAACCCAAATTACATGGTTAGATCAAACCGTGTGCCCTCCTACAACTCACTATCCACCCCTGGATGATTACAAATAATCATGCGGCATGCATTGCATGGTTAAAAAAACTATGTGATAGTCCATTTTTCCCATAAAACTGGGCTCAGGGCCCCAAAAAATCCACAAAAACCCTTGATACCTTCACAAACATATTAAAAATTCATATTAGGTCCAATAAAAAGAACTGGACCAAAATATAAAGGATCCATACCTTAGTCAAAAACTGGGTTCTTACAGTCTTCCCCCTTAAAGGAACTCATCCCTGAGTTCACCTTCCATCGATGGAGAAACACTTTCTGGGAAAAACTTTGGCCATTGGGAATGTACGTCAGCCTCTCACTCCCAAGTCTCATCTTGTACATAAACATGCAGACGTAACACCCATACTAGTGGAACATACTATCCTCGAAGAGCCTTCATGTTTTGGTAAATGATGTGTATATTATGCTCTTCAAAATAAGCATTGGAATCTAGTTTGACTTCCTTGGGATCAAAAGTATGAGATGGGTCGGCATGATAATGGAGAAGTTGTGAAACGTGGAAGATTCCATTCATTAAATAGTTCCACTAAGGTATTAGAAACAGATACTCTACTATCCTAACTCTCTCAAGTATCCCAAATGGCCATACATAACTAGGCAATAACTTCACTTTACTTTGTAACCATTTAATCCCTATCTTGGGCGTTACCAACAATAAAACACAATCCCTAACCTCAAACTTCAATGCCCATTTGTGTTGATTGGAATAATATTTTTGTCTATACTGAGTGGTAAAGATATTATTTCTCATTAGTTGAACCTTCTCTAAATTATCTTACATGATATGAGGACCTAGTATGGCTACCTCTCCGGCCTCTATCCAACACAGGGGTGAACAGTGCAACATACTATACAAGACCTCAAAAGGAGATATATGAATTTTTTCGTGAAATATATTATTATTTAATAACTCGATGAGAGGGAAATGATTCTCCTAAGAACCACCAAAATCTAGGTTGCAAACCTAGAGCATGTCTGTTAACACATGTAACATCTGGTTCGATAGTCCATCTGTCTATGGGTGAAAGGTTGTGTCCAGAAAAACTTGTGTACACATATCCCTCTACAACCCTTTCCAAAACTATGATATGAAATTAGTGTCCCTATATGAAATGATAGTATGAGTAACCTCATGTAGTCGTATTATCTTACAGAAATAAAGTCTTCCCAGCTCATCAACTAACAAATTCTCCCTTATGGGAAAGATGTGGGATACTTTTTTCATTCATTCAATGACAACCCATACAATGTTTCTACCTCTAGCCGACTTATGTAAACTAACTACAAAGTTCATGGAAACATCTTCCCATTTCAATTATAGGACTAAAAGCGTCTATAAAATGATTTTAGATCTCTGGTGCTCCACTTTCACTAGCTAATAGGTGGAACACCTAGTGATAAAGCCTGACATCTAACATTTCATATCAGGCCACCAATACTGGAGTCACATGTCTCAATAAATTTTGGATATTCCTGGATTAACTGCCCACTTAGAAGCATGGGACTCTTGCATAAACTCCTCTACAATATCTATAGTAACCCATACACATCCATTTATATGAAGGATGTCATATTTTTTCATAGAACAATCAATAGGTAGGTCATGTCATGGAGAACCAAGCCCTCGGGATTCTAAAATTTTCTGGTCTTCACCATATCAAGTAGAGAAGAGGTAACTATCAAGGCTAAGAGATTAGAGTGCTTGTGACTATCATGAAACTCCAAATTCAAATTAGAAAAATGGGCCATCAATTTCCATTCATTATTGGATTCCTATATGATATGTGCCATAGTTTTTTTTCTCAGTGCATCAGCAACTACATTGCCCTTTCCAAGTGTATAAGTAAGCTCAAAATTGAAGTAATGAAGATATTTGACCCATATTAATTGTCTAAGATTCAATTCATGCTATTTAAATCTATATTTTAGGATCTTGTGGTCCATATACCCCAAAAATTGATCACCCAACCGATAGTGCCTCCAAAAATGTAAAGCATGGATAATTATTGCGAGATTAAGGTCGTGTGTTGGATAATTTCTCTCATGAGGCCTCAACTGTCGAGATCCATATGCAAAGACTCTATCCTCCTACCTCAAAACTTTTCATTTTCCAATTCTATATATTTCATAGAACACTATATAGCCTCTACTAGGCTCTAGTAGAATCAGAATAGGTGTTGAGACAAGCCTCCCTTTTAGGTCCTAAAAGGATTTCTCACACTCTTCTAACCATAGGAACATAACAACAATCATTATAAAACTAGTAATAGTTGAACCAAGGTGAGGTAAGTCTTATATAAAATTAATATAATAATTATTCATTCCCAATAAACTTTGAATATCAAACATGTTCTTAGGATACTCCCAAGAAACCAGAGAACTAACCTTCTATGGGTTAAAATAGACTCGTGATTATGAGATAATATGTCCCAAGAATTAAACTTTTTTTGTCTATAATAGGCAATTATAAAGCTTTGAATAGATATAATTCTCTATCACCATACTCAGAATGATCTCAAGTTGTTTGTCATGGGCACTGTGATTGCGAGAAAACACCAAGATGTCATCTAAAAATACTATGAAAAAGGAATCCAAATAGGGGTGGAAAAGCCCCTTCATTAGAGTCATAAAATGGTGGGAGTGTTTGTGAGACCGAATGACATAATTAGGTACACATGCTGATCATACCTACTAGAAAATGTTGTAGGAGGTATGTCTGATGGCCTAACTCAAACCTAATGATAGCCTGATCTCAGGTCGATCTTAGAAAAGACCCTAGATCCTCAGAGCTCATCAAGAGATCGTCCATTCAAGGTAGTGGATACCAGTTCTTGAACATAATCTGGTTCAACCATTTGTAATCTATGCATAGATGAAGGTTCCAATCTACCTTCTTGTCAAAAATCATAGGCAAACCCCAAGACGAAGTATTGGGCCATATAAAACCTTTTTCCTCCAAGTCCTCTAACAACCTCTTGATATCCTAGAGCTCAGTAGGTCACATCCTATATGGAGTAATGAACACAAGAACTACTCATAGAATGATGTCAATCATAAACTATACCTCTATCTTGGGACGTAATCCATAAAATTCATCAGGAAAGACATCCCTAAAATGGTCTACTACTAGATGGAATTTATCCTAATTTAAACCTTGATCCTTAATAAAGAGATTATAAATATGATTGGTCACTCCAGCTAGACCATGATGCTTTAGTCCAGCTTTAATAGCCTAGAGATTATACTCACCCTTGTGTAGATAACATCTACCTTCTGGGGATGTAAATGATACCCTTTGACGATAGCAGTATACAAAGGTGTGATACAGAAGCAAAAAATCTATATCAAGAATGACATCAAATCCCATCATCTCAAGAACAAAGAGGTCCCACAAGAAAGGGAAACTTCCTACCTCAAGGAGAAAGTCCCTACACTGGTGTATGACATCTTACTATACTCCCAATGGTGTATCCAAGGTTATTACACCATAATAATATTGTATTTCCATCATGATACTTTCTATGATAGATAAAGAGATGAAGGAGGGTGAAGCACCTATATTAAATAAACCAGATACTATAGTGGGTTCTACCAGAGTAGTACCTTGTACTGTAGATGGTCCTGCAACCTGATCCTTAGGTATCGGTTGCAAAGCATGAAACTAACATGATCCACAACCCTATGCAATAGTTTTACTACCATGATCAAAATGGTTATTCTAGCACTACTAGTGATTATGAGTCTAAATACTATGGCCACAAACTTCTCCTTGACCAGTCCTGATGGTGCTACTCAAACTCCCCACCAAACATGACAAAAAGAACCTTCTCTTGAAAGTGGAGCTGGTGCGGATCCTCTTCCACTAGAAGTGGATGGAATCTTCTGATAGACTCTCTAAAGATTCCCCATATTAGTGCAATACCAGAACTCCAAATGGTCTCTATCACACTGAGGATTTAGGTTCCCCTTTAATCCACACCAATGAAACACTATAGAGCTACTAGCATGGGTACTCTGGATACCACTAGCCTAACGATAAACCATGAGAGATTATTTTTTATTACCGGAAGAACTATTGGCCTACCATGGCACTGGTCCGCTATGTCTGATACAATCACCATCCCTCAAGTTTCACTCCGTGATAAGATCATGATCGACTATTTTAGAGAAGGTTGGTAGGAAAAATACCTTTACCTGATTATAAATGGGATACTAAATTCCATCCTTAAAATGTCTAGAATGAGAAATCTCATCAGCAGCTAGAAGTAGTTAGAATCACTATAACTCAATGAAATGTGATGAATACTCCATAACTGACATAGAACCCTACTCGAGATGTATGAACTCTCTAGATTAGTCCTCTTTCAGTTTATGGGGAAAGAATTCTTCAAATAAAGCAGTTTAGAAATCATCCCACACCATGCCCCGATGGAAACCAGCACGGGTAACCACATCCTACCAACTCTTGGTCGAATCATGCAGCATGTAAGTATAAAGATTGACTCTTCACTCTAGAGGAATCCAAAAATGCTCAAAGATATACAAGGTGGCCTCTATCCAAGACTCAATAGCTTGTGGACTTCTATCCCCTACAAAACTAAGATGATTCTACTTCTAGAACTCATGTGTCTGATCATCCATCGTAAGTTCTGGTCATAGAGAATTATGAATGTACTATATCAGACATATGAAATTATATCTAAATGAATATTCAGTTCCAAGTTCAGGCATAGTAGGTGGTGCAACAAGTTTCACTCATGGAGGTAATACTGGTGGCTCAGGGCCCACCAAGTCTAGAGCATGGTCATCGCCACCCTCTTGGTGCATGACATGAGGATGTAGTGGTGGAATTGGTATAAAAATACCCAGAACATACCTCAGAGAAAGGTTTAACCAAATAGATAGAAACAATAGAGGAAGTTGAATGTACAAAATGGCTCACTACCCATGGTATACTACCCCAAATTCTTGCTTAGAATGCCAGTTATTGGTATGTACCAAAGAAAAAATTGCAGAGGTTCCAGTAGATGAAGGATAGATTATACCTTGCCTCATCATTTACTGGAAACCATTTCATTTTAATCAGTTAAGTTTCACTTTTCAATTTTAATTTGGATATTTCCATATATTAAGGTTTTTATATAATGGATCACTATTCTCGGTGAATCCGGGTACATACACCTTATCACAAAAATCAACACCCATTTTATTTTAATCTAACAGTTTGACTCAGTAAATTACCAATTCCATCCCATGAGGGGCCATAACACCTCATGAATTGAACCAACAATCACTCAATCACATTCAAAAAGAAGCAAAATCATATATATATATATATAACAAGTATCACTCAACTATTTCAATCATATAAATCAATGGAAATCATTGAAATGTACCTATATGGCATGGAAATATCCATGGAATGTAAATTATAGGTGCCTATAATGATACACATAACAACTATCCTTATCATCATATCATTGGGACAAGGATGAAATAAATACTCAATCATAATAATAATAAAAATAACCACAACACAGCATGTTCCTCACCCAATGGTTAAATTATATCAATATTAATAGGAAAAATCAGACTGAAAATTATAATTCAGGAAAATTGTTCTTCACCCCGAACATGGTTTTTGTGATGCCCAAGAACATATTATGACCATGTTCCAAGCATTCCCAATCTAAAATTTATTATCTCAAAATAGTAAAGCAACAAAGGAACTTCTCTAATACAACTTTGTGAAATCATGGATCTATATGCCACATAGAAGTTCCCCAAGCTCAGTTGGCTACATAGACTTAAGCGCATATCCCTGAATACCATAAGATACTGACTAGTAGTGAGGTCCTTGTGTGTGTCTGTGGGGAGACTATGCCCTCATTTCCATGGAATATCATAGAGGATAACATATGAAAATAGGATATATGTAACAGAATAAGTATAATAAATATATGGAATAATAGAAGCAAACTGGATTAATAATATATAAAAAAATGATGCTCATATACAAAAGCTAATGATTATACGTCATGTATCTATAAATCTTGAAAACATGAATAAAAAGCAGAAAAAATCATTCTATACAAAAATTATACAAAAGAAACCAAAAAATATCCCTATCTTCCCGAGCTCTAACCTGGTCATCTGTTACCAGCTTCATCCAAAACAACCAGGAAATCAAGTGTCTGAAGTGTCATGATTCCCTTTGTCAACAACTGTATATATATAATCTTCTTAGATACCAATAGTTCACAGATAGGGTGTTTGATAAATATCATCAAGCCACCACCAATGGTCTCTACAACATCATGTCTATGTAATATAAATTGAAATAGTGTGAAATAATGTATATATAAAAGTAAAGAAGTATAATAATATAAACACACAAGTACCTTCTCCATCCATTGAATAGTGTCTGAACATGTACCAGTTGATTAATTAATTAAGTTATAACTTATATATTTAAGTCATGTGAGGCATATACAACACTATCATCACCTCATGATAGTAATAGTAAAGGTTCCAAGATGTAACAAGGAAACCCATATTGATATTAATAATGTAAGGGTTCCAAGGTAATGACCAAGGAAACTGAGACCTCAATGGTAACCAAATCAGTAGAAACTACATCATATCTAACGGGGGAGTCTAATCTAATGAGCATCATCCAAGGAATTCCAGAATAGTGTTATCTAACCAAGTATAAGGAATCCACCAAGGTAAAATGGGATAATCTATAGCTAGGCCCAAGGATGTAACTAAGGCACCTTATGTTTGTAGAACCCACACTGGATCAAAGGAGTGTATCTAAAGAATCCTCTAATAGTAAATGAGGGATCCTATGGTTCTACACTAGAAATCCATTGATATAATAGGATTTGGTTCCAAGATGGGTATCAACCAAGGCAACTGAAATCCTTGAATAGAAATGGCGTCCTCGAGTGCTCAAGGAATTCCCTCAGGAATCCAAGGTGATCTTGAGTCAAACCACTTCTATAAATATTTAAAGGTCCATATATATAATTACTCACCTTACTTTAGATTCATTTAATTAATAAATCCAAGTGATTTTCATATTATTTAATAAGATGAAGGTTTAAGCCATACCTTTCATTAGTGTGACAATGCCAAGGGGAATGCAACCATTTAATTTATTTGATATTTGATTACATGGTTCCCTCATTTATATTTCATAACATGAAAAGTTTGTTCTAAGGATGATAAACCACATGCATTTCATTTAATATAAACTAGGCCAAGTTATAAACATATGATATACTTTCAATTTCATTTAACATTGATTAATTAAATTTAAGCACTTACCTTAATCGGGTAAAGTGTAACTAACATAACCAATTCAATAGTCGTTTAAAATCTAAAGGCTTACCATTATAATGGTCAAGATCAAGCACACCCGAATGGTGGAAAAAACAAGTCATAATAATCCATTTAGGCATAAATATGGAAATAACCCTACCTAGGGTGGTTGAAATTGCGGAAGTAACCACAAACATTGAATAGAATTTATGGCATGGGTCTTAGAAAACCATTTTAATAAATATAAGAAAGACATATTAATTCAATAGATGACACCCGATGAAATCGGCGTGACCACATGACAATTTATTAAATGATGAATCTTAAGGATTGAGTTATAGAACACCAACCTCATACTCGTATGACTCACCCAATCCATTATCAGCATCTGGTTTGGCCTAGATTGGAAGAGAACTAAAGAATGGATCAATGCCTTGAAATTATGGCATA
Organism: Viscum album; assembly: GCA_963277665.1. Classification (NCBI taxonomy): domain Eukaryota; kingdom Viridiplantae; phylum Streptophyta; class Magnoliopsida; order Santalales; family Viscaceae; genus Viscum; species Viscum album. Next base: position 592,858,111 of record OY728134.1, on the reverse strand, counting down.
TTATCCCACATCTAAATAGCATAGTTTATATGAATAATAATGACTACAGATTTAAAAGGAATCAATGTCATACAAGTATAGATCCAATGAGACAAATGGTGGTCGAATCAGACTACATATGGCCACTCGGGATCAAATCCATGATTAGAGGTTTTTTTGGATTTAAAAAGAGAGAAAAGGGGGTTTATGTCTACTAGAGAGAAATGTTATAGGATTGTTTCATTTAAAACATAATTTAAGGGATAAATGGTAAATTCACCAAAATTTGTCCTTTGCATGGTTTTTCCGCACAATTAGCCAAACCTTGTTCCAAACGTGCATGGTCTACTGTAAAAAAGGGGCACTCGCATGGTTAGACCACACGATTAAGTAAATCATGTGCCAACCATGTGAATCACCTCTTCAATTGGTCTGTAGTTTTCATGCTATCATGCGGTCCAAATTACATGGTTAGATCAAACCATGTACCCTCATATAACTCATTATCCAGCCCTGCACAGTTAAAATTAACCATGCACTCTACCTCTCATAGTTAAAAAAAACTATTCAACATGCCATTTTCACCCCTAAAAATAGACTTTTCTCTCTAAACAAGCCTTGGAAACCCCTAAGACATCCACTGACTCATTAGGCGTCCATATTAGGTCCAATAAAGATAACTAGCCCAAATTTTAAAGGAACTGTTCCTGATTCAAAAATCAAGATCTTACATACCACTTTTGAACTTGATCTTGATGAGTTTGGGGAACCTATTGAACAAAAATTATTTAGAGGGACAATTGGAAGATTTATATATTTTATTTCTATTTGATAAGACATTGTTTAGTATGTGTGATTGTGTGTGTTATTATAATAAAATATAAAGTAATATCATTTTAAGGAATCCAAGAGGATATTCTACTACATTTAAGAAATTATAGAATTTAAATTATTCTATTTGTTAGGAATAGAGTGTTAACTTAAGAGTTATTATGAAACTAACTTTAAAAGATGTAAAATACATTGAAATAGTACTTTAAAAACTTTTAACTTATTTGGTGAGTATTAAGTCTTATGGTCTAGTAAGAAACAATTCTTAGTTTCACATTTCACTACAGAAGATAAATATATGATAGATAGATGTTTTTATGCTCAGTTCTTGTGGATACAGCACACACTCACTAATTTTGGTTTGAGTTTTACATGAAGACTAATTCTATGTAATAACACTAGTGATGTCAATTTTTCTAGAATCCCAACACATCACTCACATACAATGCAAATATACATAAAAAACCACTTCATTTTAGGACCACACAAAAAAGGAGATATTATTCTTGGTTTTATTGAAACTAAAAATTGGTTCGTTGATATTTTTAAAAACCATTAAATTCTGATATATTTGAATAAATTAAACATAATTTTGGTGTGATCAAAACAAAGAGATAATAATTTATATTTCTTATTTTAATTTTCTCTTGACATTTAAATAATCCACAAGAATGGGGAAAATAGTATTTATTTTATAATTATACTAACCCTTTATATTGGTACTTTATATCATATGGAATTTATAAGAATTTATTACTTTTACCTAAACCACACATCCAAAAGTTAAATTTTTAGTTAATTAAATGGAAACTAAATTTTTTAATTTATAATTTACTTCATAGTATTATATACTTTTTTCCTTATATTATATGTTTCCCATAATCCAGTGTTATAAATATTCTTTTAATCAATCTAATGACATTATGAACAAAAATTTAAATATTATTCACATGAAAAGTGTGTTAGATGTTAACTATTACGTGTAAATATCTTATCCTTGGATGTTTTAACTAAAATTATTGAATATATTATATAATTCTCCTAATACTCTTATACTCTAATATTCTATAACATATCTTTTTTCTCTAAAAATATTATACTTTAATACTATGATACTCAATAAATTTGTAATAATCTAACTAAATCCTAAAAAATAAAGTGATTTTTCTCTTTAGTCTGTCAGAAGAGTTTTATATTAATTCTATGAAAGATAAAAAATCAGCACTAAACATTATCTTAAACCATATTCATTGGAATAAAATCATTTGTTAACATCATAAGATAACTTTAATAAGGTCTATTCTCTTTAATCTCATCATACATTTATTTTACCTTCATCCTGTAATTTTAAAAATTTAATGATTTTAGAAAATTTCCATCCTATATCTCACAGAAATTATAAAAGTGTATTTTCATACTTTGACACATTTCAATAATGATTATTGAATTACTCTTTCTTAATTTAAGATTTAGATATTTAGAACTATTTAATGAATAATCTTATAAAAAGTGTGAGAATCTTTTGAAATCAATATTTTTTAAAAAAAATGGATATTTGTAAATGTTGTAAGAATTTATATTTCAAAAATGGGATATTTGGATGTTTGTTTCATGGTGGATATTTTAAATGATATTCCTTGTTTTCACTTTATTTGATTAAGTGAGAAATTGATTTTTTATATTATTACTAACCCTTTTTTATTTCTTAAAGTAATTTTTTTTCTCATACATTACATCCTAGGGGCGATTAACCATACATGACACAGTATAAGAATGTTTCTTTTTATCTTTCTATCAAAACATACCTTTTCCTTGGATTTTTATTTTTGTATTATTATTGTAAAAAAGGACAATATTTTTGAGTTAATAAATCTTACTATACTTGGTTTTGACAATTCACAGTACACTTGATTAAGATTTGTATCTAACTTTGTGTAGAAAACTTTATGTTTTGTTTGAGTATATACTTATTGTCTGCTATAAGTTCTCTGATGATTTTAATAGATTTATATTCTTACCAAACCATAGAATAAACATTGTTATGGTTTTCAAAGGTTAACACATAAAGAAATGTAATCTGAAGCTACATCTATTGGATAATAGAAGGGTGCATCTGATGTTGTAAGGCTCTTAGATTTTCTTATTGTAATCATTATTTATCTGATCCTTTGTGATCAGATCACTTTCAATATAAAATATGGTTTATCTTATCTGATGAGATTAAAGGCTTTCATGTATAGGAATATAGGGTCTGTCTGATCCTTCATGATAATGGGCTTCTGTGGTTTAGAAGACATATTGTTCGATCAGTTTGATTGAGGGATTCCATGGATATGAAGATATAGTGTCTGGGGATGGGACACTTATACTATCTGATTGGTCTATTTTTAAGGATGGTTAAGTCTTGGACATAAGATTCCTAGGATCAGGTTAAATATCCTCATATTTCTTTAGATAGAAAAAATGTTTCCTATAGGTTGGAAATGTTTTACTAAATAATATCGTTTAGGAGTATTTGAGTTATTACTCAATACTCTAAGAATTATTATTTCTATAAATTATTTATAATTTTTAATATCAATTTGTTCATTTTTTCAGATAGTGTTTTAACTAATAAAATATTTTTATTCCACTTCTTTTTAACTAATTTTACTTTTATATAATTTGATTTTATTGGAAGATATATCATCTGATCAACTTGCGCTTATATTAGTATAAAAACTTCCTATCATGTTTTTTACTAAAATTCACCCCCAACTAATTTTTTCAAATCACTTCACAATTTCATTCCAATAAAATTTATCTTTCCTCGAACAAAAATGGAGCAATTTCTTAGGAAAACAAACCCCAGTCACACCAAGTTATTAAATACATCCTTCTCAAGTACCATCTCATTTTAGAGATCATTGAGAGGGGTAGTGTAAAGATACATTGGGTGACCATGGAGGAGAATATATAAAATCTATTTAAAATACCATTAGAATAGTAAAATCATGAGTTTTTTGTTTTATCTCTCAGTATTAGATAACCTGGACTTTTATAAATGAAATTCCCTTTTTGAATAAATAAATACCTTATTAAGTAACTTTGTTTTAGAAAATAAAAGCACTACTATGGGGAATTTAGACCATTTTAAAATATAGCTGGTAAGATTTAGAAGGACACTAATCATCATATTAATTGATAATATAGTCATTATATAGTAATTGTTAAGACTAGTATATATTAATGGTCATGATGAATTTTAATTGACATAGAGGAGAGAAGCGATGTGATAGACCAGTATGATCGTACCCTATGAATCCCATTTATCAGTTCTTTTGAGGTAGATGGAAACATTTTCCATTACCCTTGATCAATCTCAATCTGATATTCAATAACTAAATCTCAATAGAAACTATTTATAGGATAAATTTAATCTTATCAAAATCACGTCCCAAACCATGTTCACCAAATCACCCCATGAAAGCACCACAATCACACACCTAGCCCTTAGGTTGTACAGTGGTGTAATATGAAGCTTTGTATCTAGACCCACATAATACGAATTTTTATTTTTTTATTTTTAATTAAAAATTATTATTTTTATACCATTTCATTATTAATTTATATATACTTCTATATACGAGTTGATGAAAATTATATATTGATATAAAGAAACTAAAATTTTATTTTTTAAAAATATATGGTTTTAAAACTCCTTTTATTAAATTTAATGAAGTTTAATTAAATATTACTCTCAAATAATAATATTATTAAATAATATTTATTTATATAAAAAATATAATATAATATAATGATTTACATTGTAATCTTTATGTGGGTCAAAAAGTTATTAGTTTCGTAAAAACTAGTATTTTTTAGTAAATAAGGATGTTTATTTAATGGTTAAAATTTTAATATTTAAGAAATTATTGTGATAAAATAAATATTATTTTTTAAATCATCATGTTGAAAATAGTCGATGGTGATTTTATTTCATTTTTTCTGAGATAGTCAAATATTTGGGTAAAAATTAAATATGGTATAGAAAGATAGTCCACATGATGACATCATAATTGACCAAAAGTGATGAAATAAATTCTATTAAGGGAATCAATTACCAAATATAGTTTTCCCATTTAAAATAATTTATTTTTGAAGATATTTGATTAATTTTATAAACCATTAATGAATCCTCCAGACCTATATTATATTTTAAGGTTTTCAAATCAATTATTTATGAACATGACTCACTTCCATATCACCAATGGTATTATTTTAAAATTATTGGTTCATGGAATTATAATATATTGAAAACCTATCTTATTTGGTATAAACCATGTGTAAAAACTAGGGTAAGGTTTTTGGTTTTGATTATTTTTTTATATAAAGTATGAAAATGTTGTTTAGAAATTAATAAATAATTCCCATCACTTTTTCTATAAATACCCACCCAAAATCCCACTAATATATACTAAAAAACCATTGGAAATTATTTTAATCTCCCTCTTAAACTCTAAATCTTCCCAATTTATTCCCAAGCTCTTCGGAAGCTCCTCGTGATATTTAGAAGCGCTCTCCCAAGGTAGGGGATCTCTCTCTCTCTCTTCTTTTCCATCAAGCACCTTCTTTGAATTTAGCCTTGCAAACCTAAATTTATTATATTTTAATGGGTCTATAAATATCTCTTTACTATCTAGTTTATGTTATAATAATTAGAGATTAAATATCCCCTCTTTTTATACCCTTTACATAAGGCGTTACTATGTCGAAGTAAGGGATTCTCTTCTCCACCTCTCTATTCAAGAACTTTTGTGAATTATTCCATTTTATTTCTAGTTGTTCATATTGGAGTGTGTTTTTACACATCCCTCTTACTATACTTCTGATGTCTAAATAATTAGAGACTTCATTTTAATATCATTAAACCATTCCATGAATCTTTATGTACACCTGTTACACTGTAAAAATTATCCTTTAATTTTCCATGCCAAACATTTATGTAATTAATACTCATCCCAATTTCCACTACAAGGTATTCACATAGATTTACCTATACTTAATTGTTTGGGGACTTACATTTATATAACTCACGCACTTTAATCGTGGGATTAAAATTTATGAATGGAATTATTATATTGTATGATCTATGTGGAATGGTAATTCATGTACATTATATGAATATGATCAGTGGGCCTGGAATTATATATCACTTCAATCCATTGGGTAATGTTTTTCCTCATGATATACCATGTATGATGTATGGGAGGATATCCTAAGCACACTGTGTTATGATTTATTTGTAGTTAGCCTTGACTTATGCTTATTATGTCATGTTTTATGTTGTTTCCACATTCCTATATTACCTTGATGATATAATATTATTTCCTCATTTGATGTTCATGTTTATGATTATCACCCATATTTCATCACCTTGATATTAATATTGAATAAAATGTATACTTTCATCATGTTATACTTTGATTATTCATTTTCCATGATTTATATCACACCCATTTATTTTATGGCTCCCCAGGTTATCATGTGTAGTCTAAAAAGAGTGATGTAATATTAATGTCATGTTAAAAAGTTTTAAATAATGTTGTTGTTTCCCTATTTCAAGTTATTATGTTATCTATCTAATTACCCAAATATTTCATTTCTTACAATATTTTAGGATTTTGTTAGGTGTATCTTTATATAATAAAGCATGAATTGTGTTTTTTAAAATATATGGGTTGTCTTAGTTGGTATCAGATATAGGTCAATGTATTTTTGGGGATTAATATTTAAAAACATTAGTTAAATCCTTAGGGATAAGACTAAACAGAAGAAAACATCCCTAAACTTTGGTAAAGTATAGAGTAAGTGGTTTCTAAGAAACTAAATCTATTTTGAGATACTACAAGTGGATGTGTATCTAGAATATTTATCCCTAGTGGTAAGATACCCAAAAAACATTAATGGGTATTCACTCGATAGTCACCTAGTTCATGAAAAATATGCCTTACTACAAACCTGGTTTTATACTCTTGGAAATATGCTTTGGTAAATTTACAAGATCATTATGATCCATAATTAAGAAAACAAATATTACCATAAAATTTAATGTTTGTAAATAGGCCATTGATAAAAAAATATTAAAACCTATAAGTAAATAGGTTAAGGAATGTATGTTATTTATGATTTATCCCTTCAATGTTCATAGTTTATCTTTTATAAGTTTAATTTTTTTTGAAAATTTTATCCCTATGTTGATTTTGGATGAATTAAATAATTAGAAACTAAAAAATAGTGAAAGGAATGTTTATCATCCATTAATGAACATAAAATTTCCTATATGACTGTGTTTGTATACATTATTTCATATCATGTAAGTTTAGAAGAACTATTCAAACACCACCTCAAAATATGGAATGTAAGCTATCAGTTAAAATGGTAAATGGGGTAATTATTTCATCCCAAGTATATCAATCCTCCCCTATCCATATTTTCAGGATAAAAGTCCCAGAGAAACTTGTGATACTCCACTTAGAGTAATTAGATGCCAATATAAGTATGGATTGGCTTTCCTAATATAGATCCAATATAAATTACTGAGAGAAGGAAATCGCCCACCATATTGAATTCCCCTTCTGATTCTATATAAGTTAAAGGAGGAGGATTAATCACCTTTAGATTCATCATCTCAATCATGGATATTATTGCCTTATTAGAATGAATATTAAGATCAAATGATTAATACTAAGGAAAATATCATCCTTGATAACATGCCCATTTTAAGGTAATATACTGATGTGTTTCCTGATGAATTGACTGGATTTCCACCAAACAAAGATCTTAAATTCTTAATTAAACTCATAGTAGGATATCTTTCAATATCAAAGACTCGATATATATTGGCCACTATTGATCATGAAAATATGAAGAAGAAACTATATGAGAATCTAGATAAAAGGTTTATATTCCCAAGTGCTTCACCATGGGGTGCTTCGGTCCTCTTCATCAAGAAGAATAATGGGTCAATGCACTTCTACATCGATTATCATGAACTCAATAAGATCATAATAAATAAAAAATATGGTCTACCATGTAATGGTGACATGTTCGATCAGCCAAGTGGATCCAGTGATTCTCTAAGGTGGATATTCAGTTAAGATATTATCAATTAAAGGTTGAGAAGGAGGATATCCCCAAGACTTTTTTTCATAAATGGTATGAGTACTAAAATCTCACAGTGATTATATTTGGACTCACTAATGCTAAAAGTATCTTCAATTTTCTTGAGGGTACAATTTAATTCAAACACACATACACACACCACATGCATAGGTTGGAAAGGTATTTTTCATCCTCCCAATGGATAAAGCACCCAACTGACCACTTTATTACATTGTTAATTTAGACCAAAGGCCTAATGGGAATTAATCCCATTACATTCCCCAAAGTCCTAGTGTAGTGTCATGCCCACATCATCCTGAATACTTCACTAGGACTGAATCAATCTTGCATCACCACTTTGATAGTAATATAATAGTACATGTGTCCATCCGGGCTTGAACCTAGGACCTCCTAGATGTGGAGGTCGGTGGCTTAGTAGCACTCATTTTTGGAAATTTCCACTCAAATTATCCTGAAGAAATTAATGAATAGAGTATTTAGAGATTACATCAAAAAAAAAATGTGGTAGTATTTATAAAATATATTCTTATCTACTCCAAAAGAAAGGAGGAACATGAGAAACATTTGAATGTTGTACTGAATACCTTACAAAAGGAAAATTTGTATGTGATGTACATTAAATATGAGTTTTGGATGGAGAAAGTAACATTATTGGGGTATGTTATCACCATTAAAGGGATATATATGGATCCTTTAAAAACATAGGCAACGAAAGGATAACCTATGTCAACATATGTGATAGAGATCTGTAGTTTCCTTATATTATCTAGGTACTATCGTCAATTTGTGAGAAGCTTCTCATGGTTTTCAAGACCATTAACCAAGATAAATTAGAAGGGAGTGAAGTTTTTCTGGATGGATTAATGTGAGGATGATATTAAATAGTTAAAAAAGAAACTAATCACTTCACCCATGCTCACATTAACCACTATAGGAGAATGATTTGGGATCTATAGTGAGGCACCCAAAAAATTATTAGGTTGTATACTCATGAAATATGATAAAGTGATATCCTACACCCCCTATAAAATATCCATGATAAAAACTACCCAATGCATGATCTAGAATTGGCTATGATGATATTCACTTTGAATGTTTTGTGACATTATCATTATGAAGATAATTGTGACATATTTACAACTCATAAAATTCTGAAGTATATATTCACATAAAAGGGTCTCAATATGCACTAAAGAAGACATTTGGATATGATCAATGATTTTTATTATTCAATCCAGTATTAGCCTAGGAAGGAAAACAATGTTTCTGTTGCTCTAAGTATGAGATATCTTATAATTCTATCCTTGATGAGGATTGAAAGGGATCCAATATTATTGGACTTGTGAAGGATTTACATGAGAATAATAAAAGGATATTTATCCTACCTTTCTCAAATAACATCTCATCCAACTGTTCTTAAGAGGATCAAGGATGTCCAAAAATATGATAAATTTCTGCAATGAATAATAGATGATATTTTAGATTTAGACTTTTCTAAATATATATAAATAGTGTTTGGAACCTAGATATGTGTCCCATAAAAATATAAGTGAATATTGAAATTATGGATGATGCTCATATCTCATTCTTCTATATTCATCTAGGAATATCTAAAATGTATAGAGATCTGAAGAAAAATTTATGGTGGGATAACATGAATAGGGAGATTACATAATTTTTATCTAAATTCTTATTATGACAATAAGTAAAGGATGAATGAAATAATTATAAGTGCATTATACAACCATTTCTTATTCTAATATGTAAATGTAAAAACATAACCATAGATTTCTTCATAGGAATCCCCATGACATATAAAGGCAATCACATGATCTGGGTGATAGATGATCACTTTAAACATTCAGTGAATTTCATTAATATCAAGGAATATTTCTCTCTTGATTGACTTGTCAAGATATAAATAATATAAGTGGTAAGTATATATGGAGTACAACTCAAAATTGTATCTGATCGAGAATTGAGGTTTACCTCAAGGTTCTGGAAAAGCCTTCATAAAGAACTAGATATAAAGATGAGTTTTAATACTTTTTATCACCCTTAAATGGATGTTTAGTCTAAAAGAACCATTAAAACTCTATAGGATATGTTTAGATCATGTTTAATGTATTTCCAAGGATATTGGGATCATTACCTCCCCCTATTGGAGTTCTCATAAAAATAGTTTCCATTATAGAATTCAAATGGAACCCTATGAGGATCTATATGGGAAGAGGTGTAATACACTAACATAATCAGAAGAAGTTGGAGAGTGGAAACTGGTATCACCTGATCTTATCCAATAAATTACTATAAAGGTCTAAATCAGTCAACATCACATGAAATTCACATAGAGTTGATATAAAATCTATACACACAACCTCGAAGAGAACTAAAGTTTTTGGTTGGAGATATGGTGTTCCTTTATATATCATCATGGAAAAAATACATGAGGTTTGCGAAGAAGGGAAAGCTTAATCCAAGATAGATTTTCCCATATTATATCCTTGATCTCATTAGAGATATAGCCTGTCTAATCGCACTCTCACCTAACCTATCCCAATTATATGATATGTTCCATGTATCCTTCTTAAGGAAGTACATATTAGACCCCTCATGTGTATTAAATCCATAGGTGGCTCCCTTGGAGAATTATATTTCATATAAGGAGTTTCTCATGAATATCTTAGATTATAGAGAGAAAGATATACAAAACAAGACAACTCACCTAACCAATGTGTTGTGGTATAACCACAATATTAATGAAAAAACATGGGAACTAGATGTGGGGATGAAATATAAGTAACCTCATCTATTTTAGTGTATGAAATTAAATTTCAAGGATAGAATTTCCAAAGGGGGGACAAATATAATGACCCAAAATTTTATAAATGAAATTATATTTTTGAATGAATAAATTCCTCATTAAGTAATGTATTTAAAAATACACATGTACTCCTTTAGTTATTTTAGACTATTATAAAATATTTTTGGTAGTATTTTATAGGTGGTTAAGCATTATAACCATTGATAATATATCCATTGTATAGTGATCATTAAGGTAAGTATATATTAAGTGTTATAATAAAGTCTAATTGACTTGTATGAAATAATTTATGACCTTAACCAATAGGATTATACCCTATGAATTCCATTTATCGATGCTTATAATGGAGATTTAATCACTGGTATTTTCCCTTGACAAATCACATGTCACGATTAAATAACTAAATATTATAAAAAACCATTTCTAGAATAAGTTTAAGCTTATCTTGATCATGGCCCAAACCATATTTTCTAAACCACCCCAAGAATGCACTACCATCTCAAACCTTACCCTCAGGTCATACATTTTTTTAATAAGGGGTTGGGTATCTAAAACCTTTTAGTATGAATTTTTATGTTTGATTTTTAATAAAATAATGATTATGTCTATGATTTTTCATTATTACTTTATATATAAAATTATATATTAGTTGATGATAATTATATTTTTTTATAAAGAAACCAAAATAGTATTTTTGGAAAATATATGGTTTTAACACACTTTTTGATTTAATCAAGAATATTTATATAAATATTACTTTCATATAATTTTATAATAAAATAATATTTATTTATTTAAAAATTATAATATAATTTAATTATGTCTAATATAATCTTTATAAGGGATAGAAAGTTGTTTGTGTCGTAAAAACTAGTATTTATCCGTAAAAAAAGATTTTATTTAAAATTAAAAATTCTCATATTTAGAAAATTATTTCGATAAAATAAATATTTTTTTAAGTCAACGCATTTAAAGTAGCCAATGGTGATTTTTTTCATAATTTTCTAAGAGAGTAGAATTTTTGGGTAAAAATTAAATATTATATAAATATACAGTCTATATTGTGACATCATAATAGTTAAAAAGTGATGTGATAATAACTATAAAGGATATTCTTAACTAAATATGGGTTTTCAATTTAACATAATTTGTTTTTAAAGTTATTTGATTAATTTTATAAACCATTAATGAATCTTCCAAAACTTATATTATATTTTAATGTTTTAAAATCAATTATTTATGAACATGTTTCACTTCCACATAACCAATGGTATTATTTTAATATTATAGGTTAATTTCCTAATAAAATATTAAAAAAGACTCTTATTTTCCAAAAACCATGGGAAGGTTTTTGGTTTTTATTATTTTGTTAAATATATTCCAATAATTAAGTATAGAAATTAATAAATAATTACCATCTCTTTTTATAAAAATAACCAACCAAACTCCCACTCCTCTTCAATAAAACCCCATTTATCATGAATTTATTCTCCCTATCCCTTTATAAATCCCTTACAAGGTTTTTCTAATCTCTTAATAAGCACTTCCCAAGCTTTTAAAAGCACCCTCCCATTGTAAGGGATCTCTCTCCCTCTCTTTTCATTCAAGAACCTTCTTTGAATTTGTCCTTTTTAATATCAATTTATTATGTAGTAATGTGCCTATAAATATCAATTTACAATAAAATTTATGTTTAAATAATGATATATTATTTATCCCCTCTTATTATACCCTTTACCTAAACTGTTACTATGTCGAAGAAAGGATTCTCTTCTCTTCCCCTTTATTCAAGAACATTATTTATATTATGCCATTTAATTTCAAATTATTCATGTTTTAATTTGTCTTTACACATCCATAATACTTTATTTATGATTTAAAAGTAATTAGATTCTACCTTTCACGATCATTAAACCCTCCCATGGATCTTTATATACACCTGTTATATTACGGAAATTATCCATCGATTTTTCATACCAAATATTTATGTAGTAAATACCCATCCCAATTTCCACTCAAGGGTGTTCACCTAGATGTGACTATGCTTAATTTATTAGTGAATTAAATTTATATAAAACACACTTCTTAGTCTTGGGATTAAAAGTGATGTAAGTTTTTCTTTTATTATGTGATTTATGTGGCACACTAATGCATGTATATGATATGAATGTGATAGGTGGGCCTAAAATTATATATCCCTACAATTAATTGGGTAATTTTTTTCTCATGATATAACTTTTATGGTGAAAATGAAGTTATAATAAGCACACAATTTTATTATGTCTTGGTGGTTATCCTTGACTTATACTTATGATGTCATATTTTATGATGTTTCTACATTCTATGTTTCTTTGATGTTATCATATTATATTATGATTTTATGTTCATGTTTATGATTATCACCCCTATTATTCCACCTTTACATTCCTCTTTACTAACATGTATTAGTTTCATCATGTTATGATTTGATTATTTCATTACTAGTCCTTATATCTCGCCCCTTTCTTATGTACATCCTCGGGTTATCCCATACAGTTTTAAAAGGCCAATGTAAATTTAAGAGCGTGTTAAGGAGTTATAAATAATTTTGTTATATCTCTATTTGAATTTATTATTTTATGTATTTAATTATCCAAATACATTAGACCTTTGAATAATTTGGAATTATATTAAGTGTATTTTTAGGTAATAAATCATTAATTAAGGTTTATTAATGATATGGGTTGTCTTATGATATATGATAGATTGGATGTAATCTATGTAAACTCTATCATGAATTTATAATAAAGAAAATATCCATTTATCCTTCATTTATGTGTCTTATAATTTATATTCCATGAATAGTGTAATAATTACATCCCCTCAAAGTATGACTTTGAGTTTTCCCTAATCAATGATCATCACATAATATTATCAGTTTTGAAGATATGTAAATATTATAATGAGTAAAATCATGTACAAGATATAAAGTGTTGTATACAAGATTCATTGAATAGGATCATGAGGTAATAAGTCGAGACTTATTATTTATACTGACCTTCCAATGTGAGTCACATGTAATTTAAATGATCATTAACATACATAAGAGTGTATGATTATTATTAATCCCTATACCTAAGGTTTGTGAAATACCTAGCTTGATAACCTTCAAACTTAGATACTATTCTTATATAATCTTCAAGGATTATATAATCAAGAGGTGGTTGGGTATGTTAACGGTCATGTTTTCGATATGTTATCAACCAAGATAGTATTTTTTCACTCATATGATGAGATAAATACATATGGGATCTTCATATATTTAGACTAAGGAAATTCAATTCCATTTTTATTTAATTGGAATGTGATGTTCTAAACTAATTTGATAAATTATTTGTGATGCATTTATTCATACTAGTTATTTAATTTTAGAGAATCACGAATATAAGATTTGAACTATACTGGATTGATGTGTTCCATGTCTAGTGGTCACTCAATGTCATTTAAAATGGAATTATATAGGTATAAGTATGATTTATATGATATATATTTTTTTAGATGTATTCATTTAGAGATATGATTATGTCTACATGAGAACACACCAAACCCATTTATAGCTTAAGTAGCACTAATTTTTTTCTATAAGTTGTTCTTTACTTACACCATAAAATTATAATTTCATATATATTTTTAAATGAAACAAAGGCCTATAGGTAACACAATTATTCCCTAGGATATGGATTAAATTTTAGATAAGGATTTCATTTAAAAATGAGTAGAGTTTAGTAAATTGTATCTAAAGAAGTTTGAATGGATTCATAGTGAGTTGTAATTTGTTACATAAATTCCATATGGGATTTTAGTGAAAAGGGGAATTTTTAGAAATTAACTAAAATAGGGATATCATATTACATAATATCCCCTAAAGCATAACCTATGATATCCTAATATTGTTTAAGGCATGAGATGCCTCTATCATATCATAGGATAGGATTACAATATAGTGTGTATTGATCTTTACACATCTCTTGAATTATTTCCTTCGGTTATTAATAAATGGGTTGATTAATTTATGGAATAACTAATCATTTTAAAAATTAAATGTATAATATTATCAATAAGTGTGTGTTATTGGTAATATATGTTATCTTCCATACAATGAAAGACAGATCTCAACTCCCTACTCCCATCAAGTGATATAAGGATTCTATATAAAGGTATATATTCCCCTTTTGAGGGAGTGTGACACTAATTATACATATTTGAATCTATCTTCATATTTATTTCTATTTATCATCACAGTGAATTTGAAAACACACCGGTGGAGTTTGGGGTTTCTCTTATAGCATATTAGAATCCTAGTATCTAGTGCATTACCTTTGGAGACGAGGGTCCTTTGGCTACCACTAAGTGATATCTATAAAGTTTACTACATCAAGATGGTTCATGAATAAGAAGACTACATTCGAGGTACACCTACTATTATTTTTTATTTATATTTCATATTGGTTTATTAGTGATGGATCAAAATGTTTAATGGGTTACTTCCACTACCATGATCATGAGATGGTCCTAAAAAACCCATAAATAAAATAATTGGAATGTGATGTTGAGATATAAAAATTAAACATCCTTATCCAATCATCAAATTCTAAGAGTAATCTTCTAGGTTTGAAGGTCTTTGACTAATTTTCTAATAACTAGGTGGGATTGAAATATTCAATAAAACACTCAAATGGCCTTCATAATTTTCATAGTTATTACTAGATTCTTATATTTTTCTTTATACATTGTCTTATTCTGTTAAATAATGTTTATATGATGAGTTTGACTCCACAAATATCATAACATATATTTTTCTTCATCAATTTGGTGAATCATCCATATCTTTTATGTTAAACTGGTAAGATTTTGAAGTTTATGTCACAGAAGTCTTCACATATGTTTCATCCACTCATCCCTTTATTGATTTTTTTAATGTTTTATCAATATTAAAAGTCGGAGATGATCAAGTTAATTTTATTGATATCATCATTTAACTCTAATTATTCTATTAAATGCATTATCCACTTGATGTGCTTCCAATAAGTGATGATCAAATATTGGATATTATTTTATAAAATTATTCAATTTTTCTTCTACTTAATATATCTAGTATGTCATCCAATTAAGTTATGCTCTATCGATAAGTTAGTTGTTCTGGGTATGTTTTATTCTTATCACCTTATCTCACATCTGCATCCTTTTATCCTTTATTGTCCATTATCCTTTTTTCCATTCTTCATTATCTATCTATTATACAATATTTTTAAAAGTAAGTATTTATTTTATTGAAAAGACTTACGTAAATTTATCATATAAAAATATTACTTAATTATAATCATTAAAAAATATCATTATAGAAGATGAGAATTATGGTATATAGAGTATGAACTAATAATTTATTCCTCTTCAAGAATCATGGATCTAAGGTAAACCCTTTCTCTCTCTTTTCCATATCCTCATTGTTCATATTCTCTCTCTTTTTAGTGACTGGTTTAGGTATTTGGTTTGATGGTTTCATTAAGGCATAGTGAATCCCTATCAGTTGATAGACATTTGTCTTAGGAAACCTATAACAAGATTAGATAAGGTTTCTTCATTTCATTATATCATTGAATGGTGTTTTTGTTCCATATATTGATCATTTCTTCATTTTGGTATAATTTTGGGGATTATCCAAAAAATGTTACTAAGGTACAATAGAGGGTTTCTATATGATGATTGTATGAAGGTTTGGTTTCATAATATATATGGGAATTGAATTATGGAAATCATATAAGGTAGGTGGATCCTCCTACATGCCATTGTTTGATAAATTGAATTAAATGACCTATTGATTATCTAAATAAAAATTTTAAACTGGTTTTTTAATGGGACTTCAAAGTACCTTTGTTTTTATTAATTTATTACATACGTATAATATAGGGAAGGAGTAACCAATCACCAGGGTAGGAATAGCTTCATGGGAGTGGGAAAAGATCACCATCATCATTGACGTTGTAGATTATAGGGGCTCGAGGCCCTGATGTGGTTAGAGGATGACACTATGTGAGCATTTTTTGATGAATGAGAGGAATATATTCACTGTTGGGGGGTCTCAAGGCCACTAAGATGAGGAAATAATGTATAACATCAGTGAGTGGGGTTTTCATGATAGAGGGGTCAAAGGATTTCATTTTTATGTCATCATCTTGAAATGTAGGGAACTAAAGAGGGTAGAAAATATATATATTTTGTATGGTAACTAGCTATCATATTTGGTTGGGATTGATACTTACATAAGTATATCATAAAGTTAGGGTGTTGGGTCCTATATGTGGTTTCTAAGTAGTGTGTATGGTGCTCATTGACCCCAAAATGGGGGAAATTTGAGTATTAAAGGGTTTGATCTCCCACATTTCAGATGTATTTTAAAGGAATGGTACCACTAGGGAACTGCGATAATGAATTTTAAATATATTTAATTTTGTTAAAATATATTTTTATGTATTATAATACTTGTTTTTCTACGTATGAATTTCAAGGAAAATAAATATGGAATTTACAAATGGGTGAATATTTTCAAAAAAAATAAAAATTGAGAAGAATGTGATTATGTATTAATTTTTTGTGAGGTTAGAAATCGTATGAATATTTTTATGTGTTTATCAGTGAAATTTTTTGGATATATAGATATGAACTTTAGTTTTGTGATTACATGGTGGTTAATGAACCCTACTTCAGTGGTTGGGATGCCGGTATGATAAGGATGGAATATTGGTATGAGATACCCAAATGGTTGCGCCTTATGGTGTAATGGTTTTTTTTGGTTTAAGAAGAAATAATGTGTAGGTGAATTTATTTAATAGAACATAGTAGAGTTATGGCATGTTTAGTTGATGGTTTTATAAAAATATTAGTATGCTCATAGTTATTTTGGTTTTTGTTCTATGAATTGGCATGGATTGGTATGTTTTCATAAAATACATATAAAACACTTGATTTTTAAACAGAAAGGGTGTATGATAATTGGAGAAATCCTACTATGTTTTTATACTCATTGGTTTCATGTTAATTTTAATTCATATGTGGATGTTGGTATTGTTGGTTTGAGTTTCAAGTCATTGTGTTAGTGTCATGGCGGCTTAAATTGGAGGGATGTTAGGGTTAGTTAAGAGTAATGTAAGAGGTGGGGTTAGTTTTACTTTAGGATTATTTTTTTGAGGGTATATTGGTTAGAGTTTTAGGTACTCGTGTGTTAGTGACATAGTGTCTTGGAATAGGGTTGTAATTGAGCCTATCCAAGCCAAGTATCTTAGAACTCAAGCCTTTTCTTGTTAATTGAATTTGATTCTCAATCTGGGATTGATACTCAATCGAGAATCATTTTTCAATATCATCTTGAATTTGGGTTGATCAAGCTATAAATTATACTTGACTTGGGTCGATTATGAAAAATTTCCATAGTTTTAATTATAATATTTAATTTGAATTCGAACTCGAGTTTGAATTTGTACTCGAGAATGAAAGATTAAGGTCAAAATTGAATACATATATATTAAATAAAAATTTATATTAAAATATTCAATGCTTGATTTGGATCATGAGATACTCAGTTACATTATTCTAATATTTGAGCTTGGATCAAGTTAGTGATTGAGTATCTTAATATTATGCTTAACTTTAAAAAAATATATCCAAATTGAAGTATTTATAGAGCTAATATTGAGTATCTTGTGAGAACTTGGATCTCATTTATATTCCTAGCATAAATGGGAAGTGATTCGTGGTTATTAGAGACTAGTGGAAGAGTTGGAGTAACTTATACTTTAGAATTATTTATATGGGGGTTTATTGGTACTATAAAGCATATTTGTATTATTTTTGTATGAATGGAATGAATTTACATTTATGGTTCCACAATGTATTATATATTTGATTGTGTATTTTTCATGTGAGTTATTAGATAAACCATTTCACATGGTAAGTATTAGTATTTTTATTTTATTACTGAGCCTTTGGTGGTTGGGGATGTTTCTAGGGTTTGGTAAGATTTTGAATCAATGCAGGTTCAAGTTCGAGTGGTTGAGTCTTGTCAAGATCTTATAAATAGTGTCAGATAGGTTTTTTCAAGGTTCATTAAGTTTGTGGATATGATGTTTTATGACTCTATGTAGTCTATAAAAAATTTTAACAACATATTTATAGAGAGATATAAGTTTCTATAAAAACTTGGGAATGTGAAGTGTCGATTTATGACATCACCTGACCTACTAAGTCCCCACTTGGGATGGTAGTGATTCAAGTATACCACTAAAAACCCACCTCAAATAGGCCATGGTTGACTGACTAGCATAAAGAAGTAAAGATACATATATGGTATCCTTTATCCTATAAAACTGGAAACATATATACATCACCATCCATCCACGATAACCACAAACATACAATATACACATAACTATCTGGAAAAAAATATAGACATGTGTCTTCTAACATCCCAAAATCATGTAATACAAGTTCTAGTACAAAAAGGAAAAAAACATTTCCAAAACTTTAAAAATGAATAAATAAACCTCAGTGACTAGGAAGGGGGAAAACTAGGTCACACCAGCTTTAACTTGAGCTATTCTAGACACAGATCCAAGTGGGATCCAGTTGGATCTGTCTCCACTCACTCCACACCCACAAAAATCACCACCAACCTATGCCCTATTTGTACAACAACAACATTTGTGGGAAAAATCTTATATATATGTGGGTATAAGAATATCCATTAGGAATCTCAAAAAACATAATGGACCTCAAGTTTAATTTAATATCACGACTGAGGGCCTAACCAAAAAACCTCACAACTCATGTCCAAAGGGGAGAACATAAGATAGGGAGGACGTAATGGATTAACTTTCCGATAGACCAACAACCCAAGCTCATATTAGTAAAAATAATTCCATGATAGTCTACTCACTCTAAGGAATAAGGACCCCCACAAATACACCTCATTCCTTAGGGGGATACTTTACCCACTTACTCATCTGTGACATGGAATATTAACCATATTTAGCTGGTATAAAGTGATATCCCCCCTAAATACAAAATTATTCTCTCAAGTATCTAGTTAAGAAGATCCCCTCTTAAGGGGAACTCATCATATCATTAGTTACACCAAATAATCCAATGTCACAACTCATTCAATATATAATGGGTAAGATGGAATCATCAATGCATCATTGTTCCAAGAAAAATAGCTCCTACAATAGAAGTATAATTTAAAAATACCACACTTAGTGACTGGAACTGATAGTTTGATTGATGTGGGGGACCCACAACTCATCAAAAGTGACATATATTGTTTGAGGGGATTACTGACCCCATGGATGGGTTTCCCACACCCTCTTCCATAGGGGGGTTCCCTGGCCCATCCCACTAGTGGGAAAACACTTCCTCATCCATTATAGTACCCAAATGAGATTCCTACAACAAAAACATTATATGAGGGTGAGATAAACTACGACAAGGTTTATATCCACCCACTCAATACATCTCTTCTAGAGTGGTATATCGGAAGGGGGGATTAGTTCACCTTATGCATCACAAGTCATTAAGCACCATAACCACAAATATATTCCAAATAATACAACCATTATTCCATAGATATGATATCATAATGGGGGACCCATGCTTTACTGATATGTGTAAATTGTTCAAGGTAGTAACCAATCCCTATCATTTGAACCATTCCTACTTATTGACAACCATATCCATTGAGTCACCACTCGAGATCGTATCGGGGGACCCATTCCATGCTAGAGTATGAAATCCAAATAAGGGCACTACCAGCTCTTAATTAGTAACTCATGTATTATAAAAGGATAAGATCAATCAAGGAGATTTATATCTTCTCTCATGCAAGGAGTCAGCTCGTGCCTCAAAGAGGGAGATCTAAGAAACTATCACATCAAATGGAGAACCCATGCCCACCTCTCCATGAGAGTAATACATCTATCACCTCCTGTATAAAATATGTACCACGCCATAAAATTATCGTTAGGAATCCATCATATCACATTGAGGACTCAAACCCCACATCTATAGGGGAGTACCAACTCCCTCATTGTAAGGGATGGCCCCTACCTCAATAATGATACTCGACCAAGGGAGTACCTAACCATTTATTTATAATACACATACATCATATTCATTAGGATCAAAGGTATGGTGATAGGACTATTGAAAAATATCTATAATCATCACACTCTACCTCCCGTAGTAACCCATGGGGTGTTGCATCAGATAAAGGGTATACACCATCCTTGATGGTAATTTATCCATGAACACCCAAGTATAATGGGAGTAAATAGCTGACTCCCCATACTTTTATTCAAACCAAAAACACAAAATCCCACTCTCGGGTTTATAAAGTGGGTAAAGTCTCCTCGAGTCCTATTTCTGTTAATAAGTCCATTTATACTACCCTTCCATATAGTTGGCCCTGCCAAAGACTAACCCAAATTGTTTTGTGCATGGATCTCCCATACTCCAATTTGGAACCCACAACTACCAACAAAATCCCAGAGATACAAATATCTAAATATTGTAAAGTGTTCCATGACTATATATCTAAAAAATAGGGGTTTACCATCCCCATAACAGTTCTAATTTAATACCCATATCCAAACATCATCACCAAGGGCTTGAGATTCGCAACCTCCCCAAATCATCCCTCCAACAGTCTTAGATAGTGAAGAGGACTATTCCATCATGTATTAAATGAAAATATAACTAGAATTAACTATCTACTTGTCCAAATCAGGATCTAGGGAAATAAAAATATGAAAAACCCTAATAATGGTAAATTACATTGCATGTACCATAGTTTACATTCCATGTAATCCCCAATCCTCCATCTAGGAATATACTATTTCCCATCGCATTGTGTGTTTTCATATTACAAGTAATGCCTCAAAATAATCCATGGTTTGTATGAAACTTACGATCCTACTTTATATACTCTATCTAAATCCATGTCATGTAACATGATAGGGCATGTACTTCTACACACCATGTACCTCACACGGGGTGTTTGGACATGTATTTTCCCACACCCCAAGTCGTATACCCAAAGTTACTATATTGAATGTCCATGTGGACAATAAAATGTATGCACACCATATTCAATATTTATCTCACTGAAAAACCACACATGGTGTGTTCTTGAACTTCACATTGTGTGATCGGTATTTCCAAATGTGGAAATTCTATGTACCACCCAAATCCCAATGTTCTGTCAAAAACCTATCCTCTACCAATCATTTATCACCTAACATGATGAAATTTTTCCAAAACCAAAACCAAAAATGGATTAAAATTAGAACTATGTAAATTTAAAAAACCACACCCTATCTCATGGATAATCATTGAATCATAAAGGTTTTAACACCAAGAATATACGCTCCTCCATCATTGTGTCCTGGTCTATCTTTGAAAGGTATCCACAATGAGGATTGGATCCAATCCTCCTCTCCTCCCTTCATATCACACAATGTAAAAATGGTGATGTATCTTATAAAATGTGAACATGAGGGGAATACCATGTGAGGATTAAAAAACACCCAAAAATAAAGTCCCCAAAAAAGGACTCAGCCTAGAAATCAGGACTCAGAACATGGTTAGAGTTTACACCTCACCTAGGTAAAACTATTCATTCTAATATAAATTAAGAAGACTAAATATATATCATAGGGCCCATTTAGGAGATATTGTAGTTCAAACATTCAAGAATAAATAATATGTATTTAATTAATATTCAATGTCCTGGAAAATGAGCCTAACATAGAATCTCACCAAATTCAAACCCATGGGTAAATGTCTCATTCTAAGTACAATATAACACTAGTAAAAAAATATATGTCATTTTATAGGAGAATTTACCACTTTATACTTCTTAAGTATTGTGTGTAATGACTAGCATTATAACATGTTATGAATTTTAGATGGAAATTTAATTTCTGGCACTGGATCAGGGTTTGTTTTGATAATTCTTTTTTTGATTGGAATTATGAGAGTTATAGCATCTCAAAGATATTTTTTTAGATATGGTTTGAGGCATGGGAGATGTCTTGGGTGCTAGAGTGAATAATACGAGATTAAGGTACAATTTTTTAATTTTGTAAAGGGTTTTACATTATCACAAGGTTACAACACAGTTAAGGGAAATTGTATAGTTAACCCATACGGGTTGGTTTTTCCTTTGGGTTTGGAACATGGTTTGTACACGGCTATAAAAAACCATGAAAAATCTATAATTTATATTTCAGAGTGATTTTCATGGTTGGCACACAATTTTGAAAATTTTGTGTCCAAACTATGTGAGGTGGTATAGCCCAAGACAACTCCAATATCAAAATTAGAACATAGTTTGAAAAACCATATGTCAAGCATAAATCATCCTAGATTTTATTAAAAGTGATAAATTACTCATTTATCCTATATAATTTTAAAAAGCTCTCCACCATTGATTCTCCCTTTCACGTGATGAACTAGAGGGTTTATCTCCCCCTTATTTATCCTTTAATCCCCTTCAAAATGGGATATTTATTAATATTTTTTGTGGACATTAAGGTGGGTTATCCTCTATTTCTCTAATTTCCTTCTTCTCCCTTCTTTCCAGCTAATTTTGGTTTTCTTCGATTAGAATTTTAGAGATGATTCCATCAGATAATGGTGGAATCATCCAGATATGATGGTGTTTTTTCTTGATGTGACTAGAGTACATAATGTGAAAATGAGCACATGTTGTTTCATGTTGATTTAACAAAGTCACATCACTTAGTGCATTTTATTAGTTTTTTCTCCTAAATTGGTTGAAATTGGACATTGAATATGGAGTAGTAATTGTGAATTTTTTTCTTAGTCTTAAGTGTATGTCAATAGTGGATCGAACCTCATTTATTGAGGTTTTGGTGAGCATAATTTTCTCAGTGAGATTTTATGCATTATTCTTATTTAAATTAGGATATAAAATGTTATAATTAATTGAATTGGGTGTTATGGAATGATATATGGGATTATGAGTTGATAAATGCATGAATATGTCTTATATAAGATTATGATATGGTATTAAAAGCTTCAATTAAATAGTAACTAACTTTGTATATGGAAGGTGGTTCCCTAAACATCACCCCTATAATAGTAATAAAAGTTTGACATGGGGTCATTGACACATGAAAATTTAAAATTTATTTATAACAACTACTAAATATGATTACTATATTGAGTAGGGATTTATTCCAATGTAAGGGGAAAAATAAAGTGTAAAACCAAGAAAAAAATAGGAACAATTGTTATATTTAATTATGGTGATTTTTAAAGTGAAAGTGATACAAAATAGAGTTAGAGTGTAGGAGCAGTAAAAACAGAGGCATAAAATCAAGGGATGAAAAATAATGAATTAATGGAATCTAGGTAGAACTAAATTGATAAAGTGAATCTTATTTTATGTCAAGATTAATCATATAAGTGCTTAGAATGATGTGTAGAAAGGTAGTTGAAGCAGTTGGATGTCGCTTTGTGAACATATTTACCCAATGAAATAACCTAATAATTGATATTTCTATCAAAAATCATTGAATATATGATTCTTGATAGATAAAATACAACTTCAAATTTTTAAAATCAAATTAATTGTGTTGAAGTTTCAATATTAAATGATTCCCTACTCTTTATCCATTGGTACATGAAGTGGTGAAAAATGATGCTCATGAGGAATTAAAAATGAGAACACTGGAAACAAACAATCACATTTTGAATTTCATGTTTAAACCACCAAAACCTATCAATTTATATGGAGAAGAAATTTATTTTCAACTATTGAATGAAATAAAACTCTAACTTCTTCTATATATACATCATTAGAGAATGAATAAATGAATTAGTGAACAAAAACTAAGAAGAATAGTGGACAACTACAGATTTAGATTGACCAGAAATAGAAAAATGGATTCTAATTCAGCTCATACCATCTCCCTTATCATTTTAATCACACAAGTTCAACTAAAAAAATAATATTCAATAATTTCATCATGAAAATAGTAAAATAAAAATAAAATAGAAATAAGTAAAGAATATTCTCTATCTATATCTACTCCTTCAAGATCTCATAATCTATGCCACTGCATCAAGAGATGATTCTTATCTATGATCTAGCCTCTCATCTCATGTGAAATGGTTATCATATAATATATCACCCTTTTAGAGTTAGTGAAAATATCTTTAAATTTTACACACAATAACTACTAGTATAGTAGCTCGCATTCAGTAACACCAAGCTCTTCAATCTTTCCTTTATCGGGAAAAATTCATCATATATCTTTATCAATTTTGTGACTCAAGCAGAACTCTCAAATAGAATGAAATCTATAAAATGGGTCTTACTTCACTCCATGTGTGAATAATCTTGAAATAAATCTCATGTTAGTATTTGAGAATCTTCCCATTATATTACAAGATTTTAATACCTCTTTCCAACAAATGACTATCATTAACACTTATTTGTTCCCACTAGCCTCCATATATTATTTTTTAATTCTATTAAAATTATGATAAAGCTATTATTGGTAATCAATTACTATTTCATGTGTCCAACTACAATGATACACCTAATAAAACTTATAATAAACTTATAAGCCAAGTTAAATTCTTCCACTCAATTTTGGATCTTCCCTCATTAGTCGAACAATATCAGTACACATTACTCGGTAGTGGAGATCACTAACACATGAAACTAAGATCAACATCTCTGATGTTGAAGAAAAATCTCACATAAACCATCTTCAATCAATCCTTCCCGCACTATCAAGGTTTATTTCAGTTCACCACACCCAAACTTCCAAATGATCATTAAGATAAATTCATGTTTGGCATAAGAAGAACTACTTCAACTGCAACGTGTGCTTTGAATCAGATTTTAATTTATACATTCTATCAATAAATTAACATGTATATAATTTCATCATTGTTGTCGATTCACTATAAAATAATGTGGACCCATATCTTCTTTAAAAAAATACTTACAAACAAACACCTACTGTTGAATAGGTCAAACCATTATTATCCTAAAAAAAGTGGTTAATTATATTTTTCCCATCTGATCTTGAGCATATAGGCTTAGGCTCACTCATCTCAAATCTCAACTTAATATCTTTGGTAAATTCATTATGACTTCTTCATCAATATCATCTTTGAAAAATTAGTTTGTCTCTAACCTTGGTTTTTACTTCCTTTGATTCACCAACTTGTCTGCATGGTTCACATGGCTTCCATTCCAAACTTTTTTATTCATCACCCAACATTGGACAAGTGGTAAGTTTCTTAAAATCTAAAATTTCCAAAAACCCTAACTCATCTTTGATGGCTTCAGGAATGATGATATCGGTTTTAATCTCATCTTTATTTTATGGAGTTCAAAATTCACCCAAATACCAAACTCAATCTCCCCTAATATTTTGGATTATATGATTATTTCATACATAGGGATTTATTAAGTGAATATTTAACTATATATCCAAATGAATTACCTATATAGATATTTGGTTTTGTAGAAATTTTTATATGAATACATCCACGTATGTGATAAACTGGATACATGAGTGATTTTGTCTATACAACCATTTAGGTATGTAAGTATTTCATGGTTGATATAGAAACTTTTGAATATGCCTACATCAATATTTATAAAAAAATCTTACTCACCCTTTAGTTTACATGAGTGAATCCTTATGTGGATCTATTTTTAGCATTCCAAACCTCTTACATTGATCTACGTTAATCCTTGAAAATAGTTTAAAAACTCATGAAAAATCAATCAAGTGTGAAATATTTAAACCAAAAATAGTAGAAACAAGAATTTCAAAGATTCAAAGATAAATTATAAAAACTGATATAGAAAAATTAAAACATAGAAATTGGAATATATTAATACCAAAATAAAAAATTTGAAAGTTACTTCAGAATCAAAATTTCAAAATCATTTTCAACTTAAACATCCAAAAATTGGTTCTAAAAATATAAGAAGGTTAAAACCAAGAACACATCAACATTTAGTCACACAAAAAACATCATTATTATAATAATATTCAATTAATTTCATTTTCATCAATGAAACAAATAATATTCAATATTCTTCCATTATAATCACATTTCTGGAATTAAACACCCAATTAAATCACTAAAATGGATGTTCTAATAAATAATAAAATAGGTCCACATAAAATTTCAACATACTTATCATATTACCTATCCTCGAGCAATTAATTTTACATATTTAGTGGACAAGAAGAGATATCAAGATTGAAAACAGAATTGTTACAAAGAATAAATTTTCAAGAAGATTTCCCACATGGAATCTACTAAGTTCACAAAGTGACTAACTTATGAAAATTAAATTGTTTTCAGGAAAATTTAGTTTCCTATTTTACAAAAATTATTGAAATTGAATTTATTTTAAAACAATTAAACACACTTAAATTTTCATTCAATTATAACTTCTAGACATCTCTTTACATCTCATTGAAATGACACACATATTTAAAATATTAGTATAATTAGACAAATTATTAAATAGAGAATATTAAATAAATATAATTAATAATAAATAAATTATCCAATATAAAATATTAAATAATAAAATAATCAAACTGGATTGGGATTTTCATTTCATAGCCTGTTTGGAGGCATTTATTATGAGTTTAATTAAAATAAATTTGCCTAAATTCTATAATAATACATATAACCCAAATTTTACCAAAAAAGGTTTTTAAAAAAGGTAAATCAGATAATTTTATAAATTAAATCTATATTAAAGTAAATAATAACCTCTTCAAAATGAAAAAATATCCCTGAATGTCAATAAATTTTTAAACCACTAAAAATGTTAAATTAAAACTTGAAAAACATCCAGTTTTTTTAAAATAATTTAAGAGGTTTTTATTGTGAACTATAATAAATATAAATTAGCATAATTAATACCCCTACCCCCACAATTAAAACCCAAAATTAACCATGATGTTTAATATCGAGGTGGAATAAACAATTTTAAAAGTTAAAGTTTAAATAAATTTTATAATTCAATTTTTGAATGTATGTTTAAGGGTTAAAATGTATTTCAAAAAACACATTTTTACACAAATGCAAACAAATCGCAGCATGCATAGACTTCCACTGGTTACGGGTTTTAATTTCTTAAAAAAAGTGTGATTTTATTTGAAAATTTATTGAAATAATTAAAAATTCAAAATGATTTTAAAATAATCACATAAAAAACATAATTAAATAAATAAAACACATAGAGACACAAGATTAGTATCAGTATCCAACATAATTCGCCCTAATAATTCCATCATGTGAAAATAATTTTAAAATAATTTTCAACTTAAAATTCACTAAAAACAGAATTAGAAGAAAATATAGATAGATGTGTATAATTTAATTGTAAACTCCTAGGATATAGAATATTTATTCATTAGAGGTTAACTAAAAACAATCCTTACCTTTCCATTAGAAAAGGAACTCTGGTTAATTACATTCTAGCACCTATATATAGAAATAAATTAATATAAGATTCCTGAAATTACATTTCCAGTAGAAGGTAACCATATTTTGAGTAAAGGAAGAGTATTTTAAGTTGATATTTCTTGTAACTCCTTTAAATCCTTAAAAATAATTGTGTTTCTACTTCCAAAAGGATGTTTGATCTTTTCTTTTTTCCCCACATGTAATATCCATTTGATATTTGTTTCATTGTTTCATTTATACACAAGACTAGAAACACTATCCCTTTTAGACATATGAAAATTCACTTAGATTCTCCTAATTAAGATCTAAAATTAAATAATTAATAAGCTAAGAATTTTAAATAATGAAAATAAAAATGCGAAACCAAGAATAGGGGAGACTGTGTGCAATTAAATTTAGGTAAAAAATGGTTCATTATATAATGGATAATGGTATAAGAAGGGTAAATAATGGGACTATAAATAATAGAAATAAGTAATTTATGAAAAGATACTAAAATAAACAAACTAAAATTTTAACACCCATGGGTTCCTCCAATGAAGCACTAAATTTATTGTTTTCAGATTGACCTTGCCCCTAAAATTCTATCCATTATCACATGGAGGGAATTATTTTTCAATGATAAAATCCTCACAATTTTATGTGGAAATTTTATTATTTTCTCTCAAGACTAATAATACACTAACATATAATAAAGTTTTCATGAATTTATATAGAATATTATAACTAAAATTCTTATCACTGGTAGCCTTTATGCCTAAGATTTCACAAACATAACCAAAAATGGTTTAAATAAGTCCATAAAAATTACCAAATTGTCTTGAATCATACTCAAATCCCCCTACCCACACACACACACACTTGGGGACTTCAAAAATTCAAAATCAGGTGGAAAATAATTCAACCACTCATTTTTAAATAATGGAAAACCTTTATTTTGAAAACTCTTTACCTCATCAAATGAAGGATAATCCTTCTCAATTTCCCCAATGAATTCCTAAAGTTCATCAACTAAAAACCATCCTCTAAATAGATCTTTATAGTAGGAAAAGACCTACTAATAACTTCTATAAAACAACCGAAATTTTCACTCTTTGCACTCTCAACAAGATGTGAACACTTATCTTCTACTTCCAACGGTACAAAATAACTCTCATATTCAACCTCAACTTTTTAGCTGGGAAAACCACTAAAATATACTCCTAAGGAGGAGGATGTTATTTTTTATTAATATAATGAGAAAAAATCACAAAAATGTAACTTTTTTATGGGTTAATTTCTCTTGAAACTTTGTAATAATCTTCATAGTGCTACACTCACACCTACCTATTATTTTAAGATCTCCAATGGATTTCGATTTAACACAATTAACCTCAAAATGATCATGAATAGACTAATTAATTATTTTATAAAAAGGGTCATGAAAATATTTCCTACACTCATCACTAAACACTTTTTTAGTAAAATAGATCAATTTTAAACTCACCTCAAGTATATAATTTTATAAACACATTAAACACTTCTTGATCATCGCCAGCATGAATGGTTAATTTACCTTTTAAAACATCTATAATATCCCCAACTATAGATAGGAAAGGTTAACCAAAGATTATAGGTACATTTTTATCTCACTCCATTTCTAACATAATAAAATAAGTGGAAAATATGAGCTTTTTTACCTTAAATAGGTATTCACATGCCCTTCTAATGGGTTGAGTAATTGACTTATCATCCAACTAAAGAGAAATAGTGGTTGATTTTAACTCCCTAAGATCCATTTTCTCAAATAATAATAAAGTAATAAGATTGATATTGGCTTCTAAATCACATAGGCAATTTATCTCCTCACTTTCTCTAATTTAACATGATAAGGTAAATCCATTTGGGAATTTCAATTTAGGAGATAAATTATTTTCAAATACAGCACTACATTTCTTGGTAAAATTGATAGTCAATACTTATTTCCAATATCTTTTAATATCCAAAAACCTCTAGAGAAATTTTAAATGAGATATAACCTTGTATAATTATTCAATAATAGAAATTCTCACAATGATGGTTTTAAACATTTCAAGTAATTTCAAGTATTCATTTTCATCATTTTTGTGTTTTAAGTCATTCAGGGAAGGAAATGGGAAGGGAATAATTCTTAAAAACTGGTTGATTTTTCTCATTCTCCATAAACCCAACATTTTTCATACTATCTTTGATCAATTACAACTTCAATTTATTTTTTTATTTATCTTTTTTAAGTGAATAATCATTATTTTTTTATTCTAGAACTTTCTATCTAGTTTTCCATATATATTTTTCAGATTATGATTTTCATATTCAATTAAATCATTTATATCATCCTCTATAGGCTTATCTATAACATGTTATTATTATTTTAGATCCAATATGTTGGAAATAACCATCACATTTTCTCTTGTATTTAATTCTGTTTTTCTAGGAATCCATCCCTTATCTCTAGAACATAGTCCTCTATCAAGTTAGTCTATTTGTAACTCAAAACTATATTTACTAGAAATTTTTTCTTTTTTAAAAGAACCAATTTCAAAAAAATTATCTACATTAGACCCTTTAATTCCCCCTTGGTAATTTTAATAGTTGAACCTATCTTGAAATCTAAATTTAGTTTTAGACTCAGATTAGAATCTAAGGGAAGCTTATTATTTAATTACTCATTTCTCTTTAGAAGATATATTTGGATGATTTTAGAAAAATAAATTGTAATTACAAGAAATTATATCATTTTTACCCTGATTTATAGCCTGATAATCAATAAAATGGAAACGCTAATCCTATAGAAAATTAAAATCAAAATTAGGATAGTAGTTTCTAGTATTCCCAAACAATCCACAATGATTGTATTTTACTGTAAGTGCTTGATCATTAACTGTAGTAGCCTAAAATTGGGTTTCATTCCTATGGATGGCTCACTTATAGTTATTTTATGTCATGATTTTGTATTAATTTTATCGATTATTTATTTTAGTTCCTTGGAATTCATGTCTAAAAAATCCCCACCACCTAACCGATCCAAAAAACATTGATATTAAGTTGTGATAAAATTATAGAAAGTGTCCATAAGAAGGTGGGGAGAAGGATTATGGTTGGGAAACTACCTAATAATCCCTATAAATACATCCCAATATTCATATAATATTTCTCCCTCATCCTAGACAAACTTGGTGATTTTATGACTCAATTCATTTTTTTTGTTCTTGGGATAAAATTTCCATATTAAAAAATTTAAAAGTTGGTCCCAAGTATCAAAGATATCATCATCTAAATTATGTACCCAAATTGTAACCTTATTATTAAAGAAAAATGAAACACTTTAAATCTAAGATCCTACCTACTTATCCCATGGAAAATAAACTATTAGAAGGTACTATAAAAGTCTCTAATGAATTCCAAATAATCTTCATTGGACTGTCCATTAAAATAGGGTAACATATATAGGTATAACTATTTCATATCATAATTTATAAACCATGGGGATTAATGTATACATGGTTGATTATTTGAAATACTGGGAAGAATAAATTCTCTAATTCTTGTACTTTTAGAATTATAATTCTTTGGTTGAAGTGGAACATGATTTTAATTCATGTTTTATCTCTTTGAACTACAATATTATCCATTTTAGATTTGTTTTTTCCCTTAATGTCACTATAATGATTATTAATTTCAGCAATTAAATTTTCAAGTATTCTTTCAAAAAAAATTATTTTTTTATTTAAAATCAAGTAATACAGTTAAAAAATCAACACACAACAATATAAAACAATTAGATTTTCATTTTTTAGACTTAATTTTTTTATGTTTTTCTTTTTTGTTCATGTTGGTCTCATGTGCCTTACATATAAATGAAACCAAAAATTTATTAAGGGGTTGTTGAAATATTAATATTTACAATTTTATTTATAAAATTTACTAACTATAAACACTATGGTGAGTAGGATTGAACCCATGGTAAGAAAAAATGATTATGAAATTATGAAAACAAAAACAATAATAAAACAAGAACTATGGTTCTAATGAATGATATTTAGGTGTAAAGAGAATGTGATGTAAAATAATGTTAGAGTGAAAGAATAGTAAAAACATACGAAAGAAGATAAGGGATGAACAATAATTAATTAAGGGAAACATGACATAATTTAATTAATAAGGTGACTCTACTTTATCATCAAGATTAATCATAGAAGATATTATAAAGATATACAAAAACAGAGTTGAGGCACATAGTTGTCTCTTGGTAAACAAATTTTACCAATGAACTAAATTGAGAACTAATATATCTATCAAAACTCAAGTAAGGTATTATTTATTATGGATAAAGGAACAATTAAACCTTTTACAGTCATAGTATAGTAGTTGAAGTTTTAAAAGTAAAATATTCCTTACTCTTCACCCGTCAGTACATGAAGTAGGGTAGAAATATTGTTCCTGAGGAAATAAAAAAAGTGAACATTGGAATAAATTTAAAACACTATGAATTTATGTTTGAAGTAACTAATCAGTAAATCCTAGTGGAGATAAAATTTATTTTCAACTTCTAAAATAAATAAAATCTAAATTTATTCATTGATACATCATTAGAGAAGGAAGAAATTAATTAGAAAACAATATCCAAGATGAGAAAAATAAAACTAAAAATTTAAATTAAATAAAAATAGGAAAAGATATTTCAATTATATTCATAAAATCCCCTTATCAAATAAATCACACATGTTCATCTTAGCAACAATAATATTCAATAAGTTTGTCATGAATATAGTAAAATAATAAGAAAATAGAAAGAAGTAAACAATATTCTCTATCAAGATCAACTCATATTTATATCTTTGATCCTATATGATAATAATTCAATATCTACACCTTTTCTCTTTTCTAGACTCTCATATCTAGTATAATTATTATCAAATAATATATAACCACTATAGAGTTGATTAAAATCTTCTAAAATTTTTATCTCAACAAACCCCAATATAAAAAATTGTAGTTAGAAACATCAATCCCCTCTATCTATCATCTATGTATCATAGTTAATCATGGATCATTCTCCGTGTTATTACTCAAGAAAAACTCAATAACATAATGGACTACACCATGTGGGTATTACTTTAGCACCACCTATGAAGAATCTTGAAAAGAACCCCATGTTATTCTTTGAGAAGACTTCGAGAATCTTAAAAATGACACTAAATCTATTCAACATATGACTATAAAAAACACTTATATATTTATATCTATCCTCCACAAATTATTGTTTAATTTTTAAAAAAAAATATATGATAAATATATTATTGGTCATCAAATATTATTCCACATGTCCAACTATGATGATGCACATGGGCCAACTTGTAATCAACTTCAAAGATAAGTTAAAGTCTTCCATGAAGATCTGGATCTTCCCTCATGAGATAAATGAGCTTGCCACTCATGAATCATCCCTAGTGATCTCTTATATATGAAATTGAGATAAAAAAATCCAATACTGAAGAAACTTATCCTTGAAACTACATTCAATATTTCTCTTAAACACCATAAAGTCTCACTTCAATTCCCCACACCCAAAATTCAAAATTATCATCCATAAAAATTAAAATTTGGATCAAGATATTCTATTTCAAAAATGTATTTCACTTTGATACAGATCTTCATTGAAACTTTCTTTCAAACACCTAATAAACATTTAATTTCTTTATTATTATTGGTACATTGGAGAGGAATTTACCCCCTTTATTCTTTATAAACAGACCTGTAATCAAACACCATCCAACAAATATATATTCAATCATATTAAATGTTGAAATCAACTTAAATTTGTGAATATTAAACTTCAACTTGGTTCATACACCCTGGTTTGTATTTTATTATAAACAACCAAGTGGAACCCTTCTTGGCCTAAGAACAATAGTGGATAATTTTATTTATTCCATCTAATCTTTAGTATCCATACTCATTAATACTCATCTTGACTAGATATCTCCAAGAATTGCATCTCGAAATCTTAATCAAGATCAGATTGTTCAAATCATTTCGTCACCATCCTCATTTTTTGAGTCCTTACTTTTAAAACTTGTCTATGTGGTTTTAAAAACATCAATTCCAAACTTGTTCAGTTATTTACCAACATCGATCAAGGGGTATAATTCTTCAAATCTTCAATTTCTGAACACCCTAACTCATCTTCAATGGATTTAGGAATTATGAGGCCAGTTTTGATCTTTTCTTGGTTGATGGAGATCAAACTTCACCCAAATCCTAGACGCAATATCTCCTAATATTTTGGCTTATATGATTTTTCTAACCTCATAATTTGATTATGTGACCACTTGGACACATAGCCGAATGAATTCCCTATGTAGATATTTGGGTTTTCAAACATTTAAATATATATATAAATCCATATACTTGAAAAACTAGCTATATGAGTAATTTTGGATATATATCCATTTGTCTATGTGAGTATTTAGTGGCTACTATAAAAACTCCAGAATTCACCTAAGTGACTATTTCCATAAAAACACTTATTAACCCTTTATATTATGTGAGAAAATCCCTACGTGGATCAAATTTTAGCCTTTTAAACCTCTTGCATGTATTTCCTTTCATCCTTGAAAATAGTTCCAAGAAATTATGAAAATCAATCAAGTATGAAATACTTAAACTTTAGATAATTAAAACAAGAAATATATATATTTGAAGATAAATTCCAAAAATTGTTATATAGAAATTAACTAATGTACATTTAAAGATATTAGGACTAAAATAAAAATTTCAAAGTTACTTTAGAATCAAAATTTCAATAATTGTTTCAACTTAAACATCAAAAAATTGGTTCTAGAAATATATGAAGTGTAAAACCAATAATACATCAGCATTTAAACGTTTTAAATATTAACTTTTATAAGAATATTCAACGAATTGAATTTTCATAAAAAAATAAACAATATTCAATATTCCTCCATTATAAGCACATTTTGGCATTAAAAACCCAATCAAATCACTAAAATAGATGTGGAAACAAGTAATAAAAAATATTTTAACCAGTATTCAACCTTCGATTAAAGAGGTGATAACTTTTTATGTGGTAGGTGGTCTCTAAAACATATCCTTATGTTTATTTTTTAAATATGATGTTTATAATATGTGTTCTCTCCACCTGAGATTAATTGACCTTTTTTAAAAATTAATTGTTTTAAATAAATACCATGAAATGAAAAAATTTCCATGAACCATTATAGAACCTTGAACATTGGGTGATTCCATAGTTGACCAAGGTCAATTTCAAGATCATAAAAATGAGCCTTTAAAAACATTAACCCTTTGGGGTATAATTAAATTAAATTAATGGTATGTAGTGGGAATAGGATAGGTTACCTTAGTCCCCTTTAGTAGGGTAGAGTGATATATTTGGAATGAGTGATCTAGATATTTGATGGGAGATCCCCTTGACAAATGTTATAGCATTTGTTTTGATTAACTAGAGAGTGATTGAGTGTTCCTCCCCCATTGGTATGTGAATACCCAAGTGGTTATTCTCTAGATAGATTTATGATA
This sequence comes from Viscum album, assembly GCA_963277665.1. Taxonomy (NCBI): domain Eukaryota; kingdom Viridiplantae; phylum Streptophyta; class Magnoliopsida; order Santalales; family Viscaceae; genus Viscum; species Viscum album. The sequence continues at coordinate 592,822,164 of OY728134.1, read as the reverse complement.
TGTTAGGTGAGTGGGATGACCTAGTATGACTTGATAAGGGAGATGAGATTGAGGTCTTCCCTCTAGTTTGAATACAATGCGGATTTTACTATGATACTATTTAGTCCATGATCCAATAATGGTGATTCGAAGGTATATACTACCCTATGAGTATTGGGCTTGGTCTAAAATATGGAAATGAGATAGAGTAGCCCATATAGAGTAGCCAGAATATGATGTGACCAAGGGGAACTTAGTGGGTGTCCCATATAATATTGAACCAAGAGTTGGATAGTGATGGGAAATATGTATTTTTGAATTTGGGTGTCACCATAGAACCTAAATATAGATGGTTCAAGCCTGAAGTGGATACAATGATTATGATAGGTTATAATCTTGGGAGGAAAATCTTAGTTATTTTTATCGTATTTAGGTGTATATTATCCCTCAATTTTTGTTACATTAAATATTACTATAGGTACACACTTACCTTGAATTTTTAGGAAAGGGATACCTAGGAAACATCCTATAATTTGGTGTTTATGCCAAATAAAATATGGGATTCTTGGGAGAAATACTAAGATTTAGTTCTTTCCACCTAATACCACATGGTATTCCTAGGAGATTACCTTGGATCTAACTTTTATGCTTGATAATATATCAGATTCCTAGATGCATTCTAGGATCCAATGGTCAACCCTAATGTTATATAGATATCTGGGATACTTTTCAGGTTCTTTTATTTACAACTGATGACATATAGATGGCTAGGATACTTCATAGGATCTGATTCTTTCAACAGATACTATATGGTATGCCTTGGATATTTCTTGGGATCTGATGTTTACACCTTATATGTACTAAGTTTTTTATGAGATGATCTAAGTGGTAAAATTAACCAGTCAAGTTATTTTATACACTTATTATGATATTATGTCTGAATGTTTACCCAAACCTTGGTATGATTATTCCATGTTCTTATAGACACTTAAACATTGGATGAAGTATGGTTGATCCTGAGTGTCACCTTAGAACTTGGGGATCAATGGTGAATTTTATTATTATATTTCCATAATTTATTTATTCTATTGTTCATGTCACATTTTCATACACTAAATTTATTGGTTATGTTAGGGACCCTATTTTTGATTCACTACTGATTTGAACTCACACCCTTCTCTGGAATCTATGGAACTTGGGTACTTGATTGGGCCTGAATGGTCACATGTTCATATAGGGAAGAGGCCTAGTGTTTCATGATTGAGTGATATAGCTCAAATGGAGTCTAGATAATGGGATGAGGTGAGGCTCATTGATGGAACTAGATCCTCTTATGTACTTATATTCCATTTTCTAATTGTATATGTGGTCACCTTGGTGGGTGGTCGGGTTTGTATATATGACTATATTCTTTTAAATTACATTTTTTATAGCATTTTGTTTATTGATTTTGTGTACTCTGATTATTTGTGATGTATGTTGTTTGGTTATCTTTACATTATTTCTTCACTATGATATTTGGTTATAGTCTCCCCGTGATAACACCCTAGATCCTCACTATTAGTCAGTAGCATTTAACAAATAGGGAGGCTCACAATAGGTCATGTGGTGACACTGTTCGAGACACTTATTGGTGGTATTTGACTGGGGGATATTAAAAATTGGTATCAAAGCATCTTTTTCTTATATTAATATTTTAGGTGTGGTAGACATGGTATAGTGACATGTTGGATCTTGTAATGGATGTCAGATTGGTGAATATTGAACTCTTTTACAAAGGTAAATTAAATATTACTACGGATATGATATGGATATTCTTAGTTTTCTTTGTTATGATTGAGATAATTATTTAATATGATGTGTATTTGAGATTGTTATTATGGTTTTTGTACCTGGCCTGTTAGCAAGAGGCTACTGAACATGCATTATTTTTAGTGTGTAGGAATCACAATATGTTTTTAATCTTTTTTGTGATTTATATCACTAACAATGAGGGTTTAACTATTTAAAGTGTCAACAATAGATTATATGGTGTTGTTCCATATAAATTATTAGTAAAATTCTACTCAGTTAGACCATAATGTTTTTCCTTTTGATGATAGTTCATGTAGATGTTACGGATATATGTTCACTAGTGACAACAATATAGTTCTTCGGTGTAAGGGGTGTATAGTTTCCCCCAGTGGGTCAGAACAGGCATTGTATTCCTTGATTATTAACCCCTTGTGGGTGATTATGATGTTATTTTTGAAAAGAAAATGGGGTTTATTTACTTCTAGTCTCATCAAAAACCTATATGGTGTTTTTTGATATGGATTCTTGATGGAATTCTAATTAACCTAACTATATTACTATGATTATCTTGATATTAATCTTTATAGGGTGATGTAATTATATATATATATATATATATATATGTGTTTTTATATGATATTTTGGTCCTTGAGGGGGTAGTATAGTATGTAGATACCCAATGAGAATTATTTCCATGTATTGGAATGGTGACTTAGAATGTGATGTATGATATTCATATGTGTCTGATATCCCTAGAGTGGTGTTTTAGCATGTGAGTTTTATTGTGATATTTAAGATGGGAATAAAGTTGTTTCCCATGATCTATGGTTTATGTGATATATGGTTTATGTTATAAGTGGGAGATCCTAGAGACACTAAGATGTGGCTTAGGATATTGATGAGTTGAGTACTATGATGGAGTAACATAGAGTTTTCCTACTATTGTTCTGATGAGTTTTGATATGCAAGGGTATCTTGACAGAGCGGTTAACCCATACTTGTGAATTCCTTAGAGATTAGAAGTACGGGTTGATAATTTTAATTTAATGTTTATACATAGGAGTGATATCAGATATGTGGTATAGGTATAGTGATTTCTTGAGTTTTTTTCAAGTTAAATCACTTGAAGTGATTTTTGTACCAAGTTTAGATTATAGTGGGATGGATTAGTGGGATGTGTGTCTCTATTGATTCTAGATATGATTTTGATGGAATGGTGATATTTTTTGGTGATTATAGTTTTGTAACAACAACCTAGTGAAAAATAATCATATATTAGTCCTTGTAATGAGTTAGATACCTTGCGTTTATTATAAAGTAAACAGCAGGGTGCTTCGGATAAAATTAGATTTACATGTTGGGGTGTTTGGATAGTATTTCAGGAATATTTTCCTTGGTATTGTGACATTAAACTCACGGAACCAAGGTTTGGGTTGTATGATCAGGTAGTATAGAATCATTCTCCGATTGATTTTAGATAATATTGAGGTAGTGCATGAAGGTTATGTGTGATGTTGTGAGAACTGATAATTTGTGCAAGATTCATGTGGGTTTAGTTTATTTAGGTTTTTATGAGTATGGAAGGTTTTTTTCCTATAATATATAGTGACATCATGGATGGATGGTGTCTAAGTTTGATGGGATGGTGAGTGTCGCTTGATAGGAGCGACATGTGTGTGATTATTGAACCTTTTGAGGTTATAGTCATGGAGAATTATATGGGAATCCATACAGTGGGGAGTGCACTATTGATCAATGGATGGTGTGACCCTCATTATGTATCAAATTTTAATGCATTCCAAGGATGATTTTTAGGGTGATCCAAGAATGGGTAGTGATTAATGCTTCTTGTTGGTTATCATGTATGATAGAAATGGTGACATCCAATAATTATATGTAGTAATGGATGAAGTGTGGGATATAAGTTATGACCCGCATGTGGGTCGGGTCATGAGTGTTCTAAGATCGATCGTTGGAATCTTGAGATGGATTTAGGATGCATGTGTTTATGTAAATCTAGTTTTATGTATTTCTATGAAAAATACTATATTTGGATTTAGATGTGGCATAATAAAGAGTCTGTGCATTAGAATCAGGCTCAAGATAGAGTTAATGTGATTTGTGTGGGAGTCAGATTGATAGTTTTTTGGGGTGAGAGAATGTCATTGGATTAGTTAGTTGTGGAACCAACCTTGGATTTACACTAAGTGCCATGTTTGGACTTCTTTGTAGGTGTTGAATGGTTAATTAACTATTATAAGGATTTAGGCATCATGACTGAGTGATTTAATAGTGCATCGATGAGTGTGACCAAGAATTGTTAGGAGAGTTCAAGAAAATAGGAGGTTTGGATGGTGTTTTTTATTTTATTTGGGTGCAGTTAGATATAATTTTCATAGACCAAGTCATTGGACTACTTGAAATATGTTTCATTATGTGTTTCATGTGGTGGGGACATCCCTTCCATAGGAATCATCATTTATTAGTTGAATCTTATGGTGGGGATCACCATAATACCAGGAATGAATTAGTTGACAATGTTGGGGTTTCCTAAGGGAGAGACAAGTTTAGTTGATCATTATCTCAGTATTGGTGATAATGGAGTGAGGTAGCTCATATTTTTATAGATTGTGATCCTTATGTTTGGAGTTTCAAAATCGGACCAAATTTGATGTTCTATGATAGAACATGGTGAATTGAGAGTGAATTGGAAATTATGGTAGGTCAATATTAATGGTTTAGAGACCACAAATAATCCTCAAGGATAAGAAGTGCTATGTTGGGGAGTTTATAAGGACCCACATCATTATGGGTTATTTATTTCATAGGGAACATTATTTTTTGGCTATGGATCAGGGGTTGTTTTGAGAATTGAGATTAATATTGAAATTATAAGAGTCAGAGAATATCAAGAAAACATTTTTTTGATATGGATTGAGTCTTAGGAGGTTTCTTGTATGATTAGGTTATTTTTAGGAGCTTCTATTAAAAATTTGTAAATTTGGAAAGGATTTTACCCTATCACATAGTTACTTTATGGATAGGGTAAATAGTATAGGTAAACTATTTAGTTTGATTTTTTCATGGGGTCGGTGCCTGGTTTTTTCATGGTTATAGACAAACCATAAAAAACCTGCAACTCAAGATTCATATGGTTAATGCATGATTTGGAAAATTTTGTAGCCAAACTAAGAAATGTGGTATGGATTAAGATAATTCCTACCATGTGATAACCTAGATTTTATAAAAAATGTGAAATTGCCCATTTACCCCTATCTATTTTTAAAACCTTCTATTTCTTCTCATCCCTCTCTAATGAATAATCTAGGGGTTCCCACTACACCTTTATTCTTCTTCAAGTTCCTTTTTAATGGGGTGTTTCCTTGGAATTTTTTGTTGTAATTAAACAGAGTTATCCTCTCTTTACCCTCTATTATTCTTATCCCTTATTGGTGGTTGATTTTTGTTATCTCTAGATAAGTTTCTTGATATTATTCCACTAGATCATGTGGGAATCATCTTAATATTATGAGGATTTTTCTTTCCATAGATAGAAGAAATACTATGAAAATTAACGTATATTGTTTCACATTGTTTCAATAAAGTTATGTCACCAAGTGAATTTTCTAATGGTTTTTTTCTTAAATTGGAAGAAATTGGCCATTTAATATAAAATGATAATTGGGAAAGGTTTAGGTTTTTGTTAGGAGTGGACCTCACCCCATTGCTCAAGGTTTCATAAATTTAATGTTTCTTAGTGGTATTTTAGAAATTATGCCTATTTGAATTAAATTATAAATATATTATAAAAAATTAAAATTAATTAAATTGGGTGTTGTGGCCTAAGATAGGGTTTGTGAGTTAATATAATCATAATGAGTGTTGTACTGGCTTATGAAATGGTGGTCATTCTTCGATTAAAGAGGAAATGGGTTTTTATGAGGTGAGTGGTCCCTCAAATATCACCTTATATTTATTAATTGGCTATGTATCATGTGATATGGAGTATATCAACCTTGTATCGATTTAACTTTTGTTTAAAAATAATTGTTTTAAAAAAATTCCATGAAATGAACAAAGTCTCAAGGTCCATGGTGGACCCTTGGATGTTGGATGATGCCTAGACAACTGATGGTTAAGGGATATATCATAAATGTGATACTTGATATACTTAAACCCTTAGGGGTATAATTAAATAAATTGACTGGAATGTAGTAGTTTGGGGATAGGTTCCCTTAGTCTTCTTAAGTAGGATAGAGTGATGTATTTGGACTTGGTGGCCTAGGGATTAGCTAGGAGAGACCCCTATGTTAAATTATATTCTTTGGGATGATTGAATAGAGAGTATGGAAAGTTTTCCTCCCTCACTGGTATGTGAATACCTTTTTTGTTATACCCTTGGTAGATTTATGAATAGTTCTATGAGTGGACCTATGTATGATGACTTGGGAAGGGAGATGGTCTTGAGGACATCCCTCTAGTGTGACGACAATATGGATTTTTAAATCAGACTATTTAGTCTATGATTTGATCATGGTTATGTTTAAGGATGTTCTACCCTATGAGTGATGGGATTGTCTAGAGATCTAGGAATAAGATAGAGGATCCCAGGTAGGGTGTCTATAAATAGTGTGACCTAGGGGGATTAGGTTTTACCCTCGTAATAAGTTGACTGTAGGGTGGAATAGTGTAGGGAAGTATATATTTTCAACTTCAGATGTCACCTTTTGAACCTAAAGACCAATTGTGTGAGCCCAATGTGACATTAGTGATGATGATAGGTTGTGTTCTTGGGATTTTAAACATGGTTATGTGTGATGGTTTCATATGGATATTGTCACCTGATTATTTTTACCTCAAATATTATGGGAGGGACACACTTACCATGAGTGTTTAGGAATGGTATTCTTAGGATAATTCCTAATACCTAACGTTGATGCCTGATATTATATAGGAAGCCTAAGAGATGTCCTAGTATCCAATGATTTTTACCTAATACTACATGGGATTCCTAGGAGATTACATAGGATCCCATGGTAAAACTTGGTGTTATATGGATTCCTAGAATAATTCCTTGGATCCAATTTTTACGCCTACTGACATATAGATTCTTGGGATAATTCGTAGGATATGTTTCTTTCCCTGGATACTATACGGGATGCATAGGATACTTCATGGGATCTAGTGTTTACATCGAATATATGTTGAGTGTCTTTTGAGATGGCCTGGATGTGACACTCTACCCTTGAGTGATCGTATACACTTATGATGATATTATAGGTGAGTGCTTACCCAACCCTTGTAATGATTATTCCATATGCTCAAAGACATTTTGATATTGGTCGAAGTAGGTATAGTTGATCATGGGTGTCACTTTAGAACCCAAGGATTGATAGTTATTTTTATTATTTCATTTCATTGATTTATTTATTCTAATGTGTATTTCATATGTGCATGCACTGTATTTATTTGTTAGGTTAGGGACTCCATTGGTGCTTCCCTATTGAGTTTTACTCACATCCTTATTGGGTGTCCATGGTACTTGGGTTTTCAAGTGTGCCTCATTGATCATATGTTCTGGTGTAGAAGAGGCCTAAAGTTGCATGATCGAGTGGGATAGCTATGATAAAGTCTGGAGTTTATGATAAGGTAAGGATCGAGGATGTAATCAAAACCTCTTATATAATTTTATGGATTTGTTTGATTGTATATTTGATCGTCCTAGTGGGTGATCAGGTTGGTATGTATGATTGTATGCTTTAGTATTACATTTTTTATAGCATTGTATTTATTGATTAAGTGTACTATAATTATTTATTAAGGATATGTTTGGTTATTTTTCCAATGTTACTTCACTCTCATATGAGGGTATAGTATACCCATTGTAACACCCTATACCCTCACTACTATTGAACAACCTATGTTTTACAGAGAGGCACACTATGGGTCTCATGGAACTACTATCCAAGACATCGATTGGTGGTCTCTGACCAGGGGATGTCACATCAGGGATTCAAAAATCATAAATGTATTAATTCTTCCACATGAAAAAAGTTAGATCACTATATCCTCACCACATTCAAGACTTTTTATCCATGGAAAGAAAACTTCCATTGTAATTTATCAAGAATCCCATAGGATTTTTTCATATGAAAATATGGCACACTATCACATGAGATCCTCTAGATTCTAAATGTCCAAAAATATACGAGGATATAAAATGAAACAAACTCATGAACACATCCCTTTTTCATTATTCAGACCATGTATATTGCATCCAAAATTCGCTTTCCACCATGAACACCAAATATCCTCAACCTATCATATGAGAATCTCTTGACACTCTCACAATGTTCCCTTATGAATTTCTTCAAGGCTTTATTCCCAAATCCTTTATATGCTCCAACTGCGAAACTCCCATTAACACCAACATGAATTAATGCCACGAACCATCTGTATTAATTAGATATAGTTCATCAACTTAATAATTTACCATGAGGGTATCAATATCCCCACCTTAAATAGAAGACCCAAAATACTGTCTCATAGATATATTCTAATCACATCAGCATCCACCACTAGGCACTCCTAAAAGAGTACCATGACACATCACCAGATCCTACCATATATTCTTGTCATCCAATGATGTGTGAACATATTAATGTCATATAACTTAAAATATTTGTATAACATCAATATTTTCATCCATCATTTTCAAAAATATTAGGAATAACAAGCCTGATCAACTAACCTTATTTGGGTCCTCATCCATTGTAGATAACCTAATCAATATACTCCATAGATTAGGTTATCATCTATCCAATACCAAAATTTCTATAACCACAATTCTATAGAAATGTATTCCTCATCACACATCCCTTCCATGATGAATTTCCCATAAAAATGTTTGTTATGCCACAATGGTGTCCACATCGTTGAGATGACTAGTTTTAAATTAGGTGGGAAATTGTAACTATGAAACTTGTACTATTTATCCTATCTCCACCTAGTACATAACTAGGAACAATTATAAGGACATCAAAGAGCACTATAATCACACATACGTCCTCTAGAAAACACTGATCTGAAGAATGGATCAATCTATTCCCTAGATCCTTGGAAATCCCGAAGCAGGGCAAGGACCATTCCTAACACCACAGTTGCAGAGATGAACCTCCAAAGAAACCATGTTAAATTAATAAAATACCATGAACTAAGGAAATTACTAGTTGGGTCTTATTTAGGGTTATCTCTACTCGTCCACTGGGTATCACATCCCAAGGAAAGTAAACCACAACCCATCTTCTTGATTTCAACACACTCCATAAACATATCCATCCAGTCAAACTCTAACTACCTGTGGACATGTATCTCCAAATATATCATCATATGGGACTCACTCCACTATGAAAATATTCTAGTAAAAACTCCCCACAAAATATGACTCACACTAGTGGTAAAAATAAAGGTATATGTTTGTCTTTGGTTGGAGTCTCTTACTATAAATTATTGTTCTAAAGAATCCATTTGAGTCTCTATCTTTTGAGCCAACAATGGAATAATTATATAATATAAAATGCTGGTGCTAACTAATTAGAGCATCAAGAAAAATGGATAAAAATCAAATATCATTCCACAATAGTGATAGATGGATCAATCCCTCATAGTTTTTACCCATTGAAGGTCTTAAACACTAACCCCCTAAGTTGGGTGAGAACCACCCAGGGGTTATGGGGAATAAGTTGATTGATAAATCATCCACCTCATTCAAGTAGATAATCACTATGAAAATTACCATCCATTATCTATCTACATATCATGGGGAAAGTATCTATATAAAGGATTCCTTGCACACATGAAGGGGAATCATCCAAATAATACCTTTTAGCCAAGTCTCAAAAACCTAGAATATAGGTCATCATAACCACCAACTTCTAAATGAAATATCCCAACAATCTACACTAACCTAAATCAATGGATCGTTATGGTATACATTCTCATCTAGTAGATCACAAAAAACTCCACATGCCAACCAAACTCCATAAATCATTAAACTGTGGTGATGGACATGCACCTTGCTAAGAGTCTATAATATAGTAGATGGAGTAACCAACCTCACCGGTGGGGGTCTTCATTCCACCAACCATGGGGATGGTATCTAAACACAAGATAAAAACAACCATACCCTATTCCATGTTGAACATCTACCTCTATAGATGGGTGACTCATACCCTATCTCATCTGGGAGTACTAACTCCGCAGTATTATGGGGGACCCATGCCTATTTAGTATCGAAGGGGTATCGACTCTGTTCCCTAATGGAAAACCCCCATTCCTATAAATGATATTACATGATCCTCTATCCATAGGGAATCACAAACCTCTTTAATATATATGTGGTACTCATGACTCACTTAGAAATGAACATTATTCGAGGGAGTACCAACCACTCCCTTGGAAGACCCACACCCCACTCCATGGAGGAGTAAAAATTCACATGGTTAATAACCACATCCCATCCCATGAAGAGTACCAACCACAATAGATAGGGGACTCACACCCTATATAAGAGGGGATTACTAACTCCGTGGTAGTATGGGGGCCCACATCACATTGGAATCACGGGAGTACTAACCCCATACTCGAATGGAGGACTCATTCCTCAATTATGGTAGTCTAAAACCCTATATCTATGGGAGAGTAACAAACACCACAACCTTGTTGGGGGGCCTTCACCATAGAATCAACATATCCCCAAGGGATTTACCAACCCCAAGCATGGAGGAACAACCCCCAATCTCATATGGGAGTATAAAAACTCCATGTCTACTTCGTATAGTATGTGGGGGCACTCAATATGCTATCTACACCAACGGGGAGTTTACCAACCCTATCCATACCAAACATCCAAGGTTACCAGGGTCTCTATCCCTACAATGAGGTCATTCCTAGAAAAATCTCTAGGTATTAACCCACTAGAATATTGGGTGGGATTCACCTAGGAAACTCACATGTCTACATGTAGTCTCATAGATCTTATCATTTGTAAAAGGATTATTCCACACCTCTAGAGAAATAATTATCATGAGGGAATCTATATAAAAATTTCACGAAGACATAACTATAGTAGGATATCACTCCATGATACCAACAATTCACTGACTACTAAATTATGCATGGATCTACTAAATTTATCCTATAAAAATTTCTCTAAGAACTCAAGTTAGTTAAAAAATTATGAAATTATTTTTGTATGAATGAATTCAACACCATACCCAAGATGGGATATCTAGTCTTATAACTAACTATAAGCACTTTTAAGCAATGTTTCCCCAAAATATCCTGAATAAAAACATGTGAGACTCTTATATCCAATATCAATTGTTGGGATTAACTCACACTAATACTAATATAACCTAACCTGGACCACTAGATCCTCACCTGGTCTAGCAGTAAGCCAAGTGTTCCACCCCATTCCCACCTACAATGGGCTACGGGCTGGTGAATAGCATCAAGAGAGAAATATACATAACTGTGAGGTATTTTCATATGCAAACTGTAATAGTTATACATTATTATCCATCCATAAAAACTATAATAATGCAGGATACACATAATTATATAAAAAATATATATGTATCCATACACCTACTAATATCCCAATGGTGTACTATTAAAGTTCCAGTACAAAAGGAAAAAATGCATGGATCAATATCAAAAAATGAATAATAGGAACCATGTGACTTGAAAGGGGAATCTCCATGTCATGAAAATTATAACCCAATAACTACCAATAATAAATCCCGCTAAGATCCACTAGTCATTGGATCTACTCACCCCATGCCCACTGAAACCACCAATAACCTGTGCATCATCTATATATACACAACATGTGTGGGAACATAGCTCGTGTATTGATGAGTATAAAAATACCGAGAAGTATTCCCAAAAAATATAAAATTCATTGAGATATAGGTAAGCAGAAAATAGAGGTCTGAACTATAAAATTGACCAACTCAACCCAAAAGGTAATGACATCAGATATAGAAGAAGTTATGGATTTAATTACTCATAAACATTCAACCCTTTATCATGGGTAAATAAAGAATTCCTCAATATTCTACTTGCTCCATTGGATGACGAACCTAAAAATACAAATCATACCTTAAGGGGAAACTCTTCCTCCTTCATCATATGTGGTATAGAAGATCAACCATGTATGGTCAACATAAAGGGATTGCTACCTAAAACACCACATCATTCCCCCAAGGATCTAGTTAGAAAGATCACTTACTAAAGTAAAGCTAATCATGCCACAAACCACACTACATGAAACAATTTCACCATGCACCCAATATGTTGGGTAGAAAGACAAAGTCACCAATGCATTGTTATTCCTAGAACAACACCTCTTTCTACAGAAGGCCAATTTGAACATCCTATACTTGGTTCCCAGAACTGATAGTCTAATTGAAGTGGGGGACCCACACCTTGATGGAAGAGACATATAACAATGATAGATCCAATATTTCCAAAAACATTTATATAATTTTAAATGAATATATCAACAATATTTTTTCATTTTAAAGTGAAATTACATCAATTTTTATTTTTTTATAAATATTGAACTTAATTTTAAAAATTACATGATTCTATATTTTTAATTATTTTTTATTAAATTTATATTTTATCTGTAACATATTACATACTAATTTAAATTGAAAAAATATTTTTTTATGTTTATATGTGTATTAGGATTAATTTATCTCAGAGATGTTAATATTTGATTCAAACTATACAAGGCCCAAATAATTCATGCAAATTTGACACTTTTTTTGTAGACAGAATTAACCAACTCTAAATAAATGAGGCATACTTAGAGATAAAAAACTCCAAATGATGTGATTAAAATTTTTACATGAAATGGGACTCAAAGATCCCATGAAAAGTAAATCTCATAGAATAATTTTATTATTAAGGAATCTTATGCATGTAGAAAAGTGGATGAATTTGAATTGTAACTTCGTCGAAAAATATTTTTATGATTAATAAAAACATAAAATTGGATAATATGTGCAAAGAATATGATATTTAGAGAGTGAATGAGAAATAACTATATGAAAAATTTTAAATAAGGCCACTTTCTAATATTTTCATTAATTTAGTATGAATAAATTATGAAAATGACTTAAGGAAAAAAAACTTGAGGAAAAATTTACCTCACCTTTTTTTTAAAAAAAAGATACTCTAGTTACATTAAAAAGTTTAAATTGGGAGAGAGTGTGGGTTGTACTAGATAAAATTTGATAGATAAAAGTAGTATAAATGGAGTAATATATATGTGTCATGTTAAATTAAAAAGTATCTATAGATATTATAAATTTTGAGGAAATTTTACCCTTTTGAGTTTTTTTCATTGTAGTCTTTCTAAATTATTTTTGAATTTTGTTCATTGATTGAAGAAGTTATTTTTCTATCCTGATTTAATTTTAATCTGACTATTATAAAAAAAATTCAACTTAATAATGTAAATTAATTGGTCTTTCTATTTAAACTTCTTAAGCGAGGTCTCACTTATGAGTACAATAGTTTCGATTAGTTTTGATTGCTCAAAGATATTTGGATAATAAAATCACATTAATATGGGGATAAACACCCATATTTGGGTTTTATAGGTATGATTTCTAATATTTTTAGGTTTTAAATTGGAGTTATTTGAGTGGTAATTGGGTAATTTAAGTAGTTAATTTAATTCAATAATGATAAAGGGAGTTTTTTTGGGGGGGGGTCGAAGCTTGTCCACTATTGTTATCTCTCATCTATTATTTTTCATCAGTTTGACTCTAATTTACAAAATTCTTTGTAATCTAATATATTCAAGTTTAATTTAATTTTGTTCAAAACCAACAATACCAACTTTTAACACTAACATTTAAAAATAAAAGTTAAAAATATGATATTTTGACAACTTAGTTTATAACCTCTTTATATGAAAACTCCATGGTTACCACTATACTACATTTATAAGCGGATAAATTATTGATACAGAATTTTGTGTCAATATTCCTTCTATCAATTGGCACTATTGATAAGGTTCCTTCCTAATATTTTTCTTAATTTGTTTTTCAATCACTAATATTTTAACTACTAATTGAGAAATTTATTTTTTTAAAAAGAAGTTCATAGTGAATAATTCTATGCTTAGAATGATAATCAATAATTTGATGAGTCTAACAAGAAAAAAATTGAAACAAAAAATGAAATAAAATTATAACATGCTTCAAAAAATGATTTTATAATTCATGAAAAAAGAAAACAAATAGAAATTATTGTAATTTATATAAATAAAGTAAAATAATTAATAACTAAAAAAATAAGAATAGGAAAATTAAACCCTTGTCCCACCCACATTTTTCATTGAATAATTTTTGTAGGGATAGTAGAAAGATTAAATAGAACCTTATTTATTACATTTTATAAGAAAACTGGGGCCTTAACCTTGAATTTAATATTGATTTGATGATTGGAGATCGAAAATATTTGGATAATTATTATAATGAATTTTTAGGCACTAAAATTATATTTTATTTTACATAAATTTTCAATGAAAAATATTTATATTTGACTACTTTTATAATTAAATAGAACATTCAATTTGAGGAAAACAATTAAGAAAATAAGGGATTTTCATTGTAAACAAATGATTACTTATATAGAAATTTTCTTTAGGAAACAAATATTATAGATGAATTTTTTTACTGAGATACATTTTTAGAGAAACCACTTATTTTTTATTATATTTAATCTAATTTAAAAACTAGAATCCATTATATTATGATTTCTGATTCATTACCATTATGAAAATCCATAGAGTAAGAAGATAAAGAGGTAGTATTAGATAAAGTTGAAGAGAAAATGTAGTGCATGATTTATATGAGCACAGGTTCACAAAAGGATGTTGGTACCATGTTGGGTTACAAAAAAGAAACCATTTTTCCATCTAAAATTAAATTAAAACCCCATATTGGAATTAAATTTTAGTAACCAGTGGAGGTATTTCTTGAAGAAAATGTGTAGTGGAAGTTCCCATAAATTGTTTTAATGTCCTCCACTACATCAAGGGAAAAAATTCATGGGATTGATCTTGAATAAATATTTCAATAAGGTATTTTAGGAGCTTTGTCTGATGAAAAATATTGTGCCTAAGAACACTTGGTAGTTTTTTAGAAATAATCCTTACCCGCCTTTGGATTGGGGATAACCCACTATTATTAGACAACTAGGTGTAATAGAATATTAGAACTACATTAGGGGGTCTCCAAATATATATCCACTTTTCCATTTTCTTTTATATTTTATTTTTACTCTTTTTATTTTCCATAAATAAAGTATTGTTGGTTTGAATATTATTTTCTAGTAATATTTTGAAGTGGCAGTGTCTTAATGGCCAAATCATGGATTTTACTCAAAAAACCAAGTTTTACCATTCCTTTCCACTTATTTTCTTAATTTCTAAAAATATTAATTTGAAATTTTTATATAAACTATGAAATTATAATGATATTTTGTAAAATAATTTAGGGGGATAAACATCATGTGTTTGGATTTTTTTTGTTTTCTTTTTCATCCTATTTTACTAGTATTTTATTTTTTTTAAATATTTTTCTTCTAAATTTTATGTTTTTTCATTTGAATTTTCTTATGATTTTAAGTCCATATATTTTTCATTTTTAATACCAATGTAAATAAAGAAACCAGTTTAACCAATGAAATCAAACTTAAATGAATACTAAAATTATTTTGTTTCAAGTTCTAAATTTTGAGAATTTTAAAAAACTACATATTATTTTTTAATATCATGTCATGATTAACTATATTTATCTTTCAAATCACATTTATGCAATCCTTCAGAACTATTTTTCATATTATTTCCATTTACCTCATCTGTTGAGAGAACCAAACACCTCTAGTTGTACTAGAATTTAATTTATTTCTATCAAAAATTGAGGTTTTGAGGAACTTGTACTGATAATTATTGAGAAATTTATTTTTTTCAAGAATATATTTTATTATAAACATTTTTAATTAGGTAAAGCCTATAAATTTTATCTTTTTGACCCTTTAGAAAGACATAAATAACCTTGTTAGGCATCCACATTACAAGACAATTTTCCCCATCCAACATGATCTACGAAGTGAAATGAATGTTATTTTTGAACTAAAGTGTAGCATATATTGTCATATAGAAAGATATATCATTTTAGGCTACTATGAGAATAAAATAGAAAGTGAATTATTTTTTTTGGTAGCTGAAAAAGTGAATCTATTATTGATGTGTTTGAGTGGGTTTATGAAAAACTAGAATTAAAAAAAATAAATATGCAATGTTCTGAATATTAATAAATTCAAAAAAATAATTTTTAGAGAGATAAAAAAGAAATATTATCATTTTAATTAATGTTTTTAAGTTAAACCCGATGTTTTGAACTCAAAATAATTCCTCTAAACATAACATATAAAAATATTTTGAAAATAACAAAGAAATAAAGATATATGAAGGAAGTTGAGTATAATCATTTTTGTTGCCAAAATGATGAATGGTATGCACAGTCCTTGAATTTTTTATGATATTTAATGATTATTTTTTAATAAGGATTGTGAGGAGGAGGCCCATTCTTGAGTGTAAATTAGATTCATGAACTTTTACTTCTAAAGGATCCAACCCTCCTTATTTTTTCTCTAATATTTTTGACATTTAAAACCTATCATACCTAAGCCACTGAAAAACCCTAACAAGTTCTCATGATTAAAAAAGTACTTAACTCACATTTGGGGTATATTTAGTATTTTATCAATCCTAAGTAACCCTTTCATGTGTATGGAGAAGAAAAATTTTATTAAACATATATATTTTTTGTGATGGGGAAAAATTCATGTGAGGTAAGTTTCTTTTCTATATGAGAGGATAAATGAAGTGGAAATGATAGGTAATTTTTTACTAAGGTCACTAAAGAGGAATGATACCTTTTTTTATTAGGGTTAAATGGGTGGATATCACGGAAAAGTGTTTTGAAATTACTTTGGTAATATTTTTTATGCTTACTTATCTTGGAGTCAACATATTAAGCATGGGTAAATTGATAGAGATAATATTTCTAAAACCTTTTATATGAATTTTAAGGAATATATGCCCACTATTTTTTTCATTTTGAAGTGAAATTACATCAGTTTTCAATTTTTGGTGAACTTTGAAGTTAATTGTGAAAATGGAATAATTATGTATTTTTAACTATTTTTTATCAATTTGATATTATGTCCATAACATATTCCATCCTGATTCAAATAGTACAATTACTTTTTTTAAGAATCTATGTGTACTGAGATTAAATTAAATCAACTAAACCAAGATATGATTAGAAATGTAAGAGGCCTAAATAATTCATAAAAATTAGTCACTTTTTAGCAGACAGAACAAACCAATCCTCAATAAATTAGTCATAATAGGAGTTATACAACTCTATATGAGGTGATTCTAGTTGAAAGTGAAATTGGGGTTAGATGAACATATAAATAGTAAATTTTATGGAAGAATGTTTTCATTAGGGTAGCCTATGAAATTGTTAAAGTGAAGGAGTTTAAATAATATCTTTGGGTAGAAATATTTTCCCAAGTAATAAAATCATAACTTCATATACACATGTCAAAAGAAGATAAAATTTTGAAGCTGAAAGATAAATACATATAAGAATAAATTTTTCTGAGATTCATATATTTACAAATTCCAAAATTTGAAATCATTTGAAGGATAGAAACTAGATGGAACATTTTCAAGACCTTTTCTTTATAAATAATAAAATATATTTCCCTTGAAAATTTGGGAGTAGGAGAGAGATAAAGTTGTGTTTTAGAGGATAAAATGGAGAAGATATATATAAATGGAGTAATATAATCATTTTTGGTCAAAACTCACAAGAATTTGTGGACTGTGTAGATCCAAGTATTTTCTACCTTTTGAGTTCTTTTTCTTTTCATTATAATCTTTTTAAATTATTATGGAAATTTCTTTATTGATTGAAGAAGTTATTTTTCTATTTTTATTTTTATTTTTCTTATAAATATTCTAGAATGTACTTAAAATTATGAATTTAAATTAATTGGTCTTGCAATTAAAACTTCTTAAGATATGTATCCCTTGTTAGAACAATTGGTTTGATTAGAATTGATTTATCATAGGTATTTGGGAAATCTAATCATATTAATAAGGGGATAAACACCCATATTTAGGGTTTCTTGATACAATTTCCCAATTTTTTAGGGTTCAATTGGAGTTATTTTCGTGGGAATTGATTAATTCGAGTACGTAATATTTTTAAACAATAATAAAGGGGGTTTCAGAGGGTTGAATCTTATCCATTTTTGGTGTCTATAATATTTCCTTTTAAATCAGTTATAATTATTAATTTAAAAAGTATTTTTAATCTTTTATATTATACATTACTTTATTTTTTTTTGAAACCAGTAATCCGGGATTTTAACACAAACATTTAGAAATAACAAATTAACAATGTGACAGTTTGACAACATATTCTACAACTTCTTTATGAGACAACCCCATAGTTTTCACTGTACTACATTTATAAGGGGATAAATTATTGATAAGATATTTCATGACAATATGACTTATATTAACTAGTTCCATTACTGGGGCAGTTTCCTAATTTTTTTAAATTATTTTTTTCATCCCTAGGATTTTAACCACTAATTTAGAACTTTTTTCAAAAAATGGATTTTTATAATCACTACTCATATACTTTGAATAATTATAGAAAATTTTAGATTCTAAAAAATATATTTTTAAACACAAAATTCAATAAAATGATATAATGCTTCAAAAAGTACTTAATTATTTAAGAAGAAAGTAAGAAAATTGGAATTATTACTACCTATTTAAAGGATTTAAAATAATTAGTTTCTCAAAAAGAAGTTCAGGGAAAGGAAAACCTTTTCCCAAACAATTTTCTCATTTAAAAAACTTGTGAGGGGGAGTTTTAATATAAATTAGACCTTTATTTTTTCCATAATACAATAAAAGGAGGGCCTAGCCATTGAATTTTTTATTGATTTGAATGTTAGAGATCAAAAAGGGTTGGATAATTATTAGAATTATTTTGTAGACATTGAAATTACATTTTATTTCACACACTTTTTCAAAGAAATTTTTAAAATTTGACTATTTTTCTGATTGAAGATGATATTACTTTTCACCTAAAATAGTTTTAAGAAAATATAAAATATCCACTATAAAAAAATAATCACTTCTATAGGAATTTACTTAAGGATAAAAATCTGGATAATGGAATTTTTTTAGGCTGATTCATTTTTAGATAAACCGCTTATTTTTTATTATATTGAATCTAATTTATAATTTTAAATACCTTTTACTTTAATTGAATATCCAATACCATTATTATAGGCCATATAAGAATAATATAAAGAGGAAGTCCTGGATGAAATTGAAGATAAAATAGAGTGCCCAATTGAGCTGAGCAGTATTTCACATGAGTATTATAGTACCAGGCTAAGTTATGTTGAAGAAATTATTTTGAAAACTAAAACAAAATAAAAAAACTAATCTTGGAATTAAATTTCAATAACTAGTGGAGGTTTTTTATGAAGATCAAGTGTGGTGTAAGTGCACTTACATTTTATTCTCCCTTCAACTACTTCATGGGAAGTACAAAGTCATGAGATCTAACCAAAATAAATCTATCCCTAAGAGATTCTAAAACTAGTGTGAGATGGAAAATATTATAGATAAGTACATTTTGTGGTTTTTGACTAAGAATATTTACTCTTATTCATATTAGAGATAACCAATTATCACAATTTGACTAGGAGAAGTAAAATAATAAGACCTATTTGTGGGGTTTCACCCAATATCTATCATATTTCCCCTTTATTTTTAATAATTTATTTATATGGTTTTTTAATAAAGTACTGATTTTTTATTTCTTATTTTCTTATGGGATTTTAAAGTAGAGGAAGTTAAAAGG
Organism: Viscum album; assembly: GCA_963277665.1. Lineage (NCBI taxonomy): Eukaryota > Viridiplantae > Streptophyta > Magnoliopsida > Santalales > Viscaceae > Viscum > Viscum album. Next base: position 592,802,338 of record OY728134.1, on the reverse strand, counting down.
ATAACTCAAGGCTGATACTTAATAAACTATGTTGTATCTTCCCATTACACTTCATCTTCATGTCTAAAAATCTAAATTTTCGATAATTATATAAATTTTGTCATAATGAGAATATTTTAAAAAATAATTTTGGGGGAAGAAAATCCTTTTTTAGTATTTTATTGTTTTCTTTCTCATTCCATTTTTCTACTTTTTTTCTTTTTTCCTTTAAAAAAATATTTCTTTAAAAGTTTATGTGTTTTCTAAAACATATAAGATAAAAATTCATATATTTTTAATTTTTTTAAAAAAAATCAATAAAGAAACTTATTTTACACATGAAACTAAACTTAAATTAATGCTAAAATGACTTTTTTCAAGTTAAAAATCATTAAAATTCCATATAAATTTATCTACTTTTTTAATCTCATTTCATAATTAACTCTCTTTATATTTAAAATAACCTTCCTATGAAGATTTTAATCAATTTTTTCATATTATTTAAATTCAAATAATTTCTTAAAAGAACTAAAAACGTATTGTTGAACTATAATTTGATTTATTTATATCAAAACTTAAGGGTTTAAAGAATTTATATTGATAATTATTGAGGAATTTTTTGAGTTATAAAATACTTATTTTCAAGATAATTCTTCTTATTCAGGAATACCCTGTATATTTTATTTTTTGAAAGTTTAGAAATCTTCGAAAAACCTTCTTAGGTAGCCACATTACAAGACACTTTTCCCTATTTAACATTCTCTTAGAAGTGAGATGCATGATATAGTTGAACTTAAGTGTGGGAGGATACTATATTTTAGCGTGATAAATAATTTCAGGATACTTTAGGAAGAAAATAAAAGGATGAAGTATTATTTTAGATCTAAATAATTGAATCCACTTCTTCTGTTTTTGAGAAAATTTTAGAAAAAAAATTCTATAATTTCAAAAAAAATTGGTATGTTGTAGCTGTTAAAAAAATCAAGAAAATCGTTTTTATAGATACGAAAAAGATATATTATCATTATAATTAAGGGATATAACTCACATATAATATGGAAATCAAAATAACCCTAATTTATTTAAAACATAAAATTTGGATAGATTTTGAAAATATAGAAGAAATTCAAATCTGTGAATGTGGTTGAGTGGGATCATTTATGTTGTTGAAATTTTTAAATTATGTGCAATTTATTTAAATTTTTAATGATTTTTAGTGTTAATTTACTTTTGAGTGGAGTGATAAGGATACCAATTCTTAAGTGTAAATTAGATTGATATATTTTTTATTCTGAAATATCAAACCCTCTTTATTCTTCCACAAATATTTTTGACATATAAAACCCATTATCCCCTATCCATTTAAAAACCCTAACAATTCCTCATGTTCAAAAAAATCCCTTGACTCATATCAGGTGGATATTTAAGAATTTATCAAGCTTATGGTTACCCTTTCATGTGTTTGGATGAGAAAATGTTTATTGAATGTCTATATTTCTATAATGAAGAAAAATTCATGTGAGGTAATTGTTTTGTGTGATGATAGGATAAATGGAGTGTAAATAAATTTATTTCAGTAAATGGAGAATTTGGATTTAATATTATTTATAAGGCATGATACCTTTCATTTCATGGTTCTAAATTAGTGGATCTCATGTTCTTGTATTTTGAAATTGTTTTGGTATTGTTTTTTATGATTACTTATCTAGGAATTTAAGTGTTGTTAAGTGTGGGGGAATAGAAAGCAGTAATATTTTAAATAATTTTATATATATTTAAATGAATATATCCCCATACTTTTGTCATTTTTAAGTGAAATTACATCATTTTATGGATTTTTGGTGAATTGTTTGCTTAATTATGAGAATATTATAATTATATATTTTAACAATTTGTATTACTTTGATATTTCTATCATGCATATTTTATACTGGTCTAACTTTCATGATTTTTTTTATTCCCAGGGGGTATATTTTTATTCTTTCAATAATTTCTACAAGAACAAGTTGATTTGAACTATAGGAGGCCAAAAAAAGTCGTGCAAATTAGAAACATTTTTAGAAAACAGAATTGACCAAGTCTTAAAAAATGAGACATGAATTGAGATAAATAACTCCAAATGAGGTTATTGTAGTTTTCACTAATATAAAACTCATAAGTATGAATGTAAATTAATTTTCATGGAATAATTTGATTATTAAGGTAGTTGATGCATGGATAAAATTATAGGAATCTGAACCATGTCTTCAGCCATAAATATTTTCATGAGTAATAAAATATTAAATTAAGATACGCATATCCAGATAAGATTATATATGGAGAGGGAATGAGAAATATGTATAGAAATTTTTTTTAAATGAGTCCACTTACCAAGGATAGTCAATTTTCTATACCCAAAACGAACAAATATCTAAAGGATAAAAATTATATGGAGAATTTTCCATAAGTTTTCTTAAAAAATAAGAGTCTATAATTCTATTAAAAATGTTAGAGATGAAGAGATAGTATTTTTTTTAAGGAGAATATAAGTGTATTAATCTATCCATGTTGGGGTAAACTCCTATGTAGATATGTATAGTGGATATCTGAGGATGTTATACTCTTTTTAGTTTTTTTTTTACTTTTCATTGTAATCTTTCTGAATTATTCACAAAATTATTTTTTTATTAAATAATTTATTTTTCTATGTTGATTTCATTTTATTATACCATTTTAGAATGTTTTCAACTTTTGAATGTAAATTAATAGGTCTTGTTGATTAAACTTCTTAAGCGAGGTCATGCTTATGAGCATAATAGGTTCAATTAGCTTCTATTGCTCTGAGGTATTCAGAAAAATAAATCACCTTCAAAAGGGGATAAAAACCAATATTTTAGGTTTCTCAATATATTTTAAAGTCTCTTTAAGTGTTCTCTTATATTTATTTGAGTGTAAATTGATTAATTAAAATAGGAAAAAATTTCAAACAATGATAAAGATAATTTCCAAGGGTTGAATCTTGTCCAATGCTATTTTCTCTCATCGGTCCTTTTACATCAGTTATACTTCTAATTTAATAACTTTTTTATAATAAAATCTATTATATTTCTTATTAATTTTTTCAAATATAACAATCCACATTTTAACACTAATATTTAAAAAGAACAAGTTAAAAGTGTGATAGTTTGATAACTTGGTCTAAAACCTCCTTATGAGATAACCTCGTGGTTTCCACTATAATAAATTTATAAGGGAAAAATTTTTGATAGGGGATTTCATAACAAGATCCATTCCATAAACCAGTAGAGGGATCTATTTTAAGGGCTCGAATATCTAAAACCCTTCCTTTACATTTTCTTAGGGCTCGAAGGTGTCTAGAGGGAACTCAGAGGTGTTCGGGAGGTTAGAAAGGAGTTTCAGTTGAAACAACCCAAACATTTATAAATTAAATTCCATTTTTTAATGAATAAATTCCTTATTAAGTAATGTAGATACAGAAAACACATTGACTATTTTAGTTATTTTAGACCATTATAAAATATAGTCAGTCAGATAGAAGAAGCGAGACTGGTAGGATTGTATACTATGAATCCCTATTATCAGAGCTTTCAAGGGAGATGGAATCAATGAGATTTTCCTTTGACCAATACCAAATTGAAATTCAACAACTAAAACATGGATGAAACTTTTTATGGGATAATTTTTATCTTATCAATATCATGGCCTAAACTATGTTCTTTGAATCACCCTAAGAAAGTACAACCATCACACACATTACCCATAGGGTATACATTGGTGTAATAAGGGGTTATGTATCAAGAACATGGTAGTATAAATTTTTAAATTTTCTCTTTAAAAAATTAATGATTATATTTATCATTTTTCATTATTACTTTATATATACAATTATATATGAGTTGATAAAAACTATATTTTGATATGAAGAAACAGAAAACTGTATTTTTGTAAAATATATGGTTTTAACCCTCTTTTTAATAAATTAAATAATTTTTAAACAAATATTAATTTAATATAATAATATTATTAAATAATTTTTCTTTACATACAAATGATACTATAATTTAATGAATTTCAGTGTAATCTTTATAAGGGTTAGTAAATTGTTATTCTATTAAAAACAAGTATGTTCTAGTAAATAAGGATTTTTATTTTAACGTATAAATTCCTATATTTAGAAAATTATTTTGATAAAATTAATATTATTTTTGAAATTAAAATTTCAAAATTATAAAATAGTGAATTTTTTATAATTTTTTCAGATAGATGAATTTTTTTGGTAAAAAATAAATACAGTATAAATATACAGTTTGTATTATGACAACATAATGGCCCAAAATTGATTTAATAAATTCTATAAAAGGGAACCATGACTAGATATATATTTCCATATTAAAATAATTTATTTTTGAAGTTATTTTATTAATTTTATAAGTCTTTAATGAATCCTCTAAAACCTATATTATATTTATATTATTTAAATCAATTATTTGTGAGCATGGCTTTCTACATCACCAATGGTATTATTTTAAATAGTTGGGTTATTAGACTTATAAAATATTGAAAACCACTCCTATTTGGAAGAAACTATCGGTATAAACCATGGGAAGCTTTGTAGTTTTAATTATTTTTTCATATAGAGTCCAAAGTCTATGTTTAGAAATTATTAAAGAATTTATCTCTCTTTTAATATAAATACCAACCTAGCCTCTAACTCCTGTTCAAAAAAACCCATTTAGCGTGAATTTCCTCTCCCTATACCTCTTTAAATCCATCCCAAAGTGTTTCTAGTCTCTTAATAATCTCCTCTTGAGATTTTTGAAGATCCCTCTCATGGTAAGGGGATTATCTCTTCTTCTTTATTCAAGAACTTTTTTTGTATTGCGTCATTTTATTACAATTTGTTTATGTTAGAGTTTTTTTACACATAACTTTTACTGTACTTATTATTTCCAAGTAATTAGAGACACCTATCACTCTTATTAAACCCTTTCGTGAATCATTATGTACACCTGTTATGCTTCCAAAATTATCCTATGATTTTCCAAGCCAAACATTTGTATAGTGAATACTCATCCCCATTTAATCTCATGGATATTATTATAGATATGATTATCTTTCATTCATTAAGAGATTCCATGTAAGTAACCCAAAATACTTAATCATGGGATTAAAAGGGATGAAAGATATTATCATTATGGAAAAAACATTATTTTTGATGGGTTATTTATGATGGGATTAGATATCTCGTCACAAATACCCTTAATGGGGTTTAGTATTTGCGATGGGACCCGTTGCAAATCTCATCACAAATACCCATAATGGGGTTTAGTATTTTTGATGGGTCTCATCAAAAATCCCATTGCAAATACCCTTAATGGGGTTTAGTATTTGTGACGGGACCCATCGCAAACATCCTTTTTTACTACTACCATCTAATTAATAGGGTTTCATCATTTGTGACAGGTCCCATCATAAATAATATTCTTTGGGAAGGGGTATATCTCTCATCCAAAAATATTGTGTTGGCGGGTAGGTATTTGCGATGGGACCCGTCACAAATACATTTTTAACCGTCGCCCCTAATTAATAGCGGGATGAGTATTTGTGATGAAAATTCTGTCACAAATAATCTAACCTATATATACCCTCATCCATTTTTTCCTTTCACACCTTTCTTAATTCCTCTCTCTCTTTAAACTCTCATATTTCTCTCTTAATTTTTTTCAAAGTTTAATATTTCATATCGAAGTGATTTAGAAGCCTTTTATAGTACAATAGCTTCTGTTTTAAGGTATTTATCTATTGATTTTATTTTTTACTTAATTTATTTAATTTCATGTCATTTATAATTATTATTAATTAGAAACAATTAAATTAGAATTAGAATTAGATAGTTTTATTTTTCATTATTTATTTTTACAAATATGTTGTTTCATTAGTAGTAAGTACAAATAAATTTTAATAATTAGCGCTAATTAGTAATAATTAGCAGAAATTAGTAACAAACAATTATAAATAGAAATAATTAGTAATAAATATGAATAAATAATAATAAATAGTAATAAATAGTAATAAAGAGGAATAATTAAGAATAATTATTAATAATTAGTAACAAATAGAAATAAATAGGAATTATCAATAATGATTATTATTAATTTTTTATAAATAGGAATAAATATAAATAATTAATAATAATTGTGAATAATTAGTAATAAATAGTAATAATTAAGAATAAATAGGAGTAAATAGTAATAAATATGAATAATTAGTAATAATTAGAAATAATTAGTAATAAATTAGGATAATTTGTAATAAATAAGAATAATTTGTAATAAATAGGAATAATTAGGAATAATTAGTAATAAATAAGAATAATTAGAAATAAATAGGAATAATTTGTAACAAATAGATATAATTAGAAATAATTAGTACTAATTAGTATTAATTCGTATTAAATAGTAATAAGTAGTAATAAATAGTAATAATTTAGAAAAATTAATAATAATTTGGAATAATTAATAATAATTAGGAATAATTAATAATATTTAGTAATATTTAGTAATAATTAGTAATAATTATTAATAATTAGTAATAAATAGGAACAAATAGGAATAATTTTTAATAAATATGAATAATTTGTAATAAATTAGAATAATTTGTAATAAATAGGAATAAATAGTAATATATAGCAATAAATAGAAATAAATTGTAATAAATAGGAATAAATAGAAATAATTAGTAATAAATAGAAATAAACAGTAATAATTAGGAATAAATTATAATAATTAGTAGTAAATTGTAATAATTATAAATAATTAATAATAATTTGTAATAAATATGAATAATTATGAATAATTATGAATAATTAATAATAATTTGTAATAAATAGGAATAATTAATAATAATTAATAATATTTTGTAATAGATAGGAATAATTATGAATAATTAGTAATAATTAGTAATAATTAGCCATAATCATTGATAATCAGTAATAATCAGTAATAATTTGTAATACGTTTTCATAAATAGTCATAAATAATAATAATTAGTCATAAATAGTAATAAGAAGTAATAAATAGTAGTAATTAGTGTTCTGCTTGTAGTGTTCTTCTTGTTCCTCTTTCTTTGTTTCACTTTTACTTTTTATAAATGAATTTGGAGTCATGGTTTTTGGATCCCAACCCCTGACTACATCCTTTGGGTATAATTTTTTCATCATTTCATCTATTATTTGTAAATTAATTTCCTTATTGTTTTTTTCAAATACTTAATTACTTTTTTTCATAGATCATTTGGGAAGTCATGTTTTATTTTAAACTATCTACAACAAGCCACAAAATAGATAAAATGATTCTTTCTTTTAATGTAACCATGTTTTCCATATTCATTGTCTTTTTTAATAAACTACCAATACTACATATATATTCGATGTTCTTAATCAAAAAAACTTTCTCATTTTTGAAGGATGGGAGAGTAAAGAAATCTCATGTTCTCATTGTAGTGACTTATTATGATATAATGGGAATATGAGCTTACTCTGCTCTTCTGAATTTCAACAAAGAGAAAAGAATCCAGCTAAGAAAATTGATTCAATATATAATGTTGATAGTTCAACATAGAATGATATTGAAAACATGGTTACATTGGCATTTAAGACTATTTTGAGACTTTGGGACATGTCAGAATCAACCGCACTTCAATCTAACATGCGTTGTGATCAGTATATACACGAGCAGGCAGAATGTGATGTGTTGATGACAACAGCAATAGTAATAGGAGGAGCAGAAGATGTGTCGGTTACTGGAGCAGCAACACTAGCAGACGATGAAGTAAGTGCAATGTCTGACTCATAGTTAAGTGTGTTTTTATATTTTTGCGAATATTGTGGTTTTTATTTTTTTTATTTATTTAATTTTTTTAATATTTTATTACTTTAGTATTTATTTATTTATTTATTTATTTATTTATTATTTAATTAAAATTATTATTTTTTATTATTCTGTTTTTATTTTTATTTTTATTTTTATATTTTAATGAATATTGAGGTTTTTATTATTTAGTAATTTATTATTATTATTATTATTAATTTTATTAATAATAATATTATTATTATAATAATATTATTTTATTATTATTATTATTTTATTATTATTATTTATTATTATTATTATTAATTATATTATTTTATAAATATTATTTTATTAATATTATTTTATTAACATTATTTTTTATTTATTTTTTAATGTTTTTGTGAAGGGCCTGTCGTAACAGTTTTCTTAAAAACTCGGTTAAACTATTTACGACGTCATTTTCTATAACAGGGCATTTTTGATGGGGGCCCATTGCAAATAACTTAATTTTCAATAGTGTGTTATGTTATATAATCTATGTGGTACACAGATGTATGTACATGATTGGAACGTGGTGGGTGGGCCCAAAATTATAAATCCATCCAATACATTGGGTAATGGTTTTATCTCATGAGATACCATGTATGTTGCATGAAAGGTTATCCTAAGTATACAATTTTATGATTCCTTTTCAGTTATCCTTGACTTGTTCTTATGATGTTATGCTTTTCTGTTATTGTTGCATTCCTATATTACCTAAATGGTATCATCCATATCACGCATCAATGTCCATTTTTATGATTATCACCTCTTTTATGTCACCTTGATGTGTCTTTTGACTAAAATTTATTACTTTCAGCATGTTATTCTATGATTATTCCCTTACTGGGCTATAAATCTCACCCCATTCTTATATACATCATCATGTTATCATGGGCAGTTTTAGAGGAGTGATTGAATTTTTAGAGCAAGTTAAGAAGTTTTAAATAATGTTGTTTCATCCCTATTTCAATTTATTATGTAATATATATAAAAAAAGACACTAGTCCTTTCTATCTTTTGGGATTATATTGCATGTGTCTTTATGTAATAAATCTTGAATTAAGGTGTACTAAAGATATGGGTTGTCATAGTTGGTATCAGAGTAAGGAATCATTATTTTTGGAGATTATGATTGGAAAAATTTAGTGAAAGCCTTAGAGAAAATCCAAAACATTGGATAACATCCATAAATTATGGAAAAGTATAATATGAGTAGTTTCCAAGCAATGAAATCCCTGTAAGGAAATTACAAGTGGATGTGGCACTTACATAGTTGTACCTAGGGGTACTAACCCTGAAAAGGGTGAATTGAGAATCAAATAATTTATAAGATGGTGTATGACAAAGAGGACTTGTGACACACTTAGTTTGACACTCCTAGGGTAAGATTTGAAATATTCATAATATCCTTATAATGCACTTTGAAGGGAAAAACATCAATAAAATTTTATGTTAGGAAATAAACCATGGATAAAATAGATTGAAAAATAGAAATTTATAGGTTAAGAAATGTATTTTATTTATGTGTTATCCCTTAAATGACCATAGTTTCCCTTTTATATGTTTAATAGTTTAAAAATTATCATCCCAAAGTCTATTTTGGATGGAGTAAATGATTAAAACTAGAATCAAATAGTAAAAGGAAGGATTATCATCTATTCATGAACTTCAAATTTCTTATGTGACTATGGTTCTATGCATTATTTGTAACACCCCAACATTTCATAGTATATTATCTCTTTAAAGTAATTCAATATCTTGCGCTACATGCAACACTAAGTTCAAGCGCACCATAACTTACCAAACTACCCATTCAAAAAGAGGTTATGAATAGTATTAACTTAATTTTGAATTTTATATACTCCATATTATTTTAAAATCCATATTATGTGTTTCTTATACATAATATAAGAACAAATTCAATTTTTCAGATAAAGGAAGTATTTTTTTAAAAATGCAATTTTACCGCCTTTTAATGGCGAATGATTTTTAAATCCAATATTGGACACTTTTATATATTAAATTTGAAAAAATAAAATTTTATTTAGAATAAGGACATAAAAATTTAGTTTAGATAAATTTTTTGTATTTTTCTGATAACTTTTATATTTTGATGAATAGTGAAAAATACTAAATTTAAATTGAAAACAAATTTTTTTAATTCAAAATAATTTTTCATGTTAAATTATTCATTTGAGTATTTTAAAAGTATAATTAGATTATATTTTTATCATTTAATATAATTTAGGTCATTATAAGTAATTTCACATTTAAATGGACATAAACAGATCTCAATCTTTTGATGGTTTTTACTTTTTAAAAAACCCACTTTTTGGTTTTAACAATTGGAATTAATTTTAAATTAATTAATGAAACTTATATGTTTCTAATTTGGTAAAATATACTTAATTTTTGGATTTATAATATCAAAATTAGCTTAGGGTAAATTTTTGGTATTTTTCTAAAAACTTTCAAATTTTGATGAATAGTAAAAAACACTGCATTATTGTTTAAAACCGACTTTTATTTAAATAATTATTATTTATATTTAAAATTATTTTAAATTAAAAATATATACATAGTACCTATATTTATACAATTTAATTTATTGGATTAATTTTATAATAAGATTAGATATTTAAAATTTTATTGAATCGTTTAATGTATTTTACCCACCTTCTAGGCACATTTGCAAATTTGTGTAAAACATAATTTTACCGCTTCTGTAAATGGAATTTAAAAAATAAAAGAGACATGTTTTAAATCATTAAATAAAGTTTTTTCAATAGGATGAAAATAATTTTGGGTGAATAGTAACATTTGAATTTTATTTACCACGATTAAAGGTAAATAGGGAAATTAAAGGTAAAAATTATATTATAATTACCCTAACACATGTCCTAATTATATTGTATAAGTGTATTTCGACCAAAATAAACCTTATTAATAAAATATGATCCTATTTGATCCACTTGGATTATATTAGGACATTTATTATTATTTTATTTAAAGAAGAGTTAAAAGTGTTAAATTCAAATTTTAAAAACTAATAAAATTTTAATATTGGGTTATACATAAGATAATTTACAATATAAATATTAAATAGAAATATAAAAGTATTTCCTACATCATGTTATTTTATTTATAATTTTTATACATTAATTAATTAAATTTATTTATGATACAATGATGATGTATTAATTGCCTTATTAAGGAAAGATTAAAATTATTGATATTATAAATATCCAAATAAATGTAAATTGAGACTTTTGATAAATTTAAATAATTTTATAGGTTAATATGACATGTTATTATTGATTTAATATATTTTATTTGAATTAATCATGTTTTTTTGACTTTCACAAAAATCAAATACTAAATAGTGTCAAAATTGACATAAATGAGTTTTTAAAACAAATACTATATTATTAAATGAAATAATATTGCTAAAAATATAAGGATAGGTCAAAGGACTTATATAATGATAAATTTGTCAATAATTAACCACTTGAGGTTTCTTTGTAATTTTATAGTAATTGTATTTACCATGTAATATAAAAATACAAGAAGACATTATGAAAGTTAAACTATTTAACTAAGATTTAAATCTAAAAGATAACGTTAATATGGGGACGTAAACTTTTCTAGAACCTATTTTTTAGAATATTTTGACCCATCCTCACTTTATCCTCGAAATAAATCCATTTTGATCCATTATAAACCGAAAATGATTTTATAATAAAATAATATTTCATGTTTTTTCTAAAGTGACCCTCACCTCTCTTATAAAAGGGTAATTACCCTTCTCTCAAAATCATAGTTCCAAGGCCATTTAGATAGTCCAAACCCTGCTCAAATATTCTCCCAAATACCTTCACTTCAATCTGGAGGCCTTACTTTGATCATAAGCTAACCTAAGGAGGCCTTTTGATCAAATCAAAAGGAAGCATCCAAAGAAGAGGTAATAATTTCATCACCTCTTTCAAAGTTCTTTTCTTCTTCCACTTACTCTTTCTTTGTTGTTTCCATACCAAAGTAATAACTCTAGTAACTTATAAATACTGTGATGTTATTATAAATATTTTACAATAATATTTATTATTCTATCCATCCTATTAATGACAAAGTCACCATACATGCGTACGTACGGCTTACGGTCTCCACGTCATGGTATAGTTTATTATTCAACACTTAATTATTTGGATGGGTTTAATAATGAGTAGAATTTATGAAAATAATAAATATAACATGTTAATTATTCTTTTTATATGATATACCATCCAATTACATGTGATATCACCATCAATAGAATGATATTGTCTCTCGTACCTACATACAGATTATTGTCTCCACGAATGCGATGAGATTCATTCCCCATCATAACCATTCAAGAATAATTTTAATTTTATGGTTAAAAATATTGTTTAAGAACTTAATATCATTATGGATATTAATCAAATACATCCTATCCATAACAAACATGACTTATGTAACAAAACATATAAAGTAAAACGAATCAGTTAACACCTGAAATGATGATACTACTGAAATATCATTAACAAAGCAATATTATAAGATCATATATGATATAATATTTATGTATGTGGTTATTGTATAATATAATAACAATTATTTCACCATTATAAAGGAGGCTAATCTACCCTCTACTAAGTAAATGTACAAGGTAAGGGTTAATTCCTCAATCTCATTATTATTCGAGATTGTTTATGTGTAAGTATTTATTGGGACATATTTATTATCCATATATATGTTTCATAAAGGGTCATTCAAAATGATTAATTCTTAGGGTCTCTATAACTAAAACATCATTTTAATGGTTTAAATATTTATTCTTATAAATCATTATCATTAATGTCCATGTCTTAAAAATGGGTTTTAAAGTATTTATTTTTATAGACATGAATGTTTTAAAATGTTAATTCATTTCAAAAGTTTTGAATTAGTATGGGACAATTTGATTCAAAAATGTCTTTTAAATGTCTTAATTTATAAATTTTTTGAATTTTAAATGTTTTCATGAAAAATGGATGTTTTTCTATAAGATTTTTACTAATCATTTTCAACTATGACAACATCCTTTTTGGATGTTATTATTGATTGAGGTTGATTTATTATAAACACAATCATCAATATTGTATTGAATGAGTTATGATATGTTTGACTATGAATGTGCTATTTTTATACCATTCATTATTTATAGTTAAATTATTAACATTTTGTATGCTAGTTTTAATACGAATGTTTATGTTATGTTTCAACATTTTCATATGAGGAATGCATTGGAATTAGTAAGTAACAGGTGGAGCCTGCTATAGCTCCTTGATGCATTGGTAGGTCTCATGAGACAAACTAGTGTCTTGGAACAATCCCTTGACAAAAATTTTATTTTTAGTCTTGGAACAAGGCATTGACTTTATGGTTATGTTGTCTGACATTATGCATTCCCCCGTTATGAAATTAGTTATTACATGTGATTATTCGACTAGTAAAATATCATTGTGCATTTTTATATGGTAATGTTTGATTTATTTTTTCTATATTTATGTTCAATTTTATGTTTAAAAGGCCATTGTTTTTATTAGACATATTGCCTAAAAATTTTATAGCTTATGCTAAATTATTTACCCTTACTGGGCATCTGATCTCACCCCTTTCTTATGTTTTGTTTTCCCAGGATTCCAAGAAGTGTATTATAATTAATATGCAGGGTTAAGAAAGTGGATTAATGGATTTCTCAAAGGATTATTTATTTTTTGTTTTAAGTTATAAAGTGTAATGTAATGTTCATGTATGTAATCTGTTTTCCAAGACTGCTAAACCGATTGGTCCTTTGAGACTTGATTCCTTGTAATCATGCCAATGTTTTAAAACAATGCAACAACTCTAGGATTCTGGGGTCGGGGAATTACATTCTTTTATATCATGAAGGTTTAGTAGAACTATTCAAATACCACTTAAAAATATGTATATTGAGCTATATGTGAAAATAGAAAATGGGGAAATTTTTGCATCCTAAGTATATAACTCCTCCCCCAATCTATATTTACGGACTAAACTTCCTAGTTGGACTTTTGATTATTCCCTTAGTGGAATTACGTAAAATTATAGTTATGGATTGGATTTCCCTATATAGAGCCAATATAAATTTTTGAGATAAGGATATCACCCACTTTATCATGAATCACCCTCTGATTCTATACAAGGGAAAGGAGGAGGATGAATCTACTTTTCTATAATCATCTCAAAAATGGATATTATTGACTTATAAGGAATCTTATCTATCTCAAATGATTTAGACTAAGGAAATGATCATCCTTTATCACATACCCATTGTAAAGTAATGTTTTGATGTGTTTCTCAAATAATTTCTTGATCTTCCTAAAATATTTGAAGTTGATTTCTTAATTGATCTTATACACCGATATTTTATACTATCTAATAATCTTAATAGAATAGCCACTATTGAACTTGAAGAGATAAAAAAGAAATTGTATGAGAATATGGATAAAGGATTTATATGCCCAAGTGCTTCACCATGGGGTGAACCGGTATTATTAATCATGAAGAAGGATGTTTTAATGTGCCTCTAAATTAATTGTTGTGAGATCAAAAATATCATGATAAAGAAAAAGTATCCTCTTTCATAGATTAATTACTTGTTCGATCAGCTATGTGGATCACATTACATATCTAAGTTGGATCTTAGGTCAGGATATTATCAAGTAAAGGTGGCGAAGGAGGATATCACCAAGAATGATTTTTATATAAATTATGGGAACTAAAAGTTCATAGTTATTTCGTTTGGACTCACTAATGTTATGTCTATCTTCGTGGACTTATTGAATATATTCTTGAGGGATTTCCTTGATAAATATTTAGTAGTATTTATAGATGATATTATTATCTACTCCAAAATCAAGTAGGAGCATGGGGAGTATGTGATTATTGTATTGAGGACCTTGAAAAAGTAAAATATATATTCAAAGTAAAGTAAATGAATTTTTTATGGAGAAAGTAACATTCTTGGGGCTTATTATCACCAAAAAATAGATATTTTTTATCTATCAAAAACAGATAAAATTTAAGGATGGCCCAATCTATTATCTATAATGGTACTATCATTTATTTGTGAGAAACTTCTCAGGACTATAAATCCCACTAATTAATATAACTTGTAATGGGGTTAATTTTATTTGGAATGATGAATATAGAGATATATTTAAATAGTTAAAGAAGAGGATAATCGCTAAACCTATTCTCACAATACCAACTAGTGGAGAAGGATTGTGATCTACAATGATACATCCAAAATGGGATTTGGTTGTGTACTATTATCTCAACTAGGCTAAATATCCTAAGAGGGGGGTGAGTCAGGGTATGAAAAATTAAAACAACTATACCTTTTAGATATTGATTCATTATTAAACAAAACATACTTCTCTCTCTTTCCCATAGCATAGAAAAAAAGGATATTAAAATATGTAAATGACACAACAATTTTACTTGGTTCACCCTCACTGGGATATATCCACGGAGTATATAGAATCAATGTGTTGGTTTAGAAAAAATAATAAATAATAATAATATTTCAAGGTTCATAGTGGACTAATTTTACCTCTTGGTTTACAACCATTCAAAATTTCAAAGCTCACTACACTCTCTTTTGAAGTGAATTCACTTTTCCTCCAATTGAATTTTTTAACAATCAACTTTGAGTTGATTTACACTCATGTGTCTCTTTATTCACTTTTTTTATAAATAATATGATAACCACTTTTACATGTTACTCCTCTTCAAGACCCTTCTATGAGACCCTTTTACATAACCCCTTTCATGAGATCTTGTTGCATAACCCTTAGATAAGATCCTAGAATGAGACACCTTGTGTGAGATCCTAGCATGATACCCCTTTCACAAGATCATGTCACCTAAACCTTGTGTGAGATCCTGTTGCCTAACCCTTGTGTGATATCCTATGACAATACCCCTTTATTTAGATCTTATTGGAATCATGTTGTTTGGGAGACACTATTCAGATCATGTGGATTGTGAGACCTTTTTCAGTTCATGTGGATCATGAGATCTTATTCAGTTAATGAAGATCATGAGATCTTTTTTAGTTTATATAGATCATGATATCTTATTTAGTTCATGTAGATCGTGATATCTTTTTCAATTCATGCAGATCATGAGATATCAATGGGTCTTCTTATCACACCCTAATCTTGGATGAAGTTTGGGTTGAGTTTCCGGTTTGATTTTTTAAATTTTGAAAGTCCTCGGGTTGTTCATGTGTTTTTTCCCAAGTTTATTAGAGGGATTTTGTTGAAGATTATAGATTTTGGTCTTGAAAGCAAGTGTTTCATGGTTAGCTTGTGGTTAGGGGAAACTGTGCACCCTTGCCTAAGAAACCATGCAGAGCAGTGGTGACTGTATGGTTGGTGCATGGTAATCCTTTGGGATAACAATTTAGTTTCTTCCTCTTAGATAGTGAGGGATGCAAGATTGAAAAAAAGTTTAGAAACTGTGCTTTTAAACTATGTGAGTTTCCCAGGTCATTAAAATTTGGAAATGACTCTTTTTCCCCTCTTTTGTTTTAACCCCACTTTGATATTTTCTTCCCCATTTGAACTAGGAAAACCATGGGGGTCTCCAAGATTCTCCTCCCCTACTAATTTTCCACCATTAAATCTTTTTTAAGGTTCCTATGTAAGTTTCTTTGGTTTTTGGGTTTATTTCTCCCCCCCCCCCTCTCCCTTCTCTTTTGAGTTCTTGGTTTCTATTGGTGGGGTTTCCTTGTTGGTAAAATCCTAAGGGTTAGGTTTGATGAGCAGTTTTTTTTTACTTGATGTGTGGATGTGTGGATTGTCTCTTGGGGTGTATTATTCCTCCTCCTGAAGTTTCATTATATTCACACATCGTTGAGGTATGTGTTTCCATCCATTTCTTTTCCATTACATTCTGTTGATTCCTGAGCATTCTTTTAATGCTTTAAAATGTTATAATCATGCTTTTTAAGTGTGAGAATAAATTTATTTGGTGTTTTCAAGATGGTAAATTATTGAAAAAAGGTTTTCAAATGGTTTCTTTAACTATGTTTGTATTTATATGTACACAAGGTGTTTGATAAAATGTTAGTTGATCCTTTAAAGTTAAATTGGGTGATTTAGGTGTTTTTTCCCTTGATTATGTTTTCGTAATGTGGTTGGGTTGTGAATTGGGTGTTGTATGTTGGAATCAGTGACTCTTTTTGTTTGATTTATATGTGTGTATTGTTGTTTTTGGCGGTAAAACAAGTGGTGTTTCATTAAAAATGGTTCTTTCAATCCAATATTATTTTCAAAGTAATTTGGAGTGCATATATGTTGAAATATGGATTTCAAAAATAAGTTGATTTTGTTTCATGTGTACCTCATTAGTGTACTCTATAAATGTGTGTTATGAATTTTTCAAGTATTGAGAAGCACATTTTAAAATGGGTTTCATGTGTGTGTGGATTTGAAAGAAACCATGCCTATGTAAATGGTTGGACTTCATGTGTTCTTTTCTTAATGTGTTCAAAAGGGGTTTTATAAATTGTGAAAGTTTTTTTAAAAGTGTTTACAAATGGACTTGTTATTTTTAGTAAATGAAATTTTTTCTTCAAATTTGTTTCATAAAGTTTGACCGATTTGGAACTTTGAGGTCTGTTTTGGCTACTAAATAGTATAGAATCTTATTTGTAACTTTTTTATGTTATTGCATGTTTTCACTTTGTCTTGGGAAAAGATTTGAATTTGAAATTATAAATGCCCATTTGGAATTGTGAACATAAAATTGGTGTTTTACATTGGCTTTGGAAATGATGTGGAATTATATTGGTAAATTTATTTGGATTGGAAAAGTTAAATGCTCATTTGGAACTTTGTATTGCCTTTTAAGTGTTGGTTTTTATGTGATGTGATGTGAGGACCTGATCAATAATTTATCTTGTCTTTGAAATGTTGGTTTTTATGTGACATGATGTGAAGGCCCAATTAGAACCTTTTTATATTTTATAAATTGGTCTTGGAACTCATGTGATGTATGGGCCTAGTGGGCATGTTGGAATGTTTTGGAAAATGGGTTAAAAATTTGGGTTCCCAGTTTGGTTTTTTGAAATTTGAAAGTCCCCGGGTTGTTCATGTGTTCTTTCCCTGGTTTCCTTGGGATATTTTGGTAAAGATTATGTATTTTTCTTTTGAAAAAAGTGGATCATGGTTGGATCACGGTTAGGGGAAACTGTGCACCCTCGCCCAAGAAACCATGTGGAAAATGTTCATTTTAGATAGCGGTGACTGTACGGTTGGAGCATGGTTTGGAAAATCCTAGGAGATAATTGTGTGGCATGTTCCTATTGGATATTGAGGGGAGCATAGTTTTAAAATATTTTGGAAAACTATATGGCCAAACTATGTGAGTTTCCCATGTAAGGAAAAGTTGGAAATGACTCTTTTTCCCCTCAGTTATTTTAACCCTGTTTCAAGATTTTCCTCCCCCATTTGACCTAGGTACACCATGGGGGTCTCCAATATTCTCCTACCCTACTCTGTTTCCACCATTAAAGATTATTTACGGTTCCTAGGTAAGTTTTTTTGGTTTTTGGTTGATTTACTCTTCTCCTCTCCCTTCTCTTTTGAGTTCTTAGTTTATATTGGTGGTGTTTCATTATTGGATGAACCCTAAGGGTTAGGTTTGATTAGTGGTTTGTTTTACTTGATGTTAGGATGTGTGTATTTTCTCTTAGGGTGTATTATTCCTCCTCCCAAAGATTCATCATTTTCACACATCATTGAGGTAGGCGTTTCCATCCATTTCCTTTCCATCACATTCCGTTGATGGATGATCTTTCCTTTAATGTTTTAAAAATGTTATAATCCTTCTTATAAAGTGTTAAAATAATTTTTTTGGTGATTTTATAATGGTAAATTGGTGAAAAATGGTTTTTAAAGGGGTTCTTTAAATATGTTTGTATTTATATGCACACAAGGTGTTTGATAAAATGTAAATTGATCCTTTAATGTGAAATTGGGTACCTTGGATGGTTTTTTCCCTTGATTAAGTTTTGGTAATGTGGTTGGGTTGTAAATTGGGTGTTGTATGTGGGAATCAATTACTCTTTTTGTTTGATGGTTATTTGTGGCTTGTGTGTTTTTTTAGTAAAACAAGTAGTGTTTCATTGAAAATGGTTCTTTCAAGCCAATATTATTTTCAATGTAATTTTATGTGCATATATGTTGAAATATGGATTTCAAATAGTGGTTGACTATGTTTTATGTGTACCTATTTGGTGTGCTATACAAATTTGTGTTATGAATTTTTCAACTAGTGTGAAGCACATTTTAAAATGGGTTTGGTGTGCTTGTGGATTTGAAAGAATCCATACCTATGGAAATGGTTGGATTTCATGTGTTCTTTTCTTATTGTGTTAAAAATGGAGTTTTATAAATTGTGAAAGTTTTTTGAAAAGTGTTTCCAAATGGACTTGGTGTTTTGAGTAAATTAAAATATGACTTTAAATGTATTTCTTAAATTTTGACCTATTTGGCAGTTTGAGGTGTGTTTTGGATACTAAATGGTATAGCTGCTTGTTTTTAACTTTTCATATTGTTTCATGTTTTCACTTTGTCTTGGGAAGATATTTGAATTTGAAATTCTAAAGGATCATTTGGCATTGTGCATGTAAAATTAGTTTCTAAATAGGATTTGGAAATGGTGTGGAATTGTATTTGTAAATGTATTTTCATTGAAAATGGTAAAGGCCCATTTGGGATCTTATGTTGTCTTTGAAGTGTTGGTTTTTATGTGATGTGATGTGAAGACAAAGTTGGCACATTGTGTTGTCTTTAAAAAAAATTATGTGACGTGATGCAAAGGCCCAATTAAAACCCTGTGATGTTTTAGAAAGTGGTTTTGTAACTCATGTAATGTACAGTCCCAGTGGGCATTTTGGCATGTTTTGAGAAATGGGTTAAATACTTGGGTAGCGTGAGTCCTGGTTCGAATTTATAAATGATTACGAAAGTGGTTTTTGAAACTCAAATTATGTGACGGCCCAGTTGGAACTTGTGTATGGCTTGTTGTGAGATGGTAACCTCTATGGAGGATTCCCCAAAGTGAGGGGCATCTCATATGAGGTTTCATTGTTTGGGGTAGGAAAGTATTGTGATAGTGGGTTCTGTTGATCCATGGATGATATGGTCTTCCCCTTTCACCATATACTATTATCATGGGATACATGGTAATTATCTATAGGGTAGAGTGACAGCTTCTTGCTAACCCTGATTAGATGGGTTGTATCCCCCTAGATTTGTTGAGAGGTCAAGTGGGACATGCCACTAAATTGGATAGTTTAGAGTGGCAAGTTGGTTATTATATATAGAGATACACCATATGTTGGAAGGTGAATCTAAACTGAGTACATTCATGGATTTCCTCTAGTGATGTTCAAGAAATTCTCATGATCTAATATCTATATGTTTTGTTTATTTCAACTGCATGTTGTATATTGGCTTTTCTAGTTTTTCCTACTTGTTTGATTTCCTTTACTTTCTGTATAACCCCTTTTGTGGTTACTTGGTAGGGATTGCACATGGGTTTTTATTTTGAACCGGGTTGTGAAAAGTGAGATTGTTTTTATAAAGTGAAGTCGTGTGTGTGTGTAGTTTTTAAAAGGGAATTTGTGGAAGGTTGTGTTTTGTTGTGTAAAATGATCAAAATCCTATTTTCTAAATATTTTTCAAACTAGTGTTTTGGGAATGTTTTAGGAAAGGAAATGCATAGACTCTATAGTGATTGTTTATTGATATATTCATGCTCACACTCTACTTGTTCTACTCTACATTGGTAGACCCAAGCTATTTTGTATGTTCAAGTTTCTGGTTCAATTTTCCATTGGAGTAAGTTAGTCTTGTAGTTGGTAGTGACCAAGAGGTCACATGGAGATCATGTTGCAAGGTTTGTTTTTTTTTTGTATTTAGTTTTTGTTTTGTTCAACTTTGGCATATAGATCAGTTTTGTATATTTATTGATGTTCGGTTCTTGGACTTGTGATGTGTTCAGTTTTGGTTATTTTGATCCTGTTTGTTTGGGATAAATCATTCCCATTGGTTTATTTTGATTTTTGATGCTAGTTGATAGCCTGTGGGGATCGGGAACACCCTTCGGGCCATGTCTCGGATTGGGTCAGGTGTCGGGTTGGATGATATCACGGATTGGTTCATAACACTACTTATACATTCAACCACCTGGTGCATACTTCACTTCATGAGACTCCTTCATGATATTCTTTTGAAACACCTTCTAAGGATTACACAAACTGTAAGATTCCAGTGAAATACTTTATTATTCTCATGAGAAAATCATACGTGATATCAATCATGTATACTCATTCACTTCATGTGAATCCCCTTCACTGTACTTTTCTTCAAATGAATATTTTAATAAAAACTTATTCACCTCTTATAGATGGTTCATTGGTTATTTATAGAAAAACTCCCACCGCCTTAATTCCAAAATTCATGGATAGTCATATGTTCTACTACATCATCAATCAGAATCACGTTTTTCATGTTATCACTTCATGTAATCACCTACCGCATGTCACAACTGCTTAACATGATCATCATCATTTTCTTTGAGTATGTTGCATGATCCCATCACGAGATCCAATGAAAATCATGAATTCAGTGATCTTATCTACTAGTGCTTCATGATATCCCATTGTGAGATACACTAACAATCATGTGCTTCAATGATCCCATTGTGAGATCCAAAGACAATCATGTGTCAAGGACCATTTTATTATAGTTCTTAATGTGACCCCATCATGAGATCCAAAGATAGTCATGTGGTGGTGTGATTTCAAACAACCGTAAGATACCTCCACCAATTCCATATTCCTTGTCTTCATGAACTTTGCATGATCTCTCCATGAGATCCTCTCACAATCATGTGGTTTCTTCAAGTGTTTCCCATGATCTTTCTCTGAGATCTTTTGAAAATCATGCAATTTATTCAAGTTCTTCACGTGATCTCTCTATGATATTTGACATTCGTGCTATGTGAGATCAGAAATTTACCCTCCATGAGATCATACATTCATGCTATATGAGATCAGACATTTGTGCTCTATGAAATCAGACATTCTCTACTCCATGAGATCAGGTATCTTGCACTCCATGAGACCATACATCTCACACTCCAAAATATCAAAAATATTGTTCTCCAAGAGATCATACATCTCATACTTCATAAGATTGTACATTCGTGATCACTATTCACACCTCCTATGACAACCATCCTTTATAAAAAATGTAAAAACTTGTCAATAAATACAATCACTCCAAAAAAAACCCCAGGAGGGTTTTTTCAACAATACCCCCCTTTGGTTTTGTTGGAAACAATTACAATATTCAAGAACCAACTTATTGGCATGTCATGCGCATGAGAAACCATTTACCTTATGCAACCCTAGATAGTGATCAAGTACTTACTTAAAATGTACTTTTGTCCCACATTATTCAATCTCATCATGATTATTCTTCATTGATAGAATAGTTTTAGAATTATTATATTTAAAACTTGTTAGGTTTTGTTACTCCTCCCTCTAACAGCTTCTCCCCAGTATTGATTATGACATTTTCACCCCATTTTTCAATAAACCCAATAATCAGTCCTTTGTTTTCTATAACTTAATAAAGAAAAAATATCATTGTATATGGGAAAACACACCATACCTTGGGGAGAAGGGGGATCCATATCTATATTGTTCATGTGTAGGGAGTTGAACGGACTCTAAATGCCAGTTGATCTCATTTAAATGTTTATCTGGGTAAGGCCTTCATCAGGATGTATGTAACCTATTGTTCAGTAGTCACATACTCCAACTTCATAAGATCATGCTCCAATTTTTCCTTGTTAAAGTGATATTTGATTTCAATGTGATTTTTCCTTGAGTGATGAATTGGATTTTTTCTAAGGTTTATAGAACTTGAGTTATCACAGTGGATTTTGATTGGAGATATCACTTCAAATATCATATCATCAAGATACTACTTCATCCATAGTAACTACATGAAATCTTGAGTAGCCTAAATATATTCATAATATATGGTGCTCAAAGAAATGAAATCTCGTTTCTTTAATAGATAAGAAATACATAGTATGTAAAGATAGAATGCACCACTTGATGTTAAATTTTGATCATTTGTTGAACCGACCCCATATATATCTGTAAATCCTAATGAATATTATTTAGATTTTCCATAAACAAGAAATAAATATTATTTAAATATAGAGTTTTTTTATCCACAACAATTTTACACAACAACTACCTACACATACATACTCTGATTCAGCTGTTGATAGTGCAACCGAGTGTTGCTTCTTACTTGACCATGAAACTAATGATTTTCCTAAAAAGTGATAGGTTCCTAAAGTACTTTTTCTATCTAATCTACATAATCTAAAATATTCATCTGAATATGATAATAAATTAAAATCAGAAGTTTTTGGATAAAGAAGAGATTGATTAATTGTTCCTTTAAAATATCTGAAAATCCTTTTTATAGTAGCAAGACGGGATTATTTTGGATTTGATTGAAATCTAGCATAAAGACATACTGAAAACATTATATCAGGTCTTCTAGTAGTAAGATATAGTAAACTTCCAATAGTACCTCAAAAAAAATTGTAGTCTAGGGGTTTTCCATCTTCATCTAAGTCAAGTTTAATATTAGTACACATGAGAGTTGAATATGTATTACTTTTCTCAAGACCAAACTTTTTTAATAAATCAGTAATGTATTTACTTTGATTTAATAAATTCACAAAATCTTTTTGATAAATTTGAAGTCCTAAAAAGAAATTTAATTCTCCCATTATACTCATTTCAAATTCTTTTTGCATAAGTTCTGAAAAATAATTGAAAAGTTTTTTATTTTTTGATCCAAAAATAACATCATCAACATGGATTTGAACTAATAATAAATTAGAAAAAATTGTTTTCTTAAAGAGTGTTGGGTCTGTCAAACCAATAGTAAAACCATTTTTTAAAAGAAATGAACTTATTCTTTCATACCAAGCTATAGGTTCCTATTTAAGGCCATAGAGATTTTTAATAAGTTTAAAAATTAAATCTAGTTTTTGAGAATTTTTAAAACCAAGAGGTTTCTCAACATAAATTTTCTTCATTAAATATCCATTTAAAAAGGCAGATTTTACATCATTATGATATAATTTAAAATTCATATAAGATGCATAGGTTAAAAGAATTCTAATTACTTCTAGTCTAGCTATGGGAGAAAAGGTTTCATTATAATATATACATTTATCTTGATTGTACCCTTTAGTTACTAGTATAGCTTTGTTTCTAGTTATAATATCTTGATCATCTTGTTTATTCCAAAAGAAATATTTAGTTCCAATAACTAGATAACTCGATGGTATTTCAACTAATTTTCATACTTTGTTTCTTTTAAACTTATTTAGCTCTTCTATCATTGCTAATGACCAACTTTCATCTTCTAAGGATTATTCAAAAGACTTTGGCTCTAGCTGAGATAGAAAAATAGAAAATTCCACTAGGTTTTCTACACTTCTCCTCATTTGTATTCCTATGTCTATATCTCCTATAACAGTATCTAAAGGGTTATTCTTCAGGATTCTAGTCTTTCTAGGCAGAGTACTTTTTGGTTCATAAGTATCATGTTATTCTGAACTGGACTAGATTTTATTTATATTTTCAAAATTGTTTTTCATGTTATCAAGTCTCATGTTGTTAGAAGAATCGTCTGCTTCATCTGTTTGATCTTTTCATTTTTTAAAGGATCAGTTTCATCGAACTTCACATGAACTGATTCTTTAACAATCCTTGAATTTTTATTAAATACTCTATAAGCTTTAGAAGTTGCATAATATCCTAAGAATATTTCTTCATCAGTTTTTGGATCAAACTTTCCAAGATTATCCTTGGTGTTCAAGATATATACCTTGAATCCAAAAACCTTAAAGTACTTTACCTTAGGATTTCTATTATTCCAAATTTCATAAAGAGTATTTTTGAAAATAGGTAGAATTAAAACTATATTTATAATATAACATGTTGTACTTATATCTTCTACCCAAAAGTATATTGAAATACTGTATTCATTCAGCATTGTTCTAGCCATTTCTTGAATAGTTCTATTTCTTCTTTCAGCAATTCCATTTTGTTGAGGTGTACTTATTATAGAGAAGGTGTGTTTAATACCCATATTTGAGAAAAAATAATTAAATTCTTGATTCTCAAACTCTCCACCATGATCAATTCTTAATTAAATTATCTTAAAACCTTTTTCATTTTCAACTCTTTTATAAAAACATTCAAAAATAGAAAAAGCTTCGTTTTGAGTTTTAGAAAATATACCCAAGTAAATCTATAATAATAATCAACTAAAACATATACATATAATTTACCATCCAAACTTTATATTCTATATGGTCCAAACAAATCCATATAAATAAGTTCTAGGGGTTTTGAAGTATCAATTTTGTTAACAGATTTGAAGGAGGATTTGTGTTGCTTGCCTATTTAGCAAGCATCACATAATCTATAACTATCATATTCGAGACTATATAAATATGAAACTAATTGTTTCTTAGATAAATTATGTAAAGAAAAAATATTACAATGACCAAGTCTTCTATTCCAAATCCATGACTCATTTACACTAGCAGTTAAACAGTTCAATTTCTGTTTACACAAATAATTTAAATCTAGTGTAGTCATTATTAATTCTGAGTGCTCTAAATTTAAGCAAATTATTTTTAAAAATAAAATAATAGTTATTAGAAAAATCAACATAGTATCCATCATCACAGAGTTGAGAGATACTTATCATATTGTGCTTCAATCCTTGTACATAGAGTACTTTATTAATTGAGATAGTATCTCAGTCTCCAAATGTTCTAAGTCTAATAATTTTTCCTTTGGCATTGTCACCGAAGGTGACTAGGCCTCCATCTATTTTGGTCAGAGTACAAAAATTTGATGAATTTCCACTCATATGTCTTGAACATCCACTTTCCATATACAATATATCTTTCCCTATTATTTGGTCTCTTAACTACAGGGTCTAATTAAATAAATATTTTTTTGGTACCCATATCTTTTTGGGTCCAGTAGCATTAGCTATCAAAGACATAGAAATCCAAACAGATCTATTTTGATCAACACTGTTATAATTAGAATTAGATAAATATTTTTAATAATGAACATATTTGACACTAGATAATTGAGGTTTTCTTAAATAACAGTCCTTAGTATAATTTTCATTAGTACCATAATAAAAACATTTAACAGTAGACATGTTTTTGCAGTTATAACTAGAAACAAAATAGTTTTTGTAAATTTTGGGTTTTTCACCCTTACTGCCTATACCAAATATTTTGTTTTTAATTACATTTTTACCAAGAATTTCATTTATAACATTTTATACTTTTGTAAATATAAGAGCAACACTTTTATAAGTTTCTACTTCATCCTGTAGTTTTTTAATCTTATTTTCATGATTAGTACAGTTTTTAGTAGATGAACTAAATTTCTCAATTAATTCTTGATGTTGTTTAAGTAAAGTATCTCTTTCTCTTAAAATAGCATTATGAATATTTTTTAAAATATTTGGGTTTATTTAATAAAGAGTCATATATTTCTTCTAACATAGTATAATAGGTAGTCATTTTATCATTTGAGTATCTAGAAATATAATCAAATGAATAGTAGGACTGTATCATATATTCTTCAGCCATAAATCACATATTGGTGTTTAGATTCGATTCTTCCTTCTATAAATTAGATATTGATTAGCTACTAGAGTCTTCAAAAAACACTCCAAGTGGCTTTCATAGCTCTTTTATCCTTTTTCTCATAATCATCATTCTTCTGATATTTCTTTTCTATCATTCTCCTTTCTCCTTTCAATTGAATACAATTAGGTCTTATATGACCCAATTTTTTGCACTCATAACATCTTACTTACATTGAGTCTTTCTCATCCATTTTGAAGGTTCTTATGAATCCTTTCTTTTTCCTATAAAATTTACTGAATTTTCTAGCTATTTTAGCCTACTCAACTTCTGGTTCAGATGAGCCTGAATTTTTTTCTTCTTGTTTCAGTATTCTGTTCTATTTTTGGGACCCAAATTTTAAAGCAGTTTTATCATTTTTTTGAAGTACTTTGTGGTATTCAACTACATCTTCAATTTTAGCCTAATATATCATTAGGGTTCTAATCAATTCTCTCATTATCAGATTCTTGACAGGTGATGATTAGTGGATTGTATTAGAAATTCCATTCTGCTTTGCTGGTAGAACTCTTAGAACTTCCAAAGCTTGATTAGGTTTATTGATAGGCTTACCTAAGGATGTAATATTATTAAAATAAATATTTATCCATTCATCTGTGTGATTCACTCTCCATCATACATTCTGAAAGTATCAAATTTTAATTTCATTGTACCATGTCTCATTTTTTTTAGCATTGTCAGTACTTTCATAGGCTACTGCAATTGTCTACCACATTTCATAGGTTTTTGGTCATTGTGATACATGGTTTAATTCATTTGTTCCAAGACCACAAATAATGTCATTAATTGATTCAGAATTCATATCATACTCAACCTATGTAGTAGTAGAACAAATTTTAGGTATTTTATAAAATGTGTAAGGAGTAACAATCATTGAGTATACTCTAAATACAATATTTTTTAAGTATATTATTATTCGTGATTGCCAGCATCCATAATTCTAACCATTGAAATATGGAGCATGAACCATTGACATTCCTTCCTTGAGATTCTCCATTGTTATCACTAATATATATCTTATGCCTTTTTCTTGCTATAGTTCTATTGAAAATCACAACCTTTGATACCAAATGTTAGGTCAGAATATCTATAGTGATAACACAAGTGGGGTTGAATTGTGTTCTTTTAATAATTTCACAATTCTGTCGATTCACATAAACAGTAGATAGAGCTGGTGACGTTTCTGTATGAGAATATATATGCAGTGAATAATAAACAGAGAACAAGGCACAAAAAATTATAGTGGTTTGGGGCACGAAGGTCCCCTGGTCCACTCCACCATTCACACTCTCTATGGGCTAGGTGAATTTCACTAGTAAGGTCCTCGTATCATAAGATCGATCCAAAAATGAGTGCAGGAAGTTGTCACCCTTACAAAAAAAAGGCATAAAAAACAGAGCTTTTTTGGTTCTTTCATAGGGAACCGATAAAACCATATATTAGTGCGAGAAGAAAACCCTCAATCATGACTGAATACAAGAAGTTGAAACACAAGATAGATAATATGTAGTTTGGTGACAAACAAATGTATCTTGTAGTTGCAGCAACACGTAACTGATAAAATATGAATCTTGTCTTTAGAAGAATAATAATCTTGAAATATATCTGAATAGATTAGGTTTCACAACAGATATTTTATTTTAATAACAACAACAAAAACATAGCATCGTGATTTCATATTTGAACATGTATATCTCTAAAATGTAGTTCATGAATCTGAGATGCTTGATCGATGAGCAGTGAATTAATTTTTTACAATAAATATTGAAGAATAAGAATTATATGTACAGTCAAGAAATATCTAGATCATCATATAAAAATATCTGACATAGAAAGGTATATATAACAATATATCTCATAGTAATATTTCAGATTTTCAAAAGACGCTTGATAAATCGAGTGAATTAAAATTCAAAGAATACAGCTCAGAGTAATCATAACTTCCATTAAGGATAGGAAAGAAAATCTCTACTGTAAAAGGATTTTTAAAATATTTAAAACGAGCTTAGAATCAATCGAAATTGAGTTTTAAATTGCCCTAACATTCAGCAAAGGCTATTGAAAAATGCTCTGATAAAGACGTAAATTCAAATTTCTGACGTTGAAAAGTAAAACATAAGGTTCCTTCACAAAATGAAAAAATAAAAAACGTAGTGTTAAACTTAATAACATAGGGTTGATGATCCATAAGTTTTCCCATGTCAGCATATATCTCTGAATGTAACATTGATTATCCATTCATCCACTTTTCCAAACATAAGTTTGATCATAAAAGTAAGATTGATGATCCATACATTTGTAATGTTCCATACTTACGTAGGGTTCTTTAACCATACTTTTCCTTTCTAGAAAATGTAAGGTTCTTATCCAAATATAATGTTCCTTAACTATATGTTTCATCAAACGTAATGTTGATTAACCATATGTGATGATATTTCAACATAAACGTAAGGTTTGTTTCACACATTACTTTCTTTGATGTATTGAATGAATAGTATTACTAGAAAACAACAAATGGTGAACAATGTTTCTAGAATACGATTAAGAGTGTTCCAAACACTTTAAAAAATATTTCTCACAAATAAATAGTTTAATATTATTTCGAAATAAGAATTAATAAAGAATATAAATTTCCTAAAATACACTCAAAATAAAATCATTAGTATAACAAACAAGGGTATTTGTGAGCATCAAAATCATTAATATTTATAGAGTATTTTTGAGACAATACATTCCCAACAATATTAATACAATTAATAAAATTAATATTAATAAAATTAGTAAAATTAATATTAATAAAATAATAAATAATTATAAAATAATAAAAACTTCAATATTCGAAAAAATATAATATTAATAATATTAATAATAATTAAATAAATAATAAAGTAATAAAATAATAAAAATTTAATTAAATAATAAAATAATAAAAAACAAAATATTCGCAACAATATAAAAAATGCACTATATAAAAATTTAAATATATAATATTACAAAAATATTATATTCAAATGTTTTATCACAAAAAAAAAGTAAATACATCACTAAGGGGGAGAGTCTTCTAGAGGAGCTGGAGGAGGTGGTGGATGGAACTCCATACCTAAATCATGAGTCAGACATTGCATGTACTCCATCGTCTTCTCATGATGATGTTACAGGCATCGATGCATCTCCTCTTACTGCTATTGTTTCTATCAACGGAGCTCTTCCTGCTCCCTATGCATACTCTCTATAAGCTCACACTAATCTCACAGCTACTCTGGATACTGTGTAGCAGATGATGATGACTCTCCATGAGCTCCTCACGAGCTGCATGCTGACATCGTAGCCATACCATAATAATTATTAGGTGTTAATTGAGGTTCGATACCAACAACTTTTCCTTTCTCAAATACATATTGGGTCACCTGCATCCATGTTGCCTCATCAAATCCTACTTCATTGGTCTGATCCTCAGTCTCAGCCTAACTCTCAGTCTATGTTTGAGACACCATGGCCTCATATGACTCCTTCAATTGTAATTTAAAATTCAAATAGTTAAAATATTATTTGAAGATAATTTTAAAAATAAAAAATAAATTATACTAACCATAATATGACGTTGTTGATCACCTCTAATCTCTCTAGTGACAAGATCATTGTATAGACTCTTATAAACTCTAAACTCTATAATATCAAGTTGTTTGACTGCCTATATGAATATAAAATAAATATTTTACATTTAAAGTTATATAAATTAATTAAAAATGTACTTTAACATATGTTCCATATGTGTACTGAATGTACGACTACCAGCTCGATGTGTCACCTCATATCTCTCTAGGTTCTGTCGACCTACTGATTATCTCCTCTGATAACGACCACCCATCTAGTGTGAACATAATCCATACCAAACCTATTATGAAATCTAATCAGTTCGGTGGGTGCAACAAGACTCATCAAACTCTATGACTCATGCTTTCATCATTGTTTCCCTCCTCAAATTGGAGAAAAACTGATAGAAACGATCGCACATACAACCCTCCCATGCCAACCAGATAGAGTCATGCATGCTCTCATTGATGGGATACCATAAACCCTATGAAAAAATTAATAATATAAAGTTATTAATTAAATAAGTTTCAAATTAAATATTATTTATTTACGTACCATCCAATAATTGAACATGCGGTGTTGAACATCAATGGGAATTCGATCCCATGTAACCCATGATCTAGAAAAATAATTTCACAATATATCACTCCCCTGTCTAGTAGCTATATGAGAAAATCTATGAAAAAAAACAAATAATAAAACAATTAGTATAAAAATAAATTAATAATAATTAATAAAAACTAAATAAAATACACAAGTAAACATGTGTTTGTATGCATGAATTGAAGTCAAGACGTGGACGTCTCTTGGGGATAGGGTCAGGAATCATCAATCTCACAAAACCATGACCCCTCTGAGTCATTGCTACACCCTAGAAGTATGAGGGTCAGATGATTCAACATCCTTCTCATCACTAGGCAGATAAACACCCTCCAACTCATGAAACAGATTTGAGTCCATCTAAAACATGAAATCCCTATTGTTAGCAAATAGTTGAAAACAACTTATATATATATATTATATATTATATTATATTATATATATATATATATTATATATATATTATATATATATTATATATATATTATATATATATTATATATATATATTATAAATGATTATAACTAGCATTTAGCTGTGTCAATCTTCATCTCCATCATCATCTTCATATATGACAGTTTCAATATCTTCATATTCCTCCTCAGTATCATTAATTTCCATAGGAGTTTCAGTTTTATAATCTCTTTTTATTTTAAATTTAATTGTTACATCAATAACATCATCATCACCATCGACCCTTAGTTGTGGGGTGTCATCGTCAATATCTGTGTCTCTTTGTGGAAAATATAGATTTGGAGTACTCTCTTGAAAAAATACAATTCCTTGCAATTTAGCGGAACCATATTCACTTTGAATAAACTTATTTTTCTAATATTTCACTTTTATTATTCTCCACCAATCACCCAACTATATTGAAGTAACACATCAATTTTTATAATAAATTTGATGTGCCTGATGAGCTAATAAAAATGATTCATTTATTGTAATAATTATTCTATATTTAATATCAATGATTCCGTAGATCAGATGAACATGAAATCCTCTCTCAATATCCAAACACTGACATTTAAAAATAATTATATAATTTTCTCCCAGAAAATATAGTTCAATAATTTCTTCCAATATGTCACAAAAGTAAAATTCAATTTCTCTATGATGATATCTACTTAAGAAAACTCCACTATTCATTGTTTGTTTATACCCCATATGCACATGTATGAAATCAAAAATCATTCAGCACATATGCATTATAAAATTTAACCATTTTGGATGGTGTGTTACTCTATACACATAATCAATTATCAATTTTATCAACATGTTGAGACACTCGAAAATTTATATAATAATTATAAATATAACAACTAATAAATTTATTTTATATGTTAAACCATAAATAATTTATGTTCAAGTTTTTGAAATCAATGGAAAAAATTATTTTCTCGACATTCTTCAAGAGCAGTTGGTGTAGTTTTTGGAAGTTGTTTCTTGACATGATTATCATATAACCTAAAAATAATAATATTAATTTACTATAACAAATATTATAGAATAAGTGATATCATTACTCATATTACAAATGTTTTTATTTCCTCACAGTTAATTTATCAAGGTGAGGTCATCTAATAATGACTATTGTCGACTTCCTTATTCCACATTTTCTAAAAAATAATAAATAATTAGTTTTTATGAATGGTTTTATTTAAGAAAAACACAACCCAAAAAAAATTGTTAATTATTCGTAAGTATTCATAATTATTAGTAATTATTCCTAAATATTGCAAATAATTTCTAATTAATGTTAATTATTTGTAATTATTTCAAATTATTTCTAATTATTGCTAATTACCACAATTTATTACTATTTATTTATATTTACTCCAAATTATTACTAATTATTACTATTTATTACTAATTATTCTCAATTATTACTATTTATTACTAATTATTACTAATTATTACTATTTATTACTATTTATTACTATTTATCCATAATTATTACAATTTATTACTAATTAAGACTATTTATTACTATTTATTACTATTTATTACTATTTATTAATATTTATTATTATTTATTAGTAATTATTACTATTTATTACTATTTATTATTATTTATTACTAATTATTAATATTTATTTCTATTTATTCCTATTTATTCCTATTTATTCCTATTTATTCCAATTTATTCCTATTTATTCCTATTTATTCTTATTTATTGCTATTTATTCTAATTTATTCCTATTTATTCCTATTTATTCCTATTTATTCCTATTTATTCCTATTTATTATTATCTATTCCTAATTAATCCTGATTATTCCTAATTATTCTTAATTATTCCTTATTATTCAGGAGTATTCCTAATTATTACTATTTATTCCTATTTATAACTATTTATTACTAATCATTACTAATTATTACTATTTATTACTATTTATTCATATTTATTCATATTTATTCATATTTATTCATATTTATTATTATGTATTACAATTTGTTACTATTTATTAATATTTATTACTATTTATTAATAATTATTACTATTTATTACTATTTATCAATAATTATTACTATTTATTACTATTTATTACTAATTGTTACTATTTGTTACTATTTATTTCTTTTTATTAATAATTATTAATAATTATTACTATTTATTACTATTTCTTACCATTTCTTACCATTTATTTCCATTCATTACCATTTATTACTATTTATTACTATTTATTACTATTTATTACTATTTATTACTATTTATTACAAATTATTACTATTTATTACTATTTATTACTATTTATTCATGTTTATTACTAATTATTACTATTTATTCCTATTTATTAATAATTATTACTAATTATTACTAATTATTACTAACTATTACTAATTATTACTAATTATTACTATTATAACTAATTATTACTAATTATTACTAATTATTACTAATTATTACTAATTATTCCTAGTTATTCATATTTATTACTATTTATTACTATTTATTATAATTTATTACTATTTATTACTATTTATAAATATTTATAAATATTTATGACTGATTATTCCTAATAATTACTAATTATTACTAATTATTACAAATTATTAAAAATTATTAATTATTACTAATTATTCCTATTTTTCCTATTTTTTGTTATTTATTCCTATTTATTATTATTTATTATAATTTATTCCTATTTATTCCTATTTATTAACAATTATTACTACTAATTATTACTCATTATTACTAATTAATTCTCATTATTACTATTTTTTCCTATTTTTTCCTAATAATTCATAATTATTGTTATTTATTATTATTTATTACTATTTATTACTATTTATAACTATTTATTACTATTTATTACTATTTATTAATATTTATTACTATTTATTACTATTTATTACTAATTATTACTAATTATTCCTAATTATTCCTAATTATTCCTAATTATTCCTAATTATTACTAATTATTACTAATTATTTCTATTTATTACTAATTATTACTATTTATTCCTATTTATTACTATATATTCCTATTTATTACTATTTATTCCTATTTATTATTGTTTATTTGTATTTATTCCTATTTATTACTAATTATTACTAATTATACTAATTATTACTAATTAATACTATTTATTTCTAATTATTACTAATTTCTTACTAATTATTCCTATTTATTCCTATTTATTACTAATTATTACTAATTTTTACTAATTGCTTCTAATTATTACTAATTATTACTATTTATTACTGTTTATTACTGTTTTTTACTATTTATTATTAATTATTCCTAATTATTACTAATTATTCCTAATTATCACTAATTATTTCTAATTATTACTATTTATTCCAAATTATTACTAATTATTACTATTTATTCATATTTATTCCTATTTATTCCTATTTATTCCTATTTATTAATAATTATTACTATTTATTAACAATTATTGCTAATTATTTCTATTTATTACTAATTATTCCTATTTATTACCAATTATTCATATTTATTACTAACTATTAGTAACTATTACTATTTATTACAATTTAGTCCTATTTATTACTAGTTATTCGTAATTGCCACTAATTATTACAAATTCTGCTATTTATTCATAATTACCGCTATTTATTATTAATTACTGCTAATTACTGCTAATTACTACTAATTATGACTAATTATTAGTATTTATTACTATTTATTACTAATTACTGCTAATTTTTCCTAATTACCACTAATTATTACAATTTATTAGTATTTATTACTAATGAAACAACATATTTGTAAAAATGAATAATGCAAAAAATAAAACAATCTAATTCTGATTTAATTTAATTGTCTCTAATTGTCAATAATTATAACTAATATAAAATTAAATGAATTAACTAAAAAAATAAAAGTAATAGATAAATACCTTAAAACAGAATCTTTTGTATGGTGCAAGGCCTGAAAATCGCTCTGATGTAAAATTTTGAACGTTGATTTTTTAAGAGAAATATGAGTGTAGGGAGGGAGAGAGGAGTTGAGAGGTGTGAAATGGAAAAACGGATGGGGGTATATATTGGTTAGATTATTTGCAAGGGGAAGCTCGTCACAAATACTAACCCCCTATTAATGAGGGGCGATGGTTAAAAATATTTTTGCGACGAGACACATCGCAAATACCTACCAACCGACATAGTATTTGCGACAGGAGATAAATCTCATCGTAAATATTAAACCCACCCTATTAATTAGGGGCGGCGGTTAAAAAGGTATTTATGATGGTTCACATCGCAAATACTCAAAACCACCAAAAGATATTTGCGATAGGACCCATCACAAATAATAAAACCCACTGAAGGGTATTTACGATGGGTGGTTCTACTCGCCGAAAATACCATTCCCGTATTTTTGGTGCGTAGTGCACGCCTAACCTTTTACAATGGGATACCTGCCCCCAACCCAAATAATTAGTTATTTGTGACGGGAACAGGGTCCTGTTGCAAATTGTCTCTCCCAACATACTTTTTGCGACGAGGCTCTTCCCCGACGCAAATAATCAGTCGCAATTACCCATTTTTTCTATAGTGTTAGTGGCAGTTACTTTTATTTTATTTATATTTCCCCCATATATTTTTTAAAATAAAAAACCACCGCTAAATAAACAAGTAGAAGCTGTTAAATTCTCAAAAAACAACACTTAATAAAACCACTGTGAAATAAAACAAATTGTTGCTAAATGACTAGAGATCGTCCAATATGTGGTGGTTTTAATAAACACCACTAAACCTAAAGGCGACGGTTTAAACTGTCGCTAAATAACTAATGACTGTGCAATACTTGATGGTTTTAATAAACACTATTAAACCTAAATGTGGTGGTTTAAACCGTCGTTAACTCACAAAACAACCAGAGCTACTTACCCTTTTTTATAGTGACTCAGCAATCACACACATGTGCGACATTGTAACCTGACTCTTGGAGGTGAGAGTTTCTATTGGGATCTCTTGGTAGTTGTGATGAGGCCTTATAGTGTTATCTTTGGTATGGGCTAGCTATCTACAGTTCATGCCTAGATTGACTATTTCAGGTAGAGGATGTTGTGTGTTCACAACAATGGGACTGTGTTTTCTCTTTTGGGTGAAAAGTAAACCTAGGTAACGCAGGATGGACTCATGCATAGGAGGGTGCGGTCAATTACTCATCAGTTGGCTATCACGACCCTTGGTGCAATGGATGTTATGAGTTATCATTTTCCTACAGTGGTGGTGGGGTACATGGATGTCTTTCCCAAGAATGTTCTAGGTACACCTATCTAATGAGAGATAAACTTCTACATTGATTAACACCTTGGGAAAACAATGATATTTGCACCAGCATATTAGATGGCTCTCACAGAGCTTCGTGAGCTAAGGGTGCAATTGGAGGACTTTCAGAGGAAGGGCTTTGTTAGACTCTATGTTTCACCATGGGCAGCCTCAGTTTTGTTCGCCAAGAAGGCATATGGGATCTTGAGGTTATGTGTGAACTACCAGCACTTGAACCAGGTGACCGTGAGGAACAAGTAACCAATATCATCGATCGATTACCTCTTTGATCAGTTGAGATGGGCACTATGGTTCTTGAAGGTTAACCGTAGGTTAGGCTATCACTAGTAGTGAGTACGGTATATGGATATACTAAAGATGACATTCAGATGTCTTCTATAGTCACTATGAGTACATGGTAATTCCCTTTGGAATGGTTAATTCCCCAACTGTGTTCATGAGACTCATGAAAAATATATTTCAACCTATCTTAGACTAGTTTGTGGTAGTCTTCATCAAAGATATCCTAGTGTACTTGGTGTCTGAGGAGGAGCACATGAGACACTTGAGGATGGATTTGGATGTACTCTAAGAGAACCATCTTTACGGTAAGTTCTTGAAGTTTCAATTCTATATCTAGAAGTTCCTCTTTCTGGGACATGCTATCTCAGCAAATGGTGTGGCAGTGGACCTGGTGAAGGTCGAGGCAGTGTTAGCTTGGGAGCCACCCAAGAGCATGGTGACGGTGTAGATCTTCCTTTTGTTGGAAATCTATTACCAAAGATTCATACCATATCTATTCAGGATATTAGCAACTGTGACAAATTTTGAAACCAAATTTTCTTTTGAAGCCACAAACTACCAACTTTGGGAAACTGAAAGCATCTTCCAACTTAGGAAAGCCTTCTAAGGACAATAAGGAAAGTGCATGTAAGTTTCTACAACTGCGTGCAAAAGCGGAATCCACACGAAAGAGTCTTACATGCCAAATATAATGATTTTATTTGTCCCTTCTATGAAGACCACTCAAATTACCAATACGGTCAAGCGCAAGATGCTGACATTGTGCGCAAGAAACCTAAAATGTGCACAACACTCTTGTATGCCAAATACGACGTCAAACCAACCCCTTGCATGATCGTTCGCCATGGATAAGGATGATTTTGCATGGAAGATTTATTTCAAGACTAGAATCTTACACACCCATCGTTGAATATTTCAACAATAAATATAAGGACAACCCCATTCTTCAGGGTGATCATCTGGAAGATGAATCGCCACTCTATTGCACGTAAGACAGACCTTCCACAACATCGCTAAAAAATGTAAGCCTAAAGGTAGAGATCCTGTGCAATAGGTTCCCTGTGAGTCTACCCTTTAGTGGTCACATAGTTGTGTAATCCTCTCCCAACTTATTTCAACCCAAGTCAAGTGCATGAAAAGTCTCTTCTTGTGCACACCCTTGACCTTGTGTGAAAACCTTTAATTTTTTGCACTCCCCTAACCTTTCATGAAAACCTCCAATCTTTCATGGACCCCTTCTTTGAAGCTCTGAGTCATCCCCCATGTCATAGCACTATGTTTGAGCACCCTTTGTGTGCAACCCCCATGCGTTATGTGCACCTATTGTGCACATCCCTCCAAGACTACACATAGAAATTTCTAGGCCCCTCACCTGATGTCCCATGTGACTCTCTAGGACCTACTTCAAAGAATGGGTACTCTAAACCTAGTTCTTCTAATCTTGGGGAATCTAACATGGACATCACGATTAACCACTCCCCCACACTATCAGACCCTATCTTTTCTAATTCCATGCCCCTCCCAAAGGTGAAAGAGTGGTGGTTATGTAGTCCCCATGGGTAAGGAGTGACACCCCTCATCTGAGCTGCTTGATATAAAACTTATTAGTACCATGTCCTAGTCATATGTCATTAAAGTTCCTGACAATGTCCTCATCACTTAATTTAAAACTATATTCTTACCCCCATGAAATTCTCACTGGATTCCCCATGTATGATCATCATGGGGTGTCACCTCCTCCTCCACCATCGGATAGGATACCCATAAATGGAAGATTAAATTCATAAGCCCTACACACTATGTTTCATAAGTGTAGGATGCTCCATGTATGACTCATAGGGAATGAGATCCTCCTCAAATGGAATGAGATCCTCCTCACATGAAATGACACCCTCCTCAGGCAACTTCAATGTGTAATCCTCACACATCTATCATTGTTGCATCTTTCATGACATTAGTGTTAGGTTTACCAGTTTCTCTTGTTTCTCATAATGATCATCACTCACATGGGATTAGAGGTTATTGGAGATCGTGAAATCCCCAAAACCTTCCAATGGACATAAATCTTAGAGTAATCTGCCGACATCTACTTTAACGGGCCACTCCAATGTGTAAGCTCCAACCATATCCATTTCCACGTTCATCCCCTAAGTGTATTCTCTAATCATGTCCCCTCACATGGGCCTCCTCCACATGTGTAAGCCCCAAAATTATAAACTATATGGGAATTGATTCCCAAATAATTAGGATATGTAGGAATCCTCCCTGAGGTCTAAACCCAATATCAACATCCATCATGATCTTCTCTGGGCTACAACATCCCAGTAAGATTATTCCACCCATCTGGGATACCACATATCCTCTAGGTCTATCGTGCAACCTTCATGTGTAAGACCCATACCAACTCTAACCAAGAACTATCCTATTGAGAAGGAAAACTTCTAGGTATAATCCCTATACCACTCTTCATTGGTGCACCACTTGTGATGCAGCATCCTTACCACATGAAGTTGAACTACATGGATCAGTTTTGTCACACAACCTTAAACTATGGCATCAAACAATGTGGGTTTTTATCCCTTTCTCCTAAATAGGGTACATAGGATTCCTCCCCCAAGGTTCAATCCTGACTAATGGTAAACCATGGTTCTTCCTCCTAGTGATGTACCTCTTCGATCCACCTTTGAGGGTGTTTCGATCAACCTTCACAGTGTGACATCTTCCCTTTATGGGACACACCTACTCGATCTACCTATACAGGGCACCCATCTTCTTTCACAGTATGAAATCTTTACATTACAGGACACACTTCCTAGGTACACCTATATAGGGAACCCATCCACCTTCACGTTGTGATATCTTCCCTTTATGATACACACCTCCATTGTTTTCTCCTATGGGTTTTTCTCATATAGCTTCACAATGTTTCATATTACCTTTATGGGACACACCTCCAATGTCCGCCTCCATGGTGAATTTTGATCCATCCATCGGTAAAATTCTTGGTTTGAAATCTTCCCTCCCAAGGATGCACCTCCTTGATCCCCCTCCATGAGGCATTCTGATCAATCAACTCCATCTTCATAAGATGTTAAACGTGTGGCCCTGAACACATACTTCATGCCAAACATGGGATGCCTAACATATAAGACTTAGAATATATATTCTCACAATGTCATCTACCTCATGAAAAAAATGGGATGCCTAAGGTGAAACCCTGGGAATTTATATTCCTTCAGTATCAGATACCTCATGATCAACACCAGATACCTTGGGTTCTGTACCTAAGATGCCTCCATGACATGCCCTCTTAGGAGGAAGAATACAGGTGACCAATGTTCCTTATGTCCATATATGTTAGCAATGCCCTACATGAATACTCTCTTGAACAAAGTTTTCTGCCCTATTAAGACCCCTTAAAATTTCTAAGAATAAGTGGTGTAATTAACTAGTGTCCACAAAGATATGGCACTGGGAATGAGTTCCATGAACATGATTTAAATCTATGAGGGTGACCCAGATTAAGTGACAAATTCTAAAGAGGAATCCATGGAAGTTGGAACCAACATCCCATTATCTTGTTTTGATCAAGGAGTATACATTTACATCAAAAGGGATGAAAGTATCCCACCTTTGGGAAGAAGGAATGCGGGGTAACAATTTCAAAACCAACACACATCAACGCACATATAGTGGGGTACCCTAGAGAAAGTGTCATAAATAGAAATGGTAAACCCAATGGGAAACTATTATCCCCAACATGGGGACTAGTAGAATTCAAGACATTAGAAAAATATAATGTAACCGGATCCAAATATCTGATTGCATGGACCACTAAGAAAATATT
Source organism: Viscum album (assembly GCA_963277665.1). NCBI lineage: Eukaryota > Viridiplantae > Streptophyta > Magnoliopsida > Santalales > Viscaceae > Viscum > Viscum album. Next base: position 592,761,497 of record OY728134.1, on the reverse strand, counting down.
GAGCCTGACATGGAACTCACTAGAAATCGGTGTAATTAAACGTTTGACATTCTGGTCTACAATATAGTAAACATAGATATCTCTCTCTAATGATGAAAGATTGGATTATTATGGGGCATTGGCCACTAATTTCCTTTTATCCATATTGATAGTTGAATCCTCCTTATTTTCCAGACCCAAGTTGTAGGAAACCAGCCTCCCAGTGCCCACAAACTTAGGGGAATGAGAAATGTCAATATGAAAATCTCATATGACTCCTCCTCTGCCGTGACTTCTACTGCGACCATAGATACTTAGTGCCCATTCCCCATCTCACCCTCTGAAATTTCCTAAAGAAGGGTGATAGACACCCTCGTATGCTTGTATGAGAAAAATGGGGTCATTATCATAAGGGATATACCTTCCAAGACATGGAGTCTTGGAAAACCTCTTTGGGCATCTTTCCTGAGAGCGATCCTATGACTCGCTACCCAATGTCGAGGAGGTGGGGGATGCCTAAGTCACCCTGGATACAACTACTTCTAGGTAGATGGCAAGAAGGACTCCCACCAGGCCCCATCAACACCAATAATGACTCATCTTGTAGGCTGAAGAATAGCTAGACTATACACCTTCTCTACCGACCCCAGTTTGGACCACTCGACATTAATGTCGGGTACAAGCTTGGGAGAATTCATGTTATAGGGAATCATTTTATATAGTTATAATGGCCCCTTCTACCACCAACACATTCCTACAGGTCCATACCATTGATGAACAGGGACCCATCCATGATCGATTGGGATTGTGACTTCAGATTCCCTATAGGAAATCAAGGTTGACTCTATCAATTCTCACCACCACTGACATCCATTACGAGCCAGCTTATAGTGATGAGTTTCAGTGCGGAGGTCCTCCCCACACCCTCACTAACCCAATCATAGGTTCTCCCCACTCTCATAATTAGCACAAAGGTCCTTCTCATGTCATTCATGGTTCAAAAAGAGTTCATACCCACTTTGAAATCCAGTACGGAGGTCCTCCCCATGTTTCCACCACTAGTCAACATGGAGGTCCTCCCCATGTTTCCACCAGCTTAACTGTAGGTCCTCTCCACTATAACCTCGATTAGTGGAAAGGTCCTTCTCATGCTTCAACTTACCAGTATAGAGTTCCTCCCCATACATATGCTTCTCATCATGGAGTTCCTCCCCATGCTATAAGAAACTAGAGGGGAGGTCCTACCCACTCCTTCAACAGCCAACACAGAGGTCCTCCCCATGTCACAACTGATTAGTGTGAAGGTCCTCCTCATTCTTCAGCTTTCTAGTACAGAGTTCCTACCCATTTCATTACTAACAATCATCATGTAGGTCCTCTACATGTTCCCACTAACAAAATCATAGGTCCTCCTTGATTCATTAATAGCCATAGTGTAAGTCCTCCCCACTCCTACAACAGTCAAAGAGGAGGTCCTCCCCACTACAATAACAACTGATACAGAGGCCCTATTCATATCTCAACTAATAAAAGAGTATTTACTCCCTATGATTACACCCACCATCATGGAGGTAATCCCTGTGGCAAAAAATTACCTTACCCTGAATAACCTTCCTAGGGAAGAAGGGTGAACCAACATTGCCAAAGGAAAAATTCTGAGAAGCGCCAAGTCATCATCAACCTCGTTCACCTCTCAAACTCTGAGGTAGAATGTGACTAAGTGATTAATATTTCACCCCAATCTTCAACATATAAGTCTTGGGATGGATCTCGGAAAGTTAATTTTTCCATCTCGGCAAGTGAGAATCACTAGATCCCCAAAATCCCTCTACAAGTATATATAGGTGGAGGAAGATTTGGCCCCCTTCTAGGGGATCATGGTTCAGCCATATCTATCATCCCTAGTTTCACTCTCTACCTATATCCAATATCATTGAGAGTTATTCTGGAATGGGATAGATGATGAGTATCCATTTTAGTCACCAATGAGCATCACTTCTCTCACACATGAGGCACTGGTGAGCACCTAGTCCTATAACAATGTAATGATACAGTTGGTTCTACCCTCAAGAGACAACACATCATGTAGAAACCAATCATGTCATGAATCGACTCCTATACCATCAATCCAACCATCGTACTGGTCCACATTAGTTTCGTCACCAATCTCTCAGCAAGCACTGATCGAAGCTTGGTCCAATCAAGAGTAGGGCCCCTCTTCTGAGAAAGAATGTTTATGGGAGACTCTAGTTGGTGATCAGTTGTCAGTGGTATTCTAGCTGTATGCAACTTCCAACTTAGATATCCTAGAGTCCCTCACCTAGGAACAAGTTTCATGCTTCTTCTAGACTATATGGGTCAAACTTTACCATCACTATGATCATATGTTGGTCTATACATGAAGTCAGGAGCACCTGGATTATATCAATCAACAGTGCCACATGTTTGAGCTGGTATCACTCCCAGTTCCTTGGAAACCCATGTCTTTGGGATACCATAAAACCCTCCAATATATATTTGTTAAGATAATCACAGTTCTATATAGAATTAGGGAAGAGTTTTCCCCATATATGCAGATTTGGGACTAGGGATAGTACACTATGCTCCACTTCATCCCTATCCTGTGATAGCCTGAATTACCCATTGATATTGAGGATTATCCTCTAGGTATCATTATGATAGACATGTTCATCCACAAGATATCCAAGAATGGGGTTTTAGATGCTGGTTCTAATAGGGAAAATCCATCCCCTGGGGTAGTGCGATGTCAAGCAGACCCTCATACAGGTGTCTGCACTTGCTTGCAAAGCCAGACACTTAGCCTCAGGGATCCCTCTATATAGTTTTCCACTAGTTGGAATGTCAACAAGGTAAATGTATATCTCAATACCTCTAATTAATATGACATTGAATAGAATATAGAGGTTGGTCCCACAATCACCACCTTTCTCCAGCAGTTCACATATCTGAATCGATGAGACCCTTGCTCAGTGACACCTAGATTATAACAATCCTCGACAGGCTCTTGTTCCTCCTCCATAGAGGATACAGGTTCAGCCATATGTCCTCCTTGGTTAGTTTCATGTAATCGATCTTAGTGATCCCACACATATTGACAGAACAGGGGTAGGAGTTTGTGGAAATCGTTCATCATATGAGTTGTTGAATCTGCCCAAGTAGCGAGATAATCTTCCTCAGCACCCAAATTGTGCTACTCCCTGAGTCATCGAGCCTTCTTATAGATTTGATGATCTTGTCAATGCACTAGTGGTTATGGATCCTCATAAAGAAAGGAACCCCCACCAAGATGGTATGATAGCTTCTCTCACCACTCTCCTTAAATCCCTGGAGACATGACAGGTGGAACTCCCACCTGATAGCAAGACATATTTAGTATGGTTAGATGATATAAGAGAACCCCTAGATTATGGAAACCCTAAAATTTTACCTTTAAATGGGATGGGTGACCCATTGTACCATTTTACCAACTTCATATCAAGGTTTGGAACCATTTTGGGAAACCCAGAGAAGTAGGACACCACCAAACTCCAATGTTTCATTTAGACATTAGAAGGGCCTGCATTCGTCAGGTACATCCTGTTACCCATTGGGTCCATCTCTATATGGAAAGACCTCTATCGGTAGTTTCTCTACTAATTCAACTCCACCACGTGCAAGAAAAGCATCGTGGACCTCTTTAGGTGAAATAAACTTCCTAATGAGCATGTCGCAGACTTCATCACATAGTGTAAGGGCCTCACGTATTCACTTGATATGTCACTGAACCAAGAGAAGTTGTTGACGATGCGTGCAGGGAGTTTCAAGACTAAACTAGTCCCAACCCTCACCACTCATAAATTCCCAGGTGGGTTCTGGGATTTCTTTGATAAGTCTCGGTGCCTAGAGGAATCCTTATAGTAAGCTAAGTAGGAACATCCATTACCTCTTCTAGATCCTACAAGAAGATCCACCAAGTCTGAGGCCACTGTCATTGTATAGCTAGAGGCCCCCAATCTACTAGAGTTTTTTCCAACAAAGCTTCACCAAGCGCAACCTCATTGAGTGCAATAGCTGCATCAAGAATAGTCTCACCCAATGCAGAATTGACAAGCACATCCTTACCAAGCATAGTCACATTAATGAGAGAATATGGATCCAGACCATCATCAAGCTCCATCCCCCATCATATTTAGGCTCTTAGAGTTCGCATCCTGGATATGAGTAACTGTATCTACTCCTTCAGAGATTCACATGTTCCCAATTATTTCTGAAGTGCATTGTAATAAGGGATTCTGATGCTTCCGAAGTGTAAGAATCTCCATGAGGTAAGGCATACTGATCCCCCCTGACCATTTACCTTACCATATAATCCTTTGACATACCATCAAAAAATTATATGTATTTAAGGATTGGATCCTACACCAAGTGGATAATGGGTTGGTCGAGTTGGGAAATGTCTCGTAATAGGTGGCACACATCCATGTCAAGGATGATAGTGATAGTGAGGGTTTAGGTGGATGGTAGCAGGTTTCCAACTATGGGACTTAGAAGTATAATGAATGGTTGGATCGCAGAGCATTTTCTCATTCCCATGGTATCATCCTTTCCCTCTTAGTCTATCCCAAACCCCTTGAAGTCATCGAAAATTCCTCGACCTCCACTTCTACATCCACCTCATAGCCTTCTAAATATGAGAAGAGTGGTAAATGATGGCATAATGGAAATCAAATTTCCCTATTGGTGCCGAATTCGTCCCGCACACTCAGTGACTTCATGCCTCTAGAGTTGGGAATCACACCCAAGGTCTGCCTAGAATTAGAATACCCCTTTGATGATGAACATGGGTATGCCTCCATGAATGTCGTTGAGTTGGTAGAGCCCTATATAGTCCCCAATGACAAGGAATATCAGGAAAGTCCCTCAAGTGCCTATAGTCTATGTCATTGAAGGAATGGTTGAAAGCATGAAAACTAATAGAATGATCAGGATAGTGCTTAAAACCAAGTTGTGCATGCTATCAAGACTCGAAAGCAGGTGTTGTGAAAAGCTCAGTAGGTATAGTCCTCCCAGCCCACTCTATCAAACATGCCACAACAATTGATCATGCAAACTAATCTAGAAGAATAATCAAATTCGCATCATGGACTCCACATCCAGTTAAATTCATACCTTATCCATCCAAAAATCATCTAGTATTGGTTTTGGGTGATTTATCTAATGAGAAGTATGTTATTTCCATCACCAGCCAGAATCCATTAGTTCAACCAACATTATTCGTCAAGCCTCCTACCAAAGAGAAACCCCCTATAGGAATAAATTTGCATTTGTCACGGACGTATGATATGCTAAATCTCCTCACCAACATACCTACAAATATATTGATCCTTAAGTCATTCTTACAACTAAAAGAGATGCATGATGCCCTCACAAAGTCCTTGAAACTCCCCCTCCATTTTAAAGTAGAGGTAGTTGCTGCAGTGACCTTCCATGTTGAATAATTCAAGCAAAAATAATTCCAAGACATCATTTCTTTCTCCATAGAAGATGATAGATCCCTTGTGTAGGGGCGCATTCACCCATTGTACCTAACTGTCTAGTACAATAACATTGAGATTAATTTTTTTTAGTCAAAAAAGGTTCCAAGATCAATATCATCTTACCCAGATGTTCCGTAAGCTAGGACTGACTGAATTATATTTGAGTCTCTCTAACCTAAAGATTCAGGGTTATGATGTGGCCAAGTAGAGCCCATGTGTCAGGATTCATTTGAAGACCCAATTTGGTGGCTTGATAGAAAACACTAAATTCATGGTTGTCTTATAGGATACCTCCTATAATGCATTGATGGGTAGGACCTAGCTCCATTTTCATGTATAATTCCCCTCCTCATATTACCAATCCCTCAAATGCTCCCTCAATGGCCTATTACGTATGATTCAACGTGACACATCTCCCTTTGAATCCTATGAATCCCATTATCTGGATGTTGGCTATTATAAGATCAAGGAAAAGCAAGATCAGACCAATGAGGTTGAACAAACCAACATTACAGTTATCCCATGGATATACTTAGATGATGCTTTCATTATCTCGATTCATCAGTTGGAAACCAAGATGAGATACTTATGAAGTTTCTTCATCATTTCTGGAAGGAAGGGGCATCATATCCCCAAGTAAAACGAGTGTCGGAATATTAGCTCATACTCCTACATAGTACAAGCCTGAATGATACCAGAAACCCCACCCCTATCAACTACCAAGATGTTCTCCATATAGATACCATTTTATATCATACCCACTTATTTCACTGAGTTGAGTTGAACCGATAGAAACTGACCCACCACTATTGATTTTAAATCAAGCTTGGACCCCGTATTCGAAGGCCTGATAGAATTGGCTTGACAGGCTTGGTCTATATGGTTTCAGTAGATTAGGAGTCTCTCAGTGAGGATTACACATCCTACCAAGAAGGTACCAATGTTCCTATAAAATCAGTCAGACCGGATGAACTGCCTCCTCCCACAGATTCCCCTACCTCAGATGGTGATGAATATTTGGAAGACGCTCCTCTTGTGATTAAATAGGGCATCTCTACTACTACCGAAGAGTTGGTTCAGGTGAACCTTGGTACTAAAGTAGATCTGAGTAAAATTATGATTAGTATATACATGCCTCTATAGGAACAACAACAGTATGTGGCCTTCCTAAAGAAACATCGTGATGTATTTTCTTAGAGTTATTATGAGATTCAAAGACTGGACCCTCAGGTCATTATCTACTGTCTTGGTCTCTCGGTGAGTCATCATGGGTTCAAGAATCCTCCCATGAAAATGAACCTTTATCATGGTGCCATGGTCAAGGATGAAGATGATAAGATTATCAAATCCAATTTCTTCAAGTAAGTTTAGTACCCCAAGTTGTTAGCCAACATTGTCCCTATTAGGACGAAGAATAGGAAAATCAGAGTTTGTATTGACTTTCGAAACCTCAATTTCCATTGTTAGAAGGATGATTTTCCCCTTCCTGTGATAGAGTTATTGATCAATGCCTCATCCTATTTCTAGTATCTCTCACTCATGTATGGTTAATCCATATATAATTAGATCTGAATGGCCCCTGAATATGAGAAGTCTACCACCTTTAGAGCACCAGAAGAAACCTCCTACTATAAGGTAATTCCTTACATTGTGAATAATGAAGGATCCACTTATCATCAGTCAATTCACTACATCCTCAAACCAATCCTTGGTATGCTAGTGTAATTCTATGTAGAAAACTTGGTGCTCAAATACTACCAGCGTTGGGATCATCTTAGAGATCTTGAGAAAGTGGTCGGTTTCCTCTGCTCCAGGAATTTGACGATGAACCCCTTGAAGTGTGACTTTGGGTTAAACTCTATGAAGTTTCTCAATTTCATTTTCAGATACATATGCATTGATACTAACCCATATAAGATCAATTTCATCATCCAGATGCCTCCTTAGAGCAACCTCTAGGGGATTTGAGGTCTCTAAGACCATTGGCCTGTATACATTGATTCATCACGAATCTGGAAAGTAATTATAATCCCTTTTCCAAGATCATGAAGAAAGGTACTATATACGAGTGGGATAATGAGTTCCAGGCTGACTTTGAGTAAATCAAGATGTATCTTCTCCATCCTTCATTTCTAATTCCACCCATCATTGAGAATCCTTTGGTCCTCTATGTGACTGCCTTAGAAGGATCCCTAAATTCCCTTCTTTCTCAAAAGAATAATGAAGGAAAAGAGAATATTTTATAATATCCTTATTGCATGCTACTCAAAATGAAGGATAGATACTCCTCTATTGATAATAGTTTCCTCGCGCTAGTTTTTGTAGTGCAGAAGTTGTAGCACTATCTACAACATCATGAGATAAAGTCGGTGTCCCATGTGTACCCGCTAAAGTATATCCTGAATCTCCCAATATTGATTGGTTGGTTAGCATGTTGGGAAGTGATCCTCTAGCAGTTCGACATCATATTCATTCTGTAAAAATATGTAAAAGGTCATTGGAAGACATTCTGGCTTCCCATCCGGCCCCTGAAGAGCAGTTTATGGATATCGAGAAGACTATGCCATGTTGAAAAATACATTTTGATGGTGCCTCCTAGTTCCCAATTGGTAGAAGTCTAAATGATCCCAAAATTAACAGAGTAGGCTTGGGAGATTCTTCATTACCCCTGTGCAGGCGGTTCTTCCCTACTCGTTCCTAATATCAGAAGGTTGCACCAACAATGAGGAAGATTATCAGGATCTCATTACTGGTCTCAAGATGGCTCTTAAGATTGAAGTTACCTACTTTCATATAAAGGGATGATATGAATTATTCATCAAACAAATCAATGGTGACTACATTATCAGAAATCCAGAACGCGTACCCTTGTTGGAGCATGCTCGCTAGTTGATAGCCCAGTTCCCTTCTCAGCCAGAAGTGACTCAAGTTCCTTGGTCACAGAATGATCAAGCCAATGCATTGACCAATCTATCTGCATCTCTCATAGATCCTGGTTAGGATGATTTGTTTATTCATGTATCACATTAGAGGGTCATTGATCCCATCATTCTAGATGCTGATGACAACCATCAAGTAAACTAGATGATTGTAGGTGCTTCTATATCAAGACCCTTAGGTCCTCCCATGGTAGAGGAAATATCAAATTGGATAACCAATTTTATTGAGTATCTAAATCATGGTAATATCCCCCCCAGAATGAGCCGAGTGTGAAATAGTCTGCTAGCACGCATCATAGTTCACCCTCTAGAGTGGGACCAACCTTGAGAAGACTCTCGACATATGTGTTTTTGAGGTAATTATCCTCTATATAATAAAAGGATATGAGATTATCTAGGTTATTTAGGAAGTTTATGTTTATTCATGTGGTGCTCATTAGGCAGTGTTGAAGCTCTACCACCAGATTCGCAGGTTGGGCTACTTCTGTCCCACCATAGTCCATGACTACATCGATTTTTCCAAGAGGTTCCACATGTTTCAGATCCATGACAACTTTGTGCATTAACCATTGGAGCCCCTCAATACCAAAAAGTATTCTTGTCACTTCACAGTATGGGGACTCAATGTCATGGGACCCTATCCACTAGAAACATCCCTCCAGTACATGCTCATTATGACCGCAATATATTTCTTTTCTAAGTGGTCAGAAGTGATTCCTCTTATGGAATTTATGGCCCAGTCGGTGGTTAAATTCATGAGCTCCCACATCATCCATCAATTCAGGTTTCCTCACACCATTCTCACCAACAAGGGAACCAACTTCTAAGTGGATGAGCTAAAATAGTTGTATGCCAAGTACAACATCTAATCAAACCATACTTTTCGCTATCATGTATAAAAAATGGACATATCAAGGTGTTCAAAAAAACCATATCCAAAATTTTGAAGAATATGGTGGTCCAAAACAAAAAGAGTTCACTAGACAAGATCCCCATCACTCTCTAGGCCTATCATATGATGACTCCAAATTCCACCCAAGTGACTTCATATTACCTAGTGTATAGAATAGAGGCATTATTTCCCATCAATATCCAGTTTCCATAGCTTCGGATAGCAATCTATGATTAGAAGATGCCAGAAATAATGGCTAAAATTCATCTATCTGAGCCGGAACCCCTCAAAGAGAATAGGTTCCAAGCCCTGCACAATCTAGAGAGGCACCAGAACAAGATAGAAAGAGTGTTCAACAAGAATGTTTTCCTTCTCTCATTCTTCTAGGGCGACATGGTATGGATCTTAGAATGCTAATAATACCTGGAAAGAGACACCAAAGTTGGATCCCAAGTGGGAATGAACATATATAATTCACAATGTATACCCCAATGGTGAATACTCTTTGATCACCATGGAAAGAGAGAGCATTACTCCACCCACCAATACCAAGTTTCTTAAATAGTACCTTATGTAAGGAAGATATAGTCTGAGTTGCATGACTTTAACCTGCATAGAGAAAGAGTCTTATCCGCATGAATTTAAACTGTGTAGCATTGGTGGTCCTATCTGTATAACCATGAAAGACCCAAACTAATGCCTTTACCGCATGATGGTAAACTACATGGACTGATCCTATCACATGACCTTAATTTGTGGCATTATTTTATTCACTGTATGATGAGAAACTACACGATAATTTTCTCTCCCAAGAGGACATCTCCCTCAAAATTAGTCATATACCATGCTATGTTTAAGAACTAAGCATGGATTTATTTCTGTCCACACAAGATACGTAACGATGTCAGTATTTTACATATTGGTCTAGTCACCCCTAAAAAATGCCCACTCCATGTGTAAGGGTAAGACTTGAATAGGGATATCTCCATATAATAACTATATGTGGCTTGATTCCCTCTAGTATGAAATATTTAATGATGCCCATAATTTTTTTCTTTGTGTCCAACCACAAGTTTTTCAAACCTTCGGCCCCTTAGACTCAGTTACAGTCCAATAATTAGGACCTTAAACTATATGTAGTCTTCATTCCAAACTCTATGACCTTAAACTAAGAGTCTATAGTCCATGCATCATGACTTTAAACTATGTAAAAGCTTCCTAAAGAACATGTGATGTGGCGATAGCCCTCCTTGGCCCTCATTCACATCAGTTTTTTCAATATTCCACGCTACATTCATTCAATAAATCCATGGTATGAACCTTATGACCTTAAACTAATAACTCCATGGTACAAACTCCATGAACTTAAACTAAGATCTTATGGCATGAGCTTTACAACCTTAAACTAATAACTATCCTATGTGTAATGACCCAGAATTATATCAATGAGATTTTCCTTATTATGTTTATTTCATATAGTTTAAATCATATAAAACCACTTTTAGAACACAATATAAACATTATAAATAAAGAATCAATGAAATAATAAGTGTTTCTATATATTATAGAACCTATACCGAAGGAATAGTAAGTTACCCTTTGGAATAGTAATGTTACCCTTATGTATAGTAATATGACCAATATAATAGAAACCTTACCCATTAAATTATAAATAAAATTTAGGCATCTTATAAATGAAATTATGATATAATTATATAATAGTGTAAGCAAATGAATATTTTAAAAATTATTAATTAAGTGCTGGTATTTTTTTTTATTCATAAAAATTTAATTATAATTTTATAATTAAAAAAATTATTTAAAAGAAAATTAATTTTCATAGAATTTATTCATGAATTAATAGGTTTTTGAATTGTGATTATAGGATAATTTTATGATACCTTATTTAATTTTTCATAGTGTTATAAAATCAACTATAATTTTAAAAATGGTATTTTTTGAGTAAATAATGATTTTAATTAAAAATAAAATTTCTCATATTTAGAAAATTAATTTCATAAAATGGAGTTCAATTTTTAATTCTATGCATCAAAAAATGATTAGGGTGATTTTTTTTGATTTTTCTAAAATACATGGATTTTTTGGTGAATAGTAAAATACGACAATTTATGGTATAAATATATTATATGATAAATACACTATTCCTTGAGTCATTGCGAATGTAAGAACTATTATCTCGAAATCACCTTAATTATTTTAATATATTTTATGATAATTCTCAAACTATTCATAGTTTTGATCCAAAATAATAAAAAATAAATAAAATATTCAAAAAACACCCCTCTCCTCCACTATAAATACCACCCCTCACCACAATTTCTCCTCACACCTCTAAGCCTTTAAGCTTATAATTTTTTTTCCCAATAATCTCCCCAAGAATCTTAACCACGTACAATATCTGTGGGTGTTAAAAAAATATCAAAACCAATCCCCTTAAGGAGGTTCTCAAGGAGAAGTGTTCAAGAGGTAAAATTCTCTTCCTTTTCCTTTTTCTTTTCAAGTTCTTTTCTTTTATTATTATTTCTTAATCTCCCCTCATCCAAATAGAATGGTGACTCCATTACCTTAAAAATATTTTAATTTTATTATGATAATGGAATAATTCATCATCAATCCCCTTCTCTTCACCTTTTATTCTAAAAATGGAAATGTTGTTTGTGAGGTGTTGTTTCATCAGCTTCAAGGATGAAAAGATTTCATTATCTTTCACTGTATTCAAGGATATTCATAAAAAAAATTAATAATTAAAACATATTTTAAAATTTATATTATACCCTATTTTATGTTTTTATGTAATATATTTACATAATACTAAATGATAAAACAAAATGATTTCGTTGTGATCTAAAACTGTTTAAATTAATCTAAACGAATATCATTAACATGTTATCAAATGATTCATCATCATAATATATAAAAATGATATATATAAACATTTAAACTTATGTATGTTCATTAATAACATATAATTCTAATTCTATAGAATTATACCCATTTTACTTGAACTTCATTACTCATAAACAAGTAAACTGATAAAGGAAACCAAGAAAACAAATGCTCCTGAACGATGAAATTAAACTATATAAATCATGAAAAAGGCCATAAACAAACATAATACAATTATAATAAACTAAATACATGTATAAAAGGTTATTAATTAGTTAATTATTAGATTTAATTTTATTATCCATGACATTAAATTCAACTTTAAAACATATTCAGACATAAGGTAAGGGTTTTTTTCCTGAACCTCCATTTTCATTCAGGTTATGATTTCTCCATCTATACACCAATTAAATTATTAATTATTTTTATATAATTATTATAAATTATATATATATTTTTCAAAATCATATATATATATATATCATATCATCATTCTTTGATAGGAGAATAAATATTTTATAATCCTTACCGATATGAAAGCCCGATTAAAGGGAACATCTAAATTTCTTACCCATTTTCAAGTACAATCTACAATTTGTTTTAGGAAACTATTATATTTATAAGATCACTATTTTTTTCATGAAAAACTTTCTTAGTTACTTTTTGGTTTTATACAAATATTTTTCCAAAAGAACTATTCTTTGGAAATTAAAAATAGTATTTTTATCAAGAATTCCTCGATGATTTTATAAGAGTATTTTCATCTATTTCAACAGCCTTATTAATTATTATGTTTAATTGGGATTAATATTTTATGATATCATATACCATATTTTATTTAATGGTTTATGATTATTTTGATTGTGGATATGATATCTTGATATCATTCACTATATTACTCTGAATGGTTAGTGGTTATGTTTATTTATTGGGGAAAGTTATTTACATTTCATTTGTTAGTTTCAATATGAATATATATGTTGATTATGTTTCACCCCTTTCATATGAGGAATTAAAAGGAATTATTTGGTGTTGGGTGGGGGCCACTATATCCCCTCGGTTCATCAGTAGGTCTCATGAGACAAACTAGTTTGGGTATGGGATAACATCTTACCTGATTATGTATGGTGTCTTGGCCGAAGTCTTAGTGGCATATTTATGATATCCAACATTATGCATTCCCTCATTATGAGATTAGTATTTGATATTCCATGTGATTATTTGACTAGTATAGTATCCATGGGAAAGTATCATTTTCATGTGATTTTTTATATGGTATTATTTAATCAGTTTTTATTCCTATCATATTACGCTCAAGTTTTTGTAGCAAGTGTTTTTAGTTATTCACCTAGCCTTATGGTTTATTTTTAGATTATGCTAAATTATCACCCTTATTGAGACTCATATCTCACCCATTTATTATGTTTATTTTCCCATGGATTCCAAGATGAATTTTATGAATGGCATGAAAAGATAATCTAGAAGAACAAGGGAATTTCCAATGGAGTTTCTATGATGTATTTCATTTCAAGTTATAATGTTGAACTTATGTATGTATCTTGTTTTTTTCAAAATAAAATAAAATATTCGGTACTTCGGGATGTGTCTTACTTATTTATATTCCAATTTAAAAAATTAATGCACTATATTTAGGCTACTAAGGTCGGGGTCCTTACAGTTATTATCCGAGGAAGTTTAGTAGAAACCTTGGAAACCAGATTTAGAGAACATAGATTAGTGAACATAACCCTAATATAGAATTTGAGGATAAGAATAGAAGAACATTCTATAATTTTGGTAAGTTATAGATTATGTGGATATTCATATAAATATATCCCTATCTATATATACAAGTAGACGTTATTCTGGAAGAGATGTACCTAGGGGTAACAACTCTGACAAGGTGTCTCAAGCATGACTCAGGGTAGCCTGGTACATGACAACAGGCCTTAATTCACACCTATTTTGACACTCATATGTGATATTCTTAGGATAATTCACATTTTTTACAAAACATTATGAAGGATTTAAAATTAAATATGTCCCCAAAGAAACCATGTTTATTATTATGAGAATAACTATGTATAGAATTTCAATTTATGTTAAGTGTTTTGATAGTTTGAGATTATACATTATGATTAATAACCTAATCTAGTGTATTAAATTATTTAGAAATGGTTCTTAGTGGAAGTAATATAAAATTTATCAATGCACGTATCCCATGTAAGGATTTCCCTACTATGCAAGATAATGATGTTGGCATTGGATTTGAGACTGGTGTTGAGAAACATATAACTATACTGAGATAGCAAACTCAGGTTATGAACAATAACCTTACTCATATGAAGCATCCTGAACCACAAAATAGAGGATAAATGTTACACTACTTTATTCAACAACATCCTCCATCAATAAATTGGAATACAAAACCATTTGTAGTGGAGTAGTGGATAAGTTCTTTAGAGAAGATATTTCTCACTTTGGGAAGTAACGAAAGGGAGAAATTTTTCATAGAAGTTTATCATCTATCAGGAGATACAGATCAATAGTGGTCACTAATTCAAAACACAAAGGAGGAGAAAGAAATAAAAACTATATAATGGAGGGATTTTAAGGAAATTTTCCTAGAAAAATATTTTCCTCATGAACATTGAGTGGATATAGAGAAGAAATTCTTAAGTCTAAGAAATAGAGGATGAAGACGTTGAGATGTATAAAGCCAACATCACAAGGTTTTCTAGGCATGTCATGGACTACATATGTAATCCAAGGAGAAACATTGATCAATTATTTTATGGTTTAAACCCATTCCTCTGAAAGGGAACTGGTCCCCCAAAATTTCTCATCATATGAAGATATAGTCTCATGTGCAGTCAAGATAGAAAAATAATTATCTAAGTCATATGAATTAAAAGTTAAGAAAAAGAAGAATAAGGAAACTAAACACTCTGAAAAATGTAATAAGGAAACAGGGAAGAAGGTAAGATTTGACTTTCCAACCTATAGTAATTGTGGGAAGAAACCCCCCCGTAGTTATCTGAAGTGAATTGGAGTCTGTTACAAGTGTGGAGAAAATGTACACCAAACTTGTGATTTCAAGGGAAATAAATAATCTTCCAATGTTCAATAATATAATTGTAAATATATGGGGGATTATGCACATGAATTTCCTAGACGTTAAAGAAAATTTTCCAAAATAATGACAAGGGAGAAAGGATAAGATTATATAATCACAATCGTTGAGGTTGAAGTTCCTAATGATCTGGTGGAAGGTACTTTAGTCATTTCCTCAAAATTAGCCAATACTTTATTTGATTCTGGATAATATCATTCTTTTATATCTTCCTAGTTTTGCAAGAAAATTTGACATTTCCAATTTGATTTAATAAATGATTTTTTAGTCAAAACTTATAAGGGAGGTATCATTGTAATAAATATGTGTCAATCATTCCCCTTTATGACACATAAATGTGATTTAGCTACTGACCTTATCATCATACATATGATTGACTTTGTTATAATTCTTGGTATAGATTTATTTTCAAATTAAGATGTGAAAATATATTTCAATAAGAAGGAAGTTTCAATTTTTGATAAAAATGTATAATCCCTTATATTTAGGGAAGAAACCTCAATAGCTAACTCTTATCTAGACCCACCCCAAGTAGCTCTACTGAATGCAATTCTTGGGGAGGAAGAGAAAAAAATATCTATGGGTGATGAAAGAAATATTCAAATTGAGGATGTAACTATTATGCAAGAATATGTTAATGTATTTCTAGAGGATTTACCTTGAAATCCTCTAGAGTGGGAAATTAAGTTTTCTATCGATTTAATTCCTGGGGGAAGTCCTATATTAAAGACTCCTTATAGAATGGACATAGTGGAATTAGTGGAGATAAAGAAATAACTAGAGGAATTGAGTTTTAAATGATTTATTCTCCCTAGTGTTTCTCCATGGGGAGACCCTATTCTCTTTTTCCAGAAGAAATATGGATCCATGAGGTTGCGTATTGACTATAGAGAAATAAATGCTATTACAATAAAGAACAAGTATCCCCTACCTCGCATTGGTGATTTATTTGATCAACTTCACAGATCTCAATACTTTTTGAAGATTGAACTTCAATCTGGATATCATCAATTGCATGTGAGGAAGAAATATACTCCAAATACAACATTTAAAACTAGGTATGGAAATTAAAAATTTACATTAATTCCATTTTGACTAACTAATGCACCCTACATTTTCATGGATCTAATGAATAGAGTTCTCAAGGAATATCTTGATGAATTTGTTGTGGTATTTATTGATGATATCCTGGTATACTCCAAAAGCTGTGAAGACCATGAGAATCAGTTGTGGATTGTTCTGAAGACTCATAGAAGAAATGAATTATATGGGAAATTTAGCAAGTGTGAATTTTGGATTCAATCAGTTTCTTTTCTTGTCCATACTATCTCAAATTATGGAATCTCAGTTGATCCTATGAAGACAAAAGTGGTTCAAGAATAGACTATAGCAAAACACGTAACTGAGGTACATAGTTTTATTGGTTTAGTAGGTTATTATCGGTATTTCATTCATAAGTTCACCCAATTAGATAATCTGTTAACCAAGATTACTCATAAAGGGGTTAAGTTTGTATGGAAAAAAGAATGTGAATAAGGTTTTGAAGAATTGAAGAGGAGATTAGTGAATCCTCCAATATTGACTCTACCATTGAGAAATGGTGGATTTGTACTTTATAGTTATACATAGAAGAAAGGACATGGTTGTGTCCTCATATAGAATGATAGAGTTATTACCTATGCAAAAATATGGTTAAAAAATCATGAACAAAACTATCTAACTCATGATCTTGAGTTATCATTTGTAATATTTTATTTGAAAAATATGGAGACACTATCTCATGGAAGAAGGCGTGAGATATATATAGATCACAAGAGCCTGAAATATATCTTCTCACAGAAAGAAATCAACATGAGGTAAAGGGTATGGCTCTAGCTACTCAAGGATTATGATTTTTCAATACACTACAAACTAGGGAAGGAAAATAAGTTAGCAGATGATTTGAGTAGGATGGATCATGGAGTTCTAAACAAAATGAGTATTTACAAAGACCCTATGTACATATATCAAGAAAAGACAGATATGGGAATTATCAAGGAATGTGAAACATCATTACTTTTTCAACAGGTTTCCCAACTATATTAATTGGAAATAATTAAAATGTCTCAGTGAGATAATGAGAATATTAAAAATAAAATTAAATTTATGAATGATGGGAAGATTCCAAACATCATGTGTGAGGATGAAATTCTGAAATTTGGGAAGAGTCTATTTGCTCCATCTATACCCAAGCTATAAAGGATGTTATTGGATGATTCCTATAGTTCAAATTTCTCTATACACCCTAGTTGCACTAAGATATATATAGATTTGAAGGAATATGTTTGGTTGGATAACATGAAGTGGGAAATTGCTGATTATGTATCAAGATGTTTATTATTTTAACAAGTGAATGTTTAAATACAACATCCTAAAGGATTCATGAAAACTTTTCCTATTCATATATGGAAATGGGATGACATCACTATAGATTTTTTCATTGGATTACCAAAAATTCCAAGAAAGAATTATGATATATGATTTATTGTTGATTGACTTACCAAATCTTCACATTTTGTTGCTATAAGGGAGTATTTTCCACTGAATCACCTTGCACAACTCTATATTAATGAAGTTGTAAGAATTTATGGAGCACCTCTCTCAATTATGTCTGATCATGATCCATGATTTACATAAAAATTCGAGAAAAGTCTTTAGAAAGTTTTTGATAATGAGCTTTATTTGAGTACTACTTGTGACCCTCAAACTGATGGGTAGTCTGAAAGGATGATCCAAACTTTAGACGACATGTTGAGATCATGCTCACATGACTTTAAAGGCATTTGGTATCAGTATTTACCTTGGGTAGAGTTTTCCTAGAACAATAATTTCCATTTTAGTATTCAAATGGAACCATATAAAGCATTATATGGAAAGAGATTTCATACACCAACATGTTGGGATGAAGTTGGTGAAATGAAGCATGTAAGCCCAGAGATTATCGAGGAAACAATAGTGAAGGTAAATACCATTCAAACCCATATCAAATCAGCTCAAAGAAGGTAAAAGATCTATGACGATAATCAAAGGAAGGGTCTAGAATTTCAAGTGGGGGATCATGTTTTCTTGAAATTATCTCCATGGAAAAATGTTATATGATTTGGGAAGAAAGGGAAATTGAGACCCAAGTACATAGGTCCTTTTAAAATTTTAGAGAGAATTGGAGCTATGCCTTATTTTTTGGTGATACCACCTATGCTTTATAAAGTACACAATGTGTTCTATATATCATTGTTAAGAAAGTACATTCCATATCCAACGCATTTCTTCATTTATGAACGAATAGATCTGTATCTTGATGTATCTTACCATCAAGATCCTATCTAGATTATGTACAATAAAGAATAGGTGTTGAGGAATAAAACAAATCTGATGGTAAAGTGAATTTTGAATAATCATAAAATTAAAGAGGTGGTGTAGGAGCCTGAGAAACTTATGATGAATAACTACCCAAATATTTTTATGATGTAACATTCTGGAAATTTTGAGGATGAAATTTATTTAAGAGGGGAGAATGTAATGAACCAAAATTATGTCAATGATATTTTCCTTATTATGGTTATTTCAAATAGTATAAATCAGATAAAACCACATTTAGAACACAATATAAACATTATAAATAAAGAATTAAGTAAATAAGAAGTGTTTCTAGAAATTAGAGAACCTATATCAAAATAATAGTAAGTTAACCCTTTGGAATAGTAATATTACCCTTATAAATTGTAATATGACCAATAGAATAGTAACCTCACTAGTGAAGATATAAATAAAATTTAGGAATCTTATAAATGAAATTATGATATTATTATATCATAGTGTAAGTAAATAAATATTTTAAAATTATTAATTAGGTGTTGGTATTTTTGTGATTCATAAATATTTAATTACAATATTATAATTAATAAAATGATTTAAAAGAAAATTAATTTTCATAAAATGTATTCATGAATTAATATTTTTTTTACTTATGATTATAGGATAATTTTATGAGACTTTAGTTAATTGTTTAGAGTGTTATAAAATCAGTTATAATTTTAAAAACAGTATTTTTCAAGTAAATAATTATTTTAATTAAAAATAAATTTTATCATATTTAGAAAATTATTTTCATAAAATGGAGTTCATTTTTTAATTCTACATGTCAAAAATTGTTAGGGTGAGTTTTCAGAATTTTTCTAAAATACTTAAATTTTGTGAATAGTAAAATATGGTAATTTACAGTATAAATACATTATAAGTTAAATACACTATTCCTTGAGTAATCACTAATGTAATAATCATTATCTAGAACTATACTTCATTATTTTAATATATTTGATTATAATTCTCAAACTATTCATAGTCTTGAGCCAAAATAATATACAAATGAATAAAATATTCAAAAAACACCCCTCTCCTCCACTATAAATATCACCCCTCACCACCACTTCTTATCACACCTCTAAGCCTTTAAGATTTTAAAATTTCTACCCAATACTCTCCCAAAGACTTTTCCCTAAATCCAGTATCTCTTGGTATTAACAAAATACCAAAACCAATCCCCTTAAAGAGGTTCCCAAGGAGGAGTTTTCAAGAGGTAAAATCCTCTTCCTTTTCCTTTTCCTTTTTCTTTTCAAGTTATTTTATTTTATTTTTATTTTAAAATACCACACCCCTCATGCAAATAGAATTATTAATCAGGTACCTTATATATTCTAATGTAATAATCCATCATCAATCCCCTTCTCCTGCCCCTTTTATTCTAAAAATGGAAATGTTGTCTGTGAGGTGTTTTTTTCATCACCTTCAAGGATAAAAAGTTTTCATTTTCTTTCACCGTCTTCAAGGCTGTTCATGAAACCATTTTAATGGTTGAATTAGATTTTAAAATTTATATTATAACCTTTTTATGTTTTAGATTTAACATATTTCCATAAAACTAAATGATAAAAAAATGAGTTTGTTTTGATCTAAAACTGCTTAAATTAATCTAAATGAATATCATTAACATGTAATCTAATTATTCATCCTCATACTGTATAACCAAATGATATATATAAACATTTAAACTTATGTATGTTCATTAATAAAATATAATTACAATTCTATATAATTATACCCATTTTTCATGAACTTCATTAATCATAAACAAGTGAACCAATCAAGGAAACCAAGAAAACGAATGCTCCCGAATGATGAAATCAAACTATGTAACTCATCAAAAAGACCATAAAACATGAAAAAATTATAATAAATCGAATAAATGTATAAAATTTTCTTAATTAATTAATAAATATATTTAATTTCATTATCCACTACATTAGAGTTAAATGTAGAACACATTCGGATATAAGGTACGAGTTTATTTGTTAAACCTCCATTTTCATCCAGGTTATGCTTTCTCCCTCTATACACCAATGTAATTATTCATTATTTTTATATAATTATTCTAAATTATATATATATATATATACATATATGTTACAAAATTATAAATCTTTATCAGTTCATTATTCTTTTATGGGAGCATAAATATTTTATTGGGTTCCCTTCTTAATCATTATCGATACGCAAGCTTGATTAAATGGAACATATTGATTTCTTACCCATTTCCAAGTACCATCTATAATTTGTTTTAAGAAAACATTATTTTTCTAAAATAAATAATTTTTTCATAAAAAACAATCTTAGTTCATTTTTTATTTTATATAAATATTTTTCGAAAATAACTCTTTTTAGCAAAGTAAAAACAGTATTACTCTCAAGAATTAATTGATGATTTTATACGAGTATTTTCATTTATTTCAACACCCTTATTGATTATTATGTTTAATTGGGATAAATATTCTATGATATCATATAAAATATTTTATTTAATGGTTTAGTATTACTTTTACTATGGATGTGATATCTTGATACCATTAACCATATTACTATGAATGGTTAGTGATTATGTTTACTGATTAAAGAAAGGTATTTACATTTTATATGTTAGTTTAATATTAATGTATATGACGATTATTTTTTACCCCTTTAATAGGATGAAATCATTGGACTTATTAAGTGTCAGGTGGGGACCTCTATATCCCCTTGGTGCATTGGTAGGTATCATGAGACAAACTAGTTTATGTATTGGATAACTTCTGACCTGATTATGTATGGTGTCTTTTCCAAAGCCTTGATGATATATTTATGATGTCTTGCATTATGATTTCTCTCATCATGAGATTAGTACTTGATATTCCATGTGATTATTCAACTATTAGAATATTTATGTGTAAGTATCATTTTCATGTGATTATTTATATAGTATTATTTAATCAAATTTTATTTCTACCATATTACGATCAAGTTTTTGTAATAAGTGTTTTTAGTAATTCAACTTGCCTTATGGTTTATTTTTAGCTTTTTTTGAATTCTCACCCTTACTAATAATCATAGATCACCCCTTTATTATATTTATTTTCCCTAGGATTCCAAGATGAATTATATGAATTACATGAAAAGATAATCTAAAATAATAAGGGTGTTTACAATGAAGTTTATATGATGTATTTTATTTCAAGTTGTAATGTTTAACTTATGTATGTATCTTGTTTTTTTCCAAAACTACTAAACCATTCGGTCCTTTAGGATGAATCTTCTTTGTTTATATGCCTATGTAATAAACTAAAGCACCAAATTTAGGCTACTAGGGTCGAGGTCCTTACACTATGGTCAATGCAACATGACTTTACACTTTCTACAAGGGTCTGAGCTCCATGACCGTAAACTAGGAATCATAGTCCAAGAATCATGACCTTAAACTATCTATGTGTATCCTTAGGAATA
Organism: Viscum album; assembly: GCA_963277665.1. Lineage (NCBI taxonomy): Eukaryota > Viridiplantae > Streptophyta > Magnoliopsida > Santalales > Viscaceae > Viscum > Viscum album. Next base: position 592,739,261 of record OY728134.1, on the reverse strand, counting down.
TGTGGTGTGGAACCAGGTCTCCAAATTCATCATTCACATTAGTTTTGTTACTCTGTTGTACCATATATACCCATTTTTTTGGATCCACCTCTCCTAGTTCTGAACTCCACAACCTTAAAATAAGAGCCTATGGTCCAAGCATCAATACATTAAATTGTATTCAAGAATCTCCTCGGAATTTTTTCATGTGGTGTTAGACCACCTTGGACCTCATTCATATCAAGTTTTTTATAACACCTCACTACACATACCCATCAGAGACATTCCCCTCCATGGTCTAAACTCTATGACCTTCATCTAGGAGTCAACATCCTCAATTCACTACATTAAACTACAATCCCATTCTAAAAAAGTTCAGGATGTCTCGTGATAATCATGGGATGCCTCGATTCCATTTCTAAAGAGGATTTCCCCCACAAGTGTTGGTATCTCACCACATTGTATTTTTAAAACTTTGTTTGGCTTGATTCACATCCTTATGGTATACATAGTGACACCCAGACACTTTTTTTTGGGCCTAGTTGCATATTCATTAACCTTTCATACCCTTAACCTTAGTCGTGGTCTAATCCATATGAAATTTAACTATGTGTAACTAGCTTAAAGATCACTTCATGTGGTGTAGAGTCTCCTCAACTTATTCGTGTCAGGTTTTAACTCTTTCTCCATACAAACATCCTTGAATTCCCCTTCTTTCCACGGTCCAAGAAACATGTCCTTAAACTATTTACTTAAAGTCCAAGCATCATGAATTTAAAATATATGTGAGTATCATAAGGAATGTGCAATGTGTTGCGGGCCTCTTTGGTCCTCATTCACATCAACTTTATCATGACACTGCACTACACATATCTACTTTAGACACTCCTCTTTGGTCTGAACTCCACAACCTTAAACTGAGATAATTTAGTCCAAGCATCGCAACTCTAAATTGCATGTGGGTCCTCTCTAGAATATATAGTTTGGAATTGGGCCTCAAAGTCTCTTCTTCATGTTGGGGTTTTCATTATATTTTGGTACACATATCTACATAGGATGAGCCCATCTTTGGTCTGAACTCTATGACCTTAAAATAAGAATGTCATTCTGAACATCACAAATTTAAACTATGTGCAAGACTTAATAAGAGATTGTGGTATGGAATTGGGCCTCCAATTACCTCATTCAAATAAGGTTTGTCACTCACCCATGCCACCTTAATCATTTTTTAGAATCCTCTTCATCCATGGTCTAAGATTTAAGACCCTAAACTAATAGTCATCATATAGTCTAGGCAACACAACTATAAACTATTTAAAAAGTTCCAAGCATTAGGACCTTAAACTATTTGTATCCCTTATAGTCTAATTTTTAGGAATTTAAACTACATAGCCTAATTTTCTCAGCACATGATTTTAAACTATAATTTTACCCCATATAAAATTTGGATGCCTCTTAATAAGAGATGATCCCTACCCCATGCCCTGAATATGGGATTCTCCCAGAACTATGTGTGTCTTGATTATCATCCTTATGGGATATTTAGTAATTATTATAAATTTTTTATTTAGGCACAACCAAAAATTAATTAATCCTTTGGCCCCTTGGTCTCGGTTATGGTTCACACAGTACAAACTTAAACTATTCACAAAACCTGAGTTTGAATCCCACTTTCTGATACACCCCATTCCACACTTAAATTATCTCTTGGTTGGGATTTACATCATCTTTAAAATCCATATAGAGCCCCTAACTATGATGGTCTCATTCCATTTTGGATTACCTTCCGTCTTGGGCCAATGGCCTAATAGATCTCTGTTAGCAAACAGTGGTTCCTGTGTTTCGAACATGTTTAACAGTTGATCCCTACTCACAAGTCACCCCTTTATCCAGGTCTTGAAAGTCTTGATTTACCTCCTTTCCACTCCCCAATATATTATCATAATTTCAATACCCTTGGTTTCACTCTTAATGTGCACTTCCAGATGTCTAGAAACCACCTTATTGTTCCTTGTTTCCCACGTCGAGCATGAATCACATGGGATTATGAGTTTTGGTAGGGTGTGTTCTGATGTGTTCGAGCTACACAAAGGAGGCCTTGGTCCAGACTCCATTGCCTTAGACCAGGGGTTCAAGTCCAAGAATCAGGACTTTAAAATGTATGTGTGTTGTCTTCCCATGGATATGTTGTGTGTAATTTGGGCCTCCATGGCCCTCATCCACATCAGTTTTTATGCTCTGTCATAGTACAAATGTTTGTTTAGGATATTAAACAACCATGTTCCAAACTCTATGGACATAATGTAAGAGTAGGGTGGGTTTCCTTAGAGATGTTTTATGCAGTTTCAGGTATCCCTTCAGGCCCCTCTTTCATGTCAGGTAACTATCTTTGGTATCACACAATTTACTTCGAGACACAACACCTTGGTCCAAACTCTATGACCTTAAACTAGAAGCAGAGTTTTGGTCCACAAAACATAAACCTAAAATATTTTCAATAGGTATAGGCCATGCAACCTTAAACTGTGTGCAGCAACCCAGTCACATGACATTAAACTATACCATGCATCGTCCTCACCGTATGGTGATAAACTGTGTGTCTATCATCCTCATTGTACGACATAAAACTGCAAGGCATCCCATTCCCTCATCTGAGAGGTTCTCTCCTCTACTGCTAGTAATCTGCCATATTGATCACATTTTTATTTGTCTCTCGAAATCTGAGATGACACTCAACTGAATCATGGGTTTAAAATTTTATTGGACCAATTTTTTTTACCCATGTGATATAATCCATGGTGGAATAATTTTAAGAGTTTTGGAATCCATTAAAACATTCCATCACTCAATTCCCACACTTCACATGCCCCTTATTTGGATACCCATCCTCTTCTATGTCTGAAGAAACCCCCTAATGGCCTGGTCCCATAAAATTTTAGCTCACCTACCATCTTAGGCCAAAATCCCAGAAAAAATTGGATGAAATTTTGAGACAGGTTTCGGGTTTCAAACATGGTCAGCAGTTGAACCTCGTTTTTTATCCCCATTCGAGGATAACAGTATAGATACTATGTTTAGAACACAAAAAATAGTTATCTTGTGTCTCTATTTCACCCTCCTTACATTCTAGGTTTTAGTCATTGTGATTCACACTCCTCATTCCCCATTGTTTGGGTTGAATTCAACACCCTTGGCATTGTTCCATTCGTGCACTAGAGCATGTTGGAAAAGAAATTAGATGTTTCGAGAGCCTCTTTCTTCAGACACTTCCTCTCACATCCCGAACACTCTCAGTGGTCAGTCAACAATAACATACCTTGATTATTCAATGGTTATCTAAAACTTTCATACAAATGTTCAATTATGTGGTCGTCCCTTATTTCTCAAACCGATTATGAATCATGTGATCTTGAGGATTGGTCATTGGTTATATCACAAGTATGATCTATGATTGATAATTAATGTAGTAAAAAGAAATGTGTCCATATATGCAAAAAGTGTCAAAAAATAAAATTGTGGAATTAGCGAGGGTCATCCACATATTGTATCCTCTCATGAGTCTTGGAGAAAATTTCCCCTATGGATCTACTCCGGTGATCGAGTACTACAGCTCCTCCAACCTCTATAATATGGCCTCCATGATCTACTACCTCCTCTCAAGATCTGTTTCCTCTTTATTGGTTTCTAGAAAAAGGTTATAATACCTAATCTATGCTTGGTCCCGCTCGGACTAGAAACCAGTCACTTGAAGTTTCACCTACCTCATCTGCCTCTCATCCTCCTCCAAAATTATCCCTCAATTGGATGATGACTTCTGATTGAGTTTTTATGGAATAAGTACACTTTCTTTTTTTCTCCTACAGTTTTTGGATCCCCTAGTTGGCTCCTTGGAGATTTTAGATATTGTCAAACTTATTTTAATTCCAGGAAACATCCATATGTTGGATTATTTTACACACCTACTCTGAAAGAAATTTTTGAACTAGCGTGTAAAGACCATGAGAATCCACCCCTCAGAGACACAAATTGTGTAGCCAATGGAGAAGAGACCCCATTAATCCAACCAGATGTGGTTCCAGATTCTAGTTGATAAACCATTTTATTTACTTCCATGCCCTATTCTAGATTATGTTGTTCCTTTTTTCCACATTAGGATTGGATTCTTCTAATTATTTAGGTGGATCAAGCTCATACTAACGAAAAGATTCAAGAAGGTTGGTCGTAGAATCTTCCTTGGAAGTATTGTCCCCACCAGCCTCAAGTTTCACACCTCCAATGGCGTTACTCACTGTCATGGCTGACTATTCATCTGGAACCAAGGCTGGATCAGCTCAGATAACTAGATCCTCATGAACCAGAGCTGCTATAAGAGAAGGTCACCTGGATTTCCCAGACTCATCCACTCACAGGGTGCACAATCTTTCAATCCCTACTTAGAATGAAAGAACCTTAGTCAATATGATCAGAAAATGACATATATGGATCTATGAAAATAAAAGAAATAGACAGGAGATGGGCATCAATAGATTAATTTGTTAGGTCATAATAGGGACTTTTATCATAGGATACCCTTCAGAACTGGGTATTTAAATGACCTTTACTGGTTCCCCTTATGTTAGTAGAGTAGGGGCATCATGGAAGAGACAAACACATTAATGCAAAAGCTCTATGAAAATATGACTATCACTGAATTATTTGATGTTTACTCTTTCCATGAGGAGGATGAATTTTGATGATGAGCAATCTTGGGTGCACCGCCTCCCCATAACGAGGCACACCCATGGGGATTCTAGGATTTGATACCCCATAGATGACAAGAAGAACCTGAGGTTTTGAAGTTTTCACCCTAACCTCATAGACCCTAACCAACTCATCACCTTCTTCAGCCTCAATAACATACCCTAAAACACTCTCCTCTGCACCCATTGGTGTACCCTCACCCCCTTCAGAAGGGGCCCCTTGACCATTATCAAGATTAACCTACACAGGAAAATTTTTATTTAGAGAATCTGAATAGTGAAAGAGGAAGGATCAAAGAATAATGAGAGTGAGTTAAATTTTACCTCAAGGTACTTAGCCATGTATTACTATTTAGAGGCCAAGATCTCACCACTTTCTTAGGGACTCCCTTAATGATTATTCATCCCCCATAATTACTCAAATTCTAACTACTATGCTTCCAAATCATTTGATGCCTCCTCACTTGAATCATTGAATGGTGGTGTCTTTGCAGGCCCCAACTCACCACCGAACATCACCTGTAGCAGGGTGGGAGGTTGGATGGATCCCCCCATTGGCATGTGAATTCATCCATGGCAGCCAGGTATGTGTACATCTCATGAAATTACACCCTGAAAATAATCTATACTAGTCCAAACTCTAGCAGCATGATCCCATTTCAGGTCAAATTCTACCACAGGCCCTCCATCGACAGTAATGTCAACATCATTCTCCAGGAAGGCTAAAGAGAGGGAAATATGGCATCAGTAGCTAGCTAAAACAGGTACCTCATATTAATCCAAGGATCCTCCTTTTATGGTCCCCAAAGTTGATTCTAAAACCCTTCTCCTCTAGGAGGTAAAGGTTTGGTTTCACCTTGCGACATCCTAGCCATTGTGGTTCCAACCTAAGTCTCCCATGATGTTTGTCTTACCCCTTGAGGGGAAACCCACCTACTTTTTTGTTGATTCATATCCTTTATCTCCTGATTTACCACATTAATACACTTTTTCAAGATCTCCACTGGATATTCTCCCACCCAGTTGTTTACATAGTCCTTCGTTAGACTCAAATTGACATCGGTCAATGGAAGTATAATAGTCTCTCCAGATCCCACATTCACCAGCATTCAACATAGCTGATGAAGGATAAAAGGGTGAAAATCCTCATAGAACCACATTTAGACTTTCTTCATTACTCATTGAAGGCATCTGAGATTCACAGAAAAGTAGGATGGAATGTATGGAATTTTGTATACACGCTTGTCGATCTAAGCCACCAACACTCCACCCATGAAACTCTGTAGATACTCTATTTGCTCCCATAAGCCTTGAAGGTTGTTCACCATTGGGCCAACCATAGTTAGGAATGGGTGTAATTTGAAGTTTTTGTGGTTACCAATATGAAATTTTACCCTGGACTCCATAAGTGTCACTCGTCGGACCCCATCGATGTTTAGCAGAGACAACCGAAGACCGGTGTTCAAAGGGGTAATGGAATTTGGGAATTCATAACCCATGAGATTTGTTGCAATCTATCCATGAAAGAACTAGAATGTCCCACATATCCTTCTGGGAATGTTCCCCCTCACAACGTGGCCCAGTATGATATAGATCCAGAACAGTAAGGGTACTCCCAAGTTGACCATGTTGCCAGCTTCTAGTATTTCCACCATCACCAGTATCCTTTGGCATATTCCCATCCACATATCTTTGACCGATAGCATCCACCAGCTCAGAAATGTGGTGAGGAAAGTGGTGTAGTGGACTAGTGGTTCCCAACTTCCTACCATGTTGTATCCCCACTTTTAATACAGGCCTTCTTCCAGGATCAACCGGTATGATCCTACCTACTTCCTCTAAAATGCCATTGGACACTGTTTTCCTTGACCTATAATCCTCACTCTTATGTCCTTCTTGATACACATGTCAAACAATGCCTGGAACATAATATCCTTGTGGAAAACAGGAGCATGTTGTAGCTTCCGATTTAGTGCCTCTAGAAGATGTTGCGCTGGAAGATGAGTTAGTTGCCTATCATTCTAGGTATTATTTTATGAAAGAAACTTGACATACTAGAATCCCTCTAGAGGAATGTCATTGATGTAGTGGATTTCACATAGACTGATGCTGAATTCCCTATAGTAAAGATGGAATTTGTTCATATCTGAGTGCCACTAGCTAAGAAGCTCTGGAACCAGCTCTTTTTGGTAGTAAAAGTAGAATTGTGATGTCCACATAGCTTCATACAACCCGATGGTGCACAACTTTACCCTATGCTTTTAACACATGTAGTGCACCCAATACTCCCATACCCAATGCTGGTGAAGTTAACACCGGAACTCGAGTCCCAATATTTGTGACAACCTAGGTTGTTGTCTCTCATACTGCTTTGAAATATGGTGGTGTAATGGGTAGGGAAATATTACACCTCTAGTTGGTCCCCTATGACTATCTTGATCCACCCATTCAGTGTATAGATAGTGATCACCACATACTACCTGGTAGGATAACCATGAATGGTGATGTTCTAGCATTGGATATCATCTTCATGTGTGAACCATGATCACAATGAGTAAACCCCTAAGGCTAGGATGGTAACTTCATTTAGCAGTCTGAAGTTCCACAATGGAAGATAATCTCTCAACAGATAATCTTTCTATGACTCTACCAACATTCCCAAGAGCATTTTATTTTCTAATATAACCCTCTTGGATCAAGGGATCTGAGGATTTCTATTCATGTCAACTCTCCAAGAAGCAGTTGCAAATTATATCCTTGGGAGATTCAGTTTGTTGTCCATTCTAGATGAGTCTGAGAAATCCATGGAGAGTGTGCAAAAGAATAAAGATTTGGTGTCCAAGAGTCACTTTTGTACAAAAGATCAGGAATCAGATGTGAAAAATGATAGTATTATTGCAAAGGAAGATGTGAGAAAGAAGCAGTTGAGGATCGGTTTTCCAAGAATAAAGGTCAAACTTACCCATAAGAGATCAAGAGAGCTTATTGAACAGAAAGTCATAGGTACTGTACATAGGCCCCACTATGATAATTTATAGTCATGGACCTTGTATTCCACATGTACACAAGAGACTTACGCACTAACTAGAATTTTTTGTGTGCACCCACAAAAATTGACACCTTCCTTTGGTTTTTCCCTTATAACTCAAAATTTTGGGCCCCTTTCAGCCCAAATTCTGAGGGGGTATTTTTTAGGGCCAAAATTCCATTGGGATTTGCAAATGTCCAACTTTGGAAAAACGGAAGGCATCCTCCGACTTGTATAATCCTTCCGATAACACCAAGGAAGGTGTGAACATGTTTTTTTGATATCGTGCAAAAGTGGAATATGTGTGCAAGAGTTTTTCATGCCAAATATGATGATTTTTTTATCCCTTACATAAACACCACTCGAATGACCAATTCGGTCAAGCACATGATATTGATGCTTCATGAAAGAAACTAAATCTGTGCACAACCCTCTTGTGATCCAAATAAAACCTACACTACAGGAAAAATAGGTATTTGTGACTGGTTATTTTTGATGGGTTAGGCACCCATAGAAAATAGTCAGTTAGGAGCCACTATTTGTGATGAGACACTATTCCTGTCACAAATAGTTGGTTATAAGAACTTATTTGTGATGGGAATAAGTATCCTGTCATAAAATGTTTTGGCATGCCCAGCGCGCCAAACAACAGGAAGCCGATTTACAATGGGTGTAAACACTCAACGCAAATAGTACATGGTTGCACACAAATTTACCCATGTTGTATGGTAAAAGCGGTCGCTTGTATTATAACTTGTATTATCAAATTCATAGGGAGTGAAGAAGAAACCTATAGTCACCTATGATTTGAAGAAGGCTTTGGCTATAGAGTGGCCAACTATTTGGATTTATTTGATTTGAAGAACTGGTGATTTAATTTAAAGAACAAAACAAACAAAATGAATTGAATTAAAACAATTAATGTTGATGGGTTAGTCCTAGGTTGCAATCAGGGATAGAATAGATGCTATTATTTTCTTATGAATTTTGAGTTCACTATGTCAAGAAGTATCCAATCAATGAGATAATTACAAAACATCATTCACCAGTTTTTTTTACACAAAATTCCAAGGATAATAACAAAATGCACATAGAGTATCACATTCATGATCAATATAAGTAACTGGATCATACTAGTATTCAAAATATGTAGTCATTAATGTCAGTGAAGACGAAGGGGAAAATAAGTCAAAGAGTTAAACTTTCAACCCATTGAACTAATTTTAGAATTTAAGAACATAAAATAACATTCAATCCATTCCCACGAAACTTTCTATAATCAAAACAAAAAAGTTTTATCCATCCATTTATGCAAGGCTCTCAATAGAAGGTGTAATTTTACTTAAAGAAGTGATATATAAGAAGTGAAAACAAAGAAAGAATGACCACTCCACCGTTGTGTGAAGAAATTCACAAGGGTTGGTATGAAAAATTTCACACCTTGATTCAATGGTATCAATGTGATATTGATATGAAAATAAAAAATAATAAGATGAAATTTTATTATGAAACTAAAGTGATTGAAAAACATACATATGATAAATTGAAAAAATGATTAAAAATGAAAGAAAGAAATTACAATTGAAAGAAAAATAATGGATCCTAATTCCCTTAACCACCATCTCCTTATATAGGAATATTTGGAGCCTTAGTTATAACCATCATAAATGAATTCCTTCACCATTAATTTAGAGAGGTAAAAGGAGGGTGAGAAAATCAAGGGAAATTTTACATTTCAATGTTGACCAGGAAAATCATCTAGATTCATCCCCCCTTTGACATGTAAATTTGTAAATTAAGAGGCTGAATCTGTAGGGGTTGTAGAATGAAAACATCTTCTTCCATGTGTCCTATAACATCTTTCAAAATTTCTGTAAAATTGTACAATCCATTTTAAATTTATGCTTGATCTAGTGGGATGACTTTATGGGTATTCAAATATGGGCCACCATTTGAATGTCAACTTGGGATCTCTTTATCTACCTGAAGAATTCATAGTTAGATCCATCCATATTTTAAGGAAATTATCCCCATATTTTAATCTTTTTACATTTAAAATGTTATCTTCAATGGGATTGGATTGTGGGCCACACTTTTGTTTGATGGGTCTTAGGCCCATTATGCTTTGTCCAGAAAATTTATGCCTTCATGCCCAAAAATCATAATCTTACCTTGGGATTAATCCATCGATCCTAAAAGATACAATCATCAAAATAAATCAATAAATCATATCCCAAATTATCAAATTCAAAAAATTAAAGAAATGAATTCCAAGAATAGATGATTGATTGGGACCAAATTTTCACTTTAAACATGAATTTCACTTATGATGAGAAATGACGTTCAATTTATAAAATGCACAAAAATTGATGTTTATAGACTTTGAAACACATGAATATTAAAATATAATCAATTATTATTAGAATATTTTAGTGGATAATCACACCCCCAACTTGATTTTTTCTAGTACTGAGAAAAATGTATCTCAAAAATAAGAAATTGAACTCTATTTTTTCAAAACATTTTAACATACATTTCTCACCAAAAGACATCATTCCAAACAATAATGAAATCTATCAAAATTATTTCACACAAGCTAGTTTTACAAAAAAATCCCAAGCCTAAGCCCATTCATTTTTTCAAATTCATTTTCAAATTTCATAAAATTTCAATTAAGCATGATGATGTGTTGTGTATGTCAAAAGACATGGGGAATATTTTATTGTTTAGGGGGAAAAAATGGAAGAGCAAGGTGGTAATCACATTAAACCTTAAGATGAGTGTCATTTTTTTGTTTTTTTTAACCAGAATAGATATTAAGAGACTAATTCTGGGAAAGATAACTATGGAGTCACGATCCCCAAGTGTCGTATGCCACACATATTGTCAATTCCATGATCTATATTTGAGATATAAAACATAAATTTGGGCAAGAAAACTATGTATTCACAATACCCAAGTGTTGAACACCACGCATTTGGACAAAACATTATTCTATGTGGTCATTATTTCATTTTTTGGATACTCAAATTAAACTAAAAGTGACCCCAATCTATATGTTATGATAAAAGGGACCCAAGATCTCAAATTTACACCCAATATCTAATGGATGTGTATTGTGGAACCTTGATGAAGGGGATGAAAATGAAAAATTTAATAAATCACATTGGGTAACCGACCATTCAAAAAACTATGCTCATGAACTTAAACATGCATTAAAATCATAATCAAGGCATTCAAAATCATTTTACATTTAGTTTTCAGGATTTCCAATTTACATTAACACATGAATGAAAAATGAATTTATTTTTGATTTTCACTCCCCCAACATAGAATGAAACTGCCCTTAGTGTTGAAATAAAATAGAAGGTAGAGATTATAATTGGGAATAAAGAGGGGGTGAATTGATTTAAAATTAAATTATGGAATAAAATTTCCTGGTTTAATGTTGATGACACTTTAAAATGAAATTGATTACTTTGGATTCATGTCACATGTAGACTCCACGGGGATGATTGATGGATGGGTGTAAAATTTAGAAGGAAAGGGTTTTATTTTGAAATACTAAAATGCATCAACACCTAAATCTCACACACAAGAGACATTAGATCACACTGGAAACCCCAAGGGCTTCCCTTAAAAAACAAAAAAACAGAAAAAATAAAATTAAAAAATGAAGAAGTCATTTTGTCTCCTAAAAAGAACTTATTTTAAAGTCTTTAGCTTGACTTGTACCCCCCCCCCCCAAATTATCCGACACCAACTTTCAAAATTTTCATGAACCCATTTTTTCAAAACTTCTATAAGTTTTATATTGAGTCTTTTTTTGAAAGTTGTTTCATGTAAAATCCTATTTTCTACAATGAGTATGAAAGTCCAAGGAATTTTGGTAATGGTTGATTGAGTTTCATCTAGTGTCTTTCCTATGATTTCAAGGGTCATTACTCTTTTGTGGGATTATTGATGAAAATGGATGATAATTTAATGGTTTTGGTTATCATAAATGGAGGGATTATTGAGTGTGGAAGGAAGGATCATAACTTTGAGTTCAGTTTCATTGAATTTTCCCAAAGAAGAATAGAAATTTGAATAAAAATATATTTACTCTCCAAAATTTTTTGAAGGAATTGGTTCCTTTTGAAAATATGATTCATCCCCAAAAATTTCCATTTAAATGGATGGAGTGGGTATAGACTCAATATTTGTTATCTCTCTCAATGTTTCAATGATTGGTGCTTCTAACAAATCATTATTCAAGCAATATTTAGGACACTAAATCCACAATGTAAAATTTCCCTCATGTGAATACAAAAAATAATTTTCCTATTGATTTAAAAAACTATCAATAATTATTTCATGTTCTTAAAGTCCCATAGATTCAAAGGCTGATTTATTTGTACATTAAATAGAGTTTTGTGGGTAACAAGATTCATCTATCAATTTTAAGGTGGGGAAAACTTGAGTGGTATTCATTTGTTTAAAAGTTTCAAATCTTTGTAGTTAAAATCTCAAGGATGAATCTTTCGAATTCATTTTATCCATTTGTTTACACATTTGTTCATGTAATTATTAGGTATTTGTAGGGATAAGAGTTTGGACATAATGTGCATCTCTAATATTGATCTCATTAATCTTTGTTGAGAGGGATACAAATTGATCCTTTAAAAAATCATCATTCAAGTGATTATACATCTCATCTGGTGTGGTGTAATCATTCCAAGGTTGATCAATGAAACACACTATGTGAGGTTCTTACCAATATTTATTTCAAATTTGATTTAATCATGAGTTTAAGTTTGGGTACTGTTCGAGATATTCCATTGGAGCAGACTGATGTTTGGAATTGAGATTTTTTGGACACATGGAATAGAAATGGGAAAAGAAAAGAGAAATGTTGGTGAGAAAAGAGAACTAGGATGAGAAAAGAAGGTGAGTGTCTAAGATACTTACTTGGGTCCCTGTAAATGGTGCCAAAATTTGGTTGTACCCAAATTTACCCAAGATTTATGGTAAAATTGATCGCTTGTAGTATATCTTGGGTTATCAAATCCACAGGGACAGAAGAGAAACCTATAGACGTCGATGATTTGATGGAGGTTTGGGCTATATAGTTTCCAAATATTTGGATTTATTTGATTTGAAGAACTGGTGATTTAATTTAAAGAAACAAAAACAAAATAACATGAATTATAACAATTAATGTTTATGGGTTGATCTTAGGTTACTGTCAGGGATAGAATGGATGCTATTATTTTCTTATGAATTTTGAGTTCACTAGGTCAAGAAGTATCCAATCAATAATATAATTACAAAACATCATTAAATGGTTTAGTTTATACAAAATTACAAGAATAATCACCAATTCACTTAGAGGATCACATTCATGATCACTCTAAGGAATTGGATTGTACTAGCAGTCGAAATATATAGTCATTAATGTCAGCGAAGACGAAGAGGAAAATAAGTCAAAGAGAGGAACTCTAAACCCATAGAAATAATTTTAGAATTCAAGAACATAAAATAACATTCAATAAATACCCAATAAGATTCTTATAATCAAACCACAAAAGGGTTATCCTTCCATTAATGAAAGGCTCTCAATGAAAGGTGGAATTTGACTTAAACAAGTGGGATTGAAGAAGTGAAAACAAAGAAAGAATGACCACTCCACCGTTGTGTGAAGAAATTTATAAGGGTTAGTATGAAATAGTTCACACCTTGATTCAATAATATCAATGTGATATTTCAAAGAAAATAAAAGTAGAATAAGATGAAATATTGTTGTGAAACTAAACTGATTGAAAAACTTACATGTGATAAATTGAAAAAATGATTACAAAATGAAAACTAGAAATTAAAATTGAAATAAAAGCAATGGATCCTAATTACCTTCACCACGAGCTCCTTATATAGTCATATTTAGAGCCTTAGTTTGAACCACCATCAATGCATTCCTTCCCCATTAATTGAGAGAGGTAAAAGGAGGGTGAGAAAATCAAGGGAAATTTGGCATTTCAAAGTTTACTAGGAAAATCATCCATATTCATCCCCCTTTTGACGTGTAAATTTTAAAATAAAGATGGACGAATCCATAGGTATTTTAGTAGGAAAATATATTCTTCCATATGTCCTCTAACATATTTCAAAAATTCAGGCAAGTTGGACATGCCGTTTGGATGTTATTCTCGATCTAGTGGGAAGACTTTATGAGCGTTCAAATCTGGCCTACTATTTGAATGTCAACTTGGGCTCCCTTTATCTCCATGAAAACTTCAGAATTAGCTTCAGCCACATTTGAATGAAATGATCTCCATATTTTTCTATTTCTATGGTTAAAATTTGAGATTCATTAGGCTTGGACTGTGGGCCACACTTTTGTTTGATGGGCCTTAGGCCCATTATGCTTTGTCCAGAAAATTTATGCATTCATGCCCAAAAATCATCATCTTCCCTTGGGATTCATACATTGATCCTAAAAGATAAAATGTTCCAAATAAATTGATCAATCATATACCAAAATATAAAATTCAAAAAATTAAATAAATGAATTCTACAAATAGATGATTGATTGAGCCCAAATTTTCACTTTGAACATGAATTGCACTTGTGATGAGAAATGAAGTTCAATTTATAAAATGCACTAAAATTGTTGTTTATGGACATTGAAACACATGAATATTAAAATATAATCAATGAATATTAGCATATTTCAACAGTTAATCAGTACGTCGATAGGAAATTATTTGTGATGAGACCCATCACAAATACATTTTTTTATCGTCGCCCTAATTAATACGGGGGATTAGCATTTGCGAGGAGTCTCGTTGCAAATAGTATTATTTGCGACCAGATCCCTATCGCAACTACTCATGTCGCAAATAATCTAACTTATATATATACCCTCATCCGATTTTTTTTTCCATTTCAATCTTCTCTGAACTTCTCTCTCCTTTTCTCCTCTTATATTTTTCGCTTCAGTTTTTTCAAAGTGTTAAATTTTACAGCGGAGCAATTTTCAAAGTTTGTATCCAGCAAAGAAAATCAGTTTTAAGGTAATTATTTATTGCTTTTATTTTTTACTTAATTCATTTTATTTTATATTAAAAATAATTATTATTAATTATAAGTAATTAAATTAAAATAGAATTAGATAGTTTTATTTTGCATTATTTATTTTTACAAATATTTTGTTTCAATTAGATTTAATGTTTTTATTTAAAAGTAAATAGTATTAATTTGTAATAATTTCATTCCATTATAATTAAGTAGTAATAATTTTGTGTAATTAGCATTAATTAATAATAATTAGTAATAATTGGTAATAATTAGTAATAATTAGTAATAATTATTAATAATTAGTAATAAATTAGAATAAATTGTAATAAATTTTAATAAATTTTAATAAATTTTAATAAATTTTAATAAATTTTAATAAATAGTAATAATTAGTAATAATTAGTTATAAATAGTAATTAGTAGTAATAATTAGTAATAATTAGTAATAAATATTAATAATTAGTAATAACTCATAATAATTAGTAATAAATAGTAATAATTAGCAATAAATAATAATAATTAGTTATAATTAGTAATAATTAGTAATAAATAGTAATTAATGGGAATAAAAAGTTATAAATAGAAATAAATAGCAATAAATAGCAATAAATAGTAATAATTAGTAATAATTAGTAATGGTTAGTAGTAATTAGTAATGATTAGTGATAAATAGTAATAAATAATAATAATTAGAAATAATTAGTAATAATTAGTAATAAATAGTAATAAATAGTAATAATTAGTAATAATTAGTAATAAATAGTAATAAATAGTAATAAATAGACATTATTGGTAATAATTAGTAATAAATAATAATTAATAGTAATAAATAGTACTAAATAGTAATTATTAGTAATAATTAGTAATAATTTGTAATAATTTGTAATAATAAGTAATAAATAGTACTAATCAGTAATAATCAGTAATAATCAGTAATAATCAGTAATAAATAGTAATAAATAGTTATAAATAGTAATAAATAGTAATAATTAGTAATAATTTGTAATAATTAGTAGTAATTATTAATAAATAGTAATAAATAGTTATAAATAGTAATAATTACTAATAAATTGTAATAATTAGTGATAATTAGCAATAATTAGTAATAATTTTTAATAATTTTTAATAATTAGTAACAATTAGTAATAAGTAGTAATAAATAGTAATTAATAGTAATAATTAATAATAATTAGTAATAATTAGTAAATATTATTAGAAAAGGGAAAAGGAAATAGGTCATCAAATTTCATCCCGTGAGCAATAAAAAATTATACATACATGGTTGACATAAATTAGTCATTGTTCAAGGCGTGAAGATAGGAAATTATATGATTTACACCTTCTTATTAATTTATATTATTATTTATTATTTTATATTAATTAGTAAAAATTAGTGATAAATTATTAAACATTATAGATAAATTAGTAAACACTGAAGATAAATCATTGTAATTATTAAAAAGCAATGGTAATTAGAAAAATTTAGTAAACATTAGTAGTAATTAGTAATAACTATTAGAAATGAACATTAAATCACTATAATTAGTAAACAGTAATGGTCATTAGTAAAAATAAATGAAAAATATTTAAATTGACAATATTTTAGAGTAAATTATGATTGTTAATTTTTTTACTATTTTTTGGATCGTCTTTTTCTTATATCAAATTATTCATAAACAATTTATTTAATTTATATTTTTTAGAGAAATATGGAGCAAGGAATTTGAAAATAATCTTTTTTACATGATTGTGATTGGATAAAATAATAAATCAGTGATTTATATACTTTTTTGATAAACATTTGAATGTAAAAAAAATTGTAATATTTTTATTAATCCATATATTTAAATTTCTACAGTGTGTTTTTTATATTGTTTTGAATATTGTGTTTTTTATTTTTTTTATTATTTTATTATATTTTATTAGATTATTATTTTATTATTTATTTGTTTTTTTATTTATTATTATTTTTTATTTTTTTATTTTTTTATTATATTATTATTATTATTTTATATTTTTGTGAATATAGTTTTTTTTGTTTTTTTGTTTTTTTTATTTTAATTATTTTTTAATTATTTTTTATTTTTTTTTATTTTTTATTTTTTTATTATTTTAGTATTTTAGTATTATGAATATTATTTTATTAAGTTTTATTAATATTAATTTTATTTCTATTTTTTATTTTTTTTAAGTATTTTGTGACGAGTAGTTAATACAGTCGTAAAAGGGTTGGTTTTAAACTTGTATAAACCATTTGTGAAGCTGTTTTCTACAACAGGTCATTTACGATTAGACCCTGTCATAAATACTTCAATTTCTAGTTGTGGTTAGACTAACCCCTTGCACGATCATTCGTCACGACTAAGGATGAGGTTTTGGGAAGGTGTCTTTTGTGGCCAATATATAACTCACCCATCACCGAAGATTTTGGCTATAAATAAAAGGTCACCCCCACCCCCCCACCCCCCCATTCTTTAGGGTGATCCTCTAGAATATGGACCACCACTCTGTTTCATGTAAGATCAATCTTCCACGACATCATGGAAGTACATATCCCTAAAGGTAGAGATCTTGTGTGACATGCTCCCTGCAGGTCCACCCTTGAGTGAGCCCACGGTTGTGTAATCCTCACCCAACTTCCTTCAATCCATGTCGGGTGCACACAGAGTCTCCTCTTGTGCGCACCCTTGACCTTGCGTGCAAACCTCCAATCTTGTGCGCAACCCTAACCTTGTGCCCAAACATTTAATCTTGTGTGTATCCACTCAATGAATCTCCATGTGAAACCCCTATATCGGAGAACCATGTTTGAGCACCCTTTGCGTGCAACCCTCATGCCATTCATCCACCTCTTGCGTACATCCCTCCAAGTTCGTGTGTAGCAATTTCTGGGTCCCTCGCCTGATGTCTCGTAAGCCTCTCCAGTACCTACTTCTAAGCAAGGATACTCTAAAATCTGTTGCTTCTAAGAATAGGGACTCTAATATGGACCTCATGATTGACCACTCCTTCACACCATCGTACCCTAGAATTTCTAAAACTTTGCCCCACCCCAAACTGCATGATCGGAGGTTATGTAAGCCCCAGGGGTAAGGAGTGAGCCACCCACATCTGAGCTGCATGATGTAAAACTGCCTAGTACTATGTCCTAGTCGTATGAAGTTAAACAACACAACAATTTCCTCAACACATGACGTAAAATATCATCTTATCCCATGCAATGAAAATGGGAATCTCCATGTATGATCATCATGGGATGCCACCTCCTCCTCGACCGCTGGATGGGAAACCCATAGAGGGAAGCTTCAATGCGTAAGCCCCACACACCTAGTGTCATAAGTGCAGGGTGCTCCATATATGAATCACAGGGAATTAGATCCTCCTCAAATTAAATGAGATCCTACTCACATGGAATGGAACCCTCCTTAGGTAACTTCAATGTGTATGGCATGTATATCTCTCGTTGTAGCATCTTTCATGACACAAGTGTCGGGTCTATGGTTTCCTTCTACTTTTCACACCGAGCATGACTCACATAGGATTAGAGGTTAGTATAGATCATGACATCTCTTAAATATTCTAACGAGAATACTTCCAGGAGTAATCCCTTAGCCTCTACTTCAACGGGATGCTCTTATGTGTAATCCCCAACAACATTCATTTCTATGGGAATCCCTTGAGTGTAATCTTCAATCATGTCCCGTCACATGGTCCTCCTACAAAGGTGTAGACCCCAAACTTCTAGACTATTTGGGATTTTATTCCCAACTAACAGTGATATGTAGGAAGTGTCTCTGAGGTCCAAACCCAACATCTGCATCAATCCTAATCTTATCTGGGCTGCCACATCCTAGTAAGATCATGCCACTCATCTGGGAGACCACATATCCTCTAGGTCCATCAGGAAACCTTCATGTGTAATCCACACACCAAATCCAACCAAGATTAATACTCTTGTGAATAGAATCTTCCATGTATAATCCCTGCACTATTCTTCATCGACGCACCACTTGTAATGTGAGTGTCCTTACCGCAGTATTTTAAATTGCATGGATCGTTCTTATCACACGACCATAAACTGCAGCATTGAACTACATGGGTTTTCATCCCTATATCCTAAACATGGTATGTATGATTCCTCCCCCAAGATTCAATCCTGACCAATGGTAAAACAAGGTGTTCCCTCCTAAGGATATACCTCTCTAATCCACCTTTGAGGGTGTTCTAATCAATCTTCATGGTGTGAAATCTTCCCTTTATGAGACACACCTCTTGGGTCTACCTCTATAGGTCACCCATATACCTTCATGGTGTGTCATCTTTCCTTTATGGGACACACCTACCGTGTAAGCCTCTACAGGGCACTCATCCTCATTCACAGTGTGACATCTTTACTTTGTCAGACATGCCTCATGGGTATGCCTCTACAGGGAACACATCCACCTTCACAGTGTGTCATCTTCCCTTTACGGTACACACCTACTGGATTCTCCCCTATGGTGTGTTCTCATCAGAATTCACGATGTGGCATATTCCATTTATGAGACACACCTCTCGGGTTCGCTTCCATAGGGCGTTCTAATGTATCCATTGGTAAACTTTCAGGTGCAACATATGCCCTCTTAGAGATGCACCTCCTTGATCTAACTCTATGAGGCATTCTAATCAATCAACTTTTTTTGCACAAGACATTAAACTTGTGACCCCAAATACATACCTCATTCCAAACATTGGATGCTTTAGGTGAAATCCTTGAAAGATATACGCTCTCAGCATCAACTACTACATGCAAAACATGGGATACATGAGGTGAAAGACTTGGAAGATATGTGCCTTTGGTATCATATACCTCATGATCAACACATAATTCCTTGGGTTCCATTCCAAATATTCCTCCATGATATGACCTTATATGCCAAAGAATACAGGTGACCAGTGTTCCTAGAATCCAGACATGCCAGTAATGCCTAACCTAAATACTCTCTTGATCGAAGGTTGTTACCTTATCAATACCCCCTCTAATGTTTAGACAGAAGTAGTGTAATTAACTAGTATCCACAAAGATATGGAATTGTAATGAGTTCCATGAACATGAATCAACTCTATGAGGGTGACTAGAACTAGGAGATGAATTCTAATAAGGGGTCCATGGAAGGAGGAACTGACATCCCATCATCCTATTTTGATAAAGGAGCATACATCTTTATTGAAAGTGATTAAATTTGTATGGATTTATAAAGCAGGAACGTGGGGTAACAATTTCAATGCAAGCACGCATCAACCCATGTGTGGTGGGGTGTCCTAGCGAAAGCTTAAAAAGCAACATATTTGACTCGAAAGGGTAATACTTTCATGTGGAAAGAGAGGTGATCGGAGTATTTTCAATAGTTGAGGATGATATTGATGATCATCCACATATTGAGATTTCCAGATGAGGGTGTCAAGTATGTAGTGTTCTATGACGCATTAGGAATCGGTGTTGGTTTTGTTCTGATATAGAGGTAGGCATTTATTGCCTATGGTTTACATTAGTTGATACCTCATGAGAAGAACAATGTGACCCATGATCTTGATTTAGCATCATTAGTATTCTTACTAAATATATGGCGATAGTGCTAGATGGGTGATCAGTTTATTATCTATTATAATCATAAGAGTATCAAGTATATATTCTATAATAAGGACATTGACTTGATTCAAAGGCGATGTCCAGTGTTCCCCCAAGATTATGAATTTGATATTTTCTATACTCCTGGAATGGGGAATATGGTAGAATATTCTCTCAGTAGGAGATCTTGTTCATAGTTGTTGAATAAGGCATCAGAGCATTTGGTCTTGTTTCAGTTATCCTTAATTAATGAAGATGGGGAATCTTACCTCTAGTTGATGGTTATTACCCCTCCACTTTTATAGTGATTCATGGAGGCATAAATTGGGGATACTGACTATGTGACCCAACATACTTATATATCCATTGGACATGCTCCTAATGGATTTTTCTGAAGGTGGGTAGCATGTTTCACTTTTCAAATGATTCATGTTGGTACCAATGATATTGTGATAGGAGGTTCTGAGAGAGTTTCATACATCTCCTTTTATGGTATATCTAGGTGTGTAAAATATGTACTAGGATCTCTGAGGTTAGTTTTGGTGTACATGGATAAAGAAGGGAGTTACAGAGTTTTTCTCTTGATGTCTTACTTGTCATCAAGTGAAGGTTGAGCACAAAGTTCTGGTGGGTTTAGCTTAACCCCTTAAGGTTCTATAGTGGAAATGGGATGGGATATCCATGGATTTCAGGAAGATCTTATCACATATATCCAGGGGACATGATTCCATCTGGTTGATTTATACCAACTCACCAAGTCATCCCACTTCTTAGCTATTCGGGAGCAGAGTTCAGTAGAGATCTTGGGACACCTCTATGTATAGGATATATTCCGACTCCATAGAGTTTCCATGATAATCATTTTTGATTTCAATGCTCGCTTCATATATCAGTTATGAAAGGGATTACATGAGGCTTTTAGGACATAGCTATACTTGTGCATAGCATTTCACCCCCAGACTTATGAATATATAGAGTGGAACATTTAGGTCCTAGAGGATATGTTGTGAGCCTGCATGTTGGACTTCAGCTATATTTGGGAGGATCACTTACCCGTGTTGGATATTTCCTAAAACAATTACTACCATTCCACCATCTATATGACACCATTCGAGGCCTTGTACGGGGGACCCTACAGGTCACCACTTTTCTAGACTGACCCAAGAGAATCATTACTTATGGGCCTAGAGTTGGTGTGAACTACTACTGAAAAGGTGCAGATCATCCAAGAGCATATTTAGATTGTATATATCGTCAGAAAGATTATACAGATAGACTATAGAGGCCTCTTGAGTTTGAGGAGGGAAACTATGTGTTCCTGTGAATTTCACCTCGATGTAGATTATAGAGATTTAGCTGGGGTAGAAATCTATCTACAAGATTCATTGGCCCTTTCCAGATACTTCATAGAGTTGGTGAGGTGGCATATCCCTTTATGCTACTGTTGTATTTAGACCAAGTACATGATATATTCCATTTGTTGTAGCTGAGGAGGTATGTGCATGACCCAACGCACGCTATCAACAGGGGAGAGTCGGACATAAAGGATGAAGCTACCTTTGATGAGTACCCGATAAAGATCTATAATCAATAGGAGAGGATACTTAATGGGTGAGATATTCCTTTAATATGTGTCTAGTGTAAGTATGATAATATTTAGGAGATAATTTGGGAGTGGGAGACTCAGATTCATACTCAGTACCCACATCTCTTTTTATATCCTTTTTTTTTAAATTTTCTGGACATAAATCCCCAAGGTGGGGAAAATATAATGACTCGTATTTTCCATGTATAGTTTTTTGGATATTTTATGTATTATTTTCAAGACTAGGAATTGATTCAACATGCGATTTTGAGGCCCGGTGTGCCCTAAATAAATGTTTGAAATATATTAAATAGCACGTGCATGTTGTTTTTATAGAAAAAGTGGAATAACTTCTAAACAGGGGCTTGAATGAGAAATATGAGGGGATCATTGAGTTTAGAACACATATTTTACACTATTAATGACATTAAATTTGTTATCATAGGGTGTTTATGGAAAATTCAACGTCGGCATAAAATAAATAAATTCATTTTATTTATCTGTTGACATGGTGACCTAAATAATTCTATAATAATACTTCTATGATATAATTCCATGGATATCCACATAACCCTACAGTTATTGGATAACCCTTGGAGAGAGATTCATAGGATCTCTCTCAGTAAAACATCAACCAATTCAAAGATTAGTGATCAGTGTGAGACGTAATCAGAGGATCTTACCAATGATCATTGTGTAGCTCCGTTCTTAATAAATGATTGATCCGAATCAATATAAGATTTTTATTTTTATAGGATTTATTCCCCATGTATGATTCTTATGATAAGAATGAATCAATCAACTAACTAATTGATTCTAAAATCATGCATGTTACAAGATGGGTTAATTTATTTTGGGAATTGTTAGAATTTCATTGTGATTATTTTATTATATCTTCATTCTTCATTCTAAAGGAAACAAATTGAGGTCTAAAATAACATTGAACAAGGTTTGTTCCTCATGATTTCTCTTTTTTATTATCTCCCCTAATTCTTTGTTCATCGTAGGAATTCTTTATTTATCATGTGGTTTGATGAACATCAAGGAATTGATCGTTGAACACTCGTTTCCTAGGACGATAATTTGATATTGTAAATTAGGGCTTAGTAAAATGTGATGGTTGTATGATGATAGAAGTGGCAGCGGATCAGATTATTTTTGATACATGATTTCATTTTGTTATTATGCGATGGTGGATGAAACGTATAGATAATTTATGAAAGAAATCGAAGGGATGGATGTTATTAATCGATGATGGCATAAATCATTGGGGCATGATTCTCAATTTTCTAGTGAGTCGCATTACTAGATCAAGGGATAAAGGAGAGAATGTAGATTCATAAACTAGATCTAGGATTCTAGAAAATCCCATAACACACGACGTGTAATCTAGGATTACATGGCATGTGGGGCCCCCCTTAAAGGCGGATAGGGTTCGGGAGGAATTTAAGGATCACACAACATGTGACCCTATCACATGGCATGTGACCCCTCCTCGATGGATTGACATGTAACTCATAGGGTACATGAACATGGATTGATCTACATGGCCATAGGTATTCCATGTACCCCTACACAGACATGTCTAGTTGGGATATACATGGGCTAATTCATGTACTGGTACATGGGAAGTAGTACATGGGTAGCAGCACACCATGTACATTTACATGGACACGAGCATGACTTATTTTACATGGGAAGGACTCGGTTCTAAGGATAAATTATGTGTACTCCCTTGATGTTGTCTTATATCCATTGTCCTCTATATCTTGGATAAGTTTTATTAGGTTTTGTTCTCCATATCCATTTCCTAAGGGTTAGTTTGGAATCACCTCATATAAATAGGACAATGATACCTTAAATAGGACTAGTTGGATAGAGTTTTTGGAATCCTTTTGTGAGGCTTGAAGTGAGATCCTATATTCATCTTCATTCCCTAAGTGGAGTTCTTGGTATTTTCCTAACCAAAAAAACATAGGTGTCAATCCTCTACTTAGAAGTTTAATCCAAATTATACCCTATGGACTTGGGATTGACCCTCTTCAATGTATCATATCTCTTCAGACTTCCAGTGTATACTTCTAATGGAAAGACCCGATGATCACTATCTCTCATATGGACATCGTCGGTTCTATTAGAATCATGGAGTGTTTTCTCTCGGACGAGTACTATATGGAACTTTCAGGATACAATCCTTGGCTGTTATTATGGTTATGACTTTACCTTAGGACTGCATGTCTTTTTTTGAGTATATCTAGATATCCATGTTATATGTGTTATAGACATATACCTGTATAGATTTGACTGTTATTATTTATTTATATTCTTTGTGGTTTCTTGGTGTCCTACTGGGTATTTTTATACTCACCCCTTCATGGAATTTCCCCACATGTGTCATGTCTTTTGAAGACAATCAATCCTTTGATAGAGTCCTGGAAGGACCAGGAGCAGGTGGTGCTTACTGATATTAGACAGATCAAGGTGTGTTCCTGATGTATCTTGATAGCAGTCCCCATTTTACTTTCAGGTTGTACTTGTTTTTAGACTCTTTATGGAGGGATTGTATTTGGCCCTATGTACTTTCCATTATTTCTTATCGTACTCCAGTTATGTGATTATATATATGAATTCATAGTTTATTTCAGCTATTTTACATTGCAGCAATGTTTTAGATTGGATATGTGTGCATGTGTATAGATAATTTGGATAATTATTCCCATGTTAGTGATATGCCTACTCGGAACTAGTCTCCGGCCCCTAGCCTATTTGACACAGGCTTGGGGAGCTGTGACACAAGCCCCTTGGTGTGTATTCTCAAATCCTCATATTTGTTCTATAGAACTAGTAATTTTTATTCTTTGAGTTTTGAATCACCTTCATTGATATTAATACACTTTTACCATATGGAATGCATTGACATACATGAAATTACCTTTGTGTATATTGTGTTTGATAAAGCTCCTCCTAAGGCATTGATTCCTTTGGCATCAATATCCAATTATTTTAAGTGTGCTTATGATAAAACTCCACTATCCAAACAAGTAGAAATACCATACATCACAGGTGTAAAGATATTCATACCTAATGATTGTAAGTAGTATTGAATATGATTATTACACAACTAAAAATTGTTACCATCAAAGATCAGAACCCCTTTTTATATTTACAACCTCCATTGAAAACACTGAGAGATAAACATTGATTCTAACCTTTCTCTATGGTTCCAATTGTTATCCCAACTATGTTAAATATCCTAAGAGGGGGGGTGAATCAGGGTATGAAAGATTAAAAAACTATACCTTTTAGATCTTATATTTCCAATAAACAAAATTATATTCTCTATCTTTCCCATAGAATAGAATAAAAGGATATTAAAACATGAACAAGACACAAAAAGTTTACTTGGTTCAACCTCATTGGGCTATGTCCAAAGAGAAGACAATGAAAATGTATTTATGTACCAAAAACACTAAATAGAACTGCTATTAAAATGTTTGAAGAAGACACATTGTCCATCATATTTTACAACCATTCACAATTTCAAATATCACTACTCTATTTAAGGAATTGAATGCTCTACACCTCCATTTTAATGTTATGACAATCATCTTTGAGTTGATTCATGCTCATGTGTGTCTTTATTCTCTTTTTCATCAATTAGATAACGACCACCTTTGTGTGATACCCCTCCACAAGACCGCCCCATGAGACCCTAGAACATAACTCCTTTCACAAGATCCTAACATATAAACCTTGCGAAAGATCCCAGCTCAATACCCCTTGTGCGGGATCCTAGCGTGAGACCCCTTGCATGAGATCCTCATCTGTAACCCTTGCACAAGATCTTCACGGGAGACCCCTTGCATGAGATACTATTCAGATAATGTGGATTATGATACCTTTTTATGATCATGTAGGTTGTGAGACCTTTTTTCGTTCATGAGGATTGTGAGATCTTATTCAGTTCATGAGTATCATTAGAACTTATTCAATTCATGAAAATTGTGAGATCTTGTTCAGTTCATGTGGATTTCAAGATCTTGTTCAATTCATGTGGATTGAAAGATCTTGATCGGTTCATGTGGATCGTGAGATATTAATGGGTATAATTCTGAGTTCAACCACCTAGTGTATACTTTACTTCACAATACTCCTTCACAAGATCCTTTTACACGGCCTTTTATGGATTACGCATATCATAAGATTCTAGTGCAAGACTTTATTCTTCTCATGTGAAACACCTACATGATTTCAATCATGTATACTAATTTTCTTCATGTGAAACCCATTATCTAGAATTTAATTTAGATTAATATTTTAAGAAAAAATTCATAACCTCTTATGGATGGGTCATTGGGGATTTATAGGAAAAATACCACCACTTTAAATCCAAAAATCATGGATAGACATCTGTTCCACCACCTCGGCAATTGACATCACACACTTCGTGTGATATCTTTGTGAGATCACCTGCCACATGTCACAAGTGCTTTTTGTGATCATATTCATTAACTTTGAGTGTTTTTTTTAATCCCATCATGACATCCAAGGAATATCATGTGGTTAGTGACATTGTCTTATAGTGCTTCATGAGATCCCATCACAATATCCACTGAAAATCATGCACTTCTCATAATCCCATCATGAGATACAAATATAATTATGTGGATAGTGGAATTTTCTTCTAGTGATTCATGTAACCCCATAATGAGATCAAAATACAATCATGTGGTCATGTTATTTTTAACAACCATGAAATTCCTCCATAATTTCCATCTTCCTTATCTTCACGTGTTTCGCATGATCTCTCTGTTAGATCCTCTAAAAATCATGCGGGGTCTTCAAGTTCCTTGCATGATCTCTCCACAATATCCTCTAACAATCATGCGATGTATTTAGGTTCTTCTCATGATCTATCAATGATTTTAGACATTCAAGTTCTGTGAGATCATACATTCTCCCTCCGTGAGATCATACATCCTCACTCTGTGGGATCAAACATTTGTGCTCTATAAGATCATACATTCCATGATCCATTAGATAAAACATCTTGAACTATATGAGATCATACCTCTCACACTCTATGATATCATACATCTCACACTCTGTGAGATCATACATCTCATTCTCTGTAAGATCATACATTCGAACTCATTCTTCACGCCTCATTTGACAACCATCCTTCATCAACAATCTCTAACCTTTTCAACAAACACAATCACCCAAAAATCCCTACCATGAGGTATTTTATCCAAAATTTACTCCTGAAAAATGAAAAATTTATAGCCTATTCCTCCTTCCAATTAAAGATCCATGAACAGAACTACCTAATGCATGATCTGGAATTGGTTGTAGTGAACTTCACACTAAATATTTGGAAACATCATCTCTATGGGGAGAAGTGTGACATATATACACATCATAAATCATCAATTATATATTCATGAAAAAGGATCACAATATATTCCAATTAAGGTGGTTGGATCTGATCAAAGATTATGATTTTTCAATCTATTAACATCGAAAAGGTGAAAATTGTCATATGATCTAAGTATAAATGATCCTATAGGCCTATACATGATAACGATTGAAAGGGATCCAATATTCATGGACATATAGAGTATGGACATTAGAATACTAAAATTATATTCACACTACTTTTCTCAAATAAATTCTCAATCATATATTCTTGAGAGTATTAAAGAGTCCCAAAAAGATGATGAGTATCTACAGATAAAGGTAGAAAATATTCTAAAGTTTAACTTCTTTGAAGATAGAGTTATATTGTTTGGAACCTGGATATGTTTCCCATTAAAACCAGAATTTAAAAAGGGAACTTTTGGATGATCTGTAGATCTTATCCTTTTTTATTCATCTAAAAATCAATAAGATGTATAGAGATCTGAAGCAAAACTTATAGTGAGATAACATGAAGAAGGATATTGCAGAATTTGTATCTCAATGTTTGGTATGACAATAAGTCAATGATGAATGATAGAAGTATAAGGGTATGACAAAACCATTTCCCATACCAATTTTTAAATGGGAAAAATAACCATGGGTTTCATCGTAGGACTCCATGGGACATCTAAAGGAAATAAATCCATCTGGGTGGTAGTCGATCGACTTACAAAGTTATCACATTTAATTTTTATCAAGGAATATTTTTATCTTGAACAAATAAATATGAAATACATAAGGGATGTGGAAAGATGGTATAGAGTACCACTCTCCAATGTATTGGATCGATATCTCAGGTTTACCTCAAGGTTATGGGGAATCCTTCAGCAAGCACTGTATATAGAGCTAAGTTTCAATACTTCATATCACACTCAAAAGGATGGTCAGTCTGAAAGAACCGAGAAAACACTACAGGATATTATAAGATCACATTCAATGTATTTCTAAGGATATTGGGATCAACACCTTACCCTAGTGTAGTTATCATATAACAAAAATTTCCATTCTATCATTCATATTGAACCTTATGAGGCTCTGTATGAGAAGAGGTGTTGGACTCCAACTTGTTTGGATGAATTTGGAGAGAATAAACCGATGGGACTTGATCCTATACAATATATTACATAGAAGATTAAAAAAATTAAACATAATATTAAATCCATTCAAAGTTAACAGAAAATCTATGCATAAAATCACCAACATGAGCTAGAGTTTGAGCTCAAAGATAAAGTGTTCCTTCATATATTACCATGGAATAGGTTTTTTGAAAGAATGTAAATCTTAGTTATAGATATATCAAACCCTTTAAGATACTTGACCGTATCATAGTGGTGGCCTATAGAATAGAACTCTCACCTAACCTACCTTAAGAACATGATATGTTCCATGTATCCCTCTTAAGGAAGTACATGTTGGACCCTTCACATGTACTGAATTCAGAGGTGCTACCCATAGAGAATGATATTTAATATGAGGAGAAGTTGGGGAAGATCTTTTATTTTATAGATAAATTTATACGAAATAATACAAGTCCTCTGGTCAAATTATTTTGGAGGAACCACAATTTTGAGGAAGTAACATGGGAACCGAAAGAGGCCATGAAACAAAAGTACCCTCATCTGTTTTAGTGCATGAAAAAAAATTGAGGTAAAAATTATTAAGGGGAGAATAATATAATGACCATAATATTAATAAATGTAATTCCCTTTTGGAATAAATAAATTCCTTACTAAGTAATGTAGATATAGAAAACACATGCACGACTTTGGTTATTTTAAACTATTATAAAATATAGTTTGTCATATTTAAAATTGAATTATTAATATTAACCATTGATAATATAGTCATTGTATAGTGATTTTTAAGAATAGTATATATTTAGGGTTATGATAAATTCTAATTTACACAGATGGAATAAGTGATGGCCTCAACCAATAGGATCGTACCCTATGTACCATAATTATTGAAGCTTCTAAGGGAGATGGGATCACTACACTTTTCCTTTGACCAACGCTAAGATTAAATTCAATAATTGAAACATGAATGAAATTATTTATGGGATGATTTTAATATAATTGATATCAAATCTCAAACCAAGTTCACTGAACCACCCCAAGAAAGTACAACCATACTACACCTTGCATATTGGGCGTACACTAGTGTAATAAGGATTTATATGTCTAGAACCTACCAATATGAATTTTTACATTTTATATGTAATAAAATAATTATTATATTTTTTCCTTTTAATTATTACTTTATATATATAATTTTATAAGAGTTTATGAAAACGAGATTTTGATACAAAGAAACAAAATATTATATTTTTAGATAATATATGGTTTTAACACTCTATTTGATAAATTTATAAATTTTGTAATAAATATTACATTCATATAATATTATTATTAAATAATATTTATTTACAAACAAATGGTAACATAATTTAATGAAGTCTAATTTAATCCTTATAAAGGTCATAAAAATTATTATTTTCATAAAAACAAGTATTTTCCAGTAAATAAGGATTTTTATTTAAAAGCTTAAATTATCATATTTATAGAATTATTTTGAAAAATTAAATATTATTTTTTAAATCACTGCATCGAAATTATCCAATGTTATTTTTTTTTGAATTTTCTGAGATGGATGAATTTTTTGGTAAGAAATAAATACAGTATAAATATACGGTCTACATTATGACATCATAATGAACTAAAAGTGATATAATAAATTCTATAAATTCATCCATGACAAGATATATATTTCCCTTTTAAAATAATATGTTTTTAAGTGATTTAATTAATTTTATAAATTTTTAATGAATCCTTAAAAATCTATATTATATTTTAAGGTCTTAAAATATATTCTTAATGAACATGACTCACGTATACATAATAAATGATATTATTTTAAAGATTTAGATTATTAGAAATATAAAATATTCAAAAAAAATTATCTTTGGTAGAAACCATGGGTAGAAACCATGATAGGTTTTTTGTTTTTGATTATTTTATCATATGAAGTCCAAAACCTATGTTTTAAAATTTATAATGAATTCCCCTATCTTTTTCTATAAATTCCCACCAAACCTCTCATTTTTATTCACTAAAACCCCATTTATCATGAATTTACTCTTCCTATACCTCTTAAAAGGCCTCCCAAGGTGTTCCCAATATCTTGATAATTTCTTCTCAAGTTTTTAGAAGTTTCCTCTCGGGGTAAGGGGATTCTCTCATCCTCTATATTCAAGAACTTTATTTGTATTATATCATTTAAAATTAAATTGTTAATGTGTTAATTTGTTTTTTCACATCCACTTTATTATTATTATAATTTACAAGTACTTATAGACCATCTACCACTCTCATTAAACCCTTACATGAATTTTTATGTACGCTTGTTTTGTAGCTGAAATTATCTTATGATTTTCCATTCCAAAACATTTGTGTAGTGAATACCCATCCTCATTTCCACCCAAGGATATTCACATATATGTAATTATATTTAACTTGTTGGTTAATCTCATATATTCAACCCATTATCCTTAATCTTGGGACTAAAATTGATAAAGGCATGCTTATGTTGTATAATCTATGTAACATAAAAATACATGTACATGATATGATCATGACGGGTGGACCTGGAATTATATATCCTCCATGTTCATTGGGTAATGTTTTTATCTCATGATATACCATTTAAGGTTCATGGTAGTTTATCATAAGTACATTATGTTATGATGACTCGATGGTTAGCCTTCACTTATGCTTATGATGTCTTCATTTATTTTGTTGCCATATTCCTATGTTAACTTGATGTCATCATATATATCATGATTTGATGTTAATGTTTATGATTCTCACCCATTTTGTATCTCCTGGATATGAAACTTGAGTAACAAGTATTACTTTAATCATTTTATGCTGTGATTATTTCTTTTTTTGGATTTATAGCTCACCCCTTTATTA
Source organism: Viscum album (assembly GCA_963277665.1). Taxonomy (NCBI): domain Eukaryota; kingdom Viridiplantae; phylum Streptophyta; class Magnoliopsida; order Santalales; family Viscaceae; genus Viscum; species Viscum album. The sequence goes on along the minus strand of OY728134.1, from coordinate 592,707,835 downwards.
TGTACATCCCCAAGTTATCTTGTGATGTTTTAGAAGAGTGATGGAATTTTAAGAGCATTTTAAGGAGTTTTAAATAATTTTATAGTATCCCTATTTCAATTTATTATGTTATATATCTAATTACCCTAAGATGATAGGCCTTTCTATGATAACCCTTCTCTTTATTACACATTAATTCATGATTTATTACATAAGATTTCATATAATACAACTCTTAATATCGGAAATTATATTGTAATTTTTAATTAGGTACATTAAATAACAACTTAAAATATGGAATAAATCATATTTATTGTGAACTTTATCAACATGCTTGTATTATTCCTTTGTACTTAAAACTGCATGGGATAACCTAGGGACATACATAAGAAAGGGGTGAGCTATAAATCCCAATAAGAGAATAAAAATGGCATAACAGGAAGAAATTAATACATGTTAGACAATTGTAATATCAATGGGGCATAAAAGGAGTGATAATCATAAACATGAACAATGAGGCATGATATATCATTATAATCACAAAGGCAACATGAGAAATGGGGCAACAACTAAAAACATTGTATTGTAAACATAGGTCAGGGATAAATTCCAAGACATAATGATATAAAAAGTGCCATTATGGATTAGGATAACTCACTAATCCTTTTAATGACATATAATGAGACTAAAAAATCACCCAATTCATTAGAGCGCTATATAATTCTAGGCACACCTTCCATTTTCATTTCATTATCATGCTTAAGTCTATCACGTAGATCATAAAACATGGATTCATTTATCATCACATTTTATTCCATGATCAAGTGTGGAATAAAAAGATATAAGTGCCCAATAAAAGAATTATAATTTCATAATGTTGAAAACCGTTGATAGGAAATGGATATGTGTATTCACTACACATTTGTTTGGAATGGAAAATCATGGTGAAATTTCAGCATCATAATGGGGGAGTATATATGTTCATGGTATGGATTAATGAGATAAAAATGGATCTATCATTATTTATACATCATAAGGTTAGTAAGGTGGATATAAAAGAACATATCCAAATATTATAAAATGTAGATAAGAGTCATAATATAATGAGGATACTTGAATAAAGAGGATAAGGAAAAGATCACTTACCTTGAGAGTGTGATTCCAAATGCTTGGGAGGAGATTCTTGAGAGCTTGGGCCACCTTGGTAGGACTCTATAGAGGGTAGGTCATACTAAGGATGTTCTATAAGGTTTTTTACTGGAGATAAATGGTATCTTGGGTGGTTTTATATTGGGAAAGAGATGGGAGTTATTTATTATTTCCCACACTTAGGTTTTGACCTCTATATAATAAAATAATAAAAACCAAAAACCATACCATGATTTTTTATCATGGTTTATGTCAAATATGTGTGGTTTTAATATTTTTTTTATTGGTCCAATTGTCTAAATTATTAAAATATTACCCTTGGTTATGTTGAGGTGATTCATGCTCTTAAATAAGTGATTTTGAAACCTTAAAATATATTATAGGTTTTGGAGGAATCATAAAGGCTTTATAAAATTAATAAAATAAAAATAAAATCGCATATTTTAAAGGAAAAAATATATTTGGTTATGGATACCATTTATAGTATTTATTAGATCACTTTTGAGTCATTATGATTTCATGATACACACTTTATATTTATATGCTATTTAACTTTTACCCAAAAATTCGAGTGTCTCAAAAAATTATAAAAAATTAACCATTGGATAATTTAGAAGTTATGATTCCAAAAATAACATTAATTTTATCATAATAATTTTCTAAATATGTGAATTTCACTTTTAAAATGAGAATCGATATTTATTGAGAAATGTTAGATTTTTTGACAATAATGGCTTTTCAACCCCTATAAAAATTACATTTGACTTTATAAAAATTATATGATAATTTATATTTCATAAAAATTATTTAATAATAATATTTTATTAAAATATAATTTATTTAAAAAAACCATTAATTCATCAAAATAAATGCCTTAATTGAATTTGAATGTTACCCAAAAATATAATTTTTATTTTATTATGTCAAAATCAAAATAATATATAAAGTAATAATAATAATTTAATATAAATGTTATTATATTGAAAATAAAATATAAATATTCATATTATTATGTTCTTGATACATATCCCTTTAATACACCAGAAAATTCCCTAAGGGTAAATTGTGCGATGGTGAGATTATCATGGGGTAGTTCGGCATACATGGTTTGGGTCGCAATCTCAATGAGCTTGAAATTATCCCGTAAACAGTTTCACTTGTTCTTGTTGGATATCAACTTTTGATTAGCCAATAGAAAATCCCTATGATTTTATCTCTCTTAGAAGCTCCAATAAATGGACTTTGTAGGGTATGATCCTACTGGTTGAGGACATTATTTCCTTTATCGGTGTCAATTGGATTTGTTAAAACCATATATTTATACTAATCATGTGATCACTATTCAAAGACTATGTTATCAATGGTAATGATGCTTAAAATTATGTTAAATATGATAGGATATAATAAATCCAATAAAGTGAATTTGTTTCTATAACCATAATACATAATAAGAAATTTAATTAAACCGAAAGGAAAATTTTACTTATAAAAGTTTGTGTTATTACAATATTTCCCCCTTTATAAATTTCACCCTCTAAATTTTCATCTCCCACACTAAAATAGATTAGGGTAATTTTGTTTCATCGCCTCCTCTAGTTCCCACGTTGCTTCTTAAAACTTTTTTTTTTCACAACACTTTGACTAGGTGCATTGTCTTATTTCGTAGAAATTTGTCTCTATGATCAAATATATTCACCAGATTCTCCTCATATAAGAGATAATTCTACTACAATACCACTTATGTATTGAGTACATGTGAGGGGTATCGTATGTACTTCCTCAAAATGGATACATTGAACACATCATGTACTTGAGATAGATCATGTGGGAGTGCTAATTAATAGGCCACTGCTCCAATGAAGTCAATAATCTAAAAGGAACCAATGTATCTTAGACTAAGAATTTCATTCTTACCAAATATCATGACTTTATTTTATAAATATATACATTGGAATACCTTGTATCCAACCACAAAATTTAGGTCTCATTGATGATAGTTAGAATAGATATTTTTCCGACTCTGAGTAGCCTTGATGTTCTGCTGAATGGTCTTGACCTTTTCCACCATTTCCTTGACTATTTCAGGAGACAGTAGTTTTTGTTCCCCAAATTCATCCAAACATGTAGGTGTTCTGAATCTATTCCCAAAAAGGGCTTCATATCGATCCATTTGGATACTTGAGCGAAAACACTTATTGTATAAGAACTCAATCAGAGGAAGATATTGGTCCCATCCTTCTTTGAAGTCAATTGAGAATTTGTTCAACATGTCCTCGAGTGTCGGGATATTCTTCTCATATTGGTCATAAGTTTTAGGGTGGTAATCCATACTAAATTTCAACTCAGTATTTAGAGAATGTTGGATACTCTTCTAGAACTTGGAGGTAAATCTTGGATCTCTGTTAGATACAATCAATAGTGGTGTTCCATGTAGCCTCACCACTTCTCTAATGTATATCCTTGCAAGTTTATTGAGTGATAATTCCTCTCAAATTTCAATGAAGTGAGTAGTATTTATAAGATGATCCACTATAACCCATATAGCATTATTTCCTATTAATGTCTTTGGAAGACCAGTGACAAATCCCATGGTGATTTTTTCCCATTTCCATGTAGGTATGGGTACTGGTTACATCATACCCTTAGATATTTTCCTTTTACCCTTCACTTACTGACATACAAGACATCATTATTCATATCTCGTAATCTCCTTCTTCATATTTTCCCACAAATAGTGCTCTCAGAGATCTCGATACATCTTTGTGCTTTATAGATGGATGGAGAATGTTGAGCTATATGAATCATCCAATAGCTCCTTCTTTAACTCATTATTTTCTGGTACACATATTCATGATCCAAATCTCAAAAATCCTTCTTCATTAACATTTAACACTGATTATTTAACTTTTCTTATATCTTCCACTTTATTCTGAATTCTCACTTCATCTCTTTGAGCATCCTTTATCTTCTCTAGAAGGGATGGCTGAGCAATCATTTGCGAAAGGATTGATGATTTTTCTTCCTTTATGATTCCCATGTCCATCATTTTCAATTATAAGAAGATAAATCCATCTCAATTCTCATCAATGTTAAAATTTATAGATCCTTTCTACCTAAATAATCTTCCACTTTATTTTCTTTCCCAGTATAGTAGTGGATTGATCATTCATAATCATTGATCATATCTAACCATCTTCATAGCGCATATTCAAATCTTTATATGTGAATCTATACTTAAGGATCTTGTGATCCACAAATATTTCCCAATTTTCCCCCAAAGAGATAATTCCACCAGATTTTCAATGAGAATATCACTACATCCAACTCTATATCTTGTGTTGGGAAGTTCTGTTCATGAACATCAATTTTTTTTGAGGTATAGGGTATCACTTTTTCATTATTCATTAACACACAACCTAAGCCCTTCTTCGAAGCATTACTGAATACCATGAAAAGTTATCCACTTGTGGGTAATTTGAGTACATCTATAGTGATAATCCTCTTTACTCCTTTAAAATATTTTCACATTCATCATTCCAAGAAAAATCCGACTCCCTTATAAGTTATATTAGTTATAGGTTTTGAAAATCATAAGAAATTTCTCACAAATTGATGATAGTACCCAACTAATTGAAGTAAACTGTGGATATCTTTCACAGATGTTGGCCTTGTCCATCCTTTAATTTCTTCTATCTTTGAGAATCCATAGATATCCCATTTCTTTTGATAATATTCCCTAATAATGAGACTTCCTTTAACCAAAACTCACATTTTCTATACTTGGAATAAATCTTCTCCTTTTATAATGTCTTTATCATAGTTCTCATATGCTCCTCATGATTCTCCTTTCTTTTGAAGTATATTATAATATCATCTACAAATATTACCCAAAAAAATTTGAGGTAATATCTAATTACTCTATTCATCAAGTCCATAAATATTTTTTTGGAGTATTAGTGAGTCTAAATGGAATTACTATAAACTCATAGTGCTCATACCTTTTACTAAAGAAATATTGGGGATATCCTCCTTGTTCACCCTAATTTTCTAATACCCTAACCACAGATCCACCTTAGAGAAGTATTTTTCTCCACATATCTAATCAAACAAGTAATAAATCCATGGTATAGGATAATTGTTCTTTATCATGATCTTGTTGAGTGGATGATAATCAATTTAAAGGTGTATTGAATCATCCTTCTTATTGATGAATATGACTAGTGCAACCCATGTTAAAGCACTTGGGCATATGAACTATTTATCCATATTCTCTTGTAGTTATTTTTTTAGCTCTCCAAGTTCCACAACATCCTTTTTATACAGAGTTTTGGATAATGGTAATTCCATAAGTATAAGCATTATTTAAAATTCAACTGTTCGGATAGGAGAAAGATGAGGAAATTCTTCAGGAAGTACTTCTGTAGAGACTCGTATCTTGACGTACATGGACATTACATTACTTTTTTGGAATACTTAGTACATAACAAAAACACACACACAAGGACCGTAATAGTTTAGTGTCTTTGGAAACTCAGAATATAATCTTCTAATCGTGGTGAAAGATCTTCAATATCTCCCATAAAGATCTTCCCCTTTTTTTACCTAAAACCTTTCTTTATATCCTGGGGAAAAGAAAACATAAAAGGGTGAGCTCAAATGCTCAGTAAGGGTAAACAAAAGAAAAATCAATCACATCATATTCATAAGAACATAACTTTTGGAAATCTTAACCTGCAAAAGAGAGCATAATTTCATAACATGGGATAAATCATAGTAGTGAAATGAAATCCCAATAATCATAACTTAAAACATGAAACTTTGTGGCATACACACATAATCATATAGAATCATTTCTTGTTAGTCAAGACTCATTTCCAAGACTATCTTAGTGGACAATGTCCCTTTCTGAACCGAGTCACCCTCGTTTCAGTCCTGTTTCACTGAACCGGTATAACCTACCATTCCATCCATGTCTATCTCATGAGATATAAAATCTTTACCCAATGCATTGGAGGGAGATATAGGTCCCACCCTTCTCATAATGAATCCTTTCTTATGTGTGCCACATATTCATAAATCATACATCATCGCATAACACATGTAATAAAAATGGGATTCTTCAAACATCATGACATCATAAAACAAATCATATAAGGTAAAGGACTTCATGAATATAATTCCATCACAACATAATCAAATCAATGTAATAATAGGGATAAAAACAGAACCCTTTATTATCTTAGATGGAAAATAATTTTGATAAAACACATGAACTTCATTCTTGAAAAAAAATATCCTTTCTACTTCAAAAACACTTTTCTTTTCTTAACATGTCATACAATTATAAACTAAAAGAAGTTGATTAAAAATAAACTTGAAAACTTATAAAGGAAGATTCTTCGAAATAATGTTTTAAAAACCATTCTTGCCGTATAAGTAAAAAAAACATTCTTCGCGTACTTTTGTTGGAAAAGTCAAAAAAAGTACCTTATATGGTAACCAAAGGAAAGATTCCATTCATACAATGTGGTAAAAAGTCAATAAAGGGTAAAAATGACTTTAAACATTCATGGAATAATGGTAAAAATTTTATAAAAACATTTTTAGAAAACATGGTCATGGATGATAAACGTAACCCCAGTAAATACTTACGTATAAGCAATCTCGGATAAAAATGAGATTGAAAATTTATCCCTTACCTTAAGTCTGATTTGCTTCGTAAGTGTCCAAACCTCCTGTATAATGATTTAAATAATGTCATTAACTTATTAAAGAATCAGATTCATTGTTATGATATCATATATGGTTCACTTATGACTTTATATTACCCGTTCTTTTGTAAATTCCATGTTAAAGAAGCATTTTGGGTAAAATCGTCTCATTTGTCGTTCGTGTTTTAACTTGTAATTATTCATATGATTACTTAGATCATTATTACTTAATTATATAATATAAAACATGATTTATAAATAATATATATTCAGAATATATATATAATGGATCGATAAATGGAAAGAAATACACCGTTCATGGAGACGGTAGGCCGTACGTACGCATGAACGCTGTTTTCTTTTCGTTATTGAATTGAGTGGAATTAAGTAGATGACATACATATATATACACATAAATCCAGTATCTTTATAATGTCATATATTTCATTATTATTGCTTATATATACTTTATAATCATTCTTAAATGGTTAACATGGAGAATAAATCTCATCGCGTCGTGGAGACGGTAGTCCGTACGTACGCACGAGCGATGATATCATTTCCATAATTATTGAATTGAATTGGAGTGGATGATACAATATATCAGAATCAATATGATGTTATAATTACTATGTATAGTTATTCTTTACACCATTATACCCATTCATGTAAGGTGGTGGTGGAAAATAGATTACACCACGGCGTGGAGACGGTATTCCGTACGTACGCACGCGCGGTGATTTCCTTTTTCTGTAAGATGGAGAGAAGGTTAATTAGAGTTGTTTCATATTTATAATAACATATCAGTATATAATAAATACTGATTTTATTACTTTATCATGAAACAACTAAATAATAAGAAGTTGAAGAAGAAAGAAATTGAAAAAGATCGGTAATGGATATTACCTCTTTTTGACGCGCCTTTTCTTAACCTCCACTTAAAGAACTAAGAATGGTCTTTGAAGAAGACCAGGACCTCTAGGATTATACTAGGGAAGTAGAGAAGAGATTTTGGTAGGTTTTGTCTGAGCTTGAATGCTCAAATTGGTGTGAGGAGGAGAGGGAGGAGGTGCCCTTTTATAAGGGAGGAGAGGGACACCTTTGGAATTCTTAAAATTATTAATTTATAATAAATCTAAACCCACTTAAAAACTTCCGAAAATGACTCCTATTCGAATCTTAGATTATATAGGTTTGTAATATCATCAACCAATAGAATTTAGACAAGTTTAGGTTCCTATTTTAACCTTATCATTTATATTTAACATTAAGTTAAATAATTTTACTTTTACCGTGTCTTCTTGTGTTCTTACACTATAAGGTTAATAAACTTACTATAAGAAGAAAAACGAACCCCAATTTGTTTATTATTAATATATATAACCTTATCTAAGTCATTTGGACGAACCTTAGATTTTTAGGAATAAAATAACAATTAATAATATAATATTTTTTTAAAAAACTATTTTATGTCAATTTTGACACTATTTAGTAATTGATTTTTGTGAAAATCATAAAAGAATGATAAGTTAGAACAAAGTTAATTAAATCAATACTAACATGTCATATTAACCTATAAAATTAGTGGAATTCATAAAAAGTCTCAAATTATATTTATTTGGGAATTTATAACATCAATTGTGTCAATATTTTATTAATAAGATAATTACTGCATCATCGTTGTGTCATAAATAAATTAACTTATTTAATGTCTAAAAATTACAAATAAAATACAATTATGTAGGAAATAATTTTATCTTTCTAATGAATATTTATAGTCGAATTTATCGTATGTATAACCCCATATTAAAAATGTTTTAGTAAATAAACTTTGATTTTAACTCTTTTAACCCTTCTTTAAATAAATTTATAATAAATGTCCTAATCTAATCGAAGTGGGCCTAAATGGTCATATTTTATTCCTAAGTTTGTTTTTGGTCGAATTAAATTTGTCCAATAGAATTAAGACATGTGTTAGGGTAATAATAATATCATTTGTACCCTTAATTACCCTATTTACTTTTAACCGTGGTAAAAAAAAGTAAAAAGTTACTATTCACCAAAAAATTATTTTCATCTCATTGAACCACATTTTACTTACTGACATCAACCGTGTCTCTCGAATTTTTGAAATTCCACTCACAGAAGCGGTGAAATTAAGTTTTATGAAAAATTCAGTTTTTTTAACTACCACTTAGTGGTTTCACTATTCATCAAAAATTGAAAGTTTTCATAAAAATACCAAAAATTAGGCCTAAGATATATTTGATATTATGAACTCAAAAATTATTTCTATTTTACCAAATTCAAAACATATCAGTTGCATTAATTAATTTAAAAATAATTCTTGTCGTCAAAACAAATAGCGTGTTCTTAAGAGATAATAACTATCAAAAGATTGACACTTGTTTATGTCTGGTTTAAATGTGAAATTACATCCAATGACCATAATTGTATTAAATTGTAAAAATATATTCTAAATATACTTTAAAACCACTCAAATTAATAATTTATCACTATTAATTATTTCGATTGAAAAAGTTGTTTTTAATTAAAATTTAGTAATTTTCACTATTCATCAAAATATGAAAGTTATCCGAAAATCACCAAAATTTCACCCTAATATAATTTCGATATTATGAATCCAAAAATGAATTCCATTTTGAAAAATAAAATTTACAAAATTTCAAAAAGTGGTTATTACTATTCATAATGACTAGTTTTAATAATATTTTAATAGCATATTGTTGTTTAGTGAAACTTGTTACTGCGTACTACACACGCTATCGAGGAAGGTCACGATTGTGTGTAATGAAAGGCAAGTCAAGGATGCGTGTTGTGAAAGCTCCTTTTGGTGTATCATACAACACAAGACATTAATGAAATTAAAAAGAATATTTTTCATAAAATCTCGAGGTGTTACATTCTACCCCCCTTAAAATGAATTTCTCCCTCGAAATTCGTCGGGGTTATAAATGGTTTACTATTCAAAAGTTTCTTTAATAGAAACCCACATCGTAAAAAGGAATACCAAAACCAATCTTTAAAAATGAAAGTATGAAACATAATGGTTACCCAAATAAACTAATCACTGGGTTTCCACATAGGTGAAAATATGGATATGGAAGAAAAATCTAACCATCATGTTCTGATGGAGAGTGGTAGAGAACATGGCTATGGAAAAGCCAACAATCACAAATCCATAAATTTGTGACGATCTAAGGTACCATCTGATTAATCAGATATAAGAGCACTAGGACAACATTTTTGGTTTTCAAGATCATTTCCCTAAAGTTGAAGAATTTGAATTAGAATAAATACTTACTTTATTTTGGTACAATCTCACTGTTGTTCGTGCCTTGAACAATTTACACTTCATCTCTTAAATAAATGAAGTTGAATTTGTTATTCATGAAGTGTTATCATATCATGTGATAGAATGACGAGTCATTCCATCTGTCTCAAACAAAAGGTTAGCAAAAGTTATTAAATATACATAAGTCATTCTATAGTGAGATTAATCATATATGGTACCTAAAATGGACTTATACTTCATATATCATACTGCTTAATATAATAAAACTAGTTTCTACTAAACAGGGACTTCCTGTAGGCCAGTGGTAGGCGATAAAGGCCAGTCACACTTCGGTTGTGGGTTCGATTCCCACATCCTTGTTCGACGCGATGGGTTGTCGCCCGTCCTACAGGTTGTCCTTTTTCTAAATCTATATTACTATAACATCCCATCAATAATATCGAAAAACGTTTTATCCTAACTTATGTCCAACATAATCCATTCTAATCTTTAGGCTTATCTAAAATACTTTGGTCCAAGCTCATAGTATAAAGAAAATGATTACTTGAAATGTCATAGAATAATCACGTGAATGCCATCATTTATCCCCCATATATCATAAGATATATCTTGTTGGTCACATTACAAACATGTGAATACCTTAATCATGTATTCTCTTGAAGAATGAATACCCATTGAACCTTAGTGAAAACATGAATGCAGTTAAAAGTTAACACTTTACACATACCAAAATCCTCAAAATTCTATATACTCAAACCATGATATCACTTAGTCCTTATATCAATCATGAGATCATGAATACAATCAAACATCTCATTATCTTCTAATCGCTTCATTATGCTCATATCATCTGTTTACCAAAAATGTCTCAATCACTTTTCATGGTTACCGGTACCATAAAATTATTGAAAACCACCATAGACCAAAACATAAATATTCCAATATTCCACGATACTATATACAACATTATTTTGGAATCCCATTAAATAAACACTTAATCATTCCACCACATTGTTGTCATATTCAACATCGCCAATAGTGATTGCATGTGACTTACCTTTTTCCTTTGCCTTAAGTGGTTGCTCATGTTGATCATCACTAAGCCTTGGATTAGGGCATTTATTAGCATAATGCCCTATTTCCTTGCACTTGAAGCATTGAAGTGTTGGTGGTGCATTCTCTGCAGTGTTTTCTTTATTCACATTATTAAAAACCCTTTTTCCATTACCTCGACACTCAGCTGCTCGATGACCTTATTTTCCACACTTAAAACATTTTCTAGTCCCTTTAAGACAATCTCCACCATGCTTCTTTCCACACTTTGAGCATAAGGAAACATTCATCTTCTTTTCACCATTATTCTGAGATTTCTCCTTGAACTCCATCTTTCGTTTCTTGTCAAAACCATGAGATGGATATGTAACACCAACTTCCATTTCTACCTTGATAGCACAACGCACAATTTCTTCATAGCTACTGAAGTCTCTTATAGCTAATGCCCTTCAAAGACTTGGTTTTAAGCCACTGAAAAATCGATCAACTTTACTTTTAGGTTGGATGATAATGCCAGATGCATACCTTTCAAGTCTTGTAAAATTTTCTTCGTATATACCAACAGATTCATCATCCTTTTGCTTTAGTTCAAGAAACTCCTTCTCCATCTTTGTTCGAAGAATACGAGGGAAGTACTTGCTGAAAAATAAGTTCTTGAACTCGTCCCATTCCATGGACTCAATTTCATCCCTTTGCCTCGTATTCTTAATAAGATTCCACCATTGATCAGCATCACCTTCCAAACGATACACTGCTAAGATGACCTTATCATGTTTAGAACATTGAAGAACTGAAAATATCTTTTCAGTGGTACTGATCCATTGTTCAGCAACAAGTGGATCAGAAGACCCACTGAAAGAAGATGGGCGTTGCCTCATGAAGGAATCAATAGAATATTGTTCCCTTCTCTGCTCATTTGGAAGTCCAGAATGATTCATAGCTTGTGTAAGTATAGCAATAAGATTTTTCACTCCATCTCCCATAACATTTGTTTGTTCAGGAGGACAATCATTTCATTGTCCATTGCATTGATCAACACGGTTCCTTTGGGTTCCATCCATCATCTAAAACCCAAAAAGAATAGTGTGAGAGGCAAAAATCATAATAAAGGGGGAGTAACTTCAATATCTAACATCTTAGGTTAAATTCTAAGATCGTTACCATAGTTCTAGGACTATCCTATACGTATACTTATCCTTAGGGACATCCCTAGACATACCTTAGAAATATCTCTAGGGATCTCACTAACATTTTCGCATCCTAGTTTCCAAAGGTTGACTAAACCTTTCCTCGGATACCAACTTTAGAGACTTGTATCTTGACGTACATGGAAATTACATTACTTTTGCGGAATACTTAGTACATAACAAAAACACACACACAAGGACCGTAATAGTTTAGTGTCTTTGGAAACTTAGAATACAATCTTCTAATCATGGTGAAAGATCTTCAATATCTCCCATAAAGATCTTCCCCCTTTTTTTACCTAAAACCTTTCTTTATATCCTGGGGAAAAGAAAACATAAAAGGGTGAGCTCAAATGCTCAGTAAGGGTAAACAAAAGAAAAATCAATCACATCATATTCATAAGAACATAACTTTTGGAAATCTTAACCTGCAAAAGAGAGCATAATTTCATAACATGGGATAAATCATAGTAGTGAAATGAAATCCCAATAATCATAACTTAAAACATGAAACATTGTGGCATACACACATAATCATAGAGAATCATTTCTTGTTAGTCAAGACTCATTTCCAAGACTATATTAGTGGACAATGTCCCTTTCTGAACCGAGTCACCCTCGTTTCAGTCCTGTTTCACTGAACTGGTATAACCTACCATTCCAGCCATGTCTATCTCATGAGATATAAAATCTTTACCCAATGCATTGGAGGGATATATAGGTCCCACCCTTCTCATAATGAATCCTTTCTTATGTGTTCCACATATTCATAAATCATACATCATCGCATAACACATGTAATAAAAATGGGATTCTTCAAACATCATTACATCATAAAACAAGTCATATAAGGTAAAGGACTTCATGAATATAATTCCATCACAACATAATCAAATCAATGTAATAATAGGGATAAAAACATAACCCTTTATTATCTTAGATGGAAAATAATTTTGATAAAACACATGAACTTCATTCTTGAAAAAAAATATCCTTTCTACTTCAAAAACACTTTTCTTTTCTTAACATGTCATAAAATTATAAACTAAAAGAAGTTGATTAAAAATAAACTTGAAAACTTATAAAGGAAGATTCTTGGAAATAATGTTTTAAAAATCCATTCTTGCCGTATAAGTTAAAAAAACATTCTTCGCGTACTTTTGTCGGAAAAGTCAAAAAAAGTACCTTATATGGTAACCAAAGGAAAGATTCCATTCATACAATGTGGTAAAAAGTCAATAAAGGGTAAAAATGACTTTAAACATTCATGGAAGAATAGTAAACATTTTATAAAAACATTTTTAGAAAACATGGTCATGGATGATAAATGTAACCCCAGTAAATACTTACGTATAAGCAATCTCGGATAAAAATGAGATTGAAAATTTATCCCTTACCTTAAGTCTGATTTGCTTCGTAAGTGTCCGAACCTCCTGTATAATTATTTAAATAATGTCATTAACTTATTACAGAATCATATTCATTGTTATGATATCATATATGGTTCACTTATGACTTTATATTACCCGTTCTTTTGTAAATTCCATGTTAAAGAAGCGTTTTGGGTAAAATCGTCTCATTTGTCGTTCGTGTTTTAACTTGTAATTATTCATATGATTACTTAGATAATTATTACTTAATTATAGAATATAAAACATGATTTATATATAATATATATTCAGAATATATATATAATGGATCGATAAATGGAAAGAAATACACCGTTCATGGAGACGGTAGGCCGTACGTACGCATGAACGCTGTTTTCTTTTCGTTATTGAATTGAGTGGAATTAAGTAGATGACATACATATATATACACATAAATCCATTATCTTTATAATGTCATATATTTCATTATTATTGCTTATATATACTTTATAATCATTCTAAAATGGTTAACATGGAGAATGAATCTCATCGCGTCGTGGAGACGGTAGTCCGTACGTAAGCACGAGCGATGATATCATTTCCATAATTATTGAATTGAATTGGAGTGGATGATACAATATATCATAATCAATATTATGTTCTAATAACTATGTATAGTTATTCTTTACACCATTATACCCATCCATGTAAGGTGGTGGTGGAAAATAGATTACACCACGGCGTGGAAACGGTATTCCGTACGTATGCACGCGCGGTGATTTCCTTTTTCCGTAGGATGGATAGAAGGTTAATTAGAGTTGTTTCATATTTATAATAACATATCAGTATATAATAAATACTTATGTTATTACTTTATCATGAAACAACTAAAGAATAAGAAGTTGAAGAAGAAAGAAATTGAAAAAGATCGGTAATGGATATTACCTCTTTTTGACACGCCTTTTCTTAACCTCCACTTAAAGAACTAAGGATGGTCTTTGAAGAAGACCCAGACCTCTAGGATGATACTAGGGAAGTGGATATGAGATTTTGGCAGGGGTTGTCCGAGCTTGAATGCTCAAATTGGTGTGAGGAGGAGAGGGAGGAGGTGCCCTTTTATAAGGGAGGAGAGGGGCACCTTTGGAATTCTTAAAAATATTAATTTATAATAAATCTAACCCCACTTAAAAACTTTCAAAAATGACTCATATTCTAAGATTAGATGATATAGGGTTGTAATATTATCAACCAATAGAATTTAGACAAGTTTAGGTTCCTATTTTAACCTTAACATTTAGATTTAACATTAAGTTAAATAATTTTACTTTTACCATGTCTTCTTGTGTTCTTACACTATAAGGTTAATAAACTTACTATAATAAGACAAACTAACCCCAAGTTGTTCATTATTAATATATATAACCTTATCTAAGTCATTTGGCCTAACCTTAGATTTTTATGAATAAAATAACAATTAATAATATAATATTTGTTTTAAAAACTATTTTATGTCAATTTTGACACTATTTAGTAATTGATTTTTGTGAAAATAATAACAGAATTATAAGTTCGAAAAAAGTTAATTAAATCAATACTAACATGTCATATTAACCTATAAAATTAGTGTAATTCATAAAAAGTCTCAAATTATATTTATTTGGGTATTTATAACATCAATTATGTCAATATTTTATTAATAAGATAATTACTGCATCATCGTTGTGTCATAAATAAATTAACTTATTTAATGTCTAAAAATTACAAATAAAATACAATTATGTATGAAATCTTTTTCTCTTTCTAATGAATATTTATAGTCGAATTTATATTATGTATAACCCCATATTAAAAATGTTTTAGTAAATAAACTTTGATTTTAACTCTTTTAACCCTTCTTTAAATAAATTAATAATAAATGTCCGAATCTAATCCAAGTGGGCCTAAATGGTAATATTTTATTCCTAAGTTTGTTTTTGGTCGAATTAAACTTGTCCAATAGAATTAGTACATGTGTTAGGGTAATAATAATATCATTTCTACCCTTAATTACCCTATTTACTTTTAATCGTGGTAAAAAAAAAGTTATTATTCACCAAAAAATTATTTTCATCTCATTGAACTACATTTTACTTACTGACATCAACTGTGTCTCTCATATTTTTGAAATTCCACTCACAGAAGCGGTGAAATTAAGTTTTATGAAAAAATCAGTTTTTTTAACTACCACTTAGTGGTTTCACTATTCATCAAAAATTGAAAGTTTTCAGAAAAATACCAAAAATTAGGTCTAAGCTATATTTGATATTATGAACTCAAAAATTATTTCTATTTTACCAAATTCAAAACATATCAGTTGCATTAATTAATTTAAAAATTAATTCCCGTCGTCAAAACAAATAGTGTGTTCTTAAGAGATAATAACTATCAAAAGATTGACACTTGTTTATGTCTGTTTTAAATGTGAAATTACATCCAATGACCATCATTGTATTAAATTGTAAAAATATATTCTAAATATACTTTAAAACCACTCAAATTAATAATTTATCACTATTAATTATTTCGATTGAAAAAGTTGTTTTTAATTAAAATTTAGTAATTTTCACTATTCATCAAAATATGAAAGTTATCCAAAAATCACCAAAATTTCACCCTAAGATAATTTCGATATTACGAATCCAAAAATGAATTCCATTTTGAAAAATAAAATTTACAAAATTTCAAAAAGTGGTTATTACTATTCATAACGGCTAGTTTTAATAATATTTTAATAGCATATTGTTGTTTAGTGAAACTTGTTATTACGTACTACACACGCTATCGAGGAAGGTCGTGATTGCGTGTAATGCAAGGCAAGTCAAGGATGCGTGTTGTGCAAGCTCCTTTTGGTGTAGAATACAACACAAGACATTAATGAAATTAAAAATGGTAATTTTCATAAAATCTCGGGGTGTTACAACTTCAGTGTATTCCCTCACAATGGACATGTCTTCAAGGATGATCCTTTACTTAGACTCAATCATTTAATCTAGATATTCTTACTCATAGGGTAATTATATCCATTCTTGAGATGTTGGTGCTTAAGAATATTCATCCATCTCCTTAGATTTTTACATAATTAGAGGATGATTCGCAATAAAAAGAGTGATTTACTTCTCAAAAAAATTATATACTCTCCATATAGGGAAAGACAATTCATACCCAGAATTGCATCAAATTCCAAAAAATGGAGTATCGCAAGGTTCACTGGGAAGTTAATCCCAAAATGTTTTATAAAGTTAGAGTTATATACTTGGTATTCAATAATTTACCCATTTTCCATTTTCACAAATAACACTACTTCCATGATTTGTGGTGGTGTTTGAATTGTTCTACTAAATTTTCATGATATGAAGGAATACATAGAACCAAAATCAAAAAATTACATTATCTATTATTGAATGAATAAATACCCTACCTATCACCACTACATTTTTGGGATCCACCTCAGCGGTTGTGATAGGATAATCTTTCCCTTTCTACCTTAGAGTTTGTTGGTTGTCTCAAAGAACCCTTAGTTTAGTGAATTGTTTTGAAAAGTGTCATGGTTCCTTGCATTTGAACCAATGAACAATACACTGAGGGATGACTAGAGATAATTCCTTTTCTCCATCACATTAGTGGGATTATCTCATAGACAATTTCTATCTTGGTTTCATTCCTTCCTTCATCTAAATCATTTCCTCATTCCTCTTAGATAATTTCTATGGTGCTTCTTTCTACACTTTTGACAAGTGGGATACTGAAATTTCATAACACCATTATATTTCACCATTAGACTGCTAAAATTAAACTCCAATTTTTTCTTATTATCCCCATGATACCCATTAGATTTTATGATCTCCATTTTGAATTTGAGGGAACATCATACAATTTCCTCATAGTTTTCAAAGTCTTGGATCACCAGGGCTTTTCATAGACTATGTTTTATCCCACCAAAGAAGAACTCAACCTTGAATTTGGGGGTAACAAAAAATCTGGAGGTGTATCATGAAAGTATTTTGAAGTTTTCCTTATACACATAGATAGATTTGTCTTCTTTTTTATTGAGTTAAAGGAAT
This sequence comes from Viscum album, assembly GCA_963277665.1. Lineage (NCBI taxonomy): Eukaryota > Viridiplantae > Streptophyta > Magnoliopsida > Santalales > Viscaceae > Viscum > Viscum album. Next base: position 592,689,970 of record OY728134.1, on the reverse strand, counting down.
TACCTTTCAGTTTTAAGTGGGAGAGTATAAGGAAAAAATTTACTGGAAATTTGTTTATAGAATTCCTTCCACCCCATCACTTTGATGTCTTCCTCAGGATTTGTATTCTTGATCAATTTCCTCCATTGATCAGTTTATTACACCATATGATAAATATATATTAGTTGCTTATCTTTCTAATAACATTGAAGGATGAAGAATATCATCTCCATGGATTTGATCCATTATTCCACGATTAAGGGATCAGATGATCCATTGGAAGTCAGAGGCCTTTTTTGCATAAAGGTATCAATTGTAGCTTGTTATTTCTTGGGGGAATTCAAGAACTCCTCTTGATCTAGGTTTCTATTTATAACCTGAGTCAGCTGATAGAGTATCATCATAAAGTTCATTATTCCTTCTCCTATCGGGTTGGGCATCTCGTTTGGGCATTCATCACATCTCCCTTCACATTGTTTGTTTACCAGATTCCTCAAATATCCCTCCCTTGGCTAGAATAAAGGGAAAAATTATGGATTAGTATTTTTAAACTATTAATCACATAAATAGAAAACTAATGACATTAATGGTATGACTTCTAATTAAAATTTATTTATTATCTTGTTAATTTCTATGTTTTAATTTATGTTATCTGTGATCTATTTTCTAAAATAGACACTTATGGGAAATTTTGTTCCCTTAAAAATGGTTTATGATGATCTTGTGAATTTATCTAATAATATCCCCTAGAAGTGTCAGCATAGGTTTGAAGAGAAGTACATTTTCATGCACCAGTTCTCAGTTGAGTCTATCTTAATGCAGTGTTTTTGGGTTTTACCCCTATATATATCTGTGTCAAAGCCACATCCATTTTTAATATCCATAAAAGAATATATTTTCTTGATAAAACAATTAATATATACATTACCAAAATTTAGGTATGTTTTCTTATAGTTAGTTTTATCCCAAAGGCTTTCACTAGAGTTTTCTAATCCAAATCCCAAAAATAACTAAACTTTCTTTTCATACTAACTATGAAAACCAAACTCTTTGTTACGCATTAATTCATGATTTATTACATAATATTTTACATAATACAATCCGAAAGATAAACAATTAGTGTCTTTAAGAATTAGGTACATTACATAACAACATAAAATAGGCAATACATCATCTTTATTAAAAACTTCCTTAACAAGATCATATTATTCCTTCATACTTAAAACTGCATGGGATAACCTGGGGACAAACATAAGAAAGTGGGAGATATAAAGACCATTAATGGATTAAACATGGAATAACATGAATAAATTAATACATGTTAGACAATAGGAATATCAATGGGGTATAAAAGGTGTTAGAATCATAAACATGAACAATGAGGCATAATATATCATGATAATTATAAAGTCAACATGGCAAATGTGGCATTAAATTAAAACACTACATCATAAACATAGAACAAGGATAACTACTAAGACATAATGATATAAAAAGTATCATGATATATTAGTTTCAATCCCTAATATCTTTCATGATTTCTCATGAGACTAAAACATTACAACATGCATTGGAGCGCTGTATAATTCTGGGTGCACCCTTCAATTTCATTTCATTCTCATGCTTAAGTGTGCCACATATATCATAAAACATGGAATCATTTATTATCAAGTTTTATTATTGGATAAAGGAGTGTAGAATTCATACATTTAAGTCCCCAAAAAAATAATTATAAGTGCATAAATATTAACACCCTTGATAGTAAATGTGTATGATTTTCACAACACATTTGTTTAGCAAGGAAATCGTGGTGAAATTTTTGCAGTATAACGGGGGCGTATAAATGTTCATGGGAGGGATTAATGTGAGATAAATGGGTATATAATAATTTATACATCATAATTACAGTAAGGGGGATATGTAATAACATATACAAACATTATAAAATTGAGATAAGATGAATAAGATAATGAAGATATTTGAATAAAGAGGACAAGGAAAAGATCTCTTACCTTGAGAGTATGATTCCAAATGCATTGGAGGAGATTATTGAGAGATTGGGGGAAACTTTGGAGGACTCTATAGAGGGAATAATAGAGTAATAAAATTATATAATGTTTTTTTTGTGAAGATAAATGGGATATTGGGTGGTTTTATATAATAAAATAGAGGGGAGTTCTTTATTATTTCCCACACTTAGGTTTTGAACTATATATAATAAAATAATCAAAATCACAAATATTATGAAAGTTTTTGCCCATTTTTTCTACTAAATAGGGTTAGATTTTATTATTTTATAATTCCAAGGTTATAGTTTATTAATATAATTCCCTTTGTTATGTGGAGGTGAGTCATGATCTTAAAGAAATGATTTTAAAACCTTAAAATATATTATAGGTTTTGGAGGATTCATAAAGGATTTATAAAATTAAACAAATAAACATAAAATAAAATTATTTTAAATTTAAAACATATATTTGGTCGTGTATACCCTTTATATTATTTATTACACCACTTTTGGGTCATTTTGATGTCATAATACACACCGTATATTTATACCGTATTTAATTTTTACCCAAAAATCGATTGTCTTAAAAAATTATGAAAAATTCACCATTGGATAATTTAGACATTATGATTCCAAATATAGTATTAATTTTATCAAAATAATTTTATAAATATGTTCATTTTCACTTTTAAATTAATAATTTACATTTATTGATAAATTCTGGTATTTTTTACAATAACAGTTTTCAAACCCTTATAGATATTACATTTAACATCATAAAACTTATATGATAATTTATACTTGATAAAAATTATTTAATAATAATAATATATTATTAAAATATATTTTATTGCAAAAAAACATTAATTCATCAAAATAAATTCGATAATTGAATTTGAATATTACCCAAAAATACAAATTGTGTTTTGTTTTATCAAAATCAAAATCATTTATAAAGTGACAATAAGAAGTAAATATAAATGTTATTATATTGAAAATAAAATATACATATTCATATTGTTATGGTCTTGATACATATCCCTTTAATACACCAGAAAACTCCATAAGGGTTAGGTGTGCTATGGTGATATTTTCATGTGGTGGTTTGGCGTACATGGTTTGGGTCGTGATCTCGGTGCGATTGAACTTCTCCCTCAAATGGTTTCTCCCATGATTAAGTTATTGGATCTTAGTTTGGGCTTGATCAAGGTCAAAGTATCATGATTCTATCTCTCTAATAAGCTCTAACAAATGGTCTTTGTAGGATATGATCTTACTGGTTGAGGTCATCACTTCCTTTGTCTTTGTCAATTGGGTTTGCTAAAACCCTATATTTATACTAATCATTTGATCACTATTCAATAGATATATTATCAATGGTAATGATTCTTAATGATATTTTAAATATTATAGGATATAATAAAACCAATTAAGTTCATGTGTTTTCTATAACTATAATACATAATAAGAAATTTTATTAAATTGTAAGGGGAGTTTTATTTATAAAAGTTTGGTTCGTAACATTTCAATCTTTTGGGATTGTATTATGTGTGTCTTTATAAAATAAATCATGAATTATGGTGTATTAAATATATGGGTTTTCATACTATCCATATAAAGGGTCACCATGTCATGGAAGTGGGCATGGTGATAGACATTTTAAATACCATTTGGAGTTATTTATGTGTTTAGTCATTTTGAGATGGAAATTTTTAGGCCTTGGGCATTTTGAGCAGGGTGAGTGGTTCTTAGTTCATCACGATGAGTTAAAAAATTAGGGTGTCTATTTCAATGTGTATTTTAAGTGGAATAAGTGTATCTTTAGTCAAATGTGTAATGTTAAGATCTCTTGATTTTATGCAAGTTCCAAGATTCATAAGGGTCTTCATCATTTGGTGCTAAAGGTGCACCACGATGAGTGAAAAAGTCAGAGAGGCCATTTAGGAACTCATTTTTCAAGAGTATTTAACCTAATAAAGATGGTGATAAGGGAAATTATTGAGGAATTGGGAGTATTGGTGCATGATTTCATAGTGAGTTTAATCATGCGAGGAAGGATGAAACATCAAGATAGATCTCACCATGGTATAGTCCTGGGCACAGGGAGGTAAAATGTCCAAGATCTCAGTCCTATGTCATAGTGGAAGTTATGGTGGTGGTCAAACAAATTATATGAAAATTTTAAAATGCACGATAATTGGGGTATAAACTGATTCAAATTCTAAATAAGTGGATTGTCCTTTAATCGATGATAACCACAGGTATAGTACAATTCAATATGTCTTAGAGGAGGCCTTTCAAACCTCTCCTATAAATGGAGGGTCCTAACATCCTTATTTAATATTTTCATTTCTTTTCCCAAAATACTATCCAACCATTAAAAGTATCACCCCTCTCTAGCCACACATTTGAGATTCTAACCCTTAGGTTCATGAGGATCGAAGTCTCGTGAATCAAAGTATACTCTTCTCTCATCTCCTCTAGATTTTTCTGGCTCCTCTTCTTTCTAGAAGTTCACTTTAGGAGATTTCCTCTATTTTAAACTAAAAATCGAGCAAGTGTTATGGTGCATTAATGTGTATTGGTTCTACTCTGTCTACCTTTAATTTTGGTGGTGTATCCTTTTATGGTGGTTGACCCTAAATCATTTGTACTTTATTAGAGTATGTTTAACTTCTAATAAAGTTAGGGGATTTGTTACTTATCATTTATTTTAATTGAAAGTTTGATTGAATCATGCCTAATTTTCCTTTGTTTAAATGGATGATATTAACCATAAAAAGATAATTATATAGTTATATCATGAAAAGGATGATTATTTTATAAAAATTAGAAACTCTTTCACATGATTTATATATATAAATTGATTTTTTACATAAATTAAATAGATATTATCACAAGTTAAAGATAATTAATATTTCACATTGGGAATTAAATAAATGGTTTGGTTTTGATCACATTTGATTTATAGTTTCTTGACACTACCTATTTTTTTTTATAGATAGTGTGTTATATTTTATTGTGTATGATGTTGTATTTGTTATCATGTTTTAATTTCTATAAATTAGTAAAAAACATAAATTCAGTTTTTTGATACTGGGGTAAATAAAAGAAGCATATAAGTTGATATATTTTCTTCCTTGAAATTTAGTTAAATATAAAAGTAGTGTTAGACATGTGTTTATATTAATTCATATATTTTATTAGTTACTTACAATAGGTTGCTTAATTTGAAAAACTAATGCATAATAATCCAGTTAGTTCAATATGGGATTAAAATGGTTGTTTATTAAATATGAATGTTAACAATGAACAAACCCATTCCTTATTATGGGAATCTTGAATGTCTTGATGCCATGGACTTATTAACTTTTCCTAAATCAAGAAAATATTTTTGAATGTATGTGTTATCTAGGGATTTAGAACATTGATGTTTTGTTGATAACTTTGATTTGGTTGGGAACCTTTGATAAGAAATGGGCGTATAGCCTGAGATGCAGTGATGGTTGAAGTTAGTGATGGTGGAATAGACTTTATACTATGTCAAATGGTGTGAAAGTGACATTAGGTGGTTGGGAAAAGTTTAGAACAATGCTTTCTCATTTTTTTATCTTATTCTAACTTAATAATTTCTTAATTTCCAAATGGAAGATGTTATTTATAATATTGGTTTCCAACTTCTCAACATTGTTTGACTATATTCATAGATATTTATCTCTTTTAAGGTAGATTATTCTACGTCCTAGAGTACCCAGATAAATCATGAAGTGATAAATGGATAAATTTAAATAATGGGTTTGTTTCTTAATGTTATGGATGATGTAATACTTGATAATATAATGAAAGTTTATTCCATTGAAGGTACTGAGCTTAGGAGATTAAAATTTTAATCACGAAAATGAAAATAGAATAATATTGATCAATAGTTAATGAATTAATTAATATGGAACTTGATGCTTGTATTCTTGTTTATTAATGTTATGAATGATGTAATACTTGATTCTTGTATTCTTGATAAGTCCAAGTTTGGGTAGTTTCCCTTTGTGTGGATGTGTGTGATACTATCTATATTTGTTAGACCAACTAGGTTAAATACCCTGAGAGGGTATAAATTAGGGTATAACAAATTAAAACAATTTCCCCTTTCAATATTGTTTTCTCATTAAATAAGACACTCTTCTCTACCTTTCTCATAGTAATGTATGAATAGAAATTAAATCATTCATGAGACACAATGATTTTACTTGGTTCACCCTCACTGGGCTATGTCAAAGGAGAATACAACGACAATGTGATGATGTACCAAATACACTAAGGCTCACTTCAAAAATAAGGTTTGGTCTAGATCACTTTTATGGATATGCTCAATTCCTTTACAAAGTTTGGAGTGTACTCACTGGCCCTCTTGGTTTACAACCAATCAAAATTTGAAAGATCACTACTCTATCAAATAAAGTGTTCTAATTGATCTTTCTGAAGAATCCTCTTTTGATCACTTGAATAAATATGTTTTACACATAATTTAGAGAATCATTAATTTCCACTTTAATCCACTTGATGAATACTACTTTACCATACATTTTACTCAGAAATCCCTTTTCAACCCCTTCATGATGCTCAATGCCTTCACAAAGCTCAAAAAACCTTCAAAAAACTACCAAATTATTCACAAGTATATACTAATTTTTCAAAGCCCAAAAATTTCACAAATCACACCTATTTTGAAAATATAAAATATTCTTTGCAAATCAACCTCATTTTGTGAAGCTCAAACACTTTTGTGAAATTCACTTAGCCTTTATGAAGCTCACAACCTTCAATTGGATTTTTATAGCCTTCGAAAACTTCAATACTTAGTGAAATATTTTGAAAGAACAACCTTCAAAAATCACCTTAAAGAAATTATAGCCTTTATATTTTCATTAAGGAATGATATTATTTTCTAAGGGGGGGTAGAGGACTATTTATAGGAATTTCCTCCTATTCTAGAAGCTTCCAATCTCACCATGACCTATTCGTAATGCTCTCCAATCTCATTCGTGAAGCTCCATATTTTCAAAAATATCTAGGGAAATTTTCCCATTCATGATGATTCTTGTTGTCATAGATATTTATCATCTTTTCATCATACATTCTTGATGCTCCACACCTTCGTGAAACCCAGCCTTCATGAAACCAAATTCCTTCTCAGAGCTCCATTCCTTCATGAAACTCAAATATTCACAAAATCCATGACTTTTCTATATTTTTATGAGGTATTTCTAGGAATCCAACTTTCATGATGATTGATCCCTTCTCTAAATTTTGGACCCCAAAAATTGGGCAAACACTAGGAAACAAATCCACCTTATATTCATAATCTCTTATACAGATTCCAAGGAATCCATTCAATATTTCCAGATATTTATCAACATGCCATGTCAAAAATCTCTCCATAACTCCACAAATAATCTTGGAAACTTTATTTTTAAACAAACACATTCAAACCAAAAAGACTTCAATGATACCTTCATGGATTTTTTCTCAAAAATATCCCCCTTTGGGTTTTTTGAAAATTCATCACATTTTTATTCCTCATTAAATCTTCTTCCATATTCTTATAGAATTTACTTCTTTCAATTTAGACAGTGATCAAAGATTTACTCAACACACAATCTATGACTACATGATCCATGATCCATGTGAGAAACAAAAGTAGCCTGAAAATTTTATCAATGAATCACTACATTCCAAAACCACTAATATGCTTTCATCATTAACCCCATATATCATGATATATAACCTTTTATCAATAAACTTTAGCATCATCAGATTTAAAACTCCCCCTACTACACTTCTACCCCAAGCAGCTTCTCCCCTTATCTTGATAAATATATTTTCTCCCTCTTTTTTCAATGAACCCAAAGGTCACTCATCTGTGACTGCAACAATATAATGAACACATATCAACACATTAGGGAAAAACACACCATGCCTTGGGGAGTGGGTGTCTTTCATCCACAATTTTTCAAGTTAAGGAAGTCGACTACACTCTAAGATCCAATCGATGCCTTTTAATTGGGTAGGGCCTTTTTCAGAATGTCGGAAACTTGTAGGTCTGTAGGAACTTACTTCAACTTCACAAGCCCATGATCCACCTTATCCTTGATAAAATGATACTTTATTTCAATGTGTTTTTTCCTTGATTAATGGATTTTATTTTTTCTAATATTTATAGAACTTGAATTTTTACAATGGATTCGGATCAGAGACTTCACTTGAACTCCAATATCATCAATTTCTTGCTCCGTCCACAATAACTGTGTGCAATATTGATTTTCTGCAATATATTAAGCTTATAAAATTATCAATGAAATGAAGCATTGTTTCTTGGTTATCCAAGAAATATACAAACCACAAAGATAGAATGCACCACCTTATATTGATTTTCTATCATCTGCTAAACCATCCCAATATGCATATGTGTATCCTAATAACTCCTGCTGATATTTTTCATTATATAGTAAACTGGTATCCACTATTCCCTTAATATATTAAAGTATTATTTTTACTTCAAGTAAGTGGATTTATTTGGTATTTCTTTGATACCATGATGCTTGGAATGTGGAAAAATGATATCTAGTTGTGTCACTATTAATTGTGATAGAATTCTAATGATCTACATGTATTTTGTGACATTAAAAACTTTTCCTACATCATCCCAGGATAGTTTCATCTGGGTAGCTAGTAGAGTCATCATCATCTTGGAATTATCTATTCTAAATCTTATCAGAACCTCCTTGGTATATTTTTATTGTGAAATAAATTTGAAATTACTTCCTTTTATCACCAATAAACTATGGAAAAAAGGACATTTCACCAATCATTGACATTTCAAACTCACTTTTCATGAATTTAGTGATCTTTCTGAACTAAAATTCATCTAATCCTCCAAAAATTATTTCGTTGGCATACACCATCACCATAATAATTTTATTTCTTTCATTTTTGACATATATATTTTAATAAACTCTACCATACTGAAAACGGATCTTCTTCAAAAACTGATCTAGTCTTCAATGCCATGCTCTTAGTGCTCACTTCAATTAATATAGAACCTTCTTCATCCAAAAAACACTATTATCATCTTCATGAATGAGAAAATCATATCTCTAATCAATATAAACTTCTTCTTATATAACCCCATTCAGAAACATTAACTTGATGTCCATCTAAAAAACTTTGAACCATCTTTTCACTATTATGGACAAAAATAATCTGATTGTCTCTATCCTCAAAATAGGTGAAAATGTTTCATAAACATAAATAACCTATATCTGGTAGTACCCTTTTCACACTAATCGTTCTTTTTTTTGAATCACTATGCTATATACATTCAACATATTGTGAAAGACCCATTTGTTCACAATGGCATTCTTATCTGTTGGTCTCAAAATAATATCCCATGTCTAATTCTTCTCAATTTGGTTAAGTTGTTCATTCATAGCCTGAAACCAATTCTCATATCCAAATTATTAATCAAAAAAATTAGGATTTATTTGAGATAGGAAGGATTCCTATTGTAATGACTTCATTATTCATGTTTGACTAGGAACTTCCTGATCACCAATGATGTTTTTTCTTCCAATTTTAGATTGACTCTTTGGTTTTTTTGCAGATATAGATTTTACTTCCTCCTACTCATCATCAATATCTTCTTCTAAATTGTAATTTTCCACTTCAACTCCCCTTGAGGTTCTTAACTCCTCATCACTTTCATCAGGGAATGGTTCACTGTGTTTTTGAATATTATATTCATTCCCTATTATAGTGACATCATTGCTTTCAACTACCTTTCCAAACCTCTTGTTGAAACATTTATATGTTTTTATTTTTCTTAAATATCCAATAAATATCCCCTCATATCCATGTGATTCAAATTTCATGTGTTTCTCCTTATTGAGAATAAAACATTTACTTCCAAATATTTGAAAGTATTGCAATGTTGGATTATTCACATACCATAATTCATATCGAGTCTTTTCTTCATTCAAACATAACATAACCCTATTGGATATGTAAAATGATGTTAAGTCTACCTCCTTCTAGAATTTATTTGATAGGCCCTTTTTAATAAGAATTATTTTGTCCATGTTGTTTATGATATGATTTCTCCTCTCAACCACTCTATTTTGTAGAGGAATTATCACTAATAAAACTGTATGCCTCATCCTGTGTTTCTAAAGATAATATTTCGTTTGACTATTTGTGAATTCTATACTATTATCAGTATGATACTTTAGAATCTTCTATCCAGGAATCATTTTAGATTACCTTTGATATTATTTTATGTAACTAAACACATCATACATGTGGTAAATTTAAAATACCCATGCTATCCTGCTGAAATTGTCAATTAAAATAATGTAATACCTCTTCCCATTAATGGATCTTGGTGAGATAGATCCACATACATTTGCATGCACCAATTCAAGAACCCTAGTTGACTTTTGTTCTGTTTCATTGTACATATTTCTAATAATATTCTTCTATTTATGAGCATCACACATATGAGTGTCATCACATGATAGATTAGGGAGATCTTGAGTTGGATCACATTTGACCAGATATTCTAGGGATGGTTTTCATAGATGGCCAAGTCATTTTTTCCAAAACTTTTTTTCTTCCTCTCTCGATTAAAAACATATATATTATTCACCACTCACAAGGTAGAGATTCCCCTTCATTATTTTTTTATAGAAAAAATGAACCATATATTCCTTTTAAGATACACATATTCTTAGTAAAGCTTATAGAATTCCCCAAGTCACATATTTTACTGACACTAATAAATTTTTGAATGATACCTTTGTTTCGCACGGGATCCGGGGATGACCTCCTGGACGGGAGATTCAAACGTTCCGATCGGTTTCTAACGGGTTTGTTCGTAGAACCGGAAACATCCAATGATTCCACATCCGTTTGGACCTACTTTCCAAAGGCAGGCGCTCATTAGCTTGTGGACTAATGAGGCTTGGGAATTTTCATTGGTCGAGAGGATGGGAGGTCGGACTCATCACACCTTTTTGAGGGGAATTATTGTCTACTCTGGGACTCTCTTTATAGATTTAAGTTATGTTCGCGAATCCTTATTATATTACCAAGTATAAAATGTGCTTTCCTTTAGTTTTAACAATCAATGATTAAATATGCAAGACATTTAGAGAATCTTTTATATGTATTCGAGGTTCTTCATCAATAGAGAATCATCTATATCTGTTTAGAGATTCTTGGTCAATGGTATCCTTCAAAACATTTATATAAAAGTCTCTTGGTCATTATGATGGCCAGGCTGGTTTTAAAGCCACTCAGTGGGTCACTTGAAGTTTATCGTCATTCAGAAGGACAGAGATTATTTCAAAGTTGGGATCTAACCCATAAATGGGCTACCTACGTATCCTTTGTTTTTGGAAAAGGAATCAGAACCCACGTAGTTTGAGTTTATGGAGTATGATGTTTATGATTGATGGCTCAAAGATGAATGTCATAATTACTTTTACACTCTAAGCTCACGTGAGTCATGCTCGGTGTGATAAACAAGAGGTATTGGTAAAATTTAGACAATTGTTCCATGAAAGATGCAATCATAAGAATTTTTTTGGGGCTTATGTATGGATGACTGCCCATATAGATGAAGGTTTAGGATTTACTTTTAGGGAGAAAACCCATGAACAGGGTCCATAAAGTTATATGTGCTTCATGGAGATTTGAATACTCTAATCTTGGGGCTTACTCCTAAGGAGGATTCCCAAGTTAGGAGGGGACTTATGATTGGGTTTTACTCCTAAAAAGGAAACCCAAATCAAAGGGTAAATTATGACTGGTTAAGAGAAATTTAAGGGGACTTGGGGCTTATTACTGAAAAGGAAACCCAAGGTTATGACTGAGTCTTATTCCTGAAAAGGAGACCCAGGTTAAGGGACTTGGGGCTTACTCCTGAAAAGGAAGCCCAAGATTATGACTGAGTCTTATTCCTGAAAAAGGAGTCCCAGGTTAGGGATTAAGGTTTGGGGCTTACTCCTGAGGAGGATGCCCATATTTGAGGTTGGGGCTTATTCTTAAGAAAGATGCCCAAGATTAAAGGACTTGATTGGGGCTTACTCCTGAGGAGGATGCCCAAGATTGGGAACTTTAAGAATTTGGGGCTTACTCCTGAGGAAGATGCCCAAATTAAAGGTTTTATCACTGGGGATTATTCCTGAAAAGGAGACCCAGGTTAGGATTCTCTCATTTTAAAGGATGAGGTTGAATGGAATAAACTCTCCGTATTTTAGTGACATAAGGATATTTAAATCACTAGACTTTGAGAGAGATTCCACAGAATTCCTTTCAGGTAAGAAAGTCAAATCAAGAAATCATGCCATAAATGGCTTTGAAGAGTGTCTTGAAGACTGAATCTTGAAAAGGAAAAGGTGAAATGGCTTGAGAGGGGTAAAAATGGGCAAGGTGGGCACCCAAAAAGATAGGGGCGCGCAAGTCTTCCAAGGCACGCAAGTCTTCCGTGGGCGCGCAAGTATTGGTCGCGCAGGTATACCTGCGTGACATATAGTGTACTTTCGCGATTTTCAACCAGCAATGAAATACTTGAGCGACTCTTTTTTAAACCCTTTAAAATGTTCTCGAGGTTCTTCCAGAAAAGAGACGCGCAAGTTATATTGAAGGAAATAAGTCGGCGCGCAAGTGTTTGATAAGTTTCAACACTTAGGCCTTCCTTCTTCTCTTTAGATCTTCCGTTCTAGGTAAGAAATTACCTTAGAAGTGTTCCGGAAGCTTTGAGAAGAGACTTGGGCATCAGGAGCTTCAATCTGAGTTTCTGGAAAAAGATCCTCTCGAATGGGGGGCCCACAGGGTCTATTTATAGGCAAAAGAAGACCTCGGGCGGTTACCGGGTGGTTACCACTTAGGTCGCGCAAGTCACCTGCGCGACCAAGGGTGTCGCGCAAGTGTACTTGCGCGACAGTAATAAAACTTGCGCGGTGCAGTTGCTGTCGATCCTTTGTTCATGCCTTTGTCGATTTTTGATGTTTTCTTCAAAGGTTGAATCACTTTGAGCTCAGATATTCCCTTTTCCAATCTTTAGATTCTGTGATGAAAGGAGCATCAACAAAAGTCCCCCCTCAGAGTTGGATCCGGAGAGAAATAAGGATTTGACTCTGAGGAAATCTAATCCATTCAAAGGAAAAGGGGGCGCGCAAGTCTTCAATGCGCAGAGGGCGGCGCGCAAGTCTACGTCGCGCAGGCCTTAAGCGTTCTGGGTGTGGCGCGCAGGTAGGCTTACTGGCCTATAAATACACGGCCTCACCTCCGTACAAGTATCCGGATTTCCGAACTTCATCCCTTCTCGAGCTCTCGTCGTTCAGGTCACCTAATCCGCGCAAGTCTCTTTTCCAATGTTCCCTCGCTGCCACGCTCCTGTAAAGGTATTCGTACTTGCGCGGTTTATACTTGCGTGTCAAAAACTAGCACGACACACGAAATACTTGCGCGTCCTTGTTTAGACTTGCGCGACTTAATGCCTTGGCCATTTTTTTCGAATTTTTTTTCACAAAAATTAAAAAAAATAAACCCATTTAAGAGTTAAATTTGTTCAACTTTTGTACAGATTCAATGGCTCCTAAGGGAATTGGAACGGCTGATGAACTGGCTAGCAAGCGGATTGATGACATGATGAACATTATTGGCCATGATTACTATGATATCTGCGACAACACTTTCCCAGATTTGGATAAGTACTTGAAGAAATATCATCTTAATTTCCCACAGAGCATCTACCTGTCTCTGTGTGTTCATGGTCATCTGCAAGGAGTTAATGTTCCAAATGCAGACAATTATACACCTGAGATGCAGCTGCACTGCTATTTCTCTATTTTGGTTATGCTGTGTATTAAGAGTAACAACAATGGTGTGAACTTTCAAATTCTTCCTCCATGTCATTCCCTTGCAGATATGAAAATGGAAAACCCATGGGTTGAAATGTTTTCCACAACTGGTTGGTGGAGAGAAGACAAACATGGTATTAGAGCAATATCTGAAAAGAGTACTCTCTCCAAATGGCTCTTTACTTCCAATGCTCCATTCTCAAATCCATGTATCCATCTTCCAAGTCTCTTGGACAGAAATAGAGTCACTGTTTGATCAGCAGAAAATTTTCTCAAACCGCATTCAAGAACATCCTTTTACAATTGTTCCAAGAAGATCTAGTATCACTGCATCTCTTATTGTATCCAGTTGAATGAATGAATTCTAGGTGGTTGCTAATGAAGATTGGGATTCCGTAAATCAAATGAAGTGTTATGTTGAAAGCCTCTTGTAATTCTTGAAAGAAGAGAAGAGACTCCAGTCTGTGGATTTCCTTCTAACTCTTGTGTATCAATGAAAAAAACACTTTTGTCTTCAATCATTTGTACCTGCATTCTTCCATTACCTGCTTCAAATTTACTTAAGCCAATGGGCTTTAGTAATCATATTTTGATTTTTACTAGGATTATTACAAATAACCCTACAAACTTTGAATCTTTTAACTGCTCAATATTACCTAAATCATAAAAAAAATGTATATTTAGTGAGATGGAACTTGACTTTTATTCAGAGTTCCTTTGTCTTTTGTGTGGGCAGTTTAAAGTCATGCATGCCGGACATAAAGGGGCTAATGTTTAAGGTCGAAATAGCTTTGACCGAAAATGGATTAAAAATGGATTCAATTCCTTGACAATTTATCTGAAAACATATTACCATACTCAAGTATGAGGGAAAAAATGTAAACTATGGCTTAAGAATATTTGAATCTGAGGAATGATATGAAAAAGAGCTAAAAGGCATTAGAAGAAGTAGTTTCCAAGAATGAAGTTACTATTATTTAACAAAACCCGTTAGGGGGTTGAAATATGCAGGGCCACCTATGGGCATTGGCTGCATGGTCAAATAAATAGCATCTTTTGGCTGACAAGTCTGTTATGTGAACTGTTTATGCAAGGCCACCTATGGGCACGTGCTGCATAGTCAGGCAAAAGAACTCCCAGAAATTTACTTTCCTAGTGCTAAAATCCAGTGAAAGTTTATGGAGATTCAAATTTTCTAAAGCATAGAGTTTGTTGTATGGAAAGAGGTACTTGAATATGGAGAAGATATTTCCAAACAAGAATATCGGAGAACTGGATGAATATCACTCCTACGAAGGTCTGACCCAAACATAGGGAAGAAGAATAAACCATAGACTTGAATACTTTCAGATCATGAAAAAGGATATGGGACAAATATGTTAAGGATGGCTATTTTTTTGCGGATCCCTACATATTGTTGTTTAAGACAAATAAGGACAAAAGAGGCATTCTTCCCAAGAATGAAGTTACTATTATTTAACAAAACCCGTTAGGGGGTTGAAATATGCAGGGCCATCTATGGGCATTGGCTGCATGGTCAAATGAATAGCATCTTTTGGCTGACAAGTCTGTTATGTGGACTGTTTATGCAAGGCCACCTATGGGCACGTGCTACATAGTCAGGCAAAAGAATTCTCAGAA
Organism: Viscum album; assembly: GCA_963277665.1. Lineage (NCBI taxonomy): Eukaryota > Viridiplantae > Streptophyta > Magnoliopsida > Santalales > Viscaceae > Viscum > Viscum album. The sequence continues at coordinate 592,674,424 of OY728134.1, read as the reverse complement.
GTTTGACATTTTTGTGACTAGAAGTCATGAAAAAGGGTTATGAAGATCTGAAAATATTTAAGGTTAGGATTATAACACATAAAGATGGGTATTGTCCGATGTATATAGAGATACATAGGTCAATGAAAACCATAATCATGTTGTGGCTGGGTCCTGAATTGAAACTTGGACTTCACTATGTATCTCATAAGAATGAGAATCAAGCCATACGTAGTTCTTGAAATGCAGTTTAACGTCGTGCAGGACGAAAGTATGAGTGATCTTAGTTTAGGGTCATAGAATTCGGACAGTGTGTGTTTTCATGAGGACTTTTCATCCAAGGGACTGAAAGTGAAATTTGGGGTTAGGCCCAAAAGACTTGGGACTGGATTCGAGGGACACTCGAATGTTCCTACGTATCCCATAAGGATGGGAATCAAGTCCACGTAGTTCTAGAACTACCCTTTGTACAAATTTGGTTCGTACATGTGAAGGGTGAAAGGGGACTTTAGTGCAATGATGGTTTAACCTGAGATAAAAGTTTAGGCATTACCATGTATGCACGTAGTCTTTTGAAAATGAAACATGATTTAAAAAATCAATGTCAATAATGGTTCCTTCTCAAATGAGGAAATCAAAGAAATTTGTAGTTTATTGTCGTACCAGACAAAAGTGTTGTATAGTTTAACGTCATATAACAAGGACGAAAGTGAATCAATGTAAAGATATTGATTCCAGGGGCGGTTTCACAAATCAACATCATATGAGGTTGTGGTGAACCGATGTGAAGAGATTGTTTTTGGGCTTGAACCCTGGGAGGTTGCCTACATACCCAGCCTGGAGGGCAAGGATCAAAGTCCGTGTAGTTCAATTAAAGAATGAATTAATGATCAAATTGTTCTTGTGGACAATGATCTAAATAAAAAATGTTGTTTGGACTTATACATGGTTAGTGGCCCAAAGGGAGTGTTATGGTTGATGTTCGCTCTAAGCTCACGTGAGTCATACTCGGTGTGAGAAACAAGAGGTAATAACAACCTTAACGATGCACAGTTTAATGTCATGTAGGACATAAAAAAGGGACTATGCAGTTTAAAGTCTTGCAGTTAGGACTATTGGTGCTGCACAGTTTAGTGTCATGTAGCAGGGACAAAATAACAGTTTAATGTCATGTAGGACATATCAAGGACTTTCTGTACAGTTTAGCGTCATGTAGTTAGGACGATGGGGACAATACAGTTTAACGTCATATTGGACGAAAGGGGGACTGTGCAGTTTAATGTCATGCAGTAAGGACAAAAGAGTGTACCATTTTAACGTCATGTTGGACGAAAGTGCGAATAGTTTAAGGTCATATGCATGGACTGTGAATGGTGCAGTTTAATGTCATACTAGACTTTTGAGATTATATAGTTTAACGTCTTTCCGGACGTGAGGGACTTTTATACAGTTTAGCGTCATGTAGTTAGGACGTCACAGTTTAACGTCTTGCTGGACATAAAGGATTTGAAAATAGTTTATGGTCATATACATGGACCAGGGATGATGCAGTTTAAGGTCATGCTGGACGGTTTAGGGAACTTTTTCACAGTTTAATGTCGTGTGGGACGAAGTTGCAGTTTAAAGTCATACTGGACCATTGTTGTACAGTTTAAAGTCATGTAGCTAGGACTAAGGTGAACCAATATGAGGATATCAGTTCTGGGGACTTTTACAGTTTATCGTCATGCTGGACGTTGAAAGTGCCACACAGTTTAATGTCATGTTGCCAGGACAAAATATAGTTTAATGTCATCTCGGACATAATATTAACCAATGTGACAGTTTAATGTCATGTTGGATGATAAGGGAACTAACACAGTTTAACGTCATGCTGGACGATGAAAGTGCCACACAGTTTAATGTCATGTTGCCAGGACAAAATATAGTTTAATGTCATCTCGGACATAATATAGGATCTTCTGTACAGTTTAATGTCATGTAGATAGGACATAATAACAGTTTAATGTCATGTAGGACATAGTTATGATCTAATGTGATTATTTTGGATCTGGGAACAATATTTTGTGTTTATACAAAATACTTCTTCAGAAATCTGGCATTAGTTGGAGTCGTGATGTGTTCTCCATCCATTGAGATCAGAGAATACGCTCCATTGGAGTAGACCTTATGTATTTAATAAGGTCCTTCCCATTTTGGTTCAAGCTTGGGAGGGTTCTTTCCTGGTATCATTGGTGCTCTGAGAACCAATACCAATTCTCCCTGAATGAATGAACGAAGACGAACTTTTTTGTTAAAATCTCGTGCTATCCGATTCTGATAGATTTCCAAATGGTGCAAAGTGCACAATCTTTTCTCATCTAACTGTTCCAATTCATTCAACCGCTTTTGGGATTGCTCATCTATTGATAACTGATCACAAATGGCTATTCTGAGTGAGGGAAATTGAACTTCAATTGGCAAGACTGCTTCTGTTCCATATACCAATGAATATGGAGTAGACGGCGTTGCATTGCGAGTGGTAGTCCGATAAGCCCATAAAGCATGAAAGAGTTTATCAGGCCATGACCTCTTATCTTTATCCACCATCTTTTGCAGTATATTTGAAAGAGTCTTGTTGAAGGCCTCTATCTGGCCATTAGCCGCTGCATGATATCGAGATGAATGGTTGGACTTAATGTTGTATTCTTGATATAATTTCTTTACCTCAGAAGAACAGAAGTTGGTGTCGTTGTCCGTCAATATGGTATGAGGGACACCAAATCTAGTAATGATGTTAGACTTGATGAAGCTAACAATGCATTTAGAACTGACTTCTTTGAGAGGTACTGCCTCTTCCCATTTGGAAAAGAAATCAGTAGCAGTAAGAATGTACTTAAACTGCTTGGCCGTAGCTGAAGGGTAAGGTCCCACTACATCCATTCCCCATGTGGAAAATGACCATGAGTATTTAGCTGTATGAAGCAACTCTGGAGGTTGATGAATGAAGTTGGCATATACTTGGCACGAATGACACTTCTTTGTGAAATTAACACAATCTTGTATCATTGAAGGCCAGAAGTATCCAAGCCTTCGAATTTGATCAGACAGTCTATGTCCAGACTGGTGGGCACTACAGACTCCTGCATGCACTTCTTTTATGACAACCATTGTCTCTTCACCATCAATACATCTGAAGATAACTCCATCAAAACCACGTTTTTAGAGAATTTTCTCGAGGTGGTTTGGACCATCATAAAGAGTAAAATTGACCACACGTCACAGAATTTGTTCTTTCTCGGCTCTATCAAGTGGAAGTGTTCCATTTTGAAGGTATTCCTTGATAGGTGACATCCATCCTGTAGTATGACCATACGGTTCAGGAATGGGACTAATTTCATTAATTTCCTCTGTTCTGACTTGAACATAAGGTGAAATTTCACGACGGTGGGCAATACAGATGGTTGTATCGTCCCGATTTGGATCTGCTAAAGCTGTGGCTATATTAGCCAGTGCATCAGCTTGAGCATTTTGTGATCTTGGGACATAAGAAAATGTCGGTTCTGAAGGGAATTCCGACATTAACTCTCTGACGTAATCATACAAAGGGATTAATTCTTCTTTTCTGATGGCATAATCCCCATTGACTTGTTTGATTACCAGGTCTGAATCACCTTTCACCTTTAAGTGATTCACTTGTGCTTGAAGCGCTAACTCCAAGCCTGTAATGAGAGCTTGGTATTCAGCTTCATTATTGGTACCACCTTCCCACAACAAAAAGGAATAAGGTAACACTGCCTTATCTGGAGAAATGAGCACAATTCCTAAACCAACTTTGTTGAATTTAGGATTTTCCATTTTCTTACCTGTTGGACTTCTAGAAGCACCATCAAAATACATTTCTCATGTTTGAGGACTCTCTTGAATAGAGAAAACTTCCTCATCAGGGAGTTCGATATCTGAATACGTGTCTTTCACTGAAGGATGTTCAGCCAGGAAATCAGCCAGAGCTTGGCCCTTAATTGCCTTTTGAGACACATACTGGATGTCGAACTGCTGTAGAATAACCGCCCATCTTGCCAGACATCCTGTAAGCATTGGACGACTAAGGATAAATTTGAGCGGATTATTACGAGATACCAATTGGACCTCATGATTTTGCAGGTAGTGTCTCAGTTTCTGAACTGCAAAGATTAATGCTAGGTAGCACTTTTCAATACTTGAATACCGGGTTTCTGCTTCAAGCATAGTTCTACTAAGATAGTAGAGACTATTTTCATTCCCAGCATCATTCTTTTGAGCGAGAAAGGCACCTAATGATCGCTCTAAAGCTGTCACATAGAGGATAAGAGGCCTACCCTCAACAGGTGGCATGAGTACTAGTGGACTCAAGAGGTATTTCTTGAGAACATCAGATGCTTCTTGAAATTCTTCAGTCCACTGGTAAGTGACTCCTTTCTTCAATAATTTGGTAAAGGGTAAACATTTGCCTGCCAAATTGGCGATGAAACGCCGAATATAGGCTAAGTGTCCTTGAAGTCCTCTTAATTCTTTCAAATTATGAGGAGGTGACATACCAAGGATTGATTTGGTCTTCTCAGGATCGACTTCAATACCACGATGGCGTACAACAAAGCCGAGGAATTTTCCTGAGGTTACCCCAAAAGCACATTTTAAGGGGTTCATCTTCAAATTATGTTGTCGAAGCTTGTGGAATACGACTTCCAAATCAGCCAAGTGATCAAAACGTTGTTTGGATTTAACCACCAAATCATCTACATAGCATTCAACAAACTTCCCTAGAAAAGGTTTGAAGATACGATGCATGGCACGTTGATATGTTGCACCTGCATTCTTTAAACCAAAGGGCATCACCCGATAACAAAACACACCTTGAGGAGCTCTGAAGGCTGTATATTCCTCATCTTCTGGAGCCATTCGGATCTGATTATATCCAGAATATCCATCCATGAAAGAAAGTACTTCATAGCCAGCCGTCGCATCAATTAAGAGTTCTGTAATCGGAACAGGGAAATCATCTTTAGGACAATACCAATTAAGATCTCTGAAATAGATGCAAACCCTAATTTGTCCGTTCTTCTTCTTTACAGGGACAATATTAGCCAACCACTTGGGATATTGAACTTCTCTGACGAAGTTAGCTTTGATAAGCTTATCCACTTCAGCCTCGATTTTGGCAGCATAGGTTGGGTGTGTTCTTCTCGCGGCTTGCTTGAATCCTCGATGTTCTTTTGGCAAACCCAAATGATGGGTGGAAACATCAGGATCAAGGCCAGGCATCTCTGTATAATTCCAAGCAAAAATATCTTTATTTTTCTTTAGAAAAGAAATATACATTTCTTGCCCTTCAAGGGTCATGGCCGCACTAATTAAAGTGGGGCGTGGATCTTTCTCTGTACCCAGATTTACTTCTCTGAGTTCATCCACAGTGGTAGAGATACCCTCTTCAAATGCTGGAGGAGCATCTCTAAGATCTTCCTCTTCCTCTTCATCATGTGTTATTTCTTCCGTTTCTACTTGCAAAGTAGATGAAAAAACAAAATTCTCATGATCATAAGAGATGTCAAAATTTTCACATTTTGAAGAAGAAGCTTCCATTTCAGACCCTATTGATGATAAAGGGTCTTCTTTGGGAAATAAAGAGGAGATTATGGATTGAGAATCGACATCAATATTCACCTCTGGTGTTTCTATAACTTCTTCTGGCCTGATTAGCGAAGTATAGACTTGTTGGATTTCAGCAGATGAAATGAAAATGTCACCACTTATGCTTTCATCACTGCTTGGTAAGTTACCAATTTCTCCCATGTTGTCTGGCTCGATTGCCGTAATTGACATTATGGATCTTTCCATAAGAGTATTTTGATTTGGGCCTATTTTGTCAATTTGACTGATAGGTAACACATAATCTGTACTCACATGTGAAAATGGATTTATTGGAATTTTTTCCAAACCATATGGAGCATTAACTTTGGTAATTTCCTTCATTGTAGATTTTTCTCTTCCCTTCATGTGATAAAATTCCGCCTCAATGTATTGAGACTCACATGTCTTGAACGGGGCCTTATCACCATACAATGTTCCAACTTGACCATCGAAACAGTATTTGAGACATTGATGGTATGATGACGGAATAGCTGCATGCTGATGTAGTCAGGGTCTTCCAAGCAAGATATTGAAAGCTGAGTCTTGATCAACAATCATGAAATCCGAATTGGAAACAAGATCTCCAAACTGAGTTCTGAGCGTAACTTCTCCCAGTGGTTCTTGTTCATTTTTATCATATCCTTGCAACATCATGGTAGAAGGAGATAAATCAGATTCCGTGAGGCCCAATCGACGAAGTGTGCGAATGGGCATGAGGTTGACTCCTGAACCATTGTCAATGAAAGCTCTTCGAACATCTATACCATTGACTTTGCCAGATAAGTACAAAGGTTTTATGTGCCCATGCACAACATCATCTTCATCTTTATCAGTAAAAGATATTACTGCATGGAATTCCACAGGATTATTCTCTATGTGATAGATTTCAGCTGCAGCAATTTCAGCTTCAAACTCCTGAGGACTTGACAAAGCTTCGATGAGTGCTTCCCGAAGATCTCTTGACAGATTCAAAGCATCCAAAATTGATAACTTGGCTGGTACTTGGTCCAAGTGTTTCAATATATCATACTTTTGATCTAGAGGTCTGCGTTTCCCAATAGGAATATGCGGTTTAGCAGGTACCTTGGAAGCAGATGCTTTGGAAGCTGATGCATCTTGTATTGAAGTTGGCAACATCCTTGGTTTTGGAAAATTAGACTGATTAGATCCATTTACTTGCTGAGATAAAGAAGATGGAACTTTTAATCGGTCTTCCAAAATAACTGTGCCGAAACTGAGTTGGCCATTGGTAGAAGAACTTGCTTGTTCTTTTTGAGCTCGCTGAAGGGCTCTACCACGAGTTTCTGCTGCATATATAGTGCTAGCAGGGGTAGAATTAGAGTAGTGGCTTCGGAAAGATCCACGTCTTCCCCTATATCCTGAACCTCTAGAACTTCCTCGGGTTCCCTTATTTGATACAGGGAATTCAGGCTCATCAAGACTGGAATATGAATCTGTTAATTGAATCATATTAACAGAACCAAAGATTAACTCTTCGTCTGATAAAGACTCTGCCTGGTTAGCCTGTTTAGGCTGTGCCGTTTGGTGGGACGATGCCCGTGGCTTTGAAGTAGATGGCATGAAATCTTCCAGAGTCAAAGACAATTTAGGCTTTGCTACATACGCATCTTCTCCTGATTCCTCTTTCTTCTTTGAATTGAGCTGCCCTTTTGAGGATTTGTCTTTTGATGGAGGTTTTACTGCAGCTTTTGTAGGAGACACAATTGGATTCTTCAATTGTGTTCGCAAAATGGAATGGGTCCGATTGATTGTCTTTATGACCATCCAATCATCATATTTTTTCGCAGTTTTGCTTTTGACTTCCTGCCACTCGCCTCCTTCCTCTGGATCTGTAGCGGTAATACACGCTACATGAGCTGAAGAACCCTTCAATTTGACTTGTCCCAAGTCGACCATCTTTTGCAGGAGGTCTTTAAAGACAAAACACTCCTGGATGGGATGCCCCAACATTTGATGAAAGGGAAAATAATTGGGATGATCTTCATCTCCTTCCTTGTTTGGCCTCTTCGGCACTGGTAATTGAACCAAATTATTTTCCAGAGCTGAAATGAAGTAACCAGGAACTTGCTCACTTCGGAAAGAGTATGTTTTACTCTTCATATCCTCAAATTGTTTTCGTTGTTGATCTTTTTGATCATTTGGACGAAACAGCCTTTGTTGTTGGCGTTCAGGAGGTGGAGCCCTTCGAGAAGATGAAGGTTTTGAAGTAGAAATAGGTACAGGTGCCTGTTTAAGCATAACTGTAGCAGTTTCTGCTTTACCCATTCTTCTTCCTAGAGCTGATGGAATTACACGAGATTTAACCTTAGCCTGTATAAGGGAATCTTCAATCTGTTGAGCGATTGAAGTAAGGTCTCGAAACCCTCCTGTGTATTTCACAGGGATCAATGGCGTGCGTAATTCGTCACGGAAATTTGCCACACAGATTGGCAACAATTCCTCCTGATGGAGTGCTAAACTCAAGGAATACGTTAATCCCTACCAACGAGCAATGAAATCAGAGACTCTTTCATTCTCCCTTTGCTTGCAGTTTGTAAGATCGAAAACTGTCGTTTTCGGCAAAGTTGAGCTAAACTGAAGAAGGAATTTTTGACGAAGATCCTCCCATCCGATGACTGACCGGGATTGCAAGCTTGTATACCAGACAAAAGCTGGTCCTTGCAAGGTTCGCACGAAGCATCTGAGTTTCACTGCTTCTTGCTGCTCTGGAGTTCCCATCATAGGATCACAACAAGACACGTAATGCGTCAAATTTTGTTCAGGGTCGCCTGATCCATTGAAAGTAGGGAAAATAGGGTTTCGAAAACTGGATGGAGGAGAAATTGAATCTACCCATTCAGGGTAAACTTTCTTTTCAGGTTGAACTTGTGCCCGTTTCCCTTCCATAGTTTCTAACCGAGCTGTTAATGACTCAATAGTAGTTATTAACTTTTGATAAACGTCAGGTTGAACTTGGTTTTGGGTAGGTGTAATGAATGGAGCTTGGACAGACGTGGTGGTTGGTGCTGCAACTGATGGTAATGCTGCCAACCGTTGTTGCGTTTGACCCATAGGATTAGACCTCTGTGAGTGTACTGATAAATGAGGATATTCTTGATCCATCTCAATAGTTACAACAAATTCCTTCGGCTGTCGGATTTCAGCATTCTTAAGAAGAAGACTACTCTGAAGTAGTTCTGCATTAAACCTTCTTAATTCTTTCATTTCTTCCTCCTGTTGTGAAAACCTTTGCTCTAATGAGAGCGATTGACCTCCTTCAGAGGAAGGGTGAGAAGTAACTGATTCTTTCCTTTCCCCTTATTGGGTCCTTTTCGGAGAGGGGGAAGTGGGTTACTTGAAGGAATACCCAGATTTTGGGTAAGCCTTTGATTACGTGTGCGCACACCTTCTTCATTTAGGTCTGTGTGCGCAACTTATTGAACAGGAACATCTTCGTCTGATCCCTCTGATTGAGCCTCATCTGGTGAATCAGCAGCAACGGTATTGATGACATTAATGGATGCATATTGCATGGAATCCTTTCTATCAGCATTTCTGTGATATTGTCTCCTTCCATGTCCATGATGAGACATGGAATTCCGTTGACTTGATCCCTCAGGAATTTCTTGGAGAACCGTCACTTGGAGAGAATCTCCTAACAGCTTGGCTCTTCGTTCCTCTTGAGGCTTATTCCCTAATTGAGAGAATACTGACTTTCTCTGAGGGAGGGATTGAGGATTTGAAAAAGTCCCCAGTCCGGTGGACTGGGGATGTTCCTGCTGCTTCCGCTCAACTCCTCGAATCCCATTCGTTGACTCTGAGGGTTGGGTTAGAGAAGTCCCCAGTCTGGAAAGCTGGGGTGTCTCTTGACATGCTATGTCTGAGATCTTCTTAAAATCTCTCTTGATCTTGCGAATCTTAGTTCGGAAATTAGCTGGATGCATTAACCTGTATCCACTTTTATCACCTGGTTCAACCGACCGTTGGATGATTTCCGAAACTTCTGTCATTTGATGACGTGTTTGCTCCAGACGAGAGGCTGGTGCAATATTCTCTCCTGCTTGATGTAGGAGCAATTCAACAACTTGTTCTCTATATACTTGATTTTGAGAGGAACTAGTTGAAGCTTGTTCTTGATCAAGCTTTTGATTATGAACAAAGCCCATTGACTATGGCCAGCCATGGGCAATAACATTGCATGAGACCATTTTCGGCGGGCTTTGCTGACTGGAAAGCACTGTGAAATGTAGTGCTCCGTGAACACCCCATCCTATGATATGAACATCAGATGGAGCATTGGCAATTAACTGACGCAATTTTATTAGTGCGCCAAGGAATGAACGTTGAAGGGTTCTCTGTTGCTTTTCAGCCTTTGGATACCGAGAGACTGATAGAGATGCCAAATCAATCTGGCGTTGTAACCCTTCTATTATCTTAAGATGATTTTCATATTCATCGTAAGATAATACCTTCTTCTTTAATTGACAAAGAGTTTTCCATATGTTGAGACGAATATCATGGATTCCATCATCCGTCAACATCTTTGGAATGTCGTACTGGGAGTCAGCCAAAGGCCAAAACATGACTGGTACTTCACCTTTTGCCAGTTTTTTCCTCATGTTCAACATTTCCTCTTTATCATTAAATGAAGATTCTTCTACCTGTTTGGACCAGAGTTGGTGTTTCCTTGTTGTTTCATCGGATTCAACAAGATTGGTAGAGAAATCACTATTCATGCTGGAAGATGAATGACCCAGGGATGGTTCGGAGAATAACCTGAACCCCAGGCTATCTTCTGATGGAGAAAGAGTTTCACCTGCCGATAGTAAAGCATCAGACATGACTGGTTTTACATTTGCAAGTGCCTCGAGATAGGAGGGCTTTCTTGTCACTACATTGCCTTCTAAAGAATTTTCGAGACAATGTGAATCACTACTGCGGAGAGGACTTTCGCAGCGAAGTTCATCACCATGAGGAGGACCGTCATGATGGGTTACAGCAAAAGATGAAATCTCTTGATCTTTGGCCTTCTGACCACACAGAGGGTTCCTGTGGCTCTCATCTGAAGAAGAAACTTCAAGATTGACCGAATTTTCATGAAGCAAGTCTTCATGAGGAAGTGTCTGTTGAAGACCTTCAGAATTAATGTTCCCGTTATTGGGAACTGAGGGAGTAGAATCTTGAATTCTGACAGATAAATGTCTGAGGGCTTCAAGAACTCCAGTATCGAGAAAGGCCTTGTTGTAGATTGGCCTTTGATCTCCTGACTATGCTGGGCGGATATTTTTCTTAGATGCCTTCTTACTCGCTTTATAAACCACTTGATGACGAAAGTGATTGCTCTGAGCAGGTGTATGTGCCTGATCAGGAAAGATGGTCTGGTTAGGCTGACGATCTCCACTCAAATCAGGTGTATGTGCCTGACTTGGTTGTCCGTATGATATGGGGGAGTATGCCCCATAACCCTCTTGGACTGGAACAGATGTGTGTGTTTGTTCCGGAGTGAATCGTTGATGTGTCACTCCATTGCTAGGGATAGATTTATGTGTCTGTCCCTGAGATGATGCTGAAGCTGTTATGATATCCTGGCAAGCATCCAGAATATGAGCAGGAATTTGCTTCTGCTCTTTCACCATTGACAAAATATGTTTGGTGACTTCAGCCGTCGGAACAGGGATATACGTCCATTCCGGGCTTGGAGTAGGTGTATGTGCCTGCTCCTGTCCTCCTTTTCCTGTCAGTGAATCCTGACAGTACTCAAGTGTGGAGGCAGAGAGTTGAGTCTGCCTCCTGTTTGTCGTCGGGACTTTCCGACTGACTTCTCCGGGCGCTACCAAGCGAGACTGTTGGTAGGCCTGATTAGTATTAGCAGGTGTATGTGCCTGCTGATTACACTTCGCCAAACGCGGTTGACGAGATCCATCATATGTAGTCAGACGAGCCTGCTGACTAACTGGTGATGTATAAGCAGGTGTATGTTCCTGCCTATGGTACTCCGCCGGAATTGCCTGGCGGGATAGGCTTGATGCTTCCAGACGAGTCTGCTAGACAGCGGAATTAAAACGGACAGGTGTGTATGCCTGCTCGTTGTTTGCCACCAAGTTAGGTTGGTGGACTTCTCCGGAGATGGCAGGGATGACAACCTGCTTATTATTAACCGGATTCCGTCTCTGGCGGTTCATCTTGCCTGCTCGGGTTCGAGGAACCTGAGCTGAATGCCTGGAGTCGGTACCCTCATCATGTTGAGGGCGCACTACCGCACGAGTCTGACGGCGATTGTTGATGGGAGCCCTTGAGAAGGACTCCTGTCTTTTTGAATTAAGGTCCTGCGGGACCTGCTCATTCACTTCCTCAGAGTAAGGGAGTGAATGGAAATTGCGTTCCAGGGATAACGACCCGAAACGGTTGGAGATGGTAGTCAGCACCGCCTGCTTCTTGATTGCTGGCCGCCGTTTTCCGGATGACCAGGTAGAGTTGTTAACTTGGAGGGCTTGACGAGTGGCCTCCAAAGTTGCGATAGTACCGTTGCGACAGTACTCCTTAACCAGTGCATTAGAAACACAGCGTTGAAGACCCTGAGTTGGTGATGTCATCCTCAGAGCGGATGACGTTCCAGCAGGAGTAGCAGCATTGGTTTTCACAGCAGCAGACCTCACAGTAGAGGTGTTCACAGCAGCAGTATTCACAGGGGTGAATTTAAGGAAAGCCATTTTTGCAGAAGATCTTGAGAAAAGAGTTCCTGTTCCATGTAACAGACATAATCAAGATGAATCCGGCCACTGCATCTTTTGGATGAGCACATGTCAATGATTGCTTTGTTGGCCCAATGGGCCTAACAAATAAGAAGAACATCACTTTAACTTGGTTAAGGATTCACGCCGGGTTCACCATTTTTGTTTCGCACGGGATCCGGGGATGACCTCCTGGACGGGAGATTCAAACGTTCCGATCGGTTTCTAACGGGTTTGTTCGTAGAACCGTAAACATCCAATGATTCCACATCCGTTTGGACCTACTTTCCAAAGGCAGGCGCTCATTAGCTTGTGGACTAATGAGGCTTGGGAATTTGCATTGGTTGAGAGGATGGGAGGTCGGACTCATCACACCTTTTTGAGGGGAATTATTGTCTACTCTGGGACTCTCTTTATAGATTTAAGTTATGTTCGTGAATCCTTATTATATTACCAAGTATAAAATGTGCTTTCCTTTAGTTTTAACAATCAATGATTAAATATGCAAGACATTTAGAGAATCTTTTATATGTATTCGAGGTTCTTCATCAATAGAGAATCATCTATATCTGTTTAGAGATTCTTGGTCAATGGTATCCTTCAAAACATTTATATAAAAGTCTCTTGGTCATTATGATGGCCAGGCTGGTTTTAAAGCCACTCAGTGGGGCACTTGAAGTTTATCGTCATTCAGAAGGACAGATATTATTTCAAAGTTGGGATCGAACCCATAAATGGGCTACCTACGTATCCTTTGTTTTTGGAAAAGGAATCAGAACCCACGTAGTTCGAGTTTATGGAGTATGATGTTTATGATTGATGGCTCAAAGATGAATGTCATAATTACTTTTACACTCTAAGCTCACGTGAGTCATGCTCGGTGTGAGAAACAAGAGGTATTGGTAAAATTTAGACAATTGTTCCATGAAAGATGCAATCATAAGAATTTGTTTGGGGCTTATGTATGGATGACTGCCCATATAGATGAAGGTTTAGGATTTACTTTTAGGGAGAAAAATCCATGAACAGGGTCCATAAAGTTATATGTGCTTCATGGAGATTTGAATACTCTAATCTTGGGGCTTACTCCTAAGGAGGATGCCCAAGTTAGGAGGGGACTTATGATTGGGTTTTACTCCTGAAAAGGAAACCCAAATCAAAGGGTAAATTATGACTGGTTAAGAGAAATTTAAGGGGACTTGGGGATTATTCTTGAAAAGGAAACCCAAGGTTATGACAGAGTCTTATTCCTGAAAAGGAGACCCAGGTTAAGGGACTTGGGGCTTACTCCTGAAAAGGAAGCCCAAGATTATGACTGTGTCTTATTCCTGAAAAAGGAGACCCAGGTTAGGGATTAAGGTTTGGGGCTTACTCCTGAGGAGGATGCCCATATTTGAGGTTGGGGATTATTCTTAAGAAAGATGCCCAAGATTAAAGGACTTGATTGGGGCTTACTCCTGAGGAGGATGCCCAAGATTGGGAACTTTAAGAATTTGGGGCTTACTCCTGAGGAAGATGCCCAAATTAAAGGTTTTATCACTGGGGATTATTCCTGAAAAGGAGACCCAGGTTAGGATTCTCTCATTTTAAAGGATGAGGTTGAATGGAATGAACTCTCCGTATTTTAGTGACATAAGGATATTTAAATCACTAGACTTTGAGAGAGATTCCACATAATTCCTTTCAGGTAAGAAAGTCAAATCAAGAAATCATGCCATAAATGGCTTTGAAGAGTGTCTTGAAGACTGAATCTTGAAAAGGAAAAGGTGAAATGGCTTGAGAGGGGTAAAAATGGGCAAGGTGGGCACCCAAAAAGATAGGGGCGCACAAGTCTTCCAAGGCGCGCAAGTCTTCCGTGGGCGCGCAAGTATTGGTCGCACAGGTATACCTGCGCGACATATAGTGTACTTGCGCGATTTTCAACCAGCAATGAAATACTTGAGAGACTCTTTTTTAAACCCTTTAAAATGTTCTCGAGGTTCTTCCAGAAAAGGGACGCGCAAGTTATATTGAAGGAAATAAGTCGGCGCGCAAGTGTTTGATAAGTTTCAACACTTAGGACTTCCTTCTTCTATTTAGATCTTCCGTTCTAGGTAAGAAATTACCTTAGAAGTGTTCTGAAAGCTTTGAGAAGAGACTTGGGCGTCGGGAGCTTCAATCTGAGTTTCTGGAAAAAGATCCTCTCGAATGGGGGGCCCACAAGGTCTATTTATAGGCAAAAGAAGACCCCGGGCGGTTACCGGGCGGTTACCACTTAGGTCGCGCAAGTCACCTGCGCGACCAAGGGTGTCGCGCAAGTGTACTTGCGCGACAGTAATAAAACTTGCGCGGTGCAGTTGCTGTCGATCCTTTGTTCATGCCTTTGTCGATTTTTGATGTTTTCTTCAAAGGTTGAATCACTTTGAGCTCAGATATTCCCTTTTCCAATCTTTAGATTCTGTGACGAAAGGAGTGTCAACAACCTTCAACAACTAAGACATCATCATGTCTTATTTCTTTGCCCCCAGATGTGGCCTTTCCTGATCCAATAATCTTCAATCCTTCATCATTTTTAAATTTGAAAACACCTTCCTTGTCATATTTTATTCCTATAACAAGATCCTTATCACCTATAATATGGGAAGTGCATCCAATATCAAGGATTTATATACCATAATGATCTAATTCTTTAAGGGTAATCTATGGAACCACAGCATGCTCAACTCTTCTCTTTTTGAAACATTTTATTTACTTCATATCGGATATGGATTGATAATCATTATCTTACCTGGAGTATAATGGACCAGCTTCAACATACATAGCTTTAAATCAATTTATAATTTTCATCTGATTTGATGGTACATTGAGCTACTTCTTATGACCACATTTAGTCTACTTTGGTACATTCTTCTTCATTGTTTATGATAAATATCATGTCATGTGTTTGAATCATTCACACCTAAAATAGTGACCATCAAATTATATTTTAGAATATTAAGATTTGTATGGCTTCCTATATTGGTCTTGTTCTATTCAATACCTCTTATCTATGGAACAAATATTTTGTGAGTGTCCCATATTTCCACAACAAAAACATCTAATGTGGGATGCAATACTATATGTCACTAATGCACTACTAGTTTCCCCTTGAGTTCTCTGAATCTTCTAGTTTTGATTCATACCCAAATCAATTCTCAATCTCAGAGCGATTTCTTGTGATATGACTTCATCTATTATTGGTTTCTATTTTTGATCAATCCCTATACTAGTTATATCATACTGATCTTTTTGTTTTCTTCTCCTAACATTCCTTTATATAATTCACCAGGTCTTTGAACTCTACTTTTCCATTTTCTGCTACCTTTGTGACCTTCTTTGTTAGAGTTAAGAGTGTCTCTAGATCTTTCACTTTCCCTCAGAGGGTGACAAACTCCTTAATATTTTCTATGAGTTTTTCTTGATCTTTCACTGTGTTATTCAAACCATCAATCACCATTTTTTTCTTTAATTTTTAGTTTTTACTCACCGATCATTTCTGAGTTCTCTGGAATTAAATACTTAAGATTTCAAATTTCTTCCATCAGCTTAGAATTATATTCTTCTTACTCCAACACAATGATTTTGGCATCATGAACCAATTTTTTGGATTTCTTCATTTTGGATCCCCAAACATCTATCATCTCAAGAATAGCCTCTATTTCAGCCTAAATATCAACTCTTTATTTGAATTATTCTCTATCATTGTCACTTTATTCCTTTTTATGGGTGAAACCTACAACTACCACCATAGAATTTTTTCTATGATATTTGAAGTTTTCTATCTCTTCAACCTTAGATTCTTATGAACTTTAATTTTCTTGTAAAAGGAGATTATTCTCTTTAAATAAATTTCTCTTAATATTTTTGTTACCTTTAACATAGGTTAAATACTTCTTCATGGGAATTTTTACTTCATCCTCGTCATTGTCTTGAAAAATATTAGCCCACCTCACTACAAGATTCCCAACCTTTCAACATAGAAATCATGCAAGTGGAGGTTTTCCTTTGAACACTCATTTTCCAATTTATAAATTTAATGAAAGGAATGACATTAATTCATCTTTCACTTCTTCTTCCTATCCATATTCCATATTTATCTTCTTCATAGCCTTTAATTACACTTCTTTAGACTTCCATTTTTCCATACAATCATTTTCATCATTTCTCATCTCATATGCATCAAGATTACTATATAGTAAATCCAATGTTAGCTCCTTTGGATCATTATCTACCAATACAAAAAATTATGGATTGAACTGATGTTAAAGTATTCTCAATATTCACTTAAAAATATTTAAATATTCAATAATTTTTAATGATACCATTAATATCTTCTACAAAAACATTCACCCAGTCAAAGAATGTATCAAAAGACTCATTAGGGTGAATTTTGAGATCCATATACTTGTTCCATAAAACCTACTGCCTTCACTTCTCTGACTTTTGAGTCATCCATATAAATAATTATAAAATTTTCTCATATATAATGAGATAACTCACATGACATCACCTTCATATATATTTTAGTAGATAGGGATCCCCTAAATAATTGATTTGTATTCAACATCCAATTCCCTTCAGTCAGCTTATGATAAAGAACACTCTCAATACTAGCTGAAATTTCATGAATTGTTGTTGTAAATACATTGATTCCTAAAGATAAAAAGTAATTCTGCATATGATTATTCTATATATTAAAGTTTTTTCCATCGAATATTAGAATTACTTTTTTATTGAAAACCTCCATTGAAACCATTAAGAGAAACACTAATATTAAAATTTACATTTGACGCTAATTGTTAGACCAAATAGGTTTAATACCCTAACAGAGGGATTAATTAGAGTATAACATATTAAAACAACTTCCCCTTAGGATCTTGTTTCATCATTAATCAAAACACACTTCTCTCCCTTTCTTATAGCAATGTATGAACATAAATTAAATCATGCATGAGACATAGTGATTTTACTTGGTTCACCCTCACTGGGATACGTACAAGGATTATACAATGTCTATGTTCTGATATACCAAAAACACTATGGCTCACTTCTAAAATAAGGTTTGGGATAGATCACTTCTTAGCCTAGCCTCACTACCCTTACAAAGTTCAGAGTGGACTCATCATCCCCATGGTTTTCAATGAATCCTAATTTGAAAGCTCATTTCTCTCTCAATTGAATTTTTCTCACTACTCCTTAATAAGAATCCTCTTTTGAATACTTGAATCAATATTTTTTACACCTCATTTGTTGAATTATTAAGTTCCACTTTCATCCACTTGATAAATACAAATTTACCATAAATTTTATTAGGCAATCCTTTTTCATCACTTTTTCGATGCTCACTACCTTCATGAAGATCACACAACCATTACGAAACTACCCAATTATTCACAATTATTTACTACTTTTGTGAACCCCAGAAATTTCATGAAACTCACCTCTTTTGTAGAGATCAAACGGCCTTCACGAATAAAACTCCTTTCATGAATCACAAACACTTTCACAAAGATCACTTAGCCTTCACCAAGCTCAAAACTTTTGGTCATCTTTTTATAATATTCAAAAAATTCTTTACTTAGTGAAATTTTTTACAAGATAAACCTTCATGAATAAAATTCCTGAAATCAGAGCCTTTGAATTTTCATTGAGGCTTGTTCTTATTTTATGAGGGGGTATATACCTATTTATAGGTGTTTTATTTTATTCATGAAGCTTCTGATCTCGCCATGGCCTTTTCACAAAGCTCTCTGATCTTGTTTGTGAAACACCCTATTTTCATGAAGCACCATGTAAATTTTCCCATTCTCAAAGCTTCTCATATTCACAATGATATATTTTCTTTCGATCGTGCATTCATGATTCTCCACACCTTTACAAAACCTATCCTTCACAACACTAAATTCCTTCTCGAAGATCCATTCCTTCAGGAAACTAAAATCTTTAAAAATTCCTTGAATTTTACATATTTTTATTAGGTATTCATGGAATTACAACTTTCATGATGATTTATCCATTCCCCAAATTTTAGACCCCAAAAATTTGGCAATCACTGGAAAAAGGATCCACCTTATATATGCAATTTCCTATACCGCTCCCAAGATATCCATTCCTCTTTCATGGATATTTGTCAAAATATTGTGTCAATAATCTCATTGGAACTTCACAAATGAACTCAGAAACATTATTTTTTTTTAAAACAAAATCAACCCAAAAACATTGTAATGTTACCTTGATGTATTTTTTCCCAACAAAATTTTTTTAATTTCATATACTACCCCAACCACGTCGATAGGGAAAACAACACCCAAATGATTTGAGGGGTACTTTCCCAAAAATATAGGATAGTGAGGGAATTTTTGGGTGACTTATCCCTCTCTCTTTTTCTTACTTTGGTTGTAGTTATTTGTAGGAAGATATTGGGATTTAATGGATTTTGGTGTAGGGTGTGTTCCTACCCAGACAGTGATGGATCTTGGTTATATTATACATTTATGTGTGGGATATAATGGATTAAGGTATAACACATACTTGTATTTGGTCATGTTGTCTATAGTTTCCCACAAGTTTACATGCATTGATTGTGATTAATTGAGGTATAATGTAGTTACCTAGGCTATAGTGGCTGACTTAAATATGAACTTTTATTAGAGGAGGATAGAGGAAACTGAGGTGTGACTCTGCTACACTCACTTCAAAAATGGAGGATCTCAATTATTTCTTAGTTATGATCATCTCAAGGAGTTTTTTAATATATAATGGGAATTATCATTCAAATATTCTATCACTAATGATATAGGAAGAAAACCCTTAAATCGAAAGGGGATCTTCTTCATGGAGGTGCTTGCTGACGTAGGGAATAAGAATAATTTGAGCGGGTTGTCTATGGTTAGGAATTCATAGGATAGAGCTATCTCAGTGGTTGTGGATCTAGAGGCGATTAATAAAAGGATAAACTTGTGTGAGTTCTCAGTGCTTTTCTACACTTAGTATGAAAAAGCAGTTTGATCTTGGTCTTATTCAGATCTCAAGAATTGAATCTCTCACATATGGAACATCAAAATATGGCTGATCATTCCAATTTTAAAGGGGTAATATCATATTATTCTAGAAAGGCATGAGGATTTCAATTCATTTTGGTAGATAGGGAACCTCAATATCAAGCCTGGAGTCCTCTGTCTATTTTAATGGGACCCAAAATTCAATCCTCATAATCAAAGACTCTCTAATGCTCAGGTATGGACTAGAATTCACGGGCTACCTTGGGTATATTAACATCTAAAAATACTTAATGATATTGAAACTGGGTTTGGAAATACTCTTAAGATTGAATAGAGAACTCTCAATGGGGATCTTGATCTATATACTTGGATTTTGGTTGAGATCAATATAGAATATTCTCCACCCAAGAATATCTCTCTCATTGTGAGAAATAAAAGGCTGGAGGTTAAACTGGAATTTCAACACCTACCAAAATTCTATGACCACTACATGATTATAGGGCCTAAAATTATAAACTAGAGAGTTCTAAAAAATCTATTGGCATCAGCTCCTAATTATACATCTTGGATAGAGGTGTCTAAAAGTAAGTAGACCAGTAGAAGGGACCGACCTGATCAGACTAAGGAGGTCAGATGGAGAAATGGGGCCAAATTTATCAAGTCTTAGGCTGAATTGGATGAAGAAGAGGAGTAGACTCCAAACCCATCATGACTGGAAATCTAGACTGGGTATGGCAGGCCGACAACCACAATTTCTTAGGACACCTCAAAGTACAGTGATTATTCCACCCTTCTTGGTATTGTATTAGAGATTCTATCCACTGCATTCACCTACTAGTATGAATAAATTCTATTGGATCTCATTAACACTGACTTAAATATTGTCTTACAAGAACATGAAGATCTATAGCTGGATTCTAGAAGTGAATCTATCTTAATGAAGGAACATCAAGCTTTCCCTTCTACAAAAAAATTCTAGTGAGGAAGTTTAAGAAGATAAAGGGTTGAGCATTACTTCAACTAATTTTTTACAGCAATAATCCATACCAATAGAAATTAAAACACCTGTAAATATAGATAACAGTGGAAGACATGTTTCTAAGGAATAATTTATTGTTAATAAGTTAGAAGCGTAATAAGAATCTAACCTGAGAAGATCTGGTAGAATGAAAAATGTTGAACTGAAAGAGAAGGGGAAATCACACCCAAGACAAAGAAAAAGAGATAGCTCACTCTAACAGTATAACTTCAAGGTTACTGGGATAGTGATGACTATTCGTAATATTGTTCATCCAATCCATAGTAACTCCACTGCTGACCTGTATAGGTCACTATATGCTGACACGTATTGGTCGCTAGATGTTGACCCGTATTGGACGTTGGTGCTGACCCTATTGGTCCCTGGTGCTGACTGGTATTGGTCATTAGTGTTGACCCTTATTGGTCACTGGTACAGAGGTAGGGATGATTAGTCATACAACTAAATCATCTCACTCTAGAGTTTCTGATGTTGACCTGTATCGGTCGCTCCCCTTCTTCATGTCACAACCAGCCACTGGATTCCCGCACGAAGCACGCCTGATCACCAGAAGACTCTGATCCTCAATCCATCATTCATATTTTAACAATTACGAAGTGCTATAAAAATCATACCTAGGGGACCAACCCGTCATAATAGTCCCAACGTGATAGACAATGTGTCGATCGGACGCTCGGTTTGGGAGATATAAGCACTTTTGTAAAAAGGTCAGGGTTGGATTCAAGTCTGATCCAACCTAGGTTTCATTTCAAACTCTGCCAAAACTCACTTAGAGTATCTTCAAAGGACCGCCTTGTCACAAGATTCCTTATGCTATAGACGGCATGTCGATCGGACACTCAGTCTGTTAGTTACACCCCTTTTCTTGAAATGGGGGTGTCACACCTCAGTCCGGCCCAGCTTGATCGGGCCAGCCAGAATATGCCAAAGGGAATGTTTCCCAAAAGCAGTCCCAATTCCACTGATAGTGTGTCAAATAGACACCCGGTTCGTCAGTCATGGGTGTTTCTTTATTCAGGGGCCAGTTGGGTCTGGGCCCGGTATGACTCAGTCAGGCTAGCCCGATGCTATGAATCTCGGAGTCTACCTGACCACACCCAAGTCCTGTCCATTAAGGGTTGGCCTGGTTCACTGGGTTCGGACCGTCGGGGACAGACCGGTTGGTTCGTGGGCCCAGGTCGCAGTTGACCTGGCCCACTGTACAAGTCCGGCCGGTTTGGCCGCCCTGCTTACGACCTGGTCCACCAAAAGGTAGACTGTGTTTCCCAGCTGGCCCTGCAGATGTGGGACTGTTTTGTCCGGCTGGTGGGGCACTACCCCACCACGTGCAACGGTCGGCCAGATGGGCGACCGATCTTCAGCCGACACGGCGTGGCGTAGGTTCACGTCGCCCCCTCTCGCTGTGGCCCCCTAGCCATGGCTACTGCCACCACCGGTGTATGTAGGTGTCACCCTTCTCCCATGCGGCTGGCTCAGGCTGGCCACCTTTGGCCACCGCAGCGCACGACGATGTGCCACCTTCCCATTGCATGCGGCCGGTTGTCGCGGGCCTCCTCCGGTCACCGTCGGCATGGCATGCCGGTGATTCTTTCTGCGGGCCACCAGATGTTCTATGGTGGTTTGTTCTTGGTACTTTATGTACCTACAATCCTCCCAGATTGTCTCTGTCACATCGTGACCCTCTGTCTCGCGTTGCCGTCAAAATTGAGGAAAGCCATCCCTGAAGAAAAAAACATGAATAAAGCATAGGAGGGTCTAGACCATGTGCTTTCGGCCTGCTCCCTCCACGTTAACATGATAATAAGAAGGAGAATATTTATATAACATTAAAGATTAAATAAACTCATTTCAATCAAAACCAATACCTAGATGAGATGTCTGCTGACGACGATCGATGGAACCTCCTTCATCGTTGTCTTTGGTTCATGATTCGGTGGTGCTTGCCACTACTCGCAGAATCCCATCTCTTCCTCCATGTGGATGTCACCCCAGGACTACGCTGAAGTTTCCTCACTAGGAGAAATTGTGCCAAAACCCCACTCCGAGTTCCATTTAAATGGAGGGGAGAAAGGGTGAGTAAAGTGCTGAGGAATTAATGAGGTTCAATAAATGAATTAATGAACCTATTTTAATTTACAACTGTGGAGTTATGCAGTTGACAGGTCAAGCCATTAATTGGATTGACAAGTCACTGGTCTTTCCACCTCCGCTCATCCGTTGGAGAAAAAGAAAACGAAATAACAATTAAATGTTATTTTACTTTTCTTTAAAAACTCCAAAAATATAACTTTTTCTCCTGACATACTGCGGTCAAAGTGAAGCCTCCCTTAAGTGAATCTCAGCACTGCGGATTCAGTGGTGTCCTCAGATTTTTAATTTGAGTACTGGTTCAAAATATAGAAAATTCCACCCAAGAATTTACTGATCGTACCTTAAA
Source organism: Viscum album (assembly GCA_963277665.1). Classification (NCBI taxonomy): domain Eukaryota; kingdom Viridiplantae; phylum Streptophyta; class Magnoliopsida; order Santalales; family Viscaceae; genus Viscum; species Viscum album. The sequence goes on along the minus strand of OY728134.1, from coordinate 592,651,573 downwards.
AAAATTCAATAATTCATTCCCAACACATCGGGCCTTAGAATCACGTGTCGTAAATTTTTGCAGACTCATAAAAATCCCAAATAATTTTAAAAAAAATTACATGGAATTTTCAGGTCTTTATATTCTCCTCACCTTGGGGATTTACGTCCTCAAAATCCAAACAAATATACACAAACAAGGAGGGGTATTGGGCACGCATATGAGCCTCTAACTCCCATGTGGTCTCCTGGAGATTCCTATGCTGCCACAGAACACGCACCAGAGGTATCAACTGCCCACGAAGGATCCTCTCTTGTTGATCCTCTATCTCAACCAGGTGCTCCTCAAAAGTCACCCCATCATCAATCACCATCTTTCCATGGTCGATGATGTGAGATGGGTCATGCAAGTATCTCCTCAGCTGGGATACGTGGAAGATGTCGTGCAATCTCTCCAACTGTGGTGGTAGTGCCAAGCGGTATGCCACCTTATCAACCCTCTGAAGTATTAAGAATGGTCTGATAAACCTGGGTGAGAGTTCGTTGCCTCTTCCAAATCTCTGTAGTCCTCATCAAGGGGAGACTCGCAAGAATACATTGTCTCCCTCCTAAAACTCCAGTGGTCTTTGTCGCCTATCAGCATAGGACTTCTGTCTGCTCTGTGCAGTCTTTATCTGCTCCCGGATGACCTGAACCATCTTAGTGGTAGCTTGTACCATATTTGGGCCCATGAGTGCTGGCTCTCTGGGATCCATTCAGCACAAGGGCGATATGCATGGTAATTCATATGACACCTCAAAAGGGGCCATACCAATGGTGGAGTGACAGCTGTTGTTGTATTTGAATGATACCAAGGGTAGGTGGTCCTCCCAAATGCGACCAAAATCTAGGACACATGCACAAAGCCTGTCTTACATGGTCTGGATAGTTCGCTTAGTCTGACCATCTATCTACGGGTGAAAAGATGTTCTCAAGTGAAGCTAAGTCCAAAAAGCCTCCTACAATCCTTTCCACAACCGGGATGTGTAGCATGTCTCACGGTCTAATACTATCATCGAAGGCACCCCGTGAAGTCGCACGATCTCTTGAACATAGAGACGTCCCAAACTCTCTACCGAACCCTTCTCCAGAAAAGTAAGGAAGTGGGCCGACTTAGTGAGTCAGTCAACAAACACCCATATGGTATTGTTCCCTCTGGACGTACGTGGTAACCCCATCACAAAGTCCATTGATATACCTTCCCACTTCCACTCTGGTATCTCGAGGGGTTGGGTCAAGCTTGCTGGTACCTAGTGTTCGGCCTTCACTTGCTGGCAACTGAGGTATCTAGAAACAAACTCTGGCACAACCTTCTTTATCCCTAGCCACCAGTACTGATGTCGAAGGTCCTGATACATCTTCATCACACCTGGATGTACTGACAAGGGGGGTGTATGGAATTCCATCAGAACCTCCTCTCGTAGCACCACCGGTACAACTGTATGTCCTCTAAAAAGGATAGCATGCTTCCCACCTTTAGAATATTCGTCAGGTGCATGGATTGAGGATATCTAAGCACATGTAGTCTCGTAGCTGTTGTCTCTGAGTTGCGCCTCAATGACTCACTGAAGGAGTATATGGGAAACTACTATCTACTGGAGGTAGAATGTCTCATCTCAATCCACGTAGGATATCTGAAGTGAGGCTAACTGCTCTAAAGCCTCGTTCAATAGTTGTGAACTCGATCTTCGGCTAAGTGCATCAGCCACTATGTTCCCCTTCCCAAGAGTATAGACTATCTAAAATTCATAGTCGTAGAGGAACTCTATCCAATTTCATTGTCTCAAATTCATATCTTTCTATGTGAAGGTATATTTGAGACTCTTGTGCTCTGAGTAAACAATGAACTGCTCGCCCATCAAGTAGTGTCGCCACATCTTTGGTGAAAAGACTACTGCTTCTGGCTCCAAGTCATGATTCATACAATTCTTCTCATGAGGCCACACCTATCGTGATCCATAAGAAGTTTCTACATCATCCTCTATTAGGATGAAACCGAGTTCGGTCCATGATGCATCAAAGTAAACCATGTAGTTAGTTCCCTCCTCCGGTAACCTCGGGATGGGAGTGCTGGTCAAGATCTGTCTCAGCTGTTGAAATCTCTGTTGTCATATCTCTAACCACAGGAAGGGTTTCCCCTTTTCGTCAAGGTAGTCATAGGTGCTGCTACTCTAGAGAAATCGGTTATGAAACACCGATAGTAGCCTGCTAATCCAAGGAATTTATGCACCTCAGTAACACTCATGGGTGGCTCCCAAGTAAGTATTGCCTTGATATTCACTAGATCCACTACAACTCCATCCTTTGAGATGATGTGTCCCAAGAAGTGGACCTTCCATATCCAGAACTCACACTTTGAGAGATTCTTTTATAACTGGTGCTCTCGGAGTGTGTCTAGAACTATCCTCAAGTGTACAATGTTCTCTTCCTCGGATGCAAAGTACACCAAGATTTTGTCGATGAAGACCACCACTAATTGATCAAGGTATGGCTATAAGATCTTGTTCATGAGCCCCATGAACACTACTGGAGTGTTGGATATGTATAAATGCATCACCAAGAATTCGTAATGTCTATACCGACATCTGAAGCTTGTCTTCATCACGTCCTCATCTTGTACCCTGAGATGGTGATAGCTTGATCAGAGGTCTATCTTTGAAAACCAACAAGCTACCTTCAGCTAGTCAAATAGATCATTGATCCTCAGTAGAAGATATTTGTTCTTCATGGTCACCTAGTTTAGGTGCAAGAATTCCATGCATAGCCTAAAACTTCCATCTTCATTCTTGGAAAACAACACTGGGTATGCCCATGGAGAAACACTGGACCTTACGAATCCCTTCCTCTATAAGTCCTCCAACTTTACCCTCATCTCCTGGATCTCCACAAGGTCTATCTGATATGCTAGTGTAGATATCAGTGTCATTCCTAGTTACAAGTCAATGTGAAAGTCTACCTCTCTATTAGAAGGTAGTCCTGGGACATCTTATGGAAAGACATCCTCATACTCATCCACCACTATTGGGGACTGTGGACTTGCCTCATCCACCATGTCAAAGGTCATGCAAGCCAGCAGATATGTAATCGGCTACACCCTCGAGAGTGAAATTCCATCTCATGATGCTCTATTTTCCTTCTCACCAACAAAGTAAAACTGGCCTCCATATCTACGCATACATCACACTATATATCTCAAGAAATCAATCTCTGTGTGAACTACAGATAATCAGTCCATGCCTATAATGACGTCGTAGGGATTCAATGTCACTACTAGAAGATCCAAATTGAAACTCTCTCCTCTGAGAGTAAGATCACACTACTAGCGCCAATGTGTGACCACTGAATCTCCTCTTGTAGGAGTATACAAATGAAAAGGTCGAGCTAAAAGCTGAGTTAAAATCTCAGAGTCCCAAACTAAGTCTACGGAAGGAAATAATGGCTAGAACTTGTGTCGATAAGTGTTTTTTATAAAGTAGAGAAGATACAGATCGTATATCATATCATCTCAGGGATTTCAGGATCATGTGCTTCTACTACCTATAGTTGGGCATGTCCCCATCCACCTGCCCTTGAGCTCGTGGTGGACCTCCTGGGGGTGGTGGTGGTAGTACCTAGTGACCCCGAACACCTCCCGCTATAAGTCCCGATCCCTAGCCTCACTCATCGCCTAGATGATACCCATGCTCCTACCACTAATGTTTCCTCGGTGGCCCCTCAATCATTTGTTGATCATCTGCACGGAAATTCGGATATTCACGAGCTCTGTGACCCGGTCCCCCATAGGAAAAACAGATCATGCCTTGTTGGTGGATCCCTCGACCTCTGAAGCCTCACACCTCAGACCCTGCGTCCTGGGGTCGCCCTCCAGAAGTTATAGGCCACTTGGGATTCTGAGTCATCTTTCTAATGCCAGATGCAGATGACTCTACTATCTGTCATCTGGTAGGGGCTGTCTCTATTGGTTCTTGCTTGGCAAGGAATCTCTCCATCAGTAAAGCTCTCTCTAACACCCCATCCTATGTAGGAATACTGAGAGAAATTGTCACAGCTCTGAAATCTCATCAGGGCCCCTTCTCAAAGGTTTGGGCCCTGAAGTAAGGGCCTCATATCATGTTAGTGGTGTATCGGGAGAGATCTGTAAATCTCGTAGAGTACTGAGCCACAGTTTAGCTACCCTACTACAGATGCAACAACTGATGTATATGCACAGAGCGTAGTGTCGCTGGAATGAACTCCGCCTTGAAAATACCCTCAAAGTATGGCTAGCTGAGGGTCATCTCCTCATGCACCTAGAGCGTCGAGCTCCACCATTGTCCTATCGATCCTTGGAGAGGCTAGCGGGTAATATCACCATATACTTGGTGGGTATCTCTACTGAGAAAAAGACCCTTGAAACTACCTCAATCCAGTTCTCTACTACCTGGGGGTCCATATCACCTCGAAACCTCAGAGGCCTCTTTCTATAGAACTCATGAAATGTGCTCATCTGGCGTGCTTGATCCACTGGTAGTATCTGCTACTCAACGGGAGGTGGTGTTGCTGGTACACCACCCGAAGGTGCCATCACTTTGAGTGGTCCCTCTACCGATTCCTCATCGCTTGGTGGGCCACTATCACAATCTCTAATCAGAATCCTAGCTAGCTGTCTTGGTGGAGGCATCCTGTAAGAAATAGATGCTCCATGGTCAATAAGTTATACCTGGTGAGATGAATCAAGAAAGATCAAGAAAATTTATCAAAATACTAGTAACTAGTTTTCATGTACTGAGTTAGAAAACAAAATTTAGGGTCCTAGTGTATGGATACATCATCCGCTGCACAAATACTAGACACCCTTTACTAAAAATCAAACTCAAGACACTTTACACCATTTCCTCATTAAAAGTAGACTCTTAGTTCTTCTGGTAGAACCGACTTCCCTCTGATACCACTTTGTCATGACCCGTCCCACGGGGCCCGGACGTAACTACCCCAAGCCCATCTTCCATGGTCTAGGGGTTGGTGAATGGCACCTGAAGGATTTTTATAAACATATAAGGCATTTCCTTAGAGATCTGTAAACACTCAAAAAGGGAAACTAAAATAAACAACCAACAAAAGTAAGTTATAACCGCGAAAGTAAAGTACAACCAAAAGTACAATTGTAAACTAAAAACAATGGGCGGAGCCCATTCAGGGGTGAGTGTGACAACTCATTAGGGGATCCCGAGACCCCCAAAGGAATCTCTGTAAACCACAAAGAAAAACATCACAAGAAATACCACAAAGTAAATATCACAAGCATGATCTAAATCATGAAGCACAAAGAAAAAGATACCACTCACTCTAATGGTATAACTTTAAGTTTACTAGGATAGGGATGACTATTCGTAATCCAGTTCATCATATCCTTAGTAACTCCTCTACTGACCCGTATAGTTCACTGTATGTTGACTTGTATTGGTCGCTAGATGTGGACCCATATTGGTCACTGGTGCTGACCCATATTGGTCGTTGGTGCTGACCTGTGTTGGTCGTTAGTACAGAGGTAGGGATGATTAGTCATACAGTAAGATCATCCCACTCTGTAGTTTCTAATGTTGACCTGTATTGGTCGCTCTTCTTCTTCATGTCATAGCTAGCCACTGGATTCTTGTATGAAGCATGCATGATCTCCTGAAGACTCTGCTCTTCAAGCCATCGGTCATATTTCAATCGGTAAAAAGTCTCACAAAAATCATACCCATGGGATCGCCCCATCATAGGGGTCCCAACGTTACTGATAGCGTGTCAATCAGATGCTCGGTCTGTGAAATATGGGCACTTTCATAAAAGAGTCCTCATTGGATCCAAGTCTGATCCAAACTAGGTCACACGAAGAACTCCATAAAAAGTCACTTAGAGTATCTCCAAAGCATTGTGTTGTCACAAGGGTCCTTATTCCACATACATCACATCGATCGGACACCCGGTCTATTAGTTACACCCCTCTCTGTGAAACGGGGGTGATCGCACCTCACACTACTACAAAAATGGGCAATAACAGCGCTAAAATCGGGCTTTAACAGCGCTAGAAAAGCGCTGTAAAGCTCAGCGCTGATAAAGGGGGGGGGGGGGGTCCTTTAACAGCGCTAAAAAGCGCTGTTAAAGGTTTCTTTAACAGCGCTAAAAAGTGATGTGATATGTTGCCTTTAACAGCGCTTTTTTAGCGCTGTTAAATATCTCCTTTAACAGCGCTTTTTTAGCGCTGTTAAATGCCGCCTTTAACAGCGCTAAAAAAGCGCTGTTAAATCCCTACCTGCTGTTAATAAAAAACCTGCACTAGTACAGCCAGCCGAGCAGACCTGCACAAAAACCAGTATATCAACCACAGACCTGCACAAAAACCAGTATATCAACCACAAGCATGTCATCAACCGATCACAACCCAACCAAACAGTGTTCTTACCATGAGTTAGATACCATCTACCCAGAAACCAAAACTACCTCATTACATAGTATCACAAAATATTCCTACACAACTCAGAAGATAAATACTAGAACATTCCACTATGCATTGTTTCTCCTTGGATTGCCACTTGGTTTTGACAAATCGTGCAGAGCCCGTGCTCCTTGAATCATTCTGCAATACATAAAAAGGATATCCTTACTCTCCCAACCATCACCCTTAGTAATTATGTATATTAATACAAAAAAGGTAACATATCATAAATTGGAGGACTGTAATGAGACATCAAGATTAACATTCTATATATAGGATCGATGTCTGGTAGGATTGGTTGCGTTGATACATGACTCTACCTGGACCTAAAAAATAGATATATGATCTCACTCCAGGACTTTCAGAGAGACTCCAACTATGTCTAGGACGTCCTGCTGAAGCGATCGTACTACCGTAAGTCGGAAAAGATACCAAAACCATCCTAGGAAGGATCATGGGAGCCAACCCTAATGAAATATGTCCTTGATATAGTGTTCAAAGAGATCAATCATGGTACATAAAATTATGTGTCATTTAAAGGGTCACATGCCTTGTCGCTTTACCCTGGTTAACTCCAATGTTTAGCTGCCTGTGTGAATATACATGTCATATCAATAGGAAATTACATGGCATGTTAAAAAACATATACGTGTTTGGTCGGTTTGGTGTATGTATGTAAAATATTGTCCATTTTAAACAAAATACATACACTTGGAGTGATACCAGCCACACCGCGTCTCAGATTGAAGCAGGTTTGACTCGTACACATCACATATGACCCATGGATCATTGTACTAAAGTTTTAACACAATCCTAAGGCGTTTGGTCGGTTTCCCGTATGTCAGTTGTTGATTTCACTTAAAAATAAATCCATTTTGAACAAAATAGAGGCACTTTGAGTGGTGTCGGCCACACCGGGCCTCGGATTGAGTCGGGGTTGACTCTTACACATCAAATTTGACCCATGGATCATTGCCCTTAAGTTTCAACAGAATCCAAATGTGTTTGGTCGGTTTGCCGCATGTCACTTGTTGATTTCACTTAAAAATAAGTCCATTTTGAACAAAAGAGAGGCACTGTGAGTGGTGTCGGCCACACCGGGCCTCGGATTGATGCAGTGTTGAATCGTAAACGTCACACATGAGTCATTGATCGTTGTGAAAAATTATCAACGCAATCATAAGCCGTTAGATCAGTTTGGCGTATGTACGTAAAATATTGTCCATTTTAAACTAAATACATACACTTGGAGTGATACCGGTCACACCGCGCCTCTGATTGAGGCGATGTTGACTCGTACACGTCACATTTGACCCATGGATCGTTTTCCTTAAGTTTCAATAGAATCCCAATGCGTTTGGTCGGTTTGTCGTATGTCAGTTGTTGATTTCACTTAAAATTAAGTCCATTTTTAACAAAACAGTGACACTGTGAGTGGTGTCGGCCACACCGGGCCTCAGATTGATGCGGTGTTGAATCATACACGTCACACATGAGTCATTGATTGTTGTGAAAAAGTATCAACACAGTCAGAAGCCGTTAGATCGGTTTGGCGTATGTACGTAAAATATTGTCCATTTTAAACTAAATACATACACTTGGAGTGATACCGGTCACACCGCGCCTCTGATTGAGGCGGGGTTGAATCTTACACGTCACATTTGACCCATGGATAGTTGTCCTTAAGTTTCAATAGAATCCCAATGTGTTTGGTAGGTTTGTCGTATGTCAGTTGTTGATTTCACTTAAAATTAAGTCCATTTTTAACAAAACAGTGACACTGTGAGTGGTGTCGGCCACACCGGGCCTCGGATTGATGCAGTGTTGAATCGTACACGTCACACATGAGTCATTGATCATTTTGAAAAAGTATCAATGCAATCAGAAGCCTTTAGATCAGTTTGGCGTATGTACGTAAAATATTGTCCATTTTAAACTAAATACATACACTTGGAGTGATACCGGTCACACCGCGTCTCGGATTGAGGCGGGGTTGAGTCGTACATGTCACATATAACCCATGAATCGTTGTCCTAAAGTGTCAACAAAATCCGAAGGCGTTTGGTCGGTTTCCCGTATGTCAGTTGTTGATTTCTCACTTAAAAATAAGTCCATTTTGAACAAAACAGAGGCACTTGGAGTTGTGTCAGCCACAACAGGCCTCAGATTGAGGCGGGGTTGACTCGTACACGTCACATTTGAAGGTGATTATGCATACACGATAGTTGACCTTCTTAGAGAAGGGTTTCTGGAAGAGTATAAAAGACATGAATCAATGAAGATCATTAGAGTGTTAGAGCAAATGTGGTTGCTACAAACAATGTGGAAATCGGCATGTGCAAAGCGACCTAAGGTACAACTTGCAGGTATTGTACTCTATTTTTTTCTGGAAGGTTTCAGTTTAAATGAATTTTGGAATGATCATTGCTAGACATTGTCTTTTAGGTTTTTTTGACAGCCGAGGGGAAAGGGTGGGGTCTGAAGACATTGTAGGATATGTCGAAGGGTGATTTTGTGTGTGAATATGTTGGAGAAATGTTAACTCCCGCAGTTCTGAAAAGAATCACTATTTAAAAGAAAGTCACAAGTTTAGATACATCTCAAGATAGTCAGTTTAAAGACATTTTGAGGGACACTACTAAAGACATGCTCAGATATGCACACATCCCCCACTTTTAGATCGTTGTCTACTACAATGATCTTCCAAACAAGATATGCATTAGAACGCTCGTGATACATAGAGAAATTCACTGGCCACCTTCGAGAATGATCTGAAGCACAAACCATGACAGCATTATGTTTTTCCTTGAAAATTCTCTTGGCGAACTGGAATGGCAACTCACTCTTGTGATTTTGCGTCTCTACTTGTCACTTCATGTGTGCAGCTACTGCCATTCCAGTTCGCCAAAAGAATTTTCAAGGAAAAACATAATGCTGTCATTGTTTGGGCTTCAGATCATTCTCAAAGTTGGGCAGTGAATTGCTCTATGTATCATGAGCGTTCTAATGGATATGTTGGTTGAAAGATCATTGTAGTAGACAACGATCTAAAAGTGGGGGATGTGTGCATATCTGAGCATGTCTTTAGTAGTGTCCCTCAAAATGTCTTTAAACTGACCATCTTGAGATGTATCTAAACTCGTGACTTTCTTTTAAAAAGTGACTCTTTTCAGAACTGCGGGAGTTAACATTTCTCCAACATATTCACACACAAAATCACCCTTCGACATATCCTCCAATGTCTGCAGACCCCACCCTTTCCCCTCGGCTGTCAAAAAAACCTAAAAGACAATGGCTAGCAATGATCATTCCAAAATGCATTTAAACTGATACCTTCCAGAAAAAAATAGAGTACAATACCTGCAAGTTGTAACTTAGGTCGCTTTGCACAAGCTGATTTCCACATTGTTTGTAGCAACCACATTTGCTCCAACACTCTAATGATCTTCATTGCTTCATGTCTTTTATACTCTTCCAGAAACTCTTCTCTAAGAAGGTCAACTATCGTGTATGCATACTCACCTTCAAATGTGACATGTACGAGTCAACCTCGCCTCAATCTGAGGCCTGTTGTGGCTGACACAACTCTAAGTGCCTCTGTTTTGTTCAAAATGGACTTATTTTTAAGTGAGAAATCAACAACTGACATACGGGAAACCGACCAAACGCCTTCGGATTGTGTTGACATTTTAGGACAACGATTCATGGGTCATATGTGATGTGTACGAGTCGACCCCGACTCAATATGAGATGCGGTGTGACCGGTATCACTCCAAGTGTATGTAATTTGTTTAAAAGGGACAATATTTTACGTACACACGCCAAACCGATCTAACGGCTTATGATTGTGTTGATACTTTTACACAACGATCCATGACTCATGTGTGACGTGTACGAGTCAACCCCACATCAATCTGAGGCCCGATGTGGCCGACACCACTCACAGTGTCTATGTTTTGTTAAAAATGGACTTAATTTTAAGTGAAATCAAGAACTGACATACGGCAAACCGACCAAACGCATTCGGATTCTGCTGAAACTTAAGGACAACCAAGATATGCATTAGAACGCTCATGATACATAGATTAATTCACTGCCCACCTTCGAGAATGATCTGAATCCCAAACCATGACAGCATTATGTTTTTCCTTGAAAATTCTCTTAGCGAAGTGGAATGGCAATAGCTGCACACATGAAGAGGCAAGTAGAGACGCAAAATCACAAGAGTGAGTTGCCATTCCAGTTCGCCAAGAGAATTTTCAAGGAAAAACATAATGCTGTCATGGTTTGTGCTTCAGGTCATTCTCGAAGGTGGCCAGTGAATTTCTCTATGTATCATGAGCGTTCTAATGCATATCTTGTTTGGAAGATCATTGTAGTAGAAAACGATCTAAAAGTGGGGGATGTGTGCATATCTGAGCATGTCTTTAGTAGTGTCCCTCAAAATTTCTTTAAACTGACCATCTTGAGATGTATCTAAACTTGTGACTTTCTTTTAAATAGTGACTCTTTTCAGAACTGCGTGATATGAAGGTATTTTGGAGATTTTACTGGTTCATGCATGATATGAAGGTATTTTGGAGATTTTACTGGTTTTTTTGTCCAAAGGCCAAAGAAATGTGGTCCATCTTTCTTGCATGTTACTCGTACACATCACCAAGGACCTGTGGATCGTTCTCCTAAAGGATGAAGGCAATCCGGATGCGTCTGGTCAGATTTACGTAGGTCAGTTGTTGTTTCCAATTAAAGTGGTGTCCATTTTAAACAAGAGAGCGACCCTTTGGGTGGTAGCGGTCACACCGTGCCTCGGATTGAGGCGGGGTTGACTCGTACACGTCACCAAGGACCCGTGGATCCTTCTCCTAAAGGATGAAGGCAATCCGGATGCGTCTGGTCAGATTTACGTAGGTCAGTTGTTGTTTCCAATTAAAGTGGTGTCCATTTAAAACAAGAGAGTGACTCTTTGGGTGGTAGCGGTCACAACGTGCCTCGGATTGAGGTAGGGTTGACTCGTACACGTCACCAAGGACCTGTGGATCGTTCTCCTAAAGAATGAAGGCAATCCGGATGCGTCCGGTCGGATTTTCGTAGGTCAGTTGTTGTTTCCAATTAAAGTGGTGTCCATTTTAAACAAGAGAGCGACCCTTTGGGTGGTAGCGGTCACATCGTGCCTCGGATTGAGGCGGAGTTGACTCGTACATGTCACCAAGGACCTGTGGATCGTTCTCCTAAAGGATGAAGGCAATCCGGATGCGTCTGGTCGGATTTCCGTAGGTCAGTTGTTGTTTTCAATTAAAGTGGTGTCCATTTTAAACAAGAGAGCGACCCTTTGGGTGGTAGCGGTCACACCGTGCCTCGGATTGAGGTGGAGTTGACTTGTACATGTCACCAAGGACCCGTGGATCGTTCTCCTAAAGGATGAAGGCAATCCAGATGCGTCTGGTCGGATTTCCGTAGGTCAGTTGTTGTTTTCAATTAAAGTGGTGTCCATTTTAAACAAGAGAGCGACCATTTTAGTGGTTCAACATTCTTGCATGTAGCTGGTGCATATCATCTGTTAAAATGGAAAAATGACTCATTGGAGAAAGAATGTTTTATTTAATAACAATTACAATTTTTCTACGAACATTTACATACAACAATATTTCATCTTCTGATCCCCTTAACCCCTCTCAAAAATGACCACCAATTGTACATGTCCCCAAGTCAGATCTTCATTGTATTTGTGTACAATCTGTCATCAGGTATGCGGCCCACTCATTTCTGAACACATCTATATCGTCTTGTGAGTATGAGGCTTTTCGGCAGTCATAGTAGTACTGCAAAATAAAAAAATAAAGAATTAATAAATAACATAAACGAACTAGTAGTTGTTTTTGAAAATACCTCTTTAGGGATGCTAGTTTGCTGATGAAAAACGATCTCTTTCATAAATTTACAAACATAATAACCGCAATCATTATCGTTTGTTTGTTTTGGACACTACAAAAAAATTGATCATTAGGAGAATAAATAACTTGTGTTGAGATGTGTTTGGATAGTGAAATTTTATTATATATACCCTGATATTTGTCCAGACGTAGTACTTGCTCGCCTCCCTATGCTTAACCCCTGTCCTCATTCCTTTTTTTAGACGATATTGACACACAGCCCTATCATAACAGAATCCTTAGTAAAAGATAATAAAAATTATATTACTTGATGTTTATAGCTAAAACGTAAGATGTAGTGTCTTACAGATTCACAAACTCCATCATGTATGGTCGGTTTGATGGATATCCTAGCTTTGAATCCAGAAAATAAATCTTCGGAGTATCCAAGTTCACCGCAATTAGCAACCAATGTTTCCTAAAAATACAAAAAGGAATAAGTAATAAAAAAAGTGAAAATATAATTGATATGCTTTAATCGTAGAGTATTACCCCTGCATGGTTGGTATTAGGAAAAGTCTGTCATCTGTAATCTTGCGTTCAAATGTTTTCAGCAAGTCGTTCACTATTGCATCCCTTTTTGATGACTCTATTTTTGTTTGGTGTGTTGATGTGATATGAGGACTAACCAGTCCAAATCTTGGCTCATGGGAAAATCCCTTCAACTGTTTTTCATAAATGCGTCTGTCAACAATATAAAATGCATTTAGTCATAATTTCCACATTAGATCAGATTTTAGAAAATCAATTCATGGAAACATACCTCATATATACATTTACAACAGTGACGCCTAACCAACCGTTTTCAAGGATTTCATTTACATTTTCAGCAGCAACGAAATCTTGACTTTCCTCTCTGTATATATTATCTTCGAAAATCACTATATGACTATTACCATCTTTTAGCTTCGTATCCACATGAGTCTTCAATGCTAGTAAATGTGGAAAGAGAACAGGTGGTGTTATTGTGCTTTCAGTAGCTCCTTGGGATCGATTGGTCGATCCTTTAGATGGTTTCGAGCCGATGTTAGTCACCCCCTTTCCTTTCTCCGTCTATAACAACAATCATTGATTCAGACACTCTTTTCATTAATTGTTAAGGGTTTAGCTTGAAAATAAAAGGAAATAAATACCTCTTTGTCTGCATGTACTCTTACAAGTTGTGTCGGCCATGCAATGAATGTCCCAATAGCCTTTTCGACCGTATGAATATCATCGTCATCAAGTGGAATAGGTAGCATTGCATTTGGCTCATGAGCTACAGTAATCGTCACTTTCAGATGATCTTTTGAAAGTGGTCTATTATGCAGTGTGGCATCTGGGATATTGAACATTGTACCCCTCGCTACAAGGTGATAGGTGGGTGTTGACAGATATAAATCACAATCATTATCACCCTGTAGAAGATCAGTACAGATAAATTATCAGTGTTTTTCTGATTCATATTTCATGGGAACCGTTATTAGAATATTGATTACCACGGCTAAGACATTTTTTTTAGGTGAATGGCTCGCCTCAAAGCTGGTGGGGGGTGGGGCAGGATGTTCATGCGGTGGCTGTTCCTGAGTTGTGTCCTCCCTTTGCTTCCCACCCATAAAAGTTTCTAGCAACTCTCCCTGCCATTGCAATTGTTCTTCAAGGGTTGCTATTTTTTCGCTCATTTGTTCCAATTTTTTCTCTGTATCATCCATTTTTTTCTTCTTCTCAAAATATACTCGGGGTGTCACCCCAAACCCTGCACCTCTGACACGACCGTATTTTTCTGGCTGCTTCAAAGCCGTCGATAATAGGTCTGTATCAGCTACAGGAGTAGCTGATTCCTGTGACTGTCAGATATAGGAAAAAAACTAATTATTTTTATGTAATAGCAATTTTAAACAAATCTTTTTATCATCGTGTCATACTTACACATATTTCCCACACTTTTTGTGTGTTCTCATCTATTAACTTCCCTTCTTTGTTCACACGTGCCTCCTTCCATAGCACATGACGTGGGATAGAAGTGCATTTGGTTTTAGATTTATAAATCTACATATAAACATAGAAAGATAATTATGATGTTGTTTATTGGCACCTAACAATATTACTGTAAATTTACAATACGTACCATTTTCTTTTCTAATGAAGCGTACCCCATCCTTGCTTTATGATAGGGGTATGTTGGATTTGATGCACGTTCCTTATTTTCAGTACAGAGTTTCTGTTTCATAAATGAAATATTGACAATCAAAGTGATGAATACAGGTATCCTCAAACAACGTATTATCACTCACAATGTACCTGAAACTTCTCATCCCCACGACGGCCAATAAATGCATCTCATGATTCTTGGGATATCAGGTGCGCATAGACAATGGGTGGGTGTGGGTTTATTTTACCTTTAGAATCTTTCAGGTGATATCTTGTTAAAATAGTACGAAAACCTCGATGAATCTTTCCTTCAAGCCTTAGTACATAATCCTTGTGTGAGTCGTCTACTATAAATGTACTCTGCAAGAGATTGAGAAGAGTAAGACACTGTTTCATCATTTTATTTGCTAGTTAATTAAAGAAATAAATTCATAATGTTACCGTAATTTCTTCCCAGATCACAGCCTTCAACCCGGACACAACATGGTGCCATGAATCTATGTCAATCGGCACGCGTTGCCGAGTGACAACTCCAATGTAACTGCTAAACATAGCCTTGTTGGGATTCACATGTTGGCCTCGTGCATTCCATCCGACTTCAAATTTGATGCCTTTGCTTTTCGCCTTAAGAATTTTGGCTAACACTGTCAAAATACGACGCACCTGTGATTTCTGCGACGTCGGTCCTTCATTCCCGACCATTTCATCGATATCAACATCATATATATGTTCATCTACTATGATATCAACGGCATGTGCTGATGGTTGTTGGACCTCAACACTAAGAGAAGGAGCCGCAACAGCAAGAGCAGCAGCAGGAGCAGTAGGAGCACCAGGAGCCGCAGCAGTAAGAGCAGCAGCAGGAGCAGTAGGAGCACCAGGAGCCACAGCAGGAGGAGGAGTAGGAGCCACAGCAGTAGGAGCAGCAGGAGCCGCATCAGGAGCAACAGTAGCAGCAGCATGAGCTGCAGGAGCAGCAGGAGCAGTAGGAGCACCAGGAGCCACATCAGGAGGAGGAGTAGGAGCCACAGCAGTAGGAGCAGCAGGAGCCGCATCAGGAGCAACAGTAGCAGCAGCATGAGCTGCAGGAGAAGCAGTAGCCACAGCAGCAGCTCCTTGAGAGACTTGTTCAGTCTCAAGGTTAGGAGCACCAGAATGTGCAGAAGTCATTATCTGCAAAAGTGGTTGAACAGTTCATTCAAATTACATAAATTCTGTAATGATAAGATAATAACATGGGATAACAAGATCTATATTACAAACAAAATATAACCTATTTACTGAACTCTCTTTCTTTTTTTCAAAGGTTGAAGAGATTTGACACCTCTATCGACAATCCAAATCCCTTCATTGTGGTCTCCTCTAACATACAAAAACATCATCTACATTGGGAACACTCCGAATTGATTGTGACGTACCACTAAAAGGATCGTCCTCAACTGAATTTTCATCGGAACCCTCAATAGTTTTGGACGATAATAGAACAATCGAACACTTTCGGTTTGCGGGATCTGGAACATAAAAAACCTGTACCGCTTGTGATGCCATTATAAACTGTTCGTCTTTGTACCCTTCTTTACTAAAATCAACTTTCACAAATCCCCATTCATCTATTTTAACACCACTATTGTTATCAATCCATTTGCATTGAAAAATCGGCAATTGAAATGTCGTATAATCCAACTCTCATATTAGTTTGATAATGCCAAAGTATGACATATTTGCATAAATTGGATTTCTATCCTTACTACCAGAAACATGCATCGCTTCAGCCACTAGTGTAACTCCACTATTTTGCATGGTACACTCTTCATCATGTTCATCCGTATAGAATGTATAACCATTAATTACATACCCACTGTAAGATAATACATACACACTTGGTCCAGCGGCTAGCCATCGAAGTCGTTCTGAAATTGAATTCGGATTTTCATCCAACTGCTTAAAAATATGGTCCTGAAACCATCCTATAAACTGGTGATTATGTGTATCTGCTAACCATTTTTCAGCCCTCGATGGATTCAACTGCCTAAGAATTTCTTTGTGAGTTTCAATATATGGAGCAACCTCCCAACTGTTATGAAAAACATAAAGATGAGCCTGCTCCCGATCTGTAATACTGATTGTTACAACTTCTCTTCCAGAAATTCCCCCACCCTCAATGCATCCAGTGTGACGAGATTTCGGGAGACCAATGCTTTCCACATCAGATAGGTATTCAATACAAAATTCAATGGCTTCCTCAACAATATATCGCTCCACTATACAACCCTCTGGCCGACTTCGATTTTTGACATATCCTTTCAAAATCTTCATATACCGTTCAACAGGATACATCCATCTATAGTGCACAGGACCACAAAGTCGAATCTCTCTCACCAAGTGAATCATCAAATGAACCATCATATCAAAGAATGTTGGCGGGAAGAACATTTCTAATTCACATAATATGATGACAATTTCTTTTTCCATAGCTGGAAATTTCCCCGGGTCTAAAACTTTGCTACCTATAGCTTTGAAAAAGAAACAAAGTTTGGTTAACGTATGACGAACATTCTTGGGTAAAATGCAACGTAAATCTATAGGAATTAGATCTTGCATCAAAACATGGCAATCATGTGATTTCAAACCTTTTAACTTCAAATCATTCATTGACACAATGTTCTTGATATTTGATGAGTACCCCTCTGGAACCTTTACATCATTAAAGAAGTTGCAAAACTGATATCTCTCTGCCGTAGAAAGAGTATAAGCAGCAGGAGGAAGAAACATTCGATTTTCACCTTTCACGGGAGCCAACTCTTCTCGTATTCCCATGTCAACCATGTCCAACCTTGCCTTAATTCCATCTTTTGTTTTGCCAGGGGCATTTAGCAACGTTCCAATAACACTATCACATACATTTTTTTCCACATGCATCACATCAAGAAAATGTCTGACGTACAAACAATTCCAGTATGGTAATTCAAAAAAAACTGATCTCTTTTTCCAACCGATTTTCGTAAGGTTTTTTGAAAATGGTTTACCAAAAACAGTGTTCATATCTTTTACTTTCTCAAACAGCTGATCACCTGTTAGTGGAGACGGTGTTATGCGTTTTTCTTAACTTCCATTGAATGATGTCGTCCAAGATCGGTACTTATGCCGACGAGGTAGAAATCTACGATGTCCTAGAAACACAGATTTCGATGAATGTTTCAACCTAATTGATTTTGTATCTTCTTCGCACACGGGACACCCTTGAGTTCCTTTAATGCTATAGCCTGAAAATTTTCCATAAGCAGGGAAATCATTTATTGTCCCATAAAACATCGCTCTCAACGTGAAGTATTCACTTTTATAAGCATCATACAACATTACACCTGAGTCCCACAATAACTTCAAATCCTCGATCAAAGGAGTCAGATAAACATCAATATCGTTACCTGGTTGTTTTGGTCCTGATATAAGCATAGATAACATGATAAATTTTCTCTTCATGCATAACCAGGGTGGCAAGTTATAATTTAGCAACATAACAGGCCATGTACTATGAGTGCTGGTTTGAAAACCAAAAGGATTCACTCCATCTGTAGATAACGCAAGACGAAGGTTTCTCGGCTCTTTTCCAAATTCAGGATACTCATGATCAATTTTCTTCCATTGAGGAGAGTCGGTCGGATGACGTAATAACCCATCTTTATTTCTTTTATCTGCATGCCACGACAATTGTCTTGCAGTTTCTTCACTTCCATATAAACGCCTAAACCTTGGAATGATTGGAAAGTACCATACAACTTTCGTAGGATTGGATTTATCTTTCTTGTATCGAGAAGCACCACACTTTGGGCATTCTGTAAGTGATTTGTTCTCCTTTCGAAACAATATATAGTCTTTCGGGAAGGCATGTATTCTTTCAGAAATCATTCCCATCGAGCGTAGCATTCGTCTAGCTTCATATGTCCGGCTTGGGAGCTCATTATCTTCCAGGAGCATGTCATTCAAGCGAGAAAGTAGTTCCGTAAAACTGACATCACTCCATCCATTGCCTACTTTCAATTTATACAACTTCAGTACAGCTGACAATGTTGTATACTTAGTGCAAGCAGCATACAATGGCGTCTTTGCACAACTCTTTAACTTCTTAAACAATTTTGGGCAATCACGGGGTTCATCTTGAATTGTCTTTGTCATTTCCTCAATATGATCTTCATCATCATTGACATCTGTAATCACATCCTCCATACGGTCTTCTTCATTATCTATATTTGTATTCATATCTGACGATCCATAAAACGCAGTTTTATCCCAGCCAGTAGCTACATTCGCTTTTTCTCCGTGTTTATTCCAACATTTATAACTCCGATCTATTCCGTGACATATCAAATGTTCTTCCAACTCCTCTGGAGTAAGTAGTCTAGAATAACAACAACGTAAACATGGACAAAGGATTTGAGAAGGATCCTTTGTGTGATCCTTTGCAAACTTGATGAACTCTTTCACTCTGTTCTCGTACTCTATTGTTAAACGATTAAAATCCATCCAATCTTTATTCATCTTCATCCTATTTGAATCTCAAATATTAGTATTTATGGTTCAAGTACACAAAAGAAGACCTCCAAATACAGTAGAAGGGAACCACTTCCTTGGAAGGAGATCAAGTAGTCTAACCTATAATCAAGATTCATAAAAAAGAATATTAGATTCACTAAAAAGATGATTATCTATCACTCTATAAGGAGGATATAACAGGAGATAGAGGATTTCCAATCGATGAGAGATACCTTTATCAGAGAGAAACCAAACGCATCCACTAGAGCTTTTATCTGATTTGTATAGGCACTCAGGATACAAAAACTATATTTAGAATGCATGTGAGATAAAGAACGAATAATTAAAATAAATAATCCATTATACAATTTAAAATTCATTATCATCTCTATTATGATTTGTATAGGCACTCAGGATTCATTCTAGTAGTGGTACAGGTTCCCCCATTAATCATGAGTGATAGAGGGAATAGTAGTTTTTGGATTACCTTTCTTGTTTTATACAATTTATGAAGAAATGACAAGGGTTGGAAGTGCCGAGTGTGTTTGACTTGAAAATAGAGGTTTAGTTGCAACACCCTCTGATGTTTTCTGGAGAGGGTGGACCCAAGGTAGATAAGTTCTAAATTAAGTTCATCTAGAATATTCTAGATAACTTTTCTACTCCTTAGTAGAATAGGGTAGAGTTGGTAGCGTATATGTTATGGGGGCCAACAATGATCTACTGTGATATTTAGTCTTGGGATGAGCATATAGAGGGAATGACTTGGAAGAAAATCTAGGATATGTTCATGGAGCACTTTTAACCTACGACATTGAGGAAATGAAAATATGAATATTTAATATGTTTGACATAATTATGTTTGATAATGATAGATTATGTTAGATTCTTCACATACCAGTAATGTTTTTATCTAATGTTGACAGGAGATAAGGTATCTATGAAAAAAAAATTAGGATGGACTTAGATGTGAGATTAAGTCCCAGGTAAATATATTTTTTATGAGGTTTGTTGAGGTGGTGGATCAGGTTCTCATTTCCAAGGAGAACCTAAAGGAGACTTGTAGTGGTGGTAGGGCGGTTTCAATTGAATGATCTAGTGGTACATATTATGATAGTAGGATTCACCATTATGATATCTTCCACTAGGGTGGTGGTGGATAGAGTATCTATGTGAGAGGATTTTTCTCTTAGAGAGGTTTTTAGTCATCTTCAATCAATGAGGTAGGTCTGGTCACATGTTAGGCCTATGACTTTGACCACTAGTGAAGTGTCAATCATGTATCATGATGGTTCATATATATAGGTTCTACATGAACACTTGTAATATGGGTAGTGATGGATGATCTATATTGGTACAGAGCACCGAATAGGGGAACCTAAAGGAGACTTGTAATAGGGGATCCTCTCATTATTTTATATCTTATCTCTTGGTAAATGGTTTCTGTTTTGTGTCAGAGTACTTTTGTGGGATCATGTTGGTCAACACACCATTGGGGGTGTGATTAGAAGGCATCTGTCTTCGTAAGGGATGTTCCCTCATGGTTTGTGAGTATTGTTTCATTTTGGATTTATACATGCTTGATATGATATGTATTGAATAGATTGTGATGATGTAATTTTTCGTATTTAATCAATATCACATTGATTGTTACCGTAGATGAGTGACCGTCATGCCTCATAATGGTAGAGCCCATGTCTTTTATGGAGAATGGGATATCTTGGTAGACCATGTAGGACCAGTTCTTCCACAACTAGGTGAGAACATAGACCAGTTTACGAATATTTTTCTTGATGATAATGGATTGAAACAAGAAATATTTCCCCCAGTAGTAGACTGGTTCTAGGATGTGTTTCATGATAATTGATCAGGGCTACCACCTAAAAGAGACTTTGATTTCATGATTGAGCTGATGCGTGGAGTTGATCCATTTTATATAACGCCTTTCAGAATGAAACAATAATAGATTCAGGAACATAAAACTCAATGAGAGGAGTTAGATTATGAAGGGTGCATCTGCTCGAGTATGTCACCTTGGGGATCTCATGTTTTATTTTCCAAGAAGGATGACAGAACATTACATATGTGTTTCTATTAATAGAATATGAATCAGATGAAAATTAAGAACAGATATCCACTTCTTTGTATTTTTGATCTATTTGACCAGCTGACGGGTTCCATATTGTTCTCTAAGATTGATCTAAGGTTTGTTTATCATCATTTGAGGTTGAGAAATTCTGATACACAATAAACTAATTTTGAAATCATGTATAGTTTTTATGAATTCTTCATAATAAAATTTGTGTTGACGAATTCCCCATGGCATTTATTCTCTTGATGAGTTGAATATTTCACTTGTACCTAGACCAGATTGTAGTTGTTTTATGGATGACATATTGGTGTAATACCAAAAAAATGATGATCATTCCCAACATCTGGACATCATCATGAGTACAATTAGAGAGAATCATCTATACACAATCTATCTATATGAAAACATATTCATCTTCTTCATAGATTGTTACCTTAAGGCGGCGGCTGAGGGCGTTGCGGGTTGCGGAAGGCGGCCGCGGAGGGAGACCGAGGGCGGCCAAGTGAGGCGGAGGGCGGCGGAGGCGGCGGAGAGCGGCCGAGGGCGGCAGGCGGTGGAGGTCGTCCGAGGGTGTTTCGGGCGGCGGAGGACGGCGAGTGTACCGAGGGCGGCAAGCTCCGGCGAAGCAAACACAGCAGCGGTATTCGGGAGAAGAGTAGCAGGGTTACGGTTCCGCGAGGGCTTTAGCTGCGATAAAACGAGGGCACTGTGCGACCGACTTTATAAAAAAGTCGACTAAGGTTTTATCAGCGCTAAAAAAGCGCTGATAAAGGCTACCTTTATCAGTGCTAAAATTATAGCGCTGATAAAATCTAGCTTTATCAGCGCTTTTCTAGCGCTGATAATATTATGATTTATCAGCGCTAGAAAAGCTCTGATAAAGATTCACCGTATCAGCGCTACAATTTTAGTGCTGATACAGGGTCTCTTTATCAGCGCTTTTTTAGCGCTGATAAAGATAATTTTTATCAGCGCTTTTTGAGCGCTGATAAAGGATACCCTATATCAGTGCTGAAATTTGAGCGCTGATAAAGGTGTTCTGTATCAGGGCTTTTTTAGCGCTTATATAAGCGAACCTTTATCAGCGCCTTTTGAGCACTGATAAAGACCAACTGTATCAGCACTAAAATTTTAGCGCTGATACAGATCATATTTATCAGCGCTTTTCTAGTGCTGATAAATATTACTATTATCAGCGCTGTAATTTTAGCGCTGATATAGGGTATCCTTTATCAGCGGTTTTTCTTAGCGCTGTTATAAGGGCGCGCTTCCCTTGCCCGTTTTTGTAGTAGTGTCAGTCCAGCCTAGGTCAGTCGAGCCCTCCAGACTATGAAAAATGTAAGGCTTCCCGAAAGGGGTCCCAACGCCATTAAAGGTGTGTCAAACATACACCCGGTTTGTAAGTTACAGGCGTTTCTTTATTCGGGGGCTGGTTGGGTCTGGTCCCGGTTCGACTCGGTCACGTCGGCCTGATGCAACGGGTCCTAGAATCTACCTGACCTCGCCCAGGTCTGGCCCGTTAAAGGTCGGCCCGGTTCACTGGATCCAACCCATCGGGGTCGGCCCGGCTGGTTCGTTGGCCCGGGCCACTGTTGGCTAGGCCCGTCGGGTGGGGTCAGCCCACCTGGGTCGGCCCACTGGGCTGTGGGTTTGGCCCGGCCTACTGGGCGGGTCTGGTCCACGTCCGGCCTGGTCTGCCCAAAGGCAGATTGCGTTTCCCGAATGGGCCCATGGATGCGGGTCCATTTCATCCGGCCGGTGGGGTGCTTCCCCACTGCGTGCAATGGTCAGCCAGATGGTGTACCGGTCTTCAGCCAACGCAGCAAAGCGTGGGGCCGCACCACCCCCTCCTGCCACAGCTGCTTCCACCACTGGCGCCTGTGGGCGCCACCCTTCTCCTGTGCGTCCGGCTTGGACCAGCTGCATCTGGCCACCACAGCACACGACGGTGCGCCGCCTCCCCATTGCCCGCGGCTAGTTTCCACAGTCCTCCTCCAGCCACTACCGGCCGCTGCCAGTATGGGGCGCCAGTGGTTCTTTACAGGGGCCACTGGACATGCTCTGGTGGTCCGTTCTTGGTACCGTCTACGCCTACGAGCCTCCCAGACTACCACCATCATAGTGTGACCCTCTTCCTCATGTTACCATCAAAATTGAGGAAAACTGTCTCCAAAGAAAGAAACATGAACGAAGCGGCGGAGGGTCCTAGCCTTGTTCATTCGGACCACACCCTCCATGTTAACATGATAACAAGCGGGATAATATTTATCAAAAATTAAAGATTAAATAAACTCATTTCAATCAAAACCTCTACCTGGATGAGACGTCCGCTGACGACGATCGACAGAACCTCCTTCGTCATTATCGTCGGTTCGTGATTCAGTGGCGCTCTTCACCGCTTGTTAAATATGGTCTCATCCTCTAGGTGGATGTCGTTGTAGGAATTCGCCAGAGTTTCTTCGCTTGGAGAAGTCGTGCCAAAACCACACCGTGAGCTCCATTTAAATAGAGGGGAGACAGGGTGAGTAACGCACTAATAAATTAATGAGGTTCATTAAATGAGTTAATGAACCGCTTTGAATTCACAATGGTGGAGTTACGCAGTTGATGAGTCAATCCATTAATTGGCTTGAAAATTCACTGGTCCCTCCACCGCTGCTCATCTATTGGAGAAAAATAAAATAAAATAACAATTACATGTTATTTTACTTTTCTTTAAAAAGTCCAAAAATCTAACTTTTTCTCACGACCTACTGCGGTCGAAGTGAAACCTCCCATAAGTGAATTCTGGCGTTGTGGATTCAATTGTTTTCTCTGATTTTTAATTCAAGCACCGGTTTAAAAGATAGAAAACATCGCTCATGAATTCACTAAAAGTACCTTAAAAAAAGTTCAAAAATTCATTCTGGGCACACCGAGCCTCGAAATCACGCGCCGTAAATTTTTTCAGGCTTGTAAAAATCCCAAATAATTTTAAAAAAATTACATTGAATTTTCAGGTCTTTAGAAAGCCTAAGCCTAAGATTATTGGTATAGATGAACCCAAAAAACTCATCTTCGGTCATGATAAGTTCCATTCTAGATGTGTCTACAACCTTTTGGGAAAATCTCAATTATCCCCCTCATAAGATTGACTATGGATTCTGATACATAGTTCTGTTGACAATCCAACAATTGTATTTATGCAGGACCAAGCCCTTACTTGTTGTTTCTACAAAGATAATTTGAGGATCTTCTCCTCCATGATCTTTGCCTTCAATGACTATGTGGAACGAAGAGATCTTTAGGATCATGTGAAAGGACTATCTAGTATTATAATTGAACCATGGGTTAGTGTGGGATACTTAAACTCTATTATACATGCCAATGAAAAAATTGGAACCATATTTAGTTCAATTTCCACTATGGAATTTAACACTTGTGTTGAAAATGCCAACCTCACTGAAATCAATTTGACTGAGGCTAAGTAAACTTGGTATATAAATTATTTCAATGGCACAAGAGAAAGTATAATTGATCGTGCTTTCATTAATGATCCCTCCCTAGGAAGTTGGAGACCCATTGCTTGTGTCACTCTTAAAAATCATAATTCAGATCATCATCTAATCTTGTTAATACTTATTGGAAATTAAAAAAATTTGACCGTCCCCTTTAGGTTAAATATTTCTTGTATGGACATTCCAGAATTCCAAAATATTGTTCAGCATGCATGGAACTGTTTGGATTGGAATGGAAATCCCCTTGCCTGCTTCTTTATGTTGGAAAACCTGATTATTTATATGAAATATTGAAGCAGAACTCAGTTTAGCCAAATTGATGTGGAAATTGATTCTCTTGAACGTGCTCTTCTCTCAATTTTGGAAGATATCGCTAAGTGGAATTTCTCTGAAGGTCTTACACAGGAGGCTGTAATGGCATTGAAACTTTAAGATCTCATTAGACTCCAAGGCATCATTCTTAAAGAAACTTTCAAAGTTAAGTGGCTTAATGGTGGTGATAGGAATACCAAATTTTTCAATGATCTTAAAAGGATATGAATTTCTAATAAACCTATCTATTTTTTGATGGATGGAGATTGAATTTTTAGTGACATGAAAGCTCTCTCTACTCACATTGTTTTATATTTTGAGAATATTTTTAGTGGAGCTCCAAAGATTGAAAATCTTAAAGATGACATTATTCCAAAAATTGTTACTAAGGAATACAACTTGCTTCTCACCTATCCTCCCTTTGAGTTTGAAATAAGAGATGTTGTTTTTGGTCTAAACAAGAGAAGAACTCCTAGTCTGGATGGCTTTACCAAAAACTTCTTTCAGAATTTATAGGAAGTTATTCATCTTGGTGTTTGCAAACTCATCAAGTGCTTCTTTAATGGAGGATTTCTCCCACATGGTCTCAATACCCAATTCATATCCCTTATTCCCAATATTGATAATGTTAGTGACATTATCCAATTTAGGCATGTTTCCCTTGTCAACACTATTTATAAATTCATCACAAATATCTTGTCTAGTAGAATTTCTCGCATCTCTAACATGCTTATTTCTTGGAATCAATTTGGATTTTCTTCATAGAAGAAACATCCATGATTATTTTATTTCTACCTCGAAATGTGTTAATATTCTAAGGAAATCCATGAGGGGTGGAAATATAGCCCTTAATATTGACATCAATAAATATTTTGACACATGGGATTGGGTCTTCATCTACAAGGTGCTTTCTCTCTTTGGCTTCAATGGGAAATTTATTGGTTGGATTAAGACTATATTTGGGTCAACCCATATTTCAATTCTGATCAATGGTCCCCTGGAGGGCTGCTTCTGGTTCTCAAGAGGGGTGAGGCAGGGTGACCCTCTATCAACCATCATCTTTTCCATTTTTGAATACTATCTCAGCTATCTTCTTCTTCATATGGTGGAAACTAGTGATTTGAAACAAATCAGAGAAACTCGAGGTATATTGGCTTCTTCTCATCTTTTATTTTATAATTAAATTATCATGTTAACTTAGGGGGATAGGAAGAACATCAAGAATATTAAATATTCCCTCCTTCATTATGAAAGAGTCTCTAGGCAAGAGGTCAGTTGGGGGAAGTCATTCATTTATTTTGGTAAGAATATATGATCTTCTAGAAATTCAATCATAATAAATGACCTTATTATAAGGAAGGGTACCTTACATTTCACCTACCATGGAGTCCAAATGTTTTTGGTAAATCCATGTACTTTACATTTCATCAATATCCTTATCCAGGTTTGATTAACTTTAGCCTGATGGAAATCAAAATTGCTTTCACTAGATGGGAGAGATTGTATTATTAAGCATGTCATTATTTCAAAAGCTAGTCTATTACTTTATGGTATACTCCTGGCCTTCCTCTTTCATAAAATCAATTAATTCATTGATGAGAAATTTCATTTGGAGTGAAAGTATCTCAAAGTGTAATATTATCACAATCCCATGGAAGTAATGTTTCATGCCTTATGCTCTTGGGAGATTCATTATTAAACATACTACTTTTTTCAATCAAGATCTATAGGATCAACTTGTTTGCAAAATTATTAACTTCAACTCAGAATCTCAGGCCTTCCACAGAAAAGGATTTTTTCAGAAATTAAAATCAGGATAGTCCTCCTATATGAACTATTCAGTTTGGTCTGGATTGAGGGTAGTTTTCACTAAAATCTTCCAGAACTCTCACTAGTGGGTTACTACTTCTTCATCCTTAAAATTCTAGAATGAAAATTGTCTTGGTAGTCCTCTCATTGATAGGGTTTAAACTAGGGATTATAGAATTGATAAAAGTCTCTCTATTAAAGATCAATTGAGTTTTTTTCACACCCTTCCACTTGATACTCAACAAGAAATTTCATGCTATGATTTTTCACTACGGATGGACATTCCCATCTGGGAATCAACCCTTAATGGGAAGTTTTATTTAAATGCATTTTACAATAACCTCACCCAAGGACATCATAAATAGAAAAGGGACTTCAATAAAGGCTGGATAATACCCAACATATTTTCAATACTATAGAGGTTTCACTACAACAATCTCCCTTTTGAGATCAACCTCTTGAAAATTGGTATCTCTCTTTGATCCAAATGTACTCTTTGTAATTAGTATTGTGAATATGTTGACCATCTATTCCTATGTTGTCAAATTTCTTCCAATCTTTGGAAAAATGTTTTTGATACCTTTGAGGATAGACTACCACATGTAACAAATATAAATGATTTTTTACATGCACTTCTTACCATTATGATGTCAAAGTAGGTTCTGGCCTTATTCCATATGGCTTGTGCTAAATTGGTACATGTGATTTGGAGAGGCCGCAACAAGGTATACCATGACCAGGCTCGATTCATCATTAAATCTGTTGATGTGAAAATTATATGGGCATATCAACATTCCAACTCGAAACATTCATTCCACTATAATAATTCTATAAAATACTTCTCAATCCTTAGGTTCCTGAATGTTGATGGAAGTTTTCCTCTTCCTTAATACACTATTGAGGTATGTTGGACACCTCCTTTTGATAACTGGATAAAATGTAATATGTATTGGGCCTTGAAATGGAATACCAGACCAGTAGTATTTTCATTTATATTTAGATATTCGGTTGTGGAAATCATCACCTCTCAGCATAGACCATGTGGCACTACTTTGGCCTTTGAAGCAGATATGACAGGCCTCATAAATTCAGTTAATTTTTCTCAGCAAAGAAACATGAATAATATATGGCTTGAGTGTAACTCCACTACTATCATTCAATCCATCAGGTATGGACAAGTTCATCTCTCTTGTAATTTGATTGTAAAATGGTATAAATGCCTTGAATAACTCTCATCAATGAATTACATCATCAAGAATATCTACTGAGAAGGTAATGTTCTTGAAGGCTCCCTTGCTAATAAAGGAGTTCATGAAGAGGCTTGTGTTCTTTCAAACACCATTTCAGATGATCTTTTTCCCTTAATTAAAATGGATAAATGTAATCTTTATAATTTAAAAATTATATAAGCTTTCTTTACTTTTTAATATTAGAGCCATCATGCTCACCTTTTTCAAAAAAAAACCTAGGGTGTAGTATCTTCCAAGAATCCACTTGGTTACTAATAAGGATAATGGTTAAGAGGTGTCAAGTTGAAAAGGGTGAAACAATTGATATGATAATTATACATGAGATAAAGTATGACTTTACTTATGTAATGTATGAACACAGGTCACAATCATCAGGGAATGAGAGTGAAAAAAATTGGGAAGTGGAAGCACGATACCTTCTTTTTATGGGTGTGTTCATGTTTGTGTTTTCAATAAATTTATTTTACTACTATATGGTATTTAGTGAGTGATCCATAGTGAGTATGGGAAAATAATAGTAAACTTTTTTAGGTGATGATTTGGTTTAATTTATTTATTAACTGGGCTTTAGTATGATTCTTGAACATTTTTCATGAGAGGTTTCAAGTAGAATCCTATTGAGTATATAATTTATTCTCACCCAAAATATATATAAAATATTTTTTATATCCATGGGATATGGTTGATGATATATCTAGGTGATACTAGTTTAAGGAGTTTTTCAGGAACTATTGTAACTTTATGGTTTCTGTAGAGGATTTACATTTGGTATTTTTTGTTTTATTTTTAGTTATATCATTTTCTATATGACATTAAATGTATTAGTATTGATTCAATAATTTATGCATGGTGTTGG
Source organism: Viscum album (assembly GCA_963277665.1). NCBI lineage: Eukaryota > Viridiplantae > Streptophyta > Magnoliopsida > Santalales > Viscaceae > Viscum > Viscum album. Next base: position 592,622,690 of record OY728134.1, on the reverse strand, counting down.
TTGGTGGGTTTTCATTCTTATCTCTTGGTCCTTAAACTTATGATAGTCATTCCTCACATGTGTTATATATATATATATATATATATATATATATATATATATCTTCAGTGTAGACACCAACCTGTGGCCTATTAGAGACAATATTTGGGGGTCATTTTCTCTCTAACTTAATTTCCATCCCATGTGGGTTACCTTTGGAGGGTGGGGTTGTGATAATTACCAAGCCCGTGGATGGGTGACCCACACTCCATTCCCTAGGGGAGTTTCTATAACAACCCTTCTTTTTATTACACACTTAAACATGATTTATTACATAAAATATTCACCTGATAAAACATAACAAATAGAGAGGTATAGTGTATTTTGGTCTTAGGAACATTACATAATGACTTAAAACATGAAACACAACATCTTTATTGAAAAATTCTTTTACATGACCACTATATTCCCTCGTACTTATCATTGCAATGGATAACCTAAGGAAATGCATAAGAAAATGGTGAGATATAAATCCTAATAAGGGAGTAAAAAAGTCATAACATGAATAATACAATACATGTTAGGCAATGGGCATATCAATGGAGCATAAGAGAAACATTAACATAAAGGCATGATATAACATGATTATCATATCGTGGAAATGTGGCATCAACATTTAACATGATAATAGCATGAGCCAAGGCTCATTGAAAATGAAGTATGAGTAAAACCTCATTGAACTTGAATTAGCATGAGTAAAACCTCATTACATTTGACTTATCATGATACTAAAATTTACCCAATGCATTGGAGCGCTATCAGGTTGCACCCTTCTTAATCATTTCATTTTATGCATAAGTGTTCCACATGGATCATATAACATAGATTCATTAAACATCATCATTTATTCCATTATAAAGGAATGTGGAATTCATACATGAAACTCTATAATAAATAATTAAACATGAATAAAGTTTAATACCCTTTATAGAGAAATGGGCATACTATTCATGACATAATGACTTTCTCTTGGAAAATCACGGTGCAATTTCGGCAGCATAATGGCGTGACATAAGAATTCATAAAAATGGTTGATGAGAGATAAAGGGGTGTCTCATAATATTTACATGAAATGGAATGTAAGGGGGTCATATGTATACATGTCCCAATATATGTAATGGAATTTATATTCATAAAACAAAATAATTGTTTGAATGTAAATGAGGAGAGATAAATTCCTTAAGGAATTTCAACATGGTAAAGGATGTACATTGAAGGAATTAATGAGAGATAAAGGGGTTTATCATCATTAAAACATAAGGAGGGTGTTATGGGGGAGGTTTTAAATCATACCCCAACATTTATAATTGAATATTAAAGGTCATAACAATATTAAGAATCTTGGACATAAATAAGGAAGAAAGAAATCCCTTACTTGAAAGTGTGATCACAAAGGCTTGTGAGGTTCTTGAGAGAGGATTCTTGGGAGATTGGTGAACCTTGGGAGGATTATAGAGAGAGGAGGGCATAGGTTGGAAGAACTTTGAAGGCTTTGAGTGAAGAGGAAGTGGGATCTTGGGTTTTTTTATGTAGGAAAAGAGATAGAATTCTTTATTATTTAGGTTTTGGTCCCTACACATTAACTAATCAAAAACAAAAACCAACCCACGATTTTTTACCATGTTTTTTGAAAAATGGTAGTGTAAAAAATTATTTTATAAGTCCAATGTCGCAACTTCTCAAAATATTAGGCTTTCTTATGTGGAGGTGAGTCACACTCTCAAGGAAATCAATTTAAAAACTAAAATGTTTTATAAGTCTTGAAGGGTCCACTAAAGCTTTGTAAAAAAATAAAACAAACCTAAATTCACATTATTTTAATGGTAAAACATATATTGGCAGAACATACCATTTTTAGTATTTTATTACATCACTATTGGTTCATTATGATGTCATAAAACACATTATATAATTAAACGGTATTTAATTTTTACCCAAAAATTTGATTGTCTCAGAAAATTATGAAAAATTAACCATTGGATAATTTAGAATTCCTGATTCCAAAAATAATATTAATTTTATCTAAATAATTTTCTAAATATTTTAATTTTTACTTTTAAAATAAAAACCAACATTTATCGAAAATGAATGGGTTTTGATAAAAACGGTTTTCAAACCTTAATAAAAATCACTATTGTATTCATAAAAATTATACGATCATATTTATTTAATAAAAAATAATTTAGTAATAATATTTTTTTAAAATATTATTTAATTTAAAAATACATTAATTCATAAAAATATATTTCTTAATTGAATGTTAACTAAAAATACTATTTGTGCATTAAAAACTATTTACAAAGTAACAATGATAAAATGAACATATGTTATTTATACAAAATAATGTACATAATAATAGTTCTAAGGTCTTGTTACATAACCTTGTATAACACCCACATAAGACCTAAGGTTAAGGTGTACAATGTTGACAAACTATTAGGGTGTCTCAGTTAACATCACTTGGGAGGTAATCTTAATCAACTTCTACTTCTCCTGTAGGCGGTTTTGTTCAATCTTAACGTGTTAAAGTTCATCTTGGGCTTGTTTAAGAGTGAATCCCAATGACTCCACCTCCTTTTCGAGATCTGAAAAATGTGACCCGTATGGAGCAATTCTACTGGATGAGTTCATCGCTTCCCTTTTCTGAGTAAATTGGATTTGTTAAAGCCCAATATTTATACTAATCAATTGATCACTATTCAACTGCTATATTAGCAATGGTAACAATTCTTAACGGTATTTTGAAATCCAAAATCCTAAAACCAATGAATTGAATATGTTATGTAATAATTTTACATAATAAGAAATTTAATTAGATCAATAGGAATTTTCATTGATAAAAGTTTGGTTCATTATAATCTTCCCCCCTTAAGAAATTTCGCCCTCAAAATTTCTTTTTCCCACACTAAGAAATATGAGGGTAACTCTTCTTCATCACTTCCTCTAATTCCCACATTGCTTCTTCAAACTTGTGGTTTCACCATAAGACTTTGACAAGGGGAATTGTCTTATTTCATAGAGATGTTTCCCTACGATCTAAGATCTTCACTGGCTTCTCTTCATAAGAGAGGTCATTCTCCAATGGTACCACCTTTGGATTGAGTAAATGTGATGTGTCAGGTATATACTTCTTCAATAGTGATACATGGAACACATCATGTACATGAGATAGGTTTGGTGGGAGTTCTAGTCAATAGGCCACTGCTCCAATGTGATCAAGGATATCAAAATGGTCAATGTACCTTAGACTAAGCTTTCCATTTTTCCCAAATCTCATAACTCTCTTCTATGGTGATATGTAGAGGAATACCATGTCTCTAACATCAAACATAATGTCTCATCGAAGATTATCATAATTTCTCTTTTGTATACTCTGAGAAGCTTTAATGTGTTGTTGGATTGTCTTAACCTTCTACACCATTTCTTCGACCATCTCTGGACCTAGGAGTTTTCTCTCCCCAACTTCATCCCAACATGCTGGTGTTCTGCACCTCTTCCCATATAGGGCTTCATAAGAATCCATTTGGAAGTTTGAGTGAAATTTTTTGTTTTAAGAGAACCCAACAAGAGGAAGATGTTGATACCATACTCCTTTAAAGTCCATTTAGCATGCTCTCAACATGTCCTCAAGTGTTTGGATAGTTTGCTCAGACAGGCCATCAGTTTGAGGATGATAATCTATACAGATGTTTATCTCGGTATCCAAATCATGTTAAACACTCTTCCAAAACTTATAGGTAAATATTGGATATATATCGGATATAATAGATAATGGTACTCCATACGGCCTTACCACATCTCCGATGTATATCTGTGACATTTGATCCAATAAGAAATCCTCCCAAATTTCAATGAAGTGTGAAGTCTTTGTAAGATGAGCTGCAACAACCCAGATAGCACTGTTGCCTTTGGATGTCTTTGAAATTCTGGTGACAAAGTCCATGGTGATTTTCTCCCATTTCCATGCCGGTATGGTTAATGGTTGCATTATCCCACCCATAAATCTCTTGAAGATCTCGATACATCTTTGTGTTTCCTGGGTGAATAGAGAAATTCAAACTATGTGCATCTTCCAAAAGTTCCTTATTCAGCTCCGAATTTGATGGAACACATATTCTTTTCCCAAATCTCACAATTCCTTTTTCATTAACATTAAACTCTAAGGATTTCCCTTTTCTGATAGTTTCCACTTTCTTCTAAATTCCCACATCATCATTTTGAGCATCCTTTAACCTTTCCAAAAGAGATGTTTGAGCAATAATTTGTAAAAGGATTTATGATGTTACCTTCCTTATGATTCCCATGTCTATCTTCGTCAAATATAAGAAGATTGAATCCTTTTCAATTCTCATAAATGATAGAATTGCTGGATCTTTTCTACTTAGAGCATCTTCCACTTTGTTTGCTTTCCCAGGGTGGTAATGGATTGAGCATTCATAGTATTTGATCAACTCTAACCATATTCGTTGGTGCAAATTCAACTCTTTCTGTGTGAATATATACTTGAGGATTTTTTGATCCATATATATTTCAAACTTATCCCCAAAGAGGTAATTTCACCAAATTTTTAAAGGGAGTATCACTACATCCAACTCCAGATCATGTGTTGGATAGTTTTTCTCATAAAATTTCAATTTCCTTGAAGCATAAAAAATTAATTTTTCATTTTTCATCAACACATAGTTTATGACCTTCTTCAAAGAATCGCTAAACACCATAAAAATTTATCCACTTGTGGGTAGTGTGAGCACGAGCATAGTGATAAGCCTCTTTTTCAACTCCTTGAAGATCTCTTAACATTCATCACTCAAAGCAAACTTTACTCCCTTCTGAGTTAGATTGGTAAGAGGATTGGACAATCGTGAGAAATTTCTCACAAATCGGTGATAATATCCAGGTAACCCCAAGAAGCTACAGATAACCATCACCAATGTTGGCCTCATCCATCCCTCTATTGCAGTTGTCTTAGAGGGATCCACATATATCCCATTGATTTTTATGATATGACCCAAGAATGAGACCTCCTTCAACCATAACTCACACTTGTTGTACTTTTCATAGATCTTCTCCTTTCGCAAGGTCTCTAGTACAGTTATTAGATACTCCTAAATCTCCTTCTTATTTTTGGAGTATATTAGAATATCTTATATAGAAACTACCAAAAATTTGTTGATGTAATCTATAATGATTCTATTCATCCATGAATATTGCTGGAGTATTGGTGAGTCCAAAAGTAATTACTATGAATTCATAGTTCCTGTATCTTGTACAAAAATCAGTCTTGGGGATATCCTCCTTCTTCAACCTTGCTTGGTAATATCTCAATCACAAATACACCTTGAAGAAGTATTGTGCTCCATGTAGCTAATTGAACAATTCATCAATTCAGGGAGGAGGATACTTGTTATTTATCATGATTTTTTTGAGCTCATGATAATCAATACAAAGGTGGATTGACTCATCCTTCTTCTTGATGAAGAGGACGGGTGCACACCATGGTGAAGCACTTCGGCATATAAACCCTTTATCCAGATTCTCCTGTAGTTATTTTTTAAGCTCCTCAAGCTCTAAAACAGTCATTCTATACGGAGTCTAGGATATTGGAAACACCCCAAGTATAAGATCAATTGAGAATTCAACATCTCTTCTAGGAGGAAGACCAAGAAATTCCTCGGAAAACACTTCAACGAAATCCCTCACAGTAGGCATGTATTCAAGGATTATTGCTTCCTTGGAATCAATCATCCGATCCAGATACACATGCTCATAGGGAATTAATATTCACACTTGAGATGATGGTTCTGAGGAAGATTCATCCTCCTCCTTGCACTTGTACAGAATTGGGGGTCGATTCGCCATGTGGAGAGTGATTTCCCTATCATGGCAATTTATGTTGGCTCTATATAGGGAAATCCAATCCATTCTAATAATTTCATCAAATTCCAATATAGGGAGTATGAAAGGGTTCACCGAGAAGTCTAATCCACAAATTGTGACAGGGGAGGAGTTATATTCATGGGTTTTAATGATTTCCCCATTTTCTGTACTCACCGATATCTTTACTTCTATGATTTGTGGTGGTGTTGGAATTTTTCTACTAAACTTTTAGGATCTAAAAGAATGCGTAGAACCTTAATAAAAAAGTAAGTGATCTATTCTTGAATGAATAACTAGCGTACATGTCACCACTTCATTGTTGAGGTTCACTTTGGTGGTAGTGATGGAAAAATCTCACCCTTACTACTTTGGAGGTTGTTGGTTGCCTCCGAAAACCCTTGTCTTAGGGCACTGGTTTGAAAAGTGCCCTGGTTCATTGCAGTTGAAGCAATGAACACAGTGTTAAGATTCGAACATAGCGTTCTTCTCCTCTATCGCTACTGCAGGTTTCTCTTATTGTAATTTAATAGCCAGGTGCCCTTCTCTTCTACACCTAAAGCATTTCTTCATCCCCTTCAAGAAATTTATGGGGTGCTTCTTTCCACACCTTTGGCAAGTTTGGTGATGAATATTCTTAACACCATTGGATTTATCCATCGGACCAACACAATTAAAGTCCACCTTATTCTTCTTATACTCATGATACCCTTGAGATTCATTGATTTCCATTTCAACCTTGAGGGCACATCGGACAATTTTCTCATTGCTCTTGAAGTCACAGATCGCTAGGGCTTTCTGTAGGCTAGGTTTTAGCCCGCCAAAAAAACAGTTAACCTTGCATTCGGGGGTAATGAAAAATCCAGAGTCATATCGTGCAAGCCTTTTGAAGTTTTATTCATATGATCCAATGGATTCATCATCTTTTTTCTTGAGGTCAATTAATCCCCTTTCCATCATAAGTTGAAGGCTTAAAAAAATATGTGTCAAAAAACATTTTCTAGAAATCCTTTCATTCCAAGCCTCGATATCTTCCTCAGGATTCATATTTTTTATCAATGTCTACCATTTATCAGTTTCACCCTTCATATGATAAGCATCCATAAGAACCTTCTATTGTTCGGAACATTGAAGGATGGAGAAGATCTTTTCAATGGAGTTGATCCATTGTTCGGTGATTAAGGGATCAGATGATCCATTAAAAGTGGGAGGCCTTTGTCTCATTAAGCTCTCGATTGAGACTTGTTCTTTCTTAGGGGGGCATGAATGTTCCTCTTAACCCGTGTTTATATTCTAAACTTGAGTCAACTGAGATAGTATCATGAAAATTTTTTTGATTCCCACTCCCATCAGATTAGGAATCTCATTAGAAAATTCATCACATTGATCTTCATATCGGTTGTTAGCCCGAGTCCTCATATTACCTTCCATTGGTTGGAATATAAGGAAAATTATGGGTAACACATAAAGTTTAATCCAAATACAAAAATGGATGACTTATAAGTTACTTTTATTTCCTTAACTTATGAATTTATAGGCTTTAATCTAGGTTATCCATGATCTACTTTCTAACATATATTCTTAGGGGAATTTTTTTAAATTCCCTTAATAATGGTTCATAATAAGATTATTATTTTACCAAAGCATATCCCCAGAGAGTTTCATAACCAAGAGTGCAGTAAATCCCATTTTCGTGCACCAGTTCCCATTTGAGTCAAGCTCAAAGCGGTGTTTTCAGGTTTTACCCTTAAATACATCTGTGTCAGAGCCACCTCTAACTACTCATATCCAGACAGGGATGTATTTTATTGATAAACCACTTACTCAATACTCACAAAAATTTAGGGATGTTTTTATTATACTTAGTCTAATCCCAAAGGCTTTTACTAGGGTTTCTTAATCCTAATCCCAAAAATAACTAAACCTATCCTCTAATACCAACTATAACAACCGTGCTTTTTATTACACACTTAAACATGATTTATTACATAAAATCTTCACTTCATAAAACATATAATATCAAGATTTATAGTGTCTTTGGGGCTTAGGAACATTACATAATGACTTAAAACATTAAACACAACATTTTTATTGAAAACTTCCTTTACATGACCACTACATTCCCTCGTACATATCATTTCATGGGATAACCTGAGGACATGCATAAGAAAAGGGTGACCTATAAATCCTAGTAAGGGAGTAAATAATTAATAACATGAACAATAAAATACATGTTAGGAAATAGGCATATCAATGTATCATAAGAGAAACATACACATAAAGGCATGATATATCATGATTACCATAACATGAAAATGTGGCATCAACATTTAACATGATAATAGCATGAGCCAAGGCTCATTGAACATTGGGCATGAGTAAATCCTCATTGAACTTGAATTATAATGAGTAAAACCATGTTTCACTTGATGTATCATGATACTAAACTTTACCCAATGCATTGGAGTGCTATTAGGGCATACCCTTCTTAATCATTTCATTTCATGCATAAGTGTGACACATGGATCATATAAAATGGATTCATTAAACATAATTATTTATTACAAGATAAAGAAATGTGTAATTAATACATGAAAATCTATAATCAATAATTAAATATTCATAAAGGTGAATACCCTTGATAGAGAAATGGGCATGGTATTCCCAACATAATGACTTTGGCATGGAAAATTGTTGTGCAATTTCTGCCGTATAACAACACGACATAAGAATTCATAAAAATGGTTGATGAGAGAGAAAGCGGTGTATAATTATATGTAAATTAAATGGACAGTAAGGTTTTAAAATGGATACATTTCCCAATATATTTAATGGAATTTAGATTCATAAATCAAAATAATTGCTGGAAAGTAAATGAGGAGAGACAAATTCCTTACGGAATTTCAGCATGGTAACAGATGTACATTGGAGGAATTAATGAGAGAGAAAGGGGTATCTCATCATTAAAACATAAGAAGGAAATTATTGGGGAGGTTAGAAATCATAACCCAACATTTATAATTGAAAATAAAAGGGCATAACAATATTAAAAAACTTGGACATAAATAAGGAAGAAAAAAATCCCTTACTTGGAAGTGTGATCCCAAAGGATTGGGAGGGGCTTGAGAGAAGATTATTGGGATCTTGGGGCACATTTGGAGGATTATATAGATAGGAGGGTAGAGTTGGTAATAAATACAAAGGCTTTTAGTGAAGAGTAAGTGGAATTTTGGGTGGGATTATATAGGAAAAGAGAGGGAATTCTTTATTATTTAGGTTATGGTCCCTATACATTAACTAATCAAAACCACAAACCAAACCATGATTTTTTCCCATGGTTTTTTCCAAAGAGGATTGGAAAACATTATTTTATAATTCCAACGGAATAAATTCTTAAAATATTAGGCTTTCTTATATGGAGGTGAGTCACACTCTCAAGGAAATCAATTTAAAAACTAAAATGCTTTATAAGTCTTGGAGGGTCCACTAAAGCTTTGTAAAAAAATCAAACAAACCTAAAATAAAATTATTTTAATGGTAAAACATATATTGGACGAAAATTTCATTTATTTTATTTTATTACATCACTATTGGGTCATTATGATGTCATAAAACACCTTATATAATTAAACAGTATTTAATGTTTACCCAAAAATTCGACTGTCTTGGAAAATTATGAAAAATTCACCATTGGATAATTTTGACGTCCTGATTCCAAAAGTAATATTAATTTTATCTAAATAATTTTCTAAATATGTGAATTTTTACAATCAAAATAAAGACCGACATTTATCAAAAATTCATGGATTTTGATAAAAACAGCTTTCAAATCTTAATAAAAATCACAATTGTATTCATAAAAGTTATATGATCATTTATATTTAATAAAAATTAATTTGGTAATAATATTTTAATAAAATATTATTTAATTAAAAAATCCATTAATTCATCAAAACAGATTTCTTAATTGAATATTAACTAAAAATACTATTTGTGCATTAAAAATTATTTACAAAGTAACAATAATAAAATAAATGTATATTATTTATAAAAAATAATTTACATCATAATAGTGATAGGGTCTTATTACATAACCCCATATAAAACCCAAAAAAGACTTAAAGGTAAGGTATGCGATGGTGACAGACTCTTGGGGTGGCTCGGATAACATCGCTCTGGTGGTAATCTCAATCAACTTCCACTTCTCTTATAGGCGGTTCCATTCAATCTTAACGTGTCGAATCTTGGCTTGGGCTTGGTCAAGAGTGAAGCCCAGTGATGCCACCTCCTTTACGAGCTCTAACAAATGGGCTTCGTATGGAGAAATTTTTCTAGATGATTCCATCACTTCCTTTGTTTAAGTAAATTGGATTTGTTAAAGCCCTATATTTATACTAATCAATTGATCACTATTTAACGATTATATTATAAACGGTAGAAATTATTAAAGGTATTTTGAAATCCAAAATCATAAAACCAAATAATTTAATATTTTATATAACCATTTTACATAATAATACATTTAATTAGATCAAGGGGAATTTTCATTGATAAAATTTTCAGTCGTTACAGTTTCCTACCATATCTCATCAAAGGAAAAACACATCATTATCCTCTCTAGAACCCAAAGGGGAGTCCTGCGACCCATACATTCTTGAAGGGGGAGATCGAACAATGATAAGGTGTATCTTGACCCACTCATCCCATCTCCACTAGAGTGACATAACAAAAGGGTAACTTGGAGCACCTTATGGATCACAAGACCCTAAGCACCTGAACGACCCATGAATCCCAAATACTGCAACCATAATTCCACTAATATAATATTATAATAGGAAACTTGTGCCTATCTAGAGTGTAAAAACTACCCAATGGAGTTACCTACCACTATAATCTGAAACGTCCTTGCTGCCAGGCTACCATAACCATCAATTCACCACCCATTATTGCATTAGGGGACCTATGCCTCACTGAAGTGTGAAATAAAGCTAAGGGAGGTGATAAACCCTAAGAAGGACCTCATGCCTCATCAAATACTGAGATCAATGGAGAAGAGTGTTTTCTCTTCCCATTAAAGGATTTATCTCGGGCCTTTAAGAGGGAGCTCTAAGAAACTATTGAATCACATGGAGAACTTATTGGAGTCAGTGACCTATAACTAACTAAATTTATAATTTCAATTACTAAAATACTAAAAAATTAAATGTTAATAAATATATTATCACATTATGAGTGTTATTTTTCATAATATTAATTTGATAATTTTCTTATAGTATCAATCACATTGAAGGTTTATTCCAATTCCCCACTATTATGAGAATCTTGAAATATTGTTATAATATTTTAAAAACATATTTTATATGGTCTAGATGAAATCCATCTGAAGGGATAAAAATTATATTTGACTATAAATTTTCTAAGCCTCATGAGAAATTGATACTTATTATCATGAATTTCACACTTGTTAATCTCAAATAATATAGTTTAATATGGAAGACCTCCCAATAGGAATTCCATATATTTTGTATCATTGGATATTCCTATCAGGATGTGTGTATTGGTCCTTAGACTTGATATTATTATTAGTTTTTTTCACGAATTGTATACTTTTTTATATTGATGAAAATCATGATGACATATGTTCACGATGAGGTAGGATATTTTAATGAATAGAATTTTTCATGTGTTATTTTTGGATATTATATGGATTATTTTCGAGACCAGGCATTGAGACGATGTGTGATTATGAGGCCCAGTGTTCCCAGAATAAACGTTTGAAATATATTAAATATATTAAATATCATGTGTACGAATTTTTCATGAAAAATTTGAATAACTCCCAAACACAGTCTTTGACCAAAAATTTGAGGGCACTATTGAATTCAGAACACCAATTTTACCCAAGATGTGACATAAACTTTGTCGGTGCAGGCCATTTATGAAAAATTTGTCAGGAGCATGAAATTAATTAAAGAAATTATTTTATTTTTATTCTATTAAAATTACATCTCTCCTATAATTATATAGTTATGAGGATTTCCTCATGGTTGGATTGTAACACCCCAACCCCAGTTGCCCGGATCCAGTGCATTATTCAATACATTGGAACGATTACATGAAATAAAATCCTAAATGACTGATTAGTTTAGTAGTTTTGGAAAACCAGATGCATACATAGTTTCAACATTAAAATGTGAAATGAAATACAACATATAAGTTTTATTGGGAACATCCAAAACTCTAGGTTTATCCCTACAGATCATTCATAAAAAACTTCCTTCGTGTCCTTAGAAAATGAAACATAAGAAAGGGGTGAGCTCAGATGCTCAGTAAGGGTAAGTAATACAGTGGAATATATCATAATCATAAACATTAGGCATGGTGAATAACAAAAAACTCATGCCTTTAAAAAAATAATTTGAACACCTTAGGGAAGGAAAAGAGCTGAATAAATAATACCATAATAAAGCTTAATAATGGGTAATATACTACTTGAATAATATCATGAACAGTAAATTACTATTTTAATAATGCGAGAATTTATAATGCGGGACATAATAACCATATCCTCAAGGCCTCGTGCCAAGACCATAAATAATCATTTTTTCAAGCCCTTGTGCCAAGACTTTAGTTTGCCTCATTAGACCTACCGATGCACTGAGGGGCTATTGCAAGCCCCACCCGACACTAAAATATATTGGTTGAGAATATTTCGACCTATCCCCACCCTAGCCTCAAAATAAGTCACTTTGGATCCATTATAAACTAAATATGAATTTATTATAAAATAATATTTTAAGTTTTTTCTAAGGCGCCCCTCACCCCTCTTATAAAAGGGCACTCCCCCTTATCTTTAATTCACACCTCCAAAGGAATTTTTCTCAGTCAAACCCTACCCAAATACCCTCTCAACCGTCCTAACTTCATCCTAGAGATATTCCTTTAGTCAGAAATCCAACCTAAGTATCCCTTTTGATCAAATCAAAAGGAACAACCAGAAAGAAGAGGTAAATATCTCACCACCTATTTCAAGTTCCTTTCTTCTTCCACTTCCTCATTTGTTGTTTCCATTCTAAAATAGTAACTATAGAATATTCTATATACTGTGATGTTATTATATAAATTTTACAACCATATTAGTTATTTTATCCATCCTATGAATGAAAAAGTCTTCACATCTGCGTACGTATGGCTTACCATCTCCACGTCGTGGTGTAGTTTGTTATTCAAACATTTCATCATTTGGATGGGTATAATAATGAGTATAAATAATATAAATAATAAATATAACATTATTATTACTCTTTATATATGATATACCATCCAATTATATACTATTTTAATATCAAAATAATGATATTGTCGCTCGTGTGTACGTACGGACTACCGTCTCGACGAACGTGATGAGATTAATTTTCCATGATTAACCATTCAAGTATGATTATAAAGTATATATAATAAATAATCATAAAAGATATTACATAATAATTATAATGGATTTATTTACATATATGTTTCATTTAGTTAATTCCATTCAATTCAATAAAGAAACGAAAACAGTATTCATGCGTTCGTACAACCTACTGTCTCCATGAACGATGTATTTCATTCCATTTATCGATCTATCATATATATTTATATTATGAATATATATTATATATAAATCTGTTTTAAATTATTTAATTAAGTAAATCAATATATAAGTAATAATATCAAGAACAACAAGTCGAAACATGTACGATAAATGAAATGATTTTACCCAAAACGCTGCTTTAACATGGAATTTACAAAAGAATGGGTAATATAAAGTCATAAGTAAATCATATATGATATCATAAATATTATTATGGTTATTTTACAAGTTAATAATATGTTTAAACCCACTATACAGGATTCTTGGACACATACGGAATAAATTGGAAAAAGGTAAGGGATAATTACTCCAATCTCATTCTTATCCGAGATTGTTTATTCGTAAGTATTTACTGGGGTTATGCTTATCATCCATGTCCATGTTTTCTAAAAAAATTCATAAAATTTTTACTATTCTTCTATGTATGTTTAAAGTCATTTTTACCCTTTGTTTACATTTACCACATTGCATTGAAGGAATCTTTCCTTTGTTTACCATATAAGGTACTTTTTGACTTTTCCGGCAAAAGTACGAGAAGAATGTTTTTTAACTTATACGGCATGAATGGATTTTTACGATTTAATAATGACTTATTTCCATGAATATTCCTTTAAAATATTTCATGATTATTTTCAAAAAAATCTTTTCTTTTAAAATCTCATGGCATTTTGAGAAAAGAAAATGATTTTGAAGAATAAAGGATATTTTACTCAAGAATTAATTTCATGTGTTTATTCAAAACTATTTCCCATCTAAGATGACATTATTTCGTATGATTATATTTCAAGTATAATGTCTCTATTATTTTCATGGTTTGATTTTTCTTATGATGAAATGTATCCATTTGTTTTATATGAATTAGGTTAAGATGGGATGATGTTTATGACACCCATTTTATTATTTCGGTTATGATGCATGATTTATGATTGTGTTGTGGTACACGTAAGAATGATTTCAATATGATATTGGTGGGACCTATATCTACCTCCAATTAATTGGGTAAATATTTATATCTCATGAGATAGACATGGCTGGAACGACAAGTGAATCTGGTTCAGTAATATAGGGCTGGAACGGCAAGTAAACCCGGTTTAGTAATGGACTTTGTCCACTATGATGGTATTGGTAACAATGCTTTGGCCACTATGGAAATAATATAATGTTCTTAATGGATGCCAAAATTACATGTTTTATTCCCATTCTATTTTATCATGATGATCTATGCCTTACATACTGTCAAGATTTATTTTACAACTCAAAATTTTGATGTTTAAACTTGATGTTCATGTTTTTTTTCTATGTTCAAATGTATATGATTTTTTTTATTTTCTCCATGCTTACCCTTACTGAGCATTTGAGCTCACCCTTTATATGTTTTCTTTTCCCCAGTATTTAAAGAAAGTTTTTAGGTAAGAAAACAAAAGGGGAAGATCTTTATGGGAGATGTTGAAGATCTTTCACCATGATTAGAAGATTATGTTCCAAGTTTCCAAAGACACTAAACTAATACGGTCCTTAGGTGTTTTTTGTTATGTATTAAGTATTCCGAAAAAGTAATGTAATGTCTATGTACCTCAAGATATGGGTCTCTACAATTGGTAACAGAGGAAAGGTTTAGTTAACCTTTGGAAGCTAGGATGCGAAAACTTTAGTGAAATCCCTAGAGGTATTTCTAAGGTATGTCAAGGGATGTCTCTAAGGTTAATTATAAGTATAGGTTATAGTCCTAGAATTACGAAAATAATCTTATAATTAATCCTAATATGTTAGATATTGAAGGTAATCCCCCTTTATTATGTTGTTTTCCTAGTATGATTTTTTGTCTCTCATACTATTGTTTTTGGGTTTTAGAAAATGGTTGGAAATAGGAAGATTCACGATAATGGAGGATATGATGGACAATGGAATGATATTATTCATGAGCAACCAAATGAAATGGGATTTGTAAGTCCAAACATCTTTATTATGCCTAATCAGCAATCTCATAACATGATCTATAATCTCAAATTTGGTAAGTTTCTTGACTCAGCTAATAAGAGAAAGATGGAGTTTCATGATGATCATAGAGGAAAGAAAGTTCAATTTCCTTCATGTAATTCAAGTGGGAAGTGGAATTAGGGATAATGTTTCAAAGTAACTGGAAGATGCTTTGGGTGTGGAAAATAATGACACAAAGCCAGTAAGTGCAAAGGAAAAGGTTCAGTTAACACCATTGACAAGGATAATGGTATTTCTAAGACATCAACAATGGTTAAATGTTTTAAATGTGGAATGTAAGGGTATTATGCAAACTAATTAACCAAGGGAAAATCTTATAAAGAGAATCAGCATGGTCATATGAATAGTATTTATGTTGATTATGATGAAGAGACTACAAATGATATTTGAGATGAAAGAAGTGTTGAGTAATAAAATGATGAAGCTCGGTCAATGGTTTAAGAAGGTAGTGAAATGATTACATGTTTATCAAGAGTAATGTTGTATAAGTAATCTCATGGTACTATGGAATAAAGAGACATCTAAGGATTGTTACACTATTGTTTTTCCTTATGTTTTTTAAAGTATATGTTGAATGGTACTGGTAACCATGAAAGGTTATTCAGATATTTTTGGGAAGTATATGATATGTGCATAATGAAGGGATAAGGGCATAATGAGATATTTGATAGTATTAAGGAGCTCATGAATGATATAAGGACAATGTGATATCATGGTTTGAGAATATAGAAATTTTGGGATTTTGGTATGTGGAAAGAGTTAATTCTTTATAGTATTAATGTTTTCAAAAAGATTATATGGTTATTCATGTTTCAAGAGAATACATAATTAAGGTATTCACATGTTTGGAAAGTGACCAACAAGATATATTTTTTGATATATGGGGGATAAATGATGGTATTTACATTCTTGGTAGATGACCTCTCTTGTAATATTTTTCTTCATACTATGAGATTGGACAGAAGTATTTTGGACAAGCCTAAAGATTGGAATGGATTAAGTTAGACATCAGATAGTATTGTTTAAGGCTATAATTTTTTTCGATATTATTTTTGGAATGTTATAATAGTATAGTTTTAGAAAAATGACAACCCGTAGGACGGGAAACAACCCATCATGTTGGACAAGGTGGTAGGAATCGAACCCACAACTAAAGTGTGATAGGCCTTTATTACCTACCACTGGCCTACAGGAAGTCTCTATTTATTAAAAATTAGTTTTATTTTATTAAGTGGTATGATAGATGAAGTATAAGTCCATTTTTGGAACCATATACGATTAATCTCATCGTAGATGGACTTATGTATATAACTATTGCTAACTTTATGTTTGAGACAGATAGAATGACCTATCATTCTATCGCATGATCCACTAAGACTTCACAGAAGACAAATTCAACATCATTTCTTTAAGATATGAAGTGGAAATTGTTCAAGGCATAAACAATAGTGAGATTGTACCAAGATCAATTAAGTATTTCTTCTAATTCCAAGCTTTTCAACTTTAGGGAAATGATATTGAAAACCAAAAACGTTGTCCTAGATGGTACCTTAGATCATCACAAATTTATGGCTTTGTGATTGTTGTCTTTTTCATAGCCATGTTCTCTAACACTCTCCAGCAGAACTTGATGGTTAGATTTCTCTTATATATCCATATTTTTACTTATGTTTTCCTATGTGGAAACCCAGTGATTACTTAATTTGGGTAACCGTTATGTTTCATACTTTAGTTTTTAAAGTTAAGTTTTGGTATTCCTTTTTATGATGTGGGTTTCTATAAATGAAACTTTCAAGTAGTAACCATTTATAACCCCAATTAATTTTGAGGGCGAAATTCATTTTAAGGGGGGTAGAATGTAACACACCGAGATTTTATGAGAAATATTATTTTCTTTGATGTCTTATGTTGTACGCTACACAAATATTATCTTGCGCTATACGCAACACCGTATTATCTTGTAGTATACGAAACACTATTCTTGGATTGCATTATAGGCAAGAGCAACCTTCCTTGATAGCTTGAGTTGTATGCAATACCGAGTTTCACTAAACAACGATATGTTATTAAAATATTATATAAACTAGCCGTTATGAATAGTAATACTCACTTTTTAAAATTTTATAAATTTTATCTTTCAAAATTGACTTCATTTTTGGATTCATAATATCAAAATTAGCCTAGGGTGAATTTTTGGTATTTTTCTGAAAACTTTCAGTTTTTTGATGAATAGTGAAAACCCTGAGTTATTGGTTAAAACCGACTTTTTATTTAAATAATCATTTATTTTATTTAAATTTATTTTAGGTAAAAATAGATACATAATACCTATATAAGTTCAATTTAATTCATTGGAGTCATTTTATAATAATTTTAGATATATAAAAATTTTATTGAACTTTTTACCGTCTTTTACCCACCTCCTAGGAGCATTTGCAAATTTACATAAAACTTAATTTTACCGCTTTTGTGAGTTGAATTTAAAAAAATCCAAGGGACACGGTTGATATTAGTAAGTAAAATGTGGTTCAATGAGATGAAAATAATTTTTGGTGAATAGTAACTTTTAACTTTTATTACTGCGGTTAAAAGTAAATAGGGTAATTAAGGGTAAAAATGAAATTATTATTACCCTAACACTTGTAATAATTCCATTGGATAAGTTTAATTCGACCAAAAACAACCTTAGGAATAAAATATGACCCTTTAGGTCCAGTTGGATCAGATTAGGACATTTATTATTATTTTATTTAAAGAAGAGTTAAAATAGTTAAAATCAAAGTTTAATAACTAAAACATTTTTAGTATTGGGTTATAGATATGATAAATTCGACTATAAATATTAATTATAAATATAAAAATATTTCCTACATAATGGTATTTTATTTATATTTTTTAGACATTAAATAATTTAATTTATTTATGACACAATGATGATGTAGTAATTACCTTATTAATGAAATATTAACATAATTGATATTATAAATACCCAAATAAATGTAATTTGAGGCTTTTTATGAATTAAAATAATTTTCTAGGTTAATATAACATATTAGGGTTTTTAGTTGACTTTTTTTCAAAGTGATAATGCTTTTATGAATTTAGAAAAAAAAACAAAATACCAAATAGTGTCAAAATTGACATAAAATAGTTTTAAAAACAAATATTATATTATTAATTGATATAATGGTCCTAAAAATCTAAGGTTTGAAAAAAAGACTTATATAATGATATATATGACATTAATGAACCAATTGGGGTTATATTGGCACTTTATAGTAAGTTTATTGACCATATAATGTAAGAATACAAGAAGACACGGTAAAAGTTAAATTATTTAACATAGAGTTAAATCTAAATGATGAGGTTAAAATGGTAACCTAAACTTGTCTAAAATCTATTGGTTGAGAATATTTCAACCCATCCCCACCCTAGCCTCTAAATAAGTCACTTTGGATCCATTATAAACTGAATATGAATTTATTATAAAATAATATTTTAAGTTTTTTCTAAGGTGCCCTCACCCCTCTTAGAAAAGGGCACTCTCCCTTCTCTCTAATTCACACCTCCAAAGCCATTTTTCTTGGCCAAACCCTGAACAAATACCCTCTAAACTGTTTTAATTAGATTCCTTCCTTTAGTCATAAATCCAACCTAAGGATCCCTTTTGATCAAATTAAAAGGAAGAACCCGAAGAAGAGGTAAATATCTCACCACCTATTTCAAGTTCCTTTCTTCTTACACTTCCTCCTTCTTGGTTGTTTTCATTATAAAATAATAACTCCAGTATATTATATATATTGTGATGTTATTATAAAAATTTTACAACTATATTAGTTATTTTATCCATCCTATGAATGAAAAAGTCACCACACATGCGTACGTACGGCTTACCGTCTCCACGTCGTGGTGTAGTTTGTTATTCAAACATTTCATCATTTGGATGGGTATAATAATGAGTATAAATGATATAAATATAAAATATAAAATTATTATTATTATTTATATATGATATACCATCCAATTATATATTATTTTTATATCAAAATAATGATATTGTCGCTCGTACATACGTACGGACTACCGTCTCCACGAACAAGATGAGATTCATTTTCCATGATTAACCATTCAAGTATGATTATAAAGTATATATAATAAATAATCATGAAAGATATTACATAATAATGATACTTTATTTATGTACATATATGTTTCATTTACTTAATTCCATTCAATTCAATAAGGAAATGAAAACAACGTACATGCATACGTAAGGTCTACCGTTTCCATGAACGGTGTATTTCATTCCATTTATCGATCTATCATATATATTTATATGATGAATATATATTATATATAAATCATGTTTTACATTCTGTAATTAAGTAAATCAGGATATAAGTAATAATATCAAGAACAAAAATTCGAAACACGTACGATAAATGAAACGATTTTACCCAAAATGCTGCTTTATCATGGAATTTACAAAAGAACAGGTAATATAAAGTCATAAGTGAATCATATATGATATCATAAATATTATTATGGTTATGTTACAAGTTAATAATATTTTTAAACCCACTATAAAGTTTTCTTGGACACATATGAAATAAATTGGACATAAGGTAAGGGATAATTATTCCAATCTCGTTCTTATCCGAGATTGTTTATTCATAAGTATTTACTGGGGTTATGTTTATCATCCATGTCCATGTTTTATAAAATTGTTTTAATAAAAAATTTACTATTCTTACATGTATTTTTAAATTCATTTTTACCCTTTGTTGACTTTTACCACATTTTATTGAAGGAATCTTTTTTTTACCATATAAGGTACTTTTTGACTTTTCCAGAAAAAGTACAAGAAGAATGTTTTTTTAACTTATACGGCATGAATGGATTTTTACGGTTTCATAATGCCTTTTTTCCATGAATATTACTTTACAATATTTCATGATTATTTTCAACAAAATTATTTTCTTTTAAAATCTCATGGCATTTTGAGAAAAGAAAATGATTTTGAAGAAGAAAGGATATTTTCCTCAAGAATTGATTTCATGTGTTTATTCAAAACTAATTCCCATCTAAGATGACATTATTTCGTATGATTATATTTCAAGTATAATGTATCTATTATTTTCATGGTTTGATTTTTCTTATGATGAAATGTATCCATTTTTTTTATATGGATTATGTTAATATGGAATGATGTTTATGAAACCCATTTTATTCTTTGGGTTATGATGCATGATTTATGATTGTGTTGTGGAACATGTAATAATGATTTCAATCTGAGATGGGTGTAACCAATATATCCCTACAATTAATTGGGTAAAGATATATATCTCATGAGATAGACATGGATGGAATGGAAAGTGAATCTGGTTCAGTAATACAGGGCTGGAACGGTAAGTAAACCCAATTCAGTAATGGAATTTGTCCACTATGATGGTCTTGGCAACAATGCCTTGGATACTATGTAAATCATACCATGTGCTTAATGGATGCCACAATTACATGTTTTATTCCCATTCTATTTTATCATGATGATCTATGTCTTACGTACTACCAAGATTTATTTTACAACTCAAGATTTTTATGTTTAAACTTTATGTTCATGTTTTTTTTCTATGTTCAAATGTATATGATTTGTTTTATTTTCTCCATGCTTACCCTTAATGAGAATTTGAGCTCACCCTTTATATGTTTTCTTTTCCCTTTTATTTAAATAAAGGTTTTAGGTAAGAAAACAAAAGGTTAATATCTTTATGGGAGATGTTTAAGATCTTTCACAATGATTATAATATTATGTTCCATGTTTCCAAAGACACTAAACTAATATGGTCCTTGGGCGTTTTTTTTTGTTATATATTAAGTATTCTGCAAAAGTAATGTAATTTATATGTAAGTCAAGATATGTGTCTCTACATACTAAGTACAATTAATTCCTAATATTAATGGGTATCAACATAAACAACATAAACATTCATATTGAAACTAAAATATGAAATATAAATAACTTTCCCCAATCATTAAACATAAACTCTAACCATTCCGAGTAAAATGGTGAGTGGTTTTAAGATATAACATCCACAGTCAAAATAATAAGAAAACATTAAATAAAACATGGTGGATTATATAATAGGATATAAACCTCAATGAATTAAAATATTCAAAAACCGATGTTGACATAGATGAAGATACTTTTAAATGAGAACATTGAAAAATCCTTAAGAAAATAATCCTTAAACATTCTAAAGTGTCTCATACCACCTTGAAAATTCAAATCATAATCACTTAGAATATCATGAGAATAAGGATACTATTTATATGATACAAAAAAGTTAATTAAATACACCAAAATAAATAAATAAAAGGCGAACAAGGCATATATTTTGAAAAAGTTAAATTGAAATGAGAAAAAACATTCTTACTTTATAAAGAAGAGTTCATTTGAAAAATCTTTTTTATTTATAAAGAAATCAGATTGTAAAAATTTACATCCCATAAAATAAAAGTGAAATTAATTGAAATTATATTTGAGTATTAAATAAATTATTGTTGAGGTGAAATAATTTAAAAATAATTTTTAAATAAAATTTAGAGATAAAACATTTTAGTGCAGTTTAAGGAAAATATTAATGGATTTTATAGCGCCAAGGAATGTTTGCTTTCATAAAACTAGAAATTAACCAAAAAGATTTTTATGTTAAAATATGTGATTTTATAAAGATAAATATGTCTTATAACATATATTATATAGTTAACTTCAAAATAGGTAAGAATTTTGAGAAGTTCCTTGAATCGGCTTGCATTTCGAAACAATTTTTTGAAATATTCCTTTAAAACATGTAAATCCTCATAAAATAAAGATGAATATGATTAGTAAACATATATATAACATTCATAAAGAATTTATGAGGATAAAATAATAATAAATAAGAATTTAATTGAGGTGAGTAGAGAATAAGAGCAACCCAAATGAAAATGGAGGTTCGGGTAGAAAATATTGAAAACATGTAATCAATTGAATCGTATGACCCAAAATTAATAATAATAAAATGATACATTTAATATAATTAAAATAAAGAGAATAATGATATGAAACATCAATATTAAGTATACATACACCATACACAAGTAGTATAAGTGAATATGGAACATCTCACAAAAATGGGAGTGAGATGAAGAAACACTTACCTTAAGTCTGAATGTGTTCTACTCTTGAAATTAAGGTCCTAGAATATGAAATTAGAATTATTAATAACTTAGTTCATAAATTATTATACATGTATATAGTTTATCATAATTTTATTAAGTTCATTTATGTCCTTATTGATAAGTTATAAGATTGAATTTTGTTGTTCCGGAGTGTTCGTTTCATTGGTTTTCATCAGTATATTTATATATGAGTATGGATGTTCATGTGGAAAGGATTTAATTCTCTAGAATTGAAATTATATATTATTTATGAACATACCAAAGTGTTAATAGTTATATATAGAATTTTTTTACATGGTATGAGTATGAATCATTGGATGAAATATTAATGACAATCACTTAGATTATTTGGCAGTATTTGGATTCTTATAAACTAGTTTTGTCATATGAATTAATACTATGTACATATAATGGTTAATGAATATTAATTAGGTTATAATAAATATATTATAGTCTGGTTAAACCATAAAAATGGTTTCATGGCCAGTAATAAAGGAGAAATTGATGAATGAAACTTTGTCGTCCATGAAGGTTGTAAATTGGAACCTTACGGATGATGATTTCATTTATAAAAGAGAGAGAGAGAGTAAGAAGGTTGATAATTGTTATTACATTAACATGGTATAATTACAGTATATATATTATATAAGAGTTATAAGGATAAATTGTATAGATTAGATTTGTATAGAATAAGAAAATAATATAAATTGAAATGAAACTAAATGAAAAAGAAAGATGCTTTACCTCTTGAAATAACCTCGTTAAGAGAAGGGGTTTTGGTCTTTTGGAAATACCAAGAGCTCATGAATGTGAGGAGTGACTAGGGAAGGTTATTTGGGCAGAACTTTGAGAAGTTTTAGGGCTTATAGGAGTGAATAGAATTGGTAAGTGAGGGTGGTATTTATTGTGGAGGAGAGGAGGGGTTTTACATTATTTTAATCATTATTTTAATATTTTTGCTCAAGACTATGAATAGTCTTGGTTCTTGTGATAAAAATAGTAAATATTGAATTTGAGTTCGAACCAATTATTCTTAAATCATTCATGATGTCATAAATAGTGTATTTAACGGATAATTTGTATATACTGTATTTTACTGTATTTCACTATTCATAAAAAAATTCAAGAATTTTAGAAAAATACCAAAAAATCACCCTAACCATTTTTTGACATGTATAATTAAAAAAATGAACTCCATTTTTTGAAAATAATATTCTAAATATTTTTAATTTAATTTTTAAATAAAATCATAATTTATTCCAAAAAACAACTTTAAAACCATAACTCATTTTATAACACCTTGAGAAATTAATCAAGGTCCCATAAAATTATATTATAACCATAAGAAAATAAAGTAACAATTTATGATTAAATTTTATGAAAATATGTTTCCATTTTAAATTATTAAATTAATCATAAAATTGTAATTAAAATATTTATGACATACAGAAATACCAATACCTACACTATGATCGTTTTTTCACATATAAGATGTCTAAATTGTATTTATATAGTCATGGGTAAAGTTTACATATTTTTTTCCAATTTACTATTCATAAGGGTATGTTACTATTCATAAGGGTATGTTACTATTCATCAAAAATTAAGTTTCTCTTATCAGACTCTAAATATCTTACCGAACACAATCATGTATGTTAGTTTTTCAAAATTTAAATCACAAAGGTGGAAAATTTATGTTTACTGGCTAGGTTATATCAAAGTGGTGTTTTGTAGAGACTTGGTGTTTCATGCACTCAAAATTTAATTTATTTGCAAAATCTTGGGGTGTTACATTATCCCCTCCTCACAAAAATTGTGTCCACAAAATTTTAAATTGAACTTTGAAAGTTAATGGTTGATAGTTGAAAATTCCCTTGTGCGAAACCCACATCAGGAATATGGATAAAATATCCTATTAATAAGAGGAAAGGTAAATGCAGTGATTACTAAAAAAACAATGCATTCTAATTGGACAAAATGGTCATGGAAGAACAATCAAACCATCATGTTTCGATAGAAACTGATAGAGAACATGCTTAGATAAAAGATCATTACCAAAAAAACCTTAAGCTATAGTTATGAAAAAAAATAATTGATATCATGAAAAAATGATAATAGGACAACATTTTTATTTAAGACTCTTTTCTCAATGTTGATGAATTATTACACTCTATAAGAGTATAAATATACATTTTTATTTCATAAACAGAATGTTATCCTATGTTTGTGCCTTGAACTATCTATACTTCATCTCTTAGCATAGTTTGTATCATGTAGTGACATTAAACTATAAAACCTCATAAAATGACCAACTTCAACCATTAAACAAATGGTTTAGATTTCCAAAATATCATGATCTAATACTTTATAATTATTCTAATATTCATCCTTGTTAGATCCATATATATGGGGTCCTTGTAAAATCCTCATTTTGTTTAGAACTCCATGATCTATCCTTCTTAATGCATCAACTACCTTATTTTCCTTTAATAAACATGAAGCGGCCCTAAATTTTAACATTCCAAACATGTGAATATCTTTATCATGTGTCCTCTTTAAATATGGTAAGAAATAAAATTACCATAAAACCTTATTGGAAACATGAATTAATCCTTACACATTCTATTGGATATATTCCTTATAACCAAAAATGTTAAAAACTCCATCAATGATATCATAAACCACTTGTCGACAAGTCAAAAATTAGTTTTGAGGTAGTCAGTACATATCCAAATGAATCATTTCTTCATAATTATCTATATCATTAGAAATATATTAAGGGTTGTTCTTCCCTCAATCATGTGTTTTACAAAAAATTTAACTTTCCACTAAATATTTTTTCTTGGTACCATTCAACTTATGGTTTCAAATACTTAATGAAAAATTATTGTAGTACAATCCTCATATATTCCATAATTATTATAACCAGTACAGTGTTGAAAAAAAATTCAAATGAAATGATTCTTGACTAGTCATATTAATCATTCTACTTCATATGTGGTAGTATCATAACTTGATAATTATCCAGAATCATCATTTGGGGTAAATTCTTTTGATGCTTGGGAAATTGATTCACATAGTATCTCATCTCCTGGTAGTTGAAGCATTGTAAATTTGAAACCTTTTTCATGCCCTTACAATCATGAACTTGGTGTCATTTTTCTACACACTTATAACAAACACCCATTCCCTTCAAGAATTTACTAGGGTGATTCTTTCCACAATTATCACATGTGGTAAAACCCCTCTTTCCCTTCTTCCATTTATTCATATTTTTCTCTACCATCCTCTTCTTCTATTGATTCCTTTCAAAGGCATATGACTCGGATAATTTTTTACATACCTTATTAACACATGATATTATTTCATCATATTATGTAGACACATGGGAGACTATCTTCCTTTGAAACAATTGCTTAAGACCATGATAAATATGATCCTTCTTACTATTTAATTCACATGTATTAGTGATGTTCTCATTTTTTCTTCTAGGAACCATTTCTAATCAATTCCATATGCTATATTAGCTCATAAAATTATGAAGTTTCTATAACCCTAAACATGGTATAGCACATATCATAAATTTATGCATCGTAAATCCTAGAACCATATACCTTGGTTACTTTGGGGTAATAAATCCTTCATAATGGTGGGTAAAGAAAATATGAATTATCCTAATCATATACCCCTTGAGTGCCAAACTAGGTGATCAGTAAGGCATATTGTTGTATACCAGGTTACCTTGGGTTAAGCTCAAAACACCTTGTCGAATTTGTAACTCTTAGGTACATTTGTGTTAGAACCTCATCCACTTGTAGTATCTAGATAGGGATTTATTTTCCAGGAATATCCAAATAATATATTCCTTACTAGAATTATAGGTTGTTCATGTATTTGTATCATCAAGTCGATCTTAGGGTTTTTTTCTCTAATCTACGTTTTATAAATCTATCTTCCAAGTTTTCTACTGAAATTCCTCTGATAGAAACTATAATGCCCTGACCCCAGTTGCCCAGAGTCAGTGCATTATTTAATGCATTGGAATGATTATAATAAATCAAATCTTGAAGGACCGATTAGTTTATTAGTTTTGAAAAACCAGATACATACATAAGTTCAACATTACAATGTGAAATTAAATACAATATATAAGTTTTATTGTAAACATCCATAACTCTAGGATTATCCATATAGATCATTCATAAAAAATTCTTAATGTACAGAGAAAATGAAGCATAATAAATGGGTGAGCTCGGATGCTCTATAAGGGTTAGTAATATAGCAGAAGATACCATAATCAAAAACATTAGGCATAGTGAATAACTAAAAACTCATTCCTTTAAAAAAATTAACTTGAACACCTTATGGCTGGAAAAGAGCTGAATAAATAATGCCATAATAAAGCATAATCATGGGTATTATACTAGTCTAATAACCTCATGAACTTTAAATTACAAGTTTCATAATGAGGTAATGCATAATATGGGACATCATAACCATATTATCAAGGCCTCATGCCAAGACCATAAATAATCATTTTGTTAAGGCCTTGTACCAAGACCGTAGTTTGTCGCATGAGACCTACCGATGCACCGAGGGGCTATTGCAGGCCCCACCCAACACTTACTAATTCCAATTCATTACTCATATGAATGGGGATCAACATAAACAAAATACACATTCATATTGAAACTAACATATGAAATATAAATAACTTTCCCCAATCATTAAACATAAACACTAAACATTCAGAGTAAAATGGTGAATGGTTTCAAGATTTCATATCCAGAGTCAAACTAATTAGAAACTATTCAATAAAACATGGTGGATGATATCATAGTAGATAAACCTCAATGAAGTACAAGATTAAAAAATGGATTTTGACATAGATGAAGATACTTTTAAATGAGACCATTGAAAAATCCTTGAGGAAATAATCCTTAAACATTTCAAAGTGTCTCATACTACCTTGAAAAATTCTAATCATAATCCCTTAGAATATCATGAGAATAAGGAGACTCTTGATATGATATACCAAAGTGTATTAAATACACCACAATAAAGAAATAAGTGGTGAATAATGCATATATCTCATAAAAGTTAAAGTGAGATGAGAAAATTCATTTTTACTTTGCAAATAATAGTTCTTTTGGAAAATCATTTTTATTTCTCCTGAAATAAGATTATAAACATGTACATCCTAAAAAATAAAATTTAAGGTCATTAAAATTATATTTGAGTCTTAAATAAAGTCTTAATGAGGTGAAATCATTTAAAAAGAGTTTTTAAATAAGCTTTAGAGATAAAACATTTTAGTGTGGTTTAAGGAAAATATTAAAGGATTTTAAACCATCAAGGCATGTTTGCTTTCATAAAACTATAAATGAACCAAAATATATTTTTATTTTAAAATTTGTGATTTTAAAAATATAAATATATCTTAAAATATATTGTATAGTGAACTTCAAAATAGGTAAGAATTTTGAGAAGTTCCTTGAATCAGCTTTCATTTCGAAACAATTTTTTTGAAAGATTCTTTTAAAACATGTAAATACCCATAAAATAAAGAAGTAATTTGATTATTACACATATATAGAAAATTCACACAGAATTTATTAGGAGTACATAGTAATAAATAATAATTTCATTTAGGTGAGTAGAGAATAAGAGCAACCCAAATGAAAATGGAGGTTCGGGTAGAAAATACTTAAAACATTATAATCAATTGAATCATATACCCCAAAATTAATAATCATAAAATTATACATTTAATATAATTAAAATAAATATATTAATGATATTAAACATAAATGGTAAGTATACATACACCATACACAAGTAGTATTACTGAATATGAAACATCTCAAAAAAATAAGAGTGAGATGAAGAAACTCTTACCTTAAGTCTGAATGTGTTCCGCTCTCGAACATAAGGTCCTGGAATATGAAATTAGACTTATTAATAACTTATTTTAGAACCTTTTATACATTTATTTAGTTTATCATAATTTTATTAAGTTCATTTAAGTCTTTATTGATAAGTTATAAGATTGAATTACGTCATTTCGGAGTGTTTGTTTCCTTGGTTTTTATGATCGGTATATTTGTATATGAGTATGGATGTTCATGTGGAAAGGATTTAATTCTCCATAATTGAAATTATATATTATTTATGAACATCCAGAAGTTTTAATGGTTATATATATCATTTTTTTACATGGTATGAGGATGAATCATTGGATAAAATATTAATGACAATCACTTAGATTATTTGGGGGTATTCGGATTATTATGAACTAGTTTTGTAATATGAATTAATAATATGTATATATAATAGTTATTGAATATTAATTAGGTTATAATAAAAATATTAAAGTCTTTTTAGACCATAAAAATGGTTTCATGACCCATAATGATGGAGAAATTGAAGGATGGAACTTCGTCGTCCACGAAGGTTGTAAATTGGAACCTCACAGACGATGATTTCATTTATAAAAGAGAGAGAGAGAGAGAGTAAGAAGATTGATAATGGTTATTACATTAACATGGTATAATTCCAGTATATATATTATAATGGATTTATAATGATCAATTGGATAGAGGAGGTTTGGAGAGAATAAGAAAATAAAATAAATTGAAATGAAACTAAATGAAAAAGAAAGATGCTTTACCTCTTGAAATAACCTCTTTGAAAACCTCCTTAAGGGAAGGTGTTTTAGTCTTTTGGAAAGACCAAGAGCTCCGGATGTGGGGAGTGACTATGGAAGGGTATTTGTGCAGAACTTTGAGGAGCTTCATGGCTTATAGGAGTGAATAGAAGAGGGGAGTGATGGTGGTATTTATAGTGGAGGAGAGGAGCGGTTTTACATTATTTTAATCATTAATTTAATATTTTGTCTCAAGAGTATGAATAGTCTTGGTTATTATGATAAAACATAGTAAATAGAGAATGTGAGTTCTAAACAAGTGTGTTTACATCATTCATGATGTCATAAATTGTGTATTTAACTGATAATTTGTATGTACGGTATTTTACTGTATTTCACTACTCATTAAAAATTCAAGAATTTCAAAAAAAATCCAAAAAATTCACCCAAACCATTTTTCAACATTTAGAATTTAAAAATGAACTAAATTTTTTGAAAATAATTTTCTAAATATTTTTAATTTAATTTTTAAATAAAATCATAATTTATTCCAAACGAACAACTTTAAAACCATAACTCATTTTATAACACCTTGAGAAATTAATCAAGGTCTCATAAAATTGTCTTATAACCATAAGACAATAAAGTGAAAATTTATGATTAAATTTTATTAAAATGAATTTCCATTTTAAATTATTAAATTAATCATATAATTTTAATTAAAATATTTATGACATACAAAAATACCAATACTTACAGTATGATCATTTTTTCACTTATAAGATGTCTAAATTGGATTTATACATTCATGGGTGAATTTTCTATATTTTTGACCAATTTACTATTTATTACTGTTCATAAGGGTATGTTACTATTCATAAGGGTGTGTTACTATTCATAAGTTTATGTTATTATTCATCAAAAATTAAGTTTGTCTTATCAGACTCTAAATATCTTACCGAACACAACCGTGTATGTCAGTTTTTCGAAATTAAAATCACAGAGGTGGAAAATTTATGTTTACTAGCTAGGTTATATCAAAGTGGTGTTTTGTAGAGACTTAGTGTTTCATGCATTCAGTATTAAATTTATTTGAAAAAACTTGGGGTGTTACATGGATTCACAAACCTTGGAGATATAGATAACCACTGGAGAGTATTCTTAGTGAATGAAGACGGATTGGGACTGGATCGTGTATCATTGCACCAATGAATTTGTGGATCTCATCAATGAGGGAAGTGCATAATTATTCTTTGTAATTGATCAGTATTGAATCTAGGTAGGATGATTGCTTTTTTTTCATCCCATTTCTTAATCTCAGACGAACATGAATCAATTCCACAAACAGAATTGTTGCACACATCATCAGTAGATTTAATTTGATTGAATTGTTTATTTTCACTTTGATTTATATCTCTTCATTCATATTCTTCTATGATAATTAACTAAGACCAAACGAACAATGGTTGAGGTTTGTTACTTTTATTTTATGGATTATGGATTTCTCCCCCATTTCTTCATTCTATCATTGTTGGTATTTTCTTTTTCCAACAGTTCAACCAGCACCCGATTTCTAATCATAACGTGACTGTTCTTCAGAAAAATGGATAAAAAACATGGGTACACCTCATGAAGTAAGTTTTGGTTTGATCAATGATGGTGATGGTGTATGGATCTAAAGATAATGATACCAAATTAGGTGTTCTTAGGATTTCCTGAGTGACACATGGTGCAGCTATGATTGTGCGAATAGATGATTCTCGAGTAGATTTGAAGCCTAGATCCATGATCTCCAGTGACATGAGACTTGGATGACCCCTAATATATAGTTTTCAATGAGGGAGATGGATCTAGAGATGTGGTAGATGAAACAAAAGAGAACCAGGGTTTCTATAAAATCCTGAACAACACGGCGTGTAACTCAGGATTACACATTGCATGGGGCCCTCTTAGTGGTGGCTAGGGTTTGGGGATGAAGTTAAGGATCACACGGAATGTGATCCTTGTCACACAGCTTGTGTAACTTTCTAGTTTTCTTGGAATGTACTTAGGTAAGTACATGAACATGACCAAAAGTGCACAGATAGTGGCACACTGTGTACTCAGAGACGGACATGGCCACCTGTACATAGGTTGGTAAATAGAAAGGTCAAGTACACAGACATGACCATAAGTACATAAGTAGGTGTCGGGTGATCTCTACACATATTTTACCTTCCCTACATGCCATTTATTCTGATATTTACATGTCGTGTGAGGTTTTACCACATGGAAAAACTTGGGAATTGCTGGACATGTTGTGTACCCTTGGTACACACCGTGTACCCACTTAAAGGGTGTTTTTAGCTCTTTGTTTCCTTATTTTGGACCAGTCTTGGGTGAGTGTATTCCCTTGGTCCATTCCCTTGAGGGTATAGTGCGACATTACATTCACATTATAGTATTGTGATCCCCTCTGGAGGATGAGTCTCAGAGAGTTTTTGGTGTCCCTCTATGAGAATAGAGAGTGATCCTGTATTATTTTTATACCCTAGTTGGGGTTTGTGGAATCAAATTGACCTCCCTGATCAGGGTGTTGATCCTCCATATAGCAGGCTATATCATTAGGGTTCATGGTATCATTGAAATATGATCCCCTGTGTAGTGGGTTGATCCATGTTGGGTTTGTGTTGTCCCCCAGTAGTTCTAGGCAAGACCCTTATCTGAGTATCAGGGTCTTTTGTGAATAGTGAGATTTCTTGGGTGGGGCCTAATGATCTAGACCTCTTTTTTGAGTCTCTGATGATAGTACGACTCATGGAGTAAATTTTCCCAGAATTAGTGTGCCTTTGATAAGAATCATGTGGCTAGTAGTTGGTTATGACCACCTGGTGGTGTGGTATCTTTTCTAAGTATATATGGGTGTTTCTATTATACATTTATTTTTATATCTTGTATTGATTTGACTATACTTTTATCTCATTTTTAGTATTTTTGGGGTGCCCTACTGGGTATTTTTATACTCACACCTACATGGGATCTTCTCACACATGTCATTTCTTAAGTATATGATGGAACATTTAACGGTGTCCTGGGAGGATAGGGGTAGGTGGAGCATATATTGAGCTTGAAAGACCGAGGTGTTTATCAAGATATTTCATTTGAATTTAGTCCTCTCCCTTGGAGAAGATTGGACTCTTTATAGTTTTGGTTGGGCCTGTATTTTTCCCCTTTTTTCACTTTAGTACTTTAATGTAATGATCTATTTTAGGATCCTAGATTTATGCATATATTGGATTCATTTTTTTTACATTTCAGTGTTGTGTAGCCTTGGATATTTGTGCAAGTATATAGGTATTTTAGGCTAATTCCTCCCATTTGTGGGATATTCCTACTCAACACTGCTTGAAATCCACTAGCCAATTTAAGGAAAGATTGGGGTAGTCGCGGATTAGACCTTGGTGGGTTGGGTCATGACAAAGTGGTATCATAGAAATTGGTTCAACCTTAGGATGGGATTTGGTGAAATTGGGTTGGGGAACAATGTTTAGTGTTTTGAGTTCTATTTTTAGCATAAGAACTCCAATGTTAGTATGGCGGCCGACATATCCATACACCAGGACTATGATCAACTATCTTTAAAATGTATACATGTAAAAATTATTACAAGGAAAACTTTGGTAAATGTGTCATATAGGAATGTGTTGTGTTTTCCATGTCCTTCTTGAGTTATCTTCCCAGATATACTCTTTTGACCATTGTATATCTTGTTTTATTTCAGGATTCCTTCGAATAGACATCCAGTAAGAATTCCATTGCATGAACACAAGGATGATTCATCTCGTGATGAGGCTTTAGTACAAGGGATTGTACCATAGATAGATCCTCCAGGTAGTTTACCAGCTATACCACCACCTGTTGAGTAGTAGCTAGCGTTGAAAGTACTAGTTGAGGATGAATGTAGGTTGATTGTGTTGCATGAGTTTTATAGGTATCCACATCCAAGTTTTTAGGGTGATCTAGATCCCTAGGTGTCTTAGGAGTGGCTAGGGGTAGTCACTCACATTTTCCAACTTGTGAGAGAGCCTTCAAATCATATGGTGGTCCTTGTTGTGAGTATTATTAAAGGATTTGTTGGGTGATGGTGGAGATCAATGACTCAATCACATGATGAGACAACTCTCTCCTGGTCATAATTTGAGTGTCTCTTTAGGGGGGTCCTATCTGGTCACGTTATGATCTATACACATATAGGAGCTTCTACATCTG
This sequence comes from Viscum album, assembly GCA_963277665.1. Lineage (NCBI taxonomy): Eukaryota > Viridiplantae > Streptophyta > Magnoliopsida > Santalales > Viscaceae > Viscum > Viscum album. Next base: position 592,589,031 of record OY728134.1, on the reverse strand, counting down.
TAGTAGGGAATTTTGATCATGGGGGATTATTCGGTAAGGTAAACCGATCTCTTTCATTGATCCATTCATATGGTTTGGGATACATTCTATAGAGCATGAAACTTTGAAAAGGGATTACTCAAGGACAGAATAGCTTCAGTTGTATCCCTTTTCATTCCCACCTATGATGGGGTGCTTGAGTGGGCCATGGTGGTGAAGAGATTTCTGGTAGATCAGGCACTAACAGTGGGTGCTAGTAGTGGGAACCTAGTAGCTGAGACATCGATAGTGGGAAAATGATTATAGTTATAGGGATCCAAGTATGTCAAACTCTTCAAGAGTCAATCCTTGGACACATGTTCAGCAGTTCGGGGCTCTCAGGGTGGCTTGAATCAGCCAAGGGAGAGGTGGTGTTTCTCTTATAACGGTTGATGACATTTGGATCAGGATTGTCGAACCCATTATACTGCTGATCATGAGATGGTTTAGTGACCACAAAGACAGAGATAGAGGTAGTATCAAGGTGTTCTATAGGGTGGTGGATGTGGTAGATGGGCTGACAGGGTAGCAAGAGGTGGTCAAAGGTTCAACCTATTATCACCACCATAACCAGGTGGTCCACATTAGGCTCGTGGAGATAGTGGATATGGATGAGGCTAGTTGTAGACTATGTAGACCTATGACCCCAAGTCTCCAGGGATGATATGAGGTACAATCTATGCATTTTCTACTTTATTTGTAGTATTAATAAACATATATGTGATTCAATCTTTCATTTCCACTTCTCTTATTCGAGACTTAGATATCCTAGTTGAGCCATTAGCTTGACCCTTGCGGTTGGAGACTCCGATAGGCGGTGACTCGGCGATTGCACACTTGTTATGACAGTTTTATCTTATGCTTGGCGGTGAGAGTTTTGTATGGGATCTCTTTTTAGTAGCGATGATGACTTATGATTTTATCCTACGTATGTAATGTTTATCCATAGATCCATAGTTCATTCCAAGATTGAATTCTTTAGGTGGAGGATACAGTGTGTCTGTGGTTATGGAATGAGATTTTCCTTTATGGGTGAAAAGGAAACCTTGGTGGAGTAGTATGAGAACAATCATAGAAGATTATATCTGATTACTCGCTGGTTTTCTAGAATGACTATTGGAGAAGTTCATACTTTTTTCTATTAGTTTCCTAAGGTGGTGGAAGAGTATGAAGAAATATTTCCCAAGGACATACCAAGTTTACCACCCCACTGACAGCTAGACTTATACATTAACTTTCATCTCGGTACAACATTGATATCTAAACCAACATATTAGATGGATCCCATGAAGCATTAAGAGATGAGGGTGTAGTTAGAGGACTTTTAAGGGAAGGTATTTGTGAGACCTAGCATTTCCCCCTGGGTAGCCCCAGTGTTTTTCACTAAGAATTCAGATAGTTGGTTGAGGTTATGTGTAGATTACCGGTGCTTGAATTAGGTGATGGTGAATAATCAGTATCCATTACTAAGGATATACAACCTCTTTTATCAGTTGATATGGGTGTGATGGTTCTCAAATATTGACCTCATATCAGGATATCACCAACTTTGAGTAAGGGATAAGGATATACTGAAAAAAAACATTCAGATGTCACTATTGTCACTATGAGTACTTGGTGATGTATTTAGGCATGAATAATGCCTTATTAGTGATTATAGGACTCATGAACTAGATATTTCATCATTTCTTAGACTGGTTTGTGGTGGTGTTCATCGATGACAACCTAGTGTATTCGGTGTTTGAGGAAGAGCACGCAATACATTTGAGGATGGTCCTGGACACACTCCGAGAGAACTAACTTTATGGTAATCTCTTGAAGTGTCGGTTGGATATGAGAGTTCCACTTTCTAGGACACTTCATCTTAGAGGTATGATTAGTAGTAGACCTAGAAAATGTTGAGGCATTTCTTGCTTGGGATCCACCCAAGAGTGTTACCGAGGTGCGGAGTTCTCTTGGGTTGGCAGGGTACTATCATAGGTTTTTACCTAATTTCTCTAGAGTGGAAGCACCCTTGAAAGCTTTAACCTAGAAGGGGCATCCTTTCATGTGGATGGAAAGGTGACAACAGTGCTTTCAGAAGCTAAGGAAGATGTTGATGAGCACTCCCATATTGATATTTACATAGGAGGGTGTTGAGTATATAGTGTTTTTTCAATGAATCAGGGACCAGACATTGTTGTGTTTTGATGCAGAGGTAAGAAGTTATAGTTTATGGTTCATGTCAGTTGAGACCACATGAGCAGAACTATGTGACCCATGATATTGAGTTATCAGTGGTAGTCTTCGCACTAAATATGTGGTGAAACTACCTAATGGGTGAGTAGTTTATCATTTACTCTAACCACAAGAGTCTCAAGTATATCTTATCACAAAAGGATCTTAACATGAGGAAGAGTATATGGATATAGTTCCCCCAGAACTATGACTTTGATATTTTATATACTCTTGGGAAGGGGAACATGGTGGAGAATGTTCTCAGTATAAGATCTTGTTCTCAGTTGTTGGATGAGGCATCAGAGTAGTTAGTCTCATTATATTTTTCCTTGGTGGAAAAAGAGGGTGATTCATATATTCATTTGATGGTTGTTACCCCCACCTATTTTATAATGTTTCAGGGATGTTTAGTGTGGATATACTAACTATGAGACCTTACGTACATAGATATTCACTAGACTTGATCCTGATGGATATTATGAAGGTGGGTAGCATGCTATCTAATTTAGAGGATGAACTATAGTAACTTTGATGTTGAGAGAAGATTTTATACAAAATTTCCATACATCCCCTTTGGATATACATCCAGTTGTGGAAAAGATGTACCAGGACCTCCGATTTCAGTTTTTGTGGCCGAACATGAAGAAATGTGTTTTAGAGTTTGTCTCTCGATTCCTCACTTGTCAGTAGGTAAATAGTGATCATCTGGTTCTAGTGTAATAACTTCACCACTTTAGGGGTCATAGTGGAATTGGGATGGTATTTACATATAATTTATTATGGGGTTACCACATATGTCTAGAGGACACAATTCCATTTGGGTGATCTTAGACTGAATCACCAAGTTAACCCACTTCCTATCTATTCAATAAAAGCATTTAGTATATTTATTAGGATTCCTATATGTGATGTAGATAGTATAACTCAATGGATTTACCTCAATGATCATCTCTCACCATGATTCTCACTTCACATCTCGGTTATGGAGGTGATTGTAGGAGTCCTTTAGAAATTATTTGTGCTTAAGAACGTCATTCACCCCTAGACTGATGGCCATATAGAGTGGACCATTCAGGACTTGGAGGAAATTTTATGGGCTTTCATGTTATAATTTTTCCATTATTAGGAGGATCATCCACCCTTGGCAGTGTTTTCATACAACAACAGCTATCATTCTACTATTTTTATGGTACCATTTGAGGATTTTTGTGGGTGACCCTATGGGTCACTGCTTTGTTGGACTGATCCAGGAGAGTCAGCACTAATGGACCCATTATTGGTGCGAGATACTATATAAAAGGTGAAGAGCATCTAAGAATGGATGAAGACTGCATAGAATTGTTAGATGTATTATGTGAACCGATGATGGAGACCTATGGAGTTCGAGGAGGGAAACCACATGTTCATGAGGTTCTCAAATTGACATGGTTGAGTATATTTATCCCCAGTGGAAAGTTATCCCCAAGATTCAATGGTACCTTATAGATATTGTGTATAGTTGGAAAGGTAGCCTGCCACTTAGATCTACCTCTATAGTGCACTAGGTACATGACGTCTTCCATGTGTCATGGATAAGGATGTACGTACACGACACATCACATGTTATTGACTGGGATGAGATGGACATTATGGATAGAGATACCTTTGCAGAGAACCCAGTGAAGATCTAGGATCAACAAGAGAGGATCCTCTGTGGGTGATTGATTCACCTTATACATGTCTGGTGGAATCACGGTTGTCTTCGGGAGAGCACCTCGGAGCGGGAGACCCGAATGCAAGCCCAGTACTCTCATATTTTTTAGTATGTTTTTATCTTTTAAGCACAAAATTTATTAAGGTGGGGAGAATGTAATGACTCAAATTTCCATGTGTTATTTTTGGATATTATATGGATCATTTTTTATACTAGTTTCTAAAACAACTTGCCATTTTGAGGCCTGGTGTGCTCAAAATAAACGTTGGAAATATTTTAAATAGGATGCATGCACTATTTTTCTGAAAAAGTTGAATAAATCCCAAATGGGGGCCCGTATCAAAAAACTGAGGGCACTATTGTGTTTAGAATGTGGGTTTTAACCTAGGTAGGATATTTGATTCTATGTTTTCCAACCCATTTCTGAATCTCAAATGAATGCGAATCAATTCCAAGAATATATTTGATGCACACATTGTCAGTAGATTTAATTTGATGGAATTTTTTATGTTCATTGTGATATATCCCTCTTCATCCTCTTTATTCTACGACAATGAATTTAGGAAAATTGAACAACAACCTAGGTTTGTTCCTCATGTTTTATGACTTATGGATTTCTCCCCCATTTATTTATTCGATTATGGTTTGTATTTTATTTGTCCAACAGTTCGGACAATACTCGGTTTCTAATCGTTGAACGGCCACTCTTTGGTCCAACGAATCAAAACCACGGGTACAGATTGAAATGGTGGTTGTAGTTTGAGAATCTATGGAGATGGTGGATGGATCAAGGAAGAATGAGACCAAATCAGGTGTTCTTCATTTTTCCCAAGTGACGCATGATGTGGCTACGGATGGTGCGAATGGATGGTTCCATAATGGATTTGAAGCCTGGATCTATGATCTCTGGTGAATTTAGTCTTAGAAGACCCTGGATCTATAGTTTTCAATGAGATTAGTGGCTCTGGTGATGTGTCAGATGAAGTGGAATAGAACTAGGGTTTCTAGATAATCCCTAAAAACATAGCATGTAACTCGGGATTACACACAGTGTGGGGCCCTCTAATGGGAAGTTAGGGTTTTGGGGTGATGATAAGGATCACAAAGCATGTAACCCTTATCACGTAACATGTGGACCTTCCTGATTGCCTCAATGTTTACTTCGGGAAGCATATGGACACGGCCAAAAGTACACGTCAAGTGGCCCGTCGTATACTTAGAAATGGAAATAGCCACCTGTACACGGGTTGGTACTTGGGAAAGCCAAGTACACGAACATGGCTAGCGGCACCCAGGTTAGTTATGAGTGATCTATACACACTATATACCTTTACTACACACCATGTATTCAGATATTTACATGTTTTTTGAGGTGTTAGCACATATAAAAACTTGGAAAAAGCTAGAAATGTTGTGTACCCTTGGTACATATCGTGTACCCCCTTAAAGAGTGTTTGTAGCTCTTTGTTTCCTTAGTTTGGACTAGTCTTGGGTGAGTGAGTTTCTTTGTTCCATTCCCTTGAGGGTACAACATGGCATTATATCCACGTCACAGGATTGTGATCCCCTCTGGAGGATGAATCTCAGATAGAGTTTGTGGTGACCCTTTTCAAGATTGGAGAGTGATTCCATATCATCTTTATACCCTAGGTGGGGTTTGTGGCATTAGTATAACTTCCCTGAGTAGGATGTTTCTCCTCTATTTAGCAGGACATATCGGTAGGGTTCATGGTATCATTGACATACGATCCCATACATAGCAGGTTGATCCGTATTGGGTTCACAGTGTCCCCAAGTGGTTCTATGTGTGACCCCTATCTAAGTATCAATGTCTTATGAGACCAGTGATCTTTTTTGTGAAGGGAATAATGATATAGACCTCTTCAATGGGTGTCTCTGATAATAGCATGGCTTGTGGAGTGGATTCTCCCAGAACAAGCATGCCTTCATGCAGAATCCTGTGGCTGGTGGTTGATTATTACTGTCTGGTGGCATGGTGTATTACCTGAATATATCTTGGTGTTTTTAGTGTACATTGATTGTTATATCTTGTATTGATCTGAATATACTTGGTTATTTATTTTTATTGTTTTCAGGGTGTCCTACTAGGTATTGTTATACTCACCCCTACATGGGCTCAGTCCGTACGTGTCGTGTCTTATGCAGATGATGACCCATTTGATGGTATCATAGGAGGATAAGGATCTGGTGGAGAATATATGGAGCCTGGTAGACTGAGGTGTTTATCGGGATCTTACCTTTGACTTTATTCCTATTACTTTGATCAATTTGGACTCTTTATAGTTTTGATTAGGATTGTATTTGTCCCCTTTTTCTACTTTCAGTACTTTATTATCATACTATGTTGTGGGATCTTAGATTTATGCATGCATTGGTTTCAGTTATTTTATATTTCAGTATTGTGTGTGCTTGGAGATGTGTGCATGTGTACAGGTACTTTAGGATAATGCATCCCATTTATAGATATGCCTACTCGACGATGGTTGCCAACCCATGACCTATTGAAGGCGGTCTTGGGGTAGTCACAAGTCGGACATCAGTATGTTGAGTATTGACAGAAATGTTTAGTGCATCATAAGTGATATGAAATTAATATATAAGTCAAGAAATGATTTTTCCCTTAAAATTTATGAAAGATGATATCTCTTGTCATTTGATTGAAATGAAACTATCAGATTAAATCCATGGCCATGGAAGTTCATCGACGACTTCATTTCAGGTAGTCAAATAAAGATAATCAACCACATTGGTTAATGACACAAATATGAAACCTACTTGATGATATATTGAGACAAATGGATTATATTATACATTAAGTGGTCTTATGAGGTTATTTTTGTTAATACATTAAGTTCTTTCTCTAGGGGTTACTTGATGTGATTCTTGATGATAATCTTGGACATTAGATAAGACCATATAATGTCATTGAGAAAGAGGCTCATAGGGTCACACACTAAGTGTATCCATAATTTAAAATTAAAATTATATTTAAATTTAATATTTAGACTAAATATATTCTCAAGACCAAGGAATAATAATTATCCAGGTTATGTTAATTGCATAAATTCAATCACTACTTATTCAAGTTAGAATACATGTGATTTTCATATTAAATAAATATTACCTAGGAGTTAGCAAATATATAATATTTATTTATCCCATTTATATTATTCATGAGGTAATAAATAATTATTTATTTATTAAATAAATATTTATTTAGTTATGTGAATATTAAAAATATATATGTATTCATAGTTTAGTGAATATAATATTTTTTTATCTATTAAATGAATAATATAAATATATTTTTTTATTCAAATAAGTAATTATTACTCAAGGTTTAATAATATGATTTACATCATTTCTAGGATTGAGTGAGTTGTTGTGCACAATGAATTTTCCCAAGAGAATTATCTCAAATCCCTAGAGAGAACTCCTCAATAACTCTCTTGAGTAATGAAAATCGACATGTAGTCCATGGGCTTCAAAGATATGGGACATATGTGGGGTGGGGTGGGTTTAAAAAATTTGACCACTAATTGTGTGGGCCTATGAGGTTCGATCCCATGTGAGTGTGGTCTTACCTATGGGTCAAATTTAAAAATAATAATATTTTTTTTATAATATTTGATTGTTTATCGAAAATGTGGAAATTTATAATTATCAATTGAGTTCATGGAAATATATATATATATAATCAAATTTTATCATTATTTTGTATGCCCTTAAAATATTTTTCCCACCATATATGTGGGATACACTCATTCAACTGGAATTACTACTTGGAATCCTATGTGCCCCGCATATCACAAGCACACCTTTGTCCCATTATCCCACCATCATGGATATGCTATGAATGCCTCTGATTACAACATGCCCCACATTTTTTTTCAATGATGAGTGAATCCCCTATGTCACTAACAACCCACATCCCTACATTCAATGCACTTATGAAATTCTGAAAGCTTACATCCCTTATTTTTTTATCAAACAAATGGAACATGTGACACCCAAAAAATCGATATACATTCCCATAAACACATGATTAAATATTTAAATAAGTATAATTAATAAATTTATTTTTTTAAAATGAAGGCTACCCATGAGCTTATGTTGGGGAGGGTGGGTTTGAAAAAAAAATTCGCATTATATGTAGGATTTTGAGATCAAATCCATGCGGGCTTAGACCATCACAAGATTAGACCACTTTACAAAATCCCACCCATTTCATATTGAAAACTCTACAAATAATGAGAAACTATTTCCCTAATCAAGACCAATAGAATAAGAGAAATATTTTTTTCAACATTGAAAGAATTTTTATAGTGATCAACAGTGAACAACACAAGATATTTGGTTCCTCTATGATAGCACTTGAAGTCACACCAATGGAATTTTGAGATTTTTGGAGTATGTGTGGATACCACTATATCACAACAACAAAAGTGGTAATTAGTGATGGTTTTTTAACTAGTGTTGGTTTAGACTGCCTCCTATTAGTATAGTGGTAGTTATCAAAATTTCCACATATTTAATGGTCTCTAGTCATTTGGAAGTGGTTTCTCTAATTTATCAGTGGTTTCTATATGTGTTATTTATGGATCATTTTGCAGCAATTTCTTATTTATATAGCAGTGGTTTATTTTTTTAAAAAATACCGTGAAAAAAATTAATTAAATGAAACTAACTACCACTAAATAAATTAGAAGTGATTATGTTTAGTGACAATTAATCTTAACCGATGAAAATTATAATTTTCAGTAAATTACTTAGCAACGATTACTAAAAACCACCACTAAATATTACAATTATTTTAAAAAAAATATTTATTAAAAAATATAAATATAAAAAAACTAACATGAAGTAAAATAAAATATAAATGTATGAATAATTCATCATATATAAAACATACATCAACAATCATATATATAAACATCCACAGTCAATATAACCTCAGTCAGCATACACCTCAGCCAACATACACATTAGTAAACTCATACCTCATTCATCAATATATGCATATAAAATATGTCCAACAAAAACTCATGCTCAATATATGTACACCCCATGAACATCACTACATCTGTCTACCTCCACGTCATCTCATCAACTGAAACCAACCACATAATATCATCAATTGTATTAAAAAAATAAAAAATAAAACTAAAAATAATAAATCATAATTTCAGTAGAATCATTGATAAAATTTAAATATACCACAGAAACTAAGAACCATCATGATGGCCTTCTAAATAATTACATGGATCAGAATGCTCAACCTTCTTCCTACTTCTATAATCTATCACCTACAATAAAAACCATAACTTTTGAGAAAATAAATGCAAAAGAGAAAAAACACAAAATATATTCAGAACATTTCACATAATTTTTTTTGTTAATAAAATATAAAATATTTTAACATAAAATAAATAATATATCATGAAAAAATATTTTAAAATATAAAATTACATATTTAAGATATGATTCAACACTTTAAATTGAAAAGGATTGATAAGTAAATATTCTAATTAATTTTTAAATCGACATGCGGTGTGCTTTAAATTTACATAATAAAAAAATTCAAGACTTTGACATGAGATCATTTCCTATATTTTAAAAATAATTAAATGGTGGTTTTCTCATTATTTCCCATCAATATGAGGACATTTTCTATGGTTTTGATCATTACATGCACATTTTAGTGTTTTAAAACACTAAAAACTCATTTATGGGGATCCTAGGAAAAATGTAACATAGAATGATGTGCTTTTTGACACCCCAAAACTTATTTCTCATGTAATAATAATATTATGGTTTTATTCTATTTAATTTTCATGTTATCTGAACAAAACTTGAAAGTGAACACAATAATTCCTTTATTAGATGAACACTAAAATGGTTACATTACTCCAACTAACCAAAAATACCTACTAAAATCCCTATCAGGGCCACTGGGAGGCCACCTAATGCAATAATGAGACCCAATAAATAGTGAAAATCCTTTGGGTCAGTCAGAACAAAAAACATCATGGACAAAACCATGAAAGTTGTACTGAACATTAGTGGGATGATAATTACCATATTCCCTAAGTCGTTTTGGAGATAGAACACCCTAATTCATGTTTTTATAAATCCTTAATCCAACTATTACCTCTTTAGGTGACCGTTGAGTTTCTAATAGCTATAAGTATAGTCATTGTTCATTCTGTTAGTTTAAATTAAAATATCCAAGTATATTAAGTTTTCCAAAATATTTAAAGTATTTATTGAAATTATAACTTTAAATATATAAACTCTTTTTATAAATATTTTAGCTACACTTATTGTGATTTAAAAATTAGGTATGTATTTCAAATACCATTCAAATATTTCAAATGTGTAGAAAAACGTTTATAAATGTTTTCATTCTTGATTTTTAAACCAAGGTTTTAACTAAAACTATGTATTTGATTTTTACAATGCTATTATAAGATTCTCTTAATGATGTATTAAACATTGATTTATCACTTTGTGTTTTAAAACTTTAGTATTTGTAAAACTAAGGAAAATATTGGTTTTAGGACTTGGTTTAGTTATAATAGAGAATTCATATTTTTTGAAGACACCTATATAAGTATATGAAAACCTATTTTATATCTAACAAAAAATAAACTTTTACTTAGCTAAAATATAGGGGAGTACTCCACCTAGATGAGGACCACCTTGTGGCAGCCCTCAAATCCTTGATGGGCATCTCACCCACAAACCCCTGGCAATGGCCCAGGGGCGGTGTGCACACAGGGTGTGTGCTATGTCGCATGCACGGGAATCATAGCTTGCCCTCAGCACGCACAGGTACATGTGCAAGGACGAGAGCGCGCCACCGTGTGGGGTGGCATGGCGGCGTGGGTGGGCACAGGAGTGAACTCGCAGAAGAACCCAGTACAAGGCGGTACCGAGAGGGGAGAGGGAGTAATCTGAGCGATGGATCAAAGTCCCAAGATTATAAAAGAGCTGCAGAAGCCTCCCCATTTCTATGTGGGATGGAAAAAATCAGCTGGGATCACATTTAGGTCGTTCAATCGCACCGTGCACAATCTAATATGTTCGATCAGATCGGATTTTGAACCCCAGCAGCCGCAGTATATCCTCCACATTTTATGTGCACTGTCTGATCCTATCCCCATCTAATCATAGTCGTCCAAGTTATTTTAAATCACCGCGTCTCCCGTAGCCATCCAATCCAATCTACAGTAGATCTGGACTATCCATCTCTTATTAAAATCCATAGACTCACCTCCACCATAGGATATTCTCTCAGTTGATCACAGTCATCCCTTTCTTTACCAGTTTTCTTCTCCTGCAGCGCCTTCTTCTTCCCCCATGTGCGCTACACAAGTGGCTTCTTACTTTTCCACTTTCACCAATTTCTCCACCCGTGACACTGGTGGCCCCTCCCTTGCTCTCATTTCCCACAAACACTCACCCTCAGTATTTTTTTAAACTGAGTATGTCTCGATTTTCCAGCAAGTGGTATTAGAGTTATATTATATATAGATTATATATACAATCTATTTCATCCCAAAACCTCTTGGATCCTCTTCCTCTCAAGCCTCCAATGAGTTCTCCAGTGTCGCCTTCGTGCCTTCCCGAGTCTCTCCTCATTCAAATCATGTAAGGGTTCTATGTTGCCTTTATTTTATTCGGTTTGGGTTTATATATATATATATATATAAATTTATACTCTTGTATATATATATGGTTGAGCATAAGACCTACCAATTCCTTCTAAGGTGGTGAGTCCTTAATCCTACATGAAGTTCATAATCCTTTATCTTGCAAACAATGTGTGTTTTTTTTTTATATTATATAATATACATAAGAATATATATATATATGTGTGTGTGTGTGTGTGTGTGTGTATTTATGTATGTATGTTTGTATACATACTTCATAAACAAAACTTTTTATATTTAACTGCACATTTTGAAATTAAATAACCCTTGTTTTAACTAATTCCCCTAATATATTTAAAACATGTAGGTGTCATTTGATCTTGGGTAAATACCCTTATATATATATATTGTATATTTGGTTATACACATAAATTATATATGTATATTTTTAATAAATGAACACTTTTATATCAAATGGCACATTTTGAATTTAATGAACCCATGTTTAAATAACGGTCCTCATAAACTCAAAACATGTAAGGGATTAATAAACTGTGTCTTCTTTTTGAAAACCAAATTATATATTTTGTATATTCAGTTATATATGTATATATATACCTTTAGGTTTTAATCTTAAACTGATTTATTTTCTATAAAAACTAGTTTTTTTGTTTCAAATATGTTTGTGAGATGTTCAATGATTTATTAAACCATGAGTTATAGTACATATAACTTTTAACCCACATTTAAACAAGAATAATAATTACCCTAGTGTATTCCCTCTTAAAATTTTGTAGAAGAATGAAATAATATTCGTATTTTTCTAAAGCACATGAATCTTCCACAATAAATGTTTTCAATCATTAAGTTCTGTTTTTTTAAATATTCCATTTATCATCATGTGATTTAAATATGAATGGAAATTATCCTAATTTTAGAATTGTGCATTCTGAAATATAAAATGTTTACATTCATAATATGGATTTTAGGGATTGTCATTTTATGTGATAAATTTGTAATTTTTTAGTTGTCATTACATATTCTATAATCTTCTTGTCATACTTTCCATTTATCCCCATAGTTATGCTGTTGATAGTATTATTATTAACACTGATATGCATTATTCACATTGTATATGTAAATGATAAACTCAAATGACCTTTAATGGAATAAATAATGTAAATTATTCAAAGTGGTATGGGACACTTTGAATAATATGAAATTAGAAATTAAATTATTCAAGGTGGTATGGGACACTTTGAATAATATGAAATAAGAAACCAAGTAATGTGTGACACTTGGAATGATAAGTGATAAGTAAATTAATAAATCAAAGTGGTATAAGAACTTTTATTTAGAGAAATGAGGAATGAATTTGACTTATGTACTGTCGGGGGGGGGGGGGGGCGCTATAGCCCCACGATGCATCGGTAGTTCTCATGAGACAACTAGACGTGGAATTGGTCGAGGCCTTTCCCGATTATAATTTATGGATATTGGCAAAGGCATTAATCATTAGGCGTCTTGGATGAGGCCTTGACATAGTCTAGCATATGCACTTCCCTCGTTATGATTAGGTAATTTAATTAAGCGAGAGAATATTCGACTAGTAGAATATTCTTAGTTAAAGAGCTTATGTTTATGAGAATCAGAAGAAGTGAAATCTTATGGAATATTATTTATGCAGTACTTAGAGATTTATCATCCAGTGTATGTTTCACAATAGTAAAGGATGAAATTGAAGTTATTATTTTCATGCGCAACTCTGATCATGTAATACTATTAGTTATAAAAAAGTTTACTTGCATATTCACATGTCATACCCATTAAAGCTAGAACGACTTTTACCTATTATTCGGTACACCATATGATTTTTATGAGCATGCTTATAATTGGAACATGTTTCCTTGTAACTTTGTTAGTATTACATGAAATGTGCTCTTATAATTCTTAGACAAAGTGTTAAGTTATGATACATGTGTTAAAACATTCCTTAAGAAAATGTTTTATGAATAATTTTAAAGGAATGTTTTCAAAAAGTTATAATTGGTATATTATGTTATTTTAAAACCCCTTACCGGGCATTCATATGCTCACCCTACATTTTCAATATGTTTTCTTTTGTAGGTTTAGTAGATTTGAGTCCCTCTATTTGGTGAATACTTAATGAAGATATTTTTTTGTTGTGTTTTGAAGGAATTGTAATGATTGTATCTAATTATCTGGGACCTAAACCAAAATTACCCTCTCTAATGGAACATGTGTGTGTGTTTTCAACTCTTCTTTTATTAAAAAAATTTACACACCATGTTTCATTCAAACTCTGCACCGACTTCGGGGCATTCCGAGGATGGGGTGTGATATGCCTTAAATTAATAAATTTCAAAAATAAATCTAAGTTCATTTTCCTCTAGTTTCAATCCAATCAAAAGTCATTTTCCTAGTTTTGACCCCCCCGACACATGTTTTTAAAGGTTTTGGTACCTTTAAAAAGTGTTTTTCGAGTCATTCCAACCACACTTCATGTCGGATAGATGTCTTGTCTACGTGTACATTTCAAAAATAACTCAATGGTGGTTTTCCCATGATATCATTTCAATAGGAGGTTGGATTCAATGGTTTTGACCATTACACACATGTTATAGTGTTTTAAAGCACTAAAACGTGTTTATGGTTGTCCTGAGAAAACTGTAACTTGTAATAGCATTCTTTAAATTCCTACATTTCAAAAATAAATCTATAGTTATTTTCCTATGATTTTAGAGAAATATGATGTCTTTTTTCTAGTCCCCCCCCAATATATGTTTTTAAAGGCTTTGTTACCTTTAAAAAGTGTTTACTGAGTCATTCTAAAAATAGTGCATGTCGGATTGAAAATTTCTCTATAATTACATGTAAAAAATAACTCAAAAGTGAGTTTCCCGTGATTTCACATAAATCTAAGATCGTTTTTTATGGTTTTAACCATTACACACATGTTTTAGTGTTTCAAAACACTAAAAACACATTTATGGGCATCCTAGGAAAACTGTAACTCAGAATGACATTATTTCAGTTCCTACATTTCAAAAATTAATCTACGGTCATTGTCCTACAATTTTAGGTAAATATGATGTTTTTTATGGGTTTTTACTCCCTGACACATGTTTTTAAAGGATTTGGTGCCTTTGAAAAGTGTTTACCGATTCATTCTGACCACACCACATATCATATTAATGTGTTGTCTATGCGAACAAATAAAAAATAACTTAATCGTATTTTTTATGATTTAACATAAATCTACGGTTTTTTTCTATAATTTTTATACTCACATACAAATTTAATAGTTTTAAAACTGTAAAAACTCATTTACATCCATCACGAGAAAACCATAACTTGAAATGATCTGTATTTAGTACCTGAATTTAAAAAATATATATATGGTTGTTTTCCTATGATTTCGGGCCAATATGACATTGTTTTCATAGTTTGGACCTCCCCCCCCCCAAAAAAAACTTATTTTTAAAGGATTTGGTACCTTTAAGAAGTGTTTACCGAGTCATTTAGACCATGATGCACATTATATTGAGGTGTTTTCTATGCATACACATCATAAATAACTCAACAATGCTTTTTTCATGATTTTACATCAATCTAGGGTTGTTTTCTATGGTTTTGACAGCTACACACACATCTTAGTGTTTTTAAACAATAAAAGAAAATTTACAGGCATCATGGAAAAACCGTAAATAAAAATGGCATTTTTTCTATTCCTAAATTTCAAAATTCATTATACGGTAATTGACATATGATTTCAGATCAATATAACATTTTTTAACCATTTTTAACCCCCTGAAACATGTTTTTAAAGGCTTTGGTGCCTTTAAAAAGTTTTTACCATGTAATTCTGACCACACCGCACATAGAATTAATGTGTTGTCTAACTACACGCACCAAAAATAACTCAACAGTGGGTTTCCCATGAGTTCACATCAATATGAGGTTGTTTTCTATGGTTTTGACCATTACACACATGTTTAAGTGTTTTAAAACACTAAAAAATGTGTTTATAGTTTTCCTAAGAAAAATGTAACTCATAATGAAGTGTTGTCAGTTCCTACATTTTAAAAATCAATCTATGGTACTTTTCCTCTGATTTTAGGGAAATCTAATGTTGTTTTCCTAGTTTTGACTACACGAAACATGTTTTAAAGTCTTTGGTACCTTTAAAAAGTGTTTATCAAGTTATTACGACCACATCGCACATTAGATTGATGTGTTGTCAATTTTTACACATCAAAAACAACTCAATGGTGTTTTTCCAATTATTTCATTTTAATATGAGGTTGTTTACGATAGTTTTGACTGTTACATTAACATTTAAGTGATTTAAAACACTAAAAAATAATTTATGGTCATTCTAGGAAAACAGTAGCTTGGAATTATGTTATGTCATTTCCTATATTTCAAAAATCAATCTTCAGTCATTCTCCTTTGATTTCAAGGAAATCTAACATCATTTTCTTAGGTTTGACCCCGAATACATGTTTTTAAAGGCTTAAGTACCATTAAAAAGTTTTTACTGAGCCATTTAGACCAAATCGCACATTAGATTGATGTGTTATCGGCACATACATGTCAAAAATAACTCAACAATGATTTTTTCATGATTTCACATCAATCTGAGCTCGTTTTCTATGGTTTTGACTATTACAAGCACATTTTAGTGTTTCAAAACACTAAAAATGCATTAATGGGCAACCCAGGAAAACCGTAACTCAAAATGACATTTAGTTGAATCCTATATTTAAAAAATAAATCTATGGTCATTTTCATTTGATTCTAGGGTGATCTGACATCGTCTTCCAGGTTTTGACACCCCCGACACATGTTTTTAAAGGCTTTAGTGCCTTTAAAAAGTGATTGTTGAGTCATTCTGACCACACTGCATGTTAGATTGATGTGTTGTCTATGTGTACACATCAAAAATAACTCAACGGGGGTTCTTCTATGATTTAACTTCAATATGATGTTGTTCTATATGGTTTTAACTATTACACACATGTTTTAAGTGTTTTAAAACACACAAAAAATGTGTTTACAACCATCTTGGGAAAACTATAACTCGAAATGATGTGAAGTCAGTTCCTGCATTTCAAAAATTAATATACGGTCATTTTTCTCTAATTTCATGGAAATATAACATCATTTTCTTAGTTTTGACCCCTCGACACATGTTTTTAAAGGCTTTGGTACCTTTTAAAAGGGTTTTCCGAGTCATTTCGACCACACCGCATGTTAGATTCACATTTTGTCTATGTGTACAAGTCAAAAATAACTCAACGGTGGTTTTATCATGATTTAACATCAATATGATGTCATTTTTTTTGGTTTTGACTGTTACACACATGTTTTAGTGTTTTAAAACACTAAAAAATCATTTATATAATCTTAGGAAAAATGTAACTTAGAATGACGTGTCGTTAGTTCCTAAATTTTAAAAATAAATATATGGTAATTTTTCTCCAATTTCAGGGAAATATAAATTTTTTTACTAGTTTTGATCCCCCCTCCCCGATACATGTTTTTAAAGGCTTTGGTACCTTTAAAAAGTGTTCATTGAGACATTCTGACCACACCACACATCATATTTATATGTTGTATTCATGTACACATCAAAAATAACTCAACAGTGGTTGTATCATGATTTTATGTCAACATAAGGTTGTTTTCGATGGTTTTTACTGTTACACGCATGTTTAAGTATTTTAAAACAATAAAAATGTGTTTACATTCATCCTAGGAAACCCTTAATTTGGAATGACATGTCATCAGTTCCTAAATTCTCCAAATCAATATATAGTCATTTTCCTCTGATTTTAGGGAAACCTAACATTTTTTCCATGTTTTAACCCCCTAACACATGTTTTTAAAGGCTACAGTACCTTTAAAAAGTGTTTACTGAGTCATTACAAGCACACCACACATTAAATAGATGTGTTTTCTATGTATACACATCAAAAATAACTCTAGGGTGGTTGTATCATGATTTCACATCAATTTGAGGTCATTTTATGGTTTTAACCATTACACATTTTAGAGTTTTAAACCACTAAAAATGCTTTTATAGGCATCTTGAGAAAACCGTAACTCAGAATGGAATTCCATCAGTTCCTAAATTTTAAAAATAAATCTATAGTCATTGTACTCGAATTTCAAGGGAATATGACATTATTTTCTTGGTTTTGACTCTCTTCCGCATGTTTTTAAAGGCATTGGTAACTTTAAAAAGTGTTTACCAAGTCATTCTAACAACATCACATGTAATATTGATGTGTTTTCTTCATGTACACATCAAAAATAACTCAAACATGGTTACCTTATGATTTTATATCAATATTAGGTCATCTTATATGGTTTTGATCATTACATGCATGTTTTATTGTTTTAAAACACTAAAAACGTGTTTAAGACCATGTCACGACCCGTCCCACGGGGCCTAAACATGACTACCCCAAGACCGCCTTCTATAGGCTAGGGGTGGGTGACTAACACCTGAGGGATTTTCCCAAACAGGGAAGGCATTTCCTTAGAGATCTGTACACACTCAAAAAGGGAAACTGAAGTAAACAACCAACAAAAGTAAGGTATAACCATGAGAGTAAAGTAAAAAAACACAAGTAAAACTATAAACTAAAAGCATTGGGATGTAATACAAGCCCTAGAAACTGAAACAAAAGTAAATAGTCATCACATCTGGCCTGGAGCTCTACCTGGAGGGTATTAGCTATAAGTATGAAGTCGGAAAAGAGTATATTGACTGCTCCCATCGTACCAAGCTCCACTAAGTCTCAAACCTCCAAATTCTGCCTCGGAACATCAGTATTCTACACTAGACACACATGTGCGGGTGGAGCCCGTGCAGGGGTGAGTATAACAACATAGTAGGGGACCCAAAGACCCCCGAAGGTCTCTCAGTTATCCACAAAGGAAAACATCACAAGAAATGCCACGAAGGTAATATCACAAGCATGATCTAAATCATGAAGCATAAATCAAAAAAGAAAACTCACTCAAATAGTATAACTTCAAGGTTACTAAGATAGGGATGACTAGTCATAAGCTAGTTCATCCGATCCATAGTAACTCCATTTTTGACCTGTATAGGTCACTGTATGCAGACCCGTATTGGTCCCTAGATGTTGACCCGTATTGGTCGCTGGTGCTAACCCGTATTGGTCACTCGTGTTGACCCATATTGGTCATTAGTGCTAACCCATATTGGTCACTGGTGTTAACCCATATTGGTCACTGGTATAGAGGTAAGGGTGATTATTTGTACAGCTAGATCATCCCACTCTAGAGTTTTTGATGTTGACCTGTATTGGTCGCTCTTCTTCTTCATGTCACATCCAGCCACTGGATTCCCGCACGAAGCACACATGATCTTCAGAAGACTATTCTCTTAAATCCATTGGTCATATTTCAACTAGTATGAAGTCCTAAAAAAAATACCCAAGGGATATCCCCATCATAGGGGTCCCAATGTGACAAACAACGCATCGATCGGATGCCCGGTCTGTGAGATATGGGCACTTTTGTAAAAAGGTACTGGTTGGATTCAAGTCTAATCCAACCCAGGTCGCATATAAAACTCTGTCAAAACTCACTTAGAGTATCTTTAAAGGACCTCCTTGTCACAAGGGTCCTTATTCCATAGATGGGGCATCGATAGGACGCTCGGTCTGTTAGTTACACCCCTTTCTGTGAAACGGGGGTGATCGCACCTCGATCCTACCCGGCTCGATCGACCTCGTTGAAATATTCCAAAACGGTCTGATTCCCAAAAGGGGTCCCAACACCACTGATGGAGTGTCAAATGGACACCCGGTTCGTCAGTTACGGGTGTTTCTTTATTCAGGGGTCGGTTGGGTATGGGACTAATCTGACTCGGTCAGGCTATCCCGACGCAACGGGTCCTAGAGTCTACATGACCTTGCCCGGGTCTGGCCTATTAAGGGTCGGCCCGGTTCACTGGGTCTGACATGTTGGGGTCAGGCTAGCTAGTTCGTGGGCCCGTTTCGCGATTATCTCGGCCCGCTGGGTGGGGCTCAGCCCACCCGGGCTGGCCCGCTGGGCCGCGAGTCCGGATCGGCTCGCTGGGCCATGGGTTCAGCCCGTCTCGCTGGGCAGGTCTGACCCATTCAGCCAACCCGCGTCTGGCCTGGTCTGCCTGAAGGCGGACCGCATTTCCTTGTTGGCCATGCAGATACGAGGCTGTTTCATTCAGCTGGTGGGGCGCTGCCCCACCGCGTGCAACAATCGGCCAGATGGTTGACTGGTCTTCAGCCGACAAGGTGCAGCGTAGGGCCACACTACCCCCTCTTATCACAGTTGTTTCCACCACCAGAGCCTATGGGGCCACCCCTCTCCCTCATGGTCAGCTTGCGTCGGCCGCCTCTGGCCACCACAGCTCTCCGCCTCCCAACCGCCCGCAGCCAGTTGTCGCGGGCCTCCTCCGGCCACTACCGGCACGGCGCGTCGGCGGTTCTTTCCACAGGCCACCGAACGTGATCTATTGGTCCGTTCTTGGTACCGTCTACACCTAATATCCTCTCGGACTACTACTGTCATAGCATGACCCAATCCATCCCCGAAGAACACCACATGAATGAAGCGGTGGAGGGTCTGGGCCTTGTTCGTTCATCTCGTGCCCTCCACATTAACATGATAACAAGAAAGAGAATATTTATCTAACATTAAAGATTAAATAAACACATTTCAGTCAGAATCCCCACCTATATGAGATTTCTGCTGATTATGGTTGACGGAAACTCCTTCATCATTGTCGTCGGTTCGTGATTCGGTGGCGCTCGTCACCGCTCACTGAATCTGTTATCGTCCTCCAAGTGGATGTCTCTGTAGGACTTCACTAGAGTTTCCTCACTTAAATAAGTCATGCCAAAACCCCACCTTGAGCTCCATTTAAATAGAGGGGAGAAAGGGTGAGTAACGCACCGGGGAATTAATGAGGTCCATTAAATGAATTAATGAACCTCTTTTAATTCACAATGGTGGAGTTACGTAGTTGATGAGTCAAGCTATTAATTGGATTGAAAATTCATTGGTCTCGTCACCACCGCTCATCCATAGAGAAAAAGAAAATAAAATAACAATTAGAAGTTATTTTACTTTTCTTTAAAAAGTACAAAAAACTAACTTTTTATCTCGACCTATTGTGGTCGAAGTGAAGCCTCTCTTAAATGAATCCCGACACTTCGGATTCAACGGTGTCCTTATATTTTTAATCTAAGCACTGGTTCAAAAGATAGAAAATTCCACCCATGTGTTTACTGAACGTAACTTAAAAAAAGTTCAAAAATTCATTCCAAGCACACCGGGCTTCAGAATCACGTGTTGTAAATTTTTGTAGACTTGTAAAAAATCCAAATAATTTAAAAAAAATACATGGAATTTTTGGGTTTTTACATTCTCCCCACCTTGGGGATTTGCATCCCCGAAAGCCAAATAAGGATACACAAACACGGAGGGGTATTGGGCACGCATATGAGCCTCTCTCTCTCATGTTCTCTTCTGGAGATTCTTGTGCTGCCACAGAACGCGCACTAGAGGTATTGATTTCCAATGAAGGATCCACTTTTGTTGATCCTCTATCTCCACCAGATACTCAGCAAAAGTCACTCCATCGTCAATCTCCAGCTCTCCTTGGTCGATGATGTGAGATGGGTCATGCACGTATCTCCTCAGCTGAGATACGTGGAAGACGTCTTGCACTCTCTCCAACTACGATGGTAGTGCCAAGAGGTAAGCCACCTTGTCAACCCTCTGAAGTATCAGTAATGGTCTGATAAACCTTGATGACAGTTTTCTGCCTCGGAAAAATCTTAGTAGTCCACATCAAGGGGAGACTTGAAATAATATGTGGTCCCCCTCCTGGAAATCTAGTGGCCTTCATTGCCTATCATAATAGGACTTCTATCAGCTCCATGCAGTCTTCATCCACTCTCGGATGACCTGTACCTTCTCAGTGGTAGCCTATACCATCTTTTGACCAACGAGTGCCGGCTCTCCTAGATCCGTCCAGCACAAGGGTGATCTTCACAGTCATCTTTACAATGCCTCAAAAGGTCCATACCAATGGTGGAGTGATAGCTGTTGTTGTATGTGAACTCCACCAAGGGTAGGTGTTCCTCCCAATTACAACCAAAATTTAGTACACATGCATGAATCATGTCTCCCAAGGTTTGGATGGTCCGCTCAGTCTGACCATCTATCTGAAAGTGAAAAGATATGCTCAAGAGAAGATGAGTCCAGAAAGCCTCCTGAAATCCTTTCCACAACTGGGATGTGAAGCATACATCATGTTCTGAGACTATCATCAAAGTCACCCCGTGAAGTCGCACAATCTCCTGAATGTAGAGATATCCCAAGCTCTCTACTGAACCCTTCTCTCGAATATAAAGGAAGTGGGCCAACTTGGTTATTCAGACAATTATCATTCAGATGGTATTGTTCCCTCTAAACATACATGGTAACCTCATCACAAAGTCCATTGATATCCCTTCCCACTTCCACTCTGGAATATCGAGGGTTTGGGTTGAGCCTACTGGTACCTGGTGCTCAACCTTCACTTTCTGGAAAGTGAGGCATCTAGAAAAAAACTCCTCCACATCCTTCTTCATCCCTATCCACCAGTACTAACACCGGAGGTCCTGATAGATCTTCATCACACTTGGATTTAATTCCAAGGGGGTTGTATGGAACTCCCTTAGCACCTCTTCTCATAGCGCCACTAGTACAACTATATTTCCTCTGAAAAGGATAGCATTCTCCTCACCTTCAGAATATCTGTCAGGTGCATGGACTGAGGATATCTGAGAATGTGTAGTCTCGCAGATGGTGTATCCAACTTGCGCCTCCCTAACTCATTGAAGTAGTGGAGGGGAAACTACCATCGACTGGAGGTAGACTTTCTCATCTCTATCTATGTTGGATATCTAAAGTAAGACTAACTACTCTGAATCCTCGTTCCAAATTGTGAACTCGATCTCCGACTAAGTGCATCTTCCACTATGTTCCCTTTACCAGGAGTATAGACTATCTCAAATTCATAGTATTGTAGGAACTCTATCTAACATCTTTTTCTCATATTTAGGTCTTTATATGTAAATATATATATAAGACTCTTATGCTCTGAGTAAACAATTAACTTCTCACCCATCAAGTAGTGTCTACACATCTTCAGTGCGAAGACTACTTCTGCCAACTCCAATTCATGAGTCGCATAATTCTGCTCATGAGGCATCAGCTATCATGAGCCATAAGAAATCACTGCATCATCCTACAATAGGATGCCACTGATTCCAATCCCTGATGCATCATAGTAAACCACGCAGTCAGTGCCCTCCTCCAGAAACCTCAGGATGGGATCGCTAGTCAAGATATGTCTCAGCTATTGAAATCTCTGATGGCATGTCTCTGACCATAGGAAGGGCTTTCCCTTCTTCATCTAGACAGTCATAGGTGCGGCTACTCTGGAGAAATCGGGTACGAACCTCTGATAGTAGCCTGAAAATCCAAGGAAGCTCTGCACCTTAGTAACACTCCTAGGTGGATCCCAAGCAAGTACTGCCTCGATCTTCACTAGATCTACTACCACTCCAACCTTGAAGATGTCGTGTCCCAAGAAGTGGACCTTCAGTATCCAGAACTCACACTTCGAGAGATTCTTGTATAACTGGTGATCCTAGAGTGTGTCTAGAACTATTCTCAAGTGTACAGCGTGCTCTTCCTCAGATTATGAGTACACCATGGTGTCATCGATGAAGATCACCATGAAGCGATCGAGGTATGGCTGGAAGATCCTATTCATGAGCCCCATGAACACTATTGGAGTGTTGGTTATGCCGAAAGGCATCACCAAGAACTTTTAATGGCCATACTGATATCTAAAGTCTGTCTTTGGCACATCCTCATCTCATACCCTGATCTAGTGATAGCCTGATCTAAGATCTATCTTGGAAAACCAATGATCTCCCTTCGGCTGGTTGCAGAGATCATCGATCCTCGGTAGAGGATATTTGTTCTTCACAGTCACCTAGTTTAGTCACCGCAAGTCCATGCATAGCCTCAAACTTTTGTCTTATTTCTTGGAAAACAACACTGGGGATGCCCATGGAGAAACACTGGGCCTTATGAATCTCTTCCTCTGTAAGTCCTCCAATTGTACCCTTAGCTCCTGAATCTCCACAGGGGCCATCCGATATGCTGGTGTAGACACTACTACAAAACAAAGCAAGGGTAGCGCTTCCCTTTATCAGTGCTAAACAGAAAGCACTGATAACAAGGTATGCCTTTATTAGTGCTATATAAAAGCGCTGATAAATATTACATTTATCAGCACTGATAAAAGGTAACATTTATCAGTGCGTTTTTTAGTGCAGATAAAGGTATATCTTTATCAGCGATAAAAAAGCACTGATAAATGAATGTTTTATCAGCGCTTTTATTTTAGCGCTAATAAAACATACCTTTATCAGCACTTTTAACGAGCGCTGATAATGGTTCTGTCGGTTTTTATTTTATAACCCTAACAGGCCATCCTCGCTTGCACGTGGTCAAGCTCTCGCGGAAGCTGAACCAGGCCCCTCGCCACGCGACCTCATCCTCCTCGTCCTCCTCCTTCCTCCTCCTTCCTCCTCCTTCCTCCTCCTCGTCCTCCTCGTCCTCCTCCTTCTCTGCCGCAGTCGCCGCCTCCGCCCCCGCTCCCGCTACCACGACCGCCTCTGCCTCTGCCGCCTCCACCCTTGCTGCCGCACGCGATCGCCGCCACCTCTGCCGCTGCCGCCGCCTCTGCCTCATCTGCCGCTGCCACCTCCACCCTCGCTGCCACGACCGCCACTACCTCGTCCTCCTCCTCCTCGTACTCTCAAGGTGGGAGGTGAGTTCCATGGATGGTATTCCCTTGGTATATTATTTATATATTGTGTGTGTGAGGACCAAATAGTGAATATAGATGTGAGATAGGAATAATACCATATCTTGAGCCTAATTCCAGTAAGGATTTCCATAATAGATAGTGTGGTCTTAATGTGATTATGATTATGTCTAGGGATGTGATTCATAATTAGTGATTAGTGTTGAAATAAGAGATGTTATTGATATTTAGCAACACAAGTGGGTTGTTTGTGAATGATGTGGAATTGGATACCCTATAGGTTCTATAGGGATATCTTGACTCTAAGATGAAGTATATGGTAATTGTTTAGTTATGATGGTTCACATGTGTGAGAGGTCTACCAAGGTTATGTGTGATGACTTCTGTGGATAACCAACCCTTGTTTTCATTTTTTTTATTTTGAGTTACCATGGGCAGTAAGTTCTACCCCTTCGAGTTGAATATTTATGTATGAGATACAAAGGAAATAGTTTTTAATATTATGGTTATATAGATTCCCAAAGATTATCCCAATGGAAATGATGATGGATCCATATTAATTTTCATCACATAGCATAATCTCATAGTTATAAGATTAGACAAAGATGAACCCATAATACAAAACATATCACCTAGTCTGCCTGTCACATATATGAATAAATAAATTAGAAAAAAACATGCTACAAATCATAAAGGTACCATTAAATACTTACATTGGTTAACTTGTTTTAGAAATTATTTATCTTCATCCATGCCTTGTACTTGCACCCATGAATTTGAAGGTGAGTATGCGTACACGATAGTTGACCTTCTTAGAGAAGAGTTTCTGGAATAGTATAAGAGACATGATGTAATGAAGATCATTAGAGTGTTGGAGCAAATGTGGTTGCTACAAACAACGTGGCAATCAGCTTGTACAACGCGGCCGAAGTTACAACTTGCAGGTATTATAACTTAGGCCACGTTGTACAAGCTGATTTCCACAATGAATAACAAGATCTTCATTGCTTCATGTCTCTTGTACTCTTCCAGAAACTCTTCTCTAAGAAGGTCAACTATCGTGTATGAATACTCACATTCAAATTCATGGGTGCAAGTACGAGGCACAGATGAAGATAAAAAATTTCTAAAACATGTTGACCTATGTAAGTATTTAATGGTACCTTTATGCTTTGTAGCATGTTTTTTTCTAATTTATTTATTTTTATATGTGACAGACATACTAGGTGATATGTTTTGTATTATGGGTTTATCAGGAGTCTGTATGATTTCATGTTTCCACATTTCATTTTAAATAGCATGTTATAATTATATATTTACTGTACCCTAATGGCTCAAATAGTTAGGCATATTGTAGATGTTGCTATAATGTTGTAGGATTATTTTTCCCAAATGGTAGTACATTTTTAGGATGTTTTCACTGATGAGGTATAAAATTTACTTCTTAATAAAGAGATAAACTTTATAATCTAGTTAGTTTTGGGAGAAAATTCAGTTTCTATCACAATTTCTAAAATAACACCAAAAGACAATCAGTTGTTTGAATTACAATTTGATGATATAGAATATAATGGTTTCATATGGCATAGTACTTTACCATGGGGTTTTATAGTTCTCTAAAATAGATGGTTGATTGGTATTTATTATTTTTTTGGACTATTAGAGATTGAACCTGATGAGAGTCATGAATATGTATCCTCATCCATGCATTGATAGTCACATTGATCATCTATGAGGTTCTATGATCTTCTCCAAGATAGATTTGACATTAGGATACCATTAGATGAGTTGGACATCGATGGACCTACCATGGACTGCTTTTAGGAGTAGTTATGGCCTGTATGATTTTTTAGCGATGATTTTTGGTTTAACTAATGCATTGGTTGTATTAAGGGACTTGATGAATATGATATTTCATCCTTTTCTGGATCATTTTTTAGTAGTTTTTTTCAATTAAATATTAGTGCACTCCCAACCCATAGTTGATCTTGACCAACATCTTATTATCACCTTGAGTACATTGAGATAGAATCATATTTATTACTGTTTTCTCTTGTTACTCATTGGTTTCCTCTTGTTCGCATGTCATGTATTTTCTAAGGCATCATTCAGTCTTTGTAAGACTAACTTGGAATAAATTTGATATATGTCAGATCAAATCAGGTATCTTATACATACACGATGTTCACCCTACTGTACACACCATGTATATGGATTTCACATGTGTTTAAAGGCATTTGTACCATGATTTGTTTTTATAAAACCAAAACAATGATACCTGATTAATTAAAACATAATATTAGGCAAGTTCTCGAGATCGAACCCATAAAGACGATGAATATGAATAAAGAATGGATGAATGCCAATCGGTTGACAAAAGAGTATGAAGATGGCGTGAAAGAGTTTATCAAGTTTGTAGAAGATCATGCATGTGACCCTTCTCAAATCCTTTTTCCGTGTTTACGCTGTTGTTATTCAATACAAATTAGTCCAGAGGAGTTGGAAGAACACTCGATCTGTCATGGAATAGATCTAAGTTATACCTGTTGGAATAAACACGGGGAAAAAACCAATGTAGGTAGTGACTCAGAGAACACGACATTTTATAGATCATCTGATATGATTAGAAGCGTGAACAGTGAAGACGATCGTATGGAGGGTGTGATTACAGATGTGAACGATGATGAAGATCGTATTGAGGAAATGACAAGGATAGTTGAAGATGAACTTCGTGATTGACCAAAATTGTTTGATAAGTTAAAGAGTTGTGCAAAAACGTCATTGTATGCTGGTTGCACTAAATATACAACATTGTCAGTAGTATTGAAGTTGTATAATTTGAAAGTAGGCAACGGGTGGAGTGACGCCAGTTTTACGGAACTACTTGCTCTCCTGAATGACATGCTCCCAGAAGATAATGAACTCCCAAGATGAACATATGATGCCAAACGAATGCTACGATCAATGGGTATGATCTCTGAAAGAATACATGCTTGCCCGAATGACTGTATATTGTTTCTCAAGGACCACAAATCACTTAAAGAATGCCCAAAGTATGGTGCTTCCTGATACAAGAAAGATGATTCTAGTCCTATGAAAGTTGTATGGTACTTTCCAATCATTCCTAGGTTTAGACGCCTATATGGAAGTGAGGAGACTGCAAGAAAATTGAAATGGCATACAGATACAAGAATTAAATATGGGAAACTACGTCACCCTGCAGACTCTCCTCAGTGGAAGAGAATTGATCACGAGTATCCTGAATTTGGTAATGAGCCAAGAAACCTTCGTCTGGCGTTATATACAGATGGGGTGAATCCTTTTGGTTTTCAAAGCAGCAGTCACAGTACATGGACGTTTATGTTGGTAAATTATAATTTACCACCGTGGTTATGCATGAAACGAAAATACATCATGTTATCTATGCTTATATCAGGACCAAAACAACCGGGTAATGATATTGATGTTTATTTATCCCTATTGATCGATGATTTGAAAATATTGTGGGATTCAGGTGTTACGATGTATGATGCTTAAAAAATGAACAATTCACTCTGAAATCCATGTTTTACGGGACGATAAATGACTTTCCTTCTTATGAAAATTTGTCAGGATATAGAATTAAAGGAACTCAAGGGTGTCCCATTTGCGAACAAGGTACACAGTCAATTAGGTTGAAACATTCATTGAAAATCGTGTTTCTAGAACATCGCAGATTTCTACCCCGACGACATAAGTACTGATCTTGGACGACATCATTCGACGGAAGTTCAGAGGAACGTACAACATCATCTCCACTAACAGGTGATCGATTTTTTGAGAAAGTGAAAGATTTGGACACTACTTTTGGTAAACCATTTTTGAAAAACCTTACAAAAACTGGTTGGAAAAAGTGATCAGTTTTTTTTTTGAATTACCATACTGGAATTGTCTATATGTCAGAAATTTTCTTGATGTTATGAATTTTGAAAAAAATATATGTGATAGTGTCATAGGCACATTGTTAAATGCACCCAGCAAAACAAAGGATGGAATTAAAGCTAGATTGGACATGGTTGAGATGGGAATATGAGAAGAGTTGGCACCAGTGAAGGGTGAAAAACGAACATTACTTCCTCATGTTTCTTACACTCTTTCCAGGAAGGATAGATATCAGTTTTGAAACTTCTTGAATGACGTAAAGGTTCCAGAGGGGTATTCATCAAATATCAAGAACATCGTTTCAATGGGAGATTTAAAATTAAAGGGTCTGAAATCACATGACTGCCATGTTTTGATGCAAGATCTAATTCCTATAGCTTTACATTGCATTTTTCCCAAGAATGCCCACCATACATTAACGAAGCTTTGTTTCTTCTTCAAAGCTATATGCAGCAAAGTTATAGACCCGGCGAAATTGCCAATTATGGAAAGAGAAATTGCCATCATATTATGTGAATTGGAAATGTTCTTCCCACCGAATTTTTTTGATATGATGGTTCATTTGATGGTTCATTTGGTGAGAGATATTCTACTATGTGGTCCTGTACATTATAGATGGATGTACTCCATTGAACGGTATATGAATATTTTGAAAGGGTATGTCAAAAACCGAAGTCGGCCAGAGGGTTGTATTGCAGAGCAATATATTGTTGAGGAAGCTGTTGAATTTTGTACCGAATACCTGTCTGGTGTGGAAATTGTTGGCCTACCGAAATCTCGTCACACTGAGTGGCTTGAGGGTGAAGGAATTTCTGGAAGAGAGGTTGTCACAATCAATATTACAGATCGGGAGCAGGCCCACCTTTACGTTTTGCATAACAGTTTCGATGTTGACCCATATGTTCAAACCCACAAAGAAATTCTTAGGCATTTTAATACTTCTAGAGATAAAAATGGATATGAGATACACATAATCGATAGTTTATAGGATGGTTTCGAGACCATATTTTTAAGCAGTTAGATGAAAATCCAGAGTCAATTTCAGAATGACTTCGATGGCTGGCCAGAGGAGCAAGTGTGTACGTATTATCTTACAATGATTTTGCAGTTAACGGTTATACATTCTATACTAATGAACATGATGAAGATAGTACCATGCAGAATAGTGGGGTTACACTTGTGGATGAGGCGATGCATGTTCCCGGTGCTAAGGACAAAAATCCAATTTATGCGAATATGTCATACTTTGGTATCATCAAATGAATATGGGAGTTGGATTATACGAAATTCAAAGTGCCGATTTTTCAATGCAAGTGGGTTGATAATAGGACTGCTGTTAAAATAGATGAATTAGGATTCGTGAAAGTTGATTTTAGTAAGGAAGGGGAGAAAGAAGAACCATTTATAATGGCATCACAGGCAGTACAAGTATTTTATGTTCCAGACCCCACAAACCGAATTTGGTTAATTGTTCTGTTATCGACTAAAACAACTGAAGGGTCATATGAAAGTTCAACAGAGGTTGACCCTTTTATAGGGACTTCACAATCATTTTGAAGTGGTCCAAATGTAGACGGTGTTTTGTATGTCAGAGTAAACCACAATGAAGGAATTTATATAGTCGATAGAGGAGTTAAATAACTTCAGACTTTAAAGAAAAAAAAGAGAGTACAATAATCAGGTTATTTGTTTATTGTAACATACATTGTGTCACGTTATGTTATTATCTGTTCGCTTTCGTTTTTATGTAATCTAAATTAAATATTAAACCACTTCTGCAGATAATAACTTCTGCACCTACTGATGCGCCCAATCCCAAGGCACAAAAGGTCTCTCATCCAGTAGCTGGTGGTCCCACTGCAGAGCAACAACAGGATTCTCAACCAAATGTTGGTGGTCCCAGTGCAGAGCAACAATAGTTTTCTCAACCTTTTGTTGTTGGTCCCAGTGCTGAGGTACAACAGGTTTCTCAACCTGTTGCTGCTGGTCCCATTGCCGATGATAGTGCTCCAGGGGAAGATATTGATGCTACTTCTGAGGAAATGGTAGGAAATGAAACCCTGAAAGCACAAAAAAAACAATAGCATCATAGTTTGATAGTGTTGGCCAAAATCCTTAAGGAAAAAGAAAAAGGCATCAAATTTGAGGTGGGATTGAATAAGAGAGGCCAACATGTTAACCCCAACAAATTCATCTTTAGTAGCAATATTGGAATCGTCACTCAGCAACGCATGCCGATTGATGTACAGTCGTGGCACCATGTTGTCACTGGGCTGAAGACACTAATGTGGGAAGAGATTACGGTAACATTATGATATCATTTTTTTAATTTATTAAAATAAAATAAAATACCAAAACATTGACTTACTCTTCATCATCCATTATAGAGTTCATTTATAGTAGATGTCTCGCACAAGGAATATGTATTAAGAGTTGCAGGAAGGATTCATAGAGGTTTCCGCACAATTTTAACGAAATATCATCTTAAAGATGCAGAAGGGAAAATCAAGCCACACCCACATCCTCTTTACGCACACTTGATATCCCAAGGAGCGTGGGATGCGTTTAGCAACCGTTGTGGGGAGAATACTTTTCAGGTACATTGTGTGGGGTAATAAGTTGTTTGACATTTTCTTGTATTCATCACTCTGATTGACAATTTTTTATTTATGAAATAGCTACTGAGTGCTGAAAATAAAAAACGCGCAACAGAACCAGCGTACCTTTACCGTAAAGCAAGGATGGGGTACACTGAACTTCAGAAAAAATTGGTACGTCTTTTAAATCTACCCTACTACTAGTATGTGACATAAAACAACACCATAACCATGTTTCTATGTTTATATGCAGATTGATGAATTGAAATCGAAATCCATATCCATCCCACGCCATGTGCTATGGAAGGAGGCTCGTGTAATTAATGAGGGGACATTGATAGATGGAAACACACAAAAAGTGTGGGAAACATGTGCAAGTATGACATAATATAAATTTGAGTTGCTTTAAATCACTATTACATTACAATAACTACTTATTTTTCTATATTTTCTATCTGAAATAGTCACAAGAATCAACAAAAATCACACCAGATGTAGACATACTTTCAGAAGCCTTGAAGCAGCCAGAAAAGCATGGCCGCGTCAGAGGTGCGGGTTTTAGGGTGACACCCCGAACATATTTTCAAAAACAAAAACAAGCGGAGGATCAAAATGAAAAAATGGAAAATTTTCAAGAACAATTATCTATTTTTCAAGAATAATTACAATACCAGAGAGAGATGATAGAAAAATTGATGGGGGAGAGGCAAAGAGAAGAAACAACTCAACAACAACCCGTGCGTGAGGATCTCTCCCCACCCCCCACCAGCTTTGAGGCGAGCCATTCCCCTAAAAAACCTGACTTAGATGAGGTAATCAATGTTTTAATAATTGTTTCTATGAAATGTGATTTACATAGACACTGATACCTTTCATGTACTAATATTCCATAGGGTGAAAATGACTGTAATTTATATTTATCAACTCCCACCTATCGCCTTGTAGCGAGGTCTACGGTGTTCAATATGCAAAACGACATGCTACACAACAGACAGCTTCCAAAAGATCATCTTAGAGTGTCAATTAACATAGCTAATGAGACGAGTTTCAAGCTACCTGTTCCAAATGACGATGACGACATTCATACGGTTGAACAAGTTGTTGGAACATTCATTGCATAGCTGACAGTTCTTATAAAAAAACATGTAGACAAAAAGGTATTCATTTCTTATTTATTTTTCAAGCTGGACCTTTAACATTTAATGAAAAAGTTCTGAACCGATGACTGTTATTACAGAATGACAAAGACTGTGGGGTGAAACAAAATATCAGATCAAAACTATCTCAAGGATCAACCAACCGATTGAAACGGTCTACTAAGAGCACCTTCACCCCGCCCGTTCTATATCCACAGTTAATATCATTGCAGGCTCATGTGGATACAAAGTTGAAAGACGAAAGTACTCACATAGTTGCTTTCGAAAAAGATATGTATGGAGAGGAGATATCAGATTTCATTACTGCTAAAAATGTAAATGAACTCCTCAAGTATGAATGGCTAGGCTCCTCAGTTGTAAATGTATACATGAGGTAAGTTTTCATGATTTGATTTTACAAAAGCTGATATACTCTAATAATTTTGACTAAATACATTTTATATTTGTTGCAGGCGTATATATGAAAAAAAATTGAAGGGATTTCCCCATGAACAAAAATTTGGACTCATTAGTCCTCACACCACATCTTCAAAAGACAAAATAGATTCTGTTAAAGAGGCTGCAATAATGTCATCCCTGCTCAAATCGTTTGAAAACAAAATTACGGATGACAGACTCTTTTTAATACCAATGATACAGGGGTAAAACTCTACAATTTAATCATATCAACTATATTTTAATTTCTTTATTTACTTATTCATTTTTGTATTTTTAGGGAGCATTGGATGCTGATTGCAGTCAATTTGGATACTCCAAAGATTTATTTTCTGGATTCAACGTACGGATATCCAACAAACCGACCACGCATGATGGCGTTTGTTAATTTGTAATACACTAGATCCAACATTTTAAAACTAAACATCTAGTTATATAATTTATTTTATCTTTTAAGGAGGATTCTGTTATGATAGGGCGGTGCATCAATATCGTCTAATGCATGGAATGAATCCAGGGCATAAGGATAAGCACGCCTACAAGATCTATAACTGGAAAAGTATCCGGGTATATATAATAACATTTCACTATCCAAACACATATCAAAACAAATTACTTATTGTTTTTGATGTTTCTGCAGTTTCCAAAACAAACAAATGGAAAGGACTGTGGTTATTATGTTTGTAAATTTATGAAAGAGATCATATTTCATCAACAAACTAGCATCCCTGATGAGGTATTTTTGAAAATAATTATGATTTCATTTAAAATATTTATTAATACTTTGTGTATTTATATTTTTTCAGTACTACCATGACTGTCGCAAAAACTCATATTTAGAAGATGATATACATGTGTTTAGAAATGAATGGGCAACATACCTGATGGAAGATTGTACACAAATAGGATGAAGGTGAATTCCTACCACTTATTTTATCTATATATGATCATTGATTATCCTCCAACCTTCTTTGGTGAATTGAGAATGCTCCGATGTATTGAAATCTTAATTTATTACTCAATGTTTTCTATCCCCGGATTCATATTATTGATCTTTGAACAAATCAATATTGAAGTAATGCATGATGGTGTGCAATGCATATGGGGTGAACGACGAAACCACTGAGTATCAACAAAATCCATTTTCTGTATCTGATTTGTTTGAACTTGTATTTGAGCACATGTGTTGTTGTTTGACATGCACAATTATTTCTTGGTAGATGCATGAGATAATCAGTATTGTTGAGGGATTTTTTGGAACCAAAATATGTGTCCCAGGATAATTCAAGTAAGGGAAAGGCTGGTTGAGATAAAATCCAAGCTCAAACGACCAGTACATCATCAAAAGAATCAACCCTGTGATGCACCATCATGTAGAATCTGGTCCTCGTGATGTTTTGAGGTGTTTATGGAAGGTATGGGGAGTCTGATAAGCCACATGGCCACCATAAATAATGTTTACAGACAGATCCACGTGTTTTTTGTGCCTCATTCTTCTTTACAAGGATCACGCCATTCACATGGTCCATCTTAGCACGTATGTCCCATTCATCCCATTGCTACTCTTGGAAGAACCTGAGAATCTGATAATGCATAATCCCCAAAAGAACCATACTCATCCAACCAAGAGTATACCTAGTGTGAAGGGAATCTAACCACGGGTAATACCCACAACATACCTCTTTTAAATATATGGGTTTTGATCCTTGTATTCTAAATAGGGTATGTAGGAAGCCTCCATGAGGTTAAATCCCAACCAATGGTAAACCATGGTGACCCCCTCACTGGGGTACACCTTCGCTTATTTTCCCTATTGTATTTCCATTAGTGGCGTCCGAATAATTCTTCAAAATGAGAAACCTTACCTTTATGGGATGCACCACACTTGGGTCAGACCTCATTGGGCATTCTGATCCATCTATCAGGTAAACATTCTAGGTGCTCCCTCCTAGAGATGTACCTACCTAATCCACCTTTATAAGTGTTTTGATCCACCTAGGTCTTACATCTCTGTAAGACATTAAATCATGACCCTCTATCCTTGTGGGATGTTAAACTCATGGAATACCACAAGTTAAACATGGGTTTCCATCAATATATTCAATATTAATGTTTAATCAGTCCTTGTTAAGGTATTGTGGAGGTGTGGTTT
Organism: Viscum album; assembly: GCA_963277665.1. NCBI lineage: Eukaryota > Viridiplantae > Streptophyta > Magnoliopsida > Santalales > Viscaceae > Viscum > Viscum album. The sequence continues at coordinate 592,554,228 of OY728134.1, read as the reverse complement.
TATGTTTTCCAGCAAATTTCGGAAGATTACACGCTTTATGTAGGTGATTCCATGATTTTACATTATATGATGATTTTATTATCCAGTATTTTCTTACTAAGTGTACTACATGAAATGTTTGTATGGTTAAATATGTGTTATCAAAGGAATTTGGGGTGTGTATAGACTTGAAAGTTATTTTTAAAATGAATGCATTTTTATTTCTTGTGTATTTTCATGCTTAAGTCCTTTAAATGTGTTTGGAGAAATGATAAAGTTGTGTGATGGGTGTTTTCAAATGGATTTAATGTGTTTGTGAATTTTAAAGAGGGTTTTCTTATGAGATGTAGAGATTCTATATATGTGTATTTACATTGAATGAAAGTACATGAGAATGTGTTGATATATATGATGTGTATAATGTAAATTGAGCAAAATTTCCGTACAAGGTATTTTCTTTATGATGTGCAGGGGACAGGGTGAGAGGGCAGGGGTGGTTTTCTGGGGGAGGGGGAAGGGGGCAAAGTGGTAGGGGGAAGGGGTAGGGGGTATGCTGGGTTCTTTTGAAATATATAGGGGGTGGGCAGGGGGTGTGCAATGGGCAAGGGGAAGTGCAGTGGGAAGGGGTGTGCTGGGGAAGGGAGCATGGGGTGTTCAAGGGGCAGGGAGTGTGCAGGGGTAGGGGGTGTGCTCGGGGGTGGGCAGTGTGTAGGGGGTGTGCTGGGGAAGGGGGCAGGGGTGCTTCTTTTTTATGGAATGGGGGAACATAATATTTGTTTTATGTTTTGTGCCTCACTAGTATAATTGGTTATTTTATGTTTTGTGCCTCACTAGTATAATTCCATTTAGCAACCCCATTCTTTATTTCATTATTGTATTACTAACATAATATTTGTTTTATTATGTAGGTGAAATCTTTTTCCTCAGTTCGAATGCTTTGTTCGGAAACTGCCGCCATGGACGACAATTGTTTAGAGTGGATGGATGCAAAAAAGGATAGAACATCATTGTTTTTTAAATATTTGTTGGATAAATGTAATTGTAACCAAATTAAACATTGTTTGAAATATATATAGAAGTGTATTGTTTTGTATTCATGATTTCAAGTAAATGTATGTATAATTTTTTGTTCTTCTGTGCTTTGTGTGTGGGTGTTGTGTGTGATGTGTGCAGGTTTTGTTTGGACTGTACAGGTGTTGTAATGTGTGCAGGTGTTGGGCATGTTCTGTGCAGGTTCTGGATTTGGATAGGATCTTTGGCCTTTATCAGCGCTAGTTAAGTGCTGATAAATGGATAATTTATCAGTGCTATTTTGAGCACTGATAAAGGTAGTTTTTATCAGTGCTCAAAATAGCGTTGATATATTATATATTTATTAGTGCTGAAAATAGCATTGATAAATACTACCTTTATCAGCACTCACTTAGCGCTGATAAATGGGACCCCCTTTATCTTCGTCGAGATTAAAAGCACTTTTTTAGCGCTGTTAAAAGCCATTTTTAGCCCTATTATAAACCATATTTTTAGTAGTGAGATATCATTGTTGTTCTTGGGTACAAGTAAATGCAGAAGTCTACCTCTCTAAGAGAAGGTAGTCCTGGGAAATCTTCTGGAATGATTTCCTCATAATCATCCACCACTACTGGGAACTGTGGACTCACCTCATCCACCATGTCGAAGGTCATGCAAACTAGCTGATATGTAATCAGCTCCACCCTCCTGAGTGAAATTCCATCTCATGCTACAATGTTTTCCTTCTCACCAACAAAGGAAAACTGGCCTCCATCTCTACATGTACATCACACTATACGTCTCAAACAGTCAATTTGTGCGTGAACTGCTGAAATTCATTCCATGCCTAGAATGACATCATAGGGCTTCAATGCTGCAACTAAAAGATCCCATCTAAAATTATATCCTTCGATATTAAGATCACACTGTCGAAACTAGTGTGTGACCACTGAATCTACTCCTATAGGAGTATCCAAACACAAATATCGAGCTAAAAGCTCAGTCAGAATCTCAGAGTCCCAAAATAAATTGGTGGCAAGGAAAGAATGGCTAGAAACTGTGTCGATAAGCACTGTTGCTAACGTAGAGAAGATACAGATCATACCTCGTATCATCTTAGGGACATCAGGTTCATGAGCCTCTACTATCTGTAGATGGGTATGTCCCTATCCACCTGCTTTCTGAGCTCATGGTGGACCACCTGGGGGTGGTGGTGGTAGTGCCTAGTGACCTCGACCACCTCCCACTACACGTTCTGATCCCCAGCCTCAGGCACCGCCTGGTTGATGCTCATCCTCCTACCGCTTCCGCTACCTCGGTGGACCCTCCACTATCTGTCGATCATCCGCATGGGGAGTCATACAGTCACGAGCTTTGTGACTATGTCCCCCATAAGAAAAACAGATCATGCCTTGGTCATGGCTCCCCCAGCCTTTCGATCCTCGCACCTATGACCCTGCATCCCGAGGTTTCCCTCTAGAAGGTCTATCCTACTTGGGATTCTACATTGTCTATCTACTACCAACTGTAGATGACGCTGCTACCTGTTGTCTAGTATGGGATCTCTCTATCGGTGCCTGCTTGGAAACGAAGCTCTCCATCATCAATGCTCACTCTAGCACCCCAACCTGCGTCAGGATACTGATAGAAACTGTCACAGCTCTGATCTCTCATTGGATCCCCTTCTCAAAGGTTCGGTCCCTGAATTAAAGGTCTCATACCATGTCAGTGGAGTATTATGAGAGGTAAGTAAATCTCACTGAGTACTAAGCCACAGTTTGGCTGCCTTGATGCAGATGTAACAGATCCTGTCTATATACAAAGCGTAGTGTCATTTGCACTAACTCCGCCCTGAAAAGGCTCTCAAAGTTCAGCCAGGTGAGGTTCATCTCCTCATTCACCTAGAGCATTGATCTCCACCATCGTCCTGACCTGCCCTGGAAAAGGCTAGCGGCCAATATCTTCATTTGTTCGGTGGGTGTCTCTACTAAGAGAAAGACCCGTGAAACCACCTCAATTCAATCCTCTGCTTCCTGGGGGTCCGTATCACCACGAAACCTTATAGGCATCTATCTTTGGAACTCATGAAACACACTCAGTCAGCATGCATTATCAACTGGTAGCATCTGCTGCTCAACGGGTGGTGGTGCTACTGGTACACCACATGAAAATTCCTTCACTGTGAGTGGTCCCTATACCAATGCCTCGTCGCTCGGTGGGCCACTGTCACGATCTCTAATTGGAATCATAGTTTTCTATCTTTATGGAGGAATCCTATAATAAACAGATTTTCCACGGTCAATAAGTTATACTTGGTGAGCTGACTCAAGAAATATCAAGAAAACTTTCAAAATACTAGCAACCAGTGTTTTCATGTACTGAATCGGAAAACAGAATTCAGGATCCTGGTGTATGGATACGTCAGCTACTGAACCAACACTAGACTACTTATACAGAAAACCAAACTCAAGATCTTTACACCATTTTCTCATTAATAGTATACTCTTAGTTATTCTGGTAGAACTGACCTCCCTCTGATGCCACTTTGTCACAACCCATCCCATGGGGCCTAGACATGACTACCCCAAGCCCACCTTCCATAGGCCAGGGGTTGGTGACTAGAACCTAAAGAATTTTATCGAATAGGGAAGGCATTTCCTTAGAGATATGTACACACTCAAAAAGGTAAACTAAAGAAAACAACCAAAAAAGTAAGGTATAACCACAAGAGTAAAGTACAACCACATGTACAACTGTAAACTGAAAATAGTGGGCCGGAATACAAGCCCAAGAAACTGAAACGAATGTAAATAGCTATCACATCTTCCTTGGAGCACTAACTGGAGGGTAGTATCTGTAAGCCTGAATTCGAAGAAGAGGATATTGATTGATCCCATCTCACAAAGCTCCACCAAGCTCCACCAAGTCCCGAACCTCCAAAGTCTTCCTTAGAGCATTAGTAGTCTGCACCAGATACACATGTACGGGTGGAGCCTGTGCAGGGGTGAGTATAACAACTTAGTAGGGGACCCCGAGACCCCCAAAGGTCTCTCAATAATCCACAAAGGAAAATATCACAAGAAATACCACGAAGATAATATCACAAGAATGATCTAAATCATGAAGTACAAAGAAAAAGAGACATCAAACTCTAATGGTATAACTTCAAGGTTATTAGGATAGGGATGACTAGAATTAAGACAGTTCATCCTATCCATAGTAACTCCACTCCTAATATGTATAGGTCATTGTATGTTGAACCGTATTGGTCACTAGATTTTGACCCGTATTGGTCGCTCGGGTTGAATTGTATTGGTCGCTAGTGCTGAACCATATTGGTCATTGGTGCTTACCCATATTGGTCGCTACTAATGACCCGTATTGGTTGCTGGTACAGATGTAGGGATGATTAGTCGTATATCTAGTTCATCCCACTATGGAGTTTCTGATGTTGACCTGTATTGGTCGCCTTCTTCTTCATGTCACAATCAGCCACTGGATTCCCACACGAAGCACGCCTAATCTCTGGATAACTCTACTCCTCAAGCCATTGGTAATATTTCAACTAGTATAAAGTCCCTAAAAATCATACCCAAGGTACCTCCCTGTCATAGGGGTCCTAACGTGATAGACGGCGCGTCGATCGGACGTCCGGTCTGTGAGATATGAACACTTTTGTAAAAAGGTCCCAGTTAGATTCAAGTCTGATCCAACCTAGGTCGCACATCAAACTCCGTAAAAACTCATTTATAGTATCCCTAAAGGACCAACTTGTTATAAGGCTCCTTATTCCACAAACGGCGCGTCTATCAGATGATTGGTCTGTTAGTTACTCCCCTTTTCGTGAAACGGGGGTGATTCCACCTCAGTCTGGCCCGGCTCGGTCGGGCCCATCAGAATATGCCAAAGAGACTACTTCCCAAAAGGGGTCCCAACACCACTGATGGTATGTCAATAAGAAACCAAGTTTGTCTATTATTGGTGTTTCTTTATTCGAGGGTTGGTTAGGTCTGGGCCCGGTCTGACTCGGTCAGGCCGGCCCAACCCAACGGGTCCCGGAGTTTACCTGACCCCACCCAGGTCTAGCTCGTCGGTGTCATCCTGACTAGTTTGTGGGCACAGGGCATGGTTGGCCCAGCCCATCAGGTGGGGCTTGGCCCACCCAGGATGGCCCTCTGGGCTGTGGATCCGACCCGGCCAACTGGGCAGCCTGGTCTGCCTGAAGGCAGACCATGTTTCCCAGCTGGCCTCGTAGATGTGGGGAAGTTTCATCCAGCCGGTGGGGTGCTGCCCCACCGCATGCAACGGTTGTCTAGATGGTCGACCGGTCTTCAAGCGACACGGAGAGGCATGGCGCCGTGCCGTCCCCTCCTGTCGCGGCTACTGTCACCGACATCACCTGCGGGCACCGCCCTTCTCCCGCATGGCCGGCTTGTGTTGGACACCTCTTTCCACCAAGGCACGCAATAGTGTGCCACCTCCCGTGACTGGTTTCTGTGGGCCTCCTCCGGCCACGGCCAGCTTCCACCTGCATGGCGCACCGACGGTTATTTCCATAGGCCACCAGACATGCTCCGGTGGTTTGTTCTTTGTACCTTCTACGCCTGCGAGCCTCCCAGACTACTGTTGTCACAGCGTGAACCTCTTCCTTGCATTGCCGTCAAAATTGAGGAAAGCCATCCCCGAAGAACACAACATGAACGAAGAGGCGTAGGGTCCAGGCCTTGTTCGTTTCGCCCGCACCCTCTGTGTTAACATGATGACAAGCATAATAATATTTATCTAACATTAAAGATTAAATAAACTCATTTGAAACAAAACCCCTACCTGGATGAGAAGTCTAATGATGACGGTCGATGGAACCTCCTTCGTCATTGTCATCATTTTGTGATTCGGTGTCGCTCGTCACCGCTCACTGAATTTGGTCTTGTCCTCCAGGTGTATGTCACTGTAGGACTCTGCCAGAGTTTCCTCACTTGGAGAAGCTATGCCAAAACTCCACCCCGAGATCCATTTAAATAGAGGGGAGAAAGGGTGAGTAACGCATCGAGGAATTAATGAGGTTCATTAAATGAATTAATGAACCTCTTTTAATTCACAATGGTGGAGTTACACTTTTGATGAGTCAATCCATTAATTGGCTTAAAAAGTCACCAGTCCTGCCACCACCACTCATCCATTGAAGAAAAATAAAATAAAATAACAATTATATGTTATTTAACTTTTCTTTCAAAAGTAAAAAAATCTAACTTTTTCTCCCGATCTACTACGGTCGAAGTGAATCCTCCCTTAAGCGAATCTTGGCACTTTAGATTCAATGGTGTCCTTGGATTTTTAATTCGAGAACCAATTCAAAAGATAGAAAAATTTGTCCCTGTGTTTACTGAACATACCTTAAAAAAAGTTCAAAAATTCATTCTTGGCACACCGGGCCTCGGAATCATGTGCCGTAAATTTTTGTAGACTCGTAAAAATCCCAAATAATTTTAAAAAAAATTACATGGAATTTTCATGTCCTTACAGGACATCCATGGAAAACCATAACTTAAATGACATGTTGGAATTTTCTACATTTCAAAAATAATTCTAGGGTTTTTTGTGTAATTTAAAAGCAATATGATGTCATTTTATTAGTTTTGACCCCCTAACACATGTTTTTAAAGGCTTTAGTTCCTTTAAAAAGTGTTTAATGTGTCAAAACCGAGCAAACAAGATCAAATTATTTTCAAACATAAGGATAATGATCTATAATTCATTTTTGATGTGCAGGAATCAATTACACATTAATCAGGAACAAGATGTGGTTGGTATAACTCAAAGTTCATGTTTTCTATATAAAAGTTTCATTTTAGTTTTTTTTATGGAATTTGTATGTGTTCATTGAAAATGTATGAATGATCTATGGAATTTAGAATTTACCTTGTATGGATGAGCTATAAGGCTGAAGATTTCCTCAGGGATTGTTTCGGTCAATAGCTATAATATATAAACTCAAGAATTTTTCATTGTCAGCCACCACTGATCTTGTGTTTTCCTATAAGATTCTTGTTCTTGCACTTTTTCTTTCAATCTTAAAATTTCTACTTGTGATTCCTGATCAACAGCACTACTTGAACCCCCATAGAGTTTAGAAGTAATGAATGATGACACCCTAAAAAATATAGATGATATAGTGGGCCAAGAACCCATCCCCTATACACGTACATAATACCCATCCCCTAAAACAATTGTAATTTCATCATTTTGGGGAACTGATGATGATTGGGAAGGGTTCTCATCCCATAATTCTTGAATTGTAACTTGTTATTAAAAAAATATTAACAATGGTTTTTTAAAGCATCTAAACTTCATAATATTATCGAATTAAAAAAAATTCATTTCTATTTATTGTTATTTCATTACTATAAAATCATAATATTAAAAAATAAATTATAAAAACAAATGAGACTTAAACATAATTAATTGGGGCTGACTAGATTTATCAAATGATGCCAAATTGGCATTATTTGATCCATGTATCCATCCCCATTTAATTTGGTTTAAGGCTTCTTTGTTGTTATAATATCTTTTTCATTATTATGTTTTTATAATAATTAAATAACATGAAATGGAAATTAAAAGTACTTACTCCAACATCTTTGGTAGGTTCATTTACAAAAATGTCATAGGGTTTCCTATGCACTTTAAAACACATCTATGTTTGGTCAACAGAGTGACCTAATTAATTATCCTTTATAAAAAAATATAATCAATTTATAAAAAACCTTGACTTATAATAAAATGATATAAATCATAATGAATAAAATACAAACCCAAATTTTTCTTTTGCTCAAAAAACTTTGAGACCTAGAAATGTGAGGAATGACTTATTTCCCATGATGTATAGTATTTGTTTAGATAATTCCTACAAAAAATATTAATATTAATTATAATTATAATTTTATTGTGTATTATTAAGATATTGTAAAATATGCAATTACCTCACGAGATGCATCACTGTTAATATCGACAAACAACTTCTATTGCTCATGAGAAATGTCTTCGGGAACTTTCTTATACATCTGTCATGACCTTATAGATTTGTCATTAAACTCATGACATAATCTTCATTTAAAATATCTATATTTCTTACAAAAAATTTTCAAATTCCATCAGTGTTAAATGAAGTCAGGTACATCAAAATGTAAAATAATCTACAAATAAAAAATGTAACAGTTTATAAGTATAGTAAAAAAATTACTCATATCTTTTAAATTAGTTATAAAGTAATATTAAATTAATATTAACTTTACTTGTGTATCAAATACCTCATTATTTAAAGTTATAGTAATATGCCTCCAATCTTTATAATTAATGGAAAATCTTATCATCTCACAAGCAAGCTGCCAAAGAAACTTTAAATAGATTCTGATAGTGTTATCGATAGGCCCCCCAAACTCATCAAATGGAATGATAATATTTAAGTACTTTAGGTCCCATACATCTGTCATTTTTATATTTGTATCTCTTGTATGGTTTTCTTTATCTGTTTGAAAATTTCATTAAAATTTTAATAAAATATACAATTTTTCTTATACAATGACAAACATACTAGTAATGGTAACTCACCAATATCCTCTAGATGGAGGGGAGAAAAACTTCTCCATCATTGAATATGAATTAGATGATGGGACACTAACATCGTCTATGGAAATGGATGGCTCATTAGTAGTCTCTTGTATGATGGAATCACTTGGATCCACTAAAGGCAACACTAGTGGTGGCGTTCTTCGAGATGTTGATCGACTAGGATCATTAATGTTTTTCTTGGAATTATTGTAATTCAAATAGTTTAGATATATTAAATGTATAAAAAATGAAAAACTAAAAAAATTACAAAAACAAACTAGAACAATGTATATATGTAGGAAACACTTATCAATGAGAAATTGTAATATATTTTCATTACCAATTTATACATAAAATTATCTTCATCTTCATTGTCTTCATTTTTATCGACTTCCATTGCGATGAGTGCTTCATGTTCACCCTCTCTTTCAATTTCTAATTGTTTTTATATTTTCAAGAAAAAAATTATTCAATTTGTTTATGGTTGAAGAGGTTCAATGTCACAAAGTACCAATTGATCTTCATTACTCATATCTTATAAGTCCTAATTGAAGTGTACAACAACACTCAAACATTCATGTATTTAATCATCCATATAACAAACAATCTTCTCTTTTGCATCCATGATAAATGGATCATGTTTTACATTCTCATTAGTATGTATCAAGCGAGAGAATTTTACATTAGTAAAATGTAACAAATCTTTCATTATACCCCTATCAATGTTGACCCACTTTCTTTTGAATAAGACAAGTGAAAACTAACTATGATAGTTTAATTCAATTATAACATTCATATTTCCATAGTATCCCATCTCTGAAAGTTTAAATACACCACTCTTTTTGAGTTTTCAAGTCTTCTTCATGATAAATTGTACAAAATCAAAAGCCATGAATATTGTAGGCATTTAATCTCTTAGCCTTCCTTAGAGTACCTCGAGCCAAAAACTTCAAATGATTTGATATTTCATCTTGATTTTTAAAATTCATTATCTATATAAAAAGATATAAGGTTTTAATTTTATATTTAAAAAATAACTACACTTCAACAATATAAATATGAGTATATACTTTCATGATGGGCGAACCATTCAAAAATCTCTGTATTAATAGCTTTTGTTAATTACATCTCATTTTGAGCTAGAACCCTTAGTCTCTAATTTTTTTACAATTGAAATTATTCAATACATGGATCTATAATAATACTATTGAGTAGCACATATCTATGTTCTTATAGAAACTCCAATTCAGTCAGTGTAAAATTTGACCCTTTTCCAATAGGTCATCCAATAGTTTGAAATACTGATGACTAGTTTTCAATACTAGAATTAGTGAATATGTCATCAATAAATACATATTGATTGAATCTAGTCTCAATATCATCTAAATACCTATAACATAAGGTTAAGAACTCTTCATCTATGTAAACTTTAGCAATAGAGCCTTCTGGTTGAGCTTTATTCCTTACATATGATTTCAAAGTACCCAAGTACCTGATGAAAAAAATAAGAAACATATTAAAGAAATTATGAAATGATTTGATAAAATTGAATCCACCAATTAAAATAAAAATAATATCAATGTACCTCTCAATTAGATACATCCATCGATAGTGTAACGTTCTACTAAGTTTAGATTATTTAACTAAATGAATAGTCAAATGAATCATAACTATGAAGAATGAAGGGGGAAATAACATCTCCAAATGATAAAGTGTCAAAATAATTATTTCTTGAAGTTTATCAATCTTCTTTGGATTTATAGTTTTTTCAAAAATCACTCTAATAAAGGTACAACAATCAACAAGAACCACAGTTACTTTTTTTGATAATGTATTACACAATGCTAATAGAAAGCACTACTTCATCAGAATATATGATTCATGACTTTTCAATCCATGTAACTTTTGATGTTTTAATTAAAAATATCTTGATATGTTAATTAAACATCCATATGAAAAATTTTCATTCTTTAATTTTCAAAGGAATAAATATTTCTCATGATTTTTCATTATAAAAATAGTTGAAGGATACTTTCTATTCTCATTTTCCCACAAACCATGTTTTATATTCATTGAATCCGAATCCTTATGAGCATTAAGAAGATCCTTCAATTTACCCTTCTCATTAATAAATGTAAAAATTACATTTTCATATATGTTATTCTTAATATTCATTATGTAAAGATTATTACATATCAAATTTGAAGTTATAAAGGATCGAAATACAACTGAGATGGGGGGTTGAATCAGTTGTTCACGTTTTATGAGTTTCAAAACTTATATAAAATCAACCCTTGAAACCTGTTAAGATTCATTTCCTTATAATATTTTAGTAAATACTCAATCATGGAAAATTATGAAATAAAGTAAAGCACACAATATTTAAAAGGTTAGATCTCAGTGTGAGAACCTACATCCTTTCCATATCCACTCCCATGGGTCTTTGGAAATTCACTATTAAGAAGAAGTGGATACAACTTATTCCAACACCTGTTAGACACCTTATATCACTATATATGAATGATTGTAGTGAATCTCATTATTTTATAATGTTTCTTACAAAAAACAATTGATCCAAAGAAAAATAATAAATAATTTGTTTGATTTTCTCCACAAAAATTCCTAGATTTGATGACCCTAAGTCTGATGGCCTTTAGTCTGATGAACTTAGTCCAATTGACTAAGTACGATTGACTTAATATGATCTTCCCTTTATTAATCTAATCTTATCAAACTCTGAACCAAAACTCAGTCTGATCTTCCCTAGTATGATCAATACAATATGATCTTCTTAATATAATGATTCTCAATCCGATTAACAAAACAAAAGATGTTTGATATTCTAATGAGATCTTTGTCTGGAAGGAAATATTTCTCAAAGTCCTCAGCACTCCGCCTTTTCTGCTCTCATGAAAAATTTACAAAATGAGAATGAATTGTGCTTCTATTTATTAGCGACTCAGACAAAAATAAGAAACTAAAAAACTTTTCCCACTTACCCAAATTTTAAAACTACAAAAATAACTCACATTTAAACTTCAACTTTGACTTATTCAAACCTTCTTTATATTTCTCTAAGATAAATATTATCGAAAAATATTTCTATATTCATCTCATGATGATGAACTTCATTAGCTTCAACAACCTATGGTCATTACGGTCTTCCTTTCTTTCTCAGGTCATTACAATCTAACTATCTTCATCTCATTATGATCTTTCAATATTGAATTTATCATTATGATATGATTTTATTACTCATCTCATTATGATGAAATTTGTCAATAGATGACTTATTAGTGTCACAATCTTATTCGATTACAAACTTTAACTCTACCTTTGTTTCTTCTCAAGTAAACACAACTCTTTTAGAATCTAAACTTATTTTCATAACTGATATCCCTTTGATAGATTGGAATCAGAAAATCTGATCACTTGGGTGTTCTTTATCTGATGTGTTATCAGTTTGAGGAATTCATTTGATGAATCAGTGCATGTTCTTAATCTTATTGATCTTTCTCTTTAGAGTTAGTTTGATTAAAAACCTCATAATGATGGAATTCTCATTACGATGAAGTTTTCATTATGATTTTCTACATCTGACGATGAAATCCACTTACCAATATTGAAAAAGTTCAATCTTCATTATCTTTACACACTCGACTTTATGATAACTACAGATTCTAGTACTTTTACATATGATCTTCTATTTTTGGATTTCTGGGACCAATAAAATCATCACAATTCCAATATTTCTTCAAAATATTTTATCATGAGAATGTTTCGTGATTTATAGGAACTCCATGACTAGAAAATCATCGTCTGATTTGAGGTTAGAAAGTTTAAGAAATTTCTAACTCTGAACATAACTTTCTTCATTCAACCTGTTCAGAAAAATTCTGAATTTTATTCTTGGGAACTTATTTCTTTCTCTGATTATGTAAAAAAACTTACAAACTTTCTAAACAAAGTTGATTCAAGTGAATCTTGAACTTCATAATGATGGATCTGAGTCTCATGGTGCGTTTGATAAAAAAAATTATAGAACTTCAAGCTTCCATCTTCCTTACACCTTCTATGTCCAATGTTACTCATTCCAAAAACCTATTCCTAGAAACCTATGACTAGAAAAAAAATAAAGGTAAAAACTTCTCTCTCTCTATTTATGTTTGGATTCTATAGCATTCAATAACTTTCAAATTTCTCATGAAAACTCATTATGATGGACTGGGTTCAATCCTAAATAAAAAAAAACATTATTTTAAAAAAAAATTAGTTGTAAAAAAATATATTTTTTTCTAAAAAACAAAAATATCACAAAGGTTCTTCAATATCACCCTTTGGATTTGTTAACAACATTTGTTAAAAACTTTTTCAACTCTTGTAAAAATTCAAAAACTCAACTTCTGTAAACAACTCAATTTTTTTAAATTTTATCAAAACATAGCCTTTCTCTAAATATAGTTTCCAAATGCCACACTACTGGATAAAGTAATGTTCTTGAAGGAATTACATCCCTCGATGGAAAGAAATTTTTATGGAAATGTAAAGATAAACTTCACCTCAATTTTATCTTTTCCACTCACTTTTCTTTTTATCTCCTCCATTTTATGATAACCACAACTTCAGATTCATTAAATAAAGATTAAGTAAAAACTTATTACAAAGTAAAAATTTGTTACTTTCTCTCCCCCTTTGTTAACAAAATCTAAAGAAAGGTGGGGGACTTAATTATGAGATTTTGGAAGTCATTGTAGGAGGTTGAACATGAAGTTTCAGCCTCAATCTAACAAACCTTTCTTTTAGAATTTCCTTTTTGAAGATATCATCAATTTGATACATCATTAAGATATATTCCAGCAAAAAATATTCAATAGAAACTTTATCTTTTATAAAGTTAACCTTCATCTTTTATAAGTTGAAAATTTATATCAATGTGTTTTGAACTTGAATGTTGGATAGGATTTTTAGAAATATTAGTTTCAATCTGATTATCAAAAAGTATCTTTAATGGTTTAGAAATTTTTACATTCAAATATTCTAGAAACACTTTCATCCAAAACACCTTAGTACAAACTTGAATATCTGCAACATATTCTAATTCTACTATGCTCAAAGCTACTGAACTTTTTTTCTTACTTTGAAAACTCACAAAAAATTCACCCAAAAAATGTTCCTCTTGAGGTTGATTTTTTATCATTACAATCTCCATCCCAATTGGAATTAGTATAACCATGAAATTTCATCTCATAATTTCTTTTGTATAACAACCCATGTGAAGTTGTTCCTTTGAGATATCTCAGAATTCTATTTGATGACAATATATGTGATTCTTTATAATTACTTTGATACTTATCACACAAAGTCATAACCTAAACAACATCAGACCTTGAGGTTGTAAGGTAAAATAGACTTCCTATCAGCTTCTAAAAGTATTTCTGATTCACACTTTTTACGAACTCATCTTTATTCATTTTTTGTAATCATAGGTATCGGAGTAGAAACTTATTTATATTATATCATCCTAAACTTCTTCCAAAATTCCCTAGAATACTTTTATTTAGATAATAAAATGTACATTTATTTTTGTTGAACTCATATACCAAGGAAGAAAGTTAATTCTCCCAATATTGACATTTCAAAATTATTCTTCATTTCCTTAGAAAATTCATGACAAACTTTTTCTTCCTCACCCCAAAAAAAATTATATCTTCCAAATAAACAATTAAAAATAGAGTTAAAGAGTCAACATCTTTCATATATAAGTTTCTATCAACTTTTTCTTGATAAAAATTCAACATTCTCAAAAAAAATATTTTTTTGAATATGATGCACGTGGGGCCTATTTAAATAAATAAAAGGATTTATTCAATATAAAAACTTTGTTTTCATCCTCATTAAGTTGAAAACCACAAGTTTTTTCAATGTAAACTTCTTCCTTAATCTCACCATTTAAGAAATATGAATTTACATCCATCTGATAAACATTTTAATTTTAATGTGTGGCCACTGATAGAAACATTATAATTGTTTCTAATCTTGAAACTAAGGGAAAAAATTATTCTAAATCCAAACATTCCACTTGTACATAGCCTCTATAAACATGTCTATTTATTTCTAGAAACTCTTCCATTCTCATTCAATTCGGTTCTCTAAAACTACTTCATTTCGATAACATTTTTATTTTCATGCCACAGAACAACTTCCCATGTTTCATTTTTCTCATTCTCATCCAACTCTTCATATGTAACATCCATGAATTCTTTATATTGAATATATTATTAAACTTATTCTTGTTTAACTTTTAAAATAAGTGTATTATTATTTTATAATCTCAACATTCTTCTAGTCTAAAATGGAGCCTTCTGATTTCCAATAATGTTTTAGGACTCAAAATCTTTTTTAAGGTAGGAAATTTAAAATTTTCTCTTCCATATGAACTATCCTCATCGCACAATTCTCCTGAATATTAGTAAGGATGTTTTGGATTACTTTCACTATTGTTGGAAATCTCCAGTTTATCCTCCCCATCATTATCAACAACTTTTTCTAATGAATTTTTATTTCCAATTACTTTCACATCATACGAGTTCACCAAATATTTTAAATATTTATTCCAACATTTTCAACCTCTTTCATTGGGTGAATAACCTATAAAATTTCCTTCCTCATCTTTCTCATCAAAATTTACCAAATTAGGATTTTTGATTTTAACAAAACATGGACCTCCAAAAACTTTTAAGTACTTAACTGAGGATTTTTTGTTATACCATATTTCATAAAAAGTATTCTCAATTTTTAGTATCAATAAGAATCTATTTTGAACATGACCAATAGTACTAATATCTTCTCTCCAATATAACTTTGAAATTTTATATTCTGCTAACATACTTCTTCCTATTTCCACAAAACTTCTATTATTTATTTCTACTACTCCATTTTGTTGTGGAGTATAGGGATTACTATACTAATTTTTGATACCATGGTTTCTTAGATAAGTTTTAAAAGTATTTCTTTTGAATTTGGTACCATTATCTATTCCCAAAATCTTTATATAAACCCCCATTTATTTCTCAACTTATTTTTTGAAAAACCTAAACATTTCCACAACCTCTGACTTATGTTTCATAAACATTATGTTTGTCATCCAAGTGAAATCATTAATAAAAGTGATAAAGTATAAATATCATTTTTATTGGTGTTTAATCATCCCACATTAATCATAATGAATAAGTTTGAGAGGTCTGGTAAACTGAATCTCAACTCTCTTATGACTTTTTTTAGTCATCTTTACTTTCTGACAAGTAACACAAACAAATTCATCTTTTCTTTCTAATTCTAGAAAATAATGGGTAGCATCAACTTTAGAAAGTTTGTTTATTTTTTTCTTCCAAGGTGGAAAAGTCACTAGTTCCACAACTTATTCTCATCTTCATCACTTAGATAACATTAATTATTAAACTCTCCAATTTGGAAAATATTACCCCTAGTTTTTCTCCTTTTGTGATAACTTTTTGATATTTTAAAATTATGATGATTTAATAATATTTTCCAAAAATCACTTCTTTTCTATCATCAAAAAGTTTAATTACACTAAGTAAGTTATGTTTTACCCCATAAATAAATAAATATTTCTTAGATTTCAACTTTTTTGCTTCAATCTTAACTACTCTGATTCCTTTGATTTTTAAGGAACTCTCATTACCAAAGGTAACTTATACTCCATCATGATTTTCAATATGTTTCAATATTTTTATATCACCTGACATATTTGAAGGAAAACCACTATCAATTATCCATTGTTTTTTCCTTTTACTTGGTTTCAAAGTAGTCTCAACAACAAAATCTCTTTCCTCAACTTTCTTCTTTCCAGATTCCCTTTATTTTCTTCCATAAGAAACTTATTATAGAAGGAGTGTCATGTATATTTCGACATGACAACCATAATCATAATATCTTCCAAAAACTTATTCCATACATTAAAATTGATTTTTTTTTGGATGTTTTCTAACATATTGAGATTTTTCTATTCTAACTTTCTATGGGTTAAGAAAGTTACTCATCCTTCTTCCATCATTGCTTTCAATTTATTCTAACCTTCTTACAGGAAGAGATAAGTTATGATAAAAATTATAAGCCTCATTCCCATAGATTCCATAACACTAGAAATATCCATGAAATATTTATTTTCTATTGAAGTAAGATCTTTCTCTATAGAAAATTTTTTGAGTTTGATAAATTCTTCCTTCTTTAACAATCTCTAAACGTGGACCATATTTACTCCTGAGTGGGATATCAAATTTTGTAGATGAAATAGGTTTCTCACACCAATTTCCACCCAATTTTTCCCAATATTTTTTTTAGAACTTGAAATTATATAAAAATAATATGAAACATTTTTTAGAGGGTGATTATTTCACCTGATTCTTGAATTGAGCTCTCTCGGAAACTTTAGAAGCCTAAACTTTTACTTATGAAGTTTTGTTGAAGTTTTAATTCATATTCCTCAAGGTAATTTCAGACTCAATAAGTTTTTATTGAAACTTATTAGCTTCTTCTTCCTTATATTCCAACTTATTATTGAGATCTTCAACCATCTTTCACTGTTAAAAAATTCTAAGTCTATAAATTAAGATCTCCTAAATGTATTCTTCCTCCTACTTGATGACATATTTTATTCATTCAATAACTTCTTCACAATATCTTTTTATCATTATGATTTATTTCTATAGATATTTTTTTTTCTTAGGACATGCAATAATTTCTATTTTGAGATGATACTCTCTATAAGATTATTCACCTCCTTCTTCCTCACTATTTAAGGAATATTCTATTTTCTCAACTTTCTCAATGAATGTTCTAACATTTTTTGAACTTTCATCTTTTGAAGAATTATTTTTAGTTAATTTTGATTCAACTTTCTTACTCGTCATACTCTTTTTGTCTCTAGTGAACTTCTTCTTATATTTGTTGGACTACTTTTCTTATTTGGAACTTTTTTTACACTTCTTTCATTGAGGTTTTTCAACAGAATAATCTTTATATTATCTAACTATCTTCTTAGGAAAATTCATAGAAAAGTGTCTGATTCTACTGCACTAAAAACATTTTAGAGGAAGTTTACTTCCATACTTTACTATTCCTCTTTGATAGTTCTTGAATATAAGAGACATAATTTTTTTATTCAACTCGTCATTCTATTTTTCTTTGGAATCACAAGGATTAACATCTTCAATATCTTAAATTTTCATATTTCTCATAGCTTCAAAATCCATTTCATTTTTAATATTCTTTTTGAAAATTGGATATTTTATCATTTGATAATAAATAATAAAGTTATGTAATTCATCAAGAGATAAATTATACTTATATTCTAAAGAAGAAATTTTAGAATCAAACCTCTTTGGAAAGTTTCTCATAAGTTTCTTCACAATTATAGAATCTTCTAGGACATATCTAAATCCTATGATGTTGAAAAATATTTCATTTACTCTAGTAAAGTATTCATCAATAGTTTATTTATCTCTCATCCTTATTTATTCATACTTAATATGCCATATTTTTAGTTTTTCTTCCTTGACTTTAGTATTCCCTTTGAAAATACTTTCTAGTTTGTCCCACATACTCTTTGAAATTTTGAGACCCATCACCTTCATATAAACATTTTCTGATAAGGACATAAGGATAGAATTTATATACTTTCCATCAACTTATATATTTATATTATCAGTGAACTCCATGGGATCATCCTTATCAATAGGTGGGAACCCTATTATAGAATCATCAACAACTTCCAGAACAAGAGATAAGAGATAAAGAATCATCCTATTTTTCCATCCATAATAATTTTTTCCATAAAATATAGGAATTCCTCTACTATTGACCAAATTGAGATTATCCATGATAAGGATTCAACAAGATACCCTTGGCTATAATACCAATTGAAGTTCAAAAGGATTGAAAAACAATTAATAGGGGGTTGAATTAGTTGTTCACTTTTTATGAGTTTCAAAACTTTTAAAAACTTGACTCCTGAAACCTGTTAAGATTCATTTATTTATCATCTTTTAATAAATACTCATGCATGAAAAAGTAGGAAAGAAATTAAATCACATAATATTTAAAAAATTTGTCCTCATTGTGAGAACCTACATATGTTCCATAGCCACTCCTGTGGGTCTATGTAAATTCACAATTAAAAATAAGTGAATACAACTTGTTCCAACTCTCATTAGATTCCTTCTATCACTTGATAGGAATTATTATACTTACTCCCATCTATTTAAAAAATTTCTTACAAAAAATATTGATCCAAAGAAGAATAATAAAGACTTTGATTAATTTTCTACAAAAATTTCTCGATTCAATGACCCTGAGTCTGATGGAATTTAGTCTAATGAACTTAGTATGATTGACATAGTATGATCTTACCTTTATTAATCTACACTTCTCAAACTCTACTAAAAAACTTAGTCCTATCTTTCTCAGTCTTATCGAATAAATATGATATTTTCAATACGATGTTTCTCAATCGGATTAACAAAAAAACAAATGTCTCATCTTCTAACGAGATCCCTATTCAGAAGGAACTCTTTCTCAAATTCCTCAGTGCTCCACCTTTTCCTCTCTCATGAAAAAGTTACAAGATGCGAATGAAGTGTGATTCTATTTATAGGTGACTCAAAAAAGAAAAAGAAGAAAACTAACAAACTTTTACCAGTTACCAAATTTAAAAACTCTGAAAATCACTCTCAATTAAACTTCAACTTTGACTTCTTCAAACCTTCTCAATATTTCTCCAAGATCATTATTCTCGAATGATCTTGCTATATTTATCTCATTATGATGAACATCCTTAGCTTCATATTACTCTTCTCATTACAATATATCTTTCTTTATCATCTCATTATGATCTAACTATCTTCA
The DNA here is from genome assembly GCA_963277665.1 of Viscum album. Lineage (NCBI taxonomy): Eukaryota > Viridiplantae > Streptophyta > Magnoliopsida > Santalales > Viscaceae > Viscum > Viscum album. Next base: position 592,534,707 of record OY728134.1, on the reverse strand, counting down.
GCTCATTACGATCTGTTTATCTTGTATTTCCCATTATGATATGATTTTCTTCCTCATCTCATTAGGATAAACTTCCTCAGTAGATGACTTATTGGTGTCATTATATTATTCAATTTAAAACTTGAACTCTTTTTTTGTTTCTTATCAAGTAAATTAAACTATTTTAGAATATTCACTTATTTTCATAACTAATATCTCTTTGATGGATCAATATCAAAAACTATGATCACTCTAGTGTTATTCATCAGATGTTTTATCAATGTGATGAATCCATTTGATGAATCAGTGCCTGTTCCTGAACAGATTGATCTTCCTCTTCAGAGTCAGTTTGGTTAAAAACCTCATAATTATGGAATTATCATTACGATGAAATTTTCATTATGATTTTCTGAATCCAATGATGAATTATACTCAGAAACATTGAAAAACTTAAAACTTTATTAGCTTTACACATTCAGACTTATAACAACTTTTAAGTCAAGTACATCTAGATCTGATCTTCTGTAACCGAGTTTTTAGAACTAATATAATATCCATGATTCCTTCATTTCATCAAAAAAAAATTATAATGAGAATGTTTCATGATTTATAAAAATCCATGACTAGTAAATCATCATCTTGTTTAAGGTTAGAATTTTTAAGAACTTTTTAACTCAAGACATATCTTTATACATTCAACCTCTTTAGCAACATTATGACTTTAATTCTTAGGAACTTATTTCTTTTTCTGATTACGAAAAGGAAAACTAACATACTTTTTAAACAAGGATGAGTCTAATGAATGTTGAACTTTATTCCAATGGATCTGAGTCTAATGGTGTGTCTAATCAATAACTTTATAGAACTTCTATCTTCCATCTTCCTTACACCTTCTATATCTAGTGATGCTCAGTTCTAAAACCTATGTCTAAAAACCTATATCTAAAAAAACATCTTTTTAAAGGATAAAACTTTTCTCTCCTTTTGTGTTTGGATTTAGCATCATTCAGAAACTTTCAAATTTCTTATGAAAACTCATTATGATGGACTAGGTCCGATTCTGAATAACAAAAAAATCATCTAAAAAAGGTTAGTTGTCATCAAATACAAAAAAATTAAAAAGAAAAACATCACAAAGGTTCTTAAAAATTAAACTCCTGATGAGAAAATTTGAAAATGTACTCTTTTTATTCCATTTTTTTATTCTAGTTGCTTTAGATACTACACCTCATACCCTTTTCCCCATTCTTTAAACTAACGACATTTTCCAAATTCTTTAGTGATATTAATTAATTATACCATGATTTCTGAACCAGATAACACCTTCGATGGATTTTTCAATTAAATATCTTCATTTATTCATGTCCTGTTAAACCTAACTTTATGAGAAATATCAAGAAATCGACGATGACACATAAAACGCCATTTTTTTCTATAAGTTAATCATTGAGGTTCAAAATAAAAATTACAAACTGGACAAGTGAAATCAATATGAGTGTTCCAACCAGATAAATTTCCTAGTCCAATAAATTCACTAATTTTCCACATTAGTGTGTCATGAATTTTGAATAGTTTTCTCATTGAAGCATCATATGTTTCTATACCATCATCCCATAATTCTCACAATTAATTGATTAGAGTTTGAAGGTATACATCAATGTCATTTCCAAGCATTTTATTTCTAGGAATAATCATTGAAATAATGAAAGAAGTAATATTCATACACATCCATAGAGGTAGATTATGGGGGATCAAAACAACTAGAAAAATTATATAATTAGTATTTAAAGTACCAAAAAGGTTTAAACCATCGAAAGATAATCCTAAATGTACATTCCAAAGATCTAAAGAAAAATATGGATGTAATGAATCAAAAATCGTCCATGATGTTGAATCTTTTGGATTTCTCATCAAGCCATTGTTATTATCCTGAGAATTCCACTTCATATCATCTCTAGTATTAGACGACATGAATAATATTTTCAATCATGGTTTCAGAGGAAAGTAATGCAATACCTTAGCAGAAGTTTTCTTCTTCTGGTTCTTCTTAGGATTGCATTGATTTATACTCTCATTATTTTTTATTGACCTTCATATGCTTTTATGACATCTTATTCATTCTTCTTTATCAAACTCTTCTTCCTTGTAAATCATGAAATCATTAGGTAATGCATGTATCTTTGTATAATCAAGTCCAATTTTGTTGATTACTTTATTCTTATCATAGAATGATATAGAAATATTAGTTTCACTATATTAATCATAAAGAAACTCTAAAATAATTGACATTTATTTGTTAGTAATTAAATAAAAACACTTTATATGATACAACTTAAGTATAAAATACAACTTTAAATACCTGTCACACCCTTCATACAATTCTTTTATTTTGTCTTCAACAAATTCATAAAACTCATTTTTTTTGTTCACTGAAGTTCTGAGAAATATTAACCTACTCAAGATCAACTAAAGGTTATTTTGATCTATTAAAATCTTATACATTGTGTCTTATAAATTAAAATGAATCATTTTTCAAATTTCGAACTGAATTATCCTTTGGCGGGTCACTTTGTATTTTTCTGAAAGGATTGTCATTGTTTTGACTTTCTATAACATTTGATTCACCATGCCAAATACAGAATACATATGGATTAGGAAAATGTTTCAATATAAAATTCTCATATACTTCATTTCTATTCAACCATCTCAAGAATTTTCAATTAGAACACATACATTATATTCTACCATCCACTATTCGGTTTGAAATCACATAATCTAAAAATGCTTCCAAACCCTTGGCATACCAAGGTATGTTTTGAGGTAAATTAATCTAAACTATATTCATAAGTATTTGATTTTCACTCGTCTCCATGTACATTCATATATAATGATACAAATGGTTAAAAAACAATTATAATCAAAATTAAACATCACCCAACTTCATCATTGTCCAGGGTAGGGTGTTTATTCAACATAGTATACATTCAACATAAAAATGATTCAATCCATCATTAAAAACATAAACAACATAAATGAATAAATATTACCCTTCATAATAATATGATTGGATATCGTTGAATAAGTTCATTAAGCTGAGGAGAGTGGTTATTGTAATGTTGATCATAATATTATCAATCCACAATAATACATGAACATAATTATTCTATTAAAATATCTATAAATTTTTTAATTTTTATTTTATATTTCAAAAACATGATTGTCATAATAGCTATTTATTAATTTGATAATTATGAAAATCGAGATTTTTTGTATCCCAAAACAAGAACTTGGCACTGTGATATTGGGTGCATGTGTGAAACATAAATGAACTATGTGAATTCAAAACATGTATATTAAATTGAAATGATAGTTTATTTATTTAAATCATTATATTTTAATAGGTTTTTCCTTCTTAGGATGATATGACTATAGGTTAATAATAAATGATTCAATGAATGTGACCAGGTGATGAGATATTTTCTTGTGGTTTTATTACTTAAATTTTAATATCTCTTCCATTTTATTTCTTCTTTTTATTTTATTTGAATGTGTAAGACATGTGAGGATCAACCCTAGGATTTTGAAAGATTCATTCAAACATCCACTAAAATTCTTAGTTTTTGTGCTCTGAGATTTCATGGGAGTTATTAGTGGTGTGAACCTCCCTCTCTCTCTCTCTATGAACATGTCCAATGTATCATTGCAAGTGTATCAAAGTGAACCATTGAGTTTTCACCTTGAGGTAGGGTATTTTTTTTATTCTCTTTTATTTTGGTAAATGTTTGGACATATTGAATTTTTTCAGGTAAATAGATGGAGTCAACCTTAAAGAATATAATAATTTGTAATTCATTAGAAGAATGAGGAGAAAATTATTTCATGTTGTATAATACATATTACTTCATAATTCTTGAAATTAAATAAGGAATAAGAAATAATTAATTCTTGAATACAATTTAATTATATTTTATAATATGGAATTTAAATAATTTAAAGGGGGTTATTGAAAACTACAGTATTGATATTTTCTAGGCAGTGTGGAATTAAATTTATTTTGTGTTATTTTAATTATTCATGACATTACCAAAAATCCTTAAAAATGGATCAACAATTTAAATGGGGAAGAAACATAAAACAAAAATATTGACCTACCACTTAATGAAAATGTAAAATATTCAAGTCTTACACTACACACTAATAGTACCCTAGGAAATTTTATCATTTTACATGAAATAAATAATTAATTATAAAAAATCATAATTAATTTTTCAAAATTTTAAAAAAATAGTAATAATCACAAAAAAGAACATCAAGGAGTAGGGGTGTCACTGTGGAGTCATCATCACGAGAAGGGAGGTCAAGGTTACAGGGATCAAAGATCAGGGAGGGGTTAGGTAAAGTTTCATTTAAGGGGAATGAGGATTTGAGCCAAGGGGAGGTAGGAGTATGGGGTCAAGGTTTAGGGATAGGAGGATATATTGTAGGTAGGGGGTCTAGGGTTGGGGATAGGGGGTCGGGGTTGGGGATAGGGGGAGGCGATCTCCATCGGGGGTTGGGGTTGGGGAGTGGGGGGAGGTGGTCACCTCGGGGGTTGGGGAGAGGGGAGACGGGGATATGGGGTTGGGGAGAGGGGTAGAGGGACCTAGAGGGTTGTGCGGTCGTTTTTGGAGTTGGGAAGAGGGGGGAGGAGGTTTTCATTGGGGATCGGGGGTTGGGGAGTGGGGGGATCGGCATTCAGGGAGAGGAGGGATCAGATGTCAGGGGTCAAGGAGAGGGGGATCGAGGAAATAGGGGGGGATGGGTGAGGTGATCATGTGGGGGAGAGGAGGGATGTCAAGATTATTCTAAGATTTAGCAGTGGTTTAAGAAAAACCACCACTAAATGTTAAAAAAAAATAGTGGCGGTTATGTTAAACTTCCACTATATTATAAATTATATTTAATATAATTTATTTAGCATCAGTTATTAAAACTGCTGCTAATTAACCATTGTTAAGAGATATTTTTGTAGTGGATGAAATATAATTTGGATTATTCACTGTAATGAAAATATGAAAGAGTCTACGGAATTGATCATCAATAAAGAAAGAATTATCAATATGGGGTAATTCTAGTTATAAATTAATTGTAGATTATATGTGAAAAGATACTATCTATGGATATTATAGGGTTTTATTCATCCAGTTCATCATATTTATCCATTGAAAATGATAAAAAAAACATTGTTGCGCATAGGCCCAACCACTTTCATTATTCCTTAGAACCATCAAGTGGTATCAGAGTAGTCGCATATTAATTTATAATTATTTATTATTTGTTGATCAATTATTCATTTTATTTCTAGTTTTTAATTTCCAATTTTTCATTATTTAATCCAAAACAAAGATAATATGATCATTTATTTTCATATGACCAATAACAGGAGAAAAATAGATGAAGAACTCCCAAATATCCCATAGGGAGTTGTCAAGGATTCTTGACAACAAACACCGTTTCTAGAAATGTAACTAAAAAGTACATGTCATGTACCCATGGTGACCACACAAGGGAGAGTCATGGTAATCGTAGCATGTCATGTGGGTGCCAGTACATGGTGTGTTTAATTATACACCATGTATTGAAGTCCAGATAGAATGTGGATTAATGGGGTTACATAGCATGTAACCAGTGTACACATCATGTAACACCACATAGTTTGTCCCCATGTAAATCATGAAAGTTGTGTAGTAAAAATACATGATATGTTATTAATACTCATCATGTAATGATTTTTAGCCAAGAAATGTGATATTATATGAATTATAGGGCATTTAGAAGGGTGTACACATAGTTTAACATGTAACAATTCATGTGAGATACACATTGATTCCCTAGGCATGTAGTGTGGGTGGATAGTAACTAATCACATGCCATGTAACTGGTTGTACACCCCATATGATTCAAAAAAACTGACATAAGGTACATATTTAAACAATAATTTCATGTGATTCAAACACACAGAAATAAAAATTAATTAAAAAAATTGAACTCCATGGCATGTGTCTGAATGTACACATTGTGTGATAGGGTTTTTTGCAAAGATTACATACCGAGTGATTTCAAAGAATCATGTGCAATATTAAATGATTTATTAATTATATTTTGTGTTATTCTACACATACATGATTTGTATGATTGTCATACAGGATTTGTACTTCATGGGAATTTTCAATAGTTTATATATATAGTCATATAGTGTGGTCAGAGACATCATGAATATTGCATGACCTGACCTAAAGAACAACATACCATGTATATCACGACACACCGTATGGGCATACATTTCATGTAAGTACACAACATGTAAAAAATACCATACATGACATCATTCAAACACCATGTTGTGTGATAATACCTGTTATGTAGTATTTAAACTCTATATATGGGTTTCTGCAAATACAGAAGGGTACACACTATGAAACCTCTAGTACACACCATATACTTTATTAATTTTAAATTAAAATAAATTTATTTGATTTATTTAAAATTAAAAATATTGTGAATCTCAAAGACTATTTGTATGGATAATTAAGATAAAGAATTTATTAATTAATATGAAGATGAATTTATTAATCCAATAAAATTATCTTAATAAAGAATGAATTAAAGTGAATTCAATCTAGTTTAATTAATATTCGTTGCATGTTTGGATGATCATAAACTTGATCAGCCTATGTATGTGTTGGGTTTCTATTTAATTTAATTATTTATTTTATAGATTTTTGTGATAAAATTATTATTAAACTAAATATGATGATTTTTTTTATCATACCTTCTTCCTTATAATATACAGACCTATATGTCTATGATTTATTTATATAGCCCCAATCCCCTAGTTCCCATCACCTGTGAGTGAGTAAGCAAATGTAAATTAAGGAGATCAGTGGTGAGAGGAGACTATTCAAAACTGAGCCAAGGTGAAACCAACTATGGAGATACATAGGTTAAAGGTGGAATGTTTCAACTCAAACTAATTCTATCTCATGAAGTTATTTCCCTAGGTTCAAGGTTTTGTTTTTCATCTGCTTGAAAAACCAAAAAGTGGTAAAATCTCATGATCATACCACATGTTTATTTTATTTTATACGGTGTGTGGTTATTTTTTTATTTATGTAATGAAATTTTTATTTTATGAATAAACATGATCATATAAAGTAAATAAAATAGCAAGTATGCTAAGATAAAATATAATAAATGGATTAGTTATAAATTATTTTATCAATAAATAGTTAATTAATTATATAAAATCCATGTAATATGAACAAGCATGTAAAAGATAAAATAAATAATATTTAAGTATAAAGATAAAAACCCCTCAAGAAAATATTAATTCATAAAATCCTTTCATTATTTAAGTTAGAATACAACCATAGTTCAAAGTACATTCTTGGGGCATGTTAAGGTACTTAAAATTATTGAGAAGTTTTAATGAAAGTTTTGGTTTAAATAAAACTAGTAATAATAAAGGGTTGATTGCCTCTGTAAAACTTATTTCTAATAGGAGGTAAGTGTTGAGGAAATTTGATTTAGGATTTTAGGATTGTCGAGTCCATTAAATATATCAAGGAACTACCAGTTAATAAAGTTAGAAAGACTATCTACCTAAATACCTCATAGTAATTTGATAAGGTCTTCATCTGGGTTATTGGAAAATGAATATGGATCCTTACCACTACAATATCCATGAAATAGGATATTATGAATCCAATGGAAAGGGTTATAGGGATTTGATAAAATAGTGTGAGACTAATAAAAATAAAAATTTATTACATCACACTAAATAATGAAGATAATGTACTAAAATTTACTTTTTACTTATTATAGGAAATGGTAAGAAAAACAATGGTAACACTATGATCATTCAAGGGAAAAGACCATGTACTCACCAGAACAAATTTACAATAGTGATATAGTCATGTATACACTTCACTACAATAGGAAACTTTTTATTATGTGTTGGAGTCCTATGTTCCTATTCATCCACCTCAATGAGTGAGAGAAGGGGAAAAGGATGTCTATGAGAGGTAGATGAAGAATGCTTCAAATGTATATTGCACCATGATATCAACTATTTTTGGAGATCTGGTGATGTAATATCAATACATGGATATATACACCATGATAATTCATCTCCTAGAATTTTAAAAGGAGAAAGAGAGGTGTGAGATAAATGAGATTATCATTAAATTATACCGGTGAAAATTATAATATAGGTACCTAGATAGAGATATTGCCTTCAATATTCTGAAGTAAATTGACTAGTTATAGAGGTTGGGATTATATATAGACATGAAATTATCCATTAATCTCATATCATAATCTTTACCACATAGATTCTTCATATTCAACTATAATTACAGGATGAATGGTATGGATTATACACTCAAGAATCTTTTGGCTATGATTTTCCAGGTGAATAAGGATTGGTGGGAACATGGTTCCTCACCCCTTATGGTGTGAAAAGTAAAATACAAGGTTCAAAATCCCATTACCAGTTTAAAGTTTATGGATACTTTATATCATACACTAAAGAGACAAAATATTCAAAGGCAGAGTGGTGAATAAGAGGTTGTCTTCTTCATGTGTGAAAAAAAGGTCATTGGAAGAGGAATTGGAATAAATTAAAGGATCAAGAAAAAGATTCCAATTCAGGTATATTCATCATTGTATGGAATATTTGTATTCAAATTCTTGGGTATTAAATAAAATATTCCATTCTCATATTGTAATTTATATACAGGAACCAAGGAAGTTTATAAACATTACAAGAAGTAGGGTGAATTCTCTAAGTAGCTAAGAAAGAGTTATTCCTAAGTCAACAGAGAGAAGCACATGACTTCTATGATGCCCCAAGGATGTGACCATCTAATGAAATGACTTAAAGAAAATATTTCATTATAAACATTCCAAATACCTTTTAGGTTTAGTGTTTTATAGAGTTTGGAAAAAAAATTAACTAACAAAACACATTTATTTTTCAGCTAACATGATTTTTTTCTACTATATAAGCTACTACTTAATCCATAAAAATTATTCAATGTATCCTAAAAATTCTCCACACACGATAATCTTATAAACACCTCATACGTATTAATTTTCTTCATAACCTAAGGAAAGGAAAACATAAGAAAGGGGTGAGCTCAAATGCTCAGTAAGGGGTAAGTAATGAAATTGGAACATAATATGGGGAAGAATTGGGGAATTACATAATAATATGAATATACACTAATAAAGATTTGGGTGTATTCAATGCTAGTGGAAAGTGATAATAATGGATACCATTGTTAGTGCCAAAAAAAGTGCTGATAAAGGGTACCTTTTATCAATGCTAAAAATGTTGACAAAAGTTACCCTTTATCAGTGTTTTTTTAGTACTAATAAAGGATTCCCTTTATCAGTTCTTTTTTTGTAGCGCTGATAATGGGTAACCTTTCTCAGCACATTTTCTAGCACTGATAATAGTCATATTTATATGTTCTATTTAAATCCTTGATAAAGCTAAAGTGATCGCACATGCAAGACCCACATCGAGCTTGTGGACGTTCGACCACTTCTTTTAATATGATTTTGTCGCATTATAACATCATAAGCTTGTTGTAGGGATGGGTTCTAGCATACACTCTTCACACATCCGAAATGGGCCCATGCCTACCCTCATGAACCCGTACGGGCCTTGGCCCACCCTATACTCACCACAGGCCTTGGTCCACCCTCTCCTCAATAGGCCTTTTCAATTAGGCTATCTAAATGGTTGGCCCTTCAGGTTGAGGGCAAACTGACTTACTAAATTTTAATAATTAAATTCTTATTTCATATATAAAAATATATATTAAGGTATATGAATATATGAAATATTAATATATATATATATATATTAAATTTGTTTAATATTTTTTAAAATCTATTCATTTTTAACATTTATTTATATTTATTCATTTTTTATAATTAAATTCTTATTTCATATATATATATATATATATATATATATTGTTATATATTAAATATTTATATATATATATATATTGACATATATTAATAAATAGTATATTAATTATTTAATTATCCATATATATATATATATATAATTTATTAAATTTAATATATATATTAATAAGTAGTATATTAATTGTTTAATTAAAAATTAATAAATTACAAAAATATTATATATTTAGTTAAATAAGTAATACATTATTTATATTTAATAAAAAAGAATAAATTTATTAAGTACTTAATATAGTAATTAAATAATTAAAATACTATTTATTACTGTATATATATATATATTAAATGTATTCATTTTTATTAATAAACATTTCATTATAATTTTTTTAATATTTTTTTTAGAATTTAATGTTTTTAATATGGTTGTAATTTACATAATTAATATATATTCATTTTAATTTAAATATATATTCATGTGGGTTTATGAGATAGATTGGGCCAACCCCTAAATTTTTTATAATTAAAATTATTAAATTTAATATATATATATATATAGAAATAAATAGTATACTAATTATATATATAATTAAATAATTAATATAATGTTTATAATTAATAAAAATGAATAAAATTATTAAATATCTAATATACTAATTAAATAATTAATACACTATTTATTTATATATATTTATTAAATATTTAATATACTAATTAAATAATTAATATATTAATTAAATGATTAATATAATAATTAAATACTTAGTAAACTGTCTATTTCTATATATATTAAATTTATTCTTTTTTAATAATTTTATTCATTTTTATTAATTATAAATAGCATATTAATTATTTAATTATATATATAATTAAATTTCACTCATTTTTAATAGGCATTCATTTAATATAATTTATTCATTGATAATGTTAAGTTTGTGCTTATTTGTTTTTATAATTTATTTATTTTAAATATTTATTCATTTAATATTTTGGTCATTTATTCATTTTTAATGTTTTTTATAAATAATTATTCGTTAATATATTTAATATTTTTGTAATTTATTCTTTTTCAATTTTTCATTGTTCAATATTTTTTTGTAATTTTATAAATTTTATAATATTTATTTATACATGTTTGTTCATTAACATTTAATGTTTTTAATATGGTTGTAATTTATATAATTAATATGTATTCTATTCTAATTTAACATATATAAATATTCACTTTTAATTTTTTTTAAATTATCTATAAAATTAATAACATTTATTCATTTTTTAAATTTATTCATTCTTCTTATTATTTATTTCATTAATAGACGCAACATGTTATATAATGTCATTATTCAATTTAAAATATATCAAACTTGTATATATATACATTAATTTCACAAATACAAATATTTATGTAATTAATGAAATCTTATATAGAAACACACACACCTAATATTTTTGTAGTTTATTCAAATTTTAATATTCATTTTATAATTTCATTTAATAACATAATATATTTAATATATTATGTTTTGAATGGGTAAATTTTATTTATTTATTTCTTTTATTACTTCAGTGTGTATTATTTATTCATTTTTTATATTTTTTATTTTTTATTTTTTTAGGAATCTAATCTTTTTATAATTTTTATTTATACATATTTATTTACTATGTTTTAATATTTTCAATATGTATTCATCTTCATTTCAATACATATCCATATTTTATTTTTTTAATAATTTATATAATTAATAAACCTTATCTAGATTTTAATATTTTTAAAGTCTACTCATTTTTAATTATTCAATTTCTCCCCTTTTTAACATTCATGCATTTAAGAATATATATTCATTAATAATGTGAAAAATCTATTTGTAAATAAATATTTATAAATGAAAATATTTATAAATGAAAATTTACTATATTTATAAAATTATATAATTATAATTATAAATATGTATATGTATATTTTTTTTAAAAAGTATTTATATAGTTATAAATAAATAATTATATAGTTAAATAATTATAAAATTATAATAAATATATTTAAATAATGAATATATTCATTACATGTAAATTTATATATATTTATCAAATATATATATAATTATACAAATATATAAAATTATATAATTATATATAAATTTACAAATATATTAATAATTATATAAAAATATTTATAAATATATTTAAAAATTTATTTATTTGTAATTATATTTATAAATATATATCTATAATTATATTTATAAATACATATTTACGATTCTTCTAATATGTTTATGTCACGACTTGCCTTCACCAAGATGAGGGAAGGGATAGAAAACTACCAAACCCTTCCTTCTTCAAGTTGAAGGAGAGATAATGACCCATGAGTCCTGCCTTCAATAAGCCCCGAAGTGGCGACTAGCACCAAGGGTATAAAATCTCACATAAAATGGAAGGCATTTCCCTTTTTATAGAACAAGATTGGGAGATAAGAAAGTAAACCCAAACAAATCCAAGGACTAAAAGTAAAAGTAAAGCCAAAAATCCATTCCCATGTGCATGTTCAATATAAACTGATACAAGTACAAGAAACTCTGAAAGGAAATACCAAAAGAAAACAAAAGTAGCAACGAAAATTGTCTCGATGTTCAAGCTAGTAAGAACTGACACGGTCCTCAAATTCCTCCTGGAAACATGAAAGAAATTTTATATACGTTGGGTGAGTATATAGGTATACTCAGTAGGGAAAACCAAAAGCTCTTGTGCACAAGTAGGGAGGCATTCTAATGCCCCGTGAGAAAAGAGGTAACCAAAACACCTAGTAAGGAAACTATCCACCTAGCCTCACCAAGGGACACTCCACAAATAACGCATGTCAACTAAAGTAATAGTAACAGAACATTGATATTTGGGTACCCCGCAACGTCTTCCCACTGGTTATTTAGGACATCCAACGCATCAGACCTCTCCCATAGGTTCCACTGCAGTCTCACTACCACCCCAACAACAACCTTATGGGCCACCACAACCACGCACCCCGCCCGCAGACACCTGGGCCACCACAACCACAAATAACCATGCCTGTAGACACCTGGGCCACAACAACCACCACCACGCTTGAAGACACCTGGGCCATAACAACCACTACCACGCCTGAAGACACCTGCGCCAAAACAACCACTGCCATGCCCAAAGACACCTGGGCCTCATCCCGAAGACACATGGGAAACAAACCTGCCCGCACACACCTGGGCCAACCACCACAACACACCCTGAATGAAGAGTCTTGGGCCATAATGAACCTTAGGCCATCACAACCAGCCTGAAGAGTCTTGGTCTACCTGGGATAGGGACCATAAAGGAGCTAATAACCAGCCACTCATAAGAATGTTGGGAAAAACACACTCCCCCATGAAATGGGGGTGTTCAGCACAAAGTGCTTTACATGGGTGGGGTACTTATAAGAAACACATGAACTAAATATTATACATATAGGTAAACAAGAACTCATCCCAACCTAAGGGTTCTGAAATAGACAACCAACGTGTACACAACCACTCTTGTTGTTATCCCTACATGCACAAATACACAACAACCACAACCAGAGCACAACCCATTTCTAGAAAACAATTCCCCCATTTTACTCGTTCTCGTTATCATGTTCAAGTGATTACATTTAAAACATTCCTCCACCAAGGAACAAATAGAAGGCATAACCATAATCCAAAACAACAATCGAAGGAAAATGTCCAAGAAAGCATTTAAGCATTCACACCCGATTTTCTTGTAATGTAAAAACATCAAAAGGGATACATGAGATCCCTAGAAGTACTAGAACCAAACCAAGCCCCAATATACTAGCTCCACAAGGCCTCAGATTCAAAAACCAACAACCCCTCAACTAGAGGTTCCATCCCCCTCTACGCCACCCTATAAGGCATCAAACAGAGTAACCATAGGTATCACCAGAATGGAACAAGGAAGTTTTCAGATTTAGCCAACACCATTCATTTAGTTCCTTCTTTTAGTTTGGTTAACTAGGTTGATCACACATGGGTTCTTATTCATCGGGAATCTATTTAATCAACCAAGTTTATGTGATTAACCATTTTCCAGGATACGGTCATTCAACCGCTAGATTATCCAAAAAAACAGAGCTTCATTAGTATGCAATAAAGGACTACCAACGGCCACAATTTCTAGTAGACATAATCCCATAAAATTCACAACATAAAACAAAGGTAAAACACAAAAACATCATCAACTTTCCCATCCCTTCATCATACCAATTGGTGAGACCGATTGGTGAGACCGGTCGGTGCCCCCGATAGGTGACACCACGGTGACACCCTACCACCAACGCCCTCCTAACTCACCAATGGTGTCCAGAACGTCCCAAACACTATAATTTGGAAAATTAATAGACCAGGAGTGTTTGGTCCATTAAATCATATACCTCTCAAACAATTCTCATCCTTTAGAATCAAGACTAAACCTGATGAAAAGAGAAGGGTCTGAACAACCACCTCGTAAGATACCTCTCAAGGATGAACCACCCTAGAGTTGTTCGTAAGTCAGAACAAACCTCAACATCTAGGATCATTTCACTCGCATTTATCTCCTGAAAAATCATGAAAACACTATCTCTCTTTTCCCCCAAGTAACCACAAAAACATATAATGGTCACACCATCCAAACTTATGGATTATGGATCCCTTTTTCCCATGTCAAGATATTATCTTCTTTGGGCAGCACTGACTCACCTTCAAGGGTTTAAAAACATCCACCCTAATGCGTCTTGATTAGGGATCAGGTCCTCCTTTCCCCAAAATAAGGAATTTTCATACAAATTCAAATAACATGGGAATAAACCATATTATAGAAAACAAGTTCAAGCATTACATCATAACAAAGCACAAAGAAAACACATGATCAAAACTCAAAACAACTTTAGGTATTGGGCATGCATTTGTGCCTCTCATTCCCAGGTACTCTCCTCGAGGCCATTATGACTCCACAATACAAAAACCAAAGGTATGGTCCATCCACGAAGCACCTTCTCCTTATGATCCTAAATCCTCACTGGTAGTTCCATTAGCATTCCATTTTCATTGATATCCAACTATCTCTAGTCGAGGATGTGGAAGTTGTCATGTAGATATCAACAAATCTGAGACACATGGAAGATGTTGTGGATCCTCTCTAGCAGCAGTGGTAACGCCAACTGATACGCCACCTCTCTGACTCATATCAACACTTTGAATGGTTTGATGAACCTATAAGAAAGCTTACTCTCCCTAACAAACATCTGTTGTCCACACTGAGGGGAGACCTTTAAGAACATGTGGTCCCCAAACTCAAACTCCAAGGGTATCCTCCTATGATCGATATAAAAATTATTTCAGTCCCGAGCCTCCATCATCCTCTCACGCACAAGATGAACCTTCTCTATCATACTCTACACCACCTCTGGTCTAAGAACACCTGCCTCCCAAACCTCTATACAACACACAGGTGAACAACACGGTCTCCCATACAAGGCTTCGAACGGTGCCATGACAATGGTAGAGTGATAGATATTGTTGTATGAAAACTCTTCCAGATTCAAGTGTCGTACCCATGATCCTCTGAAGTCTAGAACACATGCTCGTAGCATATCCTCCAATGTCTAGATTTTCCTCTCTATATGATCATCTGTCTGAGGGTGGAAAGTAGTGATAAGGAAAAGATGGGTGCCAAAAATAATGATGTAATCCCTTCTAGACTTGTGAAGTAAAGTGTATATCCCGATCTGAAATGATGGTTTTGGGAACTTTGTGCAGCGGCACAACTTCACCCACGTACTTTTGTGTCAAGGAATCCACTGCGCTCAACTCTCTAGTCTCTAATAAGTGAGAAGATTTCATCAATAAGTCCACCACTACCCAGATGGCATCAAAACCTCTCTCAGCACTAGTTAGTCCCATGAGGAAATCCATCCAGACGTCATCCCACTTCCACTCAAAAATGTCTAAGGGCTAAAAAAGACCGCCTAGAACACGGTGTTCAGCCTTCACCTGCTGACACACGAGGCACTTTGCCACAAACTCTGCTACTTAATGTTTTTCTCTAGGCCACCAAAACTGACCCCCCAAGCCCCGGTACATCTTGGAAACTCCCAAGTGTACCTCTATGGGTGAGTTATGGAACTCACCAAGAAATCTCTCATGCATTTCCACCAGGAAAAACAGCTTTCCATGAAACGGCATCTAATTCTGACCATCCTCTAATCATACTTTGGATAACATGATCATTCATAACTTTGGTCTCTAAGTATCCCCACTAAGAATCCTACACCTATCGTACCAAGGAATACTGCACTGTCATCTGAAACAAAAAGCCTCGACCATCCTCCACACTCAGACCCAGATGTAAAGCCGCCAACTCTTCCATTGATTTCCAAGAATCTGTTAACTCTCAAACCACATCCTTATATGACTTCCTGCTCAAGTAATCAGCCACCACATTCCCCTTTCCTAAGGTGTAGGAGATCTCGAAGTCGTAGTCCTAAATAGACTCCATCTACCTCCACTGATGCAAGTTCAGGTCTCATTGGGAGAAGACATATCTCAAGATCTTGTGATATGAAAAGACCACAAAATGTTCCCCAATGAGGAAATTCTTCCACAACTTCAGTGCGAACATCGATGCTGCAAACTCCAGTTCATGGGTGGAATAGTTACATTCGTGAGGATGTAACTACCTAGACCCATAAGAGATCACTCCCCACTGCTACATCAACACACACCCCAATCCTAGACCAGAAGCATCATAGAACACTTCAAATGTTTCCCCTTACTTTGGAAACACTGGGGAACTGACCAGATTCCCCTTCAGATAACTAAAAGCTATATGGCACTTCTCACTCCACACAAAAGCCTGGTCTTTTCCAGTCAAGGCTGTCAAAGGCACTGAAACTTGAGATAAATTGGGAACAAGCCTTTGGTAGTAACTTGCTAGTCCCAGGAAACTATTAACCTCTACCACGTTCTTAGGGGATTCCCAAGAAAAAACCACCTCAACCTTTGATAGGTCCATTGATATTCCCCACTAGGACACCATGTGTCCAAGGAATTGCACATCTCGCTTCCAAAACGTTCACTTAGACAACTTCCCATAGAGGTGGTGGTGTCAAAGGACCTTCAAAACTATCCTCAAATGATTGGCGTGATACTCCTTTGATATTGAGTAGATCAGAATGTCGTCAATGAACATGAATATGAATCGGTCTAGATACTCACAAAAAATAGAGTTCATGGGCCCCAAGAACACATCTGGTACATTCCTAATGCCGAACTGCATGACCACGAACTCAAAGTGCCCATACCTATACCTAAAAGTAGTCTTTGAGACATCACCCTCCTTCACCCTCAACTAGTGATATCCATAATATAGGTCGATCTTAGAGAACCAACCTACCCACTTCAATTGGTCAAATAGGTCGTCGAACCTTGATAGGGGGTATCAGTTCTTTATTTTCACTTGATTCAGTCTTTGGTAGTCTATGCACAGCCTGAGGCCACCGTTAGCCTTCTTTGTGAACAAGACTAGAGAACCCCATGGCGACGCGCTTGGTCAGATGAAACTCTTCTTCATCAGGTCATCAACCTGAATCCTCAAATCTCGCAACTCAGAAGGCTCCATATGATAGGGATCCATTGAAATTGGATGGGCACCAGGCTGTAAGTCTATCTTGAACTCAACATCACGTCAAGGGGGTAAAGTCACAACCTCTTCGAGGAAGACGTCCAGGAACTCACTAAAAATCCCAAGAACTTCCACCATCTCAAATTTTTCTTACTCCACTGATTGCTCATCTAACAAGGGAAGAAGGGTCTCCACATGCTAGATACCCTCCTAGAAACCCTACTTGTTGATGAAATCCACATGTTGGCTGACCATATCTGGGAACATAACCCTTCTCCAGAAGCAGTCGATAACAGTGTGCATAGAAAATAGCCATTTGATGCCTCATATGACATCGTATGTCTACATTTGCAGCAAAAAGATATCCCCAATAGAATGATGTTGCCCCAAAATCAGCCTACATCCTCGAAAAACATCAAATAGGATAGTCTGACCTCCAACTGGCGTGCTAAACATCAGGGGTATGGAAAGTATCTCTACGTCTAGACCCAAGGAATGGTCTATATTGGGTGAAAAATAGTAATATGAAGCTCATAAATCAAACAAGACATAGGAACGAGTACTAAAAAAGCTGATCGTACCTCAAACAACCTCTGTTCCTACTGAAATTACTGCCTCTACGGAATGCAACTGCCCATGCCCAACTCATCTGCACCCCGGTTGTCCCCCCGACCATGCCCTAGACATCATCCTTGAGGAGTGCCCTGAGGTCATCCTCCCACAGCACTGTTTTCCCTCAGTGGAGTGGGAGATCATTGTCCCTACTACTACAACTAAAAAGGTCTCACCTTAAATTGGTGCTGCTGAGGAAGGTGCTGAACTTTACCACCCCCACTATATTTCACTTAGTCTGGAAACTGATTCCAAAGATGACCATAGTTTCCATAGATAAATCACCTCGGTCCTAGGCTCATGGAGAAAGGGAGAGGACCGAGAGATCAAAACTGGGACTGTTGAGGCCTGCTCCCTATTGACCAAAACCTAGAAGGCCTTGATGCCGGAGGTATACTGATAACGGTCTTCCCCTTTGATGATCCCAACTGGATCCCCTCTCTTGGAACACCTCCCAGTGTGTGCATCCTCTCCACCACTTCAGCCTTCTTTGGGACCTCCAAGTACGTCGGTAGGGTGAAGGGAGTAAAAGCATACTGAAGGGAGGGTCGGAGTGCCTCCTCTAAGAGTCTTTCCTGCGAATCCTCATCTGGGAAGTGGTATGGAGTGAAACTAAGGTGATACTTGAAATTTATCCCCAACTCCCTTACCGACATACTCCCTTGCTAAAGGGAGAGCATCTCCTACCTCTTTTCGGCCTTCATTGTGGAAGAAAGGAATTCTGCCCAGAACTCCTTCTCGAAGTCAGTCCACAAAACCTCAGCTTCCTTCTTCTCCCTGAGATATAGAATCCACCACTGATGTGATTTTCTATACATCTAGATCACGGTTAGAGGAACACAGTACTCTACCAGATCCCAGATTAAGCTGAAATCTATCACCAGCTCATCGAGCCATCTCTCTGTCTCTATATCTGAGACGCTACCCTTGTACTTCCCGAGGGTCTGCCACTAAAATACATGAAGAACCTTCTACCACTGGTCATCCTTCTCCTCTCGATCATCCCTCTAATGATCATCCAAATTATCATTTTGGGCCTCGATCTCCCGCATTACTTGTGAACGTTGTCCAAGTGCCATAGCTGCAAGGTAAACAAGGAATGCCTAAGCCTGAGTAGTGTAGAATATTACTTTTAAATTTTTCTTAAACTCTTTATTTATTATAAATTCCCAAAACACCCAATACACATAAAAACACAAGTCATTATGATGCATGTAACTTTCCTAGGGTCTCTACCAAGTAATCAGTGTAGCCTCACCTAGTCGTTCGATAGGTCCAGAGTCCTTACATCGGATCATAGGGGGCCTAAAATCTAGTGTCCTAGCCAGTCTTCCTTGGCCTATTTCACATACCAAGATTTCCTAGCACCATTTACCTACCATCCCATCCAATCCTAACTATGCCTAACCCCGAACTCCATCCTATATCTCAACCTACCTCAGATACCATTCTGTAATGACCCTCCTTCACCAAGATGAGGTAAGGGATAGAAAACTATCAGACCCTTCCTTCTTCAAGTTGAAGGAGAGATAATGACCCCCAAGTATCGCCTTCAATAGGCCCCAGAGTTGCGACTAGCATCAAGGGTATAAAATCTCACGTAAAATAGAAGGAATTACCCTTTTTATATAACAAGATCAGGAAATAAGATGGTAAACCCAAACAACTCCAAGGACTAAAAGTAAAAGTAAATCCAAAAATCCATTCCCATATGCGTGTTCAATATAAACTGATACAAGTACAAGAAACTATGAAAGAAAATACCAAAGAAAAGAAAATAAGCAGTGAAAAATGTCTCGATGTCCAAGATAGAAAGGTATGGCACGGTCCTCAAAGTCCTCCTAGAAACCTGAAAGTAGTTTTATATATGTAGGGTGAGAATACAGGTATACTCAGTAGGGAAAACCAAAAGCTCTCATGCATAAGTGGGGAGGAATTCTAATGCGTTACGAGAAAATAGGTAACCAAATTGCCTAGCAATGAAACTATCCACCCAGCTTTACCAAGGCACACTCCCCAAATAACGCAAGTCAGGTAATGTAATATTAATAGCACATAGATATTTGGGTACCCCACACCACATTCCCACTTATTATTTATGAAATCTTACGTGCCATACCTCTTCCAAAGGTTCCATTATAGTCCCACTACCACCCCAAAAACAACATTATGGGCCATGAAAACCACACAACCCGCCCGCAGACACCTAGGCCACCACAACCACCCATAACCACATCTGCAGACACCTGGGACACAACAACCACCACCACGCCCCAAGACACCTAGGCCACAACAACCACCACCATGCTCTAACACACCTAGTCCATAACAACCACTACCACACCCAAAGACACCTGGGCCTCATCCTGAAGACACTTGGGAAACAAACCTACTTTCACACACTTGGGTCAACCACCACAACACACCCTACCTGAAGAGTCTTGGGCCATAATGAACCTTAGGCCATCACATATTTCCCAAAGGGTCTTGGGATACCTAGGAGAGGGAGAAGAAAGGATCTAATAACCATCCAATCATAAGAATGTTGGGGAAACACTCTCCCCCATGAAATGGGGGTGTTCAGCACAAAGTGATCAACATGGGTGGGGTGCGTATAAGAAAAAAAGAACTAAATATTATACATATATATAAACAATATCTCATCCCAACCTAGGGTTCCTAAATAGACAACCATCCATTACACAACCACTCTTTATGTTATCCCTACATGCACAAATACACAACAGCCACAACCAGAGCACAACCCATTTCTAAAAAACAATTCCCCCATTGTACCTGTTCTCGTTATCATGTTAAAGTGATTCCATTTAAAACATTCCTCCACTACTGGAAAACTAATAGGCATAACCACAATCCAAAACAACAACTGATGAAAAATTTCCAAGCAAGCATTTAAGAATTCACACCCTGTTCTCTTCTAAAGTAACAACATAAAAAGGGGTATGTGAGATCCCTCGAAGTACTAGAACCAAACCAAGCCCCAAAATACCGGCTCCACATGACCTCAGATTCACAAATAAATAACCCCTCAACCATAGGTTCCATCCCCCTCTACATCACCCCACAAGGCATCAAACAGAGCAACCATAAGTATCACAAGAATGGAGAAAAGAAGTTTTCAAATCTACCCAACACCATTCATTGAGTTCCTTATTTTGGTCTAGTTAACCAGGGTGATCACATAGGGATTCTTATTCATTGGACATCCATTTAATCAACCATGTTTATGTGATTAACTGGTTTCCATGATACAGTCATTCAATCGCCAGATTATCCAAAAAACAAAGCTTCATTAGTGCACAAGAAAGGAACACCAAAGGCCATGATTTTTAGTGGACATAAGCCCATACAATTCACAATATAAAATAAAGGTAAAACATGGAAACATCGTCAAATTTCCCATCCTTTAATCCTTTAAAAGTATATTTCTTATCTTCATTAAGGTTGGTTTCATCTACATCTCGAAGGATCATCATTATACCCACCCTTCATGATGCACGGTAAAGAGAGATGAAGGAAAACCCCTACTTATATGATCAAGGAATGAAGTTTTCTCCTCGCACCAAGAACTGGGGATGCACGACTTACAGAGGAAGAACTCCAAGGACTCTAAGGCTGAGTGGAAAGGGATCCAGTACAGGCGCACGATTCATCTCCAGAGGAAGTATCGAGGTGTACTAAGAGAAATGGAAAGGAATAAGGAATAGAGGATATCATATTAAGAAGAGTTCAGATCCTAAAATCAAGGAGACGATTCAAAGTAATTAAAAGTTGGATCATGGCTCGACCACGCGGCTTAGTGGTTTCACACATTGTAATTAATTGAGATTTAATAATTCTCCTCAGATATGGTTGAGATAATGGCTGTGAATTAATATATTTCCTTTAAATGGAGACAAACACATAAGGGGTGAAACTGGAAAACATGGGAAGCTGGAAAATGCGACAAGGGGTGTGACAGGCCACATGTTTTGGTAACTCAAGGATCACCCAAATATTGGGGGTTTAAAACATCTTTTATGGGCCTTAAAAATGGCCTTAAATCACTTTAAAATGGTAATAGAACTTAAAAGAGGCATTATGGGAAAATTGGGGAAAGAACCATGACACCCCACAGTGGCACTGTTTGGGTGCGGCACCGATCAGTGGCACCAATAGGTGACACCCTGCCACCGACATCGATGCCCTCCTAACTCACCAATGGTGTCCAAGACACCTCAAACACTAGAATTAGGCCAAGTAATGGACCAGGAGGGTCCAGTCCATTAAAATTTATAATTATATTCATTTATATTTATTTATAATCATATACATTTATATTTTTTAGTTATATTAATTTTATTATTAAAATTAATTATATAGGTCTTTATCATCACTAAACAAGAGATGATAAAAGACATAATTATTAGCACTAATAAAAAGGTCTTTTATCAATGTTCATTATTTTAGTGCTGATAAACCCAACTTTATTATCATTTTTTGGAAGCGCTGATAAAGACCCTTCTTGGTCTTTTAAATAGAACTCTAACTGAACTAATTTTATTCACGTAGTTCAAGCTCTCATGTAAGTTCAGCTCCACCACTACTTCACCTGAACCTTCTCTCAAATGAATCAAATCTCTCAAATATATGGTATGTTAATATTAAGGCAATGGATTTGATTTTTTCTGGTTGTTGGACCATCTGGAATGCTAGAAACAAAGCTCAGGTGGATGGTCTTTTCGGATCTTGTATGGAAATGAGAACTCAGGTCCAGTGTCTTTCAGGGGATCTGGGGGGTTTTTTGAAAGGCTTGGAAAATTCACAATCCATGAGAATAGTCTTGAATGGAAGGAGAATCACACCCCCTTAATTGGGTTGATGGGTCCAATGGAACCCACCATGTAATGGCTTCAAGATCAATAGTGACTACTCCTAAAATCTTTAGATCATAAGAGGTGGAGCCATTGTTCATGACTCTTGAAGTTTAGTGGTGATTTCTTTTAGCAGTTTTTATGCTCATGGTGACTATCTTTTTGCGGAGGTGAAGGCTTTGCTTAATGGACTGGATATTTTTCTCTCCAATAATATATCCTTCACAGAGATTGAAATTGAGTCTTTAGTTACATGAAACTCCCTCTAAGGGAGGAGTGACCCTATGTTCTATCATTTATATTATCCAAAGATGCAAGGAGTTTATTGGTCATGATAACCTGAAACATACATGGTGGGAAGTAAATTTTGTTACAGACAACCTTGCCTCAAGGGGAAATCAGAGTAATCCTCATATCATTTATTCTAATTTGGGCTTTCAACCCAGTGAGTGTGTTAATTTTATGATGGATTATCCTCTAGGGATTCATTTATTTCATCTACCTTGAATTTTTTGTCCCCTATCCCCCTTATTCTTAATAAAATTTTCCTACTTTGATAATGATGGTGTGTTATTATTTCTCATCATCTCTCATTTATCAGTGTCATCGATCACCTCTTTTGTACATACCTGGTACAAACCACATTATTATTTGTCCTATATTTCTTTCTTTCTATCACCCCACCTTCCCATTATCACTGTCTTCAACCAGGGATGACCACCCACCATTGTGAAGTAGCCCTCCAGCAACAACCCTTTCCCCATCTTCCACTCCCTTGACTGACCAATGCAATAAGCCTTCCCACCCTCCCTTCCTAGCTGCCTTACTTGGTAAGGGTTTAATATATATTTATTCATCCATATAAATTCTAATTTTTTAATTTTTTTCATATTGGATTTATATATTTCTTTTTAGAGTTTTTTTAATAGGTTTTTTGAAAAAAATATTTTTCTTAAAAAGCGCGGGTTAATTTTTTTAAAATATGCCTCAATGGTGGAATCATCATTGCCTCATTTCGGTTAAGCCCAAAAGTGGCATCGGCGATGCTGACTTTTCCCTAAAATAATAATTTTTTCTATTTTAATTTTTTTTATATATTTAAAATTTTAATTTTTTTATTATTATTTTATTATTTATATATATATATATAATAAAATGTTTCAGCATAATTTATCTCTTAATAAAGTACATGACTTTTCTAGCCAATCAAATATAAATTATAAGACCAATATAAATATAAATTAAGAAATGGATTAAACATATAATAAGTATTCAAAAATAAAAAATAATTTCTTAAAAAATGTTGATGATAAATAATTTATAAGTGTAATGTCATGGACCCTCCTGGTCTATTACTTTTACAAATTCTAGTGTTTGGGGTGTCCTGGACACCATCGGTGAGTCAGGTGGGTGTCGGTGTCGATGGTAGGGTGTCACTATGGTTTCCCCTATCAGTGCCACGGATCGGTATCACTAATCGGTGTCACACCCAAACGGTGCCACTGTGGGGTGTGAGGGTTCTTTCCACATTTCCCCATAACGCCTCTTTTAAGTACTTTTACACTTTTAAAGTGGTTTAAGGCCATTTTTAAGGCCTGTAAAATATGTTTTAAACCACCAAGAGTCAGAAGACCCTTGAGTTACCAAAACAAGTGTCTTGTCACACCCCTTTCTGCGTTTTCTAGCTTCCCATGTTTTCCAGTTCCTCCCCTTATGTGTTTTTATTCATTTAAAGGAAATATATTCACTCACAACCATTATCTCTACCATCTCTAAGGATAATTATTAAATCTCAATTTATTCCAAAATGTGAAACCACCTAGCTATGTGGTCGAGCCATTATCCAACTTTTAAGTACTTCAAAATCACCTCCCTGATTTTAGGATCTGGCCTCTTCTTAATCCAAGATCTTCTCTTCCTTATCCCTTTATATTTCTCTTAGTGCGCATCAAGACTTCCTCCCAAGACAAATCGTGTGCCTGTTCTGGATCCCTTCTCGCTCATCCTTGGAGTCCCTAGAGTTCTTCCTCTTCAATTCGTGCATCCCCAGTTCTTGGTGCGAGGAGAAAACTTCAATCCTTTATCATCTTGGTAGGGGTTTCTCCTTTGTCTCTTTTTATTGTGCATCATGCAGGGTGGGTATGATGATGATCCTTCGGTATGTAGATGAAAATAACCTTAAGAAATATAATAAAAGGACTTTTAAAGGATAAATGGATGGAAAAGTTGATTATGTTGTTGTGTTTTACCTTTGTTTTATGTTGTAAATTTTATGGGCTTATGTCCATTGAAAAGTGTGGTCGTTAGTGGTCCTTTATTGCAAACTAATAAAGCTCTATTTTTATGTAAAATATGGTGATTGAATGATAGTATCATAGAAACTGGTTAATCATGTAAAATTGGTTGATTAAATGAATGACTAATGAATAATAATACTTTTTTGATCACCTAGGTTAACCAAACTGAAAGAAAGAACTCAATGAATGGTGTTGGCTAAATCTGAAAACTTCTTTGCTCCATTCTGGTGATACCTATGGTTACTCTATTTCATGCCTTATGGGGTAACGTAGAGGGGAGATGGAACCTCTAGTTTAGGAGTTGTTGTTTTTTGAATCTAAGGTTGTGTGGATCTGGTGTGTTGGGGCTTGGTTTGGTTCCAGTACTTTGAAGCATCTCATTGATCCCTATTTATGTTGTTACTTTACAAGAGAACTGGGTGTGAATTCTTAAATGCTTGCTTGTCCGTTTTCCTTCAGTTGTTTTTTTGGACTGTGGTTATTCCTGTTAGTTGCCTGGTAGTGGAGGAATGTTTTAAATGGAATCACTTGAACATGATAATGAGAACGGGTACAATGGGGGAATTGTTTTCCAGAAATGGGTTGTGCTCTGGTTGTGGTTGTTGTGTATTTGTGCATGTAGGGATAGCAGCAAGAGTGGTTATGTACGGGTTGGTTGTCTATTTCAAAAAACTTAGGTTGGTATGAGTTCTTGTTTACCTATATATATAATATTTAGTTCTTGTGTTTCTTATATACACCCCACCCATGTTGAGAACTTTGTGCCGAACACCCCCATTTCATGGGGGAGGGTGTTTTTTACAACATTATTATGATTGTATGGTTATTAGCTCCTTTATTCTCCCTCTCCTAGGTAGCCCAAGACTCTTCAGGCAAGATGTGGTGGCCTACGATTCATTATGGACCAAGAAACTTCAGGCAGGGTGTGTTGTGGTGGTTATCCCATGTGTGTGTGGGCATATTTGTTTCCCAAGTGTCTTCAGGATGAGGCCCAGGTGTCTTTGGGCATGGTAGTGGTTGTTCTAGCCCAGGTGTCTTCGAGTGTGGTGGTGGTTGTTCTTGCCCAGGTGTCTTCGGGTGTGGCGGTGGTTGTTGTGGCCTAGGTGTCTGCAGGCATGGTTATGTGTGGTTGTGGTGGCCCAGGTGTTTGTGGGTGGGATGAGTGGTTGTGGTGGCCTATAAGATTGTTGTTGGGGCAGCATTGGGACTACATTGGAACCTGTGGGGGAGGTCTGATGTGTAGGATGTCATAAATAACTAGTGGAAAGGTGGTGTGGGGTACCTAAATATTGATATGCTATTACTATTACTTTACCTGACTTGCGTTATTTGGGGAGTGTACCTTGGTGAGGTTGGGTGGATAGTTTCTATGTAAGGAATTTTGGTTACCTCTTTTCTCACAGGGAATTTGAATGACTCCACACCTTTGCATGATATATTTTGTTTTTCCCTACTGAGTATACATGTATACTCACCCTATGTATATAAAAATGATTTTATGTTTCTGGCTGGACTTTGAGGACCATGCTGGACCTTACTAGCTCAGACTTCGGGACAGTTGTCATTGCTTATTTTCTTTTCTTTTGGTATTTCCTTTTAGAGTTTCTTTTACTTTGTATCAGTTTAATTTGAACATTAATATGGGAATAAATTTTTGTATTTATTTTTACGTCAGTCCTTGGAGTTTTTTGGTATTTACCATCTTATCTCCCAATATTATCAAATAAAAAAGGGTAATGCCTTCCTTTTTAGGTGATATTTTATACCCATGGTGCTTGTCACCACTCTGGGGCCTATTGAAGGCACGATGTGTGGGTCATTATCTCTCCTTCAACTTGAAGAAGGAAGGCTCTGGTAGTTTTTTGTCCCTTCCCTCATATTGGTGAAGGAGGGTTGTGACAGAATGGTATCATAGGTAGGTTGAGATACAAGATGGCATTCGGGGTTAGGAACAGTGAGGATTTCATGGTCTGGTAGGGAAACAGTGCTAGGAAATCTTGGAGCATGAAATAGGCTAGGGAATACTGGATAGGACACAGAATTTTAGGGGCCCCCGTGATCCGATGAAAGGAATATGGACCTACCGAACGACTAGGTGAGGCTATACTGATTGTAGGGTAGAGACCCTAGGAAAGGTACATGCATCATAATGAATTGTGTTATTTTGTTTCTTGGGTGTTTTGGGAATTTAAAATAAATAAAGAGTTTAAGAAAAATTTAAAAGGAATCTTCTACACTACTCAGGCTTAGGAACTCCTTGTTTACCTTATAGCTATGGAACCCAGATGATGTCCATGAGTAGTGCAGGCGATCAAGGGATAGCAGGATGATTTGGATGATCAGTAGAGGTTTGATCGATAGGAGGAGGATGACCAGTGGTAGAATATTCTTCATTCCTTTCAATTGAAGACCCTCAGGAAGTACGAGGGAAGCGTCTTGTACATGGAGAGAGAGAGATGGCTCAAAGAGATGGTGATAGATTTTAGCTTGATTTGGGCTCCAGCAGAGTACTAGGTTCCTCTATCCGTGATCCAGATGCGGGGAGTGGCACGTCAATGGTGGACTCTCTATCTCGGGGAGAAGAAGGAAACTGAGGTTTTGGGGACTAACTTCGAGAAGGATTTCCAGGTAGAATTCATTTATTCCACAATGAAGGCTGAAAAGAGGAAGGAGTTGTTCTCCCTTTAGCAAGGGAGTATGATGGTAAGGGATTTGGGGATCAAGTTTAAATATCTCATTTATTTCCCTCTAGACCACTTCCCAAACAAAGAGTCATAGGTAAAGTGCTTAGAGGAGGTGCTCCGACCCTCCCTTCAGTATGTTGTTACTCCCTTCACCCTACTGACGTACTTGGAGGTCCATAAGAATTCTGAAGTGGTGGAGAGGATGAACATATTTGGAGGTGTGCTGCGAGAGGGGATACAATTGGGATCATCAAAGGGGAAGGCCATTAGCAGCAGGCCTCTTGCATCAGGGTCTTCTAGGTTTCGGCCGATGGGGAGCAGGCCTTAGCAGTTCTAGTTTCGATCTTCTGATCCTCGCCCTTTCTCTAAAATCCTAGGAATGAGGTACTTTATTTATGGCAGCTGTGGGAATCTTTGCAAGTAGTGCCCAAACTGAGTTTAGTACAGTGGGGGTGGGCAGGTTCAGCTCCTGCCTCAGTAGTACTAGTTGTCGGCCAGACCTTTTCAGCAATAGGAGCAAGGACATCGAGCTCCCACTCCACCAAGGGTGAATGGTGCCATAGGAGGCTGACTTTAGGTTTATCCTCAGGGACCTCGACTAGGGTGTGGTTGGGGAGGTGGCTGACAGCTGAGGGGCAGAGGAGTTGGGCATGGGCAGTTTTACACTGTAGAGGTAGCAGTTCCAGCAGGATCGGAAGTCGTTTGAGGTCTGATCAGCTTGTTTATTACTCTTTCTTGTGAATTGTTTGATTCTAGAGCTTTTCACTCCTTTGTTTCACCTGGTCTATCCCATTCCTTGGGTTTGGAAATAGATAAATTTTCCATTCCCATGGGGTTGAGCACGCCAGTTGGAGGTCAGACTAGCTTGTTTGATGTTTTTCAAAGATGTAAGATGATATTGGGGCCGCATCAGTCTAGTGGGAATCTCTTTCTACTGAAAATTAAGCCATAAGATGTCATCCTGGGCATCGACTGGCTCTTTTCCATGCATGTTATTATCAAATACTTATGTAGAAGGGCTGTGTTCTCAGATATGGGTGGCCAATGTGAGGATTTCATCAGCAAGAGGGGTTTCCAGGAGGGTAGTCGGCATGTGGAGCCCTTTGTTTCCTTGTTATCCAAGCTGTCAGTGGAGTTAGTAGACTCAGATATGGTGGAAGTTCTAGGGATTGAAAGTGATTTCCTAGGCATCTTCCCTAAAGGGGTTGTAACTTTACCCCCTCGAGGTGATGTTGAGTTTGGGATAGACTTACAGCACGGTGCCCGTCCGATTTCGATGGCTCCCTATCAGATGGAACCTTCTGAGTTGTAGGAGTTATGGATTTAGGTTGATGACCTGATGAAGAAAGGTTTTATCTGACCAAGCGCCTCTCTATGGGGTGCTCTAGTCTTGTTCACAAAGAAAGCGGACAATGGCCTCAGGTTATACATAGACTATCAAAGACTGAATCAGGTGACGATCAAGAACTGATACTCCCTCCCAAGGATTGACAACCTATTTGACCAATTAAAGGGGAAAGTATGGTTCTCTAAGATCAACCTGTTGTCTGGATATCACCAGTTGAGGGTGAAGGAGGGTGATGTCTCGAAGAGTTCTTTCAAGTGCAGGTAAGGGAACATTGAGTTCGTGGTCATTTCGTTCGGCATTACGAACACACTAGCTGTGTTCATGGGGCTCATGAACTCTATTTTCCAGGATTATCTGGACCAGTTCATAGTCATGTTCATCAAAAAAATCTTGATCTACTTGTAATCAGAGGAGGATCACATTGAGCATTTGAGGACAGTTTTGGAGGTCCTCCGACACCACTATCTCTATGGGAAGTTGTCCGAGTAAAAGCTCTGAATGCGAGAGGTGAGCTTCCTTGGACACGTGGTGTCCCGGTGGGTAATAGAAGTGGACCCATCAAAGGTTGAGGTGATTTTTTCTTGGGAATCACCCAAGAACATGGTATAGGTTTGTAGTTTCCTGGGACTAGCAGGTTACTACCAAAGGTTCATGCCCGAATTCTCTCAAGTTGTAGTGCCTTTGACAACCTTAAACATAAAAGACCAGGCTTTCATGTGAAGTGAGCAGTTTCAGACTTCTTTTAGTTATCTGAAGGGGAATATGGTCATTTCCCTAGTGATTAGGTTTCCATAAAAAGGGGTAATGTTTGAAGTGTTCTGTGATGCTTTCGGTTTAGGCTTGGGATGTGTGTTGATCTAGCAGTAGGGGTGATCCCTTATGGGTCTAGGAAGTTACATCCTCAAAAATGTAACCATGACACTTAAAACATTGAGATTTGATCAGTGGTGTTCACAATGAAGTTGTGGTGGCATTACCTCATCAAGGAACTCTTCATGGTCTTCACAGATCACAAGAGCTTGAGGTATGTCTTCTCCCAGCGAGACCTGAACTTGCGTCAGTGGAGGTGGATAGAGTTTCTTCAGGAGTATGACTTTGAGATCTCCTATACCACAGGAAAGGGGAATATTGTGGCCGATTCCATGTGAAATAATTCATAAAAGGATGTGGTTCGGGAGTTAAAATATTCTTGGAAAGAAATAAATGAGTTGGATTCTTTACATCTAGGCCTGAGAGTGGAGGATGGTAGAGGCTATCTGTTTCAAATGAAAGTGCAGTCTTCCTTGGTATGGTAGGTGGAGGAGTCTCAGTGGGGATACTTAGAGACCAAAGTGATGCATGATCATGTTATCCAGAGTGGTGCTCTGAAGGATGGTCGGAGGATGGTTAGAATCAGATGTTGTTTCATGGAAAGCTATTTGTCCTGATGGCAATGCACGAGAGAGTTCTCAGTGATTTCCATAACTCACACCCGGTGGTACACCCAGAAGTTTCCAAGATGTATCGGGGCTTGAGGGGTCAGTTTTGGTGGCCCAGAGTGAAACAGGTAGTAGAGGAGTTTGTGGAAAAGAGCCTTGGGTGTCAGGAGGTGAAGGCTAAACATTATGTTCTGGGCGGTCTGTTGTATCCCTTAGATGTCTCGGAGTAGAAGTGGGATGATTTCTCGATGGATTTCATCATAGGACAACCCTAGATTAAGAGAGGTTGTGATGTAATCTAGATAGTGTTGGACCGTTTAACAAAATAATCTCACTTCTTAGCGATTAAGGAGTCGAGCGTGGTGGATTCCTTGGTACAGAAGTACATGGGTGAAGTTGTGTGGATGCATGGAGTTCTTATAACCATCATTTCAGATCAGGATACATGCTTTACTTAACGGTTCTATAAGGGATTACATCATGCTTTTGGCACCCATATTTTCATTAGCATTGATTTCCAACCTCAAACGGATGTGCAAATAGATAGGACCAACCATATGTTGTAGGATATGATGCGAGCATGTGTTCTAGACTTCAGACGATCATGGGTACGACACTTGACTCTAGTAGATTTTGCCTACAACAATAGTTATCACTCTACCATTGGCATAACACCATTCGAATCATTGTATGGTAGACTGTTTCATTCACCAGTGTGCTGGATAGAGGTTGGGGAGGCTGGTGTTCTTGGCTCAAAGGTGGCACAGAGCACGACGGAGAAGGTTCATCTTGTGTGTGAGAGGATGAAGGTGGCTCAGGACTGGCAGAAGACATATGTTTATCATAGGAGGATACCCTTGGAGTTTGAGGTTGGGGACCATGTGTTCTTAAAGGTCTCCCCTCAGCATGGACAATGGAGGTTTGGCATGGGGAGTAAGCTTTCTCCCAGGTTCATCAGACCCTTCGAAGTGTTGAGACAAGTCAGTGAGGTGTCGTATCAGTTGGTATTACCACTATCACTAGAAAGCATCCACAAAATCTTCCATGTGTCTCATCTCCATAGGTATCTACACGATGACTCCCACGTCCTCAACTGGGGAGAGTTAGATATCGAGGACAATGTGACGTTCATGGAGTGACTAGTGAGGATTGAGAATCGTAAGGAGAATGTGATTCATGGATAGACCATTCCTTTGGTTCATGTGTTGTGGAGGCATGGTGGCCTTGAGGAGAGTACCTAGGAACGACAGGCACAAATGTGTTCCCATTACCCAGAGCTATTTTGAGTTTTGATCTTGTGTTTTCTTTGTGCTTTGTTGTGATGTAATGCTTGACCTTTTTTTCTATAAGATGGGTTGTTCCCTTGTTCTCTAAATGTGTGTGAAAATTCTTCACTGTGGGGAGGGGGGATTGGATCCCTAATCAAAATGCATTAGGTTGGATGTGGTTAAACCTATGGGGGTGATTTAGTGCCTCCCAAAGTGGATAAGATCATGAAATTAGAAAAGGGGCTCCCAAATACATAAGTTCAGATGGTATGATATTTATATGTTTGTGTGGTTACTTAGGGGAGAATAGTAGTAGTGTTTCTATGGTTTTTCATGAGATATATGTGACAGAAATTATCTTGGATGTCAAGGTTTGTTCTGAATTATGAACAACTCTAGGTTGGTTTGTCCTCGAGAGGTATCTTACGAGGTGGTTGTTCGGACCCCACTATTTTCATCGAGTTTAGTCTTGATTCTCAAGGATGAAAATAGCTTAAGTGGAATATGATGTAATGGAACGGACCCTCCTGGTCCATTACTTTTCCAAATTCTAGTGTTTGGGGTGTCCTAAACACCATCGATGAGTCAGGAGGGCGTCATTGTCAGTGGAAGGGTGTCACCGTGGTGTCACTTATCGGTTCCGCACCCAAACAGTTCCACTATGGGGTGTCAGGGTTCTTTCCTCAGTTTTCCCATAACGCCTCTTTTAAGTCCTATTACCAATTTAAAGTGGTTTAAGGCCATTTTTAATGCCCGTAAAATATGTTTTAAACCACTAAGATTCAGGCAACCCTTGAGTTACCAAAACGTGTAGCTTGTCACACCTCTTGGCATGTTTTCCAGCTTCCTGTGTTTTCCAGTTTCACCCCTTATGTGTTTGTCTCAGTTTAAAGGAAATCTATTAACTCAAATCCTTTATCTTCACCATCTCTGAGGAGAATTATAAAATCTCAATTAATTCCAACATGTGAAACCACCGAGCCGTGTGTTTGAGCCACAATCCAACTTTTAAGTATTTTGAAATCATATCCCTAATTTTAGGATCTGGAATTGATGTTATTAATATTTTCATGACTTATTATATTCCCTCTTTACTGATTTTATATGAAATTTGCATAATTTGTGTGAAATATTAATGTTTTAATATTAAGTATAATTTTTGAGCATTTTTAGAAGTAGTCCAATTGAGTCAGTTTAATTTTTTAATAATAACTGTCACTATAATGATCCACATTGTGTGGTTCTTGTTTTTTAGGGTTCTCCTTTAAATATACAACATTTCATTAGAAGGTACCACGAGCCAATTCTTCCATTTAAACGGTCATATGGTCCTCACAACCAAGACCAAAGAATTTGTGAAGAAACTGGACCAGCCTTGAAGATTGATTTACGGGGCTCAATCCAGAAGTCCAAAAACATTAAATCTCCACAATAATTCGGGGGACACTACATGTCATCTTGGATAAAAATTTCAAGGCCCAAATCTAAGCACAAGGGGGCCAAATGAAGCTTTAAAATCCATCCCACCATTCTGGACGAGAATTAAAATCAGTATAGTATGCATGACATATCTCATGATGTAAGCATCCAATATAGATGAGATTTTGCAGTGTGAAAGGGTAGATATATGTGGCCGACGTTTCTGAATAAACCATTCGTATTTGAAGGCATCTTCATAATCAAAAACCCTTTCACATTCAGGACTTCAAAAAGACTGGATTGAAATGGACAGTTTTACTTTGTTTAATAAACCGGCCATATATTTTGATCCTTAAGTTCAAATGACTCCAAATTTTGAGAGTAGTCGGAAAGATTTATTATATACAACTTTGAAGAAGGATATTTCTCGATATTCGGCTGTCATGATGTCCATATCTATGAGCCAAGTGGAGGGGTATTGTTGGAATGTAAACAGTCCACTCCTTGGGCTATAAATACTCTCCCCTTCTCTCCTTGAGAGAGGTTAGCATTTCAGAAGAGATGAGAACATATTGGAATGACCAAGTCCTTGCCAAAGGCTTGGGAGGATCTTCCATACTCATGTTTTCACTTGAGAGACCTTTCCTACTCTCTTTGTTTTCACTTAATTTCGTGTTCTTCGTTTTTGTAATTTTGTAAGTCTCTTTCTTTGTAATTCTGTTTTAATGCAAGTTACTTATTCAATATCTCTTATTCTCATCCACAATATGTAGTTTAATATTTATTTTCTTAAAATAGTTTAAATTCAGTTGAATATCCTTCACTTATTTTGCTTCCTCATTCAATCAAAAATCTGTTTTTAATTATCATCATTGTTCGTGTGTGTGTGTGTTCGACGTACCACTCTTTTCTAATCCCTTTATTTTTCTTCTATTCTTAATTTATCATCATAATTATTATAAACAGAATATTAAACACCCAAATGTCTGAGTAAATATCTCATAGGGGTGAGTCAAAATTTTGGGATGTTAAGTGATTGAGAGTATTTGCTCGATGAGTATTCGTTAATTTAACATTGTGTATGTTGGACTTAATATGTCATGGATTAATGACATCTTTTGTTTAGCATGTGGTTTCCATAGATTATTGGAACCATAAATACATTACCATAAACAAGTACTGATTTATTTGAGAATCCTAGTTAAGTTAAGGCTTGGATTAAAGCTTTAACACTTAGGAATTCTAATCGATGTCAACTTGTAAAGTGGGTGTTAATTTAAATGAAATATAAATCAAATCTCAAGGATATCACAAGCTTAACTCCCTAATAATAAACTCACCCCAATCTTTATCAATTTGTTAAATCAAAAATCATACATAAATTATTTCATAAGCTCTGCAAAAAAACCCCAATCATAATACAATCAAATAAAAACAAACGACTATTTCAAAGTATCATCGCCGAGGATTCGACCCGAGTGCTGCAATACACATTAGCAGAGCACCGGAACTTTGACCGGTCGATAGGCGACAATCGGCCGCGCATTTAAAATAGTGTCGTTGCCGGGGATGGTACTTTAAGTGTTCATTAGTTTCTGGTTATTGTCAAAAAAAACCAAAAAAAATCAAAAAAACAAAATTGAAAAAAAAATTGAAAAAAAATCACAAAGAAAAACTCGTCTTCCTCTTTCTTCCAAAATCTCTCTGAATGCCCCGTAGCCTTCCAAACAATCCCTCAGATTTGTTTGACCCTGAAATTGAGCGAACACTTCGCCAACTTAGGAGGAACATAAGAGATAATCAAATAATTCAAGAACCAGTCCTTGTCCAACCAATTGAATTAGATATGGCCAATCCTAGGGAACAAACACTTAAAGAAACTTGTTGCCCCTGATATGAATTACCAACCTCTTGGTATTCAATATCCAAATATAGAGGCTGACTTTGAACTCAAATCAGGTTTGATTCATCTTCTCCCTCATTTCCATGGGCTAGCCGGTGAGGATCCACATCTTCACCATAAAGAGTTCCAAGTAGTGTGCTCTACCATGAAGCCTCAAGGGGTTTCTGAAGAACAAATCAAACTCTGAGCATTCCCTTTCTCCCTAGATGACATTGCTAAGTCATGGCTCTACTACCTACCTCCTGGTTCCATAACTACATGGAATTACATTAAGAAACTATTCTTAGAGAAATTTTTTCCTGCTTCTCATACTGCTTCTATCTGAAAGGAAATAAGTGATATCCATCAATTCCCAAGTGAATCACTCTATGAGTACTGGGAGAGGTTCAAAAAGCTTGTTGCAACCTGCCCACATCATCAAATCCCTGACCAACTCTTGATCCAATACTTCTATGAGGGGTTATTGGCTATGGAGAGAACTCTCATAGATGCCACAAGTGGCGGTGCTCTTGTTGATAAAACTCCTGCAGCTGCAAGAGATCTCATAAGTAACTTGGCTGAAAACACACCACAATTTCATACTCAAGAACATGCTCAAGTCAAACAAGCCCAAGATAATCAATCAATTGAGCCGAAAAAAATGACCGAGTGGATGAGTGAACTTATAGGTCTTGTGTGACAGCTAGTTGTGGCTACCAAATCCCCAACCTCGTCTTCTCCGCAATCAATGTTTCCTGGACCAATCAAAAACTATGGAATCTGCAACTCTCCATCTCATCCAACTGACACTTGTCCACAACTTCAAGAGGATCAATCTGATTCATCTGGACCAATGGATCTCAATGCAGCATATGCTCAGCGGAACACCAATCCTCAACTATCAGGTCAGTTTTTTAGAAACTTCAACCAACCTCACTCTGATCCCTTCTCCTCTAACTTTAACCAAGGATTGAGGTATGGTAATCCCGTCTCTCATCCCCCTCAATTCACTGCTCAAAACCCAAACCAATTCCAATATAGTCAAGGTGGTGGTAACTTACATCAACCTTATCCTTTTGTTCCTCAACCTCAAAGGAAAAATCCTCCTCTTGGATTCCATTATCCTAGTGAGCCTTCCAAATTCCAAAACCAATACAATCGATTTCCCAAGAACCAAAATCAAGGAAATCCCAATCCGAGACAAGCCTCTTCTTCCAAGCAACCATGGGAAAGTGCAGTGGAAGATCTTTCCACCTTCACCCATTCTAGTCTCAAAAACATTGAAACTAAAATAGGTCAACTTGCATCCCACCTGAGCCAGCAACAAAATCAAATTCTTCCCAACTCCCAACTCAACCATTACCCAACCCCAAGGGTAATGTAAGTGCAATTGAACTTAGATCGAGAAAGCACATTGCTATGCCTCAAGATAAGTCCTTTATCCCTCCTTTGAATGTTAACCTAGAAAATAAAAAGAAAAAGAAAATTGAAAAGGAACCTAAATCCATTCCCTCACCTCCTTCCATTCCACTTAGGAATCCAATTCCTTTTCCTCAAGCTGTTTTCAAACCAAGGAAGTCTTTTGAACCCTATCCTGAAATGCTTGACATATTTAGACGTGTTTAAGTCAAAATTCCCCTCTTAGATGCCATAAAACAAATTCCTAAGTATTCCAAGTTTCTTAAGGAATTGTGTACCCACAAGAGGAAACTTAAGACCTTCGAAAATGTTCCCACCCAGCAGTCTATTCCCATAAAGTGCAAAGATCCAGGGACCTTTATGATTCCATGCCAAATTGGATGTTCGAACTTTGATGATGCACTCATAGACCTAGGAGCCTCAATTAATTTCATGCCCAAATCCATATTCTCCAACCTTGGTCTAGGTCCCTAGCACCCAATGGGTGTGGTCATTCAGTTAGCCAATCGAAGCACATCCAGTCCTGAGGGAATAATTGAGGATGTCCTTGTTCGAGTAAATGATCTTATCTTCTCAGCTGACTTCTATGTCCTTACCATGGAAGGTGAGACAACTTCTTGAAAATATCCTCTGATTCTAGGAATACCATTCCGCATGACTACAAGAACCAAGATTGATGTCCATTCAGGCATCTTATCCATGGAATTTGGTGACCAACTGGTCAAGTTCCACATTTTCCAAGCCATGCGATACCCATCTAAGGATCACTCTGCATTATCAATCCATGCTTCTGAGGACACTTCTAAGAGTCAATCAAACCCCAATCCACCATTTTCTTTATGTTCTAATGACAAAGGATCTTGTGAAATCTGCACCATGATTAACAAAGTCATAAATGGTGAAATTGATGTTGACATTACAAATGCAAACTCCATTGATCTAAAGGATCTTGAAAAATCTTTGGAATCTCATCTCACCTCTGACCTCCAATGCTCCAACATGGATGGTAATGAGGAAAATGAACTAGAATGATCATTTTTTGATTTAGATCAGATTATCCCACATTCATCCTTTCCTATCCATGATTCTGAAAATTCTGTTATATGTGAAGTGAACCTTGAACCAATGTGTTTATATTGTCCTGATGGTAGTGATGTTTGTGATATTTGTACCCTAATTAATAAAGTGATCACTGGTGACGTTGAAATTGACCATTATTTGGAAAACAACATTGAAATAAAGGATATTGAAAATTTTATTCAGTCATATGACTCCACTGATCCTCATTACTCTACATCAGTAAGTAATGAAATAAATGAGTCAAAAACAATTGGGATTTCATACTCTGATTTTGTGTTATCTGATCCTTACTTAAATGAACCATCAGAATTGATCCATCTTCTTGAATTTCCAAGAATAGAAAACCATTACTTTGTGGATAAAATCATTCCTCAGGTTGAATACCAAAGTGAGGAGAGAAATATTCTCATTCCAACCCCATTGAATTGTAAGCACACCAACAAGGATGGGAATAAATTATCCAATGAATCATCAGGCCTCCCAAAGAAAAAGTTTTTCTGGAAGCACACTGGAGTTGAGAAAATAGAATGGCCACCGTCAGACTATGGGTAGTCCACTGCAATTGTCCAGCTGTAGACAAATAAATGCAGCACTTCTTGGGAGGCAACCCATGTTTTCTTTTACTTTTATGAAATTTCAATTTCTTTTTAGTTTTTCATTAGATGAATAATGAATTTTATTTTTCAGGTAACTTCCCACTATCCTAGATCAACATCGACTTCCACTGGCTCCCTAAATTCTCTAGCTGACCTACCACTAGATGGAGAAGGCGACCCGCCAAATCCAAACCAGGGGCACCTCTTTACCTTTAACTCTCTCTCTATCTCTTCATCTCTATACCTCTTTATTCTTTTTCCTCTCTCTTTAATTTTTTTTACCACTTTCTTTTTCAAAACCTTTCTTTTTCACTTTCTCTTTTTTTTGGTTGTATCTTTATAAAAAAACATAAAAACATAAAAACCTTAAAAAATAAAAAAACCAAAAAAAACACAATTACTTAAAAAAATACAAAAAAAAGAGTCATGCTTACTCACCATCAAGTTTTGAAATTTTGTCCAACCATTTTGGGGATTTAACAGACATGGTTTCATCTCAAAATTTTTTTGTTTCTATCATGACTTTGGATAAAGAATTTTGTCTCAAAATTAACAAATTTTGAATGCTCAATTTTTTATTTGGAAAATGGTTTTCCCAAACCGTGAGGAACAACATTTGCTTTCATGCCAAGGCCACCTATGGCCATCTTTTCAGAATGTGTGCTTTCACCCCCATTTGTGATTCTTGAGTTTTTAGACCTTCGAGCTGAATTTCCTACCGTAGTGTGCATTAATATGATAGAGGAATTTTTTGAACCACATGAGAATCACAATAGCCAAATAGCCTCCCATTTCCCTTACATTAATCCTCCTTTTAAAAGCCCCTTCGAGCCTATGAAAACCTTTTATTTGATAGCCACATTACAAGCCCAATCCCTTTTCCCACCCAATATCAACATGGATTTTCATTGCATAATTTTTCGAAATTTAAGTGTGAGGGGGATGGATTTCATTTTGGGTACCCTTTTTTTATTTCACCATGTTATCATATGCTTGAGGGAAAGCATCCATTTCAGTGTGGGGGAGAGGTTATCATTCAGTTTGTTTTGTGGAATGTATTGTACTTCCATTTATGTAATGTTGTACAAATGATATTGAAAAGTGTTCAAAAAAAATAAAAATAAAAATAAAAATACAAAAAAAAGAAAAAAAATGAAAAATTGGGTTGTGTCATGGGTAGGTCAAAAATCACTCTTCCTAAACCTTTGATCTTGTTATAACTATTACAATTAGTGTCGTGAGGAGTTCAATCATGGGTTGGGTTATGAGTGTGAGATCTTTTCCAAGTTCAACTTTCGAAAAAACAAAGAAAAAAAAAGAAAAAAAGGAACACTTGAATTATAATCTTTTTGGGAGAAGTTTTTTGTTTTGTAAATATTTCATCTTCTCATTACCTTCATATTTTCTTCCTCTATTGTGTCTTTCTTCACACAATCAATCCCTTTTAAATATGTGTTTTCATTTCCTTCCATGCTTTATTTCGAAAAATGTGCATTGCTTTTTCTATGTTGGTATTTTAACCCTCTTATTATTCTCTCTTTGACATTATATTCCTACCATCCCATATCCATAGAAATACCAATTAAAAATACCTTTTGATTCTTGTTCACTTGGGATAGGGATTGTAAGCTGAGAGCTCTTTTCAAACTCTAAGATTTTCACTTTTGGTTGGTGAAAGAGTGAACCTCCACAAATAAATTTTATCATCTTGAGAGGTGTGAGTTTTGAGTGTCCACATATTCCATTTATAAATTTGAACATGAAAAAATTAATTAGTTTTGTAACATTGTTTATGTAAAAACTTGTGGTGGAATTCAAAATGGATGAGTGAAATAGTCTAAACCTCCCCTTATTGGAGAAAACAAAATTTTAAAATCTGTTGGTGAGTAAAAATGATTTGTCATGTTTTTATATTTGTTGCACATGAGGACATTCACAAAACTAAGTGTGGGGGAGTTGATGTTATTAATATTTTCATGACTTATTATATTCCCTCTTTACTGATTTTATATGAAATGTGCATAATTTGTGTGAAATATTAATGTTTTAATATTAAGTATAATTTTTTAGCATTTTTAGAAGTAGTCCAATTGATTCAGTTTAATGTTTTTATAATAACTATCATTATACTGATAAAAATTGTTTGGTTTTTGTTTTTTAGGATTCTCCTTTCAATATACAACTTTTCATTAGAAGGTACCATGAGCCAATTCTACCATTTGAATGGTCATATGGTCCTCACAAACAAGACCAAAGAATCTGTAAACAAACTGGACCAGCCTTGAAGATTGATTTACTGGGCTCAATCCAGAATTCCAAAAACATTAAATCTCCACAATAATTCGGGGGACACTACATGTCATCTTGGATAAAACTTTCAAGGCCCAAATCTAAGTACAAGGGGCCCAAATGAAGCTTTAAAATCCAGCCCACCATTATGGGCGATAATTAAAATCAGTATAGTATGCATGAAATATCTCATGTAATCATCCAATATAGCTGAGATTTTTCAGTGTGAAAGGGGAGATATAGTTGGCCGACTTTGTTGAAGAAACCATTCTGATTTGAAGGCATCTTCATATTCAAAAACCCTTTCACATTCTGGACTTCAAAAAACTGGATTGAAATGGACAGTTTTACTTTGTTTAATAAACTGGCCATAACTTTTGATCCTTAAGTCCAAATGACTCCAACTTTTGAGAGTAGTCGTCCAACTTTATTATATACAACTTTTAAGAAGGAGAGTTCTCTAGATTCGGCTGTCATGATGTCCATATCGGCGAGCCAAGTGGAGGGGTATTGCTGGAATGTAAACAGTCCACTCCTTGGGCTATAAATACTCTCCCCTTCTCTCCTTGAGAGGGGTTGGAATTTCAGAAGAGAGGAGAAAATATTGGAACGACCAAGGCCTTGACAAAGGCTTGGGAGTATCTTCCATACTCAAGTTTTCACTTGAGAGACCTTTCCTCCTCTCTTTGTTTTCACTTAATTTCGTGTTCTTCGTTTTTGTAATTTTGTAAGTCTCTTTCTTTGTAATTCTGTTTTAATGAAAGTTACTTATTCAATATCTCTTATTCTCATCCACCTTATGTAGTTTAATATTTATGTTCTTAAAATAGTTTAAATTCTGTTGAATATCCTTCCCTTATTTTGCTTCCTCATTCAATCAAAAATCTGTTTTTAATTATCATCATTGTTCGTGTGTGTGTGTGTTCGACGTACCACTCTTTTCTAATCCCTTTATTTTTATTCTATTCTTAATTTATCATCATAATTATTAAAACCAAAATATTAAACACCCAAATTTCTGAGTAAATATCTCATTGGGGTGAGTCAAAATTTTGGGTTGTTAAGTGATTGAGAGTATTTGCTCGATGAGTATTCGTTAATTTAACATTGTGTATCTTGGACTTAATATGTCATGGATTAATGACATATTTTGTTTAGCATGTGGTTTCCATAGATTATTGGAACCATAAATACACTACCATAAACAAGTACTGATTGATTTTAGAATCCTAGTTAAGTTAAGGCTTGGATTAAATCTTTAACACTTAGGAATTCTAATCGATGTCAACTTGTGAAGTGGGTGTTAATTTAAATGAAATATAAATCAAATCTCAAGGATATCACAAGATTAACTCCCTAATAATAAACTCACCCCAATATTTATCAATTTTTTAAATCAAACATCATACATAAATTATTTCATAAGAACTGCAAAAAAAACCCCCAATCAGAATACAATCAAATAAAAACAAATGACTATTTCAAAGTATCATCGCTGAGGATTCGACCCGAGTGCTGCTATACACATTAGCAAAGCACCGGAACTTTGACCGGTCGATAGGCGACAATCGGCCGCGCATTTCAAATGGTTCTGTTTCTGGGTATGGTGCTTTAAGTATTCATTAGTTTCTGGTTATTGTCAAAAAAACCAAAAAACAAAATTTTAAAAAAAATTGAAAAAAAATTACAAAGAAAAACTCGTCTTCCTCTTTCTTCCAAAATCTCTCTGAATGCATCATAGCCTTCCAAACAATCCCTCATATTTTTTTGACCCTAAAATTGAGGGAACACTTCGCCAACTTAGGAGGAACATAAGAGATAATCAAATAATTCCAGAACCAGTCCTTGTCCAACCAATTGAATTAGTTATGGCCAATCCTAGGGAACAAACACTTAAAGAAACTCGTTGCCCCTGATATAAATTACCAACCTCTTGGTATTCAATATCCAAATATAGAGGCTGACTTTGAACTCAAATCAGGTTTGATTCATCTTCTCCCTCATTTCCACGGGCTAGCCGGTGAGGATCCACATCTTCACCTTAAAGAGTTCCAAGTAGTGTGCTCTACCATGAAGCCTCAAGGGGTTTCTGAAGAACAAATCAAACTCTGAGCATTACCTTTCTCCCTAGCTGACATTGCTAAGTCATGGATCTACTACCTACCTCCTGGTTCCATAACTACATGGAATTACATAAAGCGACTATTCTTAGAGAAATTCTTTCCTGCTTCTCGTACTGCTTCTATCCGAAAGGAAATAAGTGGTATCCGTCAATTCCCAAGTGAATCACTCTATGAGTACTGGGAGAGGTTCAAAAAGCTTGTTGCAACCTGCCCACATCATCAAATCCCTGACCAACTCTTGATCCAATACTTCTATGAGGGGTTATTGGCTATGGAGAGAAATCTCATAGATGCCGCAAGTGGTGGTGCTCTTGTTGATAAAACTCCTGCAGCTGCAATAGATCTCATAAGTAACTTGGCTGCAAACACACAACAATTCCATACTCAAGAACATGCTCAAGTCAAACAAGCCCAAGATAATCAATCAATTGAGCCGAAAAAAATGACCGAGTGGGTGATTGAACTTACAGGTCTTGTGTGACAGCTAGCTATGGCTACCAAATCCCCAACCTCATCTTCTCCGCAATCAATGTTTCCTGGACCAATCAAAAACCGTGGAATCTGCAACTCTCCATCTCATCCAACTGACACTTGTCCACAACTTCAAGAGGATCAATCCAATTCATCTAGAACAATGGATCTCAATGCAGCATATGCTCAGCAGAACACCAATCCTCAACTATCAGGCCAGTTTTTTAGAAACTTTAACCAACCTCACTCTGAGCCCTTCTCCTCTAACTTTAACCAAGGATTGAGGTATGGTAATCCCGTCTCTCATCCCCCTCAATTCCCTACTCAAAACCCAAACCAATTCCAATATGGTCAAGGTGGTGGTAACTTCCATCAACCTTATCCTTTTGTTCCTCAACCTCAAAGGAACAATCCTCCTCCTGGATTCCATTATCCTAGTGAGCCTTCCCAATTCCAAAACCAATACAATCGATTTCCCAAGAACCAAAATCAAGGCAATCCCAATCCGGTACAAGCCTCTTCTTCCAAGCAACCATGGGAAAGTGCAGTGGAAGATCTTGCCACCTTCACCCATTCTAGTCACAAAAACATTGAAACTCAAATAGGTCAACTTGCATCCCACCTGAGCCAGCGACAAAAATCAAATTCTTCCCAACTCCCAGCTCAACCATTACCCAACCCCAAGGGTAATGTAAGTGCAATTGCACTTAGATCAGGAAAGCACATTGCTATGCCTCAAGATAAGTCCTCTATCCCTCCTTTGAATGTTGACCAAGAAAATGAAAAGAAAAAAAATTGAAAAGGAACCTAAATCCATTCCCTCACCTCCTTCCATTCCACTTAGGAGTCCAATTCCTTTTCCTCAAGCTATTTCTAAACCAAGGAAGTCCTTTGAACCTGATCCTGAAATGCTTGACGTGTTTAGACGTGTTTAAGTCAAAATTCCCCTCTTAGATGCCATAAAACAAATTCCTAATTATTCCAAGTTTCTTAAGGAATTATGTACCCAAAAGAGGAAACTTAGGACCTTCGAAAATGTTCCCACCCAGCAGTCT
The DNA here is from genome assembly GCA_963277665.1 of Viscum album. Taxonomy (NCBI): domain Eukaryota; kingdom Viridiplantae; phylum Streptophyta; class Magnoliopsida; order Santalales; family Viscaceae; genus Viscum; species Viscum album. The sequence goes on along the minus strand of OY728134.1, from coordinate 592,490,253 downwards.
ATTTGCATAAAGTGCAAAGATCCAGGGACCTTTATGATTCAATGCCAAATTTGATGTTCGAACTTTGATGATGCACTCATAGACCTAGGAGCCTCAATTAATGTCATGCCCAAGTCCATATTCTCCAACCTTGGTCTAGGTCCCTTGCACCCAACGGGTGTGGTCATTTAGTTAGCCAATTGAAGCACATCCAGTCCTGAGGGAATAATTGAGGATGTCCTTGTTCGAGTAAATGATCTTATCTTCCCAGCTGACTTCTATGTCCTTGACATGGAAGGTGAGACAACTTCTTGTAAATATTCTCTGATTCTAGGAATACCATTCCTCATGACTACAAGAACCAAGATTGATGTCCATTCAGGCATCTTATCCATGGAATTTGGTGACCAAATGGTCAAGTTCCACATTTTCCAAGCCATGCGATACCCATCTGAGGATCACTTTGCATTCTCAATCCATGCTTCTGAGGACACTTCTAAGAGTCAATCAAACCCCAATCCACCATTTTCTTCATGTTATAATGACAAAGGATCTTGTGAAATCTGCACCATGATTAACAAATTCATAAATGGGGAAATTGATGTTGACATTACAAATGCAAACTCCATTGATCTAAAGGATCTTGAAAAATCTTTGGAATCTCATCTCACCTCTGACCTCCAATGCTCCAACATGGATGGTAATGAGGAAAATGAACTAGAATGCTCATTTTTTTATTTAGATCATATTATCCCACATTCATCATTTCCTATCCATGATTCTGAAAATTCTGTTATATGTGAAGTGAACCTTGAACCAATGTGTTTATATTGTCCTTATGGTAGTGATGTTTGTGATATTTTTACCCTAATTAATAAAGTGATCACTGGTGACGTTGAAATTGACCATTCTTTGGAAAACAACATTGAAATAAAGGATATTGAAAAATTTTATTCAGTCATATGACTCCACTGATCCTCATTACTCTACATCGGTAAGTGATGAAATAAATGAGTCAAAAACAATTGGGATCTCATACTCTGCTTTTGTGTTATTTGATCCTTACATAAATGAACCATCAAAATTGAGCCATCTTCCTGAATTTACAAGAATATAAAACCATCACTTTGTGGATAAAATCATTCCTCAGGTTGAAGAACAAAGTGAGGATAGAAATATTCTCATTCCAACCCCATTGAATTGCAAGCACACTAACAATGAATCATCAGGCCTCCCAAAGAAAAAGTTTTTCAGGAAGCACATTGGAGTTGAGAAAATACGATGGCCACCGTCAGACTATGGGTAGTCCACTGCAATTGTCTAGCTGTAGACAAATAAATGCAGCGCTTCTTGGGAGGCAACCCATGTTTTCTTTTACTTTTATGAAATTTCAATTTCTTTTTAGTTTTTGATTAGATGAATAATGAATTTTCTTTTTCAAGTAACTTCCCACTATCCTAGATCAACATCGACTTCCACTGGCTCCCCAAATTCTCTAGCTGACTTACCACTAGATGAAGAAGGCGACCCGCCAAATCCAAACCAGGGGAACCTCTTTACCTTTAACTCTCTCTCTATCTCTTCATCTCTATACCTATTTATTATTTTTCCTCTCTCTTTAATTTTTTTTTTACCACTTTATTTTTCAAAACCTTTCTTTTTCACTTTCTATTTTTTGTGGTTGTATCTTTATAAAAAAACAAAAATATATAAAAACTTTAAAAACTAAAAAAACCAAAAAAAACACAATTACTTAAAAAAATACAAAAAAAGAGTCATGCTTACTCACCATCGAGTTTTGAAATTTTTTCCATCCATTTTGGGGATTTAACAGACATGGTTTCATCTCAAAATTTTTTTGTTTCTATCATGACTTTGGATAAAGAATTTTGTCTCAAAATTAACAAATTTTGAATGCTCAATTTTTGATTTGGAAAATGGTTTTCCCAAACCGTGAGGAAAAACATTTACTTTCATGCCAAGGCCACCTATGGCTATCTTTTCAGAATGTGTGTTTTCACCCCCATTTGTGATTCTTGAGTTTGTAGACCTTCGAGCTGAATTTCCTACTGTAGTGTGCATTAATATGATAGAGGCATTTTCTGAACCACATGAGAATCACAATAGCCAAATAGCCTCCCATTTCCCTTACATTAATCCTCCTTTTAAAATCCCCTTCGAGCCTATGAAAACCTTTTCTTTGATAGCCACATTACAAGCCCAATACATTTTCCCACTGAATATCAACATGGATTTTCATTGCATAATTTTTCGAAATTTAAGTGTGGGGGGTGGATTTCATTTCGGGTACCCTTTTTTTATTTCACCATGTTATCATATGCTTGAGGGCAAGCATCCATTTCAGTGTGGGGGAGAGGTTATCATTCAGTTTGTTTTGGGGAATGTAATATACTTCCATTTATGTAATATTGTACAAATGATATTGAAAAGTGTTCAAAAAAAATAAAAATACAAATACAAATACAAAAAAAGAAAAAAAAATGAAAAAATGGGTTGTGACTTTGGTAGGTCAAAAATCACTCTTCCTCAACCTTTGATCTTGTTATAACTATTATAATTAGTTTCATGGGGAGATCAATCACGGGTTGGGTTATGAGTGTGAGATCTTTTAAAAGTTCAACTTTCGAAAAAACAAAGAAAAAAAAAGAAAAAAAAGGAACACTTTCATTATATTCTTTTTGGGAGAAGTTTTTTGTTTTGTAAATATTTCATCTTCTCATTACCTTCATATTTTATTCCTCTATTGTGTCTTTCTTCACACAATCATTCCCTTGTAAATATGTGTTTTCATTTCCTTCCATGCTTTATTTCAAAAAATGTGCATTGCTTTTTCTATGTTGGAATTTTAACCCTATTATTCTTCTCTCTTTGACATTATATTCCTACCATTCCATAGCCACAGAAAAACCCATTAAAAATACCTCTTGATTATTATTCACTTGGGATAGGGATTGTAAGCTGAGATCTCTTTTCAAACTCTAAGATTTTCACTTTTGGTTGGTGAAAGAGTGAACCTCCACAAATAAATTTTATCATCTTGAGGTGTGAGTTTTGAGTGTCCACATCTTCCATTTCTAAATTTGAGCATGAAAAAATGAATTAGTTTTGGAACATTTTTTCTATAACAACTTTTGGTGGAATTCAAAATGGATGAGTGAAATAGTCTAAACCTCCCCTAATTGGAGAAAACAAAATTTTAAAATCTGTTGGTGAGTAAAAATGATTTGTCATGTTTTTATATTTGTTGCACATGAGGACATGCACAAAAATAAGTGTGGGGGAGTTGATGTTATTAATATTTTCATGAATTGTTATATTCCCTCTTTACTGATTTTATATGAAATGTGCATAATTTGTGTGAAATATTAATGTTTTAATATTAAGTATAATTTTTGAGCATTTTTAGAAGTAGTCCTATTGATTCAGTTTAATGTTTTAATAATAACTATCACTATACTGATAAAAATTGTTTGGTTTTTGTTTTTTAGGATTCTCCTTTCAATATACAACATTTCATTAGAAGGCACCATGAGCCAATTCTGCCATTTGAAGGGTCATATGGTCCTCACAAACAAGACCAAAGAATCTGTGAACAAACTGGACCAAACTTGAAGATTGATTTACTGGGCTCAATCCAGAAGTCCAAAAACATTAACTCTCCACAATAATTTGGGGGACACTACATTTCATCTTTGATAAAACTTTCAAGGCCCAAATCTAAGTACAAGGGGCCCAAATGAAGCTTTAAAATCCAGCCCACCATTATGGGCGAGAATTAAAATCAGTATAGTATGCATGAAATATCTCATGTAAGAATCCAACATAGATGAGATTTTTCAATGTGAAAGGGGAGATATAGGCGGCCAACTTTTTTGAAGAAACCATTCAGATTTGAAGGCATCTTCATATTCAAAAACCCTTTCACATTCTGGACTTCAAAAAGACTGGATTGAAATGGACAGTTTTACTTTGTTTAATAAACCGGTCATAACTTTTGATCCTTAAGTCCAAATGACTCCAACTTTTGAGAGTAGTCGTCCAACTTTATTATATAAAACCTTAAATAAGTATAGTTCTCTATATTCTGCTGTCATGATGTCTATATATGCGATCCAAGTGGAGGGATATTGCTGGAATGTAAACAGTCCACTCCTTGGGCTATAAATACTCTCCCATTCTCTCCTTGAGAGAGGTTGGCATTTCAGAAGATAGGAGAACATATTGGCACGACCAAGGCCTTTCCAAAGGCTTTGGAGGATCTTTCATACTCAAGTTTTCACTTGAGAGACCTTTCCTCCTCTCTTTGTTTTCACTTAATTTTGTGTTCTTCGTTTTTGTAATTTTGTAAGTCTCTTTCTTTGTAATTCTGTTTTAATGCAAGTTACTTATTCAATATCTCTTATTCTCATCCACCTTCTGTAGTTTAATATTTATGTTCTTAAAATAGTTTAAATTCAGTTGAATCTCCTTCCCTTATTTTTCTTCCTCATTCAATCAAAAATCTGTTTTTAATTATCATCATTGTTCGTGTGTGTGTGTGTGTTCGACGTACCACTCTTTTCTAATCCCTTTCTTTTTCTTCTAATCTTAATTTATCATCATAATTATTATAACCAGAATATTAAACACCCAAATGTATGAGTAAATTTCTCATTGGGTTGAGTCAAAATTTAGGGATGTTAAGTGATTGAGAGTATTTTCTCGATGAGTATTCGTTAATTTAACATTGTGTATGTTGGACTTAATATGTCATGGATTAATGACATATTTTGTTTAGAATGTAGTTTACATGGATTATTGGAACCATAAATACACTACCATAAACAAGTACTGATTGATTTTAGAATCCTAGTTAATTTAAGGCTTGGATTAAAGCTTTAACACTTAGGAATTCTAATCGACGTCAACTTGTGAAGTGGGTGTTAATTTAAATGAAATATATAGCAAATCTCAAGGATATCACAAGCTTAACTCCCTAATAATAAAATCACCCCAATATTTATCAATTTGTTAAATCAAACATCATACATAAATTATTTCATAATCTCTGCAAAAAAAAACCCCAATCTGAATACAATCAACTAAAAACAAACAACTATTTCAAAGTATCATCGCCGAGGATTCAACCTGAGTGCTGCTATACACATTAGCAGAGCACCATAACTTTGACCGGTCGATAGGAAACAATCGGCCATGTGTTTCAGGCCTCTTTTTAAGTTGAGATCTTATCTTCCTTATCCTTTTCCATTTCTCTTAGTGCGCCTTGAGACTTACTCCTGAGATGAATCGTGCACCCATGCTGGATCCCTTCCCGCTCAACCTTGGAGTCCTTGGAGTTCTTCCTCTGCAAGGTGCACATCCCTGGTTCTTAGTGTGAGGAGAAAACTTCGATCCTTGATCATCCTAGTAGGGGTTTTTCTTTTTTCTCTCTTTATTGTGCATCATGTAGGGTGAGTATGATGATGATACTTCGAGACATAGATGAGAACAACCTTAATGAAGATAATAAACATAATTTTAAAGGATGAATGGATGAAAAATTTGATGATGTTGTTGTGTTTTACCTTTGTTTTATGTTTTGAATTGTATGGGATTGTGTCCACTAAAAATCGTGGTTGTTGGTTTTCCTTTATTGCTCACTAAGGAAGCTTTTTTTCTGGATAATCTGGTGATTGAATGACTGTATCATGGAAACTAGTTAATCACATAAAATTGGTTGATTAAATGGATGACCAATGAATAAGAACCCCTGTGTGATCACCCCAGTTAACCAAACTAAAATAAGGAACTCAATGAATGGTGTTGGATAAATCTGAAAACTTCTTTGATCCATTTTGGTTATACTTATGGTTTCTCTGTTTGATGCCTTGTGAGGTGACATAGAGGGGGGATGGAACCTCTGGTTAAGCGGTGGTTGGTTTTTGAATCTGAGGTCATGTGAAGCCGGTATGTTGGGGCTTGTTTTGGTTCTATTACTTCGAGGGATCTTACGGATCCCTTTTGATGTTGTTACTTTACAAGATAATTGGGTGTGAATTCTTAAATGCTTTCTTGGATGTTTTCCTTTAGTTGTTATTTTGGATTGGGGTTATGACAGTTAGTTTCTCGGTAGTGGAGGAATATTTTAAGTGGAATCACTTGAACATGATAACGAGAATGGGTACAAAGGGGGAATTTTTTTCTAGAAATGGGTTATGATCTGGTTGTGGATGTTGTGTATTTGTGCATGTAGGGATAGAAGCAAGAGTGTTTGTGTATGGTCTGGTTGTCTATTTCATAACCCTTAAGTTGGGATGAGAGATTTTTTACATATATGTATAATATTTAGTTCTTTTGTTACTTATACGCACCCCACACATGTTGAGAACTTCATACTGAACACCCCCATTTCCTGGGGGAGGGTGTTTTCCCAACATTCTTATGAGTGGATGATTATTAGATCCTTTATGTTCCCACTCCCTGGTAGCCTAAGACTCCTTGATCAGGCTGTGATGGCCTAAGGTTCACTATGGCCCAAGACTCTTCAGGCAGGGTGTGTTGTGGTGGTTGGAACACGTGTGTACAGGCAGGTTTGTTTCCCAAGTGTTTTCAGAATGAGGCTCAGGTGTCTTTGGGCATGGTAGTGGTTGTTTTGGATGTGGTGTCTTTGGGCTTGGCAATGGTTGTTCTGGCCTAGGTATCTTCATTCGTGGAGGTGGTTGTTGTGTCCCAAGTTTCTACGGTCGTGGTTATGTGTGGTTTTGGTGGTCCAGGTATTTGCGGGTGGGATGTGTGGTTGTGGTGGCCCATAAGGTTGTTGATGGGGCAGTAGGGGGACTAAAGTGGAACCTGTGGGGGAGGTATAATGTATAGGATGTCCTAAATAACCAGTGAGAAGGCAGTTTGGGGTATCCAAGTATTGATATGTTATTACTATTACTTTACCTTCTTGTGTTATTTGGGGAGCGTGCCTTAGTGAGGTTGGGTGGATAGTTTCCTTGCTAGACGTTTTGGTTACCTCTTTTCTCACGGGGCATTATAATTCCTCCCACTTGTGCATTATAGCTTTTGGTTTTCCCTACTGAGTATACCTATATACTCACCCTACATATATAAAACTTCTTTCAGGTTTCTAGGAGGACTATGAGGATCATGTCAGACCTTGCTAGCTCGGACATCGGGACAGTTTTCATTGCTAATTTTCTTTTCTTTTAGTATTTCCTTTCATAGTTTCTTGTACTTTGTATCAATTTATATTGAACATTCATATGGGAATGGTTTTTTGGCTTTACTTTTACTTCAGTATCTGTAGTTGTTTGGGATTTACCGTCTTATCTCCCGATCTTATCAAATAAAAAGGGTAATTCCTTACTTTTTATGTGATATTTTACACCCTTGGTTCTATTCGGCACTCTGAGCCCTATTGAAGGTGGTACTTGAGGTTAATTATCTCTCCTTCAACTTGAATAAGTAAGGGTCTGGTTGTTTTCTGTCCCTTCCCTCATCTTGGTGAAGGCGGGTCGTGACATAAGATTTCTAATCCACCAACTTGAAACTTAAAAATGTTTCCCAAGTATGTGACTTTTATAGACTATAAAATATAAACTATAAGACCAATATAAATGAAATTTTAAATAGGTATTAAAAATATAATAAGTAATCGAAAATAAAAATAATTTCTTAAAAAATGTTGATGAAAAATAATTTATAAGTTTTCTATTCCACCCACTTGAAACTTAAAAATGTTTCATGTATGTGACTTTTCTAGCCTATAAAACTTAAACTATAAGAAAAATATGAATGAAATTTTAAAAATGGATTAAAAATATAATAAGTAGTCGAAAATAAAAATAATTTCTTAAAAAATATTTGAGTAAAAATAGTTTGTAATCTTTCTAATCCACCTACTTGAAACTTAAAAATGTTTCATCTACGTGACTTTGCTAGCCTATAAAATATAAACTATAAGACCAATATGAATGAAATTTTAAATATGGATTAAACATATAAGAATTATTAAAAAGTAAAAAATAATTTCTTAAAAAATTTAGATGAAAAATAATTCATAATCTTTCTAATCCACCTTCTTGAAACTTATAAATGTTTCAAGTATGTGACTTTGCTAGCCTATAAAATATAAACTATATGAAAAATATAAATGAAATTTTAAACATATATTAAACATATAAGAATTAGTCTAAAATAAAAATAATTTATTAAAAAATGTTGATAAAAAATAATTTATAAGCTTTCTAATCCACCTACTTGAAACTTAAAAATGTTTCAAGTGCATGACTTTTCTTGGCTGTAAAATATAAACTACAATACCAATATGAATGAAATTTTTAAAATGGATTAAACATATAAGAATTAATCGAAAATAAAAATAATTTCTTAAAAAAAATTGATGAAAAATAATCTATAAGATTTCTAATCCACCTACTTGGAACATAAAAATGTTTCAAGTACGTGACTTTTCTACCCTATAAAATATAAATTATAAGACCAACATGAATGAAATTTTAATCATGGATTAAACATATAAGAATTAGTAGAAGTTTTAATTTTTATTTATATGGGTCTTATAGTTTATATTTTATAGGATTTCAAAGTCAAGTAGGTGGCTGAGGATCCTCCTCAACATTCCTTCTTTTCACTCTCACTTCTGAGTAACTTTTCTTACATTCCTTTAATTTTCATTTATTTATTTTATTTATGAAACTATTTATTTTCAAAAAATAATTATATATTTAGTAAATCTTTTAAATTTTATTTAAATTGTTTTTATACTATATATTTTATAAGGTTTTAATGTTATCTATTTGAAATTTAATAATTATTCATATGTTTCAAGTAGTGGAGTTTGAAAGCTATCAAATATAAATTGTGCCTAAAATCTAAATGAAAACAGAAATAATGGATAAAAATATAAGAATGAATGATAGTAATAATAGTATCTTCATTTCAATATACATATAACATATAAATTAACATGTACAATCAATGTCTATGTCTATGGTGAGGAGATTTCGTCCCACATGGTGGTCTGCGAATAGGATGTCCACGTCGAGTTCGTTGTGGAGTCTAATGACCTGGAGAGGGATGATCCTCTGGAATTGGAAAGTTGACTATCGCATCCTCCACATGTGTGTCAGTGGGAGTAACTATCAACTACATCTCATACTACCCTCCTGATCCTTCTCCCACAAGGGTAGTAGAAGGACCTTCCATCATCGCAGTGGGGAACCAAACCTGCGATAGAGCTATACCCCAAGGATATGATGGATCTGGACCCCAAGGTTGTGATGGATCTTGACCCCAAGGTTGTGATGGATCTGGAACCCAAGATAGAGAGAACTGTAGATATCCAATAAAGAAAGATGGATCCCATGCCGCCCGAGGCACATCCTGAATCGGCTAAGGCTGGACTACTAGAGGGTTAGCCTCTTCCTGTAGAACGGGTGAGGCCTCACGTGCAACACGAAGTTTTGTATGTCTATGTGGTCATGGATCCTCAGCACCAGCAGCTACTTCAGGATGTTACTCTAGGGTAGGAACCTCCTCTATCCAGGATTTATGCTCAAAAATGCTCTCGAAAAGTTCACAATAAGATGCCCTCAACTCCAGCGCTTCAGCATGGACGATTGCCCGACTAAAGACCCCCTCCTCCTTTACATCACTCATGTGAAAAATATGCTCTGAGTGACTTCCCTATAAAGATATTCAAAATTAATTAGAAAATATTTCAATAAAAAAAACTAATGGAAATTTATTGACTTACCATCCTATGTATCTCTCTTCCATGTCGAGTAAGATACAGTGTAGACTTAATTCTATACCATGGATCATACTCAACCTACTTTTAAAGAAAGAATCGATTCATAGGTACACCCTGAATATGAAACTCTGAACGTCTACGCCAGCAGTCAAGAAAGAAGGCATGTACTTGGCCCCAATCATCATCCTGCCTCCCTGTCAGTTTCATCCCATGAAGCTGCTCTATATGTCTCGGTGGCAATGAAATTGGCTGAGCATAGCAAAACTGGTGCATGACTCTATCTGGCTACTTCCACTCAATAATATGGAAGTGAATGAGGGGCACTACAGCCATATCATCCTCAATCCCAACAATGCAGTATGGTGTCAAATAGTCCATAATAGTTCAGTGTGGAAGCTATGAAATATGAAATGACATGTGACCTTTGTTAAAAAACCTCCTAACTAAAAACCAAAATTGATGCTATTATTAAATTTGTTAGACAGTGATAGATTGTATATACATACCTGGTTAGGTAAGAAATAGTCCAACTGGAGCTGATATACTCACAAATGGTGTCTTGAAACCATGTTGAAATTGTGTCGCTGACACCACCTATAAAATATAACATTGATAGTGAAAAATAATGAGAAATTAAAATCAATAACTTCTAGTAGTATCAGAAACCAATAGAAATGAGTGATCTTACCAGCATCTATGCGGAGCATCATGTAGTACCTCCATCTTGATTGGTAGACCAGTAAGCTAACCGTGGAATGTTGGGATGTGCTCTCATGACCACATCTGAATAAGAATGACGCATCCCTCAATACCTATGTAGTCCCTGTGGGATAGCCTGCATAATGCTCTGTACGTGTATGCCAAGTAGGTTGATCCCTAGCTATATGTCGTGGCCTAATCAAAGTCCTATAGTAGGGGTAGATACATCGTGTTCAAATTCATATCTGAGTGATTAGTACACATGTTCCCTTTAATGAGTCGTGATATATATGCATGAGCATAATGCATGACAGTCTGCTCATTAGCATCATCGAGTAAATGTAGAATTTGTGCCACCAACCAAGGAATAGATATCGGCGCTCCATATGTAACCCTACAGTTGGACAAAATGTTGATGCCTAACAAGTGCTGAGCAAGGTTGGTCCAAGATGAATGAGTGGGTCTAATAACAACTCACCCCTAGATAGGAAGACTAAGAAGCACTTCTGCATCCTAGAGGGTGATGGTCATCTCTCCCTCAGGAAGGTGGAATGTGTGTGTCTCTGGTATCCACCTCTTCATGAGGGCACCAAGTAGGTGATGGTTTAAAATGTGAAATCTGTCATGGCAATGCCATAGAATCCAACACAACACAAGTATAGTCTAATGGCATGTGGAGGCTCCCTGTGATGAAAATGGTGTGCTCGACGCACCCTGATCGATCGATCACTACTAGAAAACTAACCTATACCAACAGTTTGGAACCATTGGTATAGGCCTCCAAACTATTGGTATAGCCTATACCAACGGTTTGGAGGACCTTTGGAAAGTAAGCTATTGGGATAGGTCTATACCAACGGTTTTTGGAAAACTGTTGGTATAAACCTATACCAACGGTTTTGAAAACCATTGCTATAAGTAATATGAAAATCTATACCAACGATTCCATAAAACCGTTGGTATATGTATTTCAAAAAAAACATTCAGTGGGATTTGATCCCAGGACCTCTAGTTTATCATTAAACGACCTAACCACTAACCTAACATGACTTTTGTGAACATAATTTCATAAATATATATATGTATTATCATAATAATTTTAAATTTTGATTTATATAATGTTCTCGGTAAGAAGATTCGATAAAAAATCAAAGGACCTATACCAACGGTTGTCAAAACTGTTGGTATAGACCTATACCAACGGTTTTGACAACCGTTGGTATAGGTCCTTGATTTTGGGAGTGACATTGGTGTATGGGGGACCTTTCCGAACGGTTTGGACAAACCGTTGGGATAGGTACCCACCCTTTCCCAACAGTTTGGCCACACCGTTGGGAAAGTGGCCATACCCTTTCCCAATGATTTGACCAAACTGTTGGGAAAGGGTATGGATTTCCCAACGGTTTGGCCAAACCGTTGGGAAAGGGGACCTATACCAACAGTTTTTAAAACCATTGGTATAGAAGCATTGGGAAAGGTTAGATTTCCAGTAGTGGATCCTCACCACCCTCTATCACGACTTAGGAAATATGGGTACATTGTTGAGTGAATAGTATGGTGTCATCCAAATGTATATAAACAAATGAAATGAGTCGTAAGTGTAAAATGTAAATATAACATTATGGTCAGCAGAATTTTATGACTTGTAGAATGAAAGGCATGCCATATTCATTCACATTGTTTTATGAAGTTATTTTTACCAAAAGAAAAAGGCATGTCTTCATGTTTTTTAAATCATATTAATAACATGTTTTTAAGATATGATTTTACCTAGAAAAAGGTGTTTTGTAAGATATGGTTTTATATATTTATATATATAAATAATTTGTCTTTGTTATGTATATGTTTATTATAAAATGGTGTGATTTGTAATTTATGTATGATTTCCCACATGATGGTATGTTTCATGATTATTTTGTCACATGTAAAGGTGATTCTGTAACACTAACTGAACTTCAAGAAAGAATTTACGGGAAATGAACCATGATGCAGGAGGAATGGTGACAACGACAACGGTGATGAGGTAAACTCATTCCATCACTACCATCATTGTCACTATTCCTCCTACGTCATGGTTCATTTCCCAAAAATTATTTATTGAAGTTCATTTAGTGTTACAGAATCAGTTGTACTAACCTTTGTTGTTTGTTGTGTACTATAACAAGCTCTTTTATCAATTTGTATAACCTCCCCATAGTAGTACACACAGGTAAAACCTGACTCTATATGTCAAAAAAAATTTGATCATGATTATAATAGTGTAACTAATATTGAAAAAGATGGTTGATCATATAATATTTATTATACTGAAATTTTATAACATCTTATTGTACAGTAATATATGATACTATTATTTTGTTATATAAAACTTTATTAAAATATCAGTCACATAATGTTTTTAAAACCAAGGTAAAGGGAATATGTTTTTTGGTTTACGGTTCATCTTTTAGGTTTTAGGATTTAGAGATTAGGGTTTCGGATATTGAGTTTTGGGTCTAGGTTTTTGGATTTTTTTTAAGTTTTTAGGGTTTACGTTTACGAATTTAGGGTCGGGGTTTAGGTTTTAAGGTTTAGGGTTTAGAATTTTGAGATTACGTTATAGGGAAGATGTTTTTGGGTTTAGTGTTCTGATTTTGGGTTTTGGGGATTAGAAAACTGAGGAAAAAAGAAGAGATAACAACATATAAATTGCAATATTAGAATCTCACAATGAAGACAATACATCATTGTGGCTGAGACTGTGAACTCAACCAAACAACGTTAGTGAATTGTTTCTAGTTATGAACTTCTTGATGACATATAGTGCATCTCAACTCTGTCGTTGTTTATGAGGTCAGTCCATCTCATTATGCATCCTGCTAGCCTTTGGTCTCCCACAAGGATACAATCAATTGATGTCAGGTATCACTATCAGTTGGTATTTAGGAATTGGGAAATAATGAAACTCCCCAATAGGTGTCCATGGTGCAGCATAACAATTAGCAATGGTGTCCATCCGGTACACTAGATCAACATATTCTTCCCATGATATGTTCACAGAGGCACATGCTGCAATGGCGTGTGTGCATGGAAACTGTAAGGCCTGAAAGTTTCCACATTGACATTGCCTCGTTTCCAGTAATACCACCATTTTTCACCGATACAATTTTTGATAGGGTCTAAACGCTCTTGAACTTCAAATTTAGAGTCTTATCATCAAAAAAGGAAAACATGATAACCAGAAGCTTCTTCAATATTCTTTTCAATCTCTCATTGAAAGTGTCTTCCATACCTTAGCCCCTGTTGTATTCTGTCTGATGCTAGTTTTCATCTATCAACAAAGGACTTCATGTAACGATATAATGTATCCTAAACTAGGGCAGTTATAGGTAGCTTGTGAAGCCCTTTGGAGACACCATTGATGCACTCCTTAATGTTTGTGGTCAAGTGTCCATACCTATTCCCCCCATCATATTCTAATATCCATTTTTCTTTTGGAATCATCATCATATAATCATAAAATTATTGATTAGCCCGATGGATTTGTTCAAAAAGTTCTTCAAACCACCATTGATCTGACTCATATGCTACACATAATAGATGATATTTCACATAATTTCATTTTATCATTATGTTAAAATAGTAAAAAATAACAAATACAATGTGTACCAAGCCTCGTGATTTCCTTCTTCATTGGTTTTTTTGTGGAATTTTTTATACACGTTTCTAGAAATGTATCTAATGCAGAACTAATGATGTGAATTTGGGTATCTCTATATATCAAGATCTGCATTTATTTCATCATTAATTGTTTTATGGTGATCAGATATCAAGCAAACACCCTGAATATTGGTGAAATGGTTGCTGATACATTCCAAAAACCAACTCCACAATTCATAGTTTTTTTTCTCTATAATGGAAAAGGAAAGAAAAAGGAGTGAACAGTTTTTATATTGGGTTTCCACAATCAACAATATGACCTTGTATTTTCCATATAGAAAAGTTCCATTAATCTAAATGAATTGTTTGCTGAAACGAAATGCGGAGATACAGGGGTGAAATTCCCAGAACAACTGATGAAATTGAACACAAGATGGATCAAGTCGGTTATCATGAGACACATGTTCATTTGTATCAATATGGAATAAAACTTGGTTATAATGCCTCATTATGGCTATAAATTTTGGAAACACCTGATATGAGTCATCCCATTCACCATAGACCTTCACAATTGCCTTCTGTTTTTCCATCCATGCCTTATTATAAGAAATCTTATAACTAAATGTCTATTGTATGATCTCTTTCACAAGGTCTATCAAAACATCTTAGAATTTCCTAATCATCTCAATAATAATGGATGACATAAATTCTACATCCAATGAGGTATGATCTTATGTCAGGCTTGGATGAATGCAAGTATGAGCTGTCTCAATCCTCAAGATTCTCCAACCTCCAAATCCAATGTCTGGAATCTCCCTCAAGAAAAATATACAATCATCCCCCACACTTCTCACACCATATGACATATTTACTATGGCCTAATTTTTTAACTATATATCTTCAGTTCCTCTCAATGTGAAATCTCTTTAGCGTAATTTTTAATGAATCTTTACTTGGAAAATTCCTTCCAACATACAAGGTTTTTTCCATCTCACTAAACCTATCTGGTACAACTTTGAGAAACTCAGTTGCTGGTGTGAGAATATTATTGTAGAATTCAGGCACACGTTTCATTACTTCTAACCAAGATGAAAAGAGTGGTGGATGATTTATTTTAGGTCGAGGATGATGTAAAACTAATGCATTTCTCAAAACCTCATCCCTAATTTCCTCCAATCCTTCCTCATCAAAACTGTTTTCAGCATCTGTTTCGTCATTACGAAGCTCCTCATAGGAATTCAGATTAACATGTATATATGGGATATCATCTAGGTTTCCATCTTCTGCATCATTTGGAATAGGCTCGATTTCATGGGGCAGACCATCTTCTACCACTCTTGTAAGTTTGAATCTTCTTTCAACTAGACATTGTTGTTGTACAGTAGAAACATCAACATATAATTCCATCATGGTACCATCTGAACATTGAGAAAATAAATTAATTGCTTGGACTCACTGTGCATCAGCAACCAATGGACAAGCTAGATTCCATAGTGTTCCTGGGAATTACAAATGTCTATAGCTCATAGACCTGATCTCTTGATCGGGTCCCAGATTTAATGAACCGTGAATTCTATCTTGAAGGTCACTTAGGGTTACACAATCAGTTGTACTAACCACTATTATTGGTTTTGTACTATAAGAAGCTCATTACTTAGTTTAAATAACCTCCCCATAGTAGTACACATAGGAAAATATGACTCTCTACATCAAAATTGTTTCTTTGATCAAAATTATGATAGTGTAACAAATATTAACAATGATGTTTGACCATATAATATTTATTAGAATGTAATTTTAGGATGCCTTTTTATACCCTAAAATATTCTAGTAATATTTCATTATATAAAAGTTTATTAGAATATAAGTCACAGAATGTTTTGGAAATCAAGGTAAAAAGAATAGGAAACATTATATTAGTTTATTTATCATTGATAAAATTATATTTCTAATCATATAAAGTGAAATGAACAAGAACAAACACCTTAAATAACACATTAATTCTTTATAACATACAATAAATTCAATGACATTTTTCAATAAAATGTGGTTTGGATGAGATGAGTATCACTTCAGATGAGGTAAAATCTAACTTATTTTTTATTTACACCTTAATAACATCTTCTAAAGGTATGTACTTAACTTTAGAATTTTGAAAATCTTTTGACCTTCTAATAACATATCTTAGATGATATCTTATATGTCATTAAAATGTCGAAATATTTTCAAAATTCAAAATTTAATTACATATCTTTCGAAGTTGTTATTAAGCTTCCAATTAAAAATAAGTTTAATTTTACCTCATGTACGAAGTGAGACTCATCTCATCCAAACCACATTCTATTGAAATTTTTTAACAAATTTATTGTATGTCATAAGTCATTCATGTATAATTTAATGTGTTTGTTCTTCTTCATTTCACTTTATTCGATCATAAGTATCGTTAGCTAATCATTATATGGATTCATTTTTTAATCCTAGGTTATTTATTAATTAATCTATAATTAATCGTTGCTAATAATAACTATTATTTCTAAACTATATAATATTTATGATACTAAAATTTTAAAACATTTTCTTATATCCTAAAATATGATATTAATGTTTCTTAGTACAATTTTTACTAAGTTAATCATTATTTAATCACTAGTTAATCATTACTAAGTTAATCATTAGTTAATAATTAGTTAGTCATTCTTAAATCACTCTATAATAGATAAGAACAAACACATAAAATAACACATGAATGTTTTACAACATATAACAAATACTAACATTTTTCAACAAAACATGGTTTGGATAATATGAGCCTAAATTCAGAAGTGAGGTAAAACCCAACTGATTTTTATTTGATAGATTAATAACATCTTCTACGAGTATGTACTTAACTTATTAAGTACATATCTTTATATGATGTCATTAAGCTACCAAATAAAAATAAACTGGATTTTACCTCACTTCTAAAGTCATGTTCATCTCATCCAAACTTTTTTTAATTGAAAAAATGTCAAGATATTTCTTGTATGTTGTAAAACATTCATGTGTAATTTAATGTGTGTGTTCTTATCCAATTAATTTTATATAATCATAATTTTCATTTCATTAATGATAAGTATTATTAGCTAATCATTACATGTATTCATATTTTAATCCTAAGTTATTCAGTAATTAATCTATAATTAATCATTACTAATAAAACCAATTATTTCTAAACTATATAATATTTTTGATAATAAAATTTTATAACATCTTTTTATATCTAAAACAATGATATTAATGTTTCTTAGTACAATTTTTAACTAATCAATCATTCTTTAATCATTAGATAATCATTATTAAGTTATTATTTAATTATGTATTTATTCTTTAATCATTAATCATATGATATTCATTAGTTATTTATAATTAACTAATCATATGTATTCATTTTTAATCATAAGTTATCATTAATTAATCTATAAGTAATAGAAACTAACAATAAGTATTATTTCTAAACTATATATAACTAATTAAACTACTTAATAAATAACATCTTTAAAACTGACTAAAAAGAATTCAATTACTAATAATAACTTTCATTCTTTAATACCTTTTTCCTTTTCCATTTCATTCTATAACATCATAATTATCATTTTATAATTGATAAATATAATGATTTTATTTTTCTTATCTTAGGTATTTTAGTAGTTTATAAAGAAAATATGAATCATCTTAAGCATATCCCTCGAGAGTGTCAAACCAGTAGTGCAGCAAGGCCCATTATTGTGTACCAGTTCCCATTCGAGTCTAGCTCAAAGCAGTGTTTTCGGGTTTGAACCCTAGGTACATCTGTGCCAGAGCCACATCCACTTGTTTATATCTAGACATGGATTTGATTGCTTAGATAACCACATAATCTTTATGCTACCAAAATTTCACAATACTTAATCCTAAGTTATTCTATACTTAATCTATACTTAATCTATAATTAATCATTACTAATAAGAATTATTAGTCCAAACTATATATAACTAATTAAACAACCTAATAAACAAAATATTTAGAACTAACTAAACTACTTAAAAATGAAATATTTAGAACTAAAAAGAATTCAATTAAATAAATAAAAACATTAAATTAAATAAAAATTCTCCTCTAAATGATGCTTTGCAAAAACCACCTTATTTTGGACCACCGACTCCACCGCATGGAAAATGAATTTTTTTTAGAGAGAGAAGTAGTGGATTTAGGAGAGACGGGGGAAATTTTAAGTGAGGATAAGGGGGTATTCCCTTTTATAGGGAGCTTAGGGAAAGGCGACATCGGCGGTTCCCCCTTTTGCCTCACCCAAAGATGAAAGGTGGCAACCCCCCCATCACATTTTACATGTCATTGATCCGAGCTGAAGACGGCATGGGGGGATGGAAGGCGGCATCGGTGATACCACCTTTATGGCATATTTGTTCAAAAAAAATTAACCTATGATGTTTTTAAAAAAATCAGAAAAATTATTAAAAAAACTTATTCTTTTCATATTTTATATGAACACTAATTTTGAGATATTTCATTGTTTTTTGTTGAACTACTATGTTAATTAAAATATATTCATATTGTGCTTCAATTGTGTGATTTCCCGTGAGAAATGGAATATTTTTTTGGAATATAATTGGAATGAAAATGAAGAATATGTTAAGAACATTTATGTGATTCCATTAATAATTATTTGTGTTTTGTTGGATGATTTGTTTATATTGTGAATAATATTTTTATATATTTTCAATTTATTTAAACTAATAATAACATGTTAGATCTCATATGTGTATTTGTACTCAAATTACTCTTAAAAAACTATAATAAATTATGATTCTAAATGTGAAATTATTAAAAAAATGATAATGTGATGAAAGTATAATGGAAGGTGGTGTGAGTTTTCCTTGGTTAATATAGATGTTGAGAAAATGATTTTTCATATTCATTTTCTTATCTAGTTACCTTAAATATGAGGGGTGGACAAGGAATATTTTAATCATGGTTTGAGGTGTTTGGGTATGTATAAGTTTCATCTTCTTATTTATAACATTATTTATTCTAATTAAGCCATGTACACAATGTTATTATTATTTTGATCTATTGTGTATCATTAGTAATGGTTTGAATGTCACCCATAAAAAGTTATAATTTAAAACACATTTATCTCAGAAACATATATGATTAGAAGATAGTGGAATAATTTTATAAAGTTTATTATAATCTTCCATAACCATACGTGTGGTATGGATTTTATTAAGAATGAGTATACTCTTTTGGATATACCTATGAAGGTTTTGACTACTAGATTTGGTAGATAGATTCTAGTGATATGTGTCATTATTAGAGGTGGAATCATAATTTTGTGGATCTCAATGATGTGAAATGCATGCTAACTGATTTTTTTGGAATTTTTATTAACGGAAAGTATTTTCTGTATTTTTAAGGAAATTGAATAGAGGTTTTGTATATTTTAGGATGTGTGAAATATACCTAAGATTGATTACTCTACTATTTTTGAAATAGGGGTTCATCAGTGGGTTATAGTACAAATATATTTGTTGGTATTCCTATAATACATGGTCTATAATAACCTATAGAAAAATAGAGTAACATGGAATCCAACTTCACTTTTGTTTTCAATAATAATTTCATCCATTTGTTTCATTAAATTCCAAGATCCTTGAACCTATGTCAAAATCTCTTCATTACATGACCTTTTTATGTTATGAAGAAATATATTTTTACATGCATTTATAAATTCAATTCGTAATTAAATGAAAAGAAAGAACAATAATTTCCAAGGTAATTCTTCCATCCGATAATAAATAGTATTTTTTCCAATATATTTATTACCAACAATATGTCCCACAAAACATCAAATAGATAGCCTGGAATAGCAACCAAATGTTTACCCTAGGTTGTTTCTTTTCATGTCACCCTTGTGTAAAATGATAACTTTTCAGGAATAATAACTGATAAAATTAAAATTTTGTGTTCCCATTATTAGAATTATCTATAACTTTATCCTTTGATTATGAATATCTTATATGTATTTATTTATTTATTTTTAAAAAATTAATATTTTATGAACCTAATAGGATGGATATGAATTGAAAATGGATGTACTCTAATCATATGAAAAAAGTGTATGAATATGGAGTTAAAGAGTTCATCAAGTTTTCAATAGAGCACACATATGACCCTTCTCAAATCTTTTGCCCATGTTTACATTGTTTTTATTCAATAAAAAAATTTCCAGAAGAGTTATAAGAACATTTGAGTTGTTTTGGAATAGATCAAAGCTATAAATATCATACTAAACATGGGGAAAACTGAACGTGAACACCAATTGGGATGATATTGTGGTTTATGGATCATTTGATATGAATACCAGTAAAAATGATGATAAAGATCATAAGGAATAAATAAAAATGGAAAATGGAGATGAAATTCATGATTTTATAAAAAAATTTGAGAATTTAAATAGTTGTTCTAATAGACTATTGTATACCAGTTGTAAAAAATAAAAAAAAATTGCCAGTTGTATTGAATTTATATAATTTTAAATATGGTAGTGGATGCAGCATCACCTTCTTTACATAACTACTTGGTCTCCTAAATGATATGCTACTAGAAGAAAATGAACTTCTTTGTTGAACATATGATTCTAAATGAATTCTACATTCAATGGTTATGATCTCTAAAAATACATGATTGTCTAAATGATTGAATATTGTTTTACAATGACCTTGAATCACTTATAAAACACAGTGTGGTGTGAATTAATATAAGAAAGATGAATAAAGTCATTCAAAATATGTGTGGTACTTTATTATTATTCCATGGTTTAGAAGACTATATGAATATTAGGAAACTGTAAGATAATTGACATGGCACATAGATATAAGAATTAAATATGGGAAACTACATCCTCCTGCAGACTCTCCTCGGTGGAAGAAAATTAATTATGAGTATCATGAATTTGGAAATGATATGAGAAAATTTTGTCTTGCATTATCTACAAATGAAATAAATCATTTTGGCATACATATTAGTACTCACAGTACATGGCCAGTTATATTAGTAAATTATAACTTTCCACCACGGTTATTTGTGAAGTGAAAATACATTATGTTGTCTATATTTATATATGTACTAAGATAAACTGGTAATGATTATTATTTCTATTGGGATCTATTGTTCAAATATCTAAAATTGATGTGGGATATAGGTGTTACAATGTATGATGCTTAACAAAGTGAATAATTCACATTGAGGTCCATGTTGTATGGGATGATAAATGGCTTTCCTACTTATGGAAAATTTCCAGGCTATAGAATAAAAGGAATGTTGTGGTCTTCCATTTGTGAAGAATTAACACACTCAGTTTTGTTGAAACATTCCTTGAAGACTGTGTTTTTAGGAAATCAGAAATTTTTACCTTGAATATATAAATACTGATCATGGATGATAACATTCGATGGAATACTAAAAAATTTATAACACCATATCCACTAATGTGTGTTCAATTGTTCGATAAAGTAAAATATATTAATTCTATTTTTGGTAAAACATTTTTTTAAAACCTTATGAAATTAGGATGGAAAAAGAGATCAATTTTCTTTGAATTTTAATACTATAATTTTTTTTACTTTATAAATTTTCTTGATGTTATACATGTAGAAAAAAATACATTTGATAGTGTTATTGCACATTGATAAATGTTCCTAGAAAAACAAAAGATGGTATTAGGATAGGTTGGACATGATTGACATAGGGATAAGAGAATATTTGGAACTGGTGAAGGTTAGAAGGTATACTTTTCTTTCTCTATCACCTTTCACTCTATCAAGACAAGAAAAATTGTAACTTTTAATTTTTCTTAATGGTAAAAAATTTCTAGAGGGGTATTCATAAAATATCAATGATGTTGTGTCAATGACTAATTTTAAGTTACAAGGGATAAAATCAAATGATTGTCATGTTTTTATGCAATATTTGATGTCCATCACATTACACTACATTATGCCTAGAAATGTACAACATACGTTAACCATACTCTACTTGTTTTTCAAATCCATATGCAGTAAAGTTATAGACCTGATGAAGTTGGAAATCATGAATAAGAAGGTTGTAGTCATATTTTGTGAATCATAGATGTTCTTCCCACCATTATTCTTTGATATAATGGTTCATATGATGGTTCAAATGGTTAGATGGGTTAAAATATGTGGTCTTATCCATTACAGATGGATATACCCCATTTAATGACATATGAAGATTTTAAAAGGGTACATCAAGAATCAAATTTGGTTATAGGTTATATTTCATAATGATATATTGTTGAAGAATTTTTTAAATTCTATATTGATTACCTATTATATGTTGATAACATCGGTCTCCAAAAGTTTCATCATAGCATACACCTTATGGGTGACGGTATTTCTATAAGATATGTTGTTATAATTACCATCACAGAGCAGGAGTAATTTTACCTTTATATTTTACATAATAGTGAAGATGTTGATCCATACATCAAACCCCAGAAATAAATTCTTAGACATTTAAATCTATAAAGGGTTAAAGGATGGATATCATATATATATATAATCAATAGTTTATAGGATGGTTCTTAGATCATATTTATAAGGAGTTATCTAAAAATATAAATTCAATTGTCAAACGACTTTGATGGCTAACCAGGGGACCAAATGAAAATGTTATATCTTACATTGGTTTTATAATTAATGGTTATATATTATATAAAAAAGAACATGATAATAATAGTATGATATAAAATAGAGTAGTTACACTTTTAGTGAAAGAGATGCACATATCTGGTTCTAAATATAGAAATAAAATTTATGTGAATATTTCATATTTCAGAATCATCATGTTTTGTATTATAAAATATTTCACTTCCAATTTTCTGTTGCAAATGGGATGACAACATATGTGCAGTGAAATTTGATGAAATGGGATTTGTGAAGGTGAATTTAAATGTGTAAGGGTATAAGGACGATCAGTTCATAATGGAATTATAAGCAGTGTAGGTATTTTATGTCTCAGATCCAACAAATAAGAATTGGTCAATTATCCTGCTGGCAACTAAAACAACTATAGGGTCATATGAAAATTCAATTGATGATGACCCTTTCATTGGGAGATCATAGTTATTTCATGGAATTCCCAATGTTGACAACGTATTTTATGTTAAAGGGGACCACAAAGAGGGGATTTGGATTCTTGATAGAGGATCCAAATCCCTTCAAACTTTAAATAAAAGAAAGAGAGTTCAATAAGAAGGTTAAAGTTTTTTTAAATATACTATGATTTTTCTCATAATACTATGTGTTCTCTACTATATTAACTAATCTAAATTAAATGTTTTACTACTCATATAGATAATAACTTCTACACATTATGGTGTTACCAATATCGGGGAAGAACGGATAGTTGTTTATAAAATTTTAGAATTATTATGGGATCAAAAACATGTTGATCAAAAAAACAAGAATGATGTAACATCACTTTGTTGACTAAAATTATCGAGGAAAGAAGCAGGGGTTTAAAATTTGAGGTTGTATAGAATCAATGTGGAAAACCTGTTGACCCCAAAAAATCAATGTTCATTGGTTATGTTGGGATCACAACAAGAAATAATGTTCTAATTGATATAGATTCATGGCGCTATGTCCAATCTATAACGAAGGAAACCCTTTGGAAAAATATTAAGGTAATGTTACAGTATACTTTCTCTATTTTACCAAAAAATTATATAATAAAACATTGATTTACTTTTTATTATCCCATATAGATTTCATTTATTTTATATAATTTTCATAAGAAATATGTCTTCAAGGCTACTGTAAAATCCCATAGAGGCTTCTGAACACTTCTTACCAAATTTCATCCTAGGGGTGCTGAGGGAAAAGTAAATCCCCACCCACCAGTTACTTATTCATACATTATAAAGAATGAATCATGGAATGTTTTCATCAGTCATCATGATGAGAACTAATTTTAGGTGAATTATAGTCGATAATATATTATTTGACATTATTTATTTTATCCAATTTGATTCAAAACTGTTAACTTATGAAATAGAAAGGGAGTGATGAAAATAAACAACGTGCATCAAAACAAATATACCCCTATCATAAATCAAGGATGTGGTACACTTTATTAGAGAATAAAATGGTGTGTATTTTAAATAAAAAATAAAAAATTTATGTGATATAAAACAACATATGTTCCTTTTTTGATATGAATATTGATGAATTAAAATATGAAGTCACTTCCATTTCATAACGTGTTCTACGGAAGGAGGCCAACATAAATAAAGAGGGTAAACTAGTTGATGAAAATACAAAAGTGGTATAAGAAACATGTGTAAGTATGACATAATAGTAATTCATTGTGATTTATAGTATTATTACATAAAAATATCTATTTATGTTCATATGTTTTTAAAATAGTTTGTACATAATAATCAGCAGTGATCATACCTAAAGAAAAACAACTTTCAGTGGATTTGAAGTGGTCAGAACAATATGGTTGTGTTAGAGGTATAGTTTTTGGAGTTTCACCTCAAACATATTTCAATTAGACAAAACCATAAGAAGATACATATTATATGATGAAAGTATTATATGAACAAACAAATGCTTTACAAGATATTATTATCTAGTCTAGTTTGGGAGATTAGTATATATGAAAGGATTGAAGCGAACCAGAAGTGGAATAAAGATTGGAACATGAACAACCAAATGACCCTACTAGCTTTGATATTAGTCATTCCCTTCAACTGTATACCTTACCCAAGGTAATAAATTTTTTAATTATTCTTTTTTCTAAATTTTAATCAAACTTTCAATAATTATATATTAATAAAATTCTACACAGTAATTTTGTATGTGATTTCTATCTATCAACACCCACACACCACCTTTTTGCAAGGGGTATGGTGAATAATATCTTGGGAGACATGATAAACAAAAAATAACTCCCAAAATATCACATGAGAGTTTGGATTGAAGTAGCTCAAGATCTGATCACTGAGTTTCTTGTTCCACCTGATGTTCCAGATATTACAATGGTCAATGATGCTATTGTAACTTTCATGTCATGGTTGTATAATCTTATAAAGATACATGAGGTATGTACTTAACAATTTTTTTAAATGAAAAACCTATAATAGTTGATTAAAAATGTATGAAGTAAGGTATGATATTACATATGGATAAAAAATAAAGAAACGAAAGGTTAGATCAATCCGATCCAATGAATCAACCAAGAAAATAAAAGGACCTTCTGGGAGTACTTTTGCCCCGCCAGTTCCACTGTAGAATATATTAACATTATAATTTCATGAAGAAACCACATTCAAATATGGAGTTATGTATTCAAATATAATGAACAAATATTTGGAAATGTTATTATAAACATGGTTCGTCTTGAGGGTATAAATGAGATTCTCAAGTTTGAATGGATGGAAGTATCAGTTGTGAATACATACATGAGGTATATTTTCATAATTTGTCTATCCAAAAAATTATTAAATATGTTCATTAAAAGTAATAACTATTCATATTTTATAAAATCATTTATATTACTACTATATGAAGGGAAAACCCTATGAAGCACGATTTGGATTCATTAATCCTTGTATCCTTTCTATGAAAGAAATTTCTTTGGAAGTGAAAGAAATTAATAAGAAAAAAGAAAAAATAAATGAGGAATTTGAGAATAAAATAACATATGACATACTCTTCTTAATTCCTATAATGTAGGGGTAAAACTATACAATCTAATAATATAAAATATATTTTTCTTTTTCATTACTTATTTGATTTTTGTTTTTTTAGGAATAACATGATATTGATTGCAATGAATTTGGTTACCCCAAATATTTATTTTTTGGATCTAATGCATTTATTTATATCAAACTGACCATACATGATGTGTATTGTGAATTTTTAATGCACTGTAATCAATATTTTATAGATAAACTTCAAATTATATATTTCAGTTTGTGTTTTAATTAGAATTTTTTTATGATAGGGTGGTCTATAAATATAGGCCAAATCATGCTATGAGGTTAGTCACTGAACATAATAAGCTTATGGATTTATTCAAATGGAAATATACTAAGGTATATATAGAAATATTTACCATCAAAATATATTTCAAAGCAATTTACTTATTTTGGTCAATGTTTATGTAGTTTCTGAAGCAAGATAATGGAAATTATTGTAGATATTATGTTTGAAAATTTATGAAAGATATCATATTCAATCAAAATACTAGCATCCCTGGATAGTTAATTTTTGAAGGTAATTACAATTTCATTAAAAATATTTATTAATCATTTGTTTGTCTATATTTTCTCAGTACTACTAATATTTTTCCGACATTAAATTTAGGTGATTACCTATTATGATTGTGATCTAGTATGGGTTATGGCCATAAAAATATATTTTGGATATGAAGCATTAGTATAATAATGGTCATATATTATTTTTTATCTTTTTCTCAAGGAGAATTATAATATAGGAAATCAATTTGTTTAGAAATAAATTGGTAGAATACATGGTGTCAAAATATATACATACATCATGAATATCTGACTTCTTACTACTTATTTATTTGATTTTATCATCATTTTATCTACTTTTTTTAGTTAATTTCTTTATAATTTTTATTTTGATACATATTTTGTTAAATTTACACATTAGTTCAAAACACATGTCACATGCTCAAAACTAAGAAAATAAATTCATATTGTTTTGATACTTTAGGGAAAAAAATTCATAATTTATTTTTTATGTCTAGGAATTTATTTCACATAAATCTGACACATGATGTGGTTGGTATGACTCAATGTATGTGTTTTCAGTAGAAAAGTGTAATTTTAGTTTGAAACATGTATCACATAGACAAACCCAAGAAAATGAGCTCAGATTTTTTTCAATCTTTAAAAAAATGATCAATAATTTATTTGTGGTATATAGGAATCAAACACACATCAATATGACACTCGATGTGGTTGGTATGACTCTAAGTCCATGTTTTCAATATAAAAGTGTCATTTTAGTTTAAAATGAATGACACATAGCCAAAACCAATCCAACAAGGTTAAATTGTTTTCAAACATTAGGAAAATAATCCAAAATTTATTTTTCATGTGTAGGAATTGACCATATGTCAATATTACACCTGATGTGGTCGGTATAACTCAAAGTGTGTATTTTCAATACAAAAGTGTCATTTTAGTTTAAAACATGCATCAAATATCCAAAATTGAGAAAAAAAGATCATATTGTTTTCAAAATATAGGAAAATGATCGATAATTCATTTAGGACATTTAGGAATTCACTGCACATCAATCTGACACACGATGTGGTCGGTATGACTTGAAGTGTGTGCTTTCAATATAAAAGTTCCATTTTAGTTTAAAACACATTTCATATCACCAAAATTGATAAAATGAGCTCGTATTGTTTTCAAAATTTAGTAAAAATATCCATAATTCATTTTTCACATGTAGGAATTTATTGTATGCCAACCTGACACATGATGTGGTCATAATGACTTGAAGTACATGTTTTCAATATAGAAGTTTCATTTTATTAAGCATCACATATCCAAAACCAGTAAAATGAGCTCAAATTTTGTTAAAAATTTATTAAAATAATCCATAATTTATTTGTGACCTGTATTAATTGACCGAACATTAATCTGACACCCGATGTGGTCAGTATGACTTAATGTGCGTGTTTTCAATATAATGGTGTCATTTTAGTTTAAAGCATGCATCGAATAGAAAAATTTGATAAAATGAGCTCTAATTGTTTTAAAATTTTAGGGAAATTATTGATAATTCATTAGTGACATTTAGGAATCGAACGTACATCAATATGACACCCGATGTGTTCTGTATGACTTTAAGTGCATGTTTTCAATAGAAAAGTGTCATTTTTGTTTAACATGTGTGTCACATCACCAAAATTGATCAAAATAACTTGTATTGTTTTCAAACATTATGAAAATGATCCATAATTCATTTATGAGGTTTAGGAATTGATCATAAATTAATCTGACACATTATGTGGTTGATATGACTTGAAGTGTGTGTTTTCAATACAAAAGTGTCATTTTGGTTTAAAACACACATCAAATAACCAAAACCAAGAAAAAAACTTTTATTTTTTTCAAACTTTAGTAAAATGATACATAATTTATTTTTAATTTGTAATAATCTTCCATACATCAATCTGACACATGATGTGACTGATATGACTCGAAGTGCAAGTTTTAAATATAAAGGAATCATTTTAGTTTAAAACACGCATCAAATAGCCAAAAATGAGAAAAACAACTAGGGTTATTTTCAAACTTTAGTAAAATGATAAATAATTCATTTGTTACATGTATTAATTGATTTCACTTCAATTTGACACCTAATGTGGCTGGTATGCTTGAAGTGCATGTTTTCAATATAAAAGTGCCATTTTAGTTTAAAACACGTGTCACATTTCCAAAACCAAGAAAACTAAAATGTATTATTTTCAAACTTTAGTAAAATTTTCCATAATTCATTTTTCACATGTAGGAATTGGTCACACTAAAATCTAACACATGATTTGGTTTGTATGACTCGAAGTACATGTTTTCAATATAAAAGTTTCATTTTAGTTTAAAACGCATATCACATCACCAAAACCAAGAAAACAAAATAGGATTATTTTTAAACTTTTTTAAAATGATCCATAATTCATTTCTAACATGTAGTAATTGACTTCATTAAAATATGACACATGATCTGATCGGTATGACTCAAAGTACATGGATTCAATATAAAAGTGGCATTTTAGTTTAAAATGCATCACATATTCAAAACTAATAAAATGAGCTTGGATTGTTTCCAAAATTTATTATAATGACCCATAATTAATTTTTTAAATGTAGGAATTGACCACATTTCAATATCACACATGATGTGGTCGGTATGACTCAAAATGCGTGTTTTCAATACAAAAGTGTCATTTTAGTTTAAAACATGCATCAAATTTCCAAAACTAAGAAAAAAAGCTCATATTATTTTAAAACGTTAGGAAAAGACCCATAATTCATTTGTTAAATGAAATAATTGACCACATTCCAATTAAACACATGATGTGGTCGGTATGACTCGAAGTGCATGTTTTCAATTGAAAAGTGAAAAAATAGTTTTAAAACATGGGTCACATCTTCAAAACCAAAAAACTATCTTTTATTGTTTTCAAACTTTAGTAAAATGATCCATTATTCATTTTTCATGTGTATGGATTGACTGAAAATCAATATGATACACTATGTGGTTGATATGACTCGAAGTGTGCGTTTTTAATACAAAAGTGTCATTTTAGTTTAAAACACACATTAAATAGCCAAAACCAAGAAAACAATCTTGTATTATTTTTAAACATTACAAAAATAATCCATAATTTATTTTTTATGTGTATGAATTTACTTCACATAAATCTAACACTTGATGTGACTCATATGACTCAAAGTGCATGTTTTTAATATAAAGGTGTCATTTTAGTTTAAAATAAAAATTAAATAGAAAAAACCAAGAAAATTAGATTATATTCTATTCAAAATTTAGAAAAATAATTGATAATTCATTTTTGAAGTGTATTAATTGACCACACATCAATCTGATGCTCTATGTGTTAATTATGACTCTAAGTTCTTCTTTTCAATATAAAAGTGATATTTTAGTTTAAAATGCATTTCACGTCACCAAAATAGAGTAAACAGGATCTAATTGTTTTAAAAATTTACTAAAATGGTCCATAATTTATTTTTGATGTGTATTAATTGACCGCACATCAATCGGACACACTATGTCGTTGATATGGCTCGTAGTGCCTATTTTCAATACAAAGGTGTCATTTTAGTTTAAACACACATCAAATACACAAAACCAAGAAAACAATATTGGTTTGTTTTAAAAATTTAGGAAAAATTATCCATAATTCATTTGTGACATGTAAGAATTTACCACACATCAATTTGACACATGATGTGACTGATATTACTCAAAGTGTGTGTTTTCAATATAAAGGTGTAATTTTAGTTCAAAACATGCATCAAATAGTAAAAATTGAGAAAATTATCTTGAATTTCTTTCAAAAATTTGTAAAATGATTGATAATTTATTTTTGATTTATAGAAATTGACCACACATCAATCCAACGCATGATGTGGTTAGTATAACTTGAAGTGAATGTTTTCAATACAAAAGTTCCATTTTAGTTTAAAACGTTCATCACATAAGAAAAACTAAACATAAAAAACTCAAGTTGTTTTCTCATCATTTTATCTAATATTACTTAATTAATTTTCTTATCATTTTTATATTATACTTATTTAGTTAATTTTCATAGATATATTGCTTGAAGATGAACAAGAAATGGTGTGACAGTTTGATTCTTGTTCTCAAAAATCAAGTGCTCTTGAATTGGATCACATCCATAGTGAGTTTTTTATCACCATAGATGTGATCCAATTCAAGAGCACCTACTTTTTAGAACAATAAGAAATGGTGTGATGTGTAATAATAAACTGCAACTCAATATGATACATGATATTCCTTGTATGAATTAATGTATATGTTTTTTATTTTAAAATTGACACTTTGTGTTTAATTTATTTCTTTGTATTATTACTAACATATGAATTGTTTTCTTATACAGGTGTATTATTTTGCTCGAGTTGGGGTGGTTTGTTCAGAAACTAATAGCATGACCGGGGGTCAGGGAATAAATACAAAGGAACATTGATGTTTGAAATGTCTATAATATTTTTTTTCTTGTATTTGTGTTTCAATTTTTATTTTAATTAAATTATATATTTTCTCCTGTATTTGATACTATATCTTTTCTCTATTTTTTCTACAGTAGTGTACTATAATTTTAACATCACATTGAAGAATTATTCCCCTTCATCAAAGTTTGAAAAAGTGCTGATAAAGGGATAATTTATCAACACTAAATAAAAGAACTAATAAAGGGTCCATTTATCAGTGCTTTTCTAGCATTGATAAAGAACTAAGGATTTTAAGGGTGCTCTGATTGTCATCAC
The DNA here is from genome assembly GCA_963277665.1 of Viscum album. Taxonomy (NCBI): domain Eukaryota; kingdom Viridiplantae; phylum Streptophyta; class Magnoliopsida; order Santalales; family Viscaceae; genus Viscum; species Viscum album. The sequence continues at coordinate 592,459,015 of OY728134.1, read as the reverse complement.
TTTTTGTGATGGAAAAGGCCAATTATAGAATATTTAAATTCCTTTTCTATATTAGTGATAATAACATTAATATAATTACATTAGTCATAAAATGATCATAAGTACATGAAACATAACTTGGAAATGTGGATACAACATAAACATGGTACATTCATAATAATATCACCAAAGTTTATCACTAAGGTTTCGTAAAAGCATATTAATAAGTTTATTCACTAAGGTATCATAAAAAATTACCAATAAATACTGCCAAGGTATTAGGAACATGTTATCTCTAAAGATTAATTATTTACTCAATTCATTGGAGTGTTATCAGGGTGCACCCTTCATATGTTTAACATTATGTGTGCCATATAAGGAAATTATACATAATTCCATCAAAGCATAATTAACTCAAGAATAAAATGGGTTACATGATAATAGAAAATATAATCATAGGTTATCTGAATAAATAAGGTGGATGAAATCATAAGATAATATCATAGGAATGAATTTCGGGTGTTTTCAAAGATAAAAAATACCATTTTTAGGAGAATGAAGAAAATTTATTTGGAAATAAGAAATATCATTGACCATTTGAAAACATTTATTTATAAAACAAGGAGAGTAATAATTTCTTTAATAAACCATGAAGTCATAAATAGGAAGTTTTGTTGAAAAAAAATTAAAAAAAAGTAGAAATATAAGTTCATGGTGAAGAAAAACTTAAAAAGAGATTTTAGAAAACATTTTTGACATTATTATAAAAAGATAAAGTTACAGGTCACTTTCAAAAGTTATTTTCAAAAATTTGAAGTAAAAACTTTTAAAAAAAATTAATTTTATATAAAATTGCCTTAAATAATATATCCTTGAAAATACCTAGAGTATCCCAAGGAAATTTGGATTGGAAGATAAAATAAGTGATCATAGAAGGAAAACCATTTTATTATTTTAAAATATATTTGTTGAAATCCCACATCATAAAAAGAGTAATAAAACATCCTTTTGAAAATATTATAATGTAAATATAAGGGTCACATGTGATAACACATAATTGGGTTTCTCAAATATAAAAGATAATTTTAGTGGGAAGAAAAATATGGACAAGGAGTGGAAATCATCGTTAAAGATGATGCGTTATATTCTTAATAGTGATATAATTTTTGAGGAATAATTTGACCAAGGTAAAAACATTGAACTAAAAACGAATTATCCCTATAAAGGAAGAGAAAGTTCCTTTAAATAAAATAATAGGGTGGAAGAAACCAATCATAGAATAAAAAATTTCAAGAAGAGGAATTATAACTCAATGAAGGGAGTTCTGTTAACAAAAACACTTTCAAATTTTAGTATTTTTGAATAAAGATCCATTTAAATAAATAAAATGATATGTATCTTTAAACCCCATAAATTTTATGAATATATAAAAAAACATTCAATAGGAATTAATCACACTATATCAAATATATCATGTTTCATAATAAGAAATATGCCTCAGAGAATTAAATTTGAGACAAAGAACCCCATACTTTAATTCCTAGATTTCCACTAAAGCACTTGAATATCATGTATAAAAAAATAACAATATTAATAACCTATTTTATAACCTTGTTTATATCTTTAATCTTTTATAAACTTCATTTATAATTATTCTCTACATGTATATTATTTATTATCTATTTTAAATATCAAGTGTGAACAATCATGATCGTTTTCAACTAGTTTTCTAATAGTGGTGTTATTATTCATTATTCTCCAAAATTTCATCATTCATAGATCATAAAAGGTATTATAAATTATTTTTTATAGTTATTTATAATTTTATAATTTCATTTTGTAATTATTTTAGTTGATATTCATGACGATGAAGTCGGCGACGAGCTTGTTTTGGTAATTTATAATGAATGAATAGAGTTGTCTTAATTAATGAGTTAAATTTTTATATTACAATTATAGGACCCAAAAAATTATTTATATATTAATATAAAATATTAAGTTTCCAAATATTTCCTTGATATAAATTTGTATAATTTTTCATGTAGATGGTTAAACTGAACCAACAAGAACATGTTACAATCAATGTGTAAGTATGGGTATGGAAGAGATTTTTTTTATAATATCATTATCACAAAAGTATAATTACATTATTTAGATTTTATTAATGTGATTAATAATAATTTTGAGATTTATAAGAATAATTTAAATGAAAAATAATTTTTCACTTATAAATAAATCATTTTCCTCTTAGTATGTTTGTTTTAAGCGGTTAGTCTTCCAATGATCACTTATTGCTAATAATTTTTATAAAATTGCTAATTTATATTTATAGAATATAAATAATTTCATAAATAACATATTTATTCACTAAATCCATTTAAATAACCATCCTCAAAGGGTGTTTATGAAAAATGAAATGTGTCGGTCAGGGAGGTGGAAGTCTGCACATGCATATAAGCAACATTTTCATTATTTTGATTGAATGAGAGGGGAATATAGAATGGTTATAACATCAATATAATAACATTTAAGTATATTATTTAAAATTATTTAATTATATACATATGGTTAGAATGGTTTTTTAGGATTTTGAATGAGAAGGATACCGAAAAGAAGTTAAAGGGTAAGTAATACTTACGTTAAGAATTTGGATCTTCTCATAAAGTGTATTTTGGAAATATAGGGCTTGAGTGTCACAACCCACTCCCCACAAAGTGTACCCGTCATGGGCGGGCAATGTGAGAAGGGAGATAATGACCCCCGAGTCCCGCCTCTAGTAGGCCCCGGGTTGGAGACTAACACCGAGGGTATAGTAAACACACAAATGGGAGGCATTACCCTCTAATAGAACACATGTGGAAGAGAGAGATAAGATAGACACCAATCAACTACAAGTCAGAAATGAAATATAAAAGAAACCCCAAGTGCACATATTTAATGTCATGAAAAAGTACTACAACTGAAAGGGGAAACTACAAATACCCAAAGGAAAAGAAAAGACAGCAGCAACTACAAGCCCGAACGGCTCCTGCAATCACAAGCTAGAAGTAACTAGCCTGATCTCCAACTTGCTCCAAGTGACCTAAAAAACAGTTTATATATACGTAGGGTGAGTATAACATTATATCAGTAGGATCATCCCCGAATCCTCTCGTGAACAATTAAAGAAAACATGCTAAATCATAGTGAACAACAATTGAAACTAACTTGTCACCTAAATAGGTATACTAAGTTCCCAACCTCACCATGGCTACTCTCACCAAGTAACGCATGCAAGAATATAGCATATAGAAAAGAATATCAAAAGTACCCCACTACTACTTCTCCACTGGTTTGCCGCTTTTCCCCAATGACATACGTCTTGTGCATCTCTCTCCAAAGGCTTGCCTGTATAAACTTGGGCTAAGCTCCACAATCTGCACCACGTGCACCACAAAGGCTTGCCCGCAGACACCTGGGTGAAGCACCACACCATCCTCACAACCAAAAGTAACCAGGTAGTTCCTGGGAGCCACCATAGCTCGCATAACATGTATCATACATCGAGTATTATACCTCAATCCATCACAGCCCATACGTCAAGTAAGGATCCTCAAGCCATCACATCCTATACACGTTACACCTATAGTAGTCCATAGAATACTATATCCAGAATATATGTGTGTGAAATAACCACAAGCCATTATATCCCTCTACACACATATATGGGGAAAAATAACCATTGTTCCAAAGGCACTAGTATCTACCAAGAGAAGAGAGCAGGGATAAAGGGGGTAGTCGTCCATTCAACCTCCCATCAGAATGTTGGGGAAAACACCCCCCCCCCCCCCAGGGCTCAGAATCCCCAGGGTGTTAGTTTCCCTTACTAATAGGGTAGAGTAGCGTATAGAAACACAAAACATACAGAATATATTATATCTCACAACCACACTATGGTCATAACCAAGTCTTAGACACACTGCAGCTAACGTCTCTCAGACTCCGGGCTACTAATTCTAAGACTAGGTATCCTATAAGCACACAACTATTTAAAGAGATTTATTAGATTACTTCTTTCCCTTTTTATCAGTCCCACTGTACATTAATTAATTCTTTAAATATTAATTAACCATCAACAATTCCACATTAAATTTAATTGGCATCACATTCAAAATCAACTGGTCCTTTTAAGGTTCATCATCACCTTTAAATTCCAGCATCTCTATCCCCGTGAATTATCACCATTTAATCAATCTTTCATTACAGAAATTACTTTCCCATATTCCCAGGAATTCTATAAAAGAATCCTATGCTAATAAACACAAAGGGGCTCAACACAGTGAGTAGATATACTACCCGTCGAGTCTTTGCCGCCTATAGCAAGAGTATAGACCCATTCTCCTTTGAGAAGCTAGACACGGAAAGCACGTGGCATACCCCACGCGTCTTCACCTCCTTCGGAAGAAGGGTAAGCAAGACCAGCTGCCTTGAGTAATGGAGAAAAGTAAAATAGATAAACAACCAAACAAAACCACCAACATCCAGCCGTCACATCCATCCCATACCGTCACCCTTGGTGTCCTCCCTGACACCCACATGCATAAACCAATGTATCTCACCTCTCTAGGCGTCATCTGCTGCCATAACCACAAGGCCTCCTTGCCTCCACATATCACAACACCCCTCCAGGGTCACATCACAGCACAAGAAGCACGAAATCAAACATCACATCAAATGGGATCTTGTCCCTTTAACAAGGCATCCATCCTTCATACAAAATGAGCACGCAGGGCTCTAAAGCACAAGGCCCTCGGCCTTTCGAACAAGAGGGTAACTAAGAACCCTACCAGGCGTTATCTTTTATCAACCAACTAGTTCTTTAATCCCTCTTGAATTAAAAGATTCAATTCGTAGGTTCCAATTCCCGGAAACCTATTCAGTAAGCTATCAAAAAAGATTTAACATGCTTACTATGCCAATTTGATTAATGTAAAAATTAGAACAACTACAGCAACAGAAACAACCGGATTAATTTACATGCCTCTTTATATTTAGCCAATTAATTATCAATTAATTCTGGATTTACTTTATTTATAAATTTCCATCAAGAACAACAGCTGAGAAAAGAAATCATAGATATCACACTATCTAGAAAAACATGAGGCAAACTGTTATCACGGTACAAAGCAACAACATGCGATCAAACCAATTCTTTTAATCCGGTTCAAGTATTTAATTAGGTAAATTTCATTGTGATCCAAAGGGCTATATCATGCTAACTCTATGATTGCACATAAACAATTAGAAAAGCCACGAATCCCCTACCTTGAATAGTTCCTCACGTTCTTTATCCACACAACAGGTCACAATCCTCCTCTCGAGACAAGTGCATCCACGCGAGGATGCCACGGTACGATAGCACCAACCAAACCCTGATAAAAACCCATTAGAAGCATGGAGATTACATTATATAATATAGAAAGGATAACAGGAGAAGATGATCCACAAAGGAACGTCTATAAAACATACCTTATATGGAAGATTCACCGACACAGCTCGGTTGCATCCAAAACAGAGTGAAACCAATCTGAGGAGTAGAGTTTGATTGTGAAACTCTTGTAAGAAGGTTTGAAAGGTTCTAGAATTTCATAACAGAGAAAAAAGAGGAAGAACATGGGATAATGATATCTTGTTCCTTTTTGAAGATTTAATGAGGCGACGGTTTAAGATCCGGTTAATTCTCCATTAAAAACGGATCACATTAACCCATGCGGTTTGACCAAGTAAAAACATTCCAAGCCATAGGAATAATTAATATAAGATTTATGGCCTTTGAATCAGCCTTAAGAGTCCTTAAAATAAGGCTTTAAATGTATTTTATGTCAAAGGAAACGTCAAAAGGGGAAAAACTGTAGGAATCTGGAAACACTGTTCACCCACCGTTACTGTACACCAAACCGATCTGTGAGACTGATCTGTGAGACCGATCTGTCAGACCAATCTGTGAGATCGATATGTGAGACCGATCTGTGAGACCGATCTGTGAGACTGATCTGTGAGACCGATATGTGAGACTGATCTGTGAGACCGATCTGTCAGACCGCTCTGTCAGACCGCTCTGTCAGACCGCTCTGTCAGACCGATCTATCTGACCAATCTGTCAGACCGCTCTGTCAGACCCCTCTGTCAGACCGATCTGTCAGACCGATCTGTCAGACCGATCTGTCAGACCGATCTGTCAGACCGATCTGTCAGACCGATCTGTCAGACCGATCTGTGAGACCGATCTGTCAAACCGATCTGTCAGACCGATCTATCAGACCGATCTGTGAGACCGATCTGTTATTGTTCATAAAACTGGAAACACTATTCACAGAACTGGAAAATTGGCAAAGTGTTGGGGATAAGTCACCTTGACCTCCCGAAACACCTCCAACACCACATTTTCACAAATTAATGGACCAGAGAGGTCCGGGCCATTACATGAGATACCTCTCAAAACGTTCTCGTCCCCAAGAATTTAAAACTAACCTAAAGAAAAGAGGGGTCCAAACAACCACCCCGTAAGATACCTCTCAGGGGAAAACCACCCTAAGTTGTTCTAAAGCTGGGACAAAACCACGACATCCTAGAGCAAGGGAACAAACAATCCATATCCAAACAATTCAACCATAACATCATATCAAAGGTACATAAAAGAAAGGATCAAATAAAACTCATCACAACAACTTAAAACAGCTCAGGGTACTGGACACGCATCTGTGACTCACGTTCCCAAGTACTCTCTTCCAGGCCACCGTGTCACCACAAGACATGAACTAAGGGGATAGAATGCCCACGCAACACCTTCTCCTTGAATTCTTGGATCTCCACATGTCACTCCTCGAAGGTTGCATCATCATCAACATTGATCTCTCCCCAATCGATGATGTGAGAGTCATTATGAAGATAACGACGGAGTTGTGATACATGGAAAACATCATGTACCCGACTCATCTTTGGGGGAAGTGCTACTCGATACGCCACAGCTCCAACATGAGCTAACACCTCAAAAGGCCCAACAAACTGGGGAGAAATCTTACTTCCACGACCAAACCTTCGCTGCCCACAACGGGGAGTCACCTTTAGAAACACATGATCCCAAACATTAAACTCCAAGGGTCTACTCCTTTGATCAGCATATGATTTCTGAAGATCTTGTGTTGTCTTCATCCTCTCACGAATCACCTGAACCATCTCTGTTGTATTATGCACTAGTTTCGGTCCGAGAATTGCTGACTCTCTGACCCCAGTCCAGCACAATAGAGAACAGAAAGGTCGTCCATAAAAGGTTTCAAATGGAGCCATACCGATGGTGGAGTGAAAACTATTATTGTAAGCGAACTCCACCAAGGGTAAGTGCCTCATCCATGAACCTCCAAAGTCAAGAACACAAGAGCACAACATGTCTTCAAGATTATGGATGGTTCTCTATGTCTGACCATCCATTTGAGGATGAAAAGTATTGCTAAGGCATAGTTGAAAACCAAAATCATGTTGGAGACCTCTCCACACCCTAGAGGTAAAACGGGGATCTTGATCAGAAATGATCGTCCTAGGTACTCCATGAAGTCTCACCACCTCCTCTAGATACTGCCTCGAAAAAACTTCCACTGAGCTTGACTCCTTGATCGCTATGAAGTGGGACGATTTTGTTAAATGATCCACTACCACCCATATAGCATCATGTCATCCCAGAGCTCGCGGTAAATCTGTAACAAAGTCCATTGAGATGTCCTCCCACTTCCACTGAGGAATCTCTAATGGCTGGAGAAGACCACCAGGAACACGGTGTTCGGTCTTCACCTTCTGGCAGACTAAACATCGAGACACAAACTCCACAACCACACGCTTCAGCCCAGGACACCAAAAATGACTCCTCAAGGATCGGTACATCTTTGTCACACCAGGATGTAGTGCTAATGGTGAACTATGGAACTCTCGGAGAACCATCTCGTGCATCGCCAAGGGAACAAAAAGCCTACCATGATACAACACTCGGTGTTGTTCATCCTCCGACCAACCATCAGGGGCCTCACCATAAACAACTCTATCTCTCCAAACTTCCACCTCTAGATCACCCAACTGGGACTCTTCCACCTTCTGCACTAGGTATGACTGTACCATCATCTGGAAAAGACAACCTCTACCCCCAACTTCTCCCATATCAAGATGAAAAGCTGACAGTTCCTCCATTACTCTCCAGGAATCACCGGATTCACGTACAGCATCACTACGTGACTTTAGGCTCAGCGCCTCATCTACAAAATTCCCTTTTCCAGGTGTATACAATATTTTGAAGTCGTATTCCTGCAAGAACTCCATCCACTGACATTGTCTCAAGTTTAAGTCACACTGGGAGAAAACATACCTCAAACTCTTATGATCGGTGAAAACCAAAAAGCACTCACTAATGAGGTAATGTCTCGACAACTTCAGCGCAAACACCACGGCTGCCAACTCAAGATCATGGGTGGAATAGTTGTGTTTATGGGGATGAAACTGCCGAGACCCATAAGAAACAAATGACCTCTGCTACATGAGAACACAGCCTAACCCCATATGTGAAGCATCGCAGAAAACATCAAACTGGACTCCCTCAACTAGAAGACAAAGAACGGGAGCACTTACTAACTTCTCCTTTAGATACTTGAAAGCTTCCTGACACTGATCAGTCCATATGAAGGCCTGATCCTTCCTGGTCAGAGCTGTTAGAGGAGTCTCAACCTGTGAGAAATTGGCTACGAACCTCATGTATTAGCCTGCGAGACCAAAGAAACTTCACACCTATGAAACTTTCTTGGGGTCTGCCCAAGACACAAGTTCTTCTATCTTTGATGGATCCATAGTTACTCCCTGTTGGGACACAACATTCCCCAAGAAACGGACTTCTCGAGCCCAAAACTCACACTTAGACAACTTCCCAAATAGCTGATGTCGACAAAGAACCCCCAAAATGGATTGTAGATGCTATGCATGCTCCTCTTCAGATGTGGAGTACACAAGGATGTCATCGATGAAAACCACCACAAACTTGTCCAGGAACTCACGGAACATAGCGTTCATCAAACCCATGAAAACAACTAGATCATTTGTCAAACCGAACGGAATTACAACGATCATAATGCCCATGATGACAACGGAATGCATTCTTAGGGATATCCTCATCCTTTACATGCATTTGATGATATCCTGACCATAAGTCGATCTTTGAGAAAAAACTTGCACCCTATAGTTGATCGAATAAGTCATCAATCCATAGAAGAGGATAGCGGTTCTTTATTGTCACTTTATTTAAGCGACGATAATCGACGCACAACCGCAAACTGCTGTCAGCCTTCTTCACAAAAAAAACTGGTGCACCCCACGGTGACACACTTGGCTGAACAAAACTGCACTACAACAGACCATCAAGATGTATACGTAGCTCTCGTAACTCAAAAGGGGCCATCCTATATAGAGAAATAGAGATAGGAGACGCTCCTGGCTGTAACTCGATCCCAAACTCAGTCTCTCGTCGAGGAGGTAATGCCACAACCTCTTCTGTAAAGACATCAGGGTAATCCTCTATGACCCTAGGAAACGCCAACTTCTAAACCTCTGAAGAACTCAGCATCATCTCAACCATCATGGATGATAAGGATGGAACGCGCCTATAACCCATCTGAGGATCTCTCTCACCAAAAAAAACCACTTGCTCTTCATCTGCATCAAAGAAAATGACATTATTCCTATAGAAATCCACAATATCTTGTACCGAATACAACCAATCCATTCCAAGGATGACATCATATGGTTGTATTCCTAAACATAGGAAATATCCTCAAGAGCAGTGTTTCCCCAACACTAGCTCACAGTTTCTACATACTAAAAACAAGTCGGCTCGACCTCCAACTAGCGTAGTCAATGCCAAGGGCACTGGAAGCCTCTCTACCTCAAGTCCCAAAGCATGGACAAGGGTAATTGATATGAAAGAGTGTGTCGCTCCTGAATCAAACAAGGCACACACCAAGGTAGAAAATAGGAAAAGGGTACCTCGGACGACGTCTGGCTTGCATGGAGCTGGAAACGCCAGAGCATGAAGCTGACCACGACCTCCTCCATGGCCTCTCTGAACCTGATGACGACCACCACCACAGCCGCACTTTGCTCTATAAGGACGAGGAGCATCATGGGGTTGTCCTCTGTCTATCCCATCTACCCTCTGGTGATCTAAAGCTGGTGCAACCTACTGTTGCTGCCTCGGCTGGAACTGCCTCAACGGAGAAACCTAGAGCGGAGCGCTCGGTGCACGATGACTGCTTTGAAAATTCAGGCACTCCTGCTACTGATGACCATGACCATCACAAGAAAAACAAGCGCCTGATCCCTTGGCATAGGCCTGAGAGTTGCTGCCTCCAGAGAAACGAGATCGGAAGGGCTGGGACCTACCCCCAGGTGAACGGAAACTCTTCTGCCCTGAAAACCGGGAACCCCGGACCATAGCTCGGCTTCGTGAGGAATCATGAATATTCCAATATCGTGAAGATCCGGCCCTGGAAAAAGTCCTCTCAACAACTTCTTCCCTCACCAGCACCTCAAGATATGTCTTCAGCATAAATGGGGTGACCTGGCGCTGGATCTCTGGATGCAAAGCCTCCTTGAAATGCCTCTCCCTAGCCTCCTCATCTGGAATTAGGTCTGAAGTATATCGTAGAAGGTTCTTGAAAAGGATTCCAAACTCTGGAACACTGGAGCTCCCCTATCGAAGGGTAAGAATCTCCTGGCGATTGGACGCCTTTGCATTCGAAGAAAGGAACTCAACTCTGAACTTGTCTTGAAACTCCTCCCATGAGATTGTTGACTCCTCACGATCACTGAGGAACAAGATCCACCACTGCCTCACTGCTCCACACAGCATCGTCACAACCAAGGAACCCCATTGATCTTTCTGAGAATGAATCGAACTGAAGATGATCTCGACCTCCTCTAACCAGTCTTCAGTGACTGCATCTGAAATGGAGCCCTCGAACTTCTATAGACTCTGGCATTGAAACTCTCGGAGTGTCTTCCTCCAAGTGTCGTCGTTGTCGACCTCTACCCGGCGGCGATCTGCTGGCACAACCTGCTGGACATCTTCTATGAAAACTTGATGAGGACGTCGACTTGGAGTCATTCTTACAAAATAAGAAACACTTAGAGCTCCTAGGCCTGGAATATGGAAGACTCAAGATTAATTAATTTATTGTTTTCTTTCATTAATTTTAGGTTAACTTATCCTAAGGTCTACCCATTCAAACACAGTCACAAAGAAGAATGATGCATGATCCTTTCCTAGGTCTCTACCCTACAACCAGTATCACCTTGTCTAGTAGCCATTGTAAACTTAAAGGTCCGTGCAACAGATCATAGGGGGCCCTAAATGCCTATGTCTCTACTGGTCTCCATTGTTTACCCCACTTTCTAAACACGAATGACATTGTTGCCCCACCAACCCATGAAAACTCACCTGTGCCTAACTCCGATCTCCATCCTATCCCTCAACCAGACCTCTAATACCACTCTGTCACGACCCCCTCCCCACAAAGTGTACCCCTCCTTGGCCGGCAATGTGAGAAGGGAGATAATGACCCCTGAGTACCACCTCCAGTAGGCCCCGGGTTGGCGACTAGCACCAAGGTTATAGTAAACACACAAATGGGAGGCATTACCCTCTAAGAGAACACATGCGGAAGAGAGAGATAAGATAGACACCAATCAAATCCAAATTAGAACTGAAATATAAAAGAAAACCCAAGTGCACATATGTAATGTCATGGAAAAGCACTACAACTGAAAGGGGAAATTACAAGTACCCAAAGGAAAGGAAAAGACAGTAGCAACTACAAGCCCGAACAGCTCCTGCAACCACAAGATAGAAGTAACCAGCCTGATCTCCAACCTGCTCCAAGTGACCTGAAAAAAACTGTTTATATATACGTAGGGTGAGTATAACAGTATACTCAGTAGGATCCTCCCTGAAGCCTCTCGTGCAAAAGTAAATAAAGCATGATAAAGCCTAGTGAACAACAAGTGAAACTAACTCGTCACCTAAACAGGTATACTAAGTTCCCAACCTCACCATGGCTACTCTCACCAAGTAACGCATACAAGAATATATCATATAGTAAAGAATATCAAGGGTACCCCGCTACTACTTCCCCACTAGTTTTCCGCTTTTCCCCAACGACATACGTCCTGTGCATCTCTCTCCAAAGGCTTGCATGTATAAACTTGGGCTAAGCTCCACGATTTGCACCACGTCCACCACAAAGGCTTGGCCGCAGACACCTGGGTGAAGCACCACACCATCCTCACAACCAAAAGTAACCAGGTTGTTCCCGGGAGCCACCACAGCTCACATAACGTGTATCATACATCGAGTATTATACCTCAAGCCATCACAGCCCATACGCCGAGTAAGGATCCTCAAGCCATCACATCCTATACATGTTACACCTATAGTAGTCCATAGAATACTATATCTAGAATATATGTATGTGAAATAACCACAAGACATTATAGCCCTCTACACACATATATAGGGAAAACTAACCGTTGTGCCAAAGGCACTAGTATCTACCAAGATAAGAGAGCGGGGTTAAAGGGGGTAGTCAGCCATTCAACCTCCCATCAGAATGTTGGGGAAAACACCCCCCCCCCCAGGGCTCAGAATCCCCAGGGTGTCAGTTGCCTTTACTGATAGGGTGGAGTAGTGTATAGAAACAAAAAACGTATAGAATATATTATATCCCACAACCACACTATCAGCATAACCTAGTCTTAGACACACTATAGCTAACGTCTCTCAGACTCCGAGCTTCTAATTCTAAGACTAGGTATCCTATAAGAACACAACCATTTAAAGAGATTTATTAGATTACTTCCTTCCCTTTTTATCAGTTCCACTGTACATTAATTAATTCTTTAAAGATTAATTAACCATGAAAAATCCCACATTAAATTGAATTGGCATCACATTCAAAATCAACTGGTCCTTTTAAGGTTCATCATCACCTTTAAATTCCAGCATCTCCATCCCCATGGATTATCACCATTTAATAAATATTTCATTACAAAAATTACTTTCCCATATTCCCAGGCATTCTAGAAAAGAATCATATGCTACTAAATACAAAGGGGCTCAACACGGTGAGTAGATATACTACCCATCGAGTCTTTTCCGCCTATAGAAAGATCATAGACCCATTCTCCTTTGAGAAGATAGACACGGAAAGCACGTGGCATACCCCGCGCGTCTTCGCCTCCTTCAGAAGAAGGGTAAGCAAGACCAGCTACCTTGAGAAGTGGGAAAATGTAAAGCAGATAAACAACCAAACAAAACCACCAACATCCATCCATCACATTCATCCCATACCATCACCCTTGGTGTCCTCCCCGACACCCACATGCATAAACCGATGCATCTCGCCTCTCTAGGCGTCATCCGCTGCCACAACCATAAGGCCTCCCTACCACCACATATCACAACACCCCTCCAGGGTCACATCACAGCACAAGAATCCGGAAATCAAACATCACATCAAATGGTCTCTTGGCCCATTAACAAGGCATCCATCCTTCATACAAAATGAGCACTCAGGGATCTAAAGCATTAGTCCCTCGGCCTTTCGAACAAGAGGGTAACTAAGAACCCTACCAGGAATTATCTTTTATCAACCAACCAGTTCTTTAATCCCTCTTGAATTAATAGATTCAATTCTTAGATTCCAATTCCAAGAAACTTATTCAGTAAGCTGTCACAAAAGATTTAACATGCTTACTATGCCAATTTGATTAACATAAAAATTAGAACAACTATAGCAATGACAACAACCGAATTCATTTACATGCCTCATTATCTTTAGCGAATTAATTATCAATTAATTCTGGCTTTACGTTCTTTACCAATTTCCATCAAGAATAACAGCTAAGAAAAGTAATCATAGATATCACACTATCTAGCAAAACATGAGGCAAACCGTTATCACGGTACAAAGCAACAACATATGATCAAACCAATTCTTTTAATCCGGTTCAAGTATTTAATTAGGTCAATTTCATTATGATCCAAAGGGTTATATTATGCTAACTCTACGATTGCACATAAACAATTAGAGAACCCACTAATCCCCTACCTTGAACAGTTCCTCACGTTCTTTATCCACACAACGGGTCACATTCCTCCTCTCGCGACAACTGCATCCACCCGAGGATGCCACGGTACGATAGCACCAACTAAACCCCAATAAAAACCCATTAGAAGCATTGAGATTACATGCTATAATATGGAAAGGAGAAAAAAAGAAGATAATCCCCAAAGGAACATCGATAAAACATACCTTATATGGAAGATTCACCGACACAGCTTGGTTGCATCCAAAGCAGAGCAAAACCAATCCGAGGAGTAGAGTTTGATTGTGAAACTCTTGTAAGAAGGTTTGAAAGGTTCTATAATCTCATAACAGAGAACAAAGAGGAAGAAAAAGGGAGAATGATATCTCGTTCCTTTTTGAATATTTAATGAGGTGACGGTTTAAGATCCGGTTAATTCTCCATTAAAAATGGATCACATTAACCCATGCTGTTTGGCCAAGTAAAAACATTCCAATCCTTAGGAATAATTAATATAAGATTTATGGCCTTTGAATCGGCCTTAAGAGTCCTTAAAATAAGGCTTTAAATGTATTTTACATCAAAGGAAATGTCAAAAGGGGCAAAACTGTAGGAATCTGGAAACACTGTTCACCCACCGTTACTATACACCAAACCGATCTGTGAGACCGATCTGTGAGACCGATCTGTCAGACCGATCTGTGAGACCGATCTGTGAGACCGATCTGTGAGACTGATCTGTCAGACTGATCTGTGAGACCGCTCTGTGAGACCGATCTGTGAGACCGATCTGTGAGACCGATCTGTCAGACCAATCTGTCAGACCGCTCTGTCAGACCGATCTGTCAGACCGATCTATGAGATCGATATGTGAGACCGATCTGTGAGACTGATCTGTCAGATCGATCTGTCAGACTGATTTGTCAGACCGATCTGTCAGACCGATCTGTCAGACCGATCTGTGAGACTGATCTGTGAGACCGATCTGTGAGACCGATCTGTCAGAACGATCTGTCAGACCGATCTCTGAGACCGATATGTGAGACCGATCTGTTACTATTTATAAAACTGGAAACACTGTTCACAGAACTAGAAAATTGGAAAAGTGTTGGGGATAAGTCACCTTGACCTCCCGGAACACCTCCAACACCACATTTTCACAAAGTAATAGACCATAGAGGTCTGGGCCATTATATTGAGGCACTTTTTTAAGGCTATAGTATACAAAATTTTTAGAGGTTATCTATAATAAGTAAATTGGGAAAACGTTTATCATAAATTTAAACTATGGGTGTGGCTTGAAATGGTTGGAAATGAAATCCTTTTATAAGTGAAAAAGAGGGAGAAATATTTAAAAAAGAATGTTTTATAAGGGGTAAGAATAAAATTACATGACAGTAAGGTGATTATATGGGAATTTTATAGTGATAAATGTAGGTATAACTTTACAACTTAATAATGGTATTATATAAGGTCTAAGTTTCAAATTGATTTAGTACAAATATAGCCAAATTAAATTAACCATTTTAAAACTTGTTAATATTAATAAAAAATTGACCATGGTAATTATTTTATTACTAAAAATATAATATGGCCATTATTACTAAATTTAGTAATCATGAATATGAATTTGGACTCAATTTAATCTAATTCAATTTCTAAATATGAAAAAAAATAACATTTAAATTGTACATATAATGTGTTGAAATTATGATTTTGTATAAAAATGTCGTTTTAATCATTAATTATTACTAATATTATTTAACATTGATTAAAAATTAATTGAGTGTTAATTTATATGTTTAAACATAATATAAGAGTCTCAATTTAAAAAAAATCCACTTAACTAAAAATATACACATTATTTAGAAAAGTGTCACTCTTTAAAAAATAAATGTCTTACCATGGTAACTAATATTTATCTTGGTAACTTAATTTTATTCTTAAAAATAAAATTGACCCCATTACTTAATTTGATCATTCTGATTAAAAATATTAAAATAATTTTATCCAATCCAATTTCTAAAATAAAAAAAAAAATAAGTGTGCATAATGCCTAATATAATATTAGGAAAACATTATCTTTTAAACATAAAATAAATTTATTAATTATCTAGTAATAACTATGGGATGGATGTTAACTTATTTTATTGTATATATTATCCATACATTTCATTTAAATCATTAATTGTCCATAATTTAGTAAAATTCATAGTGCACAATGGAAATTTTTAATAAAAAATATTTTTATGCATAAAATGATTTTTTTTAATTATTTAGATATAACAATTGAATTCTAAAATGAATTACCATTATTATTATTTTTTATATTTATTTCATAATGTGGTTACCACTATTTATACCTTCCAATTCTACAACTACATTTTACTGATTATATAATTTTTTTGGTTAATTTTGGTTTGGTATTGTGTGTGAAGCAAGCTATTGAACACATTAAATAAATTACATTCTCATAGTTTTAATTTTCACTTACTAATAATATTAGTTAAGGGTATCTAAAATATTTTCATAACTCAACATATATTTTCAAAATAATTTTTATACCATAATATCTTAGGTATTACTAGGAAACAAATCTTTTCTCTTAATCATATTAATCGATTGTTTCTTTTTCCCTAAAAAGCTTGTTACACTATGTCATTATTTTACACACATGAAGCATCTTCCAGTTCCTTTCATATATTCCCCTATATTTCTCTTCATAAATTCTTGATACTTATAAAATTGAATATTCTTTACTTTACAATCTTTGATACCCAAACTTCCTTGAGACTTCATCCTTATCTTCTTTGGTTTATTTGGGAATTTAATTATGTTCACATTATTAATCATAAGTATTGATAGATATTTTGGAATAATCCTAAAATTTATCACTTGAGTTATTATCTTGTTAGGTTTCTCATTGAGATAATATCCATATTGTCAGTGGTATCCATTTTTAGCATGATTACATTAGAATTCAACCATTAATAAAACCAAAAGGGGTTAACATAAGTGATGACTAATTAACACCATAAGATAATTATTATTAGATGAAAAATTCAACCTCAAAATGTATTAGTCTTCAAATTTATTACATTATATTTTTATTCAACCTAGGTTTCTTTAGGTTGTGTACTATAATATTCCTTAACCTAATTACTTAATATAATAAATCCTCTAAAATGGATTGTAAAGAGAATGTGATTAACCAAATTATATCCCCTAGAAGTGTCTAGCCTAGTGTAAAATCTTATTCCCACTCATCATGCACCAAAGTGAAGATTTATTTGATACACAAACATCCTTTTTCAGGGTTATTAACCCTATTTCCATTTGTTCCACATCCACATAAACTTTATAGTATTGAGATAGGGATGCAAATTCTTGGAGATTTAGACAATATCTACTTTACCAAAACTTCAGGATGTTATCTAATACTTAAAATTATACCTTAAAATTATCCCTAGGTTTTTAAATAAATTTTTCTTATCCTAATACCTAAAATATTCGATTAATTCAACTAACCTTAAGGGGTTTTTTTACCTTTAAAATTATGATCAACCTTAACTTATCAACCCTTAAATTATCCTCAACTAACATCCTAACCACTAAAATTATCTAAACCCTACTTTGATTCCAAATGTGATTCCCCAAGGATGTGACTATATAATTAAATGTGTTAAATAAAATATTACATTACAAAAATTCTCATTACCTTTTAGGTTTATAGTTTTATAGAGTTATGACAAAACATTAACTAACAAAACCCATGTCTTTTTTAACTAATGGATATTTTTTCCACTATATAAGATGATAATTAAAATATAAAAAGTCTTCAAAATCTCCCACAAATTATTTACACGTGATATTATAATAGACACTTCATACGCATTACATTTTTTTCATAACCTGAGGAAATTGAAACATAAGAAAGGGGTGAGATCAGATGCTCGATAAGGGATAAAAAATGAAATCAAAATATAACATGGTTAATACATGGTTCATAACAAAAGAATATGAATATATGGACATGAATATATGTACATGATGTATGACATGATCATAAGTACATGAATCATAACTTGGAAATGTAGCTATATCATAAACATGATACATTTATAATCATATTACCAAAGTTCATCACTAAGGTGTTGTAAAATCATATTACAAAGATTATTCACTAAGTTATCATAAAAAATTAACTTGGAATATTGATAAGGTATCATGAAAATTTCATCTCTAGATGTTAATTTTTTACTAAATTCATTGGAGTGCTATGAGAGTTCACTTTTCATATGTCATCTAACATTATATATGCCACATAATTAAATCATACATAATTACATCAAATCATAATTAACTTAAGAATAAAACTAGTTACATGATAATAAAAAATATAATAATAGGTTACATAGAGAAAGAATTTGGATTTCAACATAAGATAATATCATAGGAATGAATATAGATAATTTACATAGATATGAAATACCCTTTTTAATAGAATTAAGAAAATTTATTTGAAAATAATAAATATACTTGATCATTTGAAAACATTTATTTATAAAACAAGGAGAGTAATGATTTCTATAAGAAACCATGAAGGAATATAGGGAAATTTTCATGGTAAAATAAAAAATGGTGGAAATATGTTTTTTCATGGAAGAAAAAAATACAAAATATATTTTAAAAAAAATTAACATTATCATAAAAAGATAAACTTATGATTCACTTTCAAAAGTTGTTTTCAAAAATGTGAAGTAAAAACTTTTCAAAAAAATTAATTTTAAAAATAACCTTGAATAATAGATCCTTTAAAAGACCTAAATATTATCCCAAGGAAATGTGAAGTGGAAAATAAAACAATTGATCATGGATTGAAAACCATTTTATTATTTTAAAATATCTTTTCTTAAATCCCACATCATAAAAAGAGTAATAAAAATTCCTTCTAAAAATAGTAGAAATAAATATGAAGGTAACATGAGATAACACACAATTTTATTTCCTAAATTTAAAAGAGAATATTTTTGGGAAGGAAAATATAGACAAAGAGGGGAAATCATTGTTAATTAGGATGTGAATTATTCTTAACAATTATATATTGTTTGAGGAATAATTTTATCAAGGAAAAAATTTGAATTAAAATGGAATTATCCATACATAGGAACATAAAGTACCTTGAAATAAAATCTTAGGGTGTAAGAAACCAAGTATATAAGAAAAAATTTCAAGAAGAGGATTTATAACTCAATAATGGGAGTTGAGTTTACAAAAACACTTTTAACTTTGGTATATTTTAAATCAATATCCATTTGAAGAAATAACGTGATATTTCTATTCAAACCACATTAATTTCATGGATATCTAAAAATAAATTCAATAGGTAAGAATCAAACCATATCAAATATATCATGGTGTATAATAAGAAATATGCCTCAAGGAATTAAATTTGAGATAAAGAACCCCTTAACATAATTCCTAAATTTCCACTAAAGAACTTGAATACATTTTATAAGCTTGATTTATAATTATTCTCTACATGTATATAAATAGTTATTATATATTTTTAATATCTGGTATGAGTAATCTTGATCAGTTTGAACAAGTTTAATAATAGTAGTGTTTTTTCATTATTCTCCCAATTTTTATCATTATTAGATCATAAAAGGTATTATAATTTATGTTTTATAATTATTTATAATTTTATAATTTCATTTCATAAGTATTTTAGTTATTATTCCTGGTGATGAATTCAGTGATGATCTTGTTTTAGTAATTTATAACAAATTAATAGTGTTTCATCAATTAATGATTTAAAAGTTTATATTAACATTATAGAACAAAAAACTACTTTACTTATTAATATCCAAAATTAAGTTTCCAAATTCATACTTGATAAAAATATTTTGCATTTTTCACGTAGGTAGTTAAACTGAACCAATAAGAACATGCTACAATATATGTGTGAGTATAGTTGTGGAAGAGATTCTTTTATTATAATATAACTATCAAAAAATTATATTGAAATTATTTAGATTTTTTTAATGTTATGAATTATAATTTTTAAGAGTTATAAAAATAAGGTAAATGAAAAATAATTTTTCACTTATAAATAAATCGCTTTTCCTCTTGATATTTTCATTTTAGGTGATTAGTTTTACAAGTATCTCTTATTTTTAATATTACTTATAAAATTACTAATTTATATTTTAAGAATATAAATAATTACATACATAAAATATCTATTTACTAAAACAATTTCTATAACCATCTTTTAAAGTTGGTGATAAAAAATGAAACATGTCATTCATGGAGGTGGTAGTCCATACATGCACATGAGCAATGTTTTCATTTTTTTTATTAAATGGGAGGAGAATAAATAATTGTTATACCATAAATATAATAAAATTTAAATATAATATTTATACTTATTTAATTATATACATATGGTTGTAATTTATTTTTAGGAGGGTGGGTGATAAGGACAAAGAAAGTAAGTTAAAGGGTAAGTCATACTTATATTGAGAATTTGGATCTTCTCTTTAAGTAACCTTTTGGAAATGAAATACTTGAGGTACTTTGTCTAGGATATAGGTTTCCAAAAATGTATATGGAATCTATAATAAGTAAATTAGGTATAGTTTCATGGGAACTTTTAACCAGGGTTGTGGGTTGAAATGAGTGGAAGTGATATCATTTTATAGGAGAAAAGAAGGGAAAATAATTGTAAATGAATGTTAGGTCTTGGATAAGAATGAAATTAAATTATAGTTAGGTTATTTAGGTGGGGAAATGTTTTTGCGACATGTATGTGTGAATTTGAAACCTAAAAATTTATTCTAAAAGGTCTAATTGTGAAATTTATTTAGTAAAAATCAATCCACATTAGATTACCCATTTTAACACTTATCAATATTGATTAAAATTTAACCATAGTAATTATTTTAAAAGTAAAAATATTATAAGACCATTCTTAAAAAAAATCAGAATGATGAATCTTAATTTTAACTCCATTAAATCTAGTTGAATTTTTAAATATAAAAAAATAACTTTTAAATTAAAACATATAATGTGTTGAAAAACTAATTTTTCTTAAAAATGTCATTTTAATCATTAAGTGTTATTAATCTTATTTAACCTTAATTAACAATTAAATGAGTGTTAATTTATATATTTAAATATCATATTTTATTATTAACTTAAAATATATCCGTTTTATCAAAAAATACACAATATTTAAAAAAGTATCGATCTTTGAAAAAAATAATTTTTTTCTGTGGTAACTAATATTTACCTTGGTAACTTAATTTTATACCTAAAAATGAAATTGAACTCATTAATTAATTTTATCATTCTAATTAAAAATATGAAAATCATTTTTTCTGGTTCAATTTCTAAAAGTAGTAAATTTTAATTTTAATATATGTGTGCATAACTCATAATAAAATTTTACTAACAATGTATATTCTAAGAATAAAATAAATTTATTACTTGCCTAGTAATAATTATTGGATGGATGTTAAATTATTTTATTATGTTTATTGTTTATACATTTCATTGAAATCATTAATTAACCATCATGTAATAAAAATCATAGAGCACAAAGAGGAAATTTTTAGTAAAATATATTTTTATGCATAAAATGATTTTATTTTTTATTTAGATATACCAATTGAATTTTATCAATGCAATACCATTATTTTTATTTTTAATATATATTTCATAATGTGGTTAACTCTATTTATACCCACTAATTTTATGGATATATTTGAATATTTATATAATTTTACATGGTTCATTTTGGTTTGGTTTTATGTGTGAAGAAAGATATTAAACACATTAGGTTTTAAAGGAAAATATATTTTTTAGAATCTCAGGGTGTTATAACTTTAGTTTTCCAAGCGGATCAATTACATTAAAACTATTTCTTTTTTCAGGTCCCAACCTAGTTCACTATATTAATAGAAACTGAATCTGATAGTGATAAGGAATCAAGTGTACTTCCCCATATTCTAAAGGCTTCTGACTAGTAATGAGAGCCTAGGGTGTGTCTTTGGGGAGGCTATTCACTCATATAAAAGTAAGAAACCAGTAGAAATAACCCAAAAACATCCATAGTAGAAAATAAATAGAGTGTGGATATGACAACCCTGCTTTTTATTAGACAATTAAACATAATTTATTACATAAACTTCACTTGATACAACATAGAATATTGAGAGTTATAGTGTATTTAGGGATTAGGATCATTACATAACAACTTAAAACATGAAATACAATATCTTTATTGAAAACTTCCTTTACATGACCACTACATTACCTTGTACTTATCATTACATAGGATAACCTGAGGACATGCATAAGAAAAGGGTGAGCTATAAAGCCCAGTAAGGGAATAATCATGGAATAACATGAGGAATACAATACATGTTAGACAATAGGCATATCAATAGATAACAAGATAAGCATAAATATAAAGGCATGATATAGCATGATAATCATAACATGGAAATGTGGCAACAACACTTAACATGGAATTAGCATGAGCCAAGGCTCATTGCACATGGAGCATGAGTAAACCCTCATTGCACATAGAGCATGAGTAAACACTTGTTGAACTTGAATTTTAATGAGTAAACACCCATTACACAGAACTTATCATGATAATATACTTTACCCAATGCATTGGAGCACTATAAGGGTGCACCCTTCTTAAACATTTCATTTCATGCATAAGTGTGCCACATGGATCATAAAACATTAAATTATTCAACATAATAATTTATTCCAAGATAAACAAATGTGGAATAAATACTTGAAACTCTTTAAACAATAAGTAAATGTGCATAAAGTTGAATACCCTTGATAGAGAAATGGGCATGGTATTCACTACACAATGACTTTGGCTTGGAAAAACGCAGTGCAATTTCGGCAGCATAACGGCATGACATAAGAACTCATAAAAATGGTTGATGAGAGAGAAAGGGGTGTCTCATCATATTTAAATGAAATTTACAGTAATGGTTCATAAAGATACATGTCCCAACAAATGTAATGGAATTTAGATTCATGATACAAAAGAATTACTTGAATATAAATGAGGAGAGAGAAATTCCTTTTGGAATTTCAGTATAGTAACGGGTGTACATGGGAGGAATTTAATGAGAGAGAAAGGAGTCTCCCATAATTCAAACATATAGAGGGAAGTATGAGAGAGGTGTGAAATCATACCCCAACATTTATAATTGAAATTAAAATGTCATAACAATTTAAATAATATTGGACAAAAATGAGAAAGGAAGAAAAACCCTTACTTGGAAGTGTGCTTCCAAAGGCTTGAGAGAGTCTTGAGAGAGGCTTCTTGGGATCTTGGGCCACCATGGGGGGATTATAAAGAGAGGAGGACAGATTTTGTAAGAACTCCAAAGTATTTGAGTGAGGATGAAGTGGGAGCTTGGGTGGGGCTATATAGGAAAGGTGAGGGAATTCTTTATTATTTAGGTTTGGGACACCTCACATTAAACTAATCCAAACCACAAACCATCCCATGGTTTTTGCCCATGGGTTTTGGCAAAGAGAAGTGAAAAACAATATTTTATAATGAAAAATTCCAAACTTCTTAAAATAATGGGGTTTCTTATGTGGAGTTGAGTCACACTCCCAAGGAAAACAATTTAAAAAGACAAAATGTTTAATAAGTCTTGAAGGGACCACTAAAGCTTTGTAAAATAAATCAAAAAAACCCAAAATCACATTAATTTTAAAATATATATTTTCTGAACATAAAGTTTATAGTATTTTATTACATCACTATTGGGTAATTATGATGTCATAAAACACATTATATATTTAAACGGTATTTAATTTTTACCCAAAAATTTGACTGTCTCAGAAAATTATGAAAAATTCAACGTTGGATAATTTTGACCTCCTGATTACAGAAATAATATTAATTTTATCTAAATAATTTTCTAAATATGTTAATTTTCAATTTTAAAATAAAAACCTACATTTATCGAAAATTCATGGGTTTTGAAAAAAATGGCTTTCAAACCTTAATAAAAATTACAATTGCATTCATAAAATTATACGATCAATTATATTTAATAAAAATTAATTTAATAAAAATAATAATATTTTATTAAAATATTATTTAATTCAAAAATCCATTAATTCTTCAAAATATATTTCTTAGTTGAACATTAACTAAAAATACTATTTGTGCTTTAAAAACTATTTACAAGGTAATAATAATAAAATGAAAGTATATTAATTATTATATAAAAAAATAATGTACATAACAATAGTGATAAGGTCTTGTTACATAACCCCTTATAACACCTGTATAAGACTGAAGAGTAAGGTGTGCGATGGTGAAAAACTCTTGGGGTGGCTCGGATACATTGTTCGGCTGGTAATCTCTATCAACTTCCACTTCTCTCATAGGTTGTCCTACTCAAGATTAACATATTCAAGCTTAGCTTGGGATTGGTCAAGATTGAAGCCCTAAAACACAACCTCCTTTCTGAACTCTGAAAAATGGGCTTCGTATGGGGCACGTCTACTGGATGAGTCCATTGCTTCCTTTGTCTGAGTAAATTAGATTTTTTAAAGCCCTATATTTATATTAATCATGTGATCACTGTTCAACGGCTATATTATCAATGGTCACAATTCTTAATAGTATTTTAAAATAAAAAAACCAAAAACCAAAGAAGTTCACATTTTATATAAACATTTTACATGAAGATACATTTAATTATATTAAGAGGGATTTCCATTAATGAAATTTTAGGTCGTTACAATCTTCCCCCCTTAAGAAATTTCGCCATAGAAATTTCCTTTTCCCTCACTAAAATAGATTTGGGTAACTCCACTTCATCATTTACTTCAATTCCCATGTCGCTTCTTAAAACTTGTGGTTTCACCACAACACCTTGACAAGGGTCATTATCTTATTTTGTATAACTTTTTCTCTACGATATAAGATCTTAACTGGTTGCTCTTCATAAGAAAGGTCATCCTCTAACTGTACCACCTCTAAAGAGAGTACATGTAAAGGGTCCGGTATGTACTTCCTTAAGAGGGATACATGAAAGACATCATGTACTTTGGCCATGGTAGGTGGAAGTGCTAGTCGATAGGACACAGTCCCAACACAATCAAGAATCTCTAAGGGGCTGATGTACCTTGGACTTAACTTCCCTTTTTTCCAAATCTCATGACCTTCTTCCATAGAGATATTTGTAGAAATACCATGTCTCCAACTTTAAACTCAAGGTCTCGTCGACGATTATCTGCATAACTCTTCTGTCGACTCTAGGAATCCTTGATATGCTGTTGAATGTTTTTCACCTTCTCCACCATTTCTTTGACCATTTATAGTCCAAGCAGCTTACGCTCACTGACCTCATCCCAACACGTCGTTGTTCTGAACCTTTTCCCATAAAGGGATTCATATGGTTCCATTTTTATGCTTGAGTGGAAACTGTTATTATAAGAGAACTCAACCAGAGGAAGATGTTGATCACATCCTCCTTTAAAGTCCATTGAGCATGCTCTCAACATGTACTCAAGTGTTTAGATAGTCCGCTCGGATTGGCCATCAGTTTGAGGATGATAGGTCATACTGAAGTTCAGTTTAGTATTCAGAGCATGTTGAAGACTCTTCCAAAACTTAGAGGTGAATCTTGGATATCGATCAGAAACAATAGATTGTGGTACTCCATGCAGCCTTACCACTTCCCTGATATATATCTGTGCCAGTTGATCCAATGATAAATCCTCCCAAATAGTAATGAAGTGTGCAGCCTTTGTAAGACGATCCACAACAACCCAGATTGCATTATTGCCTTTGTAAGTCTTCATAAGTCTGGTAAAAAAGTCCATGGTGATGTTCTCCCATTTCCATTCTAGTATGCACAATAGTTGCATCATCCCCTTAGACTTCTGCCTCTCAGCCTTCACTTGCTGACAAACCAAACACTTTGATGTATATTCAGCGATCTCCTTCTTCATATTATCCCACCAAAAATTCTCTTGGAGATCTCGATACATCTTTGTGTTTCCTGGGTGAATACATAAATTTGAACTATGTGCATCATCCAAAAGTTCCTTCTTCAGCTCTGGACTTGATGGAACACATATTCTTTTCCCAAATCTCAAAAATCCTTCTTCATTAACATTAAACTCTAAGGATTTCCCTTTTCTGATAGCTTCAACTTTTTCCTGAGTTCCCACATCATCCTTTTGAGCATCCTTTAACCATTCCAAAAGTGATGGTTGAGCAATCATTTGTGAAAGTATTGATGATGTTCCCTTATTTATGATTCCCATGTCCATCTTCATTAAATCTAAGAAGATTGTATCCTTTTTAATTCTCAATAATGATAGAATTTTTGGGTCCTTTCTACTTAGGGAATCTGCCATCTTGTTCGCTTTCCCAAGGTGTTAATGGATTGAGCAATCATATTCTTTGATCATATTTAACCATCTTCATTGGATCATGTTCAACTCTTTCTGTGTGAATATATACTTGAGGCTTTTTTGGTCCGTATATATTTCACACTTCTCCCCAAAGAGGTAATGCCGCCAAATTTTCAAAGAGAAGATCACTACATCCAACTCGAGGTCATGTGTTGGATAGTTTTGTTCATGAAATTTCAACTGCCTTTAATCATATGCAATGACTTTGTCATTTTTCATCAACACACATCTCAGGCCCTTCTTCAAAGAATCACGGAATACCACAAAAAGTTCTCCACTTATGAGTAAAGTGAGTACGGGCGCAGTGATAAGCCTCCTTTTTAACTCCCTGAATCTTTCTTCACATTCATCACTCCAAGAAAACTTTACTCCCTTCTGAGTTATCTTGGTAAGAGGGTTGGACAATCGTGAGAAATTTCTTACAAATCGTCGATAATATCCAGCTAACCCCAAGAAGCTACGGATATTCATTACCAATGTTGGTATCGTTCATCCCTCAATTGAATATGTTTTAGAGGGATCCATAGATATCCCATTGCTTATGATGATATGGCCCAAGAATGATACCTCCTTCAACCAGAACTCACACTTGTTTTACTTTTCATAGAGCTTCTCCTTCTGCAAGATCTCTAGTACAGTTCTTAGATGCTCCTCATGATCCTCCTTGGTTTTATAGTATATCAAAATATCATCTATAAAGACTATCAAAAATTTGTCAAGGTAACCTCTAAAGACTCTATTCATCAAGTTCATGAAGATTTCTGGAGCATTAGTGAGTCTGAAAGGCATTACTATGAATTCATAGTGCCCATATCTTGTACAAAATCAGTCTTGGGGATATCTTCCTTCTTCACCCTTACTTGATAATATCCCGAATGAAAATCCACCTTGGAGAAGTATTGTGCTCCACGCAGCTAATTGAACAAGTCACCAATTCGTGGGAGAGGATACTTGTTCTTTATCATGATTTTTTTGATCTCACAATAATCTATGCAAAGGTGCATTGACCCATCCTTCTTGACGAAGAGGACTGGTGCACCCCATGGTGAAGCACTTGGTTGTATAAACCCTTTATCCAGATTCTCCTATAGTTGTTTCTTTAGCTCCTCAATCTCCACAATAGCCATTCTATACAAAGTCTTGGATATTGGCAATGCCCCAGGTATAAGATTAATTGAGAATTCAACATCTATTCTATGAGAAAGACCGGGAAATTCCTCGGGAAACACTTCAGTGAATTCCCTCACAATAGGCATGTCTTCAAGGATGGTTGCTTCTTTGGACTCAATCATCTGAGCCAGATACATGTTCTCATAGGGTAGTAATATCCATTCTTGAGATGATGGAGCTAAAGAAGATTCATATTCCTCCTTGTACTTGTAAAAAATTGGGGGTTGATTCTCCACATGGAGAGTGATTTCTCTCTCATGGTAATTTATGTTGGCTCTATATAAGGAAATCCAATCCATGCCAAGAATTGCATCAAATTCCACCATAGGGAGTATGATGAGGTTCGCTGGGAAGTTCAATCCACAGATTATGATAGGGGAGGAGTTATATTCATGGGATGAAATTATTTTCCCATTTGTCATACTCATCGACATCTTCACTTCCATGATTTGTGGTGGTGCTGGGATTGTTCTACTAAACTTTCGAGATATAAAAGAATGTATAGAACCTGAATCAAAAAGTATGTTCGCTATTCTTGAATGAATAACTAGTGTACCTGTCACCACTTCATTTTCGGGGTTCACTTCGATAGTAGTGATGGAAAAAGCTCACCCTTGCTGCCTTGGAGGTTATTGGTTGCCTCTGAAAACCCTTGTCTTAGGGCACAGATTTGCAAGATGCCCTGGTTATTTGTAGTTGTAGCAATGAACAATGCGTTGAGGTTCAAATAGAGTGTTCCTCTCCTCTTTCACAGCTGCGGGTCTTTCTTGTCGATAGTTAATATCTAGGTTCCCTTCTCTTCCACACATAAATCATTTCCTCATCCCCTTCAAGAAATTTTTGGGGTACTTTTTTTTGCGCCTTTGGCATGTGGGGTGCTGGATCTTCTTAGCACCGTTGGATTTATCTATTGGACCGCCATCATTGAATTCTACCTTATTATTCTTATCCCTATGATACCCCTGAGATTATATGATCTAAATTTCAACCTTGAGGGCACATTGGACAATTTCCTCATAGCTGTTGAAGTCATGGATCCCCAGCTCTTTCCACAGGCTAGGTTTCAGCCCACCAAAGAAGCGATCAACCTTGCATTCAGGGGTAACGACAAATATGGAAGTGTATCGTGCAAGCCTTGTGAATTTTTCCTCGTATGCTCCAAAATATTCGTCATCTTTTTACTTGAGGTCAAATAAGTTCCTTTCCATCTTAAGCTTGAGGGTTCACGGAAAATATTTATCAAAAAACATCTTCTGAAAATCCTTCCATTCCAACGCCTCGATCTCCTCCTCAGGCTTCATATTTTTTTATCAACGTCCACTATTGATCAGCTTCACCCTCCATACAATAAGCATCTAGGAGAACCTTCTCTTATTCAGAACATTGAAGGATGGAGAAGATCTTTTCAATGGATTTGATCCATTGTTCAGTGATTGAAGGATCAGATGATCCATTAAAAGTAGGAGGCCTTTGTCTCATGAATCTCTCGATAGCGACTTGTTCTTTATTGGGGGGGGGTTAAAAATTCTTCTTGACCCATGTTTTTATTCAAATCTTAAGTTATATGAGAGAGAAGCATGACAAAGTTCACGATTCCCGCTCCCATTGGATTGGGCATCTCATTAGTACATTCATCACATTGATCTTCACATCAGTTGTTATCCTGAGTCCTTCTATTACCATCCATTGGCTAGAATAAAAGGAAATTTATGGGTAACATGTAAAGGGTAATCCAAGGACAAAACTAATGACTTATAAATAACTTTTATTTCCTTAACATATGAATCTATTGTCTTCAGTCAATGTTATCCATGATCTACTTTCTAACATATATTCTTAGGGAATTTTCATGTCCCTTAATAATGGTCCATACTAAGCTTGTGAATTTACCAAAGCATATCCCTTGGGACTATCATAACCAATAGTATAGAAAGGTCCATTTTTGTGCACCAGTTCCCGTTTGAGTCTAGCTCAAAGTGGTGTTTTTGGGTTTTACCCCTAGGATACATCTGTGCCAAAGCCGCCTCTAACTGATCGTATCCAGACAGGGATGTATTTTCTTGATAAAACACTTAAAAAACACTCACCAAAACTTAGGGATGTTTTTATTATACTTAGTCTTGTCTATAAGGCTTTACTAGGGTTTTCTAATCCTAATCCCAAAAATAAATAAACCTATCCTCTGATACCAACTATGAAAACCCTGCTTTTTATTACACAATTAAACATAATTTATTACATAAACTTCACTTCATACAACATAGAATATCGAGAGTTATAGTGTCTTTAGGGCTTAGGATCATTACATAACAACTTAAACCATGAAATACAACATCTTTATTGAAAACTTCTTTTAAATGACCACTACATTCCCTCGTACTTAGCAATGCATGGGATAACCTAAGGACGTGCATAAGAAAAGGGTGATCTATAAAGCCAAGTAAGGGAATAATCATGGAATAACATGAGTAATATAATACATGTTAGACAATAGGCATATAAATAGATCACAAGAGAAGCATAAACATAAAGTCATTAAAAATCATGATAATAATAACATGGAAATGTGGCAACAACACTTAACATGGAATTAGCATGATCCAAGGCTCATTGCACATGGAGCATGAGTAAAACCTCATTGCACATGGAGCACATGTAAACCATAAATTTTCTTGAATTAGCATGAGTAAACACCCATTGCACATAATGTATCATGATACTATACTTTACCCAATGCATTGGAGCACTATAAGGGTGCACCCTTCTTAAACATTTCATTTCATGCATAAGTGTGCCACATGGATCATAAAACATTGAATCATTCAACATAATCATTTATTCCACGATAAAAAAATGTGGAATACATACTTGAAACTCTTTAAAAAATAAGTAAATTTGCATAAAGTTGAATACCCTTGATAGAGAAATGGTCATGGTATTCACTACACAATGACCTTGTCTTGGAAAAACGTGGTGCAATTTCGGCAGCATAACAACATGACATAAGAACTCATAAAAATGGTTGATGAGAGAGAAAGGGGTGTATCGTCATATTTACATGAAATTTACATTAATTGGGTCATAAAGATACATGTACCAACAAATTTAATGGAATTTATATTCATTATACAAAATAATTTCTAGAATGTAAATGAGGAGAGAGAAATTCCTTTCAGAATTTCAGCATAGTAACGGGTGTACATGGGAGGAATTTAATGAGAGATAAAGGGGTATATCATCATTAAAACATAAATAGGGTAGTATGGTGGAGGTGAAAAACCATACCCCAACATTTATAATTGAAATTAAAAGGGCATAACAACTTAAAGAATATTGGAAAAAAATGAGAAAGGAAGAAAAACCCTTACTTGGAAGTGTGCTTCCAATGGTTTGAGAGAGGCTTGAGATAGGATTATTTGGAGCTTGGGGAACCTTGGGAGGATTTTAGAGAGAGGAGACCATAGGTTGGATGAACTACAAATGCTTCTAGTGAGGAGTAAGTTGGATCTTGGTTGGGTTTATATAGGAAAGGGGAGGGAATTATTTATTATTTAGGTTTGGGACACCTCACATTAAACTAATCTAAACCACAAACCATCCCATGGTTTTTGCCCATGGTTTTTGGAAAAGGGAATTGGAAAACAATATTTTATAATTCCAGAGTCCAAACTTCTTAAAATAATGGTGTTTCTTATGTGGAGGTGAGTCACACTCCCAAGGAAAACAATTTAAAAAGACAAAATGTTTAATAAGACTTGAAGGGCCCACTAAAGCTTTGTAAAATAAATAAAACAAACCCAAAATAAAATTATTTTAATGGTAAAACATATATTGGCCGAAAATAACGTTTATAGTATTTTATTACATCACTATTGGGTCATTATGGTGTCATAAAACACAATATATATTTAAATGGTATTTAATTTTTACCCAAAAATTTGACTGTCTCATAAAATTACGAAAAATTCACCGTTGGATAATTTTGAAATCCTAATTCCAGAAATAATATTCATTTTATCTAAATAATTTTCTAAATATGTTAATTTTCACTTTTAAAATAAAAACTGACATTTATCAAAAATTCATGGGTTTTGACAAAAATGGATTTCAAACCTTAATAAAAATTACAATTGCATTTATAAAATTATATGATCATTTATATTTAAAAAATAATAATTTAATAAAAATAATAATATTTTATTAAAATATTATTTAATTTAAAAATCCATTAATTCATCAAAATATATTTCTTAGTTGAACATTAACTAAAAATACTATTTGTGCTTTAAAAACTATTTACAAGGTAACAATAATAAAATGATAGTATATTCATTATTATATACAAAAAATAATGTACATAACCATAGTGATAAGTTCTTGTTACATAACCCCTTATAACACCCGCATAAGACTGAAGAGTAAGGGGTGCGATGGTGACAGACTCTTGGGGTGGCTCGGATAACATTGCTCGGGTGGTAATCTCTATCAACTTCCACTTCTCTCGTAGGTGGTCCCGCTCAATCTTAACATATTCAAGCTCATCTTGGGCTTGGTCAAGGGTGAAGTCCAAAGACACAACCTCCTTTTCGAGCTCTGACAAATGGGATTCGTATGGGGCATGTCTACTGGATGAGGTCATCGCTTCCTTTGTCTGAGTAAATTGAATTTGTTAAAGCCCTATATTTATACTAATCATGTGATCACTATTCAACGGCTATATTAGCAATGGTCGAAATTCTTAATAGTATTTTAAAATACAAAAACATAAAACCAAAGAAGTTGACATTTTATATAAACATTTTACATAAAGAGACATTTAATTAGATCAAGAGGGATTTCCATTAATGAAAGTTTAGGTCATTACAGTGGAGGTAATAAATATAAACATCTCTGTAATAATAAATAGAATGCAGTAAAATTTTGAATGTCCATATCATATATACAATACTAATCAACCACTAGTTCGATCACATATACAAGATTAAATGAATGAAATAGAAATAAAATTACAAGGCTCTACTACTAAATTTGAGCCAAACCATATACTTGATCTCCACATTAATATCTAATCCATTTTACTCAAATAGTCCCAGGACTCATCCTAACATGTGCATGCAACCAAGTGAAATACTACTCGAGTACCCTAGTGAAATGGTGGCTCGAGCAGGGTGTGAGTATAAAACTCAGTTGGGCACCACCAATGAAGTCTTGTACATAGTTAGTAAAATGTAGTGTATGTATATTTGAACTACTCATCAGGAAGATAATAATAATAATAATAACTAATTTCTAAAAACAAACTAGATACAAAATCATAAAAATGAATATTGTCATTATTTCCTACTCATGTGAGGTGTTCTACCTGGATAAGAAACAACTGAAAATAAAATAATTAAATAAATCCACATTTGATCCCTGTGTATGAGATCCCAATCAGCTAAACATCCTATGAATAATTCATTGATCTAGATTTCATACCACTCATGCAATTTATACTCAAGTTGATCCTTGGATCCGTAATCCTGGTCGAAAATGCCTTCTTTGTCTAGTGATAGAAATGCCTCTAAGAAAGCAATGTCATCACATGGGGATACATGTCCTAACCTTGGGATCACTCATACCCACATCCAGTCACTAAAATGAAGTATTCTAGGTAATATCTAAACATCCTATAAATATGGCACATAGATGGTTTTCAACACATGCCATGTAAATCCAGTCCAATGTATGTGTCTTGGGTCCAAGTTTGTATAAAATCATGACTTTGTGACTCAAATAATCTTGAATGGGGGTGAAACATTAGCAATATATAATGAATTATCTCAATACCCAAGGTAATAACTCAATGTCTATTTAATAAATGACTCAACATCCCAATCCTAGAAAACTCTAGTGAGTTTGGTAATGGTGTGTCCACCCAATCCTAGGGAGCATCCTAGACATCACTTAAGGAGATCATCATCAACCCCCAAGAGTATCCCAAAGAGGGGTTCTGAATTTTACTCAATGATATACCTCTTTAATATCTAATCAAGGAGGAATCCCAAATACAAATTCTACTTTTAGTAACAATAACCATCAATCACCGAATTCTTATATTTTGGATCCTAAGAAGTACATCTGGGCATACTGATAAAGTAACAGTTAAACGAGTGGGGTCATAAGATGGATCCTAGGAATTACATGTAGGAATACCTGTAATATATTGTATCGTTTTGGGATCATTATATAGATACTAGTAAGTATGTCTGGAAATCATAATTGCATCAACAATAACCATGTTAAAGAATAAGTAAAAGAGTGGGCACTACTGGAAATCCCATTTTTACCAACTCTTATATCCCAACGGTTTGATAAACCATTGGGAATGGTTATGTATACCAACGGTTTTCTTAAAACCGTTGGTATAGAGGATTTTATGAAGAAATTTACCAACAGTTTGTAAAACTGTTGGTATAGGCCTCAATTAAGACACTTTTACCAACGATTATACACTAACTGTTGGTATATGTTGGAATCTATGCCACCTTTTACCAACAGTTTAAAGAAACTGTTGGTATAGGACTACATTCCCAATGGTTTTTAAAAACCATTGGGAAAGTTTTCCCCTAAATCCAGTTCGGGTGTCCAGTAGCCCCTCCGCTAGATTGTAGTCCCCATCCTCTCGACTGTAGCCCTAAATTGAAGCTCTCCCAATGCTCTCTCATTACCCAGTCTCCGAAACTCCATCCATCCTCTTCAATCAAACAATTTTTCTATTATACACTTCAAATATGTAAGTTCTACCTCAGTTATAATGTTCTTCATCTATTTTTTTATTTTCTATTTTTATTTGACCTAAACGTCTGGGATCTCTCTATACAAAGACTCAGAAACTCATTCCACTCATAGATCCATCTTAAATCAAACAATTTTGTAGTTCTACACTCTAAATCTATAAGTACTAACTTATTTTTAATGTTTTTTATCTATTATTTTTGTTTTCTATTTTAATTTGGTATAAACTAGGTTGTGTTGTTTATGGCATGCGAAGGCTAGTGATATTGAGGATGAATTGGATGTTGGTTGGGTGATGGATTGGAATTGTGATGTTTTTTGGATTAATTTTAGTTAATTTTCAATGAATTATTTGGGTATTTACTCCCTTTAACAGAGCCCCCACTCCTCATGGACCCTGGACACCCCCCCCCCCCCTCTTGGACCCTCGACAGTCCCCCCCCCTCCTGGAACTTGGAAAGCCTGGCCCCCCTTGTTCCTGAAACTTGGACAGCCCCCCTCCTGGACCCTGGACAACCCCCCTCCACCCTCCTCCCAAGACCTTGTATAGTCCCCCTCCTTCCTGGACCCTAGGAATCCCCCCACCCTCCACCCTAGACCCTGGATAGCCCCCCCTCCTTCCTAGACCATGGATAGCCCCTTCTCCCCTTCTCCTTGACATTGGACAGCCCCCCACCCCCTTCCTGGACCCTAGACATCCCCCCACCCCTCCTCCTAGACCTTGGACATCCCCCTCATCCCCCTCCTCAACCACCAAAAACCCCCCCACTTCAAAACTTTGACCACCAAACTTGGACATGCTGGATTTTCTCTAAAAAGATAGATTTGATCCTCAAACCACCTCAATAATGTCCTAAACAATGCTTATAATGTGGTTTTCACCACATAGCATCTAATTGTATTCCAAGTCACTAGTCTATCCTCCCTTGGATATATTTTACAAAAATCGTTCAACCTTAAGGATCCAAATAAAAATAAATTGATATAAGACATTTGATAATGGATTAAAATTTCAAATTAGGATCCAATGAGGAATATTTGAGATATTATGCATCATGTCCATGAGTAAATCCATTTTTATATATCCGATAATTTATTTTTCACAATTTTCACACATTAATTGTTTGTAAAAATGGGACAAACATTTATAAAAGTTCTAATATATAAAAATTAATCTATTTGTGGATGCAGCTTAACCAACAATGTCTAGCTTGTCTGCCTCTTCCATGATCATCGATGTGCACATCCCGTCTCCATCTGACCTCGTACAATGGGTGAATCAGCGTCTGGCTGATGACGAGCGCCAGATTCTCTTACTTCCACACCAGATTCGTGCCCGCTACGCTCCTGAAGTGATCAATCCCACTAAGCGTCCCTGTGAGCTTGATGACACGGCCACCAGTTCTTGTAAGAAGCAGAGGAGTTCTGATCTGATGGACCAAGACGATTGACCAGTTTCCATCCATCTAGCTGAAGACGTAAAACTTAGTGCTTCCTTGTAGGCAACCCATGTTCTAGAGTTTCATCATTTTGCTTTTTTTACTTTGTTTTAGGAAATAAACATGGCATGTATGCAACAATTTTTTAGCTGCTTCTGATCTGTATGTGAAATCAACAACTGACATATGGGAAACCGATAAAATGCCTTCTTATTGTATTGACACTTTAGAAAAACGATCCATGGGTCATATGTGACATGTAAAAGTCAACTCTTCCTCAATCCGATGCGCAGTGTGGCCGGTATCACTCCAAGTGTATGTATTTTGTTTAAAATGTACAATAATTTACGTACATACACCAATCCAATCAAACAGCTTTTGATTGTGTTGATACTTTTTCAAAATTATCCATGAATCATATTTGTCGTGTATGAGTAAACCTCGCCTCAATTTGAGGCTCGGTGTGGCCGATACTACTCAAAGTGCCTCTGTTTTTTTATAAATGGACTTAATTTTAAGTGAAATCAACAACTAACATACAAAAAACTGACCAAACGCATTCGGATTATGTTAAAACTTAATTAAAACGATCCATGAGTCAAATGTGATGTGTATGAGTCAACTCTACCTCAATAAGAGGCTCGGTGTGGCCGACACCACTAAAAATGCCTCTGTTTTGTTAAAAATGGACTTAATTTTAAGTGAAATCAACAACTGACATACGGTAAACTGAACAAACGCATTAGGATTATATTTATACTATAGGAAAATGATCCATGGGTCATATGTGATGTGTAAGAGTCAACCTAGCCTCAATCCAAGGCGTGGTGTGGATGGTACCATTCAAAATGTCTCTTTTTTGTTCAAAATGACTTTAATTTTAAGTGAAAACAACAACTGGCATACGGAAAACCGACCAAATGCGTTCCAAATCTATTTAAACTTTAGTAAAATGATCCATGGGTCATATGTGATGTGTATAAGTAAACCTCGCCTCAATCCAAGGCACGGTGTGGCCGAAACTACCCAAACTGTCCCTCTTTTGTTTAAAATGGACAATATTTTACGTACATACGCCAAAACGATCAAACAGATTATGATTGTGTTGATACATTTGAACAAAGATCCATGACTCATATGTGATGTGTACAAGTCAACCCTACCTCAATTCAAGGCCCGGTGTGGCCGACACCACTCAAAGTGCCTTTGTTTTGTAAAAAATGGACTTAATTTTAAGTGAAATCAACAACTAACATATGGAAAACCGACCAAACACATTCTTATTATATTGAAACTTAAGGAAAACGATCCATGAGTCAAATTTGACATGTATGAGTAAACCCATCCTCAATAAAAGTCTCGGTGTGTCCGACACCACTCAAAATGACTCTGTTTTGTTAAAAATGGACTTAATTTTAAGTGAAATCAACAACTGACATACGGTAAACCGACCAAACGCATTAAGATTCTATTCATACTACAGGAAAACAATCCATGGGTAATATGTGATGTGTACGAGTCAACCCCTCCTTAATCCGAGGCTCGGTGTGGACGGTACCATTCAAAATGTCTCTCTTTTGTTCAAAATGACTTTAATTTTAAGTGAAAACAACAACTGGCATATGAAAAACCAACCAAATGCGTTCTAAATCTGTTGAAACTTTAGAAAAACGATCCATGGGTCATATTTGACGTTTACAAGTCAACCCCACCTCAATAAGAGGCGCGGTGTGGCCGAAACCACCCAAACTGTCCCTCTTTTGTTTAAAATGGACAATATTTTACGTACATACGTCAAACCAATCAAATAGATTATGATTGTGTTTATACTTTTTAACAACGATACATGACTCATATTTGATGTGTACGAGTCAATCCCGCCTCAATTAGAGTCCTGGTGTGGCCGACACCACACAAAGTGCCACTATTTTGTTAAAAATGGACTTAATTTTAAGTAAAATAAACAACTGACATACGGAAAACTGACCAAACGCATTTGGATTATATTGAAACTTAAGGAAAACGATCCATGAGTCAAATTTGACGTGTATGAGTAAACCCTTTCTCAATACGAGGCTTGGTGTGTCCGACACCACTCAAAATGCCTCTGTTTTGTTAAAAATGGACTTAATTTTAAGTGAAATCAACAACTGACATACAGTAAACCAACCAAACGCATTCATATTCTATTGATACTATAGTAAAACGATCCATGGGTCATGTGTGATGTGTACGAGTCAACCCTGGATCAATCTGAGGCCCGGTGTGGCTGACACCACTCAAAGTGCCTCTGTTTTGTTAAAAATGGACTTAATTTTAAGTGAAATCAACAACTGACATACGAAAAACTGACCAAACGCATTCAGATTCTGTTGAAAATTAATTAAAACGATCCATGGGTCAAATGTGACGTTTACGAGTCAACTTATCCTCAATCTGAGGTGTGGTGTGGCCGGGACCACTCAAACTCCCTCTCTTTTGTTCAAAATGGACTTATTTTTATGTGAAATCAACAACTAACATACGGGAAACCGACCAAATTCCTTCGGATTATATTGAAACTTTAGTAAAATGATCAATGGGTTATATGTGATGTGTAAAAGTCAACCTTGTCTCAATCTGAAGTGTGGTGTGGCCGGTATCACTCCAAGTGTATGTATTTTGTTTATAATGGACAATATTTTACATACATGCGCAAAACCAATAAAACGGATTCTGATTGTGTTGATACTTTTTAAAAATGATCCATGAATCATATGTGATGTGTATGAGTCAACCCCGCCTCAATCCGATGCCCGGTGTGGCTAACACCACTCAAAGTGTCTCTGTTTTGTTAAAAATGGACTTAATTTTAAGTGAAATCAACAACTGACATACGGCAAACCGACCAAACGCCTTCGGATTCTGTTGAAACTTAAAGAAAACGATCCATGGGTCAAATTTTATGTGTAAGAGTCAACTTCGCCTCTATCCAAGGCGTGGTGTGGCCGGGACCACTCAAACTTCCTCTCTTTTGTTCAAAATGGACTTATTTTTAAGTGAAATCAACAACTAACAGACGAGAAACCGACCAAACTCCTTAGGATTGTGTTGACACTTTAGGAAAATGATCCATGGGTTATATGTGATGTGTACGAGTCAACCCTGGATCAATCTGAAGCATAGTGTGGCCGGTATCACTCTATGTGTATGTATTTTGTTTAAAATGGACAATATTTTACGTACATACGCCAAACTGATCAAACAGCTTCTGATTGTGTTGATACTTTTGTACAATGATCCATGTCTCATATATGAAATTTTCGAGTCATCTCTGCCTCAATCCAAGGCCTGGTGTGGCCGACACCACTCAAAGTGCCCTTGTTTTGTTAAAAATGGACTTAATTTTAAGTGAAATCAACAACTGACATACGACAAACTGACCAAACGCATTCAAATTCTGTTGAAACTTAAGGACAACGATCCATGAGTCAAATGTGACGTGAACAGACAGCCCCAGACAGCCCCCCCACCCCCCTTTCTGGACCTTGGACAGCCCCCCCCCCCCCCCCACCCTCCTCCTTGGACCCCGGACAGCCCCCTGGACATGAATAACATTTTCCTTTTGTACCACTGTGTATGCAAGTAAATGAGACTCTTATGCCTTATGTATAATTCTATTACAATTTGATTAAATTTTATACCTCATGGATGATATGTAAATATAGGCATGTTGATTTCACATGCCTTTTTTTATTTCTTTGATCATGCAATGTTATTTGGGATTATTTCATTTTTGTATGTCTTGAACTATATGAATGGCTTGGTAAGCTTATTATCTCATTCTCATCAAATTCATGTGATGATATGCTATAATTTGAATACAAATCCTTGTTGCACATTCTCCATGACCCCCATACTCGCTCCCTATAAATCTCCCCTCCCCTCTTCCTGGACAACCCCCTCCCCTCTCTGGACATCCCCCCACATCACATTCAATGCAAGTCATGCATCACTCTAGATGATGCACAAATATTAACCACATTGTTAATTAACTTTATCACACATACCCCTCATGCACCAATTTCTATCATAATCAACACCTTTTTGAGTAAGAAAAAATTGATATGTGTGAACCCAATAAATTGAAATAGGTTAATTGGAAGAGTGGTTGTCATATGAAGATTGAAATGGGGAATTGTAGTACATGGCATGGTTAGAAGAGTGACGTTTTTATGTGTTTTTTTGTGTTATTTACAATGTTTTTTGTGGTGTTTCAAGTCTATTTATAGATGTTATTTTTGATTTTTTTTATGCAGGTCTATCAAGTGGAGGAAGCTGTATGCAGGCTGCTGGTTTTTTGTGAAAATACCCAATACCAACGGTTTAGAACCGTTGGTATACTTTGAGCATATATGAATATATACCAACGATTTAGATAAACCGTTGGTAAAAAGCTATACCAACAGTTTTGAACCGTTGGTATAAGCTCAAAAATATGAATTTCCCAACGGTTTTAAACCGTTGGTAAATCCTTTTGCCAACGGTTTAGAGGAACCTTTGGAAAATTAAAACTTTCACCACCTTTTACCAACGGTTTTCCTTAAACCGTTGGTAAAGGTCTTTCCCAACGCCTTACTCCCCTACAGTTTGGGAAACCGTTGGTATATCTTATACCAACAGTTTTCCAGCCTATACCAATGGTTTTGAACCATTGGTATTGTCTATATTTCCAGTAGTGGGGGTGGATAAACACTTAAATCTACCCCTACTGCAGCAACCCCTTGGTCTTGTGGGTTTGGTATATGTTCTAAAGTGACAGTAGTTTCCATCACTACTCAACCTATAAAACATTATATTAGGTTTGTTCAAACACTAGGTCACCCACTGGGTCCCCTAAATCAAAATGTTAGATAGGCATCCTACTCAGGATCCTCTAGGTCTATACATAAGTGGAGGTATCCCTCTTGGGGTCTTCTAAGTCAAGTCATAGCCTACTTAAAGTTCCTCTACCTAGGATTTTATAAGGTATATCATGAATTACCATGTGTGGTCTCACCTTCTAAGAGGGTTAGAGGCTACTCAGTGTCTCAAGAGCTAAATCTCGTCCACTACGGGCCAAATCATGAGGCTAGAACATAGGGGTTGTTAGTGACCCCTGACATTCATCCATTACAAAACCTAGTTTAATTAATTTAATATACATTGGTATAAATTAAATAGGATTAATCACCCTCATGGGATATCCCAAGAATAAATATACTACCATAAAAATTCATAGATACCATAGGGTAGGTATGACAGACTACCTACATTTTACGAAGCTTTCCATTTATTTTCTAAGGGATAGCAGTGGTTTCCAAGGCCCGTCCATGGTCATCTAATATGTAAAGGGTCTTGTCTCATAAAAAACCATCAAAATTAATTAATTATAATTAAATTATAATTAATTAATTGAACTTAAAAATTTATAAAAAAACAATTTTATTAACAAAGGCATAATACCCAAAACTTCACTGGTCGATCTTATCACACTGATATTGTGATCTAACGCTCACCAACAACCTATGGCGCATCATCAACCTTGAATCAGGAATAATACCAAAGAAACAAGATTAAAAAAACATTCAAACAATTTAATTTACATAAGTAAAGCTTTAGAAATTCACCACAGTGAAATACCTCAAACAAATGGCACATAGTAAAGTGCAGAGGTCATCCTATTCCTAGGTAGAGAAAAGGACCTAACATTAGTATCTAATTCCACCATGATATAGTGGAATCAGTAATAAAAACCCTAACTATAGAATCCAAACTTATAGTAATGAGGATAAAAACACAACATATGCTAATGTAGTTAAAGACTTACCTCAAGGATTCCAATGCATCCAATGTTGTTCGATTCAGATCAAAAATGATTGAGAAATACCATGGAGGATGGGAGGAGGAGGAGGGAATGCATGGGGGGGATACTGGATAAAATGAAGGACAATAGAGGGGTAAACCCCTTTAAGGTTCTAAGGGGGGAAATAGAAATTTTACCCCTTTTAATGGGCCACATGGTTTGGTTGCATGGTTGGATAAACTATGCGCCAATTGTGCACCTATACTATAGAAGGCACACCCCCCCCCCCCCCGTATGAACACAGTACATGGTTTAATAGACCATGTGCCAACCATGTGACATGTCTATAATAAATTTCATACACCCACATAGTTTTCACTGGACTTCCGCAAGGTTTCCTCGGTCTATGCACCTATACAAATGGGGTTGCATAGTTAGGTTACATAGTTAGTATTAACCATGCACCAACCATGTGCCCTAGGTTGCACTTTTCCAAAACTCCAACTCTAGACCCCAAACCTTCAGAATGCTACCAAAACCTATAAAACACTTTAGGAGCCTCAAAATATGTCTAAAAACATTATTTAGAGGCATTACAACCTTTTAATTTCCATTTTGAATCTTTGATCAAAATTTGACTCATCCGGTAATTGAAAATTAAAAATTATTTCTAGAATTTTTTAACTCACAAAAAATGGTATCATGCAACTTCATCGCCTTAAAAATTCTAATCCATAATAATCCTTGGTGAAATCAATCCAAAAAACTCAACCTACACTGATCATAAATTCCCACTCAAATGGTCGTATTGCATTTCTGAATGCCCACTACACTTTCAACACCCCTTTAAACATAGGACACTTAAACTGCTAAAACTTGAGCCAACACTCGCAACTAAAACCAAAACATTGAGATGATTCTTACTCAATCTTGTATAACCCAAGACATGATCACATCATCTTCCTTTCCATCAATTAGATTATGGTTCTCCCTCACCATATGTTATTTCTTTTAATGGACAATTCTGATCCATAGTAATTCCACCATAAAAAATTCCTCATGAAACATGACCCTAGAATATCGACGATGCTTCAGTGTGTTTCTAAATTTGAATCATCTAATCAAACAAAAGGATATTTTCCCAGGTCCCTGATTTGATCTAAATGGTCGAATTCTTGATCGAACAAGCTCAACCTGATTGTTCCATTTTTTCCTTGAAAATCCATGGAAAACCTTTAGACTTCACCTATCTCAACAGAATATTGTTCCCAATGTGGTTCCTCACTGACCATATACAACTAACCGAAAGAATTCATGTTGAACCACATCTAGACAACTATTCTCAAAAGCACTCAGCTTCATAATCCTTTACTCCACTAAAACTTTATCCCTATACCTTTATCCCTAGCCTCACCGAGATTATTCTAAGCACACTCACTGAAGCCTTCAACTGACTTTTGGTGACATCTCCTAGAAAAACCATCCTCTTCTCAACAACATCCGAAAGAAAAAATGACCATCTAACGACCATTCTCATCCCCACATGATCCTTCTAACATGATTGTTAGATATCAGTAATCAATGCCCCACTCCCCACCTTAGGAGAATCCTTATTGTCACACCAATGAATCGAGTTCTTGATCATTGCATCCCATGTTCCTTCCATATTTCTACATAATGACTGGCATGGATAAGAACCCACTCATTACCATGCGCTAACACAGGCATAACTTATCACCCTTTCCTGGACCACTGAAATGGTATCTATGGTATTATCTATATTTAAACTCGTAATGGGGGTCACCACCCTCAAACTAACAATGGTTCACTCCACACCATATGTATTACCTTATACAACTCCTTGAACATAACTCCTAAGGATTCCCTTTATAAAACTAGAAAAGACATTTAGATATCTTATCATATTGGTGAGTATATCTCAGCATACTAAGGACAATTTCAAGATATTGGTCATGATCATATCTAAACTAGAGTACACTAAGATTCCATCGATAGGGGGGTATCACTCTCCCCAAGCCACAATCATCGTCCTGTAAATACCTAGCTAGGATTGATCAAGATCGATAGTCCCATCACACCCTATACCTTCTTGATATATCCTCTACCATGGAGGTATATTTCTCATTTCATCACAACTCTCAAGAAAACATTCCCATGGAACTTCTTTAAAACCACCGTTCCTTAGCTCACGCATGGCCAATCACTGATTAACTATTTAAATGGTACCACACACAACCAACACATACCATTCTTATCTCACCTATAATTGTGTATAAACACTCTCATACCACTCAGTCATCACATGACTCTTTCTTCTATGAGATACACATTATAAAGTCCAAGATGATCATGTTATAAGGAATGTCAGTCTCATTAATCTAGAAGATCCCTTGGAACACTTCTTCCAAAAATGAGAACCTCATTTGTGCCATGATTTATCCCATGAAAACTCATCACACAATGTCATTTTCTAAGATTAAAGTGTCAAATGCACAATCACTAGTCAATAGGACTAGGAGCATGAATAGTCCTTCCCATGGAAGCCGGTTTTGATACAAAATCACCCTAGGTGCTTTATCATAAACCCAAGAAATCATCATTCCTATATCAAAAACCCTGAGAACCTCTCATGCATTAATCTCTACACAAGAATATAACTAATCTCTCTGTCTAAAAAGGAATTCATAAACCTAGTCCAATACCTCTCATAGGTTTTCCTCAATCTAACTAAACATCAACCTAAAAGGGTCTGAATCAAAGAAAAGGGCCTCTAGGTCTCCAACCATTCCCTATAGACCCAATA
Organism: Viscum album; assembly: GCA_963277665.1. Lineage (NCBI taxonomy): Eukaryota > Viridiplantae > Streptophyta > Magnoliopsida > Santalales > Viscaceae > Viscum > Viscum album. Next base: position 592,414,362 of record OY728134.1, on the reverse strand, counting down.
ACATATCCAGAGTCACTAGGTCTAACCACCTATCCCATAATTCAAACCTATATAAGGAAGGTAAAGATAAAACTAGCCTAAGAGGGTCAAATAGGTTAACCCGGATTCATTTATATAGGTTTTCAATTTCCATGTTATAGAGGAAAACAACCTATAAGTTGTAATTGGAAACGCATTTAAATAAAACCCCTTGGTATATCATAATTAAGGGAAGATTCTAATTTTTCTTAAACATTTAAGGCATAACTTTCCAAGCATCAGATTACCAATCCCTAATCCTTGTTGAACATCCTCATAAGGGAATACCCCATGAAGTTTTATAATATCATGTAAAATAAAGATGATGAACTAATCCTCACTAGGAATCTGTTTACGGTAATACCCCTTGAGTTTCTAGTTTACTATAAACATTTAGGTACCTATCAACATCACACTAGATTATATGACTAGATAACCATAAATGAAGGTTGGTTAAGTAAAATATCATAGCAATATAGATGGGAAAACTCCATGTTGGTTGTTACAAATATTTATTCAACCTCAACTAAAATCAAACAGCCTCAAAGGGTCTAATAAAAAGGTATCAATTTCCAATGTTGACATGTGAAGGCCAATAGTACATAAACAACATCATCTTATCAATCTATGTTGTACCAGACACATGGTTCAATTAAGTATAATTTCATTCCAAGATATATGGGAAAGAACCATAAAGGTTTTTTCTAACACTTTAAATAATTGAACCTAAGTGACAACACCCTAGGGGGGTCTAGAACTTGAGAATTATGTACCCTATAAACCTACTAGGGTAACTACATATCTTGTTCATGGGGAATGAGACATTATCCTCAATATTGAACATCTCATCATAGATCCACATGACCTACCATTAGAAGAAATATACATATATATATATACATATATATATATATACATATATATATATATATATGTATCATCTAATCGAGTATAATTCCAATAATAACCTATATGGGAAAACACAATTTAGGTTGTTGTTAACACTTTAAATAGTTGACCTCAACATCATTGGTAAAATCACACACTAGAATGCCTATAATGTGGACCCTATGTGCCAAATATGATGCATGAGACATTTCTTGCCTTTTCCAAACAATAGTAAAAATCAGTCATTGTCCTCTCTCTAGTGGGCCGAGATCCATAAATCCATAAAAAATCATAAATACACATAATATTTGTGTCACTCAAAGTGAAAATCATATATAAATGTAACAAAACAGATCAAGAAAAAAAATACCATAACCCTGGAAACAAAGAATTCTTACCAGAACAAGTGTTCTTGAAACACCATTTTGATATCCATCATAGGTTTTGAAACATTCATAATACTCCTGTCTACCATATCCCAAATAGTAAGATAATAGGAAAATAAATTTCTCTGATACCACTTTGTCACATCCTATCCCAATTCACTCTATAAATATAAAACAAACCAGTTATCGACATGGCCTCAAGCATGTCTCCCCATACACTAGAGGTTGCCAACTAGTAGAAAGGGCCTAGGGTGTGTCTATGGCATTACCATGCCCTCATATTAGAGTAAGAAACTAGTAGAAATAACCAAACATCATCTATATTAGAAAATAAATAGAATGTGGAGGCAATAAATATAAACAAAGATATAATAATAAATGGAATACAGTAAAATCCTGAATAGATATGTCATACATACAACACTGATTTCCCATTAGGTAGATCACATATACAGGATTAAATTAATGAAACAGAAATAAAAGTATAAGGATCTACTGATGACTTAGATCTGAACCACATACTCAATTCCAGATATATATATCAAAGGCATCCTCCTCAAATAGTTCTGATCCCCAGCCTAACCTATGCCTAAAACCAAGTGAAGGGCTGCTTGCGTACCCTAGTATAATGGAAGACCAAGTAGGGTGTGAGTACAAAACTCAGTATAGAACTACCAACATAGTCCTTCACATTGATAGTAAAATTTAGTGTAGGTATATTTGAACTACTCACCATGAATACAGTAATAATAATAATAATAATAATAATAATAATAATAATAATAATAATAATAACTATTGAAAATAAACTAGTTACAAAAGAGTAAAAAATCATATTGTTATAAGTGCATACTCATGTGAGGTGCTTAGCCTAGTCAAGACACAACTGGAAGTAAAAGAATTAAATAAATCTATAGTAGAACCTTGGTTTTGAGATCTTGTTTGACTAGAAATTCTGTAAATAAGGCATTGATCTAGATATCATACCATTCAATCCATATATAATCATGTCTGTCTTTGGTTTTTTAATCTCAATCGACAATACTTGATTTGTCCAGTGCTGGAAATGTCTCTGAACAAGCTATGTCACCACAGGGGGATACATATCCTAACCCTAGGATAACTCTCACCCACCTCTAATCGCTATAATGAAGGATTATAGGTAATATTTGGAAATCTTATAAATATGACATTGAGATATATTTCATACCACACGTTCTATGTAAATCTAGTACAATGTATGAGTTATAAGTCACATTCCATGGGCAATAACGACATTGCGACTCAGATAATCCCTAGGGGGGATAAACCTTAGTTGATATGTAAGGAACTCTCTCTAGAACCAAGGCAATAAGTTAGTGTATATTCAATAAATTGATAGAAATCCCACTCCCAAAAAATTATAGAAAGTTCCGTAATGGTGCGTCCACCCTATCCTAGGAGGTATCCTAGACATTGCTCAAGGAGATCATTATAAATACCTAAGAGTATCCCAAAGAGGGGTTCTGAAATGTACTCAGAAAACTACCTCTACAATCCCTAATTAGGGATTAATCCTAGAGAAAATGGTACTTCCAGTTAAAGTGACAATCAATCACATAAGTCTCATAGGTTAGATCCCAAGAAGTGTGTCTAGCCATCCTGATAACATAATAGTCAAACTTGTTGGATCATATAGGAATTATATCTGGGAATCCCTATAATAAATCACATCATGTTGTTCTCATATTCCATATACCATTAATCATGTCGTGAAATCATAACTACATCAATAATAACCATGTAAAACAATAAATAAAAGAGTGAGGGTGGATGAACGCTCAAACCCACCACTACTGCAGCATCCCCTTGGGCTTATAAGTTTGGTATGTGTTCTAAAGTGACACCTTCTACCATCAATACCCAAAACCATGACACACTATCTTAGGGTTTTTCAAACACTGGGACACCCACTAGGTACCCTAGATCAAAATACTGGAGAGGCATCATACTAATGATCCTTGAGGTCTATACATAAGGGGAGGTATCCCTCTTAAGATCCTCTAATTCAAGTAATCATCTACATAAAGTTACAACACCTAGGATTATATAAGTTCTATATTGCCTTACCAAGTTAATTCTCAAATTATAAGAGGTTTAGAGGCTACTTGATGTCTCAAGAGCTAAATATCAGCTACTATGGGCCAAAGCATGAGGCTAGCGCATAGGGGTTGTTAGTGACCCCGGGTGTTCATCCATTACAAAACCCAATTTAATTAATTGAACAACCATTTTTATAAATAAAACATGAGGTATCACCCTCAGGGGTGATCCCAAGAATATAAATACTACCATAAACATACATATATACCATAAAGAAAGTATGACAGAACACCTACCATTTACAAATCTTTCCATTTATTTTTCAAGGTCCAAAAGCAGTTCTTAAGGAATTTCTAAGGTCATATGAGATGTATAGGGTCTTTTATCACAACAAAACCATCATAATTAATTAATTATAATTATATTATAATTAATTAATTAAAATTAACAAGTTATAAATAATTAAATAATTTTATTAACAAAGGCATGATTCCCAAAACCCTACTAGTCAATCATGTTGAACTAAGAACATGAACTAACGCTCTCTAACAACCCAAAACACATCATCAACCTCATATAGAGAATAATACCTAATAAAAACATTAAAAAACACCCAAAAATTTTAATTTAAATCATTAAATATTTATAAATTAACCGTGGTGATGTACCTCAACCAAACGGCATGCGGAAAGCTCCAAATGGCCTCCCGGGTCATCCTCTTCCCAGGTGGAGAAAAATCCCTAACACCAGTATCTGATTCCACCTTAATTCAGTGCAATTGTGAATAAGAAACCTAACTATATAATCCATACTTAGAGTAAGGATGATAAAAACACAATAGAAGCTAATAGAATTGAAGACTTACCTCAATGATTCCAACACATCTAATGGTGTTTGATTCGTAATAAGAACAAGGGAGAACTCCAATTGAGTAATGGGATAGAATAAGGTCACATGTGTGGGGGGATATTGGGTGAAATGATGGATAATATAGGTTTAAACCCTTTAAAAGTTATAGGGGGGGAATTTTCATTTTCCCCTTTTTAATGAGTTGCACAGTTTAGTCGTATTGTTGGATAAATTGTGTGTTAACTATGTGCCTCTAATATCTGTGGCACATCCCACCATATGGTCATGGAGCATTTTTTAACAAACCATGTGACATGTCTACAAAAAACTAAAAACATATGCATGATTTTCCCTATCCTTTCACATGGTTTCCCCATCCCATGCGCCTATACAAAAGGGGTCGCACGGCTAGGTTATACGGTTATCCCCAACCATGTGCAAACTATGTTCCCTAAGATTCACTTTTATAAAATTCTAACTCTAGTTCCCAAACCCTTAGAACACTCATGAAACCTCCAAACCATTTTTTGAGCCTCAAATCACATCTAAAAATATTATTTAGAGGCATTCCAACCTTTTAATTTCCATTCTAAAACTCAAATAAAAATTTTACCCATCTAGTAATTGAAAATTGAAAATTCCTTATATAATTTTCCAACTCTCAAAACATTTGATCTTATAATATTGTATATTTATTACCAAAACATTTATCTCAGTATCTATTTCTAGACACAATAAGAAATTATTTCAAGTTGTAATGAATATTTTTATGGTATTTCATGCTTAACAAATAATACAGTAATACTTGAATCATAGTTATCCAATATTAATAAAAAATAATGAATATAAAATCTAATACTCATACCCAGTTGTGGTAGGATAATTATTTTTCAATTAAAACTAAAGTTAATTGTAAATTTTATACCTGATAATATGTTTATATTCTTGGATATAACTCTTAGGTATTTAACATATTTACTTATTAAGTTATAGAAAAGTAAACCATTAGATATAAAAGGTATACCACATAAAGTCTAGTGTTAGTTCAATGGTACCATGTGAAGTATTCTAAGGAGAATCTATATTTAAGTTCATATACTTCATGAGATTCCTTTAATAGATTTTAGGTATTCTCAATAAAGAAATAAATACACTTAGTAAAATGTATAAGATCCTTCAACTAGGATTTTTAAATAAAATATTGACCAAATATGCATTGATAATTTAAATGTTGAGTGGAATCATTTCTAATAACACATTACCTTATACACATCAAAGACTTGATGGTAGTATAAAGGGGATCGATGGGGAGTCTTATATGTATTTCTAGTCTTCCATAACACCTTTCAAGACATGTTTTTAAAATAAAAACAAATCACTTAACCATATACCAACCATATTGATTAATATATATCATATAATTTACAATATGATGTAAATCCATTATGTCACATATTTATGTGTTTGATAAGAACCGTTTGTTCAAGGAGTCTTTATCTAAAAGCATACATCATGAAAAAAACTAAGTAAATCTTAGTTAGTTATCCTAAAGAAACTATGAATATCAAAATCCCTAAGATAGAAAGATATTAGTCAAGACCGACTATATTTCTGTAAAGGGTAAGAACTTATATTTTGAGATAGATGGAGAAGGCTTAGATTTAATGAGGTAAGGATATGGATATATATTAATTGGTATACGAATACTAAACTTCACATGACTCAGTGGGAAGTGTTATTCTAGTGACACATACTATTTATGAAAGTTAAAACCAAATAGGTGGTTTTATATTCACCAAGATTGATGATATATTATTTGATAAGAATAATGGATCCTACAAGAAATTGTAAATAGAAACAGGATAATGTTGACAAGCTTATAAGAATTCAAAAATGGATTCCATGTACCAAAATCTAGTTCTATATTTTGATGGTGTCTCTAGATTGATGTAAATTCATTGGTGATTATTTAATAAGAAACTAGATATTTATGTTACAAGTCAATTCCAATAATTATTGGTTGATTAATATAGGTTCCAAGCTACTTCTAGATATAATCTATGGTGAAACATGTTATCATTAATCATGTTAAAATAAATTATAATTATAATTTTCATAGTAACCTTCTATGATCATTATATTGGGAATTAGATTTCAAGACCACCTTCCTTTATGTAAACTCTATAGAAGATGTCTATATAATGTGACCAGAAGGGTTGGTGATTCCAAAGAAATCCAATAAGGGATGCAGGTTTCACAAATCCATTTATGGATTGAAGTAACTATTATGATCTTAGAATATTAATTTAATTAAGCCACTAGATAGTTTGGTTTTAATAAGAATGAAAGTGTTCTATGTGTCTATCAAAGGTTAGTCAGAGTGTTATAGTTTTCCAAGTCAAATATATGGATAACATATAGAAAATAGATTTTTAGCCTTACATTTCATTAAGACTAAGACTATGGAGAGATATTTCTCTAAGAATGAATTAAAGTAGAATAACGGGTTCTAGGGAATATGATATGGAAACATAGATCTATGGTGTTACTTAGATCAATTCATGGTATATGTTTTGAAAAGATATTGAAAAATAAAATATGGAACAATTCAAGACTGATTTTTTGTCTATGTCACATGGAATTTAATCTCTCTGAGAAGGGAGGATATTGTTATGATGAATAGAATTACACATTACTAAGAGTGGTTTGGAATATATATCACATTCTATGATATGTACTAATTTTGATATTGCTTACGCATAAATCATATAGGGATAATATCAAATAGGACTAGGATAATTGCATAGGCTTATAGTCAGAACTATCCAAGAGTACTTGAGAAAGTAAAATGGATGAGTACCTGGTAGTTAGAGAAGTGGGAATACTATTTTACAAGGGTATATAGAACTAGTATTCCATTAGATCAATTTTATCAAGTATCACATTGTATTTAAGGTAATAAGCAATAAAAATTATTAAAATAAATGGTTTCCATATCTACATAGACCAAGTACATTGTATCTTATGATGACTCTTAAGAATTGGTTTATATATGATTTATTCCAAATTTTGGGGTTGTACCAATATGGTAAATTGTTATCATATTATGATAAACTTTAGACTATGATATTATCTAAGATTCCAGATTTATGATAGTGGAAAAAGATAAATACTCAGTGATATCACTTTTTGAGAGATTTTATCAAAGTATTGAAGTCACGGTAAGAAGAATATCCATAAGAACATGGTAGACCCATTAGTTATATTCATACCTCAGCAGAAGCATGTTTATCATGTGAGAGCTAACCAATTAGTTAGAAGTTAGTGCTAGTGCATGTGAGAGTCTATTAGAGTTGGTGTCCTAGAACCAACTGAATTTGTACATTTGATTACCAAAATATTAAAATACCTTAATATTAATAAATATCTTATCACAAGATGAGAATTATTCTGTGTAAAATTAATGTGATAATGTCTTTAAAGTATCAGTCATATCAAAAGGATATAACAGTTCTTTGCTCTAATGAGAACCTTTAAGTGCTATGATAATATTCTTAAAACGTATCTAATGGTCTAGATAATATCCATCTAACTGAACACATATGATGTTAATTATCAAGTTTTGTAGGCTCATAAAACATTGATACTTCTTCTCATGAAGTTCAAAGTTGATAATATTCAAGAAGGGAGGTTATGGGGAAAGACCCGCTAATAGGAGTTCCACATGTTATGTGATAATGGATATTCATATTTGGGGATGTGTGTATTGATCCTTAAACTTGATATTGTTATTAGTGTATATCATGAATCGTGTAATTTTATATATTGATAAAAACTATGACAAAATATGTTTTTAGTGGGGTAGGATACGTTGGGTACATCATAAGTGATATGACATTAATAGATAAGTCAGGAGAGGATTTATCCCTTCTAAGTTATGGATGATGGTATCTTTGGACCTTTAATTGAAATAGAATTGTCTGACTAAATCCATGGCCATGTTAGTTCATCGATGAGTTCATTTTAATTAGTGAAAGAAATATAATAAATCATATAGGTTGATGACACAAGTATTCAACATGTTTGATGATATATCGAGAAAAAAATTATATTACTCAATAATCATTTATATGAACTTGTTTCCATTGCAACATTAACTTCTTTCTCTATGTGTGAATTGACATGTTGTTAGAATATAATCTTAAACTTTAGGTAATAATTCCTAATTCCACTAAGAAAGAGTCCTAGAGGGTTACACACTAAGTGTATCCATAATCTCATATTAAATTCTCTTTGAATTTAATATTTAATAGAAATAGTATTCTCAAGACCGAGGAATAATTATTATTTTGGTTATGTTGATCGCATAGATTCAATCACAAAAAATTCAAGTTATAATATATATGAGTTGAATATTAAATAAATATTACTTAAGAGTTATAAAATATATAATATGTATTTTTATCTTGTATATTATTTTCAAGATAATAAACAATTATTTATTTACTAAATATATATTTATTTAGTTACAAAAATATTAAAATAAATATTTATTTTAATATTAGTTACTATAATGTTTATTTATCTATTTAATTAATAATATAAATATATCTATTTATTCAAATAAATATTTATTATTCAAGGTTCGATAAATACTGAGGAGGATTAATGAACCGAGTTAAGTGTATATTGGAAATTATATTTAAATATCTGTGAGATAGCATATCTCATGGAATATAATTATAATATTATTATTATTATTATTTAACTCAAGGGTTACTTTGAATAAATAATTAAGTAATGGAACTTTGTACAATTATTAATTATTTAACACTAAGTATATAATCTGATTTATATCATTTTTAGGGTTGAGTGAATATTTGTACATAATGGATTCTCCAAGGATAATTCTCTTGAATCCCTAGAGAGAACTTCTCAAGAACTTTCTCAATAACAAGATACAATCCTCTTCCCCCCTCTCAATACTGAGATAACAATAGAAATAATTTTTTTCAATCTGGATAGAATTATTGTTGTGATCAACGATGGATGATGTAAGGCATTTTTCTCCTACATGCTAGTACCTAGAGTTCCAATGACAATACTATGAGATTTGTAGAGCACATGTGGATACCACTAGAGGAGTTAGAATTTGGATTATTCACCGTAATGATGATACAAAATCTCCTACAGAATTTATCAATAATAAAGAAAGAATTATCAAGTCGAGGTGATTCTAGTTGTAAATTAATTATAAATCATATGTGAAAAGATAATCCCTATGAATATTTTCGGGTTATTTTCATCCCGTTGATCATATTTATCCATTTAAATTGATGAAAAAAATTATTGTACATAGGCCCAACCACTTATTTTGTGACCCAGAACCTTCAAAAATCTCATCCCACCTCTCTAGGGGAGTATTAACTCTATCACTATCTGCATAAAGTATATCAATCTCCATAAAGATATCCCTAGGAAACTATCATATATGTAGAGTTCCATCACCAAAAATATTTTATATAATACCTACTTCTTCATTATATAGACCCAAACTTCTCATATATATATATTATATCTTTTTAGTCAAATTTTCATTACATTACACAAACACACACCTGAGTATCGCAAAGGTATGGTGCCTTTGGAAACTTGGGAACATAATCGACTGGTTCATAAGATTTCTACACTATACCCACTTAGTTCCTCAAAACTATCACCCTTATTTTAATTATCACACATAATTCATATCATTGTAACTTGGGTAAAAGAAATGTAAGAAAGGGTGATCCAGATGCTTGGTAAGGGTAAACAAGGGAGATATGTAAGCATAACATGAGCATAAGGGTATGAGAACATTATCATAACATTTTAAAACCATACCCTGCATATCATATATCATAAACTTGAGTCATGGAATAAATCATGGATGTTGATAAGACATGAATCATAAAGGAATAAAGGTGCATAAGCAGTGTGATCATAACATCGGCATAAGATATAGCTTTGTGGTATACACATAAACATGGAAAATCTTATGTTGATGCTATAAAACAATACATTCATAACATTCTAGGCTTGGGATAAACACCTATGTACCTACTTCAAGCTTGGGATAACCTCCCATGTACCCTATTTTGAGCTTGGGATAACCTCCCATGTAACTTATTTCTGGATTGGGATAACCTATCGTGTACCCTATAATCTCATATAACATTAATCATTATCCAATTAATTTAAGGGAGATATAGGTCTCACCCCTCGCATGGTATCCTTGGATCATATACCCAATAAATCATAAGTTGCATAAAATAATGTAATCTTAAATGAAGAATAATTTTTAAAGAAAAATAACTTGGAAAAATTCTTGAAAAAAATAACATTTCTTTGAAAATCGCCTTTTTAAAACTATAAATTTATAAAATATTTCAAAAATCATTTTCTTTGAAAATAACCTTTAAAACTTATAAAGGAAGCTTTAAAATTCATTTAAAATATCTCTTGAAGAAAATATCCTTTCCACTTTGAAAAAACTTTTTTAAAACATAAAACTTTTTCAAAATAATTTTATTTTAAAATAAACTTTGAAACTTATAAAGGAATCTTTAAAAAATTGAGTGTTCATGATGGTGGGAAATGTTGTACACTTTAAAATAAATATTCCTTTCACATTTTCAGTAAAATAAAAATGGGCCTTATTTTGAAAATGACATGAATATTCCTCTAAAAAAATTAAAAATTCAAAAAATGGTAAAAATGAGTTTAAAAAACCCTATAAGAACATTAAAAAAATTTTGAAAACATTTTAAAAAACATGGATATATAAGAAAAAAGGGTTTTCGACCGAAGAGCGAAATAAAGTTGGTGTTCTTTAAAAAAATCTTTCAAAATAATGAGTACATAGAGAGAGTAAACTTAAGGTAAAATATTCATTATCATTAAATAATAATAAAATAATAAAATTTATGAGTATATTGAGATAATGATCATAATATTTTATCATTGATATCATAATGAATAATGAGATTGTAATATCAAACCCTTACCAGCTTGGTAACCTTTGAATCATAATCCCCATTAAAGAATAAAATCTAAATAAACTTTTAATATCATGAATGTAATTATATTAATGATATAACATTACAAAGTTTCTCTATATACACCTCATAAAATAAGATAGGTGATGAATATGACATATGTCTCACCGAAAATAAAAGTGAGACGTAAATCCCTTACCTTTGGTATCGACTTCCTTCATACACATTCAAACCCCCTGTATAATAAATATAAGTCTATTATAAATATATTATAGAATCATAATTATATATATCATTCCATATATGATTTACTTATGTCCTTTTATTACCCGTTTATTAATAATTTCCTGTTAAAATAACATTTCAAGCAATAACTGCTTTGTTTTTTATGTAAGTTTTGATTTATTATTTTTGGTAATCTTACTTCGATCACAGTTCCATAATATATATAATTTTAAACATGATATAAATATAATATATATTTATTATATATTTATTTAGAGTAATCCAAAAAAATAGATAATGAAAATGAAATACATCGTTCATGGTGACAGTAGGTCTTACATACGCATGAACATTATTTTCATTTTCTCAAAATATGAAATGAAAAAAAAGTTAAATAATATATTACCTTTAAATAATAATTTTTATTTAATATATATCACATATATTAATTAAATTTACCCTCATTACCTTCCATTAAATCATTAGTTAAAAACGAATCACATCGCTTTGTGAGGCGGTAGTACGTCATACACACGAATGACGTTATCCTATCCCCCATGGAATAGAAAGTAGAAAAGGTATATGTGATATCATAAATAAAAATATATAATTATTCTAAAAATATAATATATATTCATTTAATTTATCTTTATTACCATCCAATTAAAATAGAAATGAAAAACACATCACATCGATTCCCAAGGCGGTAGTCCACTATACACACGAGCGACGTTGTTATTTTCCAACGAGTTGGGAGGTAAGAATTTATATGTTTTATTATTATTATAGAGGTATAATAATATAATAAATATAATATATATAAATATTAAATATTTCATTATATATATCCGTGAGAGGTGGTGATGGAAAATGAATAACATCATCTCATGAGGTGTTAGTCCGTCGTACACACGATCGACAGTTCTGTTTCCCATTTGATGGAAGAAGAGATGGATATAAGTTATTACATTAACATAATAAAATATCATAATATGGGAGATTTTTTTATTATATCATCATAATTTAAGAATATTTTAAGTATTTAGAAGAAGGAGTAAAACAAAAACGCATAGTTTAAAACTTTACCTCTTCTTCAGAAAACATCTTTAGGTTTAACCTAAATCCTTCCTAGATTTGATTTCTAATATCATCAAGGAAACTGAGATGTGGGTAGTGATTTAAGTAATATATTTTTTCAGGTATTTTCTAATCTAAATGTTTTTTTAAGTGTGAATAGGAGATAAGAGGGGGTGGCCTTTTATAAGTGGGAGAGAGGACACGCATGGAATTTTTGAAAATAATAAAGTGTACCCATGTTTTTTACAAAAAAAGGATCAAAATTGGTCATTATATAACATCCTAGGTTATAAGGTCTAAATATGGACATTAAATGTTTTTTACATGTTTCTAGGTCATTTTAATTCTTATTTTTTAGTTTAAACCCTAGTAAACTCGTTTTAACCTTAACCGCAGTTATAAATTTTTACTGTGTTTACAATTAATTATGGTAAAAAATTAATTTGAACTTATTATATAATATAAATTATTATTATCCAAAATATATATTCAATTTTTTTCAATTAAATTTACATAAATTTAAAATTTTAATTTAAAATTAATCTCACAGACGTGACGAAAAAATGGTTTTCCAATGTGAAAAGTTTCAAAAGTTTTAAAAAAATATATCAAAATTCATTATTAAATTGATTTTAATTACCTAAATTGGATTAATATATATATAATATTACTAATTTTAATTTTAAATTTATATTCAAATAAAATTTAGCTTGTAAATTTCTTGAATGAAAAGGAAGTTTTTTAATAAAAACCAGTATTTTTCACTATTCACTGAAAAAATTATCTTTTCATAAAATTGTCAAAAATTAACTACAAGATAATTTTTACATTATTATTTGAAAAATGAATTTATTTTTTTCAAATATATTTTCTAAAATTTTCAAAAATTAATTTTAAAATTGGTTCACAAAAGGCGACAAAACTTTTTTTTAGAAAAATATAGTTTTAAGCATAAAATTGGATTTATTATTATATGATACTTAGAAAGAACATGAGATGAATGTTAAAACTTTGAATGAATATATAATATATAAATTTAATTAAAATCATTCAATAAAAGTTATTTATTTAATTTATTGAGATAAAACATGTTTGTGAGCATAATTAATAGTTTTTCAGAAAAAGATTTCCTTTATTTTCAAATGGTTATTATTATCATTTATAATTAATTGGTCACCAAAGAATTCATTTTATATACATGTGTAAACCATATATTTTCATAATTTAGTTAATCATGTTCATACCTTCCATTCTAATGACTAGTAAATAACTATCATATTAAATAATAATATTGTAATTGTATGTCGTGTTTCCTTAAAACTCAGCGTTGTGTGTAGAAAAATATATCGAAGAAATTAAATATATTCAGGAAAAAAAATATTTTATAAAAACTCAAGTTGTTACATTTTTCCTCCCTTAAAATTAATTTCTCCCTAAAAATTCTCACTTTGGTACAAACAACTGATGATACTTCTGCCTCATCACATCCTCATATTCCCATGTAGTTTCCTCAAGCTAGTGGTTTTTCCGCAAAACTTTATCTAGGTGAGTGGTATTGTTTCATAGAAATTTATCTCTACAATCTACAATATCTATAATTTATTCCTCATAAGAAATATCTTGATCCTGAAATGAGGCCTTTGAGTTCATTACATGTAATAGATCAGATATTTAATTTCTCATAAGATATGTGTGGAACACATCATGAAATTGGGAGAGGTTCGGTGGAAGTACCCATCAATAAGATATCATCCCGATACAATCAAGAATTTCAAAGGGACCAATATACCTAGGGATTAACTTTCCTTTATATCATAAGAAAAATTTCATCCATTGGTTGTACTTCGATCAATTTCCACTTCATCTCTTACTCTAAGAAACGAAGATGAATTTGTTTTGTTGGAAGTTCTAATGGTTCACAAGATCCATAATAGAATGATAATTTGTTCCTTCAATATCTAGTTATCATCATTAAAAAATGGTTAGCACAAGTTATCTAATATGCATAAATCTTCATATAGTGAATTAATACATTAATCTCTAAAACCTCATCCAAAGTTTAACTTAAACCATTCCATAGATGGTTAACCTTATAACCGTTCCAAAATTAAAAATTTATAAAGATGGTCACTAAATTTCCCAAAATAAGCTTAACATTAATCTCCCAAATATCATTAAGTATATCATAATGGTTACATACCAAATATGTGAATAACTTGGTCATATATTCTCTTAAATCATGGTAATAAACAAAATTACCATAAAACATTAATGAAAACGTACATTCTACATCATTCCTTAAATAAAACCACATATTATTGAATATATTCCATAAATCCAAAAAAAATATAAACTCCAACAATGATAACATTTACCACTTTTTCAATAAATCATTAATTAGTTCTAGGGTCATCAATAATATCCAATTTACTTTATCTATATCAATCATCTCTTTATTCACACTAAACATTATTTTCTCAACATCTGGGACATATTAAGGGTTATCTTCCATTAATAATGTATTTTTCATAAAATATCACCATTTCATTAAATCAATTTTCTAGTTCATCATTACCATTCAACATATTCTTAAAAATACTTAATGCAAAACTACTTTGGAATAATCTATTAATGTTATAATATTATAATAATCAAGAAAAAATTGATAAAAATTCTTCTAAAACATAATCCTTTAAATCCAAATACATAAACGCATCAATCATTCCAATTTCTTCATGCACCATTAACAAAGCTTCATCATCTTATAATTTAACACTTATTTACTCTAAAATATCATTCATAGACTCTTCATCATTATCAATATAACCATTACTCATACAACCTTTCTGATTATCTTCATGAAATTAAACCTGAAGAAATAGATTTTCATAGTGCTCATACTTTCCACATTTAAAACATTCAACCATCAGTGATACCTTAGGGAGACCATTATTCTCACCCATTATGTTAATCTAACTTTTAATTTTTCTCTAAAATTACTTTCTTTGTTCCCTTCTTTTCCACACTCAACACATATTCCTATTCCTCTAATATAACCACTTGGGTGTTTCTTCCCATATTCTAAACACATAAGAAACTGAATATTCTTTACTTCATGGTCTCTATCACCTGATATCTCAATGAAATCTTTACTTATATTTTTTTTTGAGTTTGAAATTTGGTTAATGTGCAAGTGGTTAATCATATATTATGATAATTGATTAGGAATAATCACAATATCATTCACTCCAATCATAATCCCATTTGGTTTATCATCAAAACATTATCTATCACATTTAATGTTATCTCAATTCCTTCAGGTTACTATTATTGACTAAAACCAAAAATCATAGTGTGATCAATAATTTTTATAGTGAAAAACCAAATAATCATGAAAAATAACTTATAGGATGTCTAAATCATGACACATTCTTCTCAATCTATGGAACCTTAGGTTTAACATAGGTCATCCATGATTATCATATATTAAAATCATTCATGATGTTTTGTAAAGAGTTTGTGAATTCTCAAAGCATATCCCCCAGGATTTTCAAACCAGGTGTGTAGTGAGGCTCATTATAACATACTAGGTAATGCTTGATTCAAACCTGACACACATGTTTTAGATTTATTACCCCTAGGTACATTTGTTCCAAAACCATGTCCACTTATAGGATCTATACAGTGATGTAATTTCTTGGAAACCACTCACTCTATAATTCACCAATATACTAAGATTTGTTCTTATACTAAGAATTATCCTTAAACTTATCCTTAGACATATCCCTAGGAATATCACTAAATTTTATCATCCTAATTTCCAAAGGTTAACTAAACTTGGATATTATACCAACTATAGGGAGTAAAACTTCCCATAGATAGATATTACATCTTTTTAGAAAAATATTCATTACATTACACAAACACACACCATAGTATCATAAAGGTATAGTTCCTTTAAAAACATGGAAACATAAACAACTTTTTCATAAGATTTATAAATTGTCTCCCACTTAGTTCCTCATAACTATCACCCTTCTTAGAATTATCACACATAATACCTTTCATCATAACTTAGGGAAAATAAACATAAGAAAGGGTGATCTCAGATGCTCAGTAAGGGTAAAAAAGGGAGATACATAAGCATAACATAAGCATAATGGCATAAGAAAATGAGCATAACATTTGAAAACCATACCCTACATATCATAGATCTTAACTTGATTCATGTCATAAATTTTAGTAGTTAATAAGACATGAATCATAAAGTAATCAAGGTACATAAGACATGAGATCATAATATTAGCATAAGATATAGATTTTTGGCATACATATAAGCATATAAAATATTATATAAAGTCTATTCACCAAGAAATTCATAACATGTTAGGTTTGGGATGACTACCCATATACCTACTTCAGTCTTGGGATAACCTCACATATACCCTATTTTGAGATTGGGATAACCTTCTGTATACCCTATATTGGGCTTGTAATAACCTCCTGTGTTCCATTTTAGATCATAAAACATTAATCATTACCCAATTCATTTGAGTGAAATATATATCCCACCCTTCACATGATGAAAATAATACATATGTGTTCCATAAGATCATAAAAAATTCATCATATCATAACCCATGAAAAGAAAACATGTTTCATAAACATTTCATCATATAATAATAACATAACCGATGGAAAAAGGGATGAGTTTAATAAATATATTTCCATCATAAACATAAACCATTCAGAGAAAAAATAATAATGGTATCCTTGAATCATATACTCAGTAAAACAAAAGTTACATCAAAGGATGCCATCTTATATGGAAAATAATTTTTAAAGAAAAATCATTTGGATAATTTCTTGAGGGAAATAAAAAAAATTTAAAATCATATTTTTAAAACTATAAATTCATAAAATATTGTGTAACCCCTTTTCTTTGAAAATAACCTTGAAAACTTATAAAGTAATCTTTAAAAATGATTTAAAACTTTTCTTGAGGAAAATATATTTTCCACTTTGAAAAAAACTTTTTTAAAACATAAAAAAAATTCAAAATCATTTTATTTGAAAATAACCTTTGATACTTATAAATGAATCTATAAAACATTGATTGGTTCTAATAACAGGAAATGTCGTATATGTTAAAATAAATATTCCTTTAACATTTTTAGTATAATCCAAATGGGACTTGTTTTGAAAATGAAATAAATATTACTTTTAAAACATTATGTAAAATTTTAAAAAAGTCTGAAAATGAATTTAATTAATCCTTTAGGAACAATAAAAAAAATTTGAAAACATATTTAGAAAACATGGATATTGAAGAAAAAAGGGTTTTCGAATGAAGAGAGAAATAAAGTGGTTTTTCTTTAAAAAAATATTTTGGGATCATGAGTATATAAAGAGAAGAAAATGAAGGGAAAACATGTATTCTCATGAAATATAAAGAGAAGAACAAAATTCATGAGTTTCTTGAGATATGGATCATATGATTTCATCATCTAAATCATGATAATAAATAATATCGATAAATAATGAGATCGTAACATCAAACCCTTACCACTTTGGTATCTTTTGAATCATAAGAATCATTAAAGAATAACATAAAAACATGATTTAAATATCATGAGTAGAAGTAGATTCGTGATATAAATTTTCAAAGGGGTTGTATGTAAACCTTATAAAAGAAGATAGGTGCATAACATAACGTATGTCCCAAAGAAAAATTGAGACAAAAATATCGTACTTATTTGGTAACTTTTTAAATGTAATCCCCATATAATAGAGATAATAAAATGGATATGTAAATACTCATAATTTTTAGGATAGTCATCATAAAATAAATTCATGTGTATTATATACACCACATAAAAGAAAAAAGTTTTGAATATGGCATGTTCCCACATAAAATAAAAGTGAGACTGAAATCTATTACCTTAAGTCTTGACTTCCTTCGTACACATTAGAACCTCCTGTATAATAAATATAAGTTTATTATACATATATTACAGAACCATAATTATATATATCATACCATATATGATTTATTTATGACCTTTTATTACCTATTTATTTACAATTCCATGTTAAAATCATGTTTCGGGCAATAATTGCTTTGTTTTTCCTGTATGTTTTGATTTGTTAATTTTGGTTATCTTACTTTGATCATGGTTCCATAATATAAAAAATTTTAACAATGATATAAATATAATATATATATATATATATATTCAGTATATATTTATTTATATTAATCCATAAAAGTTATAGATAGAAAATGAAATACATTATTCATGGAGATAGTAGGTCATACATAAGCATGAATGTTGTTTCCATTTTCTCAAAGAATGAAATGAAAGAAAGGTAAATAATATATTACCATTAAAAATAATTTTTATATCATATATATCAAATTTATTCATTAAATTTACCCCAATTACCTTCCTTTTAAAGTGTTAGTGAACAACGAATCACATCACTTCGTGAGACGGTAGTTCATCGTACACACGAACAACGTTATTCTACCCTCTGTGAAATAGAAAGTAAGAAGGTATATTGCCATAATTATTAAAAAATTATAATTATTTTAAAAATATCATATATATTCATGTAATCTATACTTATTACCATCCAAGTAAAATATAAATGAAAAATATATTACATCAGTTCGCGAGGAGGTGGTTCGCCGTACACGCGAACAATGTTATTGTTTCCAATGGGTAGGGAGGTAAGAAGGTAGCTATTGTATTATATTTTCATAGGTATAATAATATCATGAATATAATATATAAATATTAAATCCATTATTATATCCTTCCATGATAGTTGGTGATGGAAATGAATAGCATCGGTTCACAGGGTGGTAGTCCTCCGTACAAATGATCAACAGTTTTGTTTCCTAATTACTGGAAGAGGAGATGGATATAATTTATTAAATTAACATAATAAAACCTCATTATATGGTAGATAATTTTATTAATATATCATCATAATTTAATAATATTTTAATGAGTTATAATAATAATTAAAAAAAATGTATAGTTTAAAACTTTACCTCTTCTTCAGACAACCTCTTTAAGTTTAACCAAAATCCTTCATAGATTAGAATTTTTATTTATATATACCATTATGATGTTGGTAGTGATTTAATGAATATATTTAGGAAAGTATTTTCAGAACCAAAGGGTTTTGTAAGTGTGAAGAGAAGAGGAGAGGGGTGGCCTTTTATAAGTGGGGGAGAGGACACAAATGGTATTTTTGAAAAGAATAAAGTGTACCAACATTTTTTACATGAAAAAAGACTAAAAAATGGGTCATTATCAAACCTTAGTTGTGATAAGGTTGCATTATTCCCATAAAATTGGTGTTGGAAAAGTTTCTAATTCATTTTATCCCTTATCTTTTTAGTTTAACCCCTAGTAAACCTGTTTTAACCTTAACCGCGGTAATTAATTTTTATTGTGTTTACTATTCATTATGGTAAAAATTTAAGTTTGAATTATTATATAACATAAAATATTATTATTATAAATTTATAATCTATTTTATAAAATTAAATTCATATAAGTGGAAATATTTAATTTAAAATTAATCCTGCAGACGCGACAAAAATGTGGTTTTCCAAATAGAAAAGTTTTAAAAGTTTAAAAAGTTTTTATATCAAAGTTCATTATGAAATTGAATCCAATGAACTAAATTGGATTAATATATATATAATTGAACTAATTTTAATTTTAAAACCATATTAAAATAAAATTTATATTGTAAATGCTTTGAATGAAAAGACGATTTTTTTAATAAAAACCATTATTTTTAACTATTCACTGAAAAATTTAACATTTCATAAAATTATAAAAAATTAACTCCAAGATAATTTTTATATGATGATTCCAAAAATTAGGTTAATTTTTTCAAATAAATTTTCTAAAATTGGTAAAAATTAATTTTAAAATAAGTACGTAAAAGATGATAAAACTGATTTTTAGAAAAATATATTTTTTAAGCATAAAATTGGATTTATTATTATCTCATACTAATAAAACCCATCAGATAAATGTTAAAAATTTTAATTAATATATAATATATAAATTTCATTAAAATCATTCACCAAAAGTTATTTATTTAATTTATTAAGATAAAACATGTTTGTGTGCATTAAAAAATAGTTTTTTAGAAAAAGATTTTCTTTATTTTCAAATAGCACTTATTTTCATTTCTTATTAATTAGTCACTGATTCATTTTATATACATGTGTAAACCATGTATTTTCATAATTTAGTTAATAATATTCATATATATCATTCCAATGGCTATGTGATAACTATCATATTAAATAATAATATTTTAAGAGTATGTCGTGTTTTGTTAAAACTCGGTGTTGCGTGCTATCACGACCCGCCTTCTTCAAGATGAGGGAAGGGACAGAAAAGCACCACGCCCTTCCTTATTCAAGAGGAAGTAGAGATAATGACCCCTAATTCCCACCTCCAATATTCCATAGAGTAGAGACTAGCACCAAGGGTATAGAATCTCAAACAAAATGGAGGGCATTGCCCTTTTTAATGAAAATAGGGTCGGGAGATAAGATAGTAAAAATACCAAACAACACCAAACATTTATATAAAGGAAACAAAAATCCAACCAATGAATGATTTAAATGTAAACTGTGAAAAAATTACAACCAAAGCACCAAAGAAAGTACCAAAAGAAAGGGACTAAGTAGCAGCACAACAACTATCCTGACGCCCGAGCTAGTAAAGTCCAGCACGGTTCTCAAGGTCCTCCTAGAAACCTAAAAATGGTTTTACAAACGTAGGTTGAGTATACAAGTATAGCTAGTAGGAAAACTAAATCCACCCATGCATAAGTGGGGGAAACATACTAATACCCCTATGAGAGAATAGTAGAACCTCAAAGCACCTACCAAGGAGAACTGACCATCCCAGCCTCACCGAGGCACACTCACCAAACAACGCAAGTCAAGTCAAGTAGTAGTATAAGAACATCGACATTTGGGTACCCCGTACCACTTTCCCACGAGTTAACTACTCATTCCTAATGGCTAACGTCTTGAAACTACCACTCTTTCAAAATGTAGTCCCACTGACACAATCGGACGGCACACACCTGGGCCTCAAACCAAATACAAATCCCTCCCACAGAAACTTGGGCCACAACCACACCACACATCCCGCCCGCAGTGCCTGAGCCACGAAAACCACACCTCTCTCCTGAAGACACCTAGTCCTCATCCTGAAGACACTTGGGAAAACAATCATGGCCCACAAACACCTAGGCCCCTCTTCCGCAACAAAACTTCCCCAAAGGATCTTGTACTATGGTAAACCTCAATCCATTATAGCATGCCCAGATATGCTCGAGTGGTAAGAACCAGAAGAGGGTGCGAGGAAAAAAAGTCAGTAACCATCCATCCATCCTCCCACCGATATGTTGGGAAAGACACCCTCCCCTATGAAATGGGGGTGTTCAGCACATAGTGCTCAACATAGGTGGGGTACGTATTGAAAATCATAAGGAACTACAAGTTTATACATATAGGTAAAAACCACTCAACCCAACCTATAGGTTTCCAAACAAGCAATCAGCCCACACAAACCACCTTTGCTTCTACCCCTACATGCACGTATCACCACAAATGACGGTCAATTTCGTAAGTGGAATTATACCCCTATCCAATCCATTTAACTAATTTTTATACTGAATTTATCAATTGTTCATTTATTCATTTCATCCCTACCTGGGAAACTAACAAGTAAAACATCTGTAACTGTTTTCAAAAGGCTAAAGGCCACTAAAAACTGCCAAGGAAAACAAGGAAGTAAGTACCAAGGCAAGGAAATCCATTTTAACACACATTCATAAAAACAATAGAGAACAACCAACTTGCAGTCTCATTGCACACCCCCTTTTTCCTAGACACCCATTCAACCACTGCCAACTATCATTCTTCAAAGTTATCCCGCTCAATCATCCTCTCACAACTAGAACTGGAATCCCCACTTCACAAAAACACCACACCTAGCACACCCATAAATATGAAGTCACAACACAACCCAGTCCTACAGCCCTATTTCCTAACCACTGCCTAGAAGCAATCCCACTGTAGAACAAGTCCATCTATTCGATAATCAATCAATATCTCAACCTGATATTCTACCACACCTCTTTTACCACCCCATACACAAATATCACCGCAAAACACCACCAAACAGTAGCCCCACTGCACAAACATACTCTTCCCCATTCACAGGACCAACCCCTCTATCCACCCTTAGTACCCACAACCATGCCTCCCACAATAGCACCACACAACCCACACAAGGCCCGAACCCAATAAAACACAGCACACAGCCACACCATCAAGCTGAGTATATTTAGATTTATCCAATAGGGGTTCTTTAATTTCACTTTAAATAATGGGGGTGATCACAGAATAGGTTTGATCTTGGGGCATCCATTTGTTTAACCAAGTATATGTGATTAATCAAATTTCATGTTACAACCATTTATAGAATCATCACCACAAAAATATAACACCACTATTGCGAAAACAAAGACCACTAATGGATATGATTTTCATAAGTCATACGGCCACAATAGATCACATCCTCAACAAAGATAATGATTAAAACAAACAACACAACATCAATATCACCCTTGTCCCCCACTTATTACTTCTTATTATCTTTGTTAAATTTGTATTTATCCATTCTCATAAGGAAACATCACTACACCCACCCCACATGGTACACAAATAAAGAGAGGCATAAGAATCCCTACTTGAAACAACAGGAGACCAAAACTCCTCTTTAACCCAAAATAGGGGATCGTGTGAGTAGAGAGAAACTCTAAGAAAACTGAGAAAGAGGGGGCTCTAGCATAGGCTCATGAATCATCTAGAGATAAAGTCTTAAGGCACACCAATCTAAAATAGAAGATAGGACCTCATCTTTTAGAAAAATAAATCCAGATCCTATATCAACGGAATAGGAAATGGTTTCAAAAGTCATTTTAAGTCGTATCATGGCCAAGATCACATGGTTTGAATATCTCAAAGTCCCTAAAGCATTAAGATATTAAAGATATACTTAATATCCTTTAAAACACACTTAAAAATTACCAAACAAGGCTTTAAACTCGGTTTACATCAAATAAAACGCAAGAGGGTAAAAAATAGAGAAACTAGGAGAAACTGGGAATTTGGAAAATGGTGAGACACCATTTGGAGTACCACCATTTCAGTGTGCCACCGTCACAGTTCCATTAGTATGGTGCCACCGTTATGGTGCCACTGTTTTTGTGTGCCACTTTTTCAGTGTGGAATCATTACGGTGCCACCGTTTTGGTCTTCCACAGTCATAGTGCCACTATTTTGGTGAAACCATTTGGTGAAACTAGATTTTTTTTTTTGGAAAACTCCCAAAACAAACCACTACGACCCCCATGAACACCACAAGAACTGGATTTTTCACAAAGGAATTCCCTGGGGAAATTTGGGTCATTACATCAGATACCTCTCAAACTATTATCATCCATAAGAATTTAAAATCAAAGTTAGAAAAATAGGGGTCCGAAAAACCACCCTGTAAGATACCTATCAGGGACAAACCACCCTGTATTGTTTGAAAACTAGAGAGAAAACCTCGGCATCCAAGAATGCCTCACCAACCGCTACTACCCCAAAAAACCACACAAACACCAAAGGTCACATTTTCTAGATACGTGGATTAGGGAGCTCCTTCCCCTATGTCAAGATACCATCTTCTTTGTGCAGCACTGACTTGCCAACATGGGTTCAATCACATCTGCATTAATGCATCTTGATTAGGGATCAGGTCCTATCCTCCCCATAGTCAGGACTTTTCACACACATTCATAGAATAAGTAAATAACTCATCTCACACAAAACGAGGTCAAGTATTACATCATAATCAAAGCACAAATCAAAACACAAAAGTAAAACTTGGAATAGCTCTGGGTACTGGGAACGCATATATGCCTATCTCTCCCAAGTACTCTCCTTGAGGCCATGATGGCACCATAATACACGAACCAAAGGAATGGTTTGTCCATAAAGCACCTTATCCTCATGATCCTCGATTCTTACTAGTCTCTCCATGAATGTCATGTCTTCCTTGATATCCAACTCTCCCTATTCAATGACATGGGAGTCATTGTGTAGATACTGATGGAGCTGAGAGACATGGAATACATTGCGGATTCTCTCCAACTACGGTGGCAACGCTAGCTGATATGCCACCTTGCCAACTCATCCCAACACCTCAAAAGGTCTGATGAACCTAGGAGAAAGTTTTATCCCTCTTCCAAACCTCTATTGCCCACGTCAAGGGGAAACCTTCAAGAATACATGGTCCCCAACCTCTAACTCTAAAGGCCTACTCCTACGATCGGCATATGACTTCTATCGGTCATGTGCTACCTTCATCCTCTCACGGAGAAGTTGCACCTTCTCTATCGTACTCTGCACTATGTTCGGACCAAAAATAGCTGCCTCCCCAACTTCCGTCTAGCACAAGGGTGAATGACATGGCCTCCCATATAGAGATTTAAATGGATCCATACCAATGGAAGATTGATGGATATTATTGTAAGCAAACTCTGCCAAGGTAAAATGTTGTACCCAAGATCCACTGAAGTTCAGAACATATGTTCGTGACATTTCCTCCAATATATGGATGGTCCTCTCTGTCTTTCCATCTATTTGAGGGTGTAAAGAAGTTTTGAGGAGTAACAGAGTACCAAAATCATGCTGCAATCCCCTCCATACTTGCAATGTAAAATGTGTATCCCGATCTAAGACAATGGATCCTGGAACTCCATGAAATTGCACCACCTTATCCATATACCTCTGTGAACTACTACAAAATGGGGCAAGGGAAGCTCTACCCCTTTAACAATGCTAGTAAAAAAACATTGATAAAGTGGTATCTTTATCAATTTTAAGAAAAGAACTGATAAAGGGGTACTTTTAACAATGCCAAAAAAGTGATGATAAAAGTGTCCCTTTATCAGCGCTTTTTATTAGCACTGTTAAAGGTGACCCTCTTTATCAGTGATTTTATAAAAGCACTGATAAAGGGTAAATTTTTAAAAAAAACTTTAAAAATCATATATTAATATATAAATTTATAAATTTATTTTATATTGATATAAGTATAATATATATTTTTTAAATATGTTTTAGATAAGGATAAATGGAAATCTAAAATTAATGTATAAGATATTTAGTAAACGAGTCTTATAAAATATTTTTAAAAATATTTTTAATTAATAATTTTGTAATTTTTATCTAGTAATAGTCATTTAATAATAGTTTGAATATAAAAAATAAAAAATAATAATAAAAGATCAAAAATAAGTTGAAAATGCAACTCGAACTTCAAATGGCCATAACTTTTGATCTGAGTGTCCATTTGAGCTCTACAACATATCAAATCGAATCTTGTGATAAGATCTATGTGCTAGTGACCCAAGGGAACCTTCTATCATATTTTTAGAGGCCAAAAAAGGCCTAGAAGGCCTCCAAAAATGAGTTTTTATTCGGGATACCCCGATTTTTTAACATTCAAACAGCTATAACTTCTGATCCGGATGTCCGTTAGGCCTGTACCACATATCATATTGAAGATCATTTCATGTTATTATATTTTACTGGTTTTTTAGTTGAAATAGACTTCAGGATTATAATTTATGGTCATTTTAACATTCTATGGCTTTTCAGATACACATATATATGTATTTATTCGTAAATATGTGTGTGTGTGTGTGTGTGTGTTGTATATATGTATGTATTTATTTATTTATTTATTTATTTATTTATAAACACACATAAGGAAACATATTTTATAAATGTATTTAAAACTAATCTTATAAATATATATTAATATACTAATAAATATACGGATAAAAAATTATAACTATATATATATTAATATAAGAATAAATATATATAAATATATTAATATATGAATAAATATATATATTAATATAACTAAATAAATTTATATTAATATGAGTCTATATTAATATATGAATAAATATAACTATATATATAAATAAATAGATATATCGTTAAATTGAAGAAAAAAACTAAATGGATTAGTGGTAAAGGTGAAGGCATGCAAGGGGGGAGGTCTGGGGTTCGAGTTCTAGTGGAAGAAGGGTCACACGTGGGCAAGTGCATTGGGGGATAGCACTGTTTAAGGAAGGGTATTGCGTGGGAAACTGTAGCGTGCAGTGAGAGGGAGGGGGCTCTGCCTAGTGCTGATAAAAAGGGGGAAAGCACTGATAAAATCGGGGGTCAAGTGCTGTTAAAATATACCCAGATTATATATTCTTTTTAACATTTTTTTTATTTTATTTTTGTCTTTTATCAGCGCTAAAAACACTGATAAAAGAACTTTTTATCATCACTTTTTCTAGCGCTGATAAAAGGGGTCTTTTATCAGCGTTTTTTTAGCGTTGATAAAGGGGACCCCCCCTATCTTTGCTATGATTAATAGTGATTTTCTAGCGTGGTTAAAAGAAGTTTCTAGCACTGATAAAACCCTATTTTGTAGTAGTTGTGTTAAAGAAACCACTGCACTCGACTTCTTGATTGCTAAGAAGTGATCTGATTTCATCAACTAATCCACTACTACCCAAAGGTCATCGTATCCTCCCTGATTCCTAGGTAATCCTGTAATGAAATCCATCAATTTTCCATCCCACTTCCACTCAGGAACATCTAAGGGCTGTAACATACCATCAGGAACACGGTGCTTAGCCTTCACCTGCTGACACACTAGGAACCTTTCCACAAACTCCGCCACTACCCGCTTCACCTCGGGTCACCAAAAATGTTCCCTCAAGCCTCGGTACATTTTAGAAACTCTTATATGCACCACCAGGGGTGAGCTATGGAACTCACAGATAACTCCCTCGCACATTTCCACTAGGACAAAAAGCTTCCCATAGAACAACATCAGATTCTAACTATCCTCCGACTATCCCTCTAGAGCATCACCCTAGACAGAACAATCACACATCACTTCAGTCTCTGAGTCTCCCCACTGAGACTCATACACCTATCATACCAAGGAAGACTACACTGTCATCTGAAATAGATAACCTTTGCTGGCATCCACTCTCACATCCAGACGCAAAGTGGACAACTCCTTTATTGCCTTCCAAGAATCCATGGATTCTCAAACTACCTCCTTTAGCAACTTCCTACTTAAGGCATCGGCCACCACGTTCCCCTTTCCTGAGGTGTAAGAGATCTCGAAGTCGTAGTCTTGGAGAAACTTCATCCTCCTGCGCTGCCTCAAGTTTATCTCTCACTGGGAGAAGATATACCTCAAGATCTTGTGATCCGTAAAGACCAAAAAGCACTCCCTAATGAGGTAATGTCGCCAAAACTTCAGTGAGAATATGACCGTTGAAAGCTTCAGATAATGGTTATAATAGTTACGTTCATGTAGACATAACTGCCTAGACCCGTAAGAGATCACTCCCTACTGTTGTATCAACACACATCACAAGCCTAGACCAAAAGCATCACAGAACACCTCAAACACCACCCCTTCCTCTGGAAACCTAAGCACTAGAGCATTGACCAGCTTCCCCTTCAGGTAGTTGAAATCTACCTAACACTGCTCACTCCACATAAAGTCCTGGTCTTTTCTGGTCAAAGCTATCAATGGAGCCGCAAATCGTGAGAATTCGGGTATGAACCTATGGTAATATCCCACTAGACCTAGGAAGCTATGAACCTCTTCCATGTTCTTTGGTACTACCCAAGAAACAACTGCCTCGACCTTTGATGAGTCCACTATTATCCCTTGCTGATACACAAAATGTCAAGGAAGTGCACCTCTCACGTCCAGAACATGCACTTGGACAACTTCCCATAGAGTTGTTGGTGTCGGAGGACCTCTAAGACTATCTTGAGGTGCTCAGCGTGCTCCTATGAATTTGAGTAAATCATAATATCATTGATGAAAGCGATGATGAACCAGTCTAGTAACTTGCAGAAGATAGAGTTCATGAGCCCCATGAACATGGATGGTGCATTTATAACACCTAAGGGCATGACCATGAACTCGAAGTGCCTATACCTTCACCTAAAAATAGTCTTCAAGGTGTTACCCTCCTTCACCCTCAACTGGTGATATCCAGACCGCAGATCGATCTTGAAGAACCAACCTGGTCCCTTTAAATGTTCAAAAAGATCATATATTCTTGGGAGAGGAAAACAATTCTTAATCGTTACCTAATTCAATCTCTGGTAGTCTATGCATGGGCTCGGGACACTATCTATCTTCTTTATGAACAAGACCAGAGCACCCCACGGTGACACACTCAGCTAGATAAAACCCTTCTTCATCAGGTTTTCAACTTGAATACGCAACTCCCACAACTCAGAAGACACTATTTGATAGGGATCCATCAAAATCTAACAGGCACCAGGTTGCAAGTCTATTCTGAACTCAATGTCACATCGAGGGGTAGATTCATAACCTCTTTGAGGAAAACATCTAGGAACTCCCTCAACATCTCCCAGAACCTCCACTATCTCAGCACCTATCGACCCTTCTAACAGCTTGTCTAACACAAAAAGAAGAGGCTCCACACGCCGGTTTCCCTCCTCATAATTGTGCTCACCAACAAAATCTACATGCTGGACATCCATATCTAAAAACATGACTCTCCTCTGGAAGCATTATAAAATTTCATACACATAGAGAAACCAATCGACACTAAGGATGACATCGTATGGTTGCATCCGTAGCAGAAGAAGATCCCCACTAGACTGATGCGGCCCCAACATCAGCCTACATCAGTAGAAAACATCAAACAGAATGGTCTAACCTCCAACTGGCATGCTTAAAACTAGGGGCATAGAAAGTATCTCTACTTCTATTCTCAAGGAACATGCTAGACTGTGTGCAACAAAGGAGTGTGAAGCTCCTGAATCAAACAAATCACACACAAGAGTATTAAATAGACTGATTGTACCTTGAACAACCTATGACCTTGCTAGAACTGCTACCTCAGTAGCGTGCAACTATCCACACCTAGCCCCTCTATCCCTCCGCTATTGACCACCTCCCTGACCATGCCCTGGTTGAGGTCCCTGACGATCACCCTGAGGTTGGAATCCTCCAACACTGTCTACCCTTAGTGGAGTGGGAGCCCACTGCCCCTACTACTGGAAAGGTCTGACCAAAAACTACTGCCACTAAGGTGGGAACTGAACCTTCCCACCCCCACTGTACTAAGATTGAATTGGGAACTATCTTCAAAAAGGTCCACTAAGGTGGGTACTGAACATTACCACCCCCTACTACTGACTGCCTTACCCTTCGACGAACTTGGTCGTCTGCCCTCTTGTGGTACACCTCCCTCTGAGTGAATCGTCTCCTCTACTTTGGCCTTATTCTAAACTTATAAGTATGTTGGTAGGGTAAAGGGAGTGACGATATACTGAAGATAAGGTCAGAGTACCTTCTCTAAGCATCTCGTCTGTGACTCCTCATCTGAAAATAGATCTGGAGGAAAGCATAGGAGATCCTTGAACTTGATCCCCAGTTACCTCACCGACATACTCCCCTACTGGGGGGAGAGAAACTACTGGTTCTTCTCGACCTTCATCATCGAGGAAAGAAACTATATCTGAAACTCCTTCTCAAAGTCATCCCATGAGATATCAGTCTCCTTCCTCTCCTTGAGGTAAATCTTCCACCATTGACATGTCATTCCTCATATATGGGTCACTGCCAGGGGAACCCAATACTCCCTCAGAGCATGGATCAAGGTAAAGGTGATTTTCATCTCCTCAAGTTATCCCTCCATCTCTAAGTCTAAAACATTTCCTTCATACTTTACCATGGTCTACTGCTGGAAAGAAAGAAGGGTATTTTTTCACAAGTCATCTTCCTCCTCTCGATCGGACCTCCACTGATCAACCAAGTCAGCCTATTGGGCCTTAATTGCTCGTACCACACATGGGCGATGTATGAGTGCCATAGCTAAAAAGGGTAAACAAGGAACTCGTAAGACTGGGTAGTATGAAAGTTTCTTTTAAGATTTATTTTAACTCTTTATTTAAATTAAATTCCCAAAATTCCCAAGAAACACAAGAACACAAGTCATTATGATGCATGTACCTTTTCTAGGGTCCCTACCCAGCAATCAACATAGCCTTACTTAGTTGTTCGGTAGGCTCAGAGTCCTAGAATCAGATCATGGGAGCCCCTAAAATCTCATGTCCTGACCAGTCTTCCCTGTCCTATTTCACACACCAAGATTTCCTAATATCATTTCCCTACCATCCCATGTAATCATCACTATGCCTAACTCTGAACTCTATCCAATCTCTCAACCATCACCTTTGATATCATTCTGTCAAGACCTGCCTTCTTCAAGATGAGGGAAGGGGCAAAAAAGTGTCATGCCCTTCCTTCTTCAAGATGAAGGAGAGATAATGACCCATGAGCCCCACCTTCAATAGGCCCGGGAGTGGCGACTAGAACCAAGGGTATAGAATCTCATAGAAAATGGAAGGAATTTCCCTTTTTAATGAAAACAGGATCGGAAGATAAGAGAGTAAAAATCCCAAAAAAACCAAAAATTTATATAAAGGAAACCAAAATACAACCCATGCATGATTTAAATGTAAACTGCGACAAAATTACAACCAAAGCACCAAAGAAAGTACCAAAATAAAGGGACTAAGTAGTAGCATAACAACTATCCCGATGCCCGAGCTAGTAAAGACCAGCACAGTCCTCAAGGTCCTCCTGGAAACTTGAAAAGAGTTTTACAAATGTATAGTGAGTATACAAGTATACCCAGTAGGAAAACTAAAGCCACCCATTCACAAGTGGGGGAAACATACTAATTCCCCTGTGAGAGAACAATAGAACCTCAAAGCACCTACGAAGGAGTACTGAACAGCCCAGCATCACCAAGGCACACTCACCAAATAATGAAAGTCAAGTAAAGTAGTAGTATAAGCACATCGATATTTGGGTACCCCACACCACTTTCCCACTGGTTAACTGCTCATTTCTAATAGATAATGTCTTGATGTTACCACTCTTCCAAAATGTAGTCTCACTACTACAACCCATCCGCACTCACCTGGGCCTCAAAACACACAAAAATCCTGCATGTAGACACCTGGGCCACAACCACACCACACATCCTGCCCACAGACACCTGGGCCACAACAACAACCCCTCTCGCTCAAAGATACCTAGGCCTCATCCTGAAGACATTTGGGAAAATAATCTTGGACAGCAAACACCTAGGCCCCTAATCCACAACAAAACTTTCCTTAAGGATCTTGAATTATGGTAAACCTCAAGCCATTACATCATGACCAGATACACTTGAGTGGTAATAACCAGAATAGGGCGTGAGGATTAAATTCAGTAACCAGCCATCCATCCTCTCATCGGGATGTTGGGAAAGACACCCTCCCCCATGAAATGGGGGTGTTATGAATGTAGTGATCAACATGGGTGGGGTGCATATTAAAAATCACAAGAAACTACAAGTTTATACATATATGTAAACAAACACTCATCTCAAACCTATGGGTTTCCAAACAAGAAACCAGTCCACACAAACCACCTTTATTGCTACCCCTACATGCATGTATCTGTAGGACCCCGGGACACCCTGAGAGGGGAGGGGTAAATCAGGGTGACAACTTTTTCTTTTAAAAACAAGGATCTTTTTCCCACATTGGTAGGAAATAGTTAAACATGTATGATGGATATGATCAACAATGAAAAATTCACACACAAAGAGATGACACAACAATTTTTACTTGGTTCACCGCTAAGGGATACGTCCAAGGATCATACACCGACAAGTTGTCGGTCGTACCAAATTCCACTAAACTTCACTAGATGTGGATTATAAAGGTCCAGGCATAGTCACTATGTCCCAGGCTCACTGCCTTTACAAAAGTTCAGGGATAGCTCGCTACATCCCTCAGGTCACTCCCGTTGACACACCCTGGCTCACTACCTTTGGTGAAGTCCCACTCAGTTTATAGACGTGAAGGTATCTTCAACAGATAGACATGAAGTTCTTTGTCTCCTTTTCAGTACGAGACATTTCTTTCATCAGGGTTCAGAGTTGATGCTCTTTTCAGTTCAATCCTTCTTCTTTAGTGCAATGACTGAATGCACTAGATCCTCTTGTCTTTGTTTCCCTGAATCACAACCACTTATGTGATTGCTCAATAAATGAAGCTCAGCTTACTTGGAATTTTCAGAATCAGTTCTCCATGTATGCATGAGATCATTCATGTATCATTTAGATTTACTCTTTAATCTCACTTTGCACCGAAGGTATCGGGAAACCTTTCGAGTTTGTACAGCTCCAAAAAGGCCGGTGTGCTTCAACTACACCAGGCACGCTTCTCCAAGCCCAGCGCGCAAGTTTCAAGATGGCGCGCAAGTCCAAACTGGCGCGCAAGTTCACCTCAACCACTTACGTGACACTCACTTCTTCAACTCCAAACTTGTGTGACTCAACTCCTTTCTTGCCCAAACAACCTTGGATGCGCAACTAAAAATTGTCGCGCAACTTCAACTTGCGCGACCCAAAAACACTTGCGCGACCACCACACCTGCGCGACGGGAGCTCTGATTTTCTCTAAGTGCTGAGCTCGTGCAGAATGAGGAGGGTTCAATCTATATTTATAGGCATTTGGACACCCTACGCGACAGCGTGCAAGTCTCCCCTCGGCGCGCATGTTACGGCGCACAACTCCAACCGCCCTAGCCTCTGTCGCGCTACTCACTAGCACGACCAAACCAATACTTGCACGAACCTCTTTACTTTGCCATATTTTCATGTTCTGATCTTGAAAAACAATAGGTGCTCAAGTTCCCAAGCCTCCAAGTAATCGGCGTGCAAGTCCCTTTTGTCGTGCTAGTCACTTGCACGACCAAACACAAAACTTGTGCGGCCCTTATCCCTTTGCCATATTTTGATGTTCTGATCTTGAAAAACATATGGCGCACAAGTTTCCTCTCCTTCAGGTCAACAACGCGCAAGTCCCTTTTCCAAAAATCACTTTTCTTCATTTGTCAATTTTCAAGGCCAAAAATTTTTCAAACACTGGAAAACGGCGCCACCTTGTATCTTCTCTTTTTGTACCACCTCCAGATCATCCATTCCTTTGTTGAAGTTCTTGAATAAAACATGGATTGTTAACCACAGCCCTTAAACTCGACATGCCACCATGAAATCCCATTTTTCAACAAATTTGTGTGTCATTGTTTGCTTTGTCAATAAGCACAATCACCTCAAAAAAACTTCTTTTCTGTGATTTTCCTTCTTCAGCAACTCTTCTTCTTTCATCACAAACTCCAATATCGTGATATATATCCTTTGATATATTATCTTTAGCATCATCATATTTTGATACAATGTGAAGTGCATGGCCATCTCAGAATTTCAATTCCTTTCACTTTGTTTTCTTCTTCAACCGTCATTCTCTACTTCATGCAAATCATATGATTCTACTCTTCAAGAAGTCTCTTGCATGGTTCTCATGCAATCATGAATAATTTCATGGTCTTCATCAACCTTCATGTCTTCTTCTTTAATTATCCTAAGATGGATTATACCTCACCATTCTTCACTGTTGTAAACAATGTGTCACCTTTGACACGTGTTCTTTGAACTTATGATCAGTACAACAATCATCTAAATTTCCATTCCTCCATTTCATTGGAGTAATTATTGATCTTCTTCATTTTGATATTCATTGACAACTATTGACAACAAATAAAACCTTATACGCAAAGTGGTCCCAACAATCTCCCCCTTTGTATTTTTTTTTCAATACCTTACATATCTTCTGAAATGAATTCGTCAATGTCAAAATGAGAATCTTATCTTCAATCAACTTTTCTTTTAAAACTTTAATTTCACTTTCTCTCCCCCTTATTGACAAGAAATACAAATTTCATGGTAGAGAAGGTATAAATCTATACTTAAGCAATGTATCATCAATCATTTCACTCTAAGTCTACTTAAGCAATGTTTAGTGTAGAAAACAAGAGGATTTGATTTAGACAACAAGGTTGTCCATTATTCACTGGTCATGATACCACATGATATGAGAACTCATGTACTTTGTCTTCAAGGGCTTTCCACTTTCATTTCAGGCTAAAGAAATCAAATGTGATATGGAATAATCGACCTGAAACTCCTACACTCACATCAGCAAACAGATCAAAAACATTCAAGTGCAATTGGCAGGATAAGTGGCCTTGGGGCACTTTCATTATTCTTATGTCCCTGATCAATTCAGTTACTCCCCCTTTGTAGAATGATCTTTGTTCTGAGTAACCAAGGTTGAGAGATTGAGAGATGACATACCTTCTCCAATGACATGTTCTTCAAGAAATTAACAGATTAATTGCATTTAATACCAGTCGGAGTTGATACTGATTGAAACAATGATTTTGGAAGCTTTTTCATTTTTTTCTCCCCCTCAAGGAAAACACTCCTAATAATCTTCATCAAGAGTGATCCTTCATCATATTAATATTTCAATATCAATTGAATAATCTTCCAAGGATGGAAAATTCTTCATCTTAGCTATCAAGAGTTGACAGCATTCACTACTTCTCAGGTTATCCCCTTGAGAGCATGCTTCGCCTTCAATTACCTACATTATTAGCACAAATACAATACACAAATGATTAAGGGAATAAGTTGGTTCCTCCTTGCTTCATCAACATGAGTTGCATGGTTGAGGTTCTTTTCTCAACCAAGTTCCTCTGTTCACTCCAGTCTTCATGCCTACACATTTGAACATATGTTCTTATATGTGTTGATGTTGCATGGTTCTATTCACATTTTCTTCTGCGTGGTATAGAGAATTATTATGTTTAATAACCATTTTGAATGATGCATTCTTACTCCTTTTGAGGACTGCTTCTTGCTCTAGTATTAAGGTTAGACAACCATTTGCTATGTGACCAGATTTATTGCATCTCTCACACAGAACTTCTTTGACATGTGTGTTTCTCTTGGTTTGCAATCTCTAATGCTTTTTGTCTTCATCACGTGAAATTTTTCCTTTTCCTTTGTCACTAGCCTTGGCCTTTTCATCTTCAAGTTTCCTCGTTCTTTCCAAATCTTCTGGTCAGATGACCAACAAGTCATTTGGAACTATTGCAGCTGGGTTGGATCTTCCACATGGGTTCATCTGAGTTTCATCCTACTTAGTTTTTCTTTTGGATGAATGACCCTTCAATTTCATGGGTCTAAAATCATGGGTTTTCTCATCTTCCCTACTTGAGATCTTCTTGGGGAAATGTGTGTTCACACTATTCTTCTTATTTCTTCCCAAGGTAATTGCTTCATACCTAGTCGGAATCAGAGGTCTTCTTTTCTTATCAATAGTGAAATCATGTTGAGATAGACATTTTCCTACCTTGTGACCACTGTCGTTGCATACATCACAGATGTTATCAAGAATTCCAAATCTGTTTGCTGTAAATAGATGCTTTTGGACCTGCAGATGTTGCTTCTTCTTCTCTGGATTTATTCCCTTTGATATAGGCTTTCTTTTTTCTTTTTCATTAAAGGGATTGTACCAAAAATCCAGTGCACAATGCCCAAATCTGTTGCAGCACCAACATCAACCCACAAATCTTTTCTTCTTTGTATCTTCTGTATGAGGTTGTTGGGCCTTCTTCTTAATTTTTTGTGCTCTATTTGAGGATCCAACTTCCTCATTTTTCTTCCCATCCAACCTAGCCTTAGTGGTAGGTTTTCTATCCTTCTCTTTCCACACCCATACTTGTTTATAATTTTTCTTCCAACCTGAAATTTTTGAAGAAACATATTTAGAAACAATAGTACAGGTTTGTATGGATGGTACCTTCACTTTGATAGCTACTTGTGATAGATCAATGAGTGAATTCATGATCTTATTATCACATGTCGGAGGTCTTTTGACAGTAGAATCCTCCAGTGAGAATTGAGTACCAGCAGCAACTGATTCTTGAGATGGATAATCAATAGTTTTCATAATCTTCTTGTCACATATTGGAGGTATTTCAGATTTAGAATCCTCCAATGAACATTGAGTACAATCATCGCCTATTTCATTCTTTTGTGAAGTCTCAATATGTGTCGTCTCAAGATTTTTCAACTGGGATTCCAATTTTTGACTTTCAATACTGAGGATGATCTGCTGATCTTCAATCATGATCATCTTCTCTTCAAAAGTCTTCTTAAATATTTCAACCTTATCTTCATGCATCTTAACATTGTTTTTTAACAAAGAGTCAAGTTCTCTAAATCTCTTGGGAGTTTCTTCCAAACAAAAACTCTTGAATTTAGTGCTCTTCTCCATCTCAGCTTCAAGCGCATGAATCTTTTCTTTAAGAGTCTTATTGACTCCACCTTTTTCTTCAAATACTTTAATCTATTTAGTGATCTTTAAGCAATCAAGAATTTTTCCTTCCAAGACCTTTTCCAAATTATCATCTTCTCTTTCCAATCGGTTGATCTCAACCTGCATGCATTGAAATATTCTAAAAATAGAAGCAACTCTTTCTTCAAGAATATCATGCAGATAACTTATTAATTTCTCCTGATTACTTGAGATAGAAGTGTCTTCCTTTCCTGTGGTAGGAACCTAAGCCACCTGCTTGATACTTTCCAAGCCTGATATTTCTTCATTATTGGAAGGGCATGGAGAACAAGACATTGTATCTTCTATGGACATGAGGAACTTCTTTAACTGCTTCTTCTCTTTATTTTTCCTGTTTGTCATGGTCTTGCTGGATGTAGGATTCTGCTCAGAAATGACTGAATCTTCATCAAGACTGCACTTCATTGTTGACTTTAGGAAAGAAACTCAAATCCTATTCTGAATAGAATTACTGTAGAGTATCCAACATACGTGAACCTTTCCCTAAGATACCACTTGTAGGACCCCGGTACACCCTGAGAGGGGAGGGGTGAATCAGGGTGACAACTTTTTCTTTTAAAAGCAAGGATCTTGTTCCCACGTTGGTAGGAACTAGTTAAACCTGTATGATGGATATGATCAGAAATGAAACATTCACACGCAAAGAGATGACACAACAATTTTTACTTGGTTCGCCGCTAAGGGATATGTCCAAGGAGCATACGCTGACAAGTTTCCGGTCATACCAAATTCCACTAAACTTTACTAGATGTGGATTACAAAGGTTTGGGCAGAGTCACTCTGTCCCAGGCTCACTGCCTTTACAAAAGTTCAGGGATGTCTCACTGTGTCCCTCATGTCACTCCCGTTGACTCCCCCTGGCTCACTGTCTTTGGTGAAGTCCCACTCAGTTTATAGATGTGAAGGTCTCTTCAATAGATAGACATGAAGTTCTTTGTCTCCTATTCAGCACGAGACTTTTCTTGCATCAGGGTTCAGAGTTGATGCTCTTTTCAGTTCAATCCTTCTTCTTTAGTGAAATGACTGAATTCACTAGATACTCTTGTCTTTGTTTCCCTGAATCACAACCACTTATGTGATTGCTCAATAAATGAAGCTCAGCTTACTTGGAATTGTCAGAATCAGTTCTCCATGTATGCATGAGATCATTCATGTATCATTTAGATTTCCTCTTTAATCTCACTTTGCACCGAAGGTATCGGGCAATCTTCCTGGTTTGTGCAGCTCCAAAAAGGACGGCGTGCTTCAACTACACCAGGTGCGCTTCTCCAAGCCCAGTGCGCAAGTTTCAAGATGGCGCGCAAGTATCGGCGCGCAAGTCCAAACCGTCGCACAAGTTCACCTCAACCACTTGCGCGACACTCACTTCTTCAACTCCAAACTTGCGCGACCCAACTCCTTTCTCGCCCAAACCACCTTGGACGTGCAACTAACAACTGTCGCGCAACTTCAACTTGAGCGACCCAACACCACTTGCGCGACCACCACACCTGCGCGACGGGAGCTCTGATTTTATCAAAGTGTTGAGTTCGTGTAGAATGAGGAGGGGTTGACCTGTATTTATAGGCATTTGGACACCCTGCACGACGGCGCCCAAGTCTCCCCTCGGCCCGCAAGTTCCGGCGTGCAACTCCAACCGCCCTAGCCTCTGTCGCGCTACTCACTTGTGTGACCAAACCAATACTTGCGCGACCCTCTTTCCTTTTCCATATTTTCATGTTTTGATCTTGAAAAACAACAGGCGCGCAAGTTCCCAAGCCTCCAAGTAATCGGCGCGCAAGTCCCTTTTGTCGTGCTAGTCACTTGCGCGACCAAACCCAAAACTTGCGCAACCCTTATCCCTTTTTCATATTTTGATGTTCTGATCTTGAAAAACATATGGAACAAAAGTTTCCTCTTCTTAAGGTCAATGGAGCGCAAGTCCCTTTTCCAAAAACCACTTTTCTTCATTTGTCAATTTTTAGGCCCAAAAATTTGGCAAACACTGGAAAACGGCGCTACCTTGTATCTGCTCTTTTTGTACCGCCTCCAGATCATCCATTCCTTTGTTGACGTTCTTGAATCAAACACGAATCGTTAAACATGGCCCTTGAACTCGACATGCCACCATGAAATCCCCTTTGTCAACAAATTTGTGTGTCATTGTTTTCTTTGTCAACAAGCACAATCGCCTCAAAAAAACTTCTTTTCTGTGATTTTCCTTCTTCAACAACTCTTCTTCTTTCATCACAAACTCCACTATTGTGATATATATCCTTTGATAGATCAACTTTAGCATCATCATATTTTGATACAATGTGACGTGCATGGCCATCTCATAATTCAAATTCTTTGCACTTTGTCTTCTTCTTCAACTGTCATTCTCTACTTCATGTAAATCATATGATTCTATTCTTCAATAAGTCTCTTACATGGTTCTCATGCAATCATGAAGAATTGAATGGTCTTCATCAACTGTCATGTATTCTTCTTTAATTATCCTCAGATGGATTATACCTCACCATTCTTCAATGTTGTAAACAATGTGTCACCTTTGACAAATGTTCTTTGAACTTATGATCGGTACAACAATCATCTGAATTTCCATTCCTCCATTTCATTGGAGTACTTCTTGATCTCCTTCATTTTGATCTTCATTGACAACTATTGACAACAAATACAACCTTATACACAAAGTGGTCCCAACAGTATTACCACGAATAACGGTCACTTCCTTAAGTGGGAGTATACCCCTTGCCAATCCATTTAACCAATTTTCATCCTGCATTTATCAATTATTCATTTTTTCATTTCATCCCTACCCGGGAAACTAACAAGTACAACATCTGCAACCATTTTCAGAAGGCTAAAGGCCACTAAACACTACCAAGGAAAACAAGGAAGTATGGACCAAGGTAAGGAAATCCATTTTAACACCCATTAATACAAACAACAGAGAACAACCAACCTGTAGCCCCAATGCACATCCCTTTTTTTCTAGACACTCGTTCAACCACTTCCAACTGTCATTCTTAAAATTTATCCCACTCAATCATCCTCTCATAACTAGAACCGACAGCCCTATTGCACAACAACACCACACCCAACACACCCATAAACATGAAGTCATGACACAGCCCAGTCCTACAGCCCCACTGCCCAACCACTACCCAAAAGCAGTCCTACTGCACAACAAGTCCATCCATTCCAAAAATCAATCAATCTCTCAACATGAGATTCTGTCATGCCTCTTGTACCACCCCATACACAAATCCCACAGCAAAACACCACCAAACAGCTACCCCGCTACACAAACATACTCTTCCCCATTCACAGGAACAACCCCTCTGTCCACCCCTAGTACCCACAATCGTTCCTCCCACAATAGAACCACACAACCCACACAAAGCCTGAACCCAATAAAACACAGCACACAACCACACCATCAAGCCGAGCATATTCAGATTTAGCCAATAGGGGTTCTTTAATTTTACTTTAAATAACGGGGGTGATTGTGGAATAGGTTTGATCCTGGGGCATCCATTTGTTTAACCAAGTATACGTTATTAATCAAATTTCATATTATAGCCATTTATCAAAGCATCTCCACAAAAATAGTACACCACCAGTGCGCAAGCAAAGACCACCAACGACCATGATTTTCAGAATCCATGCGGCCACAATAGATCACATCCTCAATAAAGATAACGATTAAAACAAACAACACAACATCAACATCACCCTCGTCCCCAACTTATTACTTCTCGTTATCTTTATTAAATTTGGATTCATCCATTCTCACAAGGAAACATTACTACACTCACCCCACATAATACACAAATAAAGAAAGGTAGAAGAATCCCAACTTGAAACAACAGGCAACCAAAACTCCTCTTTTCCCCAAAGATCACGCAGTTTGAATATCTCAAAGTCCTCGGAGCGTTAGGATATTAAAGATATACTTAATATCCTTTGAAATGCCCTTAAAAACGCCCAAACAAGGATTTAAACTCGGTGTACGTCAAATAAAACGTAAGAGGGACAAAACTGGAAAAACTAAGAGAAACTGGGAATTTGGAAAAGGGTGAGACACCGTTTGGTGTGCCACTATCACGGTGCCACCGTTTCAGTGTTCCATTGTCACGGTGCCACCGTCTCGGTGTGCCACCATCACAGTACCACTGTTTGGTAAAACTGGATTTTTTTGGCAAACTCCTGAAACAAACCACTACGACCCCTAAGAACCCCACAAGTATTGGATTTTTTACAAAGGAATGGCCTGGGGAAATCCGGGTCGTTACATGTGTAGCACAAGATATCAAAAAAAATAAGTTTATTAAGAGAAAAAAATATTTCATAAAAACTCGGGGTGTTACAATCATCATAAGGGGCAACCCGCACATCGATAATGATGTTATCCCGAGGGAGTGCCCAACCCTATGTCAATACTACTCGTGCCTCGTAGTCACTAGGGTTGAAGTTCCAATGAAAAGGCCACTAGAAAGGCTTCTTAATTGACTCACTCTACCTCCCGCGGTAACTCATGGGGTGCTACATGGGAGAGGGGGTATCTGCCATCCTCGATAGTAATATAGCCATGAAGACCCAAGAACAATGGGAGTAAACGACTAACTCTCAAAGATATCGAGATTTGAATACGAGTGAGGGTCCCATGCCCCAAAATCTGAAAACTGCCGAGGTGTTTACCATCCTCACACCATCTCTAGATCAGCACCCAGATCATGTTATCATTAGCTCGGGGCTGAGATCCACAACAACCCTGAATCATCTTGCCAATAGCCTTTGACAGTGAAGAGGACCCTGTCATCGCGTTCTAAATGAAAAGATACCCAGAATAGACTATCCACTTGTCCAAATTTGGCTCTAGGGTGAGAAAAATACGCAAAACTCTACTGAGGGGGATGTACACTATGTGTATCATGGTGTACATGGCGTGTAAACCCAAAGCCTCCATCTGGGTGTGTACCACTGTCTGTCTCATCATGTATTTTCAAAATACACTACATGCCTCAAAGGAATACACGACGTGTAAGCCACACAAGATCTTGAGTCATGTACTTTGGATCAAGTTGTGTCTTGATGCTTGACATGGTGTGTACTTCTACGCACTCTGTGCTTCACACGAGGTGTTTGTCCGTGTACTTGGCCACACCCCGAGTCATGTATCGGACGATCCTACATGGCACATCCATATGGCCAACACAATGTGTAGAAACCATCTTCAACCTTCATCACATTGACAGATTACACAATGTGTGTTTTTGAACTACACGTCATGTGATCAAGATTTCCATACACATAAAATTTATGAACCGCCTGAATTTGCCCGTTTTATCGAAAACCTATCCTCTGTCAGTCGTTTATCATCCGGAAAATAATAATTTCCCCAAAATGAAAACCAAAAATGAAAAAAAATGAGGAAAAAACAAATTGAAATAACAAAGTCCTACCTCGTGGTGAATCGTTGAAGCTTTGAAGTTTGCACCCCAACGATCCACACTCCTTCGTCGTTGCGTCCTGATCTAACTTTGATCAGTCTCCACGGAGAGGATCGTCTCACCTCCTCCCCTCCTCCCTTCGGCTCACACGATGTCAACAAGGGGAGGTCTCCTCCCTAACATGCACATATTGGGAATCCCATGGGGGAGTAAAAATAAAATCCAAAAATAAAAGCCCAAAAAAGGACTCGACCAGGAACCCGAAATCCAGTTG
Organism: Viscum album; assembly: GCA_963277665.1. Taxonomy (NCBI): domain Eukaryota; kingdom Viridiplantae; phylum Streptophyta; class Magnoliopsida; order Santalales; family Viscaceae; genus Viscum; species Viscum album. The sequence goes on along the minus strand of OY728134.1, from coordinate 592,371,577 downwards.
GAGTTTACACCCCGCCTATGTAAAACCGTCCATTCCGAACTGAATCGTGAAGTTAGAATCTTCAGTGGAGGATCCATTTAAGATACGTCGATGTTCGCACACATGGGAATCAATAATATCTATTTAATAAATATTAAACGTCCTGAAAATGCGTCATGCTAGGAATCTCGTCAAATTCTAGCCCAAGGGTAAACACCACATCTCGGGAAGAACTAAACACTCAAAAAATATTTCTAAGGTTGTTTGTTAGAGGAGTTTACCACTTTACCTTTCTTAAGGCTCAAGGCTTCGAAACTCGTAAACAAGTTAAGTCCTTCACATGGGGAAAACTCAAATCGTTACAATTGACTTGGAATGAGTTGATTTCTTTCATTGTGCTTGGGTGAGGTGTCTTAACCACGGTGGACAAAGATGAGTTTGGTGTCTCATGCATCATGTTGTATCATGATAGGGACTTAATGTTATGTGTTTGAATGTGGTTGGTTATCAATGTGTTCTTGGTATAAATGAATTTGGAACTTTGTAAAATAAATAGTTTTTTCTTATTGTCGGATTTTTGACAAAGGCTCTGATCGTGGATAGTGAACAGTATAGTGGGGTTTTGTGTGTTTTGATCATTGATATTGAATCGTATTAATTAATATCAGGATTATATAAAATAGGATGAACATCAATCTGATTTAAAAGTCACCAAAGTATTGTTTAGTTATAACTAAACAATTTGTTTAGTGGTGATTTAATCTGTTCGATGTTAATGATCCACTTTACTGGATTAGTGTGTTTTAAATTGTGCAGACTTGTAAGTTTACTTGAGATTTAGTAAAGGAATTATGTGGTTTTAAAGTTGTTCAGTGGACTCTTTTAAAAAAAAAGTATCCTAATATATATATATATGATGGTGGGTTCCGCATCACACAGAGTTAATGCCGGGCATCGATTCAGTGGAGCATGGTCCACGCCTGCCACCTACTCCCAACCACATCATATTCTAAATCGATTATATTTTAAATTTATATTCAGTCTTCTATGAAATTATTGTCGTAATTAAATTTATTTAACCATTCAATATTCTGTCCGATTTGATCTTATTTAATTTAAATCAAAACCTTATATCTTATATGGTCAAGATAAATTTTAAAACTTTAATGGTTGATTTATTGTCGTCATTCTGATCAAAATTGTTAGAATTTTATTATCAGTTGATACATTTTTATTAAAGAATATATATATATATAATTTTCACAATTTTATGATAAATACAAAGACAAAAATGAGTGTGTGTAATTATAAAAAATGCATGGAAAGAGTTAATAGATCACATATATTTCACAACGCTTTCTTTGAAATCATTAATAAAAAAAATGTTATTTTAAATATTGTATTCTTTACGGTTGTTTTAAAATAATAAGTTATTCCAAACATCGATTTCTAATAATTTTTTTTAATAATTTTTTTTTTAGTTTGTTTTGTTTGATTTTTTATTTTATATATATATATAACAGTTTTTTAAGTATAAATTAAATGTCGCTATATTTTATATTAATCAGTTAAATTGTTTCGAAAATATGATTTAAAATTTATCTAAAATCTTAATTTAATAAATGAATTGACTTAAAATATTTTCAAATTTTTTAATACAGGACTCTCGTCGATTACGGCAGTTCATTGCTTTTAAAGCGTGATAATGTTTATTTATTATGGATGGAAATCTTTGATTTGATAAATTTTGAGTGCAATTATTAATATAATTAAATTAAAATAATTAAAACAATTTTATTGTTTAAGATTAGAATAATTTATTAATGAAATTAACGATAATTATCAAAATAATAATTACATTGTTTATAAAAATAAATTATCTTAAAAATAATTATATTATTGTAAATACTAACATGTAATAATTATTATTGTAATCATTAATAAAGATTTGTTATTGTAGAACATTTAAAAACAATTATTTAATCGAAATATCGTATTTTCATATATCAATGATGTAAATTATTACCATGACAACGCATCTTGAGTTGGTTGGTTTGGGATGTCTATCTCGGTTTGACTCTTAGTGAAATTTGCTGCGAAAGCCTTGATAGATATCCACTTGTATATATATATATATATATATATATATATATATATATATATATATATATATATATATATAAAGTGTATATTTAATTACATGCATATTATTATGCATGCATTAAATACATGCGATAATAGAATATATATATATTTATTTCTCCCAAATTATTTTTATTATCAGTTGCAATCTGCTATGAACTGATTAAATGACTTGAATATTTATTGAATGGAATTCAATGAATTAATGTCAATAGTAATAAATGTATATGGATACAAGAATATGGTTGATGTGTTTCATTATCATAGATGACTATATAAAGGGATGTGATCCCTCCTATTAAGTCCATCCAATTGTGACCAAGCCTCTCTTTTCTCTCTTTGTTCCATATTGTTATTCATCGTCTCAGATCAAGGTGGTAGCACCCCTTTAGCATTTGAGTATTCTTGTAATACGATCACAAATCCATTAGTCGGTGTACCTCATCGGAGACAGATTGTTTTTGTTCATTGCTTCGTGATCTCCATCAACCATTCTCCTTCGCTAAGGAAGATGAAGATAATTGTTGTCTGCATTTTCCAGCTAATTTGTTTTACAGATTTATTTACGTGTTGATTCTTAAAGATAGATCTGCTTGTGTTTGGGTTATCTTCCGCTGCACATGATCATACGATGATCATACCAAACTCATCAATGATATCGGGGGTAGACTTCTTTAATGAATCAACACGTTTAATAATTTTTGAAAAATATGTATTAACTGTAAAATGAGATTTTTTGAGTCTGGAAATAACTTTGAAAAAGTTCATATTTTACTCTTGTTTATGAAAATAAATTATGTATTTATTTTAATCAAGAGAATTCAATTTTAAATTGAATTACATTATTTATAAATTGTTTATAAATAATGGAAAACAATATTTTAAAAAAATTATAAGTGTTATAAATTAATTAACTATAAAATTTATATGGTTGATTGATAAATATTTATTATTTAAAAATACCTTATGAAAAATTAAATGACATGCATATAAATAAATGGTTTATTTATAAATTATGAAGGACAATTTAGAAAGAGTTTATAAATTCCAACACATACGATTTTTAGATTATATAAAAATGCTTATATAATAGACATTGAATTATAAAATGTTTATAATTCATGAAATATCATATAAATGTCATTTAATGTAAAATATGATGTTCATATTTAAATGAATATAAAATGTTTATATTCTTGTTAATTTATAAAATGTTTATAATTAACATTAAGTCATGAATAGTTCATAAATGTTTCATGTTTTGGAAAATAAATAATTTGTTTATATATTTGTTAAATTTCCTTTATAATCATGTTTAGTTCATAATTAATTAATTTGAAACTGTTCAAAAGGTATTTTCCTAATTGATATGATCAAGGTTTGAATAATAATTAAGTATATAATATTTAGATTTTTTAAAAAGGTCTACATAATAGAAATTGAATTGTAAATACTTTATAATTCATATAATATCCTATATTTAAAAATAAAATGTCATATTATGATAAATATGAAAGAGTTCATATTGGAAAGAATATAAAGAGTTTATATTCAGAATTATGAAATGTCTATAATGAAATGGCACAACGATGTTGATCAAGATCTAGATCTAAATCCCTAAATACAAAATTAAGATCAAAAGCACCAAGATATTTCAAATCTAGATCTAGATCCACAATCCTAGATCTAGATCTCAACCCATAGGTTTAGATCCATGGAAACAGTGGAGATCTCCCATGAAAGGATCAAGGAAGGATAGAGGAAAGAATAGAAGAAGCAATGAGATGAAATCCACTTATCGGGAAGAGAGAGGATCTTCAATACGGTCTTTAGATCTCAAAGAACGGTGTTCAAATCACCTTGGAATCCCTCCAGAAGGCTCTTAAATCACCTAAAATTCATCAAGCCCAAGCCTAGGTCGAAATAGAGGGGTTTTGGGGGTTCCAGTGATTTAAAAACTAATTTTCAGATAATTAAAACCCGCGCGCACGATTTCCTGGGTAGGGGTGCACATTTAGGGTAAACCATATGCCAACCATGCAGACCTCTCTATCCAGGTTCACATGGTTACTTCAAAAGAGACAGACGATTTATTAAACCGTTCTCTAACTGTGCGGGCCCTCCTTGCCTAGGGTCGCATGGTTACTTGGGTTTAGGCGCACGGTTTGTCAAATCATGCACAAATCATGCACAACCCTCTTTCCATTAATTTTTCTTAAAACTTCACTCAAACGCACCTCAAACCACAACTCCAAAGAAAAGGTACTTACAAACCTCAAAAGTACTTGCAAAAAGTATCCGAGATGACTCTAGGAAAGGCTGAGATCTTACAATCTCCCCACCTTATAACAGCTCGTCCTCGAGCTGCACTCCCGAACTTCACTAATATTCCGAGCCAAAAATATTGGGCCATTGAGTTCTCATGTCTGCTTCCCATTCTCAAGTTTCCTCTTGAATAGTTCCATGTCGCCATAACACATGAACTATCAGCACGATCTTTCCCCGGAACACTTTCTCACTGTGATCCAACACAAGTATTAGATACTTCTCAAAGGAAGCATCTATCTCGAGGTGGAAGGGCCAATCGGTACGCCAGCGGCCCGATTCTCTCCACTACCTCAAACGATCCTACAAACCTGGGTGCCAACTTGCCCTACCTCTGTATCCTGTGGTGACCCAACTTAGGCGACACCCGAAGGAAAACACAATCTCCCTATGAAACTCTAGGGGCCATCTCTGTATATTAGCATATGAATTCTGCCTACTTTGAGCTGCAACCATACGTTTTTGAATCAACCGCACTAGCTCCGACGTCTCCTGCATGAGACTCAGTACCAACAGCTCTGACTCACCCGCCTCTATCTAGCATAGTGGTGATTTACAATTTCTACCATAAAGTATCTCATATGGTGCCATCTGTATAGTTTCCTGATAACTGTTGTAATAGGAAAACTCCACTAAATCCAAGTGATTCTCCCCAAAACCACCAAAGTCAAGTATACATGCCCACAACATATCCTCTAACACTTGTATGGTACACTCTGACTTCCCATCTTTCTATGGGTGGAAATACATACTTAACAAAACCTCTATGCCAAGCACCTTCTGCATTCCCTTCCAGAAGTGTAAAGTAAAGCGCAAATTGCGATCTGAAACTATAGTCCGTGGAACCCCATGAAAACAAACTATCTCCTGAACATACATCTCTCCCAACTGTTCTATTGTAAAGGTTTCCCTTATAGGAAAGAAATGTGCTACCTTTTTCAGTTGATCCATAATGACCTAAATGACATCATTCTTCCTAATAATCCTTGGAAGACCCACCACTAAATCCATAGTCACGTCGTCCCACTTCCATTCTGGAATAGGAAACGACTGTAATAAGCCTCCTAGTCATTGATGCTCTGCTTTCACCTGCTGACAGGTGAAACACCTTGTTACGAACCTTGCTATCTCCTTTTTCATTCTTGGACACCAAAACTATCGTCACAGGTCACAGTACATTTTTTTCACCCCATGATGTACCGCCCACTTAGAGGCATGAAATTCTCGTATGAGTTCCTCTTGCATACTCGTAGGCACAACAACCCGATTCTTCACATAGATGACCTCATCCTCATCTATCATTCAGTCTGAAGGTGTCTCCCCACCTTCAAGGATTTTCCTTAAGGATAAACACTCTGGATCCTCATACTGCCTATTCCTGATCTGTCTCAAGAGTGTAAACTCTACTACTACTGAAAATATAGTCATCTTCTCCTGATTCTATTGAACCACCACATGCATTTCAACCAGCAAAGTCATTATCTTCCACTCTTCACTTGACTCATGTACCAACTGAGTCTGAGTTTTCTTACTCTAGGCATCAGCCACACTATTCTCCTTTTTGGGTGTACATGCCAGTTCAAAATCAAAGGACTGCATATACTCTACCCATATTCGTTGCCGAATATTTAAGTCGCACTATGAAAAGATATACTTCAAGATTTTTTGATCCATAAAAACTGTAAAATTTCCACCCAAAAGATTGTGTCTCCAAAACTTAAGAGCATAAACCACTCCTGTCGAATCAAGGTCATGTGTGGGGTAATTTCATTCATGTTGACTCAACTATCGAGAGCCGTAAACAACATCTCGATCCCCTTGCATCAACACAACTCTGAGCATGATCCTAGAAGTGTCACAATACACCATGTACTCCTCACCTGTCTCAGGTAAGATCAAAATTGGCACCGATGTCAAGCACTTCTTCAAATCCTGGAAAGCATTATGGCATGCTTCTGTCCACTCAAACTTTATCCCTTTATTTGTCAAACCCAAAAGTAGTGATTCAAATCGGGAAAAGTCCTAAATGAACCTCCTGTAATATCCAGATAATCCCAAAAAGCTTCAAATATTAAAAACATTCTTGGATTTCTCCCAAGAAACCGCTGCCTAAACTTTCTCTGGGTCCACTACCACACCTTCTTTCGAGATGATGTGCCCTGAAAAGTGTACCCTGTCAATCCAAAACTGACACTTAGATAACTTGGCATATAACCAGTGCTCTCTCAGTGTACTTAGGAAGATGTCAAGATGTTGGGGATGATCGTAATGAGTCTCAGAGTACACCAAGATGTCGTCCACAAACACCACAATAAACTGATCCAGGTACGGATGAAATATCATGTTCATCAAGGCCATAAACACTGCTGGAGAATTTGTTAACCCAAATGACATTACAAAAAATTGATAAAGGCCATACCTACTTATGAAAGAAAATCTCAGTATATCATATGTCCCAACTCTCACCTGATGATACTTTGATCTCAAATCGATCTTTGATAACACACAAGATCTCTTCAGTTGGTCAAATATATCATCGATACACGGAAGAGGATATCAGTTCTTCATGGTCATTTTATTCAACTTCTAATAATCAAAACACAAGTGTAAACCCCCATCGGCCTTATTTTCAAACAAGATAGGCGATCCCCAAGGCGACGTACTTGGAAGGATAAACCTTTTATCCTAAAACTCCTCAAACTGTGACTTGAGCTCTTAAAGATCAGTCGACATAATTCTATAAGGTAGAATAGATACTAGCTCCACCCCGACATGATCTCAATAGTGAATTCCACATCTCTCTCAAGTGGAAATCCTGAGAAGTCTTCAGGAAAGACATCTTGGAACTGTTCCATAACTGGTGGAAGGATGTCTTTCCTACCACCCCCATCATCCAGCAAAAGACTAGAAACTTGGGCTGTGAGCTCCCACCGTTATTGAGTAATTGGCCCAACTTGACTTGCATAGATATCCCATTCTCCATGATGAACATACTGGTCACCCCTTAGGAGACACAAAGGTCACTCTCCTGAGCTAACAATCGATGTGGGATCGAAATGTGACTAACCAGTCTGTACCTATAATTAGGTTGAAGCCCGTTATATCAAGGACATAGATATCCCAAAGAAAACGATACTCTCCAGTATCTAGAGAACATCCCTTACATAAACAGATGTATCTAGTCTTGAACTCAACTACAGTTAATGTCTCTTGGACTCCCAACTTCCACTACTAATACTAGGTATCCTATAAGCACCAACCAATTAAAGAGATACATTAAATTAATTTATCCCTTTTTATCAGTTTCACTTTATGTTAATTATTTCATCAACCATTAGTTAACCATTAAAATTTTCCATATTACATTCCATTATCATCACAACAAAGTTCCATGCCCTCCAAGCACAACTAAACCGAGTCCACGACTTCTCAGAAACATAACCTCAGAATTGCATATGAGAAAGCTCCAATCCCATGGGATAACATCATTTATTTATTTATTTAACAACATTATCACTTTCCATATTTACAATTATTCTAAGAAAAAATTCTAAACTACCAAAAACAAGGGGATCAACATGGTGTGTAGGTGAACTACCCATCGAGTCTTTGCCACCTATAGTAGGAGCGCATGCCCATCCATCCTCTAGAAGCTAAACATGAAAAACACATGGCATACCCCATGCGTCTTCACCTATTTTGGAAGAAGGTTAAGCAAGACCTTCTACCTCAAGTAGTGGGGAAATTAAAGCAGATAAACAAACATCAGATTCAACAAAAACCACTTTCATATTAATGGGTAAGCCTAGCTTCAACCCGTTCCATCATCCCCAATGTCCTCCCTGACACCCTCATGTATAAACTGATGCATATTTCCACTCTATCCATAAAATTATGCCATAACCCCTAGACCTCCTTGCCCCCATATACCACAACAACCCTCTAGGCTCTGATATCCTAGGATCGCACCACAAAACAAGCAGTAGAAAACAAACATCATAGAAACTAGGATCTTGGCCCTAAACAAGACATTCAACCTTCACACACAACAAGCACTCATATCTCCATAGAATAAGGCCCTTGGCCTTTACAAGCAAGAGGGTAACTTAGAACCCTTCAAGGCATTATCTTTATCACACAACCAATTTTATTCCATATTGAATCAATCAATTCATTTAAATATGCATAACTACATCCATTTTATTATCATCAAATCACCACAACAACAACTAAATTCATTAACCATGACTCTTTATCTCTAGATAATTAATTTAAAATTAATCTCAGATTTACGTTCTTCACCAATTTCCATCAAGAACAACATGATAAAAAAATCAAGCATAGATATCACACTATCTAGTAAATCAAGAGGCAAACCATTTTCATGGTATAAAGCAACAACATATGGTTGATACCAATTTATTAATCCAGTTCAATATTTATTTTGTCAATTTCATTGTGATCTAGGGGATGAATCATGATGACTCTATAATTTCATGTAAATAAAATAGAAAAGACATGAATCCCCTACCTCAAAAGGTTTCCGAAGTTCTTTGCATGAGAACATACCAACACAACAGATCATGATTACCTCTCCCGCAATGACTACATCCACCCAAGGATGCCACAACACAACCGCATCAACCAAAACACAAGAAAGCTTCATTAGAAACATGGAGATCACATGCCATCACATGGAAAGGAGAAACAAGAGGAAATAGATTAAGGAAACCAAAATAATGGATGTAGAACATACCTTATATAGAAGATGGATGTACATTTTTTGGTTTCACCAAAATAGGGGGTGCACATACACTAGGAAAAGATTTAAGGGGAAACGATCCAAGGATGGAAGTTCTATTGGACGAATACTATGAAAGGAAGAACTCCAGGAATCCTATACCAAGGAAAAAAAGAAGGAAGAACAAGGTCAAAGGTATCTCAACCTTTTGAAAATCTAAATAGAGTAGCAGTTTAAGGTACAATTTAGATTTTCTATTAAAGTAAGATCTGGTCAAGACTATGTGGTTTGACTGGGTAAAGTCATCCCAAACCTCAGGAAAATTAAGATAGAAGTTATGGGATTTGAATCAACCTTAAATCCCTTAAAAAGTATTTGAATGTGTTTTACATCAAATAAAACGTCAAACGAGCGAAACTATAGGAAGTTAGAAACATTGTTCACATCTATCTCATCGATGAAACTGTTCACTTATGAATCACTGACAGATGACTCAAAAAATGATGAATCATTGATAGATGAATCACTAATATACAACTCATTGATAGATGACTCATTGATAGATGACTCGCTGGCAGATGACTCGTCGGCAGATGAATCGCTGACAGATGACTCGCTGACAGATGACTCCCCAATAAATGAATCACCGACAGATGACTCACTGATAAATAACTCACTGATAGATGACTCCCCAACATATGAATCACCAATAAATGACTCATCGACAGATGACTCACCAAAAGATGATTCACCGATGACACTGTTCACAGAACTGGAAACACTATTCACTGAACTGAAAACACTGTTCACAGAACTGGAAATTTTATAAAGTGTTGGGAATAAGTCACCTTCACCTACCATAACTCCTCAAACACCAGATTACAAAAAAGTAATGGACCGAAGAGGTCCGGTCCATTACATCATATACCTCTCAAAACATTCTTTTCCTCAAGAATCTAAAACCAACCCAAAGAGGAAACAGAAAAGGGGTCCGAACAACCACCCTTCAAGATACCTCTTAAGGATCTCGCCACCAAAGGAGATCAACCAACTCACTAGAGGAATAAGAATAAATCTACACAAAAACCATGAATAGCTCTAAAACACTCTCCCAGGGGAGATAACTCTCAAAAGAGATCAAGCCACAAGAAGCAATAAGAGAAAGACATCTCATAAATAGAAAAGGTCTACAACCAGAAAATGAACAACGTTACAAGTGAAGCTCTAAATATCAAACAGCTCGGGGTACTGAGCACATATCTGCAACTCAAGTTTCTAGGTACTCTCCTCCACGCCATCGTGCCTCCAAAATACACAAAACAAGGGTATAAAATTCCCTCACAACACCTTGTCCTTGCGGTCTTGGATCTCCATAGGCCGCTCCTCGAAGGTCACATCATCGTCAACATCGATCTCACCCTAATTGATGATGTGAGAGCCATCATAAAGATAACGATGAAGCTATGACATATGGAAAACATCGTGTATCTGGATCATTTGTGGGGGAAGTGCTACTCGATAGGCCACGACTCCAATATGAGCCAAAACCTCGAAAGGCCAAATAAACTAGGGAGAAAGCTTACTCCCACGACCAAAATTTTGCTGCCCACGGCGGGAAGTCACCTTCAAAAACACATGATAGCCAATTTCAAACTCCAAAGGTCTCCTCATATAATCATCATATAACTTCTGATGATCCTGTACTGCCTTCATCCTCTAATGAATCACCTGAACCATCTCTGTTGTATTCTGTACTAGTACTGGCTTGAGAATTGCGGACTCTCTGACCCTAGTCCAGCACAAAAGAGAATGGAAAGGTCATCCATAGAAGGCATCAAATGACGCCATACCAATAGTGGAGTGGAAATTATTTTTTGTAATCAAACTCTTCCAAGGGTAAGTGCCTCATCCACAAACCTCCAAAATCCAAGACACAAGAAAAAAACACGTCTTCAAGAGTCTGGATGGTCTGCTTTGTCAAACCATATGTCTATAGATGAAAAGCAGTGCTAAGGCATAGATGAGAACCAAAATCATGCTGTAGACCTCTCCATATCCTATAGGTAAAATAAGGATCTCGATCAGAAATGATCATCCTCAGGACTTCGTGGAGTCTCACCACTTTCTCTAGATAATACCTCAACAAAACCTCTACTAAGATCGACTCCTTAATCTCTATAAAGTGGGATTATTTCATTAAATGATCCACTACTATTCGTATAACATCTTAACCTCCATGAGATCGAGGTAAACCGATAACAAAGTCCATTGAGATGTCCTCCCATTTTCACTGAGGAACATCTAACAGCTAAAGAAACCCATTGGGAACACGTTGCTCGACCTTCACCTTCTGGAAGACCAAACATTAAGATATAAACTTTTCAACTGCATGATTTAACCAAACCCACAAAAACTGACTCCTCAAAGCTCAGTACATCTTTGTCATTCTAGGATATACCACTAAGGGTGAACTATGGAAATATTTGAGAACCATCTCATGCATCTCCAAAGTAACAAAAAACCTCCCTTGGAACAACACCCATTATTGTTCATCCTTAGACTAGCCATTAGGGGCCTCACCAAAAACAACTCGGTCTATCCAGACCTCCACTTCATGATCCCCTAACTAGGATTCCTCCACCTGCTGCACTAGATATGACTGCACCATCATCTGAAAAAGACAACCTCTGCCCCCAAATTCTCCCATATCGAGATGTAATGCTGAAAGTTATTCCATTACTCTATAGTATTCAACTGATTCGCACACTACATAATTACGTGACTTACTTCTTAGTACATCGACACCAACATTCCCCTTACTAGGTGTATATGAGATTTCAAAGTTGTAATCCTATAATAACTCCATCCACCGATGCTGTCACAAGTTCAAGTCACACTGTGAGAAAACATACCTTAGGCTCTTATGATCGATGAAGACCACAAAATAATCACCAATGAGGTAATGTCTCCACAACTTCAAGGAAAACACCACTCCCACCAACTCAAGATCATGGATGGAATAGTTATATTCATGGGGATGTAACTTCCAGGACCCATAAGAAACGAACAATCTATACTGCATTAGAAAAAAACCTAACCCTAGAAGTGAAGAATCATAGAAAACATTGAACTAAACTCCTTCTACTGGAAGAAAAAGAATATGAGAATTGACCAAATTCTCCTTCAAATACTCAAAACCTTCTTAACACTGATTAGTCTACATGAACGTTAGATCCTTTCTGGTCAACACTGTTAGAGGGGTTGCAACCTAAGAGAAATCAGCAATGAACCTCCTGTAATAGCCTGTAAGACCAAGGAAACATTTTACCTATGACACTATCTTGGGGGATTACTAAGACACGACTACTTATATCTTCAACAAATCCATAGATACTCCCTACTGGGATACAACATTCCCCAAGAAAAAGACTTCTCGAGCCCAAAACTCACACATTGACAACTTCCCAAACATCTTATGTCGATGAAGAACTCCCAAAATGGAATGTAGATACTCATCATGATCCTCCCCAATAATGGATTACATACAGATTTAATTGATGAAGACCACCATGAACTTATCCAGGAACTCAAGAAACACAACATTCATCAATCCCATGAACACAACTGAAGCATTCGTCACACCGAATGGCATCACAAAGAACTCGTAATTCCCATGACAACAATGGAAAGAATTATTCAGGATATCCTCACACTTCACATGCATCTGATGATATCCCGAGCACAAACCAATCTTCGAGAACCAACTTGAACCCTTCCGTTGATAGAATAAATCATTAATCCATAGAATATGATAGCGGTTCTTCACTATCACTCAGTTCAAGTGACGATAATTGATACACAACTGCAAACTGCCATCGGGCTTCTTCACGAACAAAAATGGTGCACCCCATGGTGACATGATCAGCCGAAAAAAGATGCACTACAACAAAACATCAAGATGTATATTAAACTCTCACAACTCATAAGGGGCCATCCTATATTGAGACATTGAGATAAGAGACGCGCCTGGCTGTATATCGATCCTGAACTTGATCTCTTGTTGAGGGGATAATTCTAAAACCTATTCTAGAAAGACATTAGGGTACTCTTCTATGACCCTGGGAAACACCAACTAATGAACCTCCGACGAACTCAGTATTAGATCATCCATCAAGGATGATAAGGATGTAACACACCTCTGACCCATCCAAGGGTCTCACTCACCAACAAACACCGTTGGCTCTCCATCAGCATCGAAGAACACCACCTGCCTCCTAAAGAAATCCATGATATCCTGTAACAAATACAACCAATTCATGTTGAGGATGAAATCATATGGTTGTATCTGTAAACATATGAAATCTCCCTAAGAGCGATGCTTCCCCCACACTAGCTCATAGTCTCTACATAATTCAAACAAGTCAGTTTGGCCTCTAACTGGCATAGTTAATGCCAAGGGAACTAGAAGCCCCTCAACATCAAGTCTTAATACATGGACAAGGTCAGGTGATATGAAGGAGTGCATCAATCTTGAATCAAATAAGGCATGCACCCAAGTAGAAAACAAGCAAAGGGTACCTTGAACGACATCTGGCTCACCTAGAGTTGGAAACGTTAACGCATAAAGCTGACCACGACCTGCTCCACGACCTCCCTGACCCTGACGACGACAACCTCCATAGTCGCGATCTGATATTTGAGTACGAGGAGAATCTTGGGACTATCCTCTACCTTACCCATCTACTCTCTGCTGATCCAAAACTAGTGCAGCATGCTACTATTGCCTCGGTTAGAACTACCTCAATGAAGGAACCTGAAGTAGAACACCAGACACACACTATCTGATCAGAAAGTTCAGGCACTCTCACTACTGATGACCTTGTACTCTATAAAAAAAAAAGCACTTTATCCCTTGGCATAGGTATGATAGTTTCTTCCCCTAGAGAAACAAGACATTAAGGGTTGGGACCTACCCCCAGCTGAACATAAACTCTTCTTCCCAGTAAACCGAGAACCCCAAACCATAGCTCTGCTTCATGAGGAATCCTGAAAACTCCCCTATCATGATGATCCAATTCTAGATAATATCCTCTAGATGACCTCTATCCTCTCCAACACCTCAATATATTTCTTCAGCATAAATGGGGTGACCTAGTGCTGGATCTCTGGATGCAAAGGCTCCTTAAAATGCCTCTCCCTAGCCTCCTTATCTAGAAGCAAGTCCTAAGAATATCACAAAAGGTTACTAAAATGGATTCCAAACTCTCACACACTAGAGGTCCCCTATAAATGGGTAAGAAACTCATGGAGACTGGTCGCCTTCATGGTTGAAGAAAGAAACTTGACTTTGAACTAGTCTGGGAACTCCCTCCACAAGACCACCGACTCCTTGCGATCCTTGAGGAACAAGAACCACCACTACCTCACTTCCCCATAAAGAATAATCACAACCAACAATACCCAGTGCTCCTTCCAAGAATGGATCAAACTAAAAGGTATCTCAACCTCCTCCAACCAATATTCCATGACTGCATCTAAAATGGAGCCCTCATACTTCTACAGACTCAGTCACTGAAACTCTCAGAGTGTCCTCTTCCAAGTGTTGTCATTGTCAACCTCTAACCTATGACAATATGCTAGCATAGCCTGCTGAACATCTTCTACACGAACCTGAAAAGGACGTCAACTTGGATCCATAAATGAAAAAGGAAAAATAGTTAGAGATCTTAAACCTAGAATATGGAATACTTTAACATTAAATATTTTTTTTCTTTTATTAATTTTAGGTTAACCTATCCCAAGACCTACCCATTAAAACATATGTGCAAAGAATAATGATTCATGATCCTTTCCTAGGTCTCTACTCTGCAACCAGAATCATTTTATTTATTAAACACTATAAACTTAAAGGTTCGTGCATCAGATCACATGGGGCCCTAAATACCCATGTCTCAATTGTTCTCCCGTGTTTACAATGCTTACTAAACTTAGTTGACACCTTTACCCTACCAACCCATGCAACCTCACCTGTTCCTAGCTCTAAACTCCATCCTACCCCTCAACCTGCCTCTGATACCTCTCTGTCATGACCCCCTCACCACAAAGTATACCCCTCCTAGGTGGGCAATGTGAGAAGAGAGATAATGACCCTCGATTCCCACCTCTAGTAGGCCCTGGGTTGGAGACTAGCACTAAGGGTATGGTAAACACACAAATGTGAGGAATTACCCTATAGGAGAACACATAAAAAAGAGAGAGATAAGATGGACACGAACCAAATTCTGCTCAAACTACAATATAAAATAAAACCAAAGTACACATATGTAATTTCATGCAAAGATAACTACAACTGAAAGGGAAACTTCAAGTACCAAAAGAAAGTAAAACAAAAGTGACCAAAAAACCCAAACAACTTCTGCAAAACCCACAGTCTAGTAGTAACCAGCCCGATCTCCAACCTCCTCCAAGGGACCTAAAAAATAGTTTATATATACGTTGGGTGAGTATAATAGTATAATCAGTAGGATCCTCCCCAGATCCTCTTGTGAAAAATTAAAGAAAGTATGCTAAAGCATAGTGAATAATAAGTGAAGATAATTCATAAACTAAATAGGTATACTAAGTTCCTATCCTTACCATGGATACTCTCACAAAGTATCACATACAAGAGTATATAATATAATAAATAATGTCAAGGGTACCCTGCTACCACTTCCCCACTGATTTTTTGCTTTTCCCCAACATCGCACGTCCTAAGCATCTCTCTCCAAAAAGGTTAGCCCGAATACACCTGGGCGAAGCACCACAACATGAACCTCATGAAACACAACCACCACATCCACATAACCAAAACTAACCATGTAGTTTTCTAGATCCACCAAATCTCGTATAACATATATTATATGTCAGGTCTTATACCTCAAGTCATCACATCCCATACACCAAGTAAGGATCCTCAAGCCATCATATCCTGTACATGTTACATAGGTAGTAGCACATAGGAAACTATATCCAGAATATATGTGTGTGAAATAAACACAATCCATTACAAACCTCTATACACATATATGGGAAAAACTAACTGACGTGCATACCAGCATAAGTAACTACCAAGAGAAGAGAGTAGGGCCAAAGGGGGTAGCCAGCCATCCATCCTCCCACCAGGATGTTGGGGAAAACACCCCCAGGGATCAGAATCCCTAGGGTTTCAGTTTCCCTAACTAACATGGTGGAGTGGAATATAGAAATACAAAAAGTACATGGCATAATATAGATCACAACCACACTATGGAAAAAACATAGTCTTAGAATCAACTATAACTAACGTCTCTTTGACTCCTAGCTACCACTGCTAAGACTAGGTATCCTATAAGCACATAACCAATTAAAGATCTATATTAAATTAGTTTATCCATTTTTATCAGTTTCAATTTATGTCAATTAATTATTTAACCATTAATTAACCATTAACATTTTCCACATTACATTCCATTATCATCCTAAAAAAGTTCCATGCCCTCTAGGAATATCCAAACCGAGTCTACAACTTATTATAAAAATAACCTCAACATTGCATCCCAATAAGCTCCGATCCCATGGGTTAACATCATTTATTCATTTATTTAACAACATTATCACTTTCCATATTTCTAGGTATTTTAATAAATCATTCTAAGATACCAAACACAAGGGGATCAACATGGTGAGTCGGTGAACTACCCATCGAGTCCTTTATATCTATAGTAGGAGCACATGCCCATCCATCCTCGAGAAGCTAAACACAGAAATCATGTGGCATACCCTGCACGTCTTCACCTGTCTATCTCACTGATGACATTGTTCACATATGACTCACTGACAGATGAATCACCGATAGATGACTCACCAAAAGATGACTCGCCGACAGATAACTCGCCGAAAGATGAGTCACCGAAAGATGAGACGCTGGTAGATGACTCCCCAAAAGATGACTTGCCAACAGATGACTCACCAACATATGACTCATCGATAGATGACTCACCGAAAGAGGAATTGCGGATAGATGACTATCTGACAAATGAATCTCCGACAGACGACTCACTGACAGACGAATCACCGACAGACAACTCACCGACATAGGACTCGCCGATAGATGACTCACTGATATATGACTCACCGACAGATGACTCACCGAAAAATGACTCACCGATAGATGAATCACTGACAAATGACTCACTGACATATGACTCACCGACAGATGACTCACCAACAGATGACTCACTGACAGATGAATCACCAAAAGATGACTCATTGACAGATGATTCTCCGATGGCACTATTCACAGAACTGGAAACACTATTCATAGAACTGGAAATTTTGAAAAGTGTTGGGAATAAGTCACTATGACCTCCCAAAACACCTCAAACACTAGATTATAGCAAAGTAATGGACTGAAGAGGTCTGAGCCATTACAGCACCTCCGAGGTGGGTTCATCCATCTGCCTAAGCTAAGAACCACCCATTTGGTTGTGTGATCTTGACACCCAGTTGTGGAAGCATTGAATAAATCAAATGAGTTAATGAATGGATTAAATGGGGATTTTGAAATGAAATGGATAATTGTAATTGGGAATGGAAACTAATATAACTCTGGATTTTATAATACTTATTGATTTTCATTAATACAATATGGAACTGATGTTTATTTACGGTATGACACCGATCATTATTATGGTATGGAACCGATCATTATTATGGTACGACACCATTGAGGGGATCAAGGTATGTCACCTATGACCTCTGTATACACATATATCTTCACATATTAGGACAACATGAACTTTATCCCTAGATTCCTAGCCCATGTATGCCACACCCCGACTTTTTTAATTACTTTATTTTATTATTTTCTTGGATTTGGATAGTTTTATCAGGGATCGAGTTGAGTCTCGATTTACATTTTTGAGTTTTTATTGAAAAATGTGTGTTTTGGGATTGATGGAATCTAACGCACATGCAAAGTACGATTTGGAAACCGTGCGGCTTCGCCCAAACAACTATGCGATCTGCTCGTATTAAAAAAAATAAAAATAAGAATTAAGTGAGTAATAAAATGAGAGTTAAAATAAAATAAGAAAAAGTCAAAATAAAATTAAAAGTTTTATTTTAATAATAATAATGATGATAATATTAATTGGGAATATTATCATTATTATTATTATCATTATATTATTATTAATATCATTATGTTATTATTAATTATTATTATTATTACTATTATTATCATTATTGTTAAAATTATAATTATCATTAGTATTATTAAAATTGTTATTAATATTATTACTATTAAAAATAAAATAAATATTATCACTATTTGAGCATTATGGTATTATTATTATTATTGGAAATTTTGGTGAGTTTTAGGCTGGTACATGGGCACCACACGGATAGCGAGAACTGTACAGGTATCCCAGGTACTTGTACGACTGCTTTTGGAGTGGTCAGAGGATACCACACGGTTTGTGCATGGTCTCTTGAGTCGTGCGTGGACCGTATGGTTTTCTAATGTTTAGAATAAATAAAAATTTAATAAGAAACAAATTAACACCAAAAAGAATGTTTGATAATAATTATAATATTCATATTGTAATTATTATCAGTAATTATTAGTATAATTATTATGAGTAAATATTATAATTAAAAGGAATGTTAATTATTGTTCTCATTAAGAATTTTTATCATTATTATATCATTATTGTCATAGTTATTTTCTTTTTTTTCATGAAACCCTATTTTTACCCCCTTCCCTTTCCCTCTCCCATGCACCATTCCTCCCCCCTCACCTGTTCAGCACCCCCCCACCTTGTACGCACCTCCCTTCCTTCGACGAGACCTTCTCTAGCCAACGCCTCCCTCTTCGGAAACCTCCTTGTGCATAGCAACCCCTGACAGCGTGCCTCACCCTGCCACCGCCACCCCTGCCAGCCCGCCTTGCCCTATCGGTGAAATTTCCCCTTTCCGATGTACCCTCCTTCCACCTCTATTTTTATTCTTGTTTTTATATTAGAATTTCTTGGGTTTGTTTCTCATTTAGGGTTTCACATGGTTGATTTAAGGTTTTAGAACCCGTATGGAGTAACTCCGGGTATGCGTTGTCGTCATGCCATGAATCCGAGGTAGGTTTCCCATGCAGTTACCCTTTTTAGTTTAAGGAACTCTGATTTCATGCTTTTCACACTTTATATACATGATAAATATTCTTGTTCAACCTTTTTGTTAGTTTCTTGGTATGCGAACAATGCCTTAAGCCATGTTTGATATGGTCATGTTGTGCGGTTGATTTTAATGTAGCATTTTTATGTGAAATTGGGTGTGTTTTGATGTAAAACCTTGTTTTTCCTTTTGTTAATGTTTTAAAAATTGTTCAAATGATTTATTAAATTATTTTCATGGTGTGAATTATGATAGGGAGTGTTTATGGGGTGCGTATGATTTGAAAAAATGGTTTTTTAATGTGTGGTGTGTTTTTGTTGAGTTGTGAATACTGAGTGCTTGTTAAAATGTCTCTTTGGACTTTGTGAGAGTTGTGTAAAATTTAAATCACAGTTTGGAAATGTAAATGAATTTATGGTACTTGAAATGATGAATTGGGGTTTCTTGAGTTGGTTCCCAAGGGGTTTTGGATTTAAAAAGAATATGAATTGTTTTTTCAAATGTAGTTCGACATGTGTTTTCGATTAGTAGCCTGTTTGGCTTTTTGATAAAAATGGTTTTGGCTTAAAAATGTAAATTAAGTACATTTAAGGGATTGTTTTCAAAATGGACTTGAAATGAAAAAGGGTGTTTGTCCCTTTTTGAGGAAATATACTTGGATCTTTTAAATTATTGGTTTTTTGAAAAGTTTAAAGGCCCATTTGGAAGCTTTATGAAATTGGTAAAAAAAATTATTTTAAAAACCTCCATTTGATGACTCTCATGACTCTATGTTTAATGGGTAGGATTTCCTCATTGTGGAATCCTCATGACCCATAATTGGAGGTCCTCAGTAGGGACTCCATGTGTTTTATTTTTTTTATGGCATGTGAACCGGTCCTTGGAGTGGCACAGGGTGATGCCTATTGTTTATTTATTATTATTATTATATGTTTGGATGATCAGATAGTATTAGTTGGTTCACCCCATTATATACATGATACATGAGAACCTGGAATATTGAGAGAATATTCTAAGAATGATTACTGCACTAATAGTTGACATACTGTCCAGTGACCCATAGTAGGTGGATATATATATTTGGGTTTATTACTATGGGATTTCCCATGGTCTGTCCTAAGTTAGGGTGGTCGAGCGTATTGAGCGTTTTTGATTTCATCATGTGTGGCATGCTACCTGGGATGGGGTCACATGTACTAGTATCTTCTGGATTATTCTTGATCTCCTGGGTCCACCTATGTCTATTGGATTTAGTCACTTGTAGTGATATTGAGATACTTGTATGATTATTTTTGTTTCCCCTATTGTGTGATTACTATGGAACCTTCTTGTGCAGTGTTTTTATTGGAAAGTGATGTTTTTATTTTAATAAGGATTTTGGAAAATTGTTTTCAAAGAAAAGTGTTTTATCATATTTTTTGTAGACTGAAAATATAGACACACTTTCTCCTTGAAAATGATAATGTCTCACTAATGGTATGATCTTGGTTTTGGAAATCAAAAGGGGAAATGGGTTCTACTTTGTTTTAAGTAAAATATGTATAAAATCATACTTTTATATATCATAGTTCAAACTTGAGATTGAATTTTCTTTCATTTTAAAGGAAGTTCATTGATAATATATTATCGGGATAACATACTAAGTTTTATACTCACGCCTATAGTTCCTTTCTATTTTTATCCCTTGTATAGGTTTCATCTTGAGATTCATTCAACTTGAGAGATGGTTAATCGTTATGTTAGAGAGTGACCTGTGAGTTCACATGGAGCTAGTGTGGTTATCTAGTTAGTTTTGGTTTCTTTTGTATAATTGTTGTATCATATTGTTTCTTGTGTATAAAATATGTTCAGTTCAGTTTCATATATATGTTGAACTGATTTTTCATATTATGTTGTTTAGTTTTACTTATTTATTTATTGGGTGAAATCGTTCCCTTATAGTACTCTATTGATGCCCTTGGTGCTTGTTTTCAGCCTGGGAGGATCGAGAATGCCTCTTGGGCCTTTCCAGAGATTAGATCAGGTGACCGGTTCAGGTTCGACCCAAGTTGGTTTGTGGAAAAATGGTATCAGCGCAGGTCATATCTTACTGAACCTTGCTTTTCAAAGAACCCTTTTCTATTTAAGGATGTCAAGGTAGACGAAGTAGGATTTTTGGGACTTGATGGGTAGGTGTGGGAAGAGTGTCGTGAATTATTTCTCATTATGATCCCCAGGTTTCTATGGGAAGTCTGGTCTTATTAGTTTATTTGGTCTTTAGGGATTGTTTGGTGATTGGGATATGAAAAGGGGAGTTGTTCCAATGGCCTCTATGATCTTGCAGGGCCAGGAAATCCATGTGAAGTTGGGGGCATGGTCCTAGAAGACTCTCTGTGTTAGTGGCATGTTTGGCATATGGCCTCCAACCATATGGTCAAGTCACCTACCAACACTAGTTCCCTTTTGTGGGTCGCTTAGACCTTTCTTGAATTCTGAAAATTATTTTAAAAATCCTTGTGTGGGAAATTTGGAAACGAGTTTTAATGGGATGGTTGGATTTTAAAACATTGAAAATGAATTTTCATGATTTTCTCTAAGATTGGTTTTGGAAATTAGTTATGAATGGTTGGTGTTTTTCACAAGGGGATTCATGTAAATTGAAATGGGTTTTGATCTTGATGGCTAGTATATTATGAAAAGAGACTCTGGTGAATTTTTGAAAATGGAAAATGGTTGTCTTGGAAAATTAAGTTGCTTGGTTTTATCCTTGGTGTTCTTATGGGTTCTTACATGAATGATGGTATATGGGAATACGGATGGATGTCCGATATGGTATGGTGGATGGGTGACCGGGGTGGCATAGAAACATGCATGTGAGTGAGACTATAAGGAATACCAATGGAAAGTGTTCAACACAATAAGTTTATTTTAAATTAAAGATGTTTCCCAAAGAAATTTTTTGATTCTATAATGGCTTGTTTTCTTGTGTTCGAGGATTGTCATCTATGTGGTGTTTGATCTTGAGGATTTTTATTGTTGAGTTGGCCTTTATTTGGTTCTTGAATTTTTATTGTCTAGTGGTTTTCCCCATGGAGATTTTATGGGTGATCATAGTGCAGTTTCAAGTGATTACCTATTAGCAGGATCTCCAGTTGATCAACCTAAGGATTTTATGCTTGAGTTCCAGAAGCTGGATCCACCTATCTTTTATGGTCAAGCAGACCCTCCCGTAGTGAAGGAGTGGGTGCAAAAGATCAAAAGGGACTTTAGACTTGTTGAGTTTCCCAAGTTGTTGAAGGTTAAGTTTTCAACTTTCATGCTTGAAGGTTCACCGTGGATGTGGTGGAAGTCAGTGTCTCGGAATAAGCTCCGTGAAGATCTTACTTGGGAGTTTTTCAAGGCTTTGTTCATTTGTTAGTATTTCTTTGAGAAAGAAAGGGTGAGAAAGGGTATGTAGATAGGTTATCTATAGTAGGGTGATGGATCAGTGCTGGATTATTTACATCTCTTTTTAGATCTAGTCCCTTATGATCTAGGGTATGTGGAAAATGATTCCATGAAGGATCAACGTTTCGAGGTTTGGATTTGTCCCGACCTGTAGTCGAAGGTGTCAAAGCTCAATCTAATTTTATTTTCTGATGTGGTGAGTGTTGACACCATAATGGATGGAGTGCACGAGGTAGTCCTCCATCCTTCAATCCCTAGGAGCAGTGGGGAAGATTCGGGTAAGGATATGAGTATGTGGTTGAAAGTTGATGGAACAGGTCATGGAATCAAAAGTCCTATGGATCTTTTGTCAACCTCTTCAGAGAGAAAGATCCTCATATGTTATCATTGTGGAAATCTAGGTCACAAAAATCCATCGTGTACAAATTCTCTGAAGCCCTGCCAAGCCTGTGGATGCTTGGGTCACTTGTGGCGATTCTACCGGGGCGTTTCTAGAAAGCATCACAGAGGCAATCCTTAGAAGTAATGTGCTATTGGGAAGTTGTTTGATGTTTCTTTTTGTAAGTTTCCTTCTAGTTTAAGGGATATTTTGTCCCGGTGTTTGTGTCTATGGTGTTTTGGTTTAAATGTAAGGGATGTTTTGAGTCTTCTTATGAATTCCCATTTTTATTGAAAGCGTGGTTTCATTTCTAGAAGTCTGGTCTTTCTTTTTTTATCTAATCGGGTGATGTATGTACTAGTTAGGGATTAACAGCTCCTAACTGCAAGGTAGTATATGCTTCATACATCAAAACTCCATCCATAGGTCCCATATTGAAGCTAGCGCATAGTCAGGAACCCGAGAGGTTTAAGGAGTCTGGTTAAGTTTGTGCCTCCACCATTGCGGTGAGTCAGTTCTAGTGTTTCTATTATGGTTTCTCTATCACCGAGAATTCCCTCTAGTTGCAAAGTGTGGTGGAATTATCCCTCACTTAATGTCTATAATGTGTCTTCTAGTATGTGAGTTCCCGATCAATGTCCTCATGTGGAACACCCATATGACTCAGGTATGGTCTTGGTTTCTATTTGTTTATGAGGGTCGAGTGTTGGGTAGTTATTGGTTTTGGTTTAGTGGTCCATTCATTGGGTCCCTTCTCTCCTGCCTCGTGTGGTGATAGTTTTTGGCCCATGTGGGATAGGCCCATTTCTGGTTCATGTTTAATTTCTCTTTGGTCATTCTTAGTTGGTTCTTAATGGTGGAGAGACCCACCATGGACCACATTGAGTTTTCTCTTAATATGTTATCAGATGCTAGTAGAATTCTAATGGTAGGGAGTCCATTCAGGCCTCCCCTCTACTGGTGATCTATATCGGGAAATGGGGTTAAGTTTCGTTGGTGGTTGGTGAAATGTTCTCGGATTAAGAGGTCAGATTGTGTTAGTATGGAATCCTTAGGTGTTGATCAAATGGCTGGAAAGTGTTGTGGATTTCCGGGGGCGAAAATAATTATGGTGGGGAGAATTTTCACACCCCGACTTTTGTAATTACTTTATTTTATTATTTTCTTGGCTTTGGATAGTTTTTTTGGGGTTTGGGTTGAATCTCAGTTTAAATTTTCGAGTTTTTATTGAAAAATGCATGTTTTGGGATTGACAGCATCTCGCGCACAGGCAGAGCACGGTTTGAAAACCGTGTAGCTTTCCCCAGACAACTGGGTAGCCTGTCCATTTTCGAAAAAAATAAAAAAAATAATTAAGTGAGTAATAAAATGAGAGTTAAAATAAAATAAGGAATATAAAAAATAAAATCAAAAGTTTTGTTTTGATAAAAATAATGATAATATTAATTGGGATTATTATTATTATTATTATATTATTATTATTACTAATATCATTATGTTATTATTAATTATTATTATTATTACTATTATTATCATTATTGTTAAAATTATTATTATCATTAGCATTATTAAAATTGTTATTAATATTATTACAATTAAAAATGAAATAAATATGATTACTAATTTGATCATTATAGTATTATTATTATTATTATTAGGAGTTTTGGTGGGTTTTAGTTTGGTGCACAGATACCGAACAGATAGTGGGGACCGTACGGTCAGCCCAGGTACCTGTGTGACTGCTTCTAGAGTGGTCAGAGGCTACCACACGGTACGCGCACGATCACTTGAGCCATGCACGGACCGCGTGGTTGCTCAATGTTTAGAATAAATAAAAATTTAATTAGAAATAAATTAAGACCAAAAATAATTTTTGATAATAATTATAATATGCATATTATAATTATTACAAGGAATTGTTAGTATAATTATTATGAGTAAATATTATAATTAAAATTAATGTTAATTATTGTTTTCATTAATAATTTTTATCATTATTATTATAGTTATTTTATTTTTTTATGAAACCATAATTATACCCCCTTCCCCTTTCTCTCCCACGCACCCTTCTTCCCCCCTTACTTGCATAGCGACCTGCCCCCCCACCTTGTGCGTACCTCCCTTCCTCTGGAGAGACCTCCTTCGGTCGGTGCCTCCCTCTCTGACGGTCTCCCTATACACAACAACCCCTTTCAGCACACCTCACCCTACCGTTGCCGCCCTTACCGGTGCGCCTCACCCTACCGGCGCCGACCCTGCCAGTGCGCCTCACCCTGCTAGCACCGACCCTACCAGTGCGCCGCCCCTTTCTGACACGATTTTCCTTTTCTAGTATACCCTCCTTCCTCCTTTATTTTTATTTTTGTTTTTCTATTCAAATTTTTGGGGGTTTATCTCATTTAGGGTTTCACTTGGTAGATTTAAGGTTTTAGAATCCGCGTGGAGTGACTTTGGGTATGTGTTGTCATCATGACATGAATCCAAGGTAGGTTTCCCATGCACTCATCCTTTTTAATTCAAGGAACATTGATTTTATGCTTTTCACACTTTATACACATGATAAATTTTCTTGTGAAACCTTTTGGATAGTTTCTTGGTATGTGAATGATTCCTTAAGCCTTGTTTTATATGGTTATGTTGTGCGATTGATTTTAAAGTAGTATTTTTATGTGAAATTGGGTGTGTTTTGATGTAAAACCTTATTGTTCATTTTTTTAATGTTTTAAATTTTTTTCAAATGATTTATTAAATTATTTACATGGTGTGAATTATGATAGAGAGTGTTTCTAGGATGCGTATGATTTTTTTAAAAAAAATGGATTTTTAATGCATGGTGTGTTTTTGTTGATTTGTGAACACCGAGTGTTTGTTAAAATGTCTCGTTGGCCTTTGTGAGTGTTGTGTAAAATTTAAATCATGATTTTGAAATTTAAATGAATTTATGGTATTTGAAATGATGATCTGGGGTTTCTTGAGTTGGCTCCCAAGGTGTTTTGGATTTAAAAAGATCATGAATTGGTTTTTCAAATGTGGTTCGACATGTGTTTTCGATTAGTAGCCTATTTGGCATTTTGATAAAAAAAATTGGATTAAAAATGGAATTTGAGTACATTGAAGGGACTGTTTTCAAAATGGTCTTGGAATAAAAAAGGGTGTTTGTCCCTTTTTGAGGAAATATACTTGGCTCTTTTAAATTATTAGTTTTGTGAATAGTTTAAAGGTTTGTTTGGAAGCTTTTTGAAATTGGTAAAAATGTTTAAATGCCATTTTATGTTTAATGGGTGGGATTTTCTCACTATGTAATCCTCATGGCCCATTATTAGAGGTCCTCGGTAGTGACTCCATGTGTTATATTTGTTCTATGGCATGTGAATCGGTCCTTGGAGTGGTGCGGGGTGATTCCTATTGTTGATTTATTATTATAATTATAATTATATATATATATGTTTGGATACTTGGATAGTATCGGTTGGATCACCCCATTATATACACAAGACATGGGAACCTGAAATATTGAGAGAATTTTCTAAGAATGATTGCTGCACTGGTAGTTGATGTACTAACCAGTGGCCCATAGTAGGTGGATATATATTTGATGTTGGTCAGAGTAGATTACTCAAGAGGGGATGGGTGAATTGATTAACTATAAAAATTTCTGTAAAAATTATTTCAAAAAAGGTTTCCCCAAAGATTAAATACAACCCACTTAATCAAGGTTATACTGTTATAAGAGTTTGACTGTTTAAGTAAATTTTTAGAAGATTTATTAATTCTCAGTAATCTTAATTTGTGTTATTAATATTACTTTTGAAGTTATTATACTAAGAAAATCCAGTTATAACTTCTTTCCAAGACTAACTATCAAAGTGAAATTAGTGATTTCTAAATTATACAGTAAAGCAATAAAACAGAGAAGACTAATTTAAGCAGCACATCAGATATGAAACAAGTGGTTTAGTCTCAAGAAAAGACCTAATCCACTCCACTTGGTGATCACCTACCACCAAGAAGTTTATATAAATAAACTTTGATCCACACCTTGGATTGGGGTTAACAATAGTACATAGACTTTCCAGGTCACACAGGGACCTCTTCCACAGTTTTCGTGGGTATAAATAACCAGGCCACACAAAAACCTCTTTCAAATTTTTCAGTGGGTATTTAAGAGTAAATAGAGGTTTGAGTAAGGATATCTTATATCCTTCAGTTTAACATATGAGACATAGTGTGTTGTTCTACAGGCAGGTACACACTCTGCTCGAAAGGTAATAAACAGATACACAACAGAGCAGAAATATAGAGATGGGTTTAGAAGTGCTCTAAGTGTTAGTCTTTACTGCTATAGACTTCTTGAGATGAAGCAGATGAAGATCTCGAGTCCTCATTATTAAAACAGAGTGTTGCGATTCATCTTGTGTTCTTCGCAAGGTTCGACAATGCGAAGATATTCTCTGGATTCCGGTGTACTTTGTATGTTCTTCAATAGAGTCGGGTTGCATAGATGTGACAATCTTTCCTTTAGAAATTATCTCAGTGTTCTTCATTGTCATGCTCAAAGCCTTGTTTTTTGTTCAGTATCGCACGCCTTGATTATTGGCCACACTTCGCTTTTATCTTGGAATGCATGTGTTAGATCTGATAGGTTGCATGGATACCGCACCTCGTACCTCGTACTATCAGATGATATGTCTACAAAGAAACATTAATTATTTCAGTGCATTTAAAACCTTCAATTATGACTGTTAGAGATTAAATTGGTAAATGAAAAAATAGTTTAAGAAACGGTGTCATAGTAAGTCATTGAAATAGTGTCTCCTTCACATGATGTCTAGATTGATCATGGTGTCTCATGGTCATGGTGTCTCTCGGTCACGGTGTTTTGTGGTCACGGTGTCTTGTTCACGTTGTCTGCTTCACAATGTCTGATTAACGATGTCTGATTCTTGACAGTGTCTTGTGGTCACGGTGTCTCGCGGTCACAGTGTCATTTCACGATGTCTGCTTCACAGTGTCTGATTCTTCACGGTGTCTTGTTCACGATGTCTAATTCTTCATGGTGTCTTGTTCACGGTGTCTACTTCACGGTGTCAGAAAGACATAACCAGCAGCAGACTTGTGGTGTCTCATATTTTTCAAAGTAACTATATTCAGACTTAAGAAATGATGATAATAGAATGGATTAGACTTAAGCATTTGTCAAAGAAGGTATTATGAGAGTAGACCAAAGATAGTATAAATTAAGTAAACTGAATGTAGATCAATTAAAATCTTGAATGGCTATTCTTAAAGCATGAGAATACTTAAATAGTAATACACATGAATACACATGATTATGATATAATTTACAGAATTTGACTAGGTTTAATAGGATTTTTGATCATTAAAACATGATTAATACATGAGGAGTCCAACAATCTCTCCCTTTTTGATGATCAAAAATCATGTAAAGTTAAAGTGTATATTGAATTCAATTATAGATATAAATAGCTAACATATAGAAATTTCTCCCCCTTTTGGGATTATAAAAAACATGGAATAAGAGAAGTCAAAAGTGCACATTCCATTAATAGCACCTAAGATCCAGTACAAACAAAAGAGCAATACAAAAGCAATATCATTCATATCAAAAAGGAGAAATCACTATTATTCTTTAGGGAATGGACTGCTCTTTGCCTTTAGCAGTAGTGGCAGAAGAGGAAGCCATAGGGGCAGAGGTTGAGGTAGAAGAAGGGAGTGAGGTGGTTGATAAAGAGGGTAAAGGAAGGCCTTCAAAGTCTTATGAAGCCAAAGTAGGAGCAGTAGAAGATCTAGGTAGTTGTTGATCAAGAATCACAGGCCTGATCTGACTCAGGGCTTGTCTGACAGACATAGTAGTGGAGGTTAGGGCAGAAGTGAAGGTAGATAGCCCAGGTCTTAGAGGTGCAGCCGCTGGAGCAATAATGGCTGTACTCTGGACATGAATATAGGGCCTCAGAAGTTTGATGAAATCTATAATGATCTCTCCACTATACTGCATGGCTTTCTCAAAATCATCCTTGTTCTCCATAAACTTGTCCAAAAATCGAGTAAACTCTATTAGCTTTTGGACTTGGGTCTTGAAAGCTTGATTCACAGGAGGAATCCGTAGATTCTCTACAAGATACTTGAAATGATTTATCATATTGTTCTTGGAGAATATTCTGTTGAAGTAGAAATCCACTTTTTTGTAAATCCCTTGCTGAGCATCATTAGCAATTTTTGAGTGGATTTGGACTAGGTTAAGAACTCTATCACTATTCTTGACAACTTTAGATAGAGAATCCGTATTGAAACCACTGAGTACATTCTGAAGCTCTTCTTTGACTATAGTTCTGAGTAGATCACTGTCTAAGGAGGGTTTAGAGGATTGACCAGATGCTTTAGAGTCATTAACAGCTGTGGTCAAAGATTTGAGTTTATTTAGCACCTTTTGAAGACACCCAATATACTCATCAGTGAGTTTATTAAGATTGAAAACAAGATATCTCATTTCCTTCATAATTTTTTTTGTTCATTTCAGAGACCTTTTCATCTAAGGAAGCTAGATAAGGTTGAATATGAGACACAACAACCTGTAGGATTTGAGGAACAACAGGTTCTACAGGAGGAGCAACAAGATCTGATCTCTAATTTAGCTCTCTCTGCATGTCTTGAACCATACTTCTTAGGGTCTTCACTTCATTACTGAGTAGCTTATTTTCAACTCTTACTTCCTGAATCTCATGAAGCATTTTAGGTTGTATTTTCCAAATAAATTTCTCCAATAATAGTGAGGAATATCTCTCACTTAAATTGGTCACAGGAAGAGGTTGGGTATTCATGAGTTTCTCAACTCTAGACAAGAGGGTAACACCAAATTCCTTCAGATCATACTTACTCACAAAAGACGGTTGTTCAGATAAAGGTTCAGGTTCCTTCTCAGGTGCGATATTGGAGACTGATTTCAACTAGAATATAGAGTAAAGATCAAGGCCGGTTGATGAAACCTTCTGAGAGTCATCCACATCATAGATTCTGGGGAACTTATACTGAGTGTCTACAGGACTTGACTCGGTCAGATGTGAAGCTTCAATAGACTCAATATTTGGGGTTTGCTCCCCCTCAACAGGTGCCTCCTTCTCAGGATTGAGAAGCTTAGGATCTTGGTCTAATTCCACAGACTTAGCTCTAAGTTCCTCACTCATTTCCTGACTAGCCAGCCGAAAAGCTAGCTCCATCCATTTTTCAGCCGAAGGGATGATTTCAAAAATAGATTGTTCCACTGGGAGTTCCTCAAGATTGGATTCTTGCATAACAGGTAGCTCTTCCACTATAGGTTCTTCCATGGCATGCTTTTCAGATTCTTTGGAAACTAATTCTATTTTATCCTCAGGTTGAGTTTCCAGATTAACATCTTCTTTAGGAGCAGTGAATTCTTCTTTAAGAACTTCACGAGGAATAGTAGTCCTGTCTTCCTCAACAAAAACAGCTTCCCTAGGTGGCACTTCATCCTCTTCTTACTCTTCTTCAGGATACTCAACAATCTCATCTGGTTCCAAACCAGGATTAGAAATATCTCTTGGTCTTGAGGGATAATCCACAAGATTGAATTTATCATAAAATCTATCATTGTCTTCCACCCATTCCTTTTTCCAAGTATTCCAGTTTATTTTCATCCTCTTGATGGTTACTTTTGAAAGGCAGTACTCACAGTCCTTTATAACTTCCTCATTAGGTCCAACCAAACCTTTGGCATGCGGCATGGCCGAGATAAGCTGAGAGTAAAGCAAGTAAGTTTACTTGGATGTGGCCTTGATTATCTCACACAGATGATGAATGATATACTTGTAAAGGTTGATATTATTCCCATTTTTCATAAGGTGGATCAGAAACACATCTTGATGTTTCAAAACATAAAAACACCTTTTATGGGGCTAACCAGATTCTGAATAAACTTGAATAGGAGCCTTGATTCTCTATCTAGTTTAGCAGCAATGGCCCTCCTCTTGTTGCCATTTCCAGTTAAGGTTTTCAGATAATCTTCCAAATCAAAGAATTCAGTGGAAGGTGGAGGTCCTCTCTAATAATCCTCACAGATTCCTTCATGAGGTATCCTTAGGCATGAAACCCATAACCTCAAAGAGAATGAGCATCTCTGGAGATTAACCCAGCTTCTTACAACATAACCATCACCAGAATCAAAAGAGAACTGTACGTACTGGTAAAACTGAGCCACTAACTTAGGGTAGATGGGTCTATCTTCCTTCGAGAACCACTCTAACTAGCCTTGATGTTCTAACACTTTCAATACCAGAGAATTACTAGATAGAATCCATTTGGGGCAAATATCTTTCTTAGGTACAACAACGCGGTTTACCAGATTCATATTTAAAGGTCCTTAGGGTGATAGCTTAGGTGAAATCTTCTTCTTATTTGAGCTGTGCTTATCATGTGTCGATGATTAAGGAAGTTTCATCCTTGGCATTCACTGAAGGTTCAAGAGAGATATGGGTTTCAGGGATGAAGAAGGGTTCAAAATGAGTAATTAGAAGAAACCCCGAGTGAAGAATCGAGTGATACTTTCTTTATTTTATCATTTAGGAATATCAAACATCACAAAAATAAAAATGTGGGAAAATAAATAAGGGGAAAAGAATAATTACCAGGATACAGGTTTTTACAAAAAAAATTATAAAGAATTTTTACGGTGAGACTGTGTCTGGTCATTACGGTGAGACAGTAAACACACGTTATGGTGAGATAGTGAATGAGATTCATGGTGAGACAGTGAACAAACTTCTCAGTGTGCGTTACAGTGAGATAGTGATTGAACTTCTCAATGCACGTTACAATGAGACAGTGACTGTCAGACAGTAATCACACAAAACTAACTGTGAGACCGTAAACATGAAATAGTAAGATATCGAACAGTAGGACATGAAATAGTTAAAAGTAAGATATCTATTTGAGATTTATGATTCCTAGTTCATGTATGATGTAGTATATTCTCTCAGAATTTAATTATTTGGGGAATATATCAGCAAGATGATATTTAGTACCAATGAATTCCAAAGTGATATCACCTTTTTGAAAATGATCTCTCAAAAAGTGATGTCTTACATCAATATGTTTTGTCCTAGAATGTGAAATAGGATTTTTTGAGATGTTAATAGCACTTGTGTTGTCACAATTTATAGGTACATGTCTGAATTGATATCCATAATCTAGTAATGTGTGTTTCATCCAAAACATTTGTGCACAACAACTGCTAGCATCTATATATTCAGCTTCTACAGTAGATAATGCAACAGAATTTTGTTTCTTACTACACCATGATACTAGTGACTTGCCTAAAAGGTGACATGTTCTAGAGGTTCTTTTTCTATCTAACTTACAACCACCTAAGTCAGCATCAGAATAACTAACTAATTCAAATGATTTTCCTTTAGGATAAACAACCCTAGATTGGGTGTATGCTTGAGGTATTTGAAAATTCTCTTTACAACATTTAAATGAGATTCCTTAGGATTTTCTTGAAAATGATCACATATACACACACTAAACATAATATCCGGATGACTAGCAGTTAAGTAGAGTAAACTTCCAATCATTCCTCTATAAGTGGTTTGATCAACAGATTTTCCATGTTCATAAAGATCCAACTTACAAGTGGTTCTCATGGGAGTGTCATTACTTTTAGTGCTATCCAATCCAAAACGTTTTATAAGATCTCTAGTATATTTACTTTGAGTTAAAACAATTCCATCATTATTTTTAATGATTTTAAATCCATGAAAGAATTTTAGTTCACCCATTAAACTCATTTCAAATTCATTTTGCATTATTTTAGAAAAATCAACATAGAAAGAATTATTAGAAGATCCAAAAATAATGTCATCTACATAGATTTGAACAACTAAAATATCATTATAAATTCATTTTATAAAAAGGTTAGGATCAACTATTCCTTTTGTAAAACCTTTGGAAATAAGAAAAGTACTCAATCTATCATACCAAGCTCTTGGAGCTTTCTTTAAACCATATAAAGCTTTTGATAGTTTAAAAATATGATTTAGAAAATGGGGGTTTTTAAATCTATGGGGTTGTTCAACAAAAAAATCCTCAGCTATATACCCATTTAAGAATGCACTCTTAAGATCCATTTGATGTAGTTTGAAATTCAGATGTGTAGCATAGGCAAGTAGGATTCTGATGGCTTCAAGTATGGATACTGGTGCAAAGGTATCCTCATAGTCAATTCCTTCTTCTTGACTATAGCCTTATGCAACTAATCTAGCCTTGTTTCTAACTATGTTACCAGCTTCATCTACCTTCTTTCTAAACACACATTTAGTGCCTATGGTGAATGTGTCCTTGGGTATTTCAACAAGTTTCCAAACTTTGTATCTTTCAAACTGATTAAGTTATTCTTGAATATCCATCACCAAAAATTCATCATTGATATCATCATTAATGTTTTTAGGTTCAAGTTGTGACAAGAAGACTTGATGTTCAACCTGATTTCTAAGAGAAGCTCTAGTTTGAGTTCCTTTGTCTAAGTCTCCTACAACATCATCTAAGGAATGGTTCTTAAGGTATCTAATAGTTCTAGAAAAAGAGGGACTAGTGATTTCAGGTTCATCAACAGATTCAGATTCATTGTGACTTGATTTAAGGAATTTCTAGAGTTGGAAGTTTTCATAGATTCTTTCATAGAATAATTTGAGTATTTTGAATTGATGTTTAGATTTGATACATCATCCTCCAGATTATCTAGGATGGTTTTAGACTCATGTGGATCTATTTCATCAAATTTGACATGAACTGATTCTTACACACATTTAGTTCTTTTATTGAATACTCTATAGGCTTTACTATATATGGAATATCATAAACAGATACCTTCACCACTTTTGGATGTAAAATTTTCAAGATTGTCTTTTGTATTAAGAATATAGACTTTGCAACCAAAAACTTTGAAGTAGCTAACCTTGGGTTTTCTATTTTTCCATAATTCATAAGGATTCCTCTTAAGAATAGGCCTAATCAACACTATATTGATTATGTAGCATGCTTTATTGATATATTCAGCCCAAAAATAAATAGGTAGGTCTTATTCACTAAGAATTATTCTAGAAATTTCTTGCAGGGTTCTATTTCTTCTCTCTACAACTCCATTCTGTTGATGTGTTCTAGGGGTAGAGAAATTGCGACTGTAACCATTTTGTGAGCAAAAGGATTCAAACTCTTGATTTTCAAATTCACGACCATGATCACTTCTTAAGGATTTAATTTTAAGTCCACTAATATTTTCTACAGACTTGGCATATTTAGTAAAATAAGAGCAGGCTTCACTTTTGTGAGCCATAAAGAAGGTCCAAGTATATCTAGAAATGTCATATACAAGAACATAAACATAGTGATTCCCATTTAAACTAGAAACTCTAGATGGTCTAAACAAATCCATGTGAACCATTTCAAGAGGTTGAGAAGTTGACACCTCTTTATTTGGTTTGAAGGAAACTTTGTGTTGTTTTCTCTTTTGACATGGATTACACACTTTTTCATTTGGAAACTCAAGTTTGGGTAAGTCTTTAACTAGCCTTTTTCTAGTTATCTTTTTAAGGTAGTGAACATTACAGTGTCCTAGTCTCCTATGCCAGATCCAGGATTCTTTATTAAATACACCTAAGCATGAAGCATTTTTAGAAGATAAAGAATCTTAATTAAAAGAATAATCATTTTCATTTATTAATGCAGAAAATACTAATTTATATTTAGAATTAACGAAATTACAAGAATCATTTTCAAATCTAACACAAAATCCATCATCACATAATTGTGAGATACTAAGTAGATTATATTTTAAACCATCAACAAATAGTACTTTAGAAATTAAAACTGAGTTAGAGTTACCGATTTGGCCAAGGCTAATAATATTTCCCTTGGCATTGTCACCAAATGTGACATGTCCTCCATCTACTTTTATCAGGTTCTTGAAGCATGAGTAGTCTCCTATCATGTTCCTTGAACATCCACTGTCCAAGTACCATAGACTTTTGCGGGAGATCTTTAAGCAACATTCCTTCAAAAAGATTAAGAAAAAATAGATTTTGGTACCCATACTTGTTTGGGTCCAGTAATATTAGTAATAAGTGCTTTAGGAATCCATATTTTCTTCATAGGTTTCCTATAAGAATTATGTAAAGTATTTGAAAAATAAACTGTATTTGGTCCACAAAAAATTGAAATAGTAGAATATGTATCATGGATTGAATTAGCTGATTTGAGTCCATAATTGGGAGTAAAACTGTATGTTCTAGATTTTGAAACAAAATTTATTCTACCAAGGTTTCTTTTACCAAGTTGATAACCAATTCCAGTGTTGTATTTAGGGGCAATTTGTTTTCCTAGCATTTGAGTAAGGGTATTTTTCCCATTAGTAAACTTTTCTAAGTCACTGTTTAATTTCTCATTATAATTTTTTAATTCATTGTTTTCTTTGAGCAGTTGAGCATTTTTCTCCTTTTCAGTTGTGAGTTCAAATTTAATAGTCATAGTGAGAGTATGTTTTTTCTTCAATGATTTATATTTGTCTTTTAATTCATTGCATGTTTCCTCAAGAATGTTATAGTATTCAAACATTTCTTCATTAGTCATTTTTTAGAGTCACTTTCATCTTCAGAATAGTATGAATTATGTACAGAAGAGTCCAATGTTACCTCATACGTGTTTTTCATAAAACACATATTGGCTTTGTTAGCCTGTTCATCATGTGATGTCTCTGGGTCACTTGAACTGTCCTCAGAAGCACTTCAATTTTCTTTCATTGCTTTTTTATAATTCATGTACTTGTCCTCATATTTATTTTTGTACTTGAGTTTTGGAAAATCATCCTTGATATTTCCTTTGCGCTTACATTCATAGAAGAAAATTTCATCAGTTTTGTCACTTCTTTTCCAGTCCTTCTTCCAGTTTCCTTTTTGGTCATATTTTCCCTTGAAGTTAGGCTTTCTGAAAAAGTTATTCTTTTTGTAAAATCATTTGTATCTTCTGTCTAGTTGAGCCATCTCCTCATCACTGTCAGGTGATGATTGTTCACTAGTGGAGATTTCTATAGAAGCTTCCAGTTTCCCTTTGTCTTTGTGCTTAGAGGTGGTGGTCTTGAATGAAACATATTTCCTCTTTGGTTCATCCTCCTCTTCCTTGTTTACTTTCATCTCTTCTTCATACATCATCAGTTTCCCAATGAGTTATTTCATAGGTATCTTGATGATGTTGCACGATTCTCTAATAGAGACAGAGGTTCCCCTCCATATGTTAGGTATACATCTAAGAATTCTCATGATCTATTCCTTGGCAATGAATTCTCTTCCAAGAGAAATCATTGTGTTGAAAATATCATTGAACCTAAGATACATGTCAAAAATAGGCTCATCCGGTTTCATTTTAAAGTTATCATATTTGATAGTATAAGTATTAATTATCATTTCTTTTACACTAGATGTTCCTTCATATGAGACAGACAGGGTATCCCAAATTTTAGGGGCAGTTTTACAAATAGAAATTCTATTAAAATATTCATCTCCTAAGGAGTAGTATAAAGCATTCATAGCTTTCCAATTGTTATTGTAGGCAGTTTTAGTAGGTTCATACCATGTGATTCTATCAGTAGCAGGAATTTTGTATTCATCTATAATGGATGACCAAATTTCAAAACTCATACTCTCTAAATGCATTTTTATTTTAATTTTCCATTGAGCATAGTTGGTTCTATTAAAGAATGGTGGTCTGTTGGTTTCAACACCTTCTAATCTATTATCCATAATAAATTATTACTTTAAAAGAGATAGAAATTTAGAATTAATAGAAATTTATAGATCTTTAAAGTACAACTACAATCACAGTTGAATAAGATTACACAAAATCCTAATAAACCTCATCTGATACCAAATGTTAGTCGGAGTAGATTACTCAAGAGGGGAGGGGTGAATTGAGTAACTATAAAAATTTATGTTAAAAGTATTTCTAAAAAGGTTTCCCCAAAGATTAAATACATCCTAGTTAATCAAGGTTATACTATTATAAGAGTTTGACTATTTAAGTAACTTCTTAGAATATTGATTAATTATCAGTAATATTAATTTGTGTTATTAATATTACTTTTGAATTTATTCTACTAAGACAAGCCAGTTATAACTTATTTCCAAGACTAAATATCAAAATGAAATTAGTGATTTCTGAATTATATAGTAAATCAATAAAACAGAGAAGATTAATTTAAGCAGGACAATAGATATGAAACAAGTGGTTTAGTCTCAAGCCGAGACTTAATCCACTCCACTTGGTGATCACCTTCCACCAAGAAGTTTATATAAATAAACTTTGATCCACACCCTAGATCGGGGTTAACAACAGTACACAGACTGTCCAGGTCACACAGGGACCTCTTCCACAGTTTTTGTGGGTATAAATAACCAGTCCACACAGGGACCTCTTCCACAGTTTTTAGTGGGTATCCAAGAGTAAATAGAGGTTTGATTAAGGATATATTATATCCTTCAGTTTAATATAGGAGACAGAGTGTGTTGTTCTACAGGTAGGTACACACTCTGCTCGAAAGGTAATAAATAGATACACAACAGAGCAGAAATATGGAGATGGGTTTAGAAGTGCTATAAGTGTTAGTCTTTGCTGCTATGGACTTCTTGAGATAAAGCAGATGCAGATCTCAATTCCTCATTAGTAAAACAGAGTGTCACGATTCATCTTGTGTTCTTCATGAGGTTCAACAATGAGAAGATATTCTCTAGATTTTAGTGTACTTCGTATGTTCTTCAGCAGAGTTGGGTTTCATGCATGTGACAATATTTCCTTTAGAAATTATCTCAGTTTTATTAATTTTCTTGCTCACAACCTTGTTTTTCATTCAGTATCGCGCGCCTTGATTCTTGGCCACACTTCGCTTTTATCTTGGAATTCATGTGTTGAAGCTGATAGGTTTCATGGATACCACACCTCGTACCTCGTACTGTCAGATGACATGTCTATAAAGAAACATTAATTATGTCAGTGCATTTAAAATCTTCAAATATTACCATTAGATATTAAATTGGAAAACGACAAAGTAGTTTAAGAAACAATGTCATAGTAAGTCATGGAAATGGTGTCTCCTTCACATGGTGTCTAGATTGATCACGGTGTCTCATGGTCATAGTGTCTCGTGGTCACGGTGTTTCACGGTCACAGTGTCTCATTCACGGTGTCTACTCCACGATGTCTACTTCATGGTGTCTGATTCACAGTGTCTGATTCTTCACGGTGTCTTGTGGTCACGGTGTCTCGCGGTTATGGTGTCTTGTTCATGGTGCCTGCTTCACAGTGTCTGATTCTTCACAGTGTCTTGTTCACGGTGTCTGCTTCACGGTGTCTGATTCTTCACGGTGTCTGCTTCACGGTGTCAGAAAGACATAACCCATAGCAGACTTACGGTGTCTCAGACTTTTCAAAGTGACTATATTCAGACTTAAGCAATGATGATAATATAATGGATTATACTTAATCATTTGTCAAATAATGTATTATGAGAATAGATCAAAGATAGTATAAAGTAAGTAAACTGAATGTAGAGAAATTAAAATCTTGAATGGATCTTCTTAAAGAATGAGACCACTTAAACAATAATACACATGAATACACATGATTGTGATATAATTTATAGGACTTAACTAGGTTTAATAGGATTTGTGATAATTAAAACATGATTAATACATGAGGAGTCCAACATTTGGGTTTATTACTATGGGATTTTCCTCAGTGTGTCCTGAGTTAGGGTGGCCGAGCATATTGAGAATTTTTGATTTCATAATGTGTGTAATTCTACCGAGGATGGGGTCACATGTATTAGTATCTTTTGGATTATTCTGGATCTCTTAGGTGCACCTATGTCTATTGGTTTTAGTCATTTGCAGTGATGTTGAGATGCTTAAATGATTATTTCTGTTTCCCCTGTTGTGTGATTACTGTGGTACCTTCTTGTGCAATGTTTTTATTGGAAAGTGATGTGTTGATTTTAATAAGGCCTTTTAAAAATTGTTTTCAAAGAAAAGTGTTTTATCATATTTTGTGAAGATTGAAAATATAGACACACTTTCTCCTTGAAAATGTTAATGCCTCACTAATGGTATGATCTTGGTTTTGGAAATAAAAAGTGTCAATGGTATGTATTTTGTTTTAAGTAAAAATATATAGAAAATCATTCTTTTATATATTATAGTTCAAACTTGATATTGATATTTCTTTAATTTTAAATGAAGTTCATTGGGAATAGATTATCAGGCTATCCTACCAAGTTTTATACTAACGCCTATAGTTCCTTTATGTTTTTGTCCATTGTGCAGGTTTCAGCTTGAGATTCATTTGTATTGAGAGATGGTTGATCGTTGTGTTAGAGAGTGACCCATGAGTTCACATGGAGCTATTGTGGTCGTCTAGTTAGTTTTGGTTTCTTTGGTATAACTATTGTTTCGTATTATTTCTTTTGTATAAAAGATGTTCAGTTCATTTATATATATATTGAACTAATTGTGCATCTTCTATTTTTTAGTTTTACTTATTTATTTATTGGTCCAAATCATTCCCTTTAGTACCCTGTTGATTCCCTTGGTGCTTGTCGCCAGCTCGAGAGGATCGAGAATGCCTCTCAGGCCTTGCCACGGATCGGCTCGTGTGACCGGTTTAGGGTCGACCTGGGTTGGTTCGTGACAATGTAGATCTAATACTATTTCACGTTATTTAGACTTGTGGAGGTTTCCTTGGTCTACATCATTGGGACCTAGCCCATGTGGTCAGATATTTTCTACATATGTGGCATATAACAGATCTAGTAGATACTTGCACACTTTACTTTTATTTACTGATATTCATCATTTATTTCCTGCCCATCGTTATAGCTTTGTTCATGGTTTTATTTATATATTCCATTCACATTACAACTTCACCTAATACACCTAGACATGGTTATAGTTTACCTACATAGGCTGGATTTATTATAGAAATGGTTGTTGGTGGCCTACTAATTATATCTCACACCCTTTTCAGGCCACCAATTGGTACCCAAATAAAATTCATGGATGCAAGTAGGGAAAATGGAAAGATCTTGGTTGTGGATGCTTACTTGGCTTATAGCATGAGATCTTGAGATCATGAGACCAAGACTTTAATCATGATGCTATTGAAGA
The DNA here is from genome assembly GCA_963277665.1 of Viscum album. Lineage (NCBI taxonomy): Eukaryota > Viridiplantae > Streptophyta > Magnoliopsida > Santalales > Viscaceae > Viscum > Viscum album. The sequence goes on along the minus strand of OY728134.1, from coordinate 592,331,157 downwards.
TAACCTTTATGGTATTTTTTTACTTTTTTAATTTATATATTTTATGTGTGCTTTCTTCCATGTATTCATTTCTGTATAATACCATGACATACTCATTATTTTGTATATGATTTCACTTTTAGATTGTTTATTATTACTGTCTGGATGATTTTACTTTCTTTGATCTATTTGAAATTATTATTCTTACACTATTTATTCATTTATTATCACCCATTGTGTTACTCTGCCCATGAGGGTACAGTCTTCCACTGTACCACCTTAGACCTTTAATGCTAGTCAACAACCTCTCTAATACGGGGAGGCGTTCTTGAGGCCATGTGACCAACTGAGCTCGGTTACTTATGAGTGAATCAGGTATGAGATGTTACAAATTAGTATCATAGGTTTCTTTTCCTTTGTATTACTATTTGGGTTAGAGATAGGAGACTAGGATATGTTAGAATTTGGTAATGAGACCATGCCTGGGAGTAAATAACCCATGTATGGGGAAAATCCAAATTGTTTAGGATGGGATTTGATGTTCTGGATTATGCCTATTATAGTTTCACTGATTTCACCATTGGGTGACACACATGATATGTGGTGTTGGTTATTACTATTATTGGTTTTACTATACCCTTGGACCGATATGGAAAGGAAGTGTTTCTCATGCATCATTATAAGAACCTTAGATGGCTAATATTCCATGCATTATTCCATTTCATGTAGGTTACATTGTTTTACTTAATGATATCTATTGTACATGTCTTGAGTTATATATCTATTATGAAACTAACATTTCTGTAGGAAAGAGGATTAAATAATTGGTTATTAAAGTATATACATCAACATAAATGGGTTTTCCCATATAGCTTGGTAATCCCACCTTAATTAACCAATCTTCATATATTTGAGTTATGTTATTAAGTTTACATGGATAGAGTCATTAAATGAATTATTGATTAATTAAGACTTTATTAAAAGGTTTCATGTTCAATTAGCCTCATCACACTAATGAAAGGTAATGGCTTGAACCTTATAAAATATTATATGACTTCATGATAAAATATGAGTGGGATGACTCGAGATCACCTTGGATTCTATATGGAATGCCTTGAGCACTCGAAAACCCCATTTAGATTAAAGGATACTACTTACTTAGGTTGACACCCACCTGGAACCCAATTCTTGTCTAAATTTGGATTCCTAGTATGACAATATAGGATCCTTCATGTATTATTATAGGATGCCTTGGATACACTCCTTAGATCCATCATTGACAAGTTGGTTCCATGTTTAAAGCCCATCAGACCCGGTCATTGATTTTCCATGTTTTACCTTGGATGAAATCTTTGGACTCGATAGGCATCTCATTATAGAATGACTTGGACTATACTCCTTGGATGATTCTCTTACCCTTAGCTAGACTCAGTTACTACTGAGTTAGTGACCCCTGAGGTATAGGTTTCCTTGGTGAATACCATGAAACCACTTAGTATTAACAATCAATTATGGTTGCCTTGTTACATATTAGAACCTTCACTATTTTTAACATGTGTCTTATTTATAAATTTGTACAATCAAATAATGACTTGGTTATATTTTTAGACACTAGCTGAGGGATGAAGCAGGTACTTGGGTATTTAGTTACATTGTACTACTTTACTTTATATATGCATGCATGCAAGCTATTATATTTCCATTACATAGGCCAAATATTATATACACTGTTGGTGGTGGCCCACTAAGATTTATCTCACACCCTATTCAGGCATCGTTTGGTACCCGAGGTAGATTACATGAATGCAAGTGTTGATAAAAAGAAGCATATGACTTTGAACACTTGAATTATTTTTATTTAGGATGGATCTTGATAAGAGATAACTGAGCCAGAGCTCAGAATGCTTGGGATAGTCTTTTGATTTTCTTTTCTTTTGTGGAACATGTTATGCCTACTGTCTTGTATCCATGTTTTCCAGTTTTCTAGTGACATGAAATATAATCATCAGTTATTCTATTTGATACAATTATTGTTATCCTTGTTCATTTGTTGCAGTTGTCTCTATTTTCTTCTATTCCTTATGGTACTTATATCACTTCTATTATTTAACTCTATTTATATTTATCCATTGTTCTACACTCTGGTAATGATGGAATAGTATCCCCACAGACACACCCTAGGTCCTCGCTACTAGTCGCTAGCCTCTGGAATTTGGGGAGATGTGCTTGAGGCCATGTGGCCAACCAGGCTCAAGGCACCCATTAAGTGGAATCCGGGTCCGAGACATCACAAAGTGGTATCAAAGGAGTTTTCTTTATTTCTTTACTATTTGGAGATAGTATTCAAGAGATTAGGAATTCTTGAGACCTATTCATAATTTGTGCTTGGGCGTCGTGAACCTAGGTTTGGGGTAAAATCCAAGTTACCCAAAATATAACTATTTTTCTATTTTTTCCTATTATAGTTTACATTATTTCACTATTGGGTGATGCACATGTTGTGTTGGGGTTATTATTATTACTCTAATTGATAATTTCACTTCATCCTTGGCCCTATGAGATAAGGAAAATGATCATTGTTACATGTATCATATAGGCACCTAGAATTTTCATGTCATGCATATTACCATGCCATATAGGTGCATTTCACTATTTCATTACTTGATGTGCCTGTGATTGTTGAGTGATGTTGTGATAGTTATCTTATTCTTGTATTACTATTGGTTGTGATTGAGTGATTTCCTGTCTCAATTCATGAGGTGTATGGGCTCTCATGGGTTGGGATGAGTAATTTATCGAGTCAAGCCATTATTCTATAAATAAATGGGTGTCGTTTTCATTGATAAGGTGTATGGGAACTAATTAAATGGGAATGGTTATCCATTATAAAGTGAAACATGACTTATAATATAAAATGGTTTCACGTCCCTATCCTATCTTTTCATGTTTATAAAAGGTAAATGAGTGAACCTGGTAATTAAATTTAAAATGAAATAAAACTTATACTTGAGGACTTACCGATACTTGTCCGTCTAAGTGGTAGTTGGGGTAGTATGCCTTGGGTAGTGAGTTTTATTACATTAATATTCTATTAGTGATGTTATTTTTCTGCTTAAATCTTGTTTTCAGGCATGTTCTTGGCATTTGTATACCAATGCCGCCATGAAGTCCTCGTATTGTATGCCAGAAAGGAAGAAACGATCATGATCTAGATGTGGTGGGCCCTGAGCTTCCAGTATTACCTCCAAGAGTTCCACTCGAGGCACTGCCTACTGTACTTGATTTGGGAATTGATTCCCAAGTTTGTGATAGTTTTGTATGTATGATGCAATCCATTCATGGTGTTCCATGAGTTTCACCTATGATGGTTGATCTAACTCATGAGTTCCAGCAGCAGCATCCTCCTACCTTCTTAGGGGATGGAAGTCCATAGGATTTTGAGTCTTGAATAGAGTCCACCCTATCTATCTTTTAGCATTTTGAGATGCCTTCAAAGTGGAGGGTTGAATTTTCTACTTACATGCTTCAGGATTCTGCTAAATGCTGATGGGATGTGATTACTTTGGCCAGTAATCATCAGGGCATGTTATGGGTTGATTACCAAACTACCTTTTATGATCATTTATTTCCTCATATGTTGATAGATGACAGATCCATAGAGTCCATGAATCTCAAACAGGGTTCTATGTTAGTTATGAAATATTCATCACATTTCACAAAGTTGCAGTGCTTTGCACCGCTTCTAGTCAGTGATGAGCTTTTTCATGCTAGATGCTTCAAGGATGGGCTTGGGTACACTATCCATACATAGATGAATGTATTTTATCTACATTTTTTATAAAATATTCAATTATTCTATTATCACTAAGTGTAACCTGAGGTATAGAAATATTAACAGGTATAGATGATCAGTGTCGTGGTAAGCCAATAGTTCTCTCGGTGCTAGGAAGCGTTCCCTCAAGGTTTCTCATCAGGGTAGTGTCAATTGGAGTGCATGTTTCTATAGATCTATAGTGTTCCATCAATGTGGATGATGGGGGAATCTGAAGCCTTAGTGTGATATAGACCCATTGGAGTATCAAGATTGAGGCTATATGGGGAATCTTCAGAGATTCTATAAGACCTTTCCACCAAATTCAAGTGGAAAAGGATTTGTGCCATCTCCACCTTCAAGAGCAGGTTCTTTTGAACTGCATTAGGTAGGGAAATGGGATAGCACTATTAGGACAGGTTGAGGAGGAGTTTGCGACCGTGGTAGCCAGACCCCAAATCACTAGCAGCGCCAATAGAGCAATTATAATCATGGTAGTCCTGTTATTGCATAGGGATGTGTATTAGGCCAATTGCATGAACTACAATCAATACCCAAGGATCAGGCTGTGGGACCATCTACAGTATGAGGTATTATTCTTGTGGCATCTACTATGGTATCTACTTTATTCGATATAGGTGATTCGAACTCTTTTATCGCTGTATCTATTATGGAAAGTTTCGGACTGGAGATACAATATTACTGTGGTGTAATCACCCTAGATACACCATTGGGAATATGGTTAGAGAGAATACTCTAGTGTAGGGACCATACCCTTAAGGTGGGAAGTTACCCTTTCTTATCTAACCTCTTATTTCTCGAGATGAAAGGCTTAAATGTCATTCTTGGAATGGATTTGTTGGTTTAGTATCATGATTTTGTAGAATGATATTTCTGCAGGGTATCATTTACATCACTATAGGGAAGCATTTATCTATATAAGGGTGAGTGAGATTTTTAGTTTGGTAGAGCAGGACCAGATCATCACAGGCTTGGTGGAGTGACCACCCAAAATGAAAATATATTCATGGAGGATCAGGGTTTATGACAAGATGATTTTCCTCTAGTAGTGGATCGTTTTAGGGATGTGTTTCTCGATGATTTTTCTAGATTACCTTCTAAGATAGAGGTAGAGTTTAAAATTGAGATTGTTCCAAGAGAATCACCAGTATCCATTCCTCTATATAGGATAGAACCTATAGAGCTTTAGGAGCTCAAGCGGCAGTTAGAAGATTTAGATGCCAAAGGATTTATACGACCCATTACATCATCTTGGGATTTTCCTGTGATTTTCTCTAATAAGGTGGATGTAACCTTATGTATATGCATGTATTACATAAGGTTGAACAAAATTATAGTCAAGAACTGATATCCACTTCCTTGAATAGATGATATCTTTGACCAACTTCGAGGAGAAAAGATCTTCTCTAAGGTCAAACTGAGATCAGGTTATCATTCAGTATAAGTCAGGCCAATCAGACATGCCTCATATAGCTTTCTGTAGAAGGTATGGTCTGTAGGAGTACCTTGTTATTCTATTAAGTCTTATGAATTCACCTACCATTTTCATGGATATAATGAATAGGGTTTCCACCCCCTTTTGGACTCTTTTGTCATAGTCTTTGTGGAAGAAATCTTGGTGTATCCTCACGCTCGTAGAGACCATGCCAAACATCTTGAGATCATTTTGAGTACACTGAGAGAGCATAAAATTTACTCAAAAAATGCTAAGTTCCACTTCTAGATCTAAAAAGTTCACTTCTTGGGTCTTATAATATCGAAATCAGGTGTATGTGTTGACCTGGAAAAGGTTAGTGTTGTAGTTTCCTAGGAGAATCCCAAGAATATGTTTGATATAAAGGGTTTCTTGGGACTGGATGGATATTAAATGCATTTCATATAGGAATTATCATGCATTTATTCACCTCTTACTGGCCTTATAAATAAGGGTGTTAAGTTTTTGTGGTTAGAAGCATGCGAGAAATCCTTTTAGGAGCTGAAAGGGAGGATTGTCTCGACACCTATTCTGACTCTACCAGAGCTAGGCATAGGTTATAACATATTCTATTATTCATTAGGCATTGTCCTAGGAGTAGTGATGATGTAGGAAGATAGAGTCATTGCATATGGATATCGGTAGTTGAGGCCTCATGAGAGAAACTACTCGACGCATGACCTTGAGCTAGTAGTAGTTGTCCATGCCTTATGTTGCTGGAGACATTATCTGTTGTGTGAGAACTTTGTGGTGTACACAGACCACAAGAGCCTCAAATATATCTTTTCATAGCATAAATTGAACCTCATACAACAGATATGGTTCGAATATCTACAATCCTTTGATTTTGATATTTTCTATACACCTAGGAAGGGAAATGTGGTTGTAGATGCGTGGAGTCAGAAAACTCAAAAATAGGCCGTATGGGAAACTAGTGATGAATGAAAGTTAATGGACCTCCTCTCTAAGATGAATCTGGAGTTTCATGATAGTCATGAACAGTCTTACCTGTCATCTTTGATAATTAACTCTTCCCACCTTGAGTAGGTGAAGGGTAGACAATTTTTAGATCCTGAAGGCTTGGTTCTCTGTGAGTATATCAAGAGATAACCCACCTTTGGATTGGTATATGGACAGAGATGATATCCTTCATATTCATGGATGTGTATAGGTTCCTTTAGATATGAGAGAGGTGTTGATGCATGAGTCCCATGCTTCTTAGTGGGAAGTTCATCCAGGAATTTCCAAAATGTATCAAGATATGCGATGCTAGTATTGGTGGTTGGGGATGAAATGTTAGATTGCAGACTTTATCACTAGGTATTCCACCTGTCAGCAGCTGAAGGTGGAGAAACAAAAACCTGTAGTATTTTTACAACCACTTTCAGTCTCGAAATGGAAATGGGAAGATATTGCTATGGATTTCATAGTCAGCTTACCAAGGTCACTGAGGGTTAGTGATGCTGTATGGGTAGTTATAGACCAACTAATGAAAGCATCCTACTTTATTCCTATTTGGTATACTTTCTCAATTGATGATTTGGAAATAATTTATGTCCATGAGATCATACGATTACATGGGGTACCACATACTATCATTTCAGATAGGGATTCTTGTTTCATGTCACAGTTCTAGCAGGGATTGCAGAAGTCTATGGGAACATAGGTGCTTTTAAGCATAGATTTTCACCCTCAGACCAATGAAAAATCGGAACGGATGATTCAAGTTTTAGAGGATATGATCCAAGCATGTGTCCTTGATTTCAGTGGTTCTTGGAAAAAACATACCCCTCTCATAAAGTTCACCTATAATAACAACTTTCATGCAATTATTTCATATGGATCATTTTGAGGCCTTATATGGTAGGTTGTTCCGTTCACCCTTGTATTGGATATAGGTAGGTGAGACAGACTGACTAGGTCCTCGTCTCGTTCAGGAGACTTCAGAGTATGTTCATCTAATCAGAAATCATGTGACTACTACTCAGTCTAGAAAAAAATCTTATGATGATCGCCATAGAAGACCTCTAGAGTTTGAGGTCAAGGATTGTGTTTTCCTTCGAGTATCACCCAGGATAGGTCATAGATGTTTATATAAGCAAGAGAAGCTATTGCCTCATTATTTAGGGATGTTTGAAATTATAGAGTGAGTTGGGTCGGTATCCTATCGGTTTCTATTACCTTATAGGTATCGTGCCATGAATGACATCTTCCATGTTTCACAACTTCACTAGTATCTTGCCGACCCTTATCATACATTTGATTCGGAAGAAGTTGAGTTAGATGCTGATGCTACCTTTGAGGAGTATCCAGTATGCATCATTAACCAGAGCATGAAGGCTCTCCAAGGCCGGTTTGTCCCTCTAGTACGGGTGATATGGAAGCATGACCATGTGAAGGATGAGACTTGGGAGAGGGATACCGATGTATGTTCCCAGTGGCCAGAGTTGTTCTCATACAATATTTCTACACCCTTGGAAGGCGAACTCATGGATGATTCCTTTTAGGGGGGGAGACTGTAAGAAACCTATTTTTCACTCAGGTATAAATCCTTTCAATATAGGTCTAATTCATTATTTTGGACCTAATATGGATGCCTAATGAGTTAGAAAAGGTTACTAGGGTTTATGGGTCTTGTTCAGAGTCCAAAACCCATATTTTAGGGGAAAATGACCCTGTTTCATGGTTAGAGTAAACCGTGTGGGTAGGGTGCACAGTTAAATATAACTGTGCAAATGGTTTGTATTTTCAAGTAGATCCATTCCACACGGTTGGCTCACAGTTTCCCTAACCGTGTGGCATAACCATGTGGTACACCCTTTTTCCTAGGTAATCATGCAGGGTTTGCACACGGTTTGGCATACCTTGCAGACAAACTGTGCACATGCTAATTTCTGGGTAATTTTACCTTTTTACCCTTAATGATCTAATTAACCTCCTCCTTCCTACCTAATCCAATTTCTAGTGGGAGTACCCTCCATTTTTCTCATTTTTGAGATTTTTGAAGGTCTATGGTAGGGATAAAGAGATCTCATTCATCTGGGGTCCGTTCGAGATTCTGTTCATCACGTTGGATGCACAATGGTAAGTACTGGAATCCTTTTGAGCCGTTTCTCTTATCTATTACTCTCGACCTAATTATCGAGGTGTGAGAATTTTTTCTCTTTTCTTAGGTCTAATCTGATTCGAACCAAATCAATGGCTGATACCGAAGTAGGAGAGTCATAAAATCCTAATGTGGGTGGTCTATAACTCATCCCTCAAGTTTGTTGATTTTGGAATTTTCGTGTGGGGCTTGCCGATTTCATCGGGTTCCGTTTATTGAATTTATATTCCATGATTATAATCATTATAATTGTATGGCTATTCTATTGTCAAATATGTGATTATTTTTTAGTGGTTACGACCATAACTCCATCCATCCCATGTAGGATATTATTCCATAATTATCGTTTTAGTGTTTTGACACGTTTGAGCCACCATTCGGGTGTTCCTTGGCTTGATCTTTCTAAGGGTAAGATTTTCTATATTAAATGGCTTGATTTATATTGTGAATTGAATAATGTAAAGTACCATGTATGCACACCACTTGACCCACCTAAGTTAAGTTCTTTAATTTATAATTAAATGTGAAATGGAAATTGGTAAGCATACTAAGTATATGATTTGACCTTATTAAATATGATTGAATAATAGGTTTCATGTATGTAGCACCCCTTACCATATTAAGGGAAGGTAACGGAGTGAGCCTTGATTATTAAAATTCCTTAAATGGATTAAATGAATGGTTTCATGATTCTTGGTCTTGTCACACTAATGAAACCAAGCCTTGAACCAAATGAAATTATTGATTAATTAAGACTTGGATTAAAAGGTTTCATGCTCAATTAGCCTTGTCACACTAATGAAAGGAAATGGATTGAACCTTATGAAATATTATATGAAATCATTATCAAATATGAGTGTCCTGACTTGATCTCACCTTGGATTCCATAGGTAATAATTTAAGCACTCACGAACCCCATTCCAATTCAAGGATACAACTTTCTTAGGTTGACACCCACCTAGAACCCGATTCTTGTATAAATATGGATGACCAATATGACACTGTAGGATACCAAATGTATTATTATAGGATTCCTTGGATACACTCCTTGGATCCATCATTAAAAATTAGGTGTCATGGTTAAATCCCATTAGACCCGATCATTACTTAGCCCCGTTTTACCTTGGATGAACTCCTTGGACTCGGTAAGCATCTCATTGTGGAATGCCTTGGACTATGCTCCTTGGATCACACTCTTAACCTTAAGTATACCTAGTTACTACTAAGTTAGTGACCATTGAGGTATAGGTTTCCTTGGTGAATACCATGGAACCACTTATTATTAACTATCAATTATAGTTGCCTTGTTACATCCTGGAACCTTCACTATTATTAACATGTGACTTATTTATAAATTTGTACAATCAAATAATGACTTTGTTATATGTTTAGACACTAGATGAGGGATGAATTAGGTACTTTGGTATTTAGTTACATTGTACTTATTTAATTTATATATGCATTCCTACACACTGTTATATTTTCATTACACGAGCTGGATGTTATAGACACCATCATTGATGGCCCACTAAGATTTATCTCACACTCTCTCAGGGAACCATTTGGTACTCGGGGAAGATTACATGAATGAAGGTGTTGATAGAGGGAAACATATGACTTAAAACACTTTATTTATTACTGTTTAGGATGGATATTGATAGCATATGACCAAGCCGGAGCTCAGGATGCTTGGGATAGTCTTTTGATTTCCTTTTATTTTGTGGAACATGTTATGCCTACTACCTTGTATCCATGTTTTCCAGTTTTATAGTGACATAAAATTTCATCATCAGTTTTTACAATTGATACAATTATTATTATCCTTTTTCATTTGTTTTTGTTGTCTCTATTTTCCGTTATGCCTTCTATTACTTATATTAATTCCGCTATTTACCTATGTTTATATTTATCCGTTGTGCTACACTCTGGTAATGAGGGAATAGTCTCCCCATGGACACACCCTAGGCCCTCACTGCTAGTCGACAACCTTTGAAATTTGAGGATATGCACTTGAGGCCATGTGGACCATTGGGTTTGGGGCACCCATTAAGTGGCATCCAGGTCTAGGACATCACAACGCAATTGTTGTTCGATTTTCATTTCATGTTATTCGTTCTTTAATATGATTTGAATTAACATGTTATCGACATATTAATCATGTTTGTTTAGTGTTTCATTTTCTTAAAGGTTTAAGAATAAATTAAGAATGACTAGAGATTCCATTGGGAAGTTCCAAATATTTGGTTGGTAAAACTGGGTTACACATCATGCGGTCAGAGCACACACTGTATACCCATGCACATTGTATCTAGATGAACAGAGAAATTAATTACATGTGGTGATTTTATTGTACACCGCATGTTTATTGGGCCAACCTGGAACATGATAAACAGATACACGGTGTGTAGATGTCATGTACATGCTGTATAGTCAAGTCGAGTTAACACACTGAAGCCCCAGGCATGTTACTTGGATATACGACAATCGAGGTACAAGGTGTGTAACTGGATGTACACGCTGTGTAATCTCCAATTAATGGAAAAAAATTAAAATTACATTAAATTTGAAAATTGCAGAATTAAAAACTTATTTTATTGATTGACACACCATTTTGGGTTTGATAATTTAATAATGGTTTTAAATAATTTTAAATGCTCAACTAATTTATTGTAATTAATATGTCATTATTGTTTCTACCATTTATTTTCCATGAATGGCATTAATGATAGGTATCTACAAATAAGATCATATGATCATTAAGATGAAAAATAATTTATTAATTAATTAATGCAAGCATTTTTATCTTAAATAATAAAAGAATGAATAAAGAAATGAATGAAATCCATTTACTTTTGCGTATTCATTGCATGTGTAACCATTCACGAGCTTGACCAAGACTTGTGTATGTGTTGGATATTTTAATTGAATTTATTGCATGGGATTAAAATTATTTAATATTAAATTAAATAATAGCATATGATTCATCCATACCTCCATTATTATGTAGGACCTGCATGTCCAAGGATATTTATGTAATCCCCTTTAACCAATCCTTTTGTTACCCTCACATGCACGTGAGTAATAAATATTTATAATTAACGAAGCATCCCAAGGCATGTGGAGGTGGTTCAAGATATATACATAATGATGCCAACCCAGGTGATACACAGGTGGATATATGGAATGTTGTAACTCATTCCAAGACCATAAATAGAAGTTATTTCCCCTAGGTCAAAGGTTGATTTAATGTACACTCATTAAATCAATTGTTAGATAAATATCATGAAAAAATCATTTAAATAATATTTATTTTTGTCTATGAAATTATTTATTTTATGTATGCAAGACCACGATCACATAAATAAATGAATTAATGTGCGAAGATGGAAATTAAATAAATGAATTATGAATAATTGTTTTATCCAACATGGTTAATTAATTAAGTAACATCTACTTAATATTAACAAGATGTGTAAAGGATAAAACAAGATAAAATTTATGTATAATAAATTAAAATCCCTCAATTAAATATTAAGTTAGATTAAGCCTTCCATTACTTGATTGGGAATTAAACCATAGAACAAAATGTAATACATGGCCAAAGTCTGCACACTTACTTTTATCAAGGAGTTCTCATGAGAGTTTTGGGTTGAATTAATTGAAATTGTATTGAGTTTAATAGATAAAGTTTTTCAATACAAATTTGGAGGAAAGTGTTGAGGAAATCTAAGTTAAGATTTTAGGATAGGGGAATCCACTTAACGGATCAAGGAGCTGCAAGTTTGTAGTTGGAAAGACCGCCTACCTAATTACTTTATTATGGTTTTAATGGCCAAAGTATGGATCATTAAGAAAAGTAATGGGGATCCTTTACACTAGAATGTTAAAACAACTAGACATTTTGACTTCAATGATGAGGGATATTGAGACTTGTAACGAACCCGATTGGACCTAAAAGCCCAACAAGCTCAACCATGCCTGAGCTCAGCCCTCTAGAAGATAGTAAACCCCCAACACATGGAAGATAATAGGCCCCCACCTCTTGCTGGCCCAGATAACACGTGGTAGGAACTGTCCCCTGCCTACCAGGGTTTTTAATTCACCTCCCCCACAACTCGAACCCGTGACCATAGGCTTAACAGACAACTAGGAAGCATTACGAGTACCACTAGGCCAACGACTCAGCGGTACTCATAACACTTCCCAGTTGGCCATTAAGTCTTTGGTTATGGGTTCAAGTTGCGAGGGAGGAGAATTTAAAACCACTCCAGGTAGGGGATAGTTCTTTCCACATGTTATCTAGGCCATCAAGAGGCGGGGGACCTATTATTTTCCATGTGGTGGGGATTTGCTATATGCTAGAGGGATGGGCTCGGGTGTGGCCGAGCTTGTTGGGATTTCAGGTCCAACCAGATTCATTACATAAACTAGTTTTTTTATGTGTAAATGAAATTTGGTAGCATGTGGAACTTTTTTGAGCACAAAGAGGGAAACCTAGGTATCTAGGTGGGTGGACGTGTACTAGCATGCTAGTGATCTGGAGTGGTTTTTCCCTATTTCACTTAGAAAGTTTGACGTTGAAAACACTAAAAAAACTATGATTATTATGATGTTGGGGACCACTAGGTTATGAGTGATTCCCCTAATAGTGGATCATGTATGAGAACGAATATTATTATGGTTACTTTCACACTGAGATGCAAGGTACCTGGGGATCACAACTAACTAGTGCCTAGGGGTGTTCTTGTGCTGAGTGATCATTGAATATTTGGAATTTAACTTTGGATTATGGTGTGTTTGGATGGAAAATTTAGTAGATTACATGTTTTATTTAAATGTACCCATTTTTAAAGTTACCCACTTTGAAAACTATTTTCATTCAAAAGACGCTCTTTTAGAAATAATTGCTACCATTCTTTGTTTATAACACTTGAAAGATTTTTATCTTAAAATGATTGTCACATGGAGTATTTATGTGGTATCCTATTGGTCTTAGGATCACACCCTACTTACACATTTGGGTATAAGTAGACTTGATTATGTTTTACATAGGTAAGGGCAAGGTCTTTGGAGACAGCGGTTCAGGTTGTTAGTTTCTTCCGTGGTGCGGTGTTGTAGAGACGGCTCATGGGTGATGAACCCTTGTCATGTGGTGGTATTTGGGATGTTTTTATACTAATTTTGTAGTTTTGGACCCCCCTTGTCATTTTTAAAACCATTTATTCAGTTCTGAATTTTAATTAAGGCTTGTTTGGCATGAATTTGTAGATTCGGTTTATTGATTGTTTTTGGTTGTTTTATGTATCCTAACTTAGGTAAATCATTACCAAACTATTTTTAAAGATAATAAGGAACTTTTGCTAGATCATGAGGATAGGGAATTCCCTTCAGGCCTTACCACAGAATGGGTCGGGTTCCAGTTTTAATGGTGACCAGATTCAGTTCGTGACAAAATGGTATCAGAGGCTGGTTTATCTTTTTGGGTCATATTATTATTTTGGGGTGAATCTGGTTAGATAGGATCTAGGACTGTTAGGGCTCAGAGTTTTGGTTATGAGTAGGGTTCCTGGCTAGTACCTCTCGTGACAAACCTTGAGTCACCATGGGATGTTGGGATTGGTTGTTTGATTTTTCTTCTAGGTGGGACATGCGGGCTGCAGACTGCATGTAGATATCAGGTGGGAGTGAAGTGGTTGTATATTTCATTATTGTGATATGTTTGAATTATTTATTTTTGATGTAATTGCTGATTTTTTTCATAATTTTTGTACTAATGATTTCTTTTGTGACTGTTTCCTTTTGTAGCAACATGCCTCCTTGGAAATCTCCCATGCACCCATGGGAGGACGCCAGAGAGAGTTCTCCCTCACCGATTGATCAAAGGATGGTAGAAGATGTGGTCAGGGCTATCCAATCCCTAGGATAGGGAGTAGATCACACTTCTACTCTAGCTAGGGAAGAGGAGTCTGGTACTAGGAAGGAAAAGCCCAGGATTTCCTAAAGAACAAGCCTCATACTTTACGAGATAGCACTGAACCCTAGGAAGTAGAGGAGTGGCTTTAGAAGATCGAGCGCATGTTCTAGTTTCTTAACACACTTGAGGAGGTCAGGGTGAAGTGTGCCTTTTTCTATTAGAGAGTCCCATCCGTAGGTGTTGGGAATCAGTGATTCAATCTAAGAAGCATGAACAGATGAGCTGGAAGGACTTCAAGGTTACCTTCAATGACTAGTACTTACCTGAAGTCTTGGTGTATGATAGATCCCGAGAGTTTATGGATATAGTTCAAGGGTACCATTCAGTGATGGAGTATGCCAACCGTTTTGCTAAGCTGGTCTGGTATACACCTGAAATGGTATCCAATGAGCAGATGAAGGCCCGAAAGTTTGATAGGGACTTGCGGTTAGAGATTTATTCACAAGTGTTCATATTTAAGCTAAAGACCTATGTTGAGGTGGTTGAACGGGCATGTATGGTGGAGATTGAATTCAAGGGGAGGTTTGGTTTCTTTGGGATAGTATAAATGATGGGAAGTGGTACTTCATCTGAGAAGAAAAGGAAGTGAGAGGAGTAGGGGAATAAAGGAAGTAGAATTTCAGAACACTCTTCTAGGCAGCTTTCATATGTGGCTTCTGATGTGAGGTACTTCATGTGCCACCAGTGTGGGAGGCTAGGGAACATCCGACTAGCATGAACATCTCCTCATAAGCCTTGTTATCAATGTGGAGGTATGGGAAACTTGTAGTTCTTTTTCAGGATAAAATGTCCACTTCAAAGTGGGACATAATCAGTGGCTTCCAGGGGAGTGCCAGCTCAGTCAGAGCCATCGAGGATAGGGGGATCTTGGTTTGGTGGTCATGGAGGTAGGTTCGAATCATCTTCTGGGAAAATCCAGTTCAGGGCACATCCATAGTCGAGCGGTCGTTCTCTGGAAGAGATGAGGCATCTTCATGCCATGGAGTAGGCAACAATAGGATCAGATGTAGGGCCATCGACTATCTGAGGTACTATTTTGATTGCATCTTCTATAGATACTACTCTTTTAGATACCGGTGCTTCTGTTTCATTTATCTCTACTTGTTTTGTGAGCATGATGAATTTTACAACTGATTTGTTATCCGTTGTGATTGATTTGGTGATACTGCTGGGTAAAAAAAGTATCATGGTCTTAGGTTCCCATCGTGTGCACTTACTATGACTGGGGTAGAGATAGAGTGAAACCTTCTAGTCTTGGATATGGAACTTTTTTATGTAATAATTGGAATGGATTGGATGGTACACTTTCATGCGCACATCGATTGCTATAGGCGGTGGTTGAGTTTCACAACACATGATGACAGCCTATAGGTTTTTCATGGGGAATGGGATCCCTAATCAGGTTGGGCGGGACCTCCACTCCCAGAGTTGGGGAATCTTATCTTCCAGTTATCATCACTCATACTAGAGTATGACATTTGTGCTTCTGAGGGTGGGTTACCTCAGGTAGTGTATGAGTTCCCGGAGGTATTCCTAGATGATTTTTCAGGCTTACCCCCATAGTGGGATGTGGAGTTCTCAATTGAATTGGTGATGGAAACACAACAAATATCTATTACCTCATATAGTATGGCCCCCAATAAGATGAGGGAATTAAAGATACAACTAGAAAATTTAGAATCCGAAGGATTCATTCACCCAGACATCTCTCCTTGGGCCACTCATATTCTGTTTGCGAATAAGGATGACAAATCCCTCCAGTTATGTATTAATTACCGAAATATGAACAAGGTAACCATCAATAACAAATATCCTTTGCCCCAAATAGATTACTTGTTTGATTAGTTTAATGGGAAAAAGTGGTTTTCTAAAATAGTATTTTGTTTGGGCTACCACCAACTCAGGGTGAAAGAGGAAGATATCCCTAAGACAGCCTTCTGAAGTTGGTACGACCACTTTGAATAATTGGTTATGCCCTTTGGATTGACCAATGGTCCAATGGTCTTTATAGAACTCATGAATAGAGTTTTCCAACAGTAACTCGACTCTTCTTTCATGGTATTCATGGATGAAATCCTAGTTTACTCTGGATCTGAGGAGGAGGATGAGCATCATTTGCAGATCATGTTGGGCACTTTGTAGGACTATCACCTTTATGAAAAGCTATCCAAGTGCACCTTTTAGATCAGAGAGGTTAAGTTTCTGGGGCATGTGATCTTAGAGTAGGGAGTTTCGGTGGATCTCGAGAAGATCAGTGCAGTGATTTCACGGGATAAGCCAAAGAACGTGTTTTAGATTAGGAGTTTTCTCAGCATGGCAGGATACTATAGGAAGTTTGTTCGAGATTTCTCTCAGCTTGTTTCTCCCATGACTACGTTCACTCATAAATGGGTGAAGTTTGTTTGGACCCCAGAATATTAGGCATCCTTCAAGGAGATGAAGCGGCGGTTGAATACCACCCCCGTGTTGATCTTACCAAAATATGGAAAGGGCTATGTAGTGTATTGTGACACTTAAATTATGGGTCTTGGGTGTGTGCTTATGTAGGATGAGTACATGGTGGCATATGGATCTCGCCAACTCTGACCACATGAAAAGATTTACCCGACCCACGACTTGGATCTAGCAGCTGTGATTCATGATTTGATAACTTGGTACAACTACCTATTTGGGGATAAGTTTGTGGTCTATTCTGATCACAAGATCTTAGACTAAATCTTCTCATAGAAGGATCTTAATCTGAGGCGGCGACATTGGATCGAGTACTTGTAGGGGTTTGACTTTGATATCATCTACACTCCAAGAAAGGATAATGTGGTGGAAGATGCCTTGAGATGAAGAGTACTAGTGTAGGATTTTAGGAATTCCAGTGATGAGTGGACTATGATGGGGATCTTTTCTTAGATGCACGTGAAGATGAAGGATCATAGTGAAGGTGTGTTATTAGAGAGAGTTTAGTTTGCCCCTTCTCTTGTGGAGCTGATTTAGAGAGAACAACCCGGGGATGAGCTATGTCAGTGGTCGAGGAAACTTCTTCATGGTGGGGAGACATCTTTTGATTGTTCTTAATCCCCCAAGGGTATCTTGTGATTTAAGGTCCTATTAGTGGTGCCTTTGTCTATGTGGAAGGTGGTGATGCAGGATAGCCACCATTCTTAGTGGGCTGTCCATCCTGGTGCCATCAAGATGTTTTATGATGTGCATCGGAAATTCTGGTGGCCATACATGAGAGGAGACATAGATGACTTCATGTCAAGATTCTATACATGTTAGCAGGTGAAATAATAGAATCAAAGGCCTCATGGTTTTCTCCATCCTCTACCCATTCCTACCTGGAAGTGGGATGTGGTTGCCATGGATTTCATTGTTGGCCTGCCTCGTACAACCTAGAGTAAGAATTCCATATGGGTAGTAATTGATCATTTGACCAAATTAGCCCACTTCATTCCAATCAAGGATACAACTAAAGTGAATGAGTTGGGATGATTGTATCTTCAGGAGGTGGTAAGTATTCATGGTTTTCCATCTATAGTTATCTTAGATAGAGACCCCTATTTCACTTCTCAGTTTTGGGAAGGCCTTTAGAAGGAATTTGGGTCTCAGATTAAAATGATAATGGCATACCATCCTCAAACGGATGGTCAGACAGAGCGGGAAAATCATATTTTGGAGGCACTACTAGAAATGGTGGTTTTCCCAATGGATATATACTAACGGTTTGAAGAAACCATTGGTATACTGTAAAAAATGCCAAATTTTCCAACGGTTTTCTCAAACCATTGGAAAATGTGTTAATATAGTTAATATTTCCCAATGGTTTGAAAAAACCATTTGGAATGCTTTAGTTCCTTTAACATATACCAACGGTTTTACTAAACTGTTGGTAAAGAGAGGATTTCCCAACGGTTTTTAAAAACCGTTGGGAAAGTTTTCCCCCAAAAACCCAGCGCCCCAGATCCCACTTAGCATGATTGCAGACCTAATCCAGAGCCCCTCCCAAAGTCTTCTCACCCGTGAAACTCCTTAAATCCGTAGATCCTTCTTCAATCAAACAAAATTTTATTTCTACACTTAAAATTAGTAAGTGTTACCTTAGTTTTAGTGTTCTTTGTATTTTTTTTCTATTTACTGTTTTGATTTCGACTAAATTAGAGTTATTGCTACCTTTAGAGTACCGAAACCATTGGTTTGTTTTATGTTTTTTTGTTCTACAATTCAAATGCTTTTAAATTCTTATAAACATTTGGTGGCTGGTTTATTTTGGCGGGTTATGAATCGTGCAGTTATGGAATTTTCCTATGAATTATTAATTCCCCAGCAGAATAAATCCCTTAAACTTTATCCTAGAGGGATTATCTAAACTCAACCAATATTGTAACATATTTGAAAATATGTTTCTAAGGATTTTATTTCTAGGTTCCCAAAGTCACAAGGTTCTGAGGGTATTTTTGTTGTGGTTGATCACCTATCAATGTATGCTCATTTCTCATCATTAAATCACCCCTTTACATCTCATGATGTGGTTGATTTATTCATGAAAGATGTTGTATGTCTCCATGCCATGATGAGTGATATTTTTAGTGATTGTGAACCACTATATAATAGTATTTATTAGAAATAATTATTTCATTTTCAAGGAATCAAATAAAATATGACATCATATTATCACCCCCAAATAGATGGGAAGATGGATGTTTTTAACCATATTATTTAAATGTATTTACACTCTTTTTACTATTTAAATCAAATGAACTAGTAATGGTGGATACCTTGGGTTTAATATAGCTACAAAACCTCCCCCACCCCCTGGACACCCCTACCCCACCCTCCCTGGACACCCCTCACCCCCCATGGACAACCCCACCCCACACCCTTGGATAGCCCCCACCTCCACCACCCCTAGACACCCCACCACCCCTAGACACCCCACCCCCCTGGACACCCTCCACCCCCTTGAACAGCCCCCACCCCACCCCCTTAGACAACCCCCCTGGACACCACCACACCTCCTAGACACCACCACACCTCCTAAGTGGCTGACCCAATTTTTAAATTGGAATTAACAATGTAGTTGATCTCCCATTTTCCCAATGCCATTTTCTAAGTGACCCATAGATCCCTATAAATTTAATTTGTCATGTTTTGATAAATTGAATTTGTCATGTTTTGATAAATTGAATGGGTTGTTTGGAATGAAATGGTTAATGCATGATAGTTTGGATTTCTTAATGAATAAAATGATTTTAAATAAAAATACCCTAAGGGGGGCTGTAGGAGGGGTAAGGGGGCTGTCTAGGTGTGGGGGGCTATCTAGGTGGGGGGTGGGTTGTCCAGGGGGTAGGGGGGTTGTAGCGGGGTGGGGGGGGGGGGGCTGTAGGGGTGTGGGGGAGGGGGGTATGGGCTGCCCTAAGAAGGGGTGTGGGATGTCTAGGGGGGGGGGTGAGGGTGGGGTGTCCAGGTGGGGGAGGGGGTGTGGGGTGTCCAGGGAGGGGGGTGGGCTATGGCTATCCAGGTGTGGGGGGGGGGGGTTGTCCAGGTGGGGGGTGGGGGGATGTCTAGGTGGGGGGGTGTCTAGGTGGGGGGGGTGTCCAGGTGTGGGGTGGGGGCCGTCCATGTGTGGGGGGTTGTCCAGGTGGGGGGTGGGTTGTCCAGGGGGTAGGGGGCTACAAGGGGTATGTGGGGCTATATGAGTGTGGGAGGGGGGTACGGGTTGCCCGAAGGAGGGGTGTGGGTTGTCCAGGGGGGTCAGGGTTGGGTGTCCAGGTGGGGGAGGGGGTGTGGGGTGTCCAGGGAGGGGGGTGGGCTGTCCAGGTGGGGGGGTGTCCAGGTGGGGGGGTGTCTAGGTGGGGGTGGGGGGAGGGGGTGGCTGTCCAGGTGGGGTGGTGGCTGTCCAGGTGGGAGGGGGATGTCCAGGTGGGGGGTGGGCTGTCTAGGTGGGGGGGACTGCAGGGGAGGGGGGGTGTGGGCTGTCCAGGGAGGGGTTGAGCTGTCCTGGGGGGGGGGGGCTGTCCAGGTGGAGGAGGGGGGTACAGGCTATCCAAAGAGGGGGGGGGGGGGTGCTGTCCAGTGGGGGGGGCATGAGCTATCTGGGTGGGGGGGGGGTGTCCAGGGAGGGGGTGGGTTGTCCAGGGGTGGTGGTGGGTGGGCTATATAGGTGGGGGAGGGGGTGTGGGCTATCAAGGGGGGGGGGCTGTCCAGGTGTGGTGTGGGGGGCTATCTAGGTGGGGGGGGGGGTGTAGGGGGGGTAGGGGGGATGTAGGGGTGTGGGGGTGTGGGATGTCTAAGGAGGGGGGGTGGGTTTTCCACTCTGATACTCTACAAAAAATAGGAATCAAATATAACTAATCTATATTTTCTTTCACGCGTTAAGACTTTTCTTGAAGTTTCATACCAACACTCACTCTTACCCTTCCAAGAAGAAGTGATATCTGCAAAGAAATCTCAATCAGGTTCTTATCCACTATCCATATTGATCGCATACAAATTTAACATTCGTACAACTCCATATCACCTAATGATATAAAAAGTCTCATACACCTATGAGTAGTGTCCCATCAAAACATGGCACATAAAATCCGATCCACATATGATATTTGGTGGTGTGTTTACAATTGGGTGTGTTGTGATTTATATGTATGATATTCATGGTTTACACCAATAGTCTTCTCATCATCTATAATAGGCTTGAAATCATGTTATAATTGGATAAAGATTGGATTTTACGACCCTAGTTTGGGGGTGGACACCCCCACCCCTTGGACATCCCCCACCCCCTTAGACAGCCCCCCACCCCCTGGACACCCCCACCCCCTTGGACAGCCCTTCCACCCCCGTGGACAGCCCGCCCACCCCCCCCGTGAATAGCCCTCCCACCCCTCTGGACACCCTGTACCCCCCTAGACAGCCCCGCCACCCCCGTGGACAGCCTTCCCACCCCCTAAACACCCCTCCCCCCATGGAGAGCCCCCCACTCCCGTGGACAGCCCGCCCTCCCCCCCATGGACAGCCCGCCCACCAGTTGGACTCCTCGTACCCCCTGGACAACCCCACAACCCCCATGGACAGCCCGCCCATCCACCCCGTACCCCCTGGATAGCCCCGCCACCCCTAGACATCCTTCCCTCCCCCTTGGACACCTCGTACCCCATGGACAACCCCCACCCCTTGAAATCCCCCCCACCCCCTGGACACCCCCGATCCCCCCTGGACAGCCCCGCCAACCCCATAAACAGCCTTCCCACCCCCCTGGACCCCCCTACCCCCATGGATAGCCCCCACCTCCGTGGACAGCCCTCCCACCCCCTGGATACCCTCCCACCACCCCCAGACACCCCCACCCCCCAGACACCCCACCCCATAGAAAGCCCCCCCTTGACACCCCGACCCCACTGGACAGCCCCGCCACCCCCCCGTGGACAGCCCGACCACCCTCCGTGGATAGCCCACCCACCCCCATGGACAGCCCGCCCACACCCCTGGACACCCTCCCACCACCCCCCGGACACCCCCCATCCCCCTAGATGCCCCTTACCCCCTGAAAGCCCCCACCCCCCCTTGACACCCCGACCCCACTGGACAGCCCCGCCACCCCTATGGATAGCCCAACCACCCCCCCGTGGACAACCCACCCACCCCCTAGATAGCCCACCCACCCCCTAGACACCCCGTACCCCCTAGATAGCCCCACCAGCCCCATGGACAGCCTGCCCACCCCTGGACACCCCACACCCTCCCTGGACACCCCGTTCACCCCCCTGGACACCCCGTACCCCCGTACAACCCCCACCCATGGAAATCCCCCCACCCCTGGACACCCCTGACCCCCCTGGACAGCCTCACCACCCCCGTGGATATCCCACCCACCCCCTGGACACCCCGTACTCCCATGGACCACCCCATCCCCATGGAAATCCCACCAACATGGACACCCTGACCCCCTAGACAACCCCCACCCCCTAGACACCTCCGACCCCCTGGATAGCCCCGTCACCCCCTAGACACCTCACACCCCCTAGAAACCCCCACCCCCTTGGGAAATGCATGTGATCACTCAAATTATCTACTAAATATAAAATTTCTTTGATCTAAAATTTAGGTCACTCCTAAATAATTCTCCTCAACAAGTGTACATGATCTTGTACACTCATGTATAGTTCTTCAAGGATATTTTGTTGTCTTTTATATTATGATTCTCATATAGAGTAGTGTGTCAATTACAATTTCATATAAAGTGAACAATTCCCTTTTACTTAAATATATTTTTGATAAAACTTCAATCTTATTGAATTTATTTTGACAAAATGACTTATAACATTTTTTTTACAAAATGGATAGAAGTTGGTTGTATGAAACCAATTGGATCTCAAGCAATTTTCAAAACAATTTGGAGAGTTTTTTAGATTTTTAATTTCACAATGCTTTAGATATTGGTCACATACACTACCCCTGTTACAAGTGTGTTGGAAGACCTAGTTGAGCCGTGAAGAAGTCAGCTACCACATAACCAAATATGGTTTTCAAGAAAACTACTTTGTGTGGTATCACAATGGGGAGAAAATGACATCTCAAATTGTTGATGATCCAAATGAGAGGACTGGATTGGAAAATTTGTTATATGACTAGTTTCCGTTTATTCATCATCATGAAAAATAAAGGATTCTGACCCAAGAATATTTCGATATGAGCACACATGATGCATCTAATGAAAATTATGATGTTGTCAGGGTAAAAAAATTGAATGATGCCGCCACGACTCCAGTATATCGACAATGCGGTAAAATGAAAAGGTTGGAATTTTTAATTCGATTGTTTCATGGGAAAATTATGTATGGGATTTCTAATACTTCCATCGATTACATTCTTACCTTCTTGAAGGACTTACTTCCAGATGATGTAGATATTCCGTCAAACCACTATATGGCATGGAAGTTAGTTGAGGAACTTGGATTTTCAAGAAACAAAATTCATGCTTGCCCGAAAGATTGCAATTTATTCTGAGAGGAAAATGCTGAACAGAATGATTGTATAAAATGTGGCACATCCCGCTGGAAGCTAAAAGCTGATAGAACATCATCCCGTGTGCCACATAAAGTAATGTGGCACTTTCCATTGATCCCTAGACTCCAGAATCTTTTTATGTCTGATGAAATATAAATAAAAATGCGATGGCATGATACCGAGATAAAGAAGACTAATGATGAGTTGGTTCACCCTGAAGATGGATTTGCATGGCAGAGATTTGATGCTCGATATCCTGATTTTGCAGCTGATGTATATAATGTGAGGTTGGGTCTTTCATGTTACGGTTTTAATCCATTTGGGAAGATTCTTACATCGCACAACACATGGACAATTTTTATACACATTTATAATCTCCCCCATGGTTGTGTATGAAAAAAATTTCACTTTCATGAGTATACTCATATCTATCCCTTCTAATTTTGGAAATGATATAGATGTATACATGCAAAATTTAATAAAATAGTTGAAACTTCTTTGGGATGTGGGTGTGCGCAAATATGATGCATGTTTGAAAGACATATTTCAGATGCGTGCTGCGCTTATATGGACGATCAATGATTTTCCTACTTATGAAATGATGTCTGGATGGAGCATGAAGGGAAAACTATCATGTTCTGTTTGTATGAAGAATACATGATCCGGAAGACTAAAACATCGTTGTAGTTTCAGTTTTATGGGACATCGACAATTCTTTCCAATGGACCATCCATATAGAAATAATCGTCGAAGATTTGATAATACCATGGAGACTGATGATCCACCTCAGCGTATGTCTAGAACTGATGTGCTTAATGAATTGAAAGATTTCAGTTTTTCATATGGGAAGGGTCAAATGAAATCTAGAAAGAGAAAGAATGTTTCCATTGAAACCTGTTACAATTGGAAGAAGAGAAGTATCTTATTTTATTTTCCTTATTGGTCAACCAATTTGTTACATCATTTCTTAGACGTAATGCACATTGAAAAAAATACATGTGAAATGTTGCTTTCGATTCTTCTAAATGTTAAGGGAAATACAAAAGATTATTTAGGGTCTTGACGTGACTTGGTGGATTGGGGAATCAGACCAGAATTGCATCCTATGCGTATCAGTGAAAATAAATGGAAACTTCCGTGAGCTTCTTATGTGATGATACCTACAGAAAAAAAGAAATTTCTAGAAGTACTAGAGACTATTAAAGTTCCTGATGGATATTCAAGCAACATATCCAAATGGGTCAACAGAAGAGAGTTGAAGCTAAAATATTTGAAGACTCATGATTATCACATCCTTCTGCATGAGTTGATTCTAATATCAATTCGTCATCTTTTTTCCAATAATTTAAGGGTGGATGTTATTTGGTTGTGCCATTTGTTTATAGATATTTTTGCTAAGAAGTTGTCCTAGTATTTCTTTCAAAAAAATTTGGCAGATGCCCCATTAATTTTGTGTGAGTTAGAGAAAATATTTCCTCCATCATTTTTCACATGCATGCTGTATCTAACTATCATATTCCAACTAAAATACTTCTTGGTGGACCTATTTATTTTTGTTGTATGTATCCAACTGAAAGAAACATATACACATTGAAGTCTTATGTTCGTAACAGGAATCATCCTGAAGGTTCTATCGTGAACAGTTACTTGGATCAAGAATGTATGGATTTCTGCTCTATGTATTTTTCTGATCTTACTACAAGAAAGAACATACCAATGAGAAATGAAGAAGAACAGTATGATCAAATTGAACCTAGTTTTCTATCACTTCCTCAAACAGGAGGAATTCCTGGATCATATACATTGATGACATTAAGCCTTGAAGAGAGGGGGATGGCACATCACACAATTTTCTTCAAATGTGACTTGTTCGATGACTACATCTTGTAAGTAAATTGTATATTTATATCTTATATATATATATATATCTATTAAACTATTCATATTTTTATCTATAGGGAACGTAAAGTGATGATAAATAGAAAGCATAGTTCTTTATCTTTGAGAAGGAGGGAGACTTTGCATAACAAAGAGTTTTATTCTTGGTAAAAATTGAAGGTAATAATATTACTATTGAAAATAATTAAAACAATAATTAATTAAGTTTAATATTGATTTATATTTTAGGTATTGAGTTTTCTTGCTGACTATGTCTTTGAGGAAATAAGAGTTTTGGCTTTTGGTCCTAATACCGCGGTTCGTGATTGTAAATCAATTGTTATCTATGGGTATAGATTTATTATCACTGAATTAGAAAAGAACATGAGAACACAACATTATGGTTTTATGGTTACTGCCACAATATACTATTATGCCAGTGCATCAGATAGTAGACCACGATTTGAAAATGTAGGTTATTACAGAGTCATTGAAAAAATAACAATATTGGATTATTATTCTCATGGACGAGTCACGCTGATGAAATGTAAGTGGTTTTATTTGATGATGAGGTAGGGAACATTTATTGATGATTGTTGATTTAGAGTAATTGATATGACTCACACTCTTGCTACCGATGAACCATAT
Source organism: Viscum album (assembly GCA_963277665.1). Taxonomy (NCBI): domain Eukaryota; kingdom Viridiplantae; phylum Streptophyta; class Magnoliopsida; order Santalales; family Viscaceae; genus Viscum; species Viscum album. The sequence goes on along the minus strand of OY728134.1, from coordinate 592,305,269 downwards.
GTATTGGCATCAATGGAGAAACAAATTTTTTATGTCAAAGACCATCTTCGACCTGAATTTGGTGTCATTATTGAAGTAATTCTAAGACATATTTTTGATGATGGTGATGATGGAATTGACACCATCCCTAATACCATTGGAAACAATCCATTTATTACTTTTGATGAATCCAATAGATCAATTGTCAGAGTTGACTGTGAACCTAAAGTGGTGGTGGGAAATATATAAAATCATCCATTCATGTTCTCAATTCTTTTGGTTTACCTCAACTTGGGATGTTAAGGTTGGTACTATTCAAATTGATTTAATATTGATTAAAAATATGTTGTATCCGACTTGACTGTTATGTAAATTTTCAATGTTTATTGGTTGCAATTTTATTTGAATTTAATTTTCTAATTTGGAATTGAACTGTATTCAAACCTACGAAGCAAACATTTCTAACTTGGTGAACATTTCAATGCTTCAACTGTGATTTGTATAAAATTTGTATGACTCTAAGAACTCTCTTTAAAATTTTACCAGGTAATGAACATGATGGTTTGTATTCTTCTGTAAAACATGTATTGAAACCAGCATCATCTACCTGATCTAAATAAATTAAATTTTTCCTTAATTTTGACAACTGCTTTACCACTTATGAATCTAGTAGAATTAGTGTTCCATGATTTTAATAGACTAATGACACTTAGTAAATAATAATCCTACTAAAAATTAAATTTCTTTATTACATATTGTATTATTTATTGACTTCATTATATATTTTTTCAATCTCACCTAAAATAATGGTTAGTTAAATAATCCATGAATCCCCATATTCCCTCTCATTTATTTTGTTTTTTGGGTTAAACATTAGTTATTCTTTTCTATTTAATTCCATATTAGTTTTCAAATGAAGGAAATGAAACCAATTGAAGAGAGGCGACAAAAACATATTATGGACAACAATCTTCGCATGACTGAGTTGGGAATTCCACCACTAGTTCCTACAGTGAGTGTTTTATTTAAAATATATATATATATTTAAATAATATATAATTTCATGTAATTAATTTTTTTTAAACATTTTTGCAGGATCCATTTATTAGGAGACAATTATTTGATGAGCAGTATAGTAGTGGTCCCAGTAATCAGGGTGTTCATACGAGGGGGGGTGGTACGAGAGCTAGACGATCTGGTCAGCGTACCCGATTAGACCCTGCCCCTCCCACTGACATACCGTCCATCCCGCATGCTGATCCTAGTGTGTCGTTAGGGACACATGGGATATTTAGGAATCCCATTTTTCACCACTTTTTATATCTAAGCCTCCTCACCCATCTATACCATATCCGATGATGATTCCCACTACCCATCCAGCATTCGACCAGCCATCCCTGTCATCTTCTTTTACTTATGCTTCCTTCTCTCTGGGATTTTATATTCCATCTTCTTCAACTATTTCTCCACTAGATTTTGTCCCTACAGAGCATACATTGGGACCCACTCCATCTGTACAGGGTGTTTCTTCAGTTTCTGTGGATCCAACGGTGCCCATTGATCAGACTACCGTAGGTATACTTGTACAACCCTAACAATTTTTTACACAATTATTTATTTTCATTATAACATGTATTGATAAAATATTTGTTTTTCTTTCATAACAGATACATATACTGATAGGAGGTGGGGGCAGGGGCATACACGCATGCGTGCGGTGTGGAACCGCCACACGTATTTGATGGTAGAGTACAATGAAGATAGTCAGATGATTGAAAAATCAGGGCAACAATGTCGGAGTTTTTTTGCGACGCTTGCCAAATACTCCGACATCATTCCTGTCAGCCCACTCTCATGGAGACAACTGCTAAATGAATTCAAGGATAAATCTTCGGTAGAGATATGGGTAAAAAATATGTTGTATTTAATACAATATATTAATTTTTTTATTTATATGAATTAATATTTTTGTGTCAGCTGCGGTTTAATTTCCCCGATGGTGAGGGTTCACGACCAGCAAGTCTAAAATATTTAGGCGAGATTTGGATATATTATAGGCATGAGTTGTACATTGGATGGCATGCTAGAGTGGGAAAAGAGTTATAGGTGGTCTTTATTGTGGATGATTGTCCGTTAGAAAAATACCAACAGATGATTACTTATTGGATGACTATCTAATTTACGGTATTAATCAAATTAGAGGTATTTAAATGAAAATTTTCATGTTTTTTGTTAATACTAATTATTGAATTTTATTTAGGATTCATCTGGAAGAAATAAAAAAACATTGATGCTAAGAAATATGTCCATACATTGGGACGTACTACGATGCCAGATCATGAGAGGAAACAGGTATGACAATTTATAATAATGCTTTACGACTTGCACTTTTTATTGCTTCATCCATAATTTATTCGATTTCTAAATTTGTTATATAATTTTAGTTATGAAATTAATGTTTTTTTGGTATCCTATTTTTAATTATGGTTTCCTATATTCAATTTCATTATAGAGTCATAAATTTAATATAGAAGGATGTGTGCCTCGAGAAAAACTATTTTGCTCGAGTAGAAAGAAGAAAGATGGAAGTGCGGTTAATGAACCGACTCAGCAGCAGATTGTAAGTTTTACTTTTTAGATTTAAAATTTTATTCTCTATTTTGTAACTTAATAATATATTTATACTTGTAACAAGATACTTAATAGGACCTTGATGCCCTGGATCCTAACAATTTTGGGACAAACGATCACTTACATCAGGTGTTGGGAGATGAGCACCCTAGTAGAGTACGCTACTGACCTGGGAAGAGTATAGTTCTGATGAGGTATTGGACCTCCTCAGGTACAATTTGTAGTGCCACTGAGTTGCAATAGGTTAAGGCATAGGTAGAACAGGTTGAAAAAGGGCCACAGAGATGGAATAACAGTCTTCTAGGAAAAACACTACATTTATGAAACTGATGGAAGTTTTTCATCCAACACTTCCACCAGAGGCCAACACTGCTTGTGATGAATATATGTCATCGATGCATTCTGTATATGGTGAACTAGGTGGTAGTTCTAGTGTTGGTTGAGATGATGGTGATGAGGAGGCTGAGGCAGAGGAGGAGGAGGAGGAGGCTGAGGAGGAGGCCAAGGTGGAGGAGGAGGGTGAGGAGGAGGACGAGGCGGAGGAGGAGAGAGATGAGGAGACTGAGGCTGAGTATGAGGGTGAGGAGGAGGGCATGGATGATGATGGGAATGAAGATGAGGACGGGGGTGAGGGTGATGATGATGGTGATGATAGTGATGGTGATGAGGGACAGATTGATCCGTTACATTTTGACTGATATTAATGACCTTTAAGGTTTATTGATTTGTTGCGCCTGAATATAAGTGTGATTAGGTAGGTCACATTATCTTTATTTTTTTATCTATAAATAATAAAACTTTACTTGATTATTTTTTGTGACTGATTCACCCCTCCCCTAGACATCCCCCACCCCCTGGACACCCCGTACCCCCCTAGACACCTCCGCCACCCCCGTGGACAGCCCGCCCAACCCCCTGGACAACCCATGATAAGGTCAGGATCTTACACATTGAGAGGGGGAGGCGAAAAATCAATGATATGTTTTTCTTTTAATTATCATTTATATTTAAATAAGCTTCACCTCATGTTAAGGAATTATCACTTTTCTAAAAACAAAAAAATCACACTTCCACATTAAATGGTTCACTACTCAACAAGAATAGTTACATCCATGTTATGGTTTGAAAATAATCCAATACCACACAATCCACAAGAAAAAATCCTTTAGTGTGGATAAAATCAAGTTTGATATACACTTACAGTTATGTATCTCTATGATAAATACAACTATGCATGTGATTATTATAGAAAAATGGTGTTATACATGTTTGTCTAACATGTTAAGAACCTTTCACCAATTTATTCAAAACATGTTACTCTTATTTTTTTAACTTTCACTTTTGATAACTCTTGAAAAAATTATTTACTCCCGTGGACATCCCTCCCACCCCCTTGGACACCCCCTACCCCCTAGACAACCCTCCCACCCCCATGGACAACCCCACCCACCCCTGGATACTCCACCCCTTGGACACCCCCACCCCTTGGACACCCCCACCCCTAGAAAGCCCCCCAACCCCCTGAACACCACCCCACCCCCTGGACACCCCCCAGACACCACCCTACCCCCTGGACACCCCCATGGAAAACCCCCCCACCCCCACCCCCAGACACCACCCCACCCCCTAGACACCCCCCAGAAACCACCCCACCCCCCAGACACCCCTATGGACAGCCCCCCCCCCACCCTTGACATCCCCCACCACCCTGATTGACAACCCCCGCCCTGGAAATCCCCACCACCAACCTGGAAAACCCCCACCCCTAGACACCCCCATGGATATCCCCCCCACCCCACCACCATGGATAGCCCCCCCCCATACACACACATCCCCCCAGGACACCCGTACCCCCTGGACAGCCCTTCCACCCCCGTGGACAGCCCGCCCACCCCCTGGACAACCCTCCTCATGTGGACAACCTCCCCACCCCCTAGACACCCTGTACCCCCTTGAACATCCCCGCCCACCCCCCCTGGATAGCCCCCACCCCATGGACAGCCCCACCCAACCCCTGGACAGCCCTCCCACCCCCTGGACACCCTTACCCCCTATGGACAACCTGCCCACCCCCTTGGACACCCCGTACCCCCCTAGATAGCCCCACCCACCCCTATGGACACCCCTACCCCCTGTACATCTCCCACCCCCGTGGATAGCCCCGCCTACCCCCCTGTACACCCCTGACCCCCTAGATAGTCCCACCACCCCTGTGGACCACCCCCACCCCCTGGACAGCCCCAAACCCCCTGGACAGCCCCTACCCCCGTGGACACCACCCCGCCCCTTGGACATCCCCCAACCCCTAGACCGCCCCACCCCCCTGAACACCACCCCACCCCATGGACACCCCAACCCTAGAAATCCCCCCCAACCCCCTGAACACCACCCCACCCACCTGGACACCCCCATGGATAGCCCCCCAGACACCCCCCCAGGGACACCCCCCTGGACACCCCGTACCCCCTGGACAGCCCCACCCCACCCCATGGACAACCCATACCCCTGATAGCCCCGCCCACCCCCGTGGACAGCCCCACCCACCCCTTGGACAGCCCCACCCACCCCCCTGGACAGCCCCCCACCCCCGTGGACAGCCCCGCCCACCCCCTGGACAGCCCCGCCCACCCCCTGGACACCCCTACCCCTCGTGGACAACCTTCCCACCCCCTTGGACACCCCATAACCCCCTGGATAGCCCCACCCACCCTGTGGACACCCCAACCCCCTGGATAGCCCCACCCCCATGGACAGCCCCGCCCACCCCCTGGATACCCCCAACCCCCTGGATAGCCCCTACCCCCGTGGACCGCCCCCACCCCCTGGACACCACCCCTCCCCTTGTACACCCCCACCCCTAGAAATCCCCCCACCCCCTGGACACCACACCATCCCCTAGATACCCCCATGGACAGCACCCCCCCACCCTTAACATCCACCACCCCTGGATAGCCCCCACAACCCTAGACAGCCCCACCACCCCTAGACACCCCCACCCCCCCAAACACCCCACCCCTTTGGACACCCCTACCCCCTTGGACAACCACCCCAAACCCCTGAACAGCCCCCAACCCCCTGAATTCTGAATTGAATTCTTTATGTATTTAATTAACTTATGAATTATGTCTTAATGGTGTATAGATATACTTGTTTTATGTGTATACTTTATGTAATTACCTTATGAATTATGTGTTAATTTGGTATGTGTGTAGAGGGTAATTAAATACAGAATTATAGGTATTCAGATTTATGTATGAATTATGTGTTGGATGAATTCTGTATGAATTCATATAGAATTCTAAATTTTGTATGTATTATGGAGGCATACTTGTTAATGGTGTATTGTGTTACTTGTTGTGCGTGTATGTATTATGCAGGTCTATTGTGTATGATTTTTTGTGGAATTGTTGCAGCTGCACAGGGGAAATTGCTACTGCACAGGGGTTTCTGCACCTACACAGGGGGAGGCCAACAATTTGGGTCACTGCAGGTACAAAGGATATGCCAATAGTTTACAACCGTTAGTATATGTGTTAAAGTAGAGCTTATACCAACGGTTTTATATAAACCGTTGGTTTAAGTATATGCCAACGGTTTGTAAACCATTGGAATAGATAATTTTATTTGAGATTTACCAATAGTTTGTGGAAAACCATTGGTAAAAGTCTATACCAATGATTCTGTAAACCGTTGGTATAGAGATACTTCATGATATTACTCACGGTTTAAAACTGTTGGAAAACATATATACCAACGGTTTACTGAAACCATTGGTATATACTGATTTTTTCATAAATATCCTAATAGTTCTCATAGAACTGTTGGGATATGTCTATCCCTACGACTCAAGACCCAATGGTTTAGACAACCGTTGGTATAGTTTATACCAACGGTAGTCCAACCTTTACCAATAGTTTCAAACCATTGGTAAAGCTAAAATTTACAGTAGTGAGGACATGCTCCGTGCATATGTTTTGGACTTTGGAGGTTCCTGGGATTGCCATTTGGGATTATTTGAGTTCACTTATAATAACATTTACCAATCCTAAATTCAAATGGCTCCCTTTGAGGTGCTCTATGGTTGGCCTTGTTGGTCCCCCCTGTGTTGGGATGAGGTAGGTGAGACCTCACTGTTGGGGATGAGTCTTGTGCATGAGACATCTGAGAAGGTTACATTGATTAGGAATAATTTATTGATAGCTCATATTCACTATAAATCGTATGCTAATCAGAGGTTTTGAGACCTAGAATTTTCGTTGGGTGATCGGGTGTTTTTAAAAGTGGCCCCTTATCTGGGTCATCGCCGTTTAGGAAAGTAGGAAAAGATAACACCGAGGTATGTCAGAACTTTTGAGATTACTGATTGGATTGAAAATGTGGCATACATTTTATCTTTACCTTCCCATTTTAAATCTATCCATGATGTCTTCTATGTCTCACAACTAAAGAAGTACAACCCAAATCCGTCCCATGTGCTGAATTGGGAGGAGTTGGATACAGATCCTGATCTATCGGTGGTTAAGAGACCAGTGCATATTGTGGACTCTAAATAAAAATTGATTTGAGGGAATACTATTCCTACGGTTCGAGTCCTTTGGAAACATGGGACTGATGAGCATGAGACATGGGAGCAAAAGTCTTGGGTTGAAGACCAGTTTCTGTTTCTTTTATCTAATCAGGCTTCAAGCTGGATTTCCAAGGGTGGAAAGTTTTTTTAGTGGAGATAATTTTAAAATAAATGACTTCTTTTAAAGTTATTTTTCATTAATTTCAATTATTTCTTTGTTTTTAGGGGTTTCCAAGGCATTTTTGGAGAATGGGGTGGTTATATCATGATTTGGACCAAACTGTGTTCCCATTTCTAGATTTAAAAACAAAATTTTTTCATTTTTATAAATCCTTCGTTTTTTAACATTTTTCATCAATTCCACTTCCTAGTTGTCCTTCCCTGACCTATTAAAATTACAATATACTTTTTGACCCATTAGGAACTCATAATCATGATGGATTTGGGTGATTTATTCAGGCATTGGGCAAACCCGTGATCCCATTTCCAGTTTAAAAAAGATAATTTAATTATTTTATATCTCATTAATTTTTTAATAATTTTTAGTCATTATAACTATCACTCAAGACCATAAACCCTAGGATAACCCCCATGTTCCATTTTCCCTCTTTGGAGCTCATATTCATGGGGGGTCAAGGTGAACTTCATCAAGGTTTCTCAAATTGTTGAGATTTGAAAAGGTAATTTGTTTCTTTCATAAATCATTCATTTTTTACTCTTTTCCCCCATTTCAGTCCCCACTTGAAATACTCATCCATATTCAAACCTCCCTTTCAATTTTTTCTTCTGGGAGATTCAACTACTAGTGTATTTGGGGTGATTTCTTCAACGTTTCTCAAGTAAGTGAGTTTCCACTCTTGTTTTTTCCATTTCCTTAGTGTTTATTCCACTCTTCTTGAATCCCCAAATGTACAAAAGTTAGGGAATCGTACCTAGGGTTTTTTTTTGAGTTTCTTGGTCCAATTTTGTGGTTTTAGGTTCATTTTCACTCCCTTGTGGTGCAGTGGTGCTGCATTTGAAGTTCCGCACAAGGATTTGAGGGTTTTGACATATATGGTAGGTGATTCCATATATAAGCATTTTAGAATGAGTTATCTTGACGGATTTATATTTCTTTTATGTTCCTATTTCATTTATTTTTGTTAGAAAACTATTTTTGGTATCAATTATTAAGCGGTTGATTTTTAAGTGCCAATTTTGTGTGAAAATGGGTGTTTTACTTGTGCATTCCATGTTGTACCAATTGGTGTTGTTTTATAATTCATGGAATGGATTTATAAAATGTTTAAGTGATATCAATTCTATTTTGGTGAAATATTGGTATGAATTTGGTGCTAAAAGATGGGTTTTAAATGGATTTTATGTGCAATTTTTTGTTACAACTTGTGAAATTGTTTTATGGAAATTCTAAGTGTTTGTTTGAGTTATAGAAATGGTGAAAAGCATGTTTAGATACTTTTTTGAGTGTGTATGACCAGAAATGTCGTTTTTATGTGTAAATGGAATTTGGTATCATGTGTAATGTTTTTTTAGCAAAAATAGGGAAACTCGGGTGTCTAGGTGAGTGGATGTGTACTAGCATGGTAGTGATCCAGAGTGGTTTTGTCCCTGTTTCACTTATCAAGTTTGACATTGACAACGCTAACAAAACTATTATTATGATGATGTTGTGGACCAATAGGTTATGGGTTATTCCACTACTAGTGTCTCATGAATGATAATGGATATTGTTATGGTTACTCTCACATTGAGATGTAAGGTACCTGGGGCTCACAATTAACTAGAGTCTAAGGGTGTTCCTATGTTGAATGCTCATTGACTATTTGGAATTTAACTTTGGATTATGGTGTGTTGGGATGGAAAATTTAGTATATTACATGTTTTATTTAAATTTAACCATTTTTAAAGTACCCACTTTGAAAACTATTTTCATTCAAAAGATGCACCTTTAGAAATTATTCCTACCATTCTTTGTTTATAACATTTGAAAGCTTTTTATCTTATAATGCTTATCACATGGAGTATTTGGGTGGTATCCTATTGGGCTTAGTATTATACCCTACTTAAACCTTTGGGTGTAAGTATACTTGATTATGTTTGACATAAGTAAGGCCAAAGCCTTCAGAGACGGTGGTTTGAGTTGTTAGTTGCTTCTGTGGTGAGGTGTTGTGGAGACAACTCATGGGTTATGATCCCTTGTCGTGTTGAAGTCTTTGGGATGTTTTAATGCCATTTTTTTTAGTTTTGGACCTATCTTTTCATTTTTAAAAACTTATATTCCGTTATTAATTTTAATTAAGGCTTGTTTGGCATGAATTTTCAGATTCAATTTATTGATTTTTTTGTTGTTTTGTGTATCTTAACTTGGGTAAATTGTTCCCAAATCATTGTTTAAGATACCCGAGCACTTGTGCCAGCCCGTGGGGATAGGGAATGCCCTTCGAGACTTGACACAGACCGGGTTGAGTGATGGTTTTAATGGAGACCATATTTGGTTCGTGATAAGACTTGATAAAATAGTGGGAGAATTAATAAATAAATAATAATAAAAAATTAATTCATAATATATCACTTATTTTGTAATCAAGAAAAGTACTAATAATATTATCTTTTTAATTATAGAATAAAATGACAATTTCATCGTCCACACAATCCCTATGACCAATATTTGAGAAATATAACCTCTTGACTAGAATTAACTTCTAGGATTGGTTTAGATTCCATCAGGTTATGCTATGCCATAAATAGAAATATTACATTATAGAATCCTCAATGCCTAATTTTCCTGCTAAATAGGTGAGCGACGAAGATTTCCTTGTCTATAAAAAACATTTGAGCAATGTGGTCAATGTTCAAGGTTTTATTCTTTCTTCGATGTCTAGGTAACTAATAAAGTCTCACAAATGCATGGATGTGTATATCATGATTGATGACCTCTGTGGTCTTTACCAGGAGAGAGTTAGAATGAAACGATTTGATATTTCCAAGGCACTCTTTCAGAGAAAGATTGGAGAGGGCACCCCAAATGGGCCTCATTTAGTCAAGATCATTGGATAAATTGAGAGATTAGAAGTTATAGGGTTTAAAATCCCCAAAGAACTAGGAACTGACCTCATTCTGGAATCACTCCCTCAAATATTCTCCATCTTTGTTGTGAATTTTAATATGAACAAATTTGAGAAGTCTCTTTCAGATATTCATACTATTTTCTAAGTAGATCAGGATATGAAGCTTGAAAAACCTTCTGTCCTTATGGTGAAAAAATGGAAAGGGAAACCAAATATATTTAATCCAAAAGATTATTAATGCCCTTACAAGAAGAGGAAGATCAAGGGGAAAGCAAGGGAACATGATGCTATCTGTTTCGCATGTGGAAAGATGGGCCACTGGAAGAAAAACTGCATCCAACCAAAGAAGCAAGGGGAATCTTTAGGTGTGTTTTTTATTGAGTGCAATTTATCTATTTCTATAAATTGGGTATTAGATACAACTTTCAATTCTCACATATGTATTAAAATATAGGAACAAGTATATTCAGAAATGTTGACCGAGGAGAGGTAGATCTTCAAGCATCCAATGGATCTAAACTTGTTGTTGTTGCTATGGGGACTACACCTCTTATTTCTGATCAGAATGATCTTGGTTTTAAAGGGTTGTTATTATGTTCCTTCAGTTAGAAAAAACATTATTTCTATATCCAAACTTGATACAAATTTATTTATTTTTAAATTTGGAAGTAAATGTTACTTCTTTTATAAAGATATCATTTGTTATGGTAAGACACATTTAAATAACGACATTTATGTGTTAGATTACATGAACCAAATAATGGTAATCAATAAAAAATTTACTTCATATGACTCAAACCACACCCAACTTTGGCATCACTGACTAGGTTATGTAAATGAAAAGTGATTGACTAAATTACATCAAGATGGATATTTAGATTCTTTTGAACTAAAAACACTTGGTGTATGTTACACATGTTTATAAGAAAAAATGACCAAAGTCCCATTTAGTGGGAAATGTTAAAGGGATAAATATATTCTTTAATTAGTTCATACTGATTTGTGTGGACCATTTCCTATTGAAGTAAGGGGTGGGTAATCATACTTCATAACTTTTACTGATGATTTTAGTAGATATGTATAAGTCTACTTAATGAGGTATAAGTTAGATTCTTTTGATAAATTCAAGGAATACAAGAATGAAGTTGATAACTAGCTTGGTAATTTTTTTAAGAAACTTCACTTTAATCATGGTGGATAATATCTTAATCAATACTTCATTGATTATTTATGGGATTTTGAGATTTTATCTCAACTTAAGCCTCCTTATACGCCTTATCGGAATGGTGTAAGTGAAAGGAGGAACCACACCTTGTTGGAAATGGTGAGATCAATGAAAAATCATGTGAGTATTCCATTATACTTTTGGGGATGTGCATTAAAAATAATAGTATATGTACTAAACTGAGTTCCAAATAAAGTAATAGACAGTATACCATACCAATTATGGAATGGAATTAAACTCATGTTGTCTTACTTACATGTGTGAGGTTGCTAATAATTTGTTAAGGCCTCTTTAGGTAACAAGATTTCACCCTGAGGCACAAAGGGTATCATTATATGATATCCCAAAGAAACTGTAAGAAACTGGACCTTTTTTTTCAAGTATGTTTTCCTTTTCTGGCTGTTTTTGAGAAAAAGAGGAGAATCTAGAAATTTTGTAAGTACACGCCGTGTACTTTACAAGTACACGCTGTGTACTTTTCCTCCACTCAAGGCCGTGTGCTGGCCATGTTCGGGCCAGTCACACGGGGTGTAGCGATGAGGTGGAGTCCTATTAATACAACGTACGGAAAAGGGGACTACACACTGTGTACTCAAGAAGTACACGCCGTGTACTTTTCTTTTTTATTTCATTAATCGGAATGGGGTCGCGCCTAATCCCTATTTTCATCTTCTTCTCCGCCTAATTACGTCCAAAGTGACCTAGAGGACCGATTCTTCTCTGAGCCACCGATCCTTCACCGATTGTCCGAATCGAACGCCGTCGGGTGCGATAGAATCGCAGCGGTGAGTTCTCGATTCTTCTTTGGCCATGTTTCTTGATTCTTTCTCTTGCGAGAGTTATCTGAGGTTGAAAGTTTTAGATGTTTTTGTAGATTTACTTCGTTCTAGGCCTATTCACAGGTCGAGGTTCAAGAGTATCTAACACCAAGGATTGAGGTAGGTGGTTTGTTTCCCTACGTTGACTGTCTTTGAGTTTTGGTTCAAAAGTGCCAGATACCCATGTATTGGGTATCTCGGGTTAGGGTTTTGATCCTGTTTTGTTATCTACCTTAGATTGATTATATGATTGAGGTTATTAGATGATTAATAATTTCTTGTTAGCATGTTTGAGGATCACCCCATGGGTGTTTCCCCTTGTTTTGGCTATTGATTGCTGTTTGGCACGGTTTGCCTACGAGGAAACCCTTTTTGAACATTGCTAGTATGCCTGTTGACTTGATTGAATATATTGCCTGCTGTTTATATGATTGTGGATGCATTTTTAGCTATTAGACAAGTATTTTATGAACTTACTTAGGCTGCTAACAGTCGATTACGTACGACTAAACTACTCAGGGATGAATGAACCTGGTGTGGTAGACTAAAGGGGGAATTGATGATTAGGGCTTCCCTAGAGAGTCTGTTATAATTAGTATCAATCGCAGGACCTATGGGAATGGGACTTCATGCTTCATTAGAGTGTCCTTAGTTATGTAGCGAGACTATAAGGGGAATTAGACGTAAGTGCTTCCTCAGAGAGTCTATATCTTTCGTTGAAAGACCAAAGGGGAATTGACGGTGAGAGCTTCCCAGAGTGTCTGTGCCTTTGTACGTTTACTTGACTAGAGGGGTTTGCTAGTAGGATCCACCCAGAGAGTCAGTGCTTTATTTGTTGGTTGGTTGTGACAAGTCCACCAAGCCAAAGAACAAGCTTGGGTTTGTACTGCTTGCTGTTTAGGTAGACTGCTGAGTTACCTGATGTGATTACTTGCTTTCCTTGGGAGTATAGAGCTGTTTCTAGGTTCCTTGGTTGATAGCTAAATGATTGTACTGAACTGCTAAATAAATGTAAATGTAGATTTGTAGGATTGTTTACTTTAGTGTATTTCTAGTTCTCTACTGCATTTATTTCCTTTACTGTTGCTATATTACTCACTGACAGTAGGGAACGGATCTCGTGGTGATTGCCTATTGGGATTAGTCTCACACCATATTTGGGTCCTGCTTTTTGGCCCAAATAGGTTATATGGTTGCAGGTGTGGATAGGGATTGTGGACCTTCTACTTCGGGTACGTGATTGCTGGTTGGAGCTGGAGAGCATAGGACTGAGCTTAGACTTGTGATGCTGCTAGAGTTGCTATTACTTTCATACTTTGTTTTCAGTTGTATCTCAGTACGTTGTTGTGTTTGTTGCTTTCCTTAGATACTTGTACCCACTGCATCATTATCATTATCATTATGTGTTCATTTTTTCCGCTGTTTAGTTTCAGTGTTTGTATGTTGTTTACTGCTTCCGCCATTGAATGTTGTTTTCTTGCCTTGTATACCTTACCAAATTAGGGCATAGTTTCCCTAATAACTTACCAAGGCCCTCGCTACTAGTCGGCAGCCTCTGGCATTTGGGGAAATGCACCTGAGGTCATGTGGTGAACTAGGTATGGGGCACCAGTGGAGGGGCTCAAGATTCAGGTTGTTACAGAAACAAAGGGATACTACCTATAAAATCCTTCAGACAAAAATGTTGTAGTTAAAATACACCCAACATTTCTTAAGAAGTATCTTATATCTAAAATAGATAGTGAGAGTGAGATAGACTTTAATGAAGTCCAGGATCAAGATACATAAGATTTTTCACAGGAACAAATTCCACAAAGCCTCATGGAAAAATAAATTTTTCCAGAGACACAATTAACTCATATGAGTATTAGAGATGTTAAAGAAATAGAACAATATGGATTTATAGTCACCGAGTATGATGACTCATTATTAGTTGATAATAATGACCCTCTAACCTACAAGGAAGAAGTAAGTGGAACAGATGTTTCAAAGTGGAAAGAATCCCTGAATTATGAAATGGATTCCATGTACCAAAACCAATTATGGATTTTGGTAAACCCTCCAATATATGTAAATCCCATTGGATTAAAATGGGTATTAAAAAATAAAATGGAAGGAGAAGGAGAAGTCAGTACATATAAGGAGCGACTAGTTGCAAAAGAGTTTAAAAAACATCAAGGATTTGACTACAAAAAAACATTTTCACCAGTTTCAATGATGAAATCCATCATAATTTTACTTTCCATTGTGGATTTACATGATTATGAGAATTGGAAAATGGAATTCAAAACAACCCTCCTTAACAAGAACCTTTAGGAAGATGTCTATATGACACAACACAAAGGGTTTGTGACTCCAAAGGATGCTAACAAGGTATTCAAGTTGCAAAGATCCATTTATGGATTAAAGAAAGAATCTAGGTCATGGAACATTCATTTTTAGGATTCCATAATGGAATTTGGTTACATAAAGAATGAATTAAAGATGTGTATCTATAAATGTTTTAATGGGATTGAAGTCATTTTCTTAATAGTATATGTTGATGACATATTACTCATTGAAAAAAATACCAGTCCTACAGTCTGTTAAGGAATGGTTGAATAAATAATTCTCTATGAAGGAATTGGGAAAGGAAACATATATTCTTGGGATCAAGATCCATTGTGATAGATCTAATAGGTTTTTTGGCCTAAGTCAAAGTATATACATTGACAAGATATTGAAGAGATTTAGTATGGAACAATCCAAGAGGGGATTTTTTCCAGTGTGACATGGCATTCATATTTCTAGGAAAATGTGTCCTCAAACACTTGAGGAAAGAAATAGAATGTAAAGGATTACATATTCATCAACGATTGGGTCAGTCATGTATGTTATGCTATGTAATATGATATATTCCATCTATGCATTAAGTGTGGTAGGAAGATATCAAGATGACCCAGGTGACCTCCATTGGATGGAAGTCAAGACTATCCTTAAGTATCTGAGGAATTATAAGGATATATTCTTGGTTTATGGAGGATATGAGGAATTAGTCATAAGAGGATATATAGATGATAGTTTCTAAACTGATCAAGATGACATGAAGTCACAAATAGGATACATATTCACTTTGAATAGAGGTGTTGTGAGCTAGAAGAGGACAAAGAAGGATATGGTAGCAGATTATACAGAAGATTCTGAGTATATTGCAGCTTCTAAGGCTGCTAAAGAAGTATATATATAAAACTTCATCCAATATATTGATGTGGTATCTAGTATTAAAGATCCTATCATACTCTATTGTGATAATACTATAGTGGCGACTCTTGAAAAAGAGATAAGGTCACATCAATGGATGAATAACATAATTCATAAGTATCATCTCTTGAGGGATTTTTCTCAGAGATGTGAAGTTGTAGAGAGTAGTATTTCCATATAAGACAACATGACATACCCCTTGACTAAATACTTGACTTAGCAAAAACATGACTATCATGTGAGGTCCAATGGACTGAAGGTCATAGACAATTGGGTCTAGTCCAAGTGGGAGTTTGTTGGAGTTTGTATACTAGGACCAACTATTTATACTTTGATTACATGTATATTAGATGAATTTAATATTAATAAAACATTTTATTAGATATTTTTTGTTGTTATATAAAAATCTAATTTAATAATGTCCTAGAGTATACGTCACATTGATAAGGTCACAACAGTCCCCCGTAATGATGAGAACCTTGATATTCTATGAAGATATTATCAAATAATGTTATGCAATTGGATAACGTACTATGATGGTATGCATATTACATAGAATGTAAAGTTTTAGCACTCATAATAAGACGAGGCTTCTTCTTATGAAGTTCTCACTTGGTAATCTCCAAGACAAGAGATTATGAGAACAGATCTGCTGGTATGAATTATGTATGTTTTGGTCTCATCAGATATTCATATCTATGAGCATGTGTGATGGTCTTTAGACTTTTAGATTATTATTAATGCATGTTACAACTCACATAATTAGAATTATTTCATAATCCATGATGATAATAGTTCATGGTGAAGTTGGATACGTTGGGTGCATCACGAGTGGCATATCATTAATGGATAAGTCAAAGAAATATTTGTCCCTTCTATCTTTATGGAAGCTGATATCTTGACCCTTTGATTGGAATAGAACCTTTGAATTATATTCCATGTCCATGGAGTAAAGACATGTTTATTTCATGTAGTCAAAGAAAGTCATATTGATCATATAGGTTGGGGCCATGGATGTGAAACTTTCTTGATAAGATATTGTGAGAAAAAGATTATATCACACAGTGAGAGTTTGTATGTGGTTGTCGACGTTGTGACATTAATTTATTTATCTTAGGTGCCTTGACCTGTTGCTATATAGTAATATTGGACTTTAGGAAATCCCACCTAATGCCAACAAGAAAGAATCTTAGAGGGTCACACACTAAGTGTTTCCATTGATCTTGATTAAATTGTATTTGAGTTTAATTAAGGTAATAAATATTTTTCTCAAGTCTAAGAAATTTTTTTATTCAAGTTATATTTATCATATAAATTAAATAAATATTTATTCATCATATTGTGAATAAAATATTAATTTTATTCATTGAATATTTTAATAAATATTTATTCTCTAGATTGTGAATAAAATATTCATTTATGAATAAAATATTTATTAGGTTGTTCAATAAATGCTAGAGGAGTTCGAATGGACCAAGACAAAGTTTGGTGACAAATATTAATTAACAATACCATTACATGATATTTTTTACTGCGCAAGTTGTTGTGTGCCACAAAATAATAATAAATTAATTATTATTATGTGTCATGAGCTTTTTTAAAGGTAGTAATAGTTATTTAATAGCCGCTATGCAATTAAATAACATTTTAACTAAAATA
This sequence comes from Viscum album, assembly GCA_963277665.1. NCBI lineage: Eukaryota > Viridiplantae > Streptophyta > Magnoliopsida > Santalales > Viscaceae > Viscum > Viscum album. The sequence continues at coordinate 592,288,082 of OY728134.1, read as the reverse complement.
ATAACTCTATAAATATACGACTGATTTTATTAATATTTTATTGACTTATTATATACTCTCTTTACTAATTTTATATGAAATGTGCATAATTTGTGTGAAATATTAATGTTTTAATACTAAGTATAATTTTTGAGCATTTTTAGAAGTAGTCCAATTGAGTCAGTTTACTACTTTATTTATAAATCTCACCCTAATGATCCAAATTGTGTGGTTATTGCTTTTTAGGATTTCTAATTCAATATAAAACATTTAATTATAAGGTATCATGGTCCAATTCTTCCATTTGAAGGCCCATATGGACCACAAAATAAGGCTCACAGAATCTGTGAAGAAACTAACCCATCCATGAGGATTTAATTACGGGGATCAATCAGGAAGTCTAAATTAATTTATTCTCCTAAAACATTCGGTGGACAATGTAAGGAGTCTTGGATAAAGATTTTAAGTCCCAAATATAAATACAATGGGCCCAAATGATTCATTTAAACTCATCCCACCATTCTGGACGGGAAATACAATTAGTACAGTATTCAGAACATATCTCATGATGTAATCATCCAATAAAGCTGATATTTTTCAGTGGAAAAGAGGAGATATAGGTGGCCTAATTTTTTGAAGAAAGTGTTCGGTTTTTAAGGCATATTCCTATTGATAAATCCATTCACATTTCGGCCTTCTAAAAAGTATGGATTAAAATGGATAGTTTAACTTTGTTTAATAAAACCACCATAACTTTGGATCCATACGTCCAAATTCCTTAAAATTTTGAGATTAGTCGGAAACATTATTATATACAACTTTGAAGAAGTATATATCTCGATATTTGGCTGTATGGATGTCCAAATTTTCGAGCCAAGTGAAGGGACATATTGGGAATGCAAACAGTCCACTTCCTTGGTCTATAAATACACCCCCCTCCTCTCCTTCAAAGGAGTTGGCATTTCCGAAGAGAGGAGCACATATTTTAACAACCAAAGACATGAAAAGGGATTTGTAGGACCTGTCATACTCAAGTTTTCACTTGAGATACCCTTCCTCCTCTCTTTGTTTCCTTTTACTTTTGTGTTCTTATTTGTTGTAATCTTGTAAGTCTTGTTTTTGTAATTCTATTTTAATCCACGTTTATTCTTATTAATCTATTATTATCATCAAAATTAAGTTAAATAATAATATTTATATTAAAATAGTTTAAATATATTTTAATCCCCTTCTCTTATTATGCTTTCTCATTCAATCTAAAGCCAGTATTTAATTCCCTTCACTGTTTGTGTGTGTGTGTTCGACGCACAACTCTTTTCCTATACCTTTATTTTTCTTCTATTTATAATTCATCATCATAAACTGTTAGGTCCAACAGGGGCCTATATACCCTGAGAGGGGGGGGGGGGGGGGGTGAATCAGGGTATGGATATTCTTTTTCAAAGTTCTTCCTGCCCCACTGGATCTTGACCTCTTTGTTACAAGGGTCACTTTGTTTGCACTGGTGTGGTTACTGTGATCACTTGTCTCCTTTACCTGATGATGATGCTTTGAATGCAATGTAGGAAAGTAAGCAGACAGACACAGAGATTTTTACTTGGTTCACCGCTAAGGGCTACGTCCAAGGAGCATACGCCGACAAGTTGCCGGTTCGTACCAAATTCCACTAGACTTCACTAGCTGTGGATTACAATGTTCGGGCTAGATCACTTCTATGCCCAGGCTCACTGCCTTTACATGTTTAGGGTCAGCTCACTACTTTACCAAGGGTCACTCCCTGTTTCTCTCTCTCTATCTCACTGCCGGTGGAGAGGATCACCTTCTTCCTCTTCCTAAGCTCACTGCTCTTGGAAGGAATCCACTCATAGTTTATAGACCTGTAGGTCTCTTCATTTTCATGAAAGAATGCATATTCTCTTGTATGTAGATGATCTGTTGAAGTTCAACCTTCACCCATAGATGAATATCTCTTTGCACCGAAGGTATCGGGAAAAATTCCAGCTTCCACGCAACCTGAAAAACACTGCTGGAACAAACCTTACTTGGTGCGCAAGTCAACCTCAGCGCGCAAGTATCGGCGCGCAAGTCACAACGGGCGCGCAAGTCCTCCTCAGACACTTGCGCGAATCAAGCTTCCTCAACTCCAAACTTGCGCGACTCTCTTCCTTTTACGCCCAAACCAATATTGGCGCCCAACTGCGAACTGGAACGCAACTTCTAACACCGGCGCACAACTTCAACCTCTGGCGCGCAAGTCCCACCTGCGCGACCACACACACCACTTGCGCGACCACCACACCTGCGCGACGGGAGCTCTGAGTTGAACTCCGATGGTAAATGAGGAGGGGTGGTCCTGTATTTATAGGCAAATTGACCACCCTACGCGACAGCGCGCAAGTCACCTGCGCGACCCAGTCTCGGTGCGCAAGTCTTCTCTCCTTTTAGACACTTGCACGACCAACTCCCAAACTTGCGCGAACCTATTTCCTTAGCCATATTTTGATCTTCTGATCTTGAAAAACATATGGCGCGCAAGTTTCCTGTACACCAAGTTCACGGCGCGCAAGTCCCTTTGCCAAAAACACTTTTCTTTATTTGCCGATTTTCAGGCCCAAAAATTTGGCAAACATTGGAAAACGGCGACACCTTGTATCTGTTCTTTTGTACCGCCTCCAGATCATCCATTCCTTTTATCGACATTCTTGAATCAAACATGGATCATTGACCTCAGCTCTTGAACTCGATATTCCACCATGAAATCCTATTTGTCAACAAATTTTTATGTCATTGTTTTGCTTTGTCAACAATCACTACTTAGATGTCTACTTTGTCAACAAACACAATCACCTCAAAAATGCTTCAATGATACCTTGAGGGATTTTTTCCCAACAATATCCCCCTTTGGGTTTGTTGACAACTCTTCCAAAACAAAGATACGTCGTTGATTCTTCAGCCTCCATTCGCCTCATTGCGATTCTGATAGCGATCAAGGATTTACTCAAAACATACTCTAAGCCCACATGAGCAATGCTCAGCATGGGAAACAAGAGTGAATGAAAAGTTAATCAATGAATCACTTTATCTCTGACATCCACTGTTGACACCAAACTGATACCAATTCGTACTAAACTGATACCAATTGTTGATGGATTTGTTGGAAGACAATTGTTTGGGTTGGAAATTGTCTTACCACTTTCCAACACCACTCTTATGCTTTTATCACGATCCTCAGCTGTCGTGATATATATTCTTTGATCGATCACTTCTAGCATCGTCAGATTTAATACGCTCCCCATTTCTGCTCACAGCTTCAACACCTCTTTAGCCATACTTCCTGTGTTGTCCAAGCTAAGCTCTGGCTAAGCACGTTCAAATGGCTTCAACTCCCCCTATCTGGCTGCTCCACCTGTCAGCTTCTCCCCATATCATTCAAGATTTATCAAATCTCCACATTGTCTCCCCCTTGAACAATCACTATTTTCTCCCCCTTTGTCAACGAACCCAAAGGACACTCCTTTGTAGTCTGTAACATTGTAGAGAACAAATCAGCATATTAGGGGAAAACACATCATACCTCGGGGAGAGGGGGGGGGGGGGGTCCCACATCCACACTATTTCAAGTGCGGGGAATCGACTGAACTCCCAGAGCTAGTCGATGCCTCTCAAAAGCTTCCTTGGGTAAGGCCTTTGTCAGAATGTCTGCAACCTGTAGCTCTGTAGGCACATATTCCAACTTCACGATGCCCTGCTCAACCTTCTCCTTGATGAAATGATACTTGATCTCAATGTGCTTTGTCCTGGAATGATGGATAGGATTTTTGCTAAGATTTATAGCACTTGAGTTGTCACACTGGATTCCGATCGGAGACTTCACTTCAACTCCCATATCTTCAAGCTGCTGCTTCATCCATAATAACTGTGTGCATGCTTGAGTGGCCGCAATATACTTAGCTTCTGCGGTGCTCAATGAAATGCAATCTTGTTTCTTGCTTAGCCAAGAAATACACAATCCACCAAGATAGAATGCACCACCTGACGTTGATTTTCTATCATATGTTGAACCGGCCCAGTCTGCATCAGTATATCCCAATAATTCTGTCTGAGACTTGTCGTTATATGTCAGCCCGAAGTCCATTGTGCCCTTGATATACCGAAGTATTCTTTTCATTGTGATCATGTGACTTTACTTGGGATTACTTTGATATCTTGCTGCTTGGCATGTGGCGAAAATAATATCAGGCCTTGTTGCAGTTAAGTACAACAGACTTCCAATGATTTGCCTGTATTCGGTGATATTAACTGCCTTGCCATCCTCTTCTTTTGATTACTTAAGCCGTGTAGCAACCAGAGTCTTCATTTCTTTGGAATTCTCCATTCCAAATCATTCCAAAACCCCATTCACATATTCGGATTGAGAAATGAATGTTCCATTCTTTCCCTGTGTCACCTGTAGACAAATTATACTGCAACGGATAGGAATAATTTAATTGTCTCCAGCATTGCAACCAGTGAAAATGTCTCATAAGCTTCAATATCTTCTTTCTGAGAGTATCCTTTTCACACTAGCTGTGCTTTGTTCCGAATCACTGTGCCATCTTCAGTCATATTATTTGAAAATACCCATTTAGTCACGATGACATCCTTATCAGCTGGCCTCGAAACAATCTCCCACGTCTGATTCTTCTCAATCTGTTTAATCTCTTCATTCATAGCCTGAACCCAGTTTTCATTTCCAGCTGCATCAGAAAAACATTTTAGCTCAACCTGGGATGTAAAAGTTGTTTTCTTCAGTTATTCCATTCTCCTTGTCTGAGCTAGAGCTGACAAATCACAAATGATATTCTGCACGTCAATTTCAGCTCATCTCGTTGACTATTGTGCAGATGAGGATTTTTCTTTTCTAAATCAGCATTAGTCACTTATTCTCCCCCTTTGTTGCTTTCCTCCTCACCACGTTTATCAGAAAATTTCTCATTGTTTCATTGTTCAGTGGAATCATTCCTTTCAACTACTTCTCGCAGCTTCTTGGTATCCTGAAAACAGTCAGCTGATACCATAATGTTAGATCAAAATAAATAAGCATGAAATGCTTGATTATTTCTGCTTCCCCTTCAACATATCTTCCCTCCATAGATGACACCTGGTTTGAGTCATTCAATCATTGCATTGATGGATCTTGCATCTGATTTTGTTATTGAATTCTCCTCAATGTTATACAATACTTCCTGGGGTTAGGCCCACTTTTTAGACCCATAACCATTCTTCTTCTGCTGCATCATTTACTCTTATATAGCACTCGACATTGAGCTCTCAACAAAACCTCTAAGCCTACTGAGTTAGAAACTCGGTGTAGGAAACAAGAGATAGAGTTAGTAACACAATTACTTTCTATTGCGCTCTGTTTCTCCCTTTCTTCTTCAACATTGATACCTTATTTGAGTCAATCAAAACACTAAAGCATATTACATTTCCACTTTTCATCTTTAGATGCCACTTCCCCTTGGATCGTATCTCCCTAAAACTTGAAACACATCAATCATCAGTTAATAGCATTTATATGCATAGGGAGAGGGGTTTTCTTCCGGACTCCTCAAGATGAGGATTGTGGTTGATCCTGATGGGTCAACCCTTTGATTCTTTCTTGGAGAGCATCACACTCCTTTCTTTCTTCCTCCAACTTCCTAGCCAAGTTCAATTGTTCTGGCCATATGACTAGGCATTCATTTCCTACATTCTGAGCCCTTTTCTGATATGTAGATTTGGTAGGCTCAGCCTTTCTCACCGCTTGGGGTATAAGCCCGCTGGAACACATTTCCTTCTTTGAGGTTCTACAAAAATTCCACTTTCCTTGATTATTTCTCTGAGTAGAAACCTCTCTATTTGGCATCTTCCATTTCTTCTTCTCCCATCTTAGGGGTCTTCCTCTTTCCTTCACTTCTCGCTGAGAAACATGACATGTGGATTTTTCGATGCATTCTTTTCTTATCTGCCTTTTATCAGATTTATGAGTCACCACCCTATTTTTCATTGGTGGTGGGTCCTCCATTGAACGTCCATTCTTCTTTATCACCGCTGGAGTAGATCTCCCCTTAATCTTCCAGGTTTGCTCACATTCTCTCCTTGAGAGCTGTTGTGAGTATGACAGAGGAGGTGACTGATACACCTTTCGTTCAGCTCCATGTGATTTCCCCGAGGCTCGAAGCCTATTCTTCTCCTTACCACATTGTCTCCCAGTACAGGCTTCTTTCTTGTACACTTCCTGTGGTGGAGATCTCTTTTCTTGTTCCTTTCCCTTTCCTGCTTTCTTCTTACTGCAATGTCTCGCCATGTGACCATAGTGAGAACATATAAAACATTTTCCCTCAAAGGCATACCTCATTTTATCATCTCTCTACTGAGATATTGATGCACCTTGAGTTCTTCCTCTGATATTGTTCTCCTGAGCTTCCTAACACATGCTCATGGTGTGTCCCATTCTTCCGCAGTAATAGCATCTAATATATGCTTTCCTCTGAGAAGTTCTTCTTTCTAATTTCTCATGATGCTTCTTCCCGTTCTCAGATTTATTAATGTTTCCATTTTCAAAGCCTGAAATGTACTCCAGAGCCTCTGTACAGAAGCTTGATGTGTGGCCATGAACTCCGCAGAAATAGCACATATCATCACTCCTCGAAACTATCCTCATAGGCCTATCTCCAGCACCTACATGATTTTTCTTACCTTTGGAATTTTTCACTGCATTTTTATTATCATCCATAGGAGTGGGATTATCATATCCAATTCCAGATTTTCCCAAAAAGGTTGACCTTTGGGAAGATACAATCCTTTCATGCTTCTCCTCTGATGCAACATATTTGGACTTCATTTTATCATCACCTGCCGAAGGATTATCAAATAATAAGTGCAGTGCATCCTTCAAATTGGGCTTATCTTTGGATTTAGACTTCTCCATTTCCTTCTTGACTGATTGTAGCTCTTCTTCCAACTTTTGAATCTTCAAATATCTTGATACAAGTTGAGCATCAAGTTCTTTTCTGAGATTCTTTCCACAACTCATCTCATCTTCCAGTTCATGCTTCAACTTATTAACCACGACATTTTTCTCTTTTACTTTCAATTTTTCTTGAGCAAGAGAATCGGAGCAACATGCATTCTCTTGTTGTAGTCTTTGATTATTCTGAACTAACTCAGACAGCTGTGTAGCTAGATCATCATTCTTGGCTTTCAGATTCCGAACTTCATCGGACTCTTGATTCTCTTCACAGTTACCAGCCTTTTGTTTTCCTTTTCCTTTAGCCAGCTTCTGTAGTTCCTCACCTTGAGAATCATTCTTCTCTGTTAGGTCAGTAACTATATCAATAAGCCTTTGATTTAATCCTCTTAGCTTATTGACCTCAGTTTCCAGAGCATGGATCTGTATGCCTTTAGATTTAATTTCCTCAGTGGATTTCTGATCCAATTCTTTAGTCCCATGGACAACTTCCACCTTTTTGTTCAGGACATCGATCTCTCTTTTCTATTCTTCAACCTTCAGCTTATACTTACTAACGGATTCTGAGTTCTCTGATGTTGATAAATTAAGTTTCTCAATTTCTTCCATCAGCTCAGATTTCTCTTCTTCCTGCTGCTGCATATAGAGTTTGGCATCGCGAACAATTTTGTTAGCTTTCTTGGTTTTGGCCCTCCAAACATCTATCTCTTCAAGAGCAGCCTCCAACTCAGCTCGCATATCAATTATTCCTTCAATTTATTCTTCTTCATCATCAGTGGTTCCAACGTCACTTGAAAAGTCAGGTTCTTCACTCATTCCATCAGCATCTTTGAATGAGTAAGTATTTTTGTTGTATGATTTATCCAAATCATTTTTCTGTTCACTACATGATTCCTTCAGTAAGCTGTTTGATTCTTTTAGTTGAATCACACTTTTTCCAGAAACACTTCCACACTGAGGGATACCACCTGACTTCTGATTCATCTTTGAAGATTTTCTTTTTCCCATGGTAGACCGAGATAAGCGAAAACAATATCTTCAACTACACATAAAGACTAAACCAAGTCGAAGCAAACAAATCTGATAAAAGCAACCTTCCCTAAACCAAGTCGAAGCAAACAAATCTGATAAAAGCAACCTTCCCTATGATACCAATTGTTAGGGCCAATAGGGGCCTATATACCCTGAGAGGGGGGGGGGTGAATCAGGGTATGGATATTCTTTTTCAAAGTTCTTCCTGCCCCACTGGATCTTGACCTCTTTGTTACAAGGGTCACTTTGTTTGCACTTGTGTGGTTACTGTGATCACTTATCTCCTTTACCTGATGATGATGCTTTGAATGCAATGCAGGAAAGTAAGCAGGTAGACACAAAGATTTTTACTTGGTTCACCGCTAAGGGCTACGTCCAAGGAGCATACGCCGACAAGTTGCCGGTTCGTACCAAATTCCACTAGACTTCACTAGCTGTGGATTACAATGTTCGGGCTAGATCACTTCTATTCCCAGGCTCACTACCTTTACAAGTTTAGGGTCAGCTCACTACTTTCCCAAGGGTCACTCCCTGTTTCTCTCTCTCTGGCTCACTGCCGGTGGAGAGGATCACCTTCTTCCTCTTCCTAAGCTCACTGCTCTTGGAAGGAATCCACTCACAGTTTATAGACCTGTAGGTCTCTTCATTTTCATGAAAGAATGCATCTTCTATTGTATGTAGATGCTCTGTTGAAGTTCAACCTTCACCCGTAGATGAATATCTCTTTGCACCGAAGGTATCGGGCAAACTTCCAGCTTCCACGCAACCCGAAAAACACTGCTGGAACAAACCTTACTTGGCGCGCAAGTCAACCTCGGCGCGCAAGTCACAAAGGGCGCGCAAGTCCTCCTCAGACACTTGCGCGACTCAAGATTCCTCAACTCCAAACTTGCGCGACTCTCTTCCTTTTACGCCCAAACCAATATTGGTGCCCAACTGCCAACTGGCGCGCAACTTCTAACACCGGCGCACAACTTCAACCTCTGGCGCGCAAGTCCCACCTGCGCGACCACACACACCACTTGCGCGACCACCACACCTGCACGACGGGAGCTCTGAGTTGAACTCTGGTGGTAAATGAGGAGGGGTGGTCCAGTATTTATAGGCAAATTGACCACCCTGCGCAACGGCGTGCAAGTCACCTGCGCGACCCAGGCTCGGCGCACAAGTCTTCTCTCCTTTTAGACACTTGCGTGACCAACTCCCAAACTTGCGCGAACCTATTTCCTTAGCCATATTTTGATCTTATGATCTTGAAAAACATATGGCGCGCAATTTTCCTGTACAACAAGTTCACGGCGTGCAAGTCCCTTTTCCAAAAACACTTTTCTTCATTTGTCGATTTTCAGGCCCAAAAATTTGGCAAACACTGGAAAACGACGCCACCTTGTATCTGTTCTTTTGTACCGCCTCCAGATCATCCATTCCTTTTATCGACATTCTTGAATCAAACATGGATCGTTGACCTCAGCTCTTGAACTCGATATTCCACCATGAAATCCTCTTTGTCAAAAATTTGTATGTCATTGTTTTGCTTTGTCAACAATCACTACTCAGATGTCTACTTTGTCAACAAACACAATCACCTCAAAAATGCTTCAATGATACATTGAGGGATTTTTTCCCAACATAAACATTACAACCATATTACTAATCATTTAAATTTATGAGTAAATCTCTCATTGGGGTGAGTTATAATTTGGGGATGTTAAGTGATTGAGAGCATTTGCAATATAGATATTCTTTAAATTAACATTGTGTATGTTGGACTTAACATTTCATGGATTAATAACTTGTTTTATTTAACGAGTGGTTTCCATGGATTATTGGAACCATAAATACACTACCATAAAAAATCTCTAATTGATATTAGAACTCTAAGATAGGTTAAGTCTTGGATTAAATCCTTAACACTTAGGAATTCCAATCAAAGTTATCTTGTGAAGTGGGTGTTAATTTAAATGCAATATAAAGCAAAGCTCAAGGATATCACAAGATTAACTCCCTAATAATGAACTCACCCAAATATTTATCAAATTTTTAAATAAAACAACAACCATTAATCACTTTATTTAAGCTCTTCAAACAAACCCCCCAATAAAAATAAAATCAACTAAAAACATTCCACTATTAAAAAAGTATCATCATTGAGGATTCGACCCGAGTGCTGAAATACACATTAGAAGAGCATCAGAACTTTGAATGGTCAATAGAATAAAATCAGCCATAGTTTCAAATGGATCTGTTGCTGGGGATGGTGCTTTATGTAGTCATTAGTTTCTGGTTATTATAAAAAAACCACAAAAAAACAATTTTTTTTAAAAAAAAATTGCAAAAAAAAAAACACAAAGAAAAACCCGCCTTTCTCATAAAAATAATACACTAAAAACAAAAAAAGTAAAACCCATCTTCCCCTTTCTTCCAACATCTCTCTGAATTTCCTGTAGCCTCCCAAAAAATCCCTCAAATGTTTTTGACCCTGAAATTGAGAAAACACTTTGCCAACTTAGGAGGAACATTAGGGATAATCAAATAATTCAAGAACCAGTCCTTGTCCAACCAATTGAATTAGATATGGCCAATCTTAGGGAACAAACACTTAAAAAACTTGCTGCACCTGATATGAATTTACAACCTATTGGTATTCAATATCCAAACATATTGGCTAACTTCAAACTCAAATCGAGTTTGATTTATCTTCTCCCTCATTTCCACGGGCTAACCGGTGAGGATCCACATCTCCATCTTAAAGAGTTCCAAGTTGTGTGATCTACCATGAATCCTCAAGGGGTTTCTGAGGAACAAATCAAACTCTAAGAATTCCCTTTCTCCCTAGATGACACTGCTAAGTCATGGCTCTGCTACCTTCATCCAGGTTCCATAACCACATGGAATGACATGAAGTGACTCTTCTTAGAGAAATTCTTTCTCGTTTCTCATACTGCTTCTATCCGAAAGGAAATAAGTGGCATTCGTCAATTCCCAAGTGAATCGCTCCATGAATACTGGGGGAGGCTCAAAAATCTTGTTGCAACCTGACCACACCACAAAATCCCTGACCAAATCTTGATACAATACTTCTTTGAGGGGTTATTTGATATGGAGAGAACTCTTATTGATGTCGCAAGTGGTGGTTCTCTTGTTGATAAAACTCTTGCAGCTGTAAGAGATCTCATAAGCAACATGGATGTGAACACACAAAAATTACATACTCGAGCACATGCTCAAGTAAAACAAGTCCAAGAAAATCAATCCATAGAGCTGAACAAGATGACAGAGTGGATGAGTGAACTTACAGGTTTGGTGCGACAACTAGCTGTGGTATCCAAAGCCCCAACCTCATCTTCTCCACAATCAATGTTTCTTGGACCTGTCAAAAACTATGGAATCTGCAACTCACCAACTCATCCAACTGACACATGTCCACAAATTCAAGAGGATCAATCTAATTCATCTGGACCAATGGAGCTCAATGGAGCATATGCTCAGTGGAACCCCAATCCTCAACAATCAGGTCAGTTTGTTAGAAACTTCAACCAACCCCATTCTGAGCCCTTCTCTTCTACATATAACCCTAACTTGAGATATGGGAATCCCATTTCTTATCCCCCTCAATACCCTCATCAAAACCCAAACCAGTTTCAATATGGTCAAGGTGTTGGTAACTTCCAACAACCTTACCCTTTTGTTCCTCAACCTCAAAGGATCAATCCTCCTCTTCCTCCTCCAAGATTCCACTATCCTAGTGAGCCTTCCCAAATCCCAAAACAATACAATTACTTTCCCAAGAACCAAAATCAAGGTAATACCAATCCTGGAAAAGCCTCTTCTTCCAAGCAACCATGGGAAAGTGTAGTGGAAGATCTTGCATCATTCACCCATTCCAGCCTCAAAAACATTGAAACCCAAATTGGTCAACTTGCATCCCACCTAATCCAGAAACAAAAATCAAATTCTTCCCAACTCCCAGCTCAACCATTACCCAACCCCAAGGGTAATGTAAGTGCAATTTCACTTAGATCGGGAAAGCAAATTGCTATGCCTCAAGATAAGTCCTCCAACCCTTATTTGAATGTTGACATAGAAAATGAAAAGAAAAAGAAACATGAAAAGGAATATGAAGTCATTACCTCACCTCCTTCCATTCCACTTAGGAACCCAATTCCTTTTCCTCAAGCTGTTTCTAATCCAAAGAAGTCCTTTAAACCCGATCCTAAAATACTCGACATGTTTAGACACGTTGAAGTCAACATTCCCATTTTATATTCCATTAAACAAATTCCTAAGTATGCCAAGTTTCTCAAGGAGTTGTATACCCACAAGAGGAAACTTAGGACCTTTGAAAATGTTTCCACCCAACAGTCTATTATCATAAAGTGCAAAGATCCAAGGACCTTTACAGTTACATGCCAAATTGGAAGTTCCAAATTTGATGATGCAATCATAGACCTAGGATCCTCAATTAATTTCATGCCCAAATCCATCTTCTCCAACCTTGGTCTTGGTACCTTAAATCCAATGGGTGTTGTCATTCAATTATCCAATCAAAGCACAGCCAGTCCTGAGGGAATAATTGAGGATGTCCTTGTTCTTGTGAATGATATTATCTTTCTAGCTGACTTCTATGTCCTTGACATGGAAGGTGAGACAAATTCTTTCCAATCTCCTCTGATTCTAGGAATACCTTTAATTATTACATCTAAAATAAAAATTTATGTCCATGCTGGCATCTTATCCATGGAATTTGGTGACCAACTGGTTAAGTTCAATATTTTTCAATCCATGCAATACCCATCAGAGAATTAATCTGCATTCTCTATCCATTCTTCTAAAAATATCTCTAAGAGTGTCTTGAATCCCAATCCATCATGTTATTCCTGTTCTACTAATATAGGAGTTTTTGAATATTTCATCCTCATTAACCAATCCATAAATGGAGAAGTCAAGGTTGACATTACAAATGCAAACTCCATTGATCTAAAGGATCTTGAAAACTCTTTGGAATCCCATTTAACCTATGACATCCACTGCTCCAACTTGGATGGTAATGGGGAAAACAAACAAGCTTGTTCATTTTTTTATTCAAATATGATTATCCAACATTCATTATTTCCTATCCATGATTTTGAAAATTCTATTATATGTGAGGTGAACTTTGAACCAATGTGTTTATATTTTCCTGATGGGAGTGAAGGTTGTGAGATTTGTTCCATAATTAATAAAGTGATCACTAGTGAGGTTGAAATTGACCATTATTTGGTGAAAAAAATTGATATAAAGGATATTGAAAATTTTATTCAATCATATGACTCCAATGATCCTCATTTCTCTACATCGGTAAGTGATGAAATAAATGAGTCAAATAAAATTGGGATCTCATACTCTGGTTTTTTGTTATCTAAACCTTACATAAATGAACCATCATAATTGAGACATCTTCCTAAATTTACAAGCATAGAAAACCATGACTTGGTGGATAAAATCATTCCTCACGTTGAAGACCAAAGGGAGGATAGTAATATGCTCTTTCCATCACCGTTGAATTACAAGTGAAACAACAAGGAAGGGATGAAATTATCCAATGAATCATCAATCCTCCCAAAGAAAAAGTTTTTCTGGAAGCACTCTGGAGTTGAGAAAATACGATGGCCATCGTCAGACTATGGGTAGTCCACTATAACTGTCCAGTTGTAGACAAATAAATGCAGAACTTATTGGGAGGCAACCCATGTTTTATTTTACTTTTATGAAATTTTAATTTCTTTTTAGTTTTTCATTAGATGAATAATGATTTTTCTTTTTCAGGTAACATCCCACAATCCTGGAACCACATATACTTCCATCAAATCCCCAACTTCTACAGTCGACCCACCACTGGATGGAGATGGAAACCCACTAAATCCAAACTAGGGGGCACCTCTTTCTCTTTAACTCCTCTTCTCTCTCTCTCTCTCTATCTTCTTCCTCCCTCTTTCTCATTTTGTTTTTTTACCACTTTCCTCCTCACATTTTTTTTATTATTTACTCTTCCTCTTGTGTGGGTGTGTCTTTATAAAAAATTTTAAAAAACCTAAAAAACAAAAAAAAAACAAAATAATAATAATAATATGAAAAATAAAGAGTCATGCTTACTCACCTTCCAATTTTCAAATTTTGTCCAACCATTTTGGGGAGTTAAAATACATGGTTTCATCTCAAAAATTTTGTGGTTTCTTTATAAATTTGGATAAAGAATATTGTGTCAAAACCAACAGATTTTGAATGCTAACTTTTTGATTTGGAAACTGATTTTCCCCACCCATGAGGAACACCATTTGATTTCATGCCAAGGACACCTATGCCCATCTGTTCAAAATGTGTGTTTTCACCCCCATTTGTGAGTCTTGAGTTTGTGTACCTTCGAGCTGAATTTCTTACTTTAGTGTGCATTAATATGATAGAGGCATTTTCCAAACCACATCAGAATTATAATAGACAAATAGCCTCCCATTAACCATACATTAATACTCCTTTTGAAAGCCCATTCGAGCCTATGAAAACCTTTTATTTGATATCCACATTCCAAGCCCAATACTTTATCCCATCTAATATCAACATGGATTTTCATTACATAATTTTTTGAAATTTACGTGTGGGGGGAATGGATTTCATTGTTTGGGTTCCCTTTTATTGATTTTCAACGAGTTATCATATGATTGAGGGAAAAAATTCATTTTAGTGTGGGGGATAGGTTTTTCTTCAGTGGTTTTTGGTAATGTATATATTCTTATGACATATTGTTCAAATTTTAATGACAAGTGTTCAAAAAAAATTAATAAAAAAAAATAAAAAAAGGGTTGTGTCTTGGGTAGGTCAAAAATCACTATTTATAAGCCTTTGATCTTGTTATAACTATTAAAATTAGTGTCATGAGGAGATCAATCATGGGTTGGGATATTAGTGTGAGATCTGTTTCAAGTTCAAATTTCGAAAAAAAGAGAAAAAAGAAAAAAAAAGAACATTTGCATTATATTCTTATGTAATTGGGAGAAGTTTTGTGTTTTTTAAATATTCCATATTCTCATTCCCTTCATATTTCCTTCCAATTTTGTGTCTTATTTCACACTTTCATTCCCTCGTAAATATGTGTTTCCATTTCCTTTCATGTCTCATTTAAAAAAAATGTGCATTACTTTTTCCATGTTGGTGTTTTACCCCTCTTCTTCTCTCTCTTGGACATTATATTACTACCATCCCATAGCCACATAAAAAACCTTCAAAATACCTCTTGATTCTTGTTCACTTTGGATAGGGAGTGGAATCTGAGATCTATTTCAAACTCTAATATTTTCACTTTTGGTTGGTGAATGAGTGAAGCTCCATAAATTAATTTTATCATCTTGAGAGGAGTAAGTTTTGTGTGCCACCATTTTTCATTTCTAAATTTGATCATGAAAAAAATGAATTGTTTTTGGAACATTGTTTCTATAACAACTTGTGGTGGAATTCAATATGGATGAGTGATATTGTCTAAACCTCCCTGATTGGTGATTTTTTTTAATATTTGATGGTGAGTGAAAATGATTTTTGTCATGTTTTTATATTTGTTGCACATGAGGGCATGAACAAGACTAAGTGTGGGGGATTTTATGTTATTACTATTTTTTCATGACTTATTATATAATCTATTTACTGATTTTATATGAAATGTGCATAATTTGTGTGAAATATTAATGTTTTAATACTAAGTATAATTTTTGAGCATTTTTAGCAGTCCAATTGAGTCAGTTTACTATTTTATTTATAAATCTCACTCTACTAATACAAATTGTGTGGTTCTTGTTTTTTAGGATTAATTATTTAATATAAAACATTTCATTAGAAGGTATCATGAGCCAATTATTCCATTTGAAGACCCATATGGACCACACAATAATGCCCACAAAATTTGAGAAGAAACTGGCCCATTCATGAAGATTTAATTGATGGGATCAATCAGGAAGTCCAAATTTCTTTATTCTCATCCAAAGTTTGGGGGACAATGTAAGGAGTCTTAGATAAAAATTTAAAGGCCCAAATCTCAAGAAAAGGGGTCCAAATGATTCATTTAAACTCAGACCACTATTCTGGACGGGAAATAAAATCAGTACAGTATTCAAGAAATATCTCATGATTTAATCATCCAATCAAGATGAAAATTTTCAGTGTAAAATAGAATATATATACGGCCTAATTTTTTGAAGAAAGTGTTCATATTTGAAGGAATATTCCTATTGATAAACCCATTCACATTTCGGACTTCTAAAAAGTAAGAATTGAAATGGACAGTTTAACTTTGTTTAATCAAACAACCATAACTTTGGATCCATACGTCAAAATTCCTCCAAATTTTTAGATTAGTCGTAAAACATTATTATATAAAACTTTTAATAAGAAGATATCTCGATATTCGGCTGTCTGGATGTCCAAATTGTCGATCCAAGTGGAGGAACAGATTGGAAATGCAAACAGTACACTTCCTTGGGCTATAAATACATTCCCCTCCTCTCCTTCAAATAATTAGGAATTTCAGAAGAGAGTAGAACATATTGGCACGAAAAATAATTTAAAAGGGCTTGGGAGGACCTTCCATACTCAAGTTTTCACTTTAGATACCCTTCCTCCTCTCTTTGTTTCCTTTTACTTTTGTGTTCTTCTTTGTTGTAATCTTGTAAGTCTTGGTTTTTATAATTCTATTTTAGTGCAAGTTTCTTATTCTTCATCTATTATTCTCATCAAACTTATGTTAAATAATATTAGTGGTATTAAAATAGTTTAAATACAGTTTAATCCCCTTCCCTTATTATGCTTTCTCATTCAATCTAAAGTCAGTATTTAATCCCCTTCACTGTTTGTGTGTGTGTGTTCGACGCACAACTCTTTTCTTATCACTTTATTTTTATTCTATTTATAATTCATCATAATAAACATTACAACAAGATTACTAATCATTTCAATGGACAAGTAAATATATCATTGGGGTGAGTTATAATTTGGTAATGTTAAGTGATTGAGAGCATTTTCTCGATGGATATTCTTTAAATTAACATTGTGTATTTTGGACATAACATGTCATGGATTAATGACTTGTTTTGTTTAATAAGTGGTTTCCATGGATTATTGGAAACATAAATACACTATCATCAATAATCTATAATTTATATTGGAACCCTAAGATAAGTTAAGTCTTGGATTAAATCCTTAACACTTAGGAATTCTAATCAATGTTATCTTGTGAAGTGAGTGTTATTTTAAATGCAATATAAAGCAAAGATCAAGGATATCACAAGCTTAACTACCTAATAATGAACTCACCCCAATCTTTATCAAATTTTTAAATCAAACACCAATCATTAATCATTTCATTTAATCTCTGAAAAAAACCCCAATCAAAATACAATCAACTAAAAAAATTCGACTATTAAAAAAGTATCATCGCCGAGGATTTGACCCAAGTGCGACTATACACGTTAGCAGAGCAATGGAACTTTGAAAAGTTGATAGACGAAAATCGTCCACACTTTCAATGACTATGTCTATTGTGTAGATCATCAAAAAATTGAGAATATAGAATTTTTTCACACACCAAATTATCTCTCAACACCTCCTTTCTCCATCTCAAGAATGAGAAGTGTAAGGGAGATTTCTTAGAGAGCAAATAATGAGACATCAAGATCGAACAACATAAGGCATTTGAATTTCCGTGCTAAAACTTGAGATTAATTTGTGTTTCTTGGAGATCATATGAGCACACCTGTATCACTACTAGAGGGATTCCATTTGGATCCTAACAACGTGATGAAGGTAATCTGAAAGGGTATTTTCAGATGATCAACATTCACTAATGAATAAAGTTCCTAAGACCAGGTATTTATTTATTTAAATATTAAATAAATTAATTATAAATTTGATGTTCAAGATCCTCACTCTTAGTTTTGATCAATGATTATTAAAATAAATTTTAATATATCACCCACCATCACATACTTTTGCTGTGCCCAAAACCTTCAATTCCTACATCTTATAAAGACTATGCAGGGAGCTCTGTGACCTGTCTCTTATATGGAAGATTTGACGTGAGAGTTTTAGTAACATCATCCACCTAATTTCTTGGGGGATGGTGGTCCCTAGGCTACCGAGTTATGGATTGAGACCATCTTATCTATCTTTTAGAATCTAGAGACACCTTCAGAGAGGTGGGTCAAAATCACGATATATATGCTTCATGGATACCCCAAAAGTTGGTGGGATATCTAGAACCAGGTAGATCAGTATCGAGAAATTTTATAGAGGGATTTATGATATAGATTTTATGACCGCTAGTACCCTGTGTTTTTTAGGGTTAATTGAGCTAGGGAGTTTATGCACCTGGAGTAGTGTATTATATCTGTAATGGATTATTCATATTTCTTCACACATCTTTATCACTTTTCACCTATCTATACCACTGACCAGCTGTCTAGATCAAGACACTTTGAGGATGGGCTCAGACATCCTATTCAATCTTAGGTGAATGTATTTTGGTTGAATACCATGTCTGAAATAGTAGTCCAGGATCTTATTATTGAATGTAACCTGAGGGAAGATGGGGGTACAAATTAGAGTAGACCAACTTCTCAACCCATTGGTGCATTATCTTGTGGATGGAAGCATCACTTTGAGACCTCTCGTGAGGGTAGTACCAGTCAGTTTACACATGATGGAAGTTTTTTCATCTATCACCAGTGTGAATAGCAAGGGAACATGAAACCTCAGTGTGATAGAGCCCCAATTGAGTATTGAGCCTACGAAAATATGGTCCATTTACAATGGTTTTGCAGAATATTTCCTCCAATGACTAGTGAGAGAAGATTTTCACTAAATCCAATTATTTGAGTGGGATCAGAAGCTTTGAATTAGGAAGGGAGATGGAGTACTATTAGTCGATCAAGACAAGGTGGTAGTAATTTTTGTGGTAGACTAACACCAATGGAACATCGCCGACAGAGTGGGACTATTCAGGGTAGTCAAGTTGTATCTCAAGGCCATGGATCGGGCCAGATTTATGCAGTGAATCCTATACTAGGGGAGAAAAGTCTTGGGTATTCTATGGTTTGAGGTATGATTTTAGTATCATCTACCTTGGTATCTATTTTATTTGGTATAGGAACATCCCAATACTTTATTTCTATAGTGATTTTGGAAAATCATTTCCTTAAAATTCAGTATTTATGTGGCATGATGAAACTCGATACCCTATTGGGAATATGATCAGAGAGTTTATGATAGTGAAAGGATTTCCCCTTGAGATAGGTGGGTATCATTTCATATGGAATTTCTTCATCCTATAGATGATAGAGTTTGACTTCATTATCAAAATTGACTGATTAGTCCCTTACCATGCTTATTTGGACTTCTATTGTTGAAGGGTATCATTTATATCACCAGAGGGTGACATCTATATTCAAAAGGGTGAATGGGGTGTCTAGGAAAGTAGAGTTGGACCAGAGCATCATGGGTTGCGAACAATGATATCCCATATCACTAGTTTTTATTCTAAGTATCAGGGAATACATCAGGCTAATTTTCATCCTGTGCTAGATCATTTTAGGGAAGTCTTTCCAAAAAACGTTTTTGGTTTACCTCTTGAGATAGATATTGAGTAATATATTGATCTTGTTCCAGGAGTTGTACCAGTTACAGGATGAAACCAATGAGTTGTAAGAGATTAAGAGGAAGCTAGAGGACTTGGAAGCTAAGGGTTTTATATGACCCAACACTTCACCTTAGGCTTCACCCATTCTTTTCTCTAAGTAGGAGGATGAGACCCTCTAGAATTATATAGATTACCAAAAATTGAATCATCCTACTATGAAGAACCGATATCATTTACCACAAATAGACGACCACTTTGATTAGATTTGAGGAACTCAGGTTCTCTCCAAGATTGATTTGAGGTCAGGTTATCACCAGGTTCATATGAGACCATTAGACATGCCTCATACAAATTTTTTTAGTAGGTATTTCCTTTATGAGTATCTGGTTATGCTGTTTAGTTTGATGAACGTTCCCACTATTTTCATAGATATGATGAATCAAGTTTTCCACCCGTATCTAGATTCATTTATGACGGTTTTAATGGAAAATATCTTGGTGTATTTTCACACTCGACATGACCATTTCAAGAATCTTGATATCATTCTGAATACAATAAGATACAACCAGCTATATGCTAATCTCAACAAATGACACTTTTTTATCAATAAGGTTCACTTCATGGGTCATATTATCTTAGAGGTAGGGGTGTTTGTTGGAGGTACCAAGGCGCAGAATGGAAGATGGAGGTATAGGGATTTAAAATTTTTCCACCAATGATCAATGTAACAACATCATCACCAGCGAAGAACAACCCTGGTAAGGCCTTAGGATTATGCGTGAATACATTTAAGCACAAAAATAAAACCATAAATACCTGGTTTAATCTGAATTCGTGCTAGAAATCTACTTTTCACTGGAGATTTCTTCTTAAAGAAACCAAATTCAAATTCCTATAGATCATCCACACATACTTTAAAAATCCATGGGATCATCAATCATCAAATTCTAGGTGTTATCACGGAGATCCGATGACACCTTCAATGTTGCAACGAGCATCGCATCGACGTATCTTCGATGCATGAGGGAGATCTCAGTCCTATCATCCGTATCTATAGATTTTATCTCTATAAAGTAGTAGAGGAGAGATAATCTATCAAGATATCTCCATGAATAGTCACTGCAAGATCCTCTTCTCATTATATTTATAGCGTGTTATGCAATTACCTAGAAATGGATCCTCAACTCCTGATTTTTTTTACACACTATATAGATGATATTATGATTACTATACTAAGTCATAAATATCATTTATATTTTTATCACTTTCTTGTAATATAATAAATATATTACATGATAAATCATAAGCCCTTAACTCGACTCTTCATTCTCACCAATATTAAATGAGACAAAATCATTATTCCTTTGGTGATTGTACATCTTTGGAAAAATCTTGGACCCCAGTGGTAGGGCCCACCATGTCCTAAACTCCTATTCACTAGAATAAGGCATATTCTTGAATATGCTATTGTGTGTGACCCTCTAGGACCTTATCTCGATAGTAGTGAATACTATTAATAGATCAAGAGAAGAATCTAACAACCCATCATGACCCCTAAAGAGATAAGGAGTAGTCATAACAATGATAACCAACCTAAGAACACACACTATTTAATATAATCTCTTTGTTTTTGAATATCTCATAAAGAAAGACGAACACACATGTCATCATCCTTTCTTATTTTATTATTTGTTGATCTAACTAGATGATTTTACCCTCTACTACCATGACCATGGATTTATGAAGGTACTTCCATCCCGATCAACCAGACCCGAGATATATAACTTCCTCAACTTAGAAGTGAAAAATTATTTCTTGATCATTTAACCAATGTCATAGCACCAATAGAACAACCAACAAAAGATACCTTACCAAAATTTCATTATCATATTTTTTCCTTGCATTAAATTACATGATCAAATGGAACATACTGATAATGATCTCAAGTTAGGAGACTAATACACATGTCCATAGATATGAACAACCAATGACACCTGAAATATATGGTGTTACTATTGGAAGGGTTTTCTTCACGATCTCAACTACTAGAGATCACCAAGTGAAAAATTCGTGATAAGAAGTCTCAATGCTTATGAGCCTCCAATACCTAATAGTCAAACATCATATATGTCCAGTTAGATGATGTATCTAGACCATATGAAATATGTTTAATATTAATTTCATAGTATCTAGAGGTTCTCATTATAGTCTGGGATCTAATATAAACTTTTGATATGAAAAATAATCTTTGGAAATTACCATTTAAATATTGGATGCAGAAATGTCTACACTATAATAGTAAAACTGTATCATGCATAGCTCACTGTATACATGATATAGTAATCAAAAGTACTATTCAAGTTTGAACTAGGGCACCCACTATTACAACACTCCCACTTATTCTAGAGCCAAATTTCTAATCATCCTTGTTATCTCTCACATGATTAAGATCATGTTTCTGTTGAGTAACAACTTTAGTTGCTGGGTTTATCATGTTTTTGTTGCATGAAAATTCTACCAAGTGAAACCTCACCTCCTTGAGTAAAACTTCTCAAGAGATGGTATTCATGGGTATTTCCATTTTTCCCACTCTCAAAACTTTAAATATTTTCTATTAAGAGTATCATAATTTACATTATGATAATAGTTTACTTACTATGTGTGATTCCAAGAATTGGAACAAATCGCTGTGTATAATAACTATTTCTTAGCTACCTCAGAAGCTGCAATGTACTCGGTATTTGTGGGTATGGCTACCACTGGCTAGAATTATATTTTCTTATTCATTACCTTAGCCTAATTGCGATATTATTTCATATTTAACTTGTAGGAAAACTAGTTTGTGTCCCCTGAAAACTAGTATCCTTTATTCTTCACTTACTAGGTACATATCTCTTGTATTTCCTCAAGTACAATTAGATAGTTCTGACTATCTCCTTTACAACTCTCTTTGATATAACTTATATTTTCCTATTTTATAGTATATCTTGGAAATATATATTCTTATACATATCATGAAATACATGATTTATCCATCTCTAAGAATATGAAATTCAAATCACCTTGTTAATCTACTCCTATATCCCAAACATGTCTACTTAGAGAGAAATATGGCACGTGACACTGGTAACAATTCTATCTCAAATTATTCCAACTACTATTTTTCAATACAATGTCAGTATATGTAAAATTTTCTTGGTTTAAGAAACTTTTAAATCCACCTCAGTAGATCCTATTCCCTAGAACTTAGGTTTATACTTTAAGTCAATCACTGGAGAATAATTTTATCCTGTTCATAACTAACTGTAAGACTAATAGCTATTTTCCTTATGTTACCCAATATATTTTAATTGGAAAACATTGGACCTCCTACTAAACTCTGGTAAACACATGGAAACTATTTATTCTAAATGAATTTTCTAATATCTTGTCTCTTACTTTAATCCTAAACTGAATTTTAGTAACTTGAAACCCTATTGGAATTCTATGATGTCACCATCCCTTTCTGGTTGCTTCGTATAGACACCTTCCAAGATTTGTGGTCTTGAAATCCTATTCTTAATAAAATTATCTTAGAAATTAGCTGTGATAAGTAAAATTCTATTGGATTTAGGGATATTCACTTGGTATAACCAATCGAGACTTATTGGTACCATACATGTACCTCCCATGTATAGTTTCACTTGAATACCCACCGCGGTATACAAAATAATAATCCCCTTGCACTTTAATACATGGAAACCATTATTAAATTTTAAATGGCCTTGTAAATATTATATGATTATCATATACTTCATACTTGTAGGAATTATTATTCACAATGAATAATGGATCACTGGGCATGGTGAATAAAAAACCATCATAATAGTTTTAACCTTCCTACGCAGTATGTGTCTCTAGAACATTCCTCTTCCACATGACTTGTTGACCACATTCCTATGCCAAATATTTGTGCATCACGGGCATTGGCTAAAACCAAGTCAATCTGGCTCCCACTATCTCAAGTAGATAGGTTCAACATTTTATAGAAATTTATTCTATCAATCGACTATAACTTTTCTATGATAGGGTTTTATGTAATATCCTAAGAAACTTTTAGGATAATTACTTTAGATGTACTTGTATTTTTTCTTGATGAAAGTTTGTTTATATCCTCAACAAAATCTTTGCATTGAAACACACGTACTTATGATATAATGGATTTCCATCATATTGCAACTCATATGATGTCCATTTATCATTAAAGTTGGCATATATTTCTGGGATAACACCATTATTTGTGAAGTACATCTTGAAATATAATGGAAATTTCTGCAATGCATAAGTTTTAACATTGATGCTCCTTTTACTTACGTTATAATTATGATGTGTATAAGGAAATGTCCATTTAAGAATTACTCGACACTACATTTTTGTTGATCAATGTTAACATGTAATACTTATCATCGATCCTCCTTATTAACATCATATCCTTAATGTGGATAAGGTAATGTGCGTTTTGAAGTTACTCAATTCTACATTATATTGATCGATGAATGCTTGGTCAAGATATTCTTTGGAATGTCATCTCGAAGCATATTATATATTTTGACCATGCATATTTTATACCTCACTTTACCATTCCATAAACACTTAAAGGAACCTAATGAATTATACTTACCACCAGCTTACCCTTGGAATAGTTCACTCTCTCTTGTTGAACTAATTACGAAATATTTGTGGCATACCTTTATCTCTAAAGGTTTCTTTATCCAAAACTAAATAAGAATATAAATTGATAATACCTAAGGTGTTTACCTCCATTGAATCTAAATACCATATTGGATATTTACTTAAAATCCACTTTTAGTTATTATTAAAAAAAGAATTATCTTGCCACAATAGGGTATACGAGTCTTACATTTCATATTCATCAGGTATTGCCTATGATTCATGTATCATTGAACCATTGGTTGAGTATTCTACACCACAAACAAAATTCATTCCTAAACTTGGAATAATGGCTCATTTTTTTCCAAATAACACATGAGATAAATGTTTTGGTCATACTCAATAAAATTTCTACAAGAATCATTCACTTGGAAATTTAGGATCCGTGTACTTCTCACCACTGACTTAGGAACCACCCCCTTTTCAACTACTTGGAGAATACACTTTACTTATAGTAATGTTTCTATACTTAATTGGTTAATGTATTTAAATAAATATGTGTGATAAAAATATTGTTTGTAATACCCAAGAAGTAAAACTAAAACATTACTTATAATGATGAATATACTCTGAAGAAGAAGCGAATACTTGCTTATTCAATTCAGTTCATTACATTTATCTTCCATATAATTATTTCAAGATATAAAAAGTAAATAACCTCCTATTATACCTCTTTCTATAAAGGAAATTGTGAATGTTCCTTTTGTGTGACACTTTACATTGGACTTTTCACCTTTTATTTCAATTTGTTCCCCATAAGAACTAAGGATTATTTCTTAACTATTCTTATTGCTTGGTAAACCTTACTTATAAGGAAACAAAGTGTTTTATCCATACTGTTTTGATTTTTAATCTTCAAAAAAACTAGGGAATATGGTTGAAAATGATATTATAATAGGATGTATTGAAAGATCATAATTTTCCTTTCAATTTACATAGATCCAGTGTAATAATTACATATTCATATCTTTTCTTCTCTTTCTCCTTGAAAACTTCTTGGATATGAGACCACATGTAATATCATTCATGTCCTCATATAGTAATCATAACTAACATTAGATGTTAATGATAGAATAATGACATAACAATCCTATTATTTATACATGAGTCTCCTATAAGAAATTTTACACCCTCTCTTTATGAGGCAGCTTAACAGGTACAAGGACACCATCACCTTGAACCTCCTGTATCGTAGTATTGTGCGCAAGTGCCTGTAATACACTTAGAAATTTGTTCTAGTTTGGACATTTACTTTTTTACAATATTTATCCGAGTTTATTTTTGGTATTACTTTCCATTTTCTACAAAAATAAAATCTAGAAGATTAGTACTTTTAACCTTGATTACCGATTTAGACATCGATGCTTAATTAATTAAATCATTAAATGTCTCCCACTATTCTATCGAATTATATGAACCCTTTGTACTAGAATATGAATACTCTGTCACTTGAGTATTCTAGTGAAAAGGATCCTTGAACCTCTCCTCACAGTATACAAGCTATGGCTACGCCACTACTTGGAGAGTTCAAGGTAAGTGTTTGACTAAAAAACCACATTAACTCATGGCTCCTTGATCTGTTGAGTGAAGTCCCAGTTTCTCGAAATCGTAACATTGATCCCCTCAATGCTTTTCCTATAAAGTGATAGCAATTTATCTATGACTAATCCTTACTACCAACTTCAGTTAAGTCAACCCATTATTCTCATAATAACTCCCTACTATTAAGAGGCACCCTCAGCTACGGCTGACCGAGCACCCCAGACACCTGGTTGTGTTCAAATTCAAATGAAAAAAGGTATTTTCAACTTAATATTTATTTGAGGGTTTTATTATTACATGACAAAATGAAATCATTTTCAATCTCATAAGCACGTACTATGTGATATCACTCACAACTGAACATGAAATAAATATAAAATATCCATTGCATCACATGTTCATTTTATCTGTGTGTACTTGTTTATTATTCTATATGATTCACTACAAGAAAACTGCCGTTTAGCGGCGGTTTTAAAAACCACCACTAAACGCGTTTCGGGCCGCTATTTTAAACCGCCGCGAAATGCCATAATTTTTTTTAATTTTTTTTTAATTTTTTTTAATTTTTTTCAAGGATTAGCGGAAGTTTTTTAAAAAACCGCCGCAAAATAGTGGCGGTTTCGGTAAAACCGCCACGAAATAGCGGCGGTTTCGGTAAAACCACCGCGAAATGAAAGGAAAAAATAAAAAAACACGAGAGACCCCAAAATCACTAAAATGACCATAACTTTTGATCCGGGCGTCCGTTAGGGCACCACGACCAGTAAAATCGAAGCTCATGAAGAGATCTAGAGGCACATATAATCAAAACCATGAGATGGTCTAAGGTGCAGAAGATATTAGAGTTATAAGAAAGTTGAAAAAAGTTCTCCAACTTCAAACGACCATAACTTTCTCTCCGGGTGTCCGTTTGGGATCTACCACATATCAAATCAAAGATAGAGAAGAGAGCTACACACTAGTTCGACACAAGAAAGCTTCTGTCATGTTTTTTGACCCCAAAACCCCTCCGAAGGCCTCCAAAACCCCGTTTCCGTCACCGGTGTCTCGTCGAACTTGTCTTCAAACGGACCTAACTTTCGATCTGTGAGTCAGTTCGGACTCCTCCACCTTCCAGATCATAGATCGTTCCATGAGATTCAGTTTGACTGGTCGCGGTGCCCACATGCACTTCTGGATCATATGTTATGGCCTTTTAGTGGGTATCGGGTTTGTTAGGTTTTTCGATGCCTCATTTCTAGTACCCGTTCCCCGTCAGATTTTTTTAAATGATCGTAACTTCCGATCCGCATGTCCATTCGGACTATTTCACCTTTCAGGTCGAAGATCGTTTCAGGATCTTTGATTTGATAGGCCGCGGATCTAAAACGGACTCTCGGATCATAAGTTATCTCCGTTAATGTGAGTCCAATGTTTTTGTCTCTTTATGACCGTTTTGACGGGTTTTAACGGTTGCTCCATTTATTACTGTTTATTTGGGTTTCCATGACTTGTTATCTTTATCAATGGTTTTTGGTGGGTTATTATGATGATTATGTTGAATTATTAAGGGGTTTTCCAGAGTTGTCATGAGTTTTCATGCATTCTCATTCTTTCTAATGCCTCATTCTTCATATGCTTCTCCATCCGTTTTCATGCGTTTTCATGATTTTTCATCCCTTATCACGTCTTTTCATACTTTTTCATGTTTTTCTTTATTATTTATTATTTATTATTTATTATTTATAATATACTTTAATTTATTTATTATCTATTATTTGTAACTGGTTATTTATTATTTATTATTTATTATTTATATTTATTTATTTATTTATTATTTATATTTATTTATTATTTATATTTACTTATTATTTATTATTTATTAATAATAATAATTTAATATTATTAATAATAATAATATTTGTTACTGGTTATTTATTATTTATTATTTATTATTTATTATTTATATTTATTATTAATATTTATTATTGATTTATTATTTATTATTTATTATTTATATTTATTATTTATATTTATTATTTATATTTATTATTTATATTTATTATTTATTTATTATTTATTATTTATATTTATTTATTATTTATATTTATTTATTATTTATATTTATTTATTATTTATATTTATTTATTATTTATATTTATTTATTATTTATATTTACTTATTATTTATTATTTATTATTACTAATAATTTAATATTATTAATAATAATAATATTTGTTACTGGTTATTTATTATTTATTATTTATTATTTATTATTTATATTTATTATTAATATTTATTATTAATATTTATTATTGATTTATTATTTATTATTTATTATTTATATTTATTATTTATATTTATTATTTATTATTTATTTATTATTTATATTTATTTATTATTTATATTTATTTATTATTTATATTTATTTATTATTTATATTTATTTATTATTTATATTTACTTATTATTTATTATTTATTATTTATTATTATTTATTATTTATATTTTTTTATTATTTATATTTATTTATTATTTATTATTTATTATTTATTTATTATTTATATTTAGTTGTTATTTATTATTAATTATTTATTATTACTAATAATAAAATATTATTATTAATAAAAATATTTGTTACTGGTTATTTATTATTTATTATTTATTATTTATTATTTATTATTTATATTTATTATTTATATTTATTTATTATTTATTATTTATATTTATTATTTATATTTATTATTTATATTTATTATTTATTATTTATTATTTATTGTTTATAATTTATTATTTATTATTTATTATTTATTATTTACTATTTACTATTTACTATTTATTATGTATATTTATTTATTATTTATATTCATTTATCATTTATCATTTATTATTTATTATTTATATTTACTTATTATTTATTATTTATATTTATTTATTATTTATTATTTATATTTATTTATTATTTATTATTTATATTTATTTATTATTTATTATTTATTATTTATTATTTATATTTATTTATTATTTATATTTATTTATTATTTATTATTTATTATTTATTATTTATTATTTATTATTTAGTATTTACTATTAATTATTTATATTTATTTATTATTTATATTTATTTATTATTTATTATATATTATTTATATTTACTTATAAGTTATTATTTATATTATTTATTATTTATTATTTATATTTATATTTATTATTTATTATTTATTTATTATTTATTATTTATTATTTATTATTTATTATTTATATTTATTTATTATTTATATTTATTTATTATGTATATTTATTTATTATTTATATTCATTTATCATTTATCATTTATTATTTATTATTTATATTTACTTATTATTTATTATTTATATTTATTTATTATTTATTATTTATATTTATTTATTATTTATTATTTATATTTATTTATTATTTATTATTTATTATTTATTATTTATATTTATTTATTATTTATATTTATTTATTATTTATTATTTATTATTTATTATTTATTATTTAGTATTTACTATTTATTATTTATATTTATTTATTATTTATATTTATTTATTATTTATTATATATTATTTATATTTACTTATAAGTTATTATTTATATTTATTTATTATTTATTATTTATATTTATTTATTATTTATTATTTATTATTTATTATTTATTATTAATTATTAATTAATTATTAATTATTATTAATTATTTATTAATTATTAATTATTTATTATTTATATTTATATTTATTTTATATTATTTATATTTATTTATTATTTATTATTTATATTTATTTATTATTTATTATTTATATTTATTTATTATTTATTATTTATTATTTATTATTCATTATTCATTATTTATTATTTATTATTATTGAGTTTATATCCATTATTTATGTATTATTTGTTTTTTTCAATTAATATATCTAAGTATATTAAATTCTGTTTATTAACCACATGACGAGCTTGCTGGAGTGGTAAAGTCTTTGGAAAATATGCAAGAGGTTAGGGGTTCAAATCTCACTAAACGTAGTATTTCTTTATATTGCATGGACATGTGCATGGGCATGTGCATGGGATGTGCATGCATGGATAAATAAAATAAATAAAATAAAATAAATAAAATAAATAAATAAAATAAATGAATAATAAAATAAATGAATAATAAAATAAATGAATAAATTAAAAAAAATTAAAAATCCGCCGCTAAAAAACCACCGCGAAACGTTCTGCGATGGTTTTAAAAACTGCCGTGAATAGTTTCCCGACGCACGATTTCGCGGCGGTTTTTCAAAACCGCCGCCAATCTATTTAGCGGCGGTTTAAACCGTCGCGAAACAAAAAAAAAACCGCCGCTAAATCGTGATTTTGGCGTAGTGATTGCATGTAAACTACAAATACATAAAATAATAAACCTTGTATAAATAAAATGATGAAGTAATCATGAGACGATACTAATGGTTGATCCATTGAGTGAATAATGGATGAACCTAGACTCTAGGGTTAACTCCTTGAGTCACGGTGCTTGTGACTCGAGTTGCAGCGCTCACCCATCTCATACGTGAAACTCTAATCTAGAGTGTTTACAAAACTCGGCACGAAGTACACCACTAGTCGTCTGCATCATTATACAACAATACTCGCATGCAGGCGAGGGGGTCTCGGGAGTACAAAATACAACTAAGAAATTGGACATGCAAGCCTTATACATATAATGATGCATTTATGACATGCTTATCATCATTTATTAAACTAATTATTACAAACAACTATTATGATAAATTAATAAATAAAAATGCACCAAACGTACATTGGTTGGTCTATGGATCATGATCAGTCGATATACATTACAATTACATATTTAAATTAAATTCATAAACAAAATTAAACTTGTAGTAAATTATTTTCGAGGGCATTTTATTGAATTAAAAATTCACAATGTTTTTTAATTCAAAAAGTTACACCGTCCAGTCCCAAAATTAATTTAATTTAATTCATAAATTAAATAAATTCATCCATGATATTAAAATTAAAATTTCAAACCAAAATTAATATTTAATTAATTTAATTTAAAAATAAAATAAAATAAATAAAATTAATTAATTTTCATTATATAAAATATACTCGGATCCTGAGATCCTGCGCATGGCCTGTGTGGGTCGGGCCGAACCCGAGTAAGCCTATGCAGTGCAGGTCCGCCCCGACCCATACCAGGTCGGGCAGATCTGCCTAGGTCCATATCAGGGCAGATTGGGCTGAGCAGAACCCAAAAAAGACCTATAGGGAGTTACCTCTTGCTACTGGTGGCTCTCGACACCGGTGATGGGTGCGCGACAGATCTGGATGATAGTGGCCGTTGGGTTTGGTCCGACCAAATTCAGGCGGAACGACTCAGTAGAGACAGAGTGCCCTGCAGTGGCTTGGATTGGCGTGAGAAGGAGGGGAATTCACTACCGGTGCGGCCTAGGGATGGTGTCTAAGAAGCTCGCCTGTAGAGGAGGAGGTCAGCCTGGAAAGGTGAATGACACAGGCAGACTAGCTAACGAGCGGCGATGTTTAGCGGAAGAGCGCTCAAGGTGGCTATGAAGGGATGTAGATCTGGCCGGCTGGGCATCGACCTTGTTCGAAGTGGCGGTATACAAGCATGTTGTAAGAAGGAGGGGGCGGCCATGCTCTCACGGTGGGCGACGCCGGGGTAGCCAGCTGGTGAGGTGGATGACATGGGATGAGTGGCACTCTGATGATCGAGTGGTGCGGCTCACCCATGGCTGGCGAGTTGGAGGTGTGGGTGGAGATGCCAGATCCAGGAAGGAGGCTGGCGATGGCTGTCCTCCGGTGGCATCCCATGGAAGAGAGGAGGGGACAAGGGTCCCTCCCCTTTTTTACATTTTTTGTTGTTGTTTTAAACATTTTTGTCGGTGTACCCACCCTCTTAACTTATTAGATGCCTTTTATTTTTTTGTTTGATTGTATCAAATTCACAAGCTACACATTAGGCATAGAATGTTTTTTTATAAAAATTCCACAAATGTGTGGAAAATGGGGTGGCCGAAAAATCCTGTTCTGAACACACACACATGTTCTTTGATTTAATACCCACAAAAAGCAATTTCAATCTTTATTTAGAACTTTGGATGACCGTAACTTGGTCATATTATCTCAGATTGAACTGCCGTCACTGGCGTTGGGATCAAAACGACGCCATTTATGAAATTTAATGAAAATTTAATTTATATTGGATTAAAATATTAATGCATCTCTTTGATAATAATTGAAGCTATCAGGGAGCGTAGTGGAATCCAAAGAGCCAGAGATTTAAATTTTTTCCAATGACAATCTATGTAACAATGTGATCAATGGCAAAGCACAACCTTAGTAAGGCCCAAGGGTCATGCATGAATAAATTTAAGCACAAAAATAAAACCATAAATACCTAGTTCAATCCAAATCTATTCTCGACATATACTTATCACCGATGATCACTGTTTGAAAAATCCGAAGTCGAATTACTCTAGATCTTCCACACACACTTCAAAAATTTGCGCGAGCATCGATTGTTGAATTATAGGTGCTAGCATGGAGATCCGATATGCTTTCAACGTTCCAATGAGAACCACATCAACGTACCTTCGATGCATGAGGGAAAACTCGATTTGATCATCTGGATCCATAGTTTATCTCTATAGAATGTGGGAGATGAGAGAGAATCTCTCAAGTTCTCTCCATGAATAGTCATTGCAAGAGCCCCTTCTCACTTTATTTATAGTGTGTTATGAAATTAACCAGAAATGGATCCATAACCCCTGAATATTTTTATACACTATATAAATGATATTATGATTACTATACGTAGTCAAAAATATCATTTATATTTTTATCACTTTCTTGTAATATAATAAAAATATTATATGACAATTTACTAGCCATTAACTCATCTTTTCATTACCATAAATATTAAATAAACCTTAAATATTTTAAACTAATATTCATTCATATAATATTTTTCATGTATTTACTTTAAATATTGTAAATATATTTAATAAATAAATTCAATGCTAATTATTATTAACTTGAATAATATGAATTTATTTATTCCTTTTGTGATTGTACATCCTTGGGAAAATCTAGGACCCTAGTGGTGGGGCCCACCATGTACTAAAATACTATTCACCAAAATAAGGCAGATTTTTGAATACGCTATTGTGTGTGACCCTCTAGACCCTTATCTTGATAGTAGTAAATACTATTCACAGACCAAGAGTGGAATCTAGCAACCCATCATGGCCCCTAAAGAGATAAGAAGTAGTTATAACAACAAAAACCAACCTACAAACAGACACTGTGTAATATAACCTCTTTGTCTTTGAATATCACATAAAGAAGGATGCACACTTATTTCATCATCCTTTCTTGATTTATTATTTATTGATCTAACATGGCATTTTTACCCTCAACTACCATGGACATATATTTATGAAGGTATGGTAATCTTGATCAACCAGTCCTGAGATATATAACTTCCTCAACTCCAAAGAGACAAATTCTATCTTGACCATTTGACCAATGCCATTCCACTAATGACGCAACCAACACAAGATACCTCACCATGATTTCATTTTCATGGTTTTTTACTTACATAAAAGTACATGATCAAATGGAACACACTAATAATGATCTCAAGTCAAGAGACCAATAGACATGTATGTAGATAAGAACAACCAATGACACCTAAAACATGTGGTATTCCTATTGGTGGGTCTGTTCTCATGATCTCAACTCCCAGAGATCACCAAGTGTGAACTTTATGAGAATAATTCTCAATGCTTATAAGCCCCCAACACTTGATAGTCAGACATCATCTGTGTCCAATCATAATATTTTTTATAGACTATATGACATATTTTTAAGATTAATTTCATAGTATCTCAAGGTTCTCATTATATCCTAGAATCTACTATAACCTTTTGGTACAACAAATATTCTATGGACATTACCATTTAAACAGTGGACATAGAAATGTCTACACTATAATGGTAAGAATATATCATATATATCTCACTGTATACATGATATGGTAATCGAAATTACTGTTCATGTTGGGTCTAGGGAACCCACTATTACAACATCTATCGGCCTATATAAGGTGAGTACTATGGTTTCCTGGGAGCAGCCCAAGAATGTATTTGACATCTGGAGTTTCTTGGGAATGGATAGATATTACATTCACTTTATTCAGGACTTTTCGCACCTAAAATCACCTCTCACAAGATTGACTAAGAAGGGTGTGAAGTTCATAAGGTCAAAATAACACAAGACAACCTTTAAAGAGATAAAAGGGAGACTAACTTCAATGATGATACTGATTCTGCCAGAGCCGAGCATAAGTTATATCGCTTATTTTGATTCACCAGGCATCAGGTTAAGGGTTGTTCTGATATAGGGAGATAAATTCATGGAATATGGGTCTCTTCAGTTGAGTCCACCTGATATGAATTACCATGCATGATCTCAAGCTAGCATCTGTGGTTTATTCCTTGCGTTTTTGGATGCATTATTTGCTTGTATATAGTTTTTTAGTGTATACGGACCATAAAAGCCTTAATTATATCTTTACACAGTGTGAATTGAACCTTAGGAAGATAAGGTGGGTTGAATACCTATAGTCCTTCAATTTTGATCTTGCTTATATTCTTGAGAAGGAAAATGCTGTAGGGGATGATTTGAGTCAGAGGACTCAGACACAAGCTGAGCAGGAGGCTAGTAGTGGGTGAAAGCTTATGATTATATTCCACAAGACGCATTTAGAGGTGAAGGAACATCATGGAAAACCTATCCTTACAGTTTTGGTAGTGACTTATTCACTCTTGGAGAGAGTTAAGATGAGATAGTTATCAAATACCAAGGGATTATTCCTAAGGGAGAGCATATTAGGTGAGGACATTCTGCCAGGTTGGATTATTGATGAGGACGAGGTCTTCAAATCCATGGACGCGTCTAGATTCCAATAGACAACCAGGAGTAATTGATGTTAGAGTCTCATTCTTCTACTTGGGTGGCACACCCTAGGATTACAAACATGTATCATGATATACATTTTCTATACTAGTGGCTTGACATGAAAAGTGAAATAGATGGGTTTGTTACTCATTGTTCCACCTGCCAGCAAGTGAAGGAAGAACACCAATGACCAACAAGGGTTTTATTTCCATTTCCCATTCCTAAGTGGAAATGGGATGACATAACCATAGAATTTATGGATGGATTACAAAGATCCCCTCGAGGCAATGATGCAGTATGGGTGATCATTGAAAGGCTCACAAAGGCCTCTTACTTTTTACCTATCAAGGAGACCTTTCTATAGATGAGCTTTGTAAGATCTATGTCCAAGAGATTACCCAAATTCATAGAGTTCCACAGACTATTTTACTAGATAGGGGCACTTATTTCACTTCTTGGTTTTGGATAGAGTTATAGAGGATGTTAGGTACACATGTATGTTTGAGTATAACATACCACTCTCAGACCAATGGGCAGTCCGAGCAGTCAATACAGGTGCTGGAGGACATGCTTAGAGCACGAATCCTTGATTTTAGATATTCATAGGAGAAGAATATACCTCTAGACAAATTCTCTTATAATAACAGCTTTTAGGAGATGATAAATATATATCCTTATGAGGCCTTATATGGTAGGCCATATTTATCACATTTGTGTTGGTTAGAGGTAGGGGAGGAAACACTACTTGGACCTCGTCTCATTCAAGAGACTTTAGATAAGGTTAAGCTGATCAATAAGTGAATGGATATGACCCAGTTTAAGAATAAATCTTATTCCAACCACCATTGATGACCTCTAGAGTTTGAGGCTAGGGACTGAGTATATTTATGAATTTTGACTAAACTGGGGAATCAATTGTTTAGGCAACAAGGTAAGTTGTCACCTCATTTTGTTGGACCTTTTGAGATTTTGGAGAGTATCAGATCAGTAGATTATTATATATCAGTTCCCTAGAGATATAGGTCCATGCATGATGTATATCATGTTTCATAGTTATGCCGTTACTATTCAGACCCGTATAAAATCTTTCATCCTGATGAGGTTGAGTTAGAGGTAGATGCGTCCTTTGAGGAGCATCCTATATGTATTGTGGACTGGAGCATGATGGATATACAAGGTAGTCTAGTCCCTTTAGTCTAGCTACTATAGTAGAATGACCACATATAGGATGACACTAGGGAGAGATAGGTTGATGTACATGCCCAGTGGCCTGATCTTTTCTCAGATTGTGTTTTATTACCCTCAAAATGGAAAACTGAGGATGAGTTTTTTTAGTGGGGGAGTCTGTAACACCTTATTTCTTCTATAAGGTATGGGACCATTTAATTGAAATTTAATTACTTTGTTTTTAACTAATATGAATTCCTAATGATATTATAGAGGTTTTGATATTGTTCAGGGATTGTTCAGAGCTAGGAATCCCAAGTTTTGGAAGAAATAGGTGGGCCTCACTATTATTCTAAATCAAACAACCCAATCCTCATGATTTGTTTAAATCATGAAGGGCAATTCAGTTCATTTAAGGGGGATTCACGGTTTATCCTAACCTTGCATCCCAAGCTTCATGGTTGTGCAAATGCTGTAGGTATTTTTGTAGAGGTGTTTTTCATAGGCTACATGCAGCTAGTCTAACTGCGTTCCTAGCCTGTGCGAGGGGTGCCTTGGGATATTGCTTTTTGCATGGTTGGAACACTGTTTGGACAACCGTATGAATAAACTATGAGATATATTAAATAGGGATGAATTTTTTTTACTCCTTTATTTTTTATTTATCACCCTCTTTTCTACCCTTCCTCCATGCATAGTTTCACAGCCTCTCTTTGGATCTTCCATTTTGATTCAACCTAGGAAAAGAAGTATATCCCTTGTCCAGACTCCAATCAGACCAAAATTTGTCACGATATATTCCTCTTGGAAAGAGATTTGATCTATTACCTTCATTTTATGGTTTATCTAGCCATATTCTATGCTATTTTATTGTGACTTAATGTTCCCTATTTTTAGGATTTTTGTCCACTTCCATGTTTTTTCTCATTCTAGTCTGAACTAGAAGATGATACTAAATGAGTGCTTCTCTACCATCATAAGGTAGGTGGTTTATACCTTTTCACTAATGTTTTTTCATTTTATAAATTATCACCGATGTTCCACACATTGGACCTTACAACCATTGCTCCTAAAAATTAACTAATGCATTAAATTAGTTTTTTGAGCTTAACTGTGATTCTTATATAGATACTTGAAATGGTTGGAGGTTTTAAATGTAACATACAAGTTCTGGGTGCTGCCTAAAGGTTCCCCAAACCCAGTTTGTCACATGACCTCAAGCACATTTCCCCAAATTCCAGAGGCTGCTGACTAATAGTGTGAGCCAAGGTTTTATATTGGGGAAACTATGAACTCATTGGAAAAGTATACATAGTAGAATAAACAATAATAATCAATAGCGTAATAAGTAATACCATACAACAAAAGTAAAAAATGGAATACTAATAGTAAGATAACAACTAGAGCATATATAAATGATGAATGTCACATGTGTCTAGGAAAGCATCCAAACAACTAAAAATACTAGAAATACAATACTAAAACCAGGGTACAGAAAAGAAATAAACTCCAACAGCATCTCAAGCCTCAACTTGGTCCCATGCTCTCCAGGTCCAACATCAATCAAGTACCTAAGGAAGAAGGGAACTTTCCATTATCTATACATGCAACCATATAATCTATTTGGGTTCAAACGCATGACCCAAACAGGGTGTTAGATGAATCTAAGTTGGCCACCATCAAAATATCTGTGCCTAACAGTCAGTGAATATATATATCAAGTAATATGCAGAAATGAAGCAATAAACTAGGAAGTACTCAAAAGTAAACAATCCTATAGTTTCCAATTACATTTATTTACATTTATTAATTATTCATTCCATTAAATAATGTAACCTTAGGATCTAGCCTAAGCTCTATATCCCCCTGTATAGTAATAACAAACAGACGTCTCAAAAGACCATCTAAATAACCAAGTAAGACTAGGTCCAAGCTTGGGATTTGGCTTGAAATACTCATCGTAGTCATACAATTATTCAAAAGAAATCCTCTGGGAAAGTTCTCACAGTCTAACCCCTCTGGTTTAACATATCATTAATTTAGTAAATAATGACCCTATGGGAAAGTTCACACAGTCTAACCCCTTTGGTTCCACATAGAACTAATCATTTACAAATGACCTCTTGGGTAGCGCTCATGATCAATACCTCCTTGGTCAGTATAACAACAATATAATATAATGACCCCCTGGAGGCTCTCACAGTTAATGCCCTATGGTCCGACATTCATTTAATAATGACCCTTTGGGTATCTCTCACAGTCTAACCCCTCTAGTATATGAACACCTAATAGCTCTCACAGCCAATACCTATAGGTCAATATAAAAACAATTATACATAAATGACCCTACTTCAGGAATCTCTCATAGTCAGTTCACCTTGGTTAGACCTTCACAATGTGAATCACATGCATCTCATTTAATCAGAAACTCCATCCTAACCAAATGAGGTATGGAAAACAAAGCAATCCTAATAGGCATTCTAGACCAAACAACCATAATTAAATAAAACAAATGGAACTCACCCATAATCAAGGTATAATATCTTATGCATAAGCAACAAACCTTTATCAAACAAAAAAAACCATAGCAGGTATTATTCAGGGTTATATTCCAAATTACACAATAAGCCAAACATGGTTATTCATCAATTTAAGCATATAGAATCCAAATACAATCAAATAAAGGCACAAAACACCTACCTCGATGTTGTATGATGAATACTCTTGAACGTCGGCCCTTGAATTGGCCTAGAAAGATGTAGATCTACAAAACGGTTAAAATCGATCAACCCTAGATAACTCATGATAGAGGAGAAATCAGGAAGAGAGTATCTAGGGGAAGGAATAACTCACCGGTGGGATTCCAACACACCCACCGGAGTTCAGGTCAGACCTTGGACAGAGAAATAGTGGCTCAGATTTTGATTGTCGCTCCCAGTTTCTCCTGGACAAACCAAGATTAAAAGAAGGTATATCTTGAGATGAGACATGACCCCGATCCGATTAATCAATTAAAAAGAAAATTATACTACGTGTTAATTTAATGTACACGCTGTGTACTAGCCTCAACTGGCCTCCCACTTTTGGCAGTCTGCTAGGTCACCTATAGGTCCATGTACTCGGCCATTACACAACCAATACACGGATACACACAACAACTGAGTACATAGCGTGTAATACAAAGTACACGACGTGTACTTAGAAAATTTTCCAAATATTCCTTTTTCCTAAAAAAAAACCAAAATTCAAGATCCATACCTGAAAATGGAGATCCGGGTTCTAAAAAACTTCCCCACTTAAAGTAATTTGTCCTCGAATTTCCCTTCTAAGGGTGGTGAAGAAGAAACTTCCAACAACTCTGGACATTGGAATTGTAATCAACCTCCATCTCCCAAGTCTCGTCCTATACTCACCCATGCTACTATAACACCTATACCAGAGGAACATACCATCCATGTAGAACCTTTGTGATATGATTCACAATCTGAATAGAGTTCTCCTCGAAGGATTCATCCACCTCCAACTCAACCTCCTCGAGTTGTAAAACATGAGATGAGTCTAAAAAGTAGTTTCGTAGTTGAGAAACATAAAAGATGTCATGCATAGACCAATAACTCTAAGGTAACTAAAACTGATAGGCAACTGGCCTAACTCTCTCCAAAAACTTAAATGGCCCTACATATCTCAGTTAATGCTTTCCCTGTCTCCTAATCCTCCTATGTCCCAACCTCGGTGTGACACGTAAGAAAGCCTGATCTCTAACCTCAAACTCCAGAGGCTATCTCCGTCGATCAACATAATATTTCTTTAGAGACTATATTGTAGCCATCCTCTTCTTAATCAACTCCACATTCTTAGTGGTCTCCTAGAAAAGACAAGGTCCCAACATAGCTGCCTCTCCTACCTCTAGCCAATATAAGGGTGATCGACATGGCCTACCGTACAAAGCCTCATAATATGCCATCCGAATCGTCACCTAAAAACTGTTATTATAGGAAAAATCCACTAAGCGTATGTGCCTGACCTAAATTGTGTGCTCAGACTAGACTTCTGTCTAAGGATGGTAAGATGTTATTAGAAGTACCTGTATACCCAAATCCCTCTATAGTCGCTTCCATACACGAGAAGTAAACCTGACATCCCTGTCTGAAAATATAGATTGAGGAACCCCATGAAAATGTACAATCTCTCGGATGTACAAAATTCTCATATCATCAACATTGAAGGTATCTTTGATTGGAAAGAAATGTGCAACCTTCGTGTGTCTATCAACAACAACCCAAACCACATAATTACATCAAGGTGACCTTGGTAAACCCGTCATAAAATCCATCATGACATCATTACATTTACACTTGGGAATGTGTAACTACTGTAAAATACCTTCTAGTCACTGATGCTCCACCTTCACCTACTAATAGGTGGAATATTTCATAACAAAACTAGCTACATCCCTCTTCATACCTGGCCACAAATACTGACAGTGTAGATCTCGATACATCTTGGTGACACTTGGATGAATTGACCAAACTGAGGAATGAAAATCTTTCATCAACTCCTCACTTATGTCTGCTGAAACCCATACACATCCATGAAAATGCAATACCTCATCGTCATCTACAGTCCATGAGGTCCTTGCTTGACACATTCTCCTGTAGGACTAGGCCTTCAAAATCTGATAGCTGCCTCATTCTCACTTGATCCAGTAGATTATATGTAACAACTATAGAAGAAAGAAAAATATTCCCCTATCTTTTGTGAACCTACAAATGCATCTTAGTGAACATAGCCAGAAGCTTCCACTCACTACTGGCCTCCTGAACTGCCTGTATCTGAGTCCTCCTACTCAACGCATCAGCCACCGCATTGCCTTTCTAGGCATGCATGAAAGCTCAAAGTCAAAGGACTAAAGGTACTCAACCCACCTTCACTGTCTCAGATTCAGATCAGGTCGAGTAAAGATATACTTGAGACTTTTTAGGTTAGTGTATACCACAAAATGATCTCCCAAAAGATAGTGTCTCCAATAGAGTAAATCATGCACAACTGCAGCTAACTCGAGATTGTGCGTTGGGTAATTCCTCTCATGTGGCCTCAACTGCTGTGACCCGTACACAACTACTTCTCCCCCCTTCATAACACTAATCCCAGCCCGATACCTAACACATTATAGTAAATGGTTTAACTCTTTCCAAGATCTAGAAAAATCAGTATTGGTGCTGAAGTCAATCTCTCTTTTATCTCCTGAAAGGATGAATTGTAGGAATATGTCCACAAGTAATTCACACCCTTCTTAGTCAGGCCCGTCAATGGCGCTACTAATAATGAAAATTCCTATATAAAGCACCTGTAGTAACCATCCATCCATAGAAAACTACACACCTCAAAGACGTTCTTCAGATGCTCCTAGGAAAATACCACTCTCACTTTCTCTGGGTTTACTGATACTCCTATCTCTGAGATAACGTGACCCAAGAAGTGAATTTGGTCCATCCAAAAGTGGAATTTATAGAGCTTATCATATAACCGATTCTTTCGCAGTGTACTCAAAATGATCTCAAGATGGATGGAATGGTCGTGTCGAGTGTGAGAGTACACCAAGATATTTTACACAAAGACTACCACAATAGAATCCAAGTAAGTATGGAACACTCAGTTCATCAATTCCATGAAAACTACCAGCGCGTTCGTGAGACCAAACGACATAACCAAATACTCGTATAGACCATACCTACTCCGAAAGAATGTAAGAGGTATATCTGATGGTCTAATGTGCAACTGATGAAAATCAGATCTCAATTCAATCTTCAAGAACACCTGGGATCCTCGATGCTGATCAAAGAGATCATCAATCCTCGACAAGAGATATCGGTTCTTGACCGTCAATTGGTTCAAATTCCGATAATCCACACAAAGTCTGAGGGTATCGTTCACCTTCTTCGCAGACAGGACAGGTGAACCCTAAGGAGAAGTACTAGGACGGATGAAACCCTTTTCCTTCAACTCCTCTAACTACTTCTTGAGCTCCTGTAACTCTGGTGTAGCCATACTATAAAGAGGAATGAACACTAGTGCCTCTATTAGAACAATATCAATAGAGAAATCTACCTCTCGCTCTAGAGCTAAACCTGAAAAGTCATCTGGAAAGGCATTACTGAAATAATACACCGCTAGAGGAAAGTCCATCTGTGAAGTCCCCTGGTCATCTAGATATAAACTATCAATCTGGGCCGTAACTCCTCCCAACCCATGATGCTCAGGTCTAGATCTGCTCACCGGAACATCCCATTCACCCTTTTGTATAAAAGACCTTCCCTTTGGTGATGTGAAACTCACCCTGTGGTGATATTAGTCAACAAAGTCTTAGAAAGAGACTAACTAGTCCATTCCGATAATGACATAGAATCTTGTCATCTCTAAGACATAGAGGTCCCATAAGAAGTGACACCCACCTACCTCAAAAGGAAACTCCTTGAACTAACATACACTAGCCATACTATTCCCCCACATAGTTTCCAGTGTCATAACATCCTTAAAAGTAAAGATACAGAGCCCAAGGATCTCTACAACAACATAAAATATGAAACTATGGGAAGCCCCTGCATCAAAAAGAACAGAAGCTAAAATTGTGGTAACTAAAATCATATCTCTAATAATAGAGGGTATGAGATCCTAATCCGACTAGGTATGCTCCACTGCAAAAGTATGACGTGTACCATATCCCTACGACCCTGAGATGATCCACCCTAATGTCATTGAAAACCTGTAGCCTAAATACCATGACCACAACCAACTATTCAGCCTAAATGGATTGAAGAACTCTAGTTACCTAACTGATGAAAAACTAGTGGTCCTGCTCTTAAACATTGAGTCATAGTAGAACCCCTACCACTCACTGTTGGTGAAAAAACCCAACAAAAACAATGAAGATAGCCCATCTTTCCACAATATTAGAACTCTACTGGGTTCTTTAGTCAATGTGGTATCGTATTCCCACTCTTCCTACACTGGTAGTATACCACCTAGATACCTGAAGAAACATCATGTGAAAGATCCCTATGGAAGTTTATGCTATCTGTCGAAGGAGTACCATCCCTGGATGCTAAACCACCTTGGATTGAAACTCCAAACTCCCACAAATTGTTCTTGGTAATCAGCACTTGGTTCATTATAGCCATCACTAAAGTTAGCTTGAATACATTCACCTGCGATCAGATGTCATACCTGAGACCATCCTCAAATTGCTAAGCTAAAGATAACTCATCACCTCCCAGAACAGGTGTGAAGCACTGAAGCTCTGTAAAATGGGATGAGTAATCCATCACTGAAAGAGAACCCAGCTCCAAATGCATAAAATATCAGGCTCGATCATCCCTCAACGTCTTAGGGTAGAAGTAATCATAGAAGGTCCTCTGAAACTTTTCCCAATCCATACCCCGATGACATCATACCATGAGATAACATCCCACCATATTTTGGTGGAATCACATATCATGTACATAGAAAGATTCACCCTCATATCTGGAGGCATCTCCATATTCTCAAAGATAGAAATCATGGCCTCAAACCATGACTCTATAGCCTGTGGTCCTCCATACCTAGAAAAAGTGGGAGGATGATACTACTAAAACACCCACGTCAACTCTGTCATAGTCGGGGCAGGATGTGGTGCTCCATGAAAATTCTATAATGTCCTCATAAATCCTCCACAAAACTATGCATAAACACATATGTCTGGTATAACAACTACTACCAAGACAAGCACGATAGGAGGATCTAATGGTAGTCTCTGATCTACCCTTTCTGGTGTCTGGTCATCTCCCTTCACCCTGTGTACAACTGGAGGATGTCTTGGCGGTATTAATTTGTAAGTTCAATCTAACACCTCAGTACAAGATTATCAAGGACAACAAGTTAGAAGTGAAAGAACGAAATAGGAGAAATAAAACATTTAAGTTTTATAAAACAGGGTTACACTACGTGTATAAAATCTACATGGGATGTTCCCTTAAGCTCTTAACATGGAGTGTTCCTCTGCCAATATTGGTCATGTAACACCCATACACACGGCATGTTCATCATAATACACAACATGTACTTGAATTTTCCATCCTACCCAACTACTTCTACAAGGCTCGAACCACACGGTTCTCTCATGGGTAACACTACACGATGTGTTCACCCTAG
Organism: Viscum album; assembly: GCA_963277665.1. NCBI lineage: Eukaryota > Viridiplantae > Streptophyta > Magnoliopsida > Santalales > Viscaceae > Viscum > Viscum album. Next base: position 592,243,837 of record OY728134.1, on the reverse strand, counting down.
ACACGGTGTGTACTGCTTAATTTCTAACCACCAGTGTCGTTAGTCACATGGATATATACATGGTATAATCTACACGACATGCATAAACGGAACATGGTGTGTACAACCTAAGTTTCATCCACCCATGTCATTGGTCACACGATCGGATACACGGTTATTTACAACACAACATGTACAATCTAGGCACGACATGTTCTACCAAAAGTTTCCCAACCCTGTGTCTCTGATCACACAGTTATTCACATGGTCAAAGACTACACAATGTGTACATACGGTACACGGTGTGTACTGAAGAAAAATTGTTTCTTTTAGAAGAAAAGAACACATGGCGTGTGTTCATAACATCACACACTGTGTTGTCTAGGTTTCTAGATAGTAAGCCTATGAAACATCTCTGAAACCCTTAAAACTTAAAATTTTGTCCAAGGAATGAAAAATTCCGACTCATGAGAGCCCATACTCTTGCAAATAAAAGTTTGGAATCCTTATTCATATCACAACTTGAAAAAATTCAATTAAATTTCAAACATGATCCACCAAATTCTGATCCAAGAGGGCCCATAAAACCTAAGGGACCAAAGTTTGGCATCCATCCAAATGAAACCTTACATATTCCAATACCCTATCAAAATAGAAGGTATCTCTATCATGACATCTATCACACCATCATGCATATCGAGCACAACATCTATCACAACAACATGAAATCAGTAATACACCTTAAATGGCATGACAATAATTCATGGAATGTGATCTCTATCAAGTGCCTATATGATGCATGAGATGGAATAACCTCATCTAATCAGGTTGCAATAGAAATAGAACCTCAATATTATCAACAGTAACATCAAAAAACAAGTGAATCACCTAATAGTGAAATCAAATCAACTGTAACAATTGAAAAATAAAAAAATTACAATATTTGAGGTAACTTGGAATTTCCATGTACATGGGTTAGCTACTCCTGAGCACAACTTAATAAAAACTACCAATTTCTTCCTATAACTTTCTATAGGAACCAAACAGTAAGAGAAATTAGTAAAGAAAACGGCTTTGATACCACTTTGTAATGTCCTGGTTTTGGGTGACACCCAAAGGTTCCCCGAACCCGATTGGTCACATGACCTCAAGCACATTTCCCAAAATACCAGAGGCTGCCGACTAGCAATGTAGGACAAGGTCTGATAGTGGGGAAACTATGCCCTCTTTGGCAGAGTATACAAAGTGTAATAAACAATAACAATCAATAGCAGAAGTAGTAATACCATACAAAAAAAGTAAACAGTAGAAGACTGATAGTAAGATAACTACTGGAGAATATATAAATGATTCATGTCACATGTGTATAGGAAAGTATCAAAAAAGTAAAAATTCTAGAAATACAATACTAAAACCAGATTATAAAAAAGTAGTAAACTTCAACAGCACTGCAATCATCATCTTGGTCTTATGCTCTCCAGCTCCAACAACAATCAAGTACCTAAGGAAGAAGGGAGCTTTCCCTTATCTATACCTATAACCATATAATCTGTTTGGGTCCAAAATCATGGCCCAAACAAGGTGTGAGATGAATCCCAATAGGCAACCACCAAATGATATGTGCCTAACAGTCTGTGAATATATATAGCAGTTAATATGCAGAAATGAAGCAATAAACTAGGAAGTACTCAAAAGTAAACAATCCTATAGTTTCCAATTACATTCATTTAAATTTATTAATTATTCATTCTGTTGAATAATTAACCTCAGGATCTAGCCTAAGATCTATATCCCTCTGTATAGTAATAACAAACAAACATCTCAAAAGACCATCTAAATAACCAAGTAAGACCAAGTCCAAGCTTGGGATTTGTCTTGGCAGACTCGTCGTAGTCATACAATTATTCAAAAGTAACCCTATGGGAAAGTTATCACAGTCTAACCCCTCTAGTTTAACATATCATTAATTTAGTAAATAATGACCCTCTAGGAAAGTTCACCTAGTCTAACCCCTTTGGTCCCACATGGAACTAATCATTTACAAATTACCTCTTGGGTAGCTCTCACGGTCAATACCCCCTTGGTCTGTATAACAACAATATAATATAATGACCCCCTAGAAGCTCTCACAATCAATTCCCTATGGTCTAACATTCATTTAATAACGACCCTCTGGGTAGCTCCCATGGTCTAACCCCTATGGTCTATGACCACCCGATAGCTCTCACAATCAATACCTCTAGGTCAACATAACAATAATTATACCTAAATGACTCTACTTTAGGAAGCTCTCGCAGTCAATTCCCCTTGGTCAGACTTTCACAATGCGAATCACATGAATCTCATTTAATCAATAACCCCATACTAACCACACAAGGTATGAAAAAAAAGCGAAGATAACAGGAATTATAAAACAAATGACCATAATCAAATCAAATAAGGGAAACACACCCATAATCAAGGTATAACATCTCATGCATAAGAAATAACCATTTCTAAAAAAACAAACCATAGAAGGTATTATTCAGGGTTAAATTCCAAATCACGCAATACACCAAACATGGTTATTCATCACTTTAAGCATATATAATCCAAATACAATCAAAGAAAGGCACAAACCACCTACCTCGATGTTGTACGATGAACAATCTTGAACGTCATCCCTTGAATTTCCCTAGAATTATGTAGATATACAAAAAGGTTAAAATTGATCAACCCTAAATAACTCATGAGAGAAGATAAATCAGAAAGAGAGGATCTAGGAGAAGGAAGAACTCATCAGTGGGATTCCAACGCACCTGTAGGAGTTCGGATCAGACCTTGAATGGAGAAACGGTGGCTCAGAATTAGATCATCGCTCCCGGTTGCTCCTGGACGAACCAAGGTTAGAAGAAGGTATTTATGGAGATGAGATATGAACCCGCTATGATTAATCAATTAAAAAGAAAAGTACACAATGTGTTAATTTAATGAACATTCCATGTACTATCCTCAACTGGCCCCCGTTTTAGGTTGTCTGCTAGGTCACCTACACGGCCATGTACTCGACTGTTACATGACTAGTACATGTCTACACGTGGCAACCAGGTACACAACGTATACTGTAAAGTACATGATGTGTACTTGGAAAATTTCCCAAATCTTCCTTTTTCCTAAAAAACAACCAGAATTCAAGATTGATACCTAAAAATGGAGATCTGGGTTCTTACATTAAACCTCAACCCAAACCACCTCTGAGGTGGGTTCTTCCATCCACCTAAGATAAGAACTACCCATTTGGGTGTGTGAGCTTTCCACATGATTGTAGAAGCCTTGAATAAATCAAATGTGTTAATAAATAGATTAAATGGGTATTTTCATTGAAATGGATTATTGTACTTGGGTATGGACACTAACATAGCTCTGGATTTTAAAATACATATTGATTTTTATTAATACAGCATGGCACTGATGTTAATTTACCACATGAAATTAATAATTATTATGGTATACACCGATCATTATTATGGTATGACACTGAAACGCATGGCCAATTGTCTCCTATCGACCGGTCAAAGTTCTGGTGCTCTGTTAATGTGTATAGCAGCACTCGGGTCGAATCCTCGACAATGATACTTTGAAATAGTCGTTTTGTTTAGTTGATTGAATTCTGATTGGGGGGGGGGGGGTTGTTTGCATAGATTAATTGAAATAACTAATTTATTATGATTGATTTAACAAATTGATAATTATTGGGGTGAGTTCATCATTAGGTTAGTTGAGCTTGTGATATCTTTGAGCTTTTCTTTATATTGCATTTAAATTAACACCCATGTCACAAGTTGACGTTGATTTGAATTCCTAAGTGTTAAGGCTTTAATCCAAGACTTAACATAACTTAGGGTTCTAATATTGATCATATCTTGTTTATGGTAGTGTATTTATGGTTACATTAATCCATGGAAACCACACGTTAAACAAAACAAGTCATTAATCCATGACATGCTAAGCCCAACATACACAATGTTAATTCAACGAATACTCATCGAGCGAAAGCTCTAAATCGCTTAACATACCTAAATTAAAACTCACCCCAATGAGAGATTTACTCAACCATTAAGATGGTTATTAATCTGGTAATATATTTTTAAGGTTATGAATTATAAAGAGAAGAAAAAGAAAAGGACAAGATAAGAGTAGTGCGCCGAACACACACACAAACGATGAAGAAAATTAAAAATGGATTTTCGATTGAGTGAGGAAGCAGAAGAAGGGAAGGGTATTCAACTGAATTTAAAATATTTTAAGAACATAAATATTAAACTACATAAGGTGGATGATAATAAGAGATATTGAATAAGTAACTTGCATTAAAATAGAATTACAAAAGAAAGGACTTACAAAATTACAAAAACGAAGAACACGAAAGTAAGTGAAAACAAAGAGAGGAGGAAAGGTCTCTCAAGTGAAAACTTGAGTATGTAAGATCCTCCCAAGCCTTTGGAAAGGCTTTGGTCGTGCCAATATGTTCTACCCTCTTATTAAATTCCAACCCCTCTCAAGGAGAGAAGGGGAGAGTATTTATAGCCCAAGGAGTGGACTGTTTTCATTCTCAATCTGTCCTTCCCACTTTCATGGCCAAGTTGGCTATTCAGACATCCGAATATCCAAATATCCCCTTCTTGAAAGTTTTATATAATAAATTTGGCCGACTAATTTCAAAATTTTGAGGCATTTGGACAAGTGGAGCCAAAGTTATGGTGGTTTTATTAAACAAAGGTAAACTGTCCATTTCTATCCATGCTTTTTCGATGGACAAAATGTGAATGGATTTTGGAATAGGAATATGCCTTCAAATATGAATGAATTATTCAAAAATGTCGGCCTAATATATCCTATATTTCACACTGAAAAATCTCAGCTCGATTTGATGCTTACATCATGAGATATGTTATGAATACTATATTAATTTTATTTCTCGTCCAGAATGGTGGGCTGGACTTCAAAGCTTTATTTGGGCCCCTTTTTCTTGGATTTGGGCCTTGAAATTTTTATCCAAGATGACATGTAGTGTCCCCCAAATTATAGTGGAGAGTTAATGTTTTTGGACTTCTGGATTGAGCCCAGTAAATCAATCTTCAAGGCTGGTCCAGTTTGTTCACAGATTCTGTAGGTCATCTTGTGTGGTAAATGTGATCCTTCAAATGGCAGAATTGGACCATGATCCCTTCTAATGAAATGTTTTATATTGAATTAGGAATACTAAAAAACACTAACCACACAATTTGGATCATTAGGGTGAGATTTATAAATAAAATGGTAAACTGACTCAATTGGACTACTTCTAAAAATGCTCAAAAATTATATTTAATATTAAAACATTAATATTTCACACAAATTATGCACATTTCATATAAACTCAGTAAAGGGAGTATATAATAAGACATGAAAATATTAACAACATCGACTCCCTCACACTTAGTATTGTGCATGTCCTCATGTTCAACAAATATAAAAACATAACGAAATCATTTTCACTCACCAACAAATATTAAAATTTTGTTTTCTCCAATCAGGGGAGGTTTAGACTATTTCACTCATCCATTTTGAATTCCACCAAAAATTGTTACAGAAATAATTTTCCAAAACTAATTCATTTTTTCATGCTCAAATTTAGAAATGGAAAATGTGGAGACTCAAAACTCACACCTCTCAAGATGATAAAATTCATTTGTGGAGGTTAACTCTTTCACCAACCAAAAGTGAAAATCTTAGAGTTTGAAAAGAGATCTCAGCTTCCAATCCCTATCCAAAGTGCAAAAGAATCAAAAGGTCGTTTTAAGGGGTTTTTCTGTGGCTATGGGATGGTAGGAATATAATGTCCAAGAGAGAAGAAGATGGGTAAAACAACAACATAGAAAAATCAATGCACATTTTTTTTTCAAATAAAACATGGAAGGAAATGAAAACACATATTTACAATGGAATAATTATGTGAAGAAAGACACAATAGAGGAAGAAAATATGAAGGGGATGATAAGATGAAATACTTACAAACCACAAAAATTCTCCCAATTATATAAGAATATAATTCAAGTGTTTTTTTTGTCTTTTTTTTCTTTGTTTTTTCGAAAGTTGACCTTGAAACAGATCTCACACTCATATCCCAACCCATGTTTGATCTCCTCACAACACTAATTGTAATAGTTTTAACAAGATCAAAGGTTGAGAAAGAGTTATTTTTGACCTACCTAAGACACAACCCATTTTTTCAATTTTGTTTTTGATTTTTTTTCATCATTTTTTATTTTTTTGAACACTTGTAAAAAACATTTACAAAATTACCTAAATTGAAGTACATTACATTCCCAAAACACACTGAATGACAACCTATCCCCCACACTGAAATGGATTCTTACCCTCAAGCATATGATAACTCGTTTAAAATCAATAAAAGGGTTCCCAAACAATGAAATCCATTCCCCCCACACTTAAATTTCAAAAAACAATTATGCAATGAAAATCCATGTTGATATTGGGTGGGAAAAGGTATTGGGATTATAATGTGGCTATCAAAGAAAAGGTTTTCATAGGATCGAAGGGGCTTTCAAAAAGAGGATTAATGTATGGGAAATGGGAGGCTATTTGGCTATTGTGATTCTCATGTGGTTCAGAAAATGCCTCCATCATATTAATGCACACTAAGGCAGGAAATTCAGATCAAAGGTCCACAAACTCAAGACTCACAAATGGGGGTGAAAACACATATTTTGAAAAGATGTCCATAGGTGGACTTGGCATGAAAGCAAATGTTGTTCCTCACGGTTTGAGAAAATCATTTTCTAAATTAAAAATTGAGCATTCAAAATTTGTTAATTTTGACACAATTTTTTTTATCCAAAGTCATGACGAAAATACAATATTTTTGAGATGAAAACATGTCTGTTAACTCCCCAAAATGGTTGGAAAAAATTTCAAAACTCGACGGTGAGTAAGCATGACTCTTTAATTTTTTGTATTTTTTTAAGTGATTGTTTTCTTGGTTTTTTTAGTTTTTAGGTTTTTATATTTTTTTGTTTTTTTATAAAGATACACCCACACAAAAGAGAAAGTGAAAAAGAAAGGTTTTGATAAAGAAAGTGGTAAAAAAAATTAATGAGAGAGGAAGAAGAATAAAGAGGTAGAGATAGGAAGATATATAGAGAGAGAGTTTAAGGGAAAGAGGTGCCCCTGGTTTAGATTTGGTGGGTCGTCATCTCCATCCGGTGGTGGTTTGACTGGAGAAGTTCGGTATCCAATGGAAGTAGATAATGATCCAGGATTGTGTGTCCTCTCATAGTGATGCTTTAACCGATGTCCATTAACCGTGAATGTCCTTTTGGAAGAGGGGTCTTGGACTTGCACTGCACCAAATGGGTAAACATTAGTAATAACAAAAGGACCTTCCCAACGAGAATTAAGCTTACCTGGGTGAAGTCAGAATTGAGAATTGAAGAGCATTACCTTTTCAACTTCATGAAATACCTTTCTCAGGATGTGTCTGTCATGGATTACCTTAGCCTTCTCTTTGTAAAGATTGGAATTCTCATAGGATTCAAGTCGAACCTACTCCAGTTCAGCCAATTGCAACAATATTTCTTCACCAGATTCGTCACAATCAAAATTACAGGTTTTCACAGCCCAAAAAGACTTATGTTGGATTTCAACTGGTAAGTGACCCTCTTTACCAAAAACTAGCCTAAAAGGAGACATCCCAATGGGTGTTTTATAGGCATTTCGATAATCCCAAAGGGCTTCAACAAGTCTCTTAGGCCAGTCTTTTCTGGTGGGCTTAACAATTCTCTCAAGTACTCTTTTCACTTCTCTATTAGAAATTTCAGACATGCCATTTGTTTGGGGGTGATATGCAGTTGAATTTTTAAGTATAACCCCATTATTTTTCAAAATAGATTCCATGGTTCTATTATATAAATGGGTTCCTAAGTCACTGATCAAGGCATGAGGCATGCCAAATCTTTAGAAGATGTGGGTTTTGAGGAACTAGGTAACAGTATTAACATCATCCTTCCTAGTGGGTTTGGCCTCAACCCACCTTGAAACATAATCGACCGCAAGAATAATGTATGAGAATCTATTGGAAGGGGGAAATGGTCCCATGAAATATATGCCCCAAACATCGAAGATCTCTCAAAAAATTAAAGGATTTTGGGGCATTTCATTTCTCATGGAAATTGTACCAAACTTTTGGAAAGTGGGACATGATTTATAGAACTCATGTGAGTCCTTGAAGAGTGAAGGCCAAAAGAATCCAAAGTCTAGAACCTTTCGGGAGTTCCTTTGTGGTCCAAAGTGGCCACCTCTGGGAAGTGGGTGACAAAATTCTAATATAGAATAATGTTCATTTTCATCTACACATCTCCTTATTACCATGTCAGCCCCAGTTTTCCAAAGTTTATTTTCTTCCCAAAAATAGTATTTTGAATCACTTTTCAACTTCATTTTTTGTTCTTTTGAAAACTTTTCAGGAAAAATCTTGGTGATCTCTTCCCTAACTACCTCAAGGATGAGTGGATTGAGTCTTCTTTGTGGTTGTCTAATTAGTTTGGATGAGTCTTCAAGATGGATGTGATGCATGCAAAGGGAAGGGTTGATTCCTGGTATGTCATCTAGGGTCCAACCTAAGGCCTTTTTGTTTTCCTCTAACACTTGAACAATTTTGGACTCCTCGGTTTCAGTAAGTGTGGCAGAGATAATGACAGGATATGAGTGATCATGGAAGAGGAATGTATATTTCAGGTGTACAGGAAGAGGTTTCAGATCAGTCTCATCTTTCACTTTTGGGCTAGAAAACTCCGGAATGGAAGAAGGGACTTCAGTTGCTTCAGGTTCGTTTTCCTTAATACTTTCCAAGGTGGAGCAGTAGAGATCAGAGTTGATGTGGGATTCAAGAGAGTTTTCAAGTTCCTCTAGATTGATGGAGTCTATGAATGAGAGGTCCACATCAACATCACCATTTATGACTTTGTTAATCATGGTGTAGATTTCAAAAGATCCTTTATCATTAGAACATGAAGAACATGGTGGATTGGGGTTTGATTGAATCTTAGAAGTTTCCTCAGAAGCATGGATTGAGAATACAGAGTGATCCTCAGATGGGTATCACTTGGCTTGGAAAATGTTGAACTTGACCAGTTGGTCACCGAATTCCATGGATAAGATGCCTGAATGGACATCAATCTTGGTTCTCACAGTCATGAGGAATGTTCTTCCTATAATTAGGGGAGATCGAGAAGAGTTCGTCTCACCTTCCATGTCAAGAACATAGAAATCAGCAGGGAAGATAAGATCATTGACTCGGACAAGGACATCCTCAATTATTCCCTCAGGACTGGCTGTGCTTCGATTGGCTAACTGAATGAAAACACCTATTGGATTTAAGATACCAAGACCAAGGTTGGAGAATATGGATTTGGGCATGACATTAATTGAGGCTCCTAGGTCTATGAGTGCATCATCAAAGTTGGAACTTCCAATTTGGCATGGAACTGTAAAGGTCCCTGGATCTTTGCACTTTATGGGAATAGACTGATGGGTGGAAACATTTTCAAAGGTCCTAAGTTGCCTCTTGTGGGTACACAACTCCTTGAGAAACTTGGCATACTTAGGAATTTGTTTGATGGCATCTAAGAGAGGAATGTTGACTTCAACACATCTAAACATGTCGAGCATTTCAAGATCAGGTTCAAAGGACTTGGTTTAGAAACAGCTTGAGGAAAAGGAATTAGATTCTTAAGTGGAATGGAATGAGGTCAGGGAATGGATTCAGGTTCCTTTTCAAGTTTCTTTTTATTTTCATTTTCTAGGTCAACATTCAAAGGAGGGTTTGAGGATTTATCTTGAGGCATAGAAAATTGATTTCTAGATCTAAGTGAAATTTCACTTACATTACCCTTGGGGTTGGGTAATGGTTGAGCTGGGAGTTGGGAAGAATTTTATTGTTGTTGCTGGCTCAAGTGGGATGCAAGTTGACCTATTTGAGTTTCAATGTTTTTAAGGATAGAACAGGTGAAGGAGGAAAGATCTTCCACTGCACTTTCCCATGGTTTCTTGGAAGAAGAGGCTTGTCCCTAGTTGGGATTGCCTTGATTTTGGTTCTTGGGAAATCGATTGTATTGGTTTTGGAATTGGGAAGGCTCACTTGGATAATGGAATCTAGGAGGATGATTGTTCCTTTGAGGTTGAGGAACAAAAGGATAAGGTTGATGGAAGTTACCACCACCTTGACCATATTGGAATTGGTTTGGGTTTTGAGGAGGGAATTGAGGGGGGTGAGACATGGGGTTACCATACCTCAATCCTTGGTTAAAGTTAGAGGAGAAGGACTTAGAGTGAGGTTGATTGAAGTTTATAACAAATTGACCTGATAGTTGAGGATTGGTGTTCCACTGATCATATGCTACATTGAGCTCCATTTGTCCAAATGAATCGGATTTATCCTCTTGACGTTTTAGACATGTGTCAGTTGTATGAGATGGAGAGTTGCAGATTCCACATTTTTTGATAGGTCCAGGAAACATTGATTGTGGAGAAGACGAGGTTGGGGATTTGGTGGCCACAGCTAGCTGTCGCACAAGACCTGTAAGTTCACTAATCCACTCGGTCATCTTGTTTGGATCAATTGATTGATTATCTTGGGCTTGTTTGACTTGAGCATGTGCTTGAGTATGGAATTGTTGTGTGTTTGCAGCCATGTTACTTATGATATCTCTTGAAGCTGCATGAGTTTTATCAAAAAGAGCACCACCACTTACGACATCTATGAGAGTTTTATCCATAGCCAATAACCCCTCATAGAAGTATTGGATCAAGAGTTTGTCAGGGATTTGGTGATGTGGACAGGTTGCGACAAGATTTTTGAACCTCTCCCAGTACTCATGGAGTGATTCTCTTGGGAATTGACGGATACCACTTATTTAATTTCAGATAGAAGCAGTACGAGAAGCAGGAAAGAATTTCTCTAAGAATAGTTGCTTCATGTCATTCCATATAGTTATGGAACCAGGAGGAAGGTAGTAGAGCCATGACTTAGCAGTGTTAGCTAGGGATAATGGGAAGGCTCAGAGTTTGATTTGTTCTTTAGAAACCCCTTGAGGCTTCATGGTAGATCACACTACTTGGAACTCTTTAAGGTGGAGATGTGGATCCTAACCGGAAAGCCCGTGAAAATGAGGGAGAAGTTGAATCAAACCCGATTTGAGTTCGAAGTCAGCTTCTATGTTTGGATATTGAATACCAAGAGGTTGGTAATTCATATCAGGGGTAGCGATTTCTTTAAGGGTTTGTTCCCTAGGATTGGCCATTTCAAATTCAACTGGTTGGACAAGGACTGGTTCTTGAATTATTTGATTATCTCTTATGTTCCTCCTAAGTTGGAGAAGTGTTCGTTCAATTTCAGGGTCAAAGAAATCCGAGGGATTTTTGGGAAGGATAAGGGGAATTTAGAGAGATTTTGGAATAAATAGGAAGATGGGTTTTTCTTTGTATTTTTTCGTTTATGTTTTTAGGAGAAGACTAGTTTTTCTTTGTGTGTTTTTTTTCAATTTCTTTTTAAAATTTTGTTTTTTTTGGGTTTTTTATTACAATAACAAGAAAATAACGAATAATTAAAGCACCATCCCCAGAAATGGTTCGATTTTAAATGCATGGCCTATTGTCTCATATCGACCGGTCAAAGTTCCGGTGCTCTGCTAATGTGTATAGTAGCACTCGTGTCGAATCCTTGGCGATGATACTTTGAAATAGTCGTTTGTTTTTAGTTGATTGAATTCTGATTGGGGGGGTTTGTTTGTAGAGATTAATTGAAATGACTAATTTATTATGATAAATTTAACAAATTGATAATTATTGTGGTGAGTTCATCATTAGGTTAGTTAATCTTGTGATATCCTTGAACTTTTCTTTATATTGCATTTAAATTAACACCCATGTCACAAGTTGACGTTGATTTGAATTCCTAAGTGTTAAGGCTTTAATCCAAGCCTTAACATAACTTAGGGTTCTAATATTGATCATATATTGTTTATGGTAGTGTATTTATGGTTCCATTAATCCATGGAAACCACACGTTAAACAAAACAAGTCATTAATCCATGACATGCTAAGCCCAACATACACAATGTTAATTCAACGAATACTCATCGAGCGAAAGCTCTCAATCGCTTAACATAACTAAATTAAAACTCACCCCAATGATATATTTACTCATCCATTAATATGGTTATTAATTTGGTAATATATGTTTAAGGTGATTAATTATAAAGAGAATAAAAAGAAAGGGAAAAGATAAGAGTAGTGCGCCGAACACACACACAAACGATGAAGAAAATTAAAAATGGATTTTCGATTGAATGAGGAAGTAGAAGAATGGAAGGGGATTCAAATGAATTTAAACTATTTTAAGAAAATAAATATTAAACTATAGTAGGTGGATGAGAATAAGTGATATTGAAGAAGTTACTTTCATTAAAATATAATTACAAAAGAAAGGACTTACAAAATTACAAAAACAAAGAACACAAAAGTAAGTGAAAACAAAGAGAGGAGGAAAGGTCTCTCAAGTGAAAACTTGAGTATGAAAGATCCTCCCAAGCCTTTGGAAAGTATTTTTTCATTCCAATATGTTCTATTCTCTTCTTAAATTCCAACCCCTCTCAAGGAGAGAAGGGGAGAGTATTTATAGCCCAAGGAGTGGACTGTTTTCATTCCCAATCTGTCCTTCCACTTGAATCGCCAAGTTGGATATTCAGAAATATGAATCTCTGAATATCTCCTTCTTCAAAGTTGTATATAATAAAGCTTTTCAACTACTGTAAAAATTTGGAGGCATTTTCACAAGTGGAGCCAAAGTTATGGCGGTTTTATTAAACAAAGGTAATCTGTCCATTTCTATCCATGCTTTTTCAATGTCCAAAATGTGAATGGATTTTGGAACAAGAATATGCCTTCAAATCTGAATGACTTATTTAACAAATTCTGCCACCTATATCTCCTATTTCACACTGAAAAATATCAGCTCGATTTGATGCTTACATAATTAGATATGTTATTAATACTATACGAATTTTATTTCTCGTCCATAATGGTGGGCTGGACTTCAAAGCTTCATTTGGGCCCCTTGTACTTGGATTTGGGCCTTGAAATTTTTATCCAAGATGAAATGTAGTGTCCCAAGAATTATGGTGGAGAGTTAATGTTTTTGGACTTCTGGATTGATCCCAGTAAATCAATCTTCAAGTCTGGTCCAGTTTGTTCACAGATTCTGTAGGTCATCTTGTGTGGTAAATGTGATCCTTCAAATGGCAGAATTGGCCCATGATCCCTTCTAATGAAATGTTTTATATTGAATTAGGAATCCTAAAAAATAGGAAACACACAATTAGGATTAGTAGGGTGAGAGTTATAAATAAAATGGTAAACTGACTCAATTAGACTACTTCTAAAAATGCTCAAAAATTATACTTAATATTAAAACATTAATATTTCACACAAATTATGCACATTTCATATAAACTCAGTAAAGAGAGTATATAATAAGACATGAAAATATTAACAACATCAGACACTGATGAGAGGGTTGAGGTATGGAACCTACGACCTCTATATACACATATATCTCTGGATATTAGGACACGTCAGCCTTTGGCCCTGGGTTACTAGCCCATGTAGGTCTGAGTTCCTTGGAATATAGGAGGCCATCTTGGTCTACATATTTGGGACCTATCCCACGTGGTTTAATAAATTTTACATATGCGGTATATTCTAGAGCTATTAGATACTTGCACACTTTAATTTTATGTATTGAAATTCATAATTTATCACTTGTTCATTATTATATCCCTGTTCATAGTTTTATTTATATCTATAATTCACATTAAAACTTCACCTATTATACCTACACATAGTTATAGTTTACCTACATAGGCTGGATTTGTTATAAACACTGTTGGTGGTGACCTATTGAGTATATCTCACACCATGTTTAGGCTGCTGATTAGTACCCAGATAGACTTTATGGACACAGGTAGGGACAAGGGAAAACACCTATTCTTAGATGCCTAATTGGATTATATCATGGGATCTTGGGAGAATAAAACTGAGCCTTAGATCGTTTGTAACACCCTGAGATTTTATGAGAAAGATTATTTTTAATTTATTTGATGTCTTGTATTGTATGCTACACCAAGATTATCTTGCGCTATACGCAACACCGTATTAGCTTGCAGTATACGCAACACTATTCTTGGATCGTGTTACACACAATTTCAAGTTCGTTTGATAGAAGTTATTCTACGCAACATTGAGTATATATATATATATATATATATTCAATGTATAAATGAAATATGGTTGGATTCTATTATATGCAACAACAAAGAAATCTTTCACTACACGCAACCCTGACTTGGCTTGCATTACATGCAATCGTGACTTTCCTCGATAGCGTGTGTTGTACGCAATACCGAGTTTCACTAAACAACGATATGTTATTAAAATATTATATAAACTAGCCATTATGAATAGTAATATCCATTTTTTGAAATTTTATAAATTTTATCTTTCTAAATGGACTTCATTTTTGGATTCGGAATATTGAAATTAGCTTAGGGTGAATTTTTGGTATTTTTCTGAAAACTTTCAATTTTTGATGAATAGTGAAAAACACTGAGTTATAGTTTAAAACCAAATTTTTATTTAAATAATTATTTATTTTATCTAAATTTATTTTAGGTCAAAATAGATAAATAATACCTATATAAGTTCAATTTAATTCATTGGAGTCATTTTATAATAATTTTATATATATAAAATTTTATTGAACTTTTCACCGTATTTTACCCACCTTCTAGGAGAATTTGCAAATTCACAGAAAACCTAATTTTACTGCTTCTGTGAGTGGAATTTCGAAAATCCGAGAGACAGGTTTAATATCAAGGAGTAAAATGTGGTTCAATAAGATAAAAATAATTTTTGGTGAATATTAACGTTTTACTTTTATTTACCACGATTAAAAGTAAATAGGGTAATTAAGGGTAAAAATGATATTATTATTACCCTAACACATGTACTAATTATATTTTATAAGTATAATTAGACCCAAAAAAACCTTAGGAATAAAATATGAACCTCTTTGGTCCACTTGGATTAGATTAGGACACTTATTATTATTTTATTTAAAGAAGAGTTAAAATAGTTAAAATCAAAGTTTAGTAACTAAAACATTTTTAATATAGGTTTATACATAAGATAAATTCGACTATAAATATTAATTAGAAATCTAAAAATATTTCCTACATAATGGTATTTTATTTATATTTTTTAGACATTAAATAATTTAATTTATTTATGATACAATGATGATACAGTAATTACCTTATTAATGAAATATTAACATAATTGATATTATAAATACCCAAATAAATGTAATTTGAGATTTTTTATGAATTAAAATAATTTTATAGGTTAATATAACATATTAGGGTTGGTTAGATGAATTTTTTTCGAAGTAATAATTCTGTTATGAATTTAGAAAAAAAAAATAACAAATAGTGTCAAAATTGACATAAAAGAGTTTTTAAAACAAATATTATATTATTAATTGATATAATTGTCCTAAAAATCTAAGGTTTAGAAAAAATAATTATATAATAATATTAATGACATTAATGAACCAATTGGGGTTCTATTGGCAGTTTATAGTAAGTTTATTAACCATATAGTGTAAGAATACAAGAAGACACAGTAAAAGTTAAATTATTTAACTTAGAGTTAAATCTAAATGAAAAGATTACATTGGAAACCTAAAGTTGTCTAAAACATATTGGTTGAAATGATTTCGACCCATACCCACCCTAGTCTCGAAATAAATCACTTTGGATCTATTATAAACTGAATATGAATTTATTATAAAATAATATTTTAAGTTTTTCCTAAGGTGCCCCTCACCCCTCTTATAGAAGGGCACTCCCCCTTATCTGTAATTCACACTTCCAAAGCCATTTGGATTGGCCAAAACCTGCCCAAATACCCTCTAAACTGTCTTCACTTCATCCCAGAGGCCTTCCTTTAGTCCAAAATCTAACCTAAGGAGCCCTTTTGATCAAATCAAAAGGAAGAACCCGAAGAAGAGGTAAATATCTCACCGCCTATTTCAAGTTCCTTTCTTCTTTCACTTCCTCATTATTTGTTGTTTACATTATAAAATAATAACTACAGTATATTATATATAATGTGATGTTATTATAAAAATTTTACAACCATATTAGTTATTTTATCGATCCTATGAATGAAAAAGTCACCACACGTGCGTACGTACGACTTACCGTCTCCACGTCATGGTGTAGTTTGTTATTCAAACATTTAATCATTTGGATGGGTATAATAATGAGTATAAATGATATAAATAATAAATATAACATTATTATGATTCTTTATATATGATATACAATCCAATTAGATACGATTTTAATATCAAAATAATGATATTGTCCCTCGTGCATACGTACGGACTACCGTCTCCACGAACGCGATGAGATTCATTCTCCATGATTAACCATTCAAGTATGATTATAAAGTATATATAAAAAATAATCATGAAATATATTACATAATAATGATACTAAATTTATGTACATATATGTTTCATTTACGTAATTCCATTCAATTCAATAAGGAAACAAAAACAGTGTTCATGCGTACGTACGACCTACCGTCTCCATGAATGGTGTATTTCATTCCATTTATCGATCTATAATATATATATATATGCTGAATATATATTATATATAAATCATGTTTTATATTCTGGAATTAAGTAAAACAGTATATAAGTAATAATATCAAGAACAACAAGTCGAAACACGCACGATAAATGAAACGATTTTACCCAAAACGCTACTTTAACATGGAATTTACAAAAGAACAGGTAATATAAAGTAATAAGTGAACCATATATGATATCATAACAATGAATATGATTCTTTAATAATTCAATGACATTATTTAAATCATTATATATAAGGTTCAGATACGTACGAAGCATATCAGACCTAAGGTAAGGGATAATTTTTCAATCTCATTTTTATCCGAGATTACTTATACGTAAGTATTTACTAGGGTTATATTTTTCATCCATGTCCATAAAAATGTTTTTTAATAAAGTGTTTAATATTATTACATGTATTTTTAAAGTCATGTTTACCCCTATTTGAATTTTACTTTGTGTTATAGAAGGAATATTTCTTTTGTTTACCATATGTGGTACTTTTTGACTTTTCTGTTAAAAGTACAAGGAGAATGTTTTTTAACTTATACGGCATGAATGAATTTTTACGGTTTCATAATGCATTATTTTATGAAGCATAATCTACAAGATTTCATGACTATTTTCAACAAAATCATTTTCTTTTAAAATTTCATGGAATTTTGTGAAAAGGAACTGATTTTGAAAAAGAAAGGATATTTTCCTCAAGAATTCATTTCAAGTGTTTTGTCAAAACTATTTTCCATATAAGATGACATTATTTAGTATGATTATGTTTCAAGTATAATGTATCTATTATTTACATGGTTTGATTCTTCTTATGATGAAATTATATCCATTTGTTTTATTTGAATTATGTTATGATGGGATGATGTTTATGAAACCCATTTTATTCTTTAGGTTATGATGAATGATTTATGTTTATTTTGTGGCACAAGTAAGAATGATTTCATTATGAGATGGGTGGAACCTATATCTGTCCCCAATTCATTAGGTAAATATTTATATCTCATGATATAGACATGGATATAACGGAAAGTAAATCTGGTACAGTAATACAGGGCTGGAACGGCAGGTAAACCCGATTTAGTAATGGACTTTGTCCACTATGATGGTCTTGGCAGCAATGCCTTGGATACTATGGAAATCATAACACGTGCTTAATGGATTCCACAATTACATGTTTTATTCCCATGATATTTTATCATGATTAATGTTACTTTATGATCTATGCCTTATGTACTACCATGTTTTATGTCATTGCTCAAGATTTTGATGTTTAGATTTTATGCTCATGATTTTACGTTCAAATATTTATAGATTGTTTTATGTTCTCTATTTTTACCCTTACTGAGCATTTGAGCTCACCCTTTATACTTTTTCTTTTCCCCGGGATATAAAGAAAAGTTTTAGGTAAGAAAAAAAGGGGAAGATCTTTATTGGAGATATTGAAGATCTTTCACCAAGATTAGAAGATTTTGTTCCAAGTTTCCAAAGACACTAAACTATTATGGTCCTTGGGTGTCATTTTTTGTTATTTATTAAGTATTCCAAAAAAGTAATGTAATTTCCATGTACGTCAAGCTTTGGGTCTCTACATCGTGATGATATCCGAGATAGATTTTTTGGTATTTTTATAATTTTTTCATTTATGTATTGTATGTGTGCCTGTTTCCATGTATGCCTGAATTTTTTTATAGCACCATGATATAATCATCATTTTGTATATGATGTTACTTCTGGATTGTTTAAAATTATTGTCTATATGATTTTACTTTTTCTGATCTATTTTACATTATTATGTTTATACTATTTATTCACTTATTATCACCGTTGTGATACTATTCCCATGAGGGTATAGTCTCCCCACTGTACCACCTTAGACCCTCATTGCTAGTTGACAGCCTCTGGCATACAGGGAGGCACACTTGAGGTCATGCGACCAACCGGGTTTGGTTACTTTTGATTAAACTAGGTTCAAGATGTTACACTAAATTTTATATTAATTCTTGAAATGAGGAGGTTAAAATAAGAAAATATCAAGACTGGGAGCTTAAAAAAAGAGAAATATTCTATTTGTTATAACAGTACCTTCTTAAGAAACCAAGAGTTGGAGTTGTTAAATAAGAAAATAAATATGCTTATAGAAGCACAAAATGACCATTGAAGGTTTCAAAGGCATTTAATGCATAATTGAACGAAGGAGGAATTCTAGTATCATATATTCAATATGATTGGGTATGTCCATAATATTCAATATGATTGAATATATTTGTAAATACTAAATAATTACTATAAGGCCTGTTCTAGTTAAGGAATATATCCTATTGTCATTTATGGAAATGTTTGGATTATATGATTGAATTCAATGAAAAAGTTTACCCGATATTCTCGAAGTGTTGAGAATGGATGAACTCGGCATATGATGCTCAGATTATGGTACTATATAGATAATACAAGTGGGTAAAAAAAATAAAACTGGAAGAAGAAAAGTTTTTTTGAAAAGTTTGACAATGTTTCTTTAAAAATCCGATTAAGGTCATTGTAACCTAGGTTTTTTAGAAAGTAATAGTAATAATTGAATATGATTATATTATCCAATAAATACCTGAAGGGGTTTTTAAAACTCTATGGAATTTCCATATCTGGTAAGGATGTTATAGAAATTAATTATTTGTTTTTTTAAGGGTATGTGATACCAAATATATATTTTACAAAGTCTTGTAAATATACATGAGTTTAAAATCAAAGGAAAAATTGACCGAGCTTGTAGTTTATATTCATGGGATGAAGTAAATAGTTACCATGTCAAGAATTTAAATATAAAGGTATGTTTCAATCTTGGATGAATATAAGTAAAAGATTTTTATCTTCATCTCACTTCTCTTATATGATAAGTGAGTATGTTTGATAAAAAAGGGTTGTTATGAGATGATTAAATGTATAAACATGGTTTATTATTCATTGGATTCATATAACATATTTTGAGAATAATATTTGGATAAAAGTGTTTATTTAGGTTAAAAGTGTTTATCCAAATGTTTGTTAAAATATTTGAGAAAGTATTACCACCATCCATTGGTGGTATATTTTGATAAAGTCTTATTTTCCAATATGAAAAATTTTAAACACATAGAATATCATATATAATTTACAAATAATTGATTATTTGTTTAATATTCCTAAGAAAAAATAAATAAATATTATTTACTAAAACCCAAAGTAGTTTTTGTTGAGTCTTATAATGATATTCCAAAGAGAATATAATTCCTAAGAGGCCAGTGGGAGTATTTTTTGACTTGGAGAAGTTACAAGTTAAAAAAATAAAAGATTGTATCAGATTTATCTTAAGGTATTATTTAATTTATATCCAAAAGAGTTAGGATATATGATAGTAAAGAAAAATGTAAGTAGTTACATTTAGTTTTTGTAAGAAAATGAATATAACTATTAACTAAAGGATTATACCAACCTAAGATTATAATGATTATTCACTTAATATCATATAGAGTTTTAGGATATGTGATGGTAAAGAGAAATTTAAAGAGTTATATTTAGTTATCATAACAAGTGAATATCACTATTTAATAAAGTATTATACCAGTTAATACTCAAAATATTACACTATATATCCTAAAACATTTTTGGATATAGTAATAAGAAAAATGTAAAGAGTTACATTAGTTACTACAAAGAAGTGTTGTCAATTGATCCTAAAATATTTTAGGGTATTATGGTAAAGAAAAATGAAAATGGTAGAATTAGTTACCATAATATTTTTATCAGTTTATCCTAAAAGAGTTTAGGATGTGTTGGTAAAATAATAATGAAAATAATTGCGTTATTTATAAAAGGATTTCAAGGAAAAAATTTGAAGTAAAAAGTTTAATGGATGATGATGATGTACTTAGAAAGAGTTCAAATTAGATAACTGAATCTAACATTATAACATTTGATGCTATGAGGTTAAGGAGTTTGAATATAAGTTCAAAGAGTTAAACTTAAGGAATATGATTCCTAATTTTCACCATTATTCAAACTTTTTTTCTTTGTAAATGTTTCTCACTAAAAGGTTAGTGGGAGTATTTCACCAGATGGTCACATATGGATGTTACAAGAATTACATTTGGATGTAATGTTAAAAATCCATTACTACACTATTCTCATGAGTGTCATGTGTAATATCTTATAATTCATTCATCTATGCTGTAACTTTACTTTACATGATCGACCAAATTATAAATATACCCTCAAAGTATGAACTTTGAGTTGGACCTAACTAATGATCATCATGAAGTATAATAGGATGTGATGATATGTAATGGTTAGCTTGAATAGATTCTTATATCCATTATAATGGTTTTTATATAAGGGTTGAGCTAAGGGCTCAACCAGAACCTCTAGGTCTTGAACTAGGGATGTAAAAAGAAAAGAGTGGCTCATGCCTGTGACCATCAAAACTAAAACTAATTTATAAAAGACACAGATAATACCTCTAATCATCCCCAAAGCCTTTGGATCATAGAACTCCATGGTTTTCAGTTGTCCTCACCCCTGACCACAAATTACCTATGTCTAGTGGAAAACATAACTAAAGCACTAATGGAATGGGAAATGTGATTCATAAATAAATATAAGTTATCTATTCTAGTACCTTAAATTATCTATAAATTATGAACATGGTATTAAATAATCGGTATTGAAATCAACATCATAAATTATGTGTGAAAAAATTAAAGATGATAACACTCAATAGTAAAAATAACTTATAAATATTGAATAATAGATTCTTGAGGTAACAAGTAGAGACTTATTACTTGGATTAATCTGCTAAAGTATATATCTTGGAATGTAATTTGATCATAGATATACTTAGGGGTGTATTCTTATTATTAATCATTCTTACTTGAGCTTGGAAAGAAACCTACTATGAGAAAATTCATAATTTGATTCCTTACTTACACAATTCAATATACGAACTTAGATAATAAGGGGGTGGTTGGGTATGTTTCTGATCATGTTATCAGTTAGAGTGCAACCAAGATGGGATTTATCTACTTGTATGACATGAAAAGAGATCTGGAACTTGATTAAATTAGTATAAAATGCATGGAAATGCTTAGTTGTTTCACATATGATGTGTTCAACTACTCATATAAGTGACATGGGATGTGATTATTAGATTGATGAATGACATGTGATGTATTAATATGCTTAGTTAGTTTTTTTTCATAGAATCATGAAAATGATTAGAGAACTATACTAGATCGACACGTTCTATGTTTAGTGGTCGCTCAATGTCATGAAAAAAGGATTATATAAGATACATATGATATATATGATATATATTTTGGTGGACATGTTCATATAGAGATATGAGTGTGTTTGATGGAGATCACACCAGACCCCTTAGTATCTTGAGTAGCATTGATGTTTTTCCAGAGGAATCTCTTTTCTTACATCTATGAAATAGAGATTTCATAGTTGTTGTCAATGCTTTTAAGGACCGTAGGGTTAAAAAATTATGTCATTGGATAAAGATAAAATTTTGGAAAAAGTTTTTTTTCAAAATGAAGAGAGTTTGATGAAAAACCATATTCAAAAGAGTTTGGATGGATTTCCAAAGAGTTGTGAAGTTATTCATAAAATCCTTATGAGATTTTAGTGCAAGTGGGATATTGTTAGATATGAAATAATATATATAGATAGATAAAGTTTATGTTTAATTACATGCATTAAATGTATATATTTTTATGCATGCATTAAATACATGTGATAATAAATAAATATTTGATATATATTTATTTCTCTTGAATGGTTTTTATTATCTATTACAATCCGTTATGAATGGATTAAATGGATTGAATATTTATTGAATAGGATTAATTGAATTAATGTCAATGAGAATAAATTTATATGGATATGTGAGTATGGATGATTCATTTCATTTAATGAAACACATCATGGATGGATATATAGAGGGATGTGATCCCTCCTGTTGAGTACATCCAATTGTGAGAAAGTATCTATTTTCTCTCTCTATCCCATACCGCTGTTCATCATTTGAGATGAATGAACTAGAACCCCTTCAATATTAGGTTATTCTCATGATACGATCACAGATCCATTGGGTAGTTTATCCCCCTCAAAGGAAAGGTGCTTTTGTTCACTGCTTCGTGATCTTCACAAAGCCTTGTCCTTCACCAAGGAAGAAGAAGATTGTTGCTTTCAACATTTTCCATGTACTCAATTTTACAGATTTATTTACACATTGATTATTAAATATAGTTTTGCATGTGTTTAGTTTATCTTCAACTGCACATGGTCATATGATGATCATATGAAACCCATCAAGCCTAGTTTTTGGTGATGAATAAAATCATCATATATTTGATTATTACCAAAACAATTGGTGTTCCTAGGATACTAAGACATCCTATCAAATACTCCTATATAAAATGGATCTCAAATAGTCCCAATTGGATCAAGGTCAATCTAGATAGTGTGGAAAAGGGTGTACCAGGACCTGTAGGATGCATTGACATCTTCATAAATTATTAGGGCTTCATTAAATATTTGCTTGTACAATTTTTGGAGAATTTCATTATGGATGAAGAAGAATTATTTTCTATTACATATCATATTGAGCACACTCACTACTGAATATATGAGCTTCAATAATTCTATAAATATCCTTCATTAGTTCTAAAAAACCAATAAAGTTGTAAGTGATTTTAAAATTCGGTGAATTTTATCACACAACTACATATCGCGCTTTAAAAAGTGCTAGAAATTAGCTTTATCAGTGCTAAAAAATGTTGTTAATCTAATCACTATTAAAATCAGCCTTTATCAGCACTAAAAAATGTGATGATAAAGGGTACCTTTATTAGTGTTTTTTAGAGCTGATAAAATCTGAAAAAATAT
The DNA here is from genome assembly GCA_963277665.1 of Viscum album. Lineage (NCBI taxonomy): Eukaryota > Viridiplantae > Streptophyta > Magnoliopsida > Santalales > Viscaceae > Viscum > Viscum album. Next base: position 592,220,133 of record OY728134.1, on the reverse strand, counting down.
TATTTTTTAGAGAGATGTCCCTATTAGTGCTCAGAATGTCCCTTTATTAGTGATTTTCAGCCACTCGCCCCCACCCCACCTAGAACCCACACTCCCCCACACTCACCCTTTGTTAGCGCTCAAAATTCCCCTTTTTCCAGCACTTTTCCATGGCCCCACCTTCTATTCACCCCCGTGCATGTCCGGATTCAATCCTTGGACCTCCCTTGTTCAATTTTAACATATTTACTATAGTAACAAACTTGTTTTATTCTATATTTTATGATATTTCTTATATATATATATTTACAAACATTTTTTATTCATATATTTATATAATTATTTTAAAATACATTTATAAAATATATATTTGTGTGTGTGATATATATATACTTATATTTATTTAAATATATTATATATTAATATTCATTTACATATATTAGAATATAAATATAAATATATATCCATTTATTGATACACCCACATATGTATATAAAAACATTATATATAAATTTGTATAAGTATATATATATATATATATATATTCATATATATTTTTATAATATAAAAAATGGTCAAATATTGTTTTAAATAAAATGGATAATAATTAATTCCATATGATATAAATAATTATTTTTAAATACAAATTTATATATAATTTTATATTTAAATATAAATATGTCATAATGTATTTATAAATATTTATTGTAAATATGTTTTTATACTATATTTAATGATAATGATATATTTATAGAAATACATTTATATATGATGTATCTACAAAATATTAACTCACATACATTTTTATATATAAACATTACTTTTATATGTTTATATATATTAATGCATTTTTATAAGGTAAATAAAATGGATTATTTTTTATTTTAAATAAAATTAATAATAAATATTTATTTTTATATGGTTTATATATTTAAAAATAAATTTTTAGATACATATGTGTAAATATTTATTTTATAGAATTGATTTAGTATATGTAAATATAAGCAAACATGTATATATTTAATTATAAATAAAACAACAATATGAAAAATGATAAACTTTAAAAACCATAATTTCTATATGAATTTAATCCCTGAGAATAAATTTTGTCTCCACTAAAAAATGACAAGAAGACCCTCTTAAATGAAGTTGTAATCCCATAAAATATTAAAAAATTAGGGTATCCCAACTAGAAACTCAATTTTGGAGGCCTTCTAGGCCTTTTCTGACCTCAAAAAATAGTGATTGGGTTATCCTCAAACAACAAAACAAAAATATCTTCATAGGCTTCGATTTTATATGTGGTAGATCCTAAACATACATCTGGATCAAAAGTTATGGTCGTTTGAAGTTAAACTCATGTTTTTGACTTAGCTTAGATCATTCATTATTTTATTGAATTTTTATATAATCCAATTGTTATTAAATGACTATTACTCGATAATAATTTTAAAATTATTAATTACTATTATTTTTAATTATTTTATAACACATTTTCACTAAATATCTTATATATTAAATGTAAGTTCATATTTAGTCTTCTATAAATCATATTTAATAAAATATATTATATGTATATCAATATAAATATATTTATATATTAATATATGATTTTTCAGGATATAAATTCACACACACATATATATGAAATATACCTTTTATCAGTGCTAAAAAATAACTAATAAATATTCCTTTTATCAGCGCTAAAATAAAAGCACTCTTTATCAGTGCTAAAAAAAGCGCCGATAAAGGGGATATTTTATTATCATTTTTTAGCACAGATAAAAGGTAGCATTTATTAGTGCCTTTTTCTAGCACTGGTAAAGGCCAACACTAGATAAACCCAAATTTGTAGTAGTGTTAGTTCTAAAAATAGTGCTGATAATAGAGTCATTTGTCGGTGCTAAAAAAGAGCTGATAAAGGGCGTTATTTATCAGTTTTAGTTTAACACTGATAAAGAGAGCTCTTTATTGATGATAATATAGGAGAAATTTATCTGTGAGTTTTTATCACTGATAAAGTGACATTTTATTAGCACTATTCCTAGCATTGATAAAAGTCATACTACAACAGTGTGCTGCTAAAATTACAGCACAATGAAGAAAAAAGAAAAAAATTTAGTTTTAATTAAATTTACATTAGAAATACAAGAAAAAAAACACTATCTTACAAAAATTTAAAACATTAATTTATACAATCACATTGGTATGTATAATTTATCACAAACATCAACAAATTAAAAAACATTAATGTTTTATTATCTTTGGACCCTACCCCCTCTCAAAAGAGCATGATCATGCTACCAATTTATAAACAAATCACCTAAGCTTGAGAAAAAGAGTGGACCTATATAAAAAAAATTCTTATGTTAGTAACACTATAATAAAATAAATTAAACATAAATACGAAACAATTCATTAATAAAATGCCACTTTTATACTAAAAACATACACTTTGAGTCATATGAAGAACACTGTGTGTCAAATTAATGTGTGGTTGATTCCTATGCGTGGAAAATTATTTATGGATCATTATACTAAATTATCAAGAAAATATGAGTTCATTTTCTTGATTTTAAGTATGCAATGTGTGTTTTCGACTAAAATTTCAATTTTAAATAAAAACATGCACTTCAAGTCATATCAGCTACACTATGTGTCAGATTGACGTGTGGATGATTCCTTCGCATCAAAAATGATTTATGGATTTTTTTCCTAAAATATAAAGACAATACGAGTGTGTTTTATAGGTTTCCAGTGAGTGACACAAGTTTTTTAACTAAAATTTTATTTTTAAATTCAAAACACTCACTTTGAGTCATACCAGTCACACTGTGTGTTAGATTTATGTGAAGATGATTCCTAGACATCAAAAATGACTTATGGATTGTTTCTCTAAAGTATTAAAAGAATCTGAGTGCATTTTCTAGGTTTTCAGTGCGTGACACATGTTATTAACTAAAATGTAATTGTTTAAACTGAAGTCACACATTTTGAGTCATACCGGTCACACCGTGTATTATATTTAGGTGAAGATAATTCTTACACATAAAAAAAGACTTTAGAATCATTTTACTAAAGTTTAAAAACAATATGAATGTGTTTTCCTGATTTTTATTATGTCACATGTATTTTGAAATAAAATTTCAAATTTAAGTAAAAACACACACTTTGATTCATACCAATCAATTCCTAAATATCTCAAACAACTTATAGATCATTATACTAAAGTATTAATTAAATTTGATTTCATTTTCTTAGTTTTTAGTGTGTGACATGTGTTTTGAAATAAAATGTTAATTTTAAATAAAAACATGCACTTTGAGTCATACCGACCTTACCATGTATCAAATTGACATACAATTGATTCTGACATGTTTAAAATAACTTATCAATATTTTACCTAAATTATCAATACAATAAAAGCTTCTTTGATTAGTTTTTAATGAGTGACACACATTTTTAACTAAAATGTTAATTTTAAACTAAAAACACACTTTAAGTCGTTATGATCACACCGTTTGTCATATTGATATGTAGATGATTCCTATACATAAAAAATGACTTATGGATCAATTTAAAAAAGTATCAAGACAATCCTAGCATATTTTCTTATTTTTTAATGATAAAAACATGTTTTTAACAAAAATGTCATTTTTTATCTGAAAACAAGCACTTTGAGTCATACTGGTCACACATTGTGTCAGATTGACGTACGACTAATTCCTAAATGTCACAAATGACTTATGAATTGTTTTAATAAAGTATCAAGACCATATGGGTGTGTTTTCTTTGTTTTTAGTGAGAGGCACACATTTTTAACTAAAATGTAATTTTTAAACTGAAAACACACATTTCAAGTCATACCAATCACACCATGTATCAGATTGAGGTGAAGTTGATTCTTATATGTCACAAATGACTTATGGAAAGTTTTCTTGAAGTATCAAAACAATATGATTTTTTTTTTCAGTTTTGATTATGTCACACATATTTTGAACTAAAATGTCAATTTTAAATAACAACACGCACATTGAGTCATATCAGCGACACCGTGTGTCAAACTGACATGCTATTGATCCCTACACATCGAAAACAACTTATAGATCATTTTACTAAATTATAAAGATAATCTGATCAAATCTTCTTGGGTTTGAGCATATGACACATGTTTTGAACTAAAATGTAAATTTCAAATAAAAACATGCAATTTGAGTCATACCGACCACACTGTATGTCATATTGATGTGAAGTTGACTTTTACACATAAAAAATGACTTATGGATATTTTTAATAAAGTAACAATACAATATGAGTGTGTTTTCTTAGTTTTTAGTCAATTAAATATATTTTCAATTAAAATATCAATTTTAAGATGAAAGCATGCACTTTGAGTCATACTGGTCACACCATGTGTCAAATTAACATGCAAAATATTCCCACACATCAAAAATGACTTATGGATCAATTTTAAAAAGTATCAAGATAATATAATATATTTTCTTGATTTTTAGTAGGTGAAACACATTTTTAAATAAATTGTCATTTTTAACTAAAAACACACATTTCGAGTCATACCGGTCACACCATGTGTTAGATTGATGGAAATCTAATTCTTACACATCAAAAATGATTCATGGACCATTTTTAAAAAGTATCAATAAAATATGATCATGTTTTATTGGTTTGCTATGAGTGACACATGTTTTTAATTAAAATGTCATTTTTAAAATAAAAACACACACTTTTACTCATACCGGTTACACTGTGTGTTAGATTTATGTTTGATTGATTCAAACACATCATAAATTAATCATGGATAATTTTCCTGAAGTATTAATACAATATGAGTGTCGTTTTTTGGTTTTTAGTGAGCGATACATTTTTTTAACTAAAATGTAATTTTTAAACTTCAAATATGAACTTTGAGTCATACCGATCACACCATGTGTTTAATTGATATGATGTTGATTCATACACATCAAAAATAACTTATGGATTATTTTCCTAAAGTATCAAAACAATATTATTTTATTTTATTGGGTTTGATTATGTTACATGTCTTTTGAACTAAAATGTAAATTTTAAATAAAAACACACACTTTGAGTCTTATTGACCACACAATGTATTGTATTGATGTATAGTTGATTATTACATGTTGAAAATTATTTATGGATCATTTTACTAAAGTATCAATACAACCCAAGAACATTTTCTCTATTTTTGAGCATGTGATGTGTGTTTTTAACTAAAATGCCAATTTTAAATAAAAAAATTCACTTTGAGTCATATTGGCCACACTGTGTATGGGATTGATATGTGAATAATTCATACACATCACAAATTATTTATGAATTATTTTCCTAAATTATAAAGATAACTTTACTATGTTTTCTTAGTTTTATGTAGTGACACATATAGTTAACTAAAATTTCAATTTAAATTGAAAACACACACTTTGAGTCATGTAAACTAAAAGAACACACTAATAAAAATAAATAAATCAAATAAATAATAAATAGCTATATGAAAAGAATAAATAGTACTTAAGTGAATCTCCTTATTAAATATTTTTTCAAGAATTGTTGTTTATCCGATCATTTTTTTCTTTTAATAGAGCACACAATAGTCGAAAGAAAAATAATTATAGATGAAGTAATTTATTCATGATATCTATGAAAATTAACTAAATATGTATTAGATAAAAATTATAAGGAAATTAACTAAAAAATTAGATAAAATGATGAGAATATTAACTAAATAAATAGTATGAAGTCACCTCTTGATGATGTTTTCATACATTCTGACACCATGTATTCTACTTATTCATTTCTAAAAAATAAATTTCCTATTTTGAAAATGTGGACTATCAAAATTCCCAGTAGTAATGGAAAAATATAAATAAGAAAAGTATTAATAAATATATTAAATGAAATTTTAATTATCATCATAAATACCTCTTAGAGGATTCTAGTTTGTTTATGGAATATGATATCTTTCATAAATTGGAAAACATAATAACCATAAACTTTTCCATTAGTTTGTTTTAAACATTGTAGAAACATTGTTAAAAATAAGTAATTTGTTTTGATATATTATTTTATAGTTAAATATTATTATATATACCCTAATAATTATCCACTTTTATAATTCGATAGGCTTTTTATGCTCATGGACTGTCCTCATTTCACGATTTTGATGATATTTAAACACTTACCTATCATGAAAAAAGGTGCATTAAAATATAATATAAAATGTATAACTTGAATTTTATTTATAAAATATCACATGTAGTGTATTAAAAATTGATAAACATCATCATGTGTGGTCTATTTGTTGGGTATCCATGCATTGAATCCAAAAAATAAATCTTTGTAGTATCAAAATTGATTGTAATAAGAAATCAATGGTCTATAAAAAATAAAAAATTAATAAGTAATGAAAGGAATGAAAATATATATGATATGATTAAATTATAGAGTTTTACCCCTATATCGTGGGTATTAATAAGATTTCATAATATGTAAGTTTGTTTTCAAAAATTGAAACCAATTTTTATATTATTACTGAATATTTCTCTTCTTCCAATGAGATTTTTTTAGAAGTGATATGAGGACTAATGAGTGCAATTTTTTATTCATAAGTTTTTCCCTTAAAATAATAATGATATATACACTTTAAAAAATGAATAATATTTAACTATAATAAAAATAGTAAATCATCCACTGGAAAAAAAATATAAAAATATATCTCAAGTATACATTTACAACTGAGACTCCTAGATACCCATTCACGAGGATTTCATATACATTCTAAAGACCAATAAAGTATGTAATGGCCTATCCATAAATTTTTTATTAAAAATAAATGATGGTCATATTACCATCATTAAAAGTTTTATCCATGTGAAATTGTAATATTAGTAAATGAAGAAGTTAAAATGACAGGGTAAAGGTACTTCCTGATGGTATTTTTGATAGATTGGTTGATCCTTTAGATTTTTTTTGATTTTACCTTATGTTTCTACTTCATTTTCTCTGTCTGTAATAACATTCCTCTATTCATGACTTTTTTCAATAATTATTAATGGGTTTTTATAAAAAATAAATTATAAATTAATACCACCTTATTGACATGTATTTTTACAAGATCAAATGGCCATGTTATGAATGTTCTAATAGAAAGTTTGATCTTGTGAAAATTCAGATCATCAAAGAGAAATGGCGGCTCGGTGCTCGCTCATGATCTACATGAATCCCCACTTTCACATGACCTTTTGAAAGTTTTTTTTTATTTCAAATATCTCCTTGGACATTGTAAAATTTACCCATCAAAATAAGGAAATGAGTGGGGTTTGATAGATATAAATCACAATCATTTTCACTCTATAGAATACCAGTACAAAAAAGATATTAGTGTCTAGATAATTAAAATTTCACAAAAATAGTTATAACAAAGTCAACTAACTTTGGTAAGGTAGAACTTTTAGGGGAATGTCTTTCCTCAAAGCTGGGGAGGGGGGATCTTCATGTAGTGTTTTTTTCTATGTTTTTTCTTCTCTTTGATTCCTTCCCATAACATTCTATAACAATTCAGACTACCAATTAAGTTTTTCTTCTAGAGAAGTTATTAATGAATGTATCTCTTTCATTTTATTATATTTAATCCTTATTCATTTATTTTCTCAAAATATTTTTTAGAGACACTCCAAAACCCATACATCTGACATGGCCATATTGTTCTGTATGCTTTAAGGCCATTGAAAGTAGTCATTCATGGAGTGAAACCAATGCTGATTCTTGTGTCTAAAATGGATAAAAAATATAGGGAAATAAGTAATAATTATTACGTAATACCAATTTAAAGTTTAGTAAATTTTTATTATGTTATATTTACAAATGATTTTCATACTTTTTTTTTGTGTTTACATATATTAGTACTCCGTATTTATTGGTACAATCCACCTTCCATAGCACATGATATGGGATGGAAGTGGATTTGGATTTGGATTTACCAATATTCATATAAACATAGAAACATAATTATATTGTTTTATGCCACATAATGGTATTAATGTATATTTAAAATACATACCATTTTTTTCAAGTGAATCATACTTAATCTTTACTTTATGGAAGGGGTGTGTTGGTTTTGATGCACACTGTTTATTTTCAGCACTTAATTACTGTTTCATAAATTAATAATTCTTAATCAAAGTGATTAATACACATATTTTCAAGTAATTTATTACTAATAACAATGTACCTAAGAATATTAATCCTCACGATGAACAATAAACACATTCCAAATTTCTTCATTTATCATGTGTTCATATAGCTATGGTGGGTGCAAGTTTACTTTCCCTTAAGCATTCTAGAGACAATGATTTTTAAGAATTGTCTAAAAGCCTCTATGATCCTATCTAGAAACTACTAATACAAATATAATTCAATATTAATTTAGTATAGATGAACTTTTCAAGGGACAATTAAGAGTAAATTAGTGTTATTTTATTTTATTTTTTATTAAAATAAAGAATTTATATCATAATGTTACCCTAATATCTTCCAAAATTAGTGTCTTAGACACAAGTACAACATTTTCCATGTATTTATATCAATTATAATGTTCATTTGAATGGTTAAAAAAATGTAACTAATGAAAATAGACTTGTTGGGGTTAACAGGCTGGCTATGGTCATTCCATCCAACCTCGAATTTGATGCATCCACTTCTCTCCTTAATAATTTTTGTTAAAATCATCATGCTAGAATGATTATATTTTTTCTTAGACATAGGTTTTTCAACTTATACCATTTCCTTGGATTCAAAATCATCAATATGTTGTTACTTGGTATTGGTAGCATTAGCATGTGGATAAACTTGTTCTTCCCCTGTATTAGGAGCATCATCATGTTGAGAAACTTGTTGTTCCTTTGGATTGGAAGCCTCAGCATGTTGATAATCCATTATCTAAAGAAGTAGTTGAATAGATAATTTAGATTATATAAATGTTTTAGTGAATAAATAATAATATGAGTTAATGCAATGTATATTAAAAAAATACAAAACCTGATTATTGAACTCACATTGTTTTCTTTAAAGGTGAAAGGGATTTGACCCCTCTATCGAGTATACAAATCCCATCATTGTGGTATACTCTATCATAAAATACCCCTTCTAAATTGAGACCATCATGAAATTATTACAATGTCACAATAAAAGGTCCATCCTTAGTTGAATTGACATATGACCTTTCAGTGTTTTTGGTCAATAACAGAATAATTGACCACTTTCTATTTGTAGGTTATGGGATATAAAATAACTATACTTCATATAATACCATTTTCAATGGTTCTTCATTGTACCCTTCCTTACTAAAATACACTTTCATAAATTCAAATTCATAAATTTTAATCGTACTACTATTATCAACCCATTTGCATTGAAAAATCATCACTTGGAATATTGTATAATCCAACTCTCATACTTGTTCATTGATTCCAAAGTATGAAATAGCCACATAAACTAGATTTATATCATTAATAAAAGATACTTGCATTGCTTCATCTACAAGTGTAACTTTACTATTTTTAGGGTAACACGTTCATCATGCTCCTTTTTATAAAACATATAAACATTAATTACATAACCATTATATGATAATACATGAACACTTGGTCCTATGGCTAGCCATCAAAGTCATTTTGAAATTGAATTCATATTTTTCAGTTGAATCCTTAAATTTTTTTTCTCAAAACCATCCTTTGAACAATAGATTATGTGTATTTGATATTCAATTTTCATCCCTTGATAGATTCAAATGCTTAAGAATTACATTTTGGGTTTCAACATATGGCACAACCTCTAAACTATTATGTAAAATGTAAAGGTGATATTGATCCTTCTCCATAATAGTAATTTTGATAACATCTATTCTAGAAATCCCTTCACCCACAAGCCACCTAGTGTGGTGATATTTTGGTAGAACATTTATTTCCACACCAGACAGGCAGTCAGTACAAAATTCAATGACTTATTCCATAATATATCTCTCTACAATAAAAACTTCAGGTTAAATTATATTTTTACATACCTTTTCAAAATCATCATATACCATTCAATGGGTCACATCCATCTATAATGTATAGGACCACATGGCCAGATCTCTTTAACCAAGTGAACCATAAATTGAATCATCATATCAAATAATGAAGGTGAGAAAAACATTCCTAATTCACATAATATGACATCAAATTCCTTTTCCATGGTTGGAAATTTCATCAGGTTTTACTATATATATTTTTGAAAAAGAAACAAATCATGGTTAATGTATGATGGAAATTCTTAGAAAAAATGAAATGTAAAGCTACATGCATTAAATCTTACATAAAAACATGACAGTCATGTGATTTCATGACCATTAACTTTAAATCAATCATTGACATGATATTCATCATATTTTATAAATACCCTTTTGAAATATTTACATCATTAAAGATGTTTCAAAATCGATATATCTCTTTCCTCAAAAGAGGGTAAGTAGTTGAAGGAATAAAAATTTGTCTTTCACCCTTCACTCGTGCCAACTCTTCCCACATCTCGATGTCAATCATGTCTAACCTAGCCTCAATGTCATACTTTTTTTCTAGTGCATTTAGTAACATACCAATGACACTATCACATACATTTTTTCTGCATGCATGAAATTGATAAAATTTTCAAAGTATAAGCAATTCTAGTATAATAATTTTAAAAAAAACCGATCACTTTTTCCTATCGGTTTTCATAATATTTTTCAAAGAAGGTTTTCCAAAATCAGAGGCCATATCCTTTACTTTCTCGAAAAACTGATAACCTATTACTGGAGATAGTAATGTACCTTCTTTTGAATTCCCATCAAATTATGTCATCTAAGATCAATATTTATTTCATTGGGGTAGAAGTCTATGATGTCTTAGAAACACAGTCTTCGATGAATTTTTTAACCTAACTGAGTGTGTACCTTGTTCAAAAACGAGACACCCTTGAGTTCCTTTAATACTATATCCTGAAAAATATCCATAAGTAAAAAATTAATTTATCACTCCATACAAAATGGATCTCAACATGAAATATTAATTTCTGTATGTATCATAAAACATACCACCTGAATCCCACATTAATTTCAAATCTTTGATCAATGGAACAAAATAAACATCAATATCATTACCCAGTTGTTTCGATCATAATATAAGAAGAGACAACATAATGTATTTTCACTTCATGCATAACCACGATGGAAAGTTATAATTTAACAACTTAAATGGTCATGTACCATGAGTGATACTTTATAAACCAAAAGGATTCACTCAATCTATAGATATCACAAGACAAAATTTTCTTGGCTCATTTCTAAATTCAGGATACTTGTATTCAATTTTATTACACCGAGGAGAGTCTATTGGGTGAAAAAGGTTTCCATCTTGATTTCTTGTAAATGTATGTGACGTAAATTGCCTTATAGTCTCCTCACTTCCATATAGGTGCCTAAATAGTGGAATGATTGTAAAGTACCATACAAATTTCAAAGGCCTTGATTCATATATCTTTTATCGATACACACCACACTTTAGGAAATTTTTAAGTGATTCATTATCCTTACAAAACAATATACAATCATTTGGACAAAAATATATCCATACAAAGATAATACCACTGAATATATAATTTATTTAACATCATATTTTTGGAAAGTATGATCATTATATTCTGGTAGCATATCATTCAAGATCATAAGCAGTTCAGTAAAATTGATGTCACTCCATATGTTTCCATTTTTAAGCTATATAACTTCAGTATGGCTATCAATATTGTATATTTAGTATAACCAACATAAAATGGAATCTTTTCAAAACTATTTAACTTATGAAATAGTTTTTGATAATCATGAAGATCATCTTCTAATTTCACTTTCATTTACTGAATATGATCTTTATCATCCTTTACACCTGTAATCATATCCTCAATATGATCTTCATCATTATTCATAATTGTAATAATATCTAATGATCCATAAAACATAGTGTTATCCCAGTCACTAGTTATTTTCAGTTCTTACCCATGTTTACTCCCAAAATTATAAATTTGATCTATTCTATTGGGGGTTGCACTACAATGAAAGTACCCATTTAATAGCCCATGATATATTGGGTTTAATTTTGGTTCATAAAATTCCAAAAAAATAAAATAAAAAAACTATGTTTATTATTATGGAATTATGAACATAGTTAAATAAACAGAAACATAATTCTACAAAAAATATTCAATGAACATGAATTATATATGATTAAAAAAATAGTGAACACAATATTTGAAATGGAAATTACAATATAGTGGCTAATACAACAACAACAATAAGCTTGAAAAATTCTCAAAATATAGAGACAAATATTATGTACTGCATGAAAATCATAGCAGAAGCAACAAATAGGGATCAAATAACTTCAATATCAAGTAATAAATTTAAACAATAATTAAATTGAATAAGTGACATTCAATGATTCTAGGTTTCTGAAACAAAAAGTATAAAGTACTAAATTATGAAGTGATTTACATGTTTTGACCAGTTAGCCTACATGCATGGGTTAGAGTCATCATAAGGTTCTACACCATGTAATGGGAAATAATTATAAGAGAAAACAAGATAGGACAAAGGAAGAACCAAGGACTCAATCATGGTTCAAAAAATGCAAAAAATTCAGCATGTATAAGAATAAAAAATATCCAACAAAGTAATATAAAAAACCAGAATAAGACCCCCTTACCAGGGGTCTGGAATAACCTTGTTGAAATTATTCACGATTTCATGAAAATGGTCATATATGAGTAACCATATAGCCACTTTACCACTATCTAAGCTCAACACCACTATCTAAGTCCAATGACACTATCTAGACTTTATGCAGCCATCTAAATGAGCCACTGTGGTCCAAGAATTGTCGTCGCTATCCAGATCTAGTGTGAACTAGTTTCATCAACCTATGAGTTTAAGAACCATAAACCCAATCGACTCTTTATTATTCTACCTTGAAATGTTAAAGAATCATCCACATAAGTTTTGAAACCATCCATATGTATCACCATAATCCAAGTTCAGAACCACTTTCAAAGAACAATGCCACTTATCTCCCTCCATTGAAATCCAAATATAGAAACGCAATCAGATGGACAAATACATTCCTCCGTATCTCAAAAAGGATCCCTAAAAAAGGTGTTTCATGCTGGAAATTGATTAATAAATTAATTTGGATCCATGGATGGTGAATATGGATTGGTTGGTTTACTCTTTCCATCCATGTAACAACTCTAAAAAGGGTATATTAAATCATTTTAATTAACAATAAAAAAAGAGTGAAAATAAATTTCACAATTATCAAACTTATTAATTAAAATATATTAACAAATTTAATATGAAACAATTATATATAATATCCACCTTGAAAAATAAACCTAGCCTCATGATGATTCTTCACCTCCTATCATCATAAATTTGGGCATCACATCCTAAATAAGAAACACCTATAGGGTATGATACAAAATTTTCCATCTAATGTACATCAACATGACACACGCTTACCAAATTAAATGACCATATAAAATACTTATAAAAATGATAAAAATTTAAACAACTCTAAACATAAACAACACATACTTACACATACCTGAGTTTCTGTCTGAGATGATTCCATCAAGGAAGTCCCACACTAATAACTGTTGGGACCATTATGTATTTTAGTTGTATTTTTTTTCAATGGTAGTCAATGAAATGGAAATATTTCATTGATGTAAATATGTTGAATAATTTATACAGAATAATCCACTGATGATTCAACTAAAGTATCTAAGGCTAAGTAATAAAGTTGATAAATCTTGTATGAAGTAAGAAAGTTTCTAAAGTCTTGTTTTCCAAAGGAAATTATTTTGAATACTTTGAGTTTCTACTTATGATGATTTGTGAGATTCTATTCATGTATCAAAAATGTTCTATGATTTGGAGAAGCATGTTTGATATCAAAATTACAAAGTTGGTGATGTTTTCTTAAGTCTTTTCCTGAAAAATTTTGGATGGACGAACAAACAAAGTTTCATTAAGTAAAGGTGATAAGATAAAGTTCATTAAGGATTTTATTTAAGAATACATGAAACTGAATGGGAAAAAAATTTCATTAGGAAGTTTTTAAGGAATAATCGAATGATGTTTTATTAATAATATTTTGAATAATTATTTATCAGAAAAAGAAGGTGGTGAAAAATGATCAGAGAAAGGGATATCATTAGATAGAAATTTCCTTTAGGGAAATCATATTGTTGGTTTTACCAGAAAAACAATGATCATACAAAAAATTTCAATAGATGCTAAGTGAAGTGTTCTTCATCGATCAAATATTGTAATACCTTATGACTATAATTCACGCCAAATCTAGTCGAAGAGCTATACAAAGTATGTCACATAGACTTATACAAATATCAAGATGTAATTTAGAGAAGTTCTAATGAAGTTGTAATCGAATGAAGAAATATTCTATGAAAAATATCTTTTGAAGATGAAAAAATGTCACGAAACATCAATGAATCAATAAACAATGGATATAGGAATATTTCTAGATATAAAACTTTTATTAAAACATGAAATTATTTTATGTATGAATTTTGAAGTTATAAAGGGAGCTATGGTATAAAATAATCGATTCAAGTTCATTAGATGCTGAACTATCAGATAGAGGAAATATGAATAGATGTAAGGAAGTGAAATAGATCGAGAAGAATCCATCATATGAATGATAATTTAACAAACAATAATGATGTCATCAAACATATGATTTAGAGATGATGAACTGAACTAAAATTTCCATAAAACCTGATTGGAAAAATATTTTAGAGGTTTGTGAGTAGTTTCATTGGGCATAAGTTTTTGAGTGATGTTACAAAGAAATCAAGACAAGTTTTTATAAATTCATCTGATAGAGTTCTAAAAATCCATCATATAGAAGAAAGAAAGTAGATTTCTGAGGATTTAATGGATGAAGGAAAATTTTCATTCATTTATGAATTCATTTAATGGAGGAATCTTGCTATGAAAGTATATAGTATAAAATTTCAATGGGAAGATCGAGTAGATTCGTTTGTATAAAAAATTCCATAATATGAATATTTTGTTCTATTTTTATAAATTTTTTCAATCAAAGAAAATTTCCTGAAGTTTAAAATAATAATAATAATTTATTTTGATATGAGTTATTGTAATCAAAAGAAATGAACAATCAAAGTTTCACCTGACAAACTTTTATATCATGTGACATTTAATGAAATTTTGTTTGTTTAAAGTTATCCAGACAAAGAATTTGGTTCGTGAAGACATTGGTTGAATGTTTCTGATGAAATTCATTGGATGGAGTAATTTTTTGGGAGAGGACTTCCAAAATGTTCCTATTAAATTTTGTTGTATCATCAGATGAACTCTCATAGGATGGGTAATTTTTTTGGAGAATTCCAAACAAAATTTATTGTAAAAAGTCTTGTGAAGTTATTCTATTTATGAAAGTTTTGTAAATATCTAAATGTGATGATACTATACTAATCATTCAAAATTCCAAATATAATGGAAGGAAGATCCATGATTCTAGCTGAGGAAGATGGACGTTTGTTGAATTTTGAATTTGTGATAATATTTAGGAATACTATATAAGTTCATAAAACTATAAGTTATGGAAATTTGAGGAATTTATTTATACTATTAAATGTTACAAAATGTTTGAGAAGAGTTACAATGAAATAAAATGAGTGGGAAGTTTGAAATTAAAGTTTGAGTCAAGTGGGAAAAGGTATTTGGGTTCCCTTATTTTTCTATGGAAGAACACTTATATAAAGGGGTGGAAAAATATGGAGAATGTTAGTGTACTATTCACATCTATATAAGTTGAAGTTCTAAAGGATTTTTATCATAAGAAAGTTCCAAACTAGTAACCTGAGAAGAATATTTAGTGTAAAAGTTTTGGTACTGGATGGAGAAGGGGGAATCAGGAAGATCTAAAATCCCCAAACAAAACAAAATAATGGAACAAAGAAAAGAAGTTACCGGAAAAACTACCACTAGAAGAACATTCATTAGAAAGACCATTTTGGATGACCAAGTGTGTAAGGAAAATAAAAATAAGGATTGGATAGATACAATTTTTTTCCTTATCAAGTAGGATTGATATATAAATGGAGAAAATAAAGAGTTATCAGTTGAACTATCATCAGATATAAATCACCAAATGAATAGTACCAGATAAACAATTGTTAAGTAGGAAGAAAAGAAGACATACTTTCATTTTTCTATAGAGAAGAAGAAGAAATTTCCACCAAACATCACTGGATGAACTACATCATATGGACAAGATTATACAAATAAATTAGATGGAAAAATTCCCAATGGAGGAATAAGAGGAATGATTTTACTTGTTGTTGGGTAATAAAGTGAAAAAGTTATTTAAATAAGATAAAGAGTGAAGAAGAAAAAAGTAGCACTATTATATTCTATATAAGTATCAATAGGTGCAATAATTTTTTAGTGTTAAAATGTTTTTAAGGAAGTTTGAAACTATCTACAAAGGCAATATAAATAACCAACAAGGAGCTGTAAAGTTGGACCAAATTTTCATTAGTATAGGGAAGACAATTTTTTCCTTTCCCCCTCTTAATTTTAGGTAATAACACTTGGATAATGATTTTTTTCTAGCCAAACTATAGTAATTTGAATATTATTATAGTAGAGAATTCATGTACTATTCGACACCATACATGAAAAGTACTAGATACTCTTATTGAGTAGTGAACCTTTTAAAAATATCATGTGCCATATTTACTTACTTTCATATACTTTCATGTGATAAGGAAAAGATAATAAGATAATTAATATCCTAATAGGTCGAAGAGGTAAAGGGATAAAAATTTGTAAAAATATTAAAAGTTACTAATATTAATTTCACCTTATTAGTGTTAAGAATATCCCAATATAGTTCTTTCAATTGATATCAGATTCATATTAATATCTATTGGATTATCTATGTTATAGTTATTCTATTTTGAATATTTGAGTTTATTTATCTTATTACCAATGAAGTACAGTTTTGGTGAAGATTCAGTTATCTCTAAGAAAGATTTTATTTCTACCAAAAGCATGATTAACATGAGAGGGAAAGAGACAAGAAATAAGAAGTTATCTCTATTATCTAAAGAAAAATAAGTATCAGTTTCATCATGCATTGTCAAGAATCAAGATATATCTGGCTTAGAAAGTAAAGAGAAGGTGACTAAAGTTTTCACCATAGAGAAGGACAATTTTTCTACCTCAAGTAAATCAATAATGTTATGTTATCAATAGGTATGTGGAAATAATTATAAAAATTGTCCTAAAAAATAATATCCTAGAATAATTGATGATGGTTATCAATCTATAACTTCTCAAGATATATTAGTTGATAGATTAAAATATATTATGCATTTCATTCCCATAGAAATAGTCTCCCCAGTTTGTGTAGTTATTTTAGGTATGTAGGAAGATATTACCTAACTGAAAGAAGAAACTGATAATATGGAGAAGGATTTAGAAGGAAAAATTGTAGATTGTATAGAGCTCTCTATACAGGTTGGATCCTTTGAAGAAAAAATGATAGATCTTGAAATATGTTCCTCAAAATTGATTAAAAAAGTTGAGGAGAAATATAGAGTGAAGATAACTCTAGAATAAAAGATCCATACTCTTAAATAAAATTTAAAAAATTGTGTTGAGGTCAATGATTTACAACTAGAATTAAAATCCAAGAAAATCAAGGAACTTGACTCTTTTTTACAAAATAGATTTAAGATGTATAAAGAGAAAGTTGAAAGAGTGAAGATATTTTATGAATAAAAGGTATTTGTTATTGGAGATAAAAAAGAAACCTCAATATGAGATGTATAGAATTTAAATTTCAGTTGGCCAAATTTGAGAAGACACATATCAAGGCTCCAAACAAAAGGAAAAAGTTGATGCTACTACACAATGCTTACTGGATGATTCAAAGGTCAAGATGTAATGAAATATTTTTATTATCTATCTCAAGCAGTTGTGATGAAATTGGAACCATCCATTCCTTCTTTTAAAAATGTTTCTAAATTAGTTTTTATGAAAACTATAGGTTGAAAAAAAATTATGAAAAAGTATGGAGGAAGAAAGGAGATAATAATTCTACCACCATGACTAGGGTGGATAGGAAAAAATTGTAGAAACTAATTCTTTATAAATAGCCCAATAAGATATAAATAATAACCAATAAAATTATACATAAGATATCACAAATTTATTATTTTTGGTTCAATGTTGGTGTTGCAACAAATATAGGTATTTTGAAATGTTGGTACAATATTGTTAATATAAAAGCACAAAGAAATCCAATCTCAATGTGGAAAAAGACAGATATTAATAAACAGAATTCACAGTTTAAGAAAAATATTAAAATTTAAACCATTTTGGAAAGTTTAAATATACTTGTTATGTTAGAAAATTTGGTGGTTAGAAGGTCGGTATATGCTCATCTCAACATGTATCAAAAGATGATATAAAAAGAAAATCATGGAAGTCAGTGATGAAAGAATAAGAAAAATTGGGAAGTAAGAAGAAAATGGGAGTCAATAAAAACTTTCCAAAGAATTTTTCAAATAAGAAAAGTGAGAAGGCCTTGGATTCCAAATATCTAAATTTGAATAAAATCACTCAATCTAAAAAATTAAAATAAGAAGGATGGAACTTAAAATAATCAATGTAAAAACTCCAAAATTGCTGCCAAAGTTCCTAATTATATTTTGGTGATTTGGCCAAAATATTTGGAAAGAAAGAGGAAAGTGGAAGAAGAACCTGCAAAGGTCAGTGAAAAAGGAAAGAAAAATATTCAACATGATGAAGTAATAGTACATACAATATTATTAACAAAACACAACTCCTGTGTAAAGGAAGTTTTGTTTGAGATATGTAACAAATATGATCATTGTGCAAAAGGTGGTTTAACTATTATTCCAAAATAATAATAATTCCTAAATAGGGGTAAAAATGTATAATCCATGAAGGATGTTAAGATGAAAATCTCTCCAGATAAAGAAAAATAAAAGTAATTCGATCCATGTTTCCTTAAAATAAAGTAGAACTAAAGTTTATATGTGCATTCATAAAGACCAGATAATATGGGAAAACTTAATGTAGGAAAAAATATCAACCGTACTATTCAAATTTATAAATCAAGTAAGATCCACCTTATTCCCTAATTTTTTGTGTTTTTAATTTTCACTATCAAAACAGGGAATTAAATGTGAGGCATAATCTCAAGGGGAGAAACTAAGATAAAGAAAATGGTTATCAAACCCAGGAAACCTTTTTTAATATTTTTTTCCACTTATTAATGTTCCTATGGATGGTTCACTCAAAATTTTATGAAAGGAACATCCTTTGTGTATACGTCGAAAAATTTCAAGTTTTGTCATCCACATAATAAATATCTATTTTGATGTTTTCTCAACATGAAGTTTAAAAATAAAATATTTTAATGAAAGTCATCATTATAAAGTTTGTAAGGAAAGTATTTTTTAGGGGGATACATTTAAATAATGTTAAATAAGCTTCTAGAAATGTTGTCTTATACAAATATGATTATTGTAGAAATTTCTTCAAGATCATTTCATTAAAAAGGTATGAATTTCTTAATCTCTCAATGCTAGAAAATAAAAATAAGAAACCTAACACTATAGGGGAGAATTTGAGTTATGAAATGAAATAATAAGAATATGTTAGAAGTATGAAAAGTGTTATAAATCCAATTTTCATACTTATTTTACTTGAATATTTTTAATCTATTTATTAAAGTGAGTTTATGAGTTTTAAGTTGATTTTTTTTACAAAAGTTGCATATCCTATTTCATACCCTCAACTTGAAATAAAAGTTAAAATCCCTTTAAGGCAAGATTAAGATTCCCCATTCCTTGAGGTATCATGATCAATTGGTAAGGGACAACTTTTTTGTCTAAATCAAACCCTCTTGTTTTCTATACAGAGCCTGGATCACATATAATTTGAGTAAAATGATGGCTTTCACACTCATTAATAAATATTTGATTCCATTTACCCATGAAATTTGTATTTATTTCAATAAGGGGGATATAAAGTGAAATGAAAATTTGGAACATCAATGGGTAGAAAAAAGTAGGAAAAGAAAGGGATAAAGAGATTCATATATCAAAACCTACATTTGAACAAAATTTTGAAGGTATTTCCAATGAATACAAAATGATAGATTGTTGGGACCACTCTATTTTTGAGTTTTATTTGTTATCAATTATAGTTAATTAAATATAAATATTTAATTTATGTTAATATGTTAGAGAAGTTAAAAATAAAAGCTGCTAAAGATTCAGTTGAAGTATCCAAGGCTAAGTAACAAAGTTGATAACTCTTGGACAAAGTAAGAAAGTTTCCAAAGTCTTTTTTTCCGAAGGAAGTTATTTTGAAGACTTTGAGTTTCTATTTATGATGATTGGTGAGCTTCTCTTCATGTATCAAAAATGTGCTATGATTTGGAGAAGCATGTTTGACATCAACATTAAAAATTTGGTGATGTTTCCTTAAGGGTTTCCCTTAAGAAGTTTAGAAGCATGAAGGAACCAAGTTTACTTAAGTAAAGGTGATCATTTGAAGTTTCCTTAATAATGTGTGAAATTTAATGGACAAAAAATTCCTTATAAAGTTTGTAAAGATCGATCTAAAGAAATTTTATTAAGAATATTTTTGAGAAGAAGGTTACTAGATGAAGAAGGTAGTGAAAAAAGATCATAGAAAGGGATATCGTCAGATGAACATTTACTTTAGGGAAATCTGATGGAAATAAAATTTTCACCAATTACATTTATTAGTTTCATCAAAAAAAATAATGACCGGATAAACAATTTTTAGTTGATGCTAAGTGAACTGATCTTTATCGATCAAATATCTAAATACCTTGTGATTCTAATTCAAGAATAAGATGGTCTAAGAGTTGTACAAAGTATATTAGATAGAATTATAGAAAGATAAAGATATGCTGTAGATAATTTCCTATGAAGTTGTAAACAGATAAATAAATATTCTATGATAGAACTATTTTGAAGTTTCAATAATGTAATGGTGAATCAATGACTTGAGAAGCAGTGGATAAGGTAATATTTCTAGATAGATATATTATATGTAAATATGACATTATTTACTATATGAAGTTCAATGTTATAAATGGGGATGTGGTATGAAGGCATCGATTCAATTTCATCAAACATTGAACTATCTGATAGATAAAATCTATACATATGCAAGGAAGTGTAATAGATAGATAAGACACCATCAGATAGATGATCATCAAAAAAAATAATCAAGATTTCATTATACAGATGATTCAAAGCTGATGAAACAAACTGAAGTTTCCATGAAACCTGATTAGACAAAGATTTCAGAGGTTTGCAAGTATTTAAATTAGACATAAGTTTCTAAGTGATGTTACAAAGACATAAGGATGCAATTTTACAAAGTCATTTGATAGAGTTTTACAAATCTATTGGATAGAAGAAAGAAAGTAAATTTATGAGGATTAAATAGATGGAGGAAAACTGACATGGATTTATGAATTCATTAGATGGAGGAAGCTCTCTATGAAAGTATTCATTATAAAATTTCAAATTAAATATCAAGAAGATTCATTTATATGTACAAAGTATGTACTATAAATATTGTGTTCAGTTTTTGTGAATTATTTCAACCAAATAAAATTTACTAAATTTTAGAAGAAGAATAAGATGTTTTTTATGTGAGGTGTTGCAATATGAGGCAATAGATGAACAAAGTTTCACCAAAAAAACTTTTATATCAGGTGAGATTAAACCGAGTTTTGTTTTCTTAAAGTTCATCAGATAA
Source organism: Viscum album (assembly GCA_963277665.1). Lineage (NCBI taxonomy): Eukaryota > Viridiplantae > Streptophyta > Magnoliopsida > Santalales > Viscaceae > Viscum > Viscum album. The sequence goes on along the minus strand of OY728134.1, from coordinate 592,198,166 downwards.
ATAATTTGGTGTGTGAAGGAATATTTCAAAGGTTTTTGATGCAAGGAATTAGATAGATAAATTTTCTAGAAGAATAATTCCAAAATATTTCTATAAAGTTTTGTTGCATCATCAAATGGACTCTCACCAGATAGAGAAACTATTTGTAATTTTTTTTATTTTTTTGAATAAAGTATTGTAAAGTGAATCTCTTTAACAAATCTTTGTATAGATACAAATGTGATGATTCTATAATGATCAGTAAAAAGTAAAAATATCATGTAACAAAGATCCATGATTCTAGCTGAGGAAGAAGAAATTTTTTTGATGTTTGAATTTTTGAGAAGCTTCACAAATGATCTAGATGTTCCTAAAATTACAAGTTAAGGTAATTAGAGGAAGTTTGATAAACTCTAAAATGTTCCAGAATGTTTGAGAATATTTCTAGTGAAATCAAATGAATGGGATGTTCGAAATTAAATTTTGATTTGTGAAAGAAAAGGTATTTGAGTTTCTGCATTTTTCTCTAGAATAACACCTATATAAAGGGGTAAAATTTATGAATAATGTTAGTGTACTATTCACATGATGAGAAGTTAAAGTGCTATAGGATTTGTTCTATAAGAAATTTCTGGCCAAGTAGCATTAGAGGCATTGCATTAGGGTCAATGTTTTGGTAACATATGGAGTAGGATGAATCAGATAGATCTAAAAGCACCCAATAAAACAAAATCACTAGATGAAGAAAATAAGTGACCAGACTAACTACCACTGGAATAAAATTCATCGGATGGACCATTACAGAAAAATAGGTGTGTAAGGAAAAGAATAAGGACTAGAAAGATACTAGATGAAGTTTCCTTATCAAGTAGGATCGATAGAAAAGGGGATAAGGAGAAGTGTGATAAAATTAATTATCATCCGAAAGACATCACTAGATGAAAAGTACCAGATATATATTTGTGAAGTAGGAAGAAAATAAGAATACCTTTTTGTTTACTACAGATAAGAAGAATAAAATTCTTCTAGACCTCACTAGATGAACTATATTGGATATATAGGATCAGATGGAGAAATCAGATGAACAAATTCTAAATGGAGGAAGAAGAGGAAAGTTCTTACCTACTACTGGGTAATAAAGTGAATAAGTATTTACTGCAGTAAGAGAAAGTGTGAATAATAATAAAGTAGCACTATGAAATAATACTAAAGTCTCAATAGGTTGAAGACTTTTTTAATGTCATAAAGTTTTTAAATAAGTTTAAATCTATCCACAAAGGTTGTATAAGAATCCAGAAACTATATGAAAAGTTGGAACAAGTTTTTAACAGTAAAGGGAAGAAGATCGTTTCCTTTCCACCTCTTAAGTGTTGGGAATCACACTTGGATAAGGATTATATTCTATCCAAACCTCTATACTTGGAGTATTATTATAGTGAAGAATCTTTGTACTGGTCGAAACCATATATGGAAAGAACTATCTACTCTTATTGAGTAATGAACCTTATAAAAATATCTGGTTCCATATTTACTTTCTTTTATATAATTTAATGAGATAAGGAAAAGAGAATAAGGGAATCAAGATTCTAACATGTCAAATATGTAAAGAGATAAAAATTTGTAAAAATATTAAAAGTTACTAACACTGATTCACTCCCCCTAAATGGTAAGCATATAAAAATATTGTCCTTTCACTAACCAATAGAAACAACATGAGAAACAAACATATAATTACCCATCCTCAAACAAAACATGGCATAAAAAACTCAGACAATACACAAAGAACATAACTCAAAAAACAACAGCACAAAAAATGAAAACTAGATATGATAGAATAAACAAAATAGAGATAAAATCATAACAAAATAAAACACTATAAGAGTCTCCACCTGAACCCAAAAAACCAAAGGACCAAACATCATGAGAGGGATCCAGAATCTCAACCCAAGGAGATCACTCTGCCTATACCTATCCAGCAAGATAGGTTCCTCAAAAATTGGGTACCACTTAAAAAACCATGAAGCCCCAAGGTCCTAAAGGAAAACTATGGAACCATGAGAAACACTGGTGATATAAGGGAAGAAATATAAAAACCAAGAAGTAAACCATCCTATTATATTTTCCTAGAAACATAAGGTTCCTAATTCCCAATTACCTATACCAAGACACTGTAATGACATGACCCATCAGGGTCCTCCTAGTTGGTGGAAGACTGGACTGCCACAACCCCAAGCCCACCTCTATAGGCCAGGGACTTGCGCTAAGCACCTAGAATGAATAAATAAAATGGGCAGCCTTTCCCTAAAGTAATTGTATGCATGAAACCAACCATCTCCATATAGAAGTTCATAAGAATAATAAATAATGATTGTAATATACAAAGTAAAAACCATGCATATAATAACCTCTAGGGAATAAAAAAGAGTGAAATAGAGCAATCCAAAATGAAAAGGGAAAAAATTAATGCCCACCGAATTTTTTTTCCTAACCTAACAACAACTGGAAAAGAAAGTAGCCGAGAGAGCTTACCTCTTGATCTCAAAGCCCCAACCACTGCATGTGATCAATGCACCTAAGTATCACTATACTCCTATGAAATCACTACTGATCTATCTATTGTTTTCATAATACATGACACATGTGAGGAAATCCCATGTAGAGGTGAGTATATATATACATAGTAAGATTCCCCAAAAACTAAAGAGGGAGGAATGGAATACATGATAGAATTTTTCAGCTCAACCCAAAGCAAGAGGGAAATAAAACCAAAAAACATAGACATATTCTCATATAAGAAACCTAGATGAGGGATAAATGGGACCTCCAAATCATAGCCTACACTAGGGTGATGAGTCTACCTACAACTCTAAAGGTCCATCATCGATGACCAACATCTTACATTTTTGTTCGAAGAAGTCATGAAGAGGTCCCACACCTCACCACTACTCCACATCCTGAGGGAAAAAAATATCTAAAAGTTAGATTACCCATGCCCAGGTATAACAGGAGGAATGCTGCTTAGTTGATAGAGGACCCACACCATTGTAGGGGAGTACCATCTCTATATCTGTGTACAGAGCATGGGGGACCCACACTCTGGTGTGACAGGGGAGTACCATCCCCATAGATATAGAAACCACACCCATGTAGGGGAGTACAGTCTCTATATTTGGTATAAGGAGCACAGGGGACCCACTCCCTGGTGAGATAGGGGAGTACCATCCCCAGTTGAAGAACTAGTATAAAGGACCTGCACCATAGTGCAATAGGAGATTACCATATCTATGGATAGAGGACCCACACCCTAGTTTGAAAGGGGAGTACCAACTATTCCTGTATAAAGAGTATGTGGAACCCATGCCCCGGTGTGATAGGGGAGTACCATCCCCATGGATAGAGGACCCACACCCTGGTACGATGGGGGAGGTCTTCCTCTACCTGGAATAATGGGTATGGGGGGACTGCACCCTGATGTGATAGAGGAGTATAGTCCCCATGGATAGAGGACATACACCTTGGTATGACAGGGGAGTACCACCTATAGCTAGACAAAGAGTACGGAGGACACACCCTGGTGTTATAGGGGAGTACCATCTCCATATGAACTCTCCAATTATCCTACCCAATCATTTCCACCATCAATATTCTCTTAAATAAGTTTCACACTCAGAACATTTTTCATTGTATATCAAAATCCACTATTAAGGATATCATTGCTTTCTACATGGAAAAACACTTAGGATAGGCTAATCACGAGCCAAAATCCATGTCTAAATAGAGGATATATGAGATAAATAAGTTATATATGGAAGTATATGATCTTTATGGGGGTTCACTTGGTGTGTGACCCCACCTAGTCACATGTTCATGTATCCTATAGACACATATCAATGGCCATGTCACCATACACTGAGTGTAAGGGTCCCACATTGTGTGTCTCATCCACACAGGACCTACCTATGTGCTCCTGGACATGCCCATGTGTATCATCCTATACCTTTGCATCTATCCATGTACATGGAAGTGTCCCAGCCCAGGTACCTGGCTATGTCCAAGCCCATGTACCTGGTTGTGTTAGTGTGTCTGGCTGTGTCCATTCCCATGTACTCCCAGAGTACATGTCAAGCCGCCAACATAGGGTTACACATAATGTGATAGTCCCACATGGTGTGTGATACTTATATCCAACCGAAAACCCTAGCCACTACATCTAGGGGACTACATGACATGCTTTCTTTCAGAATACATGCCGTGTAGTCATTTTTTTCTCTCTCAAAAAGATAAGTTCTTATCTCTGGATCCCATATCTTCCACTTCTACCACCGATTCCACCCAATTATACCTTGATTTTTTCTAGGGAGAATGGATTTAGGTCCATTTGTTTCCAATCCATTTCTAGTGACCAGATTCTGGCCACCCATATGCCTGAGGGGCTCCCCCACCACCATTTCTCAATCTCATTGCTACTTCCATCCCCACTTTAGATCCTAGATCCATGAATCCATTACCACTACATGAAATACTCTCTATTTCATCCGTAAAAATCTGACCCAGTCTTTTTCACACATCCACCATGAATCCTGGGGTTCAATTGTGCTTGAATCAACCTGGTAATAGTCGAATCATGAACCCATGGTTCAACGATGATGGATACAAAGAATAGGTGGGGGAAATGCATAATAAAAAACGTGATATCATACTTGTCGAAGATTTATTGTCCAATGATCATAAAATCAAGTATTTTCATGGGTGATCTCATGGAATAGAAGATAAAATTAAATCAACAATTTAATTTTCCAGAATTTTTGGCTCATGCGAAGGGAAGATAAATTGTAGATCAAAAGAAAATTAATAAAATACATGCTCAAATGTCTAATCAAGAAAATAAACCACAATTTATGAGCCATACCTAAATTATGGATCAATATTTGGTGAATATTAGGTTCTCTAATGATGGGAACGACCCACTACCTTCATTGTCTCTTAATCCACCTCAATCTGGTTGTTGTTCGTTATCCAATTCCGATTCACTAATGAATAATGATATGAAAATCCTCTCAAAGATCTCTGTGTTATGTAGATAACCCCATATAATTTCCATAACAAGCTATTTAAACAGGAAATTAAGCTATGGTTATTAAATAAATAAATAAATTAATTAATCAATTTAATGTACCCAACAATGACTGCCTTATCTGAACGCCTGACACTGACCAACTTTCGGTTAAGCCTATGGTAAAACCCACATTTTGAATTCAACCATGGTATCCAATTTTCAATCCGAGACTCTTTTAATGAGATATTCCATTACTTTTGAAAAAATACATGCGCATGATATTAATATATTGAATATTTTTAAAAATATCTATTCTAGGCTCACCACACCTCAGAATCTCATGTCATCCCAACACCTAGCTCTAAAAAAATTTCTTAATTCATTTCAAGGACTTAAATGGAAAAAAAGTCTCTACATTATTCCCTACTTCAAATATTTTCATGAATAAAAAGAATAAAATAAACAAAAAGGTGTGGATACTGATCCCGTATCTAGATATACCACTTCTAAGAGCCCTCCTACATGCTCCCATACTACCACAACACACAAAACAAAGGAATGGTCCATCCACATAGGTTCCTCTACTGTTGATCCTCAATCGACACCAGTTACTCTGTGAGGGTGGATCCATCCTCGATGTTCAACTTTACCTAGTTAATAATGTGCATAGAATGGTTCACGTATCTCCTAAGTGTGACCCGTGGAAGAAATCATGCATGCGATCTAACCGTGGGGGTAAAGAAAGGTGGAAAGAAACCACGAAAACCCTCTATAGGATCTTGGATTACTCGATAATCATTGGGTATAACTTTCCTCCCTGAACAAATATCTATAATCCACTTTGTGGGGAGACTCTTAGGAAAACATGGTCTCATTGTCCAAACTCCAAGGGGCTATGAAATCAATAAACATAAGATTTCTATCAGCTCTATGTTGTCCTCATCCGCTCACAGATCACCTGGACCTTATCTATCATCACCCACAACATATCTGGCCCAACAAGAGATGCCTCACTGATCTTAGTTTAGTATAAGGGTGACCTACAGGGTCTCCCTTACAGGGCCTTGAAAGGTTCCATACCAATAGTAGAGTGATAAATATTACTATAATCAAACTCTACCAAAGGTAAGTTATCATCCTATCTTAATATGAAGTATAACACTCAAGCCCTTAGCATATATTCAAACTCCTAGATATCATTCTTGGTCCAAACATCCATCTGGGGGAGAAAAGATGTACTCACCCTCAAATTGGTCCCGAATTCCTCCTGTATCCCTCTCCAAAAATATGGAATGAACCGCGTATCACAGTTAGAGAAAATCATTGAGGGAACCCCATGGAGGTGTACGATGTCCTGTACATACAACTTCCCCAAACTCTCCACTGATATTTCCTCCCTGATAGAAAGGAAGTGTGCCGACTTGGCAAGTCAGTCAACTATCACCCTGATGGAATTGTGGCCTCTAAATGTCCTTGGAATAACTTTCAAATAATAGTTAGATATCCCATCCCATTTCTACTCCAAGATATCAAGAGGGTGAAACAAACCTGTTGGAACCTAGTGCTCAACCTTCACCTACTAATACATAAGATATCGAGAGATGAACTCATCCATGATCCACCTTATTACAGCCCACAAAAACTACTGAATAAGGTCTCTATACATCTTCACTAAACTAGGATATAGATCCAAAGGAGAAGTGTGAAAATCCTTTATCACCTTATTTTGCAATGTGACAAGAACCACTATCTATCCCTAGAAAAGGATGACATGATTCCCCCATTTAGAGAATCCATATGGTGAATCTCTTGAGGATATCTAGTCACGTAGGACTGCATAATTGATGTCTCCTAATCAAGCCCCCATCAAACATTAAAGAAGTCAAGTATTAAACACCATTAAAAGAATATAAGTTGTACCCCTCTCCTCCACTAGTTCAAGCTATAAATAATCCAACTACTTAGACACCTCATCCACTAGGAAAGAATGAGACTTCCTAATAAGGGAATCTGTCACCATGTTTCCCTTACTAGGATTATAGAATATATAAATGTCATAGTCCTACAAGAACTCCAACCAATTCCCCTATCTCATGTTCAAATATTTCTACATGAATACATACTTGAGACTTTTATGGTCTAAGTAAACAATAAAGAACTGTCCCAGAAGATAGTGCCTTCACATCGTCAGAGTGAAGACTACCGCTTCCAACTCCAGGTCATGAGTTACATAGTTTTATCATGGGGTATAAAATTTCTTGATCCATATGTGATCAATAACTACCTCTACATCAACACGTAATATATATCTTCTCTAGAGGAATCACAATACATTATGCACTCCACACCCTCAAATGGTAGTCTCAAAACTGAATCACTTGTCTGCCTCAACCTCAACTCCTCAAAGGATCTCTGACATGACTCAGTCCAGGTAAAAAATTTCCCTTTTTGTATTAGGGTGATCAAAGGGTATGAAATGATATAAAGGTATGTCATAAAACTTCTGTATTACCCTACCAAGCCAATAAAAATCTATGACTTTGACACACTCTTAGGTGACTCCCAAGAAAGAACTACATCAATATTTTCTAGGCCAATAGCTAATCCAAACTCAGAAATTACATGACATAGAAAGTGAACCTTGTGGATTTATAACTTGAACTTAAATATCTTACTATAAAGATAGTTCTACCAATGAAATTCTAGGACGATCCTCAAGTGATTTGTATGATCCTCCTCTGATGCATAGTAAATGAGTATGTCATTAATTAAGACAACAAAAAATTGGTCCAAGTATGGTTGGAATATCAGGTTCATTAGATCCATAAGCATAACCAAGGAATTTTCACACTAAAAGTCATCATTAGGAAATCATTGTGTCGGTAGAGATATCAGAATGCTAGCTTTAGAATATTAGCCTCGAAAACCCTCAACTAGTGGTATCTAGACTTGATATCGATCTTCAAGAACCATCTCACACCTTGAAAATGATCCAATAGGTCGTCAATCCTTAGAAATGGGTAATTTTTCTTTTTCATGTACTAGTTCAGGTGATGATAATCAACACAAAGCCACAATCTCCCATATGCATTTTTCATGAACAAAATTGAATCTTCCTAGGAGGACACACTGGGTTTGATAAAACCATTCTTTCAATGGTCCTCTATCTACACCCTCTACTCCCAGTGTCACACCCAGATTTCTAAAATAGATTTTATTTTATTATTTTTATTTTCTTTTGAAAATCTTGGTTAGAGTGTGGGCTGATCCCGATTGAAATTTTACGTTTTGATGATAAATGAATATTTTGTGCTTGGTGGCGTCCAATGCATGGGAGGGTAACGGTCGAAGCCGCACGACTTTGACTGGGTCACTGTGTGACCTTGCCCGTTCCTCGCATGGCTTGCATGATGTTTAGGAAAAATAAATGAAGTAAAATTAATAAATAAGGGAATAAATAATTTCTCACAAAATTAAGCGAGAAGAATAAAATGATTAAGGGTTTTTATAATAATAATAATAACAATAATAATAATAACAATAGTAATAATAATAATAATAATAATAGTAATAATAACAATAAAATTAAGATTATTATTATTATTATTATCATTTTTGTCATGGTTTTAATTAAGTCATTAGTAATATTATTAAAATTATTATTATGGTTGTTGTTTTATTAAGTTATTATAAACTTTATTATAATTATGATTATAATAATTAACATTAGTTATTATTAGGATTTCCTTTTTTTTCTTCTTTTATTTTTTGTATTTATTTATTTATTTATTTCTTTTTCTCTTTTCATTGGTTAGGGTTTCATTTTTTTCGGGCCCCCTTTCCCCCTTCTCCCTGTCACGGCACACCCCCCTTCCCCCCCTCTTCCCGTTGCGACCTAGCGCACCCTCTACTAGTGCTGCTCTACTCCAGTTCGCCGCGCCTCCACCCTAGCCGGTGAATCCCTCCATCGCTCATCACCTACCCAGCTCGCACCATCTCACTATCGCACAAACTCTCTTGAAAACCCATCGTTGCCCCCCTACTCCCCGTAAACTCAACACCGCACCCCTACACCCACTCAAGAGCCCTCCCAACAGTCCTCCAGCACGAAACCTCGGCCTGGTTGAGGCTTCTCCTAGTGTTATCCTAGTTGTGACCCCCACCTGTAGTGCACAACCCTGTGGTGTGACAAACCCCAGGCCGAGCACCCTTCCAAAGCGACCCCCCTTCTAGCAAGGCTCCTTGTCGGCGCGACCACCACCGCTAGACACCTATTTCTCCTTCCCTAGGGGTTTTTATCATTTTTATGCATGGGGTTATGGTTCACTAGTGGGTAGGGTTTTGTTTAGGGGTTTTAATTTTGGTTCATTTGGGTTTAATATTCTTGATTAGGATTCTATGTTGGTTGCTTGAGGTGAGATTGAAGATTCACCCCAAACTCACGGGTTTTCTCCTCTCGAGGTAGGTGGTTCTGTGCCTTATCATCATTTGATAAATTTATTATGCTTATTTGAGTTTATAAATTAGTTATTTAGTTTCATTTTGTGGTGAGAATGGATTTTTAAAAAAATTGTTGGTCTGCTTGTTAGTTATAAGTGATATTTTTATTAAGAAAGTGATAATGTTTGGTGTTTCTTTGGTGCAATGTTTTCCAAATGGTTTTTAGGGATAGTTTGGGTGGTGCGAACTATGTTTTCAAGGGCATTTGAATTGTGTATGTTTTAATGTGGATTTTCAATGAGTAACGAATCATTTTTGGGTGCGCTGAACTTGTTTTTGAATTGTGTAACTAATTTTCTATATTTTATTGGTTATGCGAATTATATTTTTAAAAGGTTATAATGTGCATTTGATTTTTTTAAGAAACATGTTTACATGAAATATGGAATTTTTTTATAAACTCTAATTGTTTCATTTGGTAGTACTTTATAGGTTGTGAAAAATACATTTTAAAAATGTTGTGACATGCATACGTGATGAAAATTGCACTTTCTTTTAGAAATTGTCATGTTTTTCATTTCGACCTTGTTATGGTAAATTCTAGAAGTGTTGAATAAATTGCTTATGGAGTGCCAATGAGGTTTTAGAAGGGATGAATTGTGAAATTGAAATTATAATGGTTTATTTTTATTATGATATGTTTTATAAATTGAGAAATTGTTTATTTAAGTGGTGTTTGGAGTGCGAAACAAGGTTCAAAGGTTTTGGGGGGGTTTTTTGGTAGGTGTGAAGGGTGTTTTCAAGTCACTATAAGTGTGTGTGTATTGAAATGGGTATTTTCAAAGGAAAATGGATCACTTTGGGTGTGTTTTCCTTGTTGTGTAATTTTAAAATTGAGATGAAAAATTGAGTAAATCATGGAAAACATGTGTTGATATGTTTAACTTGTGTATCTAGTATTAAAGTGACACCTTTATATGGAATAAAGTGGTTTTTGGTGTAATTTATTCTTGTTTTTTCATGAAATTATTTCTTAAATAGATCAAATGATTTTTTGATACTTTTAGATGGTGCATAAGTGGTATTTTGAAAGACTTGAATACATGTTTTTTTAAAGTGGTATATTTATATAAAATGTGACATGACTTTGGTGTGCATGTGTCTTTAAAATGGGATTTTGGGTATGCATGTGGTGGATTGTGTGTGTAATGTATTGTTTGGTCTATAATATGAGAAAGCGATATGCTATGTGAATGTGGAATTTATTTGAGCACAAAAAGGTAAAACCCCGGGTACCTAGGTGGGAGGATTAGGACTAGTATGCTAGATGACACGTGAGTGGTTCGTCCTGGTTTCATCTGGAAGAATTGACGTTACAACACTAACTAAATTATTGTGATGATTGGAGACCACTTGGTTATGGACGTGTTTCCCTACTAGTGGCTTGTGCACGAGAGCGTTGATTATTGTGATTCCTATGCCACGTTTACACTGAGGTACGATGTCTCTAACACACCACACATACTAGCTACCTTAGGATATTTACCTGCAGTGCTCTACTATTCATGACATGGTGCCTTCTATCGGCATACAAAGGAACACTTGAGTATGTGCATGTTCTTTATAAATTTCCCATTCCATTTTAAAGTAGTATTGTGAAATGGGTTTTCTTTTAGTACTCTTTTCTTTTCACTTTCAGTTTTTAAATGTTTTCCTTAAAATCATTTTAAAAGTATGGTTTTAAATAAGAATATTAATTTATATTTTTGACGTTGTGGAATGGAGCCTTTTTATTGGGTGGAATTATACTGGGAATTTGTATCACACCCTACATAAACCTTTGGGCGTATGTAGACCTTGTCCTTTGTGTAATCCAGGTTGAGGCATAATGCTTAGTGATGGTGGTTTTGGATGCTATTGGTCATCCCATGCAGATTGGTGTTGGTAGCTTGGGGATACGGATTCTCGTGTCGTTTGAGGTTGGTATTGGAGTTTTATTTCTCTATATTTGTTGTTCATTTTGGGTTCTAAGTTGAGTTGTAGTCTTAAACTAGTTTATAGTTTAAAGGAGTGTTTAGTTTTCTGTTTTTAGTTCCAGTTTTTTTTATCATGTTTGCTGTTTTTCTGTCTCTTTTTCTGGGTAAATCTTTCCCACGTGTTATTTTGATACCCAGGCACTTGTGCCAGCCCCTGGGTATCGGGAACGCCCTTTGGGCCATGTCGCAGACCGGGTCGGGCACCTAGTCGGATGGCGACCTAGCCTGGTTCATGACACCCATAGCTTGGTAGGATCCATACAATATGCCACAAAAGATATCAGAGAAGTCTTGAGGTGAAATTTGATGTAAAAACCAATGTCCTGCCTCAGAGGTGGTCCTGAAATGTTTTTGAGGGAAGAAATCCATATAATCCTCCCTGACAAAAGGAACCCAAATGCCTACAGATATCACTATTCTAATGGATAAACTCTCAAATTGATGGGTGATGGTTTGAATATTCTTGGTCGCAAAACCCACTCACTCCTCCATGAGATCTCTCTCACCCACAAAGGAGAATCTCATCCCATCTGTTAGAAGTCATCTGAATCGTTTGCAGTGACAATAAAATTGGGATCATATTTTGGGCAACCATTCTATACCCAAGATAATTTTATAAGGTCTCATCATGTGACCAATAGGCCCCCAAAAAAAATTCTCTCCACCAAGTTATATCTCTCACTGCCAGTAGATAAGTGATATCAAAGAAAAATTCACCATAAGAATCTCTATTCAAAGTTGTTTTTCTAAAGTCACAATAGGGAGCTCTAGAACTTGCACCAGGAGTAAGAAGATAAAGGAATGACATGAAGTTGTTTAAACTAGTACTTTATTAAGATTATAATAAACACACCTCTAATCATCTCATAAGATACCAGGTCATAAAACTCCAAAGCCTACAACTTCCCATGGCCCCAACTGCTAGCTCCCACAGCCTGACTTAGGCCGCCTCGTGGTGGTGGTGTATCTCATAACACTGCCCTACACTAGTAGATCCTAATCCTAGAGCCCCACCTTCTACCCTACCACCTTCACCTCCCTGGGGGATTCCCTAGACATGCTTGAGAAAACCCTGATCATGTTGCTACCTCTACCATGGTGGTCCATCCGCTTCATGCCTTCCCTCCTTAGTATGTTAGGTTAGAAAATTTCATTCCATGTGACCTCACCCATCACGTGCATAACATCACCCATCTCTAGGCTTCCCTACTCCTCTATACAGTCCTTGAGTTGAACAACCACACACCTAAGTCTGTACATGAGGACACCTCCTGTGCCTCGACACTTGTCTTCTGCCAGCTGCTGCAGATGACTCAGCCCTGATATTATTAGTATAGAATCTAGATAGATGATGTCACTCAAATAAGAATATATTCATCACCAATGACCACTTTATCACTCTAGAATATGTGGGAATGTACTGAGGTACCATACTAGCATAAATATCACTATGGATACCCTTATAAAATTTCCACACTCAAAAGTAACCATCCCAAATCATGTCGAGGGAGTACCATGTAAGGTAATAGGACCTTGAAATAAGATTAGAAAATATCATTCCTCCCTACAGTACCTCCAAAATATCCTAAATCTGAACTGACCGAAAGCACAATTAATAGTACTCCTCACAAAGAATCTACTAGAATTCAGACCACGAGAGTTCCGACTCATCATGTATATATGTGAATAGACTCCACTAGGGACCAACTACTCCATAGAAAAGGCTATCTACCAATATAAACATCTGATCAGTTAGGGTCCTCACAAGTCTAAAATCTTGGATCAGTGACTCAAGACAATCCTTCAATACCTAGGGATCTAACTCACCATGGAACCTCAACAACCTATAATGCGGGAACTCATAGAGTGTGCTAAGCCTGAACACATCCTCATCCTTATCTACTGGTATAATCTACTACTTGATATGCGAGGGTGCTGCTATCTGCCCACCTGGAGGAAATATCTCATGAGATAGGCCATAAACTGAAGCCTCATCACTCATCATATCATCATCACGATCTTGAACCTATAACCTAGACAGATATCTTCATAGAGGAATCTTGAAAGTAATCAAGACATACCATGATTATATGATCATATATATATATATATATATAGGGAGATGAATCAAGAAGGACAATCAAAGGAATTAATCCTATATGACGCATTTTCTATTATTCCCTCCAACCAATGTCTCAGTATGCAGAGTTGATAAATATGCAATTAGAGTCCTGGTGAGTAGATACGTCAATCGCCACACTAACATTGGGTTCCCTGGTCTAAAATCCACACTCGAGACACTTTTACACCACTTCCCTAAATTTAAAACTAAACCTCATAGTGGGAAAAGCTCCAAACACCATCCTGAGGTCGAACCACCTTTGATACCAATCTGTAATGACCCAAACCACCGAGGATCACCTGTCTAGGAGAAGACCAGACCACCACAACCCCAATCCTACCTCCATAAGTCAGGGGATGGATAAAATCACTGAGAAGGCATAAATAAACTAAGAATCCTTTTCCTAAAGTACCTATATGCACACACCCAACCATATCCATGTAAAAGTTCAGATGAATAATAAATAAATATAGTAACATATAGAGTAAAAACCATTTATGAAATAAACTCTAGGGAATAAAATAGAGTTTTATAGAAAAATTTGAAATTAAAATGAAAAAAATACATGCCCACATAGAAAATATATCCCAACCTAAAAACAATTGGAAAAGAAAGTAGCTGATAGAGAGAGGATCTTGGTCTCTAAGACTCAACCACTCTATGTGTTCAGTATACCCGAGTATCCCTACGGTCCTTTGAAATCACCACCGATCTGTCTGTTTTCTTCATAAGACATGATACATGCAGGAAAATACCATACAAGGGTGGGTATATACATCTCTAGTAGAATTCCCTAAAAAATGAATAGGGAGTAATAAAAGACATGATAGAATTCTTCATCTCAACCCAAACAAATAGGGATAATAAACCCAAAAACATAGATATATTCTCATATGAGAAACCAAGATGAGAGAGAAAGAAGATCTCTAACTCACGGGATGACGAGTCTTCATGTCTCTCCAAAGGTCCATCATCAATACCCATCATCTCACCTATCTATAAAAAGAAGTCATGATGAGGGCCCACACATTTCCACTGCTCAACATCCCAAGGGAGAACAATTTACAAAATTTAGAGGACGCACACCCTAGTACAACAAAGGGAATACCACTCAGTAGATTAATGACCTGCACTTATGTAGAGGAGTATCATCTATATATTTGTGTATAGAGTATGGGGGACCCACACCCTGGTGTGATCGGGGCGTACCATCTCTATAGATATAGTACTCACACCTATGTAGGAGAGTACCATCTATATATCTAGTATAATGATTATGGGGGACCTGCGCCCTGGTGAGATAGAGGAGTACCATCCCCATTTGAACAATGAGTATGGAGGACCCGCACCCTGGTGTAATAGGGGAGTACCATATCTATGGATAGAGGAAATATTCCCTATTATGATAGGGGAGTACCACCTCTATCTGTATAAAGAGTATGGGGGACCCATGCCCTAGTGAGACAAGGGAGTACCATCCCCATGGATAGAGGAACCACACCCTGGTAAAACAGGGGAGTACCACCTCTACCTGGAAAAATGAGTATGAGGGACCTATTCCCTAGTGAGATAGGGGAGTATCATCCCCCTGGATAGAGGACCCACACCCTAGAAGTATATAAGATTACTGACTCTACCTAGACAAAGAGTAAGGAGGAACCACAGGTTGGTGCGATAGGGGAGTACCTCTCCATCTAAAATCTCAGATGATCTTGCCTGATCACTACCATCATTGAGAATCACCAAAAGAGGCTTCTTGCTTAGAACATCTCACATCATATCTCAAAATCCACTTTTAAGGATAACATAATGCTATACATTGAAAAACACTTTGGATAAGCTACTCACATGCCAAAATCTGAGTCCAAATGAAGAAGATACGAGGGAAGGAAGTTTTAGAGGGAAGTATATGATGTTTATGGGGGTCCAAATAGCATGTGACCCCACCTCATCACTTGGATGTGTCTCTAATGGACATGGATTTTTTTTAATGTCATGGTACATAGCGTGTATGGGTCCCACATGACATTCCTTGACCACTCAGGGACAGCCTGTCTACTCATGGCCATGCCTGTGTCTATCAGCCCATGCCTGTCCACCTAGACATGTACCTGGCTATGTCCGTGTGTTTGGAAATGTCCATTACCATGCACTCTTGAAGTACACACTGGGATGCTAGCATTAGAAAAAATTGTGTGTGAGGTTCCCACAAGGCATGTGATACTTATATCCACCCAGAAACCCCAACCTCTATAGATAGGGGACTACACAGTGTGTTTTCTTTCGAACTACATGCTGTGTAGTCAGATTTGTTTTGAATGATAAGTTATTCTCCTCATATCCATGATCCTCCACCGCTACTACCGAGTCCACCCAATTACAACTTGAATCATTCCAAGGAGTGTGGAACCAAATCTATTCATGCCCGATCTATTTTCGATGGACGGATTCCAGCCACCCATATGCCCGAGGGGCTCACCCATCATCATTGCTCAACCCCATTGCTGCTGCTATCACCTATTCAGATCTTGGATCCATGAAGCCCTCACTATTACCCACAATCCTCTCTAATTCATCTGCAAAACTATGATCGATTTATTGTACATACATCCACTATAAATCAAGGGGTTCAATCACACTCGAATCTACCCAGAAATAGTTGAATCATGATCCCATGGTCCAACAATGATGAACATAAAGGAAAGGTTGGGGAAAGACAAAGAAAAAAGGTCATATCATCATTGTCCAAACATTATTGTCCAATGATCACAAAATTGAGGATTTTTAGGGGTGATTTCATGGCTTCGAAGATAAAATTAAATATAAAATTTAATTTACCATAATTTAGTATCATGTGAAGGGAAGATAAATCATAGATTAAAAGTATATTAATAAAATTCATGCTTAAATTTTTAATCAAGGGAGGAAACTGAAATTAACAAGCCCCACCTTAATTATGGATTGATTATTGGTGAATAAAACATTATCTAGAGATGGGGAAGATCTTCTGTGTTCACTATCTCTCTATCCACATTGATTTGGTCATCATTCATCATCCGATTCCAATTTGAGATGGAAGAATTATATGATTCACTTCTCAAAGATCCCAAGGTTATGAGGCTAAACCTGGAAAATTTACATAATAGTCTATTTAAATAGGAAATTAAGTTATTATTATTAAAGGAATTAATAAAATTAATTAATTAATTAATCCACTTAGTGTACCCTCCAACGACTGCCTTATCCGAACATCTGGCACCGAGCAACTTTAGGTCACTCCAAGGGTAAAACCCACATTAATGATTCAACTGTGGTCTTATAAATTTGACCTGAGACTCCATTCAAGATATAATCCCTTATTTATGAAAAAATACATGCATGTGATATTAATATATTTAATATTTTTAAAAATATACATTCTGGGATCACCGTACCTTGGAATCTTTTGCTGTATCGGTTCCTGGTTCCGAATTTGTTTCTTAATATATTTCAAAGACTTACAAGGAAAAGAGTCTCTATAACCACTAAAAAGACTCTAATAAAACCACTATGAATCCCAGTTGTCCCTGAACATATTCACCTAACACTACCACTCTAAACATTTCCTAGACCCAATCACCACCCTCAACATGTTTACACCAAGAGACACATCCCAAAACAAGACACAAACAAGAGGAACAAAAATGATTTAATGACTAGATCACTCTTCTAAGGAAAATAGGGAAAACACTGGAGACCAAACAAACCGACTGACCCAACCACACACCTCACTGCTAACCAAGACATGCTTACCCAAAATAACCTCACACAAACCCCAACCTACCATAGAAATAGGGAAAAAACTAAGAAGAACCTTCCAAAGGTATCTATAGCATCAAATAGAGATATAGTCACCAGAAAAACTAGCAAGGAAACATCAATCAACAATATATTTCAAAATTAATACCGAAGACCGTAACCAACTTAGAAGAATTAAACATCAGAGAATGTTTCATAGTAAAATACACTAACCAAATCATTTATATTAATGAATATTCAATTATAAATTTTTATGAAACAAAATTATACGCAATTTGTCTTTAATACCAACTATTGGGTGTTGCACTGTAATGGTAGTCCCCATTCAATAGCCCATGATCTATTGGGTTTAATTTTGGTTCATAAAAAAAACAAAATAAAAAACTATGTTTATTATTCCTGTCTTATTAACACAATCCAATACATAAAAACATAATTTTTCACACAATATTCTATGAATAGGAATTATAAATTATTAATCACAGTGAATTTAATTCTAGTAGTGGAAATTACAATATGGTGTCTAATATAATGAAAATAATAAGCATGAAAAATTCAAAAAACACAAAGAAAAATATTATGTACAACATGAAAATTATAACAGAAGAAACAACCAATGAAAAAATAACTTCAACATAAAGAAATAAATTCAAACCAAAAATAAATTTAGGAAGCGACATTCAACAATTCCAAGTTGATTAAACAAAAAAGAAGCAAGCAGTAAACAATGTAGTGATTTATATGTTCTTCCCAATTGGACTATCTACATAGGGAAGAGTCATCATGGGGTTTTTTCACTATGCAATGGGAAAGAATTATAAGAGATAGAAAGGCAGGATAAAGGAAGGACCAAGGAATCAAACACAACACACACAATGAAAAACAAGAAGCATATACAAGAATAAAAAACATCTGAAAAATTAATACAAAAAACCAGTTTGAGACCCCCCTTACTAGGGGCTAGGAGTCACCTTGTTGATATTCTATATACTCATATGTGAATGTTCATGAATAAGAAACCATTTCGGTATGTCACTGTTATCCTGGATCATCACCACAATTTGAGTTTGGAACCACTGCATAGACTTGACACATTCATCTAGATGAGTCATCATGGTCTCATAATTTTTGACACTATCTATATCTAGTGTGAAACGGATTTACCAATCCTTGGGTTCAAGAACCAAAACCCTCACTTGAATAATTCTTCTCTTTCCTTGAACTATCCATGAAGTATCCATATAAGGCCCACAACCACTTACATGTACCACCAAAATCCATGTTCAGCACTGTTGTCAAAGACTAGTGCCACTATACTCCCTCCCTTGGAATCTAAACATAGATACCCACTCTCATGGGAAAATCCCTTCCGTAGTTTCTCAAAATAGATCTCTAAGAAAGGTGTTTCATTATTTGGATATAGCAAGAAAAAAATCCGGATGCATTGATCGTGGAGATGGATGGGGTAGTTCACCCTTTTTAGCTACATAACAACTCTAAAAAAGGTAATATTAAACCATTATAATTAACAATAAAAAATATTGAAAATTATTTTCACATATTTCAAGATAGATCAAGTGTTCTTCCAATTCATATGGTCTAATTTGTCTCAAATAACAAAAACATAAACATGGAAAAAGTATATGAGAGGGGTCATATACACTATATTTTGAAAACTTGATGAACACTTTCACCCTATCCCTATACTCTTTTGTCATACAATTGACACCCATCTATTTTAGATTCATATCCATCCTATTTGATTTAGAAATATTCATATTTAACAAAACAAATAAATACACAAAAAGTATGATCTTAGAACCCTGAAAAGATATTATTTATATATACATGCATATAGTAATCATATCTGATATAAATAGTCATTACATTAACACATTTTTATAAAATATAAAGATGAATAATTATATGAATTTAAAGTATTATAAAAATTAATTTTTTATTAAAATAAGTCACATATCATAAATCATTTTTTTGAAATGGATTTATCAAGGGAGATAATTCACTCCCTGTTATTATTAGTGTTCACAAGAAACCTAGGGATTTCTACAACTGGATAAGTATTAGGGTATATATAATAATATATTACAATCTAGACATATATAAAAAATCACTTATTTTTCACAATGCTTTTGTAGAGTTTGAAAAAAAGTAATCACATCAATTATAGTTATTACATTTATAAATTTTTGAAAGATATCATATTTTAATTCTTTGTTTTGTAATAATCAAAATAAAAATTTTAATATGCCATGAGATTTTGAAAATAGTAAAGATTGTGGGTAGATTGAGAAAAATGAATGTTCCAACCAAAATAACCCAAATTTTTAAATTTCAAAACCATAAAAAGGATGTATTTAATCACAAAAATAATTTTAATGAGTAATGAAATTCACAAAATAAACAAACCATTTTAACAATATTGGGTGAATTATATTAATTATAATGTGAAATTTTAATTGATTTTAATTCCAAATATTCCCACATATTTTCATTAGTTTATCATATTTTTTGGTGTTTTACAATATTTTGGAGTTAAATTGTTAAATGCATTAATTTCATGCTTTATATTGTTTTATTAATTTGAGAATTAAATTTGGTATAAGAATACAATTTAAAATGACATTTCCTTGATTTTTAGGTGTAAAGTGTAGCTACATATGATTCACAAGGAATTTCATGGGTTGTGGATGAATAAAATTGGAAATCTACATGTGTGTGATTAAAGTGAGTTTGGACAAATCACATCATATTAAACACACTACAGTCAATTATGTGAGATTATCCCATGATATTTAATCACATTTTCAAGGACCGTGTGGGATTAAAAGGAAGACAAAGACAAAAAATCATGAAAAACACAAGAAATATCGATTGAGATTCCTTAAAAACAAGTTCATAATTTCATACATTCAGCTTTGAGATTCAATTTATCCAAAACGAGCAACTTCGACTATAGTAGAACTTCGGTTCCACAAGAGTTCAATGTTTACTGAAAAACATTGATAAAAGTGTATTTTAACATCTCTAAAACCATAAGCACCGATAAATGATACTTTTTGCAGTGATTTATTAGTGTTGATAAATCATAGATTTTATCAGCACTAAAAAGCACTAAAAAAAGTAGTATTTCTCAACATTTATGTTTTAGCACTAATAAAATACACTTTTATGAGCGCTTAAACTAGTAGTGACAAAAATGTAAAAAAAATGAATAAATAAATAATATTAACTATATAAATAATAAAATTATTGAAAATGAAACATACTAACTATTACAATTACAAAAATATCAAAAAAGTATATTTAAATGAATTATTTATATAAATTAAAAACATATTGAAAATATTAAAACTTAATAAATAAATATGTATAAATAAACATTAGAAAATGAATAAGTTATGAAAATATTAAAAACAAATAAATATTAAAAATTAATAAATAATATTGAATGACTGAATATAAAAAATGAATAAATTAATTTTAATAAACTATAAAAAAATATTAAAAGAAAGTTAATTGATAACATTAATTACATAACCTACAATCACATAAAATTGAATAAAATAAATAAATAAATAATAATTATTATATAAATAAAAAAATTAATAAAAATGAATACTATCAACTATTTATATTACAAAATTATTAAAAAATTCATTTAAATAAATAAATTATATAAATCTCAAACATATTAAAAATGTTAATACTTAATAAATAAAAATGAATAAATATTATTCATATAAATTAAAATCATATTGAAAATATTAAAACATATTTAATAAATATGTCTAAATAAATATTAGTAAATGAAAGTATTCTAAAAAATATAAAAATTAATAAATATTGAAAATGAATAAATAATATTAAATGAAATAATATTTAAAATGGATAAATAAAATATAATTAATAACTAAACTAATTTTAAAAATGAATTCATAAAATTAATTTCATGAATTATAAACACATAAATAAATAAATAAATAAATAATAATATAAATTAAATAACTAAGAAAATTATTAAAAATGAATTATATTAACTATTTTAATTATAAAAATATTAAAAAATGCATTTAAATAAATAAATTATATAAATTTAAAACATTTTAAAAATATTACAACATAATAAATAAAATTTAATAAATAATAATCAAATAAATTATAAAAATATTGAAAATATTAAAACATATTAAATGATTTTCTATAAATAAATATTAAAAATGAATAAATTCTCAAAATTAGGAAAATTTTTAAATATTAAAATTTAATAAATAATATTAAATGAAAGAATTTTAAAAATGAATAGATAAAATTGAATAAATTACAATTTTTTTAAAAGTGAATTCGTAACATTAATTACATGAATTAAAGAAACATAAAAATGAATAAAAATGAATAAATTGAAAATATTAATTTTATAAATTTAAAAAACTAAATAAATATTTTTTCTATTTAAAAATCACTTTTAATGAAAAATTTGGATTCCAGCAAAGTTTAGGATACGAAGAAAATCAAACATCATAGAAAATTATCAAGCCATTCCAAAGCAATTTAAACCGATTGGAAATTTTTACCTTAAATAGTCACTATTCAATTGAGGTGACCTCCATTTATGGATTTTCCATGATGAGATCCTCAAAGTGAGAAGCCATCCTATCTCAAGTCTACACATTCTATTCTCAGCATGTTTTACCCTCGTCGAAACTGTGTATCAATATCCTATTCTCTTTATCAATCCAAGAGGACTGTTCTTCGTTCAAATCAACATGCAATGGTCTTTCAAACATTCTATGATCTTCCTCTAAAACATTTATAAAGAAAGAATTCTCAGACATTTCTTCATTCGAGTGCATAAGAAGCTCATGAGTTTCATCTGAGTTAATGACCTACTTTTATGAATTCATCGGATCAGAGGTAGTTGGTTCCTCTACTTGTGTGTCAGTCACCTCATCAGCTCCTAGCTCAACACGCTTAATAGGACCATTTCACTTACTCATTAGGTTGTCAGTAAAACCATTTCATATTGGGGGGGGTTACCTTTTCTTGAGTACCTTGTAACTGGAGGACTAGGAAAATTAGTGTAGTCCTTCCATCTCCATGGCATCCACATATGCTGAATAAAATCTTTTGAATCTATAATAGTGTTTTTTTTCCTTTCTTTAAACAGGATCGAAGGTACTCTTCCATGAGTTCTACTTTCTTGGGATCCAAGGACAAAAAAACCGAGGTAGAATCATTATCCACTCCTTTATATCCATACTACCACATAAGGGATGATTTTCTACATTTCCTTCCTCCAAAGAAACCCTTTTTCACAAGGGGGCGAGTCATCATCACCAATCACCACAAAGTAGTTCTGAGAACCATTACCAGAAACTCTAGATTTACTAAAGCTAACAAGAGAGGGAGGATTTTCAGCCTCACCAAAATCCTTAGCTGGGTTTGTCCTAAAATCTTCCTACCATGCGAGGCCCTTACTGCTATCACTGGAAGTACCATCCTCACCTATTTCATGTAACATATCCTTATGATTACTGAAAGCACAGGCATCAAGACTCCCCGAGGTGGAAGCCACAAAATCCGCATAGTATCTTTCCCATGAAAAGAGGGCCCGATGAAAGGATAAATAGGCTGAGTAGTTGACATAGAAAAAGACCTTGATGCAATGGTACTGTCAACATCTCCTCCCTTTTCGGTCACTGCTTCTTCCATGATCTGAAAACAGGAATGAGGACCATCTTTGACCTCAATATCCAAACAAGGGTTTCCATACTCACAATTTAGAGAAGAAGAACCAGATTAATTACCCATTGTTGTACATCTACAAGACTATTGAAGGTGGCCGAGATGATTGAAACTGGAGAAGAAGTCCACCCAATGTTCAAATACCACCGCTTGCTTGATCCAAAACAATAAGGACCCAACCTTATTACATTACATAATCTTGAATTTTAGTCAAGAAATCAATTACTTTCACATTTAGGATCTTTTCAAGTTTGGAGTTTCATATAATTGGGATATAATACATACATAACATTCCACATTTATACAGAGAAGATAAACGAAAAATAGTCCATTTCTTCAAAAATATAAAAATTTTCAAATAAAACATGTATTCTTTGACAAATGTTCATAACATTTAACTTGGCTTCCTTATTTGTCTTACACATCCTTATAACGTGTGAAAATCATTTAAAAACATTTTATAAGAAAAAAAATCTTAGTAAGGTTTATAAAAATAAGGAAAGAATACATTAGTCCATGAATACTTGTAAACATATGAAATCATTTTCAAAAAGACATACTTGTCACCCATAAATACTTACTTTATGAAACTTGATATTTCCATGAGATTTCCAAAAAACATAAAGAACATAAATAGAACCATAAAGGTATCTTGGGGCAATACTTATATAATCTTGTAACCCTCTTAGTTATCTTATAATTTTTAACTCTCACAGCTACCTTACAATGTAACCCTAATGGCTACCTCATTGTGTAACCATCATAGTTACACTTGGAGTAACCATACAGATGACCTCCAATGTACACATACCCAATGCATTGGAGGGAGATATAGGTCCCAACCTTAATCATAAAAAATGATCAAGATTAGGAACATAATCATAATACATGAATAATTTAATAAAAACATTACTTTTGAATTTAGTAAAACAGAATTTTAAAGGAGGATTTTAAAAGAAAATACCCTCACAATTATAATATAATTGAAGAGAGACTTAATAGAGTGGATGGAATATGTATATACATTTTAGGTCTTGTATGTGGGGGAGGGGATTGGGAAGATTATTTGGTAGAACTTAGACAAGGCTCAAGACTTGAGTGGTGTGAGAGGAAGAAGGGGGTGAGGGTGGTATTTATAGTAGAGGAGAGGAGGGGTTTTACATTATTTTAATCATTAGTTTAATATTTTTTATAAAGACTATGAATTGTCTAGATTAATGTGACCCAAAATAGTAATAAGTTCATGTGAGTTTGAACCAATTACCATTTATATCATCTATGACTCAAGCATTATGTAGAAATTCATTTATTTAACATATTTTGTTAATTATCGTATTTCACTATTCACAAAAATTCAAGTATTTCAAAAAAATACCAAAAAATCACCCTAACCATTTTTCAATGCATATAATTAAAAAATGAACTCTATTTTTTGAAAATAATTTTATAAATTTGATTAATTTAATTTTTAAATAAAATCATATTTTATTCCAAAAAATAACAATTTTAAAACTATAACTGATTTTATATTACCTTTTAAAATTAATCAAGATCTCATTATCTTATAACCTTAAGAAAATAAAATAATTACATGATTTACTATTCATAAGGGTCATATTACTATTCATAAGGGTATGTTACTATTCATCAAAAAAACAAGTTAGTTCTATCAGACTCCAAATAACTTACTGATGACAGCCGTAGATGTCGTTTTTTTTGAAATTGAAAATATAGAAGCAGAAAAATTATTTTTAATGGCTAGTTAATAAATATATCCTTAAAAAAAGTTTCATTAGGTAGAAACTTAGTGTTTCATGCATTTCAATTTAATTTTAAAACCTTGGGGTGCTACATTCTCCCCACCTTCTAGAAATTGCATCCTCGTAATTTTAATTACTTATTAAACAAATGAGGGTACCTTTCCCTCATAGTATTTTCAAATTCCCATGTTTCTTTTTCAACCATGGGGTTTCTCCACAAAACCTTTACCTGGTGGATTACCTTATTCCTCAATAATTTTTCTCTTCGATCAAGAATCTTAATAGGTTTCTATTCATAATAAAGGTTCTATTCCAGCTGAACTACTTCTGGGATTAAGACATGAGATGAATCTAGCACATACTTTCTCAACATCAAAACATTAAAAACATTGTGTACCTGTGATAAAATCAGAGGCAAAGCTACTCGGTAGGTGACTAGTCCAAATTTCTTCAGGATTTCATAAGGTCCAATGAACCGTGGACTTAACTTTAATTTCTTACCAAAATGAATAACACTTTTCCATGGAGAGATTCTAAGAAAAACTTGATCACATTCCTTAAAAGAAAATTCTTTCCTCCTGTTGTCTATATAACTTTTCTATCTGCTCTGAGCTGTCCTCATGTGTTGCTAGATCCTCTTCACTTTCTCAACCACTTCCTCTTTTAATTTTGGTCCCATCAACTTCCTTTACTCGACTTCATCCCAAAAAGCTGGAGTTTGAAACCACTTCCCATACAATGCCTCAAAAGGTTCCATCTGTATACTAGAATGAAAAATTTTATTATAAGAAAACTAAAATAAAGAAAGATGTTGATCCCAAATTCCCTGGTAGTCCATTTAATAAGCTCAAATCATATCCTCCAAAGTTTGAATCATCCATTCTAACTTCCCATCCTATTAAGGATGAAAAGATGTACTGAAATTTAATTTTGTGCCCAACGACTTATGAAGTCCCTTCCAAAAATTATAAGTGAACCTGGGATCCCGGTTAGATACAATGGAAAGATGAACTTCATGTAACCTGACAATCCATTTTTGGTACAATCGAGAAAGATGATCCAAAGACAATGTATCTCGAATATGAAGGAAATGTGTATATTTAGTTAGCTGATCAACAATAACCCAGATCATATTGTTACATTGATAAGTATTTGGTAGTCTCCCAACAAAGTCTGTGGATATATTTTCCCACTTCTACTTTGGAACTAGTAAAGGATGAAGTATCCACTTCGGTAAATTCCACTCTACTTTAACCTATTAAAATGTCAAACATTTCATGGTAAAATATGCAATATCTCTTTTCATTCCATCCCACTAGAAATACTTCTAAATGTCTCTTTAAATCTTTGTGCTACCAGGATAAACTGAAAATGGAGAACTATGAGCTTCGCAAAACAATTCTTACTTTAACCGAGAATCAAAAGGCACACACAATCTTTATCCAAATCTTAAAACACAATCTTTATCATGTTTAAATTATGGAAAACTACTTATTTTAACAAATTCTACCTTTTTATATAGATCATAGTCTTCCTTATATGCTTTCTTAATTATTTCTGATAATGATGATTTCACTGAAACCTGAAACAAACATAGGTATTTTATGCACCAACAACTTATAAGACAAAATTCATCAAATCATTAATCAAGGAATCATGTTCCAAACATAACATGGTTAATGATGCATGATGTTTTAGACTCAAGTCATCCACCATTTTTTTTCTTTTCCAGGATGATAATTGATTGTGAAATCATAATCCTTTATTAGTTCAATCCATCTTATCTTCCTCATGTTTAATTCCTTCAGAGTGATTATATATACTTTAGAATTTTATGGTCAATATATATTTTACATTTGGATCTGTATAAATGATGCCTCCAAATTTTCAAAGTAAAAACCAAAACTACTAATTCCAAATAATGTGTGGGATAATTTAACTAACGAGGTTTTGGTTGTATTGAAGCATAAGAAATTACCTAATAATTTTGCATCAGAACACAACCAATTCCCTTCAATGAAGCATCACTATAGACGAAAAAATCACCATTTCTAGAAAGCGGAGGCAAAACCAGAGCATTCACCAATATCTTCTTTAGTTCCTAAAAACCACATCACATTATTTTGTCTAAATAAATTTAACCCCTTTTCGTGTTAACTTAGTTAGCGGGCTAGATAACCGTCCAAATTTCTTAACAAACCATTGGTAATAACCTGCTAATCCCAGAAAGCTATGAATTTCTATAACATTTGTAGGTCTTGGCTATTCATAAACCACTTTTGTTTTGGAAGGATCAACTGTTATTGAATCCTTATTTATAGTGTTCCTAAGAAAAGGAATCTGTTGCAACCAAAAAACAAACTTGCTGAATTTTCTATACAGTTTATTTTCCTTTAAGGTTTGAAAAACAAACCTTAGATGTTTTGCATGCACCTATTTAATTTTATAAAATAACATAATTTCATAAATAAAAATAACTAAAAACTTATCCCAGAACTCATTAAATATTTTATTCATAATATCCATGAATACAGTAGTTGAATTTGTTAACCCAAACGACATAACAACAAATTCATAATGCCCATATATAGTACAAAACACAATCATTAGGATATATTATTAATTTACTTTCAACTGATGGTACCCCAACCATAGTTCAACCTTTCAAAAATACCATTCTCCCTAGATTTGATCAAACAAGTCATTGATATGAGGCATAAGATACCTGTTTTTAAAAAAGATGTTATTCCAGGCTCTATAATCAATGAAAAGTCTCATGGAACCATCTTTATTTTTAACGAACAAAATAGGAGAACCCCATGGTGAAGTACTAGGATGAATGAAGAATTTATCAAGAAACTCTTGCAACTAATTTTTCAATTCAATAAGTTCCATTTGAACCATTAAATAAGGGGGTTTTGAAATTGTCTTAGCATTAAGAACTAAGTCAACTGTTAATTCAACTTCTAGATTAGGTATAACACTAGGTAACTCATTAGAAAAAACATAAAGATATTAATATACCACTGGAGAATCATTAATATGAATAGTTCCCTTGTTTTCAAGAATATGAGAAAGATAAATTTCATTTCCATCTTTCAACAGTTTCTCAGTTTCTTGATATGCTGTTAATTTTATGAGTCCATTATTGTATACAAACTGAAACTCTTTCTGAAAAAAAAAAATCTTTTTTAGCTCTACAATCAATCTTATCATGATAAACAGAAATCCAGTCCATACCTAGAATGAAATCAAACTCTACTAAGGAAAAACAACATGTTTTTCAGGTAAATTATTTCCACATACCGCAATATAAATATTCTTATAATTCCTCTTTTCTATAATATTTCACCTAGTGTTTTAACAATAAGTTCCAGTCTCATTTGTTGAGGTGATATTTCTTATTTACTATAAAATTTCTCAAAAATAGAGGAATGTGTAGACCACATTTCAAACAAAACATTATCCAAATACGAGTAAAAAAAAGGCACCTGATACAATTTCATTGGATGGCCTGACATCTACTGATGTAGTCTCAAAGGATCTCACTACACCTTTTTTCTTATAGTTTGGCTTCTTTGCATCATTCATATATCTCTTTGAGAAGGAATTTTCATAATGACCCATCTCACCACATTTAATACACCTTACAGTTTTCTTACCAGGATTAGTCATATGATCATTTCCATTTCAATCTAGGGCCATATATCCAAACTTACCACATCAAAAACACTTCTCGGTTTTGGTAAGGCATTCCCTAGGGTGATTTTTTCCACACTTTTCATGAACTAGAAACTAGAATTTCTCACCATCAGATTTCTTTGATTTATTATTACCCATAACTTTCTATATGGACCTCTTGTTCTCCTTGTTTTTAAAGTGAACATGATCATTAGAAAACTCTATTTCTACCCTATCAGCACATTAGAAAAGTTTATCATAACTTTTAAACTCACGGGAAGCTAATGCCCTTCAATATCTTGGCTTCAATCCAAAGTAAAAATGATTTATTTTTCTATTAAGATCTAGAATAATATTTGGAACATACCTCGCCAGTCGGGTGAAGTTCTCTTCATACACAACCACCGAATCTTCCTCATTCGGCTTTAATTCAAGGAATTGATTATCTATCCTAAGTCGAACTTCCTTTGGAAAATATTTTTCAAGGAAAAGACTTTTAAATTCATCCCACTCTAAGGCTTCTATCTCCTCTCTATCCCTGATATTCTTGACCATTAACAACCACTAACCAACTTCACCTTCAAAATGATAAATAGAAGGATTTAACTTTTGATTATATAAACATCCAATAACATCAAATATCTTTTCAAGGGATTTAATACATCCTTAAGAAACTACTGGGTCAAAAGATACACTGAAATTATGAGGGTTTTGCCTCAAAAAATGTTCCACTATCATCATGTTCTTTTGTGGTAGCTCTGGTTTTCTCATGTTGTTGGTACCTTTCCACTTCATCTTCCTTGTTTTTTATGCGGAAAACCATTCTAAACAAACATATATTATTTGAAGAAACATGGTAATATTTAAATGCTATAAAATTTCAAATTAAATATAGATTAAAAATTATTTATGGTATTCTTTTAACATCATCACAACCCCTAAAGTTATCTAAACCATCCTCTGATACCAACTATAAGGACCCAACCTTACTACATTACATAATCTTGAAGTTTAGTTAATAATTCAATTCCTTTCACACTGAGGATATCTTCAAATTTAGAGTTTTATAGAATTGGGATATAATAAATACATAAAATTCCACATTTATATAGAGTATATACCACAAAAATAGTATCCATTTACTCCAAAATATAAACCGTTTCAAATAAAACACGATTTCTTTGACAAATATTCATAACATTTAACTTGGCTTCCTTATTTGTCTTACACATCCTTACAACCTATGAAAATCATTTAAAAACTTTATATGGGAACAAAAATATTAGTGGTGGATTTAAAAATAAGGACAAAAAACATTATTTCATGAATACTTATAAACATATGAAATCATTTTCTAAAAGACATACTTGTCACCCATATATACTTACTTTGTGAAACTTGAGATTTCCCCGGGATTTCAACAAAACATAAAGAAAATAAATAGAACCATAAATTTATATTATTGAATTACTTACATAATCTTGTAATCATATCAGATGCCTTATAATTTGTAACCCTCACAGCTACCTTACAATGTAACCGTCACGACTACCTTATTGTATAACCATTATAGTTACACTTGGAGTAACCATACAGCTGACCTCCATCTGAAAAATAAAAAATGAGTTGCAGAGATATGTAGGTACCAACTTTAATCATAAACAATGACCAAGATCCAAAACATAATCATAATACATGAATAATTGAATAAAAAAATTGCTTTTGAATTTTGTAAAATAGAATTTTAAAAGATGATTTTAAAAGAAAATCCCCTTAAAAATATCATATAATTAAAGAGAGACTTAATAGAGTGGATGGAATATGTATATACACTATAAATAAATATAATTTAACATAATATAAACAAAATTAATCACACAAACAATTTTAATATCATATACATAATGAAGTAGAAGGTTAACCCAAATAATGGAAATTGGGTTAAGAATTCCCTTACCTGGGGTTCTTCTTACTCATAATGTGTTTAAAACTCCTATATAATGGTTAAAAGATTGTTATTAATATATTAAAGAAACATATACATATTTATAACATCTTATATGATTATTTGATAATAGCATTTCACCCTTTAATTATTAGTATTTTGTTCCATCCACTGTTTCAGGTGCGTTCTTTACATGATTACCACGGCCGGTATGTATTTCATTTTCTTGTCATATGGAAATGAAATTATAGAAGTGGAATTAAATGGTATTCATATGTTTAAAAAATATTAAATTATTACATAAATCATTTTGGTTATATGGTATGATGATGAATCATTAGATAAATCTTTAGTGATATCCGTTTAGATCATTTTAGTCGTTCTTTGGTAATCATGAACTAGTTTCATTATATAACATAATATTATGTATATATGTTAACTTTAGAACATTAAAGAGGATATATAATACATTTTAAAATCTTTTTCAACCATTAAAATGGTTTTATAACCAGTTTTAAAGGAAGTAAAGTAAATTGAAAACACATCGTCCACAATTTTGGTAAATCGGCACATCACAGATGGTGTTTTTTATTATTTTTTAGAATAAGAGGAAGAGGAGAGGAATAATGATAATGAATTTTTCCATAAACATGATATAAAATAATAATATATATAATAATGGAGATTTCATGCATATTAGATATGGGTAGGATAAGAGAGTATAAGAAAAGAAATAATTGAAAAGAAAACACAAGAAAATGAAAGAGGATCTTTACCTCTTGATATCTTCTCCTTGAGATCCTCCTTAAGGCCCTTGGTTTTGGCCTTTTGGTGAGACAAGAAGGTCTTGGATATGGGGGAGGGGCTTGAGAAGAGTATTTGTTAGAAATTATACAATTATCAAGGCTTGAGTGGTGTGAAAGGATGAGGGGGGTGATGGTGATATTTATAGTGGAGGAGAGGAGAGGTTGTACATTATTTTAATCATTAGTTTAATATTTCTGCTAAAGACTGTGAATAGTCTTGATTCATGTGACCCAAAACAGTAATAAGTGCATGTGAGTTCTAACCAATGGCCATTTAGATCATCCATGACTCAAGCATGATGTAGAAATTCATTTTTAGCATACTTTGTTAATTACTGTATTTCACTATTCACCAAAAATTCAAGTATTTTAGAAAAATGCTACAAATTCAATCTAACAATTTTTCGAGGCATAGAATTCAAAAATGAACTCCATTTTTTGAAAATAATTTTATAAATATGATTAATTTAATTTTCATATAAAATCATATTTTATTCCAAAAAATAACAATTTTAAAACTATAACTGATTTTATATCACCTTGAAAAATTAATCAAGATCTCATTATCTTATAACCTTAAGAAAATAAAATAATAATATGATTTAATCTTCATAATGGTCATATTAATATTCATATTACTATTCATAAGGCTATGTTACTATTTACAAAAAAAACAAGTTGGTTCTATCAGACTCCAAATAATATACTGATCACAATCGCAGATGTCTGTTTTTTGAAATTCAAAACATAGAAGCGGTAAAATTATGTTTAATGGATAGTTTATAAATATCTCCTTAAAAAATTTTCATTCTATAGAGACTCAGTGTTTCATGCATTTCAATTTATTTTTAAAACCTTGGGGTGTTACAGAAACTCTTGTTCAATCTCAATCCACACAAAACGAACGAGAGGTTTTGAAACGTCTATTTCAATGAAAATACGAGGAGAAATCAGATGACAAATGTATCAGGATCTATCATCAAAACAAAAAAATATTCCTACCAAACTGCTTAACATCTTGAGTATAAAAGGATTTTGAAACAGTAGAGGGAGTCCTGGAAAGCTTACCCAAATTGGATTGGTCAGAGGATCATGATTCCAATAAAAATAATAGGTCCACCGGAAGAGGGAGAACTGAAAGCCGCTAAAGGAACGTTTGCCAGAGGACCAGGTAAGGATCAAATAACTAGAAGTGAATGATGAGATGACGGGGATCCAAGAGACCGATGAATGCATGCTCTTTCAGATCCAATGTATATGAGACGAAACAGTTTAAGGAGTCGACCGAAGGACTATTCTGACTAAAAAGTTCCACGAGAGAGAAAAATATTTAAAATATTAAAACTTAGTAAATAAATATGTATAAATTTTAAAAAATGAATAAAATCTAAAATATTAAAAATTAATAAATATAAAAAATGATGAAAATAACGTTAAATGAAATAATATTAAAAATGAATAAATATAATAAAATAATGTTTAAAAAAAACTGAATTCAAAACATTAATTACCTGACTTGTAGACACATACAAAATGATTAAAAATGAAGTAATAAATAATAATATTATTTTTAATTATTGATGGATGTATTGTATTGATGTTATATAAAAAATATAATTAATTATTAACCTTTAATTTTTTAAATAATAATTAAAAATATTATTATTTAATTAAATGTATAAATATTTAAAAATGTAAAAATAACTATCAAAATTGAATATACTATTAAAATTTTAAATGAATATGTATTAAAATTGAATGAATATAAAAAATAAATAAAGTACAGAAAACACTAAAAATAGAGAAATATTAAAAATGAATAAACAATATTTAATTAATAAACAAACATACACATACACATATATATACGCATAGACATATATGACACATACACATACACATACACATACACATACACATACACATACACATACACATACACATACACATACACATACACATACACATACACATACACATACACATACACATACACATACACATACACATACACATACACATACACATACACATACACATACACATACACATACACATACACATACACATACACATACACATACACATACACATACACATACACATACACATACACATACACATACACATACACATACACATACACATACACATACACATACACATACACATACACATACACATACACATACACATACACATACACATACACATACACATACACATACACATACACATACACATACACATACACATACACATACACATACACATACACATACACATACACATACACATACACATACACATACACATACACATACACATACACATACACATACACATACACATACACATACACATACACATACACATACACATACACATACACATACACATACACATACACATACACATACACATACACATACACATACACATACACATACCCCTACGCACACACACATACACATACACATACACATACACATACACATACACATACACATACACATACACATACACATACACATACACATACACATACACATACACATACACATACACATACAAATACACATACACATACACATACACATACACATACACATACACATACACATACACATACACATACACATACACATACACATACACATACACATACACATACACATACACATACACATACACATACACATACACATACACATACACATAGACATACACATACACATACACATACACATACACATACACATACACATACCCCTACGCACACACACACACACACACATACACATACTGTAACATCCTGTTACATTATTTCAGGTATTCCTTGACCCTTGAATTAACCCCCTTTAAGTCAAATATTTTTTTGGGGCATTCCAGGACATTTTGAAAAATTATGGAAGTCCAAGGGTCTATGCACGGTTGGTGCATGATTAGGGGAAACCATGTGGTTTGGCCCAACAAACCGTGCACCCTGTTGTAAACTACTAGAAGGGGGCGCATAGTTAGTCCAAATTGTGTGGTCAGCTCATCCAAATTGTGCAACCTAAAATATTGAGGGTTTTCACAGTTGGAACACAGTTTAAAAAACCACGTTACCTCCTAGTAGAAATAGTGCACCCTACTTGCAGGGACACACAATTTTTCTATCCATGCTGTTCTATCCAAAAAACCATGCATGCAAGTTTTAATTCCTAAAAAAATTATTTTAAAAATATTTAACACTCAGTTTAAGTTTCTGATTTTCCCCATTAGACCCTAATACATTTCATTCATCCTTATAGGCTTCCAATAAGTGATTTTGGTTCCTCAAAACCCTTTTCTTAGTGAATTTAAGCATCATTGATCTCATTCAATATCCTATGTGTAAGTGGATCCCCTCTCATGTGGTTTCTTAGGATCTCTTTTTCTATCATCCTTAGAGAGTGATAGATCATCACAATATTGATGGATCTAAACTAAATTTTGTTGGATCTTGATTCTAGGTTGTGTTTCTTGATCCCCAACACCTTATTCTTCATTGGTGATCCCATTGCAGGTGCTGGCCTTTTCCGTGTGATTAAAGGTAGGTGGTTCCATATAGCTTTTCCCTATGATTGAAACTTA
This sequence comes from Viscum album, assembly GCA_963277665.1. Lineage (NCBI taxonomy): Eukaryota > Viridiplantae > Streptophyta > Magnoliopsida > Santalales > Viscaceae > Viscum > Viscum album. The sequence continues at coordinate 592,163,162 of OY728134.1, read as the reverse complement.
AATTGATTGATTGGAATTGAAATGAGTTTTTAATTAATTTAAAAACTCTTATTTGAAAGTATTTTATGTGTGATTTTAAATGGCATTATTTTTTTAAAAAACCCAATATTAATGGTCTTGAAATACAGGGAGGATTTTGGTAAAAGATGAGATGAGTTTGAAATTGATTTGATAAATTGATTTGGGGTTTTAACCTTGAGAAAATGGATTAAAGTGAAAGCTGATTTGGAATGGCATGAATTAATGAAAACCTTTATTTTGGTTTTGAAATTAGAAAGGCATGTTGAAAACCAAAAACTGGGAAAATTATAAATTTTAATTGATTTGAAATGTTTGATTTTCCCATGTTTGATTGATTGATTGTTTGAAGCACATGTTATCCTGGGTAGTTAGTTGTAACTAGGACAAGAACACTATGACCTTGATTCCCTAACAACATATAGATGATGGAAACTCTAACTAAACAACTACGGCATGACTTCCCAAAATGGGTGCCCCTATTTGGGTGTAGATATCCCATGATGGGTTCCCCTATTAGGGGGTATCTATGTGTGCACAACTGACTAGACCTAAGATCTTTTTTGAGATGCTTGAGGATCCTATTACCTGAAAAATTAACCTATCACGGGGCATTCAAACATGGTTCTTTTCTATGGTTTTTTGACTTGATTATACATGAAAATGATTTTTTAAACGTTTTATTCATGCCAATTGACTTATATAAATGTTCTATATCAAATGTTCTTTTAATCTTGCTTGAAAGTTATTTGATATGCCTTCTATCTTTTTGATTATGAAAGTATGATTTAGTTTTAAATATGAAAATGTAATTTAATTCCATATTTTATTTCAACTAATTTCATAAATAATAAATTTTTATTGTTTTGATTATCGAACACTTTGTGAGACCCTGTTGAGATTTATATCTCACACCCTACCTTTTCCTTCGGGTGTTTGAAGACTTTATTAGGCTAGGTCCAAGTAAATGGAAATCACCACTTTGAGGTGGTAGATATTCTTGATTCTAAGGACCATAGAGTGATGATGGTGACTGGTAGAGATTTTTTCACTTATTACATAAGATATGTTTTTGATACTTTTGACTGGTTATCATTATTGTTTCCTTTGTGATGTCTATATATCTGTTTGGGTATTATTTTACCTATTTGTTTTTGGTACTTCTTCTTTTAAAGTATTGATCATGATGAATTGTATCTTTTATCATGCACTATTTTTGTGGAAAATTCATTCCCTATTTGATCATTAATGATTCCAGGTGCTAGTTTCTAACCCATGGGGATCGGGAACACCCTTCGAGCTATGTTAGAGCCGTATCAGGTATCAAGGTGCCATGGTATCCAGGTAGGTTAATGATAAATTGGTATCAGAGGTGTAGGCTAAAGATCTTTCTTGGATGTTGGTGTGTGGTTTGGAATATGTTGATGGGACTTAAAAGGTAGTTGTGGGTGAGTTCTTGGCTATCTCTCACCATAATGAGCCTTAAGTCACCATGGGTGTTTGGGAAAAGTGTCTTGGAGGAATATTTTGATCCGATTCTAGTCTTTTCCATAACTTTGGTCTAAGTTGTTTGAAATCCCAATATTAAATTTATGATTTATGAAATTTATATTCCTTTATATCTTTTCTAAGTTTATGATATGTGTATCCTTTCTAATTTATTTAGTGTTGTGTATTAATGTTGTATAGCATCACGCCTCTAAGAGGACATGTGAATAGGTCCCAAGAGGAAGTTGCTAGTAAACCATAGTGAGAAAATACTCAAGTGGAATAGAATCTTATTGAGATAATAGTGTGTGCTATCCAAGATCTGGGATAGGCAACAACACATGTTCCTACTTAGGATCCAGTTGCGGAACATCAGAGAGATGAATCTTTGAGTCATTCTCAAGAGTTCCTTCACCAGAATCCACATGATTTCCAAGTCTCTAATGATGTTTAATAGGACGAGGATAGGTTGAGAAAGATAGGAATTATTTTTGAGTTCTTGAAACGTCTGATTTGATTAAGGTGAAATGTGACACCTTTAAGATGGAACATACTAATAGGAGATGGTGGGATTTGATAGTGACAATAAAGAATCATGATGGTTTGGAATGGAAATAATTACGAGTTATTTTAACTGATAATTTCTATCCATAATCTAAGGTCTTAGTGAAATCCATAGAGTTTCTAGAACTCTAGTAAGATGACATGACTATGACTCAGCATGAAAGCAATTTTTCTAAGCTTGTTTAGTTTTCTCTTGTGGTGGTGACTAATGAAAAGCTTAAGGGACATAGATTTGAGATGGGTATTCAATATGACATCTGATCTCAGGTATTACTTCTGAAGCTGGATTCTTATATTGATGTACTGGATAAGATTTTGGTAGTTGAGCTTGGAATGGATAGAAAGTCAGGGTTGACAGGAGTTACTTTTTCACATAGTGACAGTTTTGTGACTTCCTTTAAGGGAAAGAGGAAGCGTGATGAGTCTCATGGTGGTTCTAGATATCTGGAATCTTTCAAACCTCCTACAGTTCCTGGAAGAGGACCATTGAATCATTTTTAGTGTGGCAGTGTTGGGTATTCGAGACCTATTTGTACTGAGGTTCTAAGGATCTATAGTTATTTTGGTTTCTTAGGAAATATATATAAGTCCCTTAATTTCTTTTTTCTCTCCACATAGTGGTATGATATCATCATATCCAAAGAGTACTATGGTCTAATTATATTCTTCCACATCTAAGGGGTTCCAGCCAAATACATCTAGAATGAAGATTATTCACATAGTGGAAGAGTCTCTAGAGGAAAATAATACCACTCTAGTGAATTTGAGAGGTACTAACACTATATCTTCATCCTCAGTGAATGCTTTATTTGATACTGGTGAATCTCACTCATTTATATCAACTTTTATTGTAAACCTTATAAATCTTCCTATAGATATTCTGTCTTATGTGATGGATGTTACCACCCCCTCAAAACAAAGAGTGAGAAGGGTCTCCATTTTCCTACTTGTGTTTTATCTTTACCAGAGATTTCACTTACCTATAATTTTATGGTTCTTGACATGAAAAATCTTGAAATCATCCTTGGGATGGATTGGATAATTAATAATAAGGCATGAATTGACCTTTATCTTCAATGGGTCTCCTTTAATGTGCCTGATGGGGTGTTCCATGTATTTTAGGGAGAATGAGACCTGAGGTTGAGTAGAGAAAGATCATATTTTTTATAGTTAGGTAGGGTAATATCTGTGTTTGATTTTTATTTGGATTGAGAATCCTCGAGTGATGAACTCCCTCCAGTCATCATCTAGTTTCCCAACATGTTTTCCTATGATTTCTTTGGTCTTCCATTGGTAAGAGAGGTAGAGTTATCTATTAATGTAGTGCTTGGTACTATTCCATTATCTATTAATTTGTACCATATGGAACTAGTAGAGATGAAAGATTTAAAGACTTAGTAGGATGATCTATTGAGAAAGGTTTCTTATGCCTGAGTTTTTCACCCTGGACAACACCTGTTCTTTTTATAAAGAAAGATAACAGAACACTTCACCTATGTATTGATTATTGAAAACTCAATCAAGTTAGGGTAAATAATAAGTATCCATTACCATGTATTGATGATTTGTTTTATCATTTTAAAGGGGAAAGGTGGTTTATGAGGATTTATCTTCGGTCTGATTATAACCAGCTGAGAATAAAAGAATCTAACATTTAGAAGACCACCATTAGAATTAGGTATAACCATTATGAGTATATTTTCATTCCATTTGGTATAACCAACTATCCTTATATTTTTATGGATTTAATGAATGGGATTTTCCATGAGTACCATGAATTTTCCATATTATAATTTGAGGATGATGTCTTAATTTACTCCAAGACCAAGGAGGATCATGTGATTCACTTTAGAGAAGTATTAGAAATACTGAGAGATCATAGAATCTATGCGAAGATATCAAAGTGTAATTTCTGGTTATAGGAAGTAAATTTATTGTGACATGTTGTCTCAAAATATGGAATCTCAGTAATTCATTAGAAGGTGAAGGATTTTATGACATGGGAGAAACCACATAATATTTTTGAGATACTAAGATTATTAGGACTAGTAGGGTATTACCATAGGTTTTTCAAATATTTTTCAAAGTTGGATTCTCCAATGACTATCATCACTTGGAAGGGAGTGAAGTTTTTATGGAATAAAAAAATTAAAAGTTATTTTGATGAGTTGAAATTTCTTTTAATTTTTTCACCAGTGTTGAGACTTCCTGAGGCTAGGTAGGGATATGTGGTCTTCTGTGATACATAATGTTAAGGTTTGGGATATGTTCTTATATAGGGTGAGCATGTGGTAGCCTATAGCTCCAGAAAGCTTAGGCCACACAAGAAGAATTATTCAAACCATGATATCAAAATCATAGATGTGATGCATGATCTTAAGAGTTGGTAGAATTACCTTTTTGGATAGTGGTTTATCATTTCTTATAATAAAAAAAATCTATAATTATATCTTCTCTCAAAAATATTTGAACCTTTGTAAGAGGTGTTGGGTGGAATACCTGAAATATTTTGAATTTGAAATTTCCTATACCCCAGGGAATGGGAATGACATTGTTGATGCCTTGAGCTGGAAAATTCAAACCCATGTCTTGAAGGAATCATTAGAAGAGTAGAACTTGATGGAACTTTTTCATATAGTTTCATTTAGGAGTCTGGGTACAAGGGTATAAGGTTGCATTGGAAAGTGTTCTATTGACCTCCAATCTTTTCAAGATGATTCTTTGATAACATCACCTTGATTATGAATTACATAACATTAGAGACTCTCTTTATGGTGGGGAGACTATTAGTGAATGGATGTTCTCTTTTGATGAAATCCTGCATTTTCAGAGTCGATTTTTTGTACCTTCACCCGTGAGAAAGGTTTTATTGGGGGGTTTCCATAATTCCCATTGGGTGGTTCACCTTTAAACATGTAATATGTTTTATGATATGTGGTGATGATTCTGGTGGCTAGGTATGAGATGAGATATCACTGATTTTGTTTCTTATTTTTATACCTGTTAGCATGTCAAATCTAGCACCAGAGACTGTCGAGTTTACTTCAGCCACTTCCAATGCCGACTTGAAAGTGGGTTGAGATATATATGGAATTTTTGGTTGGGTTTACATGTACCCCTTAGAAGAATAATGTGATAGGGTTTTTGTTTGATTGGATGGCCAAATTGGCTAACTTTATTCCCATTCTTGATACAACAAAAGTTGATGAATTAGGAAGTCTCTATGTACCTGATATTATCAGGTTACATGAAGTCCCTTCTGCTATATTATCTAATAGGGATCTTTGTTTTACTTATCACTTTTGTAGAGGCCTACATGAGGCACTAGGATCTCAATTACATTTGAGCATGGCTAATCATCTACAATCATATGGCTAGAAATAATGAATTATACATGTTTTTAAGGAAATGCTTCATGCCTGCATTCTTAATTTTGGTGGATCTTAGGATGACCATTAAAGATTGGTTGAGTTCTTCTAAAAAAATATTTACCAGTACTCTATCATAATTTATCTTTTTGAGGCCTTGAATATTCAAACTTGTACACATCCTTTGTGTTGGATGAAGATTGGTGAAAGTTCTATGGTTGGGCCAAGCTTGGTCCAAGAAATGAAGAAGAAGATTAAATTGAATCATCATATAATGTTGATGGAAAAAAGATGGTACAAATCTTATACTTACAATTGTAGGTGACCTTTGTAATTTTTCGTTGGTGAACACATGTTTTTGAGAGTTTTAATTCATTTGGGTCATCGACAGATTGGGAAGTTGGGGAAGCTTTCACCTCATTTTGTGGGACATTTTTAGGTTGTTGAGTAGGTGGGGAAAGTGTCTTACCATGTAGTACTTCCACCATAGTTGGCATTGATACATATTGTGATCCATGTATCACAACTTAAGAAGTATATCTATGACCCATTTAATCTCTTGAGCTGATAGGATCTTGATGTTGATCATGATTTATCCGTGACTGAGCATCCAGTCAGGTTTTTTAATTCTGAGAAAAAGGTACTTAGTAGGAGTATGACACATTTGGTCTATGTGCTATGAAATCATTGTTATGATTCTAATGAGACATGGGAGCATGAGGCATTTATGAGAGATAAGTGGACTCATCTCTTTTATATGAAATATTATTGACATGATTCTAGGGATAGAAAGTGTTTATGGTGAGGAGGTTGTATCACCTTGTTTATAGCATCCCGTCTTTCTAGAACATAACTTTCATTCCATTACACGGAACTGAGGATCTTTAAAGTTTAATGTCTTGGAAACAAGGAACATAAAACATGAAACAAAAAAAACATTCTTCTTAAACACCTGAAAGGATTCTCCTCATGTTCACCCTAGGCTCATTACTGCATCTCATAACCTGGGGACATACATCAAAAGAAAGGGTGAGCAGAAGGCCCAGCAAGGGGAACAAGTGAAACATTTTACATATGAACTTTAGATACATCAATAAAGTCATGAAAAGAACTTTAAGGCATGAAAATGAAATCATGAGGCATATCATAATAAAAATAAAACTTTTTCATAACTTGAAGATGTGGCTACATCATTTAACATAGACAATCATGAACATATCACCAAGGTCCATCCCCAAGGTGTCATTTGAAAATTACCAAGGTTATTCACCAAGGTATCGTGAAAATTGTAATCTCTAGTGGTTACATCATTACCCAATGCATTGGAGCGCTATCAGGGCGCACCCTTAAATTTTCCTTTATTATCATGTGAGCCACATATATAATAATCAAACATTTCATAAATAACCCATATAGCATAAAATAAATGGGTTTAATTTCATAATCATAACGATTTAAAAACTGCTTTAAAGACATGATCTTTACGTCACTTTAAAACCCACAGAAAAGGAAGGTGGGTCTCATGTATGTAAATCCCAGAATTTAAAATAGAAAATTTTGGTATATATGTGAATACACCTTTAGAAGAAAGAGATTTGAGTATTAACTTAATAATATAAAATAAATTTAGAAAAAGAGAGAGACATTTTGAGACGGAAATTCTGCAGCATAACGGCTATGTTACGAGGTTTTAGAAAACATTAAAAAGAGAGGGAAAATGGGTCAAACATTCATAAATGACCCATAAAATAGTAGATGGACAGAATAAGAAGGATACATGATCATGGTAATGAAATTTCAAGGACATACCATTTGAAATGAAAAACATGGAAGGAAGACAAAAATTAGATTTCTCATATGAAAGTTCGGCAGCCTAACGGCGTTACTTAAACTTCAAACAAAATGATTTGAAAAGATCAAATAGGGTCTCTCATCATGTGAACATAAGAGTTAAGTATGATAGATATAGAGATAATTCCCCAACATAATTAAAAAGGAACTTGAAAGACTTGACATTAAAGTAGAACTTTGAAAAGAATGAGAAGGGTGAAAGAATCCCCAAAAACAATTCGGCAGCCTAACGGCGCCACTTAAAACTTCAAAATACTGAATTGAAGAGATAAAATGGGGTCTCTCATCATATGAACATAAGAGTCCAGTATGATATATATAGAGATCATACCCCAACATAACAAAAAATAACTTGAAAGAATTTACATGAAAGTAGAACTTCAAAATGAGAAGGGTGAAGAACCACTTAAAAATTCGGCAGCCTAACGACGCCACTTAAAACTTAAAAATATTGAATTGAAGAGATCAAATGGGTTCTCTCATCATATGAACATAAGAGTCCAGTATGATAGATATAGAGATCATACCCCAACATAACAAAAAGGAACTTGAAAGAATTGACATGAAAGTAGAACTTCAAAACGAGAAGGGTGAAGAACCACTTAAAAATTCGGTAGCCTAACGACGCCACTTAAAACTTCAAAATACTGAATTGAAGAGATAAAATGGGGTATCTCATCATATGATCATAAAAGATCAGTATGATAAATTTATATATCATACCCCAAAATAATAAAAAGGAACATGAAATACTTTACATGAAAATAGATCTTGAAAAATGAGAAGGGAGAAAGAATCCGTTACAAAACTTTCGGCAGCCTAACGACGCCACTTAAAACTTCATAAAACGAAATAATGAGAGTAAGAGGGGATATCTCATTATATTAACACAAAAAGGGCATTAAGAGGAGTATAAAAGAACAACCTCCAACATATGATCATGGAGCATAAAAGGAATGACATACAATAGATTACTTGAAATTAAAGAGAGAGGTCGGATCCCTTACCTTAAAACGTGACTCTTGAAACTCAAAGTTTTGGACCTTGAGGGCTTGGGGGAACCTTGGGAGGACTCCTTGGAAGGTAAGGAGACCATAACTTCGTTGGGGGAGAGTTTGGAGTGAAAACTAAAGGAGGAAAGGGTGGGTATTTATAGGGAAAGTGAGGGGACAAGGCATTAATGGCCAAGGGACACCTCACTAGTGGTTTTGGAAAAACTATGGGCTTGCCCATGGTATTTGCCCATGGTATTGGCCACTTGGGACACCACATACCTTATCTTACTATTCATAATTCGACCATATTTAATATAAACTTAATACATCATTTAATGATGTCATTAAACACCCGTAACTTAAAAACTATATTTTCACTATTCATTGAAAATTCAACTTTCTCAGAATAATCCCAAAATTTCACCTTAACCAAATATCAATGCTCTGATTTCAAAAATGAAATCCATTTTATAAAAATAATTTTCTAAATATTTTTAATTAAATTTTTAATTAAAATCACTATTCATCGAAAATTTATTTTTTTCAGAAAAATCCCCAAAAATTACCTTAACATAATATCGATGCTCTGAGTTCAAAAATGAAGTCCTTTCTATAAAAATAATTTTCTAAATATTTTTAATTAAAATTTTAATTAAAAAACACTATTCATTCGAAAAAAACTAATACTTGAATAATAATTTATGAAACCGTTATTTAACCATTTTATTGAACCACATTACTTAATCAAAGTGCCTAGATTATTTTAATACTTTCTTTAAGTGAGATTACTAATCCATTTGGACACATTATTAATCCTAATCATAAAATCACTATTCATAATTTACTATTCATCAAAAATCAAGTTGATCTTATTGGACTCTAAATTTCGTACTGAACATAATTGTAGAAGACCATTTTTTGAAAATCATTACACATTTTTAATTATTTAGGGTTTACATAAACATATTTAAAATATCCTTTTTCTAAAATTCATCAAAAATATGCATACTATATTTATCCGTTCATTTGAAAATTCATAAAAGAAATCGAAATTTTTATTTAAAACAAAGGATTACACAAGACAGTTACAGTCTCCTTACATAGCCCCTTATCACACCAGCATAGGACCTAAGTGTAAGGTGTGCTAAGGTGAGAGAATCCGAGGGAGGCTCGACCAACATCGCACGAGTAGTAATTTCTATCAGTTTGAACTTCTCGCGAAGGCGATCCCGTTCTAGCTTTATACGATGAAGTTCAGCTTGGGTTTGGTCCAGAGCAAAGCCCAGTGGTGCTACCTCCTTCCCAAGTTCTGTTAGATGGGCTTCGATCGGTCCAAGACTACTGGGTGAGGCCATCGAATCTTCTTTCTATATCAATTAACCAAGATTGCTTGTATTTAGAGACAATAGTCAAAACATTTAGTTTCCAGCGGTCATATTGACCAATGGTCAAATGACAGTCAAAACCCAACAGTCTCACTTTAATTATACTCATGTTATCAAATGAAACATTTTTGTTGAGTATAAAAATAAAATAAAATAACACATACAATTAGGAAACAATATTTATTTAAAATTTCGGGTCATTACAATCTTCCCCCCTTAAGAAATTGCATCCTCGCAATTTTTCAAAATTGGTTTTTGAAATTTCATTGAAAGTTTCACATCAGAAAAGGAGTCAGTAAAACTATTACTTTAAAAGAAAGAAAGGGAAGTACAAAGGTCACCCGAGTTAACCCACACTAGGATTCCATGTAGGAAAACATGGACATGGAGGAGAAAACCAAGGGTCAAGTTCTGAGGGAGAGTGATAGAGAACATGATTAGGAGAAAGTTAACTATAAGAAAATACCAAAATTATGATGTGTGTAAACGGTATTTGATTACCTAGTAGGAAACGTAAACCAACAAAATTTTTGTTTTACGTTTATTTTCATAATTTTGAGGAATTCATTTACTAAATAGAACAAAAACATAAGAAAATATACCTACCTTCAAGTATAGTTTCATCCTATAATAAGTCCCTACCAACACTAATCTTTTATCCAAATGATGGGACTTCAAAAACACTTGGTCTCATAAAAGCACAAGAATCATCTTCTAGAGAATCACATAATCTACAAAAGATTAACTATCTATTTCTTCTATCTTTAAACATTATCCCAAAAACAGAAAGGTTAAGGTAAAACAACTCTTCAAAAAGAAAGAATCCCATAGGAATGGAAACTAATTTTAAATCTCCAAAGTTCCATGGTACTACCCAAAGTTCATCATAGACCATTCCATAAATAACGGTCCTTAAAATTCCTCAAAATAAACCAAACTAAGATTGAAACCCAAATACAAGAAGGATTTGATAACATAGTCTTCCAAAACAACTTCATTGTTCATCTCCAGACAACATCAACCACTCCTAAAATCTTATAACAAAAGTAGCTAACCTAAACATATTTTACCCAAGATAGGTTAATCATTCCCACAAGTAACCTAAATTACTACAAGTCCACCTTAAATTCATCAATTCTTCAAAATATAAGTCAACCTTACCCCTCAATAAAAATACTATAGTAATCTATTTACCTCGATCATATAGGGTCCCCAAAATAGTGAACGTCTTCCAAAATAATAATAATCTTTTAATCCCCTAATCATCTCTGTCATATTAATACGGAAATTGTCGCATTTCCTATCACATTGGTTGTTGGAACACGTTATTCCATTTCCCACCATTAACTAAGAAGATAAAGTATAATTAGAGGCTTAAATACTTAACCAATAATCATGAAAAGGAACTTAAAGCATATAAGGATAACTTGTAGAAGAAAAGTATACCCTAACTTGTGATCCCCTATGTTCCCATCTAGGTTATCCATGATCATATATTCTTATGTGAATCTTTATTTTATTTTATCTTTGTTCCTTTAACAATGGTTCATACCAAGATTATGAATTTACCAAAGCATATCCCCCGGGAGTGTCGTAACCAAGAGTGCAGCAAGGCCCGTTGTCGTGTACCAGTTCCCGTTCGAGTCTAGCTCAAAGCGGTGTTTTCGGGTTTTACCCCTATGTACATCTGTGCGAGAGCCACCTCTACCTGCTCGTATCCAGATAGGGATGTATTTGCTTGGAAACCCCTTACTCAATACTCACCAAAATACCAGGAAGATTTCCTATATTTAAACTTTTCTATAGGGTTCTTCCTAGAGTTTTCATATCCTAATTTCCACAAATAACTAAACCATCCTTTGATACCAACTATAGCATCCCGTATTTCTATAACATAACTTTCATTCCATTACATGGAACTGAGGATCTTTAAGGTTTAATGTCTTGGAAACAAGGAACATAAAACATGAAACAAAAAAAACATTCTTCTTAAACACTTGAAAGGATTCTCCTCATGTTCACCCTAGGCTCATTACTGCATCTCATAACCTGGGGACATACATCAAAAGAAAGGGTGAGCAGAAGGCCCAGCAAGGGGAACAAGTGAAACATTTTACATATGAACTTTAGATACATCAATAAAGTCATGAAAAGAACTTTAAGGCATGAAAATGAAATCATGAGGCATATCATAATAAAAATAAAACTTTTTCATAACTTGAAGATGTGACTACATCATTTAACATAGACAATCATGAACATATCACCAAGGTCCATCCCCAAGGTGTCATTTGAAAATTACCAAGGTTATTCACCAAGGTATCGTGAAAATTGTAATCTCTAGTGGTTACATCATTACCCAATGCATTGGAGCGCTATCAGGGGGCACCCTTAAATTTTCCTTTATTATCATGTGAGAAACATATATAATAATCAAAAATTTCATAAATAACCCATATAGCATAAAATAAATGGGTTTAATTTCATAATCATAACGTTTTAAAAACTGCTTTAAAGACATGATCTTTACGTCACTTTAAAACCCACAGAAAAGGAAGGTGGGTCTCATGTATGTAAATCCCAGAATTTAAAATAGAAAATTTTGGTATATATGTGAATACCCCTTTAGAATAAAGAGCTTTGAGTATTAACTTAATAATATAAAAGAACTTTAGAAAAAGAGAGAGACATTTTGAGACGGAAATTCTGCAGCATAACGGCTATGTTACGAGGTTTTAGAAAACATTAAAAAGAGAGGGAAAATGGGTCAAACATTCATAAATGACCCATAAAATAGTAGATGGACATAATAAGAAGGATACATGATCATGGTAATGAAATTTCAAGGACATACCATTTGAAATGAAAAACATGGAAGGAAGACAAAAATTAGATTTCTCATATGAAAGTTCGGCAGCCTAACGGCGTTACTTAAACTTCAAACAAAATGATTTGAAAAGATCAAATAGGGTCTCTCATCATGTGAACATAAGAGTTAAGTATGATAGATATAGAGATAATTCCCCAACATAATTAAAAAGGAACTTGAAAGACTTGACATTAAAGTAGAACTTTGAAAAGAATGAGAAGGGTGAAAGAATCCCCAAAAAAAATTCGGCAGCCTAACAGCGCCACTTAAAACTTCAAAATACTGAATTGAAGAGATAAAATGGGGTCTCTCATCATATGAACATAAGAGTCCAGTATGATATATATAGAGATCATACCCCAACATAACAAAAAGTAACTTGAAAGAATTTACATGAAAGTAGAACTTCAAAATGAGAAGGGTGAAGAACCACTTAAAAATTCGGCAGCCTAACGACGCCACTTAAAACTTAAAAATATTGAATTGAAGAGATCAAATGGGTTCTCTCATCATATGAACATAAGAGTCCAGTATGATAGATATAGATATCATACCCCAACATAACAAAAAGGAACTTGAAAGAATTGACATGAAAGTAGAACTTCAAAACGAGAAGGGTGAAGAACCACTTAAAAATTCGGTAGCCTAACGACGCCACTTAAAACTTCAAAATACTGAATTGAAGAGATAAAATGGGGTATCTCATCATATGATCATCAAAGATCAGTATGATAAATTTATATATCATACCCCAACATAATAAAAAGGAACATGAAATACTTTACATGAAAATAGATCTTGAAAAATGAGAAGGGAGAAAGAATCCGTTACAAAAATTTCGGCAGCCTAACGACGCCACTTAAAACTTCATAAAACGAAATAATGAGAGTAAGAGGGGATATCTCATTATATGAACATAAAAAGGGCATTAAGAGGAGTATAAAATAACAACCTCCAACATATGATCATGGAGCATAAAAGGAATGACATACAATAGATTACTTGAAATTAAAGAGAGAGGTCAGATCCCTTACCTTAAAACGTGACTCTTGAAACTCAAAGTTTTGGACCTTGAGGGCTTGGGGGAACCTTGGGAGGACTCCTTGGAAGGTAAGGAGACCAGAACTTCGTTGGGGGAGAGTTGGGAGTGAAAACTAAAGGAGGAAAGGGTGGGTATTTATAGGGAAAGTGAGGGGACAAGGCATTAATGGCCAAGGGACACCTCACTAGTGGTTTTGGAAAAACTATGGGCTTGCCCATGGTATTTGCCCATGGTATTGGCCACTTGGGACACCACATACCTTATCTTACTATTCATAATTCGACCATATTTAATATAAACTTAATACATCATTTAATGATGTCATTAAACACCCGTAACTTAAAAACTATATTTTCACTATTCATTGAAAATTCAACTTTCTCAGAATAATCCCAAAATTTCACCTTAACCAAATATCAATGCTCTGATTTCAAAAATGAAATCCATTTTATAAAAATAATTTTCTAAATATTTTTAATTAAATTTTTAATTAAAAGCACTATTCATCGAAAATTTATTTTTTTCAGAAAAATCCCCAAAAATTACCTTAACATAATATCGATGCTTTGAGTTCAAAAATGAAGTCCTTTCTATAAAAATAATTTTCTAAATATTTTTAATTAAAATTTTAATTAAAAAACACTATTCATCCGAAAAAAACTAATACTTGAATAATAATTTATGAAACCGTTATTTAACCATTTTATTGAACCACATTACTTAATCAAAGTGCCTAGATTATTTTAATACTTTCTTTAAGTGAGATTACTAATCCATTTGGACACATTATTAATCCTAATCATAAAATCACTATTCATAATTTACTATTCATCAAAAATCAAGTTGATCTTATTAGACTCTAAATTTCGTACTGAACATAATTGTAGAAGACCATTTTTTGAAAATCATTACACATTTTTAATTATTTAGGGTTTACATAAACATATTTAAAATATCCTTTTTCTAAAATTCATCAAAAATATGCATACTATATTTATCCGGTCATTTGAAAATTCATAAAAGAAATCGAAATTTTTATTTAAAACGAAGGATTACACAAGACAGTTACAGTCTCCTTACATAGCCCCTTATCACACCAGCATAGGACCTAAGTGTAAGGTGTGCTAAGGTGAGAGAATCTGAGGGAGGCTCGACCAACATCGCACGAGTAGTAATTTCTATCAGTTTGAACTTCTCGCGAAGGCGATCCCGTTCTAGCTTTATATGATGAAGTTCAGCTTGGGTTTGGTCCAGAGCAAAGCCCAGTGGTGCTACCTCCTTCCCAAGTTCTGTTAGATGGGCTTCGATCGGTCCAAGACTACTGGGTGAGGCCATCGAATCTTCTTTCTATATCAATTAACCAATATTGCTTGTATTTAGAGACAATAGTCAAAACATTTAGTTTCCAGCGGTCATATTGACCAATGGTCAAATGACAGTCAAAACCCAACAGTCTCACTTTAATTATACTCATGTTATCAAATGAAACATTTTTGTTGAGTATAAAAATAAAATAAAATAACACATACAATTAGGAAACAATATTTATTTAAAATTTCGGGTCATTACAATCTTCCCCCCTTAAGAAATTGCATCCTCGCAATTTTTCAAAATTGGTTTTTGAAATTTCATTGAAAGTTTCACATCAGAAAAGGAGTCAGTAAAACTATTACTTTAAAAGAAAGAAAGGGAAGTACAAAGGTCACCCGAGTTAACCCACACTAGGATTCCATGTAGGAAAACATGGACATGGAGGAGAAAACCAAGGGTCAAGTTCTGAGGGAGAGTGATAGAGAACATGATTAGGAGAAAGTTAACTATAAGAAAATACCAAAATTATGATGTGTGTAAACGGTATTTGATTACCTAGTAGGAAACGTAAACCAACAAAATTTTTGTTTTACGTTTATTTTCATAATTTTGAGGAATTCATTTACTAAATAGAACAAAAACATAAGAAAATATACCTACCTTCAAGTAGAGTTTCATCCTATAATAAGTCCCTACCAACACTAATCTTTTCTCCAAATGATGGGACTTCAAAAACACTTGGTCTCATAAAAGCACAAGAATCATCTTCTAGAGAATCACATAATCTACAAAAGATTAACTATCTATTTCTTCTATCTTTAAACATTATCCCAAAAACAGAAAGGTTAAGGTAAAACAACTCTTCAAAAAGAAAGAATCCCATAGGAATGGAAACTAATTTTAAATCTCCAAAGTTCCATGGTACTACCCAAAGTTCATCATAGACCATTCC
The DNA here is from genome assembly GCA_963277665.1 of Viscum album. Lineage (NCBI taxonomy): Eukaryota > Viridiplantae > Streptophyta > Magnoliopsida > Santalales > Viscaceae > Viscum > Viscum album. Next base: position 592,147,319 of record OY728134.1, on the reverse strand, counting down.
ATAAATAACGGTCCTTAAAATTCCTCAAAATAAACCAAACTAAGATTGAAACCCAAATACAAGAAGGATTTGATAACATAGTCTTCCAAAACAACTTCATTGTTCATCTCCAGACAACATCAACCACTCCTAAAATCTTATAACAAAATTAGCTAACCTAAACATATTTTACCCAAGATAGGTTAATCATTCCCATAAGTAACCTAAATTACTACAAGTCCACCTTAAATTCATCAATTCTTCAAAATATAAGTCAACCTTACTCCTCAATAAAAATACTATAGTAATCTATTTACCTCGATCATATAGGGTCCCCAAAATAGTGAACGTCTTCCAAAATAATAATCATCTTTTAATCCCCTAATCATCTCTGTCATATTAATACGGAAATTGTCGCATTTCCTATCACATTGGTTGTTGGAACACGTTATTCCATTTCCCACCATTAACTAAGAAGATAAAGTATAATTAGAGGCTTAAATACTTAACCAATAATCATGAAAAGGAACTTAAAGCATATAAGGATAACTTGTAGAAGAAAAGTATACCCTAACTTGTGATCCCCTAGGTTCCCATCTAGGTTATCCATGATCATATATTCTTATGTGAATCTTTATTTTATTTTATCTTTGTTCCTTTAACAATGGTTCATACCAAGATTATGAATTTACCAAAGCATATCCCCCGGGAGTGTCGTAACCAAGAGTGCAGCAAGGCCCGTTGTCGTGTACCAGTTCCCATTCGAGTCTAGCTCAAAGCGGTGTTTTCGGGTTTTACCCCTATGTACATCTGTGCCAGAGCCACCTCTACCTGCTCGTATCCAGATAGGGATGTATTTGCTTGGAAACCCCTTACTCAATACTCACCAAAATACCAGGAAGATTTCCTATATTTAAACTTTTCTATAGGGTTCTTCCTAGAGTTTTCATATCCTAATTTCCACAAATAACTAAACCATCCTTTGATACGAACTATAGCATCCCGTCTTTCTATAACATAACTTTCATTACATTACATGGAACTGAGGATCTTTAAGGTTTAATGTCTTGGAAACAAGGAACATAAAACATGAAACAAAAAAAACATTCTTCTTAAACACTTGAAAGGATTCTCCTCATGTTCACCCTAGGCTCATTACTGCATCTCATAACCTGGGGACATACATCAAAAGAAAGGGTGAGCAGAAGGCCCAGCAAGGGGAACAAGTGAAACATTTTACATATGAACTTTAGATACATCAATAAAGTCATGAAAAGAACTTTAAGGCATGAAAATGAAATCATGAGGCATATCATAATAAAAATAAAACTTTTTCATAACTTGAATATGTGACTACATCATTTAACATAGACAATCATGAACATATCACCAAGGTCCATCCCCAAGGTGTCATTTGAAAATTACCAAGGTTATTCACCAAGGTATCGTGAAAATTGTAATCTCTAGTGGTTACATCATTACCCAATGCATTGGAGCGCTATCAGGGCGCACCCTTAAATTTTCCTTTATTATCATGTGAGAAACATATATAATAATCAAACATTTCATAAATAACCCATATAGCATAAAATAAATGGGTTTAATTTCATAATCATAACGTTTTAAAAACTGCTTTAAAGACATGATCTTTACGTCACTTTAAAACCCACAGAAAAGGAAGGTGGGTCTCATGTATGTAAATCCCAGAATTTAAAATAGAAAATTTTGGTATATATGTGAATACCCCTTTAGAATAAAGAGCTTTGAGTATTAACTTAATAATATAAAAGAACTTTAGAAAAAGAGAGAGACATTTTGAGACGGAAATTCTGCAGCATAACGGCTATGTTACGAGGTTTTAGAAAACATTAAAAAGAGAGGGAAAATGGGTCAAACATTCATAAATGACCCATAAAATATTAGATGGACATAATAAGAAGGATACATGATCATGGTAATGAAATTTCAAGGACATACCATTTGAAATGAAAAACATGGAAGGAAGACAAAAATTATATTTCTCATATGAAAGTTCGGCAGCCTAACGGCGTTACTTAAACTTCAAACAAAATGATTTGAAAAGATCAAATAGGGTCTCTCATCATGTGAACATAAGAGTTCAGTATGATAGATATAGAGATAATTCCCCAACATAATTAAAAAGTAACTTGAAAGACTTGACATTAAAGTAAAACTTTGAAAAGAATGAGAAGGGTGAAAGAATCCCCAAAAAAAATTCGGCAGCCTAACGGCGCCACTTAAAACTTCAAAATACTGAATTGAAGAGATCAAATGGGGTCTCTCATCATATGAACATAAGAGTCCAGTATGATAGATATAGAGATCATACCCCAACATAACAAAAAGGAACTTGAAAGAATTTACATGAAAGTAGAACTTCAAAATGAGAAGGGTGAAGAACCACTTAAAAATTCGGCAGCCTAACGGCGCCACTTAAAACTTAAAAATACTGAATTGAAGAGATCAAATGGGGTCTCTAATCATATGAATATAAGAGTCTAGTATGATAAATATAGAGATCATACCCCAACATAACAAAAAGGAACTTGAAAGAATTGACATGAAAGTAGAACTTCAAAACTAGAAGGGTGAACAACCACTTAAAAATTCGGCAGCCTAACAGCGCCACTTAAAACTTCAAAATACTGAATTGAAGAGATAAAATGAGGTCTCTCATCATATGATCATAAAATATCAGTATGATAAATTTAGATATCATACCCCAACATAATAAAAAGGAACTTGAAATACTTTACATGAAAATAGATCTTGAAAAATGAGAAGGGAGAAAGAATCCGTTACAAAAATTTCGGCAGCCTAACGACGCCACTTAAAACTTCATAGAACGAAATAATGAGAGTAATAGGGGATCTCTAATTATATGAACATAAAAAGGGCAGTATGAGGAGTATAAAAGAACATCCCCAAACATATGAACATGGAGCATAAAAGGAATGACATAAAATAGATTACTTGAAATTAAAGAGAGAGGTCGGATCCCTTACCTTAAAACGTGACTCTTGAAACTCAATGTTTTGGACCTTGAGGGCTTGGGGGCACCTTGGGAGGACTCCTTGGAAGGTAAGGAGACCAGAACTTCGTTGGGGGAGAGTTGGGAGTGAAAACTAAAGGAGGAAAGGGTGGGTATTTATAGGGAAAGTGAGGGGACAAGGCATTAATGGCCAAGGGACACCTCACTAGTGGTTTTGGCAAAACCATGGGCTTGCCCATGGTATTTTCCCATGGTATTGGCCACTTGGGACACCACATACCTTATATTACTATTCATAATTCGACCATATTGAATATATACTTAATACATCATTTAATGATGTCATTAAACACCCGTAACTTAAAAACTATATTTTCACTATTCATTGAAAATTCAACTTTCTCAGAATAATCCCAAAATTTCACCTTAACCAAATATCAATGCTCTGATTTCAAAAATGAAATCCATTTTATAAAAATAATTTTCTAAATATTTTTAATTAAATTTTTAATTAAAAGCACTATTCATCGAAAATTTATTTTTTTCAGAAAAATCCCCAAAAATTACCTTAACATAATATCGATGCTCTGAGTTCAAAAATGAAGTCCTTTCTATAAAAATAATTTTCTAAATATTTTTAATTAAAATTTTAATTAAAAAACACTATTCATCCGAAAAAAACTAATACTTGAATAATAATTTATGAAACCGTTATTTAACCATTTTATTGAATCACATTACTTAATCAAAGTGCCTAGATTATTTTAATACTTTCTTTAAGTGAGATTACTAATCCATTTGGACACATTATTAATCCTAATCAAAAAATCACTATTCATAATTTACTATTCATCAAAAATCAAGTTGATCTTATTAGACTCTAAATTTCGTACTGAACATAATTGTAGAAGACCATTTTTTGAAAATCATTACACATTTTTAATTAATTAGGATTTACATAAACATATTTAAAATATCCTTGTTCTAAAATTCATCAAAAATATGCATACTATATTTATCCGGTAATTTGAAAATTCATAAAAGAAATCGAAATTTTTATTTAAAACAAAGGATTACACAAGACAGTTACGGTATCCTTACATAGCCCCTTATCACACCAGCATAGGACCTAAGTGTAAGGTGTGCTAAGGTTAGAGAATCCGAGGGAGGCTCAGCCAACATCGCACGAGTAGTAATTTCTATCAGTTTGAACTTCTCACGAAGGCGATCCCGTTCTAGGTTTATACGATGAAGTTCAGCTTGGGTTTGGTCCAGAGCAAAGCCCAGTGGTGCTACCTCCTTCCCAAGTTCTGTTAGATGGGCTTCGATCGGTCCAAGACTACTGGGTGAGGGCATCGAATCTTCTTTCTATATCAATTAACCAAGATTTCTTGTATTTAGAGACAATAGTCAAAACATTTAGTTTCCAGCGGTCATATTGACCAATGGTCAAATAACAGTCAAAACCCAATAGTCTAATTTTAATTATACTCATGTTATCAAATGAAATATTTTTGTTGAGTATAAAAATAAAATAAAATAACACATACAATTAGGAAACAATATTTATTTAAAATTTCGGGTCATTACAATCTTCCCCCCTTAAGAAATTGCATCCTCGCAATTTTTCAAAATTGGTTTTTGAAATTTCATTGAAAGTTTCACATCAGAAAAGGAGTCAGTAAAACTATTACTTTAAAAGAAAGAAAGGGAAGTACAAAGGTCACCCGAGTTAACCCACACTAGGATTCCATGTAGGAAAACATGGACATGGAGGAGAAAACCAAGGGTCAAGTTCTGAGGGAGAGTGATAGAGAACATGATTAGGAGAAAGTTAACTATAAGAAAATACCAAAATTATGATGTGTGTAAACGGTATTTGATTACCTAGTAGGAAACGTAAACCAACAAAATTTTTGTTTTACGTTTATTTTCATAATTTTGAGGAATTCATTTACTAAATAGAACAAAAACATAAGAAAATATACCTACCTTCAAGTAGAGTTTCATCCTATAATAAGTCCCTACCAACACTAATCTTTTCTCCAAATGATGGGACTTCAAAAACACTTGGTCTCATAAAAGCACAAGAATCATCTTCTAGAGAATCACATAATCTACAAAAGATTAACTATCTATTTCTTCTATCTTTAAACATTATCCCAAAAACAGAAAGGTTAAAGTAAAACAACTCTTCAAAAAGAAAGAATCCCATAGGAATGGAAACTAATTTTAAATCTCCAAAGTTCCATGGTACTACCCAAAGTTCATCATAGACCATTCCATAAATAACGGTCCTTAAAATTCCTCAAAATAAACCAAACTAAGATTGAAACCCAAATACAAGAAGGATTTGATAACATAGTCTTCCAAAACAACTTCATTGTTCATCTCCAGACAACATCAACCACTCCTAAAATCTTATAACAAAAGTAGCTAACCTAAACATATTTTACCCAAGATAGGTTAATCATTCCCATAAGTAACCTAAATTACTATAAGTCCACCTTAAATTCATCAATTCTTCAAAATATAAGTCAACCTTACTCCTCAATAAAAATACTATAGTAATCTATTTACCTCGATCATATAGGGTCCCCAAAATAGTGAACGTCTTCCAAAATAATAATCATCTTTTAATCCCCTAATCATCTCTGTCATATTAATACGGAAATTGTCGCATTTCCTATCACATTGGTTGTTGGAACACGTTATTCCATTTCCCACCATTAACTAAGAAGATAAAGTATAATTAGAGGCTTAAATACTTAACCAATAATCATGAAAAGGAACTTAAAGCATATAAGGATAACTTGGAGAAGAAAAGTATACCCTAACTTGTGATCCCCTAGGTTCCCATCTAGGTTATCCATGATCATATATTCTTATGTGAATCTTTATTTTATTTTATCTTTGTTCCTTTAACAATGGTTCATACCAAGATTATGAATTTACCAAAGCATATCCCCCGGGAGTGTCGTAACCAAGAGTGCAGCAAGGCCCATTGTCATGTACCAGTTCCCGTTCGAGTCTAGCTCAAAGTGGTGTTTTCGGGTTTTACCCCTATGTACATCTGTGCGAGAGCCACCTCTACCTGCTCGTATCCAGATAGGGATGTATTTGTTTGGAAACCCCTTACTCAATACTCACCAAAATACCAGGAAGATTTCCTATATTTAAACTTTTCTATAGGGTTCTTCCTAGAGTTTTCATATCCTAATTTCCACAAATAACTAAACCATCCTTTGATACCAACTATAGCATCCCGTCTTTCTATAACATAACTTTCATTACATTACATGGAACTGAGGATCTTTAAGGTTTAATGTCTTGGAAACAAGGAACATAAAACATGAAACAAAAAAAACATTCTACTTAAACACTTGAAAGGATTCTCCTAATGTTCACCCTAGGCTCATTACTGCATCTCATAACCTGGGGACATACATCAAAAGAAAGGGTGAGCAGAAGGCCCAGCAAGGGGAACAAGTGAAACATTTTACATATGAACTTTAGATACATCAATAAAGTCATGAAAAGAACTTTAAGGCATGAAAATGAAATCATGAGGCATATCATAATAAAAATAAAACTTTTTCATAACTTGAAGATGTGACTACATCATTTAACATAGACAATCATGAACATATCACCAAGGTCCATCCCCAAGGTGTCATTTGAAAATTACGAAGGTTATTCACCAAGGTATCGTGAAAATTGTAATCTCTAGTGGTTACATCATTACCCAATGCATTGGAGCGCTATCAGGGCGCACCCTTAAATTTTCCTTTATTATCATGTGAGAAACATATATAATAATCAAACATTTCATAAATAACCCATATAGCATAAAATAAATGGGTTTAATTTCATAATCATAACGTTTTAAAAACTGCTTTAAAGACATGATCTTTACGTCACTTTAAAACCCACAGAAAAGGAAGGTGGGTCTCATGTATGTAAATCCCAGAATTTAAAATAGAAAATTTTGGTATATATGTGAATACCCCTTTAGAATAAAGAGCTTTGAGTATTAACTTAATTATATAAAAGAACTTTAGAAAAAGAGAGAGACATTTTGAGACGGAAATTCTGCAGCATAACGGCTATGTTACGAGGTTTTAGAAAACATTAAAAAGAGAGGGAAAATGGGTCAAACATTCATAAATGACCCATAAAATAGTATATGGACATAATAAGAAGGATACATGATCATGGTAATGAAATTTCAAGGACATACCATTTGAAATGAAAAACATGGAAGGAAGACAAAAATTAGATTTCTCATATGAAAGTTCGGCAGCCTAACGGCGTTACTTAAACTTCAAACAAAATGATTTGAAAAGATCAAATAGGGTCTCTCATCATGTGAACATAAGAGTTCAGTATGATAGATATAGAGATAATTCCCCAACATAATTAAAAAGTAACTTGAAAGACTTGACATTAAAGTAAAACTTTGAAAAGAATGAGAAGGGTGAAAGAATCCCCAAAAAAAATTCGGCAGCCTAACGGCGCCACTTAAAACTTCAAAATACTGAATTGAAGAGATCAAATGGGGTCTCTCATCATATGAACATAAGAGTCCAGTATGATAGATATAGAGATCATACCCCAACATAACAAAAAGGAACTTGAAAGAATTTACATGAAAGTAGAACTTCAAAATGAGAAGGGTGAAGAACCACTTAAAAATTCGGCAGCCTAACGGCGCCACTTAAAACTTAAAAATACTGAATTGAAGAGATCAAATGGGGTCTCTAATCATATGAATATAAGAGTCTAGTATGATAAATATAGAGATCATACCCCAACATAACAAAAAGGAACTTGAAAGAATTGACATGAAAGTAGAACTTCAAAACGAGAAGGGTGAAGAACCACTTAAAAATTCGGCAGCCTAACAGCGCCACTTAAAACTTCAAAATACTGAATTGAAGAGATAAAATGAGGTCTCTCATCATATGATCATAAAATATCAGTATGATAAATTTAGATATCATACCCCAACATAATAAAAAGGAACTTGAAATACTTTACATGAAAATAGATTTTGAAAAATGAGAAGGGAGAAAGAATCCGTTACAAAAATTTCGGCAGCCTAACGACGCCACTTAAAACTTCATAGAACGAAATAATGAGAGTAATAGGGGATCTCTAATTATATGAACATAAAAAGGGCAGTATGAGGAGTATAAAAGAACATCCCCAAACATATGAACATGGAGCATAAAAGGAATGACATAAAATAGATTACTTGAAATTAAAGAGAGATGTCGGATCCCTTACCTTAAAACGTGACTCTTGAAACTCAATGTTTTGGACCTTGAGGGCTTGGGGGCACCTTGGGAGGACTCCTTGGAAGGTAAGGAGACCAGAACTTCGTTGGGGGAGAGTTGGGAGTGAAAACTAAAGGAGGAAAGGGTGGGTATTTATAGGGAAAGTGAGGGGACAAGGCATTAATGGCCAAGGGACACCTCACTAGTGGTTTTGGCAAAACCATGGGCTTGCCCATGGTATTTTCCCATGGTATTGGCCACTTGGGACACCACATACCTTATATTACTATTCATAATTCGACCATATTGAATATATACTTAATACATCATTTAATGATGTCATTAAACACCCGTAACTTAAAAACTATATTTTCACTATTCATCGAAAATTCAACTTTCTCAGAATAATCCCAAAATTGCACCTTAACCAAATATCAATGCTCTGATTTCAAAAATGAAATCCATTTTATAAAAATAATTTTCTAAATAATTTTAATTAAATTTTTAATTAAAAACACTATTCATTGAAAATTTATTTTTTTCAGAAAAATCCCCAAAAATTACCTTAACATAATATCGATGCTCTGAGTTCAAAAATGAAGTCATTTCTATAAAAATAAATTTCTAAAAATTTTTAATTAAAATTTTAATTAAAAAACACTATTCATCCGAAAAAAACTAATACTTGAATAATAATTTATGAAACCGTTATTTAACCATTTTATTGAATCACATTACTTAATCAAAGTGCCTAGATTATTTTAATACTTTCTTTAAGTGAGATTACTAATCCATTTGGACACATTATTAATCCTAATCAAAAAATCACTATTCATAATTTACTATTCATCAAAAATCAAGTTGATCTTATTAGACTCTAAATTTCGTACTGAACATAATTGTAGAAGACCATTTTTTGAAAATCATTACACATTTTTAATTAATTAGGGTTTACATAAACATATTTAAAATATCCTTGTTCTAAAATTCATCAAAAATATGCATACTATATTTATCCGGTAATTTGAAAATTCATAAAAGAAATCGAAATTTTTATTTAAAACAAAGGATTACACAAGACAGTTATGGTATCCTTACATAGCCCCTTATCACACCAGCATAGGACCTAAGTGTAAGGTGTGCTAAGGTTAGAGAATCCGAGGGAGGCTCGGCCAACATCGCACGAGTAGTAATTTCTATCAGTTTGAACTTCTCGCGAAGGCGATCCCGTTCTAGGTTTATACGATGAAGTTCAGCTTGGGTTTGGTCCAGAGCAAAGCCCAGTGGTGCTACCTCCTTCCCAAGTTCTGTTAGATGGGCTTCGATCGGTCCAAGACTACTGGGTGAGGGCATCGAATCTTCTTTCTATATCAATTAACCAAGATTTCTTGTATTTAGAGACAATAGTCAAAACATTTAGTTTCCAGCGGTCATATTGACCAATGGTCAAATAACAGTCAAAACCCAATAGTCTAATTTTAATTATACTCATGTTATCAAATGAAATATTTTTTTTGAGTATAAAAATAAAATAAAATAACACATAAAATTAGGAAACAATATTTATTTAAAATTTCGGGTCATTACATTGTTACTTTCTCTCAAGTATTATTTGACCCTTGTTTTGATCTCCTTTATCATCGGTCTTGTTTTGGGGCCATTTTGGAAAATTTTTGAAAATTTTGGAAGCTCAAGGGGTTGTACACTATTGGTGAATGATTAAGAAAAACCATTCCATTTGGAACAACATACCATGCACCCTATTTTATGCCACTGAAAGGGGGCACACAATTTGTTCAAACTGTGTGAAAAAATCCTCTAAACTACAGAACCTCAAACAATGATGATTTTCACAGTTGACACATGGGTTGACTAACTGTGCACCCTCCTAAGAGAAACCATTCACCCTACTAGAAGGGGCACATGGTTAGGGTGAACGATTTTTATAACCATGCATCCATAACCAACAAACCGTGCATGTGAATTTTAATTCCTTAGAAATTTATTTTAAGAATCTCAAACCCACAGTTTAAGTTTCTAATCTCTCTCATTCAACCCTAACCCATTTTATTCATCCATAGAGGCTCCCAAGAAGTGATTTTAGATCCTCAAACCCCTTTTCTTCACAAATTAAAGCATCGTTGATCTCATTCTTCCTCCTCCAGGTAAGTGGATTTTCTATTACGTGGTTTCTTCTGATCACTCTTTCTATCATGCTTATAAAGTGATGAATCATGATGTTATTAATGAATCTACACTTTGTTTTGTTGGATCTTGATTCTAGGTTGTGTTTATTAATCTCCTATGCCTTGTTCTTCATTGGGGATCTCATTGTATCTGTTTCCTTTGATCATGTGATTAAAGGTAGGTTGTTCCATAATGTTTTCCCTACGATTGAAACCTAAATTTCTTAATTAAAATTGAAATGAGTTTTTAGTTGATTTAAAATAACTTATTTTAAAGGATTTTATGTGTGATTTTAAATGGAATGGAGTTTTTGAAAAACAACAATTTTAATGGAATTGAAATTTCTGGAAGATTTTGGGAAAATATGTCTTGATTTTGAAATTGATGTTGAACCTTGAAAGGAATGGATTAAAGTTAAAGTTGATTTGAAATGACATGAATTGATGAAAAGCTTTATTTTGGGTTTGAAATGAGAATGGAATATTGAATACTGAAATCATGGGAAATTTTAAATTTGAATTTATTTGAAATGATTGATTTTCCCATGTTTGATTGATTAATTGTTTGAAGAACATATTAGACTGGGTAGTTAGTGGTAATTGGGAAAGGCACATTAGGACCTTGATTCACTAGAAAAATATTAGCGATGAAAACTCTAACTAAACAATTGTGGCATGACTTCTCATGATGGGTTCCCCTATTGGTGTTAGATTTCCCGTGATGGGTTCCCCTAATGAGGTGTATTTGTGTGTTCACACCCGAATAGAGCTGAGATCGTCTTTGAGATGTGTGAGAATCCTATTACCTAAAAAAATAACCTACCACAGGGCTTTCGTACATGGCTATTTGCAATGATTTGTTGAATTGATTACACATGTTGATGATTGTTGAAATTTTTTATTCATACTGATTGATTTATATAAATGGTTTATATAAAATGTTCACTTAATACTGTTTGAAAGTTGTTTGATATTCCTGCCATCTTTTTGATTATGAAAGGTTGTTTTGGTTTAAAATATGAAAATGTAAGGTCATGCCTTGTTTTATTTTATCTGGTAACATAGATTTTATATTTTTACGGTATTGATTATGGAACACTTGGTGAGACCATATTGGGATTTATATCTCACATCCTATCTTTGCCGTCGGGAATTTGTAGACTTCCTTATGCCAGGTCTGAGCAAAGGGAAGGCTCCACTTGGGGGAGGTGGATGTTCTTGATCCTTGGGACTATGGAGTGAATATGGTGACCGGTGGAGCAGTTGTACACTTGTTATACCTAATCTATTTTTGAGAATTTTGTCTGATTTTCATTGTTGTTTCCTTTGGGATGTTTATCTATCTAGGTATTGTTTTACCTATTTGTTTCTGGTACTTCTCCTTTTAAAGTGTCGAGCATGCTGACTTGTACTTTTATCTTCTACTGTTTTTGTGGAAAATTCGTTCCCTCTTTGATCATGTATGATACCATGTGCTAGTCGCCAACCCATGGGGATTAGAAACGCCCTTCAAGCTATGTCAGAGCCGGCTCAAGTATCAGGGTACCATGGCATCCAAGCTAGTTCATGACACATATACATAGAAATACACATACACGTATGTATACACATATACATAAATATATTTAAATAAAAGTTCATGCACATACATATGCATACATACACATACCACATAAACATAAACATACACATACACATACACATACACATACACATACACATACACATACACATACACATACACATACACATACACATAAACATACACATACACATACACATAAACATACACATACACATACACATAAACATACACATACACATACACATACACATACACATACACATACACATACACATACACATACACATACACATACACATACACATACACATACACATACACATACACATACACATACACATACACATACACATACACATACACAGACAGACACAGACACAGACACAGACACATACACATACACATACACATACACATACACATACACAGACACAGACACATACACATACACATAGACATAGACGTAGACATACACATACACATACACATACACATACACATACACATACACATACGCAGACACATAGACGTAGACATACACATACACATACACATACACATACACATACACATACACATACACATACACATACACATACACATACACATACACATACACATACACATACACATACACATACACATACACATACACATACACATACACATACACATACACATACACATACACATACACATACACATACACATACACATACACATAAACATACACATACACATACACATACACATACACATACACATACAGATACACATACACATACACATACACATACACATACACATACACATACACATACACATACACATACACATACACTTACACTTACACATACACATACACATACACATACACATACACATACACATACACATACACATACACATACACATACACATACACATACACATACACATACACATACAAATACACATACACATACACATACACATACACATACACATACACATACACATACACATACACATACACATACACATACACATACACATACACATACACATATCCCTATGCACGCGCACACACACACACACACACATACATATTCACATACCCCTACGCGCACATACACATACACATACACATACACATACACATACACATACACTTACACATACACATAAAGATACACATACACATACACATACACACACACATACACATACACATACACATACACATACACGTACACATACACATACACACACACACACACACACACCCACACACCCACACAGACATATACATATATACATATATATGCATATACATGTACACACATATGTATACATTCAAATACACATACATAAACATACAAAAACTTACACATACACATACATATACATACATGAATATACATACACATTCATGTAAAAATATGTATACCCATACACATACATATAATTACATTAATGTGTGCATACATACACATACATATGCATACATACACAATATTATATAAATATACATGTGCACATAAACATACGTATGCATACTTACATACATGTCATATGAATATCTACACATACACATACATATGCATGCATTTACACCCAAAAACATACAAATATACAAACATACACATACACACATAATTATACACATACAAAACAAACACACACACACGCAACACAACACATGCATACACATACAACTCATACATACACACACATATACAAAAATACACATACATCCACATAGAGACACATGCATTCATATAGATATAAATATATGTGAATATATTTTAAATAATTCAGTATGAATATAAATATATAAATTAAAATACAAATCACATATTTAAATAGATATATTAATTTATATATTTTTGTAATTGTTTAAATAAAATATTAATATATCATATTAATATTAATTATATATACATGTTGTAATTGATTTATATAAATATACAACTAATTTTTTTTATTGATTAATATAAATTTGATAATTATATATATATAAAATTATGAAAATAAGATTGATAATTTTTTTATTATAAGTTATATAAATCATATTTATATATTATATTTACACATATAAGCCTATTGTAATATAAATATTATTTAAAAATATATAAATATGTATATATAAATTAAATTATTCACTATGTTTTTTATTAGTGCATTTTTCATGCTCTCAAAGGTGGAGATTTTATCAGCGCTAAGAAAATCAATGATAAAGTGGCATCTTTATCAACGATACCAAAAAGTGCAGACAAAGGGCACCATTTTCTTAGTACTTTTTTTATCACTGATAAAATTTTCCTTTATCAATGCTTTTAGACAGTGCTGATAAATGTGGACACCTTTATCAACAATTTTTATTGAGCACTGATAAAAGTCATTGTTGAATATCGTGCAATCTATAATAGTGACTAAACACTACAACTAAAATAATATTTGGATCAAGAGTGATTACATGTTTGTTGTGTGTGCTCTTGAATCCCATACATAAATGGTTCCTGGGACACTCATCGTGGACTAGATTAAATGATTGAAATATTTAGTGGGGATGCATGACAGGATCTCCCACACATATAAGGAAGACAACATGATGGATGAAAGTCTCTTAAAAAAGGAAGTGGAAGAGTGGGTCTTGTATTGGTTCATTTATCTTTCTAATGATTTTATGTATTTACACTAGTCTAATGTGTCTGGCAGCTTGTATACTCCCCTTCACAGCTCCCCTTTTTTGCCACTTTCATCTTTTTCCCTAATAAAATTTTTTTGGGTGTGAGACTTGTGATCCATCATTGATGCCATTTTGGATTATTATAACTACTACTATTACTTCTACCACTACCACCACCACCAACACATTTAATAATTATAATTATTACTACTAATAAATAATTATTTTTATATATAATTATTAATATTTAAATATAATTATTTGATAATAATAATGCTAAATTTAAAATATTAATTACTTGTGATAAGTTTGACTAATATTAAAAATAATTACATTTAATAATAATATAAAATAATAATTATATTTCATGATAATATAAAATATTATTTATTTTTAATAACCATCATCATTATCATTACTAAAATTTTTCACTGTTATAATTAAAAATATAATCATTTACTTGTAATTATTTAATAATAATATGAAATATTAGTCACATTTAATAGTAATTAAATTATTAATTATTCTCATTACTTTTAATTCATAAATAATGTTATAATAACTACCATAACATTGCAATTACTTGTAATAAATACCATTATTATAATCAATAAAAATGATTATTATAATGAATAAAAAATAAAAATTGTTTAGTTATAATTATTTTAACAAGATTAATTATAAATATGGAAATAACGAGTACAAATAATAATTATAATTCATATCACTAATAATTATATCTAATAAAAATTGAAAAAGGTAATTATATTTATTAATAATCTAAAATATCCATTACATTTTATAATAATGAAATAAATAAATAATAATAATAATAATAATAATAATAATTACCATAATTAATAATTATCATTATTATCATCATTAAAATTTTATAGTTATTATTATTAATGAATATATTACATTTTTTTAATTTTAATAATTTAATAATAATAACAGTGATTCTAAAAAATAATTACATTTAATAATTACCATTATATTAAATAATGATTATATTTAATAATAATTTAAAATAATATTTATATTTTAAAACCAATTTCATTATTATTATCAATAATTATATCCTTATCATTTACAATCTAAAATAATGATAATTATGATAATTTTTAAATTCAATTATTATTTTCAATGATTATTTTTGTTTAATAATATTTAATAACAAAATTTTTTTAGAAGGACATTTGAGCATTATTAAATATCCTCACATTAGATAAATAATTAAATATATAATTATATGAACACTAGAATAAAAATACTTGAGTATCATGTTTGTCAACTATGTGAAACAACTAGTCAAGAGGGGATAAAAAGATATTAAATCAATTATATTGTCACACTATAACTCAGTGATGAGAGATATCACACTCCAAAAATTTATCTATTTTATTATTTTATTTATAGAAATATTATTTTGGGTAAATTAAATTTTTAGAGGCTTCAGATTTAAATTTTTTAAATTTTTATAATTTTCTGGGCTGTGTACGAGTTGCAAATGGTTAGGGTTAATTATGTGAAAACTATGAATTTAGGTTTGTCTCTTATGCAGTTCCATTTTCATGGTCAGGTAATAACTAGATAAGCTACATGGGGCCCTTAGAGTAATAGTGCATAGTGGGTTTAGGGCATCTAGTACAGGTCACATGGGTACCACATAATTAAATTGTGCTAGTAAACCATGTAGGTTACCTGATATTTAAAGTTTTTTAATCCCCAATATACACTCCCTATTTTCTCCCTTTGTCACGTTACAACCCAGGCCAACCCCCCTCAAAACGTTCTCATCCCTTCCATGTTCTCCCTATCCTCTAATGATTTCATATTGGTTTCTTCATGATCCTTGATCGAATCCCAAAGGTAAAACCTCATATTAATTTATTTTTCTCTTTAAAATTTTATTATTTTCCCTTGGTCACACACCCTTCATGACTAAACTTTTTGGGTTTCAGTTTGGATTTATTTTTTGGGTTATTTTTTTCTTGGGAATGCGATGTCTTCTTTGAGGTCCGTTCATTCTGTTTATGAGTTCTGGATCATTCACCATTTCTTTGAGGTAGGATTATATATATTCCAACTTTTAATTTCAAAACTATGAATTTCTTGGGATTTAAATTAATGTATTAATTTTTTAATTATAGTGTTTAATATATTTAATCATCATTTGAAATGAAAATAATGTTCTATATGATTTATATTTTAATTTAGTGTTTTTTATTGTTTTTAGAACTTGCCGAAAAATATGATTTTATTAATTGTGTATCCTAGATGTTTATAAAACATGAAAAATTAATTTTAAAAAATTTATTGAGAAGTATAAAATTTCTTTTGGATATTTAAACGAATTTATCTAAGGATTTACTTGGAATTTCAAGTGATACTCGGAATTCCAATCATTGTAAATTTTTATAAGAATTATTTTAAATAAATTGGGTGGTTTAACAATGATTTGACCTCATTTGGTCATGGTTTAAATTCAAGAGTGATGTTTTGACTCTTGGGGGGGGGGATAATTAAATAGTTAATTATTTCTTTGATGATATTTTAAATGGTTTGATAAATAATTTTAGAGAAATGTTTTGGAAATAAATTTTCAATGTGATGATTTTTAAAGTGTCATTTGTAATTGAATTGAAAACAACTAGAAAAGGCTTGAAATCCCAAACCCATTTTAGTGAAATCCTATTTGGAACTTTGAATAGTTGTAAAAATGATGTATGTATGATAAATATGAATATATCCTATTGATCCCTATAGATTGTGATTGATATAGTTTGTGTCTTGAGGGGTATTATTTATACTTGGAATTTCATCATGGATATGTGAGCAAGGATATTTATTGATAGGGAGATGAAGGAAAGGGTGATATTATTATTTATGAACTTTATTGGCTATACAGATTTCTTGTTTTCTCACTCCCATTTTATATTGGTTATGGGAACCTGAGGATAGGCAGAGAGTCTAGATTTATTCCTCACTAGTTAGTTTCACACTACTAGTTCCGTCCCCTTAGTTATGCCACATGCCAGGGCTAGTAGGGGAAGTGACCTTAATGAGGCCAGGTTCAGGCTAGTTAGATGGGTTTTATTAGGAAGAACCTTAGGATAGTAGGTTGGTCTGTGTTTTAGTAAATTATTTAACTATCTCACTTTATCTCCTATAGTAGAGCTCATGAAACATATCCTTTAGTTGATGGTTTGAAATCGGGGTTTCTCTTGTTATTCCTCTATATTTACTCATTGATTGATTTGTGTGACACCTTTGAATGGATTCCACCAACAAATATTTTTATTATTTCAGAAATCACTTTTAGTGAAAAAGTGGGAAACCGACAGGTTTAGAATACAAGAAAAGTCAAACCTCATAAGAAATAGTCAGGATAATTTGGACCATTTCACAATTTGTTCATGTAATCCTTGTGTAGGGGCCATGCTAATCTTCTCTATATCATTCCAATTTTATCAGATATATCTGAAGAGACTTGAATGTATTCCTCTATTTATTTTGTTTCATTTTTGATATGGTGCCTCTGTTTGATATTTTATACATGTAGTGTGGGCTAGTTTTAAAATGGATTTTGGGAACAATTTAAAATGATTGTTTTAATTTAAAAGGGTTTTTAAATGGAAGAGTAAAATTATAAGGTGTGAATGTTTCTGTAGAACCACTTTCCAAGTGATTTTTTTATTTAAGAAAAAATAAAGAAAAAAGTTTATAAAACCAATTTAATATGTTTATATTTAAAACTAGATTGAAATGGTTTTATAATTAATATTTTGACATGTGGAAAGGTGGGTGGTGGTTTATTGAGTATTTTTATGATCATTCCTATATTATCACATTCTAGTTTCAGGACCTTATCTAATTATTGTTTTGTTTTTAGTGAATCACCGACTTCACTATTGGTTAGTGACTGGTGTGAATTTTAGGTTAGTGTTTAATCGGTTTTATTAACCACATCACCCAAGTATGCCTTGTAAATGACTTTGTATGATCTTTATACATTTTTCTTTCATAGAATGTTTGGCCAAGTGTTACCTTGAAATGCGTTCTTTACTATTTTCAGTTATTTCTATTGGTATATTTCATTATTTATGTAGATCCTAGGTGATTTGGTGGTGGTGATATCTATAGAGGAAGCTACTTATATAAAGGGAGTTTGGAGGGTGATGTGAAGGATTTTTTGTACCTATTATATATGTTGTTTATTTAAATTATTTAAATTATTTATATCTATTTCCTATTTATATATTTTTATATATTTTATTTTTTTCATAAACATCAGATTTAAAGATAGGTCAAGATAGATTTTTGGGAGAAAATATGTTGTTATTTAACTCTGTTTTAAGGTTGAAATCATCACCAATGATTGTATTTGATAACTGGGACATTTTTTTTCTACCTGTAGGGATTAGGGATGCCCATTGGGTATATCGTAGTCCGGCTCAAGTGAATTATGGATGGAAAATTTGGATTGGTTCATGAAAAAATGGTACCAAAGACTAGGTTATTCTGTGGGAGTCTAGGATTTTTTAGAAATCCCTTATATTATTTAGGGGTGTCAAGGTAGAAAATACATTAGGATCATATCGTGACTCAAAAGGCATACCATTAGTAGGTGTTTAATCACAACATATCATGATGAATATTGATTTTCCTTAAGTAGTTGGGGTTTTTATTTTTGAGTTAGATTATATTTTTTATCATTTTATGGATTTTGGCCCCATTTTTGGATGTTTTGTTATTATTATAAGATTTGGGGTGGAAATAAAAGGAGAACCAAAGTTTCTTGGGTAGCTCTCTTAGTCTTCTAAATTATGTGGAACCCCTCATCACATGGTTTTGGGATTTTCATAAAGTCTAATACATGGTTGGCACTTGGTCAGAAAAAATATATAGTCACACCATGAACGACTTTCCACTTGATTGAACTTATTTTTTGACCTTCTTGAATCTCAAATGGGTTGTGATGGTGGAAATAACTCAATCGAGGATAATCCATGGGATTTTTCACATATGTTGAGGAATTATTTTGGTTTTTAGAATTCCTTCACTTGTGTCTATTTTTTGAAACTTATTTTGGGACAAAAAGGGGTATTTGAGAAATATTTTTGAAAAATGTAATTGTTTTTTTGGAAATATTTTGGAAATTTTTTATTTTATTTGAAAAATTAGAAAGTTTTTTGATTTTGATATTTGATTTATAAATGTTTAAATGGTAAATAGTATTTTTAAGGATGTGAAAAAATGTTAAATCGATTTTTTAAAATATTTTTATTAATAATTTAGAATTTAAATTTTTTATAAAGTGTTAAGTGATTTCACCTGATTTTTAAAAGTGTAAATGTAGTGTTTGATTAAAGTTTATTTCAAAAGAAAGATTTTAGAAAAATGTATTTTAAATCCTTAATGGGGGTTGGTGTTTAAAAAAAGCTATTTTCATGATGTGGGATTGATGTGAAATGTTTTATTATATTTTTTATTTTGTTTTTTTACTCTTGGTTATGGTTGGACTCTTTGGTTTGATGGGTGAGACATGAACTAGTTGAGTTCATGTATCGTGTTATTTAAAAATCTCCCCCATAAAGTCAAGGAAATGATGGATGGTATATTTTATGTGATAAAACTTTAAATGATTCTATTTATTTCTTAGGTGTATCTCCTCTAGGTGGTGCCCTGCACAAATGCATATTTGAGTAGTAATTCCAGAATATTTCTTGATATTGGACTCGGTTCATAGTTTATTGAGTTGTAGACCATTATTTTTCAGGGTGATATATTTTCACTATAGTGTTAGGTGGGTATTTTGTTCCTGATATGATTCTATGGTTTGGTGATCCACTTTCTAGTGTATTGGGAGTTTATGATATCCTTTTAGGTGTTTTCGATCTGTTTTTTTCTTTGGGTGATCATCATTACTTGGGGTATTTTGTTTTTTAGATGTTGAGATCAGTTAGTAGTTTGAGTTTTGATGGTATGTGATGAATTTTTTTTTTATTGATTTCCTCTTATGGATAGTGATGGTATTAATTTTGGACCCTTACCTCTTCCTCTTGTGTCCTGTGCTTGTAGAAAAGCTTAGAGAAGGTTAGTTTCTTGGTGAGTTGAACATAGGAGACCTAGGGACCCATGCCCAAGTAATTAGAACCAATGTTTATTTTAGTTGGGAATTTAGATTTTTGTTTCTTTTTTGGATTTTTGTTAGACTGTACCCATGCGGTTGAGGTCTTAGCTGTCTGTGTGAAGCATGGTGACTCAGGTCTAAGATCCATATTAGTTTTTATAAGATTTACATACGGGTCACTCTTATTTTGAGATTGATGTATGCTATGAGATTACTTTGTGGGGTTTTATTTTGATTCTTTTATTAACATTATGATTTAAATTGGTTTGGTAATTCTTGGACTTACTCCTTTTTAGTTGGTGTTTTGATATTGCCTTTTTAGATGGTGGATAGAGGAATTGTAATCTTCATTGGTTGTTTTGGGGAAGTGATTTTTTCTTGGAGTTGTGTCTTCTAGAGATTGTGTATACTATTTACCAACTACTTAATACAAAGTATAAATGGTGGTAATACCTTGATTGGTCTCATTTTTTGTTAGTCTTTGTGTCCCTTATTAGTTGGTTGGATTCTTCTTGGAGATATTGGGTGTTTCTTTAGGATGTAATCCATTAGTATTGAGAAGTAGTTTGGTTGGTGGTCTCTTACACTAAGATCCACTCTAATTTCATAATATCTGCCACATATTTCTTGGGGCGTTAAAATTTTAAATTCCATGTTGTCTTCCATCCTTCGTCAATGGATTGTTGGGGACTGAAAGCATTAAAAGTGGGAATTCTATCACACCTTGAAATTTTATCTCATTAATTAATTTATTTATTTAAATATTATTTAAGGTAAATTAAAAATATGAAGTCTTCAGAGTTAAATTTTTAAAATTATATAATTTTTTGGGTACTTCACGAGTTGTGGACGGTTTGGGGTAACAATGTGGAAACCATGCATTTGGATCTTTCACTTGGGAAATTTCATTTTCATGGTTAGCGCACAGGTAGTAAAGATATGTAAGGTATTAAGAGTAACCCTATATAATGTTTTTGGTGCATATAATGTGGGGTTCATAGGCACCACATATTTTATTAAAATTTGTGAGTAAACTATGCAGGTTTCCTAGCATTTAAAAATTTTATTTTATTTTTTAAATCTTAATATACTATCCCCTCTCCTCCCTTCGCCAAGTCACACCCAAGCCAATCCCACCTCATCATGAATTCCTCCCCCTATCTTCTTCTCTTTCAATGATTTCATCATTGTTTCTTCCTGATCTGTAGCCGAATCCCCAAGGTAAATCCCCCCCTTCCCTTATCTATCTCCTCCCCCTCTTCTTCGTCTACCTTGGCCGCACACCCTTCTTGGTTAAACCCCAGGGGTTTAATTTTGGATTGATTATTGGGATTAATTTTTTTATATGGAGTTATATGTCTTCTTCAAGGCCCATTTATTCCTTATTTGAGTTATAAAACATCCAATATATATTTGAGTTATGTTTTCCACGTTACTACTTTTAATTTTTGAACCATGAATTACTTAGGATTTTAATTAATTAATTAATTTTCTATTGATAGTGTTTAATTTATTTAATAATTATTTTAAATTAAACTCAATTTATACTTTATTTTAATTTTAATTAAGATTATTTTATTTATTTCAAAATATGTAGAAAAATATGATTTTTAAACTAAACACCCTAATTATTTATCAAATTGTCTGAATGGATTTTAAAAATTATATTGAGATTTATAAAAAATGTTTTAGGTATTTAAACAAATTCATCTGTAGATTTAATTAAAATTTCAATTGATAATTTATATTCTATATATTTTAATAATGTTACAAGATTTATTTTAAATAAATTTTGTGGTTTAATAATGATCTGAACCTGTTTGAGTTGTGGTTTAAATTTAAGTTTGTTATTTTGACTCTTTGGGTGGTTTAAAAAAAGTGAATTGTTACTTTGATGAGATATTAAATAGTTTGATAAATCATTTTATAAAAATATTTGGAAATAATATTTCAATGTGTTGATTTTTTAATATTTCCTTAAAATGGAATTTGAAATGACTAGAAAAGGCCTGGTATCCCAAGTCTATTTTAGTGAAGGCTTATTTAGAACTTTGAGTGGCTTTAAAAATGGTGTGTATGAATGTGATACCCTCTTGAGCCCTATTGATTTTTATTGATATGATTTGTGTCCTGAGGGGCATTATTTATACATGGTATCTCATGATGGATATGTGAACTAGTTTGTTTATTCAGAGGAAGTTGGAGGAAATGGTGAGATTACTATTTATGATTTATACTGGCTATGTGTATTTCTTGTTTCCTCACCCCAATTTATGTTGGTCATGAGAACTTGGGGTTGGGTAAAGAGTCTAAATGTAGTCCACACTAAGTAGTCACAGACTACTAGTTCCCTCCCCCTAATAGTTCCACGTGCCATGGCTTGTGGGGAAGTGGACCTTGATGAGGCTGGGTGAAGGATAGTCAGATGGGTTGTAGTAGGAAGAACTATAGGTTGACAAGTTAGTCCATGTTTTGGTAAATTCAAGCATTATCTCCCTTTATTACCTATGGTAGATCCCATAACACTTATCCTTTGGTTGATGGTTCGACATAGGGGTTTCTCTTAGTATTCCATTAGATTCCCCTATTGATTGATTTGTGTGGAAACTTTGATTTGATTCTTATATTTCTTTTGTTTCATTTACGATATAGTTCCATTGGTTGATATTTTATTCATGCAGTGTGATTTGGTTTTAAAATGGATTTCAGGAACATTTTGAAAATTGGTGTGATTAAAACAAGTGTTTTTAAAAGGAAAATAGTTACTTTATAAGGAATTCATGTTTTAAAGAAATGATTTAAAATTGATTCTTTTCATTAAAAAAAAATAAATAGGAATTTTATAAAACCACTTTGATATGTTATTGGTTTTAAATTTAATCAAGAATAAAAATCTATCTCATTATTTTATTTCAAATTAGCATGAAATGGTTTTATAATTAAAATTTTGAAATATAGTAAGGAGGGTGGTGGACTACTAAATATTTCTTTACTTATGACTATATTATCAAATTTAGGTTTAGGAACTTATCCATTTCTTTTTTTTTTCTCTTGTGATGTGTTCAACTTCAGGATCAGTTAGTTACCGGTGGGTATTTGAGGTTATTTTTTATTCTTTTTTATTTATCACATCATCTGAGTGTTCCTTTTAAATGATTTCGTTGGTTTTTCATAACTTTTTCTTTCAAATAATTTCTAGAAAAGTGTTACCTTTAAATTATTCCTTTACTACTTTTATTTATGATTATTAGTGGATGGAATTGTTTATGTTGAGACTAGGTGATTTGGTGGTGGTGATATCTATAGAGGGAGATATGGGTGAGTAGAGGGAGATTCTTTTGTGGAGGGAGTTTTGAGGGTGATATGAGGGATTAGTTTATACCAATCATATTTTTTGTACTTTTAAATTATTTATATCCACTTCCAATTTATTTATTTCTATATATTTGATTTTTTATGGACATATAACTTACAAAATGGTCATGCCATATTTTTGAGATGAAATCCATTGTGCTATAACTCTAATTTAAGGGTGAAATCATCCCCATCGATTGTATTTGAAACATGTGAGGCTTGTAATTAGCCTGGGGGGATCGAGGATAACCCTAATTTATTTCAAACAATAGCTCAAACATATGATAGATAAATAAATCGGGTTGGTTCATGATAATATAGTTCTAATAATATTACTAAATTTTGATCATAGTTACAACCCAATTACAAAATAGTTTTCATTTTTCAACTTGATGGAATAACCCAAAAAGAAACTACATTTGATATCTGGTGACACAATCAAATATGGTACCACCTTTTAGGTGGATGGACAACTAACTTATAAATAAAATTATTTTATAATCAAAAGAATTAAATCAATAAAATTATAACATAATTGAATAAGACTTACAATAATAAATCAATAAAATAATGTAAACAGTTAATCATTGATCAAAGTAGTAACAAGTTGTCTAGAGCTTCACGATTCTTGTAATATTCATCTTGATATATTTTTTATTCATTTATAAACCATGATTCATCATTGGCCATTCTTCATTAATTTCAAAATCTTTTAATTTTCATAGATTTCAAGTAGAATCCTCAACCCATCATGCTTTTTATCCTCCACCATAATCATTGAAGAGTTTCCATAATATAAATTAGATATAATGTTTAACAAATACCACATGTCACATCATACTCATTGGATTCTATCAAATAAATATTCAGCCCTTGTTTTTGTCTATGAATTATCATCCCATTAACTTTATTCTCTACAGTTTTCCACAACTTAACCTTCATTTAGTGTTTTGAAAATATCATTTCTAGTATATTTACCTCATTTATCTATAACAAAATTTTATTTCCTGAATTTGAATTTTATTTAATAATATCATCATATATTTTTTTAATTTCTAAAATACAATGATATATAAAAATTATTGCTCACATTAGATGCATAAAATCGTTTATAAAAAAATAATATTATCACATACATAGTGTTATAATATATTTCAGGTGAAACAATTTTGTAATAAATTATGAGCCAAATTTTTGGTTTATGTTGTATTTATTTTCAATATATACGGAGTATTAACATGATGTCAATATTTTTATGGAAATTATTGGAAGTATTTTGGAGTTACCAAGCATATTAATGATAAGGATAATTACTTTGAATTTGTTTGAATTTCCCAAATAGTTTTGATAATTAGTTGGTGGTGATATAACCATAAAGAGATCCATTCTATAATATACATGTTAGTTGAAGTGAATAATTGATTCTAAAAAGTAAAAAGTATATATATATATATATATATTTCTTGGATGAAGTTTAGGATGATTAAAATAGAAGACTTTGAATTGAAGAGTTCTATCCTTCTGATTATAATATTGGAAAGTAAAAAGTTATGTTAGAAACTATTTGGATAAAGTTGAGATTTAATAAGAAGAGGAATTTAGGTCAAAGGCCTTTAAATTTCAAGTTTCAGACTGTCATTTTGTTTCCACTACATCTCAATATCACTCTTTATTTTGAAATTCCATACTTTTACTTTAGACAAAAAAATAAAGTCAACTCCAAGGTAGATGTAACGAATTCTGTTTCACCATATTTTACTTTAAATATTTATATAAATATATTTGGATTTTTAGTTGGGGTCAACAGTGTATTTGGGTGTCGCAGGACCCTGGAATTAATATATTGAAAATATTAATTTATTTTAAATCATGCATGCACATCTTTTCTGAATAAATGGTTTTCTTGACAATCAACTCCTCATATGGAAAAGCTGAGACCACAGTTGATTCTAGGATGTAGATTTTACCCTAGGCACAATATAAAGTTGGTCATTGTTAGGATTTCAGTGGAAGTATACCATTGGAAGATGCAATACTAAATTAAACAATTTAGGTAATTTAATTAATAGAAAGAATTAAAAATACCCCCTACCATTTTGGAATCTTACCCACAATAGAAATAAGGGGGATGGTTTCTCCCTTGTATGAAAAAATAACTAAGAGTAAAGGGATAGGAGGTGTTTTTGATTATCACCCCTGATGGAGATTGAGACCAGATCAAGGTGAAGCAGCTCCCAAGTATGGTTTTAGACCTAAAACATCTATGTTTTCACCACGAGATTGGCATATTTTTGAATTTTAATTCCCAATCTCCAAATGTGTGTTGTTTTAAGGTTTTAAATCCCTTTTATGACTACTGAGTATACCCCTAGGTGTTGATCTATGTTTAATCATGAAAAAACTAGGGTTTAGAGAGGTTTTTATAGATTTCCCGTTCAGAAATCATGATCACACATCATGTGCTTTAGGAGAACATGCCATGTGTTTTTCTCATTGGAAAAAATGAGTTTTTGCAACTACACACCATATATTAGGACTACAAAGTACATAGTGGAACATGGACATGAGGCCAAGTACATGGGTATACTCCCCTTGTAAGGGGACATGGTAGTGTAGTAGTACATTTCCAGAACCCAAGAGTAAACATGCATGGTTGTGTACTCGAACACGACTAGGGCATAAGAACATGGCCATATACATGGGCATGGGATGAAGTACACAAAAATGGGATGAAAGACATGGGGATAACATGGTCTACCAAGGCACACAATGTACTCAATGTTCTTTCCATATATAACTACATTTAAATCCAAGCCATGTGTAGGTGAGGAAACACCCAAGTGCCAGGATGAGGTCACATGCTTTGTGACTCTGTGTACGCATGGTGTACTTTTCTATGAGACTTAAAACATGCATATATAATTCTTTGGGACTTTTATTTGGGAACTCGAGTAGCCTATCTAGAGTGGTTTTCTATGTAGGATGCGATGATGGCCATAATTTTGGAACCATAGATACAACCTGAGAAGATTCATGATAGAAACTTTCTTCTACGATGCTTAGTTGGCAACAATAATCAGGTGTGATCTTCAAAGTGTTATCGGGGTTGGAAACCCTCCCATAACACCAAGGAATGGGTCCCCATACTCTCTACACAGGCATAGTTTTTAAACCCATACTATATAGGGTGAATGTACTCTATCTATGTAGTGGAACCCCCTATCTTTGAGCTTTGGCAGAGAGTGGTTCTTCCACTGGAGATAGTTCCCCCTCAGTTACAGATAATAGTGGAAAGGTGAGGGTTCTCCACACATATTCTTGAGAGGTTATGCAATATTAATGGCCAAAAGATAGTCCCCACTAGTATGTGATGCATAGTGGTGAGGATCATTTCCTCTACTCTATATCTTATATGGATATGTGAGTTATTTAGATTAGATGATGGGGCACTTGAATCTGTAGGTTGACTCACAGTTCTTAGTTGGCCTATGGAGATGGAGATCCACTTTCTATCTCACTTGGGTTTATTTGGATCATATTTATTGTTGGATTTTCTATATTCTCTTTCTTATAGGTCGATATGACTATTTCTTTCTCTATTTCTCCCTTTTTGGTTCTTGGTGCGCCTCCTAGGTATGTATACACTCACCCTTTCATGGGATTTTCCTATATGTGTTGTGTCTTATGCAGATGATAGGAATATTGGAAGTGATATTTGTGGACTTTGTTTTGATAGATCTTAATGGATCTTAGCGCTAACTGAGTTTGGTATTTGTCCTTGGAGATTGTGATCATAGATCTCTTCAGACCTTCCCTTTCCCTAGTTATTTTCATATTAGGGTCACATCTCTGGTTTGGAATGTATTTTCTACCTTATACTTTTTTACTACACCACCACACTCTTATTCTTTCCTCTATATTGTTTCATGCATGGTTTATACTCTATATGTTTATTCTTTTATTATATCTCTTCACTATTGAGTTGAGATAGTTGTGAGTGTGAGTAAAAGTACTTATGATGAAACCTCCCATTTGAGTTTTGGCCTACTCAATTCCAGTCGCCAGCCCCTAGAAATTAGGATTTGGGCTTGGGGTGTCTCACTCAGCTTATCACTAGCCAAGTGGGGGTCGATGGTCTGGGTCATGACAGTAAGTCAACCATTTTAGTATCCTAGTGTTCTTGAAGATAATATATCCTATATTAAATATATGATCCATCATTGAGTAGTCTATTTGAGGGATGTTTTTTATAGTAAAGAGAGTATGTGGGTTAGTGTAGTCATGGGGGGAAATTGTGCTTAACATCCTCATATGTGGGCCAACATAGTGGGTTGTGGGAGAGAACCAGTTCTCATCAGACTTCACTAATTCAGTGTTGAAGTGTGTTATCTTATTAACCAGTGATATACCAAAGTCTCTTTCGATGTGGGACTAAATAAATGTGAACATATTTGTCCATTTAAAATAAATACATGTAAAAGAATTCAAATGAGATAAGACCACATTCAGTTGTCTTGAAACCCATTCTCTTATATGAAAGAGGCTCATGTTGTGGCTGGTTCAATCGCATCAAGAACACTACTGTTAAAAGGGGATCAAACCATGAGAATGGATGAACAAGTAGATATTACTCCCAGTACCAAAAAATATGAAAATAAGGGTTCACATGTGAAGATAATGAAGTTGAAAGTGGAAAGTTAAAAATTTGATGAACACTAGATCTATGTCAATCAAATGATATATAATGAGCTGCCTAAGGGTAATTAATGCCTATGAAAAACATGAACCTTAGACATAGACGTAACAGTGGCCATGGGTGTGAATTGAAAACAAAGATGACCATTGATTCTTGAAAAAATGGGAAAATGGTGGACACCACACCATGGTAAATGATATGGTGGATTTATATAGAACGTATGAGAAACAGGAATCCCTCTATGGTTGTTTTGGTGTCCATTTTGGAGTTGTGAAAAGTAAGCATTTGAGTTTTAGAATTATTAGACAAAATGAAAAAGTGTAATCGCATTGGTTTACTATGGTGTATTGCCTTTTTTTATTCATTTTCCCTTTTTTATGTGGGTTTTGATCTATGGTTTGTTGGGGTTTAGTATTGATGAGTTTTTGGGTTGTTTTGGGTCGTTTTAGAATCATTTTAGAGGGTGAATAGTTAATGCATGGTTAGGGGACACCTTGTGGATTACGTATGTAACTATACAAGTGGAGACTTTAGAGACAATGACATTCACATGGTTGGTGCATAATTTACCAACCCATGTGGCCCAACCATGCAATCTGACCGGGGTTTGGATAGTATATTTTGTATGGTTGGTGAACTATTCTGCAAACCTTGGAGCCAAACCATGCACACAATATTAATTAATTTTAAAATTAGGGTTTTCACCTAAAACCTCCCTGAAAAACTCTCATTCATCCTCCCATGGATAGGTCTATCAAACTAGGAGACTCATTTGGGTGAATTTATGGATTCCTTTCTATCTAGAATTCATTTTTATCGAATATTGCCTTGTTGGATCTAAGAATCGAAGGTATGTATCTGTTTTTTTCTTATTCTATGTGATATTCACCTTTGTCTCTCAAAAATAACCCTATATAAGATATTCCAGGAATGGATCTATAGTCTAAATAATTAACTAATTAATCTTCCTTGTATTTTTAAGGAGATTAACCTATATCCACTATAATTATCTAAATTCTCTAGGCTGATATGAGATTATTTCATTAAAATAGTTTATATTTGGATATAATATGCCTATCTTAACCCTATATATTTATTTATTCTTGTACTTTTTTCTAGAATCCTCATGTGATTAATTTGGGCATGATTCTATGTATTTGGATTGGCGAGCTTGATTCAGGTGGTGATTATTGAATTTTGTACTCTTTTACACTTTGGGTAGAAATTTCTTACTATGTTATGTATTTTTTATAAATATGCATGTTTTATTGACATGTGGATGCGTGTGTATCCCTAGGAGAACTCTACTATGTGATTTGATTAGCATGTGGGTGCATGTGTAGCCCGAAGAGAACTCTTCTTTTGAACTTGTATGGCGGTATGTGATATTTTTGTTGACTATATTGTGGTTATAAATATGGATATGGTTGAGTTATAGGATAAAATGTGTAACCTTACTCTGATTATATTATGTCTATCTGTCATGAGATGGTTGACTCGTGTGATGATATGTGTAACCTGGTTATGATACTACTATGGTTATCCATCATGAGATGGTTGATTCATTAGATGAATTGTGCTACCTTGTTTAGATTATGTAACTAGATTTATGTGACATATATTCTGGCATGGTTCCAAAGTTGGTAGGACAAGGGTTCATGGCTGTTTGGTTAGAACATGATTCCAGTTAATGAATATAACCTTATATACACATGATACACATATGATATGGAATAATTGGTGGTGTCCCACTAGGTTTATACACACAATTTTTATGATCATATTGATGTGTTTGTATCTTTTATGTTTAGTGATCTAGTCAAGGGTAAGGGCCCTATGTTGAGCGGTTGAGCAGGAGGATCAAGGTGGGCCAAGGTGATGCTGGTACTGACATCAAGATCTTTTTCTATCATGAATCATTTATCATCATATTTTTTTTATTCTGGTGCGTTGATCCAATTTATGTGGGGATTATTATTTTTCTTTATATTACTCTTATATTTCATTTTTTACAACATGGATATTCTCTTCCTTTATAGCTTCTGTTATATTGTCACTGATATCATCTATTTGTTGGATTAATATTTTTTCCTCTATATTTATAATTGTTTCTTCTTTTATTATCAAGGTAATATTCTCCTCATGTTTTCACTCAATCCCTCACCACTATTAAACAACCTCTTGCATATGGGGAAGCACAAATGAGGACATATGACCCTTTGGATCAGACTGGTTGATTTAGGTCTGGGTTTTATAAAGTGGTATTAATGATATTTTCTTCTGTAATGATTTTTGACTTGGTATAGTAGGGATTGGATGGTCAGAACTTAGGCCGGGAAATTATGCTAACTTTTATCCAACACTCATATAGTGTATCTCCTAGTTACCGGGGGAGTGGGATTACTATTTTGGTTTTCACCTCTACTGTTGATTTATTTTTACCTTGAGCGATTTACATGAGTTTTTTGTTATGATTAATGGGATTTTATCTTGGATGATTAGTAAGAGTGGGTGAGTTCTTGAATCATGGTTAGGCATGTAGGTTCAGATTTTATATACTTGTTTCATGTGATTGATATATCCTAGGCATGTTATATATTTTTATGTATGTAATTATGAATAATGTGCAGGTCCCACGATGGGTTTATGCTTTGGGTAGTTAAGAACTGCTATTCCTAGTAACTATGGGTAGAATCCTAGGATATGTTTCCTTTTCTATGTTGAAATGCACCTATTAGCAGCTTATGTATTAGTTTATTTAAGTTGCTGTGTGTAATTCTAAGTTTCTTTAGACATTTTAGAGATTCTTCCTAGATGAAGTCCCATTATTATAGCCAAAAACCTAGGTAAAGAGGTTTATGATGTGGTAGATGCTTCTGTTGTGCCTGTGGATGTTTAGTTTGGTGTGGATAGTAATGTTCCATTAGTTTTTCTAGTAGTCTAGGCAGTGTAATTTATTCTTCTTGGAGGTTTTCATTTATTTCCGATTCTAGGCATAGGAGCATATAGATTTGGACCAACAATGGTGGAATTTTCTCGTAATTTAAAGTTATAGCATCCTTAAATATTCCAAGGTATAGGAGGTCCTCATGATTCATATGGCTGGATAAATATCATTGAAGGGATATTTGATCTGGTTAATACTCCTAGTGATCAAAGGGTAAACTAGCCACTTATATGTTTCAAGGATCCACTAAAAGGTGGTGGGGAATTATGATTTAGGTGAATATGTTTTATGGTTTGACAAGGGGGGACTTCTAGGGAATCTTCTTTAAGTAATTATTACCAGAGATGTTGAGGTTATATCAAGTACATAACATTATAGAGATTCAACATGAAGCACTATCAGTGGATAGAATGTTACATCACCTATTTCATGGAGTTACTATAATTTTCAGCTATGTTATTTGGGAATGAGGTCCAAAAGGCCTAAAAGTTTGAAATTGGGTTATAACTCGAGTTAAAGCACCAGGTTAGGAACTTCAACCTAACATCATATCTAAAAGTGATTAACAAGGCTCTCATGATTAAGAAGGGTCTGTAGGAAGACAATGATTCATGACTTCTTACAAGTTTTACTAGATCAAAGATATGTCTTTCCATTAGTGTTGTGGGTTTCGCTTTTGGTGGTAGTAAGAGGAGAGTTGAGTAGATGAACCGGGGAAATGAAATGCAGCTAGAGTAGTGTATAAATTTTTCAACTCCTTTTATGGAAGGAGGTATCCTTTGATGTTTTCAGTGTGGAAAGAGGGTGAATCACCATAAGTTTTGTAATGATCTACCTATAATGTTCCATTTTTGTGGTAAGATGGGAAGGATGTTCCATGGAGTGGGCCATGAATCTTAGAAATAGTTATAAACTACACAGTATTCAGTGGCCTAGATGAATAGGGATAATGGGAGAAAGTACATATGTCTTATGTAGGTAGCATTTATATGATGGTTTATGTTTTGGATGATACTAGAGAGGGATCTTCAATGGTGATAGGTATGGTTCTTATTTTTCTATGCTTTATACTATCATATTTTTTAGGAGAGATTATCATTTTTAATCTTTACTTAAGTCATTTATGGTTTATAATTGATAGTAAAGTTATCCCCATTATTATTATTATCCCTTGAAACTCTTCTTGGAAAGAGAGTATGTCATATTTAGAGATGACCAGAGTGTCCTGTAGTGATTTCTGGCTACAAAAAACATTGAGATTTTATAATTATAGAAATAAAATGATTTGATGTTATATTTAGTATGGAATTGATGATGAGTTTTCAATATTTCATCGACTTCTACCACATATAGGTCCCCTTTACCTCTCCTGAGTTGAAGTGGTATGTTTTTACTAGGGAATGGTATTTAAAAATAGGTAGGATTGGAATAGAAATCAGCTGGATTGGGACCATTAAAACACATGTAGCATGAGTAACAATTTTTAAATATGAAGTGACTATTCCATCCATGGTTTATCTAATGGTAAACCATTATTGGGATGTTTTTTAGAAATATTTAATGGGAACTCTTCCTGAAAGAATAACTATAGCATCCCGTCTTTTTATAACATAAACTTTCATTACATTACACAAAACCGAGGATCTTTAAGGTTGAGTGTCTTGGAAACCAGGAACATAATACATGAAAACAACATAAAAAATTCTTCTTAAACACTTTAAAGGCTTTTCCTTAAGTTCATCCTAGGTTCATTACTGCATCTCACAACCTGGGGACATACATCAAAAGAAAGGGTGAGCAGAAGGCCCAGTAAGGGAAATAAGAGGAACATTTTACATGTGAACTTGATATACTTTAATAAGGACATGAAAAGAACTTTAAGGCATGAGAAAGAAATCATGAGGAATTTCACAATAAAAATAACATTTTTCATAACTTGTAGACGTGGCTACATCATTTAACATAGAAAATCATGAACATATCACCAAGGTCCATCCCCAAGGTGTCATTTGAAAATTACCAAGGTTATTCACCAAGGTATCGTGAAAATTGTAATCTCTAGTGGTTACATCATTACCCAATGCATTGGAGCGCTATTAGGACGCACCCTTAAATTTTCCTTTATTATCATGTGAGACACATATATCATCATCAAACATTTCATAAATAACCCATATAGCATAAAATAAATGGGTTTCATTTCATAATCATAACGTTTTAAAAACTGCTTTAAAGACATTATCTTTACGTCACTTTAAACCCACGGAAAGGGAAAGAGGGTCTCATGTATGTAAATCCCAGAATTCAAAATAGAACATTTTGATATATATGTGAATACCCTTGTAGAAATAAGAGCTTTGAGTATTCACTTTATAACATAAAATAATTTTGAGAAAAGAGAGAGGCATTTTGAGACGAAAATCCTGCAGCATAACGGCTATGTTTCGGGGTTTTAGAAAACATTGAAAAGAGAGGGGACATGGGTCACCCACTCATAAAAGATCCATAAAACAGTAGGGGGACAGAATATAAGGGATTTAAGAACATGGTAATGAAATTTTAAAGATATACCATATTAAATGAGAGACATGGAAGTGAGACAAAAAGTAAGATTTCTCTTATGAAAATTTGGCAGCCTAACGACGTCACTTAACTTCAATAAAAATGATTTGACAAGATCAAATAGGGTCTCTCCTCATATGACCATAATAGATCAGTTTGATTTATATAGAGATCATACCCCAACATAATAAAAAGGAACTTGAAAGATTTGACATGAAAATCGAACTTGAAAAATGAGAGGGTGAAAGAATCACTTAAAAATTCAGCAGCCTAACAGCGTCACTTAAACTTTCATAAAACGAAATGATTAGAGTAAGAGGGAATATCTCATCATATAAACATGAAAAGTAAAGTAAGAGGAATATAAAAGAACATCCTCTCACATAAGAACATGGAGCATAAAAGGAATGACATAAAAGAGATCACTTGAAAAGAAAGAGAGAGGTCAGATCCCTTACCTTAAAACGTGACTCTTGAAACTCAAATTTTTGGACCTTGAGGGATTGGGGGCACCTTGGGAGGACTCCTTGGAAGGTAAGGAGACCATAAATTCGTTGGGAAAGAGTTGGGAGTGAAAACTAAAGGAAGAAAAAGGGTGGGTATTTATAGGGAAAGTGAGGGGACAAGGCATTAATGGCCAAGGGACACCTCACTAGTGGTTTTGGCAAAACCATGGGCTTTCCCATGGTATTTTACCATGGTATTGGCCACTTGGGAAACCTCATACCTTATCTTACTATTCATAATTCTACCATATTGAATATATACTTAATACATCATTTAATGATGTCATTAAACATCCGTAACTTAAAAACTATAATTTCACTATTCATCGAAAATTCAACTTTCTCAGAATAATCTCAAAATTTAACCTTAACCAAAATTCAATGCTCTGATTTCAAAAATGAAATCCATTTTATAAAAATAATTTTCTAAATATTTTTAATTTAATTTTTAAATAAAAACACTATTCATCGAGAATTCATTTTTTTCAGAAAAAACCCCAAAAATTACCTTAACATAATATCAATGCTCTGAGTTCAAAAATAAAGTCCTTTTTATAAAAATAAGTTTCTAATTATTTTTAATTAAATTTTTAATTAAAAAACACTATTCATCGAAAAAACTAATACTTGACTAATAATTTTTGAAACCGTTATTTACCCATTTTATTGAATCACATTACTTAATCTAGGTGTCTAAATTATATTAAAACTTTCTTTGAGTGAAATTACTAATCCATTTGGTCACATTACTAATCCTAAGCGTAAAATCACTATTCATAATTTACTATTCATCAAAAATTAAGTTGATCTTATTAGACTCCAAATTCCTTACCGAACACTTTTGTAGAAGACCATTTTTTGAAAATAATTACACATCATTAGTTATTTAGGGTTTACATAAATATTTTAAAATATCATTTTTTCAAAATTCATCAATAAAATACATTCTAAAATTTTCTGGACATTTGAAAATTCACAAACATCACTAAAGGAATAAATCTCAATTCATTCACCCGAAAGGATTACACAAGGAAGCTAGGGTCTCGTCACATAACCCCTTATAACACCGGTATAAGACCTAAGTGTAAGGTGTGATATGCTGAGAGAATATGAGGGAGGCTCAGATAACATTTCCCTAGTAGTAATCTCTACTAACTTGAACTTCTCCCGCAGGCGTTTCCATTCAAGCTTGACATGCTGGAGTTCGGCTTGGGCTTGGTCCAAAGCGAAGCCGACAGATGCTACCTCCTTCCCAAGCTCTGATAAGTGGGCTTCATAAGGTTCGAATCTACTGGATGAAGCCATCGAATCCTCTTTCTGCATTAACCATTAACATCTTATTAAATCAAAAAGAGTAAGTTAATATACTACTCAAAAAGATTGGGTCGTTACAAGAACTGAGTTTGATTTTGAACTTATTCCATGTTCACAATAGATATTGATTCCTCCATATTTCATGACACCAGTTAAGTTAATGGAGTTAAAATTAAATCTTGAGGATCTAGAGGTGAAGGGGTTTATTTGACTGAGAACTTATCCATGGGGTTATCCTATCCTATTCTTCAAGAACATGGATGATATTCTTTGGTTGTGTGTGGATTACCTAAAGCTAAATCAGGTCATGATGAAAAATAGGTTTCCACTACCAAGGATATATCATATGTTTATCAATTTAGAAGATCCTGACAGTTCTCTAAGATTGAATTATGACCTAGATACTATAAATTTCAGGTTTATAATGAGGAAATTACTAAAAAGAATTCAGAAGTAGGTATAAGTTTTATGAGTATCTCATCATGCTGTTTAGGTTAAAAAAATACACCAATAATGTTCATGGATCTCATGAACTGAATTTTTTATCCCCACTTAGACACCTTTTTCATTATTTTTGTTTATGACATCTTGATATACTCATGGACCGAGGAGTTACATGACTGACATATGAAGATTGCGATGAGTACACTTTTAGAGCATAAAAATTATTCCAAGTTCTCTAAGTGTTATTTCTAGATCCAATTGGTACTTTTTCTCAGGAACATGATATCTAAAGCAAGAATATAAATAAATCTAGAGAAGGTGTATGTATTTATGGAATGGATATGACCTAAGAACATGTTTGAGATTCAAGGATTTTTTGGTTGGTTGTATATTATAGGTAGTGTTTTTAATTTATCTTATTTGGTAGAACCTATGATTGAGTATACCATGGAGCGGGTCAAATTTGAGTAGATTAATTAGTGCGAAGGGGATTTTTAGGAACTGGAGAATGGGTTGACATCCACTCATATTCCGAATCTTCTCAACCCATATATTAGATATATAGTTTATTGTGATGATTTATGAGTTGTCTTGTGGGATGCATTGATACGGGAAATTGTTTTAGTTTCTTATGGGTCTCTAAAGATACAAACCTATGAATAGAAATACCCTACTCATGTCCTAGATTTAACCTTTGTGGTTTATGTCTTGAAGTTTTGGCATCATTAACTATTTAGTGAGAGATTTGTTTCTACAAAAACAGAAAATCTTGCGATATATTTTCTCTATGTGATATGTAAACCTATAATATAGGCATTGGGTCATGTAATTTTATAAATTTGACTTTGATATGGAGTATTCCCCAAGAAAAATAAATGTTATTATAAATCATCTAAGCATGAAAATATAGAAACTTGGAACTTGATGATTAGAAGAGGAGTGGGAATTAATGTGCATGTTAGAGGATTAGAATATGGACATGTTAGGGGATCAAGGGATGAAAAAATGTGATCCTTTTCTCATCAATTCCTCATTGTTGGATCAATTAAATTCATGATAATAATATGATTCGGAATGTTCGGTGATGCAGGAATGAATGAGGAGAGATGATCCTATAATAGAATGGTACTTAGATGAGAATGACATACTTCACATGCATGAAGAGTTTTGGTTCCCACATCCATAAGGGAAGAGTTGATGAGAGACTCTCACACCTCATAGTGGACAGTACATCTGGGATTTACCAAGATTTATCATAACTTGAGATGTCATTTATAGTGTTTGGGCATGAAGAAAGATGTTGTAGTGTTCGTCACTCATTACATCATCTATTAGAGGGTAAAGGTGGAACACCAATGACCATGTGGATTATTTTAGCCACTTCCACCTTCCACGTAAAAGTGGGATGAGGTGATAATGGAATTCATTATGAGACTACCTATGAATCCAATGATTTGTAATGTGGTGTGGGTATTGGTTGACCGATTGATGAAGGTTTCATAGTTATTTTCTATTTGAGAAACCTAATATATGGATGAGTTGGGTATGCTATATGTGTATAAAATAAATTGGATGCACAATGTTCCTATAAGCACCTCATCAGATTAAGATGTGCATTTAATGTCATGGTTTTGGTAAGGCTTGTAGAAGGTGTTGGAATCATAACTGAAGATAAGAAGAACACATCATTCATAGATAGATAAATAGTTTTAGTGGATGATCTGAATTCTAGAGTATATTATTAGAGCTTGTGTTCTTGATTTCGATGGCTCTTGGGATGACCATATTACCTTAATAGAGTTTTCAAAAAATAAAATATTTTAGGATTTGATTCTGATGGCTTGGTTTGAGTCACTTTGTGGTCAACCATTTCGTTCACTACAGTGTTAGCTTGAGATGATCAAGTCATAAGTGATATAAAAGATCCTAATACAGAATAATTTTGAATGGGTGTAGTTGATATGGAAGTAGTTTGTTACCACTCAGAACAAGTATCACTCATATTTTGAACAAAGGTAATAAGATTTGGAGTTCACTATGGGTGGCTGGGTATTCTTGAGGGTGTCGCCTCAGTTGGGGCATCAACAGTTACAGAATCAAGGGAAAGTTAACACCCTGATTTGTGGGATCATTCGAGATCCTAGAACATATTGGGATGATTGCTTATATGTTTTACATTCCCCCACGACATCAAGGTATGAATGATGTGTTTCATGTGTTTCAGCTCTCCATGTATGATCCGAACCCGAAACATGTGATTGATAGCAAAGATGTGGAGTTGGTGGTAGATGATTCTTATGAGGAATTTCTAGTATGGATTTTTGATCAAAGAGAAAAGGTGATCTAAGGTAAGATAATACCTCTTGTTCTAGTGTTGTGGAAGCACAAGCATATCAAGTAAGAGAAACTTCTTCAGGATAAGAAGTCCTTTATAGGGTTGTTTTTAATTCCCCTCAAGTTTCTATGTTTTGTTACATTTGTTTTCCTCTTTTTTATCTTATATTTGTGGTTTTTGAGTTATGATTTTTTAGGGTTTAGTCTTGGAGAGTTTTTGGGTAGTTTTGGAAGTAGTTTAGATGATTCACAGTTAGTTCATAGTTAGGGGAAATCATTTAGTTTACCCAAGTAACCATGTTAGTGGAGACTTTGGAGATAGTGGCATTCAAATGGTTAGTGCACAGTTTACCAAACAATGTGGTCCAACTGTGTGACCTGACCTGGGTTAGGATAGTGGATTCTACATGGTTGGTTCATAGTTTTCCAAACCATTTATCCAAACCATACACATGATATTAGTTAATATTAACATTGTGTTTTTAACCCAAAACCTCCCTAAAATCTATCATTCTTCCTCCTAAAATAAGTGATCTCGATCCAAGAGACTCCTTTTGGAAAATTTAGAGATTAATTTCCATCCAAAATGAACTTTGATCATATATTTCCTCATTTGATCTTAGAATAAAAGGTATGTATTCAATTTTTCATTATTACACATGATCTTCCTTTTCTCTCTCAAAAAGAACATGAGATTGGATCTTCCATGGATGGATATAAGGTCTATAGAATGATTTATTAATCTTCCATGCTTCATTGAAGGTGAGAAACCTATATCTTCTTTAATTATCTCAATTCTATTGGTAGATACAAGATTTGTTCATTGTGTAAATTTCTGTTTGGTAAGTATAAGACTCTCTTAATCCTATATGTTTCCTTCTTCTTGGATCTTCATTCTAGAATCCTTATATGATGAATCTAGGTATGATTATTGGGATTTGGTTTATTAGGATTAATTCATGTGGTGTTTATTGAGTTTGAATTCCATTACACGTGAGGTACAAAGTCTTTACCATGTTATAACTTTTATATAAATATGTACAATTGATTGGTATGTGGGTGTGTGTGTATCCCTAGGAAAACTTTGTTGTGTAATTTTATTATCATGTGGGTACATGTGTAGCATAATGTGAACTCTTATTTTGACCTTGTATGACATTATGTGCTATTTTTGATGACTATATTGTGGCTATACATCGAGATATGGTTGAGTCATAGGATAAAACATGTGACCTTACTATGATTATATTGTGGTTATCCATCAAGAGATGGTTGAGTCAAGGGATTATATGTGTAACTTGGTTATGATACTATTATAGCTATCCACTGCGATATGGCTTCGTTTTTGGATAAATTGTTTTACCTAGTTTAGATTATGTAACTGGATTGATGCGGGGTATCTTCTAGCAAGGTGATGAAGTAGGAAGGACCAGGGTTCATGGTAGTTTGGTTTGCGCATGATGACCTGCCTAGTTATATGTTAATTTATGATTTTATTCTATTTAACACACACACCCTTATATACACATGATGAGCTTATGTTAAGGACACATTATTGGTGTAATACTGGGTTAATAATCACACCCTACATGGGAAAATTAATTCACATATAGAATTTATGGTCAGGGATCTAGTAAAGGGTAAAGGACAAATGTCGGGTGGTTGAGCAGAAGGAATATTGTGGACTGAGGAGATTTCAGCATAGACTTTGTGGTCTTTTATGACAAATCATGTCTTTTATAAACCTTATTTCATGATTTATTATATAAATATACACCTGATACAATCCCTAATGATCTATTGGCCTAGTTTTTTTTGGAAATTAGATATGTAGAACATTAAATTGAAATGGGGATATGAAGAAATTATTGAAACTCCATAACATTCCCTTAAAATTCGTTTATCTTTTAAGATTTCATGGGATAACTTCGGGATATACACAAGAAATAAGTGAGATATAAATCCTAGTAAGTGAATAATAAAAGAATAAAATGATGAAAGTAATACATGTGAGTCATGTAGATTAACAATATCACATAAAAGGATGAGAATCATAAATACGAACATCGAACCATGATATAATATGATAACATCAATACAACATAGGAATGTGGAAACAACATAAAACATGACATCATAATCATAAGTAAAGTCTAAAATCCAAGAAATAATAACATAGTGCACTTAGTATAACCTCCCATGAACCATAAATGGTATATTATGATATAAAAAAATTACCCAATACATTGGAGGGCTATATAATTCTGATCTCACCCATCACATTCTTATCATGTACATTCATTTATGTGCCACATAGATCATAAAACATAAGAACACCTTTAATCACTTTTATTCCCATGATCAAAGAGTGTGAGTTATATACATGGAAGTCCCAAATAAATTAATTATAGCTACATGTAGGTGAATACCCTTGAGTGGAAATGGGAATGGGTATTAACCACACAAATGTTTGGTAGGAGAATCATGGGATAATTTTGATATCACAATGGGTGTACATAAAGATTCCAAGAAGAGTTTAATAAGAGTGAAAGGTAGTCTCTATTTAAATGTAAATCATAAGGAAAATAATGGGATGTGTAAAAACACATTAAAAAAATAGAAAAATTGAAATAAAATGGCATAATATAAAGATAATAATTGAATAAGTAGGAGAATGAGAGAATTCCTTACTATGAGAGGGCGCTTCTAAAAGCTTGGGAGGAGCTTATTAAGATCTTGGGAACACATTGTGAGGAAATTAGAGAGGTGGAGGGAAAGGGAGAGGAAATTAATGCTCAATGTATTTTGAGTTAATATTTGTGGGAGGTTTTGTGGGTACTTATAGAAAAATAGAGGGGAATTATTTATTAATTTATAAACTAAGGTTTTGGACTATATATAATAAACTAATCAAAACAAAAAATATTCCCATAGTTTTTTACCATGGTTTATTTCAAATAGGAGTGGTTTTAAATATTTTATAATTTTAATAATTTAATATATTAAAATAGTACTACCGATGAAGCAGAAGTGAGTCATGTTCATAAAGAATTGATTTTAAATCCCTAACAATATAATATAGGTTTTAGAGGATTCATTGAAGGTTTATAAAATTAATAAAATAACTTTAAAAACACATTATTTTAAATTTAAAATATATATTTGGTTATTTATTCCTTTTATATCATTTATTATATCACTTTTTGACTATTATGATGTCATAATATAGACTGTATATTTATATCATATTTAATTTTTACGCAAAAATTCCACTGTCTTGAAAAATTATAAAAAATTAACCTTTGTCTAAT
This sequence comes from Viscum album, assembly GCA_963277665.1. NCBI lineage: Eukaryota > Viridiplantae > Streptophyta > Magnoliopsida > Santalales > Viscaceae > Viscum > Viscum album. The sequence continues at coordinate 592,105,002 of OY728134.1, read as the reverse complement.
TTTGATATACTAATTTCAAAAATAATATTTATTTTACAAAAATAATTTTCAAAATATGATATTTTTTTCCTTTAAATAAAAATCCTCATTTATTGAAAAATACTAGTTTTTATGATAATACCAATATTTTAACCATTATAAAAATTACATTGACTTCATTAAAACATTTTATCATTTGTATATAAAAAAATATTATTTAATAATAATTTTATATGAAAAAAAATTATTTTAAAATTATTGAATTTTTCAAAAAGAGTGTTTTAATTAAATCCAAATATTTTCCAAAAAATATAATTTTGGTTTCTTTATATCAAAATATAATTTTTATTAACTCATTATATAATAATTTATAAAGTAATAATAAACAAGGATAAATAAAATCATTATTTCATTAAAAATAAAATTTAAAAATTCATATTACTAGGATCTAGATATATAATCCCTTATTACACCAGCATACGCTCCAAGGGAAAGGTGTACGATAGTGGTACTTTCTCAGGGTGGTTTTATGAACATGGTTTGATCCATGGTCTTGATAAGCCTGAACTTATACCATAAACAATTTCTCTCAAGCTTTAATTATTAAATCTCTGCTTGGGTTCGGTCAAGGGAAAATCCTAGTGATTCCATCTCCCCCATAAGCTTCAATAAATGGACTTCATAGGTTATAATCCCATTGGTTGTGGACATAACTTCTTCCATATATTTTAATTAGACTTTATCATAAACCTTAATATATAATAATCATAATGGTAATTGTACAATGACTATATTATCAATTATTATGATTCTTAGTTGTATTTTAAATCCAAAAGACTATATTTTATAATGGTATAAAATAATCATAGTAGTGCATGTGTTTTCTATAAACACATTACTTAATAATACATTTATTCGTTCAAAATGGAATTTAATTTATAAAAGTTTAGGACATTAAATTCTCCCCCCTTTTGAAATTTCACCCTCAAAATTTCATTTTTACACTATAACTGAAATGTACCGACCGCATAAGCCTGGAGTTGGTGAATTATTTAAATACATTAGCATAATTAAAAGGAATCAAATCCCAAAGGATCGACCAGTTTAGCATTATTGGGAAATATATTATATATATGAACTTTTCATTACAATTCAAAAAATGAAAAACAATATATGAAATTCTTTGATAATGCCATTATTATCCTAGCTTAACCCCGAATATCAATCAAAATAAAAATATTGGAATCCTAGGAAAGTAGAACATAAAAAAGGGGTGAGTTTAAATGCTCAATAAGGGTAAAAAATATAGTATAAGATTTTCTAAATAAGAATAAAATTTTAAGGAAAGGTATAAAACTAAAACAAAAGCCTTCTAAATAAAATCTTCAACATAATATTGAAATAATAATTCAAATAATTAGATTTAAACATTTACATGGATATTCTACTAGTTGAATAATCACATTTAATATCAATAACTAATCTCATAATTAGGGAATTCATAATGCCAGATATCATAACTATACCATCAAGGCCACGTTACAAGACCATATATATGGGCAAGAACCCAAGTCTCATGAGATATACCGATTCATCAAGGGGCTATAACGGGCCCCTACTATTACTATGTCTAATGCATTAATTATATGAAAAGGGTGAAACATAACCAACATAAAAATTTATATTAAAACTTGCATACGAAATATTAACACTTTAACCATAAACCATGAATGGTATAAAAATATAACATCAATAGTCAAACATATCATAAGCCATTCAATAAAATAAAATATATTGTATCAAAACAAAACAAAATTAATTATGTATTAAATAAAACAAAGTATGTTTACATAGATGTAACTTTTCTTAAAAAAATCATTAAAAATTTCTTTAGAGAAATACCCCTTTTTATTGAAAATAGTTATTTAAAATTCCATAAAATTTAAAAAGAAAACATTTTTATGGAAAATAATCTTGTAATATTGTAACATAAGCTTCAAAATGTTAAGGCATCATGGTGGTGAAAAAAATACACCCATTATGTATAAGTTAAAAAAACATTCTTCTTGTACATTGTCAAAAAAATCAAACAAAGTACCTCATAAGGGAAAAAGGAAAAAGATTACCGTTTATAAAATTGAAAAGGGTAAAATTTTATTTAAAAATTATAAAATAATATTAAGAATGTTTTTAAATACATTTTAAAAAACATAGAAATGGCTGATAGATATGTCCCAGTAAATACTTATGTATAAACAACCTCAGATAATAAAGAGATTGCGAAATTAACCCTTACCTTGTACTTTACTTTAATAGAGGGTGTATTAACCTCTTTTATAATGTTTAAATCATGTTATTAAATTATAATAGGACCATATTCATATTTATGATGTCATATATGATTCTATTATATCATTTTGTTAATAATATTTCAGTATTACCATTGTTTCAGGTGTTACCTGCTTTGTTTTTCTATGCATGTTTTGTTGTGTAATTCATGTTTCTAATGCATGAGATATATTTTATTCAAATAAAAAATGATATTAAGTTATTAAATATTATATTTAATCATATTATATATTTTATAATAATTATTTAATGGTTAATGTGGATAATGAATCTCATCATGTCGTGGAGACGTTATGTCGTACGTACGTACGAGCAACGATATCATTCCCTTAATGGTTAAATGGTATAGAATTTGATGGTATATTAATTATAAAGAAAAATTATCATGTAATATTAATTATTTATATCCATTATAATCATCATTATACCCATCCAAATAAAGTAGTGATGAAAAAAATACATCATAATGTGGAGACGGTAAGCTGTATGTACACACACATGGTGGTAATGTTTTTCATAGGTTCAGTAAAAAGAAGGGATATAGATTTACCATAATCATAAAAAAAATCTTAGAATATATTAGATTCTGGATTTATTAATTTATCATAGAAACAACTTATAAAAAGGAAGTAGAATAAGAAAATAACTTTGAAAGAGTTGATAAAACAATTACCTCTTCCTTGGGTATCTCCTTTTGATTTGAACATAATGACACCTTAGGATGGATTTCTGCCCAAAGTATGTACTCTAGGATGAAGCAAGGAATGTTGGGAGAATAAATGGGTAGGGTTTGGATGAGACAAAATGGATTTATAGGTATGAATAAAATAGGAGGGTTACCCTTTTATAGGATAGGGGAGGGGCACTTTAAGAACCTCAAAAACTATTAATTTATTATAAATTAATTTTTGATTCCAAATAGCTTCAAAGTGATTTATTTGGAATATAAGATGAGTATGGGTATAAATACTCTAAACCAATAAAATTTATACATGTTTTGATTTTATTTTAAACCTCATATTTTTTATTTATCATTAATTATTCTATTTAATTTTAATTGTGGTAATAATATTCTAAATATTAAAGGGTTATAAATATTTACTTATTGGTTTAATTTTTCCATAAATAGAATTTTTATTAAATTTTATACCTTATAAGTATCACTATTTTTTAAATTTTTTTATTATCTTTAAATAATTTAATATAATGTTATTTTTATAAAATATCAATAGTGTCAATTTTTGACACTATTCATTTATTTGACTTTAAATAAAATCCATACAGAAATATAACTTAAAAAACCATTTAATATACTCCTAACATGTCAAAGTAACCTAATTTTTTTGGGGAACCTTAATTAATTTAAATTATATTTATTTTAATATTTTCAATATCATTTATTTGATATTTCTATTAATAAAATAATTACTCTATCACTATTGTGTTACCATTAAAAATAATTATTTTTTCTATAAAAATTATAAATAAATTACTATTATATAGATAATTATTCTATATTTCCATATACTATTTATGATCTAAGTTATCTCATAGTGATCTCTATATTAAAATTATTATACTTTTAAGAAATTAGAGTGTGACATTTTGTCACATTCATTGATTTTATTAATATCCATGTCATATTCATGGAAAAGTGTCCATTAAATGATTCCATTTCTTAACATATATGATAAGGGTCGAGTTTAGTCATACAATAGGATTTTTAAAGGTGTTAGGGTAATTTTATAATATTATTTGTACCTTTAATTACAAAATTTATCCTTAACTGTGATAATAAAAAAATTTCTAAAATTACTATTCATAATGTCAAAAAATAAAAGATAACTATTTAAATAATCTACACCCACTAATTCCAAATATGGAATCCATTTTTCAAAATTAAAAACAAATAATTGGAAGTAATTAAATTAAAATTAATCTCATTGATGGAATGAGAAAACATGTTTTTTAAAAGTAAAAACCATCAAAAGATTGGCATGTGTTTATATCCAATTTTAATGTAAAAATAATTCCAATGAACTATATTAGATTAAATGATAAAATGATAATATAATTATAATTTTAAACTAATAAAAAGTATAATTTAATGCTATAAATTATTTCATTGGAAATTTTTTCTTCAATTAAAATTCAGTATTTTTCACTATTCATCAAAACATGAAACTTATAAGGAAAATACAAAAAATTGATCCTAAATAAATTTTGATATTATGATTTAATATTATAAGTTTATTTTTTCAAAATGAAAATATAAAAGTTTTAAATATTGTATTTAAAAGGGTTTTTCCTTTAAAAGGAGTTAAAATTGTTTTTTAGAAAAATATACACTTTTAATGCGTAAAATTGAATTAATTATTATCTTATGCATATAAAATCATTTAGATGGATTTAAATACATTTTAATAATTATATAACATATAAATTTAATTATTTTATTAATATTATTCATTCACGATGATGTAACAACTAGGTTAAAATGGTTGTGTTAAAATAACGATATTTAATTATATATCATTGTTCATTTAAAATTGGCGTTGTGTGAAAAATAAGCTATTGAATAGATTAAATTTAAAAAGATACATAACGTAAAATATTTAGGTGTTACATTCTACCATCCTTTAATAAATTTCATCCTCATAATTTTTGAATTTGGGTTCGGTAACTAAGGTTTTTCTGTTCAAAATTCATTTATTGAAATCCGACATCGGAGCAAGGGTCGATAAAAATTCAACTTTAAAATAAATAAAGAGAAGTTTTAAGGTTACCAGAGATAACACATACAAGGGTTCCATGTAGTAAAACATAGACATTAAAGAAAAATCTAACCATCATGTTCTGATGAAGAGTGATAGAGAACATAGTTAGGAGAAAGTTAACAATCAAAAAGCTATAAATATAAGATGATCTAAGGGACCATTTGATTCATTAGAAAAAGTACTTGGATATAATTTTTTCTTTCCAGATCCTTTCCCTAGAGTTTTAGAACATTTTACCATTCATATAAGTAATTAATTTATTTCTTTCCTTGTCATAGGCATAATCAAATCTCTTGGTTGTGCTTCGATCCAGTTTCACTTCATCCCTTACGCTTGGAAATGAAAGTTCAAAATTATTTTTTTTATGACTGAAGAACTTTTGATAAATCATAAGACCCAGAAGTATTTACTTTATACTTTAATGATTATTTAAACTAAAAATGTTTTCCCAAAGTATCCAATAAATCATACTTTAACCTCAGACAATAATATCCAATGTTCAACTTACTTCATTCCAACCTTAAGACTTATCCAAAATACTTTTATCCAAATTAACAGTCTAAAAAGATTTCTAAATTTCCAAAATCAATCATAACATTATATTCAAAAAAAAAACATAATGTAGCTATTATTGACACATAAAAAATATTTAATCACCTTAAAAACCTTAATGAAAATGTTCATGCCTCCAAATCCTTAAAGAAGAAGTACTCGAGTACAATCCTTCTATATCACATTATAACATAATTCAGGAATCCAAAAATACAAATACATTAATTATTCCACTTTGACCATAATAACAACATAAGCTTAAACTTGATCAATTTTCTTCTTCTGATCTATATTTTCTTGATTATTTAGAAAATCATTTTCATAATGTCCCATCTCTTTACGATTATAGCATTGCACATTTACATCTTATTTCTTTCTCTTATAATCACAAGCTTGGTGACTTTTATCTAAACACTTGTAACAAACTCCCATTGCTTTCAAGAAAGTACTAGGGTGTTTCTTCGCACAATTATAACATATGAAAAAAAATACTTCTTTCCCTTTTCCCCTTTATCCGTCTCCTACTCCACATTTCTCTCCTTCTCGTGCTTTCACTTAAATTCATAAAAATTATAAAATTATTTCTCTATCTTGATAGCATATGAGACTATATCTTCATATGATGAGAATGTTTTGGAAACCAAATCCTTTCAGAGAAATGTATTTAACCCATCAAATAAATGATCAATATTACTCCTTGGGTTATGTATGTAGTTTGTAGAATGCCCTGATAGCCTTGTAAAGTTGGTCTCATACTTTACAACATTCTCATCCTCCTTTTTCCTCAAATTCAAGAATTGTCTCTCTATATCCTCTATATTTTCATGAGGGAAATAATTTTCCAAGAAACTTTCCTTAAAATCCTTCCATTACCTAATTGAAATTTCTTCCTCATCTTTCATGTTTTGAATCAGTGACCACCATTGATCCTTATATCCAAAGAGATGATAAACTACCATGAAAACTTATTCCCTTTAATTACTTCCCAATGAAAGAAATATATTCTCTAAAGAAATTATCCATTATTCAGCTATAAATGGATTTCTAGTTCAATTTAATGTTAAAGGTTTTCGTATCATGAAGTGGTTTAACATTGTTACTCCATGTTGTGGATTAGGATGCTCCATACAGGTAAGTTTATTTTTTATAACCTGAGTCAACTTTCTAAGTCTAGTTATAAGTTTCTTGGCACCAGTTTTAGATATAGCTCCAAAATAATTATATTTAATAGGAGGTAAATCCCTACATGGATTATGTGATTGATACAGTTTCCATTACTTCCAATAGGATCCATTTATAAACAGTGAAATATACTAGATTAGATTATATCATAATGTATAATCCAAAAACTAGAAAAATTATTAACATAAATTAAAAAATTTATGCATATTTCACCTCATAATTATAAAAATGGTTTTTTGGGGAAATATTTACCCACAAATCCTTCATAACAGTTTATAAAGAAAATATGAATTATCCTAAGAACATCCCCCAGGAGTGTCAAACTAGGTGCATAGTAAGGCCCATATTCATGTACCAGGTTACCTCGAGTCATGCCTGAAACACCTTTTCGGAGTTATTACTCCTAGATACATATGTTTTAGAACCTTGTCCACTTTCAGTATCAATACATGGATGTATTTTCAAGGAATACGCATATAATCTCAACATTAAAAAAATTAAATGTTGTTCTTATATACTTGTCCTCAAAGTCTATCTTAGGGTTATGTTTCATAATCTATGTTTTATAAATATATTTTCCAAGGTTGTTGCTAAAATTCCTTTGATTCCAACTATAACACCCCGAACCCATAATCTTGGAGCCGATGCATTATTTTAATACATTGGCATAGCTATAAGGAATCAAATCAAAAAGGATCGATCAACTAGCAGTCTTGGAAAATATATTACATATGTGAAATTTACATTACAATTCAAAACATGAATAAAAACATAGATAGTCCTTTGAGAACACCATTATTATCCTGGATTAACCCTAAATATTAGTTATAATACTCATATTGGAATCCTGGGAAAGTAAAACATAAGGGGTGAGATCATATGCTCAGTAATGTTAAAAAATACAGCATAATCTTTCATAAATAAGCATAAACTTTTAAGTTAGGGTATAAAACTGAAACAAAATCCTTTTAAACATAATATTCAGTATAATATGGAAAGAATAAATCAAAAAATTCCATTTAAACATTCACATGGATATTCTACTAGTCAAAAAATCACATGTAATATCAAAAACTAATCTCATAATGAGGGAATTCATAATGCCAAACATTATAACCATACAATCAAGGCCTCATGCAAAGACCATACATACAGGTAAGAACCTAAACTAGTTTTTCTCATGAGACCTACCGATGCATCGAGGGGCTATAGTGGTCCTCACCCATAACTTACTAAGTCTAATTAATTCCTCATATAAAAAGGGTGAAATATAACAAACATAAACATTCATATTAAAACAAGTATATGAAATTTTAATACCTTTACCATAAACCATGAAGGTTATCAAAATAGAACATCCACAATAAAATATATCATAAACCATTCAATACAATATGATAGATTGTATCATAAGAAAACTACCTTAATTAAGCATAAAATCCGAAAATGAATGTTGACATAGATGAAAATATTCTTAATAAAATCATTAGAAATTTATTTAGAGAAATACCACTTTTTATTGAAAATAGATATTTAAATTCCATACAATTTAAAAATAAAAAATTTTCATTGAAAATAATATTGTAATATTGTAAAGGAATATTTAAAATAGTAAGGCATCACGACAGCAGAAAAAGCGTCTCATGTCGTATAAGTTGAAAAAACATTCTTCTCGTACTTTGTCAAAAAATTCAAACAAAGTACCTCATAAGGAAAATGAAAAATATTCATTTTTATAAAATAATACATGGGTAAAAATGAATTTAAACAATTTTAAAATAATATTAAGAATATTTTAAAATAATTTTTTAAGAAACATGGATATGGATGATAAATATGTCCTGGTAAATACTTACATGTAAACAATCTCGAACAATAAATAAATTGAAAAATGAACCCTTACCTTCTACTTTACTTTAGTCAATGGCGCATTAAACTCCTGTGTAATATTAAAAGAATGTTATTAAATTATAAAAGGACCATATACATATTTATGATATCATGTATGATCCTATTATATCATTTTGTTAATAGAATTTCAGTATTACCATTTTCTCAGGTGTTATCTTCTTTGTTTTCTTATGCATGTTTTGTTGTGTAATTCATGTTTCTAATGAATATGATATATTTTATTCAAATTTAGAATGATATTAAGTTCATAAATTTTATATTTACTCATCTTACCCATTTTATAATCATTGTTGAAATGTTAACGCGAAGAATGAATCTCATCGCGTCATGGAGACGGTAGGCCGTACATATGCACGAGTGATAATATCATTTCCCTAATGGTTAAAAAATATGGAATTAGATGGTATATTAATTATAAAGAAAAATTATCATTTCATATTAATTATTTATATCCATTATACTAATCTTTATACCCATCCAAATAAAGTAGTGATGAAAAATAAATTATACCACAACGTGGAGACAATAAGTTGTACGTACACACGCATGGTAATATTGTTTTTCGTAGGATGAGTAAAAAGGAGGAATATGGTTATAACATTATCATAAAAATATCTTAGAATATATTTGATTACTTAGTTATTAAATTTTTTATAGAAAAAACTTAGGAAAAAGAAGTAGAAGAAGAAAATAACTTTGAAAGAGTTGATAAAAAAATTACCTCTTCCTCGGGTATATCCTTTTAATTTGAACAAAACGACTCCTTAGGTTGGATTTATTCTCAAATTATGGCCTCTAGGATGAATTTAAGGATTTTGTGAGAATAAATGGGTAGTTTTTGGCTGATACAAATGGATTTAGATGCGTGAATAAAAGAGAAGGATGAGATCACTTTTATAAGAGAGGGGTGGGGCACTATATGGAACTCCAAAACTATATATTTATTATAAATTGATTTTAGATTTAAATTAGATCTAAAGTGAGTTATTTAAAAGATAAGATGAGTATTGATCAAAATAATCTAAACTAATAAAATTTATACATTTTTTGATTTTATTTTGAACCTTATCATTTTTATTTATCCTTAATTAATCTATTTAATTTTAATTGTAGTAGTAATGTTCTAAATATTAAAAGGTTATAAATATCTACTTATGTTGTTTAAATTATCCATAAATAGAGAATTTAAAAAATTTTAGACCTTATAATTTTAACTTTGTAGTTTTTAAATATTTTTATGATTTTTAAGCAATTTAATAAAATTTTATTTTTATTAAATATCAATAGTGTCAATTTTGACACTATTAATTTCTTTGAGTTTAAATAAAATCCAAACAGAAATATAACTGAAAAAACTATTTAAGATACTAATAAAATTTCATATTCATCTATAAAATTCTTGGAGTTCCTTAAGTAATTATAATTATATTTATTTTAATATTTTTAATATCATTTATTTGATATTTCTTTTAATAAAATAATTACTCCATCACTATTGTGTCACCATTAAAGGTAATTATTTTGTCCCTAAAAATAATAATTAAATTATTATGATATAGATAATTATTTTATATTTTCATTGACTATTTATGATCTAAGTTATCTTTTGGTTATCTCTGTATTATAAATATTATACTTGTAAGAAATAAGAGTGTGACATTTTGTCACATTCATTTATTTTAATAATATCTATGTCATATTCATGGAAAAGTGTCCATAAAATGATTCCATATAAAAAATAGATTATAAGGGTCTAATTTATTCATCCAATAGGATTTTAATGGCATTAAGGTAATTTTATAATATTATTTGTACCTTTGATTTCCAGAATTACCCTTAACCGCGATAATATTTTTTTTCTTCTAAAATTACTATTCATAATGTCAAAAAATAAAATATACCTATTTACATAATTTTCACCCATTGATTCCAAATATGGAATCCATTTTTAAAAATTCATAACATATAAGTGGCAGTAATTAAATTAAAATTAATCTTGTTGTTAGAAAGAGAAAATGATTTTTTTGGAAAGTAAAAACCATCAAAAGATTGACATGTGTTTATATCCAATTTTAATGTGAAAATAATTTGAATTAACTAAATTAGATTAAATGTAAAAAATATAATATAATTATACTTTAAAAACAATCAAAAGTATAATTTAACACTATAATTGAACCAAAATAAATTTTGATATTACATTTTAAAAGAATAATTTTATTTTTTCAAAATAAAAATATGAAAGTGTCAAATATTAGATCTAAAATGGGTTCACCATTAAAAGGAGGTAAAATTTATTTTTAGAGAAATATATCCTTTTAATGTGTAAAATTGGATTAATTCTTATCTTATGCCTATAAAATCATTTGGATGGATGAAAAAACATTTTATTAATTATATAATATATAAATTTAATAATCTTATTAATACTATTCATTCATACTGATGTAACAACTAGGTTATAATGGCCATGTTAAAATAATAATATTTAATTATATATCATTGTTCATTTAAACTTGGTGTTTTGTTAAACATAATCTATTTAAGATATTAAATTTAAAAAATAAATAATGTAAAATATTGTGGTATTATAATAATATATGAGGGTACTTCCGTTTCATCACCCATTCCAGTTCCCATGCTGCCTCCTCAAACTTACAGTTCTGCCACAACAATTTTAATAGGTGACTTTCATTGTTTTGTAGAACATTGTATCTATGATATATTATCTTCAATGGATTATAATAATATTAAAGATCATTATCCAAGGGTAATACCTCTGTATTTTGTACATGATTGAGGTTAGGTAAGTACTTCTTCAAGAATAATATATGGAAGACATCATGTAACTGAGATAGGTTAGGTGGGAATAATGAGATTCACTATCCTTGTAAAGAGACCAAATATCACCCAAATGGAATTATTTCATTTAAATGTGATGGGAAGTCCTATGAAGAAATTCATGATTATGTTTTCCCATTTCCATACTGGTATGGGTAATGGTTGCATCATAATCTTATATATTTTTTTATCCTTGGATTGTTGGCATACCAAAAATCAAGATACAAATTTTTCAATAACCCAATTCATGTTATCCCAATAAAAGTTTTAATATTGACTTATATACATTTTAGTACTTCTTGGATGAATAAATAAGGGTGAGATTTTTGCATTTTGTAGATGTTCCCTCTTCAATTCTGGTTTTTATGGGACACATATCTGAGATCCAAACCATATAACTCTATTTTTATCAATGTTTACCTCCATAATATTTTCCACATTCTTCTATAGCCTCTCATTGTCATTTTAGGCCTCCTTGATTCTCTCAATAATGGATGGTTTAGTAGTTATTTGAAAAAGATAGGATGAAGTTACTTTTATAATTATATTGTCCATCTTTTATATGTTTAATAAGATTATACCCCTTTAAATACTCATCATGGATAGGGATGAATGTTACTTTATACTCAAAGAATCTCCCACTTTTTTCACCTTCCAAAGATGGTAATATATTGAATAATCATAATACTTGATCATATCTAACCACATTCATTAGCACATACTAATATCCTTTTATGTGAATATATAATTTAGGCTTTTATGATCCGTATATATGTCACACTTTTACCTGTAGAGATAATGTATCAAAATATTCAATTTGAAGATCAATTCATCCAGTTCCAGATAATGAGTTAGGTAGTTCTACTCATGAATATTTAATTAGAAGGAGGAATTGTCTATCACCTTTTTAGCTTTCATGAGTACACAACCCAAGACCTTTTTGGATGTGTCGCTCTAGATCAAAAATATTTTCCACTAGCGGGTAATGTGGGCACACATGTTGTGGTTAAACTCTTATTTAACTATTTAAATATCTCCTCAAATTTATTATTCTATAAAACTTCACTCCTATTAGATCTATCTTGGTCATTGGGCTTGAAAATCATGAGAATATTCTAACAAATCGACAATAGTACCCAACTAATCCAAGGTAACTAAAGATCTCCATCATAGATGTTGGTCACAGAAATCCTTAAATTTCATCTATTACAGAAGTATCCATAGATATCTCTTTTATGGAGAAAACATTCCCCAAGAATATTACTTTCTCCATGTACATGTTCAATTGAGAACTCAACCACTCTTTTAGGAGGAATACCAGACAATTATTCAAGGAACAAAAGAACATATTCTATTACAATGGGTGTCATCAAGGTTGATCTTTTCTTTAATATTAATCATTTTTTCTAGATACACTTGATTATAAGGTAATAATATCCAGGATTTATATGATGATTCCAAAGGATATTCATCATTATCCTTGTACTTGTATAGAATCACAAGGTGATTTGTGATACAAAGGGTGATTTAATTTTCTTGATTTTTTTTGTATCTATACAAAGAAAGTTAATCCATAGTGAAAATAACATCAAATTAAACTAAAGGGAGTATCATAAGGTTCTATGGGAATTTGAACCCAAAAACATGGATAGGGGAGAAGTTATATACTTGGGATTCAATAATTTTCCCATTTTTTGTTTTTATAAATAGCTCCACTTCCATGTTTTGAGGTGATATTTGAATTGTTCTACTAAAATCGAATGATATAAAATAATGCATATAACCATAGCCACATAAGAACATTGAAGTTCATGATTGGAAGATAAGATTTACTTTCACTGTTTAATTCTATTTATAATCATTTTATTCATACAAAATAGAGTTAGGGATGTGAAGTTTCAAACTATTAATCACATAAAAGGGAAACTATGGACATTGAAGGGAAAACTCATAAATAAAATATATTACTTAACCTATTAATTTATAGGTTTGAATCTAAGTTATCCACACTATATTTACTAATATTAAAATTTCATAGGCATTTTGTTCCCTTCATAATGGTTCATAAAGATTTTGTAAATTTAGCAAGGTATATACCCTGAGTGTGTCAAACTAGGTGTGAAACAAGGCCAATTTTTCATGCACTAGGTAATGATCAAGTGAATACCCAATATTCCCTTTTTGGGGTTATTTACCCTAAGTAAAAATGTGCTAGATCCAAAACCACTTGAAGTATCTAGACACAGACTTTGTTTCTTGGAAACCACTTAATATATAATTTAATAAAATATAGGGATTTTTTCTTATGTTAGTCTTATACCTAAGGATTTCACTAAGGTTTTATAATCCTAATCCCCATAAATAACTAGACCTTGATACCAAATATAAAAACCCATATATTTTATATACTATATTTAATTATTTATTACAAAAAGTTACACATAATACAATCCAAAATATTGATAGGTTTAATGTCATTGGGAAATTAGATACATATAATATTAACTTGAAATAAGGATACAAATACATTACTAAAATTCCATAACAGGACCTTAAAATCCATTGATCTTATGACACATTACAAGATATCCTTAGGTTGTACATAAGAAATGGGTGAGATATAAAGTCCAATATGGGAATAATCAAATCATAACATGATAAAGTAATACATGTGAGTCAATATGAAAATAAAGGTGACAAAAAAGGGTGAGAAACATAAATATGAACATTTAGGCATGACATAATATGATACTATCAAGGAAACATAAGACTGTAGAAACAACATAAAACATGAAATCATAAGCATAAGTCGAGGATAAATGCTAAGAAATAATAATATTGTGTGATTATGATAACATATCATGTACCATACATAGTATAACATGAGATTGAAGCATTAACCAATGAATTTGAGGGATATATAATTCCTAGACCACTAGTCACATTCATATCATGTACATGCATTTGTGTTCCACATAGATCATATAACATAATAAATCCTTTCATCAATTTTATTCAAATGATTAGTGAGTATGGCTTACATAAATATAATATCATAATAAATTAATTATAGGTAACTCTAGTTGAACACCCTTGAGTGGAAATGGGGATGATTATTCATGACATAAATTTTTGGCATGTAAAATCATGAGATAATTTATGAAGTATAAAAGGTGCACATAAAGATTCATGGAAGGTCTTAATGAGAGTGAAATGTGGTATATAATTACATAATAATCATAAGAATAGTAAATGGATCCATAAAAAACATTCTAACATGGAAAAATATAAATCTAATGGTATAATATAAATAAAGTTGTTGAATAAAGAGGAGGAAATAATCCCTTACCTTGAGAGGGAACTTCAAAAAGATTGGAAGAAGCTTCTTAAGAGTTTTATAAAACCTTGGGATGGGTTTATAGAGGTATATGGAGAGTAAATTCATGATAAATGTGTTTTTAGTGAATTGGTGTGGGATTTTGGGTGGGTATTTATAGAAAAATAGAGGGGAATTTTTTATTAATTTCAAAAATTAGGTTTTGGACTCTATATAAGAAAATAACCAAAACCAAAAACATTCCCATGGTTTTTCCAATTTATTCTACAAAATATAATTCGTTTTAAATATTTTATAAGTACAATAACTAAAAATATTAAAATAATACTATTAGTGATGTGAAAGTGAGCCATGTTCATAAAGAATTGTTTTTAAAACCTTAAAATATAATATTGGTTTGGATGATTCATTCAAGGTTTATAAAATTAATAAAATAACTTAAAAATACATTATTCTGAAGGGTAAATATATATTTGGTTGTGTAATCCTTTTATAGAATTTATCACATCACTTTTGGGCTATTATGATTTCATCATATAGACCGTATATTTATAATGTATATAATTTTTACCCAAAATTTCAATATTATTAGAAAATTATGAAAAATTAACCTTTGAATTATTTTTACTTGATTATTTCAAAAAAATATTTATTTTACCAAAATATTCTTTTAACTATGAGAATTCTCTTAGTTAAATAAAAATCCTCATTTATTGAAAAATACTGTTTTTTACAACAATAATAATTTTCTAACCCTTATAAATATTACATTGGAATTCATTAAATTATATTATAATTTTTATAAAAATAAACACTATTTAATAATAATTATATATGAAAATAAAATTTATTTTAAAGTTATTTAATTTTTAAAAAATATTTTTTATTTAAAACCATATATTTTCCAAAAATAAAATTTTGGTTTCTTCATATCAAAATCTAATTTTCAATAACTAATTATATAATAATTTATAAAGTAATAATAAAAAGAGGTAAAATTATCATTATTTGATTAAAAATAAAATATAAAAATTCGTATTATTATGGTATAGATACATATCCCATTATCACACCAGCGTACGCCCTGTGGATAAGGTGTGAGATGGTGGTACATTATTGGGGTGGTTCAACAAACATGGTCTGTACCATGATCCTAATAAGCTTGAACTTATCCTATAAGTAGTTTCACTTGAGATTCTGTTATTGTATCTTGGTTTGGGATTGATTAATGAAAAATCCCAGTGATTCCATCTCCCTCTGAAGATCTAATAAATGGGATTTATTGTGTATAATCTTACTGGTCAAAGCCATCGATTCTTCCATCTGTGTCAATTAGACTT
The DNA here is from genome assembly GCA_963277665.1 of Viscum album. Taxonomy (NCBI): domain Eukaryota; kingdom Viridiplantae; phylum Streptophyta; class Magnoliopsida; order Santalales; family Viscaceae; genus Viscum; species Viscum album. The sequence continues at coordinate 592,088,734 of OY728134.1, read as the reverse complement.
TATCATAGCTCTTAATATATTATAATATTAACAATTACTATATGATGGATATTTTATCAATAATTATTATTCATAACTATCTTTTAAATCTGATAGAATCTATTTTATAAGAGTCCAAAATAACCAAAGTAGTGCATGTGTTTTTTATAACTACATTACTTAATAAGTAATTTATTCATTCAAAATGGATTTTCATTTATAAAAGTTTTGGTCATTATGTAGTTTTCTATCATGTCTTATTTATATTTCTAAATTTTGTTTATTTGGATCATTGATCCACCACATGTGGGGATACTATTATCTTAATATTACCACCATAGGTTATTTTTTATAGCATGGATATTGTCTTCCTTTGCTGCTTTTATTATATTTTCATTGATATCATTAATGTGGTTGCTTATTATTAATTAAAAATTATTTCTCGTTATTGTTTCTTTAATTATAGAGGGTATAGTCTCCCCATGCCACCACTCAGGAACTCATCTCTAGTCAGTAGAATCTTGCATAAAGGAAGGCTTATATATTGTTATGTGACCCTTTATCCAAAACTAGGTGATTCAGACCGGGGTGTTACAGTGGTTATGGTGATCAATATTTCGAAGGGAATTTTACTTAAATGGGAACTTCACTACTATGTAGTGTTAAGAATAAGATCATTTTAAAGAGAATTTTTTCTAAAGAATTGCAGAATATGCCATGGTGAGAATTTTGGTTCAAAAGTAGCCAGGCTATGCACATCATTCCATAGATGACCATGTCACGATGAAAATATACTTATGAGAAATTATGAGACACAACCATGTAGTAGTTGAGGCCATGATGAATAAATACTAAGGTTGAGTTCTCCACTTCATAATCACATGTTGAATAATATAATATAACGATTCCAGGTTTTGTGATCAATGATGAAATATCATGAGGCTATCAAATATACTTGATATAAGTAGTGTTAGGATTGAGAAAAATAAATGTCAGGATATTGATGTAGCAATATGTGATGAGGAAGGATATCCCATGCACACATGGAATGTGCATATATAGATTTCATAGAGAATTTCAGTTGAGAGAAGACCCATGATATTTCTAAAGGTCATGAATAATTAAATGTGACCTAGTCTTTAGGAAGATCATAGAAGAAGGAGACTTGATTTGAGGAGATCCATAGTTAGATATTTATGAGAAAAAACATTCACAAACTATGTTGAATATATATGAAATGAAGAAATAATGAAATTTGTATGAGTTTGATTTTTTATTGATAAAAATTCTATAATTCAAAAAGTGGGGTATATAACTACTAAATAACATGTTAAAAACTCATAGTATTGAAGTGAGAGAGAAAAACTAGTGTTTTATCCCTTTCACAGTAAATAAGTTGAATAATAATAAGAGGAAAATCCATCTCTATTCAATGCTTATCACATTCAGGACAAAGTTCTAAGAATTATAATTTATGAACTTATTCTATAGAGATATGAAGAAGATCATTACAACTATTGGTTTCTATATATGGGAGATAACCTACTGATTACTGTAACTGAGGAAGCCTGAAGATTTCTACACATTGATGAATAGATCAAAACCATTCTGTTCAAGAGATACATGAAGCTATCCACTTCATGATCTACTTATAGGTGATACAAGAAAAATATTATGTGTGAATAAGTCTATTTGGTTCTACCACTTGTATGGGTCCAAGTCCATACCCTTGATCGAGATTATTGTTATAATAAATACGAAGTTATGTGCATGGGATAATAACCACGACACACTAGGGAAGTTGTCATCCAACATATATGTGAACCTCATTTACAAACATTAGTTTCTTACTTTGTGATTTACTAGTTATCATCCATACATATCAACCAAAAAATAAATAATGTGATATAGAAAGATAGACTCATTAACTAAATTAGAAAGGAGGTGAATAAATGGAAAAAAATTACATTGGTTTAAAATATAAGAAAATTTATTCACCCCTTATCATTATTGTTCACATTCCTTCTGATCCTATCCATTGGTATCAGAGCTAAGACCAAACCTTTGTTTTGGATTCTATTTTTTTTAAAGTTTGAATTTTTAGTTTTTATTTAAAAGGATATATAGAGTAAAAACTTGGGGGTTTCATTTCAAATATTGAACAAATTACCATATCAAACAAAACTCCAAAGAACATAAGGAAGAAGGAGTTGAGAAAGAAGAAAATACAGATTTACCTCTTGAGAAAAGATGAAGTAAATCTAACTTCAAATGCTATAATCATGATTATATCTGACCAAACATGAATATTGAATAATTGAATGAGATGTACAATGTATATAATATGGATAATGATTCTAATTAAAGTTAATCAAATTTATTCCATGGATATGAGGTAATTATAAATTATTGTCATGATAGTTTCTCTAAAGAATCAAGCATTATTGGTGCAAACCATATTTCTGAAGATCTATTTAGTGAGTCATATATCGATTCATGGTCTTACTTTGAAAAAATATTACAATGGTTTCCCCAAGATGTTACTACCCTAATTTTTGGATCCCATATAAAACTTTAGGAATATGTCAATCACCTTGAAAAAGAATCAGAGATGAAAGATAAGTCTTTGGACAAAAATGAAATTGAATAAAAAAATATTTCTAATCAAATAGAGGCTAAAAGAATAAAGAAATTTGGATCTTGAAGGAAAATTCTCTATAATTGAGATGGATTTTATGAAAGAAATCCAATATAAATAAAAATCCTTGAAAAGTATAGAAAAAGGGAATCATGAATCAAAAGAAGTAACTACTATAAAGAATTATTAATTGATGATCAAAGTTGATAAGATAAATGATATTGATAGTCAAATTCAAAGGAAAACACAAATACATGGAGATAAATTTGAGGATATGAGAAAGGGTTATGAAGAATAATTGTAATTAACGGAGGATGAGAAAAATATTCTTTATATAAAATACTTAAAGTTTGAAATTAAATTAAATAATTAGGAAATAGTTCAAGAAATGTCTACCCAACAAGATGAAATGTTTGATATTGCCACATGAAATCCCAAGTAATTTTCTTATTTGATAAGACCTTTACCCAATTAAAAAAATCCAGTGATATTTCGATGATCATTCTATTGTAGCCTCAAAATAAAAGGTACCATCAACATCTGAAAACTATGTTGCTACTAATTTTTTTTATAGAGTGCAAGATTAAACTCAAAACTTGTACAAAATTTAGGGAAGAAAAATAAACAAGAGTCTAACACTATATAAAAAGTGTCTAAAAGTAAGAATATAAAGAGTTATTCCTTAAATAAATCCCAAATAAGGAGTAATATATTAAAAAACAACATACATGCTCATCTAGAAGTTTTGGATAGATTGTAGATCATAAAAAGGAAATCAGAATTATAAAGAATTATTAGTATGATAATATTTTTGGGTATATAGAATTGAAATATTGGAAAATATATTAAACTATGGAAGAATATATAATCCTAATTTGAGTGGGAGAAAGCCTGGGTTTTTGTATGATTAAAAAGAGAAGGGTAAGATTCAATTTGTTTCAAGTAGATTCAGAAGATTAGAATATACCCATGAAAATTGAAAATTATATGGTCACAAAGGGGATGCATGATTTACAAAATCCACTAATAAAGAATAAAAAATAAATAATAAAATAAAACAGTTAAGAAAAATAAATAAGATAAACCCGCCTTGTGAGAGAATATTAAGGAAGTTGAAAACTAGAATTCTCTCAATAAGCCTCAAAAGAATAATGATTTTGTGAAGAACTATTTTGAGATTATAAGTGGATGAACCAAGAAGGATAAGAATATTTCCAAAGAATGTATGATTTTTTAGCTAGATAACTTGTATAAGGAAAGAATAATATAAGAATACCAACAAAAGTCAAGAGACAAGGGAAAGAAAAAGATTCTATATGAAGAATAAGTTAATTTTTTTTGAGATGATGTAAAAATATAGAAGCCTTAGACCTCATAAGAATCTATGTGGGTGGTTCAAGTTGGTTGGGCACACATCAATGAATTAATTAAAAATTACACCAACCTAATAGGTAATATATATGAATACATATATTGAAACAAGTGATTCTCATGCTTTAATAGATTAAGAAAAAGAATTTCCCACACAAAGAAGAATATGAAAAGAATGAAGTATCCATGCTTTCAAATAGTATTTTAAATTCTAAAAAATTTAGTATGAAGAGATATCTTGAACACATAGAAGAAAAACAAGAGTATAATTGTTGAGAATAAATTATACGTATTGTTTCTCACTATGAAAAAGTTATAGGGGTTCCACGTTATTCCTATATAATTTTTATTATATATGTGTGTTAACTATGTAGGGAATTAAAGGTGATGCTAGTTCTCAAAAATAGAACTAATGAAGTGAATTTAACTAGAATAAATATTCTAGATTTGAAGAAGATTCCATATTGGTATGATTTACCAATTGTGATTATAATATTTGAAGAATAGACCTACCTGAATAAAGATTATAAGATTTGTCTCTTTGATGGGGAAAGAGAGTGGATAAATTACATTAAAATCTGTTTGAAAAATCCAATTCCTATAAACTTGGAATTTATATACTTTCCATTAAAATTCCATTGATAAGATATGTATTTTTATTCCCTCATGTCTATTTATGAAATAATAAAGGCTAATATTAAGGGGGATAAATTTAAATTAATAAATGAAAATAAGATGAATAAGTTTGAGTAGTTTCAGGGATGGAAATTTCATATAAAACCTGCTAAGATATTTTTTTGAATGTTTTAATTTGTATGTTGAGATGAGTGCAGGTATTTCAAGTGGAAAATATTAGAAATAGATATCGATCAATTGGTGCTAGTTGGTTCAACTTTAAAATGTTTATGAAACCCATGAAGAGTAATATTTTCAAATGTCATGACTTGGTATCATTTTATGATTGACCAAGGAAAATTTTCTTTCTCTAAATCAAATCCTCATGTTTTGTTCACCAATCACGGCTCTCATAGACTTTTATTGGGATGTTTTATGTCACATTTATTAAGTTTTAAGTGACACTATCTTCTTCTATGTAATTTTTATTTGTTATAAATAAGGGAGAGAGAATAAAATGATGGAATATAATTTGTATATATTAGATAAGAAAATTTTATGAATGAAGGATTTAATAAATAAATAATATATTAAAATACCATTTTTATAGCATGGGTATGGAAAAAAAATATAAAGGGAGAGATTGATGATCCCACATTGTGATTTATTTTATATTTATTGTTAATATACTTGAAGTTTTAACATGATGTAAATATGTTAATAAAAATGATCATTATTAGTTTATTGTTCCCAAGAATATTATGAGAATAATGAATTTGAAGTTGTTCGAAGTTCCCAATTATTTTTGAGAATTATTTAGAGGTGATCAATAAAGAAAGGGATCTATTAACTTATATACATATTGGTTTAAGTGAAGAGTGGGTTATACAGTGTAACAAGTATATATATATTTTTATATATATATCTTTGATTAATTTTTTGATGATTAAAAGAGAAGACTTTGAATTTAAGGGTTCTATCCTTTAGATTAAAATTTTGGATAGTGAAAAATTATATTGGCAATTATTTTGATAAAGTTGGGGTTTAAAAAGAAGGGGAAATAGGGTTGAAGGAATTTGAAGTTAATTTTGTGGGATTCCATGTCACTACCACTACATTTCAGTATCACTCTATGTTTTGAAAATTCACACTTTTACTTGAGACAAAAATATAGGGGAAGCTCCAAATAAGATCAACCAGTCGAGTATACTATCCATCTTGAAGATAATCGGGTCGAGCTCAAATATTATATACACCCTTGAGTAATTAATTTGAGGGATGAATTTCATAGTAAATAGATTTCATTAGTTAGTATAGGCATGAGGGAAAATGGATATTTGTATCCACACATGTGGGCCAGTATGGTGGGTAGTGATAGATCACTGTCTCCTATCAGACATGAATAAGCTGATGGTGAAGCACATTATCATATTAAATGGATACATCCCAATGCCTCTTTGAATATGGTACTATATAAGAATGAAACATTCATATATTTTAAATACGTACATGATTGAGACTTTGATTGAAACACCACCATTTTCAGTTGTCTTTATCCTTGGGATCTTATATGCAAGAGGCTCATTTTATGATTGGTTTAATCACATTATGATCACTATTATTGAAATGGGATAAAACCATGAGCATTAATGACCAATAAAGGATCACTACCACTACTAAAAAAATGAAACCACATAAGGGTTTTCATATGAATATGATGAAGTTTCAAGTGTATAGTTCATAAGTTGATGAACACCAGAGCTATGTCAACCAGATTCTATAAAATGAGTTGCATAATGGAAATAAATGCTAGTGAAAAAGTTGGAGTCCATAATTGGGAATATGAGTGTAAATGGGTGTGAATTTAAAATTAATAATACCATTTCTTCTATGAAATATAGGAAAATGGTAGACTCCCCAACATAGTGAATGTTGGGGTAGATTTCTAGAGCACCCATGAGAAACATTAATGCCTTTACTATGTTTTTGTGGATGTATTAGAGTTATGAAAAGTGATCATCTAAGTATTAGAGGAAAATAGACAAAATATATACTTGGTTATGTTGATTGGTACTTAAATGGGTGTTTTACTTGAAGGGAAACCTCGCCACATTTTAGTGTCAAGGAGTAGATCATTTTGAAAGGAGTTTTGTCTCGATAAGTGTAGAACCTTCCATGGGTAGAATCTTGGTTTAAAAATGGTTAGGATATACACACCACACTCAAGTTATGAACATGACTTGTTGAAAACAAATACTTATGAGAAACGGTGAGATGCAGCCACATCATAGATAAGGTCATGGTGACTTATCATTAAAGATGAGTTCTCTACATCCTAAGAACAATATTAAGAATAGAATACGATGTTGTTGGATTGTGAAACCAAAGAGGAAATATCATGAGGCTATTAAATATCCATTTTTCAACTAGTGTTTATATTGATAAAAATAAATGAGTGGATATATATGTGGAACTATTTAATGAATAAGGAGATCCCATGCACATGTGGAATGTAGATATATGGATTTTGTGGAGAATTTAATTTGAGATAAAACCCATGATATTTATAAAAAATTTAAATAATTAAATGATATTGAATATTTAGGAAGACCAAATAAGGAGACAAAAAGTCCATGATTAGAGGATATCCAATGTGCGAGAATTATGAGTAAATATTTTCATGCAATATAGTGAATATATATGAGAAGAAGAAAGATAGAAATTATTGCGAGTATGATGGTATGTTGTTGAAAATTTTGTAAGTTGAAAAGAAAGTTAGAGAACCAATAGAAAACATGTTACAAACTCATATAATCAAATTGAGAGATAAAAACAAGTGTTTCATCCCTTGAAAACTGAAGAATTATAAGAATAAGGATAGGAAAATCTAACCCTGTTTAATTCCTATCACATTCAGGATGAATCTATAATAAGTTTAACCCATATCATTTTACTATAGAAGTCTTAATGAGACCATTTTAGTCCTTGGTTGCTGCATATATAACAAAACCTACTAATTTTTATGATTTAGGAAATTTGTAGATTGCTGCACATCGAGTAAGAGATCAAAACTCTTATATCTAGGGGAGATAAGAATCTATTCATTGCATGATTTACTTCCGGGTTATACAAGATAAATCTTGTGTTTGAATAAGTATAGTAGGTGTTTTCTCTTATATGAGTCTAATTCCATACCCTTTCCCAAGCTTCTTGTAGTAATAAATATGAAGTTGTGTGAATGGGATAATATCCACAATGTACCAAGGATATAGTCATCTATTTTGGAGATGGAACTAATTTAAAAAGATTATTTTCTTATTATATTCATTATTTGATATCATCCGCGCACACCAAATAAATAATAAATAAGGTGATATAAAATGAGAGAATCATTCATTGAATTAGTGTGGAGGTGAGAAATAGTAAAATATTTAAATTGGTTTAAAATAAACCAACACCGATTCACCCCCTCTCAATGTTTAGAAAACCCATTTATGATGATATCACAAAAGCATAAAATCATGATATGGAAATAGTCAATATGATATGATTTATATTATAAAAATAATAACTTAGTGAATTCTACCTCATCATGTTTTATGTTAATTCATATATTTTCACTCCAAATTATGGGATTCATCGTGGAAGTATGTGATAATTCCCATTGTGTTTTGATATCTCAACGCAAGATTTTAATGAATGATTAAACATCTTTAAATGATGTTTTAAAGGAGTTTCATATGTTATGCATTAATTTTTAATATTTAAATAACAAAGCATTTATATCTTAAATGTTAAGAGTATATGATGCTCAAAATTTCTTCAATGAGTATCTTTGGAGGCCTATATAAAAAGGGGAAATGCTTGTAAATTATTGAAGGAACTTAGGTGCAATGCAAGTATTTGATGTTAGTATTAAAAAAATGGATTAGATTTTTTTATCACAACAAAACTGATGTCCCGAAAACCATATTTCTTCATAGAGTTCATACAATAAATTTTGATCACAAAGAAATTAAACAAAAAGATACTTTGATTCTGCATCATGATATGATTAAAATTTTCTCATCATTAGTTTGTTATTTCTAGAAGAATCTATAATATAAAACCTATGTATTTTTTAATCATTCTATAAGAATCTCATGGTTTATCGATCAATAATCTTTGTGTACTAGCATGAGATATTTGAGTAATTTTTGATTCCCAAGTGATCATAAGAACTACATGAAATCAATTAGGAAAATTAAATCAATTACTCCATGTTATTCTCTATTCTTTTGATGGGTTTTATAGGAAAATATAAATATCATTATAGTGGAATAAACCCAATTAAATTTATTATATACTATCATTCAATAAACACATTAATTAATAACATAACCTAATACATGAATACCTATTTTCTAGGATAATCTATTACTGATAAACCCAATGTAGTATGTTTGATGGAGATTACAATGTGACAACAAAAGGTCTATCACCACCATAGGTGGTACCCCATCTACTAGAATCCTTGTACCCTATGAAAGGATCAACCTATCTCCAAAATTTTTCTAACACCTTCTCCTTAAAGTTGAATGGATAACATGGAAGAAAGATAGCTTCAACCATGAATTGATAATATCCTTACACACCCAACATGAGGATCCGATCTTTATATGAGCTCACCTTATTCATCATCATCATCATCATTTAAAATTTTCAAGGTAGAGGGAAAACATACCAGATGTCCTACAAGGGAAGGTCATGAAAGCACACCACTATGGGGGTCTAAAGTAATGAAGACTGAGGGAATCCCCTATAATGATGTTGATCCCTTCCGGCTTCAAGCTATGGAAGTCCTAAAAGAGAACTATTCCCGAACCTGGAGAGTCAAGAGAGGCCAGGTAGTCAGCTGTTTTGTTACCCTCTCACCAGGTGTGGACCACTTTGATATTGTTGTCAAGGATGGAGTGACACTTTCTAGTGATGTACTCGATCAGCCAAGGAGTAGGACCGAGGTCGTGCAATGCCTTAAACAAAATCCATGAATCAGTTTCTGCTTCCAAGATATCCAGACCTTGCTGCCCGCAAACTGTAAGGCCTGTGAGCATGGTCATGACCTCAACTATGAGGGAAGTGTTGTGACCAAGCTGGATGGAAAAATCCATGATGACTGATCCATTTCTGTCATAAACAGCTCCCCCGCCACACATGAGTCCTGATATGCAAGATCCATCAGTGTTCATCTTTAAAACCCTAGTAGGAGGGGACCACTGAACCCATTTTCCTGAAGGTAAATTGTTGCTAGGATGGGAGAAAGTATGAGCAGGTTTAAAACTCTACAATGAGGGTGCCTCCTTCCATAGAGTGAGAGCCCTTCCCATGTCAAGGAGCATATTGTTAATGCGGGTAATAATAAATCTTCATATTGAGGACACCCCCTCATGAACCCACTTGTTCCTTGAATACAAAAAACCCCAGCAGCCTGCATGAAACAACAGAATGCGAGCCCTTCTCTCCGACCCCTCCTCGAATGCACCATGAAACCAACGCTCTAGAAAAGGATGAACCTCCATGGATGGACTGGAGAAAGTGGTTAATGATTCATAATAGTTCCAGACCTCCGACGCCCATTAAATTTCAAAGAAAATATGCCCTGATGTTTACCACTAGTGCCTCCTGCAGCAGACACATCTCGAGGCCAGAAGCACACCACACTGTTTGATGTTCTCGTCGGTAGGTACTTATTTGTTTCAGATTCTCCAGGTAAGAAAATTATATTTCGAGGGGATGCTCTTGGCCCAAAGAACATCATTCTAGGTGTCCTCAAATGTTGGCCTAGATAGTACCCAGCGGTAATACCTGGACGAGAAGGAGCCTGATGGAGACAAAGTGAACATACACCTATCATGGGAGGAGGAAAGCTCAATGAGCTGGATTTGATCCTACTGGCCCTTATTGAGAATAGCATTGGTAAAGTTCAGGTAGTTCCGAGCTTCTCTGAAAGAAATGTTTGTAACTAGATAGCCCAGATACTCAAGCACCACCCCGCTCCAATTGTCGTTAAAGAAAGAGACCTCACCCTTCCCAACGATCCATCAAGAGTGGGGCCTAAGGAAGTTAACAAGATAGGAAATTTCAGCCTATAAGGAGGAATAATGGTCATTCCTTGCAGCCTCGTCTCCTAGAAAGCTATTGTACATGGTGATCCCCCATAAGGTCTGATGTTCCAGCACCTCCCAAGCCATCTTCACATGCATGCAAGATAGGGTGGCGTTAAGACTCCAGATGTTGATTCCACCTTCACCGGTAGGTCGCGCTATCCTTTACCAAGAAGCCCAGTGCCTTTTGCCTTCCCAAAATGGGTCCCAAAGAAAACCAGAAAAGATACGGTACATCCTCCTAATGACTCCTTTAGGAACTTTAATGGATGAGAGAGCATGGATCAGAGTAGACATCAACACGCTATTCTCCAGTGCTATCCTTCATCCAAAGGGTAAGTTCTTATTCTTCCAATTAAGAACCCACTCGGTAACCCTACTGAAAAAGGAATCAAAATCACAGATACACATGCGTCGTGAGGACAGAGGGGCGCCAAGATAGAGCATGGGAATATCTCCTCGCTGCATGCCTAGAATATGCCCTGTATTTTGAATCTGTCTAGAAGACGTGCCGTTTGAGATGTAAAAATTATTCTTACTCTTATTGATAACTTGACCACTCCAATGTCTATACTCCTACAGAACCTTAATCAGTCTATTGACAGATCTATTAGCCGCATTAATAAATATGATGGAGTCATCCGCGAACATGAGGTGAGACACGGAGGGGGATCTCATTCTTCTCTAATACGAAAGGATCTCTCCATTACTTAATCTTCAGTGAATGAGCCGACTAAGGACATTATGGGAAATGATGAAAAGGGTTGGGGAGATAGGGTCCCCCTGTCTCAATCCACAAGTAGTTTTGAAGAACCCAAAATATTTTCCCATGAATGCTATCATGAGCCATGCAGAGTTAAAATAGAGAAATAGGATGTCAATGTTCCCACATGAAATACCCATACCTGCGAGAACCCTGTTGATGAAGCTCCATTCCATATGGTTTTATTCCTTACTCATATCCAACTTGATAGCTATATTAGAGCCTCGCGTCTTGTAGTTGAGGTCCTTGATCATTTCTTGGGCCAGCGCGATCGCCCCTTGGATGGAGAGCCCCCTCATAAATCCATACTGTTATTTGGAAATCCAATTTATAAGAGAAAGGGATAGCCTGATGTTGATAATGCTTTCAAGGATCTAGTAGGGGACTTTACACATGATTATTGGGTGAAACTGATGAATTGTAGTAGGGGACTTGGACTTAGGGACAAGAACGGCGGTAGTGGCACATGAAACAAGCGGCAAGATCCCACCCCTAAAGAAGTCCTGTATCACCACAATAAGATCCTTCTTCACTTCCTCCCATGATGATCTGTAGACCGAATCAGGTAAAGAGATATATTCCATAAATATATTTGTATATATAATGAAAATAGAACAATAATATTTTACGATTTGAGAAAATAATAAAACCACATCATCCATTTCTTGCATGTGATGCAAGGCTATATCATATCCAATGATTGGGAAATGTCATAAGGGTATGCAATATTATTTCATGCTACTTCCTATATTAATCATATTATACGATTGAAATATGTCATAAGATATATTATAATGATAATATTCCCTTATTATTTCCCTGAATCATATACAACAATTCATTTTTAAATTTTATGACACTTATTGGTAGATAAACATTAATGTGTTAATATTTAGATATCTTTCACCAAAATATATAATTTAATGTACCATTTCACATGATGAAACATATGTGAGGTGATACATTCATGCATGTGATGCATTCATGCATGTGATTCATAAAGCGGATGATGCATTTACTCATGTGTTATAACACATGAGTAAATACCTGATTTTCCAAGGATAATCCTAAAATATATATAGATCTCACTACCATGTGATGGTAGTGTGTGGGTGTGTTTGTTCTTGAATTATGATCATCCAATACTCCCCACACCCCATAGATACCTCTTCTATCTACTTTACATAACAAGGCATTAGAATGCTATGGTGGATGGAGAATCCCATTCGAGTATTGAATGATCTAGCCTAACTCATGGATACCTCCAAAGGTGAAAATACATTGATTACCACTTTAGTGACTTTATTTAAGAATATTTATGAATATAAAGACAATGGTGATAATATGAAGTGGATATGGTGTAAGATTTATTTAACAAACTGACCTAGTCTAATGTGAAACAACACTTAATCTGGATCACCATAGGTCCTGATGGGTATTCGAATTCCCATGAGCCAAAAAATAGTGTTTGAGTATCAATACTGAACATGTGTTAATGGTTTCACCCTTAAATAATGAATATAAATAATTAGTGGGAACAAATAAATAACCCAACCAAACATAATATAATAAATGAACATCTATCCCAAAATAAATAGCTAAAATAAATACAGTGGAAGAAGATAAAAATGAACATCTCATGATGAATGGACAATAATACACTCCAAAGGAGAAACCTATGGAAATCTAATAGCTCCCACATCAACACCAGTGACCCTCAATCACTCACCAAAACCCCTCATCCAACTATGGATCAACATGAAGCTCAAATAATGGAGGCAAATTTGGGAACCTTAAAGATAAATAAAGAATCTGAATACACACCTGCATACTGGTGTATACGTAGGGTGTGAGCTAAAAATTCTAGTAGGATTTCACCAAGGACTCTATGGAATTCTCTTTATAAAGTGTTCCATAAAATGTGAGTATGAAAATAATGTTTACAATTAGGTTTTTACATACTAGTTTAAAATAAATCCAATATCATGACACTTTCATGTTTCTAAAACAACCACCCTTTCATATAAATTAAGGATAAAAATCAATTAACTCTTTTTAAAATGTGTAAAGAGGGTGTTTATATTCCTAAAAACCAAAGTTACTTTTCATTCCAATTTTCAAGATTTTCCCAAAAAAACATTTTTGTAATAAAACTCATTTAAAAAAATTCCCATTTTTTTTTAAAAAATACCAAACATTTCCTTTTTAAAACACAGTTTCTAAACCATTTTAGAAATCTATCTGAGAGTAAACAAAATTATTTCTGAAATTATATATAACCACAATATGAACCGAGGCATCAATGAATAAAAAAAGTACGACAATCAAGTAATGGTTCCATGTGATCAAATAAATCTAGGGGAATATAAAAGAGACATATAAATAAATCCTCTAAAATTTTATAATAAGGACCTAAGAATTATGTGCAACATCATAAGACTCAAGTACATTTCCTGAATTAAAGGCGTGAACCCCTAGGCTAGGCTACAAGAACTTATCCACCCTAGTAGTATCATTGAACTTGATAAGCCCTAAACCATCCCAAGATTGCTAATCTACCATAGAAAAAACAATATTATCACACTTTTCTACCCAATTACAACCATATCTTGACACAAATAAACTAGAGTTACACTTATCTAGTTCATTTACTATATTATTGGATTCCCAAGACATCGACCAAGGGAGGTTAGAAATAAATCCAAATAAAAAGTACAAATATAAATTATTTGGAAGAAACTCCCATATCACCTCCTACCCCTTGTATGAAACATCATAGTTCTATTTCATTCATACATAAGCATAAAATATAGTGATAACTATATACAGTTCCCCAAAGGGGTCACAATCCCCAATGGTCTTAACAATCACATGTGGCTCAATTGAGGATCTCACAAATTTTAAGAAAAAAAATCCTTAAAAGTGCCAATTGGGATGTCAAAAGTGGATTGGGATTCCATTTCTTTTGACATATTTTGAAACTTCACTTCCAAAATCAATTGAAACCCAATTCTATTAATAAAAAATTTCATAAAAACACTAAGACCCAACAGTATCAAAAAGAATTTAGAACAAGGGAACGCTCCCTCATTTTTATAAAATTTCCCTTTATAACACCAAAATACCTATTTTAAAATTAAATCGGTATAAAACCCCCATTAAAAACATTAAAACCACTTTTTAAAGAGCCACTTAGGTATTTTTATAAGCACTTGGCACGAAATGAGTACATTCCAAGTACAAAAGTCATTTGAAAACCATTTCAAACCAACTATGGGTATAAAACATGGTTATAATTTTATAAGAAAGCATTTAAAAACATGCAAGAAATTTATGACATGTGTTTCAAGGGAATTACAAGGAAACACCTATATTCTTTTAGAATAAACAAGCTACAACATGTCACCTTTAACATTAAAGACTCCACTAATAAAGGAGACAACTTTTGAAATCCATACACCACTAAACCCCATTATTATACCAACCTCAAATCCTAAATTCAAGACCCATAACCTATAAGGTTCATGGGAGAAAAAACCAAGGATGAATGTAGAATAGAATGAGAGAAATTGAGTGGGTAATTCTATAGTAATACACTATGAAATGAGTAACATTCCACAAAAAATTAAGGATAAGGGGGTGGTGAAGATCCCCATTAACCGAGAAGGGTCGTCTAAATGAGTATAGATGGAGAGGGGGATCTGAATCCATAATATTGAATTGGGTTAAACATTTAAATTCATGTATTTACAAAAATTGACAATTCTAATGGTTAGGCCACATGGTTTTCCCTAATCGTGCACCAATCATGTGAGGGTACCTTTATACATAGACTAGGTTGCAAGGTTTTCTAGAGATTCCAACATGGTTCGAAAAACCATGAATCAATAGTGTGAAACAACTCCCTATTAATAGATCACTATACAAAGTTTTTATGCATGGTCTCTGCTAACTATACCCCACCCATTTACCAGTGGAAAAATATTTTAAACTTCATATTTTCATCTCTAAACTCTTAATAACTTTAAAAAACCCAATATAATATAAAATATTATAAAATTATGACATGGGGGTGTCACAATTCTCGCCACCATGCCACTTTTACCCTTATAAATTCTTAAGTCAATGTAAAAGGTGATGAATTCTCAATATTGATGCTCACTTACAAATATTGGGAGGGTAGAGGAAAATCAAACAAGTTACAGTGAAAGAAAGATCATGAAACTCCAAATTATTCCTCAAATCATCTAAAATGAATCTCAAACCATAAAAAGAAACCTCAAGAAAAGGATAAATCCAAAACTATTCCACCAGAATCTCAAAGAAGGAAGAGACCCGAAATGGGTCTCCCCACCATTTAGTAATGAACTAAAATAGTGAAATAATGAATGGCCACTTAAAAATAAGAGAACCACTCAAACACCATGATTCCAAAAATCTAAAAAGGAAAACAAACATATTACACCAACCATAGGAATCCCCAAATCTAGATAACCTCCAAAAAGGAAGTATCATCCAAAATTAAGAAACATCCAAAAGTCAAAATACCAGGTCTACAAAACAAATCTAACCCCTCACATCCGAAAAAATATAGAGCACACATTAACTAAGAACACGAATCAACAAGAATGAAACTTGGTCTCTTACCTCGAGTAGAAAAATTGAGTGGAAGGTTAAAATAGGGCCTCATACCAAAGTCACCATCTCATGATGAATCCATCTTGATTTAAATTGACACAATTTAGTGCATATTCTCAACTCATGCCACACCTGTCTTAGTCACCCAAAACACACACCCACAATCATCCCATGCCCAATAAAACAGTTTGAAATAATACATGGGCCCAAAAAAAAATAAAATATTTGTAAAAGAATACACAAAGTATATAAAAGAATAAAAAGGAATGAACATACCAAATAAACCTTCACTCACCTAATAGAAACCAAAAAGAATATCCAAGGAACACACCAACCAAAATCCACCTCAATGACATAATTCTCTAAGATCGTTGGGAACAAAACTTCAAAATAGACCATCTTCTAAAAAACCAAGGAGACCAATCATCATCACTTCATCCAAATAGTTAGTTTAGGATCACAAATCCTAGTACCCTCCTAAAAAACTGATAGATAATACACTATCACACTAAAAAAAGGTAAAAAACATTTTTTAATCCATTTGGATCCAGGGAAATATCCAAGAAAATAAAAACTCCTAGGGATTAACACCATAATTTTACTCAATAAATTTCTAGGGGCATAATTTATATAAAAAAATATGAACCTACATATTAATATTTCTTAAAATAAATCAAATGATCCCAAGATCAATCACAGGGCAATTCATAACCGCAATTCACCCAAAATAAGTAATCGTTTTTGAAAAATTCCCATTTTAATTTCACAACCCCTTAATGACAAGTATTTAAACTAATTCAAAAGTAAAAAATATTTTAAAAACATGATAAACTTTTAAATACCCTAAAAATCATTTAAAATAAAATCATATTTTAAAATGATTTAAAATCTCAACTTCCTCAATTTAAAAAATTTAAAAACCACTCACCACCTCGTTTTCCATTTTAAAACACTTTCAAGATTTCATTATAAAATAAATCATTTTCAAGGGTATTTTTTAAAAACCAATTCCATTTCATAACCAACCCCTAAAGATTATTTCAAACCAAAAGTATTTTTTTTATAAAATTACCCATTTTTACTTGAAAAATAACTTCTCATGAAAATCACCAAATGGGGGACACACTAAAAATCTAAAAAATTCCATCCATTATCAGAATATCAAAAAACACCTAAATTCAACCATATCATGGGGTGATACTCATAAAATTTATAAATATAAATAAAAAATGGGATGTTTTACCAAGCTTGAATTGGCCACATAGTTTGATGGACCATGGTCCGGTTACACAACAAATGATGAAAAGTTTCTTTGATCAAGAATTCGGTCGCTGCCCAGTTTATCAAGTCATGAAAAGCTTCCTCATGAAACTGATTCCTTTTTTTATCCAAAAATTTAATTAAACCCCTAAGGAAAATCAAAAAATTCCAATGGGGATCAACACATCATCAATGATAAAAAAACTAAGAAGTAAAAATTCAAAACCTAACTTTCCATGGTGACTCAACCGTTGTCACGATGGGTGGTGATCAAGAAACCACCCATGCACAACCTCTTAAGTCCCAATGATAATCCTTACTTGATATTACTGTGACACATCCCAATTTAAAGAGAGTGATCTCAAGAACCTAGTCCCTTATTGAGAAACCTAGGCTTTGATACCATTTATAACAAACCAGCCTCGACTGACACGACATGTCACACTACCTGGTCATTACTGGGTTTGAAGGGTGTTCCAAATCGCCATGGGTTATAAAATAGTTATCAAGTATCAATAATATACTATTGGGAATAGTTTAACCCTTGAATAATCAATATAAATAAGTAGTGAAAATAGATAAATAACCTAACCAAACATGGAATAATAAATAAAGATATATAAAAAATAAAAAACTAAACTAATTATAATGGAAGTAGATACAAATAAACATCCCAAAATGAATTTATAGTACAAAATCCCAAAGGAGAAGCATATAAAATCCTAAAAGATCCAATATCACCTCCAGTGACCCCCAGTCACTCAATACATCCCCTCACACAACAATGAACTAACCCGAATCTCAAATAATGAAACTAAAACTAGGATCCTAATAGTGAAAAAAAGAAACTACATACACACCCACACAACGGTTCATATAAAGGGTGTGATATAAATGTTACAAATAGGATTTCTCTAAGGATTTTATGTAATTATATTCATAAATAAATCCATAGAATGTTAGTTTGAACATAAAGTGAAAAATTATATTTTTAGATGCTATTTTAAAAGAAAACCAATAACATAACCACACTCACATTCCTAAAACAAAAACCATTTCAAATTAAATAAGGATAAAAAATATTTTAATTAAATTTATTTAAATCATGGAATGAGGATGTTTAAAATCCCTAAAAATAAAACCAAAGATATATTTCATTCTCCCTTATAAGATTTTCCTCAAAATATTTTTTTCATAATTAAACTCCTTTAAAACCATTTTCTTAAAAATTTTATAAGAAAAAACCAAGCATTTACTTCTTAAACCAAACATTCCAAACTATTTTAGAAATTATTTTGAGAGTAAACTGAAATGATTACTAAAATGATATATTACCATAACATGCACCAAGGCATCATTTAATAAAAAATAAAGTACCACAACCAAGTAATGGTGAAATGTGATCAAAGAAATTTTGGGGAATATAAAGGGTCCATGTAATGAAATCCCCTAAAAAGTCATAAAAATTACTTAATAATCATGGTAAACATCCTAAGTCTCAAGTAACAAGACCTAAACTAGTGACATAAACCCTAGGATGACCTAGAGAAACCTTTCGGTCCTAGTAGTCCTATAGAACTAGTTGGGACCTAAACTATCCCAAGAGTATGAAAATAATATGGAAAAAACAATACATGTGCACATAGTTACCCAATTCTGACTCTGGATAGACGAAATCTAAAATAGGGTTGTGTTTATACAAGTCATTTACTAACTCCTCATATTCCAATATCATCAACCAAAAGAGGTGAAAAATCAATCCAAACACAAAGAAAATATAAAGCATTAAAATTAAATACTGATCTCATCTTCTATATCCTCTCAGAAAATAACCCATTTTCATTTCATTCAAACAAAATAATCACATAGAGATATAACTATATTCAATATCCCAAAGGGGTCAGAAGTCCTAACAGGCATAATAATCACATGAGGATCTATTGAGGGTCTCATACGTTTTATAAAAAAAATCTTTAAAAGTTCCAACCAATATTTCAAAAGAGTCATAGGATTCCAATCCATATTACATATTTTCAAATTCCACTTCAAATATCACTTAAATCCCAAAAAACATTTCATAGTACCACTAATACCTAATGGTATCAAAACAATTGAAAACGGGGGATGGATCTATTATTTTTAGAAAATTCCTCTTTAAAACAACAAATATACCCTTTAGATGTGAAAATGATATCAAACACCCTTAAAAAAATAAAAACCCTTTTTTAAAGAGACACTTGAGTATTTTCACAAGCACTTGGCATGCGATGAGTCCATACCAAGTGAAAAATTCATTTAAAAACCACTTCAAAAGCACTATGGTTATAAAATATGCTTATATTTTTTATAAGAAATAATTTTAAAAACATGTGAAAAATTTATGAAATTAATTAAAATGGAATTTTAAGGAAACAATTACCTTTTTAGTAGAAACAAGCAGTAACACATCACATTTGACATTGAAGGCTCCACTAAGCAAGGATATACCTTCTAGAACCCCAACACCACCAACCCGCCATGATTTGACCACCAAAAATAAAAAATATATGACCTAAAACACTTAGGGTTCATGGGAGAAACAAAAACAATATGAAAAATAGGAAGGGATATGATAAAGAGTTGAATAGAGGTAAAATTCCTTAAGAATCGACTTGGAAATGAGGAAAAGGCCACAATAAATGAAGGAGAAGGGGAGGAAGAAACTCCCTAAGAACCAAGGAGGGTCATTTGAATGAGTGGGGAGGGTGAAAGGGATATAAATGATTAAAATATAGCATGAGTAAACTTATCAATTCATGTTTTACAAAACTAGGCAATCTGCACAATTAGGATGCATGGTTTACCCAAACCATGCACCAACTATCCGGGGATACCTTTATGTATAGACTAGACCACCCAATTTTTTGGATAATCCCACATAGTTTGGAAAACCATTTCTAATTCGTGTGAAACCCACTACCACACACTGAAACACTATACATAGTCTGGTGGCATGATTACTATTAACTATGGACCACTCTTCCACTAGTGGAAAACTTCACGGAACTTCAATTTTTTGGTCTGAAACTTCTAAGAACTTAAAATATTCTATTATAATATAAAATATAATGAATTTGTACCATGGGGGTGTCACAATACACATTAATTTTTCATTTCCAATATTTTCATATTTCACATATCTAAGCTTGGTGATCTTGGTTTTGGATTCCATTATCACTTCCTTTATATCTAATAAGTGTTATAAAACCCTTTCAAATCCTTGCAGTGGTATCAGAGAAAACCTTGCATTAAGATTTGTGAAATCATGTGGGAAATAAAAAATCTCTATATTATATTTCAAATCATTTTTTAGTTGTTAAAAATGATATGTTAAATTGTTCTTCAAGTTTTTTATTGTGGAATACAATATAGGATATCGTAATCCATGACATGGTTTAAATCCATAGTTTTTCACTAGGTATAGCATATTACATTTTCATATCATAAAATATGATTATTGAATCATTTTTTTCCAAAAAGAGAGCATCTTAGTGTATTTATGATATCTTAAATATCTTAAAATATGTTTGGGTGCGTAAGTTTTTTTATAAAAACTTAAATAAAGTGTAAGGATTTCATAAAAACATACACAATATGTAAGATTTTTATATGTATGTTTTTCACCTTTTCCATTAAAATAAAAAAAATTACGTATGAAATAGATCATATTTAATAGTAGGAATATATATCCCAGATTATAAAAAATAGAAGGGAAACCATTTTTGTGTAGCTTCCCTATTAGTTATATTCTAAGGTCCCAATGTATCAAAAAATATGACCGATGTAGAAAAATTATTTTCCATAAAATTCAATTATTAATTGAATTTTATTATTTATAAATTGTTTATTAGAAATGATAAAAAGTATTTTGGAGATATTTATTAATTTATAAGTATTTTAAATATTAATTAATTATAATTAGTTTGTAATTAGTTAATAAACGTTTATAAAATTTTTATTAATAAATATTCAAAAATATTAAGTGATAATATTACCTTTAATTAAATTATATGGTAAGCCTTATGAATCAAAAGTAATTTTTTATTTAATAATCATAACGAGGAAATTTATTTAAGTTTTTATAAATTTAAAAATTAGGATAAATGTAAAGTGTTTATATTTAAATTATGAATTGTTCATAATTAATTAGTTTAAATTGTTGAAATTAAAGCCTAATTTTGGAAAATTATTTAAAAATCACCAAAGAGTTTTGATGATTGATTTGTTAAAGGTTTAAATACTATTAAGTATGTAATATTTATATTATGTAAATTTTTTAGATATTAGTGATTGGATTATAATACATAAAATATCATATATTTAAAGTTATATTCAATATAATGAATAATGTGAAAATTTCATATTATGAAATGAATGAAAAGTGTTTATATTTAAACTTACAGAATGTACATAATGAATACATGAAAATTATAAAGTTTTTTATAATTCACTATATTTTATGAATTGTTTATAAATAATTATATAATGTTTAAATTTATGAAGTGTTCATTTATTTAAATGTTATTCCTATGTTTATGAAACATCAATATATATATTTTTCTATATTGTGAATAAGTCTTTTCTTTATAATAATTTCTTAAAATACATATTAAAAATTATCAACCCTTGGATTACATACTAGGTATGACTATATAGGATTTAGTTTTCAACTACTTATTACCCCAGTAGGGGTTGCACAATGACTCGATATGAGGGATGAATTGATTTCTTAAAATTTCACCAAATTAAAACCATCATATCTAAATTATAAATTGAATATGTCCTTACCCCTTAATTAGAATAATTAGAGGAAATAAATAGAAAATAAAGACTATGAAACAAAGTATTTTTATAGTTGTTTAGAGCACAAATATCCCCTAGTTCAATTGACCAATACACTCTTGTCAGTTTACTGATTTTCACTAAACCAACCCTTTTCCTAAGGAATACCCAATTGAGTGAAAGTATATATCAATTGTTACAAAGTTCAAAGATTGTTTAACTATTATCTCCCTTTACAAGACATGTACATGAAATTATCAACACTCAGTACAAAGAGCGATTACTTTTACAAAGAATGATATATAGAAAAGATAGAAAATTCATCACATAGTAGTAAGAAATAACTAAAAGTAGATGAAGAGGCGTCTAGAGATTGAATAACATTGAGGTTTATCTCTAAAATATTCCTTGTTTGTGATAGATTATAGAGACGTTGTTTTTATCTTATAATAATTTGAAATATATCAAGAAATATTTTCGGAGCTAGGAACTGAGACAGTGTGTGATTCTGAGGCCCTATGTTCCCAGAATTAATTTTATAAAAATATTAATTATTTTTTATATTACGTACACAAAGTTTTAAAAGAAAAAATGGGATAAATATTAAATTGATTCTTAGATTTAAAATCTAATATCAAGGTTGAATCTGGAATGTGAGGTTTACCCTTGGTGTGACTTAAAGTTGGTCGGCACTGGGCGTTCAGATATAACGACCATTGGCGGTTGCATTTAAATTAAATTAATTGATTTATTTAATTATTTAATTTAAATGAACTAAAATTAAATAATATATAAATATGATGTTATTTTGGATCTCTAGGGTTAGCTTCATAACCATGGGATCATTGAGAGTATAATTTCATCACCTATTGTTGGAAAATCAAGATCAAAAGACAGTGTGCCTTCAGATCAAGGCTAATTGAGGCACAACGAATGAAACAAACCTTCCTCATACATTGGGGAGCATTTTATTTATAAAAAATAATCTAAATTGATATAGGAATCATAAATAATGGATTTATCCCTCTTTATTAAACTATTTAATCATGAATTATCAATCTTCTTATTGATCTGTGATTCATGAAACCTTCAAATGATCCCTTGTCAAATTAAACTGATTAGTTTTTTTTAATCTCTATTGTGCCATTTTTTCTTAGACCATATATCTTTGATCAAATTAATTGGCCAATAATTATTTTAAAATGATTTATTCACCCTTGTTCTTTCATTTTTCTCCCAACCGTTCTTCATTTTCTTTATCATTGGACCACAGAGTCACGATTCAACTATTTTCGGGTGGGATCAAGCATGATAAGACCATATAATTCATGGAATATTCCCATGATATGAATGGATCAATTATTTTTGGATTGAGGAGGATGTTTTTTGGGATTTGGGTGATGATTACTATGAATCTGGGATCTAGGAATGATCAGAACGACATAAGAGGAGCGACAATAGTGTGTAGGAGAATCAGAACACCATTTCTTTTCCAATCAGGAGTAGGTCCTCATTACACTGAGTGGTATCCCATGATGCACTAAGGAATGGGTTATCTACTTTAAGATCTTGGTCCTTCAATTTTCTGACATAGTGGGGAGGTGTGGTCCCTCTACATAATTACTTCTATAGAAAGACATGTGAGATTTTGGGCATCATCGCTGAACCTCTTGGAACTGATGACAGACTCTTATCCCGGGATGGGTTGTGATATGGATATCTTATTTATCTCTATTATGGGTTTATTTTTTTTGATAATATACCCCTCTTGATTGATTATCATTTTCTCTCTTACTATGGGTTGAGCTGTCTATTACTATCATTGTAATTACTTCTCTCCGTTCAACTTTATAGATGTACTACTGGGTATGAATATACTCACTCCTGTATGGGATTTTCCTACATGTGTCGTGTCTTATAAAGATTCCAGATAGGTTGATCAATACTATAGGGGAGCATAGGGATAACTTGGCTCATTTGACCACATAATGTTGCCGGGGCTTGGAGATTTAGATATGAGCTTTCTCAACACTTTAATTTTTCAGTTTTGTCATCTTGGGATATCTTTTTGGTAGGGAGTTTTTTTTTCATTTTTTACTTTTAATATTATGATGTCGTACTCTTGTACTCCCTAGATGTTTCATATGCTTGGTTGTTATCTAGATATTTCATATTTTATTATTATTACTCTACACTTATGCATGGTGATGGTTGGGTGCATGCGTATAGGTACACTAGGAAAATACATCTCATATTAGTTATGCATTCTAGTTCTTATCTCCATACCCAAGCTTATGAAGGTAGGATTAGGGTAGTTGTAGCTCAAGATATATTGGTTTGGGTCATGATATATTGGTATTAGAGTAGTTAATACCTTGGGATGGTGTTTGGTTTGTATTCTAATGATTATTTGGTTGGTAATTAAGGAAAAAATGTAAAATTTTATCGAGTGTGGATCTTAGGATAGAGAACCTAGTGTTGGTGTAGCAGCTAACGTATTTTTACATCCAGGATTTGACTATCTTCTTGTCGACTCGACATACTGAGAAATTGGTTGCAGGGATATTTAGTACATTCATTATATTAGAATTATTCTTTAACTTTACTAATTGAGTCATATATATATATTCTCATATGATCATGGAAAGACTTGATTAAATTGTCTGTATGCCTCCATGAGGACAACCAACCAAGATACTGATTCCATATCATGATGAAGATCTGATGAGTGATGAGGCCTCAATTAAGGGCCATCCTATGAGATCCTTTCTCAAGGTAGATAGGTAGAGAATCCTCAAATCATTGTGAAACAAATAATACCAATAATGCACTATAAGGATACACATAGGATTTTCACACTCCTCGAGTTCCAGTTCCAGAGGCCTCTAAGGTTCTGTAATGATCCAGATCCCCAAGTGGAGAAGGATTAGCTGTAGTTGGAGATCCATGTTTTCAGGCTTATTTGAACACCAACAAATTAGGTAGTTGCACTGGTATCCTGTATTTTCCATGGAGAAACTGGGAGCTGGTGGAGTCTAGTCATAGAGATGCATGATGTGTCGACACTCTCATGGATCGAATTTCAATAGTTTTTTCTGGAGGAGTACTACCTGTCATGATTTCACTTAGTTTGGATTTAAGAGATTATGTATATGTATCAAGTAAATATGAGAGTTTTTGAGTATGATATGAGGTACATCTACTTTACATGGTACTCCCTTGACATGATTCGAGATGGCTACTTCTGGGTGTAGAAGTTTGAGGAGGGTTTCCAAAAAGACATTCATTCTAGTGTGGTACCCCTACGCATTCCCACTTATATCAGAGTGTTGGAGAGAGAACTAGTGATAAAGATCTTCCTATCACATGGATTCCATGTATCTAGATATGGAATTGGGCATCACATGTCCAATTTGTCTATATGATTCAGCATGTTCCATTCAATAGGATCTTAGCACAAGAGACCTCCCCATGAACATACTCAGACATGTGGTCATGCAGTATAGGCACCGTGAAGGGAACCAGGGAATCCTAGAGAGGGGTGATTCTTTGAATATTATGGTTGAGGTCAGATGAAATGTGATATCCTAACCCGATGTGATGAGGTGGGAAGGATGATAGTAGATGGACCACCACGATTGAGGCAATATCATGACCACAGATCTTCTATGCGAGGGAAAGGCATCCCCCAGGGAGGAGGAGCTAGAAGAGGATCGGGTGGAGCTCCAAGAGGAGGAGATGTGGTTGATGGATGATGTTATGAGCTACACCCCTCACCACCACCAGGTGGCCCTTTACAGGCTTAGGTAGCTAGCAGTTTGGGCCATAGACAATTGCAGACTATAGATGTTTATGACTATGTGGATCAAAAGATTATTAAAGGTATGATCTATGTTTATTCTACTCTTGATTTAGTATTATTTGACACAATTTTTAGTCATCCATTCATCTCTTTACTCCTGGTGTGAGATCCAATTCTCATAGTTGAGGCTTTAGCCCAACATATTTTTGTTTAATTTCCCACAGGGAACACTTCTTGTATTTATTTTATCTATTGGTAGTATGAGATATTGGTTGGAAAGGATATTTTATCATGGGACCTTTTTTTATCATGATGGAACCTAATGAGATCATCTTGGGTAAGGACTGGTTGTCCATGGTCTGACCCCAGATTGAATGTCACCTCAAATGATTCAGATGCCTTCATACTAATGGGATGAGATTATCCTTTGTTGGTGAGAGATATCTCATGGTAGAACAAGTTGGTTTTGAGAGCAAGAGGCTGAAAACCATCACCCATAATTTGGTGAGTGTATCCCTTGGTATAGAAAGCTCTTCCGACATATAGATTCTTTCATTCAGGGAGGATTTTATGGACATCTTTCCAAAGGACATTCCGAGACTACCTCTAAGGTGGGAGATGATGTTTTTCATCTAATTACACCTTGAGACTACTCAAATATCTTATATAACATATCTCATGACCCCTAAAAATATTATAGATCTATAGTTGTAGTAGGAGGACCTTTGATAGATGGTTTTTTAGACCTAGTATGACCCCATGGGCAGCTCTAGTATTGTTCATGAAAAAGGCGGATGAGAGCTTGTGGCTTTGTGTGGATTATCATCACCTGAACTAGGCCACAATAAAGAACAAGTACCCCTTTATGAGGATTTAAAAACTATTTGATCATTTGAGAGGCGAGATATTGTTCTCAAAGATTGATCTCAGTTCCGACTATCACCATTTGAGAGTTCATAAGGATGATATTATGAAGCTAGCATTCCGATATCACTACGAAAACTATGAGTTCCTAGTGATTCCTTTCATTGTGACAAATTTCCCCACTGTGTTTACGGATTTGATAAACTAGATCTTCCATCCATACTTGGAATGATTTTTTATTACCTTCATTGATGATATACTCATATAGTCTACATTAGACAAGGAGTATGCAGAGCACCTAAGGATGGTCTTAGATTTTCTTGAGGAGCACCATCTTTATGGTAAGCTCTTGAAGTTCCAATTTTAGATCCATGAGGTTCACTTCATGGGGAATTTCATTTATGAGTACAGATTAGCTATGGAACTGATGAAAATCGATTTAGTGCTTGCTTGGGAGTCACCCAAGAGTGTTTTAGAGGTTCAAAGTTTTCTTTGCTTGGATGGGTACTACAAGAGGTTTCTGAAAGAAATATCTGGGATTGCAGTCCCTTTGACAAAACTGAAATAGAAAAGGAATACATTTATCTAAACTGAGCAATTCCAGAGAGTCATTGAGGAGTTGAGGTGGAAGTTTATGAGTGCACTTATTTTGAGACTACTTGAGGAGGGCGTAAAATATGTTTTATATTAATATGCCTTAGGATATGGGGTTGGCTATGTTTTGATGTAGAGGTAGGAAGTTATCACATATGGGTCGATAAATTTGTGACCCCATGAGAATAAATACATGAATCACAACCTAGATTTTGAAATAGTAGTCTTCACTATGAGGATATGGAGGAACTATCTTCTGGTAGATCTCTATTTCGTTTACTAAGACCATGGGAGTCTCAGGTATGTCTTCACATAGAGAGACCCGAAAAAGATACAAAGGTTTTGGTTGGAATTCCTACAAGATTATGACTTTGAGTTAGTCTATTGTCCTGATAAGGGAAACATTGTGGTACATACCCTTAACAGGAAGTCCTAGGCTCACTTTGTGGAGGATGCATCTAAGTAGTTAGCTTCGTTATAGCTAACCATGGTTGAGAAGGAGGGTGAAACTTTTCTTTAGTCAATGGGGTTAACTCCTATGATCTTGTAGCATGTGAGAGATTTGTAACACCCTTACCTCATTTACCCAGAGTCGGTGCATTATTACATAACATTGGCATGATACAAGGAATCATGTCCTGAAATACTGATCGGTTTAGTAGCCTTGGAATTACTAGATACATACATAAGTTTTACAATACATTATGAATTAAAAAACAAAAAAATTGTGCCTCTGTAGAACACACTCATATCCCTTAGCCTATCCCTATAGGTCAGTGATAATATACTTCTTCACATCCTGGAAAAAAATAAAACATAAGAAAGGGGTGAGCTCAGATGATCAGTAAGGATAAAAAAATAGCGGAAACTTTCATAAATAAGCATAAATATTTAAGGTAATGTATAAGACTAAAACAAAAGCCTTTTAAACTTAAAATTTAGAATAATATGGGAAAGAAAAATCAAATAATTCCATTTAATTTTTTACAAGGATATTATACTAGTCTAATAATCACATTTAATATCAATAGTTAATTGGATAATAATGGAATGCATAATATAAGACATTATAACCACATATTGAAGGCCCCATGCAAAGACTTCAAATAAGATTTTGTCAAGGCCTTGTTCCAAGAAACTAGTTTGTCTCATGAGACCTACCGATGCATCGAGGAGCTATAGCGGTCTCCACCCAATACATACTAAGTCCAATGCATTCCTCATATGAAAAGGTTGAAACATAACATAAACATCCGTATTAAAACTAGCATACGAAATGTTAACACTTTAACCATAAACCATGAATGGTATAAAAACAAAACATACACAATCAAACATATCACAAAACCTTCAATAAAATATGGAAGATTGCATTATAATAATTCAACTTCAAACTAGCTTAAAATCCATCAAAGGATGTTGACATAGATGAAATCAAAACTATTTGATAGAAATAACTCTTTTTATTTTGAAATCATTTAAAAGTCACATAATTATTAAAGAAAATATTTATTTTGATAATATTCTTATAATCTTGTAAAGAATGCTTCTAAGGAGTTATAATGGAGGAAAATATCCACACGTACCGTATATGTTAAAAAATATTCTTACCTTAATTTGTCGAAAAGGACATAAAGTACCTTGTTTGGAAAATGATGGAAAGATTCCTTGCATTTTTTTTATAAAAATTCAAACAAGGGTATAAATTACTTTAACCCATATTCTAATAAATAGTAAAAAAAAATTTAAATATATTTTTAAGAAACACATATGTGGATGATAAAAAAGTCCCAATAGACACTAACATAAAAACAACCTCTGATAAGTAAAGAGATTGCAAAATTAACATTACCTTGTACTTTATCTTGGTCGAGGGTAAATTAACCTTATGTATAATAGTTAAATCATTTTATTAAATTATAATAGAACCACATACATAAATATGATATCATATATGATTTTCTAATATTGCTTTGTTAATAATATTTCAGTAGTATCATTGTTTGAGTGTCAACTGATTCATTTTCATTTATATGTTTTGTTTTTAAAGTCATGTTTGTTATGGATAAAATGTATTTTATTCATATCCAGAATTATATTAAGTTCTTAAATATTATTTTTAATGATAAAATAAAAATTATTCTTGAATGGTTATGATGGGGAATGAATCTCATTGCGTTCATGGAGACGGTAATCCGTACCTACGCGCGAGCGACAATATCATTCTATTGATGGTAAAATAGTATGTAATTGGATGGTATATCATATATAAATAATAATCAAAATGTTATATTTATTATTTACATCAATTATACTCATTATTATACCCATACAAATAATGAAGTGTTGAATAAAAAACTACACCACGACGTGTAGATGGTAAGCCGTACGTACAGACGTTTGGTGACTTTGTCATTCATAGGATGGATAGAGAAATGAATATGGTTATAACATATTTATAATAACATCACAGTATGTAGAAGGTAATGAATTTATTATTTTGGTATGTAAAAAAAAATAATGTGGAAGTGTAAGAAGATAAGAACTTTGAAATAGGTGATGAAATTATTACCTCTTATTCGGGTACTTCGTTTTGATTCGAACAAAAGGGATCCATAGGTTGGGTTTATGATCATAGTAAGGACTCTAGGTTTAAGGGAGGGTAGTTGGAAGTATATTTGAGCATGTTTTGGATGACATGAATGCTTTTTTAGGTGTGAAATTAATAGAAAGGGAAGTACCCTTTTATAAGAGAGATGAGGGTCACTTTAGGAAAATTTTAAAATATTAATTTATTATACAATCATATTCATTTTATAATGGCTAAAAAATGATTTATTTAGAGTATAAGGTGGGTATTGGTCGAAAATATCTCAACCAATAGGTTTAAGACAAGTTTAGGTCACCATATTAACCATATCTTTTAGATTTAACTCTTAGTTAAATAGTTTAACTTTTACCGTGTCTTCTTGTATTATTATAATAAATGGTTAATAAAATTACTATAAAAAGACAAGATAACCCCAAGTGGTTAATTATTTATATATGTAACCTTATATAAGTCCTTTTGGAATAAATTATATTTTTAGGAATATTATATTATTTAATAAAATAGTATTTTTTTTAAAACTCATTTATGTCAATTTTGACACTATTTAGTATTTGGTTTTTTTGAAAGTCGTAAAAACTTTATTACTTAGAAAAAAGTTATTTAATAAACCCTAACATGTCTTATTAACCTATATAATTCGTGGAATTCATCAAAAGTATCTATTTACATTTATTTTAGAATTTAAAATATAAATTATTTTAATCGTTAATTAATAAATTACAACACCATCATTGTGTCATAAATAAATTTAATTATTTAATGTCTAAAAATTATAAATAAAATAAAATAATGTAGGAAAGTTTTTTATCTTTCTAATGAATATTCATAGTTGAATTTATCTTATGTATAAAACTATATTAAAAATGTATTATTTATTAAAATTTGAATTTAACACTTTTAACTCTTCTTTAAATAAAATATAATAAATGTCCTAATCTAATCCAAGTGGATAAAAAAGGATCATATTTTATTCCTAAGGTTGATTTTTGTCTAAATACACTTATCCAATATAATTAGGACACATTTTAGGGTAATTATAATATCATGTTTACCTTTAATAACCCTATTTACTTTTAACCGTGGTAAATAAAATTCAAAAGTTACTATTCACAAAAAATTATTTTCATCATATTGAACCACTTTTTACATAATGATTTCAATCATGTCTCTCGTATTTTTGAAATTCAATTCACATAAATGGCAAAGTTATGTTTTATACAAATGTTTAAATGTGCATTGAAGGAGGGTAAAAGGTGGTAAAAAGTTCAATAAAATTTTATATATCTAATCTTATTATAAAATGACTTCAATGAATTAAATTGGAACAATATTAGTATTATGTATCTATTTTGAATTTAAAAATAATTTTAAATAAAAATAATAATTATTTAAATAAGAGTCAATTTTAAACAATAATGTAGTGTTTTTCACTAGTCATCAAAAATTTAAAGTTTTAAGAAAAATATAAAAAAATCACCATAATCTAATTTTGATATTCCGAATTTAAAATTTAAGTCCATTTTGTAAAATAAAATTTATTAAATTTCCAAAAGTGGTTATTACTATTCATAACTTCTTTTAAAATGGCTAGTTTTATTTGTCATGGTGTGCTAGAATTCAAAGTTTCATACAATGCAAGCTATTTTATTATTCAAAGGGAAACTTACCGTGAAAGTTTGGGGTATTACATTCTTCCCAGCTTCAAATAATTTTATCCTCGAAATTTCTAGAATATTACTGCATAAAAAGATTAGAGTGGTTCTTCAACACAAGTTCCTTAGGTTCCCATGTTGTCTCTTCCATTTTATGGTTTCTCCAAAGAACTTTTTTCAGACGAGTCGTCCGGTTTCTAAACACTTATTCTATGGTATCAAGAATTATGATAGGATCTTCACAATAAAATATATCAGGTTCCAGTTCTATTTATTCATAGGTGAGTACATACATTGGGTCAGGCGTGTATTTTATCAACAGTGATATGTGGAACACGTCCTGAACTTTGGAGAGACTTGGTGGTATTTCCAAATGGTAAGTTATAACTCCAATTCATTCTAGAATTTCAAAAGGTTTGATTTACCTGGGACTTAATTTTCCCTTCTTACCAAATCATATAACACCCTTCCATAGAGATACTTTCAAGAAAACATGATCTCCTACTTGAAATTCAAAATCATTCATTCGGTTATCGGCATAGCTCTTTTTCTTACTTTGAGATGATTTGATGTGGGTTTGGATAATATTCACCTTTTCCATTGTTTCCTCAACAAGATTTGATCCTACAAGTTTTCTTTCACCAACATCGTCCCAACAAGTTGGTGTTTGGAATCACTTTCTATATAACGCTTCATATGGTGACATTTTAATACTTTAATGAAGCTATTGCTATAGAAACATTCTACCAGAGGTAAATACTAATCTCACATACCTTGAAAGTCATGTGAGCAAGATCTCAACATGTCTTCTAAGGTTTGAATAGTCTGTTCTGATTGTCAATCAGTTTGAGGGTGGTAGGAAGTGCTTAAAGAAAGTTAAGTATCTAGGGATTTCTGAATACTTTTCTAGAATATTGATGTAGAATGGGGATCACGATCCAAAAAATCGATAAGGGTACACCATGAAGTCTTACAACTTCATTAATATATAGTCTTGCTAAACGTTCAAGTGGTAAATCTTCTCTTATAGCAAGAAAATGTAATTAATTGGTAAGATGATCAACAATGACCCATATTGCATCATTCCTTCTCGGAGTCTTTGGTATCCCCATGAAAAATACCATTGTAATATCATCCCATTTCCACTCAGGTATGGGAAGAGGTTGCATGAATCCTCCAGATGTTTTCTTCCAGCATTAACTTGTTGAAAAACCATACGTCTTGAAACATAATAAAAAATCTCCCTCTTCATGTTGTCCCAAAAAAATGTTCCTTCAAATATCTATACGTCTTAGTGCTATCAGGGTGTATAGAGAAATTGGAGCTATGAGCATCATCCAAAAATTCCCTTTTTAGATTAGGTATATCGGGAACACAAAGCCTTCTCCCAAATTTCAGAATTCCATCTTCATATATGAAGTCGATCAATCTCCCATCATTCACAACTTTAATTTTTTTTGAAACTCCTCATCATCTGTCTAAAAACTTTTTATCCTTTATAGTAAACATGATTTGGAAGCCATTTGAAAAAGTATTGATGTTTCACCTTCCATGATTATTCCCATATCCATCTTTACTAGATCTATAAACATAGAATCCCTATAACTCTCATCTTTTTCAGAACAACATGATCCTTTTTACTCAAAGAATATGCCACCTTATTTTCCTTCCCCAGGTGGTAGTGTATAGTGAAATCATAATCCTTGAGTAGTTAAATCCATTGCCTTTGCCTCGTAATGATTTCTTCTTGTGAGAAAATATACTTCAAACTCTTGTGATCAGTATATATCTCACATTTTCAGCATAGAGATAGTGTCTCCATATATTCAGAGAAAATATTACAATTGATAATTCAATATCATGAGTAGGATAGTTTTGTTCATGAATTTTTAGCTATCACGATACACAGGAAAAAACCCCATCATTATTCATAAGGACACAACCAAGTCCTTTTTTTGAAGCGTCACTATAAATAACAAACCCATATTTCAATGATGGTAGAGTCAAGATAGAATCATTTACTAATATTTTCTTTATTTCTTCAAAAAATTCTTCACACTCTTTTTTCCAAAAAATTTTGACCCCTTTACGTGTGAGCTTGGTTAATGGGTTAGCCAATCGGGAAAAATTATTGATGAAATGTCAATAATAACCTACTAAACCAATAAAACTGTGTACCGCGGTTATAATTTTCGGTGTTCGCCATTCTTGGATTTCTCTTGTCTTAGAAGGATCAACAAAGATTCCATCCTTAAAGACAATATGGCCAAGAAAAGAAATATCCTGAAGCCATAATTCACACTTGGTAAACTTATCATATAATTCATTTATTCTAGGATTTTAGAATAGTGTGCAAGTGATTTTCATGATCTTCATAGATTTTAGATTATACCAAGATATCATAAATAAATACTACTACAAAGTCATCAAGATATTCCTTTAAAACTCTATTCATCAGAACCATGAAAACTGAGGGTGCATTAGTCAGTCCAAAATGCATTACTTTAAACTCGTAATGCCCGTACCTAGTTCGAAATGTTGTCTTTGGAATGTCTTCTTTTTTCACGCACAACTGATGGTATTCAGATCGAAGGTCAATATTTGAAAAAATATTGAGCTCCATGAAGTTGACCAAATAAATCTATAATGCGAGGTAGGGGATACTTGTAATTTATTGTTATATAATTGATCTCCTTGTAGTTAGTGTGCAACCTCATAGATCTATCTTTATTCTTAACAAAAAGAATAGGGGATCCCCATGGAGAAACACTAGGGTGAATAAATTATTTATCATTAAATTCATCTAGTTTTTTCTTTAGTACCACTAATTCCATAGTGGTCATTCTATAAGGGATCTTCGATATGGGCCTTGAACCAGGAATTAAGTCAATGGAAAAATCAATTTCTCATTCTGGAGGATATCCAAGTAAATCCTATGGAAACACATCAACATATTCTTTTACAATATGTACATCCTCTATTTGAACATTATTTTCCTCAACCATAGTTATTTCACTCCCTTCCTCCCTAATAATTGAATTTAGTAGTGCTAGTCGGGGTAGATCTAGATAAGAATTATATGGTGACGTTTCTTCTCTAAAGATAAGGTATTCCTTATCATCATCATCATCATAAAAATTGTAACCTCCTTCTTCTTACAATAAATTTTCGCATCATGGTCTGAAATCCAATACATACTGAGAATTTTTCAAATTCAATCATGGGAATGGCGATGAGATATGCAGATAAAGAACATTTATATTCTATAATGGTAACTGATTCACAAAACTTTGTTGCAATGATACTTCCCTTAAGAGTTTTGACTGAAAAATCCCTTGTTTAATAAAATTGTAAATATCTAATTTTCTTGGAAAATTAGGAAGATATTAAAGAATGAAATGATCCAAAATCAAATAAAGAATTGGCTAAATTTGAGGAAATGATTAATGCACCTTCCACCACATCATTCAGAACATCAACCTCTTCAGTTGTGATTACATAAGCTTGGCCTTTATTCCTTTTCCTTTTCTGAGGTAATTTTCTATGGTTCTTAGGAAATTCATTTTCATAATTCCCCATTTCTCTACAACTGAAGAACTCAACATTGAAAACCTCTTTCTTCCCTTTGCAATCACGAGCTTGGTGGCCTTTTTCTCCACACTTGTAACAGAATCCCATTCCCTTTAGGCAAGTACCAAGGTGTTTCTTCCTAAATTTACTGTAGGATGTAAATTCAACTTTTCCCTTCTCCCCTTTATTTCCATTTCCATAGTGTTCAACATAACTCTTCTTATCTTTCTTTACTTTAAATTTTTAAGACTTAGAGAATTAATTTTTTGTATTGATAGCACATGAGACTATATCTTCGTATGAAGATAAGGATTATGAGACTAATGCTCGATATAGAAATGGTTTTAACCCATCAAATAATTGATCAATATTACTTCTTGGGTTACGTATATAATCCGTTTCATGCCTTTCTAACCATGTAAAGTTATCCTCATAGTTTTCAACATTCTCATCCTCCTTTTGCCTTAGACTCAAAAATTTCCTTTACATATCCGCTCGATGGTCATAGGGAAAGTATTTTTTAAAGAAAATATCTTTAAACTCCCTCCATTCCATATTTGATACTACTTCATCCTCCTTTATGTTTTGATTTAATGACCACCTTTGATCTGCATCTCTTGTGAGCCGATAAACTACCATGACAACTTTTTCCCTTTCTCTACTCCCAAATCATGAAATATTTTCTCTAAGGAACTTATCCATTGATCAGATACAAATGGATTTGTAGTCCCATTTAATGTTGGTGGTTATTTACTCATGAAGAGGTCTAATATTGATCTTTCACATTGTGGATCAGGGTGCTCTATATGGGTAAGGTTAATTTTCATAACCTGAGTGAGTTGTCTCATTATGGTTATAATTTGTTCAGCATTGGTTGCATCACCAACTCCACTATAATTATCTTTAGTAGTATGGAAATCCCTACATGGATTACGTGCGTTGATACAGTTTTCATTCCTTCCACTAGGTTCCATTTCTAAACAATGGCATACACTAGATTAGTTTATGAATCACAATACATAATTCCAAACTTGTAAAACACTTAACATAAATTAAACTGTTTATGGATATAATCCATAATTATAAAAATGTTTTCTTTAAGGAATTATTTACTCATAAATCCTTCATAATGGTTTGTAAAGAAAATATGAATAATCCAAAGCATATCCCCTGAGAGTGTTGTAACTAAGAGTGTAGAAATCCCCGTTGTCATGTACCAGGATACCCCGAGTCAAGTCCGAAACTCCTTGTTAGAGTTTTCACTCCTAGGTACATTTGGGCCAGAGCCACCTCTACCTACTCATATCCAGACAGGGATGTATTGCTTGGAAAATTCACAAAATCTCTACATTACCAAAATTCTAGTAAGTTTTTGTATACTAGTCCTCAAAGTCTATCTTATGGTAATTTTATCTAATTAGATATTTGATAAATCTAGATTCCATTGTTTGTACTAAAATTCCTTCGATACCAATTGTAACACCCTGACCCCAGTTACCTAGAGTCAGTGAATTATTACATAACATCGGTATGATACAAGGAATCATGTCCTAAACAACTGATTAGTTTAATATCCTTGGAAGTATAAGATACATACCTAAGTTTTACATTACATTATGAATTAAAAAACAACATTGTGTCTCCATAGAACACACTCATATCCCTTACCCTATCTCTGCAGGTCAGTCATAATAATCTTTTTTACATCTTGTTAAAAATAAAACATAATAAAGGGGTGAGCTCAGATTCTCAGTAAGGATAACAATATAGTGGAAACTTTTATAAATAAGCATAAGAATTTAAGGCAATGTATAAGACTAAAAAACAATCCTTTTAAACTAAAAAATCAGCATAATATGGAAAAGATAAATCAAATAATGCCATTTAATTATTTACATGGATATTCTACTAGTCAAATAATCATTTGTAATATCAATAGATAATTTCATAATGATGGAATGCATAATTCCGGACATCATAACCACATATTTAAGGCCTTGTGCCAAGTCTATAGATAATATTTTGTCAGGCCTTGTGCCAAGACTATAAATAATATTTTTTTAGGCCTTGTGCCAAGAAACTAGTTTGTCTCATGAGACATACTGATGCATCAAAGAGATATAACAAGATCCACCCGTCACTTACTAAGTCTAATGCATTCCTCATATGAAAAGGTTGAAACATAACATAAACATTCATATTAAAACTAGCATATGAAATGTTAATAATTTAACCATAAAAAATGAATGGTATAAAAATAACACATCCATATTCAAACATATCAAAAACTCTTCAATACAATATGGAGGATTGTATCATAATAAATCAACTTCAAACAAGTGTAAAATCCATCAAAGGATGTTGGCATAGATTAAATCAAAACAATTTGAGAGAAATATCTCTTTGTATTTTGAAATCATTTAAAAGTCACATAATTATAAAAGAAAAAATTTATAATGAAAATATTCTTATAATTCTGCCAGGGAAGATTCGAAGGAGTTATAATGGCAGAAAATAGCCGCACCCACTGTATAAGTTAAAAAAAACATTCTTACCTTAATTTGTCGAAAAGGTCATAAAGTACCTTGTTTGGAAAACGACATAAAGATTATTTTAAATTTTTTTATAAAAAGTAAATAAGGGTATAAATGTATTTAACACAAATTCTAGGAAATAGTAAAAATGTATTGAAATACATTTTTAAGAAACACAGATGTGGATGATAAAGAATTCCCAGTAGATACTTACGTAAAAACAACATCTGATAAGTAAATAGATCATAAAATTAACCCTTAACCTATACTTTTCCTTGGTCGAGGGAATGTTAAACCTCCTTTATAATAGTTAAATAATTGTTATTAAATTATGAAATAACCACATACATAAATATGATATCATATATGATCTTATAATATTTCTTTGTTAATAATATTTCAGTGGTATCATTATTTTCAGTGTTAACTGATTTCTTTTCATTTATATTTTTTGTTACGTAAGTCATGTTTGTTATGAATAGTATGTATTTGATTTATATCTAGAATTATATTAAGTTATTAATCATTATTTTTAATTATAAAATGAAAATTATTCTTGAATGGTTATGATGGAGAATGAATCTCATCACGTTTGTGGAGACGGTAATCCGTACGTACGCACGAGTGAAAATATCATTTTATGGATGGTAAAATCATATGTAATTGGTTGTTATATCATATATACAGAATAATTAACATGTTATATATACTATTTACATTAATTATAATCATTATTATACCCATCCAAGTAAATAATTGTTGAATAATGAAATAGACCACGGCGTGGAGATGGTAAGCCGTACGTACGCACGTATGGTGACTTTTTCATTCATAGGATGGATAGAATAATGAATATGGTTGTACCATATTTATAATAATATAATAGTATGTATAAGTTACTGAAGTTATTATGTTGGTATGGAAACAACAAATAAAGAGGAAGTGTAAGAAGAAAAGAACTTTGAAAGAGGTGATGAAATTATTAGCTCTTCTTCGGGTGCTTCCTTTTGATTTGAACAAAAGAGCTCCTTAGGTTGGCTTTCTGATCAAATTAAGGCCTCTAGGTTAAATTGAGGGTAGTTGGGAGGGTATTTGAGAAGGATTTGGCAAAGAAAAATGGATTTGGAGGTGTGAATTAAGGGAAGGGGAAGTCCCCTTTTATAAGAGAGGTGAGGGTCACTTTAGGAAAATCTTGAAATATTAATTTATTATAAAATCATATCATGTTTATAATGGATAAAAAAGAATTTATTTTGAGGATAAGGTGGGTATGGGACGAAAACCTCTCAACTAATATATTTTAGACAAGTTTAGGTCACAATATAAACCTTATCTTTTATATTTAACTCTTAGTTAAATAGTTTAACTTTTACCATGTCTTCTTGTATTATTATAATAAATGGTTAATAAACTTACTATAAAAATACAAGTGAACCGCAAGTGGTTAATTATTGATATATATAACCTTTTATAAGTCCTTTATCTAAACCTTATATTTTTAGGAATATTATATCATTTAATAAAATATTATTTGTTTTAAAAACTCATTTATGTCAATTTTGACACTATTTAGTATTTGGTTTTTCCGAAAGTCATAAAAACTTTATTACTTCAAATAAAATTTATTTAATTAACCATAACATGTCATATTAACCTATAAAATTTATGGAATGCATAAACATTCATAATTTACATTTATTTTAATATTTAAAATATCAATTATTTTAATCTTTCATTAATAAGGTAATTACTGCATTATCATTGTGTCATAAATAAATTTAATTATTTAATGTCTAAAAATTATAAATAAAATACCATTATATAGGAAATATTTTTATCTTTATAATAAATATTTATAGTCGAATTTAACTTATGTATAACCCTATATTAAAAAAAATTAGTTATTAAAATTTGAATTTAACACTTTTAACTCTTCTTTAAATAAAATATAATAAATGCCTTAATCTAATCCAAGTTGATAAAAAAGGATCATATTTTATTCCTAAGGTTTATTTTGGTCGAAATACACTTATCCAATAAGATTAGGACATGTGTTAGGGTAATTATAATATCATTTTTACCTTTAATTACCCAATTTAGTTTTAACCGTGGTAAATAAAATTCAAAAGTTACTATTCACCAAAAATTAGTTTCATCATATTGACCCAAAATTTACTTACTGATTTAAACCGTTTCTCTTGGAGTTTTGAAATTCAATTCACAGAAGTGGTAAAATTACATTTTATGCAAATTTGCAAATGTGCTTAGAAGGTGAAATGTTCATTAAAATTTTATATATCTAGTCTTACTGTAAAATGACTTCAAAAAATTATATTAGACTAATATAGGTATTATGTATCTTTTTTGACTTTAAAATAAATTTAATTAAAAATAATAATTATTTAAATAAGATTCGATTTTAAACAATAACGCAGTGTTTTTCACTATTCATCAAAAATTGAAATTTTTCAGAAAAAATACCAAAAATTCACCCTAAGATAATTTGGATATTCTAAATCCAAAAATTAAGTCCATTTTGAAAAATAAAATTTATAAAATTTCAAAAATTGTGTATTACTATTCAAAACTACTTTCAAAATGGCTAGTTTGATTTTTCATGGTGTGCTGGAACTCGAAGTTGCATACAATGAAATATATTGTATTATTCAAAGGGAAACATACCGTGGAAGCTTGTTGTGTTACAGGAGTCCTAGTTGGGAGACATCAACTCTGAGGTCTTGCATTAATAGATATCCTCAGGAGATTCAATAGATGAATTTTCAGGAGGGAATCACACCATCCTTTTCTAGAGAGAGATAGTGGCCACAATCACTATGCAGGAGGGGGTGATAAGAGTGTTTCACATATCTTATTTGTATATACATCATGATACGGGGAAGACGTAATGATACCTTCAAAGATCATTTCGGTGGTCTAGAATGAGAAAAAGTGTGGATGAGTTCATCTCATGGTGTCTCAACTGTCATAAAGTGAAGGTTGAGAATAAGGTTCTGATAAGTTTGTTGAAGCCTCTTGTGATCCTAAAGTGGAAATGGGATAGAATATTCATGGAATTCATATTATGGATTCTATGGGAAATGAGATTTCATGACACTCTCTAAGTGATAGTTGACTGACTTACGAATTCAGAACACTTCCTTTTAATCAGGGAGTAGAGTTTTATGGAGAGTTTAGGGTATTTGTACGCATGGGAGATCATTTGTCTACATGGGGTTCCCTAGACTACTATTTCTGATCAAGATACACTATTCATATCACGGTTTTAGAGAGGTCTGCAAAATGAATTCAGGACCCAAATGAGGATGAGTACAACCATCTACCCCTATAAAGACGAGTAGACTGATTGCGCTATCCAGGTGCTAGAGGATATGCTAAGGGCTTCTGTGTTAGAATTTTTACAGATTTGGGAGGATTAATTTTCCTTAATATATTTTGAATACAATAATAGATACCACTCTACTATCAACATGACACCTTTTGAGGACCTATATGGGATACCTTGATGGTCACATTTATTCTAGACTAAGGTCGGAGAGACATAATTTGTTGGGTCAGAGATGGTGAAGGTGGCGACGAAAAAGGTCTAAGTGATCCATGAGTTTATAAGGAAAGCCTAGAGAATAAATAAATATTATGCAGAATGATATCGTTGGTCCTTGGAGTTTTATTAGGAAAACCAAATTTTCCTAAGAGTCTCCACATAACGAGCTTGCGAATATTCGGCTGGGGAGGTAAGCTATCCCCAAGGTTAATTAGGCCGTTTGAGATCTTACAGAGGGATGAATAGTTTTCTTTCTGCCTCTCCCTATCACCATAGTTGTAGCAGGTGAACACGTATACCATGTATCATACCTGAGGAGATATGTTCATGACCCTATGAATGTAATTGACTAGGGTGATATGGACATCAAAGATAGATCCACTTTCACAAAGCACCCAATGGTGATCAATTATTGGTAGGACAATATCCTATATGGATGGACCATTCCATTGGTTTTTGTTTTTTGGAAGCACGAAAGAATGAAGGAGGGATCCCAGGAGTGAGAGAGCCAGATGCAGGCCTAGTATTCCAACCTCTTTTCTTATTTTTTGATTTTCAAGGATGAAAATATTGAAGGAGGGAATAATTTATATACCCTATTTTTTCCTTGTAAGAATTTTAAATATATCTAGAAATATATTTTAAGCCAGGTGATGAGATGGTGAAAAATTCCAAGGCCCTGTGTTCCTATAATTAATTTTATAAAAATATTAAATATATTTTATATTATACGTACATAGTTTTTCAAGAAAAATGGGATAACTCTTAAATAGAGACAGGGATAAAAAATATGATATCACAGTTGAATCTAGAACGTGAGGTTTACACAAGGCATAACCTAAAGTTAGTTGGCATGAGGCATTCAAATATATAAACTATTTTTATGTGCATTTAAATTAAATTAATTGATTAATTTAATTATTTAATTTAAATGAAATAACCTTAAATCATCTATAAATATTCTGATATGGAGGATCGGTAGGGTTAACTTCATAACCCTGGGATCTTTGAGAGGATAACTCCACCACTTGTCATTGGGGAATTGAGATCAGACTACAACGAGCCTCCGAATCAAGGTGAATTGAGGAAAAATGAATGCAAAAGACCTTCATCGTTCATTGGAGAGAAAATTATTCATCAAAGAATGATCTGAATCAAGGTATGACTCATAAATTCTGATTTTCATCCTCTTTATTAAACTATTTAAGCTTGAATTATCAATATTCTTATTGAACTATGATTCTTGAAACCTTCCCATAGTCCCTTGTAAAATTAAATTGATTATTTTTTTAATTCCTGTTGTGCCATGTTTTCTCCCCATGAATCTCTATGATCTATTTCATTAGACAATAATTCTTGACCAATAATATTTTCACCATTTGTCTTATGCTTTTCTCCCTACCTTTCTTCACTTTCTTCATTGTTGGACCATAGTGTCATGATTCGACTATTCCTAGGTGATACCGAGTGTGATCGAAACCCCATATTCATGGAATATTCACGTTTTATGAATGGATCAATTATTTAGGGACTTATCATGATTTGTTTTGGATTTGGGTGATTATTCCCATGAATCTATGATCTGAGAATGATCGGTATTGCATGGTAGGAGCGACAACAGCACACTGGCTTCATGTGGGTGAATCAGAACTCTGTTTTCCAGCCAATGGATGGCCAAAAATTATGACCATAGGTGTTTAACTTTGATTATAGGCGAGTATTAGGTAGAATATTTAATTAATAAGATATATCAAGAATATGAAGACTAGATATGGAATTGTAGAAAAAACCTGACTACACATCATGTAGTCTGAAGAAAACATGATGTCTAGGGCCCTGGATATGGTGGGTAGGGTTTAAAGCTCAGTTAAATATCACAAACTATGTGGGACCCCAAAAGTACTTATGACCTAGTATTGGTATCTCAGAGTGTATCTTGGAGTACATAGGCATGAGCATGGCCAGACACATGGTCAATGTACACAGACACAACCAAGGTACACGAACACAACCAGGAGCACGGGAAGGACCTCAGGTGTCTAAGGCACTTTGTGTATTCTCTTTACACATCCTGTAGGGCTACATGTGCAGTAATAAGTGCACTTAATAAGGAAATTCCTAGGCATCAGAGCTAGATCACACGTCATGTGGGTCCCCTTATATGTTGTGTACCCTCCCTTTTGAGGAAAATTCTACCTCTCGTATCCCCTTCATTTGGATTCGGATTTGGCCCGTGGGTAGCCTATCCTAAGTTTTTTTACATAGAACAATATGATGGAATTCTTAGTGGTTTTTGGGATATTATGATAGGTGTTACATCTGTGAATCTTCTTTATCAGACACTCAACAATGATAGTGGTTAGGAAGGATAATTATAATGGTACCCCCCCTAACTGACTAGGGTGAAATTCATCTATTTACTAAGTGGTACCCCCTATGACATTAGGGCACATTTCCTTTATCTTATGATTGATACCACCTATCATATAGGGAATGGGTACTCCTTATGTTGAGTGGTACCCCCTAACAGACTAGGGAACAAGTCTTCTATCTACAGACTGGTAACCCTTATGGAATTTGGGAACAATTAGTCTATCTAGTGAGTGGTACCCCCATATGGAATTATGGTGCGGCCCCTCTATTTTCTGAGTGGTACCCCATATCGAATAGGGAATGATTTCTCTTTATGTTGAGTGGTACCTCCCTAATTCACTAGGGCATGGGTTTTCTTCTTGGAGATCATACCCCCTCCTCTGTACGGAACAGTGGTGAGGTGTAGGCCCTACACACATTTACTCATATGGGAAGACACATGATATGCTAGAAACTATTGATGGACCACTTTGAACTGATGAAATATTATTATCCTAGGTTGGGTTGTGAGATAGAGACCCCCTTTCTCTCTCGTTTGAGTTTCTTTTATGAGCATATACCCCTATTGATTGATTATTTTTTTCTCTTTTTCTATGGGTTGAGTTTTCTATTACTATCATGTCTCTTAATGCCCCCAAATCAACATTCTGAGTGTTATAATGGTAATTTATATACTCACCCCTATTTGAACATGTATAGTGGTCTGGGCTTAAAGATTCATATTTAGGCTCTCTCAGCACTTTACGTTTGCAGTTTTTTGAGGTTAGGACATCTTTATGGTTGGACATGCATTTTTTCCCTTTTAATTTTCAGGTTATGGTGTTTTACTCTTGTAATACCTAGAGGTTTCAAATTCATGGTTGTTATCAAGATGCTATACATTTTATTATTATTCCTCTTCAATTCTACATATATATGGTTGGGTTTAGGGATATAGGTAAACTTGGAAAAGGCCTCCCATATTATTTATGCCTTTCGACGCTTGTCTCCAACCCCTATACTATAGAAGTAGGCTTGTGGTAGTTGTGGCTCAATCCCCATTGGTTTGGTTTGTGACATAGATGTTCTTAAAAACACAAAATAAAAAA
Organism: Viscum album; assembly: GCA_963277665.1. Taxonomy (NCBI): domain Eukaryota; kingdom Viridiplantae; phylum Streptophyta; class Magnoliopsida; order Santalales; family Viscaceae; genus Viscum; species Viscum album. Next base: position 592,043,856 of record OY728134.1, on the reverse strand, counting down.
TAGGTTTTCTTTTTATAGTCACGCATCAAGAATAATTAAAAATTTAGTATGCATGGTTCTTATTGGTATTGAATATATATAGATCTTCTCATTTTGAATTTGAAATCTTTTACTACCTAAATAGTCAAAATAAAATATGTATAATGATCAAAAAAATCCGGTTGTCCTATACATGTGATATTTTTCTCTGAAAATAGAAAAAACATAGGTATATATTAATTGTAACTACATTATCCATTAGAACTATATTATTTATTGGAAATAAAAGAATTATTGAATTTGGAATTTTCTTATTCTAGAATCACCACTTTTGATAAAACAAAAGGTAAGTGTAAAACTTCCTCACAAAAAAGGAAATGGTAATAATTTCCTCAAGAATTAAATTAAATAATGAACAATACCCATCATTGTAATTATTATACTTCATTGGATTTTATTTTATAAGTATTTAGATTGTATGTATTTTTTCTGTGTAAGTCTTTATTCTGATCACATGTCTTCCCTTATGATTATAATAATTTTCTTTTAAATTCAACACCTTTTATGGATTCTAACTTGGAGAAAATGTATTCTCATTCAAAATATATTTTCACCTTTGAGAGTTATTCTTACGTCTTATAATTGAATGAAATATTTATGTTATTAGGATATTTTATAGTGTATAACCTTTTAACTCTATAAGGCAATTTATAAAAATGGTTATCGTAAGATAATTTCTCCGGTTTTAGGATAAATCATGCACACCTATGATATTTTGATCTTTATAAAAAATATTAATTTACCAGAAAATAATTATTATGACTTTATTATATCATAGAATAATTCACTTTACCAAATATCTGATGCGTAAGTATTTTTGGGATCATAAGATAATTCCTATAGGATGTTTTCCGCATAGTATATTTCCCCAATCATCATAATGTATTTATTATATGTGATACTATAGTATGATAATTCACTCTATGAAATTATAAATTTCAACATAAGAAATAATTTTTACCCATAATAGAACTTCATTTTCGATGAATTTGAATTCTAGTGGTGTATCATATTTTTTTAGGCTTATAGGATACTTTCCTTGGGAAAGTTTCTTAAATATTAAATAACATAGATTGAACTAAAACACATAAAAATGAAATAATAATTTGAAAATTATTACTTATTCACCTGAAATCACTTAAGAAAAATTCATTAGTATAACAAGTTGGGATTTTATGTGCATCAAAACAAGTGAAATATTGGGATTTTATGGAGAAAAATAAGTGTTTCCATGAATCTCCCCATATTTGATGATCATAAAAACCATAATAATTTAATTTTTTTATAGATTTTAGAATAGTTTTTAAACATAACATTAGATAAAATAGAAAATGTAACATATCTTAATGTTTTGTGTTTTCCCATAAATTATCTCTTTTTTTGTGATATCAAAATTTAAGATAGGGTAATGAGATAAAAAAGTTTAATATAGCACACTAGATAAATAAACTAAGAGAATATAAAGTACTTAAGTGAATAAATATATTATATTGACTTGTAGTAATTGATTAAAAACATAAACTTAATTAGAAAGAATAAACCAATTATAAACATTCAAATATAGAGAATAGAAAAATAATAAGCACTAAATTTTGTATTCATAAAAAAAATAGAAAATTAAAAATCAATAGAACATTGAAAAGGTTATAAAAAACAACTAAAATACAATAGAAGAATAATTTTGTTTCTCAGGAGGTTGTTTGAGAGCATATTTAGGGTCGATAGGTTTGGGATCAAAGGTTTCCTTTAGGTTTTATTAAGATGAAGGATACCAATATAGTGGTACATGACCTAGATATTTTATACTTCATATATGAAAAAGTAAATCTACACATATATCGATCCTCTTAATGGTAAATTCTCTTAAAAAATCTACTATAATAGAATATCCTTACAATTACTTCTGGAAAAAATATCGAGATAGTCCCAGAAATCTGGCTTATGAGCACAACTTGAAATAAAAGGCTTTAGTACTTTCATATGCATGATTGAGATTCTTGAAGAACTAACTATAGTTTTAGAAATAGTAATAAAAATATGATATTATATTCATAAAACCACCTTTTTCCCCTGGTAAGGGTACTTTTTAATTTTAAGTTATTTTTCAACATTCTTCGTAAAAAATTCCTTACAATCAAAAGTAAAATCATTATCAACCTCTTTTCTAGTATCCTTGAGATTTTAAAATGTAATGAAAAAGTTTTAATTTATTTAAGTATCCCACTCTCCATATAAGTTATAGTGCTTTCATAGGATTTGAAAGTATCAATGAATAATTTTTCAAATAGGTATGAAATTCTTCAACAAACTTATTAAGGCCATAAATGGATTTCTTGGGCCTTTGAATATGATGTTTTAAGTTTTGTTGGATATCCTTGATTTTATAAATTATATCCAATTTTAATTTTTGAAGTTTATTTAGATAAATTTAATCACAATTGAATTCCTAAATTCCTCCTTCCAACATATTTAGGGTTGATGAATTTTTTTCAAATGTTCAGAAATAGTGTTAGATTCCTTTTCACCAAGCGATGTTATGATAGTAAAATTAGATAGAATCTTCTGGATATACCCAAATTGATATATAACCATATTCTTAAAATAATAAATATTTTATTTGAGTTCCTATTTAATAGACTTAGAAACATCTGATTGAAAAATTGGGATATTTTGGGTAATTTCTGGCTGATCCCTTATCATTTCCTTTTTCTCATTAAACTCAGACTTAGGTATTGAGCTTTTTTCAAGCCTTTCTCTTGGTATTTTAGGCTAACAGTTTTTTCTCACATTGAATTGAATTCATAAAATATTTTCTCTACAATGGCCTGAATTTTATTGTTTGATTCAATTCTTTATATCTCTTAAAATAATGGGGATGATGATCCACTTTCTTATTATTCTTCTTTAAGAGAGTGTTTAATATTTAATCCTATTATCTCTTCTTTAAAAATTAGTGAGGATTCCTCACTTTCTTCTCACATGATCCAATAAGTTTAGTTATAAAAAAACATTTTTCAACCATGAATTTAACACTTAGCCTTAACAACCTATCCACTATTTCCCAAGATATAGCTATCTCAACATCATAGAGGAAACATTGAGAAAGGTGAGTCTTTTTCTCACCACCTTCCACTACAACCAAGTTTTCAATAAAAGTATTTAAGTCTACTATAATAAATGATATTTAAGAACTTACTGGAGTTTCTACTTCTAAATCCTAAATAAATGCAGAAACATCTTCAATTGGATTCTAAGGCTCAACCTGATCATCGCTACTTTTCTCTTGTTGGTTAAATTCTTCCTCTTCTCTTGCTTCATATTCAATAGAAAGTTCATTTGGAACCATTTCAGCTACAATAACAGGTGAAGGAATCTTTTAATAAATTACTTTCTTTCCTCTTCTTATCACTACAAGAGGTTAATTATCCATTGAATCTCCAAATTTATCTCTAGAAATAAAAACATCTAGAACCTGATCATCAAAATTTCCATCAACAACATCAAATTCAACTTATACTCCTCTTGTAGTAGGATGATCAACAACTTCCATATGATTATACCCTTGAGTATGAGTAGGGTCCTCTTCATCTTCTTCCTTATCCCTGATGGATATAATATTATTCAAATAATGGATCAAAAAATAACCAATATTCTTAAGAACTTTAAAATCTTAAGTGTTCAATCCATGTCACTTGGATTCTATAATATCACTTAGCTCAATCACAACTCTTTCAACCATTAGAGCGAAAATCTATTTAAATGGATAAAAACTACAAGTCTTATTATTATCATGGTACATATACCAAGGCGACGGTTTTATCTCTTTCCCCTTCTACCTATAGTTTTTGTAGCCAAATGGCCAAGAGATCTCTCATTTGATGTTTTCTGTGATTATTTAGAATTCTTGGGGCTTTGGGGTCTAAGAAAAATTCACCTTCATGGCCTCATAGTCTAGGAAATAGCGCGCTTTTATCATGGTCATTCTGGAACCCAAACAGAACCCTTGTAATCTCTAGATACTTGCTACGAAAATCGGTCATTACAGGTCTTGGAATGGTAGTCCTGACAATTCTCACATTTGGATTTTATGGAAGAATAATGTGTAAGTTGAGGTTCTCATTTTAATAAACCAGTGTGTCAATGCGAAGATTTTTAGTGGGGGGAGCGAGGTGATCTTCTCTTTCATTTATGCCAGTACCAAGGCACCAAGGAGGAATGATCTATGAAGTTTTTTAACATCCATTTAGCTGAGAAGCCTTTCTTGGATTGTGGGGGGTGACTTCAACACCATTTTTGACACCTCTGAGAAAAGGGGTGGTTGTTCATATGTTTCCTGTGGCATGTAGGATTTATAGGTATTCCTTTCAGCTATGGGTCTGCTTGATATGGGTTTTAGCGGTAGAAAATATAAATGGTGCAACAACCGTAGAGGCACCAATCGCATCTAGAGTCATCTAGACATGTGTCTTTCAAACCTTCAAGTCATGGATTACTTTTTACAGGTCTTGGTCACCAACTTATGTCGCTCACTCTATGATAATTCCTTGATATTGGTGGAGCTTCGAAGAGAGCCTACTAGAGTTAAGGCCTTCCATTATTCCAGTAACTGGCATAGAGTGGAGGGTTTCATGCAGACGGTGAAGAATTCATGGGAACATGATGAAGATGGGAGGTCATGGTGTGGTATTGAAAACTATCTGAAACGTTTAAAAAAGGATATCCAGGCATGGTTGGCCGAGAGACCCCAGGACATCATGGGAGGGAATAGAATTCAATTAGATATCACTATATTGGAGGAGGATCTGTAATCCAACTAGAATGAGAACATGTTTGCTGTGCTATGTGACAAATGGATTTTTCTGGCTAAGAATATACTTAAAATTAAAAGGTCCTATAGGAAGAGGTCTTTAGTTTACTAGCTTAATGAGGGGTACCAGAATAGTTCCTTCTTTCATGAATGTTTTAAAGAAAAGAATAGAATGAGACTCAACCTCAACCTGGGTAATGGGGTTTTTACTTATAATGTGGGTGGTTGCTGGCCATATGGCTCTAGATCACTTTAAAAAGGTTATGGGTAGTGGGAGGCCCTCCAATCATGATCAATGTGCTATGAAGGGGGAATATGCCTTCTTGGGGCGAATTCCACAGTTGTATGAGGTGCCTGATAATATACGGTTGATGTCAATGCCGTCTACTGATGAAATCAAAGGCATGATCCTGGGGAGGTCCCTAGATAGTACCCCTATACCATATGGGTTCCCAAGGTCATTTTATGTGGGTGTGTGGGATATTGTGGGTCCTCGGGTGGTGGAGGCTGTCCAGGATTTCTTCCTTGGTGGTGCACTCAAAAGAATCATTTGCACTTCCAGTGTTTTCCTTATTCCTAAAATCAAGGATCCCTTTATCCTCAATAATTATAGGCCTATATTCCTGTGTAATATGTCCTACAAGATATTGTCTAGTCTTATTTTGTGAATAATTAGTATTGGGATCCCAAGGATTTTTTAAATTGAGAGGAATGGTTTTGTCCAAGGTCATAACATCCAAGGGGTGGGGGGAATCATGAATGAACTGGCCAAGGATATCAAAAAGAAGGCGATGGGGTAAAATGTTCTCTTTCATGTGGATATAGACAAGTCTTATGATACTATGGAATGGGGATTCATCATTCGGGTGATGAGAAAGTTGGGATTTGAGGAATGGATTTGTGATCTTTATTTCAAGTGCTATTATTCCCCATGGCTGTCAATTTCCATTATGGGGAAGGTCTTTGGTTTCTGCAAGATGTGTTGTGGTGTTTGACAAGCCGATTCCTTATCACCTAGCATCTTCATCCTTTCCAAGGATGCACTTTCCCAGAATCTACACAGAGGGATGAATGAGGGAAGGTTGTCTCCTTTTGTTTCTCATGGTGCCTCGGAGGGTATTTCCCACCTCATGTTCACCGATGATATCATGGTTTTCATGAATGGGTGGAGGCAGTCTCTACATGGATTTATGGATATCATGAATATGTAAAAATTCTTGAGCGGCCAAGGTATCAACTATTTGAAGAGTCATGTTTTTATATCTAACAAATGCTCAGGCCATCATTGTAGACACATTCAGAAGATTCTAGGATGTCAAAGTCGACAATTTCTTATGATCTATCTTGGTATCCCATTATCCTATGGACTAATCAAGATCCACTTCTTTGACGAGTTCATTAGAAGAGTTCTGGGAACAATCATAAAATGTAAGAGTATGTTTCTTTCATTTGGGGGGAGAGTCACACTGATCAATAATGTTATCACATCCATTCCCATGCACATTTTATCGATCATCAAAGAGCCGAAGGGATTCATTGAAAGGATGGATAAAATCTACACTGCTTTTATTTAGGATGCTAGTCAAGCAAGGTGCTTTCATTGGGCCTCTTGGAGACATTTGGCAAGGCCTGTCGACGTGGGTGGGGTGGGTCTCTGGGATATTTTCAGTACCATGCAGGGGATGCAAGTTCGGTTGGCCTGGGAGGTTATTGCGAGGGATTCCTTATGGGATTACTTCTTCAGAGGAAGATACAGGTGGGAAAATGGGTATTTGACACTTTGTGGGCCTGACCTCTCTACTCTCTCCAAGTGTATTCTCCCCCATTTGGAGGTTCTTAAGGGTGCGTCCCAATGGATTATTGGTAGAGGCAGAGTTAATTTTTGGAAGTCGAAATGGGCGGGCGAACTACTCTTCTTCCCTGGTTTTCCCATCCCCATGGTTCCCTTCAAGGGGGTGAGTGGATTTCCCTCTTTTATTGATGATGTTCATAGTTAGAACTAGAGGGATATTTTTTATAGAATCATCCTGAATAATGAGGCGGACATGTGTTGTTTCATAGGGTCGGCTTCAGGACAGTTTTCTATCTAGATTTATAATAGGTTGTAACTTATGGGAGGTTCCCCGGATGAGTGGTCCTCGAAGATATGGTGCAAAGAGCTACCTAAAAAAATGAACTTCCTCATTGGGAGGATAAGGAACTCGAATCTTCTGACTGATGAGAGTATTCAAAGAAAAGGAATCTCCTTGTCTTCCCGCTGCTTTTCTTGTGAGCACCCGCGGACGGAATCCACACTGCATCCATTCTTCGAGAGCGACTGGGTAGGTTGACTTTGGTCCATGCTTTCCACTCACTCACGCTATAGTTAGCCCCAACCTTCCTTTCATGATTTCATGATCTTCTAGTTTCACGAGATTGGGGTCAATGCGACGGAGGTCAAGATTCAGGCTTTTGTTCTTTCTTCCATATGCTGGACTCTTTGGGAGGTAAGGAACCAAGAGCAGATGGGTGTTCGGCCCTCAGTGTGGTACCTTCAGATGAGGGAGAAGGTGATCACCTTTGAGTTGGGTTCAGCGATTAAGGGTGGAAAGGCCTCTCTTAAGTTCTGTAACTTCTTCAATAATCCATGCACGATCGGTGTGATGGGCGGGGTGGGTGGATGATGTGTTCGTTGGATTCCCCCATACACGGGTTGAAAATTAATGTGGATGGTTCCTGTGAGAATGGATTCTTGTGAGGTGGGGACCTTATTTTTGATTTGTGTGGCTCAGTTTTGGTAGGATTCAGTGCCTTCTTTAGGGCGAGAAATTATCTGGGGGTGGAAATGCCGAATTTGCTCATGGGGATCACTATTTGTAGGAGGTTGGGTTTGCAGGAGGATGTAATTGAATCTGATTTGAAAGCTTTGGTCAAGATGGTCAACATGATATGTGAGGTTCCCTGAAACCTAAGATACTTATCCAGAAGATTCTCTTTGAAGACAAGTCAGGGTCTAATTTTTCGTCACATTTGGTGGGAAGTTAACTTTTTTTGTTGATGCACTTGCCTGTTTGGAGAGACCGAAGGAGCCGCTTGTTGTTTATGATAGTATAAGGTATCTTTCCATGGTTTTTATATATTTCTTTCAAGGGTATGCTCTTGGTTTACACCACTTCTGGACCCCTTAAGGGACTTCTATATGACTTACATGTGCCAGTGACCACATCCTTCTTTTAACAAAAAATAACGATTCAGCTATTTCACCAAGAAATCCCAGTTTGAATAAACTTGAATAAGATCTTTCATCCAACTTCCAAATCATTAGAGAGATTCTTTTTAATAATAAAATCTCTAAACATAGATGAAATAAGCTCATCTATAACTTCCAGAGATGAGTTTAACTCATAATTTCCTTCACAATGGTAATGAAAAACTTTAGTTAACTCAATTGAAGAGATTAAAAAGTTCTTACAATTTACTTTAGAAACAACAAAGTTGTCATCCTTGAAACTAAACTAATAATTCTCATAAAACTATCTTATCCACTTTCATATAATAACTCAATCCTACTTTAATAAAAAATATACTTACAGCCTTACAATTTTTACACATCCTTTAGAAACATGAACATGTTTCATATCTAACTAAAATCAATAGCTTTTCCACTTAGCACCTTATTTAGAAACTTAGGTATCTTCAAAATTTCTGAAGTAGTATCCTCTACATTGTTTGACTTATCTCCAGAGAGATCCCATTTGAGGTTTAAAGGGTTTAGGTTTATGGAAATATAGGTTTGGTTTTAAGAGATAAATTGATCTTGGAAATGTTTCTAATTGAGTGAGAGGTTTTGAGCTAAAAGATTGATAATATCTTGTATGAGGAATATGAGGGTTCAATTAAAGAGTGATGTTATAAAAGAAATAAATATATCCATAAAACTATTAAAGTTTTGCATCACTTATTGGCATAATAAAATATTTAAAGATAAAAGGTAATAATAATCAGTAAACAATATATTTAATAAAACTATTCCCCATAATCAATTAAACATAAATATAATTTAAATTAAAATAACACTAATTCAATTTTAGTAAAATAAAATCTATTAGAAGTTAAGGGTATTTAAATAAATCTTCTAGTTAATGTTTAGTAATAATGAAATCAACAAAAACATCACCTGTTTGGTAGTGATCTCTCAGGAAGTGATGCCTTAGATCATTATGTTTAATAGTCAAATAGATTATCAGATTCTTGGAGGTGCTGATAGAAATTGTGGTATCACATTTATTTTTTATAAGATCAAAATTAAATATAAAGTCTTTCAAGTCACGTTTCATCCACAAAACTCAAGAATAACACTACCAGTTGTAATGTATTTAGTTTTAGTAGTTAATAATGAAATAGAGTGTTTCTTCTTACATGACCATGGAATAAAAGATTTATCTAAGAAGTTGTAGGTTTCTTAGGTATTTTTTCTATCTTACATGAAACCTCTAAAGTATAAATCATAATATGAGATCAAATAAAAATAACATGTTTTTATGAAAAGTTAGGAAATTGAAATAGTTACTTTTTAATATATCGAAATTATTTTGGCATAAGTTAAATGATATTCTTTGGGATTTCTCTGAAATCTAGCACATGAAAACACATCAAACATAATATCTGTTCTACAAGTAGTTAGATCTGAAAAATTCTAATTATTCCTCAATAAATATTATCATATTTTTATTTACCAGTGATGTGACTTTATTTTGATAATTTTTTCCATGTAATATCTTTAATTTAATTGTATTTTAATTTTAAAAATGACTTTTTAATTGATTAATTTAATTTTTTGATAAATTGTTGTAAAAATAATTGAACCCTTATTTATTTATTTATTTATTAAATTAATGATTTTCCTACTTTTTTAATTAATTAATTAATTAAATTTAACATCTAATTTCTTATCACTTGATAATTAAATAATTATCTATATTAAATTATATTTCTTTATTATTATTACTATTTTTATTATTTTATTAATTAATCTATCAATTATTCCAAGTAGGTTGTTTTTTAATTTAAATATGTTATTATTTCAAAAAAATAATGATTTTATTTTTTATTTTATTTAGATATTTATTTTATTTTTTAATTAATTAATTAATTAATTCTGTTTTCATTTTATTTTTTGTTGAATTATATTTTTTAGTAAATTTTAATCATCTCTACAGATGCAGTGGGGACATAACCATTTTGGAGCATTAGATTCATGTATCCAATTGACAGAGAGCTCCATGTAACCAATTTTATTATTTAGCTATGTAACCAAATGTATTAACCAAGTAAGGGGATTATTAGTATAGTAACCACATTGTCTATTTCAAAAGGGCTCATGTAGCCAAATTCCTAAGCACCATCACACATTATATTTTTAAAGGAAGAATACCATGTATACATTTTTTAGGGTATGTTAATTCACATACTCGATTTTTATCTTCTATATAAAGAGACTCCCAACCATGCTACTTTATGAAGGAAATCAAATCGAAGTGGGAGGAGCTGGTGTCAACTAAGGCATTCAACCAAAGCTATGATCCACTCAAAGTCACTATTGATGAATATTTGGATGATTATGGTGATTGAAGCTACCACTTTTGAAGTCGTCTCATCTACACCACAAATCCATGAAGAGATTTATGCCATATGAACAAAGGCTTCCATTATCTGAAGAGTTGACACCGATTAGGTCAAGTGTAGGGATCATATCGGTCTACAAGGGATGTGTTGACACCTTTTGATGCCGAATATGATGAGCCAAGCTAAGTTCATTCCAGATCTAAGTGAAGTTCATGTTTTCAAGTTTAAATGACACTATTGGTGTAGCTTTTGAAGAAGTTTATTAGCCAAGGCGAAGTGGGTCCAACCATCTGTTAATCCATTGACCTAATCCAAGCATGTCATTCCATATGAGGTTAATAATGAAGGTGTTTATTATTGAATCTCTTTTTCCAAATTAAGGTTATTTGAATCCAATTTTCATTTGAGTGTTTGAGTTTTCATATCCATTGGTGATGGAGCTTCGATGAACCAAGATTTTGTTTGATGAAAAAGATATTTTTAGTAGATAAACTAGGGTTTGAAGCTCACTATTTTAGAAAAAGATACCTCCATTGATGTTTATCCAACACTGGAGCAGGGGTTTTGGAATTAGTTGATGACATCATGCTCCAAGTTCAATTGGATTTTTTTATTGAAGTTTTATGTTGCAATTAATCTTTGATGGTGGTGTTTTTTTGTGACAGTGAGCTGGTTTTGATCTGGAAGTACATGTAGGTTGTTTTCATTGATAATGTTGGAGTTTTTATGATATCTAAGAGGATTCTATGTGTAAAGGATCTAAAATTAATTACTAAAATAATTGAAGTATTAGCTGAAGAAATTAAATTTATTACTGTACATATCTAGTTTGTAGAGCAATGATGTCAGTGAAGAATGACACATGATTTTAGAAAAAGAAAAGATGTTGAATTTAATAAATAGATAGAATTAATTTAAGGATAGACATAAATATGAAAAGAGTCTGGATATCAAGCATATAATGATCGGTGGACCTTTCCAAAGTGAAAAAACAGGAGCGGAAAGGAGAGGATCATCTGTAGATTAAAATGATTATTTCTTTTAGAGCATTTATTTCTTGAACATATACTATAGACTTTGACCAGAATTTTGTAAGTTGAATTCTCGATTAACATTTAATGATTATTTTTCTATCAGTTCATGTTCTTCTTTTGTCTACCATTTTGTGATTAACACATGGTTAACCAGAGTGCCTTTTTCATGGAGTATGGACTGTTAACTTAATCTGGTTTGGGGTTAAAATATTGAATTCAATTGTTTAAATTTCTCAATTCTCTATTGATAATTGTGAGCATAGTGGCAGCGTAATCGAGTCTTGGTGTTCAGAGATCGTTGAGTGCCTTGATTGGATCTTAACTAAAGAAGGTTAAAATTGAGATTTTAGTTGACAAACCTTTTATTTTTTATCCAAATTAAATGAATGAGTTTATTTTTTAATTCTTTCATCGAGTATTTTTTTTATTCAGAAAATGATTTTAAAGAGGCAAGGAAAAATTGAACTCGGAGATCTACTTAATTTGGCCACCTCTCTCTTTCCATCAAATTCTTATTTATTGAAATTGTTTCTGTTTACTTATTTTTGTTTCATTTGAGCTTTCATTTTATTTATTTTATAAATTATAATTTTTTCGTGAACAACAATATTTATCTACTCAAAAACAATTAAAAATATAAAAGCATAAAATTAAATAAATCATGACAACGTAAGTCCTACAGGATTGTCTTGCTAGAAGAAAACCTTGGTCACTGATTTACTATAGTCCTTAGGTTTTTAATTTTGATTTTTTTTTAAAATGAATAAAAAGTATCTATTTCAATTGGATCCATTTTAGGGGAGGCTTCTAAGGGGTTTAAAAAAATAAAAAAACATTCCCCCATTATTTTATGTTAAAAGGAAATTTTAAGAAAATTTTGTTTGAAAAAATTTAGATTTCTATCCAATAATTTCTTATAAAATTATAAAACTGAAAATTTTTATAATCTTATAAGTAGAACAGTAAAAAAAAGTTGTAGAGATAAAAAATCATGAAAAAATAGAAATAATATAAAAAGAAACGCCAAAAATAATTTCCTTAAAAACTGGAAATTTTCAAGACTTGGAGATCATGGCTGACCATAGGACTCTAAAGGATCTCAATACTCTTTATCTGGAGAAATAGAAAATTTTCTTGGGCTATCCTGATATGGATCCTGGTTTTGAGCTTTGATCAAAAGTGATTCATCATTTACCAAAATTACATGGACTTTTAGGTGAAGACCCTCACATGCACTTGTAAGAATATCACATAGTGTGTATCACCATGAATCCCCAAGGGGTAAGTTAGGATCAGGTTAAGAAGAGAGTTTTACCATTTTTATTAGATGGATTAAAAAATGAGTGGTTTTATTATTTACAATCCACCACTATAGGGAGTTGGAATCAAATGAATAAGATCTTTTTAGAAAAAAAGTCCCATCTTGTAGGACTACTTATATTAGGAAAGGCTTATATAGAATTGAGAAGCACCAAGGGGAGGCTCTTCATTAGTACTAGGAGTGGTTTAAGAAGCTATTTTTTAGCTTCCATCATCACCATATTTCTATGCACCTCCCAATATAATATTTTTATGAAGGTTTAGTCTTAATGGACAAGAGCATGATGGATGCTACTGCTATAGGAGTTTTGGTTGTTAAGAATACCATTAATGCAAGAAAACTAATCTCTTACATGGTTCAAAATTCAAAAAAAATTGGTACTAGGGGTGCAATTCAATTTAATTTAGTTATAGAAGTGTCTACTTCTAATTCAGATAATAGTCAAATTGAGAGTCATCTTAGTGAACTTGTAAGCATGATAAAGAAGATGTTTTCTAACTCTATTCATTCACAATCTCAACCTAAACCGGTCTATCCCATTCAGAAGCATTATGAACTTTTTTCTACCATTGATCATTTTAATGACCAATGTACAGAATTTCTTGAAACACCTAAAGCATGTAATGGGATATTTTATACAAAACCATTCTAGAACAACCCGAAAAGTTAATTCCCCAACCAAAATTTCCAACACAGGCCCTTCTAATAAAAAAAATTTCAACCAAGGCTAGAATAACAAAAAATAAAATAGGTTTAGGATTAATGACCAACCAAATAGTAATTTAAAGACCCAAATTTTTGAAGAAAATATTCTATATAATAAAAAACTATTTGAAAATGAAGTTGATTGAAATTTTAAAAAAAAATTAGAATCAAGAAAACCCAAAACAAAAAGATAATAAAATAAATTATTCACATCTTAAATAAATGGTTAAAAAGAAAAAAATATAGTTCTCAACAAAAACAAGTGTTTCTTCAAAACAAGGTTACAAAAATCTGTCATATGGTAACTGGAATTAGTGGTTTAAAAAAATCAAAGAAGTGATAAGTTTCCATCATAATCTGAGTTGAACCATAGAGGAAGAGAAAATGTTAATACAACAATCCTAATAAGTGGAGCTAAAATTCTAAACCCCAAGCTAAACAATGAAAAAGAACCTAAAAAATATATTTTTCCTTCTGAAATAAATGTGAAATCACATACTGAAGTTGTCAAACCACTTACTGAAGTTATAAAACAACTTGCTAAAACTAGTTTACATCCTTCTAAATCTTCACAACAACCTAATTTCCATACACTTGGTAAATAATAATAAATAAATAAATATAAATAAATTCATCTCAAAAGAACCTATAGTGATTTAATCAATCTAATGGGATCTTAAAAAGGGAAAAAAAGTTTATGATCACTTGATAATGTATATGGAGTCACCACCTTATCATTTGGGTAGACCTCCTATTAAGAACAATGTTAAAATTGAAATTCACAAAGAAGTAATTGAAAATTTTAGAAAATTCCAAGTTAATATCCCTTTGTTAGATGCTGTAAAAAAATATCCATCATTATTATTAGTTTCTTAAAGAGATATAACCTCACAAAAAATGTTAATGGGAGGTGATAAAATTAATTTTGGAAGAAATATTTCTTTAAGGATTCAACACCCCATCCTTGTTAAATGAAAATATCTAGGCACATTTTCAATCCCATGTTTTATTTGTAATCATCAGATTTAAGAGGAAATGTTAAATTTGAGAGCCTTCATAAATGTGATTCCTTATTCTATATTTTATTCTATATAGGTTGGAGAGAATAATTAATATAGAATTTTTATCCATACAGTTAATATGATCTTATCTAAGCCAGTTGGATTTATTGAAGATGTGTTGTTAAGGGTAAAAGATTTAGTTTTTCCTACTGATTTTTACATGCTAGACATGGAAGATAGTCGTTTTAGTTAACATGAACCATTAATTTTAGGAAGAATATTCTTGAAAATTACTATATTAATAATAAATGTTTATAAATGTACTCTTTATTTAGAGTTTTGAGGTAATATGGTTATTTTTTGAATTTTTTAATGAATGAAACACCCACTACTACAAAAACAGGCAAGGGAAGTGCCAACTTTTATCAGTGCTAGGAAAAAGCACTGATAAAGGAACCCTTTATCATCTCTAAAAGTTTAGCGTTGATAAATGGTTCCTTTATCAATGATTTTGTAGCACTGATAAAAGGATTCTTTATCAGTTTTAGAAAAGTGCTGATAAAGATCACCCTTTATCAATGCTAAAATTTTAGCGTTGATAAAGGTTCACTTTATCTGTGCTTTTTTAGCACTAATAAAAAAGCACCATTTATCAGTGCTAAAAAAGTGCTGATAAAGTTACCCTTTATCAGTGCTTTTTTAGCACTGATAAAACCATAGTCCCATTTTATAAAATGGGGGTGCACATTTCTGTCTGTTTATCACGCCCTAATTCTCTCGCGGGACTGTACCCCTGCAACAACTCCCCTCCTCCCTGATCTTCTCTTTGCCGGACCTTTGTTGCCGCTATCCCTACTCCGCCACTCTTCTCTTTTACATACCTCTACTGATACTAGCCCTATTCCACCTCAAACCTTACTCCTTATCCTCTCCCTCGAACCCCTTCCATGGATCCTCCTCCCAGCGAACCCTATTTCTCATTCTCCCTACTGGACCCTACTCCCTGGGAACACTACTTCAAGTGTTTGGGTTTCCTTTCAATGAGGTTTGATTCTTGCCTTCCCATTTTTGATCTTTGGTGATGATTTCATAGGAATATAATATTTTGTAATGGATTATGAATTAGTTATGTAGTTTATAAGTTTTGGGGTATATATAATTCTTTTAGTGTGGAAGAGTATCCCTTGGTGTTGGTAAGTTATTTAATTTTTTGGATTAAATTTATTAATTTTGATTCTTATACATGTTGAAACATTATCATGGTAAAATGCACAAGAAGTAGAAAGATACATGGGATAGAGTGTTGTCAAATTTCAATTGTAGGATATGTTGATGTTTATTATCTAAGTGTTGGGTTCTAAGGTTAAGAATTGGCTAGAAGCAGCTGAGGAGGGTTTTGAATTAGAAAATATTCTAGCTCATTTATGGTTTTCCTTAGTAGTGGGATTACTTTTAAGGGTGGTTTGATAATGATGGAAGGAAAATCATGTTCAATCAAAATTGGTTTTATGAAGAGTTTTATTCCCTATATATAGAAGTATGATTGTATACAACATATCATGGAATTCAATCAAGTTAGATACAATGTGATTTCCTTTGGGATTCACATATGTTATTTTATGGTCTAGTTTTTAGAACACTTGGTTGATGAAAAAATTTAAATCCTGTAATTTTGAGTCATCTTTGAGGTTATTAATTCTAAGAAAGGTTGTGAGTTTATGTTTGAGGTTTTGGTTGTAGATTAGGGATTGTGATGAAGTTATCAAGAGTGGTTTTCTTCGAGTTTCTTAGAAGGCTAAATATGGTTCCTTGAGTTGTGGTCCTAATGGAATGAGGAATAAGGGAGTGATGATATTTTCTAGATGTAGGGTGGGGATTATGCCGTAGGGTTGAGTATCTCAAGGTGGACCATAATTGTATAGTTGATCTATTTCAACAGTGATGTAGTGGGGCATCAGTAGTACGAGTACCCCATGATTCATGGTGTTTCTTGGTTTCAGTATGGTGTAGTTCTATTTAGTCGGATGGTCATGTTTTAGTTGAAAAAATTTTGGGATGTGGTGAGTTTGGTTTGAGAGTCTAGGCATGATTATGTCCTGAGTTATTGACCTCGTCCCTTTATTAACAAATACCCTCTTTTAATTGATACTAAAAGATTCAGTTGAATTATTTTCAATGGAATTATTTATCTCTCTTTAACTTCAAATTTCTGTGAAAATATTAATTTTATTGAGTTGGTTAGTGTGTTTGTCCAAATTTAATGATTCATAAGAAAAAGCGGAAGCATATTTCTATTTTACCTAAATGGATGTGAATTTTTCTAATATAAAGGTCATGGTTTTGGAAAATAATTTATTTATGGTAGCTATTAATATTATGGAAGGTATTAACAGTTAGTGAGAGGAGGTTTGAGAGGAGGTTTGGGTTTTGGGTAGGGATGGTCGATGTGGTCCTTCTCCCTCATGTGTGAGTTTTTTAACACTAAGGGATTGTTGTTTATCCCTTTGTATGGGGATGTGATTTTTTATATAATGGATGTAAGACATGTCTGTGGATATTAGTTACAAGTTTGGGGAAGGTGAGGGAGAGTTATTACATATCCTTTAGATGTTCATGATAGAATTTATGTTCACTAACCTCAATTTTCTATTTCTTATGTTAATTTGGGTTACAAAACCTATAATATTCCATAGTAATTTTGGATAAACCTTGGTTATTTTCCTCCCTGGCGAACCCCTTTGTGTTTGGAAATGTATCTACTATATTAGTTTTCTCATCAAAATTGTATCCTTGTTTTCATTTTATTTGAGTTTGGTCACTAGTTTTGGGCTATTTAATGTGATTATTTTATTATGAATGATATGGATGGTAGGGGTGGTTTAAAGGATGTTTAATGTTTTTCTGCAAGGGTGGTGGATGATAGAACTATTGGTAAGGGGGATGAAAAGTGTTTTAATATTGATGAGGGGGTGTATCTTGGTTCTATTGATTTCCAAATATTTATTGGAAATGGTTAGGCTCTATTAATATCTATTTTTATAATTGGTTCTCTTATACTGTATTTGGAAGTCTTGTTTTGTGTATTTCAATCATAAATAATAATATTTGAGATTCTAATAGGATGGATATGAATAAAGATTGGATGGATGCTAATCATTTGACAATAGAGTATGAGAATGGAGTGAAATAGTTCATCAAGTTTTCCAAGGATCACGCAAAGGATCCTTCTCAAATTCTTTGTTCGTGTTTACGTGGTTGTTATTCTTGACTAATTACTCTAGATGAGTTGGAAGAATATTTGATATGTCACAGAATAGATCAGAGTTATAAATGTTGGAATAAACACGGAGAAAAAGTGAATGTAGCTACTGGCTAGGATAAAACCATGATTTATGGATCATCAATGATTACAAATATGTATAATGAAGAAGACCATATGGATTATGTGATTACAGATGTCAATGATGAAGAATATCGTATTGAGGAAATGAAAAGGACAGTTGAAGATGAACTCCATGATTGCTCAATTTTTTTTTGAGAATTTAAAGAGTTGTGCAAAGACGCCATTGTATGCTGGTTGCACTAAATATACATCATTGTCAACTGTACTGAATTTGTATAATTTGAAAGCAGGAAACAGATGGAGTGATGTCATTTTTAAGAAACTACTTTCTCTCTTGAATTACATTATCCCTAAATATAACGAGCTCCCAATCCAGACATATGAAGCTAAAAGAATGCTACGCTCGATGGGTATGATTTCTGAAAGAATACATGGATGCCCGAAATACTATATATTGTTTCTCAAGGAGAACAAATCACTTACCGAATGACCAAATTACGGTGCTTCTTGATACAAGAAAGATGAATCCTGTTTTATGAAAGTTATATGGTACTTTCAAATCATTCCGAGGTTTAGGTGTCTATATGGAAGTGATGAAACTACAGGACAATTGTTGTGGCATGTAGAGAAAATAAATAAAGATGTAAAATTACATCACCTGACCAACTCTCCTCAATGGAATATAATTGATCATGAGTATCCTAAATTTGGAAATGATCCAAGAAACCTTTGTCTTGCATTATCTACAGATGGAGTGAATCCTTTTGGTTTTTGAGAAACCTTACAAAAATTGGTTGGAATAAGAGATCATTTTTTTTAATTACCATACTAGAATTATCTGCACGTCAGACATTTTCTTGATGTGATGCATGCGGAAAACATTTATGTGACAGTGTTATCAGAATGTTGCTAAATGTCCCTAAAAAAATGATGGAATTAAGGCAAGGTTGGACATGGGTGACATGGGAATACGAGAAGATTTTGCTCCCATGAAGGGTAAAAATCGAATGTTTGTTCCTCCAGCTTCTTACACTCTTTCTAGGGAGGAGATATATCAGTTCTGCAACTTCTTCAATGATGTAAAAGTTCCATAGGGGTATTCATCAAATATCAAGAACATTGTGTCAATGAATGATTTGAAGTTAATAGGTTTTAAATCACATGACTACCATGTTTTTATGCAAGATTTAATTCCTATAGCTTTACGTTGAATTTTTCTCAAGAATGTTCATCATACGTTAACCAAACTTTG
Organism: Viscum album; assembly: GCA_963277665.1. Taxonomy (NCBI): domain Eukaryota; kingdom Viridiplantae; phylum Streptophyta; class Magnoliopsida; order Santalales; family Viscaceae; genus Viscum; species Viscum album. The sequence continues at coordinate 592,024,750 of OY728134.1, read as the reverse complement.
TTTATTTTTCAAAGATATATGCAACAAAGTTTTAGAGTCGGCAAAATTTCTAGCTTTGTAAAGAGAAATTGTGATCATATTTTGTGAATTAGAAATGTTTTTCCCACCATCATTCTTTGATATGATGTTTCATTTGATGGTTCACTTGGTGAGAGAGATTCAACTTTGTGCTCCAGTGCACTATAGATGGATGTACCCTGTTGAATGGTATATGAAGATTTTAAAAGGGTATGCAAAAAATCAAAGTCATCCAAAGGGTTGTATTGTGGAGTGATATATTATTGAGGAAGCCATTGAATTCTGTACCGAATAATTATCTGATGTGGAAAGCATTGGTCTCCCTAAATCTCATCACACTGGACGCATTGAGGGTGAGGGAATTTTTGGAAGAGATGTTGTGACAATCAATATTAGGGATTAGGAGCAGTCCCAGCTTTATGTTTTTCATAATAGTTGGGTGGTTGCTCCATATATTGAAACCCACAAAGAAATTCTTAGGCTGTTGAATCCATCAAGGGATGAAAAATGGATATCAAATACACATAATCACTAGTTTATATTATGGTTTCAGGACCATATTTTTAAGGAGTTAGCTAAAAATCCAAATTCAATTTCAGAACAACTTCGATGGCTAGCCGCCGGACCAAGTGTGTATGTATTATCTTACAATGGTTATGTAATTAATAGTTCTACATTCTATATAGATGAACATGATAAAGATAGTACCATGAAAAATAGATGAGTTACACTTGTGGCTGAAGCGATGCATGTTTCTGGTAGTAAGGACATAAATCCAATTTATGTGAATATGTCATACTTTGGTATTATCAAAAAAATATGGGAGTTGTATTATAAAAAATTCCAATTTCCAATTTTTCAAGGAAAATAGGTTGATAACAATAGTGTAGTTAAAATATATGAATTGGGATTTGTGAAATTTGATTTTAGTAAAGAAGGGTACAAAGACGAACAATTTATAATGGCATCACAAGCGGTACAAGTATTTTATGTTCCAGATCCCACAAACCAAAAGTGTTCGATAGTTCTGTTATCATCCAAAACTACTGAAGGGTCCGATGAAAATTAAGTTGAGGACAATCCTTTCAGTGGTACATCTCAATCATTTCACAGCGGTCCCAATGTAGATGATGTTTTGTATATTAGAGGAGACCACAATGGAGGGATTTGGATAATCAATAGAGGTTTCAAATCCATTCAGCCTTTGAAAAAAAGAAAGAGAGTTCAATAAATAGGTTATATTATTTTTTGTAATATAGATATTTTTATCTCATGTTATTATCTTATCATTACTGAATTTATGTAATATAAATTAACCGTTCAACCACTTTTGCAGATAATGACTTCTGAAAGTTTTGGTGCTCCTAACCTCGAGGATGAACAAGTCTCTCAAGCTGCTGATGCTCATAGTGCAGATCTACAAAATGTTTCCAAACATGTTGCTGCTCCTAGTGTTGAGTTCAAAAAAACATCAGCACATGCCATTACTACCATTTTATATGAACATATAGATGATGTTGATATCGATGAAATGGTCGGGGATGAAGAATTGGTGTCACAGAAAACACAGGTACGTCGAAGTTTGACGGTGTTAGCCAAAGTTCTTAAGGTGAAAAGAAAGGGCATAAAATTTGATGTCGGATGGAATGTATGAGACCAACATGTGAATCCAAATAAGGCTATGTTTAGTAGTTACATTGGAATTTTCACTCAGTAACGCGTACCTATTGACATAGATTCATGGAACCATGTTGTATCCGGGCTGAAGGCTGTGATCTGGGATGAAATTACAATAACATTATGATATTATTTCCTCAATTTACTAGAAAATAAAATAATGAAATAGTGTCTTCCTCTTCTTAATCTCTTGCAGAGTACATTTATAGTAGATGATTCACACAAGAATTATGTACTAAGGCTTGAATGAAGGATTCATTGAGGTTTTCACACTATTCTAACAAAATGTCACCTAAAATATTCCAAAGGTAAAATAAACCTGCACCCACCCCCTGCTCATTCTCACCTGATATCCCAAGAAGCATGGGATGCATTTATTGGCCACCGTGGGGATGATAAGTTTCAGGTACATTGTGGATGATAATACGTGGTTTGAAGATACATGTATTCATCACTTTGATAGTCAATATTTCATTTATGAAACAATAACTTAGTACTAAAAATAAGGAACGTGCATCAAAACCAACATACCCCTATCGTAAAGCAAGGATGGGGAATGCTTCACTAGAAAAGAAAATGGTACGTATTTTAAATTTACAGTATATTTTTAGGTACCAAGAAAAAACATCATAATTATCTTTCTATATTTATATGTAGATTGATGTGTCTAAATCCAAAGACACTTCCATCCCACGTCATGTGATATGGAAGGAGGCCCATGTGAATAAGGAAGGGAAGCTAGTAGATTAATACACACAAACAAGTGTGGGAAATATGTGTAAATATGAAATGATAAAAAGTTTTGTTTTAAATTACTATTACATAATAATTACTTATTTTCCTATATCCGACAGTCACAGGAATTAGCTACTCCTGTAGCAGATGCAGACCTATTATCGATGGATTTGAAGCGTCCAGAACAATATGGTAGTGTCAGAGGTGCAGGGTTTGGGGTGACACCCCGAGTATATTTTGAGAAAAAAACAAATGGATGATAGAAACGAAGAAAAGAAACAAATGATAGAAAGACTAGAAACTCTTGAAGAACGATTTCAATGGTAGGGAGAATTTCTAGAAACTTTTATGGGTGGGAAGCAAGGAAAAGACACAACTCAGGAACAACCAGCGTGTGAAGATCCTGCCCCACCCCCACCAGCTATGAGGTGAGCCATTCCCCTCAAAGAGCTATCTTAGCTGTGGTAATGAATATTCTAATAATTGTTCCCATGAAATGTGAACCAGACAAACACCGATACTTTTCCTATACTAATATTCTATAGGATGATAATGATTGTGATTTATATCTGTTAAAACCCACCTATCACCTTGTAGAAAGGGCTACGATGTTCAACATCCCAGAGGACAAGCTGCATAATAGACAACTTCCAAAATATCATCTAAAAGTGACAATTACTATAGCTCATGATCCAAATGCAGAGCTACATATACCAATTGATGATGATGATATTCATACGGTTGAAAAGGATATTTAGACATTCATTTCATGGCCGTCACAACCTGTAATAGTACATATGAACAAAGAGGTATTTATTTCCATTTTTTCAAGATAAAACTTTAACAATTAATTGAAAAAACGTCTGAACCAATGAATGTTATTATAGACGGAGAAAGGGAAGGGGTGATAAGAAATGTGGGCTCAAAAGAAACTAAAGGATCTACCAAATGATCCTAAAGAGCTACTAGAAGCACAATAACACCACTTGTTCTCTATCCACATTTACTAGCATTGAAGACTCATGTGGATATGAAGCTAAAAAGTGGGATTAGTCATATAGTGGTTTTTGAAAAGAATATATAGAGAGAGGAAATTCAAGATTTTATTGCTAATGAAAATATAAATGATATTATTGAATACAGTTGGCTAGGTGTCACGGTTTTAAATTTAAATATGAGGTATGTTTTCATGAATTGATTTTCTAAAAGATGATATAATTGCTAATTATGACTAAATGCATTTTCTATTATTGGTAGATATATATATGAAAAATGGTTGAAGGGATTTTCCCATGATCCAAAATTTGGATTCATTAGTCCTCATACCACATCAACACAAGTAACGAAATTAGATCCATCAAAAAGGGATGAAATAGTGAAAGGCTTGCTGAAAACATTTGAATGCAAGATTACGGACGATAGAATCTTCCTAATACCAACCACAAAGGGGTAAAAATCTAAGATTAAAGCATATCAATTATATTTTCACTTCTTTTATTACTTATTCTTTTTTTGTGTTTTTAGGCAACATTGGCTACTAATTGTGGTGAACTTGGATACTCCAAATATTTATTTTCTGGATTCAATGCAAGGATATGCAATAAACTGACCACACATTATGGAGTTTGTGAATCAGTGAGACACTACATCCTACGTTTTAGGTCTAAAAATAAAGTAATATAATTTATATTATCTTTTACTAAGTATTCTGTTATGATAGGGTGGTGTATCAATATTTTGTAAAAAAGGAATGAGGACAGGGGCTAAGCATAATGAGGTGAGAAAGTACTACATCTGGATAAATATTAGGGTATATAAAATAAAATTTCACTATAAAAACACATATCAAAACAAGTTACTTGTTACCCTAACCATCATAGTTTTTTTAGTGTCCAAAACAAACAAACGATAATGATTGTGTTTATTATGGTTGTAAATTTATGAGATAGATCTTTTTCCATCAACAAACTAGCATCCCTAAAGAGGTATTTTAAAAAACAACAACTATTTCATTTAAATTATTTATTAATTCTTTATTTATTTATTTTACAGTACTACTCTGACTGTCGAAAAGCCTTATATTCACAAGACGATATATATTTTTTAAAAAATGAGTGGGCAGCATACCTGATGGAAGATTGTACACAAATATCTTGAAGATCTGACTTGGGGACGTGTACAATTGGCAGCCATTTTTGAGAGGGGATAAGGAGATAAAAAGATGAAGCATTGTTGCATGTAAATGTTCATAGGAAAATTGTAATTGTTATTAAATAAAACATACTTTCTCTAATGAGTCATTTTTTTATTTTAACAAATGAAATGCACTAACAACATACAAGAATGATGAACCACTTTTCTTTGGGATTTAGATAAGAAAAAACTATAAAATCTCAAAAATACCTTCATATCCAACCAAAAACATTTGGATTGTGTTGATACATTAGGAGAATGATAAATGGGTCATTTTTGACATGTAAGAGTTTACCCTGCCTCAATCCAAGGCACAGTGTGGCCGGTATCACTCAAAGTGTCTCTCTTTTGTTTAAAATGGACAGAATTTTAAGTGAAAACAACAACTGACGAACATAAATCCATCCAAACACATTCGGATTGGGTTTATACTTTAGGAGAACGATCCATGGGTAATTTGTGATGTGTATGAGTCATCCTTGCCTCAATTCAAGGCACAGTGTGGTCAGTATCACTCAAAGTGTCTCTCTTTTGTTTAAAATGAACAAAATTTTAAGTGAAAACAAAAACTAACGTGCGGAAAACCAACCAAACACATTAAGACTGTTTTGATACATTAAGGGAACGGTACATCAGTTATGTGTGATGTGTAAGAGTCAACCCTGCCACAATATGAGTCATGGTATGGTCGGTATCACTCAAAGTGTCTCTCTTTTGTTTAAAATGGACATAATTTTTAGTGAAAACAATAACCCACGTAAGAAAAACTAACCAAATGAATTAAGATTGTGTCTATAGTTTAGGATAATGATCCATGGGTCCTATTTGACATGTATAAGTCAACCCTGCCTCAATCTGAGGCACAGTGTGGCCAGCATCACTCAAAGTGTCTCTCTTTTGTTTAAAATGGACAGAATTTTCAGTGAAAACAACAAATAACATACAGAAATATGACCAAATGTATTATAATTGTGTTAATACTTTAGTAAAACGATCCATGGGTCATTTGAGACATGTAAGATTCAACCTCTCCTCAATCCGATGCACGGTGTGGCCGGTATCACTCAAATTATCTCTCTTTTGTTTAAAATGGACAGAATTTTAAGTGAAAACTACAACTGACGTACGGAAAACTGACCAAAAACATTCGGATTGTGTTGATAATTTTATATAATGATACATGGGTCATTTGTGATGTGTACGAGTCAACCTACCCTCAATTTGAGTCACGGTGTGTCCGATATCACTCAAAGTGTCTCTCTTTTGTTTAAAATGGACATAATTTTAAGTGAAAACAAAAACTGACGTACGAAAAATTGATAAAACGCATTCAGATTGTGTTGATACTTTAGGAGAATGATCCATGGGTCATTTGTGATGTGTATGAGTCAACACTTTCTCAATCCAAGGCATGGTGTGTCTGGTATCACTCAAATTGCCTCTCTTTTGTATAAAATGTACATAATTTTAATTGAAAAACAATAACTGACGTACGAAAATCCCCCTTCCTACCATACACACCAAAAGCATTGTTTTTATCCTAAATAAACCCATACTATTGAAATAAACACTATTCCAAAAACATTTAAAAAATACCAATGACCTTAAAATCCATGAAATTCATTCCATTAAACCCATTAAAGGCCCCTCACCCCCTAGACACCACCCCACCTGCCTAGACACCACCTGACCCCCCTTGGACACCCCCATGAATAGACCCCCACCACCACCCTGGATAGCCCCCCCACCCCTGAAAATCCCTACCCCCCTGGGCAGCCCCCACCCCTAGACTGCCCCCCACCACTCTTAGACACCACCCCACCACCTGAACACCCCCACCCTCTGGACACCACCACCCCCATGGACAACCACCCCCACCCCTGGACACCACCCAACCCCCTTGGATAGCCCCCAACACCTTGGACCCCCCCACCCCCATAGACACCCCCACCCCTGGACACCCCACTCCCCAGAGAGCCCCCCACCCCCTGGACACCACCCCACCCCCTTGGACACCACCCCACCCCTTGGATGGACCCCACCCCAAGGACGACTCCCCACTCCTCCTAGACACCACCCCACCACCTGGACACCCCCACCCATAGACACCCCACCCCCATGGACAACCCCCCAACCCCCTGGATAGCCCCCCACCCCCACCCCTAGACCACCCCCACCCCCTGGACACGACCCCAGCCCCTGGACACCTACACCCCCTGGAAACCTCTACCCCCTAGAAAGCCCCCCAACCCCCTCGACACCACCCACCCCCTGGACACCACCCCACCCCTGGACACCCCCATGGATAGCCCCCCCCACTACCCTGGACAACCCCCACACCCCTGGACACCCCAACCCCCTGGATGACCTCCACCCCTGGACTTCCCCCCACCCCTCCTAGATGCCAACCCGCCACCTAGACACCCCACACCTTTTGGACACCCCCACCCCCATTCATACCCACCCCACCCCCTAGACACCACCCACCCCCCTTGGAAAACCCCCAAACTCTTGGACCGCCCCCACCCCTGGACACCACCCCACCCCTGGAAACCCCCACCCCCTAGAAAGCCCCTCAACCCCCTAGAAACCACCCCACCCCCCCTAGAGACCACCATGGACATCCCCATGGACATCCCCCACCCCCATCCCCCTAGACACCCCCATCCCCCTGGACACCCCTACCCCCCTTGGACAGCCACCCCAAACCCCTGAACAGCCCCCAAACCCATGAATTATGAATTGAATTCTTTATATATTTAATTAACTTATGAATAATGTGTTAATGGTGTATGAGTATACTTTTTTTATGGGTATACTTGTTGTATGTGTATACTTACTATAATTACCTTATAAATTTTGTGTTAATTTTGTATGGGTATACTTGTTGATATGCTTATTTCTTTGTAGGTATTATTTGGGTGTTCTACTGTAGAATTTTATGTTACAGCAGGCAGGGCATTTATCAACACTAAAAATTGCTAATAAACAATCCCTTTATCAGTGATTTTTTAGTGCTGATAAAGGACCCCTTTATCAGCACCTTTCTAGCCCTGATAAAGGCTCCCTTTATCAATGCATTTTTAGTGCTGATAAAGGCTCCCTTTAACAATGCTTTTTAGCACTGATAAAGGCTACCTTTATCAGTGCTTTTTGAGATCTGATAATGGGGACCCCCTATCAGCGCTGAGCATTACAATGCTTTTTTAACACTATTATAGATCATTTTGAGCACTGATAAAGCCCCTTTTTGTAGTAGTGTCCCTCATTCTTCACACTAAGTTAACATTATTGACTGGTTTTCTACAAATATATTTCCTATTTTTATTCAATTTTACCAACATATAGATTCTTTGGAAAATGAACATTCACTTTAAAATGAACTCTTGTATACTGAAGAAGTTTTTGAATATGAAAACTGTGAAATCTGCTATAGTGATGAATCTGAAATTGAATCTATATTTTGGAAAATTGTATGATATTTTGGAATTTATAAAAATGTTAAGAATGATTTTTCTTCTAAAAGTGAATTAAAAATTATGACGATGTTTTTGAAACTTTTGAAACAATTACTACTACTGAAAATTATGATTTTCTTTTTGAAATTGAATTTGAAATGGCTGAAACTGATTTATATTCTACTGAAACTGACTTAAATTTTGCTAAAATTGTCATTAAAAAGTTACCTCATGATTGTGAATTTAAATTTGAAAATTATTTTAAGGATAAAAAATATTTTTTTCTTGAAAATGAATGCACTGATAGTCTAGGATATTGTAGTTCTACTATTCTTGGGGATGTTTTAGTGGCTGAAAATGAACTCAAATAACCCATAGAACCTGCTTTATCCAAAGAATACATCCCCTACACACTTGAACTTAAACCTTTTCATAAAAATTTAAAATATTATTACTCGAAATACAAAACAATTTCCTATTATAATTTCAAGTGGTATGTCCATTGAATAAGGATAAAAGTTTTTAGAGGTCGTTAGGAAGAATAGGAAGGGAATAAGATAATATCTATATGATTTTCCTAGAATTAGTTATTTAGTGTGAATGCATAGGATTCTTTTTTAGGAAAATTTGAAACCTATTAGAAAATTTTAAAGGAGATTGAATCCGACCCATCTTAAAGTGGTTAAAAAAGGTTACTAGCTTATTGGTTGTGGGTATACCATTTATGATAGTTGATGCGTAATTCAAGTTCAAATTATTCCTAAAAACGGAGGGTTCATAGTTGTTAAAATTAAATTTTGAGAGATAGATATTCTTGGTTTTCTCAACAAGTGGGGTGTATGCATTCATTATTGGAGGATGAACTTAGTGACTAGGAAGGACCACTTTTCATTACCCTTTCTTGATCAAATACTTTTAAGTTTAGCTATTCAATCCCATTATTACTTCCAAGATTGGTTTCTAGTCATGTCCAGATTCATATAGCTCTAGAGGACCAGGGAAAAAAAATTTAAATGTCCTTTCAGTACCTTTCCTTATCGTAGAATCCCATTCAGACTATATATTTCCCCTTCCACCTTCCAAAGAGTCATTCTTAGCATCTATTATTAATTTATTAGGGAATACATGGAATTATGTATGAATGAATTTAGAGTGTATGGTATATATTATGAGAGATTTATGATGAGTTTTGTAGCCATTCTTAGAGTTTTTATCGAGAGGAACCTTTTTCTAAACTATGAAAATATCATTTTATGGTTCAAAGTGGAATGTTTCTTGGTTATGAAGTGTGTAAGAATAGAATTCGGGTAGAAAATTCTATGGTTGACATCATCTCTTCATTGAATTTTCCTAAGAATGTGATGGATATTTGATATTTTATTGATCACGATGGGTTTTATTGGAGGTTCATTAAATACTTTAGATGAACTAATATTCCTTAGACAAGATTACTTCATAAGGAAATTCATTTTATCTTTGATGAGAAGTGTAATGAATATTTCAAAGAACTCAAATAGAAACTTGTGTTTTCAAAAATAGTTTAACTAACTAATTAAAAATTTCATTTTGAGTTAATGACTGATAATTCAGAATTATATTTGGGATCTATTATTGTAAAAAGAATGGAGATGAAATCACATGTCATTGCTTATTCTTCTAGGACTCTAGATGTTGCACAATCCAATTAATTCGAAACTGAAAAGGAGTTGTTAGTGATTTTCTTTTCCCTTGATATGTTTAGAATATATCTTTTAGGATCTAAAGTTGTGGTCATCAGTGATCATTCTGTTTTTCTATATCTCATGAAAAATCTAGAATCAAAACCAAGGCTGGTTAGATAAATTTTGTTCATTTGATAATTTAGTATACAGATCTAAGATAGAAAAGGAATTGAAAAAATTATGGACTATCATTTGAGTAGGATAAATGTGTAGTTTTTTCTAGATAAATATTTTGTTGAAACTATAAGAGTGTTTCCCCTCAAAGGGGAAACAATATTCTACTGCTATTGATAAGAGGCCATGGTTTTCAAATATCGTGAATTACTTATCAATTGAAATTTTTCCACACTAGTTTTCCAAGAAACATGTTTCCAAATTTATTTTCAAGTCAAGAAATATGTTTGGTATGATCCTTATTTGTGGCACATGGGAAGTGATTAGATTTTTAGGGGATATATAAAACAAATTTAAATTCCTTCAGTTTTGAATTTTTTCCATATTTCAAGATATGCTGAAAACTTTGGGCCACATAAAACTACTTGAAAATTGCTATATTAAGGTTTATTTTGGCCTAAAATTTTTAAATATTCACAAAAGTTTAGTAGGAATTATAAATATTGTCAATTACAAGTAAAACTTTCTCAAATAAATGAGTTTCCACAACAAACTTTGTTTTTTTTTCTGATGTATTTGATGTTTTGGGAATGGATTTTTTGGGACCTTTCCCAAATTTGTTCTGATATTTTTACATCCTATTTGTGGTTGATAATTTTTCTAAGTTGATTGAATATATTCCAACTAGAATAAATGATTTTAGGGTGGTGTCCCAATTTTTCAAGAGCAATATGTTTTTCATATTTGGTATGCCTAGATTTATTCTCATAGACTAAGTCATTTATTCTTGTAATATAAACATAGAGGCTTTATTAAAAATACATTAGGTTAGTCATAAAGTGTCTACAACATATCAAAATCAAACAAATGGTATGGATGGAGTTTAAAATAGATATATTAAGTATATTCTAGAGAAAACTATTAACCCGAATAGAAAAAACTGTAGATTAAGGCTTGATGATGTCCTTTGGGCGTATAAGATTTCCTATAAGACACCAATAGGGATGTCACCTTATAGAATAAATTTTGGAAGATATTGTCATTTTCCTATAGAATTTGAGCCTAATGATTTTTTGGGATGTCAAATCATGCAATATGAATTTTTTTGAGGCTATAAAATAAAGGAGTATTTATTTGAAAGAGCTATAGGAAATAAGGAACAATGATTATGAATATTTTAGTTTTTTTAAGGAGAAAATCAAGGCTATGAATGATAAGATTATTTTTGAACAAAGAGTTATATATTGTAGAGAAGGTATTGTTGTACCACTCTAAGATGAATATTTTTCTAGGTAAATTTCATTCCAAATGAGATGGAACTTTTATTGTAACTCATGTTTTCCCTTTCAGTGTTGTGCATATTAAAGATCTGAGGATGGATGCACCATTTTATATTAATGGACATCAGCTGAAACTATTTAGATAAGGTAATATAAGACTTTCAGGGGAGGAAATCCTATTATTGGAAGCTGAATATCAATAAATAAATCAGGTTGTTTCTTCCCTTAATTTTTTATTTTGTTTGAAATAAGTGTGTGGGAAGGTACTAACCTCTTATAGTGTTAAGATTTTCTCTTTGTTTCTCAAGTGTTACTTTGTACTGAATAAATTGAGCTTGATGAAGATACTTTTCCTACTATTCACCATAAGTAAATCTACTAGGGGATGATTTCCTATTGTTGGATTAGAAGTTTAATGATTTAAAATCTTCTAGAAAATCAACAAGCTAAAGTAACTTGGATCAAAACCCTTAATTATTACACTCTAGTTATTTATTAATTGAGTTGAATTTTATTGAATCTAATAATTTTTTTCATATTTAACATCTTGAAGTTGATTAAATAGAGAGACTTTTTTAGAGTTAAGAGGGGGGTGGTGAAGTAAATTTGATTGGAGTTAAGGAAGAAGAAAGTTTCTAATTTAGGGAGTTTTTCATTACAAAATTCTGCTCACTTTTACAGGCTTTTAAAATTATTTTTTCTTCTACTATTGATTTGAAATTTAATTGCTCAAAATTTTTGAAATATTAAAGGATTTTTTCATTATTAAATTACTTTTGAAAACATATTGGTTGCTACTATTAAATTGATTGTTTTTATTGTGTATTAGTGCTGAAAATTTAATTATTTGATGGAAATATTGTTAAAATATTCATTGAATATAAAATAGTTTACACATTTTATTTTTGAGGTGAATGATTAAAGTGATGACTAGTTAGTTAAATTTTGAGCATGAATTGAATTTTTTCTATGTCATGTGACAAAACACTTTGATCTTTCTTGTAACTATTGGACGTGATTTTAGTCTACTAACTTTTCCAAATCTTTTTGAACTTTAAAATTAAATAAACATTTTTCTCTATAAATGATTCAATGTTGAAGAAAATGTTGAACATTAGTGTAGGGGATATGGTATTTGAATGTGATAAAATGTACCTCAAATTGAACCCATCGAAAACCCCTAATTTTTTAAAATTTTATTGTTTCCTAAGTTTCAATAAATAATTCATAGTGTTTTTAAATTTTTATTAAGTTTTAATGTTGTGTAACCATCTTAAGAAGGTTAATTCTCTAATAAACCTTGTATTTATGTGGGCAATTCATTTTTTGTTTCCCTCTTGAAAATAAGTTGAATTTGGTAAATAATTTTGGTAATGTTATTCAATTATCATTTCCCTTGAATCTTTAAATTTGGATTCAAACTCATAAAGTATGCATTTAGATGAATTATGAAATGAAAATACTAATCCTAGTTGAACTAATTATTATATTCTTTAAGCTCATGTAAGAGTTATTTATACTCATTTTTAATTTATTAATTTTACTCATCTATACAGAGTGTAATTTATTTGGATGCTAATTATGTGACTCTGTTCTCCTGAAGGTAAAGAAAATTTTGGATTTTCTATTGAATGAAAATTGAAATAGGTTTAATCTGAATTCAAATTTTTATAGTCAATAATTTTTGTAAAATAATAATTATTTTCAGTAAAAATACATAATTTCTTGAGGGTAAAATATTTTCACTACTTAATTATATCCAATGGGGAAAATCATCTTAAAAACCATTTTTTGTGGCCATCCAGTATTTCAAATTTAAGATTCATTTCATTCAGATAATTTTAGATAATTGTTTACTTGAGGGAAAGCAAAATCTTACTTTAGGGGAATTGATGTGGCTATATTTTGATACCTTTTTCCACATAATAAATTTAATTTTATTATAATTACTAAAATGATGTTTTTATTAATTAATTTATGTTGTTGGAAATTTTTTGTAAAAATAATTAAACCCTTAATTATTTATTTTTTTGTTAAATTAAATATTTCCTTTTCTTAATTTCATTAATTAATTTAATTTTAACATTTAATTTCATATTTTAAGATAATTAATCAATTTTTAACATTAAATTATATTTATTTTCTTTTTTATTTTTATTCATTTTATTATTTATTTATTATATTATTAATTAATCTATTAATTATATCAAACATGTTGTTTTTCAACTCAAATATTTTATTATTTTAACAAAATAATTAATTTGGATTTCATTTTATTTAAATATTTAATTTAATTTTTAATTAATTAATAAATGAATGTATTTTTTTTTTTTGGTTTTTTTTATTGGATTATTTGTTTCAGTAAATTTTATTATCTCTATAGATTTAGTGGGAATGTAACCATTTTAGAGCATTGGATTCGAATTTCTAATTGAAAAAGAGAGCTCTACGTAGCCAATTTCACTATTTTACTATGTTTTCAAATGTGCAGAGAACCACATAAGGGAATTATTGGTTCAATAACCATATAGTCATCTTCAAAAGGGCTCACATTGCTAAATTTATATGGACCATTATGTAGAATTTTTTTAAAGGAATAATACCACATATACTTTTATTAGGTTACGTGAATTCAGGTACTTGATTTTTCTCTACTATGAGAAAAGACTCCTAGCCACACTACTTGATGAAGAAAATAAAATGCAAAGTGGGAGACATCTGGGTTAATTGAGGCTTTTGATTGAATATACGATCCAATAAAATTCAATGTTAAAGAATATTTAGCAAATTATAGTGATTAAATCTGTCACTTTTGAAGTCGTCATATCTATACCAAAGATCCTTAAAGATGTAGATTCCATATGAACTAGGGCCATCATTCTATAAATAGTTGACACAAATTTGGTGAATTGAAGGGATTAGATTGATCTGAAATAGATGTGATGATGCCTTTTGATGCTGAATACATTGACCCAAACTGAGTTTCTTCCAGATACGAGTAAAGTTATTGATTTATATGTCATATGACATTGCCTGTGAAGATTTTGAAGAATGTGACCCACCGAGGTGATGAAATTCGATTAATCTACTAATTCATCGACCTAACATGAGAACACCATTCCATATGAGGTGTAAACTAAAGGAGTTGATGATTGAATCACCTATGATGAAATTTTTTTGTTTGAATCCATTTTTCATTTGAGGTTTTGAGTTTTTAAATCCACCAATGATAGATATTTGATGAATTAGGATTTTATTCGATGACTAATCTCTATTAAGATGATGAACTCGGGTTTGATGCTTACTATTTTAGGAAAAACTACCGCCGTTGATGTTGAGCCAGTACTGAAGTTGTAGTTCTTGAATCAATCAAAGATATCATGCTCCAAGTTCAATGGTGATTTTTTTTTGATGTTTTGTGTTTTTATTAATCATTGATACTGGTGATGTTTTTTGAAAGTGGGATGATTTTTACCTGGAAGTATGGGCATGTTTTCTTCACCGATAGTGTTGGAGTTTTTTTTGATATCTGAGAGGCTGCCAGGCGGACAAGATTTAAAAGTAATTACTGTAATAATTAAAGTTCTTACTATAGAATTTAAATTTATTAATACACATATTTGGGTTGTTGAGCAATTATGTCAGTGATGAATTAAACATTATTTTAGTAAAATAAAAGTTTGTGAATTTGGAAATATAATAGAATTAATTTGAGGATAGAAACATATAGAAAAATTATTTGAAAACAAGAGAAGAATAACTGATGGACTTTTCTAGAGCCTCATCTTCTATGGAATAGATTACCTGTTCAATGAGGATTAAGATAAAAGGATTTCAACATCCTATGATTATGAGTATATATATTACTTATGGTAATATCTCATAAATTTGAATGGTGATTTCTTTTAGAGATTTTATTTCTTGAATAAATAATGTAATCTTTCTATAGAATTTTGTAAGTTGAATTGTTCATTGGTGTTTAATGATCATTTTTATATCACTTGGAATTATTATTTTCTCATCCATTTTATAATTTAAATATATCTGATTCAGGTCTTTTTTTCATGGATTGCATATTTTTAAGTCAATATAGTAATGGGTTAAAATATTGACTTTTGTTGTTTAAAATTTTCAATTCTGGATTGATAATTGTGAGCACAATGGAGGCACAATTAAGTCTTTATGTTTAGAAATTGTTGAGAAGATCGATAATATCATAATTAAAGAAGGTTAAAAAAGATTTTATTTAATGAAACTTTTATTTTGGAGGAAAATGAAATGCACGAGCTGAGATTTACATTCTTGCATTGAGAAAGTTTTTAGCAAATGATTTTTAAGAGATGGAGAAAGATTGGACCAGGGGATCTACCTAAATTTTCCACCTCTCTCTTTCTATAAATTTCTTGTTTCTTGATACTATTTATTTCTTATTACTTTAGTTTCATATCATTTTTCATTTACATTGTTTTAGAAATTATAATTATTTCTTTAATAATAGTATTTATCCCCTAAAAAACAGTTAAAAATATAAAAGTGTAAAATAAAATAAATTGTGACAAAATAACTCCAATAAGGAAATATTTCTTGTAGATAACCTTGGTCACTAATTTAATACCATCCTTAGTTTTTTAATATTGAGTTAGTTTTTAAAATGAAAAAAATCCTCTCTTTCAACTGACTTCTTCTAAGTAAATTTTTATATTAGAACTCATAAGAGTTTTAAAAATATTACCGTTTTCAAGTCCAAACCTTTTAAGTAAGTCATGTATGTATTTACTTTCATGTAAGAAATTTTAAAAATATGTTTGGTAAATATGAAATCCAATAAATAAATTTAACTCACCCATCATTCTCATTTAAAATTTCTTTTACAAGAGTTTTGAAATTACATTACATAAATTTTGATTTATTTAACTGAAAATCACATCATCAACAAAAATTTGATCAAGTAAAATATCATTTGATAAATTTTTATTAAATAGTGTTGGGTTTTACAATCCTATAGAAAATCCATTTGATAAAATTAATGACCTTAGCCTTTCATACCAAGATCTAAGGTCTTGTTTAAAACCATATAAAGCTTTAGTATATTTTTTTTTTTTGGAAATTTAGAATTTTCAAAACCAAAAGATTGTTCAATGTAAACTTTCTCTATTAAAAATAAAGTTAGAAATATGTATTTATCATCCAATTGTAAAATTTTAAAGTTCATATGAGATTTATAATTGTTGGTCGGAGTGGACACTCAAGAGGGGGTGAATTGAGTTCGAATTAAAATTTCTGTTAAAATATTGTCTAGTTAGAATCCCCCGATTTATAAAATAAGTTAAACTGTAGTGAATTTATACAGATTGTAAATATTCACTTAGCTTATCAAAGATTTATTAGGTCTCAGTTATTTTAACCACAAGATCAAACTAACTTTTGAAACTAATCTACTGATTTACAATAAGTGTAAACACTTGCTAATTTAACTGTCAAAGTAGCTTCAAAATAATTTTGTATTTTAAAGTAATAGCAGCAGAACAAATATAATATATGCCGTAGACATTAAACTTAAATAAAATATGCACAGTAGATATAACAATAGGTTCAGTCTCAAGCCGAGACTTAGTCCTCTCAAATATACATAAGAATTTGATCCACACCCTGGATCGGGGTTAACAACAGTTTTACAAAAACTGTCCAGGTCCAAGACCTCTACCACTGTTATTCATGGGAAACAAAAAATAGCAAACCAGCTGTTCAGGTCACACACGACCTATACCACTATCCCAGTGGGAAATAAAAGATGTAATAGTTTGAGTGAGGATTTACAGATCCTCCAGTTAAAGTTCAGAAGATAGTGTGTGAGTAAAAATACTTCAGATGACACACACTACTCGAAAAGTAAATAATGAATCACAGAGAAGATATTTAGAGTTTAGAAATGGATCTAGTGATTATCAATGTAGCTCTGGACTCATTGGATTGATAAGGAATGCTTCAGAGTCCTTCTCTGGTTTTTCTGTTGAAAAACAGAGTGTTGTAGTTCATCTTGTGTTCTACAGTCTCTTGATTCGTCGTGTGTTCTTCAGAAATGTAGGATTGAATGTATGGAACTTATTTGAGAATCTTGAAATGTGTTCTTCATAGTTGTGCTCTGGATTGTTCTTTTGTTCAATACAGAGCTCGCATGTATTGTAGTATATGTGTCGAGACGTGTCAAGCGCGCGTGTGTTCTCTAATGCAGCTCAATATTCTTTATATTCCACGAGCTCTGGTAGTGGGAATGATTCCCTTTTCATAGGTATGAGATACGGTTTCCTGTCAAGCCAACAACTAACATTAAATAACATTAATTGCATTAAAAACAAAAAATATGACCGTTAGAATTATTTAAAATAATATTGACGAAAGCTTAAGAAACGGTGTCACAGTGATCATGGAAACAGTGTCTGGTCACGATGTCTGGTCACGGTGTCTGGTCACGGTGTCTGGTCATGGTGTCTGGTCACGGTGTCTGGTCACGGTGTCTGGTCACAGTGAGTCCTTCACGGTGTCTCCATACTTAGACAAAAAAACTGTATACGAACTAAGACAGTGATATGCAGAATATAGGTTAAGGTTAATCATTAGAGATAATATATGAGAGAATTGTGATTATGCATAAAACTTGTAAAGAGTAATTAACATCCATAAAATTTGTTATTATAAAAAATGATATGCACCTATTGTTGAGTTTGAAGAGCATTAGCAAGATGTGCACTGAAGATCAAGATTAATTAACAGTAATGAGATTTGTGATCATTAAAACATGATTAACATATGAGGAGTCCAAAAATCTCCCCCGTTTTGATGATCACAAATCATATATAGGCAGAATATAAAAGACATGTAATATTAAAGATACTAGCATAGCAAAAACATTATAGAACAGATACTTGCATTTTTTCAGAACAGATACTTACAATGTTTCTCCCCCATTTATACTATTATAGAACTGATACCCATAGGTTTTTCTCCCCCTTTTAGGATTATCAAAAAGTAGAGAAAAGGAAATGAAACTCGGCAGTTGTCATTAAACAAAGGATTCATAATACAAAGTATAGGAGAAGTACAAACTGTAAACAAGAAATGACATCCCATCAAAAAGAAAAACAGTCAGTAAACTCTTTAGGGATCCATTTTTGTCTTGACTTTATCAGCAGCAGGAGCTGGTGCTGAAGTAGAAGAAGGCATAGAAGAGGTGGACAATGAGGTTAAGGGTAGACCTTCAAAAACAGATGGATCCAAAGTAGGAGCAGTAGAAGATCTAGGCATAGGTTGGTCAAGAATGACTGGATGGATATGAGAAAGGGCTTGGCTAACTGACATGGTAGTTGATACTAAGGCAGAAAGTCCAGGTCTAATGGGTGCATCAGCTGGAGAAACTATAGCAGTACTCTGCACATGAAGATACGACTTGAAAAGATTGATGAAATCAGTAATTATTTCACCACCATACTGTATAGCCTTTTCAAAATCATCCTTATTCTCCAGAAATCTGTCCAACAATATGGTGAACTCTGAAAGTTTCTGAACTTGAGCTTTAAAATCTTGAGTCACGGGAGGGATTCTCAGATTTTCCACAAGATATCTAAAGTGATCTGTCATGTCACTTTTAGATAAAATCCGGGAAAGATACAAATCTATTTTCTTGGAGATCTCTTGTTGAGCATCAATGGCTATCTTTGAATGAATCCTAACCAAGTCCAATGCTCTATCACTGTTCTTAATCACTTCTGACAAAGAAGATAGATCCAAGCCACTGAAGAAATTCTGTGATTCTTCCTTAATTATGGATCTCAGTAGAGAATCATCCAAAGCAGGTGTGGAGGTCTGACCAGAAGCAGGTGAAGCCTTGACATCTTCGGTTAGAACTTTGAGCTGTTTCAGAACTTTTTGCAGACATCCAGTGTATTCATCTGTAAGCTTATTCAAAGTTTCCACAATTTCTCTCATGCATTCCAGCATCTTCGTGTGCCTTTTTCCAATATTTTAATAAAAATATAGTAGGTAAGGATGAACTTGAGACACAATCTCCCTAGCAAGGAGGGAATCAGAAGACTCGGGTGAAACAGCAGCAGGTGCAGGGGAAGAAACAGGAGCAGGCTCGGATCTCATAGATAGCTCATTCTGCAGACTTGCGACCATACTTTTCAGATTTTCAACATCAGCACTCAGCAGCTTATTCTCTACTCGGACTTCTTGAATTTATCGGATCATCCTTGGTTGAATATGCAAGATAATATTCTCCAAGATAATTGATGCATCTTATTGACTTAATTGAGTCACTGGGCGAGGTTGAGTGGAGAAAAGTTTCTCAAAACCAGCTAACAAAGTCTCGCCAAAAACTTTCAGATCATCTTTGGTTACAAAGGAATGAAGCTCAGGTAAGGATGCAGGTAAAGGTAGAGGTTCAGATTCTGTTTGTGGATCAGAGTCATCTTCAGACCCAGATTCTGATCCAGATTGAGGTTGGG
Organism: Viscum album; assembly: GCA_963277665.1. Classification (NCBI taxonomy): domain Eukaryota; kingdom Viridiplantae; phylum Streptophyta; class Magnoliopsida; order Santalales; family Viscaceae; genus Viscum; species Viscum album. Next base: position 592,005,050 of record OY728134.1, on the reverse strand, counting down.
GCTCTGGTTCTGGTTCTGAATGAGCTAAGGAATTCAGTTGAAATAGAGAAGAAAGATCCATTCTATTTGCAGTCACTTGCTGTGACTCATTCACATCATTAAAGCTTGGGAACTCATACCGAGAGTGTACAGAGAAAGTGACAGAAGGTTGAGAAGCTTCACCAGATCCAGCTTCCACAATATCAATATTTCGAGTTTCCTCCCCCTCAACTTGTTCTTCCCTTTCAGATTCTTGAGGTTCAGGAACATGGAAAAGATCCACATGATCATCCCTAATCTCTTCTGCAAACTTTTTCCTTGCCAGCTGAAAGGAAATTTCCATTCTTTCTTCAGCAGATGGAATAATCTCAGGAATCTATTGTTCCACTGGATAAGCTTCCTGACTTGCTTCTTTCTCAACAGAAAGAGTCTCTTCAACAAAAAATTCCTCTCCTTGAGGTATTTCAGCAGGGATAACACCCCTTTCCTCTTCAACATGAACTAATTCCATTGAAGGTATTACCGATTCTTCTCTAGATGGAACTTCATCTGTTAATTCTTCTTGTTCTTCTTCTTATGAGTACTCAGACACTTCATCTGGTTCCAAACCAGGATTAGATAGGTTCTTAGGCCTTCTTGGATATTCGATAGGATTAAAATTTTTATACAGTTGATCACTATCCTCAACCCATTTCTTTTTCCAGGGATTCCAGCTAATCTTATCCTTCTGATGATAAGCATAGATAGGAAGAAATCAAAGTCCTCTAATTTTTATTCATTCGGTCCAACCATTCCTTTTGAGACTAACATGGCTGAAATCATCCTTGAATAAAATAGGGATGTGGATTTGGAAGTTACTTTGATCAGCTCACAGATATGGTTGATAACATACTTACACAGATTGATATTTTGGCCATTCTTCAACAGGTGAATCAGGAACACATCCTGATACTTCATCACAGAAAAATATCATTTTCTTGGACTAACCAAATTCTGAACAAACTTGAACAAAAGTCTTGTCTCCCCATCCAGTTCATCAGCTATGGCCCTTCACTTGGTTCCATTTCAAGTTATATTTTCCAAAGCGGTTTCTAGGTCAAAGATGTCACTTGTTGGAGGAGGGTCTCTCTGGTAATCTTCACACACTCCTTCATGTGTAATTCTTAGGCATGCAACCCACAACATTAAAGAGATAGAGAACTTCTGACCATCAATCTAGCTGGTCACCAAAAAGCTTTCTCCAAACTCAAAAGAGAACTTCACATACTGATAGAATTGAGATACAAGCCTCGGGTAAATCGGTCTATTCTGTCCAGGGAACCATTCAAGCCATCCTTGTTCTTTTAAAACTTTCAAAACTAACGATCTTCTAGAAAACAACCATTCAGGGCAAACCTCTTTTTCAGGTACAATGGTACGGCTTACCAGGTTTGGGTTTATAGGTCCTTCGGGAGCTATTCTCGGTATCCTCCTTTGTTTCTTAGAGCGGTGCTTCTCAGACGAGGGTGAAGATGGACGCTTCATCCTTGGCATTCACTAAAGGTTCAGGCGAGAGGGAAGAGAAGGTTTAGGAGAGAATTAAGGTAAGGAGTCAAATGAAACCCTTAAGTTTTATCATTTGGGAATGTCAAACATCATAAAAACACAAACACAGGAAATCAAATAGCGGTGAAATAAAAATTACCGTGATACGGGTAAAAATAAAATAAAAAATTATCATACTTCTCACGGTGAGACAATTTATAGTTATCACGGTGAAATAGTGAGAAGTTTATATAGTCACGGTGAGATAGTGAGTTGTCAGACCGTGAGCATAAAACAGTAACTTAGAAACAGTAAGTATAAAACTGTAAAGTAAATTACAGTAAAGTTTTAAACATTAAGATCAGTAAGATATTCATTTATGATTAATCATACCAAGATCATGTATGATGTAGTATAATCTTTCAGAATTTAATGTTTTAGTTAATATATCAGTAAGTTGATATTCAGTACCAATGAATTCCAAAGTGATATCACCTTTTTGATAATGATCCCTCAAAAAGTGATGTCTTACATTAATATGTTTTGTCCTAGAATGAGAAACATGATTCTTAGAAATATTAATAGCACTTGTGTTGTCACAATTTATTGATACATGTCTGAATTGATATCCATAGTCTAGTAATGTGTGTTTTATTCACAAAATTTGTGCACAACAACTTCCAGTAGCTATGTATTCCGCTTCTGCAGTTGGCAATGCAACCGAATTTTGTTTCTTACTACACCATGATACTAGTGAATTGCCTAAAACATGACATGTTCCAGAGGTGTTTTTTCTATCTAGCTTACATCCAGAAAAGTCAGCATCAAAATAACTAACTAGTTCAAATGATTGTCCTTTGGGATAGAATAGTCCTAAATTGGGAGTATGCTTGAGGTATTTGAAAATTCTCTTTACATCATTTAAATGTGACTCTTTAGGGTTTTCTTGAAAACGAGCACACATACACACACTAAACATAATATCAGGAGTACTAGCAGTCAGGTAGAGTAGACTTCCAATCATTCCTCTATTAGTGGTTTGATCAACAGATTTACCATTTTCATCAAGATCCATCTTACAGGTGGTACTCATGGGAGTGTCACTACTTTTTGTGCTATCCAATCCAAAACATTTTAAAAGATCTCTAGTATATTTAATTTGAGTTAAAATAATTCCATCATCATTTTGAAAAATTTGAAAACCAAGAAAGAATTTAAGTTCACCCATTAAACTCATTTAAAATTCATTTTGCATCATTTTTGAAAAATTAGTACATAAAGAATTTTTAGAATATCGAAAGATAATATCATCAACATAAATTTGTACTACTAAAACATCTTTAGATATTCATTTTATAAAAAGAGTAGGATCAACTATTCCTTTTGTAAAACCTTTAGAGATTAGAAAAGTACTTAATCTATCATACCAAGATCTTGGAGCTTTCTTTAAACCATATAAAGCTTTTGATAGTTTGAAAATATGATTTGGAAAATGAGGGTTTGAAAAACCAAGTGGTTGTTCAACAAAAACATCCTCAGCAATATATCCATTTAAGAATGCACTCTTGACATCCATTTGATATAGTTTTAAATTTAGATGTGAAGCATAAGCAAGTAAAATCCTAATAGCTTTTAATCTGGCTACTGGAGCAAAAGTCTCCTCATAGTCAATACCTTCTTCTTGACTATAGCTTTGTGCAACTAGTCTAGCTTTATTTCTAACTATGTTTCCGAATTCATCTACTTTATTTCTAAACACCCATTTTGTGCCTATTGTGAATGTGTCCTTAGGTCTTTCAACAAGATTCCAAACGTTATTTCTTTCAACCTGATTGAGTTCTTCTTGCATAGAAATTACCCAAAATTCATCATTAATATCATCATCAATGTTTTTAGGTTCAAGCTGTGACAAGAAGGCTTGATGTTCAACCTGATTTCTAAGAGAAGCTCTAGTCTATATCCCTCTATCAAGATTTCCTACAACAGCATCTAAAAGACGATTCTTCAGAATTCTAGTTGATCTAGTAAAGGTAGGGCTAGAAATTTCAGGTTCATCAACAGGTTGGGAATCAACAGAAGCAGGTTCTGGAAAATTTCCAGAACTGGACGTTTTAACTTAGGTCCACTGTCTTTATCATTATGGTTTAAAACAGAGAGATCATCTTCAAGATTTTCAAGAGAGGTTTTAGGATCATGTGGATCAGTTTCATCAAACTTGATGTGAATAGATTCTTCCACACACTTGGTTCTCTTATTGAAAACTCTATAGGCTTTACTAGAGATAGAATAACCTAGGAAAATTCCTTCATCACTCTTGGATGCAAACTTGTCAAGATTATATTTGGTATTAAGAATAAAGACTTTGCATCCAAAAAATCTGAAGTAGTTAACCTTAGGTTTCCTATGGTTCCACAACTCATAAGTGTTCCTCTTAAGAACAGGTCTGATTAAGACTCTATTGATAATATAACAAGCTGTATTTACAGCTTCAACCCAAAAATAAATAGGTAGGTCATACTCATTAAGCATTGTTCTAGAAATTTCTTCCAGGGTTCTATTCCTTCTTTCTACTACACCATTTTGTTGGGGTGTCTTAGGGGCAGAGAAATTGTGACTATAGCCATTGTGTGAGTAGTAAGATTCAAATTCATGATTTTCAAACTCACGACCATGATCACTTCTCAGAGTTTTAATCTTAAGTCCACTAAGGTTTTCTACAGATTTAGAGTATTTAACAAAGTAAGAACAAGATTCACTTTTTTGAGCTAGAAAATATACCCAAGTATATCTAGAAAAGTCATCTACTAATACATAGACATAGTTCATCCCATTTAAGCTAGAAACTCTAGATGGTCTAAACAAATCCATGTGAACCAACTCGAGAGGTTGAGAAGTTGAGACTTCTTTATTTGGTTTGAAAGAGATTTTGTGTTGCTTTCCCTTTTGACAAGGATTTCAAACTTCGTCATTTGGAAACTCAAGTTTGGGTAGGTCTCTAACTAAGTTCTTCCTAGTAAGTTTTCTAAGTGAGTGTATATTGCAGTGTCCTAATATTCTATCCAAATCCAAGACTCTTTATGAAAGGTATTCAAACAATTAATATTCTTCTTAGCTAAAGAATTTAAATCAATAGCATAAAAATTTTAATTTCACAGGGCAGAAAATACTAAAGAATTTTTAGAATTAAAAACATTGCAAGAATCATTTTCAAATTTAACATTAAAACCATCATCACATAACTAAGAAATACTTAATAGATTATATCTAAGTCCATCAACAAATAAAACTTTATAAATTAATACCGAGTTAGTGTTACCAATCTGGCCTAAGCCGATGATTTCCCCTTTAGAATTATCACCAATGGTGACAAAGCCTCCATCAATCCTGACTAATCTTTTAAATCATGAGAAGTCTCCAGACATATGACTTGAACATCCACTGTCCAAGTACCAGGTCTTCCTACAGGAGCTCTTTAAGCAGGTTTCCTACAAAACAGATTTAGATAGGAAATGATTTTGGTACCCAGATCTTCTTGGGTCCAGACAGGTTATCAATCAAATTCTTTTGAGTCATCCTTTTAGAAGCTGAAAGGGAGGTTGACTTCAGAACCTATACTAGTCTTTATAGATCCAGGAAAGTGCTATACTATTTACTGTGATGCATCAGGTATCGGGCTAGGAGTTGTGTTTATGCAGGGAGATGGAGTCGTTGTGTACGGGTCTCGGTAGTTGAGGCCACATGAGAGGAATTACCCGACGCACGATCTGGAGTTGGCAGATGTTGTGCATACCCTATGCTGTTGAATACATTATCTTCTGGGAGATAATTTTGTGGTTTTCACTAAAAAAAAAAGTCTCAAGTATATATTCACTTAGCGTGATCTGAATTTAAGATAACAGAGGTGGGTCGAGTACCTACAGTCCTTTGACTTTGAGCTTGCCTACACGATTGGGAAATGCAACACATTAGCTGATGCATTGAGAAGTAGGAATCAAATACAGGTAGTTCAGGAGGCCAGTAGTGAGTGGAAGCTTCTGAGATGCATTTAGAGGTGCACGACAGACAGGGGAAGACTTTTCTATCATATGTAGTGGTTACCTCTACTATTCTTGATCGAGTTCGAATGATGCTGCTATCCGATTCTTATAGAATAGTCCTAATGGGGAGTGTGTCAAGAGAGGACCCTATTCCTAGATGGACCATATGTGAGGATGAGATCTTGTGTTTCTATGGGTGCGTATGGGTGCCAGCAGATATACGCGAGGAGCTGATGCAGGATTTTCATTCCTTAGTTTGGGTAGTTCATCCTGGCGTCACCAAGATGTATCGTGATCTAAACCATCAGTATTAGTGGCCAGGTATGAAAAGGGACATTGATGGTTTCATCATGAGATGTTCCACTTTTTAGTAGGTGAAGGCGGAGCATCAGTTACCGCATGGATTTTACAACAGTTACCCATTCCCGAGTGGAAGTGGAATGATGTCGTGATGGACTTCGTGACCGGTTTGCCGAGGTCACCTCAAGGGAATTACATAGTTTGGGTTTTCATTGACAGAATCACGAAGGTTTCTCACTTCTTGCCGATCAAGGAAACCTTCAGTGTTGATGATATGTGAAATTTGTACATCCGAGAGATTTTATGTCTACATGGAGTTCCACACTCCATTATTCCAGATATAGATGCACATTTTACTTCTTGGGTCTGGTAGGGGATTCAGAATGCTTTGGGTACACATGTACTTTTGAGTACAACCTACCACCCTCAGACAGATGGACAGTCTGAGAATACGATACTGGTGCTTGAGGACATGCTTCGAGCATGCATTCTAGATTTTGGAGGTTCTTGGGAGAAGAATATACCTCTTGTGGGGTTTTCCTACAACAATAGTTTTCAAGAAACCATTAAAATGGCACCTTATAAGGATTTGTACGGTAGGCCATGATGATCACCCTTATGTTGGCTGGAGGAAGGAGAGGCAACTTTTCCGGGACCTCATCTTGTTCAGGAGACTAGAGAGCAGATAGAGTTGATTCAGAAGAGGATGGACACTACACAGTCTTTTCAGAAGACTTATGCTGATCAGCAGAGACGACCTCTGGAGTTCGAGGTTGAGGATCAGGTTTTCCTATGTTTCACACCGAGGTTAGGACATAAGAGGATTAGGAGACAATGTAATCTTTCACTGAGGTACATCGGGCCGTCTAAGGTGTTGGAGTGAGTTGGGAAGGTTTTCTATTGGTTGCAGTTACCTCAGAGGTACTGAGATATGCACGATGTATTCCACGTTTCTCAGCTTTGACATTACTTCTCAGACTCATCTCATGTTTTCCAACCTGAGGAGGTTGAGTTGGAAGTTGATGCATCTTTTGAGAAACATCCTATCTGGATTGTGGATCGAAGTACAAAGGTTCTGATTGGCCGGTATCTTCCTCTGGTATGGGTGCTTTGGCTGCACGGACGTGTACAGGACAAGACTTAGGAGAGGGAGGCAGACGTACGATCACAATGGCCGGAACTGTTCGGGGTTTCTTCTTCTACGCCACGGTAGGGAAATTTGGGGACGAATTTCTTTAAGGGGGTAAGTTTCTAGGAACCCAAATCATCTTTTCAAGAATGTTTTTCCATTTCTGGTCGTTTTAGAGAAAAAGAGGAAATTATGGAAATTTTCTAAGTACATTCCATGTATTTTATGAGCACACGCCCTGTACTACCTTTCCGTAGGAGGTCGTGTGTTGGTAGTTTAGTATCCACACACACGACTGTGTGGGAGTGACTTGGAGGCCACTTAAAAAGGAGTACAGAAAATATGAGTACACATTGTCTACTTCAAAAGTACAAAAAAGTACTTTAAAAGTACACGCCGTGTACTTTATGTTTTCATTAAACGCACCAGGGCCACGTCTAATCACCAGAATGCTCTTCTTTTAGGTCTCATTTGAACGAGAGCTCCATACGGCCACATATATTCGACGAGCCCCGAAGCCTCCGTCCGTCCTCTGAATCGAACACCATTGGTTGCGTTGGAATCACATCGGTGAGTTCTCTCTTCTTCTTGAGCCTCGTTTCCTGATTCCTCTTCTTTTCCATGTTATTGTGGGTTGAATTTTTTATACTTTTTCTTATATCTATGGAATTATAAGGAGATTCATGCCTCTAGGTTCAAGTATATTGATCTCCCAATTCCATGGTAGGTGGTTTGTGCCTTTCCGTTCAAATTCCCTAAGTATTATGTTAAAATTCCACCAATACCCTTGAACGGGGTATTGCGTGTTTACAGTTTTACCCCTGTTGACTACATTCCATACGTGTATCCTTATGTAGAGGTAATTTGGATATGAATAGGGTTGATTGTTATGCTTTGGGTGTATTTCCCTTGCATGTTATGTTTATGATCGTTTGGTCATGTTTATCCAGTTTGGCTACCTTGCTTGTTTTCCATGCCTGTAGCTGTAGGATGGAGAGTTTGTATTATAACATGCTTGATATGCTATAGACTGGTTAGCCAAGTATTTCTGTCGGTTTAATTTGTCCATATTGTACTGCTATTCTCGTTGACCTACACAGGGCCGTGAGAACCTCGAGTAGTAGACTATAAGGGGAATTGACCGAGTGAGCTTCCTCATAGAGTCTTTGAGCACTTTAGTCTATAAGGGGGATTGACCAAGTGAGCTTCCTCAGAGAGCCTAGGACCACTTGGGGATATAAGGGTAATTGACCGAGTGATCTTCCTCTGAGAGTCCTTGTTTGCTTTAGACTATAAGGGGAATAGACCGTGTGAGCTTCCTCATAGAGTCTCTATTTTAATTGAACAACTTGGGATACAAGGGGAATTTATTGTGTGAGCTTCCTTATAGAGTCCTAGATTGGAGCTATAAGGGGAATTGACTGTGTGAGCTTCCTCAGAGAGTATTTATGAATTCTTATAACTGAACTAGAGAGGACAGGCTGTGTGCACTTCCAAGAGGGTTACTATACTTGATTGATTGTTTTTGATTTGTGGAACTGTTTAGTACTGAGAACTTTCATGTTTACTATTTTATGTACTTTTACTTCCCATATATTCACTTACTATTAGGCATAAGAACCAAAATATTCTTTTCAGGTATGTTTTTCTTTTTCTGGTCTTTTTTGAGAAAAAGAGGAAATTCTGTAAATTTTCTATGTACACACCATGTACTTTATAAGTACACGCCGTGTACTGCCTTGTCGCAGGAGGCTATGTGCTGGCTATGTAGTATCCACACACATGGCCACGTGGGAGTGAATTAGAGGCCAATTAAAGTGGAGTATGGAAACGACGAGTATAGGTTGTGTACTTAAAAAGTACATGCTGTGTGATTTCTTTGTTTCCATTAAATGTACCGGGGTCGTGTCTAATCGCCAGAATGCTCTTCTTTTAGGTCTCGTTCAACCGAGAGCTTCGTAAAACCATGGATCTTTGATGATCCCCTGAGCCTTCATATGTCCTCCAAATCGAACACCGTTGGTTGTGTTGGAATCGCATCAGTGAGTTCTCTCTTCTGCTTGACCCTCGTCTCATGATTCCTCTTCTTTTCCAAGTTATCATGGGTTGAATTTTTTATACGTTTTTTAGATCTATGTAATTATAAGGTGATTCAAGCCTCGAGGTTCAAGTATATTGATCTCCCAACACCAAGGTTGGTGGTTTGTGCCTTTCCTTTCAAATTCACTGAGTATTATGTGCAAATTCCACCAATACAATGAACAAGATATTGCGTGTTTACCATTTCACACCTTTTGATTTCCTTCCATGCTTGTATTCTTGTGAAGAGGTAATTTGGATATTAATAGGGTTGATTGATATGCTTTGGATGTATTTCCCTTGCATGTTCTGTTTACGACTGTTTGGTCATGTTTATCCAGTCTGGTTACCTTCCCTATTTTCCATGCTTGTTGTTGTAGGATGGAGAGTTTGTATTCTGGAATTTTCTTGATATGATGTAGACTGGTTGGCCAAGTAGTTATATAGGTTTACTTTGGCCATATTTCACTACTATGATCTTTGACCTACATAGGGACGTGAGAACCTGGTGTAGTAGACTATAAGGGGAATTGACCGAGTGAGCTTCCTCAGAGAGTCTTTGAGCACTTTAGGATATAAGGGGGATTGAACGAGTGAGATTCCTCAGAGAGACTAGGAACACTTGGGGCTATAAGGGGAATTGACCGAGTGAGCTTCCTCAGAGAGTCCTTTTTTACTTTAGACTATAAGGGTAATTGACCGTGTGATATTCCTCATAGATTCTTTTTTTTAATTGAACGACATGGGATATAAGGGTAATTGACCGTGGGAGCTTCCTTGGAGAGTCCTAGACTTTGGGGCTATAAGGGGAATTGACCATGTGAGCTTCCTCAGAGAGTCCTTGACTACCTTAGACTATAAGGGGAATTGACTGTGTGAGCTTCCTCAGAGAGTCTTGTTTTATCTTTGACTATAATGGGAATTGACTCTGTGAGCTTCCTCAGAGAGTCCTTATGAATTTTTATAACTGAACCCGAGAGGACATGCTGTGTGCACTTCCTAGAGGGTTACTGTGCTTGATTGATTGTTTTTTATTGGTGGAACTGTTTATTGCTGTGTACTTTCCTGTTTACTTTTTTCTGTACTTCTACCTACTATATATTCACTGATTATTAGGCACAAGAACTCAGATCTTCTTTTCAGGTATGTTTTTCCTTTTATGGTTGTTTTTGAGAAAAAGAGGAAATTATGGAAACTTTTCTAAGTACACGTCGTGTAATTTAAGAGTACATGCTGTGTACTGCCTTGCCACAGGAGGCCGTGTGCTGGCCATGTAGTAGCCACACACACGGCCGTGTGGGAGTGACTTGGAGGCCGCTTAAAGAGGAGTACGGAAATGGTGAGTACACACTGTGTACTTTAAAATTACACGCTGTGTACTTTCTTTCTTTTTTCCAGTAAATGCACCGGGATCACGTCTAATCTCTAGAATGCTCTTCTTTTAGGTCTCATTCGACCGAGAGCTCTGTATGGATTCAGATCTTTGACAAGCCCCCGAGCCTCCATCCATCCTACGAATCAAACACCATTGGTTGCATTGGAATCACATCAGTGAGTTATTTCTTCTTATTGAGCCTTGTTTCATGATTCCTCTTCTTTTCCAAGTTATTGGGTGTTGAATTTTTTATATGTTTTCTTAGATCTATGACATTCTAAGGCGTTTAAAGCTTCTACGTTCAAGTATATTGATCTCTCAACACCAAGGTAGGTGGTTTGTGCCTTTCCATTCAAAGTTCTTGAGTATTATGTGCAAATTCCACCAATAACCTTGAAATGGGTATTGCGTGTTTACCGTTTTACCCCTATTGATTGCCTGCCATGCTTGTATGCTTGTGTAGAGGTAATTTGGATATGAATCAGTTTGATTGTTATGATTTGAATGTATTTCCCTTGCATGTTCTGTTTATGACTGTTTGGTCCTGTTTAGACAGTTTGGCTGCCTTGCCTGTTTTCCAAGCCTGTTGCTGTAGGATGGAGAGTTTGTAATATGACATGCTTGATATGTTGTAGACTGGTTAGCCAAGTATTTCTGTAGGTTTACTTTATCCATATTGCACTACTATGCTCACTGACCTACACAGGGCCGTGATAACCTAGTGTTGTAGACTATAAATGGAATTTATCGAGTGAGCTTCCTCAGAGAGTCTTTGAGAAATTTAGGCTATAAGGGGTATTGACTGAGTAGGTTTCCTCAGAGAGACTAGGAAAACTTGGGAAATAATGGGAATTGAACGAGTGAGATTCCTTATAGAGTCCTTGTTTTCTTTAGAGTATAAGTGGAATTGACCATGTGAGATTCCTTATAGAGTCCTAGAATTTGGACTATAAGAGGAATTGACTGTGTGAGCTTCCTCAGAGAGTCTTGTTTTAACTTTGACTATAAGGGGAATTGACTGTGTGAGCTTCATTAGGGAGTCTTTATGAATTTTTATAATTGAACCAGAGAGGACAGGCTGTGTGCACTTCTTAGAGGGTTACTGTGCTTGATTGATTGTTTTTTATTTGTGGAACTGTTTACTTTTGAGAACTTTTTTGTTTACTATTTTCTATAATTTTACATTCCATATATTCAATGACTGTTATGCACAAGAACCTGGATCTTATTTTCAGCTATGTTTTTCCATTTATGTTTGTTTTTTAGAAAAAAGAGGAAATTATGGAAATTTTCTATGTACACGCTGTGTGCTTTATGAGTACACTCCATGTACTGCCTTGCCGCAGGAGTCCGTGTGCTGGCCGTGTGGTAGCCACACACACAACTATGTGGGAGTGACTTGGAGGCCGCTTAAAGTGGAGTAAAAAAATGGAGATCACATGTCGTGTACTTAAAAATTACACGTTCTGTACTTTTTCTTCATTAAATGCACTGAGGTTGTGTCTAATCGCCAGAATGATATTCTTTTAGGTCTCGTTTGACTAAGAGCTTCGCACTGCCACAGATATTTGATGAGGCCTCAATCCTCTATTTGTCATCCAAATCGAACACCGTTGGTTGTTTTGGAATCGCATTGGTGAGTTCTCTCTTCTTCTTGAGCCTCGTTTCGTGATTCCTCTTCTTTTCCAAGTTATCATGGAATTAAGGTTTTATACGTTTTCTTAGTTCTACGGTGTTCTAAGGTGATTCAAGACTTGAGGTTCAAGTATATTGATCTCCCAATTCCATGGTAGTTGGTTTGTGCCTTTCCGTTCAAATTCCTTTAGTATTATGTACAGATTCCACCAATACCCTTGAACGGGGTATTGCGTGTTTACCGTTTTACCTCTGTTGATTATCTTCCATGATTGTTTGCTTATGTAGAGGTAATTTGGATATTAATAGTGTTTATTGCTATGGTTTGGATGTATTGACCTTGCATGTTCTGTTTACGACCGTTTGGTCCTGTTTAGCCAGTTTGGCTGCCTTGCCTATTTTCCATTCCTGTTGTTGTAGGATGGAGAGTTTGTATTCTAACATGGTTGATATGTTGTAGAATGGTTAGCCAAGTATTTCCATAGTTTTACTTTGTCCATATTTCACTTCTATACTTGTTGACCTACATAGGGCCGTGAGAACCTGGTGTAGTAGACTATATGTGGAATTGACCGAGTGAGCATCCACAGAGAGTCTTTGAGCACTTTAGGCTATAAGAGATATTGACCGAGTGAGATTCCTCAGAGATCCTAGGACCACTTGGGGTATAAGGGGAATTGACTGAGTGAGCTTCCTCAGAGGGTCCTTTTTTGCTTTAGACTATATGGGGAATTGACAGTGTGAGCTTCCTCATAGAGTCCTTGTTTTAATTGAACGACTTATACTATAAGGGGAATTGACCATGTGAGCTTCCTCCGAGAGTCCTAGAATTTGGGGCTATAAAGGGAATTGATCATGTGAGATTCCTGATAGATTCCTTGACCACCTTATACTATAAGTGGAATTGACTATGTGAGTTCCTTAGAGAGTCTTTTTTTCCTTTGACTATAAGGGGAATTGACTGTGTGAGCTTCCTCAAAGAGTCTTTATGAATTCTTATAACTGAACCAGAGAGGACATGATGTGTAAACATCCTAGAGGGTTGATGTGCTTGATTGATTGTTTTTTTGTGGAACTATTTACTGGTGAGCACTTTTCCTATTTACTGTTTTTTGTACTTTTACCAGCCAAAAATTCACTGGCTGTTAGGAACAAAAATTAGATCTTCTTTTCAGGTATTTTTTTCCTTTTCTGGTTGTTTTTGAGAAAAAGAGGAAATTCTGGAAATTTTATAAGTACACGCCGTGTACTGCCTTGCCGCATGAGGCCGTGTGTTGGCCGTGTAGTAGCCACACACACGACCGTGTGGGAGTGACTTGGAGGCTTCTTAAAGCGGAGTACGGAAATGGAGAGTACACGCCGTGTACTTTTTTTTCATTAATTGCATCGGGGTCGCGTCTAATCACCAAAATTCTCTTCTTATAGGTCACATTCGACCGAGAGCTCCGTACGACTACGGATCTTCGACAAGCCCTCGAACCTCCATCTATTCTCCAAATCGAACATCGTTCGTTGCGTTGGAATTGCATCGGTGAGTTCTATCTTATGCTTGGGCCTCATTTTGTGATTTATCATCTTTTCCAAGTTATCGTGGGTTGAATGTTTTATAAATTTTCTTATATATATGGTATTATATGGTGATTCAAGCCTCGAGGTTCAAGTATATTGATCTCCCAATGACAAGGTAGGAGGTTTGTGCCTTTCCATTCAAATTCCTTCAATATTATGTGTAAATTCCACCAATTCCCTTGAATGGGGTATTGCGTGTTTACCGTTTTACCCCTTTTGATTTCCTTCCATGCTTGTATGCTTGTGTAGAGGTAATTTGGATATGAATAAGGTTGATTTCTATTCTTTGGATGCATTTCCCTTGCATGTTATGTTTATGACCGTTTGGTCCTGTTTAGCGAGTTCGGTTGCCTTGCCTATTTTCCACTCCTGTTATTGTAGGATAGAGAGTTTTTATTCTGACATGCTTGATATTCTATAGACTGGTTAGCCAAGTAGTTCTATAGGTTTACTTTGTCCATATTGAACTGCTATGATCGTTGACCTACACAGGGCCGTGAGAACATGGTGTAGTAGACTATAAGGGGAATTGACCGAGTGAGCTTCCTGAGAGAGTCTTTGAGCACTTTATGCTATAAGGGGGATTGACCGAGTGAGCTTCCTCAGAGATCCTAGAACCACTTGGGGCTATAAGGGTAATTGACCAAGTGAGCTTCCTTAGAGAGTCCTTGTTTTCTTTAGACTATAAGGGGAATTGACCATGTGAGCTTCCTCAGAGAGTCCTAGACTTTGGGGTTATAAGGGGAATTGACCGTGTGAGCTTCCTCAGAGAGTCCTTGACTACCTTAGACTATAAGGGGAATTAAATGTATGAGATTCATCAGAGAGTCTTGTTTTACCTTTCACTATAAGGGGAATTGACTATGTGAGCTTCCTTAGAGAGTCTTTATGAATTATTATAATTGAACCAGAGAGGACAAGCTATGTGCACTTCATAGAGGGTTATTGTGCTTGATTGATTTTTTTTTGATTTGTGGAACTGTTTACTGCTGAGCACTTTCCTGTTTACTATTTTCTATACTTTTACCTGCCATATATTCACTGACTGTTAGCCACATATCTTTGGGTGGTTTCCTACTGGGATTTAGTCTCACACCCTATTTGGGTCATGATTTTGGGCCCATATAGATTATATTGTTTTAGGTATAGATCTGGGTAGACACCCTTATACTTCATCTACTTGATTTGCTGTGGAGATGGAGAGCATGAGACCAAGCTATGGCTTGCGATGCTGAGGATTTTATCTACTTTATTTTTCAATTTGGTTTAACACTGTTATATTCCAGCATTGTGACTTGTCTGGCTATTTTCCTAGACATATGTATCATGCATCATTTTATATATGTTATCTAGTTTATACTTTTAGTTTTCTGCGGTTACTATTGTATGTCATTATTACTGCTTCCGCTCTTGTATGTATTTGTTTACTTCTACTATGTACTGTGCCAATGAGGGAATAGTTTCCCCACTATCACACCCAAGGCCCTCGCTGCTAGTCGATAGCCTCTGACATTCGAGGAAATGCACTTGAGGCCATGTGACCAACCAGGTACGGGGCGCCTCTGGGTGGCTTCCGGAACTAGGACATTACATAAAGAGGTTTAAATCTATTTAATAATAAGTGGTTACTTTGAAAAGTAAACTTGGGTATGAAATAAATTACAACAACCCAAATAAAAAGCTTCATTTTAGTAAATTATCGGTTTTAGAATTATTAAAATGATATAAATGAGTCTTATAAGGTGCTGATAAAATCTTGGATGAAAAAAATACCAAGGTATAAGGGTAAAAATAGAGTTTTCTATGGTATAGAGACATAAAAAATTGGACCAGTGACTATCCAGAATAAAGGGAATTATAAAATTATAGAAATTCCATAGTATTAAAGAGTTAATAATCAATCATGGAGTTATTTAAAATTTAAATACATGTGGAGGAATGAATGTGAGAATATATTTCTCTAAATTAAGTTCTAATTTTGTGGATATCTTGGCAACACCATGTCTTATTGTAGATAGGATAAGATCTATTTGGAAGGAGACACTCCCATAATTTGATAAATAAGGATGATATCATATATTTAATATTAGGGAAAAATAATTTCTATAGATATTATTTTAATTATTCTAACATTGGGTATAAATATATTGATTTCAGGCAATTGATAAGTGGAAATAATCACTATAGAAACCAAATAAGGATGCATATAAAGAATACCATCATGATTCCTTTAGAAAATTTATACTCCCTATTGGAAGATGAAGTAGAGTGTGATTACATTTAATATTTTATAAAGAATCAATTGGTTCTATATCATGAACTAATTCAACTAAGTATCTCTTGGAAGGAGAATAAGAAGATAGATAAGGCAAACCTAGATAAAATTTTTCTCATGTCAATAAATAATAATAGTACTTGGATCATTGACATTGGGTATTCATACCATATGAATGTAAATATGAATTTTCTGAAAAACATGTAGGATAAATTCGAAGAAACCATCTATTTTGGAAATGAAAGATCAATAAATATCAATGTAATTAGGAATAACAAGTTAGAAGGTGACAAACTAAAGAGTTCGAAAGTACTATATGTCGATAGCTTGAGATATAACCACTTGAGAACAAGTCAACATGATGATTCTAGGATTGATGTTACCTACAAATGGAAAGGGTTATTAATCAAAGTAAAGGCTAGGAATTCTCTCCTAAAATATTGGTGGATATAGGGTAATCATTACTAGGTGGATAATAAGGATAGAACTTGATTTTTTTATAGTGGAAAAGGAAAAACAATTATGAAACTGGTGACTAAGAAACATTCCCCAAAAAATAATGGAAAACCTATATAATATGAGAGTCATAGTAGATATAATAAATTGAAATCATAATTGACAAAGGATGTGTGATTCATGTATGTAGGGTAAGATGGTATGTAACCCTTATTGGTAAATAAAGGAAAGGGCATCCAACTTACTTGATCTAGTTCAGAATGACATGTGTGTTCCTATGAACTGACCTATCACATGAGGAGATAGGTACTTCATCCTCTTCATGGATGATCACAATAGAATAGAATCTATTATGATTATGAAAACAGGAAAAAAGTTACAAAGTGTATAAATAAGTATCAAATGAGAGTTGAAAATGAAACTGGTTGAACCATGAAGACAATATAGTAAGAAAATGGAACTGATTTTACTTCCATTGAAGTGGAAAATTACATTGAGAAACAAGATTCTAAACATAAACATTCCTCGGTGAGGACTACAAAAAGAATGGATTTATTAAATAGATAGATCTGATGGTGAAAACTATTAACAAGGCACTTCTTATCGAGAGTGGTCTCTCTCGACACTATTGGAAGTAAGCAACTCATGTTAAAGTGTATACTCAAAACAAGGCATTGTTGAGCCTCAGGAAGAAAATAATAACTCATGAGATGTGACATGGAATAAATCCTTCATTGAAACATTTTTGAGTATTTGGAATAATTTTCTACACCCAAAATAAATAAGGAACCCAAAGAAAGTATAGTCATTCCATAGTTGGAGGAGTTTTCTTAGTCTACTCAACAAAATGTAAATCCTGCTAATGCTTCAACAAAATGATGAATGATATTTTTGAAATTAATGGTGTTAAAGTCATTGAATAAATGATTATAAATAATTAAAGAGGTTCATACATTGATGAATTATGTTTAAAATATTATGTTGTTATCATAAATCTTGAAGCTTTGCAATGTTACTTAAATGATTAAGATTATGAAGGAAAATATGAGTGTTAAATATATCCTAAAGAAAGTTAACCTATAACTTAGGTAAGAGGTAGGAGGATTGAAGTCTTTCCATCCACAATAATTATAGATTTATCTTCACTAACATAAATATGAAGAATGAGGTTAGTAGATCATGATACTCTATTTTTAATGATCGATCCAACATCATTTAAAGAAGCTATAAAGGATGGGTCATGGGTTAGATCCATGAATGGATATTTGGATCAAATTGAAAAAAACTAACTGTTGGAGCTCATAGAAAGTCCTAATAACTATGATGTGATAAAAAATTGTCCTTTAAGAATAACCTTAATGAACATAATAATGGTATTTGAAATAATGCTTGGTTGGTATGTAAAGACTATGCTCAGAGAAAAGGTGTGGATATTGAAAAGACCATTGCACCAGTTTACCAACTAAAGTCAATCATATTATTCCTAGAATTAGTTATTCAAAATGGATTTAAGATCTTTAATATAAATATAAAAACTTTTTTTAAAATGGAATGCTTAAGGAAGAAGTTAATATTGATAAACTTGTGGGTTTCTTGATTAGCAGTGATGTAAAATAGGTGTGTAGACTAAATAAGGTGATATATGTTTTAAAATATGCATGGTAAGCACGATATAATCAATTGGAATTTTACTTAAAGAATATTCCGTTCAAAATAGGAGGATTTGAAAAAAATCTCTACGTGAAGACATACAAGGAAAAACAATTTATGGTGTTGGTATATGAGGCGGTCCAAGCTTGCACTTCCACATCCAATTCTAAAAACACATACTTTACGCATATGATTTAATACCAAGTGGTATAATAAAAGATAAATATATATATATTTTATATCATTTCAATAAGTTAAACATTACTTATTAGAAATAAAAAATTCCAATAAAGGAAGGTTTAGTGTCTTTTAGGACCAACTACATAAGAAAATTATTTTATGTGTCACGAACTGAATCGGGTCGCCATCCAAACCGACGCCCGACCCGGCCCGCGACAAGGCCCGAAGGGAATTCCCGATCCCCACGGGCTGGCACAAGTTCCCGGGTATCAAAATAAACTTTGGGAACGGTTTACCCGAGTGAACAAATATAAAGCAACCAACCAAATAAAAGTAAAAGTGACAGCCAGACGTGAATTTAACCAAAACAGGTGTTTGAGTCACAAGTATTCAAAACCCACATGAGACTAAAAACAAGGTGAACAAAAACCAACGTAAGGACTGTCACCTGGTGTGAGGACACCGACTCTAAGCCACCACCAAAACGCCACGTAGATAGTCCTGCTAACAACCTAAACCACTGCTCCCAAAAGCTGGACCCTTACCTGTATCAGAAGTAAACAAATCTACTTACACCCAAGGGTGTAAGTAGGGTGTGAGCAATCTCCCAACAGGATATCACCAAGAAAATATTCCACGCACAACTATCAAAAGACAAACCATTTCCAATGATAAATAAAGAGATAAAGAAGTGCAAAAGTAATGGTTTTCACAAAAAGTTTTAAAGGAAAGACAATTCAAGATAAACACATTAGGGTAATAATTCAAGTGACATATCACGTATCATTGTGCACGCAAAGTAACCGGTAGCACCAAAGGATGGGAAAGGCCCAAAAGGGGTACTAGAGCATGTGGGACCCTAGAACGTCGTGTCTCGGTGAAACATGGCTTAGGCGGCCACGACCCTCAGATAACATGGATTAGAAGGCCACGACCCTCAGAACATGTGGCTTAGAAGGCCACTACCCTCAGATATCATATGTTTAGTTAGTGTTGCAATAGTCAAACCTGCCAGTGAAACCGGGTCGGGTCATCTCTGGAACACTAGCTCACTAGTCCTAGTCTCCCCACCTAATACCTTGGCGTCCCTCCTTGTGCTCACCCAAAGATCAAAGTTCACATAACATGTCACATTAGCACTTAGAGCCAAACATGTCACCTGTACACTGACATCCTCTTTGAAAACCACACACACACCAAAACCTTTCTTTTAAAAAAAAAAACTTAAACCACACTACTTACGCTTTAAGTTAAACTAGACGCATAACTTAACGAAACCACTTTGTTAATTAAGAAAACCACTAGGAAAAATTATTGAACAATTTTTCAAACATGTTACAATTTTTTTTAAAGGTTAAAAAGTCACTCAAAACCCATTTATATAATAAAACATATTCTGACACGCCAAAACACGAACTGCGTCATCCGCACTTTCCAACTCTCACACTGCATAGTTTACAAATAATAATAAACAGCCAAAGTAAGTTTTCACAATAAAAATGGACTTGCATCAACTAAATATACTACTGGAAAATTAGATGCACATTTAAAATGGAATCAGAACAAATCTTCCAGCATGGAAACTAATTAGCAAGGTGCTGAAAAATGAAACCAACACGCAAAGGATCGCCAGATGATAATTGAGTGTGGAATCACCTACCTCAAATAGGAACGGAAAAAGACACGGCGCAAGACTCCAGTTGCGCCGCAGTCGCACCGTCTTGAGCCGTCAAACAGGTCCTAAAAACAGCAGATCGTTCAACAGGTTCAATAATAATGTTAACATAATAATAATAATAATGATAATAATAACGTAAAAATAATAATAGTGATAACAATAACAAAATAATAATAACAATAATAATATAATAATAACAACAATAATAATATTAATAATAATAATAGCATAATAATAATAATAATAATTAAAAATAATAATAATAATAATAATAATAATAATTAATAATAATAGTAATAATAATAATAATAATATGATAAAAATAAAAAAAAAAATAAAAAAAAAATAATAATATGATAAAGATAATAGTATAATAATAATAGCAATAATAATATAATATAATAATAATAATAATAGCATACCCCTAATATAATAATGATAATAATAATTTAATAATAATAATAATAATATAATATTAATATGATAATAATAATAACAAAATAAAACGTTAGTAAAACAAAACGTAAATAAAATTAACACAAAAGAATAAACTAACAGGTACAGCCGAGTGGTGCGGCAGAATGGGGAGGTGCGGCGGAGCGGTCCGACGCGGTGCAACAGGGGCGGTCCAGCGCGGCTGGTCCGGCAAGGGGAGAGGTCAGTAGCAAGAGAGTGCAGCTGGTTGCTGTCCGGTGCAGGTGTGCAGCGGAGGTGAGGTCCCGACGGAGAGGTCCGACGGAACATGGCTGGGGCGGAGGAGAAGAAGAGTGGAGAGAGGGGAGGAAGTGTGTGGTTCGGGGCAGATAACAGGGACGGCTCGAGGTGGAACAGCGGAAGCGGGAGGTGCGGCCTAGCGGGTGGCCGAGCAAGGAGGCGCAGCAGCGGCGGGTGAGGGAGAGGCCGGCGAAGCTGCTGGTGAAGGGGGTGCGGGAGCGGGGAGACGGCGCGCCGGCTGGGGCGAAAGAGAAAGGAGGGAGGTACGTCCTTGCGGTCTGCTGAATAGGAGAGGCGCGACGTCGCCGGTGCGGAGTCCGACCGAGGTGGTGCTGGAGCCGATCCGGCGAGAGGGAAAGAAAACAGCGGCCAGGTGGGGAAGAAAAATAAAATAAAAAAAACAGAAGGAGAGGCTTGGTTCGATCGGGGAGGAGAAGGGTGGCGCGAGGCAGGTCTGGGCGCGGCCGAGCAGGAAGGACGGGCCAAGCAGGGAGGGGCAGAGGAGAGGTGCAGGAGCGGTGCGGCGGTGAGAGGGTGAGAAGGGAGGTCAGAGTAGGGGCAAGGATGGCTGGTCTAACGCGGTTGCGGGCGACTGGTACGATGCAGGTCTGACGGGAGGTGCGGGTGGAGGGTGAGCAGGAGGTGCGGCAGGGGGAGGAGACGGAGAGAAGGGGAAGAAGAAGAAGGTGGAGAGGAGGAATGGGGTGCGCCCCGGGAGAAGGAGAGGAATGAGGGAGATAAGAAGAAGAGAAGGAGGGGGAGACGTGGGGGAGAAGGAAGAAAAAGAAACGAAAAGAAAAGAAATAAAAAAAATAGGAGAAGGGGGTGGCGGCGGCTAGGGTTAGGTATGGGGGGGAGAGTTAAACAAATTAAAATAAATTAATAATATTAATATTATAATAATATTAGAAATAATAATAATAATAATAATAATAATAATAATAATAATCATAATTTTAATAATAATAATCGCATAATAATAATAATAATAATAATATGTTAGCAATAATAATAATAATATCATAATAATTATAAAGATAATAATAACAATAATAATAATATAATAATAACAATAATATAATAATCATAATACAATAATAACTAGTAAAACCATAATAAAAAATTTATCTGGTTATTTAACGTTCGAGCATCGGCACCACGTGCCGAGTGACGTGAAGCCAACACGCACTTATCAACGCGCACTTATCAGCGCCACTGCGAAAACCCCTTGTCGATTCAGCCCACACTTCAACCAAGAAATTAGATAAACCGGCAATTTAAACTCATGAAATAAATGTTTTTAATTAAATTCGTACCTCTAAATGACGTCCGGGCGTGACATTATGATTGTTGTAAAATTTTCTATATAATTTATCCACAGTAGACTTATAGCAACACATTATTTTCATATATATATATATATATCACATATTATAAGATTAATATTCAATACATAACATTACAATCCACTCTATAATCATTTAGGTTTAGTGTCTTTAGAAACTTGGACAGATAAAAAAATGTTCATAATAGATCTATATAATCTCCCACTAAGGTAATCATAACTAGAACCCTTTTAGACATATTATACTTAAAATATTTATTCATAACATGAGTAAATTAAACATAAGAAAGGATGATCTCAGAGTCTCAGTAAGGTTAAACAAGGGAGATATCAAGGATCACTAAATCATAACATGATCATAAATGTATGAGAACATGGACCAAACATTTAAAAACCATACCCAAAAAATTATAAATCATAATCTTTAATCATAACACAAATCTTGGTATTCTATAATACATTAATCATAAAGGAATCAAATATCATGAACCATGGGATCATAACCTTGGCATAAGACATAAGTTTCTGGCTTATATATAATCATGGAAAATCATTTCCTTAGTCAAGGTTCACCACCAATACTATAATAGTGGATTGGGATCAATCCTCATTACATCATATATTTAGTCAAGGTTCACTCACAATACTATCATAGTGTATATATTCCCTTACTAAATTTGGTTTCACTCCCCATTCCTATCCTTATTACCCCATGAGACATCTTTCATTACCCATTACATTCGGGGGATATATAAATCTGGGACCTCCCATCACATAATGAGAATCATACATATTTGTTCCACAAGATCATAAAATATTCATCACATCATAACTTGTGGAAAGGAAATGGGTTTCTAAAACAATTTCTTCATTACATAAAATCATATTCCATGGAAAATAAATTGGAATCATAAACATTTCATCATAAATTGATTAACCCATGGAAAAGAAATGGGTTTCATAGAATCAATGTTAGATCATAATAATAATCAATCAAAATAATGAAATTGGATGGTATAATTGGATCAAATGCCTAATAAAGTATATGTAACATAAAAGGATGTTATCATATATTAAAGATGACTTAAAATATCATTGAAACATTTCATGAGAAAAATACCATTTTCACTTTGAAATAACTAATTTAAAATCTACAAATTTCATAAATATTAAATAAATAAATAATTATTTAAAAAACTTTGAAACTTATAAAAAAATCTTCAAAGTAATTAGTGGTCATGATGGCATGAAATTTAATTCATTCTATGTACATTAAAACAAATATTCCTTTCATATATTCAGTTAAAGTCAAAATTACATTTCGAAAATGATAAAGAAGATTAATTTTAAACTATTTTTTAAAAATTAAAAAATGTTTAAAATTACTTTAAAAACTTATTGGAGAGTATTAAAGAAATCTTGAAAAAAATTTATAAAACAAGGATATCGAAGAAATATGATTTTAGACCAAAGAGAGAAACATAATCGATTTTCCTTAAAAACATTTTTTTGACTATTAAGTTATTAAGAGAGGAAAATGAATGGAAAATAGGTATTTCTTGAAATAATAATAGTATATTAAAGTTTATGGGATTATTGAGAGATAATCCATAAAATTTAGTCATTGTAAACATAATAAAAAACAATACCAATAAAGAATGATATTTTAACATAAATCCCTTATCGCTTTGGCAAATTTCAAATAAAAACCAATTAAAAGATAAAACCTTAAATGGATATATAAATCCACAAATGTTTCATGATAATAATCATTAAATACATTCATGTGAAGTATATACACCACATAAAAAAGAAACAAGTTGTGGATATGGAATGTGTCTCACTAAAATAAAAGTGACACAAAAAACCCTTACCACATGTTTGAATTTCTTCGAAATCACTTTATTTTCATGTATAATAAACTTAAATTTATTATAATTATATTATAGAAATTATTAAATACTTATAATATAATATATTATCCAATTATAACATTTCAAAACACATTTATCAATAATTTCTTATTAAAATTATCATTTCTGGATGTTAACTATTTCATTTTTCATGAGAATTTAGGTTTGATAGTTTTGGTTCTTTTACATTGATAATGTTTCCATAATTTCTTGAATATTAATCATGATATACATATCAACCATATATATAGTCATACATAAAAATTGGAGATAAAAAAATGAATTAAATTGTTCATGGAGATGGTAGGTTGTACGTACGCATGAATGATGTTTTCACTTTTTGATGGATAGAATGAAATAAAGGTAAATAATAATTCAACTTTAAAGAATAATTATTACATAATATATATTATATATATATTCATTATTTCTATCCTTATTACCATCCATTTAAAGAAAAAATGAAAAATAAATCACATCGCTTTATGAAGGTGTTAGTCCATACATACCCACAAGTGACAATATTTTTTTCTAATGGAATGGATGACAAAAATACATATATGATATTATAATTAGATTAGAATAATTATGTAAAAAAATACTATATAAACTTTAAACCCATCATAATAACTATTAATGAAATATGGTGATGGAAAGTGATTAGTATCACTACACGGAGGCAGTAGTCCACATGCATGCATGAGAGATACGTTCACTTTCCATTTGATGCAAAATATAGTGGATAATGGTGGTTTAATGATCATAGTAATATTTGAGAATATTAATAATACTTAATTTATTATTTTATTTTTAATTTAAATTTTTTTATTATTTATAAAAATAAATAGATTGAAAGAGGCTGAGTAAAACGATTACCTATTCTTTGGTATGCCTCCTTTAGATCCATTCACGAGTACCATTGGAATGGTCTTTTAAGAAGACCAAAACCTAAAATTAATTTTTAGAAAAGTTTAAAAGAGTATTGGGGAGGGGTTGGAAGATCTAGAAGGCCCCAGTTGGTGTAAAGAAAAGAAATAAGGGGTTCCCTTTTATAATGGAGGTAAAGGACACACTTGTAATTACAAGAAATATTAAAATATAATTAAGTCATTCTAAATATAAATGATTCAAAATGACCATATGTTTGAATAAAAGTAGGATAATGTAAAAATATACCCATATAATGAATTTTAGATAGGTTATGGTGTCATTTTAAACCTTATATTTATTTATTAACCCTTCATTAACCATATTTAACCTTAACCATTATAATAACCATTTCTATATTAAATGGTTATAATTATAATTATAAGATAAAAATTGGATCATAAATGGAAAATTGATTACATTTTAGATCATATATTATCCAAATTTTCCTATTTCAAGATTTTTAATATTTTTAATAATTTAATAAGTGATTATTTTCATGATATATCATTAATGTCATTTTGACACTATTCATTTAATTTGACATTAAAGACACAAAAAATATGGAATTTAAATATAATTATAACATCCCAGGTAAATAAAGAATATGAAATTTTTATATTTATTAATATTTTTGAGTAAAATATTAATTTTACTTTAAAGGGGATGCTATGTCTGATAGCGTACTCAACTCACAATAATGAGTTTCTTTGAAATCTTATGTTGCACACAACGTTGAGCTATACCGAAAAATAATATAATAAAATTATTATTTTAAATGGTAGTTAATGCCAAGACATTGTATTAACGGGAATGAACATAAATAACTAAAATATTATTATATATGTTTTTAAATGACTTTACATTTATCGAATAAATTTTAGAGGCTTGAAATAAGAATGAATTCTATTTTAATTATGAAATACTCCAATATTCTTTAAAAGGTTGTTTTACCGCCTTTTGATGGTGAACCCTTTTTAAATCTATTTTTTTCACTTTTATAAGTTCAATTTGACAAAATAAAATCCTTCTTTATAATTGGGACATCAAAATTTATTTTAGGTAAAATTTTGGTATTTTTATGATAAAGTACATTTTTTAATTAATAGTGAAAAATAATGAATTTTAATTTAAAACTAACATTTAATATAATTTATTTATATAGTTATATTATCTTTTTAATTTATTTTAAAGTGTAATTAGATTACTTGTTTTACCATGTAATCAAATTTTGGTCATTGGAAGTAATTTCACTTTGAAATTGGACATAAACAGGTGTCAATCTTTTGATAGTTATTATTTCTTAAAAACACGTTTTTGTTTTGACAATAGGAATTAATTTTAAATTAATTTCTACCACTTTAGTGTTTTGAATTTGGAAAAAAAGATTCTATATTTTAAATCATGAGGTCCAAATTTTTTAAATAGGTAAATTTTATTTTCTGACATTTTGAATATTTACTTTAGTAAATATTTGTTTTACCATGGTAAAAGGGTAAATCTGGTAAATAAGGGTAACAAAATCATATTATAATAATATTAAATTACCCTAACATGAATTCTTACCCTATTGGTTGATACATTTCTGACCATGGTCATCCTTCGGTTAATTTTGGGACCCCATGGAGCCACTTAAGAGTGATAACGACACTTTGTATTAATTAATTTTAAGTAATGACAAAAATGAAATAAACATATATCTTTTAGTAAATAAATTTTTATATGGGGTTATATGGGTTATATCTTGGACTATAAATATTAATTATATATCCAAAAAGATTTCATAAATCGTGGTATTTTATTTATAATTTTTTGACATCAAATAAATAAAATTATTTATGATATAGTGATGATGCATTGATTACCTTATTAATGAATGATTTAAATAAATGAGATTATAAAATTTAAAAACTATCCAAAACCTATCCAATTATTTTTGGATGACTTTATTTAGAACAAGAGTCATCTTATATTTGAATTTAATGAGTTTTTTACCTTTTTAAACCAAAAATATGTTTATAATAAAATAATAATTTCAAACTTTTCTAAAGAGCCCCCTCCCGCTTATAAAAAGCCATCACCTGTAACCCATTAATCACACATCTCAAGACCCTTGGATCACCCATACTATGACCCATTAATCGCCATACATTAATATATTCTACCTAGAAGCCTTACCTTAGGCTTAAGGCACTTCAAGAAATCATTTTTATTTAAACTAAAGGGAGTTACCTGATTTAAAGGTAACGTCTTCTCTTAAGTTATTTTCTTTTATTTTACTTCTCCAACACCCTAAAATTTTTTTATTACTTTTTTTTCTAAAAAAAAGTATCCTGAATATAATAGGTTTTTATGAGAATTATTCTAACGAAACTTACACACACCTCCATCTAATGGGTAAAGAACATACAATATTTGTGGATGGCGAACTACTGCCTCACGAAACGATAATGGATCAATATTCTCCTACCACCTTATATAGAGGACATTATGATGGAAATATAATTATATATGATATAACTATATTTATTTTATCTCTAATTATTCGTTACTTCTCTTTTATAACATATCTATATGCTTTTCATGTTGTATATATACGATAATTTTATTTGAGTTAGTACGGACTACCGCCCCCTCAAAGTGATATGACTCATTCATGATATACATGGAATGTATAAAATAGGGAATTAATGAACTTATGTAACACATATAACATTTATATTATATTTTAATTGTAATATACATATGTATCATTAATTTTGCATTCCTTTAAAAAATGAAAAAATGAAATTGGCGTTCATGCGTACGTACGACTTACTATCTCCATGAACGGTGCATTTCATTTCTTATGTCCAAATATTATGGACTATTATAAATAAATATATACTGGGTATATATTATTTATATGATATATAAATGACGAATATCATTCTGTATATAATGGAATTTTGACCACATGGACAACTTGTAATTAGAAGTAGTTCATTTTTTTTACTCAAGTTCTGAACATCGAAAAAATGTCTGATATAAAGTCAAATAATTAATATTTTTTATAAAAAGGTAATAAGTGATGTAAAAGGAATAATAAACTTATAAAAGGTTCTAAATCAAGTATAAATTGACTAATTTTATTATTCATGAAGAATAAGGAACAAACGAGTCAAGTCGGACACGAGGTAAGAGGTTTTCATCTCAATTTTTATTCCCATGAGATTCATGCTATATTTGCCACCATTTCCTTTTGTATGGTGTATATACTGCCCATGAGTGTATTAATTTTGTAATATAATTTAATTTATGGGTATTTATATCTTCATTACACGATCCTTCTTTCATGGGGTGTATGCTTCGTAAGTTACCAAATCCGTAAGGGAACCTTTCACTATACTATTTTAGTCAAAGACTTCTTTATGTTTTGTCTTTTAATTTCCATTTTATTATGTTGGGATATATATTATTATATATCCTTATTTCTATAAATTTTAAATCTATGTGATGGGAGACCCTTTTATCTCTCATCAACTCATTTTATGAATTTTAATGTGACGTCGTTAGGCTGTCGAATTTTTGTAAGGGAACTTCTTAACCTAATTTCCATTCTTTGGGCTAAACTTCTAATTATTTATTATTTATTGTTAAAATCACATGTGAATGACCTATGATTTTTTTACACTTAATATCCACTTATATTGGGTGTATTTATATTTTTCACACAAAATTATGCCATTGATTTATCCGTAATCTAATGATACAATCTTTGTAAGGGAACTTCTTCAACCAATTTCCATTTTTTGGGTTGAACTTATACTTCTTGATTATGTCATGCTATAAATATGTGTGAATGACCTATTATTGTTTTACACTTAATATCCACTTATATTTTGTGTATTTATATTTTTCAAACATAATTATTTCATTGATTTATCCTTAATCTAATGGTACGATCTTTGTAAGGGATTTCGTCTCAATTTACATTCCATTGAGACTTATTTGTTGTTATGCACCAATTAACTTTTATATGGTGTATATACTTCCCTTTGAAATAATATATGATGAATATAATTATTTTAATGATATTATAAGTTTTGTTTTATTTTATTCTTCAATTATGTTTAGTCAAGTGTTTCTTATGTGTTATGAGATACTTTAACTAAAACATCATTTTAAATGTTTTAAATATTTATTCTTCAAAATATTTCTCATTAATGTAAATTTTTTCAAAATGGTTTTAAGGATTTATTTATATGGACATAAAGGTTTTAAAATGTTAATTCCTTTAAAATCTTCAAAGTGGTATGGGTCATTTTAATTAAAAAATCTTTTTATTAAATGTTTTAAATGGTTTTGAAAATGTTTTTTTGAAAGCATTGATTTTGTTAATATCTTGAAATGATATATTGTGATTGGAATGTGGAAATGTTGTCTTTTATTTATGCTTGTGTTATGTGTTATGATTATATTATGGTTCTTGCGCATTGTTTATGTATACGGGTGGTTCCGTGATAAACCTAGGGTGGGTGAACCCGAGATAGCTCTCCAATGCATTGGGTAATGTGGAAGAGGTAAACATTAATTTTTATCCTAAGATATTTGGGGAATATACTGTGATGGGTATTCCAAATATAACTCCTTACACAGATCTTAAAGTTACAGTGTAATTATGTTATGTATTCCATAATTTACCTTAACGATTTATGAAATCTGTGTGTTATTCCCAAATATTATGATTTGATGAGGTATGTTATGATTGAAAAGTATGGTTTTATTGATGGGTTAATGATTATTTTCCTTATTTTATAACCCTTAATGAGTTTTTTATGATCATACCAATTTTGGAAATGTTTTTTATAGGACTTAAAGATGAATAGGGTCAAGGATGAGATTAAAGAAAATTCATGATGTCTAAAACAAAGAACTATACATGTTACTTTTTTTAAGAGTTTTTATTTTATGAAAAAATATAGATACTGAGTAGAAGTGTCTACTTTGTATTTTTTGAAATGTAATGTAATAGTTATGGCCTAATTCTCTAAAACATTAAACCTGAAAATATCCTCAATGTGAATTCTTGACTTAACTCAAGATTATGTAATGTTTAAGGCCGAGTCCTTATAGTTGGTATCAAAGGTTGGTTTAGAAAACTTTAGGGATTTGGAGTTTTCGTCAAACACATGGTTAGTCCTTATGTCTATTATTTCAGTTAAATCCTTATTTTATAACTTTTTCAGATCAAGTAAAGTCTGTTACAAATGGAAGCAAGAGGATCTCAAACGACATTCCTTTATCTTCTTGATGACAAGCTTGCAATATTTATTTCAAAGCCATGTTCATATTATTGTGAATCTTTTTCTAACATACATATCACTTGGAAGCAGTTGTTTGAGATATCAAACACCTCCACTGTACCTTGATATCATTGTAAATCGTGGGTTGTATTTAATCAAATCCTATTTTCACAATATTCTCATATTTTCAATAAAGGTAAATATTTTCAAGGAATGTTCAAATATTTTACCTTATCACAATATTTTGAGGCATACTATGATTTTGAAAAAGGTACTGAAGAAAGAGACCATTGTGTAACCTATTTATATTTCCTTTTATAATATAGTATCTCATCACAAACTTACGGTATTTTAAAAGGAACATTGTTTGAAAGCTTCAACTCAAACTCGATCTGACTATTTTATAAAAATCATATTTTATCAGATGTTTTGAAATTATATGTCATACATGATTATTTTCCAAAACTATTTTTCTAGAAACACCCATATGACCCAAGTTGTAGAAGGTGTATCTGGATGAAGGAAGAAAATTATTTTGAAGGATCTCTAAATCATTGTTGCAATGAATGGACCTTCTACATATGTGAACAAGATGATGATGAAACCATATGGACACCATGATCAAGGTATGGTGTGATTTCTATTGGGAATAATTTTATTTTATTATATGGAGGTGAAAAAATGAAAATATATAAGATGTTGAGGTCTTAATGTATTGGGATTAAAATGAAAGGTATGAGAAAAACTTTGAGGTTAAAACATGTTAGGGTTATTTTTGAGTTTTATAAAAAGGACAACAGGGAGACCGTGTGACAACCCATTGCATCGGACAAAGCTGTGGGAATCGAACCCAAAACGAAGGTGCGATTGTGATTTATCACTTACTACTGAACTATGTGAAGTCCCTAGTTAGTATAACTTATTCTTTTTAGTTAAATGATTTTATTGATCAAGAATAAGTTGATTTGGGATATTATGTGTTATCAAATGGATATCCTTAATATAGGAAAATGATTTGGTGATTAAGTGAAAAAAGTTATTTTGGAAGACGTTCGGTCTTTTGAGAACACTATATGCTTAAGGAAGATAGAATACTATGGGATCTCATTTGTAGAGTAATGGTTGAAATTTTATTTTGGAAGAATATATTTGTTTTTTGTGGACATATGGTTATTATGTTTATTTCTAGAAATGATTAAACTATCATAGAGAATATGTGATTAGGTTAATTACACTTCAGTATGAGACTTTAAGAGTAATCTATGTTTTTGGAGATAAATGTTAATATTTACTATGGAAGACTATGTGATTAAATCCTTCTCAATTTTGGGTTTCAATCTTAGTTTGGAATATTTTGAATAATTTTAAGGAAAATTCTTTATTTAATGGTCTTTCTGGAACTTTGGGTGCTCTTTGTTTAATTTTGGAGATTAAGAGTAGTATTTCTTTTAATAATGGATTATCCTTTTTGGGGATTATCTGATCTTTTACTAACCATTTTGGTTTTGGTTGATATATAAAGAAAAATTAGATATATTGTTTATCTTTTTGGATTATGTGATTCTATAGAAGTTGATTCTAGAACTTTTTATGTGACCAAGTCCTCTTACAAACTAATCGTTGGGAGAAAAGTTGAGTTTGTGGTAGAAATTTAGTAAAGGATGAAATTCTACATGAAAAGTAAGTATGTTTCGTTATCTTTTTGGTTAATCTCATGAATAAATTCCACAAATTAATGTAAAGTAACTTAAAAGAAAAAAATAGTCCATTAAATTTTCTTACTATTGAATCAAAGACTATTTAACCCATCATAAGTTTGTGATTTTCTGGTGGTTAACTTTCTATTAATCATGTTTTCTATCACTCTCCATCAGAACTTGATGGTTTTTTTTCTACTCCATATCCATGTTTTCATGGAATAATAGTGTCTATTATCTCGGGTGACCTTTAAAATTATCTTCCTTTCTTTTAAAGTGATAGTTTTATTGATTCTTTTTCTGATGTGGGACTTTCAATAAAGTTTATGAATCTAATTTTAAAATTGCGAGGATGCAATTCCCAAATGGGGGAAGGATGTAACATCCCTGGTAAATAAAGAATATAAAATTTTCATATTTATTAATATTTGTGAATTAAATATTAATTTTTCTTTAAAGGGGATGCTATGTCTGATAGAATACTCAAATCGCAAGAATAATTTTCTTTGAAATCTTATGTTGCACACAACGTTGAGTTATTCCAAAAAATAATATATTATTATTATTATTTTAAATGGTAGTTAACGTCTAGCTGTTGTGTTGGCGAGAATGAACAAAACTAACTAAAATATTATTGTAAATGTTTGTTAAAAATACTTTACAATTATCTAATAAATTTTAGAGGCTTAAAATAATAATGAACCCTATTTTAAACATGGAATACTCTAATATTCTTTAAAAGGTTCTTTTACCGCCTTTTAATGGAGAACCCTTTTTAAATCTTGTTTTGTCACATTTATATATTATATTTTACAATATAAAATCCTTATTTAGATTTGGGAAATCAAAATTTACTTTTGGTTAAATGTTGGTATTTTTTTGATAAAGTTCATTTTTTAGTGAATAGTGAAAAATAATGCATTTTATTTCAAAACTGCCTTTTCATCTAATTTATTTATATGGTTAGATTATATTTTTAATTGGTTTTAAAGTTAAATTAGATTATTATTTTAATATATAATCCATTTTTTGTCATTGGAAGTAATTTCACTTTGAAATTGGACATAAACAAGTGTCAATCTTTTGATAGTTATTATTTCTTAAAAATACACTTTTTTGTTTTGACAATGAGAATTAATTTTAAATTAATTTATTCCACTTATGTGTTTTTAATTTAAAAAAATGGATTCCTTATTTGGAATCAGGAGGTCCAAATTGTGTAAATAGGTACCTTTTATTTTTATACATTATGAATATTATTTCAATAAATATTTTATTTACCATGGTAAAAGGGTAAATTTGGTAAATAAGGGAAAAAAATAATATTATAATAATATTAAATTACCCTAAAACTTGTCATTACCCTATTGGTTGATAAATTTATGACCATGGTCATCCTTGGGTGTATTTTGGGACCCCATGAAGCCACTTAAGAGTGATAATGACACTTTATATTAATTAATTTAATGTAATGACAAAAATAAAATAAACATATATCTTTTAGTAAATAGATTTTTACATGGGGTTATATAAGTTATAACTTTGACTATAAATATTAATTATAAATATAAAAATATTTTCTACATCATGGAATTTTATTTATAATTTTTATATATCTTATAAATTAAATTATTTATGACACAATGACGACGCATTGATTACTTTATTAATGAATGATTTAAATAAATGAGATTATAAAATATAAAAACTATAAAAAACGTATCCAATTATTATTTTATTATTTTATTTCGAATATTAGTCATCTTATATTATAATTTAATGAGTTTTTGACCTTTTGAAACCGAAAATCAATTTATAATTAAATAATACTTTCAAACTTTCCTAAAGAGCCCCCTATAAAAATCAATCTCTTCTAACCCATTACTCACACCTCTCAAGACCCTTTTATCATCAAAAATCTAACCAATTAATCTCCATACATCCCTATATTCCACTTAAAATCCTTACCTTAGGCATAAGCCACTTCAAGAAATCCTTTTCGTTCAAACTAAATGGAGTTACCCGATTTAAAGGTAATGTCTTCTCCTACGTTATTTTCTTTTATTTTACTTCTCCAACCCCATAAACTCTTTTTATTACTTTATTTTATACCAAAAATAGTATCCTCAATATAATAAATTGTTTTTATGAGAATTATCTGAACTAAAATTACACAAACCTCCATCTAATGGGTAAAGAACATACTGTTTCTATGGATGGCGAACTACTGCCTCACGAAACGATGATTGTTCAATATTCTCCTACCACCTCTTATGGTGTCCATTATGATGTAAATATAATTATATATGATATATATGATATTTATTTTATCTTTAATTATTCTTTAATTCTTTTTTAGAACAAACCTTTGTGCATTTCTTGTTGTATATATACGATAATTTCATTTGGGGAAGTGCGGACTACCACCCCCTCAAAGTGATATGACTCGTTCATGATATACATGGAACATATAAAACATATAATTAATGAACTTATGTTACATATATAACATGAATATTATATTTTAATTGTAATATACCTATGTATCATTTAGTTTTCATTATTTTAAAATATGAAAAATAAATGAAAGTAGCATTCATGCGTACGTACGACTTACCGTCTCCATGAAAGATGCATTTTATTTCTTATTTCCAAATGTTATGGAATATTAAAAATACATATATACTGGGTATATATTATTTATATGATATCTAAATCATTAATATAATTCTATATATAATGTAATTTTGACCACATGGATAACTTTTAATTATAAGAAGTTTATTTTTTTACTCAAGTTCGGAACATCGACAAAATGTCTGATATGAAATAAAATAATTAATAATTGTTATAGAAAGTTAATAAGTGATATAAAATGAATAATAAACTTGAAAAATGTTCTTAATAAATTATAAATTGACTTATGTTTATTATTCAACAAAAAAAAGGAATAAACAAGTCAAGTCGGACACTAGTTAAGGTGTTTTCATCTCACTTTTTATTCCTGTGAGATTCATGCTATATTTCCCACTATTTCCTTTTGTGTAGTGTATTTAATATCCATGATTGTATTTATTTTGTAATATAATTCAATTTATGGGTATTTATATCTTCATTACATGACCCTTCTTTCATGGGGTGTATGCTTCTTAAGTTACCAAATCGGTAAGGGTACCTTTCACCGTACTCTTTTGGTCAAATACTTCTTTATGTTATGTATTTTAATTTTCATTTTCTTATGTTGGGATATGTTATTATGTATACTTATTGCTGTAAATTTTTTATCCATGTGATGAGAGACCCTTTTCTCTCTCATCAACTCATTTTATTAATTTTAACGTGACGCCGTTAGGCTGTCGAATTTTTGTAAGGGAACTTCTTAACCCAATTTCCATTCTTCGGGTTAAACTTATACTTCTTGATTATGTATTGATAAAATTATGTGTGAATGACCTATGATTATTTTAAACTTAATATGCACTTATATTTTTTGTATTTATATTTGTCACACATAATTATGTCATTGATTTATCCTTAATCTAATGATACAATCTTTGTAAGGGAACTTATTCAGCCAATTTTTATTCTTTGGGTTGAACTTCTACTTCTTGATTATGTCATGCTATAAATAAGTTTGAATGACCTATGATTGTTTTACACTTAATATCCGCTTATATTGGGTGTATTTATATTTTTCAAACATAATTTTGTCATTGAATTATCCATAATATAATGGTACGATCTTTGTAAGGGATTTCGTCTCAACTTACATTCCATTGAGACTTATTTGTTATTATGTACCAATTCACTTTTATATGGAGTATATACTACCATTTAAAACTTTATATCATGAATATACTTATTCTCATGATATTATAAGTTTTGTTTTATTTTATTCATTAATTATGTTTATTCAAGTGTTTCTTAAGTATTGCGAGACTCTTTAACTAAAACATCATTTTAAAAGTTTTAAAGATTTATTCTTGAAAATATTTCTTATTAATGTCCTTGTTTTCAAAATGGTTTTAAGGATTTATTTATATGGATATTAATTTTTTAAAATTTTAATTCCTTTAAAATATTCAAAGTGGTATGGGTCACTTTGATTAAAAAATATCTTTATTAAATGTTTTAAATGGATTTAAAAATGGTTTTTAGAGAGCATTTATTTTTTTAATATCTTGAAATGACATATTATGATTAAAATTTTGAAATGTTATCTTTCCTTTATGATTGTTTCATGTGTACTGATTATGTTATAGTTCTCGGGAATTGTTTACGTATATGGGTGGTTTCATAATAAACCTAGGACGGGTGAGCATGACATAGCTCTCCAATGCATTGGGTAACGTGACATAGGTAAATGGTAATGTTTCTCCTAAGAGATTTAGGGAATATACTGTGATGGGTATTCCAATTGTAACTCCCTATGTAGTTGTGAAAGCTGCAATGTAAGTATGTTATGTATGCCATAATTTACCTCTATAATAAATGAGATCTGTGTGTTATTTATAAATATTATAATTTCATAAGGTATGTTATGATTGAAATGTATGGTTTTATTGATGGGTTAATGATTCCTTTACTTATTGTATAACCCTTTCTGAGATTTTTATGCTCATACAAAGTTTTGAAATGTTTTTCACAGGAATTAAATATGATTAGGGTCAAGGATGAGATTAAGGAAAAGTCATACTGTCTAAAACACGGAACTAGACATGTTAATTTTTTAAGAGTTTTTAATTTATGAGAAAATATGGATATAGAGTAGAAGTGTCTACTTTGTAATTTTTGAAATGTAATGTAATAGTTATGGCCTAATTCTCTAAAACTCTAAACCTGAAAAGATACTCAATATGAATTCTTGACTTAACTCAAGATTATGTAATGTTTAAGGCCGGGTCCTTATAATAATACTTTAACAAAATAATAAAATTTCATATTTAATAATTTTTTTAACTTGATAGTTCATCCAAATTATATATTTTTTTAATATTTTGAAAATCATTTCTCTTATTTTTCTATTAATTGAATAAATATTTTTTTACTGTTGTGTAAGAATATAAGGCAATAATTGTTTCACTTATAATTAAAAATTAATTTATATGAAAAATAATAATTAAACATTCAATTAAATATTTATAACCAAAATTATCTTTTTTATCCTAATGTAAAAATTCTAGAGTTATTAAATTCAAGAAAGTGAAATTTTGGAATTTTCATTACTTAAAATTATCTAAATTTCATTATCAAAGAAAATTTAAATAAATTCCATATATTATAATTTTGTTTGAATAGGTTCAAATTTATCCCACCAAATTAAATTAAATAAAGTGTTGGATTGATTTTGAGACCTTCACCCTTACCAATGTGACAAATATTTACCAAAATTACTATTCATAATGAAAAAAATTAAAAGGAACCATTTTCCAAATTTAAACAGCATAATTCCAAATATGGTATCAATTTATTTATATTTACTTTCTATAAGTGGAATAAATAAATTTTAATATAAATTCATAAAACGCAATGAAAAATAGTTATAAGGAAAATACATTTACAAGTACACAAGATAACAATTATCAAAATCATGAATATTTTTTATTCGAATGAAATAAATTTGATAATTCAAAACAAATTTTATCACATTTAACTTCAATAACAAATTTAAAATATAAGGGTAATTTTAAATTACTTTATTTAATGAAAATAAATGATACAATTTGAAATATCAGTATCACAATTCACTGAAAAATCAATCAATTCAAAAAAATTTCAAAATTTCACATTAATTTAATTTTGATATTGTGATTTCAAAAATTATTTTCATTTTATAAAATAAAACTTCTAGAATCCATAGAAATTATTTTTAATTTTCACGCAAAAAATAAAAAAAAACAATTTTTGTATAAAATTATCCTTTTGAAATAGAAAATAAATTTACTAATAATTTAGTGCTTATTTACTAAGAAGTAAACAATAAATTCTTATAGATTAGGACCACTATACATATATTTCACAATTTGGTTATTCATATTCATACCTATAAATTCTATAGCTATGTTATAATGGTCATATTTAAAAATAATATTCTTACAATATATCTAAATTTTCTTAAAACTCGGTGTTGTGTATTATAGCACCCCGACCTAGGTGAAACTTAAGAATTTTGGTTTAGGCAGAAGTACCATTGGGACTTTGGTGTGCCTCCCTATAAATCAGAGGTTTCCAACTAGCAATGAGGGTTTGAGAGGTGATATTGGGGAGACTATACCCTCTAGTGGTGATAATAATAATATAAATATAATAAATAAGAAATATAATAAAGACAATAACAATAACCAGAGGAAGAAATAATAAGAATAAGTTGAATCATAACACATCAGTAATAGAAAAACGATACCACTTCTAGAATAATAAACAAGCCAAGTCATAACAAGTCATAAAAAGAAATAGTCAAACAGTAAAGGTCGGATGTGGCTGACCATCAATACATAAATATAAAGAGAATGTTGATAC
Organism: Viscum album; assembly: GCA_963277665.1. Lineage (NCBI taxonomy): Eukaryota > Viridiplantae > Streptophyta > Magnoliopsida > Santalales > Viscaceae > Viscum > Viscum album. The sequence continues at coordinate 591,966,784 of OY728134.1, read as the reverse complement.
AATAGAAACACAAAATTAAACTCTAGTAGATGCAAGAACCTCGAAGGTTCCATTCCACCTGTCCCATGAAAAAGGTCCAGCTCATGAGCTCAGTCCCTTATATGATCATAGAGATATAAAGTATTCACGCATCTTGAGGGTCCCATGTAGGGTGTGAGAATAAATATCATTAAGAAACCACCAATATGTACCTATATTACATCCCAAACAATATAGGTGTTCTAAATATAAATAAAATTCCATCACTTGCACATATAATAAAAATACCCACTTTCCTTATGCTCAATAGCCACAAGGAAGTGATCACTTGGTTTGGCCATTGCCTGCAATATCTGAATATGTGCCCCCAATTATATATATAGCTTATATCATCTGTATATATTTTTATATATAACTATAGTGGGGAGGATCCATAGATAAGTTCACAAGGCATCCCCTAAAGGAAATTCATCCTAGGTAAACCCTCAACTTCCACCAACAAATATGTCACTGAAACCATTTTCCATTAACCATATAACCCAACATCCATATGACATGCCCAAACAATAAGTATCAGGTCCCTCATACTTCAACTTATAAGAATCCTCATTGTCTTAAAATATTGACATCTGGGGAAAAATGATGTCTGTCCTCAAATAATAACCATATTTTTCTCAACAAATGATTTCCCTAGGCACAAGGATACCCAAACCCTCAAGAACCCATCCCAATGGACTCAAGTATTACTACAAGCCTTATCCCCCAACCAATGGTATAATAATTGTAATATAATGTTCCATTGCCATCAATGCATCTTTATATAGTGATCACCCCAAATATAATATATGTTCAACACCATCACCTAAGATGCGAAGTCTACGGGGGTCTCCAACCACATGAGTGGTCAACACCGCCTTGATCTGAGTCAGATCTAGGTGCACACGACCCCAATGGAGTGTCAGATAACATAAGGTGAGTGGAAATCACCCAAAAAATCTAACTCACATCATCTGACACCTCATTCCCTTGCAACTGTGTCACTCAATCATGATGGACAACGCTATCTCAAATCATCCGAGCCATGTTCCAATTCTAATGACCTCATCTTCTCAATCCAAAGACCATGTATCCCAACCTATTGATCAAAATAAATCATATATATATATATATATATATCCCAAGATCTGTCCAACCTGATGAATTATGTCATCCCAAACTAGGCAGTCAACAACACCTCAATCCTCAGTCCAAGCCCGACACGACCCCATGGAACCAAGAAATACCATATGACAATTCATTAAATTTAATTTAAATTAAACACACTCAGAATAAACTTTGCAAGATGGTCCAAACCATTTACCTAGATTGATCATGTGTAGTGGATATAGAGTATACCTATAAGAATATCACATCATTAGTTTAATAATTTAAATACAAGACATTAATTTAATAGGTTCTCTCTCGGACAACTGTCATGGTAGTATATGGAATGCACCCCCAAAACACCTAGAAATCACAAAAAAGCTTAAAACCAACTATTTCATACTGTTAGACTATTTATCATATGATATCAGCCTTTAAATCAACCCAAATAAGAATAAATTAGTGTTTTAGACAAACACCTTGAAAATAGGGCAAAACAGATCACATGAACTTAGTGCACTGTATAGAGAGACAAAAAGAAGAGAAGAAAAGGGAGTAAAGGACTTATCTCTATGCTTAATATGTGACAAATGAAGCTCGGATCGAAGCTCATATGGATAATAATGAAGAAAACCAAGGGTAGTGGAAGGATAGGCATGCAACCTGGGAACTCCTACCTCTACGAGTCAAGAAATAAGGGGGCCAATCCCACTATGGGTCTTTTAAAAAACACTGACAATAACTTATACAATAGGTAACTATTAGATGTCATGTAACAGTTACATGACCTGTAACTGCTACATTACATGTATTCCTCATGGTAATCCCCCACACCTTTAACATCATGAATCTTATGGATGCACCCCATGAACACATTACATGATGTGTAAATGATTTACATGTCATTTAAAACTTAGCGCATCAATTTTGAACATCCCAAGCCCTCAAAACTTCCTCCTATGTTTTCCCAAACACCCAATTCATCCACCAAAACATAAACCACACTCAAAACAAGGTATTGGGTCTAAAAAAATCTAGTAAAGAGGTTATAAAGATCAAGAAAAAGGTTTGGTTTGACCTCCAACTCAAATGTCAAATTTACCTAAAAAAACAACCCGTTAAAAAATTCGACATGTTACAATCTCCCCACCTTAACATATCTCATGTATAAGATATAAAACATTACTCAGATATGGTACCAAACATACCCATCTCATCAAAATAACCTTGTCCATCTTAGTTAGTCATAGAAAAATTCCCCCAGTGACACTTTCACCTTAGGAATTACCTACTTGGTCACTTCCCGACCCCAAAAAACAATCTATAGTCTATCAACCATCCCTATATTCAAAATTCCTCTCATGAAATTCCATCACTGTTATAGATCATCAGGTGATCATGTCATGACCGTGTTATATTTGAAACCCATCAAGTTCCACATCTCACTAGATTCCCACCATTTTCCCATGTATTACATGAAACCTATGAGGTTACGCATCTCATAAAATGATCAAAAGTTCCCACACCTTAATAAGTGATCATAATAAGTCCCAATTACATGAAACTCACAAACAAATTGGATTTTATTGATTCCTAGATTCCAACACACCTCAAGTAAAACTGGAAGCACTTTAATGACCATAAGAAATACCAGTTCAATGCACCTCATATATATATATATCATGCATCATAATCGTTGTTAACCTACTAACCATCACCTAGTTAGTCCAAAGAAATATTTATGGACCTCGCGCACCAAAACTAACCAAAGACAAAACAAATGTAACCCAGTCACTCCCACGATGTACCTTAAACTATAGTTGGATCCCTGAATAGATCTATACCTAGTAGCTCCACTAAATGCACCTAGATTGATGCTTGACTACATGAGACCTGACCTCCCTGTGGAACTTCACTACCTACTGGCCACTGACCTCACTCCTGGGTCCAAAAATCTCTTCCATGACCTCTGTTTGCACCTAAATCTATTCTTCGAGCTCCTAGTGTTGCTCTGGGTCCAACCTGAGATTCCTGAGTCTACCCTGGTCCTTAGCTCCCAAATATCCAAGAATGCTTCCTACAGAACCTCTTGATATGGTAGATCTGGACCTATTCTCAGTAGTCATTTAGAGGCCGATCGCACTAAGTCTGGAAATGTCATGGCTGCCTGCATTGTAATTACAATGGTGAAGACCCACTCCATGGTTATTTTCCTAAATCCCTAGACTAGCATCCTTATGATAACTCCTCTCATCCTGACATATGTCTACCTAAATCATCGCTGCTAAAATCACCAAACACTGTCACTCGTTTTTAATAAGATCAGTCCATCAAATCCCCCTCTGTTAACATTGCATGTTTGGATACCTTTGAAAAGTTTTTTTAGCCTGAAGATGTTCACCTTTTACTTGATTGCATGATGCAAACCATACTCAAAATGGCGCAACATGGAAATGTCATCACCCACCATGGAAGGTGAAAAATGAGACAAATATCTAAAGGTTGCTGCATAGTCCATGACTGAAGTATCACCCTGCTATATATTCATGAAATCACAAGATTTTTCTTCCCTCAATGTCTACAAAAAAAATTTCTTGAAGAACCTATCATTAAAATCCTTCCAATCCAGTCCTGACTTTCTACCTACCTATATCTGTATGTATCACTAGTGCTTTGTTGGTATTCTGAGCTTGTATGTATCCAGTTTCACCCGCAGTCTTGGTGGTGTATTAAGCTAGTTGAAGATAGTTTTAACCACCTCGATCCAGTTCTCAGCCTCCTATAGTCCACCCTCACCCTGAAATAGCAATGGGAGTTGTGAATATAACTCTTGATTCTAGTATTCCATGATGGATTTACTCCCTAGGTTCCCATGTGAATGCCCTGTATAACCTGAACTAGACTTTCCCTGAGTTTCTCACCAAGACATGGCCTGAAAAGATTCCATATCTTGTGTCTATTCCACCTAGACCTTAGTTTGTACCTATGACTCAGGCTCATCCCAACTCACTAGGGCCTCATCCAGACCCTCTGGGGCCTCATCCTATGAACGCTCATGTAAAACCATATCACCACCCTCCTGCCGCTCTACCAGAGCCCGTCAATGTGGCATTTTGTTGAATTCCAATATCATGGTTAGGAAACCATCATAGTATACATATACAATATCAAAAAACAGGGAAATATATAATAGATAGTGAAATATCATCACTCTTACACTACCCTACTGCACTGTGTCACACAACATTTGGCCTCAAGGCCCCTCACCTATCCACATCAGAGTCAAGTGTCAAGTATATCGTCAAACCTCATGTCCCCTTAACTACCCACAACATATTTATCCATCACATGCAAACTAACCTCATGGACCCTATCCTACCCACATTGAAATCAGTCATCAAACACAGTCCGGACTCATGGCCCCTTGCCTTCCCATAATAGGCCAATGTGTCAGATATAATCTGAGGTGGAAGAGTAGAATGACACTAAAGAGAGGATAATTTAGAAAACATTGTTTAGTTTCCCTTTTTGAAACATTAAAAAACTCACCCCTATCATTATCCTTGCTTACTCGTTCTAGATTCATGCCTATATTTCACATGCATATCACACCACATGACAAAACACACAAATTGAATTGGAACCACATTCCTGGGATGGCTGAGTATAATGCCTCCAATGAAAAGCTAAGTCTATTTATCTTCCATTGTTGACAATTTAAACAACCAACCCCTCTTAGCACAATCTAGGTTCCCAATGAAAATAAATTATATTCACCTACAAATATCAAAACATCATATGGGCCTACCACTATGCCTAAATAAACCTCCATTGACATACGACACCAAGGGTCAAAAGTCATATAATAGAAAAACATCAGACCCAAGTGTGCCAACCAAGGTGGAATCCAAATAAACTATAAAAGAGAAAAGTAGAACATCAATTTACTACCCCTAGAAACTTGGTATGCCCCACATGAATATGGCCATAGGAACCCAAATGTGAGCTCTTTACCTACCTCCAACATCATCATAGTCTCTGGTCAACCATATCCTTAATAGTATGACTTAAAAAGAAAAGGAACTTTTTATATCATTTATATCTAGATGAATACTCATACTGAATCCCAATCATGAACTGCTTTGATACCACTTGTAGAACCCCGACCTGAGAGTAACTTAAGAACCGTCCTCCATGCCAAAATTACAACTAGGACATAGGTGCACCTCCCCATATTCTAAATGATGATGACTAACATTTAGGGTCTGAGATATGATAGTGGGGAGAATATACCCTCTAGCTATGATAATAATAATGGTCTAATAATAAATAATAAGTAGAATAAAGATAATAACCATAACCATCATAAGTGAAAAAATAACACATCCTAAGGGGAAATGAAATAATACTTTTAGAAACATTCCAAGTCATAACAGGTCATACAAAGAAATAGTTAAATAGTCAAGGTCACCTATGGATGAACATCAGTAAATACATATATAGAGTATGATTATATAAGATAAACACAAGAGTAAACTATATTTCATGCAAGAACCTCCATGTTCCCATTCCATCCATCCCATAAAAATGTTCCAATTTGACCACTATGGTCCAACTCCCAAGCTCGGTCCCTTACCTGATCACAGAGACATAAAGTCTACACATGTCCCGAGGGGCTTGTTTAGGGTGTCAGAATAAATCTAAGTAGGACACCAACAATGTTTTACTATCGTATAAACCTAATAATTAAAGTGTTCTAAATATAAATAAAAGGGAATCAAATGAAAATATAATAAAAATACCCACTTCCCTTGTGCTCAACATTTATAAGGAAGCGATCAACTGCTTTGGCTATCACTGGTAATCTCTGAATACATTCCCCCATATATATTATATATATAATGAAAAATATGTATGTATATATATAACTATAGTGGCAAGGAACCATAGATCAGTGCCTAAGGAATCCCAAGAAGAAAATGCATCCCATGTAAACCATCAGGTTCCACCTCCAAATATGTCACCAACACACATTCCATCAATCATATCACCCACCATCCATACCAAACACACACAAAATAAGTACCCGATTCCTTAGACCTCAGCTCAGTAGAGACCTCATTAGCTCAAAATCCCAATGTCTGAGGCACAACTATGTATGTCCTCAAATAATAAATACCTTTGGCTTGTTATCTGACTTACTAAGGAACGAAGATACCCATCCCCTCAAGGTCTCGACCCAATGGCCTCAAGTATCATAATGAGCCTCAACCCCAAATTTATGGTACCATTACCAGTATCTAAAAATTCATCACCATCCATGAGGATTTATATGGTTATCACCCCCAAACATAACTAATGGTCAACACCACCTTAATCTGAGTAGTCAACACCACCTTAATCTGATTCCCATCTGTGTGTGCATGACACCAACAGTGCATCATTGAACATACGATGATTAGAAATAAAAAAAACCTAACACGCATCATACAACAACACATGTCCCTAAGATCATGTCGCTCAATCATGATGGAAAACAACATCTCAAATCATTCATGCCATTCCCCAATCCTGACGATCTCATCATCTCAATATGACAACCATGTCTCCCAACCCAGTGATCAACATTTCACATACATACATACATACATACATACATATATATATATATATATATATATATATATATATATCTTGGGCCTCTCCTAAAATGGTGATCCACATCATCGCAAACTCAGTACTCAACACCACCTCAATCCTCGGGCTAAGACAAACACATACCCATAGAACCAAGCATTACCATGTGACAATTCATTTAATTTAATTTAAATAAAACACAACTAACCTAAACTATCCAAGATAGTCCAAGCCCCTTACTTGGATTGACCATGTGTAATGGAGATAGAGCATACCTATAGGCATCTCACATCATCAGTTTAATAATTTAAATACAAGCCTTTAATTTAATACGGTCTCTCTCAGGAAACCCCCAAGGGAATATATAGAACACATCCCCAAAACACCCAAAAAATCATGTAGAAATCTAGGAACTACCTAACTTTTAATGGTGGATAATCACTAATCTGATATCTGCCACTAACTTATACCAAATCGAAAGAAATTAGAATTTTATATGAATACCCTGAAAATATGGTTAAAGGGATCGCACAAATTTACTACATCATATGGAGAGATAACAAAAGAATAGAAGAAAAAGGAGTTAAGGAATTACCGCTATGATTACAGCATGATAGATAGATATTGGATCAGATCTCGAATAGAGAAGAATAGACAAAACCTAGAGTAGGTAAAGGAGAGGTGCGTGAGTTTGGAACTCCTGCCTCTGTGCATCAAGAAATAAGGAGGATAAGCCCCATATAGGTCTTCAAAAAAAATATTTCCCCAAATTACATAATGTGTAACTCTTAGATGTCATGTAACAGTTACATGACCTATAACTACTACACATAGGGTATTCATTAGGGTAAGCACCTAGGACATGAATGTCATGAATCTACCTGCCACACCCCATGAACCCATTACATGCCTTATAAAACTTACAAAAACTATTTTCAATAGCCCAATACCTCCAAACATCCTTTGGTGTTTGCTCGAACACATGGATCATCCATCAAAGAATAGACCACACATAAAACAAGGTCTTGGGTCTAAAAAAATCTCATAATGAGGTTCCAAAGATCAGTAAAAGTGCTAGTTCGACCTCCAAATCAAAAGATCAAATTTAACAGAAAAAATGACACGTTCGAAAAACTAGGATGTCACATGTATTAAGAAATATATTGAGATTATTATTATTTTAAAATAAATTTTTAGGGTGCTTCATGCTGCCCAAAATATATATTTTACCCCACAATTTTATCTTGGTCATCAAATGTTCAATATTGGAAAATACCTATGTTGAAAACCCACATCAAATAGAGGGATAATAAAAATTCTTATAAAAAGGGAAATTGAGAAACATAAAATTTAATTAAAATGGAACATAATCATGTTCCCAAATAAGGAGAACATTGTTAGGAAGTTTAATTATAGACATAGAGTAGAATAATAACATCTATGGACTAATAGAGAGTGATAGAGAACATGATCATGAGAATGTCAATGACCACAAAACCATAAATTTGTGAGGGGTGAAAAGACCATCAATTCATCATAAATAAAGGTAAAAGGATAACATTTTTATGTCAAGATAATTTTATTAAAGTTGAGTGGATTATTATACAATCAAGGTTGATTTCAAAAGAAAATATAATTACTACATTTCTATACAATTAAAAATCACAATTCAATATTTTGGTTATTATTCAACCAATTACACTTTTATCTCATATTTTACTCTAAAAAATGGATATTCAAGATGAACTTTTCATGAATTAAGAATTAAATTGACTTTTAACAAATCATAAGATCCATAATTCATTCATTATGCCTCTAAATATTTACCAAAACCAAAATGGTTAGCACAAGTTATCTAATATGTATAAATACAATACATTAATATCTAAAACCTCAATAATAACACCCAAAGTTAAAATTAATCCAATCCATAAATAGTTAACAATAAGACTCCTCCCAAATCTGCCTGACCAAATTCAAAACCCAGAATTCTAAAATATCAGATCACTTTTTTTCATGATTAAATTTAACATTTATCCCCAAAAAACATGATGTAGCTCATAATGTCACATACCAAACATGTGAATACTTTAATTGTATTAAAACATGATAATAACTCAAATCACTATAAAATATATATGAAACCATATATGATTCCAATAATTAACACTATCCTTATTCCTAAAATAAAATAACATAATATTGAATATATTCTATAAATCCAAAAATACAATAAACTTCATCAATGATGACCTAAATCACCTTATCATCAAATTAGCATCAAATTTCATGTTCCCCAATACTATATTCATTAATTTATTAATTTAAATAATATATTTACCTCAAATAAACATTATTATTTCAACATTGGGAACATATTAAGGTTTTTCTTTCCCTCAATCATGTGTTTTCGAAAAATATCTCCTTACCACTAAATCCCTTTTATAGTTCACCAAAAATATTCAACATATTCATGAAAATACTTAAATAAAATCTAATATAGAAAAATAATTTGATGTTTCATGATTATTATAAACAAAATAACGTTGATATAACACTTATAAAATACAATTCTTAAATATAAATACATACATACTTCAATCCATTTATTTAAACAATTGGAACACCATAACTCCTTCCTTAGTCTAGGATTTAACCCTTGGATTATGGAATTGACTCAGATAATGAATATTTTTCCCACACATAATATATTGAATTCCTAAATTATTAGTTTCTCTATAACCTTTATTTCCAAACAAAAAAATCTTTCCCTTCCTTTGATATATTCAATTTGGTTCTCCTTCCCACATACTTGACGTGTAGGAAACTAAATCTTCTTCCCTCTATGGTCTTCATGACACTCCTTTTTTATCTTATTAGGTGTGTCATGAAACTCACCCAATTTTATATTTTTCTTCATATAATGAGATATATTATTAGGAATAATCATAGGGTTTTCATTCTAGCTCTCATTTCACTTGGTTACTCATAAGGACAATCATTCCCTTGTCTTTTACATTTAGTGTTAATATAATTACTCTTGGTTCCATCCAGCGAATAAACCCCAAAACCATAGTTTTTGAAATAATAATTATAATTAGAGATATTTAAAAATAATGTATAGAATATCTAAATTGTGACACATTAGGTTTAACATGGGTTATTCATGGTCATAATATATTCAAATCCTTCACAATGATTCGTAAAGAAAATGTGAGTTATCCAAGCGTATCCCCCAATAGAGTCAAGAAAGATGCACAGTAAGGGTACACTCACCATGCACTAGAATGATGAACAAGATGTACTGGACCAACAATTTTTGGGGTTATTAACCCTAAATGCATCTATTCCCAAACAACTTCCACTTTTAATATCGAGTTAGGGATGTTTTTATTATAAAACTGCACTCATTTATTTAGCAAAACATAAGAAGTTTTATTATACATAGTATTATTCTAAGGGTTATCATTAATGATTTATTGTCAAAGTATCCAAAGGTAACTAAACACTACTATGACACCAATTATAGCGACCCTTAATTTTCATACATAGATATCACATCTTTTAAGATGAATATTCAATACATAATATTATGATTCATGCCAGAATCATATAGTTTTAGTGTCTTTGGAAACTTTTATCCATAAAAAACTTTTTTTAAGAGATATAGATAGTATCACAATAAGTTATTCATAACTAGAAACCTTTTTAGAAACAACATACTCAAAACATTTATTCTCAACCTGGGGAAAGGAAACATAAAAAATGGTGATCCCTGTTACTCAATAAGTCTAAAAAATGGAGATACCAATGATCAATAAAGTATAAAATGAGAACAAGGGTATGAGAACATGGGATAAACATTTGGATAACATACCCAACATGTCATAGATCATAATATTTAATCATGGAATAAATCTTGGTAGTTTCTAAGACATTAATCATATAGGAATCAAAGAACATGATCCATGGGATCATAACATTAACACAAGACATAATTTTGTAACAAAAACATAAGAATGAAAAATAATTTCCTTATTCAAGGATCACTTCCAAGAATATAATAGTGGATTGGATTTACTCCACATTCTATTATATCTTTAGTTAAGGTTCACTCTGAAGACTATTATAGTGGTAAAATTCCATTACTAAACTGGGTTCACTCCCCATTCTGGTCCTTATTATCCCATGTAATATATGTATTTACCTAATGAATTGGATGGATATATAATTATGATCCCACTCATCACATAATGTAAATTATAAATATGTGTGACACAAGATCATAAAAAATCATCATATCATAACCCATGGATAGGAAATGAGTTTCATAAATATTTCATCATAACATCATATCATAACATATAGAAAGGAAATAGGTTTTATAAACATTTCATCATAACTTGATTAACCCATGTAAAATAAACTAGTTTAATAGATTCATACTTAGATAATAATAATTAGCCATACAAAGAATTAAATTGGAATGTTTCATCAGATCAAATCCCTAGTAAATCATAAGTAATATTAAAGGATTTTATTATAGATGAAAATTTCTTTTAAAAAATCATTGGAATATTTATTATGGAAAATGTACCTTTCCACTTTGAAACCAGTTATTTAAAATCTAATAATTTAAAAAATATTAAATAAAAAAATTATTTAAAAATGGCTTTTGAAAATATTAAATTAATCTTCAAATCATTTATTGGTCATAAAGTTAAGAAATTTAGTTCATTTTATTTATGTTAAAACAATTATTACTTTCATATTTTTAATTAATGTAAATAGTACCTTGTTCAAAAAATGATAAGAAAATTCAATTTAAATCATTTTTTAAAATTAAAAAATGGTTAAAAATTAATTTAAACAATCATTTTAAAATAATAAAAACATTCTTGACAATAGTTTTAGAAAACACAGACATAGAAGATAAAATATTTTCAACCGAAGATAGAAATAAATTCAATTTTCCTTAACAAATTATTTCAGTCTCTTGAGTTCTTAAAGAGTTAAAAATAAAATTAAAACATGTATTATCCATAAATAACCATTTGAGAATAAATTACACGGTATTATTTATATGAAATTCATAAATTTGTGTCATTGGAAACAAAATAATAAATAATTCCAATAAACCACGAGATTGTAACATAAATACATTACCACTTTGTTAACATTAAAATCAAAACCTCAAGAAAAAGACAAAATTAAATGGAAATGTAAGTACCTAGAATTTTTATGATAATAATAATAAAACAAATTCATTAGTATTATATAAAACACATAAAATAAATAAGTGGTGAATATGACATGCACCTCACAAAAATAAAAGTGATATGAAAAATACCTTACCTCAAGTTTGACTTTCTTCGAAATAAATCTAACTTACTATATAATAATTTTAAATTTATTATACTTATATACCAGAAATATTAAAATACTTATAATATTATATATGATCCACTTATAATATTTCACCACACATTTATTAATAATTCTTTACTTATATCATCATTTCCATGTGTTAACTATTTCATTATTCTTGGGAATTTCAGTTTGGTTGTTCCAGTACTTTTACTTTGATCATAGTTCAACAATCTCTATAATTTAAATCATGATATAAATATCATATTTATTTGTTATATATATATATATATTTATATAGTCATACATAAATTTTATTGGTAGAAAAATGAATTACCACATTCCTGGAGATGGTAGGTCGTACGTACGTATGATTGCTATATTCACTTTTCGAAGGATGGAAAAAAAGAAAGGTAAATAATAAATAAACTTTAAAATAATTAATAAATCCTATATATCAAATATATTAATTAAATATATCATTATAACCATACATTTAAAGAATAAATGAAAAATATCACATCACTTCATATAGGCGGCAGTCTACATGTATGAATAAGAGACATTATCATTTTCCAACACATTAGAAGGTAAGAAGTTTGATACAATATTATAATTAAAGAAGAATAATTATTTCATAAATACCATATATAAACTTTAAAACCATCATAATAACCAACAATGAAATATGGTGATGGAAAATAAACCGTATCGCTATGTGGAGGCGGTAATCCACACGAACATACAAGTGATAATTTCACTTTTCATTTGATAGCAAAAGGGTGTATAATGTTAGTTTCCTTATAATAAGAACATTTAAATATAACTTAGATTATGAATTTATTATTTTATTTTCATTACCACAAATTTATAGAAGGTATAAGAATAAAATAATTGAAAGAGGTTGAGTAAAACAATTACCTCTTCTTCACCAGGTCTCCTTTAGGTCCCTTTTTAAGGAATCATGGAATAGTATTTGAAGAATAACAGAACCTATAATTAATTTATATGGAAGTTTAGAAGATAATTTGGTAGGTTTTGGTAAATATTTAAGGCTAAAAGTGATTTAATGAAAATAAATAAGGGGTATCGTTTTATATGAGAGGGAAATGATACACATGGAATTACTAAAAAGATTAGAATAAATAAAGTCATTATCAAGAAAAATGATTCCAAATGGACATATATTTGAACAAAAATAGTATAAGGTCAAAATATAATCATCTTATAAAATTTATATAGGTTTCAGTTTCATGTTAAACATTATATTTTTGATTAAACGCTTTGTTATCCATTTTGAACCTTACCAACAGTATCAACTATTTCAATCTAAAAACGTTATAAATTTAATTATAAGGTAACAATTGAATCATAAATAGACAATGGATTAAATTTTATACCATATATTATCCAACTTTTACTATTTAAATATTTTTAGGAATTATAAATAATTTTACAAATTATTATTTTCATAAAATACCATTAATGTCATTTTTGACACTATTCATTTCATTTGACATTAAAGATAGAAAGAAAAAGATGAAATTAAAATATAATAACTTAAAACAATGATAATATGTCATATTTATCTAAAAAATTCATATAACTCAATAATTAATATAAATTTTATTATTTTTAATATTTTTAAAACCATTTATCTTATTTTTAAATCATTTGAATAAATACTATGTCGACATTGTGTAAGCATATAAGGTAATTATTTTTGTCGTTAAAAACTAAAAATAAATTTTCATGATCAAAAAATTAATTCATATTTAAATAAATATTTATAACCAAGTATACCCAGTTTATATACTTATGTAAAAGGTTTAGAGATATTAATGTTTAGAGAGTGACATTTTTTAATTTTCTTTACCTAAAATAATCTAAATGTGATTATCAAGGGAAGATGGAACCAAAATTCCATATATTTGAATTTAAAATGACTAGGGAAGAATTTATCCCATAAAATTAAATTATTTTACGCTTTGGGTTGATTTTGAGACCATACATCATTGTTTTAACCCTATTTTACCAATTTTACCCTTACAAAGGTGATAAATATTTACCACAGTTACTATTCATAATGAAAAAAATAAAAGGTACCTGTTTACAAAATTTGAACCTCTTAATTCCAAATACAGTATCAATTTTTTAATATTAAATCTCTATAAGTGTTAGAACTATTTTTTTGATTTGAATGCATAAATCGCAACGAAAAACAGTTTTTAGAAAATTGTGTTTTTGAGCATAAAAATTAACTTATATCAAAATCATGAATATTACTTATTAAAATGGAATAAATTATATTATTATAAATAAAATGTATTTAATTCCAATTTAATAATAAATCTCAAATTTTATGAGACTTTAAAATTACTTTATTTAATGAAAAGAAACGACAGTATTTGAAAATTGGTATTTTCACGATTCACTAAAAGACCAATCATTTGAGAAAAATTACCAAATTTGACCATAATTTAATTTTGATATGATAATTTCAAAAACTATTTCCATTTTTTAAAATAAAAGTTCTAAAATTGGTGGAAATTGATATTAATTTCCATGTATAAAATATATAAAAACTATTTTTTGAATAAAATGCCTTTTGAAGCATAAAAAAACTTTACTAAAAGTTGAGTGCTAATTTCATAATAATTAATTAATTAATTTTTATTTATTAGAATCATAATAAATATATTTCATAATGGGGTTACTCATATTCATACCCTTTAATTCAACGACTATGTTATAACAATTATTTTTAAAGGATTATATTTTTATAATATTTCTCAATTCACTTAAAACTTGGTGTTGCATAATAATATAGATATCTAGATTATTATTATTTTAGAATAAATTTTTAGAGTTTTAAAAGACTTAATTCTATAATTATCATAATTTATACTCATCTTCATAACCCAGGGAATGAAAACATAAGAAACACGTGATATAAAACACCGAGTAAGGGAAAACTTGTCAATTTTCCATCAATGATTATATTCTAAGAATATTATAAAATATGAGCAAGGGAAAAATATATTATTAAAAATAACATAGACCAATAATATTTATCTAAAATTAACGATCAAAGTACATGAAATCTCAAATAAACAAACATATACCATAGAAAAAAGAGTGGGGAATCATGAGATAATAAACATGATCCATGGAAAATAATCATAGGAATACGGAAGGAAAACGTAACATGAACTTGAAAAATAGTGTATAACCCATTGCCTAATTCACCACTAAGTTGGGGGGGAGGGGTGAATTAGTGGTTTAATTTTTTATAAATTCTATTTTTTAATTCAACCTCTTAAACTTATTAAGGTTCTCAATCCACTTAGTGATATCTCACAGTATCACTTCTTATACATAAATAAAAAGAGGGAGAACAACACATAGTATTTACAAGGTTCAATATAAACACCTACTAATTTAAATGTTTGTTACCCCCCCAACATGGATTATCCAATATAATCTTATTATCAATTACAAAGGTTTTGGTAGTAACTAGTTATACACCCCAATAATTGATCCTCCAGTTGATTGTGGTTATACACCCCAACAATCCAACTCTTTTGTGTCGGTTGGTTAGATTACCTAACCATATTCACTTCTTCTAAAGCCTCTTCAGAAACTAGTTATACACCTGGTTAAAAGATTCTTTTTCTTGGTTTTTATCCTTTGATATAAATATCTTCTTATCCTGGTCACTTCAATACTATTGGATGTTGATCATCCTTTAGAGTCTTACTAGATCAACTATCCATCTTCTGTACACTTTAAGAGCCTCTACAACTTGTGATAATGTTTTTTGGTATTTCTGTAGTTATTCTGATATTCATTAGATGATCAGGTTTTCCTCAGTCAATCAAAATTATTTATGAATAATTATTCCATTTTTCTGATGAAGTCATCACCACACATAAATGTGCTTAAGATATTCAAAAAAATTCTCAAAATTACTTCATGTATTAATTTCATGGGTACTAAAAAACTATGTTTATTTGAATATATGCAAGGATGGTGCATAATAATTGGAAAAAACCTAACACATATTAATTCCCTTTATTATTATTTTATGTGATTTTGTAATCTTTATATTTTAGAAAAATTATGTTATTTAATATCAAAGTGGTTATATGAAAAAGTCCCATGTATGCGATTCATTATGTTCACATGAATTACATCACATATGCATACTATTCTCCATATAGACATGCATTCAATATTGAAAAACCTCTTCATGAAAATCTAAAACAGATATACAGCTTCACTCAAGGTTTTTATTCTTCACCCCTTATTCTTATTATTCAAAAAACTAGATGCATTTGGGTAATAATAAGTGTTCTCCATGAAAGGACTTCTCATAAAAGAATCATGTGATCCTCTATTGCATATTTCGTGAGAGTAAGAGAGCCCACTTGTTTTTCCTTCACATGAAAAAATTTCCTGGTATCTCAGACTTATTTAAATAAATAAAATACTATAATCCTAAACACTTTTCATAGTACACTTTATATTAGGTTGACAATAAGTGTGTTGTGAGATCATTTTCTTCCTTCATGGAAGCCAGGTAAAGCTCACAGTTACTTATTCTTCCTTCGAATGACCAAAAATAGTCCCTAGTTTTATTTTTCATGAATGGTTCATGTGATTTACCTACCATTCACATGAATATATCATGTGGAATCATATTCTTCATGTGATAAAACCATTCATATGATCTACATCAAGAAGATATGAGATCTCTCTCAAATATTTTACGCAGCTGTATCCCTCAAACCTTTCCTCTATATTTAATGAAAGTTTATCATCACCTATCCTATGATATTAAATGAAATTCAATTGTTCCCAAGGATTTTGGTATCTCATTGAATGATTAAACTATCAGTGTTTGGTACATCATGAAGCTCCAGAGAGGATATGTGATTCATGTTATCACTTCACATGATCGATTCACGTGATCATGCAGCACTCGGATGCTTCACATGATCAAATTCATCTTCATGTGGCACTGAGTTTGAAAAATTCTTGACAATTTTTAATTCATCATATGATGAAAGATATAAATTAGAGGATATTATTGTGATGGGAGTTATGTTATTCTTCACATGATGACATCATGTGATCGAGGCTAGTTATGCAATGGTGCAAGATCCAATAATCCAAAGTACATCATGAGATGTCGTAGGGGTTATTGCTATGGTTTCACTAGATTGAGTATGTTCATTCGATGAATTAACATGATAAAATCATGTGAAACTTTGATTATCCTCAGTTGTAACATCCTGACCTGGATGCCACTAAACTAGTGCTCTAATCTAGTTCGCCACAAGGCCTCAAGCATACCTCTATATATATCAAAGGATTCTAACTAGTAGAAAGGGTCTAAAATTGGTATAATTGGAATTTTATACCCTCATATTATAGTAACAAAAAAATAAACAGATATCCTCCATAGTAGTAATAAACAAGGTGTGGAAGAAATAAATAAACTGAAAATCATTCTATAATAATTAATGAAATTCTAAAAAGTCCCAAACAACATTTTCATACATACAACCCTAGTCACCAACTATGCGGAACTTACATGAAGGAATACATAAATAAATCTAAAATAAAATTACAGGGCTTTCCAACCAACTCCAATCCAAACCACATACCTATTCTCTAAGACACTATCAAACTACTCTATCATGATTATAATAATCCACAAAAATGGATCCACTTGATCATACAACCATGGGTCTCTTCTCTAGCCATCATGCAATCTATGCTCAACTTGAAAACTAGACATAAGGTTTGTATGCACACCGAGGTGCATGTACAAGGGTGTGATATAATCTCACTCATCCAACTTAATGATGAACCTATAAATATGTTTTCATAAGTTTGTGCTCATTCAATATGACCAGCCTAGCTAAGACACAATAAATAACAATAAATAAAATAATTAAAGAGAAACCACAGTCGATCCTTGGGTCTATGAACCTGATCGAATGGGAAATGTGCATCATGTATATACATATATTTATATGTGTATATATATATTACCATAAATATATTTATATATACATATATATATATATGAGTAAAGGGTAAAATATCATAAAAAATAGAATTCAATCTCTGGGTCCATAATCCTAATCATATGGACATCCCATAAAAAGGGCATTGAGTTAGATGTTGTACAACTAAAGCAAAGTATAATTAGTCGATCATTGGTTCTATAATCCTAATTAATAATACCTGATTTAACCAGTGTCAGAAATGGCTCTGAGTAAGCTATGTCACCATTGGGGGATACATGTCCTAACCCTAGGTTCACTCGTACTCACCTCTAATCAATATACTGAAGGATTCCAAGTAATAACTAGAAATCCTATAAATGGTCTCCGAGTTGGATTCCATACCACTAAAGCCATATAAATCAAGTCTGATGTCTAAGAACTATGTCCTGGTCCATGGGAATTCACAACATTGGAGCTTGGATAAACCCTAAGGGGGATGACCCTTAGGTGGTCTACATGGAATTCTCTCCAAATACAAGTAGATGCTTGATATCCTTTCAAATAAATGGATCAATAGACCGATCCCTAGGAAGTAGATATAGATTATTAAGTAATGGTGCATCCACCTGACCCTAGGGAGCATCCAATAAATCACATAAGGACAATATAGTCATCCATTGAGTATATTCAAAATATATTATGAGGATCTCCAGTTCTAACACTGAAATCAAATAATTTATTATAGAGAGAGTAATCATCCCCATGACTCTAGTATAAAAAACAATAGGTATTTTATGCACAAACATCATAATCATAGGGATACCATGCTCAAGTAACATAATCGAATCGATTCCATGCCCGAATATCACAATCAATAGGGCTCAAAAGTCGAACCCATGGAAGCACATCTAAGCTTGCCAATAATAATATAACAATCCAATAAAAGTATTAGAAGAAAGATCCTAGGAAACAAATCTGGGAATCCTAATTAAAAAGGATCAGAAGTTGGATCCTAGGAAGTATGTTTGGGAATCCCAAAAAGAAAGTCACATCACGTCAGTATCATCAGCCAAAAACCAAGAATCTCCTCTACTAATAATCAATGCATCAATAATAAATATGTGAATGCATAAATACAACAGTGGGGGTGGTTTAACACCTAACCCCCACCCCCACTACTACCATAACCTAATGGATTTCAATTTCGGTACGGGTTCAATGGTGAAACCTACTACCATCTCTACCCAAACCCATAAAGTACTAGATTAGGGTCGATCAAGCACTGGGCACCCACTAGGTCCCCCATATCAAAATGATGGAGAGGAATCCTACTTTAGATCCTCAAGGTCCATGGGTTAACAGAGGCATCCCTCTTGGGGTTCTCTCTGTCAGAATGTAAGTAAGGAATCCCTCTTGGGATCCTAAAAATGAATAAATAGAGGCATCCCACTTGGGATCCTCAGTCATCATAATATACTAAAGTCATGGGATTAAGTTAGCACGCTAGGGTGGTTAGTGACTCCATGCATTCATCTAGCACGATCTACCCATTTCACATAATTAAAAAATACATCACACTAAATTTAAACAGGGGGAATAACCCTTAGGCGAAATCTTGATCATCCATATAATACCATAACCATGAATAAAAACTAAAGGGTAGCTATGAAATAACACCTACCTTTAGGGAGATTTAAACCATTTATAAAAATCTCTCGACAACTCCATCCAAGCTCGTTGATGTATGATCCAAGCTATGCTAGCTTCCAAGCTCCTAATAAACACTACAAAGCTTAAGTATAAACCTAAAACATCATTTTCATCATAGAAAACAAAAAAAATATAACATGATATATCTCACCAAACACCTATCGTGTGATTATAATATGAGAAACCACATGAATAAGGTCTATTGGGCACCCTCAAGAGCATTACTACGAAAATACCTAACCAAATACATCAAAAAAACCCCATAAATTTTTTAATTTAGGACCTTAATATTTAGAAAAAACTATAGAAACATACCTCAACCAATAAAAATGTGACTAAGCGCATAAAACCTTTTAGTATTTCCTCTTCCTAGGAGTAGTAAAAACCCCATCTAAAATGGTCAATTCCACCATTCTCTAATGGATTTGAGGAAGAACCCTAAATAGAAACTCCATAAACTAAGAATAAAATAAGGGAAATAACATATAATGATGAAGGAGGAAGATCTTACTCGCTGATTCCATCGATTCGCACCCAAGATCTCCTTGGTCGATAAAGAACATAGGGAGAGGAGCGTCAACTGAGAGCCTCCCGTTCACCCTCTAATTTTCTTGAGGAAACAAAATAGGGAAATCCCTATTTAACCTTTTTAAAAATCCATCCCTACATGTTTAATGATTTGAAACAGTTTGATGATGTGAACCATATTCACGATGTGAACCGAAACCATGTTATAAATTCCTCAGGGTAATCCCCTAGGGTTTCACATATTGTATTCAGCAGGACGTACCCCATGAAACACATTCACATCGTGAATGGGATTCTAGATATGAATGGATAATTGTAGATGTTTTTAGTATCTTGGATTCCAATCCCTCCTCCGATACATTCTTGGACCGCCTGGGACTTCCATCAGTACTTAGAAGACATCCCAAAAAAACCATGTATGGACATATTGAACACTCAGAACCTCATTCTCATTTCATATTCACAAGATGACTCATCCAACAATAGAGAAAATTTATCTCAAATTTTACAAATGATTCCAAAACATAGGACGTGAAAATATCCCCACCTTAGAACTAATCATCCTCGAGAATACTTGAGGAGTGATGAAAAAATTTCCTGACCTACCTGGGTCATGAATTCCCACTCAGAAAGTCACATTGCATCTTGGAATTCCCAACACACTTCCTATCACCCCTTTTAAACATACAACACCCAAACCCAATCAAATACACATAATTGTAAAAAATATCAAGATGGTACTTTCTTGATCCCATATAACCCTATACACAACTACGTTATAATCTCTTTCATCAATTGACCTATGGCACCCCCACCATAGGTTATAACTTTCAATGAAAACATCTAAACCACAATACTTCCACCATTGGAATTTCCCATCAAAACACACCCATATCATCTTAAAAATTATACTGGCATGTTTCTCCACTCAAAGAATCCAATCAAACATGACGAAACCGTTATCAATCCCCGATTTGATCTAGACAATTGAATTCCATTCAATCCATCTTAGCCAGGTTGCACTGGGTTTTCCTTGAAAGGCCTCATACGACCCTTTTAATATACTTTTTTCATCCAAACATCATGCCTGATGTGGTTCCTTACTAACCACATCCAACTATATAAAATAATTCATGCTGAACCACCTATTGTTGACTATTCTTAAAAAATATCTTCATTAGTATATGAGAATAAACAAAATATATTCCAAAATTCTTTATCCTATAGTGTATCAGGATCCTTTCAAGCATGCTCACCAAATCCCATATCTGAATTACAATGAAATCTCTTAAAAAAACCAATACCCTTTCCACACCCATTTTCATTCCACCACACAAACACCAATACATTTTTATCGAATACCCATGGATCTTCATAAGCTATCCTGAGCCAATGCCCACACTAAGACTCCACCTGAGTCCATATTCAAACCTACACCTAACATTTCCTAATAAATTCAAGTGTACACTGTTCCATTTATCTATTGAATCTAAAATTAAAATGACCATCCATTAAACAGTATCACCCTGCTCCCCACCTTAAGAGAATCATTTTTATCACACTAAAAAAACGAATCCTCGATCACTACAACCATTTCCAGACATAAAAAATGGAATGGCTAAAAACTCGCTTACATCTGAGAATCAATTTAAACATATCCTATTTCCCATTCCCAATCCACGGAAATAATTTCCTTGGAAGAAGAAGAATTTCAAAAACAAAATGATGGTCACCACCCTTCAATGGAAAATGGTGTACAATGTTCTATATGGATTCCTTTTTTACCATACCTTGAGTGAACTCTCAAGGAGTCTGTCTATCATAAAAGAAAAGAACCTAATCCAGCTCGGTGTATAACTAGAACTCTCCCAACATACTCAAGTTGATGCCAATATATGGGGTAATGATCTCCTCTAAACTCGGAGTAATATATGATCCTATCAATAGAAATTCATATCTTTCTATGAATCATTCTCACATAAAAAAATGTTTTACCTTCCTTTAACTGAATTCTAAAACCACATATCCTGATAATGCATGTCTAGGTCCAACCACGGTTAAACCATCTCATGGAACCTGATTTATGCTTCATGTCTTCTCTACCATGGATGGAAATTTATCATTTCATCAAAACTACTAGGCAATCATTCATGTACCATTTTTTGAAACCATCGGTCATCGGGTCGTACACAACCACTTACTAATTCATGATTTAAATTGTACAATATATAACTGATGCTTACCATAATCAATCAAATCATGCTCCCATAAGTCATCCACCACAAGTAAAGATAATTGTGATACATGGAACATCAATATAATTATGCCAAAAGATTTCTTGGAAATCATTTTCAAAATTGATCATCTTTCATGTTCTATGATCATTTCCATGACTGCCTGTCACTTGATATCATTTTTCAAGATTTAGGAGTCAACCTGCAACCACTGGTCAATAGGGTTAGGCACCTAAATAGTCCTACCCATCGAAGATAGTCTTGAAGCATGAGAACTTGACTTTCTTCATAAGAAACCAAAGTCATCATCATGCTTATATTTCAAAAACTCAATCACTAGGCATGAATAAATCTTAAATGAGAATAGAACCTATCTTGCTACCTAAAAAGGAATCCATAAACCTAGGCCCACCCTATTCATAGGTTCCCCTTCATTAAACATTACATCAACCTATAAGGGTCTAAGTTGAAACTAAGGGAATCTAGGTATCCCACTTAGCCCTACTGATCTAGTCTCATAATAGGGTATCTAGGTCTAACCACCTTGCACAAAGTTCACACCTCTCAACAAGGTCACATCTCATGTGGTTTCATCCATGCACTTGTCTCGACATAAGGAATTTAATGCACATACCAAATCTCTCTTTGAAGTAGGTAAGGAAATCATTGACCTATAAGGGTCAAAAATATCAATCAGTGGCCTACCTAGGAATAGATCTTCTTTGAGAATCATTATAAGGTACTTCCCCCTAGAGTATCATGATATTAACATTAGAATAATGATTAACTGGCCCCCAACAAGAATCTGTATATGGTAATACCCCCCTGAGGTCTAATTTAGGTGTCAATTGGAGTTGTACAAGGTGACCCAACTAGATCACTATAAACAAAGGCATAAACTTCCAAATTTGACCTAAAATGTACAATAGTATGTGCCCAACATAAAATCAATGATTAGTGTTGTAGATTACTATGAGAATTCAATTAAGTATAATTCCATTCCAATCTATGCAGGGGAAAACTGTATATTTTTTTACTGACTCATTAAATAACCAAATTTAAGAAAAAATTATCTAAAAGGGGTCCAACATGTGGGAATCATATACCATATCAGCCTACTAGGGTCACTTCAACTCCCATGCATGTGGAATAAGTAATCAACCTATCTATAAAATGTCTCACTTTTTATCCACATAGCCTTCCATCAGAAGGAAATATATACAAGTTGGATCAATTGAGTTCAATTACACTAAGATCCTATACAGTAAAACACTATTTATGTTATTATTTACACTTTAAACAATCGACGTCTTCTATCAGTAATAATGATGCACTAGCAGGCCTATAACATGTGAATCCCAGATGCTAAATATGATGCATGAGATGCTTCTTTCCTTTGACAGTGAAGAGTCAAAATTCTACACTAGACTATTGAAAATGGTCCAAAAACTATAAATATATAAAAAATAATAAAATCCACACAAAATGTGAATTGATAAAAGAAAAAGTAAAATAGACCTGTGGCATCACACATCAAGAACAATAATACCCAAACCCTAGAAATCATAAATTATTACTAGAACAAGTGTTCTTGATTCACCAGTCTGACATCCATCATAGATTTTTTAAAATTACTAATACTCATGTCAACCATATCCAAAATCCTAATACAATAGGAAAGGAACAGACTTTGATTCCCCTTTGTAATATCTGGACCCTGATGGCACTAAAACTGTCTTCTGAGCCTGTTTTCTACAAGGCCTCAAGCATGCCTCCCCGTATGCCAGAGGATGTTGACTAGTAGTGAGGGTATAAAGGTGGTATAGTGGGAAGAATATACCCTCATATTAGTGTGACAATACTGTAAATAACAATATATAATCATAATAAAAAATAAATAGGGTGAGGAAGAAATAAATAAATTGAAAAGAATGTTGTAATAATAAATGAAATTCTATAAAATAAAAATCAACCATGTCATAAATACAACACTGACCACCCACTAGGCCGATGTTACATGAAAATGTTTATAAATGAATCTAAAATAAAAGTAAAAGGATATCATACTAAATTTGATCCTAACCACATACATAGTCTCCAAGAAACTTTAAAACTACTCTATCTTAATCATAATAATCCACCGAAGCAGCTTCACTTGATCATACAACCCTAGGCCTCAACCACAATAGTCATGAAATCTTTTCTCAACTTGAAAAGAAAACATAAGGTCTACATGCACACTAAGGTGCCCATACATGGGTGATAAATAATCTCCATTGGACAACCTAAGGACGAACCTATAAATCTGTTTTCATAAGTGCATGCCCATGATATATTCTTGGCCTTGCTGAGACACAACTAGAAATGATAAATAAAATAAATAAAATGAAACCATTGTCGATCCCTCGTTTTGTGATCCCAGTTGACTGGGAAATGTTCCATCATGTTTATATATATATATATAAACACACACACACACTCATATATGAGTAAGGTGAAAAATATCATAGAACAACATCTATCAATTATTGAGTTCGTAATCCCGATTATCTTGATATCCTACAAAAAAGGAATTGATCTGGATTTCATTCCACTCATGCTATGTATAATTAGTTGATTCATGGGTCTATGATCCCAATCAATAATACCTACTTCATCCCATGCCATAAATGTCTCTAGGTAAGCTACGTCATCATAGGGGGATACATGTCCTAACCATGAGTTCACCCATACTCTCTTGCAATCACTATAATGAAGGACTCTAGGTAATAACTGGACATACTATAAATGCTCTATAAGCTAGATTCCATAAAACTCAATCCGTGTAAATCTAGTCTGATTTCTGAGCCCTAGGTCCTGATTCATAGGCTTTCATGACATTGGATCTCGTATGAACCATAAGGGGAATGACCCTTAAGTGATCTGCAAGGAAATCTTTTTGGATCCAATACATGCTCGGTATCCATTAAAATAAATAGATCAAAAACTGATTCTCCAGGATGTATATTTGGGTGATGTAGTAATGGTGCTCCCACCCAACCCTAGGGAGCATCCTAGGTATCGCTCATGGAGAGCATAATCATCTATCGATTATATTTCAAATCTACAATGAGGAGCTCCATGTCCAACACCACGATCAATTAATCGATCAAGGACAGAATAATCATCCCCATCGCTCGAGTATTAGAATCAATAGGGATTCCATGACCAAAAATCATAATCATAGAGACTATATGCTCAAGTATCATAATCATAGGGATGAAATTCCAAAAGATCACGATCAATAGTGCTCAAAAGTCAGATCCCATGTACATCTCAGTATCCCAATAATAATATACCAATAAAATAAAAGGATCAAAATGGATATCCTAGGAAACATTCCTAGTCATATAATAAAATAAAAGTAAAATAAAAAAGGCTTAGAATCTAGATCCCAGGAAGTATGTTTGAGCATCCTAATAAGAACTTCACATCATGTTAGGCTCATCATCCAAAAAACTAGGAAGAAACTCAAGTAATTTCTGTTTCATTTTCATTAAATTGGTGAATGTATAAATAAAACAGTGAGGGTGAAAAAATATCTAACCCACCACTATTGGAACAACCTCACAACATACAAGTTTGGTATGGGTTCTAAGTTGATGCCCTCTACCATCTCTACGCAAACCCATAACACATTATCTTTGGGTTGGTTAATCATTAGGGACACACTGGGGGCCCTAGATCAAAACCCTAGAGAGGAATCCTACTTGGGACACACAAAATCCATGAGTAAATAGAGGTATCCCTCTTGGGTTCGTCTAAGTATATATATAAGTAAGGCATCCCTCTTGGGATCCTAAAAATTCATAAGTCGAGGAATCCCACTAGGGATCCTTGTTAATGGTCATAGACTTAAGTATTGGGATGAACATAGCACACTAGGGTGGTTAGTGACCCTAAGTGTTTATCCAATACAATCTAACCATTTAAATTAATTTAAAAAATTATCAGAATGAATTTAAATTGGGAATGTTTCCCTTAGGGGAAATATCAATTATCCATATAATACCATAACCATGCATAAATACTAAAGGGTAGGTACAATAGACCACCTACCTTTAGGGAGATTTAAAAAAATTATAAAAAACTCTCAGAAGCTCCATTCAAGATCACCAATGATTGATCCAATACACACTAACTTCCAAGATCTTAATTAACACTAGAAAACTCAAGTATATTCTAAAATATTATTTTCATCATTAATAAATTTAATATAGAAAGAAAACCAAAAAATATTAATAGGAAATATCTCTCCGGATTACTGTCACTTGAAAATATCATCAACCATGTGGAGAAGGTCCACCGAGTACCCCTGAGACTATTCTTTGGAAAATACCTAATCAACGATGTCAAAACAACCACTCAAAAATTTTAATTTAAGCATTAAATCTTTATAAAATTATTGTAGTGACATACCTAAACCAATTGGAACGTGGTGAAGTGAAGATGGCCTCTCAAGATGTCCTTTTCTTAGGCATTGTAAAATACCCATCCAAAATGGTCGATTCCACCATATTTTAGTGGAACCAATGAAGAACCATAAATAGAAACTCCCAAAAATTTTAACAGTAGAAGGGAAACAACATAGAAGGATGGAGAAGGAAGATTTTACCCACAAATTCCATTGAATCACTCCAAAGATCTATTTTATTGGTGAATAATGGATGGCGAGGAGTGTCGGCTGAGAGCATCCCATGAACCCTTCAGTTTTCCTGAGGAAAAATGGGTTAAGCCCTTATTTAACCTTTTTAATAATACATCCCTGCATGTTTCCGGATGAGAACTAGTTTCATAATGTGAACCAGATTTATGACGTGAACTTCAAACATGATTTGAATTCCTTAGGAAAGACCCCAATATTTCATGTCCTATATCCTCTAGGTTGTACCTCATGAAACCCATTCACATATTGAATTGGATTCATTATGTGAATGGATCATTATATCTATTTTCAATACCCTAGAATTATCATTCCTCCTATGGTACTTTCACAGACCCCCATGACTTCCATTGGTACTTAGAACAGTTATAAAAACACTATGTTTGGATGTTTTGAACACTCATGACATCATTCTGATTTACAGTTCACAAGACAGATCATCCACCATTAGAGAAAAATTGAAATTCTCTCAAAATTTTCAACCTAGTCCAAAACAAGGGATGTGACATCATCCAAATCAAGTTCTTATATTAATGGGATTCATGTAAGACAATGATTGCATGAATGTTTTTGGTTCGATCAACCTTCTGAATTAATCACTAGAGATGGCCAATTATGTGAAAATCACTTGTATCGACTATATATACATGGTCATCGATGGTTAAGAGGTTGAGTATGATGAGAAAATTTAAACTCACTTGGTGTGGGAAATTATAAATACAAGAATAATGTGATCAGATGACCACCATTATTTACATATAATTTAATGTAAAGCTACAATACTCACATATGAATGAGTCCCATATTGATCTTATGCTATGTTAATATTTTATTAATAATAGTTCCCATTTCATCAAAGCTCAACTTGGAACTAGGGTCAGTACTTAGATACACACTAAACACACCACATGGGGAAATCCACACTGCTTTATCCCATACACACCTCTGCAGGCACCATGTGGGACTTAGTCATAGTCCTTCATATCTATGTAGGCACTCACCCATGCCTTCATGGCTGATTGACCTTGCTAATTCCCATTCATGGTTAATCTTTCTCCCTCAAGAGCATGGTTGATATGGATTGGTTATCCCGCCTATGGTTGGCCAATTTTTTACTCACTCTTATAAAAATATCTAAGTATAAATGCCATCATATAAACAAAAAAATCCAAAACATAACATCAACATCAATATTTCCAATTTCCCTTTTCAATATTCATCATGAAATAATATGAAAATATTTTTTCATGGTATTCTATTTTTTCATGGAATTATCATCTTTAAAACTTCATGAAATACTGGAATTTATCCTCACATTCTTCAATCAGAACTCCTCCGACCGTAATGTTTATATTGAAATACATTCTTTAAATCATGGAATTTATTTCTAAAAACTAAAAAAATCATATTAAATTCTCCATATTCTATAAATATTGTGAAAACTTCCAAAACAAATAGCACAAGTCATTAGCATAAAGAATAGTTCAATAATCATCACATTTTAAAGAATAATTTATCAAAAATTAAATTCAATTCCATTAAATTAATTCATAATAATTCTCTAATAATCACCACTTATTATTCACATAACAACACATATTGAATCATTTACAACAAATTCAACACTTACTTGGGTTCAAAAATCTCCCCCTTTGTATTTTTTGTCAATATCTAAAAGTTAATATGTGGTTTAACATATTTTCTCCCCATTATTGAAAATTAAATGCAAAGGATATGTGGGGTGTTCTCATTTCATCTTTATTCTCAAAAAACCTATTCTCTTCCCTTTTAATATTTTTTACTGAACACTTATGAGAGAGTGATAATATCACATAGTTCTATTTAGAAAATATCCTTTAGTTAATCAAATCTAAGTATATATGGGATAATCTAGTGTTAAAAATAATAGATACATTACAAAGGTTGTCTATAGTTTCCATAAATTACCATGCATGTGAAATCATGCTCAGAATTTATAAATTATCATTTTATAGATTTCATGTATTTAGTCTTATCAAATTTATATTAAATCCCGCACACACTTAAAATGATGCATAAAAAATTTTAGGTGCAACATATATAGCTCCCCCATTTTAGGTTAATATTAACTTCCCCTTAAGGGATGCATCTATATCATTAAATTCATTACATGTCAGTAAAATAATGTGTATATATATATATATGTATATATATTTATTTATAAAGGAATAAGGAGGAACCTTCTATTTATTTAGGAGTAATATTCAAGCTAAGATATGCCTCTCAACTTGGGCCATTATTTTCATCCAATATAATACTTTTCATTGTGTGAGATCTCAGTTTTAATTTTATTTATTTGAGAACATGAAATATCAGGTCCTTTAATTTTATTTTCAAATAGATCCAACTATTTATGAAGGAATTTCAATCATTAATTGGTTATATGTGCTGACTTATTTAACATTTCACACAAGACACTAGCCACCATAGTTTTTGGGGACACTTTATTTACTTAATGTTTAGTAAGTTTCTTATCTTTCTATAATTTATTATTAAATTTCAACTGATTTGGATAAAAAACTAGGCACTCTTTCTTAACATTCTATACCTTCTTGGAATATTTGCATAAATTACCACTATTTTTTAGTTAAGGCCTATTCCATTTCAAAACACAAAGAATATCTCTTTGTATTCTTGTCATGCATTTTTTAAATCATGTAACCCTCCTATTTACATCTACCACAAACTTATTTAAATCATTTATATATATTTTTAATTGGAATATTGGATGATTTTTTTGTCATAATAGTATTTATTTGAGTGATTTTTCTCATATATTCACCATGAACCCCCCTTGATTCATGAATGTTAACTGTAAATGACATGTTATTCCAGAAAGAGTAGGCTTTATTCCCATACCTTTCACAGAACCAACAAAAACCTTTGAACTTAGATCTTCATCATGATGTGTATTTTTTCCAGACATATAATTTTTTTGTACTTATTTAAACTTATCCTTCTTTTACCTATGGGTATGTTATTTTCATGACATATTTCTTTCTCCCTTTGATGTTTTAGATAATCTATTATTTTTCTTATTGGTAATTTTTTTTTTCTGTTTTCTTATATTTTCACATATCAGGGTTATCTTATCACCTCATTTTCTTACCTTCTCCATTTTTTGTTGCAATATACTATTCACATTATCAGATGATTTGTTCATGATTGGTGATACCAATTCCCATCATAATAGTGACCACTTATATTGTAATACTCATAGAAATATTTAAGGTATTAAAATTTGGTCTTTGTTGATAGTTTCATTTTTTTGGATTTCTCTTCTATGGTGCATGTCTTCTCTTTTCTTGATATTTTTCCACCTAAATGAAAAAATTATATTATTTTCATTAATTTACATGTTATTTCAATATTTCAATGCCTTTTTTCCCAAATTCTAGTATCACTAAAAATAGACTATAAATATCCTTATCTTATTTTCTAGTATAGTCTATCTAATTTTCACATATTATGAAACTTTATATTTTTGAGTGTAACCAAGACTCTTTTGGAAACTTATTGGGGAAAATATATTCATACATATTTTTTCATATACATTGTATGTGATGGATTTATCATTATTTTTAACCATTTTTTACTTTACTAGAATTTTGTTTAAAACTTGTATTAGTAATTAAAGTATAATTAGTACATAATATAGTTTCTAGGTTATGAAATACCTTCTTCATGGAGGATGTTTCCATGTGATTAGAGAATGATATCATGTTCTTCATGTACTCATGACTCTCAATATCAATTTTTTTGGGAGAAACTATTTTTTTAACAATATGATAAGTTTCAACTTGTGGTAATTATCAATTCTTCAATATCATCTCTATCTCTAAACACTTCATGTTTAGGTAGTTCTTATCATCCTCAACTATTATAATATTGTATTCCTAAACCTCCTTTATATTCTTTATTTTTTCTTCATGTATTTTTAAATTATTGTAAATAATTTTCAATCTCTTCTAACTTATTTTATTTAACCTCTAATTAAGTAGCATTGACATCCATAGATTGTTTTTTTCAATTTTGAAAGTGCATGGAAATATTCTAAAAAAACAATGTCAAAGATATATTTCTCCAAAACATTTATTAGAAATTATTTAATAGATTTAACATATCTTTTATTTAAAGGACATATAATTTCTTCCTTTTCTATAAGTTTTTTGGAACTGTTGGATATGACAACATTTTTAGAAAAGGCCAATTCCATAACATGGGCATCTTTTTCCAACTATAAATTTTCATCCTGAATACCGTTGATACCTCCAAAAATATATTTTATCACTTCTTTGGGGATTTTCATCAAATTTTATTTTAATTATGAATGAAAATGACCAAGTGATACATCATAATCATTGATTGAGTTGGATTCATCAGAAGAATCATAATCAAGAGAATTATTAAAATATATACCACTTTAATTATTTCAAGTTAGTGATGTCTCTTCCTTTACTGTAATATTCTTCCTCGACTTCCTTGCATTTATTTTATTTATGTTCTTTTGAGTCTTGTAAGAAATCTAGAGATTACTATCCTTATGAGTAACTTTATTTTTCTTCATATGAGGTCACACAATCATTTATTAAAGTATATTGTTCATAAAATATTTCTTGGATATTTATAGATATCATACCCTTTGATACCAATTATACAACCTTAGGCCAGATTGACCATTGAGAGGGTGAGGTGGGGGGGGGGGGTGAATCAGTGGCTTACTTTTTACAAATTATTTCTTTGTAATTCAACCTATTATACGTTTTAAGGTTCTCTATCCACTCATAGATATATCAAAATATCAATTCATATGCATAAATAATAAAAGAGAGCATAAAAATGGTATTTACATACAATGAAATACTAATTTCAATGTTATTTATTCCCTCCAACATGGATTATATAATATTATCGCATTACTAATTGATTTTTTTAGGCACCAACAGGTTATACACCTTGGTAGTTAATCCTCTAGTTTATATTGGTTATACACCCAACAATAAAACACTTTTCCCATAGTTGGTTAGACCCCCCAAACACATTCTCTTATTTTATACCCTCTCTAGGAACTGGTTAGACCCCCAATCACAAGCTCCTTCTTCATAATAGTTTTGATCCTTTGATAAAAATATCTTCTGATCCTTGTCGCTTCTGCACCAATAAGTGTTGATCATCCCCCAAAAACTTACTAGATCAACTAGATTGCTTTTGTACTCTTTAAGAGACTTTGTATCTGGTTATTATTTCTGATGGACTTGCTCAAGTTTTTTTGATCTTTAGTAGATGATCAGGTCTTCCTCATTCATTAAAAATAATTGGTCAAGAATTATTCCTTTCTATCTGATGAAATTCTTTCCTCACTTAAATGTGTGTAATAGATGTAAAAAAATCTCAATTTCACTTCATGGAATAATCCCACATATCTTCTCAAACTAAGTTCATTATAATTTATGCAAGGATAATGCATAAGAATTGAAAGACTGCTAGAACATATTTATTCCATTTATTATTATTTTATGTAATTCTAAAATCAATCTATTCAATATACCTAGAATTATTTAATATGAAAGTGTTTAAATGAAATTGACCAATTCATGTGGTTTGCTCTATCCATATGAATTACATCACACTTGAATGTTATTCTCCACCTAGATATGTCTTTAATAGTGAAACTCCTCTTTATAAAAAAATCAAAGAGATACACAGCTTTGCTCAATGTTATTCTTATTCACCTAATGGTTTTTTTATCCACAAAACCATGTGGATTCATTTAATCACTAGTGTTCTTTGTGATAGGAATTATCCTAAGAATATCATGTGATCCTCTACTATCTCCTTTGGGAAAATAATAGAGGTCATGGGTTTTTCTTTCACATGAACAAAGCACTCAGTATATTAGTTTTCTTCATATAAACTATATATGTGAATCATTAACCCTTCATGTAACAAACTATATATTAGGATTCCAAGAAGTGTGTCATGAGTTCGTTTTCTTCTTACATGAAATTTTGATAAGGATCGCAGGTGATTTTTCTTCCTTCACATGACATAGTATTTTCCACAGTTATTTGTCACATGAATGGATCATGCGAGTGCATTCATCTTAACGTAAATATATCACATGAACTCATTATATTATTTTCATGATAAATTCATGAATATTATATGATTCAAGTGGAATTAAGTGCTATATAGAATTTTATATGAAACCATAGAACTCGAACCCTACCACTATACTTATATGTAGTTTATCACCACCTATCATTCAATATTCAAGGATATTCAATTCTTCTTAAAGATATAAGGATCTCATTGAATAATAAAACTCTTAGTGCTTTGTAATTCACACCACATCAGCTAAGATACATGATCCATGTTGTTTATTCACATGATTTATTCTCATTATCATGCAACCCATAGATGATTCATGTGATCGTCTTCATCTTCCTGTGACACTAAAGTGGACAGACACTTGAAAATTATAATTGATTCATTTGATAGAAGCTATAAATTATGGTATATTCTTACTATGGGATTTACACTATTATTCATATGATGACATCATGTGATTGATTTTGTTTATGAGATGATGCATGATAATGCAATCCAAAGTACTTCAAGAGATGTTCCGATGGTTTTCTCCATGGTTCTTCTGGATCGAGTTTATTTATGTGATGAATTAATCTGATGAACTCATATAATACATCAATTATCCTTGACTAAATCAATTTCTTCGAGTAATGGAAGGCATGTATGAAAATGTTTGAATGCATGTTAACAGTTTGATCAACCATGTGAATTCATCACTGGAGATGGTTGATTATGAGATTATTTCTTGTCTCAAGTGTGAATGTAGTTTTTTCAATGGTTATAATCTTGATGATGATAGGATGATTTAAAATTGTGTGTAATGGGAGACCATAAAACCTCTAGAATCACACAATCAGATGATGACTGATATTTATGTATCATTTAAGGCAGAGCTATTGTACCCACATAAGAGCGAGTCTCACATCAATCTTATTCTACTCAATATCCACTTAATATTAGTCTATGTTTCATTAGTATATCATGTCTACACTAGGGAAGGAACCTAGATACACTCTACGCACACCATAAGGGGTGGGCCTTACTTCCTACCCCCATACACACCTCTTTGCACACCCTAGAGGGCCCAATGCACACAATATAATCTCATGAGCATTCATGGACACTCATTTCTAACCATGTAGGTACTCTACCATGCTTCCATGGATGGATGGCCTTGATGGTTCCCTTGCATGGTTGAGATTTCATCCACAAGAACATGATCAAGATAGCTTGGTTAGTTAGCCTATGGTTGGAATTTTTTCAACACTTATAAAAATATCTAAAAGTAAATACCATCATATAAAAAACCCAAACCATAATCTTAACATAAATATTTATAATCTAACTTTTAAATATTTATCATAAAAAATTTTGAATATATTTTTTCAAGGCCTTCTATTTATTTCATGGAATCAACATATTTTATACTTCATAAAATAATGGAATTTTTCATGGCCTTCTTCATTTTTGAATATTCATGAAATAGTGTTTATATTTCATGGCCTTATATAAATCATGGAATTTATTTATAAAAATTCCTAAAATTACTTCATATATTAACATTTTATAAACATTGTGAAAACTACCAACACAATTAGTACACGTCCTTGGTATGAAGAACAGTTCAAAAACCATCACATTTCTAAGGTCGATTTCTAACGCATGATATACAATTCCATTAAATGAATCCAAAAAAAATCTCCAAGCATCACTACTCTTCTTCACTTACCAACACATATTTACTCATTGAAAATAAACTCAATACTTGTGTTCATAACATAACATAACAAATAACTTTATCACAAATAGAATCATATGGTATCATCAACTTTGTGAGTCACTAATCACACCCACATTTTTTTGAGTCACTACTCACACTAATTATTAGTGAAAAAAATTATTTACACCTCTTTATACATGTATCAAGAGATATAAAATTCTAACCAATTCATTAGAGGGTGATATATGAACCCACCCATTAATCATACATACATATTTGTGCATCATAAAATAAATCATTCATCATATTATGAAGAATTCATGGAAGTAAAATGGTTTTAATCCATCACATTATATATAACCCATGGAAATAAAATGAGGTTCATATCATTTATAAATGGTATCAAAAAAATAACTTCAAGAATTAGATCAATTGATACCAAAATTCAACCACCAAAAATGATTATTTCATAGAATAATTTATAACCTGATTAATAAAACATAAATATATAGGCGTTGGATATTTTATAGAAGAAAATAGAATGGAAACCATAAAAATATATTTTAGAAAACTTTTTAAGACATTCTCATAAAGAGGAAAAATAATGGATCACTTTAAAAAATTATTTTTAAGAAGGTAACATGAAAAAAATTTAAAATTCCAATTTGAAATAAATCCAAATAATAGAACCTTTAAAAATACATAAATTGTTTCTATAATAAATTTGGAGTGGAAGACAAAAATATTAACATGACAAGAAAATCCTTATTGATATTTTGAAAATTCCTTTATTAAAATCCACATCATAAAGAGAGCGGTTAATAATTCATTTGAAAGAAGGTAAATATAAATTTTAATATTAAAAATAATAATAAATATTTTTATTTCAATATAATAAAAGAGTACATTAGCAAGAATATTGGATATGGATATGGTAGAGAAAGAGATCATTTGGATATGAGGAGAATAGTTATTTACATCATAACATTTTATGAAGGAAGGAATACATCAATATAATTTCCAAAAAAAATAGGATAGAAATTATAACATCATAAATAAAGATA
The DNA here is from genome assembly GCA_963277665.1 of Viscum album. Classification (NCBI taxonomy): domain Eukaryota; kingdom Viridiplantae; phylum Streptophyta; class Magnoliopsida; order Santalales; family Viscaceae; genus Viscum; species Viscum album. The sequence continues at coordinate 591,930,551 of OY728134.1, read as the reverse complement.
ATAAATTAAACTTGTGAAAATTTATTAATGGGGGAATAGTTTTGAATCAAGGAAAGAATTCGAGTTAAGAAAAAACTCATCATTAACATCATAATCTTTGAATTAACAATAATTTGAAAAAGAGTTCATGAGAAGAGATTTTAAATCCATAGAAAATAAAGTTTAAATTCAATTTTAGACAATAATATGATAAAATAACTCAACATTGAATAATTGAGTTCAATAAATAATCATTATAACTCAAAAAAGGAAATTGAGTTATGAAAAACTCTTACCTTTTATCCCACTTAGTAAAATGTTTTATAACCTCATGCTAAAAAAAATAATTTTATAATTAACCTAATGAAAAAACTTATTCATAACTCCAAAATTTTATAAAATTCATTTATAATCATTTATTATAGATTTATTAGTTTCTATCTGTTATTTTCATCATCATATGTCATTATATTCAATTGTTTGTTGAGTACTAGTTTCGTAATGGCAGTGTCAATTCATGTATATAGATTCAAAGTTTTTCATCGTAAGATCATTATAGCTACTATAATATATTTTTTATAATTTTTTATATTGTTATAATTTCATTTCATAATTATTTTATTTATGAATCATGATGAAAACATTGGTGATAAGATTGTTTCGGTAAATTTTAATGAACAAAAGGGTGGTACAATAATAATAAGTTAAATATTAATATACTATTTCCAAAAAAAAGAATTATTTGTTAATTAATATCTCATAATTCCATTATTTAAGTCCCCATAGTCATCCATGATATAAATTTATAGCATTGTTCATGTATGTGGTTAAACCAACCTAAATAAATACAAGATACAATATATGGGTGAGTATGGTTATGAAATTTGTTATTTTAGCACAATATTATTATTAAATAAGAATAATTATATTTTATAGATATTTTTAAGTTTTTTTATCATATTTAAGATATTTTTTTAATGAATAAAATACTGGATGAAAAAGGAAATATGTCTCTCTCATAGAGGCGGTAGTCTTCACATACATACGGGCATCGTTCTTATTTCCCATAAAATATAAAGGTGGGAAATTAGATATTGATTATTAAATTTTTATAATAAAATTTAATTATACTAACAATTATGATTTCATTAAAATAAATAAATTTTATGTAGGTGGAATGATAAAGAAACTAATAGAAACACAAAAGGAGTGATGAGTAATTTTTACCTTACCCTTTGGAAAATCTCCTTTAAAAAATGGATTAAGTATTTTAGAAGTTATATTTTGAAAATAATAGAACCTATTTGGAATTTATATATGTTTTATGGATTTATTGTATCATATTTGGGTAGAATATAAGAGGCTTAGAATGTGAATAGAATTGGGGCGGTGATGGATATTTTTATAAGAGAGAGGAGTGACATTTTCTGATAATATAAATGGAAAAGTCTCTATTAAAAGGTAAACTAGATCCAATAATGGAAAATAATAGAGTGTGGGAATAGGTATGTTTGATAAATCCTCAACCATAAATTTTTACACTTTTTTTAAACATTTTTTAAGGCTTTTACTCTTAGATTTTTCACTTTTATCATTTTTTGTTTTTTACCATGGTAACTAATTATTACCTTTGTAATTTACATTTTTTACTAAAAATAAAATGGTCCTTATTACATAATTAAGACTTTATTGTTAAAAATACTAAATAAATTTTATTAAATAAAAATTTTGTGTGTAATAAAGAATTAATTTTAACATTGGTGCTTGTAACGCGTAAAAACCTATTTCTAAAAAAGGTGTGTTTGTAAGCATAAATGTTTTGTTTAGGTAATATTATCAATATTTTCTATTTTAATGAAATTAATTGGTTTATTTTAACTAAATGAGATTTATTTAACTTTAAAATATATCCAAAATATAATTTCATTGAGTGAAAACCTAATTAAAAGAGAAAGACTGAAAATAGTTTTTATTAGAAAAATATAGCTTGATTTTCAAAATGTTAAACATGGGTTTTGTAAATTAAAAATATTATTTTTAAATGAACCATTTCACTATAGAAATAAAATTATTATCATGAATTTTTCTATAATTTTCTAATTCATACTTCTTGGTTTTTTATAAATGCTATGGTTCTTATAAAAATTATATTTTTTACTATTCACCTAAAATTCAATTATTTTAGAAAAAATTCAAAAATTAACCACATTCTCTTATTTACATGATGAATTGAAAAATAAATTTAATTTTATAACATTCATATTTAAAAATTAGTTTTTAATTGAAAATAAAAATATAATGAAAATGTGTTTTTATTGAAAAATAACATTTTTATGTGTTCTTAATATTATTTCATTTCAATTTCTGATTTAAATAATGTTAATATATTAGTGAATATATAATAATATTTTAAAAGTGGTCAATTTAATTTATTAGGATAAAACATATAATAATTTCAAAAAATAGTTTTTTGAGAAAGAACTGTCCTTTTTATATTAAATGATATGAATTAATTTTCCTCTAAATATAATTAATTTTAGTTGAGTAATATATATTTTTACTAGTGGTTTTTTTATTCTTATAATTTTCTTAATAATATCCATCTAATATGTCATGACTCATTTTAGTTCTCTATTGCGTGTGAGATAACATATCGAGCATAATATTAATTTAGAGAAAAATATATTCCAAAATATTAGGATGATATAGTATATGTGGATGATGTTATATTTTTTGAGAGAAAAGAGAAGATTCTGGAGGATTGTAATGATATAATGAGTTTAGAATTTTAAATTTCCTTATAATTCCATTGATTATACTTTATATACAATAATCATTTGGAGCTTGTTGTACTTTATAATAACTCGAACAGATATTGTGTTTGAAACTTGCCTAGCATCCCACTTCAAAAAAATACTACAGAGGAGCATCTCATAATAGTAAATAGAATATTGAGGTACATTCATGGTGCTCTCCGTTTTTGTTTACTCTTTAATGTATAGAAGGAAAATTAATTTCTAGCATTTTCTGATGCTGATTGGACTGATGATGTGGTGGACCCAAAGTACACAAGTGGTCGAATTTTTTTTATTAGAACTAAGTGTCTAGGATTTATGAGTAAAAATAATATATTACATATATTAGTATTATTATGGATGAATGTATTACAATAAAAAAATAATAAACACATTTTTAATGGATGAAACAACAATTGGTAGATATTTTTGAAGAAGAGAAACATCCTATGGTGATCTTATATGATAACAAGAGTGAAATTGAATTAAAAAGAATCTAGTTCTACAGTCTTGAACCAAAAACATTGAAATAATATATCATTTCCTTAAATAAAAGGTAGATAAAAAATTGATTCAAATGGAATCTTTTTTAACCGATCAATAAGAGGTAGACACCATAACAAAACCTTTGGACACTCCATCATTTGAGAATCACTAGTTAAACCTTTATTTTCAACCACCTCCCTCCACATAAAGAGGATTCTAAGTTCCCCTATCCCTATTATATATAATTATTTACATGGTTTTTGTGTGTTTTAATTACAATTTCTACATTTTATATGATTTTAGAAGATAATGAGAGACACAAACAATGGGGAATTTTCAGAAATAATAAGACTAATTGAAAGGAATATAAAACACTATAGGAATTAATAAATGTCTTTTGTTTCCCACACCGGGCATTGAATCACATAGGATTAGAGACTTGGTTGATGGATATTTTCTTAGGTTATGGGAAAATAATAGTTTTTTTGTCTATAGAATGAATTTGTTTTTAATATAAAGACCTTGTTTTCATTTTATTTTCAAATACAGGAATGGTAGTAAGGGGAGAGGAAAAATGTAGGGGAGAATAAATGAACATATTGTGATTTTTAGAGTATAATTGACAATAAAGAATTGAGAACAAAATTCAATAGTGTAGAATGTTGGAGTCATATTTGTATTGATGTATTTTTTATGGATCTGGAGTCACTACTATTAGAATTAGAAGTGGAGATGTATGAAAGTCATCCATAGTAAGAGATGGGAATATGAAAGTAAAATGATGTTCTGAAAGCTAATATATTTATGAAGTGTTCCATAATTAAATTAAGAGTTCATAAGTTATTTTTTAAGGATATAAAATATATTTTGAATGAATTATAAAAAAAATATGTTTTGAGTAGTTTTTTTAAATGTTTAATTCTCAAAAATATAAGGATAACCAATTTCATTCATAAGATTCTTCCAAACTGAAATTTTGAAATGAATCTATGTTATGGAAGCACCATGTATAAGTGAGAGTTATTTAGTGATATTACTAAAATAATAGTTAAAATTTATAAACTCTCACTATATTTAAAATATTAATCCAAGAAACACTATTAAGAATAGGAAAAAGTTTTGAATAAGTCCCCATGTGTTTATAAAGTAAATTTGAAGTGTGTTCATAAGGGTTATTCGAATCAAGATTTGAATTTTGGAATTTTTTTTCATTAGGGAAATTTCATAAGGTTTATTCAACCCTTTTGTAAGAGTCATTAGGGTAGTGCATAAGGGTTATTTAACTCTTTCATTAGAGTAATAATGTAAATGTGTAAGTTTCATTCAACCCTTTCAAAAGAGTCACCAGGGAATCATATAAGGGTCATTCCCTTAATTATTTATGGTGAATACTTAGCTCAATGGAAATTTATAGGAGTCTTCCAATGGTTGATGTTTTAAAAGTTTCATGTTGTTACACTAATGATCATTCCATGAGAGAGGAGATCATTTAAAAACTAAATAATGATCATATTGTTTTTTTCATGGTTTAGATCTCACTATAACTCAGAACTCGGGGATTTAACATCTATATGCATTTAGTAATATCTTATAAAGTTAAATTAATTTTAGTATATATTATTAATTTTATTTCACATTTAATGTTGTGGCCAGATGTGGTTAATGTTTTTATGGATTTCATGAAATAATAGAAGAATGAAACATTTAGAAGAAAACATGAGAATTATGAAGAATTAAAATATAATTTTTTGGTACTGGATTTATATATTTTCTATATAGAAATTTGGAAAATACTAAGGGTAATTATTTTACATAAAGAATAAAAATATAAAAAGGTTCAAGAAGAGCAGTAGATGATACTATTAGGAGAGTGACTATAAAAAATATAAGACAAATGAAACTATAGACATATACTTTGAATATATAGAATTTAAGAAGGATAAGGGGGGTCATTATTTCTAGTGCTCATATTCTTTTGGTGAATAATTATTTTAAGTGACTTACATGTCATTATTCTCCTTGTAATCTTTATCTCAACATAGTAATTTGAGAGAAAATAATAGGAAGCGATCCTAGGATAGACAGTGAGTCCTTATTAAACATTTGTAAATATTTCTATGAGTAGTATTACTTTATGGTAAGTCAACATATTGTTGGTGTATGCTTCTTGGATTTTCCCTTTGTGGTAAACCATGTAATACACTTATCTCCCTATATTTACATTATTTATTTAGAATGAATGTGTATATGTGTAGATTGATTAAATCAGCATATTATTTCTAACATTGGGATAAGATCCTATGAATAAAATAATTATTGAACACCCTATTTCACCCCTCCCATCTTAAGGTGAATTTGGATAATAGTTTCCAAACATTTAGTCAATGTGACTGCCATTTGGTTTTTCTATGGATACTATGGTAACTATGACTGCACCTCTTTGATTAAAATCCATCAAGAGATGGAATTTATGAAGTACATGTTTTATCATTTGGTGTTATATGGGATTCTAGGAAATTACCACTGCTATATTATTATTTCAATATACTATTATAGGATTTAAAAATCACTACACCACTATTCAAGAAAAAACATAGATCGGATTTTATTTAAGATCATCATAATATATATTAAAGATAACATCAATTTATCTTTTAATTACTAACTCTGAAATTCCTCTATAAATAAGGAATATATTCTTTGTATATATCAATTACATTTGGATTGATTTATCAACTGCCTAATATATCTCTCTTAGATCTTCTTCATATATCTATACCATGCAAATTTATAAGAAACATCAAACCTAGTACATAACATTACATACTTGATATATCCCACTATTTAATTATAAGGACTTCTACTCATAATTTATATTTATATTTTTCATCATGGATGCATTTTTGAAGAGAGGTTAATTACATGTGAAATTGGTAAAATTCACTCTTGGATTGTTCTTTTTTTTTTTACTTTTTGAGTACCATGTTCACATATATAAATTTATTTTAAATCAAAATCATCTTAGACACATCACTGTTGATCTTCATCAAAATATAACTTTGGGAAAATGATGAAACTTCCACTAAACTTCTTTTAGACACATGACTCAATTTAATATATATTGAAACCAAAATCCTTTATGAATTTACCAAAATGAACATTCCATGATCATGGTTCTTTCAGTAATCTATAAACAAATATTTGAAACTTTCACATCATTTTGAAATTATTAGGTGTAAAAAACCCTTCAGGTTATGTCATATATATATCTTTATCAAATATACATTTCAATAAGGTAGGTTTGACACCCATATGATAAATTTTGTAATCATGGAATGCTACTATGGCCTGTAGAATCCTAATATATTTTAGTATCATGACTAGTGATTTTTTTTCATAGTCAATGCCTTGACATTGTTTAAAACCTTTATCAACCAACGATAAATATAGGTATTACTTTAAAATATATTTATAGATTCTTCTTGAATAATCATTTTCTTTCAATAGTTTTTACATCAACTGCAGGGTTTACCAAAGTCCAAATTTGATTTTAGAACATGGAATCCATTTCATAATTTTTAGACTCTTACTAGTTTACAATTTTTTTTACATATATTGATTCCTTCTAGGTAATAATTTCATTATAATAAAGGAATAATTAGCTGATAAAACCGCATCTCTCTAGTTATCTAATCCCCCTAAATTATGTAAAAAAATCTTCTGTCTCGAGCACTCCTTCTACAGGTTCTTATAGATTTTATTATCTTGCCAATTATTGTGTACTTGGGGATTAAACCTCATTATAGTCAATATTTCTCCCACTATATTGATTGTAAATATGATTTATTTCTAGAAATATGGCATATATTGACACAATTAATTTTTATCTAAAGGGTTATATAGGTAATATACTTTTGTTTCATTAGGATATCCCATAAATATGCACTCAGTTATTTAGGATGTGAGTATGTAAATGGGAATGATCTTGAAAAATAATTCACATACCTATACATATATGTATGATATCCCAAGATTCTTTCTATAAAATAACTAATACAGAACCCCATATTTCATTTTTGTAAGCACGTGGTTATGTGTATATGCCACTATTAATAATGAATATCCCATGAGGATAATGGAAGAGTTTCATGACTCAACATAAATCTCACTATGTCGAGTATGGTGGATTCCTAATTTCAATAATACCATTTAACTAAGGTATATATGGAGGTGTGAGTTGGGAGACTATCATATACTTATTCAAGTGAGCAATACTGAATTGGTTAAGATTGTTTACACCTTTATCTGAGTGGAATTGCTTTATTTTACTTCCATTAAAATTATATAATTCATTTTTATATTCATTAAATATAGTAAAAGAATTTGAATTATAAAAAATTAAGTAGATGTAACCATATTTTCCAAATTAATCAGTAAAATTAATCAAGTATCAGTATCCAACCATTTCTTCTATAGGAAATGATCCACATATATCTTTAGGAATAAATTCTAGATGTTTTGTAGCTCTTTTTTCCTTTAAAATTAAATAGTGATTTGAATATTTTACCTTGTAAATATGAATGATATACATATAAATTTTTAACTTAAAAAAGTTTAAATACCCTTATTGATATAAATTATTTAAACACTTTTAATTTACATGACTAACATTGAAGTTCCTTAAGTGGGTGAGAAATGGGTCATGTTCATTAGATTTTTCGTTTATTATTAATTCTATATTTTCAAGGTCAAATATGTGTAAACCATTATTTAGCTATGTCATACCATAAAATATATATTTCTTATAAAATAAATAACATTTATTTTTGAACATGAAATAAAACTCCTTTTTATGTAATATTTAATTAAAGATAATGTTTATGATAACCAATATTATATTATAATAGTTCTCAAATATAATAACTAATCCATTGATTAAAATAAAAAAAATTATCATATTGATAATGTTACTAGTCTTTCCTCATTAGATTCTTGAATACCCATTTAAACTATTTCTACATTCTTGAATCTACATAGTTATTATAATATTATACATATGTGTGATCTAAAAATTTTATCCTATAAAAAATTTATAAAAACATAAATATTACATTCAACGAAAAAAATGATGTAGAGGATTACCCTAATATTTTTTCCCTGTGATGTAATTTTTATTCCATTATAACTTTTTTCTACAAGAAAATAAACCAAAATCTTACTTATTTATATCCCTCAATATCTTTTTATTTTAGTAAGGATGATGCATTGGTGACTTTAGGTTTGATTTAAATATTATAATCTTAGGATTTACTTTCCTTTTCTTTTTCACAATAATAAATGAAGTATTATTTTTACTCATTTCTTTATCTTCCTAGAAAACTATAGCTAAAAGATCTTGGAGTTAATTATTCATATTATTAATGTTATAGTTAATAATAAAAATAAAGAAGTTATATTATAAGGATGATAATATAATATCAGTGGAAAACAAATTTCCAACTTAAATCATAAAGTTTATAATAGATCAACATACCTTGAGTATATGGGGACTAAACCAGGCTCCATATCCCAAGATTAATGTAGAAAGTGCATTGAAGTTCTAATACCCCTATTACCTTATTCTCTCCATGTATAATTACTAGAGATGAGAAAATGTATTATTTTCATTTTATTATTTAATTATCTATAATTTACTAGAAATTGGTGATAAAATTATTTATTAGATATTCAATTAAGATTTTTTTTGTTTCATATATATTTGAATTTTCTAATTTAATTTATCCCTGATGAGTTTTGGTAGAAAGTAGGGACTCCAACAAAAAAAATTTCTTTCCTTAGTGAAGTACTATGCACAATTACCTATACCACTCCTTGAAATCATTATCTCATGATAAATTTTCTTTTTTCAAGGTAGAGAATAATGATAGGGATATTTTGGAATTTATTTTAAATATTTCTATAACAAATAAAATTTAACAAAATAGTATTTTTATCATGATTAATGATTATTTAAACATTGTTAATTAATTATTAATTAATTTATACCATCATTTTTTGAAATCCAAATATCCTTCAACTATTAGATTAAAAATATTCAATACTTGAATATTATAAAGAGAAAGGATCCTTAAAACTGTCTTCATAATCCAAGGTATGTCTATGATAATACTTAGAGAGTTTAAGGTAGATTTTTGACTGGTCAATTGTAGTAACTTGTAAATACATAATCTATTCAGTGAATTACCAACTTTTCAAGTATTATTCTTGGATATACTAACACATTATAATCAAATTATACCAATATAACTATAGATACTCTTTTTAGAATAGTTTTAGTTAATTCAACCCAATTACCTCATTAAAACTATTCAATAAGTTAAATCACCCTCAACTATATATAGAGAGAACCTAGTACTATGGTTTTTTCCTAACTCAAGTAATAAAAGGTGATAATAAATTAGTATTACTTTGAGGTATTTAGTTCTTTTATTTACTTGGTCAAATAAATTTTATTCTATTCATCATGCCCATTAATTTAAATGATGTGAACGCTTTAAAGAAATAACCATGAATAAATAGAAAATATTCATCATCGAATAATCCCTTTTTATTTATCCATGCCTTTTAATTATTCTATGTGGTTATATTTCATCCACACACTCACATAATAAAATAATGAATCATAAAAGGCATAAATTTTATATTTAATTGATCATTATCTTTAAACTAATTGTTATTTTATTGATTAGGATATAAAGAAACCAAGTCTCTAGGGGAAATCTTGGACCCATGATCCAAATTGATTTTTAACATGATATTTTTCTTAATTATATACTATTATTTGGTTTATAAAGGGGAAAACATCAGTTGGTGACCTACACTTCCCCCTTAAGTATACAAATGATTGGGTGAGAATTCAAACCATGCCTCTCTATACAGATTTCCTTGTGACACTTTTCTCAGGTACTCCTACTTCAGTATGACCATGTGTCTTTAGTAGCATTGTTCAATAAGATAACCTATAATTATTAACCCCTCTAGAAATGATGTCTAATCATTTGATGATTTATATTACCTCCAGTATAATTTTACCTCATTTAGTATTTCATATTTTTTCCAATAATGTACAAGTAGTTATTCAATGATGCATTCATTTCCTCTAGTGTCATCTGAGTGGTCTTTTCGTAATGAAGCTAACTCTAACAATGTGATCTATCCCAGTGATGTTGAGTGATCAAATTACTCCTCTAGTGATCTATTCTAGGGAAACTATACTATATCTAGAGCATCAGGCTACCCAACTATATTCTAATAAATGTTAAATCATGTATATAGTAAAAAAATAATTTAGGAACCTTTTAAAAAAATATTTATGTTCGGTTATATTGTAGTTCTCATCTGGAACTACCTAATCATGAGGGACTCCATTATTTACTATTTTATAATCATATTAAGGTGATTGGAACCTATGAATCTAGAATTATATTTAATAATCTAAATTTGAACATGGACACCATCATATAATTTAAAGAGGGACAAATTATGGGCTTATCATAATTATTTTATGGAAAATTATTACAAGAACCAAACATATTAAAATAATTAAATTAAATAAATAATCAATATAAACATACATGGGATAGTATTAGATCATTATCTATCATAGAATGTTCATAGATTCAAAAATAATATTAAACATGCTGATATTTATATTGGGGAATTTTTTTAAAATTAAAATATTTTTTATTATTTTTTATTCTTAAACAACACGTCATATGATCCTTATGACAACATATTTAAACTTATCATATTTTTTAAAATAATATTAGGAGTTTTTTGGAGCTAGTTTAGGCAGTTTGTGGTAGAAAGAAACCTTGAATGGCTTGAGTTAGTTATTATGGGTTAGAAGGGGCTTCCCATAAGGTGAATAAGTTAGCAATTACACTTCCCCCGGTCAATGTAGCAGTATAGTGGTTAGTTCAAATGGGTGGATATATAATTCTCATTCTCATTTATTATTTATTTTTTATTCAAACATCATATGTAGTCTATCCCTACCCTATTGTGAAAACCATGTGTTTGGACTTCACCCCCCCCTAGTGTGGGTTCTTCTGCTTTAGGTGGTCATATCTCAATCAACCGAGCCCTAATTTTCAGTCTATTTAGAAAATTTAAACCATATCAATCCACTCTTCTCAAATTTTATAAATTTTAAGTAAAATTATTGATTTAAATCATGAAAAAACACTTTTATACCAACAAAAGGAACTCTTGTGTAATAAAAGCATAAAAACTTCAATAATTTCAAAAAACAGGCCAAATATATATTGTAACATCAAATTAGATATTAAAAAACATAGATTTCCCCATAGAGATCATAATATAGAATTTAATCATAGATAAATGAAATTAAATTATACCATGAAAGTTCAGTATTATTTGGTCCTAATATTCTCATCATTGGTTTTTTATGGATTGATGAATCCAAGAAAGGAAACCTTTAGATCATCTATACACACTCCATAAATTTTATGTCTTGTTAATATGTTATATTAATGAGATATCATGAGAAATTTGAGTCAACTTAAGAATGAGGAATCAATTCATTCTTATTCTTATCATATTTTTCTCACTCTAGAACTTGATAGAGAGTGTGTGTAAGTACTCAGATATTCTTTTTAGGTATCTCTTTCTTTTCTGGTTGTTTTTGAGGAAAAAAATATTTTTTGTAAATTTCAGGAGTTCACACCGTGTACCCAGTTTCCGCGAGTGACCGTGTACTTACCGTGTAATGGCCAAGTACATGGTCATGTGGACTAACTTGGAGACTGCCTAAAGTGCGGCCCAGTAAAGGCAAGTACATGTCGTGTACTTTTCAAAGACACCCTGTTTACTTTTCTTTTTAATTGTTAAATCATACCGGGGTCATGTCTAATTGGTAGAAAAACCTTATTTTGGCTTCGTCTCATCCTGGAGTGACCGAAGATCACTTATTCTTCCCGCATCCCCTGATCAAGCATCCATTCTCCGATTCGACTTCCATAAATTGCATTGTAGTTTCCACAGTAATCTCTTCCTTCTTATAGATCATCATTTCTTAATTCCTCTTCTTTTATGAGATATCCTTGGTTGAACATTATTTATGTTTCTGTATATCTACAGATTTATATGGAGATTCATGGCCTGAGGTTCACGTATATCATCCGTACAATGCCGAGGTATGTGGTTTGTGCCTTTCTGAAGTTAGTCTATGAATATTATGTGCAAAAGTTACTAATACCCTAGAACATGGTATTGAGTTTTTAGGGATTTTAACCCTATTAATGCATGCTATGTCCTGTTTTCTTGGGTAGAGGTATTTGATTGTGAGTAGGGTTATTTTTCCAAGCTATGGATGTGTTTTCCCATGCTTGTTTTCTATTGACCATTTGGTCTAGATTTGCCTGTTAGGCTGCTTTGTTTCCATGCCTAGTGTTGTTAGGATGGAGTGACTTTTATCTGACATGCTGTGATATGTTGTAGTCTATTTAACCAATTAGTTATTGAGGTTTAATTTGGATACCATATATCATTTTTGCATGATTTAATTACACATGGATGTGGGAACTTAGTGTAGTATACCATAGGGGGAATGGAAGTTGAGGGCTTCCCCAGAGTGTCTGTTTACTTTCACGTTGCAAGACCATAGGGGGGATGTATGTGAGTGCTACCTCAAATTTTATATAGTTCCTCACTGCAAGACCATAAGGGGAATTTGACTTTGAGTGCTTCCCCATAGTGTCTGCAGTTTATCGATAAAATACCACAGAGGTAATTGATAGTGAGTGCTTCCTCAGAGAGTATTTTCTAAAGCTGAACTAGAGGGGTTAGACTGTGAGTATTTCCCAAAGGGTTTCTTTTGTTTGATTTGGTTAAACTAGAGGAATTAGTTTGTGAGTACTACCTAGAGGTTTTCTTTTATTTTGATTATATTTTTACTTAATGAATGAAAATGAATGAAATAAAAATTGTTGGATTGTTTAATTTTGAGTACTTATTTGTTTACTTCTTCATTTTGTTAATTACCTTCCATACATATTCATTTATTGTTTGGTATAAATATTTGGGTGGTTTCCTATTGGGATTCGTCTCACACCCCATTTGGGTCATGCTTTTGGGTCTAAACAGATTATATTGCTCCACGTATAGATAAGGGCAAGCATCCTTCATCCTCAGGTACTTGATTGATGTGGAGCTGGAGAGCATGAGACCAAGATGAGGCCTGAAATGCTGTTAAAGTTTATTTTTTTCTTTTTTGATTTGGTTTAGTACTATATTCCATCATTGTGACTTGTTTAGCTGCTTTCCCAGATATATGTATCATGCATCATTTATATATATGTTCTCCAGTTGGTTATTACTTTCAGTCTTCCATTTTTTACTTATTTAATGTTATTACTGCTTCAACTATTGTTATCTATTTCTTTTTGCTGCATTACTCTTACAATGAGGGAATAGTTTCTCTACTATCACACACAAGACCCTCAAAGCTAGTCGCCAGCCTCTGGAATTTAGGGAAATGTGCTTTAGGCCATGTGACCAACTGGGTATGGGGCACCTCTGGGTGGCACCCAGAACCAAAACGTTACAAAGTTATATCAGAGGGATTATTTTCTTCTTGACATACTGTTTAGAGCCTATAGATAGGGATATTAAGGAATGTGTACTTTTTAATAAGCTATTCCTGGGAGTAGCTAACCCGTGTATAGGGAAAATATAATTTACCTCGATTATTTCATTTTTTTCAAATTATTAAATTATTACATTTTATTTGATTTCATTATTGTGTGATTCACATGATTTGTTCTATTATTATTGATATTATTTAGGTTCTATTTCTATTCCAACCCGATGAGATGAGGGTATTCCATATCATGCATCATATAGGCACTTGTTAGAGATCACATGTCATGAATTATTGCCATGCTATTTAGGGTTCATTACTGATTGCATGTTGTTGTGATAGATGTTGTGCTAGATATGCATGATGTTGTGATAGATTCCTTGTAAGAATACCTGCTATTTGATAGGGTACTTCTAATATGTAAGGTTTCATTTGAATGCATGCCAAACATTGGTTCTTGAGGTGTTATGGGCCCTCACAGATCATAATTTGGCACTTTGATGTTTGTTTCAGTGTTTTATGGGCTTCCAGAGTAGTTTCTAAGGATTAATATCTAGAAAAACCTAGAATACATGATGTGTATTACTGAATGAATGTCATGTATCCTTCTATTTGAGAAGGAACTAATTTTCTTGAGTACACACCGTGTACTGTATGTACACACCGTGTAATCTCTAACACTTTCACTGACTGTGTGGGTAGAGACATGAGGTTGGTAAACCCTTAGTGAAACACACCATGTATATGATGTAAACTCCACGTTGTAAGGACAGTGTGTCCACCCATGCGACTAATGACACGAACAGATGAAACTTAGGTTATACACGTCGTGTCCCTCTTGAACATGCCGTTTAGTGTAACCCATATATCCAGCCCTATTACTAATAAAACGGGTCGGTGAAATCCTTCTAGTATACACCGTGTTTAGCATGATCAAGCCATGTAGTCTCATTCTAGGATAATTGTGTGGGTTAGTCGTGTAGAAGAACTCAGGAAGGGGAAAATGATTCAAGTACACACCGTGTGTATGGGGTGTTACACGACCTGGGTTGGCAGGAGTACACGCCCATGTGAAAGCTTAAGGGAACATGCCATGTAGGAGTTGTACACGCTGTGTATCTGCGTTTTAGAAATCTTGAATGTTTTCTTTCTCCTGTTACCTTCTCACACTTCTAAGTTTTATTCCTTGATAATCTTGAGCTCTGGTGTTCGTTTGAAATCACAGAGTCATGCCACCGAGATGTCCTCCAATTGTACACCAGTTACAGGACAGTGACCAGACACTGGACATGGAAAATCAGGAACTGCTAGCAGATCCTCCAGTTGTGACCATCTTGGCACTAGCCATTATCCCAAATACTGATGTCGATGCACAATTCCGAGAAGGGTTCATGAGGTTTATGCAGATCTTACAAGGAGTACCGACTCTTGCCCCGTCCATGGTAGATTTGACATGGGTTTTTCAGTATCAACATCCTCTCACCTTCATAGGGGATGGTGAACTTCAGGCTACAAAATCATGGTTAGAGGCCATCCTTTCGATCTTCGAGCATCAAGAGATGCCTCTAGAGGGGAGGGTGAATCTCACTACATATATGCTTCATGATTCCACCAAGATATGGTGGGATGTGATCTCACAGGCAGGACACCAGTAGGTTATGGTGTGGGACGAGTTTCAACATGCCTTCTATGACTTTTTCTACCCAGATACTTTGACGGTCGATTAAGCCTGCGAGTTCATGAGTCTGGAGCAGGTTACTCTATCAGTCATGGAGTATTCTTCTTGCTTCATAGAGATACAGTGATTTACACCCATTCCAAGATGTGATGAGTTATTCCTGGAAAGGAAGTTTGAGTATGGTCTCAGGCACAACATATGATCTCAAGGGAACATCTTCAGGTTGACTTCCATCACCTCTATAGTAAACCATGTGCTGATCACGGAGTGCAATCTGAGGGATTCTGGAGCTGTGATCCAGGGAGGCTTGGAATCTAGAGTTGGTACCCCTCCTACTACCAGTAGGAAGCACTACTGGGAGTCTACGCATGGAAATACAAGGAGAAAGGATACTCCATCAGGTAGCCAGGTGGTATGCTACCAGTGATGGAAAAGCAGGCATACGAGGCCACATTTCCCGAGAGACCCAGTGGAGTGCCAATTTTGCGACATGGTGGGCCATATTTAGTGGTTCTGTCTATTTTTTTCACCGACTGCAGGTGATAAGAGTTCTTCTATGACTCCATGTTCAGAAGAAGCACCACCGGTTTCTCATTTTTCTAGGAACTGGAGTTCTTCTGGCTATTTAGGCCGAGGTGGAAGTCGTAGTCATGGTAGACAGTCGCCAGGCTTTCATCAACAACAAGGTGGATCAGATCAGGGTGGTCAGGTAGGGTCACAGGGCCACTGTACATGCTAGACTTTTGTAGTGGTGCAGACCCAGTAGGTGTAGGATCCCGAACCCTCTACAGTTCGAGGTACGATCCTAGTTGCCTCATTTTTAGCTTCTGATCTTTTCGATACAAGGGCTTCCCATATTTTTATATTTTTTTCTATTATAGAGAGCACTGGTCTCTGTATCTTGTCTTTTTCTGATATATTAACGCTAGACACTCCGTTGGGGACTAGAATGGCTAGTGAATGTTAGTACAAGTTGTTCCCTCTTGAGGTTGGTGGGTGTCACTTCTTTTGGGACCTTTATGTCTTAGAGATGATAGGCTATGATTTCATTAATGGAAGGTACTGGTTAGGTCCCTTCCAGTTAGTTTTCAACTGCTATCATCGTATGGTGAGTTTCACATCACCATAGGGCGGATCCTTTCTACAGAAGGGAGAATGGGATGTCTAGGAGAGTAGAGAAAGACTCGAGAATCATGGGTTGGGAGGAGTTACTGGCCAGATTGCTAGTCTTTATCTGGATGACCAGAGGACTTCACAGATGGATTTTCCTCCAGGGTTGGATCATTTCAGAGATGTATTTATAGAGAAATTTTCAGGTTTTCCTTTGGAGAAATAGGTATAATTTTCTATTGAGCTCGTGCCAGGAGTGGCACCAGTGTCCATTCCTCCTTATAGGATAGCTACACTAGAGTTATAGGAGATCAAGAAGTAGTTGGAGGAGTTACAAGATAAGGGTTACATCCAAACCAGTACATCTCTTTGGGGTTATCCTATCCTGTTAGCGAAGAATACAGATGGTTCCCTCGACTTTTTTTGGATTATCGGAAGCTAAACCCATTGACGGTCAAGAACCAATATCCCTTCTCGAGGATTGATGATCTCTTTTATCAGTTTAGAGGATCCTGGATGTTCTCGAAGATTGAATTAAGATATGGATATCATCAGTTGAATGTTAGACCATATGATATACCTCTTATATCCTTCCAGAGCAGGTATGGACTATACGAGTATGTGGTTATGCCGTTCGGTCTTACGAACTCACCTGCTGGTTTCATGGTACTGATAAACTGAGTGGTCCATCCATACTTGGATTCTTTCGTGGTTGTCTTCGTGGATGATATCTTGGTGTACTCTCACACTCGACATGAATATGATACCCATATTGATATCGTCTTGAGTACACTGAGAGAGCATCAATTATATGCCAAGATCTCAAAATGCCACTTCTGGATGAACCAAATTCACTTCCTGGGTCATGTTATCTCACAGACAAGAGTATCAGTAGACCGAGAGAAAGTGAGAGCAGTAGTTTCTTGGGAGAAACTAAGGAACGTATTTGAGATAGAGAGTTTTCTAGGGCTGGCTGGATACTATAGTTTTTCATACAGGACTTTTCACTCTTAGCAGCACCACTGAAGGGCCTGACTAAGAAGGGTTTGAAGTACTTGTGGTTAGATTCATGTGATTCATCCTTTTAGGAGTTTAAAGAGTGGTTGACTTCAACACCGATACTTGTTTTTCCAGAGTCGGGCAAGAGTTATATAGTTTATTGTGATACTTAAAGTATCGGGATGGGAGAAGTTCTTATGTAGGGAGAAGGAGTCATTGAATACGGGTCTCAGTAGCTGAGGCAACATGAGAGTAATTACCTGATGCACGATCTTGAGTTGGCTGCATTTGTTCATGCTTTACATTTTTGGAGACATTACCTTCTGGGAGATCATTTTACGGTTTTCACTGACCATAAAATTCTCAAGTATATCTTTACTTAGTTTGATCTGAATTTGAGACAACGAAGGTGGGTTGAGTACCTTAAGTCTTTTGACTTTGAGCTTACCTATACACTGGGGAAAGGCAATGCAGTGGCTGATGCGTTGAGCAGATGGACTTAGATACTGGAAGTTTAGGAGGCCAATAGTGAGTTGTAGCTTATGGCTCCGTTCTCTTATATGAATTTGGAGGTGGATGATGGAAAGGGGTGGAAGTTTCATTATTCTATGGTTGTTACATCAACTCTACTTGATCAAGTGCGAATGTGGCAGCTATCAGATTCTGAAGACTTAGTCATATGGGAGAGTGGGTCAGGAGAGGACCCTATCCTTGGATGGACCATAGGAAAGGATGAGTTATTGTGTTTTCATGGGTGCATGTGGGTGTTAGTAGACATACATGAGGAGATGATGTGGTACTTTCATTATTTAGTTTGGGAAGTTCATCCTAGTGTCACAAAGATGTATCGAGACATGTACTGTCAGTATTGGTGGCTGGGTATGAAGAGAGATGTTGTTGGTTTTGTGATGAGGTGTTCCACCTATCATCAAGTGAAGGCAGAACATCAACGACCATCATGGATTTTGTATTAGTTACCCATTACTGAGTGGAAGTGTAATGATGTCGTGATGGACTTCGTGATAGGTTTTCCGAGGTCACCTCGAGGCAATAATGCAGTATGAGTTTTCATTGAAAAACTCAAGAAAGTTTTTCACTTCTTTCCAATAAAGGAGAACTTCTGTGTTAATGAGATAGGAAGGTTGTACCTCCAATAGATTTTACATTTACATGGGGTTCCACACTTCATCATTTTGCATAGAGACACTCGTTTTACTTCTCGAGTCTGGCAGGGACTACAGAAGTCGTTGGGTACACAACTACTTCTGAGTATAACTTACCATCCCCAAACAGATGGCTAGTCTGATCGTACTATTTAGGTACTAGAGGATATGCTTTGAGCATATGTCCTAGATTTTGGATGTTCTTTGGGGAAGCACATACCTCTTGTGGATTTTTTATACAATAATAGTTTTCAAGAAACTATTCAGATAACACGTTATGAGGCTTTGTACAGTAGGCCATGCTGATCACCCCTATACTGGCTGGAAGCAGGAGAGGCAGCTATGCTGGGACCTCGTCTTGTCCAGGAGACCATAGAGCAGGTGGAGTTGATTCAGAAGAGGATGGCTACTGCACAGTCATGACATAAGTCTTATGCTGATCGACGGAGATGACCTCTAGAGTTTGTGGTCGAAGATCAGGTTTTTCTATGTGTCACATCGAGATTGGGACACACGAGGATTAGGATACATGGTAAGATTTTTCTAAGATATGTTGGAACGTTTGAGATTTTGGAGAGAGTCGGGCCAGTTTCCTACCAGTTGTCATTACCTCATAGGTATCGGGCTATGCACGACGTCGTCTAGGTTTCTCAGCTACGACGTTACTTCTCATACCCGTCTCATGTATTCCAACATGAGGAGGTTGAGCTTGAGGTGGGTAAATCATTTGAGGAGCATTTTATTCGGACTGATGATCATTGTGTAAAGGTTCTCTATGGCTAGGCTGTTCCTCTAGTACGATTTCTATAGAAGCACATGCAAGTACATGATGAGACTTGGGAGAGGGAGGAAAATGTACGATCGCAGTGGACAGATCTATTTGAGGATAATTATCTTTCTACACCTCCATGCTAGGGAAATTAGGGGACAAATTTCTATAAAGGGGAAGTTTGTAAGAACCAATATCTTCTTTTCGGGTATCTCTTTCTTTTTTGGTTGTTTTTTAGGAAAAGAGGAGTTTTTGGAAATTTCAAGAGTACATGTCGTGTACTTATAATTACACGTTGTGTACCCGATTGCCGCGGGTGACTGTGTACTGACCGTGTAACGGCCAAGTACATGGCCATGTATGATGACCTAGAGACCGCCTAAAACAGGGCCCAATAAAGGCAAGTACGCGTTGTGCGCTTTTAAAAGACATGTCGTGAACTCTTATTTTTAATTGTTAAATCGGACCAGGGTCATGTCTAATTGGAAGAAATGCCTTCTTTTGGCTCCATCTTGTCCAGGAGCGACCGCAAGATCACCAATTATTCCTGGAACCCCCGACTGAGTATCCGTTCTCCGATTCTATTTCCTTTGATTGAGTTGGAATTTACATGGTAAGCTCTTCCTTCTTTTAGATCCTCGTTTCATGGTTCCTCTTCTTTCATGAGATATCCTTGGTTTAATGTTTTGGATGTTTTTTTATCTACTGTTTTGTAGTGAGATTCAAGGCATGTGGTTCACGTATATCATTCATACACCACCAAGGTAGGTGTTTTGTGCCTTTCTGAAGTTCGTTTTCGAATATTATGTGAAAAACTTCCAAATACCCTAGAACAGGGTATTGCGTGTTTAGGGATTTTAACCCTATTAAGGCCTGCTAGGTCTTGTTTTCTTGGGTAGAGGTATTTGATTGTGAATAGGGTTATTTTTCCATGATATATGGGTGTTTTTCCATACTTTTTTATTATTGACCATTTGGTCTAGCTTTTCTTATTAGGATTCTTTGTTTACATGCCAAGTGTTGTTAGGATAGAGTGACTTCTGTCCGACAAGCTGTGATATGTTGTAAACTATTTAGCCAAGTAGTTCTTGAGGTTTACTTTGGCTGCCATATATCATTTGTGCATGATTGACTTACATAGGGCTGTTGGAACCTGGTGTAGTAAACCATAGGGGGAATGGATGTTGAGGGATTCCCAAGAGTGTCTGTTCATCATATATTTATATATATATATATATTTTATATTAATAAGAACTTTTGAGGAAAAAGTGGGAAACCATAAAGTACAAAAACATCAACCAATCTCATAAGAAATGGCTGAATCTTCAAATTTAAATTTAAGTCTTTTAGATCCCTTACCTCTGAGAAGACTCCATTTAGGAGTAGTATCCCACCCATGTGGTTCATCTTTGAGGAGGTCTTCAAAATAGATTGTCATATTGTCCCAGGATTGAATGAGCTCCACCACTGAGATCTTCTTTCATTTAAATCCACAAGCCAATATACCATGTTTTCTATTTACTTTCACATTACGAGACCATAGGGGGGATGGATGTGAGTGCTGTAACACCCCGAGATTTTATGAGAAGTATTATTTTTAGTTTATTTGATGTATTGTGTTGTATGCTACACCAATATTATCTTGCGATATACACAACCCCGTATTAGATTGCAGTATACACAACACTATTATTGGATCGTGTAACACAAAATTTCAAGTTAGTTTGATAGAAGTTATTCTACGCAACATTGAGTGTCTATATATATATATATATATATTCAATGTATAAATGAAATATGGTTGGATTCTATTATACAAAACAACAAAGGAATATTTCACTACACGTAACCCTGACTTGGATTTCTTTACATTGCAATCACGACCTTCCACGATAGCGTGTGTTGTACTCAATACCGAGTTTCACTAAACAACGATATGTTATTAAAATATTATATAAACTAGCCATTATGAATAGTAATACCCACTTTTTGAAATTTTATAAATTTAGTCTTTCAAAATGGACTTCATTTTTGGATTTGGAATATCGAAATTAGCCTAGGGTGAATTTTTGGTATTTTTCTAAAAACTTTCAATTTTTGATGAATATTGAAAACACTATGTTACTATTTAAAACCTGACTTTTTATTTAAATAATTATTGATTTTATTTAAATTTATTTTAGGTCAAAATTGATACATAATACCTATATAATTTCAATGTAATTCATTGGGGTCATTTTATAATAATTTTAGATATAAATTTTTTTTTTGAACTTTTCACCGTCTTTTACCCACCTCCTAGGAGAATTTGAAAATTTACATAAAACATAATTTTACCGCTTCTGTGAGTGGAATTTCAAAAATCTGAGAGACATGGTTAATATCAGGGAGTAAAATTTGGTTCAATAAGATAAAAATAATTTTCGGTGAATAGTAACTTTTTACTTTTATTTACCATGGTTAAAAGTAAATAGGGTAATTATGGGTAAAAATGATATTATTATTACCCAAACACATGTCCTAATTATATTGGATAAGTGTAATTCGACCAAAAACAACCTTAGGAATAAAATATTTCCCTTTAGGTCCACTTGGACTAGATTGGGACATTTATTATTTTTTTTAAAGAAGAGTTAAAATAGTAAAAATCAAAGTTTAATTACTAAAACATTTTTAATATAAGGTTATACATAAGATAAATTCAACTATAAATATTCATTAGAAAGATAAAAATAATTCCTACATAATGGTCTTTTATTTATAATTTCTAGACATTAAATAATTTAATTTATTTATGACACAATGATGATGAAGTAATTACCTTATTAATGAAATACTAACATAATTGATGTTATAAATACCCAAATAAATGTTATTTGAGACTTTTTATAAATTACACTAATTTTTTAGATTAATATGACATGTTATTATTTATTCAATTAACTTTGTTCTAACTAATCATGCTGTTATGATTTTCACATAAATCACTTACCAAATAGTTTCAAAATTGACATAAAATAGTTTATAAAACAAATATTATATTATTAATTTTTATTCTATTCCTAAAAATCTAAGTATCGGCCAAATGACTTAGATAAGGTTATATATATGAATAATGAACCACTTGGGGTTCGTTTGTCTTGTTATAGTAAGTTTATTAACCATATAGTGTAAGAAAACAAGAAGACACGGTAAAAGTTAAATTATTTAACTTAGAGTTAAATCTAAATGATAAGGTTAAAATAGTAACCTTTACTTGTCTAAAACCAATTTTTTTTAGATTCTTTCGACCCATACCCACTTTAACTTCGAAATAAGTCACTTTGGAGCCATTATAAACCGAATATGACTTTATTATAAAATAATAGTTTAAGTTTTTTTCCTAAAGTGCCCCTCTCCTCCCTTATAAAAGGGAACCTCCTCCCTCTTATCTTTACACAATTTTGAGCTTTCAAGATCGGCCAACCCCTGCACAGTTCCCTTCTCAACATCCCTAGAAACATTATAGAGTTTATGTTCTCCTCAAAAGACCAACTCTAGCACCTTAAGAGGAAACTTAAAAGAGGTGCGTCGAAGAAGAGGTAATCTCTTCTACCGATTCTTTCAAGTTTCTTTCTTTTGAAACTTATTATTATTTATTTGTTTCATTATAAAGTAATAACATAATTATCACTAATATACTGATATGTTATTATAAATATGAAACAACCCCATTTCACCTTCTATCCATCCTATGGAAAATGAAATCACCGCACTTGCGTACGTACGGAATACCATCTCCATGCCGTGGTGTAATCTGTTTTTCCACCACCACTTTACTTGGATGGGTATAATGGTGTAAATAATAACTATATATGGTTATTATAACATCATAATTATTCTTAGATATTATATCATCCACTAAAATTCCATTCAATAATTATGGGAATGATATCATCGCTCGTGTGTACGTACGGATTACCGTCTCCACGACGCGATGAGATTCATTCTCCATGTTAACCATTATTGAATGATTATAAAGTATATATAATGAATAAAAATGAAATATATGACATAATAAAGATACTAGATTTATTTATATATATATATATATATGTCATCTACTTACTTCCATTCAAGTCAATAAGGAAAGGAAAACAACGTTCATGCGTACTTACGGCCTACCATCTCAATGAACGGTGTATTTCATTTCATTCATCCATCTATTATATATATATACTGAATATATATGTTACATAAATCATGATTTACATTCTGGAAGTAAGTAAATCATGATATAAGTAATAATAATATAAATAACAACAAGTCCAAACACGTACGATAAATAAAATGATTTTACCCAAAATGTTGCTTTAACATGGAATTTACAAAAGAACGGGTAATATAAAGACACAAGTGAACTATATATGATATCATAAAAATGAATATGATTATTTAATAAGTCAATGACATTATTTAAATCCTTATACAGGAGTTTCGGATACGTACGAATCATATCGGACCTAAGGTAAGGGATAACTTTTCCAATCTCGTTTTTATCCAAGATTGTTTATTCGTAAGTATTTAATGGGGTTATTGTTATCATCAATGCCCACGTTTTCTAAAAATGATTTCATGTATGTTAATGTTTTTTTAACTTATACGACATGAATGTATTTTTACGGTTTCATAATGCCTTATTTTCATGAAGTTTACTCTACAAGATTTCATGGTTATTTTCATTAAAATCATTTTCTTTTAAAATTGTGTAGCATTTTGTGAAAAGAAAATTATTTTTAAGAAGAAATGATATTTTACTCAAGATTTATTTTCAAGTGTTTTATCAAAACCATTTTCCATCTAAGATGAAATTATTTCATATGTGTATGATTCAAGTATAATATCTCTATGATTTACATGGTTTCACTTTTCTTATGATGAAATGATATCCATTTGTTTTATATGGATTATGTTATGATGGGATGATGTTTGTGAAACCCATTATATTCTTTCGGTTATGATGAATGATTTATGTTTATGTTGTGGCACAGGTAATAATGATTTCATTATGAGATGGGTGGGACCTATATCTCCCTCCAATGCATTGGGTAAAGATTTATATCTCATGACATAGACATGGTTGGAATGGTAGGTTAATCCGATTCAGTGATACAAGATTGGAACGAGGAGTGAAATCAATTCAGAAAGGGACTTTGTCCACTATAATGGTCTTGGCAGCAATGCCTTGGCTACTATGGAAATCATATCATGTGCTTAATGTTTTTCCACAATTAAATGTTTTATTCCCATGCTCTTTTATCATGATTTATGTTTCTTTATGATCTATGCCTTACGTATTGCCAAACTTTATATTTCACAACTCAAGATTTTGATGTTTAAACTTTATGTTCATGTTTTTAAGTTCAAATGTATATGGTTTGTTTTATTTTCTCCATGCTTACCCTTATTGAGAATTTGAGCTCACCCTTTATATGTTTTCTTTTCCCCAGGATATAAAGAAAGGTTTTAGGTAAAAAAATGGAAGATATTTATGGGAGATTTTGAAGATATTTCACCAATATTAGAAGATTATATTCCAAGTTTCCAAAGATACTAAACTATTACGGTTCTTTGGTGTCTGTTTTTTTTATGTATTAAGTATTCCGCAAAATTAATGTAATGTCTATGTATGCCAAGATTTGGGTTTCTGCATGTTCTCTCTCAGAGTGTCTGTAGTTACTAGTTGAAAGACCATAGGGATAATTTGACGTTGAGTGCTTCCCTAGAGTGTCAGTAGTTTATCGATAAAAGACCACAGGTGGAATTGATGGTGACTTCTTCCTCAGAGAGTCTTTTCTAAAGCTGAACCAGAGGGGTTAGACTCTGAGTACTTCTCATAGGGTTGCTTGTGTTTGATTTGGTTGAACCAGAGGGCTTAGGATGTGATTACTACCCAGAGGGTTACTTGTATTTTGATTAGATTCTTACTTGGTGAATGAAAATGAATGAAATTAAAACTGTAGGATTGTTTACTTTAGAGTACTTCCTTTTTTACTACTTCATTTTTTTATTGCCTGCCATACGTATTCACTGACTGTTAGGCACAGATATTTGGGTGGTTGCCTATTGGGATTCGTCTCATGCCATATTTGGGTCATCCTTTTGGGCCCAAAAATATTATATTGTTACAGGTATAGATAAGGGAAAGCTTCCTTCTTCTTTAGGTACTTGATTGTTGTGGAGTTGGAGAGAAAGAGACCAAGATGAGGCTTGTGATGTCGCATGAGTTTATTTGTTTTCATTATAATTTGGATTAGTACTGTATTCTAGCATTGTGACTTGTTCATCTTCTTTCCTAGGAATATGTATCATGCATCATTTTTATATATGTTTTTTAGTTGGTTATTACTTCCAGTATTCTATTGTTTACTTATTGCATGTTATTACTATTTTAACTATTGTTATCTATTTCTTTCCACTGCATTACTCTTCTAATGAGGGCTTAGTTTCCCCACTATCACACCCAAGGCCCTCACTGCTAGTCCGTAGCCTCTAGAATTTGGGGAAATGAACTTGAGGCCATGTGACCAACCAGGTATGGGGAACCTCTGGGTGGCACCCGGAACCGAAACGTTACAATGTCCATGGAGGGGTTTTTGTCAAAGGGTAAAAAACGCCATAATTTTGTTTTAACATAAGTTTATATATTTATATTTATGTTTATTTATTTTCACTTTAACCCTTAAAGAAACTAAACCTATAAAAATGACCCAAACTTCCACTTACTATGTACTAAACTTTTTATAAGTTTCATAAAAATTTCATCATTCACTTGTAAAATTGTCACATGTCACATGATAAAATGAAAACTATTATCTCAATATGTTTTCTCCTAAATACATTTAATAAACCTTAAACATTTAATGTTCTTTAAAAAAATATTTTTCTCACATTCACTTATTTAAACTTAAATAACATGTGAATACATTTAAAAATAAAAATAATTTATATTATTATAAACATGAATAAATTATAATTTAATATATATATTTTACTTATGATTATTCATATTCAAAAGATCGTTCAACCTTGATCATGGCTGATATATCATCCTAAATTCCAATTTTTTCAAATTATTGTAACTTGCCGATACACTTTGTGTGTAACCCTATAATCCCTTATCTCAATAGATGTGTGTCAAAAACATGGAGAAAGAGAGGTATCTAGAAATACATCATGAAACCTAATGATATAAAAATATGAAACAATAGTGAAAACCTTCCTACAAATATACATTATATGATATAATCTTGATATTTCATCAATAAATATGCATACTTTGTGTCATTTCTCTTTCATGATTGATGTTTCATTCTATAACTTTATAGATTAACTTTCCTAAAATGACTGTTGTCATGGAATTAATCCATTCACTACCATCTAATTCCAAGGGACAGAGATATAATATTTTAATACTCTGATGTGAAAAATATAATCTAACATATTCATCCAATATCATACCATTAATGACACATCTGGCACAATCTACTGCTCCAAAAACATAAACTATCATGGTTTCCATACAACATTATAATATGTGATTTATATAACACGCATTGAAAATGATATGAAGTTAAGAGATCAATATATGTTCTTTAAATAGGATCAACCAATGGAACATCCAATATATAGTGTTCCTATTAATGGCACAGTCCTCTTAATCTCTTAGACTTAGAGTTCACTAAGTACAAACTTCATCGAAAAAAAAGTTTCAATTCTTATCAGCCTCCAAAACTATATAATCAAGCATAAACTACACCACATCAAATATATTTACCTAGACCATAAAATCTAATTTATGATTATTGTGCATATAAAAAAATTGTGTCAAATTTTCTCATTATTTTAGGATAATTTATGTGTATTTATTTCCAAACACGCAGATAGAAATTATGTTTCACACATTTTTTGGTTTTACATATTGTGTTTTTGAAACAAGAATTATAATGAATATTTTTGTTCATTTTGAGAACATATTTAGAATGCAACTCTTAAACAGATTTAATTCCATACAAGAATAATTTTATTAATGATTTTTTTCTTGTAATATATAATTTTTAGGTTAATACATTTAATTAATTAATTATTTATTTTATGTTTAATTATTTTTCAATTAACATGTTTAATTTTATAATTATAGGGTTGATATTATTCTAGGGAACCAACATAGTGTCACTGAATCACTTAACACATTTTCACTCACCACAACTAGCATCCTTGCTAGGGATTGTGGATTTCTAGTGTTTTTGTGGATTATCTCTCCCCTTTTGATAATCAAAAAACACAAATAATAATAAAATTCAAATTAAATCAAGTGATTTAGTAAACACTATATCCTTATTAAAAATATACCTCCCCTTATATAGGTAATGAATGTTGAAAAAAAAATTCTCCCACTTATAGAAATAAATAAAACTTTTTCTTATCAAAACATTTTCTCCCCTTACTTTCTCCCCATTTTCTTTCTTCCAAATTATCAACATCCTCTCCCCCTTTGGTATTATAAAACATAAAATAAGAAAAATAAAAACAAAAGAGTTTAGTAAAATTAATAAGAAAGTTAATAACAAGGGTAAAAACCTTGGTGGAATAATGAAGTTACATGTAATAATAGACCAGATCTACGGGCACTTTGTAAGGGTAACCTCAAAGGAAATGTGTAAGAATAAACTCAAGGTTATATAATAATAGATCAAAAATCATATTAATTATGTATGAATGACTTAAAACAAACAATTTCATGTAAGAATGAATCAAACCATAATGATGGGTTATTCATAAGAAGATGTGTAAGACAAACACATGAAGTAAATGGTACCTTCTATAATTTAATAACATCATAAGGTGTAGTTTTGAAAGATATTCAAGAAATATCTTATAAATTTCATTAAATATTTATTTCAGAATATATGATGTACCTTCACAAAGTGTTATTAGAGTTTTATATAAAAAAATGATTTTATCCCTATTTCTCGAGGTTTTTTTTATATTAAGAGAATATTTAACAAGAAACGGAAAATGATCACTTAACACTAATCATATCCATATTATTATTAATATATTTTAATATTTAAAAATATAATGGTTTGTTAAATATATCAATAAACAATTTTTCATTTATAATAAATTTTAGAATAAGATATCCTTTATGTGAAAAAAATAATCATAAAAAAGTATATAGAATATAAGAAAATAGAAAGATACTATAGTTATTTCATAATTCTATATAATAGTACTTTTAGAACAAAAAAAGAAATAACTTTAAGAATATAAGTATAAGAAATAAATTTCATAAAATGAGTAGTACCAAGAGTTTTTTTCACTTCCTCCAATTACCCGAAGGCCTTCATTTTTTATTGATTTTTGATAATATACCTTTCAAGGGGTGAGGTGGAACCCTTACAAGGCCCGTTAGTGTAAGTATTATATGGCCCATAGGCCTTAGAGGAATCCATTGCCCGTAGGCTTCAAACATTACATACAACCTAGACTAACTACTTGGAACTGCTCTTCCCCAGCATATTCATCGTGAAATCAGCTCTCCACCTTCGCATTGATGTTCAGCTAGGCATTCCCATGCATGCACAGGCTTTTTCCGATGGCAGTTTTCATACCCCTTCATTATTTCAATCTGTTTAGCTTCTTCTTTGGTGAAAGCTCTTTTCTCATCCTCCTTGTAGAGTTTGTTCATTGTAGGTTTTCTGGTTTTCATCTACACTTAAGGTGGCTCGAAGGCCCTTGAGGTGGCCCTAAGGCCTTACTGACCTGAAGGCCTGGGTGGTCCGAAGTCCTTAAAGGACTCAGAGAACAAATCGGTGGTCCAAAGGCCCAAATGAGGGAATATTCCTAGCTGCTACAGTGCCAAACAGATCCTGCTACAGTTCCCACTACAGTACCTGCTACAATACTGCACAGTTCCCGCTACATCACTGCTACAGTACCTGCTACAGTGCTTCTATAGTACCCAGGAAAATATACCTCCACCTGTATTTGATCCTTGGTCGCTTGGATGCACTTACGGAGTCCTTACATAACTTGAATAAATAAATTGACACCCAAACTTGTTTCGGTTCATAAAAATTAGCATACAAAACATTTATAACCCTCAAACATCCAAACCTTTGGTGTGAAAAAACTATCAGTTATTTCAAAATATAATCTCTATAATTGCAGAAATATTGAACCTAGACCAAAGAGAAATGGTTCTTCTAGTAGACTCTCTATTGACATTTAGTACAAAATGGTTCATTCTTCAAAAGTAAATAATTAGTTTTAAAATATGAATATTTTGATTATATATAACCAACATGAAAATTTTTTCTAGATAGTTTCAACTATCTTAAAAGGTTATCAAAACTCTTCCTTTTGTATGTAAAATTAGAAATTATCTTCTTTATAATCTAAAATTTAGACTTCATTTTAACAACTTCTTTCCAATAATTTAAAGTTTAAGTAGAGAATTATTTAAAATACAACTCATAAAAAAGTTTATAAATACTGTCATTAACCTTAAAAATATATACCTAAGACAAATAAATGTATTTCCCTAACTTTTTATATCCTTTCTCTAGTTCAGTCACATATTTAGGTATCTATTCAAATGATGGAGTATCGACTAATCATTTGATAAACAAGGATAACTATAATCTAAATAAAAATTCATAAGTGAATCTGTAGTTATCTTAGCCATAAATCATGATTTATTTTTAGGAAATTTTGAAACAAAAATAGTTATCCTCTAACTATCATCACTTTTGACATCATTTATTTCAGTGGATGAGTCTTCACAAATACTCAAAGTGTCAGTGGTATCTATTAAAACATTCTTCCCTATCTACATTAAGGATCTTATAGATTCCTTGTCATTAATATTTAATCTTATAAAACCTAGTCTTTTATGACTTAGTCTCGTACACTCTTTACAGATAACATATAATGAATACACTATTATTTTAGACTTCTCACTTATATCTTTTGTTTCATTCCAATAATCATTCCAGAACTTATTCTTTCTGATAATCATGTACAAATGTGTTTCATGTTAGGAAAATTCTCTTTTAGTAAACTCCACATTGATACTATTAAAACCATGTTTAGTTATATTATTTATAGTAAAAAACTTATAATTAACCACTTTTATAGTGGTTAAAAAAACAAAACTTTTTTATTGTTCTTCTCCTTCTCTACATCTAATTTTATCCTATTCACATACTGGATTGATGTTCTAATATGGTCATTATGACTCAATTTATTAAGATATTTCTTATAATCAATTAGTGCTCTATTAGAATATAACTAATTATAAAGCATGTTAATAATCTTCTAAATATTTTTTTATATGTAATCTCCCTCTCACCAAGATATTGAAAACTATTAACTACACCCATAAACTATAATGACATAAAATTATAACCCTTTTAAAATTGATTTTAATGTCGATTACTTGTGTTACACAGTACACATAATGCAATAAAACCTCAACAAATTAGAATAAAATTATAAAAAAATATATAATAATAACTAATATGGTAATCTATTAAAATATATTACCTTTGGAAGACAAAAAATTAATATGGGTTAATAATGAATAAGGTTATTTTCAATAATGTCATTTTCTTTATATTAAGTATTTTATTTTAAAAACTAAATTATAAAATAAAAAATTTAAATTTTATGAAATAAAATTAATTTTTTAAATTCTCAAAGAAAAATTTACTTCGTATAAATTTTTTATTTTTTTTAAAAGATTTATTTTTAGTTGAAAAATATA
The DNA here is from genome assembly GCA_963277665.1 of Viscum album. Classification (NCBI taxonomy): domain Eukaryota; kingdom Viridiplantae; phylum Streptophyta; class Magnoliopsida; order Santalales; family Viscaceae; genus Viscum; species Viscum album. The sequence goes on along the minus strand of OY728134.1, from coordinate 591,899,100 downwards.
GTTTTTGTGAAAATTATAATTTTTATGAATTTATAATTATGTAACGATGTCCTAAAACAATAAAATAAATTTTAAGTAATAAAATATTTATTTAAGGATTAAAATTATATATTTTAAAATATTTTTGGAACTTAAAAATTCAATTTCTAACATTTTTAGAACTAAATTAAAATGTTTCTTTAATAAAAAGATTTTTTATATATTTTATTCTAATTAAGTGTTTTGATGGTGAAAATCAGTTTTATCTTACTTTTAAATCCCCTAACTTTTTATTTTTTTATAACAAACCATTCGTTGTTATAAAAACCTATATATAGGATAATATAATCTTGTATAAACAATTTTAAACATAAAGAACCTTTTTCCTAAAAAAACTGTCTTTATGTGTTATGTGCATTTACTTTAAAATTAACATTGAAAACCTTTAGAAATTATATTTCATAGAATGATTTAAAATTTTTAAATTTAAAAGTTCCAATCTTATTTTTTTCATTGATGTTAATTACTAAGGTTAAAAATTAATTACCAAGGTAAAAGTAAATTAGGGTAAAAGTTAAAAGGTTCAGAAATGCACAAAAAATATAGGTTGTCTAAAAAATTATTTAATGAGTATAATATATTCCCAAAAATAACATACAATCCACTTTTTTCCATTTTTTATCCATTTACATTTGAATTGTACCGTTACATTTTTGAAAATGTAATGGTTACTTCCAAAAATAATCATCTCTTCAGTTATAAGAAGGTAACACTTACACCACTTCAAGACTCACCTACCAGTCAAATTTAGTAATGAAAGTATTCCAAATTAATCCATATATAACCCTATCCCTCTTTCAAAAGCTTCTATTCACCATTAGTTATCATAAGGCATTCATTTCAAAGGATAATTCCAAGGAAAATTCAATTACCCGGCGTGAGTATTATCAACTACTTATCTTTTCTTATGAGTTATCTTCACTCAAATTTATTATAAATACACTAATATGATGATATTAGTATCATTTATATACTTTAATGTTATTATATTAAGGATATTATCTTTATCTATACATCTATCTCGTCTATTAAGAAAAACAAAACCGTTGTTCATACGTACATTAAGACTACTGCCTCCACAAATAACAAAATTCATTTTTTATCACCACTCATCCTTGTTTTTTCCTATAATGTATTTAATGAGGATATATTATTTTTATTACATGTTTAATCTTCTTTATATATCACATTATCATTATCTTAATGCATCCCCATACTCATTAAATCATTATAACTTGTTACCATTTGCGTTGATTTAACCGCTTATGTAAATAATCTTATAATGATTATGTCATAAATGATTATAATATGTTATATAATAGTAATATCATGTAATAATGATATATTTAATATTTTTTTAATATTTATTGAAGTTTTTTTAATATTTAAAATATTTATTTATATATCACCTTTCGATCTTTAAACACATAGAAATCTAATTCAACTTGATTTCTATTTTCACAAGAAATATTAATGTCTTTAACCTAATAAAAACTTGAATTAAGTAACCATTTAAAACAATTATTATTATACCTATAATTATCTAGTTATTATTAACTTGAAACCACTTCATGAGAATGGATCCCTTCTTTTTGATGTTTGTACACAATAAACAACTAAAATTTCTAACAAACGATGGTAAAAAAATATAAATAACAAATATATTCATAATAAATGATAATAAATAATATGTTAGTGTTTAATAATAAGGTTATGAAATATTATATTAAGATAGTTATGCCTTTTTTTATTGGATTTTAGATTTAATTTAACCAAGCCAGAATAAAGGTAATGGGTTATTTTTCCCATTATTAATTTCTTGAGACTTATTTCATAATGTAAAATATGGTGCCTTAATATTGTGTGATTACTACCAAATAAATGTATTTTACCACATATATGGGGTTGTAAGATCCACATCAATTAATTTATTTAAATTTTTATCATTTAAGAAAGATAACCAAAATCAAAATGGTTTTGACCAAAATGTTACTCAAAGTGTTAGGGTTTTGTTTCCAATATTATTGTAAAATAAAGACCGTGTTTTAAAGATAATCCTTCTATGGAATTTTTATTTTTTAAAAAAACTTTCATCATTTCATTTGTATATTCATGGGATTTTATATGTTTACTCTATATTTAATTTCTTAATTCCTTATTTTTAACTAACGTGTTTCTTGTATGTGAAACTGGCCTAATCTTATATGTTTGTTTGGGAACTTCAGTTTTTCCATATCCTAATTAATTATATTATTTTGAAAATTTCCTAACCTATAACTCAATAATTTTGTGAGGTCAGTTTCTACCAATTTATATTTTTTAAAATGTTTTAAATAAATTTTTAATTTTTTTCTTATGGATCATTTTATTAATAGTTTTAAAATAATCTATTTTTAAAGTTTTCCATATGAGCACCTCTTTCTTACTTATTTATCATCTTATACAATACCCATTTTCTAATATTTAATGATTTTATAAAAGAAAATATTATTATCCTTTTATTTATTAAATATTTCTATCTAAATTTTTTTTAAAAAGATACTAGATATTTATTATTCCCGAAGATATATTTCATAATTCTATTTAAAAATTTTTTAATCAAAATATACACCCTTTTAAATAAATTATGCTTAACTAGGGAAATTCTTCTAATGTAACTATATACCTTCTTTTTTTAGATTACATATGTAATGTCCTTCTATTTTGGAGGAATAATCCATCACAACCTTTGTCTTTCCTAATCAGACATAATTTATTATCCTAACTTTTCACATTATTCCTTTCCTTTATAACTACACTATTTTTTATTCATTTGATTTAAGGGTGTTCATCTAGATTCCATAAATAAATAATTTTTGAGAAATTAGTGACTTAAACATATATCCTTTATTTATACAATGTACATACCATATGCTCTATTATCTTTATTGAATGGTATTTACCTAAAAATTTACTTGATTTCATTGGATAACCATTTATTTTCCATGGTTTTATAATGTTGTGGTTATTGATGGAATTATTAATGATTTCATTAGGTCAATCCATATCAAACCCATTTTACTTCCATGGGTACTTTTTTATGTTTTTAATGAAACCAATTTTCTTTCCATGGGTTCTTTATGATATAAAAGTGAATGATTTTCATTTAAAATGTTTTATGGAACCAAATTTATTTCCATGGGTTCTTTATGGTGTGATAATTTATTGATTTATATTGGTATTCATGAGTAACAATGATGAAATGTGGGGTCCTATATCACTCATAAATGCATTTTTTTTGAAAGATTCTATCTCAGGAGACAAGTATTAACGAGTGTATTTTAGTTTCTCATAAGAATGGTCACTAATGGTGTGCCTCATGAATTTGATGTTCCCTATAATAATGTTTTTTCCAAAGTTTATAGATGTTTCATTATTTTTTCTTATTCTCAGGATTGTGCTAATATCTCATGGATCTTGTTTTTTGAATCATGTTTTTACACTCTTTTTTATTCATATGATACATTATGCCTATTAAATTCCATGATTTATGATATATTCTTTGTTAGGTATGAATGTTATTATATATATTGATTATAACCATATGCTCATCTTATATTAACTTATGGTATTCGATTGTTTTCTCATATATTTACCCTTACTAGGCATCTGATCTCACCCCATTCTTATGTTTCAATTTCCCCAAGTTATAAATATGAGTATAACATATAATAAGTATATAAGAGAGTCTAGCGTGGCTTAATTATGGAGAATTTTTCATAAGGGTTTTAAAATAAGTTTCTTATGTAGCTAGTCCTCAAAGACACTAAACATTTCATTCTAAGGATTGTGTGATTATTTGTGAGATACAATATTTACCTTAAATAAATGTTATAAAATAAAGGCATGTATAGTCTAGGTTACTATAGTTAGTATCAGAGTAGAGTTTATATAAATTTGGAGATTATGATGATATTTGTATAGGATAAATTGAGAGTAAGATATACAATAAATATTAAGATCCCATATTTTTTCAAGGGTTCGACAGGATTAAGTGGTAATTTCTAATTACAGAACAAATACAAATCATAGACTCAATTCACGACATGAATTATTTAGGGTATACACGTTTAATTTAAATCATGGCATAAATTAAATCACAACATCAAAAATTTACACACCCTATAAAAAACTACACCGAATATAGACATGTCAATAATTTAAATTACACCACATGTAGACATGTCATGAATTTAAAATACACCACATGTAGACATGTCATTAATTGAATATTCACAAAATGGAAACAATGCACAAAAATAAATTAAACAACATGTAATTTCATTTACTGGTTTTCTAAAGGGTGGAAATGTGATTTTGGTGGAAAAAAGAGAAAATAAAGGGGGGATCGCCAGTATAAACCCTCCAGAGTTGCGTATCCCTAAACACACACTTGTCTATTCGATTAAAGGATTACACCGACCTCTTATATACACTAAAGAGCCTTTGTACACTTTTTCCTTAGTCATAATCTTCTATATGAACCTCTTCCTCGGTCCGAATCTCTTCCTCACACCACCATCTTTGAATAATGACCCTCTACAAACCTCCCTAGGTAAGTGGTTCTCCCCATTTAGATCCCTCTTTCACTCCCACTCCTCTTTCTGAATAGAAGACGGATGTTAACACACTATTGGACCTAGGTTTAGATCTAGGTTTTTTATATCGTAATTCATTTAAATCTTCGAACTAGGAATTGAATTAAGATCTCATTCTGCTCCATTATATAGCAGAAATTGGGGTTTTCCATTGGCGAGTGTTCTTCACCACCATTCTTGAGGTTGGGGGTATTTAATTAAAATCTAAAAGTAATTGACGTGATTAATTATTTTCTGAAATAATTAATGGAAATTGGCATGATTAAATATTTTTTGGATTAATTAATGGAAATGGATATGATTAATTAATCATTGAAGTAATTAAAGGAAAATAATTTGATAAATTAATAGTTGAATTAATTAATGGAAATCGATACAATCAATCAATCAATCAATTAATTAATTAAAGGAAAATGATGTGATTAATTAATTGTTGGATTAATTAATTAAAATGGATAATGATTAATTAATTATTGAATTAATTGATGTAAATTGATGTGATTAATTATTCATTGGATTAATTAATGGAAATGGGTATGATTCATTAATTGATGAATTAATTAATGGATTGATTTGGGAACTGGATGTTGGTTGTTATTATGTTGGCATGGAGTAGTACATGGGTAAAAACTAGGCTGTGAGAGAGTAATTTGAGATGAAGACCATGAGAGTATCCATTGAGCTTGTTGAGAAGGACCGTTTGAGCCTGTTGACAAGGACCATGAGATCATGTTTAGAAGGATTGGGTGATCCTATTTAGGGGAAGACTATGAGAGATTCCATTTTATATTCCAAGGGACTGTGAGTGCTCTTAGAAGATGGCAGAGGGAAAGAACGTGAGATATTCCCCTTTTCCAAGAAAAAATTATGCTTTATTTAGTTTTACTCACATTATACCCCTGAGGTTAGATCCCTATGTTCAAATTACTCATGCCAGAATGATTCACATGTTTTATGTATTTTGTCACTTATAAATTGTGATAATGAATAGTTATATGGAAATTTATATATATGATATCCCAAGAGGATATTTTAAACTTAAAAATGAGGATTTAAAGTATGTATTAAGGTTTAGGTGTCTTCAGGAACTCAAATATTTTTGTGGTTAAATAAAGAATAAATGATAATGTGATAACTGTTATTTATGGATTATGCTTATTTATTTATATAAATACATATACTATTATAGAATGGATTTGTTTTAGATCTTGTTGGAGGTAGCCTACTGAGTTTTACTGATAGATTACTCAGGCTGCCTGGTCGGTACCCAAATAGAATTTATTATTGTAGGACAGGATAAGGGAAAAGGCCCTTATTGGATGATTGAATGGGGGATGGAGCATATATGAGGGAATCAAACATGGTTCGAGATCCACTTTTCAGTTTTCAATGTCTTTACTTTTTGATTTGCATTTGACACATGGCATGTAAATGAGAATGATATATTTAATGTTCAGTTTTGATATTGTATCTCCAGTTTCGGTCATCTTGTGATACTATATTTGATGAGATTATGTTATATCATGCTTTAGTTATTAGTTTATTTATTTTTTCTTGTGTATTACTCTTATAATGTAAGAAAAAAGAGGGTATAGTCTCCCCAAGATCGACATTAAACCCTCACTGCTATTTCGTAGACTCTAGCATATGGGGAGGTGCTCTTGAGGTCACATGACCAATCAGTTCAGAGCACTGGTATGTGGAACCCAGTTTGGGACATTACAAAGTGGTATCAAAGTCTATTTTTCTTTTCTTCTTATTTTTTCTAACTATTTTAGAATGTTAGATAGGAGACAAGTAAGTGTGGGGGCTTTGTTATGAACTCATTCATGGGAGTACCTACCTCATGTATAAGGGAGAACCCAAGTTCCCATGGTGGGATTGTTGTTATTGTTGTTTTCTGTTACAGTTGAATTCTATTTCCCCTTGATTGATGCACTTGTTGTTTGATGGGATTATTGTTTCAAATATTTTTTGTGTTTTTAATCATATCCCAATAAGGCACAATATTTGTGTATGCATGCATCATTCTAGGAACTCAGGATTATTTTGTCATGCATCATTTTAGTCACACGTAGAAAACCATTTATAGGTAAGTTGTTGAAATTGAACTGTTTTTCCTTTCTTGTAAAATTGAAATTAAAATTGATCTTAACAATAAATTGAGAAATATTTTAAAATGATGGAATATGAAAATAAATGGGTGTCTAAATGAGAAACATGAAAAATGATAATGTGTATACCCTTGTTAAAAAATACCTAGGTGTAGGATTGTTTAGGGTAGAGATAATGCCTCAGTTTTGACTATGTGATAGGAAAATGGGGAAAGACTTGATATGATTTTTATTAAATCCTTCTTGTTAACTATGATAATTTTATTAATTGAAAATCCCTTATTTTCTTTATTTAGACCTTGATGTGGGTTTTTTGGGTACCGGGAAGACCCTAGTTTGGGAACTTGGTTGTGAGTCATGTGAGGGGTCATCTGGTTTTGGATCAATGTAGTGAGATTCTAGTGGGAAGGGAATCCCAATACTTTCTATAGGTTAAGGTGTTTTCGAAATGAGAGGTAACATCGGTGATGGAGGATTTGTGGCGATGTTCACCGATTACTTCCTAGTGTACTTTTAATTAGTGATGATTGTGTCCCCTAACATGACATTGTCCGAGGTATATTTAGAAAGCTCTGTATTTACACCTAGATACCTGAATGTGGTTTGGTTGGATATGGGTTTTCTTAGAGGTTGATATTATAAATTAGTACATGTGCAGTTGGATGGTGGAAGGTGCACCATAGAAAGTTTACAGTTGAGGTTCTCATGATGGATCATATGTCGATGAATACCAAGGTTTCCACACTCAAATGTTTAAAATGGGTTTCAATTGATATTCTTTTATTGTCTAATGAAATGTTAGAAGGCCACGTTGAGTTTTTTGGGTTTAACTTGTGATTGAAGCATGGGTTGTGGTGGATGAGTTTCTCAACAAAGTGGTGTTAATGAAGATCCTAATGTGGGGAGAAATAAGTTAGTAGTTGGTGTGTGGAGCAAGACCATGGGTTGGAATTCTTGTAATCAAAATTCCAATGAGGAAACTGTAAGGTTCGCATTTAGATTCCTCAGAGGAAGGTCGGGTAAGTCTTGGAGTTAGTGGATGTACATCCTTTCCATGCAGTTTTTATGGTAGGACTATGTTCCAATTTCGGATGGTGTTTTTGATGTTGTTTGGAATAGTGAGTTGGGAAATGCCTTGGGTATGTTGTGTATGTTGATCTTGAGAATGATGCATCCTTTTCGGAGAATCTGATACATGTGTAAAATCATAGTGAGAAAGAGTTACGGGGAAATATTATTCCGACAGTTCGTATATTATGGAAACTTGGATGGGTTTATAAGGAAACATGGGAGAGAGGACTAGATTTGAGGGCTTAGTGGCCTGATCTTTTTTTGACTCTAAATCTTAGTGGTTCTTTAGAATTACAACTCAAGGACGAGCTGTTATAAGGTGGGGAGATTTTAAGATCCCATCTTTTTTCAGGGGTTTAACAGGATTAAGTGTTTAGTTTTAGCTGTATAACAAATACACATCATGGACCCAATTCACAAAGTGAATTATTTTGGGTAGAAACTATGAATTTAATTCATGACTTAAATTAATTCATATCTTCAAAAATTTACAAATCCTTTAAATAAATTTCCCCACATGTAAGCATGTCACAAATTTAAATTACACCGTGTGTATACATATCACAAATTTAAATTACCCCACATATAGATATTTCACAAATTGAATTTTCACCACATGTAAACATGTCACAAAAAGAAATTTCAAAATGTAAAATTTCATTTTAATACTTTTTTTAATGGGTGGCAATGGGATTTTAGTGGAAAATAGGGGAAATAATGGGGGCACACCTATATGAAACCTCCAGAGCCATGTATCCCAAAACACACACCTCACTCTCAACTGTAAGGATTTCATGGACCTCTCCTCTCTGATGTAGAGACTCCACACATCTATTCTTTAGTAGGAAGATCCACAAAGCACCTTTTCCTTTGTCCAAAGATCCTCCTCACACCATCATCTTCAACCAAAGACCCTTCGTGTGCCTCCCTAAGTAAGTGGTTCTTCCCGTTTATATCCCTCTTTCTCTCCCACACCTCTTTTCGAATAGAGGATAGATGTTGAGCCACAGTTGGACCTAGATTTAGATCTTGGTTTGTTATATCTTTATTAATATAAATCTTAGATTTAGGGATTGAATCAAGATCTCATTCTACACTGTTATTCTGCTGAAATTGGGATTTTTTGTTGGCGGGCATTCTTTGTATCCATTCTTGAGATAGGGTGTCTTTAATTAAAATACTAAATTATTATTTGAAATTATGTATATATAATTGTATAATTTCAATTAGTTTTTTCGCAGTTAAGTTATTGATCGAATTAATTATTTTGGTGAATTAATTAATTAAATTAAATGTTCAAATTAGAGATATTAGGATTATAGATTATGGAAAATTGATTGTGAGGTATTTTAGATTGTTAATTAGGGATAATTAATTGTTGAGATTAATTATCCGAATATTGAATTAAATAATGGGATTAATTAATTGACAAATTAATTAATGAGAGTTATGGAATTATTTAATTATTGAAATAAATAGAGGGATTAATTAATTAGAGAATTAATTAATGAAAGATATGTGATTATTTAATTTTTGAATTAAATAAATGGATTAAATAATTAATGAATTAATTAATGAGAGATATGTGATTATTTAATTATTGGATTAAATAAAGGGATTAATTAATAAGGATTATATGGTTATTTAACTGTTTGATTAAATAAATGGATTAATTAATTAATTAATTAATGAAGAGTAATGTGATTATTTAATTTTTGAATTAAATATAGGGATTAATTAATTGATGAATTAAATAATGAAATTTGTTTGATTATTTAATTATTTAATTAAATAAATGGATTGATTAGTTGATGAATTAATTAATGAGAGTTATGTGATTGATTAATTGTTATATTATATAAAGGGATTAATTAATTGATGAATTAATTAATGGGTGTTATGTTATTATTTAATTATAGAATTAAATAAAGGGATTAATTATTTAATGAATTAATTAATGAGGAGAAATGTGATAATTTAATTGATGAATTAAATAATGGGAGTGATGTGATTAATTAATTGGTGGATTAATTAAAGGGATTGACTTAGATTAATTAATTGATGATTTAATTAATTAGGGTTGTTGTGTTAATGATATTGAATGAGTTAGATTAATTAATTGATGAATTAATTAATCGAGATTGTTGTATTAATGAAATTGAATGAGTTAGATTAATTAATTAGAGAATTAATTAATAGGTATTGTTGAGTTGAGACAATTGAATGAGTTTGAATAAATAATTGGTGAATTAATTATTGGGTATTTTTGTGTCGATGCAATTGAGTGAGTTAGATTAATTAATTGGTGAATTAATTAATGGAGATTGTTATTTTTATGTAATTGAGTGAGTTATATTAATTAATTGGGGATGAAATTAATGGGGATTGTTGTGATGGTGAAATTGAATGAATTGGACTAATTAATTGGTGAATTAACTAATGTGAATTGTTGGGATTCTGAATTGATAGAATTGGATATTGAATTGATATAATTTTATAATTAATTATTGAATTAATTATGGGAGAGTGGGATTTTTTATTTGAGATATTTAATTGTATAATTAATTATGAGATAGTGATATTTTTTATTTGGATAATTAATTATTGAATTAATAAAAGGATATTGAGTTTTTAGATATTGATTAATTAATTAATGAATTAATTAATGGGATTGATGTACTTAATTAATTTGTGAATTAATTAAGAGTATTTATGTGATAACCTATTTTTTAAATTAGTAATGAAAGTGCTATGAATAGTTAATTGTTTATTTGACTAATAGAATTTAAATGACTAATTAATTATTGAATGAATTAATATAATTGATTTTATTTGTAAATTGTGAAATTAACTAAACAAATTGATATGATTAATTAATTATTTAATAAATTAAATAAAATTGATGTGATTAATTAATCATTGGATTAATTAATAGAAATGGATAAGATTAATTAATTGTTAAATTAATTAAAGAAAAATGATGTGATTAATTAATGGAAACGGTTATGGTCAATTAATTGTTAAATTAATTAAAGGAAAATTATGTGATTAAATAATAATTGGATTGATTAATGGAAATGGATATGATTAATTAATTAATGAATTAATTAAAGGAAATCGATGTGATTAATTATTCAATGGACTAATTAATGGAAATGTGTATAACAATTTAATGGATGAATTAATTTATGGAATGATTTGTGAAATGGATTTTGGATGTGATTATGTTGGCATGGAGTAACACATGGGTAAAAACTGGGGTGTGAGCGAGTAATTTGAGAGGAATACCTTGAGATCTTTTATTGAGCCTATTAAGAAGGATTGTGTGAGCCTATTAAGAAGGACTGTGTGAGCTTGTTAAGAAGAAAAATGAGAGCCTATTTAGAAGGACCATGTGAGCTTATTTAGAGGAAGATTGTGAGAGATTCCATTTTGTTTTCCAAGGGACCATGAGAGCTCTTGGTTGTTGGCCAAGGTAAAGACCATGATATCTTCCCCCTTTTCCTAGAAAGAAATTATGCTTTGTTTAGTTTTACACTCATTTGACCCTTGAGGTCAAAGCCCTAGGTGTACATTACTTGTTCCAGACTGATTTATGTGTTTTATGTATTTTATCAGATATTAATTGTGATAATGATTGGTAAGATGGACATTAATATATATGATATACCTTAGGGATAATTAAAACTTCAACACAATGAGCCAAAGAAGGTATTGATGTTCTGGTGTCCTTGAGAACCCTAGTGTTTATGTGGTTAAATAAAGAATAAATGATAATGCGATAACTGTTATTTATGCATTGTTCATGTTTATTTATATAAATTTATACACTATTATATACTGGATTTTTTAGATATTGTTGGTGGTGGACTACAAATTTTTATTCTCACCCCACTCGAGTTGCCTGATTGGTACTCGGATAAAAGTTTTTGTTGTTGGACAAGATAAGTGAAAATTCCATCTATTAGATGGATGAATTGGGTGTGGATCATTAATTAGGGAACTAGACATGGTTTTGGACCATCTTTGGAGTTTTCAGTGTCTTTACTTTTCGTTTTTCATTTGAAACTTTCCACATACATTAGAATGACATGTTTAAAGTTCAGTTATTGATATTGTATCTCCATTTTTGGTCATCTTGTGATACTGGATTTGATGATATTATATTATATCATGGTTTTGTTATTTTTTTATTTATTTTTGCTAGTGTATTACTCTTATAATGAAATAAGAAAAGAGGTTATATTCTCCCCATGAATGACATTGGACCCTCTCTACTAGTCGCCAGCCTCTGGCATACAGGGAGGCATGATTAAGGTCATGTGACCAACCGGTTCAGGGAATCAGTATGTAGAACCCGGGCCGAGATGTTACACAATATGTGAATATAATTTAAAAGGTATATTTAACCCTTTAGGTTGACATAGGTAATATTTTGGGGATTTATATCAAATAACTTTATAAAAATCCCTAGGGATAAGTCTAATAGATAACTAAATGTATAGGATAACGTATTAAAATTCTAGTAAAGTATATATTGTGTGGTTTTCATAGAAATAACATTCTTATCTAGATATTACATGTTTATTATAGATCTAGAATAGATGTACCTAGGGTAAATAAACCTGAAAAGGGTGTATTGGGTATTAACTCAATTTTCACCTAGTGGATGAAAAAATGTCCTAACTTTACTTGTGGTATAACACTCCCATGGGATATTCTCTGGTCAATAAGATTCTCTTTATGAACCATTATTAAGGATATATTTCTTAATTACTTTGAGGAATTATGTTAAGATGTAAAATAGAACCTAAACTAAATAAAATTAGATTGAACTGAATATATTAAAGGATGAAATGAAGGTGTAATTACAGAATACATATTCTGATTGATTTTTCATATTCATATGATCATTTAATCTGATTTTATGGATAAAAATTTTGGATTTAATATTTTCTTAAAAAATAATCATGAAAATAAATCTAATAAAGGCATGTATCTAGAAACCTCTACATTTTATAACCGAAGATGGTAGAACACTTAAATGGTCGAGAATGTTAGCGTATTATATTTATGATAAGAAAAGATGAGTATCCTAGTATTACCTAAGGTAGCGGGGATAAAATCTTAATATAAATTAATTATATACACTCTTGGATATTTTCACTAGTTAGCGATATTTATTGATGGTTTTATGGTATATTCTAATTTTTTTTGAGAATTTTGTGAACATATAGGGATTTTTATCTAATAATTTTATCTTTAAATGATTGAAACCATATATTAAATGTTATTAATAACCTTGAAAAGTGATTTTATGATAGGGTTATATTTTGGGGATAAATATAAGATAAAACATTATTTAAGTATGAAAAATTCTTAGGTTTAATGTATGCTTGACGTTGGGGTAATAAAGGGATGATTGATTTCGAGAAAAGTGAGTTTGATAGTGTTGATAGCCTTGCAATTCATTATTTATTTAATTAAAAAGTAATATTTGATATTTTTTGGTAAATTTCATCACATTTTTGGGAATATGATATATATCTAGTAGTTTGTGAATTTATTAACTAGTGATTAATACTTTTAAGGACAAAATAGAGTTAATTTTTGGATGAATATATAATCTCATTGGGGTTTTATGTCTTAAAGATTTAAATGGATTTGGGAAACGTTTATGATGAATATATGATTAGTGTATATATATACTTAAGTATATGATAGTACAAATGAATAATGTTGTTTGAACAATGATATGTAACTTTATATATCCTAAGAGATTAGGTAGATTTCACGTTAGATGATATACCCAAAATGATGAATATTGAGAATACCCTCACCTGATTTATTCAATGATTAATAATTAAAATTGTAAGTACATGATTTATTTAAGGGGGATAATGTAATGTCTCAAAATGAAATACCATGTAAAACTGATGTTATGTTCGATAACTTATGTTACACACTACACCCAACATAAAGAATCCACAAAAAATTAGAATAAATTTATTAATAAATCGATAATAAACACTAATATGAAAATCCATTAATAGATATTTCCTTTGGAAGATAAATAATTAATATGAGTTAATATTGAAAAAGTTATTTTCAATAAAAAACTAATTTTATTTATATTGTGTATTGTATTTTAAAAAATAAATTTTCAAAATCCAGAATTTAAATTTGACGAAATTAAATTCTTTTTTAATCCCTTAAAATATAATTTACTTAAAATAATTTTTTGAGTTTTTTATAAAAAGGATTATTTTTAGTTGAAAAATAAAGTTTTTACAAAAATTATAATTTTTATGATTTCATCATTATATAAGTGTAATCTAGAAGATTAAAAAACATTTTAAGTAATAAATTTTTATTTAAATAATAGACTAATTAACATTAAAATATTATTTGAAGTTATAAATTCTTTTTCCAACATGTATATAACTAAATAAAAATGTTACTTAAAAATTGGCCCTTTCTTATAATTGATTTTTTTACGGTGAAATTTTGTTTTAGCTTGCTTTAAAAGAAAACTATATTTTATTTGATTATGATAAATCATTTTTTACATCAAATTCAGTATGTATTGGAATATGATATTTTACATAAATTTTTAAACTTAAAAGAACACTTTTCCTAAAACAAATTGTTTTTACGTGTTATATGAGTTTATTTTAAAATTAACATTGCAAACCATAAAAAAATTTATTTGATAAAATGGTTTAAAAGTTTTAAATTATATGGTTTAAATTATGTAAAATGTATAATCTCAATTTTTTTTCATTATTATTGATTACTAACATTAAAAATTAATTACCAATGTAAAAGTAAATTAGGGGAAAATATAAAAAGTTAAATGAAAAGGCCTAAAAACACTCTGGGTTTTCTAACAAATGAGTCTATTAGGATAATATCAACACTCGCCACTTCCCCTAATTTTTTTTCATTCTGGATCTATTTAAATTTGAATAATAACATTAAATTATTGAAAATGTAATGGTTACTTCCAAAAATACTCTTATCTTGACTTATAAAAAGGTGACACTTCCACTACTTCAATAATCACCACTACTCAGATTTTATTCTTGAAACTCTATAAAATTACTCCTCCTAGAACCCTTTACCTCATTAAAAAGATTATATTCACTATTATTCGGCTTATTACCCTCATTTCCAAGGAATATTCCATGGAAAATTCTAGTCCCCAATGTGAGTAATATCAACTACATAACTTTTAGTCTAAATGTTCTTCATTCAAATTTATTCTATACACACTAATATGATGATATTAGTCTCATTTATATAATTTAATTTTATTATATTAAGGTTATTACCATTATCTATTCATCAATCAAATCAATTAAGAAAAAGAAAATTATCGTTAGTGTGTACATGCGAACTATGCCTCTACGAGCAATGAGATCCATTTTTCATTACCACTCATAATTGATGGTTCCTATAATAAAATTAATGAGGATATATTATGTTTATTAAATATTTAAACTTTTTTATATTTAATATTTCCATTATTTAAACACATTCGCTTACACATTAAATCATTATAACACATTACCATCTGGGCTGATTTAACCGCCCATGTAAACGATGTTATAACAATTATGCCATTAATGATCATAAGAGGTCTTATAATGTTAATTTCATGTAACAATTTTATATTTAATATTTTTAATGGTTTTAATTGTTTTTAATATTTAAAATATTTATTAATATATAACCTTTTGATCATTAAACATGTCAAAAACTGGTTCATCGTGATTTCCCTTTTCACAAGATATGTTTCTATCTTTCGCCTAATGAAAATAAGTGTAGCACCCTGAAAATTTAAAGTAGGAACACTGTATTTGATAACATATATCACACGCAACACCAAGTGTGTAAGGGAATATAATATCCATAGAATTTATAATATATTTACAATATTAAATAAATTAAATATATTTTATATCTTACATCTCACGTAAGAGTAGCCTTCCTTGATATCTTGTGTTACATGAAATAGCAACCTTCCTTGATAGCTTGCGCTATATGCAAGACTGAGTTTGACCAAATAAAAATGTATTATTAAAATATTATTATTTAATATAATATTATATAACCTAGCCATCATGTTAGTAGTTATGAATAGTATTAACTAACTTATGAAAATTTATGGTTTATATAAATATAAAATGAATTAATTGGTTACCAATTAATGAGAAACAAAAATGAAAACCAATTGGATATAAAAAGAAATATTTTTATTTTTATCCATCCAAATGAGTTTTGTGTAAATAAATTTAATAAATTAAAACTAGTGAATGATTTTAATAAAATATATATTCTATATATTTAATAAAATATTTTTTATATTCATCCATTAGGTTTGATAGGCATAAGATGAGAACAAACCCAACTTCACACAAAAAACCTATATTTTTATAAAGACATTTTATCACCTTTTAAGGGAGAACCCATTTTAAATCTAAATTTTAACAATTAAATTTATTTAATATGTCAAAATAAACTTCATTTTTTAAATAGATAAATAAAATTTATTTTAGGGTAAAATTTTTTATATTTTTCAGAAACATATCATTTTTTAATGAATAGTTAATAATATTGAAATTTATTCAAAATTTCTTTTTCGTGCAATTTATTTATAGGGTTAAATTATAATTTCAATTTGTTCTAAAGTTTAATTATATCATATTTTTATAAACTAATACAATTTATTTCATTGTAATCAATTTCACTATGAAATTGAATATAAAAACATAGCAAACTATCAAACGTTTTTACTTCACAAATCCGCATTGTCGTCACGCATATAGGATTAAATTTAAATCAATTTATGACACTTCTATGATTATAATTTGTAAAACTTGATTCCATATTTGGAATAATAATAATTTTTAATTTATAATATGAAAAAAATTGTTTTTGAATGAAAATAAAAGTGAATGTTATTAAAATTAATTACAACGATTGAGGTTAAATTGAGATTAATTAGGGACTAAACCATACACTTGAGGCTGAAAAAGACCTATACACTTGTCCAAGAGATATTGGATGGACATATTTAGATAAGTTCATCCATTTTATCTATTTTTTAAATTATTTTATCCACTTGAAACATGAAAATTTGGTAGGAATTCTTTTTTGAAAATACTACAAGAGTGCCACTCCTCCTCCACTACAAAGGCCACCAATTCTCCCCATTCCTCACACCTATCAAACCACTTAGATTTAGCCAATATATGCCCAATTCACTTCCCAAAATACCTCCAATAAACCTTGAATCCTCCCTTTTTCCTAAAATCCATCCAAAGAATATTTTTGGTACAAACCAAAATAAGCTACCCATTTAAGAGGTAACATCTTTCCTTAAGCTATTTAGTTTTATTTCCTTTATACAACCCCTCAACTATTATTATCCTATGATTATATAAAAAACCAGTTTCATCAATATACTAGTATGTTTTTATTGTAATATTTCTACCTAAACTTTCACACACTTTCATCTAATGGGTAACAAACATACCTTTTCGGTGTACGATGAACTACTACCTCACGAAACAATGATTATTCATTTTTCATTTACCACCTATCAGGGTGGAAATTGTGATGGAAACTCTGTTTATATATGATATATATTATATTTCTTATATCTTTATTCCTATTTAATTAATTTATAACACATAAACTTATAATTTCTATTTTGTATAAATGTGATAACATCATTTGTGGAAGTGTGGACCACCGCTTCCTCAAAATGATGTGATTTGTTCACACTATACATGGAACGTATAAAGTATGATTTTAATTAAAAATATGTGAAATAAAAAACCTCTAAAATATATTCATTGAATAATTACATTTATTTAAATATTATATATATCATTTCATTTATTACCCTTTCAAAAACTTAAAAAGTGATAACATCATTTGTGGACGTGTGGACTACCGCCTGCTCGACATGATGTGATTTATTTTTAGTCACAAGAAATATAAATATATGTTATATGAATAAATAATATGTTATTTATAATATAATTATCATTATGGAAAGATATTATTTTACTTACCATCTTTTCATAACGATCATTGGAAAATGAGAACATTACTCAAGCGTACGTATAACCTACCGTCTCCATGATTGTAACGTTGAGTAATTTTTTCATTACCATATTTAATGATTGTTTTTAAAAGTATAACTGATGTATAAATATGATAATTATTTCATCATTATTATTCTATAGATTTTATATATTGACCCATTTGACCTATAAATTGTTTTTTGACAAATAAACCAAATTTGGTCAGAACAACCAATGTAAACATACATGTTTAAGTAGTTCTAAACAACATGGTAATAAGTGAAATAAAATTAATGATATACATGAGAAATGATATTTATCAAGTAGATAATTTACATAAGTTTATTATACAATAATTTAAAGTATGTTCACCTGAAAGGAAACATAATGTAAGGGATTTCATCTCAATTTACATTCCATTAAGACTTATTTGTTGTTATGCACCTATTTTCTTTTATATAGTGTAAATACCACAATTCTATATGATATATCATAAATATACTTACTCTCATGATATTATAACTTTAATTTAATTTAATTCCTTTATGAGGCTTATGATTTAAAATGTTTCAAAGTGGTATGTGACACTTTAGAATGTTTAATTATTATTTTCCTCTAGAATAATTTTACTAATCATTCATTTCCATATGAGGAAATTATATAAACATTTTTCAATAAACCATTTCAATTTTATCTCTATTTAATTGTGTCATTTTCGTATATTAGTATCATTTTTTCACTATCTGGTACTCAAGGTGTCTTAGATAATGTTTTTAAGAAAACCCGACTTTTTTTCACTTTAGTTAGAGAACCTATTTTCTTCTAAAAACCATGTTTTATCAAAATGATTTCAATAATGTTTTTAAATATTTTTGGTAAATACATTTTTACCCTTTTTTGTCTCTTACCAATATTTTAAATGGAATCTTCTTATCACTTTCTGAACAATGAATTTTTTTAAACTTTTACCGTGCAAAGGGAATGTTGTTTTTAACCTTATAAGGCATGTACGGATTTACCCATTGTCTCTCATTCAAAGTTTAATTTTCATGTGTAAAAGTTTAATTGATAAATAAAATGATTTTAAAATTGATTTGAAAAGGAAAGTTTTTCAAATGTTTTTCATAACAAAATGGAATTTTCCTCAATAATGTTTTAAAAGATATTTTTATAATGTTCCATTAATAAATGAAAAAACCCATTATTTTACTCCACTTGGTGTATGTTATATTGATACCATCGTTAATATTCCTCTGGATAGTTTATGATTTATTTGGCCAGTGATAGTATTGGCATTCACTTCCTTGATTCCTTTTAATCCCGTTGAAATATTCAATTTTCTATGATAATTGAACGTTTAATTTACCCTAATTTACCAAATCATTTATCATGGATATTTTCATTACCTAAACTATATATCATTTTTATATGATGTTTAATTTGACATTTATTTGATTATTTGGGTAGGTTTTGATAAATCTGTATCACTTACTCCATACTAATATTTAACAAGGCACATTGTTAAATTGATTATTTGATATATGAGGAATGTTTTAGACTAGTATGACATGGGTGGGGCCTGATTATAGAAAACCCCTTGATTAATCGATAGTATGATGGGAGGATTCATTTTCATTGCCTATGTAGCTGAGTTTTTTTACCCTATATGTTGTAAACTGTCTTGTGAAATGTATTGATGGTAAAGGTACCATGTACCTAGGAACCAAGACGTTTAATAATCAAGCATTTACATCATTTATTTTCAGTTATTATTCTTCCATGATATTTTTTCATTGACATATCTATAGAGACATTTCATTTTCAGTTCATTGATTAAATGACATGTGTTTTAGTTTCATACCTTTCCAGATTGATTTTTCCTTAACTAGTAATTTTAATGACATGTGTTTCCAATTATTACTATTTTATTTTTTTATGCACATCTTTCCCAATTTTTTAATTACATGGTATGTTTGTTTCCGTTATTTACACTTCCATGTTAATTTATTCTCTTTGATTCATTGTTGTTTCCTATGTACTTTACCCTTACTGAGCATTTTAACTCACCCTTACTTTATTTCCTTTCCCCAGGAATCTAAGAAGCCTACTATAAATGATATGCAGGGATATAATATATAAAATAAAGTTACCCTCAAATTTTATATACTCAAATTTATTTATAAAAAAATAATTATGTTTAAATTAGGGCATTTATTTGTAATACACAACTCATGTATGTATCCGGTTTTCCAGGACTACAAAACTCTCAGTCCTTTGGGATTTTATTCCTTGTAATCATGCCAATGTAATTGATATCAGACACCAGCTCGAGACCTTCTAGGGTCGAGTCATTACAATAAGACTTAAGTAATCATTAAAAAATGATTATTCTATACTGAATGATCTAGTAATTATGAACATGAAACCACTTAGTAAGAATTAATTCCATATTTATGAATTATTTAGGAAATAAAAATCCAAAATTTCTAACAACCAATGGTAAAAATAATCGATAAATAACTATTATATTAATAATAAATAATAATAAATGGGAGGGTAATGTTTAATAATAATTTTATTAAATTGAATACTAAGGTAGTTATGTCTTATGTACAGAAGGGAAGATCGCATTTTACTATGCAGAAAAAAAGGTAAGTTGTTCTTTGTCTGGTATTTAATTCCTTAAGACTTATTTCTTAATGTGAACAATGATACCTTTTTTTAAAATGTTCACATATTTTTCTTATTTACAAAGTAATTTGTCTTAATGCTTCTAAAAATGGTTTTTATCTAAATACACATCCTTTTATGTACATTACAATTAATCAATAATATTCTTATAATTTAACCATACACCTTATTTATATGGATGAAATATATAATTTCCTTATCTTTTAAAGGAATGATCCATCACTTCATTTGTATTTCATAGCCATCCACTATGTATGATTCAAACTTTTCATGCATTGTCTTTCCTTTGTGAATACCCTATTGTTGGTAAATTTTAATGAAAGGTGTTCACCTATATGATAAACATCAATTAATTTGGGAAATTATTTACTTATCCATATACCATTTATTTATAATGTTCAAATACCATATTCTTTATTATCCTTATTGAATGGTATTCACTTATAAAGTTACTTGATTTTATTTTATACAGATTTATTTTCCATGGGGTTATCATGTTATGATTGTTAATAGAATTATTAATTATTTAATTATATACATCCATCTTAAAACCCATTTTATTTCCATGGGTTCTTTATTATGAGAATGAAACATATTTTTCTTTCCATGGTTTCTTTATGAAATAAAAATTAATGGTTTTCATATGGAAAGTTTTAATAAAATCATTTTATTTTAATGGGTTTTTTATGATGTGATAAGTGATTGATTTCAAGTGGATTTAATAAGTACAGATAATTATGGGTGAGTTCCTCTTTTGACTACCAATACATTGGTTTAAAGTTTATATCTCATGACATAATTATTCACAAGTACATTTTAGTTTCTCATATGTGTGGGAATTGATGTTGTGGATCGTGAATGTAATGTTCCTTATACCAATGTTTGTGACAATGTTGAAAGATATTTCACAGTTTTATGATTATTCTCATGAATTTGTTCATCTCACAAATTTTATGTTTATTTAATCAAGTTTCCATACAATTTTGATTCATATATTATTTTATTCCAAGTCATATGATATGATTTATGATCTATTCTTTTTGGGTATGAATTTTCTTATATATCTTGATTATAACTATATTCCCATCTTATGTTCACTTATGATATTTGATTGTTTTTAATCATGTTTTCCCTCATTGAGCATATAAGATCATGTTTTTTAAATTTCCATATATATGAGTTATGAAGAAGAGTATAATATATAATAAGTATAATATAGGGTCTAGTGTGGCTCAATTATGGAGAAATATTCCCAAGGGTTGTAGAATAAGTTTCTTATGTAGCTAGTCCTCAAAGACACCAAACCATTAGTTTTTGGTATTGTGTGATTAATTTTGAGATATAATGTTTAAATTATATAAATATTGTAAAATAAATCCATTTATATACTAGTTATCTATATATACCGCTAATACATCTAATATACCAATTCTTTAGGTAAAATATAAAATTCATGGTAATCGACTGTCAATATAGCTCTTAGAGTCTCAAAAAATTTCAAAGTTTCAAAATGAGTATTCTAAATATTTTTTCAAATTTTATTATTAGTTTCATATGAATATATCAGAATATAAATATTATGAGTCATCGAATAAAGCTGTATATTCCAGAATTTTTAATTCACTTTTTTCTTAACCTTTTACTCATGAGTAAAGTTCGAAATTTCTTTACTAGGAATCTTATAATTCCTCACCATCATTTGATAGTTATTAACTCAATTATTAACTAAAAAGTTATTCATCCAATCTCTTCTGTACTCATAATCAACACCCTCAAAAATAGGTGTCTAACAAGGATTGAGATTATGTATGGTTATAATAGGTAATATAACTATCATAGAAAAAATATTTTTCCTTATATATGTTATTATAAGGAAAAAAATTACAAAGGTATATAAAAAATGAAAATAAGGGATTTGATAAAAATGAAACAATTAAAAATATTTTCAAATAAAAATTTATAAGATCCTTAAAAATATATTATAAAAGGATATAAAATCTTTTCAATCAAAGGAACACTTCATCTTTAATCTAAAATCGAAGGAGGACCAGTACCCATATTCAAGGGATATAATTTCTAATACCATGGATCTTAATTTATTTATATTATATGAATGTAAAAGTCATATATTTGGACTTATTTGATTAATTTTGGTAGCAATAATATTTTTTCATGGTCTCTTGTTCGATCAATATGATTGACAAAGAGTCACATTCTCATACTTTATTGAACTGGATGTTCAGAATAAAAAATCCATATCCCTGGAATCTCATCATTCAAAAGTTTTAGAAATAAATGATTACAAATAAAAATCAAAGATAATTTAAAATGAAATTAACCTTACACATATAATCCCTAATAACACTTTAGAAAACAATATAAATAGAATCTATCACATTACTGGGATAATGAAAAGCTCTCGAATAAACTTTTCTATAATTTATAGCATATGATCATCTTATATTCCTCAAAACCCTCGATATATATTTATAAACGTTTTCATAAAAACTCAACAGATGTGAACTTTGAGTTCTTACAGTAAAAAAACTCCTCTATCAAAATTGGAAGTTTATCTATATCTTCTGATGAATTCATAATTATTCAAAATACACACAGTTCAGAATCATCTAACTGAAACACAGATTCATAAATTAAAATCTACATAAAAAATACAAAAAAAACTAAAAAGTAAGTACATGTAAACAAAGAGTGTATTTTTATTCATCAAAATAATGGATTATAAAGATTTCATTATATGAAAGTGGATCACAAAGTCTCAAAAATTGTACTCTCTAAAATTGGATTTGTTTCTAGTAATAATAAATTTTTTATGCTTTGGGGAAAATATCAAAAACATTTAATGAAACCTTAAAACTATAAAAAAATACATATGAACTTAATTTTCATATCTTTTAAAGTACTATTGTTAGTAGTTTTCACTCCTTATATATTTTTTAGTTGATTATAACCCATTGTGATTCATTTTTAAATATTTTTTATTAAAAAAATGAACAAATTGGGTTGGAGTGACCTATAGAATATCCCATGTGATATTTGTAGGATCTTTCAACATCCATTATGGATTTTTAATGGATTTAGGTGGAAAACCCCCCCACACAAGGAAGAATAATATAGTGATCTTGAGTTTAACACAATACAAATGATCATAGAGTAAATTAGATAAATCAGGGAGGTATAATCTAGAATGGAATCCCAACGGGTAGTTCTCACTCCCATATTCTAGGGAAGATTGAACAATGGATTATAATTATTATGGATCAAGAAATTAAAATCCATGATCTGTAACAACAAGTTTTGATCTTTGAATAACAAATGGAGGAGTAGGATCATTAGCATGAAATAGATGAACCTATAGACCATATGAAAAATATATAAAAGAGAGTCTGGAATAAAGGTGGAGAAGATAATAATGCCACACTGGAGGTGGCTAGAGGCTATAAACTTCAAGAAAAAAACCAAGGAGAATATTCCCACTCAAACACCACACTACATGAACATAATTAATTTTTCCTATATCATAAAAAAAGTTAGATATATACTATATTTTTCTAGAAAATATAATCTCCAAGGTTTTGTTATAACATTTGAATATATTGTTTTTGTCATAGAGCCTATAATGGCCCAATTTATTATTTTCATTATGAGGATTAGAGTAACAACCCATATGTGGTGGTTCCATTTTTAGGAATTCACACCCCACAATTGATTAGAATTAGTTTTAGAATAGAAGCTGGCTAAAGGGATCTAAAGTCAAGCACTAGTTATAAAGAAACACAAAAATGTTAGGTATTTTTCTGTATTTTAATATTTATTTCATTACTTCTTAGTTAGTTTGTTTCTTTAAGAAACAAATTATTTTTAATCCTTTATATTTTATCTTGTAGTAACCTAAAATCACCTCGAAAGATGATTAATAAGAACCCAACACACTAATAAAGGAATGTTATACATTTACAAGAGAGGAGTATCCAACTTTCCTATATTTTTGACCAACTTGCATAAATTTCGATACTATATAAACTGGATACCTCAACTTAGTTACCTATGTTAGATATATTTCATTGGCTAAGTGTCGGGGAAATATTGGTAGAAAGGGTAACCCACTTAATTTCTGTACATAATAGATTTAGGATTCATAGTTCTAAGGTTAAGCATGACCCCATGAATTAAGTATCTTATTCTAAGGGATTTAAATGATGGGAGTAAGAGTGTATTATCCGGAATAAAATTAATTAATTTTATTTTGAATCCTTGACTTGGTTAAATTGATGTTTTTTGGAAGTGAAACATTTTATAACACAATTTTAAATTTTAAATATATTTTAGTAATTCTTGGAGTAGATTATATTTTTTATAAACACTTTTTACATTTTCAAATATGGAAGGGTCTTGTGTGTAATAAAACTTTTGGGAATAAATTCCATCAATAAAATTCAAATTAGCTTTTTAGTTGGGTGTACAATGTTTCTCTTGCACCATGACTATCTCAAATAGTTCTAGGGTTTCCTTCTATTGTAATGTTCAATTCTAGATTATATAGAATTGTCTCAATATGTGCTTTGTACAAAATGGTTAAAAAAATGAAAATAAGAGTATAGTTTGTATTCCCAACCATAGGGAAGAATGGCGGGAGATTTATTTTTATTTTCTAAATGAAGAATAAGAAGCCTTCATAGTAGGTGAACATATAATTATTGAATTTTTGAGTATTATATTTAAATTTAACTTTATTTAATTTAATTGATAAGGGGTGGATTCATAGAATTTCATCGATGTTTTTATGAAAATCCACTCATATACAATTCATTTAAAATAAAATTATTTTTTTATATTGTGAAAATGTGAAATCCTTACTGAAAATGTTGAGATTAATGCTTAAGGATAAACATGGTTTAATTTTTAGGATCAAATATCCCCAAATTGTCTCTAATTCTTTAGATTATTTTAGGACAGTTTATATGGATTTCATACTTAAATCTCATATACTCATTAAATTTCACAAATGTTTAGGTTTTTTATATTGAATTTTGGAAATAATCTCTTTAATTCCTAATTTAGGTCATTCTATTCCCATATTTAAAACACCACTCTTGAACTCATTGAATTCCATACTTGAATACTTTGATTTATAAATATTATATTTTATTATATTTATTTTATTATAGTTCATTCATCTATTAAATTAATTATTCCATTCTATTATTTGTGATAATTTTTAGATTAAAATATTTAATTCTTTAATTATTGGGTTGGCATTATGTCACGAAACCAATGTAGTATCACTAAATCATTTACTGTTTTTTCACTAACAACGTCGCTTGATTTTCATTTTATTGAGAACTGGTATAACCATTTAATATGGAAAATAGTCTGAGAAAATTCCTATATATATTATATATAGAATTATTGATACTATCAATGTAATAATAATACATGTACATACCAAATTGTGTACATGATATGATAATTAAAACTTACAATGTCATTTTGTGTCTAGGGAACCCACTCTAACAAATATTTTATATATAAGTGTGTGTATGAGTTATTTGATCACTGTATAACTTCAATTCATAGGTATTATTTTATATCTTTCCTTTAACCTAGGGTTATAGAAGTTTTTTGGGGAAATATAGAATCATACCTAAGTATTAGGTGATTTACCTACTCATATATTATTTTAAGATGAATTAGTTTGTTGTTTAATTCCAAGGGAACTCTATCAATCACTTTTGAAGATTATAATGTTTTTCTTCCTAAAAAACAGTGAGTTATGTTGTCATTTATTTATTGTATACAATTTAAAATGACTATGGGTGGATATAGTGACATATTTTTTATTAAATATTTCTATTTTATTTGGACAAGTTTTCCCCCCGCTAAAACCCAATAGTGACATCATAGATACTTTTATTTTTTTATATCAAATAATTGGTAAGACAAATATATGAAAAATGTATTTTTATTCAATAATAAAATTTTTTATATAAATAATTTTGGTTTATAGTGATTTTCATAAATATGACCTTTTTTAGAACAAAATAGTATTGGTTGTAATGCCCCAACTCCAGTTTCCCAAATTCAGTGCATTATTACATAACGTTGGCATTATCACAAGTGATCAAGTCTCAAAATACCGATTAGTTTAGTAGACTTGGAAGTACATGATACATACATAAGTTTTACATTTAATCATTAAATGAGAAAACAACAACATTGTGTCCCATTTGAACACAATCATATCCCTTTTCCTATACCTACAGGTCAATCATAATATACTTCTCCACATCTTGGAAAAAAGAAAACATAAGAAAGGGGTGAGCTCAGATGATCAGTAAGGACAAAAATATAGTGGAACCAATCATAAATAGGCATAAACATTTAAGGCAATGTATAAGACTAAAACAAAAGCCTTTTAAACTTAAAATTACACATAATATGGAAAAGATAAATAAAATAATTCCATTTACTTATTCCCATGGATATTCTACTAGTCTAATAATCACATATAATATCAATAACTAATTCATAATGATGGAATGCATAATTTCGGACATCATAACCACATAGTCAAGGCCTCGTGCCAAGACTACAAGTAATATTTTGTCAAGGCCTTATTCCAAGACACTAGTTTGTCTCATGATACCTATCGATGCATTGAAGATCTATAGTGGGCTCCACCCATCACTTACTATGTCCAATGCATTCTTCATATAAAAAGGTTGAAACATAACATAAACAATTGTATTAAAACTATCATATGAAATATTAATACTTTAACCATAAACCAGAAATGGTATAAAAATAATACATCCACTATCAAGCATTTTAAAAAACCTTCAATACAATATGGAATATTGTATCATAATAAATCAACTTCAAAAAAGTGTAAAATCCATCAAAGGATGTTGATAATGATGAAATCAAAACTATTTGAGAAAAATATCTCTTTCTATTTTAAAATCATTTAAAAGTAAAGTAATTATAAAAGAAAACATTTATTTGGAAAACATTTATATAATCTTGTAAGGAAATCTTCAAATGTGTTATAACAGTTAAAAATTGCTGCACCTGTCATATAAGATAAAAAACATTTTAACCTTAATTTTTCAAAAAGGTCATAAAATACCTTATTTTGAAAACGATAGAAAGATTAATTTCAAAAAAAATTATAAAATTTAAAACAATAGTATAAATTAATTTAACCAATATTATAGGAAATAGTAAAAATGTTTTGAAATACATTTTTAAGAAACACGAATTTTAATGATAAATAATTCTCAATAGATACTTACATATAAACCACCTCGGATAATGAAGAGATTGTAAAATTAACCCTTACCTTGTAATTTTCCTCAGTAGATGGTATGTTAACCTCATGTATAATAGTTAAATAATTGTTATTAAATTGCAAAATAACCACCTATATAAATATGATATCATATATGATCTTCTAATATTGATTTGTTAATAATATTTCAGTGGTATCATTGTTTTGGGTGTTAACTGATTCCTTTTCCTTTATATGTTTTGTTATGTAAGTCATCTTTGTTATGGATAAGATTTATTTTATTCGTATCCAGAATTATATTATGTTCTTAAACATTACTTTTAATCATAAAATGAAAACTATTCTTGAATAGTTATAATTCGGGAATTAATCTCATCGCGTTCGTGGAGACGGTAATCCGTACGTACGCACGAGCGACAATATCATTATATTGATGGTGAAATAGTATGTAATTGGATGATATATCATATATACAGAATCATTAAAATTTTATATTTATTATTTAAATCCATTATACACATTATTATACCCTTCCAAATAATGAAGTGTTGAATAAAAAACTACACCATGACGTGGAGACGGTAAGTCATACGTACACATGTATATTGAATTTTTCATTCATTGGATGGTTAGAATAATGAATATGGTTATTCCATATTTATAATAGCATCACAGTATGCATAAGGTACTGGTGTTTTTATTTTGGTTTGGAAACAACAAACAAATAGGTTTTGGAATAAGAAAAGAACTTTTAAAGAGGAGATGAAATTATTACCTCTTCTTCGGGTGCTTCCTTTTGATTTGATCAAAAGGGATCCATAGGATGGATTTTTGATAAAATTAAGGCCTCTGGGATGAAGTGAGGGTAGATGGTAGGATATTTGAGTAGGGTTTTTCTGAGCCAAATGTTTTTAGAGGTGTGAAATTAAGAGGAGGGGAAGTGCCCTTTTATAAGAGTGGTGAGGGGTACTTTAGGAAAAGGTTGAAATATTATTTTATTACAAAATCATTCTCGGTTTCTAATTGATCCAAATGAATTTATTTTGAGGATTAGGTGGGTATGGGTCTAAATACTCTCAACCAATAGGTTTTAGACCAGTTTCGATCACCATATTAACCTTATCTTTTAGATTTAACTCTTAGTTAAATAGTTTAGCTTATACCATGTCTTCTTGTATTTTTATATTACATGGTTAATAAACTTACAATTAAATTTCAAGAGAACCTCAAGTGGTTAATTAATGACATAAATATCATTATATAAGTCATTTGGATAATATTTCTAGGAAGATTATATCATTTAATAATATAGTATTTGTTTTAAAAACTCATTTATGTCAATTTTGAACCTATTTAGTATATTTTTTTTGTAAAACGCATAATAACTTTATCACTTTGAAAAAAATTTATTTAATCAACCCTAACATGTCATATTAACCTATAATTTTTTTGGAATTCATCAAAATTATCAATTTACATTTATTTTAAAATTTATAATATCAATTATTTTAATCTCTCATTAATAAGGTAATTACTGTATCTTCATTGTGTCATAAATAAATTTAATTATCTAATGTCTAAAAATTATAAATAAAATACCATGATGTAGAAAATATTTTTAGATTTCTAATGAATATTTATAGTCGAATTTATCTTATGTATAACCCTATATAAAAATGGTTTAGTTATTAAAATTTTAATTTAACACTTTTAACTCTTCTTTAAATAAAATAATAATAGATGTCCAAATCTAATCCAAGTGGATAAAAAATGAACATATTTTATTCCTAAGGTTGATTTAGGTCGAAATACACTTATCCAATAGAATTAGGACATGTACTATGGTAACTATAATATCATTTTTACCTTTAACTACCCTATTTACTTTAAAATATGGTAACTATAATTCAAAAGTTACTATTATCAAAAATTATTTTCATCATATTGAAACACATTTTACTTACTAATTTCAACTATGTATCTCTGATTTTTGAAATTCAATTCACAGATGCGGTAAAATGATGTTTTATGAAAATTTTCAATAAATGACTCCAATGAATTAAATTGGGCTAATATAGGTATTATGTATCTATTTTTAATTTAAAATAAATTTATGTAAAAATAATAATTATTTAAATAAAAGTCGGCTTTAAAGAATAACGCAATGTTTTTCACTATTCATCAAAAATTGAAAGTTTTTAGAAAAATACCAAAAATTCCCCCAAAGCTAATTTGATATTACAAATTGAAAAATTATGTCTATTTTACCAAATTAAAAATATAGGAGTTACATTAATTAATTTAAAATTAATTCTCATTGTCAAAACCAAAAAGCAGGTTTTTGAGATGTAAAAACTATCAAAAGATTGATATGCGGTTATATCCAATTTAAATGTGAAATTACTACTAATGAAAAACATTGGATTAAATGATATAATCTAATTATACTTCAAAAAAAATTCAAATGTATAATTTAACATTATAAATTATTTTGATTTAAAAAGTTTTTTTCAACTAAAATTTAGTAATTTTCATTATTCATCAAAATATGAAAGTTATCAGAAAAACACCAAAAAATTCTCCAAACTAAATTTTTACGTCCCAATTCTAAAGAAGAAGTTTATTTTGTCAAATTGAATATATAAAACTATCAAATATTGGATTTAAAAATGGTTCTCCATTAAAAGGCAGTAAATGTGATTTTTAAAAAAAATACTTCATTTATCTGAAAAATTGAATTTGTTCTTATATTATGTCTAAGAAACATATAATATGGTTGTTAAAATTATATGGAGTATATACAATTTAAAATGCAGTTAATACTATTCATAACTTATTTTTTGAATGGATAGTTTGGTAAGTCGTGGTGTGCTCGAACTCAGTGCTACGTGTGGTGCAAGCTATTTAATTACCTTAAAGAGATAACATAATATAAAATATTGAGGTGTTATATTCTCCCCTCCTTTAATAAATTGATTCCTCACAATTTGAAATTGTTCTTCGAAAATAAAATCTTGAAAATAGAAAATACCTTTGTGGAAAACCCACATCAAAAATAGGGTTACTAAAATCTAGTCTTAATAAAAGGGAAATGAAAACAAAAAAGTCACTACAAAATTAGGATTTAGAATAATAAACATTTGTGGAAATTATAGACACATAATTGGAGATAAAACATAAATATTTATAGGGAGTGATTGATGTCATCAATCATAAACAAGTGAACAATAAATGTAAAATTGAGGGCCTCAAAGCCATAAATCTAAGATGATATAAAATATCATCAGTACAAAAAAACATAAGGTATTAGGATACCACATTTTTAGTTTTAAGATATTTTACCTAAATTTTAAGAATTAATTTATTCATAGAATAAGAAAAAAATACTTGACAAGTAGAGTTCTATCCTTTAACTAATTTCAACCAAAAACTTATCTTTCACTCCAAAAGATAATAGAACTAAAAAAAATATTCTATTTAACATAATCGTATAGGGTTACAAAAAATAAATTTATAATTCATATGTCAAACCATTTTTTTAAAAAATTATTCAAACCAGGACATCATGTAGGCCAGTGGTAGGTGACGCACTCGTGTCGCCCTTCGGTTGCGGGTTCAAGTCTTGCGACCGTGCTGGACACGACGGGTTATCACCTGACCTCTGGGTTATACTTTTTATAAAAAAAATATTAAGAAATTTTTTAACCTTAAACAATAGTATCTGATGTCCAACTTAATCTATTCCAACCTTTAGACTTATCCAAAATACTTCAGTCAAAACTCATAGTCCAAAATTTAAAAGGATGGTCACATAACATACATGTGAATACCTTCATCATGTATTATCTTAAGACATGGTAATAAAATGAATTACTAGAAAACCATATTGAATACATTCATTCTTCCTTATTCCTTCTATTAAACATGGAATACTGGATGTACTCCTTACATCTATAAATGTTGTAAACTCCAACAATAATGGAATAAAAAAACATTAATTAGTTCCTAGGTAGTCAATAATATCCAATATACTTTATCCAACTCAATTATCTCTTATTCCAAAATCATTACCTAAGCATCAGAACTATATTAAGGTTTATATTTCCTTAAACCATGTATTTTCCAAAAAAATTAACTTGCTATTGATTCACTTTTCTTAGTACCATATAATATCAAATCCTCAATGAAATAGTACTGTAGTACAATCCTTATTTATTTCCATAATTAAAATAACCATTTCATCATTGATACAACACTCAAATGACATAATTCATTAATAAGAATATATGAAAACTAATTATTCCTCTTCATCGGTGGTAGTATCATAACTTGATTATTATCCAATAGAATTATTTAAGATATACTTTGAGGATTGGGACATTGATTTGCGTAGTGTCCTAACTCCTTTTAGATGAAGCATTGTGTATTTGAAACATTTTTATTACCCTTTCAATCACGTACTTGATGTCCTTTTTCTCCACACTTATAACAAACTCTCATTCCCTTAAAGCATTTACCAAGGTGATTCTTTCCACAGTTGTCACATATGGGAAAATCCTTCTTTCCCTTCTTCCCATTATCCATCTTTCTCTCTACCATCCTTTTCTTCTTTGTTTTCTCTTCAATGCCATAGGAATTAGATAATTCTTTACTTATCTTATTAATACATTATATTATTTCTCCATATGATGATAATATATAGGAGACTATTTCCCTTCTAAATATTGGATTAAGACCATGAAAGATATGATCCTTCTTACTCTTTGGATCATGTGTATTACTAGAGTTTCCATTCCTTCTATTGGGAACCATTTCAAAATAGTGGCATGCATTAGGTTAGTTTATGAATAGCAATTTATAATTCCAAACTTATAAAATACTTAACATAAATTTAAATGTTTATGCATATAATCCATAATCATAAAAATATTTTCTTTGAGAAAGTATTTACTCATAAATACTTTATAATGTTTTGTAAAGAAAATGTGAATTATCCTAAGAATATTCCATAGGAGTGTCAATAACAAGAGTATAGGAAGTCCCGTTTTTATATACTAGGATACCCCGGGTCAAGCCCAAAACTCATTGTTGGAGTTTTCACTCCTAGGTACATCTATGCCTTTAACGACCCAAAAATTCATTAATGAAAATTCATCTTGGTTTATGTATTCTTGTGGTTCTATAAAATGTATGGAATTATTTGGTTTTATGTTTTTTATTTTAAAATACTGTTAACAATTGTGACCGTTTCTAATATAGCCACTGAATAGTGACCACCATATTAGTATAAATATAGGGCTTTAAGAAATCCAATTTACTTTGACAAAGGAAGTGATGGCATCATTCAGTAGACTTGAACCATTGAATCCCATTAGTCTTAGTTTATAAAAAAGGTGGCATCATTGGGGTTTTCTATTCACCAAGCCCAAATGGATCATGAATATGTTAGGCTCGAGCGGAACCGCTTATGAGAGAAGTGGAAGTTGATAGAGACTACCTCTCGAGCAATGTTATCTGAGCCACCCCAAGAGATTGTCACCATCACGCACCTTACCCTAAGGTCATATGTGGGTGTTATATGGGGTTATTTAACAAGAACTTATCACTATGATTATGTGCATTTTTTCTATATAATGATGAATATACATTCATTTTATTATTGTTACTTTGTAAATAGTTTTTAAAGTGAAAATAGTATTTGTAGTTAATATTCAATCAAGAAATCTATTAATAGATTTTTGAATTAAATAATATTTTAATAAAATATTATTATTATTGTTATGAAATTAATTTTTATTAAATATAAATTATTCTATAATTTTATGAATTCAATTGTAATTTTTGTTAAAGTTTGAAAGCAGTTTTGGTCAAAACCCATAAATTTTTGATAAATGTCAGTTTTTATATTAAAAGTAAAATTTCCTATATTTAGAAAATTATTTAGATAAAATTAATATTATTTTTGGAATCAGGATGTCTAAATTATCCAATAGTGAATTTTTCATAATTTTCTGAGACAGTTGAATTTTTGGGTAAAAATTAAATACCGTTTAAATATATAATCTATTTTTTGACATCATAATGACCCAATATTTATGTGATAAAATTATACAAACATTATTTTTAGAAAATATATGTTTTAAAATTAAAATAATGTGATTTTGAGTTTTTTTGATTTATTTTACCTATATTTAGTGGACCCTTCAAGGCTTATAAAACATTTTGTCTTTTTAAATTGTTTTCCTTGGGAGTGTGACTCACCTCCACATAAGCAACCCTGTTATTTTAAGAATTTAGGCCATTGGACTTATAAAATATTGTTTTCCAATCCCCCTTTTTAAAAACCATGGGAAAAACAAATGGGTTGGTTTGTGGTTTTGATTAGTTTAATGTGAGGTGTCCCAAACCTAAATAATAAAGAATTCCCTCTCCTTTCCTATATAAACCCAGCCAACTCTTCACTCAAAGCCTTTAGTGTTCGACCAACCCCTGCCGTCCTCTCTCTATAATCCTAACATGATGCCCCAATCACCCAAGAAGCCTCTCTCAAGCCTCTCCCAAGCTTTTGGGATCACACATCCAAGTAAGGGATTCCTACCTTTCTCTTTTTATCCAAGTTTCTTAATATTTTTATGCCCTTTTATTTTCAATTAAAAATGTTGGGGTATGATTTTTCACCTTCCCCATACTTCCCTCTTTATTTTTTGACAATGGGAGACCCCTTTCTCTCTCATTAATTGCTCCCATGTACACTTGTTACCATGCTGAAATTCTGTGAAGGATTTCCCTCTCCTCTTTTACATCCAAGTAATCCTTTTGTATTATGCATCTAAATTCTGTTACGTTTGTTGGGACATGTATCTATATGACCACTTTAATATACATTTCATGTACATATTATAAGACACCCATTTCTCTTTCATAAACCATTTTCATGAATCCTTATGTCATGTCATTGTGTTGCCGAAATTGCACAACATTTTTTCAAGCCAAAGTCATTCTTTAGTGAATACCATGCCCATAACTCTATCATGGTTATTCACCTTTATGCACATTTACATATTGTTTAAAGAGTTTCATTTATTAATTCCACACTTCTTTATCATGTAATAGATTATGATTTTTAATGAATTCATGTTTTATGATCCATATGGCACACTTATGCATGAAATGAAATGTTTAAGAAAGGTGCACCCTAATAGCACTCCAATGCATTGGGTAAGGTATAGTATCATGATATGTCATGTGCAATGGGTGTTGACTCATTACAATTCAAGTGTAATGATGGTTTACTCGTGCCTCATGTGCAATGAGGGTTTACTCATGCTTCATGTGCAATGAGACTTGGCTCATGCTAATTCCATGTTAAGTGTTGTTGCCACATTTACATGTTATGATTATCATGATTTATCATGCCTTTATGTTCAAGTTTCTATTATTCTCCATTGATATGCCTATTTTCTAACATGTATTGTATTCCTCATGTTATTCCATGTTTATTTCCCTACTGGGCTTTATAGCTCACCCTTTTCTTATGCATGTCCTCAGGTTATCCCCTGCAATGTTAAGTACGTGGGAATGTAGTGGTCATGTAAAGGATGTTTTCAATAAAGATGTTGTATTTCATGTTTTAAGTTGTTATGTAGCATTCATATGCCCCAAATACACTATACATCTCAATCTTCTATGTTGTATCAAGTGAATTTTATGTAATAAATCATGTTTAAGAGTGTAATAAAGTTGAGGGTTATTATAGTTGGTATCAGAGGTTAGGTTTAGTTATTTTTGGGATTAGGATTATAAAACCCTAGTAAAGCCTTAGAGACAAGACTGAGTATAATAAAAACATTCCTAAGTTTTGGTGAGTATTGAGTAAGTGGTTTATCAATAAAATACATCTCTGTCGGGATATGAGCAGGTAAAGGCAGCTCTGGCACAGATGTACCTAGGGGTGAAAACCCTGACAAGGAGTTTCAGGCTTGACCCAGGGTATTCTGGTACATGACAATGGGCCTTGATGCACTCTTGGTTATGAAACTCCTGGGGGATATGCTTTGGTAAATTCAAAAACCTTGTATGAACCATAATTAAGTGAATTAAAAATAATCCCCTAAGAATATATGTTAGAAAGTAGATCATGAATAACATAGATTGAATCCTATGGATTCATAAGGTAAGTAAATAAAATTTATTTATAAGTCATCAATTTTTTCCTTGAATTACCCTTTATGTGTTACCCCTAAATTTCCTTAAATTCTAGCCAATGGCCGGTAATAGGAGGACTCCGGCTAACTACCGATGTGAAGATCAATGTGATGACTGGTCTAATGAGATACCCAATCTGATGGGAGCTGGAATCACAAACTTTTTCATGCTTCTCTATCATTTAACTCAATATTTTAATAGAAACATGGGTCAATTGGAACATTCAACCCCCCAAGAAATAATAAGTCTCTATCAAGAGATTCATGAGACAAAGGGCTCCTACTTTTAATAGATCATGTGATCCCTCAATCACCGAACAATGGATCAACTCCATTGAAAAGATATTCTCCATCCTTCAATGTTATTAACAAGAGAAGTTTCTCCTAGGTGCTTATCATATGGAGGGTGAAGTTGATCAATGATGGACGTTGATAAAAAATATGAAGCCTGAGAAGGAGATCGAGGCATTGAAATGGAAGGATTTTCGGAAGATGTTTTTCGATAAATATTTCCCACACACCATCCAACTTAATATGGAAATGTACTTACTTTCCCTCAAGAAAAAATACGACAAATCTGTCAGAGCGTATGAGGAAAACTTCATAATGATTTCATAATACACCTTCAGATTTGTCGTTACCCCCGAATGCGAGGTTGACTGTTTATTTGGTGGGTTGAAACTTAGCCTGCCGAAGTGATGTCGACCCGTGACTTAGAAATATATGATGAAATTGTCTAATGTACCCTCAAGGTCGAAATGGAGATCATAGAATCTCAGGGGTATCATGGGGATAAGAAGTGTAATGTGGAATTCAATGTTGGCGGTCTCATGGATAAATCCAAAGGTGCTATGAAAATCCAGCTCCCTACCTACCAAAGGTGCGGAAAGAAGCACCCTAGAAATTGACTGAAGGAGAAGAGGAAATTCTTTAGGTGTCAAAGAGAAGGGCACCTGGCTATTAACTTTTGGCAAGAAAAACCTGCGGCAGTGACATAAGAGAGGAACAATCTGCTCGACCCTCAACGCATTGTTCATTTCCTCAACTTCAAAGAACTGGGGAACTTTTCAAATCAGTGGCCTAAGACTAGGGTTTTTAGAGGTAACCAAAAACCTCCAGGGTAGCAAGGGAGATATTTTTCCATCACTACTACCAAAGTGAACCCTGAAAATGAAGTGTTGATAGGTACACTAGTTATTTATTCAAGAATAGAAAATTTAATTTTTGATTCTGGTTCTATGCATTCTTATATATCCTGAAAGTTTAGTAGAACAATCCCAGCACCACCAAAAATCATGGAAGTGAAGATTTTAGTGAGTACAGAATATGGGGAAATCATTACATCCCGTGAATATAACTCATCCCCTATCATAATCTATAGATTGAATTTCCCAGAGAACCATGCCATACTCCCTCTGGTGAAATTTTATGTAATTCTTGGCATGGATTGGATTTCCTTATATATAGAGCCAAAATAAATTGTCGTGAGAGGTATATCACTCTCCATGTGGAGAATCGACCCCCAATTCTGTACAAGTGCGAGGATGAAGATGAATCTTCTTTAGCTCTATCATCTCAAGCATGAATATTAATTCACTACGAGCACGATTATCTAGATCATACAATTAAGTCCAAGGAGGTAACCATCCTTGAAGACATGACTATTGTGAGGGAATTCAATAAAGTGTTTCCTGAGGATTTGTCTCTTCTTCCTCCTAGAAAAGATGTTTAATTATCAATTGATCTTATACCTGGGGAATTTCTAATATCCAAGACTCCGTATAGAATGGTGGTTGTGGAGATTGAGGAGATAAATAAACAACTATAGTAGAATATGGATAAAGGGTTTATATGCCCAAGTGCTTCACCATGGGGTGCACTAGTCATCTTTGTCAATAAGAAGGATGGGTCATTGTGCCTTTACATCTATTATCACGAGATTAACAAAATCACGATAAAGAACAAGTATCCTCTCCCACGAATTGATGACTTGTTCGATCATCTACATGGATCACAATACTTCTCCAAGGTAGATTTTTGGTCAGTATATTATTAAGTAAGGGTGAGGAAGGAAGATATTCCCAAGACTTTTTTTCGTACAAGGTACAGGCACTATGAATTCATAGTAATGCCTTTCAGACTCACTAATGATCCATCAATCTTCATGGATTTGATGAATAGAGTCTTTAGATATTACCTCGAAAAATTTGTGGTAGTATTTATAAATGATATTCTAATATACTCCAAAACCAAGGAGGATCATGAGGAGATTCTAAGAACTGTACTAGAGAACTTGCAAAAGGATAATCTCTATGAAAAGTACAACAAGTGTGAGTTTTGGTTGAAATAGGTCTCATTCTTGGGTCATATCATCACAAACAATGGGATATATGTGGATTCCTCCAAGACAACTACAATAGTGGGATGGTGGAGGTCGATATCGGTAATGGATATCCGTATCTTTTTGGGGTTAGCTGGATATTATCGACGATTTGTGAGAAATTTCTCACGATTTTCCAAACCTCTTTCCATGCTAACTCAAAAGGGAGTAAAGTTTTCTTGGAGTGATTAATGTGAAGAAAGCTTCAAGGAGTTTAAAAGGAGGCTTATAATTGTGTCTGTGATCACATTACCCAAAAGTGGAGAAATTTTTGTGGTATTAAGTGATGCTTTGAAGAAGTTCATGGGATGTGTGTTGATGAATAATGACAAATTCATTGCCTATGCTTCAAGGAAATTGAAAGTTCATGAGCAGAATTATCCAACACATGATCTAGATTTGGATGCGATGATCTTCACTTTAAAAATTTGGTGGAATTATCTCTTTGGGGAGAAGTGTGAAATATATACTAACCGCAAAATCCTCAAGTATATATTCACACAGAAATAGTTGAACATGATCCAATGAAGATGGTTAGAGCTGATCAAAGACTATGACTGCTCAATCCATTACCACCCTAGGAAAGAGAACAAGGTGGAAGATTCTCTAAGTAGAAAGGACCCAGTGATTCTATCATTGGTGAGAATTGAAAAGGATCCAATATTCTTATATTTTATGAATATGGACAAGAGAATCATAAATAAGGGAACATCATCAATCCATTCAAAAATTATTTCTCAACCATCTCTTTTGGAAAGCTTAAAGGATGCTCAAAAGGATGATGTGGGAATTTAGAAGAAAGTGGAAGCTATCAGAAAAGGGAAATCCTTGAAGTTCATTGTTAATGATGAAGGAATTGTGAGATTTGGGACAAGACTATGTGTTCTATCAAGTTCGGAGGTGAAGAAGGAACTTTTGGATGATGCACATAGTTCAAATTTCTCAATTCTTCTAGGAAACACAAAGATGTATCGAGATATCAGAGAGCATTATTGGTGGGAAAATATGAAGAAAGAGATCACTGAGTATACATCAAAGTGCCTGGTGTGTCAGCAAGTGAAGGCAGAGAGGTAGAAGTCTAAGTGGGTGATGCAACCATTGCCCATATCAGCATGAAAATGGGATAACATCACCATGGACTTTGTCACTGGAGTTCCGAAGAAATCCAAAGGCAACAATGCATTATAGGTTGTTGTGGATTGTCTTACAAGTTCTACAAACTTCATTACAATTCTGTAGGATTTCTCATTGGATAAAGTGGCATAGATATATATCAGGGAAGTGGTAAGGCTCCATGGAGTACCACTATCTATTGTATCTAATCAAGATACAAGATCACCTCTAGGTTTTGGAAGAGTCTTCAACATGCTCTGGATACTGAACTAATCTTCAGTATAACCTATCATCCTCAAACTGATGACCAACCTAATCAAACTATACAAGTGCAAGGAGGAAGATGAATCTTCTTTAGCTCCATCATCTCAAGTGTATATATTACTATCTTATGAGCATGCATATCTAGCTCAGATGATTGAGTCCAAGGAAGTAACCATCCTTGAAGACATGCCTATTGTGAGGGAATTCACTGAAGTGTTTCCTGAGGAATTGTCTGGTCTTCCTCCTATAAGAGATGTTGAGTTATAAATTGAACTTATACATGGGGAGTTACTAATATAAAATAATTCATATATAATGGCAATTGTGGAGATTGAGGAGCTAAAGAAACAACTACAGGAGAATCTGGATAAAGGTTTTATACGCCCAAATGCTTCACCATGGGGTGCACCGGTCCTCTTCATCAAGAAGAAAGATGGGTAAATGAACCTTTGCATCGATTATCGTGAGCTTAACACAATCATGATAAATAACAAGTATCATATCCCATGAATTGATGACTTGTTAGATCAGTTGCGTGGAGAACAATACTTCTCTATGGTGGATTTGTGGTCGGGATATTATCACGTAAGGGTGAAGAAGGATGATATCCCCAAGATTGTTTTTAGTACAAGATACAGGCACTATAAATTAATTGTAATGCCTTTCAGACTCACTAATTCTCCAGAAATATTCATGGAACTGATTAATAGAGTCTTTAGGGATTACCTCGACAAATTTGTGGTAGTCTTTATAGATTATATTCTGATATACTCCAAAACCAAGGAGGATCATGAGGAGAATTTAAGAACCGTACTAGAGACCATGCAGAAGGAGAATCTCTATGCAATGTATAGTAATTGTGAGTTCTAGTTGAAGGAGGTATCATTCTCGGTCCATATCATCAACAAGCAATGAGATATCTATGGATCCCTCCAAAACAGATGCAATTGAGGGATGACCGAGGCCAACATCGGTAATAGATATCCATAGCTTCTTGGGGTTAACTAGATATTATCGATGATTTTTTAGAAATTTATCTCAATTTTCCGACCCTATTACCAAGCTAGCTCGGATGGGAGTAAAGTTATCTTGGATTGATGAATGCAAAGAAAGATTCAAGGAGTTAAAAAGGAGTCTTATCACTGCACACGTTCCCAATTTACCCCCAAGTGGATAACATTTTGTGGTATTCAGTGATGCTTTGGAGAAGGTCCTAGGATGTGTGTTGATGAAAAATGACAAAGTCATTGCCTATGCTTCAAGGCAATTGAAAGTTCATGAACAGAATTATCCAACACATGATCTGGAGTTGGATTTACTGATATTCTCTTTAAAAATTTGGTGGCATTATCTATTTGGGGAGAAGTGTGAAATATATACGGACCAAAAAATCATCAAGTATATATTCACACAGAAAGAGTTGAACATGTACCAACGAAGATGGTTAGAGATGATCAAAGACTCTGACTACTCAATCAATTACCATCCTGGGAAAGTGAAAAAGGTGGTGTATGCTCTAAGTAGAAAGGACCCAAAGATTCTATCATTGATGAGAATTGAGAAGGATCCAATATTCTAAGATTTTATGAAGATGGACATGTGAATCATAAATAAGGGAAAATCATCAATCCTTTCACAAATGATTGATCAACTGTCTCTTTTGGAAAGGTTAAAGGATTCTCAAAAAAATGATGTGGTAATTCAGAAGAAAGTGGAAGCTATCAGAAGATGGAAATCCTCAGAGTTCAATGTTAATTAAGAAGGAATTGTGAGATTTGGGAAAAGACTATGTGTTCCATCAAGTTCATAGATGAAGAAGGAACTTTTGGATGATGCACATAGTTCAAATTTATATATTCACCTAGGAAACACAAAGATGTATTGAGATCACTGAGATAATTATTGGTGGGATAATATGAAGAAGGAGATCGCTAATTTACATCAAAGTTCCTGGTGTTTCAACAAGTTAAGTATGAGAGATAGAAGTCTAAGGGGATGATCCAACAATTACCCATACCAGTATGGAAATGGGAAAACATCACTATGGACTTTGTCACCGGACTTCCGAAGACATCCAAAGGCAACAATGCAATCTGGGTTGTTATGGATCATCTTACAAAGTCTGTACACATCATTGCGATTCAGGAGGATTTATCATTGGATAAAATGGCATGGA
This sequence comes from Viscum album, assembly GCA_963277665.1. Lineage (NCBI taxonomy): Eukaryota > Viridiplantae > Streptophyta > Magnoliopsida > Santalales > Viscaceae > Viscum > Viscum album. Next base: position 591,857,005 of record OY728134.1, on the reverse strand, counting down.
TATACAACAAGGAAGTGGTAAAGCTGCATGGAGTACCACTACTTATTATATACGATCGAGATCTAAGATTCACCTCTACGTTTTGGAAGAGTCTTCAACATGATCTGGATACTGAACTAAACTTCAGTATGGCCTATCATCCTCAAACTAATGGCCAATCTGAGACAATGGAAGATATGTTAAGATCATGTTTACTGAAATTTAAAGAAGGTTGTGATCAACATCTTCCTCTGGTTGAATTCTCTTATAATAACAGTTTCCACATGAGCATCTGAATGGAACCTTATGAAGTCCTATATGGGAAGAGGTGCATAACACTGTCATGTTGGGATGAAGTCAGTGCACATAAGCTGTTAGGACTAGAAATGGTCAAAGAAATGGCAGAGAAGGTGAAAACCATTCAGCAGCATATTAAGGCAGCCTAGAGTCGACATAAGAGTTATGCAGATAATCGTCGACAAGACCTTGAGTTTAAAGTTGGAGACATGGTGTTTTTACACATATCTCCATGGAAAAAGGTCGTGAGGTTTTGAAAGAAAGGGAAGTTAATTCCTAGGAACATCAGCCCCTTTGAGATTCTTGATCATGTTGGGGTTGTGGCCTATCGACTAGCACTTCCACCTACCAAGGCCAAATTACATGATGTCTTTCATGTATCCCTATTAAGGAAGTACATACCAAACCATTAACATGTATTCTATTCAAGGGTAGTACAACTAGTGGATGATATTTCTTACAAGGAGTAACCAATGAAGATCTTAGATTGTAGTGAAAAAAGTTCTAAAAATTAAGACAATTCCCCTCATCAAGGTGTTGTGCAAAAACCAAAATTTTGAAGAAGCGATGTGGGAATCGAAGGAAGTGATGAAGCAGAGTTACCCACATTATTTTTAGAGTGGGAAAAGAAAATTTCAAGGGAAAATTTTCTTACTGGGAGAAGATTGTAACGACCCAAAAATTTATTAATGAAAATTCCTCTTGGTCTATGTCTTCTTGTGGTTTTGTAAAATGTGTGGACTTATTTTGTTTTATGTTTTGGATTTTAAAATATTGTTAAGAATTGGGATCATTTATAATATAGCCATTGAACAGTGGCCACATGATTAGTATAAATATAGAGCTTTAACAAATCCAATTTACTTAGACAAAGGAAGCGATAACCTCATCCAGTAGACTTTCCCCGTTCAAAGGCCATTTATTGGAGCTCGGAAAGGAGGTGGAATCATTTGGATTCACTCTTCACCAATCCCAAGATAAGCTTGAACATTTTAAACTTGAGTGGAACCACCTATGAGAGAAGTGGAAGTTGATAGATATTACCACTCGATCAATGTTATCTGAGCCACCCCAAGAGTCTGTCTCCATCACGCACCTTACCCTAAGGTCTTGTAACACCCCGAGATTTTATGAGATATATTATTTTTAATTTATTTTATGTCTTCTATTATACACTACACAAATATTATATTGTACTATACGTAACACCGTATTAGCTTGCAGTATATGCAACCTTATTCTTGGCTCGTGTTACACACAATTTCAAGTTTGTTTTGTGAAAATTATTCTATGCAACATTAAGTATAGATTTTTTTAATGTATAAATGAATTAAGTTTTGATTATGTTATACGCAACACCAAAGGGAGCTTTCACTACACGCATCCCTGACTTTTCTTGCATTACATGCAATCAAGACCTTCTTTGATAGCTTGTGTAGTACGCAATACCGAGTTTCACTAAATGAGATATTATTATAATATTATTATGAACTAGCTGTTATGAATAGTAATACCCACTTTTTGAAATTTTATAAATTTTATCTTTCAAAATGGACTTCATTTTTGGATTCGGAATATTGAAATTGTCCTAGGGTGAATTTTTGGTATTTTTCTGAAAACTTTCAATTTTTGATGAATACTGAAAACACCCGGTTACTGTTTAAAAACTGATGTTTTATTTAAATAATTATTTATTTTGTTTAAATTTATTTTAGATCAAAATTGATACATAATACTTATATAAGTTCAATGTAATTCATTGGAGTAATTTTATAATAATTTTAGATATATAAAAAGTTTATTGAACTTTTCACCGTGTTTTACCCACATCCTAGGAGAATTTAAAAATTTACATAAAACTTAATTTTACTGCTTCTGTGAGTGGAATTGTAAAAATCCGAGAAACACAGTTAATATCAAGGGGTAAAATGTGGTTCAATAAGATAAAAATAATTTTTGGTGAATAATAACGTTTTACTTTTATTTACCACAGTTAAAAGTAAAGAGGGTAATTAAGGGTAAAAATGATATTATTATTACCCTAACACATGTTATAATTCTATTGGATAAGTTTAATACGACCAAAAACAACCTTAGGAATAAAATATTACCCTTTATATCCACTTGGATTAGACTAGGACATTTATTATTATTTTATTTAAAGAAGAGTAAAAATAGTTAAAATCAAAGTTTAATAACTAAAACATTTTTAATATAGAGTTATACATAATATAAATTCAACTATAAATATTCATTAGAAAGATAAAAATATTTCATACATAATTTTATTTTATTAATAATTTTTAGAAATTAAATAATTTAATTTATATATGACAAAATGATGATACATTAATTACATTATTAAAGAAATATTAACATAATTGATATTATAAATACCTAAATAAATATAATTTGATACTTTTTATGAATTAAAATAATTTTATAGGTTAATATGAAATGTTATTATTTATTTAATTAACTTTTTTCTAACTAATCATGATTTTAATATTTTCACAAAAATCAATTTACCAAATAGTTTCAAAATTGACATAAAATAGTTTTTAAAACAAATATTATATTATTAATTATTATTATATTCCTAAAAATATAGGTTTCAGACAAATTACTTAAATAAGATTACATATATTGATAATTAACAACTTGGGGTTCGTTTGGACTGTTATAGTATGTTTATTAACCATATAATGTAAGAAAACAAGAAGACACGGTAAAAGTTAAATTATTTAACTTAGAGTTAAATCTAAATGATAAGGTTAAAATAGTAACCTAAACTTGTCTAAAACCTATTTATTGATATTATTTCAACCCATACTCACTTTATATTCTAAATAAATCAATTTGGAGCTATTATAAACCGAATATGACTTTATTATAAAATAATATTTTAAGTTTTTTCTAAGGTGCCCCTCTTCTCCCTTATAAAAGGGAACCTCCTCCCTCTTCTCTTTACAAACTTTTGAGCCTTCAAGATCGGAAAAACCCTTCCCATTTCTCTTATAAACTTCATTATAAACATTATAGAGGTTCTGGTCTCCTCAAAAGACCAACTCTAGTGCCTTAAGAGGAAGCTTAAAAGGGGTGCGTCAAAGAAGAGGTAATCTCTTCTACCGATTCATTCAAGTTTGTTTCTTCTTCAACTTCTTCTTCTTTATATTTTTATCATAAATTAATAACATAAGTATCACTCATATACTGATATGTTATTATAAATATTAAACAACCTTATTTCATATTCTATCCATCCTACGAAAAATGAAATCACCGCGCGTGCGTACGTACGGAATACCGTCTCCACGCCGTGGTGTAATCTGTTTTTACACCACCACCTTAATTGGATTGGTATAATGGTGTAAATAATAACTATATATAGTTATTATAACATAATAATGATCCTGAGATATTATATCATCCACTTCAATTCAATTCAATAATTTTGGGAATGATATCATCGCTCGTGCGTACGTTCGGATTACCGTCTCCACGACGCGATGAGATTCATTCTCCATGTTAACCACTCAAGAAAGATTATAAAGTATATATAATTAATAATAATGAAATATATGAAATTATAAGGCTACTTTATTTGTTTATATATATATATGTCATCTACTTACTTCCATTCAATTCAATAAGTAAAAGAAAACAGCGTTCATTCATACGTACGGCCTACAGTCTCCATGAACGGTGTATTTCATTTCATTTATCTATCTATTATATATATATATATACTGAATATATATGATATATAAATCATGATTTACATTCTTGATGTAATTAAATCATGATATAAGTAATAATGATATCAAGAACAACAAGTCCAAACATGTACGATAAATAAAATGATTTTACCCAAAATGCTGATTTAACGTGAAATTTACAAAAGAACAGGTAATATAAAGTCATAAGTGAAACATATATGATATCATAAAAATTAATATGATTATTTAATAAGTCAACGACATTATTAAAATCATTATACAGGAGTTTTGGATAGGTATGAAGCATATCAGACCTAAGGTAAGGGATAACTTTTCCAATCTCGTTTTTTTATCCGAGATTGCTTAAACGTAAGTATTTAATGGGGTTATATTTTTCATCCATGTCCTTAAAAATGTTTTTCATAAAGTGTTTAATATTATTCTTGTATTTTTAAAGTCATTTTTAACCCTCATTGGCTTTTACTTTGTGTTATGGAAGGAATGATTCTTTTGTTTACCATACATGGTACTTTTTCACTTTTTCATTAAAAGTACGAGGATAATGTTTTTTTAACTTATACAGAATGAATATATTTTTAAGGTTTCATAACTCCTTATTTTCATGAATATTACACTAAAATATTTTATAACTATTTTCAACAAAAATACTTTTCTTTTAAAACTTCATGACATTTTGTGAAAAAAAATGATTTTAAAGAAGAAAGGATATTTTCCTCAAGAATTCATTTCAAGTGTTTTGTAAAAACTATTTTCCATATAAGATGAAAGTATTTAGTATGATTATGTTTCATGTATAATTTATTTATTATTTACATGGTTTTATTCTTCTTATGATGAAATTATATCCATTTTTTATATGGATTACATTATGATTGGATGATGTTTATGAAACCCATTTTTTTCTTTGTGTTATGATGAATGATTCATGTTTATTTTGTGGAACAAGTAAGATTGATTTAATTATGAGATTGGTGGGACCTATATCTCCCTCCAATGTATTTGGTAAAGATTTATATCTCATGAGATAGACATGGCTGGAATGGTAAGTTAATCCAGTTCAGTGATACAGGACTGGAACGAGGAGTGAACTCGATTCAGTAAGGGACTTTGTCCACTAATATGGTATTGGCCGCAATGCCTTGGCTAATATGGAAATCATATCAAGTGCTTAATAGTTTTCCACAATTACATGTTTTATTACCACGTTATTTTATCATGATTTATGTTCCATTATGATCTATGCCTTACGTACTTCCATGTTTTATTTCATTGCTCAAGATTTTGATGTTTAAACATTATGTTCATGTTTTTAATTTCAAATGTATATGGTTTGTTTTATTTTCTCCATGCTTACCCTTACAAAGAATTTGATCTCACCCTTTATATGTTTCCTTTTCCCAGGATATAAAGAAAGGTTTTAGGTAAGAAAAAAGAGGTAAGATCTTTATGGGAGATGTTGAAGATCTTTCACCAAGATTAGAAGATTATATTCCTAGTTTCCAAAGACACTAAACTATTATTGTCCTTTGGTGTGTGTTTTTGTTATGCATTAGGTATTCCGAAAAAGTAATGTAATGTCCATGTATGCCAAGATTGGGTCTTTACATGTCTTATGCAGGTGTTATAAGGGGTTATGTAACAAGACCTTATCACTATTATTATGTTCATTATTTTGTATATAATTGTGAATATACATTAATTTTATTTTTGTTACTTTGTAAATAGTTTTTAAAGCGTAAATAGTATTTTTAGTTAATATTCAACTAAGAAATCTATTAATGTATTTTTTAATTAAATAATATTTTAATAAATTATTATTATTATTATTAAATTACTTTTTATTAAATATAAATGATCATATAATTTTATGAATGCAATTGTAATTTTTATTTTGATTTTAAAGTAGTTTTGGCCAAAACCCATGAATTTTCGATAAATGATAGTTTTTATTTTAAAAGTAAAAAACTAACATATTTAGAAAATTATTTATATAAAATGAATATTATTTTTGGAATTAGGATGTCAAAATTATCCAACGGTGATATTTTCATAATATTCAGAGATAGTATAATTTTTGGGTAAAAATTAAATACCGTTTAAATATATAATGTGTTTTATGACATCATAATGACCCATTAGTGATGTAATAAAATAATATAAACATTATGTTAGGCCAATATATGTTTTAACATTAAAATAATTTGATTTGGGGTTTGTTTGGTTTATTTTACAAAGCTTTAGTGGACCCTTCAGGGCTTATAAAACATTTTGTCTTTTTAAATTATTTTCCTTGAGAGCGTGACTCACCTCCACATAAGCAACCCTATTATTTTAAGATGTTCGGACATTGGAATTATAAAATATTGTTTTCCACTCCCCTTTTTCAAGAATAATGGGAAAAAACCATGGTCTGGTTTGTGGTTTTCATTAGTTTAATGTGAGGTGTCCCAAACCTAAATAATAAAGAATTCTCTCTCCTTTCATATAAAAATCCACCCAAGCTCCCACTTCCTATTCACTCAAAGCCTTTGGAGTTTAAACAAACCATTAAATCCCCTCTCTAGAATCCTCCCAAGGTTACCCAAGCTCCCAATAAGCCTCTCTCAAGCCTCTCCCAAGCTTTTTGGATTGCACTTCTAAGTAAGGGATTCCTACCTTTCTCTTTTTATCCAAGTTTCTTAATATTGTTATGCCCTTTTATTTTCAATTACAAATGTTGGGGAATGATTTATCACCTTCTCCATACTGACCTATTTATGTTTGGATAATGGTAGACCCCTTTCTCTCTCATTAACGCCTCCCATGTACACCCACTACCATGCCAAAATTCGGTGAGGGATTTCTCTCTCCTCTTATACATCCAAGTAATCCTTTTGTGTTATGCATCTGAATTCCATTACATTTGTTGGGACATGTATTTTATGACCCCCTTACTATCTATTTCATGTACATATGATATGACACCCATTTGTCTCTTATTAACCATTTTCATAAATCCTTATGTCACGCTGTTATGCTGCAAAAATTACACCGCGTTTTTTCAAGCCAAAGTCATTATGTAGTGAATACCATACCCATTTCTCTATCAAAGGTATTCACCATTATGCAATTTTACTTATTGTTTAAAGAGTTTCATGTATAAATTCCACACTCCTTTATCGTGTAATAAATTATGGTGTTTAATGAATCCATGTTTTATGAACTGTGGGGCCCACTCATGCATGAAATGAAATGTTTAAGAAGGGTGTTCCCTAATAGCACTCTAATGCATTGGGTAAAGTATAGTATCATGATACGTCATGTGAAAAGGGTACTGACTCATACTAATATGATTTAAATGAGGGTTTACTCATGATTCATGTGTAATGATGATTTACTCTTGCTCTATGTGCAATTATCCTTGGCTCGTGTTAATTCCATGTTAAGTGTTGTTGCCACATTTCCATGTTATGATTATCATGCTTTATCATGCCTTTATGTTCATGTTTTAATTGTGCTCCATTAATATGCCTATTGTATAACAAGTATTGTATTCCTCATGTAATTCCATGTTTATTCCCTTACTAGGCTTTATTGGTCACCATTTTCTTATGCATGTCCTCAGGTTATCACATGCAATGCTAAGTACAGGGGAATTTAGTGTTCATGTAAAGGAAATTTTCAATAAAGATGTTGTATTTCATGTTTTAAGTTGTTATGTAATGGTCCTAATCCCCAAAGACACTAGACCTCTCGATATTATATTTTTTAGCAAGTGAAGTTTATGTAATAAATCATGTTTAAGTGTGTAATAAAGCTTAGGGTTGTTATAATGAAAGATCCACCTCTACCTGTTTGTATCCAGATAGGGATGTTTTTTTTATGGAATCCCCACATAATATTTACAGTACCAAAATTTTTGGTTGTTCTTCTATACTGATTCTCAAAGTCTTTCTTAGGGTAATGTTATCTAATCAGAGTTTATCTAAATCTAGTTTTCATGGTTTATACTAAACTTTCTATGATACAAATTGTAATGCCCTAATCCTAGTTACCTAGAGTTGGTAAATTATTACATAACGTTGGCATGATCACATGAGATCTTGTCTTGAAAGACCAATTAGTTTAGTAGCCTTTGAAGTACTAGATACATACACAAGTTTTATATTGCATCCTGAAATAAAAAAACAACAACATTGTGTCCCATTTGAGCACACTCATATACGTTACACTATCCCTACAGGTCAATCATAATATACTTCCTCACATAAAGGGAAAAAGAAAACATAAGAAAGGGGTGATCTCATATGTTCAGTAAGGATAAAAATATAGTGGAATCAATCATAAATAAGCATAAACATTTAAGTCAATGTATAAGACTAAAACACAAGCCTTTTAAACTTAAACTTCCACATAATATGGAAAATATAAAAGAAATATATCCTTTTATTTATTCACATGGATATTATACAAGTTGAATAATCACATGTAATATCAATAACTAATTTCATAATGATGGAATGCATAATGTTAGACATCATAACAACATAGTCAATGCCTCGTTCCAAGAATACAAATAAGATTTTTTCAAGGCCTTGTTCCAAGACACTAGTTTGTCTCATGAGACCTACTGACACATCGAGGAGCTATATCGGGCTTCACCCATCACTTACTAAGTCCAATTCATTCCTCATATAAAAAGGTTGAAACATAACACAAACATTAGTATTAAAACTATCATATGGAATGTTAATACTTTAACCATAAACCATGAATGGTATAAAAATAATACATCCATAGTAAAACATATCGCAAAACCTTCAATACAAAATGGAATATTATATAATAGTAAATCAACTTCAAACAAGTGTAAAACACATCACATAATGTTGACATAAATGAAATCAAAACTCTTTGAGAGAACTATATCTTTCTATTTTGAAATCATTTAAAAGTCATGTAATTACAAAAGAAAACATTTATTTTGAAAAAATTCATATTATATTTTAAGGGAAGCATCGAAGGTGTTATAACAGCAGAAAATAGTCGCACCCGTCATATAAGTTAAAAAAACATTCTTACCTTAATTTGTCGAAAAGGTCATAAAGTACCTTTTTTGGAAAATGACGGAAAGAGTCCTTTAAAAACATTTTATAAAAATTAAAACAATGGTATAAATGAATTAAACCCATATTCTAAGAAATATTAAAAATGTTTTAAAATACATTTTTAAGAAACATGGATTTGGATGATAAATAATTCTCAGTAGATGCTTATGTATAAACAACCACGGATAATGAAAAGATTGTAAAATTAACCATTAAATTGTACTTTTCCTTAGTAGAGGGTATGTTAAACTCTTGTATAATAGTTAAACAATTGTTATTAAATTATACAAGAACCACATTCATAAATATGATATCATATATGATCTTCTAATATTGCTTTGTTAATAATATTTTAGTCGTATCATTGTTTTGGGTGTAAACTGTTTAGTTTTCCTTTATATGTTTTGTTATGTAGGTAATGTTTTTTATGAACAGGATGTATTTTATTCATATACATAATTATATTAAGTTCTTAAACATTATTTTTAATCATAATGTAAAAATTATTCTTGAATGGTTACAATGGGGAATAAATCTCATCATGTTCGTGGAGATGGTAATATGTACGTATGCACAAGCAACAATATCATTCTATTGATGGTGAAATAGTATGTAATTGGATATTATATCATATATACATAATAATTAACATTTTATATTTATTATTTACATCAATTATACTCATTATTATACCCATCCTAATAATGAAGTGTTGAATAACAAACTACACCACGATGTGGAGATGGTAAGCCGTACGTACGCAGGTATGAAGACTTTGTCATTAATATGATGGATAGAATAACGAATATGGTTTTACCATATTTATAATAAAATCACAGTATTTAGAAGGTACTAGAATTATTATTTTGGTATGGAAAAAACAAATAAAGAGGAAGTGAAAGAAGAATATTTTATTGAAAGAGGTGATGAAATTATTACCTTTTCTTTGGGTCCTTCCTTTTGATTAGATCAAAATGGATCCTTAGGTTGGATTTATGATCAAATTAATGACTATAGGTTGAATTTAGGGTAGTTGGGAGGATATTTGATCAGGTTTTGGCCGAGAAAAATGGTTTTGGAGGTGTTAAATTAAGATAAGGGGAAGTACCTTTTATAAGAGAGGTGAGGGGCACATTAGGAAAAGTTTGAAATATTATTTTATTATAAAATCATTTTCGGTTTATAATGTCTCCAAATAGATTTATTTCAAGGATATGGTGGGTATGGGTAGAAATAATTTCAACCAATAGGTTTTAGATAAGTTTAGGTTTCCATATTAACCTTATCTTTTAGATTTAACTCTAAGTTAAATTGTTTAGCTTTTACCATGTCTTCTTGTATTTTTATATTACATGGTTAATAAACTTACTCTAAAATGAATAGAGAACCTCAAGTAGTTTATTAATGACATATATATCATTATATAAGTCCTTTGGCTGAACCTTATATTTTTTGGAATATTATATTCTTTAATAATATAGTATCTTTTTTAAAACTCATTTATGTCAATTTTGACACTATTTAGTATTTTGTTTTTGTGAAAGTCATAAAAACTTTACCACATAAAAAAAATTATTTAATCAACACTAAAATGTCATATTAACCTATAAAATTCGTGTAATGAATCAAAATTATCAATTTTTATTTATTTTAATATTTATAATATCAATTATTTTAATCTTTCATTAATAAGGTATTTACTGCATCATCCTTGTGTCATAAATATATTTAATTATTTAATGTATAAAAATTATAAATAAAATACCATGATGTAGGAAATATTTTTAGATTTCTAATTAATAATTATATTTGAATTTATCTTATGTATAACCCTATAGTAAAAATGGTTTAGTTATTAAAATTTGAATTTAGCACTTTTAACTCTTCTTTAAATAAAATAATAATAAATGTTCTAATCTAATACAAGTGGATAAAAAGGATCATATTTTACTCATAAGGTTATTTTTTTGTCGAAATAAAGTTATCCAATAGAATTAGGACTTGTGTTAGGGTAATAATAATATCATTTGTACCTTTAATTACCCTATTTACTTTTAACAGTACTAAATAAAATTCAAAAGTTACTATTCACAAAAAATTATTTTCATCATATTAAACCACATTTTACTTACTGATTTTAACCATGTATCTCAGATTTTTCAAATTAAATTCATATAAGCGGTAAATTTACGTTTTATGTAAATTTGAAAATGTGCCTAGAAGGTGGGTAAAAGACGTTAAAAAGTTCAAAAAAATTATATATCTAATCTTATTATAAAATGACTGCAATGAATTAAATTGCACTAATATTTTTATTATGTATCTATTTTGACTTTAAAATAAATTTATGTAAAAATAATAATTATTTAAATAAAATTTGGTTTTAAACAATAATGCAGTGTTTTTCACTATTCATCAAAATTGAATGTTTTCAGAAAAAGACCAAGCAATTACCCAAAGATAATTTTGTTATTATAAATTCAAAAATGATGTCTATTTTATCAAATTAAAAACACAGTAGTTTCATTAGTTAATTTCAAATTAATTATCTTTTTCAAAACCCGAAAGAAGGTTTTTAAGAAGTAAAAATCATCAAAAGATTGATATATGTTTATTTCCAATTTAAATGTGAAATTACTTATAATGAACAACATTAGATTAAATTATATAATATAATTATACTTCAAAACCATTCAAATGTTTAATTTAACACTGTAAATTATTTTGATTAAAAAATTTGTTTTCAATTAAAAATTAGTGTTTTTCACTATTCATCAAAATATGAAAGTTATCAGAAAAGCACCCAAAATTTATCCAAACTAAATTTTTATATACCTCTTCTAATGAAGAAGTTTATTTTTTCAAATTTAATATATAAAAGTGTCAAATATTGGATTTAAAAAGGGTTCTCCATTAAAAGGTGGTAAACTTTCATTTTTTGAAAAATACTTCTTTTATCTGAAAATTGAATTTGTTTTTATATTATTTCTAAGAAACAGATAATATGGTTGTTAAAATTATATGGATTATATAAAATTCAAAATGTAGATAATATTATTCATAATTTCTTTTTTAATGACTAGTTTGGTAAGTCATGGTGCGCTCAAACTTGGTGTTTCATGTGGCGCAAGCTATTGAATTACTTTACAGAGATAACGTACTATGAAATACTGCGGTGTTACATGGTTTATGAAAAATGAATCAAAACATGATGCAGTTTCAATAAAAATGACATAGAAAAAGTTTCTATGAAATAAAGTGTTATAAAATCTTATTTTTCATGTCATGTTTTTAATAAAAAATTGCCAGGTTTGGTGTGAGAAATGTAATTTCATAAGTAAAACCATGGATTGACAGAATAATAACATACCATAGTGAAAATTTGTGACTTTTGAGGACTCTTCCTAACATGACTTATAGTGAAAAAAATATAATGGTCTTTATTTGGCAATTAATTTATATATGTGAATAACCATGACATGGTTTTATGATTCTTTAATTTCTTTATTAGTTATAAGAAACCTATATTCACTTAAAGAAAAAGTGACTTTCACATCAGGGATTTAACATTGGTTATTAGTTACTGATGTGAAAAGCCCAGCTTTTATGGTTTTTACCATGGTTATTATAGAAACTGATGTGAAAATCCCATCAGTGTAGGTTTTCATGTTGTTTATTATTATAAATGATGTGAAAAATCTCAATCATAATATTTTTATGTCATTTATACAAATAAATTATGTGAAAACATCATCGTTTTGAGTTCTAATGTTATTTCATCTGATAAATAATGTTAAAACCCAGTTTTTAACATCAGTTATCATAGGAATTAATATTAAAAACTAAAAAAAAATTAAAACTCTATTGAATTTAGAATCTCATTCTATCAACTTTATTTTCTCAAATCCTAACTTTTATAAGTCACAAACACCGTCTTTGACTTCTTCATATCGATTCATCCTTTTAATCCCATTATTACATGATTTTTCTCTTTATTTATTATTATTTTATTGATTTTTGCTGTATTTCAATGACCTCAAGTCATTCCTCATCTATCCTTCATGTTCCACTATATTTCATCAAAAATTTCATTTTTCAACCATTCTACCACCTAATTTGGTTTGATTAAAGGTTTCTTGATTTTGTTTTTCATTTTTTCATCATTGATATACTACATGCGTCAAATATTTTTATGAGTGAAATTGTTTTTTATTTTTTTATAATATTTATTATTTGTTAGTAATTTTTAAACTATTTTAATTTATTTATTATTGACCACACTTCCACTTAATTACAAGAAATCTAAAAAAAATCACACTTTTTTTGTATCTTTTTTTACATATATACTATATGTATATGTATATTTTACAGTTTAATTTTTCTTCAATTTCTTTGAATATTTAATAAATTATTATGATATTTAAATTTTATTTTTTTATTTATTTATTATTGATCGTTCTTCGATTTAATTTCAAGAAATATGATGTTTATTTACTACTACTTCATCCATGTTCATCATTAATAAACTATCTGTATCTATATTTTTTTCTAATTTAATTTCTATTTTATTTATTTAATATATTTATTAAATGTATAAGATTTTAAAATTATATTCATTTATTTATTACTGAAAAAAATGTTTTATCCATTTATTGTATTCCATTATTTCATTTTCCAGATTAATGTTTATATTATATAATTTTTTATTTTTTATTAAATTTTTATGAATAAATAATTATTTGATTGTTTTTATTACAACTATATGAATTAATTATTATTTAATTTATTATATCATAAATATTTATTTATTGTATTAAGGTTTATTTTTTACAATTGTTAATTTTGATTAAATTTTTAAGAATAAATGGTTAATTAATTATTTGTTTTGATTGAATGTTTTATATATGTGTATATATATATTGAATCTATATGCTTTAAATTTAATCTTTTTATATATATATATGATTTTATATTCTAAATTTATCTATTAATATATATTTTTGAATTCTAAAATGTTTTGGTATATTCATATATTATATTATAATTGTAAGTAATTAATGGATCATAATTGGATAAATGAATAAAGAACTAATAATGAATATGAGAAATTGGTTAATAATTTCTGGGAATTTTCTAAAAAAATATTGAAAACAGAGATTTGATTTTCTATCCATGTGAGAAGTGTTTGAATATGATAAAATTAGGGTGCATATAAATCAAGGACCATCTAATTTTCTATGGTTTTCATCATAGTTATAAACACTGGATCTATCATGGTTAAATAATAAATAATTCAAGATTAAATATTGATGAAGATTTTCATCATGTAATAGAGGATCATCTTGAAGAATTAATTTATGATATAGGCCTTGAAACTATTAAAAAATAATAAGGGTTAAACTATTGAACAAACATGATGAGAAACCACTACTCCCTAGTTGCACTAAATTTTCAATGTTATCAATAGTACTGAGACTGGTTAAATTTAAAATAAAAAATCGTTGGAGTGAAAAAAGTTTCACTAAACTGAACATTTGAATGAGTTACTTCTAGAAGAAACATGCTTCCATATTCCAATTATGATGAAACAAATATAATTTATAATGGTATTGGGTTATAAAAAAAATACAATTTTCCCTAAAGATTATGTGTTGTATATGAAATAATATGAAATTTTATCATAACCTCTTAAATGGTGGACATCACATTATAGAATAAATGAAAATTAAACAATGATTCGTTATAAAGAACATGCACCAAACCTCCCACTGAATAAATTTGGAATGTTCCAATAATTCCTCATTTGAATCATCTATTTTCAAATTAAAATTATATAAAGAAGCTAATATAGAATAAAAATGATATAATATCTGATGGAAACTTACGTCACACTAATGATTCAGCAAAATGGTATAGATTTGATCAAAAATTTTCTAATATTGGAAATTAATTTATAAATTTCATAATGAGACTAAAAACAAATATAATGAATCTATATCAAGGCCCTAGTAGACAACATAGTTTATTTCTAGTTATGTTGGTAGTCTATGAAGGTTTTAGGCATAGCATAAGTGTCAGTGGCTGGAGATAAATAAAAAAAATTAATTTGTCTTAGGATTAACATGAACCCAAAGAGAGGGTGTTTCATGTTAAATTTATAATTAATTTATTTAAGATATGAAGAAATGAATTACTCATTTAGGATTATTTCTTTTTAGTTTTTTAAATCTTTTGAAAGACCCTTTTTGGATTACCTATGTTGCGTTATAAATATCAAAGTGTAGAATCCCTCTAGTGGTAATTCACACATGCTCCTTTGATCTCTAAATGACACTGATTGATTTTCAGGTGCTAGTGTGGTGAATCAATAATTTTTCATTGTTCATGTTGATCACTTGTAGTTCCTTTAATCTTAAGGTAATATCTTTAGAACTTTTTCTTGAGAGGAAGAGAGGATTAATGGAGATAGAGTTCTATTTTGTACAATGACTCTCAAATTTCGATTAATTCTACATAATAGATATAGCCATCTATTTATGGAGTTAGGGTTTAGGTTAAAATAATATAAAATTGTGTACCATCCCTTAAATAATATATTAAACCTTATTAAACATTATTTAATATAATAATAATATTATTATTATTATTTTGCGATGTGCACTGGCTCACACAATGATAAATATTTTTTACCAGCTTGTAAATAAATATTCATCACTGGACACGATCTTGGTATGGACAAATTTATCAACATTTATTGAATAGATAAATAAAATTTTAATTAAATATTTCATTCATCGGTAAACAATATAAATATTTCATTCAAAATAAATTGAATAAATATTTATCAAATATTTATGTAATAAATTATTTATTACCTTACTAATATGAGCAATCAGTAAAACATGAATAAAAGTATTCCTTGGTCTTAGAAATAATATTTATTCTATTAATTAAATTCAAATATAATTTAATCAAGAATAATAGAAACACTTAGTGTGTGACCCTCTAGAATTATTTCTCTTTGAAATTAGGAAGGCCTGCCTAAAGTCCATGATTACTATCTAGAAATGGATCAAGGCACCCAAGAGAAAGAACTTAATGTTGCAACAATGAAAATGATGTATGAACAATCAATGTGTAATATAATCCCTTTGTCTCAATGTCTCATCAATAAGGTTTCACATATGTGTCATAAACCTATGTGATTTATACATCTTTCTTTGACTATATGAAATAAACACGTTGTTGCACCATGTCCATGGAATTCAATGCAATGGTTATATTCTAATAAAATGGATGTGATTTCAATTTATCTAAAGATTGAAGGGAAGAATCCCTCCTTGAATTATCCATTAATGAAATGTCACTCATGACACACTGAACGTATCAAAATTCTTCATGAAATGTATCATAAAGGTTTATAAAATACTTTTAAAAGAATGAGTTGTAACATGAATTAATTATAATATTAATGGATAATCACCATTACAGACACTCACATATAGGAATACCTGATGACACCAAAACATGTGGAATTTCTATTGGAAAGTATGTTCTTATAATCTCCCATCTTGTAGATTAATAAGTGTGAACTTCATTAGAATAAGTCTCATCCTCTTATGAGTACTCACATCGGACTGTCACATTCCATGTGTCTCACCATAGAATGTTATCCTACCATAGAAATATATTTATAAATATTATCATAGCATTTCAAGGTTCTCATCATAGTAGGGAACTTCTATGACCTTATTAATGTGACAGATACTCTAAGTATTGTTACATTAATTTCATACAGAACGTTGAAAAATATGTAACAAGATATTTTATTAATATTCAAATCATCTAAGAAACATGTAGTCAAGGTAAAAAAAATTGGTCTCGGCGCACTAGCTCCAAAAACTCATACTTAGACTAGAGACAACTATCTATGACTTCCAATCTTCTAGACATCACAAGATAAATATGTTTTTCTAAATCAATTATTTAGTCAAAGGGTCCACCATTTTGTCTTCAATAGATATTCTATTCACCACAACTTCAACTCTTTGAGAAAAATCTCCCAAAAGATGATACTTCTAAAGTATGTTCTTCATCCACTGATGTGACCTTGTTTCTTTGGAAAGGGTCACCACTAAAGTATTACCACAATAGAGTGTGATAGAATCTTTACTACTAGGTACCACGTCAATATCTTGAAAGAAGTTGTGTATCAAAATTGCTTCTTTAGCTGAATCAGAATCCACGATATACTTAGACTCTTCTATATAATATATGAACATAGCTTTATTTGATTTGTTCAAACTCACATCACCTCCATTTAGAGTAAAGATATATATCCTTTTTGATTTTAGATAAGCATAATCTTTTTGGAAACTAGAATTTGTATATCCTCTCATGTCTAGTTTCTAATATCCTCCATATAATAAAATTATAACCTTAGTAAACCTCAAATGCTTAAAAACGGTCTTGGATACCATACAATGGTGGTCACCTAAGCCAGCTATATATCTTCCTATCACACTTAAGGTATAGGAAACATCTATCCTAGAACATATCAAATCATACATGATATATCCAATCAATGATTTGTATAGAATCCTTTACAGTCTTTTTCTTCCCTCATGTGCCTCAGGAAACATTTTCTTAAAAATATGTATTCCATGTGACATTAGAAACAATCTTCTATTGTATTAGTCTACACTGAATCTCTTCAATATCTTTTCAATATATTTACCTTTACTTGGGCTTAGAAACCACTTTAATATATCATTATGGATATTGATCCTAAGAATATATATTGTCTTTAATAATTCCATCATGGAGAAGAAATTATTCAACCAATCTTAAATAGACTATAATATTGGTATCTCATTCAAAATAAGAAATATGTCATCAACATAAAATATTTTTAAAATGAAAAAACTCCCACCAAACCACTTGTAGACACCAGGATGACATTTATTCTTTATGAAACTAGTTTCCATTATGTCCTCACCAAAATGAATGTTCCATGACCCGAATGCCTAATTTAATCCTTAAATGGATCTTTCCAATTTGAAAATTTTATTGGCATTCTTTAGAGTCACAATCCTTTCAGATTGTGTCATATTTACATCTTTTTGAAGGTTCCGGTTAAGGAAGGATATTTTCACATCTATTTTTAAAATCTTAGGGTCAAGGAAGTCTGCAATGGCATGTAGAATTATGAGGTATTTCAGCATTTCAGTTGGTGGAAATGTTTCATCGTATTCAATGTATTGATATTGATAAAACCTATTTTCAACCAATATTTCCTTATAGGTAATGAATTTCATATCCATGTTCATTTTATTCTTGAAGACCCATTTACAACCAATGAGTTTTACATCTACTTGAGGATCTACCAAAATCTAGACATTTTTTGGTACATGTAATTCATTTTAGAATTCAAGAATTCTTGCCACTTAGAAACATCTATTCCACTTACTACTTCCTTATTGGTTATAAGATCATTTTTATCAACTAATAATGTGTCACCATCCACAATGACTAGAAAAACATACCATTATGGTTCTCTAACCTCTCATATACTCTTATATAATACTTGTATCTCTGGAATATCTTATTCCATGAGGCTTTATCATATTTGTTCATGTTCCAGATCTTGTGTATCTTGATCCTAGACTTCATATAAGTCTATCTCACTCCCACTATCTCCTTTAGAAATATAATCCTTCTCAAGGATTATTGGACATATGTCAACATCAACCTATTATTTGAAGGATTATATGGGAAGTATCACTATGTTTCCTTGGGTAATACTATAAAGATACACTTTGTTCCTTAGGGTGAATGTTTGTTACTTGAAGTGGCCTTAAAAATGATTCACATCTCGACATATATAAGTACAATAGTTCATATTTCTTTCCATTCCCCAATTGGTATAGGATATTGTCTACCACTTTATTTGGAACTTATTTTAGTATATATATTGTTGTTTATAATGAGTATTCCCAAAAGGATAGTGAAATACTTGCATGACTCATCATTGATGTCACCATGTCTAACAAGGTGTGGTTATTCCTTTCACTTACACCATTCCATTGAGTTGTATAGGGTGGAATTATTTGGGATATAATCATAAATTCCTATAAATAATCAATAAAGCATTGATTAACATATTCTATACCACATTACAAGTAGAGTTTATTAATCTTCTTACCAAGATGGTTCTCAACTTCACTCTTGTATTCCTTAAACCTCTCAATGCAATATGACTTATTTCTCATCAAGTAGAAATGTCCATATATAATAAAATCATCTGTAAAATTTATGAAGTATGAGTACCCACCCCATAATTCAATGGGAAATAGCCTATAAACATCGGTATGAACTAATTCGAGAATTTATATAGACCTTTCACCTTTTCCACTAAATGGAGATTTGGTCATTTTTCCTTGTAAACATACATGACATACACCAAGTGGTTTTAGTTAAAAAGAATCAAAATATCAATATTTGTGTAATTTAGTTAAATGATTTTATTTACATAACCTATATAGTAATTCCAAAGCTGAGTGTGGTATGATTCATGTGAAGTAGTTTCATGATCGATTTCCATTACTTGGTTCTTGTAATCCAACACATAAAGAACATTATTTAAATGTGTCTTACCATAACAAATTATATCTTTATAAAAGAGGAAAAATTTATTCCCAAAAATGAAACTAAACCTCTATGTACCATTTCTAGATATAGAACTAACGTTTTTGGTAATGGATGGCACATAATAAAAAACTATTAAATCCAATATCATTCCAACTTGAAATGTGAGGTGGTTAATATTGATAGCTATAACAATAATTTTATCTCTGTTAAATGCTAATAAAACTACCTCCTCTCATTCAATCTCTAAGGATATACCTAGTTCCTATATTTGAATACATATGTGGGCACCAAAATCTGTTTTTAATAACTAATTTGTACAAATAGATAAATTGAAATTGATAAAAAAAATTCACCTAAAACATTATGTTTCTTATTTGGTTGGGTGTAGTTGTTATTCCTGTGACCCTTCATGCCACATGTGAAAAAACATACTTCTCCCATTATTTCCCATTTATCTTTCACTTCTTAGATGGGTGTGAAGAATCTTTGGGATTAAATCTCTTTCCTTACCCTTTTTTTCTGTTCACTATATGAATAGAAGAATTTTCACACTTCATCTCCTTATCTACTTGGTGAAGTTGAGTGAGTAGATCTGGGAGATATTTCTCTATGTTGTTCATATTAAAATTAACTATAAAACTAGAGAAGTTCCAAGAGAGGGATGTAAGAATGAGATCAGTTCAAAGTTCTTTAGGGAGTTTAAACCTTAGAACTTTTAGGTGATTAATGTAGCCATTAATCTTGACTATGTGAGGCAGAGTTGGTGAACCCTATCAAAGATTTTTATGAAAGTGTTCCTTAAAGATATCAACCCATTCCTTTCTTGATCTCTCACAGTAGGGACCACGAATATACTCCATCATGTTATAAGCATCCTTTTTTTAGAATTAATAAGTTCACTAGACATAGATGATAGCATCAAACATTGAATACTGACTATCTTGTCCATAATTGTTTCATAGATAAAGAACTCATCATCACTCTCCTTGGAAGGTAGATTAGGCATTGAGTATTCTACCGTATAATATTGTTTTTCAAGGATAATCACAACCCTAAGGAGTTTAATATTATTAACTCTACAACTATTTTATCAAGTCCCAATATCCATCAACATCGAACTCAAAATCTCTCATCACACAAGATATTATAGTGACAGGGATCCATATTTCCTTCCTTTATGATCCATAATTTGGCAACACAAATCATAAGAAGGTATTTAAGTTGGAGGTATTTCCATATGTAGGATTTTAGCTCCTTGATCTGTTGAGTGGACTCCCCATTCCTAAAATTGTGACTTGGATTTCATCAACACTTACCTAAATGTTTTTATTTTAAATACTTTGGCTATTAAATTCAATAAACTTTTGGTTAGGTTGACTGAAAAATCTCATGAGAACTCCCTGATAAAAGAAAGTTTCAAAACTTTGGCCATTTAAATTCTTAGTTCTATGGTTTCATTCTCAATCAAGTATCGGAAGTCTTAGTATTAATTTATTATTAAGTTCAGGGATTGTATTTATTATGCGTAAAATTATCATGTTTTATCTTTTACTTTTCCTATTGATATTAATTAGATTTTATTTAAGTGATTAAACATGTTTTGATAAAACATTTATGCATATTTTATTAATTTATATTCTATCTTTTCATATTAATTCATTTATTTATGTGATCACAGTCTTGTATTCATAAAAAAATAATGAATAAGATAAAAAAAATGACCCAATCATGATATTATTCTAACAGATGATTTATTGAGAGGTAAATAAATCAAACTTTCTCCTAGGGGAAAACTCATGGTTCCAGTCTTGGAAAGAATTACAGCATCCCACCTTTCCATCTGTGTATGACCTGGGTTAGAATCATCTTGGTTTTTTCTTGAACCACACACATTTACCTTGGGATACTTCATTAATTACATGTATTTATAAATCGCACGTAGTTGAGGGGAACCAAAGTATTTTTTGAGGGGGATTACATAAATAACCATGAACATGCAGGTCTTATATAATAATTAATGGAGAGATAACACATAGGCCATCTTTTAATTTAATAACTAATAATTTCAAACCCATATAATAAATTAAATTAAATAAATCCAACACATACACAGGTCTTGGTCAATATCATGAATGACCATACACATACAATGAATACACAAATGTAAAACCATTTAACATTCATTTCTTATTTGTTCTTTAATATTAAGATAAATGTACTTGAATTAATTAATTAATTAATTCCCTTCCATCTTAATGACCATTGGAATTCTCATTGAGATGCCCATAATTAAAAGAATTCATGAAAAATAAATAGTAGAACTAATAATTCTAGATAATTGAAATAAATTAATTTAGTATTTAATAATTCTTGAAAAAAATTATTAAATTTTCAAAACGTAGCAGGTTTCAATCAATTTAATAAGGTTTTATGTTAAAAGTAGAAATTTAATGTAAGTAAATTCTATACTTTACTGTGAGACTACATGATATTTACTTATGAGCTACATATCATGTACCTCAATTTTCGTGTACCTATGATACATGAATTGGGATTTGGTGTGTGTCTTGGTTAGACTATAATTCATGTACAAGCCAGCTACACACCATCTATCCTTCTTTCCATGTGCACAGAATAAACACATAGGTCTTAATTATGCATCTTGATAGATTACAAGGTGTATACTAAAGAGATACACATCGTGTAGTCCGAATGACATGTTTTTGTAAAACCTTCTAAAGGATTCAGTGTGTTCATAAAATGTGGGACTACACGACATGTACAATCCAGTTACATGTCATGTATCTCACATCTCATGTGTCAGTATAACTCACCTAGTAACTTGGTGTGTATCTTGTATGTAGTAATTATTGAACTACACATCGTGTATTCCAACTACACATCATGTACATCATTAATGCTCCAGGATTTTAGTCTCATGTGGTTTTAACCATGTATTTGACCTCATAGTTTGTGATAATTTTGCTGCTAAACTATGTAGATTATACAGTGTCTATTCCATATATATGTTGTTTAATTAGACATTTCATGTTCTTTCTTGGACCGGTATACACACAATCTGTAATAAATACGTCTCATGTAGATACTTCTCAGTGTGTTGTGAATCCTATGATATGGCTAGGTGCAATGCACTTGGGTATGTGATGTGTACTCTGGATACACAATGTATAATCCCTTACTATTCTTCTAGAATCCTTGATGCTTCCTGAGGGAATATTCATCCATTCTTTATTTTTTCTTAGTGCTTTTAGAAAATGAAAAACTGAACAATTATTATTAATATGTCAAAAACATTTTTATTAAAATTAGATTAAAGAGTGAATAATTATTGAAATGAAAATCTAACCACTATTGCGTATATAGATCAATAGTCAAATAAATAATTATAAATTTCAATAATGACTACTATTATTCTACATGAAGGTTTTGGGAATAGTGGTAGCACTGATGGTGGGTGATAAATCAAAAATTAGTTTTTTTAGGATTTCCAAGAACCTCAAGAGAGTCTCTTTCATGTTAAATTTATAATTAATTTATTTATGATTATAAAAAATGAATTGGCTCATCTTAGGATTCTTTCTTTGATAAATTTTTGATCTTATGAAATTCCATTTTTAGATTACATTTGTTTTAATATAAGGATCAATGTATAGAATCTCTCTAACAGTGATCCGCATGTTCTCCATTGATCTTTGAATGATGCCAATTGATTTGTAGATGGTAGAACAACAAATATATCATCATTAAATATACATGTTGATCACTTGTAGTTTCTTTAATCTTAAAGGAATCTCTTTAGAACTTCTCATTCTTGAGAGGAAGAGAGGGATATGAATGGATAGAGAGTTCTATTGTGTGCAATGATTCTCAAATATCGATTAATTGTACACAATAGACTTAACCCTATTTAGAGAGACAGGGTTTAGGTTAAACTTTTATTTAATTTTTTACCAGCCTTTAAATAATATCGAAATAATTATTAAACCACATTCCATATTATTATTATTATTATTATTTGATGTGCACTAACACACACAATGATAAATATTATCTACTAGATTGAAAATAAATATCCATCACAAGACACGATCTTGCCCAGTTCCAATTCCTTTATATTTATTGAATACCTGAATAAAAAATTTATTTAATATTTTATTCATCAATAAAAGAAATATTTTATTCATAACCCAGATAATAAATATTTGTAAAATATTCATGTAATAAATTATTTATTACACTGTGAATATTAGAAATCAATAAATCATGACTAAAATTATTCCCCGGTCTTGATAATAATATTTACTCAACTAATTAAATTCAAATAGAATTTAAAAAGGATAAATAAAAACAATTAGTATGTGACCCACTAGGATTATTTGTTATTAGTATTTGGAAGGATTTAATAAAGTACAAGATTAACATATATAAATGGGTTAATAAACCTAAGAGAATGAACATAATGTCACAATGATGACAGCCACATATGAATTCTCACTATGTAATATAATCACTTTATCTCAATATCTCATCAAGAAGGTTGCACATTCATGTCCCCAAATTATTTTCTTGATACATCTTTCTTTTACTATCTGAAATAAGATCATCATTTCACCATGTCCATGTAATTTAATGTAGTAGTTATATTCAAATCATAGGGATTAGATATCAAATTCCCTAAATATATAAGGGACACATCCTTTCTCAACTTATCCATTAATAACATGTCACTCATGACACACCTAATGTATCTAACTTCATCGTGAAATATATCATCATGGTTTAAGAAATACATTTTAGTGGACGAGTTGTAACATGAATTAATAATAATCTAAAAGTCTAAGGAGTATTACACATACTCACATATAGGTAAATAAAATGATTAAAAAAATTATGGAATTGCTACCGGTGGGTCTGTTATTATAATCATCCATCTTGGAGATTACTAAGTGAGAAATTAATGAGAAGAAGTCTCATCCACTTATGATTACTCACACCAAACTGACATATTCTATGTGTCATGTCATATGTTTTTATCAGACCGTAGAACTATATTTAAGAATATCGTCATATCATTTAAAGGTTCTCATCATAAAAGGGGACTACTATGACAATATAAATGCAACAAATACTCTAAGATATTACTATATTACATTCATGAAAAATAATTAACAATTTTTAAGAAGATATTTTATTAATATTAAAATCATAGAATATACATGTAATCAAAGTACAAAAAGTTGGTCTTAGGACACCAACTGCAATAGTGTACAACTTGTACCCACATATATGTATGAAGAAAAAATATGTTATGATGAGATTGATTGTTTCTAGAAAAAAAAAATAGGTGAGAAATAATATTGATGTTTATCTATCACAATTGATTGATTATTTAGAATTTTTTTCATATAAGTGTTATAGTTTTATAGGAATTAAATAAAGAGTATTTTATTTTATGTTTTATCTTAATGTTTACTATAAATGACTTTCTTGTATATGGAAACTTATCTGGATAAAGTGTAAAGGGCCTTAAATATTTTATAATTTGTGAAGAAGGTATTTGAAATCATTAATTTCATAATGGTAGACAAAACGTGTACATGGGACATCAAATATTTTTTATGAATGGATCATCCTTATTGATGTTTAAAAAAAGAAATTTAGCAGTTTATAAGAGTGATATTTTCCCCATAACCATTATCAGCTGAAAAATATTATGATAATGTGAAAAAACATCGATGTCATATTTACAAAGAAATAAAGTTATGGTCATAAAATAAATATATTAAAGAAATATTTCATCATATTCAAGCTACCTTGTTGGATATTTTTATAGGTGAAATATTTCATTGATGTTATGAATGTTAAGAAAAATAATGGGATGGTTTGATTATAAATCTGTTAAAAATAAAAGGAAAGAGAAAAAAATGGATGGAATTTAATATTTTATTTAATAACCATGGGAATATGTTTAGAGTTTTTTCCCATTGTGAATGAAAATAGAACATGTTTCCCTCCGGCTGGTCATACATTAGTCAAGAGTGAGAAGATAATTTTTTTTCTAAATATTTGTTGTATTAAAGTACCCAGTGGTTTTTCTTTAAATATGAAAAAAACTATTGAAGGATATTAGTTTTATATATATGAAATATCATGATTGTCATGTATTTTTGAAAAAAATGATACCAGTTGCATTGCATGAAATATTGATGATACCTATCATAAATTAAATTATCAGGTCATGTTACTAATTAAATTCGATTTTCAGTAAATCCATAGATCCAAATTTATTATATGTGTTTTATATTTAATTTATACTCACACTTTTTCAACTAGAAATTAATTTCCACCATTTGTATTTGATATAATGATTTATCTAATGATCCATTTTAAGAAATAGATAAGAATATGTGATAATTCTTATTTACGTTGGATGTATCCTTTTAAACGATATATGAAAACATTTAAGGGGTATATTAAAAATATAAATTGACCATAGTCTTTTATTATTTAACAATATATATCCAAAGATGTGATTGAGTTATGTATTGATTATTTGTATGAAGTAGAGTATGTTGGTCTACATATGGATCTTTATTTGACATTGATAGTGAAGATAAAGGGATCTATGGCTTAAAGTTAAAGTTAATTACACATGATGAAGTAATGAAGGAAAATTTATACATTTTGGACAATATAGGTGTGGTTCATCAATATATACCATCACATATTCTTAGATATAAGTTATGATATCAAAAAAGAAATGAAAATTGGTAGATGAATGAAGATAACAATACATTTTTTCATGGTTTAAGGAGAAAGTAAACACTAATTTATCTATATCTAAAAAATTGAAATGGTTATCAGGGGGACCAAGTGTTAATGTGATTACATGGTTTGGTTTCGATATTAATCATTACACATTTTAAACAAAAAATTAAGATGACAACAGTGCCGTTAAAAATTGTGGGGAAATGTTGGTCATAGAAGCACTGCATTTTACAATTTCTAGAGATAAAGAACCAATTTATAAATCAAAAAAAATATTTTAGAGATGTTGGGGATATATGGGAGATTGATTATACTAAATTTCAAGTTATATTATTTATGTGTAGCTGGGTTGATAGTAAAACTGGTGTGGAATATGATTTGTAAAAATTTACACTTGTTTATTTGAAAATGTTTATATCTAAAAATTAATAATTTATCATGGAGATGAATTAAAAACATATACTTTATTTTGTGGAAACATTGAATAATTAGTATTCTATCATTTTATAAGGGAAAAATAATTTGATTAATGAAAAGGTTGATGATGTTGAGGACTTTGGTGAGATTTATTTATCTATTATATGATTACCTGTGGATATTAATGATTTTGATGTATATATAGTCCATGCAACAAAAAATGATCATAGGGAATATATATGGGAAAATACCCTATTAATCTCTTAATTATTCAAGAAAAATATTCATTTTCCATTTTTTTTGTAAAACTTATACATGTAAAAATATATCTTCAATATTCAAATCTAAAGATATTGATCATTTTTATAAATTTTTTAAATGTTATATTCATCAATTTCAATTAAACATTTTTTTGATGAAAAACCTGACATTATTATTTTTTATAAAGAATAGACATGTAAGAACATTTTAACTTGGATGTTTAAATCTATATAATTTTAACATTTCTACCATTTTTGAATTAATTTTTATATCCCTCTATTTTTATTACATGTTTTTTGGTTGAAGAAACCTGATATCATTAATTTTATATAAAACATACACATATACTAAAACTATTTTTTAACTTTGATATTTAAATTTATAAATGTTGATCACTTTTATGAATTTTATATTAATTTCTATATTCATCAATTTTAGTTACAAATTTTATGGTGAAATAAGTATAAAGTTATTATTTTTTATATTTATTTCTTAGTATTTATTATATTTAGATATTCATGTTTATTCAGTTTTATTAGTTATCACAATAGATATAACTTTATTTTTATAATTAAAAAACAAAAATTTTATTTCTAACAATAATTTTATTCTAATAAAATATAGGTGCATAGAATTTCATTGAATTCATATATTTAAATGGAAGACATAGAGACATATGTACATCTATCAAAGTATGTGTACATTTTTCATATCAATATAACTCTCATAATTAAATTATTTAATTAAATTAATTTTTTGTTAGGAAAAATTATATTTGAAACTTCCTATGAGTCTCCTAGGGTAGTGTATTATTATTCTATACAGAATATGATACCAATTGTTAGTAGATGTGAGATTACATGTTTACCAAAACTTTCACATACTCATGGGGAGCAGAGGTTGAGAATTTAATTTGATGATAATAATAATCTAGTATGCCCAAATAAAAAGTATTTTAAGAATTATATATCCCTGTATATCTATTGTAGGATTGGTATTTTATATCCTGATCGAAGGAGCACTGATAATAGTGTGTAATATCATCTATGGGAATCCATAATAGTATAATTTCTAATCTTAATTATTTTTTTCAATTATTCAAATATTATATATTTGATGACTAATATTTAATTTATTTAATTATATATGAAATTATAATTTCATGAAATGAATGAAATTAAAAGGAGGTGGATATGTTTTTTATCAAATACATTTAAATGTTTTTTAAAAAATTGACTTCATAATATATTTTTGCGAAATAATAGAATAAAAATCCATTCCTAAAATATGGGTTTATAAATTCTTAAGACCTAGGTGACGTTTCTTGCAAAATAATTAGAGGAAGATATTTTTTTATAATTATTTATTATAAACTCAATTTATAATATTAGTTTTAAATTAAAAAAAATATTCCTTTATTCTTATAAAATAGTCCTCTAGAAGATCTCACCAAGAGATATAGTCGTAGATTATATACCCTCGTACTTTATAATGTAGAGGGAATATATTACTATAGGTTAATATGATTACTAAAGATTTTGATGAATTGGGATTTGAATACAGTAGAATCTCAAAAGATGTTTATTTTGTCCCTCAATATCCCTAACTCTCCATGAAAAATGGAAAAGGGAGAGTTTTTTATGCATCCAATGAATACAAAAAGATGATAAGATTGTAAAAATATGATTATTATTTTTATTAAATATTAGCGTTTTTTAAATTCTTTCTTCCAATATAACATTTTCATATATTATTTCTAGATCACCATTGAGAGTAAGTGATGCATATGACCTTTATCTCTAGGGGAAGGATGAATATAATGGATATTTATTTAGAAAATAAAGAACATATTGGTAGTGTAAGAGGATATGAGGCAAGTGTCGGTATTAGAAAAGATTTTTTCTCTATCCTAGTATGAAATTGATAGAAGAAAAAATATAGAGGAGAAATAGAATCCTTGAAGTGTTAACTGTGCAAGATGAATATTTTGATAGAATATCAAATTAAATCATTTCTACATTCTATATTTGTAGAAATAGTGAAATGGACATAACCTCTATAGCCTCCAAAGCCTACCCATCCTACCTTTCAAGATCCTCCACCTCCTTGTTCATACCTGATTGTGTACTATTATTTTCATGTTGTAGATCTCCATTCATATATTTCAACATTTAAAATCATACATAATCTAGAGGATTGCATAAATCACTAACTTATACTATCAGATCAAGTAAGAGTAGTAATGTTTAATGTTTTTGACCCAACTAATCTAGTGCCATTGCCTACTGAGGTCATAGCCACAATTAGAAAACATATAGTTTTTTACTTTGATCAACAATTTTTTATCATCAGTTGAAATATGAGGTATATGTTGTTTCTTCAATATTTTATTTACTTTTAATTATAAATTACTTGTATTTTTATTACATTTTCCTTATATAGAAGTATCTAAAATCTAACTATTCTTTAAAAAAACAAAATATTCAAGAACTGATAAATTTATATTCTTATTAGACATTTCAAAGTTTAACAAAATTATCAATTAATTATTTTACATTGAAGATTTATTAAGAGTTTATGATAACTTTTGAAATATATGGGACATACTATGCATTGAGAATATTTTAAAAATACGTTATAGATGCTATTATTGGTGATGATATCTCCATACCCATGATTCAATTTTTTTCCATGCAAGTAAATTTAAATTTAAATTTTCATTTATTTAAATAATTTTAACTTTAAATGATTTAATTAATTATTTATCTAATTAAGAATTTGAACACTCTTTTCTTGCATTATGAGAGAACTTTTTTATGGATTTATGGATCTAAAAATTATTTCAGTAGTCATGAAATACACACAGAAGACTGATAGAGTGAACTATATAGACAAAATATTATAAAACACAAATATTAATTGTTGGTTCCTTCCATTCATTTAAGGGTAAGAAGAATTATATAATTATGAAATATTTTTCATTATAATATCATTAAAGACAAAAAATTTATGTTTTTGTGGACATTGGATGTTATGTATATTATTCCCACATTGAATGTACAATGTTATGGTCTTTGTAGGGTGAAGATCATGACAGTTTTCAAGACTTGTTGAATTTTTAAGTTTTATACTATTTTATTAGTCATTTAATCTAAATTTTTGCACGTTATATATGTTTCAATAATAAATATAACAAAACAAAAGAGTTCGTCATAAGTTCTTAAAAAACCAATTATTGATAAAGGACCCAAATGAAATTAATTATATGCAATTAAAATTAGATAAATGTTATAATAAAGTTAATAATTGTTTAACTTACATATATTGTGTGTTTTTATTTAAATTTTTTATTTAATAAATTCAATTTCATCATCAAAGACGACATGTTGAATGTGGAAATTATGTTTTAAAATTAATTTTTGAGATATCAGGATTTTAATGGTGAAATATTTTGATAAGGTTAGTTACACTATAGATCTTATCATTTAAACAAAAAAGTCATGTTATAAATTTTATAAAATTAATTATTTTTATATATTTCTTAGGATGTTACATACTATTATATTGAAGACTTAAACTTCCTTCATGATTTATTTGTAAAATATTTTATATTCACAGATAGTTTTTAGTTGCATATTAAATATTTTCTTCGATGTGTATTATCTTGAAAAAATGTTGTACAAAATTTTTTAATGTGTTTTTATTAGTTTTTTATTATTACTAATATTTTTTGGGTTACTTTCGTGCTAATGGATTTTTTAAACATGGATGGGTTATTGTGTTTCTATAATATTTAAAAATAATAAGTATATTTAGATGTTAGTTATTATGAAAAATGATATTGAAAGCCTCTTTTGATGTCAGTTCTTTCTTACAGCCGATGTGGAAAATAAATTTTAATGTCATTTTTCTCAAACTTTACACATCAATTTTAGTTATAAATTATATAAAAAGGGACTTTACATGTCATTTTTTATAAAAAAGGATATGGAAATTGAATTTATACATCTATTATAACTAAAACATATGTGGAAAGTTCAACTAAAATTCAAAGAAAAAAGTTTGACAACATCGATTATTAATAAAACATAATTTTGAAAGAATGTATCGACATTGGTTTTTTATAATTGATGTTGAAACTATATTTTCACATTAGATAAAATTACATCACCTTTTAAGTGACATTGAAGATTAAAAATAACCAAGGATAAAAGTTCATTTTTCAGTAGTGATGGGAAGGGGCCCGTATGGCCCATGCTGAATCTGATAAGGGATTTAGAATGTAACAAAATTTGTTTTGGTAGATGATATAATCTTTTAAAGTGAATTTTCATGGTTTATGTTTATAATTGTAAGTTTTTATATTAAAATTATAATTCAATTTATAAATTATATATAAATTAAAAAATAATACTAAAAATAAGAGTTTATAGTTATTTCTCTAAAAAAAATATATTTTTGTAAAAATCCTTTTTTTGGTTGAGAGAAAACCAAAAAATGAAAAACCTCATCAAATAACACCATTACTACCCCCACTCATCAATATATACACTAATAAATATCATGTTTTTAAAAGAAATAGAAATGGAATTTTTTAGTGCTAAAAAGCATTGACATGCTAAGCGCACTTAAAAGTAATGGCCTTTATCAGAGCTAAAAAATGATGATAAAGGATGTCCTTACCAGTGCTAAAAAAAGATGATAAAGGACCCCTTTTTCAATGATAAAACAAAATCCCTAATAAATTAAAACTTTATCAGTGTTTTTAGAGTTGATAAAGGTGTCCTTTATCAGGTTTTTTAACACAGATAAAAATAAACAATTTTTTTAGAACAACTCACTCTCCCCCACCCCTCCCTCACTTCGTCAGTGATTGACCCCCCCCCCCAACACTTGAACCCTAGTTCCCACTATCTCACACCCCATTTGGAAAGAACTTGTCCACTTCCCAACTACCTGTTCACCCACATGTACGCCTAGACTCACTCTTATGACCCCCCCCCCCCAGCAGAATTTGAACCCCTTAACCATTATCCCAATATTGTTTTACTTTATATTTATTTATTTATATTTATTTACATACATTTTTTATTCATATATTTATATAAAATTATATAATTATTTTTAAATACATTTATAAAATATTTGTTTGTGCGTGTGTATGATATATACACTTATATTTATTTAAATATATTATATATTAATATTCTTATAAATATATTAGAATATAAATAAAAATATATATCCATTTATTAATACACACACATTTTTATATATCAACATTATATATACATTTGTATAAGTGTATATATATATTCATATATTTTTATAATGTAAAAAAATGATTAGATATTGTTTTAAATTAAATGGATAATAATTATTTTTAAATTAATTTTTAAAATATGTCTATATTTTGAATATTTATATATAAATTTTATACATTACATATATATTTATTTGCCTATATATTTAAACACACACATATATATATACATATTTACATATAATTTTATATTTAAATATAAATTTGTTGTAATGAATTTATAAATATTTATTATAAATAAGTTTATATATTATATTTAATGATACTGATATATTTAAAAAAATACATTCATATATGATGTATTTACTCAATATTTGCATACACAGATACACACATTTACACACACAGGTAGACATTCATATTTTCACATGTAAAAATATTTACATATATGTATTTATTTACATATATTATGATATTCACATAAATATATTTTTATTTAAAAAAATTTGAATATTTTTATATATACATTACTTAGATAGGTATATATATATTAATACATTTTTATAACATAAATAAATTGGATAGTTTTTTATTTTAATTAAAATGAATAACAAATATTTGGGTCCATATGGTTTATATATTTAAAAATGCATTTTTAGGTAAATATGTTTTAATATTTATTTTTAAAATTGATTTATTATATGTAAATAAAAGGAAATATGTATATATTTAATTGTGAATAAAAGTACGACATGTAAAATGATAAAATTTTAAAACCATGGTATCTATATGAATGTAATACTTGGGAATAAATTAATTCTCCACTGAAAAAGGATAATAATTCCCTCTTAAAGGAATATAAAATCCTATCAAATATTAATAAAATCCGGGTACCTCAACTAAAAAATCACTTTTAGAGGCCTTTTGGGCCATTTTTGACCTAAAAAATAATGACTAGGGTTCCATTAATTAATGTTACGTAGAACTCCTTACAGGCATTGATTTGATATGTGGTAGATCTAAAATGGCACATGGATCAAAATTTATGGTCGTATGAATTCCAAGTCATTTTTTCAACTTATCTTAAATCGTTCATTAATTTATTAAGCCTTTGTGTCATATAGTTGTTATTAAATTACTAATGATCAATAATAATTGGAAAATTGTTAATTAATATTAATTATTAATTATTTTATAAGTAATTTTTTTTAAAATATCTTAAATATTAAGTGTAAATACATATTTAGTAACTCCCTGAAATTTAATGAAATATTTATTTTTAAATAAATTTATTTTTGTTGATATCTTATGTTACATGAAACACGGATTTTTAATAAACTGTGATATGACAATAATATTATTATTTAAACATGACTATTATAACCTAGGAATTAAACTTGGTGGTATGAATAGGAATAACCACTTTTTTAATAATAAGTATTATGGTTTTAGCTAAATAAAATATATTGATAAATAAATACTTAATATTTGGAAAAGTCATTATATGCATGAAAAATACATTTCCTCAAAAAAATGATTTTCATTGCATATTGTGAAAAGAAAAAAATCATGTATTTAGAAACTTTATTTGAAAAAATGAACTTAATTTTTTAATTCAAGATATCAAAATTAGCATAGATTAATTTTTTTTATAATTTTCTGAAAAGATTAATTTCTCGATGAATGGTGAAAATATTTATCTTTATTTAAAAACTTCCTTTTCAAATAAAGTATTTCAAAAGTCAAATGATATTTTTAAATAATTATAAAAGTATAATTAGTTCAATTATATTGTAATTAATCTCATTGGAATCAATTTTATGTTCAATTCGGATATAAAAACTTTTTATACTTATGAAAACAAATTGTTTGGAAAACTGCTTATTCGTCATGTCTGGAGGATTTATTTTAAATTAAATTCTACCACTTATGTGATTTAAATTTAAATAAATGGATTAAATTTTTTTAATCATAATAATTAATATTATATAATAATTCAAACTTAAGTTTTTGTCATAATGAATTGTAAAAACAGTAAAAATTAATTTCTATGGTTAAGGTTAAAATGGGATTACCAAGGGGTTAAACCAAAATATAAGGTCAGTTTTGCCAATAAAATTTATATAAATACTATTTTATGGACATATTTCAACATTATCCTATCCCACATTAGAATATAAAGTCATTTTGATGCCTTTTTCTTGGTAATATCTATTATTTTGGATTTTTTTGTAAATTTCCAAGTAGTTTCCAAGTAGTTTCCTTTCCCCTCTTATAAACGTAAATTCCCTGTCCTATCCTATTCACACTAAAAAATAATTTTGGTTAAGATAATATCTTCATAAATCCTTTCCTTATTTCCCTCCATACATACTAGAGGCCGCATTTCAATTAGGAAACCCTTCTAAGTATGCTTTAGGTATAAACCTAAAGTGGATCTTTGAAGAAGAGGCATAGCTCTTAACCATGAGTTATCATTTTATTTATTCTTCCACATCCTTAAGAAAATTATTCAATAATTATGATATAATAATATCATTATCTCCCGTATATTTATATGTTATTATATTTGTGGAATAATCAATATACATCTCCACTCCCATCAAATGGAAAACAAAATCATTGATCGTGTGTACGGTAGACTACCACCTCGCGAACTGATGTAATTCTTTTTCCATTGACAACTCTCAAGGATGAATATAATGATATATTTAACATATTTTTGTAATATTTTTTACATAATTATACTTATTAACTTATAATATCACATCTACCTTCTTACCTTCCAATCCATTGAAAAATGATAACATCGCTTGTGGGTACGTGTGAACTACCACATCCATGAAGCAATGTGATACGTTTTTTATTTAATTTAACATGGATGGAAATAAGGATATATATAATTATTATATATTATATACATACCATAAAAATTTCTAGAAATTTGTTATACTATTTACCTTTCTTTCTTCCATCTTATGAGAAAATGGAAATCGCGTCCATGGAGACGAACTATCTATAGTCTCCATGAACGGTGTAATTCATTTTATATCTCTAAATTTTGTGGATTACACTAAATAAAAATATAATGAATGGATATGATATTTATATCATGGTTAAAATTCAAAAAATTATGAAACTATGAACAAATTTAATGGACCAAAAATAACAAACCAAAACATACATGAAAAATGAAGCAGTTGTTACCCAAAACATGATTTTAATACAAAATTTTTTATAAACTGATAATAAAAGTTTATAAGTAAATAATATAGGGTATTATATATATAATTATGGTTATATAATATATACATAATAAACCAATATTTATTATACAGTAGGTCTGAATGTGTTCGAATAAATTCAAGATTTGAGGTAAGGTATTTCTAGTCCCTCTTTTACTTCTAGGAGACATATGTCATATTCACCAGTAATTTCATTTTTGTGGTATATATAGTCACCCTTTGACATGTTATTTCATGAATATAATTTTATTATTATATTTAAAATTTCTTTATTTTATACTTTAATGGGGATTATGATTCAAAAGATTACCAAATTTGTAATGGATTTTCGTCTCACTATTATTTTTGTGAGACACATGCCACATTCACCACTTGTTTCTTTTATGTGGTGTGTATAATTACCATTAATATCTTTTATGATTATCATTATGATTTTTTTTTGGATTTACATATCTATAAAAGTTTATTTATTTCATGGGTATTATGATTAAAATGATACCAAATTGGTAAAACTTTATATTACAATCTCATTGTTTATCAGGATTGTTTATGATTAAGTTTATGATGATGAATTATTATGATCTACCTATCAAAAAATTATTTAATTTTCTAATATTCTAGTTATTTATGGAGAATAAATTTTTTATTTTTATTTTCCTCTCTTTACATATTAAAGAGACCAAAAATAATGTTTTAAAAAAAATTGACATTATTTCTCTCTTTGGTCGAAAACCCCTTTTTCTTTCATATCCATGTTTTTTATAAAAAGAGAAAATTTCCACTATTATCTAGTGATTATTTAAATAAATTTTATCCATGTGTTACTTTTAAAAAATTTATAATGAATATTCTTATCATCTTCTAAACTATTCTCTTTTGGATTTTACCAAAAATGTGAATAGAATATTTGTTTTAACATGTACGGAAGGAAGGATATTTCCCGCTATAATTTTTTAAGTGGTGTTTTGGTCAATGATTTAAATACTCATTTACAATTATATGAGTTATTTTCAAGTAAAATGTTTTTTTTAATATTTGGTAATTTCTAATATTTTAAATAAGTGATTTTAAAAAGAAAAGTTTATTTTCCTCAAGAATGTTTGAATGGTCTTTTTAGGGAATTTCTATTAATCAAATAAAAAATAATTTGTGTTTCTTATGTTTTATTGGGTATATTATCCAATTCTTCCATATTAATTATTTCTCAAGATGGTTTACGTTTATGTTTATTTTGAAAAAAAAAATTATGAAACCCATTCGTTTTCCTTGGGTTATTCTATGATGAAATGATG
Organism: Viscum album; assembly: GCA_963277665.1. Taxonomy (NCBI): domain Eukaryota; kingdom Viridiplantae; phylum Streptophyta; class Magnoliopsida; order Santalales; family Viscaceae; genus Viscum; species Viscum album. The sequence continues at coordinate 591,819,985 of OY728134.1, read as the reverse complement.
AAATGATTATGAAGCCATTTTATCTTCCATGGTTTATGTTTTTATGAAATGTTTATGAAAAAAATTAATTTTAATGGGTTTTGATATGATTAATGTTTTAACATATTTTGTAACACATATGTATGAATTTCATAATGAGATAGGTGGGGCCTATATTTCCCTCCATTGCATTGGGTAAATATGGATAACTCATGATTAAATCTATTATGTGTGAACCTGATTTTGTTCTCACAATTTCATTTATGGACTTAGTTTTCATTTCCAAAATATTAAGCATGAGCATGGATTTCATGTCGATAAGTTTATATGTGGACCTCATTTTATGTTCATAAGGTTATGTGTAGACCTAGTTTCACATCCATAAGGTTATGTGTAGACCTAGTTTCATGTTCATAAGTTTATATGAGGTCCAGATTCTACGTCCTTAATTTAATGAGTGAACTTGTTTCTATTTATACATGTTCACAATATTATCATCTTATGTTTTTACGACATCCAAATATCTATGTTATGATCTCATGGATTATGTTCTTTTATTCCTTTTAGATTCATGTCTTATGAATTGCCAAGTGTAATGTCATGAATCAATAATATGATTTTGTTATTTAAGGTATGGTTTTCAAATATTAAGCTCATGTTCTCATACCCTCATGCTCATTCTATACCTATGTGATCATTAATATCTCCCTTGTTTTCTTTACAGTGTATCTAAACTCACCCTTTCTTAAATTTCCTTTCTATGGGTTATGAAGAATGGTTTTAAGTAGGGTTTTTATAATAAGAGTATTATGTGGGAAGATATTTAAGGGATATGTTGAAGATATTTCAAGAAATAATAATACTGAGTATATAGTCTCCAAAGACACTAAACCTTTATATTACTCAAGAATTTATTTCGGATAGGTATTGAATATTCATCTAAAAGGTGTAATATTTATGTATGAGAAGTATGGGTCGCTATAGTTGGTATAAGAAGAAATGTTTAGTTAAAATTTGGAAATTGTATACGAAAACATTAGTCAAATCCCTAAGGGTATCTCTAAGGAAATTTCTATGGATAAGATTGAGTATAGGAATATATCATGGGATTTTAGTGAAGTATAGAGTGAGTGAGTTTTTGGAAATTACATCCCTATTTGAATATTAACCATGGATGTGGATCAAGAACAAGTGTACCTACATGTAATAACTCTAAAAGGGAACATTTAATTGGACTTGATCATCACTGGGTGCTCAATAATGGTCTTTACTACACGGTAGCTTTGACACTCCCAAGTGATATGTTTGGTAATTTCACTAACTCTTTAAGAACTGCCATGAAATATTTGAATAGATGATAACCATAAATGACCTTGTATAAACCTAATGTGTTATATATTTAAAGAAATTATCATGATTTAGATATAATATTAATGATTAGTCTCTCTGATCAATGATGTCTGATGGTTATGCTGACCATTTTGGTTATATTAAGGGATTGAAGATAGAACAATGAAGTTGAGTTGGTAACAGGCATGATCAAATATTAAATTTTATTGGAATATGCTTCCTACAATTATTTTTATTCACTCTCTGGTTGAATTTTATGGTATATTAGGCATGGAATGTCTTTATCTACATCAATCCCACTTCAATTTATAAGGAAGGGGAGTCCTATTTGATATTACAAACTGACCTGAGATTATCTATCATTGTGCTGATAAATATGAAATTATGATGGAAATCACATCCATTGTATGAGTCTTGATTCCCATTAAAAAGGGGTGTTTATCTCATATTATTGGGTAGAAACTCAACATTTAAGATATTACTATTGCGTAGAAGATTGTTGATGTATTTTTGTAAGATTTTCCTAGTATTCCACCAAATCATGAAGTTGAGTTTTCCATATAAATCATTTATTGTGTTATGCCTATTTTAAATACTCCCTATAGAATGGTCTCAATTGAGTTTTAGGAATTGAAGAAGCCACTACAAGAGAATATTTTCAAGATATTCATTCAGCCTAGTGTGTCACCTTAGATTGGACCTATTGTTTTCTTAATAAGAAAGATGGATCAATGTGACTATATAGTGATTATCGGGAACTGAATAATATCATAATCAAGAACAATTATCCTATACCCCATATTGATGAATGGTTTGATCAACTTTACGGAGCTCAATAGTTTTCCAAGATTGACCTTCATTTTAGATATCATCAATTAAGGGTTAGTAATAAGGATATAACCAAGAAAAAATTTCATACAAGTTATGGACACTGAATATATTTTGATTCAATTTTATCTTACTAATTCCCCCACTGTCTTCATGGATTAAATTAATAGAGTCTTTAGAGATTTTCATGATCAGTTTGTTAAAGTCTTTATAGATGTTATTATTATCTCTTTAAAGAGAAAGGAAGAGTATGAAGACCACTTGAGAATTATATTGAAGACCCAAAGGAAGGATAAAATATATGAAAAAAATACAAAGTGTAAATTTTTTACACAAAATGTCTCATTTTTGGGTCATATAATCTCAAGAGAGGGTATATTGGTGGATCTATAAAATATGGAGGATATTGAATGTTGTCTTAGACTAGCCACAGTGATTGAGATTCATAGCGTTCTTGGTTTGGGTGGATATTATATACAATTTGTGTAAAATTTCTCATAGCTATCCAATAAACTTACTAAGTTAACTTTTAATGGATCCAAGTTCCTATAGACAGTTGAATGTGAACAAAATTTCATGGATCGAAATAGAAGGTTAGTTAGTACACATATTCTTACATTTCCTTGTAGTGGATAAGGGTTTTTAATATATAGTGATTCATAAAAAGGGATTGGGATTTATTATTATGAAAAATGATATAGTGATAGATTATTCCTCATGAAAATTTAAGGTTCATGAGAAACATTACCAAACTCATGATTTGGATTTTGCTGCGGTAATTTTTTAATTAAAGATATGAAGGAATTATCTTTAGGAAGAAAGGTGTGATATATATATATTGATTATAAATGGTTAAAGTATATATTCACTTATAAAGAGTTAAATATATTCCATATAATATAATTAGACCTAATTGATGAGTATGACTACTCAATATATTACCACCCTAAGAAGGTGAACAAGGTGGTCGATTCTTTGAATTGAAAGAATCATTCTAGCTTATCTATGATGTATATCACAAAAGATTTAATATTTATAGATTTTAAAAGCATGGATTTGGAAATATTTATGGAAGGGGATAAATATTATCTTTTTCAAATGATCTTTCAACCATCTATCCAAGTGAAGATTAAACTGGAACAGAAGGAAGATGTAGAGCTATAGAAAATGGTAAAAAAATATTACTAAATTTAAAAATGATTGTTATGGAATGATAAGGTTCAAGAACTGTGTATGTGTTCTATCCATACCCGATTTGAAGGAGCTGTTAGAGGAAGCTCATAATTTTCCATTCTCTATTCATCCTCTAAGTGAGAATATGTATATTGATTTGAAAGATTATTTTTGATGGTATAGATTTAATAGAGATATATTAGTATTTGTATCTAAGTTATTGTAATTATAATAATTTAATGTTTATTGAAAAAAATATAAATGGATTTTTCAACTATTACCCATACCAAAATGGAAATGGGAAAACATAACCATGTATTTTTTCATCAGAATCCCCAAAACATATAAAGGGAATAATGTTATATGGGTTATAGTCAATATTCTTAAAATATTTATACACATTATTTCCATCATAGAATATTTATTTTTGGATCACCTTTCTTGGATTTATATTAATGAAGTGGTGAGGTTTCATGGAGTACCATAATCCATTGTACCTAATTAGAATCTGAGTTTTACCTTTAATTTCTTGTAAAGTATACAACAAACTCTTGATATAAAATGAAGTTTTCACACAATATAACATCCTCAGAAAGATGGTAATTCTGATATAAAAGTTCAAATAATATAGGATATACTGAGATCTTTATCTATGTATTTCAAATGTGGTTGGGATCAACACCCTCCTCTAGTTGGGTTTTCTTATAAAAATGGATTTCACTTAAGAATTCGGACAGATTGTTAAGAATCCATCTATATAAAGAAGTGTAAAAATATAACATGTTGGGATAAAGTTAGATAAATAAATATATTGGGACCCAAGATGGATTAATAAATGGTAGATAAGTTTACGTCTATTTAGCAACACATATGGGTAGAACAAAGTTGATAAAAAAGTTTATGATGATAAACATCAACATGATCTGTAATTTGAAGTTGTTGAAAAGGTAATTCGATGAATTTATATAAGGAATAAGGTTATGACATTTAAAAATAAATAAAATATTATCCCTAGGTATATTTTCCATTTTAAGATTATTGATTGATTAAGGAGAGTTTTTTATCACTTGGTGCTTCCACCAGACCTCTCTCCAGTCTACGATGTGTTCCATGTATCTGTCCTGAGGAAGCACATATATGATCTTTCACATATACTAACCATTGAGTTAATACAAATGAATTAGGGCCTTTTCTATAAGATAAACCTATAGTGATTCTAGATCATATAGAAAAAATTCTACAAAACAATACCACTAACCTGGTCAAAGTTTTTTAGCGAAACCACTAACTTGAAGAAGCTACAAGGGAACCTTAAGATATGGTGAGGTAGAATTATAATCATTTTTTTATAAAAGTACAAAAATTTTTAGGGTGAAATTAATTTTAAGGGGGTAGAATATAATACCCAAATATTTTATGAAATATATTTTTTCAAATAAATTTAATTTCTTTGATAGATTGCATTAGACACAACATCTAGTTTTAATAAATCATGATATGATATAAATATTATTATTTAAAAATGACCATGATAACCGATTAATAAACAAGGAGGTATGATTAGGAATAAATATATTTTTAAAATTAAGTATAATGGTTTTAGATAAATAAAATATAATGATAATTACATACTTAATTTTTGGAAAAGTCTTTATATGCATTGAAAATACATTTCTTCTAAAAAATGATTTTTATTTCTTATTGTGAACAAACAATAAATTAAATTTTTCCCAAATTTAGAAATTTTATTTTTTATATCAACATATTATAATTATATTAGAGTGAATTTTTTCGAACATTCTGAAAAGATTGATTTTTAATGAAAAGTGAAAATACTGATTTTTAGTAAAAACTGCCTTTTCATATTAAATATTTAAACAGTGAAATTATATTTTAAAATGGTTTTAAAAGTAAAATTAGTTAAATTATATTAAAATTATGCCAATTTATTTCATTAGAATAAACTTTATTTTCAATTTTGATATGAAAACTTTTTATACTTCTGAAAAGTTTCTCTTTGAAAACCCAGTTCTTCATCACATTTGCAGGTTATATTTTGAATTAAATTATTCCAATTATATGAATTAAATTTGTAAAAATGGGTTACATATTTTTAATCATCATAATTAATATTATATAATATGGTAAACTTAATTTTTTAGTATAATTAATAGTGATAATATCAAAAATTAATTACCATGGTTAAGGTTAAAACGGGTCTACCTAGGGTTTAAACCAAAAGATAAGGGTATTGTTTTTCCAATTAAACTTATCTAAATGATATTTTATGGTCATATTTCAGCCTAATTATATCACGCATTTTAATATGAGGTAATTTTTAATCTTTTATCTTGGTAATTACTTTATCATTTTGGATTATTTTGGGAAATTTCCAAGTAGTTTCCTAGTTGGTTCCTTTCCCCGCTTATAAAAGGACATAGCCTGTCCTCTCATCTTAACAATCACACAACCTTTTTTCCTATAAAAACCATGAATCAATCATTTCTTATTTCTATCACCATGTCCTGGAGTCCTTAGTTTTATTTTGAAACCCTCTTAAGAAGGCTTTATGTATAAACCTAAAGATGTTATCTCAAGAAGAGGTATAACTCCTAACCATGCATTATCACTTTATTTATTCTTTCACCTCATTAAAATATTATTCAAAAATTATGATATAATAACATAATTATATCCCATGTAATAATATGTTACTATATTAATGGAATAACCAATATCCATATCTCCTTCCATCAAATGGGAAACGAAACTGTCATCATGTGTACGACAAACTACCGCCTCGCGAACAGATGTAATTTGTTTTACATCACCACCTAACATGGATTGATATAATGATGTATTTAAAATATTTATATGATATTTATGATATAATTATAATTCTGAATTTATAATATCATATGTACATTCTTACCTTCCAATTCGTTGGAAAATGATAATATCACTCATGCCTACGTGTGGACTATCGCCTCCACAAAGCGATGCAATGCATTTTTAATTTTATTTTAAAATGGATGGTAATAAGGATATATTTAATGATTATATATGATATAATGATTCTATAAATGTGATATATTGATTACCTTTTTTATATTCCATCCTTTGAGAAAATGGAAACAACATTCAAGCGTATGTATAACCTACCATCTCCAGGAATGGTGTAATTAATTTTCTATATGTAACTTTTATGGATTACAATAAATACATATATAATGAAAATATATTATATTTATATCATGGTAAAATTATGGATATTATGGAACCATTATCAATGTAAAAGGATCGAAAATACCAAACCAAACATACATGAAAAACGATGCAGTTATTACCCGAAACATGATTTTAACAAGGAATTGTTAATAAGCAGGTACTAAAAGGTCATAAGTAAATAATATATGGTAGGATATATATTATTGTAGTTCTAGAATATATATATATATATATATGCCTATATTTATTATAAAGTAGTTCAGAACATGTACAATGAAATTTTAGATATGAGGTAATGGATTTCAAGATTCTCTTTTATTTCTCAGAGACATATGGCATATTCACCAAACTTTTATTTTTTGTGGTGTATATACTACCCCTTTGAAATTTTATATCATGATCTAATTCTTCCAATTATATTTAAAATTTTATTATATTTTATCCTTTAGTGGGGTCTATGATTCAAAAGATTACCAAAGTAGTAATGGATTTTTGTCTCACTTTTATTTATTTGAGAGACATGCCATATTCACCACTTGATTATTTTTTGTGGTATATATACTACCGAAGAATGTATTTTATGGTTATTATGATGAAAATTATGAGGATTTAAATATCCATATAAATTTATTTATTTTATTGGGATTATGATTTAAAAGTTACCAAACTGGTAAAAAAATTGTTACGGTCTTATTGTTTATCGGGATTATTTATAATTATGTTTCAGATGATGAATTTTTATGGTATACCTATCAAGAAACTCATGAATTTTCTTCTCATATGTTTATTTATCAATAATAAAATTTTCTATTTCATTTTAATCTCTTTAATCATTAATGAGTCAAAAATAATTTTTTTAAGGAAAATTGTCTTTATTTCTCTATTCATTAAAAAACCATTTTTCTTCCACATCCATGTTATTTGTAAAAAAAATTATAGAAAATTTTAATTATTATAAAATTATTATTTAAATAATTTTTTACTCATGTTTTAATTTTTAAAAAATGGTTTAAAAATAATCTTCTTATCATGTTTTGAATAAGGCCCTTTTGGATTTTATCAAAAATGTGAAATGAATATTCATTTTAATGTGAATGGCATGAATGATATTTTCTGACATCATGACCACATAATGATTTAATGTTTAATTTAAATAATTACAAGGTTATTTTCAATAAAAAAAGTTCTTTAATATTTTTTAAGTTTTCTATAATTTAAATAATTTATTACAAAATGAAAAGGATGTTTTCCTCAATAATATTTTAATGAAATTTTTATGGAATTTCAATTCATCAATGAAAAAAAGTTTGTATTGTTTATGTTTTATTAGGGATATGATATATGGATCCATCCTTATTCTTTATCTTGATGTTTTATTTTTATGTTTATATTGAAAGGATGTTTATGAAACATTTTTGTTTTCTATATGTTATGCTATGATGAAATGTTGAAATGTTTTTGAAACCTATTTCCATTCCATAGGTTATGCTATGATGAAATATTTAAGAAACCCATTACATTTCATAGGTTTTGAAATGATTAATTTTTTATGATCTTGTGAAATAAATATTTATGATTTTCATTATGTGATGTAACTAGTATAGATTAGGTTATTTTACATCCAATTTTTTATATTTTTAACATCAGTTATTAAGGAGAAATATTTAAAGGTGACATTATAAATATATTTTCTAATGTTGACAATGAAAATTTTCATTAAAATGTTGTTTTTAATATTTTCATTTTTTTTCATAAATGAAATAAAAAATATGTTTTCAAAAAAAATAGACTATACAACATTACAAAGAGTTTTTCTCAAAATCAATAAGAAGCAATACTTTTGCGTGATAAAATTAGTAGTTTACAATTATAGAGTTCCAAAAATTAAAGATCATTTAATTATATGAGGACAATAATCCACAAATAGTTATTAAAATATCATAAAAATTTTAAACAAGAATAAATGAAACTATTTGAGGGATTTTACCTCTATGAAATATTCCTTGATAAATAATTATGTTGAAACAAATTTCTTCATCATTTCTCTCTCTAACACCATGATATCCATCACCAAAATTAATATTCAATTTCTATTTTGAATATACATCAAGATTAAATGAGATCGATGATAGAAGAACATGTCAAACAATGGTGAATATAAAGGTACTTGAATCAGTGGAACAACGTTGAATTAGTGAAATAAATAAATGTAGAGTGTGAATACATATAAATGAAACTAATAAAATTGTGGAATCAAAAATTTAGATGGAAATTTAAAATTTCAATGGTGTTCTATAAAAAAATGGATTTCAATGTGTGTGTGATGTGAAATTATATTTTTCACAGAGGATTTCAAATAAAAAACAATAAAAACATACTTCTTCACATTAGTTATTTCAAAATCCACTTGAAAAACACTTTTTCACATTTTTTATTTGAAAAGAGTTGTGAGAACCCCACCTGGAATGGTTTCTGAAATCGGTTATATAAATAAACTATGTCAAAAAAAATTAATAGTAGTTATTTAAAAACTAATTTTAAACCACTTGAATTAAAATCTATATTTTGTATTAGTGTGGGTGGAACCTATATTCCCTCAAATGTATTGGGTAAATATATATAACTCATGAGTAAATATGCTATGTGTGAACCTGATTTCATATTCACAATTTCATTTATGGACCTATTTTTTATGTCCAAAAGATTAAGCATCAGCCTGGGTTTAATTCCATAAAGTTATGTGTGGACCTATTTTCCTGTCTATATGGTTATGTGGGGACCTGGTTTCATGTCTATAAGGTTATGTGTAGACTTGGTTTCATTTCCATAGGGTTATGTGTTGACCTGGTTTCATGTCCATAATTTTATGTTAGGGTCTCATTCTATGTTCATAATTTAATATGTGAACCTATTTAGACTAATATATGTTCAAAATGTTATCAGCTTACATTTTTTCACATTATTATATCTATATTATTCTCTCATGAATTGTGTTATTTGATTCATTTTTTATTCATGTCTTATGAACTGTAAAGCTTTATTCCATGAATCAATATTATTATATTTGTTATATAGGGTATGGTTTACAAAAGTTAAGATCATGTTCTCATACCCTCATGATAATGTTATTCCTATATGATCATTGGTATCTTCCTTTTTTACCCATACCAAGCATATGATCTCGCCCTTTATTATGATTCATTTCCCCATGTTATGAAGAAAGCTTTTAAGTATGGTGTATCTAAAAAGAGTAGTATGTGGGAAGATCTTTATGGGAGATATTGAAGATATTTCACAAAATTATAAGATTGAGTATCTAGTCTCTAAATACACTAAACCTTTACAGTCCTAAAGCATGTATTTTTGTGATGTATTGAATATTCATCTAAAAGTGTATAATATTTATGTATGAAAAGTCTTGGATTCTGTATATTTATTCTTGAATAAATCATATTTAATCAAATATATTATATTTAAATCAATATTAATATATGTATATATATTAATATAATTTCTTTAATGATATATAATTTTTTTAATGAAATATACCTTTATTAACACTAAAATAACACCGATAAAGGCCACCCTTTATCAGAGCTAGCAAAAAAGCACTGATAAATGGTACTTTTATCAGATCTAAAAAGATAATTGACAAAGGTTTGGTTTTATCAGCATTTTTTTAGCACTGGTAAAAGGACCCTTTATCAGCACTTTTGGTAGCACTGATAAAGACCCCCTTTATCTGTGCTAGATAAAAGCATTGATAATGGGTGCTTTTATCAGTGCTAAAAAAGCACTGATAAAAACACCCCTTTATCGGCACAGTTTTTAGCACTAATAAAAGTATCCTTTATAATCACTTTTTTCTAGCCCTGATAAAGTAAACTCATTTATTTTTGCTTTTATAGATCTCAAATAATATATATTTCTTAATATTACGCAATCTGTTCTAATGAAAGGATCGAATCATCGAAAGAAAAGAATGACAATGACCCCCGACTATGGTTTTTCACATTTGAATCCCACCATTGAACAAGAAATAATGCATTAGAAAAAGAGTACACCATAAAATAACCATCATAGATGATATAACAATTCATTGAAATAAGATATTGAGGGGATCCTAGTGCATAAGCTATCAATCAGGAGAACACAACAACACGAGCAGGAAACAACTTGGCCTTTGTGTCTGTGATGCAGGTCAAGCATATAAATGACTTGAAATGAACAAAAACTGACATTATAAGAACTAAACCATTAAAAATAGACCATAATAGGTGAATGAGAATCCATTATGGATTATCACCATAGAAAATTGAATGCAATTAAAGAATAGGATCTTATCATATACCTTGATCAATGATAGAATTTATAGATCTACCAGACTCCATCATCACCCTAGGGATAGATGTGGTCAATATTCTATATTATTAGAGACATGGTTGAGTTACACATGATGGAGAAAGAATAGTTTTCATAGTAGACCCGATGGGGAAGGGAGCCAAATTTGTGACATTTCTGGCCAACTGTAATCTCCAACCAGTAGGGGAGCATCTAACCAGATCCTGATTTATACTTACTATTAAAGAATAGGTGGGATATGAAAACCTAAAGACCTGATCCAATTATAGGTGGTATAGATATTGAACCCTTGTTTAAGGTTTACCCTTGTATGTCGCTAGAAATTTGATGGCCATAATAATAGAATAATTTCCTGAACTAGCGACTCTTGACAGAAATGAATCAGAATCGTTGCAGTGAGCTACATCATATAATTTTTATATATATAAAGAACTATAAAGAGTTATTATTAAAATATAAATATGAATTTTTAGTATTTATATGTTATGTAATGTCCATAAAATCATGTTTAAATTATAAAATATTTATAATTCCTTTATTTCTGAAATGTTAATAAATTTATATCTCATGTTTAAATATTTGGATTTCTCAATTATTTATTTATTTATTTTACACATTTATTATTGAAAAACATAAATTTTATATATTATAAATGGGTAATTATTTATTATAAATTGTTTAAATAACTTATTATAAATATCATACCATTCATATAAAGGGTTGTATACTTATTATGATATAAGATTTAGTTTTTTTCAAACAAGACTATGATTTTTTAGTCATAAATTCAATAACAAAGCATAATTATAATCTATACATATTAGGTATTAGGATTATTTTGGAATTTAGGTCCCTATTTTATATTGATCTATGAATAGTAGGAATTTGGTTCATGCTATAATAGACTGGGGAATTTGGTTTTGTTAGAAATATGATTAGTTCTCTACCTATTACATCAATATTTTACTTAAAGTAATATTTTTCCTTGATATTATTATAAACCTTTATATTAAATGGGTTTATTTACTATATTTGTGAGATACATTTGGATATGTGTGAATATAATTAATTTTTATTTTGGTTAAGTAACACAAATCATTTGTTGTATAAAGTATTATAAAATAATGTCTTTCATACATATTAATTTAGTTTAAGATATAAGATATATAATTAAATCATTAAAATTATGAATACATATAGGGTATACATGAGATAATATAGTGATATTACTAAATATCCCCTTTAAATATTACATTTTAGATTCCTTCTAAAATGAAAACATGTTAAGACCTTGATAGTTCAGTGGGAATAACCCTAAAATTCAAGCATGTAAGGATTATCTTATGTAAGTCATGAAGGATGCTGGTAACCCTAAAAGTTAGTTAACCTCATTTCATCATGATATTAGAATTAAATTTATCTAGGTAACTTTAATTTTTAGGTAATCATAGGAATAAAGTTAGAATAATCTACACAATGGATTTAGGTAAGGGGTTATCCACTCAACTATTGGAGAGTTATATATGATAGGATTAACAAGATTATCTACCAAAATAGATTAGTGGTTAGAGAAATAATAATAATAGATTCAAATTTAATGTTTCATAAAGATCTTATCCCATTAAGATATTATGTGAAGGGTTCATAATTTTAATAGAACCAAAATTAATAAATTTTCTTATTAAATATATGTAAAAAATGATACTTATATGATAAAATATTATATTTTAGATAATATGATATCATCATAAAACGTTTTTTTGATATCAATATTAGAAAATATGAAGTTTAATGAAATAAAATTATTCTATTAGTATTGAAACTTGACATGTTTTCACAAGTAAGAAGAAAATAATTTATGTATTGGGGAAACTCATTTAGAAGAAGTCAATTAATAAATTTGTTCAATAATTAGATCTATTTTCTTACCAAAAGTATAAAAAAGGATTCATTTAATTTATACACTATCATGTTGGTTTCTATGAAACCATAATTTTAGATGAAATTTAAAATATAGATTATTATAAAATTATGGATAATCATAAGAGACTCTATCTAAAATAATAATGGAATGACATGTATGAAGTTTCAAAGTAATTGTTTAAATCCAATATGACTATGGGAACATTGATATTTATACATGTGATCAATATAATTGGGATTGTTAAGGATTTATATAGGATGGGGTATCCTTTATGTTTATAATTGGATTTAAATTTCATGATGTAAATATTTTTAGAAAATTCCTAACAATTTACTATGAACTATAACATAAATGAGTCTGATAAATCCTTTCCCTGTAACACCTCAAAATTCTAAATTAATAACATTGTATTTGATAGTGTGTATGACACGCAACACCAAGTATAGAAAGTAATGTAACCTCTTGATAATTTATGATATATTTACTATTTTAAATAAATTTAATCTATTCTATAGATTTAAATTCATACAATACTGAGTTTTCTTTTGTCGCATGCAATAACGAGTTTCTTCGATAGCTTGTGTTACATGAAATACCGAGTTTTACTATATAATATTTATATTTTTATTTAAAATGAATATTATATCATAGTAATTAAATTAGGGGTTATAAATATTATTAAATATCTTATGAAAATATGATTTAATTCATTGGTTACCAAATAATTATAAATAAAAATAAAAAAAATTGAATATAAAGGAGATGTTTTAAAAAAACTATTTTTATGTGCCCAAAGAAACTTTATCTTAATAAAATGAATTAGTCACTATCATTGAATGAATATAGATGAAATTTTTAGAATATATATACAATATAATTTTTTTAAATTAATCAAATATATTTGATAGTCATAACATAAGAAAAAAAATCCAATTTTGTGCATAAAATGTTGTATTTTTCTAATGGTACTTTTGTCACCTTTTAATAGAGAACTTATTTTAAAACTAAATTTATAAACTTTTATAAATTATATTTTTTCAAATAAAATTAATTTTTCACATCATAATTTCAAAATTATATTAGGATGAAATTCTGGTGTTTTTCTTAGAAGTTTCATTTTTTGATGAATAGTAAAAGATACTGAATTTTAATTAAAAATTGACTTTTTTCAAATAATTTATAAGGATAAATTATATTTTTATTTTATTTTAAAGTTTAATTAGATAAATTTCACATCTATTAATCTAATTTATGTCATTGCGATCAATTTTATATTGAATTTTGATATAAAAATATTTCAAACTTCTGAACATTTTCACTTTAAAAACACATTTTCCTGTCACGTATGAGGTATTAATTATAAATTAATTTATGAAACTTATATTATTTTAATTTTTAAATTGGATTCCATATTTTGAATCATAATAATTCATAATCATAATAATTTCAACTTAAATTTTGACCATAATGATTAATGAATGCAGTTAAAATTAATTACAGTGATTAAGGTAAAAATGAGTTTACTTATTGGTTAAACTTAGAGTATAAGGTGAATAAATGACCCAAAAACAAGTATAATAACAATTTTATGTATAAATTTATACCTTAAAACTTAATTTCTATAATTATTTTTGTTATGTAAGCCTCTTGGTAGGTAAAAACGTGGGGAAAACACAATTCATTTCAAAAATGCCAAGTGAATCATTTTTCCTCGCTTATAAAAGGCCACCACCTCTACCCCTATCTTCACACCTATAAATACATTTTTCTAGGACAATAACTATATAAATATCCTAAAAAATTCACTCCCCTCATTCTATAATCCTAAATTTTATTAGAAATCAAACCAAGGAAGTCCTTTGGTGAAAACCGAAAAGAGTTACCTGAAGAAGAGGTAACGTTCTTGAACGAGCACTTTTGTATTATTTATTTCCCCACACCTTAAATTATTATTATATATTTATTATATAATAAAATAAGTATATTCAATATAATTATATATTTTTATATCAAGTTTATTATCTATAACTTCACACATTTCCATCAAATGGGATACACAATCATCAATCGTGTGTACGGAGGACTACTGCCCCACAAACCAATGTCGTTCGTTCTTACATTTACACCATTCAAGGTTGGTAATAATGATTTATTTATAGTTTATATTTTATTTTTATGATATTTATTTTTTATTTTTTATTATTTAATTATTATATAACGCATACCTTCATGCTTTCCATTTTATGGGAATACGATAACATCATTTGTGGATATGTGTACTACTACCTCATCAAAGAGGTCTGATTGGTTCACACATTACATGGAATTTATTAAGAATTGTTTTAATAAAAATATGTGATATATATATAATAAATATTATACTATAATTATAATATATATATATATATAATTTACTTTTCTTCATTTTAATACAATAAAAAAATGGAAACAGGTCCATGAACGGTGTATTTAATTTCTTATCACTAAATTCTATGGATATATATATATATATATGATATTTGAATAATGTTTTACATTATATATATGATTAAACCATGATCAAATTAATATGATCATAAAAATAACAAGTCAAAACATACTCAAAAAACAAAGCAATTATTACCCAAAACAATAAAAATAATGAAAGATTATTAAAAAATGGTTCATGATATATTATAAAAGAATCATACATGATATTATAAATATTAATATGTTTATTTAAAAAAAAATATTCTTAAAACCATTATACATGAGGTTATATAATGTTCAACCAAAATAAAGAATAAGGTAAGGGATTTCTTCTCAATTTCATTTCATTAAGGCATATTGCAATGTTATGAACCTAGTTTCTTTTATATAGTTCATACACTTCCCCTTTTAAATTTAATATCATTAATAATTAATTTTTAATGTTATTTTGAGTTTAAATTTTAATTATTTCATCTAAGTGTATTTTAATATAAAGTTACTAAGTGGTAAAGAAATTTCATAACTGAATTCCTTTTCATTGGGTTATATTACATCTTCATTGTCATTAATATTATATGATTATGTATATAATTAATTTTTACTATCCATTTATGTATTTACACTTTTTTTTTTATTTACTTTTGATACACATAATATATTCACTTATTAATTCTCACTTCAACATTACAATTTTTTTAAGGGTTTATTTCAAAATCTCATTCTAATAAATATTGTTTATTATTTAATTTTCATTAAAGGAAATCATATTATTCTTATTTAATATTCCCTTTAATTTCCTTCTCATATAGTTATTCCTGATATTTTTCAAGTAATTTTACCATTTTACCACTCCTTTGTAGTTAAAATGTTTTAGAAAATGTTTTCAACAAAACCCAACTTCATTTATCTCGTCATTCAGAGATATGTTTTCCTCTAAAACCAAGTTTTCTAAAGATGTTTTGAAAAATGTTTTAACATTTTCAAAATGATTTATCTAATTAATTTTCACCCAATTTACCCTTTATAAAAAATTATGTTTTCAAAAGTTATTTTCAATGAAAATATTTTTTAAAATGAAAAGGATATTTCTCTCAAGAATGTTTTAAAGGTATTTTTATTGTATTTCTATTCATCAATGAAAACAAAATATATTTTTACTAAAATGGGTATATTTTGTATTGATACCATTCTTATTATTTTTATAGATGGATTGTGGTTATTTTGACCAAGGATAGTATTGAAATTCAATTCCATGAATCATTTTTGTAGTCATTTACTTCCCCTTGAGTTATTAATTTTCTAGTTATCATTGGAAATTAAATTTCCCCTTAATATCAATATTATTTTTCATGAATATTATTATTTCATAAACCGTATACCTCTTTTGTATACCATTTTTACATTCAAATTTATATGATTTATTAGGGAAATATTGGTAAATCTATATCCTTTACACAATATGAATATTTGATAAGGAACAATGTTTATGAATTAGATTTATTATTATATATGTGAGGAAGGTTTTGGACAAGTAGTAAATGTGTTGGAGACCAGTTAATGAACATCTTTGTATGCATCAGTAGTCTTATCGGATGAATTTAGTTGGAGAAAACCCCATCACTATTTTTTCCAAGTAGTTTAAATCTATCAGGAGGATAGATTTTGATCTTTCAAATGGGTTTTTACCCATAGACTCAAACTATCTTGATGATAGATCTTAAAAATAACTATCTTGATTATAGATCTTGATATATCATACATCCAACATTATACATTTTTTCATTATTTTTATTCCATGTGATTATTTTATTAGATATAATATCCATGGTTAAGTTTCAATATCATATGATTATTTATATGGAATTATTCAATCATCTTTTATTCTTTACAAATTGATTTTTCTCTATCATGTCATTTAATTGCATGTGTGATCAATTATTTACATTTCCATATAGTTTATGTATTTCCTGATTAGTTTATTGATTACATGGAATGTGTGTTTAGTAATTTAACATACCATATTGATTATGCTCATTGATTAACTATTGATTCTATTGTACTTAACCCTTACTAAGGATTTGAGATCACCCTTTTTTCCTTTCCCTAAGATTCCATGAAGTGTACTAAGTAAGATATTTAAGGATATGCTATATTGAATAAAGTTATTCTTGAGAAAAAATTATGTTGTAATTTGTGTACTCAATTTTAATTAAATACTCATGTATGTATCTAGTTTACCAAGACTACTAAATTGATTCGTCCTTTGGAATGTGTTTCCTTCTATTGTATGACAATTTAATGGTCTCATCCAATGGCTCTAGGCTTACTGAGGTTAGGTCACTACATACAAAATCTCCTCAATATGTTGAGAGAAACTAATTAGGACATGGAGTATTGTGATTTACTTTATCAGTATAAAGGTAAATATAAAAAGGATAATAAATATATTTTAGGTTGAAATAGTAATTTTGATTCATTAAAACAAAAGGGATTCATTAAAAATAAAGGATAATGTTTCCTTTATGAAAATATTGGGTAATTGAGACAAAACTTCCCAAAATACCTTAAGGGGTGTGTAAACAATTGTTGAGACTCCACACCATGTATTAATGTTTTAGTAACTTATTTTTATATCTTTTTTAATAGTATATTATACCAAAAATAAATTAAATAATTATTGTGAATATGTAAAAGAGTTTAAAATTATGAAATGGTTGATGGAGGAATCTCAGACTTGATCTCGAGAGATAAAGAAAGGGTTATTTCTTTAAGTTAAATTATGTTGATTCATTTTTTTGGATAAAGTTTTATAGATTTATGTTATTTTTATTTAATTCTATCTTTCATATTAAGAGAAATACATTTGATATAGTAAAAAATTTTATTATAATTAAATAAAATTTAGATGAAAATTCATGATTCATTTTTATCCAATCTATAACATATTATGAGAAAAAAAATATAGATAAAATTATTTTCAATTAGATTAAAATAAAATAATTTATTTAAGAAATTAATATAAAAATGTTTAATATTTTAATATTATTTCTAGGTTATTTCTATAAATAATAAATAAATTTGATATAATAAATTCATATGAGATATAATTTTGAATTTGTTTATTAACCCATAAATAATGTCACATGAGATAATGTTTTTTGGTACAAAAAATGTTATTGTGAATTTGAAATTATATATTTGAAGAAATATATTTTATAAGGAATTGGTGGGATTTATTATTGAACTTGGAGATGTTCAAAATTCAAATAAGTAAATTGATTCAGATATGGTTATTTTTGAGAAACTAGTTTAATACAAAGTGAACGTCACTAAATATTATATTTTAAGTATTTTAAGAAATATTTGGATGATTATTATAAAAATAAAGAGTTTAATTTAAATAATTACAATGTATATTTTTATCAATGGTCGTAAAGAAAGTATATATTATTTCAATGAGTTCCAAGTATTTTCTATTATTAAAAAATAAAAGTTACAATACATCATAATATTGGATATTTTGAATTGAATCTATTTAGATATAATATTTAACTATTGAATGTAAGGATTTAGAATAATTATTTCACTACTATCCAAATATAATTTCTTCAATGTTGTGATATCACTGAAATATTTTACTGGTAGGGTTTATTTATCATATGGATACATGGTAATGTAGTAAGTTTTACATACTTATATGGTAGGTGTTACATGGAGATGTAACATGTTTTGATAAAAGCTATAAAAGAAGAAAAATTGAAGTTCATTATATTATCTATATATTTGAATGCAATAATAATGATGCTTATAATTTATCATTCATCCATGTTTGTAACTTGTATCATGAACAATATAATGATAACTAACCCCCTTAGAGTTAAAACTCTATGTTTCAGGATTTGATGATCATCATGGGAATATATGGGTTGTGATGAAAGGATAATATTAATGTGATAAGGGTCTCGTATAAAGATAGATAGTTCACTAAAAATAAAAAAATAAATATTTATGTAATGGATTTACCTTTTAAGTATACTATATATAATTTTATGCATTTTTCATTAGTATGTTAATGGTACATGTTTAATAGTAATCCTTATTATATGAGTTTAATAGGTTAACTCTCATCTGAACCCTCATACTTTGATATATTTATTACACTAGTTTATGGTTGAGCTAATCATGTGGTGGTTAGGTGTGTTTCTGATCATGTGGTTGGTATTTCTTACCCAAGATTGGATTTTTCCTCATGTATGACGGGTTTAAAATTTTGGACCTCAATTGGGAATGGATGAGGAAATTCATTCACATACCAATATAAGTGACATGATATGTTCTTATATAATTGAGTGATATGTGATACACTCATCTATATAGTAAAATTTAATGTGATGAATTCATCCATATTATCCATTAATTACATAGAGAATCAAGAATATATGAGTTAAACTATAAAATATTTCAATATTATGTGTCTTATGGTGAAAATTTATACATTTGGTAAAGATATTTTTTAATTATTCATGATTTATAAGATACATTTGGTAGACCAATGTATAGAGATATATATATTCTATGAATATCACTCCAGATCCCTCTATAGCTTGAATATCACTAACACTTTTTTATAGGTCACTCCTTGATTACAATTGTGAAATACAAGATTATTATCAACACCATTGATGACTATGCTTTCAAATATAGAGTTTTTTTTAATGGAGATTATTTTTTATTATTAATTGTTTGTAAAAGACTTTTTTAGTTTGATAATAGATTATACTAAAAGTGTTTTAGAGGAAATCCAAAAACAGTTTCGAATATGATTTCACAAGTTTTTACATATAATGTTACATAAGGTAGAAGTCCATAATGACTATGATAATTTAGTGAAAGTGGAAGATTTTCAAAAACATGCACTGACTTATAAAAGTACAATATAGTGAAAGTCACCATGATGTGGTAAAGGTTACTTCGATGTAGTTTATATATTATCATAGTTATGCACTCTACATTATGGGATTCATCATGGAAATGTGAAATGTTTTCCATTATGTTTTTATATATTCATGTAAGCTGTTAATGAATAGTTAAGTATTTTAAAATGATGTGTCAAATGAATTTTATAAATTACACTTTTATTGTTTAGAATTTAAACAATCAAATATTTGTGACTTAATTGTCAATCTATAAAAAATTCAAAATTATTGGTAATGTTCTCTTTATGAATGGATTGTATAACACTCAGAATTTTCCCATGTAGTATCATTGGATGTCTATAAAAATTGGTTCAATAATTTTGAATCAGTTTATGTATGAGTTTATGTATTGTTAAATCAAAGATTTTTTAAATTCAATCCATGGATCTTATTTAATCTCTTCCCTTTAACCTAAGGTTTTATAATTCCATGGGAAAATATATAATCATGCCTAAGTGTTTGGTGATTCATTAACCTAAGGATTATGCTAGGAGGAAGGAGTTTTTTACTTTTAAGGGATCCCCCTCAGTCAATTGTAAAGATTCCAAAATTCATTTTCTTCCAAAATAGTTATCTTTTTTTCTTTTCATTTCTTACATTAAATTCAAAAAAGTATGGTTAAAGCTTGTGTAATATGTTTTTGTGATTATTTTGACTATATTTGGACAAGTGTTGTCCCCACCAAAACCCAAAATCTAATCATCAAAAAATGAAATAGGTATATCATAGTATATATAATTATCATATAATATTACAACATTTATTGTTCACCTTATTCAATATTTTCAATAGATAATCTAGAAAATTTTCAAACAATTTATTTACCGTAAACCATTATTAACAATTTATATGAAAAACATGTATAAAATAAATAACATATTCAAGATAATTTTAATAAACTCATAAAATTTATGTAAATGTGTCTATCAATTATTTCTAAAAAATAGACATATAGTATAAATGCATTGTTTTTTATGTGCCTCTATACCTGTGCATTTTGAGTCAGTGCGAACCAACATTAGAAAGTCATGCAGTCATCGAGACTTTACCAATAATTATTTGGGTTGTGTATTGTTCGAGAGGATCGGAGGTAGAGCTCATCCTACCCCTTTGTGGGAATTATTGACTAATATAGGAAACTACTAAAGATTTAAGATATATTTTTGAATATTTTATATTAATATTATTACTACTGGTTACCATTAGGCCAACAACTGACCAAAATCATTAATTGATTTGGATATGTGTATATATCATAGGTTCTCAATATTTCTTTTAATTAGTGATTATACTATGTTTTTAATCGTCATAGCTATGAAATCTATAATTTATCTTCATCTAGAGAGGTGGTTGCTATTTGGGGTTGGGATCGGTCCCATAAAGAGAGATTCCTACATATCCCTATGAATATAATAATAACTTATGTAGTTTGGTTCCGCTTAGTAAGATACATATTATGTTTTAATTTTTTTTTTAAAGGACCAATATGGTTCCTTTTAAAGTTGTTTATCCCAGACCTATTTAAGTGACTTTTAAGTTCATACATATAAGAAATTTTAAAGTTAATTTTATGTTTACCCATATAGAACCTATAAGGTGTTGGGATTCAACCTCAACTACGTGGCCTACATATCATGTTTAATAGAATAAAATCCCATGTAGTTTGAGTTACATTGTTTAAGGTCATGTAAAATAACCAGTTCATGAAAGTTAACATCATGTAATAAGGATATCTATGTCATGAAAGTCGAGACAAAAAAGAATTATACTTTTGGGGATTATGAATGGGAGTCCTTTCCAAGTCCATCAAATCTATTGATGATTATATGGGAAAGGTTATGGTTGGATCACAGGTAATATGGCCCTTTTAGATAGGGTTTATCAAAGGGTACATTTACCCTTGAGATACGTTTTCTCATAAAGAATATAAACCTTTGTGTAATGTTTCTCACTTGCAATATATACCCTTAAAGAGGGTTTATCTCAAGGAATATGGACCATTGAGGAAGGTTTCTCACAAGGAATATGGGCCCTTGAGGAAGGTTTCTCATGGGGAATATAGACCCTTAAATAAGGGTTCTCATAGGGAATATGGCCCCTTATAGAAGAGTTGGGTCTTACACATGGTAATTTCATATATGTGTATGTCTCAATAATGGATCACATTAATGAGATCCATAATGAGGGCATGAATTAGGCTTACACATAAGGATGATTCCAATACTATTCATGTGAGCATGAATGATATGTTTCGGTATTATGCATATGTCATCCTAAGGCATTAAACCTATAAGGTGACTCGGTTGAAGGTAGGTTTTGGGGATTACACCTAATTGTAGGCCTATATATGGATTCCTTGATCATTGAGTGTAAAAAAGAGTCTCATTGGATGATATATCTAATAGGATTCTCAATATGGGGTAGCCAATATGAGTAGCATTATCCAAGGGAAGTTTCATTGATATATTCAGGGAAGAGTCCATCATTATCAAGGGAATACATGATTTTAATTACCATAGGGGTCTTATTGGTATCATATAAAAATATAAGAAATTCCATTTATCAAAGGAATATAAGATCTAATGGGAGAACTATGACATGCATATTACAACTATGTATTTCAGGGGGCATGGTGGAGGCATGAGTATGTATGTGTCCATGTAGATAACCTAGGCACAAGGGATAACCATGTATGAAGAACTTGGTGAATTATTTTCAATGTATAAGACCTATAAGAGGGAATTATAATCCAAGGGACTAAAGAGAAGTGACGCCCTAGTATAGAGTCCTGGGAAAAGTGGCACCCAAATAGAGGGTCTATGTGAAGTGTCTACCAGGTGTAGAGACCTGGGTAAAGTGTCACCCAGGTCTAGGGACCTGAGTGAATTGGTACATAGTTGTGAAGTCCTTACTAAATTGTCACACTAATAGGGTACCTAGGTGAAGTACATCTCTAATGGATGACCTAAGGATTAATTATTCATTTTGATCCTTATTTATTTATCCTAAGTGAGGTTAGGTCTATGTCACCCTAGTATTATCCTTCTAGGATGGAGAACTTCACCCTGGTTTTGAAATAGAAGTGGTATTTAATGAATTATTAATGTTTAACCCTTTAGATAATACAATTACCCTTAATTCCCATTATTATCCTTATATTTTGACTAAGGAAACCACCTAAAGAATAGTAGGGTGTCTTGGATGAATACAATGGGTTTTCTTACTTCCAATCATCTATGTGTGTCACAAATGCGGGGTCAGAGGGTCTATTTATAGGCAACATGAGACTAGAATTTGATACTATGTAATTTCATTTCATGCTCTAGTTGAAAGATTATTCTGCAAGGCTATCTTATCAAGGAAGTATAGTGGGAGAGGCATGTGCAAAGGTTCTTTGTAGAAGGGAACTTGATAAATGAGGTAGGTTACATAAGCCACCAGGTGTATAGAGTTGAGAATTTATAGATATCTAAGAATAAAGATCATGTATAAAATATAGTTGAGCACAAAGGCCAAGGATCTAGACTTGCTGATGATACATGGGAACCACTCATGTTTCCTTTCCTATGACTTTTCTACCACCCAACCGATTTACTTGGGAAAAAATAGAATGCTGAAAAATCTCCCCCCACCCACCCTTATAATTAGATCCAATTAGAATAATGTGAATCAAATTCTAAGGTTAGTGTGAATCTTGAATGAAGAAAAATTCAAAGATGGGTGTTTACACTCAGGTTATGAATAAGAGATCATAAGGAACACAAATCACACATTGTGCATTAGTATCTGGGAATAGGACACTTGTGTTGAGAGCTAAGTAAGAGATATGGTTTTTCCATATAAATATGGCAGACCACTTCACTTTCACATATAAAATGATGTGGGTGAAACATAAATCTTCATTGTCTCTTTCCACTCAAGTCATGTGACATACCCCAGGTGGTGACATCAATTGTTTTATTCTGACCTTATCATTCCAAATCTATGTGCATCATGGATAAGAACAGCACCTTCACCTAGCTGAAATGACCTAGGTGAAGGGGATAAGTGAAGAAACCTTGGTGAAGTGGGTAGAGTGAAGACACCAGCCCGAAATGTTTTCCTTTGTAAGTTTTTTTTCAATGGTCTTCATGCTTGACCTATCTTTTTTCTCTAATTATTTTCATTTTTTGGTATCTTTATCCACTTAACTAAAGTAATTTAATTCTATTTTAAAGGGAGAAGTGGCCATATTTTCAAATAATTTTTATATTGTGGTCATGAATGATGGAACTCAAGGCACATCAGAAGCATAAAAAATATGAAATTTAATATTTTAGGTTTGTATTCATATTAAAACACTAAATATAAAAAATCAAATTCCTATATTTCTCAAAGGATCTCATGAAATTCAATTTAAGCTTGAAAAATAAAATTGAACATAAAAGTAAAGAGTAACTTATTCGTTTAAAATTATTGATTTGACTTTCTAATTTTTGTTGTGATGTGGCTCAAAGGTTTCAATCTATGAGTCCTATAGATCATCCACATGTTCACCACATCTCTTGGATTTTTTATCCATGATTCTCTGGCACTAGCATGGAAAATCAAGGAGATTTGTGATGTCCCTTCAATCACGTGATGAACGCAGGATCAATCGTGAAGATGGGATCAATCAAACCTTAATCATTCTTCGGTTTCTCACTCTATAACTTGAGTGATAATATATGAGAGCTCCAAATTCATGAAAATTATGGATGTTACTATTCAAGAGGCTAAAATGAGCTTTTATACCTGGGTTATACTTTCTAAAATTGTACTTTAGTACCTAGAAAATAATAAAATTCATTTTAGGCACTCATACACACTTATGACTCAATTAAACTTTTCATAAACTTCACAAAAATTTTATAACATCATTTTAACACTTTAACATAATAACAAATAAAATATGAACCATTAAATCGGTTTGTAATCTCCCCAAATAATTTAAAAAACCGTGAATGTGTTATATTCCTTCGAAAAATTATATTTTCTCATATTCAATTTTATGATCAAACAGATTTTGAATACATTGACAAATAAATTTGATCATTATTATTATAAACATTAATAATACAATTGAATTATTTTTACTTATGATAGATCACACTCAGACATTCACTAGCCCCTGCATGTGGGTATACTTCGTTCCAAAATCTTATTCATCAGAATAGGTGGAACTTGTGGATGCACTTAATGTGATAACCTCTAGATCCTTATCTCAATAGTAGTGAGTCCAAGTCACATACTAAGAGAATAGTCTAGAATATATCATGACCCCTAAGGAGATAAATAATTTCATGGCTATAACTACCTCTTTTGAATATGTACTGTGTAATATAATCTCTTTGTCTCACGATATCTCATAAAGCATGAGGAACACTTGTTTCATCATCATTTTGATGCTTTATATATTTCATGACATTATTGGATAGGCTTACCTCATTGTACAATGAATATGGATTTAATGAACATACTATAATCTTGGTCAACCTAGTACCATGATATATCTCTTCCACAATCGAAAGTGAAAAATTCTATCATGATCATTCAACCAATTTCATACCACCAATGATGCACCAAATATAATATGCCTCTGAATGACTTCAATCTCATGGTTTTTTTCTTACATCAAAGTACATTATCAAATGGTACACATTAATAATGTGATCAAGTTGGAATACCAATACATATGTTTTTAGATAGGAATAACCAATGAAAACTAAAACCTATGGTGTTTCAATTGGTTGTTCAGTCCTCATGATCTCATCTACTTGAGATCACTAAGTATAACATTCCTGAGAAGAAGTATCAATACATATGTTCCCCCAGCACCTGATAGTTGTACATCATTTGTGTCCTATCAGAGTGATATATCTAGACCATATGACATATATTTAAAATTCCAATTATAGTATCTTGAGGTTCTCATTATAGCTAAGAAATGTTATGACCTTTTGATACCACACACAATCAAAGGACATTACCATGTAAACAATGGATGTAGAACTATCACCACTATTATGGTAATAATAAACACATGAATATATCAAAGTATATACATGGAATGGTAATAAAATTACATAATGTATTTGGTTATAAGGAACCCACTCACAACACTCCCACTTTCACTAAAGACAACTAATAAAAATTCTCAACCCCATAACTCTCACATGGGTATCATGCTTCTGCTGAGATATGGATTTAGTCAGCGGGTCTACCATGTTATCCTTTGTGGATACTTTTCTAACCAAAACGTCACATGTCTGAGTAAAATATCGCTAGATATTAAACTTATAAATTATATGTTTTTTCCTCTTGTGTAACCTAGTCTCCTTAGAAATCACCACTACGATAGTGTTATCATAATACATTGTAACAAGGCTAAATACATAATTATAACATCAATATTATAAAAAATATATATATCAAAACTAATTACTTAGTTTCATTAGAATCCACTATATAGTCATATTCTTATGTATAATAAAAAACTAAGGATTTATTTGATATCCTCCAGCTCGCTACACCACCATTCAAGAAAAATACATAGCATAACTGTGATTTTAGGTTATCTTGATCTATCTAGAAGCTAGAATCATTGTATCACCCCATGTTTATTTCCTCGTTTCCTCTATATACCAGGAACATATCCTTTGTTTTTCTCCAGTACTTCAAGATATTTTTTAGAGATTTCCACCACATCGCTATTATATTATCTTGATATTTTACCACCATTCATAAATAAAAGGAATCACAAAACATAGTATATAGCATCGAATACATGATAAATCCTACTACTGAAGCATAATGGATTCTAATCATTATTTCAATATCCTCTTATGTTTGTAGACACATATTCTTGGAGAGATTAATACTATGTGACATTTGAAAAAAATACTCTACTGGATTATTCAATATTGTATATTTTTAGTACCTTTCCAATATATGTACTTTGGATTATCCCAAGTAGCCTATGAGATCTATATTGATAGATCTTAATCCCTAAAATATAGGCTTATTTGCATAATTATTTTATAGAAAAGGATTCATTTAACCAATTCTTCACTAATAATAATATTTTCACTTCATTATCCATTAAAAATATGTCACCAATATATAAAACTAAGAAAATGATGGCACTCCCATTAATGTTCTTAAATATATATGTATCTATTTTCTTCTTAATGAAACCAAATTCTCTTATAGGCTTGTCAAAATAAAAATTCCATGATCATGATGCCTACTTCAATCAATAAATGGATATCTATATCTTTTATAATATATTAGCACTCTTTGAAAAAATAAACTCTTATGGTTGTTCTATATAAACATCTTTAATTAACTTCCCATTTTGAAAATAAGTTTTGACATCCATTTTCTAAATTTTAAAATCATGGAAATCTACTATTATAGGTAATATTATAATTGATTTTATCATATAGTATGGAAATAATTTCATCATAGTTGATGACTTTATGTTACTTAAAATATTTCTCTACTAGTCATGCCTTATAGGTGCTTACTTGACCATCTATGTCCAATTTTTTATTGAATTCCAATTTACACCCAATAGGTTTTTCATCAACTGGTGGTTCTACCTAAATCCAAACATTATTTTGGTACATAGATTCTATTTCAAAATTTCTGGATTCTATCCACTTAGCAACATCCTTTCCATAAACTTCTTTCTTATAGGTTAGAATTTCATCATTCTCTAGGAGTAATGTGTTACCTAAATCTATGACCAAAAAACTTTATCTCTTTGGTTTTTCTGACCTCTCTTGGAGACCTATATAGTTCTTGTATTAGAAATGGGTTCCCTTTATCGAAATTTAGAATGTCTTTCTAAAATAACCTTGCTATATGAAGGTTTATATAGGTAATATCCTTTAGTCCCCTTATAATAACCTATAAAGATGACCTTATTGCTCTAAGATACTAATTTTTTACTAGGTATAGTCTAAAAAAATTCTTGCATCCTGATACACACATATGTGACAGACTGGCCTTTTTTACATACCATAACTCACATGGAATACCATAAGCTCATTTATTTGGTTCCCACTTTAGTGTTTATTCCAAGGTTATAGTAAATATCCCTAAAAGGATCATGGTAGAGTTTTATAACTCCTCATCGATCTGACCATGTCAAGAATTATCTGATTCCTCCTCCAACTAACACTGTTACACTAGGGTGTATAAAGAGGAGTGAGTTAGGAAACAATCCTACACTCCTTTAAATAAATATCTAAATCCTATTTAGGATATTATTCACCATGATATGATAAAATTTTCTTAATCTTCTTACCAATTTAATTTTCTACTTCATTTTGATATTACTTAAAAATGTTAAAGGAATATGAATTAATTCTCATTAAGTAGATATATCCATATCTAATATATTCATCAGTAAAATCAATTAAGTAAGAAAAAAATCCTCTTGAATCTACTATAAATAGACCACATACATCAGTATAAACTAATTCCAATGATTTTTTTGGATCTTTATCTTTCTCTATAGAAAGTATCTTTAGTTATTTAACCTTGTGAAAAAGAGTGACATACATCCAAGGGTTTTAACTTAATAGTGTCTAAATACCCAACTTGATGTATTTTTCTTAAACACTTCTCATTTACATGACCTACACTAAAGTTCCATAGTTGGGTTGGATTTGAGTCATTTTCATTGGATTTTTTATTGATTTCCCAAACTAGATTTTCTAGTTCAAGTATATATAACCCATTGTTATGATGTTATATACCATAACATATGTTATACTTATATATAAGACATCATTTATTTCCAAACATGAACTAAAATCCCATAGTTTCTAAACTCAACATTGATATTATATTTCTTGTAAAAAATTGTACGTAATAATAATTTTTTAGTACAGGAACCATTTCACTAGGAAAAGTAAGATGATAATTGCCCACTACTAATATTGTAAGTTTCAAACCATTTTCTTCTCAGAGATCTACTACACCTTTTTAAATTATATTTCATTTACTTGGTTCATGTATGTGAATAAAAATGTTTGATCCACATAGAGTATCCAATAAAAAACTTATAGAAATAGATATATTTCATTCAATGAAAAATATACCTGAAGCGGAAGCATCAAATTGATTATTCTTCCCATTTGTTCAATTATTCTTCTAGTGGAATTTCTCTCCACATGAAAAACAGTTTACCTCCTTCTCATTGATCTCCCTCTGTATCTTTTTCTTCTTAAAAGGGTGGTGCATTAGTGTCTTTGACTGGGAATTAGCCTTTGAAAATTTTTCCTTTCCTTTCTTATTCTTATTCACCATAAGAATTGAAGAGTTGTAATTGTTAGTGTCCTTATCTTCTTTGTGAAATAAATCCAAAAAACCCTGGGTTTGACTTATTCATGTTATTCATATTATAATTAACAATTAATTTTAAGAAGATATGTGGTAAAGAGGAAATAATGATATCGGTTACATGTTCTTGGTTTAGTTTGAACCCAAGCGTCTCCAGTCTCTTAATGTACATGATCATATTGAGTACATGATGTACTAATTGATTAACTTCTTCTAGCATACATCTATATAGATCACTAAATATATCATATCTTTCTTTTTGAGCTCTCTCCTAGTATAACTCTTGGAAATAATACATCATTTGTAAAGTATCTCTATCCTCATGCATTTTATGAATATAAATGGAAATAGATAAAAATATGTAACACTAAACATATAGAAGATCATATTTATGATTATTATATTTATCTATATCTTCCTTACTTACTCCTTAAGAAGGATCAGTGGGAAGTGGGGAATCCATCACATAAATCTTCCTCTCTTTGTGAAGTACTATGTGGAAGCACCAATACCACTCTTAAAAGTTGTGGAATGTCAAGATATTCTCCTTATCCATTATTGATCAAAGAGAAATCGAATTTGTGTACGTTTTCATTTGATCTATAACAAGTAAATTTATAATATTAATACTTTATATTCATTACTAGTATAAATTTTCAAAATATTAATTTTAAATGTTTCCAACTATTTTATCAAATCTCAGTAGCCCTCAATTACTAGATTTAGAATACTCAGTCACTTGAGTATACTAGTGGAAATGATATTTAAACCTATATTCATATATTAAGTTATTGAATATCCACTAATTAAATATTCTTAGGTAGGCCTTTGATTAGTTATCCACATTAACTCATGGATCCTTGATCTTTTGAGTGGGGCCTCAGCTTCTACAAATAATTACTTTGTAATGCTCAATGATTTGCCTCTAAAGGTGAAACAAGATAGCTATAGATACTCTTTTGCTTCAAAAATTAGTTAAGTAAACCCACTAATCTCATAATAACCCCATATTAGCTGGAGAATCCCCCAACTAGGGAAGAAGGGAACCTCGAACAGTTGGTTGTGTCCAAATTCCAGTGATGGAAGACATTTAATGACTTATTTTTTTTGAGGAATTTGATAATTTGGTCTTAGTGAATTAAATCCTTTTATATATAACATTATTTTTTAATGTGAAATTACTCACAAATTAAAAATTCTTTAAATAGAAAACATCATCCACTCATGTTCATTTTATTTATGATTTCTTGTTTATTATTATACTTTGTGATCACATGAATTAAATTCACATTCTCAAAATAATAAACTATGCATATGATATATATAATGACATGATCTGGATAAATTAACTATTAGTTAATCTATTGAGGTAATAATGGATTTAATAATACCCAAGGAAAATTATTTAAGTCAATACCAAACTTGAATTGTTGCACCTGAAACACTTGTGCACTTCACTTGATTGGTTTACACTGGATCTAGACTCAAAAAACTTCTCCATGAACACCTTTTTCTTTAAAATGCATACTCACATGAAAGTGAGGGGAACTCAGGAACTGAAATTATATTTTATTAATTAAATGTGGACTCACATTTATTTATACAAATTAAATATGGGTGGAAAATGCACATATCATCAAAATAAAATAATTATTACATTTTAAAACATAAATAAAATAATTAAATAAAATAAATAATAATCCAAACATGTATGTGTCAGACTTGACTCATAATCATTCAACATGAAATTATATTACATTAGAAAAACTGAATTTTATAAAATTCAACTCAAGGGTATATTAATTCTTTAACTTTCCTTAAAATAATTCTAATTAATTATCAATATTTTCCATAACACATGAAATAAATTTATCAAATCCTAGAAAATTAAATTAAATTTTTGAATTTTTTATTCATAATTTTGAGTTTTTTTTGACTTATAGTAGTTACTCAGATATTTATTTAGGACTTGTGATGGGGTTTACGAGTCAGTTAGGTTGGATCTGGACTAAACTGATCTAACCAAAGTCTAGTTGGGCATCCATTTAAGGTCATATATATATATATATTAATATATATAGACACAAAATATATATTTAATAATATATATATATAAACCTTTTCAAATAATCACACTTCCTATAAATGGGGAAGGCTTGCAAGTCCACATCCCATAAATGGGGTGTGGAATCTTTCATGTTCTTTTTTAATTATTCTTATCTAAGGATAAGGATCCATATAGTATTCTTTTTGGTGGATTCTAGTTCAAGATTTCACAATAATTCATCAACCCTACTGACAAACGTAGTTGGATACCAGTATTTTTGGATAATATGCCTAGTGTTTGCATCATTCCCAATCTAATAATATATAGCACTAGTAGCTAATAAAGTTTTAAAAAAATTAAACCTATAAATCTCCTCATGATTTATATGTAAAATATTTTGATCTTCGATCGGTCATATCATGGTGAAATAAACTTAGATAAACATGCCATTAGTTGTGTTGGGACCATATCAAAACTCAATTTCTGAATCATGAAAATTTTAATCTAAATTTTGAAGTTTTATATTTAAATAATTTTATGTTTTCTCTCATAGAAATTGAAGGCACTTAAGGTGCAGTGGAAACATGAAAAATATGAAATTTAAAATTATGGATTTAGATTCATGTTAAAAATAATGAATCATAAAAATACATATCTCATATTTCTTGAAGGATCATATGGATTTCAACTTATGTATGAAAAATAAACTTAAATGAAATTATAAATGGTACCATGTTAGTTTGAAATCATTACTTTGATTCACTCAGTATCAACATATTGTGGCTCAAAGGTATAAATATAGGAATCCTATATATTATCCACATGTTAACCACATATCCTAGATCATTGATATATGATAACCTAGGTACTATAATTGGAAATCTAATAGATATACAATGTCCATTTGATCATGTAAAGAACACAGACTCGGTTGAGATGACAAGATCAATCCAACCATGTCCTTCCTTCAATTTTCACTCTAAAACTTGGGACAGAAGAGATAAGAGCTAAAAATTCATACAATTAATAGTGTGTACTATTCATGAGGCTAAATGAACTTCTATACCCAGGTTATAATTTCTTAAATTACATATTAGTCCATGGAAATTAATAACATTTTTTTAGACACTTGTGCACATTTATGAATAAATGAAACTTGTCAGAAATGTTATAAACATTTTATATCTCTATTGAAACACTTTAACATGTTACGTGATAAAGTAATAACCATTAAATTGTCCAGTAATCTCCCAAAATAATTTAACAAACCCTGTAAGCGTTATATACATTCAAAAAATTATATTTTCTTGTATTATTTTTTTATGATAAAAAAATTATGAATACCTTAATAAATAAATACAATAATCATTATTCTAAAATTTAATAATATAATGGAATTATTTTTTACTTCTTATTTATCAAACTCGAACATTCACCGGCCCTCACATATGGGTCCAACTTTGTTCCAAACTCTTATTCATCCAAATAGGTGTAACTTTTGGATACACTTAATGTGTGTCCATCTAGGTCCTTGTATAAACAGTAGTGATTCAAATTCACAGACCAAGATAAGAGTATATCAACCCATCATGTCCCCTAAGAAGATAAGGAATTTCATAATAATGACTAACTCCTACAAACATATTCTGTGTAATTTAATATTTTTGTCTCGTGATATCTCATAAAATAGTATTCACACTTTTGTAATCCTAGTTTTCATGATTTATACATTTCATGAACTTACCAGATGAATTTTCCTCCTTTTACCATGAAAATGGATTTAATGAAGGTAGTATCATCCTAGTCAGCATTATCCCGTGAGATATATTTTCAGTAACTCGAAAGTAAAAAAATTATCTTGATTATTCAACCAATTTATTACCACTAATGACACACCCTACAAAATCTACCTCACCAGGAATTTAATTCCATAGTTTTCTATTTTCATCATAGTACATGATTAAATGGTACAAATTGATAATGATCTCAAGTCTAGAAACAAATACACATGTTTTTAGAGAGGAATAGCCAATTACACCTAAAACATGTGGTGTTACTATTAGAGGTTCAGTCCTCATGATTTCATTTACTCAAGATCACCAAGTGCAAACTTCATGAGAAAAGTATCAATGCTTATAAGCCCCCAACACCAGATAATCATACATCATCGGTGTCCCATCAATATGATGTATCTAGACCATATGAAATATGTATTTAAGATTATATCATAGTATCTTGTGGTTCTCATTATAGTTAGGAACTACTATAACTTTTTGAGTGGTCACATAATCTAAGTACATTACCATGTAAATAGTAGATGCATAAGTGTCAACACTATTATATTAAGAATAAACACATGCACATATCAAAATGTATACATGTAATGGTAATAATAGTACATAAAGGAGTTGGTTCAAGGGAACCCACTCACAATAGTGACATACCATATAGAATATATTATTGGAAGCATCAATCTTAGTTAATGAAATCCTATCGAACCATTTCATCAAGAACTTTCAAGACTTATTGGATTATCTCTATTAATATATCCATCATATAGTATGCTTCCTCTATATTGGTCTGCCTCATGACTGATGTGTCGATACTAGAACCATAAATTTACCCTCTTATAAATTAAATCATATTTTCATTAGTAATTTCTTAGAAAAATATCTCCCCTAGAATATAAATAATTTTTTATGGTAGTGACGAGGTGTCATACAACTAATTCTATACTCTAATAGTGATGAGTAATTTTCATAAAGTGTAGGAAACCATCATGAAATCTTATTTATTCATTCAATGTAAATGATAGAACCTCCCATGGGACCTTTTCTTAGAGGGCGTATCTAATGATTGTTCATGGTTGTACTGGTGAATCAGAGTTATACCAAGTTCAAAGATTGTTTAAAAATTATCGATCTTTATAAAGCTATTTGGATCTCACAATTATCAGTCTATCTCTATATTAATCTCATTTAATATGTGTATATCCAATGATGTTCTAAAACAATTCCACCTATCACATAAGTAAGTGGGTATAAGTCTCTTGGGTATCCATAAGATTGAAGGAGTCCCAATCCTTGCTAACATATACAGTGAGCTTATCCCTACTCGTAGTGCCTAGGAAAAGGTTGGGCACACTCCTATTCTAGAGAGGTATTTACTAAATTTTTTAGAAGATGATCTGAATGTATAAGTTAACTTATCTAACAAAATCCCTTTTAGTTCTTGGATCGGGATATTCCTATGATCATATGGATTGAAACCCAAAGTGAAGAGGTTAAAGACCTACCCAACCCAACAAGCTAGCAGGACCCAGAATACCTATCAGTCTTTCCTAAATAGTGGTCAATAAATTGTGCATGGTTACTAGGTTGGGTCAAATAAAAGTTTAGACCTTAGGTTGGTAGGCCTTCAAATAATGTTTGTTAATGGGTGGATATTTCTTGCCAGATACACTCTCACCCAAGAAAGGTCCATCGACCTCATATTGGTTGTATACATATTGGTAAGGAGATAACTAAATATCACTTTACCAACCATGGGAAGGCTAAACCAATTTTTTTTCAAGTCCAAATAGGTGAAACGCTACACATTATCTATAGCCCAGTCCATTTTCTACAAGGATGGGTAGCATCGCATCTTAGTGTCCATGTCCCAAGGAACCCGGTGTTGGCCTCAACTTCACTTGCAGGTCCGTATTATTTAATATTTATGGTGTATGGACAATAAACATGGATTACCAATATTTATACCATATTATAGGGAACCACTCAAAATTTATATTTACTCTTTATGTGGCTCTTTCAGAATGGAAGTGGCTAATACCACTAGTTCATCAGATGGCCACTCACACCAAATATCAATGTAGGGTGGAATTTTCATGAATCTGGTTGATGGGGTTTCTATATATGATCCTTATATGTCACATTTTTTAGACCCCAATTTTTGTGAATAAAGTAGGTGATCTCACCTCCTTCCTATGGAGTATGCAATAAACAACATCCAATGATTATATGAAAATTATGGATGAATCTAATACATATAAACACTAGTATTATAGTAAACCTATCAGAAAACAATGCTCTCATAGTCCCATCCTTGAAATATGCACAATCATAGATCGATCGTTGTCCTGGATTGTTTCAAAAAGGAGTTACTCCATAGACACACAGACAAACTTTCTAGGAAAACTGGGGAGTCTTAGTGGAACTAGAATGGGAATATGACATAATTAATCTCAGTTAGTAAAAAAAATGAAGAGAAATTCATTATAGTTTAATGTGGTATGGCGGTCCATGATAACCCAAAACAAGATTTTTACATGAAACCACTAGAGATATTCATTACTTTATAAGTTCATATCATCTATTCTAATCATACTTCTATAGAGAAATATCTTCTTGGAATGAAATTCCTGGATTTAACTCTATTCACATCTTCTTCTACTGTGTAGGACTTTCCAATAATATGCCTAATTCTAGGGTACATTCTAGTTCCATAAGATGAAATAGTATTTGGTGTTAAATTCTCTTCCATGAATTGGATGAATCGTGAAATGGCATGAAAAAAATCCATTTTTTAATCACTAAGACTCCTCCAGCCTATATGAAGAGTAAGGAAAATTACCTTTTCCAACTCTTTATGGGTTTGGGGATAAGATGATTCTAATATCATGGATTTTATACTATCATTAGGTCAATCATATATTCATGGTAATAGATGTTGATCGAAAAGAGGGACCTCCACACCTTTAAAAGCATGAATTTTTTGGATGAGTATATAGAATGGGATACCCTAGAGTTGAATAATAAAATTGATAATGAGTTTTGGCTGCACAACTAGGTGGATACTATGAATATGAAAATTTTGGAATGTGAATCTCATATAGAAAGGGTGAGAGAACAACTATCAAAAGTTGTTTCAAAACCTGATTCCTTTAAGTAGAGGAACCTAGAATTTGTGTACGCATTGAGCAGGTGAATCCATTAATTGAATCTAAAACTTCTTTGTGATAGTATATTCATTAATCAATCAATTCGTCACACTGAACATTAGTTAACTTGTCAAGTTCATCAAATCAAATCTTATCATAACTACCTTTTATTAATTTAATTTTTTTTATGATTCGAGAGGTTGAGAGACTTGAGATTGTGGATGTCCCTATTCAACATATTTGATGAATGACATGATATGTTATAATAAATTGTTTTAAATTATCTAATTTCCCATGTTTCCTCGACTATCGTTCTATGATAATAAGTAAAAATAACAGAGTAATATCATGATAAGTGAGTCCATGTCAAAATTGTATGTAAATGGATCAAGTAAATAATAATTTTCAATCACTTGATTCCAATGATGAAATATGGATCAATCCATTATCTTTTGGACATATAACCTCATAGGGTTATAGGCAGACCAAATATTATGGCACATATAAAATCATTGTAAATTAGGTGAGTTCAGGAGAAAAAGGACTATGATATTTAGTTTCTTACTAAGCGTGTACACTTAGATAGATATATGTGGTCTGGACATGACAACAGATGTAACATCACCATAAGCTAAGGTTAGATCACTCAGATATGAGATAAGGTTTCCTCAAGGATGTGTTCTCTTATAAAGATATTTGTGGGATAGATATAGTGAGACCTAAACTATCTACACAAGAAAAAGTTATCCTGTTTAGATATTGATATTTTAATGAATCAATGTCATGAAAATCATGAAAAGTAATTTTTTAATTAGGATTTAAATGTTCAAAGGGATTGATAATCCTGAAACGACACCTTCATGCATTTTCCACAAATTATTTGATCTAGTAGTCTGAGAAGAATAGATGGGTGTGCTAATTTTTAGAAAGTTTGAGGGACCTTAGTGAGCATGGATTGAATTTTTTCAAGGTCATATGGTAGTCTCCAAAATATTTGTATCTTTTTATTTTTTCCCCTAATTTTTTCCTAAGCCTCGGATGGAGAAAGTCTTAGTGGGAAGAAACATGAATTTTTCTCAGGCCTCGCTTTGTAGGTATTTGTCCTGATTATTTTTTTTCCTTATATATTTTAAAATACTAAATTTATTTTATAGGAAATTAAATTTTCAGTCCTGGTGAGTGAATAGTCAAAATTTCCCCATGTCTCCCTTTATGGGTTTTCACCCGGGCGAGTAATAATATTATTTCCTTTGGCAGTTTTAGTTCTTTCAAGTCGAACCAGTGAAGATAGTGTTTAATCTTGGAAAAATTTGACTAAATATACACAACATTATGTGGGATAAATCCCATTTAAGGTCATAGTAATCAAACCATAAGTTATTATATTTTAAGGTTATACAGCGTTAATCTAAGGTTAAGTTGGTTTACCTAGAAAGCTAAAGGCAAACCAATCATTAATAGGGATCCCAATAATGATATAGATCATATTTGTAAGGTCTTTGTATAGTTTAAAGTTTTAGTAATTGAATCATAAGTTGGAGAGTGTTATGAAAACTCAACTAGAGATGAAGAGAAATTAGTGCTTTAGAACAAATGAACAAGAAGTGGAAATGATGTAAATCATAACTTGAGGTCATTAAATCATGAATTGATGACATGGGAAAAGAATTATGAGGATAAATGATGACCAAATTTGAATAATGAGTTCCAATGTAAAACTTTTTAGGGAATGTTCTATTAGAGGACCTTATACTTAGGATGAGATATACCTTTGGTTGGTAGGGATGAATATGGTGACACAAATATCATTACCGTGAATAAGTACTCTTTGAAGTCAAATACACTCATTACCAGTATCCATGAATGATTTATGGTGATATAAACACTTTGGGTATGAATTGTGGTATATAGGAAGAGGATATTAAAAAGGGATTGTAACACTCCAGTCATAAACCAACTATGGTTGGGTTGTTGTGGGATGTCAAACAGGAAGTGAAAATAGATTATAATCGATGCCTAGGTCCAAGATATATTTCTAAAATACCACTACATATCTTGAGATAATAGGAATCAAGCCACACATATTTCTCATAAGTCCTATCTACAAAAATATAACTCACACACAGAGGAAAATGGAATGGATTGATCAGATAATGGAGCCTTTGGAGATAACCCAACATGAATGAGAAGAAACCCATCACTAAGATAGAATGGGAAAAATAACCTTTAGTTAAATGTAAGATTTGAAATTAGAGTGTTACTGCATATCCTAAAATAATATGAATCAATCCTTATGTAGTCCTTATATAATACCAAGATTAATATATTGACTCATGGTATTTTTCAATTTATATGAAATTCATACTCAGGTGTGAAAGGGATTTGGGCATAGGGTATCATAATATCACTATAAAAATGGTCACCATGTACATGTGGATGCTACTGAGGGAATTTTAATCCACTTGAATAGTTTAATTGTAGAATATGTAAATCATAATTCAATATGTATGAATCAAGAAATTATATAATTAGACAAGAATTCTAGATATGACCATTGAAAAATATTTGAATGATAGATTCTATTACAATGTTGTTAAAGGCACATGGGGTTAGATTACCTTCTCCAAAGGATAAAATATTCTTGTGGTTAGAAGTTACAAATATGGTGGCATAGATATCATTACCAAGAAGAGGTTCACTTAGTAGTCTAATATTCTTATTAGCAGTGGACATGAAATTTTTATAAGGATTTAAATACTTGAGGAATGAATTAGGATTTATAGAGAAAGGGATATTCAAGAAGGATTCGAGCACCATAAAGGTTATGCCTATAAGTATTGAATATATTATCATGGTGAAGGGGCATGACCAATGGTATCTCAATCATGTTAATGGGATAATCTACTTCATGTGAAGAATCATCCTTGTCTAGAATGAAAACTTACCTATAGAAAAACTTAACCTCTCGTGTAAGAGAAAATAATATCCTTTCTAACTTTTTTCTATGTCCATTGGTTCTAGTGAGGATATCTTGACTTTTTATTGGACCATATGGGGGGAACCCACAAGATTTATGATTTTTTATTTTCTCTCACTAATTTGTTTCCTAAGACAGAAAGTAGAATGTATTAGAGAGTGGAAACTTGACTTTTTCTTGGGCTTCCCTTTACATGTTTTCAACCTAATGAGCATCCATCTCTATTTTATTTTTCATTTTAATATTATACAATTAAGACCAAAGGGGGATGAATTTTATATTCATAAATGATTAACCAACATGAGGTGAATCATCTAGAAATAGTAAAGAAATTAACATGATGTTCATGAGAACTATAATGATAGAGATAAAACTTGTAAAAAGGGGAAGGTATTTCCCAATATGAATGATATATCCCATTCTAGTTTGGGTGGCTACAAAGGGAGAGGAGACTATTTGTCCTATGAAAAAAGAGATCAAACTATACATAGTTTCCAGATATAGAATTTCTACACATATCTGACTTATGTATAGGGGAATGGTAAAGTTATTTATTCCTTAGAGAAAGTCGTATAAGGGATCAACCCGATGTAGATTATGAAAGCCCGAACTTTGAGATAAAATTATTTCAGAAGTGGTACATTTTATTATAGAATATGATTATAAATAAAGAATAATACATTGAGGGTTCTTATATGGATTTGTCTTTTGTGTTAGTGATTTTTTTTCATGTAAGATAGACCACTCTTAGTAGTTTTAAGTCCTTCAGGGTGGACAATATGTCATGTAGTTTTATGTCATGTGCCAAGGACTCATATGTTCTTGAATTTATGGTCATATAACCTCGACCACTTTCTCAAGAAGAAAACGAGATATCTTTGTCTTAGTGTTGATGGAGAATAGAAACCCCAATGTGAACAGATAAAGACTCAAGAACCAAGATAGAGTGGGGGTTTGACCAGGATGAAATTTATGGTTGATCCTAGAATAGATAGTTTGGGTGTCACAATTTATCCTAAAAGAACATGAATCAAGTCACA
This sequence comes from Viscum album, assembly GCA_963277665.1. Classification (NCBI taxonomy): domain Eukaryota; kingdom Viridiplantae; phylum Streptophyta; class Magnoliopsida; order Santalales; family Viscaceae; genus Viscum; species Viscum album. The sequence continues at coordinate 591,779,321 of OY728134.1, read as the reverse complement.
ATTATATCTTAGTTAATTAGTCTCTATATAGATTTATTTTATATGCAGTAAAGGGTTATTTTTTATTCTAGTATAGGATTTGATAAAAAGAATCTTCATGGATTATATCCAAGATATGAGATCCAGTGTAACATCCCACCCCTCCTTATTAGCTTGAGATGAGGTGTAAATTGCTACTTAGACTTAGGAGACATCCCCAATATTCCAAATGCTGGAAATAAATGTCAAGGGATTCATTAACAATTGGGGGATGATTTTATCTTTTTCAAATAAAACAACCATCCAAGATAACCATAAAAACCAACCACTACCTGATACATGTTAACAATGTAATACAACTAAATTCATAAAAAACCAAACCAAACCCTATCATATTACCAAGTAGAAACCAAGAACAAAATAATCTACAAAGTAGAAGATAAAACCAAAAAAAATCAAAGATATCGACATAGTAACTCCCAACAAGTTCTAAGCTCAAAATACACAATCCAATTCCAAGTATCATGAACCACCACTAAAGAAATGAAATAATTTCCCTTTACCTGTGTCCTGTTAAACGTTATCTAAAAACACACCAAAGTGTCCAAGAAGGGGGTGAGTAATTAAACTTAGTAAATTTTCCCCAAATGACTTACCTGCTCATGGCACTAGAATAAAACATCACTACTACAAATATAGCTTTTACCAGTGCTAAAAATGGCCTTTAACAATACTAAAAAAAGTTCTATTAATGCCGGTGAAGATAAAGGGGGGGTCCCCTTTATTAGCACTAAAACGAAGCTCTGATAAAAGGGTCTTTTATCAGTGCTTTCTTTTTAGTTCTGATAAAATACCCCTTTTATCAGTGATTTTTTAGAGCTGATAAAAATTAAAAATAAAAAAAATACTGCCAATCTCGGGGGGGGGGATTTTTATAGCGCTTGAGCCCCCCTTTATCAACGCTTTCCCGCACCTCCAGTGCCCGCCTGCATAGCCTATACCCTTTATCAGTGCTATCCCCCTAAATCACCCTTGCACACGCGCCCTTGCCTCCACCTAGATTTGATCTTGATACCTCCCCCCTACAGACCTAAATCCTTTGCCACTCCCCTATATTGATTTTTTATCTTATTCATGATATATCTATTTATTTATATATATATTTAGTTATATTTATTCGTATAGTAATATATATTTATATTAATATATATAGTTATATTAATATATATATAGTTATATTAATATATATATAGTTATATTTATATATATATTTATAGTTATATTAATATATATATAGTTATATTAATATATAGTAGTTATATAAATATTCATATATTGGTATTTTAAATAAAATGGATATTAGTTATTATTTAGATATAGCTAATATATTTTATATGTAAATATGTTTAATTATTTAATTAAAAATTTTAATTTTTAGGTGTGAATATATAAAAAATATGTACATATAGTTATATATTTGATTATAAATATAATTTAATTATAAAAAATGATAAAATTTCAAATACATAATATCAATATGAATGTAATACCTTGGAATAAATTCATTCCCCACAAAATAACCAATAATACCCCCCTTAAACGAGGATGAAAATCCACAAAATGTTAAAAACATCTGGGTACCTGGACTAAAAACTCTGTTTTGGAGGCATTCTGGGCCTCTTTTGGCATTTCAAAACCCTTGACCGAGGCCCCCCAGGTTACAGCGACGTAGATCTCGTCGCAGGCTTCGACTTGATATGTGGTATAGCTCAAACGGACACCCGGATCAAAAGTTATGGCCGTTTGAAGTTTGAGTTGCCTTTTCAACATATTTTGGATCATTTTTAATTTTTTTTAATTTTTTAGTCTTCAAACTGTTATTAAATTACTATTACTCCATAATAATTAGCAAATTATTAGTTAAAAATATTTTTTAATTTTTTTGTAAGCCATTTTCACTAAATATCTTATATATTAAGTATAATAAGTGTAAATGTATATTTATACTTATCTAAAATATATTTAAAAATTATATATTATATTTATATCAATATAAATATATTTATATATTTATATATTAATATAATATTTTTAATTAATTTTTTTTTTTGAATTCGAACCCTTTATCAGTGCTTTTTAAAAAAGCACTGATAAAGCCCCCCCTTATCAGCACTACTAAAAAAGCGCTGATACAGGGGTGTGGCTGGCCTTGCCCAGTTTTGTGGTAGTGCATGTTATCACATTTATCTAAAAAAATTATATAAAACAATTTCCATACAAAAATATTTTATATTAAAATATAAAAAAATTGTCATACCAAAATATTTTTCCCAAACCAAAGCCATTTCTAAGGAATGAAACCAAACAAAATTAAAACAATTTCTCAATAATCATTTGGAATAACCCATTATATTTCATACAACCACATACACACGCTCAATATTGGTGTTACCATTAATGGTAGAACTTGACGTCCATACTCCATCCCTTTAATGGTGGTTCTTCATGAGAATATCCATCCCATTCAACTCACGCTTAACCCGTTAAGACAACAACCATGCCAATATAATAATTTCCAAACCATTTCAATAAAACTTTCTTTTAATTGAAAACACTTTTCAATACATCAAAACCAAAAAACCCATTTTAAATTTTTCATTTTAAAATCATGTTACCACTTCCACTTTCCACAAAACACCCAATTTTCACAATTCTATAAACCTTCACTAAAGAGGGTTTTCATCAAGCATTTCACCACAATTTTAATAATCATTTTCTAGAATAAAACCAATTTGAAAACAAGATTTCACATTATAAAAATATTAATTGATAATAAATCCACCTACCTAATAAACTATGGTGAAAACAAAGAATGGAACAAATTCATCAAAAATGGTTTCAAAATCCAAAAACTCAGCTAAGATCTCATTCCCTAACATCAACATAGAAAAATCTAATCAATATTGGTATTAGGTGTCATATATATTTCCCCAAAGGACTGGATCTATGAATCCAAGAGAGGTAAGAAAAATAGATCTAATTAAAATCACCAAGAATAAAGACTTACCAAGAAATACGACTTTCAATGCACCATGATTTTCCAACACATCTCCCCTGAATAGAAGAAGAGTGTCTCCACATCCATTGGGAGGAGAGAAACACATTTCAGGGTCATCAAAGAGGAAAAATTAGTGGTTTAAAGTTAATCCCAATCGAGTTCCACAATTTAAGGATCTAATTTTTAACAATACGTGGTTTAGTCATATGTTTAGGCAAACCATGTGCAAACTGTGTCTCAAACACTATCTCCAAACACCCTTTGAATGGTTGGATCAAATAGTTAGAAAAACTTTGTGCCAATCATGTTTTTTCCTCTGTTCAATAATGCATTAATGCATGTAGGTGGCCTCATGGTTTGTCCAAACTATTCACATAACCATGTGCCTACCTAGTATCCTCTGTCTAACTTTTCACGATTTCCTTTAGGAGTTGAATTGTTTCTACTAACTGCGATCAAACAGTTCTCCTCTATAAAATCCCCAAAAACAATTTTAAATTATTCTAAACCCTCCCCGAATTCACCAAAACACTTTACATACTAAAAATACATAAATTGTCACTTACTTAAAATTGTGGGGGTTCTATATCTAGGTTTCCTTAGGAATGGGGGAATTTTATCCTAGCATGGGTTTATGGATAGTGATCATACACCAAAAACCCTTACATGGTTTTGGATCTCATGCATGGAAGTTGGGTAATTGAGGAAGGATCACTCTAAGAAATTTAATGTCTTTCAGGTTGGATCGTATGTTTTTCAGTTTGGCATCATGTGATAAGGACTCAGATTTCATTATATTTAAGTTCTTTTGAATAGGACTAATTCCATTTAGTTTAGATTCATATAGAGTGGACTCAAATATTCTATAGTTTATTATCATATGATAGGGAAATTTATAGATAGGGTGTTATGCAGGTCTATATTTTGAACAAAATGAAATGGGATTATCTTGGTGCTGATCTTGTGGAGTAAAAACCAATATAGATTGGTGGGGACTCATACTATAGGGTGAATAAAGGGTTTAATAGGGATAAAACATGCATCTGAATCCAAGAAAAATAATTTCGTTGTCACCTCATATCCTAAAATAGTATAACTCAATCCATATATAGTTCCTAACATAGAATATCTACACCTATCAGGTTTTTGTACAGGGGAAATATGACAATAGATTCATACTAATATAGGTTTATTGAGAAACTTTTCATAAATGATTCCCAACACTAGGATTAAATGAAGGCTAAGGTTGATATGATTTGAGAATGTTCCAAGTATAAGATATCCTAGTTTCAATATATATCCCAAAATAACAAGAATCAAGCCACACATAGTTCTCATAAAGATATTTTATCTTAATATAGAGTCTTTTATGGAAATACCCAATGCAAATGAAAATACTATACATTAGGAGGGATTGGATATTGATGGAATTTTTTACTAGGCCCAATATTAGTGATCTGGACATCATTGGGTATCCCATTATAATAGGAATAAAGTAAAACATAGTTATCATATAGAATCTCCCTTTCTAGATATGGATCATGTACTATAGGAAAAGAAATATATGTATCAATTCTTTAGGGAGAGAAAATGTTGAAACATGACATTGATTAGTAAATGGATCATCACCAAAGTAAAACTGAAGATGGGATTTGAAGTTATAACTTGGCTTAGGTTTGTAAATCCATGCCTCAATAGCTATCTTGTGGTAGTAGGAATTAAGCCACACATAGTTCTGGTAAAGTTAATTCTTTTTATAGGTTAGGTGAATCATGAATTTTTGTCACTTATTATAACCATAACCATCAACTCCATAAGGAAATAAAACCCTCATGTAAATCAATATCTTGCCTAGTGAGAATTTTATGATTTAATGTCATGTGAGATAGGCATATCTAAGTAGTTTTAAGGTCATATGGGATGGACCAATATAAACAGTTATAAACCATGTGGGATGGACCATATGTTGTGTGGTTTAATAGCATGTGATAAGGATTTTGTGTTCTGCTATTAATAGTCATAAAAATTTCACATAGATGTCATGTAGTTTAATGTTATAAATGAGGAACTATTTGTAGAACATTACATAGATCGATCTCATGTGTAAAATGGAATATATTTTCCCTGATATCGAGGAGGGAACCCATCATGAATGAGGTATAAATACCACGATAGTGTGAGGTGGTTCCATCTAAATACAGGGTGATCATGAGATCTGATATAGGTGAGAGGTCCCAAAATCCAGGAAAAATTTCTTTAAATGGGGTATATTTTGTCTTATCATAGTTTCATGGATAAGTAACCATATGATGATAATTATAACATAAATATGGATTTTATATAAGGAAGTCAGGTCTCATGGAATAGAGAAGTCAAAGTAGTTTATGGTATTTTCGTATGGACACACACTGTGTAGTTTAACCTCATGCAACTAGGACGTTGTCAAGTAGTCTTACATCATGAGATAAGGATTTTATTGTGTAGTTTTACATCATGTGAAAAGGAATTTATAGTGTAGTTTTACATAATATGATATGGAAATTTTTGTGCAGTTTTTTTTCATGGTACAAGGACATTGTCATATGGTTTCATGTCATGTGATAACGATATTGTCATGACATTTATTATCATGCAAAAAGGATGTTGTCGTGCAGCTTTATATCATGAAATAAGAACATTCTCATGAAGTTTTACATCATGTGATAAGGATTTTGTTGTGCAGTTTTACATCATGAAATAAGTACATTGTAATGTAGTTTTATATTATACACCAAGGAAGTTAAATCCCATTCATTAAATTATGAAAATTATTTCCTGAGAAACATTTCATTAGTGGTATATGTGATATACTCTCTATATATCATAATAAAGGAATGATATCTATTTTAAGTATAACTTATATACATTTTAAGGTCCATCTAATTTCAGCTCCAAATTCAAAGGTTTCTTCTAAGGTATCATGTTATTTCTCAAAGAAAACACTATTTCCCTTTAGATGAATGAGCATAGTAAAACCTTGTCATTGAACACTTTCATGACTCGGTTATGATGAACCTCCTATTTGTGTAGTGTGAGTAACCTTTTCTCATCAATTTATTCAAATTCATCAAACCAAATATGAGACTACTCATCTTTGTTTAGATAATTGTAGATGTAAATGGAAATTGGGTTAAATTATACCTCATTTAGAAAGGAGGCCCCTTTCTTATATACAAGTTAATATCGGGTTACTTATGTAAAAGAATGGATTATGGTGCAATGATCCCAAAAATAATATAAAATTTTTTCTAGCCAATACTTCATATCTTTGTCCAAAATCTTATAAGGGATATTAAATAATGTCTTTTCAACATTATTTATCTACCATTTAACTATTGTGTGATAGTAGGGTGAATGGTTGGATTGAACCCTATATTCTTGATACAAACATTTAAATTAAAAATCACCAAAATATGTAACATTTTATATCAGTAATACATGAGGAAAACCAAATATGGTAATTATATTATCATTAAAAAATTCAATGATATCCATTTTTCTAACTTCCCTTAAGGAAATAGACTCTATACACTTAACAAATAAATTAGCGGCAGTAAGGATGTACTTTAACTACTTGAATATAGATGGGGGGTGTAACCCCTTAATATCTGTTACCTTATAATGACATAAGTTCCTAAAACCTTCGTTTTGTGATTTCTCATTTCCTTGAGATGTTAAGGGTGTGTTTGGGGTCTTCTTTTACCAAAAATTTCCATGTTTTTATCATGGTCATAGGTCCTTCTCATGGCCTCAGTTCTTCTCACAATTTCATTATCCATTGGATATTTTTAGTTTTTCGCATGATATGAAGTTAGATTTTCATGGTTTTAGATCATTCTCATGATAATAGCTTTTTTCATGGTCTCATTTGTTCTCATGGTCATACTTATCCTTTTTATGGTTTTATTTATTCTAACATTCATAGGTTATCTTTACATGGTCTCATCTTGTTCTCAAAGTTGTAGCTTGTTATCATCATATTAGTTGTTCTCATGGTCACACTTATCCTTTTTATAGTTGGAGTTTGTTCTCATAGTCACAAGATGGTCTCATGATCATGCATTACCTTCTCAGGATCAAACCCTTCATGTTTTCTCTAACATTTTGAAAAAAAATTATGTTCTTTTTTCAAAATGAGCAAATTTTATAAAATAACGTGAAAATTATTTTTAATTAAAATTAAGTGATTTAAATCTCAATAATTTTTTTAAAATGTTTTTTTGAGATTAAATCAAGGGATTGAATTTCTTAAACCCCATGGTTTCAAAAATATACATTCTAAATGTTACAAAACCTAATTAATTCAAAATTAAAGGGTAAAGTTGATAGTGTTAGTTTTTAAGAAAATTATAAATGGTATCATAAAATTATTAAAACATTTCAATTCAAGTACTTGATTGTTTTATTCAAGTTCAGTTGAACCAAAACCATGTTCTTGGACTGGAAGAGTCCTTTTCATCCACCTGAAACCTCCATGTTTATGATTCCAAGAATATTCTATAGTTTGGTTTCCACTCTATTTTCTAAATTATTGTGTAGCCTTAAAGGTAAAATCTTTCTTATCCCTCATATTTCTCCCCTATTTTCAAAAACTAAAATTTTGATTAATCTGTTATCTCAGGGGTATCTATATAGTGAAATCATTCTCTTTTCCACCTATTTTTTGTGCATCGTGTTTGGGAACATCCTTTCTTGGTAGGGGATCCTTCAACTATCCTTACTAGTTGTTCATGTGGGGGTATCATGATTTTATTTTCCTTTGGGTTGATGGTACATATAATCTTAATAAACATAATTATCCTTCTTAATTTAAATTGAAGGATAAGTGGGAATCACATTATTTTTACATATTCTTATGTTTTTCCTATATAGTTGGGCATAATTTATACTTTCCCTTTGTACCTTATGTTGTGATTGGGGTGTTTTTTTATGGTTTTATTAAAGTTACCATGCATTAAAAATGATAAAAATATATATCCAACTAATAAACTAGATGCCCATGGAAATCCATATTTTTGTGATAATACCATTGAAAATAATTAATTGTGATGGAAGCCCTTATTAAAAAAATGAGATATATGGTGGTTGAAATGTTTGGTGGTTGTGATGTGTGGTGTATTAGATGGGTGGTGGTTATAAAGAAAGGTTTATTGGAATCAGATGGATGGGTTGTTAATTATTGTGTTGTGTAGTTTCCCAACAGATATGGAATGAACTTGAAACATTGAAATGATAATGAACATGGGTGCAAGTTAATGTGTATAAAATAAAGTAATGTGTGGAGTGGATAATTAAGGGGTTGGAATTAAAAATGAAATGAATGTTCTTGATAAAAAATGGTTGGTAAATAAAAAATATGGAAATAGATTGTTTTGAAAGAAAAGTTGGAATGTGGATTGTGGGTAGATTTCTTATGTGGTGTGTTGCATTTAGAGGTGACAATGTTAGTAGTGGAGGTTTTGAGACTATATGGAAATATGGTGATATGTATTAGTTCTCTTATTGTGAACCCCTAGTATTGGTCTTTTTTTTTATCTTTCTATCATTTAATTTTATATTATCTATACATGCACCCCACTCTAGTCGCATGTTTATATTGATGCCCAAAACTTTTGGATTTTCGGCATTTTTTCCAACATCTATGATGTTGAGGACAGATGAATGGATACCCCCTCTTCCCTACATTCGCTTCCAAAAAAATTGATATGGATGATTTCTGATATACTAATGAAAATATTTCATTATAGATGATGATTGAGGAGAGGATGAGGTGGTTTATTGTGGGTTTCATACATGATAGGAGGGGTCACGAGTTTGATGTACTTCATGTCCACAATACCCTATTATTATGGTTATATGGTAGTGGTTGTGATATAATTTGGTTTCCTAGATGTCTTTGGGTGGGATGTGATTTGGTTGACTAGGAGTCCCTAGGAATGGTTATTACGAATGGGATGGGTGCACCAGAATGTACGAATTTGGGGTGTAAGAGTGGAAAATTAGTGGGAAAGAGGTGTGGGGACACTTCATCCATATGTTTCTTATTATATTACTATATAGGATGTGTTATTCATTTAGTGTTCCATGGTGAGGATAGTATTGGTTAATTGACCTACATAGGGGCATTTTGGTTCTATTTTTTTTACCGGTGCATTAGTATGCTCTTTTCACTTGTGTAAGAGAGACCATCAGTATGATCCTAATAATTATACTTTTTTTTCTCACCCTAAATATGTACATACTATTTTTTAGGTTTCTAGGAAGACTTTGGGGACTAAGCTGTACATTACTAACCTAGACATTAAATCTGTTATTGATCCATTCCCCTAGGTTTTCTTTTGGATTTTATTTAAAGAATATAACTGTATTATTTTACTTTATACACGCATCATGGAATGGTTTTTTTAGTTTTCCATTTCTTTTTTGTTTGGATTTTCTTGGTGGTTTTAACTATATCTCTCTATCATACTTTTATAATTGAGGGTAATTCCTTCCATATGTGATATTCTTATACTCATGGTGTTACTCGCTAACCCAAGTCCTACTAAAGGAAAGACTCAGGAGTTATTATCTTTCTTACTTCATTATCAATCTAAGAGGGGTACCTTTGGGGGGAGGGATTCATGACAGAGTGATATCAAAGGTTTTAGTTGAGAGATAGGATCAAGTTTTCTGTTATTCACTCTTAGAAATACATGTGCTAGTGGCGAAACAATGTCAGTTGATATTAGTGCATGACATAGGCCAGGTATACTGACTAGGGAACTAGATTTTAGGGGGGCCCATGATCCAATAAATAGATCTTGAGTCTAAAAAATAACTAAGTGACATGATTCCACTTGTACGGTAGAGACCTAGGAGCAGTACATGCATCATGAATGTTTGTGTTTATGATTGGATTTTGTGATCTTTTAGAATTATTAATGAATTAAATAAAAAAGACTTAATAAAATTCCATTTTATTGGGTTTATGGTTTATCATTATTTTTCAAGGATGGATACCAGTTATTTTTCGTGTGCATCTCAGGAAATATAGGTTCAGCAGGCTAATCTTGTTGATCATATGAGAATCAACCTGAAATAAGAGGATGAGGCATGTAAAATGGAATTATGTTCTTTTCATGGATATGGCTTGGGTAATTCTGAAGGTATTGTTTATAATATAAAGATATATAACTTTTAGGAGTAAATTGACATTAATTTCAGTATGATCCATGCTCCAGCTTAGTTTTGGGTTTTATTGGCATTTAGTCAGATGGGGGGTGTTGTGTGTTAGTGGTGGACAATATTTCTTTGTGATTGGAAGGAAGTATATTTTTCATGGGAATATATTCATAAGGAGTTTTAAAAATAATTCCTATCATTGACCATTAAGGAAGTGAAAATGAAGGATTTTATTTCTCTTTAGTAGTAAATTTTGTTTGTGTGAGAGATTAGGATCAAGTTTAAGGATAATTATCATTTCACCCCCAATATTTTTTCTAATGAGGAGTCTTATGTGTGATTTATTAAGGAGGAACTTCACTAATCTATTCATTATTTAGTTACTCCATTTATGTATGTTATATTTGGAGGTGAAAAAGAAAGAGGAGTTGATCGATCATAGGCACTCATGGAGAGGGATGTCAAGAGAAGGGATCTAGAGGGGTTCTTTGAGGAGAAAATTTTTTAGTAGCATGCCTCATATTCCAGGGCCTTTTAGGTTTTTACTAGTGGGGAGTCAATTTCAGTTGTATTCTCTATGTTTCTTGGGGTCCAGTGGCCCCTAATTTTCTCCTAGATGCTTTCCATTCACATGCTTTGCCTATGGGGGTTATGGTCGCCATCAGGTTTAGTGCTCAAATTATTAGGGAGGAAAGTTTGTTCCAGGTGGTTAGGCCCATCCATATTCGAAACAGAAAACACCACTATATATTTAACATTTGAGGGGATATGGAGCTTGTAAAGTTAATTCTCATGAAGGTCCTCAATAACATAGGGTAGAGTGTGTTCACGTAGGTGGTTATTAGAAGTAGAGCCATCGGTTTAGAGGTTCATGTTAGGGAGGTTCCAATGCCAGAGGGTCCAAATATCATCAGAGGTATGATTATCTTATCATCTAACCTTGTTTCTACCTTGTTTGATTTAAGATTCTCAAACACATATGTTGCTCCTTCTTTGGTATGGGCTTTGGGAATGGATGTGGAGAGTCTTTTCATGCCCCTAGTGTTGACTACACCAATAAGAGCCCATAAATTCATGTTTGAAATATTCTAAGGGTATTGTATGATGATTGGGAAGAATAAATCATGTGGGGATCTCTTATTACTAAAAATATAGCCATACAAAATCACCATCAACATCGATTGGTTATATTCCCTATATGTGGTTATTGATTGCTTACAGGGGAATGTATCGTTCTCAAATGTGGTTAGTCATCGTGAGGTTTTTTTTAGAGAACGGGTTTTTCAGATGGGTAGTATGTGTGTGGTTCTCCTTCCTTCCCTTATAGAAGAGATATTAGTAAATTTAGTGTGTATTGGGGTTTTTTAGACTCCCAAAGTTATTGAAGAGTTTCTAGATGTATTTCCCAATGAGGTTGTGATACTAACCCCTAGACGTGGAATCAATTTTAAGATATATTTACAGTTATCTTCTTCTATGATTTCAATGACCCCTTATCTAATGGAACCCTATGATTTGTGAGAGTTAAGGATTTAGATAGGAATCTTAATTCAAAAAGGTGTCATCTAGTCTAGTGTGTCACCATGGGGTGCTCCAATGTTATTCTCTAAGAAGGAGAATGGTGGTATGAGGCTATGTGTAAACTAATAAAAGCTAAATCTAGTGATAATAAAGATTTATTACCATATTCTAATGAACAATGATCTTTTAATATAGTTGAGAGGATATAGTTATTTTTATAATATTAATTTATGATCCAGATATCATCAGTTGATGGTAAAGGAGGAAGACATCTCGAAGACTACCTTCTGGAGAAGGTATGGGCACTTTGATTTTTTGTTCATGTCATTAAGTGTCATGAATGTGCCATCTATTTACATGTGAATCATAAAATTTGTTTTCTGTGTGTTCCTAGAATATTTTTTAGTCATTTTCATTGATGATGTATTGATCTACACGAAGTATGAGGAGGTGCATGTTGAACATCTCAGAGCTATCATACAAGTCCTTTGACTCTACCAAATTTATGGAAAGTTTTCCAGGTAAATTGTTTGGATGTGGGAGGTGTATTTACTTATAAATTTGGTTTCCCATAAGGGTGTGGTAGTATAACCATTGAATATTGAAGAATTTATTTCTAGGGAATCACCTAAGAATGTGGTAGAGGTTCACAGTTTCTTCGGTCTTATGAGCTATTACCAGCAGTTCCTGTATGATTTCTCATGGATTTTGGAATTTTTGAAAGATATAACTAAGAAATAATAGTCTTTAACATGGAATGATTATTTCTAGGTAGAATTTGACTACTTGAAGGGGAGATTGATCATTTCTCTAGTAATTCAGTTTCCAGAATAAGTGTTGATATTTAAGGTTTTATGTGACGCTTCCCGTATGGGATTGGGAAGCATCTTGATATTGTAAAAGGTGGTGGTATATTATGGTTCTAGTTATTTACTTTCCAATGATTATAACTATACCACCCATGATCTAGATCTAGAAGTGGTTGTGTTTTCATTAAGGTTGTGTTGTAATTACCTCATCAGAGAACACTTTGTGGTCTTTAACAATCATAAGAGATTACAGTATATCTTCTCTTAGTTTAACCTGAATCTGTGACAATGAAGGTTGATTTAGTTTCTTTTGGAATATGAATTTTTGACCTCCTACAATTCTAAGAAGGTGAATCTAATACTTTGTGCACTGAGTAGGTATTCACAAAGGGGATTTGTTCAAAATTTTGGGGACTCTTAAAGGGAAATAGAGGATTTAGAAGCCATACCCTAGATACAGGAGTGGTTAATGGATAAGGTTGTGTATTTCAGATGATAGTTCAGTCATATCTGATTCATCAAGAAGAGGAGTCTCAATGGGGAAACTTAGAGGAAAATGTTATGTTCAACCATTTTGGATATGGTGATGGCCAAAAGGGATGGTCAAAGGATGGTCAAAATCGAATGTTTTTTGAAGGGAGGATGGTCATCTTGATGGATATGCATGAGATATCCCTTTTTATGTTTCACATATCACCTTCAGTGGTTCACCCAAGAGCATCTAACATGTATCGTGGTTTAAGGGTTCATTTTTGGTAGCCTAGGATGAAATTGGTAGTGAAGGTTTTCATGGACCGGTGTCTAGTTTTCCAACTGGTGAAAGGAGAGAATTATGTTCTTGGAAGATTGTTGAAACCATTATATATAACTTAGTGGAAATGGTATGACATATATATGGACTTCATCACAATATTAACTTAATATTATGGGGATATGATGTTATATAGGTAATCATGGACCATCAGACAAATTCGACTCACTTTCTACAAATCAATGATTTGTGCGGTGTAGATATTTAGGTGAGGAACTACGTGGATGATGTTGTGGGGATACATGGAGTGATTATGGTTATTATATTATATCAGGATTCTCATTTTACTTCCTAATTTTAGAGAGGATCGTATCATGATTTTGGAACCCAATTATGCCTCAACAATTCTTTCCACCCTCATACAGAATGAAATATGGAGTGGACCATCCAAGGGCCGGAGGATATGTCGCTTGCGTGTATCCTATATTTTAGAAAATCTTGGGTAACTCACTTTCCTTTTATAGAGTTTTATTATAGAAACATATACCACTTATCTATCAATATTAATTTGTTTTGGGCATTGTATGAGAGGTTGTGTCAATCCCCACTATACTAGACTGAATTTGAAGAGTGATATATTCTTAGTCTTGATGTGGTGAAGAGAATGACAAAAAAAGATCAGGTAGTTTGTGAGAGGATGAATTGGCATAGGATCGACATAAGTCTTATTCCATTAAAAGGAGGAGACACTTGGAGTTCAAGGTTGGGAACACAGGTTCTTAAAGTTTTCCCCTTATTAGGGGAAATATAGGTTTTGAAGGGGTAATATTTGTAGGATCGAAATAATGATGTAGATTCTCAATATACAAGAGGGGGTAAATTTTACACTTTAAAAATTCCTTTGGAACCTTTAAAGTTGGTTACAGATAACTATGTTTTCCTTAGACAAGGAAAGTTCTAAGTTTAACAAAGTTAAACTAAGCAGATTCACAACACCTCTAACACCAATTGGAGAATTGGAAATAAGGTTTAAAATATGAGATTCTACCTTAAAGCGTACAGAATATAAACTTATCAGAGTACTAGAGTAAATAAGTATAAAAAGGTTATACTTTCCTTACAGTGCAATATGCAGTGGAAACAAACAAGTAGTAAAACTACTAGTAACAAGATATAAATATTTTAACCCAAAGAGAAAGGTATCCAAAAACCTTGGATAAAGGTCCCTTGATTTATACTTTCAAGCAAGTCTGTCTTACCCACACCAGGGTAAGCCCTCGATATGAAGATAGGAATATTTGTCTTGATATCCCTGCAAGCCCTCAACTTCAAGGTATTTGGAACCTCTGTCTTCCTCAGCAAGGAAGCCCTCTAACTTCAAGGTAGTCGGCACCTCTATCTTCATATCCCCGGAAGTCCTCGAATGTAATCACCAACATTCGGAGTCTCACGAAGCAATCTGAACGAGCAGTTCAGAATGCACAAGGCATTAAAAGATTTTCTCTCTATAAATCATCTTAATAGTGTGTGGTCTCTAGATCAATCAACTTCATTTTTTCTATCATGATCTTTCAAATTAGCTCCTATTTATATGAAAATTTCCAACGGTCAGCTCCCTCCTCCAACGGTCATATTTTCCATGAAATTTGGAGAGAACTGTACATGTGTAACTCAACCAATGGTTAATTAGAAACAGAATAGATGACATCGTTTAATAATAAATCATGTATAACTGAATGCATGAAATCGTTTTGAAATGGAGCATATGTAAGTAAAAGCTATAAAAAATTTCAGAGTGTAAGTAAAATAAAAGTTCAGAGTCTAACCAAATTGAAATTCGGAGTCTATGTTAAGAAATGTTCGGATTCTATTTTATAGGAATTCGGAGTCTGGTTTCACCAGAGATCGGACTCTGAACTTGCAGAGTTCAAAGTCGAACTAGTAAAAGTTCAGAGTCGAACATCATAAGAGTTCGGAGTCGAACTACTTAAGAGTTTAGAGTTTAACTTCATAAGAGTTCGGAGTCGAACTACTTAAGAGTTCGGAGTCGAACTACTTAAGAGTTTGGAGTCGAACTACTTATGAGTTCAGAGTCGAACTACTCAAGAGTTCGGAGTCGAACTACTTAAGAGTTCAGAGTCGAACTACTTGAGAGTTCAGAGTCGAACTACTTGAGAGTTCAGAGTCGAACTCCTTAAGAGTTCAGAGTCGAACTACTAAAGAGTTTGGATTCGAACTACTTAAGAGTTCGGAGTCTAACTCCTTAAGAGTTCGGAGTCGAACTACTTAACAGTTCGGAGTCGAACTACTTAAGAATTCGGAGTCGAACTACTTAAGAGTTAGGAGTAGAACTACTTAAGAGTTCGGAGTTGGACTACTTAAGAGTTCAGAGTCAAACTACTTAAGAGTTCGGAATCCAGAATTCGGATTAGCACTTCATAATAGTTCACATCCAGAATTTGGATCCTAAAAATAGAATGCTCCAAATATTTACATTATATGATTCTGGGATTTTGGTTAAGAATCCAGTTTTTGTACTTAAGAATAATATTGCTATGTATAAGAAAATTTAGGTTAGGGTAAATTTCCTTAAAGAAGTAAATTTTCATTATGGAGGTAAAACATACATTCACTTAAGTATAAGGTGTTTGTGATTTTCAAAACAAGAAGGAATGGAAAATTCATAAGGAAAACCTTATTAACTCAACAATCTCCCCCTTTTTGGAAAGCACAAACATCCTTTCGAAAAAGAATATAAGGATTTTGAAAATTTTCATTAGGATTTCAAATTAAAACTTATCTCCCTTTGTTCATGAATGAAAGTAAATACAACTAACTCCCCCTTAGGCATTGAAACTCTAAGTATTGTATTCTGAATTTATGGAGTGGAGTTCTCATTATCATGGGAATGAAAAACATCTAAGTGAGAAACTACCACTTACTTTAAGAATATTTCACTTAGATATTTTTCTTTCTCCTCCTTAGGAGTAGTTCTTTTTCCTTCTCCCCCTTTTTGATTTTCAAAAAGAATTAAAGGGTATGGAAAAGAAAATATGGTACCTAAAACATTAGTATATGAGAAGATACAACGAACCAAATAACATTTTATTAGAGTTGGGAAAACTTTACAGAGAAATACAACTACAACAAAATATCAGAGTGGGTTCATTTGTCTTACTTTTTCTTCGGGATGAACTTCATTAACAAGTTTTTGAGCTTCTTTAGGTCTCTTTGTTCTTCCTCGACTTGCCTCTCCAAGCCTTTTGTCTTTTCTTCTTGGACTTTTAAAGCTTCTGCCTGAGCTTCTGCCTGAGCCTCCATGGCTTCTTTCTGCAACTTTATTATTTCATCTTGTTGAACGACTATTTTCTCAAGCACAATCCGGAAATTTCTATCATTTATAATATTTTGAGCCAGAGAATTTTCCTTGTCATTTAGTTCCTTCACTTGTTGACTCCAGGAACTCTACTCAATGATCGGCTCATCTTGAAGATTATTAATCTTTTTATCTGTTGTGTCAAAGGAATTTTGAACTTCAGCCTGAAAACTTTCAAATTGAACTAAATCTTCATCAAATCTCTTAGACCACTTTGTTACCTTACTTGAGGACCTTCTATGCATATCATAATAGATAAGAAAACTTTTTTGTTCAGCTTCGAGCTTCATAAAATTATCCATGACCATGGATAAGGAATTTGATTTCTAATTTATACTTTGTTGCAGCATCTGGAATCTGAAATATATTGTTGGAAAAATTGGAATGGTTTCCACCAACTTCCTCAGAGATTGAACCACAAAATCATTCCCATGAGATGATGATTCCGAATCAGATACATCTCTTTGAGATTGTTCTTCTTCAACTTGCACTAGCTTCCTTCTAGAGGTACCACCAACCTCTTTCCTCCTGATGACATATTTTATAGGAGTATCCATGAGAACATGATTCCCCTTATCAGATTTATGAATGAGTTCCTCATTAGGAGATACTTCTTTGGATTCAGAAACTTGAATAATCTAGTCTTCATTTGGTTTCTGTTTTTCTTGTCCTTCCTCAAGAAAATTCCCCTGATACGATTCTTCCCCATCATACAAGACATTTTTTTCTTCTTCTTGTTGTTGTTGCTTGCTAGCTTCCTCATCTCCCTTTACTGGAGTTACTAACTTTGCGGATTCAGACTTATCTTTATAGTCATGTACTTTCTTGATCAGGGTATCCAAATCTTCACTTCCCTCCTCCTCCTCATCTTCTTCTTCTTCTTCCTCTACCTCTTCAACAACTTCTTTTTCAGTTTCTTTAAGTACTTATTTACCCTTGACTTTTTCCGGATTGATATAGTTCTTGGCTGGAGTTTCTGGTAAATAAGGATCTGTTATGAAAGATTTTGGAATCGGAATCAACTCAGACTCTAACTCTGTAGCTCTCAGCAAAGATTTCACCACTTCAGCTTCAGACACTTTCTTTTTCATCTTCTTCTCTTTTTTCTGCTTCTCTAACTCTTCCACATCTCTTTCTTTTAAGGCGTTAGCCTCTGTAGGGTCTAATCTAAATTTTGGATCCCCTTCCTCCCTCTTATCTTTGTATTCCCTCCACTTGGCTGGAACTTCATCTGTATATGTTTTCTACTTCTTCGGCTTGGGGGGGAGAAGATTGAGTTTCCTTGGCCTTAGGATTTTCTTCATCAGCAACCACTTCCTTAACCTTTCTCTTCTTCCTTTGATTTTTGGATGGTTCCAGAGTGTGTGTTTCTTTCTGAGCTGCTTCAACCTCTTCCACAGATAGAGGGTAAAATTCTCTGGATTCACTGGAAAAACCCATCTTCATCCTCTTCAAGGTATCATCACTAACCAGCATAAGCTTGTAATTCCGAAATTTTTATTTGCATGCAACCTTGAAGGATTATAAGCACTGAACTATCATCTTAGATAGTAAGGTAGGGAACATGATTATTTGAGATCTCAAATTGCCTTCTTTGATGTTCTTGATCGTAACCAAGACATGCCTCATCAGATTTATCTTTCTTAGATTTACCAAGATATCTAAGACATAGATATCAATTTTCTTCAAATTGTCTTTATCACCTCTTCTTGGAACCAAAAAGTCTTGCACCCAAAGCTGAAGGATTCTATTGTTTGGAGTGAAATGAGAAATCGTAATGATTGAATCATCCTTAATTCCAAGACACTTCAGTGCCTTCTCCTTGTTGAAAATTCCTTGCACATCGGGAAGTTTGTGTGAGCAGAATTCAGCTTCTCATTCGTAGGATAAACCAACCAAGCTCGCGGACTTAGTGTAAGATAGCTTATAAGTCTTCCCATAAGACTTGAATGAAAACCACTCTCTGACATCTTCCATTTGGAAGGAAACAGACTCGTAGAACTCTATCAACAAATAAGTATAAACCGGATCCTGTTTATCTGACTTTTCTACGCAGACATCTTCCCATCCATTCAGTCTAATATTCTTTGAAATAATGGAATCAAGCTTATATAAATATGGATGAACTAACCTTTCCCTAAAGAATAACCACATATAGATTCGTTTTTCAGTTGACGTATCTTGATATGTTGCTTCAGCAGACATTCAGATTGAATAATTCTGAAAGATTCGGAACGGCTTTGGAAAGTTCAGAATCGGTCTTAAGAAGAATAACAGGGCTTCGAGACCCGAAAGCTTTCAAAACTAATGTGGGAAGAGTCTTTGGGGTTCCCTTTATGTAGGCGATGGATGTGACCATTGGTCTTCCAAGATCTATCAAATGGTTGAAAAATCTTTGATCTGATCTGACGGCTGAGAACAATCCCGCAAGGAAAACTTGACTCTGATCTTTTGAGGTTTTAAAGAAAACATTCGGATTTGAAGAAAACTAGAATCCAAACTTTTAAAAACTCAGGAAAATACCAGAAAGAAAAAATATGATTACGAAACTATAAGTAAGAAAAAATAGCTTTTGGATTAGCTAGAAAGATTGTTCGTAATTGGTAATATTCTTCTTGAAGAAATAAATTTAAAAACAAACTCATTACGAAAATTCTAGTATGAAAATATCTTTACAAAAACTCCAGTACGAAAATCTCAATTCTGAATTTTCTCAGTACGAAAATCTCCATTCCAAAAAAATTTATTACAAAATTCTCCATTCCAGAATTTTTCATTCCGAGAATTTTAATCCAAAAAATTTCAATTCCGGAAATTTTCATTCCGTAAATTTTAGTTTCAGAAATTTTCATTTCGGAAACTTCAGTTCTGAAAAGTTTGAAAAACTAACTACGAAAATTTTAGTTACACTAATTTTGAAAAAGAGATTACGAAAATATTTAGGTACACTAACAATCAAATGTACTCCCCCTATGAAAAGGAGTTTATTACTGTTAGGAGAATTGTTCAACAAGAAGTTAATAAATAATGATTTCTTTATGGTTATCATTCCTAACTTTTGTTTAATGTATTCATATCTATCGGAGGGTAATAATTTTATAAAAATATCAGCAAGTTGATCTTGCGTTCCAATAAACTGAAGAATGATATCTCCTTTAAGTTTTGATAATCTTTTCAAAATAGATTTTGTTACCAGTCATGTGTTTGGAACATCCACTATCCATGTACCATGTATTGTTGTTGGTACTCCCTTTATCTTCCTGAAATCAAGCAATGAATTAGACTTTCAGAATCCAAACTTGTTTGGATCCGAGATTTCCAGAAAACAAAATTTTAGGCACCCACATATTCTTTGAAAAATATGCCTTATGAAAACCTAAATATTGGGTTTTCTTTAAAGAACATTTCTTTGCCCAGTGACCACCACATTGACACATGGTACAAAATGGGGAACTTTTTGGAACAAAGTAGTTGTTACTAAAAGTTGGTTTTGCATGGGTATAACCAAATATGGATTTATTTCTTAAAGGTCGAATTTGTGAATTCATTTTATCAAAAAAAATTACCATGGGTAAAGTTTGATAAACACTTCTTAAAAGAAAAAATTTTGGACTTGAGTTTAATAACCATGTTTTTATCTTCAAAATTATTAGATTTAGAACTAGATCTAGGCTCGAAAACACTTTTCTTATAAATTAATTTTCCTAACTCTTTAGAAAGTTTTTTCTTCTCGGAACTTAATTCCTCAGGATTTTTTGAAATATTTATAAAATCATCATTTTTCCTATCAAGATCTTTAGAAAGATCTGATATTTCTTTTGTAAGAATAGAATTCCTAGAGTTTGCCTTATCAAGTTTTTTATTGAGTTTGGAATTCTCAATTTCAAGAAGTTCAGCAAACCTAGAAACCTCTTCATAGGTAGGTAACATATTTTCTTCATCAGAAGAGGATTCTTCATCAGAAGAGTTATAATATTATCTATCATTATAATTTAAAGAAACATTGGTCAATGATTCATCATTTCGTACCTTAGCCATAGAACAATGATTGTTAATAGGTAATCTGGCTATAAGACCAAGATTCTTCTGTCCTGAAGATTCATAATCAGAAGATTCATCTGAAGAGTCACCACTACTGGCACTCCAGGTGTCATTTGCTTTCAGAACATTATTAACTTTGGTTTTTTAGTACTTATTTCTGTTTCTTTCAGAATTCCTTTATTTCCTTTCTTTCTTTTTGAGCAAAGGGAAATCTGGTCTAATATGTCCAACTCTCTTGCATTCATAACAAGTAACTTCTCCATCTTTCCTATCTTTCCATTCCTTTTTCTTATACTTAGATTATAAATTTCTCTGGCCAGCTATCTTGTTCATCCTTTGAGCAAGATTTTCTAACTCATTTTCTAAGATTTCACTTTCACTAGATTCTGATTGAATAAAAACTTTCTTAGACTTGGATCTGGTTACTCTCTTAGGATTATTAGCTTTCATATGATTTGACGTTGTTGTAAAAGCAACAGTACCATTCCCATTCTCCTTTTTGATGTTGTCAGTATCTCTCTTCATTCTTATTTCATGTTGGAGAAGATTTCCAAATAGATCATCAAGAGAAATTTGAGTGACCTTCCTATTCTCATCAATAGATATTCTTTTGTATTACCACTCATTTTTCATAATATCAATTATCTTATCCACAAGAGCTTCATCATCCGGACCTTTCTCTCCCATAGACTGAAGACTGTTCACTATAGTCATAAATCTCTGTTGAACTTTATAGATCGATTCACCATACGGAAAATTAAATCCATGGTATTCAGCTCTAAGCATAGCTCTCCTAGTTTCAATCACTTTAGAAGTACCAATGTGTGTAACTTCTAACATCTTCCAGATACAATTATCTACTTCACAAGAAGAAATTTGGCTATATATATTTCTAGAAATTGATCATAGTAAAGTATTGCGTACCTTATAATTGAGTTGATACTCTGGCTTTTACTGGTTAGTGAAAGTTCTAACTTCCTTATCAAGAATTTTATAATCACCAGTAAGGATAACGAAATTATCCACACCAGTATTGATAACAAAAGTATTCATTAGATCTCTCCAGTAATCATATTCATTACCATCAAAGATTATTGGTGTTGTAGGATTTAGATTTTCAATAGAACCAACATTGATTCTTTCCATTCTTAAAATAATCTTGGAAACCAAACTAGTTAGTAGAAAAAGTTCGTAACCACAAAGTTCGGAATGAAAATTCGGATTGAAAATTCGGAATGACAATTCAGAATGACAAAGTTTGGAATGACAATTCGGAATGAAAAAGTTCAGAATGAAAAAAAAAGTTTCTAAGCAAAGAAGAAGAACAATGAAAAAGTGAGCAAGAAAAACTTATATGTGAGTATAAGTATTTCAGAGACCAGCTCTGATACCAATTGTAGGATTGATATAGTGTATGAGGTTTCCAAACTCTGATACCAATTGTAGGATTGAAATAATGATGTAGATGCTCAATATACAAGAGGGGGTGTGAATTGTACACTTTAAAAATTCCTTTGGAACCTTTAAAGTTGGTTATGGATAACTATGTTTTCCTTAGACAAGGAAAGTTCTAAGTTTAACAAAGTTAAACTAAGCAGATTCACAACACCTCTAACACCAATTGGAGAATTGGAACTAAGGTTTACAATAAGAGATTCTTCCTTAAAGCGTATAGAATCTAAACTTATCAGAGTACTAGAGTAAGGAAATATAATAAGGTTATACTTTCCTTACAATAAAATATACAGTGGAAACAAACAAGAAGTAAAACTACTAGTAACAAGATATAAATATTTTAACCCATAGAGAAGGGCATCCAACAACCTTGGATAAAGGTCCCTTGATTTATACTTTCAAAAAAGTCTGTCTTACCCACACTAGGGTAAGCCTTCGATACAAAGATCGGAATCTCTGTCTTGCTATCCCCGCAAGCCCTCAACTTCAAGGTAGTTGGAACCTCTGTCTTCCCCAGCAAGGAAGCCCTCGAACTTCAAGGTAGTTGGCACCTCTGTCTTCCTATGCCTGAAATTTCTCGAATGTAGTCACCAACATTCAGAGTCGCATGAAGCAATCTGAACGATCAGTTCAGTACGCACAAGGCATGAATATCTTCTCTCTCTATAAATCACCTTAACAACGTGTGGTCTCTAGATCAATCAACTTCATTTTTTCTATCGAGCTCTTTCAAATGAGCTCCTATTTATAGGAAAATTTCCAATGGTCGTCTCCCTCCTCCAACAGTCATATTTTCTATAAAATTCGGAGGGACCTGTACATGTGTAACTCAACCAACGGTTAATTAGAAATAGAATAGATGACATCGTTTAATAATAAATCATGTATAATTGAATTCACGACATCATTTTGAAATGGAGAATATTTAAGTAAAATCTATACAAAATTTCAGAGTGTAAGTAAAATAAAAGTTCAGAGTCTAACCAAAGTGAAATTCGGATTCTATGTTAAGAAATGTTCGGATTCTGTTTTATAGTAATTCGGAGTCTGGTTTCACTAGAGATCGGAATCTGAACTTGTAGAGTTCGAAATCGAACTAGTAAAAGTTCAGAGTCAAACTTCATAAGAGTTCGGAGTCGAACTGCTTAAGAGTTTGGAGTCAAACTTCATAAGAGTTCGGATTCAAACTACTTAAGAGTTCAGAGTCGAACTACTCAAGAGTTCGGAGTCGAACTACTCAAGAGTTCGGAGTCGAACTACTCAAGAGTTCAGAGTCAAACTAATCAAGAGTTCAGAGTCGAACTACTTAAGAGTTAGGAGTGGAACTCCTTAAGAGTTTGTATTCGAACTACTTAAGAGTTCGGAGTTGAACTACTTAAGAGTTTGGAGTCAAACTCCTTAAGAGTTCCGAGTTGAACTACTTAATTTTTCGGAGTTGAACTACTTAGGAATTTGGAGTCAAACTACTTAAGAGTTTGGAGTCGAACTACTTAAGAGTTCTGAGTCGAACTACCTAAGAGTTCGGAGTCGAACCACTTAAGATTTTGGAGTCGAACTACTTAAGAATTCAGAATCCAGAATTCGGATTGGAACTTCATAACAGCTCACATCCAGAATTCGGATCCTAAAAACAGAATTCTCCAAATCATTACATTATATGATTTCGGGATTTTGGTTAAGAATTTGGTTTTTGTACTTAATAATAATATTTCTATGTATAAGAAAATTTCGTTTAGGTTAAATTTCCTTAAAGAAGTAAATTTTCCTTATGGAGGTAAAACATACATTTGCTTAAGTATAAGGTGTTTGTGATTTTAAAAATAAGAAGTAATGGAAAAGTCATAAGGAAAACCTTATTGACTCAAAAATATTTATCCTCGGTTCTTCAAGACATTTGAGGTGTTGGACCATGTTGGCAAAGTGGTGTATCAGTTAGTTCTTCTTGCACAATTGGAAAGGATCTATGACATCTTACATGTTTCCCAACTCTATTGATATCTTCACGATGACACTCATTTCATTGAATAGGGAGAGTTAGATATCAAATATGGTGTAATGTTCATGGAGTGTACAGAAGAGATACAATATTATTAATAGAATTTTTTTATGGGTGAACCTGTCCTTTAGTTTTTTTTGTGGAGGCACTTTGGCTAGGATGAGAGTACTTGGGATTATGAGACACTGATGTGTTCTCAATACCCTAAGTAATTTTTATGCTTTTCTTATGTTTGTTTGATCAGATGATGTGTTTTAACCATACAATTTATATGAGATTAACTCTCTTTCTTGGTTAATCATTTCACCTAACTATGTTTTTTGTTCCTTATGGTGAGATATTTGAGAGGTATCACATGGGTGGTTGTTCGATCCCCCTTTACAATTTATTTTCAGTTCATCTTTTATTATCAATAATTAAAATTGTGTGAGAGGTATCTGATGTAATTACCTAGGCTCCTAATACCTTCCATTTTTTATTTCTCATGGTATGGAGGTTTCATGGTAGCAATTGGTGTCTTATTTCCCCTAAAATTTCTAAGTTTCTTCTCATGGTCATAGCTTGTTCTCATAGTCTTAATTTTTCTCATTGTCACACTTATCCTTTTTATGGTCATAGTTATTATCATAGTCACAGGTTTGATTTTAATAGTCACAATTTTTTCTAACAATCACATATTTTTCTCACGGTCTCTTTTGTTCTCATATTCGCACTTATCCTTTGCACAGTCGTAATTATTCTCATGGTCACAAGTTGGATTTTTATGATCACAATTTGTTCTCACAATCACATATTGTTCTCATGGTCTCATTTTTTCTCATGGTTACACTTATCCTTTTAATAGGTATAGTTTTTTCTCATGTCTACAGGTTATTCTCAAGGTCACACATTCACTTCTTGTGGTTGAACCCTTCACGATCGCTCCAAAAGAAATCAAACTTTCCATGTTTTTTTAAAAATCTTTAGATTTTGAAGAATAATGTTAAAATTATTTTTAAGTATTAATAATGGATTTAAAGCTCAATTAATGATTTTAAAATTATATTTTGTGATTAAATATAGTAATTTAATTCCTTAAACTTCGTGGTTTCAATAAGGTTAATTCTAGCTATTTTAAATGAAACCGAATAAAATCACAATTAATGAAAAAATTTAACTATGTTTGTATTTATGGAAACTATATTTGGAATATTTAAAGTATTAAACCTTTATAATTCGATTCCTTTCATGTTTTCTTAAATTCAGTCAAACCAATACCTTTTTCTTTAACTTGAGGAGTCATCTGCATCCACCTGAAACCTTCTCTATTTGTGATTCCAAGTGTGTTCAATAGCTTGGTTTCCACTTCGATTTCTATAGTAGTGTGTCTCCTTTTTAAGTAGGATTTTTTTCCTTCATATTTACCCCTTATCTTAAAACATTGAAAGTTTAATTAAGACCTTATCTTTGGAGTATCTAGACGGTGGCATCATCTTCTTTTTCCCCCAATTTTTAGTGCAGCATGTTTGGGAACATCCTTTCCAGGTAAGGGATCCATCATATCTCTTTATTAGTAGTAAATGTGGGGGTATCATTCTTTTTTTCCTTTTGTTAGATGTTATGTATCATATTAATTGACATAACTAACTAGATTATTCTAAATTTAAGGGTAATGGGTTATCTCAAGAGTTTTACTTGTTCTTCTATTTTTTCTATATAGTTGTGCATACTTGTTGGTTCCCCTTTGTACACTATTTTGATATTGGTGTGTTGTTATGATGGTTTTATTAAAATGAAAATGCATGAAAGGGGATAAAAACATATAATTGGATAATAAATTTCTTTCCCATTAGAACCTCATATTTTTCTGAGAATACCATTGAACATAACGAGTTGTTATGGAATATTGTTTTAAAACTAAAATGAGATATGTGGTGATTAAGATGTGTGGTGGTAGTGATGTGTTGTGGATGATATGTGTGGTGGTTTTGAAGAAAGGTTTGTTGGTGTGATTTGGATGGTTTGTTAAGTGTTGGGTTGTGTAGTATACTGGTAGCTAAGGAATGAACTTGAAATTTTGAAATGATAATAAACATGGGTGGAAATTAATGTATGGATTTTATAATGAATGGTATGGAATAAAAAATGAAATGAATGGTCTTGATAAATAAAAATGGTTGGTAAATGTAAAATCTAGAAATGGGATATTTTGAAAAAGAAATATAGATTGTTTCTTTCCTATGTGGTGTGGTGCATTTAGAGGTGTAAATGTTAGTGGTGGAGGTTGTGAGATATTGTGGCGATGTGGTTATATACGTTAGTTATATTATTGTTAAACCTTAGAATTGGTATTATATGTTATCTATCTATCATATAATTATATGTTATTTATTTACACACCCCACATGAGTGGCATGTTTACACTAATGCCCAAAGGTTTTGGGTTCTGGGTGTTTTCCCAACATCCATGATTGTGAGGAAGGATGGATGGATATCCCCACTTCCCCACTCTCACTTTTAGTTGATATTTTTATGCATGGATTATGATGACTACAAATAAAAAAATTGAACTAGACATGATGATTGATGATAGGATGAGGTGGTTCATAGTGTTTTTTATGCATGGTAGGAGGTGGGTATGATTTTTTGGTCCTTCATGTTCATAATAATCTACTATTCTAGTTATATGGTAGTGGTTGTCATATGATGTGGTTGCCCAGGTGTCTTTTTGTGATATGTGATGTGGTTACCTTGGTGTCTCTGTACATGGTTTCTATAGAAGGTATAGGAGCACCGGGATGTATTATGTTGAGGTTTGAGAGCAGAAAATCAGTGGGGAAGTAGTGTGGGGAACCCTTTATTAATATATTTCTTGTTAGGTTACAATATTGGATCTATTATTTGGTGAGTGTTCTATAGTGAGGATGGGATTGGTTATTTAACCTATTTAGGTTCATGTTGGTTATGTTGTTTGTCTAATGGTGCATTAGTATTATATTTTCACATGTGTGTGAAATACCTTGGGTATAATCCTAATAATTATACATGATATTCTCACCTTAATTATATACAAACAATTTTTCAGTTTTTTAGGTGGAATTTGAGGACTGAGATTGACATTACTAGCCCATAAATTGGAGCTATTGTTGATATTTCACCTTAGGATTTATTTTGGATTTTATTTTGAGACTTTGATTATATTAATTTAGTTTATACATGCATCATGGGTGGTTTTTTTGGTTTTTCCCTTTTTTTATGTTTTAGTTAATTGGTAGTTTTTATTAGATCTCCCTATCAAGATTTTATAATCAAGGGTAATGCCTTCCAAATGTGATATTCTTATACACTCATGGTTAATCACCAACTCAGGGCCTATTGAAGGCGATACTTTAGTGGTCATTGTCTCTCTTCCTTCATGGTCATCCCATGAGGGTTACCTTTTAAGGTATGGGTCATGACATCCCCACATGGTAAACAACAAATAGTTTTTGGCATTGTGTAACAATTTTGAGGTTTGACAGATGAAATTGGCATGTATTGGAAAAGAATGAAACTTTTTCATGAACTCCATGTATAATTTCATCATTTATGGTGAGAGGTATCTGAGTTTCATGATTTCATGGAAGATCTTTCCTCCAAATTGGTGAGAACCATAGACACCAACATAGAATTCTAGTATAAAAATGAGGGTATCTCTTATTTTGATTCAACTAAGGAGTACACTATCAGAGACTCATTTACAAAGTACTTTGTAAGAATTTAGACTATTATATAGAAACAATTTATTTCTAGATGGTGGATATATTCTTTATTGGCTCGTTCTGATGGAAGAATTCAATTTTGAAGAGAGTTTATTATGGGAGACATCCATCCAGTTGTGGTATAAATCTATGAGGGTAGAGGTTCACCTTGATATGGAATAGTGTTAACCTAATTTTTCTCTTCCATATCATTTTCAATGAATTATGATACCCCCTAAAATGTGTAATGTAAATGAATGTATCCTCCTTGTATGGGTCATATATGGACATAATTGTACTACCCAGTGCATTTTATTTGACATTCTATAAACCTAAAACATGATATAGTATTGAATCTAATGGAAATTCAACCATCAAAACTCATACATAATCAAGAAAATGAATAAAATATTCTATATTTATGTTGTAATCACAATTAATTTTCTTGATTACCAACTCTGAATTTAACTTGATATTTAATCAGGAAATTGGTATATGTAGGTCTACTCTAAGCCTTTAATGAAGGATTCATATTCCACCTCATTATTTTTTCATCCTTCTAATTGAATGAAATAGTATGATAGAACTTATCTTTTTATGGAGATGAGTACAAGCCCCAACACAAACCCATTGAGATTCGGGTCTTTCTTCCATCTCTATATTGGACTCCTAGAGGTTCAATCAAAGAACATTTCCCATGATTGGTTGGTTACATAGATGTAGAAGGCATCTTCACCAGGTTTTTTAGTAGTGATTTATATGGGATGATGTGTAGTAAAAGGAAGTTCGCTAACACTTTCCCCTTGATTTCCTCCTGAGACATGAACCAGGTATAAAAATTATATAGAATGGTTACCCACCCTGATAAAACCCCAGTTAACATTGTACTATTGAGGATATACTTGATCAGATTAACATGAGAGACTAAGTAGACCTCGTGGTGCTTCAAATAATGTCTCAAATTTTGTACTATTAATATCAACATAAAGAGTTTCTTCTCAATACAAAAATATCATGTCTTAACATATAACATTATTCTACTAAGATATTATTGGATATTTACCTTTCCCACAAATTTCTTTTGAGAGAGGAGAGAACTGATTGATTTCTCCAAAGCTTCCACATAGAGGATAAGAGTCTTACCTTCTACCAGCGGCATCAGGATGAGTGGGAACATAAGGTAATATTTAAGATCATTGAAGAGTTTTAGAAAACCATTATCCCAAATAAAGTTAACCCCTTTAATCATCAACGTTTTGAAGAGAAATATTTTCCAATGAGGTTGGCTATTAAGTACCTAATATATTCAAGGAATAAATTAATTTCTCTCAATTATTTTATTTTTAAAGGATAATGAATATCAAGTATCATTTTAGTATTTTTGGGGTAGAATTTAATACCGTGATAAAATACTAAAAAACTGAGGAATTTATCTTATGTTACCAAAAAGTTTATTTCAGCAGGTTCATCTTCTATTTTTGTTGTTGTATTTTGTTCAAAACCATTTAAAGATCGGTATGATAATCACAACATTATTGTGACTTGACTACCATTTCATCTACATAATACTCCATGGTTTTCCCTAAAAAGGACTTGAAGATATGGTTCATAAAGTTTTAATATATAAATCTAGTATTATTTAAGTTGAAGTGATTTAATTTGTATCATTATACCTCTTAGGGTTCCTAGACGGTAGTAAACTCCTCTTCTATAGTGTAAATTTGAATCTTGTTATATCCCAATTACCTGTCTATAAAGAAGAGGGCTTGGAATCTAGCTATTTCATTGATCAATGATTTAGTGTTCAAGAATATAAAATCATAATTTGAATGGTTCTAGTTGATATCCATTAATTTATTGAATACTATGACCTTCCCATTATTTTTCTTTATGGGGATAATATTTTTGAGCCGCATCAAGTACTGGACTTCCCGATTGAAGTTTGTCTTGATGATATTATTAACATTATATTATACTTTTATAGCATGATTTTTGTCTATTATTCTTTCTGTCTATTTATAGTTGCAATGGTTTTCCAACAAACATAAATGATGAGTACCCACTTAGATATCCATTCAAGGAATCTTCAAATAATTCCATGTGAATACATTGTGTTGTTTTTTGAGGAAGGTGATTTATTCATCCTAATCCTCATGAGTCATAGAGGAACTAATCAACATAGGTCACAGTTCTTCCTTTGTACCTTGATTAACCTATCTAAGTTCATCGACAATAGTTGAAACACCATCCTAGAATGTTGTAGGATAATCCATCAGATCTCTTTCCCCGTATTTTATTACTTCACTATTGTTGGAAGTAGAATATAGGTTTTCATTTTGAGACCCATAAGATGATATGGGGGTATTTTTACTTTTTTGGGGGTCACATCTTTCTTCTGAGTGGTGGAGATCATATGATATGACTGGTATCATGAGAATGGGAATGAATGTACCAAAACCCCATGATCTTAATCTTTTAGAATTCATGTCCAATAAATTAAAGAACCTTGGATACATTATCTAAATATAGTTTAGGAAAAATATTCATTAGAGTTTCTTTGGGGATTGATTGATAAGAATGGGTTATCTGGGTGCCTTTTCTTTTCATGGTGGAAGATTCTTGATGGAAACATCTGATTTTCACTCATATGAGATGAAGGTGATTGAATGCTTTGATCCACTATCAAATGGAACTCATGTGACTTAAGTACTGCTAAGAGTAAGAGTTTTCACCTTAATTCAATATATGGGTAATACATGGTCTTCACTAAGTTCTCTCCATGGATTGAAAAGAGTGATTTATAGTCCATTAGGGATATCATAATAAAATTATTTATTCACCATTCGATACTTCCTCTCTATTTTGTAGAACCTTGTTTCTATATAATGATATTTTCAAGACTCAAAGGAAGAACTATCACTATACAGTACCCCAACTTTTCTGTCAATGGAATATTTTAGGCATTTATGGTATGATGAGGGAACTATTATGTGAATATAAATCCATGACCTTTATAATAATACATTGAAATCCATGTATTGATGTAATACCGTGAATTTGGATTTGTAAATAGGATCTCTAAATTATATTCTCAACCCAATCTTTCTAAGGGGTCTCTACACTCTATTTTTATACCATTGAATTTTTAGAAAAGAGGGTGAAAATTTGGATTCACTCTATCCTAAATTTACATGGGCTCATATCTAGATGAGTTTTATCATAGAACAATTATTGAATAAATCCCACTAGATTTTGATACCATTGATATTTCAAGATATATTAAAGTGTCAGATATGTCCTGTATGGAATCTTTTTGGTCTTTTTCTGTGAAAGAAATATCCATATAAAATTCATCAGAACTATCCTCCACATGATATGACTCAGTTTTTGTAACTTTGGATTCAACTATTCAGGGATTAAGAGGGCCTCAATGAGGGCTTCCTTTAGTTCTGTAGAAATGTTAATTAAATAAAATATCAATATCCAAGATGGGATGGTAGTATATTTTTTAAAATTTCAAATATATATACCACGGGTCATCTCTTCCTACCTTAAGGTTGGACTTTATATTGAGGCTTTGGGTATGGATCTGACTATACCAGTAGATCTTTCCCTTAACTAAAATTAGGGGGAATTTATTCCACCTATGGATTGGGTTGATATTTCCTTCTCACATTTCAATATGTATTTTATAGTCATATGTCTTCTAACTGGTCCTATAGTATAATTGGGTTCAAACAATAATAGGATGTTTCAAGATCAGATTGATGTTCCTATTGAGATCATTTGAGTTCCTTTATTTAGGTTTTGGCGGTATATATGGATTTATAAAAAAATTCCTAAAATTTTGGTTCCATAATTACATTTCCTCCAATGCCTCCTCAGCCTCTTTGATATATTCATTTATTATTGGAAAGAAACTCGGGTTCATATGAATCATCCTCATTAGTGAAGGGGTCTATCAAGTGGACGACATTGATAGTTCCATTTAATACTCCTCATATGATAAGAATCCTATTTTGTGAGATGGTTCTCATTGTTTCATTTGGTGGGATGGTTCCCATTCTCAAAGTGATGGTTTCAAGAAGACATAGAGGGTTTATAATTTATTGGTTTCTAAAAAGTTCTCCTACTCTTGCACCTTATTCTACCAACATCAAATGTAATGATTCTTGGAATATGATATCACCTCAGGTACTGTAGGTGGATTTGGGGTCACAACTAGTTGATTCTGTTATGACTTGAGTCTAGGATGAACCCATATGACCAATTCCCCAGTTATAGAGCTATAAAATTTTGGTACCCCTATATTTGGGACTTCCCTCCATTCTTATTCTTCTTCTGAAATAGGAGTGGAAACATAGGTCACATATGCTAGTGTTTTTCAGTGCTGGACTTGTTTAGAGTCATGCATATTTTGGAGTATTCCCTTAAAGATAAATAATTATTGAATTTTTTTGATCTAGTATTTAGTGGAAATGTAAATAACTAGGGATTTAATTTATCTCAACTTCATTTAGTCTTATGGCCTCTAATAAGTTGATCAAGTTATGTTTCAAGGTATAAATGAAGAAAAATATAAAATTATCATTTTGGAAAATAATAGTATTTATTCTTTTGGGATTTTAATTTTAGGAAATTTTAATCCTTATTTACATTCTAGAGATGGATTTTTTGGTGAAATCTCTATTCAGGAGGGGCCACCTCATGATATTGAACTGGTTGAGGAGTTGGAGGTAACACATGTTCTAGTTTATGCATGAATATTGTGGTATCCACTATACAAAATTTCTTTACTTGTACTAATAATATTGGCTAAGTCATGGCATTATAGAATATAATATCATCTTAAATTCACTATAAAAATACTGAAAATCCAATAAATCACTAGGTTACCTTAAGGAAATGGGTGGATATTATATCTAATCATGGAGATTCTCTACGAAAATTTACAATTGGTTGTCATGGGAAAGTTTCATGTATAGGGAATAGGTTAGGATATTCCACCCATATATCAAGTATGTGACCCTCTCATTTTCATATTTTTTTAAAATTTACGTCAAGGATTATTATCTTCCTTAATATTGAGTTGAAATAGTAGAAGAACTAACATCGCAGTTCTTTCCAGTTTGTGATAGACCCACCTAGTAGGTTGGTATACCATAAAAACATTGGTCTTTCCATAATATTCATTAAGTTCCTAAGATTGGTTCTTTTTATTTTATTGATCCCATCATGGGTCTAAATTAAGATGTGAAGTACAAGCTATGATACTTTAGATCTCTCGTACCATTGAGAATTAAAAATGAAAGACTTTCAAAATTAGGTGGGGGATGATTCAAGTCCCCCCATTCTAAGAATGGTTTCCTCTCTAGATACACTGGTGCACGTCATCCATTCATGAATTTCATTTAAGTAAAAATGGGTTAAATGTAGTGAATTATCTTTGGTGTCATTATCTCATAGACTGACGAATGGGTGGAGATTTTTTTGAGGATCCTAGTATGGTTAGATTTCCTACATCAATTGTTGATATATAAATCAAGTCATCCTCAGGTATATCTCTTGAAATGTAGATATTTGTTTCCTCAATATAAGAAATTATTGATAATCCTTGATCATCAATGTCATATAAACTAGATTTATGGGCCCCAAATTCTCTAGATGGCTCGATTGTCCCCTTGATGGTTTTGTATATCCTTCTTGTTGAAGGGTTACACTGGAAAATATATATTGTCCTTAGATTGAGATTTTCACTTAGTAAGGATATTTTATTTTAAGATCTTAGTGTTTATTCTCTTTAGCTTCTCTAACTCAACTTCATATTGAGTGATCCTCTATTCAGCAGAGGAAGGATTGGTTTCTTCAGGTGGTGCATGCGATATATCCAAGACTTTCCTTTTATCATTAGTCATGTATCACGGAGAATGTGGGAGATAAATATTTAGAGAATATCCTATATCTTGTTTCTGGATTTTATATTGGGTACATATTAGTTCTTCATGGAATTTTGTGATGACCACATTTTGAATGAACACCTCCTCATTATATTCATTTGCATCAATGTTATGATTTGTATATCTTCAATGATTATGCGGATGAAATTCACCAATGTAAATAATATATAGAGGATAAAATCCTCATAAGAGTTTTAGGGGGTTTATAATCCCTTAAATATAACTTAGGGGAAAGATCATGATTCTCTTTAATATCTTTCTTCTTGGTGGGATACTTTGGTTTTCAACCCCTATGAGGCTTCATATTTCCTCTTAGATATTCCCTGGGAAGTGGAGTACATATTTTGATCATGAGGGAGACTCTAATGTTTTTCACTAATCATGGTCCCAATTAATGTGATGGATCACCATGTAGAAAGAATTGTGAGGGTTACTCCAGTTATTCCCCCTATTTGGGAGAAGACCAACATTCTTGGAGGGGGGGAATAATTCCCCCATCCTTATGGGTTAGAGTTTATATTTCTCCACTAACATAACTTCCTAAATCAGTTGTGGATTTTATGATCCCAAGAGTGTCATCGGTGGTAATAATGGACCCAACCCTATGGGATGGGGTGACTCCTGTAACTATTTTGAGGAAAATGTTTTCATGACCTTATTAACTTTTTGGGACTCTTTTTGGGAATGAGTTGGATGCATTACTCATTTGGGGTGAGATATTCATGAAACGAATGGCTTCTCTATAGTGTAATGCTTTATTTTCCTTAGTCTTGAAGCTTTCTTGGCCTTCTTAGCAGATTGATACAGAATCATATTGATAGCTTACTCCATATAGGTGTGCCTATTTTAGGCTTTAGGGATGCCAGGATTTGACCAGATAGACCAACTAGAATATATAAACCTAGGTCCCAAGAATTAGACTAAATATATAGAATAGAAACATATTTTCCATGATAGTCCTTATTTTCCAATGATCAAGGAAAAATTTATAGATCTATATTATCTTTACCCTTGGATATGCATGTTAGATGGGGTATCAATGATTATCCATCAAAGTGCCTCTATACTACAAAGACAATCATATTAGAGGAACTCATGTTGTTTCCTCACCTAAGGTTTCTAAGCCATTAAAAATGTATCCAGGTAAACTTGGTGTAGAAACTTACTTATTACCACATGGTAGTTAGATTACCCCCTATAAGATAGATATATAGTCTTAATATTACTAAGATCCATTCAAAAATTATGGTAAAATTATGGTATATAGTAATCTTTCAATGCATCTAGAATATCATAGTGGGAAGTTCCAATGGAATAGAACATGGCATGTATTCTATCCTTGGATAGCTCCTTTCACATACCCAACCAGTTCTCATCATCCTCTATAATGGGATCTTCAACCTGATCTAACCATAATGGTTATTTTTCTACTACTTTTTTGAGAGGTTAAAGGAAATTCAGAATCTCCTTAGTTGCATTAGAGGGTGATTGATTTGAGGGAGCTATAGACAATGACCATAACTTCCGGATATCCTTTGATTGGGGTGAGATTTAGTTAGTCAGTGATGATGTTATTGGTGTATGTGTCCTTGATTTCTCAAGTTCCTCTCGATATAAAGGGAATACCACATCATATTTTACATGGGGAGGAACTTCATATTGACAAGTTAAGTCACTATAGGGAGGATCTCCATGGTGAGTACACTGGGGAGGACCTCCATGGTTGAATTTCATATTTCCATGAGGAGAACATCCATATTGAGTACTCTTGGGAGGATATCTAGAGTTATTGATCATGGTTCCATGGGGAGGACCTTCGTGGCTATAGTTTCCTTCTACTATTGATTAAGAATTGGAATATTGTTGGGTTTCTAGGAAAATTTGATATAAATCCTCAAGAATATCATCACTGATTGGGGTAGGGATATAATCTTTATCTTAGATACTATATTTTCCTTGGTGAGACTTCCCTATAAATTTCCTCAATTGGGAAACTAGGGTCAGAACCTCAATAAAAAATTGGTTCATGTAGTGTAGGTAGTGAACCTCATGAATGGGATCCCTCCATAGTGCCTCTCATATTTTCAATAGAATATTCTTATGATATTCTTGAAAACATGCATGAATATGGGCCTACTATAAAATTTTTAGTTGGATATAACACTAGGATTTATGGGTGTAGTAAGAGACACATGCGTATTTTTTCTTATCATCAAAATATGACAGAAAACTACCTAGGTGGGAGTATAGATATAATCCTTCTCCTATATAGTCACCAAAATATTCCAATGATCCTCATATATGTTGATCAGAGTGGGAATATGAGCCATCTCCAAGGATTTATTTTTCACACGGATATACCAATGAAATTATTAATATCGGGTAGGAATTTGGTCTTGCTCCATAGTTTTCACCAGTATATACTGATATAATTCATGTATGGTATCAAGGATATGGTTAGAATCAGGGGTATTGATGGGAGTTGGGATATAATCCCACTCTTGAATCTCTATAGAAGCAGGGATATCAGCCCACCCTTGGACCTCTATATCTAGT
This sequence comes from Viscum album, assembly GCA_963277665.1. Lineage (NCBI taxonomy): Eukaryota > Viridiplantae > Streptophyta > Magnoliopsida > Santalales > Viscaceae > Viscum > Viscum album. Next base: position 591,742,900 of record OY728134.1, on the reverse strand, counting down.
TTCCCTTGACAGGCCCTCCTATTTGATTTCCTGGTCTAGAAAACTAATGTTCAGATCCCTAGGATAATATCCTTAGTTTATTATTGATAATTTGGGGTTTTATGATGTTAGAGATGGAGAAAATTGGCGGGATCCCATCTTGGTAGCTCTTGATTAGTGTTATATATGGTATCAGTGTACTCTTCCACCTCCCTAAAATAATGGAGGTAAGCGTTTTTGTTCTATGTAGAGAGGATTCTGAAGCAATTATAAATTGAAACATTGGCCATGAATATCTCTATGTCCCATAATTGATATGAAAAATTCTTGGGATTTATCTATTAGAGGATTTCACGAGTCACCTCTGATGTTGTGATGGTTCCATTGAGGTGGTACTCTCAGACCAAGGCATTCACCAACTAGAACTGGAGGTATTGGGCTAAAAGAAACATGTTTCAAGGTGTCAGTACCACAAACATTGTAGAAGCTATGTAACATGTCTTCCACATCTATTGGTCATGTGTAGTAGCCTATGGTGACCTATGGCTACTACCATATTTTATAAATATCATAAAGAAATATAGTGTATTCAATGCACCATTTGGATTGAAGGGATCCCTAAAAGGGATAACGACCACAAACAAGAAACCCATTAATGCAACATTACAAGTAAGAACATGGTTGATTTATTTCTTTTGTAGGTAAATAAATCATGCCAGGTTTACTACTAAATTCCTAGCATGCCAACATGCCCACACATTTTGTGTTAGTTTAGACCAACTTTCCAAAGGAAGGTGGTCATTAGAACTATACCAGTGAAGATTTGGGTTAAGTATTGGTCGATAGGATGGGAGGTGAAGCTGGTCTCACCACTTTTGGGGGATTTATTTCTTACTTCAGGGCTCCCTTAAATATTTAATACATATTCATGAAACCTTCTTATTAATAGTATTATTACTAGTTTCTACCATGCTAATGACTAGTCAACATTATATGTATATGTTATCATATATATGTATTATAGGTTTTTTGTATATATTTTACTTAGTGATTAGACTATGGTTTAAATCTATAAAGCTAGGTGTCATAAAATTTATTTGCATTTAGGGAGGCGATGAGTGTTGTGGAGTTGGGATTGGGCCCATGCAAGGGTCTCCCAATGTACCCCTATAAAGGGCATCAGAACCCACATATTTCGGTGCCAGTTAGCAAGACACGTTGAAACTTTTAAGGTTGTGTGAAAGGACCAATGCGGCACCTTTTAATGTCATGAAACCATGAATAAGTGAAGTTGATTTTAATTCAATTCTCCTAGGACCTATTAAAATTCCTTTTAAGTTCATGTATATATGACTTATTTAGGTTAATTTTATGTTTTTTATCCAGAACCTATAAGGTATTGGGATAGAACCTCAAGGAGGTGTCTTACATATCCTAGTTAACAAAAATCAATGCCTATGTAGTTTAAGTTACACTTTTTAATGACATGTGACATGATCATTCCATACTGTTTAATAATGTATGTTAAGGATGTATAGGTCATGAAAGTGGTGAGAATAATAAGGTTATGGGTGGGTATTAGGCATGGGAATCCTATTTAGATTTATCCTATATATTTATGATTATATAGAAAAGTGTATGGTTTGACTCACAATGCATATATCCCTTTGAGATAGGGTTCCTCAAAGGGTACATGGCCCTTTTAGATAGGGTTTCTCATAAAGAATATGTCCCTTTGAAGAAGGTTTATTTAATGGAATATAGACCCTTGAGGAAGGTTTCTCATAGGGAATATAGACCTTTGAGGAAGGTTACTCACTAAGAAAATATCCCATTGAGGAATTTTACTTGCAAGGAATATGGACCCTTCAGGAAATTTACTTGTCAAAATATGGCCCCTTGAGGAATGTTGCTCATAGAGAATATGAACCCTTGAGGAAGAGTTAGGGATTATTCATGGGAAGTCCATATATGTGTAAGGATCACTAATGTATCTCAAGTATGAGATCATTATTTAGGCCATGATTGGGGATTAAACCTAATTAGTAGGCTCGTATCTAACCTAGGAGTGGTAAGGATACCTGTGGGGATTATGAATATACTACCGTAAGGAATTCAACCTGGAAGGTGACTTGGGTGAAGGAATTTTCTGGAAATTACACATAATTGGAGGTCCATATATTGATCATTATCTCATTGAGTGGAAAAAAGGCCCATTGGGTGTAGGAGTCGATAGGATACTCTATATGGGGAAACCAAAACGAGAAGCATGATCTAGGGGAGGTTTCCCCAGTATCCTCATGGATGGGTCCCTCATTATCAAGGGAATACATGATCATAATTACATTGAGGGTCATATAAATTTGGGAGAAAATCCCATGAAAGGAATTTTATCAAAGTAATATATGGTTGAAAGGGTACACTCTAGAAATTATATCTCATCCATATATTTCAGCTAGCTATAGAGAAGGTCTAGGTAAATAGGTGCCTAGTTAGATGACCTAGGCATAAGATATAACCATGTATGAGGACCTGTGTTAATTGGAACCTAGATATGAGAACTATATGAGGTCATGATTAGTAATGGGACTAGCGATAACTGGATCCCTAGTATAAAAGGCTAGGCGAAGTTCCACCAAAGTATAGGGTCTGGATAAAGTGAAACCTATTTTTTTGGACTTGGGAGAATTAGAACCTAAGTGTAGGGAACTTGCTGAATTAGCACCCAGGTGTGAAGGCCTATGTAAACTTTTACCCTGATGGGGTACCTAGATAAATTATCTCCCTATTGGATGGCCTTAGGATGAACTAATCACAATGAACTATAATTATTTCTCCTTTGTGAGGTTTGGATCATAGTTCCCCAGTATTGTCCTTCTCAGATGGGATCCTTCGCCTTAGTTTTGAATGGGAAGTGGTCTTTCATGAATGTTAAATTTTTATCCCTTTAGATAATATAATTACCCTTAATTATCATTATTATCCTTAGTTTTTGACTTGGGATTCCACCTAAAGTAGAGGAGGGGGGCTTGGTCACAGGCAAGGTGTACTCTTCCTTTTTTTCATTCTATGTGTTCCTCAAATGAGGGTTCATGTGGTATATTTATAGGAAATGTGAGACTAGGGTATGGTGCTAGGAATTAAACCTCCTCTTGTTCCCTAATGGATGTTCCCCACTTTTAAGGGTTCCTAAGCATAAAAATTGATCATATAAGGTGCTTTTGCAAGTGAGCTTCATGGAAGAGCACTTGAACATGGAGGTAGGGTGCAAAGTTTTTTGGGTGTGTAGAGATAATTGATAATTGAGGTTGGGTATGGTAGGGAGCTTAGTGTAGAGACTAAGGATATGGGTGTGCTAATGATACCTAGGATCAAATCATGTTCCCTTTCCTAGGAATTTTCTCATACCCAACTAAAGTCTCCAATCATAAAAATAGGTAGCACCAACAGACATTAATGGATATAACACTAAAATCATTTAATTAAAAATATTATCATGTGTATGAGGGTATAATTAAGTCATGGATGGCATGTAACATGATGTGTATAATAACTATTATATAATTTTGTTTATGATGTGTAACATAATAGGATATTTCCACATTTTATAGTTCCACAATATAACTTTAATTATATAAATGATTGTTTTTACTTATACAATTGTATAGTGATATGTTAAATAGTAATAAAAATACTTTAAACCAATTCATAACATTTTAAAAACATATTAATATAATATTTTAATTATCAAAACATGAATATTATGATATATTATCTTACAATCTTCCAATGTTTTATAAGTACATCCTAAAAAATAAAATAATTTTATCAAGAATATATAAATAATTTGACAAAAACTCTCACATATATAAATGATACCTTAAATACCCCTTTAATGTTTCTCTGACTAAATTTTACAATTTATATCCATCTTTGAACTTATAAAAAATAAATAATTAAATTAATTAAAACATGGAATAAGGATTATTAAAAAAACATTATTCAAAAATGTAATGCCCCGACCCCAGTTACCCAGAGTCAGTGCATTATTACATAGCATTGGCATGATACAAGGAACCATGTCTCGAAAGACCAATCAGTTTAGTAGCCTTGGAAGTACTAGATACATACATAAGTTTTACATTACATCATGAAATAAAGAAAAAAACATTGTGTCCCCTTTGAACACACTCACATCCTGGGCCTATCCCTATAGGTTAATCATAATATACTTCTTCACATACTAGGAAAAAGAAAACATAAGAAATAGGTGAGCTCAGATGATCAGTAAGGATAACAATATAGCGGAAACTATCATAAATAATCATAAACATTTAAAGCAATGTATAAGACTAAAACAGAAACTTTTTAAACTTAAACTTCAGTATAATATGGAAAACATCAATCAAATTATTCCATTTACTTATTCACATGGATATTCCACTAGTTTAGTAATCACATGCAATATCAATAGCCAATTTCATAATGATGAAATTTATAAGACCGGACATCATAACCACATAGTCAAGGCTTCGTGCCAAGACTAGAAATACAATTTTGTCAAGGCCATGTGCCAAGACACTAGTTTGTCTCATGAGACCTACCGATGCATCAAGGATCTATAGCAGGTTCCACCCATCACTTACTAAATCCAATGCATTCCTTATATTAAAAGGATGAAACATAACATAAATATTTGTATTAAAACTATCATACAAAATGATAATACTTTTACCCTAAACCATGAATGGTATAAAAATAACACATCCATAGCCAAACATATCACAAAATCTTAAATACAAAATGGGTGATTGTATCATAATAAATCAACTTCAAGAAAGTGTAAAATCCATCAAAGTATGTTGACATAGATTAAATCAAAACTAATTGAGAGAAATATCTCTTTCAATTTTGAAATAATTTAAAAGTCACATAATTATAAAAGAAAATATTTATTTTGAAAATATTATTATAATATTTTAAGGGAATCTTTGAATGTGTTATAATGGAAGAAAATAGTCGCACCCACCGTATAAGTTAAAAAACATTCTTACCTTAATTTATCGAAAAGGTCATAAAGTACCTTGTTTTGAAAACGACGGAAAGATTCCTTTAAAAAAATTATAAAAATTAAAACAAGGATATAAATGACTTTAACCCATATTCTAGTAAATATTAAAAATGTTTTGAAATACATTTTTAAGAAACATGGATGTGGATGATAAAGAGGTCCTAGTAGATACTTACATATTAATAACCTCGGATAACAAAGAGATTGAAAAGTCAACCCTTACCTTATAATTTTACTTGGTTGATGGTATGTTAAACTCCTGTATAATATTTAAATAATTTTTATTAAATTATACAAGAACCACATACTTAAATATGATATCATATATGATCTTATAATATTTTTTTCTTAATAATATTTTAGTAGTATCATTGTTTTGGGTGTTAACTGGTTCATTTTACTCTATATGTTTTGTTACATAAGTCATGTTTGTTATGGATAAGATGTATTTGATTCATATCTATAATGATATTAAGTTTCTAAACATTATTTTATAATAATAATGTGAAATTTATTCTTGAATGTTTACAATGTATAATGAATCTCATCACGTTCGTGGAGACGGTAATTCATACGTACGCACAAGAAAAAAATATCATTCTTTTGATGGTAAAATCGTATGTAATTGGATGGTATATCATATATAACGAATAATTAACATGTTATTTTAATTATTAACATCAATTATACTCATTATTATACCCATCCAAATGATGAAGCATTGAATAAAAAACTACACCACGACGTGAAGCCGTACGTACGCACGTATGGTGACTTTTTCATTCATAGAATGGATAGAATAATGAATATTGTCATACCATATTTATAATAACATCACAGTATGTATATGGTACTAGAGTTATTATTTTGGTATGGAAACAACAACGAAATAGGATGTGGAAAAAGAAAAGAACTTTGAAAGAGGTGATGAAATTATTACCTCTTCTTCGGGTGCTTCCTTTAGATTTGATCAAAAACGATTCTTAGGTTGGATTTATGATCAAATTAAGGACTCTAGGTTGAATTTAGGGTAGTTTGGAGGATATTTTATCAGGTTTTTTCCAATCCAAATGGCTTTGGATGTGTGATTTTGAAAGAAGGGGAAGTACCCTTTTATAAGAGATGTGAGGTTCACTTTAGGAAAAGCTTGAAATATTAATTTATTATACAATCATATTAGGATTATAATGGATAAAAAAGGATTTTTTAAAGGATAATGTGGGTATGCGTATAAATAATCTCATAAAATAGATTTTAGACAAGTTTAGGTCACCATTTTAACCTTATATTTTAGATTCAACTCTTAGTTAAATAGTTTAACTTTTAGAATGTCTTCTTGTATTTTTATATTACATGGTTAATAAACTTACTATAAAATGTAAATCGAACCCAAAGTGGTTCATTAATGACATATATATCATTATGTATGTCCTTTTTCCAAACCTTATATTTTTATTAATATTATATCTTTTAATAATATAGTATTTGTTTTAAAACCCCATTTATGTCAATTTTGACACTATTTAATAATTGATTTTTTAAAAGTCATAAAAACCTTATAACTTTGAAAAGAATTTTTTTAATCAACCCTAAAATTTCATATTAACCTATAAAATTTGTGTAATAAATAAAATTTCTCATTTTATAATTATATTAAAATTTATAATATCAATTATTTTCATCTTTCAATAATAATGTAATTACTACATCATCATTGTGTCATAAATAAATTTAATTATTTAATGTCTAAAAATTATAAATAAAATAACATTATGTAGGAAATATTCTTATATTTTTAATGAATATTTATAGTATAATTTATCTTATGTATAAATCTATATTAAAAATGGTTTCGTTATTAAACTTTGAATTTAACACTTTTAACTCTTCTTTAAATAAAATAATAATAAATGTCCAAATCTAAACCATGTGGACCAAAATGATTATATTTTATTCCTAAGGTTGATTTTGGTCTAAATACACTTATCTAATTGAATTAGGACATGTGTTAGGGTAATTATAATATAATATTTACCTTTAATTACCCTATTTACTTTTAATCGTGGTAAATAAAAGTGAAAAGTTTACTATTCACCAAAAAATATTTTCATCTTATTGAACACCATTTTACATATTGATATCAACTATTTCTCTCATATTTTTTAAATTCAATTCATAGAAGTGTCAAAACTATTTTTTAAGAAAATTTTCTAATGTGCCTAGAAGGTGTGTAAAAGACGTTAAAAAGTTCAATAAAATTTTATACATCTATTTTTATTATAAAATGACTCCAATGAATTATAATGATCATATATAGGTATTATGTATCTATTTTGAATTAAAATAAAATAAATAATTATTTAAATAAAAATTCATTTTAAACAATAACGCAATGTTTTTCACTATTCATCAAGAATTGAAAGTTTTCATAAAAATACCAAAAATTTACCCTAAGCTAATTTTAATATTATGAATCCAAAAATGAAGTCCATTTTGAATAATAAAATTTATAAAATTTCAAAAAGTGGGTATTACTATTCATAACGGGTAGTTTGATTGGTCGTGGTGTGCTAGAACTCGAAGTTGCATACAGCGCAAGCTATTGCATTATTCAAAGAGAAGCATATCGTGGAAGCTTGGGGTGTTACATTCTTCCCTCCTTAAAATAATTTTATCCTTGAAATTTCTAGAATACTAATGCGTAAAAAGATTCGGGTGGTTCTTCATCATAACTTCCTCGGGTTCCCACGTTGCCTCTTCGATCTTATGGTTTCTCCATAGAACCTTTACCAGATGAGTCTTCCAATTTCTCAGCACTTGTTCTCTTGTATCAAGAATCTTGATATGCTTTTCACAATAAGACAGATCATATTCTAGTTCTATTTCTTCATAGGTGAGTACATTCATTAGGTTAGGAATGTATTTTCTCAATAGTGATACATGGAACACATCATGAACTTTAGAGAGACTTAGAGGCATTATCAAACAGTAAGCTACAACTCCAATTTGTTCTAGAATTTCAAAATGTCTGATGTATCTGGGACTTAATTTACCCTTCTTACCAAATCGTATATCACCCTTCCATAGAGATACCATCAAAAAGACATGATCTCCTACTTGAAATTCCAAATCCTTTTTTGGATTATCGGTATAGCTCTTTTGCCTACTTTGAGCTACTTTAATGCGGTTTTGGATAATCTTCACCTTTTCCACTGTTTCCTCAACAATTTCTAGGCCTACAGGTTTTCTTTCACCAACATCATCCCAACAACTTGGTGTGCGACATCTCTTTCCATATAACGCTTCATATGGTGCCATCTGAATACTTTAATAGAAGCTATTTTCATAGGAAAATTCTACCAGGGGTAAATATTGATCCCACATACCTTGAAAGTCAAGTGAGAAATATCTCAACTTGTCTTCTAAGGTTTGAATTGTCCGTTCTGATTATCCATCAGTTTAAGGGTGGTAGGCAGTACTCAAATTAAGTTTAGTATCCAGGGCCTTCTGAAGATTTTTCCAGAATCTTGATGTAAAATAGGGATCACAATCAAAAACAATCGATAGGGGTACTCCATGAAGTCTTACAACTTCATTAATATATAGTCTTGATAAATGTCCAAGTGGTAAATCTTCTCTTATAAAAATAAAATGAGATGACTTGGTAAGAAGATCAACATTGACCCATATTGCATCATTCCTTCTAGGAGTCTTTTGTATCCCCATGACAAAGTCCATTATAATATCATCCCATTTCCACTCAGGTATCAAAAGAGGGTGCATGAATCCTCTGGGATGTTGTCTTCCAACATTCACTTGTTGAAAAACCATACATCTTGACACATAATTAGAAATATCCCTCTTCATATTTTCTAACCAAAAATGTTCCTTCAAATATATATACATCTTATTGCCTCTAGGGTGTATAGGGAAATTAGAGCTATGAGCATCATCCAACAATTCCCTTTTTAGATCAGGTATTTCAGGAACACAAATTATCTTCCCAAATTTCAAAATTCCATCATCATATATGAAGTCGATCAATCAACCATCATTCACAGCTTTAATTTTCTTTTGAAACTCATCATCATCGATCTGAGAACTTTTTATCCTTTCTAGTAAAGATAGATTGGAAACCATTTGAAAAAGTATCGATGTTTCAACTTCTATGATTATTCCCATATACATATTTACTAGATCCATGAACATAGGATCCCTTTAAACTCTCATCTTATTCAAAACTCCATGATCCTTTCTTCTCAAAGCATCTTCCACCTTATTTTCATTCCCCTGGTGGTAGTGTATAGTGAAATCATAATCGTTGAGTAGTTTAAGCCATCGTATTTGCCTCATGTTGAGTTATTTTTGTGAGAAAATATACTTCAAACTCTTGGGATCAGTATATATATCACATTTTTCACCATAGAGATAGTGTATTCATATATTCAAATCAAATATTACAACTGCTAAATTAAGATCATGAGTAGGATAGTTTTGTTCATGAATGTTTAGCTGTCGTGATGCATAGTAAATAACTTTATCATTCGGCATAAGGACACAACCAAGTCCTTTCTTTGATGAATCACTATAAATAACAAACCCATCATTCCCCAATGGTAGAGTCAGGATAGGATCATTAACTAATATTCTCTTCAGTTCTTCAAAACATTCTTCAAATTCTTTTTTCCAAACAAATTTAACCCTTTTACATGTGATATTGGTTAACAGGTTTTCCAATCAGGCAAAATTCTGGACGAAGTGTTGATAATAACCTGCTAGACCAATAAAACTGTGTGCCTCATTTATACTCATCGGTACTATCCATTATCCTATTGCTCTTGTCTTATAAGGATAAAAAGATATTCCATCCTTAGAGACAATATGGCCAAGAAAAGAAATATCTTGATGCCAGAATTCATACTTGCTAAACTTTCCATATAATTCATTTCTTCTAGGAGTCTTTAGAATAGTGCGCAAGTGATTTTCATGATCTTTATAGATTTTGGATTATACCAAGATATCATCAATAAATACCACTACAAAGTCGTCAATATATTCCTTGAAAACTGTATTAATTAGATCCATGAAGACAAAGGTTGCATTAGTCAGTCCAAAAGGCATTACTTTAAACTCATAATGCCCATACCTGGTACGAAATGTTGTCTTCAGAATGTCTTCCTTATTCACACATAATTGATGATATCCATATCAAAGGTCAATCTTTAATAAATATTGAGCTCCATAAAGTTGATCAAATAAATCATCAATGCGATGTAGAAGATACTTGTTCGTTATTATTATATCATTGATCTCCATATAGTCAATACACAACCTCATGTATCCATATTTCTTTTTAACAAAAAGAACAGGGGCTCCCCATGGAGAAACACTGGGGAAAATAAATCATTTATTACTCAATTCCTCTAATTGTTTCATTAGTTCCACTAATTCCACAATGGACATTCTATAAGGGGTCATCGATTTGGGCCTTAGACCTGGAATTAAATCAATGGAAAACTCAATTTATCATTATGGATAATATCTAGGTAAATCCTATGGAAACAGATCAACATATTCTTTCATAATAGGTATGTCCTATATTTAAACATTCCTTTCCTCACCCATAGTTATTTTACTCTTTTCCTCCCAAATAATTAAATTTAGTAGAGCTACTGGGGGTGGATCTAGATAAGAATCAGATGGTGACATTTCTTCTCTAAAGATAAGGTACTCCTTATCATCATCAAAAATTGTAACTTCCTTATTCTTATAATAAATTTTTGCATCATGGTCCGAAATCCAATCCATACCGAGGATTATATCAAATTCAATCATGGGTAAGATGATGAGATCAGAAGATAAATAACATTTATATACCCTAATGGGAATTGATTCAAAAAACTTTGTTGTAGTGATACTTCCCTTAGAAATTTTGACTGAAAATCCATTGTTAAATCAAATTGTAAATATCTAATTTTCTTAGAAAACTAGGAAGATATGAAATAATGCAACGATCCATAATCAAATAAAGCATTGGATAAATTTGAGGAAACCATTAAATTAACTACCACCATGTCATTCGAAGATTCAACCTCAGCAGTAGTGATAGAATAAGCTTGGCCTTTCTCCCTTGTACTTTTTTGAGGTAAGTTTCCTTGTCACTTTGGAAATTCCTTTGTATAATTCCCCATTTATCTACAATTGTAGCATTCAACATTGAAAGCCTCTTTCTTTCCCATGCAATCACGATCTTGGTTTACTTTTTCACCACACTTGTAACAGACTCACATTCCCTTCAAGAAAGTACTGGGGTGTTTCTTCCCACATTTACTGAAGGATGGAAATTCAACTTTTCCCTTATTCCCCTTATTTTCATTTACAGAGTGTTCAGAAGATCTCTTCTTATCTTTCTTTGCTTTAAAGTCATAAGACTTAGATAATTCCTTTTCTATCTTGATAGCACATAAGATAATATATTCATATGATGAGAATTATTGTGAGACTAATACTTGACAGAGAAATGGTTTTAACCCATCAAATAATCGATCAATCTTACTCCTTGGGTTATGTATATAATCCACTGCATGCCTTGATAACCTTGTAATGTTAGCCTCATAATTTGTGACATTCTCATCCTCCTTTTTCCTTAGACTCAGAAATTGTCTTTCCAAATATGCTCGATGGTCACGAGAAAACTATTTTTCTATGAAAAGTTTTTTAAACACCATACATTCCATATTCTATACTTCTTCATCCTTCTTTGTGTTTTGAATTAATGACCACCATTGATATGCATCTCCAGTGAGGCGATAAACTACCATGACAACTTTTTCTCTTTCGCTACTCCCCAAAGCAAGAAATATTTTCCCTAAGTAACTTATCCATTGCTCGGCTACAACTGGATTTTTAGTCCCATTGAATGTTGGTGATTTTTTCCTCATGAATTGGTCTAACATTGATCCTCTGTGTTGTAGATCCAGGTGCTCCATTCGGGTAAGGTTATTAGTCATAACCTAAGTGAGTTATACCCGTATGGTTATAAGTTGTTCATAAAAAGTTTCATCACTAGCTCAACTATAATTATATTGAGTAGGAGGAAAATCTCTACATGAATTATGTTCCTTTATATGGTTTCCATTCCTTCCACCAGGCACCATTTCTAAACAATGACATACACTATATTAGTGTATGAATCGCTATACATAATTCCAAACTAGGATGATACCTAACATAAATTGAACAGTTTATGCATATAATCCATAATCATAAAAAAAATGTTTTCTTGAGGAAGTATTTACACATAAATCCTTCATAATGGTTTTTAAAAAAAATTGGAATTATCCTAAGCATATCCCCCGAGAGTGTCATAACTGAGAGTGTAGCAAGGCCCGTTGTTGTGTACCAGGATACCCCGGGTCAAGCTCGAAACTCCTTGTCGGAGTTTTCACTCCTAGGTACATCTGTGCCAGAGCCACCTCTACCTACTCGTATCCAGAGAGGGATGTATTGCATAGAAAACTCACAAAATCTCTACATTACCAAATTCTAGGAAGTTCTTCTATACTAATCCTCAAATTATATCTAAGGGTAATGTTCTCTGATTAGAGTTTTTCTAAATCTTGCTTCCAAGGTTTGTACTAAAGTTACTTTGATACCAACTGTAACACCCCGACCCCAGTTACCTAGAGTCGGTGCATTATTACATAACATTAGCATGATACAAGGAATCATGTATCGAAAGACCGATCAGTTTAGTAGCCTTGGAATTATTAGATACATACATATGTTTTACATTACATTATGAAATATAGAAAAGAAAGTTTTTTACCCTTTTAACACACTCATATCCTTGGCCCATCCCTACAAGTTAATCATAATATACTTCTTCACATCCTGGGAAAAAGAAAACATAAGAAAGGGGTGAGCTCAGATTCTCAGTAAGGATAACAATATAATGGAAACTATTATAAATAAGCATAAACATTTAAGGCAATTTATAATACTAAAACAAAATCCTTTTAAACTTAAACTTCAGCATAATATGGAAAATATAAATCAAATAATTCTATTTACTTATTCACATGGATATTCCACTAGTCTAATAATCACATGAAATATCAATAGCCAATTTCATAATTATGGAATGTATAATGATGAACATCATAACCACATAGTCAAGGCCTCATTCCAAGACATAAAATAAGATTTTTTCAAGCCATTGTGCCAAAGGATGTTGACATAGATGAAATAAAAACTAATTGAGATAAATATATCTTTCTATTTTGAAATAATTTGAAAGTCACATAATTATAAAATAAAATATTTATTTTTTAAAAATTCTTATAAGCTTGTAAGGGAAGCTTCGAAGGTGTTATAATGGCAGAAAATAGCCGCAGCCACTGTATAAGTTAAAAAACATTCTTTTGATAATTTATCGAAAAGGCCATAAAGTACCTTGTTTTGAAAATGACTGAAAGATTCATTTTAAAACATTTTATAAAAATTCAAATAAGGTTATTAATTACTTTAAACCATAGTCCAGTAAATATTAAAAATGTTTTGAAATACATTTTTAAGAAACATGGATGTGGATGATAAAGAGGTCCTAGTAGATACTTACGTATTAACAACCTCGGATAGTATAGAGATTGTAAAATTAACCCTTAACATCAACTTTTCCTTGGTCGAGGGTATGTTAACCGACTGTATAATAGTTAAATAATTGTTATTAAATTATATAAGAATCAAATACATAAATATGATATCATAAAAGATCTTTTAATATCTCTTTGATATTAATATTGTAGTAGTATCATTGTTTCGGGTGTTAACTGATTCGTTTTCCTTTATATGTTTTGTTACGTAAGTAATGTTTGTTATGGATTGGATGTATTTGATTCATACCCATAATTATATTAAGTTCTTAAACATTATTTTTTAAACATAAAATAAAATTTATTCTTGAGTGTTAACGATGGAGAATGAATCTCATCGCGTTCGTGGAGACGGTAATTCGTACGTACGCATGAGCGACAATATCATTATTTTGATGGTAAAATAGTATATAATTGGATGGTATATCATATATAAATAATCATTAAAAAGTTATATTTATTATTAAAATAAATTATAATTATTATTATACCTGTCTAAATAATTAAGCGTTGAATAACAAACTACACCACGACATGGAGACGGTAAGCCGTACGTACTCCAGTATAGTTACTTTGTCATTCATAGAATGGATAGAATAATGAATATGGTTTTACCATATTTAAAATAACATAAAAATATGTATAAGGTACTAGATCTATTATTTTGGTATGTAAACAACAAAGAAAGAGGAAGTGGAAGAAGAAAAGAACTTTGAAAGAGGTGATGAAATTATTACCTCTTCTTTGGGTGCTTTCTTTTGATTTGATCAAAAGGGGTCATTAAGTTGGATTTATGATCCAATTAAGGACTCTAGGTTGAATTTAGGGTAGTTGGGAGGATATTTTATCAGGTTTTGGCCGATCCAAATGGCTTCAGAGGTGTAATTTTTAGAGAAGGGGAAGTTCCCTTTTATAAGAGAGCTGAGGGCCACTTTGGGAAAAGCTTGAAATAGTAATTTATTATACAATCATATTCAGTTTATAATGTATCCAAAAGGATTTATTTCTAGGATAAAGTGGTTATTGGTCTAAATCCTCTCATACAATAGGTTTTATACAAGTTTATGTCACCATTTTAACCTTATCTTTTAGATTTAACTCTTAGTTAAATAGTTTAACTTTTATAATGTCTTCTTGTATTTTTATATTTCATGGTTAATAAACATACTATAAAATGCCAAGAGAACCCCAAGTGATTCATTAATGACATATATATCATTATTTAATTCCTTTTTCAGAACCTTATATTTTTAGGAAAATTATATCATTTAATAATATAGTATTTGTTTTAAAAATTCATTTATTCCAACTTTGACACTGTTTAATAATTGATTTTTGTTAAATTAATAACAACTTTATCACTTTGAAAAAAATATTTAATCAACCCTAACTTGTCATATTAACCTATAAAATTCTTGGAATACATAAAAAGTCTCAATTTACAATTATATTAATATTTATAATATCAATTATTTTAATATTTCAATAATAAGGTAATTATTGCATCATCATTGTGTCATAAATAAATTTAATTAATTAATGTCTAAAAATTATAAATAAAATACCATTATGTAGGAAATACTTTTATATTTATAATGAATATTTATAGTCAGATTTATCTTATTTATTACCCTATATTAAAAATGGTTTATTTATTAAACTTTGAATTTGACACTTTTAACTCTTATTTAAATAAAATAATAATAAATGTCCTAATCTAATCCATGTGGACAAAAATGATCATATTTTATTCCTAAGGTTAATTTTGGTTTAAATACACCTATATAATGGAATTAGGACTTGTTCTAGTGTAAATATAATATTATTTTTACCTTTAATTACCTTATTTACTTTTAACAGTGGTAAATAAAAGTCAAAAGTTTACTATTCACAAAAAATTATTTTCATCTTGCTGAACCAAATTTTACTTACTAATGTCAACCATGTCTCTTGGATTTTTGAAATTCAATTCACAGAAGTGGTAAAATTACGTTTTATGCAAAAAATTTTAATGTGCCTAGAAGGTGGGTAAAAATACGTTAAAAAGTTCAATAAAATTTTATACATCTAGTTTTATTATAAAATGAATCCAATGAATTAAATTGATCATATATAGGTATTATGTATCTATTTTGACTAAAAATAAATTTAAATAAAGTAAATAATTATTTAAATAAAAATTCAGTTATAAATAATAATGTAGTGTTTTTCACTATTCACCAAAAATTGAAAGTTTTTAGAAAAATACAAAAAATTCAACCTAAGCTAATTTTGATATTCCAAATCCAAAAATGAAGTCCATTTTGAAAAATAAAATTTATAAAATTTCAAAAAGTGGGTATTTCTATTCATAACTGCTAGTTTGATTGGTCGTGGTGTGCTAGAACTCGAAGTTGCGTACCGCACAAGCTATTGCATTATTCAAAGACAAGTGTATCGTAGAATCTTGGGGAGTTATAAAAAATATAATTACACATAAAAAATATCTAGTTTTTTCAATATATAATCATTAAAATTTATAAAACCAATATCATTTAATCATTATGATTTCTTAAGTACCCAAAATTCTTTATCTTGGTACTTTTTGTATTATTATTTCTCAGTTACTTTTGAATGTTGTCAAAATCATTTATCAAAGTATATTCCAATGACATGACTAAGTCTCCAGCAATTTTCCTTCAAAAAAATTCTATCATCAAAGGTAAATAACTATTTAGGATTCTTGTTTTTGTAATGTAAATCTGAATCATAGGTGGTGAAATTTTCACAAAATGTGGAAATATAGTCAAAAAAATGTTAAAAAAATGTTACTCATATATTCTCACACTTATAAAAATTTCAAAATCCACACTATTTACAATAGGAGTAAGAATTATATTATCATCAAGTTCTTGTTTCCTAATCACTTTCCTAATATTATTCCTTACTGAAAGGTTTTTCCTAGATCTTATTCTTATTACAACTAAGAAATTCAAATATTATTTTTCTTCAATATATTCCTTCTCTTTATTTATTTCATCATAATTTTTTCACTCTTTCAATAAATTATTTCATTATGATAGTTCCTTTTATATAATCACTTACTATGACCAATTATTATAAGTCATTTTCATTTTATGATATAATTTATTTTACTTACTATAGATCTATAAGTTTTATAGAGATAATTGGGTAGATTTTTATAATATTTTTTTTCAAAAGTAGTAAACCCAGTACATGGCTTTCCATTTTTTTACTTTCTCATAGATATATTCTCCTATTTATAAATGATATTTATTCATAAAAAATTTTCTTCTCATATGAAAATCTTGTTATCTCCCATTTGGTTAATAATACCTTGTCTATTTCTCTCTCTGTATTCAATTTTTATCTAATTTTATTCAAAAAATACACAATTTCATTAATCGTGTATCTCATATTAATTATTTTTTTATTGGAGGCTTTTACTTTATATATCATTCCCTTAAAATAATTCTTTGAAAAAAAATACCCTTCCTATCCTTTAATTTTCATTTTATATAATCCTTTCACTTTTTTGGTAGAGGAATCTGAAGTTAATATAACTCTCTAACCTATTAAAAAAATGAATTTTAGGATTATTTATGTCTTTAGGATGAGTATGATTCAAATCACGGTATTTTTTTCAAACAATTCAGTCGATATCATAAATACAATATTTGGTCAAGGTATCCTAATAAAATATGAATTTTTCCTAAACCACTAACACTTAAAAAAATTTCCTCTTTAATAATATTCATATACATATTATTTGAGGAGAAATTTATATTTTGAATAATTCTAAAAAACATATTTCATAAATAATATCTCTTTCTCCTATTCTATATAATTTATTATTATCAGCATCATATGAACTATATTTAGGGACCTATTTAAAATCATGAAGTTAAAAACATATATGTACTAAATTTTCATGTTATTGAAATATCAGGGTAAGAAAAATAGATTTTTCAATAAATTTTTCAATAAATATTAGGTACAGATTTATTACATTTTATTTTGGTCCATTTGAACACATTAAATAAAACAATTCAAACTTATCTATCAAATTTATTTTCACCAAGGAAAAACTACTTAAAATTCCATAATTTTCAAGTTTTTGCATCTCATATATTTCAATTATATCAATATGATAAAAACATTTCTTAGTTTCATTCAATTTTTAGAAGATCATATCATTATATCTATTTATTTTTAAATTAAATTTCATATATAATTATTATCTTATTTTCATGTACCTTTTCATCAACAATGTAATAAAAAATTACAATCCAATTTTAAAATTGATTTTTATGAATTAATTGAATTTAACTTTAATTTATCCACTCATGATAAATCATTCAACAATGAATAATCCTCTCAGGAATCTATTTATCATATAAATTTTCCTTTATATATGGAATCACAATAACTAATTTTAGTGGATGAAAATATTTTTATCTTTTTTTAGGTGTTCTAGAAATAATATTCTATTTAACCTTCATTTATGTAGGAATACATGACTAATTTTTAGACTATAAACAAGTTCAAAAAACACAATGCCTTATATTTATTAGGTTACATAAAATTCATGAATAAAAAATATAGATTGATTGGCCTTTTATGAATAGATAATTCCCTTTTGGATTGACTATATATCATATAACATTCTATGAAAATTTTCATATCATCAATAGTTGAAGAATACATATCTTCTTGAGATTAATATTTATTATTTTGGGCTTTAAAATTTTATTTAGGAATTAATGCAGCACTTTGGATTATAACATGTCTTATTTTAAAATATAATTCTTTAAGGAAATATAGAATCATATAGATATATCATAACACATTTTATGATATAAATGTGTAATTTTTATTTGTAAATCCTAAAAAAACATATTCCATTTAATTTTTTATCATTTATTTCACCCTTAGAAATTATAATATAATAATAACCATATTTATGAATCACTCAATTATAAGTTTAAAATGATCATTTGATTTGTTTTTTTATATGTGATATGTTTATGATGTTTCAGGCATAGTAAATGGTGTCTAACATCTATATGATTGGTTCTATAGTGTTGTATAAGAATTTTAGAAATTGATATTGAAGAAGAATTGTCAACATTAATATTTACACTCTCAATATCAAGGCTATAGTCAATTAATTTTTTCGAATCCATAGTATTTTAGAATAATAACTAGTTGCATAGACATGTTTGGCTTAAACATTAGAAATAGAAACATTAAGTTATTTATTTGAACTCAGAGATACTAAAAAGCTACTAAGAAAGTGCCACATTACACTAATACTCTTATTAACTATCTTTTATACTCAAACATTTCAATCACTATAATTTATTAGATCAAATTAGGTGCTTCTAAGATAGAATAATACCAAGTTTACAAATCCTTTAACTTACTTGATAATCCATTTTAATATTTTCATATGAGTCTCATTAAGACTAGTTGGGAATCTTTCATTGATTAACACATTGAACATAATATTTTATCTACTAGTTATTAAGTATAGTTGAATACATTTTATACTATAATAAACAATTTTATATATTGGTTTACTTATCATGCCCTCGTATAACTTACAAGAGGTGTGTATAGGCATATTCATTCCATTACTGATATCTAATATGAATATATTTACTATATATTTTAGATATTTACTTTGACTTATCCAAATATTTTTAGTTAATTTTGAAATTTTGAAACAAATAAAGTATTTTAGTTTATCCATTAGTCACATTTAAATTTATTTGCTCGTTATTTAAGAAAAATCCTTACAGTTTTTTTAATTTATTAACCTAAAATTGATTTTATAAACATATATATTATTATTTAACATAATTTTTTAAAAAGTTTTTATTATTATATTAGGTAATCCCTTACATTTTATAAAATTATTTTTTAATAACAAGTTTGTAATTATTTTATTCAAATCCCATGGGAACTATTTTAGTCCATATAAAACTTTAGTTAATTTGAAACATGATTCTTTAATTCCTAATGCTCAAAATTAAAATTTTGTTTTAAATAAACTAACCATTATAAAAAAATTAATAAATCACTTTTTAAATCCATTTTGAACAATTACAAAATTAAATTTTTTGAAAATTACATGATAATTATAATGGTCACTAATTTGGAAATAAGGGAAAAAGTTTCACTATTGTCTATTTATTCCTCCTAAATTTAATCTTGTGTTACAATTCTAACCTTATTTATAATAATTTTTTCAGACTCATCCATTTTAATTGTATAAATTTATCTGGTTCCTATCAATTTTTGTCCAATAGGATGGTATACAAGTTCTAAAACATGTTCCTTGTAAATTGATTGAGTTCCTCTTACATTGAAATAACCCAAATTGGATCTTTTAAATATTTTTTAATATTCTTAGGTGTAATTTTTTAATTAAATAAATATACTCATGTATTTTTTAATAGAATTCTTGTTTTGAGTTTTTGAATTGATATCACCAATATATTTTTTAATAGGGTGATCTTTGTGAATCATTTTACTCATGGGAAAAGGTGACTAATTGTCTCCCTCAAATGGATCATCATCTTTCACATCATTCTTAACAAAATAACATGATCTTTTTAATCTCAAATTTTCCATGTTATCAAATATATCATGAATAAAATAATATTTATCAAATTGATATTTGTCATCAAATTTTTCATTCATAGATTCCTCTATTATAAAATATATTTTATTTAATACTCTATATACCTAAATTTAATTAAAATATTTCAAAAATACTCATTTTCTAAGATTAACATAAAATATTTCTAGGATTTATTTAGTATTAAAAATCTAAACCTTATACCCAAACAACTAAAAGTAAACAAATTTATGCTTTTTATATTTTTAAATCTTATAATGCATTATATTTCTTATTAATCTATGTATAATTATATTAATTAAATATAAAATAGTGTTTACTAATTATATAAAGAAATATTTTAGATATTTATACTTATTTACCATGGTTATGACTATTTATTGTATAATATAATTCTTTCTCATAACTAATAAATTCTACTGTAATGTTCTCAATATAAATAAATAATGAAAATATATAGACTCATCATAATTATTTTTCAAATTATTTATTTTGGAATTATCATCAATAATTAATTATAATAAATAAAATCATATATCCTTTTTTATTTTGAACTATTTTTCAATATCTATAAAAATATGAAAATGTTTCATTATTGTGTGATAATAAATACACCCAATTGAATCTAGTAAATTCATTAATAGTAACTAAGGTGTGACTTTTTCAACTAATAAAATTTTTCCACATAAGGAAAAATAAATCTAAATTGATAAAATATAATTTTTTAAAAGTACTAATTTAATTTAGAGATCTAATATACTAATTGTGTTGTTTTCCCATTTGAAACTATCCATAAAATAAGGTCATATCACACTAAAATTAGGTTATTACATGAAAATATTATTTTTGAACAAATTTTATAGAAATATTGTACTACAATTCCCTAGTATTGTGTTCTAGAGAGAGATATAAATGTTAACAACATTTAAAAATTTCACAATATTTCGTGAAAAAATCATAAAAATTGATTGTATAAATGTTTTCTTTCTTTAAAGAAAAAATAAAAATTTATCAAAAAATATTATGAATTAAGAATTTATCATTTTCAAATTTTACTTTAATACTATCATCACATAATTTAGAGATAATTATTACATTATTTTATAAGCCATAAAAAATATTATCTTATATTTAAAAGATTTTCCTGAAATAACAATTTACCCATAACCTTTTATATTCCCTTTAGATTTGTCCCCAAATTTCACATAATCTAAAAATGTCACACAATCTACAAATGCCACTATTAGAATCACTTTGGGATGACCACACTGAGAGGGGGTGAATTAGTGTGGGTTGAATTTTTATCACTTTAAAACATTTATCGCTTTTTACACCCCTATCACTTATTTAGTGAATGGTTCTATCCATTTTTATATTTAAAAAATCATTCACATAAGGTATTAAAGAAAATTGAACAATAGGATTTGTTAGGGAGGTTCACCCCCAATGTGGATTACTACATCCTTGGTGTATGGTGGTTATTATCTGACATGCACATTTTTTCCTTTTTATTATCAATGAAAGTAGGGGAAATGGGATTTCCTTAGACTCATTTTACTAGCACGAACCAGGTATAATGCAAGATTTAAATTGAAGCACAAGATTATAAAATATCATCATGTCCCTTAGAAAGTGATCAAAATTGTAAAATAAGTCTTCTATAATAGACAATATTGATTCTAATCAGCTTCCTCAAATTACATTAATCACAAGGAATGAATTAAATATATAAATGAATGGGTTTTCTCAAGTATGTAGCAATCAAGTAGGCTTCCTCCTTTTCCTTTGGTCAAAATAATATGAATATGTTTTATATTTGATAAATCAGAGTTCTTTAACTTAAATAATGATCTACTGAATAATATGTTGTCTTCAAACTATTGTACTTATTATTTTGGTCATTGACGGAAATAGGATGAAATATAATTCCAGTTTCAGCTTCTCAATCTTCAATAGTGTGTACTTACAACACTATACTCATAGAACTACAATATAAAATATTTCTCCTCAATTAATGGAAAACCATGTGAATTTATAATTACTTCTTACATGTAAATTAGTGTTTATATTTTCATTCATATCATACACATTATTATTATATGAAAATTATTCCAAACCAGTGTGAACAAGTTTCTTATTTTAACTTCTTTTCATAGGGTTATGTATACGGATCCTTCTTCTCCTTATTTACATAACCAAATAAGGATTGTATGATCTTTCTCCTTCTTGTGGAAAAAGAACACGGTATATCATAAGATCCACTTCATGAAATAAATAGGCTTTATGGTATCTCCTTCCTCTTTTTGTATCAGTATACATGGGATCTAACTTCTCTTTCTTTAGGTAAATAAGAGTAATTGGTGCATCTTCTTAAAAATTCATGCACGAGATCCCCTCTGTGTGATTTTTATCACTTTTCCTTATCAGCTTATTTTCACCCATGGATATATAGTCTCTCCTTCATGTGACTTTTTCAAACATGGATCTCCTCTTCATAAAACAAATAGTTTCGCAAACTCTCTATTTCTCTGGTTAAGATCTCTTTAAAAAATAGTCAAATAGTGATATCTCCAACTCTCATCCTTTCCTTGGTATTTATAAATGTATTCAATACCACATATCCCCTAGATTCCATGTTGATTCATGCCTACATAAATCCCTAAAGATCTTGATATATCACAAGGATTTAAAATACTATAACTTCTATCATTATCAAGATCATACAACATTGAATATCATGGAGTCTCTTTGGATTTTTTATGGAACTCTCTTGCTTGTGTAATTAAATTTTCATGATTGGATTCTAATTCATGAAATGACTTGGTGGGAACATGGTCTCATAATACTAAAGAGTTCTTAGGATACAGTATATCCATGATATAACCTTCTCACATATGCTGTTATTTATGTGATTTTGTGGATATATTCAATAACAGCTTCACAATATCAAGAGTTGTTTATACAATTTTTGTTTCTTCTTACTGAACTAGAACTCATGCACAAATATGGATATGTAAACAACCTCATGTACCTTTGTTTTTTCATTTATTATTGTCACATTTGTTAAATAATTAATGTATGCAAAATGGAGGTTTCATACATGGATTTTGGTCGATTTTAAATACATAATTCCTTTAAAGTGTACATTATAGATGACCAGTTTATAACCATCATGTTTGAGTGGCACAACCGACTTCATAAGTAGGTTAAACATGATAAGTAGGTTTGGTCGGAATGTTTAGATTAATTTTATAGAGTTTCATTTGCTATAAATTTTAACTCTTTAAATATAGGAATGGTAACATTCTAAATTTATCTAACATAAAACTTCAAAACAGGTCCCCTATGCTTAATAGTAAAACCTACTTAATCCACAAATCAATACAAAACTGGGGTTGGCACCCATACACACCTTCACACACACCCATAACCAAGTCGTTCCTCCACATTGCATGTTCCACTTGGGCACTCGCCAATATCCATGTTCGCACACTATGCTCTCCCCCATGTGCTCCCTTTAGGCTCTATGAATACCCAATCACCTTTCGCGTATGGATAGCCAGGTTGACTTGCCTCTTGTAGGGTAGACCTTGGTCCCACATGTGTGGTTGAGGTGGGTCCTTGGTTTTCCAAGGGATGGCCTATTTTTTGGATAACTTTTTAAAATTGTTTTTTCAATTATTCAGCCTAATTTCAATTCCAAATACTCAAATATATATGTTCCCTTCTCTAGATTTATCTCCATTGAATCCTAGAAACACATGAAATTAATTTATTTTTGCAATGTCTTCCAAAAATTTCATAGAAACTTAATAAGTCTACAAAACATGTTTCCTTTCATGCAAATAAAAACTATTTGTGTAGCATTAAAAAAAATATTCAATGACATTCATTTTTATAAATAATGTGATTTTTCTACAAACCATTAGAACTTATCATTGATTATTATGATCAGTTCAACAATAATCATGCTTTGATTTACTTCCTACAAAATATAACATATGACCTTTGAACTTATCACAGAGGAATCTTCTTTAAACTTCAACTACTTAAAATATTTCATTTTTAATTACAAATTAATCTATAAAAACACTATTTAGAAGTAACATTTAAACTTAAAATATTCTTGAAGAAACATTGATCCTTATAAAAACATCCACAATGAAACACTCGTAATTTTTTGGGAACTTCAAACTTAAAATGTTTCCAATCTCAAGAACACAAAAACATACTTCCATGCTAGTTTATACTTAAATAAATATTGACATTAAGTGCATTGTGACTTATTATATTATTGAAAAAAATAAAAAAAAACACAAAGTAAGATCATCAATCTCACCATTTTTATTTGTGGATAACACTAGTATAGAAAATGAGACAGCAATATGTTCTCTTTATTTCTTATATCCTTCTTTAATTTTCTTCTTTCCCCCTTATTGATAACAAATACAAACTATATGAGAGAGGATGGAATCATTTCTTTCTTAAGAAATATTCCATCAATTATTCCACTATAATTCTTTGTGAGTAATACCCGGTCTAGAAAACAAAAGGGTTAATTTAGATATCAATTTTTTCCCATATCAATTCACAATATGATACCAACTGATATAGCACAACTTGTATCCTTTATTCTATATTTTTCAAATATTTTTCAAGATGATAGTAATTAAAATATTCCAATTGATAGAATGTAAATGGAACTTGTCTTATGTCACCTATAAAGAAAATTCTCAAGATACATTCCACCTAAAATTATTTCACTCATATAAAAACACATATTAAAAAACATTCAATTGTAATAGGTAGGTAATGTTAGTGAAATTAGTCCTGGAATTTCTTTAGGGTAATTTTTTCATGTAATTTATTCATTTAAGTTGTCTCCCTTAAGAACAAAATTCATTTCATTTTTTTGAATAAAGATCGGAGAGTATTCCCACATAACACCTCGATGAGTTCTTTAACATGGAATGTTCAGAGACATCAGTTTTGAATGAAATATAATGATCTAGGAACTTCTTTAGATACTCTCTCTTAAGGGATGTTATCCAGTTTCACTTCATCAAGATGGATCATTTCATTAGTTTTTGTTCTTAATTCAAATTAGTGTGAATACATATTATTTTTATCCCATCGATGATTGTGACTTAAAATTTTTTTTATCAGATATGGTTGCTTGGTCATATTTATCAAGGAAAATCTTTGATCTTTTGTAACAAATAATTTTAAAGATACAAGTAAATAGATCAAACTCA
This sequence comes from Viscum album, assembly GCA_963277665.1. Lineage (NCBI taxonomy): Eukaryota > Viridiplantae > Streptophyta > Magnoliopsida > Santalales > Viscaceae > Viscum > Viscum album. The sequence continues at coordinate 591,717,295 of OY728134.1, read as the reverse complement.
AATAGTGTCTTCCATTAATCTTGGAATGAATATTCTATCTTTTAGATGTAGTAATATAATTTCTTCATTATATATCCCCCATAATGTTTCTATCACCTTCAATTCCCAGCAAATAAGAAAACATCAAAAATATTATAGGAATATGGTGGAATATCATTTTCTTTTTAATGAGAGAAACAAGGCTAATAATTTCTTTAAAACCATGAAACTCCTTTATTTTCTTCTTCATGTGAGGGTGAACTCTTCATGATAACTTTTCTGGATTTCTTGAATTTTTTGGGTAGCATAGTGTCTTTTCTTTTAATAATTTATTTGTTTCAAATATTCTTCTTTATACTGGACACCAAAGTACATTCATCATTTGGTAATTTTTTATTCTTATTTAGTATTTATTCTTGATCAAGTGTTATGAAAAAAAATTATCAGAGATATGTAAATCCCTTTTTCATCTTCCCCACAGTACTTCGAATATTCTTTGGTTATAATTTTTTGACAACCACTCAGGAAATTAGATTTATCCAGGTAAAATATTTTGTTTACCTTTATCATCTTCTTTCATATATATATATTTTAATTTTCAAACTCTTTCCAAGTTATCTTGCTAGAAAAAACATATATCATTTTTAATATGAACCACATGCTTAGTAGTTTTACATGGATTTTTTACCATTTTTGTCCTTTTATTTTTATCTTGGACTGGTTTCTCTCTTTGTTTCTTAAGCCTTACTCTATTTATTGTGATGTCCATGGATTTATTATATTGATCTATGGTGTGACCTATTTTTCAAAAAATAAGAAACATAATCTCTTTGGTGTAGCAACTTTTCTGTTCTTCTTAGGTTTTCTAGCATTATTATTCTTCTAATTTTAACCAAAGGTTGACTTTTCTATCTTCTTTATTGACTTATTGGGAATATGTTTTCATCATTTTTCATCTGATTCTTTTAAAATTATTATTATCTCTATTATCCAACTCTCATGGTCTTTTATTTTCACTTGTTTTAGTTTCATGTTTGAATGAATTATATCTCTATGTCTCTTTACTATGACCACTTCCATTTAAAATTCCAAATAGGTTCTTTAAAATTTAAAATCTATTTATAATAGTTAAATTCTTCCTTTCCTTATATGTACTTTTCTTTATCACTTTTTCCCCCCTTTATGTAGAATTTATTTGAATGTCATATGTTTACATATTAAACCAAAAATAGATTTTTTTTGTGCAATGAATATTTCACAACACCAACAGTAGCCAACAAATATTGATCTCTTATTTTGGATTATAGTTTATCAAAAATATAATACTTGCTGATTTTATTTCTATTCATTTTATTAATGTTATATCATATTTTACACTTATATTTCTTTAAAAATTGTAGTGGTGTTATTTTTATCATATTTATTCATCTACATTTTTACAAGTTTTAATTTTTTTACCTACACTATATATATAACTAGAATTAGAAAAATATTAATATATGATTTGGATGGTACCTTTTTCTTAGAGAATACTTTTAATTTAATGTAGAATGATTTAAACTTGTTCTTCCCACTATGTATAGGTATGTTAGGGTATTAATCCTCTTTATAATTTTGTGTGGTAGTAGCTCTTACAATAATAGATCTACTTTTAGCTTGCTATGAAAACTCAAATTGAATATTTTAAAATTTTACCAATTTCACTTCAAGCTAAAATAATTTCATATTTATTATGAATTTATCATCCTCCACTAATTATAATATATCTTCAAATTATTTATTTATATTTTCAATTTATTTATCCTAAATTTTATTCTTATCTTATCGCACAGCATCAGGATCCTTGATATTATTTTCTTTGACCACTAATTGGACATTCTTAACATAAATTATAGCATTTTTTCTTCTAATTCTTGGAAATCATATTTAATTTTTTTTGGTATTCCCTTTTTAATGAAGGGTATTTATTGAATCATCTTCAAAACATTTTGTGCTTCTTTTGATCCAATTTATTCGGAGATATTGACACTAGATTTTACTCCTTATTCTAGTGTTTTATCTATATTTTTTTATTATTATTCAGGTTCCTAAACTCTAACACTCTTGGTATTACATTTTTTGTGAGATTAACAAATTTCATAAACATTATGTCAATTAAATTAATCTATTCTTAGGTTCCTCTTCTATATGGGTTATCTTCACTTATAAGGTATTCCTAAAATTTGTGTAGGAATGATTGTATGAGGCAGGATTATCACCACTGTTCTTGGTTAGTTCGTTTTAAAATATTGGAAAACATTATTTTATACCTCTTCATAATCATCTAAGGTATAAATATTGTCTATATATTTAGTAGTAGATTGAAATACCATATCTTATACTCCTATGTTAGACTTGTATTTCTCAAATTTATAGCATGGGGAAACCGGTGATTCTTTATCTTTAACCAAGATATTTTTCCTTTTTATCACTATCAATTATTTATTCTTTCTATTCTCCAAAGTCTAGGCTGATATAGAATTCCGATCTACTATAGATAAAACTCCTCCAATTTTCCCACCATTCTGAATTGAGCAGAGAAATAAAATCTTTAATAGATTCCAAAAAAAGAATCCAATCAGAGGTGTAACCCCCTCAGATATCAATTATTAGGATCAAATTGGGATGAAACACTGAGAGGGGGTGAATCGGTGTGGGATAAATTTTTTTCTCTTTAAAAAAATATTAATTTTTATGCCTTTGTAACTTATTCAGGGAACAATTCAATCATTTTTTCTATAGTTATAAAGCATGCACATGATATATTAAATCATAATGAAAACATGTATTTGTTAACCAGGTTCACCTCCAATGCGGATGAATACATCCCTAGTGTATAGTGGATATTATCCCACATGCATACTACATCCTTTTTATTATAAAATAAAACATGGGTTAAGGGGGTTTCCTTATACCCATTTTCCTAGAACTAACTAGTTACAATTCAATCTTTAACTTTGAATAAAGAGGTTACAAGATATCATTGTGTCCCTTTTAAAGCAATCAATAGTGTATAATTATTATTTTCCAATAGGAAAAAATGATTCTGATCAGATTCCTAAAATTATAGTAATCCCAATGGATACCTAAAATATAGAAATCAATGTGATGTATCATATATATAGAAATAAAGTAGGACACCTATTTTCCTTCTGTTGAAATAATATAAATATTTTTTAGACTAGATATGTCAAAATAATTCTTTGAATTAAATGATGATCTACTGAATAATAGGTTGGATTCAAAATCTTACACATTTTATTTTAATCTTTGATAAAAACATGATGTAGTGTAATTTTAGTTCCATCTTATCATTCTTCAATAGTGTCAACTTATGAAATTATACTCATGAAACTAATATATCAAATATTTTTCCACCATGCATGGAAAACCTTGTGAACATATAATTATTTCATGCGTGTAAATTAGCATAGATAGTTTCTTGGATCTCCTGTACATTATTCTTGTGTGAAAAATTATTCCAAACAAGTGTTCACAAGTATCTTATTAGAAATTCTTCACATATGGTTATGTTTACAGATCCTTATTCTCTTCTTCTTTTAACCAGATAAATCTCTCACAATCCTTCTCCTTCATGTGAAAAAATAAAGTGGGATCTCATAACATTAACTTTTTAAAAGCAGTAGGATTCATAATAACTCCTTCCTCTTTGTGTGATAATATATGTAAGATCACGCTTATTCTTATTTATGTACACAACAGTATTTGGTGCTTCTTCTTAAAAACACAATCACATGATCTCATCTATGTTATTTTTATTATGCATCCTTCCTCACTTATTTTCATAGATGGATGCATGGTCTCTCATTCACATGACTATGTTAGGCATGGATCTCCACTTCGTGAAACAAAGAGTTTTTCGGATTCTCTATTTATCAGGTCGAGAGTTATCTAAAGAATAATCAAACAAAAACATATATAATTCACATATTTTACTCAGTATTTACAGAAATATTCAACAACACCTCTTCTTAGAATTTCATATTGAGTCAAGCCTCCTTAAATTCATTAATATATTATAATATCTCAAGAATTTCAAATAATGAAACTATCATCATTATTAAGATCATGTGACACCAAATATCAAGGATTCTCTTCGGATTTATATTGGATATCTCTTGTTCACATACTCATTTTTTCATGATTAGCTTCTTCTTCATGAAATGCCTTGGTGGAAACATGATTGTTGAATACTTAAGAGTCCATGTGATGAAGTATGTACCTGATAGAACCTTCCCGTATAATTTTTTCTTCATGAAATTCCATGAAAATGCATGATCACAACTCCATGTGATCAAGAATTGTTCATGTGATGTTTGTTTATTCTCACTAAACTCAGAATCATACATGAAGATAGGAATGTGAACATCCTCCTACACCATCATTTTTATTTGGCTATTTTAAATTCAAATAATTCATGCATGCAAGATGAATATTTCATTCATGGATTCAGGTCAATTCTAAATAACTCATTCCTTTAGTGAACATATCTGAGATAAACATCCTAGAATACATCATAATTATTGAGGTTGAGTAGCACAACCATCTTTGTTTGGAGGTTAATGAAAATGAATAGATTTTATCAGATAGACGAGATTAATTTGATCGGGTAAATTTTTTAAAAATGTAACTCTTTAAATAGAGGAATAGTGACACACTTTATGTATCCCACATCAAACTTCAAAAAAGGTTCCCTTTTCATAATAATACAACATACGTAATCCACCACTTGATCTGGTAAGGGGGTCCATGCCTGAACACACCTTCAAATACTCTCGTCACCGGGCCACGCTACACCATTGTGTGGCCCACCTGGGCACTCACTCGTACGCCTTTTGTGCACCCTTTATCTCCCTCATGAACTCCCATTGTGTACTATGCTTACCCACCCACCTTCTACCCATGGATGGATAGGTAGACCTTCCTCCCATGTGTAATACCTTGGTCCCACATGTTTGGTTGAGGCACGTCCTTGGTTTTCCAAGGGCTGACCTATTTTTTTCCTTAACTCTTGAAAATGATTTTTTCAATTCTTAAACGTAATATTAGTTACAAATACTCAAATATGAATGTTCGATTCTTTCAATTTATCTCTAATGAATCTAATCACCTCATGAAATTAATTTATTTTTTAAAGGTCTTCAAGTAATCTCATCTAAAAATAATAAGTTTGTGACACATGTCTTCATTCATAAAAATGAAAAATATTTTCGTGGACATCAAAAAATTATTCAATCATATAAATTATTATAGAAAATGTTCTTGTTCCAAAAAATATTAGAAGTTATCCTTGACAATTATGATCAGTTTATCAATCATCATGCTTTATTTTTATTTATCCAAAATATAACATATAACCTTTAAAATTCATGTGGATAGATCTTCTTTAAAACTTTAACTACTTCAAATATCCTTTCTCCAATTATAAATGAATCTCTAAGAATGTTATTTTGATGTAACATTTAAACATACAAGATTCTTGATGAAACTTTGATCCTTATAAAAACATCAATAATACAACACACATAATTTCTCTAGAACTTCAATATTCCCATATTAACAAACTTGATAACACCAAAGCATGCTTCCAACCTAGTTTCTAATTCAATACAAATTGACGTCAAGTGATTCATAACTTAATGAATTATTGAAAAAAAATACAACACAAACATAAAGTGTGATAATCAGTCACATGCCCTCTATATTTTTCAAAGATTATAAACTTTGATATATCCATTATCATTCTCCTTGAGGACTGACTATCCTTATACTATACATCATTCTTCATAATCCCAAAGAATATTTTTTAAAATAATCATATAGAATAATATTTTCATACCCATGTCACTTTAGGTTGTACAAGATGAGTAATTGAGCATTTAGATGTTTGAGAAGTAAACACATGTAATTTTTTATTGCCTAAAGATTTTGAAATTAAAGAACTTTTATAACCCAAATTCCATATACCATCTAAAAATTTACATAATGCCTCATTTAAATTATTTTTTCCAATTAAAAGGTTATAAATATTAGTTAATTCATTTGAATTAATAGAGAAAATAACATTTCTCATTCATCCAACCTATCTATTTATGTTTTTATTTTCATATACTTTTATCTTATGAGTTTTCTTAAAATATTATACATTAAAGTAATGGTTTCTGTTAGACTCACCTGTTTTGATAATCCCAAATCTTGATTCTTTGTTATGATAAATATGTTCCATTAATATTTATAGTTTATATTAAATGATAACTATGTATATTTTATCTCATTGTTCTATCGATTAATTTTACAGTGAAAATTTTATCTAAGAGGTTACTGATGGAGGTTACCGATAGAGGTTCGTACTGGAAGGTTACCGATAGAGGTTTCCGATAGAGGTTACCACTGGAAGGTTACCAATAGAGGCTACCGATAGAGGTTAACACTGGAAGGTTACCAATAGAATTTATTGGTGAAGCCTACTGATGAATTCTACCGATGAAGGCTACTGATGAAGGCTAATGATGAAGGCTACTGCTGAAGGATACCGATGAATGCTACCAATGAAGGCTACCAATGAAGGCTACTGGTGAAGGCTACCGATGAAGGAAACTGATGAAGGCTACTATTACCATCCTATCGATGCCCACTCTTATACTCCATACTTTTTCAATTTCTTAAGTTTATTCTAACAGTCATATTTGGTAAATTTAATGCTTCTGACAATAATTAATGCTGATTGTAGACATATCAAGAGACCATATCTGGAGACAGTATGAGGTATGAGGAAGACTGCATGTGGTTTTCTTATTTCTTTTTTCAGACCTCAAATATAAAATATAATACCAAGGAAGAGAAGAATATAGAGGAAACTAGAGAGGTTTACTACACGCTAGACCTAAAGAACAAAAGAAGAACACCAACACTCTCACTGTGAACCCAAGAACCTCTAGAACATCATTTTGGGAGAACAAATTCAAGACTATTTTCTGTGCTTAATCAAATCTATGTCAACCCAAGAATCATAACACTCAATATTTGAAAGTTAGAACCTAGAGTTATGGCACTCTGTTTTTTTAGGTAACTTCCAGAAAACGACTCTAACTACAAATTCTTCACTCCAAGGAGTCAAGAGCTGAACTCTAAACACATAGAGACTTATAAACTCAATCTTTATAACTTTAGATCTATTGTGTTATTTTATTTATATTTCTGAGAAGTGTGTGTTTTTCTATTACACACACTATCTATCGTGCTTGAACTGAAGGAAACTGAAAATCCTCACATAAAACTTTATTTACACTTTATTTCCCACGTGTAACTGTGGAAGAGACCATGTGTGGTCTAGATTGTTTGTTTTTTCACATAAAGAACTATGGTAGAGGGTTTGATCCCTAGACAGTTTGTGAAAAATGTTGTAAAGCCCAATATAGGCTATGTATTAGGTTTATTACTAATATAAACTGGTTGGTTGTAGGTGATCACCAAGTGTAGAGGATTAAGTCTCAGCATGAGACTAAACCTCTTGTTTAACTCTGTTGTGTTCTATATTTTTGTAATACTCTATTTTCCTATTTTTCGTTGCTTATAATTTCAAAAAAAAGAAAACTATTTTACATTAACTTTTATAGTTAGTTCTTGTTAGTGTGTGTATGTGTTTAATTCAGTAAACCTATTTCAAAATTGGAATAAGTGTTGTACACAGATTCAACTGAGGACTAATCACCCTTTGAGAAACTTTTTGACCAACTAAACATCTATATCTCTACTGCCTTAATTAACTAGGCTGTTTCCAAATTGGTGGAGCTTTAGCATAAAGGTTTTAACAGAAATTTTAAGTAGGAACTCAATTCACCCCCTATTGAGCTTCCACTCCAACCAACAGTTTCAATTTAATCTTGTATATTTTTAAATATTCCATTAAGATCATCTACAAAATCATTTTCAAGTTCAAAATCATATTAATAGAAACTAATTTGATCAACTCCATCTATCAAGATAAGGTTTAAAAAATCCCTCTCTTGGTTATATTCTTCACATAAGGATATTCTATCTTTAAAACATGAAAATACCTTTATGGTCTTTATATCATTCCTTTTAAAAAAATTATCATTTTTTCCTTTTTTATATTTAGGAAATTAGGATCATTTTCCCCATTATTTCTATATTCATAAAAATAATCCTAATTAGTAAGAAATTTAAAAATAAGAAAAAAAAATATTTGTTATCCTTTTTCCCTTTCATCCTTCATTATCTTATTTGAGAATTTATTCTTATTAGACAATTTTTTTCCATTTTTCTATTTTTTTCATGTATATAATTATTTTTAAGATAACCTTAATCCTTAGTAAACTAAATTCAATAAATATTTTTTAGTATTGAAGGAAACTCTGATTTTCATATTATTTTCTTATTCATTCATTCCTTTCAGTTCAATCTCATTTTGAATAAGTAAACCAATGAATCTATCCATAGAATATTTTGTGAAATTATTTCTTTCTATAAACTCATACTTCTTGTAATATAAGTTATTTTAAATTTTCCTAAGTTTCCTTTCAATAAAAATTCCATTTTAAATGGTTTCCCCTAATCCAACTATATTGTTTCATATTTTGGTAAACTTGTGGTATATTTAATCAATTATCTTAGTGTTTCCCATATTAAAGTTTTGATATTTAGATCAAAACATCCCCAATGTGATCATTTGTAGCTTATCCATTCCTAGATGAGTCCATTATATAATTCTATATAAAATGTGTGTAGTAGTATGGTTGTATACATGACTTAATGTCAGTAATTCTAATATAGTAACATTAAGTATTCAAAACATGAGAATTTAATTCATATCTAAAAAAGTATGCGTCATTCAGAAAACTAGGATCGCATCCATAAAGTTTATATGATTTTATAATGACCTTATAATTAAAAATAAAAAGTTTTTTCAAGTATGATTTCATATGGACTTTACATCTAGATAATTCAAGCCACTAAAGAAAGGAGGTCTGGAAGGCATCTAGTTATCAATTTTCACTTGAATAGTCATTGTGTGTGATATTTTAATTATTTTTTTAAGGTATTATAATATTAACATAGATAATATTTAATACCAATAGCATTCATAATATTTCAAACAACAATTCAAGATTTTAGGGGTGCATTGATGATTTTAAATTAAAAAAATTAAACAGTAAGAAAACATGAGAATAAGAAAACAAATGTTTTTTAGTAGTTCAGTTTAAAAGATAATACATATATAGAATTTTCACCCACAAACTCATTGAAGGGATATTTCTGATAAATAATCTTAATTTTGATGATAATTAAAACCCAAGTATAAAAAATAATTGATTAATCCTATCCATAATCAGCTTCTCAAAATATTTATTTTCCTACATTAGTATGGTAATATAGTTGTTATGGTTTAAATCCCATGAGAAAGGGAGAATGTAATATAATAATTGCATGAATACTTAAAAAATAAAATTAATGAAAATAAAAACATTAATATTTGATTAGTAATTATCAAATACATCAAACAATGTCAATACACAACAAAAAGAGTAATTTAGAGAATAAAAAGACAATATTCAAAGTTTCAAGTGATCAACATCTGATTTATGCGAATTTTGAATGGATTATTTTGATTAAAATTTATATTGTTCTTATAAAAAAATATTTTATAACTATTAATGAATTTCTAGAAATGAAGTTGAAGAAATATCACTATCTCTTGATTTATCTTCTCTTTAATTCTTTTTCATCAAATAATGATATTTCAATCATTATACAATTTTATGTATAATCATTTCATGGAAACAGTTTAGGAAAATTCTTCACTCATTGATATATGTGTTAATTCCTTGAAGTTAAATGTATTAACTACTCATTACTTATCAGTTGTTAGAGAAATGATAAAAATTAGCTCATGAAAGGATTAAAAGGATGATAACAGATAAAATATGTCAAATAACATTTTATGTTCAAATAGTGATCACTATCATAATACATATATTTATTAATAAGGATAAAATTGATTCCTCTATGTTATAAAACTAGTTATCAACCTTCTTCTATTAGTTTATCAATTAATAACATAAAAAAATATTCTTAAAATAGAAAACATCTTAGTATATTAACATGTATCCAAGGAAAAAACATTACAATAATAATTTTGAATAATTATCAAACTAAGATCAACCCATCCCCTTAACATGTAATATCTAACACAGTGCACTCGAGAAGTAACCAAGATAGATGACCACATGACCCTAAAAAACCTTCTCATATCTCAGTGGCTACTGACTAATGGAAAACATTTTGGAATATTTATGAGGATATTATTCCCTTAATTAGAAACCTAAGGTTCATACCTATATTCTAGTAAAAATTATATTAGTAATTCAAAAGGATAGTGCTGGATTTATTGATAATAAGAATACATTTATAGAAATAAATAAAGTGATCAATGTGATTCTTGGAGGATTGTTAATAATGACCTTTATTTCTTGAGGTTGGATTTTTTTACATGATGTATTGAAGGTTTTTGTGTTGGATTCATTGTACACATGAAGAGAATGAGTTCATAGGCAATCCAAAAGTGTGAATAAATTTTACAAGGATCCTATATAGTCAAGATATGGGATGAATATATGTTTAAGGAATCTTGGAGAAGGTTTTATTGAAGTTTTACAACATGGGAAAGATAACACCTTGGTCAGTGGGAATTGTGAAGATGAGGAAGAATTGATTGTGACCATACCATTCCTTATAGTCATAGTAGATAAGGAGATTCCCAACATGGTAAATCTAGAACAAGACATTTCATGGTAGTCCTCAGGGTATGATTCTATAGAACTTGATTAATATGGAGAATTAAGGTTGACTATATCATTTCATAATCCATAGTGATTGCAACATGGTAATATTTTAATGCCATGTCATAGATTAGTCATCATGGTTAAGATCTTGTACTGTATTGAAGACATGAAGTTAAAAGTTATCAAAAAATCCAAGGGATATAGATCATATCATGATGATGGAAATGTTGTCTTGAAATTCTATTAGTGATCCATGAGGACCATTCGGGTCTTGGTTGTAGTTGTGGTGAAAGAGTTTTTCTCAGGTGATGGAAGTGGTAGTTCATATTTTTCAATATATCCAACAAGCCATATCATTAATCATGTTTAGGGGAGAATTGTCCTATAAATACAATGATCATTCCATTGTGTCTAGAGGTAAGCTATGTTGGTGGGAGAGTCAGCTGGATACGCACCAAATGTGGTGTATTTGATTTAGATTTTTCTTGAATGCATCATCAATGCTTCATTCATTATGGAACTTTAATTTAGTCCATTATTACAATAGAGTTCTAATAGAGTTTTAAGTATTCAAAATGTGAATTAATTGAGAATTAATTTATGCTGAAAAATCAAGAGAGTTGACCATGAAGTAGTTAGGTTTACTATGGTTATAAAGGAATTGTGGAGGAATTTCATGAGGAGTTATGGGTGGTTTTCATATCTTATAATGATGTTTATTGGTGTCCAATATATTTGGTAATGATCACCCATTTTATAAGGAGTTGTATAAAATCGGTAGAAACTATCAATATTTCAGCATATTGCATAACCAATTTTCATATAAAAAGAGAAAATATAGGTGAGGTACTATAAGAAAAAAATAATAAGTTATCATTATTTGAATACTATTCCAAAATATGAAGAGGTATGTAAATAAATTTTAGTGAATTTTTCATTACATACTTAATTCTAGAAGGAAGAATAAGGTTGTTCAAGAGGATATCACAAAAAAATTGAAAAATGGTCGGAGGACTTCAACAACACCAATCCACACTAATTGTGGCCATCTAAATGAAACTGGTGAAGGGGCCTGTGAGTTTATAAACTATGTGATGTTTTTCCTTTCCACTGAAGTGGTCAAAGGAATTAAAGTTTAAAGAGTGTCCATTGGGAGGTAATGAGTTATCCCTAAACATTATAAGGTAGTGACCCTAGGCATAGAGAGACCTAGCCTGAACCCCATGTGAATATCAATGGTATTTATAGTGATTTGGTTCATGGTACATTACTTATTCATGCTCCTTGGGTGTAGCCCAGTGAGGGTGAACTAAGTAAATTACTATTTTCATATTTACGTAACACATATACACCAAAATAGGTTAAAAGGAATCATAAATAATATATAATAAAAAAGGGGTAGTCAAGTGATTTAATCAGATCAACATTTAATAAAATGAGTATAATAAATTACCATCAAGGTTTAGAGGTCAATATCCTTTCATTGAATTGAAAGATAAAAGAAAAGTTATCTTAATTAGAGAAGCACATTGCATACTCTGATTCACCCCCTCCCCTATCAAGGTAATCTCACTTTAAGACCGTATTGAGGGACCAAAAACTGGTATCATAATTATAGGTTTATCTTTCATGGATTTTTTTACTCAAACTTGATATGAAGTTATTTAAATCAAATGGAATACACATTTAAGGCTTCGATGTTTGATAGATGGAATTTCAAATAATGGAAAATAGAGTTTCCTTCCAATATGAAAGATTCCCTTTTAATTCCATGATAATTTGTGGAGGATGGAATTATTCTAATTAAATGTTAAAAATTATCTTTAAAACAAATGAAATAAACATTAAGAACAATATCTATATCAAAAAGGAAAGAAATGATACTCTTGGAGAACACATCCATAAAGAGGTTACAGAGAGAAATCTCTCCAAATATATGTTAATAAAATTGGAGGAACTGTCTAGAAAAGATAATGAAGATAGAATTATGAGGAATAATATGGATGTTAGAAGAAAGAGTTTTCCTACCAAGGAAATATATTATAAATCTAATTTTACATATGATTATATTATTATTTTAGAGATATCATGTGTAATTTAACACTCTATTTGAGAGCTAAAAATAAGATGTGATGAATAGGTGGTGAAAACATCAAGTTTCTAATCAAGGAGGTTTTCATGAAATGGATAATAGGAGATCCAAATTCTATAAGTGAAGGTATAACAATTGGAAGTCATTAATGACGTTTATTATGCAATTATTGAAGATTTATCCTTGGAGAATAAGATGATAATGTGAGAATAAGTGGCCTTTAATTTCAATATAAAGAAAATGGGAACAAAAATAAAAGAGAAAAGCTCCATGATTGAAAATATTTCCCAATAAATTTTGAAGTAAATTGACATGGATACGGAATTAAATTAAATAATCATTCCACTCAAGACTTAACTTGAAGAAATAAGAAAAACTAGGATGGTTGTTTTGTCAAGTATAGAGGTGTTGGTCAGATGGTTGAAAGAAAAAGATAAAAATATCAAATAACTCAAAGGGCGTATAAAAATCCCAAATGAGAAGATGAAAATAACTCCAAATGTAGCCCCAATATAAATATATAATCTAGAACTGAAATATGGAAGAAAAATAAGTTCCATGTCAAATATTGAATATATGTTCCATTAAGGAATGTGGAAGGATTTGGTAACATTATGAGTATATGTACCAAATCCAATAAGCCCAAGGATGAGAGAAGAACTCTAATAGTTCCAATATCTCAATCAAGGATAGGACACATGAGGTATGACTCTAATGGTAAATAATATATTTATTCTAATCGTGGTCACATAGAAAGGTATTGAAATCATAATAATTCATGGAAGGGTAAAGATTCCATAAGGAGTCACAACACTAATATGACATATGAAGAAAGAATTTATCTAAGAAAAAGGTATGTTATTCTATAAAAAGTTCAATGTTTTGAATAATAAATAAAGGGTATATCATGCACCAATATATGGATACTTGCACCAACTCTCTTAGAAATAAAGAAGAAAATTTTGTAAAAAAAAGTAAGAATTTTTAACAATTTTAAAAGTGGTAGAAGTAAAGAAGAACCCACCTGTTAAGATGGAAGTCATGTATATCAAGGAAGACAGATTCATAAGTGGTATTTAATAATCCACTAAAAGGAAACAATATGAATATGCAATGGATAAGAAATTAGGAGTTGATTTCTACTATTTAAGTAACTCAAAAATATACTTGTTCAAGTGTGATTGATTCCATAATTATGGAAGGTCCTGATCCAAGGAAGAATGTAAATGGTCACATCTATAAATAGGGGTGTGGGACAGGAACCATACAAGGGATATCCTTTAGTAATAGTTTGATAAGTTCTTCTACCATAAATAATAAAACATTGGTTGAATATATTATGTAATTTATTTCTCAAAAGATAAAAAAGGGAAAAGGAAATATAGAAGTTGAATGTTTGGTCTAATGTGAGCATACACGTTCCTCAACTTGATTAACCTTGAGGTACCCCTCTCCCCATATGATTTATTATTTCTACTTATTATTTGATAATGTCAGTTTTAATGGGGAGATATAATCCATGGGGTGATTGTACAATAAAATCACATGTTATAAAGCTAAAGTAAGATCCTATAAAACTATAGTAAGTGGTTTCCCAAATTTTAACATCTCCAATTTTTTTCAACAGATAAATTATTATAAGAATTTTTTAATAAGATTAAAAAGTTTATTATCCTTATTTTGAGCTTTAAGATTCCTATAAATAATTTAAAGAGAATAAGTTTCAATTATTATCAGTGTTTATTTCACAATTAGTGTCAGTTCTAACAAGTGTGGTCATCCTTGCACAATGTACATTAATGTTATTAATCTAACTATTTGGTGTAAAAGTGTGATGGAGATCACAGATTATGTTTAAAAGTAAAAAATCCAAATTTTCTATGATTTTTTAATTAGTATTCATGAGTGACATGGATATCCTTGTTGTTGTCTACAAAAACTATTGTTTCTTACACTGAGCTCAGACTTAGTAGACTTTGATGATTTGTTGACATCCCAAGTTATAAGTAGAAAATTTACTCAATGAATCTCTTGATAAGGAACATTTATCTTGGAAAGGGAGATTCTAGAATTGGTCATTCGGGTAGAAATTTTTTTTAATTGGTTTCAAATAATTTGGATAATCAATATATGGTTGGTGCCCAAGGATGAAGGTGCATTAAAAAGGGAGAGATTATATAAGATAAATAAATCATATAAATCCTTATAGGTGTATTTTAATACCTTGAGTAATCTCTCTTATAATTTGAATAAAAAGGGGGAGATGATATTTAAAAGAATATCCCCAACATTTGAGATAAGATTAAGTTCCCTTTGTTTTTTATTACAAATAAGGGGGTAAGAAATATTGGAATTATAAGTGTTGGATATTGTCAAAAAAATCCAAATAGGGTGACTATTATGAATCCTAAAGGATGTTGTTGTATTTATAGACAATAAAGAAGAATACCATGATGACAAGGAAGAATATGATCAAGGTGAAACTGTGAGTATTATTAACAATGATCTTTATATCTTAATGTTGGATTTTTTTTACAAGGAATATTAATTTTTTTTGTGTTGGATTCATTGTCCATGAAAAGAGAAGGAGTATGGAAAAAATTATAAAACATTAAGGAATTATAAAAGGAGCCTACATATTAAAGATAGGGGTCAAAGATATGTTGAAGGAATCTTGGATAGGTTTGGGTTGAAATTTACCAACATGTGGAAGACCACACCTTGTTCAGTGGGCATAGTGAAGATGAGGAAGAGGCAGGTGTTTCCATTCCATGACTTATGGTCATGGTAGAGTAGGAGATTCCCAACTTGGGAAAGATTAAATGGGACATATCATGGTGGTCCCTATGGTGGGATTATAGAGCTCCTATGAAACATGGTTAATGATGGTTGACTATTTCATGGTAGAATTTGTGGTGAGTGAAATATAGGCATAGTATTTGTGCCATGCTATAGAGGAGTCATTTTTTTAATAGTTTTTACTGCATTGAAGACTTGGATCTTGAACTGGTCAACATGTTCAAGGGAGATGGACTATTCCATGGTGATGGGTGTGTTGTCCTAAGAGTATACTTGTGAGTAATTATAAAGACTATTATGGTCATGGTGGTGTATTTGGTGATGTTGTTTGGCTTGGAAAACGTAAATGATGGTTCCCAATCTATAGGATAAGGAAACATGTCTAATAGGTCACGGTGTTGGGTGTGTTGAATGGAATGTTATCCTGAAAATACAAAGACTATATAGTGCTATTCTAAAGAAAGTTGTGTTGTTGGTTGTGTCTGATAGAGGTGCACCATATGTGGATGAATTAATTCAAATGAGAAATATTTGAATTGGTAGTGTTGGATATAGTCAACAAAATCCAATGGGGGATATTGTTAGTAATCATAAAGTATTGTGTTTTATTTTTTGACAATGAGGAATAATACCTTAATGATAAGGAAAAAGGTGATTAATGTAATGCTTATAGGATTGTTAATAATGATCTTGATTGCTTGATGTTATATTTTTTAACAAGGAATCTTGAATGTTGTTATGATGAATTCATTATCCACACAAAGAGAATAAGTATAGAGGAAATCAAGAAATTTTATGTAATTATTTTGGGGCATATATGGTGAAGATAAGGGATGAAGATATGTTGAAGGAATCTTGGTGAAGGTTTTGTTGAAGTTTCCCAACACATGGAAGATCAAGCCCTGGTTAGTGGTCATTGTAAAGATGAGGAAGAGGTGAGTTTTACCACTCTATGCCATATGGTTGTGGTAGAGAAGGATATACCTAACAAGGGAAAAGTAGAATAGTATATGTCATTGTGGTTCCCATGGTGGAATTCCAAAGAACCTATGAAACAAGGAAAATGAAGGTTGGATATGTTGTGGCATAAGTCATGGTGAGTGTAATAGGGGAAGATTTTTTTTCCATGTCATAGAAAATTCATTAGGGTCAAAATTTTGTACTATATTGAAGAACTGAATATTAAAGTGGTCAACGTGACCAAGGGAAAAGAAACACATTATGGTGATATTCATGTTGTCCTAAGTGTCTATCTGTGAGCCACATGATGGATCGTTATAGTTGTGGCGGTGTCCATGGGGAAGGTGATTTTATAAAATAATAGAAGTTATGGTTTTCATTATACATGAGAAGGAAACATGGCCAACAAATCATGGTGTTGGGAATGTTAGCATAGAAATACAAAGAACACATCATGATGTTAAGAAGTAATCCATGTTTGTGGGTTTGTCATAAAAATACATAACAAGATTAGAGTAATTAATTAAGATGATGCTTTAATGGACCGTTAATACTTCATTCATCATGGAACTATAATTTATTCCATGACTCTAGCAGAGTTTGAAGTGCGTTTGTAGCATTCATAAGGTAAATTTATTGACAATTAATTCATTCTATAAAATATATATGGTTAACAATGAATCAATTATGTTGATTTTGGTTATTGAGGAAATCATGGAGTAAGTTCATAAGAAGCTATGGGAGGTTTTTATAGCTGATAATGATGTTGACAGGTGTCTGGTCTATTTAGACATGATCCCTCATTTTTTAAGGGGTCCACTGGAAGTAGGAGAAACTATTGATATTTGAGAATATTGAATATCTAGTTATTAGATAAAAATAGGAGCTCCATGATAGGGGATGGAAGTAAAATTAATAGTTTAAAACTCATTCAAGACTTGTCCAAAGGAAGAATGGAGACATCAATACTATGTAGTGATAGTGAAATTCTAGAATTTATTCTCAAAAGAAGAATAAGGCTATTTGATAGGAGATCATATAAATTCTATGAAGAACAACAATAGGACTTCAACAACAAAAATCCACACTCATTTTAACCATTAAAGTGAAGCTAGTGAAAGGACCTGCAACTCTATAAACTATGTGAAGGTGTTTCTTTCCACCATAGTGAAAAAAGGAATGAAATTTTTAGGGAGTGGCACCTTGGAAGTAATGATTTATCCCTAAAAATTGTAAGGAAATGATCCTGGGTACAAAATGACCTATCTTGACCCCCATGTGAATAGTATTGATCTTCATAGTGATTTGGTGAATGACACATTATTGATGAATACTCCTTGGAAATAGCCCAGTGAGGGTGAACCAAGTAAATTCTTGTGTTCTTATTTACTATACGCATGAACACCAAAAGATGGAAAAAAGGAATAATAAAGAATATATGATAACAAAGGAATGGTCAAGTGATTGAATTATATAAAAAATTTAAGAAAATTAGAATAATAAATACCCCTCAAGTTTGAGAGGTCAATACTCTTCTATGGTAGTTATAGTTAAAGGAAAATGTGTTTTAATTGTATAAGTGTATTTCATACCCTGATTCACACCCCCTTTTCCTCAAGGTAATCTCACTCTAAGACCCTATTGAGAGAGAAACAAATTTATCATGGCCCATCCACACATCGAACATACCAAAAACCCATGAAAAAAAAACAGAGTGAAAAGAGGGTATCCCGCATTCTAAAATATAAAATATAATAGTCTACGTGATGTATAAAATTTAACTAAGAATATACGATAGATAAAACTATATAATAAGAATTATTAGAATATATAACATAATTTGACACACTGATTGGTATATATATATTATAAAATAGTAACTAAAATAAAAACAATTGACTCTATCCTAACTCACTAGACTATCTCCCACTAAATTGTTAGCCTCTAATGCCCTCCTCATCTTGATCTAACCATCGAGCTCCAAGATGATACTTTTTACTAGTATGTAGGTGAGAGGTGAGTCCAATGACCCAATATGATTCCCCCACCCACCTTGACACATTGAGTTTTGGTGATCAAGTGTATGAGCATTAAAGTATCTATAGAGTTAAAATCAAATATATGTGAAACTCATTCACTTAGAAACATAACTCATGTATGCTCATATAATGATATACCTATGTTTCATCATGTACAGAAGATATGCGCACCCTGAAAGATCATACTAGAGTTTCCCATCTAGTATAGGTCCTATTTACCTATAATTGATGACATGTATACCCTCATAACCCAACGTGTTATACCTAAAAAACCATCCCATGTCATAAGAAATAATCCTAAAGAGGGATCATAATATTCATAAAGGCTCACTCATTAAGATCCCGCCTAACCAATCAGTCATCTCATTATTCATAAATAACAAAAACATGAAATATAAATATAAATAATGATCAATTTAATAAATTAAATAATGAGAAATCAAATAGGGCCCAACTATCAATAACAACCATTAAATGAAAAACCAAATTGAAAAATGCAATCAAAGAGGGGTAAAAGAATCCAATATAAATATAACTACATTACTATGATAAAAACATAAAAAAATGGATCTCATACACATTAAATAGTAATCCCAATACTCACTCTATACCCCACTTCATCACACCAATATTCACCAAAGCTATATTTTGGACTTCTTATAGAGCACCTCTGGCTCAATCCTATAAACCACAAATCATCAAAGGGCTTAGATCCCACTCCATGATAGAATAGATTTATCACTTTATAATGGTCCCTAGGATCATATATAAATATAATCAATAATATTGTATGTCACTTCAATGATATTACCTCAGGTGGAACCTTTTGAGGATAAAAGTTGTATTTATTGCATGCTATCGATAATCACCTCCCAAGAGTCTGACACCATATTGGATAGAGTCTCATCAGTCATCATTCCATGTCTAGATTCCCATATAAAGGATTATATATATAATTATTAATATCCTGAATGGGAAAATAAATTATCACATATGACCTCATAAGTAAATATTATCATGCTTCTTGATCTAAACATCAAATACTGATGGTGAAAAAACATCACCCACCATAAGTCTTATCTCAATCAATAGAGATATTTCATGAGTTTCACTGACAATCAAGATATATTACCATTAATTCTACCTCAATATAGTATAATATAACATCACTAAAGAAGGAAAAAATCTCCTCTAATCAAACAGCACTAAGGATGCATCAACTTGTCTCATAATCTCATCTCCGGATCTATATCAAAGATCATTACAATACTAGTATTATTTCCCATGAATCTATCCCCCATTTACAATTAAAACATCAATGGGATCATCACCTACCTCAAAAAATAAATTTTAATCAAGTGGGAACTATTAAAATAACTAAGGAGTCCAATGTTCATCAAAAATATCAAGAACTACCCAATGGTTAATAGTCACACCCCTCACTGTATCCCAAAACCATCTAGAGTGTCTCACACTATTTCAAGTTTATTACAAGGTTCCTATGGAACTAAACCAATAAAAAACATTAAAAGTTTATCAATCTCAATTAACTATCCCATTATCCAAGGAAAGGTATTTTTTTGGTTTATATGCCATCATGAAATAGGTGATAACAATAAGAAACCCATAAATCAATAAACTCATATAACTATAAAATCTTAGAAAATAGGGTATATCCCTTATGAGGTCAACTTTACCAAATAATCAAAACAAGCTCCCTATAATTTTATTGAAATAAAAATAAAAATACCTCCTTTTAAAAAAAATTAAAAAATTCCTCTATAACAGACCCCACACATTGAGGTATGAATTTATTTAGAAAATTTCTAAATCAGGTGTATTTTTATGGATTTGGGTTTTTGGGGGAGTTAGATGGCTATGAGGGTCATAAAAGGAGAATTTAGACTCAGTGATAAAGTTATTAATTTATGAAAGACAACATCATATACCATATATTCTGATACCAATTACTCATTGGGTTCAAGAAGAGTGGGGGTAGGCCCAGGAAGGCCACTGGACACCTAGTAACCCTAGGGCTGGTAATTTGTGGGGGTGAACTGGGTACCCAAAATACCCTACTATGTTTTTTTTAATTTAAATTAAATAATTTTAAATGATAAAAATATTGTGAAATAAAATTATCCTTCTCTTCCTAGACCACATGACTGGATCTCCCACCTCTATGGAGTCTCCTTACTCTATGCTTGGTTCCTCCATCATTTGATCTTGGATTTGAACATCATGTATCTTAGTGGGTCACTAGAGTTATGGATAATCTTCCTCTTTCCATTATTCTTTTTTTCCTCACTTTCATATAATTATTCATAAAAAATACTTAATTTTTTTTGTTATGCTAGGTTTTTTAAATTTCCTTTATTAAAGATAATTTTTATAATGGTCTTCAGTGAATGGGGTCATACAAATATGAGGTATAAGGTCCTTAAATTATTTCATTATTTTATATGTGATCATGTGTTGTATGATATGTGGAGGTTGGAGGGTGTGTTAGAACTACCCTGAATAGAATCGAACCTAGGTTCCTTGGTTCTTTAGTGGTGAGTATGGCATATCTATCATGTGATAAAATTCCAAAAAACTTTTCCTTATATCCATATTTTTTATTTTCCATGTTTCCCTGAGAAATTAGTGAGTGGAATTGGAATTGGAACCCATGAGTGGTGTCCTTGAATATGTCTCAAAGTAAAAGGCCTTGTGAGGAATCCTTGAGAATTCCTTGGAAAATAGAATCACCTTTATTAGCTATTCTAGTAGATTATTAGCCTCATTATGAGACTTTGATAAAGGGAGTTTCATCTATATTGAAACCATTATGAGATGAGGGTTAGTATGAGAACATAACCATGTAAAAAGGGTTTAATATTGACTTATGATTACTATGTGTAAAACATTGAGGGAATGGGTAGCCTAGTTGGAGATTTGGGTTAGTGAGTCCAAATAATATGGTGAAAACCAATTTTCTATAAAGATGGTATTGTAATGACATTGTTAAGTTTATTGGTGATTTACTATTCACCCTTTCTCATGTTTATTCTTATGATGATTTCCCATTCATATATTATTATGTTTAGTTCAATAGTGATAACTCATTCAATTTGTTATATGTTTATGTTTAAAGTAATATTCCATTCACTATGTTGTGAATTACTTAAAGTGATAACCCGTTCACTTGTATGTGGTTGTGTCTCACTGATAGTCCATTCACTTTTATTATAATAAATTGTTGTGATAATTCATTCACTCGCATTAAGCCTATGGTGATAACATGTTCATCCTTAGTTTCTAGTAGAGTATAATAGCACATTCAATCATACTCCTTTTAGGATGGTGATATCATGTTTAAATTAGTATTGTTTATGGTGGTAGTTTATCTACCCATATTATGAGGTTTCAGTGGAAGCTCAATCGCCTATATTATGATGTACCAATGATGGGTCATTCATTTATTTACAGATTTGGGTGATATCCCATTCACCTAGTCATATGTTAGGAGTGGTGATACAATATTCACCCATAATCCTCATGATGCTGATAGATTGTTCACCCTATTGTGATTATGGGGATATCATGTTCACCTTGTGTTATAATTGTGTTGATAACTTGTTCACCTATTATTTTGGAGTGTTGATATCATGTTCACTCATACTCCTTGTGGTGGTGATATCCCATTCACCTTATTGTTATGGGGATATCCTATTCACCCAATTATGATTATAGTGATAGATCTATCACCTATTAATGGACTAGGGTGATAACACGTTCACTTGGTCATATGTTATGAATAGTTATTACCCATTCACCCATACCCATTTCGATGGTGATACTTCATTATTGAGGATAGATATGGTAACTTGTTCATATATTTTATTGATGGTGTACCTCATCTACCTAGTATATTGATGGTAGGAATAATAGTAAATTCCTTCTCTTTCCATATTTAAACTATGGTAAGACAATCATAATACATCACTTACTTTGGAATATATAATTTTTTTTAATGTGGATGTTAATATCTCATGGTATTATTTTTTATATGTTATTTTTGTTTTTAACATATAATATTGTTTGTAAAACCATATCTATTAGATTATTTATTCAAGGGAACATTGGTTGCGACCTACCGAGTTTTAATCGCACCATGTATGGGAATTCTAGTGCACATTCATACTTCATCATCCATGATACAAGTAGGGTAAAGGGACCTAAAATTGATAGTTGATATGGGTATATATGGAACGATTTGGGAGATGGGACTGGGTGGAGACTCAATTCTATCTTTGTAGTGTCTATATTCTTTTTTACATTTTGGAACATGATGTATATAATTAATCTGTTGGTGACCTTACTCTTTATGTATTCCTTGTATGAAATTATTATTCTGTGTATTTTTTATATCATATAATGATTATTTATATATGGTTTTCTTATCACTATAATTTCTATACTATATTGTTAATTTTGGATAGTGATTTATTTTTATTTTTATATTATTTATGGTTATCTGTTAGAGAGTATAGTCTCCCCATGATTTTTTCATGAACTATCATTTTTGGTTAGTGGAATCTTATATATGAGGTGGTGTTCTTGAGGTCTTGTGGCTATCTAATTCAACACTAATCAGGTTGAATAGGTTTGGGATGATATAAAGGGATACCAAAGCTTTTTTGATTTGTCTTAATATTTTGGATATGGAATAAGGAGGATGTGGTCAAAACATGGGATAGTCCTTATTTGAGTAAATCCCTCTTTAAGGAAAGTTCAAGTTACCATGGATGGGGTTGTTGTGTTTTATTTTCACAATTATAGTTGAGCTTGATTTTTTTCAAATATGATTCTTAAGGTTATTGATTTATGTTGTATGTTAATCTTGTAATAGGGTGGAAATATGTGTGCATTCATTCATTATCTTTGGCACATAGTATTCACATTACATTCATATGCTTATATGTTGTTGATGACTTGATTATGGAATGATTTTGATTATTTAAAATTTTTATAACTAGTTATACAATTTTTTCTATATAAGTTATTTTTGGTACTCTAGTAGACTGACGTATCATTATCAGTTATTGTTTCAATATATAATGATAATTTATTTGAATCTATGTGTATTATATAACTATTCTGATCATGGGTGGGTTGGGCTAGAGTTATGCCCGAGATTTTTGAGCACATTATATCATAGGTTGTGTGTATAGTGTAGTGGTGATTTTATTATTAATTATTTTACTAAATTATGACATCAAGAACTTTTATAGACATATTATAAATCATGAAAGTTGAATTTTAGTATTTTTTCACTTTGGAAGGAACCTGTCGAGAATCAGGTGGGAGAGGATGAACATGACCCACTGGTTGTTGATCCAAAACCCTTAGTTGTGCTAGTACGTCATATTATTTAAAATACCTAATAAATTTTTCTTTAGGTTATTTATTTTATGGGTTATTTGGTGTAAATAAATGGTTATTCTATGTTATACTTGGCCAAAGAGTTTTAGATATAGCACCCACCTCTCTTTAGAAGTAAGGGTGGTTCATAGGCTATAGAGTTCTGATTCGAGTTGTTACAGATGCTTTTTTATTAGTTTGAGATTACATTAGAGTAGAGGATAAAGTTTGTAAGTGTATTTTATAAGGATTATAGAAACACTGGTGACATTTCCTAGTCTAGTTATGTCAACATATATCATGTCCTGGAATGAAATTTAGGATTAATTCTTCAACATGTTATTTCTTGAGACTCTATGGGAAGATAGTACCTAAAATTTTATATGCCTAGTTTAGGGGGTTTCTCAGTGATGTAATATACCTCTATTTTTACTGATCTACCTCATTTTGTACGCATATTGGTGGGTGATGATTCCATAAGGTCAAGTGATTTGAGAATGGCTTGAGATATTCAATATAGACTTAGGATAATATCTTTTTTATGATTTTTTTAGAGTTCGTAACCAGATCCTAATTTATTAGAGGAACCTGGTTGATAGTGGGCCTTTTAAGAATCATTATTCTTCTATTGAGATCCATATTGAGTCATTAGGTAGTAATAAATACATATTTTATGGGTCTTTCTTGAGAAATGACACACAAAATGAGCATGGAAGAGGCTCATCTCTTTTTCTAAGAGGTAAAATTTCTATAGAGTGCTACCAATTTGATGGGAAAGATTTTATCCAACAAAATTGTGGTAGGACATTAAAGGAGTGTTGATCCTATGGTTAAATGGGGTGATTATATATATTATATATTATTTATCTAAATCTAACTAGTGGATATAGTTTTAGTCGGGATGAGGGTTCCAGATCTAGCTAGGAGTGTCATAGTAGAGTAGAATTTAGGGTTCTTCTAGTCGATAAGGATGCAGAGGAGGACATCGTTCACAAGGTAAAGGAAAAAACATTAATAGAGTGGTAACTCTTTAGGAAGTTATGTGATGGGAGCTTAGTTGTAGGGATCGGTTTTTCTACATGTGATTGAGTAGACTACTTCTAATCACGGAGAGGGTGTTTTTACAGTCAAAGGTATTATCATTGTGACATCTACCATGGATTATATATTGTTTAATATGGTTTCTTCACACTCATTTATTTATTCTTAGTTATATTATGATATAGTTTTATTTTTGGTATATGATATAAATTTTCTATTTACACACCCTTAAGGGTCCAATCCAAGGGTATTTAGATGTTTTTTAGAGTCACCATCATGATCAGTTGTTACAAGAATCACTGAAACTTATTCATATTTTATATTCACAGCATTGATGTGTTCCTTGGGATTTATTAAATAACTAACCATCAATAACACAAGAATTTATATCATAAATGGGTATTGTTCATAATTATTGAAGGTGTTTGTCATACCTTAGTTAGAGAGTGATATTTAAAGGAAGTTCATTTGAGACCTTACCAGCAGTAGAAATATATGATTATAACACAATTTGGGCGTATAATTCTATAGGATGAGGAGAAGATATAGAATCTATTCTTTCCTTATATTTTTTACTAGTTTTATTTTATTTTTTATGAATAATTTTTAAGATTTCCATTTGAGATATAGGTTGATATTATGATCAACCTGATACTAGGTACAGAGCCTATATCCATTAATCCTTAAAGATTGGATCCTATAGATATTAGATATCTGAAGTTCCAATTGGAGGACCTCAAGTTAAAGGTATTAATTCACCCAAGAGCGTACCCCTAGGGTGATCCTATTTTTTCAACCAAAATGGTGATAGTTCTTTGTGTTGATGTGTAGATTAATATAGGTTGAACAAGGTGATGATTAAGAATCTATATCCTCCCCCTTGTATAGAAGAATTTTATGACCAGTTAAGGGGATCAATTTCATTCTTTAAGATTGAATTGAGTTCTAGATACCACTAGTTATGGGATAGTTCAGTGAATGTTCTATAAACTACTTTCAGGAGTCGATATAGACAGTATGAGTTTATCATTAAGTTATTCAAGATGATGAATGCACAATGGGTGTTTATATCCCTAATGAATAGGTTTTTCTATCCATTCATGGATTTATTTGTGGTCATATTCATCAATGAAATTATTTTTTACTCCTAGACATGGGTGGATCATGCTTTATATCTAAATATTTTCTTGATCACACTGAGAGAACATTAAATATATTCTATGTCACAAACTGAATCTAGTCGCCATCAAAACTGGCACCCAACCCAGCCCACGACAAGGTCCGAAGGGAATTCCTGATCCCCATGGTCTAGCACAACTTCTCAGGTATCATAAAATGATGTTTTGGAACGATTTACTCGAGTTTATAAACATTAAACAAAAAACAAACTTAACAAATCAAATCTGGATTTTTCAACTAAAACCATATTTTACAATATTTCAAAACTGAATTACATAAGTTAAAACTATGTTTAAAGACCATTAAAAAAGTAAAAACCAAATAAGGACATCCCAAGAACCTCCACATGGAAAGAGGCACCACCCTCAAGCCATCCCCACAACACTACGTCAGGAACGACTGGTAAAAACCCGAACCGTTGGCACAAAAGTTGTACCCAAACCTGTGACAACCAAAACAACCAAGTCTACTTAAAAAATGGTTTAATTAGGGTGTGATAAAAATTCCCATTAGGATACCACCAATAAGATATTCCATGTGATAAACATTCAAATACTAAAATCTTGAAAATTTTCATAAACATGTAATGTTAGTTACAATTTCTAAAAGACGCAGCTTAGAAATTTAAACAGTTTTCAAGTGGGATAATTTAAAGAATAATAACTTTTAAAATAAATTCCAAAACTTCATAAATTTATAGACAATAATACCGTATTCCGATAGTAATCACAAATAATCTAATCAGAACAATCAATAGAAAATAACCCCTAGGCGCTAGCTCGTTATGTGTCCCAGGTACCTTGTATCTCGGTGAGAGTAACCATCACAATATATGTTCCCGTGAAAATGAGCCACTATTGGGGATTATACCCATAACCTAGTGGTCCCCAATCATCATCATCATAGTTTTTTTAGTGTTGTAAGCATTAATATTTCTACGTGAAACTAAGGCCAAACCCCATGGATTCACTAGCATACTAGTACACGTCCACCCACCTAGATACCCACGTTTCTCTCTTGTGATCAAACAAGTCCAACAAGCCAAGAAATATAGTTTTCACATGAAAAATATCACTTAAAAATCACACATTAACCAAATATCTCAATTTATATCACACAAGTCACAAAATCCACTTTTCGTTCAAATACATTTTGAAATCAAACTCACACCAAAATAGCCCACAAGACATTTTGCATAACTTTCACAATCCAACACATCCTTTAAAAAAAATTAAAATCTTTCCAAATATGCTAAAAATCACATAACAGCCCACTCACATGTTTCATATAACCTTTTTTCATAAAAAATCCATCTTCCACATCACACTCACACAAACAGCCCACATCACGTTCACACCTCTTTCACATTTCAATAAATCTGTTAAAAAATTTTATAAAACATTTCCAAGAGTATACACATCACATGACTGCCCCATTCACATTTAAAATGGACCATTTAAAAATATACACAATCCAAAATAGTTTTCCAATATGGTTTCTCCTATTACATAAATTATTAAACCATTCAAAACTTTCATAAAACAATTTCAAGGAGAAAACCCAAGTTTTCACATAAAACCAATTTCAAAACCATCTTTCAAGGAAAAATCACAACAATACAAATTAAAAACATAATTGGAATCCACGAAAACATTTATTAAACAACCCCCAAGTTTTATACAAATACCTCAAACAATACCACAAAAAATACATAAGAAAAACACAGGTTTTCAAAATCACATTCAAGAAGTACAACATGGTTTTATACCTTAAACCCATTCAAAACCCCACTTTCAAACCCAATGGATTACCGATACCCTACCAATTCAGAATTGGAAGCCCAAAAAATATTTATTAAACCAATTTCATATGTTCTAAAATACACCCAAATAATACCCCAAGTGTTACACGTGAAAAAAAACTCAATTTCAAGCTAAAATGCAACTATAAAATTAAACTTTAAACCAAATAAATCATGAATAGTTTTCTCACCAAACACAACATATGGGGAATATGAAGAATGATAAAATACAGTAAGATAACTCATCAATAATTTTTTACACATGGAACCACCTACCGAAAGTGTTGAATCCCTAAAATCTTTGTGTGAAACATCAAGCGCACCACCGCCACACCACAAGGAAGTGAAGAAAAACCTAAAATCTAAATATTACACCAAAAAGACACCATGTAAAACCAATGGTTCTAACCATATCTTCTGGATGCTTTGGAACATCAATAAAGAGGGATGAAACCCTAAGTAAATAGAATAAAAGGAAGGGAGGAACACTTACTTGAACGAATCTTGGAGAAATCGACCTAAATCCACCAGTATCTGAATTTTAAAATAGTAAAACATTAAAGGGAGGTTAGAAAAAGGATAAAGAGATCATGTAGGAATTTTAATGGGGGAAAAGAGTGGGAAATTAAGGAGTTATTAAGAAAACAAATTACCTTTATAAATCCTCTTGAATTGAGGAAGCTTAAGAAGTTTCGACTTAATCCGTGAAGAAAATGACCTCCAAAGAGGGGTAGGAGAGAATGGGGTTGTGCCTAGGTTTAGTGGGATTAGGTTAGAGATCGAATCACCAAAAAATAGTTAAAATTGAATAAGTTATTAAATAAACAAATATGTTTTTTAACTGGAAATGGGATTTCTGGATAGCCTAAATAGTTAAATAAAAACTCAAATACACCCTTATTATGGATTTCTAAAGGGTAAAAATTATAATGGTGGTGTTAATAGGTCAGGAGAAGAAATTTAGGAATTGAAATTGGAGAAAAATTTTAAAAAATGAAAAATTTATAAAATAAACAAAAATGGTTTTTAAATCAAGAAATGAGCTCATAGTTTAGCCCAAATCATGAAAACTCACCCTTTCCACAAAATAAACATGGAAAACCCCCAAAACAAATAAAGAATGGAAATTAAATGAAAAAAACTTTAAAAGAAGTCATGGATGTGACAATTCTCCCCACCATGAAAACATTCCGTCTCTGGAAAGCCATAGTAAGTCCAAATACAAAAACCAAACCCAACCGATAAACCAAGATGTACTTCTTTGCCAAGCTTCTCCCCCAAAGGCCAAAACACCTTCAGTGATCAATTAAGGAAGGATTACTCTCACAACCAAAACTTACAGAACTTTCCTAAAATGATCAATCGCATTCATACTTTATCCCAAAAGAAAACTCCTCAAACACTATCCAAACAAGACTCAAGAAATTCACCCAAACAAACAACAACATCGAACTAGGTTACACTTACCTTGATATAACTAAACCATTGGGCATTCCCTAATCCCAATGTTTACTCAGGGATGATTTTGGAAGCTATATATCTCCAAACGAGACTACCTACCACTAATACAAGACCATGGATAAATCTGATTTATTGGTACAGGGGGACACAAATAGGCTCCCCACCATAAGAGACAACCTATATTTTTTCCGAGACAGAATCAGGACACTAACAAGGGGAGGCCTGAACGGACTCCCCAGTACAAAGGGTATAATTCCATTAAAAATTTATGAAGGAACGTACATGAGAATAATAGTGGGTCTCCCAACCATAAGAACCAACCATCTTAACTGACCAGCATGGGCCGACACAGAAAGACATTAAAATTTAAAGATTTGGGAAGGTTGTACAGTTAGTCCGCATGATTTGGGAAACTGTGCACTAACCGTGCAGATCATTTTTATGCATGGATTCCTAGCACACGATCACTACTAATCATGCACAAACTGTGTGGTCGACCTGTCTATACAAATTTCCAACCATTATTCAAAGACTCAATGGAAACCAAAGGGGGAGGGAATAACATTGGGCGATGACATGGGAACAAGGACATCCACCTATTTCCACCGAATAGGAACAACATAAGAAAGATGATGAAACTAGAGGTTTAAACTCTTCCAATATTTCATATTGAGGATAGGACTTTGTAAAAGGGTTTAAATGACCCTAGGATTTCCCCTGACCATAAGCCAGCATCTCTCCCAGACCTATTGCTGGAGCTCAAATTATTGAAGCATCTTCGGCCTCACAGTTAGGCTTTGGAAACCCCCTAAATGAGAATTCTTTTTTTGGTTCCACCAAAAACTACACCGCAATCCCCGATAAGTTTTCCAAGACATAACACATTCCAAACACAATTTACCTTAACCTAATATTTCACTGAAACAAGGGCGTAGAAGATGCACACACATCACACCTTGTTTCTTTAGGTGAGAAACAATAGAAGTAAAGAACACTTATACTCACCTTACTCTAAAATAGAAGATTTTTATGTTTCTCAAAGGGAGAAATTCTCCCAAAAAAATAGAGACACTTAGAGGATTTCATGAATTTCACCTTTACAGTCAATCGAGCACATGACATCACAAGGCATCACTGAACATGACCATTATTACTGATGTAAATAGTCCATAGAGAGGGACCTTATACAACATCCCAAAAAACAAAATTCTAGAAAGTGGCCACAATATCCTCTCGTGTCCATATTTCACACACTATTAGTTTAATGTGAACTCCTACTTCAAAGAGACTATGAAGGGCCCATAGGCCCTCTTAGACACCATCTAGACACTCATCCAGACTAACAACCCCAGACCGCTTCCACCTTCGATGGAACAGGAAACTTAAGAAACTATGGTCTTTTTCAACCTTCCATGAGTACTCTCCTGCTACAAGAGTATCCTCAAAAACAAAAATGAAAGGTTGTATACTCATTCTACAAATCTCAAGAATATATTCTATACATTGATTAACTGGAGGATTTTCCAATGGTGAAACAATTCGGGTTGCACTTTAGCTATGCACGAACCCTTAAATGGGGCATACCTTATCTAATGAGAGAACCTAAGGACCCAACCAACCTAGTACATTGGTTAAAAATTTCCCCAAACTAGATCCAAAAAAATTAAGGAAACCACCATAGAGGAATCCCAAAACATTTCTCAGAAGAGACTACTAAACAGTCCTTCTACCCTGCTTACCGACCAAACATAGACCAAAAACACCGTTCAAATAGGAACGATTCTTGGACTCAAAACATCCCACAACATCAAAGTTTTAAAAAAACACATAATACACACCATCCCAATACAATTATCGAAACATCATGTTTTCCTTTAAAAACATTTCTTGTAAAGGAAAATTGTGCAGTGGTTAGAGTATCCACCTATGGTACCCCATTGGCTTCATACATGCATGTTTTTGTGCCACAACGGGCACCCTCATCATATTCATCCTAGAACCCATCCATCCATGCCATAAACCATCCATAATAATGTATAACACCATGAATTTGGTATCTCATGGAAATACCAAAGGTTAAAACAAAAATTCTTTCCACTTTTCAAAACCAAAACTGTCAACCAATACCTTTTTTCCTCAAAACCGCTAACCACGAAATCAAACCCAAATTACAGCTTACCTAAAAATTTCATAAAAAACAAGCATTCAAATAAAAACTCACTTTAAATCCATTCACATAAATTTCAAACTATCTCATCCCATTAAAACACCTTTCAATAGTTTAGAAAACTCAATTGGAAACACTTTTTCAAAACCAACCTTAACATATTCATGATTTCAAAAGAGGTGAAAACACACCATTTTCCATTCCAATACAATTTTGAAAATTCAGTTCTCCCATTTCAAAAATCTAACCATTCCCACTTTATTAGAAAATAATTTTAAAAAAACTTTATTCTTCTTAAAACCATGTCATTTTTCCTTTAAAATTGAACTTACAAGATTTCAAAACTATAAGACACAAGACAATGTGAGAGGAAACTAGTTCTGATGGGTGACATGGATATATGGTTTTCGGTCATATTCCAATCACTTAAATATCAAATATAGTTTTATATGGAAATATCCTCAGCTCCACATGGATTTTTAGGACCTGCAATCTCATTAATACCATTAACCCAACTCTCTTTTCATTTCCCCTAATCATCATCAAACCAAGAAAACTGAAGGACTTAGATAAGTCCTGACTCCCCTAGTGACTTGAATCTCGTCATGAGGTGTGATGATTAGGCACACTACCCATAACCATAATTCCAAGTCCTAACAATCCTAACTCTAGAATATCTCAATTTTTCCCCAAATAACATGACTCAGGGGGTTAATATGAACCTCCTTTGATACCATTTTCTCACGAACCAAATCTACTCTCCATCAAAATTGGAACCCAACCCGGCCCGAGACAAGGTCCAAAGGGAATTACTGATCCCCATGGGAGGTAAAAAGTTCCCAAGTATCATAAAATGATGTTTGGGGACAATTTACCTGAGTTTATAAACATTAAACAACAAACAAACTCAATAAAAAAAATCTCGATTTTTCAACTAAAACCGTCTTTTACAAAATTTCAGAACTGAATTATAAAAGTTAAAACTATATTTAAAGACCATTAAAAAGGTAAAAAACAAAATAATGATAGACCAAGAACCTACATATGAAAAGAGGTACCTCCCTTAATCCATCCCCACAACACCGCATCATGAACGACTGGTAAAAACCAGAACTGTTGGCACAAAGGTTTTACCCAAACCAGCAACAACCAAAATAACCAAGTCTACTTACACCCAAGTGTGTAATTAATGTGTGAGAAAATTCCCAGTAGGATACCACCACTAAGATATTCCATGTGATAAACATTCAAAGATGAAAATCTTTCAAGTTTTCGTAAACAGGCAATGCTACGTACAATTTCTAAAGGATGCAACTTAAAAAATAAAATAGTTTTCAAGTGGGAAAATTTAAAGAATAATCACTTTTAAAATAAATTCCAAAACTAATGAAATTTCTAGAAAACAATATCGTATGCCAATGGTAAGCACAAATAATCCAATAAGCACAAGCAATAGGAAATAACCCCTAAGCACTAGCTCGTTCTGGGTCCCTGGTACCTCGTATCTCGATGAGAGTAACCATCACAATATATGTTCTCGTGAAAAAGAGCCACTAGTATAGAGTGTAAACATAACCTAGGAGTCCCCAATCATCATCATCATAGTTTAGTTAGTTTTTTAAGTGTCAATCTTGCTACGTGAAACTGAGGCCAAACCCCACGGATTCACTAGCATACTAGTACACGTCCACCCACCAAGATACCCAGGTTTCCCTCTCGTGCTCAAACAAGTTAACCAAGCCAAGAAATATAGTTTTTACATTAAAATATCACTTAAACCTTACACATTAACCAAATATACCCATTTAAATCACACAAGTCACAAAATACACTTTTCGTTCAAATGCATTTTTAAATCAAACTCACACCAAAATAGCCCACAACACATTTTGCATAACTTTCACAATATAACACACACTTTAACAATTTTATAAAATCTTAAAAAATATGATAAACATCACATAACATCCCAATCACATGTTTCATAAAATTGTTTTTCATAAAAAACCCATTTTGCACATCACACTCACACAAACAGCCCACATCACGTTCACACCTCTTTCACATTTCAGTAAATCCGTTAAACATTTTTATAAAACATTTCCAAGAGTATGCACATCACATGACATCCCCATTCACATTTAAAATGGACCATTTAAAAAAATACATAATCCAAAACATTTTTCCAATATTTTTTTACCTCTTACATAAATCATTAAACCAATCAAAACTTTCATAAAACAATTCCAAGGAGTGTACCCAAGCTTTTCACATAAAACACTTTTCAAAGCCATATTTCAAGGAAAAACCACACCAATAACAATTAAAAATATAATTTTAAGACCTATAAACAATTATTAAAAAAACCCCAAGTTTTATACAAATACCTCAAATAATACCATAAAATATCCACATGAAAACACACATTTTCAAAATCACTTTCAAGAAGTACAACATGGTTTTACACCTTAAACCCATTCAAAAACCCACTTTGAAACCCAATGGCACACCATGACCCAACCAATGCAGAATTTTCATCCTAAAAAATATTTATTAAATCAATTTCATATGTTCTAAAATACACCAAAATAATACCCCAAGTGTTATACATGAAAAACGCCCAATTTCAAGCTAAAATTAAACTATAAAATTAAACTCTTAACCAAATAAATAATGAACAGTTTTTCACCACAAAAAAACATATGATTAATATTAATAATGATAAAATACATAAATATAACTCATCAATAATTGTTTACACATGGAACCACCTACAGAAAGTGTTGAATCCCTAAAATCTTGGTGTGAAACATCAAGCGCACCATTTCCACACCACAAGGAAGTGAAGAAAAATCTAAAATATCAATAATACAGTAAAGAGAAACCATGTAAAACCTTAGGTACTAGAAATATCTTCTAGACACTTTGGAACATCAGGAAAGAGGGATAAAACAATAAGGAAATGGAAGAAAAGTAAGAGAGGAACACTTACTTGAACGAATCTTGGATAAATCAACCTAAATCCACAAGTATCTGAATTTTCAAACATCCAAAAATTCAAGGGAGGTTCTAACAAGGATGATTAGATCATGTAGAAATTTTAATGGTGGAAAAATAGTGATAAATGAAGGAGTTATTAAGGAAACAAATTACATATATAA
Source organism: Viscum album (assembly GCA_963277665.1). Taxonomy (NCBI): domain Eukaryota; kingdom Viridiplantae; phylum Streptophyta; class Magnoliopsida; order Santalales; family Viscaceae; genus Viscum; species Viscum album. The sequence goes on along the minus strand of OY728134.1, from coordinate 591,682,348 downwards.
ATCTTCTCTAATTGAGGAAGCTTAAGCAGTTTAGACTTAATCCACAAAGAAAATGAGCTCCAAAGAGGGGGAGGAGAGAATGGGGGCGCGCCTTGGTTTATTGGGCTCGTTTTAGAGGTATAACCATCAAAAAATAGTTAAAATTGAATAATATATTAAATAAACAAATATTTTTTTTAAAACTGGAAATGGGCTTTTTGGATGGCCCAAATCTTTAAATAAAAACCCAAATCTACCATTATTATGGATTTCTAAAGGGTCCAAATTAAAATTGTGGTATTAGTATGTCAGTAGAGGCCATTTAGGAATTGTAATGGGTGAAAAATACTAAAAAATGAAAAAGTTATAAAAGAAACAAAATTGGTTTTTAAATCTGGAAATGGGCTGACGGTTTGGCCCAAATCATGAAAACTCACCCTTTCCTCAAAAAAACATGGGAAACCCCCAAAATAAAGAAAGAATGGAAATTAAATAAAAAATAAATTTAAAATAAGTCATGGATGTTACATTCTAAAATTTAATATTTTCATTTCTAGATCAAAGAGGTTCACTTCTTATAAAATGTAATATGTGGGTTAGTCATATTAGTAGATCCTCAGATGCTCAAGGACATGGTTTCTTGGGATTGAAACAATTTTTTTTGATATTCATAGATTATTTGGATTGGTAGGATATTATAGAAGATTCATTCAAGACTTCTCCATAATAGTAGGAAAGATAACTACTTTTACCAAGAAGCGAGGCGTCTCAAACCCACACTCCCAGATCTGGTGCTAAAAATACATTATTTACATACCATATTTGAATACCAAGTGAGATAAACAAATATAAAGTTACATATATTTCAATAATTTAAAACTAAATCTCACATTAATCATATAATCCCACAAATGGAAAGTTTAGTATATTTTAGAACTACCTATATAAGAAACTTATTTTACAACACTTGTGAACATTTCTCAATAATTATGCCACACTATACTCCCTTCTAAACTTATCATAAGTTATAATCATCTTCGTAAAATGGGGGATATAAACATAAGGAAGGGTGGTGTCAAACACTTAGTGGGGGAAAACTTATCAGCATGTTATCAAGGGTTATACTATAAGTAAATGATAAAACACGATCATGGGAGAAATATCTTATTAAAATAACATGTAACAATAAGAGTTTTCTATAAGATTTGATAGATGTGTATGTAATCTGAATTCAATAAATATAAAAAAAGGAATAAGAGTTTGACATAATAAACTTGATCCATATATCAGTATCATGGGAATATTACATAAAAATATGGAATAATCATGGCCATAGGAAATCTTAATATTATAAGAAAATTTAAGAGAAATCATATCTAGGAACAATATTGTGAATAAAAAAATGCAATCATGTCCATGAATAGTCATCTGAAAAAATCTATATGTGATCATGGGCACATACCATCATGTGGAGAAAGCTATATGTGATTATGTTAACACACCATCATGTGAAAAAATCATAACATGATCATGTCCATGCACAAACTTTTGAAAAAAAAAACATAACATGATCATGTCCAGACACAACCTTATTATCTCATGTAATATAAAAACTTAACCAATTCATTTGAGATAAATATAGGACCCCGCTCTTCAATCATCCATACATATATGTGCTAAATTAAATCAATCATTTATAATACCATAAATAATCCATGTAAATAAAATGGGTTTCATTTCATTTTCGAATGGTATCACATACATGATGTCAAAAGTAGGTCATTTTATTCCAAAATTTTTATCATCTAGAATAATTTTTCCATTTATTCATTTATATGATGATTAGTAAAACATAAATTCATAGGAGTTATATCTTTGTAATCAATGAGGAAAATTAAATTTAAATGTAAAGAGTATTTAGAAAATATTTGTTAAAATTTTCATAAAAAGAATAAGTTATATGCCACTTAAAAAAGATTACTTTTGATAAATTAAAAAGAAATAATTTTAAAATAATTATTTAGAAAGAAATATTAATAATAGATCCTTTAAAAGGATATAAATTTTATCTTGAGGAAATATGGAGTGGGTGATAAATCATACGATCATGAAAGGGAAAGATTTTAAATATTTTAAAATTCCATTTTTGTAAACCCATATCAAAAAAATGGATACCAAAAAATCCTTCTGAAAATAGGAAAAAATAAATATGAAGTCACATGAGATAAAAAAATTATATTTAAAAATATAAATTATATCACTGGTGAAAATATAAAATATTGACATTGAAGAGAAAGAGCTTATTTTGAGAGGATGAAAATTGTTGTTAACATCATCAAATTTTTTGAAGAAAGAATTTCATCAATGTAATTCCATAGAAAATAAAGAGGAAATTCATTATAATATCTTTATATAATAAGATAAGACCATATCATAAAACAGTATTTAAATAGGAATAATTAGGACTCAATAAAATTATTTGAGTTAAAAAAACCCTTACCTTTTACTCCCAACTTCCCTGAAAGTTATTCAACCTCTAGTGAAATAAACATAACCATATTAATAAATTATTTTATAAAAAAATTAATATATATTAATCTATATACTAATCATTTATAATCATTTATTATACATTTATTATTTATTTATATTTTATTTTCATCATCAGATGTTAGGGATTTTGATTATTTCATACATGTTTTAAAGTTTCGATGTTGATCCATGTTTTTATACAAAATTTATCAATATTAAATTTCCCAAGGTACTAGAATATATGTTACATAATTATTTATAATTTTTTAAAGTCATGATGTTATATTTTTATCTATGACATGTAAAGGTGAAATTTATAATAAGCTTGTTTTGGTAAATTTGGACAAATAAAGGTCAAAATATTAATAATGAGTTAAATAGTGGTATAAAATTTCTATAAGAAAATAGAAAAAATTGTTTCCTCATTAATTTATAATAATACCATTATTTAATTTTCCATATTATTTGATGATATAAATTCATATTATTTTTCATATAGGTGGTTAAACCATCCCAAACAATAACTTGATATAGTCGATTGGTGAGTATGGTTAAGAAAGTGATTATTTTGGAATAATATAATTTTTAAATAAGGATAATGATATTATTTATATTTTTATAATGTATTGAATCATATTTTAAAATATTTCGGTAAATAATAAAAGACTAAATGAAAAACAAAATGCGCTGCTCCATGAAGGCGGTAGTTCGCAGGTATGCACAGACGACATATTCATTTTCCGTAGAACTGGAGGAAGGTAAGAAATGGTTTTTCTTTTCATAATATTAATAATGTTTTAAATAATATATTATTTAACTAAATACCATTTTCTAACCGACAATTTTTTGTAGTGATGAAAAATAAAACAAGTCATTCATGGAGGTGGTAGTCCAAAAATTCACATATTGACATTTTCATTTTTATAAGGGGGAAAGGGTAGATAGTGTTTATCCCATAAACATAAAAACTTTTAAGTATATAGGTAATATTTATTTAATAATATTATAATTGGTAATATATTTTTTGAGTAGAAATATAGATAATCAAAAATATTAGAGAGAGATTAGTACTTACGTTGAGAATTGAACTCTCTCTTGAATCACTTCTTGGAAAATGAAGCACTTAGGAATTTTCCATAGATCAAGTGACTAAAAAACATGGGATAGGGATATAGGGGAAGTAAAAAAGGTATAAGTTCAAGATTTATTTTAAATTATAGTTTCCTTGAAGGGTTGTGGTAGTCACCTTTTATAAGTGCGGGGAGTGGTATTTGTTTAATAATTTAAAAGGAAAAGTAACCATTCATGGGTCAAATGGATCTAATGATAGAAAGAAATGGATTGGGGGAAGGGGTATGGTTTATAAATATTCAACTATAAATTTCCAAACATTTTTTTAAAATTATTTTTAAGTGTTATACTCTTATATTTTTCACTTTTAAATTTTTTTTTACCGTGGTAATTAATTTTTACATAAGTAATTTACTTTTAATTCCAAAAAATAAAATGATTTTTATTAAATAATTTGGAAATAATGATTAAAAATATTAAATCAATTTTTTCAAATAAAATGGTGATAAATATTAATTTTATAATTAGGGCTTATAAAGCATAAAAACTATTTTTAGAACAAAAATGTATTTTTATGCTTAAAATTTATGATTAAGATAAAATTATCAAAATTGTCAATATATATATAATTTATTTTTTAATTATTAATAAAATAATATTTATGTGGCTTTAAAAATAATCCAAAACGTAATTCCACCTTGTGGATACTTAGTTAAGAGAAACATAAAAAAATAATTTTTATTAAAGTAAAATATTTCTTAAGTTTCCAAAATGTTAAACATAGGTTTTATAAATTCAAAATTGTATATTTTTTTAATGATTTATTTTAATTTATAAATATATATTTTTTATATAAATAAGATTTTATAAACTTTCAGATCATTCTTGTATTATGATAATATCATTAAAGTGATAGTATTTACAAAAAACAATATTTTTCACTATTCACCTAGAATTAAACCTTTTATGATGAATCCAAAAATGAAGTTAATTTTTCAAAATAAAATTTATAAAATTCAAGTATTTAACTTTAAAATGGAAACATAAAATATAATGGAAAACTTTTTTTATAGGAAAAAAGAATTTTTAAAATATTAACTAATCTTTTGGTTATTTTCTATAAATTAAAAATTAAATAGTGTTAATATATTATTCTTATCAATAATATAATTTATCATAATTTAACCATAATATATTTAGTTTTTTAAACTTGAAATGCATAACATATAAAAAATAAGTTTTAGTAAAATGCATTTTTAAGGATAAAATACATTTATTTTTTTTAATGTCCTAGTAATAACTATTAGATGAATGTTAATTTATTTATTTGTAAATATTATTGATAAATTCAATTAAAATAATTATTTCTTAAAGAGTAAAAAAATACAAAAAACTTTTAAAAAATAATTCTTTAGAAAATATTTCTTTTATATTAAATAATCATCACCAAATACCATTAAAATTAATTATCTATATTATAAAAATTAATAATTTTACTAATCCGTTGATATTAAAATCTTTCTTTGAATTTTATAAATTCATCATATCCTACTTCAATAGTAATTATATTAATAATATGCATAAATCTATAAGTTTTTAAAATATTTTAATATTATATTTTTATTTCATTATTTATTATTGGTGAATTATATTATTTTTAATTTACTACTGGAAATACACAATATCGATATACATATTGGATACATGTATATCCAATGACCATATTTATGATGACCATATTTCATTCCTATATATTGACTTAATAAAATAATTAATCCATTCACACATCTTAAGTCACACTTCTAATTCCTCATAATGCTTTTTCCTTTCATAATTTTCTTCTCTCATTGCAGTTTTAGTTATAATAATGGTGATTCTCAAGGGTGAAGATAATCCAAAGGATCTCGTAGTTTTGGAGATATTATTCATTTATATTTATATTCCCATTTTAATTTATGCACTTTTATTATATGTAATTGGCCATTGTATATAATACATGGTTTCCTTTACTTTCATTCTAATGTTTCATATCAATAAAATATATCAAAGTTTGTTTTAATTCAGTTTTGTATATGAAAAATGTTATTCAACATAGTATTTATTTAAATGAAAATTAATACTAAAATCTTAGAGCATTACAAGAAGTGGGTAAAAATTGAGTGATTTGATTATTATAATATATACTTCCAAGAAATGAAATGGATGTTGACATATGCACTTATTTTGAACTTAACAAAGATTGGTAAGAAGTGTACCTTGTATTATGATGAATCAAGAGTTAGGCTTGGAGAAGTTCTTATACATGACATGAGAGTGGTAAATTATGTGTATAGGCAGCTAAGGTCTCATGAGGGGAACCTCTTAGTGAATTATTTAGAGCTGGAAGAAATAGTTAATGTGCTATGATGTTGGTGTTTTTATATTGTGGGTAAGAGGATTTTGGAATAAACTAAACAAAAGTGCCCTCAGTATATCTTTTCAAAAAATGATCTGATCCTTTGGTAGATCTTGTGGGCGGAGTGAATTTACTCTTTTAACTTCAAGATGGAATATACTCTTACAAATTGGAATGTTGTAGGTGATTCACTAAGCATAAAGACTCGGGAATATGTGGTTTGGAGTCTAGAATTGATTAAAAGTTTATGTTTCTTTTCATTGAAATACACCTTAATGTTAAAGAGTTTCAAGAAAGGGTGATCCTCATATATCTGAACATTACCTCCTCACTCTTTGATAGGGTGAAGAATAATCAGTTTTATGACTCAGATTGTAGGGTTATAAGTGACAATATGTATGGTGGGAATCTTCCACTACATCAAACCAAGGATGATGATGGAGTCCTTTACATATATGGTCAATTTGTGGTCTTTACAAGCATAGGTGAGGAACTAGTGTGGTATTCACACACCTAGATATGGGTTGTTCACTTGGGTATGATCAAGATGTATCATGATATCTATAAGAAGTATTAGTGTCCAGAGATAAATAAGTACATTCCAATGTTATTTTCACAAATCCTCTCTTATCAGTAGGTGAATATCAAGGACCATAGTTCCTCTTCATCCTATACCCATTCATGAGTATAAATGGAATAATGCAATGATGGATTTAATTATATGGTTGTCTAGGTAACCCCGAGGAAGTGATATAGTGTGGGATATTATTAATCAGTTTAAAAAGGTCAAACATTTTCTACAGACCAAGGATACCCGATTAGTTGATGAGTTGGGAAGATTATATGTTTGGGGTATGATTTCATGATGTTCTAAGGAGTATCATATCTGTTGAGTCAATAAGGTTTTCCTTATGACTTTTCCATTCCTTCTTGTTTTGAAAATCACAAACACCTTACCTTTAAGAAAATTGCTTTTATAAGGAAAATTTCTTTTATAAGGAAAATTGCTATTATAAGGAAAATTGCTTTTATAAGGAAAATTTCTTTTATAAGGAAAATTATCCTTATCATATTTTCATCCATATTTTTCCTAAGTATAAAATTCGGATTCATTTTTGTTTTCTCGGATTTGTTTAAAACTTTGATATAAAGTATTCTGTTTGAGGATCCGAATTCTGGATAAGAACTGTAAGGAAGTTTCACTCCGAATTACAGATGAGAACTGTAATAAAGTATCATTCCGAATTCCAGATATGAACTTTGACTAAGTTCTATTCCAGATTCAGGATACGAATTATTATGAAGTTCTACATTGAATTCTCATTACGAATTCTAATGACGAATTCTCATTACGGATTCTGATAATGAATTTTCATTAAGAACTACGATGATGAAATCTCATTAAGAATTCTGATGATGAATTATCATTCCGAATTCACCTATTAAAAAGAATCTGATCATCTTTGTTTTATACACTCTAAATTAATTCAGACTCCGAAAAAAAAATTTGGTTAGACTCCGAACTTTTATTCTGCTTACACTTCTATAAGTTGTCTACTCTTTATTATTTTCATTACACTCCGACCCCTCCCTCCGAAGCGCTCATTCCGAACTTTTCAGTTAGTTTTTAAAACAATGTCGTACATTCTGTTACACTTGTTTTGTTATAAAACAATGTCGTCTATTTTGTTATAAACTAACCGTTGTCTAAGTGACACGTGTACAGGTCCCTCCGATCTTTAAGGAAAATATGACCATTGGAGAAGGAGCCGACCTTACCTATAAATAGGAGCTCATTTAAAAGAGCTCGGTGCTGAAAGGCTGACAGATCTTCGATTCATGTGATTACAAGCTTGAAGTGATTTCTAGAGAGAGAGGCTCTTATTAACTCTCAAAGCTTCGTGCGACTCCGAATGTTGGCGATTACATTCGAGGGCTTCCGGGGATAGGAAGACAGAGGTACCGACTACCTTGAAGTTCGAGGGCTTCCTTGCTAAGGAAGACAGAGGTTGCAACTGCCTTAAAGTTGAGGGCTTACGGGGATAGCAAGACAGAGACTCTGATCTTCGTATCAAGGGCTTACCCTGGTGTGGGTAAGACGGACTTGCTTGAAAGTATAAATCAAGGGACCTTTATCCAGGGTTGTTGGATACCCTTCTCTTTGGGTTAAAAGACTTATATCTTTTTACTTGTAGTACTACTACTTGTTTATATTCCGCTGCATTTTGTATTATAAGGAAAGTATAAAATTCTTATACTTCCTTACTTGTAATCTGTTTCATTTAGATTCTATACGCTTTAAGGTAGAATATCATATTGTAATCTTTTGTTAAGTTTCACTTTCCGGAACCATATTTCCGGAACCTACTTTTGGAATCTCTTTCCAAGTTTTCATTTGGTATTAGAGGTGTTGTGAATTTGCTTAAGTTTAACTTTGTTAAACTTAGCCCTTTCCTTTGCTTAAGGAAAACATAGTTATTCTTAACTAACTTTAAAGGTTCCAAAGGAATTTTTAAAGTATATAATTCACCCCCCCCCCCTCTTGTAAATTGAGCATCTACATAACTATTTTGATCCTACAATTGGTATCAGAGGAGGTTTCTTAAATACTTATACTTACAAATAAGTTTTTCTTTCTCACTTTGACATTACGAATTTTCCCATTCCGGAAATTTCCCATTCTGAACTTTGTTATTACCAAAATTTTGTCTACTAACAAGTTTGTGTGCCGAAGGTTATCTTTAGTATGGCAGGAATTAATGTTGGTTCGATTGATAATCTAAATCCTACAAGACCACCTATATTTGATGGTAATGACTATGAGTACTAGAGAGATTGCATGAAGACTTTTGTTATCAATACTGGAGTGGATAACTTTGTTATGCTTACTAGTGATTATAAAATTCCTGACAAGGAAGTTAGAACTTTCACTAACCAGGAAAAGAAAGAATATCAACTTAATTATAAGGTATGCAATACTCTACTATGTTCAATGACTAGAAATATATATAGCCAAATTTATTCTTGTGAAGCAGCTAACTGTATCTGGAAGAAGTTAGAGGTTACACACTTTGGGACTTATAAAGTTATTGAGACTAGAAGAGCTATGCTTAGAGCTGAATATCATGGATTCAACTTTCCTTATGGAGAACCAATCTGTAAAGTTCAACAGAGATTTATGACTATCGTCAACAGTCTACAATCTATGGGAGAGAAATGTTTAGATGATGAAGCTCTTGTGGATAAAATAATTGATATTATGCCCAATGAGTGGGAATCCAATAGAACAGCTATAGATGAGAATAGGAAGGTCACTCAAATTACTCTTGATGAGATTTTTGGAACTCTTCTACAACATGAAACTAGGATAAAGAGAGATGCTGACAACATCAAGAAGAAGAATGGAAATGGTACTGTTGCTTTCACTACAACCTCAAATCAGATGAAATCTAAGACTCCTGAGAGAGTAACCAGATCCAAGTCTAAGAAAGTTATTTTCCAATCCGAATATAGTGAGAGTGAAGTCTCGGAAAATGAACTAGCAAATCTTGCTCGAAGGATGAACAAGATAGCTGGCCAGAGAAATTTTCAATCCAAGTATAATAAAAAGGACAGGAAAGATAAGAAAGATAGGTAAGTTACTTGTTATGAATGCAAAAGAGATGGACATATTATACCAGATTGCCCTATGCTCAAAAAGAAAGAAAGGAAAGAAAGGAATTCAGACAGGAACAGAAAGAAATATTATAAATCCAAAGCTAAGAAAGTTTTGAAAGCTAATGACACCTGGAGTGCCAGTGGTGGTGACTCTTCAGATGAATCTTCTGATTATGAATCTTTAGGACAGAAGAATCTTGGTCTTATAGCCAGATTACCTATTGATAATCATTGTATTATGGCTAAGGTACGAAATGTTGAATCACTGACCAATGTTTCATTAAATTCTAATGATAGTAAGTATTATAACTCTTCTGATGAATAATCTTCTTCTGATGAGGAAAATACTTTACCTACTTATGAATAAGTCTCTAGGTTTTCTGAACTTCTTGAGATTGAGAATTCCAAACTCAATAAAAAACTTGATAAGGAAAACTCTAGGAATTCTATTCTTACAAAAGAGATATCATATATTTCTAAATATCTTGATAGGAAAAATGATGATTTTGAAAGTATTTCAAAAAATCTTGAGGAAGTAAGTTCTGAGAAGAATAAACTCTCTAAAGAATTAGAAAAAGTAATTTCTAATAAAAATGTTTTCGAGCCTAACTCTAGTTCTAAAACTAATGTTTTTCAGGATAAAAACTTGGTTGTAAAACTCAAGTCCGAAATTTTTTCCTTAATGAAGTGTTTATCAAACTTTACCCATGGTAAGGAAAATTTTGATAAAATGTATTCCCAAATACTACCTTTAAGAAATAAATATGGATTTGTTTATACCCATGAAAAACCAATTTTCAGTAACAATTATTTTGTTCCTAAAAGTGCGTCATTTTGTACCAAGTGTCAATGTGGTGGTCACTGGGCAAATAATTGTTCCTTAAACAAAACTCAATCTCTAGGATTTCACAAAGCTTACTTTTCTAAGAAGATGTGGGTACCTAAAATTTTATTGTCTGGAAATCTCGGATCCAAACAAGTTTGGATTCCGAAAGTCTAATTTTCTTCTTGATTTCAGGAAAATAAAGAGAGTACCAGCAATAATACATGGTACATGGATAGTGGATGTTCCCGGCACATGACTGGTAACAAAAGCTATTTTGAAAAGATTATCAAAACGAAAGGAGGAAAGGTAACTTTCAGAGATAATGCAAAGGGTGAGATTGTTGGTATTGGTAATATTGTTTTTATTGGTGAAACTTTGATTTCAAATGTTCTTTTTGTTAAAGTTATTAAGCACAACCTCATTAGCATAAGTCAGTTATGTGATGAAGGTTACCTTGTGAATTTTAGGAATGATAAGTGCTTAGTTCACAATTCCAAGGAAGAATTTATTCTCTCAGCCAATAGGCAAGAGAATGTCCACACTTTGAACCTAGAAGACCTCAGGAGTCAAGATTTACCTTTCCTTAGTGCAATGGAAGATCATTCCTGGTTATGGCATAGAAGACTAGGACACTGTAACCTTAGAAACCTATGAAAACTCTCTAAGAAGAAACTAGTTAAGGATCTACCGGAGCTTAGATTTGATTCTTCTAAAGTTTGTGATCCTTGTCAATATGGAAAGCAACATAAATCTAGTTTTAAATCAATTGGTGAAGTCTCAACAACCAATGCATTACAGTTAGTTCACATGTATCTTTTTGGTCCAACACAAACTAGAAGTATTGGAGGCAAATACTATGTGTTTGTTCTATTTGATGATTACACTAGGTTTACTTGGGTCTATTTTCTAGCAAAGAAGTCTGAAGCTCTTTCCTATTTCAAAAGTTTTAGAGCTCAAGTTAAAAATGAGAAAACCTTCCATTGAAAACTATTCATAGTGATTATGGAGGAGAATTTCAAAATTCTGATTTTGAAACTTTTTGTAGTAAGAAAGGTATTACTCACAATTTTTCAGCACCTAGAACTCCTCAACAGAATGGTGTAGTTGAAAGAAGAAATAGAATTCTTCAAGAAATAACTAGAACCATGTTGAGTGAATATTGTATTGCTAGACATTTCTGGGATGAAGCTGTAAGTACTACTTGCTATACTATAAATCGAGTTTTGATTAGACCTTTTCTTAATAAAACTCCTTATGAGTTATGGAATGGTAGAAAACCAAGACTATCCTACTTCAAGGTTTTTGGTTGCAAAGTATTCATTTTGAATATTAAAGATAACTTACATAAATTCGCACCAAAATCTGATGAAGGGATTTTCTTAGGATATTCCACAACATATAAGGCTTATAGAGTTTTTAATAAAAATACTTGCACTGTTGAAGAAATAGTACATGTAAAATTTGATGAGTCAGATCCTTTTGTTTTTAAAACATCCCAGCCTACATCTTCAGATGTGTTTTCAAAAACTGATTATCAACCTTTGATAGAAGAACCTTCTGATAAGGAAATTGTTCAAGAAGATACTTCTGAAACATTTACCCCAGAAGACTTTCTACCCTATATTGATGAACAGGTTTTACAAAACCCAAATCAGGTGTTTCTTAAGAATCATCCCAGTGATAGTATCATTGGTGATGTAAATCAACCTGTAAGGACTAGAAGTTCCTTAAGAAATGAAGTAGAACATCTAGCATTTATTTCCCAATTAGAACCAAAAAGCAATGATGAAGCTTTAGGTGATGATGACTGGATCAAACCCATGCAAGATGAACTGAATGAATTCGAAAGGAATAAAGTCTGGACTTTGGTTGAAAGACCTAAGGAAACTTCTGTTATTGGAGTAAAATGGGTTTTCAGAAATAAATGTGATGAAAATGGAGTCATAGTAAGAAATAAAGCTAGACTTGTTGTTAAAGGCTATAATCAACAAGAGGGAATAGACTATGAAGAAACCTATGCTTCAGTAGCTAGACTTGAATCTATCCGTATTCTACTTGCCTTTGTAGCATTATTTAATTTCAAACTTTTTCAAATGGATGTGAAATGTGCTTTTCTTAACGGTTATGTTCAAGAGGAAGTTTTTGTTGAACAACCTCCTGGCTTTGAAGATACAAAAAAATCTGAATCATGTTTTTAGACTTACCAAAGCTTTGTATGGTCTTAAACAAGCCCCACGAGCATGGTATGATAGACTCACTGGATTTTTGCTTCAAAATAACTATGTTAAGGGAAATACAGATCCAACCCTTTTTATAAAGAAAGATAAGAAAAACGTTTTTATTGTTCAAATTTATGTTGATGATATTATATTTGGTTCAACTCAGCAATATTTGACTGACTCTTTTGCAAGTCTAATGAAATCTGAGTTTGAAGTGAGTATGATGGGTGAGTTAACATTTTTCCTTGGTTTTCAAATTTCTCAAAAACCAGAAGGAACCTACATATCTCAACATAAGTATATTAAAGATATTCTTAAAAAGTATGGTTATGACAACACTAAGAGTATAAGTACTCCCATTGGTACCTCAAACTCTTTAGATCTTGATGAAGCTGGGAAACCAGTAAATCAAACATCTTTTAGAGGTATGATAGGAAGTCTACTATACTTAACAGCTAGTCGACCAGACTTAATGTTTTCAGTATGCTTATGTGCAAGATATCAATCCAAACCTAAGGAATCTCACTTAAAGGCGGTAAAAATAATTTTTCGCTACCTTAAGGGAACCATGGATCAAGGATTATTTTATACTTCTGGAAATGATTTTGTTCTAAAAAGCTTTTCTGATGCTGACTTTGGTGGATGTAGAATGGATAGAAAAAGTACATCCGGAACTTGTCATTTCTTAGGAGATTCGTTAGTTTCTTGGTCCTGCAAGAAGCAACATTCTGTAGCACTTTCCACTGCTGAAGCTGAATATGTAGCAGCTGGAAGTTATTGTGCTCAAGTGTTGTGGATGCAACACACACTCACAGACTATGGTTTGAGTTTTACTAAAACTCAAATTTTGTGTGATAACAAAAGTGTCATTGCCCTCAGTAAGAACCCTGAACATCACTCCCGTGCAAAACACATAGATATTAGGCATCACTTTCTTATGGATCACACACTTAAAGGAGATATTATTATTCAATTTATCGGAACGCAAGATCAACTTGCTGATATTTTCACAAAATCTTTGCCTTATGATAGATTTGAATATATGAAACAGAAGTTAGTAATGATAACCATAAGGTAATCTTTCGTAATTAACTTTCTGTTGAAAAAGTCTCCTTACAGCAATAAACTCCTTTTCATAGGGGGGGTACATTTGTTTGATAGAATAACTAAGTTTTTTTTAAAGATTGTTTTCAAACTTTTCGGAACGAAGATTTTTGGAATGGAATTTCTGGAACTACAATTTTCCAGAATGGATACTTTTGTACAGAATACTTCTGAAATAGAAGTGTTCGTATTGAAAACATCCGGAATGGAAATTTTCGTACTGGTATTTTCATAACGGAACCTTCGTACTAAATCTTCCATAATAAGTTTTTTGTTTTCAAAATCTTGTAATGAATTTTTAGTACTAAATTTTTCCTTACTAAGTTTTCCGTACTGAGTTTGTTTTCTGTAGTAAAGTTTTTGCGAACTCTATCTTTTCATAATAAATATTTTTTCGTAGTCATTTTTATATTACTCATTACGAATAATCCTCCTAAGCTAATCCGAAAGGTATGATTACCTTACTCAAGTTTTCGTAGTCATATTTTACTTGATGGAATTTTCTTGTATTTTGCTTTCAGATTATAGTTTTTCTTAATTATTTGTTTTAATAAAAACCTCAAAAAGATCGGATTCAAGTTTTCAACCGTTAGATCTGATCTCATCTTATCACAACCGTTAGATCAACCGAGGAAGTTGAACCGTCATTCCATTGCCTATATAAAGGGGACCCAAATACTTGTACCAAATCGGTTCTCAAGCTCTCGCGTCCCAAATCTCTGTCTCTCAGTTTTAAAGCCGTTCCGAACTTCAGATTTCTCCGTTCCGAACTTCTCAGAGGACTTCAGATCCGAATGTCTGCGGATTTAGCGTCTCAAGAAATGTCATCCACCAAGCCTATTTCACAATGGTTAGTTTACAGAGAAAGGTTAGTCCATCCGGATTTCTTCAACAACTATGATTCTTTTATTTTGAAGAACATTAAGTCGAATGGGTGGGAAGATATTGTTGTATCCAAATCGGGGAATCAAGACGATGTTTTTTCGGAGTTACTTGTTGAGTTCTATGAAACAGTTTCCTTCTTTCAGGAAGATAATAGGGAGAAATTTTCTTTTAAGTCTTATGGAAAGACTTACAAGCTTTCTTATACCAAGGCAGCAAGCTTGGTAGGGATATCCTATGAAGGATAAGCCGAATTTATTTCTCATGTGTTGCCGGACTCTAAGGGTAGATTCGACAAATAAAAAGCCTTGAAAACTCTCAGACTCTCAGATGACAAAGCTCCGAAGATTGCTAGTTTTCATACAAACTTCCGGATTATAGAGTTGTGGGTACAAGGGCTTATCATACCGAGGAAAGGTGATAAAGACAGTTTGAAGAAGAGTGAGATCTATATCTTAGATTTCCTGATAAATCTAAGGAAGTTTAACTTCATGAGGCACATTCTTATAACCATTGAGAATCTTAAGAATGGAAATCTCAGAGCCCAGATCGTAATGTACCCAGCAATTTTATCAAGGTTGATAGTTTGGTGCCTTGAATCTTTCAAGGAAGCTTGCAGATCTAATCCAAGGGTTTGTAAAATTTTGTTGGTCAGTGATGATACCCTTAAGAGGATGGATGTGGCTTTTAACAAGGAGACTGGTGAGTTCTTCGATCTGCCTAATCAAGAAGAAGCGGCTCCGAAGGTTGCTAAACCGGAATCATCTAAGTCAGTAAAGAAAAGAAAGTTAAAAGAAGTTGCAGCTGAAGTTGAGGATCCTAAAGCTAAGGAGGTTCAAACCGCACCTCCCAAACCAAAGAAGAAGAAAGCCTATCCTGATGAAGTTGTTGCGAAGTGGAGAGCAGATAAATAGAAAAGGAAAGAAGGGGATCTGCAGTTCGGATTGGACCCTGCGGAAGCTAAGGCCTTGAAAGATAGAACTGCTAATGAGGTTGAAAAACAAGTAAAGGAAAATAAGCTCAAGAAGAAGATGACAGAAGCCGAGGCAGTCCAAGCTTTGTTGAAATTTAATGAAATAGTATCCGGAAGCATTCCAGTTCCGAGATATTTCTCCTTGGAATCTCTACCTGAGACTCCAGGAAGAAACCTTGATTTTCCGGAAGAGATTACAACTGAACATGTTGAGCAACTTGAGAAGATTCAACAAGTGCAAGAGGAAGAAGTAGTTGCTGAACGAAGTGGTGAAACAAGAGACTTATTGAAAGAAGAAGATGATTATAAGGGGTCGCCTTCGGAACACCTATCACTCCGAACTTTAGAGGATGAATCCTCTAAGTTAGTAACTTCAGAGAAGGATAAGAATGAGGAAGATATTGTTCAAAAAGTCGTTGATGATATTATTTACGTGTCTACTGGCGAGTAGAAAACTCCTGATCAAGAATCGATTTCGAAAAAAGACAAGGGAAAGAAACTCCTTGTTGAGACTCCGAAATCAGTGGCTAGCAAGAAAAGAGAAATTGGTGATTCTTCTAAAAGGAAGTTAGAGCTTATTGAGGAAGAAAATTCTCCAAGTAAAGTTTCAGATTCGGAGTCATCCTCGTTGGGGCATGATTTTGTTGTTCAGTCCTTAAAGAAGTTGGTGGGAACCATTCTGACCTTCTCAAGTATTGACTCAAGATGCCAGATGCTCCAACATGCTTTAAATCAGAAAACAGACTCCGTATCTATGGTTATGGACAAGTGCATTGAGATTGAGGCTCAGTTCAAAACGTTTTTTGTTGGCTACGAAGCTCATAGAAGATCTTGCAAGAGGATGACAAACTGGTCGAAGAAGATTGTTGAAGAGATGAGGTTATTTGATGAGTTTCAAGACAATGTTAAAGATGCCTTTGAGACTGAGGATAGGAAGATAAATGAGCTGACTCCTCCTTTGAAGAGAAGCTGACAGATGAAAAGAACTTCCGGATCCAAGAAGTCAGAGATCTGAATGGGAAGCTGAATTCCGTTTCTCAAAACTGGAAGTTTGAAAGGGATCATCGGATCGAGTTTGATCAGAAGATGAAGTCTCAGGAAGAAAAGATCAAGGCTCAATAAGAAAAGCTGAAAGCCCAGGAAGAAAATATTAAAGATCAATCCGCAAGAATAGTGGTCTTAGAAAAGCAAGCTGAAGAAGATCATAATGACCTGAAGAAGATCAAAACTATTCTTAAGGGGCTCATTTCGAAGGAAAAAGATCCGAAATAGCTAAATCCGATCTTTTTGTTGTATCTAATTTTCTTTGTTGCCGACATTTCAAATCTAATGAAAATTGTGCTTCTCAGTTCCTTTGTTTTTATTACTAATTTTTCAGGTACTTTGTTATTTTTTTCCCATTCCCTTGATTTCTTTTTGAAAATCACAAAGGGGGAGAAGGAAAAGATCCTTAAGAAAAAGAAGAACTCCAATTAGAGTTTATCTAAAGGGGAGAAGGAAAAGATCCTTAAAGGAAAAAAGAACTCTAATAAGAGTCTATCTAAGGGGGAGTTTTTCATTAAAGAAGACTTTATTTTTCGTAATGAAATGTCACTCCGGAAATCTAGAATACGATCCTTAGAGTTTCAAATCCTAAGGGGGAGTTAGTCGTATTCATCAATATCCTCAAATAAAAGGGAGATAAGCCTTAATGTTTTTCTTTCTTCTTAGAATTTCTTTTTCGAAAGGATGTTTGTGCTTTCCAAAAAGGGGGAGATTTTTGAGTCAATAAGGTTTTCCTTATGAGTTTT
Organism: Viscum album; assembly: GCA_963277665.1. NCBI lineage: Eukaryota > Viridiplantae > Streptophyta > Magnoliopsida > Santalales > Viscaceae > Viscum > Viscum album. Next base: position 591,664,920 of record OY728134.1, on the reverse strand, counting down.
TCATTCCTTCTTGTTTTGAAAATCACAAACACCTTATCTTTAAGAAAATTGCATTTATAAGGAAAATTGTTTTTATAAGGAAAATTGCTATTATAAGGAAAATTGCTTTTATAAGGAAAATTGCTTTTATAAGGAAAATTATCCTTATCATATTTTCATCCATATTTTTCCTAAGTATAAAATTCGGATTCATTTCTGTTTTCTCGGATTTGTTTAAAACTTTGATATAAAGTATTCTATTTGAGGATCCGAATTCTGGATAAGAACTGTAAGGAAGTTTCACTCCGAATTCCAGATGAGAACTATAATAAAGTATCATTCCGAATTCCAGATATGAACTCTGACTAAGTTCTATTCTAGATTCAGGATACGAATTCTTATGAAGTTAGACATTGAATTCTCATTACGAATTCTAATGACGAATTCTCATTACGAATTCTAATAATGAATTTTCATTAAGAACTACGATGATGAAATCTCATTACGAATTCTGATGACGAATTATCATTCCGAATTCTCATTCCGAATTCACCTATTAAATAGAATCTGATCATCTTTGTTTTATACACTATGAATTAATTCAGACTCCGAAAAAAAAAATTGGTTGGACTCCGAACTTTTATTCTGCTTACACTTCTATAAGTTGTCTACTCTTTATTATTTTCATTACACTCCGACCCCTCACTCCGAAGCGCTCATTCCAAACTTTTCAGTTAGTTTTTAAAACGATGTCGTACATTCTGTTACACTTGTTTTGTTATAAAACGATGTCATCTATTTTGTTATAAACTAACTGTTGTCTAAGTTAAGTGTGTATAGGTCCCTCCGATCTTTAAGGAAAATATGACCGTTGGAGAAGGAGCCGACCTTACCTATAAATAGGAGCTCATTTGAACGAGCTCGGTGCTGAAAGGCTGACAGATCTTCGATTCATGTGATTACATGCTTTAAGTGATTTCTAGAGAGAGAGGATCTTATTAACTCTCAAAGCATCGTGCGACTCCGAATGTTGGCGATTACAATCGAGGGCTTCCGGGGATAGGAAGACAGAGGTGTCGACTACCTTGAAGTTTGAGGGCTTCCTTGCTAAGGAAGACAGAGGTTGCCAACTACCTTAAAGTTGAGGGCTTGCGGAGATAGTAAGACAGAGACTCCGATCTTCGTATCGAGGGCTTACCCTGGTGTGGGTAAGACAGACTTTCTTGAAAGTATAAATCAAGGGACATTTATCCAAGGTTGTTGGATACCCTTCTCTTTGGGTTAAAAGACTTATATCTTGTTACTTGTAGTACTACTACTTGTTTATATTCCGCTGCATTTTGTATTATAAGGAAAGTATAACATTCTTATACTTCCTTACTTGTACTCTGTTTCATTTAGATTCTATACGCTTTAAGGTAGAATCTCATATTGTAATCTTTTGTTAAGTTTCAGTTTCCGGAACCATATTTATGGAACCTACTTTTAGAATCTCTTTCCAAGTTTTCATTTGGTGTTAGAGGTGTTGTGAATTTTCTTAAGTTTAACTTTGTTAAACTTATCCCTTTCCTTTTCTTAAGGAAAACATAGTTATTCTTAACTAACTTTAAAGGTTCCAAAGGAATTTTTAAAGTATACAATTCACCCCCCCCCCCCCCCTCTTGTAAATTGAGCATCTACATCACTATTTAGATCCTACAATATCTAATCAAGATACCTAATTTATGTCTCATTTATGGAAAGTATTATAGAATGAATTGGATATTCATGATCATTTGGGTATAGTATACCATCCTCCGATCGATGGACCATCTAAGCGTACTATTCACATGTGTAATAATGAATGTGAAATATAAAACTCATTTATTAAAACCTTTAAATTTTAATAATAGAAACAAAAACAAGTTTTACAAAACCCATCACAAACTCAAAAATTATCATGTAGACTCAAAGTAGATTAATATATTTCATGTATAAGCCACTGACTCCTCCCACCATGTCTCTATAGTGGATATATGACTATCTATTGAAAAATTACAGGACTTTTCCATTACACTATTGTAAATCATATCATTAATAGTACTAGTAAATGGGATTTATCATCACTATAGAAGAGCTGATAATGTAAGCGATGTTAAAGGGTCAGCTTTAATAGTGCTCATAAAAAGTTCTGATAAAGACCCCCTTTAATAATGCTAAAAAATCACTAATAAAGGGGGCCTTTATCAGTTTTTTTGTTAACACTATTAAAGGTCATCTTTATCAGTGATTTTTTTAGCGTTGTTAAAGTTATCCATTAAAAGTGCTAAAAAACTGATAAAGGCCCCACTAATAAAGGGTGTGAATTTTTTTTCATGCCCCTTATTATCAGTGCTTCCCCCACCAATTTATCATCACTTTAGATAATCACACCCACAACATGCCCCTTCCTCTAGAAAGTTTCAAACATGATACCTCTAGTTTTACACTAGTGCCTTTTCCACTCCTATATACTATTTTATTTTACATTTTTTGATATATCTATATATTTATATATATATATATATATATCATTATATATTTTTTATCCATATATTTATATATATGTTTATATATATGTTTATATATATTTATATATATGTGTGTCTATATATATCTGTGTTTATATATATATATATATATTTGTGTGTGTGTGTGTGTTTATATGTGTATATATATATATATATATATTAATTTATATATTTATATATATATATATATTTAAATACATATTTATTTATATATTTTTTAAAATGGATATTAGATATTATTTAGATAAGGTTTATATATTGAGAAATATATTTTATATGTAAATATTCTAATTATTTATTTATAAAATTAAATTTTTATGTTTGAATATATAGAAAATATGTATATATTGTTATATATTTGATTATAAATAGTAGTACATTGTGAAAAAATTTAAAAGCTTCAAATCCATAATATCCATATGAATGTAATCCTTGTGAATAAATTCAATCCCCATTGAAAAGGGGAAAATAGCCCATTAAATGAGGTTTAAAATCCATTTAATGTTAAAAATAATTGGGATACGAAGGCTAAAAACTCAATTTTGGATGCCTTATGAGCCTTTTTGCCTAAAAAGAGGTGATAGGGGATCCCGTGGGTAATTGAGGCATATATCTCATCTCAAAATTTGATTTGATATGTGTTATAGCCGAAACGGACACCCAGAGGAGAAGTTATGGCAGTTTGAAAGGCCATCGGAAGTGAAAAAAAGTAGGGTACAACAACTATAAACTTGGTTTTTTTTCTTGATAAAGGTTATTAGGGGTTCTCATGGGTAATTAGGGAATATATATCATTTCAATATTCGATTTTGATATTTGGGATAGGTTGAACGAACACCCGGATGAGAAGTTAAAGTCATTTGAAATTTAAGAAATTGGGGTACCCCGACTAAAAACCCATTTTTGGAGGCCTTATATGCCATTTGGGGTTGAAAATGGGATAAAGCTCATAGATATTAGTATATACCTCTATGGAATAGAACTCATTGCATGCTTCGATTTAATAAGTGGTGGTGCCCAAACGGGCACCCGGATCAAAAGCTATGGTTGTTTGAAGTTACAGTTCGATTTCTAACTTTTTTAAACTGTAATATATTTTATTCCTTTGATTATCACATGATTTAAATATTGTATGGTTTTATCACTTTTTATAAGCTTCAATTTAACTAGTTGTGGAGCTGAAACAGACTCCTAGATCAAAATTTATGGTTGTTTCCTGGTTTTTAGGGTTTCTTAATGTTTTTATGCATTTTAAGGGTTTCTAGAGTTCTTAGGTGTAAATTACAATTTAGCCTTATCTAAAAAATATTTAAAATATATATTATATTTATATCAATATAAATATATTTATATATTAATATATTAATATATTAATATATTAATATATAATTTTTAATGAAATATAATTATTTTTTTGAAATATACACTTTATAAATGCTTTTTTAAAAGCACTGATAAATGCCCGGTTTATCATCGATTTTTTACTAGTGCAGATAAAGGGGAGCCATTATCAGCGATTTTTTACAAGCACTGATAAAGGTCCCCCTTTAAAAGTGCTTTTAGCTAGCACTGGATAAACCCAATTTTGCAGTAGCTTTACTTGTATCAGGTCCAATCGAATATATATTCCCATAAAAGTATTCATATAGGCGATGAGTATAAGATTAGTTGTATTTTTACATGACTCTAATAAATATAAATGCATGATAAAATTAAAAAAAATTAAATAATTACCAATAATTACAAATCATAAATTTTTTATCCAAAACATAAATTTACCAAAATCATTTTAGAATCATGATATAAAAATCCATGATACAAAACCATTTTTTCAAAAATACTCATTTTTTGAAAACACAGTAAAATAAGACCCTAATATTAAGTCTATTTTGAGAAAAAAAATTATTTCTAAAAACATCCCTTTATAAATCTCCATGTTTTCCTTAAAACACCAGAAGAACTCTATTTACAAATGATCACCAAAAACACCCCACTTCATGAAACTTTACTCATACTAAAAAATATCATAATCAATTTCAAGTTGGATATTCACTATATATATTTCTCATGTGTAAACCATTCCATCAATCATCTACACATTTAACTATAAACCATCCACTTTACCATGATAAAAAATTAGTTGTCTTCATCCAACCATCACTTTCATTAATGCATGCTCCCTAAGTTCCCTTATTTATTATGATATAATCTTAGATGTTTTAAAAATAGGTTCGCTAAAATTACTTTCAAAATAACACTCACATCATGAAATGATACAAAAAAACAACATTCAAATCATTTAACAAAAACAAAACCTTCGCCTGGTATTTTCATTAAGTATTTTATTGAAAAAAATTATAAAAAAATCATGGTTTTTCACAAAAACCCATATAGATAATTAATTTCATGATCATTCCAATCAAAAAAACATAAATTAATTATCAACCTAAGAAAAATAATTAATCCACCTACTTGGATGAGATTTTATAAATTCTTGATGAATTTTCAAACTAATGATCCTTGTAAAGAAACATGCCAAGTCCTATTATCAAAATTATCTATAAATATAAATACAAAGTTATAAGGTCATGACTCTATATATTTAAGAAGTTCATCAAGGCTCATTCAATATCATTACAAACCTATTAAATTATCCATCTAAGATTTACGACCCCCAGTGAGTAACATATCCCTTATGCCACTTGGCACAGATTGTTATGAAATATGGGAAGGATGGTTGGAGGGTAAAAATTAAAGCGTATGAAACAACCCTCATTCCAATTTAGCATAATTCATGCCAAATTTTTTAAAAATAAATTATAATTCATTCCTTGAAAAAACCAAAAAATGGTTTTTATGGAACATTCATACCTCAAGCTGATTTAAATAATTTAAATAATATGTATATAATAAAATATCATTCATAACAAATTATCTTGATAAACATTACAACTTTCAACCACCTATTGTAATCCTAGTCATCTGAATTTCACTGAAACCCCAAGCTCTTAAGAGGTTTCTCAAAAGTAGGGAATAAAATTTATATCCCTCAAATTTATAGACTTATTAATATATTTAATCATAAATTTCACCATAGAAAATTAAATTAATGAGTCATAACCCCATCATTATATTCTCTAATTTCTATGAAAACTCACATATAAATTCCACCCATTAAGTTTCTTCTTATCTTTCCACCATAAACCCATCCATTTAAATATTTGTTCCTTATAATAAGGTTATGGTATACTTCCACCACAATCCTCTAATTAAACACCCTAATGAAATTATATCTTTATGTCAAATTGAAATTTAAAAAATAAATTCCCATGAATTAATACCTTATTTATCTCCTCATAATCATTAGAAAAATCCCATAATAAATCTTCAAAGGGATATTAAAAATTCATTCCACCCTAAAATTTAAATCTATTCATTTCACCCAATTTTCTAATTCCACTAATTGACCATCATTAATCACATAACTCATGTTTCACTATTAATCTAAAATAACCCCCACAGGTTAGGAAATATATATTAACTCCCCAAATATATTTCAATGATTTAATTATTTAAATATAAAAATTAAATCAGTCCATCATTAATGTCAACTCATGAAAACACAATAAATCCAATTAGTGAAATGTTAAAAATTTATTTTCTAAATTAATTAATTTAAATTTATTCTCTAGACATTATAATAAAACCATGCCATTATATAAATATCTAAATCCACCAAATTAATTCTTACCAATTTAATTCTCTAAACTTTAAAATCAACTAAATTACCTGATCAGATGATGTTAATAACACTTAAAATTAAAATAACCAAATTTTAATCATGTCTCCAAGTCAAAAATACTTATATAAATAAAGTAAAGTTAAAATTAATTTCATTAAAAAACTCAAAAACATGGATATTATAATTCTCCCCGCTATAAGAATTTTCATCCCTACAAATTCCCCAACTTGATTCACTATTGGAATACCCTAGGAACTCCATCTATGTATGAGCTTATTTTATCCAAGTTCCCACATGAATCAGTAAATTTTGTTATAAACCTATCATTGAAGGAATATTACTTTATATTAGAATATTTTCACTTGATCCCATAATTCAAATTGACTTTTATACATAAGATACATTATGTTTTATCTCAACTAATTCCCAATGAATGTATGATACTCATCAAAAATGTAATTATTTAATTTAAAAACATGGAAACATTATGAATTAATGTGTAACATTGTGACAATGAAAACTAATATGAAACTTCTCTAATCTATTCTATAATTTTAAAAGGTCTCACATACCATGTAATTAACTTACCTTGTTTACCTAACCTTATTTGTTTCAGTATTAAACTTTAAGGTTCATCATCATTAATCATAATAATAATTTTTTGACATTAAGATGAAACCAGATTCCTATAAATTAATTATATTAGATCCTTAATCTCTTGCACCAAGTTAGATCTAGCAAGAGTCTTTTCACTAGTCTCGACCTAAAGAATTATGGATCCCCTTAAAAATATAAATATAAATATATGATCTCTATTTGATAAAATGGACTTTATAACTCCATTATTTCTAAAAACCACTTCTATGCAAAGTTTTTCCACGTAATAAACTAAAAATATTTATCTAGAAGACATGAAATGCACTGATTTTATAAGTCGATCCCCAAAACTCAAAAACCATTATGTTTATATCATATTCTTAGTAATCGAATCATGAAATATATCGAAATATATTTCCATGTCCATGTAAAAATTATAAAATGTTGTAACAACCCAGCAAGTTGTTGATGCTCCAACTTTATTCATTGAGAATAAAAATATTGCGAAGAAAATGTTTAATATCTTTCTTCATTTCTGACCACAAATATTGGAATATGATTTCATGATACTTATTTATAACTCTAAGATGTATTTCCTAGCTAGTCTGGTTAAAATTATCTATTGATGGATGTGTACTAAAAATATATCTATTTTATTTTATGATTGATCTATATCATATACATAGATATGCATGTGATGGATATCATATGATATGATTTTATGATGTCATATAAGGTGTGGATATTTCTCTATCATAGTGTATTATTGGATTATGATATGGATTCATGGATACTACTTCATCCTACATGTGGTTTTTCTTTGGTTATGAATCATCAGGATGATTCATTTATGGAATTACAACCCATTGAAATTTTGAATGATCGTTAAACACTAATAGGAAAAAAAATTGAGTAATGTATTTTAGTTTCTAAAAATTAGTGGTTAAAATAGGATGTTCAACCTCGTTCATTGAATTAAAGAGTTATATATAAATATGTGGACCTCCTATTGGTGGGGTATGAAACTATATTTCTAAAACATAAATCACTCTTCATTATTGGTTCTATATTTTTCTTTGATGAATAAGGTGTTATCACACCTCTTGGATTTTGTAGGGTCCTCTCATAGTATAAAAGGATTCTAATTGTTGGTGTACATCATATAGAGGAAAGAGCCCTATATTTGTCACTTGGTGATTTCTATCAAACATAATCTATCAAGACCATTATAGATATAGAACACTAATATTGAGGAACATTGGATTATATTTTCTATTTTTTATTTCATGTTGATTCGATGATGACATATTGTGAATTCAAATGGGTTTATTCTATTGTTTTGGTCATGAGGTGATCTTAAAAACCCCATCAGTGGTATCAAAGCCACGATCATCTTCAAATAAATATTTTTTCTACTAAATTTGTAAAGAACATTCATATCATAAGGAATTTATAGTGATATCAAAATGAAAAATATGACATGGTTAAACATCAACTGTTAGATCACTCTACCTAGATTTACAATATAGGATAGTGTAATACATGATTTTTTTTCTTTATTACTAATAGGGTATGAATGGTTTTTATCATAGAGTATGATACATCAAAATCTATGGTATTATTCAATGGTGTTTCATCCCAACCCATCACACTTAATAATAGTTTCTAGACCGAGGGCCACATGGCCTCAAGCGCGCCTCCTCACACTCCAAAGGTTTACAACTAGTAGAGAGGTTCCATGGTGGTACAGTGGGGATAATATACCCTCAAAATTAGAGTAGAAAACATCAGTGGGATAATAAAAAATTAATTAAATCATAATAAATACAAAAGAGCAGTAAAAGAAAAACATCCAAGAAGTAATAAAACACCAATCCAAAACCGAAACCATAACCAAAATGATGAGTATGTCATGGAGTTATAAAAACATTAATGAATATGTAGATAGAGGTATAAAAATAAACAAAAGACCAAAAGGTTATCCAGCAGCATCACAAGCCAAGGATCGGTCCCATACACCCAAGATTCCATGCTATAATCAATCAGGCATCCAAGACCAGGTGATTTCCCTTGTCCCTACCTACAAACATGAAGTCTTTCTAGTTACCAAATAGCGGCCTAAACAGGGTGTGATATATACTCAGTAGGCCACCACCAATGGTGTGTATAAATATTCATCTAGTGTATATAATATGAGAAGTGTGTGGATATAGTAATGGTAAAATATCAATGTAAATCGTAATGGGTCGGCTCTGGTTTCTGAAGGACACTAGGCTGACACTGCCTTCTTCATCCCATGCTAGGAAAAACTATGAATAGTTTTCATCATTAAAATATACATATAATTTTGTATTCATGTATGAATATATATGCTCTATATACATAATGATGTTTATATCCATATATATATATATATTAATATATATTGTTATCTAAGACCCAAGGCATAACTCCAGAATCCTTATCTAGTCACTCAAGTCTCACAAGTTTGTAGGGGATTCCATGCCCATGTATCATAAGAAATAAGGGTCTTCAGGACTATGTATCACAGGAATATGGGGCTTCATTCCCAAGTATCACAAGTGTCTGGAATTCCATGCATGATTATCATATCAGTAGGGATTCCATGCCCGAGTATCATAAGTATATGGGACTCCATGCCTAAATATCACAAGTATATGGGAAGCAAAGATCGAATATAATATCATTAGGTATGTCATTCCTAAGTATCACAAGTATAAGAAGTCAAATAGGCTTTATAATTCATTAACCTTCTACAAAAAAAGGGACTAACCATTTTTTATGTAAAATCACATGACATGGTCATACCACTCACATTCCATTTAATCCATTATAGTTATTACATTTTGGAGTAAAGTCAAAACCACATAAAAGATAGTTTTATCACACGATAATTTATAATATTATGGGGATATTCCATAGGCACACCTAAAAGGGTGGAATTAGTCGATGGGGACCTATCCCAATAAGAATAAGGAGTCACGGGGTCATTTCTATCAAGTCTAACAAATTAAACAAGGGATGAGTGTATTTTTATGGAAATTCATGGAAAATACAGCATGTGGCATCACAACACATAATATAAATCATCAAGACTTGAGGTATAATTAATATACCACCTACTTTATTTCTGTAGTTGATGACTCATCCAGTATTGGCCCTTAGTTCTACCTAGAATGAGATAAAATAGAGAAATAGACAAACACCCTCAAAATAATGAATATTATCTCACACCAAAATAGCATAGAATATAGTGAGATAAACTGAGAAAAAAAAGGAATTGGATTAAAGATATTACCAACACACTTCCAACGAAAATAATGGTGGCTCAATCGGTCTCCGAATAAGGGAGTTACCTCAAATCCTAGGTGGGAGGTGAAGAGGAATCTCTCTTATACGAGTTTTTGTATGGAAATATGGAGGGTTGTAAAAAATAAGGGTTCTAAACCTTTTTAAAAAACATATCCACAAAATATTTATGACGTAAATATAATTCATGTCTTAAATTCCTCATCTTTTCCCCCTCTGGGAAAAAAATTACTCATGTCATTTAATAATCCACGATATGTATATAATTCATGTCATGAATTCCTTAGGTTTTCCCCCTCTAGGAAAAACCAATTCACATCATGTATAGGTTCAAGCTATACCAATTAATTTCATGAATTTAATTCACATTGTTAATTAAATTCATGTCATGAATTGGCTCTACACCCAAACTCAATCCCCCTACTACCTTCTTTCCAAGAAAAACCCAATCGGCCTAAAGTCATGATTTCTGAGTCTAATCTGAAAGACAAACTTATTGTGGGTTTACCAAAATTTAAAGGATATATGCCTCATGTGAAAAACTTTGATCATACAGTCTTCCCCCCTTAAAATAACCCATCCCCGAGTTTCCTTTACAAGGGAAGTGAAGCTTCATCTGAGAGTAACTCCAGCCACTGAGCATGTACATGGCCTCTCTCTCCCAAGCCTCATCTTATACACAGCCATGCCACCATAACACCTATACTAGAGTGGTGTACCTAACTCATAGAGCCTTCATGCTCTGATAAATGATACAAATACGATACTCTCAAAAATAATCATTATCCCCCAATTTAACATCCTTAGGATAAAAAAAGTATGATATGGGTCAACATAATATCAGAGAAGCTATGATATATGGAAGACATCATGCATGGATCATTCCTCTGAGGAAGATAAATCTTATAGGTTATTATCCCAACTCTCTCAAATATCTTTAAAGGATATAAATAAAAAGGTGATTGATTTCCATATCTATGAATTTATATATGTCCCATTCTAGGTGAAACATGAAATAAAACATGATCCCCAACCTCTAACTCTAGAGTTTATCGATGGTGATTAGCATAAGATTTATGTCTAGACTAAGAATTAATCAGACACATATTGATAAGTTGTATCTACTCTAAAGTCACCTGGATTATATGTGGTCCTAATAGCACTGCCTCCCCTACCTATAACCAACATAGAGGTGAACGGCATGGCCTACTATATAAGACCTCATAAAGATTCATCTTTATGGTCGCCTGATGGCTATTATTGTAAGAGAACTCAGTAATAGGTATATGTTTCTATCAAGAACCTCCAAAATCAAGGAAACATGCTCGAAGCATGTCATATAACACCTATATTTTCCATTCTAACTAGCCATTGGTCTATGGGTGGTAATTTTTACACAGAAGTACCTATGTACCCAATGCTTTCTATAGCCCCTACCAGAACCTTGATGTAAAATGAGTGTCCCTATCATAAACAATAGTACGAGGGACCCTGTGTTGGTGTATAATCTCATGAACATATAGTCTCTCAAGTTCATCCAATGAGAAGGTATCCCTAAAATGACGAAAGTGGGTGTCCTTCATTATCTTGTCCACGACAACCCAAACTACATCATTACATCAAGGGGACCTTAGAAAACCATCCACATAATCCATAGCTACATCATTCCATTTCAATTTCAGGGTCTCTAGTGGTTGTAACAAGATAGCAAGCCACTAGTTCTCTTCCTTCACCTACTGATAGGTGGAACACCTACTGATAAAACCTATGATCTGAAGTTTCATCTTATCCTAGCAATATTTTCCTTGACCTACTCATATTAGTTTCACTTGTATGTCCATAGGCACCCATACATTCCAATAAACAAGCAGGATCTCATCTCCAACAATAGACCAACCCAGTGGTGGATCCCTACCTAAAATTTTCTCCCTTAGGACTAAGCCAATAGGATCATAGATCTACCTCCTCTTCACTCTATCCAGAATTGATTAGTTTACTACTAATTGCATAAGTAAATGTCACTAGTGACTCTCCTAAACCTCTATATTCATCTCAAAAATAATTTCCATCAACCTTTATTCATCATAGGCTTCTTGAATAGCTTGGGTCTGAGTCTTCTGGCTCAGATCATTAGCAACTTTTTTTCCCTTTCTAGGAATATAGGAAATCCCAAAGTCAAATGACTGAAGGTATTGAACCCACATTATGTATATGAGGTTCAAGTCACACTATCTATAGATTATTTGATGATTTTTTGGTCTATAAACACTATAAACTTCTCTCCCAACAAGTAATGCCTCAAAAAATGCAAGTCATGAATGATAGTCGCTAACTCAAGATCGTGGATTGAGTAATTCCTCTCATGAGTCCTCAAATAATGATACCTATATGAAACAACTAGAACTTTCAATATTAGAACTATTCCTAGCCTAAAACCAGATACATCACAAAACACTATATATCTTCTACCCAACTCTATTAGAATCAAGACCAGTGCTGAAATAAATCTTCCTTTTAATTACTAAAAGGTTATATCACATGCTTCAGAACACAAGAACTTAACACACATTTTAGTCAAGACAGAAAGAGGTACTGTAAGGAATGATAAGGCTTATATAAATCACCTCTGATATCCAACTATGCCCAAGAAACTTTGTATATCAAATACGTTCTTGGATTGCTTCCAAGAAACAAAAATTCACACCTTCTTTGGGTCAACTATCACTCCTATCTCTGAGATAATGTGACCCAAAAAGTGAACACTGTCGATCCAGAAGTTGAATTTAGGTATCTTAGCATACATCTAGTGATATCTCAGTGTATTCAATATGATCCCAAGATATTTTACATGGTCATGTCAGGTATGTTAATACACCAAGATATCATCCACAAAAACTGCCATAAATGACTCTAGATATGCATAGAAACATGATTTAGCAAGTCCATGAAAACAATATGTGCATTCGTCAAACCAAATAGAATGAATATATACTCCTATAAACCATACTGACATTAGAAATTTCTACATTGTATATTTTAATGTCTTACTAATAACTGATGGTAGCCTAACCTCAAATTGATCATGGAGGAAACCCTTATTAGTTGGATCTAGTTGAAGAAGTCATCGATAAAAGGTCGTGGATACTAGTTCTTGACTATAATCTAGTTCAACTAATGATAATCCATGTAAATTTTGAGGGTACCATCTGCCTTTTTGGTGAAAAGGATAGGTGAACCCCATGGTGAAGTGTTGGTTCGTATAAAACCCTTATCCTCAAGATCCTCTAGTATCCTCTTAAGCTACTACAACTCAGTTGTATTCATCCTTTAAGGAGTAATTTATACCAATGCATCTCTAGAAACTATCTCGATAGAAAACTATAAAACTCTTTTAAGAGGTAGTACATAAAATTTATCAGGAAATACATCTCTAAAGAAATCAAATATAGGAGACAAAACCACTTGATGTACTCCCTGATAATATAGAAAAAGGATATCAATATGGATTGTCACTCTGCTCATTCTATGATTCTATGGTCCAAATTAGATCACATAGATATATCATTCATCCTTAAGTATATAACTAATTCCCTATGATGATGTAAAGGACACCCTCTTGTGATAGAAATCTACGTAGGCATGGTAGGGAGAAAACTAGTACATCCTGAGAATGATGTTGAAACCATCCATATCAAGGATAAAGATGTTCCATAAAAATGATGGTCTCATATATCAAGGTTGAACTCCCTACATTGGCGTACACTCTCTAAACATATACCCAAAGGAGTGTCAAGGGTCATCACCCCACCAAAATACCAAATTTTAAGTCTAAGAATTTCCACAATTTCCACTAATATAAACAAATGTGAAGAGATAGTGTCAAATAAGGAAGAAACTAAAGTAGGGGATACTTGAATAGTACCTATAACTATAGATTACCTGATGCTATTCTCTTTTGTAAAAGGTTTCACCACATAAATATGGCTAGATCCACAGCCCTAAAAAATTACCTGACTAACTTGAATAGGCCTTCCCTAATGGAACTGTACATTTGAATCATGGATGCCTCATCCATGACCACCTCATCTACCTAAACTGATGGTAGTACTCTAGATACATTCCTGGAGAGGTATTATTGATCCTTCTCCTAAAGGAAGAGCTTGTATGGATCATATCCCACTAGTCATATATGGGATGGTCCTGAAAAAAAATGCCAAATATACCCCAACCTACCACATCCTTGGCACTCAAAGGGTTCTTTGGAGCACCTGGGATTATTATTCCCTAGCTTATCACACTGTTGAAAATCCACATAACTATTAGTGGGTGTCATCTGGCTATCACTACCACTGCGTGTAGTCTCAAAGCTATGTTTTTGACTGCTAGTTGAACCACTTCCATGTCTCAGTTCTAAACCACTCTAGCCCACACTATCAGCTTCCTTGAGGTTCTTTTTAGTGATTATGGCCTAGTCTAATATTTCTAAAATGGTGTTCAACCAAAAAATCACTTTAGATTAGATAGAAAATACAATCCCATCCTAAAAACATCTCACTGTCACCAAATATTCACCAACAAGAGTTGGTGTAAAACCAAGGAGCTCTATGAACCAATTAGAATAGTCTATCATGAACATATTACCCTGATCTAGATGCATATAATCTCTAGATTGGTCCACTCTCAATGTATGGTAAAATAAATATTCATAAAATACTATTTAAAAACTATCACATTCCATACCCTGATGACGATATTCCTGGGTAATAACATCCAACCATCGCTTGGTAGAATCTTAAAGCATATATGTAGTGAGATTCATTATCCTATTATGGGGTGTCTCAAGGTGATTTAAGATAGTCAGCATAGACTCCATCCATGACTCTACATCTTGAGGGATTCTATCCCTCAAAAATATGGGTAAATGCTGCTGCTGGAATTATCACATCAACTTTTCCATAGTAGGGCAAGGTCATAGGGATCCCTGCATGGTATGCATGAACCTTAAGAATCCCTATCAAAACTGGGAATCAGTGCCTAATTTAGGTATAATAGTAGGTTCCACAAGTGTCACTACTTAAGGTAAAACTGGGGAATCTGGGCCCACCACCTCCAGAGCATGATCATCACAACCCTTATGGCACACGACTCGAGGATGTCATGGTAGAATAGCTCTAAAATTTCTAAGCACACACCTTATATATGATCTAATAATAGCATAATCCAAAGGTATAATAATAGAAGATGTAAAAATCATTTCAATATAAAAGTCACACCCCTCTTTCTGCTCCTAAATCCAGGTCTTTCTAACATATAGATCATAAAAAACCAAAAGAGACAAAACCTACTTCCCACTAATGAGGTTAAGTCAGGTTCAAGTTCTCTTTTATAAGCCTAGGGTCCTGGTATATAGAGTTTAAATTTAAAGTCATAGAGGAAAACACCCTTTAAGTTGTAATTGGAATCTCCATTAAACAGCGATCATTTAATTTCATAATTTAAATTCATTTAAGTTCATACTTATTTATATATAAATATTTTTAAATGGATGAATTATATAGATCAATACTTCCAATTTATAAAGGATCGTCCACTATAAATTGAACTATGGGATTCATTTAATAACAACCATAAACACATTCCATCCCATGCGACCAATGGTCCATGACTCAACATGGCATAATTGACTAATTAAGGTGTCAGCATCAAGATATGCAGGAAAACACTATTAGGTTGATGTAGGAACTTTATGTAACCAATTATGTTTCTCATTACCCTTCAATAAATTTTAGAAAAATTCCATATGTATATAGTATTAAAGGTACCCATTACAATCACAGGAAGTATAATTATTAAGATTCACCTCTATGGAATAGAATAATTCCTGAAATGTAAATATCTACATGCCTATGATGATGAATGATTCAAAACATTCATGTCATACTAGTCTAAGGGTAAAATACAATCCAAAATTATAATAATAATAAACATCACACATCATGTGTGTCATTCTATGGTGGAATTAAATCAACTGTAATAAGAGGAATCCAAAATATAAATTCTTATCCTTGGTAATTTAGATTTTCTCTGTACATGGGTTTGATACTCCCAGACATTGTCTCATTGCCAAATTCTGAAATGTCCTACTCTCCTTTCTACCATCCCAAATAATAAGGCAAAGAAAAGAAAGATATGATACAACTTTGTGACATCCTAAAACAACTCACTTTATAGAAGTGGCCACATGACCTCAAGAATTCCTCCCCGTATGCTAGAGGCCAACAACTAGTAGCGAGGGTCTATATGGGTATATTGGGATGTCTGTACCCTCATAATTAGAGTATCACAATGGTGAGATAATGAATAAGTAGAAGAATAATAATAAATAAAAAAAATAAGTATAAGAAAAACATCCATCTAGTAATAAAATATCAACCCAAAAGTAGAATCATAACCAAAATGATGAGTATGTCAAGGATTTGTACAAAATGCAGGCATATATATACAGGTATAAAAAAAGAACAAAAGACCAAAAAGTCTATGCAATAACATTTTGATCCAAGGATCAGTCATGTGCTACCAAGATCCCATGCTCTAATCAATCAATCATCCAATTCTGGGTGATTTCCATTGTCCCTACCTACATCCATGAAGTCTAGTTAGGTGCCCCATAGGTAGCCTGAATAGGGTGTGTGATATAGATAGTAGACCACCACCAATGGTTTCTAGAAGTATCCATCCAGTTAATATAATATGAGTAGTGTGTAGATATAGTAAAGATAAAACATAAATGTAAACTGTATAGGGTTCGATCTGGTTCCTGAAGGACACCAGACTAACACTACCAACATCATCCCATGTCAGGAAAACCTATAAATAGATGTCATCACGAACATCAATATATAAGTTTGTATACATGTATGTATTTATATGTTCAATATACATAATTATGTTTATAGTAATATATATATATATATACGTAGTGATAGTTAGGACCCAAGGCATAACTCAGGTGCCTATGTCTAGCCACTCTAGTATCCCAAGGTAGTAAGGGATGCCATGAGTGGGCATCATAATTCACGAGGGTCATTATTCCTAAGTATTATAGGTATATGGGATTCCATGCCCAAGTATCATAAGTGTATGGGATTTTATTCTTGAGTGTCATGTTTGTAGGGACGCCATGCCTGAGTATCAAAAGTATATGGGATTCCATTCCTGAATATCACAATTATATGGGATTCCATGCCCGAATATCATATTTGTACAGACTTCATGCCTGATTATCACAAGTATAAGCAATAAAATAGGGTTTATAATTTATTGATGTTCTAATTAAACAAAGGTGTAACCATTTTTTATGTAAAATAATGTGGAATCTTCATACCACTCACTTTCCATTTAATTAATTCTAGTTATTACATTTAGAAGTCAAGAAAAAACCACATAAAAGATGGTTTGGTCACATAAGAATTTATAATATCAATGAGTCAATTCCATAGAAATTCCTCAAGGGGTGGAATTAGTTGATGTAGACCTATCCCAACAAGAATAATGAGGCATAAGGTTATTTCTATCAAGGATAACAAATTAAATAGGGGATGAGTGTATTTTTATGGAAATTCAAAGAAAATATGTCATGTGGAATCTCAACACATAATATAAATCATCAAGACTTGAGGGATAAATATAATACCACCCACCTTATGCTTTTAGAAGATACCTCCTCCAGTATTGGCCCTTAGTTCATCCTAGAATGACAGAAAACGGATAAATAGACAAAATCCTTGAAAATAGGGCATATTATCTCACACAAAACTAGAGTTGAATATTCCAAGATAACCCAAGGAAATAAGGAAGTGGATTGAAGCTCTTATCATTGTGCTTCCAACTTGATTAATGGTGGTTCGATCAGTGTCTGAATGAGGGAGTTACCTCAAAGCCTAGGTGGGAGGTGAAGAGGAGCTCTCTCATGTGAGATGTTGTGTGGAAATGAGGGTTATAAAAAAGAAGGGGTCTACACCTTCTTAAAAAACAAATCAATGAAATATTAAAGATGTGAATATAATTCACATCATGAATTCCTCAGGTTTCTCCCACTGGGAAAAAAATAACTCATGTCATGTAACAAGCCATGAAATATTCATGATGTATATATAATTCACATCGTTAATTACTCAAGTTTCTCCTCCTCTGGGAAAAACCAATTCACATCATGTATGGGGTCTAGAAAGACCAATTCACATTGTGAATATAATTCATTTTGTGAATTTTCTCTATTCCCAAACTCCATCCCCCTACTACCTTCGTTCTAAGAACAAACTGATCAACCTAATGGCGTAGTTTCTAGGTCTAAGCCAAACAAGAAACTTAATGAGGGTTTATCAAAATTTAAAGGATCTATACCGTATATGAAAAATCGGTATCCTACATACAGCATAATCTATAATATTTGATATCATAGCCATCGATGGGAATCCTAGTTTTTTTAAAAACAACGCATCAAATCATAATGATGATATAAGTGGTATCATTGATATGAAAGGCAGGTTATGACAATTATTATAATAACTTTCGATCCCAATATTTTCTTATTATAGATAATGGATTTTATCTATCATAAATTATGATATAAGATATAAATGAATAAAATTTAATATTTTGGAAAAAAATGCTTATGGTTTATAAATTTTTAATAAAATATAAGTGTCGGTCATGATAAATGGAATATTTTTATACCTAAATTAAATATGAAATTTTTATATTAATATATCATGTTTAAAAAATAAATATATTTTTTATTTTATTATTTATTCTTTTTATATTCATGTATATAAAATTTTTATATGATGTGAATATTATGTATGCTTAAATTTATGTGATAAATTTATAAGTATAAAATTATAAAGTCATGATATGTATGAAAACATAGGATTTAATTTTTTTATACCTTGAATTTATTTTATTATTAAAGTTATTGGATTTAATTTATAGGTTTAACATAGTTTATACATATTAGGTGTTATTTGTAATGATGAAATTAAAATATATCTTGAATAAAGTATTCTTTAGTGGATGGGCTTTAGGTTGGACTTCTCTCTAGCCTAGATCCTTTTTACTTATCAAGAAAAGTGGTGGTTCAATATCTATGGTTATAAGTTTACTCATGTGGGGATTGTTAATTTAATATAATTTCAAACCTTTAAATGAAAAGATTTTCATGTATTTTATACATGAGATACATTTGGATATGTGTAAATATGTTTGGCTTCTATTTTTAGGTGAATAACAAAAACTTTAAGTTGTGATAAGAGTTATACATTAATAAAGTTTGAACATATTAATTTTGTGTATGTAATTGGATTCCAAAACTAAATAATTAGAAGGATTAATACAAAAAGGAATAAAACATGAGATAATAAATATTACATGGGATAAAATAGTTATGGAATTAATATTCATGTGATTTATATGAAATTGGTGATAGATTAAAAGAAAAATTCTCAAATACTAAGTGTGAGATTCCTTCAAAAGAAAATGCATGGTAAGACCTCAATCATTAAACCAGTTAGGTCATGATAAATTTGTATTACCATGGATTATGTTATGTAAATCATGTTGGGTATGGGTGGAAATAACCAACTATGAACTTTGGGTTAAATTTGGTTGGGAAAACCTAATAGGATTAGGATACTAGAGGAATAGATATGGGTTCATCGATATAATATATTTGGAAGGTTTTCTCACTCAACTATTTAAGATTCATATTTGATATGACTAGAATAATTTCCTACCGAAATAGATAAGTGGTGGGAAAAAATTAAAATGACCCAAAACTTAGTGAAATATAGATATTTGACTACTAATGGTTATGATTTATGGGGTCATCATTTTAGTGGGAGCCCATTCATTAAAATTGATTAATTAAAATATATAAAACATGATAATCACCTATAGATATGTCTGTTATAGATTATTTCATACATTATGGTTATCATTTTGAGATTTCTTATAGGAATGAACTATAAAATAATACAAGACTTTTTAGTGTGGTCGAGAAGTGTTCTAAAAGTAAATCATTTTGAGCATATGGATGTGAATGTTATAGAAATAAATTTCTTCAAATCTGACTCATGGGTACTAGATACTAGGTGTAAATTACACATTTGTGCTGATAAACACAAACTTAGAGATAATAGAGAGTTAAATGAAGATGAATTAGATATAGATATTGAAAATGGTGCAAGAATTGATGCATTAGAAGTCGACACTAATGATTTAAGACTATCAAATGGATTAAATCTGGAATTAGAAAACTATTATTATATTCCATCCATAAATAAAAATTAAATTTCTATATATTGCTTAAAAAAGATAGGATTTTCATTCAATATTAAGAATAAGATTAATTTTATATGAATTAATGAAATATTTTATGGAATTAGTAATATGATAAATGCTTTATACATTCTGGATATGGATAATCCTATCTATAATATTAAGAATAAGAAACCCAAATTTGATTTCAATCCCAATACCCTTTGGAATTTCCACCCAGGATATCTAAGTGAGAAATGCATTAAAAAACTACATAGATATGGATTATTGGAATCATTTGATTATGAATTTTTTGACACATGTGAATCTTTTTTATTAGGGAAAATGATCAAAGCACCATTTAGTAGAAAATGTGCAAGGGCTAGAAGATTATGGGATCTAAAACATAGTGACATATGTGTTTTAGTTATATGATAAATCCATATTTATGTTTGTGTTTATGTGTGTGTGATGTATATATGTCAATATAGTAGTGCATGATATTGATATGTTGTATGGTACTACATATAGAAACTGAAGCATTTGGTTTTTCTTGTTTTTGGGAATACCATATAAAATAGTATGGAGATAATGTAATACTACATTCATATGGCAGTAAAATTTTAGATGGATTACCAGTCATATCATCTTCCACCTTATATATCATTATTGAGGGAGTTTTGAAGTACCATTTATAAGATAAATTCTTGTATGAATAAATGTGGTTGAGTCATTATAAAGAAGTTATAATTGTATCTATTTACTCATGAATTTATAAAATGAATGAGTAAATACAAAAAATTTATTGAGAGATGCTTAATTACCTGTAAAATAGGAAATACCTTCTTGATGGGTGTGAGATACACTTCCATTCTTCCTAACTGATTCTCCCTCAACCAATAACTCTAGCTTTACTTCCTTTACAATATGAGATGTTATCATGTCGTAAATGGAGAGTCTTACCCAAACCATTTTGGTTACTCATCCAACCCATGAATACACCACAGAGTATGGATTTCATTTGGATACCTCTTAGTGATATTTATCAATCATGAAAAATACAGTTGTGGTAATGTTCATTGGTGAAAGGTACGCATGAATAGTGTTATTCGTTTTATATAGTCTCATGGTATTGAGTTTCATGCTTGTAGATCCTAGTTTTTTTGTTTCTAATTTGTTTCTCATATATTTATTAACTGTTAAGCATCCTAAGAAACCTAGTAGTGGTATCAGAGCCTTTCCATACTATTTGATTCTCAAAAACATACTTTAAAATGAATTTTCAAATGATGCTGCAAAAAACATAGCATTGAATCATTATTTAGGATTTTATGTGTGCCGTTAAAAATGATTGGGAGTATCATGTGTAGGTATTTCTACTTAAGATAGGTGTTGAATCATTATTACATGGGCCATATCATATATAAGAAAACTAAGGGTTAATTTAATGTAAGGGATATGTTGTGTGAATTTAATTCCCTATATATGCACAATATGATATTCCCCACACTCACTCACCTTAAGCCAACATGATTTAATCTAATACAGACCAATAAAATTTATCCTACACAGACACGGTCTATGGGATTAATCTTACTTAATCATATGTGTACTATTATATTGTTTAGATTAATTATATACATGCCCTTATTATAAGACATGATCCTCTGTACTGCATGATATTAGTATTATCTCACACAAAACCATTGTGCACTAATGCTCTCATTATACAAATCTAGACCGAGCATTGAGTTAATCTCATGTGGGATAGAGTTAATATCACATGGATGCAGATTTGATCTCACGTAGGGTTACCTAGCACATGTTTAACCGTACATAGGACATTGTACATGATATTATTCCTATGAAATGTAGTGGGACATGTTTATGTGTAGGTGATGCATGAATTATTCTTATGCTATGAACTAGGAATTATTCTCATACAGGGACCAAATATCATTGAATATGATTATGAAGAGAAATTTTTGTTTTTATTGAAATTAAATTATAAATTGATTTAAATGGTTTATAATTTTTTTATAAATCAAATAAAAAGGTATTTTGATATTTTTATTAATTTATAATAGTGTTCATAAATTTATTAATTATAAAATTATTATAATTAATTAATATGTATTTATGAAATTTTTATTAAATAAATATTTATAAATTCTAAAGTTAAATATTGAAATACATTTTTCAAATTATATGGAATGCATTATAATTTATATATAAACTATTTATATGGAAATTATAAGTGTTATTTATAAAATGTTTATAAATTATAAAATAAGAAAAGATATAAAGGATTTTATTTTAAAAAATTATAAAATATTCATAAGTAATTAATTTGAATTGTTCAAATTAATTACTTATTTGATAAATTATTTAAAACCTGTTAAAATGAATTTTGATGATTGATTTGATCAAAGTTTAAATAATATTAAATGTATGATATTTAGATTATGTAAATTATTTACATAATGGAAATTTTATTATAAAATTTTTATAATTAATTTAATATAATATAGTTATCGTAATTAATATATAATTAATAATGTGTAATAGTTTATATTGATAATAAATATAAAATGTTTATATTTATTTAAATTATGGAATGTTCATAATGAATTTCTAAATTATAAAATGTTTATAAATATATATATTTATGAATTTTTTAAAAATATGTTCTCTAATGTTTGAATTTATTAATTTTTCATTTATTTAAATTATTCCATTGTTTATTATTCATAGATATGATTTTAATTTAGTAATCATAATGTATTATTTAGTTTGAATGTGTTTAAACAACTTCTAGAGAATATCATACATGAATATAAGGAGTTGTATGTTAGGTATGATAATTGATTTAGTTTTCTTCTGCCAGGACTTTAGCTTTTATGAGTTATGAACTTGAATTAAAAAGTTTCCTATGATTTATACAAAACATGAAAGTGTTTCATGTACCTTATGCATGGGATTATTTTGGATGTGTATAAATATATTTGGCTAATCATTTGGGTTAATAACATAATCTATGAGTTTTGTAAAGATTTTTGCATTAATGTGATTTGATCATGTTGATTTAGTGGAAAGGGGATAGGATTATAAAATATATTTTTTGAAGAATGAATACATTTAAAAGGTAATAACATGAGATAATATGGTGAGATACTAAAATCACCTTTAAAAATATTAAGCATTAGAATCCTTCCAAAGTAAACATATGTTAAGACCTCAATCATTCAACTGGGTAGGTTCCATCAAAGTAGGGTGCCCATGGATTATCTTATGTAATACATAGTGGAAATGGATAACTCTAAGAGTTAGGAAACAAAATCACACTATTATATTTGTGTTAAACTTAGCTTGGAAACCCTTAGAGTTAAGATACTAGAGAAATAAAGTTGGGTTTATCCATATGAAAGATTTGTGAAAAGGGTTATTCATTCTACTCTCCAAGACTCATATAGGATATGATTGAGATGATTCCCTGCCTAAATAACTTAGTGGTGAGAGTAACGGAAAATAAGAGTCATTAATTATTCAAATATTGATCTTGGAAAATTAATAAATATGAAAAAGTTCAAAAGGGGTCATCATTTTAATGTGATCACATTTAAGAAATGTTCATATTAAATGTTTGTAAAACTTGATACTCATCTAATAAAATAATTTTTGATAGGTGGATAGAATCATCATTTTCAAACATAACTTTAAAATAAAACCTTGAATGGAATATTCTTAGTTTAATAAAAACCTAAAAACTGGTAACTTAAGAAAATTTCTTTAAGTTAGAGAAATTATATGTGTTAGAAAAAAACTTTAATAAGTAACCAACTATTGAAGAATTTAAATTGGTGGATCAAATATATGATTATGATAAGTATATAATGATTCACATAAGTTTTAAAATGAATTATATGTAAAATTACCTAAGGAACTTTAGTCTCCCTCAGATACTCAATGTTATTGAGTATTTCAATGACTAGTAGAGACTAAAGATATCTCCTTTTGCTGAAAATAACCTAGAAAAAACATCTAATGAATTAGAATCATCCTCATAAAACTTCAATACCCTAGTGGAATCAAAACATGCATCATTATGTGTAAAACCTATTTTATCCTACTAAATATTTCCAGAAAATGACTTTATGATCTTTTAATTATCAATAAGAACAATTGAATACCACTTAACGACATCCATTTTTTGATATATGGTCTATAATTTATAATATTTACTTAACTAAAATAAAGAAAACTTCTTAAGAATATGTTTATATTATTCATTAATAAATGAAAATATACTCTTAATAAAGAATAGTTAATTATGTTAAGAAACTCCTTGATTTTAAGTATCCAAAAACTCACCTTTAATCTTCAACTCTCCCTTTCTATCAAATACATAATTGAATTATAATTCTACTAAATTCGTTATGGTAAACTCATATATAGAATCCTAAATTATTTCATTAAAAATATCACAAGGAAAGCTATTAATTTAATCTAAAAACATTTCATCAATAACATTTATCAACAAATAACCTTGGTGAAGTGTGTGTTTCTTAGCTAAATTAAAAATGTTGTACTCCTCTTTCTCATCACTGATATAAAAAATTGAACTTACCCTTAGATGAATTTATGGAATCCTCTACTATATTTAAAAATGGATTAACCAAGATGATAGACACCTCTTTACCACCCTATATATCCATAATTAGAAAACATTTGGGAAAATGGATCTTTCCAACATTCACTAATAGACCATTTACCCTTCCAATGGGGTGAGGTATTAATCTATTATTAAAAGTAAGTTCTATTATAGTTGGGTTATATTCTCTAATTCCAAATTATAGAAACAGTGATAATGGAATAATATTTAAACTA
Organism: Viscum album; assembly: GCA_963277665.1. Taxonomy (NCBI): domain Eukaryota; kingdom Viridiplantae; phylum Streptophyta; class Magnoliopsida; order Santalales; family Viscaceae; genus Viscum; species Viscum album. The sequence goes on along the minus strand of OY728134.1, from coordinate 591,639,522 downwards.
TCACAAAATTCATGCAATTAATTTTGTTATCCACTACTTTATATCTTATAAGTAATGAAAAATATTTAATGATATTATAATTTTGAGTTATTTTATTTTGAATGAAAACACTACACTCTTTAGTTAAATCAATATTAGAAAAATATAAATTCTTTTTTATTAGTGGAAATTATTTTAATTTTTTATATGATGGGATTGGAACCAAATCCTCTCTAAAATAGATATTCATATGAATTTTTTTGATCATATAAAGAATCTTGAGATAATATTGATCATTATTATTTTTTTTGAGTATTTATGGAAAAGGAGTTCATGGATAAATTTTTTTAACCATATTAAGTTCTATCATACTCCTTAATTTTCTTCCTCTCATTGTTATTTTTTATATTTCATTTCTATTTCCTTTTGATTTTCAAGTGGAACATCATAATTATTCTTAGATTAAATATTTTTGTATACTCTTTCATATATATAATTGTTTATTTTTTAATGATTATAAAATGATAAAGTTTAAATATTATCTTTAATATACCCTTACCAATAATTTCCATGATTTTTTAGACCACTCCTAATTGTGAAAGTTATGAAATTATCTCAAGGATTTATCATCGGTTTTATAAGAAGTTTTCCCTTATCTTATTCATTTGTGTATTTATCCATTTTTTAAGGGTTTATTAGGTTAAAATAACACATATTCAAGCATTGTAAGATAAATAAACCAGTGAAAAGATCATTCATGCTATGAAACTGAAAGCATGATGAAAGCGTGGATGATTTTCGCCTATCGACTGCTCAAGGTTCCGGTGCTCTACTAATGTGCATAGCAGCACTCGGGTTGAATCCTCAGTGATGATACCTTTTAATAGTCGGTTGTTTTTAGTTAAATTTATTCTTATTGGGGGGTTTGTTTGTAGATCTTATGAAATTATTGATTGATTAAGATTGATTTAACAAATTTATAAAGATTGGGGTGAGTTCATTTTTAGGTAGTTAAGCTTTTGATATCCTTGATCTTTGTTTTATATTACATTTAAATTAACACCCACTTCACAAGATAATATTGATTGGAATTCCTAAGTGTTAAGGCTTTAATCCAAGCCTTAACTTAACATAGGGTTCTGATCTCAATTAGAGATTGTTGATGGTAGTGTATCTGTGGTTCCAATAATCCATGAAAACCACACGTTAAAAAAAACAAGTCATTAATCCATGACATGTTAAGTCCAACATACACAATGTTAATTTGAAGAATATTCATCGAGAAAATACTCTCAATCACTTAATATACCTAAATTTTGACACACCCAGATAATAGACTTACTCATACTTTTAAACAATTAGTAATCTGGTTATAATTATTATGATCATAAATTAATAAGATAAGAAAAAGAAAGATATAATAAAAGAGTGGTGCGTCGAACACACACACCAACGATGAAGGGAATTAAATACTGACTTTAGATTGAATGAGAAAGAAAAACAAGGGAAGGGGATTCAACTATATTTAAACTATTTGAAGAACATTAATATTAAATTACATAAGTTGGATGAAAATAAGAGATATTGAATAATAAACTTGCATTAAAATATAATTACAAAAGAAAGACTTACAAGATTACAGCAAAGAAGAACACAAAATTAAATGAAAGCAATGAGAGGAGGAAAGGTCTCTCAAGTGAAAACTTGAGTATGGAAGGTCATCCTAAGACTTTATAAAGGCTTTCGTCATGCCAATATGTGCTCCTATATTCTTTAATGTCGACCCCTTTAAAGGAGAGGAGGCGGATGTATTTATATCCTAAGGAAGTGGACTATTGGCATTCCCAATCTATCCCTCCACTTTCCTAGACGATTTGTAAATCCATAAAGCAGAATCTTGATATATATCCTTCTTCAAAGTTCTAGATAATAATGTTGTACGACTTATCTCAAAATTTGGAGTCATTTGGACCTATGGAGAAAAAGTTATGGCGGTGTGACTAGACAAAGTTAAACTGTCCATTTCAATCCATGCTTTTTTGACAGCCAAAATGTGAATGGATTTTGGAATAGGAAGATGCCTTAAAATATGAATTCTTTCTTCAAAAAAGTCATCTAAATATACCTCCTATTTCACAATGCAAAATCTCAGCTTTATTTGATGACTATATTAGGATACATGTCATGAATAATGTACTAATTAAAACTCCCGACCAAAATGGTGGGCTGAGATTAAATGAATCATTTGGGCCCCTTTCATTTAGATTTGGGACTTGAAATTTTTATCCAAGACTCCTTACATTGTCTCCCGAACCATAGAAAAGAATGAAGGAATTTTAGCTTTTATATCGATCCCAGTAATTCAATCTTCATGGATGGTCCAGCTTCTTCACAAATCCTGTGGGCCCTCTTGTGTGGTCTATATGAGATTTCAAATGGTAGAATTGGAACATGATCCCTTATAATGAAATGTTTTATATTTAATTATGAATCCTAAAAAACAAGAACCATGAAATTTGGATCATTAAAATGATAGTTAAAAAAATAGTAAACTGAACAATTGGACTACTTCTAAAAATGCTAAAAAATTATACTTAGTATTAAAACATTAATATTTCACAAAAATTATGAAAATTTAATATAAAATAATTAAAGGGAGTATATAATAAGTCATGAAAGTATTAATAACATAAAATCCCCCACACTTAGTCTTGTGCATGTCCTCGTGTGCAACAAATATAAAAACATGACAAAATCATTTTCATTCACTAACAAATATTAAAAAAAAAATTCTCCAATTAAGGGAGGTTTAGACTATTTTAATCATCCATATTTAATTACACCTCAAATTTTTACAGAAAAAATGTTCCAAAAACAACTCTTTTTTCATGCTCAAATTTAGAAGTAGAAAATGTGTACGCTCAAAACTCACACCTCTCAAGATGATAAAATTCATTTGTGGAGGTTCACTCTTTCACCAACCAAAAGTGAAAATCTTAGAGATTGAAAGAGATCTCAGATTCCATTCCATATCCTAAAGTGCTCAAAAATAAAGAGGTATTTTTATGGGTTTTTATGTTGCTATGGGACGGTAGGAATATGATATCCAAAAGATAAGAAAAAGGGGTTAAAACACCAACATAGAAAAAGAAATGCATATTTTTTTTAAATGAAACATAGAAGGAAATGAAAACACATGTTTACAAGGTAATGATTGTGTAAATAAATACATAATGGAGGAAGAAAATATTAAGGGGATGAAAAGATGAAATATTCACAAACCACAAAACTTCTCTCAATGACATAAGAATATAATTCAAGTGTTCTTTTTTTCTTTTTTTTTCTCTTTTTTCGAAAGTTGAACTTGGAAAAGATCTCACACTCATATCCCAACCCATGATTGATCTCCTCACAACACTAATTGTAATAGTTATAACAAGATCAAAAGCTGAAAAATAGTTATATTTGACCTACCCAAGACACAACCCAATTTTGTTTTTTGATTTTTGTTTCCATTTTTTAAAAAGAAAATTTCCTGAACACTTGTCAATAAAATTTGAACAATATGTCATAAGCATATATAAATACCCAAACCCCACAGAAGTACAACTTCTCTCCCACACTAAAATGGATGCTTTCCCTTAAGCATATGATAATATGGTGAAATAAACAAAGGGTACCCAAAATGAAATCCATCCCCCCCACACTTAAATTTCAAAAAATTATGCAATGAAAATCCTTGTTGATATTGGGTGGGAAAAGTTATTGGTCTTGTAATGTGTTTATTAAATAAAAGGTTTTAATAGGCTCAAAGGGGATTTCAAAATGATGATTAATGTAAGGAAAATGGGAGGCTATTTGGCTATTATAATTCTCATGTGGTTCAAAAAAATGTCTATGTCATATTAATGCACACCAAAGTATGAAATTCAGCTCGAAGGTCCACAAACTCAAGACTCACAAATGGGGGTGAAAAACACACAATTTGAAAAGACGTCCATATGTGGACTTGGCATGAAAGATAATGTTTTTTCTCATGGTTTGGGAAAATAATTTTCCAAATCAAAAATTAAGCATTCAAAATTTATTGGTTTTGACACAATATTCTTTACCCAAATTTATGAAGAAACCACAAAATTTTTGAGATGAAGCCATATCTTTTGACTAATCAAAATGGTTGGACAAAATTGGAAAATTGGAATGTAAGTAATCATGATTTTTATTTTCATATTGTTGTTAAATTATTATTATTATTATTATTTTTTTTTTTTTTTTGTTTTTTTATAAATACAAACCTACACAAAAAAGAAATAGAAAATAGAAAAATGTGATGAGGAAAGTGGAAAAAAAACAAAATGAGAATGAGGGAGTAAGAAGAATAAATAGAGATATATAGAGAGAGAGAAGATGAGTTAAAGGGAAAGAGGTTCCCCTGGTTTAGATTTGGTGGGTTGCCATCTCCATCCAGTGGTGGGTCGACTGCAGAAGTTGGGGATTTGATGGAAGTAGATGTGGTTCTAGGATTTTGTAATGTTACCTGAAAAAGAAAAATCATTATTCATCTAATGAAAAACTAAAAAGAAATTAAAATTTCATAAAAGTAAAAGAAAACATGGGTTGTCTCCCAAAAATCACTGCATTTATTTGTCTACAGCTAGACAGATGCAGTAGACTACCCATAGTCCAATGGTGGCCACCGTATTTTCTCAACTTCAGTGTGCCTCCAGAAAAACATCTCATTTGGGAGGCCTAATGATTCATTGGATAATTTCATCCCTTCCTTTTTGTTTCACTTAAAATTCAACAGGGGTGGAAATAGCATATGACTATCCTCCCTTTAGTCTTCAATGCGAGGAATGATTTTATCCACCAATTGATGGTTTTCTTTTCTTGGAAATTCAGGAAGATGTCTCAATTCTAATGGTTCATTTATGTAAGGTTCAGGTAACATGAAACCATAGTTTTAGATCCCAATTGTTTTTGACTCATTTATTTAATCACTTATCGATATAGAGTAATGAGGATCAGTGGAGTCATAAGACTGAATAATTTTTCCAATATCCTTTATATCAAAGTTTTTCGATAAAGAATGATCAATTTCAACCTCACTAGTGATCACTTTATTAATTATGGAACAAATTTCACAACCATCACTCTCACTGGGAAAATATAAACACATTTGTTTAGGGTTAACCTCACATATAACAGAATTTTCATAATCATGGATAGGAAATGATGAATGTTGGATAAACTGATCTGAATCAAAAAATGAGCATTTTATTTCATTTTCCTCTTTATCATCCAAGTTGGAGAAGTGGATGTCAAAAGGCAATATGAGATTCTAAATAATTTTCAAGATCCTTTAGATCAATGGAGTTTTCATTTGTAATGTCAACATCAACTTCTCCATTTATGACTTGGTTAATGAGGATGAAATATTCATAAACTCCTCTATCAGTAGAATAAGAAGGACATGATGTATTGATATTAAACACACTCTCAGAGCGAGTTTTAGAGGAATGGATAGATAATGCAGATTGATTCTCTAATGGGTATCGCATGGATTGAAAAACACTGAACTTGACTAGTTGGTCACCAAATTACATGGATAAGATGCCTGAATGGACATCAATCTTATTTCTAGATGTCATGAGGAAAGGTCTTCCTAAAATTAGAGGAGATTGAAAATAAGTTGTCTCACTTTCCATGTCAAGGACATAGAAATCATCTGGGAAGATAAGATCATTGACTTGGACAAGGACATCCTCAATTATACCCCTGGGACTAGCAGTGCTTCAATTGGCCTATTGAATAACAACACCCTTTGGATGTAAGGGACCTAGACCAAGTTTGGAGAAGATATATTTGGGTATGAAATTAATTATGGCTCCTAGGTCTATGAGTGCATCATAGATGTTGTAACTTCCAATTTGGCATGGAACCGTAAAGGACCCTGGATTGTTGCACTTTATGGGAATAGACTGCTGGGTGGAAACATTTTCAAAGGTCCTAAGTTTCCTCTTATGGGTACAAAACTCCTTAAGAAACTTGGCATACTTATGAATTTTTTTAATGGCATCTAAGAGAGTAATGTTGACTTCAACTCATCTAAACATGTCAAGCATTTTAGGATCGGGTTCAAAGGACTTATTTGGATTAAAAATGGCTTTACAAAAAGGAATTGGGTTCCTAAGTGGAATGGAAGGAGGTGAGGGAATGGATTCAGATTCCTTTTCAAGTTTCTTTTTCTTTTCATTTTCTAGGTCAACATTTAAAGGTCGTTTAGATGACTTATCTTGAGTCGCAGCAATTTGATTTCCCAATATAAGTGTAATTGCACTTACATTACCCTTGGGGTTGGGTAATGGTTGAGCTGAGAGTTGGGAAGAATTTGATTGGTGTTGTTGGCTCAGGTGGGATGCAAGTTGACCAAGTTGGGTTTCAATGTTCTTGAGTCTAGAATGGGTGAAGAAGGAAAGATATTCCACTACACTTTCCCATAGTTTCTTGGAAGAATAGGCTTTTACTAGATTGGGAGTACCTAGATTTTGGTTCTTGGGAAAGTGATTGTATTGGTTTTGGAATTGGGAAGGCTCACCAGTATAGTGGAATCCTGGAGGAGGAGGAGGAGGAGGATTTATCCTTTGTTGGTGAGGAATAAACGGATAAGGTTATTGGAAGTTACCAACACCTTGACCATATTGGGACTATTTTGGATTTTGAGGAGGGAATTGAGGGGGATGAGGGACGAGATTACCATACCTCGGGCCTTGGTTATATGAAGAAGAGAAGGGCATAGAGTGAGGTTGGTTGAAGTTTCTAATGAACTAACCTGATTATTGGGGGTTGGTGTTTCTCTGAGTATATGATGCATTGAGATCCATTGGTCCAGATGAATCAGATTGATCCTCTTGAAGTTGTGGACATGTTTCAGTTGGATGAGATGGGGAGTTGCAGATTCCATAGGTTTTGACAGGTCTAGGAAACATTGATTGCGGAGAAGATGAGGTTAGGGATTTGGATGCCACAGTTAGTTGTCTCACAAGACCTGTAAGTTCACTCATCCACTCTATCATATTTTTTGGCTCTATTGAATGATTATATTGGGATTTTTTTACTTGATCTTGTGCTCGAGTATGGAATTGTTGTGTTTTTTTATCCATGTTTCTTATAAGATCTCTTGCAGCTACATGAGTTTTATCAACAAGAGCACCACCACTTGTGTCATCAATGAGGGTTATCTACATAGCTGATAACCCCTAATATAAGTATTGGATCAAGAGTTAGTCAGGGGTTTGGGGGGTTTGGGCAGGTTGCAACAAGATTCTTGAACCTTTCCCAGTACTCATGGAGTGATTGATTTGGGAATTTATGAATATCACTTATTTCCTTTCGGATAGAAGTAGTACGAGAAGTATGAAATAATATCTCTAAGAAGAGTCTCTTTATGTCATTACATGTGGTTATTAAACTAGGAGGGAGTTAGTAAATCCATGACTTCGTAGTGTCAGCTAGGGAGAAAGGGAATGCTCGGAGGTTGATTTGTTCCTCAGAAACCCCTTGAGGCTTCATGGTAGAGCACACTACTTGGAAATCTTTAAGGTGGAGATGTGGATCCTCACCTACTAGCCCGTGGAAATGAAGAATAAGATGAATCAAACCCGATTTGAGTTTGAAGTTAGCCTCTATGTTTGGATATTGAATACCAATAGGTTGGTAATTCATATCAGGGGTAGCGAGTTCTTTAAGTGGTTGTTCCCTAGGATTGGCCATATCTAATTCAATTGGTTGGACAAGGACTGGTTCTTAAATTATTTGATTATCTCTTATGTTCCTCCAAAGTTGGAGAAGTGTTCCCTCAATTTCAGAGTCAAGAAAATATAAGGGATTGTTTGGGAGGCTACGGGGAATTCAGAAAGATTTAGAAGAAAGATGAAGATAGTTTTTTTTTCTTTGTGTTTTTTTTTTATTTTTTTTATTTTTTTTATAATAACCAGAAACTAATGGCTACATAAAAAACCATCACCGGTAATGGATCCATTTGAAATGTGTGGACGATTATCGCCTATCGATCGGTCAAGGTTCGGGTGCTCTGCTAATGTGTATAGCAGCACTCAGGTCGAATCCTCAGTGGTGATACCTTTTAATAGTCAGTTGTTTTTAGTTAATTGTATTCTGATGGGGGGGGTTTATTTGCAGATCTTATGAAATGATTGATTAATTAAGATTGATTTAACAAATTTATAAATATTGGGGTGAGTTTATTTTTAGGGAATTAAGATTTCGATATCCTTGAGCTTTACTTTATATTGCATTTAAATTAGCACTCACTTCACAAGATAACATTGATTGGAATTACTAAGTGTTAAGGCTCTAATCCAAGAATTAACTTAACTTAGGGTTCTAATATCAATTAGAGATTTTTTATGGTAGTGTATTTATGGTTCTAATAATCCATTGAAACCACATGTTAAACAAAACAAGTCATTAATCCATGACATGTTAAGTCCAATATATACAATGTCAATTTGAAGAATATTCATCGAGAAAATACTCTCAATCACTTAACACCCCTAAATTTTGACTCACCCTAATAATAGACTTCCTCATCCATTTAAATGATTAGTAATCTGGTTATAATTATAATTATGATAAATTAAGAAGATAAGAAAAGAAAAGGGATAAGAATAGAGTGGTGCGTCGAACACACACACAAGCAATGAAGGGGATTAAATACCGAATTTAGATTGAATGAGAAAGAAAAATAAGGGAGGGAGATTCAAATATATTTAAACTATTTTAAGAAAATTAATATTAAACTACAGAAGGTGGATGAGAATAATATATATTGAATAATAAACTTGCATTAAAATAGAATTACAAAATAAAGACTTACAAGATTACAACAAAGAAGAACACAAAAGTAAATGAAACAATGAGAGGAGGAAAGGTCTCTCAAGTGAAAACTTGAGTATGGAAGGTCCTCCCAAGTCTTTTTCAAGTCATTGGTCGTTCTAATATTTTCTCCTATCTTCTGAAATTCCAACCCCTTTGAAGGAGAGGAGGGAATGTATTTATAGCCCAAGGAAGTGGATTGTTGGCATTCCAAATATGTCCTTCCACTTGGATTGATGATTTAGACATCCAGAAAGCTGAATCTAAAGATATCTCCTTCTTCAAAGATTTATATAATAATTTTTTCCAATGTCTCTCAAAAGTTGGAGTCATTTGGACCCATGGAGACAATGTTATGGTGGTTTGATTACACAAAGGTAAATTTTCTATTTTAATCCATGCTTTTTCGATGGACAAATTGTGAAAGAATTTTGGAATAGGAATATTCACTCAAATACATATTATTTATTAACCAAAGTCGGACGTATATATACCCTATTTCACACTACAAAATCTCAGCTTGATTGGATGACAATATCAGGAGACATGTCATGAATGTTGTACTGATTTTAATTCCCGACCAGAATGTTGGGCTGAGTTTAAATAAATCAGTTGGTCCCCTTGTATTTGGATTTTGGCCTTGAAATTTTTATCCAAGAATCCTTACATTGTCCCCTAAACCTTTTAGGAGAATGAAGGAATTTTAAATTCTATATTTATCACAGTAATTCAATCTTCATGGTTGGTCTATTTTCTTCACATATTCTGTAGGCCCTCTTGTGTAGTTCATATGAGCCTTCAAATGGAAGAATTGGACCATGATCCCTTCTAATTAAATGTTATATATTGAATTATAAATCCTAAAAAACAAGAACCACACAATGTTTATCATTAGGGTGATATTTATAAGTAAAATAGTAAACTGACTCAAATGGACTACTTCTAAAAATGCTCAAAAATTATACTTAGTATTAAAACATTAATATTTCACACAAATTATGAACATTTCATATGAAATAAGTAAAGGGAGTGTATAATAAGTCCTGAAAAATTAATAACATCACATGTATAATCAAAATGAAAAATATGTGTATACCTTACACCATATATATCCAAATCTCTTGTATTCAAACACATGTTTTATGAAGATCCTTGAGAAGTTTACAAATAAATACTTCATTAATGGTGTATCCAATGGTATAAGAATCATAAAAAATTTGGGTGGGATTATCCTTGAAACCAATGTATGTTAATACCTCTTGGTGGAAAAGGCATAAGGACAAGAGAGCTTCAATGAGGAGTACTGTTTGGCACAGTACTGTAGCGGGAACTGTAGCAGGTAATGTTTGGCACTGTAGCAGCTGGGAATATGCCCCCGTTTGGGCCTTCGGGCCACCGATTTGGTCCCCGAGTTCTTTAAGGCCTTCGAGCCACCTAGGTCTTCGGGTCAGTAAGGACTTTGGGCCTCCTCAAGGCATTCGGGCCACCTTAAGTGCATATGCAAACTAGACGACCTACGAGGAACAAACTCTACAAGGAGGATGAGCAAGGATATTTCACCACAGCATAAGCTAAATAGATTGCAAGAATGAGAGGGTATGGCACCTACCATCGGGAAAAGACTATGCATGCATGGGAATGCCTATCCAAATAGTCACGCAAAGGTGGAGAGCTGATTTCACGATGAAGATACTAGGGAGGATCAGTTCCAAGTAGTTAGTCTGGGTTGTATGTAATGTTTGAAACCTACAGGAAAATTAATTCCTCTAAGGCTTACAGGCCATGTAATACTTATTCCTACGGGCCTTGTAAGGGTTCCACCTAACCCCTTGATAGGTGGATTATCAAAAATAAATAAAAAATAAAGGCCTTCGGGCCATTGGATGAACTTTACTTATTTTGAAAACCAAAAGACCATTCATTTTATAATTGACTTAAATTATTTCTGTTATTCTATATTTGATATTTTTTAGTTATATAAAATCATTTAATAAAATACTAATAACTTAAGGTTTAATGAAATATTGATGGAACTGATTTATGAAAATAATATAATCCAAGGAATTACATAATATCATAAGTATAAGGTTTGAATCTGAAGCACAGTATCAGTTCTTAACCAACATATTGATAGATATAGAAAGAATCAAATAATATTGGAAGATGACTAGTGATTTGTTGTTGATACCATTACAACTGACCATGAGTTTTACGGAATCCAACTATTGGAATATTTATTATAAATAGAGTTGTACCTCAGAGATCAGAATACGTACAATGAATTAAAAAACCAATTCACATTAAAACTTTGAGATCTATAAAATCTTAAAGTATTCAACTTCTTTTTTATTAATATACTTGTGATTTTTATTCTTTATAAGTGTTTCAGTTGGAGTTTACACTTGTGAGGCTTTAATTATATAATCACTTGCATTTCTTGTTATAATTTTTTAACCGAGCTATAGGTTAAGTAGAAATATAATATGATATAGGTTAAATAATAGATAAAAATAGAGCTATAGTTTATTTTAGTGGAAGTATCAAGTTACTGGTTAAGTACCATAGGTAAAACAAGCTACCATTTTAGTAGAGGAGTAAATTGAGGTACTTGTGATTATAGGAGGAGAAATTATGATCAGGATAACTGAGGGATTCTAGGGTAAGAAACAGAGAGTCAAGATTCATAATTTAAGAATATGACACCTTTTTACATGTTTACATTCAAGGATAACCCATATCATGTCTATAGATATACCTTTCACTTTGGTTTAAAAGTGAGGTTTATAATATATTTATTTAGTTATTAAACTTAAATTGTATTTCCAACTTCAGTTTATGTAATATTTTATTGTATCTGTAATTCCATTGGGCATGTTAAGTTTATTAGTAATATAAAATATTGATACTTTAAATTTTTTAATCTAATTCTATTTCATAGGTTTATCAGTAGTTCACAATATTGATACATTTATTTTGGGCCAACCCTATTTTCGTAATACTCATATTTTAATTACTTGAGGAAGATGAAAATATATAGTTTTTTAACTACAATTCACCCCACTCTAGTAGTATTCTTAACATAATATATGAAATTATGATCCTACATTTTTTATCGAAGGAGGTTTCTATATTTGAAACCAAATGTTATATTTCATGAATTTTTGGTTCTTTCATATTTTCATATTATAGTTTCCTTAAAACTAACAAGTTTGTAGAGTTTTTTTTATTTTAGAAGGTTCACATGTTGGATAAATAGATAATATGAATCCAAAAATAACACAAATTATTTATGGAAATGGATATGAGTACTAGAGAGATCTAATGGATGACTATGTTATCAACACTAGAGTTGATAATTTTCTTATGCTTACTAGAGATTATAAAGTTCCTGATAAGAAAGTTTCTATATTTACATGATAAGAGAAAAATGAATTTTAGTCAAATTTCAAAGAATAAAAATTCTTCTATATTCTATTCAAAGGAATATATATATATGCAAATTTCTTATTATAACACTACATGTGGACTATATAAAAATCAAGAAGTAACACATTTCATAACTTCATAAGTTATTGAAACTAAAATAACTATTCTAAGAGCATACTATAAAGAATTTGATTTTTTTACTTGGAGAAAATATTTCTCCAATGCACCAAAGATTTATAAAAACAGTAAATAGCTTACAATCCCTTGGTGAAAAGGAATTTTCAGATGATTAGATAGCTAAAATGGTTATAGATATCCAATATAATGAATAGGAATAAAAAAGAAATATAATTGATGATACAGAAAATATCACTAAGTTAATAAGATCTGAATTAATTAGTACACTTATGTAGTATAAAAGTAACTTAAAATATAAATAGAGATATAGAAAAAAATAAAAATGGAGTTTATTTTTAAACTATCAGAACCTAAAATACCATAAATTCTAAAAAATACTCATCTAAGAAAAATTCTAGAAATTTTTTTGAAGATAGTGAATGTGATCCTACTGATGGTAAAATTTATAATTTATAAAGAAGTAATCTTAAACAAAAAAAATCAGATGATATTATCCTAAGGAAAGGAAAGAGAGAATTGATACATAAAAGGCAATCTATTATGAATGCATAAATCAAGGACACAGTAGACCTGAATGTCTTGATATGAAAAATAATGAAATTAAATCTTCTAGAAAGTATAGTAAAAAGATAATCAATAAAATATTTAAATATATGTACACATTTAGTGATGGTGAAGCTGATAATACTTCAGAAAGTTCATTTTAAGAAAGTGATAATAGTAGAAAAATCATTTGATTATATGTCAATATTACTGAATCAGAAAAATATCTTATAGGAAAAATTAATGTTTAAGCTCTTAAAAATAAATCTCTAGATTATAAATGATTTTATAATTTATAAAGTGAAAGTGATTATGAAAATTTTTCTAATCCAGATGAATAACGTTCGAAAAATTCTTGAAGAGATATGATCCTATATTTTCGAATGTGAAACTATGTATCCTAAATTATATAAGAAGTATGCTGAAATGAAATATGCATTAGATAAAATAAAATCAAGATTTATAAAAGTTTAAGATAAGATAATTGAGATAAAAAATGAAAATATAAAACATATTTAAAATTTATAAATTATAGAGAAAAATTTGTAAGGATTAGTGATGATCAGAATGGAAAATATAAAGTTATAAAATATGAATATCCTAAATAAAATAATATGAAAAAGAAAAAAGAAGAGTTTAAAAGTGTAAATTTTTTTCAGGATAAGTCTAAGATAGTAAAAATCATGTTTAATATTGAAATATTGAAGAAGTTTCTAACCAAGTTCACAATAATAAAAAAAATAATTTGAGAAAATGTACATTTAGTTAAAACCATTAAAAACTTTATCCATATTAGGAAGAAAAACTATCAAATGTTTAGTCTACCAATAAATAATTTTTTAAAACTGGGCACCCTTCTATACAATGTTTAATAGAGTAGTATATTTGAGGAAACATTATTCCCTTAAAAAAATTCAATCCTTTGGAAAACATAGAGATTTTATATCAAAAGTACTAGATGCATTGTTTACATCAAAAGGCAAAGAAATTATAGGTTCCAAAGAACCTATTTACTACTTATTCCAAACTCAAGGATGTCTATCTACCCAAAAAATAATTCTAAAGATATATAATCACTTTGAATTATAATTTTAACTGATTTCTATGTAATTTATTATTTATATTTATGTAAATATATTTCATTAAATTTTTCTTATTATATTTCACTTTATATAGGGAGAGTAACTAATATTTTTTTTATCCATCTTGTTGCAATTTTTAATTTTATTAAAAACTTAAAGTATATAAAAATATGTATGGAACCATATTCTAAATAAGAATATCAATTCGTTCATCAATGGAAAATAACTTCCATTTTTTTTTAAAAGATATTCAATTCATCGAATTTTTATAAAATGTTAATTACTTTACCAAATTTTAAAAATATTATTTATCTACCATTATTTTATTATATTCATATCTTTATTCTGAAATAATTTTTATTTAACTGTATTTGATTTATGAAGTTAAAATTTTAATTTATTTAACTATTTTTTAATATATTTTTATTTTAGTTTCTCTTTATCTAAATTTCAAAATATTATTCTAAGTTACCTAATTTTTTAAATTGTGTTTAAACTCGTAAAGAAATCAGAAATTTAAAAATTAAATAAATCCATAAAAATATTAATAACAAAATCTTCTTTTGTAGGAAATTGATTTGAGATGTTGGATTAAAGGAATATATGGTGGTGTTTTGTCTTCTTAAAAATTCATTTATAAAGAGGTGGACCCCATATTTGTTGGGCACTTTCACTGTAAATGGAAGCAAAGCTCTTGAAGTTATTCTAGTGATTTTTTATCAAATTCCAAAGCTATTTTTCCATCATTTGTTTAGAAATATTATTTATTCTAAATATTTATTTACTAGATATATATTTAGATAAATATTGGTTGATTCATATTTTCTAGAAAAATATGAATTTATATTGAAGGATTTTTTAACTTTCTATGGATGGGGAAATCTAGATTCTACTATTGATGTGAACAAACTATACAATCCTATACTAATCATGGAATTTTATGGTTTGTTAATGTTTATAGAGGAATAAAATGTTAATAAAGTTTAATTTTTTATTTTAATCAAGAAGTTTTTGATGATGCTCGAGAAGTTTATAGAGTTATTGGAAATATCATTCCAAGAAGATTCCCTATTTGTCTCCCATATTCTTCCAAAAGTAAGTGGAATTTTTATAAAATAATATTCTAAGAATAATATTTTCATTGTAAATGAAAAAGTCCATAACATTGGATAATTAAATCTTGAAGTAAGGATTGATTTTAAATGGATTTTTTCGTTCATTTTTTTGAGAAAAAGAGATAAGGATGCAATTAAAATCCAGGATATGTATCTGTTAAACTGTATTTTGAAATTATTAAAGCTGAATTTGAACATGTTTTTATGGTCTTATATTGAATTGATAAAGAATGGAACAATTAAATAGAAAATATTATTGAATAGAAGTATTTTTAATTGATCTTTGCTTAAGTTTCTGAAGGAATACGTGGAGAATAAAGTACATCCTAAAAGTAAAAAAGGAAAATGTGATAAATTCTAAGACAATATCAAGGATAATATTAGTCTATATTGATAAAGAAAAAATGTTTATAAAAATTCTTCTGTAGTTTCTTCTACAGAAGATCAAAATTCAAATGATTTTTTTTGAAATTCCTAATTGAAAATATTCTATAGTTTTTTCTACTAATAAGTCTTCTATGAAGAAACCTAAAATAGTTCAGAAATTTAAAATAGTTATTAAAGTTTCTATAGAGAATAATAAGGAAGGAAATAAATTTACATCTAAAAATAAAAAGAAGGAAGAGTCACTAAATAATAAAATCAGTTCTGACAATAGGATAAATAAGTTGATTGATACCCACAATGAGTTTCTTAAAAAATTGAAGAATCAAAGAATGAAAAGGATGAAAAATAATAAGCTAAACAAAATTTGGCAATAGATAAGAAAAATAAGAAGTATATTTTAAAGATGAAAAAATATCATATTATATTATTAGTCCTTCTAGGAGTAATGATCAAGGATCATGTTATTCTGAAATTTCCTATGAACATGAAATTAGATTTCAAAGGAAAAGGTAGAGGTTTCATTATAATTTTTAGACAAATATTCATCCCCCTCTCCACATATGAGGTTAAGTAGAATTTATTTTGTAAATACTAGTAAATTTATTGCTTCCCAACCATATGAATTTCAATCGATAGTTTTTCTAATAACTGAAGTTCATAAATCAAAATTTTTTCTAAAATATAGTTCAGTTGAATCTATTTTTCAGAAATTAGTTGAAAAGAAATATGAATTTCCAGTTGTAACTTTTATGAAATCTATATAAAAATAAATTAAAGATAATGAAACCCCATAATCAAAGAAAGTATAAATAATGGATCTATCACCACTTGAATATTTTATGCATACATGTATTGTTTTTTAATTATTTTCCATCTAATAAATTTTATTCAAAATAATTTTCATTTGAATATAAATCGATTTCATGTTCTTCATCTAGCACCTCTAAAATAACAGTTGATGAAATAAATGTTTTCAATGATGATCTATTCTACATTAAATATTTTTATCCTAAAATTGAAAAACCATCAAATGAAAGAAATTATCATGAAATTATGTAAAAATAAAATAAGAAGAAATAAATCTCATCAAAATCAACAGTCTCAATAATACCTAGATCATTTAATCAAAAATTAGATGTTGTTTTGATTATAAAAAGGAAAATGAACCACAAAATTAGTTTAATACATGAACTTGGTGCAATAATAAGAGTTCTCTGATGTTAGATGTTTCATTTTAAAAATTCAAAAGTTTAAATTCAGTTAATAGATTCAAATGATAAATTGAAAGAACACCTGAAGGAAGTAATAATAGAAATAGGCATTTGTGGACAAAATTGAAAATTTTCACAAATTCGTTAACATATAAAGTAAAATATGTTAAAGTTATTAGAAAGAATACTATTTCACTTCATCATAACCGTGACATCCTTTGGGATAATTCAATTGTTATTGATGTTGTATTAATATATATTAAAACCAAAGTTAAAGTAATTTCTTCTTCTTTTAATGATTTGAAAGAGATTATTGTTCTTTAAAATTAGCAGTTGGAAAATCAAAACCAATGAGTAGTCAAGATAAATGAGAAATATGAATATTAGAATCAAAAATATAGTTTCTTGGAATAAAGATTTGTGGAGTAGGATGATAATATTAAATCCTAAGAAATTGTTTTTTATTAAAAGTTTTAGTTCAAAGGAAAGTTTAAATTCTATGAAGACCTTATATTATAGCATTTGAAGTACATCAAGAAGCTAAACCACATGATTGAAAAATCAATTAAAAAGGACTTATTTTTTAAAAAGCTTATGAATTCTTATAATATCAAAATTTATTGTAATTTTTTTTCTAAATATAATTATGATGTTAATGTTTCAATAATATTTAATGAATTTTTATTTTACTAATTTTTTTATGAATTTTTATGATGAATGCTTTACGATAAGTGTCGTTTGATGTATGAATTGTGAATTACTTTGTCCTATAACATTTTTTACTTACCTTTATGTATTAGAAGAAAACTTTATTTTTCAAAGAAAACTTTTCCTCCTACCTTTATTTTTGAAAAACACAAAGGTATATAATGATATAAAAATTAAAAAAAAATCTACAATCTTTCAAAAGGGGGGAGATTATTCTAAAAATTAAAATATTTATATTATTTCACCCTAGGATAAAATGTTCCATATATAGTAAAAATGTTTTTCAAACGATAATATTTGTTTTAAAAGAAAAAAAGATAATATATTAGGGGGTGGTATTCCAAATAAGAAATATATAGAGAGAGTAACACAATAATTAATTTCAAATAATTTTAATTATTCTCTGTCTGTTTTCATTTTTAAAAAAGGGGGATATTGTTTGGTTTTTTAATTAACTTCACTTATTTTGAAAATTAAAAAACACTTCCTTTTATATTTGATCTGTCTTAATTTTTTTTATTCTATCATTGATGTTTTTTTATTTAAAAATGTTTAATGAAATATTAATAACTTGAGGTTTGACAAAATATTGATGGAACTAATTTTTGAAAATTATATAATATAAGAAATTTTATAATACCAAAATTCAAAGGGTTTCATCCAAATCACTATAGTAGTGATAAAACAATCTATTATTAGATATGGCAAGAATCCAAGTCCATTGAAATATGAACATTGAGTTACTATTCATACTGTTACAACTAACCCTGATTTTTTTTAAATCTGGTCATGGAATATTGATTAAAAATATAGCTTTACCTCATGGATAAAAATACATACAACTAACTTTGAAACCATTTCACAAGAAAAATTTGAGAGAAATAATCGCTTTAATTCTTTAGCATATTTTTTATTAATGTACTTATGATTTTCATTCTCTCTAAGTGTTTCATCTAGATCTTACACTTGTGAGGCTGTCAATATAAAGGCTCTAGCATTTCTTATTGTAATTGTTTAACCAAGATACTAGTTAAGCAGTAAGATACCAATATATTGGTTAAGTATTGGTTAAAAACCATGTTAATGATTGTTTTAGCAGAAGTACTGAGCTACCAGTTAAGTAGTGGAGGTAAATTGAGCTACCCATTAAATAATGGGTTAAACTATGCTACAAGTTGTTGTTGTGGGGGAAATTCTGATCGAGATGATTGATGGATTCCAGGGTAAGGAAGATAGAGTCTATATTTTGACTTTAAGAAATATAAATCTTTTGATACGTTTATAATCAATGATACCTTGGATTATATCTATAGATCTACCTATCACTTTGGTCTAAAAATGAGGTTTATAATATACTTTTTAAATTTATAATATTAAACATTAATTCATAATTCAGTTTATGTAATATTTTTTATATTTTTAAATCCGCTATGGATGTTATGTTGATTGGTAATATAAAATACTAATACTTTTACCTTTTTACTTTGATTTTATTTCATGGTTTTATCAATAGTTTATAATATTGATACATTTATTTTTGGAAAATCATATTTTCATTATTTTGATATTATAATTACTTGAGAATGAAAATATATAGTTATTTTAAAACTAAAACTCACCCCCTCTTGTATTATTTTAAACCTACTATCTAAAATTAGGATCCTACACTATTTATATAACCCTCAAGATTCTCATCAAGCCTCGAATACATTAACATGTATGTTCATAATGTATGAGTAAATTGCATGTAGTTGCAAACCATTTGTAACTACTCGATCGATGATTCATGAATTTATATTATAAATGCACTGATGAATATCTGATATGTTTCATCATATGAAACATAAATAATGATAACCTTATGTGGAATAATGCATGAATGATAACACTTATAGTTTGACTTCTACATGAATCCTCAAATATAATTCATGCATATATCAAAACACTTTGATATAAATATATCATACAATATGATATATCTTTTGGTAGTGTCATGATTTTACTATATCATGACTTATAATATGCCACACTCTAAGGTATATGATATTACTTAGGTTCATTCTTTTTGTTCCACACTACATTACAATATCATACACTATGATATAATCCAAAATGAATCTAATTTATATTGGTTTCTAGGAAAATATCTATCAATTTGATCCATCTATAATTTTAGATAATGTTGGTTTTTAGTTCAATTGATTAATCTTGGAATACATCTTAACCTTTTTGGAATCCATTTCATTCAAAAATATATATATTAACCCTTTAAAACCTACTTCAAAACTATAAATACTATCATAATTCTAATGTTTTCGTTTTAGATGATGAGATAAACTAGAGGAAGTATACTATTTGGTCACTCTTGTCTCTCTAGTAAAATTTACAATGGTTTTTATATCCAAGGTTGAAATTATTTGAAAATATATTATAATTTCCCATTTATCTACCCCAAAAACTAGAAAAAAAATATCATTTTTAGTAGGATTTATAATAATTCCAAATTCATAAGAAAAAAATTATCAAAATTCTCATAGATTATAAGGTGAAAACACTACCCTCTAAGTGATTTCTCGTTATTTTGACTTGAGACGTGATTTTCATTTTGATATATCAAAGTTTTAAGTTTTTTTTAATTTCATAAATTTATGCACTAGTGTTCTACACTAAACCAATGTTTACATATTCTTAAGGAATATTTTTCTCCTTTATGAATTCATTTTAGAATTTTTTGTAAGTGTGTTATAAATTTTCTTAAGTTCTTCATCAATATTTTCAGTATAGTTTTTCACCACCAGCATGGTCAACTAAATTATAAAAAGAATAGATAGGTCCATCATTAAAAGCTTCCATAAAAAAGTGTGAATATAGATGATGATGTGTACACTACCTTTGGAACTTTCTAAACCCATACCATGCCTCAAGAAGTGGTTATCCCTCATCTTGTATGAAATCAGTGATATTATTCCAATGTTTCCTAATCAATTTCTTGGATAAAATTTCATAAATTTCTTTTTAAAACTACTCCAAAGTGTCAAAAATATTTTCACCAATATGATGGAACTGATTCCTAACATTTATTTTCAAGAAAGATGAAAAAACTCACATCCTTAACTCATCTAAAATCATCCCTTGATGAGGCAATTAGTACACAATTCTATAAAAGTCACCAATAAAGGCCAAATATTATACATTAAGTATCCCTTAAAATATGACAATAGATTCAAGTGTGGATACTTCAACTCATAATTTATATCCCTCTAATTAAGCCTAATAAAATAAGTATTACATGAAATAACTAAGAGTTTTCACTTTCTATGTCTAGGTCTCTGCATAATTTCATTCCAAAAGAGAGGTTGTTCAATTTGTTCATGGTTATTAACAATCCTATTTCCTAAATTTTACATGTTATCCCTATAATTTTTCATAAGAATATCATATAATGTTTCAATCAGACGTATGAATATATTTAAACCAAAAAATGATGGTTTCTAGTGTGTATACAACTACAATAAGAAAAACTTCAAGCAACACATAATCACAGCATGCACACACTTATAATTTTCAATAGTATCAAAAAATAACAATAGAATACTACAATATACTCAATAAAAATTAGTAGTATATTCTACTCAATAAATAATATTTTATAATTTTATCACTCAAAACAAGTTTGAATCAGCAGTTGATCAGAAATTTGAGCATTAAAAATAATAACAATGGTTAGATAATGATTTTATAATTCTTTCACAACAGATGAAAGTAATTTTCAGACTTAATCACACTAAAAAATGGTGTATTTTTATAGTTTCAAGTTATTTTAATGAGATTAATTTCTAGAATCATAAATAATTGAATTTCAAGTGTGCGTATAGTAACATCATGAAAAATCAACATATAAAGAACACATGACAATTATTTTTAGCTTCTTTATTTACTATTATTATTATTTTTTGATATTTTTTTGTAAAATAATAATAAATACACTAATTTATTCATTGGAAATACAATAAAATTTTGATCAATCCTATCTATAATCAGCTCATCAAAATATTTATTTTCCAACATTGTTATAGTAATAGAGTAGTGAAGGGTTGAATATTATAGGAAAGGTAGTATCAAAAGGGTCTAGAAGTCGGGTGAACCCGTTCCTACAAAAATTTATTAAACAAAATAAATTTCATGACCTTAAAAGGGGATTTTCAAATCCAGGTTTATAGGGTACCATGTGCATCTACCTCAACATAACGTGAGCAAGACTCTGGTGCTAGAAAGAACCATCCCAAACTAGAGTCTACAATGGACTTCTTTGATAGGGCATCATCAACTTGGTTAGACTCCATATAAAATTTTGTTACATAAAGATTGATATAATTAATGATCTGAATAAATTCAATCTTGGGTGATATCATTTTCCATGGACCATTCCTAGATTTTCACTTAAGAATTTCAACCACTATAGTCGAGTCAGATTCCAACTACAGAAATATCCAACCATAATGAACAACAAATTTGATGGACTTAATCATGGACCAAAGATCATCATCAATGTAATATTTTTTTCTAGTTTAGTGGTGGAATAATCCTTTAACTAAGCCCCGATGGGTGAAAAAGACGCCACCGCAACCTGAAGGTCTGGGTGCACCTAATGTCTCCCCATCCACGTTAACTTTCAAACCCTAAGGAAAGGTAGGATGTAATATATGGATTGTTATAAATTATTCTAAACTAAAATTCATGTAAATATAAGAATAAAAAAAGTGTTTTTTATGATTGATTACTTTAAATAGTGTCAAGACAATATGCAAATACACCTAGAATATAACACTATTTGCATGACCCCTTCACAAGACCCCTTTGCGATACCTTATTCAGTTCACACGGTTCGCGTGACTCTTGAGTGATACATTGTTGAGGATATGTGGATTATGTAATACTAATAGCTCTTACTATGAACAGGGCATACATCCCTTAATAATATACCTTAATTAGTATCCTTCACAAGAACCCATTGTGAGATACTTTTACGATACCTTCTACTTATTATACAGACCATGTGATTCTGGTGAAGGACTTTGTTCTGATCCTGAAAAATATTTTTCTTCATATAAAACCACATAAGAAAATATATTTGATTTTTTAAGGATATGTTATGGGTATATATATTCATAAATATTCCACCTTAACTCTTCAAATCACGGTTAACCATTTGATTCATCGCCTAAACAATCATCCTTATGTGTTTCAAGTGATTGCTATGTGTAGACACATACCGCATGTCACAAGTGCTTGACATGATCACCTGCATTTTCCGTGATCTGTGTGATCCCATCACTTGATCAATTTAAAATAATTAATTCTTCACATGAACTCATTTTATGATCAATTTATAATCATTTAGTCATTGATTTTTCCTCTAGCGCTTCACATGGTTTTATAGTATGAACAATTGAAAATCATGCGGTCAATGACATTGTCCTTTACTGATTCACATGATATCATCACGTGATCAAATGACTATCATGTGGCCACATTATTTTGAATGACCATATAATATCTTCTTCATTTCTATCCTATTTTACTTCATGAACTTCTCTTGAACCCACCATGAGATCCCTTGAAAATCATGCGGTGCTCTGCATGATCTCTTTACGAGATCCCCAAACAATCTTCCAGTGATTCATATGATCTCACCCTGAGATCCACTGATAATAATTTGGTTTATTCAAGTGATTTTCATGATATATTCATGATATACATTGAGGAAATTCTTACTTCATGTGAAACTTTTGTGTGATTAATTCAAACACTCATGCTCCACGTGATTAGTTCAAACATTCATGCTCCATGTGATCAGTTCTAACATTCGCACTTTGCGTGATCATTTATAACATATGCACAAACTCCTTATTAATCTTATCAAAACCATTTTTGTCAACAATTTAAAACCTTATCAACAAACAAAATCAACCCAAAATACCCATCAAGAGGTAGTTTTTCCAACATCGATCATTATCCAATATTAAATATAATCATTTTAGGAAAACAATTGATGAAAATTCTTCCCATGTTTATACATTAACTAATTCCTTGATAAAAATTGAATTCACTAATCCTATCATTTCATAGAGATATGATGAAAATGATCTTGTGAAATAATTAAAATGATAATAGAAAAAAAATAACAACACAATTTTTGTTTTACTAGTGATCACCCTCATGATCCATCAATTTATTAACAGTGATTAAAATTTTCCTCTATTTTAAAAAAACTAATTATCAATATTTTTTTGTCAGTTCATTGGTTGATAAATAATAAGATAAAATATTCATAGTATATAAAATTTCTAAGTAGATCTATATAGCCAAGAAAAATAATAACGTTAAAACAATATAGAATAATTATCACACTTAAAAAAATATCCCCCTAACTATTCCAGCCACTCAACATATTCATGAATATAATAAAATCATATATGTAGTCCATAATATTAATGAATAAAAAAAAAAATAGAGAATGAGAAAATAATTCTTCTTTATTGATAGTTTATTTCTCTCTCTGTAATCGTGTCTCTCTACTCTATCTGGATGTGTCTCACAATCCCCCTTTTTGAAGTGGCAAAAGGCCATTTTGAAATAAGTTTTATGGATGTTCAATATAACCAAGCTTCAACTCAACAACTATCGAGATGCTTCCTAAAACACATCTCTTAGTGAAAAACATGACCATCAAACAAATGAACTGCTACCATTCAACTGGATGGCCAATATTACATACACTACCAAATAATCCCCAGTGTATCCTAGCATCGACAGCTCCAACTATTCACTCCATATAACAAAGAAAGGACAAAATATCGAATAATCCTGTCTTGGGGTGTACCAAACACTCATTGCATGGCTCAATCCTTATCATTGGTGAAACTCGATCCACTAAGAATGGAATGGCCCCATGCCAAGCCAACCTCCCCTTAAGTCCAAAGTATATCCCAACTGAAACCTTCAATCAGTTTCAATTAAAAAATTATTAGAATTATATACTTAAAACATAAAATTAAAAATTGAAAATTTAACATATCAATCATCTAAATGATATTCATAATTAAATAGATGAAAAAAAATTAATATTTACATTAACCAATAAATATTATTTAAAATAATAGCAATACACAAATAGTTCTATTTATTAAACAATTAATAAAATTTATATATATAATATTCTATGTTAAAAAATCAAATAATTAATGAAAAATAAAATCAATATAACAGTAATATATTAAATCATATAATATATTATGACTATTATATTTTAATTAAACAACACTTATACTAACTAATGAATATATAACAATGTTAATGTTATAATCTAATGATGTATTACAAATATTTAATAATCAATGATATCCTAAATAAATATAATTAAGAAACAATTAAAATTAAAAATCAAATTTTTAACAACTAAATTGAAAAATAAAAACCACAAAACATTAATCATAAAAGTACACCAATTAAAAATATTTTCTCAAAGCATGCATAACATTTATATATTCATATTATAAACATTTAATCAAGAATAACACATGATATTTACAATATTTTTATATTTAATGACACATTTATTTCCAAATACATCAATCAAGTGAAATTATACAACTTAAGAAAATTTTTAGTAAAAAACACCAAGAATTTATATGAAAAAAATTAATAAACACTCAAAATATGACCACATTGATAAGTTATTTTGGAATTTTGAGACATAACCAAATTAGAACTACCTTTTGATATGTAGAGGAACAACCTAGATCGATACTACATTTTTGGTCAACACACAACAACCTTGTAAATGTTTTATTTTTAGAATAGAAAACATAAACTTAGTACAATGGTAGCATAAAAGGAACAAAATATAATATTTAATCATGAACAAAATAAAAAATTTTGATTGAATATCATATCAATAGAAAGTATCCCATAGTTTCTTGATTCATAGTGTCTTCATCTTGATCATCATGAACTTCATTCATAGGAAATGATTCATCAAGGACCTTTTAACACTAATCCTCATGTGTTTTTATTTACATAAATATATTATTTAATCTTAAACAAAATAGGGTTTCCATCATTTATTGTATATTTTGTAAAGTTTCATAATGTATTCAACATACAATATTTAACTAATATTGTAGGTCACGTCGTCTTCATTGCCTTGTTGTTGTTTTTGGATTCTCATCCCTTTGATGTTATGGTTTGACATTGTCCATGACTCAACCTACATTTGAAATGTCATATATATTTCCACTCACATTTGAACCTTGTATGGCTATAATATTTTTCATTGTTCATGTCTTATATTTTTTTAGCAATATTATCAAATCTTTTCTCGTGCTTTTAACACAACAAGAATTTTTATCAATATTTCATGGCATGATCTTCTTACATGAATGAAAAAGAATATATCGTGCATAAAAATATATATTAATCATTTTTATAATTAAAATAATAACATTTTATATGAAATAATAATGTTATAATGCATATTACATTGTGATATATCACATATCATCAACATATAAACCATTTATATTGAAAAAAACATTTTTAACATATCATGCTAGAACAATGGGTGTTAAACATCTTCTATATTTTAAAATATTTATTTACTTTTAAACATGTGGGAAAAATTACGTGTGTATGTATAAAATAAACCATGCATGAAAATTTTAATAAACCAATAAAACTAGTATGTGTGTGTGTATAATTAGTAAAAAAATTAATATCATAAACTTTTATTCAAGACAACTTCTTTTGAGGAAACCTATTAGGAGAAATAATTTTTTTGAAACAAATAAGAAAAGTTATGTCATTAGTGATTAAAATCATTGAATAAAAAATACATATCCAGAAGAGGCACACACTCAAACAAAATCAAAACATCAGATGAAATCTTAAACCTTGCAACATGATGGGAAACCAAATTTCCCTCTTTTTTCCCAAAAATGAAACATAAATGGTTAAAATATGCAATTTCTTGCTAAATATAATACAAGAGGAGCCCCAAAATGTTGATATAGTTGGTTGATCATTAAATAATTTAATTAGAGAGATATAATTTAACTCCAAAATAACATTGCACCACTCATGATCCTATGTAAACCATCGACCGGAAAAAATTACAACTACTTCAGTGACCTATGAGCACTATTTAGAAAAGAATGACCTAAAGAATCCAAAACAATTATAGAGTAATCACAATCGACAAAACCAATTATAACCTAATCATATTTAAGTATTTTATCATCCAAATTGATCTTAACAATTCCATCTGCATGAAAATACAATGTCCCAGCATGCACCTTTTGTAACATCCTATGATTTTATGAAACATATTATTTCAAATTAATTTAAATTATTTTAATAGATTTTGTTCTAGGTTGTACATAGTTTAGATTGTGTTAAATGAAAAACCAAGTATATCTTGCATTACATGCAACATCAAGTTTCTCAATAGCTTGTGTTAGACGCAAAACTATGTTTTACCAAAAAATAATATACTATTAATATTATTATTTAATGTGATAGTTATCAGCAAGCCATTGGAATGGCAGAAATGAATGAGAATAACTAAATTATGAAAATATATTTTACACATTTCTATAAAATTAATTCAATGGTTACCAATTAATTATAAATAAAAATAAAAACCAATTGAATATAATGGAAATGTTTTTCTAAAAACTATATTTTATGCCATCAAATCAGTTCTATCTTAAAAAAATAAATTAATCAATATTGGTGAGATATATTAATAAAATTTATATATTATATATTCAAACATATTTTTTACATTCATCCAATAAGTTTTATAGGCTTAAGATAAGAATAAATCTAATTTTAAGCATAAAAATTTATATTTTTCTAAAAGGTGGTTTTTCCACCATTTAATATAGGGGCGTTTTAAAACAAAATTGTATCACTTTTATAAATTTTATTTGAAAAATTAAAATTTATTTTAAAATATTAATATAGAAATTTACTTTGGGTGAGTTTTTGGTATTTTTCTGAGAAGTTTCATTTTTTGATGAATAGTGAAAAATACTGAATTTTAATTGAAAAAATCATTTTCATTCAAATAAATTATAAGGTTAAATTATATTTTTAATTGATTTTAAAGTAAAAATATTTAAATTATACATATATTAATCCAATTTAGTTCATTTTAATCATTTTCATATTTATTTTAGATATAAAAACTTAGTAAACCTTTAGACGTTTTCACTTTAAAAACATGTTTTCCCATCACGTATACGGGATTCATTTTCAATAAAGTTCTTCCACTTCTCTGAATTGAATTTTAAAAATGGATTAAATATTTGGAATAATAATTATTATAATTTATAATAATTTTAACTTAATTTTTGACCAAATTTATTAGTGAAAGCAGTTAAAATTAATTACAGTGATTAAGATAAAAATAAGCTTACTTAATGATTAAACGTAGAATATAAGGTGTTAAAATGGACCTAAAATTGTCTAAAAATTATTATATGGAACTATTTAGACTATTTTAACCTATAACTTTCTATAATATTTCGATTTTTACCCTTGGGAAACAAGTGAAACGTGGGGAGCACACAATTATTTTAAAGAATACCAAGTGTGTCCTCTTCCCTGCTAATAAAAGTCATCCCCCTCGCCTCCTCTATCCACACCTATAAAGACTTTTTTATCATAAAAATCAGAAAAAATAAAATCCCAACATTCCTCCTCTAATAATAATATCCTAACTTTGGGAATAAATTAAACTAAGGAAGTTCTTAGGTGCAAACCAAAAGGAGCTACCCGAAGAAGAGGTAACGTTCTTCAATGAGCACTTTTTTTTCATTCTTTAACCCTTAATTTATTTTTATATCATGTATATATAATAAAATAAGCATATTTAATATACTGATATGTTTTTATGTTAATTTTACAACCTAAAACTTCACACACTTCCATAAAATGGGAAACACAATCATTATTCTTGTGTATAACGAACTACCACTTTGTGAACCAATATCGTCCATTCTTCCATTATCACCTCTCAAGGTTGGTAATAATGATTTAAATACTGTTTATATATGATATTTATTATGTTAATAACATAATTATACCTCTTTATTCATTATATCATATACACCATTTTACATTTCATATCATATTGGATACGATAACGTTGCTCGTTTGTACGGCGGACTACCGCCTCGCAAAGCAATGTGAAGTGTTTTCAATAACATGTTGCATGTAAGGTAATAAGGGTAAATATAATTATTATATATGATATAAATTAAATAATTATTATATTAATTACATAATTATCTTTCTTAAAATATAATATATCATTTTATTTATTACCTTTTCACATACTAAAAAAGTGATAACGTCGTTCGTGGACGTGTGGACTACTACCTCCTTGAAGAGATGTGATTCTATTTACATAATAATAATTAAATTTAAAATTATATATGATTAAATAATATGGTATTTATGATATAATTATCATTATTTAAAGATAAAATGTTACTTAACTTATGTCCATAATGATAATTGAACGTTACTCATGTGTATGTACGGGTTATCATCTACATGATCGTAACGTTGGTTCATTTTTCATAACCATCTTTCATAATGGATTTAAAAAGTAAAATTGATGTATAAAAAAGATATTTATTTCATTATTATTATTCTATAAATTTTAAAATATTAACCACTTTGTCCATAGTCAACCCACCCAAGTCGTTTTTGACACAAAAGCCAAATATGGTCGAAACATCTGATGTAAACATAATAAATTAATTAATTACATATAACATGGTAACAAGTGAAATAAAAGTAATAATAAACATAAAAAAATTTATCAAGAAGTTAAATAACTAACATAATTTTATTATTCATGAATTTAAAGAACAAGTGTGGCAAATCGGACTCAAGATAAGGGGGTTTCTAGTCTCGTTTTTATTTCTGCAAGAATTATGTCATATTCACCACTTATTTTTGTTGTGTGGTGTATATAATTCCCATGAATTTATTATATAATTATTATAATTTAATTTATTTGGATTTACATATCCATCTTATGATCACTCTTTCATGGGGTTTATGTTTTCAAAGTTACCAAAGCGGTAATGGATTTTTGTCACAATTTTCCTTCTTTGAGATGTTTATTATGTTACTCACATATCTTCTTTTATTTTGTGTATATAGTAATCCTTTTACATGTTATATCATAAATCCCATTATTCTCATTATATTAAAAGTTTAATTTAATGTTATTCCTTCACAGGGATTGTGATTTCAAAGTTACCGAAGTGGTAAGAGTCTTTTGTTACAATATCATCGTTTATTGAGATTGTGTATGATTAAGTCTCAATTTTTGACATATTATAATTCTAATGACTTATCTTCTATTATATTTATTAATATATTTTCATGTAATAGTAACATTTTTTGACTCTTCAGTACTTATAATAATTGAGAAAATGTGTTTAAGGAAATCCAACTTTATTTCTCTCTTTGGTCGAAAATATGTTTTCATCCAAAACCATGTTTTCTAAAAATATTTTAAAAAATGATTTTAATGGTATTTCAATGGTATTTCCATTAATAATATTCAATAACCCTTTTTGTTAATTATTCTCCAATGGGGATATTTTTTAATGATATCATCCTCATTCTTTCTCTAGATGGATTAAATATTCTTATAGAACCCATTTCTTTTCTACATGTTAACCATGTTTCAAAGAGATTGTTATAGAACCCATTTTTTCCATAGGTTAACCATGTTTCAAATAAATTTTTATAGAACCTGTTTCTTTTCTATGGGTTAACCATGTTTCAAAGATATTTTGATGGAACTCATTTCTTTTCCATGGGTTAAACAAGTTGTAAATAGATTTTTATAGAGCTCATTTATTTTCTGTGGGTTAACCATGTTTCAAAGAGATTGTTATGAAACCCGTTTAATTTATATGTGCTAACCATGTTTCAAAGAGACTATTTTGGAACCTATTTACTTTATATGGTTTAATCATGTTCTAAAAATAATAAAGGTTGTCTTAATGAGTTATGATGAAATGAATTCTATATGTTATTTATTCATTATTTAGTTCTTTGACATTATAAATCATGGGTTCACCCAGATAACTTCAAGTGAGTCTATTATAGATTAATGATGGGTTCACCCAAATAACACTTGAATGCATTGGGTAATGATTATATTCTCTGAAGAATTATATTGGAAGTTTTTAATATGGTCATTCCAATTTTCAAGGGTTCTGTAAGGGTTCTATAAGATGATGTTCCAAGATAACAATATATTTTATCTATGCTTTATATAGGTTTGTAATGTTTCTCATGATATAGATTGATATCACATGGCTCATGATTATTTATTCTTATGACTCTTGCTTTTTCCATGTTTTTATATTTGATAATCCGGGTATTGATGGGTATGAGTTCTTTTATGATTCACTCATGTACTTTAATTATTTCATTATACACTTATGCACTCATATTCTCATTGATTACATTCAATTATTAATGCTTATCTTTACCCTTACTAAGCATTTTACCTTAACCTTTTTATGTTTAATTTTACCTAGGTTATAAATATTGAGTTTTAATGATTTATTTCTCTAAATGATTTCACAAGGATAATGTTGATGAGATATGTGAAATCAGAAAAGCTGGGATAAATGAGAGAAATGTTCATTTAAAGTCATGTGAATTGTTTATGTGTGAGTTTTTCCTAATTATCCAAAACTATAAACCAAAATGGCCCTAAATAATGTAAGTTATTCAAGTTTTACTTTTAACAATATAAGGTTTTGATGTAAAAAAATTGGGTTACAATTATCGACATCATATCTGAAAATGTAATGTTTATGATTTCAGTATAGGATCTCAGAGTGAGGGTCCTGGGATATTATAATTGGTATCAAAGGTCAGTTTAGATAACATTTAAGATTGTGATGTTTTCATTTTATGTTATCTTAATAGTTATGGATACCTTAATAAGTCTATAATCTTAAGGATGATTATAATTTCAAAGTATTAGACACCAAATTGAGGTTTTAAGTGATGTTATATTAAAGTGATTAATGAAATTTTTGGAGATGTTTTTTTGGATGAGGTATTTGTAAACCCTAGGATAAAAATGAGGTGTTTTAGGGAAGAATTATTTTTCAGGATTAAATAAAACTTGGCGGAAACCCGTATTCTCAGTGAAAACGTGTCGCTTTTGGTGAGGTGGTGGGGCTTAAACCCAAGATTGAAGGATGATAAGGGTTTCATGCTTACCACTAGCCTACGTGATGTACTGGTAGCATGAAATTTTCATAATTAAATATTAATTTTATTTCATAAACATATGGTAATTTATTTTAGTAATAATGGTTTTTTTATCATGGAAGAATATATGGCAAAATCCTTCTAATCATTGGGTTTTAAACTTAGTTAAGAAATGTTTGAAGAATTTTAAGGATGGTTATTTATGGAATAATTTAGTTTTAACTTCAGGTATTACTATTTAATTTTTATGATTAGTCTAACTTATGATGGTTTATTTATTTTATGAATTATATTACCATGTTCTAACCATTTTGGTTTTGGTTAATATTTAAAGATATGAGGAATAGCTTGTTATCCATTTTATGGTTAAGTAGTCTTTAAAAGTTGATTTTAGTTCTTCATGAATTAAAAATCCATATTTAATACTCTTAGTTTTGATAAAAGGATAAGATTTTTTTGGAAATTTATTAAAGGGTGAAATTATGCTCATCAATTAAGTATATTTCCATTTTTTCTCTTAGTCTAGATGGTTAGAGAATTATTTAACTCTAGGAAAAGGATCTTAAAACAAAAGTATTATCCTAGCTACTTAAATTATGATAAACTAATGGATTTTTCCATTATCATATATTTATATTTTTTTAGTCCCTTAACTTTCCATTGATCATTCACATTTTTTGATCAATGACCTCAATCACTCTCTATAAATATTTATGCTTTTCTACCATTCCCACCAATGTTCTCCCAATGTAGAATCCTAGTTATGTGTAACTTTTGGTGACCTTTATATTTATCAATTTTCCTTTTTTAATAGTATGTTTTATTAACCCTTTATATGATTTGTGTTTCAATAAATTAATTATAAAAATTTTAATCCTTTGACAACCAAGATAAATTTTGAGGGAGAAATTCATTTTAAGGGAGGTAGAATGTAGCATCCTGAGATTTTATAAAATGTATTCTTTAAAATTAATTTAAATTATTTAATATATTTTGTTAAACTCAATACATATTTTAGATTTCATTAAACTCAAAACCAATTTTATATTGTGTTACATGCAATAATGAGTCTCTTCGATAACTTGTGAAACATATAAGAATATGTTTTACCAAACAACAATATAGTATTAATATTATTATTTAATGTGATGGTTATCAGATATCCATTGGAATGGTGGAAATGAATGAGATTAACTAAATTATGAAAATATATTTTACACCTTTCTATAAAATGGATTCAATGGTTACTAATTAATTAGAAATGAAAATCAAAACCAATTGAATATAAAGGAAATGTTTTTACAAAAAACTATTGTTATGCCCTCAAAGGAATTTTATCATAATAAATTAAATTAATAACTATTATTGATATATATTAATGAAATTTATATATTATATTTTCAAAAAAATATTTTTTAATTCATCCAATAATTTTTATAGTCTTAATATAATAATAAATCCAATTTTAAGTATAAAAACTGTATTTTTCTAAAAAGCGGTTGTGTCGCCTCTTAATGAAGAAGATGTTTTAAAAATAAATTTTGACACTTGTATAAATTTTATTTGAAAAAATAAACTTCATTTTTGAAATATTAATATCAAAATTTACTTTGGGTGAGTTTTTGGTATTTTTCTAAGAAGCTTCATTTTTTGTTGAATAGTGAAAAATACTGAATTTTAATTGGAAACAGGCTTTTCATTCAAATAATTTATAAGGTTAATGTAGAGACCCATACTTGACGTACATGTACATTACATTACTTTTTTTGAATACTTAATATATATAAAAAACCAACACACAAGGATCGTAATAGTTTAGTGTCTTTGGAAACTCAGAACATAATCTTCTAATCATGGTGAAATATCTTCAACATCTCCCATAAAGATCTTCCCCTTTTGTTTTCTTACCTAAAACCTTTCTCTGTATACTGTGAAAAATAAAACATATAAATGGTGAGCTCAAATTCTCAGTAAGGGTAAGCATGGATAAAATAAAACAAACCATATACATTTGAACTTAAAAACATGAACATAATGTTTAAACATCAAAATCTTGAGAAATGGCATAAAACATGGAAATACGTAAGGCATAGATCATAATGGAACATAAATCATCATAAAATAGCATGGTAATAAATCATATAATTGTGTAAAAACATTAAGCACGTGATATTATTTCCATAGTATCCAAGGAATTGTTTTCAAGATCATTTTAGTGGACAAAGTCCCTTACTGAACTGGGTTTACTTGTCGTTCCAGCCCTGTATTACTGAAACGGATTTAGTTGTCATTTCAGCCATGTCTATATCATGAGATATAAATCTTTACCCAATGCTTTTTAGGGAGATATAGGACCCACCCATCTCATAATGAAATCATTTTACTTGTGCTTCAACATAAATATAAATCATTCATCATAACCCAAAGAATAAAAATAGGTTTCATAAACATCATCACATCATAACATAATCCATATAAAATAAATGGATATCATTTCACCATAAGAAAATTGATACCATTTAAATAATAGATATATTATACTTGAAACATACACATATGAAATAATATCATCTTAGATGGAAAATGGTTTTGATAAAACACTTGAAATGAATTCTTGAGGAAAATATCCTTTCTTCTTCAAAATCATTTTCGTTTCACAAAATGCCATGCAATTTTAAAAGAAAAGGATTTTTTTAAAAATACTTATGAAATCTTGTAGAGTAAGCTTCATGAAAATAAGGCATTATGAAACCGTAAAAATCCATTCATGTCGTATAAGTTAAAAAAACATTCTTCTCGTACTTTTGCCGGAAAAGTCAAAAAAGTACCTCGTAACGTAAACAAAAGAAATATTCCTTACATAACATGTAGTAAAAGTAAAAAATGGGTAAAAAGGAATTTAAATATACATAAAAACACTTTTATAAAAAATGACATGGATAATAACAATAACCCCAGTAAATACTTACGAATAAACAATCTCAGATAAGAACGAGATTGGAATAGTTATCCCTTACCTTAGGTCTGATATGCTTCGTACGTATCCAAACCTCCTGTATAATGATTTAAATAATTTCATTGAATTATTACAGAATCATATTCATTGTTATTATATCATATATGTTTCACTTATGACTTTATATTACCCGTTCTTTTGTAAATTCCATGTTAAAGCAGCGTTTTGGGTAAAATCATTTTATTTATCGTACGTGTTTGGACTTGTTGTTCTTGATATAATTATTACTTATATTATTATTTACTTACTTCCAGAATTTAAATCATGATTTATATATCATATATATTCAGTATATATATATATATAATATATAGATAAATGAAATGAAATACACCATTCATGGAGACGGTAGGTTGTACGTACGCATGAACGTTGTTTTCCTTTCCTTATTGACTTGAATGGAAGTAAGTAGATGACATATATATATATAAATAAATCCAGTAGCTTCACTATGTAATATATTTTATAAGTATACATTATATATACTTTATAATCATTCTTGAATGGTTAACATGGAGAATGAATCTCATCGCGTCGTGGAGACGGTAATCTGTACGTACGCACGAGCGATTATATCGTTCCCATAATTATTGAATTGAATTGGAGTGGATGATATAATATATCAGAATCAGTATTATGTTATAATAACCATATATAGTTATTCTTTTCACCATTATACCCATCCAAGTAAGGTGGTGGTGGAAAATAGATTACACCACGGCATGGAGACGATATTCCGAATATACGCACGCGCGGTGATTTCGTTTTCCGTAGGATGGATAGAAGGTGAAATGGGGTATTTTAATATTTATAATAACATATAAGTTTATTAGTGATACTTATGTTATTACTTTATAATGAAACAACTAAATAATAAGAAGTTAAAGAAGAAAGAAACTTGAAAGAATCAGTAGAAGAGATTACCTCTTCTTCGACGTACCTCTTTTGAGCTTCCTCTTAAGGCACTAGAGTTGGTATTTGGAGGAGACCAGAACCTCTATAATGTTTCTAGAGAAGTTTATAAGGGAAATTGGAAGGGTTTGGCCGATCTTGAAAGCTCAAAATTTTTTAAAGAGAAGAGGGAGGAGGTGCCCTTTTATAAGGGAGGAGAAGGGCACCTTAGGAAAAACATAAAATATTATTTTATAATAAAGTCATATTCGGTTTATAATATCTCCAAATTGATTTATTTAGAATATAAAGTGGGTATGGGTAGAAATAATCTCAACCAATAGGTTTTAGACATGTTTATGTTACTATTTTAACCTTATCATTTAGATTTAACTATAAGTTAAATAATTTAACTTTTACAGTGTATTCTTGTTTTCTTACACTATATGGTTAATAAACTTACTATAACAAGACAAAAGAACCCCAAGTGGTTCATTATTAATATATATAACCTTATCTAAGTCATTTTTCCTAACCTTAGATTTTTTGGAATAGAATAACAATTAATAATATATTATTTTTTTTAAACAATATTTTATGTCAATTTTGACACTATTTGGTAATTGATTTTTTTGAAAATCATAACAGCATGATTAGTTCAAAAAACGTTAATTAAATAAATAATAACATGTCATATTAACCTATAAAATTAGTTTAATTCATAAAAAGTATTAAATTACATTTATTTGGGTATTTAAAACATCAATTCTGTTAATATTTCATTAATAAGGTAATTACTGCATCATCATTGTGTCATTAATAAATTAATTTATTTAATGTCTAAAAATTATAAATAAAATACCATTATGTAGGAAATATTTTTATATTTCTAATTAATATTTATAGTCTAATTTATCTTATGTATAACCCTATATTAAGTTTTTTTTACTTATTAAACTTTGATTTTAACTCTTTTAATTCTTCTTTAAATAAAATAATAATAAGTGTATTAATCTAATCCAAGTGGACCTAAAGGGTAATATTTTATTCTTAAGGCTGTTTTTGGTCGAATTACACTTATCCAATATAATTAGTAAATGTGTTGGGTAATAATAATATCATTTTTACCCTTAATTACCCTATTTACTTTTAACCGTGGTAAATAAAAGTAAAAAAGTTATTATTCACGAAAAAATATTTGTATCTTATTGAACCACATTTTAATCCTTGATATTAACTGTGTCTCTCAGATTTTTTAAATTCAACTCACAGAAGCGGTAAAATTAATCTTTATGTACAATTGCAAATGCTCCTAGGAGGTGGGTAAAAGATGGTGAAAAGTTCAATAAAAATTTTATATATCTAAAATTATTATAAAATGACTGAAATGAATTAAATTGAACATATATAAGTATTATGTATCTATTTTGACCTAAAATAAATTTAAATAAAATAAATTATTATTTAAATAAAAAGTCAGTTTTAACCAATAACTCAGTGTTTTCACTATTCATCAAAAATTAAAAGTTTTCAGAAAAATACAAAAATTTCACCCTAGGCTAATTTCGATATTCCGAATCCAAAAATGAAGTCAATTTTGAAAGATAAAATTTATAAAATTTTAAAAATTGGTTATTACTATTCATAAC
This sequence comes from Viscum album, assembly GCA_963277665.1. Taxonomy (NCBI): domain Eukaryota; kingdom Viridiplantae; phylum Streptophyta; class Magnoliopsida; order Santalales; family Viscaceae; genus Viscum; species Viscum album. Next base: position 591,602,157 of record OY728134.1, on the reverse strand, counting down.
GGCTAGTTTATATAATATTTTAATAACATATCGTTGTTTAGTGAAACTCGGTATTGCGTACAACACACGCTATCGAGGAAGGTCGTGATTGCGTGTAATGCAAGCCAAGTGAGGGTTGCGTATAGTGCAAGATTCCTTTGTTGTTGTGTATAATAGAATCCAATCATATTTCATGTATACATTGAATATATATATATATACACTCAATGTTGTGTAAAATAACTTCTATCAAACGAACTTGAAATTTTGTGTAACACGATCCAAGAATAGTGTTGTGTATACTGCAAGATAATACGGTGTTGTGTATAGCGTAAGATAATCTTGGTGTAGCATACAACACAAGACATCAATGAAATTGAAAAGAATAATTCTCATAAAATCTCAGGTTTTTACAGTTAAATTATATTTTTAATTGTTTTTAAAGTGAAAATAGTTCAATTATACATATATTAATCTAATCTAGTTCATTTTAATCATTTTGATGTTGATTTTAGATATAAAAACATAGTAAAAAATTTTACTTTTTCACTTTAAAAACCTGCTTTCCCATCACATCTGTGGGATTAATTTTAAGTCAAATTATTTCAATTATGTGAATTGAATTTGAAAAATTGCATTCCATATTTGAATTTATGATAATTTATAATTTATAATAAGTTCAATTAATTTTTTTACCAAAGTGATTAGTGAAAGAAGTTAACATCAATTACAGTGATTGAGGTAAAAATGAGCTTACTAGATGATTAAACTTAGAATATATGGTGTTAAAATGACCTTAAACTTGTTTAAAAATTATTTTTTGACCATTCTTAAACCATTAAACCTATAATTTTATATAATATTTCACTTTTGACCATTGGGACACAAGAAAAACTTGGTGGGCACACAATTATTTTCAAGAATACCAAGTGTGTCCTCTTTCCCACTAATAAAAGGCCCCCCCACTCCTCCTCTATTCACTCCTCTAAAGCCTTTTGGATATTCCAAAAACTAAAAAAAAATATCTTCTATAATATTATTAGCCACTCTTTTGTAATAAATAAAACCAAAGAAGTCCTTAGGTGCAAACCAAAAGGAGTTACCCAAAGAAGAGCTCACATTCTTCAACGAGCACTTTTGTTTTATTTCTTTCTCCTTCCATTCATTTATTTTTATATCATTATTATATAATAACATAAATATCTTAAATATAATTATACTTTTTTATGTTAATTTTATAACCTAAAACTTCACACACTTCCATCAAATGGGATACAGAATCATTATTTATGTGTACGACGGACTACCGCTTCACAAACTGATGTCATTCATTCTTCCATTACCACCTCTCAAAGTTGGGAATAATTTTGGACATAATTTTTATATATGATATTTATTGTTTTTATAACATAATTATACTTTTATATTCATTATATCATATACACCCTATAATGACCCACCAATTCTCATTGGCTTGAGATCACAACGAGTCATTACTTGGGCTTAAGTGACATCCCCAAGATGCTAAAGGCTGGAAATAAATGCTGAATGGTTTCAATTAAAAAATGGGGGATGATTTAACCTTTTATAAATTAACCAATAAACCAAAAACCCATAACCAAACAATACACTAAATGATGCATGAACAAAAGGAAGACAACTAAACAACTTCATGTATCTCAAACCACATCAAGTACACAACAGCGGAAGACCAAACAAGTATCAAAGTACACAGTAGATAACAACTAAGGACCCTCAAGATACTACAAGACTTCATTCTCCATAAGCTCCAAGATTCATAATCATTGAATGTACCAAACGTCATGAGGTAGTGCTAAATATGTGTGAAACATTACATTTTCCCCTATCCTAGAAGATAACATCTACAAAAGCACCAAAGTGCCAAAGCATGGGTGAGTATAAAACTCAATAGGTTTTCCCAAATGACTTACCTACTCACTCCACTAGGATATAAGAGTTATCAACATTTACAATGAATAGTTTACATAAAACATTTTCTCAAAATAGTTCATAATAAGATGTAAACAAGTTTCCTAAAACCATTTATAACCAAAAGCATACAAGTGAAATTGAAACAAATTTTCCAGAAAGTTATTTTTCCAGAAAAATAACTAAAAAATATTTAAAACCATTTCAGAATATCCCCTTTTTGGCATACCCAACCATTCAACAAACCCATGCAACCAACCATGCATGCTACGTTATGACAGTTCCATACTCATGAGTGGTTTCTCGTCGATCTAATAAGTCGTCACATGATAATTGTATCCCATGTTCCATTAACCCTTTTACATCGAGAACAAGTACATATTTCAACCATGCCTCGCACATGAAATATGAACACACACACCATGTATGCCCAAAGATCATGCCAAAACAACCCTTTCAATAAAAACACTCTTTTATTGAAAACCATTTCCATCAAAACCATTTCAATGCCAAACCATTTAAATGTCAAACCATTTCAATAAAACACCGTTTTTATTGAAAATAACTTTTTCATAAACCATTTAACAATTCCAAAAAATCATAATTTTAAAATTATCATTTTAAATTCAAGAAACTAAACCCCTTTGAACAACAATTCACCAAGATCACAAAATTTCACCAAACCAAAAATCATCACTAAAGAAGATTTATAATGTTATTTTTATAATAAATTTCGTTCAAATAAACCAATTTGAATCTAATCCCATCAATTCTAGAAATATGAGTCGTGATAGAAGCCTCCTACCTTGACATTTTTTTATGAAAACCACAACAAATGAAGAACGCTCAAGAAAATCGGGTCGATTCTCCAAGAACCTGCATTAGATCTCTTCTCCTAACTAGTCTGAGACCAAATATCATCATATTTTGAATCCAAAAACATATATATATATCCATAATGGTCATAGACCTAAGAAACTGAGAGAATAGGATAAGTAGATATAAGTAGATCTAAGAAACCGAACAAGAACAAAGAAGAATGATCACATACCTCAAGAATCTGGCTTTTATTCACCAAGGGAAGCCTTCTTATTTCCTCTATAATGATTGGAAAACCTTATTTGGCCTTAAGAGAAGAAAAATCCAAAGTTATGGCCACTTAGGAGTAAACTGAGCTACTTAGAGGCAAAAATGTGTGAGATCCACTTTTTTAAGATCTTGCCAGCATGGTTAGTTTTCATGGTTAGACAAATCGTACGCTAATCATGCATTATCCACTGCCTAAGAAGACCCTTGCATGACATCATCGCATGGTCGCTCTAACCATGCTCCAAACATGCGACCACTGCCTCAAAAGGACCCACTATGCATAGTTTGGCCGCACGGTTAAACAAATCATGCACCGCCCGTGCGACTTTCCCTTTGCCTCAAAAATTCATTTAAATTTCACCTGACTCTCCCATTAATCACCCTTAACTTTATAACCATGAAAAGCATCAAGTAAGGGTTACATACCACAAACCAGGGGTACTATATTCTCCCCACCATTGGTCTTTTCATCCTCAGAAAGTAGAAAACATTTTATTCCCTGAAAGAGTAACTACTACAAATATGGCTTTATCAGTGCTAAAAAGGACTTTAACAGTGCTAAAAAAGCGTTGTTAATGCCAGAGAAGTTAAAGGGGGTCCCCTTTATCAGCGCTCCAAAAAGATCTGATAAAGAACCCTTTTATCAGTGCTAAAAAAAGCGCTGATAAAAGGGGTCTTTTATCAGCACTAAAAAAAGAGTTGATAAAAGGGTCCTTTATCAGCGCTTTTTTTAGTGCTCATAAAAAAACCCCTTTTATCAGCACTTTTTTAGCACTGATAAAAGTTAAAAAAATTTAAAAAAATTTAAAAAAATCTATAATCATAGGGGGCTTTTAATAGCGCTTCCCCCCCCATTTATTAGTTCCCCCTCCCCACCCACTCCCCCGAAAGCCCCATCCATGACACCCCACATTTTATCAGTGCTTTTATACCCCTTTAACAGTGCTATATCCCCCCCAAATTCACCCATGCCCGCACCCCTGCCTGCCTCTACCAAGTTTTGAGCTCAAGACCTCCCTCCATGCACGCTAAGTCTTTACCACTCCTCTAATTTGATTTGTTCTCCAAATAGTGATATATCTATATATATATATATTTAGTTATATTTATTCATGTATTAATATAAATTTATATAGTTGTATTAATATATATATATATACATATATAGTTAGTTATATTTATATATGTATATATTTATATATTTATTTGTATATTAATATTAAGTTATATCTATTTATTTATATATATTTAGTTATATTTTTTTATCCATATATTTATTTGTATATTAATATATATTTATAATATTAGTTTTCAATACAATTATAAAATATGTTTTGTTTTGTGTGTGTGTAAATAAATACATATATACAACACACACACACATATATATATATGTGTGTGTGTGTGTTTCTATAAGTATAATTATACATATTTATATATATATATATATGCATATACATATGTTAGAATATATATATATATATATATATAATATCAGTTTGTTAATATATAGACACACACAAATAGACACACACACATTATATAGGTACATATATAGTTAGATTAATATATAGGTATATAAATATTGATATATTGGTATTTTAAATAAAATGGATATTAGTTATTATTTAGATAAAGCTAATATATGTTATATTTAAATATGTTTAATTATTTATTTAAAAAATTTATTTTTATGTGTGAATATATAACAAAATATGTATATATATTGTTATATATTTGATTATAAATAGAAGTGCATTATAAAAAACAATAAAATTTCAAAGAAATAATATCAATATGAATGTAATACCTTGGAATAAATTCAATACCCACCAAAAAAATCCAATAATACCCCCTTAAATGAGGCTGAAAATCCACAAAATGTTAAAAAATCGGAGTACCCTGACTAAAAACTCAGTTTTGGAGTCCTTATAGGCCTTTTTTGGCCTTGTAAAAACCCTTACTGCGTTCCTCGTGGTCACAGAAACGTAGAGCTTGTTTTAGGATTCGATTTGATATGTGGTAGAGCTCAAACAGACACTCGGATCAAAAGTTATGGCCGTTTGAAGTTCGAGTTGCGTTTTCAACATATTTTGGATCTTTTTTTATTTTTATTTTATTGTTTTAGTCTTCAAATTGTTATTAAATGACCATTACTTCATAATAATTATAAATTTATTAATTACAAATATTTTTTTTAATTTTTTTATAATTCATTTTCACTAAATATCTTATATATTAAGTGTAACTGTATATTTACACTTATCTAAAATATATTTAAAATTATATTTAAAAAATATATATTATATTTATATCAATATAACTATATCTATATATATATTTAAATATTAATATATATTTTTTAATGAATTTTTGTTGAAGCAAACCCTTTATCAGCGCTTTTAAAAAAAGCACTCTTAAAGGGGGTACCTTTAACAGCGCTAAAAAAAGCGCTGATAAAGGGGTAATTTTTTCAGCGCTTTTTTTAGCACTGATAAAAGTACACCCCTTTATCAGCGCTTTTCGTTAGCGCTGATAAAGGCTAGATCGGGCCTTTCCCATTTTTTTGGTAGTGAGTTCTGGCCACTGCTCTTTCATTTCCTTCTCACGTTCCCAAGTCTCTTCTTAAATCTGACCATGATGCTATAAAACCTGCACTAGACTGATGATTTTTTCATGTAATACTTTCTCTTGCCTATCCACAATTAGTACCTAGATATGTATTAATGAAGCATCCATCTCTAGGTCAACGTGATCCCATCTGATCACATAGTCAGGATCAGGCTGATACTTTTTCAACTGAGATTCAGGGAACAAATTATGCACCAAAATGAACCTTGGTGGTAATACCAACTGATATGCCACCTCTTTGACCCATTCCAATATCTCTTAAGGGCATAAGTATCTTGTAGATATCTTTCCCTGCTTCCCAAAACGATGATGTCCAAGCCTTGGAGATATCCTCAAGAATACATGATCACCCACAACGAAAGAAAATGGTCTTCTACGGTGATCTGCATAAGATTTATGATGACTCTGAGTCATCTCCATCCTCTTTCTAATCAACTGGATCTTCTCCATTGTTTCTTGGACAAGGCTCTGCCCAAATAGTGAAGTTTCATCTATTTCCACCCAGCATAGTGGAGAAAAACAATGACACCCATACAATGCTTCAAAAAGATCCATGTGTATCGAGGCCTGATAGTTGTTATTGTATGATAACCCCACCAAGGGTATATGCTCCTCCCATGATCCACCAAAATCCTTTACACAATCCCGCAACATGTCTTCCAACATCTATATCATCCGCTCAGATTTCCCAACCCTCTAAGGATGATACATTGTGCTTATATTCAATTGAGTCCCAAGAGTTTTTTGTAAGGATTTCTAGAAATGAGACGTGAACCCCAGATCTCTGTCTGAGACTATTAAAAATAGTATGTCATGCCTCTTTACCACTTCTCGGATGTGTATTTTTGACACATCCTCCACCATATGAGTTTCCTGAATAGGGATAAAATGGATAACATGGTAAGTCGATCTACTATCACCCATATGGAATCTTGTTTCTGAACCATTCTTGGAAGACCTATAACAAAATCCATCACTATCTGCTCCCATTTCCACACTGAGATAGGTAGATACTGCAACATTCCTATTGGTCTTTGATGCTTTGCTTTAATTTGATGACAAGTCAAGCACTTAGCGATAAACTCGTCCACCTTACTTTTCATGCCTCTCCACTAAAAATGTGCCTTTAGTGCCTTTTAAATCTTATTTGTACCTAGATGTATAGCACAACTCGAATGGTGGTAAGCATGAAGGAGTTGTTCCTGAGAATCCATAGGTATAACCATCCAATCTCTGAAACACAAAACTGAACTCCCATCAAGTTTCCAGAACTCAATGGTCTCCCCACCATTGAGTTTTAAACTCATAACCAGACATTCTGCATCAGATGTTTCTGTCTATTTGACCATATTTACCAAATCAGAAACAAGTGTGGCTGAAAATAAAACTTCTACATCACCTTGGTCTTCACATTCCACATGCATGTCATCTAGGACCAACATCAACTGACATTCATCTAAAGCTTCTTTTTTCCAATTGATCATATAACTTTCTACTCAATGCATATACCAATAAATTCCCTTTTCCTGGTGTATACATCAATTCAAAGTCAAACATCTACAGATAATCTGTCCATCACTTTTTCCTTAGATTTAAATCTCACAGTGAGAAAATTTGTTTCAAGCTTTTGTGGTTTGTGAACACAGTAAATTTCTCACCAAAGAGATAATGTCGCCATGTCTTCAAAGCATGGATAACTATGGCTGACTCTAAATCGTGTGTTGGGTAGTTCTTATCATGTATTCTTAACTACCTTAAACCATAAGAAACCACATAGTCTCCTTTCATGAGAACACATCCCAACCCTAATCCCAAAGCAGCACAGTACACTACATACCCCTATCCTGATTCTGGAAAAATAAAGATAGGTGCTAATTTAAGCTGAACTTTCAACACCTAGAAAGACTTTGGGCATTCCTCTGTCCATTTTAATGGAGAATTATTCATTGTTAGAGATATCATTGGAAAATCTAGTCATGAGAAATCACGCACAAAGCGTCAGTAGTAACCATCTAGACCAAGAAAAATTTGTATCTCTAATACATTCTTTGGTGGTTGCCACAAGATAACAGTTTCTATCTTTTCAGGATCCATATAAATTCCTTTTTCAGAAATTACATGGCCAAGAAAACGTACTTCCTGTATCCAAAAATCACACTTTGATAATTTGGAATACAGATGGTGATCTCTCATGATTTTTAAGACTGTTTCTAGGTTCTCCCCATGGTTATAATTTGTCTTTGAATACACCAAAATTTCATCCACAAACACCACAAAAAAAGGAATCTAGATACTGCTAAAATATATGATTCATCAAATCCATGAAGACCAGAGGTGCGTTCGTTAGACCAAAAGGCATGACTACATATTCATAGTGGTCATATCTACTTGTAAAGGTTGTCTTTGGAATATCCTCCTTCCGAACTCGCAGTTGGTGATGTCCAGATCGCAATTAAATTTTTTAGAACCATTGAGCTCCCCTTAATTTATCGAACAGATCATCAGTTTGTGGAAGTGGTTGTCTATTCATTATCATAACTTGGTTAAGCTTATGATAATCAACACACAACTGAAGAGTTCCATCTACTTTATTTACGAACAAAACTGGTGCTACCCACGGATATGCACATGGCTGAATGAAACCCTTGTTTTCCAACTCCTCCAACTTCACTTTCAATTCCCTTAATTCTTTTGGTGCCATCCTATAAGATGGAAGTGAAATAATACTGGTCCTCGGAAGAAGATCAATCGAAAACTCCACTTCCCTTATAGATGGTAACCCTAAAAAGTTCTTTGGAAATACATCTAGAAATTGATCGACCACTATTGGAAAACTAATTTCCTCAATCCCTTCCATTGATGCCAAAGTCAACACTGCCAACTGGTAAGAGATCATTCCCACCATCAGTGCCAACAAACTCTTTTCCCCTTTCTTTACCATCCTATCTCCTTTTAAGAGATGCTCGATGTCGTCCCCAGTCGTGAAACTAATTTTTCTCCTATAACAATTGGTGTGATACTTAAATGTTGTCAACCAATACATAATCAAGATTATATCATAGACATCCATGTCCAACATCAATAAGTTCCATTTCAACTCAACTTCATCAATAGTTATATCACATGCTCGACACACAAAGGCTTGAAATTCTCTTTCACTGAGAGGATTTTGCAGTTTTAAAATAGAAGGCATCATTTCCAACTTTAAACATATAAATTCAACAACATGAGAAGTAATGAAAGGATGTGATCCACCAGTATCAAAGAGAACTTGTACAAGGGTAGAATTTAAAAGAATCATACCTCTCGTCGTAGATGGTCCAGTCTGATCATCAACAATCATCTGCTCAACTCCATACAATTGCTTCGTCGCTACCCTGGTCTCCTTGTTGACTTGCTGATATTTACCTGGTTGAGGAATCATGGTATTTATAAAATCATCATGGCTAGCTTTGTTCTGCTAATGAGACTGAATCTGTTATCCTTGCCCTATTGAAGTATATGATGCTTGCGATGCCTAAGAAGTGTCTCGAGCACCTAACCTTGGAGCACTTCAACAATATCACTGAAGATGTCCCATTTTATTGTAGTTATGACATGCTCTAGGTTTTGTCATACACCCTCTCTTTATTTGGTCAAGTTAACCACATTGAAATAAACCTGATTTTCTCTGGGGTTGTGGAGGAAGATTCACAGATTCATTAATCTGATTCTGATTTCCACTTCCACCTTGGAAATAGGTGTCCCTTTTCCTCTTGTTCCCAGAAGTTGAGTTCCCACCATTTAATGTAGGTATCATCAAACCTCCTCCTATCAATCCTGAGATATCATGTTCATCCACAATCACTCTATTCATCATCTTTGTATAATCCGTAATACAGAGCACCGCAATCTTCGATCGTATCTCCTTTCGTAGACCCAATTCAAACATATGTTCCTTCAAAGAAGTACTTTCCATGACTTTAGGTGAAAATCGTAATAAATTCATGAATTTAGTTTCATACTCTGTGAAAAAATACTCTCTTGCTTCAGGCTGAATAAATACATCATTTTATAGATCTTGAATGTGTGAGGATAGAATTTCTTGTTGAAAAATTCCTCAAAATCCTCCCATGTAAGGCCTTTATCCAATTTAGCCTGCACCGCTAAATCCCACCACTAGCATGCAAGATCCTTGAACATATATATCTCCAGCTTCACCTTTAGATCCACTGGTGTACCTATGAAATCAAAGATACGATTCATCCTACTCAATCACACCTCCTCCTTTTCAGGCTCAGCATCACCCTGGAAGTTAGGTGGATTTTACTTCATGAACTGGATGGTATGGTCCACATGCCTTGGCTCATTCCTCTGGTTCCCTGTATCCACAACTTAAAAATCTTGGACAATACTATAAACCATCTCTTGGTTAACCCTTGGTTCAGGTGCAAACACATTCTCCGCAGCTTCTTCGGGTTGGTTTTGACAATGCCTATCGGGTGCCATTTTCTAAACCAACAACAAACTCTGTCTATCTCACTCTCTAGTAACTGATGGCTTAGCATTTCAAATTCTATCACATAAACTATCACAACATTTTTTCCAAAAATAATATTTTTCAATGGTCATCCATTTTAAAAAATCAACTATTGTTTTTTAAAATCGAACCATTTTCAAAATACACCAAGTATCCTCTTTTCAAAATCTTTCATTTGAAAACAAATTCTGCATTTTTCAAAAATTTACATCTTCGAAAAAAATCATAAATCATTCCTCACAATGGGATATGTAATCCTAGTGGGAATTCATTCTTCTACAATGCATGTCATGCTCATCTCATTGGCTAAACCCGTGATAATGAGATTTCCAACATTCTAAAAGTGTATCCAAAACACTTATGTACCCAACACCCTGGTAACTTCAACTTCGGCATAAACGGGTTAGCTACGTCCTTTTATGAAATAAATTTCAAGTTCCAAAAATCATACTCTGGTATAAGATTCTAACCTAAGGAATAGACGAAAAGGAATTCCAACTCCAAGACCCAGGACACTGATGATGTGTACCACAAGGGAAGGACCATATTGATACCATTTGTAATGACCCACCAATTCTCATTGGCTTGAGAGCACAATGAGTCTTTATTTGGCCTTAAGCGACATCCCCAAGACGCCAAAGGGTAGAAATAAATGTCGAAGGGTCTAAAGTACAAATGGGGGATGATTTAACCTTTTAGAAATAAACCAATAAACCAACAACCCATAACCAAACCATACACTAAATCATGCATGAACAAAAGGAATACAACTAAACAACTTAATGTATCTCAAACCACATCAAGTACAAAATATAGAAATACCAAACAAGTATCGAAGTACATAGCGGATAATAACTAAATACCATCAAGAGACCACAAGACTTCATGATCCACAAGCTCTAAGCTCCACAATCACCGAACTACCCAAATGTCACGAGGTAGTGCTAAATACGTGTGAATCATTATCTTTACCCTTGTCCTAGAAGATAACATCTGAAAAATCACCTAAGTGACAAAGTAAGGGTGAGTATAAAACTTAGTAGGTTTTCCCCAATGACCTACCTACTCACTCCACTAGGATAGAAGAGTTATCAATATTTATAATTAGTAGTTTATATAAAACATTTTCTCAAAATAGTTTATAACGAGATATAAACAAGTTTCCTAATACCATTTATAACCAAAATCATACAAGTTCAATTGAAACCAATTTTCCAGAATTTTTTTTTTCAAAAAAAATAACTAAACAAGATTTAAAACCATTTCACAATATCCCATTTTTGGCATACCCAACCATTCCAAATACCCATGCAACCAACCATGCATGTAATGTTATGATAGTTCCATACTCATGAGCGATTTCTTATCCATCTACCAAGTTTTCATATGATAATTGTATCCCATGTGCCATTAACCCTTTGATACCAAGAACAAGGTCATATTTCAACCAATACTCATATATGAAACATGAAAACACACACCATGTATTCCCAAAGATCACGTCAAAACAACCCTTTCAATAAAAACACACTTTTATTGAAAACCATTTCCATCAAAACCATTTCAATGCCAAACCATTTAAATGTCAAACCATTTCAATAAAACACCCTTTTTAATGAAAACTCATTTTCCATAAACCATTTAACAATTCTAGAAAATTCATAATTTAAAATTATTATTTTAAATTCAAGAAACTAAACCCCTTTGCACAACAATTCACCAAGATCACACAATTTCACCAAACAATAAATCATCACTAGAAAAGATTTATCACGTGATTTTCATAATCAATTTAATTAAAATAAAACAATTTTAATATAAAACAATGAATCTTAGAATGATGAGTCAAGATAAATTATTCCTACTTCAAAGGTTTTGACGAAAACCACAATGAACGAAGAACGCTCAAGAAAATCGTGTCAATTCTCCAAGAACCCGCCATAGATCTCTTCTCCTAATAAGACCAAGACCAAATATCATCATATTTTTCATAAAAACATCTATATCTACCCATAATGTTCATATATATAATAAACTGAGATAATAAGAGAAGTAGATCTAAGTAGATCTAAGAAATCGAACAAGAACGAAGAAGAACGATCACATACATCAAGAGTTCGGCTTTGATTTTCCAAGGGAAGACTTAAGATCACCTCTAGAATGATGGGAGAACCTTATTTGTCCTTATGAGAATAAAAATCCTGAGTTATGGCCTCTTAGTAATAAAAAATCCACTTAGAGGAAAAAACATGTGAGATCCACTTTTTTAGGATCGAACTTATGTGCCCACACGGTTAGGTTGCACGGTTAGACAAACTATGTGCTAACCGTGTGTTAGCCACTACCTAGGAAGACCCTCAAACGGCTTACTTGCATGGTCACTCTAACCTTTCTCCAATCATGTGAGATTCACTGCCTTAAAAGGACCAACTACGCACAGTTTTTCCTTGCAGTTAGACAAATCGTGCGTCGCCCGTGCGACTTCCCCTTTGCCTCAAAACTTCATTCAATGTTCTACCAACTCTCTCATTCATCACTATTAACTTCATAAACATAAAAATAATAAATTAAGGGTTACATACCAGAAATTGGGAGAACTACACACCCTTTTTACATTTCGTATCGTATGGAATATGATAAATTATCTTATATATATGTCAGACTACCACCTCGCGAAATGATGTGAAGCATTTTCACTAACGTGTTACATGGAAAGTAATAAGTGTGACTACAATGATTATATATGATATAAATGAAATAATTATGATATTAATTAAATAATTATATTTTTATAAATATAATATATCATTTTCTTTATTATCTTTTCACATAATGAAAAAGTGATAATGTCGTTCGTGGACGTGTTGACTACCGCCTCCTCGAAGCGATTTGATTCCTTTTATATCACAAGAATTAAATATATAATTATATATGATTAAATAATATGGTATTTATTATATAATTATCATTATTTAAAGATAAAATTTTACTTAAATTCTTTCCATAATGATAATTGATAAATGGAAACATTACTCATGCGTATGTATGGCCTACCGTCTCTATGATCGCAACGTTTGTTCATTTTTCATAAAATTATTTAATTATGGGTTTAAAAGGTATAATTAATGTATAAATATAATAATTATTTAATTATTATTATTTTTTAAATGTTTAAATAATAACTACTTTGACCATAGTCAACCCACCTAAGTCGTTTTTGACACACAAGCTGAATCTGGTCAAAACATCTGATGTAAACTTAATCAATTAAGTAATTGTATATAACATGGTAATAAGTGAAATAAAAATAACAATAATATTGAAAGAATTTCTCAAGAAATTAAATAATTATCATAATTTTATTATTCATCAAGATAAATAACTAGTGTGACAAATCGAACTCAAAGTAAGGGAATTTCTAGTCTTACTTTTATTTCTGCAAGACTTATGCCATATTCACCACTTTTTTTATTGTGTGGTGTATATAATTCCCATGAATGTATTTTAAGATTCTTATACTTGAATTTATGGGGGTTTGAATATATATTTAATGATATTTTACAGGGTTTATGGTTTCAATGTTACCAAAGCGGTAATAGATTTTTATCATAATTTTCCTTCTTTGAGATGTTTATTATTTTATGGACATATCTTATTTTATGAGGTGTATACACCACTCATTTGGAATTTTATATAATTAATATCATTATTAGAATGATATTATAAGTTTCATTTAATGATATTCCTTCATGGGGATTGTGATTCACAAAGTTAGCAAAGTGGCCAGGGTCTTTTGTTACAATCTCATCGTTTATCAGGATTACGTATGATTAAGTATTCATTGTTGACATCTTATAATTATCATGAATTATCTTATACTTTAAATATTTATGATATTTTCAATGAATAGTACCATTTTTCAACTCTTTGGTACTTATAATAATTGAGGAAATATTTTTAAGGAAATCTGAATTTATTTTTCTCTTCGGTCAGAAATCATTTTTCTTCCAAAACCATGTTTCTACAAATGTTTTCAAAAATGTTTCTAATGATATTTTAATGGTATTTACATTCATCAAATTAAAAAACAATTTTTTTACTTATTAACTAATGTGGATATTTTATAATGATATCATTATCATTTTTTCTCGGGATGGATTAATATTATTTCAAAGAGATTGTTATGGAACCTGTTTCTTTTCTATGATTTAACCATGTTTCAAAGAGATTGTTATGGAACCCATTTGTATTACATGGTTCAAACATGTTTCAAAGATATTTTTATGGAAACCGTTTATTTTCTATGGTTAAACCATGTTTTAAAGGGATTGATATGGAACTTGTTTCTTTTATATGGGTTAACCATGTTTTAAAGAGATTGTTATGGGACCTGTTTATTTTCCATGTGTTAACCATACTACAAAGAGATTATTATGAAAGCCATTATTTTCCACGAGTTAAACATGTTTCAAAGATATTATTTGTGGAACCCATTTCCTTTATATGGGTTAATCATGTTCTAAATTTTTTTTTCAACAAGTGATGATGAAATGAATTCTCTATGTGATTTATTCATTACTTGGTTCTTTGAAATTATAAGTGATGGGTGTGCCCAGATAGCATTGGGTGAGTCCGTTATAGCTTAAATATGGGTATGCCTAGATAGAACTCCAATGAATTGGGTAATTATTATTTTCTCTAAATAATTATATTAGAAGTTGGATATATGGTTATTCCAATTTTTAAGGGTTTTTCAAGGGTTCTACAAGGGTTCTATAAGGGTTATATGAGATGATGTTCAAAGATACCAATATATTTTACCTATGGTTACTATAGGTTTATAATATTTCTCATGATAAAGATTGGTATCACATGTATCATGATTATTTATTTAGATGACTCTTTCATTTTCCATGTTTTCATATTTCATAATCTAGGTATTGATGGGTTGAGTTCTTTTATGATTCGCTCATACACATTAATTATTTCATAATACCCTTATCCAATATTATTCTCATTGATGATATTCAATGTGTAATGCTTATAATTACCCTTATTTGGAATTTGATATCACCCTTTTAATTTTTCCTTTTTCTTAGGTTATAAAGGTTGAGGTTGAACGATTTATATCTCTTAAGAATTTCACAAGGATGAGGTTGATGACCTATGTAAAATAATAAAAATGGGTTAAATGGGAGAAATTTACATTAAAATTCATGTTAATTGTTTATGTATGAGTTTTTCCTAATTCTCTAAAACACTAAACCTAAAAGGTTCTCTAGAATAAGCCTTTATTAGAAATAATAAAGCACTAACTACTATAGTGTGGTTAAAAGGACAAGGCTTTTATCAGTTCCAAAAAGCGTTGATAAAGGGGTGATTTATTAGTGAAAAAAGTGTTGGTAAATCACATTTTTATTAGTGCTTTTATAAGCACTGATATATAATAAAAAACACTATTATAGAGTATGTTAGTATTTTTTTACTAAAATTAATGTCAATTTTAAATAAAATGTCACACTTGGATCCATATCGGTCACACCCTGAGTTGGATTAAGGTGTGGCTGATTCCTATATGTCAAAATTGACATATGTATCATTTCCCTAAAGTAACAAAACAAACCAAATGTGTTTGATCATTTTTGTGCATGTGAGTTGTTTTTTCTTAAAATTAATGTCAATTTTGAATAAAAAGATGCACTTGGAGTCATATTGGTCACACCATGCATTGGATTGAGGTTAAGTTAATTGATACATATCCCAAATTACTTATGTATTGTTTTAATAAAGTATCAAAACAATACAAATCTATTTCCTCATTTTTGTGTATGCCACTTGTGTTTTTTTCTAAAATTTCATTTTAAACTGGAAATAGGAACTTTGAGTCATGCGGGTTGCATCATGTGTAGGTATGATATAATACTGATTCATACACATCACAAATGAATTTTGAAACATTTTCCTAAATTATCAAGACAATCGGATCATGTTTTCTTAGTTTTCAGTGAATGGCACTTTTTTGTATTAAAATGTCAATTTTAAACTAATAACAAACAATTCGAGTCATAACAATCACACCATGACTCATATTGAGGTGAGGTTGTTTAATACACAAAAAAATAACTTATAGATCATTTTAATAAAGTATCAAAACAATAAGAATGTGTTTTCAAGGTTTTGAGTATGTTAGTTTTTTTTACTAAAATTAATGTCAATTTCGAATAAAAATATGAAATCAGAGTCATACTGGTCACACCATGCATAGGATTGAGGTTAAAATTATTCCTAAACATCCCAAATAACTTATGTATCATTTTTCTAAAGTATAAAAACAATATAAAAGTTTTTCCTTGGTTTTGAGTATGCTACTTGTATTTTTTACTAAAATTCCATTTTAAACTGGAAACATGCACTTTGAGTCATACAGGTTGCATCATGCGTGGGTTTGACATGAGACTAATTCCTACATGTCAAAAATGAATTATGAATCATTTTCTCAAATTATCAATATGATATGAGTGACTTTACTTGGTTTTCAGTGAGTAACACTTTTTGTATTAAAATGTCAATTTTAAACTCCTAAACGAAACTTTGAGTCATACCGGGCACATCGTGTATCAGATTGAGGTGCATATAATTACTATACATACACAATGACTTATGGATCATTATCCTAAATTACCAAAACAATATGAATGTGTTTTATAGGTTTTGAGTATGTTAGTTGTTTTTTTCATTAAAATTAATGTCAATTTTGAATAAAAGATGCACTTGGAGTCATACTGGTCACATTGTGTGTTGGATTGAGGTGAGAATAATTCTTACATGTCTCAAAAGAATTATGGATATTTTTTCTAAATTATAAAAAAATGAATTTGTTTCCTCAGTTTTGAGAATGCCACTTTTGTTTTTTTACTAAAATTTCATTTTAAACTGGAAACATGCACTTTTAGTAATACATGTTGCATATTTTGTGGGTTTGACATTAGAATGATTTATAAACATCATAATTTAATTATAAACCATTTTCCTAAATTATCAAGACAATCCAAGCATGTTTTCTCAGTTTTTAGTGAGTGACTTTTTTGTATAAAAATGTCAATATTAAGCTAATAACGGACACTTTGAGTCATACCAGGCACATCGTGTTTCAGATTGAGGTGAAGATGATTCATACACATCCCAAATGAATTTTGTATTGTTTTCATAAATTACTAAAACAATAGGAATGTGTTTTCTTGGTTTTCATTATGTTAATTTTTTTACTAAAATTAATGTCAATTTTGAATTAAAAGACGCACTTATAGTCATACCGGTCACACCGTGCATCAGATTGAGGTGTGGATAATTCTTAAATATCCCAAATGACTTATGGATAATTATCCTAAATTATCAAATAAATCCTAATGTGTTTCATTGTTTTTTAGTACGCCACTTGTGTTTTTTACGAAAATGTCATTTTAAACTGGAAACACACACTTTGAGTCATACAGGTCACATCTTATATGGGTTTGACATGAGATTGATTCATAAACATCATAAATGAATTATGAATTATTTTCCTAAATTATCAAGACAATTTAATCACATTTTATTAGTTTTTAGTGAGTGACACTTTTTGTATTAAAATATCAATTTTAAACTAATAACTGACACTTTGACATCATCCCTCCTCGATAACCATGATGCATTAATGATGTTTTTCCTCCAATAGTTCTTTAATACACCTTCTAACTTTGGTGGTTGATTAAACACATATTTATTAAAACATTTAATTTGTATTACATACATGTTTGATGATTGGGAGTTATATAGATGTTACTTCAATAACACTGGTGAAGAAATTGAAGATTCCAACACAGAATGATATTATAGGTGGATTACTACCATTTATAAATTCACTTAAACAAGTGGTGAAAATATTATTTCAATAAGCCACCCAAAACACTTTCACGATGGATCATATCATAAGTGATAGGTGTTGGGTGAACTTTTCAACAATTTTTATCAAATACAATCTTGGTATGATCCTCATTCTACTTAATTTCCCAAAAAAATATTGTTGGAAAGCCAATGCTTCATATCCTCCTATTGCCCAATCTCACCTTAGTCTCCACCTCTGCCTCCTCCTCCACTTCGGTCTCCAACTCTGACTCTACCTTCTCCTCTACCTCTGCCTCTTCCTCTACCTCCACCTCCGCCTCTGCCATTGCCCAAAAATTTTATTATTTGTAGGTCATCAGTTCTAAACAGATTGATTTCCTCCGTTATACTTCTCCTTTAGAAAGAGATAAAAAATAATATATAAAAAATTTGACACTAATTATTCACACCCCATATATATATTGAAGTTAATAACTCATACTAGATCACAAACATAGTAGGTAGTCACAAAAATTTTGTGTCTTCATCATTATGACAAAAAGTATGTTTCCCACTCATCTCTAAACAAAATTATATCTTATTTTAAGTATCTAGGTTGTTATAAATCTTGATAATACTAAGAAAATATAGACAAACAAATGATTATGAAATATATTTAATGAAACTTTAATTACCTTCAGAAATTACCTATTGGGGGATGTTGGTCTTTTCATGATTTATGATCTCTCTCATAAATTTGAAAACATAATATCCACAATCGATTCCATTATCTTGTTTTGGAAATTGCAGAAACATTGAATGAAATAATTAAATTGTTTTGAAATGTTTTTATAGTTAAATATTTCTATATATACCTTAATTTGTTTCCATTTTTAGTAATCCATAGGCTTTATCTCTTCAGACACTAACTTCATTCCATGATTTAGCCTATATTTAGTGATTGTCCTATCATAACAAAATTATTTTTAAAACACATACTAAAACAAATAATTTTATTTTTATTTATAAAATTTTGATTGTAGTGTATTAAAAATTCACAATACACATCATGTTTGGTTAGTTGGTTGGATATCCATTCCATGGGTACAAAAAAATAATTGGGGTGTCTAGATGGACTATGATCAGCATCCAATGTGCCCTGAAAAAACAACTCAGTAATGCAATAATTAAAAAATATATTTTTTGTGATTAGATTATATAGTTTTACTTTTTCATTGTAGTCATCAAAAAGATTCTATCGTCTGATACTTTTTTATTAAAGTCTTCAGTAACTCATCTTTTTTCTTCTTAATTTCTTCATCATCCAAAGTAATATTTTCTGTAGAAATGATATAGGGATTAATGAATCCAAATCATGTTTTTCATGATCTTCCCATTATATCATTGTAATATTAACAACTATAGAAAATATTAATAGTTATTAACCTTAATAAACATATTATCTCACTATTTGGATAGACATATTATGAAAATATACCTTATGTATGTTTTCACAATTGAGGCACTCATCCATTCATGCTTGAGAATGTCATTTAGAGTCTCAAGACCAATTTTGTCTGTCAAGAAATTTCCATATATTTATTCTTCATATTAAATTTTAGACATAGTTTTACCTTTAAATTTGGTCTTTGCATGAAGTTGTAATGATAATAAATGTTTCTCTGGAAATGGTGGGGATAAGGTACTCTCGGAAGATCATTTTGTTTCTTGGTCGACACAATAGATTTTCTTGATTCGACCTTATATTCCCCCACTGCTTTATCCATCTATAATATTATACCTCACTTTATACATTTTATCATCAACTTTTATAGGTTTTTCATATGAATTTTTTTTAAATACATATCTCATGTATCTTTATAAGATTAGACGACCATGCTATGAAAACTCTAATAGTATCATTAGTCGTTGTAATATCTAGACCATCAAGTGGAATAAGAAACTCACTAGTAGGCTCATGAGCTACCTCAATCCCCACTCTCATGTGATATTTTTGGAGTTATTAATGGTGTATATTTTCTCTCGAGATATTATACATTTTACCCATCATAGCATGGTGTTGCATGAGTATTGACAGATACAAATCACACACAACCATACCCTACAGAATTTTAGTAATATAAAGTTATCAAAAGTTGTTTGATTCACATTTAGAAGAAATATTAATGAAAACATTGATTTCCATGGGTAAGGTATGTAGTTGGGGTGTGAATAGCCCCAAATCTTGTGGGATCATTTGGTTCATGTGCGGATCTTTTCCCCACTACCAGTTTTCTTTGATCCTTTCTCAAACATTGGTCTTCCAAACTGAACTGAACAATAATATCTTACAGTGAGTATATTTTTGTCTAAAATAATCTCACCATATTATATGTATCTTAATGTGTTTTTATCTTCTCAAAATATGTTCAAGGAGAGACTCCAAAACCTAATCCTCTAACGCGACCATATTGTTCAGGCTACTTCAAATCTGCTGAAAGTAGATTTTCTTCCGGTACAGTCATTGCTGATTCTTATTTCTAAACCATATAAAATAATATGAACCTAAATAGATATTTTATGTAATATTGTTATAAAACATAATGAATTGCAATTATGTCATACTTACACATGTTTCACATACTATTATTGTGTTTTTACCAACTAATTTACCCTCCTTATTTACATTATCATCTTTCCATAGTACATAATGTGGGATGGAAGTGGATTCATATTTTGATTCATCAATCATCATATAAATAAAGTAACATATGTTGTTTTATATCACATAATTAAACTTTTATTATTGATTTAAAATACATACCAATTTCTTATCTAATAAAGCGTACTCCATCCTTGCTTTGCGATAGGGGTACAGTGGTTTTGATGCATGTTATTTATATCCAAAAATTATTTTCTATTTAATAAATTAAAAATTTTGAATCAAGTTGGATATAATAAATAATGTCAAATAATATATTATTGACTGAAATGCACCTGAAATTATTTCTCATTACAAATATTGATGAAATAATTCCATTTTTCCTACTTTATAATGTGTGCATAACTAACTGGTGGGTGGGGATTTAATTTCACCTCAGCACCCATAAGATTTAACTTCATATAAAGATCCTGGAAGCCTCTACAGTATTTTATAGCTTCCATTAAGACAAATTTCTTACAGAAATATTTTAAAAAAACTCTTTAATAAATAATTAAAATTAAAACAACATTTCATTATATAATTTTTCAGTAAAATAGAGAAAGTAGATTTTAACATTACTATTATATATTTCCTAAGGATTTCCTTTGTTATAGGTTGGATGTGGTGACATGAATCAATATCAGAACATTTATCCTCATTGTGACCCCATGATAAGTAATGAATATTGACTTATTAGGGTCAATAGGTTGGTCACATTGATTCTAACTAACCTCAAATTTTATACCCTAACTTCTTTCTTTGATGATTTTATTCACCACTATGATGTTGCATCATTGCTATTTTTTCATCAACATATTGTTGATCCCATAATAATTATTTGGTTTCATCATCAAAAACTTTTTCTTCCTCGGGATTGGTAATATAATCATGTGCAGAAGGCATTGTCTACATGAGTATTCAAACATTTAATTTGTCTTAAATAATAATAATAAAATACACTCCATGAATAAAAGTCCACATTTTCATGAATCTTGCATGAAAATTGTTACTATATTTAATAGAGATATAATACTTCAATACTCCAGTAGAAATAACCTATATTGCCTTTATTTAATCCATCCTTAGATGCTTCATTAACTTCCATCTCTTGATGATGGATTGGAATCTCTCTTTGAAACTAGCCTTCCACCCATCATTATGGTTCCAAAGTTCCTTTATGATATACCTCTTGAATAGTTATTACTGAATCTTGTTGCTTGATATCCATCCCCCATATTTTTTGGACATCCTAATATGCTTCTTGAACTAATCTAACTAAAATTCATCCCATACCAGGTACTGGTGATAATTTTGGATTAATATTACTCAGAGTAGTTCAAACAACATAGAAGATATTGGGGATGAGTCTCAAGAAACAAAATGTACTAATAACTATTTGTGAGATGAAAGGTCCTTGATACTACCATGAGAACATCAAATCATCCCCACTAAGTTTCACCAACTCTAACCTATGTTACTAGTCCTTTTCCCTCACATGTATCTCAAATATAAGAGCTCTATATCCACTGAGGTTCAAAAATAACCCAAATGAAATTTTAATTATGGATTATAACATGTTACATTTCAAAAATGAAGGAATTAACATTCAAATCCACATGAATTACCCTTGTAGTAATTTAATTCCACTCACAAACATTTAATTTTTTTACACTTCCTCTGAAATGTTTCTATTTTTGGTAGGTATTAGAGGAGATACAAACTCGTGGTCATATTGTTTTGGGATGGATGGGAGAGCTTGAAAACCATCCATTTCTCCAAGATTCAAAGAGAAAGTGTCTTGAAGATGAGGTTGAAATTAGGTTCAAAGATCTCTGCTTATTTTTGGAGGAATACCTTTGAGAGTCAGATTGGAACCCTTTTAAATTTATCAAAGTTTAAGGGGAATAGAATCAAAAGGTGAATTTGGAATGTTCTTTTCATAAAAAAATATTCAACATGAGTATTTTTAGTGGGTCACCCAACATAGTAGTATTCTCATCCAAGTATACTTAACTAAGGATTTCTAATAGGATCCAATGTGACTGCACCCAAATTAAAAGTAAATTTTTATGAAGTGTTGTCAAAAGTAACTGAGTGAGTCATGTAAGAAAATGCATATCAAGAAACCAAAAAAAATAATTCGTTGTGTTTTGATTAATTTTTAGATGTCATTTTTTGTGTTCTCAGGAAGTAGTTAATGAGGAGGATGAAAGGCTGAAAGAGATGATGAATGAGTTGGGAGATACGGTATTCAAATCCATGGAAGTGGCTTTGATAGAGATTAATGAATACAATCTGAGCGGGAGGTATTTCATCAAGGAACTTTGGAATGGCAATGATGGGAGGAAGGCTAGTTTGAAAGAGTGGGTCCAATCCATCATCAACTGATAGAAGGAAATCAAGCATCTAAGGATGGATTAAATAAATGTAGTTAAGGTTAGTTGTATTAGAGTATTGTAGTATTATATCTTTGTTCAAGACAGTAACAATTTTCATGCAAGATGCATGAAAATGTAGAATTTTATGCATGAAGTGTATTTTATTGTATATCTATCTTACTAAAATAAATCCTTATTTACACAACCTTATTTTTAAAACCCGTGGTCCTTTTTTATGAAAAGTTATTTATGTTGCTTACAGCTATTATGGGTTGTATACTTCTTTCAATTATCATAAATTAGGAATATTTTCATAAAATAAAAATGAGATACATGGTTTTCATATGGATCAGTAGCATGGAAAACCATCAGAGAAAACCTACCTAGTTACTTTACTTAACCACTTTATGTGCATCTTGGTGCACATGTAGCTGATGTTTCCTTGGGTTAAAGGTTTCAAGGTTTGATTATTTATTGTAAGGTATAGAGTGTCAGATGATATCTAATGGAGACTTGTGGAGTTTGTGTCATCAATGGTAGGTTGGTTATTCACATAGAGTTTTATTTTTACCTAGTATTTATCAAATTTTTGTTTTTTTATGCTTGTAGGCATTTATATTCATAGGATTCTATTGTGTACTATTTTATATAGATGCATTTTTCATGTGAGTTGTTTTTTTAAAACATTTCTCATGGATCATGTTGAATGATAAAATTTATTATCAATCCTTTAGAAGTTGGTTGATGGTTCTAAGGGTTGAGTAACATTTTGATTCAACTCATGTTAGGTTATGAAAAGTTGGACAATATTGTGATGTTACAGTTTTATAAAATAGAAATTTATTGATAATTTAATGCACACATACAAATGAAGAAAATGAATTTTCTTAAATCATGTCACTTCATCAAAAATCACTTCACTCTTGGAGAGGAATTTATTTATAAAATAATTTTATAGAAAAGTAAAATCATATTTAATATCTTCTATAGATGACTCTGTATATGGAAACTCTTCTACTATAATCTGATATGGTGTGTTGTTCTATGAAATGTTTTCATTTATAAATTTTAAATAAAGTAAGCTCATAAGATCCATTTACAATTAGTTTATAACAATGAAAAAAATATTTTAACTAACTATAAATTTAAAGGAAATGGGAAATTATTGGAAACCATTCATTGATAATAGAAATAAATGGTATCTCCTTTAATGATCTCCCTAGCCCATTGAATATCATCTTCTATCATAACTGTAATGTTTTAGTGAATATATTTTTTAGTAAATATACTAATATTAGGAACCTATTAATGAATTATAAACACACCTATTATTCACAATACATCAAAACTTTTGAGTTTAGATCAAATAAAAAACTAAAAAATTATGATTATTTTGATTTCAATGAAAAATTAAACAGGTTGTTCCTTATTAAATTATAGCTATATAACATATTGATAATGTTAACCAATATAAACTAGAAAATTCAAAATTTATTTCACTAAATTAGATTAACTCATTCAGATTAAAACAATATATATATTAACCCACTTCATATTATTCATATCAAATAACATTCCATCTAAAATTAGTCTAATATAATGTTAAACTTTTTTTCATCTTCATGTGTATGTTATATTATGGAAAAAAGATTCAAAAAATGAAAAACCATATTATCTAAAAGGTAACAAGAAATAATATAATAGAAACATCAAAAAAATCACCATTAGTTGCAACAGCGAATGGAGATGCAGTTCGTAGTGGTCTCGTATGAAGCTGGAATGAGTTTACGGAGTAGGGGTGGAATTGTGTCGGTATACATAAGTAAGATAGAGAGAGAGAGAGAGAGAGATATATGAGATTTAGAGTTCATAATGGTTAAGAATAGTGTAAAAACAAAAACCAAAGAACCTGAAATATCAAACAACGAGAGAGGAAAAGGAGAAAATAACATATATTTGATTCTAGCATTGACTCGACTGAGAGAGCATAGAGGAGTAGCACCTACAGTAGGGGAATTCCATGAGAGCCTGAGAATCACTACTGCATGAGTCGTGATTAGGATTATTTTAAATAGATAAGGGACACTTTTATCCGCACTTTCAAAAAAGTGTTGATAAAAATATTTTTTATCCTTGCTAAATTGATAAGCACTTAAAAAAATCATCTTTATTAGTGCTTTTTAGTGTTGATAAAATTAACCTTTATCAGCGCTAAAAATTTAGCACTGATAAAGGATTTATAATTATAATTATAAATAAAAAAATTGTAAAAATATATACATAATTATATATTTGTTTATTATAATTTTATAATTATTTAAATATATAATTATTTATTTATAATTACATTAATACTTTGTTTAAAAAAATATTATTTTATTTGTAATTATAAATATATAATTTTATAAATATAGTAAATATACTTTTATAAAAATATATATAATTATTTATTTATAATTATAAATATATTTATATAATTATATATATTTAATAAATATATAACAATATAAATATAGTAAATATATTAATTATTTAAATATATTTATTCTAATTTTATAGTTATAAATATATTTATATCATTATATATATTTATATAATTATATTATATATATATGATAAATATATATAAATATAGAAATATTCAATATTTAAATATATTTATTATAATGTTACAATTATTTAAATATATAATTATTTATTTATAAATATATGAATAATACTTTTAAAAAATAATATTTATATATTTATATAATTATATATATATAGCCTCGAGCATGCAGCTCAATGGTAGCTGCCACTATGGGTCTCGGTGAGGTCTCAAGTTCAAGTCTTGCCGAGTACATTATTTAAATAAATTTATTATGATTTTATAATTATTTAAATATATTTATTTATTTATTATAATTATATAAATACTTTTTTGAAAAATAATATTTCTTTATTAATAAAAATTATAAATATAAAAATTTATAAATACAGTAAATATACATTTACAAATATATTTGTTTATAAATATTTATTTACAAATATATTTTTCACATTATTAATGGATATATAATCTTAAATACATGCATTTTTAAAATGATTGAAATTGAATAATTTAAATTTAGTACACTTTAAAAATATTGAAAAAATAGATAAGTTTTATTAATTAAATATATTCAGGAAAATTCAGGACTCGAGCAAGCTCAGTCCTAAAAATTTATTTACAAAAATATAATTACACCAAAACACAATATAAATGCGGCACAACCGCCAAACCAGAGCAGTGGAAAACCCCCCAAAATACCTAATAGTCCAAAGACCCACAAACCCAAATCTGGCCCATGCCAAACCCAATTCCTTCTCCATCAACCATGTGAATCCCGAGACATGTCAATCTCACCACGCATGCTGAGAATGTGGCTCCCCAAATTCATTAATAGCCTGGTCCAGCCCGCATCCCATCATCGACCTAACCTACTTCTCTCGAGGTCTACCAATCACACCGGCAACGAGGCCATTCCCATCAACTACGACAAAGTCATGCCGACCAGCTCACATGCTCCACTGAATGTGGTCGGTTGAACGTGCATGCCACCTTATGCACACTACCTTCTGCTCGTCGCTGGACACAATCGTCGCCCATTCGCCCCACCTTGGCTCGTCGTCCGTCGATGTACCATCGGGATCTCTGTCCTACCTCGTCACCAACACATCTGCATGCGAAATCGCCTCACATCACCATTGGCGATAGTCCACCACCATCACCCTTGAAATTTGCTGGTGCTTTCGCATCCCCGCTGGGATCCAAACACTACGGCCCACCGGGATCCCAACACCTCCAAACCTCTCTGGCCAGCTCCCCACCGATCACAGTAGATTCACAGTCGCTTAAACCCAACAGGCACACTGCCACCTGATTGCGGACCAACATCCATCACCGGCCTCAATCGGACCATCTGAGATCATTATCATCAGTCATCACCCACAAACAGCTAGCACACAAAATTCATCGTCGATTCGAGGTCGTGGATCCTCGTTGGCCCTTTCCTACCGATACCCACACCACCCAACGCATCCGAGGAATGTCACTACCATCCACAGCCCTCAAGCACTCATCACACCCTAGATCTATTTTCAGATCTATGCGGATTTCATCCTGTTCCACCCCAAATTCAGAGATTTCATCCTGTTCCACCCCAAAACCACCGCTAAAAGTGGTACTAGTAGAAGATCTGCAAGCTGCAAACATTTGAATCTGGATAACAATCTCATCACTTAGGATTTTTCCACAAACCTTATGAGAGAGAGACTCTCCATCCTCCTTGAGAGAGAATCTCTCCATCTAATTAAATATAAATTATTAAAAGAATACGGATATATATATTGATGTAAAGATGAATGCATATTGAAAATACTAAAACATAGAAAATAAATATATATAAATAAATGATAGAAAATGATTAAACTTCAAAATAAAATAAAAAATAAAAAATAAAAAATATTAAAAATGAATAAATAATATCGAACTTTAATAATATTAAAAAATAAATAAATAAAATTGACCGATTAAAAACATAATATATTAAATGTATCATGTTATAATAAAATTATAAAATATACTAAAATTTGAATAAATTATATAAATCTTAGGTGTATGTATTTCTATATAAGATTTAATTAATTACATAAATATTTGTGTGTGTGTGTTGTATATAAAAATTCATTAATTACATATGTGTATGTGAAATAAATGTAACACACGGCGTTTGATATATGTTAAATTGAAAAATCAAACATTAAAAATAAATAAAACATTAATATTTTTTTAATTATTACATTTTATTCCTTTTCTATATATTTATATTTAATATATATTATTTATTACTATTTATAATATATATATATATTATACTTATTCATTTTTATTAATAATTGTTTCATTAATAAATTTTTAAATAATTTTCTAATTTATTCTTTTTAAATTTTTTTGTTTAATTATTACAATTTATTCATTTTATATATCAATATTTAATATATAATATTTATTAATTTTTTTAATCTATATATATGTATATTAAATTTATTCATTTTTATCAATAAATATTTAATTAATATTTTTTAAAATATTTTTCTTAATTCAGTCATTTATAATTTTTATTTGTTTAATTATTTAATTTTACATATATATATATATATATTTAATATATATTATTTATTAATTTACATAAGTTATATATATGTATATTCAATTTATTTATTTTTAACAACAATTATTTAATTAATAAAATTGTTAATATTTTTTTATTTGTTTAATTATTTCATTTTATTCTGGACCTTTATCAATGCTAAAAATAAAGTGCTCATAAAGTGTACCATTTATCAACATTAAAAATAAAGTGCTAATAAAAGGTACCTTTTATCAACGCTAAAAGAAAGCACTGATAAAAGGTTCCCTTTATTAGTCCTTATTTTAGCATTGATGAAGGTGGACTTTATCAACACTTTTTATTATGACTGATAAATGTCAGCGATGTTAAAGGAATCTTTTGTAGTAGTGGTGATCTAAGTTTTTCTTTTTATTATGTAAGGTTTTTATGTAAAAACATTAGGTCGTAATTATTGGAATCCTAGATGGAAATGTAAAGTTTATGATTTCAACACATGATCCATGAGTGTGGGTCCTAGGTTATTATACCATTGTTTGGTATAAAATCCCACTAGTCCCATGATTATCTAAAAATTAAAGAAAACTACTCGAATTTTGAATCCAAACCTCATTAGGAACCCTCTTGTGATTAAAAATGAATTCATTTCTCTACATCCAGATGATCCAAAAAAATAGAAAATTCATACATGGATTTATAATAAAAAGTGTTAAATCATTTGGTTAGTCCATCAGCGGCAGAGGAAACCTCATCCAAACCCAGTGAAGAGTGAAAAATAAATTTTTATTTTATTTTCAAAGAAGTCGTTTTTATGCATGAGTGGTAACTAGTGGGGTACAAAGATAACTGATTTAAAATTTGAAAATTATTAACCATGGAAACCAAGAAGATCATGCCCAAGGATCACACACGTTAGCCGAGTCTCATTGCATGCAACCATCATCATGAATCCAGATTCATATTTTCCATCCAAACACCAGTCAACATCATTGAATGAGCACCACACCATGTTGTTGGAAACCACCAGATTCCATCGAGCCACCGTAAAAAATCAGTATCATGTATTCATCATCCCCCATCGATCCAGAAACAACCAAAACACCAAAACAGAATGAGCACACAACATCAAATGAAAAAAAACCATCGGACCAGCATTGTTGTGAACAAAACCGATGGCCACTAAAAAATAAGACCATAACCAAATAATAATGAAACTAAAATGAAAATAAAAATGGAACCATTTTTTGTCATTTCCACCTCTAAAGGCCACCCCACAGCATGCACAAGGAGCACTGTCGTTTTCTAAACCCCACCTCCCAAAACCACTTAGTACCCATAACTCCAAATCTGACCAGGAGCGGAGTATAGGTATTAGAGTTCGGGGAAAGGATAAGAACAACCAAGGGCTCTGAATTAGACTAAAATAGAAGCCATAACCAAGAGAAATCCAAATCAGAAGCATCGAAAAAACAGTTGACTGCCCAACCACAAATCCCAAAACCTCATAGGACCAACGCTCCAAATCCAACTTGAATATGTGCAGGGGAATACGAGGTCAGAGCAGGGTTGGATCAGCTATGGTCTTCAATAATGAAAAACCTTCATCGGGGACATCCAAACCACCCTGTAAGACTTCCACTAGAAAGCATCAACACCAAAAATGATACCCCGCCCAAGAGCACCAGTGAAAGAAAACCGGAGAGAGATGTCCAAGACTCAAGGAGACTCAACGAAGGGGGGAAATATGGGAGGGTACAGAGAGAAAGGATGGAGGAGGATGAGGTGGAAGGCAGTAGAGAAAAAACCTCCCACCACCATTCTCCACTGAGGATAAGCTTAGGGTGAGAGTGAGGGGAGGTCGACACCACTCATAGGGCCTCAATCACAAACCCCCAAACCTAGTAAAGACATCTTCCCCTTTTTCTCCTAGATTAGTTTCAAACTCAATCAAATAAAAATAGAATAAAAATTAGTCTCTGGGAAATAATTGTAGAATGGTCATATATCATTTATAGTGACATGACTCCTCTATAAAATATCTCAAACTAGAGACACATTATCCACAGATATCCCCCATAAGTTCTAAACATTTAGTAATAAACTTGTTAACTAAATCTTCAACCAAACTACATTAGATCCAAGATTATGTCACTGTATTTCAAACTAGTATCCTAATTTAACATAATACACTCTATTATGAGTAAATATCTAGAAAATCCCATCTCTAACCATTCATATACAAACAAGAACCTCAAAATAAAGATTTTACCACTTTGATTAAACAGTGTATTAAGTTTATCAGCACACCAACACAAAAAAATCATCTTTAATAGTATATCAAATAATAGAATCTTCTATACATGAAATTAATCAACTATCAACTCCCCACAACTAAGGTTCCCTCCAAATATTCATATATCATCCATCTTATATTCACCATGTAATACAGAAAATCCAATAACCTAGAGCCAGTGTTTACTTTATTACATTGTAAATATAAAAACATGGCATAAGAAACATTCTTTCAATATTGAAATCATTCATAATATCCTTCTTCGTATCCTATGGAAAGGAAAAAAATAAAGGGAAATATCAGATGCTCTGTAAGGGTAACATACAATGGAATCTATCATGTGTAAATAAGGCATAATAAATATGGTTGAATGGATAATCAAAACACATTACATTCAATCAATAACTTTATTTCAATGAACATCCATGGATAATATCAACATAAAAATCGCATGGATAATGGAAACTAAATTATTAATAAAATAAATTCATAAATCTGAACATTCATTAACTTTCTATCAAGGCCTCATCCAAGTTATCATGAATCCTACCATCAAGGACTCTCAACCATGAAATTATTCTTAATAAATGGGTAGGTGTAAACTAAATACCCATCTAATATGGATTGCATTATGTTTTGTCTCATGATACCTATTAATGCATCAAGGGGTAATCTATAACTGGGCATCACCTGTCACTTGCACATCATATGTATTCCTAAAATTTTGAATGGTCAATACAATTCATCCTCAAAATGCCTTATAATTCAACAATTATCCGTATTGAATCAAAAATATGGAATATCAATATTTCTATAGTAAATTAATTAACATACTTAATATTTTTATTTTAATTGATACTATATATAGAAATGGTATATGGTTTAAACATCATCAAAGTAATAGAAACGATTCTAAATTCATACATGATATTAAATATATGTACATGAAGGAGAAAAATAACGTCTAGTGAATAATAGATAGTGATAGAGAACATGATCATAATAAAGTGAATGATCTCAAAATATGGTATAATTCATCATCAATAAAGGATGATAGAAGACCATAAATTCATTAAAATGAAGGTTTTGTAGTAAAACCAATCCTTTAAAAAATAAAATAGATGTAATAAAATAAAAATAAATACCTAGTAATTTCAATAAAGAACAAATTTTTAAATCACATTTCAAAATTCTTTTCATTAATTAAAGAAAATAATACCCTTTTATTTTATATCATTTTAAATAATAATTCCAAAAAAATTTAGAAAAAATTTTTATTTTAAAATAACAATAGAAACTTTTAAACAAATATTCAAATTAATGAATAGCCATGTTGATGGGAAAATTTTTTCATGTAGTGTATGTTAAAACAAAGATTTCATTCACACCTTTCATAAAAAGTACCTCATTTATAAAATGACGATAAGATTATTTTTAAACCTTTTTATTAAAAGTAAAATATGGTTAAAAATGAATTTAATAAATCTTTGCAGAATAGTACAAAAAAATATTTTAAATATTTTAAATAAAATATTTAAATGAAAGAAAAATATTTTAAAATAAAACTTCAGAACAATATTTTAAAAATAAAGTCCCTTACATGTAACTTACTTATTGATTGTTGATCCAATAAGATAATAAATGGAAAATAAACATGTAAAATTCAATATAAATAGTGGATACAAAAATATATGGGGTTTAAAATATTGGTGTCATATAATTTTCTCAAAGGAAATATGAACATAAATAATCCCAAAATGAAATAAGATTGTAAAATAAATCTCTTACATTGGGTCTTGATGTCATCTGAAAGCATCATTAATTCTCTTAGGGATATAAAAATAAAAATTTATAGTCATATAACTACACTAACTACTAGGATTTATAATATTGGTAAGATGGGGTTGATCCCACGAGTAAAATTTTTATAAGGTTTCAATAATTTTGATGTTTGTTGCGCTTTTAAGTAAAACTAAAATAACTAAAATAATTGGGAGATGTGGTTGGACTGGATAAGATATGTAAATGAGTAAAGGTAGTATATTTGATATCTAAGTATGTTTTTTCATACATTTAGAATAATTTAATCATGTCTTGTGAAATTACATCAATTGAAAATTCACAAGACTCTATGGAGTATCTAGCCTAGCCTCTCAATATTAGCTAGAACTCCCTAAGATAGTTGACTCATCTCCCAAGGTATGTCTAATAATAGATTATATGAATTTAGTTTAATCTTTTTGTTGAAGTAAAATAAATTCCACTCTTTCTTTTCACTTCTCTTAATCACATTAGGTTACCTCTAATAATTACCATCACATTTTCTAGGTAATTAGGGATGTGAATATGTTTATTCTCAATGAAATGAAATCTAATAAGATAAATTCATAAGTTATAAATAATTAAACAGTGGGTGCTCATACTATTCCATAAACTCACCCATACCTTTAATATTTAGTTATTCATGGAAATTCTCTCAACCAATATGAATTATTTAAGAATTATAGGGAAAGAAATAAAAAAATAGTTCTAAAAGAAAAGTGTAGTGTAATAGTGAAGGCACATGTACATTACTCTCATAGCTGACATTTGAATTCAAAATTATAAATCATAAATAGAAATAGAAAATTTAATTCCTAATTATGAATCATAATGGTTTATGATGACCATTTCTCCACCACTCTCGCTTCAAATTCCATATTGAGATCTCCCACTAGCCTCCTATGTTGGCATCCTAACTAGCAGTAGAACCTCCTCTAGTTTTTTGTAATGTGGATTCTAGGTCCCTCTAGGTCTTTATTAAGATCCTATTCATAGAAAAATAAATATAATATTTATATTTATAACATCCTATGCATTTTAAAATCACCTGCTTCCCCTGTTTGAATAATTCTCTTCCTCACTTATGTATTTTTCTCTACTTGAATGGGTCGGATTCTTATTTTATGAATGTGGAATTATACTACTTTTACTCTGTCTTCATGTATTTATGATAGAGGGAGAGAATGGTCTTATAATATTTTAATATTTTTAAGGAGTTTTAATATCATGGTGTTCCACTTAGTCGAACTCCTAATTTGGTGGGGTGTTTTTACTTCTTCTTGCTTGGTGAGGCCCGGTGCATACTTTTTTATGTTTTTCTACCAAATTCTCATCATGTGGTGTGTGAAAATTTCAAAAGTATTAGGTATTTTAGTTTTAATACAAAATAACCCTGTGGCATAGAGATAAACTATGTAGAATGGCCCTGGCATGGCCATGCATAGCCTACGATGTAGTTGAATATCCACATTCATAGTTACCATTTATTCATCAAAAATCACCATTGTAATTTTGAGGCACCTCCATGGTATGTTAAATAACATGTGGCATAAAGTATTCATCTCTAACTCTATCAAAGGTACAGTTTGGTTCTCAATGGAAAAACAAAGTTTTTCCATCTTCTTCAACCATGGTGCAATAATTCTGGTGAAAGTGTAATGCTTTCATCCATTCTTTGACCAAATGGATCCACATCAGAGTGGCTTGACCATGGTGTAGCACCTCATCTTCTATTATAGCTCCATAGGCCACTATGTTTCATATCCTTGGCTATAGTGTAGTGGGTTTCAAAAATCCACTGGCACCCAATCTTAAATTTCATCATCCATGGTGGTGTTGTGGTGTAATAGTGGTTTCTACGATATAATGGTGGTGGAGATAGATGTTTCTAGTGAGTTCTATAGGGGTCCAGTGAAGTTGAATGGTAAAGGCGGTGTTGAGGGTGTTACTAATGAGGATGATGTGTGGCAGGCCTAGGATGATGGTCATTGGTTAGTAATGAATAGTGGTCACATAATTCTTATCCCACATTAGATTTTAGCTCCATTGGATGTTCCTTAATAAATGATCATGCGGATCTCCCAATAAAGAAGCCTACTACATGGATGGGCTCCCATAATACACTCAAGCACACATGGGTCATTCTAACATGCATGAACCCATAAGCCTTGGCCCAATCCCTGCACCTGCACTATGCATGGTCAGTCCTACTCCCTTCTACCACATATGTGGGCCTTACCTATAGGCTTGCTTGGCCAGTCAACCCAACATGGGATGGCTATATGGATTTTGGTCCTACGGTTTGGGGGTTGTCATGGGTTGGCCCATTTTTTTCCAAGTCCACCTCTACTTTTCCTTTTCCATTTCCACCTACATAGCACAAACAAAAATACCAATAAAAATAAAACAAGATAAAAAAAATAATTTTATTATTATTATTTATTTTTACAAACTATCATTCTAAATTATAAATTACCCATAGTTGACTATTATTAATTAAAACATGGGTTTTAACACTCAAAAATTATTGGGACCAAGTTATCAAGAAGATATTTTTTTAGAAGATGGAAGAGGTTTTTTTTATAAGTGTTGTCTTTTGTTATCAAGGAAATTTAAAACAAATAAATCACATCACTTTTTAAAAGTCAGTGATCATAATCACAATCATAATTAGGTGATCAAACTCAAAATTAATAAAAAATTACATCATATTGATAAGAAGTTTCCTAGAATGAAAGGATCATCGGTCTCACCATGAGTCTAAAATGATGTCTCTATCATAATAAGGAAGGGTTTCGGAGTCTTCATGGCCCTTATGTAAATATAAATATGATTTTTTGTTTTTTAATTCACAAAAGTCATAAGTTTTCTAAAAACTCGTGATTCAATCCTTGTGATGGAAAGGGGGAGAACCGATGTTTCCGATCGTATTGGGGTTTGGTTGGAAAGAAATAAGAAGCTAAAAAGGATGGAAAGTTACAATAATTTCCATTTTTAGTCAGAATATGATGAAGTCAGTCTTAAATGTTATTAAAGTCATGAGGAAGTCATGCTTTCAAGAATAAGTTTTTGGAATAATAAAGTTTTTGAAATCAACATTTTTCGGGCTCATTCCATCAGTGTGATTTCGTCGGACACAGAATTGTTTGAAGACTGGGAAGGTTTGTTGGAAATGTAACAAGATGAATATGTTGGTTCTTAGTCAGACCATTATGACAAAATATTTAAATATTAAAAGAAATAATTTGATGTGTATCATATTTAAAAAAGATATAAATTTTTTTCATTGGAAAGTTATTGAGACCAATGAAAAATAAAAAGGAATTTGGAAGTTGTTGGGACCGATGCAGCTGAATAAAGTTAGTAACTGATCAACAATGTAGTCCACCATTTTCATAAAGACGGTTTGTTGATTATTTTAAATTAGGTCCATAGAAAATAAAACACTAATTTTTTTCCTTAACAAGTGGGTCAAGAGAAAAAATGAAATCTTTTGAATTGGTTTTATATCAATGGGTCAAGATTCTATAAACTAAATGTGGATCTGACTATCATACTAAAGGTGACACCGATCTAATAGAGTGAAGGAAAGACTGATTCATTAGGAACAGGATGACACCAATTACTAAATCAAGAGTAAGATCATTGGTCTGGGGAAAATAATAAAAGAAGAACCATTTTATAAGTTATCAAAAGTGTTTCTTGAAGTTTGAAGAGTTAAGAGAAAAGTTTCTCAAAGATGTTTGAAGTTGATGTTGAAGTGCTGATGAGGAAGCACTAGAATATTTAGAAGTTTCAACTATGTTTTTTTAGAATGAATTAAATAACCTTATGAATAAAAAATGGTATAGATCAAAGTAATTAAGATTATTCATTCATACATATGTATTTATCATAGTAAAGAAATTAGATTGAAAATTAGAATCAGACTGAGGAATTTATTGGAAAGTTAAAAGTGAGCTGAAGTTGTGAGAAGATTAGATAAGGTTCTATATAGAATGATAAAAAAGTTAATAAGTATTGAAGAAGTCAAATATGGATTCAATATTTAAGGGAATTTTATGATTTAAGAAATTTGGTTAAGTGGGAAAGTTTTTTAGAATCCTGCCTAAACCACTTTTGGCACACCTATAAATAGAGGAAGTAATTTTTACTTTCTTACACTTTCACTATTTACAAGAGAAGAATATAAAAGTTTGAGTGCTGAATATTTGTAGAGAGAAGGAGTTTCCTAATTGAGAATTCCTGAGGAATTTTTCTGGATAGAAGGAGAAGATAGAAAATCGTAATTAGAGTTTTTGGAATCTGATTGAGCAATCCTATTGGTATTTTTAGACTGTGAAGAAGTAGTTTAGAATTATTTCAATGGTTTTATGGTAGATTTATATTATCAGACTGAGCAATCATACTTTAGAATCAAATTGAAAGATCAGACTTGGAAATTATACTAAGTATCATTACAAAGTTCAAGAGGTTTTTAGCTGTTGCTGGGTAGGAAAGTGAAGAATTGTTTTGAAAATAATATTTTTGAATGTTGACAAGGCATCATGGTAACATGTTTTGAAGAAAATGGTGAATGTTTATTAACTTGTTGCATAAAATTTTATTTCATCATTTTGTGCTACTTGAAGCACATGAACTATTTTATTGAACCTAGTGTTACACAAGTGTAAGGTCATATCCTACTCATTTTATCCACACAAAAGTATTTTTTTCTAGTGTACTGTGTGGTATTGGATTTTTTCCAAACTATACAAATGACATAGATAATCTTGTTTAGTAGTGAACCTTGTAAATTCTTGTGTTCTTGTGGATGTGTGATTGTTTTTTTCAGCAAGGTGATAACTCTTTAATATGAGGAGAAGGTTTTTTCAAAAGAAAAGAAACTTAAAAGAAAAAGATATCACTAATTCACCCCCTTCCCCTCTCAGTGATACTTAATTCCTGGATGGGTAATCTCAATTGGTATTAGAGTGAATGTTCCCTTTGTTTACTCTTTGATTAAGTTTTGAAAGAGAAGTTGTTATAGAGAATCTTAATTATGTGAATAGTATGGGGATTCTCGTATTCGATTGTAAGAACTATCATATCTATAAATATAGAATATTTACTTATCTTATGACTATTGGGTATGATTTTCATGAAGCTAAAACAGATGTATTTCCTCCTATTGATGAACCCTGTCACATCTGTTAACAAGAAGTATCTTGAGAATGATAGAAAATCCAAGAATTATTTACTCTCATCACTTTTTAAAGTGATTTTTTAAGAGTGAATGGTGTTTCCACTACCAAAGGTATCTAGTATAAGATGAAAAATATTTATAAAGGTAATAAAAAAGTAAAGAAGTAAAAGTTACAAATATGGAGGATAAAGTATGAAGATCTCAAGATGGGTGAGTATGAATATGTTGGTGACTTCTTTACCAGGGTGAATGAAATTGTTAGCACTGTCATATGTCTTGGTGAAAATTTGTAAGGTTCTACTATTTTTTAAAAGATATTGAAAATTATTCCTGAAAAGTTTGATGCTAAAGTTTCATCTATGGAAGATAGAGATCTGGAAACTTTATCTCTGGATGATCTTCATAATACTCTCATTACCTATGAAATGAGAAGGGATAAAGTTATCAAGGTAAAAAACAAAAGTAGATTGGGAAATGTATTTCAAGGATTCCAATAAGGAAAATTCTAAGAATATTCCTTAAGGGGATGATTTTTTTAACTATTATTCTGAAAATGAAGTATATAAAAATCTTTATGAATTTTTATCCTTGTTTTCTAAAAATGTGAAAAGAGGTATAGGAAATTATAGAGGGACACTTCCCTTAAAATTATTTTATTGTGGAGTTGTTGGTCACTTTGTGGATAATTTTCCTCTGAGAAATAAATAAGAAGATAGTGATGAAGATGATGTAGGTTAGAGAAGATCATAGAAGAAATAAGCTGATAAAGTTAAACATTATTCCAAAGGGAAAGATAAAAAGTTATTAAATTTAAAAATAAGAATTTACTTATCTAAATATTATGAAAAAGATGACAGTGAATTTGAATTCAAAAATTCTATTGAAAAGGTTGGAGAAAGTTCTTTTATTGAAATAATTAACAATGAAGAATTCGGAAGCAGTGGTTCTGAAGAAGAAGAAGAAACTCAATTAGAATTTCATCTAAAAGTAAAATTGAAAGAATGTATGAGAAATATTGGGAGGCTTGAGAAATTAATTGAGAAGCGGAAAAACGAAAACTCTTCAATAAAAAATAAAAAATGTTTTCCTGATGATAAATTCAAGCTATTAAAAGAGAATTTTGATTTGAAGAAATATTTTAAGAGAGAAAATAATCGAAATGAGCATCTGAAAGTTAATTTGAATATAAAAGAAGAAGAGTTGGACCTTCTCCAAAAATAAATTTCTAAAGTTGAGTAAAGGGTTACATGTTTCAAGAAATCTATTTCTGAATCTATTAAAAGATATGGTAGGGATAAACCTAAGAAGGATTAATAAAAGTTGTCTTCAAAGGTTGAGAAGAAATATATGAAAGTTATGCATGTGGCCAAAACTAACAAAGTGGAGAAATTAAAAGTTTCTAAAAACACTGAGTCTAAAAAAATTCTATAACTTCTAGTTTTGATAATTATAAAAGTAAAACCAAGCTAAAAAAAATATTTTAGTTGATAGCAGAAAAGTTTAGTGATAAAAAAAAGTTCAGATAAGAAAGATAAGAAGGTTGTTGAGAAATATGTGCCCAACTCCAGCCAGTATGGAAGTTAGAGAGGCAAATGTTCTTTCTATGGATACTATTGTTATTGTGGTGGATTCAGAAATAAAAAAAAATCTGTTAGTTTAACCAACAATATTATAAATATTCCAAAAGTTACATAAAGAAAATTTTGGTGGGGAGTCAATCCTCTCAAAGGAAAAATTCTGAGAAGGATGTTTTGAAGAAATATGATAAGGTTGGTGTGAAGGTTGAAAATAGGTTCCAACCTTTGGAAACTATTTTTGAAAGATGTGAGCAACATGGAAATATTGAAAAAAGATGTCTTATTTTGTTACTAGAATAATAAAAGTTTGTTAAAAATTCATAGAACCCATATGTAAAGAAATATAAAGGGAAGGAAAAGGCTATTATTGTTGAAACCGCTATCAAAACTACAAAAGGAGAAAAAACTTAGATTCTGGATAGTGGGTGTTCTTCTCATATGATAGGATATTTGAAATTGATAAAGAATTTGAAAGATTTCAAATAAGTAGTAGTGACATTAGGGAATGATGAATCTCTCAGAATCAAAGCTATTAAATCGACCATCATTAGGGAAAAAAATTGAAATCCACAAAATATTTATTTTTTAATGGGATAAAACACAACCTAATAATTGTTTCACAAATTTTTGAAGAAGGAAAAAATTTATTTTCAAAAAATATTTGTTTGTTGTGAAAATTGAGGAAGATGGAAAAATAGTTACAAGAGTCTAATGTAGAAAAGGAAACTTGTTCCAAGTTGGTGAGGCTCAAAACTCTTGTTACTTAGGCATGGTGGAAGAGAATAAGCACTACAGGAAAATTGAAATTTCATGGTATTTTTTTTGATATGGTGGCTGTTTAAACCGCCACCATATGCTTATGTGGTGGTTTCTGAAAATCATCATTAAATTGGGTGTCAGGAAACTATTTGCAGCAGTTAAAGCGGTTTAGTGGCGGTTTATGGTAACCGTCGTAGTTGGCGCATTTTCACGGCGGTTATATTGTTTTTCATGATGGTTTTCCCGGAAACACTGCCACTGTGAAAAAAAACAAATGATGGGCCACTGTAGCGGCGGTTTTAACCGCCGCTAAAGAGCAGATTTAGAAAGAAAAAAAAAGAACCATTGTTTGGAGCCCCTGTACCAGTGCCCTGAAAAAAAAACCATTCCAAGAATACCAAAACACCAACAGAATACATACTAAAATCAATATGAAAAGAGATTCTTAACTAAGCACAACCAAATGCATCATTCAGTGGGTAAAGAAATGTAGATAAACATATCACATAGCATAATCCTAGTATTCAATAAAATGTAGTGGGGGATTTATGTATTTAAAATTGACCATTGTGGACTCATATGTACTAGTTTATCCTTGATTGGATGTTCACATGTTGTGTGCAACTTATATGGTCACCCATTGGGTGATCCAAGTGAAATGGGAAAATATGATTTTTTTCAAATGTTGGTACTCCCACATATCTTCTAGAATTGTTCAAGAATGTAATATCCCTTTATATATGATTATTTTATAGAACCCAAAGCATCCCTTAGGTTTTTGGACAACTTATAGTTGGAATTTCTAAAGTGGGAAATTTCCTAGATTAACATGTCACCATCTAAGTGACTCCATTGAGATTATATGTGGGTTTCCCATGTTTTAATGAATTGAATGAGTTAAATGTAACTGATAATGTGAAATGGATAATTAACGATGGGTTTCCTTTCATAAAATAAATCAATTAGTTTTAAATGGAATGACCCCAAGTAATTGTAATGTCATGCTCTTAATTTATGCATTATAAAATGCTTCATACGAATTGTAATATTTTAAATGGGAATTGAACATGGATAAAGACATGAATAAAAGGTTATTCCTTATATATTATGACACAAATGATTATTCCTTTATTATGTATATGGTGTAGATAGAAGAGATGGATTTGAGGTAATTCCCCTTGCTTGTTATATTTAATATATGCCTTTATAGAGGTTGTGGTATGATGGTATGAGATTGTTGAGCAAGGAGATATCACAATTCCTTCCATCAGGTGTTGATCATGGTGTATCACAAAAATGTTACTATATAAGTATTTTCATTTACTCACCACATTCCATGACTAGAATTTTGACCTAATGGTGCACTCAACATCCCATGTGTTGTTTCATGGCGTCTCTCACTCTATTGGGATATAGGGCATGTACCCAATTACATGATCGCATAGGCTCATTAGACAGGTTAGGGATGTCTGAGTTATTCCATGGTCTATTCATCAGTATTATTATAAGTATATGGCTACATACATCTTCACATACCTTGGAAATATAGGTGGATGAAATATATATAAACTATATATATTACTACTATATATATATAATAAATATTTAGATTTATATTCCATCTATGTGTCAATAAATTTAAACCCTCCTACAGTCCTTTAGAAACATGATTGGGTGGTTATTTATTTATTCCTTGGTTACTCAAAAGATGTGGGGTGTGGTATGTTGGTGGTAGACCCTTTATCATGGGAATAATGATGTGGTAATATTTTCTTGGGATTAATTTATGTTGGTGTTCCATGTGGAATTATTATAAATGAAACATAACATAGGAATTAGGTAAAATAATCTCTCGCTTGGGTTATTCCATGTGGAATTATTATACTTGACACTAAAGATAGAAAAAAGGTAAAATAATCTCTCCCATGGATATGGGTTCATAATTTTTTAAGATTGATGGATCAGGTTCAAGTATCATATTTGTTTCACTCATGTGATTTCTTTGGAAAATGAGTCTTTAGTATGGTTTCCTTAGAAGGAATGGAATCTGGATCCTAATATATTGTAACTCCCATTATGCATCCTAGTTATTTTGATGTTCGGAATATAATAGAAGTGATCAGGCACATTCCTTCAAATGGAAGAGTGTCTCGTGAAGGGGGTTGATATATTCTATCAAATAATATGCATGCTTATAATAAATTATTTGTGATAGGGTAGTTGATGTTATGAATGGTAAGTAACTGATCATGTAGACTATTTATCATTTTTCTAGGGCAGGGGGTTCTAAAGAATCTACTAAGAGTTTCCCATCGGCACTTCATGCATACTGAGATAATGGACACATTCTTTCACACTGCCTGACTGTTCTTTGAGTCCACTTTGTAAATGGTGGGAAAACCCCATTTCAAACAATGTAGAAAAATTTCCCCTAATCTCGTATCAGTATCTTTGGATTCTAACTATTTTTTGAAATTTCGGACACTAGGATTATGACACACTAAAGTGTGATCTATCTTAAACATGTTAGTGAGACACACAGTATCATCCCTAGGGATTGATACAAGAGCATAACTATGAAGTACTTCTTAGAAATGGAAATATAGTAGTAAATTCATTGGGATAGAAAATGTAAGATAAGTTATTATAATGAAAAAATGAATTTAGGATCAATGAATTATAAAAACTAAATCATCACAATAAATATTTGATATATATGGTGCATACCACACTCGAGAAATCAATACATAAAATGAAACATTAGAAATAAATAAAATACATAAAAGAAAACATGAGAAATAAAGAAAATTTTAGGTCATGAAAATGTTTGGAGGCAACTATGTGACACACATGATACATATACAAACTGACAGTTACAATATTTTTCAACATATCAACAATACTATTAATCACTATCTGATGATCAACAGGTATCGTCACTCTCTCCACCTTCATCTCCACTTCCTACTACCACCTGTAAGAACATTATATTGAACTGAATAGTTACTTTTTATTATTATAAGGAATTAGAACATCCAAAACAAGAAGAAAAAAGAAAAAAATAGGAAAAAAAGAAGCCAAGAAGTCTAAGGGGGCTTGAAATGGTGAAGGCTGAGGGAATCCCCTCTGATCAAATTGACCCCATCGGGTTTTAAAGAGGATATATCATGGAGACAGACAGGGTCATGGACAAGGACTTCCAAAGATGCCCGGTAATCCTCCACTTTGTTACCTTCACACCAGTAATGAAGAACTTTGATGTGGTTGTTGATCATGCCTTTACACTTTCTGATTATATAGATGATTGACCATGGAGGGGGGGAATCATTCAGGGCATCATGGAGATTATTTGAATCCGTTTCCACTTCAGATAAGATTAGAACTTGTTGTTGTCAAAGGTTGATACCCATGAGTATAGCTTTGGATTCATCCTGGAGAGAGGAACCATATCCCAAATAGGAGGAAAATGCCAAGAGGACCGAACCCCTGGAGTCTCGGATAGCCCCACCCCCTCTCAAGACTCCCATCCTTAAAGAACCATCATTGTTGAGTTTAAGGCCTCTAGAGGGAGGATTCCATCACACCCTGAGGCCGTGGGAGCTACTGTTATGTGATTGTGCATAATATGAAGCAGGG
This sequence comes from Viscum album, assembly GCA_963277665.1. NCBI lineage: Eukaryota > Viridiplantae > Streptophyta > Magnoliopsida > Santalales > Viscaceae > Viscum > Viscum album. Next base: position 591,558,623 of record OY728134.1, on the reverse strand, counting down.
ATCATCCACCGTAAGGAGGGGGCATCCCTCTAGTTACCAGATTGATGAGCCAAATCAAAGAGGGTTTTCTTGGTCATAAAAAAGATAGACTTTCTTGTGGGATAAACCCCCTCCTATCTGAACTTATTTCTGGCATGCCAAATAGACCAACACCCCGCTAGAAGAATCACCGCATGAACCATCTTCTTCGGGCCTCTATTACCCGACCCATGAAACCACCTATCCAAGAATGGAAGCTCCACTAGGTTGGATTCCTGAAGGCCTGTAAACTCCCCAAAGGCACGCCACACATCCAATGCCCAACCTCCCTGGAAGAAAAGATGATCATCATTTTTCTCCTTGAAGATTTTACAGCAGGAACACCGAGAAGCCAGGGGGATACCACATCATTTAATATTTTCGTCTATGGGTATCGCCCGATGCCAGATCCTTCATAACAGAAAAGAGTATTTGGACGGGACCACCTTGGTCCAAAGGGTTTCATTCCATTTATATTGCTCCTCTGCAGAGGACCTAGACCACCGATAATCCCGAGTGGAGAAATCCCCTGATGAAGAAGTGGTAAAGACACAACGATCAGGTTCCTGCAACAAAGAAATGAGATTGAAAAATGCATTTTTCTCCTCATCCAGAACATCTTTGATGAAGTTCGGGTGCAAACTGGCCTCCCTGAAAGAAATGGGGGGGAAGGGCACCCCAGGAAGCCGAGCACAGTCCCAGCCCAGTTGAGGTGCCATAAGGAAATTTCCCCCTCCCAATGATCCACTAAGAATGCAAAAAAGAGCTCCGAAAACAGGTTAGCAACAGTGGTCTGTAAAGAGGAAACTCGACCATCAATCAGAGGAATTATACTCAGTAGAGGATTCATAATTTTCCCCCATAACAAACTCTGTTCCAGCGCCTCCTAAGCTAGTCGTGCATGCATGAAACTGAGAGTATCATTCAAGATGTAAACATTAATGCCACCCTCCCTAAAAGGATTCACAACCTTACCCCAAGCAACCTAATGCTTATTCTTTTCCACCAGAGGATCCTAGAGAAAGTCGGCCAGGAGCTTCTCAATACTGGAAATGACACTCTTCGGCACCTTGATCACATAGAGAGATTTCATTGGAGTGGCCATTAGTACACCTTTAATGAGAGCAATGCGTCCTCCAAAGGAAAAACCCCGTTTTTCCAGTTTTGAATGTGGTCCGCAATCTTTTTGGAAAGAAAGTCAAAATCTAGAATCTTCAATCTACTAGGGGTGATGGGAGCCCCAAGGTATTTCATGGGAAAGCATCCCCTTTGCATAGATAGAGTTAACTGAATATCAGAAGACCTTCTAGGGGAGAATTTGTTTGGGATGAAGAAGAGACTCATCTTCTTATTGAGAAGTTGGCCACTCTAGTGGTAGTAACCCTCCAAAATTTTGTTCAGGCCTCAGATAGATTTTTCCCCCCATTGAGAAAGACCAGGGTTTTATCTGTGAACATTAAGTGAGAGATGGTTGTGGCCCCCATGCTCCTCCTATAGGGTATAATGTCTCCATTATTGATGCTCCTATGAATGAGCTAGCTGAGAACCTCTTGTGTTATGTTGAAAATACTGGGGGACAAAGGGTCACCCTATCTTAATCCATGAATGGATTTGAAGAAACTGAAGGACTTCCCCATGAATGAGACCACCGCCCACGGGGAGATGAAACATCTGAAAATAATGTCAATAGTATAGGAAGATAAACCCATACATTCCTTAATGAAAAAATGAGTTCATACCCCAACTTCTTTGGCAGGATCATTAACAAAACTTCCATAATATTTTTGTGAACATCCAACCATACTTCAGTTCGGGATACTTTGTGACCTAAACTCTGTGACTACATTAAAAAAATATAAATCAATAGTTTAATATATTAAACAGATAATATTGTCTTATAAATATTTAAAATAATGAAAATATTACCTGATTCGATCAACTTCTAGAAAATATTTTTGACCCCGTAGTGTGAGGGATGACTTCCTTAGCCCGGTTTGATGCATTATTTCTTGAGAGATCCTAAAATAAATAAAATGAAATTTAATAGTAATGTATTAAAGTTCATCTCCTCTTTATATACATGTATAAATGTAAAATGAGGTTAATATAATAATATATATTTAAATACCATCTACTTCTTATCATGATGTCTGTCAACAAAAACTTTCCACTCTTCTTTGGGTACCCCATTGGGTAGCTTCTCATACATTTTTTGGACGGTCAACGAAGCATCGTTGACAACGCTCCACAATCTCCATTTTAATTCTTTCCCTTTCTTAACAATATTTTCCAACGTCCACTTTTGTGCTATCACATCAACAACTGTAAAGTGGAAAAACATCTATATACAGAAATTCATTTTGAACATATTAATAACATGACATTTAATTACACCATAATGTATTAAAATTACCTTTATTTTGGAATCAAAAACTTCATTTTTTTCAACTTGGAGTCATATATCTCCAATCATCATAAGAAATAGGAAGGGAAGTTGGCTTCGCAGCCAGTTGTCTTAGAATATGGACAAGTAATCCTGCAGTGTCATCCGTAGGGACCCCATATGAATCAAATGGGACAACTATCTTCTCTCCATTCATATTCCACACATTTTAAATTTTTATATTTTTCTCCACAGTTTCATTTTTTCATCTTTAATGAACAAACAATTAGTATAAAAAAAGTGCAATAAATTTATTTATATTAAAATTTGTACCTATAACAGTGACCCTCTAGTATGACCATGATAAACTAATAGTGGCATGCCACCACCCTGCTGCTGAGGCTATGGAAGGGGGAGTCGATGAATTGGATTATAAAGGGATGCTCACTGAGGGTGTGAGAGATGGTGTAGGGGGAGTTGGTGCAGGGGGAAGGTAGCTGGTGGCTCGGATGGCGTAGGGAGGGAGACAGATGGATTTCCATCTGTCGCAGTAGTGGATGTAACAGTGTATCTCTTACTCCTTGGAATTCCTGTCATTTGATCTAATGAAATTATGTTTAGAACATATATTTCAAAAAAAAAATTCCGAAAAAAAAATTAAAAATGATAATAGATGCCCAGTACTAACAAAAAAATATAAATAACAATGATAATGAATGAATGCACAAATGAAATAAGTGGTTGCTGAATGAATAAATAATTGTACATACAATCATTTTCTGCTTCAATCATGTTGGTTTCATGCTCCATTACTTCATCCACTTCATTTATCCTTGCTAGAATAAAATTCTCAATATCATGATGGAAAAATAATTCTGCTTATTGTTGTTGATGAGTTTCAATTTAAGAGGTCAAATCTTCCGCTTCATCACCCATATCATAAAAATCTCTTTGTATTACGTGAGAAAATAAACTCCACCCTTCATCCACAACATCATTCACATAATATACCATTTTTTCTTACAATGATATGATATATGAATCATGCAGCTCACAATCAACAACATCCGTCAAGCGAGAGAAGTTCACAGAAGTAAATTGCAAGGAATCTCTTTTAACACATCTGATAATATCGACCCAATTTCATTTGAATAAAACAACTAAAAAATTCCCGTGGTAGTTTAATTCAATAATATCAGTCATCTTTTCATATTATCCCACTTCAGCCAATATAAATATACCACTATTCTGTGTTTTCAAACCCCTTTCTTGATCGATTGTACGAAATCTAAATCCATTCATGTTGTAAGCGTCGAACTTTATAACTTGTTTTAGAGGACCTCAAGCAAGAAACTTCAAATATTATAACAAATATGCTCGAGTATCATTACTCATGATCTAGAAAAAGAAATATACTTTATTATATTTACAAAATATATGAGTCAAACTAATATTCGTATTAATTGAAATATTTATGAACTTACACAACGTGCAAACCATTCTAAAAGCTCTTTATTAACAGCTTTCATTATATCTTTCTCATTTCGTGTTCGGCCTCTCATTCATCTCTTTGTTTGTATCCTCAACTCTTCAATAAATGGATCTAAAATTTCACTATTCAGCATCACATATCTATGTACCTGTAATAACTCCAATTCTGTCAGTGTCACATTTGAGGTCCTCCCAACTGATCAGCCAATAGTAGGAAATATTTGTGATTTCTGATGTATTTGATATTGATTCAATGTGTCGTCCACATGTCCAACTTGATTAAATCTTGTCTCAATATCATCCAAGTATCTATAACAAAAGGTGAGACACTCTTCACCCAAATAGCCTTCAGCAATAGAGCCTTCTGGTTGAGCTTTATTTCTCATGTATGATTTCAAATGCCCAATATATCTATGAAATAAAATAAACATAATTATGAATTTAATTAAGTGCCAAAAATTGTTTACTTAACTGAAAAACATATAAATAAATTACCTCTCAACTGGATACATCCATCGATAATGAACGGGGCCTCCTAATTTAGCTTCCTCAACCAAATGCACAGTTAAATGCATCATGACAGTAAAAAACGATGGAGGAAAGATCATCTCCATTGCACAAAGGGTCAATACAAACCTCTCCTAAAGGTTGTCAAGATGAAATGGATATAGAGATTTCTCACATAGTTGTCTGAAAAAAATTTAGAATTGGAGTACAACAGCAGTAATTTTTTTAGGTAATAATGTATGCAATGCCAATGGTAGTAATTGTTGTAACAAAATATGTGAATCGTGACTTTTCAATCCATGTAACTTACGATTCTTCAAGTCAACACACCTCGAGATGTTACTTGAATACCCATAAGATACCTTCACATTCTTTAAAAATCGAAGGAATCTATCTTTATCCCTATTTTTCATTACAAAAATTGTCAGAGCATACTTCTCATCCTCATCAGGTCAGAGATCACATTTTATGTTAATTACTTATAAGTATTTGCAAGAATTGAGATGATCCTTCGACTTTCCATGCTCATTAAACAATGTGAAAATCAAATTGTCACAGACATTATTCTCAATATGCATCACATCAAAATTATGCCACAAAAAATTAAATTCCCAATACAGAAGTTTGACGAATATACTTTTTTTCTTCCATTGTGCATTCTGATTTCACTTGACGATGCACTTATAACCCGTTTCCCACTATCATTCAAATGATGAACATTCCCAAATTCTGTTTCAACATTTTCAAGTTGTGTTAATATTTCAGAACTAGTTAACAACTTTGGAGGTGGTCTATGATCAATGAAACCATTAAATTTTTATATGTTTAGCCAAAATCTATGAGATGCATCGAGAAATATTTTATGGCACAAGAAGCACCATTTTATACTATGAGGTAGCCATTTGGGCTCAAAATCAAAGTTACAAACAGGACAATCCAAACCCATGTAAATTTTCCAACTAGATAAATTCCCAAGCCTAGGGAAGTCACTAATGGTCCACATTAAAGCAACATACATTTTGAATATTGTTTTAGAAGAAGCATCAAATTTCTCAACACCATTTCTCCATAAATCCTGTAATTCTTCAATAAAAGGATACAAGTATACATCAATATCATTTCCAAGAATAATCATCAAAATGATAAAATATGTTTGTTTCATACACATCTATGGAAGTATATTATAAGGGATCAATACAACTGGCCAAATACTATAACTGGTACTCAAAGTCCCAAATGGGTTGAATCTATCGGCAGCCAATCCTAATCGAACATTCCTAGGATTAGCTGAGAAATATGGATGTAATGAATCAAATGTCTTCCACAATTGTGAATCTCACGGATGTCTCATTAACCCATCATTTTTATTATCTACAGAATTCCACTTCATGTGTTCGGTAGTTTTAGATGACATGAATAATATTTGCAATCGAGGCTTTAAAGGAAAGTAACGAAAAACCTTTTTAGGTGTGTTCCCTTTCTTTTCTTCATGAAAGTATGTTGATTCTGACTTCCAATATCACCCATTTATTGCCATCTAGAAGAAGAACATTTTTTGCAATTCTGTCTACTTGAATCCTCTCACCAATAAAGCATACAATCATTGGGACATGCATGTATTTTTGTATAATTCAGACCAAGCCTGTTAACAACTTTTTTCATATCATAAAAAGACTCAGGGATTTTTTCTTTAGGAAATGCATCACGCAACAATTCCAATATCATGGACATTTCCTTATTTTTAATTCCACACAGAAATTTGATATGGTAAAACTTCAACAGAAAATAAAGCTTTGAATATTTCAAACATCCACTATACAACTCTTGATTTCCATCATTAACTAAATCATGAAACATAATTTCCTCAGTGAAGTTTTCTCTTACATTTTTCTCCACAGAATCAAGAGGAGGATCCAATGATATGTTACAATCTTGATCTGGTTGTGTTAAAGTCTCAAAAACATCACTTGTCTCGTTGCAATTTTTAGCACCCTCATCTAGTTATTGTGTTATATTTTGATGTTGATAGTGGTGTCTTTTAGTGTTGAATGTATCATTTATGAGGTTTTTCATTTCATTTTCCATTATCGACGAAGTTGGGAACTCATTCTGTGGATTAACATCAGTGCTCAAGATTTCTATAACATTCTATTTTTCATTCCAAATCCAACACAAATATTGATCAGGGAATTACTTCGGTATTAAATGTTCATAAACTTCATATATCTTCAAATTTCTTCTAAATTTACATTTAGGACATGGAAATCTTATTCTCCCTTCAACAGATCTATTGAAAATTGCAAAATCTAAAAACTCCTTCAAACCCTTAACATACTGAGGTGTGTTCCTCGGTAATGTGATCCAGCTTTTATCCATGTATATCACAATGTGCCTAAACAATATTAAAAAAAATAAAACACATAGTTACTACTAAATAGGGAAAGATATTCATATATACTATTTGAAAAAATATATAAATATGTTACATAAGGTTTTCCTATATAAATACATATGGTAAATCACCCACTAAAAAATCAAAGTACATATGTGCATGCATGTGTATGCTTATACACATGTTATTACAAAATCACTTGAAGAATCAAGAAGATAATGAGTATTTTATTAGGCAACTTACATTTTAAGAAGATAGTGAGTATTTCCAGATATATTTGAGCAAGTTCAGTGTTAATAAAAAAGTTAAGAGTTAAGATGAAGCATTGTATTAGAAGCCAACCCGTAGAGCATTGGGATATTTTCAAGTTGATCATTCTGATATAGAAGTTAGTTGAATTGGAAGTATTATCTTCTACAATTCATGAGAGTATACTGAACCAACTTTCATGCAAAGTTATTAATTATATTCAGTGTAAGTCATTGAATTTTATTCCTTTTATAATATGAACTATAATTTCTAGTTTGAGAATAATATAGAAAAATAGGTTTTTTCCATTAAAATGATATATAAATAAATAAAATATAAAACATACACTTTATTAATTCACAAAATTTATAAAACATGGTATAAAGATGTTTTTCCTGAAACAATTCCAATTCAAAACTCATTCATATATCCTTAAAACATCACCCCTTTTATAAAAAACCCTTACATGGTTTAAAAACATATTAAAAGAATTTATAATAATGGCTAGAAATTTTTTAAAAAAAAACCCTCACTTGAAAGCTTTAACACAACAAAATCAAAGTAAGTAAAGAAACAAGGATAACTATGAAGAAAATTCCTTATAGAAAGTTTTAAAGTATGCCAATAAACAAGTGGAACAACACTAATCAATATTAGTACTAAATCATTGGAGGATCAATGCTTCAATGAAATTCCATCCAAGTAAAAAAGCAATACACAAGATAATAAATAATTAAAGTCATAACACATGATAAATATCATGAGGAAACACATTAGGAACTAATGGGACAAGTATAATACATGAAAAGTTTTACCTAATTCCATCAGGTTAACAGTCACAAATCCATTAAACAAATCACTCTAAATGCAATCTCATCTGTGACACCCCACTAGCTTGGTATTTTGTACAACTAGTGATAACTAGAAAGTGTGTAATCTCAATGTGCCTAGAAACATCCCATGACTTCCCACATAGTATCCTAAGGTTCCCTATAAAATAACTAAAGGAAGTGATACACTTTTAAATTGAATGTCATATAATGAAAATAATAATAGCCAAAGGCTATCATAATAATGAAATCCTTCCCACATCCCGCATTTATCTTATAATGAGCACCCACCCATAATAAAATCATGAATCACATCACAAAAAACCACCACATGGATACACATGACATCATAAATAAATGAAAAGGAGCTCAACAAGGGAACAACAAACCAATCAACTCAAATATCACATCACAAAGTGTCATCCAAGACTTTCAATTATCACATATAATATATACATTTGTAAAACCCTTTTTAAAATGTTTTGGAATCCAAACACCAATATAAGGGAAATAATAATCATTTCCAAAACACAACCAACATAACCCAAATGAATCACAATTCCATTTCATAAAACAACATGTCCCTTTGAAACATGGAAACCATTTAACCCCCAAAGGGTAACCCACTTTGAAAAACCAATTTCCCTTAAAATCGAATGACCATGTGTTTTTCTTATATAAAACCATTATTTTAATTTTATAAAACATTTAGAATGTATAAAATATAAATTTACATAAAAATTTCATTTAAACATGAAATTAAAAACATTAAGCCACATGAAAACCAAGTTAAGTTATATAAAACCATTATAAACCAAACCTAGATAACCCACACCCTCTTTATCTAGATTAGAAATTAATTTATAAATCCAAGCACACATAAATCTCTTAAATAAAATTCAATGAAATGGAAATACTAACCTAAATAAAATTCACCAACGGTAGGGAGGTGAGCTAGGGTTCGTGTTGGGCAAAAATCCCTCAAGGTAACATTGCAGAATTTTTTGGGTTGATTGTGTTTGTTGATAAAGCAGGTTTCCATGAAGAATTTTCGAGTTCCAGAGAAGTTTATGACAATCCATGTCGAAAAATAATGATGAAAAAGGAACGGATGGTCTGGAGGCGGTACAAAAGAGCAGTACAAGGTGGCGTCGTTTCCCAGTGTTTGCCAAATTTTTGGGGTCCAAAATTTGGAGGTTGGTGAGCATCGTGAAAATAGTATTTCCATGAAGATCATATTTTAATATGGAAAAGGCATGAATTTTTTGAAGAGAGGCTTCATGGTTTGAAATTCTCAAAGACCAGAAGAATGATGGTGTGATTCTTCGCGATTACATCAAGCTTCGCGAACGGCAGAGGTTGAAGCGCATCGCAACGATGAAGGGATTTGCAAGGGAGCTTCGCGGAGCAGGCATGAAGGGAATGACGGGATGCTCCGCGATTAAGACAAGCTCCTCAATCGGAAAATTGTTGTGGTGCTTCACGATTTTGACAGAATTCCGTCGGAAACTTCGGAGCATCGTGATTGGCAATGACATGGTGCTGACTTCGCGCGAAAGGGTCGAGGGTCGGTGGAATTGCCTATAAATAGAGGCCGACCCCCTTGAGAGAATAAGAGATAATTTTCAGAGAAAATACTTTTATCTTGGTTCACAAAGGAAGTTCATGAAGGAAGTGTGCTTCGCGAAAGAAGAGCTTCACGGCGGCTATTCTAGCTCCGCGAAAGTCATGTGCTCCGCGTTGGCTCAGTGAGCTTCGTGAGGAAAGTCTATTTGCGATGACTTGAGCTCCGTGACGGCCTAAACATTGCGAAGTATTGAGATTTATGATGGTCTGAGCTCCACAAAAATTGTGAGCTTCGCGAAAAGGAAGGAGTTTCGCGAAGGCTTGTTTGAGCTTCGCGAAATTGGGAGCCTCGCGAAGTCTGAGTTGTTGGAAGAAATTGAAAAACTCAAGTCATCAACACCAGAGAACTCAGAATCAGTTAGTGAGTGTAAGATCAATATTGAAGACCAGAAAAGGGAGATCGATGGATTGAATAGAAAAGTGAAAGATCATGTCAAGCGTATCGAAGAGCTTGAAGAAGAAGTTGTCGGCCTACGGAGGAAAGTTAAAGACCAGGATAAACCCTTGATTCCCAATACATTCTTGGGAAAGAAGTTCATTCTGAAGACTGAAAAGATGAAAGAGGAGCCTAGTAGTTCAACAGGAAAGAAGCAACAATTGAGCTCAAACGTTAAGGCTGATTCAGGTCTTGATCGGAAGCTAAAATATGTGGAAATTGAATTCAGAACAAAATCACTCGTCCCAAGATTGAAGGTTGATTTGGGCACAAAGCAGAATCAGAATATTCAAAGATCCCAAGGGGAAACTCGTAGTGCTGAAGTAACATGAAGGAATGCACATTATATCAGGTGTTATTGTTTTGGGAAGATGGTACATTCACAGTATGTGTGTTCCATAGACAAGAGATATAGAAGGTAACAAGAACAGAGGTTACAGCCAAACAAATAATGGTTTTCCAGAACATATTTCGAAGGACACTATTTTTGGTGTGGAGTATTTGGGCACATGGCTAGGTACTGCACTTCGACTATTCAGATAAATGTGCCAAAGTAGGATCAAAACGTTCACAAGCAGCAGATCAATAAACCGATAGGTGAGTTAAAGATGCAGAATAGATTTGCGGCTATGCAAGATGAAGTTGGTCCATCATAATCTGAGAAAGAACAGAAGCCTCAATCCATGCCCAGTGTGAAAGAAAAAGTATGGACCAAGAAGAAGAAAAATGAGAAGGTCGTGGTGGAAGATATTTCCCTTAAAGCATTAGATCGATCTGGTGTGTGGATCGTTGATAGTGGTTACACATCTCACATGACGGTTAATAAGGATCTTGTTACAGGCATAAAATATGACACAAAAGGATTTGTCAAATTTTGAAACGATGAAGGCCTGAAGATTGTTGGCTCGGGAAAGCCAAGTTTGGGGGCAAAGAAATGAGATGTGATGATGTCTTGGTAGTAGAGGGTCTTAGTCATAACTAGCTCAGTGTTAGTCAACTATGTGACTCTGGGCATTCTATCTGATTTACCAAGAAGAAGTGTGTTGTGAAAGGAAAGGATGGAGCAATTGTTCTTCAGGGAAAAGGGACAAAGGGAAATCTTTACCTTATAGGTGGGGAAGAAGATATGTGTCTTTTATCCAGAGAGGAAGAAAACCAGTTGTGGCATAAGTGACTTGGTCATCTATGCCAACCATCCATGGAAGATCTGGTAAAATGTGATGCTGCTAGAGACCTTCCCAAACTATCCCGTGATCGCACTTATACTTGTGATGCTTACCAACAATGGAATATCATCATAAAGACATATAGGCCAAAGGAACAGAAATCAACTAGAGTGCTCGAATTGGTGCATGCGGATGTATGTGGACCTATCTCACCATGATCTATAAATGGGAAAAGGTTCTATGTTCTTTTCATTGATGATTATAGAAGAATGTCCTGGGTATTGTCGTTACCCATAAGACAGAGGTGTTTAGTTGCATAAAGCAGTATATGAGGGAATCAGAAAGGATGCTTGGGAAGAAAATTCTAAAGTTTTGTACTGATAACGGTACAGAACTCACAAACAGTCAAGTCAAAAACTATCTCAAGAAACACAGGATAAGGCATCAAGTTTCATCAGTGAGAACTCCCCAATAGAATGGAGTGGTTTAGAGGAGAAATCGGATCATCAAAAACATGGAAAGAACAATGCTTATTGAAAAGGACCAGCCAGATAAATTTTGGAAGGAAGCAGTTTTGACATCGGTCTATATTTCGAACAGGTCTCTGTTGTGTCCAAAGGAAGGGAAGACTCCATATGAAATATGGTACGAAAAGAAGCCAATGCTAAAATAATTTCGAATATTTGGGAGTAAGTGCTTCATTCTCAAAAAAGAAAATCACATGAAGTTTGAGTCCCGAGGAGATGAGGGGATATTCCTTGGCTACTCCGGGAAAATCAAAGCAAATAAATGTTTCAACAAAAGTGTGGGAAAAATTGTTGAGAGCAATGATGTCACTATAGTTGAAAATGAACAGAATACTCAACGATCCAGTGAACTATTTCTGGATGAAAGTGATGATGAGGTAAGCAACACAGGGGGAGAAGAAGTGGCAGGGGCTGACTCAAAAGAAGATACTGATGATGAACAAGAAGGTGTCAAGTCTGTGTCTGCAAGGAAGCTAAAGAGTCGAGCTGAAATTGATAGGCAGAATATCATTGGTGATCAGACGGCTCCAGTTCATACTTGAAGAATTAAATCATTATAGCAAACATCGTTTTTATCTCAGGTGGAGCCGAAATGTTTTTCCGATGCAGCTGAAGATGAAAACTGGTTTTAGGAAATGAATGAAGAGCTTGATCAGATTGAGAAGAACTAGACATGGGAGATTGTTTCGAGGCCAGCAGACAAGAATGTCATCGGGACTAAATGGGTCTATTGCAACAAGATGAATGAATATATCATAGTGATTCAAAACAAATCACGGCTAGTGTTCAATGGATACTCCCAGATAGAGGGAATAGATGTTGATGAGACATTTGCACTGGTTGCAAGGCTGGAGAAAATCAGATTATTTTTGTCCATAACAGTGCAAAGAAAGTTCAAAGTGTTCCAGATGGATGTCAAATCTGCATTCTTGAATGGTGTTCTATAAGAGGAGGTGTATATTGAGAAGCCATATGGTTTTCTCATTCATGAGGATGAGAACAAAGTTTTCAGGATGAAGAAGGTATTGTATTGGCTGAAACAAGCACCAAGAGCATGGTACTAAAGGCTTGATCAGTACTTGAAGAAGCTTGGTTTCCAGTGTGAGGGGAGTTGATTACAATCTCTATTTTAACAACAACAGTAATCAAAGGATTGTGTAGTTGGTTTATTTCGATGACATAATATTTGGCGGATAAGATGAATCTCAGTGCAGACAGTTTTTCGAATTCATGAAAAATGATTTTGAAATGTCAATGATTGGAGAGATAACATTTTTCCTTGGTTTATAGGTGACACAAGGAAGTAATGGCACTTTCATTTCTCAATCCAAATACTCTAAGGAGGTTCTAAGAAGGTTTGGAATGGATAATTACAAGGAGATGAAGACTCTGGTTGCTACCCGGATGAAATTATCAAAAGATGAGGATGGAAAGGCAGTTAATATCACAGAATACAGGCAAATTATTGGAAGTTTGTTGTACATGACCGCAACAAGGCCTGATATTGTTTTCACCACATTCCAAGCAGTGAGATATCAGATTGATCCCAAATAAAGTCACATGCTTTCAGTGAAAATAATAATTTGGTACATCAAAGGCACCATGGATTTCGGTCTGATGTATAATGAAAAATCTCAATCAGTGTTATTGGGTTACACAGATGCAGATTGGGCCGGATCAGCAGATGATAGAAAATCAACATTAGGAGGTGAATTCTATCTTGGTGGATAGTGTATTTCTTGGCTAAGAAAGAAGCAAGATTTCATTTCATTGAGTACCGCTGAAGCTGAGTATATTGAGGCCACTCAAGCATGCACACAGTTATTATGGATGAAGCAGTAGCTTGAAGATATGGGAGTTGAAGTGAAGTCTCCGATCGGAATCTAGTGTGATAACTCAAGTGCTATAAATCTCAGCAAAAATCACATCCATCATTCAAGGACAAAGCACATTGAGATAAAGTATCATTTTATCAAGGAGAAGGTTGTGCAGGGAATCGTGAAGTTGGAGTATGTGCCTACAGAGCTACAGGTTGCAGACATTCTGATAAAGGCCTTACCCAATGAAGCTTTTGAGAGACATCGACCGGCTCTGGGAGTTTAGTTGACTCCCCGCACTTGAAAGAGTGTGGATGTGGAAACACCCCCTCTCCCTGAGGTATGATGTGGTTTTCCCTAATGTGATGATGTGTGTTCTTTACTCTATTACAGACTGAAAAAGGAGTGACATTTGGGTTTGTTGACAATGGGGGAAAAATAGTGATTTTTCAGGGGGGAGATAGTGTGGCTATTTGAGAAATCATGGATGATATGGGGAGAAGCTGTTAGGTGGAGCAGTGAGATAGGGGGAGAGCTTTGAGATAGGGGGATAGTTTTAAATTTGACGATGCTAGAAGTGATCAATCAAAGCATATATATCACGACAGTTGAGGATTGTGAAAAAAGAAGAACAGTGATGTTGGAAAGGTGTGATAAGGTGTCCAGCTATCACCAATTGGTATCAGTGTGATTCAACAATTGGTATCAATTTAGCAATTAGTATCAGTTTGGAATCGACAATAGGGGTCTGACATGAAGTGATTCATTGATGAACTTTTCATACTACTCTTGTTTCTCATGCCTAGCATTTCTCATGTGGGCTTAGAGTACGTGTCAATTGAATCCTTGAACGTTATCATAATTGCAAGAGGCGAATGGTGGTAGTGGCTAGAAGAATACTTAGTGAGGTATCAATGTGCAAAAAATCATTCTGAGAAAAGTTACGAAGAGTTGTCAACAAACCCAAAGGGGGAGATTGTTGGGTAAAATTCCTTCAAGGTAACATTGTAGAATTTTTTGGGTTGATTGTGTTTGTTGAAAAAGCAGGTTTTCATGAAGAATTTTCGAGTTCCAGAGACGTTGTTGACAATCTATGTAGAAAAATAATGATGAAAAAGGAACGGGTGATCGGGAGGTGGTACAGAAGAGAAGTACAAGGTGGTGGCGTTCCCCAGTGTTTGTCAAATTTTTGGGGTCCAAAATTTGGAGGTTGGTGAGCATTGCGAAAATAGTATTTCCATGAAAATCATATTTTAATATGGAAAAGGCATGAATTTCGCGAAGAGAGGCTTCATAGTTTGAAATTCGTGAAGACCAGAAGAATGATGGTGGTGATTCAAAGCGGTAACATCAAGCTTCGCGAACGGTGGAGGTTGAAGCGCATCGCGGAGATGAAGGGATTTTTGAGGGAGCTTTGCGGCACAGGCGCGGAGGGAATTATGGGATTCTCTACGATTACGACGAGCTATGCGATCAGAAAATTTTTGTTGTGCTTCGTGATTTTGACAGAATTTCGGCGGAAACTTCAGAGCTTCGCGATTGGCGATGACATGGTGATGACTTCATGTGGAAGGGTCGAGGGTCAGTGGAACTGCCTATAAACAGAGGCCGACCCCCTCAAGAGAAGAAGAGAGAATTTTTAGATATAATACTTTGCTCTCGGTTTGCAAAGGAAGTTCGTGAAGGCAGTGTGCTTCGTGAAAGAAGAGCTTCGCGGCGGCTATTCTAGCTCTGCGAAAGTCGTGTGCTCCGTATTGGCTCAATGAGCTTCGCGAGCGAAGTCGCTTTGCGACGACTTGATCTCTGTGATGGCCTAAGCATTGCGAAGGCTTGAGCTTTGCGATGGTCTGAGCTCCACGAAATTGTGAGATTCGCGAAAAGGAAGGAGCTTCACGAAGGCTTGTTTGAGCTTCGCGAAATTGGGAGCCTTGAAAAGTAGGGTGATTTACGAAGGTGTTTCCAAAGTTAATTGCCTAGTGGTTAAGAGTAAAAGGGATATTCATCAGTGGATGAAAGTAGGACTTTAAAAAAGCATCTATCAATATTTGAGGATGTGTGCATTCATGCAAATAAAGATACCTATAAGTTTATAAATTGTGAGTGGATCCTTTTTAGAACAGCGAGAAAAAGAAGAGGAAGTAGGTGATCCTCTCCACTGGAAGTGAGCCAGAGAGAGAGAAATAGGGAGTGACACTTGGAAAAGCAGTGAGCTTACCCTAAACATTTGAAAGGCAGTGAGCCTGGGACAGAGTGACTGTACTCGAACCTTGTGATCCACAGCTAGTGAAGTTTAGTGGAATTTGGTACGAATGACAACATGTCGGCGTGTGCTCCTTGGACGTATCCCTTAGCGTTGAACCAAGTAAAAATTGTTGTGTCTTGTACATGCTTTACTTTCTGTTTACATTTTTCAACGGGAAAGAGAGAGAAGAGTGTTTTTCTTAATAGTGAAACAAGATCAGAATGGGATTTAATTTTAAATTAGTCATACCCTGATTCACCCCCCCCCCCCTCAGGGTACTCAGCCTTGTGGGCCTAACAATTGGTATCAGAGGGAAAGGTTGGCAGTAGTTCTTCTCTCAATGGAGGTCACTAATCATAAAGGAATTCCAATCTTCGACGGAAATAATTTTCTTCTATGGAAGAATCGGATGCAACACTACTTCCGATCTTTGGGAATGGGCATTTTCACAGCAGCAATGCATGTCATAACAGCTGATCTTAATAGTGGTGCATTATCAAAAGCTGAGCATAAATAGTTGGATGCAGATGCCAAAGAAATCAATGCCTTAGGAGGATCCCTATCCAATCCTATATATAAAAAGGTGATGTCTTGCAAAACATCATATTCCATGTGGGAAAAGGTAATGAATATATATGAAGGGGATAAAAAGGTTGGAGAGGCAAAGCTGCAAGTGTTGTGGAACAAGTATGAAGATTTGAGAATGAACCCGAATGAGTCTGTTGAGTCATTCTTCGACAGGGTAAATGTTGTAGTGGAAGACATGCAAGGTCTTGGAGAAGTTATTGAAGACATAAAAATTGTGAAGCGCATCTTGAGGAAACTTCCACCTCGGCTCAATCCAAAAGTTTCAGTGCTAGAAGATAAAGATCCAAGAGAGCTAACATTGGATACCCTACACAGTACACTTGTTGCATATGAAATGATAAATGATGATAAAGATGATGTGGAAAAGGGGAAATCCAAAGAGGTGGCATTCAAGGCCTTGAAAAAGCTCACCATTGAAGACTCTCAAGAAGAAGAAGAGACAGATGAGTTAATGTCATTCCTCTCCTCAAATATTCAAAGAGGAAAAATAAAGTTCAAAGGAAAACTACCTATTGCATTCTTTAGATGTGGAAAGGTTGGAAATATCACAGCAAGATGCCTCAAAAGTTTCAAGAATAAAATGATGAAGATGATGATGAAATTTCGAAGAAGAAATGTTCATCCTTTGTGAAAGGGAAGAAGCAGTTCAAGAGAAATTTTTTCAAGAAGAAGAATCTTCTTTCACAAGGAATAGACAGTTCGGATGAGTCTGAGGTTGAAGAGGTTGAGGAAATAGAGAACTACAAAGATCGAGGAGAAAATGCTATGGTGGCGGTCGTTGATAGTCCTCAGGAAAAGGAAGAAAATGACCCTGGAGAAGAAGAAGAAGAAGTTTAAGGAATAGTTGACATGGAAGCCAAATTGGAAGCATCTCTTAAGGAAATAGATGTTTGGAGAGCCAAAATGAATAAATCCAATAAAGTTGTTCATGATGTCAAACTCTATATGCAGCAGCAGGAAGAAGAGAAGTTTGAGTTGTTAGAAGAAATTGAAAAACTCAATTCATCAACACCAGAGAACTCAGAATCAGTTAGTGAGTGTAATCTCAAGATTGAAGAACAGAAAAGGCAGATCGATGGCTTGAACAGAAAAGTGAAATATCACGTCAAGCGTATTGAAGATCTTGAAGAAGAAGTTTTTGGTCTATGGAGGAAAGTTAAAGACCAGGATAAACCCTTGATTCCCAATACATTCTTGGGAAACAGGTCATTCCGAAGACTTAAAAGATGAAAGAGGAGCCTAGTAGTTCAACAGGAAAGAAGAATCAATTGAGCTCAAATGTTAAGGCTGATTCAGGGATTGATCAGAAGCTAAAATCTATTGCAATTGAAGTCAGACCGCAAGCACCCATCCCGATATTGAAGGTTGATTTGGGGAAAAAGAAGAATCATAATATTCAGAGATCCCAAGGGGAAACTTGTAGTGATGAAGTAATATGAAGGAATGCACCTTATATCAGATGTTATTGTTTTGGGAAGATGGGACATTCATAGTATGTGTGTTCCATAGCCAAGAGATATAGAAGGGAACAAGAATAGAGGTTTCATCCAAACAGAGAATAGTTTTCCAGAACATATTTTGAAGGATACTATTTTGGTGTGGAGGATTTGGGCACATGGCTAGGTACTGCACTTCGACCATTCAGAGAAATGTGCCAAAGAAGAATCAAAACGTTCACAAGCAGCATATCAATAAACCGACAGGTGAGTTAAAAATGAAGAATAGATTTGTGGCTTTGCAATATGAAGCTGGTCCATCATACTCTGAGAAAGAACAGAAGCCTCAATCCATGCCGAGTGTGAAAGAAAAAGTATGGACCAAGAAGAAGAAAAATGAGTAGGTCATGGTTACAGAGATTGCCTTTAAAGCATCAGATCACTCTGGGGTGTGGATCCTTGATAGTGGTTGCACATCTCAAATTATGGGTAATAAGGATCTTGTTACAGGAATAAAATATGACATATAAGGAGTTGTCAAATTTGGAAATGATGAAGGCCTGAAGATTATTGGCTCGGGGAAAGCCAAGTTTGGGGGGAAATAAATGAGACATGCTGATGTCTTAGTAGTAGAGGGTCTTAGCCATAACTTTCTCAGTGTCAGTCAACTATGTGACTCTAGGAATTCTATCTGATTTACCAATAAGAAGTGTGTTGTGAAAGGAAAGGATGGCGAAATTGTTCTATAGGTAAAAAGGAAAAAGGGAAGATAAATGTATTTTATCCAGAGAGGAAGAAAACCAACTGTGTCATAAGTGACTTGGTCATCTATGTCAACCATCTATGGAAGATCTGGTAAAATGTGATGCTGCTAGATACCTTCCCAAACTATCATGTGATCGCACTCATATGTGTGATGCTTACCAACAATGGAAGATCATCAGAAATACATATAGGCCAAAGGAACAGAAATCAACTAGAGTGCTCGAATTGGTGCATGTGGATGTATGTGGACCTATCTCACCATGAGCTATAAATGGGAAAATGTACTATGTTCTTTTCATTGATGATTATAGAAGAATGGACTGGGTATTTGTCATTACCCATAATATAGAGGTGTTCAATTTCATAAATCAGTATAGGAGGGAATCAGAAAGGATGCTTAGGCAAAAAAAATCTAAACTTCCGTACTGATAACGGTTTGGAATTCACAAACAGTCAAGTCGAAAACTACCTCGAGAAACACGGGATAAGGCATCAAGTTTCATCAGTGATAACTCCCCAATAGAATGAAGTGGTTGAGAGGAGAAATAGGATCATCAAAAGCATGGCCAGAATGAAACTTATTGAAAAGGACCTACTAGAAAATTTTTGGAAGGAAGAAGTTTTGACATCGGTCTATATTTCGAACAGGTCTCTATTGTGTCAGAAGGAAGGGAAGACTTTGTATGAAATGTGGTACGAAAATAAGCCAACGCTGAAATACTTTCGAATATTTTGGAGTAAGTGCTTCATTATAAACAAATAAAATCATAGGAAGTTTGAGTCACAAGGAGATGAGGGAATATTCTTTGGCTACTCAGGGAAAAGAAAAGCATATAAATGTTTCAACAAAAGGCTGGGAAAAATTGTTGAGAGAAATGATGTCACTATAGTTGAAAATAAACAGAATACTCAACGACCCAGTGAATAGTTTCTGGATGAAAGTGATGATGAGGTAAGCAACACAAGGGGAGCAGAAGTGGCAGAGGATGACTCAGAAGAAGATACTGGTGATGAACAAGAAAGTGTCAAGTCTGTGTCTACAAGGAAGCCAAAGAGTCGAGCTGAAATTGATAGGCAGAATATCATTGGTAATTAGACAGCTCCAGTTCAGACTCGAAGAATGAAATCATTACAGTAAACATCATTTTTATCTTAGGTGGAGCTGAAATGTTTTTCTGATGCAGCTGAAGATGAAAACTGGGTTCATGCAATGAATGAAGAGCTTGATCAGATTGAGAAAAACCATACATGGGAGATTGTTTCGAGGCCAGCAGACAAGAATTTCATCGGGACTAAATGGGTCTATCGCAACAAGATGAATGAAGATGGCATAGTGATTCAAAACAAAGCATGGCTAGTGTGCAAGGGATACTCCCAGATAGAGGGAATAGATGTTTATGAGACATTTTCACTAGTTTCAAGATTGGAGACAATCAGATTGTTTTTTTCCATAGAAGTGCAAAGAAAGTTCAAAGTGTTCTAGATGGATGTCAAATCTACATTCTTGAATGGTGTTCTGGAAGAGGAGGTGTATATTGAATAGCCAAATGGTTTTCTTATTCATGAGGATGAGAACAAAGTTTTCAGGCTGAAGAAGGCGTTGTATGGGCTGAAACAAGCACTAAGAGCATGGTACTCAAGGCTTGATCAGTACTTGAAGAAGCTTGGTTTCCAGCGTGGGGGAGTTGATTACAATCTCTATTTTAGCAACAACAATAATCAAAGGATGATGTTGTTGGTTTATGTCGATGATATAATATTTGGCAGATCAGATGAAGCTCAGTGCAGACAGTTTTGCGAATTCATGAAAAATGAGTTTGAAATGTCAATGATTAGAGAGATAACATTTTTCCTTGGTTTACAGGTGACACAAGTAAGTAATGGAACTTTCATTTCTCATTCCAAATATGCCAAGGAGGTTCTAAGAAGGTTTGTAATGGAGAATTCCAAGGAGATGAAGACTCTGGTTGCTACCCAAATGAAATTATCAAAAGATGATGATGGAAAGACAGTTAATATCATAGAATATAGTCAAATTATTGGAAGTTTGCTATACTTGACTACAACAAGGCCTGATATTGTTTTCACCACATGCCAAGAAGCGAGATATCAGAGTAATCACAAAGAAATCCAAATGCTTGTAGTGAAAATAATGCTTCGGTATATCAAAGGCACCGTGGATTTTGGTCTGATGTATAATGACAAATCTCAATCAGTGTTATTGGGTTACACAGATGCAAATTAGGCTGGATCAGTAGATGAAAAAAAATCAA
The DNA here is from genome assembly GCA_963277665.1 of Viscum album. Classification (NCBI taxonomy): domain Eukaryota; kingdom Viridiplantae; phylum Streptophyta; class Magnoliopsida; order Santalales; family Viscaceae; genus Viscum; species Viscum album. The sequence continues at coordinate 591,537,877 of OY728134.1, read as the reverse complement.
TGTCATGAGGTTCATTCTATCTTGGTGGATTGTGTATTTCTTGGATAAGCAAGAAGCAATATTGCATTTCATTGAGCACCGCAGAAGCTGAGTATATTGCATCCACTCAGTTGTGCACATAGTTATTATGGATGAAGCAGCAGCTTGAAGATATGGGAGTTGAAGTGAAGTCTCCGATCGGAATCCAGTGTGATAACTCAAGTTTTATAAATCTCATCAAAAATACCATCCATCATTCAAGGACAAATCACATTAAGATAAAGTATAATTTCATCAAGGAGAAGGTTGAGCAGGGAATCGTGAAATTGAAGTATGTGCCAACAGAGCTACAGGTTGCAGACATTCTGACAAAGGCCTTACCTGAGAAAGCTTTTGAGAGACATCGACTGGATCTGGGAGTTCAGTCGACTCCCCGCACTTGAAAGAGTTTGTATGTGGAAACACCCCCCTCTCCCCGAGGTATGATGTGTTTTTCCCTAATGTGTTGATGTGTGTTCTCTACTCTGTTACAGAATGCAAAGGAGTGACCTTTGGGTTCGTTGACAAAGGGGGAGAAAATATTGATTGTTCAAGGGGGAGACAGTGTGGCTATTTGAGAAATCATGGATGATATGGGGAGAATCTGTTAGGTGGAGCAGTGAGATAGGGGGAGAGCTTTGAGATTGGGGGAGAGTTTTAAATCTGATGATGCTAGAAGTGATTGATCAAAGCATAGATATCACGACAACTGAGGATCGTGATAAAAGAAGAACAATGATGTTGGAAAGGTGTGAGAAGGTTTCCAGCTATCACCAATTGGTATCAGTGTGGTTCAAAAATTGGTATCAATTTAGCAATTGGTATCAGTTTGGAATTGACAATTGGGGTCTAACATGAAGTGATTCATTGATTAACTTTTTATACTACTCTTGTTTCTCATGCCGAGCATTTCTCATGTGGGCTTAGAGTACGTGTTAAGTGACTCCTTGAACACTGTCATAATTTCAAGAGTTGAATAGTGGTAGTGGCTAGAAGAAGACTCAGTGAGGTATCAACGTGCAGAAAATCATTCTGAGAAAAATTACGAAGAGTTGCCAACAAACCCAACGGGGGAGATTGTTGGGAAAAAATCACTCAAGGTAACATTGCAGAATTTTTTGGGTTTATTGTGTTTGTTGAAAAAGCAGGTTTCCATGAAGAATTTTCGAGTTCCAGAGAATTTGTTCACAATCCATGTCGATAAAGAATGATGACAAAGGAACGAACGATCTGGAGGCGGTACAAAAGAGTAGTACAAGGTGGCGTCATTTCCCAGTGTTTGCCAAATTTTTGGGGTCCAAAATTTGGAGGTTGGTGAGCATCGCGAAAATAGGATTTCCATGAGGATCATATTTTAATATGGAAAAGGCATGAATTTCGGAAATAGAGGCTTCATGGTTTGAAATATATGAAGACCAGAAGAATGATGGCGGTGATTCTTCGTGATTACATCAAGATTCGCGAACGGCAGAGGTTAAAGCGCATCGTGGTGATGAAGGGATTTGTGAGGGAGCTTCGCGGTGCAGGCGCGAAGGAAATGACGGGATGCTCTGCGATTACGACGATCTCCGCGATCAGAAAATTGTTGTGGTTCTTCGCAATTTTGATATAATTCTGGCGGAAACTTCGGAGTTTCACGATTGGGGATGACGTGGTGCTGACTTCGCGTGGAAGGGTCTAGGGTCAGTGGAATTGCCTATAAATAGAGGTCGACCCCCTCGAGAGAAGAAGAGATAATTTTTAGAGATAATACTTTGCTCTCGGTTCACAAAGGAAGTCCGCGAAGGCAGTGTTCTTCACGAAAGAAGAGCTTCGTGGAGGCTATTCTAGCTCCGTGAAAGTTGTGTTCTCCACGTTGGCTTAGTGATCTTCGTGAGGGAAGTCTCTTTGCGATGACTTCATCTCCGTGATGGCCTAAGAATTGCGAAGGCTTGAGCTTTGTGAGGGTCTGAGCTCCATGAAATTGTGAGCTTCGTGAAAAGGAAGGAGCTTCGTGAAGTCTTGTTTGAGCTTCTCGAAATTGGGAGCCTCGTGAAGTAGGGTGCTTTGTGAAGGTGTTTCCAAAGTTAATTTCCTAGTGGTTAAGAGGTAAAGGGATATTCATCAGTGGATGAAAGTAGGACTTTAACATATCTTCTATCAATATTTGAGGATGCGTGCATTCATGCAAATGAAGAGACCTACAAGTCTATAAAATGTGAGTGGATCCTTTCTGGAGTAGTGAGAAAAGGAAGAGGAAGTAGGTGATCCTCTCCACTGACAGTGATCCAGAGAGAGATAAATAGGGAGTGACCCTTGGGAAATTATTTAGTTGACCCTAAAATTTGTGAAGGTAGTGAGCCTGGGATAGAGTGACTGTGCCCGAACCTTGTGATCCACAGATAGTGAAGTTTAGTGGAATTTGGTACGACCGAAAACATGTCGGCGTATGCTCCTTGGACGTATCCCTTAGCAGTGAACCAATTAAAAATTGTTGTGTCCTGAGCATGCTTTACTTTCTGTTTACATTGTGAAATGGGAAAGAGAGAGAAGAGTATTTTTTTCTTAACAGCGAAACAAGATCATAATGGGATTTAATTTTAAAGTAGTCATACCCTGATTCACCCCCCCCCCCCCTCTCAGGGTATTCATCCTTATGGACCTAATAGTTCGGGTCTCATGGGGGTCTGGGGAAGAATATGGGGTCGCAGGGGTCAAGGGGAGAAGGCGGTTCGGGGTCAAGTGTTGGGGGGAAGTGGCACGGATGGCCAGCTGGTGAAGCTGGGGTTTAGGGATCGCTCGCAGGGGGGTCTGAGGGACAAGGGGAGTTGGGGTTGGGGGGGTGTAGTGGCTGGAAAAAAATAATGGGGTTTAGTGGTGGTTTACAAAACCGCCGCTAAAAGACCGCTGCTAAAGGATATTTATGTTGTAGTGAAGTTATGAAATAAAATGATGGGACGCATGTTTTAGAGAAATATAAGTAAGTTATAAAAATGAGATAATGTCCATGATATTCTTGATATGTCAATAATAAGATATTAGTGTTGCACTATTTTCAAGGATAGACATATTACAAACTCTATGCATAAGAAAGTTGACATTTGTCCAAAACAAACTCTGAAACTTATTCAGTCTGACATCTACGAGCTAATGATAAAATAATCAGATCATGGATATATGTACTTTATTACTTTCATTTATGACTTTACTCACATTAATTTTGTTATGTATATGAAACATAAGTCATATTATCTTAAAATGTTTAAAATATTTACGAGGAAATACGAAAAACAATTGTGAGTATTCAGTAAAGAAATTGAAAATAGACGATGGTGGTGAATACATGAATGAAGTACTTGAAATTTATCTTGATAATCATAGAATTTGACATGATTTTTGTACACCATACAAACCTCAACAAAATGGTTTTGATGAAAGTAAAAATAGATTTTTGGTAGAAATGGGTAAAACTATGTTACTTGAACATGGTCTCTCTCGTTACTTTTGTAGGCAAGCCATGAGTACTATTGTGTATATTAAAAATTGATGTTTCTATAGACCAAGTTATGATATGAATCCATATGAAATGTTTTATGACAAAACTCCAAGTTTGAAACACTTTAGAGTTTTTTGGAGTCCATGCATCATAAATAATAAAGGAGGAAACCTTGGGATGTTTGAGCGTAGAGGTGAAGATGGAATTTTTCTTGGATATTATATGGAAGGAAGAGGATATATATGTTTCAATAAATAAATAGGGATATTAATTGATTCTATTTATGTGAAAGTTACTGAAAAAGATGGGTAATATTCTAAACAAAATCATGATGATAAGGAAGATAAACAATATGAAAGAATATCTAGTGAAAATTATGATAAGTATATCGGCAATGGTAAGCCTCCTCAAGAAGAATAAGCATACTCAGCTATTTCAAGTGATGAGGAAGAATCTAAAAAATCTCATCCTAGGATAAGGAATCAAGTGGAAGCTCAAAACATCATTGGCGATCAACATCAAAATGTTCGCATAAGAAGAACATCAAAAGTCATTACATGTAACATCCCGGTTCCGGAATCCACCCAGAGGCGCCCCGTACCTGGTCGGTCACATGACATCAAGAGTGTTCCCCCAAACGTCAGAGGCTACTGACTAGTAGCAAGGGCCTTAGTGAGTCGGTGGGGAAACTATTCCCTCATTCGGTAAAGTATACAGTGGAATAACAACCAAACACAATAGAGGAAACAATAAACAGCATAAAACAACTGAAATGAACAAGGGAAGCAATGTATAAATAATGATGATGCAACACGGTACATATATCTATGGAAAGCAGTAAACAAACCAACGTGCTGAAATAAAATTGAAAACATAGTGAAAAGAGAAAACAAAGTAAACTCTTCAGCATCGAAAGCCGTAGCTTGGTCCCCTACTCTCCAGCTCCACAGAAAGTCAGGTACCTAAAGTAGAAGGGCGCTTTCCCTTATTTATACCTGCAACAACATAGTCTGTTTGGGCCCAAAATCATGACCCAAACAGGGTGTGAGACAAAGTCCCAGTAGGCAATCACCCAAAGATTTATGCCTAACAGTCAGTGAATACATGGCAGTAATAAAACAGAAAGTAGTAAATAGGAAAACACAAGCAGCTACAATCCACAGTTCTACATATGAAGTACACAAGGAACAGCCACTGAAGCAAGCAGAACAAAAAGGTAACCTCTGGGTAGTTCTCACAGCCTACCCCCTAAGGTTCAACCTAAAAGTACTAGCTACCCTCCGGGAAGCACACACAATCTCACCCCTCTGGTTCAGCTAAAGAATAGACTCTCTGGGGAAGCACTCACCGTCAATTCCCCCTATAGTCTCATATCATGCTAAAGTCTCTCTGGGGAAGCACTCAATGTCAATTCTATGACAACCCGACTTTTTAATACAAACTTAAACATGATTTATTACATAAAACTTCACTTGATAAAACAAGAAGATCGGGAGGTTTAGTGTCTTTGGGGCTTAGTATCATTACATAAAAACTTAAAACATTAAAATACAACATCCTTATTGAAAACTTACTTTACATGACCACTACATTCCCTCATACTTAGCATTGCATGGGATAACCTGAGGACATGAATAAGAAAAGGGTGATCTATAAAGCCCAGTAAGGGAGTACACATGGAATAACATGAGGAGTACAATACATGTTAGGCAATAGGAATAAGAGAAACATGAACATAAAGGCATGATAAAGCATGATAATCATAACATGGAAATGTGGCAACAACACTTATCATGGAATTAGCATGAGCCAAGGCTCAATGCACATGGAGCATGATTAAATCCTCATTGAACATAAAGCATGAGTAAACCCTCGTTTCACTTGAATTAGTATGATTCAACACTCATTTCACATGACGTATCATGATACTATACTTTACCCAATGCATTGGAGCGCTATAAGGGCGCACCCTTCTTAAACATTTCATTTCATGCATAAGTGTGCCACATGGATCATAAAACATGGATTCATAAAACATAATCATTTATTCCACGATAAAGGAATGTGGAATTTATACATGAAACTTTATAATCAATAAGTAAATGTGCATAAAGGTGAATACCCTTGATGGAGAAATGGGCATGGTGGTCACTACACAATGGAATTGGCTTAGAAAATTGGTGGGATTTCGGCAGCTTAACGACGTGACATAAGAATTCATAAAAATGGTTTATGAGATAGAAAGGGGTTCCTCATCATATTTACATGTAATGGACAGTAAAGAGGCCAGATATATACATGTCCCAACAATTTTAATAGAATTTATATTCGTGATACAAAAGTATTGTTTGAATGTAAATGAGGAGAGAGAAGTTCCTTTCAGAATTTTAGCATAGTAACTGGTGTACATGGGAGACATTTAATGAGAGAGAAAGGGTCTCTCATCATTCAAACATAAAGAGGGAACTATGAGGGAGGTACAAAACCATACCCCAACATTCATACTTGAAATTAAAAGGGCAAAACAACTTAAAGAAAATTGGACAAAAATGAGAAAGGAAGAAAAAACCCTTACTTGGAAGTGTGCTTCCAAAGGCTAGAGAGAGGATTGTGAGAGGCTTCTTGGGAGCTTGGGGAACCTTGGAAGGATTCTAGAGAGAGTAGGACAGAGGTTGGACGAACTCCAAAGGCTTTGAGTGAGGAGGAAGTGGGAGCTTGGGTGGGTTTATATAGGAAAGGTGAGGGAATTCTTTATTATTTAGGTTTGGGACCCCTTATATTAAATTAATCAAAACCACAAACCATCTCATGGTTTTTTCACATGGTTTTTGGAAAAGGGAATAGGAAAAAATATTTTATAATTCCAAATCCCGAACTTCTTAAAATAATGAGGTTTCTTATGTGGAGGTGAGTCACACTCCCATGGAAAATTAATTTAAAAAGATAAGGTGTTTAATAAGTCTTGAGGGGTCCATTAATGATTTGAAAAGTAAGTCAAATAAACCCAAAATCACATTATTTTAATGTTAAAACATATATTGGCCGAAAATAAAGATTATAGTATTTTATTACATCACTATTGGGTCATTATGATGTCATAAAACACATTATATATTTAAACGGTATTTAATTTTTACCCAAAAATTTGACTGTCTCAGAAAATTATGAAAAATTCACCGTTGGATAATTTCGACATCCTAATTCTATAAATAACATTTATTTTCTCTAAATAATTTTATAAATATGTTAATTTTCACTTTTAAAATAAAAACTGACATTTATCGAAAATTCACGGGTTTTGACAAAAATGGCTTTCAAACCTTAATAAAAATTATAATTGCATTAATAAAATTATAAGATCATTTATATTTAATAAAAATTAATTTAATAATAATAATATTTTATTAAAATATTATTTAATTCAAAAATCCCTTAATTTAATAAAATAGAATTCTTAATTAAATAATAACTAAAAACACTATTTGTACTTTAAAAACTATTTACAATTTATCAAAAATGACTAGAAATTATATTCATTGTCATATACAAAAATAATGTACATGAACATAGTACTACTTATTTGTTACATAACCCCTTAAAACAGCCGCATAAGACCTAAGGGTAAGGTGTGCGGTGGTGACAGACTCTTGGGGTGGCTCGGATAACATCGCTCGAGTGGAAATTTCAATCAACTTCCACTTTTCCCGTAGACGGTCACGTTCGAGCTTGACATGATGAAGCTCATCTTGGGCTTGGTCAAGGGCGAAGCCCAAAGACGCCACCTCTTTTCCAAGCTCCAACAAATGGGCTTCATATGGGGAAATTCTACTAGATGAGGCCATCGCTTCCTTTGTCTGAGTAAATTGGATTTGTTAAATTCTTATATTTATACTAATAATGTGATCATTATTCAATGGCTATATTAGCAATGGTCAAAATTCTTAACATAAAACCAAAGAAGTTGACATTTTATATAAACATAAAGATACATTTAATTAGATCAATAGGTATTTCCATTAATGAAACTTTAGGTCGTTACAATATTCCCCCCTTAAGAAATTTCGCCCTTGAAATTTTCCTTTTCCCACACTAAAATAGATGTGGGTAACTCAGCTTCAACTTTTCCTCTGATTCCCAAGCTTCTTCTTCAAACTTGTGGTTTCTCCACAATACCTTGATGAGGGTAATTGTCTTATTTCGTAGAACATTTTCTCTACGATCTAAGATCTTCACTGGTTTCACCTCATAAGAAAGATCGTCTTCCAATTGTACTACCTCAGAAGAGAGTGCATGTGAAGGGTCTAATATGTACTTCCTTAAGAGGGATACATGAAAGACATCATGTACTTTGGCCATAGTAGGCGTAAGTGCTATTCGATAGGCCACAGCCCCGACACGATCAAGAATCTCGAAGGGGCCGATGTACCTTGGACTTAACTTCCCTTTCCTTCCAAACCTCATGACCTTCTTCCACGGAGATATGCATAGAAAAACCATGTCTCCAACTTTAAACTCAAGGTCTCGTCGATGATTATCTGCATAACTCTTCTGTTGACTCTGAGCTGCCTTGATATGCTGCTGAATGGTTTTTACCTTCTCCACCATTTCCTCAACCATTTATGGTCCAACCAACTTACGTTCACCGACCTCATCCCAACATACCGGTGTTCTGCACCTTTTCCCATACAGTGCTTCATATGGTGCCATTTGGATGTTCGAGTGGAAACTGTTATTATAAGAGAACTCAACCAGAGGAAGATGTTGATATCATCCTCCTTTAAAGTCCATTGAGCATGCTCTCAACATGTCCTCAAGTGTTTGTATAGTCCGCTCGGATTGTCCATAAATTTAAGGATGATAGGCCGTACTGAAGTTCAGTTCAGTATTCAGAGCATGTTGAAGACTCTTCCAAAACATAGAGGTGAATCTTGGATCTTAGTCAGACACAATAGATAGTGGTACTCCATGAAACCTTACCACTTCCCTAATATATATCTGTGTCAGTTTATCCAAAGAGAAATCCTCCCGAATAGCAATGAATTGTGCAGTCTTTGTAAGACGATCCACAACAACCCATATTTTATTTTTTCCTTTGGATGTCCTCGGAAGTCCGGTGACAAAGTCTATGGTGATGTTTTCCCATTTCCATTCTGGTATGGGCAATGGTTGCATCATCCCCTTAGACTTTTGTCTCTCTGCCTTCACTTGCTGACACACTAGGCACTTTGATGTATATTCAGCGATATCCTTCTTCATATTATCCCACCAAAAGTTTTCTCGGATATCTCGATACATATTTGTGCTCCCAGGGTGAATAGAGAAATTCGAACTATGCGCGTCATCCAAAAGATCCTTCTTCAGCTCCAGACTTGATAGAACACATAGTCTTTTCCCAAACTGCACAGTTCCTTCTTCATTAACATTAAACTCCAAGGATTTCTCCTTTTTGAGAGCTTCCACTTTTTCTTGAATTCCCACATCATCCTTTTGAGCATCCTTTAACCTTTCCAAAAGAGACGGTTGAGAAATCATTTGTGAAAGGATTGATGATGTTCCCTTCTCTATGATTCCCATGTCCATCTTCATCAAGTCTAAGAAGATTGGATCCTTCTCAATTCTCATCATTGATAGAATCACTGGGTCCTTTCTACTTAGGGAATCTTCCACCTTGTTCTCTTTTCCCAGGGTGGTATTGGATTGAATAGTCATAATCTTTGATGAGCTCTATCCATCTTCTCTGGCGCATATTAAGCTCTTTCTGTGTGAATATATATTTAAGACTCTTGTGGTCAGTATATATCTCACATTTCTCTCCATAAAGATAATTCCGCTAGATTTTCAAGGCAAAGATCACAGCCGCCAACTCTAGATCATGTGTTGGATAGTTTCACTCATGGATTTTCAACTACCTTGAGGCATAGGATATCACTTTATCATTCTGCATCATCACACATCCTAAGCCCTTCTTCGAAGAATCATTGAATACCACATAAATTTCCCCACTTGTGGGTAAAGTGAGCACGAGCATAGTGATAAGACTCCTTTTCAACTCCTTGAAGCTTTCTCCACATTCATCACTCCAAAAAAACTTTACTCCCTTTCGAGTTATCTTGTTAAGAGGGTTGGACAATCATGAGAAATTTCTCACAAATCGTCAATAATATCCAGCTAACCCCAAGAAGCTACGGATATCCGTTACCGACATTGGCCTCAGCCATCCCTCAATTGCATCTTTTTTGGAGGGATCCACAGATATCCCATTGCTTGTGATGATATGGCCCAAGAATGAGACCTCCTTCAACCAGAACTCACACTTGCTGTACTTTGCATAGAGCTTCTCCTTGCGCAAAGTCTCTAGTACAGTTATTAAATGCTCCTCATGATCCTCCTTGGTTTTGGAGTATATTAGAATATCATCTATAAAGACTACGAAAAATTTGTCTAGGTAATCTCTAAATACTCTATTCATCAAGTCCATGAAGATTTCTGGAGCATTGGTGAGTCCGAAAGGCGTTACTATGAATTCATAGTGCCCGTATCTTGTACGAAAAGCAGTCTTGGGGACATCTTCCTTCTTCACCCTTACTTGATAATATCCCGACCGTAAATCCACCTTGGAGAAGTATTGTGATCCACACAGCTGATCGAACAAGTCATCAATTCGTGGGAGAGGATACTTGTTCTTTATCATGATTTTGTTAAGTTCACGATAATCGATGCAAAGCCGCATTGACCCATCCTTCTTCTTGACGAAGAGGACTGGTGCACCCCGTGGTGAAGCACTTGGGCATATAAACCCTTTATCCAGATTCTCCTTTAGTTGTTTCTTCAGCTCTTCAAGATCAACAACATCCATTCTATATGGAGTCTTGGATATTGGTAATGCCCCGGGTATAAGTTCAATTGAGAACTCAACATCTCTTCTAGGAGGAAGACCAGGCAGTTCCTCGGGAAACACTTCAGTGAATTCCCTCACAATAGGCATTTCTTCAAGGATGGTTTCTTCCTTGGACTCAATCATCTGAGCCAGATATGCGTGCTCATATGGCAGTAATATCCACGCTTGAGATGATGGAGCTAAAAGAGATTCATCTTCCTCCTTACACTTATAAAGAATCGGGGGTCTATTCTCCATATGGAGTGTGATTTCCATCTCCCGACAATTTATGTTGGCTCTATATAAGGAAAGCAAATTCATGCCAAGAATGTCATAAAATTCCACCAGAGTGAGTATGACTAGGTTCACCGGGAAATTAAATCCACATATTATAACAGGGGAGGACTTATATTTATGGGATGCAATGATTTCCCCATTTGCAGTACTCGCCGACATCTTCAGTTCAATGATTTGTGGTGGTGCTGGGATTGTTCAACTAAACTTTTGAGATATAAAAGAATGCGTAGAATCTGAATCAAAAAGTATGTTCGCTATTATTGAATGAATAACTAGCGTACCTATCACCACTTCATTGTCGGGGTTCACTTCGGCAGAAGTGATGGCAAAATCTCTTCCTTGCTTCCTTGGAGGTTGTTGGTTGTCTCTGAAAACCCTTGGATTAGGGCACTGATTTGAAAAATGACCCAGTTCTTTGAATTTGTAGAATTGAACAACGCGTTGAGGTTCGAACGGATCACTCTTCTCCTCTATCGCAGTCGCGGGTCTTTCTTGCTGACAGTTAACAGCTAGGTGCCCTTCTCTTCCTCACCTGAATCATTTCCTGGTCCCCTTAAGGAAATTTTCAGGGTGCTTCTTTCTGCACTTTTGGCAAGTGGGGTGCTGGATCTTCTTAGCACCGTTGGATTTATCCATTGGCCCACTAGCATTGAAGTCCACCTTACGCTTCTTATCCCCATGATACCCCTGTGATTCTCCAATCTCCATTTAGACCTTGAGGGCACATCGGACAATTTTCTCATAGCTGTCGAAGTCACAGATCGCTAATGCTTTCCGTAGGCTAGGCTTCAGCCCACCAAATAAGCGGTCAACCTTGCATTCGGGGGTAACGACAAAGCCGGAAGCGTATCGTGCAGCCTTATGAAGTTTGCCTCGTACGCTTCAATAGATTCTTCGTATTTTTTCTTGAGGGAAAGGAAGTCCCTTTCCATCTTAAGCCGGAGGGTACGCGGAAAATATTTATCGAAAAACATCTTCTGAAAATCCTTCCATTCCAACACCTCTATCTCCTCCTCAAGCTTCATATTTTTGATCAACGTCCACCATTGATCAGCTTCACCTTCCATACAATAAGCTACCAGGAGAACCTTCTCTTGTTCTGAACATTGAAGGATGGAGAAGATCTTTTCAATGGAGTTGATCCATTGTTCAGCGATCGTGGGATCGGATGATCCGCTAAAAGTAGGAGGCCTTTGTCTCATGAATCTTTCGATAGCAACTTGTTCTTTCTTAGGGTGGTTTGGAAGTTCCTCTTGACCCGTGTTTCTATTCAATGCTTGAGTTAGCTGAGAGAGAAGCGTGACAAAGTTCACGATTCCCGCTCCCATTGGATTGGGCATCTCATTAGTACAGTCATCACACTGATCTTCACATCGGTTGTTAGCCTGATTCCTCCTATTACTGGCCATTGGATGTAATAAAAGGAATTATAGGGGTAACACATAAAGGGTAATCCAAATACAAAAGTTGATGACTTATAAATAAACTTTTATTTCCTTAACTCATGAGTCTATAGGCTTCAATCTAGGTTTTTCATGATCTACTTTCTAACATATATTCATAGGGGCATTTTTTCTAATTCCCTTAATAAGGTTTCATAATAAGCTTGTGAATTTACTAAAGAATATCCCCCAGGAGTGTCGTAACCAAGAGTGCAGCAAGGCCTATTTTCTTGCACCAGTTCCCATTCGAGTCTAGCTCAAAGCGGTGTTTTCGGGTTTTACCCCTAGGATACATCTGTGCCAGAGCCGCCTCTACCTGCTCGTATCCAGAAAGGGATGTATTTTCTTGATAACCCACTTACTCAATACTCACCAAAACTTAGGGACGTTTTTATTGTACTTAGTCTTGTATCTAAGGCTTTACTAGGGTTTTCTAATCCTAATCCCAAAAATAACTAAACCTATCCTCTGATACCAACTATGTCAACCCTGCTTTTTAATACAAACATAAACATGATTTATTACATAAAACTTCACTTGATACAATAAGAAGATCGAGAGGTTTAGTGTATTTGGGGATTAGGATCATTACATAAGAACTTAAAACATGAAAATACAACATCCTTATTGAAAACTTCCTTTACATGACCACTACATTCCCTCATACTTAGCATTGCATGGGATAACCTGAGGACATGCATAAGAAAAGGGTGAGATATAAAGCCCAGTAAGGGAGTACACATGGAATAACATGAGGATTACAATACATTTTAGGCAATAGGCATAAGAGAAACATGAACATAAATGCATGATAAAACATGATAATCATAACATGGAAATGTGGCAACAACACTTATCATGGAATTAGCATGAGCCAAGGCTCATTACACAAGGAGCATGAGTAAATCCCCATTGCACATAAAACACGAGTAAACCCTCATTTCACTTTAATTATCATGAGTCAACACTCATTGCACATGACGTATCATGGTACTATACTTTACCCAATGCATTGGAGCGCTATAAGGGCGCACCCTTCTTAAACATTTCATTTCATGCATAAGTGTGCCACATGGATCATAAAACATGGATTCATAAAACATAATCATTTATTCCACGATAAAGGAATGTGGAATTTATACATGAAACTTTATAATCAATAAGTAAATGTGCATAAAGTTGAATACCCTTGATGGAGAAATGGGCATGGTGGTCACTACACAATGGCATTAGCTTAGAAAATCGGTGGGATTTCGGCAGCTTAACGACGTGACATAAGAATTCATAAAAATGGTTTATGAGAGAGAAAGGGGTTCCTCATCATATTTACATGTAATGGACAGTAAATAGGTCATATATATTCATGTCCCAACAATTTTAATAGAATTTAGATTCGTGATACAAATGTATTGTTTGAATGTAAATGAGGAGAGAGAAGTTCCTTTCAGAATTTCAGCATAGTAACTGGTGTACATGGGAGACATTTAATGAGAGAGAAAGGGTTTCCCATCATTCAAACATAAATAGGGAACTATGAGGGAGGTACAAAACTGTACCCCAACATTCATACTTGAAATTAAAAGGGCAAAACAACTTAAAGAAAATTGGACAAAAATGAGAAAGGAAGAAAAAACCCTTACTTGGATGTGTGCTTCCAAAGGCTAGAGAGAGGATTGTGAGAGGCTTCTTGGGAGCTTGGGGAACCTTGTAAGGATTCTAGAGAGATTAGGGCAGAGGTTGGACGAACTCCAAAGTCTTTGAGTGCGGAGGAAGTGGGAGCTTGGGTGGGTTTATATAGGAAAGGTGAGGGAATTCTTTATTATTTAGGTTTGGGACCCCTTATATTAAATTAATCAAAACCACAAACCATCTCATGGTTTTTGGAAAAGGGAAGAGGAAAAAAATATTTTATAATTCCAAAGCCCGAACTTCTTAAAATAATGAGGTTTCTTATGTGGAGGTGAGTCACACTCCCATGGAAAATTAATTTAAAAAGATAAGGTGTTTAATAAGTCTTGAGGGGTCCATTAATGCTTTGAAAAGTAAGTCAAACAAACCCAAAATCAAATTATTTTAATTTTAAAACATATATTGGCTGAACATAAAGATTATAGTATTTCATTACATCACTATTGGGTCATTATGATGTCATAAAACACATTATATATTTAAACAGTATTTAATTTTTACCCAAAAATTTGACAGTCTCAGAAAATTATGAAAAATTCACCGTTGGATAATTTCGACATCCTAATTCCAGAAATAACATTTATTTTCTCTAAATAATTTTATAAATATGTTAATTTTCACTTTTAAAATAAAAACTGACATTTATCGAAAATTCACGGGTTTTTACAAAAATGGCTTTCAAACCTTAATAAAAATTATAATTGCATTAATAAAATTATAAGATAATTTATATTTAATAAAAATTAATTTAATAATAATAATATTTTATTAAAATATTATTTAATTCAAAAATCCCTTAATTTAATAAAATAGAATTCTTAATTAAATAATAACTAAAAACACTATTTGTACTTTAAAAACTATTTACAATTTATCAAAAATGACTAGAAATTATATTCATTGTCATATACAAAAATAATGTACATGAACATAGTACTACTTATTTGTTACATAACCCCTTAAAACAGCCACATAAGACCTAAGGGTAAGGTGTGCGGTGGTGACAGACTCTTGGGGTGGCTCGGATAACATCGCTCGAGTGGTAATTTCAATCAACTTCCACTTTTCCCGTAGATGGTCATGTTCGAGCTTGACATGATGAAGCTCATCTTGGGCTTGGTCAAGGGTGAAGCCCAAAGACGCCACCTCTTTTCCAAGCTCCAACAAATGGGCTTCATATGGGTCAATTCTACTAGATGAGGCCATCGCTTCTTTTGTCTGAGTAAATTGGATTTGTTAAATTCTTATATTTATACTAATCGTGTGATCATTATTCAATGGCTATATTAGCAATGGTCAAAATTCTTAACATAAAACCAAAGAATTTGACATTTTATATAAACATAAAGAGACATTTAATTAGATCAATAGGTATTTCCATTAATGAAACATTAAGTCGTTAAAATATTCCCCCCTTAAGAAATTTCGCCCTCGAAATTTTCCTTTTCCCACACTAAAATAGATGTGGGTAACTCAGCTTCAACTTTTCCTCTGATTCCCAAGCTGCTTCTTCAAACTTGTGGTTTCTCCACAATACCTTGATGAGGGTAATTGTCTTATTTCGTAGAACATTTTCTCTACGATCTAAGATCTTCACTGGTTTCACCTCATAAGAAAGATCGTCTTCCAATTGTACCACCTCAGAAGAGAGTGCATGTGAAGGGTCCGATATGTACTTCCTTAAGAGGGATACATGAAAGACATCATGTACTTTGGCCATAGTAGGCGGAAGTGCTATTCGATAGGCCACAGCCCCGACACGATCAAGAATCTCGAAGGGGACGATGTACCTTGGACTTAACTTCCTTTTCCTTCCAAACCTCATGACCTTCTTCCACGGAGATATGCATAGAAAAACCATGTATCCAACTTTAAACTCAAGGTCTCATCGATGATTATCTGCATAACTCTTCCGTTGACTCTGAGCTTCCTTGATATGCTGCTGAATGGTTTTTACCTTCTCCACCATTTCCTCAACCATTTCTGGTCCAACCAGCTTACGTTCACCGACCTCATCCCAACATGCCGGTGTTCTGCACCTTTTCCCATACAGGGCTTCATATGGTGCCATTTGGATGTTCGAGTGGAAACTGTTATTATAAGAGAACTCAATCAGAGAAAGATGTTGATCCCATCCTCCTTTAAAGTCCATTGAGCATGCTCTCAACATGTCCTCAAGTGTTTGGATAGTCTGCTCGGATTGTCCATAAATTTAAGGATGATAGGCCGTACTGAAGTTCAGTTCAGTATTCAGAGCATGTTGAAGACTCTTCCAAAACATAGAGGTGAATCTTGGATCTCAGTCAGACACAATAGATAGTGGTACTCCATGAAACCTTACCACTTCCCTAATATATATCTGTGCCAGTTTATCCAAAGATAAATCCTCCCGAATAGCAATGAATTGTGCAGTCTTTGTAAGACGATCCACAACAACCCATATTGCATTTTTTCCTTTGGATGTCCTCAGAAGTCCGGTGACAAAGTCTATGGTGATGTTTTCCCATTTCCATTCTGGTATGGGCAATGGTTGCATCATCCCCTTAGACTTCTGTCTCTCTGCCTTCACTTGCTGACACACTAGGCACTTTGATGTATATTCAGCGATATCCTTCTTCATATTATCCCACCAAAAGTTTTCTCGGATATCTCGATACATATTTGTGCTCCCTAGGTGAATAGAGAAATTCGAACTATGCGCGTCATCCAAAAGATCCTTCTTCAGCTCCAGACTTGATAGAAAACATAGTCTTTTCCCAAACTGCACACTTCCTTCTTCATTAACATTAAACTCCAAGGATTTCTCCTTTTTGATAGCTTCCACTTTTTCTTGAATTCCCACATCATCCTTTTGAGCATCCTTTAACCTTTCCAAAAGAGACGGTTGAGAAATCATTTGTGAAAGGATTGATGATGTTCCCTTCTCTATGATTCCCATGTCTATATTCATCAAGTCTAAGAAGATTAGATCCTTCTCAATTCTCATCATTGATAGAATCACTAGGTCCTTTCTACTTAGGGAATCTTCCACCTTGTTCGCTTTTCCCAGGGTGGTATTGGATTGAATAGTCATAATCCTTGATGAGCTCTATCCATCTTCTCTGGCGCATATTAAGCTCTTTCTGTGTGAATATATATTTAAGACTCTTGTGGTCAGTATATATCTCACATTTCTCTCCATAGAGATAATGCCGCTAGATTTTCAAGGCAAAGATCACAGCCGCCAACTCTAGATCATGTGTTGGATAGTTTCACTCATGGATTTTCAACTACCTTGAGGCATAGGATATCACTTTATCATTCTGCATCATCACACATCCTAAGCCCTTCTTCGAAGAATCACGGAATACCACATAAATTTCCCCACTTGTGGGTAAAGTGAGCACGAGCACAGTGATAAGCCTCCTTTTCAACTCCTTGAAGCTTTCTTCACATTCATCACTCCAAACAAACTTTACTCTTTTTCGAGTTAGCTTGTTAAGAGGGTTGGACAATAATGAGAAATTTCTCACAAATCGTCAATAATATCCAGCTAACCCCAAGAAGCTACAGATATCCGTTACCGACGTTGGCCTCATCCATCCCTCAATTGCATCTGTTTTGGAGGGATCCACAGATATCCCATTGCTTGTAATGATATGGCCCAAGAATGAGACCTCCTTCAACCAGAACTCACACTTGCTGTACTTTGCATAGAGCTTCTCCTTGCGCAAAGTCTCTAGTACAGTTATTAAATGCTCCTCATGATCCTCCTTGGTTTTGGAGTATATTAGAATATCATCTATAAATACTACGAAAAATTTGTCTAGGTAATCTCTAAATACTCTATTCATCAAGTCCATGAAGATTTCTGGAGCATTGGTGAGTCCGAAAGGCGTTACTATGAATTCATAGTGCCCGTATCTTGTACGAAAAGCAGTCTTGGGGACATCTTCCTTCTTCACCCTTACTTGATAATATCCCGACCGTAAATCCACCTTGGAGAAGTATTGTGCTCCACACAGCTGATCGAACAAGTCATCAATTCGTGGGAGAGGATACTTGTTCTTTATCATGATTTTTTTAAGTTCACGATAATCGATGCAAAGCCGCATTGACCCATCCTTCTTCTTGACGAAGAGGACTGGTGCACCCCGTGGTGAAGCACTTGGGCATATAAACCCTTTATCCAGATTCTCCTTTAGTTGTTTCTTCAGCTCTTCAAGATCAACAACAGCCATTCTATATGGAGTCTTGGATATTGGTAATGCCCCGGGTATAAGTTCAATTGAGAACTCAACATCTCTTCTAGGAGGAAGACCAGGCAGTTCCTCGGGAAACACTTCAGTGAATTCCCTCACAATAGACATTTCTTCAAGGATGGTTTCTTCCTTGGACTCAATCATCTGAGCCAGATATGCGTGCTCATATGGCAGTAATATCCACGCTTGAGATGATGGAGCTAAAGGAGATTCATATTCCTCCTTACACTTATAAAGAATCGGGGGTCGATTCTCCATATGGAGTGTGATTTCCCTCTCCCGACAATTTATGTTGGCTCTATATAAGGAAAGAAAATCCATGCCAAGAATTTCATCAAATTCCACCAGAGTGAGTATGACTAGGTTCACCGGGAAATTAAATCCATAGATTATAACAGGGGAGGACTTATATTTATGGGATGCAATGATTTCCCCATTTGCAGTACTCGCCGACATCTTCACTTCAATGATTTGTGGTGGTGCTGGGATTTTTCAACTAAACTTTTGAGATATAAAAGAATGCGTAGAATCTAAATCAAAAAGTATGTTCGCTATTCTTGAATGAATAACTAGAGTACCTGTCACCACTTCATTGTCGGGGCTCACTTCGGCAGAAGTGATGGCAAAATATCTTCCTTTCTGCCTTGGAGGTTGTTGGTTGTCTCTGAAAACCCTTGGATTAGGGCACTAATTTGAAAAATGACCCGGTTCTTTGCATTTGTAGAATTGAACAACGCGTTGAGGTTCGAACGGATCACTCTTCTCCTCTATCGTAGTCGCGGGTCTTTCTTGCTGACAGTTAACAGCTAGGTGCCCTTCTCTTCCACACGTGAAGCATTTCCTGGTCCCCTTAAGGCAATTTTCAGGGTGCTTCTTTCTGCACTTTTGGAAAGTGGGGTGCTGGATCTTCTTAGCACCATTGGATTTATCCATTGGCCCACCAGCATTGAAGTCCACCTTACGCTTCTTATCCCCATGATACCCCTTTGATTCTCCAATCTCCATTTAGACCTTGAGGGCACATCGGACAATTTCCTCATAGCTTTCGAAGTCACGGATCTCTAATGCTTTCCGCAGGTTAGGCTTCAGCCCACCAAATAAGCGGTCAACCTTGCATTCGGGGGTAACGACAAAGCCGGAAGCGTATCGTGCAGCCTTATGAAGTTTTCCTCGTACTCTTAAATAGATTCTTCGTATTTTTTCTTGAGGGAAAGGAAGTCCCTTTCCATCTTAAGCCGGAGGGTACGCGGAAAATATGTTGGAACCAGGTTCTTCAAAGCATGATTTGGTGTATGATTTGTGTTTGTTGTCAATCCTCAGTGGAAGTTCAGGGTGTGTACCAACAAAGTGATCATACCGTTCAAGCAGAAAACAGTAGTGAAGGTGGCGCTGTTTCCCAGTGTTTGCCAAATTTTTGGGCCTAAAAAGTGGCCAATAAAGTAAAGTGTTTTTGGCAAAGGTACTTGCGCGCCGTGCTCTTGGAGGATGAAAGACTTGCGCGCCATATGATTTTGAGGATCAGAACATCAAAATTTGGATAAGGCAAGAAGGTCGCGCAAGTGTTGGTTGGGTCGCGCAAGTGAGTTGCGCGACAGAGTTTATTGAAGACAAGACTTGCGCGTCGTCGAGGACTTGCGCGCCGCCACGCAGGGGGTCCAGTTTGCCTATAAATACTGGACCACCCCTCCTCATTTGTAACGGAGTTCAAGGCTGAGAGTTTGTTCGAGCTCTCGTCGCGCAGGTGGTTGAGTCGCGCAGGTGGTTGTTTTGTCGCGCAAGTATAGCTTGCGCGCCGGTTTTTGGCTGTGCGCCCAAGGTGGTTTGGAAGAGAAAGGAAGTGGACCGCGCAAGTTTGTAGTTGGGGAAGGAAGAGTTGCGCATGTGTGTTGATGACACTTGCGCGCCAGTTTGTACTTGTGCGCCGTAGTGGGACTTGCGCGACTGTCTTGGAGAAGTGCGCCTGGTTTTGCTGAAGCCCACCGGCATGTTTGGAGCTGCACGAAAGCCGAGAGACTACTCGGTGTATTCGAGGAAAAGTGATATTCTTCTTCTGGTGAGAATCGGACTTCAATAGAGCGTCTACATACAACAAAGGATGCACTCTTATGCAAATGAAGAAGAGACCCTCACGTCTATAAACTGATTGGGACTTCACCAACGGCACTGAGCCAGGGGGAGTCAACGGGAGTGACCCGAGGGAAGTAGTGAGCTATCCCTGAACCTTTGTAAAGGAAGTGAGCCTGGGACAGAGCGACTGTACCCGAACTTTTGTAATCTACATCTAGTGAAGCATAGTGGATTTTGGTACGACCGACAACCTGTCGGCGTATGCTCCTTGGACGTAGCCCTTAGTGGTGAACCAAGTAAAAATGGCTGTGTCTTCTCTGTGCTTGTGAATGTCTTCTTTCTGATCATAATCTTCATACAGGTTCAACAAGTTCCTACCAACGTGGGAACAAGATCCATCACATTAAAAGAAAAAGTGGTCACCCTGATTCACCCCTCCCCTCTCAGGGTGTCCCGGGGTTCTTCAAAATATTTATCGAAAAACATCTTCTGAAAATCCTTCCATTCCAACACCTCTATCTCCTCCTCAAGCTTCATATTTTTGATCAACATCCACCATTGATCAGCTTCACCTTCCATACAATAAGCTGCCAGTAGAACCTTCTCTTGTTCTGAACATTGAATGATGGAGAAGATCTTTTCAATGGAGTTGATCCATTGTTCAGCGATCGTGGGATCGGATGATCCACTAAAAGTAAGAGGCCTTTGTCTCATGAATCTCTCGATAGCAACTTGTTCTTTCTTAGGGGGGTTTGGACGTTCCACTTGACCCGTGTTTCTATTCAATTCTTGAGTTAGCTGAGAGAGAAGCGTGACAAAGTTCACGATTCCCGCTCCCATTGGATTGGGAATCTCATTAGTACAGTCATCACACTAATCTTCACATCGGTTGTTAGCCTGAGTCCTCCTATTACTGGCCATTGGATGGAATAAAAGGAATTATAGGTGTAACACATAAAGGGTAATCCAAATACCAAATTTGATGACTTATAAATAAACTTTTATTTCCTTAACTCATGAGTCTATAGGCTTCAATCTAGGTTTTTCATGATCTACTTTCTAACATATATTCATAGGGGCATTTTTTTTAATTCCCTTAATAAGGGTTCATACTAAGCTTGTGAATTTACTAAAGAATATCCCCCAGGAGTGTAATAACCAAGAGTGTAGCAAGGCCTGTTTTCGTGCACCAGTTCCCATTCGAGTCTAGCTCAAAGCGGTGTTTTCGGGTTTTACCCCTAGGATACATCTGTGCCAGAGCCGCCTCTACCTGCTCGTATCCAGACAGGGATGTATTTTATTGATAACCCACTTACTCAATACTCACCAAAACTTAGGGACGTTTTTATTGTACTTAGTCTTGTATCTGAGGCTTTACTAGGGTTTTCTAATCCTAATCCCAAAAATAACTAAACCTATCCTCTGATACCAACTATGTCAACCCTGCTTTTTAATACAAACTTAAACATGATTTATTACATAAAACATCACTTGATACAATAAGAAGATCGAGAGGTTTAGTGTCTTTGGGGCTTAGGATCATTACATAAGAACTTAAAACATGAAAATACAACATCCTTATTGAAAACTTCCTTTACATGACCACTACATTCCCTCATACTTAGCATTGCATGGGATAACCAGAGGACATGCATAAGAAAAGGGTGAGATATAAAGCCCAGTAAGGGAGTACACATGGAATAACATGAGGAGTACAATACATGTTAGGAAATAGGCATAAGAGAAACATGAACATAAAGGCATGATAAAACATGATAATCATAACATGGAAATGTGGCAACAACACTTATCATGGAATTAGCATGAGCCAAGGCTCATTACACATGGAGCATGAGTAAATCCTCATTTCACATAAAACACGAGTAAACCCTCATTGCAATTGAATTATCATGAGTCAACACTCATTGCACATGACGTATCATGGTACTATACTTTACCCAATGCATTGGAGCGCTATAAGGGCGCACCCTTCTTAAACATTTCATTTTATTCATAAGTGTGCCACATGGATCCTAAAACATGGATTCATATAACATAATCATTTATTCCACGATAAAGGAATGTGGAATTTATACATGATACTTTATAATCAATAAGTAAATGTGCATAAAGGTGAATACCCTTGATGGAGAAATGGGCATGGTATTCACTACACAATGGCATTGTCTTAGAAAATCGGTGGGATTTCGGCAGCGTAACGGCATGACATAAGAATTCATAAAAACGGTTTCTGAGAGAGGAAAGGGGTTCTTCATCATATTTACATGTAATTTACAGTAAGCAGGTCATATAGATACATGTACCAACAATTTTAATAGAATTTAGATTCATGATACAAAAGTATTGTTTGAATGTAAATGAGGAGAGAGAAGTTCCTTTCGGAATTTCGGCATAGAAACTGGTGTACATGAGAGACATTTAATGAGAGAGAAAGGGTCTCCCAAAATTCAAACATAAAGAGGGAACTATGAGGGAGGTAAAAAACCATACCCCAACATTCATAATTTAAATTAAAAGGGAAAAAAACTAAAGAAAATTGGACAAAAATGAGAAAGGAAGAAAACACCCTTACTTGGAAGTGTGCTTCAAAAGGCTAGAGAGAGGCTTGTGAGAGGCTTATTGGTAGATTGGGGCACCTTGGGAGGATTATAGAGAGAGTAGTTCAGAGGTTGGACGAACTCCAAAGGCTTTGAGTGAGGAGGAAGAGGGATCTTGGGTGGGTTTATATAGGAAAGGTGAGGGAATTCTTTATTATTTAGGTTTGGGACCCCTTATATTAAATTAATCCAAACCACAAACCATCCCATGGTTTTTGCCAATGGTTTTTGGAAAAGGGAATAGAAAAAAAATATTTTATAAGGCCAAATTCCGAACTTATTAAAATAATGAGGTTGCTTATGTGGAGGTGAGTCACACTCCCATGGAAAATTAATTTAAAAAGATAAGGTGTTTAATAAGTCTTGAGGGGTCCATTAATGCTTTGAAAAGTAATTCAAACAAACCCAAAATAACATTATTTTAATATTAAAACATATATTGGCCGAACATAAAGATTATAGTATTTTATTACATCACTATTGGGTCATTATGATGTCATAAAACTCATTATATATTTAAATGGTATTTAATTTTTACCCAAAAATTTGACTATCTCAGAAAATTATGAAAAATTCACCGTTGGATAATTTAGATGTCCTGATTCCAGAAATAACATTTATTTTATCTAAATAATTTTCTAAATATGTTAATTTTCACTTTTAAAATAAAAACTGACATTTATCGAAAATTCACAGGTTTTGACAGAAATGGCTTTTAAACCTTAATAAAAATTATAATTGCATTCATAAAATTATAAGATAATTTATATTTAATAAAAATTAATTTAATAATAATAATATTTTATTAAAATATTATTTAATTCAAAAATACCTTAATTTAATAAAATAGAATTATTAATTAAATAATAACTAAAAACACTATTTGTACTTTAAAAACTATTTACAATTTATAAAAAATGACTAGAAATTATATTCATTATCATATACAAAAATAATGTACATGAACATAGTACTACTTATTTGTTACATAACCCCTTAAAACAGCCACATAATACCTAAGGGTAAGGTGTGCAATGGTGACAGACTCTTGGGGTGGCTCAGATAACATCGCTCGAGTGGTAATTTCAATCAACTTCCACTTTTCCCGTAGACGGTCACATTCGAGCTTGACATGATGAAGCTCAGCTTGGGCTTGGTCAAGGGCGAAACCCAAAGACGCCACCTCTTTTCCGAGATCCGACAAATGGGCTTCGTGTGGGGCAATTCTACTGGATGAGGCCATCGCTTCCTTTGTCTGAGTAAATTGGATTTGTTAAAGTCCTATATTTATATTAATCATGTGATCACTGTTCAACGGCTATATTAGCAACGGTCAAAATTCTTAACATAAAACCAAAGAAGTTGAAATTTTATATAAACATAAAGAGACATTTAATTAGATCAATAGGTATTTCCATTAATGAAACTTTGGGTCGTTACAAATTCCCCCTGTGGCCCATGTCGAGGATCTACAGACTCTCTGAGGAAGCACTCAACGTCAATTCCTCATGTGGTCTCGCATCGTAATTAAGGAAACTCTGGAGAATCCCTTCCGTCCATTCTCCCTATGGACCACTACACTAGGTTCTCGCAGCCCTGTTTAAAAATAATCATGCATATCGTGCGTGTATCGTCCAAGTAAACCTCAAGAACTACTTGGCTATCATTCTAAGGCTCAACAGGATAACAAGAAATAGTTCTATTATCCTACATCTAGGCATGGGAACTGGAAAAATGACAAACAGGCAGAACAAGCATATCAAACATCCAGAGTACAGTAAAACTACCATATTCAAAGGCAAAAATATCTACTCTAGAAATCAAGAAAAACAGGAAATTTAAGAGGGGAAAAACAGGAACACGCAATACCCCGTTCAAGGGTATTGGTGTAATTTTCACAAAATACTCAAAGACTTTCTATAGATTGGCACAAAACACCTACCTCGATCCTAGGAGATCGATATATGTGAACCATAATGACTGGTTCCCCTTAGAGTGTCGTAGATTTGAGAAAACATCAAAAATGCTCAACCTACGATAACTTGAGAAAGGGAAAGAATTAGAAAACAAGGCTCAAGCATAAGGAAGAACTCACCGCTGTGATTCCAACACAATCGACAGAAATCGAATTGGAGAACAGACGGAGGCTCAGGGATCCGGAGAAGAAACGTGGTTGTACGGGTCGCTCTCGGATGAAGAACCTGGAGAAGGGGTGTGTTCGGTCCGTCAGGCGCGACCCCAGTGAGTTTAATGAAAAGAAAGAAAGTACACAGCATGTACTTTTAGATTACATGGTGTGTACTAGGTCTTTTCCGTACTCCACCAAAATTGGCCTCCATGTCACCCCTACACACCGTGTGTGTAGCCAGGACACGGCGAACACACGGCTTCGAGCGGGAAAAGAGTACACATCGTGTACTCAGAAAGTACGCGGCGTGTACTTCAAAAATTTCCAGAAACTTTATTTTTCCCAAAAACTTCAAAAAAAGGAAAAACATACCTAAAACGAAGATCCAGGTTCTTACAAACTTCCCCCCTTAAAGAAATTCGTCCCCGAATTTCCCTAGAGAGGCGTAGAATAAGAAACCCCGAACAGCTCCAGCCACTACGATCGTACATCAGCCTCCCTCTCCCAGGTCTCGTCTTGTACTCGCACGTGCTACCATATCACCCATACTAGAGGAATAGACCGCCCGCAGAGAACCTTCATACTGCGATCGAAAATCCGGATAGGATTCTCCTCGAACGATGCATCCGCTTCAAGTTCAACCTCCTCGGGCTGAAAGACATGAGACGGGTCTGAAAAGTAACGTCGGAGCTGAGAGACGTGGAAGATTTCATGCATAGCTCGGTACCTATAAGGTAACTATAACCGATAAGGCACCAGCCCCACTCTCCCAAACACCTCAAACAGCCCGACGTACCGCGGTAAAAGCTTTCCCTGTCTCGGAATCCTCTTGTGTCCCAACCTCGGTGCGACATTTAGGAAAACCTGATCCCCAACCTCGAACTCCAGAGGTCGTCTCCACTGATCAGCATAAGACTTTTACTAAGACTGTGTTGTATCCATCTGCTTCTGAATCAGCTCTATCTGCTATGAGGTCTCCTGAACAAGACGACGTCCCAGCAAAGCTGCCACTCCTTCCTCCAGCCAGCATAAGGGTGATCGGAATGGCCTACCGTACAAAGCATCGTATGGTGCCATCTGAATGGTCACCTGGAAACTGTTGTTGTAGGAGAACTCTACCAGAGGAATATACTTCTCCCAAGAACCACCAAAGTCTAGAATGCAAGATTGGAGCATATCCTCAAGCACCTACATCGTGCGCTTAGACTTTCCATTAGTCTGAGGATGGTATGTTGTACTCAAAAGTACCTGTGTACCCAAAGCCTTCTGAATTCCTTGCCAGAACCGAGAGGTAAAGCGCGCATCCCTGTGTGAAATAATGGAGTATGGGACTCCATGTAGACGTACGATCTCTCTGATGTAAATTCGTCCTAGGTCATCGACACCGAAGGTCTCCTTGATCGATAAGAAGTGAGCAACCTTCATGAGCCTGTCGACGACAACCCAAATAGCATCGTTCCCTCAAGGCAACCTCGGCAATCTGGTCATGAAGTCCATCGCAACATCGTTCCACTTCCACTCCGGAATGGGTAACTACTGTAAGAGGCCTGCTGGTCGTTGATGCTCTGCTTTCACCTGCTGACAAGTAGAACATCTCATGACAAAGCTAGCAACATTTTTCTTCATACCTGGCCACCAGTACTGGTGATGAAGATCCCGATACATCTTGGTGATGCCAGGATAAACTGCCCAAACTGAGGAATGAAAATCCCACATCAACTCCTCACGTATGTCTACTGGCACCCATACGTGTCCCTGGAAACTCAAGATCTCATCCTCACCCACTGTCCATCCAGGAAGAGGGTCATCTCATGACACACTCTCCCGCATGACTAAGCCTTCTGAGTCTGATAGATGCCTCATCTGTACCAGATCAAGTAGTGTAGAGGTAACAGCTACATAAGATAAGAAAGTTTGTCCCTATCTTTCGTGAACCTCCAAATGCATCTCTTAGAATAGAGCCATAAGATGCCACTCATTGATGCCCTCCTGAACTGCCTGAATCTGAGTTCTCCTGTTCAACGCATCTTCCACTGCATTTCCCTTTCCCATTGTATAGGCAAGCTCGAAATCAAAATAATGAAGATACTCGACCCACCTGCGCTGCCTAAGATTCAGATCATGCTGAGTGAAGATATACTTGAGACTCTTGTGGTCAGTGAAGACCACAAAGTTCTTTCCCAGAAGATAGTGTCTCCAATAGCGTAAGGCATGAACAATAGCTGCCAACTCTAGATCGTGCACCGGGTAGTTCCTCTCATGTGGCCTCAACTGTTGATACTCATATGCAACGACTCCATCTCCCTGCATAATCACATCTCCTAGACCGATACCTGAAGCATCACAATAGACTGTGTAGCTCTTTCCTGGATCTGGAAAGACTAGTATCGGTGCTGACGTCAACCTACCTTTCAGCTTCTGAAAGGCTGAATCACAAGAATCTGACCATAAGAACTTTTCCCCCTTCTTAGTCAGACCTGTCAAGGGTGCTACTAGACGGGAAAAGTCCTAAATGAAGCGTTTGTAGTATCCATCCATACCTAGGAAGCTTCGTACCTCAAAGATGTTCTTAGGATGCTCCTAGGAAACTACAGCTCTCACTTTCTCTAGGTCCACTGATACTCCTGCCTCTGAGATGACGTGTCCCAAGAAGTGAATATGATCCATCCATAAGTGGCACTTAGAGAGTTTAGCATAAATTTGATGCTCTCTCAGTGTACTCGGAACGATCTCAAGATGAGTGGAATGGTCGTGTCGAGTGTGAGAGTACTCTAAGATATCATCCACGAAGACCACGATGAAGGATTCCAAGTAAGGATGGAACACTCGGTTCATTAGTGCCATGAAAACTGTAGGCACATTCATGAGACCGAACGGCATGACTGTATACTCGTATAGACCATACATACTCTTGAAGGCTGTCAGTGGTATATTTGATGGTCTAATGCGCAAATGATGATAATCGGACCTAAAGTCGATCTTCGAGAACACCCGGGCTCCTCGAAGCTGATTAAAGAGGTCATCTATCCTCGACAAGGGATATCGGTTCTTGACCATCAACAGGTTTGGCTTCCGATAATCCACACAAATCCAAAGGGTATTGTCTTCCTTCTTCGCAAACAGGACAGGCGAACCCCAAGGAGAAGTACTGGGTCGGATGAAACCCTTCGCTTGTAACTCCTCCAACTACTTCTTGAGCTCTTTCAACTCAGTTGTGGCCATCCTATAGGGAGGAATGGACACCAGTGTTGACCCTGGCACAAGCTCAATAGAGAAGTTGACCTCACACTCTGGAGGCAAACCTGAAAAGTCCTCTGGAAAGAAATCCCTGAAGCGACCCACCACTGGAGTAAAGTCCAACTGTGGAGTCCCCGGATCATCCAGATAAAGACTAGCAATCTGGACTGTCACCCCTCCAAGCCCAAGATGCTCGAGTCCAGCTCGACTCTCCCAAACGTCCCATTCACCTCTATAAAGAAAGGATTCACCCTCCGGTGAGATGAAACTGACCCTACGGTGGTAACAGTCGATGACTACCTGGAAGGGAACTAGCCAGTTCATTCTGAGAATGAAATCATAGCCCGTCATCTCTAGGACGTAGAGATCCAATGAGAAATGATACCCTACAACCTTGAGGGGGCACTCTCTACACTGGCGTACACTAGATGTATTCGTCCCCAAAGGTGTGTCTAGTTTCAACGAGTTGGCAGAAGAAAAGATACAGAGCCCCAGGCTCTCAACAACAGCAACAGAGATAAATCTATGCGTAGCACCAGTATCGAAAAGAGCTGAAGATAAAACCTAGGATACTAAGATCGTACCTCAAACAGTAGAAGGTACGGGATCCTACTCCTGATAGGCCTGCTCCACTGCAAAAGCCTGGCCTGCCCCACAGCCCTCTGACCCTGCCTGACCACTCTGAGTTGAACCTCCCTGCTGGCGCTGAAGGACTGGTGACTGACTGCCACGACCTCGACATCCACCTCACCCCAAACATCCAGAAGAACTCTATTTTCCTGACTGGTGAGAAACTGGTGGTGCTGCTCCTAAATGAGGAGTCATGGAAGAACCCCCGTCTCCATCTACTGGTGAGAAAACCTGGTAGAAATGATGAAGGTGGCCCATCTTGCTGCAAGATCGGCACTCCACTAGGACTCTCTGGCACTATGGCCTCATGTGCCCGACCCTTCCACACTGGTAGCATACCACCTGGATATCGGAAGATGTATCTCGCCTCCTTGGATCACCGTGCGTAGGCTCCCTATGCCGCTTCCTGCTGTCAAATGGAGGAACACTAGCTCTGGAAGCAGAACCGCCCTGGATCGCAGCTCCGGAGTCTCTCAGATTGCGCTCCGAAATCAGTGTCTGGTTGACGATGGAAGAGATGGAAGTCAACTGGAATAGATTCACCTGCGATTGGATCTCCCACCTGAGACCATCCTCAAACTTCCTTGCTAAGAACACCCCACTTCCAACCCGGAGGGGTGTGAAATGTTACAGCTCGGTGAAACGAGAGGAGTACTACATAACTGAAAGAGTACCCTGCTCTAGGCTCATAAACTCCCGGGATTGATTGGCCCTTAGGGTCTCCGGGTAGAAGTAGTCATAAAAAACGCGCTGAAACTCCTCCCAATCCATAACCTGCTGATGACCCGCCTGTGAGATCACATCCCACCACCTTTTGGTGGAGTCTCGTAGCATGTAGGTAGAAATATTGACCCACCTCTCTAGAGGAGTCTCTAGATGCTCGAAGATAGTCAGCATGGCTTCCAACCAGGACTCTGCAGCCTGTGGTCCTCCTTCCCCCGAGAAAGTAGGAGGATGCTGCTGCTGGAAAACCCGCGTCAAGTCTGCCATAGTCGTGGTAGGAGGCAGCGCTCCCTGGAAGGTCTGCATCATCCTCATAAAACCTTCCCTGAACTGCGCATCATCTCCTGCAACTGGTATAACAGTCGGTGCCAAGGCTGGACCGACTGGAGGATCGTCAGGAAGTCCCTGATCAGCCATATCTGGCGGCTGGTCACTGCCTGACGACAGACGTACAACCGGAGGAAATCTCGGAGGCATAACTCTGAAAGATCAAAAGCATGCCTTAGATCAGGATTAACAAGGTAGAGAACACAAGAGTACAAAATGGGAACAGGGGAAAAACACACAAGTTTACAAAACATGACTACACGACGTGTATAAAAACTACATGGTGTGTCTTCTTAAGCCACTAACATGGGCGTGTAATTCTACCACCCCTGGTCATGTAAGACCCCAGACTACACGGCATGTTGTCCCCACACATGGCATGTACTTGAAAACTATTCCCCTACCCGAGTCTCTTTACACGACTAACCCACACGGTCTGACATAACCCGAGACTACACAGCGTGTTCTAAACAAACACGGTGTGTACTAGACAAGGATTCGGTGGCCCGTGTTGTTAAACACATGGTTGTCTACATGGATGAACCTTACACGGTGTGTTCCAAACAAACACGGCGTGTATAGGTGAAGGTGACACCATCCCGTGTTGTTCGTTACATGGTCGGGTACCTGAACAATACTACACGGCATGTTCTGAAAACAACACGATGTGTCGAAGAGAAGGTAACGCCAACCCATGTTATTTGTGACACGATCGGGTACCTGGACAGGACTATACGGCATGTTCCATTAGAACACGGCGTGTTCTACTCGATCTTCCCCAACCCGTGTTGTTAGTGGCACGGCCGGGTACACGGATCTGAACTACACGGCGTGTACCTACCGTACACGGCGTGTTCCTGAATTTACTTTCACGACACCGTGTTTCTACTCACACGGTCAGTGACATGGCCTAAAAACTACAAAACATGTATCCAAAAATTACACGCCGTGTATTCTGGGTTTTTCTGGGCAGTAGCTCAGAAACTGTACAGAATCCCAGAAACACTAAAAACAAGGCAAAGAGGTGCCAAATTCTAATCTGTGAGGGACCATACTCCCCGCGAATCAAAGCTTGGAATCTCCTATAGTCATAGACAAGAGAAAACAGGATCATGATCCACCAATTTCCGATTCAAAAGGGCCCATAACTCCTCAAGAATAAAAATTTGGCGTTAATTTTAGCAAAGTGGAATACAAAAATCCTCTAACAAGGCAGCAGAGATTCTATCAAGCATCTATCACAACAGCATGCATAATCTACACAAAGTCTATCACAACAGCATGAAATCACTAATGCATCCTAGATGGCATGGCAAGAATGAATGGCATGTGATTTCTACAAGTGACTATATGATGCATGAGATGGAATACCCTCATCTCATTGGGTTACGACAAAAATAGAACCACAATAGTCAAGACAATAACAACACAAAGCATGTGAATCACTCTAGGTGAAATTATCTCAACTGTAAAATCTCAAAACCAAAAATTGCAATTAACGAGGTATTATGGATTTTCCCTGTACACAGGTTAGCTACTCCCAAGAACAACTTAATACCAAGTACCTAATCCATTTTATCCCTGTCTAAAGGCTTTAAATAGTAAAGCAAGAGAAAATAACTCCTCTGATATCACTTTGTAACGTCCAGGTTCTGGAAGCCACCCAGAGGCGCCCCATACCCGGCCTGTCACGTGACCTCAAGTGCATTTCCCCAAACTCCAGAGGCTGCCGACTAGCAGTGAGGGACTTGGTGAGTCGGTGGGGAAACTACACCCTCATTCGGTAAAGTATATAGTGGAAGAACAACCAAACACAATAGCGGAAACAATAAACAGCATACAACAACTGAACTGAACAACGGAAGCAATGTATAAATAATGATGATGCAACATGGTACATATGTCTATGGAAAGCAGTAAACAAACCAACGTGCTGAAATACAACTGAAAACAGAGTGCAGAGAGAAAAAAAAGTAAACTCCTCAGCATCGCAAGCCATATCTTGGTCCCCTTCTCTCCAGCTCCACAGCAAGTCAGGTACCTGAAGTAGAAGGGCGCTTTCCCTTATCTATACCTGCAACAACATAGTCTATTTGGGCCCAAAAGAATGACCCAAACAGGGTGTGAGACAAAGTCCCAGTAGGAAATCACCCAAAGATCTGTGCCTAACAGTCAGGGAATACATGGCAGTAATAAAACCAAAATCAGTAAACCGGAAAACACAAGCAGCTACAATCCACAGTTCTACATATGAAGTACACAAGGAACAGCCACTGAAGCAAGAAGAACAAAAAGGTAACCTCTATGTAGTTCTCACAGCCTAACCCCTAAGTTTCAACCTACAATTACTAGCTACCCTCTGGGAATCACACACAGTCTCACCCCTCTGGTTCAGCTAAAGAATAGACTCTCTAGGGAAGCACTCACCGTCAATTCCCCCTATAGTCTCGTATCGTGCTAAAGGCTCTCTGGGGAAGCACTCAATGTCAATTCCCCCTATGGAACACATCTAGGATCTACATACTCTCTGATTAAGCACTCAACATCAATTCCCCCCATGGTCTCACAACGTCATTAAGGACACTCTGGAGAAGCCCTTTCGTCCATTCTCCCTATGGCCCACTACACTAGGTTCTCGCAGCCCTGTGTAAAAATAAGCATGCAGAGTGTGCATGTATCATCCATGTAAACCTCAAGAACTACTTGGCTGTCATTCTAAGGGTCAACAGCATAACAAGAAACAGTTCCACTATCCTACATCTAGGCATGGCAACTGGAAAAATGCCAAACAGGCAGACAAGCATAGAAAACATTCAGAGTACAGTAAAACTACCATATTCACAGGCAAAAACATCTAATCTAGCAATAAAGAAAAGAAAGCAATTTAACAAGGGAAAAACAGGAACACGCAATACCCCGTTCAAGGGTATTGGTGGAATTTTCACAAAATACTCAAAGACTTTCTACATAAAGGCACAAAACACCTACCTCAATCCTAGGAGATCGATATATGTGAACCACGACGACTGGTTCCCCTTAGAGCATCGTAGATCTGAGAAAACGTCAAAAATGCTCAACCTACGATAACTTGATAAAGGGAAAGAATTGGAAAACAAGCCTCAAGAAGAAGGAATAACTCACTACTATGATTCCAACGCAATCGACAGAACTCGAACCGGAGAACGGGCGGAGTCTCGGGGATCCGAAGAAGAAACGCAGTCGTACGGGTCGCTCTCGCATGAAGAACCAAGAGAATGGGTGTGTTTTATCCGTCAGGAGCAACCCCAGTGTGTTTAATGAAAAAAAATAAAGTACATGGCGTGTACTATGTCTTTTCTGTACTCTTCCAAAATCGGCCTCCACATCACCCCTACAAACCGTGTGTGTGGCCCGGACACGGCCAGCACATGGCTTCGAGCGGGAAAAGAGTACACGGCGTGTACTCAGAAAGTACACAGTGTGTACTTCAAAAATTTCCAGAAACTTTATTTTTTCCATAAACTCTAGAAAAATGGAAAACATACCTGAAACGAAGATCCGGGTTCTTACATTACACATAATTCCTTATATTTAAAAAATGATCTTAAAGATGTTGAAAGAAGGTTTTGAGAATTTATAATGGATTCAGGCTATTAATGAAGATCTTAATCAGATATAAAATAATGATACTTGGGAACTCATACCTAAACCAAATGAAAAAATATTATCAGTAAAAAGTGGGTTTTCTAGAAGATGGTGAATGAAGATGGTGAAGTGATAAGAAATAAAGAAATATTAGTGTGTAAAGGTTACTCATAGATTGAAGGCATTTATTTTTATGATACTTTTTCTCTAGTTGCAAGGTTAGAAACAATCAGAATCTTTCTTATTATTTCATCACAATGAAGTTACAAAAAATTTCAAATGGATGTGGAATCATCATTTTTGAATGGTGATCTTGATGAGGGAGTTTATATTGAAAAACTATATAGATTTTTTATTGGGAAAGATGAAAGTTATGTATGTAAGTTGAAGAAAGCCTTTTATGGGCTAAAACAAGCTATGATGGAATGTTATTCTAAATTAGGTACTTTTTTAGGAAGATGAGTTTTAAGAAAGGAAGAGTTTATAGTAATCTCCACATAAAATAAATTCAATATTTTTTCCTCGTCATAATTTTTTATGTTGACAACATTGTCTTTGCTGGGAATGATGAAAGAACTTTTGAAAGACTTTTTGAAGAGATAAAAAAAGTTATTTGAGATGTCCATGCTGGGTGAAATGAAATACTTTCTTGGGTTACAAATCTCACAAAATAAGAAACACATATTTTTTCCCAATAAAAGTATACTAAGGAAGTTTTTAATAATTTTAGTATAGAAAATTCATAACTAGTTTGCACACCGATTTCAGTGGGAACGAAGTTGTCTAAATATGGAGAAGGAAAGGAAGTTGACTCTAAAGAGTTTCATAATATAATTGGATGTTATTTATATTTTAATACCTCAAGACCAAACATTTTTTATGTTTTTACCTTATGTTAAATATTTTAGAGTGCTTTAAAATAATCACATTCATTGGATGAAAAATTAATTCTTATATATATCAAAAAGAACAAAAAAATTTGGAATCAGATATGATTGCTCAGAAAGTATTGAATTTTTTGGGTATTCAGATGCAGATTGGGTAGGAAATGTTGATGATAGAATATCCACATATGATGGAGTTTTCTTTATAGGGAAAATTTATTTAAACTGGAATATGAAGAAAAAAAATTCTGTAACTCTTATTACGGATGAATCTGAGTATGTTGTTACCACTCAAGATTCTACTCAACTTATGTGTATAAATACTTGGTTAGAAGACTTAATTTTTTAAGTAAAGTTAACCTTGCTCTTGGGTTGTGATAATCAAAGTTCCTTCAACCTTAAAATAAATCTGGTACAACATTATCATTCAAAACATATTGAAATCAAGTACCACTTCATCAAATAGCATGTGGAGAAGAATGATTTGAAGCTGGATTATGTTCCTACATCGGAACAAGTTGATGACATTTTCACAAAACCTATACCAAAGAAAAGTTTTTATAAACTGAGTTCAAACATGGGAATGCAACCTCCTTCTAATCAAGGTTTAGGTATGTGTATTTTTCCCATCTCTCATCTAGTCATTGGATAGTGTTGTCAAGGGGATAATTTTTTCATAAATCTATCCATTGAATATGTGATAAACCTTTTAAGGAAGCATGTGTGTAGGGGGAGTTATGGGTAAGTTGTGAATTCAACATGTAAGTGTTTGAACTATTCTAACTATTTTTTGGAGTGGTTAAAGAAAACTTTTTTATAAGAAACTTGAATGAGTGAATAAATATATGAATAAAAGATGAATAAGTTTCATGAGTCACTAATTTTGGATGGCATGATTTTGCTGTCAATAATTAATATTTCCTAAAATGAGCTAGAACACGTAGTCTAAGAATTCTTGATAAGTAATACATAGCTTAAGGTTGCAAAGTTACATGATTTATGAACCTTTGTTGAGAACAAAATATAAGGGGGAGATTTTTGGGACCAAGTTGGTAAGAATCTATTTTTTTTAGAAGATGGAATAGGTTTGATTTTATAAGTGTTGTATTTTTGTTTTCAAGGAAATATCAAATAAAAAAATAACCTCACTTTGTAAAAGTTGTTGATAAGACTCACAATTTTAATCAGGTGATTAGAATCAAAATTCATAAGAAATTCCATTAGATTTATAAGAAGTTTCCAAGAAGGAAATGTTCATCAGACTCACCCTGAGTCTGGAATGATGTCTCCATTGTAATAAGGAATGGTTTTAGAGTTTTCATGCCTTCAGTGTAAATTTGGTGATTATTTGCTATTTTTTAATTCATAAAAGTCATAAGTTGTCTAAAAACCTGTGATTCAAGCCTTATGGTTTAAAGGGGTAGAACTGGCACTGCCAAACGTATTGGGGTTTGGTTGGAAGGAAAGAGTAATCTAGAAAGGATGAGAAGTTACAATACTTTCCATTTATAGTTATATGATGTTGAAGCTGATCTTAAAAGTTCTTAAAGTCATGAGGAAGTCATGCTTACAAGAAGAAGTTTTTTTACAATGAAATTTTTTGAAATAAAAGTTTTCTGATCTTAGTCCATTAGTGTGAGATCATCGGATGTAGATTTTTTTGAAGGTCAGGAAGGTTTTTTGGAAACGTAACAAGATGAAGATGCTGGTTTTTAGTCAAATCAACAATACAAAATAATTAAATATCATAATAAAGAATTTGATGTGTATTATATTCTCAAAATAAAGAAGTTTCTTTCACTTGGAAGTTTTTGGGACCAATGAAAAAGAAAAAGGAAGTTGGAAGTTTTGGGACCGATGTAGGTAAATAAAGTCAAAGACCCATCAACAATGTAGTCAACCATTTTCATTAAGATGAATTGTTGGTTGTTTTCAACTGGTTAAATAGAAAATAAAGACCTGATTTTTCCCTTAACAAGTGGGTCAAGAGAAAAAGGAAATCTTTTGAATTGTTTTTATATCAATGGGTCAAGATTCTTCAGACTAAACATGGAGTAGACCATCATACTGAAGGTGACACTAAACTAACAGAGTTAAGCCAATACTGATTCATCAGGAATGGGATTACACTGATTACTAAATCAAATGAAATATCATTAGTATATGGAAAATAAGAAAATAAGAATCATTGTATCATTTATCAAATGTGTTTCTTGAAGTTTTAATATTTAAGAGAAAAAAATTTCAAATAAGTTTGAAGTTTGTGTTGATGTTCTACCAAAGAAGCACTGGAATCTTGAGAACTTGTGACTATGTTTTTATCATAATTAGTTGAATAACCTTATGACTAAAAACTAGTAAAGTGGAATATAATGAAGATTTTGTGTCCATAAATATTTCTTCATTGTAATGAAGAAATAATATTTACAATCAGAATCGAACTGAGGAATTGTTTTGACAGTCAGAAGCGAGCTGAAGTTTTGAGAAGATTTGAGAAGGTTCAAGAAGGAATGAGAAGAGTTAATAATTATTTAGTAAGTCAAATATAGAGACAAAATTTAAGGTAAATTTATGATTCATGAAATTTTTAAAGTGGGAAAGTTTTTCATAATCCCATCTAAACCACTTTTGGAACACCTATAAATAGAGGAAGTACATTGTTCTTTCTGAAACTTATGTTTTTAATGGGAGAAGAAGAGAGAAGTAAGGGCACTAAATATTTTTAGAGAGAAGGATTTTTTGGATCGAGCATTCATGAGGAAAATTTTTAGATAGAAGGAGAAGAGAGAATATCATAATCAGAGTTTCTAAAATTGGACCGAGCAATCATATTAGAATTTCTAGACTGGGGAAAAAGTAGTTCAAAATTGTTTCAACAGTTTTCTGGTAGAGTTATATTATCAGACTGAGCAATTGGACTGGAGAATCAGACTAAATAATTTAATTGGTAAATTAGACCGAGTATCATAATAAAGTCTAATAATTTCTAAACTTTTTCTAGGTAGTAAAGTAAAGAATTATTTTGAAGATAATATTTTTGAATATTGACAAGGAAATATAGTAACATGTTTTGAAGAAACTGGTGAAAGTTTATTAACTTATTACACAAAATTGTCTTACATAATTTTGTGTTACTTGAAGTAGATGGATTGTTTTATTGAATATAGTGTTACACAAGTGTAAGGGCATATCCTACTTGTTGTATCTCCACAAA
This sequence comes from Viscum album, assembly GCA_963277665.1. Classification (NCBI taxonomy): domain Eukaryota; kingdom Viridiplantae; phylum Streptophyta; class Magnoliopsida; order Santalales; family Viscaceae; genus Viscum; species Viscum album. The sequence goes on along the minus strand of OY728134.1, from coordinate 591,500,386 downwards.
AGGATTGTTTTTTAGTGGATTTTCTGGTATTAGATTGTTTCTAAACCATACCGAGGATACAACAACACTTGTTGAGTAGTGAACCTTGTAAATTCCTGTGTTTCTCTAGATGTGTGATTTTTTTGTTTTCAGTAAGGTGATAACTCTTTAACAGGAGGTGAAGGTTGTTTCAAAATAAAGGAAACTTAAAATAAAAAGATATCACTGATTCACCCCCTCCCCCTCTCAGTGATACTTAGATCCTAGCTGGGTAATCTCAAAAAAATACATTTAGTAATTAAAATTTAAAATTTATGTAAAAAAACTAACTCATCAAATCCCCCACACTTAGACCATGCTTTTCTCAATCATAAATCTTCACTATGGATTAAAATGGAAACCCTCATTCTATTAATGTTAAAAATTAAAAATAAATGAAACTAAACAATTTTCAATAAGGAAAATATAATTTTCAAATTTCACATATAAAAAATGACTTAAACTCTCAGCAGACATAATTTATTTGGTTCTTCCCATGAAAAATGTTGGAGCCTCTCATCTATTCCATTAAAGTCTTTTAATTCATCATTATTAGCATTCCAATTCATGATCTAATTCACCAATTGTTTTTCTTCTCTCATCACTTAAGGTAAATTTTAAATATGATTTTTTTCCTCATACCTTGAGTACATAAACCAAACTTATGAATTTGAAAATAATCTTATTTATGTACTTAGTAAAAACAAATATAACTATAAATCAAGAGGAATTTTAAATATAAATCAAATGATTTTTAGGTTAAGGGGTGGAATGAAATAGATGAATAAAACATTTAATTATTCAAAATGATGTTTATCTCTACGTATTAATCATGATAAACAAAGTAAACACAATGACGTTATCCTATTAGAAATTCCATCTTCCCCACATCCCCAATATAAAAGTACAACCATAATCAATGAAATATCAATGAAAAAGTTATACCTATAATTTTATATCTTTATCAATTTTTTCAATTTTTTGAAAATTAAGCCCCAACAAGTATCACTTCCATCATACAACTCCAAATGATGAAAATCATTGTTCAAGTGATGGTGGTTGTTTACCCTCCATAACTCAACCCATATTTTTTTATTTTTTTCTAAAGGGGTAAGAATGAAATATAATTAAATACAGCATAAACCTTCTCCAACCCCCAATTAACCCCCAATAAATTCTCTCAATATAGCATATCCCTTATTCCATAAAATCTCTCTCCCCCCACACTTGAACTTTTAACATCATTTAAAACACTAGAGTATGGGTAGGATGGATAAATAGGATTGAAATGTGGGTATTCCTATAAAATTATATTAATGGTATCTGAGGTATAAAAGTAGGATAAATGTGAGGTATGTCTCAAGGATAATGGATAAATCAAATAACATGCCTCGATAATTTTTAAAGTAAAATTTTCACAATAATTATTTTGTAAAGTTAAAAATTTAAATCTTATTAGGTAACATGTCCCAAGTTATCTCAAAAAAAACTAAGAAAGAATGGGAAAATTAGTTTAGAAACCTCTCAATAATAAGATCATGTAATTTAAATTCAATCGCTCTTAGAATTTGTCATAATGAATAAATCAATAAACATGAACTTTTGAAATTTGAATCATGATAGATATAATGGAATTTTCATCTACATGTGACTACAAAGAAAAATCATGATTTATTGAATTAAAATCCCTATATTTCACTCTAATAATCCAATATCACATCTTAATAATTAAATTAATATCAATTTGAAAATTAAGACATGATACCATGGGGTTCCTAAATAATTATAGGTATCATGGATCTAAATTAAAACACTAATAAAAGTTTGGGCATGCATTTTTTTCCTTTTAAGTTTTAACACATTCTGAAAAATATTAAGGAGTAAGGATTAAATAATATAAATTAAAGCATAATCCCCTTTCACATGAATCTTTTTTACTCTTGTATCCTACATCCTTTTTGCTTCATTGTCCTACAAATGAATTCAAAATAGTAAAAACACAAGGTCTATGCATTAAAGGTTTATAAATGATGGGGGAGGTTTCACTGCATCTAAAATTAAATCCTAAACTAATAAAGAAAAAAGATAAAAAACATGGGTTTACTCCCACAAAGTACTTTTATTAAGGTCATTAAGATCAACTTTACCTCTTGGATCACATAATATGAGTAGGATATAAAGTCAAAAATCTTATATTGATCCAATTTTTTCTTTTATATGAGTCTGGTGTATATTTTTAATTGTTCCTCTTTCTTGAAAGCTCTTATTATTATTGTTAAGTGAAGTTCCAAGTAGTGGAAAACCCTAATGTTTGGAATAAAATATCATGGGATATCCAAACAGGGTACCACTCCTCATTTTCTTCTTTTTGTGGTTTTTGTTACTCAAATTAGGCACTCAGTTCGTCATTTTTAGCAGCTACTCTTTCTTCATATTCTTCATGGGGATACTCTTACAGGAGATCCAAAGTAACATTCCAAATTTCAAAATCCCTGATATCTCCCTCCTCCTTTTTTATTCTTTTATAGTAGTGGAGGGTTCCTCTTCTTACTCTTTTTTATTCCTCCTCAGAACTTAAGTAGGTTTCTTACATGGAAAATTCAGAACTAGCATCGTAGAAGGAACTTATCTTGGATTCTTCCACAAATTAAATTGTACTAAAACATGGATATTCAATTTGGACCTCTTCCTTGGTTTCTTACTTCACTTATTCTGCTTTTTTATCCATGATTTCTAGAAGTAACATCTCTTTATTTAACTCTGATTGCATGCTTTAGAGGGATTATTCTAGATTTGGGTGTGGTTAGTGTTTTCTTGGTTTGTCTTGAAGCTCTAATACTTGGATTTGGATTTCCCTCTTTATTTATTAAATTTATTATGTGTGGATTAAAAATTGGATCACCAATTAGAATTGTGCATTCATTCTTTTTTTTCATGATATTACAAACCAAACACTCCCAGTGTATAAAATTGATCAAGAATTAAAAATAACCTAATCTAAAATAAGAAAAAAATAAAGAGGGTGAAAATACTTTTCTAACTATTGAATTTATAAATGTATTATTCCCTAGAAACAGTGATAGTTTTTAAGTCACCTAAAATCACTGTTAATTCTATGAGGGATATAAAAATAAAAATTTGTAGTAACCCGACAAAACTAACTACTAGAACATAGAATAGTGGTAAGATGGGTTCGGCCCCATAAGGAAAAGAGTTATAAGGTTTCAATAGTTTTGATTTTTGTCACAATTTTAAATAAAACTAAAATAACAAAAGTAATTGGGATATATGGTTAGACTAACTCAAAGATGAAAATGAGGATGAAGGGAGGAGATTTTATGTTGAAGGATAGTTTTTCATATATTTATAATAATTCAATCATGACTTGTAAAATTATATCAATTTAAAATTAATAATACATATTGTAGTATTTAGATTATCCCCTCATAATTAGCTAGAACAACCTAAGATAGTTGACTCCTCTCTCAAGGTATTTATATAACCATCTTAGGTGCATTTATTTCAATCTTTAATCAAAAGGAGAAGTTAAGTCCACTCTTTCTTTCTACTTCCCTTAATCACATTAGGTTTCCTCACAAAATTACCATCACTTCTACTAGGTAATTAGGGATGTGATTATGTTTTTTCTCAATGAAATATAATTTAATAAGATGAATTAATAATTTATCAATAATTAAAAAGTGGTTACTCATAATCTTCTATAAATTCAAACTTACCTTGAATATTTAGTTATTCATGGAAAGTCTCTCAACCAATATGAATTAGTTAAGAATTCAAGGGAAAGGAATATAAAAGTTAGATCTAAAAGAAAAGTGTAGTGTAACAATGTTGGAACATTATCATTACTCTCAAAACTGACATATGAATTCAAAAATAAAAATCATAAATAGACACATAAAATGGAAGTCCTAATTATGCAGAATCATGGTTGATAATGACCCTTTCTCCTCTACTCCCACTTCGGGTGTCGGATTGAGATTTCCCACTATCCTTCTATATTACCATCCTAAATAGTAGTAGAACCACCTTCGGTTATATGGAATATGAATTTTGGGTCCCTTTGGGTTTGGGTTTAAATCCTTTTCATATTAGTAGCAAGATCCCATTTATAAGTAGAGCCTCCTGTGTATTTTGAAATATCTTGTTTCACCTATTTGAATAATTCACTTCCTATATCCTATATTTTTATCTGTTGAATAGTTCAACATATTCCTTTTTTTTTAATTTATCATTATACTAATTTTACTTAGTCTTCACATATTTTGTAGATAGGTAGAATATGGGCTCATAAGCCTTGAATATCTTCATGGAGTTTTAATACTTTGTGTGTTCCACTTGGCTGAATTCCTTATTAAGTGGAGTTTTTTGACTTATTCTTGCTTGGAGAGGCCTAGTGCATACATGTTTCTATTTTTATCCTTAATAATCATCTTTTTTTATTTGTAAATATCGAAAGTATCATGTATTTTAGTTTTCAGAAAATATAACCCTGTGAAGTGGAGATAAACTGTGCAACATAGCCCTTGCATGGCCTACGGTGTAGCCAACTGTCCACGACCATATTTCTTAATAAAACCTCACCGATGCCATTTGAGGAACCTACATGTAAAAAAAAGACCTTGAAATGCAGAATCTCTATCTCCAATTCGGTTTACGACATAGTGCGGTTCTCAATGGAACAGTTCATTTTTTCAACCTCTTCATCCATGGTGAAATGCTTCTAGAGATAGTGTAGTGCTTTCATACATTCTCAAACCATATATATCCACATAAAAATAGCTATACCATGGTTTAACACATCCTCTTTAGTTATATCTCCCTAGGTCACTTTGTCGTATAGCCTTGGTTGTGACATAGTGGGTTTTGAAAATCCAATGGAACCTGATCTTGCATTTTGTCGGCCATGGAAGTATTGTGGTGTTATGGTGGTGGCTATGGTGTAGCGGTGGTGGATATGGTATATTATGGAGATTTTCATGGTGGTGTACCGAATTTGAGTTTTGGAGGTGGTTTTGAGGGTGTGTCTAATGAGGATGAAGCACGAGTGGCCTAGGACGACAACGTTTTGGTTAGTAATGAATAGTGGAAACATAGTTCTTTTCCCAAATCAGATTTGAGATCCACTGGAAAATCCTTAAAAAATGATCTTTTGGATCTCCCAACTCAGAATATTGTTGTGGGTATGGGCTCCCACAACACACTCACACACACATGGGTTGTTCAAATACGCACGACCCCACAGGCCTTGGCCCAACCCCTGCGCTTGCACTCTGTGTGACCGGTCTTGCTCCCTTCCACCACCCTTATAGGCCATCACCATGGGATTTATTTTCCATACTATCCTCCATGGGTTGGATATATGGATTTTAGGCTTGCATGTTGATATCTGGCATGGGTTGGCCCATTTTTTTTCTAATTCCTCTTCTTATTTTCCTTTTATATTTCCACCAATATAGTACCCACAAAAATACCAATAAAAATAAAATAAGATAAAAAATATATTTTTTTCAATATTTTCATTCAAAATTATAAATTACCCACAATTTATTATTATTAATTAAAACATTGGTCTTAACATTCAAAAACAAATTACAATTTTCAATTATAATTTAAAAATTATAAATAAAAAACTAACTCATCAGGTCTTCACTTAGTCATATGTGTTTGATCCTCCTATATAATGAATTTAAATTTATTAAATATATTATTAAGAATAATTTTAATCCATATTCCATTTTTTAAGGTCCTTTTAAAATTATTTTAAATATATTCATTGAATATTTCTTACTTACATCGACCACTTTAAGGTTGTTCGACCAATTTCTCCAAAATTACTTTAGTATTTTGTTCGTGGTTAAAGGTGTCATGAAATGGTTAAATTATCTATATAATTTTAATAAGGTCATTAATATTATTTTTATTCATTATATAAAATTTTATAATCGTCCATTCATGGTGCTAATAAAAGAACAAATCACATCACTTTTTGGTGGTGGTGGTTCACACGTACACACAAGCGACGTTATCATTTTCCAACAAATGGAAGTGTAAAAAGGTTAATGGTATATTATATTTAAAGAATGATAAGTATGTCATAAATATCATATATATTTCATTAGTTATATATTTATAACCATATATGTAAAACGGTTATGAAAAAATAATTGCACTGTTTTGTGGAGACGGTAGGACGTACGTACGCATGAGCGATGTTTTCATTTTCAATTGGATGGAAATGAGGTGGAAAATGATTTTACCATTATCAGAATAACATCTTAGTATATTAGTGATACTATAGTCATTATATTATTATGGATACAACCTATTTAGAGGAATTAGAATAAGAAATAAAATTTGAAAGAGTTGGGTAAGACGATTACCTCTTATTTGAGATACCTCCTTTATCTTACACCTTAAGACTTATTAGGATGGTCATAGGGTAAGAAAATTTGATCAAGAAAAAATGGAAAGATTCAAGGAAAAAAAATTTTAGGTATTGGATAATATATAGGGAAAAAATTGTGAATAATGGAAGAGAATAAGTACCCTTTTTATAAGTGAGGGGAGGGACACACATAGAGTTTCTTAAAATACTTTAATAATATAAAGTCATTTTCTTGTAAAAGTGGCTCCAAATTGTCATAGATTTAATTATGATAAGGATACAATCAAAATATAACCAACCAATAAGGTTATATATATTTACCAAGGATATTATTCACTATGAAAAAAAATTATTTTTTCTTTGGGTTTAATCAAGTGTTTTGGGTTATCTTGAAGCCTTATCCCTTTATTTTTAACCCTTTTAACCCATTTTACCCTTAAATGGGGTTATATATATTTAAAAAGGTTATTATTCATTATGAAAAAAAATTAATTTAAACTTATCAACTAATATGAATTATTATGATTCAAAATATGGAATAAATTTTACATGATTCAACTCCTAGAATTGGAAGAAATTACTTTTAATATAAATTCGAAAAACACAATGAAAACTGTTTTTAGAAAAATGTTTATTTTAAGCATAAAAATGTTTTTACAATAAAATTAAGTATTATTTTGATTACAATGGTATTAATTGGATTTTTTTAAAATCAATAGAGACTTATTTGAATTTAAAACCAAACCAAAACTAAAAGGTATCTTCTAAATATTTAATTAAAATAAAATAACTAAAAATAGTTTTATTTGAATAAAAACATTACTTAGATTTAAAAAATTTAAAGAATATATTTATAAGTTCAAAATTATATTTTTATATTAATTATATTAATTATTTAGTATAGTTTTTTCTAGAAAAAAAATTATAAACTTTCAATTTATTCTTATATCATTATAATTTCATAAACTGACAGTTTTTTTAAATCGTTATTTTTTACTATTTACCTAAAAATCAAATATTTCTGAAAAATATAAGAAAATTGTCCTAAGATAATTTTTACATGATGAATTAAAAAATGAAATTAATTTATTCAAATTAAATTTATAAGATTTTTTAATTAAGTTTTTAATCACATTTTTGAATAGAGTTATGTTCATAATGTTTTTTTTTCTTTAGAAATAAAATCTTACTTACTATAATTGAATATTAGGTGTTACACACCAACAAACTCCCTCCATCGAAAGTGACTTAGATCCCCAAACACTATTTCATATAAAAATTATCCATGACCTATATAGAGAATGAAGGAAATATATCTGATGGAATTATTTTTCACATAAAACCCAAGCCATAAGGGAATTAGTACATTCCATCAACCTCCATCTCTGATTATAAAGGTGAGAAATGTTAAAATTTCCCATGTGTTGAAATCACAAGACACTATCCTCATCTTAAATATAAATACTTTACTATGCAAAAATGTGCATCTTCCCCTTATTATCTATATAACCCCACACAAAAAAATTAAAAATTGAATGAATCTGATTTATAATAGTGTCTAATAGTTTGAAAAGGGACATAACATATTTTGGAATAACTTTTGTAGTTGACTTAATCAAAATAGTCAGACCTTACTCCATCAATCTATTAATATTTTTCTAGGCCCTATCAACAATCAATGCAAACACACTCATCTTTAATGTTCCATTAATATTTTGGATTCCAAGTTATTTATTATGATTCTCTAGTTTCTTAACATTTAGAATTGATCACAATTTATCCATATTCTCTTGGATAACTCTATTGCTAAAGGATGACTCTGATTTAAGGAAGTTAATATTTTGACTTGATGAATTACAATAGCTAAAAATAAGCTTAGAAATATTAAAACAGTCTTCATTATTGGACTAATAGAATAATAAAAAATCATATGAAAAAACTAGGTGTAAAAGAACAGGTTCATTCCTATTATTCATAATGTCATGATGTTAGTTTTAAGTTTGATGGATAGGGATATTAATTGTTAGTGTTGAAGTTTTAATGTTTTTTATATTTTTTGATAATTATAATACCTCACATGTGTATAATTAATCTTAATCTCAATATAGGATGATTATAATTTCTCACTGCATTTAAACTCTTGGTGTTTATAATGTTTTAAGTGTTTGTGTTTTTTTGAAAATTTATGTATATATTTGAAAAAAAATAGAAAAGTTTTTAGTTTTTCTAAAATTAATTTTATTCTTCCTAAATTAAACACACCTTTTTGAAAAATTGTATCTCCTTATGAAATTCAAATTACCTTTCTAAAATAAGGTATACCCTTTAGAAATTCAACTAAACCGTATAAACCTTTTTATTATCCTTGCAAAGGTTTGATTGAACCTTAAAAATAACCTTACAGTGAAACTATACCATACTATGAATCTATAACTTATGAAGAAATGAAATTTATGAAGAAAAATGACCTTACATGAATATGTATCTTAGGAAAACATTGTATTTATTTTAATTTTTATATATATTTTTTTTTTTGATTGATTTTTAATTTTCCTAAATAGGTTCCTACGAGTTTATAAAAATATTTTAAAGATACAATGGAATTATAAAAATATGGAAACTCATGTGAAGATGATTGTAAAAATCATGAACTAACCATTGGGAATTTTGTTTATAAATTCTCATCAATGGAGCGGGATGAAAAACAAGTAAGAAATGGGTGATATACTGGTGATAAAATATTGATATGATATTCATTTTTTTAATTACTAAGATTTTTTATACTGCAAATTATCTTAAACTACTATGATCCTTGAGGTAACTACAATGTGTAGTCATATTTCTAGAGTGATCAGAGTTGTGTTGACATTATTTTTCCTTGCTCAGGTGTTCAAGTTTTTTAGTTTTATTATTGTATCTTTTTATTTTTTTTGAAACTATCGGTTTATGTTTTTATATTTCAAAAGAAAGTTTTTTTATTCTTAGTTATACCTCCACTATAAAAGTAAGGTCTATCAAGTTGTGAATATCATCAAAAATTTGGTTTTTTATATATTTTTCTTTGTTCCATAGAAATGAAAGTTTGTTTATGGGTTATGCCTCCAGGTGAGAAAAAGGAAATTTATTGTAAAATGTTATCACATCCTTTAAAAGGTGAGGTTTTTCTTAGTGGGTTCCATTTCTATAGAGGAGAATATAGTAGTGAAGAGTGGATGTGGGATCATGTTAATCAAAACTACTTTAAAAATATGGTGTTCATCATTTTTATTTTTCATTGCATATCTATATTTCATTATTCATTTTACTATTATTTCACCAGTTATATAATTTTCATGTGTTGTTACTTTGATATTAAACATTGTTGATTTAATATATTTAAATTTTCAAGAAGGCCTATTCACCCCCACCTAGAACTTTTCAGCATCTTGCACTTAGCCAATAATAGGTATTAAAGCTCCCACATTTAGAGTTCTAGTTTTATTATATTATTTCATTTAATATTGTGTTAACCAAATCCTAGAATTAATATTCTAAGGAATTGAGTTTTTTGAGATGTAAGGAATGAATTTTAATGATGGTTGGATCCCTAAAAACCAGCATACTTCGATGGGAATTATTATGGTTATTGGAAGATGAGGATGGAATCATATCTTAAGAATCTAACATATATATTTGGATGATAATGGTAAACCATAAAAACTACCTTAAGGTAATCTAGATACTCTTTTGGGTAATTATGCAGTAAAGTATGTTTTGAATTATAAATTCAAAAATATATTATGTTTTTTTATTAGTAAAAGTGTTTTTTTTCATGTCTCGGCATGTAATACTACTCAATACATTTTGAGGATATTACAAGTCACGCGTTGTGGTAAAAAAATATCAAGTGGACAATAGTAGGGATGATATGTGTAGTGTACCAAGACATACATATAGGAAAAGAAAAATCGGTGAACCATATGTTCTACAGATTCACGATAATCATAAAGGGTATAAATTCTCTTAGAGAAGCACTAAATAACACTGTCATATCTGAAAGGGTGTCGTGGTCACTATCAAATAAGTTTCATAAAAAGAAGGTAGAAATCGATGAGAGTAAAATTTTCAAGGAGTATATGTTGGATGAACTCCTTGGTTCACTAATACATTGTGAAATTGGGATAAATAACATTGTGGATGAGGAGAATACAAATAAGAAAGGTATTTCATTTAAATCGAATATAAATGTTTATACTAACTCTTATGACTCTAAGTTGTAGGATAGTGATAAAGATGAGATATCTCACTTCACTAAATAATTTTATAAAATTATGAAAGGAAATAAAGGATTTAGGAAGAAATATAGAAAAGATAATCAGAAGGGTGATCAAAATAAGATAGGTAATTATAGTAAATATAATTATATTTTAGAACTAACATGCTAATAATGCAGAAATAAGGGACACATTAGGTCAAAATACCAAAAACTAAGGCATATATGGAAATGTAAGATCTATAAGAAGAAGGAAATTTAAAAATGATGGATAGATGGAGATATACATAATAATCAAACTCAAGTAGGGATTTTGGAATTGAAAGAGAAGCAACTAACTTGTACATGGTGAATAAAAAAAATGAATAAGTTTAGTAGTGATTCTAGTTCCAGTTCTGGATATGATTCATATTTTAAAAAATGATGATGTTAAAGAATTAAATAAAAAAAATGAAAAGTTTTAGAAATATATCTTAATAATTGTTTAATTGTATAAATAGTTACAAAGTAAAAATAAGAAATTTGTTAAAAAATAAATCTATTACTCATAAGAATAAGAAACTTACTCAAGAAAATGAGAATCTTAAAAATATCTTATATTTCTAATGAAAAATTTTGTAATATTCTTGAGATTTTAAAAAAATAGAATGAAAATATTAAGAAAAAAATATTATCTTAAAATAAAATTTATTTATTTATTCAAGGAAAGGAGAATTTTTATAATATGATGGATATAAATAACCCTATAACATCCCCAATCCACAACCACTCATAAGTGTTTAAACATTAGGGCTACTGGAACCTCTGATGCACCTCCCCATCCACCAATGGCTACTGAAGGACCCCAGAACGCCCTGAGAGGGGAGGGGTGAATCAGGGTGTCAACCTTTTCTTTTAAAGTGAAGGATCTTGTTACCACATTGGTAGTAACTTGTTAAATCTATTTTTTGGTAATGTGTAGTGATTTAAACATTCACACGTAGAAGAACCACACATCAATTTTACTTAGTTCAATACTAAGGTATAGTCTAAGGATCATATTCCGATAGGTTTTCAGTCATACCAAAGCCCAATAATATTTACTAATTGTGGATTACAAAAGTTTAGCACAGTCACTCTATGTCAGGTGCATTGCTTTACAAGGTTTTAGGGATAGAACACTACATCCCTCAGATCACTTCTATTAAATCCCTATTACTCACTATGTTGGGAAGAATATAAAATCAGTTTATCTACTTGAAGGTTACTTTAATGGGTTGGAATTAAATCATGCATCCTCAACTATAAATAGATGATCTCTTGAAGTCTTATTTTCCCCTGTAAATGTAATATACTTTTCCACGTACTATTCGATCATGAACTTATCCTTGGTGAACTAGCCTTCTTCCTCTACGTGCCTCATTGTATCGCGTACTATGGGTGATTCATGAATCACCTCTGTTTAATACCTCCAAAAATCACCTTCGCATACCGCTTTCATGTACTACTTCTTCTCCATGGACCAACTCCTCTTCTGCTAACGGTCTTCTGCTAATCATATTCTGTGAACCGTCCTCCATGAACCGCCCTCTACGAACCATTCTAGGATTCAAAAAATTCCTCTAGGATTTCTAATAAAAATATTCTTTGTAGGTTTGTATTCCCATAAACCACTCTAGAATTCACCGAATTCATCCCGGATTTTTAATCTCAGTGGCGCTCACTAATGAAGGGATTAGTACTCCGTATATAGAAAAATAGATCTGCATAATCCGCTAAGCTGAGATTTACCAAATCCTCACCATGTATTGTGCTCCTGTGAACCGTTCTTCCCTATAGGGTATATATACCACCTTTTCCTTCTTGTTCACCAAAAACATCATCTCATTTTCACAAATGACACACCATCTTGAAAAATGGCTCTTCTGCGAACCGATCTCTGCTCGTTTTCACCAATGACAATCCATGGAATGCAAGCATCACAAGTATTTTCTTGTTCATGATTCATATTGGGGATATTCATGACTATATTCAGCTTAGATATATTTTCCATGTCTTTTTTATTAATGTGACCTAACCTCTGGTTCCACAAGTTGTTTTCTTCTTCAACAGTCATGTAGAAATTTTCTATTTACTATCAACTTGATATAGGTTTTCATCTGTTCTATAACCTTTCATTATAGAATTAACCATTCTTAATTTTATAGAGAAGCTATTTTGATTTACTATCACTATAAGTCCTGAATCACAGAGTTGACTCACACTCGGGAGATTGTGATGCAACTCATCCATATAAATAACTTCAGTCTTCTTCATCTCACCATTGGCCAGTTCAGTACTTCCACTACCTTTGATCTTCAAAGCACCATAATTATCAAATATCACTATTCCATCGACCTTTTTCTTGACATTCTTTAATTGTTATTTACTTCCCGTCATATGGGATGATCATCCACTATCAAGAATCCAAGTTCCGTTGTTCTTGGTAGCTTTGAGATCTACTTTATCAAGGTTGGATTTTTCAATTTTCTTCTTTTCTTCCATAAAATATTAGTTTGAATGAAGGATAAAGATGTATTTTAAAATCTATTTTCCATGTGAATAGGTTCATCATACTCACACTCTTCTTCCAAAGAAGAAAACCTATTTGTAAGAACAACATCATCTTGTTTGAGAGTATTGACTTGTCTCTGAGTTCTGTAAAATTGTTCCTTCCATTACCCCGCCTGCAATCAACAGCTTTATGGAAAAAGTTAGAATAATAAAAAAAATATCCATATAAATTGTTTATTCAATAAGAATTAGGATATTAATTCATTATCCTTTGTTGACTTCCTAGATCTTACCCATTCAAATATCTCCTTGCCTCTTCACGGTATGATGTGGTATAGCCTATATAGCCATAGAATTGACATTTCATAATTTGAAATGTTTTTTCACTTATATTCCTCCTCATGTAAACTTCCTTGGGAGGATAGTTTGACTGTCTATCATCTTGGGAAACTAGAGTACACTTTTCATTCCTCCTTTTAGTTTGATTTGAGACATTATTTGTTTGGACTTCAAGTGTCTTTATGATATGTATGAATTTCATCTAGCCTTTATTTTGGACCATTTTACTTCCATTATTAGATGTTTTATAATCACAACCAATTCCTATGTTTCCCATGTATGAGGTTATTTTATCATTAAGATCATTTTCAACTCCATCAGAACCACGCTTATCTCTCTCTAGCAGCTCAACATCTGAGAATTTTCCAAACTGAATTTTCTTCTTTGTTTATTTTGGACTTGATTCACTTTCAAGTTTACTCATAATAGTAAAAACTTCTTCTTTAAGTCCCTAAAAATTTTTGGAATTATCCTTTAGTCTCGATGTAAGTTTATTAATAATATTTTCTTGTTCTTAAATTTTGATATTTAGTTCAACTATATCTTCTAATCTTTCAAAAGTTATTGAATGTTCCTTTATTACTTCCTCAATTCGATCAATTTCAGCTTCCAGTATATCAACATTTTTTATGAATCCTCCACAATTTATCTCCACTTTTTGCATCTCTTGCATTGATTCTCAAGATTACCAAAATCATCCTTAAGTTAAAACATGAGATTGACATCATTGGTCAACTAATTATCTATAGATTTATCTTCTGATGGTTCTGACCATTCAACATTATCCATCATTGATTCATGGGTTCCAGATTTAAATTCAGGTTCTTCTTTCTCAAATAATTCACTATCATCATCTTTTTCGTTACATAAAAAACTCTTTCTCTATAATTTCTTATAATACTTGAAGTCTCTCTTTTTGAAAAACCTTTTCTGAGGCTTCTACATGTCTCCAAATTCACTTTCTTCATCATCGAACTTTCTTGTGCACCAAGAGGCAATGTGCCCAACTATGCCATAATAAAAACATTTCAGAGGTAAATTGCCTTCAAATTTTCCTTTTCTATTCTTGAATTTATTTTCAATGAGAGAAAGAAGTTATTTTTCTTCATTGTCTTCATAAATACTATCTCCTTAAATTTCAAGTTTTTTCATGGATTTTAATTCCATCTCCTTACTTACTTTATTTTTTTCATCTTCCGGTTTGAATCTCATCTCATATGTCACCAGGATACTCAGGAGATCATCCAGAGAAATTTTGGAAAGATCCCTTTCCCCAAGGTCTGATAGCTTTTCATTTTAAAGAGGTGGAAGTCTTCTTAAGATTTAATTTACAATATCAATGTTTTGATTTCTTCGCAAATTCTTCCTATTACTCCAACAACTTCAGTAATTCAATTGAAAAAGGTATCTACATTTTCTTCAGGATGCATCTTTAGATCATCAAACCTATTGTAAAAAAATTATAGTTTTTCCTCCTTCACTTTGTTTTAACCTTTATAAATATTCTTGAGTTTTTTCCACATAAACTTTGTTGATGTACAACTCATCACCTTTAGATATATCTGATCAGAAAAAGATGCAGTGAGAGAAATATGTGCTTTGGTATCTATATCAAGCATTTTTCTATTTGTATCAGTCATAGACAGCCCAGTTGGATCAGTAACTTATATTCCTTGTGTATGGAAAATAGGACTTCCATTCCAAGAGATATTAGATGAGATCTCATCATATTCTTCCAGATTTGAAAGTTTCTTTCATTAAATATGGGGACTCTCCTAACATTCACTATATTATCCATGGTAGAAATTAATAGCAGATTTAACACTATCAACCTTTATGCTCTATTACCACTTGAAGGACCCCTGAACACCCTGAGAGGGGAGGGGTGAATCAGGGTTTCAATTTTTTCTTTTAAACTTAAGGATCTTGTTCCCACATTGGTAGGAACTTGTTAAATATGTCTGTTGGTAATGTGTAGTAATTTAAATATTCACAAGTATAAGGAACACATAGTAATTTTACATGGTTCACCACTAAGGTCTAGTCCAAGGAGCATACACTGACAGGTTTTTGATTATACCAAAGTCCTCTAATATTCACTAGTTGTGGATTACAAAAGTTTAGCATAGTCACTCTGTGTTAGGATCACTGCCTTTACAAGTTTTTAGGGATGGCACACTACGTCCCTTGGATCACTTCTGTTGAATCCCCCTTGCTCACTATGTTGGGAAGAATCTGAACTTAGTTTATTGACTTAAAGCTATCTTTAATGGGTTGGCATTAAATCATGCATCCTCAACTATAGATAGATACTATGTTGAAGTCTCATTTTCCCCTGTAGATATAATATACTTTTATGCCTACTATTCATTTGCGAACATTTCCTCTATGAACTGGCCTTCTTTATCCATGTACTACACTGTACCATGTATTGTGGGTGCTTCGTGAATCACCTCCACATACTGCATCCACAAATCACCTTCATGTACTGCTTTCATGTACCGCTTCTTATCCATAGAACAACTCCTCTTC
The DNA here is from genome assembly GCA_963277665.1 of Viscum album. Classification (NCBI taxonomy): domain Eukaryota; kingdom Viridiplantae; phylum Streptophyta; class Magnoliopsida; order Santalales; family Viscaceae; genus Viscum; species Viscum album. The sequence continues at coordinate 591,484,307 of OY728134.1, read as the reverse complement.
TGCTAACTTTCTTCCACAAACTGTCTTCTGTGAACCGTTCTGGACTTCACCAAATTCCTCCCAGATTTCTAATCAAAGTCTTCTTCATGGGGTTGTTTTCACACAAACTACTCTATAATTCATCAAATTCCTCCCATATTTTTAATCTCAGTGTATCTCACTAATGGAGGGATTAATTCTCCTTATATAGGAAAATTGATCCGCATAATCCTCTAAACCGAGATTTACCAAATCTTTACTATGTACTATTCTCCCACGAACCATTCTACCCTACATGTTCTGCATGCTATCTTTTCCTACATAGCCACCAAAAACACTATCTCATTTTCAAAAATGGCACACCATCTTGTGAACTGGCTCTTCCACGAACCGATCTTTGCCTTGTTTTTTCCAACAATAGCCATTCCGAGAACCGTTTTCCTTCCACGTACTTCGAACCTTAACATGAATTTTTTTTTTCATGATCCACATACCTCCCTTGGAAGCCGTTTAGCACCACTACGTAGAAATCTAGTATTTTCCATTTTCCCTTGCTGACCTGCGTACCTCCTATGCGGTTCACAAACCAAGATTGGTAGACTCCTTTGCATAAAACCTTCCTTTTCCAAAATAATAAACTCCTGATTTTGAGGCCCAAAAATTTGGAAAACACTGGGAAACTACATGAATTTAAATACCTACTATGACCTGTATTGTAATAATCCTTGTCTTGAAAACCCCGTGATCAACCCAATTTTGATTGACAACAAACACAAACCAAACTCTTTTACCATCAACGAACATCCTTGGGTCTAAAAATATCTCTCTTTGGGTTTGTTGTCAATCTACAAATAAATTCAATCAACCATCTGCTGCCATCAAAACCTGAAACGCAGAAAACAACTCAGCCAACTCTCTAAGTCTACATGAGCAATGCTCAATGTAGAAAACAAGAGGTAAAGCAGGAATCGAGTTCTCTTGATACCAAACACTGAATTTTTTTCTCTATTCTTATTATCTCCATAATTTTTTCCCATGTAACTCATTATTCTTCCATTGTAACATTTTTGAATTTCTCTGTTCTCCATTTTCCTACCACTATAAAAACATTTCATATTTCATCCTCCTTGTTTGAACCATAAAACATAGGATTTATCCATTCTCCCCATTGTAAATACCAAAGAATAAAATTTTGAATTTTAGATCTCAAAGCACACTCCCCCTGGATCGTATCTTCCCCATAAACCTGCAATACACTAGAAAACAGATTAATGTAGTTATAACAAATGGGGATAGGGGACCGACTAGAACCTCCTCAGGCACTGGGAGGTGGTTGAACACTGAGGTTCAACTGATTTTTTTCAAACACATGTGATGAAAATGTATTGGTTAGTATGTCAGCCACTTGATCGTCATTTACAACATGATCCATTTTAATCATGCCTTGTTCTAAATTTTACTTAATGAAGTGATATCTGAATTCAATGTATTTTATATGAGAATGATGAACAGGATTATTCATAAGATCAATTAAACTTTTGTTATCACGGTGAATCACCATTGGTTGTTTCAACTCATCACCAATATTAGTCAGTTTTTTCAGCATCATAAAATGATGATAGTTCATTATCTTTTCCTATAGCAAAGTGTAATCCATACTTTTTATTACCTTGAATGTACATCATGATTTTTTTAACTGCTGCCATATGTTCTTTCTTCAGATTTATATGAAATCAGGCTATTAAGCATGTTGCAAACACAAAATCTGGTTATATTTTAGTAAAGTACTATAGGATTTCTATTATTCTCTTATATATGGTGGGATCTACAGAAATCTCATCCTCATGCTTCCCAAGTTTAGTTCCAACCACAATCAAAGTTGACATTTATTTGGATTCATTCATATTGAATTTATTTAGAAACTCTCTTGCATACTTTTCCTAATAAATAAAAGTGTAGTCTTTCTTGTGAAACACTTATATCCCCAAGAAGTATGTGAGTTCACTAATAATAGACATTTAAATTTCTAATTTCATGTGATTGGAAAATTCATCCACTGATCCTTGCCTGATTCTACAAAATATAATATCATCTATGTACACTAGAACCATCAACTGATATTTCTGAGAATTATTCACATAGATATTGTGATCCACTCCTCCTCTTTTAAATTCGATCTTCTTTAGATAGGATTCAAACCGAGAGTACCACACCCATGGTGCCTATTTCAACCCATATAATTCCTTATTCAATCTAAAAACCTTCATTTCATCATTACCGAGCAGAAAACCCATTGGTTGATCAATGTAGATTTCTTCTTAAATAATACCATTCAATAAAGTTGTTTTAACATATATTTGATATGCTTTGTATCTTATTTGAATTTCAATAGTAAGAAATAGTCTGATTGACTCTATTCTAGCCACCGGAGAAAATGTTTCTTCAACATCAACATATTCAATCTATGAATAGACTTTACACACTAGTCATGCCTTATTTATGATCACATTTCCATGCTCATCAAATTTATTTTTGAAAATATACTTCCTAGTAATCACATTGTGGTCATTGGGTCTCTTAACATAATCTCATGTTTGGTTCTTATCGATCTGATCCAACTGTTCATTCATGGCCTTAACCCATGATTTATCCTTTGCAGCTTATTCAAATGAGGATGGTTCCACAACTGATAGGAATGATGATTGTGAATTATTCCTCATTCTCCTTGTCTGTGTGGGAGCTATCCAGTCCCCAATTATTTTGTATTGATCAATTTCTTCTCTTCAATTTATCTTGTGAGGTTCAGATGAATTTTATTCATCCATGGTTTCCTCTTCTGATTCTTCTTCTGAGTCAACATCATGATGTGATTTCTGAGTGTTTTTCATGCCTTCCTATACTACTTTATTTGGGTTTCTTCCATCTTCACATTCTTCCTCATCTTCTATCACATCAGCAAACAAATTCCTTGTGGTGTTTATGGTTTTATCTTCAATGGTATTCACATCACTGCTTTCCACAATTTTTCCAAGATGTTTATTAAAACATTTATAGGATTTTCTATTCCTGGAATATCTAAGGAATATTCCTTCATCTAGAGCATCACCATACTTTCCTTGATTTCCTTCTTTTTTTTAGATAAAGAATTTACTTCTGAAAACATGAAAATACCTCAAAGAGGGCTTCCTTACATGTCATAACTCATAGGGTGCCTTGGTTTCCCCTATATAAATCTCTATTTGGTATTGAATATAAACTATAGCTTGAATAGTTACTTTTCAGTAATAATGAGATATACAACTCTCAATCAGCATAGTTCTGGCCATATTATTCATCAAACGATTATAGTTCTCAACAAATCCATTTTTTGTGGATTTCTCACAGTAGTCACATCATGTTGTAATCCATTATTATCCAAGTAATTTTCAAATTAAATGGATGTGTATTCCCCTCCATTTTCAGACTAAAAAACTTTTATTGTTCGTCTAGTATCATTCTAAGTAATTTTGTGATAAGTTTTTAGGAAATCAATCACTTTCCATTTCCTATGTATAACCATCACACAGATCATTCTACTATAATCATAAATATAAAGGATAAAGTAAATTTCTCCATGAGTTTAGACAACATTTATTGGACCACATACGTCTGTATGAATGAGATCAAGAAGATTTTATGCCCTTTTCTTCTTTAGCCAATATAAACTGTAGACCAACTTCCCCAGAATGAAAGCATCACAAGTCTTTTCCCATTCATGATTTAGATTGGGGATATCCATGATTGTCGTTAGATTAGATATATATTCCATGTATTATTGATTGATGTGACCTAACCTCTAGTTCACCAAGTTGTTTTCTTCTTCAATTTTCATAGAGCGAATGTTCTCTTTACTATCAACTTGATATAGGATTTTATTTGTTCTATAACCTTTCATGAGAGAATTCCCCATTCATACTTTTATATAGAACCCCTTTTCATTGAATGTCACTATAATTCATGAGTCATAGAGTTGACTCACACTTAGGAGATTGTGATGCAACCCACCCATATAAAGAACTTCGATCTTCTTCATCTCACTATTGGCCAGTATAGTACTTCCACTCCCTTTGATCTTCAAAGCACCATCATTACTGAATCTCACTATTTCATTGACATTTTTATTGACATTTGTTAATAGGTATGAATTTTCCTTCATATGGTATGAGCATCCACTATCAATAATCCAAGTGATGTTGTTATTAGTAGCTTTGAGAGCTACTTTTGCAAGGTTGTATTTTTCAGTTTTCTTCTTTTCCTTCCATGAAATATTAGTTTGAATTAAGGATAAAGATGTATTTTCAAATTTATTTTCCATGTGAATAGGTTTATCATAATAACACTCTTCTTCTAGAGGATAGAACATGTTTGTAATAACAACATCGTCTGGTTAACGAGTATTGACTTGTCTCTAAGTTCTGTGTGAATTGTTCCTCCCATTACTCTACCTACAATCAATAGCTTTATGGCCAAATTTATAACAATAAAAAAAATATCCATAGAAATTGGTTCTTATATAAGAATTAGGATATGAATTTTTTATCCTTTGTTGACTTCCTAGCTCTTCCCCATTCAAATAGCTCCTTACCGCTTTAGAGTATGACATGGTATGGACCAGATAGCCACAGAATTGAAAATTCATAAGTGGAAATGTATTTTCACTTATATTAATCCTCATTTAAACTTCCTTAGGATGATATTTTGAATGTCTATCATCTTGGGAAACTAGATGATAGTTTTCATTCCTCCTTTCAGTCTTATTTGAGAAATTCTTTGTTTGGACTTCAGGTGTCTTTGTGATATGTCCAACTTTCAGCTTACCTTTATTTTGGCCCATTTTACTTCCAGTATTTGATGTTTCATCATCACAAACAATTCCTATGTTTTGCATGCATGAGGTTCTTTGATCATTCAGAGCCTTTTCAAATCCATCAGAACCACGCTTAACTCTCTCTAGAAGCTTATCATCTGAGAATTTTCCAAACTGAATTTTCTTCTTTGTTTCTTTTGGACTTGATTCACTATCAAGTTTACTCCTAAGAGTAGAAACTTCTCCTTCCAAGTCCCTCAACAATTTTGGACTTCTCCTTCAGTCTCGATGTAAGTTTATTTAATAACCTTTTCCTTTTCTTCAATTATGATATTTATTTCAACTATATCTTCTTAGCTTTCAAAAGTTGTTGAATGTTCCTTTACTACTTTCTATAGTTGATCAATTTTAGCTTCCAATATATCAACATATTTTGATGAATCCTCCACAATTTATTTCCAATTTTTTATCTCTTTAATTGATTCTAAAGATTACCAAAAGCAACCTTAAGTTGAAACTTGAGATTGACATCAGTGGTCAACTGATTATATCTCGCTTTATCTCTTGATGGTTATGACCTTTCAACAGTGTCCATCATTGATGCATGGGTTCCAGATTTAAATTCTGATTCTTATTCCTCAAAGAATTTACTATCATCATATTCTTATTTATAGAAAAAACTATTTCTCTGTAATTTATTACCATACTTGAAGTCTACCTTTTTGAAAAAATCTTTTTCGAGGCTTCTACATGTCTTCAGATTTAATTTCTTCATCATCAAACTTTCTTGTGCACCAAGAGGAAATGTTCCCTAATCTACCACAAAACAAACAAGCCATAGGTACCTTAACTTCAAATTTACCTTTTCCATTATTGAGTTTCTTTTCAATGAGATAAATAAGTTCGTTTTTCTCACTATCTTCATCGATATTATCTTCTTAAATTTAAAGTTTTTCCATGGGTTTGAATTCCATTTCCTTGTTTACTCAAGTTGTTGGATCTTTTGGTTTGAATCTCATCTCATATTCCACCAGTATGCTCAACAGATCATCTAGATAAGTTTGGAAATATCCATTTCCTAAAGGGATGACACCTTTTCATTGTAAAGAGGTGGAGGTCTTATCAAGATTTTCTTTAAAATGTCAATGTTTATGATTTCTTCACCAAGTCCTCATATTCTTCAACAACTTCAGTAATTTGATTGAAAAAGGTATCTGCATTTTTTTCAGGATGCATCTTCAGATGATCAAACCCATTGTGAAAAACTTATAGTTTTTCCTCCTTCACATCATTGAAATCTTCATAAATATTCTCCATTTTTTCACATAAACATTGCTGAAGTACAACTCATCACCTTTAGATATATCTGATCCGAAAAATCTGCAATGAGGTCATTTTGTGCTTTGGCATTTGCATCAAGAATTTTCTTATCTGTATCAGTCATAGACAACCCAGTTTGATCAGTGACCTATTTTCCTTATGTAGTGGAAAACAATACTTTCATTCCAAGAGATCTTAAGTGAGATCTCGTCCAATTTTTTCATATATGAAGGTTTCTTTTATCAAATAGGGGGACTCCCTTGACATTAATTGTATTCTTCATGGTAAAAATGAATGTGAGATTTAGAACCAGCAACCTATATGCTCCAATACCACTTGAAGGACCCTGGAACACCCTGATAGGGGAGGGGTGAATTAGGGTGTAAACTTTTTCTTTTAAAGTGAAGGATCTTTTTCCCATGTTGGTAGGGACTTGTTAAATCTTTCTATTGGTAATGTATAGTAATTTAAACATTCACACACAGAAGGACCATATAGTAATTTTACATTGTTCACCACTAAGGGCTAGTCTAAGGAGCATACACCAACAGATTTCCGGTCATACCAAAGTCCACTAATCTTCACTAGTTTTGGATTACAAAAGTTTAGCACAATCACTTTATATCAGGTGAACTACCTTTACAAGGTTTCAGGGATGGCACACTACCTCCCTCAGATCACTTCCATTGACTCCCTCATGATCACTACATTGGGAAGAATATGAACTCAATTTATTAACTTGAAGGTCACTTTAATGGATTTTCAATAAATCATTCATCCTTAACTATATATAGATGCTCTGTTAAAGTCTCATTTTCCCTTGTAGATGTAATATAATTTTCCCTGTATTATTCGTTCATGAACTTTTCTTCTACGAACTAGCCTTCTTCCTCCACCTACCTCATTGTACCATGTATTGTGGGTGATTTGTGAATCACCTCAGCATACTGCCTCCACAAATCACCTCCACATACAACTTCTTCTCCTCATACCAACTCCTCTTCTTCTAACTATCTTCCATGAATTGTCTTCCACAAACTATCTTCCACGAACCGTTCTGGAATTCACCAAATTCATCCCAAATTTCTAATCAAAGTCTTCTTTGTGGTTGTCTTCCTGAGAACCACTCTAGACTTCACTAAATTCCTCCTAGATTTTTAATCTCAGTTCCACTCACTAATGAAGGGATTAGTGCTCTTTATATAGTAATATAGATCTGCATGATCCTCTAAACTGATATTTACCAAATCTTCACTATGTATCATGCTCCTATGAACCATTTTTCCGTAATCAGTCTATGTAACACTTTTCCTTTGTAGCCTCCAAAAACACCATATCATTTTCATGAACGAAACTCCATCCTAAAAACTAGCTCTTCTGTGAACTGATCTTTGCCTCGTTTTTTCCAATGACAATCCATTCTGAAAATCATTTTCCTTCCATGTACTGTGAACCTTCCTGTGAACCATATTCATCCCATGAACTGTTTTTTATTCATGATATGTGTACTTCCCTTCATGGCCACTATTCAGAAATCCTTCCTTTGTCATTTTTCTTCACTGACCCGCATACCTCCAATGCGGTTTGCAAACCAAGCTTGGAGAACTACTTTTCATAAAACCTTCCTTTTCCAAAATAATAAACTCCTGATTTTGAGGCCCAAAAATTTGGAAAACACTGGGAAACTATGACACCTTAAATACCTACTTCATCCTATAGTGTAAGAATCCTTGTCTTGAAAACCCCTTGATCAACTCAATGTGGACTGACAACAAACACAAACCAAACTCCTTTACCATCAACAAACATCCTTGGGTCCAATAGGTGCTAACAAGAAGTGCATGTCTAAGGTGGTATGGTGGGAAGACAATACCCACATATCAAAGTTAATAAAAAGTGGAAATAATAAAGTAATTAGATACATCCAGATAAGTAAATCATTAAAACTCCATCTAATAAAGTTTCAATAAATAATAAAAACACATGATATATCAAAATAATAATATACAACAAATATCAAGTAGTCATACATTAGCATCAGATCATATAAATAAAAAACTAAAAGACCAAAATATATGAACTTGGAAAAACCCTGAAAATAGTCACAAGTCCTAGAAAGATCCCAAGATCTCATGATCCATCCAAGAAGTCCCAAATCAAGCATTAATCACATTGATATTTCCCTTGTCTTATCCTACAAATGTAAAGGTCTACTCGGGTACAAATTGGTGGCCTAAGAAAAGAGTGAGTACAACTTATTAGGCCACCACCAACAACATCTATAAGTATATCCAGTCTAAGAAATAAATTGTATGTTTATGTGTGTGATAAATAAAGGCACAATATAAATAAATAAAAACATCATCAATTATTAGGTTCCCAAATGACACTCGGGACCGACTATACCTACTTTGGCCTAAGATGAATGTATCTTTATATAATATGTCATCTAAAAATACAATCAAACCCAAGGTTAGTCACTCTAAGGTGTTCTAAAGTATTATGTGTTATCATAGAACCCAAGTGGGAATCAACCTAATGCATTTTAAATCATTAAGAATCATCACAGAACCCAAGGGGTATTTCCAAATAAGTTTTGAAGTAGAATACATCATTGGAGAACCCAAGAATAATCACCTAAGGCATTATAAAGTATCAAGGGTCATTATCAAACCCAAGGGGAATCACCTCAAGGGATTCTAAAGTATTATGAATCATCACCAAATCCAAGGTGTATTCACCCCAAGGCAATCTAAACATTCATCACCATTAAATCACACACACAACTCATCAATTAATTTATTTAATTCAATTAAATTTGGAATCATATAATAACCACATCCCCTAAATCCTAGAGCAAGTCCTAGGCATCCAAATCCACATAATTGGTCAAAAACATAAGTTACAACACCCCTAAGGTCACCCTTTATTCAATTTATTCGAGTATCATAACATAAAAATAGACAAGATCTCACTTTTTTCTATTTTATTTTTTTTCAATGGTTTTAAATGAGTTAAAAAGATTTTACTAATGAAAATATGTAGAGGTTGTAAAGAAGAAGTTTTTTAGAAGTATTGGTTGAATTATCCAAGCCTGTTAATAGAGATGGTGATAATAAAATCCTAATTATAAATGATGAATAATCCAAGTCCATTTAATATAATAATAAGTTAACAAGTTGTTTTATTTTTTAGGAAGATAAATGGTACTCTTAATTTTGGATGATTTGGAGTTTATTCATTATTTGAAGATAAAAGTTTATTTTGGATTCACCATATAAATATTTCAAATATAATGTAATGGAAATAGAAGTATGGGTCGAATGAATGGAGAAAGCTGATATTCATAGATTAAGAGGAATGGATAGAGTGTGGAACCAATTTTTTGTATGATTTTAAGGATAGTTCCATTAGACTGAGAGTTCCAAAAAATAATATTCATCGATTCTTGGTGATGTATTTATTATTGATTAAACATCACAATGGCTTGTGGCTATGATTCAAGATGAATATTAGAAGAAGAAATTACTATGTGTAATAGAGTTGTTCAAAGGAAGAAATTTGTAAGACTTGGTGGAACTAATTTTTTCAGATAGAGGTTTCATAACCAAGATTACTAGATAGTTAAAAGTTAATAAGACCACCAAACAAAGAATGTCTATAATATCATCAAATAGAGAAGTTTTGTGGATTTTCTGAATGGAATAAAGTTTGAAAATTTACTGGGTGTAGAAGCATGGAATTTTTGAATGAACTGTTTTTGGATAGAAAAAGATGGATAAATATTCATAAAGTCATCAGATTGGGGTTTCAAAATTATTGGAAAAAGGTTTCTGAATTATTGGACATAATTTCCCTAACAAATTCATTGGACAGAGGAAACATGTGAAGAACATTAAACAGAGAAATTTTCAGATCTAGATGAAATAAAGTTTAAAGGAGTATCATACATAAATTTCCAAGAAAAGTTATTTAATAGATGTTTCCTATTGAAGTCATTAGATAAAGGTTTTATAGTGAATTAATAGAAAAGTGGTCTCCGAAGGAAGTCGTTGGATAGAGGATTATAGATAGAGATATTGGATAAAGGGTTGAAGATATTTGTATCGGATAGAGTATTATCAGATTAGTAATTCATATGAAGAAGATATAGATAAAGGAAGATGATGATTGGTTACACATGAATAATGTTAATAAATCAAGAGGAACTTGAAGATGTCCAATGTAGTGTTTTGGATAGATCCCACCAGACAAACAATGTTTTTGAGTCCATCAGATGAAGTAAGAAGATACCTATGATAAATTTGTGGGCAGAGGGTTGAGAATCTTTACACGGGATGAAGAATTATCGAATGGATTAGTTCCTATATGGATATAATAGATAAAGTCTCGAGGGTATCTATAGTGTTTTTTAAAGTCATAAATTTTGATGATATTGAGATAGATGATCAATGTTAGTAAATTTAGCCAATATTTGAAGATGGTTTGAAGAATATTATTGACATTGAGTTTTGAGTAAATTATTCATGAAGTCTATTGAATCCTATTAAATTGAAGGTTTTAAGGTGTTCAACTAAAGAAATTTTTGAGTAGGAATTCAAATTTTGAAGTAGGAAACTCGAATTTGAAGTTGAGCTTCTCCATTATTTTTTGGAGAAATTCAGCATATATAAAGGGAAGTAGGAGTGATATGAAAATATTGCTTGAAATATTATGGTTGTGATTATTATTGAATAATTGAAGTGAAAAAAGTAAGGTTCCAACTATAAAGTGTGATAGAAATTTTATTTTGGATCGAATTATCAGAAGAAGAAGGTACCATACGGGGCATTAAGGTACCATACGAAGTAGTAAGGCACCGAATAAAGAATCAAGGTACTATGTGAGGAAGGTATCAGTAAAACATGTATCAAATGAACAGTATCAAATAGAGAAATTTTGGATGAAAAATATATGATGAATCAGTGAAGAATTGGATGAGAAGGTACTGGATAGATAAGTATCATATGAATAAGTATCATACAAACATGTTTTGGTTGAAATTGAAGAAGAAGTTGTAGAGAATTCTTATAGCTAGGTTACGAGAGGAAAAGTGAGAGAATAAGAAGTCTTGCACAAGTGAAAGAAAAGAAACATTCTAGTTTTTTTGTGAAGATAAAGAAGTTTTTGTGCATTGATTTTCATAAAATAGAAGAAGAAGAATAAGAGTTTCTTGCAAGATGTTGTGTAATTAAGGAGAGATGAAGAAAAATAAAGTAGAACTATGACATTCAAACAAAGTCAGATTTGGTGGAATAATTTATTGGTGTTGCAAAAAATATAAAGAATAATTTTAAGACTGTCTTCACATGAAGTATAAATATCCAGTAGGAGCTTTAATTGGACTTGGAAACCAGTCTAGGGATATAGGATTTTTTTTCTATCCCCCACCTAAATTTTAGGAAACCACACTTAGGTTCAGTATTATTTCCAAGACAAAACACTATAGATGGTATTCATTATAGTGGAGAATTTTTGTACCAATCACCACCATAAACAATAAGGACTAGAAACTCTTATTAATTAGTGAACATTATAAAAACATCACATTTCATCCTTTACTTCATTTCATCGACTTGCATATGAAAATAAAAAAGAGAACAAGAGAAAAAATATCTTAATAGGTATAAGAGGTAAAGGGATAAAAATCTATTTGTTGGTTTAAAAATTCTATAACTCTTATTCACCCCTCCCCCTTATCTATGTTGAAAATATCCTAGAGTTCCCATAATAATTGGTATCAAAGGAAATTTATGCCTCTATTGGATTCTATACTTTGAAGTTGTTCTATTTTAAAGATTTGAGTTTATTTCCTATGTTTAAAATGAAGTGAAGTTTTGGAAAATATTTTTGTGCATCATGCTATAATTATATTCCTACCAAGATTATGATGAACAATAGAAAGGAAAAGAAAATAAAGTTGTAGAAGATATCCATCTTAATATGAGATGAAGAAGTAAATTCAGTCTCTCCATACCATTATAAAAAATAAGAAAATTCTAGACTGTAAATTGAAGGATAGGTGGTTCAAATCACCACTAAGGATAATGGAAGCCTCCATACCTTAAGAGGATCAAGATCAATTTATCATGAGGAATGTGAAAATTCTTATACAAACTTTCCACAGAAATAATAACCTAACATAAGTGATGATAATGATTTATCTATAACTTCTCAAGATATATCAATTAGTATATTAAAATATATTATTCATTTCATTCTTAGAGAAACAATCTCTCTTGTTTGTGTAATCTTTGAAAATATATAGTAAAATAACACCTAACTTGAAGATGAAACAAATAAAATAGAAAAGGTCTTGTTTAGCATGTTGTTTCAACAATACTCTATATTTTTATGATGATTTTGATGCTCACAAATACCCTTATTTGTTATTATAATGATTTTACTTTGAGTATATTTTAGGAAATTAATATTCTTTATATTCCCAATTTTGGAATAATATTAAAGCATATGATCCATGTGAAATATTTGTCAAAGTTTTCAGAAATATATTCAGCGTGTTCTGGAAACATTGTTCATACCGTACATTGGAAATCATAGTGTACGGATTAAATCCTATGTTTATTTTATGGGAGTTCAAAAAATTATGCTTAATCAACCTTACATTTGGAAGTAAACTTACGTTTTTTATATGATAAAAGTATGGTTAATCAACCTTACATTTGAAAGGAACCTTATGATTCTTATATGAGAAAAGTATGGATAAAGAACCTTACGTTTTCTTCACGAAATTATGGATCATCAACCCTACTTTTGTAATGAACCTTATGTTTTATCTAAAAGTATGGATAATTTACCTTACTTTTTGAGGAAGAGAAAAGTATGGATCATATATCATACGTTTGAAATGTGATGACAAAAGTATGGATCGTCAACCTTACATTTGATATTTGGACTTCTTCTAAAGTGAACCCTACGTTTACCTTCTTTAAGCATCAGAGATTTGAATTTGTGACTTTATAATGCAATGAAATTTTGCGAATTATCAGGCTGATTTCAAACCATATTAAAATCCCAGTTTTAAATCGCATATTTGACCAATTTAAATCCATTTATATGTGATTGAAAGGATCGATTTAAGAGGAGGATTTTGTGATGATTATTAAGGGAAGTTACGACTGCTCTGTTATTAAAAAATTTGAATATTGTGATCTGTCAGGAGACTTTTGTGGATCAAATTTTATAAATAAGGTGCTCATATTTATTCTATATATTCTATGTATCTGAATTTTGAATAATATATAGGTGACAATATATCTCTTGAATTCACGTAGTTTTACAAGATTCAAATCTGGAGATATTTGAGATTCACAAAAGTAGAGTTTCTTGATTCTTTAAAAAGGATATTTTATAGATATGCTGCTACAAAGAATGATCAGATTCTATTTTATATCAGAAAGAAAAATGTTTAAGATTTACTTGTTCTACATTGATATCTATCGTGAATCTACTGCTGATTTATTGCTGAATATATTTCAAGATCATTTTCAACTGGATCGATTCTGAACTAGTATTATCTGAAGAACATCCTTTTTGAAGACAACTATCCATATATTGTCAGTTTCATACTACTGCAACTATGAAGAACAACTGGAAGGTATTTTAAATCAAATACTCTTTTATTTTGAGTATCGGCTTCTCATACTAAGTGATTTGATCAGTTCCATATTTAGAACCAAAATGCTCTGTTCTAGCCTTAAATTGTAAAGGTATCAACTACCTATACTCAGTTTTGGAAGATCTTATGAAAAGAGGACCAACTAGTGAAAATCACCAAGCTCGTGGAGTATAGCGTTGGTGGAGTGGACTAGGGGATCTTTGTGCCACGAACCACTATAAATCTTTGCTTCCTAATATCTGTTTATTTCTGCTGCATAAATAGTATGATAAAGATAAAAGGACAGAGTTGATTATCATCAATATTCCTCATAGAAGTTTTGAAAGTCACAATCCCCCCCCCCCCCGCTTGTTTATATTTCGTATGACACGATCCAACAATTGGTATCAGAGGAGGTTGCTTTTGTTAAAGCTATTGCAAGCTAAAAGTAAAGGATTATACAGATATCTTAATGGATGATACATGAGAGGTAATGTCAATAGTTTGAGCTCCATAATTCAATGGTGAAAACTATGGATGTTGGAAATCTAGGATGATCATCTACCTAAATAATCTTGGATACAGAGTCTACTCAAAAATTCTAACTACTTATGAAATTCTTGAGAAACCTGAAACATGGAGTGCAGCTACTAAAGTAGAGTATGACATAAATTCAAAAGCTTTGAATTCTATCATCTGTGGTCTAGGAATAGATGAATTTAATTGGGTATCTCAATTCCCAACTACTTATGAGATGTGGAAGACAATTGCAGTTGCTTATGAAGGAACTGACAATGTCATACAAAGGAGGCATGCTACAGCAAAGCTAGAATTTGATACATTTAGAATACGTGATGGTGAAAGCATAAATAGGATGAATGGAAGGATCACAGAGATAGTTAAAAACATCACTGCCTTGGGAGATCCTATCAACATAGCAGATTAAGACTTAAAAGTACTGAGAGTACTGCAAACTCAATGGAATGGGATATCAGCAGCCATTAGGAAATCATCACCTATTAAAAATCTAACTATGAGAGAATTGATTGGAACCCTGATGATGTATGAAGCTAAGATGGAAGATGAATATAATGAGCATAAAGTCTTTACAAAAAGAGAAAACACTACTCTGAAAGTTACATCTCAGAAGAAGAGAAGAAATATGAAACAAGAGATCAAAAAGGAAGAAAGTTCTGACTCATCTGATTCAGAATGGAACTGGCACAGATGGCCAGAAAATTCAGAAAATTTTATAAGAAGAAGAAAATATTCGTAAAATCCTTCAATAAAGATGAAAAAGATCCAAAGGAATTCAGATGCTATAAATGCAATAAAATGGGTTACATAAGACATGATTGTATGATGCTAAATAGAGAAAAGAAAAAGAAGTTTTCAAAAAATACTGATTATGAGAAGAAAGATAAAAGATAAATTAAATCTATATGGAGTGTTTCTGAAGACTCCAGCAGCTCATCAAAGTCTGACTCAGAAAAAGAAGAATCAAATCTAAAAGCAAACATCTGCTTCACGGCTGAAGATAATGAGGTACAATCTTATTACTCTTCCAATTTTGATTTTGACCCTAGTTGTTCAAATGACAAACTTGAATCCAACTACAACATGCTAGAATAAAGATATGATTTCTTATTAAAAAAGCATAAATCACTGAAAAATATTTAAAATGAAATTCTAGGAGAAAGAGGCACTTTGCTAAAACAGCATCAAGATTTAATTAAAAAATATAACTCATCTAACACAAACAGTTCAGATAGTGAAACTAAGATCAAAACATAGCAAGGTGAAGTAGAAACCTACAAAAGTGCATCTCTATTTTTTACAAAAGGATAAAATACTTTAAATGAAATTCTTGGAAAGAATGTGATTAAGAAAGAGGATATGGAATAGTTAGTAATGGTTAGAAACCTAAACTATACAAAAAAATTATTTTATTTCAAATGAAAAAGGTGTAATTTTCAACTACTGTGGAACAAAAGGTCATACAACTAAAAACTATTTTTTAAGTAATCCCCAAATTAGTAGAATTAAAAAGGACTTTATTTCAAATAGTTTTTTTGACTCAAAATATTGTAGAAAAACAAAGAAAATTTTGATTCCCATATCACTACTAGCTAACACTACTAGAGCCAAGAGAATATGGGTACCAAAAAAACCATTGTCTAAATACCTTTATAGGAAGCAGGTCACAAAAGCAGAAAAGAAATATGGTACATGGATAATTGATTCTCTAGTAATATGAGTGGAAACTCATCAAACTTTAAAACCTTAACTCAAAATGGTGGTGGATTAGTCACCTTTGGTGACAATGCCAAAGGAAAAAATATTGGTATTGGAACATTTAGAGATCCAGAAGTTGTCTCAATCAATAAAGTAATTTATGTACAAGGATTGAAACATAACCTGATAAGTATTTCTCAAATTTGTGATGATGGTTATTTTGTTGATTTTTCTAACAACTTTTGTTCTATTTTTAAGGATAAATTGCTTAAATTTAGAGCACCAAGAACTGAAAATGTTTATACCCTAGACTTAAAATCCTTGTGTAAACAGAAAGTAAATTGTTTAACTACTAAAATAAATGAATCCTGGATTTGAAATAGAAGACTTGGACATTATAATATTTATGTTTTACATAAATTATCTAAGAAACAATTAGTTTCTGATTTTCCTATTCTTAAATTTGATAGTGAAAGATTTTGTAATGCATGTCAAATTTGAAAGCAACACAAATCATCCTTCAAATCAATTAACAAAATTGCTACATCTAAACCTTTAGAACTTATCCATATGGATCTGTTTGGACCTACAAGAGTAGCAAGATTGCCTGGTAAATTATATGTATATGTTTTAGTTGATGATTATTCTATATTTACTTGGATATATTTTAGAAAATATAAAAATAATGCTTTTACTATATTTGAATGTTTTTGCAAAGCTGTTCAAAATGAAAAATATTTTTAAAATAATTTCATCATTAAGTGATCATGGTGGAGAATTTTAGAATTAGGAATTTAATTCCTTTTGCTCAAATATTGGTATTAAACACACCTTCTCTGCACCAAGAACACCTCAATAGAATGAAATTTTTGAAAGAAGAAATAGAACTATTCAATAAATGGATAGTACTATGTTAAATGAATACAGCCTTCCTACTGATTTCTGGGTAGAAGTTGTAAGCACAGCCTACTACATAATGAATATAGTTTTAATTAGACCAATTTTTAAAAATACAACCTATGAACTTTTGGAATAATATAAAACCTAAAGTAAAATACTTTAAAGTCTTTGAATGCATGGTTTATATCTTGAACACCAATGACAATCTTGGTAATTTTGATCCAAAGTCTGATAAAGGTATTTTCTTAGGATATTCTGGTACTTCTAAAGCTTATAGAGTTTTTAATAAAATGTCAAATATTTTTGAAGAATTAGTTCATGTGAAATTTGATGAATCTGATCCTTTTGACAAAAGGAAATATCAAATTAATAAATCTGATCCTAATGATAACATGAGACTTGAAAACCTAAAAGATTATTTTGAAATGATATAAACAAAATTCAATCCAGTTCAGAATAACATTCACTAATGAACCTAAAATTGTTTTACCTAGACAATATAGAACTCTAAAGAATCACCCTTTAGAAACTGTTATTGGAGACCTAGACACAGAAATAAATACTTGAAGAAATATAGGAAATATGGTTGAGTTTTCTGCCTTTATATCACAATTAGAACCTAATTCAATAGAATATTCCTTAGTTGATGAAAGTTGGATGATAGCAATGCAAGAAGAACTAAACCAATTCAAAAGAAATGTTGTTTGGAAATTAGTTGAAAGACTAAAGAACTATCTTGTTATTGAAACTAAATAAGTCTTTAGAAATAAGAAATATGATCAAGGAATTATAACTAAAAATGAAGAAAGACTAGTAGCTAAAGGATATAATCATGAAGAAGGTATAGATTATGATGAGACCTTTTTTCCTTGTATCTAGATTAGAATCCATTAGGATCCTTTTAGCCTATGCATCACACATGAATTTTAAATTATTTCATATGGATGTTGAGTCTGCCTTTCTAAATGTTTATTTAATGGAGGAATTCTATGTTGATCAAACTCCTAGTTTTTAAAATTCTCAACAACCATATATTGTTTTTAAACTTACTAAAGCTCTTTATGGCCTTAAACAATCACCTAGAGCTTGGTATGAAATATTAAGTTCTTTTTAAAAAAAAATATTTTACCATTGGTATGGTAGATCCAATACTTTTCAAGAAAACTATAAATTATAATATTTTATTAGTTCAAATTTATGTTGATGATGTAATTTTTGGATCAAAAAAAAATTTCATGAGTTTTCAAACTTAATGCAAAAAGAATTTGAAATGAGTATGATGGGAGAACTAAATTTCTTTTTAGGACTTCAAATATATAAAAAATATTTTGGAAATGTTTTGAATCAAATAAAATACATCACTAATTTACTAAATAAATTTGGACTTGAAAATAGAAATACATATACAACTCCTAAGTGTACTAATATAAAACTTTATTTGGATGAAACTGGAAAACCAGTATACAACAAGTTATATAGAGGTATGATTGGTAGTTTATTATATCTTACTACTAGTAGGCCAGATATTATGTATTCAGTATGTCTTTGTGAAATATTTCAATCAAATCCCAAATAATCTCATCTTATAGCTGTCAAAATAATTTTTAGATATTTAAAAGGAACTGTTTTTCAATCTCTTATTTATCCAAAAACTTCTGATTTTAATTTACTTTCATATTTGGATACTGATTTTGTAATTTGTCGATTAGATAGAAAAATCACCTCGGAAACCTATCACATTTTAGTAAAATCTTTAGTTTCATGTTTTAGTAAGAAACAACACTCAATTTCTTTGTCAACAGTCGAGGCAGAATATGTATCTGTAAGCAGTGGTTGTGAACAAGTTTTATGGATGAAAAACATTCTTATGGGCATTGGACTAAATTTTAATAATACACCTATTTTATGTGATAATAATAGTGCTCTAAATATTTCAAAAAATACTATAAGTCATTCTAGAACTAAGAATATTAATATTAGTCAGCATTTTCTAAGAGATCATGTTCTTAAAAAGGATATATTTTTAGAATTTATAAGTAATGAATTTCAATTAGCTGATATTTTTACTAAACCACTTCCCACTGCAAGTTTTCATTTTATTAAGGGGGAGTTAGGTTTACTTAATTTTAAATAAATTTTATTTTTAATTTTAATTCTATTTATTTTTAAATAAAATTTATTTAATCTTAATTTTATTTGATCGTTTTTTTCACTATTTAATGATTTAGTTACTCATATTTTAAATAAGTTACACTTTTATTTTTATTATGTAATAAATTTTAAATACGCCACATATTGTTTAATTTATTTTAAATTCTGTAATGATTATTATGTACCTAATGACATGGAAATCAAGGCTTTGTCAGAGCTTGTTTCGAATTCCAAAACCTCTCATTTTCTAAAAACCTTTCGAACTACCAAAACCCTTCACCTCTTTCACCTTCCTTTACTCGCACCTTCAAAACCCTATAACCTCAAACCTTCAGTGCTTTTTTATGGAAATGGAAAAAAACAAAGATATTCGAAGAAGGCGAACCCAGTGATGTGAAGAGTCAGGGTTCAACTGGACGGAAAATCCTTCAGGGAAAATTAATTGATCTGGAATGGATGTATCAGACAAATCTGATGTTGAAGCAAGCGTTATCCTTTCAAGTTATTGAAATGACATTCAGTGAGAACTACGCTAAATTTATGTATGAAGTTGAGTTGATAATTTTCATTAAAATTGTTTAATTTAGTTTGGTAGATACAGAAGATTCCATTATTGTGAAGATTGAAGATCGGGAGTTATCGATCTCTTCTGTTGAAATAGCAAAGATTTTGAACTGCCCTCACGAGTGAGTTTTTCATTTTTATCTGAAGTCAATCGAGGATGAAAATCATAAATCTGAGGATATTATGTCTTTTCTATTTGGTTCTACTAACATAAGAAACATGTTGGTAAAATATTTAGAACCAGATCAGAAAATTTTGGTTAAGTTTATTTAGACCGGAATATCCTCAAGGATGTCTGAGATGGAGAAGATTATTTTTCCAGATATGTATATGATTTTTTTGTTTTTAAGTGACATAAAGCTAAAATTTTCAAGATAAATGATTAAATATTTGAATTACTGCTGTCAACCTAAGGCTCGAATGAATTTCCATCCTTATGGAAGATTTATTTCAAATTTGTTGTTTAAAAATGATATGGTAAGAATGATTGATGCGAGAGTCAAATGCCATCATAGTAATGTATTGAATGATGGAACTTTGAGAAAGCTCAGATTTTTATGGAGCACTGTAAAAGGTAAAATCATGCATGTTGGAGCTAAAGAGGATCAGGAATATGCTCAGGGGGAGTAACCTGCAAAATTTAAAGAAGGTATGGATGAATCTAGAATAGGGGAAGTTTCAAATACATCAAGAAGAATCATATTTGAAATAGAATATGTACCTACTTATGAAAAAAGTCAGGGAGGACGTCTTAGTTTAAGGAAAAGAACAGTTGGTCAAGAACCTACTACAAATACAATTCTTGAAACAAGATATCTTTTAAGTTATAAGTTTTTATAAGAAACTGTTCAAGAATAAAGACAAGAGGAAGCTTCTTCTCAAGCAGAAGTGGAAGTTTCGTCTCAGGCTAAGGCAAAATCAAGAATTTAGGAGGTACCTTAGTTTGAAAAATCTCAATAAATGGAAATTTTAGATCAATCTGTGGATTAGATTGACTCTGTACATCAGATTCAAGAAAATATTCCAAAATAAATTCATTAGGAAGAGAACCTATCTTTAGAAGTTGAAATTGAAGATCAACCTATTCAAGAAAATTTCTCTGAAATTCAAACAGAAGTTTTGAATGAATATTTATTAGTTAAGATTTATGGTGAAAAATTAGTTGATCAACTAGTGGTGCAGGGTGAAGAAGAGGAATCAGAAGCTCTGTATTTACCACGTATCCTGGTAAATACAGTTTTGAATCAAGCATAGGGTGCCTCTAATTCTATGTCTGATCATATTTATAAGATTTTCATAAAATCTAACATAGATAAAGTAGAGAATGTTTTTTTTTAAAAAGAGAGTTAGATATAGAGAAACAAAAATTTTAAAATCTAAAAGACAGTTCTTTTTTAAATAAATAAGTTGATTTTTTTAAAAAATAATTTCTGATAGAGGTCGCAAAGTTTAAATCTAAAGTTTTATTGAAATTATATTTGGAAGATTTGAAAACTTTTATGGAGAAATAGTTTGCAACTATCACAAGAAAACATGCAAGTACATCAGGTACTTCACCTGATTTGATCAATAGATTCCAATCCATTACATCTGTAATGAGAAACATGAATGATAGGTTGCAAGATTTACAGTGTAATAGTGATCCTTTGTCTATTCTATTGGACAACCATAAATTCCTTATTGATCATCTTACCTCAAATGAACCAAGTATTAGAAAATTACTGAACAAATTCACTAAGCAGCTAAATCATTTTATGGAGAAGGAAGAAATATTTCATGATTTTTTCAGAGTGAACCTCATTGAAGATATTCATTTGACCCGAGAAGGAAGGGATCTGATAATATAGCTGTGATATGGTGTAATGAAGCGATTACGGTTACAGTTGTTAGAGTTGAAGGATGTTATTCAGAATTGTTGAGATACCCTTTTTCAAACCTTTATCCCAACAACCTTGATTCTTGGTAATTAATGTACTTGTATATTGTTTTATCAATGAAATTTCTTGTTTATCATATTTTATGGTTTTTTCCGTTGTTTATGTCTATGTTAGACTGCCTTAAAAAAATCTAGATTCCTTTATTGATAAATAGTTTCTCATAACACTTGCTTTCAAGTTCAGTGCTACATTAAAAGTGTTATATTCTCTATTCTATAATTCTTTTTGACATCACAAAATGGGAGAGAAATTTGGATAAACATAAAATTTTATAGGCTTTAAAGGAGAAATTCAGATAAATCGGTATTGTATATTTAAAGAGGTATTTAAAAGTAGAAAATAAATATTGTTTTTATCCTTGAGAGATTCTAAATTATATGTAAATAATTTTATGGATTTTTTTATCATCAAAATGGGGGATATTGTTGAGCATGTTGTTTCAATAATACTCTATATTTTTATGATGATTTTGATGCTCACAAATACCCTTATTTATTATTCTATTGATTTTACTTTAAGTATATTTCAGGAAATTAATATTCTTTATATTCCCAATTTTGGAATAATATTAAAGCATATGATTTGCATGAAATATTTTTCAAAGTGTTCAGAAATCTATTCAGCATGTTCTAGAAATATTTTTTCTACCATACGTTGGAAATCATAATGAAAGGATTAAATCCTACGCTTATTTTAAGGGAGTTTAGAAAAGTATGGTTAATAAATCTTATGTTTGGAAGAAACCTTACATTTTTTTATGATAAAATTATGGTTAATCAACCTTACATTTGGAAGGAACCTTGAGTTTGTTATATGAGAAAAGTATGGATAAAGAACCTTACGTTTTCTTCACAAAAGTATGGATCATCAACCCTACTTTTTTAATGAACCTTTCATTTTATCTAAAAGTATGGATCATATACCTTACATTCTGAGGAAGAGAAAAGTATGGATCATATATCATACATTTGAAATTCGATGAAAAAAGTATGGATCATCAACCTTAAGTTTTATATTTGGACTGCTTTTAAAGTGAACCCTATGTTTACCTTCTTTAAGCATCGGAGATTTGAATTTGAGACTTTATCGTAAAATGGTCTTTTGCGAATTATCGGGATGATTTCAAGACAAATTCAAAGCTTGATTTTAAAGTGCATCTTTGACCAATTTAAATCTATTTATACATGATTCAAATGATCTATTTAAGATGAATATTTCATGCTGATTATTAAGGGAAGTTACGACTGCTCTGTTATTCAAACATTTGAATATTGCGATCTGTCAGGTGACTTTTGTGGATCTAAATTTATGAATAAGGTGCTCACCTTTATTATGTATATTTCATGTATCTGAATTTTGAATAATATATAAGTGAAAATATGTCTATTGAATTCATGGAGTTTTACAAGATTCAAATCTGGAGATATTCGAGTTTCACAAAAACAGAGTTTTGTTGATTCTTTAAAAAGGATCTTTTACAGATCTGCTGCTACAAAGAATGATCATATTTTGTTTTATATTAGAATGAAAAACATTTAATATTTACTTGTTCTGCATTTAAGATCTATCATGAATATACTGTTGATTTATTACTGAATATATATCAAGATCATTTTCAACCGGATCGATTCAGAACTACTCTTATCTGAATAACATCCTTTCTGAAGATGACGATCCATCTACTATCGGTTTCATACTGCTGAAATAGTGAAGAACAACTAAAAATTATTTTAAATCAAATACTATTTTATTTTTAGTATCAGATTCTTGTACTTAGATGTTTGATTAGTTTTGTGTTTAGAACCAAAAGGCTCTATTCTAGCCTTAAATTATAAAGGTGTCAACTGCCTGCACTCAGTTGTGGAAGGTCTTTTGAAAAGAGGACCGACTAGTGAAAATCACCAAGGTCGTAATAGGTTTGTTCATTATGCATTGTAATGTTGGTATGATCCTTCAAATGTTAATGTAGGGTCTCATGTTTTTCTGGATGAGAATTTTGAGCAGAAATTTGAATTTTTTCTTTCAGATGCTTGTAAGGGGTAAAATAGTATTTTTTTCCCCTATAATATGATCTTGGATAATTTTTTTTGACCACTTTTTTTGTCTTAGAATTGGTTTTTACTCTAAGATAGGAGTTTTTTATGGATCTGAGCCATTTTAATTTTAGTAAAATAGTTAATGTTTAAAATATATATTAATTTATTTGTGCAGGTTCATTCAGTGATATCTTTTGAATAGATATTCAAATTAAAATTATATCTCTTCTATTGAGTCTGGAATGGGGAGTTTTTCTAGGCAGGGCATAAACTTGGGTCGGGCATTGGGACCAGCTGGGGCCTCCTTTTCTTTTTCTTTTTATTTTCTTTTTATTATTTTCTTTCTTTTCTTTTTCTTTTCTTCTTTCCTCTTTTGGATTCTCATGCATAAAAATGGGAATCTTCCATCACACATATGAGAGATAAAATGAGAGAGGTGGAGGGAGGGAGAGAGAGGGGTGGAAGGTACTGTCGCGGAGCTCAGGATGCGTTGAATCGTCATACGACAACCAGGGACTATGAAAATGGGTAAAGCTTTAGCAAATTCTACCCAAAGGTAGACCTTTTTTAAGTTTTTCCACAAATCCCTATATATTAATCATTTTCAAGTTTTAATCCCCTATTCTAGTTGTTCAGAACCCATTGGGGTCTATCTACTTCTTTCAAGGTGAAAACGGGGGTTTCAGGTAGATTTGAGGGTTTTCTGTTTGGGAAAACTCATCTATATGACGTGTGGTTCAGGGAACACACATTGTGTGTTCTTCCCATTCAGCTAAGATGACATTTTTAAAGTACATGTCATGTGGGAGATATATATGCAGTGTACTAGGACTCAGCTATGTAGTTGAGTTTTTAGCTAGTCTGTCCGTGTAAGGGGCATATGTCATGTGGAGCACACGAACAGACCCCATGTGGGTCACATGCCATGTAGATATACATGGCTAGGTTGAGTACATGGTCAGGCCATGTGAGGTACACGGGTAGGTACCCCATATAGGTTACACACCATTTACGTGTTCAACATGTCATGTACTTTGGATTTTACATTCCAATTATAGGTAGAAGTGCATGCCTAGGTGGGGTCTTTATAGTACATGTCATATACTGAGGTGTACACACACCGTGTACTCCTCATTTTCTACCCTTTCTAAGTTTTTTCATATCTTTTCACCCAGGAGTCATAATTGGACCCATTAGTAGTCCATTATAATTATATTTAGATCATGATGGTAGTACATGTTAGGTATTTTGAGGATTCCTAGGTAGCATTTCTTGAATAGATATGTTCTTACTCTAGTAATCATATCCGGTGTCTCCAGAGAGTGAGACCTGATATGAGATGATCCATGAGTTATATCTCATGATCAATGATTTTATAGCTTTTTTCATTAAGGAAATATCCCTTGTGAGATATTTCCTTCTTTCCCATGAGTCCATGAGATTAGTTTTTTCTGAGGATCCCCTTTAGGATTCCTCTACTTACATGTCGGCCAAGAGGATCCCATATAGGATGCCTCTGTCTTCTTATTGTACCAAGGATCCCCTATGGGATGCCTTTTCATACAAGTTAACCTAGTAAATCCTTTGTAGGGTTCCTTTTCCATTCATATAGTGTTGTGAGGGTCCCATGTAGGGCACCCCTTTATATATACAATTTCAAGGATCCCTTGTTGGATGCATCTATTGCTTACCATTCGAGGATCCCATGCAGGATTCCTCCTTTACCTTATTGCTGAGGATCCTGAGTAGGATGCCTTCACTTATGCATAGAACTTTAGGACCCAATATAGGATTCATCCTTTACTTTTTCTACTAAGGATCCCAAGTAGGATTCCTCTTAGTGTTTGACTTAAGGGACCTAGTGGGTGCCCTGATGTTTGAACAACCCTGAGCTAGTACATCAGGTTTGGGTAGAGAGGGTATTAGGTGTCACCTTAGAACTTGTTATGAAGTTGTAATCCTAAGTGGTTGTTGAATTAGTGTTGAGTTTAGGCATTCATCCACCCTCACTCTTTTTTCATACTTTCACATGGTTATTGTTGATGCAACGATGATATCCATAGGTGCTTCTAGGTTGGTGGCAATTGAGCCTCATGTAAGGAATCTTTCTTTCTCTTTAGGATGCCCATATGTGCTTTTTTGGGATCCGGCTTCTGATCCATGTTATTTACATATTTACTTGTATACCCATTGGTACTACTTGGGATCTGGATTTTGAGCCTCTATGTTTTGATTATTATATTATTGGTATTTCTAGAGCTGCTTCCTGGTATCCGACTGTTGAGCCTATGATTATTATATACAGGCATGGCATCCCTGGTAATGATATTCGTGGATGATTTCTCTCTCTATAGTGATGAGAATTGTTCTGATCTCCTATGATTGGTATGTGATGATGATGATTCCACTCTCATCTGATTGTTATGTGATGAGGATGACTACAATCTCATCAGACTGATTATACTCATGGATTATTATACTCTCGTGAGTGATAGGGATGATTATGGTCTCCCTAATTGGTTACTTGATCATGGTGTTGGACATGGCGTTTCACATCATTAGATACCCATGGATGATTATGATCTCTCGAATGATAGGGATGATTCCTCCCTCCCTTATTAGGGACCTCTAGGGGTGGTCATGGCATCTCACCGGTGATCTCTCTTTCAGATCGCCTAAGGGTCATACCCTTAGGGATTATCCAAGTTTTGAATTTTTTGACCTCCAATGGACTGGGACGTTGAGATCAAACATTATATTGGATTTACATGTCATGAAAATCATGGCATCTGGCTCAGTGACCATGTACATGATGTTTGGATATACTTACTTGGAATCCTTCTTTACAGTTATTGGAGGTGAGTATGAGTGA
Source organism: Viscum album (assembly GCA_963277665.1). NCBI lineage: Eukaryota > Viridiplantae > Streptophyta > Magnoliopsida > Santalales > Viscaceae > Viscum > Viscum album. The sequence goes on along the minus strand of OY728134.1, from coordinate 591,457,810 downwards.
ACCCAGGGTTAGGATGAGTATCCTCTTATGGTGATGTAGTTTGCTTAGATACATTTTCTAGTGTTGGCCGAAGCAGATATCTTCCAATTGGGATTATAGACCTAGAGATCAACTTAATGATACACAGCTTGAGTGGTGTGACATCCTGAACAATTCCCTAGCACAGTATGTCCAAGCGATCGGGATTACAGACCCAAGGATCAACTAATAATTAGTTTTATGTTATTTTATTCACATTACTCATGAATATTCATATTTATGCATATATGTATAGGTATGGGACTATACATGTATACAAATTTAAATATAGAAATCCATGGGGGAACTTTCCCAGTTGATCGGGATCATGAATGCAAGGTTTGACTGTGGTTTCATGTTATTGGCTTTACTTATCTTTTTAGTTGAGTCTTGGCTAGGTTGATTATATTGAATTTACATGTACTTACAGTTGTGTATTTTATAGGTTCATCATTGGGGTGGCCTACTAGGATTATTTCTCACCCTTGCACGTGCACCTCGGTGTACATGTAGACATTATGTCTTCTTTTCAGGTTGATTATAGTTGCATGGTGGATATGGTTGAGGCCCAGGGTTGCAAGGTCAAGCAAAGTTGCTCGTGTTGTACTTATGATTGGGCTGGTGCAGTTTGAAAATGTATGGAGACTGGTTATGTGGTCCATATTGGAGTTAGTATTAAATCCATATACTTTTATTTAAGTTTATTTTGTATTCTTGTATCTATATGGTCGTACTGGTTGGTGACCAATGTTGTATGTATGGCATGGCTATTTAGGATTTTATAGCATTTTCATTTATTATTACAACATGTTCTATTTTATTTTATTTACTACTTTCACACTATAATTATGTATTGTTGTGTATGATACTTATCTATTCATATTGTTTTCTTACTCTAATATGAAAGAATAGTCTCCCCACTTTCACACCCTAGGACATCGCTTCTAGTTAGAAGCCTCTAGCGTATGGGGAAGCGTGCTTGAGGCCTCATAACCCACTAGATCAAGGAACCAGATTAGTGGAATCTAGGTTGGGATGTTACAAAGTGGTATCTGGTCTATTTATTTTCATGTTGTCTTACTATTTGAGATATGGTGGATATGATTATTAGGAATGTGTTGAAACCTGTGATGGATATTGGACTAGTGTTTCAAGAACACTTGTTCCATTATGAATTTTTGATTTCTAGGGTATGAGATTGTTGTTATGATCCGAAATGCTATAGTTGTATTGGATTTTTCCTTGAGATACGCACATGTTGTTTATATGTTATGATTTATTATATATTTATGGATCTTGACCTGTTTTTAAGAGGCCAGGGTGGATTTTGACTCTTTGCCGACAAAGGAAAGAGGCATCTCATGCATCATATTTGGCACATAGGATTCACATCATATAGGCCAACTAGTATGTGATTATTATTAACGATAGAGTAAAATTGTTTACAGTGTCATTAACAATCCATACAGTGTTTTCCTACATGGATTAGAATGAAATTATACTAAATTGATCCTATTTGTATATATATATTCTTCTAATGGTGGGTTATGTTGATCTATGTTGAGTCATTTGGTAGTGAGGTTGGTGACTCGGTCCTCATGCACAGAAGGTGCAGTGACCCTAGTATGTCGATAAGGAACACGATTAGCATGTGTTATACCCCTTGTATGGTGTTCCTTATTAGGTTCTATTATTTAATGTTTTAGTAACAATCTATTCAATGTTTTTCTGTATGGATTAGAATGAAATTATACTTAACTGACCCTCATTTGTGGCTATCTAGTCAGATCGCCGAGTATGATGCTGATAGGTTCCAGGATGTTTCTAGTGAATTGGACCTCCATGGTGTATTATCGTATATGGATTCCTAGTGAGAGTTATTTTAGTATCTATTCTATGTTAGTATTATGAACTCTAGGGAGAAGTTCCTTATGAGGATGCTTGGTGAGGATCAGGCCCTTGTAGGTTATATTTTCATTTTTGACCCTCATAGATTGTTATGATCATTACCTTCTTTAGAGAGGTTTGTTTTTTGGGATAGGTGGTTGGACCTTGTGACCTAGTTGTGATACATGATCTATAGGGAAATGTGGGAGACCTAGAGGCCCTTAATTTTGACTCAGACCCTTATAGGTCGATGTCCATTTTGTTCAAGGGTAGCCCGTGTGAGAGTTTGTCCCAGGTTTATGAATGACTTTTTAGGCAATGATCTTGGTTATGATCATTTTGGGATTGATGAATGGTTAGTTCTTGGTTTTTTTTCATTATAAGCATGTTGATTCCTTCATCTTTTGACCAAGCACCTAGGTTTATTTGGTGTCAAGATTGGCTTCAATGAGAAAGACTGTTCAAGTTCCTAGCTTGATCAATTAGTGTCTCCACTATTGATAATGTATTCAAAGCATGGGTAGATGCTCATGACTGAAATGATACTAGGTGATGGAAAATCATGGAATAAATGATGCCACATGTCAAGTGCTTTATTTTTATGAGGAGTTCCAAGGGAGCTTCTGGCTTATGAAACTAATGTATCGTGTAGCATGGTCAGCTTAGCCTTTTTCTTGACGACTCAATGTTGTATGAATTGGGTGATAAAGGTACACACTGGTTGTGAATGGTACTATTTGAATTTTAAATCTGTGAGTGACTGGGTTCGAGCTGAGGACTGATGTTTTCAAATACTTATCATGGGTGTGGTTTCCTAGGAGTTGTGGTTAAATGATGTATTTCCCTCTGTGGTATAGGTGATGTCGTGAATAAATTAGGTGTTGTGATATGGTTGACTTGTGTTTAGATTTGGACAAGAATTGTCAGGATATGTGGTGGTAGGTGTTAGTTAAAGGAAATATTATCCTATTTTGTTGTGAGTGTGTCTTAGAGAGAGTTGTACATGTCTTTAGATGAAATGTTAGTGTAATCCTTTTTAGAGATGATCGTGCTCTATCTTGAATTCTTCCTAAGTATACTGAGAGTGTTTTAAACCTATGTTGAGCTTCTTTTATTTTAAATTTTCTTCCTTGGTTGAGGAAGGAAACCTATTGAGGTTACTCTCGAGGAGTGGTATAAGGTAATCCATATGGTGGGGAGTATACCGTCAACTGTTTGAGGGTGGTGAACCTTGTTCTCAGTTGAAATTTTTCATTTAAAGTGGGTCTTAGGGATCAAAGTTTGTTTCTGAGATGGATACAAGGGTATTCCTATGGTGGGGAGTACCATATTGGTTGTAGTTAAGTGTTTTACATATAGTAGAAAGTTATTCATGCTATGAGACTAGTTGTTGAATAGTTCAGATAGCTTGTTTTTATAGATTCTTGGGTTGAGAACATGATTTTTAGTTTTATCACCAGGATTCTCATGGATTATAAGGTTTATGGTGGGGATATTTTAAGGTCTGATGTTTTTTCGGATGAGAATTTTGAGTAAAAATTTGAACTTTTTCTTTCAGATGCTTGTAAGGGGTAAAATGGTCTTTTCCCATATTATATGATCTCATATGATTTTTTGACCACTTTTTTGGTCCTAAAATAGGTTTTTTATCCTAGTATAGAAGTTTGGTTGGCATTTGAGCCGTTCAAATTTTAGTAGAATATTTAATATTTAATATTTAATAAAATAAATATTAATTTATTCACATAGGTTAATTTGGAAATATATTTTGAACGGAATTTAAGACTAAGATTATTTCTCCACTTTTGAGTCTGAAATGGAGATTTTTTCTTAGGTGGGGTATAAATTCAGGTCAAGTTCTGAGGTCCCCATTTATAAATCTTTTTCTTTTTCTTTTCTTTTTCTTCTTTTCTTTCTTTTATTTTTCTTTTCTTCCATACTCCTCTAGATTATCATGCATGAAAATGGGGATCCTCCTTCATTCAGATAAGAGAAAAATTATTTATGGAGAGGGAGGGAGGGAGAGAATGAGGTACTGTCATGGAGATCGAGATGTGCTCAATCATCGTATGGCAACCATAGACCATAGAAATGGGTGAAGCTTTAGTGGATTCTGCCCAAAGGTAGGTTGTTTTTTAAGTTTTTCCCCAAATCCCTATATATTAATTGTTTTAGAGTTTTAATCCCTTATTTTTGTTTCTTATAACCCCTTGGGGTCGATCTACTGCTTTTGCGGTGAAAATGGGGGTTTTGGGGTGATTTGAGGGTTTTTTGTTCAGGAAAACCTGTCTACACAACATGTGGTTTAGGGAACACATGTCATGTGTTAATTCCATTTAGGGAATATGTCCTTTTAAAATTATACTCTATGTAGGAGCTATAAACACCATGCATTGGGACTCGGCCATGTAGCTGAGTACCCTATTAGCCTTCCCTTGTAAGGGGAACATGCCGTGTGGAGTACATGGCCAAACCCCATGTGGGTCATACACTGTGTAGATGTACATGTCTAGGAAGAGTACATGGCCAAACCCCATGTGGGTCATACACTGTGTAGATGTACATGTCTAGGAAGAGTACATGGCCAGGCTATGTGAGGTACATGGGAAAGTACCCCGTGTAGGGTACACACCGTGTACGTAATCAACACATCATGTACTTGGGCTTTTACGCCAAGTACAGGTAAAATTACATGCCCATGTGGGGCCTTGAGGGTATACATCGTGTACCAGGGTACACATGTTGTGTACTCTTCCTTTAAGACCCTTTATAGGGTTTTCTGTATCTTTTCTCCTAAGAGTCATAATTGGACCCATGAGTAGTCCATTATGATTATCTTTTCACATATATTGTTATGTTAAGACCCATGATGTGTTTTGAGGACTCATAGGTGGTGTTCCTTGAATAGAGAGGTTTTTCTGCTTATAATCATATCTAGTGTCTCATGAGAGTGAGATCTGATTTGAGATGACCCATGAGACATATCTTGTGACTGATACCTTTTTATATTTTTCCTTAAGGATTTCTCCATTTTGAGATGTTCCTTTCTAGCCCAGGTGGTTATGAGGCTAGTTGTTTCTAAGGATCTCCTGTAGGATTCCTCTTATTACATTTTGACCTAGAGGATCTCATGTAGGATGGCTCTATATTATTCATATACCAGGGATCCCCTGTGGGATGCCTTTTCTTACAAGATGACCTAAAGAATCTCTTGTAGTATGCCTTTTCCATTCATATCATGTTGTGGGATCCTGTGTAGGATTCCCCTTTATATATACTACTTTGAGGATCCCTTGTTGGATGCCTCTTTTTATTACCATTCAAGGATCCCATATAGGATTCCTCCTTTACTTTACAACTGAGGATCTTGAGTATGATTCCTTCGCTTATGCATGGACCATGAGGATCCAGTGTAGGATTCCTCCTTTACTTTTTTTGTTGAGGATCCCAAGTTAGATTCCTCTTAGTGTTTTACTTGATGGACCTAGTGGGTGCACCGATGTTTGACTGACCCCAAGAAAGTATGTCGGTTTGGGTAGAGAGCATATCAGTTGTCACCTTGTAACCCATTCTAAACTTTTAAGCTTGAGTGGTTGTGGTAATAGTGTTGGGTTTAGGTGTTCGGACACCCTCACTATTTGTTTATACTTTCACATGTTTATTGTTGATGCAATGATGATAGCTGGAGGTGCTTCTAGGTTAGTAGATATTGAGTCTGATGCAAGGCATCATTCTTTATCTTTGGGATTCCCAAACGTGCTTTCCTAGTATCTCACTTTGGATCCATGTTATTTCCATATTTACTTGTATACCTAGAGGTACTACCTAGGATCTGGATATTAAGCTTGTATTTTTTTATTATTATATTTTTGGGATTTCTATAGGTGCTTCCTAGTATCTGGATATTGAGACTATTATTATTATATATGGTCATGGCATCCCTAGTAATGATACTTGTGGATTATTCTTCTCTCTCGAATGATGAGAATGATTCCTCTCTCCTCTTATTGGTATGTGATGAGGATGATTTCTCTCTCATATGATTGGTATGTGATGAGGATGATTATACTCCCATCAATATGATTATACTCATAAGTGATTATGCTCTCCTAGATGATAGGGATAATTACACTCTCCTAGATCAATTACTTGATTGCGGTGTTGAACATGGAGTTTTACATCATTGGATACTCATGGATGATTATTCTCTCCTAGATGATAAGTATTATTTTTCTCTCCCTTATTAGAGACCTCTAGTGGTGGTCATGGCATCTCACTGGTGAGCTCTATTTAAGATCACCTAAGGGTTAGACCCTTAAAGATTATGAAGGTTCTGAATGTTGTGACTACCTACGGACTAGGACCTAGGGATCATACATTAGACTAAATTTACATGGAATTAGTATCATGGCATATATATCAGTGACCATTTATAGGATGTTCGAATGTACTTCCCTAGAATCCTTCTTTACATTGATTGTATATTAATACGAGTGAACCCAAGGTTAGGATGAGTATCCCCTTATAGCGACATAGCTTGATCAAAGAAATTTTTCATCATTGGCCAAAGAAGGTATATATTGATTGGGATTATAGACCCATATATCAACTTAATGATGCACGGCTTGAGTGGTATGACATCCAGCTCAATTCCCTAGTACAAGATGTCTAGGAGATTAGGATTACGGACCCAAGGATCGACTTCTAATTGGTTTTATGTTATTTTATTCACCTTAATCATGAATATTCATATTTATGTATACATTAATAGGTATGGTACTATACATGTATATGAATATAAATATGGACATCCATGGCAGAACTTTCCCAGTTTACCAGGATCACGGACTCGGGGTTTGACTATGGTTTCACGTTATTGTCTTTACTTATCTTTTCATATGAGTCTTTTCTAGGCTGAGTATATTGAATTTCATGCACTTATAGTAGAATATTTTAAATTTTCATCATTGGGGTGTCTTAATGAGATTATTTATCACCCCTACACATGCACCTCGGTGTATGTGTAGACCTTATGTCTTCTTTTCAGGTTGAGCACAGATGTGTGGTGGATAAGGCCAAGACCTAGAGTTGTATGGTTGAGAAGAGCTGATCATGTGGTACTTATGATCAGGTTGGAACAATTTGATAGTGTCTAGAGACTGGGTATGTGTTCTATATTAGAGTTAGTAGTATATCCCTATACTTTTATTTTCTTTTCTTTTGTATTCTTGTATCTGTATGTTCGACCTAGTTGGTGACCAATGTTGTATGTATGCCATAACTATTTAGGTTTTTATTGAATTTTCATTTATTATTACAAAATTTTATATTTTAGTTTATTTATTGTTTCCACACTCTGTTTATTTACTATTGTGTATGATACTTAGTTATTTCATTTGTTTACTTACTCTAATATGAGGTCATAGTCTCCCCACTATCACACCCTAGGCCCATGTTGATAGTCGGCAGCCTCTGGTGTACAGAGAGGTTCACTTGAGGCATCATAACCAAACAGATCGGGGCATTATATTAGTATCATCTGTGTCAGGAAATTATTGTTAAATTACAAAGGAAGAACATAGCAAGGGGGGTTATGATGGATATTATGAATCCACATCTATAGATTAATAAAAAACTATTGCTTCAAACAAATTTGTAATTCTTGAAAATATTTTTGATGTATAAAATAATGGTTCTCACAAGATTGGTTCATTATCATCTCAACATGTGTGAAAATTAAATAATAAAATAATACCACAAAATTTAGTGAATAAATAATAATCAACCTTATGAAGTAATCAAAAGAATTTTACAAATAATAATTCTCCCAAGAATATATAAAAGAAGAGAAATTAAAGGTACTTGGATACTATGTCCAAGAAGTTAAAGAGGATTGAAATATTTAAAATAATTCATGTAAATATGGGAACTTAGAAGAATCCATTTTGAGACTCCAAGAAGGCTACCAATGGCACCAAATATATATTGTTTCTTTGACCAATAGATATGGAGAAGTTAAGAAAGATGGGTGAATCACAAGAAGAATATAGTACAAAAGGTAAAGAGAAGATTCTACATGAATATCTAAAACTTTATGAGAGATTTCCAATAAATGAAAACTCTTATGTTGAAAAAGTTATGTGTGTGTGGTGAAACATGGATGGACACACTCCTAGAGATTTATCTACAATAATTACATTGAAAGAGTTCTTAAAGAAGATAAAATTTATACTAGGTGATAAAATTGTCTTAAAGGATATTAAGAAAATAAAATTCACATAGAAATAAATTAAATAAGTGATAATATCTATGTTTCCTCAATCATAATTAAAGTTTATATGTACAAGAATAAAGAATGAAGGAAATGGAGAAACTTGGTTAAGAAAACCATCTCAACCTTGTTGTTCATATTAACAAGAAAGGAAGATCCACCTTATTCCCTTAACCTTTATGAGTTTCATGTGTGCTTATTATGTAGGGAATTATTGGAAAAGTGTGATCTTAGGGGGTGAACCTGCATAATTGGATGGGTTGTTATCATTGGACAACATTCTTTAAATAAGTTACCATCCTAGAATTATTCCTAAATTGATATTCTGAAAAATATAATGGGAGGATCATCCTAGATGAAGTTTAAGTTGATGTTATCAAAACATGATATAAAATTTAAGAATATCCCATCTTGTTTTGATCTTAATTTTTGAATTACAAAGGAATATATTGAAGAATATCATCCTAGGTAAAGTTTTGGAATTTGTCAAATCTATAAAACCACATGTAAAAGATCTAGTTTAGTGTATTCTCAACATGGAGATCCTAAATCATATCTATGGAAGAGATAAACCATTATTAATATCATGAGTAATGTCTCCTTTAGAGGGATACAAGAAGATAATGTTGAAAAATATGCCATAATCATTATCTCATACAAATCTGATTATTCTAGAATGTGCTTGGAGGGGTTTCAATGAAAAGGTGCATCATTATTAATCTCTCATACATGGTTACTAAAAAAATATTACCACAAAGGGATGGATATTTAATTAATCAATTAAATAAGAAAAGTGGAAGAATGAAATTGTTCCAAGGCTATTAATCCTTATATTTTTAATTGAATTCTTTTAATCTGTTTGTTGAAGTGAATGTGGGAGTTTCAGGTTGATTTATTATACAACTATTTTATATCACATTTGGTATCTTTAGTTTGGAATACAGGTGTACAACCCTTGAATACAAGATTGTGTGTTCTCGTCCCATTTGGTATCAATTTCAATTGAAAATGGACATTTTTTTGTCTAAATCAAATCCTTTTTTTCTACATCGATCATGGATCATATAAACTTAGAGTGAAATGATTGATGACATGATGCTTAAGGATGAATTGATACTCTTTTCCCAAGTACCTTGTATCTCTTAGCAATAGGGAGGTATAAAGTGAAATGAAAGTTTGAAAATAAAGTAGTTAAAAAATAATAAAAGATTCTCATATTGACATATTCATTTTGAAGGTATTTCCAATAAATACAAAGAGGGATATTGAAGATCCCACTTTGTGTGTGTTGGATTTTTTGTAAATGGTTTTCAATTAATTATAATGATTCCATTGATGATAATATATATATGTTTTAAAGAATAATTTTCTTGTGAGTATTGGTTGAATTATCCAAGACTGTTAATGAATATGGTGATAATAAATTCCTGATTAATAATAATGAAGAACCCAAGTTTGTTGAATAAAAGAAGAATTTCCCAAGTTATGTTATCTTGTAAGAAGATAAATGGTGTTCTTGACTTTGTAAGATTTGTATTTTATCCATTATTTGAAGGTGAAAGTTTATTTGGATTCACCATATAAAGTTTCTAGATGGAAAGTTATGAATAAAGAAGTACGGATTGAATATATGAAAAAAGTTTATATGAATGGTCAAAGATGAATGGAAAAGTGTAGTACTAATTGTTTATATGATTGTATTAATAGTTCCATAATACTTAGTTTTTTAGAAAAATAATATTAGGTTATGCTTGGTGATATATTTATTATTGATTAAACATCACAATGCCTTGTGGTTATGATTCAATCTAAATATTGGAATAAGAAAAGACTTTATAGGATGGATTTATTCGAAGGAAGAAGCTGGTGAGACTTGGTGGAACTAAGTTTTCTAGAAAGAGGTTTACTAACCAAGATTACTAGATAGAGCAAACTTAATATGACCACTAGATGAAGAATGTCTGTAATATCATTAAAAAAATAAGTGTTGTGAAATTTATAAAGAAAAGAAATTTTGAAAATGTACTAGATAGAGAAACATGAAAGTTTCAAAAAAGTGGTTTTAGATAGAGAAATTCATATGAATATTCATAAAGTCATCGGATATGGGTTTCCAAATGATCGAACATAGGTTTCTGAATAATAAAACATAAGCTTCCTAACAAATTCATCAGAAAGAGGAAACATGAGAAGATAATTGGATAGAGAAATTTTTAGCTCCAGATAAAAGGAAGTTTAAAGAAGCATCAGGCATAAATTTACAAGATAATTTATGAAGAATAGTTTTCTAAGATGAGTCATTGGATAGATGTTTCTAAGAGAATTCATTGAATAGAGGTATCTAAAAAAATTTGTTAGAAATATGATTCTAAATATATCTATCAGAAAGAAGGTTATGTATCTTTATACTAGATAGAGTATTACTAGACATTGAAGTCCTGTGAATAAGATCCAGCCATAGGAAGTGCAACGACCCGACTCTTTGGAAAAGGTACGGATCGTTAGTTTTTCTTTTGAACATTTCCTTTAAGATTTTTTAATGTGTGTTATGTTCTAAGGAAGGTTCGGGGAGTGTCCGGGGTTTGTTCGGAGCCCGGGAGGTTGAGAAATGGACTTACAGACAGGGGCACACGGCCTGCGCACAGCTTGTGCACGGTTTGGGTAAACTGTGCGGCCTTTGGTCTGTAAGTAGGGAGGTGCGCACGGTTTGTGCATAGTTTGGGTAAACCATGTTCCTAAACCGTGCGGCCCTTTTTCTAGAGGCAGAGAGATGTGCACGGTTTGCACACGGTTTGGTAAATCGTGCGCCTAAACCGTGAGACCCAGATCTGGGTAAATTTACCATTTTTCCCTTAATTCTATTTAAAGCCTAAACCTATTTTCCTTCTTCCTCCAGTGGGAATAACCAAAGGATAACTCCTCATTTGGGCTCTAAAGCTCTCTCTCACTCTTCTCTTGGTGGAGCCTTCGTCCGGAGTCCGATTCTTGCTCCGTCGGAAGCGTTGGAAGGGCCAAGTTAAGGATAACCTCACGCACCCTTATTTCTTCGGAAAATCTTTCCTTCCGTCTTATTATTTTGATGCAGGCTCATATGACCTATTTTCAGGGCATTGGACTGGAACTCATATCTCTTCCAATCTACTGTGAATCTGAGGTTAATATCAAGCGATCCTATGCCTACAGCTCTAAGGTAGGTGGTCACGTGGTTTCCATTTTGGGTTTTCGTCTTTTTGAGTTATTGTTGTCGTGCAGTGGTTTGTCTTTCGCCAAACCTCATATTTATAATGACTGCTTCATATCTAAATGACCTGTATGGTATAAGAGTGATAAATCCAACCTTTTTAGGGTGTTTGGATTTGGTATGGACTGGGAGTGGTCAACCATAGGTGTTATGGCTTGAGAATTGTCCCTTTTCACCTTTGAACCTTAATGAAATATCTTGAAAGGGCATTTGCCATGTTAGGAAAATGAGATGACTTGGTTAGAGGTTGGCTAGGTTGAGAGAGCATAAACCCATTTAATGAATTGAAATGTATGTATTCCATGCTTTTCTTATGTGATATTATAAGATGGATATACCTTGCATTGCTAAGGTGATATGATATAAGATGGTTTGCCTTATATAATGTGATGTGAATGGTTATCCTTTACTGTGTTGACATACTTGTGATAACCCATGTGGGGGTGGGAGGCATTCTTACCCTGTTCCAGATGAATCTTCGTGTGTTGGACGGGAGGAATTCTTACCCCGTGCCAGATAAATCTCAGTTCTTGAGGAAGAGAGGCATTTATACCTTGTGCCCATATAACCTTTGCAGGTGGGAGGCATTTCTACCCCACTCCAGCTACAGTTATTGAGGACGAGAGGCATTTATACCTCGTGCCTATATAACCTTTATGGGTGGGAGGAATTTTCTACCCCATGCCAGTTACAGTGCTTGTGGATGAGAGGCATTCATACCTCGGGCCAGAGATGATTATTATAGATGTGAGAAGTATGGATGAGAGGCATGTTTACCTTGTGCCAGTGATAACCTATATCTATGTACATATACCTCTGGTGATTGTTCAGTTTACCAGCCATGAGCTGAAGCAGGTAGACCCTCCAGGTTTCCTTCTGGAACCTGAGCGAGAGGGTTGTTTATTTACTTTGTTGTACTTACTTGTAGTCTATTACTCACTTGCTTTCGAACACCTATTTGGATTACATGTAAACATCGTAGGTGGTGGCCTACTAAGACTTGTCTCACACCCTACCCGGGCGGCCTCTTGGGAACCCGTGTAGACTTCACTGCTGTAGGTAATAGTAGGGGTAAAGGCCTAGCTTTAGGTTGTTAATACATGTATGTTCTAGCTGGAGATCCAGAGCAGAGGATCGAGCTTGGATAGAGATTCTTGTGGACTAATTTTGTTTCTTTTTGTATTACTGTATATCATGTTTTCCATCTAATTCCATTGTATCAGCATTCCATGCATTCATTTTGTATCAGACACTGCCTGTGTGGATTTTGTATATCTATCAGAGTTTTCCTTACTTTTGTTGTTTGGTTGTATGTTTCCCCTTTTTCTCATGTTTATCCTTTGGCTGTGCTTCCGCTATTTCTATTACTTTATTGTTATTCTGTTGTGTACTCTGACATGGAGGTACAGTCTCTCCACTGACTTACCAGTACACCCCCGCTGCTAGTCAGTAGCCCCTGTCCTATGGGGAGACGAGCCAGGGGTCATGTAGCCAATCAGGCTCGGGGCTCGGGTTGAGGGGAAGCCGGGTCCGGGATGACACAAAGTGGTGTCCGAGGTTTATTTATTTCTTTTCTCACTATTTGAAGATGATAGACTTGTAGAATGGGAATGCTTAGGGACTTAGTTATAAGTCGTGCTTGGGTGTTGCGAACCCATGTACGGGGTATGGGCCAAGTTTTCTATCTTATGTTGTTGTTGATTCTACTATTTATTGTTGATACTGTTTCACTATTGGGTGCTTCACATGTTTTGTGATGTTATTGAGATTTTCAAAGTTGGAATTTGGATTTCATGGTTCGACCCGATGAAATGAGGGTTATGCAAGAGAACATGCATCATGATAGGCATAGTATGATTAGGTCATACATATTTCCATTCCACGTTTAAATTTTTAGCGAGCATTGTCTGTCATTTATTTCCACGACTTGTTAATATGTGTGCCTTTGTGCTAGCCTTTCATGCATGTTTTGGATTGAGGAATGATGTGGTTTTAGTGGGTGTCACTCTTTGGTTCATAAGGTGTATGGGCCCTTATGGATCGGAAAATGACATTCCAACTAAACTAATATTTTACTTTAAAGAAAATTCAAATACTTGATTAGCACAACTAAATGAGAAATGACATCCAAGTGTGTGTCATATTTCATCTCATGAGGATTATGGGCCCTTATGGGCTGGGAAATGCCATATTACCAGACTGAGTTAAATTGGAAAAGTTTTAGGCCTTACTAATAATTCTTATGGGTGTGGATAGGTGATCATAGGGGTAGGAAGGCTTAGTACCTATCCTAGATTCTAGATTTCAACCTTTAATTTGTTGGTTTATTCTTTTGAGATGTTCGTTTGGCATTATAGCACTATGCCTCCGAGACTTCCTTGAGTCGCGCATGCTGAAGGCGGTGATGATCATATTTCTGAGGTGGCGAGCCCTGAGCCGCCAGTTGATCTTCCTGTTGAGACACCTGTGGCTCCTCTTTCTATTCCTAAGATGGGCGTTGATTCCCAGTTCCATGAGAGCTTCTTCCGTATGATGTAGAGTGTTCAAGGTGGAGTGCGACCTGCCCCGATTATGGCAGAGTTGACCCGCGAGTTTCAGTCACAGCATCCTCCTACATTTATGGGAGATGGCGGACCACTTGCTGTAGAGTCCTAGTTGGAAGCTATCCTGGCCATCTATGAGCACCTTGAGATTCCTCCAGAACGGAGGGTCAAGCTCGTAGCTTATATTCTATGTGGTTCATCCAGGAGGTGGTGGGATTTCATCACCCAGTCCGGACAGTAGAGAGATATGATCTGGACTGATTTCTAGACCTTCTTCTATGATTATTTCTTTCCCCAAACTTTGAGGGCTGACAGAGCTCGGGAGTTTATGAATCTGCAACAAGGGACCATGACAGTCATGGAATATTCGTCCCATTTCACTGAGTTACAGTGTTTTTCTCCTACACTAGTTGCTGATGATCTCACAGCTACTAGGCGTTTTTATGATGGGTTGTGTTACGCCATCCGGTCGCAGGTTAACGTGTTCAAGTTGACGACCATTTTAGAGATCGTCAATCAGGCTTTGATCACAGAGAGGAACTTGAGAGAAGCAGATAGTGTGAACCAGGGCAGTTCGACACTGAAGGGTTCTAGCGGATCTGCTTCAGGGAAGAAGCGGTGTTTTGAGGACTCTCGCGGTGTTAGTGGTGGTCAGACCCTTTTCTTAGGTGGTACTCCTATCTGTCACCAATGTGGGGTTCCAGGACATATGAAGAGGCAGTGTACACGAAACCCAGTGGAGTGCAGAGGTTTTGGTAGGTTGGGTCATCTCCACTGCTTCTGCAGGACTTTTACCCCAGGGTTTAGTGAGTAGGAATCTTTACCTACTCCATGATTTGGCGTTGGATCAGTAGGATCGCGTCATTCAGGCAGTTGTAATACTTCCGGCCGATCAGTTCGTGGCGGCAGTCAAGGCAGAGGTAATCAGGCGTATGACTTTCAGCACCAGTAGGGCGGGTCTGCTCAAGGTAGACAGGTTGTGACTCAGGGCCGTGGTGCCGGCCATTTGTATGCAGTCGAGCCTACGCCGCAAGAGTAGTGCGCTGGACCATCTACTATATGAGGTACAATTCTAGTTGCCTCTACGTTAGTATCTGCTTTTTTTGACATAGGCGCTTCTCACTCTTTTATATCGGAGGCGATTATCAGAAGTTTGGGCCTCGGCGTTGAGCCATATCATGGTATGATCACGTTAGATACCCCATTGGGTATCCGTTCAGAGGGAATTCTTCATTGTTAGAATTTTCCCCTCGAGTTGGGTGGTTACCTTTTCATGTGGAACCTGTATGTTCTGGATATGATGGGTTTTGATGTAATAATCAGGATGGACTGGTTAGTTCCCTATAAAGCCCGGATTGACTGCTATCGTCGAAGGGTGGCGTTTACATCACCAGAGGGCGACACGCATATGCATAAGGAAGAATGGGATCTTAATGTGACACGAGCAGGACCGGAACACCATATTTTAGGTGGTATCATGGCACAGGTTTCCAGTCTTTATCTCAATGACCAAGGGTTACAACCCTCTGTTTATCCTCCGGTTGTGGAGCATTTCAGTGATGTCTTTCCTGATGATTTCTCTGGTCTACCTCTAGTGCGAGAGGTGGAGTTTACTATTTATCTTGTACCCGGAGCAGCACCAGTGACCATTCCTCCTTATAGGATGGAACCTAAGGAACTTATGGATCTCAAGAGTCATCTGTAGGACCTAGAATAAAAAGGATTTATACATCCCAGTACTTATCCTTGGGGATCACCGGTTCTTTTTTCCAAGAAGGTAGATGGTACCCTTCGTCTTTGCATGGATTATCGTAAGTTAAATTAGCTAACTATTAAGAATCGGTACCCTTTACCTTGAATTGACGACCTCTTCAATCAGCTCTGAGGAGAGAAGGTGTTTTCAAAGATATATTTGAGGTCGGGTTATCACCAGGTGCGTGTTAGGACTTCGGACATACCTTGCATGGAATTCAGGAGCAGGTATGGTCTCTATGAGTACCTAGTCATTCCGTTTGGGCTTACGAATGCACCTGTAGTGTTTATGGCTCTTATGAATTGGATCTTTCACCCTTACCTTGATTCTTTTGTGGTTGTATTTGTGGAAGATATATTAGTCTATTCACGCTCGAGACACGGCCATGCAACCCATATTGAGATCGTTCTGAATACACTAAGAGAGCATCATCTTTATTCTAAGCTCAGTAAATGCCACTTTTGGATAAATAAGGTTCACTTCCTGGGTCACATTATTTCTGAGTCTGGAGTTTCAGTTGACCCTGAGAAGGTGAGTGTTGTAATTTCTTGGGAGTAGCCCAAAAAAGTCTTTGATGTCAGGAGTTTCTTGGGGCTTGCTGGATATTATAGGCAGTTCATTCAGTACTTTTCATGCCTAGCATCACCGCTTACAGCTTTGACCAAAAAGGGGGTGAGATTCAATTGGTCAGAACCTTGTGAAGTAGCTTTTCAGAAACTGAAGGGCAGGCTAACTTCAGCACCAATACTGATCTTGCTGGATCCAGGCAAAGATTATACGGTCTTTTGTGACACATCGGGTATCGGTCTTGGAGCTATCTTGATGCAGGATGAGCGAGTCATTTCATATGGTTCTCTTCAGTTAAATCCTCATGAATGGAATTATCTGACGCACGACCTCAAGCTCGCAGCGGTTGTACATGCCTTACACTGTTTGAGACACTATTTGTTGGGAGAGCGTTTTGTGGTATTTACTGACCACAAAAGCCTCAAATATATCTTCACTCAGCGGGATCTAAATATCAGGCAATGCAAGTGGGTCGAGTACCTACAATCCTTTGATTTTGAACTGGACTACACTCCTAGGAAAGGGAATTCAGAAGCCGATGCACTGATCTGGAAAACTTAGTCGTAAGTGGTTCGGGAATCTAATGAGGAGTGGAAGCTTATGGCCTTATTTTCGGAGATGCACATTGAGGTTCAGGAGGGGTGGGATCAAAATATTCTCTCAGCCTTAGCGGTGACATATACTCTTTTGGAACGGGTCAGGGCTAGACAATTATCAGATCTGGAAGGCCTTGTTCTACAATAAAGTGTCGCTGATGATGCCTCTACAGATTGGACCGTGGATGAGGGTGATACTTTATTGTCCCATGGGCGTGTATGGGTCCCAGTAGACATCAGAGAGGAGCTGATGAGGTTTTTCCATGCCTCAGAATGGGTAGTTCACCTAGACATCACCAAAATGTATCGTGATTTGCGAAGACAGTACTGGTGGCCTACCATGAAATGGGAGATAGCCAGTTTCATCATGCATTGTTCAACTTGTCAGCAGGTGAAGGCGGAACATCAGCGTCCGGCAGGGTTTTTGTAGCCGTTGTCCATTCCGGAGTGGAAATGGGATGATGTTTCTATGGACTTTGTAACCGGTTTACCCAGGTCACCTCATGGAAATAATTCATTATGGGTTATCATTGACCGTCTGATGAAGGTCACACATTTCTTACCTGTTTGGGAGACCTTCATGGTTGACAACTTGGGAAGACTATATGTCAAGGAGATAGTACGCCTTCATGGAGCACCTCAATCTGTTGTCTCAGACAGAGATCCTCATTTTACATCTCAGTTCTGGCAGGGTTTACAGAAGGCCTTGGGTACGTAATTATTTTTGAGCACAGCCTATCACCTGCAGACTGACGGACAGACCAAGCGGACTATACAGGTACTAGAGGATATGTTACGTTCATGTGTTCTTGATTTTGGAGGTTCATGGGAGAAACATATTCCTCTTGTCGAGTTCAGTTATAACAATAGCTTCTAGGCTACCATTGAGATGGCTCCCTATGAATCCTTATATGGTAGGCCTTGTCACTCACCTATGTGTTGGCTTGAAGTAGGGGAGGCATCTGTCCTAGGACCACGTCTTGTGCAGGAGACTACAGAGTAGATACAGCTTATCAAGAAGCATATGCAGACAGCTCAGTCTAGGCAGTAGTCCTATGATAACAAGCACCGGCGACCTCTTGAGTTTGAGGTTGGGAACCAGGTTTTCTTGAAGGTCTCACCCAGGTTGGGGAAGAGACGTATATGGAAGTAGGGTAAGCTTTCACCAAGGTTCGTAGGACCCTTTGAGGTGGTGAAGCGAATCGGACCAGTAGCTTACCAGCTTGCACTTCCGTAGAGATACCAGGACATGCACGATGTTTTTCATGTATCTCAGCTACGCCAATACTTTTCAGATCCAACTCATGTTTTTCAGCCTAATGAGGTTGAACTAGATGTGGATGCTTCCTTCGAGTAATATCCGATGCGAATTGTTGACCGGAGTGTGAAGACGCTCTGCGGCAGGTCTGTTCCTCTTGTACGGGTGCTCTGGCAGCACGGACGGGTACAGGATGAGACCTGGGAGCGAGAGGCTGATATACATTCTCAATGGCCAAATATTTTCATCGATGACACCTCAGTACCCTCAGAAGGCCAACTCGGGGACAAGTTGCTTTAAGAAGGGGAGGTTGTAACGACCCGACTCTTTGAAAAAAGGTACGAATCGTTAGTTTTTCTTTTTAACCTTTCCTTTAAGCTTGTTTAATGTGTGTGATGTTCTAAGGAAGGTCTGGGGAGTGTCTGGGGTTTGTTCAGAGCCCGAGAGGTTGAGAAATGGACTTGCAGACAGGGGCGAATGGTCTGCGCACGGCTTGCGCACAGTTTGGGTAAACTGTGTGGCCTTTAGTCTAGAAGTAAGGAGGTGAGCACGGTTTGCACACGGTTTGGGTAAAGTGTGTGCCTAAACCGTGAAACCCTTTTTCTGGATGCAGAGATATGTGCACGGTTTGCGCATGGTTTGGTAAACCATACGCCTAAACCGTGCGACCCAGATCTGGGTAAATTTACCATTTTTCCCTTAATTCTATTTAAAGCCTAAACCTATTTTCCTTCTTCCTCCAGCAGACAGAACCAGAGGAGAACTCCTCCCTTGATCTCCAAAGCTCCCTCTCACTCTTCTCTTGATGAAGCCTTCATCCGGAGTCTGATTCTTGATCCATCGAAATCATTGGAAGGTCCAAGGTAAGGCTAACCTCACGCACCCTTATTTCTTCAGCAAATCTTGCCTTCCATCTTGTTATTTTTATGCAGGCTCATATGCCCTATTTTCAGGGCATTGGACTGGAACTCAGATCTCTTCCAATCTACTGTGAATCTGAGGTTGATATCAAGTGACCCTACACCTACAACTCTAAGGTAGGTGGTCACGTGGTTTCCATTTTGGGTTTTCACCTTTTTGAGTTATTGTTTTCATGTCATGGTTTGTATTTCACCAAACCCCATATTTATAATGACTGCTTCATATCTAAATGACCTGTATGGTATAAGAGTGATAAATCTAACCTTGTTAGGGTGTTTGGATTTGGTATGGACCGGGAGTGGTCAACCATAGGTGTTATCCCTTGAGAATTGGCCCTTTTCACCTTTGAACCTTAATGAAATGTATTGAAAGGGAATTTTCCATGTTAGGCAAATGAGATGACTTGGTTAGAGGTTGGCTAGGATGAGAGAGCCTGAACCCCATTAATGAATTGAAATTTATGTATGCCATGCTTTGCTTATGTGATATTATAAAATGGATATGCCTTGCATTGCTAATGTGATTTGATATAATATGGTTTTCCTTATATAATGTGATGTGAATGGTTATCCTTTGATGTGTTGACATGCTTGTGATAACCCGTGTGTGGGCAGGAGGCATTCTTACCCTGTTCCAGATGAATCTTCGTGTGCTGGGTGGGAGGCATTCTTACCCCATGCCAGATAAATCTCAGTGCTTGAGGATGATAGGCATTTATACCTCGTGACCATATAACCTTTGTGGGTGGGAGGCATTTCTACCCCACGCCATCTATAGTGATTGAGGACGAGAGGAATTTATACCCCGTGCCCATATAACCTTTATGGGTGGGAGGTATTTTCTACCCCACACCAGTTACAGTGCTTGTGGACGAGAGGCATTCATACCTCGGGCTAGAGATGATTATTACAGATGTGAGAAGTATGGAAGAGAGGCATGTTTACCTTGTGCCAGTGATAACCTATATCTATGTACTTATACCTCTGGTGATCATTCAGTTTACCAGCCATGAGCTGAAGCAGGTAGACCCGCCATGTGTCCTTCCGGAACCTGAGCGGGATGGTTGTTTATTTACTTTGTTGTACTTACTTACAGTCTATTACTCACTTGCTTGAGAACCCTATTTGGATTACACATAGACATCATTGGTGGTGGCCTACTGAGACTTGTCTCACACCCTACCTGGGCGGCCTCTTGGGCACCCGTGTAGACTTCACTGCTGCAGGTACTAGTAGGGGCAAAGGCCCAGCTTCAGTTTGTTGATACATGTATGTTCTAGCTGGAGATCCAGAGCAGAGGATCGAGCTTGGATAGAGATGATTGTGGACTACTTTTTTTTATTTTTGTATTACTGTATATCATGATTTCCATCTACTTCCATTGTATCATCATTCCATGCATTCATTTTGTATCAGACACTGCCTATGTGGATTTTGTATATCTATCAGAGTTTTCCTTACTTCTGTAGTTTTGTTGTATGTTTCCCCTTTTTCTCCTTTTTATCCTTTGGTTGTGCTTCCTCTATTTCTATTACTTTGCTACTATTCTGCTTTGTACTCTAACATGGGGGTACAGTCTCCCCACTGACTTACCATTACACCCCCGCTGCTAGTCGGCAGCCCCTGGCCTATGGGGAGACGAGCTAGGGGTCATGTGGCCAACCGGGATCGGGGATCGGGTTGAGGGGAATCTGGGTCCGAAACATCACAGGAAGCTTATATTAGGTTACAAATTAAGAATTTTAATAAATTAAGAGGAACTATAATAGCTTTTATAGAATGTTCTTGATAAATCCCACTGGACAAACAATATTTGTGAGTCCATCACACGGAGTAATAAGATCCCAAGTAAGAAGTTATAGATTGATTGTTAAGGATATTTACTCTAGAAAAATAATTATCAGATGGATTAATTCCAATTAAGATGAAACATATAAAGTCTCAAGGATATCTACAAAGTTTTGTAAATTCATGCATTTTGATGATTCTAAGATGGATGTTCAATGTTATTAAATATAGTTGAGATTTGAGGAAGGTTTTAAGAAGATTTTTGATACTGAGTTTTGAGGAAAGTATTTGTGAATTTTGTTGACTCATATTAATATAGAGGTTTTAATGTGGTCAACTGAAGAAAATTTCAAGCGGTAATTCAAATTTGGTAGTAGGAAACTCAAATTTGAAGTTTTCACTTCTCCCTTATTTTTTGGAGA
The DNA here is from genome assembly GCA_963277665.1 of Viscum album. Taxonomy (NCBI): domain Eukaryota; kingdom Viridiplantae; phylum Streptophyta; class Magnoliopsida; order Santalales; family Viscaceae; genus Viscum; species Viscum album. Next base: position 591,436,546 of record OY728134.1, on the reverse strand, counting down.
AATGCCACCTATATAAAGGGGAGCAGGTACACTGTGAAAATGTTTCTAAAATTATTTAGGTTGTGATTATTTTTAAATAAGTTAAGTGAAGATGTATGTTTTCAAACATGAAGCATGAGAGAAATTCTATTTTGGGTCGAAGTATCAGAATCATAAGGTACTAGAAAGAGCATTAAGGTACTGGATGGAGCAGTAAGGCATTGGATGGAGAAGCAAGGTATTATGTAAAGAAGGTATTACACAAACTTGTATCAGATATACAATATCATATAGAGAAATTTTGTATGAATAGTATAGGAAAAATTAGTATAGAATCAGATGAATCGGTACTAGATAGAGAAGTATCAGAAAAATGAGTACTAGATGAAGAAGTTCCAAATGAATAGGTTTTAGAACGAAGTTAAGAAGAAGTTATGGATAATTCTTATAGCCAGTTCAAGAGAAAAAGAGAAATATAAGAATAATTCTTGTACTAGTGAAAGAAAATAAACATTACAGTTTGTTTCTATAATGATAAATAATTTTGTAACCAATACTTTTCATACAAGATAAGAATAAGGAGAGTTGCTTGCATGATGTTGTGAAAGTAAGAGAAGAGTAAGAAGAACAAAGTAGCATTGCAGCATTTAATAAAAGTCATATATAGTGGAATACTTTCTTGGTGTTTCAAATAAATGTCCAACAAGGAGTTATAGTTGGACTAGGAAACTAGTCTAGGGACTTAGGATTATTTTTTTTCCCATTCCTATTGTGTAGGGAACTAAACTTGTGTTTGAGATTATTTATGATCCAAACCACTATAACTGGTATTCATTATAGTAGATAATATTTTTACTAGTCACCACTATACACATTAAGGAATAGTTGATCATATTGAGTAGTGAACCTTATAGAAACATTGTGTTCCATCCTTCACCTTCTTCCATATTCTTGAATACAAAAATGAAAACATAACAAGACAACCAAGATCCTGGTAGGTCTAATAGGTAAAGGGATATAAATTATTAGTTGGGAAAAAGTTACCTAATACTAATTTACCCCCAAATAGTGTTAATCATATTCCAAAGTGATCCTAATATAGAGAATGTCTTAGGAATCCTTGATCACTCACCCATAATCATATCTCGAGTTATAGGAACCCCTTGGGTCGCCTCTTAAATTACCCAATTTATTTTCAAGTCAATCACACCCCATGGGTGGATAAAGTCCTAGTCAAACACACATAGTCATAGTTTAAGTTTAAGTCACACCTAGGGTCATCTATTTAATATACCAAGTCACTTTCTTATGTCAAGAACACCCCACAAGTGGCTAAAATTCTGTTCAGCTCACCACTGGGCTATTAGTGGCCCGTAGACAAGTTACATTTCATGATTTAGGGATAAAAATATTTAATTTATAATTTTATGTTGAATGTATGGTAATTTTAGTGTGATCTCACAATACACACATAATGACACAAAACTTTTAGGTTAGCTTTTAAACCACCTACCTCAACCATGGAGTTATTCCCTTTAAAGTGCAGCCCGACAACTCTCACCCGAGATCATCCAAGTCCAAAAACCATAGACCATAATTTTGAGTCCCTAAATTAAGAAAAACCATCCAGTTTAATTAATTATAACCAAATTATAATTAAATAATCAATTATAATTAATTTTAATCAATTAAAATTAATTATACAATTTAATTAAATTAGTAATAATTTCCTTAACACTCATCGAGTGCTCTCACTACATTGAAATCACAATCAAAGGCATGAAAACACCCCATGTCATGCTCCTGACATCATCCTGAGTAAAGTCCCTAACATGCAACATATATTCAATATCAACTTAATTCAATTTAATCCAAAAAAACTAAGTAAAATCATATGGTGACATGCCTCAAACAAAACACCAAGAAATGATGTGAAACTACCTCAGGATATCTCTCACTAGGTTGTATAAAATCCCCATAATTATTTGTCGATTACACCATGCTTCAGTGGAATCAGAATCAAAACCCTAAACTAGAACATTCAAAATCAAAAGGAATGTGAGAGAAACAAGAGAAGAGGCTGATGGATGATAAAACTTACCAATAACACTGATAAATCACACCCTAAATCACCAAAAATTAAGGGGAATCAAATAGGAAAGGAGAGGTTAGTCCAAATAGGGTGTGTGTGAGAAAGAGAGAGAGAAATGGGGGAGATGATTAAATAATCATAGGGTAAAGGTGGTAATTTTTACACTTTTAATGAGCCACATGGTTTTCCAAACCATACATAAACTGTGTAGATGGAACTATCTCAATCCATCCATCTCTCATGGTTTGTCCACACAGTTTACCAAACCCTGTACTAACTATGCAATCACCTCTTCAACTCATTCTGTAAGATTTTTCATAGTTTTTCTGCAAAAAAATTCAAACCATGTGATAATTCCCAAGTCCAAACCACCCTAAATGGTTTACTCTAAGACCTACATTATTTCCCCTAAACTATGTGCTAACCATATTGGATAATTGTGAACTATAAAAACTGAATTGGAAACCTCCCCACATAAGTATACCTACATAGTTTTCCCTAAACTGTGTGACCCAAACCATGCACCATGAAATATTCCTCAAAAAACTTATAAAAATTAACCTGAATCTCCTGAGACTCACCTAAGAACCCAGGGCACCTCTCATTCCTTAAAACATATTTAAAAACCACAACTTGGGATGCTCAAACTCTAGAATTATCAATTTTAATATTGTTTTTAAAAATGGTTCATCCACCAAACTATAAAATTCAAATTCCCCTTGAATTTCCACACCAAAAAAGTTTATGAGGTTTTACAACCTCTCCATCTTAAAGTAGTTCAACCTTAAGCTACACTTTGAGACAAAAACAATACTTGTTAGTAACAAATACTGACCACTAATCCCGCAATACCAACTCCTACTTCAATTTCTCCTTCTAAATATGTTCATGCTTCCATTTCACACGCACCAAAGGCACCATTTTTTCTTAAAGAGCCTTTTCCCTATGAAAAACTCATACAAACCAAATTCTCCTCAAAGGATTCATCAAACTCAAACTCAACATATTACTAGTTGTTGGACTCCTCATGTATTAATCATGTTTTAATGATCACAAATCCTATTTAGTTTCTAAACCATGTTAACTCTATGTAATCTATCTCACATAAAATGTACAGTAGATTAGTAAAAGCTATCCAAAGCTATTAAGTGCTATACACTCAATTTGGATACTATATACTATATTTTGATTCACTTTATAATGATTTCTATCACAAATGAATAAGTTTAATTCATTTCATGAATATCACTGCTTAAGTCTGAATACAGATATTTGCCTAAGTCTGAGACACTGTAAAGCAAACACTGTGAAGTAGACACCATGAAGCAAACACCGTGAAACAGACACCGTGAACAAGACATCGTGAAGCAGACACCATGAACAAGACACCATGAAGGAGAAACCGTGAAGAATTCACTGTGAACAAGACACTGTGACATCAAGACACCATGACATCAAGTCACCGTGACATCTAGACACCGTGACATTAAGACACCGTGACATCAAGACGCCGTGACATCCAAACACCGTGACATCCAGAAACCTTGACATCCAAACACCGTGAAATCAAGACACCATGACATCCAGACACCGTGACCACAAGACACTGTGACCAATCTAAACACCGTGTTAAGAAGACACTGTTTCCATGACATATTGTGACACCATTTCCTAATATGTTTTTTTTCTTTTGATTTGATCACTAACGGTCATATTTGAAGATTTTAATGCACTGACATAATTAATGTTTCTTTTATAGACATGTCCTTGACAGTACGAGGTATGAGGTGTAGAATACATGCAACTTGTCAACTCAAACACATGAACTCCAAGATAAAAGAGTAATGTGGCCCAGAAACAAAAAAAGGATATACACAAGAGCAGTTGCACGATACTGAAAAAAAACAAGCTGGTGGGCATGAACGTGACAACAGAATACACTTAGAGAATTGTCTCATGCAACTCGACTCTTCTAAAGAACACACGAAGCATACTGGAATCCTAGAATCCCGAGAACATCTTCACACTATAAAACACTAATAAGAACACAAGCTGGATCTATCTAACTTGTGAAACTATGTTTTCCATACGAGGACTTGAGTTCTGAATCTGTCTCATCTCAGAAGTTAGGAGCTACAAAGACTAACACTCAGAGCACTTCTAAACCTATCTCAATACTTATGCTCTATTTTGTATCATTTTATTAACTTTCAAATAGAGTGTGTATTTGTATTACAACACACTCTGTCTCCTGCATTAAATTTAAGGATATAGGATATCCTTAATCAAACATTCATTTACTCTTGTGTATACCCACGATAAGTGTGGAAGAGGTCCCTGTGTGGCCTGGTTGTTTATACCCATGAAGAATGGTGGAAGAGGTCCATATGTGTCCTGGACAGTCATGTGTACTGTTTTTCACCCCGATCCAGGGTGTGGATCAATTTTATTTATATAAACTTCTTGGTGGAAGGTGATCACCAAGTGGAGTGGATTAGGTCTCGTCTTGAGACTGAACCACTTGTTTCATATCCGTTGTGCTGATTAATTTAGTCTTCTCTATTTTACTGCTTTACTATATAATTCAGATATCACTAAATTCACTTTGATATTTAATCTTGGAAAGAAGTTATAATTGTCTTGTCTTAATAGAATAGCTTCAAAAGAAATCTTAATAAATGACATTAAGATTACTAAGAACTAATCAATCTTCTAAGAAGTTATTTAAATAGTCATACCTTTATAATAGTATAACCTTGATTAACTGGGTTGTATTTAACCTTTTTAGGAAACCTTTTAGAAATACTTTTTAATCATAAATTTTTATAGTTACTCAATTCACCCCCCCCCCCTCTTGAGTAATCTACTCCGACCAACATTTGGTATCAGAGGCTGTTTATTAAGACTTTGTTTAACCTTATTCAATTGTTATTGTGTTGTACTTTGAAGATCTATAAATTTCTATTAATTATAAATTTCTATATCTTACAAATTATTTCTATATTATAGATAATATATTGGAATGTGCTGCAACCAACAGACCACCATTATTTAATGGAACTAACTTTTCTCAATGGAAAATTAAAATGAAAATTCACTTAGAGAGTGTGGGTTTTGAAATTTGGTCTTCCGTTATAGATGAATATAATATTCCTACTACTGATAGAATTACATGGGATGAACCTATCAAAACTTCCTACAATAAAAATTGCAAATCTATGAATGCTTTATACTGCTCCTTAGGAGATGAAGAATTCAATAGAATTTTTGCTTGTAAAACTGGCCATGAAATTTGGGATACTCTGTATGTCTCGCATGAAGGAACATCTAGTGTAAATAAATGATACTTAATACTTATACTATTAAATATGATAACTTTAAAATGAAACCTGATGATCCTATCTCTAACATGTATCTTAGGTTCAATGAGATTGTTAACACAATGATTTCTCTTGGAAGAGAAGTCACTACCAAGGAACAAATCATGAGAATTCTCATATGTCTGCCTGACAGATGGAGAGGAACCTCTATCTCTATTAGAGAATCATGCGACATCATCAAGCTACCTATAAAAGAACTCACTAGTAAATTGATGATGTATGAAGAGGAACTAAAATTCAACAAGGAAGAGGAGGATGAACTAAAGAAGAAATCTGTTTCATTCAAGACCACCACCTCTAAACATAAAGACAAAGAGAAATTGGAAGCTTCTGTAGAAAGTTCTAGTAGTTAACAATCATCACCTGATAGTGATGAGGAAATGGCTCAATTAGCCAGAAGATTCAAGAAATTTTACAAAAAGCAGAACTTTTTTTGAAAGCCTAACTTCAAGGGAAAATATGACCAAAAAGGAAATTGTAAGGACTGGAAAAGAAGTGACAAGACTGATGAGATTGTCTGCTATGAATGTAAGCACAAAGGATATATCAAGGCTGACTATCCAAAGATCATGTACAGAAAGAGATATAAGGACAAGGATAGGAAGCATAAAAATTCCATGAAAGAAACCTAGAGTGATTCTGAGGATAGTTCAAGCGACTCAAAAACATCACATGATGAACAGGAAAAAAATCCAATATGTGTTTTATGACAAACACATATAAGGTAACATTGGACTCTGCTGTACATAATTCATACAATTCTGAAAATGAGAGTGACTCTGAAAATATGACTAATGAAGAAATGTTTGAATACTGTAACATGCTTTAAGAAACATGAAATTAACTAAAAGACAAATATAAATCATTGAAGAAACGGTATTCTCTTACTGTGACTGTTAAATATGAACTGACAACTGAAAAAGAGAAAAATGCTCAAATTCTCAAAGAGAACAAAGAATTAAAAATTTCTAATGAGAAACTGAAGAATGACCTATAAAATTTTACCAATGGGAATAATACCCTTACTCAAATGCTAGGAAAACAAATTTCCCCTAAATACAACACTAGCATTTCTTATCAATATGGTAAAAGAAATCTTGGTAGAACAAATTTTGTTTCAAAATCTAGGACATATAATTTTACTCCCAATTCTGGACACAAATCAACTAATTATATTTATGATACATATTATATTGTTTCAAGTTTTTCTGGACCAAATATATTTTATTTTTCAAATACTTTACTTAATGCTTATAGGAAACCTATGAAGCATATATGGGTTCCTAAAGCACTTATTACTAATATTACTGGACCCAAACAAGTATGGGTACCAAAATCTATTTTTACTTAATCATTTTGTAGGAAAGATGCTTAAAGAGTTCCTGTTAAAGTCTATGGTACTTGGACAGTGTATGTTCAAGACACATGACATGGGACTACTCATGCTTCAAGAATCTAATAAAAATAGATGGAGGACATATAACATTTGGTGACAATTCCAAAGGAAAGATCATTGGCCTCGGCCAAATTGGTAACTCTAACTCAGTTTTAATTTCTAAAGTATTTTTTGTTGATGGATTAAAATATAATCTACTTAGTATCTCACAATTATGTGATGATGGATTTCATGTTATATTTGAAGATAATTCTTGAAATGTATTTAATTATAAAGATGAATTAGTGTTTTTTTCATTAAGAAATGAAAATGTTTACTCAATTAACTTAGATTCTTTAGCTTCTCAAAATGCTTCATGTTTAAGTGTATTTCATAAAGAGTCTTGGATCTGGAATAGGAGAAAAAGACACTGTAATATTCACTCCCTTATAAAGATAACTAGAAAAGGATTAGCTAAAGACTTACCCAAACTTGAGTTTCTAAATGATAAAGTGTGTAATCCCTCCAAAAGGGAAAACAACACAAAATTTCCTTCAAACCAAAGAAAAAATTATCAACTTCTCAACCTCTCGAACTGGTTCACATGGATTTATTTGGACCATCTAGAGTATCTAATTTAAATGGGAAGCACTATGTTTATGTTCTTGTAGATGAATTTTCTAGATATACTTGGACCTTCTTTCTAGCTCACAAAAGTGAAGCCTACTCTTATTTTACTAAATATGCCAAGTTTGTGGAAAATCTTAGTGGACTTAGAATTAAATCTTTAAGAAGTGATCATAGCTGTGAGTTTGAAAATCAAGATTTTGAATCCTTTTTCTCAAAAAATGGTTATAGTCACAATTTCTATGCCCCTAGAACACCTCAAAAATGGATTTGTAGAAATAAGAAATAGAACCCTGCAAGATATTGGTAGAACAGTGCTTAGTGAATATGACCTACCTATTTATTTTTGGGCTGAAGCTGTCAATATAGCATGCTATATAATCAATAGAGTGTTAATCAGACCTATTCTTAAGAGGAATCCTTATGAGTTATGGAACAATAGAAAACCCAAGGTTAACTACTTCAAAGTTTTTAGCTGAAAAGTCTATATTCTTAATACTAAGGAAAATATTGAAAATTTTGCATCTAAGAGTGATGAAGGTATCTTTTTGGGATATTCCATATCTAGTAAATCCTATAGAGTGTTCAATAAAAGAACTAAATGTGTGGAAGAATCTTTCCATGAAAAATTTGATGAAATAGATCCACATGAGCCTAAAACCATTCTAGATAACCTAGAGGATGATGTATAAAATCTGAACATTAATCCAAAATACTCAAACCATTCTGTGAAAGAATCTATGAAAACTTTCAGTTCTGGAAATTCCATAGACTAAAGCCATAATGAACCTGAACCTATTGATGAACCTGAAATCACTAGTCCCTCCTTTTCTAGAGCTATTAGAACTCTTAAGAACCATCCTTTAGATGTTGTTGTAGGAGACCTAGACAAAGGAACTCAAACTAGAGCTTCTCTTAGAAATCAGGTTGAACATCAAATCTTATTGTCACAACTTGAACCCAAAAACATTAATGATGCTATCAATGATGAATTTTGGGTGATGTCTATGCAAGAACAACTTAATCAGTTTGAAAGGAACAAAGTTTGGAAACTTTTTGAAATACCTAAGGACACATTCACCATAGGTACTAAATGGGTGTTTAGAAACAAGGTAGATGAGGCTGGTAACATAGTTAGAAACAAGGCTAGATTAGTGGCACAAGGCTATAGTCAAGTAGAAGGAATTGACTATGAGAATAACTTTTCACTAGTAGCTATACTTGAATCCATAAGAATCCCGATTTCTTATGTTGCACATATGAATTTCAAACTATATCAAATGGATGTTAAGAGTGCATTCTTAAATTGGTATATAGCTAAGGATGTCTTTGTTGAACAACCCCCTGGTTTTACAAACCCCCATTTTCCAAATCATATTTTTAAATTATGAAAAGATTTATATGGTTTGAAACAAGATCCAAGATCTTGGTATGATCGGTTGAGTACTTTTCTTATTTCCAAAGGTTTTACAAAAGGAATAGATGATCCTACTCTTTTTATAAAATGAATTTCAAATGATGTTTTAGTTGTTAAAATCTATGTAGATGACATTATCTTTGGATCTTCAAGAAATTCTTTATGTGTTGATTTTTCTAAAATAATGCAAAATGAATTTGAAATGAGTTTAATGGGTGAACTAAAATTCTTTCTCAGATTTCAAATCTTTCAAAATAATGATAGTATTATTTTAACTCAAAGTAAATATACTAGAGATATTATAAAATGTTTTGGATTAGATATCACTAAAAGTAATGACACTCCCATGAGTACCACTTGTAAGTTGAATCTTGATGAAGATGGAAAATTTGTTGATCAAAACACTTATAGAGGAATGATTGGAAATTTACTCTACTTAACTACTAGTCAACCTGACATTATGTTTAGTGTGTGTATGTGTGCTCATTTTCAAGAAAATCCTAAGGAATCTCATTTAAATGTTGTAAAGAGAATTTTCAAATACCTCAACCATACACCCAATCTAGGATTGTTCTGTCCTAGAAGACAATCATTTGAATTAGTTAGTTATTCTGATGCTAACTTCCGTGGCTATAAATTAGATAGAAAAAAGAACCCTTGGAACATGTCAATTTTTAGGAAAGTTTCTAGTATCATGGTGTAGTAAGAAAAAAATTATGTTTCATTATCTACTGCAAAATATGAATACATAGCTTCTGGCAGCTGTTGTGTACAAATCTTGTAGATGAAACACACATTACTAGATTATGGATATCAATTCAGGCATGTACCTATAAATTGTGACAACACAAGTGCTATTAACATTTTGAAAAATATTGTTTTACATTCAAGGACAAATAGAATTGATGTAAGACATCACTTTTTGAGATATCATTATCAAAAGGGTGATATCACTTTGGAATTCATTGGTACTGAGTATCATCTTGCTGATATATTCACCAAACCATTAAATTCTGAAAGAATAGACTACATCATACATGAATTAGGCATGATAAATCTTAAGTAAATGTCTTACTGGTTTATATCTTACTGGTTTATATCTTATTATTTTATATTTTACTGTTTTATGTCTTAATATTGTATCTCTTACTAGTTCATGGTTACTATCTCACCATAAATTTTATGTTTACTATCTCACTATGAAGTTTGTTTACTATCTCACCATAAATTTTATGTTGATTGTCTCACTGTGAAGTTCATTTACTGTCTCACCGTAACATTCATTCACTGTCTCACCGTAAAAAACTTATATAGTCTCACCGTAATGATTATTTATGATTTTTATTTACAAATTAGAAATTATATCGAGGTAATTATTCATTTCACCTCTTTATTTTCCCGTGTTTTTACTTTTTCAACATTTAGTATTCCTAAATGATAAAATAAACAAAGTATCACATGTCCTTCACTCGAGCTCTCTTCTAATCACTCAATTTGTAACCCTTCTTCAACCGTTCAACCCTTCTCTCTCGAACCTTCGGTGAATGCCCAGGATGAAACACCCTTCATCATTGACTCCTGAGAAACGTAGCTCAAAGAAGTAGAAAATAGCACCCAAGATAGCACCTGAAGGTCCTCTAAACCCAAATCTTGTAAACTGAGTTGTAGTACCTAAGAAAGAGGTTTTCTCCAAATGGATTCTATAAAGTAAGTCTCTGGTTTTTAAAGTTTTAAAAGAGAAAGGCTAGTTAGAGTGGTTTTCGAAGGAAGATAGACCTATCTATCCTAAGTTAGTGGCTCAGTTTTATCAATATGTTCAGTTCTCCTTTGATTTTGAAGATGGTTATGTTGTGAAAAGCTGGATAAATGGCCAAAAATGCTCATTTTCTTCAAGGTTAGGTGCTACATGCCTTATGATACCTCATGAAGGCATCTGTGAGGACTATCATATAGGACTTACACCTTCTAGTGAGTTATTTGTGTTAGAAGATACTCTGAAAATCTTAACTGGAAATGGAACTAAGAGAAGATACATTGCTTCCGAACTAGATGGAGAATCAAGACTATTGTTTAACTTTATACAGAACCTGATTAGCCCTAGAAAATATGATTTTCTATTCTAAAATATCAGGATGTGTTTCTAATTCATCTTATGAAAATGGGCATAAGATCAAAATTTGTAAGTATATCATACACCATATATGTGAACTGATCAAAGACACATCCAAGTCAACCTCCCTATTTTACTCTCAGCTTATCTCATCCATGCTTCATGCCAAAGGTATGGTTGGACCTAATGAGGAAGTTATCAAGGATTTTGAGTTCTGACTTTCAAAAGTCACTATCAAGAAGATAAAAATCAATTGGAATCCTTGGAAAAAGGCATGGGTGGAAGACAATGACAGAATTTATGAAAAAATAAATCTAGTAGAACATCCCTCAAGACCAAGAGATATTTATGATCCTGGTTTGGAACCAGATGAGGTTGTTGAGTATTCTGAAGAAGAAGAAGAAGAAGAGGTTTTTGTGCCTCCCAGGGAAACTATTTCTGATAAAGAAGACATTACTTATGTCCCTCATGTAGTAAGTCAAGAAGAATTCCCTACTTCTAAAGATGTTTTTAATATGGAAGATCAACCCGAGGTTGAAATAGAATCTATTGTCAAATAAATCGAAAAGAATGTTGTGGAAGAACCTATAGAAGAAGAATTACCTGTTATGCAAGAATCTGTCCTTAAAGAACTCCCAGTGGAACAATCTATTCCTGAAGTAATTCCTTCAACTGAGGAAAGGCTAGAGCTGGATTTTTAGCTGGCTACGAAAGAAATGGGTGAGGAACTAAGAGATGAATTTGGGGAATTAGATCAAGACCCTAAGCTTCTCAGTCCTGAGAAAGATGTAACTATTTAGGGAGAGTAACCCCAAAATCTGGAATCTACTGAAGTACCAAACTCGATAGTTTCAAGCCCTATAGACACTCACTATAAATTCCCCAATTTTTATGATGTGGAGGCCTCTCATCAAGTTTTAGTAAAATATATTGACCTTTCTACTATGTTTCAACTGAAATATGTCTCTAATATTTCCCTTGAGAAGGAACTTGAGCCTGTATTAGTCCTTATTTCTGAACCTTCATCAGAACAACCATCCTTGGTGAGTAAAGATGATCTGAAAGAATTTGGAGCTACCCTTTTTTCTGGTGTTGAAAAAGTATTGAATTCCCAACCTTCTCTTGTAACTCATCTAAGTGAGAAAGATACCTCACTGTTGTTGGAAAAGGTTATTTGGTAGATTCAACCCAAAATGCTTCATGAGATTTAGGAAGTTAGAGTTGAAAACAAACTACTTAGTGATGAAGTTAAAACTCTAAGAGGTATGATTGAATAAATGCATAAAGAGATGCATTCGAGATCAGATCTTGCTTCTCATCCTATAGAACATGTTGTTCCTCAAACCCCACAGAATGTTGTGTCCCAGATTCAACCTCATTTAGATTCATTAACTAAAAAGGTCACTGAAATGAACAAATAGACTGTGAAGGAGATGAGAGAGCTTATTGTTAATCTTAACAAGCTCACTGATGAATATACGGGGTGTCTTTAAAAAGTTATAAACCAAGTGAAATCTCTGACCTCAGCTATCAATGCTTCTAAGGCATTCGGGAAATCATCTCAACCTTCTCAGAACAGTGGTCAAAGAAGAACTTCAAACTGTTCTTAGTGGTTTCAATAAATATTCTTTATATGAAGTTGTTAAGAATAGTGATAGAGTTCTTGATCAAGTCCAAATACATTCAAAAATTTCTAATGATGATTAGCAAGAAATTTCCAAGAAAGTGGATTTCTACTTCAACCAAATCTTCTCAAAGACTGACATGACCAATAACTTTAAATATCTTGTAGAAAATCTGAGGATTTCTACTGTTACTCAAGCATTCAAGACCCAAGTTCAAAATCTCACAGAGTTCACTCATCTGTTGGATAAGTTTGTGGAAAACAAGGATGACTTTTAGAAGGCTATGCAGTATGGTGGAGAGATCATTGCAGATTTTATCAAACTTCTGAGGCCCTATCTTCATGTCCAGAGTACAGCCATTGTTTCTCCTGCGGCTACACCTCTGAGACCTGGTCTGCCTACATTCACCTCTGCCCTAGCCTCCACTTCTATGTCTATTAGTCAAGCACTGATTCAGATTAGGCATGTGATCCTTGATCAACAACTGCCTCGGTCTTCTACTGCACCTACTCTGGCTCCCTCTATCTTTGAAGGCCTTTCTTTACCTTCTCTATCAACTAGCTCACTCCCTTATTCTACCTCAACTTCTGCTCTTATGGCTTCCTCTTCTGTTGTTGTTGCTAAAGGAAAATAGAAGACCAGTCAATGAAGAAGGACAATGTTTACTCTATTTTGATGGGAATCTTGTTTCATTTGTTTTAATTTGTGTAATGCCACTCTTTTTATCTAATACATTATGCACTTTGCTTGTCTCTTTTGACTTTCTTTTCCCTCCTACTTTTTGATAATCCCAAAAGGGGGATAAATATATGAGAAATTCATATATGAGAATTATATGAAAAAAATATGGGAAAAATATAAGGAAAAATATAGGAGAAGAGAACACTCACTCTATATATGTTATATGCATTCGATCTATGTTGTTAGGACAAATATATACTCTAAATCTACATGGTTTGTGATCATCAAAAAGGGGGAGATTGTTGGACTCCTCATGTATTAATCATGTTTTAATGATCAGAAATCCTATTTGGTCTCTAAATCATGTTAACTCTATGCAATCTATCTCACATCAAATGTACAGTAGCTTAGTAAAAGCTATCCAAATCTCTTAAGGGTTATACACTCGGTTTGGATACTATATACTGTCTTTTGATTCACTTTATAATGATTTCTCTGAAAAATGATTAAGTTTAATTCATTTCATGAATATCACTGCTTAAGTCTGAATACAGATATTTTCCTAAGTCTGAGACACCATGAAGCAAACATCGTGAAGCAGACACCATGAAGCAGACATTGTGAACAAGACACCGTGAAGCAGACACCGTGAATAAGACATCGTGAAGCAGACACAGTGAAGCAGTCACTGTGAACAAGACACTGTGACATCAAGACATCGTGACATCAAGACACTGTGACATCCAGACACCGTGACATCAAGACACTGTGACATCAAGACACCGTGACATCAAGACACTGTGACATCAAGACATTGTGACATCTAGACACTGTGACATCTAGACACCATGAAATCCAGACATTGTGACATCCAGACACCATGACATCCAGACACCTTGACATCAAGACACCATGACATCCAGACACCGTGACCACAAGACACCGTGACCAATCCAGACACTGTGTGAAAGAGACACCGTTTCCATGACATACGGTGACACCATTTCCTAATATGTTTTTTCATCTTTTGATTTGATCTCTGACGGTCATATTTGAAGATTTTAATGCACTGACATAATTAATGTTTCTTTTGTAGACATGTCCTTGATAGTACAAGGTACGAGGTGCAGAATACATGCAACCTATCGGATCAAACACATGCACTCCAAGATAAAAGAGTAATGTGGACCAGAAACAAAAAAGGATATATGCAAGAGCAGTTGAACAATACTGAAAAAAAACAAGCTGGTGGGTGTGAGCATGACAACAGAATACACTTAGAGAATTGTCTCATGCAACTCAACTCTGCTGAAGAACACATAAAGAATACTGGAATCCTAGAATCCCGAGAACATCTTCGCACTATAAAATACCACAAAGAAAACAGGTTGGATCTATTTGACTTGTGAAACTCTATTTTCTATACGAGGACTTGATTTCTGTATCTACCTCATCTCAGAAGTCCAGAGTGGAAAAGACTAACACTCATAGCACTTCTAAACCTATCTCAATACTTCTGCTCTGTTGTGTATCATTTTATTAAATTTTGAGCAGAGTGTGTATCTGTATTACAACACACTTTGTCTCCTCCATTAAACTGAAGGATATAGGATATACTTACTCAAACATTCATTTACTCTTGTGCATACCCACAATAAGTGTGGAAGAGGTCCCTGTGTGGCCTGGTTGTTTGTACCCACAAAGAATGGTGGAAGAGGTCCATGTGTGGCCTAGACAGTCCTGTGTACTGTTGTTCACCCCGATCCAGAGCGTGGATCAAGTTTATTTATATAAATTGTTTGGTGTCTAGTGATCACCAAGTGGAGTGGATTAGATCTCGTCTTGAGACTGAACCACTTGTTTCATATCTGATGTGCTGATTAATTTAGTCTTCTCTGTTTTATTGCTTTACTATATAATTCAGATATCACTAAATTCACTTTGATAGTTAATCTTGGAAAGAAATTATAATTGTCTTGTCTTAATATAATAGCTTCAAAAGAAATCTTAATAACTGACATTAAGATTACTAAGAACTAATCAATCTTCTAAGAAGTTATTTAAACATTCAAACCTTTATAATAGTATAACCTTGATTAAATGGGATGTATTTAACCTTTTGGGGAAACCTTTTAGAAATAATTTTTAATCAGAAATTTTTATAATTACTCAATTCACCCCCCCCCCCCACTCTTGAGTTATCTACTCCAACCAACACTAGTGACCCTTCATGTTGGTTACCTCTCATAAACATGATCCAAGGCACCAATTTGTTTTCTTTTAAAATGATGATACCCTAAAATGACACCTTCGTTACATTTCATCACATGATTCACCCCTGGAATCATGCAATAGAATAGGGTTCCACCCTATTAATCAAGTGAGTAAATAGGTACACACCCTAAATCAAATGATGAAATGGGTTCAAACCCTGATTCAAATAATAAAATAGGTTTTCACCCCCTGAATCACATCATAAAACACTCTAGGAAAATACCATATGTTTTTGGATCAAGTGAAAATAATCCAATTTCTCCTGTATGAGGATCAGTCTGATCATCACTAATTCATCAACCTCTAACAAATACAAAGGAAAAATTCATTAAAGTCAAGTGGCTCTCCCAAGAACCATCGAAACGCAGGATGAATTCTCTCAACATGTCCCCTACAATCTGAAACTTCCACTCAAACTATCCATCGGACTATAGATAATAAGCAGTGCTCAAAATCTTCAGTATACCAAGATCTTTTTAAACTCTAACTAAAAGTATCCTCATTTACCTTTCATAAACCATTGTGGTCACAAAACCCCGATGCACGAACCAAACTATTTTCCACCTACTAGTTATAGTCATGCCAATACTACACTCAAACTAGATCTACTACTCGTAACCTCACCTTCCCACACATCACGGTGCTAATTATTTCAACCAACCTAACCATTATACACCAATTTTAGTTGTATTCATAAACTAATAAAATTTTTCATCACATATAGCTAGTTGATTCAATTAGTTTAAACGGGTCCATTTCTCACTCGTTCATCTCATCAGAACCCACAGCCTCACTCCTGATACAATTTATAACATAATTCATTAGCTCATCATTCACGTTGACAGGTTTCCCCTAAGAACCAAAGTCTCATGGACCTAGTCTCCTTACCAACTATTTTCCCGATAATCATGCCCAGTCATGCCACTCAACTGTTACCTCATATCTAGTAGTTTTCAAAAACCGATCATACCAACTCCATAAAATTTCTTCAACTGACAACCATACTCAGGTATCTTCCATTTTTTATTCCTAACTTGGTCATTTGTATCAATGTGATGTCACAAAACCCAAAACCACCACTAATTTGGGTTCTTCAACACATCACTTCTGACATTTTATTGAGAACTACACAAAATGAGCGCCACATGATCAAACTATCCATGGTGTGATCCCCACTATAGGAATTAATTATTACTGATCTACGATCATGATCCTTGTAAAGACCCGTAAAATTCAAGGAAATTTTTTTCTTAATTTTCTTTGGAATTTTACAAGAACGCAGTTTCTGACGGCGCCTGATTCCGAGGCCCGGTGTGCCCGGAATCATTTTCCGAAGTTTGGCTCGGGTACGTTCACTGAACGGACGAGCGAGTTTTTCTAACTTTTGAATTGGTGCCCGGAATCGAATTCTGAGAGCACCGATGAAATCGCAGCGCCGGTATTCGCTTATAAACTCCTCTTCCGGAGTTGCGTTTGCTCGGGTGTGGTTTTTAATTTTTGGGCTTAAAGTTAAGAAATAAAATAATTTTTCGACAACTTTATTTTATTTCACATAAGCCACTTGGAGGCCACTTGAAGCCACTTAAAGGCGGCTTGAACTGAGTTGAACCGGATAGGATGCTATCCAGAAATATCCTACCCCCTTTGTAGGATATTTGTGAGGTAGGGCCTGCACGAGCTCTGTCGTTTCTTTCCGCTAAGTAACGCACCCGCGAAAACCCGTCATTATGAAAGTCAACTGACGCGTTTTCTAAATTCTTAACAGACCATTTAATTGGGCAGTTTATTTCATAAATTAAATGAGCTGTTTCTTTCTTTTAATTAATTCAACGAATTGATGGGTCGTTACTTACCCTTTTTCGTGTGTTGGCATAATAATAAAATAAGACCAACCTTTTTCTTTTGGAGGATTACTCGTTGAGAAAGGATCCTTGAACCTTTAGCCTCCTTCGCGAAGAACGCGAAGAACGCGAAGAATGCGAAGAACGCCGAACCCGGAAATCGACAACGCGACGCCGTGATCCGCGACGCCGACAACGTTCTTCTGCGACGTCTCTTCCTCCGCGACGGATCTTCAATCAGCTGCTTGAGGTAAGAGTCTCGGACCTTCCTTTTTATCTCCTTCGTGGTTCTTAACCAAAACACGGATTTAATTAATTAAATTAAAACTGTTGTTTCATGGTGCGTTGAGTTCGCCGACTCAACGCCGTGTTCCGCGACGACGCGACGCCCTTCCGCGACGACGCGACGATCTCCACCTTCTGCGACGAGTAATTTCCGCGAAGAACGCTCACGCGCGACGTCCAGCGAGGTAGGGATTTTATGATTTGGAATACCCCGCTTTATATTCCCGTGAACGTTCTTTAAAAATTAAAGAACCGGAATCAAAGAAACAATTTTATTTTATTAAAATTTTTGGTTCATGTGTTGAACATTTTATATTCTCCCGGTTGTTTATCTCTAACGCGGAGGGTGCGGGCCAAACGAACACGGCCCGACGACCCTCCGTCGTTCTTCATTTTGTGCGGATTTGGCGGGCGACGACGGAACGTGCCGCAACGGATGTTTGACGATTCCGCAATGAAGAACGAGTCCCGGGAAGAGCAATGGCGCAGATGGGAAGAGAATCGGACCACCGGAGCGATCCCGGTGGCCCGCGGAACTCGCCGGCGGCGCGGGTCGCCGGCGCGGCGGCGCCGGCAGCCGGGAGCGGCGGCGCCCCGGCGCGCCGCCGGACAGGCCGCGCGGGTCCGGTGCCCTCGGACGCGGCTGAAGCCGCGTCCATGACACAGCGCGGCCCCACGCGGGGGGCCGTGGCACCACCAGGCCGCGGGGGCGGCGCCCCGCGCGCCTCGGTCGTTCAGCTGCTCGGCCGAACCGGGCCAGGCCAGTCCGACCGGTCGGGCCGCGCCCTGTCCGGACCGGGTCGACCCGATTTGGGTCGACCCGGTTCGGCCGACTCCCGGGGGGTCGGGCCGGGTCGGCCCGGGCCCGTACCCCCCGTCTTCGGACGATTTTCGTTCAAATGCAAGTATCTTGGGCTACGGGCCTCCAAACGATTCGCCGTCAGCGGCAACACGGTCCTTGGATCGAGACGGTCGTTTCGGTATACTATACTCAAGGTGCACCTTCCTTTTCGGGAGCCTACGTGGTTAAAACTCCATAGTTAAGCGTGCTTGGCCTAGAGTAGTGATCAGGATGGGTGACCTCCTGGGAAGTTTCCCAGGGTGGGTGTGAGACGGAAAGGCCAATAAATAACAGACCGGGCGTCCGATTGACGCGCCGTCTGTTTCGTTGAATTCCTCTAAGTGAGACGGATCTTTTGACTTACTCCGCTCGAGGTTTGGATGCCGATGGAGTGTGGTCGGGTTGGATCGCACCGAAATCCAACCGGGCCCCGGGAACGTAAAAGCCAATAACTCTCAGACCGGGCGTCCGATTGACGCGCCGTCTGTTGCGTTGAGTTCCTTTTGATGATACGGAACTTTTGGCATCCTTCACCAAGATTTGGATGCAGTTGGATAGTGTCCAGGTTGGATCGCACCGAAATCCAACCGGGCCCCTGAAACGAAAAAGCTGATATCTTTTAGACCAGACGTCCGTTTGACGAACCGTCAGCGGCGTTGGTGATCACGTTGAAAAACGGTCCCTATGAGTATACCCTATGAGTGTTCGGGGTATAGTTGAGTTACGGCCAGATTGGTTCGCACACGAAACCAACCGGGCCCCTGGGATGAAAAGGCTAATAACTCACAGACTGGGTGTCCGATTGACGCGCCGTCTGTTGCGTTGAGACCCCTATGACGAGGTGGTCCTTTGAGATACTTCCTTGTGGGAATTTGTGATACTTGGAGTATCGACCAGTAGCTCGTGGAGCGGACCCTCCCGGAGACGAGCGGGCGGAGCACGGAGACCGTGTAGCTGACTGAGACCCGACGACTGCTGATCGAACGACTCAGTGTGTTACAGAGGTGCGTTTGGTTGTAGCGACAGACCCACGATAGAGGTGCGCTTGGTTTTAGTGGCACATGGGAGCGCTTGGTTGTAGCGGCAGACCCACGACAGAGGTGCGCTTGGTTGTAGCGGCACATGGGAGCGCTTGGTTGTAGCGGCAGACCCATGACAGAGGTGCGCTTGGTTGTAGCGGCACATGGGAGCGCTTGGTTGTAGCGGCAGACCCACGACAGAGGTTCGCTTGGTTGTAGCGGCACATGGGAGCGCTTGGTTGTAGCGGCAGACCCACGACAGAGGTGCGCTTGGTTGTAGCGGCACATGGGAGCGCTTGGTTGTAGCGGCAGACCCACGACAGTGGTACGCTTGGTTGTAGCGGAACATGGGAGCACTTGGTGGTAGTGGCTGGCCCGCAATACTCGATAGGTGGAGTACTACAGCAGTCTTAAGTTAGTGAGCAGTACTTTGGAGTTGTGACAGGACCACCGTACACTCCAGAGACGGAGCTCTTCAGCAGTTATGGTTTCGATGATGAAAATCCTGGTTTGAGCTGAGACTTTTGACCTTGTGTTTGCCTCATGATTGAGATGGGTTACTTGATAACTTAGGTATATGTATGGGCATATATCTAAGTAGAGGTTATTTATTGAGATCTTCTTGTGGTTATCCTTGTTGGTTTTAGTGAGACCTTGAGGGTCTCGGGGTCCCTACTGAGTATCGTTATACTCACCCCTGCACGGGCTATGCCCGCACTACGTTGTGTTGGTTGCAGACGACGGACAGGGTTGATCGTGGCTGAGGCTTGCAGAGCAGGACGGTACCTGGAGGTGGACCACTGGGCGGGACGTACTCGGAGCGGTCAGGTGGACCCGAGGAGCAGTGGAGGCTATCTGTACCCACCCTTCAGGTGGGATTTCTAGAGGACGGATCGACGCTGCAGTTTTCCCTTTTTAGTTGTTGTTTTTCTTTTCAGTTGTACTTTACAGTTGGGCTTGTATTTCCGGCCCCTTTTACTTTCAGCACAGCTTGTACATTTTTTACTTAGTGTTTACTTTCCGCTTGCTTACTCTGTGGTGCTTGTTTACTTTTCAAAGGCAATGCCTTCCCTTTTTGTTGGGATTTACGCCTTGGTGCTAGTCGCCAGCCCCTGGCCTATGGAAGGCGGGCTTGGGGTAGTCACGACACAGGCCCCGAGGGCGGGTCGTGACAAATTGGTATCAGAGGTGGTCGGTTCTACCGCAGACTCTGATCTTTCTTCTATGTGAAGCAATAGTGTTTAGCGTATTGAGTGTGGTTATTAGTCCAGGGAGTCCAGTGTTGGTGCGGCGGCCGACGTATCCGTACACCAGGACCCTGACTTCCAATTTCCGACTTGATACACGAAGACACTGATTGCGTGTGTGTTTCCAGCAGTTTCTAAAAGTCAGCTCAAACCAGGCCAGCTCACCAGGTTCTTATCGTTTGACCGTATCACGTTGTTTCTTTCAGGATGCCTCCCCGCGGATGACCAGCTAGGGTTCTGAGGGTTGAGCGTGGAGACAGCCCGCCCAGTGACGAGGCCTCGGTGCAGGGCCCCTTGACAGCTGAGGCACCGATAGTACCTCTACCCGCTGAGCCACTGATGCTTCCAGCCGCTGACGATGCACGTTGCTTGAGCGCACTGCACGAGTTCTAGCGCCATAGGTCACCCAGGTTCCGGGGAGAGACGGACCCGCAGGCGGCTGAGGATTGGCTGGAGGCTGTGGTGGGAGTTTTCAGGCTAGTGAGGATACCAGCAGACCTATCGGTGGCCGACTCCACGACTCAAGCCCAGTTGTGAGGGGGGGAGCCGGGGTGGAGTCAGAGCCAGGCGTGCCGAGAGTGGGAAGTGTTACTCTTGTGGCGGGATTGGTCACATGGCTCGTGACTGTCCAACCCGCCATGATGATGATCAGCAGTTAAGTGAAGAACCTCCCAGGCGGCCATGGCAGAGGAGCTGGCCGTGTAGCTGGAGGTGGACGACGCTTCGGGGAGTTGCCACCACCACCACCAGGAGGTCCACCCTGACCGCACGGAGTTGGTGGACATGGGAGAGCTCAGCTTCAGGCAGCTGAGGCCTTCGATTGTGGAGCTCTGGGAGCAGTTGGACAGGAGAGGAACTAGTGGATACGTCTTTTGTACTTCTAGTTCCTTGTTGCTGTTGTGTAGCGTCCTTGTAATATGAACTGCAATAATAAAAGACGCTTACCTTTGTGATGTTTCCTTCATGTCCTCTTTTGCGTTGTTACTAAGAGGTTCTGGTTTAGACTGTTGACTTGACCGTCACTTGTGGGACATCTACTGGAGGAGACCCAGTTACCACACACTGATGCCGACAGTGTGACTCAACCCTTGAGGCGAGAGTAACGGTTGGATCTATTGGTAGTAGCGTCGAGGCCTTACGACGTCATCCTTGGTATGGATTAGTACCATCCATGTCGGGATTGACTGTATTAGGCAAAAGAATGTGGTTCATCCAGGGGATGGGACCAGATTTCTCTTATCGGCAAAGAAGAAATCTTGCATCTCTTGTGGGACCTGAGATGGTCCAGGTCATCCAGGGGTGGGTGAGTACAGCTCCGAACCGGTATAAGTCATATGCTGACAGGAGGCGGAGGCCACTAGAGTTCGAGGATGGTGACCACGTCTTCTTGCGGGTCTCACCTCGACGTGGTTTACGGAGATTTGGCCGGGGCGGCAAGTTTTCTTTACGCTTCATCGGGCCTTTCTAGGTCCTCAGTAGGATTGGCGAGGTGGCTTATCGCCTGGCTCTGCCACCTCAGTTGCACCGGGTGCACGACGTCTTCCACGTATCTCAGCTGAGAAGATACGTGCACGACCCAACGCAAATCTTTGACCATGGGGAGCTGGTCTTTGATGATGGGGCGACGTTTTCGGAGGTCCCAGTGAAGATTGAGGATCGACAGGAGCAGGTCCTACGTGGATGATCGATTCCTATAGTTCGCTTCAGATAGTAGCACAAGAACCTCCAAGAGAGCACTTGGGAGCGGGAGGCTCCGATGTGTGCTTAGTACCGCCTTTGTATCCCTAGTTTGTGGTGAAGCTTTACGGGGACGTAAAGCCCTGTGGTGGGAGTAATGTAAAGACCCGTAAAATTCAAGGAAATTTTTTTCTTAATTTTCTTTGTAATTTTACAAGAACGCAGTTTCTGACGGCGCCTGATTCTGAGGCCCGGTGTGCCCGGAATCATTTTCCGAAGTTTGGCTCGGGTACGTTCAGTGAACGGACGAGCGAGTTTTTCTAACTTTTGAATCGGTGCCCGGAATCGAATTCTGAGAGCACCGATGAAATCGCAGCGCCGGTATTCTCTTAGAAACGCCTCTTCCGGAGTTGCGTTTGCTCGGGTGTGGTTTTTAATTTTCGGGCTTAAAGTTAAGAAATAAAATAATTTTTCGACAACTTTATTTTATTTCACATAAGCCACTTGGAAGCCACTTGAAGCCACTTAAAGGCAGGCTTGAACTGAGTTGAACCGGATAGGATGCTATCTAGAAATATCCTACCCCCTTTGTAGGATATTTGTGAGGTGGGGCCCGCACAAGCCCCGCCGTTTCTTTCCGCTAAGTAACGCACCCGCGAAAACCCGTCATTATGAAAGTCAACTGACGCGTTTTCTAAATTCTTAACAGACCATTTAATTGGGCGGTTAATTTCGTAAATTAAATGAGTTGTTTCTTTCGTTGAATTAATTCAACGAATTGATGGGTCGTTACTTACCCTTTTTCGTGTGTTGGCATAATAATAAAATAAGACCAACCTTTTTCTTTTGGAGGATTACTCGTTGAGAAAGGATCCTTGAACCTTCAGCCTCCTTCGCGAAGAACGCGAAGAACGCGAAGAACGTGAAGAACGCCGAACCCGGAAATCGACGACGCGACGCCGTGATCCGCGACGCCGACAACGTTCTTCTGCGACGTCTCTTCCTCCGCGACGGATCTTCGATCGGCTGCTTGAGGTAAGAGTCTCGGACCTTCCTTTTTATCTCCTTCGTGGTTCTTAACCAAAACACGGATTTAATTAATTAAATTAAAACTGTTGTTTCATGGTGCGTTGAGTTCGCCGACTCAACGCCGTGTTCCGCGACGACGCGACGCCCTTCCGTGACGACGCGACGATCTCCACCTTCCGCGACGAGTAATTTCCGCGAAGAACGCTCACGCGCGACGTCCAGCGAGGTAGGGATTTTATGATTTGGAATACCCCTCTTTATATTCCCGTGAACGTTCTTTAAAAATTAAAGAACCGGAATCAAAGAAACAATTTTATTTTATTAAAATTGTTGGTTCATGTGTTGAACATTTTATATTCTCCCGGTTGTTTATCTCTAACGCGGAGGGTGCGGGCCAAACGAACACGGCCCGAAGACCCTCCGTCGTTCTTCATTTTGTGCGGATTTGGCGGGCGACGACGGAACGTACCGCAACGGATTTTTGACGATTCCGCAGTGAAGAACGAGTCCCGGGAGGAGCAATGGCGCAGACGGGAAGAGAATCGGACCACCGGAGCGATCCCGGTGGCCCGCGGAACTCGCCGGCGGCGCGGGTCGCCGGCGCGGCGGCGCCGGCAGCCGGGAGCGGCGGCGACCCTCGCGGACCCGCGGCCGCGCAGGTCCGGTGCCCTCGGACGCGGCTGAAGCTGCGTCCATGACACAGCGCGGCCCCACGCGGGGGGCCGCGGCACCACCAGGCCGCGGGGGCGGCGCCCCGCGCGCCTCGGCCGTTCAGCCGCTCGGCTGAACCGGGCCAGGCCGGTCCGACCGGCCGCGCTGCGCCCTGGCCGGACCGGGTCGACCCGGTTCGGCCGACTCCCGGGGGGGTCGGGCCGGGTCGGCCCGGGCCCGTACCCCCCGTCTTCGGACGGTTTTCGTTCAAATGCCAGTATCTTGGGCTACGGGCCTCCAAACGATT
The DNA here is from genome assembly GCA_963277665.1 of Viscum album. Classification (NCBI taxonomy): domain Eukaryota; kingdom Viridiplantae; phylum Streptophyta; class Magnoliopsida; order Santalales; family Viscaceae; genus Viscum; species Viscum album. Next base: position 591,412,089 of record OY728134.1, on the reverse strand, counting down.
CGCTGTCAGCGGCAACGCGATCCTTGGATCGAGACGGTCGTTTCGGTATACTATACTCAAGGTGCACCTTCCTTTTCGGGAGCCTACGTGGTTAAAACTCCATAGTTAAGCGTGCTTGACCTAGAGTAGTGATCAGGATGGGTGACCTCCTGGGAAGTTTCCCAGGGTGGGTGTGAGACGGAAAGGCCAATAAATAACAGACTGGGCGTCCGATTGACGCGCCGTCTGTTTCGTTGAATTCCTCTAAGTGAGACGGATCTTTTGACTTACTCCGCTCGAGGTTTGGATGCCGACGGAGTGCGGTCGGGTTAGATCGCACCGAAATCCAACCGGGCCCCTGGAACGAAAAATCCAATAACTCTCAGACCGGGCGTCTGATTGACGCGTCGTCTGTTGCGTTGAGTTCCTTTTGATGATACAGAACTTTTGGCATCCTTCACCGAGATTTGGATGCAGTTGGATAGTGTCCGGGTTGGATCGCACCGAAATCCAACCGGGCCCCTGGAACAGAAAAGCTGATATCTTTCAGACCAGACGTCCGTTTGACGAACTGTCAGCGGCGTTGGTGGTCACGTTGAAAAACGGTCCCTATGAGTATACCCTATGAGTGTTCGGGGTATAGTTGAGTTACGGCCGGATTGGTTCGCACACGAAACCAACCGGGCCCCTGGGACGAAAAGGCTAATAACTCACAGACCGGGCGTCCGATTGACGCGCCGTCTATTGCGTTGAGACCCCTATGACGAGGTGGTCCTTTGAGATACTTCCTTGCGGGAATTTGTGATACTTGGGTATCGACCAGTAGCTCGTGGAGCAGACCCTCCCGGAGACGAGCGGGCGGAGCACGGAGACCGTGTAGCTGACTGAGACCCGACGACTGCTGATCGAACGACTCGGTGTGTTACAGAGGTGCGATTGGTTGTAGCGGAAGACCCACGATATAGGTTCGCTTGGTTGTAGCGGCACATGGGAGCGCTTGGTTGTAGCGGCAGACCCACGACAGAGGTGCGCTTGGTTGTAGCGGCACATGGGAGCGCTTGGTTGTAGCAGCAGACCCACGACTGAGGTGCGCTTGGTTGTAGCGGCACATGGGAGTGCTTGGTTGTAGCGGCAGACCCACGACAGAGGTGCGCTTGGTTGTAGCGGCACATGGGAGCGCTTGGTTGTAGCGGCAGACCCACGACAGAGGTGCGCTTGGTTGTAGCGGCACATGGGAGTGCTTGGTTGTAGCGGCAGACCAACGACAGAGGTGCGCTTGGTTGTAGCGGCACATGGGAGTGCTTGGTTGTAGCGGCAGACCCACGACAGTGGTGCGCTTGGTTGTAGCGGCACATGGGAGCGCTTGGTGGTAGCGGCTGGCCCGCAATACTCGATAGGTGGAGTACTACAGCAGTCTTAAGTTAGTGAGCAGTACTTCGGAGTTGTGACAGAACCACCGTACACTCCAGAGATGGATCTCTTCAGCAGTTACGGTTTCGATGATGAAAATCCTGGTTTGAGATGAGACTTTTGACCTTGTGTTTGCCTCATGATTGAGATGGGTTACTTGATAACTTAGGTATATGTATGGGCATATATCTAAGTAGAGGTTATCTGTTGAGATCTTTTTGTGGTTATCCTTGTTGGTTTTAGTGATAACTTGAGGGTCTCGGGGTCCCTACTGAGTATCGTTATACTCACCCCTGCACGGGCTATGCCCGCACTACGTTGTGTTGGTTGCAGACGACGGACAGCGTTGATCGTGGCTGAGGCTTGCAGAGCAGGACGGTACCTGGAGGTGGCCCACTGGGCGGGACGTACTCGGAGCGGTCAGGTGGACCCGAGGAGCAGTGGAGGCTATCTGTACCCACCCTTCGGGTGGGATTTCCAGAGGACGGATCGACGCTGCAGTTTTCCCTTTTTAGTTGTTGTTTTTCTTTTCAGTTGTACTTTACAGTTGGGCTTGTATTTCTGGCCCCTTTTACTTTCAGCACAGCTTGTACAGGTTTTACTTAGTGTTTACTTTCCGCTTGCTTACTCTGTGGTGCTTGTTTACTTTTCAAAGGCAATGTCTTCCCTTTTTGTTGGGATTTACGCCTTGGTGCTAGTCGCCAGCCCCTTGCCTATGGAAGGCGGGCTTGGGGTAGTCACGGCACGGGCCCCGAGGGCGGGTCGTGACAATCCTACTTAATATACACTATAATCCAAACATTTTAATTATTTATCCCCACTAATGTTACTTGAATAAGTTATCATCTTGAGTCCTTTTCAAGACTTTATTAACACCACGGTGCCCCACGTAACCATTTTCTAAACTTATAAATAAACTATCACCGTACACCTGATCCCGATAGTTCTAACTCAGGGTCTGTGACTTTGTTCAACATCACATGAATCTCACATTCCATCCTAGTATGGACCCTACTTCAACCCACTATAAACTTATACTCACCTTGGTTCCCAACTCACCATAGTTGAGTCACTCTCTAATTCTCTTAGCCATCACACTGAGTCACTCGATGTTTCACAAGACCCAATGATCATCACACTACATTTCATTTTTTATAAAAGTTAAAAACTCATATATAACATGACTTGACCATATTAACATCATTAAAATATTCATGATCCCATGGAAATTTCATCTTCACTTACAGAGACCTCATCTCATGAATTGGTCACACCCTAACACATCTAATTCCCAAGATAAACTGCACCTAGTCATACCCCAGAGTCTCTCTTTCTCTGACCATCATATGTTGAAGCCTTAAGGGTAAACACCCTCTTCGTATTCCTTGATAAAACTAGGTGTATCACACCTTTACACTATAATTTCATAGTGTATAACTAACCAAATCATCAGCAACCATGACCTCACTTCACACAATCTATAAAACCAAGGATTCCTAAACCGCACCTTAACATATCGACACCACATAATGTCCTAACCCCAATGGATCTCTAGGGACCAAACACATATGTCCCAAACTGGTCTAACTACACACTTAGATCATCAAATTCATCCATTGTGCATTTCCATCCATTATTGTGACCTCATCTTAAGTGTCATGTAACTTTCCCAACTCAATCTCCTTATCTTGGATATTTCTCAAAAACTATACCTCGACATCTCTCACATGTCATCCAAAGTTAACCTCAAAAATTAAAACCCTCAACATTATCTCTATAAGGATAGTCTTAGGATACACTGATTCAACTACCGTTTAGGTTGAAAAAATCCACTCACTTTGTATCAGGTAAAGTAATATCTCATTTAACCTTTCACAATGATTCTCAATATCATAGGTTGGGAACCAAGTATACCCAATAAGAATACATCTCAATGTTTAAATTTTGTATAATTTGACTCAACCATATCAAGTAATACCCCATATATCCTAGTCTCACATTCCTAATAACCCATTTTTCCATGATCATTACATTTTAACACATCTAGCCACGAGAATTTCACTCTGTGATTTCTTCACAAAGAGCCTAGGGAATATCACTCATACCAAGGATAACTACATGATCACCCACCAATTTGGGCATCGCCAAAAAAACAGAAGTGTATAATCATGCTCAACTCATTCTAAATACTACCATCTGGGATCACCCAACCAATAGGTCCAGACATCTAACTGATCTCATCCTTTAGAAATTTATACATTTATCACAATATTAAGGCTAGGAATCTACACCCATTACATACAAGGCATCTACATTCTTATCCCCAACATTAGTTATCACTTTTATACATCAATTTCAACGTAAATCATCTACCATGCTTATCATATCTTAATCATACACAAGACTAGCTAACCCCTATCTTAGGCTACCCTCATATATCACATCTATCTCCATTGTAATATGAAAAAGTCCTATAGCTTAGTCAAAATTCTCACTAATATCATGATCTATATTTCAACATAGTAAGGAAACTCACAAACTATTACACCCCATACTTAATCCAACTACCCACTCAAGGGTTATTCCCAACTCATAATCCTGCATAACGGAGTAAAAACAATGACAGTCAATGCATCTCATCACTTTGCTTAAGATATATTGAATCTAGACCACTATACCCATGATATACAGGAATAGACCTAAAATTGTTACAAACAATCATAGCATCCTGTGACCCTTAAGGTCATAGTTCAAACTAAATTCACAATAAGAATAGCATCCCACTATCTTATACACTACAAATAATAAGGGTGTCACTTTCTAGTCTCTCTCTCTAGACCCATTTCGCCTTTCCCAAGATCAATTCATGCATACTATAACCCTCATTAGAACAAAATTATATAAAAAATGTATCATCGTTTATGTAAAGGAATAATAGGCACACACCCTTCCATTTCCCTAGATATCGTATCATATGGATCATATAATTCGATCACTCTCAACAACCCCAACTATCCATACATAGGGTTAACTTCATATACTCATAAGGTATGAATCATCTATATAGGATTCACAATATCACACATTTCTATTTCACCTTTTCTAGAATTTTCATAACAATGGGATAAATTAAATGATATGTAAATTACATGTTATAGAGGAAAAATCTTTATAAGTTATAATTGGAATTTTATTTAGATAATTCCATATAATAACCAAGATACATGATCATGTAATGAACTTTTAACCATTTACTTTACCTAGAAATTTTCACAATTGAGGCTAGGTTAAATTAAATGTCAATTACAAGTTATAAAGTAAAATGATTTATAAGTTGTAATTAGAATTACATTTAATTGATGCCTCATAATAATCAAATAAAGTGATCACATAACACGCCTTTATCTATTTATGAGATCATTTAAGTAAGATTACACCAAACACTTATATAGGAAAAAACTCTATAAATAGTTGTCAACTCTTTAAATAAATGACTTGTATCCCAATCCAAGTAACCAAACATAGAAAATCACACAAATGAAATGTGAATCCTACATTTCTGGTATGATTCATGAACACATGTTCTCTTTCCATTCCGTATAAGTGATAAAATCCCATAAATCAATAACCTCATAATCATGTGAATCACTCAAAGTGAAATAGGTCAATAGTAAAAAAATAAAAACATAAAAAAAATCCCATCCCTAGAAACGTGGACTTCTCTCATACATGGCTTAGATACTCCCAGGCATGATTTTTCTACCAAGTCCTAAAAACACCTTATCTCTTTTTTACCTTACCTAAATAGTCATAAAAAAATAAAGGTTATAATACCACTTTGTAATATCCCTAACTTGCAACCACTCATAAGTGTTCATATGGGATGGATACTAAGGCCTCAGGTGTGCCTCCCCATATTCTAAATGATTCCAACTATTAGCATGGGTCTAAGGTGGTCTAGTGGGGAGACTATACTTGTATATTAGGATGAAACAATAGTATAAATAATAAAGAAATAAGATACATCTAGATAACTAAATTAGTAAAATGATATCTAGGAAAGTTCCAAAAAATAATCAAAATCCATGCTATATCAAAATAAAACTCTATAATTCATGTTACGAATTCATGCATCAGCATCAGTTCATATACATAAAAATACAAAAGGCTAAAAGATAAGAATTTTGGAAACACCTGAAAAATGGTCTCAAGTCCTAGGATGGTCCCAAACTCCCATGATATATCATATTAGTCCCAAATAAATCATAAATCATAGGGAACTTTCCCTTTTCTTGTCCTATAAAAATGAAGGTATGCTCAAGTACCAAGCAATAGCTTGAGTAGGGTGTGGGTACAACTCAATAATCCATAACCAACAATGTTTATTATAATATCCAATAAAAGAAATAAAGTGAATATTAGTGTGTGTAATAACTAAAGTCACAATATAAATAAATAAAACCATCATCGATCCTTAGGTTCCCAAATGACACCTAGGAATGACCTTACCTACTTCGGCCAAAGATGGATGTCTTTATCTATAATACTTCATCAAGAAATACTATTGAACCTTAGGAGAGTCACTCTAAGGCATTATAAAGTAGCAGGAATCATCACTAAACCCAAGGAAGAATTACCCAAAGGAATTCTAGAGAATCGGGCATCATCATCGAACTCAATGGGTATCACCCAAGGTGTCCTGAAGTAGAATATGTCATCCTTGAACCCAAGGGGAATCACTCAAGGCATTATAAAGCATCAGGTGTCATCATCAAACCCAAGGGGAATCAAACCAAGGTGTTCTAAAGTATCAGGCATCATCACCAAACCTGAGGAAGATTCACCCCAAGGCATTCTAAACATTCATAACCATTGAATCATATGGGAAAATCATCAATTAGTTTATTTAACAAAATTACATTAATCCTCATATAATAATAATTCCCCTCATATCCTAGATCATGTCCTAGGCATCCCCATCAACATAATTGGTCAAATACTTATGTCAAGACACCCCTAGGGTAGACCTTTATTCAATCTATTTGGGTATCACAAAATAAAGATAAACATTGGATCCTAAATCATGTTCTAATCATCCCTAATCACTCACCCACATCATATATCAAGTTCTATGCACTCCTAGGGTCACCTCTTTACCCAATTTATTTTCAAGTCAAGTTCACCCCATGGGTGGCTAAATTTTTTGTCACATGCACACACGATCGCATCTTAAGTTAAGGAACCCCTAAGGTCATCACTTTAATTTACCAATTCACTTTACCTAGTCAGACACACCCCACAGGTGGATAAAAATCCATTCTACTCACCACTAGGTTGTCAGTGGCCCGTAGGGAGGTTTAATTTCATGATTTAAGGATGACATAATTTGATTTATAATTCTAGGTTGAATGCATGGTAAGTTTTATGTGACCACACAACACACATACACATAATAATGAAAAACTTATGGGATATCTCATTAATTACCTATATCAACCATGGAGTTATTCTCTTTAAATAACATCCTGACAACTCTCACTCGAGCTCATCTAAGTCCAATTGTCATAACCCACCATCGTGAGTCCCTAACTCAATCCAAATAATTCAATTTAATTAATTATAATTAATTTAATTTAATTATAAAATTTAATTAAATTAGGAATAATTTCCTAAACACTCACTCAACACTCCCACCGCACTGAAACCTTGACCAAAGGCATGCTAACACCTCGTAGCATGCTCTCGACATCATCCTAGGAAAAATCCCTAACATGCAACATTGATTCAATATCATATTAATTCAATTTAATCCAAAACCCATAATATCATTAAATATCAGGAATTAATATTGAATATAATAGCTAGAAACAATATAGGGAGTTAAATAAAAAATAACAATATACACACTAATGAAAAATCCATAGGATTAAATTCTCAAATAAAGAATGTTGCTGCTATAAAAATTGAAAAGGGAAATAAAAGAGTTGGTAATATGATAGAAATTATGAAGGGAAGTGTGAAACCTTGGTAAGAAAATAAATTAATGTTAAGGTATAATAATGGTGAAGTGTCTATAGGTTATAAAGGGTAAAGGGGCTGTTATGATTTAATAATTACCTGAGCATTGGTCAATATGAATGTTGGTAATTATGATTGTTGTTAATAATGTTACTATTAAAATTAGTGTATATAAAGGGTAATGAGAAAACATAATTGATATAGAAGGTAGAAATGATGGCCTTAACTAGTAGGATCATACCTTTTAAATCCCATTTATCAGAACTCGTGAGGGAGGTATCATCATTAGGGTTTTCCCTTAACCATTCCTAAGAAATGATTCAATAAGTAAGGCTTGAGCAGAATCGACTATAAGAGGAGTTCAATTTATTAGATATCGCCACTAGTTTAATTTTAAATGAGACACCCCATTAAAGTACCACAATCACAAACCTTTCTCTTAGGGTGTATGTTGGTGTAATAAGGGGTTATATATCCAGACCCTAGTAGTATGAAATTTTATATTTTCATTTTAATAAAATATTGATTGCATTGATCCCTTTTCATTTTTACTATATATAAATATATACATGGTTATATAATGGGATTGATAAAAATTAGATTTTGATACAAAGAAACCAAAATTGTATTTTTGGAAAATATATAATTTCAATAAAAACTCTTTTGAATAAGTTCAATAGATTTCAAATAAATTTTATTTTCATGAAATAGTCTTATTAAATAATATTTATTTAAAATATAAATGGTAATATAATTTAATGAAGTCTCGTGTAATTTTTTTAAGGATGAGAAAGTTTTTTGTGTTGTAAAAACTAGTATTTTTAAATAAATAAATATTTTTATTTAAAATCATAAATTCCTATATTTAGAAAATTAATTTACTGAAATAAATATCATTTTCAAAATCATAAAATTGAAATTATTTAACGGTGAATTCTTCATAATTTTTTGAGATAACTGAATTTTTGGGTAAAAAATAAATACAATATAAATATAAGGTATGTATTATGACATTATAATAGATAAAAAGTGATGTAATAAATACTATAAAAGGAATAAATGACCAAAAATATGTTTTACATTTAAAATAATTCATTTTTGAAGTTATTTTATTAATTTTACAAACCTATAATGAATCCTCCAAAACCTATATTATATTTTACGATTTTAAAATCAATTATTTATGAACATGACTCATTTTCACATCATGAATGGAATTATTTTAATGATTTTGGTTCATAAACTAATAAAATATTGGAATAAACTCCTCTTTGGAAGAAACCATGGGAAAAACCATGGGAAGGTTTGTGGTTTTGATTATTTTATTACTTCTAGTTCAAAACCTAAGTTTAGACAGTAATAAAGAATTCCCATCTTTTTTTATATAAATACCCACCCAACCTCCCTATCCTATTAATTAAAAACCCATTTATAATTAAATTCCTCTCCCTATTCCTCTATAAATCCCTCCTAAGGTGTTCCCAAGTTCTTAAAAAGCTCCTCCCAAGCTTTTAGAAGCAACCTCTCAAGTAAGGGATTCTTTTCATCTTCTTTTTATCCAAGTACTTACTTTGTAGTTAGTCTTCTAATTCCAAATTTATTATTCTATCTATAACTTATGATCATTCCATTACTATCTAAAAGTTTTTACACTAATTATATATTTACATTCTCTCTCATTAATCATATTCTATAAACCACTTTGTATATTCGTTAGGCTTCTGAAATCATCCTTTGATTTTTCATGCCTCTCTTTTTTTGTTATGAATACCAAACACTATTTTTATAAAATGGTATTCATACATATATGTGTGTGTTTTTCATTTATTGGTTATTTCCATGTATTAAACCCACATTCCCTTCTCTTAGATTAAAAATGATGAAATGTTCAAGTCTTTAAGCACTTATATAGTCAATAATTTTTTATGAAACCCTTTATTTATCCTACATGGGTTATTAATGAAATAATTTATTATGATCTATGTGTAACACATGAATTAATACATAGAAGGGTGCACCATTATATCTCCCCATGCATTGGGTAAATGATTAATCACTAGAGATGGATTGTTCGTGATATCATGGTGAATAACCTTGGTAATGTGTTTTACGACACCTTGGCGATGAACCTTGGTGATATGATTATGAATATATAATTTTTATGTTGTATCCACATTTCCATGTTATGTATCATATACTTATTATTATTATATCATGTTATTCCTCATTCCTCATCCATATTGATCACTCATGTTCCATTACCTTTTTTTATCCCTTACTCGAATTTATTCTCACCGTTTTCTATTTATTTATGTCCCTAGGAAATCACTTACAGTGAGGTGGATTGGGTTGGAATAACAAATGAGTCTTTTAAGAGGATTAAATAAGTTTATGTTTATATTTTCATTATGTACTTCATGTATTATGTACCTATTTTCCAAGATACTAAACCTCAAAAAGGTCCTTTGAATTTATTAATGTAATATTTTGTTAAGGGATTATATTAAAGATCATGTATTAAAAAGGTAGGTCGCCTAGTTGGTATCAAGGAAAGGTTTAGTTATTTGTAAAAATTAGTGTTAAAAAACTTTAGTAAGAACCCTAGGGATAATTCTAAATAAAATAAAACATCCTGAATTTTGGTGAAGTATAAAGCTAGTGGTTTATAAGCATTGAAATACTTGTCTGGATACTACAAGTAGATGTGGATCTGATATAGTTATACCTAGGGGTAATAACCCCAAAAAGGTCAGATTAGGTATTAACTCAATTTTCACCTGGGGTGCAATAAAGAGGATTTTCTTAAAACCTAGTTTGACACTCTTAGATGATATTCTTTGGTTAATCACATGCTTTTTACAAACCATTATAAAGGGTATCTTGATAATGTAATTTTTTTAGATTTGAGTATATAATCCAAGAAGCATATTATTGTAAAAACTTATTATTAAGTTTTCCTTTAGAATTATTATTATAATATTTTCAATAATAACAAATTCTTCTCTTGGGTTTTTTTATAAAGATTACAGGAAATAAAAGGACTCGTGTAAATAACGAATACAATGGACAATGTAATGAAGACCTTTCCAATATGGGGTGTCTGGAGTTAAAACATCATGTTTATGCTGAATCAATTATCTCATGTTATGAATAACAACCTAAATCACGTGGAGTTCCCGAATTCACCAAGGAAAGAAAAACTAGCAGTTAAATCCTTTATACATTAATGACCACCTATTTTTAGTAGAACCTCAAATCCACTGATCACAGAATAATGGATCAATACTATAGAAAATATATTTTATATTATCAATTTTTTTGAGAAAGAAAACGTTACATTGTAAGTATATCACTTAGAGGGATAATTCTATCTGTGTTGGACATTAATTAAGAACACAAATCCAAAGGATGAGGTTGAATCCATGGAATGTGAATTCTTCAAAAAAATATTTTTCAATATGTATTTTCTTCATATCTTATAAACTAAGATAGAGATGTAATTTCTTGAGTTAAAATAAAAAAAATGTATTGGTGTGGAATTATGAGATAAAATTTAAAAGTCTTTCATGATATGCTTCAAGATTTGTTATTGATTTTAATTATAATATTGATTGGTTCTTTGGTTGGATAAGACCACATCTAGGAAAAGATCCTTCACTATGATACTTTAGGAGTTGCAAGAAAATAGTATAGTTTTCTATAAAATTGTAAATGGAGTTTGGAGATGTAAAGTGGTATCATGGATTGAATAAAAATAAGATTATAATGAATCCATGTTTCAAAAATAATTTCTAGCATATAATAGAAGGAGATAAACATCAATTTCCCATGTGAAATAATCGTGGGAATAAGCAATCGGTTATTTGTCTTCGAGGAAGTGTAAAGTGATAAATGTGTGGAATATATGACTATATATCTCAAAATTATCATCGATATGTAAATCCTCAACATCTGAATGCCAATGAAAAAAGGAATATGGTGAAAGTGAAATGCTTCAAGTGTGGGAGCATGGTCATTTCGTTATTCAATGTCCAAATTAGAAGATAATGGAGGGAAAACACCATAAACCCTATCATAGGTTGAGGGATCAAGGTCATTCTTTTCTAATCACAATATATAAATTCAATTCACCAAATTATTTTATAGTAGGTACACTTATCGTACACTAAAATATATCAAGCACATTCTTTTATTTTGGTTCTATGCATTCTTTTATTTTATTCAAGTCTACAAAGAACATCAAGGTAAACCTTGATCTGCTTGTTATAGAGTTGTTAGTTAAAACTCCTAGAGGAACTATTCAAGCATCAAAGATATATAGGTATTCCCCTATTAACTTTTTTTTAGTATAATATCTCCATAAACCCGGTGGTCATTCCATTGGTGGAATTTTACATAATATTTGGGATGGATTGGTTGTCAAAATATAATGTGAAGATCAATAGTAGAAGCAAAGGAATTTCAGTTTTCTTGAAGTTACAACCTATAATTATCTTTAAAGGAGATATATCTTGGCCTGAGTCTTTCTAAGAACCACCTAATGTTATAGTTTTATGGAAATGGTGGGTTACAAGGAATAATAAAGGGAAATTATAAAAATAAAAGATATACTCATTGTTCGGGAGTACATTGATGTATTTATTAAATATTTACCTAGTACTACCCTAGAAAGAGAGGTATAGTTCTAAATTAAACTCATACCTAGATCTAAGAAAATATAAAAGATCCCATATATAATGGAATATGTGGAGTTGGAGGAATTAAAAAAGAAACTTCAAGATATTTTGGATAAGGGTTCTATTCATCTGAGTGCAACTCCTTGGGGAGAACCTATTCTCTTTTTACAAAATAAGGATGGATAAATGTGGTTGTGCATTGATTATAGAGAACTTCATGGGATTATAGTGAAGAAAAAATACCCTCTTCCAAGGATTGATTATTTTTTCAACTAGCTTCTTGGGGATCAATTCTTCTCCAAGATTGAGCTTCGATCAGAGTATCATCAGCTGAGGGTGGAGAAATAAGATACCTCAAAGACTGCATTTCAGACAAGATATGAACATTATAAGTTTTTTATTATTCTCTTTTTATTAACTAATTCCCTTTCTATATTTATGGATTTGATGGATATAGTATATAGGGACTACCTTGATAAATTTTTGGTTGTCTTTTTTTATGATATTCTGATATATTCCAAAATTCATGAGGAGCATGAGGATCATATAAGTGTTATATTACAAACTATGACGAAAGAGAATATTTTTGGTGAGTTCGTAAAATGACAGTTGTGGTTATAACAAGTCATATTCTTGGGAAATATTGTGGTCAGTAAAGGAATATTAGTGTATCTAAAAAAGGAAATGGTCATAGTAACCACGTCCTATAATAATAACTGATATTCATAGTTTCCTTGGTCTAGAAGGATACTATAGAAGGTTTGTTAAAAAAATCATAACTTTATAATACACTAACAAAGTTAACTCGAAAGAAATATAAGTTTATCTGGAAAAATGAGTGTCAATAATGTTTATAAGAACTGAAAAAGAGGTGGGTTATTGCACCTATGCGAACTTTACCCTCTAATGGGGAAGGATTTTTCATTTATATTGATGTATCCTTGAAGGGACTTGGATGTTTACTCATGAAAAATGAAAAAGTGATTGCCTATTCATCATGGAATTTAAATCCTTATGAATAGAACTATCCTAACCATGATTTTAATTTTTTCTATAGTTATATTTACATTAAATATATGGAGACACTGGATTTATGGGAAGAAGTGTGATATATACACCGACCACCATAGTTTGAAGTGTATATTCACACAAAATGAACTGAACATGAGATAAAGGAGATGGTTGGAACTTTTTAAGGACTATTATTGTTCTATCCATTATCACCCTAGAAAACCAAACAAATTCATTGATGTGTTGAGTAGGAAAGACCCTGGAGTTCTTTTGATGATGAGGATTTAAGGATATCCATTAATAAAAGTCTTATAAAAAATGGAAATGTAAGTAAAAAGGTAATGGACATCATTAGTACTATATAAACGTATTTATAAATGATTGTTAATGGAGAAGATCAAGAAAGCACAAAGAGACAATCGTAAGTAACAAAATAATATAGATGTTATGAAATATGGGAAGTCTTATAAGTTCAATATGTTGGATTTAGTGCCCTTAAACCAACTAATTTTTACTTTATATTGCCTTTATATTCATGAATTTGAATATTAATAAATATATTATCACATATTTATTGTTCTTCTACACAACATTAATGTGATAATGTCTTTGGGTATCTATCGCATCAAAAGTTTATAGAAGTTCTCTGCTATGATGAGAACCTTGAAATGTCTTAATGAAATTCTTAAACCTAAATCTACATTCAGATAACATTCTATGATGTGGAACATAGTATGTTGATGGTTAGGTGTGAGTACTCATAAGTAGATGATACTTCTTATCATAAATTTTTCACTTGGTAATCTCCTAGATGGGAGATTATGAGAATAGACTTGCCTGTAGGAATTCCACATGTTTATATTTTATCAGATATTCCTATCTATGAGAATGTGTAATAATACTTAGACTTTAAGATTATTATTAATTAATTTCATGACTCACAAACTTAGATATATTATTGTAAACCACGATGAAAACAGTTTATTGTGAAGTTAGGCACATTGGGTGAATCACAAATGAAATGTTATTAATCAATAAGTTAAGGAAGTATTTTTTTCCCTTCCATATTTATAGAAGTTGATATCTTGACCCTTTGATTAAAATTAAACCATCACATTAAATTCCATGGCATGGTGTAATTATGAGTCTATTTCAGATAGTCAAAGGAAGACACATGAAACATATAGTTTGATAACACGAGTGTTCAATATGCTTGATGAGATATTGTGTCAAAGGGATTATATTACACAATAAGTGTTCATGTGTAGTTTTTGATGTTGTGACATTAACTTCTTTCACTTGGGTGCCTTAACCCATTACAAGAGAGTAATCTTGGACTTTAGTTAAACTCGCATAATGCCAAAAACAAAGAAGCTTGGATGGTCAACACCAAGTGATTCTGTTGATCTCAATTAAATTCTATTTGAATTTAATTATTGGAATAAATATTATTACCAAGACTGGGGAATAATTTTTTTTTTAGGATTTATTGATCACAAATATTAAATAAATATTTATGCATGGGATAATTATTTAATTATGATAATATAAAATATTTATTTATTTCTTGTTATTCGTAAGGTAATAAATAATTATTTATTCATTAATAAATAATTTATTTAATTAATTGAATATTTAATAAATATTTATTCATCGGACAGTGAATAGAATATTTATTTTATTTATTAGATATTTAATAAATATTTATTCACCACACTGTGAATATAATATTTATTTTATTTATGAATAAATATTTAATTAAAAATTTATTTGGTTATTTGATAAATTCCAAAGAGGGAATGCGGACCAAGATTGTGTTCAATTATAAAAATTAATTTTCAAGATGGTAAAATAATACTTATCATTGCACCTATTTCCAAACACAATGAAAAATTATAATAATATTATTATTATAAAAAATGTGGTCATATGAGGTTTAATATATTATTTAAGAGTCATTGTGAAATTAAATTATATTTTAACCCTAAATGTATCTCTATAAATAGATGGATGCTTCTATTATGAAGAGGTTGATTGAGATAGATAAATATTGAGAATTGTTATGCACAATAAATTCTGGATCCCTCTCTCAAGAATGAATAATGATCTAGTGATTCTCCTCCCTCCTCCACCCTATCAAGAACAATAGTAGAAGGAAAATACTTCAAGATCGATGGAATTTTTATAGCAATCAAGATGAACACCACAAGATGATCAATCTTCTATGCCAGTACTCAACATTCCATTAGTATTGATCTGATATCAAAGGAACACATGTGGATCACCGCTAAATCGATTCTATACTTGGATCCTATAAATGCAATGATGGTAGATCAAAAAGAGTTTTAGACAATCAAAAACTTCATTGAAGAAATATCTCAAGACCAAAGCATTATTTCTTATGATCTATTTAAATTAATTATAAATTTATTGTGAATAAAATATTCTATTGGTTCTAATAATCTCACATATCAGTATTCTTTGGTAAAAAATCCTTGGTCATGATTTTTATAACTTGTACAATATTTGAATTGAATCTAACAATTTCTGAGTTGGGATCAGCCTCGATAAGCGCTTCCACTACAATCAAAACCATCACAATATTGATCATGAGAGATTAATGAGGTTTGGTATAATTCAATTTATCCCATCTAATAAAAAGTTAAATAAAAAAATGATGGATGAAGATCATAGCTCTTCATTATCTATATATTATGAAATCACCAAAATATATAGAGATATTCAAGATCATTATTGGTGGGATAACATGAAAATGAAGATTGGTGATTATACTAAAAGATGTTTGGTAGGTCAACAAGTGAAGGATGAGTGGAAACTACCCAAGGGACTATTGTAACCACTACCCATACCTATATGAAAGTGTTACAACATCATAATGGACTTTGTTACTGGACTTCCTACGATATACAAATAAAAAAAATTCCATGTGGGTTATCATTGATAGATTGATAAATTTTGCTCATTTTATCTCAATATGAGAGGATTTTTCCCTTGATTTCCTTACTCGCCTATATATTCAAGAAGTGGTGAGACTTCATGGGGAATGACTATCAATTGTTTCAGATTGTGATCCAAGGTTTAAAGTTTTTGAGGATCCTTCAAAAGGCTATGAATATCGAAGTAAACCATAGCACAACCTATCACCCTCAAACTGATGGGTAGTATGATATGAATATTTAGACATTAGACGACATGTTATGAGCTAGCTCACTTGATTTTCAAGGGAGTTAGGATCAACATCTTCCAATTGTTGAATTATACTATAACAATAATTTTCACTCAAGAATTCAAATGGAACCATATGAAGCACTATATGGGAAGAGGTATAGAGATCTAATATGTTGGGATGAAGTTGTAGAAGGAAAACTATTGGGACTATAAATTATTAAATAAACTATTGAAAAGATACATGCAATCTAGAAACATATCAAGGATACTCATAGTCGAAAAAATATTTATGATAACAATAGAAGGAAGGAATTATATTTTCATGTTAGGGATCATGTATTTCTCAAAATATCACCATGTAAAGGGGTCATGAGGTTCAAAAATAAAGGGAAACTGATTCCAAGTCACATTATACCATTATATATTCTAGATTGTGTTTGAGAAGTTTTATATTAGGTAGCACTACCTCCAAACCTTCCCAATTTCCATGAAATCTTCCACTTTTCCATGTTAAGAAAGTATATACTAGGCCTAACAAATATACTAGATACCGATGATATGGAATTGGAACCTGATCTCTCATATGAAGAAGAACTAATTCAGATTCTTTATAAAAGGGAACAAGTGTTGAGGAACAATACAACCCAACTCGTGAAAGTCATGTGAAGAAATCAAAAGCTTTTAGAAGCTACTTGGGAGTCTAAAGAATCAATAAAGGAGAAATATCCCCATTTATTTTGAGGCGGGACACAAATTTTGAGGATGAAATTTCTCAGGGAGGGATGTAACAATCCAAAACTTTCCATAATAAAAGAACTCATGTTTCACAATGACTATTTTATTATGTTTTATAATATAAGTGCATATAAATACTATTAAATTTCATAATAACATTACATATCATGAATTAATATTGACTATAACAACTAGAAATAATACAGGGAGATAACAAAAAAAGAATAGTGTACACACTAAGGTAAACTCCATAGGATTACACTCTCCAATGAAGATCGTTGCTGATATAAAAACAGTAAAAATAAATAAAAGAGTTAGGAATAAGATAAACATTATCAAGTTAAGTGTATAACCTTGGTAAGAAAAGAGATGAATGTTAAGGTATGAGAATGGTGAAGTATATATAAGTTATAAAGGGTAAAGTGGTTGTTGGGATCTAACTGTTAGCTAACATTTGGTCAATATGACTGTTAGTAATTATGAACATTGGTAATAATATTTCTATTATAATGAGTGTATATAAAGGGTAATGATATAATATAATTTACACGGAAGGGAGAAATGATGGCCTCAACCAGTGGGATCTTACCTTTTAAAGCCCTTTAAAACTTGGGAGGGAGGTAGTGTCACTAGAGTTCACCCTTGACTTGGCCCAACCAGAGCTTCAATAAGTAAGGATCAAGCAAAATTGACTATAATAGAATTTTAAGTTCGTAGATATCACCATGAGATCAATGTTAGCTTAGCCACCCAATGAAAGTACCACCATCACACACCTTACCCTAAGGATGTATACCGATGTAATAAGGGGTCGTGTATCTGGACATTAATAATATGAATTTATATATTTTCTTTTTAATAAAATAATTATTATATTTATACCTTTTCATTATAACTTTATATATATACATGGTTATAAAATGAGTTTTCTAAAAATATATTTTGATACAAAGAAACCAAAATTGTATTTTTGGGAGATATATAGTTTCAATTAAAACACTATTTTTGATCAATCCAAAAGTTTTGGAATAAATTTTATTTTCAAGAAATAGTATTATTAAATAATATTTATTTAAAATATAAATTGTAATATAATTTAATGAAGTCCTATGTAATTTTTATAAGGGTCAAAAAGTTGTTTATGTTATAAAAATTAGTGTTTTTTAATAAATAAGGATTTTTATTTGAAAGTGACAATTCCTATATTTAAAAAATTATTTTAGTAAAATAAATACTATTTTTGAAATCATAACATCAAAAATAGCTAATGGTGAATTTTTAATAATTTTCTGAGATGGGAAATATTTTGGGTCAAAATTATATAAGGTATAAATATCCAGCATGTATTATGGCATCATAATAGCACAAAAGTGATGTAATAAATACTATAAAATAAATAAATGACCAAAAATAGGGTTTCAATTTAAAATAATCTATTTTTTAAGTTTTTTTATTAATTTTAAAAACCTATAATGAATCCTCTAAAACCTATATCATATTTTAAGATTTTAAAAAACAATCTTTATGAACATGGATCACTTCCACAACATGAATGGAATTATTTTAATGAGTTAGGTTATTAACCTAATAAAATATTGTAAACTACTCCTTTTAAGAAGAATCTATGGGAAAACCATGGAAAGGTTTGTGGTTTTTATTATTTTATTACTTAGAGTCCAAAACCAAAGCTAAGAAATTAATGAAGAACTCCCCTCTCTTTTTCTATAAATACCCACCCAACCTATATTTTCATTTAACTCAAAACCCATTGAGCATGAAGTTACTCACTCTCTCACTCCCTCTATAATACCCTCTCAAGATTTTCTCAAGCTCTTAATAATCTCATCCCAATCTATTAGGAGCAACGTCTCAAGTAAGGGATTCTCTTCCTCTTCTTTTTATACAAGTACTTCCTTTATGGTTAGTCTTATAATTAAAAATTTATTATGTTATCATAAACTTATGATCATTACATTAATATCCAAATTTCTTGATACCAATGATAGACTTCCATTCTATCTCATTAATCCCTTTCCATAAACTATTTTCTATACTCATTATGCTACCAAAAGCATCCTTTGATTTTTTTTGTTCCTCTCTTTTTATGTTATAAATACAAAACCCTATTTTTATACAAGGATATTCATATATATGTAATTTAACTTTATTTATTGGTAATTTCCATGTATGAAACCCACATTATCTTTTCATGGGTTAGAACTGATGGAACGTTTAAGTCTTTAAGCACTTATATACACAATAATTTAATATGAAACTAATTCCTCATCCTCTATTGGTTACTAATGAAATGATTTATTATAATCTATGTGAAATGAATGAATTAAGATATATGAAGGGTTCTCCCTGATATCACTCAAATACATTGGGTAAAGGATTTATCTCTAAAGATGAAATGTTTATGATACCCTGGTGAATAACCATAGTAATATGTTTTATAACACCTCGGTAATGAACCTTGTTGATATGCTTATGAATGTCTCATTTTTATGTTTTAGCCACATTTACATGTTATATATCATATAATTATGATTATTATCTCATTTTATACCTCATTCCTTCTCCATATTGGTTATTAACATTCCATTTCATTTGTTTATATTTTACTGGGCTTTATGCTCGCCATTTTATATTGATGTATGTCCTTGAGAAATCACTTCTAGTGAGGTAAACTAGGATGGAATAACAAATTATTCTTTTAAAAGGATTAAATGGGTTTATTCTTATGTTTTAATTATGTACTTCATGTAATATGTACCTAGTTTTCAAGACACTAAACCTCAAAAAAGTCCTTCAAAGTTATTAATGTAATATTTTGTTAGGGAATTATGTTAAAGATCATATATTAAAAATGAGTATTGTCATAGTAACTATCAATTTATGTTTTTACCTTCCAAAAGTGAGTTAATTTATTATTTTTTATACCTCTGCTGTAAAAGGTGGGTCTATCGACTTGTGACTCATATCAAAAGTTGGGTTTGTTTTTTGTTGTGTTTTGGCCCATAGAAAGTCAGGTTTATTTATGGGTTGTGTCTCTAGGTTATCAAAATGTAGGGTCTTATAAAAGGTTATCACATCCTTTAAAAAGTGAGGTTTTCTTATTTTGTTTCATTTCCCTAGAGGAGAATAGAGGGGTGAATAGTATATGTAAGATCATGTTGGTACGAACTATTATAAAAATCCAGTGTTCATTGTTTTTATTTTCCACTGTATATCTGCATTGCATTATTAATTTTACTATTATTACATGAGTTATAAAATTTTTAAGTGTCTTAACTCTGATATTGAACACTATTGTTTTAATATATTTAAATTTTTAACATGATCTATCCATCTCATAACCTAACCCATTGGCACCCTCCTGGCCGTCAGAGAGCCAAGCTGCAACTATCCCAAGCTTGCCTCTATAGGCTAGAGATTGGAGACAAGCGCTGAAAGGAATAACTAATATGTGAGGTCTTAGCATAATTTACTTGTATTAACACACCCAACCATATCAATACAGAAGTGCAGAGGAGTAAAAGAAAACACATTAACATCTAGAGTAGCAACTGTGCATTTAACAATCTCTAGAGAATACAAGAGTATGACAATGTAATCTGAAAAGAAAAGGGGAAAAATACATTCCCAACCAGAAAGATGTCTCAATATGACAATAACTAGAAAAGATAAATGCTAATAGATCCCAGATATAGATCTCCAAGATCTAACCACCGTACATGGTCAAATTCACCAAGGTATCCCTATTATCCTCTAAAATTACCGTCGACCTGTCTATTGTCTTCATATGACACGACATGTGTGGGGAAATCCTATATAGGGATGAGTATATACAAACCCAATGGGACGCCTTGAAAGTTGAAGGGTGGAGTAATAGGATATATTATAAAAGTATACATCTCAACTCATACTAAGATAGAAATGAAAACCAATCAATAGGTATGTGTGTGTGTGTCTACTCATAACAGAAACCCAAATGAGAGGGAAAGGGTATCTCCATCTCACAACCCATCCCAAGACAATGAGTCTTCAAATGGTTCCAAAAAGGTTCATCATTGATGCACAACATCTCTTATGTCTATCCGAATACGTATCCATGTGGTGATACACCTTTCCACTATGCCACATAGTTTAGGGGATATAATCTCTAGGTAGAGGTATCATGCCCTAGTACAATAGGAGGGTTACACTCAATAGGTAGACTAACCATGCCCTAATCCCATAGGAGGGTGTCACTCAATAGATAGAGGACTCATGACCTGATCCAACAGGAGGGTTTCACTCAATAGATAGAGGACCCATGCCCTGATCCAATAGGATGGTGCCACTCTGATGGTTGTACTACTACAAAACAGGCTTTTAACAGCACTAGGAATTGCCTTTATCAACGCTAAAAAAGCACTGACAACATGAGCGATGTTAAAATCCCAGGAATTTTATCAGCGTGGAAAAAGCACTGATAAAGGGTTCATTTATCAATGCTTTAATTTAGCATCACTAAAGGAACCCTTTTTCATTGCTTATAAAACTGCTTATAAAGTAATTTTATCAGCACTTTTAGAAGCGCTGATAAATGTGTTTTTTATAATTTCTTTTAAAATCACGGATAAAGGTAATATTTATCAACACTTTTAAAAGCACTAATAAAGTTCCATACTATAGTATACTATTACAGCACACTACAGCACCAGAAACACACCAGAAACACATCAGATATCAACAAAAATAAGTCCCAATATACAATTTAAATGAAATTAAATTTACAACACAAATACTAGAAAAAAACACAATATTTTATACATTTCAAACATTTTTTATACAATTAAATAAATAAAAATTATTAAATACATTAAAAACAATCCTAACTTTCAATGTTAGCATGATTTCCACTAAATTCATTTGTCAAACTGCTAACATTGCATGAGTGGTTTCAAAAAAATCACCTCAACTTGAAAAAAATAATCCACCTATATAAGAAAATAATTATTATGAGTAATACTAAAAATAAATAAATTAAACATAAATATAAAATAATATAATAATTTTATGGACAATGATTTTACTGTGAAAATATAAATATTACCTTTGGGATTGAGTAGTGGAGGGAACTTGAAATAAAGTGATAAATTTCAACACTACAAGACTGAAAGGTTTTGTGAGAGAAGAATTTTGTGGAAGTTTTGGTGTGGAAAGGGATGAAAGATGGACAAAGCACCCAAATTCGAAAAAAATAATCCACCTGTATAGGGACAAAATTATTATGTGAATAATACTAAAAAAAATAAACATACATATAAAACAATATATTAATTCTATGGACAATGATTTTACTTTGTAAACATCAAATTTACCTATGTGATTGAGTAGAGACAACAGTGTTTCTCTTCCTGCAAAGGCAGTGGAGGTAACTTGAAAGAAAGTGATTAATGCACCACTGAAGGGGTGAAAAGGTTTTAAGGGAGAAGGATCATGAAATATGGACAGACCACCATAACTCGAACAAAATAATCCACTTGTATAAGAAAATAATTATTATGTGAGTAATACTAAAAAGAAATAAATTAAACAAACATATTAAACAATACATTAATTCTATTGAAAATAATTTTACTGTATAAACATCATGATTACCTCTGTAATTGAGTAGAGTCGGTGTCGTTTCTCTTCCTACAAAGGCAGTGGAGGCAACTTGAAATAAAGTGATAAATACACCATTGTAGGGGTGAAAAGGTTTTTAAGGGAGAAAAAGCATGAAAGTTGAGAAGAGCACCCCAAATTGAACAAAAGAATACAGCTATATAAGAAAAAAATTATTATGTGTGTAATAATAAAAAAAATTAAACATACATATGAAACAATACATTAATTATATGAACAATTATTTTACTATTCAAATATCAAGATTACCTCTGTGATTGAGCAACGGCAATGTCGTTTCTTTTCCTGCAAAGGCAATGGAGGTAACTTGAAAGAAATTAATAATTCACCACTATAGGGGTGAAAATTTTTTAATGGAGAAGTATTATAAAGGTTGGACATAGCACACCAACTTGAACAAAACAATCCACATGTATAAGAAAACAATTATTATGTGAGTAATACTAAAAGAAATAAATTAAACATAAATATTAAACAATACATTAATTCTATGGACAATGATTTTACTATGAAAATATTAAGATTGCCTCTGTGATTGAGCAGACACAATGTCATTTCTATTCTTGAAAAGGCATGACACATGATCATAAATATTCTAAAATAAACAAACTCTACAATGAATAATGAAAATTAAATCAACATTCCATTATATAATTTTTTGTTAAAATAGAGAAAGTATATAGTAACATTACCTTTGTGTCTATCTAAAGGGTTTCCTTCATTATAGTTTGTTCTTCCAAGGGATTGGTAACATCATCATGTGCATAAGACATTGTCTACATGAGTAGTTAAACATTTAATTTAGATTATGTTAATTAAGTAGAGAACATATAATATTATGGGTAAAACATAATATATTAAAAAACACTTTTACCTTATCATTGAACTCTCTTTCTTTTTTTAAAGGTTTCAAGGATTTGGTTCCTCATTCTAGAATCCAAATCCCCTCTTTGTGGTCCCTTCTAATGTACAATACATTGTCTACATTGGGAACGACATGGACTGATTGTGATGTCCCAATGAAAGGGTCATCCTCAATTAAATTTTCATCTGACTCAACATTTGTTTTAGTCACCAGTATGAAAATCGATCAATTCTTGTTTGTTGGATCATAGACATAAAATACTTTCACTACTTGTGATGTCATTATAAACGACTCATATTTTCCCCCTTCTACACTGAAATTCACCTTCATAAATCCCATTTGATCAACTTTCACTCCATTGATATTATTAACCCATTTTCAATGGAAAAGAAAAACTTGAAATGTTGTATAATCCAACTCGTATATCTAATCGATAATGCCAAAATATGACATATTTTCATAAATTGGATTTATATCCTTGGAACTAGATATGTGCATCACTTCAACCAAAATCGTAACACCGCTATTTTGGATCATATTGAATTCATCATGTTCTTTTATATAGAATGTATAACCATTTATTACAAACCCAATATAAGATATAACATTTTCATTCGGTCCACTAGCCAGCCATTAAAGTCGTTTGACAATTGAATTCAGATTTTTAGATAACTCCTTATAAATTTAATCTATGAACCATCATATAAACTATTTATTATGTGTATCTGATATCCATCTTTCATCCCTTAATGGATTCAAATCTCTAAGAATCTATTTATGGGATTCAATGTATAGATAAACATCTTAACTATTATGTAATATGTAAATATGTGCTTTTTACCACTCTGTCAAGGTAATTGTAACAACATCTCTTCTAGAAATCCTTTTTCCCATATGGTGTTTGCTATGATGACACT
Source organism: Viscum album (assembly GCA_963277665.1). Taxonomy (NCBI): domain Eukaryota; kingdom Viridiplantae; phylum Streptophyta; class Magnoliopsida; order Santalales; family Viscaceae; genus Viscum; species Viscum album. The sequence continues at coordinate 591,387,613 of OY728134.1, read as the reverse complement.
TTGGGAGACTAATGATTTCAACATATGATAGGTCGGTAAATAATTCAATAGCTTATTCAATAATATATTGTTTTGTAATACAACCTTCAAGGAGACTTCAATTCTTGACATACCCTTTCAAAATATTCATGTACCATTCAATGGGGTACATCCATATATAATGGAAAAGACCACATAGTTTAACCTCTCTAGCCAAGTGAACCATCAGGTGGACCGTTATATCAAAAAATTATGGTGGTAAGAACATTTCTAATTCACATAATATGATTGAAATCTCCTTATTCATGATGGGAAACTTCACTAGGTCTACAAATTTATTACATATGGATTTGAAAAAGAAGCAGAGGCTGGTTAATGTATGTCATAAATTTTGAGGAAGAACGCAATGGAAAGTAATAGGAATTAAATTTTTCATCAAAACATGATATTCGTGTGATTTTAGTCCTTGTAACTTCAAATTAGTCATTGACACGACATTCTTGATATTTTATTAATACCCCTGTGGGACTTTTACACTCGTAAGGAAAATTAAAAATTAAAATTTTTATTGTCTGGATAGAGTGTAAGCTGCTGGAGGAAGAAAAGTCCACCTTTTACCCTTCATCGATGCGAACTCTTCCCTTATCCCCACTTCAATAAAGTCCAACCTAGCCTTGATGCCATCTTTTGTTTTTTCAGAAACATTTAGTAACGTTCCAATAACACTATCAAATACATTTTTTTCTAGATTCATGACATCAAGAAAATGTCTAACATACAAAAAATTTCAATATAGTAATCCAAATAAAATCGATTCCAACCTAATTTTGTAAGGTTTTTTTGAAAATGGTTTACTGAAAATAGCATCAATCTTTTTTACTTTTTTGTATAGTTGATCACCCATTACTAGAGATGGTGTTGTACCTTTTTCGATATTCCCATTGAATGTTTTCATCTTGGACTGGTATTTATGTCATTGAGGTAAAAAAATTCAATGTCTTAAAAACACAGTCTTTGAGGAATGTTTCAACCAAATTCAGTATGTGCTTTTTCACAAATGGGACACCCCAACATGCCTTTAATGTTATAGCCTAATAAATTTTCATAAGAGGGGAAGTCAATTATCATTTTGTACAACATGTACCTCAATGTGAATTCTTCAATTCTATGAGAATCATACATTGTAAAACATGTATCCCGTATCAATTTCATATCTTCGATCAATGGATCCAAATAGACATCAATGTCATTATTGGGTTTCTTTGGTCCAGATATAAGCAGAGACAACATAATGTATTTGTGCTTCATGTATAACCATGGTGGTAAGTTATAATTTACCAATATTATGGTCCATGTACTATGATTACTACTCTATACACCAAAAGGATTTATTCCATCTATAGATAACACGAGACAAAAGTTTCTCAGCTCATCTCCAAATTCAGGAAACTCGTAATCGATTTTCTTTCACTGAGGAGAATCTATTGGATGACATAGGTTCCCATATTTTATTCTTGTATCTGAATTCCATCTTAATTGTCATGCGGTTTCATGACATCCATATAGTCTTCTAAACCATGGAATGATAGAAAAGTACCATACAAATTTTTAAGGCCTTGATTCATTTTTCTTGTATCAATTTGTGCCACACTTAGGGAATTTGATGAGTGATTCATGGTACTTGAAAAACAACATGAAATCATTTATAAAAGCATGTATTTTTTTATAGATCATACCCATTGAACGTAACATTAATTTAGCATCATATGTTCGGCATGGTAGTTCATTTTCTTCTGGTATCATATCTTTCAGAAGACCAAGTAGTTCTATAAAGCTGGTGTCACTCCATCCATTGCCAGCTTTCAAATTATATAACTTCAATATAGTTTATAATGTTGTGTATTTAGTAAAACCAATATATAATGGTTTCTTATAGTAGCTATTTCACTCCTAAAACAACTTTGGACAATCACAAAGGTCATCTTCAATTTCCATTTTCATTTCTTTCATGCGATCTCCATCATATTTTACAAAGGTATTCATATCAAATGATTCATAAACCATAGTATCATCCCAATCGATGTCCACATTCAGTTTTTTTCTATTTTTAGTCAAACATTTATAGATTTGATCTATTCTATGACAAATCAAATGTTATTCCAACTATTTCAGACTAATTTTTCTTGAATAACAACAATGTAAACACAAATAGAGGGTTTTAGAAGGGTCGTCTGCATGCTCTCTTTCAAACTTGATGAACTCTTTAACTACATCTTAGTATTCGTTTGTCAAAAAATTAGTGTGTATCCATTTTCAATTCATATCCATTATATTGGGTTTATAAAAGATTAATTTTATAAAATATATAAATAAATACACATAAGATATTCATTATCAAAAGTGAAAGTTATAGGCAATTCTAATAAGGTAAATATTGATCATTTATACTAGAATATCTGAGTGCCTAGATATTCCAAATCCAATAATAAGTGCTATTGAAATTTGAAAAAATAGATGGAGATAAAGGTAGATAATAAATTATATTATCACTAAACTTTATAGGTGTAAACTGAAAGATGGATAGTGGAATGACCCTAGCCTGAATTGCCCAAACAACACCAGGTCAGATCATCTTATGACCTCTGACACACCTCAAAGTTACTAAAAGATGGTTTAAACTTTGGGTGTAAGAAAACATAATTAGGAGGTGGTACCCCCCCCCCCCAATAGAAATAATTAGTACCGGAGGTTGAAAAAAAATTCTAGCCTGACCCTTGGGGTCAATGGACATGCAAACCCAAAATCATCATTACCCGATATAGGCATACCAGTTAGACAAACAACTATGGAAATAAGTGATGAAATAGCTATATAGACACACATACATGTCATGCCAGTATAAAAACTCACTCACTTATAGTCTATAAGAAATATCAAATAGATAAAAACTTAATATTCAAACATAATGTGAACTAAAGGCACCATAAGGATTCAAAAAGTGAAAATTTGATGTGATAAAACCTCATGTTATTAAATGGGGATGGACCCTTTGAATCTTCTCTATAAGAAAACTAAGGATCATAGTGAATTCTAATAGTAACTAGATTATATGATAGATATAACCAATAGAGGAACATACATCACTCCACTAACTTGATTCCTAAAAAATAGCATCTGAAGCTGCATGTCCATTAAGGTATCTATGAAAGGTGTCGGCATATATATAATCATTATGGAACCACCAATGTGCCTCAAATAAGTAGTCAATAAAAAAGAATATTCATGAAAATTTCTACACATTTATATACATATATGAAAAAAATATTTAGTAAGAAGATATAAAACATAGCAGTAAAACAACAATGAATAAATCCAAGGTTCAGTGTCAGATATAAACAATGAATCACACATCAATAGTCAATACAAACAATGGACCACAAATCATTCCCTAAACAATGGACCACAAACAAATCGTAAACAATAGATCATAAACAAATCGTATAAGAAGAAATAAAAAACGAAACCCAAAATACACAAAGAAAATTAGAAGGCCTGCCTCACTAGGTTAAAGAAAATCCAAGACCCTCTTCAGATGTCGGATGAGATGTTTGGGTGTAGTCGAGTGGTGTGATTCGACCTTCGATTCACCAAGGAGGAGCACTAACAGTGGGTGGCTTCTGTGGAAATCTTATATATCACAACGGGTTCGCAAATGGTTAGGGTTTTTAAAATAGATTGGGACACTTTTATCAGCGCTTATTTAGCACTGATAAAGATAGATATTTATTAGTGCTAAAAAGAGTTGATAAAACCAATATTTATAAGCGCTAAACTTATAGCACTGATAAGTGTTCATTTTATTAGTGATTTTTTTAGCGCTAATAAATCCTCATCTTTATCAATGTGAAAAAATAATTGATAAATATTTTTTTATCAGCGCTTATTACTAAAGCGTTGTTAAAGGATTTATAATTATAATTATAAATAAAAAAAATTAAATATTTATAAATACTTAATAAATATATATATATAGTAAATATATTCCTTTTTAAATAGATTTATTATAAATTTATAATTATTTATTTATAATTATAGAAATATTTTAAAAAAATATTATTTATATCATTATATATATAAGTATATAATTATACATATATATATTTAATAAATATATATAAATATATATATAGTAAATATATTCATTATTTAAGTAAATTTATTATAAATTTAATAATAATTTAAATATATATAATTATTTATTTATAATTATATAAATAATTTTAAAAAAATATTTATTTATTTATAATTATAAATATATAATTCTATAAATATAGTGAATGTACATTTATAAATATTTTTATTTATATATATTTTTTTACAAATATATTTTTAACATTATTAATGAATATTTAATTTTAAGTGCATGCATATATGTATAAAATGAGTGAAACTGAATAAATTAAGAATATTGGTACACTTTAACAATATTGAAAAAAATGGATAAGTTCTGTGTGTATGAATATTGTATATAAAAATTGATTAATTACATATATTTGAAATTAATATAACACACATTTGATCTATATTAAATTGAAAAATCAAACGACATTCAATTATATGTCAAGTACTATGAAATTAGTCAATATTTTTAATTTATATTAATTTTTAATTATATGCCATTTTTTTAATAAAAGTGGTGACATGAATTAGTCACCCAATTCATGCCCCAAAGGACTTTATTAAAAAAACAAAAGTATCAGAACAAATACGAGGTGCAATGAACTTACACTAGTAGGGATTGAGAGAATTAAAAACCAAAAAACACCGAGCAAAAGCCAGTAAAATCTTGAGAAGAAAAAAATGATTGAAACAACCCGTTATCAACTATTCCATGAGCTCCAAAAAGGGTTGTACTATCCATAGGGACTCCACCAATCCATCCAGTCTGAAGGGAAGCCAATGCCTGCACAACTTTTTTTCTCTATCAACTTGAGACTCGTCCTTCACATTACTATACAGTTGTGAATGTAAAATGAAAGGTTAAAATGCAACCTGAGAAAGTCCTTAATACACTTCCAACATATGAACATGATGCAGTGAAAGATTCCAGCTTAGAGAAAACCACGTTTTATAAATTAATCAAAAACTACTATGCCAACAAGCTTCCTCAAGTCCATTAATCATAAAGCACACCAAAACATAGTTATACAACAGGATCATCCCAGCCTCGGAGGTCATGCACAGAGGAAAATGCAATCCAGTAAGCCTGTACAGGAGCTGGTCGACCATGAAAATCCTTCCCATTCTTCAAAATTGAAACATCAAGAAGAAATCCATGCACTACCATAAAGTTTTGAAATTGATAATCAGAAAACATAGGGAATTCCAGTGGAGAAAGCAGCCCGAGGAGGTTGCACATGAGCTGGTCATCCATTCCACGTCTTCACTTTCTTTGATACTAAAACATCCAGAGAGCATCCTGAAGGAGGTCCATGAAATCAATATGTCATTGTTAGTATGCTCAGATAAATCTTTAGCACTCCGCCATTTCCATCATAGCATCATCCTTCTGATGAAGGCCCATCTGAGCCAGTGTCTTCGTCCATCATGAATAATGATGCTCCAGCTCTCTCATCTAATCAGGACAGCAAGAAAAATATTCTATCTTCAAACAAAATAGGGAATAAACTCCATGATAACATCAAGACCTCGTAAGCAGATCACTGAACAAGGTTAAAAATCCACTCTCCGGCGCATGCAAGCTAAGACATCCATCAAGGCATCAAAAATAACAAATTATATACCATTATTCAATAAATATATGAAAATTTAATTAAAATCACATAAATATTTTGTAATATATAAATAATATTTATATACATTAATATATATCTATATATTTAATGTATACAATTTAATAACATTTATTATCATAATTATCTAATTAATAAAATGTTTAATATTTAATAATGTATAATTAATCAATTCATTGTTATCAATAATTATTTAATTAATAAAAAATTTAATATTTTTTTTAATAAACTCATTTTTTATTTATTATTTATTTAATTATTTCATTTTATCATCACCAAAAAAATGCTGATGAAAGAAATATTTATCAATGCTAAAAATAAAGCACTGATAAAGCGTACTCTTTATCAGTTCTAAAAATAAAACATTGATAAATGATACCCTTTATCAGTGATAAAAATAAAATTTTGATAAAAAATACCCTTTATCCGCACTAAAAATAAAGCATTAATAAAGGTTTCCTTTATCAGTGCTAAAATAAAATCACTGATAAAAGGTTAAATTTATCAGTGCTTTCTTTAGAACTGATAAATATTTTATTTATCATCATTTTCTTCTAGAGTGGATAAATAACAGCACTATTAAAGGCTTGTTTTGTAGTAGTGTTGATATAGGACCCATTCCCTATCCTAGTAGGAGGGTGTCACTCTGTAGGTAGAGGACTCGTGCCCTGATTCTATAGGAGGGTTCTGTTCTGGTGGTAGAGGACCCATGCCCTGACTCTATATGAGGGTGTCACTCTATAGGTAAAGGACCCACGACCCGAATACATAGGAGTGTGACACTCTAGTGGTAAAGGACCCATGCCCTAAATCTGTAGGATGGTTCCACTCTGGTGGTAGAGGACCCATTCCCTAACTCTGTAGGAGGTTGATACTCTAATACTCGATAGAGGACCCATGTGTTGTCCCAGCAGGATGGTGCCACTTTGATCTCTTTGATGATCCTATCTGATCACTATTATCATTGAGTTTCTTCTAAAAAGGGATCATGACCATAAAATCTCACATCGTAACTCAAAATCCACTAATAAGGCCACCATCATGTTTTATGTGGAAAAACACTCAAGATAGGCTACTCACGGGTCAAAATTCAAGTCCAAACAAAGGGGATATAAGAGATATAAGTTTCCTCAAAATGAGGTGCACGATGTGTAAGGGACCCACATGGTGTGTGGTCCCACTCTGTTGTCTATTTGTGTCCTTACCAGTATATATCTCACTACCCATGTAATCCTACATGGTGTGTAAGGATTCTACATAGTGTGTCTCAGCCACCCAGTGTCGGGTTGTGTTCTTCTAGTCGTTCCTATGTGCTTTGGGCCATGTCTGTGTACACAGGTTGTTTTCCTGGATATTCCCATGTTCGTGTCCTCTCAGAGCATATGCCAGGTCACCAGCACTAATTCACATGGCGTGTAGGGGTCCCACATAGTATGTAACAATTATAATCTCTTAAAACCCCTAGCATCATGTATTTCCAAAGAACACATTGTGTGTTCTACTAAACTACACGGTGTGTAGTCTCATTTTTTACAGAATCTTAGATATGCTTCGTGCATTCCAGATCTAACTTCACCACCTTGAATCCCACCATTTGACTACCCGAAATCAATGGAAATCACTTGTGGCCATCGTTTCTGACCCTCCAATGGTTGAAAATAAGAGTTATGGTTATCCTTTTGATACCTTCACACGTTGTCATGTCTATGGCCATCTCACGTTGCCTCTTTGGATTCCTAGTACACAGTAGAATCACCTACATCCCTCAATTTATCTAAATTGATCCTTAATTTGTAGATTTATTCATCACGTGTGAATCTAATGTGAATCTAGGGGTTCGATCCCGCTCGAACCAGCCCGATAATGTCGAACTGTGGCCCTATAGGCCAACGACGAAGGGTGTGAAGAACAATTGGGGGAAAATTACAATAACAAATGTGAAAAAAAAAATTGGCCAAGCGTTCTTAGACAACAAATTATATTAGGGATAGTTGGGGTGAGGAATACATCACAATGAGAATAAATAAAATAAATAGTCTAAATATGATACACAAGTTCATGAAAAGGATCAATTCAAGCGCAGATCAAAGAGAAGGAATTGATCATGCATGATCTTTTAATAATAAGGGGAAAATCCACAAATGATGATTCCTACCTCAGTTCAAATTGATCATCGATGAATAGCATTGATTTCAATAAAGGAGATAAGTTATTTAATTTATTGCACCTTGATCTGGCTCGATCCGGTTATTGATTTGATCACCCGATCTTGATTTGCCAACGAAGGGTGGAATTCTCCTATCAACGGTTCTAGGGTTATACAGATAACTCTATAGATTCTCAATAATGGTGTACTTATAGAGGGAAAAAAATGTAGGTCATTGAATGAATTAATTAAATAATTAACTAATTAACTCACTGAATTCACCCACCAATGGATGCTTTATCCATACATCTTTTTACAACCTATTTTAGGTCACACCTAGGGTAAAACTCATATTACATATTCAACTGTGGTATCAGATTTCAGTTTTGATACTCCATTTAGAATATATTCCATTAATTTTAAAATTTTGTGTGTATATGATACAAAATATATTTAATATTTTTATAAAATTAAATCTAGGAACAAAAGGCCTTATAATTTCATGTCATCTCAATATATGGCTCTAAAAATATTTCTTGATATAATTCAAAGTCTTAAAAGGAAAAAAACGGGGTCTCTTCATTATTCTCTTGTTCAATATTTTCATCCTTGAAAAGTAAAACTAAATAAAAAGTTCGGAATATTGAACATGCATCTAGCTCTCCCGCTCCCACTGTGAGGGTAAGGTGAGGTAGTAAAAAACTACACCAACCCTCTTTAAGATCTCAAATGGCCTGATGAACCTCAGGGATAGCTTACCTCCCCATCCAAATATCTGCAATACTCATCATGGGTAGACTCTCAGGAAAAGGTGGTCTCCTTGATCAAACTCCAAGGGCCTGCGACATTGATCTGCATAATATTTTTTCCTGTTCTGAGTTATCCTCATCCGCTAGCAGATCACCTGGACATTCTCCATCATCGACTGCTCCATCTCTATCCCGACAAGATATGCCTCACCAATCTCATTCTAGAATAAGGGTGACCTTTAGGGTATCCCATATAGGGCCTCAAAAGGTGTCATATAGATGGTAGAGTGGTAACTGTTATTATAAGAAAAATATATTAAGGGTAATTGATCCTCCCAACTCCATACAAAGTCTAATACTCAAGCCCTCAACATATCCTATATCATTTGGATAGTGCACTCAGTCTAGCCATCTGTTTGAGGGTGAAAATTTGTATTTATCCTCATATGGATCCCAAATGAGTCATGTAGGCCTCTCCAAAACTGTGACATAAACTGTGCACCATGGTATTAGACAGCCATCAAAGTCACCCCATGAAGTTGGATGATCTCTCGTACATACATCTACCCCAAACTCTCCATCGAACTATACTCCCTGATAGAAAGGAAGTGTGCTAACTTCATAAGTCTGTAAAATATCAATTATATGGTGCCATTTCCCCTTGATATCCAAATAATCCTTATCATAAAGTCTATGGATATGTTGTATCTTTTCCACTCTGAGATCTCAAGAGGATGCAACAAACCTGCCAAAACCTGGTACTCATCCTTTAGCTGCTAACATATGAGGCACCAAGAGATGAACTCGGTCACTCTACACCTCAAGCTATCCCATAAAAACTATTGTTGAAGGTCTTTGTACATGTTCCCTACACCATGATGTATAGAAAAAGGAGATGTGTGAAGCTCTCTCATAACCTTCTCTTGCATCGTGATTGGGACCATCGTCCATCCTTGGAAAAGGATGATGTGATTCCCTCATTCGGAAAATTAATTTGGTGAATCTCTAAAGGATATATGGTCACATAGAACCTCATAGTTGATTTTGTCTAACTAGACCTCTCTTACATGCTGGAGAAGTTGAGGATTCAACACCATCGAATGAAGAAAAGTTTCACCCTCACTACTAAAAATTGAGGGTATGGCCACAGTTTAAAAAAAAATGTGGTTATAGGTTAATATATGGACATGAGTCATAAAATTCCCATGGAATTTCCCCATTTCTCTCTATTTTTTTATTATCCCCACCCCCTTTATTCCCTACTCACTCGTGATCCCCCCCTCCCTTTCTTCCCTACTCCCCACAACCCTCCTCACCCGGCGCAGCCACCCAAACTCCTGACATTATACTCCTTCAATGTGGACACCCACCTTGGGATGATTCTCCTTTGATGATTTAGTCACCCCACCTCCCCACTGATGCTACTTTAAGGTATCCTCTCTTCTCCCTCCTTCAACGTGCCTCCTATGCGGCCACCCCACCTCCTCTCATTCCTCCTCCTCCGGCACGGCTCCGACGTGTCTCTAACTTTGTCTCTACCTCCACCTCCACCATTGGGATACCCTCTTAATAGAATCACGTTATAATGTCTCTGCATTATACCCACATTTTATGTGCTCCTCCACATCTCACTGGTTATACCTTAGGGTTTTTTTTAATGACAATTGTTCTATTTCTTCTAATATCTGTTTGATTTATACCGTAGGGTTTCGATTAACTCTGATTTTCTTCATTACACAGCCTCATAATCATGTTTAATCTAGAAAAATATAAACCAATATGGTTCTATTTCCTAACATGACCTCTGATTTCTACCACTGAGAAGGGTTTCTGTGATTTTAGATCCTTGTATTGGGTAAGATTTATTTGTTTCCATTTATTGTCTTTTTAATTTTCAGATTTTTCTTGAATAGGGTTTAGTTGTTCTGGATTATCGCATTTTCTTCTTAAAGAACAATCAAAAAGGTTCATAACAAGTCTCTACTAGACTAAATAGATCTAACAATCTTCCTCATTTAAAAAAAATCTCATGGATACCTCACTTATTCATTTTCAATAACATCAAAACTCAAAATATTTAATAACAGTAGCATCAATCACTTCCCTCTAATTATTTTCCTTTGAAAATTTAGACATTCAAAACTAGTAGGTCTATATATTAATATTTATCCTCTCAATATCACTCTTTTTACCTTGAATTATCCTTATAAACTCATCCAGATCATGTGTAATAATATTTACTAATTCAAATTTAGAAATTCTATGAAAATATTTGTGTGATATTCAATATTTGAAACTATATAATTATCATGCAATGATCCTAAAAAAACTATATGAACTTCAATATTGAATTTTCATTCAAACAGTTTAATGATATCTTTATTTAATATCATTTAAGATATTATCTTTGTATCTTTATAAATTTTAGCATCTTCCTTTTTTATAGATTCCAAAAATCATGTAGCTTCTTTTCCACCTAGTCATATTCTCATACATAGAACAATTATGGTGTAAACCTCCATCTCATGATGCAGTGAATTTGATGTTTCACCTAGGAACACACATTTTAATTTTACATGACCACTTGAAGGATCTTTCATGACCACTAAAAACCTTAGGTTCTTTTTATGTATCATTAAATTTAGTACTATGTAAATTTTGAATCTTCATAGTTAATCTTATGTATTACTATAGTATTCTTACATATGATCACAATTGATATTTCATGCCTTATTTAACTGAAGGTTACTATTGTGTGTGTTTTGAGTTAATCTTAAGTAACTTAGTGTTAACTTGGAGTTGTTATTATATTTCAACTCATTGCATTAGTAGTTCATAACTTTTTATGAATATATAATTACTTCATTTTTTATTAAAATATATCGGAGGTTCATTTTAACACCCCTTATTTATATTGAGTTATATTATGTTTATTGGTCTAAAAATTGTGTGTATAAAGTACACATACAATGAATTGTGAATTTAATCAACTATTTTATGGTTTATTTATTATGGATCTATGTTACAAGTTTCTAAAATATAATGGATTTTTATTTTTCATGATGGATATTGATGTGAATTGAGTAGCAAAAAATAATGTTATTAGTTGTCTATAAATTTATACAATATATTAATATGGTATATTTAATTACATTTCATAGTGGAATCCTATTGTGAGGATTCACTGATAACTTTAATAATTATAAGAATTTAAAATAAATTATAGTGGATAAATTTAGGTTCATTCATCAAGGAGGTTGAAAATAAAACTATGGTCCTCGATTATCACTTATTATGTTTTTAGTGTTTTTATAATTTAAAAAGAAATAAAATAGGGGGTTTTAGTTTTTGGAATAAGGAAAAGTGAAAATAAATGCAATGAAAAATAGATGAAATTAGATAGAGATTGTTTCTAGTATTCATGATGAAACCATTTCCATGCTATCATTGTTCTATATTGATTTCTATAAATTAACTTCTCCTCAACAAAATTTTGTTAATATTATTATCTCTACTATTATAGGTTTCATGTGAACACATTTCTTTCTCTATTACATTGATCCCATAATCATGTGTGGACTATTCTACACACTCAAGGAGTATCTAGTTGTACCTTAAGCTTGGATACTTGAACATCCTCTCATAAGGCATGAAATATCATAAAATAAATATCAAATGGTGTAACCTAGCTCAAATGGAAACTTTCATGGACTAAAATATCAATAATAACCTATATCCCCAATAATATATTAGACAAATAAGGGAGGTGGTATTGAATGTACAGATAATAGAGAAGAAATCACCAACGAATGCAATGGTGGGAAACTATCAACAACCCCCATCACACTTCACTATGAAATCTCAGATTAAGAAAATAGATGATAAAATAATTTAAATATATATTTATACTGAAAAATACATTATCCATTTACCTTAAACTAACTAGAAGTAGTTATCCCTCCATGAGAATAGATTTTGAATAAAGGGATATTAATGTAAAATTATATAATGAAAATATAGAAAATAGAAAAATAATGTACTAATTTTTTATTAATTCATTAGGTAGGAACACTTAATTCATAGACACAGTTTATAATGTATAGACACAATAATAAAGGTTTAAGTGTTGGGATCCCAACCACATGGGTGTGGATTCTTCATTAAGATGTTTTCACATGGATAGTAGGGCTCATTTATCTTCATGTTTTAGAAAGTTGGAATTAGATCCCATGAACCTCTTCATTACACTCCCCTAGATCACCCACCACACGAACTATTTATTAAAGGCTTGTTTATTTTTTATCCAATTGGTATGAGGAAATATTTTCTGGTACCTATAGGAATGAATGTGTGCCACATGGTCTTTATCTTTATTAGTATCCATGGGTTTTCATCCTTCTTCTCCATTATAAATGTTTCAATGAATCCTCTGGAGGTATCTTTATAGTGTCATCGTTAGCCTTAGTATGTATCTTATTTCAACTTCATGAGAGTGAATTAATTTGAGAATGTTGTCTATGTTGGAACTGAAAGTATTAGCTAGTTTATTTTGTGTGTATTGCCTACTTAAGAAGAATTTTTTCAAGGGTGTTTCAGTGTTGGTGCCTTGGACACCATTGGACATCTTAAGACCACATCATAGTAGCATTCATAATTCCCCCAAAATAGAGTATCACAATACTTATTATGTTAGAGGGAAATTATATTGTTAATTGGGTATTCATACTATAGCGTATTTTTAAAACAATCCCATCTAGTCCATATAGGTTGTGTTGGTGTGGGTGTAGTGTTAATCCCACCTATGAGACTATATTGTCACATCTTCTTTGATCACATAGTCAAACAACGTCATATTTTAGATATTTGAATAATTTTAGTAAAGTCTTATGCACAACATTTTCGTATGACATTATAAGTCATACAATCATCAATGATGTACAACATAACCACAATTTCCATATCATTTCGAGTGCTTCTCAGGACTTCACTCCCAATGAAATACCCTTATTCTTGACACTGTAGCATTGAGTAGTTAATCATCAGGAAAAACAACCATCTCCATGACTACATAACTATTTATTCATCCACCTCATAAACATGTATTCTCATCTTTCATAACTCTAATATGTCCACCAAAACACCTGTAGAGGGATTCCAGTTTCTCAAAGGGGCTCTCGAAATCCAAAACACTTCAATTTATTCTATGAGATTTAAACTATAGTGTCCCAATAGTGTATGATATGCATCCCACAAAATTTGGTTTGGTGCATCCAACTCATAGGTATATCCCACACCATTATAATGATAACCACTTAGGTAAAAATAAGAGAGTCTTCCCACAATTGAGAGCTCTAAAAAAAATTTATGTAATGTTTTGTCTTATTCTTTTTCCTCTCTTACTTTCACAATAACATGTAATTTATTCCTATTCCTTTGTATGTAAATAGTGAAACATGTAAAACCTTATTACACTATACATAATCAAGTCTAAGTAATATATAATTTAATAGAATGAATTTTTACATCTATAACTTAAATTGAACTTTATAAGCCTTAACTTCTTCCCTCATCTTCTTCTTTAGTGCACAGAAAATTGAATTGGATCTCTCTCCTCTTTAGTTGTGACACAAGATACTTCTTTGAGAATATATCTGTAACGACCCAATATTTTGAATAATATTCTCTTTCTTAAAAATATATGTCTTACTATGTCATAATAAATAAAAAATATATAATTATAAATGAAATGTGACCATCAGGTTTTTACTGTTATATGACCATTGGTCAATATGATCGTTGGATACAATAATAATTTTTTAACATTTTAATTACTGTTTAAAATAGAAATAATAATGGATAATTAATGTAGAAAGAAGAGTCGATGGCCTCATCCAGTAGACTCAGGCCATATGAAGCCCATCTTTTGGAGCTTGGGAAAGAGGTAGCATCACTGGGCTTTGCTCTGGACCAAGCCCAAGCCAAGCTTCAACATGTTAATCATGAACGTAATCGCCTTTGGGAGAATTTCAAGCTCATATAAATCACCACTGGAGAAATGTTGTCTGATCTGCCCCAAGATTCTATCACCATTTCACACATTACTCTTAGGTTCTATGCTGGTGTTATAAGGCATTATGTAACAAGGTCTTAGTTACTTTATGTAATCCTTTTGTATAAATAAAATTGTTATTTATTATTGTGGTAAAAATTTTGAATTTCAAATGTCAAAATAAATATAGGATTAATTTTTATAAGTTTCATATTATTGATGAATATTGAAAAAAATAGTATTTTAAAAAAACATTATACTTTAAATAATTAATAATGTGAAATTATTTTCAAAAAAAATTACATGTACAGTTGTGATAAGTAAGAAATTTAGATTATGATAAGATCAACTTAATTTTTGATGAATAGTAAATTATAAATAGTAATATTACCCTTATGAATAATAATATTACCAATGGAATAGTAACCTCACTTAAGTAAGTATAAATATAATTTAGGCATTTGTAATGGTAACATGATATAATAGCATGAGTAAATAACTGTTTCAGAAATTATTAGTTAAGTATTAGTAATTTTTTTAGGTAAATAGTGATTTTACATAAAAATTAAACATATCATATTTAGAAATTTATTTTCATAAAATGGAGTTCATTTTTTAATTTATAACATCAATATTAGGTTAGGGTGAATTTATGATATTTTTATAAAATGTTTTGTTTTTTAGTGAATAGTAAAAATACAGTTTTGAGTTTCGATGTGTTTAATGACATCATTAATGATGTAATAATGATGTAATCATGATTTAATAATTCTAATATCATGGGAAAATACCATGGGAAAGTCCATGGTTTTTCAAATACCACTAATGAGGTGTCCCTTGAAAATTAATAAAATATTCTCCCACTTTTTCTATAAATACCAACTCATTCCTTAATTACTTTCATTAAAAATTCATCCTCAACAAAGATATGGTCTTTTTACCTCCCAAGGAGTCCTCAAAAGGTGCCCTCAATCCCCCCAATGTCCCAACATTCTTGTTTTTGAAGTTACTCTTCAAGGTAAGGGAACCTTTCACCCTCCTCTTTTAGTTAAAGACTTCTTTTATGTTATGTATTTTAATTTCCTTTTTTTTATGTTGGGGTATGTTATTCTATATCCTTATTTCTATCCATTTTATGTCCAAATTATTAGATCCCCTTTTCACTCGAATGGGAACTGGTGCACGAAAAAGGTCCTTGATGCACTCTTGGTTTGACACTCCCGGGGGATATGTTTGGTTAATAACAAGCTTTTTATGAATCATTATGAAGAATTTATAGAGAAATGTAATTGTTGTTAAAGAATAATATGTTTAAGCATGAAGTTTTAAGACATAAAAATCATTTATAGTTAAAATATTTTTAAATTAAATAATATTCTCGCTGATTTTTTATTCTTTTATAAAATAGAGGGAAATTAGAGGAACCGTGCAAATGGTGACCACAATGAACCATGCACTAACGGCCATCCGATGGAAGCCGAAATGGAAACTTTCATGAGAATGATGAACCAACTAACTCAAGTTATGGAAAATAACTTGAATCAAGCTGAGAGGCCGATTTCACCATGAAGGGAACAACTTTATATTGAGTTCTTTATGTGTTAATGACCACCAACCTTCAGTGGATCTACCGACCCATTGATTGTTGAATAGTGGATCAGCTCTATCAAGAAGATCCTTTCTGTGCTCTGCTATTCCGAACAAGAGAAGGTCACCCTAGTTGTTTACTGTTTAGAGGGATAAGCTATTCAATGGTGGGAACTAATTCAAAACAAGATTCTACGAGTGTAGGTTGAATCTATGGAGTGGTAAGAGTTCAGATGGATCTTCTTCAATAAGTATTCCCCTCGTTCGATGAGAACAAAAATGGAGGAGTTTCTCGAGCTGAAGTAGAAGGAGAACGAATTTGTTGGAAGCAATGAGATGAAATTCACAAGACTTTCCCATTACACCTCAATATTTTTCATGGATACTAATGGGAAGTTTTATAGATTCTTTGGTGGACTAAGACCTCATCTACGAAAGAATCTATCCAACTGAGACTATGATAGCTATGAGGTGATCTTATGAAGTGATAAGAAAGTCAAACTAGAGTTCGGTGAGACGGAGTGGTCTCATAAATCCAATGACAATAGGAGATAAATTGAGTCAATATTAGGGAGTATCTTTGATTAAGGAAGATGAGGCAAGAAATTGCAATATCCCATATGTGATAAATGTGGGAAGAAGCATTCAGGGAACTGCCTGCTTAGGAGCGGGAAGTGATACAAGTGTGAAAGAGATGGCTATATCGTGTGGAATTTTGTTAGTGAGGTGAAGCCTCAACTTTCCAAAACTTAAAAATGGAAGATTATGTAGGCCCTACCTGAAGCCCAATGCTATAAGTGCAGACAGCTTGGGCACTTTTCCAATCACTGTCCAAATTTGAGGGCAGTGGAGGGGAATCACCATCAGCTTCAACAAAGGCCAAGGGAGAAATGTCGTGCTTTTTCTATCATGATAGTTGATGTTGAATCTGTAAATGGTGTAGTGGAAAGTACTCTTGTTGTTCTCTAAAATCAATCAAGTACTTTGTTTAATTCTGGTTCTACGCATTCCTTTATTTCTTCTAAGTTTGTAAGGAATTTAGAATCAACCCCTAAATTGCTAAAAGTAGAGTTATCGTTCAAGACTCCTGGTGGGATTATCCAAGCATCATCAATGTTTAAAAACTATATTATTTACTTTAGTGATCACAATATTATCACAAATCTAGAAGTCATTCCCATGTCGGAATTTGACATTATACTAGGGATGGACTAGCTCTCAAAGTATAATGCTAAGATAAAATGCATAAGTAAGGAAATATCATTAGTCTTGAATGGAAAACCTACAATTATCTTCCAAGGAGAGATATCTCAACCTAATATTTTTCTATAAAAACCTCCTATATCCTTATTTATAGATTTTATCAGTGAATAAGAAGAATTAAATGATAGTATAAGGATAGAAAATGTCCCCATTGTCCAGGATTACATTGACGTGTTCCCTGAGGAGTTACCAAGACCTCCCCCAAAAAGAGAGGTAGATTTCTCCATTGAACTTGTACCTGGATCTCATACAATATCAAAGACCCCTTATATGATGGAAAATGTGGAGTTGGAGGAATTAAAGAAACAACTCTAAGATATTTTGGAGAAGGGGTTTATTGGAATGAGTGTGTCTCCTTGGGAAGCACTTGTTCTCTTTTTGAACAAGAAGGATGGATCAATGTGGATATGCATTGATTATAGATAACTGAATGAGATCACAGTGAAGAACAAATACCCTCTTCCAAGAATTTATGACTTATTTGACCAACTTTATGGGGATCAATTCTTCTCCAAGATTGATCTTCGGTCTGTTTATCATCAATTGAGGGTTAAGAAGGAAGATATTCCAAAAAATTACTTCCAATCAAGATATGGGAATTATGAGTTTGTTGTTATTCCCTTAGGAATGACTAATGCACCTACTATTTTTATGGATTTGATGAATAGATTCTTTAAGCACTACCTTGATAACTTTGTGATAGTTTTTATTGATGATATTATGATATATTCTAAAAGTCCTAAGGAGCATGAGGATTATCTAAGGGTTATTTTGAAAACTCTATAGAAGGATAGGCTTTTGGGAAATTTTAGAAAATATGAATTTTGGTTACAAAAAGTTGCTTTCTTTGGGAACATTGTAACCAATGAAGGAATCACAGTTGACTCTGCAAAGATAAAGGTTGTAGAGGAGTGGCCTCAACCTACAATAGTAACTGATAGTTGTAGTTTCCTTGTATTATCATGATATTATATGAGGTTTTTGAAAAAAAACATGACTTTCTAATCAATTAACTAAGTTAACTTGAAAAGGGGTCAATTTCATCTACACAAAGAAGTGTGAGGAAAGTTTCCAAGAGTTGAAGAAGGGATTTGTTACTACATCCATGTTAACTCTTCCCTCAAGCAGAGAAGGATTATTTATTTTTAGCAATGCATCTATGAAAGAGATTGGGTGCTTCCTCACACAAAATGACAAAGTCATTGCTTATGCATCTTGAAAGTTGAAGACTCATGAGCAGAACTATCCTACACATGATCTTGAGCTGGATGTAGTTGTTTTTTCTCTAAAGATATAAAGGAACTATCTTTATGGGGATAAATGTGATATATACACAGACCATAAAATTTTGAAGTATATTTTCACACAAAAGGAATTTAACATGATATAGAGGATATGGTTGGAACTTCTTAAAGACTATGATTGTTCAATTCATTATCATCCCAGAAGAGCAAACAAAGTTGTTGATGCATTAAGTGGGAAAGACCCAGTTGTTCTATCCATGGTGAGGATTCAAAGAGATCCCTTTATCCAAGACCTAGTGAAATGGACATGATAATTATAATGTAAGGGACATCATCAACCCTATCCCAAATGCTTTCTCAACTATTATTACTAGAGAAGATCAAGAAGGCTCAGAAAGAATATCCTTTGTCACAGAAGAAGTTTGAGGCTGTGAAGGATGGGAAGTTTCCTGATTTCAATATTGATCAAGAAGGAGTACTGAAATTTCATACATGACTATGTGTTCCATATATTCTAAAAATAAAGAAGGATCTTATGGATGAAGCTCATAGAAATACTTTCTCTATACATCCTGGAAGCACGAAAATGTATAGGGACCATCGTGATCATTTTTTGTGGGATAATATGAAAAGGGAGATTTCTGACTATATTATGTTATTCACGTATTCAGAACTTATTATATACTCCCTTTACTGATTTTATATGAAATGTGCATAATTTGTGTGAAATATTAATGTTTAAATATTAAATATAATTTTAGAGCACTATTTGAATTCATCCAGGTTCAAGTCTGTTTAATGTTTTAATAATACCTCTCACCCTACTTATAAAAATTGAATGATTCCTATTTTTTAGGGTTTCTTAATCAAATTTCAACATTTAATTAGAATTAATCAGTGTCCAATTCTTTCATTTGAAGAGTCATATAGTCCTCACAAGAAGGCTCAAAGAATCTGTGAAGAAACTAAATTATCCATGAAGATTGAATTAATGGGATCAATACAGAAGTCCAAATTCATTTATTCTACTCCAACATTAGGGAAAAAATTCAAGGAATAATGTATAAAAATTCCATGGCCCAGATCTACAAAAAAGGGGCCCAAATAAAGCTTTAATGTTCAGCCCATAATTCTGTCTGGGAATTGAGATCAGCACACCAAATTTGATATGTCTCCTGATAGAGACATCCATTCGAGATAATATTTTTCAGTGTGAAATAAGAGATATAGGTGGCTGACTTTGTTGAAGAAATCATTCATATTTGAAGGCATCTTACTATTCAAAAATCCATTCACATTTAGGCCAATGAAAAAGTCTATATTGAAATGGACAGTTTAAAATTGTTTACACAATCGGACATAAATTTGGTTCCATAAGTCCAAATGCCTCAAAATTTTGAAATTAGTCATAAAACATTATTATATACAACTTTTAAGAAGATTCTATCTCTATATTATTCTCTATAAATTATCAAAATTTCGATCCAAGTGGAGGGGAAGTTTTGGAATGCAAACAGCCCACAACATTGGGCTATAAATACATTCCCCTCCTATCCTTGAAAGTAGTTGGCAATTAAAAATAGATGAGGATCAATTGAAATGACCAAGGATCTGCCAAAATACTTTTATTACATTCCAAACTCAATTTTACACTTGAGAGACCCTTCCTCCTCTCTTTGATTTCATTTACTTTTGTGCTTTTCTTCATTTGTAATCTCATAAGTGTTGTTTTTGTAATTCTATTTTAATGAAAGTTTCTTCTTCATGTTATCTTTTAATCATCCAACCTCTGTTCTTAAATATTAATTCTCTTAAAATAGTTTAAATACAGTTGAATCCTCTTTCCTTCTTTTGCTTCCTCATTCAATCAAAATTCTATTTTTTAATTCTCATCATCGTTTGTGTGTGTGTGTTCAGCGCACAACTCTTTTCTTATCCCATTATTTTTCTTCTCTTATTAACTCATAATCATAAAAATAATAAACCAGATTTCTAATCATATTAATGGATGAGTATATATACTATTGTTTTGAGTCAAAATTTATGGATGTTAAGTGATTGGGAGTATTTGCTCGATGAGTATTCTTTAATTTAACATTGTGTATGTTGGACTTAACATGTCATGGATTAATGACATATTTTGTTTAACATATAGATTCCATGGATTATTGGAACCATAAATACACTACCATAATCAATTACTTATTGAGATTATAATCCTAGTTAAGTTAAGGCTTGTATTAAATCCTTAACACTTAGGAATTCCAATCAATATCAACTTGTGACATGGGTGTTAATTTAATTCAATATAAATCAAGGCTCATGGATATCACAAGATTAACTACCTAATTATGAACTCACCACAATATTTATCAAATTTTTAAATCAAACACCAACCATTAATTAAGATCTGAAAACAACCCCCCCTAATCAAAATACAATCAACTAAAAACAATCAACTATTAAAAAGTATCATCTCCGAGGATTCAACCCGAGTGCTGCTATACACATTAGCAGAGCACCAGAACCTTGAATGGTTGATAGGTGACAATCATCCACACTTTCAAATGGCATAATTTCTAGGGATGGTTTAATTAAGTAGTCATTAGTTTTTGGTTATTGTAAAAAAACAAAAAAAAAATTACAAAAAATTGAAAAAAAAACAGAAAGAAAAACCCGCCTTCTCATAAAAATCATAAATGAAAAAAACAAAGAAAAATATGTCTTCATCTTTCTTCAAAAATCTATCTGAATACCCCATATCCTCCCAAAAAATCCATTGGATTTGTTTGATTCTGAAATTGAGTGAACACTTCTCCAAATTAGGAGGAATATTAGGGATAATCAAATAATTCAAGAACCAGACCTTGTCCAACCAATTGAATTAGATATGTCTAATCCTAGGGAAAAACACTTAAAGAACTTTTTGCCCCTGATTTGAATTATCAACCCCTTGGTATTAAATGTCCAAACATATAGTCTGACTTCAAACTCAAATCAGGTTTGATTCATCTTCTCCCTCATTTCCATGGGCTAGCCGGTGAGGATCCACATCTCCACCTTAAAGAGTTCCGAGTAGTGTGCTCTACCATGAAGCCTCATGTAACTACCCTAACTTTTTAATAATATTTATTTCATAAATGTGTGTGTTATTTTATTTTATACTCAACAAAACTATATCCTTTAATTAATGAAGTGAGTATAATTAAATGAGACTGTTGGGTTTCGACTGTTATATGGTCATTGGTCAATATGACCATTGGAAACTAAATTATTAACGTTACAATTATTGTTTATAAATTAAAATGATCTTGTTTAATTAATAAAGAAAGAATAGTCAATGGCATCATCTAGTAGACTCGGTTCATATGAAGCCCATCTGTCAGAGCTTGGGAAGGAGGTAGCATCACTAGGCTTTGCTCTGGACCAAGCCCAATCTGAACTTCAACATGTAAAGCTTAAACGGAATCGTCTAAGGGAGAATTTCAAGATGATAGAAATCACCACTCGAGCAATGTTGTCCGAGCCACCCCAATATTCTATCACCACAGCACACCTTACACTTAGGTCCTATGCAGGTGTTATAAGGGGCTATGTAACGAAGCCTTAGTTACTTTCTATAATCCTTTTGTACAAATAAAATTGTTATTTCTTATTGTGGAAAAGTTGGTGAATTTAAAATATCCGGATAAATGTAGGATGAATTTATAGTTCCATATTATTGATGAATTTTGGAAAAATGGGTATTTTAAAATATTTGTGTATTCTTTAAATAATTAATAATGTGAATTGATTTTCAAAAAATGGTCTTCTACAGTTGTGTTCAGTAGGAAATTTAGAGTCTAATAAGATCAACTTAATTTTTAGTGAATAGAAAAGTATGAATAGTAACATACCCGTATGAATAGTAATGAATAGTAAATCAACCAAAAAAATAGAAACTTCACCCATGAATGTATAAATACATTTTAGACATCTTAAAAGTGAAAAAATGATCATTGTTTAAGTTTTGGTATTTTTGTATGTCATAAATATTTTATTTACAATTTTATAATTAATTTAATAATTTAAAATGGAAATTTATTTTCATAAAATTTAATCATAAATTGTTACTTTATTATCTTATGCTTATACAATAATTTTATGGGACCTTGATTACTTTCTTAAGCTGTTACAAAATGAGTTATAGTTTTAAAGTTGTATTTTTGGAATAAATAATGATTTTATTTAAAAATTAAATTAAAAATATTTATAAAAATATTTTCATAAAATGGAGTTCATTTTTGAATTTATAGAATCTATATTAGGTTAGAGTGATTTTTTGAAATTTTTCTGAAACAGTTGATTTTTCGTTGAATAGTAAAAATACAGTTTTGAGTTTTGGGTGTTTAATGACATCATTGATGATGTAATCATGATGTAAATAATCTGATCGACTTGTGAATAGTAATATATGTTATTAGGTTTCCTAAGTGTCCAATACCATGGGAAAATATGATGGTAAAGCCCAGGGTTTTGCAAATACCACCGATGAGGTGTCCCTTAGAAATTAATAATTTATTCCCTCACTTTTCCTATAAATACCAAGTCATTCCCTCATTATTTTCATTCAAAAATCATCCTAAACGAATATCTGGTATTTATACTTTCCAAGGATTCCTCCCAAGATTCCCCCAAGCCTCCCAAGGTCCTAACGTTCAAGATTTTGAAGTTACTCTTCAAAGTAAGGGAACCTTTCACCCTCCTCTTTTAAGTCATGACTTCCTTTATGTTATGTCTTATAGTTCCATTTTATTATGTGGGGATTTTTTATTCTATATATTTACTACATTACATTTAGTTTAAAAATTATTAGAGACCCTTTCCTCACTCATCAATTGATTTTATGAATTTTTAAGTGAAGCCATTAGGCTGCCGATTTTTTTGTAAAAGAAATCGCATCTTCTCTTTCCTTTCAAGTTTCCTTTTCATGTGGTATGAAATTAAAATATCCATACCATGTTCTTATCTTTATGTTATTATTTATTTATAATGTATTATGAATTATTTATGAGTGTGTTACCCTTGTACCCTCTCTTCTTAATGTTTTCTAAAAGGATGTTATGTATCTGTTATGCTGCATAATTTTCATCTCAAAATTTCTCTCTCTTTCTCTCTTGAAATTCTCTTATTTATTTATGTGAATAACTAGAACTATTTCATTTCTATGGGTGTTAATAAATAAAAAAATGATATATTTGATTCTATAATTGACATACATATAACCCTCACTCCCTTTTCATGGGTTATAAATGACATAATGATCTTATCTTTAAGAACTTTTAAAACGTCATGATTTTGAAATGAAACCCATTTCTTTTATTCTCTTTGTATTATTTATGAAATATTTGATTATTATATATTTGGATCACATGAAATTAAATAAATATTAATGTTTCACCCTAATAGTGTTCCAATTCTTTGGGTAAAGAATTTAATCTCTAGAGATGACAAGTTTTATGATACCTTGGTGAATAACCTTGGTAATTTTTTTTACGACACCTTGGGATGAACCTTGGTGATATGTTCATGAATGTCTAAATGAAATGTTGTATCCACATATTCAAGTTATTTTTCAAGTTATTTTCATTATGAAATTCCTCTACTTTCATTTCTCATGTCTTTATGTTTTTTATCAAGTTCTTATTGATTTCACAAGTAAAATGATTACCTTGTTTTCCTTACTGGGCCTTCTGCTCACCTTTTTCTTTGATGTATGTCACCAGGTAATGAGATGCAGTAATTTTGGATTACCCTATGATGAATCCTTACAAGTGTATTAGAAGGTTGTTTTATTTTATTTTTGTGTATTATTTTCCTGATTTCCAAGACACTAGACTTTAAAGATCCTATATATGTAAAATGTAAATGAAAAGTTATGTAATAAAAAGGCGGGATTCCATAGTTAGTATCAAAGGATAGTTTAGTTATTTATGGAAATTGGGATATGAAAACTTTAGGAAGAATCCTATAGAAAAATTTAAATATAGGAAAACTTCCTGGTATTTTGGTGAGTATTGAGTAAGTGGTTTATCAAGAAAATATATCCATGTCTGGATACGATCAGGTAGAGGCAGCTCTGGTACAGAGGTACCTAGGAGTGAAAACTCTGACAAGGAGTTTCGAGCTTGACCTGGGGTATCTTGGTAAATGATAATGGGCCTTGCTGCACTCTTGATTACGACACTCCTAGGGGGATATGTTTGGTTAATCATAAGCTTTTTATGAATCATTATGAAGGATTTATAGATAAATGTAATTGTTTAAAGAAGTTTTAAGACATAAAATCCTTTATAGTTAAAAGACTCATAAATAAGTTTCTCACTAAGGTTTTATTCTTTTAGAAAATGGCGGGAAATAGGAGGAACCATGCAAATGGTGACTGCAATGGACCACGCACTGACGGCCCTATGATGGAATCCGGAATGGAAACTTTCATGCGAATGATGAACTAACTGACTCAAGTTATGGGAAATAACTTGAATCAAGCTGAGATACTGATCTCACCGTGAAGGGAACAACTTTCTATTGAATCATTTATGCATCAACTTCCACCAACCTTCAGTGGATCTACTGACCCATTTATTGTTGAACAGTGGA
This sequence comes from Viscum album, assembly GCA_963277665.1. Taxonomy (NCBI): domain Eukaryota; kingdom Viridiplantae; phylum Streptophyta; class Magnoliopsida; order Santalales; family Viscaceae; genus Viscum; species Viscum album. Next base: position 591,362,144 of record OY728134.1, on the reverse strand, counting down.
TCAACTCTATCAAGAAGATATTTTTTCTGCTTCAATGTTCTGAATAAGATAAGTTTACCCTGGTTGTATATCTCTTATAGGGAGAAACTGATCAGTGGTGGGAACTGATTAAAAACACAAGGACAAGAGTGGAAGTTGAAGCTATGGAGTGGGAAGATTTAAGAGGGATATTCTTCAACAATTATTTACCTCGATCGATGAGAACAAGAATGGAGAAGGACTTTCTCAAGATGAAGCAAAAGGAGAATGAATCTGTGGGAAGCTATGAGATGAACTTCACAATGATTTCACATTACACCTCTAGCTTTTTCATGGATCCAAATATTAAGGTTGATAGATTCTTCAGTGGACTGAGACCACATTTGCAGAAGAATCTAGCCAACCGAGACTATGATAGCTATGAGGAGATCGTTCGGAGTACGATGAAAGTCGAGCTGGAGTTTGGTGAGACACAGTGGTCTCATAAATCTAACGATAATAAGAGATCAATGGAGTCTAGCTTAGGGAGGACCTTTGATCAGGGAAGATGAGGCAATCAAGTGCAACGTCCCATGTGTAATAAATGTGGGAAGAAGAATTTGGGGAACTAACTTCTCGAGAGCGGGAAATGCTACAAGTGTGGAAGATAAGGCCATATTGCGAGGAATTGTCGTAGTGAGGTGAAACCTCAACTTCCAAACACTAACAAAAAGGGGAAGATGGTGTAGGCCCTACCTGATGTCCAGTGCTTTAAGTGTGGACAACTTGGGCACTTTTCCAATCACTATCCAAATCCAAGGGAAGTAGAGGGGAACCACCATCAGCCTCAGCAAAGGCCAAGGGAGCAAGGTCGTGCTTTTGCTATCACGATAGCTAAAGTTGAAGCTATGAATGATGTGGTAGCAGGTACTATTATTTTTCTCTCAAATCTATCAATTACTTTGTTTGATATTGGTTATACACATTCCTTTATTTCCTCCAAGTTTTCAAGGAATTTAGAATCAACCCCCAATTTTTTAAAAGTAGATTTATCATTCAAGACCCCTGGTGGGATTATCCAAGCATAGTTAGTATTTAGAAACTCTAGTATTTACTTTAGTGAGAACAATCTTATTGCAAATCTAGTAGTCATTTCCATGATGGAATTCGACATTATACTAGGGATGGACTGGCTCTCAAAGTATAATGCTAAGATCAAATGCAGAAGCAAGGAAATCTCAGTAGTCTTGAATGGAGAACCTACAATTATCTTCCAAGGAGAGATATCTCAACCTGATATTTGTCTAGAACAACCTCCTATATCCTTCTTTATGGAGTTTATTGGTGAAGAAGAAGAAAGAAATGAGAGTTTGAGGATAGAAAATGTCCCTATTGTCCAGGAATACGTTGACCTATTTCCTGAGGAGTTTCTTGGACCTCCCCTAGAGAGATAGGTAGAGTTCTCTATTGAACTCATACATAGATCTCATCCAATGTCAAAGACCCCATATAGAATGGAAAATGTGGAGCTACAGGAATTAAAGAAACAACTTCAAGATCTTTTGGAGAAGGGGTTTATCTGACCGAGTGTGTCTCCTTAGGGAGAACATGTTCTCTTTGTGAAGAAGAGGGATGGATTAATTAGGCTATGCATTGATTATAGAGAACTGAATGGGATCACAGTAAAGAACAAATACCCTCTTCCAAGAATTTATGACTTATTTGACCAACTTTGTGGGGCTCAATTCTTCTCTAAGATTAATCTTTGATCTGGTTATCATAAATTGAGGGTGAAGAACGAAGATATTCCAAAAACTGTCTTCCGATCAAGATATAGGCATTATGAGTTTGTTGTTATGCCTTTTGGACTGACTAATTCACCTGCTATTTTTATGGATTTGATGAATTGAGTCTTTAAGGACTACCTTGATAACTTTGTGGTAGTTTTTATTGATGATATTCTGATATATTCAAAAAGTCGCGATAAGCATGAGAATTATCTAAGGGTTATTTTTCAAACTATACAGAAGGAGAGGATTTTTGGGAAGTTCAGCAAATGTAAATTCTGATTATAACAAGTTGCTTTCTTGGGGCACATTGTTACTAATGAAGGAATCACAGTTGACCCTACAAAGACAAAAGTTGTAGAGGAGTGGCCTCAGCCTACAACAATAACTGAGATTCATAGTTTCCTTGGACTATCGAGATATTATAGGAGGTTTGTGAAAAACTTTTCACAACTTTCTAATCCATTAACCAAGTTAACTTGAAAAGGGGTTAAGTTCATCTGGACAAAGGAGTGTGATGAAAGTTTCCAAGAGCTGAAGAAGATATTGGTTACTAAACCCGTGTTAACTCTGCCCTCAAGTGGAGAAGGATTCGTTATTTTTAGTGATTCATCTCTAAAAGGTCTTGGGTGTGTCCTCATGAAAAATGACAAAGTCATTGCTTATGCATCTCGACAGTTGAATACTCATGAACAGAACTATCCTACGCATGATCTGGAGCTAGTTGTGGTTGTTTTTGCTCTGAAGATATGGAGGCACTATCTTTATGGGGAGAAATGTGATATATACACTGACCATCAAAGTTTGAAGTATATTTTCACACAAAATGAATTAAACATGAGACAAAGGATATGGTTGGAACTTCTCAAAGACTATGATTGTTCAATTCATTATCATCCAGGAAGAGAAAACAAAGTTGCTGATGCATTAAATAGGAAATACCCAATTTTTCTTTCCATTATGAGGATTCAAAGAGATCCTTTGATCAATAACCTAGTAAAATTGGACATGGTAATTATGAGGGAAGGGAAATCATCAACCCTAACCCAAATGGTTTCTCAACCATCATTACTAGAGAAGATCAAGAAAGCTCAGAATGAAGATCCTTTGTTACAGAAGAAGTTTGAGGCTGTGAAGGATGGGAAGTTTTCTGAGTTCAATATTGATCAAGAAGGTGTAATGAAATTTCATACAAGACTATGTGTTCCATCTACTCTAGAAATAAAGAAGGAGCTGATGGATGAATCTCATAGCTCTTCTTTCTCTATACATATTGGAAGCAAAAAAATGTATAGGGACCTTCATGATCATTATTGGTGGGATAATATGAAAAGGGAGATTGCTGACTACACTTCAAGGTTCCTGGTATGTCAGCAAGTGAAGCCAGAGCAACAACTTCCTAAAGGGGTATTACAACCACTACCCATACCAGCATGGAAGTGGGACAATATCACTATGGACTTCGTCATTGGTCTCCTGAGAACTTCTAAAGAAAACAATGCAATATGGGTTATTGTGGACCGTCTCACCAAGACTGCCCATTTTATCTCCATATGGAAAGATTTCTCTCTTGATCAACTTTCTAGGATTTATATAAAGTAAGTGGTAAGGCTACATGGAGTTCCACTTTCTATCATATCTGATCATGATCTAAGGTTCACATCAAAATTTTGGAGAAGTCTTCAACATGCTCTGAGCACTGAATTGAATTTCAGTATGGCCTATCACCCCCAAACTGATGGTCAATCTAAAAGAACTATTCAAACACTCAAGGATATGCTGAGAACATGCTCAATGGAATTTAAAGGTGTATAGGATCAACATATCCCTTTAGTTGAGTTCTCTTACAACAATAGATTCCACTCGAGCATTCAAATGGCACCCTATGAAGCTCTATATGGGAAGTGATGTAGAACTCCAACTTGTTGGGATGAAGCTGGTGATAGAAAGCTTCTTGGGCCTGATCTTGTGCAAGATATGATAGAAAAATTACATGCCATCCAATAACACATTAAGGCTGCTCAGAGTCGGCAAAATAGCTATTCCGACAATCATAGAAGGGACTTGGAGTTTGATGTTGGTGATAAAGACTTTATTTGAATTTCACCTTGGAAGAGATTCATGAGGTTTGGGAAGAAAGGGAAGCTCATCCCTAGGTACATTGGCCCCTATGAAATCATTGATTGCGTAGGAGCAGTGGCCTATCGGCTTGCACTTCCTCTAAATCTAGCACAAGTTCATGATGTCTTTCACGTATCCATCTTGAGGAAGTACTTTCCTGACCCTTCACATGTACTAAATAAAGAGGTGGTACAATGGGAACATGATCTCTCTTATGAGGAGCATCTAGTGGAGATCTTGGATCATAGATATAAGGTTCTACACCACAAGAATACTCACCTTGTTAAGGTGTTTTGGAGGAACCACAAATGTGAAGAATCCATGTGGGAACCAGAGGAGTCTATGGGGTAGAAGTACCCACACCTTTTCTCTTCTTAGGGTACGAGTTAAAATTTCGGGGATGAAATTTCTTAAGGGGGGAAGAATGTAATGACCCTAACTATTTAATAATATTTATTTCCTAAATGTGTGTTTTATTTTATTTTATACTCAACAAAACTATATCCTTTAATTAATGAAGTGAGTATAATTAAATGAGACCGTTGGGTTTCGACTGTTATATGCCCATTGGTTAATATGACTGTTGGAAACTAAATTCTTAACGTTACAATTATTGTTTATAAATTCAAATGATCTTGGTTAATTAATAGAGAAAGAAGAGTCGATGGCATCATCCAGTAGACTCAGGCTATATGAATCCCATATGTCGGAGCTTGAGAAGGAGGTAGCATCACTGGGCTTTGCTCTGGACCAAGCCCAAGCCAAACTTCAACATGTGAAGCTTGAACAGAATCGCCTAAGGGAGAAGTTCAAGATGATAGAAATCACCACTCGGGAAATGTTATCCAAGCCACCCCAAGATTCTATCACCATAGCACACCTTACACTTAGGTCTTATGCAGGTGTTATAAGGGGCTATGTAACGAAGCCTTAGTTACTTTCTGTAATTCTTTTGTATAAATAAAATTTTTATTTATTATTATGGAAAATTTGGTGAATTTTAAATATCTGGATAAATGTAGGATGAATTTATAGTTCCATATTATTGATGAATTTTGGAAAAAAGGGGTATTTTAAAATATTTTTGTATTCTTTAAATAATTAATAATGTGAATTGATTTTCAAAAAAAATGGTTTTCTACAGTTGTATTCAGTAGAAATTTAGTGTCTAATAAGATCAAATTATTTTTTAGTGAATAGTAAAGTATGAATAGTAACATACTCATATGAATAGTAATGAATAGTAAATAGACCAAAAAATAGAAACTTTACCCATGAATGTATAAATACATTTTAGACATCTTAAAAGTGAAAAACGATCATAGTTTAAGTTTTGGTATTTTTGTATGTTAGAAATGTTTTATTTACAATTTTATAATTAATTTAAAATTTTAAAATGGAAATTTTCTTTCATAAAATTTAATCATAAATTGTTACTTTATTGTCTTATAGTTATACGATAATTTTATGGGACCTTGATTACTTTCTTAAGGTGTAACAAAATGAGTAATAGTTTTAAAGTTGTATTTTTGGAATAAATAATGATTTTATTTAAAAATTAAATTAAAAATATCTAGAAAATTATTTTCATAAAATGGAGTTCATTTTTGAATTTAGAGCATTGATATTAGGTTAGAGTGGTTTTTTGGGATTTTTATGAAACAGTTGATTTTTCAGTGAATAGTAAAAATACAGTTTTGAGTTTTGGGTGTTTAATGACATCATTGATGATGTAATCATGATATAAATAATCTGGTCAACTTTTGAATAGTAATATATGTTATTAGGTGTCTTAATTGGTCAATACCATGGACAAATACCATGGTAAAGCCCATGTTTTTGCAAATACCACTGATGAGGTGTCCCTTTGAAATTAATAATTTATTCCCTCACTTTTCCTATAAATACCAAGTCATTACCTCATTATTTTCATTCCAAAATCCTCCTAAACGAAGCTCTAGTATTTATACCTCCTGGGGAGTCCTCCCAAGGTTCCCTCAATCCTCCCAAGGTCCCGACCTTCAATCTTTTGAAGTTACTCTTCAAGGAAAGGGAACCTTTCACCCTCCTCTTTTAAGTCATGACTTCCTTTATGTTATGTCTTATAGTTCCATTTTATTATGTGGGGGTTTGTTATTCTATATATTTACTAAATTATATTTCATGTCCAAATTATGAGAGACCCTTTCCAATCTCATTAATTGATTTTTTGAATTTTTAAGTGACGCCATTAGGCTGCTGATTTTTTTATAAAAGAAATTGCATCTTCTCTTTCCTTTCAAGTTTCCTTTTCATGTGGTATGGCATTAAAATATCCATACCATGTTATTATATCCATGTTATTATTTATTTATACTATATTACTAATTATTTATGATTGTGTTACCCTTTTACCCTCTCTTTTTAATGTTTTCTAAAAGAATGTTATGTGGCCGTTATGCTGCAGAATTTTCATCTCAAAATTTATCTCTCTTTCTCTCTTGAAATTATCTTGTTTATTTATGTGAATAATCATACTTATTTCATTTATATAGGTGTTCATAAATAAAAAAATTATATATTTTATTCTTTAATTGACATACATATAACCCTCACTCCCTTTCCATGGGTTATAAATGACATAATGATCTTATTTTTAAGAACTTTTAAAAGATCACAATTTTGAAATGAAACCCATTTCTTTTATTCTATTTGGGTTATTTATAAAATGTTTGATTATTATCTATGTGGATCACATGAAATTAAATTCATATTAAGTTTTCACCCTGATATCTCTCCAATTCATTGGGTAAATAATTTAATCTCTAGAGATGACAAGTTTCACAATACCTTGGTGAATAACCTTGGTAATTTTTTTATGACACCTTGGGATGAACCTTGGTGATATGTTCATGAATTTATAAATGAAATGTTTTAGCCACATATTCAAGTTATGTTTCAAGTTCTTTTGATTATGAAATTCCTCTACTTCCATTGCCCATTTCTTTATGTTTTTTATCAAGTTCTTATTGATTTCACAAGTAAATTGATTCCCTTATTTTCCTTATTGGGCCTTCTGCTCACCCTTTCCTTTGATGCATATCACCAGGTTATGAGATGCAGTAATTTTACCTAGGATGACCCTATAATGAAGCCTTAAAAGTGTATTAGAAGGATTTTTTATGTTTTTTTCATGTATTATGTTTCTGATTTCCAATACACTAGACTTTAAAGATCCTTTGTATGTAAAATGTAAATGAAAAGTTATGTAACAAAAATGCGGGATTCCATACCTCAAGGGGTTTCTATGGAACAAATAAAACTTTGAGAATTTCTTTTCTCCCTAGCTGATACTGAAAAGTTATTGCTTTACTACCTTCCTCCTGGTTCCATAAACTCATGGATTGACATGAAGATACTTTTCTTAGAGAAATTATTTCTTGTTTCTCGTACTACTTCCATCTGAAAGGAAATTAGTGGTATTAATTAATTCCCCAATGAATCAGTCCATGATTATTGGTAGAGGTTCAAAAATATTATGGAAACCTATCTACATCACCAAATCCCTAACTAACTCTTGATCCAATACTTCTATAAGGGGTTATTGGCTATGGAGAGAACTCTCATTGATGCTGCAAGTGGCAGTGCTCTTGTTGATAAAACTCCTGTAGCTGCAAGAGATCTCATAAGTAACATGGCTGCAAACATACAACAATTCCATACTCGAGCACATGCTTAAGTCAAATAAGCCCAAGATAGTCAATCGATAGAGCCAAAAAAGATGACAAAGTGGATGGGTGAACTTACATGTCTTGTGAGACAACTAGTTGTGGCATCCAAAGACCCAACCTCATCTTCTCCACAATCTTTGTTCCCTGGACCTATCAAGAACTGTGGAATCTATAGCTCCCCATATCATCCAACTGACACATGTCCACAACTTCAAGAGGATCAATCTGATTCATCCAGACCAATGGATCTCAATGCATCATATACTCAGTGGAACCCCAACCCTCAACAATCAATTAAGTTTGTTAGAAACTTCAACCAATCCCATTCTGAGCTCTTTTCTTCCACATATAACCCTAACTTGAGATATGGTAATCCCATTTCTCATCCCCCCCCCCCAGTTTCCTCATCAAAATCCAAACCAATTCCAATATGGTCAAGGTGGTGGTAACTTCCATCAACCTTATCATTTTGTTCCTCAACCTCAAAGGAACAATCCTCCTCCTAGATTCCACTATCCTAGTGAGCCTTCCCAATTCCCAAACCAAAACAATCTCTTTCCCAAAAACCAAAATTAGGGCAATACCAATTAGGGATAGGCCTCTTCTTCCAAGAAACCATGGGAAAGTGCAGTGGAAGATCTTGCCTCCTTCACCTGTTCCAGCCTCAAAAACATTCAAACCCAAATTGGTCAACTTGAATCCCACCTAAGCTAGAAACAACAATCAAATTATTCTAAACTCCCAACTCAACCATTACCTAACCCCAAGGGTAATGTAAGTGAAATTGCACTTAGATTGAGAAAGAAAATTTTTATGCCTTAAGATAAGTCCTCCAAATCCCCTTCAAATGTTGACCTAGAAAATGAAAAGAAAAAGAAACTTGAAATGGAATTTGAATCCATTCCCTCACCTCCTTCCATTCCACTTAAAAACCCAATTCCTTTTCCTAAATCCATTTCTAATCCAAATAAGTCCTTTGAACCCAATCCTGAAATTCTTGACATGTTTAGACGTGTTGAAATCAACATTACTCTCTTATATTCCATAAAACAAATCCCTAAGTATGCCAAAATTCTTAAGGAAATGTGCACCCACAAGAGGTAACTTAGGACCTTCGAAAATATTTACACCCAACAGTCTATTCCCATAAAGTGAAAAGATCCATGGACCTTTACGGTTCCATGAAAAATTGGAAGTTCCAACTTTGATGATGCACTCATAGACCTAGGAGATTCAATTAATTTCATGCCCAAATCCATATTCTCCAACCTTGGTCTTGGTACCTTACATCTAATGGGTGTTTTCATTCAATCAGTCAATCAAATCACTGCTAGTCCTAAGGGTATAATCGAGGATTTCCTTGTTTGTGTTAATGATATTATCTTCCCAGTTGACTTCTATGTCCTTGACATGGAAGGTGTGACAACTTCTTGCCAGTCTCCTCTGATTCTAGGAAGACCTTTCCTTATGACATTTAAAACCAAAATTGATGTTTATACTGGCATCTTATCCATGGAATTTGGTGACCAACTGGTCAAGTTCAATATTTTTTAATCCATGTGATACCCATCATAGAATCAACCTGAATTCTCTATCCATTCTTCTGAAACTCTCTCTAAGAGTGTGTTGAATCCCTATCCATCATTTTCTTCATGTTCTACTAATAGAGGAGTTTGTGAATATTGCATCCTTATTAACCAATTCATAAATGGAGAAGTTGATGTTGACATTACAAATGAAAACTCCATTGATCTAAAGGATCTTGAAAACTATTTGGAATCCCAACTCACCTATGGCCTCCACTACTCCAATTTGGATGGTAATGGGGAAGACGAACAAGCATGTTCATTTTTTGATTCAAATATGATTATCCAACATTCATCATTTACTATCCATGATTCTGAAAATTCCATTATATGTGAGGTGAACCCTGAACCAATGTGTTTATATTGCCCTGATATTAGTGATGTTTGTGATATTTATTACCTAATTAATAAAGTGATCACTAGTGATATTGAAATTGACCATTCTTTGGAGAAAAACATTGATATAAAGGATATTGAAAATTTTATTCAGTCTTATGACTCCACTGATCCTCATTACTCTACATCGGTAAGTGATGAAATAAATGAGTCAAAAACAATTGGGATATTATACTCTGGTTTCATGTTATCTAAACCTTACATAAATTAACCATCATAACTGAGACATATTCCTGAATTTCCAAGCATAAAAAACCTTCAATTTGTGGATAAAATCATTCCTCACGTTGAAGACCAAATAGAGGATAGTCATATTCTCTTTCCACCCCCATTGAATTTCAAGCACACAATCAAGGAAGGGAATAAATTATCTAATGAACAATCAGACATCTCAATGGAGAATTTTTTCTAGAAGCACTCTAGAGTTGAGAAAATACGGTGGCCACCATCGGACTATGGGTAGTCTACTGCAACTATCCAGTTGTAGACAAATAAATACAGCGCTTCTTGGGAGGCAACCCATGTTTTCTTTTACTTTTGTGAAATTTTAATTTTTTTTAGTTTTTCATTATATGAATAATGATTTTTCTTTTTCAGGTAAAATCCCACATGAGGTGCATCAACTTCCACCGACCTACTACTATATGGAGACAGAAACCCACCAAATCCAAACCAGGGGTACCTCTTTCCCTTTAACACTTTATCTATCTCTTCCTCTCTCTCCCTCTTTATTCTTATTCCCCTATCTTACTTTCTTTTACCACTTTCCTCATCACAGTTTTTATTTACTCTTTTTTGTGGGTGTGTCTTTATAAAAAAACTAAAAAAACCTAAAAAGTGAAAAACAATAATAAAAATCACTTAAAAACATGGAAAATCAAGAGTCATTATTACTCACCTTCAACTTTTGAAATTTTTTCCAACCATTTTGAGGATTCAAAAAGACATGTTTTTATCTCAAAAATCTTGTGTTTTCATCATATATTTGGATAAAGAATCTTGTGTCAAAACCAACAAATTTTGAATGCTCAACTTTTTATTTAGAAAATAATTTTCCCCAACCATGAGGAACAACATTAGATTTCATTCCAAGGCCACCTATGGCCATCTTTTCAAAATGTGTGTTTTTTACCCCCATTTGCGAGTCTTGAGTTTGTGGACCTTCGAGCTGAATTTCCTACTTTAGTGTGCATTAATATGATAGAGGTGTTTTCTAAACCACATGATAATCACAATAGCCAAATAGCATCTCATTTCCCTTATATTAATATTCCTTTTTAAAGCCCCTTCAAGCCTATGAAAACATTTTCTTTGATAGCCACATTACAAGCCCAATACCTTATCCCACCCAATATCTACATGGATTTTCATTGCATAATTTTTTAAAATTTAAGTGTGGGGGGAATGGGTTTCATTTTGGGTACCCTTTGTTGATTTCACCATGTTATCATATGCTTGAGGGCAAGCATCCATTTCAGTATGGGGTAGAGGTTTCCATTCAGTGGGGTTTGGGAATGTATATATTTTTATCTTATTCAAATTTTATTAAAAATTGTTCAAAAAAATGATGAAAAAAATGAAAAAAAGAATGGGTTGTGTATTGGGTGGGTCAAAAATCACTATTCATAAACCTTTGATCTTGTTATAACTATTAAAATTAGTGTCTTGAAGAGATAAATCATGGGTTGGGAGATGAGTGTGAGATCTGTTTCAAGTTCAACTTTCAAAAAATGAAAAAAAAATTAAAAAAAAACACTTGCATTATATATTATTATGTCATTGGGAGAAGTTTTGTGTTTTGTAAATATTCCATATTCTAATTCCCTTAAAATTTTCTTCCAATTTTTTTTCTTGATTCACACAATTGTTCCCTTGTAAATATGTGTTTTCATTTCTTTCCATGTTTTATTTAAAAAATATTGTTCATTGATTTTTCCATGTTAGTGTTTTACCCCTCTTTCTAATATTTTTAATACTAAATTTCTACCATCCCATAGCCACAGAAAAACCCCTTCAAAATACCTCTTGATTCTTGTGAATTTTAGGATAGGGAATTGAATCTGAGAGCTCTTTCAAACTCTAATATTTTCACTTTTGGTTGGTGAAAGAGTGAACCTCCATTAATCAATTTTATCATCTTGAGAGGAGTGAGTTTTGAGTGTCCAAATTTTCCATTTCTAAATTTGAGCATGAAAAATGAATTGTTTTTGAAACATTGTTTCTGTAACAGTTTATGGTGGGATTCAATATGGAAGGGTGAAATGACCTAAACCTCCCCTAATTGGGGAAAACAAAATTTTAATATTTGTTGGTGAGGGAAAATGATTTTGTAATGTTTTTTTATATTTGTTTCACATGAGTACATGTACAAGACTAAGTGTGGGGGAGTTGATGTTATTCACTTATTCAGAACTTATTATATACTCCCTTTACTGATTTTATATGAAATGTTAATAATTTGTTTGAAATATTAATGTTTAAATATTAAATATAATTTTAGAGAACTATTTGAATTCATCCAGATTCAAGTCTGTTTAATGTTTTAATAATACCTCTCACACTAATTATCCAAATTGCACTATTCTTATTTTTTTAGGGTTACTTGATCAAATTACAACATTTCATTATAAGGAATTAGTGGCCAATTATTTCATTTGAAGGTTTATATGGTCCTCACAAGAAGGCTCAAAGAATCTGTGAAGAAACTGGACCATCCCTGGAGATTGAATTACTAGGCTCAATCAAAAAGTAAAAATTCATTTATTCTCCTCCAATGTTCGGGAAAAAATTCAAGGAATCATGTATAAAAATTTCATGTCCCAAATATACAAACAAGGGGCCCAAATGAAGCTTTAATTTCCATCCCACAATTATGTCCTAGAATTGAGATCATCACGCCAAATTTGATATGTCTGTTGATAGAGACATACATTAGAGTTGAGATTTTATAGTGTGAAAGAGGAGATATAGACGGATGACTTTTTTGAATAAAGGATTCGTCTTTGAAGGCATCTTCCAATTAAAAAATCCATTCACATTTAGGCCAACAAAAAACTATGGATTGAAATGGATAGTTTAAAATTGTTTACACAATCAAACATAAACTTGGACCCATAAGTAAAAATTCCTCCAAATGTTTAGAGTAGTAATCCAACATTATTATATACAATGTTCAAGAAGATTCTATCTCTAGATTTAGATGTCTGAATTATCAAAATTGTGAGCCAAGTGGAGGGGCAGTTTTGGAATGCAAACAGCCCACAACATTAGGCTATAAATACATCCCCCTCCTCTCCTTGCAAGTATTTGGAAATTCATAATAGAGGAGTATTAATTTGAATGAACAAGGATCTACCAAAATCTTGGGAGTACATTCAAAACTCACGTTTTCACTTGATAGACCCTTCCTCCTCTCTTTTATTTCATTTACTTTTGTGATTTTCTTCATTTGTAATCTCATAAGTGTTGTATTTGTAATTATATTTTAATGAAAGTTTCTTATTAATATTCTCTTTTAATAATACAACATCTATTCTTAAATTTTAATTCTCTTAAAATAGTTTAAACATGGTTGAATCCCCTTCCCTTCTTTTGCTTCCTCGTTCAATCGAAATTCTATTTTTTAATTCTCATCACCGTTTGTGTGTGTGTGTTCGGTGCACAACTCTTTTCTTATCCCATTATTTTTCTTATCTTATTAAATCATCATCATAAAAATAATAAACCAGATTTCTAATCATCTTAATTCCTAATTAAATATACCATTGGGGTGAGTCAAAATTTAGGGATGTTAAGTGATTGAGAGTATTTGCTCGATGAATATTCTTTAATTTAACATTGTGTATATTGGACTTAACATGTCCTGGATTAATGACATATTTTGTTTAACATATGGATTCCATGGATTATTGGAACCATAAATACACTACCACAATAAATTACTGATTGATATTATAATTCTAGTTAAGTTAATGCTTGGATTAAATCCTTAACACTTAGGAATTCCAATCAACACCAACTTGGGACATGGGTGTTAATTTAATGCAATATAAAGCAAGGCTCAAGCATATCACAAGCTTTAACTACCTAATGATGAACTCAACCTAATCTTTATCAAATTGTTAAATGAAACACCAACTATTAATCAATTCATTTAAGCTCTCTAAACAACCCCCTCCCCCCCAATCAAAATACAATCAACTAAAAACAATCGACTATTAAAAAGTATTATCACTGAGGATTCGACCTGAGTGTTTCTATGCACATTAGTAGAGCACCAGAACCTTGAAAGTTTTATAGGTGACAATCGGTTGTTATTTCACTACACTACAAGGTGCCTAGTATGTCAACAAGTGAAGGTAGAGTGACAAGTTTCTAAAGGGTTATTACAACCACTACCCATACCAGCATGGAAGTGGGACAATATCACTATGGAATTTGTCACTGATCTCCCGAGAACTTCCAAAGGAAAAAAATTGATATGGGTTGTAGTGGACCATCTCACCAATATTTCCCATTTTATCTCTATTCAGAAATATTTCTCTCTTGATCAACTTTCTAGGATTTTCATGAAGGAAGTGGTAAGGCTGCATGGAGTTTCAATTTCTATCATATTTGATCGAGATCCAAGGTTCACATCAAAATTCTGGAAAAGTATTCAACATGATCTGTATACCAATTGAATTTCAGTATGACCTATCACCCCCAAACTGATAGACAATCTGAAAGGACTATTCAAACACTTGAGGAAATGCTAAGAACATGCTCAATGGAATTTAAAGGTGGATGGGATCAACATCTCCCATTATTTGTGTTCTCTTACAATAACTGCTTCCACTCAAGCATTAAAATGGAACCCTATAAAGCTCTATATGGTAAAAGATGTAGAAATCCTACTTGTTGGGATGATGTTGGTGAGAGAAATCTTCTTGGGCCTAATCTTGTGCAAGAGATAATAGAAAAGTTTCATGTCATCCAACAACACGTTAAGGCTGTTCAGAGTTGGAAAAAGAGATATGTCAACATCCATCGAAGGGACTTGGAGTTTGATGTTGGTGACGAATTATTTCTTTGAATTTTACCTTGGAAGAGAGTCATGAGGTTTGGGAATAAAGGGAAGCTCTTCCCTAGGTACACTGGCCCCTATGAAATCCTTGACTACATAGGAGTAGTGGCATATCGGTTTGCACTTCCTTCAAATCTAGCACAAGTTCATGATGTCTTCCACATATCTCTCTTGAGGAATTAAATACCTGACCCTTCACATGTACTAAATCCAAATGTGGTACAACTGTAACATGACCTCTCTTATGAGGAGTAGCTGGTGGAGATATTGGATTACAGAGACAAGGTTCTATGCAACAAGACTACCCACCTTGTTAAGGTGTTTTGAAAGAACAACAAATGTGAAGAAACCACGTGGGAACCAGAGGAGTATATGAGGTATAAGTACCCACACCTTTTCTCTTCTAAGGGTACGAGTTGAAATTTTGGGGATGGAATTTCTTAAGGAGGTAATAATGTAATGACACAAACTTTTAAATAATATATTGTTTCCTAAAAATATATGTCTTACTATGTCGTAATCAACAAAAAAATGTAAGTATAAATTAAATGTGACCATCGAGTTTTGATCGTTATATGACCATTGGTCAATATGACTATTGGATACAATAATAATTTTATAACATTTTAATTTTTGTTTAAAATAGAAATAATAATGGATAATTAATGTAGAAAGAAGAGTCGATGGCCCCATCCAGTAGACTCAGGCTGTATGAAGCTCATCTATCAGAGCTTGAGAAGGAGGTAACATCACTGTCCTTTACTCTGGATCAAGCCCAAGATGAGATTCAACATATTAAGCTTCAATGTAATCTCTTTTGGGACAAGTTCAAGTTGATAGAAATCACCACTCGGGAAATGTTGTCCGAGCCGCCCCAAGATTCTATCACCATTGCACACCTTGTTCTTAGGTCCTATGTGGGTGTTATAAGGGGCTATGTAATGAGGCCTTAGTTACTTTGTATAATCCTTTTGTATAAATAAAATTATTATTTCTTATTATGGTAAAAAAATTAATTTCAAATGTCAAAATAAATATAGGATGAATTTTTAAAAGTTTTATATTATTGATGAATATTGAAAAAAAAATAGTATTTTAAAATATTTTTTATAATTTAAATAATTATTAATGTGAAATGATTTTCAAAAAACAGACATGTACAGTTGTGATAAGTAAGAAATTTAGAGTCAGATAAGATCAACTTAATTTTTGGTGAATACTAAATTATGAATAGTAATATTACCCTTATGAATAGTAATATGACAAATGTAATAGTAACCACACTTAAGTATAAACATAATTTATACATTTGGAATGGTAACATGATATAATAGCATAAGTAAATAACTATTTCAGAAATTATTAGTTAAGTATTAGTATTTTTCAGGTAAATAGTGATTTTACTTAAAAAATAAATATCTCATATTTAGAAAATTATTTTCATAAAATAGAGTTTATTTTTGAATTTTTAACATAGATGTTAGGTTATGGTGAATTTATGATATTTTTATAAAATGTTTTGTTTTTCAGTGAATAGTAAAAATACAGTTTTGAGTTTCGATGTGTTTAATGACATCATTAATGATGTAATCATGATGTAATAATTCTAGTAGACTCTTGAGGAATAAAATATGTTATAAGGTTTTTAAATTTTCCAATACCATAGTAAAATACCATGGGCAACCCCATGGTTTTGCAAATACCACTAATGAGATGTCCCTTGGAAATTAATAAAATATTCCCCCACTTTTGCTATAAATATCAACCTATTCCTTCATTCCTTTCATTAAAAATGCCTCTTAAATGAATATATGGTCTTTTTACCTCCCAATTATTCCTCCCAAGGTTCCCTCAATCCCCTCAATGTCCCAACATTTGATTTTTTGAAGTTACTCTTCATGGTAAGGGAACCTTTCACCCTCCTCTTTTAGTTAAAGACTCATTTTATGTTATGTCTTTTAATTTCCATTTTTTTATGTTGGTGTATGTTTTTATATATCCTTATTGCTATCCATTTTATGTATAAATGATGAGATCCTGTTTTCTCTCTCATCAACTCATTTTGTGAATTTTTAAGTGACGTTGTTACGCTGCTAAATTTTCGTAAGGCAATCTAACACTCTTGTCTTTTCAAGCACTCCTTTAATGTTACACCTTCTTCATTTCTATTTTCTTATGTTGGTATATTTCATTTAATATAACCCTTACATTAAATATTATTTAAAAATTATTAGATACCCATTTTTCTCTCAATCAACTCATTTTATGAATTTTTAAGTGGTGTCGTTAGGCTGCTGAAATTTCGTAAGGGAATTCTCCACTTCTCTTTTCCTTTCAAGTTCTATTTTATATGGTATGTATTTCAAATTTTCATGCCATATTCTTATTTACATTTTATTCATTATCTCTAATTTATTATGATTCATTTATGTATGGTGAACCCTTTTCCCCTCCCTTTTTAATGTTTTCTAAAACCATGTTTCATAGCTATTACGCTGTAGAATTTTCGTCTCAAAATCTCTCTCTTTTTCTCAAGAAATTATTTTATTTTATTTATGTGAATAACCAAACATATTTCATTTATAAGGGTATTCATCAATACATAAAAATTATTTATTTTATTCTTGAATTTACATACATAAAACACCCATTTCCTTTCCATGGGTTATAAATGACATAATGATCATGTTTTTACGCAATTTTTAAAATGCCATGATTGTGATATGAAACCCATTTATTTTATTCTCTTTGGGTTATTTATGAAATTTTTGATTATTATATATGTGTCTCACATAAAAATAAATACATATTAAGGGTGTTCCCTTATAGCGCTCCAATGCATTGGGTAAAGAAATTAATCTCTAGAGATGACATGTTTTACGATACCTTGGTGAATAACCTTGGTAATTTTTATGAAACCTTGGGGATGGACCTTGGTGATATTCTTATGAATTTATAAATTAAATATTTTATCAAAATATTAAAGTTATTATTCTTGTTCTTTTTATTATTATATTCCACTTTTTCTATTTCTTGTGTCTTTATGTATTTCATCAAGTTCTTATTGATATCACAAGTAAATTGTTTCCCTTGTTTTCCCTTACTGGGCCTTCTGCACACCCTCTCCTTTGATGTATGTCTTTAGGTTATGATATGAAGTAATTGTTCTTAGGATTAACTTTTCAAGAAGCCTTTCAAGAGGATTAAAATATTTTTATACATTTTCATATATTATGTACCTTATTTCCAAGACACTAGACTTTAAAGACCCTCTATTTGTAAAATGTAATGAAAAGTTATATAATAAAAAGGTGGGATGTCATATTATCAGTGTTGGGACTCATTATCTATCAACATCAATATTAAATGATTTTATTTTCCTATTATAGTATCTGATATTTTACTCTTTTCATCAAAACACATATTTTTTTAGAATGTTGTGTTAATGATTTTTTATATTTCTTTACAAGGTAATGAAATAAATTTTATTACTCTATGATCTTATATTTTATTACTCTGTGATCTTATATTATTATAGTAGAGTAACATTCCTACTCCTCGTAGAATGGAAAACCCCACACTCATATTTTTCCTTCCTATTAATGTTAATGAAAATTCAACTTGTAATATTAAACAAGGAAGTGATCTATAAGAAATCCTACAAGGATTCTAGATTATTATATGGGATAAAGCATTGAAGGTCCATAATAATTGTTTTAAAACACATGATTATACCATGATAGATATTAAGAAACCTAAAATTTTAAATGTAATTGATTTACCTTTTAATGTTAAAATAGTTATACTTATTGGGGATTTTAAATAAATTATACCTGCATTTCTTAGTGGGAATATAAATGACATAAATTTTGGTACAATGTTTTATCCCAATGTTCGAGGTTGTTTATATGAAAATAATATCCAAAAGACTTGGTATCATTTCACAATAATTTTCAATGATTTTAATAAAACCTATGATGCATACGTGAATGTGGTAGATTATTGTAAATATGCACCAAAGTATACGGCATGATGTAGTAAAATCCATCATGTTGTGGTTTGTGTTGTCTAGTGATTCATGATACCACTCTATGGTGTATGTATTAGATGGCATTGGATATCATTTGAAAAAAAATCCTTTATTAATGATCATGTTATTTATTATTAGGATGTACATATCAATCTTCATATTCTTTGTTCATCATTGGCATTGGATTCATGTATCATTTATCATGTATATTTGACACACTGGTCACTTATATATTATAAGTCATTATATCTCACTTCTTTTCCCATTATTTCCTTACAAGTGATTTCTTATTATGAGGCTGGTTCTATCCACCGCCATTAAAGGCAGTGATTTTGACATTAGATTCAGGTAAGTTTTCTTCTGTTTTTATTCTTTGGACCAATTTTAATTAGGGATTTTGTGATTTTTGGGTTTCCTGTATTTTTTGTAGTGTGTTTTGGATATCATTGATGTGGATTCGAGTCACTTGTCTAAGGTGACTTACATGTGTATGCATAGGTAGGAATATACATATATAAGTTCCCCTTTATATATATTCACTCATAGTAGTATGAATATATATATTGGGTCTAGGTGTGCTTATATATAGATATGAAAATGCATAAATATGTAAGTGTAAATGGGTATATGCAAGTATAAACATATATTTAAGGACCCCCTTTTACATATTTGGCAATACGAATATGTACATAGTGGCTAGGTGTTCTTATATATATGTGAAGGTGCATATGCGTGCAAATGAAAAAAAAAGATTCGAGTTGTCATCGTCAAAAGCAGTGTTCCTTGAGGTTGAGGTAGGTTCCCTATGCCTAACCTTTTAATTTGAATTCCATAATTTCTTGAGTATTTTAAAAACCTGTTTTCATTATTATATAATGTGTATATTTTATGAAAATTGTTTGTGTCTATTTGAAATGACATTTTCACCTATTTTACAGGATTTCTCTAAGCCTTCAACATGGACTAGTAGAAAATTTCAGCCAAATAAATAGTATAAAATGAATTTTATTTCACTTTAGAGAAGATAGTATCCTTATTTTGAGAAAACATGAACCGAGCATTCTCATAAAAATCTAAAACTTAAAGAAAATATTTGTTTTCTTTTCATCAAACAAAAATAATCGGTCTTGAAAGTTTGACACTTTATTCAATAACATCACTATGAAATTTAACTAGATAAAATCGACTGCCTTTCCAGGAATAATTCACCACTTAGTACCTAAGTAATTAGTTTGCTTTGAACTGCTTGAAGCACCTTAATTAGTTCACTTTGATTTACCGATACTCGGTTTAAGGTTCACTGTTCAAGTGATTAAGGAATAGGGTTCAAAGGGTTTAGAATTGAGTGAGAAATAGAATAAACTATAGTGTTTCTTCACCATCTATCCTCTAATTTCATGAAATTGAATCTATTTATAGAATAAATAATATCATCTTTTAAATTAATTCTATTGTCTAGCTTCTAGTTTTTATGACAGTTTTTTCTTCTCACAATCATTCATTTGATGGTCCCAAAATTCTAGCCAATATGTTGTTTTTTGTGAAAACAAATATGGTTTGTTACATGATGTATGATTTTACTCAACACTACTAGAAAAATTCTCTATTTCCACACCTCTATTACCATGATATATTAAAACTGTGGAAATATGTTATATGTAGCCATGGTTTACTTTTACACCATAGCAACACCTATCATCCCGATCAAGCCCTCCCCTACCTATCCCCTCCTGATCGAGCCCTCCCCTATCCCCTCTTGATTGATCCCTCCCTTATCCCCTCCCCCAAAAGATGCTCCTCGGATGCTCTTGGATAGTGTTTCCTAGCATTCAATGTTATTTCAACTATCCCCCTCCTCCGACGTAGCCAGCCTACCTCCCCGCTGGTGTGGCTTTGATGCGGCCTCTCCACCTCCCTGCTGACACTACCTCTCCACCTCCCCACTATCTTCCTCCTCCGATGTGGCTTCAACGCTGCCACCACACCTTCCCTGAACCTCTTCCTCTCCTTAATCACGATTTTGATCTCCCTGTTCAAGTAGGGTTTATGAGGGGGATAATTCCACCAAAAGCAGGTTTGGATTTAATGACTCCTCATTGTGAGAGATGTCGCCCACCAAAAACACACCTAATCTTTTCAAGTCCATGTAAAAGGAGATTTTCCTTAACTCCTAGGTGATTCATAGTCATTTAGATAGGGGTAGTGATGTTACGGTCATTACATCCAACCTGAGCATCGAATTGAATAAGGATCTGTCTTTCTCGAAGGAACACAAAGTGCAGGTGTATATCATCATCTTTGATTTCTCAGAAGTATATGTTGATTTTAATTTGAAGCTTAACTCCGTAACAATGTTTTGGTTTCTTGATCAGGGGTGGTGGGTTATCTAACATCAATTCAAAGTTAAATGGTCCCTGAACTGTAAAGGTATAGAGTATACCTCATCCCTATGCCTTTAGCATCATTCTGAGTCTCAGGGTTAGAAATACCATTTCAATATTTTTTAACAGGTCATTTGATCTACCTTTCTATATTTATATTGTTTAGAATTTCACATATGTGTCATGTGATCAGGACCTTATCATCAATGGAATATTCCAACATCTCATTTTTTAAAATTTTGTTCAATTTTAGTTGATTCAAGATAGATTGGGATGTGTTTTTTTGGGTCAATTTGGGTCATATCAAGTCATTTTTGTTTGATTTGGATCAGTTCCATCTTGTTAAATTCCATTTGTTTCCCTTATAATTTGTTAGTTTTCTTTCTATTTATCTATTTTTTTAGTTTGTTATGATTAAATTTTATTCTATTATATTTGGTTTATTGTGATTTGTTTTTTCTAGGTTTGGTGTTATGAAACTCAAGTGGATTCAGTTTATATATATTGGGTTTCATTCAAATGAGCTAGAGTATAGTCATCTTAGGTCAATTTTATTAAATTTATTTATGTTTTATTTCCTCATTTATTATCACTTAATGTTTCCTAAAGTCACCCCTAGAGATCCAGTCTCATAAATTTGAAACAATACAAGAAATTTCATGCCCTTTTATTTTCATTTATCCTTCATGTAAATAATTGTAATTGCATGAAGATATGAGATTAACTTTCTATGATTATGGTGACTTGGGTTTTGGTGAAACATACTCCATAACTTCCTCCTATAACTCACCGAGACATGGAAATCACATCATGGCATAACTATATTAAAAATACTCTAGCCATTTTCGAGTGAGTATCATCATATAGCTCTATGACATAGGTTTTATCTTTGAAGCTTGTGTACAAATCACCTTTTATATCTATTATATTGAAATTCATTGTATCTTGATTATATAATTAATTATGATGTTTAGATCATTTAATAATGGTACAACATCACCTAAATTTAATCTTTTCATTAAAATAACCATTCAAAAAATTCTCTGACTTTTAATATTTTGAATGGATTTATAAGTTATACAAAGTAAAAAAATCATATATTCATGAAACCTTTAAACTAGATATAGACAATCGACTTCTGTAATAGACCAAAAATGTATGTTTATTCTACGGTACATATTTCACTACCCACTATTTTATAAACCTTTACACTAGATATATGTTTAATGAACTATATTTCATTCTATTAATTCATGCTCTTCATTGTCAGACTTTGATTAATTGATAACATAATTTTAAATACCTTTCATAATATCCTTTTGATTATTATCCAAACATTAGATATTACCATTCAAAGGAGTTTCTCATTGTGGTCATTAAACTCTACGCTGAATTTCACTTTAAATTCCACACTGTATTACACTTTGTGCATTCTTATGCCAACATGATATGTTTAAGCCTTTGATTTATAGGTGTTCGTGATTGTTTTACATATTTTTCTTAATATTGTGATGCATTTGAAGAATTTATTTCAAAAATATATTTTTTCTTCATATATGTTAGTTTTATTATTTTTTATGTTTTGAATATGTTTTTGGGTGTTTTTTTGTGTTTGTGTATATATATATAAATGTTTTTTAGTTCTTCTAGTCACCCTTGATATTCTTTAGGGACTTTTAGGATTGAGTTTGAGTACCTTTTGAATCGTCCAATAAGTCACATCAAAAAAACACTTGAAATTGGATTTATGGCACCAATCATAGCGTGACCATAAACATTGTGATGTGCCCATGTTCTTCACGACACAACAAGGTAGATCGCAGTATGATATGATAGTTTATAGAAACTAGTTACCTCCCAACTACTCAACTCCCAAGGGCATTGTGGTGTGATCAATCTCCATTACGATGAGACCTGTCAAACCTCAACTCTTGAGGCACATTGAATTTTCATGTACAAGTATGCGACGACGTAACCATGAGTTGGTGTAGTCATATCTCCATGATACAACTACCTTTTTCTCGTAATAACTAATTTTTCATCCATGTCCCATTGTAGCATGGCCAAATTGTGGTGTGATCAATGTCTTCTCGATACAATTTTATTCCCTCACGACACAACCTTCTCTCTCACACCAAACAACAAGAACTCAAAATTTCACAACCAAACCATTGAAATGTGGTCTTCATGTCATGAAAGATCGACTCAAGCATCTTCACATTTCAGAACCATATCATGGAATGACTGTATGAATTGTGTCATGATATGTTCTAAATTCACCAAAATTTACTCTTATGTAGGACTATCATGACTTGATGACTTCCCTTACGACCCGATTATCTCTTCAGCACCAAAAATTCTTCAAAACTTCACCCTTCAACTCCAATATTCTTTAAATATCTTCCAAACATCCAAATGGTGTTCACATCGTTGAAATTATCCAATTCCACTTGTGTTTGAATATGATTCATATATTGATTTATGTGTTGATAATAAAATCCAATACCAAAGTTATAAATCATAACCACATGACTATCAACCAATAATATCCCCCTATGACACAAGCACCTTCAAGGGAACCTTCAACATCAAATAGTTTCCTGGTGACCTCCTTAGTGGTTTTCTCAGGAAGTGTGAGTGTGAACAAAACACACTTAAAGAATATGTATTGATTTGTGAGGATAGTAATTGTTCTAATAAGTTGACTCCAAAAGATAATAGTTTGTGGTCTGGTTAATCAAATCTTGAGGAATGTGGTCATAATTTTTTAAACCTATATTTTGTTTACCCATCTTAGCATGCTTTTCAAGGATCTCACAGAACATATTTTACCTTGTTGTAATTTTAATTTGATTTGCTTATCTTAAAATACAATTACTATGTTTTTTTTTTGAATATTGCATATGGATTTAAGTTTTTTCATCCATTCTATGTCATTAGGAAGATGATTTACACTCTATTGATGAGGATGAAACTCTCATGACAAAATAAGAAAGGAAAAAAATAATTAAGAGCTTTACAGTGTGACGATGATCAGCCACTTGTGGTACTACTTGAATGTTGTGTTGTAGAGGAAGGTGATTTTCCATTATTTTACTTGAACTGACACATCCATTGAGATTTAGATTTGTTTTATTTGTTTGGTGATAGTTTTTTGTATTACTATGAGGTTTTTAAATATATTTTTTTTAATATAAAATTGAGTTTCTTTCCATTGGTGTTGCGATGCTTCTAGGTGGGGGGCAGGGGGTGGCGCTGCTGGTAGGGGGGGCAGGGGGCTGTTGCTATTTTTTTCTGGATATTTAAGTGGTAGACACAGTTCTAAACTATGGATATAGGGACTATGTTTTTTTCCAGGAAATTTAATATGTAACCACGGGTTATAACCATGGATATAGTCCTATATCCCCGGTTTGAACCATAGCTATAGCCCTATAGACACAGTTTGAATAGTGGCTATAGTATTTTCCCTATAACCACACCACTAAGAGATGTGGTTGGTGAAACCATGGATATAACCTATAGACATAGTTATAAACCATGGATATAACCTATTTTTCTAATAGTGCCTCTTATGCTAGGTTCATCTACAATGAAGATGACTACTTAGATGCCTCCTCTACCAGATGAGCCTAGGACTTCCTGTTAAGGGCATCAACCACCATGTTTCCCTTCATAGGAGTATAGGCTATCTCAAAGTCATAGTCTTATAGGAACTCTAACTAGAACCTCTATATTAGGTTCAAGTCTCTCTTCATGAAGACATACATGAGACTCTGGTAGTTTGAGTAGATAATAAAATGCTCTCCTAGAAGATTATGTCTCCACATCCTCAAAGAAAATACTACCGCTGCCAATTCTAGGTCATGAGTCACATAGATATGCTCATGGGGTCTCAACTGCCTCAACTCATATGCAATCATTTACTTCCTCTGCATCAACATGCAACTTATCCTAACTTTAGATTCATTGCAATATAATACATACTCCACGTACTCCTCTAGTAGTCTCAAAATAGGATCACTCGTCAGCCTCACCCTCAAATCCTCAAAGTCTCTCTATCACTACTGAGTCTAGGTAAATGGTTAACCTTTCCACAATAGGGAAGTCAATGGGGATTCAATCCTGGATAATTCTATCAAAAACCTCTTGTAGTGCCCCACCAAGACAAGAAAACTTTTCACCTCTAGCACGCTCTTGGGTGGATCCCAAGAAAGCACTACATCAATCTCCACCAGGTCTATGACTAATCCATGATTAGAAATGACATTCCCCATAAAGTGAATTTTGTAGATCCAAAACTAGAACTTTGATATCTTACCATAAAGATGGTGCTCCCGAAGTAAGTCTAGGACTATCCTCAAGTGATTTTCATGCTTCTCCTCTTTCACAAAGTATATAAGTATGTCGTCAATGAAGACAAAAAAAATTGGTCCAAGTATAGATGGAAGATCTAGTTTATCAAATCCATAAACACATTGGGGGTATTCCTCACACCAAAAGGCATCACCAGGAACTCATAGTGTCTGTAGCGACATCGGAATGACACCTTCAGAATATCAGTCTCGCAAACTCTCAACTGGTGGTATTTGAACCTGAGATCATTCTTCGAGAACCATCTCGCTCCTCGAAACGGGTCAAATAGTTCATCAATACTCAGTAAGGTGTAATTTTTATTCATCATGGAATGGTTCAGGTGATGATAATCTACATAAATCCTCAATTTCTTGTTTTCCTTTTTCATGAACAACATCGGAGCTGCCCAAGGGGACACATCAGTTCTAATAAAACTCTTCCCTCAAAGTTCCTACAACTGTAACCAAAGATCCTGGAGCTCATTAGGGGCCATCCTATATGCTGTAGAAGATATCAGAGTAGTAATGGGGTGCAATTCAATGAAAAACTTCATCTCCCACCTCGGAGGTAGTCATGGAATGTCCTCGATAAATACGTCCATAAAATACTCCATGACTGAAGGAATATAAATGTCTAAATTGTCTATTTCACCAAGGGATACACTCTCAAACTGATGGGTAATGGGTTGTAGCCTCCTACTCACAAAACCCACTCACCCCATCATGAGATCCCTCTTACCCACAATGGAGAATCTCATCCCATCAATGTGAAGGCATCTAAATTTTTGTGGTGATAGTCAATCTAGGCTAGGAATATGTACAAATATTACATACCCAAGATTATGTCAAATGGTATCATTATGGTGACCAAAAGGTCCCATGAGAAACCCTTTCCACCAAGCAATATCTCACAATGCCAGCAGATAAAAGATATTGAAGAAGCGTTACCCATGGGAACCTCAAGGCAAACCTGTTGGGATAAATCCGCAACTATGAGCTCCAGCTCTCACACGGGGAGTAAATAGATAAAGGAATGATTCAAATATATGTCTGATAATATTTAAGAAAGAGTATAATAAACATAGATCGTACCTCTAATCATCTCATGAGCTGTTGGGTAGTATGCCTCCATAGCCTGCAGCTTTCCACGGCCTCGACCACTAGCTCCCTGAGCCTAGCCTGAGTCTCCTTATGGTGGTGGTAGAATGAGATAATAATGCCTTTCACTACCCACAGACCCTCCTCCTAGAGCCCCAACTACTCCTCTACCAATTTCTACTCCCTGGGGGGGCCACTCTTCCCTCTCCTAAGAGATCCATGATCACAGTGTTGTCTTTAATGTGGAGGTCCATCTACTATCTATCTACCCTCCTGAGTACGTCGGTTCAGAAAATCATGCACCATGTGACCTCACCCATAACATGCATAGAACCTCCCCTCTCAGGGCTGCCCTGGTCCCCTATGTATTCCCTTTACCGCATGACCACATGCCTGAGTCTGATCCTGGGAATATATCCTACGTCGAGATCCGATCGACTGGTACCTACTAGATACTATAGATGACTCATCCCAATAACGCCCACTTCCATGTCCAGCTACATGGTGTCCCTTTGATAGGAATCTCTTTTTCACCAGGGCCCACTTCAACACTTCGGCATAACTGGGAATGCACATGCATGCCACACTAACATGAATGTCTCTACGAAGACCCTACTCAAACTTTCATGATCAGAATTAGTAATCATGAATCATGTTGACACTACTGGAAATGTGACCTTTCCCAACACTTCTATACCCCCTTTCCCAATGGTTTTCCAAAACTGTTGGGAAAGGGTAGGCTTTCCCAACGGTTTGGCAAAACCGTTGGGAAAGGTCCAATTTGTGGCCACTTTTCCTAACGGTTTTGGCCAAACCATTGGGAAAGCCTACCCTTTCCCAACGGTTTGGCCAAAACTGTTGGGAAAGGTCCAATTTGTGGCCACTTTTCCCAACGGTTTGGCCAAACCGTTGGGAAAGGTACCCAATATTTCAACATCTCTCCCTAGATTCCAGGGACTTATACCAATGGTTGTCAAAACCGTTGGTATAGGTCCTTTGATTTTTTATCGGATCCTCTTAACCAGAACATTCTATAAATAAAAATTTAAAATAATTATGATAATACATATATATATTTATGAAATTGTGTTCACAAAATTCATGTTAGGTTAGTGGTTAGGTCATTCAATGATAAACCAGAGGTCCTGGGATCAAATCCCAGTGAATGTTTTTTTTTGGAAATACATATACCAACGGTTTTAAGGAACCGTTGGTATAGATTTTCATATTAATTAGTTTTTCAGTAGTGTGAGGGGGTACCACATGAGGTTTATGAACCTCTAAGTATAGTCAGAAACTATCATTTCTCCCTACTGCATCTCTATAAGCTCCTGAATCTGAATTGAATGCAAGCACAAGGGGCAGTACTCCTCAAAAAACAATTACCGGAAATCAGACCATGAGAGTGTTTACTTCCCATACATCTACATAACTAGACTATACCAGTGCCCAACTTCTCCATGGAAAAGACCGGTTTCCAATGAAACCACCAGATTGTTCAGTGTCCAGATAATCCTGAAAACTCAAATCACTAACTCTAGCCAATCCTCCACCGCCTAGAGATCTGGATCTCCGTGGAACTTCAGTGACCTCTGGTGCTGGAACATGTGGAGTTCACTATGCCTGCGTGTATCCCCAGTATGCTCTATTGGTACTATATACTACTCAATAGGTAGGGGTGCTTCTACTCATCCACCCAGAGAAAGGATATTTCAAGATAGCCCTTGAACTAAGGCCTCATCACTAATCTAATTTTTATCATGATCCGAAATTGGTAAACTGGTCGGTTGTCTTCGTGGAGGCATCCTAAAAATTTAATCAAGACGTACCATGGTTAGATGAGAATATATATATATATATATATATATATAGGGAGCTGAATCAAGAATGAAATTCAAAGACTCAATCATATATGATGCATATACCAATGTTATCTGCAACTAATGTCTCAGTATGCTGAGTCGACAAGAAGGTGGTTAGAGTCCTGATGTATGGATACGTCATTAGTTACACTAACATTGGGTTCCCTATCCTGAAATTCTCACTCAAGACACTTTTACATTGTTGCCCTAAATCCCAACCAAATCCTTGTAAGGGGAAAACTCTAAATAGTGTCCCAATGAATGAACTAACTCTAATACCAATCTGTCATAACTTGAATCTCTAGGGCCCACCTGGCCAGCAGAGATCTGAGCCGCAACTACCCCAAGCATGCCTCCATGGGGCAGAGGCTAGTGAAAAGCACCTAAAGGCATAACTAATACGGGAGGTCTTTTCCTAATGTAATTGTACGCACACAACCAACCATCTTGATGCAAAAGTTTAGAGGAATAAAAGAAAATATAATAACATCTAGAGTAACAACCATTCATGTAACAATCCTAGGGAATACAAGAGTACAATAGCGTAATCTGAAAAGAAAAGGGGAAAAATAACAGCCAACCAGAAAGATGTCTCAACCTGAAAATAACTGGAATAGATAAATGCTGAAAGAGTCTGGTTTTAGATCTCTAAGATCTGACCACCATACGTGGTCAAATGCAACAGGGTATCTCTATACTCCTCTGAAATCATATCGATTTGTCCATTGTCTGCATAAGACATGACATGTGCGGGAAAATATCATACAGGGATGAGTATATACATACCCAGTAAGACACCCCAAAAGTTTAATGGGGGGGAATAAGAGACGCGATAGAAATAGACATCTCAACCCATAGTAAAAGAGAAACGAAAATCAATCAGCAAGGATGTGTGTGTGTGTGTGCACATGTGTGTGTGTGTGTGTGCTCATATCAAAAATCCAAATGAGAGAGAAAGGGTATATCCATCCCATATCCCAACTCATGATGACAAGTCTGCCAACAATTCCAAAGAGGTCCATTATCGATGCCCAGTATCTTGCATGTCTATCCAAAGAAGTATACATGTGGTGCCACACCTCGCCACTATGTCGCACAGTCTAGGGGACATAATCTCTAGGTAGAAGACTCATGCCCTGGTACAATAGGAGGGTGTCACTTAGTATATAGAGGAATCATGTCTTGATCCAATTGTAGGGTGTCACTCAATAGATAGAGGACCCATGCCCTGATCTAACAAAAGGGTGCCACTCTGTAGGTAGAGGACCCATGCCCTGACTCTGCAAAAGGGTGTCACTCTGGTGGTAGATGACCCATGACCTGACTCTGTAGGAGGGTTTCACTCTTTTGGTAGAGAACACATGCCCTGACTCTGCAGGAGGGCGCCACTCTGGTGGTAGATGACTTGTGCCCTAACTCCGTGGGGGGGGGTTCCACTCTGGTGGTAGAGGACACATGGTCTAACTTCGTAGGAGGGTGTCACTCTAATAGTCTATAGAGGACTCATGCTCCGTCCTAGTAGGATGGTGCCACTCTAATCACTATGATGATCATGTTCAATCACTACCGTCGTTGAGCGTTGCCTAAAGAAGTGTCATGCCCGGAACATCTCACATCGTATCTCAAAAGCTGCTATGAAGGCCATCATCACGTTCTGCATGGAAAAAAACTTAGGATAGGCTACTTGCAGAAGTTTCCTCAAAAATGAGGAAACTACATGGTGTGTGGGGATCCACAAAATGAGGTAGAAGTTTCCTCAAAATGAGGTACATGGCATGCAGGGGATCCACACGACGTGTGGTCTCATTCTGTTGTCTGGTTGTGTCCTTTCCAATACACAGATTGCTACCCATGTAGCCCTACATGAAGTGTAAGGAGACTACATGGCGTGTCTAATCCACCTGGGGTCGAGCTGTGTTCTTCTGGTCGTGTCCATGTCCTTCATGTTGTGTTCGTGTACACTGGTCATGTGTATGTCATGCATGTGTTCGTGTACTCCTGGAGTACACGTCGGGTCAACAGCACTGATTCACACAGTGTGTGAGGGGGGGGGGGTGGCGTGTGATACTTATAATATCCTAGAAATTATAGCTCCATAGATTTCCAAAAAAACATTTTGTGCATTCTTCCAAACTGCATGGCGTGTAGTCGCTTTTTCACAAAATATAAGATTTGTTCTGTGCTTTCCAGATCTGACACTACTACAAATATGGCCTTTAACAACACTAGTAAAAGGTCTTTATCAGCACTTTATAAGCGCTAAAAATGTAAATGATGTTAAAGGGTTGGCTTTAACGGCGCTCGTAAAAAGCATTGTTAAAGACCCCCTTTAACAAAGCTAAAAAAATCACTGATAAAGGGGGCATTTATCAGTGATTTTTTAGCACTGTTAAAGACCACCTTTATCAGTGCTTTTTAACACTATTAAAAACCCCCTTTATCAGTGCTAAAAAACACTAATAAAGGGGGATAATTGTTTTTGTTGGAACCTCTTCCCGCCCCACCTTTTATCAGCATTTCTCACCCCCTTTATTGACACTTTAGATAATTTCACCATGCATGCTCCCTTGCCTCCAGTGAGTTTCGAAATTGAGACCTCAAACTCATATGGAACCACCTTTTCCACTCCACTATATTATTTTGTTTTCCATTTTATGATATATCTATATACTTATATATATTTCATTACATTTTTTTATCCATACATTTGTATATATGTTTATATATATATGTGTCTGTGTGTACTATTAAATATATATATATATAATATTTGTGTGTGTGTGTGTGTTTATAAATACACACACACACACATACATACATATATATATATAACATTATATATACATTAATTGTATAAGTATATAAATATTCATACATTTGTATTTTAAATAAAATGGATATTAGTTTTTGTTTAGATAAGGTTTATATATTGAGAAATAAATTTTACATGTAAATATGTTTAAATATTTATTTATATAATTTTATTTTTATGTATGAATGTATAAAAAATGTGTATATATTTTTATATATTTGATTATAAATAATAGTACAACATGAAAAACAATGAAATTTCAAAACCATAATATCAATATGAATGTAATCTCTGGGAATAAAATTCAGTTATCAATGAAAACTGGCTAAAATACCCCCTTAAATGAGACTAAAATTCCATCGAATGTTAAAAAATTGGGGTACCCTGGCTAAAAACTCAGTTTTGGAGGCCTTCTAAACCTTTTCTGGCCTCAAAAAATGTGAATGGGGGTTTTCTTAAGTCATTAGGGCATATAGATCGTCGCGAGATTTGATTTTATATGTGGTAGAGCCTAAACAGTCACCCGGATCAAAAGTTGTTGTTGTTTGAAGTTCAAGTTACATTTTCAACTTATTTTAGATATTTTGTTAATATTTTGATTTTTTTTATCTTCAAATTGTTATTAAATGACTATTACTCGATAATAATTAGAAAATTATTAATTAAAAATATTTTTTAAATTATTTAATAATTCATTTTCACTAAATATCTTATATATTAAGTGTAAATGTCTATTTAGCCTTATCTAAAACATATTTAAAAAATATATATTATATTTATATCAATATAAATATATTTACACTACTGGAAATAAAATATATACCAATGGTTTCAAACCGTTGGTATAGGCATCGAAACTGTTGGTATACTATATACCAATGGTTTTGCAAACTGTTAGTAAGTCGTTGGGAAAGTCCTATACTAATGCTTATTCTCAAACTGTTGGTATATGGCAATGTAACCTTTAGTATGCCAACAGTTTTATAGAAACTGTTGGTATATATTTATTCCAACGGTTAATAAACCATTGGGATATATAGTTTATATATAGTTTATTTACTAACGGTTTAGAAACCGTTGGTATATAGTATTATCGATGGTTCTTTAAAACTGTTGGTAAAAATATTATGGAAATACACTTTACCAATGGTTTTGAACCGTTGGTATAGTGTATTACAAATGGTTTATTCAAACTGTTGGTAAAACTATTCTCAAAATACACTTTACCAATGGTTTTAAACCGTTGGTATAGTGTATTTCTAGAAAACAGCACAACATCCACTCATCCCCTCCATTGCATACACCTGCAAACAACACTTAAAATAGAACAAAAAACACCTAAAATAGCACATAAAAACAACAGAATCTTCCGACCATGACATGTACCACAACATAGTTTTCCCCATTTCAGTATTCACATGACAACCACTCTTCCAACTAACCCATTTCAATTTCTTTGGTGCAGACATCTCATAATGGTGAGAGGAAACTAACATTTCAAAGAGCCCATGATAGTCAGAGTTACATTTTGAGCATCTGACTATGGGGGTGGGGAGTCCAGGTGGTGGGGTGGTGTCCAGGGGGGTGGGGGAGTCCAAGGGGGTGGGGGTGTCCACGGGGGGGTGGGGGTGTCCAGGTGGTGGGGTGGTGTCCACGGGGGTGGGGGTGTCCACGGGGGTGGGGGTCCGGGGGGTGGGGGTCCGGGGGGTGGGGAGGCTGTCCAGGGGGGTACGAGGTGTCCAGGGGGGTGGGCGGGCTATCCATGGGGTGGGGGACTATCCAGGGGCGCACGGGGTGTCCAGGGGGGTGGGTGGGTTGTCCATAGGGGTGGGGGGTTGTCCAGGGGGAGGGGTTTCCAGGGGGTGGGTGGGCTGTCCATGGGAGTGGCGGGGTTTTCCAGGGGGTACGAGGTGTCCAGGGGATGGGCGGGTTGTCCATGGGGGTGTCGGGGCTGTCCATAGGGGTATAGGGGCTATCCATGGAGTAGGGTGTGTCCATGGGGGTGGGCGGTCTATCCACAGGGGTGGGGGCTTCCCAAGGGGGTACGAGGTGTCTAGGGGGTGGGCGAGCTATCCACGGGGGTGGTGAGGCTTTCCAGGGGGTAGGGGGTGGGCGGGTTGTCCACAGGGGTGGGGGATATCCATGGGGGGAGGGGTTTCCAGGGGGTTGGTGGGTTGTCCACGGGGGTGGTGGGGGTGTCTAGGGGGTGGGTGGGCTGTCCACGGGGGTGGGTGGGCTGTCCATGGGGGTGGGTGGGCTGTCTATGGGGGTGGGCGGGCTGTCCATGGGGGTGGGGGATATCCAGGGGTAAGGGGTGTCTAGGGGGTGGGTGGGTTGTTCACAAGGGTGGAAAGGATATCCAGGGGGTATGGGGTGTCCAAGGGGATGGGCGGGGTGTCCACGGGGGTGGGAGGGCTATCCACAAGGGTGGGCGGGCTGTCCACGAGGGTGGGGTCTGTCTAGGGGGGAACGGGGTATCCAGGGGGGTGGGTGGGGATGTCCAAGGAGTATGGGGTGTTTATGGGGGTGGGTCAGCTATCCACGAGGGTGGCGGGCCTGTCTAGGGGGTAGGGGTGTCCATGGGGGGTGGGCGGGTTGTCCACGGGGGTGGGGGACTGTCCACGGGGGGAGGGTCTATCCACGGGGGTGGGGGAGGGGCTTTTTAGGGGGTGGGGATTGTCCAGGGGAGTACGAGGTGTCCAGGGCATGGGTGAGCTGTCCAGGGGGGTGGGTGGGGTTGTCCAGGGGGTACGGGGTGTCCAGGGGGTGGGCGGGCTGTCCACAGGGGTGGTAGGGATATCTAGGGGGTAGGGGTGTCCAAGGGGATGGGAAGGCTATCCACGGGGGTGGGGGGGATATCCACGGAGGGAGGGGATGTCCAGGGGTGGGCGGGTTGTCCAGGGAAGTAGTGGGTGTCCAAGGGGGGTGGTCGGGCTGTCTATAAGGGTGGGGGTTGTCCATGGGGGGAGGGGATGTCCAAGGGGTGGGTGGGCTGTCCAGGGGGGTGGGTGGAGCTGTCCAGGGGGTGGGAGGACTGTCCAGGGGGCATGGGGTGTCCAGGGGTTGGGCAGGGCTATCCCGGGGGTATGGGGTGTCCATGGGGGTGGGTGGGCTGTCTATGAGGGTGGGGGATTGTCCATGGAGGTGGGGGGCTATCCACGGGGGTGGGCGGGCTGTCCATAGGGGTGGGGTTGTGCACGGGGGGGAGGGGCTGTCTGGGGGGCTGTCCATAGGGGTGGCGGGGCTGTCCAGGGGGTATGGGGTGTCTAGGGGGTGGGTGGGCTGTCCACGGGGCCGGGGTGGGGGGTTTCTATGGGAGGGGTGAATCAGTTATAGTAAATCATCAAGTCAAGTTTTATTATTTATAGATAAAAAATAAAGATAATGTGACCTAACTAATCACACATATATTTAGGAACAACAAATCAATAAACATCAGTGGTTAGTAATATCAGACAAAAATGTAACGGATCAATCTGTCCCTCATCACCATCACTATCATCACCGTCATCATCAGCCTCACCCTTGTCCTCATCATCATCTCCATCATCGTCTTCTCCCTCCTCAATGCCCTCATCCTCACCCTCGTACTCAGCCTCGGCCTCCTCATCGCCCTCCTCCTCCGCCTCTCCCTCCTCCTCCGCCTCGGCCTCCTCCTCGCCCTCCTCCTCCTCTGCCTCGGCCTCCTCCTCGCCGTCATCTCAACCAACACTAGAACTAACACCTGGTGCACCATATATAGAACACATCGACGACATATATTCATCACAAGTTGTGCTGGCCTCTGGTGGAAGTGTTGGACGTAAAATTTCCATCAGTTTCATAAATGCAGTGTTTACCCTAGCAGACTATTTTGTCATCTTTGTGGCCCTTTTTTCAGCATGTTCTGCATGTGCCTTAACTTGTTGGAACTCGGTGGCACTACAACTTGTACCCGAGGAGGGCCAATACCTCATCAGAACTATACTCTTCCCAGGTCGGCAGCGTACTCTACCAGGGTGCTCATCTCCCAACACCTGATGTAAGTGATCGTTTGGCCCAAAATTGTCAGGTTACTAGGCATCAAGGGCCTCTAAAGAAGCCTGTTACAAATATAGATAGATTATTAAATTACAAAATAGAGATTAAAATTTTAAATCTACAAAGTAAAACTTACAATCTGCTGCTGAGTCAGTTCATTAACCACACTTCCATCTTTCTTCCTTTTACTCAAGAAAAACAGTTTTGCTCGAGGCACACGTCCTTCTATATTAAATTTATGCCCCTAAAATGACATTGAATGTAGGAAACCATAATTAAAAATAGGATACCAATAATTAATTTCATAACTAAAATTATATAAAAACTTTAGCAATCGAATAAATTATCGAGGAAGTAATAGAAAGTGAAAGTCATAAAGAAAAATTATAAACTATCATATCTGCTGCCTCTCATGATCTGGCATCGTAGTACGGCCCAATGTGTGGAGGTTTTTTTTAGCATCAATGTTTTTTTAATTTCTTCCGGATGATTCCTAACTAAAATTCAATAATTAGTATTAACGAAAAACATAAAAATTTTCATTTAAATGCCTCTAATGTGATTAATACCTTAAATTGGCTAGTCGTCCAATGAGTAATCATCTGTCGATGTCGTTCTAATAGATAATCATCCATGACAGGGACCACCTCTAACTCTGTTCCCACTCTAGCATGCCAGCCAATATACAACTCATGCTTATAATCTCTCCAAAGCTCGCCCAAATCCTTTAGACGTGCTGGTCGTGCACCCTCACCATCAAGGAAATTAAACCGAAGCTGAAACCAAAATATTAATTCATATAAATACAAAAAATAATATATTGCATTAAATACAATATATTTTTTTACCCATATCTCTGCCCAAGATTTATCCTTGACTTCATTAGGCAACTGTCTCCATGAGAGCGGGTTGACAGGAATGATGTCGGAGTATTTGGCAAGCGTCGCCAAAAAACTCCGACATTGATGCCCTGATTTTTCAATCGTTTGACTATCTTCATTATAGTCCACCATCAACTATGTGCAGCGGCTCCACACCGCACGCATGTGTGTACACCCCTACCCCCGCCTCCTATCAGTAGATGTATTTGTTATGAAAGAAAAACAAATATTTTGTCAATATATATTATAATGAAAATATGTAATGGTGTAAAAAATTGTTAGGGTTATATAAGTATACCTACGGTAGTCTGTTCAATGGGCGTCGCTAGATCTGCAGAAACTAAAGGAACACCCTGTACAGGTGGAGTGGGTCCTAATGTATACTCCGCAGGGACAGACTCTAGCAAAGCAGGAGTCGAAGAAGATAGAATATAAAATCCTGGAGAGAAGGAAGAAGAAGTAAAAGAAGATAACAGGGATGGTTGGCCGAATGCTGGATTGGGAGTGGTAATCATCATCGGATATGGTATAGACGGGTGAGGAGGCTCAGATGTAAAGGGTGGTGAAAACATGGGAGGCCTAAATATCTTGTGTGTCACTAACAACACACTGAGATCAGAATGTGGGATGGATAGTATGTCAGTGGGAGGGGCAGGGTCTAATCGGGTACGCGGACCAGATCATCTAGTTCTCGTACCACCCCCCCTCGTACGAACACCCTGAGTACTAGGACCACTATTAGGTTGCTCATTAAATAATTATCACCTAATAGATGGATCCTGCAAAGATGTTGAAAACAAAATTAATTACATGACATTATATATTATTTAAATATATATATTTGAAATAAAATACTCACTATAGGCACTAGTGGTGGAATGCCCATCTCAGTCTTGCGACGATTGTTGTCCATAATTTGTTTACATCACCTCTCTTTAATTGGTTGCATTCCTTGAATTTGAAAACAAATATGGAAGTAATTAGAAAAGGATAACTAATGTGTAACCCAAAAAACAAAATAAATGAGCTTGAACAGATATATAATGAAGTCAATAAATCGTACAAGATGTAATAAATAAATTTAATTTTTAGTAGGATGGTTATAAACTAAGTGTCATCGGGGGGGTGGGCGGGCTGTCCACGGGGGTGGCGGGGCTGTCAACAGGGGTGGCGGGGTTGTTCAGGGGGTAGGGGGTGTCCAGGGGGGTGGGCGGGCTGTCCATGGGGGTGGGGGCTGTCCAGGGGGGTACGGGGTGTCCGGGGGGATGGGGGAGTACAGGGGTGGGGGTGTTTAGGGGGTGGGTAGGCTGTCCACGGGGGTGGCGGGGCTGTCCAGGGGGTAGGGGGTATCCAGGGGGTGGGCGGGCTGTCCACAGGGGTGGGGGCTGTCCTAGGGGGTGGGGGTGTCTAGGGGGTGGGGGTGTCCAGGGGGTGGGGGGGTTGTCCACGGGGGTGGGGTGTGTCCACGGGGGTGGGGGTCCAGGGGGTGGAGGGTTTTCCAGGGGGTTTGGGGATGTCCAAGGGGGTCGGGGGTGTCCAGGGGATGGGGGTGTCCAAGGGGTGGGGGTGTCCAGGGGGTGGGCGGGCTGTCCACGGGG
The DNA here is from genome assembly GCA_963277665.1 of Viscum album. Lineage (NCBI taxonomy): Eukaryota > Viridiplantae > Streptophyta > Magnoliopsida > Santalales > Viscaceae > Viscum > Viscum album. The sequence continues at coordinate 591,324,484 of OY728134.1, read as the reverse complement.
GTGGGGACTGTCCAGGGGGTACGGGTTGTCCACGGGGGTGGGGGGCTATCCACGGGGGTGTGACTAAGAGCTATGAGATTTAATTGGGTTGTCATTCATGTTATGAAAAACAAACGATGGGTGTTAAGGATTAGAGCAGTATTTTTTAGTGAAAAATCCAATTTGGTAGGATTGGTGACTTGATAACATGATGGTATCAAGTTTGGAATTGAGAAAATGTTGGAGCATTGGATTCTAGTGGAAGGAATACGGGTTAATGAATATATATAGTTACTTATTAGGAATGATGTGATGTATGGTAATGAGTTTGTAAGGATTTGCATCATCATGGCATGATGATTAAGGGTGTTTTCCTATATGAATTTGTATGCATTCCTTGATATTTTTTCATCATAACATGAATTAAATTTAGGATGTCATTAGAAGGTGAAGTCTATATAGAATCACTTAATACATGGAGAGGTAGGCTTATGAATATGGGACGTGCATATGGTAGTAGGTCCCTGGTCTAGGTGGATATATATGGGGATTTTCCTCCCCTGGTCTATGTATGAAAGGATTCTAAAAGGCTCCCACCACCTTCCAAGGATATATTCTTTCTAGAAAAATGTGTTGTGGGAGAAAGAATTCATCCTATATGGTTGATGTCACTTTTAGATCATGTGATGTCTTACTCATCAAGATGACTAGACAAGAACCAAAACCAAAGAGGCATCAGACCTATCCAAATCTCTAGAAGTGATGACTTCCCAGTGCTTATTGGTGAACTATGGAAGTGATGACTTCCCACCTGCACAACCCCCCTCCCCACCTCACCCCCATTAGACTCCCCCTGCACAGCCCCCCTCCCCCCTTTACACCCCCCTTCCCACCTACACATTGCACATCCCCCCACCTGCACACCCCCTCCCATCCACCCACTGCACAACCCCCCCCCCCCCACCTGCACCCCTCCACCCCCACCTGCACAGCCCCTACCCCCCACCTGGACACCCCCCACCTCGCCCCCCAACAAACCCCTCCCCCCCGACCTACACATCCCCACCTGCACAGCCCACCCCACCACTGCACACCCCCTCCCCACCTGCACACTACACATCCCCCCACCCACCTGCACACCCACTTCCCCCCTCCCTCCCCCCCTCCCCCCACCCCACCTGCACAGCCCACCCCACCCCCACCCCCCACCTGTACACCCTGTAGGACCCCGGGACACCCTGAGAGGGGAGGGGTGAATCAGGGTGGCAAATTTTTCTTCTTTAAGTTGTGGATCTTGTTCCCACGTTGGTAGGAACTACTTAAACCTGTATGATGGATATGATCAGCAATTAAACATTCACATGCAGAGACAGATGACACAGCTATTTTTACTTGGTTCACCACTAAGGGCTACGTCCAAGGAGCATACGCTGACAGGTTGCCGGTCGTACCTAAATCCACTATGCTTCACTAGCTGCGGATACAACTGTTCAGGCACAGTCACTCTGGCCCAGGCTCACTGCCTTTACAAAGGTTCAGGGATAGCTCACTGCTTCCCTCGGGTCACTCCCGTTGACTCCCCCTGGCTCACTGCCGTTGGTGAAGTCTCACTCAGTTTATAGACGTGAAGGTCTCTTCAATAGATAGACATGAAGTTATGTGTCTCCTGTTCAGCATGAGACTTTGCTTGCATCAGAGTTCAGAGTTGATGCATTGTTCTGTTCAATCCTCCTTTAGTGCAATGACTTAATGCACTAGATCCCCTGTTCTTGTTTGGCTGAATCACAATCACTTGTGTGATTTCTCAATACATGATGCTCTATCAAAGTCCAGATTTCATCCACTGATGAATACTCCTTTTTCCCCTGTTCACTGGGTGTACAACCTTAGGAAAGGGTCTTCACAAAGTTCCCTACTTTGCACGGCTCCCAATTTTGGAAAGCTCAAGCAATTCTGAGCAGAGCCCCTGCCTTTTCGCGAAGCTCAATCGCGAAGCACTCTCGCGATTCTCAAGCCTTCGCAGTGCTTGGCTATCGCGAAGCTCCTGCCACTTCGCGAAGCTCACTGAGCCAACGCGGGGCGAACTCTTTTCGCGGAGCTGGGAAAGTCGCCGCGAAGCTCAACTTTCGCGAAGCAAAACTACCTTCGCGAGTGACCTTTGCGAACCGAGAGAATTGGTTTTTTCGTTGAGAGCTCTCTCTACTTCACTTGAGGGGGTCGGCCTCTATTTATAGGCGATTCCATCGACCCTCGAACTTTCCGCGCGAAGTCAAAGCCACGTCAGCACTTATCGCGAAGCTCTAAAGTTTCCGCCGGAATTCTGTCCAAATCGCGAAGCTCCACGGCAATTTTCCGTTCGCGGAGCTTGACGTAGTCGCGAAGAATCACCGTCAACTTACCTTCGCGGTTCTCCGCGAAGATCCCTCGCGAAGCCCAACATTCCTTCGTGCCTTCACCGCGAAGCTCCCTTGCAAATCCCAACATTCCTTTGTGCCTTCGCCGCGAAGCTCCCTCGCAATGCCCTTCACCACCACGATGCACTTCAGCCTCTGCCGTTCGCGAAGCTTGACGTAATCGTGAAGCACCACCGCCTCCATTCTTCTGGTCTTCGCGATTTCCAAACCATTCATCCTATCTTTGCGAAATTCATGCCTTTGCCATATTAAATGATGATCTTCCTGGAAATCCACTTTTCGCGATGCTCAGCAACATCCAGATTTTGGACCCCCAAAATTTGGCAAACACTGGGAAACGGCGCCACCTTGTATCTACTATTTTAGTCCGCCTCCAGATCATCTATTCCGATGTTCCAGGAATAAAACATGGATCAATATCCACAGTCCTCAAACTCAACCTACCTCAATATAATCTCTTTTGCCAACAAATTTGTATGTCGTTTGTTAGCTTTGTCGACAAGGACGATCACCTCAACAACGCTTCGTCTTGGTGATCTGTATAATTCAGCAACTCTTCTGCTTTTATCACAACCTCCACTATTGTGATATGTAGTCTTTGAGGGAACAGATTTAGCATCATCATCTTCTATGACAATGTGATGTGCATGGATATCGTATAATTCCAATCATTGCACATTTTCTTCTTCTTCAACAATCATGATATACATCATGCAAACCAATTCAATTCGTCAGGAAGTCTCTTGCACGGTTCTCACCTTCAATCATGAGTAATTGCATGGTCTTCATCAAAAACCCCTGGTTCTTATGCAATAACGAGGAATTGCATGATCGTCATCTGAAAACCCCATTCTTCTTTAATCATCCTCAGATGGATCCTCAGATGGATTACACCTCACATTCTTCATTGTTGTAAACAATGTATCAACTTTGACACATGTTCTTTGAACTTACGATCAGTACAACAATCGTCTGAATCACTACTCCTCTACTTCATCGGAGTACTTCATGATCTCCTTCATTTTGATATTCCATTGAAAACTATTGACAACAAATACAAACCTATACACAAAGTGGTTCCAACAATCTCCCCCTTTGTATTTTGTTGTCAATACCTTATACATCTTCTGAAATGAATTTGTCAATGTCAAAATGATAATCTTCTTCATTTCACTTTCTCTCCCCCTTATTGACAAGAAATACAAAGCGCATGGTAGGGAGGGTATCAATCCTCACTTAAGCAAAGTTTCATTAATCATTTCACTCTAAGTCTACTTGAGCAATGCTTGATGTAGAAAATAAGAGGATTTGATTAAGTCAACAATGTTGTCCATTACTCACAGATCATGATACCAAAATGAGATGAGAACTCATGTATCTTGTCTTCAAGGGTTTACCACTTTTATTTCAGGCATAAGAAAAAAAAAATCACTATGATAGATAAAAACCAACCTGAAACTCCTGCACTCACATCAGCATGTGGATCAAAAATATTCAAGTGAAATTGGCAGGATAAGTGACCTTGGGGCACTTCCATTCTCTTTATGTCACTGATCAATTCAGTTACTCCCCCTTTGTAAAATAATCTTTGATCTGAGAAACCAATGGATAGAGATTGAGAAATGACATACCTTCTCCATTGGTGTGTTCTTCAAGAAATTCATAGAATAACTGCTTTTGAGTCCACCTGGAGTTGATATTGATTGAAACAGTGATTATGGAAGCTTCTTCATTTTTCTCCCCCTCAAGGGAAACACTCCTCATCATCTTCATCAAGAGTGATCCTTCATCATCATAATCCTTGAATATCAATTGAAGAATCCACTAAGGATGGAAACTTCTTCATCTTCGCTATCAAGAGTTGACAGCATTCACTACTTCTCAGGTTCTCCCCCTGAGAGTATGCTTCACCTTCAATTCCATGCATTGTTAGCACAAATACAATACACAAATGATTACGGGAATAAGGTGGATCCTTCTTGCTTTATCAAGAAGACTTTCTTGGTTGAGGCTCTTTTCTCAACCAAGTTACTCTGTTCACTCCAGTCTTCATGCCTGCACGTTCGAACATATGTTCTGACATCTGTCGGTGTGGCATGGCTCTGTTCACATTCTCTTCTGCTTTGTGTGGAGAATTGTTCTGCTTAGCAGCCATCATGAATGATACATTCTTACTCTTCTTAAGGACTGCTTCTTGCTCTGGTATTAAGGTTAGACAACCTTTTGCAATGTGGCCAGACTTCTTGCATCTCTCACACAGAACTTCTTTGACACTTGTGTTTCTCTTTGTTTGCAATCTCTCCTGCACTGTGTCTGCATCATGTGAAAGTTTTCCTTTTCCTTTTTCACCATCCTTGGCCTTCTCATCTTCAAATTTCCTTATTCTTTTCAAATCTTCTGGCCAGATGACCAATATGTCATGTGGAACTTTTGTAGCTGGTTTAGGTCTTCCACATGGGTTCATCCGAGATTCATCCCACTTAGTGTTTCTTTTGGATGAATGACCCTTCAATTTCATGGATCTAAAATCCTGGGTCTTCTCAGCTTGCCTACTTGAAATCTTCTTGGGGATAGGTGTGTTTGCCATATTCTTCTGATTTCTTCCCAAGGTACTTTCTTCATACTTAGATGGATTTTGTGGTCTTCTGTTCTTATCAGCTCTGGATATCTATTGACCTAGGCATGCACCATTCTTGTGACCACTGTCGTTGCATACATCACAGATGTTATCAAGCATTCCAAATCGGTTTGTTGTAAACAGATGCTTCTGGACCTGTGGATGTTGCTTCTTCTTCTCTGGCTTCCTCCCCTTGGATATAGGCTTTCCCTGTGCTTTTCCATGAAAGGGATTATAGAAACAATCCAGTGCACAGTGCCCAAATCTGTTGCAGCACCAACATTGACCCACAAATCTTTTCTTCTTTGTGTCTTCTGTATTAAGTTGTTGGGTCATCTGCTTAATCTTTTGTGCTCTATTTGAGGAACCCACTTCCTCTTTTTTCTTCCCATCCACCCTAGCCATGGTGGTAGGTTTCTTCTTCTCACCTCTCCTCATCTATACTTGTTTAGATCTTTTCTTCCCACCTGCACTGATTGTAGGAGTGTATTTAGAAATATGAGTACAAGATGGATTGGATGGTACCTTCACTTTCTCAGTTGCTTGTGATAGATCAAAGAGTGAAGTCATGATCTTCTTATCACATGTTGGAGGTCTTTTGACAATAGAATCCTCCAGTGAGCATTGAGTACCAATAGCAACTGATTCTTGATGTGGATAATCAAGAGTTGTCATAATCTTCTTATCACATGTTGGAGGCATTTCAGCTTTAGACTCCTCCAACGAACATTGAGTGCAAGCATCACTCATTTCATTCTTTTGTGAAGTCTCAATATGTGTGTTCTCAATCTTGGTCAACTGAGCTTCCAATTTTTGACCCACAATATTGAGGATGATCTTATGATCTTCAATCATGATCATCTTCTCTTCACAAGTCTTCTTCAACCTTTCAACCTCATCTTCATGCATCTTAACTTTGTTTTGTAACAAAGAGTCAAGTTCCCTGAATTTAATGGAAGTTTCTTCCAAACAAAAATTCTTGACTTCATTGCTCTTCTTCAGCTCAGCTTCAAGTGCATGGATACTTTCTTTTAAAGTCTTATTGACTTCCTCTTCTTCTTCAAATACTTTCACCCGTTTGATGAGCTTCATACTTTCCATAACCTTTATTTCCAACCCTTTTTCCATATTGTCAGCTTCCCTTTCTAATAGATTGATCTCAACCTGCATAGATTGGAATAGGCTACAAATAATAGCAACCCTTTCTTCTCGAATATCATGCAGATATGTTCTAAGTTTTTCCTGAAAGCTTAAATTAGGGGTATCATCCTTTCCACTGGATGAGTTCTGAGCCACCTTCTTGATACTTTACAGGCCTAAAGTTTCTTCATTATTGGAATGGCATGGAGAACAAGACACTACATCTTATTTGGATGTGGGGGACTTCTTCATCGTCTTCTTCTCTTTCTTTTTCCTATTTGTCAAAGTCTTGGTGGATATAGATTTCTGCTCAGAAATGACTGCGTCATTATCAAGACTGCTCTTCATTGTTGACTCTAGGAAAGAAACTCAAATCCTCTTCTCAATAGAATTACTGGAGAATATCCAACATACGTTAACCTCCCTTTGATATCACTTGTAGGACCCCGGGACACCCTGAGAGGGGAGGGGTGAATCAGGGTGGCAACTTTTTCTTCTTTAAGTTGTGGATCTTGTTCCCACGTTGGTAGGAACTACTTAAACCTGTATGATGGATATGATCAGCAATTAAACATTCACATGCAGAGACAGATGACACAGCTATTTTTACTTGGTTCACCACTAAGGGATACGTCCAAGGAGCATACGCCGACAGGTTGTCGGTCGTACCTAAATCCACTATGCTTCACTAGCTGCGGATACAACTGTTCAGGCACAGTCACTCTGGCCCAGGCTCACTGCCTTTACAAAGGTTCAGGGATAGCTCACTGCTTCCCTCGGGTCACTCCCGATGACTCCCCCTGGCTCACTGCCGTTGGTGAAGTCTCACTCAGTTTATAGACGTGAAGGTCTCTTCAATAGATAGACATGAAGTTCTGTGTCTCCTGTTCAGCATGAGACTTTTCTTGCATCAGAGTTCAGAGTTGATGCACTGTTCTGTTCAATCCTCCTTTAGTGCAATGACTTAATGCACTAGATCCCCTGTTCTTGTTTGGATGAATCACAATCACTTGTGTGATTGCTCAATACATGATGCTCTATCAAAGTCCAGATTTCATCCACTGATGAATACTCCTTTTTCCCCTGTTCACTGGGTGTACAACCTTAGGAAAGGGTCTTCACAAAGTTCCCTACTTTGCACGGCTCCCAATTTTGGAAAGCTCAAGCAATTCTGAGCAGAGCCCCTGCCTTTTCGCGAAGCTCAATCGCGAAGCACTCTCGCGATGCTCAAGCCTTCGCAGTGCTTGGCTATCGCGAAGCTCCTGCCGCTTCGCGAAGCTCACTGAGCCAACGCGGGGCGAACTCTTTTCGCGGAGCTGGGAAAGTCGCCGCGAAGCTCAACTTTCGCGAAGCAAAACTACCTTCGCGAGTGACCTTTGCGAACCGAGAGAATTGGTTTTTCGTTGAGAGCTCTCTCTACTTCACTTGAGGGGGTCGGCCTCTATTTATAGGCGATTCCATCGACCCTCGAACTTTCCGCGCGAAGTCAACGCCACGTCAGCACTTATCGCGAAGCTCCAAAGTTTCCACCGGAATTCTGTCCAAATCGCGAAGCTCCACGGCAATTTTCCGTTCGCGGAGCTTGACGTAGTCGCGAAGAATCACCGTCAACTTACCTTCGCGGTTCGCCGCGAAGCTCCCTCGCGAAGCCCAACATTCCTTCGTGCCTTCTCCGCGAATCTCCCTTGCAAAGCCCAACATTCCTTCGTGCCTTCGCTGCGAAGCTCCCTCGCAATGCCCTTCACCACCGCGATGCACTTCAGCCTCTGCCGTTCGCGAAGCTTGACGTAATCGCGAAGCACCACCGCCTCCATTCTTCTGGTCTTCGCGATTTCCAAACCATTCATCCTATCTTCGCGAAATTCATGCCTTTGCCATATTAAATGATGATCTTCCTGGAAATCCACTTTTCGCGATGCTCAGCAACATCCAGATTTTGGACCCCCAAAATTTGGCAAACACTGGGAAACGGCGCCACCTTGTATCTGCTATTTTAGTCCGCCTCCAGATCATCTATTCCGATGTTCCAGGAATAAAACATGGATCAATATCCACAGTCCTCAAACTCAACCTGCCTCAATATAATCTCTTTTGCCAACAAATTTGTATGTCGACTGTTAGCTTTGTCGACAAGGACGATCACCTCAACAACGCTTCGTCTTGGTGATCTGTATAATTCTGCAACTCTTCTGCTTTTATCACAACCTCCACTATTGTGATATGTAGTCTTTGAGGGAACAGATTTAGCATCATCATCTTCTATGACAATGTGATGTGCATGGCTATCGTAGAATTCCAATCATTGCACATTGTCTTCTTCTTCAACAATCATGATATACATCATGCAAACCAATTCAATTCGTCAGGAAGTCTCTTGCACGGTTCTCACCTGCAATCATGAGTAATTGCATGGTCTTCATCAAAAACCCCTGGTTCTTATGCAATAACGAGGAATTGCATGATCGTCATCTGAAAACCCCATTCTTCTTTAATCATCCTCAGATGGATCCTCAGATGGATTACACCTCACATTCTTCATTGTTGTAAACAATGTATCAACTTTGACACATGTTCTTTGAACTTACGATCAGTACAACAATCGTCTGAATCACTACTCCTCTACTTCATCGGAGTACTTCATGATCTCCTTCATTTTGATATTTCATTGAAAACTATTGACAACAAATACAAACCTATACACAAAGTGGTTCCAACACACCCCCCCCCCCGACCTGCACAGCCCACCCCCACTGCACACCCACCCTCCCCACCTGCACACTGCACATCCCCCCCACCTGTACACCCCCCACCTGCACCCCCCTCCCCCCACCCATTGCACATCCCCCCCACCTGCACACCCCCTCCCCCCACCCACTACACCCCCCCCCCCCCCACCTGCACACCCCCTCCCCCCACCCACTACACCCCCCCCCCCCACCTGCACCCCCCCCCCACTTGCACAACCCCCCTCCCCCCACCCCCACCTGCACAACCCACCCCCTCAACCCGTACACTCCCCTCCCCCCCCCACCCAGTTGCACAGCCCCCCCTCCCCCCACCCCCACTTGCACAGCCCACCCCCACCCCCGACCTGTACAACCCCCCCCCCCCACCTCCACCCCCACTACACACCCCCACTTGCACATCCCCCTTCACCCACTGCACATCCCCCCCCCCACCACCACCACCACCTACACACCCCCACCTGCACACCCCCCTCCCCTCCCCCCCTCTCCCCCCCCACTTGCACAGCCCCCCTCCCCCGTCCCCATCAGCACAGCCCACCCACCCCCCACCTGCACACCCCCCACCTCACCCCAGTAGACTCCCCCTGCACAGCCCCCCCCCAACCTGCACACCCCAACCTGCACAGCCCACCCCCCACCTGCAAAGCCCCCCTGCCCACCTTACCTCCACATGCACAGCCCCCCCCCACCGGTGGGAGAAAATATAGTACCCCTACAACACTAATATTGTGTAACACTCCTAGATAAATTAGTGGTGGTAGTGGTTCGAGAAGGGAAATTCATTGTCTATGTGTAGGATGCAGTATTTGGAACGTGCCAATTTCACATTCAACAACAACCGAAAACCCTAAATGATGAGAGATTACACCGGATGAGGAAATAAACTAAACTTGGTTTATAAAAATCCAAAATAAATGTAGGCATAAGATGTAACTCCAACTCACCAATTTGAAGTGGAAACAACTAGGATGGATCTTTAGAAGAGGAGGGGTCACTGGCTGGGAAGAGAGCACCGCTCTGGTAGGGAAAAAAATCAATCGATCGAATCTGGAAAGGGAAGTTGGGGCTCGAGCTTATTTGGGGAAAAACTTTCCCAACGGTTTTAAAACCCGTTGGGAAACATCACTATACCCTAATATATCCCAACAATTTAGATAAACCGTTGGTAAAAATCCTTATAACCCAACGGTTTGCACAAACCGTTGGGAAAGACTACACTAAATCAATATATTCCAACGGTTTTCAAAAACCGTTGGGAAAAACTCTCTATCCCAACGGTTTAAACAAACCGTTGGGAAAATGGCGTTGGTATAACTATGATTTTCAGCAGTGTTATATACTAATATATTTTTTTAAATGATTTTTTTTTGAAATATGTCTTTTATTATCGCTTTTTTGTAAGTGCTGGTAAATGACCCCCTTTAACAGTGTTAAAAAAATGTTGTTAAAGCCTCTCTTTAACAAAGTTTTTAGCTAGAATGTTAAAGCCCCTGGATAAACCCAGTTTTATAGTAGTGTAACTTCGCCGCCTCGAATTACATCGTTTGACTACCCGAAATCAGTGGTAATCACCTTTGGCCTTCATTTTTGACCCTCTGATGGTTGGAAATCGGAGTTTCAATTTTCTGTTCGATACCCGCACACGTCCTCGCGTCTCCGATCGTCTCCCGTTACCTCACCGGATTCCCGATCCATGTTGGAATCACCTGTATCCCACAATCTATCCAAATCTATCCCCGATTTGACAATTCGTTCGTCACATGCAAATGTGCCGCAAATCTGGGGGTTTGATCGCACTTGAACGTGCTCGACAATGTCGAACCATGACCCCGTAGGCCAACAATGAAGAACGTGAAGAAAGATTGGGAGAAAAGCACAAGAACAAATGTGCAACAATCATTGGCTAAATGTTTTTGACCATCAAATTAGATTGGGGATAGTTGGGGTGAGGAGTACGACACAACGAGAATAAATCGAATAAACAATATAAATTCGATATACGGGCTCATGCAAAGACTCAATTTAAATGCATACCAAAGAGAATGAATTGATCATGTTAAATCTTTTAATCATAAGGAGAAAAATTCACAAATGATGAGTCATACTTCGATTCAGATCGATCGTCGGTGAAGAACATTGATGCCAACGAAGAAGATAAGTTGTTGCATTCGTTGTGCCTCGATCTGCCTCGATCCAACTGTCAATTCGATCGCCCGATCTGGATTCTCCAATGAAGGGTGAAATTCTTCTTTCAACGGTCCGAGGGTTATGCAGTTAACCCTTGCGATTCACCATAACAACGTACTTATAAAAGGAAATTGATTTAGGTCATTTAATGAATGAATTAAATAATTAATTAATGAACTTACTAAATGCACCTGCCAATGACCGCTTTATCTGAATGTTCTACGCCGATCTATTTTAGGTCGTGCTTAGTTTAAATCTCACGTTTTGGATTCAGTCGTGATCTCAGATTTCCATTTTGAGACTCTGTTTAGAAGATATTTCATCAATTATGAAAAACCTGTGCACACGTGATATAAAATATTTTTAATATTTTTCTAAAATTAATTTCGTGCACATCAGATCTCGGAACTGCATGTCGTCTCAACGCTTGACTCCGAAAATATTCATTGATATATTTCAAAATCTTATAAGGCAAAAACAAGGTCTCTATAATCCACCCTCATACATTTTCGACATCTCGCATCGAAGAACACATGAATCTTCCCCTTACATGATCGCATTTTGAGATTAATTTTGAGCACACATCGACAATAATGATAACGAAGTAAGGCGAGATGGGATTCCTGCCTCAAACCACTTGAGGGAAAAATATTTTTTGTAAGATCATCGTTAACTTTGATCTTATATGTAACCATCAAAACACATCTCACAACATTTTAGATGAAAACTTGATGGAACCCATATTTAGTGAGGATATGCTCAAGAAAACCCTAGTCAACTCTATCATATGCTTTTATCATGCAAAGCTTTAAAACCATGAAGCCTTTTATTGCCATTGATCTCACGTCTATAAAACGAAACTCTTCATGGGAAATAATTGCATTATTTGTGATCAATCGTTGAGGCACAAATGCACTTTGAGCATCTGAAAGAAAAGACGACAATATTTGCTTCAATATACTGACTTTTGAGAAAATTTTATAAATCATATTACAAACACTAATATGTTTAAACTACGCCACTAAATATGATCTTGCACCTTTCTGAATCAAAGTAAAGATAGTTTCATTATAAGTCTCAAACTCCACTTTCATAATTTAAGAATAAAACGATGTTATAGTTATTTCGCATGGAGGCCATTCTTAGGAGTCTTCACAGGATGCATACACCAAATAATAATTCATAAAAACCAGAAATCAACGGCTAACCTCTTATGAGAAATAACTATAACATCGTTTTATTCTTATTTTTTATTTTAATAAAATGAGTATATACGGTTTTTTGGCCGAATTTGAAACTGAATAAATCAAATATAATAGACTACGAGGGCACTTCAGAAAATTTACACGTAGGGGTCACCAGTGCGAAGCGCAACGCTAACAGACAAACCCGGCAAGGAGAGGAGAGAGGAAGAGGGAGGGAGAGAGACGAAGCCGGAGCGAACCAGCTCGCTCCTTGTTCGTAAGTGGATCCTCTTTGGTGATCCGTCGTCAAATCTTTGGAACTCTGTTGCATTTTCGTCATCGATCCCAGAAATCATCAAATTCATCTCAGTATTTTCCCTATCCGAAGTTTTCGATCCCGCGGATCGTCTTGTTTGTTCACCTCTTCCATCGCCGATCACTTAATTACCGTCTTCCGTGGTTGGTTTTTTTCTTCTTCCTGAAATCCGAATATCGATAATGGACGCCACTGCTGATCACTCCGGGAGGAATCTGTCCCCTCATTATCCCCCCGGGGATAACCTCGATAGCCGCGAATCTCGCCAGTCGCCGAGGGGCTCGTCGTCGCCGTGGGCGCTGGTTGTGCGCGGCGAGACGGAATCCGTTGGCACCGCTCAGCATGACAGAACCGCCCCTTCCTCGGATTTCCTGCCCCGGAGGGATTCCGGCTCTTTTTTTCCTCCTGGTGATTTTGCGGCGGATAATCAGTCGGAGAGCTCCGAGATAAGTAACGGCAATAGCAATGCGGGAAAGAAGCCGGCGTGGAGCAAGCCATCGAACGGCGCCGTCGAGGTTGGCCCGGTCATGGGTGCGATCTCCTGGCCTGCTTTGTCTGAGTCCACTAGGGTTTCAGCAAAATCACCCACTGAATCAACAAAAGCTCCTGCAGATGGATCGCCAATACTAGATTCCCAGGTTCAGTCCCGAAAACTACCCCCCTTCTTACACTTGATCGTCTCCCATCTTTTAATGATTCTTAATGGTTTGACTGGTAGCTTACGTTTGAATTTCTACGCTTCTTATAATCTACAGTGCTTATTACAGGGGATCGGAGCTGCTCTTCCTTTGCCTTCTTCACCGTCGCCACGCAATCAAGTCCCTGATAAAGCAAACCCTAATTTGACCCCAAACAATTCTCACCCTGCGCGCCAAAAAACTTCCAGGCGCAGTGGTGGGAATCTGACTGCCAATAACGGGCCTATGCAGACGCCGGCGACTCCAGGTAGCGCGTCTGAGGCGCCCCATGCTAACCCTCCTCCTGGAGATCTCACAGACAAGCGGGAATATAGACAAAGAGAGTCACAGGTTCGTCCGGGCCAGGATCAGCCGCAACCGCGTAGTTCATTCAGGAAAGGCGGTGGAAGTCCGCATCATCATAGTTATGGCGGTAGGCGCGACCATGACCGTGGAAATCATCATCGACATTACAATGGAAGGGATGGCCACTTGCAGCCGCAGAGGGCTGTCCCAAGGGGCTTTGTAACACCCCCTCCGCCAGCCCCGCCTCCTTTTGTCGCTCCTCCTGTGAGAGCTTTTCCCAACCCCTTGGGATTTGGTAAGATGTATATAATTTTGACATTATTATTGTTATTTCTATGTCAACAATATCCCAGAGCGCTGAAGAGTCATTCTAAAAGGGGGGTAAAACCAACATGATGTGGGGCGGTTTTGTTTATGCATTTTCAGATATGGCCTCCACAATGGTCTATATACCTCATGATCCGTTTAGGATGGTGCCTTTTATCCCACCGATGCCACCACATGCAATGATTTTCTCTGCCATGGATCCACAATTGCATTCCAGAATAGTGGATCAGATAGATTATTATTTCAGGTGACATTTGTCTTGTGTGGGTCGATGGCCGATTGCTATTATTTGATCTTAATACTAGCTTGTCTTATTCGTGTTCGTTTACTAGTTTTACATATTTGTGATTTTTGCAGCAATGAGAATTTGATCAAAGATACATATTTGCGGCAAAACATGGATGACCATGGTTGGGTTCCTATTAAATTGATAGCTGGATTCAAAAAGGTAAGTTTTTGTTCTTTCTGTTTGCATTTTAGCTTGGTGGTTTATTGATCGCTCATTGTCAATATTGTTTTGTCTACTTTTGTATTTAAGGCTACTTAACGTTATTTCAACTGTCATTAACACTTCCATTCGATATTCGCATGGCATGAACTGTGTCAATCGGAGTCTAGATTTTGACATTTTAAGGGGAAATACACAATTCTGGGGAAAAATTAACACGCCCTGTGTTTTTTTCCATAACTGCCTTTTATGGCATCACGTGTTCGTGTTCCCTGACACGGCGCTTTAAAACAGGTGGGCACTGTTTGCTGTTTGTATTCTTCAACTGTTGTGATATTTGAGTTTTATTTGCTTTTGCTCTCGTTGAATCCCATCAAGATTATTCTTTGTGGGAGCAGTATATATCTTTTTGCGATTTATGTTCCTTAGATTCTATATGAAAGCTTGTTCATTTGTTTGGACTGACAACTGTTTTATCAGTTTCTTGCTCTTTGCTGCGAGACTAGGGAATTTCACAGAATGTATCTCGCATTTTTTTGAATAGAGAAGGATGATAAAAGGGGAGTGAAGATGGGGTGGCGGTGTTGGTATTTGCTTAAATTTAATTATTACTTTGAAAGTCATCCGTTTCAATGGTTCATTTGGCATATTGAAATCCCCAAAAGGGGGATATGGTTTTAATCTGAATGTGTATTTTACAAATTTCTTGGAAAAAAAATCAAATTTCTCGCTTCTGCTTGATGGATTGGCATCTCTTTTTTTTTATAGGCATTTTCTTTCTTTTAACAGCTTGGTGCTGCTTTATGCTTGATCAGTTAAATCTTGCTTTCCCAAGGATGCTACTATAAGTTTGCATTTGGTTTTCGAAAACATTTTCTTCATTTTCTAAATATTTATTGGAAAATATATTTGAAAATGTTTTGGAAATTAATGGGAAAACAATAGAGTATGAGAATAATCTATCCAAAGCTTTTTATTTTCGTGGAAACATACCCCCCCCAAGAATCTATCATTTTTATTTTCTAAAAAATACTCTCCATTTACACAATTCAATGCATCTGCCAATGCATTTTTGGAAAATGAAAATAGGAAATATTTTCCAAAACCAAATGCAACTGTAATCTCTTCTGTCTAGGAATCAAAAAAATCTTCCTGATGTAAAGCAAACCAATTTTTGATTTAATTTTCCATCTCTCTCTCTCTCTCTCTCTCTCTCTCTTTTTCACCAGGTTAAGAATTTGACTGATAATATACAGCTGATATTGGATGCTCTGCAAAGTTCCATGATTGTGGAAGTACAGGTACAACAACTCCATGCCCTTTCAAGGTTTATTGAAAATTTTCCATCAATTTTGTTCATTACTCGCCTGCCAAATCACATGTATTTTGACTCTGTTTGATAGCCTTTGTTGAAAATTTATCATCAGAGGTGGCAATTTTGAACCCGACATTGTTAGCTGACCTAACACGACATGAGTTAAATGAGTTTGTGTTAGGCATAAATGAGTTTGGGTTGTAATCAGGTTGAGTAATATGACATGATTAATATTCGGGTCGGGTTCAGATTGACCATTCATAACTTGTGCATCCCAATTAAAAATATAATGACAATATAAAATATTAAAAGTATATTAATAATTAATTTTATAATATATTTTATTCTTATAATCAGCTTAATTTGAAATAATTCAACATGTTTATAACACATTATCTATTTTAAATGCTTCAGAGAGTTGATTTACAATATGGATAACATATGATTCATATTACTTAGGTTATTTTTAGTCTAAATGAGATAATTCTTTCTGGTTTCGTCATCAATTTTATGTGATATTAACTTGTTGGACATGTCATGATGCGGTTCATGTTATATATTTAAAGTTAAATGGGCTGGCGGGTTGGGTTAGAGTTTTTCCCTTCATAAATGGGCTGGGTTTGGTCAACCCGTTTAATTAAATGGGTTGGGTTTGTGTTGAGCTTAAATGAGTTGACAGGATGACCAGCCCAACGCAACCTGACCCTTGAAACAACACATTGATTCTTTCTATAGGGTTCATTTAGGGCTCCCATCTGGGTAATTTGCTTTCACTTTGTTATAGGGTGACAAGATACGGAGGCGCAATGATTGGATGAAATGGATCATGCCGTCTGTTCAGTTTACAGGCCTCTCAGGCTCCCCGTCCTTCGGGAGGTCTAGCGATGAAATGCTGGCATCCCGTGTACAGGACTTTTCTTTGGAGGAGACGGCTAACCATGGCTGGGCACCAGATGTCAATTCCCAAATGATTTTTGGTAGATCTTTATCCGGTGAGCTGTATAATAAGCCGGCGTGGACCTCCGGCATGGCAGGAACAGGCCAAGGTGCTCCCCGAATCGGTTCCAATAATTCCGTTTTGTCAAGAAACTCAAATGAGAGGAGTTCTTGCTAGAGAAAATGCATCTGAACGTGTTCGGTGCGGGCAACAATCATCTTGGCTTGGCAGTTGAATTTTTTTGCGAGAAAAACAGAGGTGTAGATAGGCCACAAGTTGGGGAGCTGGAGAATTTGGCTGTGTGGCATCTGGGGTGATGGAAATGATTTTTTTTGTTTGGGTCTCCTTTTTTGTGATCATGGTATATGCCCGGCCAATCATTTTTGAAAATCTTATGTCGGGTGGCTAAGACATGGAGGAGACAGGTGGGTTGGTTTTATTGGCTGCTGCGGTTCGTGGCACTGTTTTGATCTCTCTCTCTGGGTTACTATATTTAAAGGCAACATTTTTATGTGTCCCTGCATGTTTGGGATGGTTGGGAGGTGTTTGGGTGTGGCAAAATTTGGCATCCATTTGACTGTTTTGAACGGTATTTATGTTTCATGGTGAACTGTGAAGTTATAATGCGTTATTTAGAGATACTGTTGGTGTGTTGCAGATGAACGCTTTGGTTGATGTTAGATGGTGTGTGATATGGATTCTGTGCTTGTTTTACACGTGTTTAAAGATGTTGTGATATAAAAATGCTTGTGTTTTAACTTTTTTGAGTCTGATTATGAACAAATGGGAGAATTTTTTGATAAATTTCTTGCCTTGTAAAGAACGATTAAAGAAACAAATGAAATTGAATATATAGGCTAGGAGTCTAAGCAACACACGAATTACTTCCTGAAGAGCATTGTTGGAAAATTCTCTACTGTGAGGAAGTTATGCTAATGAATGTTCATTAAGATCGAAACAATCTCTGAGTTACAAGTAAGATTTCATTTTTAATTATTTTTCTTTTTAAATCCTTATGCATCCAATGCTAGTGCTATATGGGTTCCTGAACACTTAGTTCTGTCAAACCCAAAATCATATTGAAACCTTTTTATCCCGATCGTTTTAGAAACAATGCCTTGGCAGTATCAAGCATACATGGAGAGTGGGTGCTTAAGGCATCTGAAAGATGATCCAACAAAATTCAAAACTTTCAAAAAATGTTATGGAGGCGTTGTAACATTTGTATAAAACTCTCAAGGAAAGATGATGTGATACGGAGATGATGATATATTTGAGTCAACTATTATAAATAAGGTGCTATTTATAAATGGTTTATAACATATTTAATCAACACAACCCAATTGTGTGATGATGGGCTTAAAGTTAAATTTGAATAATATTAATAATTACATTGTCCGTAATTCCATTAAACAATACCATATATTTTATTGCATTAAACAATACCATATATATTTTATTAAGTCAAATGCAAAGGAGGCAAAAGAAGCCAAAGGACAAGAGATATGGGGGGCCTGAAATAATGCTCTTGGGCATCCGTCCTAAAAAATCAACACACACGGGGAAGGAACCCTGTGCTAGAAAAGGAAATAAAAGGTTGATCATGCCGGTACCGAGACACGAACCATATTCCCCTCTCGCCAAATATGTAAAATGTCCATCCGATAGATAATGGATGAGGACAAAGAAATAATGTCCCTTCTCGCCAGCTATAATATCAATCAAAGTCTTGCATTTGCAGATGAAGTAGATAATGGACGAGGGAGGGGAGGAATGCTCTTGGAGGGATGTGAAAATATAATGAGAATCAGTTTCAATAGAGGACAAAGAAATACCTTCAGAGTGACATATGGCAAGCCCATTCAACATGACATGAGATTGTTCAAGGAGGGAGTCTCCTTGGCTATAGGAGGCACAAAAAGCAAGAATAACCAGACCCCTAGAGTCACAAACGAGCCCCCCTCCTCATGAGACCAAAGTCCCCCCCTCACGAGATTGAAGTTGTAGGATCCGTCCACATTGAGTTTAAGACCGCTGATAGGGGGTGCCAACGAACCTAGCGATCAAAGTGAAGGTGATTTTTATAGGTTTTGGGTGCAACAGAAACGTCCTTTGAAGGTATGATCAACTCAGATTTTAGTCTTAAATCACGTGTAATCATTGATTTACATGATCATGACACCATGCCCAACGAAAACAATAGATTAAATAGACTACATTAATACATCAGAACCGTAGGGAGATGATCTTCACATGTAATTCATAATTAATTTATGAGCAGATATAGAATTACCTCAACTTGTAATTCTGCTTTCGTTGATGATATGATGGAATGAAATTCATCGCATTGTCATTACGCTGCATGATTCAAGTGCAAAATCTCTGTAATGGGGATCCACACGTGCACCACAATCTCTGATCAATGTCGTAGAATCGCTGGGTGCTAGCACAACCGATCATGATCGCTTGCGTTGTCGGTGGTTGATCGCAGTAGTTCTCTTCACGAATTATGTAGAACCCTTGTTGTTCTCTTGAAAACTTGAGAGTGAAGGAGATGAGAGAGCTCTCTAGGTCTCGAGCCAATCTCACCTTATCCGTTGTGCACACCAAGTGAATTAAGGAAAGTGATATAGCTAGATATTTATTATAACTGGTTTAGGGTAGCAAATTGCATACAATCCCCCAACCATCTTTAATATTCTTAAATGACCACATGTCCACTAATGATAATATTAATATTATTAATCCCTTGATATGCACAATGCTTTAAAAATATAAATAAATGTCATTCATATTATTCGGACCATTGCTTTCCCTCATTGATATTTACCGATCCTCAAATAATGGTTATTTAATTAAATAAATGTCACTGCATTATTCTATAGTAAATATAGTAAATATTATATTTTCCAAACTTGCAAACTAATTTTTATTATAATCATTTAACACACTTTATTTTTTCGAATAACTTGTGATTAAATTATGATGATCAACCAAACCCAAATAAATATTATTTAATCTAACCTGTTAAATTCATCACTTGAATTTAACCGAGATGTGGATACACTTAGTGCATGACCATCTAGGCCTCTTTCTCAGCGACATTAGACATAACCACCTAAAGTCCTAGGTTAATGTCTAGAAACACACCACGACATCTGCAAAGAAAGATGTCAACACCGCAATGATGTCCAACCTCCTATGAACGTTTATTTGTAATATAATCCTTTTATCGCGATATCTCTAATCAAGCAGGTTACATGCCAGTGCCATCAACCTATATGTTCGATGTCTCTTTCTTTGACTTTTCAGAATTGAACTTGCCAACCGAACGCCATGACCGTGGATTTATGTAGGCAGTTCTATTCCATCAAAAGGCCTGAGATATCTACTTCCGTTAGGGGAAAAAGGGATAAATCATTTCTCACATTATCCATTAATGCAACATCACTCGCAACACACACAACGTACCCTACCTGGCCGCAAACATATGCCGTCATAATTTTCATCAATACATCAAAGTACGCGAGTCATGATATCCATTAATGACAATCTTAAACTTTAAGGATCAATACACACATCCACATATAGGAATATCCAATGACACATGAAAAATATGGATTTCCTATTTGATGGGTTTGTTCTCATAACCACTTATCTTGGAGATTACCAAAGGCGAACACCATGAGAAGATGTCTCAATGTCTTACGAGCCTCGTACCTATGATAACTTGTATTGTCAGTGTCCTATCAGATAATATCATCTGACCATAGAACAAGGTTCAAGAATAATGTTGTGGCACCTCTAGGTTCTTATCATAACTGGGAACTACTATGACCTATCGGCGCAACTTATATTCTAAGCACATTATCACATACAAATATCATGTAGAAGAATAATCAAGATGTGATACGGAAACTTCTTTAATTGAGAAAATATGTACTCAAGTACTAAAAAAGTTGGTTTCTAGGGCACCAACTCCAACAGACTCCCACTTGCACTAGAGCCAACTAACAACAACTTTCAGTCCATTATCTCTCACATGACACTCATGCTTCTGCTGAGATAAATCCTTCATTAAGGGTTCCTCCACGTTTTTCTCTATGGATACTCTACTCACCGTAACTTCACCTAATTTAGAAAAATTCCTCAAGAGATGAAACGTCTGAAGTATGTACTTTGTCCTTTGGTGTGACCTTGGCTCTTTGGAGAGAGCCACCACTACAATGTTACCACAATAAACTATGATAGGGTCTTTACTTCTAGGCACCACATTAAGCACTTGGAAAAAGTTGAAAATCCATACTGCTTCTTTGACTACATTGGAAAACACAATATACTCGGACTCAGGTGTAGAATCGACAATAACCGTCAGCTTAGAACTCCTCCATCTCTCAGGTCCTCTGTTGAGGAAAAAGATATATCCTAACTGTGACTTCAGATCATTTTGATTTGTCTGAAAACTAGCATATGTAAAACCCCTAATGTCTAGATCTTCATCTCCTCCATACACCAGGAACATATCCTTAGTTCGCCTCATATACTTAAGGATATTCTTAATAGCAGTCCAATGATGTTCACCTGGATCTTCTTTATATCTACCTACCATGCTCAAATCATAGGCAACATCAAGCCTCTTACATAACATGACATACATGATAGATCCTATTGCTGAAGCGCGTGATATCTTAAGCATTATCTCTCTTTCCTCTTGTGTTTGAGGACACATTTTCTTGGAAAGATGTATACCATGTGACGCTGGAACCAATCCTCTCTTGGATTGTTCCATACCAAACCTCTTTAGTATCTGGTCAAGGTATGTACCTCGACTTAGTACGATCAGACTCCTAGATCTATCACAAATGATCTTGATCCCTAGAATGTAGGTTGTTTCACCTAAGTCCTTTATAGAGAAGCACTTGCTCAACCATTCCTTAACCTATTCTAAGGCCAATATATTGTTTCTAATTAGTAACATGTCATCAACATATATTACTATGAAAATAGATGCACTCCCGCTAAACTTTTTTTAAACACATGGATCACATTCGTTCTTAATGAAGCTGAATTCTTTTATGGATTCACCAAATTGAATATTCCATGACCCGGATGCTTGCTTTAATCCATAGATGGATCTATGCAACTTGCATAACTTTTTGGCATTTCTTGGAGTCACAAAACCTTTTGGTTGTGTCATATACACATCCACTTGAAGGTTCCCATTAAGGAATTCAATTTTGACATCCATTTTCCAAATCTCATAGTCATGGTAAGATAATATAGAAAACAAAATTCTGATGGTTTTAAACATGGAAATTAGAGAAAGGTTTTTTTTATAGTCAATGCCTTAACATTGTCTAAAACCTTTAGCCACTAGTCGTGCTTTGAATGTATTTACTTTACCTTCTATGTCCAACTTTCTCTTGAATTCCCATTTACACCCAATAGGTTTTGAATCAACTAGAGGATTGATCAAAACCCAAACTTGGTTTTGATACATGGAATCCATCTCCGAATTCATGGATTCTTTCCATCTTGCAACTTCTGTGCTCTCTACTGCCTCATTATAGGAGAGAGGGTCATTATCATTAACCAATAATGATTCACCATCATCAGTGACTAGAAAACCATACCTCTCTGGTTCTCTTACCTCTCTAGCACTCCTACACAACACTTGTATTTTAAGAACAACATCTTCCACAGGGACCTATGGAATTGATTCTTGTACCAATTGAAGTGCGACCAATTGTCACCTATCGACCATTCAAAGGACCAATGCTCTACTAATATGTATAGCGACACTTGAGTTGAATCCTCAAAGATGCTACATATTTTAGAGTCGATTATTTTTAATTGATTGTCTTTTGATTGGGGGGTTTGTTTGCAGAGATTAGATGAAATGACTGATTAATGAAGATTTATTTAAAAATTTAATAATGATTGGGGTGAGTTCATCATTAAGGAGTTAAGCTTGTGATATCCTTGAGATTTTCTATATATTTCATTAAATTAACATCCACTTCACAATATGATTTTTTATTATAATTCCCAATTGTTTTGGATTTAATCCAAGCCTCAACTAGGGTATTGATCTCAATCGATTATTGTTGATGGAAGGTTAAATATTTCATGAACCCATGTGTACTTGTGGTTCCAATAATCCATGGAATCGACATTTCAAATAAAACATGTCATTAATCCATGACATTTTAAGTTCAACATACACAATGTTAATTTAAAGAATATTAATCGAGAAAAATACCTCAATCGCTTAACATCCCCAAATTATGACTCACCCAAATGGGAGATTTACTTATCCATTGATATGGTTAGTAACCTGGTTTATGATTTTTAGGGCTATGAGTTAAAAATAGGAGAAAAAGAATGGGACAAGATAAGAGTAGTGTGCTGAACACACACACGAACAATAAAGAGAATTAAAGATGAACTTTCAATTGAATGAGAAAGTAAAATAAGGGAATGATTTTGAAATTTATTTAAAAATATTAATAACATTAATATTAAAAAATAGATTTTAGATGAGAATTATAGATTATGAAGAAGAAACATACATTAAAATTCAAATGAAATTGAAAACAACTTATGTGATTACAATTGAAAATAAGGGAAAACAAACATGAAATGAAAAGAGGAGGAGAGGTATATCTTGTTGAAAAAAGATTAAAGAAATTCCTCCCAGGACTTTTTAAAGGCTCTAGTCATGCCAAATCTTCTTCTTAAGTGGTGAAATGTCAACCCCTTGCAAAGAGAAGAGAGGGATGTATTTATAGCCCAAGGTGGTGGACTGTTTGTATTCCAAATATGCCCCTCCACATGGATTTACAATTTTATAATTTAGAAAGATGAATATTGAGAAATATTCTTCTTCAAATTTGTATATATATATGTTTACAGTCGACCATCAATTTTTTTCATCCATTGGACTTTTGGAGCCAATGTTATGGCTATTTTACTAAACAAATACATTATGTGCATTTTTCTATTGAGTTTTTCCTTGGTCTAAATGTGAATAAATTTTAGACCAAGAATATGACCTAAAAACCAATCCACTTATTCAAAAAAGTTATGATACTATATCTTGGATTTCACACCACAAAATCTCATCTTAATTGGATGTCTAGATTGGGAGAAAATTCAAGGATTGTGTGCTATTTTGAAATCTTAGATAGAATGGTGGGATAGACTTTCATGGATCAATTGGGCCCCTTTTTGGTGGAGTTGGGCCTTTAAATTTTTATATTTTTATCCATGATTTTTTTATATTAATTAATATATAAATAGTGTCATAAAATTTGGGCTTTTGGATTGAGCCTAGAAATTGTATCATCATGGCTGGTCCAGTTTTCTCAATAATTTTTTGGGCCTTCTTGTATGGTCCATATGACCCTTCAAATAGTCGAATTGGCCAAAGCTCCATTCTAATTATATTTTTTAATTTTCATCAGGAACACTAAAAAAAATAATCTCATAATTTTGATTAGTATGTTGAAATATATGATCAAGGAATTAAACTGCAGTTTAATTAAATGAACTCAAACAATGCTCTTCTTATGTGTTTACGATCAAAACATGAACATTGATTAGAAATTAATCATTTTTAAGTGACAATTATATGATGGGAGTAATGTAAAATCATGAATTAATATGTAATATCAACTCCCCCACACTTAGGACTGTGCATGTCCTCATGTACTTTAAATAAAAACACAACTAAATCTTTTTTAGTCACAAAAAAATATTAATTTTTTTTTCTCCAATTAGGGGGGTCTATAATAGTTCACTCATCCATAATGAATTCCACCAAAAATTGTTACAGAAATAATTTTCCAAAATCAATTCATTTTTCATGATCAAAATTATAAATGGAAAATGTGGGCATTCATAACTCACTCCTCTCATGATGATAACAATTTATTTATGGAGGTTGAATCATTCACCAACCAAAAGTGAAATCATAAAGTTTGTAAGATATCCTAGCTTCCATTACCTATTATAAAGTGCACAAGAATCAAGAGGTATTTTTAGGGGGGTTTTAGTGGCAACGAGACAGTAGGAATATAATATACAAAAGAGTGGAAAAGAGGGGTAAACACCAATATGGGAAGAACAATGCATAATTTTTTTTTTGAAATAAAACTTGGAAGGAAATGGAAACACATATTTACAAGGGCATAATTGTGTGAAGGAAGACACAAAAGAGGAAGAAAATTGGAAGGAGATGAAAATATAAAATATTTACAAAACATAAAACTTCTCCCAATGACATTAGTGTTATTTTTCTTTCTTTTTCTTTTTTTGTTTTTTTGAAATTTGAACTTGAAACAAATATCACACTCATCTCCCAACCCATGTTTTATCTCCTCATGATACTAATTGTAATATTTATAATAAGATCAAAGGTTGAGGAAGAGTGATTGTTGACCTGCCCAAGACATAACCCATTTTTTTGTTTGTTTTTTTTGTTTTTTTTGATTTTTTGAATACTTTTCAATAACATGTACAAAATTACATAAACATTAATCCATTCCCAAAACTCATCGAATGAAAACATATCCCACACACTTAAATATATTATTTCCCTCAAACATATGATGACACACTGAAAATCAAGTAAATGTTACCCAAAATGAAATCCATTCCCCCACACTTAAATTTAAATAAATTATGAAATGAAAATACATGTAGATGTTGGGTGGGAAAAGGTATTGGTATTTTAATGTGGCTAAGAAAAAGTATTTATAGGCTCATAGAGGTGTTCAAAAGGAGGATTAATGTATGGGTAATGAGAGGCTATTTGGCTATTGTGATTCTCATGTGGTTCATAAAATACCTCTATCATATTAATGTATGCTAAAGTAGGAAATTTAGCTTGAAGGTCCACAAACTCAAGACTCATAATAAGGGGTGAAAAACACAAAAAAAATGAAAAGATGGTCATAGGTGACCTTGGAATAAAAGATAATGTTGTTTCTCATGGTTGGGGAAGAATCATTTTACAAATAAAAAATTGAGCATTACAAATTTATTGTTATTAACACAAAATTCTTTATCCAAATTTAGGATGAAAATACGAAATGTTTGAGATGAAAACAATTCATTGGAATCCCTAAAAAGGTTGGATTTTTTGAAAATTTAATGGTGACTAATTAATAACTTTTTTTTTGTTTTTTGTATTTTTTAGTTTTTTTAGTGTTTTTTAGTTTTGTTAAAATACACACTCACAAAAAAGAGAAAGAGAAAAAAATGGTTTGATGAAGAAAGTGGTAAAAAATGATAGAGAGATGAAGAAGAGAGAGAGAGAGAGGGAGAGGAATAAGATAAAAATAGGAAGTTGAAGGGAAAGAGGTGCCCCTGGCTTGGATTTGGTGGGTTTTCATATCCATCTAGTGGTGGGATGATGGAAGCTAATGTGGTTCCAGGGGTATGTGTCCTCTCATAACAATGCTTTAACTGATGTCCATTAACTGTGAATGTTCTTTTAGAAGAGGGGTCTTGGACTTTCACTACAAACATTAGTAATAATAAAAGGACCTTCCCAATGAGAATTAAGATTACCTGGGTGAAGTTGAAATTAAGAGTTGAAGAGAATTACCTTTTCACATTCTTGCAATACCTTTCACAGGATGTGTTTGTCATGGAGTTCCTTATATTTTTATTTTTAGAGATTGGAATTCTCATAAGAATCAATACGAAGCTCCTCTAGTTCATTCAACTATAATAATATCTCTTCTCCATATTTCTCATAATCAAAATTATAAGTTTTGATTGCCCAAAATGTTTTATATTGGATTTCAACTGATAAATGACATGCTTTACCAAAAACTAGCCTAAATAGAGACATCCCAATGGTGTTTTATAGGCAGTTTGATAACCCCAAAGTGCTTCACTAAGTCTTTCAGGGCAATCTTTTCTTGTGGGCTTCACAATTCTATCAAGCACTCTTTTCACTTATCTTTTATAAAGTTAATCCATGCCATTTTTTGGGGGTGATATGTAGTCAAAGTTTTATGTACAACCCCATTATTTTTCAAAATAGATTCCATGGTCTGATTACAATAATGAGTTCCTAAGTCACTTATCAAGGCACACAGTGTTCCAAATCGATGGAAAATCTGGGGTTTAGGAGCTCACTAATAGTATGTGCATCATCCTTCCAAGTGGGTTTGGCCTCGACTCACCTAGAAACATAATCAACAACCATAAGAATATATGAGAAACCATTGGAAGGGGAAAAGGGTCCCATGAAACTAATTCCCCAAACATCAAAGATCTCACAAAAGATTAAAGGATTTCAGGGCATTTCATTTATTTTGGGAAATTGTTCCAAAATTTTGAAAAGTAGGACATGGTTAAAAAAACTCATGTGAGTCCTTGAAGAGTGAAGGCTAGAAGAATCCATAGTCAAGGATATTTTGGGAGGTCCTTTGTGGTCCAAAGTGGCCACCACCAGACATTGAGTGATATAATTCTAAGATGAAGGAATGTTCATATTTATCAACACATATCTTAATTACCATGTCAACCTCAGTTTTACAATGTTTTTTATCTTCTCAAAAATAGAATTTTGAATCACTTTTCAGCTTTACATTTTATTATTTTGAAAATTTTTCAGGAAAACACTATCAAATAAGTAATTTACAATTGGGGAATACTATGGTAACTTCAGAGTGAGAGACGATAGGTGTTCAGTTGGAAATTTAGGATCGATTATTTCAGAATGAGAAGAATTATAAATTATACTCAGGTGATCAAATATAGGGTTCTATTTTCCATGTCTATCTTTAATCACAATGTCAAACTCTTTGAGCATTAGGATCCATCGTATTAGCCTCAGTTTGAAATCACTTTTCTTGAGTGAGAAATTTAAAGCTGAATGGCCTGTAAAGATGATGATTTTGGCACTTAAGAGATAGGTCTAGAATTTATCCAAGTCAAAAACTGCATCTAAAGGTTTACTTTCAGTCACAATGTAGTGATATTGAGTTTTATGCAATGTTTTTGAGGTATAATAGATAACATGAGGAATATTTTATCTTATTTAACTAAAAACATCCCCAATGGACCTATTAGAATCATCACACATCAATTCAAAGGGTAAGGACTAATATGGGGGTTGGATTGTTGGAGAAGATGTAAGAAAAAATTTGAGTTCAATGAAGGATCTCTTGCATGACTCATAAAAATGGAATATAACATCATTCTGGAGTAGCCGAGTGAGTGGAAGGGAAATCCTACCGAAGTTCTAGATGATTCAATGATAGAAACTAGCATGAACAAGGAGTGAATAGATGTGTCAAACTGATGTGGGTTCAGGAAGTGATTGGATCACCTTAATTTTTTTAGGATCTAATTGAATACACTCTCATGAAATTATGTTCCCTAGAACAATACCATTAGTAACCATGAAGTTAAATTTTTCAAATTCAGCACAAGGTTACATTTGATACACTTTGCAGGAATAGAGAGAGTGAATGTAAACATGATTCAAATGAATCACTATAAATGGTAAATTCATCCATGAAGACCTTCATAAAATGATCAATGAATTTAGAAAATATATTCATTATACACCTATGGAATGTTGCAAGAGCATTGAAAAGACCAAAAGGCATTCTCCTATATGCATATGTTCTAAAGGGTCAAGTGAATATAGTTGTTTATTGGACCTGAGGTGCAATTGGGATTTGGAAGTAGCTGGTGTATCCATTTAGAAAGTAATAATGTGACTTTAGGACTAATCGTTCTAGCATTTGATCAAGGAAAGAAATATGGTAGTGATCTTTTCATGTTTCAGCATTCAAAATCTGTTAATCGATGCACACACGCCTTTTTTTTCACCCGATTTGTGACCACCTCTCCATGTTCATTTGTGACAAAAGTTATCCCACCCTTCTTAGGTACCACTTGAATCAGAATAACCCATTCAATATTAGAAATTGGGTAGATAATACCATCTTGAATAAGCTTAGTGATCTCTTCCCTAACTACCTCAAGTATAATTGGATTGAGTCTTCTTTGTGGTTGTCTGATTGGTTTGAATGATTCTTCAAGATGGATGTGATGCATGAAAAGGGTAGGGTTGATTCTTGGTATGTCATCTAGGGTCTAACCTAAGGAATATTTTTTTTCCTCTAACACATGAACAGGTTTGGACTCATCGGTTTCAGTAAGTGCAGTAGAGATAATGATGAGATTAAAGTGATCATGGAAAAAGAATGCATATTTCAGGTGTGCAGGAAGGGTTTTCAGATCAATTTCATCCTTCATTTGTGGAATAGATAACTTAGGAATAAGGAAGGTATTTCAGTTGGTTATGGTTCATTTTCCTCAATACTATCCAAGGTTGAACAACATAGATTAGAGTTTAGATGGGATTTAAGAGATTTTTCAAGATCCTTTAGATTGATGGAGTCTATGAATGAAAGGTAAACATTTACTTCCCCATTTATGACCTGTTTAGTCATAGTGAAAATTTCACAAGCTCTACTCTCATTAGAACATGATGAACATGATGGAATGGGGTTTAATTGACTCTCAAGAGTGTCCTTAGAGGCATGGATTGAGAAGGCAGGGCGATCCTCTGATGGGTATCACATGGATTGATTTTTTTTGAACTTGACCAGTTGGTCACTAGATTCCATGGATAAAATGCCTGCATGGACATCAATCTTAGTTCTAGATATCAGGAGGAATGGTATTCCTAGAATTAGGGGATATTGAGATGATTTATTCTCACCTTCTATGTCAAGGACATATAAATCAACTGGGAAGATAAGACCATTAACTCAGACAAGGACATCCTTAATTATTCCCTCAGGACTAACTGTGCTTTGATTGGATAAATGGATGAAAAAACATGTTGGGCGCAAGGGACCTAGAAGAAGGTCAGAGAAGATGGATTTGGGAATGAAATTTATCAAGGCTCATATTTCAATGAGTGCATCATAAAATTTGAAACTTCCTATTTGGAATGAAATCGTAAAGGTCCCTGGATCTTTTCACTTCTTGGGTATGGACTATTGGGTTAGAACATTCTCGATGGTCCTAAGTTGTCTCTTATGGGCGAACAATCCCTTAATTTTTTTTCATACTTAGGGATTTGTTTGATGGCATCTAAGAGGGGAATGTTGAACTCAACATTTCTAAACATATCGAACATTTTAGGATTGGGTTCAAAGGAATTCCTTGGATTAGAGATGACTTGAGTAAAATGAATTGGGTTCCTTAGGGGAATGGAATGAGGCGAGGGAGTGGCTTCAAGTTCTTTTCATATATTTTTTTTCTTTTCATTTTCAATCTCAACATTCAAAGTTTCATTTGAGGATCCATCACGAGGCATGATTTTTTTTTCATACTTGAAGTTCAATTTCACTTACATTACCCTTGGTGTTGGAAAATAGTTGAGCTGAGAGTTGGGGAGAATTGGATAGTTGCTGCTGGATAAGGTGGAATGCAAGATGACCAATTTTGTTTTCAATGTTTTTAAGGTTAGAATGGGAGAAGGAGGAAAGATTTTCCAAAATGATTTCCCAAGGTCACTTGGAGGAAGAGTCATGTGCCGAATTGGGATTACTTTGATTTGGGTTCTTGGTAAAGTGATTGTGTTGGGTTGGGAATTGGGAAGGATCATTAGGATAGTGGAATCCAAGAGGAGTAAGAGGTGGATTGATCCTTTCAGGTTGAGGAACAAAAGGATAAGATTTTTTGAAGTTACCAACACCTTGACCATATTGAAATTGATTAAGATTATGAGTAAGGAACTGAGGAGGATGAGAAATGGTATTACTATACCTCAAGGCCATGTTATAGGTAGAAGACAAGGTCTCAGAGTGGTTTTAGTTGGGGTTTCTAATGAACTGACCTGGCTATTGAGTGATGGTATTCCACTGAACATAAATTGCATTGATCTCTATTAGACTAGAATAATTAGAAAGATCACATTGAATTTGTGGAAATGTTTCAGTTGGATGAGTTGGTGAGATACAGATTTCACAATTCTTGATAGGTCCAGGGAATAAAGATTACGGAGGAGATGAGGTTGGGGATTTGAAATCCACAACTAGTTGATGCACAAGACCTGTAAGTTCACTCATCCACTCAGTCATATTATTGGGCTCTATGGATTGATTCTCCTAGACTTGTTTGACTTGAGCATGTGCTCAAGTATGTAATTGATGCATATTTGTAACCATATTTCTTATGAGATCTCATGCAGTTGCAAGATTTTTGTCAACAAGAGCACCACCTCTTGTGGTATCAATGAGTGTTCAATCCATAGCCAATAAACCCTCATAAAAGTATTGGATAAAGAGTTGGTTAGGGATTGGGTGGTGTGGTAAGGCTTCCAAAATCCTTTTGGACCTCTAACAATACTCATGGAGTGATTCATAGGGTAATTGATGGATACCACTTATTTACTTTCAGATATAAGGAGTTTGAGAAACAGAGAAGAATTTATCTAAGAAGAGTCACTTCATGTCATTTCATGTGGTTATGGAACCAGGAGGGAGGTAGTAGAGCCATGACCTAGAAGACACATCTAGGGAGAAAGGTAATGCTTGAAGTTTGATTTGTTCTTCAGAAACCCCTTGAGGCTTCATGGTAGAGCACACCACTTGGAACTCTTTAAGGTAAAGATGAGGATCGTCACTGGCTAGCCCATGAAAATGAGGTAGAATATGAATCAAACATGATCTGAGGTCGAAATCAAACTCAATATTTGGATATTGAATACCAAGGGGTTGGTAATTTATATTAGGGATAATGATTTATTTTAATATTTGTTCCCCAGGATTGGCCATATATATAAAAATTTGATGGGAAATGAATGGGTCTTGAGTGATTTTATTATCCCAAATGTTCCTCCTAATATAATGAAGTGTTTGCTCAATTTATGGGTCAAATAGATATGATGGATTGTTTGGGAGACTATAGATAATTCAGAGATATTCGGAAAGGGTGATGAAGACCATGTTTTCTTTGTGTTTTTTTGTTTATGATTTTATGGGAAGATGGGGTTTTCTTTGTGATTTTTTAGATTTTTTGGGTCTATTTTTTACTTTTTTTACAAAAAACAAAATCTATCAAATACTAATTGAACCATCTATGAAAATGGTGCCATTTGAAGTGCATATGATTATCTCCTATCAACCATTCAAAGGTATGATGCTCTTCTAATGTGTATAGCAACACTCGGGTTGAAACCTTGATGATGGTACAAATTTTAGAGTCGATTGTTTTTAATTGATTATCTTTTGATTGGGGGGGTTTATTTGTAGAGATTAAATGAAATGACTGATTAATAAAGATTGATTTAAAAATTTAGTAATGATTGGTTTGATTTCATCATTATTTATTTAAGCTTATGATATCCTTGATCTTTTCTATATAATTCATTAAATTAACATCCACTTCACAATATGATTTTTGATCAGAATTTCCAATTGTTTTGAATTTAATCTAATACAAAACTAAGGTATTGATCTCAATCAATTCTTGTTGATGGAAGGTTCAATATTTTATGAACACATATGTACTTATGGTTCCAATAATATATGGAATACACATGTCAAACAAAACATGTCATTAATCCATGACATTTTAAGTTCAACATACACAATATTAATTTAAAGAATATTAATTGAGAAAAATCTCTCAATCACTTAACATCAAAAAATTATGACTCACCCAATGTGAGATTTACTTATCCATTGATATGGTTAGTAATATTTCTTATGATATTTAGGGTTATGATTTAAAAATATAATAAAAGAACAGGATAATATGAGATCAGTGCACCAAACACACACACAAACAATGAAGAGAATTAAACACAAACTTTCATTTGAATGAGAAAGTGAAATAAGAGAATGATTTTGAACTTTATTCAAATAATTTTAATAAAATTAATATTACACAATATATTTTGGATGAGAATTATATATTATAAAGAAGAAAAATGCATTAAAATTCAAATGAAATTGAAAACAACTTACGCAATTACAATTGAAAATAAGAGAAAATAAACATGAAATGAAAAGAGGAGGAGAGGTATCTCTTATGAAAAAAGATTAAGGAAAGTCATACCAAGAATTTTTGAAGGATATATTCATTATTAATCTTCTCCTTAAGTGATGAAATTCCAACCCCTTTCAAGGAGAAGAGGGGGATATATTTATAGCCCAAGGTGGTGGACTATTTTCATTCCAAATCTTCCCCTCCACTTGGATAAAAAATTTGATGATTTAGATAGATGAAAATGGTAAATATTCTTCTTAAAATTTTTATATATGGATTTTTACATTATAACCTCAAAATTATGCATCAATTGGACTTTTGGATCCAAATTTATGTCTATTTTACTAAACAAAGTCATTCTGTCCATTTTTCTATTGAGTTTTTCCTTGGTCTAAATGTGAATGAATTTTAGGCCAAGAATATTACCTCAAAACCAAACCATTTCTTAAAAAAAGTTGTGATAATATATCTTGGATTTCACCCCATAAAATATCATCTCAATTGGATGTATATATTTGGAGAAAAGTCAAGGATTATGTACTGTTTTGAAATCCTGGACAGAATGGCAGACTAAATTTTCATGGATCAATTGGGCCCCTTTTTGGTGGAGTTGAGCCTTAAATTTTTTATCCACGATTATTTTGTATATTCAAGAATATATTCAGTATTTTAATCAAATTTGGACTTTTTGATTGATTCTATAAATTGTGTCATCATGGATGGTATATTTTTCACAATAGATTTGTTGGACCTTCTTGTGTGGTCCATATGACCCTTAAAATGGTTAAATTGGCCAAAGATCCCTTATAATGATATGCCAGAATTTTCATCAGAAATATTAAAAAAGAAAAATAAAATAATTTTTATTAGTATTTTGAAAGATATTATCAAAAAATTAATCCGTAGTTTTATGAAATGAACTTGAAAAATGATCTTCTTATATGTTTATGATCAAAACATGACCATTGATTGAAAATTTATCATTTTTAAGTGAAAATTATATAATGGGAGTAATTTAAAATCATTAATGAATATGTAATATCACAAAATATTATGTATTTTGAGCATTAACTTCATTGAAGTAAATATTTCTCCCACTATCCTCCTTCAAGATGCGTTCCTTCTCAAGAAAGGAAACATGTCTTGCAATAATCACTTTCTTATCTGAAGGGTTGTATAGGTAGTATCTTCTAGTTTCCTTGGGACACCCTATAAAGTTACACTTCGTGCCTTGGTGTTCTAGTTTATTACTTGATCTATCCTTAACAAACACCTCGCATCCCCATGCATGAACATGTGACAAAACGAGTTTCTTTCAACTCCATAACTTGAAGGGAATACCGTTTTACGATTTGGTTGGTACTCGATTTAGTAAGTATAATGCCGTTTGTAATACATATCCTCAAAAGGATAATGAAAGACTTGTGTGAATCATCATTGACCTTACCATGTCTAACAAGGTATGATTTCTTATTTCACTAACACCATTACATTATGGTGTATAAGGTGGAGTGAGTTGAGATAAAATATCACACTACCATAGAAAGTTGATAAAGTATTGGTTATGATTTTCACCACCTTGATCTGATCAAAGTTTTTTTATCTTCTTACCAATCCAGTTCTCAACCTCATTCTTCAACTCTTTGAATTTCTCACAAGATTCGGACTTACACCTCATTAAGTAGATATAACCATACCTGATCATGTCATCAATAAAAGTAATAAAATATGATAATCCACCTCTAGCCTCTATTTGAAAAGGTTCTCACATAACAATGTGTAATGAATCTAGAAGATCTATAGATATTTCACATTGACCACTGAATAGTTGTTTCCTCTGGAATTGGGGATGACCTCATTGATTGAAGGTTCAAACATTCCAAATGGTTTCTAATGAGTTTATTCGCAGAACCAGAAACATCCAATGATTCCATATCCATTTGAACCTACTTTCCAAAGGTAGGTGCTCATTATTTGTGAACTAATGAGTCTTAGGAATTTTCATTGGTCGAGAGGATGAGAGGTCAGACTCATTACACCTTTTTAAGGGGAATTATTGTCTACTCCGGGACTCTCTTTATAGATTTAAGTTATGTTCGTGAATCCTTATTACATTACCAAGTATAAAATGAGCTTTCATTTAGATCTGATAATCAATGATTGATATGTAGGAAATTTATAGAATATTTTATATATATTCTAGGTTCTTTATCGATAGAGAATCATCTGTATTTGTTAGAGATTCTTATTCAATGGTATCCTTCAATAAATAAAATTCTCTTGGTCATTATGATGACCATACTGATTTTAAATCCACTCAGTGGGGAACTTGAAGTTTATTGTCATTCAGAAGGACATTGATTATTTCATAGTTGGGATCATACCCGCAGATGGGCTACCTACGTATCCTTTGTTTTGGAAAAGGAATCAGAACCCACGTAGTTCGAGTAAGGGAGTATGATGTTTATGCATGATTGATGGCTCAAAGAAAAATGTCATGATTAATTTTACACTCTAAGCTCACGTGAGTCATGCTCGATGTGAGAAATAAGAGGTATTGGTGAAACCAGACAATTGTGCCATGTAATGATGTGGGGCTTATGTATGTATAACTGCCCAAATAGATGAGGATTAAGATTTACTTCAGGGAAGAAATCCATGAACAGGGTCCATAAATGTATATGTGCTTCATGGATATTTGGATACTCTAATCTTGGGGCTTACTCCTAAGGAAGATGCCCAAGTTAGGAGGGGACTTATGATTGGGATTTACTCTTGAGAAGGAATCCCAAATCAAAAGTAATTATTACTGGTCAAGAGAAATTAAGACTGGGGATTACTCCTGAAAAGGAGGCCCACGTTAAAATGGATTGGAAAACTGGGTCTTAACTCATAAGGAGGAGGCCCAGGTTAAGGGAATTTTAGAATTAAGAGACTTGGGGCTTACTCCTAAAAAGGATGCCCATATTTGAGACTGGGGATTACTCCTGAAAAGGAAGCCCATGTTAAGAGAATTAATATTGGGGATTAATCCTGAGGAGGATGCCCATATTTGGGAACTTGGGGCTTACTCCTGAGGAGGATGCCCATATTTGGGAACTTGGGGATTACTCCTGAGGAGGATTCCCATATTAATGAAAATTTGGACTGGGGATTACTCCTGAAAAGAAGGCATAGGTTAAGGATTCTCTTATCTTAAAGGATGAGGTTGAATGAATGAACTCTCTAACTTTAGTGACATAAAGATGTGTAAATCACTAGGTTTTGAGAGATGTTCCACGGAATTCCTTTCAGATAATGATGTCAATCAAGAAAACATGCCATAAATGGATTTGAAGAGTGTCTTGAAGACTGAATCTTGAATAGGAGTGGTGGAATGACATAAGAGGGGTTAAATGGATAAGAAGGGCACCCAGAAATAGAAAGGGCACACAATTCCTGGCAGGCACGTAGGTACTGTGTGGGCGCGCAAGTAATGGTCACATAGGTATACCTGCACGTCACATGGGTACTTGCGCAACTAATAACCAGTAGGGTAATACTTGGGCGATCCTTGATCAAAGCCTTTAGAATTATCCCGAGGTACTTCCAGAAGAGTGGCGCGCAAGTTTCAATGAGTAGGTAAGGAGGCGCGCAAGTGTGTCCATTTCCCTTAAGGGTAAAACACTTGGGCGCGCAAGTGTTAGTGAATTATAACACTTAGACCTTATTCCTCTTGTTTAGACCTTCCATTCTAGGTAAAGAATTACCTTAGAAGTGTTCGGAAGACTTGAATAAGAGACTTGGACGTTCAGAGCTCTGTATCTGAATTCTGGAAAAATTCCCCCTAAAACGGGGGCCCACCGGGGGTATTTATAGGATGGAGAAGACCCCGGGCGGTTTTCAAAGAGGGAGCGCAAGTCACTTGCGCAACCATTAGGCGGCACGCAAGTATACTTGTGTGACAGTGAGGGAACTTGCGCAGTGCATGTGCTTTTGAAGCCTTGTTCACGCCTTTGTCGATTTTTGATATTTTCTTCAAAGGTTGAATCAATTTGTGCTAAGTCATTTCCCTTTCCATTCCTTTAGACCATGTGATGAAAAAGAGTGTCAAAAAAATTCCCCCCTTAGAGTTGGATCTAGAAGAATACGGATGTGACTCTGAGGAAAAGAATAAAACCAAAGGGAAAGAGGCGCGCAAGGTATGGCGCACAGGTGGACTTCGGGCGCGCAGGGTCCGACTCGTAGGGGTATGGCCTCGTCTATAAATAGATGGACTCACCTTGCGCAAAGCACCCGGATCCCGCTCGTATTTTTTTTCTCTCGGTGCGCAGGTGGACTCCCGGCTCTCACTCGTCCACGCTTCTTGTTTCTTGCGTCATGCTTCTGTTAAGGTATTTGGACTTGTGCAGTGATACCTGCGCACCCAATACTTTGCGCGACCGAAAGAGACTTGCGCGCCAACTATGGGACTTGTGCACCTTAATTGATTAGCCAATTTTTCAAATTACTTCACAAAATTAACTTACTTTAAGAGTTAATTATTCAATTTTTGTGCAGATCCAATGAATCCTAAGAGAATCAGAACGACTGATGAACTGGAAGGCAAAAGAATTGATGATATGATGGACATCATTGGCCACGATTATTATACTGTCTGCAAAAGTACTCTCCCAGAATTAGCCAAGTACTTGAAGAAGTATCATATTAATTCCCCACATAGCATTTATCTGCCTCTGTATGGCCATGGTCATCTACAAGATGTCAATATTCCAGAAGCAAAGAACTATCTCCTGCATTCCTGGTTTCAGTCATATACCAACTTTTCTTCAGCAAATGTCTCAATCGCAGGAAAATTTTCTAATGCTAGAACAGTAAAGAAAGCCTATATAATGCATCATAGCTCGTGTGCACCAAATCTGAAACCTCACAAACCTGAGCTGCAACCACATTGTTATCCCTAAATCTTTTGAAATTCTCAGATGGATCAATCCAAAGGTTGGAAGGAGAAATGGAAATTCCGTTCTAGTGGAGGGGTGAAGCCAACTTGGATGTGGGATTATTGGGTGCGACAAACTTGTGAAGAGTTTGTCGAGGATCTGAAGGGAGCTGCAATTTATGAAGCCGTCTGGGCTGGGCAGACGTATGTTTATAGGAATGATAATTTTGCACCAGAGTCTCTTAGCCGCTGGAGCCCAGAAACTAATTCTTTCCATCTGACCCATGGAGAAGTAGGCATTAGTTTGTGGGATATCTACAAGATCTCAGGGGTTCCAATTCTGGGTGATATTTATGATGAATTCATCCCTCCAAAGGCAACATTGAATGATCTGGAGAAGACTCTGAATTTGGTTCGAGAGTTATTGAAGATTTACCATAAGCTCAAAATCTCAAAGACTTCAAAGACTCATTCTAGAAGGGATATTCATCCAGAGGAATGGATGGATGTGTTTCTCAAGAAGAAGAGGGAAAAGGGTCCCACCTGTACTCATCCTACTAGCTACCCTAGAGCGGATAAGAGAGGTGCTCCTGTCACATTCTGGTCGACTTTGGAAGTAGGAGAGTTTGAGAAATGGGGGTATGAATTGAATCATAAAATCCCAGAGAAGACCCGTCTGGTAGGATTTTTAGCCTTATGGATCAGTGTCTATCTCTTGCCCATTAGAGATTCTAAGGGAGGCGCCAGGCCAGGGACCTTCGTTATTGCAACCAAGTTGGCTGAGAGGAAGATGGTGGGGTTGGTTACCCCAGTTTTGGCAAAGATTTACAGGAGATTAATCCATGTCTATATGGGTAAGTCTCCTTTTAGATTAGTGGGACCATTCCAAGTTTTATGGGGATGGATCGCCACTCACTTCCGGACATATGCTGTTCAGAACGGAATACAGATTCCTGGAAGTTCTTTCAGGCTGTTTGTTCAGGCCTTCTCAGGAGTTTGTCCTTTGTCCCTCAATGCTTATGATATTAGTCCAAGGCTGAGTATGCATAAGGAATTTCAATTCTTTCCCTATGGAAATCCGCCGACAGGGTGATTTGTTGATGATGGATCAGCCAGCTTGGAACAGAGGTCTTACATGCTGGCCTATAGAGATGGTGTACTGGCCACCAGAATTGATGGGGAAATTATATGTGAGGCCTATAATCCATATCGATTTTCACGCCAATTCAAATGTCTGCAGACAACTGTTGTATCTCCTCCAGTGCATGTCAGGTTAGAGCATCATCCAATGGTTACCCAAAAACTATGGTTGCTAATGGCTATGGAAAGGATTGGGGTAGTTTTTGACTTACCAGATACTGAAGCAGTAAGTAACTTAACCATATGGTATGTTGAAAACTGGGTAGCATCATATACTAAGGAAATATTGAATAAACCTATTTATCAGGTGGGGAAGAAGAAGAGAACCATTGAGAAAGAAACAATTCAGGCGGCAGGTGATTCTTCCACTCCTGAAGCTGGTTCACCAAGTTCTTCAACCGAGGCTGATTCATCAGATTCTCAGGAGATACAACATGTGTCAAAGCGGCCATGTGCCGTATATAACCCTCCTGTCAGAATCAAGAGATCCACTCCATTAACTCATGGTGAGTTACTTTATTAAGGAAATTTAATTGCTAGTAACTTTATAGAGTAACAAGTTTTCATTCTCTTTTTATAGTTGCAGGAGCTAGAAAGAAATTAAAATCCAAGGTTGTAGGACCCTCTTCATAGCCTTCTAGTACACCTGCATATATACGAACAGAGGCCATCCAGACATGGAAAGATGTATACTGCAATACTGAAACTATCTGGCTGGAGCTATGTGAAGGGCTATATCTTCCTGAAATAGGGACTCTTCAGGCTCCTGTAAATATTCATTTCAAGGATAACCCTGATGAAGTAAGAGCCTATGTCAAAGAGTTGGGGACCTATATTTATGCCACCAATGATTCTATCCCTATCACCAAGCGGGGGAAGGAAATGATGGAACACGATGGAACTGATGAGGAGTGGCATGAGTACATGGCTCCTGAAGATGTAAGTTTTCTTTCCTTGTTTACTTTGCAACTTGATTTTAGTCAAAGATTTGTTACTCAAGGAAATTACTTTCTTTATCCTACAACTTGAAAGGAAAGGAACTACTGAAGTTACTTCACCACAGTATAGCCCTGGTGGTACTGCCATCAGGACTGCTACTGAATCTCCTCGTGAGTCGGGTGAGATATCTCTGGGTCAGCAGGCCATGAATAAAGAGTTGAACATAGCCCTCCATTCGCCAATTCAAGTGCTAATAAGGGAGACTGACGATACTCCCAAAAAACCAAAGAAGCAAAGACATCGAAGGAAGAAGTCCACAGCTAAATGCTTCATTAGTAGCGGTAATTCCTTCAGATAATCATGAATCTATACCCATGAAAAGTTTTCTCATATTTCTGGGGATTGCGGGGGCTTATTAAATTTCCCCTATGAGGGAAAGGACTGATCCTCTTTTGAGGACCATTGAGGGTTCTATGGAACAAATTCAAATTTAGGCTGACTTTCCTGCTCCTAGAGAAGATCCAGCATCTATTCCCAGTATCCCTCCTACTACTATTGAAATAAGGGAAGAACCCGCTTTTGGTAAGTTAACAATGCTTCATAAAATATTGAATGAAACATTGACTGACTTCCATTCTGTGATATTTTAGGTATAACACCTGCACCATAATCATTGGCGGCCACGACAACTGAATCTACCATCCTTCCTGAATAAGCTGTCCAGGGTCAGGGGCCGCAGAATGAGGGTCGCCAAGAAGACACATCAAATGCTCCCACTGGTGAGACTAACCAGGATTATGAAATATCATTAGATGAAATGATTAATCTTGGAATGTATTTCGAAGAATTTTTTGATCATGCTAAGTTATCATGTGATTTAGAAGATCTTGGGCGTGAGTGTTATCCTTCGTCCAACAAATTTTTCTTATAATTTACACTTCTAATCATGACTGAAAATAATATGCAGTTCCATACAAAGAAGCTGCTGAACTGCCAATGCCTAAAGAGGGTGTGGAAATTGATGTCAACCCTACCATTGTAGAAAAATTAGCTCAAGTGGAGTTAAACCCAGTAAACCATCATGAGACCCATATTGAATATCCTTTTGAAACTGGGAAAGATGGGGAGGAGTCTTCTCAAGTTGTTGATCTACTTTTAGGTAATGATTGTACTGAGTTTTCAAGATATACAACTAACTTTCATTGTTCTGTGAAACTAACCATACTTTTAATTGATCAAACAGGGCTATCAACTTCAATGGCTAGGTCTAGAGGTGAAGTCTCAACTTCCGCCCAAACAGTAGTAGAAGGAGAAGAAACCAGGGTCAGGGGGGAATGAGCAGAACATGGCACTTCCTTAAGTGCATTAATCCTAGATTACATGCCCCCCTATGATGATGATGTTGAATCAGACCCAGAGGTGCTTAAGGTGCTCATCTTTTCACGATGCAAGGCATGGAAAAACATATAGAAAATCATATCTAAGGTGCCTTTAGAAGATCTATCATCGAAGATACCTCGATTTTCATCCTTGTTCGTCATGATATGACTTGAAGGTTTTGGATATGAAAAGATCCATGCCGTAGTGAAACATGTCATTTTCAGGAGGGAGAAGGAGCAAAAGTGTCGCAAAGATCTGACCAGGGTGAAACTGTCAATCAACATCGGCGAATTTGAGGCTGTAGTATCCCAATCTGAGGCTGACTATGCTGCCAAGATGAAGGAGCTGAAGCATAAGATCAAAGATAAAGTCGTCTAGCAGATGCACCTCCAGCAACAGTTAAATGCTGTTACTGGGGAACTTGACCAACTCAATAATTCATTTTAGGGAGCTCAAACGAATGGTATGAAGGCCATCGCGGATGCCAAGAAAGCACTCTATCAGGATGAAAAGAGTGAAGTTGGTCGGGTGCATGAGCTTCAAGTAGCTGCTGATGAAGCTCGGGATGCTATTCATCAAGTGAAGACTTATGTTGACAGCCTCTTGTAATTTCTTAGAAAAGAGAAGAGACTCCAATATTTGGATTTCCTTCTAATTCTTGTGCATCAAATGGAAAAGATGATTTCATCTTCAATCACTTGTGCATGTATTTTCCTGCTACCTGCTTTAAATTTTACCTAAGCCAATGAGCCTAGTAAGCATAGTTTGATTTTTACTAGGATTATTATAAATAACCCTACAAAATTTGAATCTTTTAATTGATCAATATTACCTAAATCATACAAAATGTATGTTTAGTGAGCTGGAACTTGAATTTTATTTAGAGTTACCTTGTCTTTTGTGGGTAGTTTAAAGTCATGCACGTCAGATATAAAGAGGCTAATGTTTAAGGTCGAAATAGCTTTGACCGAAATGGATTAAAACTGACTCAATTCCTTGACAATTTATCTGAAAACATATTACCACACTCAAGTATGAGGGAAAATATATAAACTATGACTTAAAAAAATTTGAATCTGAGGAATGATATGAAAAATAGCTAAAAATTCATTAGAAGAAGTAGTTCCCAAGATTGAAGTTACCATTATTTAAAAAACCCGTTAGGGGGTTGAATTATGCAGGGCCACCTAAGGGCATTGGCTGCATAGTCAAATAATAGCATATTTTGGATGACAGGTCCATTATGTAGACTGTTTATGCAAGACCGCCTAAGGGAACGTGCTGCATAGTTAGGCAAAAGAAATCTCAGAAATTTACTTTTCTACTGCTAAAAATCCAGTGGAAGTTTATGAGGATTCAATTTTTCCAAAGCATAAAGTTTGCTATATGGAGAGAGGTACTTGAATATGGAGAAGATATTTCCAAACAGGATTGTCTAATAATTGGATGACTGTTACTCCTACGAAGGTCTGACCCAAACGTAGGGAAGGAAAATATAAATCATAGACTTGGATAATTTCAGATCATGAAAAAGAGTATGGGACATATATGTTAAGGATAGACATTTTTTACAGATCCCTACATATTTTCATTAAGAAAACCAAGGACAAAAGAGATTTTCCTCCCAAGAATGAAGTTACCACTATTTGAAAAACCCGTTAGGGGGTTGAATTATGCAGGGCCATCTAAGGGCATTGGCTGCATAGTCAAATAATAGCATCTTTTGGCTGATAGGTCCATTATGTAGACTGTTTATGCAAGGCCGCCTAAGGGCATGTGCTGCATGGTCAAGCAAAAGAATTCTAAAAAATTGGACATTTTGTGACCATAAGTCAAGAAAAGGGTTATGAAGATCTGGAAGTATTCAAGACTAGGATTCTGACACATAAAGATGGTTATTGTCCAATGTATGCAGAGATACACAGATCAATGATAACCATAATCATGTTGTGACTGGATCCTGAATTGAAATGTTGGACTTCACTATGTATCCCATAAGGATGGGAATCAATCCATACGTAGTTCTTAAACTACAGTTTAACGTCGTGCGGGATGAAAATATAGGAGATCTTAGTTTAGGGTCATAGAGCTTGGACCATTTACAAGAAATACACAGTGTGTGTTTTCATGGGGACTTTTCAGCCAAGGGACTGAAAGTGGAATTTGGGGTTAGGCCCAAAAGATTTGGGGCTGGATTTGAGGGACACTCGAACGTTCCTACGCATCCCATAAGGATGGGAATCAATCCCATGTAGTTCTAGAAATACCCTCTGTACAAATTTGGTTCGTACATGTGAAGGGTGAAAGGGGAATTTAGTGCAATGATGGTTTAACCCAAGATAAAAGGTTCGAGTATTTCCATGTATGCACGTAGTCTTTGGAATGAAACATGATTTAAAATAAATGTAAATAATGATTCCCTCTCAGGTGAGGGTATCAAAGAATATTGTAGTTTATTGTCGTACAGGACAAAAAGTGCTGTACAGTTTAACGTCATATAGCAAGGATGAAAGTGAACCAATGTAAAGATATTGATTCTGGGGGCAGTTTCACGAATCAACATCGTATGAGATGGAGGTGAACCGATGTAAAGAGATTGGTTTTGGGCTTGAACCTTGGGAGGTTGCCTATGTACCCATCCTGGAAGGCAAGGATCAAAGTCCGCGTAGTTCAATTAAATAACGAATTAGTGATCAAGTTGTTCTTGGGGACAACAACCTAAAAAAATGATATTGGGACTTACGCGTGGTTAGTGGCCCAGAGAGGGTGTTATGGTTGAAATTTTCTCTAATCTCACATGAGTGATACTCGGTGTGAGAAACAAGAGGTAACAACAACCTTAACGATGCATAGTTTAATGTTATGTAGGACATATGAAGGGACTATGCAGTTTAAAGTCTTGCAGTTAGGAATGTTGGTGCTGCATAGTTTAATGTCATGTAGTAAGGACAAAGTACAGTTTAATGTCATGTAGGATATATTAAAGGACTTTTTTACAGTTTAGCGTCATGTAGCTAGGACGATGGGGACAATATAGTTTAACATCATGTTGGACGAAAGAGAACTATGCAGTTTAATGTCATGCAGTAAGGATAAAAGAGAACACATTTTAACATCATGTTGGACGTATTAGGTACTT
Source organism: Viscum album (assembly GCA_963277665.1). Taxonomy (NCBI): domain Eukaryota; kingdom Viridiplantae; phylum Streptophyta; class Magnoliopsida; order Santalales; family Viscaceae; genus Viscum; species Viscum album. Next base: position 591,280,336 of record OY728134.1, on the reverse strand, counting down.
TTTCACAGTTTAGCGTCATGTTGGATGTAAGTGAAAATAGTTTAAGGTCATATGCATGGACCGTCGATGGTGTAGTTTAACGTCGTGCTGGACATAAGAGACTTCTATACAGTTTAGCATCATGTAGTTAGGACATCACAATTTAACGTCGTGTGGGACAAAAGTAATACAAATAGTTTAAGGTCATATGTATGGACTGTTGATGGTGTATTTTGTGTTTATACAAAATAATTCTTCAGAAATCTGGCATTGGTTGGATTAGTGATGAGTTTTCCATCCATTGAGATTAAAGAATAAGCTCCATTGGAATAGACCTTATGTATTGAATAAGGTCCTTCCCACTTTGGTTCAAGCTTGGGAGGTTTCTTTACTAGTATCATTGGAGTTATGAGAACTAATACCAACTCTCCCTAAATGAATGAACTAAGACAAACTTTTTTGTTGAAAGCTCGTGCTATTTGATTCTGATAGACTTCCAAGTGGTGCAGGGTGCACAATATTTTTTCATCTAACCGTTCCAATTCATCCAATCGCTTTTGAGATTGTTCATCTGTAGATGATTGATCACAAATGGCTACTCTGAGCGAAGGTAATTGAACTTCAATGGGCAAGACTGCTTTCATTCCATATACCAGTGAATATGGAGTTGATCGCGTTGCAGTGCAGATGGTAGTTCGATAAGCCCATAAAGCATGAAAGAGTTTATCAGGCCATGACCTCTTATCTTTATCCACCATCTTTTGTAGTATATTTGACAGAGTCTTGTTGAAAGATTCTATTTGGCCATTGGCCGCTGCATGATACCGAGATGAATGATTGGATTTGATGTTGTATTCTTGATACAAATTCTTCACCTCGGATGAACAGAAGTTGGTGCCATTTTCCGTCAATATGGTATGAGGGACACCAAATATGGTAATGATGTTAGACTTGATGAAGCTAACAATGCATTTAGAATGGAATTCCTTGATAGGTATTGCCTCTACCCATTTGGAAAATAAATCAGTAGTAGTAAGAATATACTTAAGCTGCTTGGCCGTAGCTGAAGGGTAAGGTCCCACCACATCCATTCCCCATGTGGCAAATGGCCACGAGTATTTAGCTGTATGAAGCAACTCTGGAGGTTGATGAATGAAGTTGGCATGTACTTGGAATGAATGGCACTTCTTTTTGAAATCAACACAATCTTATATCATTGAAGGCCAAAAGTATCCAAGCCTTCGAATCTGGTCAGACAGTCTATGTTCAGACTGGTGGGCACCACAGACTCCTACATGCACTTCTTTCATGACAGCCATTGTCTCTTCACCATCAATGCATCTGAAGAGAACTCCATCAAAACCACGCTTATAGAGAATTTTCTCTAGGTGATCTGGGCTATCATAAAGAGTAAAATTGACCACACGTCGCCGAATTTGTTCTTTCCTGGCTCTATTAGGTGGAAGTGTTCCATTTTGAAGGTATTCCCTGATAGGTGTCATCCATCCTGTAGTATGACCATATGGTTCAGGAATGAGACTAATTTCATTTATTTACTCTGTTCTGATTTGAACATAAGGTTAAATTGTATGACGGTGGACAATACTGATGGTTGTCTCATCCCGATTTGGATCTACCAAAGCTGTGGCTATATTAGCCAATGCATTAGCTTGGGCATTTTGCGATCTTGGGACATAAGAAAATGTTGGTTTCGAAGGAAACTCTGCCATTAACTCTCTAACGTAATCATACAAAGGGATTGGTTGTTCTTTTCTGATGGCATAATCCCAATTGACTTGTTTTATTACCAGGTATGAATCACATTTCACCTTTATGTGATTCACTTGTGCTTGAAGTGCCAATTATAAGCCTATGATGAGAGCTTGGTATTCTGCTTCATTATTTGTACCACCTCCCAATAATGAGAAGGAATAAGGTAGCAACTCCTTTTCCGGGGAAATGAGTAAAATTCCTAAACCAACCTTGTTGAATTTAGGATTTTCCATTTTTCTCCCTTTTGGACTTTTGGAATCACCATCGAAGTACATTTCCCATGCCTGAGGACTTTCTTGAATAAAGAAGACTTCCTCATTAGGGAGTTCAATATCTGAAGATGTATCTTCCACTGAAGGGTGTTCAGCCAGGAAATCAGCCAGATCTTGGCCCTTTATTTCCTTTTGAGACACATATTGAATATCAAATTGCTGCAAGATAACTGCCTACCTTACCAGACGTCCTGTAAGCATTGGACGACTAAGGAGGAATTTGAGCGGGTTATTGTGAGATACCAATTGGACCTCGTGATGTTGCAGGTAGTGTCTTAACTTCTGAACTGCAAAGATTAATGCCAGGAAGCACTTTTCAATACTTGAATATCGGGTTTCTGCTTCAAGTATAATCCGACTGAGATAGTATGGGATGTTTTCATTTCCAGCATCATTTTTCTGAGCAAGAAAGACACCCAATGATCGCTCTAAAGCTGTCACATAGAGGATAAGTGGTCTTCCTTCAACAGGTGGCATAAGTACCAGTGGACTCAAGAGGTATTTATTGAGAATATCAAATGCTTCTTGACATTCTTCAGTCCACTGGTAAGTGACTCCCTTCTTCATCAATTTGGTGAAGGGTAAACTTTTTCCTGCCAAATTGGCGATGAAACACCGAATATAGGCTAAGTGTCCTTGAAGTACTCTCAATTATTTCAAATTTTGAGGATGTGACATACCAAGGATTGACTTGGTCTTCTCAGGATCGACTTCAATACCACGATGGCATACAACAAAGCCGAGAAATTTCCCCGAATTTACCCCAAAAGCACATTTTAAGGGGTTCATCTTCAAATTATGTTGTTGAAGCATGTGGAATATGACTTCCAAATAAGCCAATTGATTATAAAGTTGTTTGGATTTGACCAGCAAATCATCCACATAACATTTAACAAACATTCCTAGAAAGGGTTTGAAGATACGATGCATGGCACGCTGATATGTTGCACCGACATTCTTTAGGCCAAAGGTCATTAGCCAATAGAAAAACACACCCTGAGGAGATCTGAAAGCTTTATATTCCTCATCTTCTGGAGCCATTCATATTTTATTATATCCATAATATCCATCCATGAATGAAAGTGCTTCATAGCCAGCTGTTGCATTGATTAAAAGTTCTGTAATCGGAACTGGAAAATCATCCTTAGGACAATGCCGATTAAGATCTCTGAAAGCAATGCAAAATCTAATTTTCCCATTCTTTTTTTACTGGGACAATATTAGCCAACCACTTGGGATATTAAAGTTCTCTGAAGAAGTTATCTTTGATAAGATTATCCACTTCAGCCTCAATTTTGGAAGTATAGGTTGGGTGTGTTCTTCTAGCAGCTTTTTTGAATCCTCGATGTTCTTATGGAAAACCCAAACGATGAGTGGAAACATCAGGATCAAGCCCTTACATATCTGTATAGTTCCAAGCAAATATATCTCAATTTTTATTTAAAAAGGAAATATACATCTCTTTCTCTTCAAGAGTCATGGCCGCACTGATTAAAGTGGGGCGTTGATCTTCTTTTGTACCCAGATTGATTTCTCTGAGTTCATCCACAGTGGTAGAGATCCCCTCTTCAAATGATGGAGGAGCATCTCTGAGATATTCCTCTTCTTCTTCATCATGTGTTATTTCTTCCATTTCTACTTGTATAGTAGATGATGAAGCATAATTTCCATGATCAGAAGAGATGTTAAAATTTGAACATCTTGAAGAAGAAGCTTCCATTTCTAACCAGATTGATGATGAAGGGTATTCTTTGGGAAATAAAGAGGAGATGGTGGATTGAGAATCGACATCATCATTTACCTCTGATATTGCTATAACTTACCCCGGCCTGATTGGCGAAGTATAGACTTTCTGGATTTCAGCAGATGAAATGAAGACATCTCGATTTGAGCTTTCATCATTGCCTGGTGGATCACCAATTTCTCCCATGTTTTCTGGCTTGATTACCGTAATTGATATTATGGATCTTTCCATAAGAGAATTTTGATTTGGGTCTATCCTATCAATTTGACTAATAGGTAACACATAATATGTACTCACATGTGCTAATGGGTTTACTGGAATCTTTTCCAAACCATACGGAGCATTAACTTTGGTAATCTCCTTTGTTGTAGATTCCTCCTTTCCCTTCATGTGATAGAATTCCACCTCAATGTATTGAGATTCACATGTATTGAATGGGGATTTATCACCATATAATGTCCCAACTTGACCATCGAAACAAAACTTGAGACATTGATGGTATGATGAAGGGATAGCCGCATGTCGATGTAACCAGGGTCTTCCAAGCAAGATGTTGAAGGCTGAGTCTTGATCAACAACCATGAAATCTGAATTGGACACAAGATCTCCAAACTGAGTTCTGAGTGTAATTTCGCCCAGTGGTTCTTGTTCATTTTTATCATATCCTTGTAACATCATAGTTAAAGGAGATAAATCAGATTCCATGAGGCGCAATCGACGAAGTGTACGAATGGGTATGAGGTTGACTCCTGAACCATTATCAATGAAAGCTCTTCGGATGTCTATGCCATTGAACTTTCCAGATAAGTACAAAGGTCTAATATGTCCATGCACAAAATCATATTCATCTTCATCAGTAAAAGATATTACTGCATGACATTCTATATGATTATTCTCTACATGGTAGACTTCAGCTGTAGCAATTTCAGTCTCAAACTCCTGAGGACTTGAAAAAGCCTTGATGAGTGCCTCTCGAAGATCCTTTGATAAATTCAAGGCATCTTGAATTGATAACTTGGCTGTTACTTGGGCCAGGTGTTTCAATATATCATAATTTTGATCCAAAGGTCTGCGTTTCCCAACATGAACATGTAGTTTAGCAGGTGCCTTAGAAGTTGATGATTTGGAATTTGATGCATCTTGTGCCGGGATAAGAGTTGGTAATACTCCTGGATTTGGAATATTAGACCGATTATTTCTATTTACTTGCTGAGAGGAAGAAGTTGGAACCTTCAACCAATATTCTAGAATAATTGTGCTAGGGTTGAGTCTGCCTTGTGTGGAAGAACTTGATTGTTCTTGTTGAGCTCATTGAAGGGCTCTACCACGAGTTTCTGCCGCATACACAGTTCTATCAGGGGTAGAATTGGAATAGTAGCCTCTGAAAGATCCACATATTCCCCTGTATCCTGAGCCTCTAGAACTTCCTCTGATTCCTCTATTTGATATAGGGAATTCGGGCTCATCAAAATCGAAACTGTGACTAGAATATGGATCTGTTAATTGAATCATATTAACAGAACCGAAAATCAACTCTTCATCCGATGAAGAATTTTCCTGATTAGCCTTTTTAGGCTGTGCCGTTTGGTGGGGCAGTGCCCATGAATTTGAAGTAGATGGCATGAAGTCTGCCAGAGTCAAAGAAAACTTAGGCTTTGACACATACGCATCCTATTCTGATTCTTTTTCTTTCTTTGAATCATGCCATTTCTTTGAGTATTTTCCCTCTGATGAAGAGGGTTTTGCTGCGGCATTCATGGCAGAAGGCACAATCGGTTTCTTCAATTGTGTTCAGAAAATGGAATGAGTTCAGTTGATCATTTTTCTGACCATCCAATCATCATATTTCTGCACATTTTTGCTTTTAACTTCTTTCCATTCTCCTTCTTCCTCTGGAACTGTAGCAGTAACACATGCTACCTGGGCTAAAGAGACTTTTAATTTGACTTGTCCCGAGTTGACCATCTTTTTCAGGAGGTCTTTGAAAACAAAACACTCCTGGATGGGATGCCCCAACATTTGATGAAAGGGGAAATAGTTGGGACAGTCTTCATCTCGTTCCTTGTTTGGCCTCTTGGGTCTTGGAAATTGAACCAAATTATTTTCCAGAGCCGAAATGAAGTAACTAGTAACTTGTTCATTTAGGAAAGAGTATGTTTTGATCTTCAGATCCTCAAATTGTTTCCGTCTTTGATCTCTTTGATCATATTGATGAAACCACCTCTGTTATTGATGCTCAGGAGGTGGATCCCTTTGAGAAGATGAAAGTTTTGAAGTAGAAGTAGGTACAGGTGCTTGTTTAAGTATAAATGTAGCAGTTTCTACTTTACCCATTCTCCTTCTTGGAGCTGATGGAATTATACGAGCCTTATCCTTAGTCTTTATAAGAGAATATTCAATATGTTGAGAGATTGAAGTAAGGTCTCGAAACCATCATGTGTATTTCACAGGGATCAGTGGTGTGCGCAACTCATCACATAAATTCGCCATACAGATTGGCAACAATTCTTCTTGAGGGAGTGCTAAGCTTAGGGAATATGTTAATCCCTTCCAGTGAGAAATGAAATATGAGACCCTTTCATTCTCTCATTGCTTACAGTTTGTAAGATCAAAAACTTTTTTCTTTGGAAACGTTGAGCTGAATTAGAGAAGGAATCTTTGATGAAGATCCTCCCATCCAGTAATTGACTGGGATTGCAAGCTTGTGCACCAGACAAAAGATGGTCCTTTCAAGGTTCGCACAAAGCATCTGAGTTTCACTGCTTCTTTCTGTTCCGGAGTTCCCATCATAGGATCACAACAAGACACGTAATGCGCCAAATGCTGTTCAGGATCGCCTGATCCATTGAAAATAAGGAATACAAGATTCTCAAAACTTGACGGGGGAGGGACTGAATCTACCCATTCAGGGTAAGCTCTTTTTTTTTGGTTGAATTTGAGCATGCTTTCCCTCCATAGATTCCAACTGAGCTTTTAATGACTTAATAGTAGTTATTAACTTTTTAAGTAATATATGGTTGATCCTGGAACTAAACAGGTGCAATGACTAGAGCTGGTACATATGTGGTGGCTGATACTGCAACTAATGGTATCACCGCCAATTGTTGTTGTATTTGACCCGTAGGATTAGACCTATGAGTGTGTACTGATAGAGGAGGATATTATTGATCCATTTCAGTAGCCACAACAAATTCCTTTGACTGACTGACTCCAGCATGCTTAGGAAGAAGACTACCCTGAAGTAGTTCTGCATTCATCCTCCTCAATTCCTTCATTTCTTCCTCTTGTTGCGCAAATATTTTTCTCTAGTGAGAGCGATTGGACTTCTCTAGAGGAAGGGTATGTAACATGGTTCTTTCCTTTCCCCTTGTTGGATCACTTTCGGATAGGGGGAAGTGGGTTACTTGAAGGAACACCCAGATTTTGGGTAAGCCTTTGATTTCGTGTACGCACACCTTCTTCATTTGTGTCTATACGTATAACTTCTTGAGTAGGAACCTCTTCATCTGATCCCTCTGAGTGAGCTTTATCTGGTGGATCAGCAACAACGACATTGATGACATTAATTGATTCATAATGCATCGCATCCCTTCTATCATCATTTATGTGATATTGTCTTCTGCCATTCCCCTGATGAGACATTGCCTTATGTTGATTTGATCCCTCAGGAACTTCTTGGAGAATCGTAATTTGGAGATAATCTCCTGATAATTTGGATCTTTGTTCCTCTTGTGTCTTCTTCCACAATCTAGAGAAGATCGACTTTTGCTGAGGAGGGGATTGATGATTTGAAAAAGTCCCCATTCTGGTGGACTGGGGTTGTTCTTGCTGTTCTCGCTCAACTCCTAGAATCCTATTTGTTGATTCTGAGGGTTGGGTTAAAAGAGTCCTCAGTTTGGCAAGCTAGGGTGGCTCTTGACATGCTATATCTAAGACCTTCTTAAAATCTCTCCTGATCTTGCGGATCTTAGTCCGGAAATTAGCTGGATGCATCAATCAACATCCACTTTTATCACCCGGCTCAAAAGACCATTGGATGATTTCTGACACTTCTGTCACTTGATGATGTGCTTGCTCCATACGAGAGGCCTGTTCAATATTCTCGTTTGCTTAATGCAGGAGTAATTCAATAACTTGTTCTTTGTATTCTTGATTTTTAGAAGAACTAGTTGAGGCCTGTTCTTGGGAAAGCTTTTGATTACAAACAAAACCCATTGACTGTGGCCGACCACAGACAATAACATTGCATGAGACCATTTTCGGTGGGCTTTGCTGACTGGAGAGCACAGTGAAATGTAGTTCTCCATGAACACCCCATCCTCTGACATGAATACCAGATGAGGAATTGGAAATTAACTGGTGCAATCTTCTTAGTGCACCAAGGCGTGAATGTTGAAGGGCTCTTTGCTGCTTTTCAGCCTTTAGATATCAAGAGACTGATAGAGATGCCAAATCAATCTGACATTGTAACCCTTCTATTATCTTAACATGATTTTCATATTCATCATAAGATAATACTTTATTTTTCAACTGAAAAAGAGTTTTCCATATGTTGAGATGAATATCATGAATTCCATCTTCCATTAACATCTCTGGAATGTCATACTGAGGGTCAGCCAGAGGCCAAAACATGACTGGCACTTCACCTTTCGCCAGTTTTTTTCTCATGTTCAGCATTTCCTCTTTATTATTCAAAGAATATTCTTCTACCTGATTTGACCAGAGCTGGTGCTTCCTTGTTGATTCATCAAATTCAACAAGATTGGTAGAGAAATCACTGATTAAATTAGAAGATGCATGACTTAGGGGTGGTTCGGAGAATGACCTAAACCCTGGGCTATCTTCTGGTTAAGAAAGTATTTCACCTGCTAGCGATGAAGCATCAGACATGACTGGTTTCACATTTTCAAGTGCCTCAAGATAAGAGGGATTTCTCAGCACTACATTGTCCACTGGAGCATTTTCCAGGCAATGTGCATCACTACTGCGGAGAGGACTTTCGCAGCAAAATTCATCATCATGGGGAGGACCACCATGGTGGGTTACAGCAAAATATGAGATCTCTTGCTCCTTGGTCTTCTGACCACACAGAGGGTTCCTGTGGCTCTCATCTGAAGATGAAACTTCGAGATCGACCGAACTGTCATGAATCAAGCCTTTATGAGAAAGTGTCTATTGAAGACCTTCAGAATTAATGTTCCCACTATTGGGAACTGTGAGAGTAAAATCATGGATTCCAACAGATAACTGTATGAGGGCTTCAAGAACTCTAGCATCAAGAAAGGCCTTGTTATAGATTGGCTCTTGATCTCGTAACTGTGCTGGGCGGGTCTTCTTATTAGATGCCTTCTTACTCACCTTGGAAACCACTTGTTGATGAAAGTGGCTACTCTTAACAGGTGTATGTTCCTGATCAGGAGATATGGCTAGGTTAGGCTAACGATCTCCACTCAAATCAGGTGTATGTGCCTGACCTGGCTGTCCGTATGATATGGGGGAGTACGCCCCACAACCCTCTTGGACTAGAACAGATGTGTGTGTCTGTTCCAGAGTGAACTGTTGATGTATCACTCCACTGGTAGGGATAAGTTTATATGTCTTTCCCTGAGATGCTACTGAAGCTGTTATAATATCCTGGCAAGCATCCAGAATATGAGCAGGGATTTGCTTCTGCTCTTTCACCATTGATAGAATATGCTTGGTGACTTCAGCTGCTGGAACGAGGATATACGTCCATCCTGTTCTTGGAGTAGGTGTGTGTGCCTGTTCTTGTCCTCCTTTTCCTATCAGTGAATCCTAACAGTACTCAAGTGTGGGGGCAGAGAGTTGAGTCTGCCTCCTATTTGTTTCCGGAGCTTTCCGACTGACTTCTCCGAGTGCTACCAAGCGAGACTGTTAGTAGGCTTGATCAATATTAGCAGGTGTATGTGCCTGCTGATTGTACTTCGCCGAACGTGGTTGACGATCTCCATCATATGTAGTCAGACAAGCCTACTGACTAGATGATGATGTATAAACAGGTGTATGTTCCTGCCTATAGTAATCCGCCGGAATTGCCTAGCGGGATTGACGTGATGCTGCCAGATGAGTCTGCTGGATAGCGGAATTAAAATGGATGGGTGTGTGTTCCCGCTCGTTGCTTGCCACCAAGTTAGGTTGGTGGACTTCTCCAGAGATGGAAAAGATGAGAACCTGCTCACTATTGACCAGATTTTGTCTCTGGCGATTCGTCTTGCCTGCTCGGGTTCGAGGAACCTGAGCCGAACGCCTAGAGTTGATACCCTCATCATGTTGAGGGCGCACTTCCGTATGAGTCTAGCGGAAATTGTTGATGGGAGCCCTCGAGAAGGACTTATGTCTCCTTGAATTAAGGCCCCGAGGGACCTTCTCATTCACCTCCTCAGAATATGGGAGTGAATGGTGATTGTGTTCCGGGGATAACGACCCGAAACGGTTGGAGACGGTGGTTAGCACTGCTTGCTTCTTGATCGCTGGTCGTCGCTATCCGGAAAACCAGTGTGAGTTGTTCACTTGGAGGGCTTTTCGAGCAGCCTCCAGAGTTGTAATAGTACCATTTTGATGGTACTCCTTAACCAGCGCATTTGATACCCAACGTTGAAGACACTGAGTAGGTGATGTCATCCTCAGAGTGGAAGAAGATCCAGTAGGAGTAGCAGCAGTGGTATTCACAGTAGAGGTATTCACAGATGTGAACTTAAGAGAAGCCATTCTGGAAATGTAGAAGATCTTGGAAAAGAGTGCCTATTTGATATAATAGACATAATCAAGATAAGTCCAGCCACTATATCTTTTGGATGAGAAAATATGTTATTGATTGTTTTGTTGGCCCTCTCATTGATTTTAAATAGGGTCCTAATAAATAAGAAAAGTATCATTTTAACTTGGTTAAGGATTCATGTCGGGTTCACCATTTTTTGTTTCCTCTGGAATTGGGGATGACCTTGTTGATTAAAGGTTCAAACATTCCAAACGGTTTCTAATGGGTTTATTCGTAGAACCGGAAACATCCAATGATTCCATATCCATTTGAACCTACTTTCCAAAGGTAGGCACTCATTAGTTATGAACTGATGAGGCTTAGGAATTTGCATTGGTTGAGAGGATGGGAGGTCGGACTCATCACACCTTTTTGAGGGGAATTATTGTCTACTCCGGGACTCTCTTTATAGATTTAAGTTATGTTTGTGAATCCTTATTACATTACCATGTATAAAATGAGCTTTCCTTTAGATCTGACAATCAATGATTGATATGTAGTAAATTTAGAGAGTATTTTATATGTATTCGAGGTTCTTCATCGATAGAGAATCATATGTATTTGTTATATATTCTTAGTCAATGGTATCCTTCAATACATAAAAGTCTCTTGGTCATTATGATGAACATACTGGTTTTAAATCCACTCAGTGGGGCACTTGAAGTTTATTGTCATTCAGAAGGACATTGATTATTTCAAAGTTGGGATCATACCTACAGATGGGCTACCTACGTATCCTTTGTTTTGGAAAAGGAATCAGAACCCATGTAGTTTGAGTAAGGGAGTATGATGTTTATGCATGATTGATGGCTCAAAGAAAAATTTCATGATTACTTTTACACTCTAAGATCACGTGAGTCATGCTCTATGTGAGAAACAAGAGGTATTGGTGAAACTAGACAATTGTGCCATGCAATGATATGGGGATTATGTATGTATGACTACCCAAATAGATGAGGATTAAGATTTACTTCAGGGAAGAAATCCATGAATAGGGTCCATAAAGGTATATGTGCTTCATGGAGATTTGGATACTCTAATCTTGGGTCTTACTCCTAAGGAAGATTCCCAAGTTAAGAGGGGACTTATGATTGGGTTTTACTCCTGAGAAGGAATCCCAGATCAAAAGGAATTATGACTGGTCAAGATAAATTAAGACTGGGGCTTACTCCTAAAAAGGAGGCCCAAGTTAAAAGGGATTTGAAAACTGGGGCTTAACTCCTAAGGAGGAGGCCCAGATTAAGGGAATTTTAGAATTAAGAGACTTGGGGATTACTCATGAAAAGGATGCCCATATTTGAGACTGGGGCTTACTCTTGAAAAGGAATCCCAGGTTAAGAGAATTAAGATTGGGGCTTAATCTTGAGGAGGATGCCCATATTTGGGAACTTGGGGCTTACTCCTAAGGAGGATGCCCATATTTGGGAACTTGGGGCTTACTCCTGATGAGGATGTCCATATTAATGAAAATTTGGACTGGGGCTTACTCCTGAAAATAAGGCCCAGGTTAAGGATTCTCTCATCTTAAAGGATGAGGTTGAATGAATGAAATATCTAACTTTAGTGACATAAAGATGTGTAAATCACTAGGTTTTGAGAGATGTTCCACGGAATTTCTTTCAGATAAGGATGTCAATCAAGAAAACATGCCATAAATGGATTTGAAGAGCGTCTTGAAGACTGAATCTTGAATATGAGAGGTGGAATGGCATAAGAGGGGTTAAATGGATAAGAAGGGAACCCAAAAATAGAAAGGGCGTGCAAGTCCTGGCAGGCGCGCAGGTACTGCGTGGGCGCGCAAGTACTGGGTGCGCAGGTATACCTGCGCCGCACATGGGTACTTGCATGACTAATAACCAGTAGGGTAATAATTGGGCGATCCTTGATCAAAGCCTTTAGAATTATCCTGAGTTACTTTCAGAAGAGTGGCGTGCAATTTTCAATGAGTAGGTAAGGCGGCGCACAAGTGTGTCCATTTCCCTTAAGGGTAAAACACTTAGGCGCGCAAGTGTTAGTGAATTATAACAGTTAGACCCTATTCATCTTGTTTAGACCTACCATTCTAGGTAAAGAATTATCTTAAAAGTGTTCTGAAGACTTGAATAAGAGACTTGGGCATTCAGAGCTCTGTATCTGAATTCTGGAAAAATTCCCCCCGAAATGGGGGGCCCACCGGGGGTATTTATAGGCTGGAGAAGACCCCGGGAAGTTTTCAAAGAGGGCGCGCAAGTCAATTGCGTGACCATTAGGCAGCGTGCAAGTATACTTGCACGACAGTGAGGGAACTTGCGCCGTGCATGTGCATTTGAAGCCTTGTTCATGCCTTTGTCGATTTTTGATGTTTTCTTCAAAGGCTGAATCAATTTGTGCTAAGTCATTTCCCTTTCCATTCCTTTAGACAATGTGACTAAAAGGAGCGTAAAAAATAGTGGTTTTATCATCTTAACTTATAAACAATCATAACATATTTCAAGTGTCTTAAGCTCAAAAGAGTATAAGCAACCATCTTGGTAGAGCTTTGTCAAACACTTCTTGTTTACATGACCAAGATGGTGATGCCATAACTGGGTGTCATATGAGTCACACATATTAGTTTCATTATCAATGGATAAAATTTGGTTTTCATAATTTAATATATAAAGACCTCTATTCAATTGTTCCATACCATAATATATGATATCTTTATAAAAGTAGAAGCCTTTATTTCCAAAGTTGAAAATAAATCCATCCAAACATAAACAAGAAACGAAAATTATGTTCTTGGTAATGCTAGACACATAATAATAGTTATTTAAAACAAAAATTAATCCTTGAAACATTGTGATATGGTAGTCTACAATGGATAGAGTATCCAACCTTGCTCCATTGGTAGCCTGTAAATCCACCTCATCTCTAGTAATCTTCTAAAATTTACCTGGTTCCTATATTTGGATACAAATGTGAGAATCAAATAAAGTATCTAATACCCAATTTGTATATATGGAAATATTACACTCAATAATTAATGAACCTCAATCTTCCCCTTACTTATTTTGGTTGGGTGCAGTTCCTCTTCCAGTAGCCGTGCTCTCCATATAAAAAACATACCACCTCTTGTTCTTTTCCTTGCCTCTGGATCTTCTTCTTCTTAGAAGTAAGGTTCTTTAGAGAATTATATTTGGGGCGAGTCTTAAATTCCTTTTCCATTTTCTTCCTCTTCTTATTTACCACAAGGAAAAAGGCTTTGTCACGCCCTATTTCTTTATTAACTTAGTGAATAAGTGTTACAAGTTTTGAAAGTGTCTTCTTACTATTGCTCATATTATAATTCAAAATAAATCTGGATATGTTTTTAGACAGTGAGGATATAATGATATATGTGCACAAATTATTAGGGATCTTAAGACCCAGTATGTCCAGACACTCAACATATCCAATCATCTTGACTACATGTACCATAGATGGCACCGACTCTCCCAACTTGCATGTGAATAATGAAATAAAGATATTATATCTCTCTAATCTCGCCTTCTCTTGATAGAGATCCTTAAGGTGATAAACAATTCTATACATATCCATTTCCTCATATTTATTTAAAATCTCATTGGAAATGAAGTATAACATAAAACACTATACATCTATAGCGATATCCATATGATTTAAATAGAGAGAAAATTATTCCTCACTAACCTCTTTGGAAAGTTACTTATGAAGTGGGGTTTCCAGTACGTATAATTTCCTTTTGTGGTGCAGTATAACATGTAAGCACCTATACCATTCCTAGAAATTCAAACCAATGAGAATATTATCCTTCTCTAGTATAGATCGTAGTGATATTGTGGAATTAATTTGATTTTTGTAAAGACCCGTAAATTTCAAGGAAATTTTTTTCTTAATTTTCTTTGGAATTTTACAAGAACACAGTTTCTGACGGCACCTGATTCCGAGGCCCGGTGTGCCCGGAATCATTTTCCGAAGTTTTGGCTCGGGTACGTTCAGTGAACGGACGAGCGGGTTTTTCTAACTTTTGAACCGGTGCCCGGAATCGAATTCTGAGGGCACCGATGAAATCGCAGCGCCGGTATTCGCTTAGAAACGCCACTTTCGGAGTTGCGTTTGCTCGGGTGTGGTTTTTAATTTTCGGGCTTAAGGTTAAGAAATAAAATAATTTTGCGACGACTTTATTTTATTTCTCTTAAGCCACTTGGAAGCCACTTAAAGGCGGTTTGAACTGAGTTGAACTGGATAGGATGCTATCCAGAAATATCCTACCCCTTGGTAGGATATTTGTGAGGTGGGGCCCGCACGAGCCCCGCCGTTTCTTTCCGTTAAGAAACGCATCCGTGAAAACCCGTCTTAATGAAAGTCAACCGACGCGTTTTCTAAATTCTTAACAGACCATTTAATTGGGCGGTTTATTTCGTGAATTAAATGGGTTGTTTCTTTCGTGAATTAAATGGGTCGTTTCTTTCGTTGAATTAATTCAACGAATTGATGGATCGTTTCTTAATCTTTTTTTTCAAATTCGTTGGCGTATTAATAAAATAAGACCAACGCTTAACCTCTGGTTATTATGCGCTTGAGAGCTTTTGGGAGATTTCCTTCTTCTTCTTCAACCTTGACGAAGAACCTTCGAAGAACGAAGAATGCGAAGAACGTCGTTCTTCAACGAAGAACTTCTCCGCCGAAGAACACGATCCATCCACGACGTGACGTTCTTTTTCCGCATCATCTTTTCCGCGACGGTTTTCCGCGACGAACGCCATCGACAACGACTCTTCCTCCGACGTCAAGGAATCGACACCGATATTCCACGACTCCGTCAACGTGCGACTATCGAGGTAAGGGTTCTTGAGTTCGTTGTTTACTTTATTATTTGACTTTCCTCAAGACTTGACGAGGAACGCTCTTTTTCCGACGAAGAACACCGCACCTTCCTCGGACAACCTTCGTCGGCGTACAAGGTTTCGCCAACGACGTATCTCTTCGGGCATATCTCTTCGTCAACGGATTTGATGAACGACGACCGCGACGCCCGACTTCCGCGACGCCGTCTTCCGCGGAACGTAGACGAATCTTCGAATCTTAAACCCGAGGTAGGGGTTGTCGTTTATTTCTTTATTTATTCCATTTCTTGAACATGGATCTCGCATGTCTAACATGAGACTTTGAATGTTTAAGTTGAGTTATTTGCTTAACGTGAGGGGGGCCGGACCGCATGAACACGGCCGAACCCCCCTCCATCGTTCATGTTTATTTTGCGGAAGAAAGCAAGTGGCGTGGTGCCGTCGCACCACGCAGATGAACGTGCTTTTAATTTACGCGGCGCCGTCGCGCTACGTCAAGAAAAATCTTCAAGAACGCGACGCCGTCGCGCCGCGTTGAAATGAATGTCAAAGCACGGCGAAGGGGCGCGGTGCCGTCGCACCGCGCCGGATGACGAACGCCGCGGCCGGTTCCGGGCCGCGGCGGGACGAGAAGACCGCGGCCGGTTCCGGGCCGCAGCGGGACGAGAAGACCGCGGCCGGTTCCGGGCCGCGGCGGAAGGGAAGACCGGCGGCCGGGCCGCCGGCGTCGGAAGCCGAAGAAGGGGACCGGAAATTCCGGTCCCGTTTGAGAAAACCGGCCGGCCAGCTGGCCGGCCGGATAACTTAAAAACCGGGGAAATTAATTCCCCGGCTTTCCCTTAAAAACCCCCCTCTTAAAGGGGGGGCAGTTCTTGAAGGAGGGGGGCAGCCGGCCCCCCTGGCTCTCTTAAATAAACCGGCCCCTCGTGGGGCGGTTTCAAACAGGGGCGCGGCAGTTGCCGCGCCGTTTTTTTTGAAGGAACCGCGGGGCTGAGCCCCGCGTGCTGCCACCCCGTGCGGCGCCAAGCGCCGCCGCCGCGGCCCGCCGCCGCCGCCACCGCGGCCCGCCGCCGCCGCCACCGCGGCCCGCCGCCGCCGCCACCGCGGCCCACCGCCGCGTCGCCGCCGGCCGCCGCGCCGCCGCCGTCCGCCGCCGCCGGCCGCCGCCGCCGGCCGCCGCGCCGCCCAGGGGGGGGTCGGGCCGGGTCGGCCCGGACCCGGACCCCCCGTTTCGGACCAGTTTTGGTTTTTCGCTCATAACTTGAGCCTCGGACCTCCGATCGACGAACCGTCAGCGGCAACGCGATCCTTGGATCGAGACGGTCGTTTCGATATATCGCACTCAAGGTTTCGGATTACTTTGAGTTCGGCCGGGTTGGTTCGTTCACGAAACCAACCGGGCCTTCGGAGCGGAAACGCTCATATCATGAGCCACGAACGTTCGATTGACGCGCCGTCAGTCGCGTTGTGTTCCTCTTAGTGAATCGGATCTTTTGGCATACTCCGCCCGAGGTTTTGACGCAGGTGGAGTACGGTCGGGTTGGTTTTTCCTTAAAAACCAACCGGGCCCCGGAGACGAAAATGCCAATAACTCACAGACCGGGCGTCCGATTGACGCGCCGTCTGTTTCGTTGACTTCCTCTTGATGAGACGGAACTTTTGACATACTCCGCCCGAGTTTTGGATGCAGTCGGAGTATGGCCGGGTTGGATTGTTCCCGAAATCCAACCGGGCCCCTGGAACGGGAAAGCTGATATCTTTCAGACAGGACG
The DNA here is from genome assembly GCA_963277665.1 of Viscum album. Classification (NCBI taxonomy): domain Eukaryota; kingdom Viridiplantae; phylum Streptophyta; class Magnoliopsida; order Santalales; family Viscaceae; genus Viscum; species Viscum album. The sequence goes on along the minus strand of OY728134.1, from coordinate 591,263,192 downwards.
TCCGCTTGACGAGTCGTCAGCGGCGTTGGTGGTTACGTTGAGTAACGGTCCCTTTGAGTATACCCTATGGGAGTTCGGGGTGCAGTTGAGATACGGCCGGGATTGGTTTCGCTCACGAAACCAACCGGGCCCCTGGGACGAAAAGGCTAATAACTCACAGACCGGGCGTCCGATCGACGCGCCGTCTGTTGCGTTGAGACCCCTGTGCCGAGACGGACCTTTGAGACACTTCTTCGCGGGACCTTGTGATACTTGGAGTATCGACCAGTAGCTCGTGGAGCGGACCCGTGGTACTTGACAGTGGTGGTGCGCTTGGATGCAGCAGCAGACCCTTGGCGGTGGAGAGCTTGGTTGTAGCGGCGGACCCGCGATACTCTACGGAGTGTGTGCGCTTGGTTGTAGCGACAGACCCGCGACGGTGGAGACGAGCGTGCAGAGTACGGAGACCGTGTAGCCGGCTGAGACCTGACGACTGCTTGACCGACTCGACTTGGAGTGAGTCGACTAGCCCAGTGGACGGAGCGCCCGGTATTTGGCGGCAGACCCACGGCGGACGGAGCGCCTGGTAGTTGGCTGCAGACCCGCGGTACTCGACAGGAGGAGTACCTCAGCAGGCTATCTGGGTAGCGCCCGGTATTTGGCGACAGACCCTCAGCGGACGGAGAGCCCGGTAGTTGGCCGCAAACCCGCAGTACTCGACAGGAGGAGTACCTCAGCAGTCCTAGGTTAGTGAGCGGCAGCCTCGGAGTCGTGACAGGACCACTGTACACTCTAGAGACGGAGCTCTTCAGCAGTTACGGTTTCGATAATGAAAATCCTGGTTTGAGCTGAGACTTTTGACCTTTGTGTTTCCTCATGATTGAGATGGGTTACTTGCTAACTTTGGTATATGTATGGGCATATACCCGGGTAGTGGTTATCCGTCGATTTCACAATTCTTGTGTTTCCTCATGATTGAGATGGGTTACTTGATAACTTAGGTATATGTATGGGCATATACCTAAGTAGAGTTTATCTGTTGTGATCTTCTTGTGGTTATCCTTGTTGGATTTAGTGAGACCTTGGGGGTCTCGGGGTCCCTACTGAGTATCGTTATACTCACCCCTGCACGGGTTATGCCCGCACCTCGTTGTGTTGGTTGCAGACGACGGCCAGTACTGGCAGAGGCCGAGTGTCCGAGGACTGGACGGTACCTGGAGGTGGACTATACGACGAGGCAGTACCCAGAGGCAGACCACGGGGCGGGACATACCCGGAGCAGACGACGGGACCCGAGGAGCAGAGGAGCTATCTGTACCCACCCTTCAGGTGGGATTTCCAGTGGACATCTCAGCGTAGCAGCTTTACTTTTCAGTCGCTGTTTTCCCTTTTGAGTTGTACTTTACAGTTGGGCTTGTATTTCCGGCCCCTTTTTGCTTTTCAGCTCTTCTTTTTGTACTTAGTGTTTACTTCCGCTTGTACTCTGTGGTGCTTGTTTTCTTTTATAAAGGCAATGCCTTCCCAGTTATCGGGATTTTACGCCTTTGGTGCTAGTCGCCAGCCCCTGGCCTATGGAAGGCGGGCTTGGGGTAGTCACGGCACGGGCCCCGAGGACGGGTCGTGACAAATTGGTATCAGAGGAGTTCGGTTCTACCGCAGAACTTATAACTCTGATCTTTCTTTCTGTGAGGCAATAATGTTAAGGGTACCGAGTGTGGTTTTCAGTTCAGGGAGTCCAGTGTTGGTGCGGGCGGCCGACGTATCCAAACACCAGGACCCTGACAACTGATTTCCGACTTTGTGCATGAAAACACTGATTGCGTGTGTGTTTACAAAAGTTTTTTCCCCTTAAAACAGCTCAAACCAGGTCAGCTCACCAGGTATAATCGTTTGATCGTGTTACGTTGTTTCTTTCAGGATGTCTTTTCTCAGACGACCAGCTAGAGCCCGGAGGGATGAGCGTGCTGACAGTCTGTCGAGCGACGAGGCTTCGGTACAGGGCCCTCTTGCAGTTGAGGCACCAGCGGAGGCACCAGCGGTACTACCATACGTTGGGCCACCGATGCCACCAGCCCCAGCAGTAGGCGATGCACGACGCTTGAGCGCGCTGCACGAGTTCCAGCGCCAGAGGCCACCCAGGTTCCGGGGAGAGACGGACCCGCAGGCGGCTGAGTTTTGGCTGGAGGCTGTGGTGAGAGTCTTCAGGCTAGTGGGGACGCCGGCAGACTTCATGGTGATCTTTGCTACCAGCCTCCTTCAGGCAGCAGCAGGTAGGTGGTGGAGCCACTTGTTTCAGTTTTGCGATGAGATGGACTTCGCATGGGAAGACTTCGAGACCTTCTTCAGGGTGGAGTTTGTGCCAGTATCTCTACACCCCGAGCGTGTACAGGAGATTCTGCCTTTGCCGCGTGTTTTTCGATCAGAAGCCGAGTCATCTGTGGGCAGTAGACAGATGATGCAGAGGTCCAGGAGGACCAGACCAGCAGTTGGGCGATCTCGGGTTTTAGGACCAGTGGTGCAGGGCACCCGGAGTGGGAACAGAGCTAGCCGTGCAAGGAGCAGGTTGTGTTACTCATGCCGCGGAAAGGGTCACCTGGCACGTGACTGTCCGACTCCTCGATCCGCAGGCTTGGAGGGAGCCACCGAGGTTGAGGCAGCAACAAATGCTGGAGCTCTGGGAGCAGGTGGACAGGGGAGTAACTAGTGAATACGTCTTTTGTACTTCTAGTTCCATGTTGATGTTGCTTTTGTGTAGCGTCTTGTATTATGAGCTGCAATAATAAAAGACGCATCCTTTGTGATGTTTTCATTCCTGTCCTCTTTTGTGATGTTACTAAGAGGTTCCAGTTGACTGTTGACTTGACCCTCACTTGTGAGACATCTACTGGAGGAGACCAGTTACCACACACTGATGCCGACAGTGTGACTCAACCCTTGGAGGCGAGAGTAACGGTTGGATCTCTTAGTAGTAGCGTCGAGGCCTTACGACGTCATCCTTGGTATGGATTAGTATCATCCATGTTAGGATTGACTGTTTTAGGCAAAGAATGTGGTTCATCCAGGGGATGAGACCAGGTTTCTCTTATCGGCAAAGAAGAAATCTTGCAGCTCTTGTGGAACCAGAGAAGGTCCATGTCATCCAGGAGCGGATGAGGACAGCTCAGAGCCGGCAGAAGTCATATGCTGACAGGAGGCGGAGGCCACTAGAGTTCGAGGATGGCGACCACGACTTCTTGCGGGTCTCACCTCGACGTGGTATTCGGAGATTTGGCCGAGGCGGCAAGATATCTCCGCGCTTCATCAGACCCTTCCAGGTCCTCAGCAAGGTTGGCGAGGTGGCTTATCGCCTGGCTCTGCCACCTCAGTTGCACCGGGTGCACGACGTCTTCCACGTATCTCAGCTGAGGAAATACATGCACGACCCTTCGCATATCATCGACCATGAGGAGCTAGACGGTGGAGATGAGTGTCTTATACGGAGGTTCCTGTGGGGATCGAGGATCGACAGGAACGGATCCTAGGAGGATGGTCGATTCCTCTTGTGCACTTTCTTTGGCAGCGCGGGAACCTCCAGGTGAGCACATGGGAGCGGAAGGCTCAGATGCGTGCTCAGTACCGCTTTGTTTCCCTAAGTTTGTGGTGAAGCTTTACGGGGACGTAAAGCCCTGTGGTGGGAGTAATGTAAAGACCCGTAAATTTCAAGGAAATTTTTTTCTTAATTTTCTTTGGAATTTTACAAGAACGCAGTTTCTGACGGCACCTGATTCCGAGGCCCGGTGTGCCCGGAATCATTTTCCGAAGTTTTGGCTCGGGTACGTTCAGTGAACGGACGAGCGGGTTTTTCTAACTTTTGAACCGGTGCCCGGAATCGAATTCTGAGGGCACCGATGAAATCGCAGCGCCGGTATTCGCTTAGAAACGCCACTTTCGGAGTTGCGTTTGCTCGGGTGTGGTTTTTAATTTTCGGGCTTAAGGTTAAGAAATAAAATAATTTTGCGACGACTTTATTTTATTTCGCTTAAGCCACTTGGAAGCCACTTAAAGGCGGTTTGAACTGAGTTGAACTGGATAGGATGCTATCCAGAAATATCCTACCCCTTGGTAGGATATTTGTGAGGTGGGGCCCGCACGAGCCCCGCCGTTTCTTTCCGTTAAGAAACGCATCCGTGAAAACCCGTCTTAATGAAAGTCAACCGACGCGTTTTCTAAATTCTTAACAGACCATTTAATTGGGCGGTTTATTTCGTGAATTAAATGGGCTGTTTCTTTCGTGAATTAAATGGGTCGTTTCTTTCGTTGAATTAATTCAACGAATTGATGGATCGTTTCTTAATCTTTTTTTTCAAATTCGTTGGCGTATTAATAAAATAAGACCAACGCTTAACCTCTGGTTATTATGCGCTTGAGAGCTTTTGGGAGATTTCCTTCTTCTTCTTCAACCTTGACGAAGAACCTTCGAAGAACGAAGAACGCGAAGAACGTCGTTCTTCAACGAAGAACTTCTCCGCCGAAGAACACGATCCATCCACGACGTGACGTTCTTTTTCCGCATCATCTTTTCCGCGACGGTTTTCCGCGACGAACGCCATCGACAACGACTCTTCCTCCGACGTCAAGGAATCGACACCGATATTCCACGACTCCGTCAACGTGCGACTATCGAGGTAAGGGTTCTTGAGTTCGTTGTTTACTTTATTATTTGACTTTCCTCAAGACTTGACGAGGAACGCTCTTTTTCCGACGAAGAACACCGCACCTTCCTCGGACAACCTTCGTCGGCGTACAAGGTTTCGCCAACGACGTATCTCTTCGGGCATATCTCTTCGTCAACGGATTTGACGAACGACGACCGCGACGCCCGACTTCCGCGACGCCGTCTTCCGCGGAACGTAGACGAATCTTCGAATCTTAAACCCGAGGTAGGGGTTGTCGTTTATTTCTTTATTTATTCCATTTCTTGAACATGGATCTCGCATGTCTAACATGAGACTTTGAATGTTTAAGTTGAGTTATTTGCTTAACGTGAGGGGGGCCGGACCGCATGAACACGGCCGAACCCCCCTCCATCGTTCATGTTTATTTTGCGGAAGAAAGCAAGTGGCGTGGTGCCGTCGCACCACGCAGATGAACGTGCTTTTAATTTACGCGGCGCCGTCGCGCTACGTCAAGAAAAATCTTCAAGAACGCGACGCCGTCGCGCCGCGTTGAAATGAATGTCAAAGCACGGCGAAGGGGCGCGGTGCCGTCGCACCGCGCCGGATGACGAACGCCGCGGCCGGTTCCGGGCCGCGGCGGGACGAGAAGACCGCGGCCGGTTCCGGGCCGCGGCGGGACGAGAAGACCGCGACCGGTTCCGGGCCGCGGCGGAAGGGAAGACCGGCGGCCGGGCCGCCGGCGTCGGAAGCCGAAGAAGGGGACCGGAAATTCCGGTCCCGTTTGAGAAAACCGGCCGGCCAGCTGGCCGGCCGGATAACTTAAAAACCGGGGAAATTAATTCCCCGGCTTTCCCTTAAAAACCCCCCTCTTAAAGGGGGGGCGGTTCTTGAAGGAGGGGGGCAGCCGGCCCCCCTGGCTCTCTTAAATAAACCGGCCCCTCGTGGGGCGGTTTCAAACAGGGGCGCGGCAGTTGCCGCGCCATTTTTTTTTGAAGGAACCGCGGGGCTGAGCCCCGCGTGCTGCCACCCCGTGCGGCGCCAAGCGCCGCCGCCGCGGCCCGCCGCCGCCGCCACCGCGGCCCGCCGCCGCCGCCACCGCGGCCCGCCGCCGCCGCCACCGCGGCCCGCCGCCGCGTCGCCGCCGGCCGCCGCGCCGCCGCCGTCCGCCGCCGCCGGCCGCCGCCGCCGGCCACCGCGCCGCCCAGGGGGGGGTCGGGCCGGGTCGGCCCGGACCCGGACCCCCCGTTTCGGACCAGTTTTGGTTTTTCGCTCATAACTTGAGCCTCGGACCTCCGATCGACGAACCGTCAGCGGCAACGCGATCCTTGGATCGAGACGGTCGTTTCGATATATCGCACTCAAGGTTTCGGATTACTTTGAGTTCGGCCGGGTTGGTTCGTTCACGAAACCAACCGGGCCTTCGGAGCGGAAACGCTCATATCTTGAGCCACGAACGTCCGATTGACGCGCCGTCAGTCGCGTTGTGTTCCTCTTAGTGAATCGGATCTTTTGGCATACTCCGCCCGAGGTTTGGACGCAGGTGGAGTACGGTCGGGTTGGTTTTTCCTTAAAAACCAACCGGGCCCCGGAGACGAAAATGCCAATAACTCACAGACCGGGCGTCCGATTGACGCGCCGTCTGTTTCGTTGACTTCCTCTTGATGAGACGGAACTTTTGACATACTCCGCCCGAGTTTTGGATGCAGTCGGAGTATGGCCGGGTTGGATTGTTCCCGAAATCCAACCGGGCCCCTGGAACGGGAAAGCTGATATCTTTCAGACAGGACGTCCGCTTGACGAGTCGTCAGTGGCGTTGGTGGTTACGTTGAGTAACGGTCCCTTTGAGTATACCCTATGGGAGTTCAGGGTGCAGTTGAGATACGGCCGGGATTGGTTTCGCTCACGAAACCAACCGGGCCCCTGGGACGAAAAGGCTAATAACTCACAGACCGGGCGTCCGATCGACGCGCCGTCTGTTGCGTTGAGACCCCTGTGCCGAGACGGACCTTTGAGACACTTCTTCGCGGGACCTTGTGATACTTGGAGTATCGACCAGTAGCTCGTGGAGCGGACCCGTGGTACTTGAAAGTGGTGGTGCGCTTGGATGCAGCAGCAGACCCTTGGCGGTGGAGAGCTTGGTTGTAGCGGCGGACCCGCGATACTCTACGGAGTGTGTGCGCTTGGTTGTAGCGACAGACCCGCGACGGTGGAGACGAGCGTGCAGAGTACGGAGACCGTGTAGCTGGCTGAGACCTGACGACTGCTTGACCGACTCGACTTGGAGTGAGTCGACTAGCCCAGTGGACGGAGCGCCCGGTATTTGGCGGCAGACCCACGGCGGACGGAGCGCCTGGTAGTTGGCTGCAGACCCGCGGTACTCGACAGGAGGAGTACCTCAGCAGGATATCTGGGTAGCGCCCGGTATTTGGCGATAGACCCTCAGCGGACGGAGCGCCCGGTAGTTGGCCGCAAACCCGCAGTACTCGACAGGAGGAGTACCTCAGCAGTCCTAGGTTAGTGAGCGGCAGCCTCGGAGTCGTGACAGGACCACTGTACACTCTAGAGACGGAGCTCTTCAGCAGTTACGGTTTCGATAATGAAAATCCTGGTTTGAGCTGAGACTTTTGACCTTTGTGTTTCCTCATGATTGAGATGGGTTACTTGCTAACTTTGGTATATGTATGGGCATATACCCGGGTAGTGGTTATCCGTCGATTTCACAATTCTTGTGTTTCCTCATGATTGAGATGGGTTACTTGATAACTTAGGTATATGTATGGGCATATACCTAAGTAGAGTTTATCTGTTGTGATCTTCTTGTGGTTATCCTTGTTGGTTTTAGTGAGACCTTGAGGGTCTCGGGGTCCCTACTGAGTATCGTTATACTCACCCCTGCACGGGTTATGCCCGCACCTCGTTGTGTTGGTTGCAGACGACGGCCAGTACTGGCAGAGGCCGAGTGTCCGAGGACTGGACGGTACCTGGAGGTGGACTATACGACGAGGCAGTACCCAGAGGCAGACCACGGGGCGGGACATACTCGGAGCAGACGACGGGACCCGAGGAGCAGAGGAGCTATCTGTACCCACCCTTCAGGTGGGATTTCCAGTGGACATCTCAGCGTAGCAGCTTTACTTTTCAGTCGCTGTTTTCCCTTTCGAGTTGTACTTTACAGTTGGGCTTGTATTTCCGGCCCCTTTTTGCTTTTCAGCTCTTCTTTTTGTACTTAGTGTTTACTTCCGCTTGTACTCTGTGGTGCTTGTTTTCTTTTATAAAGGCAATGCCTTCCCAGTTATCGGGATTTTACGCCTTTGGTGCTAGTCGCCAGCCCCTGGCCTATGGAAGGCGGGCTTGGGGTAGTCACGGCACGGGCCCCGAGGACGGGTCGTGACAATTTTCCATTTCTACATATTAAGTGTAGATAATTAGTACTTGTTTTGATTACAAAAATTAGATTAACAAATTTAAATTTAATTAAATTCCATTAATCTCCCACTATTTTTTGAAGCCTAATAGACATCAAGTAAAGGCCCTAAACCTAGTATCCCGAATCTAGTGCCTTACTTTTTTACATTAGTACTAAGAACAAGAGATCACATCCCAAAGGACTAAATATCTTAGTATCTTTGTAAAACCTAATACATACATAATTTTTACATTATAAATTGAAAAGAAAAACAACATAGAAACACTATTGAAAACACCCATAAAATCCTATATTATCCCTATAAGTCATTCATAATATACATTCTCACACCCTAGGGAAAAATAAAACATAATAAAAGTGTGAGCTTAGATGCTCAGTAAGGGTAAGCAATACAGCGAAATCTTTCATAAACATAAAAAATAGGGAAAAGTGAATAACTAAAAAACATATGCCATTAAAACATAATCTTGAGCATAATATGACAGGAATAAAAGCTGAATAAACAATTCCATATAAATAATCACATGAGAATAAAACTTAACCCTGGATATTCTACTAGTCAAATAATCACATGGGTTATTAATTACTAATATAATAATGAAGGAATTCATAATGAAAGGCATCATAAACATACCATTAAGGCTTTTTCCAAGACACCATATATAAATGGGTAAAAACCTGATATAGTTTGTCTCATGAGACCTACTGATGCATCGAGGGGCTATAGCGGTCCCCACCCATCACTTACTAAGTCCAATGCATTACTAATATGAAAGGGGTGGAACATAATCAACATATAAATTCATATTGAAACTAGAATATGAAATATTAATAACTTTTCCAAAACAATAAACAAAATCATAAACCATCCAGAGTAATATGGTGAATGGTATCAAGATAGTACATCCCCCAAAATTATCATAAAACATTCAATAAAATATTTTAGATGGTAAAATAAGAGATCAATCTCAATAAATAATATAATTCAATAGATGGTGTTGAAATATATGAAAATATTTTAATAAAGTCATTGAGGAATTATTAATAAAAATAACCCTTTTTACTTTGGAAAGAAGAGTTCTTTTGGAAAATCATTTGTATATGTCATAAAACCAGATTATAAAAATTTATATCCTAGAAAATAAAAGCGAATAAAAATTATATTTGAGTCATAAATGATGTCCAACTGAAGTTAAAACATGTAAAAAGTGTTTTTAAGAAATTTTAGAAATGGGCCACTTTAGTGCAGTTTGAAGGAAAATATAAGATTCTTTAAAGAGGACAAAGGAATACTTGTTTGAATAAAACCAAAAATTAACTAATATAGTTTTTCATTATAAAATATATATTTTATAAAAAATATTAGTGAATTAAAATATATTATGGATTGTACTTGAAAATGGGTAAGAAATTGGAAAGTTCCCTTTAATTGAGCTTGCTTATCGGGAGGAACTAAAAAGGGAACCTTATAAAACATATATTTCCTATCGAAGAAAGAATAATTGAAAAAGGTAAATAGTTTTGGAACATATAAACATAATTTAGTAGGATTAAATAATAATAATTAATAATTATATTGGGTTAAAGAGAGAGAAAGCGTAACCCAATGGAAAAATGGAGGTTTGGGGAGAATCCCTTACCTTATGTTCGAAAGTGTTATGCACTTGCACTTAATGTCATTGATAATGAAATTATATTTATTAATAATTTAATTAAGAACCTATTAAAAATTTATTTGATTTATTATAACTTTATTAAGTTTATTTATGCCTTTTTTATGAGTTATAAGATTCAATATCGTTATTTGGGAGTGTTCTTTTCCTTGGTTTTCATGATTAATTCACTTGTATACATGTATGAAAGGTCATATAAAATGATAATGGTTATCCAAAATTGAAATTATAAGTTATTAATGAACTTAAATAATATTTAATGGTCTTATATATCATTTTATCTCCAGATATTAGGATTATTCATTAGATAAAGTGTTAATGATGTTTATATTATTTTGGTGTTTTTTCGATCACCACGAACTAGTTTTGTCTTATTAATTAACATTATGTATATATAATAGTTAAATAACACTAAATAAGTTGTAATAAACATATTATAATATTTTTTAACCATAAAAATGGTTTTATGACCAGCCTTGAAGATGGTAATGAAAACACATTATCCACGATGGTGGTAAGTTGACATATCACAAATGATATTTTCATTTTTAGAATAAAAGGGAGAGGAGAAGGGGTTTGATGATGAATATTCCATTAACATAATAAAATTACAGTATATATAATATAATTTAGTTATCATTCATGTTTTTATAGAGTAGGTAGGGAAAGGATAATAAAATAAAAGAAGTTAAAATAAAATTAAAAGAACGAAAGGGGGTTTACCACTTGAATTCCTCTCCTTGAGAACCTTCGTCAGGAACTTTGAAATGGTTTTTTGGGTGAGACCAGCAATAAAAAAATGTGGGGGAGAGGTTCGGGAAAGTTATTGTATATAAATTAGAAAATCATCAAGTATTTGGAGGTGTGAGGAGAAGAGTTGGTGAGGGGTGATATTTATAGTGGGGGAGAGGGGTTCTTTTTGATTATTTTATTCATTAGTTTATTATTTTGGCTCAAGACTATCAATAATATTGATTATTGTGACTAAATAAATTAACTAGAGCATATGAGTTCGAACTAATGAGTTCTTACCATATCCCTACATCATCAATGACTCAATTATTCATTTATTTACTTATAATGTTAAATACAATAAATTACCGTATTTCACTATTCACAAAAATTCAACTATTTTAGAAAAATAACAAAAATTAACCATAAATTTTTTCATATTTTAGAATTAAAAAATGGACCCCATTTTATGAAAATAATTTTCTAAACATGATAAGTTTAATTTTTTAATAAACTCATCATTTACTAAAAAAAATACCGATTTTAATATTATAACCAATTTTATGATACTTTCAAAAATTAATCATGGTATCATAAAATTATATTATAATTATAAGAAAACAAAATATTAATTTATGAATATATTTTATGAAAATAAATTTTCTTTTAAATCATCATATTAATTATAAAATTGTAAATAAATACTTATGCTTCATAAAAATACCAACACTTAATTTAGTATTTTTAAAACATTTATTTACTTATTCCATGATATAAATATACCATATTTTCATTTATATGATACCCAAATTTTATTTATACTTTCATAGGTTAAGTTACTATTCTATTAGTTATATTACTACTCCTAATGGTCACATTACTATTCCAATGATATAAATATACCATATTTTCATTTATATGATACCCAAATTTTACCTCATAAAAATATTTGGGTAGTTCTTCATCATAAATTCATCTGGCTCCCACATCGCCTCTTCAATTTTATGATTTTTCAAAAGTACCTTTACTAGATGAGTCATTCGATTCTTCAATATCTATTCTCTGATTTCCATAATCTGGATAGGATATTCACAGTAAGATAAATGAGGTTCCAATTCTATTCCTTCAAAAGTGATAACATGCATTGGGTATAACATGCACTTCCTTAATGAAGAGATGTGGAACACAATGTGTACCTTAGAAAGGCTAGGTGGCATCTCCAAATGATAAGGCACAACTCCAATTCTCTATAGGATTTCAAAAGGTCCAATGTACCTAGGGAACAATTTCCCTTTTTTTTCCAAATCTTATAACACCCTTCCATGGAGATACCTTTAGGAAAACATAATCTCCTATATGAAACTCCAAATCTCTCTTTCAGTTACCATTATAGCTCTTTTTTCTACTGTGAGATGATTTGATATGGGTTTGAATAATATTTACCTTTAATGTTGTTTCCTCCACAAGTTCTGGGCCCACAAGCTTCCTCTCACCCACTTCATCCCAACAAGTTGGAGTACAAAATCTCTTTATAATGCTTTATATGGCGGCATTTGAATACTTGAATGGAAACTATTATTGTATGAAAACTCTACCAAAGTTAAATAATGACCCCACATACCTTGAAAGTCAAGTTATAATGATATCAAAATGTCTTATAACACTTGGATCATCCTTTATGATTTCCCTTCAGTTTGAGGGTAATAAGAAATGCTCAAATGAAGCTCGGTATCAAGAGCCTTATGAAGAATTTTCCAAAATTTCGATGTAAATTGTAGACCACAATTAGAAATAATTGAAATAGGTGCACCATGAAGTATTATAACTTCATTAATATAGAGTCGTTCTAGGAAATCTAGTGGAAAATCATCCCTTATAGTAAGGAAATGTGTATATTTGGAAAGTCGATCAACAATTACCCATATTGAACCATTCTTTCTTGGATTCTTTGGTAATCCAGTGAAAAAATCCATAGTAATGTCATCCCATTTCCATGTAGGAATAGGTAGAGGTTTCATGACTCCTCTTGGATGTTTTCTTTCAACCTTCACCTATTGACATACTAAACATCTTGCTACATAATTAGAAATTTCCTCCTTCGTATTATCCTACCGAAAAATTTCCTTCAAATCACTATACATCTTAGTGCTACTAGAGTGTATATAGAAATTATAGCTATGGTCATCATCCAATAATTAACTTTTTATCTTGGGTATAGAGGTAATACAAAGCCTCTTCCTAAATTTCAAAATTCCATCTTCATATATAAAGTCTACCAATTTTCCATCATTCACAGCTTTAATTTTCCTTTAAAAATTCTCATCTCTAGACTGAGAAATTTTAATCCTTTCCAATAGATATAGTTGGGAACCTGATTAAAAAATTAGTGATGTTTCACCTTCCTTGATAATTCCCATATCCATCTTTGCTAGATCCATGTACATAGGATCCTTATCAATCCTCAGTTTGTTCATGATCCTTCCTACTCAATGTATATACTATCATATTTTCCTTCCATGGGTGGTAGTGTATTGAAAAATTATAATCTTTGAGTAGCTCAATCCATCACCATTTACTCATGTTGAGTTCTTTCTGTGAGAAGATATATTTCACACTTTTTTGATTTGTTTATATCTCACATATTTCAATATAAATACATTGTCTCTATATATTTAGAGAAAATATTACATCTACTTACTCAAGATCATGAGTTAGATAGTTCTGTTCATGAGTTTTTAATTTCCTCGATACATAGAAAATAACTCTATTATTAGGACACAACCAAGTCCTTTCTTTGATTTATCACTATAAATCAAAAATCCAACATTTCCTGATGAAGGTCAGAGAATTTACTAATCTCCTATTCAATTATTCAAAGAATTATTCACATTAATTTTTCCAAATAAACTTAACCCCTTTACGAGTAATCTTGGTTAAAGGTTTAGCTATTCAGGAAAAATTATGAATGAAACATTGATAGTAACCTGTTAAACCAATGAAACTATGTACCTCAGTTATATTCATTAGTGTAGGAAATTCTTTAACTGCCTTTGTATTCATAGGATCAACTGAGATTCCATCCATAGAGATAATATATCTAAGAAAAGAAACTTTTTGAATCCAAATTTCACACTTGCTGAACTTCCTATATAACTATTTTCTTGTAAGAGTATTTAGAATAATTTGCAAGTGGTTCTCATGGTCCTCATATATTTTAGATTATATCAAGATATCATCAATAAATACCACAAAAAAATCGTCAATATATTCTTTGAATACTCTATTCATTAGATACATAAAAACAGAGGGTGAATTAGTCAGTCCAAATGGAATTACTGAAAACTTATAATGTCCAAACCTTGTTGAAAATTCCATATTTGGAATATCTTCCTTCTTCACATGCAATTGATGATATCCAGAATGAAGATAAATCTTTTAAAAAAATTGAGCTCCATGAATTTGGTTAAATAATTCATCAATGTGAGGCAACAAGTACTTTTTCTTTATTGTACTAGCATTTATCTCTCTATAGTCAATGCACAACCTCATGGATCCATCTTTCTTCAAAACAAAGAGAATATGGGATCCCCTTTGAGAAACAATAGGTTTAATAAATCCTTTATTACTCAAATCCTCCAGTTGTTTCTTTATCTCCACTAATTATATCATGCCCATTCTATAAGGATTCTCTGATATTGGCCTTGCATTAGGGATTAAATCAATGGTAAACTCAACTTCATTCTTTGGGGGGTTTCCAGGTAATTCCTCAATAAATACATCAATATATCTCTATATAATAGGTACATTATCAATTTTAAGATTTGATTCCCCATCCATAGATGATGTTTTCTCTTCCTCCCCAAGAATTTCGTCCAGTAGAGCTACTTGGATCTAGATAAAAATCAGATGATGAGGTTTCTACTCTAAAGATAATGGATTCTACATCTTCCTCACAAATTTTAATTTCATTTTTCTTGCAATAAATTTTCACATCATATTTTGAAATCCAGTCCATAACGAGGATTATATCAAATTGAACCATAGGTATGATGATAAGGTCAACAATTGAATCATGTTTATGTTTCATAAAGGGGACTGGACTACACATTTTTTTTGCAATGATGCTACCCTTAAGAGTTTTTACTAACACATACCTTATTAAATCAAAAGGGAATGTCTAATTTTATTGAAAAAATGGGTAGATATAAAAGAGTTTTATGATCTAGAATAAAATAGATAATTGTCTAAATTTGAAGACATGATCAATGTACCTACTACCACATCATTAGGAACTTTAATATTAGCTATTGTGACTGCATAAGCATAGCCTTGTTCCCTTAGCCTTTTCTGTGAAAAATTTCCTTGAAGTCTAGGAAAATATTTTTCATAGTTTTCCAAATCCTTACAGCAGAATCATTGCACATTTCCGACTTATTTCTTGCCTATATAATCATGAAATTTGTGAAATTTTTCTCCACACTTGTAACAAACTCCCATTCCCAATAGGAATGTTCTATTATGTCTCTTTCCACATTTATTTCAAGTTGGGAATTATATCCTTCCCTTCTTCCCTTTTTATTTATTTACTTTTCCAGAGTAATCAATACCCATCTTCTTATCTAGATTCCCTTCAAATCCATATGGATTTGAAAATTATTTCTCTATATTGATGGAACACAATACTATATCCTCGTATGATGAGAATTTTTGGGAGACTAGTTCCCTTTATAGAATCAAATTAATACCATCAAAGAAACATTCAACATTTCTCTTTATATTACATATGTATCCCAAGGAATTCCTTGCTAACATTGTAAATTTGGCTTCATAATTGGTAATGTTTTCATCCTCTTTCCATCTCATACTCAAGAATTTTCTCTTTATATCCTCTCATTATTCTCTAGGAAAATATTTATATAAGAAAAGTTCCTTAAAATCCTTCCATTCCATATTTTAAATTTCTTCTTCCTCCTTTGTGTTTTGAATTAATGAACACCATTGATCTACATCTCCCAAGAGATGATAAATTGTCATGATAATCTTCTCCATTTCATTACTTCTCAAATTGAGAAATATCTTCTTCAGGAAACTTATCCATTGCTCACCTATAAATGGGTTTGTAGTCCTATTGAATTATAGAGGTTTTTGTCACATACAGTGGTCTAATATTATTACACCACATTTTTGATCGAGATGCTTCATGAGAGTATGGTTAATGGTCATAACCTAAGTCAGTTTTCCTAGTATAGTTATAAGTTGTTCAACTATAGTTATAGATCCATCTCAAAAATCATTATACTGCATAGGAGGGAAATCCCTACATGGAATACGTGCCTTGATAAAGTTTCCATTTCTTCCACTAAGTTCAATTTCTAAACAAAGGAATACACTATATTATATCATAACATTATGAAAAATAATGTTTAATATCATAATTAGTGAATCACATAATTCTGAATTGAAAATTTAGGTATAACTAATCTCTAAATCATAATTTTGGTTTATTTGGGAATATTTCAAAATTATATCATAGGGTTTTGTTATCTATCATATATTTTCCTAAATCTAGTTTCCAAAGTTTTTACTAAACTTTCTCTGATACCAACTGTAAATACCTCGACCCCAGTAACCCAGAGCCTATGTGTAATGACCCGAACTATTATAAATAAAAATTTTCCTTGTATTTAATTAAATGTATTTTTATTTAATATGGTTATAGAAAACACATGCAATTATTTGGGTTAATTATATCCTATCAGATTTAAAATAACATTAAGCATCATTACTATTGATAATATAGCTGTTGAATAGTGATCGTATAATTAGTATAAATATAGGATTTTAACAAATCCAATTGACATTGACAAAGGAAGTGATGACCTCAACCAGTAGGATCATGCCCTAGGAAGCCCATTTATCAAAGTTTCCAAGGTAGATAAAATCTTTATAATTTTCCCTTGACCAAACATAAGATGATATCCAACAACTTAAACATGAGAGAAACCATTTATGGGAGAAGTTCAAGCTCATTGAGATCATGACCCAAACCATATGTGCCGAACCACCCCATGAAAGTTTCACCATCGAACACCTTACTCTTAAGGGTTTTTGCTACTGTATTGAAGGAATATGTATAAAGACCCCAAAAATATGAGTATGTACATTATTTTTAATATAATAATGAATATATTTTCATCCTACTATTGTTACTTTATAAATTATTTTTATTTTGATATAATAAAACACAAATAGAATTTTTGGATAATATTCAAATTCAATTAAGGAATTTATTTTGATAAATTAGTTTATTTTTTAAAATAAATATTATTTTAATAATAAAATATTATTATTAAATATTTTTATTAAATATAAATTATCTTATAATTTTTATAAAGTCAAATGTAATTTTTATTAGGGTTTGAAAAATTGTTATTGTAAAAAAACCTAGCATTTCTCAATAAATATAATTTTTTATTTTAAAATTGAAATAAAAATATTTAGAAAAATATTTATATAAAATGAATATTATTTTTTTAATCAAAACATTGACATTATCCAATGGTTAATTTTTCATAATTTTTTTGAGATAGTCGATTTTTGGGTAAAAATTAAATATCGTATAAATATACTTTGTGTATTATGATGTCATAATGACCCAAAAGTGATGAAATGAATACTATAAATGGATCCACTACCAAATATATGTTTTACCTTTAAAATAACTTGATTTTATGTTTATTTAGTTAATTTTATAAATCCTTTATGAATCCACCAAAACCATTAATATATTTTAAGGTTTTAAAATCATTTGTTTAAGAGTATTACTCACTTCCACATAATCAAATTTATTATTTTATTAAGTTTGGACATTTAACTTATAAAATAATAGAAACCAATTCCATTTGACAAAAACTATATGCAAAAACCATGGGAAGGTTTTTGGTTTTGGTTATTTTATTATATGGAGTCCAAAACCTAAGTTTGAGAAATAATAAAGAAATTCACACTCATTTATTATATAAAACCACCCAAGATCCCATTTATCTTCACTAAAAATACTTGTATCATATCCTTACTCTGACCTACCCTCTCTAGAGTCCTCCCAAGGTTCCCCCAATCTCCAAAGAAGCTCCTCCCAAGCATTTGGAGTCACACACTCAAGTAAGTGATTCTCACTTTCTCTTCTTTAGTTAACTTTATTTTTATCTTATGCCTTATATTTATAATTCCTAATGTTGTGATATGTCTTTCCATGTCCTTATTACTTCCCATTTTATGTAAAAATTATGAGAGACCCATTTCTCTCTCATCAACCAATTTTATTATTTTTTAAGTGATGCAGTTATGGAGCTGAAATTTCACCACGATTTTCCATGTTGAAACAATTGTGTAAAAAATACCATACCCATTTAATATAAAGTTTTTTAACCTTTATGAACTTATACTTATTGATTTGGGACTTAAATATATTTATTCCACACTTCATGACCATGTAATAAACTATGATGGTAAATTATTCCATGTTTTATGATCTATGTGACACACTTAAGCATGAGAATGAAATTAATGTGATGAGTGCGACTAGAATTATATAGTGATCCAATTAATTGGGTAATATTTAGTATCATGAGACATAATTTTTGGGAAGAGAGTGAACCTTATTCCTTTATGGTACCTTTTCTATCATGATGTCTTGGAAGTTATCATTGGCCTATATTTATGATGTAGTGTTTGAAGTTGTTTCCACACATCCCATGTTGCCTTTATGATTATCATGCTATATCATATATCATTGTTCATGTTTATGAATCATACTATTTTTATGACTCATTGATATACCTATTGTGCAACATGTATTATTATCTTTATTTTATTACATTTTTATTCACTTAATGGTCTTTATAGCTCACCCCTTTCTCATGTATGTCCCCAGGTTATCCCATGCAATTTTAAGTGAGAGCATGTGAAGGAATTTTTCAATAAAGATGATGTCTTCTCCTATTTTAAATTGTTATGTAATATACCTAATTCCCAAAGAAACTATACTTTTAAATATTCTAGGTTTTATTAAGTGTAACCTTATGTAATAAATCATGTATTAATGTGAAATAAAGAATAGGGTTGTTATAGTTGGTATCAAAAGAAAATTTTAGTTATTTTTGGGTTTAAGATTAGAAAACTATAGACAAAGCCTTATGGATAAGACTAAGTATAAGAAAACATCCCTAAATTTTGGTAAATATAGATTAAGTGGTTTACCAAGAAAATACATCCCTATTTGGATACTATAAGTGTATGTGGCTCTGGAACATATGTACATAGGGGTGAAACCCGAAAACACTGTGTTGAACTAGAATCGATTGGGAACCGATGCATGAAAATGGTCCTTGATGCACACCTGGTTTGACACTCCTAGGGGATATGATTTGTTAAATTTTTAATCTCATTACGAACCATTATTAAGGGAAAAAATTCCCACAAGAGTTTATGTTAGGAAGTAGATCATGGATAACATAGATTGAAGCCTATAAATTCATAAGTTAATAAATAAATGTAATTTATAAGTTATACCTTTAATTTCATTGGATTCCCCCTTTACGTGTTTAATAGTTTAAAAATACTCATACTTAATTTTCCTTTTATTCTAGATAATGGTCGGAAATAGGAGGAATTAAGTGAACAACTTATGCGAAGGGAAATGTGATGACTGCCCCAACGAGTTGCCCAACCTTATGGGAGTTGGAATCATGAAATTTATGATGATACTCTCTCATATGAATCAGATTATAAAATGAAATCTAGACCAGGAGGAGTGTAAAAATCCCCCCTAAGAGAGAAAAAGCTGTGATTGAGACCTTTATGCAACAAAGGCCTCCGAATTTCAATGGATCATCCGATCCCTTAATTGCAGAACAATGGATCAAATCCATTGACAAGATCTTATCCATCCTTCAATGTTTTGAGAAAGACAAGTTTTTAATGTATATTTATAATATGTAGAGAGAATCTAATCAGTGGTAAAAATTGATAAAAAAATATGAATCCTTAAGAAGATATTGAAGCTATGGGTTGGAAGGAATTTCAATTTTTTTATAAATATTTTCCTCGCACTCTTTATCTTAAAATGGAAATGGATTTCCTTTACCTCAAGTAGAAAGATGATGAATATATCAAGGAATGTGAGGAAAACATCACAATAATTGCACGATATGTCTCCAGCTTTGTTGTTACCCCCAAATGAAAGGTTTACTACTTCTTTGGTGGGATAAAACCTAGTCTACGAAAAGACCTGGAGATCCATGACTTTGATAAATATAAATAAATTTTCTGATGTTCCATCAAAGTTGAAATGGAGATCAATGAATCTCAAGGGTATCACAGGGATAATAAGTGGAAAGTGGAGTTTAATTTTAGCTGTATGATGGAGAAATATAACCGTGCCAATAAATTTCAACATTCTACTTGTCAAAGGTGTGGAAAGAAGCACCCTAGAAATTTCCTAAGGGGGATAAATAAATGCTTTAGGTTCAGAAAGGAAGATAACATAGCTAGTGATTGCCGATAGGTGAAACCCACTAATTCATTAGAGGTGAGGAATGCTCCGATCAATCCTTAGATCATTTTTCATTATTTCAACTGTAAGGAGCCATAACACTTTGCAAACCAATTCACTAAGCTAAGGGTTTTAATATACAACCAAAAACCTCTAAGGTAGAAAGGGTAATCTTTTTCTATCACAACCGCCGAGATGGATCCCGACAATGAAGTGGTGAAATGTACACTAGTTATTTATTCAAGAATAGAGAACATACTTTTTGATTCTAGTTCTACACATTCCTTCATACCCTAAAAGTTTAATAGATATATTCAAACACCACCACAAAGCATGGAAGTAGAGTTTTTTGGTGAAAAAAATGAGGAAATTATTACATACCAAGTATATAACTCCTCCCCCATCACAATTGGTGGTATGAACTTCCTAGTGAACCTTGTCATACCCCCTTTGGTGGAATTTGATGCAATTATGGTTATGAATTGTATTTACCTATATATATCCGACATAAATTTCCTCAAGAAGGAAATCACTCTCCGTATCACAAATCAACCCTCGATTCTGTACAAGTTCAAGGAGGAGGATGGATATTATTTATCAATAACATCTCAAGAATGTATATTATTACCCTACAAGAAAGAATATCTATCTCGAATGATTGAATCTAAGGAAAGAATCATCCTTGAATACATGCCCATTGTGAGGGAATATGCTGATGTGTTTCCAAAGGAATTTCCTGGCCTTCCTCCTAGTCGATAGGTTGAATTTTCAATAGATCTTATAACTAGGGAGTTACCATTATCTAAAAATATATATATAATATATGTTGTGGAAATTGGAGAGTTGAGGAAACAACTATAGGAGAATCTAGATAAAGGGTTCATACACCCAAGTTCTTCACCTTGAGGTGCACTAGTCCTCTTCTTCAAGAAGAAGGATGGGTAAATGCACCTTTGTATTGATTATTACGAGTTCAACAAAATCATGATAAAGAATAAATATCCTCTATCACTGATTGATGAATTGTTCAACTAGATATGCGGAGCACAATACTTCTCCAAGGAAGATCTACAGTTGGTATATTACCATGTTAGGGTAAAGAAGCAGGATATTACCAAGACAACTTTTCGTAAAAGGTATGGGCACTATGAGTTTATAGTAATGCCATTCAAATTCACTAAAGCTCTATAAATCTTCATAGACTTGATGAATAAAGTCTTTAGAGATTATCTAAACAAATTTTTGGTAGTCTTTATAGATGATATTCTAATATACTTCAAAATAAAGGAGGATTATGAGGAGTATCTGAGTATTGTTCTAAAGACCTTATGAAAGGATAAGCTTTATGCCAAGTATAACAAATGTGAGTTCTAGTTGAAGGAAGTATCATTATTGGGGAACATAATTACAATAAATGGGAAATCTATGGACACTTAAAAGGAAAAATCTATTAAAGGATGAAAAATGACAACATCTATGACAGATATTCATAGTTTCCTTGGATTAGCTGGGTATTATCGTTGATGTGTGAGAAATTTCTTGCAATTTTCAAACCATTTAACTAAGATAACTTAGAAGGGAGTCAATTTTTCTTGGAATGATGAATGTGAAGAGATCTTTAAGGATTTAAAAAGGAGGCTTATCACTGCCCCTATTATCACACTACCCATAAGTGGATAAATTTTCATTGTATTTAGCGATGCTTCAAAGAAGGGCTTGGGTTGTGTGTTGATACAAAATGATAAAGTCATAGCCTATGTTTCAAGGAAGTTGAAAGTTCACGAACATAACTACCCAACACATGATATGGAGTTGGATGTAGTGATATTCGATTTGAAAATATGGAGACATTATCTCTTTTGGGATAAGTCTGAAAATATATGGATCACAAAATCCTCAAGTATATATTTACATAGAAAGAGATGAATATGTGCCAAAAAAGATGGTTATATTTGATCAAGGACTATGACTGCTCAATTCTATACCATCCTAGGAAAGCAAAAAAAGTGGAAGACGCTCTAAGTAGAAAGGATCCAACAATTTTATCATTAATAATAATTTCAAGGGATTTAATATTTTTAGACTTTAAGAGGATGAACATGAGAATCATAAAGTAAGGAAAATCATCAATCCTTTCACAAATGATTGCTCAACCATCCCTTCTGGTGAGGTTAAAGGATTCTCAAAGAGTTGATGTAGAAATTTAGAATAAAATAAAAACTATAATAAAAGGGAAATCCTCATAATTCAATGTTAATTAAGAAAGAGTTGTGAGATTTGGGTCACAACTATGTGTACCATCAAATCATGAGTTAAAGAAGGAGCTACTGGATGATGCACATAACTCAACCTTCTATATCCATCTTAGAAGCAAAAAGTTGTATCAAGATCTCCAAGAACACTATTGGTGGGTAAATATGAAGAAGGTAATCACGAAGTATACATCAAGATGTCTTGTATGTCAGCAAGTAAAGGCATAAAGTAAAAAATATAAGGGGATGATGTAACCATTACCCATACCTACATGGAAATAGGAAAAAATCTCCATGGAATTTGTCACCGGACTTCTGAAGGCATCTAGAGGGAATAATTATATATGGGTTGTTGTGGATCATCCTATAAATACTGCACACTTCATTGCAATTAGATATGACTTCTCACTAGATCAACTTGCATGAATATACATCAGAGAAGTGGTGAGGCTGTATGGAGTAAAACTATTGATTGTATCCGATTGAGATCCACCTCTCAGTTCTCGAAAAGTATCCAACATGCTCTAAACACCGAGTTAAAATTCAGCACGACATATCATCCTCAAACTGATGGCCAACCTAAATGCACTATTCAAAAACTAGAATACATGTTAAGAGCATGTTCTATGGACTTAAAAGGATGATGGTATCAACATATTCCTCTGGTCAAGTTCTCATACAATAACAATTTCCACTCTAGTATCCAAATGGATTCCTATAAAGCCCTTTATGATAAGAGATGTAGAACACCTGGATGCTGGGATGTAGTTTGAGAAAACAAATTGCTAGGTCCTAAAATGGTTTAGGAAATGGTGGAAAAGGTCATGGCCATTCAACAACACATCAAGGCTACGTAGAGTCGATAAAATATCTATGATGAAAATCATCGATGAGACCTAAATTTTGATGTTAGAGACATGGTTTTCCTTTGAAAATATCCATGGAATAAAGTTATGATATTTGGAAATAAGATAAATCTTAGTCAAAGATACATCATACCCTTTGAGATATTTGATTGCATCAGAGAGGTGGCCTATCAACTAGCACTCCCACCTAACCTAGCTCAAGTACATGATGTATATTACATGTATCTATCTTGAAGAAGTACATACCAGAAACCTCACATGTACTCAATCCAAATGTGGTACCATTATAGAATGATATTTCCTATGAAGATCATCTGGTGAAGATCTTAGAATGTAGAGACAAAGTTCTATAAAATAATATAATGCACCTGGTCAAAGTGTTGTGGAGAAACCAAAAGTTTAAAGAAGCGATGTGGGAACCAGATAAAGTGATGAAAAAGAATCACCCTCATCTATTTTAATGTGGGAAATGAAAGATTCCAGGGAAAAATTTCTTAAGGGTGGGGAGATTTTAATTACCTGAACTATTATAAATAAAACCCCCCTTGTGTTTTAATTAAATGTATTATTATGTAATATGGTTATAGAAAAAACATGCAATTATTTGGTTTTATTATATACTATCAGATTTAAAATACCATTAATCATAATTACCATTGATAATATAGACATTGAATAGTGATCATATTATTAGTATAGATATAAGGTTTTAACAAATCCAATTGATAAAGACAAAGGAGGTGATGAACTCAACCAATAGGATAATACCTTATAAAGACCATTTATTAGAGATTCCAAGGGAGATAACATCTATGGGATTTTACCTTGACCAATTAAAAGCTGAGATCCAATAATTTAAGCATGAGATAAACCATTTATTGGATAATTTAAAGCTCATTGTGATCACAACCCTAACCATGTACGCCGAACCACCCCATGAAAGTCTCATCATCACACAACTTACTCTTAGGGAATTTGCTGGTGTATTAAAGGAATATGTATCAATACCCTAGAAATATGAGCATGTAAATTATTTTTTATATAATAATGAATATATTTTCATCCTAATATTATTACTTCATATTTTTTTTTATTTTGATACCATAAAAAACAAATAGTATTTTTGGGTACTATTCAAATTCAATTAAGGAATTTATTTTGATGAATTAATGGAGTTTTTAGAATAAATAATATTTTAATAATAAAATATTATTATTAATATTTTTTATTAAATATAAATGATCATATAATTTTTATTAATCCAAATTTAATTTTTATAAGGGTTCAAAAAATTGTTATTGTCAAAAAACCCAACATTTCTCAATAAATGTCGATTTTTATTTTAAAAGTGAAAATAAACATATTTAAAAATTTATTTTGATAAAATTAATATTATTTTTGGAATCATAATGTCTAAATTATCCAATGGTTAATTTTTTATAATTTTTTTGAGAGTGAAATTTTCGGGTAAAAATTAAATACCATATAAATATACTTTATGTATTATGACATCGTAATGACCCAAAAGTGATGTAATAAATAATATAAATGGGATCCATGAACAAATATATGTTTTCCCAGTAAAATAATGTGATTTTATATCTATTTGTTTAATTTTATAAATTCTTTATGAATCCTCCAAAAACATTAATAGATTTTAAGGTTTTAAAATCATTTCTTTAAGAGTGTGACTCACTTCCACATAATCAAGGTTATTATTTTATTAAGTTAGGAAATTTAACTTATAAAATAATTGAAACCAATACCATTTTATAGAAATCATGTGCAAAAATCATGGTAAGGTTTTTGGTTTTGGTTATTTTATTATATAGAGTCCAAAACCTAAGTTTGAGAAATAATAAAGAAATCACCAATCATTTTCTATATAAACCCCCCCAATATCCCATTTATATTCACTAAAAATCCTTTTATAATGTTCTTAATATGAACTCCCCTCTCTAGAGTCTTCCCAACATTCCCTCAATCTCCCAAGAAGCTCCTCCCAATCATTTGGAGTCACACACTCAAGTAAGTGATTCTCACCCTCTCTTCTTTATTCAAGTTTTTTTATCTTATGACTTCTATTTTCAATTCCTAATGTTAATATATGTCTTTACATATCCCTATTACTTAAAACTTTATGTTCAAATTATGATATACCCATTTCTCTCTCATCAACCCATTTTATGAATTTTTAAGTGACACCGTTATGCTGCCGAAATTTCACCATGATTTTCCATACCGAAACAATTATGTAGTGAATACCATACCCATTTAATACCAAGGTTATTAAAATTTATGAACTTATACTTATTTATTTGGGACTTAAATGTATTTATTCGACACTCCATGATTGTGGAATAAAATGTGATGATAAATGATTCCATGTTTTATGTTCTATGTGGCATACTTAATCATGATAATGAAATGAATGTGATGGGTGCACCCATAATTATATAGAGATCCAATGCATTGGGTAATGTTTAGTCTCATGATATGTCATGTTGGGGTAGGTAGTGAACTTTATTCCTTTATGGGACTTTTTTCATAATGATGTCATGGTAGCTAGGCTTGAACTATGTTTATTATGTAGTGCTTTAAGTTGTTGCCACTTTTTCCATGTTGCCTTTATGATTACCATACATGTCTCATTGTTCATGTTTATGATTCCTATTATTTTTATGCTTAATTGATTTGTCTATTGTTTAACATGTATTATTCTCTTCATGTTATGCCATGTTTATTCCCTTACTAGGATTTATAGCTCTCCCTTTTCTTATATATGTCCCAGGTTATCCCATATAGTTTTAAGTGCGAGCATGTTAAGGAAGTTTTCAATAAATATGATGTATTTTACTATTTTAAATTGTTATGTAATGTACCTAATTCCCAAATACACTAGGATTATCAATATTACAGGTTGTATTATGTGTAACCTTTTGTAATAAACCATGTATTAATGTGAGATAAAGAACATGGTTGTTATACAGTCCCTTACTTTATTACATTGGTACTAAGAACAAGAGATCATGTCCCAAAGGACTGAATAGTTTAGTATCTTTTTAAAACCAAATACGTACATAAGTTTTACATTATAACTTTAAATAAAAAACATAGAAACTCCATTGTAAACACTCATAAACTCATATATTATCCCTACAAGTCCTTCATAATATACATCTTCCCATCTTAGGAAGAAATAAAACATATAAAGGTGCGATATCAGATGCTCAGTAAGGGTAAGTAATACAGTAAAAGATATCATAAATATTAACAATAAGGATATGTGAATAACTAAAAAAAACATTACATTAAAACATAATCTTAATCATAATATGGTAGGAATAAAATCTGAATAAATAATACCATATAAATAATTACATGAGAATGAAACTTGATCATGGATACTCTACTAGTCAAATAATCATATGGATTATCAATTACTAATATCATAATGAGTAAATTCAAAATATGGTAAATCATAAACATAACATCAAGGCTTCAACTAATACACCATACATAAATGGGTAAAAACCCGATCTAGTTTGTCTCATGAGACCCACCGATGCATCAAGGGGATATAGAGGGACCCACCTATCACTTACTAAGTCTAATTAATTCCTCATATGAAAGGGGTGGAACATAATCAACATATAAATTCATCTTGTAACTATCATATTAAATATTAATAAAATTCCCCAAATAACAAACATAATCATAAACCATCTAGAGTAATATGGTGAATGGTATTAAGATAGTAAATCCCTAAAAATAATCATAAACCATTAAATTAAATATGGTATATGGTAATATAAGAGATCCATCTCAATAAATCATAGGATTTAAAATAGGGTGTTTAAATAGATGAAAATATTCCAGTAAAATCATTGAGGAATTCTTGAGAGAAATGCCCTTTTTTACTTTGGAAAGAAGAGTTCTTTTGGAAAATAATTTGTATTTTTCATAAAATAAAATTGTAAACATGTATATCCTAGAAAATAAAAGGTAAGAAAAATTATATTTTAGGCATAAATGATGTAAAAATGAAATTAAAACATGCAAAAAGTGTTTTTAAGAAAGTTTATAAATGAGCCACTATAGTGTGGTTTGAAGGAAAAATATAAGAGTCTTTAAAGAGGACAAAGAAATAATTGTTTGCATAAAACCAGAAACGAAATAAGATAGTTTTTCATGATAAAAGATATATTTTGTAAAAAACATTGGTGTATTAAAATATCTAATGGAGTGTACTTGAATATGGGTAAGAAATTGGGAAGTTCCCTTTAATCAGGCTTGCTTATCGGCATCAATTAAAAAGGGAACCTTATAAAACATGTATTTCCTATCAAAAAAAGAATAATTAAGAAAGGTACATATTTTTATAACATAAAACCATAATTTATTGTGATTACATAATAATAATTAAGAATTAAATTGGGGTAAATAGAGATAAAGCGTAATCCAAAGGAAAAATGGAGGTTCAGGGAGAATCCCTTACCTTATGTATGAAAGTGTTCTGTACTTACACTTAATTTACTGGATAATGAAATTATATTAATTAATAATTTAATTAAGAACCTATTAAACATTTATTTATTTATTTTATTTTTATTAAGTTCATTTATGAACCTTTTGACGAGTTTTAAGATTCAATTTCATCATTTGAGAGTGTTCTTTTCCTTGGTTTTCATGATTGATTCACTTGTATACATGTATGAAAGACCATATAAAATGAGAATAATTATCCAGAATTGAAATTATATGTTACTAATAAACTTATTTATGATTTAATGGTCTTATATATCATTTTTTCTAGATATTATACTGATTCATTAGATAAAGCATTAATGATAACCGTTTAGTTTATTTTGGTGTTTTTTCGATCATCACGAACTAGTTTTGTCTTATTAATTAATATTATGTTTATATAATGGTTAAAGAACACTAAATAATTTATAATACACATATTATAATATTTTTTAACCATAAAAATGGTTTTATGACCAACCTTTAAGGAGGTAAAAAAAACGCGTCATCCACGATGGCGGTAAATTGACACATCACAGACGATATTTAAATTTTTATAATAAAAGGGAGAGGAAAATGGGTTTGATAATAAATATTAAATTAAAATAATAAAACTAATATATATATATATATATAATATAATGAATTTATCATGATTTTTTTTATTATGAGGTTGGGAAAGGATAAGAAAATAAAATAAATTAAAATAAAATCAAAAGAACGAAAGAGGGTTTTACCTCTTGAATTCCTCTCCTTGAAAACCTCCTTAAGGAACTTTGAAATAGTCTTTTGGGTGAGACCAATAAGACCATAACATAGCGAATATGTTTGGAAAATATATTTGGTAGAAATTGGACAATATTTAAGGCTTTTTAGGTGTGAGGAGCAGAGGTGGTGAGGGGTGGTATTTATAGTGAAGGAGAGGGGTGGGTTTTGATTATTTTATTCATTAGTTTATTATTTTGGCTCAAGACTATCAATAATATTGATTCTTGTGATTAAATAAAGTAACTATAGAATGTGAGTTTTAAATAATGATTTCTTATCTCATCCCTACATCATCCATGACTCAATAATTCATTTATTTACTTATAATGTTAAATATCATAAATTATCGTATTTCACTATTCAAAAAAATTCAACTATTTTAGAGAAATACCAAAAACCCTAGCCATTTTTTGATGTGTAAAACTAAAAAATGGACTCCATTTTATGAAAATAGTTTTATAAATATTATAAATTTAATTTTTAAATAAATCCATCATTTACTCAAAAAATACCGATTTTAATATTATAAATTATTTTATGAAACTTTTAAAAATTAATTAAGATCTCATAAAATTATCTTATAATTATAATAAAAAAAAATATTAATTTATGAATATGTTTTTTGAAAATAAATTTTCTTTTAAATAATTATATTAGTTATAAAATTTTAAATAAACATTTAAGTTTCACAAAAACACAAAAACTTAATTTATCATTTTTTAAAAATTTATTTACTTATTCCATGATATAAATATACCATATTTTCATTTATAAGATAACAAAATTTTATTTATAATTTCACAGGTAAAGTTACTATTCTATTGTTTATATTAATATTCTTAATGGTCACATTATTATTCCAATGGTCATATTTAATAGTATATTATGTTTTTAAACTTCATGTTGTGTGAAGCACAAACTATCAAAGATGTTAAATTTTAAAAGAGACATACTATAAAATATTGGGGTGTTACACCTCACCATCAGTTTTATAATATCTTATTGCTTAGATATTCTAGTGGAAAGGATCCATATACCACTTCTCATAACCCAAACTTGGGTTTTTCAAGCTATTTAAAAGGGTTTTAGGTTGACATAACTTTACAACTACATAAAATCACAGATCCTTGATCTATTGAGTGGAATACCCAATCCCAAAATCCTATTATTTTTAAATATTTCATCAACCATTTTCTCTTAGTTACACCAATTTCTACTTGGATCGTCAACCCTTGATGTAAACTAAGTTAATTTAACAAAAAACATCAAGCTAAAATTTCCATGATAATTGAAAGAACCCCAAATTGGATTGGTCAAGTACTTTGAACCATGAGGTTAATTATAACTTAATCAGTGGAAAGATAAACTAAATTAATATTTTAGTTTGAGGTATTTTTATCCTTATGTGTAAATCCTATTTTATCCTTTTACATTCATTGTTAATATTAAGTGGATTTTACTTAAGTGATTAACCATGTATGATAAAATATTTACAAATAACATGGTCATATTTTATTCCTTCCTATATTTTTGTTAATTCATTTATTATGTGATCATGTAGCATTCACAAACATAAATAATTAACCATGCAATGAAAAATAATAAAATATTAGTGTAATTATCATGAAATTCTATAATTGGTTAGTTTATCTAGCGAATGAAAAACTAACCCTTGACCCCAGTGGAAAAAACACCTTGAACCATAACTTGGTTCGTGTTGTAGCATTCTACCTTTGATCCTATGTATCTCCTTGATTGGTTTCACCTTGTATCCTTGACTTAGACCATATCCTCTCACCGAGGAGTGTTGGGTCGAGAAAACAGCGAGGAATGATGGCAAGAGGGGGGGTGAATTGCCTTTTAAAAAATTGATAAACAAATTAAAATCAAAGTGAAATGCAGCGGAAATAAAGGAGGCAAAACACAAGAAATTGATAACGGAGTTCGGCCAAAACCCGGCCTACGTCTCCGCTCCCAACTCAACCGTTGAGAGATTCCTACCGCTTGCTTTTCAATGGTTTTAGCAAGAAACCCACTAGGCTTTGAGGTAGCACTAGGACCTATTACAGCTTGCTTTTGGTGGTTAAGCAAGAACCCACTTACTTTTAATGGTTTAGTAAGAACCCACTAGCCTTTTTAACGGGTGAAGGCTAGCTCACCGAAACACAAGCCTTTTAAAAGGAAAGGCTTTAAGAAACCTCTTCACACCTTAGTGGTGGTGTGAGAACCCAAAGAAAGGGAGATGAGAAAAGAGTTTGGGGTTTGTAGGCACAAACCCAAAATGAAGCTCAAAATAAATAAAACTATAAAAACCGTAATTGAGGAAGACTTGGGCGCCAAGGTATGATGGAGTTGATGTAGCGTGCTCTCCCAAGCTTCTTGAGGTGCTCCTTGGATGTGGAAATTGGTTGGATCACTTGGGGTTCCTTTGAGGAAGTCCGCCGGAGGATTGCCGAATGATGGAAAAAGTGTCCGTTGGCTTCACAATAGTTCCGGGTGGGTGTCCGGGGCTTCCTTGGCCTTTATTTATAGGCATGGAACCCATTGGGGAGTCTTCGGAGCCGTTGGGAAAGGCCTCGGAGCCGTTGGAGGCCAAAAGAAGGTTGACTGGTCAAAGCCAACGGCTAGTTTGACTGGGCTACCGGCTGGCCGGTACAGCTCCACCGGCTGGCCGGTGCCTTGGTAGAGAAGAAGAGTCTTGATCCAGGCTCTACCGGTCGACCGGTGGAGGAGCCACCGGCTGGCCGGTGGCAAGACAGTAGCAAACACTATTTGGGCTGGGTGCCACAGGTCGACCGGTGACAGAGCCACCGGTCGACCGGTGGAACCTGGCAGTGGGCAATGCCTCTGCCAGTTCCACCGGCTGGCCGGTGCTATCACACCGGTTGGCCGGTGGACTGAATTTCAGTCCATTTTGCCAACTTTCTTGGGTCAATCCTTTGGAAATCTTTTGCCTATCATCCACAACACTTAAAAACAAAGTTAGATAAACATGAAAGTGATTGTGATCATGAAAATTAAACCACGAGGGGATACGAGAGGTACAACAATCTCCCCCTATTTTGATGATCACAATCACCAAAACAATTAATGTAAAATACTGAAATTGAAAGGAAATGCTAAGCATGATGAAAAGGATTCTCCCCCAATCAATCAAGAAATTTCTCCCCCTTTGTGATTATCAAAATAGAATGGGGCATAAAACTTGATTGAGGGAAAGGGTTTGAAAAACTAGAAATGAGAATTGAAAGATCAATTGAGATTTTTGAAATTGAAATGAAAATTTGAATAACAGTTTGAATTGAAAGTTTTGAATCAAAAACCAATTGAAATTTTGAATCAAAAACCAATTGAAATTTGAAATTTGAAACCAAATGAAATTTTTGAAATTGAGAGTTTTGAATCAAAAAAGAATTGAAAATTTAAATTGAAAAAAAGAATCAAAAGAGATTTTTAAATTTAAGAAAATTTCTCCCCCTAAATAAAACAAAAGATCATCGGGGAAACGAAACTATTTTTGGCCTGGAGAGACTCGCCAAAAGGGATTTTTCAATCCAAATTTGTTTCATGGCGGGTCTTCTCCTATAAAATTCGTCCGAAAAGAAAAAAGATTTGGGTTGACCGTACCGGGCATTTTTGCAATCACACTCATAAATGAGGTGCCCGGGTTTTTTACAATAGTTACAAAATTTAAAACTAGAGCTCCCCCTTACAAAAACAGTTGGTGCATGGGAGGAGGAAGCTACATTGGTATATCCTAGCCCTTGGGTGGTTCTAGATATACGTTGGGAACCTAGGAGATTGTTCAAATTTTGTTCCCCTTGGGTGAACTTAGCTAGGGTCTCCCTTAGGTCTTTGATGGTTGATTCCATGGAATCAACATTTGGGAAATTTTGGATTTTGAGGGACATCTCCTCCTTCTCTTTGAGAAGTTGTTCTTTTTCGGAGGAGAGTTTTTTGAAAGACTTTTTTAAAGAAACAAATTTAGAAGAAAGTTCATGAAAACCATTTTCAAGTTGGTCTCTAGCATGTGAGAGTTCTTCATAAGAAAGATGATTTAAAGAATTTGAATTTGAAGAACATGAGGAAGAGGAATCGGAAGAAGTTACCTCATGGAATGCCATTAGGCATTTTGTACCTTGGTTGCTCGAGGAGGAGGTGGAGGATGAAGAGGAGGTGTCACTCCATGTCGCCTTGAGGACCTTTTTCTTTCCTTTCTCCTTAACCCGTTTCTTGTTGAGTGGGCAATCGGGCTTGTAATGGCCATTTCCACTTGCACCACTTCACATGAGATTTGGAAACTATTGGAAGTGACCCATGAGGGCACTAATAAAGTGAAGGATACTCGGTTAGACATGTATAGACAAGATTTTGAAAGTTTTTCAATGCATCCACATGAATCTATTACCGATATGTTTACACGCTTCACTGACATTTGCAATGGAAGGAAATCTCTTGGTGATGATGTTTCAGCCGAGACGATGGTCAAGAAGATATTATGGGTCCTTCCGATCTCATGGGCACCAAAGGTGACGACGATCCAAGAAGCTAAGGACATCAAAAACATGCCGGTAGAGGAGCTCATCGGATCCCTAATGACGTACGAGATCACGATGAGGAGGCAAGCTCAAAAGGAGGGCACACCAATCAAGACACCAAAGAACATTGCCCTCAAGGTACAAAAACAAGTAAGCTCCTCCTCATCCTCATCTTCATCCTCTTCATCATCAAGCGGCGACTCGGAAATGGAGAATCTCGCCCGCCAAATGCACAAATTTATGAAGAAGCACAAGAAGAAGAAATCCCGCAAGCACCGAAAGCAAGAACCCACCGCAAGATCCGCTCCTCCACCGGTCGACCGGTAGAGCCTGGATCAAGACTCTTCTTCTCTACCAAGGCACCGGCCAGCCGGTGGAGCTGTACCGGCCAGCCGGTAGCCCAGTCAAACTAGCCGTTGGCTTTGACCAGTCAACCTTCTTTTGGCCTCCAACGGCTCCGAGGCCTTTCCCAACGGCTCCGAAGACTCCCCAATGGGTTCCATGCCTATAAATAAAGGCCAAGGAAGCCCCGGACACCCACCCGGAACTATTGTGAAGCCAACGGACACTTTTTCCATCATTCGGCAATCCTCCGGCGGACTTCCTCAAAGGAACCCCAAGTGATCCAACCAATTTCCACATCCAAGGAGCACCTCAAGAAGCTTGGGAGAGCACGCTACATCAACTCCATCATACCTTGGCGCCCAAGTCTTCCTCAATTACGGTTTTTATAGTTTTATTTATTTTGAGCTTCATTTTGGGTTTGTGCCTACAAACCCCAAACTCTTTTCTCATCTCCCTTTCTTTGGGTTCTCACACCACCACTAAGGTGTGAAGAGGTTTCTTCAAGCCTTTCCTTTTAAAAGGCTTGTGTTTCGGTGAGCTAGCCTTCACCCGTTAAAAAGGCTAGTGGGTTCTTACTAAACCATTAAAAGTAAGTGGGTTCTTGCTTAACCACCAAAAGCAAGCTGTAATAGGTCCTAGTGCTACCTCAAAGCCTAGTGGGTTTCTTGCTAAAACCATTGAAAAGCAAGCGGTAGGAATCTCTCAACGGTTGAGTTGGGAGCGAGGAATGATGGCAAGAGGGGGGGTGAATTGCCTTTTAAAAAATTGATAAACAAATTAAAATCAAAGTGAAATGCAGCGGAAATAAAGGAGGCAAAACACAAGAAATTGATAACGGAGTTCGGCCAAAACCCAGCCTACGTCTCCGCTCCCAACTCAACCGTTGAGAGATTCCTACCGCTTGCTTTTCAATGGTTTTAGCAAGAAACCCACTAGGCTTTGAGGTAGCACTAGGACCTATTATAGCTTGCTTTTGGTGGTTAAGCAAGAACCCACTTACTTTTAATGGTTTAGTAAGAACCCACTAGCCTTTTTAACGGGTGAAGGCTAGCTCACCGAAACACAAGCCTTTTAAAAGGAAAGGCTTGAAGAAACCTCTTCACACCTTAGTGGTGGTGTGAGAACCCAAAGAAAGGGAGATGAGAAAAGAGTTTGGGGTTTGTAGGCACAAACCCAAAATGAAGCTCAAAATAAATAAAACTATAAAAACCGTAATTGAGGAAGACTTGGGCGCCAAGGTATGATGGAGTTGATGTAGCGTGCTCTCCCAAGCTTCTTGAGGTGCTCCTTGGATGTGGAAATTGGTTGGATCACTTGGGGTTCCTTTGAGGAAGTCCGCCGGAGGATTGCCGAATGATGGAAAAAGTGTCCGTTGGCTTCACAATAGTTCCGGGTGGGTGTCCGGGGCTTCCTTGGCCTTTATTTATAGGCATGGAACCCATTGGGGAGTCTTTGGAGCCGTTGGGAAAGGCCTCGGAGCCGTTGGAGGCCAAAAGAAGGTTGACTGGTCAAAGCCAACGGCTAGTTTGACTGGGCTACCGGCTGGCCGGTACAGCTCCACCGGCTGGCCGGTGCCTTGGTAGAGAAGAAGAGTCTTGATCCAGGCTCTACCGGTCGACCGGTGGAGGAGCCACCGGCTGGCCGGTGGCAAGACAGTAGCAAACACTATTTGGGCTGGGTGCCACAGGTCGACCGGTGACAGAGCCACCGGTCGACCGGTGGAACCTGGCAGTGGGCAATGCCTCTGCCAGTTCCACCGGCTGGCCGGTGCTATCACACCGGTTGGCCGGTGGACTGAATTTCAGTCCATTTTGCCAACTTTCTTGGGTCAATCCTTTGGCAATCTTTTGCCTATCATCCACAACACTTAAAAACAAAGTTAGATAAACATGAAAGTGATTGTGATCATGAAAATTAAACCACGAGGGGATACGAGAGGTACAACAAGGAGCTCCCTCCTTACATAAAATTTTATCCACATGAAGGTGAGCGATTCTATTGGATTAGATAAAAGGTGGATCTACATAAATGAAACCACAGGAATGCAGGTCCTTACTTAATAAAGAAAAGGGAATGAATCACATGACATCAAAAATAATTTAACCATAATAAAATGATAAATTAAAAAAAACCAATCATACACAAGGGATGGTATAATCTCATGATCATCCACACATCAAAATGCAACAAGCATACATTTTAAATCTTGTTATCAATTAATTCAATTCATTATTTTAATTAAAATAATGTTCTATGAATTAATCCAATTTATCTTAATTCCATCCAATATATTTATATATTTCTAGATATCTCTCTAGAAACATCTTTAAATATATCTCTAGATACATCTCTAGATATATCTCTAGATACTTCTATCTAGATACATCTATAGATATATATCTAGATATATCTATCTAGATATATCTCTCTATATCTTTCCATATATATCTCTAGATATATTTCCAGATTTATTTTTATAGATATATATCTATATATATCTCTATATATCTTTCTAGATATATATCAATATATATCTCTAGATATATCTATCTAGATATATCTATTGATATATCTCTAGATATATCTCTAGATATATCTTTCTAGATATATCTATATACATCTCTCTTATCTGATTACTGATTATGTTATCAATAATGAAGAAAATAAGTGATGATGATACTAGATTATTAAAATGAATCAATTTAAGTAAAATAAAATGAAAATATATGCAATCAATCAACGAATAATAAATAATTATAAATTAAACATGTGATCTCTCTGATACCACTTATAGGTTCCAGATGAAACAAAAGTGTCCTTTGAAGGCATGACTAACATGGATTTTAGTCTTAAATCATGTGTAATCATTTCTTTACATTATCAAGAGACCATGTACAATGAAAAAAAAAATATTAAATATACTACATTAATATGATGAAACTACAGGGAGAGAATCTTTACATATAATTCATAATTAATTTATGAGAAGATATATAATTACCTCAACTTGTAATTCCACTTTTATTGATGATACGATGGAATTAAATTCATCACACCATCATTGTGATATAAGATTCATGCGCATAATCCATATAGTTGTGATCCATGTGGGCACCTAAATATCTGATCAATGCCATAGAACTATTGAGTGCTAACACAGTCGATCCTGATCAATTTCATTGTTCGTGGTTGATCACAATAGTTCTATTCAAGAAGGATGAAAAAACCTTGGTGTTCTCTCAAAAAATTGAGAGAGAAGTAGTGAAGAGGACTCTCTAGGTATTGATCCAATATTACCTTATCCATTGTACACACCTAGTGAATTAAGGAAAGTGATATAACTATATATTTATTATATCTGGTTTAGGGTTGGAAAATCAAACATAATCCCCCAACCATCTTTCATATTATTAAATAACCCCATGTCAACTAATAATAATAATAATATTATTAATTGATTGAAATGTGTAATGATTTAAGAATATAAATAAATAACATTTATATTATTCAAACCATTAAACTCGGTCCGCTTTCCCTCATCGACATTTACCGATCCTAAAATAATGGCTATTTAATTAAATAAATATCACTACATTATTCTATGATAAATATAATAAATGTTATATTTGAAAAAATTGAAAAATAATATTTATTATTATCATTTAACTCACTTTATTCTTTCGAATAACTTGTGATTAAATTATGGAAATCAACCAAACTTGAATAAATATTATTTATTCTAACCTGT
Source organism: Viscum album (assembly GCA_963277665.1). Lineage (NCBI taxonomy): Eukaryota > Viridiplantae > Streptophyta > Magnoliopsida > Santalales > Viscaceae > Viscum > Viscum album. The sequence goes on along the minus strand of OY728134.1, from coordinate 591,226,129 downwards.
TAAATTCATTACTTGAATTTAACTGAGATTATGGATACACTTAGTGTGTGACCCTCTAGGCTTATTTTTTTGTTCCATTAGGAATAACTACCTAAATTCCAATGTTTTAATCTAGAAGAATGACAAGGAATCCATAGAGAAAAAAGTTAACATCATAATTAAATCTATAATTCTACGAATGTTTACTATGTAATATAATTCTTTTATCGTGACATCTCTAATCAAACAGGTTGCATGCTAGTGCTATCAACCTATACGCTCAATGTCTCTTTCTTTGAATTTCTAAAATTGAACTCACCCATCGAACACCATGGAAATGGATTTATGTATAAAATTATATTCCATAAAAGGTCCTGAGATACCAAATTCTATTAGGGGATAGAAGGGATAAATTCTTTCTCGCATTATCCATTAATGCAATATCATTTGTGATGCACCAAACTTACCCTACCTGGATGTGAGCATATGTCATTATGATTTTTTTTCAATACATAATAGTGTGTGATTAATGATATCAATTAATGACAATATTAAAGTCCAAGGATCAATACACACATCCATATATATGAATATTCAATGACACATGGAAATGTAGATTTCCTATTTGAAGGGTCTGTTATCATAACCTCCTATCTTGGAGATTACTAAAGGAGAACACCATGATATGGTGTTTCAATGTCTTATAAGTCTCCTACCTCTGATATCTATGTCATATCAGATAATATCATCCAACCATTGAACATGGTTCATGAATAATGTTGGGGAACCTCTAGGTTCTCATCATAGCGGGGAACTACTATGACCCATTAGCACAACATATATTCTAAGGAAATTATAACATGAAAATATCATATAGAAGAATAATAAATATATGATAAGAAAGATTATTTAATTAAGAAAACATGTAATCAAGTACTAAGAAATTTGGTTATAGGGCACCAACTCCAACAATTCTGAACTAAGGGAAAGAAACCCCTACCTTCCATAATCTTTTTGAGGGAGTGAGCGAGATCCCAATTCTTGAAAAAGGGAACCAAGTCCACCACAAAGATTTTGGATCTTTACACTAATGTATTCTACAATCTTGTTGAATCTCCATAGATTTATTTTTTTCTTGGATTCAAGATGTGCAAGAAATTGGCTATCAGGAGAATTGATCTCACATTCTTTTCATGATCATTATTGCCCACGCCATGAAATAAGTCATGGAGAAAGTCATTGTTTGAAGGAACCTGGAAGGGGAGGATGATGATATTTCTAAGGGTAGTCCAAATATATGATCCCCACTCACCTTTTAAGAACAATTTCATAATAGATTATTCTCTTGGTATTTTGCATCAAAGGCACTTGGAGGTAAGGTTTATCCCCTTACTTTAGATTTCCTTATCCATTGATATTTCATGATTCCACATGCTCAAAACTAGAAAGTTATATTTTAATGGGTTGTATTTGCACCAAAGGATCCCCCCATTCATCTTGGGTCACCTGGCTAGTCTGAATCACATAAAGATAACCATTGTTCTAAAATATCCCTAATGAGGATCCTGTGAATATATACTTGTCTTGATCATCTGATATCCTTATATTGTTAAATATCTTGGGTTTTTTTTGTACTGGGATGGATTTAATGAATGAAAAATGGTTAATCACATGTGATAATGTGAGATTATGAGTTTGGAACTTAGGGAAGCTAAGAAAGATACCTTCCCAGTTATGCGTTCAAAATTTAATATCACCCTGATCGACAATCTAGTGTGAGTGCCATTAAAGATCAGGGATATGAATTTATATCATATTACGTAATTTGGAGACATTCCATTTTTGTTTATTCAACTCATTTCCATAATTTGATGAGATGAACCTTGCACAAATGAATTTTACTTCCACCACCTCCCACGTTATATTTTTTTAAGGCAGTGCATGGTGATGGAAACACTTAGATTAACCCCACTTCACTGACCAGCCCATCCATCCTTTCCCATGATTCCCAATGCATAATTTATATTCTATTAATATTGATGATTTATCTAAAAAAATGTGAAATGACCACTGTAGGGGTTTTTATTTTCCTGTACCTTCACTTTTCATCTTTCGGGTGTTAGGGGTGTTGAGAGGGATTTTTGAGGTGAATTGAGAAAAAAGGTGGAGTTATTATTGGTAAGAAATCCTTCATAAAATCACTACATGATAGAACTTTCATTCATTTGAAGATCACACCTTCCAGTGGTTTTGAAATATAGAGACCAGCCATAAAAAATTCATTGTGTCTTAGAGAACCAAAACTAGGAAGTCTTCTTTCTTTTAATCAATGATACTCAGTCACAATTCTCACAGCTTCCATAAAACTCACAAACAAGCACTAGATTCCGAGCAAGGTGGATTGCACTATGACTATCATAGAATAAAATTCCTTCTTATGATGACATTTCAATATTCTTTAGTAATCACATTAACTATACTGACTCCTTTCCCACTTCCAAAACTACTATGTATTCTGCTTCCATTATAGATAAAGTAAACACATTATACAACTGAGAAATATAATTGACTACTGTTCTACCAAACATAAACACAAATCCTATCACACTCTTCCATGTATCTGAATCCATATAAAAATACATATCAATTAATCCTTACAAAGGATCATCTTCACCAACACATAATGAAATATATTTTGATCCCTTTAGGTATTAGATGAATCAATTCACAACTTACCAATGCTCCCTTTCGGGGTTTGACATAAACATACTTACAAATACTACTACAAAGTCAATGTCAGGACATGAACATATCATCACATACATTAATATTATGAAAAATAATTTATACAATAATTTCCTAATGTAACAACCCTCATATTACAATCCTAGTGTCTATGTCTTGGATAACTTGAAATGTTTAACAAGGGGGTTGATAAAGTCTTACATCCAGTCATCCCAAATTTCTCAATGACCTTTCTGATGTATTATTTATAAGAAAATACTAGAGTACCATATTTTTGATCCCTATCTATCCTAATACCCAATATTTTCATGGATTGGGAAAGATCCTTCATTTATAATCTTAAAATAAAACTCATGATTCATCTCTTAAATCCATTGAATCTTCAGACCCATAAGAAATACATCATACACATAGAGTTGAATAATTATATAAGTCCCATCATCCCAATTTTTTTGATAATATCAATGATCAGAGTCATATCTCATGAAACCTTTCTCATTCATCAAACTTCTAGTTCCACTATTGAGGTTCTTGTTTCAATCCATAAAGAATTCACTTCAATTTATAAACAAGGACCTCCTTTTGATGCTATTAAAAAACCATGTGTTTCTTCATGTATATATCCTCCTCCAAATCACCATGAAGAAATGTATTCTTAATATCCATCTAATCCAAGTGCAAACCATCATAAAAAAAAACATAGCACTGTCAAGATGGTAGTATGCTCGACTACTGGTGAAATTATTTTTGAGAAAATGATCCCTTCATTCTATTGGAATCCTTTCACCATAAAATATTCCTTATATATTCTATTTTGTTAGTTTTTATCTTCAAACTAAAAACCCATTTGTTCTATAGTGATCACTTTTATTCCAGTAGTTCGACCATTTCCCATGTTCTATTGAACTTTATGTATTTTATTTTTTCCTTCATGACTGACTCCCACTATTTTGGGTCACTGAGCATTGCTACCTCTTTTGGGAATTCATGTTCCCTAGTATTTGTTAGAATTAATAAATTTTCATCAACCCCATGTCACTATATTGATTATTTGAATATAGAATATTTTCTATACTTTTCTTGATATAATTATCTTTCTAGTTCCCAAATTTATATTTAATCAAATTTTAGATCTTTCCCTTAGGATTTAGTAGACCTTGATCATTTTATAACATCTTCCATTTGTCTAATTTCTAGTTATATCATGTTATCGACTGGAATTACTAGAATCTATGAACTTTCAACGCTTCTATCCAGATCTACTTAAAATTCAATAGTTGGTTTCTTCTTTTTAACCAATGATTCAATCAAGTTTCAATCATTCCATAGGATCATATCATTAAATAGATCATTTAAACTCCCAAATACTTGATTCTTGTCATAATCCCATTATATGAAACCAAAATCTTCATTTACATAGCCTACAAGAAAACAAGATTTGAAAATTTCCTCCATCTTGTCTATGTATTTTTCATCAAAAAGAGAATATGATATACTTTAAAATATTTTGAGGTGTCCAACTTATGGTGCCTTACTGAACTATATCTATTTCAATAAATTTTTTCCCATAACAGATGATGGAATTCTGTTGGCCAGATACGCTATTACATTGATTTATTCTAATGAGATGGCTTTGGGAATTCCATATTGCACATGAATTCATCTCACATTCTCAGTAAAAGTTTAGTTTATTCTCTCTACCACTCTATTTTATTATGGAGTTATGAGAACTATCCTCTAGAGCATGTTCCCTTTCTTATAATAAACGTTCTGAAAGTTACTTCCACTATATTCACCACCATTATCTGACCCTAGGATCTTTAACTTCTAGCCAATTTCTAATTCATTCATTTATTTTCACTGTACACATGCATTGAAATAATTAGATTTATTCTTAAGGAAACACACTCACACATCCCTTTTTTCATGGTCAATGAATGTGATGAAGTAAAGGGATCCTCCATGAGATCAAAATAGGTTAGGTCCCCATATGTCTGAGTGAACTAACTCCAGATTCTAGGATCTAGGATTCTGACCATTCAAATTGAATGAAACCCAATTTTAATTTCCCAAAACATACCTCTCAAAACTTATTATGGTTGTGTGATCAAGATTTAGAATGACCTTACTATCTATAACTTTCATGTTCTTCTCACTAAGGTGACTATTACTATAACACTAGACCACCGAATCTTCTGAGGTTGTACTTCCTACCATTGTAATTCCATCTCACCTTATAGCCAGACAAAGGGTCCTATACTTTAATCCTCACACCACAACCATAGACCCTTGAGTCACTTTCATGACCCTATTAGAAAAGGTAGTTCTCTATCTCGCATTATCCAGCTTCCCCACAAATATAAGGTTATTCCACTGAACTAGAATGTTTCTTTTTTTTCTTCAGTTGTAGGAAGAAATAATTCTTTATCTAAAGGTTAATGTCTTACTTTACATTAACTTCCAAGACTTCATCATCTACCAGATTAACTTTCCCAAATCCTCCAATAACATATATTTTCTTGCACCAATGATTAGCCATTGAGTGGATGGATACACCAGAGTCAAATACCCATGACTCCAATAGGAAACTGGTGTTGATTAGTAAGTCACTACCATTTTTATTGTATTAAAGTATTTTGAACTTTTGGAATCCATTCTTATGATACCTTTCTTGTGACTTACAATTACTATGGATATTTCCATGCTTCCCACAATTATAACATATTATTCTCGAATAAGATGAATTTCCTTGAATCTTTTCCCTAGAATTATCTTTCAGTTTTCTATGATTACTTCTATGAGGTGTGCATCCCCTTACTTTATCATTTAGTGAACTTCTAAAAGGTACTTGGAACTCTCTTATATAGATTTCCTCTTTGAGGATCATGTTTTGGACGTCTTCACACACTAGACCGGTATTTTTAAAAGAGTTTATAATCACAATAACCATGCTATCCCAAGATTCTAGTATTAGTAACAATAGAATATCACCCAAACATCATATGTGAAAGTAAATTTTATCGCTCTGATTTGGATCCAGATAATGTTGAAACCATTCACATTATTTAATACTATCCATCATTCTGATAGCCTCTTGCTAAAAAACCTCTGCATTAGAAGCACCTTGTTCAATGTAGTCAGTTTTTTCACACATATCTTCCAAGGATACCATAAGTTTAGATGTAGTATTCTTATCCTAGATATTCAAGGATAAATTTAATGCTAACTACATCCTCACCAAGCCTAATGATTTATTGTACATATTTTTACATTATCATTTCCATATCTTTCTAGGTTTCTCTCTACCCAATGAAATTTTAAGATCCTTATGGTTGAGATTATCTTATATCTACATATTCCAGAATCCATAACCGATTCCATCAAAATTATCGATTCAAAACTTTCCTTATTATTCCATTATTATTTTTTTGATAATAGTAAATACCAACTAAAAAATCAATATAGTATTGAGTTAAGAGTGAATTATACCTAGGTTTATAATTGCGACCAACCAAGATTTGATGCCAATTGTTAGGAAGTGAGCCTTTATAAAATCATCACATGATAGAATTTTCATTAACTAAAAGATAACACCACACTTCTCATAGATTCTAGAAAACTCACAATCAAGAATACAAGGAGAAAAAGAAGTAACAAGAAAAGTAAAGTGGACATACAAGATTATATGGTTCAAAATTTCATCCTACATCCATGGGAGAACACTTAAAAAACTCTAATTTCATTAAAAATAAAAGGATAATAATCCCTAAAAATTAAGAGATAATGATTACACTTAATCTATACTAGATACGAGTACATATATTAATTACAATCTGATACCATCAACACCTGTTCCCATCACTATTTTATAAAGGTTCATAGCTGGTTGACTTAGTTACACCACCATTCGTGAATCATGTTCATCCATCTGTTCAATTAAACATTCAACTAAAGTAATCACTAACTCAATCACCATAGTCAGTTGACTTTTCATATCCCTCATCTGATAAAAACAAACTAGCGTGCAAGCTCATTAGAAGTTTTCCAACCTCTGGTAACTGAAACCCATGTGCTGAAGATGCTACTATCACAGCCTTGATAAGCCAAGATGAACTTCTAGACTTCCTCCTTTTGGTAAGTTTAATTCCATTCACTTGAGAAAATATTCACAATCCCAATAGTTCTTAGCTAAATTTTTAGATGAATATATTTATTGCACCATAAAGGGAGAGTATTGTACTGTGAAGTGGATTGTTGAGGGGATGGAAGAGGATGATATCTAGGTTATGATGTGATCAATTTGGTTGTGACATGAGGGTTTATTTTTGACATGAGGCTTAATACAAGTTTTTTGGTGTCTCTCTAATTGGATGGGATTTTTTGGTTGAATTTTAGTTTATTGGGCTATAATGTGGAGTCTTAGGATTTACTAGGTTTATCTTTTAGGGTTTCTTTATGGTGTGATAAGGGTAATACATTATGAAGGTATTAGATAATGATTTTTTGGTTCTTCCTTTTTGGGATTCATTGCACCATAATAATGAATGTTACACTATGTTTTATATTTATGTGTTAACTGGATTGAGGTGAAGGAATGGGTTTTCACTATGATTATTATATATTAAATCATTTCAACCTGAAGGAACCAGTCGGACCATGTCCCTTTTTGGTTTTATTGAATTTAAGAGGTTTTAATACCTCATATTTGGGAATTATTTCACCATGATCCTAATATATCCACCATTGTGGTGTAACCCTTATTGTTGCACCATGATCTTATGATCTCTAGTTTTTAATAGAAATTAAGGTTCCTACTCTAATTATCTTCAATTACTTCAACTTCCTTTGAACCATAATCACATTGAGGAGTCTCATGAGATAACGTTTTTCATCCTTTGGTAGATCCTTGATTCTTTTTTGTGTGTGATTAAGATCCTTTGATCTGAGGTGATATTTGTTACCACTTTCCATGTTCCTCTTTATACCTTTTTCTTGGATAGGTCATGGTATTAGTTTGGATTCATTTTTTTATGAATTTGGACTATGGTTTTGTTGGAGGATATATGTAATTAGGTATTTTGGTGGATCCCTTTGAGCTTGGTGGGTCTTAATCATTGGTTCTTCTCTATTTTTTCATTTCATTATTCAAAGTGTCCTTTTAGTTATGAGATTCAAGATATCTATTTATTTTTATGTGAATATAGAATTACCATGCCATACCAGACTATAAGAAATTAAAAAGGGAAAGTGATTTTCATGCTCTTCATGTGCCTTCATTGATATTTATAGTATGTTGTTTCTTTTGAAAATTGTTAAGTATGTTTTTGTGGTTATTCCTTTATATTATTATGAAGCCTTATCACCATTCATAATCGGTTAATTATGTAAATATGGTAAAAAATTGGGAGAATGAAAATCTAGAAACTTATTATAACATTCCCAACCTAGATCAACCAAATGGATCTGAGCTAGGTGGGTGCCACATAACCTCAAGTACGCTTCCTCATATTCCAGAGGTTTCCAAATAGTAGAGAAGGTCTAAGAGATGATAGTGGGGAGACTATAACTTCATTTTAAAAATAAAATAGAAATTAACAGTGAAAAACCCAAAAAACAAAACACACATAACCAAGAAAATAAAATAGAACAACTTATGTAAATATTAATGAAAAACAGTACATGCCTTCAACAGGCATACCATAAATGATTACCCATATTAATTTAATCTCATACATCACAAACTAAAATAAATAACATTGGAGATGACCTCATATAGACATCAAGGATCCACCTAGTTCCATACTTGCATCAACCGTGCAACTAACCCATAGTATAACCCATAACTGATCTATCCTAACTCTTGCCTCAGGGTCCCACCCTATCATGAAATATAATACATGAAGTTGTACATGCATTGGGATTCCTATGAAGAGTGTGAGTATGAAACCTAGTAGGCCACCACCAATGTTTCCTTGAATAGATATAACAAAATATAGGTGCATGCATAATATGAAATGATAACCGGTGATCACCCGTATCAATTACCATAATACACGAGGTCATATATCATTACCCTTATGTATCAGGCTACCTACTTTGATTGGTGCTAGATTGGGACTATGTACCCATAGTCTATACACACCTTGAGGCTCACACGACCCTTTATTATAACTCATCACAATAATAATGACCCTACTCCACCACTATGTATACCGAGAATCCAAATCCAAGTCCAGTGATATCCCAATAACCACAAATATCAAATGAATACCATGTATTCACTAATGGAGTATCACACCCTCTATATAACTGTCCCAACAACCTCAAGTCATCTGGTTTCAACCACTAACTCTAGTCTGATGATCATCACAAACACCCTAATCTATAACATCTAAGGAGGATACCACCAACATTATAGGGGTCAACACCACCCCTCTCCCATGTGAACATGACCCAAAAACCTCATCCCAAATGGTGTGAGACAAAACCAATATCCTATATCCATAACCACAATGAACCATAGTCACCCCATCACCGGTGAATGATATATCACCATCATAATATATCAGTGAATTACATCATCAACCCAAGAATACATGGTGAATCAACATCACCCCATAACTAATGTATACATCACCCCTCAATAATGACATCAACATACTCAATACCTAGTGATATCTAGGTTACCCTCACAAACAACCAGTCGTAATGCTATAACCATAGCACAATAACTCTTGAACACTATATGCACTACACCCAACAATTACCACATATAACACACACACTAGACATTCCATTATACTACTATCTATTCCAATTTCTAATGAAAACTCATATCCCACTGAATATGCATCCAAATGATGTACACATATTTTCGAGTCTCATGCAATGTCTGATCAAGCCATCTGATGATACACCACTAGAACTCAAAATAAGAAAAACATACATGAATGGAAACACATCCTAAATGCACCAAAACTTAGAATAAAACCACACATAAGTCACCACATTAAAATTATAACATCTGAACAACCCACACAAGAATTTACAAAAGACAAAAATTAAAGGAAATAAAGGAAAAATGACAACAAAAAATTTATATGGTTCAGGAGTGATTCCTAATTCACAGAGGGAATGCTAAAAAATATTTTATTAAAGAATCACAAGACGATTAAAATATTATAGTCATAACCACTTGTGATTTAACATTATTAAAATAGTAGAGCTTGACCATTGAAATCGGTTACTACCACATTTTGATCTTCATGGGGACAAGTACACATAGATTTTATCTCCATGGGTAACCCTCTACTCAGTCAAAGAATACCAACACCTCAAATCCATCTTTTGTTACATAACTCCTGCTTTTGGGAACTTTATGAGTATAATTTTACATATCAATCTACAGACTCTTACATAATACCTTTGAGAAAAATCCTCCAAAGGGAAAACCCATCATAATGAATCTCATGTATCCAAGATTTACTTTCATATAAGTCTTTTGAATCTCCACATTCACCATATCTGGATCATTATGGTTAACTTCTAATTCCCCATAATCTAAATGAAAATTTTTGGTCTTATTTGATTCAGATGTTTAAACATTGGTCATGACACACTAGAATATGAATCTAGAATTAGAAGTTATACTACTATATTCACTCTTTCTAGTAGATCTACAACTTAGTTGGAAATTTGTTTTCACAAGACAAGAGCCTAAAAATATTTCACCTGAGAATCATTTTATGGCTTCTGTTGGCGCCAAAATATGTGCAGAGGAGAAGGACGCAAAGAAGAAACCAATCCCAAAGGGGCTGCCTCACGAATCCCATTCACAGACCCCCTCTGTATCACGGCCGGTGTGAAGCTAAAGCCCCCTATGTGTTTACCACAAAGTAAAAGAGATGGGAGGCTTCACAGTTACGACACAATTGACCGAAAGCTTTACACCGCGGAGGGAACTGAATCAACCTCCTGATCCACTGGAACTTGATGGAAGCCTCTGCGATCCCCACTGAGGGAACCAAGTAGATCTCTGTGTCAAGGAGGGGATGATGGTCGACTCTATGGTTACAATAAACTTGATGCAATCCATGTACAATCGCAGAGTGCCATGTGGCTTCACCCCGAGCTTTCCCTGCTTCGCACCACCCCTCACCTATAAATACCGGGCTCCCCTCGATCCCAAAGGACAGATACCCTGACCTTTCACCTTATCAGATCTCAAATCACGAAGCACCTTCTGATATGAGAAACCATGAGAAAAATGAGCCCTTCAAGGTACTTGAGCATGGAAAAGTACCTTTCCCTTAGCTCAAATACAAACCCTCTTCAAGTAGGATTCCCTTCACAGAGACCACGATCCATCGCAAAAGAAGGATATCTCTAAAGGGACTCGGATCTTTGCAAAGAACTCATGCTTCGTGAAGTACCTTCCATGCACATGTGAACCATATGCTAAGGTAGGGTCACTATGCTTTGCAAACCACATTGATTTGCAGTTCTATGATTTGAAAGGTACCCTTGATCTGCGAATTCCTACTCCACAAAATCCATTCTACTTCCCAAAGCACCTTTCATATGCACCTATACCCTATTCCTAAGCTAAACCACTCCACTTTGCGAAGAATACCCCTTTGCAAAGTCCTTCCCCTACATGAAGCACCAGATCTTCACAAGGTCCTTTTCTGTGAACCCATTTGATTCACAAAACCTTCTCCTATAAGACCCTCTAGGTTCGTACGAAGTAATTTCAAGGTTCCTTGGGCGGTGGTTCATGTTGCGTTGCTTAGCCTTATGATTTTTTTGCATAGGCACACTAATGGCTATTGCTTCTTCGCATAGCCACGCTAACATGGGCCCCTTAGTGGATCACTCCACAACACCCCCATACCACGACATTGCTAATGACTTCCCTTACCGAAGCATGGGTAGGTATCAGTTATGTAAGTCCTAGGGGTGCAGAGTGAACCCACCTCATCCAAGCTGCAGGACGTTAAACTGGAAAGCACCATCATCCTCAACACATGAAGTTAAACTGTGGCCTCACCCAGTGTGCTATACATGGGGTACCTTACCTCAGACATTATCCACACCTGATCATCTCCATGGGAGAGAGATCTTCCTCACATGGAATGAGATTCAATTTATTGGAGTGGCGTTTGTCTGTATGGAAGGGAAACCATCTTGGTGTAAGCCCCTAGCCTTTCTTGTAGGAGGTAGCATCCCTACTACTCCTCTCTTCTTCCGTGATAAGGACTAGAGGATAGATGGCCACCAGGAACTTCGTTACCCCATCCCTCTCCCTCGGGGATTTGTCTCCATCGGGCCTCCATCGTGGAGTAAGTCCAGATCTCCATATACATGGGCCGATAACCATGAATAAGCCCCTATTTCCTCTTTAGGATGCTAATGATGTGTAAGCCCCACTCCATTTCCCACGTACACACCTTTTGCGATGTGATCATTAGGTCTTTGCTGCCTCTTTTTTCTCACACCGATCATGAATCACATGGGCTTAGAGTACGCATTGATCATGGCATCCTTATTGGGATGACTTATCATGTAATCCCAAAATAACACCAAACTATGTGGACTTTTATCCTTGTATCATAGGAAAGGTACATAGAAATCCTCCTTGAGGTTCAAACCCAACACCTACTTATCCTGACCCCTTAACGTCGGTTCACCTTTGTCCCGCATGGCGGTAAACTGTATCTCCCACACCGAACTACATGGACATTGATTCTTGTCTCATAGTAAAGGTATATAGGAAGCCTCCCTGAGGTTCAAGCCCAACACCTACTTGTCCCGACCCCTTCACGTTGGTTCACCTTCATCCCGTATGACATTAAACTATATCCTTAATTCTGAACTAAAAGGTTCCGGGGACCGCATCAGAAGCTGGTGGACCGAGGATTTTAAAATTTTCATCAGTGGATCGATGGGACTTCTCAAAGATGATGATCCGAGACCCAAAGAGGTTCAAGGATCTCATGTAAATTATAAGGACCACAAAATAAAAATAAAAACATACCCGTTTTAAATCCGAATCCACGGTCGATTGAAACTAGTCAATGATGATCTTAGCTTGAAGGATCCATAGCATTATCCCTCTAGATCATCTACACGCACTTCAAAAACCTGAAGGAGAGTCGATCATCGAATTCTAGGTTCCAGCGTGAGGATCCGACGACGCTTACAACGACCTGATGATCACCGCATCGAGATGTCTTCGATGCTTGAGAGATTTCTTGATTCGAGCTTCTTGTATCGATATATTCTCTATATAGAGATCAAGAGGAGAGATAGGCTCTCATTTACATTATATGAAAATGAGTTAATAGTATGAATGGACACACATGATATAGAGACTCCTCTTTTTTTATTATGGCGTTTCTAAATACCCGATTGGGTTCCCTGACCCCCGTTTATTTCAACGTCCACTAAATAAATATTTTTGATGAACTAAACTGCATAAATATTATTTATTATTTTATCACATACTTTTAATATATATAAAATATATTACGTGATAAAAACTGAGCCATTTAACTCAACTCGCTGCCCCGCTTAATATTAAACGAACCTTGAATATTAAAATATTATTCGTTCAATTAATATTTTTCTCGTATTTACTAAAATCGTAAATACATTAAATAAATTCAATCCCAAATATTCATAACTTGAATATTAATGAATTTATTTAATTATTTTGGTGATCTATAACTTGGACAATACTCGGACCCCATGGTGGGGCCCACTATGTCCATATACCTATTCAACTAAATAGGGAGGATTCTTGAATGTGCTGTTGTGTGTGACCCTTTAAGCCATTATCATTATAGTAGTGAATAAAATCCACAGACCAAGAGCGGAGTCTAGAAACCCATCATGCCTCCTAAAGAGATAAGGATAGTCATAGAAATGACTACCAACCTACTAAGATTGACTGTGTACTATAATATCTTTGTAATTAAATATCTCATAAAGCAGGACACACACTTGGGTCATCGTCCTCTTCTTGATTTATTATTTGTTGATCTATCCGGATGGATTTACCTTTGTACTACCTTGGCCAAAGACTTATGAAGGCAACACCATCCTGATCAACCAGGCCTAAGATATAAAGCTTCCTAAACTTGGAAGCAAAAAATCCTTTCTTGACCATTCAACCAATGTCATATTACTAACGATGCACCCAACACAAGCTACCTCGCCACAATTTCAATACCATGGTTTTTTCCTTGCATCAAAGTATTCAATCAAATGATACACATTGGTAATGGTCTCAAATCAGGAGACCAATACACATGTCCGTAGATAGGAACAACCAATGACACCCAAAACATGTGGTGTTCCTATTGGTAGGTCTATCCTCATGATCTCACTACTAGAGATCACCAACTGAGAACTTCACGAGAATAATTTTCAATGCTTATGACCCCCCATCACCTGATAGCTAGACATATACTATGTCCAGTTAGTAAGATGTATCTATACCATAGAACATATATTTAATATTAATGTCATAGTATCTCAAGGTTATCATTATAGTCTGGGATCTGCTATAACCTATCAAAATGAAAATTAATCTTTGGACATTACCATTATATAGTGGATGCAGAAATATCTACACTATAATGGTAAGATGAAATCATGTATAACTAACTGTACACATGACATGGTAATCAAAAGTATTACATAGTTGGGTCTAGGGCACCCACTATTTCAACATTAACAATGTGGAATTTGATCCTTTTCCCCTAAGAAAGGTACGTATGAAGCCTCCCAAAGGTTCAAGCCCATCACCCATTGGTTCTGACCACTTCATGTCGATTCACCCTCATCCCGCATGACATTAAACTGTACACCCCTTTTCATCCCACATGACGTTAAACTGTATGCTGCTGAACTACATGGGCTTTTATCCTTGTCTCCTAGATAGGGTATGTAGTAAGCCTCCTTGAGGTCCAATCCCAATTGACGGTAATCCGTTGGAACCCCAACCAATGGTAAGTTGTTGGAACCCCAGTCAACGGTAATCCATTATCAACCCCAGTCAGCGATAAGCCGTTGTATCCCCATCCAACGGTAATCTATTGCAACCTGTAATTGACAGTAGGTCGTTGTAGTCCCCTTCGCTGGGACCCACATCTCTAGTCCGCCCCCATGGTGTCAGACCAACCCAGGCTGTTAACCATGCGTAAGCCCCAGTATATCATTGGGTCATTGTCCTATGTGTACACCCCGATTCTATACTCCATCCCGAACTACATGAACTTTGATTCCCTACCACGAGGATATGTAGGAAGCCTCCATAAGTTTCAAGCCCATCACTCATGTCCCATCATAGTCTCTACCTTGAGCCTATGTGTTTAGGGAAGGTCATGCACCACCTGGAGTTTATACTTCCTCGGTATCCCATCCATGTGTCCATTCTCACGGGCAGCCTTCTCAGGTGTCCCATTGCCCCAACGAACTATATGGACTTTGATTCCCTTCCATAGGGGTAAGAAAGTATCTTCAAGGATCTATTCCAACATCACTATCTTCCCCACATCATTTCCATCTCATTCTCCATCCACTCTCAACTGTACAAATACATTCTGATTATTACCTAGTCCGCCACATCCCGATAAGATCATGTCACCCACTTTCTCACTGCTTATGGCAGCAATCGGGTAACTAACCATGCGTTAGCCCCAACATCAATGTTCCCTCATAGGGTTGCACCCATCTGATCCACTCTTATCAATGTTCTGATTAGTCCGATCCATTTTCACTAGACATTAAACTCGCGGAATACCCTGTGTTAAACATGAGAAGCTGAGGAAAACCTTAGAGGTATGCCTATGGCATATAATTCCTTGCACTCGACGTGGGATGCCTTGGGCTTCCACACCCTAGAGAAGACCTATCATAAGGGGAAGAAACACAGACGTATCAGTTTTCCAGCATCCAGACACGCTAATGATGTCCAACGTGACTACTCTCCCGACTGAAGGTTGCTGCCCCAACTGGACCCCTTGGAATGTCCTGACAGGAGCAGTGTAATTAACCGGCATCCATGAAGACATGACACTGGGAAGAGTTTCATGAAAAACATCTTAAGTCTATGAGGGAGACCTGGACTAGGTAACGAGTTCTAAGGAGGAATCCATATAAGGATAGATCGACATTCCATCATCCCGTTTCAATCAAGGAGCTAACATCCCTGAATAAGTAAAGGATTCCACCCTCCTTTGGAAAGTGGGAATGTGGGGAAACAATCAGTGCATCCTCTAAAAGAATGGATGTGTGCCCCGAAAAAAGCGTTAGAAATAGAAATGACAAACCCGATGTGAAATTATTCTTCTTAATGTGGAGATTAGTAGCGTTTGAGACATCAGTGGATTAGAGTGTCACCAGATCCAGTTATTCAGCGCCAGGTCCCGCCAAGAAAATAGTGGGCCTATCATGAAACTCACCATGAAATTAGGGCAGTTGAATGTTTGACATCCCGGTCTACGATGCTGTCAGCGTGGATCCTTCTTACCAACCATGGAAGATAGAATAACGTTGGGTAACTGGATGTCTCTTTCCTTATTTTAGCACTAATGGTTAAATCTCCCTTCTTTGCAGGACCCAAGCTGTCATGATAGAAAACCAATCACCTCCCACCCATTGACGCAGGGGTAGAGGCAACATCAACGTGATAGTCTTGCGCAACCTCGTCTCTCCCACAACAGACTCCACGTCCATAGTTTCTGGGCATCCATGCCCCATGCCCCCATCCGAATTCATTCAAAGAAGGGTTATTAACGATCTCATTCGATGATACTAGGAGGAGGGGATTATCCCAACCCGGGATATGGCCCACAAATACCTAGAGGCTTTTGTTCCTTGTCATCATCGCCGCCCCCAAGTACGTACAAGGAGCCACTACTCCCCACTCTGACGTATAATCATTTTAGGAGCCTCTCCCCAAAACTCTTTGATGACTCCATCCCCTACTCTAATGAGGTGAGGGATGTACATGCCAACCTAGCTGTAATACCGTTCTAGGGGATCCCAAGGAGGTCTCCCACCAGGCTACGTTAGCATCACCACCTGACCCCATAGGCCGAGGAGCAGGTGAGTTATGCACCTGCACCACCAGCCCCAGTTCGGTTAACCTGATGCCAGCGTCGGGCATATGCTGAGGAGGATGCCTGCCGAGGGGAATAAACATAAATGGCTACCATGGCCCATGCCACTACTGGCGCATACCATCAGTCCCATGTTTATGTCGAGCAGGGGCACTCATACGCCCGACCCGAATCGAGGCCCCAACCACCCCACGGGTAGGCTGGGTTGACTCTCCTAGTCTCTAACACAGGTGGTGTCTATCACGAGCTGTCCCATAGCAATGAAATCCAGAGCGCAGGTCCTCCCTGCTCCCAAGCTCGATGTGGAGGTCCTCTCTATACCACCATTAATCTAAGAAAAGGTCCTCTTGCTGCATTGACACCCAGTACGGAAGCCTCTTCCACACCCATGACCTCAGGTATAGAGCCGTTCCTCCTGTCACAGGTTGTCGATGTGAAGATTCTACCCATATGATAAACTATCAGTGTGGGGGTCTTCCCCATGTCCTTATAGAAACTAGATAAGGTCCTCCTCATCCCAAAAATCAGAGAAGTGGAGGTTTGCCTCACTTCATAGGCACCCAACACAGAGGTCCTACCCCTGTTCAGCTCGACCAGTACGAGGACCCTCCTCGTACCAATTACTCCAAAGTAAATACGCATGGAGGACCTACCAATGCTCCTACTAGCTCCAACAGAGGTCCCAACCACTCCAAGACTTCCTGCGGAGACTCCCTCCATGCGTCAGCCAGTGGACACAAAGGTCCTACCCATGTTACCTTCGACATTTTTCCAGGTGATCCATACACCCCAAGTCATCCAGGTGGAATTCTACTCCACCCCCACATCAGTTCGGCCAAAGGACCTCCTCGAGCTAAAAACCTACTCTGTCTCGAAGAGACATCCTAGGGAAGGAGGGTGGGTCACTGATTCCATAAAAATAAAGCTGAGAAGATTTAGATCACAATTAAACCCATATGCTTCTTAGATTCCAAGTCGGAATGCGATTCGACAATGGAACTCTCACCTCGATCATTTGTGTTGAGGGCTGGGGTAGGAATAAGGAATATCAGCCTCATCCTTACAGAATGTGAGGTCCATCGGATTCCTTCCTCCCTCTACAGATACATCCAGGAGAAGAAAGATTTAGCCTATTTTAAGGGACTTACCGTGCAATCCTCTCTATCTTTAACAGGTTCATTCTCTACCTCAACCATAGAACATGGAGATTTATTCTGGGGACCTATAAAGGATGAACAAAAGCATGTACCACCATCAATAACTATATCCCCTATGCTGGAAGTCGTAGTCTCCAGTCTGTCTTATCGGGATGTGGTGGTTCAGTTGTTGCATTCATCGTAGGACATCCCAAGATGCGGCTGCTTGTCAGCTCATTCACCATATTCTCCACCGGCCAATCTACTATCTCAGCGATCTGCTTCAGTTCCATTACAGGTTCTGCAACCACCCCCAGTTGATGAGTGGGAAAACCAAGGGCTAGATCCTGAGTCTGAGCCAAGGAGATTTTGGGACATCCTTACAGTAGATCATTTCCCAGAGATGTTTTGTCCAGTCGCAACCAAGAACTTCAATGCGCTAGAATCGATTACCTAGGAGGAAGTTGCATGCTTTCTCCAAACCCTTTGGGTGACACACTTTTATCTCCATTATCAACAAGTGGCATAACCCAAGTTTCAGGAAAAATTTGAAGATATTGACTAGCAATGCCATATGGTCGACTTGGCTGTGCCCCCTGTGGCCCAGTGCCCTAAGTCGCTCGGTCTCCACCGGAACCTCCAGCAACGATGCGTTCAGAGATTTAAAGTGTTCTATAGAATTATCAAGGAAGATTCCCCTCACATTCAAGTCCATGGTTTGGGGAAGTATGCTTCCCTCCATTTTAGTTCTATCCAGTGCCAGCCCGACTTTCCAGATGATATTGAGGATATTCCTCCAGGTAGAGTCGTAGTTAACATGGCCAATATATCATAGGAAGTGACCGAGACAAAGATCCTTGTAGAGAACTTACCCCTAAATGGAGTTCCACACCTATTGGATCTATTGGGAAGGGTTACTCATGAGCAGAGAAATCTACTGGTTCTTCCTGTGCCCACTGAGTCATTAGTCCTCAGCCAGAATCCCAATAAGGGAAAAGAGAATCTTGGGGCCATCAAACCCTATGACCCATCTGGATCAGTAAAAAAGATGGAAGATTATCCCAAAAAGTCCATGTTGTGTCAAAAACTCACATAGAAAAAAAAGATGGTCGATGAACTCCTTGATGAATGTGCCACGGACCAGCAACCAAACTATGGTGATCCTCAGTCAGGGCAGCAGGGGAAGGTACAACATTCCCCCGGAGAGTTTCCTCTAGGAGACCTTGACCATCCTACCCACATAGACAGGATAGAGGCTGGATCTTATGGAAAGAGGGCATAGTATGTGTCACCAAATTCACCCGAGTGGCGTGATAATTATCAAGACCCAACTCAAGTTCCCCCAGATGCTCCGCAGGTCATCCCACCAGCTACTCCATGATCCGCTGGTCTTGTATATCATGTTGAAGAACCTTCCAATGTATTGGTGGTCAGGGACCCTCATCAATATAGGAATCCCCACCTATATGATCTAATGTCAGCGCTCATTTCTCACCTCGAGGCGTTGGAAACTCGACAGGTGGAAATCACGCCTGATAGCAAGCCATATCTGGCATGGGTCGATGATATTATAGTACCCCTGGGTTTTAGAAACCCAAACTTTACCCATTTTAATGGGATGGATGATCCACTTCAGCTTCTGTCCCACTTCATCTCAAGGTGTGAACCTATGCTGGGAACTCTGACGTAGAAAGAGGCCTCCAAAATATGGTGTTTCATACAGACATTGGAAGGGCCTATGTTTGTCCGGTACAACTAGCTACCCATTGGGTCTGTCACCGGTTGAGAAGATCTCCGTAGATAGTTCCTTTACTATTTTATCTCTACCAACCAGAAGACAAGTATTGCAGACCTCTTCAAGTGCAAGCGGAGTTCTGATGAGCGTGTCGCAGACTTCGTCGCCCGATGGAAAGGCCTTACCTATTCCTTGGATATGACGTTGACTCAGGAACAAATAATGAAAATGTGTGTGGGGAATGTCAAAAATTAAATGGTCCCATCTCTCATTACTCATAATTACCTCAGGGGATTCTGGGATTTCTCTGATAAGGACCAGCGTCTAGAGGAAGCCTTGAAACATGCCAAGCAGGCGCGTCCGTTGCCTCTTGTAGTTCCTACAAGAAGGGCCACTAAGGCTGAGCCTGCCGTAGTGGCCCAACAGAGACCCCTAGAAAATTGGAGTTATTACCAGTGGAGCCACATACATAGCCTCATAGAGTCCCACCACCTCAGGCATAGCCTCCATCCCTACTACACCCACCTCAGAATCGGAAGGCGCCCCTGTGTAATGCGCCACCACCACCTAGGAAAGATAACCAGGTTCCACATCCTCGACAGGCTCCTACAACCCCTATTCAGTTCTAGTCTCCCAGATCCCCCTTCTTAGATAGAAGAAAACAGACCTACTCATTAAAGGAGGCTCAGGTCCTCAGTTATTTTTGAAGTGACTTGGAATAGGGAATTCTACAGTTTCCCGAATATAGGAGGCCCGAAGAGGCGGATCTCACTGATCGCCCCAACTACCTCCCCTATCACCGGATCCTTAGGCACACCCTCAAAAAGTGATATATTTTTAAATACTAGATTCAAGACTAGGTTGATAAAAACATAGTCAGGTTAGGCCCAGTTTCGACATAGGTGGCATGTGTATTCGTGAAGCCAGACAGCGGTAGTGACAAGAGGGAATTATTTTTCCTCCGCAACTACTACTTCTATGTCGACAACTTAGACTTCCTCTCATTTGAGGAGTAATAATTAGTGAAGAAAGGTAAAACAAAGTCCCCCACCAATTACATCATCATACCGTACTATCGATGACTTCATTTCCCCGAAGATGGCGATTAAACCCAGAATCCGTCTAGTGGTGGAGGATTCTTCAAGTGACGATCAAGGGTATGATTCAGTTAACACCATAGAGCTGTTAAAACCCTACACGATTCCTGACTATGAGGAGCACCATACAGATCCTCCCAATATCCCCAACCATTGCCAGCATCGACAGATCCGTGACTATATGGGTCGTCAGAATGCCTCGGTCAATACTTTAATCCAGGATGTTCATGCCACCGAAACTAGACAACAGGACCAGTGTAGAGTTCATCACACAAAACCTTATCATACAGTGTCATTAGGTATTCCTTCACCACCATTTGTGTTACTTGATCAGGAAGAGCTACCCCAACTATGCTGTGACCGTACACACTTTGTCACAGACCAACCTCAGTCTGTTGGAGTTGGTGGCATAGAACCAAATACTTTGTACTTTATTCATTAATAAATACCTAATCACATCTTGATTGTTCTTCTACATGAAAATTCATGTGATAATTTCCTAAGGATAGTTGTTGCTCTAAAGGGTCATAGAATATTACTACTTTGATGAGAACCCATAAGTTCCATAACACTGTTCTTGAATATATGTTCTATGGCTAGATGAAGTTATTTTAGAAACACAAATAATATAGCCCCTTAGGTGTGAGGAATCATAAAACTTTGAGGCACATTCTCATGGTGTGAACCCTTGGTAATATCCAGGAGGATATTATGAGAACGAGACCTTCCAGTAGGAAAACCATATTTCATAGTGTCATTGGATGTTCCTATCTGCAGATGTGTGTACTGGTCCTTAGAATTTAATAATATTATTAATTGGTATTACAACTCACACACTTAGATGTATTGATGAAAACTGTGATGAAACACTGTTCGTAGCAAGGTATGATATGTTGGGTGTGTCACGAGTAATACTAAATTAATAGATAATGTGAGAAAGGATTTATCCCTTCTATTCCATAATTGAATTAGATATCTCAGGCCCTTTGATGGAATTGATATAGCCTAAATAAATCCATGGCCATGGTAATGAAGGGGAAAGTTTAATTTTGGGAAGTCAAAGAAAGAATAATCGAGCACATGGGTTGATGGCACCAGCATGCAACCCACTTGATTCAAGATATTGAGACAAAGGGATTACATTACACGATAAGCGTTCGTAGGAGGTGACACGTCATTGTAGTATTAAATTCTTTCTCTATGGGTGCCTTGGCGTGTTTCTAGATGCTAAACTTGGACTTTAAGCAGGATCCTCCTAATGCACTGAAAAAGAGGCCTAAAGGGTCGCACACTAAGTGTGTACAAGTATCTCAGTTAAATATTAATTTAACAAGTTGAATACAGATTATTCCCGATTGTGGTTTAATAATTATTCAAGGTTTCCTGATCGCATTTATTTTGACACTAGTTATTCAAGAGAATATATTATGGGTGAAATATTATATTTATTACTGAGTAATGCAGTGATATTTTTTTAAGAAATAAATAGTCATTATTCAAGGTCTAATAAATGTGGTGGAGGAAATAAAGAAAATGGAAAAAACAAAAGTACACACTGTGTATATTAACATACATGCTGTGTAAATTTTCTGGGGATTTGTGATAAATAATATTATTTATTTAATTAAATAATATTAGGTGTAATTAGCTGGGTGCATTTCAAGTAATAATAATAGTAAACTATTATTATTAGACATGTGGTTTTACTAAGAATTAAATGAAATGAATAAATGATATCGGGTAATTAATTCATTTTATTATTCTAAGTAATTAAAATCCCAATTATATTATTCTCATTAGCCTAGAAATTTTTTTAGTCTGGTTGTGCACAACAGATTTAGAAAATATCTCAATCCAAGAGGGAATTATTTTTTCCTCTAAGAACAATCTCAAGTTACAAGAGAGATCCTCCTCCATCAGATCAAGGAGAGCGTTTTGGAAGTGGCACTCAAGGAAATTGAAGGCGGACATCGCAATTGAAGGAAATTCTATGCTAGCACCTAGAGATCCCTTTAGCGATGTTCAGAGATATGTGGAGCATGTGTGGATCACCGATATAGGAAGGCTGCACTTGGATTCTATGATGCAATGATAGATCACATTAGATCATGACAGAAACATCAACGAAGAGAGAATTCCATCAAGGCAATTATTGTCTTTTAATTAAATTAATTACAACCAACATATGATGATACTATTAATGGTTTTGGGACTCCCTTACTTTATTTTGTTCTTCATTCTATTCCAAAGATCTGATATTTTATTATCATGATAGATCTCAGATTGATCATTGTTAACATAAAAAATTATAGCTGGATAACCCACCAACACACTTCTGCTGCACCTGGAACCTACAAGTGGTATCAGAGTGGTCATATCATTGATTATAATTATTTAGTTTTTCATTAATGATTTACACATTTAATAATTTAGTTGTTTCAATTCAAGTTAATTGTTATTCAAATCTGAATCTCGAGATCTATTCCTCCTCTTTTGTTTCTCATTCACGTTACAGAAACGATATTTTCTTTTAATTTTGATTAAAATAAAATAGAGGATCTCATCTGAAGGTTCCAAATCTTCCTAGCCATACAACACCAGAACACACAGAATGTATTCAGTAGTACATGCCGTGTAGTCAAGATTCAATGCATTGGACTGGTCTTCCAAACCAAGTCATGTGTTGGATTCTTTATAAGCCTTAAATGACTTTGTGTGTTGACCAGAAATAGGTGACATGTGGTTTTTGTATTACACGCCATGTAGTCCACTGGACATGGTGTGTAGTCCCTTCAGGTTAGGGTTGGACTGTGTACCCCGTACACAACTTTCCCAACTAGAAATTGTGTAATGAATATACTACATGGAATGTAGCCCACTGAACACGCCGTGTACTCAGAATATTTACAAATTAAATATACATGCCATTTCCTCGGGCGTGTACTTCGGATGGATGGTGAACGATAGTACACACCATGTAGTTGAAACTACACACCGTGTACTTATCTAAATTATGCATATTTATTAAAATTTATTATTATATTATAAAAACCATTGAGACGTGTACCATAGTGTGGGTGTAAATATGAGACACAACATGTGATAGGTGTTTTACATATATGTGTTTAATTTAACATATGCATAATGTTCATTTCTAATCATTGGGTAGTTATGAATGAGAATTCACCGGGTTTCCTCCAAGGTACAAGTTACGTACAAAGATAATTTTAAATGAATTTATTTGTTTAAAATTATGATGGATGAGAATCTCAAGGAAATTTAGAAAAGGGTTTAAGATAAAAGTATTTATTAATTAAAGATAATTAATTGATTCAAGCATGATTTATCTTAAAAAAATGATTAAAGAAATGAATGCTAGTTTTATTTATGTGTAAATATCATTGAATGTATGTATGATCATGATCTAGACCAATACCATTGTATGTAAATGGTTTATTTTAATTTATTTATTTAAATTAATTTTTTTGGCCTGCGAGACTTCTCCTCATTAATATGTAGGGCCTGCGTGCCCAATGTTTCTTCTATGTAAAACCCTGTTTTACCCCTCACCTGTGAGTGAGATAAAATCATATTTAATGGATTGAGCTCCCAAGATAGTGGAGGAGGCTCAAGTTAAGAGCCAAGGTGAAACAAATCCAAGGAGATACAAAGGTGGACAGGTGGAAAGCTATAAACACGAACTCAAAAGGTTCAAGGTGTTTCTCCCCTAGGTCTTGGGTTAGTTTATCAGCTGCTAGATAAACTAACTAATATAACAAGATCATGATCATACCATTTATTTTATTTCTGTCAGTTTCATGGTTTATTTATTATGGGCATGTTTTCATGATCACACAATTAGTGAAATAAACAAGCATGAAATATGGAACTAAAATAAGATCGTATTATGTGTAAATATTATCTCAGACATGGATAATCACTTAATTATATCCCACTTAATATTAACAAGAATGTAATAAAATATAATAAAATGGAAATTTACATATAAGGATAAAATCCCTCAAAGAAATATTATGTCGGTATAGCCTTCGATAATCTTGGTTAGAATCTAACCATAGTTCAAAGTGCTTGACCAACCCTAGTTGGGGTGATTTCAATTATCAGGGAATTCTAATTCAAGGTTTTGGGTTGAATTGACTTGGTTCACATCAAGGGTTGACTGCCATAATAGGACTTGGTGTGACCAAGAGGCAAAGGTTGAGGAAATCCAAAATAAAAAGATTTCAGGTTTGGGGAGTCCACTCAACGGATCAAGGAAATAAAAGTTAATGCAGTTGGAATTTGGAATACCTACCTAAAACCCTTCAAGTTGCTTGACCAACCCTAGCTGGGGTAATGAGAATGGAAATATGGATCCTTTCTACTAGAATATTCAGGCAATAGAATATTCTGAAGTCAATGGCCAGGGCTATTGTATTTTGATAAAATAGTGGGAGACTAATAAGTATTAATTTATTTATTTGTCTCAATTTTATCATGATAAAGTACTAAAAATTTGATCATCTTAATTTTTAGAAACAAAAAGAAAAATTAATTCAAACATATCATTGCAATCCATACTTGATAAGGAAAACCTTCTCACCAGAACCAATTTCCAGGATTGGAAGAGGCATTTATGCGTTATCCTTCACCATGAGAAGAAATTGTATGCACTGGAGGAGCCTATTCCAGTTGTTCCTAGAAAAGAGGCCAATGAAGAGGAACTATCTCTCTATATGAAACATTTTTATGATGCCACAAATGTCCAATGTTTTATGCTATCATCCATGTCTAATGAGCTCTTGAAGCAACATGAAAACATGGACGTATATAACATGATGTCTCAAATTAAGGATCTCTATCAAGAGAAGGCAAGACATGAGAGATATGATATCTCCAAAACTTTTTTTAAAACTAAGATTGTAGAGTCTGTGCCAGCTGTGCCTCATGTAGTCAAGCTCATTGGCTATATTGAATGCATGGACATCTTAGGGATTAAATTACCGAATGAGTTGCCTATAGATCTCATCCTATCATCACTTTCCAAGACCTTCTATAGTTTTATTGTCAACTATAACATGAGAAATGATGAGAAGAGTCTATTGAAACTTCTGACCTTAATTCACTAGGTAGATAAGAACATGGGGTGTGACAAACCCGCATTCTTTATGGTGAATAAGAAAAGGAAGGAAAAGGAAAAGGGGATAAGGACTTATAAACGGTCTAAATCCCATGAGCACCATCCCTCCAAGAAGGGGAAGATCCAGAGGTAGAGAAAGGAATGGGAGGTGATATGTTTTTCATGTGGAAAGCCATACCACTAGAAGAGGAATTGCACCCAAAAGTGCGGGGATGCTAAAGGTGCGTTTGTTATCGAGTGTAATCTTTCCATTTCTACACATTGGGTATTAGATACAGCTTGTGGGACTCACCTCTATACTAAAATGCAGGAACCAAGTATATTTAGAAAGATTACCAGAGGAGAGGTGGATCTTTGAGCTGCCAATGGCGCTAGGCTGGTTGCGTTATCTATTGGCGATTGCCACTTCTCATTTCCAACTGGGATGATTTTGGTTTTACATAACTGTTATTATGTGCCCAATGTCACCAAAAACATAATTTCTGTATCATGTTTAGATATGGATGGATTTATTTTCAAGTTTAGAAATAAGGGTTGTTTATTTTATAAGAACAATGTATGTTATGGTATGGATCATTTAAATAATGGTTTGTATGTATTAAATTATGAAAACCAAGTGTTGGAAATCAATAATGAAACAAACTCACTTGACTCATACAACACCCAGTTGCGACATCACTGTCTTGGTCATGTAAATGAGAAGTGCTTGACAAATATCTACTAAGATGGTTATTTAGATGCTATTGAGCTAAAACCACTTGATAGATGTCACACTTGTTTACAAGGTAAAATTACCAAGCC
The DNA here is from genome assembly GCA_963277665.1 of Viscum album. Classification (NCBI taxonomy): domain Eukaryota; kingdom Viridiplantae; phylum Streptophyta; class Magnoliopsida; order Santalales; family Viscaceae; genus Viscum; species Viscum album. The sequence goes on along the minus strand of OY728134.1, from coordinate 591,199,367 downwards.
ACCTTTTGGTGGACAGGGTGAAAGGGCCATAGAGCTTCTAGGATTGGTACACATGGATGTGTGTGGTCCATTTTTAGTAGAATCTAGAGGTGGATATTCCCACTTCATTAATTTTACTAATTATTTGAGTAGATATGGCTATATCTACTTAATGAGGTATAAGTCATAGGCCTTAGATAAATTTATGGAATTCAATAATGAAGTAGAGAATCAGCTTGGTAAGAATACAAAGAAGCTTAGATCGGATCAAGGTGGTGAATATATGAACCAAGAATTCATCGATCTTTTACAGGATTCTGGGATTCTATCTCAACTCAATCCTCCTTATACACCACAGTGTAATGGTGTTAGTGAAAGGAGGAACTGCACCTTGTTGGTCATGGTGAGGTCAATGATGAGTCATGCAGATCTTCTATTATCCTGCTGAGGATATGAATTACAAACTGCAGCATACACATTAAACCGAGTACCAAATAAGGTGGAAAATGGAATTCCCTTAGAGTTATGTAATGAAAAGAAACCCATTTTGTCACACACATGTATGGGGATGCAAGTAATTTTTTTATTCCTTATCAGGCAAAAAACTAGCACCCTGGGGAATGAGGTGTATCTTTATAGGATATCCCAAGGAAAAGAAAGGATATTACCTATATAACCCTTGAAACAAGAAATTCACTGTATCTAGACAAGACGTCTTTCTTAAGAGGGAGTAAATACTCCAAAAGGATAGTGGGAGAAAGATTGAATTCAATGAAGTTGATGCTCAAGATACACAGGAGTTGGTACAGGAACAAGTTCCATAGGTCCCCATAGAAGAGGTTCCAGAAACACAAGTACTGTGTAGGATCTCAAGATAGGTAAGGGAACTAGAGAGATTTGGGTTCCTAGTCACCGAGGATGGTGAATCATTATTCTTGGATAATGATGAACCTCTCTCCTACAAGGAAGTAGTAGAGAGATCAAAATCTGCAAGATGGCTAGAAGCTATAAAATATGAGATGGATTCCATGTATCAAAACCAAGTCTAGGTTTTGGTAGATGATCCAGTTGATGTAAATCACGTTGGATGCAAATAGGTATTTAAGAGAAAGATGGACATGAAAGGTCAAGTTATCACCTATAAAGTAAGGCTAGTGGCTAAAGGATTTAGACAACATCAAGGAATTGACTACGATGAAACCTTATTGCTAGTTTCCATGTTTAAATCTATAAGAATTATACTTGTCATAACATCTTACCATGACTACAAGATTTGGAATATGGATTTCAAAACAACATTCCTTAACGGGAACCTTCAGAAAGATGTCTATTTGACACAACCATAAGGGTTTGTGACACTAGGTGAAGCCAATCGGATTTTAAAGTTACAGAAATACATTTATGGATTAAAGAAGGCATCTAGGACATGGAACATTTGATTTGATAAAGCCATAAAGTAATTTTGTTTCATTAAGAATGAATGTGAGGGATGTGTTTATAATCGGTTTAATGGGAATGTAGTCATTATCCTGGTAGTATATATTGATGACATATTACTTATTGAAAACAATGTACCAGTCTTAAAGTTAGTTAAGGACTGGTTGAACTAGTGTTTCTCCATGAAGGACATAGGTGAAACATGATACATTCTAGGGATCAAGATCATTCGTGATAGATTCAAGAGGCTACTTGGACTAAGTTAGGGTACATACATTAACTAGATACTAAAGATATTTAGTATGGAACAATACAAGAGGGGATTAGTTCCAGTGTCACATGGCCTACATCTTTCTAAGAAAATGTGTCCTCAGACACAACATGAGAAAGATAGGATGAGTAATATCCCATACGCTTTAGCTATAGGATCCATCATGTATTCCATGTTATGTACTAGGCTTGATGTTTCCTATGCACTGAGTATGGTAGGAAGATATCAAGAAGATCCAGAAGAAAAACATTGGAATGATATTAAAACTATCCTTAAGTATCTGAGAAGAACTAAGGATATATTCCTGGTGTATGGAGGAGACAAGGATCTTGTCATCATAGGGTATGCTGATGATGGTTTTCAGACAAATCAAAATGATCTAAAGTTGCAATCAGGATATGTTTTCTATCTCAACGGAGGAGCTGTGAGATGGAAGAGTTCAAAGCATCCAGTTGTCACTGATTCTACAGCAGATTCTGTATATATAGAAGCTTCTGATGTATCCAATAAAGCCTTATGGATTTGTAACTTTGTCCAAGATCTTGATGTGGTTCCTAGAAGTAAATATCCTATCACATTTTATTGTGATAATACTGCATCGGTGACTCTTGCAAAAGAACCAAGTTCACATCAACAAAAAAAGAAAATTCTCCAAAAGTATCACCTCTTGAGTGATTTATATCAAAGGGGTGAAGTTGTAGTAAGTAGAGTGTCCATGGAAGAGAATGTGGTGGACCCCATGACTAAAGTCCTACCTTAGCAGAAGCTTGAATATCATGTGAGAGCTAGCGGGTTAAATGTTGTTAGTAGTTGTCTCTAGTCCAAGTGGGAGTTTGTTGGAGTTGGTGGCCTAGAACCAACTAATTTTTACTTTATTCATTAATAAATACCTTATCACATATTTATTGTTCTTCTGCATGACAATGCATGTGATAATGTCCTAAGGATAGCTGTTTCACTAAAGGGTCATAGCGGATCCCTGCTATGATGAGAACCCAAAAGTGCCGTAACACTATTCTTGAATATATGTTCTATGGCTGGATGATGTTATTTTAGGGACACAAATAATACAATCCATTAGGGGTGAGGACTCATAAAACATTGAGGAACCTTCTCATGGTGTTCACCCTTGGTAATATCCATGAGGATATTATGAGAACGAGATCCGCCAGTAGGAAATCCACATTTCATAGTGTCATTGGATGTTCCTATCTATGTAAGTGTGTATTGGTCCTTAGTCTTTAAGATTATTATTAATGGGTATTAGAAATCACACACTTAGATGTATTAATGAAAAATATGATGACACACTATTCGCAGTGAGGTAGGATATGTTGGGTGCGTCACGAGTAATATTGCATTAATAGATAATGTGAGAAAGGATTTGTCCCTTATGTTCCATAACAGAAGTAGATATCTCAAGCCCTTTGATGGAATTTATATAGCCTAAATAAATCCATGTCCATGGTAAGGAATGAGAAAGTTCAATTTCAGGAAGTCAAATAAAGAATAATCGAGCACATGGGTTGATGGAACCAGCATGCAACCCACTTGATTCGAGATATCGAGACAAAGGGATTATATTACATGGTAAGCATTCGTAGTAGGTGACATGTCATTGTAGCGTTAACTTCTTTATATATAGTCAACTTGGCATGTTTCTAGACACTAACCTTGGACTTTAGGTAGTCTCCACCTAATTCCACTAAGAAAGAGTCCTAGAGGGTCACACACTAAGTTGGTCCAAGTATCTCAGTTAAATATTAATTTAACAAGTTGAATAAAGATTATTTCTGATTATGGTTTAATAATTATTCAAGGTTGCCCAATCACATTTATTTCGACACTAGTTATTCAAGAGAATATATTGTGGGAAAAATAATATATTTATTAGCGAGTAATGTAGTGATATTTATTTAATAAATAAATAGTCATTATTCAAGGTCTAATAAATGTGGTGGAGGAAATAAAGAAAATGGAAAAAACAAAAGTACACACCGTGTATATTAATATACACACCATGTAATTTTTTGGGGATTTGTGAGAAATAATAATATTTATTTAATTAAATAATATTAGGTGTAATTCACTGGGTGCATGTCAAGTAATAATAACCGTAAACTATTATTATTAGACATGGGGGTTTACTAAGAATTAAATAAAATGAATAAATGCTTTCGGGTAATTAATTCATTTAATTATTCTAAGTAATTAAAATCCCAATTATATTATTCTCATTAGCCTAGCCATTTTTTTGGTGTGGTTGTGCACAAAAGATTTGGAAAATCTCTCAAGCCAAGTGATAATTCTTTTTTCCTCCAAGAATGCTCTCAAGTTACGAGAGAGATCCTCCTCCACTGGATCAAGGAAAGAACTTTTGAAACGGATCTCAAGGAAATCGAAGGTGGAAATCGCAAGTGAAGGATATTCCATGATATCACCTAGATATCCCTTAAGGGACATCCAGAGATATGTGGAGCATGTGTGGATCATCGCTAGAGGAAGCCTACACTTGGCTTCTACGACGCAACGAAAGATCACATAGGATCGTGACCAAAAACATCAATGAAGAGAGAATTCCATCAAGGTAATTCTTATCTTTTAATTAAATTAATTATAACCAACATATTATGATCCTATCTATGGTTCAAGGACTCCCTTACTTTCTTTCGTTCTTTATTCTATTTTGAAGATCCGACGTTTTATTATCGTGAAAGATCTCAGATTGATCATTGTTAATGGGAAAAATTAAAGTTGGGTAACCCAAAAATGCAATTTTGCTATGCCTAGAACCTAAATAGTCATATAGACCACATATAGTAGTCACTTCATGAGCTTCGACTAGTGAGAAACAGGACATTCCTAGCACCAGTCAACCACTGGTTCGGCCGGATGGGCCCGTCATACCCCCTGCCACAGAACGACCTCCTATAAGCAGAAGTTCACACTTGGCATAGAAGTATGATATTATTAAGAATCTCTCCAGAATTACTATACGGATCTCTATCATAGATGCTCTCCACATGTCAGTAGATATGTGTGAATCCCTCATCGAGGATTTAAGGAGACCCCTTTAGTTTGTGACGAAGGTAGAAGCTGCATAAGCCTTCCATACTGAGGTAATCGAGAATGCTGAATGTTAGACCATTGTCTCTTTCTATAGAGAATATGAATGCTATCTCATACAGGGGAACATACACCCACTATACATCACCAACCACTTCAATGGAATGGTGGTTCGTCTCTATCTTGTTGACACAAGATTTTTGAATCAGCCTAATCCCGACCTAAACACTTCAAAAAATGGAGTTATATGAGGATGATCTGAGTCCCTCCGACCTGAAAATTCAAGGTTATGACGGGAAAAAACAAATACCAGTTAACAATATACACCTGAAGACCCAGTTTGGTGGTCTGGTAGCTAGCACCAAGTTCATGGTTGTCTTGTAGGACACTGATTACAACGTGTTGATGGGTCGGACATGGCTTCACCTGCATGCGGCAGTCCCTTCATCATATCACCAATGCCTTAAGTAATCCCTTAATGGTTGAGTATGAATACTCCAAGGTGACGTGTATCCCTTTTCCTCTTGTGAATCCCATTACCTGGATTCTGACTATTACAAGAGCAAGGACAAGCAAATTTAGGCTAACAAAGTTGAATACGCTATAACTGTGATCGACCCATGGACAGACTTGGATGATGCCTACATTTTCTTGATCCACCAATTGGAGGATACAACCCCAGATCTAGGAAAATGCTTTGTTGTTTCTGAAATGAGGGGGAAGCAAATTCCCAAGTCTAAGGGACACTAAAATATCACCTTGTATTTCTACACAGATCAGGCTCGGGTGATACCAGAGCCCCTACTCCCATAAGGTATTGGGATGTCCTCCCCATGGAAATGACAATACATCATACTTTCTTGTTTCACCAAGCTGGGATAAACCTGCTCAATACAACACACCATTATTGCTTTGATATCATCAAGTGTGGTCCCTTAGGCTGAATACTAGATGGGATCAGGTCAATAACTTTCATTGCTATGGTTTTGGTAGCACAGGAGTCCCCTGATGCAGTGTTTATCACTACACAGGCTGGCACCAACTTCCCATCGGGATCTGTTGACTTAGAGGAATCTCCTCCCACCGAGGATCCCTCCTCCATAAGTGAAGAAGAAGGTTTAGAAGATGCACCTCCTGCTTTTGAGGAGGACACCTCTGCCACAGTTGATGAACTGGTACAAGTGAACCTCGGTAGCGAGATAGATCCGAAACCCACATTTATAAGTGCCGCTATACCTGTCGAAGAGAAATACCAGTACATGGACTTCCTAAATCAACATCGTGATGTGTTTTCCTGGAGTTATAACAAGATTCCAGGACTAGATCCTCAGGTCTCCGTCCACCGGCTCGGTCTTCCAACAAATCATCATGGGTTCAAATAGCCTTCCAAAAGGATTCACCCATCTCATGGGGACATGATAGAGGTCAAGGTTGATAAGATCATCAGATCCAACTTCATCAAGGAGGTACAATACCCCATATAGTTATCCAATATTGTGCCCATCGGGAAGAAGAACAGATAGATCAAAGTCTGCATCTACTTTCAAGATCTTAACCATCACTGTCTGAAGGATGATTTTCCCCTTCCTATGACAGAACTGTTGATTGACACCACCTCTAGGTTTTAGGATCTCTTCTTCATGAATGGGTATTCCAAGTATAACCAAATTCTAATTTCCCCTGAGGATGAAGAGTCTACATCTTTCAGGAAACCACAAGGTACCTTTTTCTACCAGGTAATGCCCTTCGGTCTAAAGAATGCAGGTGCCACCTATCATCATTCCATGCATTGCATATTTAAGCCAATCCTCGAGACATTTGTGGAATGTTATGTGGATGACCTAGTGGTCAAATCTTTCCAGCGTCAGGACCATCTCAAATACCTTTAGAAAGTGTTTGGATTCCTCCGTTCTCACCATCTAAAGATAAACCCATTGAAGTGTGACTTTGGGGTCACCTCTGGAAAGTTTCTCAGCTTTGTCATTAGATACAAAGGCATCAAGATCGACCTGGAAAAGATTAATTCCATTAGTCAAATTTCTCCTTTGAGAAACATTCAGGATATGCGAGGCTTTCAAGGCCACTTGGCCTACATACGACGATTCATCATGAATTTGGCTGGAAAGTGTAATCTATTTTCTCGGATCATGAATAAAGGCACTATCTATCAATGGGATGAGAAATTTTAGACTAATTTTGAGGAAATCAAGCAGTACCTGTTACAGCCTCCAGTCTTGATGCCACCTATTTCTAGAAAATCACTAGTCCTTTATGTGACCACCCTGGAATGATCTCTCGACGCCCTTCTTTCCCAGAAGAACAATGAGGGAAAGGAGAACAATCTATACTATCTTAGACACATGATCCTTGATACGAAGACTAGATAATCCTCTATCAAGAAAAGCTACCTTGTGCTAGTATTCACACTACATAAATTATGACATTACTCACAGCACCATGAGATACAACTAGTGTCTCAAGTGGATCCGCTGAAGTACATCTTGAACCGCCCCATGCTGACAGTCCATCTAGCTTGGTTGGTAGCGATCCTCTAACAGTTCGACATCAGGTTCATCCCACAGAATTCTATTAAGGGGAAAACATTTGAAGACTTTCTTTCCACCCATCCTGCTCCCATGGACCAGTCTCTAGACCTTGATTTTCTAGATGAGGCAATTCTACCAGTAGACCAAGCCATTCTGTATTGGAAAATGCACTTTGATGGTGTTTCTCGAAGCCCTACCGATAGAAGACTCAATGACCCCAAAATCAATAGAGTGGGGCTAGGTATCGTCTTCATCATGCCATCACAAGCCGTTCTTCCATATTCATTTCTGTTGTCAGAGGGCTGTACCAACAATGAGGCAGAGTACCAGGCTCTCATCACTGGCCTCAAGATGGCCCTCGAGATTGATGTTCTCCACTTCCATGTGAAAGGGGACTCCAAACTAGTCATAAATCAGATCAACGATGACTATTTCATCAGGAAGATAGAGCTCATACCACTGTTGGAACGTACCTGCCAGTTGATGGCCCAATTCCCTTTTCATCCAGAATTTACCCATGTCCCTCAACCCCAAAAAGGTCAAGCTAATGCCTTGGCCAGCCTAGCTGCATCTCTTGCAGATCCTGATCAAGATGATTTGATTATCCACATGGAACACTAAAGAGTTATCACCCCTGTCACTTAGGACGATGAGGACAACCCACCGGTAATCCATCTTACCACCAGTTCCTCCACATCAGGATCCCTAGATCCCCCTAACGCAGTGTTGGAAGTGACTCCTGACTGAAGGCCCCCCTTTATCGATTACCTCCATTGCGGTAATCTCTCATCAAGGCGAGCCAAGTGTGAGTGAATTTGGCGTCACACATTACAGTTTACCCTCCAGAGTGGTCTTTGTATTCAATAGATCCTCTATAGATGCAGGTTTGATGGGGTTCTCCTCCGTTGCATTTCGGAAGGTGATATTTCTCAGGTCATGCAGGAGGTTTGTGTTAGTTCTTGTAAGGCTCATCAGACTGGGCCGAAACTATCTCACCAAAACTGGAGACTGGGGTATTTTTCCCCTCCATGATTCGTGACTATATAGTGTTTTTCAAGAGGTTCTATGCATGCCAAATCCATGTTAATTTTGTGCATCATACTCTAGAGACTCTCCACACTACCAAGTACTCTTGACCCTTTGCGGTCTGGGGACTCAATGTCGTGAGACCATATCCACCAGCGACAGCTCTCCAGTGCAGGTTCATCTTGACCGCTACGGATTTATTTTCCAAGTGGAAACAGGTAATCCCATTCAAGGAGTTCAAGGCTAGTTCTATCATTGAATTTGTGAGCTTTAACATCATCTACCAATTTGGAGTCCCTCACACTGTCCTCACCATTAACGAAAGAAAATTCCAAGCAGCTGAGTTGAAGAAATTTTAGGCCAAGTACAATTTCTGTTCTAACTATACCTCTCGTTATCACACGTAGGAAAATAGGTAGATTGAGGCATTCAGAAAAACACTCTCTAATATCCTGTAGAAAATGGTTGGTCAGAACAAGAAGAGTTGACCAGAAAAACTCCACAATGACCTTTGGGATTATCGGACGACGACTCGTAATTCCAACCAGGTGACCCCATACTCCCTAGTGTATGGAACAAATGCCATCCTACCCATCTAGATTCAGTTTCCTTCATTATGAAAATCTTTCTATGATCATAAAACACTAGATAAGGTAACTGAATTTCATCTGGCTGAATTGGAATCACTCGACGAGAACAGGCTTTGTGCCCTGCACAATCTAGAAAGGCATTAGAACAAGATATCTAGAGATTTCAACAAGAAATTTTTCCTCCACTATTTCTTGCAAGGCAACATGGTGTTGGATTTAAGAATGCTGATGATACCCAGTAAGAAACCACCCAAACTAGAGCCCAAATGGGAAGGACCTTACATCATTCACAAGGTTTACCCCAATGGAACGTACTCCCTGGTTACCATGGATGGTGAGCATATAAATCTTCCCACCAATTCCATATTCCTCAATCAATACTTTTCCTAAGTAAACGGTTCTACATGACCATAAAATGTGACATGTTTACCACACGATGTTAAAATACGTGATACGTCCAAGCTGAAGAATGTAAAACTACCATTCTTTTCATCTCGCATGACAATAAACTGCAAGATGTTATGAGATATGAAACCTTAAACTAAGATCTCCCCATATCAATCATCCCTCAAGATGTTAAACTACATCTTCTAGAACTACATATGGCTTGATTCCCATACTCATGGGATACATAGGAACACTCAGACACCTAGTCTTAGATTCCAACCCCTGAATTCTTCTCTTTGACTACCCCATGGGTGTAGTTCTCTTAGAGGATCCCACACGGTGTAGTGTCGACTTATTTTCCCCCACTCATGTCGGGGTTACGATGATTGTTCCATGTTCCCCACCTTTTTCTTATATCCTCCCACATCCTCACTGCACGACGTTAAACTACATGGACCTTTCAGAACTATGTATGGCTTGATTCCCATCCTCATGGGATATGTAGGAACGCCTAGGAATTTAGTCTATAGGCCCAACCCCAAACTTCCAAATCCCCCCTTGGGTCGAAAAACATGGTGTGGGGCATGATTTTTCCTTCATTCACATTTAGTTTATTATGACCGCACCATGTATCCATCTCCTTGGAAATCTCCACCTCTTTCATCGTCCTACATGACGTTAAACTGCACGGTCATATTCATGCTTCACACATCCCCTTTTTTTTGTATTCATCATATTTCACATCAAAAAGGACCCCCGGACAACATGGATGCTAGGACCTCGGTCTCTCTTAACATTTTGGGCCAACGTCCTTGAGAATCTCGAACAAAAAATCGATAAAAGTCCCTCGTTGTGAATATGGTTAGTGGTTGACACTCATTTGTTGATCCCATTTTAGGTCACACGATATGGATGATGCGTTTCAAACATGGTCAATATCCATCCTCCATCGTTAGCACCACCCCCGTATGTCCCAAATATTGGGTGTAGTGGTTCATTTTGTCCTTCTATCCCTTAAAACATTAGTCTGCCTTGAGCAGGAGGGTTAGTCCAGTCAGGGTTGACCCTTCCTAATCTCCTTCCCTCATTGTCATACCGTTATATGTTGGGGAGAGCCTGATCCTATTCCTTGTTTCCCACACTGATCATTGCTCATGTGGGCTTAGGAGGTTTGGTAAGGAAATACCTACATAAAGGGTCATGTATCTATGGTCCGATCCTTATGACCTTAAACTAAGATCGCCACCATCCTCACCACAAGACATTAAACTAAAAACTGGTTGGGACTTCCCACCTCAGGTACCTCGACCTTTTCAGCCCCCTAGCCCAAGTTCTCATTTAGGATTGCGCGGTGTGGTATGGGTTTATTTCCTCATTCACATCAGGCTATTTTCGCCATGCCACACATATCCCCTTGAGACATCCGTCCTTCATCCACCGTCCTTGCCTCAAGACGTTAAACTACACAGGTCCCACCATGCTTCACGCATCCCCTTTGTTTGGGTATTCATAATCTTTCACATCCAAAAGGACCTCCGAACAACATGGATACTAGGACCAAGGGATCTCCTACCATTTCAGGCCAATATCCCCGAGGATCCTGGAAGACAATTTAATACAAGTCTCGTGTTGAGAATATGGTCAACAGTCGATGCTCAGTTGTTTGCCACCATCCCTGATCACACTATATGGATACTGTATTGTAAACATGGTCAATAGTTATCATTGATCATTGTTTTTGTTTTGTGGCCTCCCACATATCAAGCACGATGATTCACCATTTTTCTAGTCCTAGGCAAATGGAATTAAACTGGGCATCTACAGTCCGAGCTCTATAACCATTAACAAAGATCTATAACATCCTTACCGCATGATGTTAAACTGAACGAAACTTCCAGAACTATGTTTTTCTCGATTCCCATCCTTATGGGATACGTTGGAAAACCCAAATTTTTTGTCTTCAGGTCTATCCCAGGTTCATCTCCCCTTTCTCTCGACCATCTGGTCCAAATTCTCTCTGAGAATTATGAATGGTATGGCGTATATGGGTTTATTTCCTTATTCACGTCAGGTTACTCGCCATGCCGTACAAATTCCTCATCAATTCATTACCACATGACATTAAAATACACGAAACATCCAGAACTACATGTGGATTGATTCTCATACTCATGGGATATGTAGGACCGCTCAAATATTTAGTCTTTGGGTCCAGCCCTATTTCTTAGAAACCTCCTCATCTTCCTGGCCCCCTGGCCTAAGTTCTTCTAGGAGGGGGTATGTGGTGTGGTATGGGATTATGTCCTCATTCATGTCGGATTTGTAACAGCCACACCACATACCTCTCCCTCTTGAGATATTTTCATCCCCCTGTTCTACACTCATCTTTTCAAGTCAACTGTTCTTGAGATGGATCCCTCGACCCTCTTTGGTAGTTCACCAATGTGCCCAGGAGCACTCTAGTTTAGGACCTAGAGTGTTGGATTCTACATAGACACGTTATCACCCATTTTCAGCCTTCATGTTTCCCTTGATTTTGGCTTTCATCATCTTTCAAACCCAAAAGGACCCCCAAATGGAATGGATGCTAGGCCCTAGGGATCTCCTACCATTTCAGGCCAATGTCCTCGAGAATCTCGAACGAAAAATTGATACAAGTCCCACTTTGCAAATATGGTCAGCGGTTGATGATTATTTGTTGTTCCCATTTCAGGTCACATGATATGGATACTATATTTCAAACACGGTCAACAATTATCCTACATCATCATGCCAACCCCATAAAGCCCCAAATATTGGTCGCATGATTCACAACCTTTTCCACTCCATCATGTCCAAGTGGGATTTCAACACTCTTGGTGCTATCCCTCAGTGTGCGTGTGTGCGTTAAGAGGATAGATCCACGGTGAGGCATCATTCAAGGCTCCACACCATTTTTCCCCTTTTCATGTATTCCACATGTTGCAAATACCTTCTCCACCCTTGTTTCCCACATCGAGTGTAGCTCACATGGTCTTAGGGATTTGGTTGAGGTTTGCACCTGTTTGGAAGAGTCTTGCTTCTCTATGGTCCGAGCTCTAATACCTTCAACTAAGATCTATCTATTTCCTTTCTACAAGGCATAAAAACCAAATCTCCTAGAACTACATATATCTTGATTCCCATCCTTATGGGATACTTAGGAATGCCCGTGCATATCATCTTCAGGTCCAACTCAGGTTCCACTAATTACCTTTTCTGTTCGACCTTTTGGCCCTGAATTTCATAGGATTGTGTGGTGTGGTGTGTGTGAGATTATGTCCTCATTCATGTTGGGTTCTCAATATTCTCACTGTGTATGCCCCTTCTAGGATCTAGTCTCTCCTACCACTTGTACCGCATGATGTTAAACTGCACCCTCAAAACTACATACAACTTGATTCCTGTCCTAGTAGGATACGTAGGAACACCTAGAAGCTTCTTCCAAGAATCTAGAACCATATTCTCTAACCTTTTATGGCACCTTACCCTGAGTTTTCTTCCCTAGAATTGTGCATGGTATGGTGTGGACCTCTTCCTCATTCATGTCGGGTATGCTTTATCACACCATGTGTATCCCCCCCTAAAACCTCGTGTCTTCTGTATGTGTCCAATTCATATGACTCTAAACTATGTTGCCTAGTCCCAAATGACTTTAAAATATTACTTCCTTACTGAAAGACATTAAAATGTAGGGGTTGGTCCTATCATATGGCCCTAAACTATGACATTATTGTCCTTGATTCACGATGAAAAATGGCACCACATTGTGATGTCCTCACTCGAGGGGACATCATGTTTGGTAGTGGTTATCCACCATACCATTTTTTAATGCCTACATATGGATTGATTCATATAGTGATTCTTGGATTATCCATACTAGTTTTATCGCTTCAAAAAAAAAAACACACACATCCACCCTAAAGGGAAAAAAAGATCTATCAAATGCTACTTCTTTTGGGTGCGTGGGCCAAACCCGCACGACAGTATTGTCCCTGACATTGGTACCCTACCATGAAACTTATAGAACTACATATGGATGGATCCCAGTCATCATGGGATACATAGTAACTCCCATGCACTTTTCCTCAAGTCAAGCCTAACTTTTATTTTTGGTCCCTCGACCTAAAACCTCCCCGGGAAGCACATGGTGTGATATGAACTCCTACTATCATCATTCACATCGATTTTTGTAATTACCACACCATGTGTCTCCCTAACTTATTTCCATTCATGGTCCGAGCTCTAAGACATTAAAACTAAGATCCAACCATCCTTTTCACAGGACGCTAATTGGCCCAACATTATATAGAACTACGTGTGGCTTGATTCCCATCCTCATGGGATACGTAGAAACACCCGGACATTCCATCTGCAGGTCCAGCCCTAGGAATCTTAAATCCTACCCCCTTTTCATCCCCTTGGACTAAAATATTTGGGGAACATGTGGTGTGGAGAGTACCTCTTGGGATCTCATTCACATCAAATTTGCAACAACCGTACCCTATGCCTCCCTTGTTTTTTCCCAACCTGGTCCGAATTCCATGAACCTAAGCTAAGATCACCCTATGGGAGATAAAAATTGGGTGTGGCTACTTTGCCACCCTACACACATTTCATTAAACCAGGTCCCATATTAATGTTCCACTCTATAACCTTAAGTTAGGAGCATGTGACCCCAGGACCCTTTTACTTGGAAAGGGATTCAACCTCCTTTATCTGACACATCTTATTGGAATACTTGAATGAAATGAGGTAAAGAACCCAAAGTCTGGAATTTTCACATGGATATTCCCTCATTTCCTGTCCACGCTTCATGATCCCTTTATTTATATCATCATCCTATTTCATATCTAAAGGGGCCCCCTCTACAGTTTGGTCTCATGACACATTGGCTCACCTACTGCCTTGGGCCAATGCCCTGAAAGATCTCAGACGACATTTCGTGATATGTCCTATGTTTCGAACATACTCAATGGTTGAACCTCATTTGTCTTTCCCCATGATAGCCTAATGTGAAATTAATGTTGTGTTTTGAACATGGTCAACAGTTATCCTTTATTATAATGTCACCGTCATTGCGATCCAGATCTCAGGCACCTTGATTCACATCTTTCCACTCCTTTATGTTCAAGTGGAATTCCAACACACTCAGTTTTACACCTCTGAGAATCTATGTATTCTAAGTAGGAAGGGCCGTAATATTGGGATGTCATACACCTAGCATCCATTTCCACTAATGTGTGCCTTCCTGTACCAAAAAAATCACATCACTACCCCTTTTTTCCCACACCGAGCACGACTCACGTGGGATTAGTGGTTTTGGTCGGATGTGTGCTAGTGAAACCAAACCACACCTGATTTTCATCCAACATGATGTTAAACTATGATTTTAGAACTATGTATGGCTTGATTCCCATCCTAATGGGGTTCGTAGAAGTTCCCGAAAACTTTGTCTCGGGCCCAACCTAAATTTCATCATCTTTGGTATCTTGACCTAATATTTCCCTAGGGATTATGTGGTGTGGTATAGACTACTTTGGTCCTCATTCACGTCAGATATATAATGTCATCATCACGTACTCCCCCTTTTGGGATCCCCCCTTTTTAATCTCCATCCTAACATATAATGTTAAACTACACGGGTCTTCCAGAATTACGTATGGATTGATTCCCATCCTCATGGGATATGTAGGAACACCCAAGTACTTTCCCTTGGGTCCATCCCCAAGATTTGGCCACCTCTAGTCTACAGTCTATGGTTTAAAGAAACCCACTAGGAGAACGTGGTGTGTTGTGGAATCTTACTGTCCTTATTCACATTAGGATATGCACCGCACAATGCATTTACTTTATGGGTAACCACGTCCTCAACACAAGACTTTAAACTACAACTCTACCCTGAACAAGTTCAGGATGACCCATGAAAATTATGGGATGCATCAAATTCCTTTCCAGAGTGGATTTCCCCTACCAACGCTGGTCTCTAACTGCACTGTGTTTAAGAAATACGTTTGACTTGATTCTCATCCTTATGGGATAGGTAGCGATGCCTAGGCATTTAGCCTCGGGCGCAGCCCTAGGTCCATTAACCATTCTTGCCTCTTAGCCCTAATCATAGTCCAGTCTCTATGAACTTAAAATAGGAGCCTATAGTATGTACAATATGACTTTAAAATGTCATCCTTGGTCTCGCATGACCTTAAAATATACCGTACTTACTTTACGATGTTAAACTACGTGTCTATCATCCTTATTGGTATGACATAAAACTACAAGGCATTCTAGGCCCCCACCAGAGAGGTCCTTCTTGGAAAAAGGCACAATCCCTGATCAGACCGATGCACTCACCTAATGTGTCTTCACTAAGGTGGTGTAATTTCAAGAGTGTTGGACTACATTCGAACAACCCATCACTCCACCCTCCACGCTTTACGTGAACTTTATTTGGACCCTTGTCATCTTTCATGTCTGAAGGAACCCCCTAACAATATAGATGCTAAACCTATGGATCACCTGGTGTCTTGGGATAATGTTCCAGATGACTAATGGATGATATTTTGAGACAGACCCCATGTTTTGAACATGGTCAGTGGTTGTACCTCATTTGTTATCTCCATATCAGGATAACACAATAGGGATGCAGTGTTTTGAACACGGTCAACAATTATCCTTCATTGTCATGCCACCCATACAATGTTATGAATTTTGGGTATTGTGATTCACACTTTCCAATCCCCTATATTCAGATCGATTTTAACTCCCCTATAGTTACCCCACTCATGCACTAGAGCACGTTGGGAAAACGACAATTCGACTATTCTGAGAGCTTCATTATACAGTTAGGCCTCCCTTTTTTCCCCAAAATCCAGATCAGTTGTTTAAACCCTGGAGGACCAAATATTGGTTGACACTTTCATATTCAGATGGAATAACGAGGAGGTCATCCCTTTTTTCTCACATCAGGCCCGACCCATGTGATATTAGGGATTGATCGCTAGATATTTAAAGAATGTAATAAAAATGCAGTAAACCAAAACAAATAATGTAACTCATGCATGCATCCAACATAAATAAGCATGAAAGTACATTTGTGAGTTTAAAAACATTACAATACCCAAGGATTGGACCCTCCCATGGATGGGTTTACCTCTTCGATATAACATTACAACTCCACCACCCTCTGGATTGTGGTGTCTAGGATCCTCTGTCTCCTGTTTATCCCTCGCTCCTCCTTGGAGGTGATGGGGCATAGTTCATCAGCCATGATTTGGGCCCACTCCTCGTCGGTTTGGATGGTAGCCATCTCTTCAGAGGCTCGCTTCATCTGTTCTTCATCCTCTGCCAGCTGGGCCTTCAGGCATGATACGAGCCCTGATTGTGCATCGAATAAAGCAAAGTACTCATTTGCCCAACCTTGTAACCCCTGAATCTCATTTTCGGCCTCCTGAAGCCTCTTGATGTTCACCAATTTCCTCCACTGCTAGCCTACACCAAGGCCACAGTCATGATCCTGAATCTTCTCTACCATGAGGACTTGGATGATCATATGGGGATACCGGGCATCCACTCCTCCAGTTCATAATTCGTGCAGACGAGATCGAATCCTCCCCATCTGGTCTATCCATTGTGCTTGAGGGGTCTCCCCGATGAATCGCTTGATCAACTTATATGACTGGTTATGGAAGATTTTTATATCCTCTTCATTAGAAGCTGTATCATCCCGGTCCACAGGGTCAACGGGTTCTTATGTAGAGAATGCCTCCAAGAACTCATCAACAGGATCTTTTTCAGGTGTCTGGTTGGGTAGGTCGGGACCCATGTTGTCCAATTGATCCTCATCATCGGATTCCACCTCAATGATTTTAGGATTGGTCTTACTGAAGGTCCCACCTATGATCATGAGAAATTTAGTTTTGTCAGCTCGGGTGCTCACTTCCATGACCAATGGAGTTACCCTAGGAAAGGTAGTTCTATGAGCTCCAACTAACCTCACCAAGGTAGCCCATGCCATTTGAATAACTGTGCATACAAAAAGTGAATGAGAATAAATTAACCTAATCAATGAAGGAAAATTAAAAATTCCATAAAGGATACCTACAGAGGTTGAATAGTCGGTCTTGCTCCGGATTTTTTTCCATTGAGACACCACGAAATGGCCCCCGTATATGGTCGAGAAGTCTGAAGGCTCCGGGAGGACCAACCTGGGAGTCACGGCCTTGCTGGGCATGATAATCATTATATCCATAGGAGCAGATCTTGAAGTTCCCACAAATGAATATACTATTGATTGGAAGTGTGTTTTACATATGATTCCCTCCTGCACAAGTCATATGTTAGTTGAGAACTCCTAAATTGATCTGGATGAAGACTATGTGGAAGTGGTTTAGGGTCTTCAAGGGCCTCTGAAAACTCTTCCACCTCCGGGTATGAATTTGCGACCTCACCCTCCTCCAGAGGGATCCCTCCATCAGCCTCCTCCCCCTAAGAGGACTCATCTGATTCTTCTGATAGGGGAAAATGCTCTCTTAATTCGGTGGCCGACAACTACAGAGGGTCTGTTCGATCAAACATCTCCTTCACTCGATCCATCATTGGATGTGGAACACCCCAAGAGTGTACAAAGTCCTCCATCTCAGTAAGGTACTACTCCTCTTCCATTTGAGATACCAAAAAGCCAACCCTGACAGGACCGATCCCCGACAAATCCATCCTGAGATGGTTCAGATGGTTCCACATCTCGGATGGGTTGAGGAATTTTCTATTGACATCCCAGATGTCCTAAGACTC
Source organism: Viscum album (assembly GCA_963277665.1). Classification (NCBI taxonomy): domain Eukaryota; kingdom Viridiplantae; phylum Streptophyta; class Magnoliopsida; order Santalales; family Viscaceae; genus Viscum; species Viscum album. Next base: position 591,181,257 of record OY728134.1, on the reverse strand, counting down.
CTAGAAGACAAAATTACAATGCATGTATATATGGCACATACAATTTCCTAGATCATGGGTGGATATACTACAGACCCCCCTGGGCGGCCTCCCCTCTAAATATATTTGCTCCTATATGACCGCTAGGTCCGTGGCTGCCACCTGCCTTTGAATTGGTGCAGGTCTCATAGATACTGCAACCCCACCACCAAGGGATGTCCTCGACGCCTTCTATCCCTAACCTTGAGGTTGAGGAGGCACCCCTTCACTAGTAAGAATAGTCTTCTGCTTCATCATCTCCCCCAATTAGGCTGCCTCCCAGCTCTTGGTGTACTTCTTCACCATCTCATAGACAGCTGTGGGTGGAGGCAGATCATTCCTCATCTTCCCATCCTCCCATGTGAACATGATATGTAGAGACCCGAAGCTTGACGTACATGGATATTACATTACTTTTTCGGAATACTTAATACATAACGAAAACAGACACACAAGGACCTTAATAGTTTAGTGTCTTTGGAAACTCGGAAAATAATCTTCTAATCGTGGTGAAAGATCTTCAACATCTCCCATAAAGATCTTCCCCTTTTTTTTTCTTACTTAAAACATTTCTTTAAATAATGGGTAAAAGAAAACATATAAAGGGTGAGATAAAATGCTTAGTAAGGGTAAGCATAGAGAATATAAAACAATCCATAAACATTTTAATTCAAAAACTTGAACATAAAATCAAAAAATCATAATCATGAGCAACGACATAAATCTTGGAAGTACACAAGGCATAGATCATAAAGGAACATTAGTCATGATAAACTAGCATGGTAATAAAACATGTAATTTTGGAATCCATTAAGCACATGTTATGATTTACATAGTAGCCAAGGCATTACTGCCAAGACCATATTAGTGGACAAAGTCCCATTCTGAATCGAGTTCACTCCTCGTTCCAGTCTTGTAACACTGAAGTGGATTAACTTACCGTTCCAGCCATGTCTATCTCATGAGATATAAATATTTAACCAATGCATTGGATGGAGATATAGGTCCCACCCATCTCATAATGAAATCATTCTTACTTGTTCCACAAAATAAACTTAAAACATTCATCATAACCCAAAAAATAAAATGGGTTTCATAAACATCGTACCATCATCACATAATCCATATAAAACAAATGGATATTTCATCATAAGAAAAGTGAAACCATGTAAATCATAGAGACATTATACTTGAAACATACACATATGAAATAATGTCATCTTAGATGGAAAATGGTTTTGATAAAACACTTGAAATGAATTCTTGAGGAAAACATCCTTTCTTCTTCAAAATCATTTTCTTTTCACAAAATTACATGAAATTTTAAAAGAAAAGTATTTTGTTGAAAATAGTCATAAAATATTATAGAGTAAGCTTCATGAAAATGAGGCGTTATGAAACCGTAAAAATTCATTCACACCGTATAAGTTAAAAATAACATTCTTCTCGTACTTTTGTCAGAAAATTCAAAAAGTACCTCGTATGGTAAACAAAAGAAAGATTCCTTCCATACGATGTGATAAAAGTAAAAAAAGGGTAAGAATGACTTTAAACATACATGTAAGAAAAGTAAAAATTTTATGAAAACATTTTGAGAACATATGGACATGGATAATAAACATAACCCCAGTAAATACTTACGAATAAACAATCTCGGATAAGAATGAGATTGGAATAATTATCCCTTACCTTATGTCTGATATGCTTCGTATGTATCTGAACCTCCTGTATAATGATTTAAATAATGTCATTTAACTATTACATAATCATATTCATTGTTATGATATCATATATGGTTTACTTATGACTTTATATGACCCGTTCTTTTGTAAATTTGATGTAAAAGCAACGATTTGGGTAAAATCGTTTCATTTATTGTACGTGTTTCGACATGTTTTTATTGATATTATTACTTATATCCTGATTTAATTAATTCTAAAATATAAAACATGATTTATATATAATATATATTCATAATATACATATATATATGATATATCGATAAATGGAATGAAATACACCGTTCATGGAGACGGTAGGCCGTACGTACGCATGAACGCTGTTTTCGTTTCCTTATTGAATTGAATGGAATTAAGTAGATGACATACATATATATATACATAAATCCAGTAGAATTATTATGTCATATATTTCATTATTACTTATTATATATACTTTATAATCATTCTTGAATTGTTATCATGGAAAATGAATCTCATCACGTCGTGGAGACAGTAATCCGTATGTACGCACGAGCGATGATATCGTTCCCATATTTATTGAATGAAATTTGAGTGGATGATATAATATATTAGAATCATTATGATTATACAATAACCATATATATTTATTCTTTACACCATTATACCCATCCAAGTAAGGTGGTGGTGGAAAAACAGATTACACCACGGCGTGGAGACGGTATTCCGTACGTACGCACACGCGGTGATTTCGTTTTTTGTAGGATGGATAGAAGGTGAAATAGGGTTGTTTAATATTTATAATAAAATATCAGTATATAATTAATACTTATGTTATTACTTTATAATGAGACAACTAAAGAATAAGAAGTAGAAGAAGAAAGAAACTTGAGAGAATCGGAAGAAGATATTACCTCTTCTTCGACGCACCTCCTTTAAGCTTCCTCTTATGGAAGTAGAGTTGGTCTTTTGAGAAGACCATAACCTCCAGAATGTTTCTAGATAAGTGTAGAAGAGAAATGGTCAGGGTTTGGCCGAGCTTAAAGGCTCAAAATGGTGTTAAGAGAAGAGGGAAGGGGTGCCCTTTTTATAAGGGAGGAGAGGGGCACCTTTGGAAAAACTTAAAATATTATTTTATAATAAAGTCATATTCGGTTTATAATAGCTCCAAATTGATTTATTTAGAAGCTAAAGTGGGTATGGGTCGAAATAATCTCAACCAATAGATTTTAGACAAGTTTAGTTTACAATTGTAACCTTATAATTTAGATTTAACTCTAAGTTAAATAATTTAACTTTTACCGTGTCTTCTTGTTTTCTTACACTATATGGTTAATAAAATTACTATAACAAGCCAAACGAATCCCAGGTGGTTAATTATTAATATATATATCCTTATATAAGTCATTTGGATGAACCTTATATTTTTATGAATAAAATAACAATTAATAATATAATATTTGTTTTAAAAACTATTTTATGTCAATTTTGACACTATTTTGTAATTGATTTTTGTGAAAATCATAACAACATGATTAGTTGAAACTAAGTTAATTAAATCAATACTAACATGTCATATTAACCTATAAAATTAGTTTAATTCATAAAAATTCTCAAATTACATTTATTTGGGTATTTATAATATCAATTATTTTAATATTTCATTATTTAGGTAATTACTACATCACCATTTTGTCATAAATAAATTAAATTATTTAATGTATAAAAATTATAAATAAAATACCATTATGTAGGAAATATTTTTATCTTTCTAATGAATAATTACAGTCGAAATTATCTTATTTATAACCCTATATTAAAAATGTTTTAGTTATTAAACTTTGATTTTAACTATTTTAACTCTTCTTTAAATAAAATTATATTAAATGTCCTAATCTAATCCAAGTGGACCTAAATGGTCATATTTTATTCCTAAGGTTGTTTTTAGTCGAATTAAACTTATCCAATTGAATTAGGACATGTGTTAGGGTAATAATAATATCATTTTTACCCTTAATTACCCTATTTACTTTTAACCATGGTAATAAAATAAAAAGTTACTATTCACCAAAAATTGTTTTTATCTTATTGAACCACATTTTACTCCTTGATATTAACCATGTCTCTGGGATTTTCTAAATTCCACTCACAAAAGCGGTAAAATTAAGTTTTATGTAAATTTGCAAATTCTCCTAGGAGGTGGGTAAAAGACGGTGAAAAGTTCAATAAAATTTTTATATATCTAAAATTATTATAAAATGACTACAATGAATTACTTTGAACTTACATAGGTATTATGTATCAATTTTGACCTAAAATAAATTTAAATAAAATAAATAATTATTTAAATAAAAAATCGGTTTTTAAATAGTAACCCAGTGTTTTCACTATTCATCAAAAATTGAAAGTGTTCAGAAAAATACCAAAATTTCACCCTAGGATAATTTCGATATCCCAAATCCAAAAATGAAGTCCATTTTGAAAGATAAAATTTATAAAATTTCAAAAAGTGGGTATTACTATTCACAACGTCTAGTTTATATAACATATCTTTGTTTAGTGAAACTCGATATTACGTACAACACAAGCTATCGTGGAAGGTCGCGATTGCGTGTAATGCATGCCAAGTAAGGTATGCGTGTAGTGAAAGATCATTTTGGTGTAGCGTACAACACAAGACATTCTACCCCCCTTAAAATGAATTTTTCCCTCGAAATTTGTCAGGGTTATAAATGGTTTACTACTCAAAAGTTTCTTTAATAGAAACCCACATCGTAAAAATGAATACCAAAACCAATCCTTAAAAACTAAAGTATGAAACGTAATGGTTACCCAAATTAACTAATCATTGGGTTTCCACATAGGAGAACATAGGTGAAAATATGGATATGGAAGAGAAATCTAACCATCATGTTCTGATGGTGAGTGGTAGAGAACATGGCTATGAAAAAGCCAAAAATCACAAAGCCATAGATTTGTGATGATCTAAGGTACCATCTGATTCATCGGATATAAGGGAACTAGGACAACATTTTTGATTTTCAAGATCATTTCCCTAAAGTTGAAGAAATTGGAATTAGAAGAAATACTTTCTTGATTTTGGTACTGTCTCACCGTTGGTCGTTCCTTGGACAATTTCCACTTCATCTCTTAAAGAAATGAAGTTGAATTTTTCATTCATGAAGTGTTAGAAGATCATGTGATAGAATGATGGGTCATTCCATCTGTCTCAAACAAAAGGTTAGAAAAAGATATCAAAAATACATAAGTCCATCTATAGTGAGATTAATCATATATGGTTCCTAAAATGGACTTATAATTCATATATCATACTGCTTAATATAATAAAACTGGTTTCTACTAAATAGGGACTTCCTGTAGGCCAGTGGTAGGCGATAAAGGCCTGTCGCACTTCAGTTGTGGGTTCGATTCCCACAGCCTTGTCCGACGCGACGGGTTGTCGCCCATCCTGTAGGTTGTCCTTTTTCTAAAACTACATTATTATAACATTCCATAAATAATATCGAAAAAAAATTCTAGCCTTAAACAATTCTATCTGATGTCCAACTTAATCCATTTCAAACTTTAAGCTTATCATAAATACTTCTGTCCAATCTCATAGTGTAAAGAAAATTATTACTTGATAGGTCACATAACAAGTACGTGAATACCATCATTTATCCCCCATATATCATACGATATATCTTGTTGGTCACATTCCCAACATTCGAAGGCCTTAATCATGTATTCTCTTGAAAAATTAATACCCACTAAACCTTAGTGAAAACATGAATTCAGTTAAAAGTTAACACTTTCCACATACCAAAATCCCCAAAATTCTATATAATCAAACCATGATATCACTTAGTCCTTATATCAATCATGAGCTCATGAATACTATCAAACAATTTATTTTCTCCTTATCCCTTCATTATGCACATATCATCTGCTTTCCAAAATATTTGAATCACTTTTCATGGTTACCGGTACCATATTCTTATAGAAAACCACAATGGACCAATACACAGATATTTCAAAATTCCATGATACTATAAATGAGATTCCATGATACTATTTTGAAATCCCATTACATAAACACTTAATCATTACACAACATCATTGTCATAATCAACATCACAAATAGTGATCACATGTGACTTCCCTTTATCCTTTTCCTTAAGAGGTTTCTCACGTTGATCATCATTAACCCTAGGATTAGGGAATTGATTAGCATAATGACCCATTTCCTTGCACTTGAAGCATTGAAGTGTTGGTGGTGCATTCTCTGTAGTCTTTTCTTTATTCACACCATTATCAACCCTTTTTCCATTACTTCGACACTCATCTACTCGATGACCTTCTTTTCCACACTTGAAACATTTTCTAGTACCTTTTAGACAATCTCTACCATGCTTCTTTCCATACTTTGAGCATAAAGTAACATTCATCTTTTTTTCACCATTGTTCTGAGATTTTTCCTTGAACTCCATCTTTCGTTTCTTGTCAAAACCATGAGATGGATATGTTACACCAACTTCTAGTTCTACCTTGATAGTACAACATACAATTTATTCATAGTTACTGAAGTCTCTTATAGCTAATGCCCTTCGAAGACTTGGATTTAATACACTGAAAAATTGAGCAACTTTACTTTCAGGTTGAATAATAAATCCAGATGCATACCATGCAAGCCTTGTAAAATTTGCCTCGTATATACCAATAGATTCATCATTCTTTTTCTTAAGTTCAAGAAACTCCTTCTCCATATTTTTTCAAATAATACAAGGGAAGTACTTATTTAAAAATAAGTTCTTGAACTCGTCCCATTCCATGGACTCAATTTCATCTTGGGGCCTTGTATTCTTAATTAGAGTCCACCACTGGTCTGCTTCACCTTCTAAACAGTAAACAGCTAAAATGACTTTTTCATGTTATGAACAGCGAAGTATGGAAAATATCTTTTCAATTGTACTGATTCATTGTTCAGAAACAAGTGGATCAGAAGACCCATTGAAAGATGGTGGATATTGCCTCATGAAGGACACAATAGAATATTGTTCCCTTCTCTGATCATTTGGAAATCTAGAATGATTCATAGCTTGTGTAAGTATAGCAATAAGATTTTGCACTCCATATCCCATCACAATTGGTTGCTCAGGAGGACAATCGTTGCATTGTCCAATACATTGATCAACACGTTTCCTTCGGGTTCCAGCCATCGTTTAAAACCCAAAAAGAACAGTGTGAGAGGAAAAAATCATGCTAGGAAAACAACATAATAAAGGGGTAGTACCTTCAATATCTAACATCTTAGGTTTAATTCTAACATTGTTAACATAATTCTAGGACTATAACCTATACTTATACTTAACCTTAGGGACATCCCTAGACATACCTTAGAAATATCTCTAGGGATCTCACTAAAGTTCTCGCATCCTAGTTTCCAAAGGTTAACTAAACCTTTCCTATGATACCAACTGTAGAGACCCAAAGATTGACGTACATGGATATTACATTACTTTTGAGGAATACTTAATACATAACGAAAACAGACACACAAGAACCATAATAGTTTAGTGTCTTTGGAAACTCAGAAAATAATCTTCTAATCGTGGTGAAATATCTTCAACATCTCTCATAAAGATCTTCCCCTTATGTTTTCTTACCTAAAACCTTTCTTTAAATCCTGGGGAAAAGAAAAAATATAAAGGGTGAGCTCAAATTCTTAGTAAGGGTAAGCATAGGGAACATAAAAAAATCCATAAACATTTGAATGCAAAAACTTTAACATAAAATCTAAACATCAAAATCATGAGCAACGACATAAATCTTGGAAGTACACAAGGCATAGATCATAAAGGAACATTAGTCATGATAAAATAGCATGTTAATAAAACATGTAATTGTGGCATCCATTAAGAACATGTTATGATTTCCATAGTAGCCAAGGCATTTCTGCCAAGACCATCTTTGTGGACAAAGTCCCATTCTGAATCGAGTTCACTCCTCGTTCCAGTCCTGTAACACTAAACCAGATTAACTTACCGTTCCAACCATGTATATCTAATGAGAAATAAATCTTTACCCAATGCATTAGAGGGGGATATAGGTCCCACACATCTCATAATGAAATCATTATTACTTGTTCCACAAAATAAACTTAAAACATTCATCATAACCCAAAAAATAAAATGGGTTTCATAAACATCGTCCCATCATCACATAATCCATATAAAACAAATGGATATTTCATAATAAGAAAAGTGAAACCATGTAAATCATAGAGGCATTATACTTGAAACATACACATATGAAATAATGTCATCTTAGATAGAAAATGGTTTTCATTAAAACACTTGAAATGAATTCTTGAGGAAAATATCCTTTCTTCTTCAAAATCATTTTCTTTTCACAAAATTCCATGGAATTTTAAAAGAAAAGTATTTTTTTGAAAATAGTCATAAAATCTTGTAGATTAAGCTTCATGAAAATGAGGTGTTATGAAACCGTAAAAATCCATTCACACCGTATAAGTTAAAAATAACATTCTTCTCGTACTTTTTTCAGAAAAGTCAAAAAGTACCTCGTATGGTAAACAAAAGAAAGATTCCTTCCATACGATGTGGTAAAAGTAAAAAAAAGGGTAAGAATGAATTTAAACATAAATGGAAGAAAAGTAAACATTTTATGAAAACATTTTGAGAACATATGGACATGGATAATAAACATAACCCGAGTAAATACTTACGAATAAACAATCTCGGATAAGAATGAGATTGAAATAATTATCCCTTACCTTATGTATGATATGCTTCGTATGTATCCAAACCTCCTGTATAATGATTTAAATAATTTTATTGAATTATTACAGAATCATATTCATTGTTATGATATCATATATGGTTTACTTATGACTTTATATTACCCGTTCTTTTGTAAATTCGATGTAAAAGCAGCGATTTGGGTAAAATCATTTCATTTATTGTACATGTTTCGACCTATTGTTCTTGATATTATTACTCATATCCTGATTTAATTAATTACAGAATGTAAAAAATGATTTATATATAATATATATTCATCATATACATATATATATGATAGATCGATAAATGGAATGAAATACATCGTTCATGGAGACGGTAGGCCGTACGTATGCATGAATGCTGTTTTCATTTCCTTATTGAATTGAATGGAATTAAGTAGATGGAATACATATATATATATACATAAATCTAGTAGAATTATTATTTCATATATTTCATTATTAATTATTATATATACTTTATAATTATTCTTGAATTGTTATCATGGAAAATGAATCACATCGCGTCGTGGAGACGGTAATCCGTACGTACGAACGAGCGATGATATCATTACCATATTTATTGAATGGAATTGGAGTGGATGATATAATATATTAGAATAATTATGATTTTATAATAACCATATATAGTTATTCTTTACACCATTATACCCATCCAAGTAAGGCCGTGGTGGAAAAACAGATTACACCACAGCGTGGAGACGGTATTCCGTACGTACGCACACACGGTGATTTCGTTTTCCGTAGGATGGATAGAAGGTGAAATAGGGTTGTTTAATATTTATAATAACATATCAGTATATAATTAATACTGATGTTATTACTTTATAATTATACAAATAAATAAGAATAAGTATAAGAAGAAAGAAACTTGAGAGAATCGGAAGAAGAGATTACCTCTTCTTCGACGCACCTCCTTTAAGCTTCCTCTTATGGAAGTAGAGTTGGTCTTTTGAGAAGAACAGAACCTCAAGAATTTTGCTAGAGAAGTGGAGAAGAGAAATGGTCAGGGTTTGGCCTAGCTTCAATGCTCAAAAGGGTGTGAAGAGAAGAGGGAAGCGGTGCCCTTTTTATAAGGGAGGAGAGAGGCACCTTTGAAAAAACTTAAAATATTATTTTATAATAAAGTCATATTCGGTTTATAATAGCTCCAAATTAATTTATTTCGAATATAAAGTGGGAATGGGTCGAAATAATCTCAACTAATAGATTTTAGATAAGTTTAGGTTACACTTTTAACCTTATCATTTATATTTAACTCTAAGTTAAATAATTTAACTTTTACCGTGTCTTCTTGTTTTCTTAAACTATATGGTTAATAAACTTAATATAACAAGACAAACGAACCCCAAGTGGTTCATTATTAATATATATATCCTTATCTAAGTCATTTGGATGAACCTTAGATTTTTAGGAATAAAATAACAATTAATAATATAATATTTGTTTTAAAAACTATTTTATGTCAATTTTGACACTATTTGGTAATTGATTTTTGTGAAAATCATAAAAGCATGATTAGTTCGAACAAAGTTAATTAAATCAATAATAACATGTCATATTAACATAGTAAATTAGTGTAATTCATAAAAAATCTCAAATTACATTTATTTGGGTATTTAAAATATCAATTATTTTAATATTTCATTATTTAGGTAATTACTACATCACCATTGTGTTATAAATAACATAAATTATTTAATTTCTAAAAATTATAAATAAAATACCATTATGTAGGAAATATTTTTATCTTTATAATGAATAATTATAGTCGAAATTATCTTATTTATAACCCTATATTAAAAATGTTTTAGTTATTAAACTTTTATTTTAACTATTTTAACTCTTATTTAAATAAAATAATATTAAATGTCCTAATCTAATCCAAGTGGACCTAAATGTTCATATTTTATTCCTAAGGTTTTTTTGGTCGAATTAAACTCATCCAATCGAATTAGGACATGTGTTAGTGTAATAATAATATCATTTTACCCTTAATTACCATATTTACTTTTAACCGTGGTAAAAAAAGTAAAAAGTTACTATTCACCAAAGATTATTTTTATCTTATTGAACCACATTTTACTCCTTGATATTAACTATGTCTCTCGGATTTTCAAAATTCCACTCACAGAAGCGGTAAAATTAAGTTTTATGAAAATTTGCAAATTCTCCTAGGAGGTGGGTAAAAGACGGTGAAAAGTTCAATAAATTTTTTATATATCTAAAATTATTATAAAATGACTCCAATGAATTACTTTGAAATTATATAGGTATTATGTATCAATTTTTTCCTAAGATAAATTTAAATAAAATAAATAATTATTTAAATAAAAAGCCGGTTTTTAAATAGTAACCTAGTGTTTTCACTATTCATCAAAAATTGAAAGTTTTTAGAAAAATACCAAAATTTTACCCTAGGCTAATTTCGATATCCCGAATCCAAAAATGAAGTCCATTTTGAAGGATAAAATTTATAAAATTTCAAAAAGTGGGTATTACTATTCATAACAACTAATTTATATAACATATCATTGTTTAGTGAAACTCGGTATTACGTACAACACACGCTATCATGGATGGTTGCGATTGTGTGTAATGCAAGCCAAGTCCGGGATGCGTGTAGTGCAAGATCCTTTTTGTGTAGCGTACAACACAAGACATCAATAAAATTAAAAAGAATATTTTTCATAAAATCTTGGGGTGTAACATGATACACATCTACCTCATCACACACAGGTGATACTTGTGAAACACTCCCAAGTAAACCTACAGGTTGGGCCTCTGCATGCACCAGAACTACCTCACAAAACGGTGCAGGGTGTACGACTCACAGAGAGGCTCGCGGTCAACCTACACCACCAAGACTCCACTCTAAAAGGCCAGGAGGTAGGACCAATGATCCTCCATTCCCTGGACATCATCAATAAACACACCTATTAGCAATGGGAATGAGTGGAAGTTAAACTCTTTCTCCTTCCAGATCCGGTTCATCACTAGTGGTAGGGTCAGCTTGGTCGGAAAACTCCCCACTGCATTCAGAATGGCCAGTCGGAAATCCGATCCTGGAGGGGAAATGGGGTTCATATATTCATAGATTCCCCTGATATGCGCTACTATCCATCCATATAGAAGACGGAATGACCCACATATCCTATGTGGCTTCTTACCCTCACTAATATGCCAAAAAACCTTATACAGCTTAGTGAGCATTAGGATTCCCAAGTTGACCCACTCCCCCATCGCCAACATGGATGCCATGATAAACGTGCTCAGTTGCATGCGCATATTTGTGTCCCTCATTGGTAGAATCTAGCCGTAGATAAGCATCAAAATAAACACATCCAACCTAACCACCCGTTGCTACTCAGTATTGACACTGAATCCCCATGTCTTTCATTGATTGTACTCTAAGAGTCACCAATACGAGTACTCCTTGCTGCGCTGAACCCCCTTCAGGCAGGTTTGAGGCCTCACAGGAAAATTTCCATTTGTAGGGGAATTCAGGAATCATCTAAACCACTACTTAAAGTGGACATCCCTCACCGACTTCTTGTCCTCCCCTAGCATTAGGTCCATCAATGCCTTTTCTAGTGGTGACATCTGCTCCAGTTCCTCCCATGTATTCTCAGTAGGAAGGAACTCATCATACATTTCCCCTAGTATCAGGACCCCTGAGATTTTGTGCAGGCCCCATAGGCTAATGACGACCTCCCCATGGTGAAAATGGAAAGTGTTGGTCCTCAAAGACCACCTTCTCATAAAATCTGGCATCAGCTGCTTCAACTAGTAGATATAGAATTTGGAGGCCCATGCCGCCTCATGCAGGTGCACTCGCCTCAGATTTACCCCAAACTCCTCACAGGAGGCACATACCCAATAGGCCCATGCCCAATCATCTGTGAAGTTACCACCTTGGCACAAATACCACTCATCGGTCTGCCCCTTCTCCAGGTTCCCTAGGGCCGCCTTTAGAATGGTGTGGTACAACAGGGGAGATACCTTTGGTTGCAACGCCTTCCCATCAACATGTTGACATGGTTATACAAACAGTTTACATTGACTGATGTGTAGTCCTCCCAAGTATAACCGTTGGCCACCCTGAACCACTGGTTCTAACACAACGTACTCCTAAACCAGTAGGCCGACTCCTTCCTACTCACTTCAAGAATGAAAACATCATTCTTCAGACTGAATCCATACAGAGGCAGCCTTTTTCACAATGGGTAGTTCTTCTGACCCTCTGATAGAAGCTCCACTAGGGACTCATGATCCGAATGGCTATGTACATACTCCCCAATACCTAGGTAATTGGCCATCTCTACCCTCTGGGTAGCATCTACAATGACCCCCAAGCAGCTTCCTGGTGAGCTATTTAGTCTTCAGAGTTTTTGATTTTTTGTTCTGGATCACGGAGCTCGGTCACATAGATCGGCCACAAAGCTTGTTCACAGAGCGCGATCGCAAATCTCGGATGTAGAAAGAGATCATGGAGCCCTACCATAGACCTCACAGACACAATCAATGAATCACACACTCACAGAGTCGAAGGAATTGCTGTACACTGCAGAGTAGAATAGCCTGATTTGCAAAGAGAAATCACATAGTGCATGGAGCTTCGTGAATCAAGAGCACAATCACCAAAAAATGTGAAGATGAGAAAGGAAAAATAGGGGTCAGCCTTCTCTATTTATAGGTGATGACCCCCTTGGATTCATGGAATGCATAGACGTGGTGAGATTTGCAGTGTTCCCAACCCACGCATCGCTGCTCTGCATCGCGACCCTGCTTCGCGATCTGGCTTTGCTATTCGCTTAATTTTTTTGGCGATCTACCCTCAGACTTCAACCCTAATTTTCTCCTCGGCTCTAATTATGAGGGGGGAATTTGTTGGTGCCAAAATATTTGTAGAGGATAAGATGAAAATAAGAAACCAATCCCAAAGGGGCTGCCTCGCAAAGCCCATTTGCGGAGCCCCTTCGTACTATAGCCAGTGCGAAGCCGAATCCCCCTCTACGATCACCGGAGAGTAAAAGAGGCAGGAGGATTTGTGGTTATGACGCAATTGACCATAATCTTTGCACTGTATAAGGAATTGGCTAGACCCCCGTGATCCCCTGGAACTTGAAAGAAGCCTATGCGAGCGTTGCGGAGGGAACTAAGGAGAGCTCCGCACCGAGGAGGAGATGCCAGTTGACACTACGGTTATGAAAAACTTGACACAATCTGCAACTGATCGTAGAGCACCACATGGATTTTCCCTAATATATCCCTACTTCGCACTACCCATCACCTATAAATATTGGGCTCCCCTCGAGTCTGAAAGATGGATACCCTTACCTTTAACCTTCTGAGCTCTTAAATCGCGAAGTACCTTATTCTCTGCAAAACCTTGAGAAAAATGAGCCATACAAGGTACTTGATCATGGATAAATACCTTTCTATTATCTCAAATACAACCCCTCTTCAAGCAGGTATGCCCTTCACAGAGCCCATGGGCCATCAAAAAGGAAGGAGATCCCTAAGGGGACTCAGGTCTTCACAAAGCACTCATGCTTCATGAAGTACCTTCCATGTACATGTGAACCACATGCTAAGGAAAGGCCACTATGCTTCGTGAAGCACATTGCTTCGTAGTAATGTGATTTGAAAGTTACCCTTGCTCCGTGAAGTTCTACTCTGTGAAATACCTTCTACTTCACGAAGCACCCTTCATATGCACCTATACCCTATGCCCGAACTAATCCACTCCACTTTGAAAAGCATACCCCTTCATGAAGTCCCATACCTACGTGGATCACTCGATCTTCACAAGGTCATTTCCTATGAACCCATTTGCTTCACAAACCCTTCTCCCATACGACCCTCTAGGTTCGTGTGAAGTGATTTCAAGGTTCCTTGAGTGGTGCTTCATGTTGCGTTGCTTAGCCTTATGCTTTTTGGCATAGGCATACTAATGGCTATTACTTCTTCGCATAGCCATGATAACGTGGGCCCCTCAGTGGATCACTCCACAACACCCCCATACCACAACATTGCTAATGCCTTCCCTTCCCGAAGCATGGGTGGGTATTAGTTATGTAAGTCTTAGGGGTGCGGAGTGAACCCGCTACACCCAAGATATAGGATGTTAAACTGCTAAGCACCATATTCCTCAGCACATGATGTTAAACTGTGGACTCACCCCATGCACTATACAAGGGGTACCCCACCTCAGACATTCTCCATGCCTGCTCGTCTCCATAGGAGGGAGATCTTCCTCACATGGAATGAGATTTTCTTTGTTGGAGTGGAGTTTGTCTATGGGGAAGGACAACCATCTTGGTGTAAGCCCCTAGCATTTCTTGTATGAGTTAGAATCCCTACTCCTCCTCTCTTCTTCCATGCCAAATACTAGAGGATATATGGGCACCGAGACTATGACAACCCTGCTCTTTTATTACACAATTAAACATAATTTATTACATAAACTTCACTTGATACAACATAGAAGATCGAGAGGTATAGTGTCTTTGGGGATTAGGATCATTACATAACCACTTAAAACATGAAAAACAACATCTTTATTGAAAACTTCCTTTACATGACCACTAAATTCCCTTGTACTTAACATTGCATAGGATAACCTGAGGACATACGTAAAAAAGGGTGAGCTATAAAGCCCAGTAAAGGAATAATAATTGAATAAAATGAGGAATACAATAAATGTTAGACAATATGCATATCAATAAATCACATGAGAAGAATAAACATAAAGGCATGATAAAGCATGATAATCATAACATGGAAATGTGGCAACAACACTTAACATGGAATTAGCATGAGCCAAGGCTCATTGCACATAGATCATGAGTAAATACTCATTGCACATGAAGCACGAGTAAAACATCATTGCACTTAAATTAGAACGAGTCAACACCAATTTCACACGATGTATCATGATACTATACTTTACCCAATGCATTGGAGCGCTATAAGGGCGCACCATTCTCAAACCTTTCATTTCATGCATAAGTGTGCCACATGGATCATATAACATGGATTCATAAAACATCATCATTTATTCCATGATAAAGGAATGTGGAATTCATACATGAAATTTATAATCAATAAGTTAATTTGAATAAATATGAATACCCTTGATAGATAAATGGGCATGATATTCACTACACAATGGCATTGGCTTGGAAAATCGGTGCAATTTCGGCAGCGTAACGGCGCAACGTAAGAATTCATAAAAATGGTTGATGAGAGAGAAATGGGTGTCACATCATATTTAAATGATATGGACAGTAAGGGGGTAATATAGATACATTTACCAACAAATTTAATGGAAATTATATTCATGATACAAAAGAATTGCTTGAATCTAAATGAGGAGAGAGAAATTCCTTTCGGAATTTCGGCATAGTAACGGGTGTACATGGGAGGACTTTAATGAGAGAGAAAGGGATATCCAACCATTAAAACATAAATATAAAAGTATGGGGGAGGTTCAAAACCATACCCCAACATTTATAATTGAAATTAAAAGGGCATAACAACATTAATAAAATTGGACAAAAATGAGAAAGGAAGAAAAACCCTTACTTGGAAGTATGCTTCCAAAGGCTTGAGAGAGTCTTGAGAGAGGATTCTGGGGAGCTTGGGGTGCCTTGGGAGGATTCTATAGACAGGGGGGAAGATATTGGACGAACTCCAAAGGATTTGAGTGAGGAGGAAGTGGGAGCTTGGGTGGGTTTATATAAGAAAGGTGAGATAATTCTTTATTGTTTAGGTTTGGGACACTCACATTAAACTAATCCAAACCACAAACCAGACCATGGTTTTTGCCCATGGTTTTTGGAAAAGGGAAGTGGAAAATAATATTTTATAATGCCAAATTATTAACTTCTTAAAATAATGGGGTTGCTTATGTGGAGGTGAGTCACACTCCCAAGGAAAACAATTTAAAAAGACAAGATGTTTAATAAGTCTTGAAGGGTCTATTAATGCTTTTTAAAATAAGTAAAAAAAACCTAAAATCACATTATTTTAATTTTAAAACATATATTTTCAGAACATAAAGCTTATAGTATTTTATTACATCACTATTAGGTCATTATGATGTCATAAAATACATTATATATTTAAACGGTATTTAATTTTTACCCAAAAATTTGACTGTCTTAGAAAATTATGAAAAATTCACCATTGGATAATTTCGACGTCCTGATTCCATAAATAATATTTATTTTATCTAAATTATTTTATAAATATGTTAATTTTTAATTTTAAAATAAAAACTGACATTTATCGAAAATTCATGGGTTTTGACAAAAATGGCTTTCGAACCTTAAAAAAATTACAATTGCATTCATAAAATTATACAATAATTTATATTTAATAAAAATTAATTTAATAATAATAATATTTTTTTAAAATAATATTTAATTCAAAAATCCATTAATTCATCAAATTATATTTCATAGTTGAACATTAACTAAAAATACTATATGTGCTTTAAAAACTATTTATAAGCTAAAAATAATAAAATGAAAGTATATTCATTATTATATACAAAAATAATGTACATAACCATAGTTATATGGTCTTGTTACATAACCCCTTATAACACCCTCATAATACCTAAGGGTAAGGTGCGTGATAATGATAGACTCTTGGGGTGGCTCGGATAACATTGCACACGTAGTGATCTCTATCAACTTCCACTTCTCCCATAGACGGTTCCATTTGATCTTGACATGATGAAGCTCAGATTGGGCTTGGTTAAGATCGAAGACCAATTATGCCACCTCTTTT
The DNA here is from genome assembly GCA_963277665.1 of Viscum album. Taxonomy (NCBI): domain Eukaryota; kingdom Viridiplantae; phylum Streptophyta; class Magnoliopsida; order Santalales; family Viscaceae; genus Viscum; species Viscum album. Next base: position 591,163,911 of record OY728134.1, on the reverse strand, counting down.
CCGAGATCTGACAAATGGGCTTCGTATCGAGCAATTCTACTGGATGTGGCCATTGCTTCCTTTGTCTGAGTAAATTAGATTGTTAAAGCCCTATATTTATACTAATCATGTGATCACTGTTCAACGAATATATTAGCAACATTCAAAATTCTTAAAATAAAACCAAAGAAGTTGAAATTTTATATAAACATTTTATATAAAGAGACATTTAATTAGATTAAGAGGGATTTCCATTAATGAAAGTTTGGGTCGTTACAATCTTCCCCCCTTAAGAAATTTCACCCTCGAAATTTCCTTTTCCCACACTAAAATAGATGTGGGTAACTCTACTTTATCATTTCCTCTGATTCCCACGTTGCTTCTTCAAACTTGTGGTTTCACCACAACATCTTGACAAGGGGAATTGTCTTATTTCACAGAACTTTTTCTGTATGATCTAAGATCGTCACTGGTTGCTCCTCATAAGAAAGGTCATCCTCTAACTGTACCACCTCTGAAGAGAGTACATGTAAAGGGTCTGGTATGTACTTCCTTAAGAGGGATACATGAAAGACATCATATACTTTGGCCATAGCAGGTGGAAGTACTAGTCTATAGGCCACAACCCCAACACGATCAAGAATATCGAAGGAGACGATGTACCTTGGACTTAAATTCCCTTTCCTTCTAAACATCATGACCTTCTTCCATGGAGATATGCGTAGAAATACCATGTCTCCAACTTTAAACTCAAGGTCTCATTGATGGTTATCTACATAACTCTTCTATCAACTATGGGCTGCCTTGATATGCTGCTGAATGGTTTTCACCTTCTCCACTATTTCTTCAACCATTTCTGGTCCAAGAAGCTTATGCTCACCGACCTCATCCCAACATGCCAGTGTTCTACACCTTTTCCCATAAAGGTCTTCATATGGTTTAATTTGGATGCTCGAGTGGAAACTGTTATTATAAGAGAACTCAACCAGATGAATATGTTGATCCCATCCTCCTTTAAAGTCCATTGAGCATGCTCTCAACATGTCCTCAAGTGTTTGGATAGTCCGCTCTGATTGGATATAAGTTTGAGAATGATATTCTGTATTGAAGTTCAGTTCAGTATTCAGATCATATTGAAGACTCTTCCAAAACTTAGAGGTGAATCTTGGATCTCGATCGGACATAATAGATAGTGGTACTCCATGCAGCCTTACCACTTCCCTGATATATATCCATGCCATTTGATCCAATGAGAAAACCTCCCGAATAGCAATGAAGTGTGCATCCTTTGTAAGACTATCCACAACAACCCATATTGCATTGTTGCCTTTGGATGTCTTCGGAAGTCCAGTGACAAAGTCCATGGTGATGTTCTCCCATTTCCATTCTGGTATGGGAAAAGGTTGCATCATCCCCTTAGACTTCTGCCTCTCCACCTTCACTTGCTGACACACTAGGCACCTTGATGTATATTCAGTGATCTTCTTCTTGATATTATCCCACAAATAATGCCCTATGAGATCTCAATACATCTTTGTGTTTCCTAGGTGAATAGAGAAATTTGAACTATGTGCATCATCCAAAAGTTTCTTTTCCAGATCCAGACTTGATGAAACACATAGTATTTTCCCAAATCTCACAATTCCTTATTAATTAACATTAAACTCCAAGGATTTCCCTTTTCTGATAGCTTCCACTTTTTTCCTGAATTCCCACATCATCCTTTTGAGCATCTTTTAACCTTCCCAAAAGTGACAGTTGAGAAATCATTTGTGAAAGGATTGATGATGTTCCCTTCTTTATGATTCCCATGTCTATCTTCATCAAATCTAAAAAGATTGGATTCTTTTCAATTCTCATTAATGATAAAATCACCGGGTCCTTTCTACTTAGGGCATCCACCACCTTGTTTACTTTCCCAGGGTGGTAATGGATTGAGCATTCATAGTCTTTGATCAGCTCTAACCATCTTCATCGGTGCATGTTAAACTCTTTTTGTGTGAATATATACTTGAGGCTTTTGTGGTCCGTATATATTTCACACTTCTCCCCAAAGAGATAATGCCGCCAAATTTTCAAAGAGAAGATCAATGTAGCCAACTTGAGGTCATGTGTTGGATAGTTTTATTCACGAACTTTCAATTGCCTTGAATCATAGGCAATGGATTTTTCATTTTGCATCAACACACATCCCATGCCCTTCTTTGAGGCATCACTGAATACCACAAAAAGTTCTCCACTTGTGGGTAAAGTGAGCATGAGCGCAGTGATAAACCTCCTTTTAAACTTCTTGAATCTTTCTTCACATTCATCACTCCAAGAAAACTTTACCCCCTTCCGAGTTAACTTGGTAAGAGGGTTGGAAAATCGTGAGAAATTTCTCACAAATCGTCGATAATATCCAGCTAACCCCAAGAAGCTATGGATATCCATTACTGATGTTGGCCTCATAAATCCCTCAATTGCATCTATTTTGGAGGGATCCACAGATATACCATTGCTTGTGATGAAATAGCCCAAGAATGAGACCTACTTCAACCAGAACTCACACTTTCTATACTTTTCATAGAGCTTCTCCTTTCGTAAGTTCTCTAGTACAGTTCTTAGATGCTCCTCATGATCCTCCTTGGTTTTGGAGTATATCAAAGTATCATCTATAAAGACTAACACAAATTTGTCAAGGTAATCTCTAAAGAATATATTCATCAAGCCCATGAAGATTTTTGGAGCATTAGTGAGTCCGAAAGGCATTACTATTAATTCATAGTGCCCGTATCTTGTACAAAAAGTATTCTTGGGGATATCTTCCTTCTTCACCCTTACTTGATAATATCCTGACCGCAAATCCACCTTGGAGAAGTATTGTGCTCCACACAGCTGATCAAATAAGTCATCTATTCATGGGAGAGGGTACTTGTTCTTTATCATGATTTTTTAAGCTCACGATAATCAATACAAAGGTGCATTGACCCATCTTTATTTTTGAAGAAGATTCCTGGTGCACTCCATGGTGAAGCACTTGGGTGTATAAACCCTTTATCCAGATTCTCTTGTAGTTGTTTCTTCAGCTCTTCAAGCTCCACAACATCCATTATATACAGAGTCTTGGATATTGGTAATTCCCCAAGTTTAAGTTCAATTGAGAATTCAACATCTCTTCTAGGAGGAAGAACAAGTAATTCCTTGGGAAACACTTCAGCGAATTCCCTCACAATAGGAATGTCCTCTAGGATGGTTTCCTCCTTAGACTCAATCATCTAAGCCAGATACGCGTGCTCATAGGGCAGTAGTATCCATGCTTGAGATGATGGAGCTAAAGAAGATTCATCTTCCTCCTTGCACTTGTAAATAATCGGGGATCGATTCTCCACATGGAGAGTGATTTACCTCTCACGGAAATTTATGTTGGATCTATATAAAGAAAGCCAATACATGCCATGAATTGTATCAAATTCTACCAGAGGGAGTATGATGAGGTTCACCGGGAAGTTCAATACACAGATTATGATAGGGGAGGAGTTATATTCATGGGATTCAATGATTTACCCATTTTCCGTACTCACCGACATCTTTACTTCCATGATTTTTGGTGGTGATGAGATTGTTCTAATAAACTTTAGAGATATAAAAGAATGCATAGAACCTGAATCAAAAAGTACGTTCACTATTCTTGAATGAATAACTAGTGTAATTTTCACCACTTAGTTGTCGGGGTTCACTTCAGCAGTAGTGATGGTAAAAGCTCACCCTTGATACCTTGGAGGTTGTTGTTTTCCTCCGAGGACCCTTGTCTTAGGGAACTGATTTGACAGATGCCCTAGTTCTTTGAATTTGTAGCAATGAACAATGCATTGAGGTTCGAACGGAGCATTCCTTGCCTCTGTTGTAGCTGTAGGTTTTTCTTATCTACAGTTAATAGCTAGGTGCCCTTCTCTTCCAAACCTAAAGCATTTCCTCATTCCCTTCAGGCAATTTTTGGGGTGCTTCTTTCCAAACCTTTAGCAAGTGGGGTTTTGGATATTCTTAGAACCATTGGATTTATCCATCGAACCACCTGCATTGAAGTCCACCTTATGCTTCTTATCCCCATGATACCCCTGAGATTCTCCGATCTCCATTTCAACCTTGAGGGCAAATCGGAAAATTTTCTCATAGCTGTTGAAGTTGCGGATCACCAACGCTTTCCGCAGGCTAGGTTTCAGCCTACCAAATAAGCGGCCAACCTTGCATTCAGGGGTAACGACAAAGCTGGAAGTGTATCGTGAAAGACCTACGAAGTTTTCCTCGTACGCTCCAATAGATTCGTCATCTTTTTTCTTCAGGTCAAGGAAGTCCCTTTTCATCTTAAGCCGGAGGGTGCGCGGAAAATATTTATCGAAAAACATCTTCCAGAAATCCTTCCATTCCAATGCCTCGATCTCCTCCTCAAGCTTCGTATTTTTGATCAACGTCCACCGTTGATCAGCTTCACCATCCATACGATAAGCATCCAGAAGAACCTTCTCTTGTTCAAAACATTAAAGGATGAAGAAGATCTTTTTAATGGAGTTGATCAATTGTTCAATGATTGAGGGATCAAATGATCCATTAAAAGTAGGAGGCCTTTATCTCATGAAGCTCTCAATATCAACTTGTTATTTCTTAGGGGGGGGGGGGGGGGGTTGAACATTACTCTTGACCCATGTTTCTATTCAAAGCTTGAGTTAGCTGAGAGAGAAGTGTGACAATGTTCGTGATTCCCTCTCCCATTGGATTGGATATCTCATTAGTACAATCATCACATTGATTTTTATCTCGAGTCCTCCTATTACTGGCCATTGGCTGGAATAAAAGTAAATTTAGGGGTAACACATAAGGGAAATACAAGGGAAAAACTGATGAATTATAAATAACTTTTATTTCCTTAAAATATGAATCTATAGGCTTCAGTATATGTTATCCATGATCTAATTTCTAACATATATTCTTAGGGAATTTTTTTTCCCTTAATAATGGTTCATACTAAGTTTGCGAATTTACCAAAGCATATCCCCCAGGAGTGTCGTAACCAAGAGTGCAACAAGGCCTGTTGTCATGCACCATTTCCCGTTCGAGTCTAGCTCAAAGCGTTGTTTTCGGGTTTTACCCCTAGGATACATCTCTACCAGAGCCGCCTATACCAGCTCGTATCCATACATGGATGTAATGGATTGATAAAACACTTACTCAATACTCAAAAAATCTTAGGGACGTTTTTATTATACTCAGTCTTTTCTCTAAGGCTTTACTAGAGTATTGTAATCATAATCCCAAAAATAACTAAACCTCCCTCTGATACCAACTATGGGAACCCTGCTCTTTTATTACATAATTAAAAATAATTTATTACATAAAATTCACTTGATACAACATTGAAGATCGATAGGTCCAGTGTCTTTGGAGATTAGTATCATTAAATAACCACTTAAAACATGAAAAAACAACATATTTATTGAAAACTTCCTTTACATGACCACTACATTCCCTCGTACGTAGCATTGCATGGGATAACCTGAGGACATGCGTAAAAAATGGGTGATCTATAAATCCCAGTAAGTGAATAATCATGGAATAACCTGCAGAATAAAATAAAAGTTAGAAAATAGGAATAACAATAGAGAACAAGATAAACATAAACATAAAGGCATGGTAAATCATGATAATCATAACATGGAAATGTGGCAACAACACTTAACATGGAATTAGCATGAGCCAAGGCTCATTACACATAGAGCATGAGTAAATCCTCATTTCACATGAAGCACAAGTAAAACCTCATTGAACTTTAATTAGAATGAGTCAAAAACCATTGCACATGACTTATCATGATACTATACTTCACCTAATGCATTGGAGCACTATAAGGGCGCACCCTTCTTAAACCTTTCATTTCATGCATAAGTGTGCCACATGGATCATATAACATGGATTCATAAAACATCATCATTTATTACACAATAAAGGAATGTTGAATTCATACATTAACTTTATAATCAATAATTTAATGTGCATAAAGGTTAATACCCTTGATAGAGAAATGGACATGGTATTCACTACACAATGGCATTGGCTTGGAAAATCGATTCAATTTCGGCAATGTAACAACGTGACGTAAGAATTCATAAAAATGGTTGATGAGAGAGAAAGGGGTGTATAATAATATTTACATGATATTTAAAGTAAGGGGGTCATATATATATATGTCCCAACAAATGTAATGGAAATTAGATTCATGATTCAAAATAATTGCTTGAATGTAAATGAGAAGAGAGAAATTCTTTTCGGAATTTAGGCATAGTAACAGGTGTACATGGGAGGAATTTAATGAGATAGAAAGGTGTCTACTACTATTAAAACATAAATAGGGAAGTATGGGGGAGGTGTGAAACCATACCCCAACATTTATAATTGAAATCAAAAGGGCATAACAACATTTAGAAAATTGGACAAAAATGAGAAAGGAAGAAAAAACCTTACTTGGAAGTATACTTCAAAAGGCTTGAGAGAGGCTTCTTGGGAGCTTGGGGAACCTTGGGGGGATTCTAGAGAGAGGAGGGAAGAAGTTGGATGAACTCAAAAGGCTTTGAGTGAGGAGTAAGTGGGAGCTTGGGTGGGTTTATATAGGAAAGGTGCGAGAATTCTTTATTATTTAGGTTTGGGACCCTCACATTAAACTAATCCAAAACACAAACCAACCCATGGTTTTTGACCATGAGTTTTGGAAAAGGGAATTGGAATTTTTTTTATAAGTCCAAAGTCTGAACTTCTTAAAATAATGGGGTTGCTTATGTGGAGGTGAGTCACATTCCCAAGGAAAACAATTTAAAAAGACAAGATGTTTAATAAGTCTTGAAGGGTCCATTAATGCTTTGTAAAATAAATCAAAAAAAACCAAAATCACATTATTTTAATGTTAAAACATATATTGGCCGAAAATAAAGCTTATATTATTTTATTACATCACTATTGAGTCATTATGATGTCATAAAACACATTATATATTTAAACGGTATTTAATTTTTAACCAAAAATTTGACTGTCTCAGAAATTTATGAAAAATTTACCATCAGATAATTTCGACATATTATTTCCAAAAATAATATTTATTTTATCTAAATAATTTCCTAAATATGTTAATTTTCACTTTTAAAATAAAAACTGACATTTATCGAAAATTCACGGGTTTTGACAAAAATGGCTTTCGAACCTTAATAAAAATTACAATTGCATTCATAAAATTATACGATCATTTATATTTAATAAAAATTAATTTAATAATAATAATATTTTATTAAAATATTATTTAATTCAAAAATACATTAATTCATCAAAATATATTTCTTAGTTGAACATTAACTAAAAATACTATTCGTGCTTTAAAAACTGTTTACAAGGTAACAATAATAAAATAAAATTATATTCATTATTATATACAAAAATAATGCACATAACAATAGTTCTAAGGTCTTGTTTCATAACCCCTTATAAAACCCGTATAAGACCTAAGATTAAGGTGCACAACGGTGACAGACTCTTGGGGTGGCTCAGATAACATTGTAGGCGTGGTGATATCTATCAACTTCCACTTCTCCTATAGACAGTTCCATTAGATCTTGACATGATGAAGCTCGTCTTGGGATTGGTCAAGAGTGAAGCCCAATGACACCACCTCTTTTCCGAGCTCTGAAAAATGGGCTTTGTATGGAGCAATTCTACTGGATGAGGCCATCGCTTCCTTTGTCTGAGTAACTTAGATTGTTAAAGCCCTATGTTTATACTAATCATGTGATCACTATTCAATGTCTATATTAGCAACGATCACAATTGTTAAAATAAAACCAAAGAAGATGAAATTTTATATAAACATTTTACATAAAGAGACATTTAATTAGATCAATAGGGATTTCCATTAATGAAAGTTAGGGTCGTTACAGAGACCTTCATTACCTTATCCCTCTCCCTCTGGGCTTTGTCGCCATTGGGACTCCATCCTGGAGTTAGTCCTAATCTCCATCTCCCTGGTCTGCTAACCACACATAATCCCTTATTTCCTCTTTGGGACACTAACCATGTGTAAGCCCCACTCCACTTCCTGCGTGTGCACCTTTCGTGACATGATTGCAAGGTCTTTACTGCCTCTTATTTCTCACACTGAGAATGACTCACGTGGGATTAGAGTAAGCATTGACCATGGCATCTTTCTTGGTCTTCCTTAGCATGTAAGTCCCAAAACACACCGAACTACGTGGATTTTGATCCTTGTCTCCTAGTAAAGGTACGTAGGAAGCCTCCCTATGTTTCAAGACCAAAACCTACTTGTCCCGAACCCTTCATGTCGGATAAACTTCATACTTCATGACATTAAACTGTATCCCCCACACCTAACTACATTGAATTTGATCCTTGTTTCCTAGGAAAGGTACATAGGAAGCCTCCCTGAGGTTCAAGCCCAATACCTACTTGTCTCGACCCCTTCACGTCGGTTCACCTTCATCCCTCATGACATTAAACTGTATCCCTCATTCAAAACTACATGGAATTTGATCCTTATACCCTAGGAAAGGTACGTAGGAAGCCTTCATGAGGTTCAAGCCCATAACCCATCAGTTTTGACCACTTCATGTTGGTTCACCCTCATCCTGCATAATGTTAAACTATATGCCCCTTTTCGTCCTGCATGATGTTAAACTATATGATGCCTAACTACATGGGATTTGATTATTTTATCCTAGAGAGGGTTTGTAGGAAGCCTCCGTAAGGTCCAATTACAATCGACGATAAGCCGTTGGAACCCCAACCAACGGTAAGCTGTTGGAACCCCAGTCAGTGGTAAGCTGTTGTTAACCCTAGTTAGCAGTAAGACATTGTAGCCCCATCCAATGGTAGGTTGTTGTATCCCGCAATCAATGGTAAGCCGTTGTAGTCCCCTTCATTGGGACCCACATCTCTGGTCCTCCCCCATGGCATCAGACCAACCTGGGCTATTAACCATGCGTAAGCCCCAATATATCATCGGGTCGTTGTCTTATGTGTACACCCCAATTATATACCCCCATCCCAAACTATGTGAATTTTGATTCCCAACCGCATGGATACATAGAAATCCCCCATGAGGTTCAATCCCGTCACTCATGTCTCATAATGTTCTTTCCCTTTAGCCTATGTGTTTCAGGAAGGTCATGCTCTACCTGGAGGTTCTACTTCCTCCGGGTCCCATCCATGCGTCCATTCTCATGGGCCTCCTCCTTATGTGTCCCATCGCCCCAAATAACTACATGTACTTTGATTCCCTGCCATAGGGATACATAGGAAGTCTCTTCAAGGCTCAATCGTATCATCACCATCATCCTCACGTCAGTTCCATCTCATTCTCCATCCACTCTCAACCATCCATATCTGTCCTAATTCTTACCCGGGCCACCAAATCCCGATAATATCATGTCACCCACTTTCTCACTACTCATAGAAGTAATTGAGTAACTAACCACATGTTAGACCCAACATCAATGTTCCCTCTTGAGGTTTTACCCGTATAATCCACTATTATCAGTGTTCCAATTAGTCTGATCCATCTCTTTTAGATGTTAAACTCACGACATACCCAGTGTTAAACATGGATAGATGAGGAAAACCTTAGAGGCATGCCTATGGAATATAATTCCCTACACTTTATGTGGGATGCTTCGGGATTCCGTGCCCTCGAGAAGCCCTATAATAAGGGGAAGAAACCTGGACGCATCAGTGTTCCATCATGCAGACATGCCAGCAATATCCAACATGACTACTCCCTTGACTGAAGGTCACTGCCCTGACTGGACCCCTTGGAATGTCCTGAAAAGAGCAGTGTAATTAACTGACATCCATGAAGACATGGAACTAGGAAGAGTTTCGCAAAAAAAATCTTAAGTCAATGAGGGAGACCCGTACTAGGTAATGAGTTCCGAGGAGGAATCCATAGAAGGATAGACCGATATCCCATCACCCCATTTCAATCAAGGATCAAACATCCCTAAATAAGAAATGGATGCCATCCAACTTTGGAAAGCGGGAATGCGGGGACACAATCAGTGTATCCTCCAAAATAACAGATGAACTCTGTGGTGAAAGCATCAGAAATAGCTTCACCTTAAAGTAATCCATTAGTATCTAGAGACCTTATTTTATTTCTAAAACTTCCTTTACTGCTGTATGGTTCTCCCACCATTCTTTCAGTTATCCCAGCCCAACTGAGACACATCACCTCCTAAACACATGTCTTACTAAAACCTTATTCAATATAACTTCCATTTTCTAAGCTCCATCTATCTTCTGTAGATCCATTTCTTTATAATCAAATAAATTTAGGATGCATTGATACTTAAATTGAATTTGGTTTGTCTTGGAATGGAACATAGAATTATTGGCCAAGTGGATTTCACTTTGTGAATCATAAAATAAAGTTACTACTTCCTTCCTTCTTCTGAGACTTTCCACCAACCCCTTTATCTATATCAACTCCTTCCAAGATTTCATTAAAGAAATGAACTCCACATCTATTTGGGAAAGTAAAACTATCGATTGAAGCTTTGACATCTAACTCACATCCATCCCTATGAAAGTGAAAACATAGCTTGTAGTTCCCTTTTGAGTATCTGTATATCCACTAAAGTTTGAGTTAGAAAACCCTAACAACAATTTATTCTTTCTGAATAAAAGAGAAAAACTTTTTTAACATTTCAAATATCAGAAGATCTACTTTAAAACTTACTGGTGATATATTTTGGTATTCTCCAAAAACCTGTTGACAACTCCCACTACTTGTTCAGTGTATGATTGATTAAAAACCATCACATACTTTTTGATTCCAATTACTGATGCATAGAAAATATTTTCCATGTACTTTACCATAAATTCTATTCATGGTTCTTTCTATTTTATTTACTTGAAATTTCTGCTCAGAGGTGTGGTTATTGGATTTTCCTAGATCATTTTGAAGTGGTCCACCACCTTCTAGATGTAGTCTAACTAACTTAGAAACAAATTTTTAGAATTCAAATCCCTTACAATCCACATACATAAGATCTATTTATCCAAATCAAGATCCTTCATCTTGAAACTCCTGAACAATTCACTTTTCACCTAACTGATCTTATCCTTTACTGGACCAAAAATAAGCATTACATAAGCATAGAGAAGTAGAATGATGACACTCCAATCTTAAAAAACCTTATGAAATAGTAATGATCAAAATTTATATGGATGAAATTTCATTATTCCATAAAGGAATTGATCTTATGGTTCCACTACCTTAGTTCATGCTTTAATCCATAAAGGCTATGTTTCATCTTATACAAAGTATTTAAGTTCTATTTATTAATGAAAACTTCCTTCCAACATATATAATTTACTTCATCTAAGTCCTTTTCAAGAATAGAGGTATTCACATCAAACTACTCTAGATGAAGTCCTTATATTACAACCATGATAAACACACTCAAAATAGTCATGTTCTTATTAATTGGAGAAAAAATCTTAGAAAAATAGACACCTTCTATTTATTGAAGCGCCTTAATGACTAGCCTTTCCTTATACCTTCATCTACCATTCAATTATTCCTTTAGATAATAAAACCACTTATTTTAAACCACTTTCTTCCGAGTAGGTCTTTATGTTAGATCTCATGTTCCTAACACATGTAAGGAATCAATCTCATACCACATGGATAACTCCCATTATTTTGAGTCCTTTAGATTTGCATCCTCTCTTAGGATCTTAGGCTCTATATTTTTTGTGAGAATAAAATAATAAAGATCACTTCTATACCTATACACTTGAATCCTAACTCAGGTTAACCTTCACAATTCCCTCTGTGGATTAGGTCCTTCCAAAACCACTACTTTCACAACTTCGCCTTCCAGATATCTTCCTAAATCTTCTATTGTACCTAATATCTCTAGTACTTATGGTCTTGGAAATACTATTAGAAATTGGATATAATCTAAAACTTCTTTTAAAATTTTTGGTGTTTCTAGAATTTTCATACTATCATAATTATCCAGAACATCTATAACTTCTATAAATCAATTCAGTTGAACCTTGAATTCCAATGATTCTTTGACCTCATATATTGTTTCTACTTGGTTATGATCTTTTAACAAGATCTATTTATTGAAGATTACATTTCATCTTCTGATATAATTTCAATCATTATTATCCCAGAGTACAAAAAAAAATTCTTTATCAGCATACCCTAAAAATTAACACACTCAGGACTTAACTTCTTGCTTGTCACTTTACCTGAAATCAATGTGGATGTAGGCGAGTGAACTGAAGAATTTAATATGGATAAGTTTGAAATTTCTTCTAAAACAATAGACTTTTATAAATTCCCACCCCAATGGAGAATAAGGACTTCAGTTTACTAAATAGGTTGCATAATTCACCGCTTCCACCCAAAACACATTGGGAAAACCCATATGAATTATCCTGATTTTTTATTTATATACCATCATTTAATTCATCCTCTCTATGAATCAATTATTTTATAGAGTACCTATTATGGTATTCTCAAACTATATATAATTCTTCCAATAGAACCTATGAAACTCTATGCTTCTATAATTCTCACCATTATCATACCTCAAACACTTTAGTTTTCATCCAATCTCTTTTTCCACCATGTATATACATTAGATGAAGGTTTAGAATACATCAGACTTATTCTTAATAAAGAACACCCACACTTTATGTGTCGTATCTTTGATGGAAGTAATATAATATAGTGAGCCTACATGAGAAATAATCAGATTTGTCCCCATAAATTCATCTGAACCAACTCTAACTTCCAATTCTTTGGTATATCACCTTCCATTTATAATGAAACCTTATACTACTTCATGAGGACATATTTTTCTCATGTTTCATACTCCAGGATTACAATCTACAACATTCCCTTATCAATTAAAACTTTTATTCATTTCTCTCTCATGTAACCCAGATGGACATGCCATAAGTTTTTAGATTTTGTATACTTTGACACACATAGAACCTTATAATACTTCAATTAGGTACAAAGTCTAGTTCTTCACTCCTTTGGCCACCACATGGAACCATGTGTAACTTTCCATGCTCTATACACATAGGTTTTATAGAAACTTGCATCATTTAGCTGGCCAATGGAAATTAAGTTTTATGAATTTTCCTTTCCAATGAATTACCATACCTTCTGCACTATATAAATTTCTAGTATTTTCTTGGATCTCTTTTTGATAAATTTCCCCATTCAAGATCAGGTCTCTAATTTTTGTAAACACCAAGTATCTCTTACCATTTTAATTAATCACCATGATAACCATCTCATTCCCAGACTTTTGGAGTGATGAAAGTAGAAGTATCACCCACTTTGGATCTACTAAGTTTACCTTCACTAATTCCATCTGGCTCCAAATTATGTTGAAATCATTGATGTGATTAAGAATAGGCTTAACATCCGATATTCTCATGAGTAAAAACCTCTGAAAGAGAAAAATTTTGTTCATTGTTGTTGTATTACCATACATATCAGTGAGAGTATTCATAAGTTCTAAATTTTTATTCACCTCTCAGAAGTCATAAGAAATATTATAGGCTAGCGACATCCAGATTATAATGAGCGATTTCTTATCCATCCTTTACCATCATTCCTTCTTCATCACTTCTAAATTAGTTCTAGTTAATGGGTGATCAAGATCATTATCTGGTAGACAATCATCTATCTTCATATTCAAGAATACAAAGTCCTCACTATAAAACTTCTCTACCCAGAACTTACCCTCCACTAATTCCATTACTTAAAAAAATGTGAACTCTCACTAAATTTTGAAATAGTAAATATGGATCATGAACTTACTAAAAATATATGACAAGGAAAAGGGAATAATGATATTGCTAAACTAATCTCTAAATCACATTCACTAGGGTTTATTCATATGATGATTTACAACTGAATCTCTAATACCAATTTTTAGGTCTAATGCAATGTTTGATTAAACCCTTATATTTTATTCCTTTAGAGTAAACATGGTAGAAACAAAGTACCGAAATGAACCTGTATCCTAAATACACCAAAACATAGAATAAAATCACACCCAAGTCTACATACTGAAACTATAACCTCTGAACAACTCATATAAGCACTTCTAAAAGATAACAATCAAAAGAAATAAAAGAAAAAGAACAAAATAAGAAATTTACATGGTTTAGATTCGAGTCTTAATCCATAGGGGGAACACTAAAAAGTATTTTATTAAGGAATTAGAAGATGATTACAATGTAATAGTCATAACTAAAAGTGATTTCATCCTACTAAAATAGTAGATCCAAGTTGGTGAAACCCAGTCCCACCACCTTCTGATATTTTTGGAGAAAATTCCACAAAGATTAAATCTCTATGGGTAACCCTCAGCTTGGTAAAAGACTCCCACTACCTCAATTCCAAATTTTGGTACATACTTTTTTCTTTCAGAGACTCCATGAGTTTACTCTTACATATCACTATGTAGTCTCTTATATAATCTGTTTTCCAAAAAAAATTACAAAGGGAAAACCCATCGGAATGAATCTTATTTATCCAAGAGTTACTTCCATACAAGTCATTTGTATCTCCACACTACCTCTATCATACTAATTAGGGGTAACTTTTGATTTCCCATCATCCGACTTCTAAATTTTTTTGAGTTTTTTAGTTCTGGGAATTTATTATGATTTCTAATGTTGTTTATTTTTTGTGTTTTAAATATTAAAAATACCCTAAAATACCCTCAAAAGTATTGAATCTTTAATTTCTTTTATAAATTCAAGTTTTTATTATTTATTCTTTAATTATTTTTTAAATTAATTACTAATCATGTTTTTAAATTATTAACAATTCTTTATTTATTTTTTCAGTTTATAATTATTTACTCATATGATTTTTTATTTTGGTTTTATTTTATATGAAACAAATTTTATGTTTTATTTTTTTATGTTTTTTTATTTACCCTTACGTATGTTTTGAAAATATTTTTTACCCTTACATGAGTTATTATTACCTTTATACTTGTTTCAAAGATTTTTTTTACCTTTACATAACTTTTTATTAGACCCTTTCATATGTTATTCAAATTCTGTTATACCTATATGCAACCTTTAGAAATTACATATTACCTTTATAAAGCTTAATAATTTTTTATCTTAACTTTACACAGGCTATAAAAATTTTGTTATACCCTTATGCAGTGCATATAAATTAAGAGTTACCTATATGAAGGTCCTCATTTGACCTTTACGTAGAATTCAAAACTTACCTTTACACATGATGTTAAAACCGCATGTTACCTTTATGCATAGTGTGAAAATTACTTGTTACCTTTATGAAAGTAATATATTTTTGGTTTTATATTTACACAGCACATGGAATTACCATTATTTAAATATGGGATTCCAAGTTTCTCTATTTCTCATGTATTTAAATTTTATCATTTTTAGATGTTTTTTAATTAATTTAATATTTTTTTGATTCTATGAATTCATATAAATCATATAGAATCTATATAAAGTTTTTTATAAATTTTTAAATAGATTTAAGTGTAGATTAATTATGTTTTTCATTTACACATATTTATACAACATAAAACTTAAAATTTCAAATTTATTTACTTTTTTTGTTTTGTTTATTTTTGTTATTTATTAATTAATTTTTAAGTCTAACAGTTTTATTCGAAATTGTTTTATAGTTTTTAATACAGTGGTATTAATTTTTTAAATTTTATATTTCTACATTCATTTAAACTACAAGTTCTATAATTTTGAATTTTAAATGGAAATTATTATGTGAGATTTATGTGATCACTTTGACCTATTATCTTGTAGTTATTTCAAGATTATATAATGATGTTTCAAATTGGTTTGAAAATTTCAAGTTTTTTTAAATTCATACAATAGTTTTCATTTGGAGAATTCCTCTATCCTCGAATTTGAATTTTCTATTGAATTACTTGGATATGTTGATTCTTTTATTTCAAGGTAGTAAGTACTACTTCAAGAGAGAAAATTATATATATATATACTTCTTTTCTACCACACCATTACTTAGACACATGATTTCAAATTATTCAGTGACACTGTAAAAAATTTGTTGTGGTGTGATACTATGAAGTGATGTGAAATTATTCCTATACCAACAAGTCTCTCATCTACTAAATGATATATCAAGTGATGAAATGAATCTTCTTTAACTACTAATACCTTGATGAGATGAACTAATCTAGTACTTAAGAACCATCACCCATGCTTCTCTTTTATATCTTATATATATTTCATCTTGGTTTCTTGTATCTCTAACACCCCTTCCTATCTCTCAAACTTGTGATCACGCTTTCTATTTAATACTTTCCATACAATATCATTATTTATTTCTTCCAGTTGTGACTCTTGAATTCTAAATTCAGGACTATTTGGTTTGTGACTACCGTAGTCTAAATTTAGTGTTGTAATTGGGTTGTGACTCCTAATAAAAATTAAGATGTATTGGTTATATTTCTTCTATAAAAATCAGGTTTTAATTGGGTTAGGATTCCCCTTAAAAAATAAGTATAGTGCACAATGTATCTCTCAGAGAGTATAAAGGTATAAAGTATGTCCACTTTGGACCAAACTAATATAAAAATTTCCTATGTTTATTCATTTATTTTCTATTCCAAATCAACTCTGTTAATTAACTTTGATAATTAATACATCTCTTTAAAAATTTAATATGATTTATTAACCCCTTATAGACCACCTGTCATCACTATATGAGACATGAAAATTGGTATCAAGTATTAAACTTGTATGGATAAATTAGTTAACTATTTTTATTAATACCATAGCACTTGATATCAAATTTTGGACCTTGTTAAGGATATATTATCTATAGTATTTATTTTATTGATATCAAACACCTGGTATCGAGATGCTATTCTTCTTGGATATAGATTCCATTGTTTATATTTTTTGTGTGTTAACTTATTTATCCTAGACCTCACAGTCTATGAAAAAATAGAACTATAAGATAAAAAATTAATATAAATGATGCTTGGATTCCTTAGAAGCCTTCTCACCTTTATGGAAACATCTTTGGTTACCATAAATCCATAATAGAGGCACACCTCACATAGTTAAGCATAGAACATTGGTCGATAATGGTAAAACTATACAAACTACCATAATATAACCCATATACTCTTATAGGTAATGATGATATTAAATATGTTTTTAATTATAGATTAGTAAATATTTTATATTTTGATATTAATAAAAGTGTGTTCAGTCATGTGTCTCAATGTGAGACAACTCATGAGATCTGGAAGATTCTATAAGTTAATCACCTTGGATTAGATAAGATGATTAGAACCAAACATGTAATTCTTTGTGCTGAGTAAGATGATTTCAATATGACTGAAGATGAAAGTATCAACCAAATATTTCACCAATTCAAAATAATTATGAATGGAATGAATTCCAATAGAGAAACTTTAGAGAAACTTGTACTGGTTAAAATAGTCCTAATAGATCTACCCAAGAAATGTCATTCAAAGAAGGTTTTGATCAATAAGAGTAATATTTTCAAAGAATAAACATTTGATGAACTCATTAAATCATTTCTTTAACATGAACTTGATTTAAATAATATTGTGGAAGATAAGACTTTGAAAAAGAATGGTATTTATTTCAAATCATATATAAATATTACTTATAACTCTTCTGAATCCAAGGAATAAGAAAGTGACAAAGGAGAAATTGTGAATATAGGAAAAATTATTTTTCATCAGATGAAGAAAAATATAAAGTTCAAGAAATTACCCAGAAAATATCATAAGTATGAATGGAAAGGAAAGAAATTTAGCACATGTATAATAGTTTTTCAGATCTAAAATTTTATGAATATAGGAAATAGGGACACATTAAATTAAATTTTACAAAATTAAAACATTATGTAACAGATATGAAATACAAAAATAAGTTATGTGCACATGCCAGATGGATTGGAACATGCAAATTAGATTCCAATGATGAATCTAGAAGTGGAAAAGAGTAATCCAACCTATGTATGGTGGAAATGAATATAAATGAGGCCAGTAATGATTCATATTAATGTTTGGGTTATGATTCCAAAACTGATAGTTATAGATGTGATAATCTATATGAAGTGAATGAAAAACATTGAAAAGATGTTTTTAAGGTTATTGAATTATATAAAAAATTAAAAGAAGAGAATAAAAAACTTATCAATGAAAGTAAGAAATTATATAAATAAAGTGAAAATTTAATAAAATAAATTGATTGTTTAAATTAATTTCAATTTAATGAAGTATAAATTTTTTAAAAATGAAATAAAAAATTTAAAGAAGAAATTTAGAAATTGATAAATTTTGATTCATGTTTGAAAAACAAGATTTATGATTATTTTGATTCTATTCAAAAAGAGAATGATAGTATCAAAAAGGAAGTCTCTAGTTTGAAAGAAAATTTATCTATTTTTATTCAAGGTAAAGAAAAATGTAATAAGATGATGACCATGATAGAATCAAACAAATATAAAACTATTTTTGGTTATAATCCTCATATTCTTGAAATGTTTAAAACTTATTTTGTTAAAAGTTATATAGGAAGTATATCAAATTTTTATGATTTAAATATTTCATGCAAGGGAATTATGTTAATGAATGTCCATTAAGGTTTCCTCAATATCTTGGTCATGATAAATCTTTTTTAATGAATTTAGATTCTATATTACCTATGAATACTTTTTAAAATATAAATGGGTACCAAATAATTCTTATACTAACCCGATTGGGCCCAAGATAGCATGTGTACCAAAAGTGTTTTATAATTAATTAATATTTTTAAGAAACATGCCTTAAAAGTGTCAAAGATACATCATACATGGAAAATATATACTCTAGAGATATTATTTGATATCTATAAATTTTTTTATTATATAATCAATGCAATTGTGGATTTGTGACATTCAATGATTACTAAAAAGTCATGGTTAAAGGATTTGGTGAAATAAGAATTTCTAATATTTTTTTAATTTCTAAAGTTCTATACATTGAAGGTTTTAAGTAAAACTTAATTATTATTTCAAAATTATGTGATGACAGAATGAGTGGTAAATTAGAGGATAATAAAAGTTTATCTTTCAAAAATAAAAATGTTTTATTTTATGCTAATTTGAAAACAAAATTATTATATTCATTTTTATGAATTCAGTTACCAGAATCTAAAGTGTCTTAATGTTATAGAAATAGGCATTATTTTATGGAATCACAGGATTATACATGTGGATTTTTTATTGTTATATTAACTTTCAAAGAAAGGACATGTGAAACAGCTACCTGATTTAATCATTTGTAAGAATTTTTCTTGTGATTATTTTCTAAAAGGTAAACAATATATAATTATATTTAAATATATAAATGAAGTTAGAACTGATAGACCATTAGAACTTATTTATTTATATTTATTTATTCTCATGTATGTTTATAGTTTAGTAGGTAAGAAATATGTTTTTGTGATTATTGATGATTTTAGTAGACTTAATTGGACTTTAAATCTTGTAATTTTTCTATATTTATTAATTTTTTAAATTTGGTGAAAAATAATAAAGGTTATTTAATTGTTTTTATTAGAAGTTAAACTAGAGGTGAATTTTTAAAATCTTATTTTGAAATTTTTTGTGAAGAAAATGGTTACTTCTATAATTTTTCTACTTATAGATCACAACATAAAAATGATGTTGTGGAATAGAAAAATAGAAAATTAATTGAAATGTATAGAACTATGTTAGGTGAATATAGTTCAACTAATTAGTTTCATTATGAATCTATTAATAAATTTTATTATATTTAAAATAGAGTTTTAATTAGGTTATTTTAAAGAAAACAACTTATGAATTGTTTAAAGGTAAAAAACCAATGTTGG
This sequence comes from Viscum album, assembly GCA_963277665.1. Classification (NCBI taxonomy): domain Eukaryota; kingdom Viridiplantae; phylum Streptophyta; class Magnoliopsida; order Santalales; family Viscaceae; genus Viscum; species Viscum album. The sequence continues at coordinate 591,143,952 of OY728134.1, read as the reverse complement.
TTATTTAAATATTTTTTCATGCAAAGTTTTTATTTTAAATACTATGTATAACCTATATAAATTAGATTACAAATGAAATGAAGGTATTTTTATCGGTTATTCTAATAAAACTAAATATTTTCATGTTTATAATAAAGGAAATATGGTTTTAGAATAATTCTTACATGTTAGTTTTTTTTCAAATGTTTTGAAAAAAGGATTCTATTTTATAAAAATTTCAAGATTATTTTAATGATTTTAATTTTGGTAAAGAAAAATATAAATATTATGTAACTATTGAGGGGGATATTACTATTTTTTAATATGTTCCTAAGTTGTATAAGGTTCATAAAGAATACCCTATTGATAATATCATTGGTAACGTTGATTATGGTGATCAAACTAGAAGTTATGTTTTAAATTTATATAAAAATTATACTTTTGTTTTTGATTATATTCCTAATGATTTTTTTAGTGCTTTAAATGATGAAAATTGAATTATTTCTTTTCAAGATGAATTTAATTAGTTTTTTATAAATAATTTTTAGATTTTAGTTGAACCCCTATTGATAATCATGTTATTGGAACTAAATGGATTTTTAGAAACAAAATGGATGGATATGTTTAAATTATTTTGAATAAATCTAGGATTATAACTTAGGGTTATTATTAAGAATAAGGTATAAATTTATATGAATATTTTTCACCTATTTAAAAGATTTAATATATTTTAATTTTATTAAATTTAATAACTTCTCAAGGTTTTAAGTTATTTTAAATGGATGTTAAAAGTTCATTTTTAAATGGTTTTATTTTTGAAGAAGTTTATATTTCTCAACCACCTAGTTTTTAAAATGAAAAATTTCATAATAATTTTTTTAGATTATCAAAAGATTTGTATGATCTTAATAAATAACCTCATGCTTAGTATGAAAGAATAATTATTTTTTTGAAAAATTATTTGAGTAAATGTAATTTACATCCTAATTTGTTTAATTAAATAATTTCAAATGATATTTTAGTTGTGAAAATTTATGTTGATGATATTTTTCTGGCTCATAAAATGAATTTCTTTGTAAATAATTTTCTAATTTGATGGATAGTGAATTTGATATCAGTTTAATGGGTGAACTTAAATTATTTTTAGGTCTTAAAATCAATAAAAAATGATGTTATATTTATGAATGAATCAAAATATAATAAATATTTAGTTATTCATTTAGGTTTATATTCTTATAAAACTTTTAAAACCCCTATGATTACTAATTATAAATTGAATTTAGATAATTCTGGTAAATTTTTAGATTCTAAAATATTTGGAGTCATGATTGGAAGTTTGTTATATTTGACTACTTATAGATCTCATATTATGTTTAGTGTTTGTTTATGTGAATGATTTAAATATGATCCTAAGGAATCTCATTTAAAATATATTAAGTGAATTGTCAGTTATGTTAAAGGAACTATTATTTGTGGATTATTTTCCACTAGTCATAATTTTTTTTGATTTTATTAGTTATTTTATTTTTGATTTTTGAGGATGATTAATTAATAGAAAAAGTACCTCAAGTATGTTTTAATTTCTTAGTAAAATATCAGTTTCTTGGTGTTTAAGATTTTTTGATTAATCTACTATTTAAAGTGAATTTATCTTTGATTCTTCATGTTGTTCTCAATTATCATGAATTAATTTTTTTTTTAAAACTATGGCTTTAATTTTGAAAATATTCTAATTTATTATGATAATTATTCTATGATTTTAATTTCTAAAAATTGATTATAAAATTATAGAACTAATAATATTGATATGAGATTTAATTTTATTAGAGATTATGTTAATAAAGGATTCATTATTCTTGAATTTGTTTCAACTGAAATCCAACTTGTTGGTATTTTTACTAAACCATTGGAATTTGCAAGATTTTGGAAATTCAAATTTTTTTCATTGTATGATAGAGATTTAATTGACTTAATATACATTTAATAAAGAGGATTTTTCTAGTTTTTAAAATATTTTGTTTTAAAATAAATTTTATTTTAATTAATTATTTTTTAAAAAATTTCAAAAGTGGGATATTTTAGTAAAATCTTGTTTTAGTTTTTTAATTTTCAAAAGGGGCGTTTGTTAGTGCTGGGATTTTGTTATGATTTCTAGTGTTGTTTATTTATTTTTTGTTTTTCAATATTAAAAATAACCTCCAATACCCTTAAATATATTATAGGTTTTAAATTTTATATGTTTTTTATTTAGCCTTATGCGTGTTTTGAAAATCAGTTTTTACCTTTATGTGAGTTCTTATTCCCTTAATGCTTGTTTAACAAAATTATTTTTACCTTTATATAAATTTCTATTAGACCTTTATGCATGTTATACAAATTATATTATATTTATACGTAGCCATTAGAAATTACATGTTACCATTAACCAGTTGAGTAAATTTTGATCTTATATTTACACAGTCTATAGAAATTATATTATACCCTTACACAATGTATAAAATTTATGAGTTACTTATACACAAGACCTTATTTGACCTTTACAAAGCATTAAAAACCTACCGTTATGCATGATGTTGAAACTAAAACTTACCTTTATACATAGTGTAAAAAACTTATTACCTTTATGCAAATTAAATATTTTTGGTTTTATAATTATGCAATATATGAAATTACCTCTATAAATTAGGAAGTTATAGGTTACTCTATTTCTCATGTATTTTGATTTTCTCATTTGTTTCATATTTTTTTAATATTTTTATTGATTTTATAAGTTTATATAAATCATATAGAATATATGAAAAAGTGTTTTTGGAATGTTTAAACTAGATTTAAATGTAGATTATTTTTTTCTTCATTAATGAATATTTATACAACATAAAACATATAATTTTAAATTTATTTATTTTTGTTTCATTTATTTTTCTTATTTCTAAATTCATGTTTAATTTTAATTAATTTATTCAAACTTGTTTTATAGTTTTTAATTTAGTGGTACTCATTTTTTAAATTATATGTACATGCATTTAAACTATAAGTTCTCAAATTTTGAATTTTAAAAGTAAACTATTATGAGATACTTGTGTGATATCTTGAATTGTTATTATATATTTATTTTTAAACTGCTCAAATTATTCTTGAAATTTGTTTATATTGTTCTAGTGTTTTTAAATTATTACGATAGTTTTTCTTTGAGACTTCCTCTCTCCTCAATAATCCTAGTGATAATCAAGGTATAGATATTATTATATTGAATTTGAATTGTCTAACAAATTACTTGGCTATGTTGAGCTGTTTTTATTTAAAGGGAATGATTTAAGAGAGATACTTATGGATACTCATACTTCTTTGCTAGTACACCATTACTTTGATGTGTGATTTAACATTCTTAAGTGATATTATAAAAAAATTATTATGGTAAGATACTATGAAGTGTTGTATAATTGTTTCTATATAATATAGTTTTGCATTTGTTTTATGATCTATCAAGTGTTGAACTAAATATTCTTTAACTACTACTACCTTGATGAGGTGAATTGATCCATTACTCTAGAACCAACACTTGTGCTTCTCTTGTTTAACTTATATCTATTTCATCCTAGTTTCTTGTGTCAATAACACTACTTCCTACCCCTCACACTCATTCTCACACTTTCTATTTATGGTTTTCAATTCAAAATTATTATTTTTTTCTTTTGAATGTGACTCATGAATTCTAAATTCAGTACTGTTCGGGAGAACCTACACTTGTTATTATCTTGTTTAACTTATATCTATTTCATCTTAGTTTTTCATGTCAATAATGCTACTTCCTACCTCTCACACTCATGCTAAAAATTTCTATTTATGATTTTTCAATTCAAAATTATTATTTCTTTCTTTGGGATATGACTCCAGAATTCTAAATTCAGTACCATTTGGGTTGTGACTATCATATTCTAATGTTAGTGTTATAATTAGGCTGTGAATCCCCATATAAAAGTCAGGTATCTTGGTTATACTTACACTAGAAAAATTAGGTGGTAATCAGGTTATGATTACCCTTCAAAAATCAGTATAGTGCACAACGTATCTCTCGTAGATTAGAGAGGTATAAGAGTAGAGTATGTCTAATTTGGATATAACCACTATAAAAATCACCCATGATCATTATTTTATTTTGGACTATTAATTAACTATGTTAATTAAATTTAATTATTATTCCACCTCTTTAAAATTTTAATATGGTCTATTATCCCCCTCTAGAATATATTTCTTCACAATCTAGGACTTGGAAACAACTTTCAATTATCCCACATCCAAAAATCTGAACATTGGCCATTCCACTCCACCCTCTCCATATAATATCAAATGATATAAAACCACATTAAATCATTCTAGTTTATCTACAACATATATATAAAATGGTTTTCACATGGATTGAGCCTAAAAGGTACTACCTTAGGTATCCCTTAGTGCTATCATTTGTCTTTCCCAACCATAAAAAAACCTAAGCACCAATCTTTAACCAATTTCCATACTAGTTTATCCACTTTTCAAGGCTAATGTATCTGAATGATGGCTGCCAACAACTCTCAATTCACCCAAGAAAGACCATAAAATTTATCCCATCCACATATAATACTAAATCCCATACCCCCATCTTTCAAAACTACTTTCCATATATACCTTCACTATCGGTGATTCATTGGATCTAGGGTAACCCCAACAAGCCCTTGGGCTAGGGAAACAAGATGTGAAATTGAATTGTTTTCTAATAGCAGCCTCTTCAGTCTCAATTGATGGATTTTTTTAATGTATATCTTAGGAAACAATAATTTTTGATATTATTAGGGTCGATACCCCCACCAAATTCTTAGGACCACTCCCATGACACACAAAACCCTGGGACCCCTCATGATCCAAAGAAAATGATGTTGGTTCCATTCTGACACTATCTCAACTAGATGATTTCCCCATCTATAACTTTTCATGAAAAAACACATATAATGGTGGAAGAAATTTAGATTCATCCTACATGGAACACATAAAAACCTACCTATCAAGAATAACTATCTGATTTGGATCCAATTAAAAAAAACCTAGAAAAAACCCCCAATTTAGGGAATAACAAGAGAGAGATGATTAAATAGTGATAAAATCATATTATACACACAAGAAGACCCTAAGAATTACCCAAGATGATCCCTTATGATGTAAGGAAGAAAATAAATCCATGAATGAAGGAGATCCCCTCCCATGGGAGAGGATATAATGATAAGGAGGGGATATCTCAAGAAACCTTTTTGGGGAAGAATGAGGGAAGCCCTCAATTAATTTTTTTTTAACATTTTAATTAAAATCATAAAAAATATAGAAGAGATGGGTTATAGAAATAACACATTGGTCACAATGCAATGCACCCTCCCAGGGTAACATTGTGCTGTGGCCCTATAGGTCATGACACAATGTACGTCTCTAAGGAAGAACCAAAGAACCCGACCACCCCAACCCAGGATCTTGTTGAGGAATGATATTATACATCATGATGTAATGAATTAAATCACCAAGGCTTCATAAAAAAACCTCCAAAAATTATGGTGTGATAACTTTCCCCTTATCCACCCTTCATAACACAATACATGGGTTATGACATGATCAATTTCTAGCCAAAAAACATAATCTCACACAACCCCTTTCTATGATGTAATGTCCTACATTGCATTGTGACCTTCTACATACAATATAATTTAGGTCTAAAAACCAAGAAAACTTCTAGAATTACAACCCTAACCTCAAATAACACCCTTTACAACCCAAAAGTATTAAAATGCACATGTTATAACCAAAATTAGATCCGAATTATCTACCCAAACACTTATTACAACCTCAACAACATAATATGAATCATCCATGAATTGTCTTATTCCATAAGTCCAAAACAACACACAATAATACACACATGAAATAATTCATATGCCTCAAGACCTTGCTCGAATCCACAAGAAAAATACTTGAGTGGTGTCAATCACAACTGTTGATTCTCAGACACTATACCCCATCGGTTCGTAATGAAAATTTTTAAGTTCAAGTGCTCCCCACCATAGGAACTTTCTATTATCAAAACAACCATCTAGAAAACATATTGATGGTTCCTCGATACATGAACACATGAAACACATTATATCTATCATCCCTTTATACCATTATCCTAAAACCCACAAACACTGAATACTGAATGTACCAACTTCACCAAACTATCACCATACAAAACCCATATGGGTATTTTCCACTCAATTTACTCATGAAGGCCACCTACAAACTAGTACCATCGTGAAACCTAAACCCTATCAAAGTTGGGTTCACTATACTCATCACCCATGGCGATACTAAGACCCCCCTTCAAAACACACATTACAAGTGGAACCACCCATGGTGAACTCCCCACCATAGGTGTTACCTTATACCTAAACAATAATATTGAATGATCATATGGAACTTTTAATTAAACATTGATAGTCACAAATCACCCTTAACACCACATAACTCATGTTATCTAGCCCACAACAACTCAATAACTCATGGTACATAACCTACAATACCTTAGAAACCTATATCCCACAAGAACAACACTATAACTCAACCTTAAAGGTTTTCATCCCTGAAAAAATATTATATCACATCACCTATACCTGATCCATCATCTATCTTAATCCACACCAAACATACCACATTTACACCCGCTCTAGGGATCCATAATCCTTGAGCAATATATTACCATACAATCTTGTCTCCGGGTATAATACCTACACATATGTAAGATGTACATTAATATTATCAGATGATACCAGATACCATGAAAGAACCACATCAAATTGAGTATAATTCGACCAATAATTTATATAGGAAATATCTATATAAGTTTTTGTTAATAATTTAAATAGTTTAATATCTTTCAAGAACCAAAGTATCAATCACAAGCAGAAAAATGCATGTTAGGTGATCCCCAAATACCTAAAATTATGCATGGACACAGACAAATATCTCTTGAATCTATAGGATAGGATCATGAATCCATAAATTAATAACATCAAAGAATCATGTTTATTTGGGTCAAATAACTCAAATTTAACTATAAAAACCATAAAAAACAATCCTAGATTCTTTAAAAATTTAAAAATTAGCATGAAATCATGCCCTCTAGTCACAAAATATGGTATCCATTTCAATTCACAATGATTCCATAAATTTAAATATAATATACTACAAACAACATGAATAAAACTTTAATTGATACCAATTTATAACACACCCTGACCCAAATCACTCGAACGACTCTGAGATGGGTGGGCACTAAGTAACCTCAGGTGCACCTACCCACATACTAGATGTTATTGAATATAAAAAAGGATCTAAAAGGTGATAGTGATAATAATGTACCCTAATTTGAGAAATAAATCAAAAAGCACTGATAAAAATATAGATTACATAACACACATATCTGAGGAAATAAAACTGAACAAATCATATTTGTAAAGACCTAGAATTTTTTATCCTTAATAAAAAAATTATTTCTCTTACACTCCTTATTATTTTGAGTTGATACTTGTTTAGTTATAAGGTTGTGGGACTTGAGAGAATATTTTGGAAGATTTTATGCGTTTTTGGTAGCCTTTATTTCTAAATCATGGGTGGATATGCTGTAGCACATATGACCATGCCCTAGAGGAATCAATTGTACCATAGTGGAAGTGGCTGAATGGTAATGAAGTTATAGAGTTGTGTTCGCACCATAGAGGAAGGAACAACACCTTAGTGGTTTAGGTTGATGGGTTTTCATCATATCCTTCACCATGATGATATTGATTGATGAAGGCTATTTCGTGGTGGCTTACACTACACCATAATGCATCCTTCCATTTCAGTTACAAATATATGGAATAAAATGTCATTGATCATTGTTCTTCAGGATTTAAATCTTTGAATGGGTGTTACAATTTGAATAAGGGGAATGAATTTTGGAATTATGGATGAGCCTTCATTTTAAAATTAAAGAGGATTAAATGAGGGGTTTCCATGTGGTGGAGTCCTGTAAATACCATTTCTCTCTCTTTGTTTGGCCATAAATCCATATATCCAAAGGGATATAGAGACAAATATATTACATTGTTCTAATCCTATGCAAAATTGGTTCATTTTTCATTGTGGTTCTATGTCGTAGTCCTCCCTCTCTACATTGTGGAGATCTTTCTCCAATGTTTCACACACCGCAATATCCTATTCTACACTATGGTGATATTTTTCCACATCACAGCTTTTAATCTTATGATATAGTGATTTATTCTATAGAATTTCTAAAACATAGTGAAACACTCTTCACTGTGGCGGTTTTCACTTGTACACCCCCATGCCTCAGCACCCGGCCTTGTGCCGTAGAGCCTCCCAATTTTGAAGAGAGTCTTCCTCCTCCTTTCTTAGACCAAGCTTGGGACCCTATTGACTACGATCGACCTTAGGTAAGAATTATCTCTACCCATTTTTCTTGTTTCTACCCATATTAATTTATAACCCTTGTATTATTATATTATAATCTTTTATAGGAGTCCTCAGTAGGGGATCTTGTTTCTATTGGTGTAAGAACATGGTTCAGGTGACAAAATCTTCTATCAACATTGACGTTGATGTGACAACCATGAGGTGGAAGTTAATCACCATTTTGGTATATGTATATGATGTTAGAATAATATTTTGTTTATTATTGATTAAACCAAGCTTTTTATGAGTTTTAGGTGGGTGCATGAGTGGCCATGCGGCCTTCTTGATTATGAAAATGTGATTATAGATGGTTTATAACCTTTGATCTTAGTGTTACTTGTTGTTACTTGAAATGAAATGTACTTTTTATTGTGTTTCATAGCCATTAGAACCATGTTTTAGGTATTAATATGATTAGGTGTGGTTGGTGTAATGTAGTCTAAAAATCCTCAAAGGAGGACATGGCTATCCCTATAGAGGGATGTGAAAAAGTAGCTGATTAACCAACATGATGCAGTTTGAATATCCTTAAAAAGGTGGATGTGGATATCCTTATAGAGGGATGTGCATAAGTGTATGAATGGAATATACAAGTATGATATTTATACAGACTTGGGTCATAGGTGTTTAAAAGGATAGCCGACCATGGATCGACATGGTGGAATGTGTGACATTCCTAATTATAACCACCATCTGGGTGGGGTGAGTTGTGTTACCTTAAAGATAGGTACTTGTTTAACTTATTTCAAATCCTTACTAGAAACGAAATGAAGTAGGTGGGATCAAGGTTAATGGTGGATTAGTTAGAACATGATGACTTGAAACATGTATAATTGTATGTTTATTTGAGAATTTACTTATTTCATAACATACACTATTATATATTATGTGCACTTATGTCAAGGATGAATTGGTGGCGTCTTACTGAGTCTTGTAATCACACTCTACTCAATCATTTTAGTTTTCTTATAGATTTAATATATAGAGATATAGTAAAGGTAAATGGACCTATGGTGGATGGATGACCATATGAGTACATATATGGAAGTGGACATTTATTTATTTATTTATTAACCTACTATCATTTTTCTTGGTTTGTATTACCACTTTGGGATCTTGTTATCTCTTGTATAAATTGTACACCATATTTCTATTTCCACATGATTACTCTGATTATTTATTAACTTTTTTATTATTATTATCTATTTGATGACATGATATTAATGGTATAATCCCCCTACTGATGGAATGTGACCCTCACTACTAGTCGGTATCCACTTGCATACAATGAGGCACGCATGAGGTCATGTGACATTCTGGCTTGGATCCGGTGGTTTGGGTTAGGATTTTACAAAAAATGGCACCATAAGGAAAATTTTATACTTTTACTTTTACTAACACATGATATTCTAGGAAGGATATAGTTGTGTGGGACTTAGGAAGGGAATTTTCCATTTTCCTAGACAACACTTATGTAATGGACCTCCAAGTTACCATGGATGAGATTTATATTACCATTGGCTGAATTCACCTTGAGTGATACACATGAGGTTGATATGTGATTTCAAGTATGTGCAACCATCATTAATATTATAGTGACCCAATATTAACATACATGGATATTGCATCATATTTGATGAATATTTAGCACATTAGAAATGTACATGCCCAAGGACCGTAATAGTTTAGTGCCTTTGGAAACTTGGAAATATAATATTATATCCAGGTGAAAGATATTTAACATACCCATCAAATATATTCCCAGTTAGTAATATTACTTAAAACCATTCTTCATAACCTTGGTAAAGGAAACATAAGAAATGGGTGATCCCAGATACTCAATAAGGGTAAAAAAGAGATATATGTAATCATAACATGATCATAAGGGTATGAGGAGATGATAATAAAATTATAAGATCATAACCTACATATCAAAGATCATAAATATGAATAATGTCATAAATATTGGTAGTTCATAAGACATTAATCATAAGGTAATCAAGAGCATAATCCATAAAAACATAACATAGGAATAAGACAAAATAATTTTTGGGAGATACATAAGAATATAAAAATGAATTCCATAGTAGTAAAGTATTAATTAAAAGGATATCTTAGTGGAATGGGTTCACTCTCTAAACCGTATTGGTTGTTATGGTTCACTAACAATTCCATCTTAGTAGTCAAGGTTTACTCCCAAGACCATCTTAACGGAAAAATTCCTTTACTGAACTGAGTTCACTCCCTATTTCAGCCATTTCTATCTCATGAGATATAAATCTTTACCCAATGAATTGGAGAAAGATATAGGTCCCAACCATCTCATAATGAAATCATACATATGTGTGACACTCTATCATAAACATTCATCATATCATAACAAAAAAATGAAATGGGTATCATAAACATGTAATCTTATTATAACATGTGAAAAAGAGATAGGTTTCATAATCATTTCAACAAAAAATAACATATGAAAAGAAGGAGGTTTCATAATCATATAATTCATGAAATATAAATGGGTTTTATAAAAATACAACCTATGAAAGAGAAACAAATTTCATAAAAATATAACCTGTGAAAGAGAAACAAGTTTCATAAATATCATGCCATCAAAACATAAACCATTCATAGAAACAATATGCATGGAAACATTGGATAATATCCCCAGTAAGGAATGAGTAACACCAATAGATGTCATATCATATGAAAAATAATTTTTGAGAAATATTTTAATATCATTTCTTGAATAAAATATCCTTTTTTCTTTGAAAAAATTAATTTTTAAAACATAAAACAATTTGAAAAACATTTTCTTTGAAAATAAAATTTAAAACCTATAAAGGAATATTGAAAACATTTTTAAAGCCTTTTTCCTTAAAATATTATAAAATAAGATTAAAAACATTTGTAAAACCCCTTTTCCTTGAAAACTTATAAAATAAGCTTGAATTTTGTTTTGAAAACCCTGAAAACCTATAAAAGAACCTTGAGAAAATTTTGAAAAAACTTTTTCATTGAAAACTTATAAAACAAGATTGAAAAAAATTTAAAACCTTTTTCCTTAAAAAATTATAAAATAATCTTGAAAATATTTTTAAAACCTTTTTCCTTGAAAACATATAAAATAATCTTGAAAACATTTTTCTTTGAAAATAGATTTGAAAACTTATAAAAAAATATATGAAAACAATAAAAAAATTTAAAATAAAATTTCCTTAAAAATGATCTTAAAATATCATTTCAAAATTTTTTTTTAAAGCATTTTTGAAAACATGGTTTTTGAATAAAACAAATTTCTGGTCGAAGAGAGAAATGTGGTCAGGTTTTATTAATTTTTTTTATTAATTATATTAAGTACCAAAGAGTGTAAAAATGATAATAAAACATGAATGTATCATAAATAACCATAGGAGAATAAAATTATTTAGTTTTCTTGAATTATGTGTCATGATATTTCATCAATGAAAACATAATCATAAATAGTCCCGATAAATGATGTGATTGTTGTAAAAAACTCTTACCACTTAGTAACTTTTAATCATACACAAAATTTAAGAAACTTAAAATAAATTAAGCTTAAAATATCATTAAAATAAGTATATTAATGATATAACATGTAAAATGGCAGTATATATTCCTCATAAAATAATATAGGTTCATAGAAAAACATGTGTCTCAAAGAAGGAAAATTGAGACAAAATTTCTTTACCGATTTGGGTACTTTACATAAACCCCATGAAAGTGAGATAATAAAATGGATATGTAAATAAAAATTAATTTAATTATAATAATAATATAATATAGTAATGTTCAGTACATACACCACACAAAATAAATAAGTGGTGAATAAGGCATAAATCTCATGGAAATAAAAGTGAGATGAGAAAACCCTTACCTTATGTATTGAATCTCATCATACTCATTCAAACGTACTGTATAATAAGTATAAGTTTTTTATAAATATAAAAAAGAACTATATTATTATATATCATACCATATATGACTTTATTATGACTTTATATTACCTGTTTATTAACAATTTCATGTTAATGTTACGTTTTAGGTAATATCTGCTTTGTTTTTCATATGTTTTTTGACTTGTTATTATTGATCCTCTTAATTAGATAATTATTTACTTATTTAAAGAATATAAAAAATGATTTAAATACAGTATATATAAATTATATTAATATTTTTAATAATCTATAAAATATATAAATATGAAATGGTACACACCGTTCATGGAGATGGTAGACCGTACATACACATGAACATTTTTTTCCATTTTATTGCATATTGAAAGAAAGAAAGTAAATGACATATATGTATACATATGTATATAATATAATTATAGTGTCATTATTATGTCATATATATCATATATTTTTACTAAATACATCCTTAATATATTCCATGTAAAGTGTGAATGAATCACATCGTTTTGAGGAGGCAGTAGTCCACACGTCCACAAACAAAGTTATCGTATTAACACAAAATGGAAAAAAGAAGGTATATGTTATATAATAATTCAATAAGTATAAATAAACCACAAATATCATATATATAAAATAAAAATAGAAATTCCATCATTATTTCTAACCTTGAAAAGTGAAAATAAAAGAACGAACGAGATCAATTTGTGAGGCGGTAGTCCGCCGTACACATGTATGATGATTGCATATCCAATTTGATGGAAGTGTTTTTGAGTGTAGGTAGAACCATTAATATAAACAAATATCAGTATATTTATAATAATTAGTTCATTATTTAATCATGTAATAATAATATTTGTGTGGTTGGAGAAATAAAATAAAACAAAAGAGCTTGTGGTAGGATGTTACCTCTTATTTGGGTAACACCTTTTAGTTTGTACCAAAGGGATTACTTGGATGGATTTATTACAAAATAAAGTATTCTAGGATGAAGGTTGGAAATTTGGGATTATAATTTGGTATGTTTTGGCCAGTACAAATGGGCTTGAGAGGTGTAAAGAGAGGGGGAGGAGAGGAGGACTTTTATAAGTGGGGAAAGGACTCATTAGGCATTCTTACAAATATTTGCATGCTTTCCACGTTTAAATTGTCCAAAAAAGGTCAAAAATGAACTATTATAGATCATTATAGGATTAATGGATGAAATATTTCAATCCAATAATTTTTATACGTATTTAGGGTCATTTTTACACCTTATTTTTTAAGTTTAGTCATTAATTAAGTTCATTTTTACCTTAATCACTATAATTAATTTTAATTACCTTCACTAATATTTTTGGTAAAAAACCAAGTTTAAAATTTTATAAATTATAAATTATTATAATTATAAATATAAAATCCTATTTTACAAATTCTAAACACAAAATTGGAAAAAATTAAATTAAAATTAATCCCGCAGATGGGACAAGACAATGAGTTTTTAAGCGAAAGTGTTTAAAAATTTGTAGTGTTTTTATATTAAATTTCAATGTAAAATTGGTTATAATTACCTAAATTTTATTAGTTTATTTATAATTTATCTAATTATAATTTAAAATAAAATTAAAAACAATTTAACCATTTAAATAAATTAGATGAAAAAGTAGTTTTGAATTAAAATTCAGTGTTTTTCACTGTTTATCAAAAATAAAACTTCTCAAAAAAATACCAAAAATTTACCCAAAGTAAATTTTTATTTTCTTATTTCAAGAATGAAGTTTATTTTTTCAAATAAAAATTATAAAAGTTTCAAAAATTATATTTAAAAAGGGTTCACTATTAAAAGGTGGTAAAATTACCTTTTAAAAAAATACATCATTTTATTCATAAAATTGGATTTATTCTTATCTTATAGCTATAAAATATATTGGATTAGTGTTAATTTTTTATTTAATATTTAATATATAAATTTTATTAAAAAAATTCATCAAAATTGGTTCGTTTAATTTATTGAGGTAAAATGGTGTTTGTACGTAGAAAAGTATTTTTCTTAGAAAAGGGATTTCTTTACCTTCAAATAGTACTTACTTTCATTTCTAACTAATTGATAACAAAAGGATTCATTTTATATACAAGTTTAAACCATAGTTTCATATTTTAGTCAATATCATTCATATATTCCATTCCAACTGCTAATTTATAATTATAATAATATTTTAATAGTAATATTAATATTATAGTGTAGTTTGGTAAAACTCGGTATTTCATGTAGAAAAAGTTATTGAAGGGACTCAGCATTGTGTGTAACATAAGAAAAACATAGTGTTTTTTGTACTATGAGTTAATATAATTGTTGTGTGTCGTGAAATATTAAGTTGGTGTTGCATATCCTGCAATCCAAACTTAGTGCTTTAATATAAAAAAACTATATTCAGTGTTGTGTGAAATTAAAAATATAAAACGGGTTAAATAATTAAAAAAATATTACACAAAATCTAAAGGTGTTACATTCTAACCTCCTCAAAATTAATTTCACCCCCTAAGTTAATCTTTTTTATCAAAGGTTTAATACTTGGAAGTTCCTTTCATAAAAACCTGTATTGTAAAAATGAATACTAAAACATCCTTTAAAAAGGGAGATTTGGAACCATAATGGTTACCCAAAGTTACTCATAACTAGGTTTCCACATAGTATAACATAAGTGGAAAGTGAAAACATGGACATAGAAGAAAAGTGTAAATAATCATATAGATTGATAAAGACCACCGATCACAAGGAAGTTGGTGATCTAGAGAATGTTAACAATCACAAAATCATAAACTGAAGAAGTGTGAAAGAGGTCATTGATATCATAAAAAATGATGATAATCATAATTTTTTTATTTCAAGACCATTTTCATATGATAATATATACTTACTTGATTTTAGCACAATATCACCATTTGTTTGTGTCTTGACCTATTTCCACACCATCTCTTACTCAAAAAATAAAGGTTAATTTGTTGTGTTTGAAGCACCAACAGTTCATAAGATCCATATATAGAACGATAAGTCATTCCACTTGTCTTTAGTTATCATAAAAATAAGGTTAGAACAGGTTATATAATATTCATAAATCCTCATATGGTAAGATAATAATTTAATCTCTAAAACCTCGTCTGAATTTTAACTTAAACCGTTCCATAAATGCTCAACCTTGTAACCCTTATCAAAGATTAAAATTCAAAACTTTAGAAAGGAGGTTACTAAATAAGATTAACATTGATCCCCCATATATCATAAAGTATCTATTGGTTGTCACATTCCTAACATGTGAATAACCTCATCGTATAATCTCTTGAATCATGGAAATAACCCAAATTACCATAAATCCTTTTGTAAAATACGTATGATTCCTTATTACAAAGATTACTGGATATATTCCTTAAATACAAGAACTTATAAACTTTATCCATGATAACATAAGCCACTTTGTCCAAAAATCCTTAATTGATTATTAGTTCATAGATACTATCAAATATACTTTATCCTAATCAATCATCTCTTTGTCAAAGCTAAACACAATTTTCTCTATATCTTGAACACATTAAGGGTTACCATCCAATAATCAAATACCAAATTCCCATTAAATCACTTTTCTATGTCATCAACACCATTTAACATATCCTTTAAAATCATATATGAAAAACTTATACTAAAAATACTTATATATTTCATTATTCATTAACATAATATTTAAATTCCAAAACATAAATACTTCTTTCATACAACTTTATTCATAAACCATTACCCATGATTAATCATATTATTCCTTAATACAAAATTTCTAGAATATGAAATATGAATCATGTATTAAGGTTCCTAAACCATAATTTAATCATGATTCTTATGTTTAATGTAAACAACACTAGAAGAACATCCCATACCATTCACAAGTCGTTTGTGGTCCTTTTATCTTTAGCAGTATAACCAATACTCATACAACCTTCCTGATTATCTTCATGATATTTCCACTTAGGACATCAATTGTATAATGACCATACTTTCCAAATATAAAACATTCAATGTTAACCCAGTTCCTTCTAGTTTCCACTATTGGATAAGACCAGAAAGAATAGTGTGAGCAACACTTATCATGGAAGAAAACCACATAATCCTGAAAAATTACTTATAGGATGCCTAAATCGTGGCTCCTAATTTTAAATCTATAAAACCTTAGGATTATCCTTAGATACATACCTAGATATATCCTTATAAATATCCCTAGGGATCTCACGAAAGTTTTCTCATCCTAGTTTCCAAATGTTGACTAAACCTTTCCTTTGATACCAACTATAGAAAACTAGCCTTAACATACATGTATATTGCATCATATTTGATTAATATTCATCAAATTACAAAAGTATATTCCTGAGGATCACAATATTTTAGTGTCTTTTGAAACTTGGAAACATAATCTTCTATCCTAGTGAAAGATCTTCAACATATCCCTTAAAAGATCCTCCCTTTTAGTACTCTTACTTAAAACCTTTCTTTATAACACAGGGAAAGTAAACATAATAAAGGAAATCTTATTGGAATGGGTTCACTCCCCAAACCATATTGTGAGTAATGGTTCACTCCCATAACCATATTAGTAGTCAAGTTTCACTCCTAAGACCATATTAACAGACAAAGTCCTTTACTAAACCGAGTTCAATCCTCATTCCATCCATGTCTATCTCATGAGATATAAATCTTTAACTAATTAATTGGAGGGGGATATAGGTCCCACCCATCTCATAATGAAATAAAAAATCTTTGTGCCATTATATCATAAAAATTCATCATATTATAACCCATGAAATGAAATGGGTATCATAAATAAGTAATCATATAATAACCTATGAAAAAGTGAAAAGTTTCATAATCATTTTATCAAAGCATAACCCATAAAAATAAGAGGGTTTAATAATCATATAACCCATGAAATAGAAATGGGTTTCATAAAAATTTAACCCATTAATGTGAAATGGGTTTCATAAACATATTACCTGTTAAAGAGAAACATGTTTCATAAACATCATGACATCAAAACATAAACCATTCAGAGAAATAATATGAATATAACCCTTAGATAATATCCCCAGTAAGGCATGAGCAACACCAATATATTTTATCTTATATGGAAAATAATTTTTGACAAATCTTTTAAAAATCATTTCTTAAAGAAAATATCCTTTCTTATTTGAAAAAATTACTTTTTAAAACATAAAACATTTTTGAAAACAATTTCCTATGAAAATAATTGTGAAAACCAATAAATGAAAAGTGAAAATCTTTTTAAAACCGTTTTCCTTGAAAACTTATAAAATAATCTTGAAAACATTTTAAAAACCTTGAAAAATTATAAAAGAATCTTAAAAATATTTTGAAAATCATTTTCCTTGAAAACTTATAAAATAATATTGAAAACATTTTAAAAACCTTGAAAACTTATGAAATAATCTTGAATTTTTTTAAAACCTTTTTCCTAGTAAACTTATAAAATAACCTTGATTTTTTTTAAAAACCTTTTCCATTGAAAACTTATAAAAGAAGCTTAAAAACATTTTGAAAACATTTTTCATTGAAAATAGCTTTGAAAAATTATAAAAGAAGCTTTTAAAACCATAAAAAAAATTTAAAATCCATTTTCCTTGAAAATGATCTTAAAACATCGTTTTAAAAACATTTTATGAATTTTTTTAAAACATGGTTTGAATATAACATATATCTGATCGAAGAGAGAAATGATATCAAATTTTCTTGAAAAAATATATTTTTTAATTATCTTATGTACCAAAGAGTGGGAAAATGGTAATAATACATGAATATATCATGAATAAACAAATTAGAATAAAATTCATGAGTGTTCTTGAAATATGGATCATAATATTTCATCAATTAAAGCATAATAATAAACAATCCCGATAAATGATGGGATTGTTGTAATAAACTCTTACCACTTGGTAACTTTGAATCACACTCGCCATGAAAGGAAATGAAATGAAATTAAGCTTAAAATATCATGAAAACAAATATATTCATGATATAACATGTAAAATGGAATTATATACACCTCATAAAATAATATAGGTGCATAATAAAACATGTGTCTCAAAGAAGGAAAATTTAGAAAAATTACTTTACTGATTTGGAAACTTTTGAAAAATAAACATGAAAGAGAGATCATAATAGATAATTAAATACCCATAAATTTAAGGATAATTATTATAGAATATAATCATATTCTTTATATACACCACACAAAATAAACAAGTTTTGAACAAGGTATAAATCTCATATAAATAAAAGTGAGACAAGAAAACCCATACCTTATGTCTTGACTCTCATCATACTCATTCAAACCTTATGTATAATAAATATAAGTTTATTATAAATATAACATAGAAACACATTCTTATATATAATACCATATATGATTTTATTATGAATTTATATTACCTGTTTATTAACAATTTCATGTTAATGTTACTTTTCAGGTAATTTCCTCTTTTTTTTCATATGTGTTTTGACTTGTTATTCTTGATGCTATTACTTAGATAATTATTTACTTATTTAAAGAATTTTAAAAATTATTTAAATATAATATATATTCATTGTATGGATATTTATAATAATCTATAAAATATAGAAATATGAAACGAGATACACTGTTCGTGGAGATGGTAGGCCGTACGTACACATGAATGGTGTTTCCATTTTACTGCGTATTAAAAGAAAACAAAGTTAAATATATATGTGTATATATATATAATATAATTAAATTATAATTATTATGACATATATATCATAAAAATTTAATAAAAACATACTTAATATATTTCATGTAAAGTGTGAATGAATCATATTGCTTTGAGGAGGCGGTAGTCCACACATCCACAAACGAAGTTATTATATTTACAAAAAATGGAACGTATGAAGGTATGTGTTATATACTAATTAATTAAGAATAAATATACCATAAATATCATATATATCATATAAAAATATAAATTACATCATTATTACCAACCTTGAATGGTGGTAATGGAAGAATAAACAACATCGGTTTGTGAGGCGGTAATCCTCCGTACACACAAATGATGATTCCATATCCCATTTGATGGAATTTTGTTTGATTGTAGGAAAAAAAATTAATATAAAAACATATAAATATATTTTGTATACTTAGGTTATTATTTAATCATTAAATAATAGTATTTTAGGGGGTGGAGAAAGAGAATAAAACAAAAGAGATTGTGGAAGGATGTTACCTCTTCTTTGGGTAACTCCTTTTGGTTTTCACCAAAGGGATTAATTGGATAGATTTATGCTCAAAGATAGGATTCCAGGATTAAGTTAGGGAATTTTGGAGGATATTTTTTAGGGGTTGTATGATCCAAAAGGTATTGGGAGGAGAGGATCCCTTTTATAAGTGGAGAAAAGGACTTATTAGGTATTCTTGAAAAGATTTGAGTGCTCCCCACATTTTACTTGTCCCCAAAGGGTTTAAAATGGACCATTATTGATTATTATAGGTTAAATTACTGAAATATGTCTATAAAATAATTTTTATACCAGTGTAGGGTCATTTTTACACTTTAATTTCTAAGTTTAGTCATTAATTAAGCTCATTTTTACCTTAATCACTATAATTAATTTTAATTAACTTCACTAATATTTTTGGTCAAAAAACTAAGTTGAACTTATTAGAAATTATAAATTATTATGATTCCAAATATGGAATCCAATTTTCTAAATTCTAAACACAAAAGTGTCAGAAGTTAAATTAAAATTAATCCCATAGACGGGATGAGACAACAGGTTTTTAAGAGAAAATGTTTAAAAGCTTGAAATGTTTTTATATTTAATTTTAATGTGAAATTTATTATAATGACCTATATTGTATTTAATTATTCATAATTAATATAATTATAATTTTAAATTAAATTAAAATATAATTTAACTATATAAATAAATTAGATGAAAAAGAATCTTCGAATTAAAATTCAGTGTTTTACACTGTTACTCAAAAATAAAACTTCTAAGAAAAATAAAAAAATAACCCAAAGTAAATTTTGATATTTTTATTTCAAAAATGAAGTTTATTTTTTCAATTAAAAATTATAAAGGTGTAAAAAATTACATTTAAAATGGGTTCACCATTAAAAGGAAATAAAATTACCTTTTTGAAAAATACGTCTTTTTTATTCATAAAATTTGGTTTATTCTTATATTATGTGATGTGATCACATGTATCATTTAATTCTCATGGAGTCTGGTTATATTAGATTTATTTTTTCCCAAATTACACTTGCTACTAAGTCATAATATATTGATAGTGTAGGGTCGATCCCATGATGAATTGGATTGGATGACAGGAACTAAGGCTTCAAACCCTATGTGTAGGAGTCCTCACAAGTTTATTGATTTTGGGAATAACTAATGATAATGGAATTGGGGTTTGAGATTAGAGGGATATATAAGGGATCATGATCAATTTAATGGTTCAGGTAAAAGTATAATCTTAATCCTAACTTGGTATGGTCCCAATGTTTAGGCTGCGAAGCAAGAAAATGTTACCAGTTGACCACAATCAAACCAACTCGATATATCTAAGAGGAAACTATTCTTTGGTCTGGAAATAGAAACAACCTAGATGAATTAATCATAGATTTTAAGGTAGAATTTATCATAGTCTATTGGTCATAGCCTATTCTACTCTAATCAGATCAGGGTCATTCATTCAAACTCCTTGTGGTCTGGGTTACTTAAATAAATTAGATAAAAAATTGTTTTTTAATCTAATTAAAATCATTAGGGTTACCAAGTTGAGAATTAAAGATTTATTAAATTCATACACCCCTACTCTCGACCACTACCTTAGGTTGTTTATCCACTCATGGTAGAATTGATCAAGAACTGGTAAATAATTGATAACATAATCAACATACCAATAAAGATTGAGATCAAGCAATTAAATATCATGCATTCAAGATTAATAAATTTAAAACTCAAATAAATCACAACTTCAACCAAGTACTTACTTGAAATAATAACAACTAATAACATAGTAAGGGTCTGTTGTTGATCGACAATTGAAATGGAGAAGACACATAACTTGGATCAGAAATGTAAAAGGACAAATGCTTTGAAAAGTTTAATAAAAAATGACTGAATAAATGTAAAATAGTAAAAGGAATGGATAAAAATTTAGTTTATGGATAAGGATGAAGAAAGAACAAGAGAATAATTTGAGAAATATGAGAGAAGTTGAAGAAGTCCCCAGTGTTCTATCCACTACGCACCTACTGGAGGTAAATAATCGAGATATTATACGGCTTGTAATGGGTCTTCTCCTCATGTAATTCCGATCCAGGATTTTTCTATATGATTTTTTAATCTTGTGAGAATCTCGCACAAATATCATCCTGGATCTTTGAGATTTGGTGACTGATTCCTTTCACGATGTGTAAGTGGACTTCACGACATGTATCTTCCTTTGGTTTAGATCTTTAAGGTGGGAATTGAAATTCGAATGTTACATGATGTGTATCTGTGACTCAAATTGTGTAATCACTTCATGGATTTTAATTTTTTCATGAATTGCTTTATGAATTGTCATATGCTGTAAAAAATGACTACACATCATGTAAGTGAGTTTCACAACATGTAATGATAATTTTTGGTCCTTTTCTCTAACTTTTCCTTTGAAACCTTGGAAACATATTTCCTGAAATAATCAAAACATACCTAGTTTATTATTGATTAAAACATATATAATCCTTATTCAAATTAAAAAATAATTTATATATGATTTCAACTTATTAAATTCCCCCTGATACGAACAACTACTTGTCCTTAAAAAAATGATGTCAATAGGTATTTTAAAAGGTAAGAAATTATTAAAATAAGAATATTTCATTATAAATAGGAAAATAAAACTATGTGTAAGCTTAAAAAGTTAGTCTTCAAAATCATCCCTACATACAGAATCAGTCACGCCTCATAGTTTAATTCATTAAACAAATTCTTAATCTTTTGGTTATAATTTCTTAACGGTTCCTTACATTTTATACCCATTTTTAATTTTCCACACAATGAATTTTCACTCATCACTCAGGGTAAAATGAAACCAAATTTATGATCATACCTTGAATATATGTTCCTAACCATAGGCTTGCATTGGTTCTATAATATCTACTTCAAAAAGAAAAATACAAAATAAATCATGAGGGATTCAACAAAAAGGTTCAAATGACTCTGAGGATGAAGGCAGGTGGTTAGATAGTGAAAAGAACAATCTCAAAAATGAGGGTAAGCTCTAAAGTATAATACATGAATGTCATGAATAGTGTAATGAAATAACTCCTCTCATTGAAAATTAAGTCCATGCTCTCAGCAGCTCAATTTGGATCCATGAATATATAAAGTGAGTGCATAAGATATCACATTCCTTTCTTTTTCTTTTCTTGTTATTTTATTTTTTTGAAAGTCGTGTCTAGGTTAGATCTCACATCCATCCCCTAACCACATATGATACTTTAGGGGATTCATCAGTCAAGAAATGGTGATTTTTGACCTTCTTAACACACAACCCAATCATCTTTTTCTTTTTCTTTTTGTATTTTTTAAAGGAACATTATTGGAATAAAATACAAAAAATTATGCAAGGATCATAATAAAATAGCTTGGTAAGCATCAAAATACATCTCCTTAGTAAAATCATCCCATGTACATTGGTTGCAAAAATTACCCCACACTTGTTCAAAGTAAAGTCATGAAAAATATAAAAAGCGGGGTAGGAAGGGATAATTGGCCTTGAATAGCTGCATCCTACTAAGGTAATTCATGGAAAATATGGGCTTAATGAATTAAAAATGTAAGGTGGATATCAGGAAAAATTATAACAACAAAGATCACCTCAATCATAATAAAATTGTATTTGTTTAGTCATGGACTCAATAAGATATCAATACAAGTTTTGATAGGTTTACTTGTCCCAAGTGTCACTCAAGAAATATAATAAGAATAGAATATGAAATTGTAGGTTTATAATTCTCTCAGTAATGGGAGTAAATATATAAAATTATCAATCACTAAGGGTATAAAATCAAGTAATAAGTCAATTAAAAGAAACTTATTTTTTTTTGAATTTGAATCAAATTACTAAACACAATAGTCATTCTAAAAATATAAATAAGAGAAAAACATGGATTTCTAATGATTTCCATATTAAAATTTTATTTTATTTAAATTGGTGTAATGAGTTTTATGTTCAAATCACGCTTCCAATGAAAAATTTATCCTAAATAGATGAAAATAATCAATAATTCAATTACATTTAAATTGAAACTCAAGAAAGTATCCCCTACACTTAAAATGGGATAGTTTCCTCACTGTATATGAAAGTACCATGGGAGGGGCATGATTGATAAAGTGTAGTTTTTAGAAATGGAAATTTAGAAACTTTAATACTAAGGAATAAAGAGCTCCCTATAATGATTGGAATTCCATAGGGAAACTTAAGCAATATTTTGATTTCTAATTTGGAATACCTGTATATTTGGTTATAAATATAAATCTTGTACTTGATAAAACATTAATCCACATAGTTTAAATATTTTATAAGTAGTAAAACAGGTATGTGCACATGGTGAATAGTAATAAAAGACATTTTATATAAATGTAGGTATGTGTATACAATATAACTCAAAGTGACTCATGACTAAAAAGAGAAATATATAAAAGGACAACTAAGATAAAATCATAAGTGAAAATATGAGAAAAATAAATGAAATATGGATTGCCTCCCATAAAGTGCTAATAATGATGTCATCATCCAGACATATGGACCAATCTATCAGTTAGTGTCATCCATCAACTTAGATATTCTCTATCTTTTGCAGCTACTGGTGGAAGTATCCTCTATCTCACATATTTTTTTTCCAGGATTGATCACTTTAGGTTCATACTAAGCAAGTATCTAGTGTTGTAGGAAAGGTATCCATGTTCATGGTTGTGATGGATGTTGAGTGTGAATATCTAGTGATAGATCTTGAAGCTGGTGTTGGACATAACTAGATGTTGAGTCACTTGTAGAACAAGGTAAGATGGTCATGTCATAGGTGAGTCGATAACCATATAAGTAGCAAAGGATCTATACATGGATACTAGAACAATATAAAGAATTAAAAAATAATCCAATTAAAATTTAGAAAAAATAGTATCATATATATATAAAATGAAATGATACAATGATGAAAGGAAATACAGACAGTACAAAAAATTAACACCCTACCAGCATACAAAAATGTATGAGGGGACTGGTGTAGACTATGAGAAATCAATATCATGAAGTAGCTCATCTACAGTCCACTCCTAAATAGAGTGTGGTTGTAGATTCCCCACTTGGTTAATGGATGTAATAGTAGGAGAGGTTGGCTGATCAACTATGGATAATGGTTATGCTATGCTGGAAGATATATTAGTGGTGGGTGGTGGGGAGTTACTGATCCATAGTGTGATTGTGGGTATGTTAACTGGATCAATAAAAGGCACCTCAATGGATGGGGTGGCTATTTGTCCCTTTCCCCTCTAAGACTGCTCTACTAGATACTCCTGCTGGGTTGCAGGGTCTATCAGCTCTGATGGTAGGTCATCCGAGGTGGTGGCTAGGGAAAGGGTAATAAATGATGAAGGTCTGGAAGGGGACAGTGGTGGTTTAAAAGCTATATAATGTGATGGTGGTGATAAAAGGGTAGTAAAATGAGAGAACTCTATGAAAGGGGAATGCATGTGTTGGGAGATCTGATGTAGATTCTCAAGGATGTATAGGTGTATAGCCCAGAGATCTACTGGATATGAAAGGGTAGGTGGAGAATTAGGGAAGGTGGTATTGGTAGATGTAGGAGAATGGGTGGGGTCAGGTTTATGAATGGAAGGTGCAGGGTCTAGGATGGAGGTAGGTGCTGGAGCTAGTGTAGGGTCATCTGCATGATCGTTGGGTGCCTCATCAGTAACCTCAAATAATCCTGAAACCCACCAGTAGGTTTCACTATACTTGGTCAGTAGTTGCATCTTATATATCAGTAGGAAGTCAATGAAATCTATAGGACTAAGGGAGGTGAGTGGAATGGCGGTGTTAAAGATGCTGAGATGATGGGATAAATGGGTGATGAAAGATCCAACCATCCACATGACTCATGTCTGTTACATATCATCTATGTAGTAGAAAGCTAAATGATAGGACATGTTGATGGCTGGGCCACTATGACTGCATTGAGGATGATTACATCCATATGAATAATACTACCATGAGAATCATCTTGAGTGAACTAGGCATGCATCAATTCCCTATATAGGATGCGAAGCACTGGACCTCGAAGCTGGGTGGAATTTGTAATCCTAGTATCGTGTTTAGTTTGAGCATCCTAGGAAATCATCTGTGAGAGACACTTTGAATTTTACTTTTATAGATTAAGATACAAGGTGGGGAATATCTCAGATGTGGAAAAATCATCAATATAAATCCTGAGGCCTATACCAAACTCTGAAAAAGAAATCTCACGAGGTCTTCCTCCTAATCTGAAGTGAAGGTTGTCAACTGCAACCACAAAGATGGAAAAAACTCAAAAAATAGCTCCCTATATGTCTCATTGCACACATTGATGATGGAGGAGATATGTAGGTGGTCAAATAGTTATAGGTCCACCTAAATGATATCCAGGAGAGCAAGGACAACCATATCAAGGGTTTTATTGGTCCTCATTGGATTTTTCTTTATCCATTTTAGTGCAACATGGTACTTGGGGTCTGAAAAGTGTAGGATAGGGTGTAGGTGAAAATGGTATCCCTTATACAACCCATTGGAGTTGGATTAAGAGTCCTTCGAAACAATTGGATCCTCAGGGGCTATAGTGGAGGTAGAGGAAGAAGATGCATGGGGTGAGGGAGGCGTGGCACCTCATCATCACTTCATCGGTGGTAGATTATCTCGCTCAGATGTGGAATCAGTAGGGGGAGTTTTCAAAATCTTCATATGCACCATTTCAGAGGAAGAGTTGGTTGCAGGGAGGTGAAGATGAAGGAGGATGAGGGAAGAAGGGGGAGGATCGAGCGTGGGGTTGAAGGAAGGTGGGGTGGCTGGGGAGGGTGAAAGCGATGATAGAGGGGAGGCAGTAGTGAGAAACAAGGGGGAAGGAGGGGGGGTCAGGTGTTGTAAACCCTAGGTTCATGACCTAAATTGATCAGGAAATTACACGATGTGTATTTGAGGTGCATGATGTGTAATTATTTATTTTAATAATTTCTTTTTCAGTGAAAAGTACACATCATGAATGATGGATACACGATGTGTAATTATTTCTTTTTTACCTAGTTTAAAACCAAAGCCTACTATTTTGATCCCAATATGACTTGAGCTATTCTAAAGTTTATTCTAACCAATCTAGCCTAAGGTGACCTAAAATGGGTTTCCTCCTAGTAAAAAATTCATTTAACATTGAGAGCTTTACTCTTTAGTGCCCAAATGAATTTTAAGTTGATGACACAACCTTCACGAAAGGGTTCTAGTTAGATTTTCATACTTTGACAGTTGAATTTGAAAAGTGGTCTACCCTCTTTATGAATCTTGATGGTCCCATAAGGAAATACTTGTACAACCACAAAGGGTCCTAACCATCTATATTTTAGATTCCCAGGGAATAGTTTTAATCTGGAATTGAACAATAAGACCCTATTTCCTTTGACAAAAATGCATCTCATAATGCATTGATCATGCAATTTATTTATTTTTTATTTATAGATCTTGGAATTTTCATAAGAATCATTTTTTATTTCTTCCAATTCATCCAATTACAGCATCCTAGACCCCACATCTTTTTAACAATCTAAATTTAGTTTCTTGATTAACTAATATGAGTGATGCTCAAGTTTTACTAGAAAATGACACAGCTTTCCATATATCAATTAGAATGGTGTGGTACCAATTGGTGTTTTGTATGCTATGTGGTATTCCCGTAATACATCATCCAACTTTAGACTTCAATCCCTTTGAATTGTGTTCACAGTATTTTCCAGGATTTATTTAATTTCCATGTTGGACAATTCAACTTTGATGATTGTTTGCGAATGATAGGGAGTTTATTTGTTATAACTGATTCCATATTTATCTAGTAGTCCTTTAATAATTTGATTTGTAAAACATGTTACTCAATCACTAATGAGTAATCTTGGAAATCCAAATCTTAAAAACACTTTTTTCTTCAAGAAATTTATGACCACCTTTATTGTGTCATGATATGTATCTTTATATTCTATCCATTTGGAAACGTAGTCAATGCCAACATAGATATATGATTTTCCGTGTGAATTAAGAAATAGACCCATGAAATATATTCCTTACACATTGATGATTCTGATTTCCATGATATGGTTTTGTGGACTTTCATTCCTTTTTCTAATGGTTCTAGTTCTTTGGAACCGATCAAAGATTTGAAAATAATCCCTTGCATATTGGTGGAGTGTGGTCCAAAAAAGTACACTATGTAGAATTTTTTATACTATTCATTTTGGTCCATGATGTCCTCTAGTTGGAGACTTATGATACATGTATAACACACTTTTTATTTTATCCTCTGGGATGTAATGTTGCAATAATCCATCAACACAACACTTAAAAAGGAGTGGTTCAACCTTGTAGTAGTGTGAAGCTTCAATTAAAAATCTTCTCCTTTGTTGGTAAGAGAGGTTTTGGTGTAAAAATACCATGGTGAGTTTGTTTGAAATATCTAAAAACTATGGTTGTGATTTTATGCTAAAGAGAGTTTCATCGGAGAATTCTACCTCAATGTCTAGATCTTCATCATCCTTTATAATTGGTAGTGGAACTAAGGATGAATGGTCAATGGAAAATTTTTCCATTCCTTTGGTATTCTTGATGATGATGTTAAACTCTATGAGAAATAGGATCAAAATTATCAGTATTAGCTTAATATCATTTTTATTAATCAAATATTATAGGGCCACATGGTCAGTGTACACAATTACCCTTGACAACACCAGATAGAAGTGAAATTTCTCAAAAGAAAAACAACAACTAAGATATCCTTCTCTATAGTTTTATAGTTCACTTACACTTCATTCAGAGTGTGACTAGAATAGTAGATAGGAAAAAATATGTGTCTGAATTGCTGACCTAGAATAGTGCCAATAATGAAATCACTAGTGTCCCACATCAATTCAAACTCTTTTCCCCAATCTGGTAAAATGATTACAGAAGTGGATACCATTATTTTCTTTAAAGTGTTGAATGCATGCTGACATTCATCAGTAAATTAAAAAGGAGTTTGTTTGATAATAGGTGTGTTAGATGGTGGGAAAATTTTGAAAAATATTTCACAAATCACTAATAGAATTCGGCATGGCCTAGAAAGATCCTTATGCCTTTAACTGTTGAGGGATTAGGAAATATTTGATCATATTTTAGCGGGATACACTTCCATGACATCCTAGTAAATTTTGTGTCCAAGTACTATATCTCATTGAACCATAAAGTGACATTTTTCCTAGTTTAAAACCATACAATTCTATTCATAGTGTTGTAGGACTAACTCAAGATTTCTTAGACAGACCTCGAAAGATCTTCCATAAACTAAAAATTCATCCGTGAAAATTACTAAGAATTCCTCCTCGATATCATGGAATATATGTGTCATGCACCATTAAAAGGTTGTCAGTTCATTACACATACCAAACGAAATATTCCTGTAGGTGAAGGTACCAAATGGACATGTGAATGTTGTTTTAGAGTAATCATATGGGTTGACTGCAATCTGATTATATCCTAAATATCTATCCAAGAAATAATAGAATTCCTATCCTACTAGTCTCTCCAACATTTGATCCATGAAGGGAAATGGAAAATGATCCTTCCAGGTTTCTATATTTAAGTTTCTTTATTCCATACATACTTTCCATCTAGTGATGGTGCGAATTGATATCAACTCATCTTCATCATTTTTTTTCAATGGTGAGACCAACTTTATTTATAATGAACTATAGTGGGATCACCCAATCACTATCAGAGATTGAAAAAATATTCCCGTGTCCATAAGTTTCAATTATTCTTTCTTAACTACATACCTCATTGGTGGGGTGGGTCACTTATATGGTTGGTTTTTGGGTTTTACACCTTATTCTAATAAAATCTTATAAGTGCATAATAGAGGACTGATGACTTTGATATTAACCCCTCAGAAATGGATTGATTATGTATTTTCAAGAATTTAATCATTTTTTTCGCTTGTGTATATGATAGTTTTGAGTTAATGATAACTGGTAGTACAACAACAATTTTTGAAAAGAAATACTTGAGTTTACTAAGGAGGAATTTTAGTTCTAGGTTTGGTCGCTGAATGAATGAGGGTATGAAAAGTGGGATGCCATCCCTTATAAGAGGTTATATTTAGTTCACTTACTCAATGTAATATTACTCCTCCTTATCTGGGTGAATTTCATCACTATATTCTTTAATTTCCAGGTAGTCATCTCTTTCTTCTATGAGAAAGATAGTTTGGCAGTCAAAAGAATCATCTATTTGTTTTACTAATTTTTCCAAGTCAAAGACAACTTGTTAATCACCTACTTGAAATATGATTATTTCTTGATTTAAATCAATCAGTTACTTCCTAATGGCTAGGAATGGTTGTCCTAGTATGATTAGAATTTATCCTTCCTATTTTATTTCCAAAATGAGTAAGTCCTCTAAAAAAACTAACTTGTCAACTTCGACTAAGAAATCCTTGATAAGTCCTTGGGAATAATTTACTGATTGGTTGTCCAATTGGAGTTATAATCTAGTCATTTTTAGTTTTTCAAGTCCCAACTTACGTAATACACTCATCGACATGAGGTTGATGCTACCTTCTAAATCACACAAAGCTCTTCTAAAGTAATATTATCCTATTGTGAATGGGATTGAGAAAATTCCAGGATCTCTCATTTTCGGTGGAATTATTTTCTAAACAATAATAGATCACTCTTCATTTAGTGATATGACTCCTGGGTCTTCTATTTCTCTTTTTTTAGAAATTATCTCTTTAATAAAACTTTCACAGTTAGGCATTTAATCGATTGCCTCAACAAATGTAATGTTGATGTGAAATTTCTTGAACATCTCTAAATATTTATTGCATTTCCCTTTAATACTTCCTTGAATTACTCTTTCCAGAAAAGGGAAAGGTGGTTTATAAGGTGCTGGCACAATGCAGACATCTTCTTTGGGTTTTTCTTGAATTAGATATTTTTCAGAAGCTGGTGATTCTCAGGGTATCTTTTGAGTTGTTTCAGTTGTTTTTTCATCATTATTTTATTCTATAAATGTTTTATGTTTTTTGGTTTCTTTAGTTTGTTTTTAATCTCCTCTACATGGTTGTTAAAAGTACATCACTTTTCCACTATTTAGAACCATTGTCTTTTCCTCTTCCCTTGGGTATGTCTCAATATTACTAGGTAGAGTACCTTAAAATCTATCTAACAAGGTATTTTAGATCTGAACCATTTGATGTTCGAGGTTACGAAGAGTCACCCTTTGATTTTGAATTTTAGTCTCTTGGGTGTTCATCATACGATCTACCTTTTGAAAGAAGGATGAGAGTAGATTTTCTAAATTTGATTGAATATGAATGGATAATTGTGGCGGTATTGATGGAGATGGTTGAAACTATTGTTGTGATCTAGGATGGAAGGGTTGTTTCACTACTTGTTGTGGTGGTCTAGACA
This sequence comes from Viscum album, assembly GCA_963277665.1. NCBI lineage: Eukaryota > Viridiplantae > Streptophyta > Magnoliopsida > Santalales > Viscaceae > Viscum > Viscum album. The sequence continues at coordinate 591,112,740 of OY728134.1, read as the reverse complement.
CAAGATTCATTAGTGTATATCCCAATGGTACTTAGTTCCTGAAGAGTTCCTGGACACTTCTTTACAACTAATACCATAGATTATTTTGTTGCAGTTGTTGCACATGCCTCTGTTGATAATACTACTTTGGTTGCTGAAATTGTTGATTTTGATTATTGTAATTAATGTAATTATAAACTTTTATTTTTTGTTCCTCAAAAACTATTATGCAATATTGATATAGGTGTGGCCCACCACATAGTTCATAGGATTTTATTTCTATTACAAGAGTAGGAGTGGGAGTTGGTGCAGTAGGTAGTTTAAAGGATTCAATTTTCTTGGTTACAACCTCAACTTGTGTAGCTAGTCAAGTATTTTCTTCAACTTGGTGGATGCCACGTCGGGGTGGTCTATGATCACTTTTCCACAAATTGACATTATGAGAGACTTCTTATAAAATTTATCGGCCCACCTCATGTGTTTTAATCATCATGCCTCCATTAGGTGTGACATAAACTACTGTGTGAGATACTGGCTGGAGGACCTAATTAAATGTTTGGAGTTGTATCCACATATCAAGTCCCTAATGTGGTTACTTACAATTGAGTTCCTTGAAAAGATCTTGTTCTTACCATGCCAACTCTCCATCATTTTGAGCAAAAATTTGGATGTCATTTTGTAATTTCCAAGTCTATATATGTGGGAAGTACTTGTCTTGTAATTTATTGACTAAATCATCCCCTGTCATGATGGACTTGGGATCTTGAATTTTGAGCTAATACTTGGATTGGTCTCGTAGGGAGAAGGGTAAGAATCCTAGTATTATAGAATTTAAATATACTCCCTGGTTGTGAAAGGTATTGTAAACTTCTAGGAAGTTTGAGTTATGTTCACGGGGATTTTCACTTTGAAGTCCACTAAATTGGCCAATATCCTAGATCATATGAATGAGTCCAACTTTGATCTCAAATGTGTGTGAATGAATAGGAGGGTGTACAATGTTGGGTGTCCCACCATTGATTGATCATAATACACAATCCATAATGGTGCATTCTTGATGGATGGGCTACTTTCCATGTAATGCAGGTTGCATGTTTTTCATGTTTGGTTTGTTTAAACCTACAAGATTTCTACGGTTAACCATTTTTAAGTGGAAACATGCAGAGATGTATCTTTAGATTTCTAGTTCGAAGCTAAGTTGTTCTTATGAATCAAGGCTCTTTGAATGAGTCAAAGGGACTATATGCATGTACTAAACCACAAGGAGAAGGATGCAAGGGCATCTAAAAAGAAAAGATAAAATAATAGAAAAGAAAATAGAAATGGGGAATGGGTGAGGTAATCCTAGATCCTTTCTATAAGTTTATATGTGAAGTGTAGTCTTTAAAATTTCCCCTAAAATGGCACTAAAATTTGATTCACTAGTACATGTCATTTAATTTTCACGGGTTGCAGTCAAATTATATTTATTATTTACCAAACTGCACTTTCTACTAAGGTGGAGTATATTGATAGTGTGGGATCGATCACATGAGAAATTAGACCGGCTAATAGAAACTAAGGCTTTAAAACCTATGTGTATGAGTCCTCACAAGTTGATTGAGTTTTGGAATAACCAATGCTAAGGGAATTAGAGTTTGAGACCAGAGAGAGATAAGGGATCAAGATCAATTTTAGGGTGCAGGTAAAAGTATAATCTTAATCTTCACTTGGTATGGTACTAAGATTTAGGCTACAAAGCAAGAAAAGGTCACTATTTGACCATGGTCAACCCAAATATATTTATATAAGAGGAAACTATTCCTCATTATAAATATATTTATAACCTAGATTCATTAAGACTAGCTTCTAAGGTAGAAAGTATCATAGGCTATTGGTCACAACCTATTGTTCTATAATCAGATCATGGTCGTTCATTCAAACTACCCATGGTCAGGGTTGATTAAATTAATTGGATATTTTTTTGTTTAATATGATTACTATCCTTAGGGTTAACAAGTTGAGAATTAAAGATTCATTAAATTCAGACACCCCTACTCTCAACTCCCACCCTAGGTGGTTTATCCACTCATGGTAGAATTGATCAATAATATGTAAAGAATTGAAAACATAATAAACATACCGATAATAGTTGATATAAAAAAATTAAATACCATGCATTCAATATTAATCAATTTAAAACTCAAATCAATAAAAACTTTAACCAAACACTTACTTGAAATAAGAACAAGGAAGAACACAATAAGGGTTTGTCATCGATCGACAATTGAAATGGAGAATGCATGTAACTTGGATCAACAATGTAAAATAATGAATTATTTTAAAAGTTTAATAAATGGTTATTGAATAGATATAAAACAGTAAAAAGGAATGGATGAAAATTGATTTTAGGGAGAAGGAAGAAGAAACAATGAGAGAAGAATCATAAAAAAAATGAGATAAGTTTAAGAAGTCCTCAGTGTTCTGTCCGTTGCATGCCTGCTAGAGGTAAATAATTAGGATATTACATGATGTGTAATGGGTCTTCATATAGTGTAATTCCAATTCATGATTTTCTACAATATTTTTGAATCTTTCTTGAATCTCACATGAATCTTGTCCTGGATCTTCGAGATTTGGAAATTAACTCCTTTCACGATGTGTAAGTGGACTTCACAGTGTGTATCTTCCTTTGGTATGGATCTTCAAAGAGGGAATTGAAATTAAAAAATTGCACGATGTGTATCTGTGACTCACATTATTTAATCACTTTATGGCTTGCAATTATTTCATGACTTCCTTCACGACTTTTTATATGTTGTGAAAGATGACTACACATCATGTAAGTGAGTTTCACAATTTGTAATGATCATTTGTGGTAATTTTCTTCATATTTTCCTTTTAAACCTTAGAAAACTATTTCTTGAAATAATCAACACACACCTGGTGCATTATTGTGTAAAACATAGATAATACTTATTAAAATGAAAGTAGGATGTATATATGATTTCATATTATCATTATGCCTATAAAATCTATTGTATGATTGTCAAAAAAATTTGATTGAATATTTAAAATATAAATTTTATTAAAAACATTAATAGAAAGTGGTTTGTTTAATTTATTGAGATAAAATGGTGTTTGTACCTAGAAAATTAGTTTTCTTAGAAAACGAATTTCTTCATCCTCAAATAGTTCTTACTTTCATTTATAACAAATTGATAACCAAAGGATTCATTTTATATACATGTGTAAACCATAGTTTCATAATTTAGCCAATCTCATTCATATATTCCATCCTAATGGATATGTTATAATTATAATAATATTTTAATAGTAATATTAATATTATATCATAGTTTGGTAAAACTCGGTCTTTCATATAGAACAAGTTATCGAAGGGAATCAGTATTATGTGTAACACAAGACAAACATAGTGTTACGTATACCACGAGCTAATCTAAGTGTTGTGTGTAGTGAAATATTAACCATGTGTTGTGTATAACACAAACCAAACTTAGTTATTTCATATAAAAAAATATATTCAGTGTTGGGAGAAATGAAAAATATCAAAAGGATTAAATTAATTAGAAAAAACATATTTCATTAGGTCTCAATGTGTTTCAACTAGCCATGTAGGTTAAAATTACATGTATATACTTATTATTATGCTGTATATTTTTTCTTTAATTAAATTTATTGATTAATGATATCTATTGAGGATAGTTTATATGATTGTGTGATATGTTTTTGTTACCATGCCATTATGATATATCTTTATTGGAATTAATTAATTGAACTAAGCATGATGAGGTGTTAGTATATATATAATGACTGTGAGTAATGTGTAGGGATAGAGACTAGGGTTAGTGCTAGGAGGGTTATACCTTAGGTTAAGGGTTGACTCCTAAGAAATCCTTTGTGTGACCCCATGTACTAGTTAGGACTTGTTTATGTTCCTAATGTTTTTGGTATTGCAAGTATTCTACCTCAGCGATGTTTGACATGACCTCCAATTATGGAATCCTAGGATGCTCCCATGCCTCCACCCATGGTGCAAGAGGAAATACCCTATCACAGTCTTGTACCGACATAGGTTATCTAATATAAAAATTCCATTTATCTGTGATACTTTTGGATAGTACCTTCTCAAGGTGGAGCCACTCAATGGACCATAATTAACCATGATTAAGATTTATAGCTCTAGAATCCTCCAATGTTCTAGGGTATTGGTGGTACACAGGATAATGAGGACTAGTTTGAATTTGTAATGAGGATTTTCAAGCTACTCTAGACTCCAAAGGATGGACTAGTGATTCTAGAAACCTTAATGTTTTAAGGAATCTCCAAGAGATGGTGTACTTTTATGAGTCAATATGGGAGATATAAGGTCTTAATTTTCTAACCATAAAAGATCTATTTTTTAAGAAGTACTCTCCTAACACAAAGAAGCTAGACCATTCCCATGATTTCATGGAGTTATGATAGGATTATAGGATTATATCTACTTAATCTTCTCAGTTTATAGAGTAACTCCACTTTTCTCCTTTATTGGATGGGAATGAGGCACATAAGGATCAAGATTTTGAGATAGGTTTTCAACCAGATCTTAGATGTTATGTTAGGATATTTGACTTGAGTACATACTCATAGGTTCTTTATAAGGGAATAACATTTGAGAAGGGGCCAGATGAGGACATGGAAGTAGGATTACTTTTGGTCCATGGAAGACTAGTGACTAATCTTTACCCCACTACCTGAGGAGATATTCTGGTATCAAGAAGAAGAAGGTGGATTTGGAGTATTAGGGTAGCAAACTGTCAAGTCAAAGAAATACTTATTCAGTGTCCTCTATAGGAGATTATTCCAAAAAGTGTTACAATTATGGGATAAGGGGGTATTATAAAAGTGATTTTAGGAACCCATCTATAGAGTTCCACTGTTGTAGTAATGTTTTTCATATTTGATGCTTTTTCTCAGTGGTCTCTTAGAAGGGTACTTAGAGATTAGGGAAATATGAGAGTGGAGGACCTTCATAGAGGATATATAATTCCTAGGAAATGGAAACATAGGGATAGGTCCATAAAGCCAAGATAGGAAGAGTTTACATAGTGGACTAGGTTCTATTATAAGATAGACAGGGGTTATTTACTATTTGAGGCATGATATTGATCACATCCACCTTATATACTTTTTATTTTGATACTGGTTCTTCCCATTCCTTTAGTTTTTCACATGTAATTTCTTTAATTGGCCAACTAATAAATTTATATTATGATTTTTTCTCCCTTAACACACCATTGGAAATTGAATGGGACCATATTAAATGGTTCTTAGAGTATCCCATAGTGGTTTCCTTATTCATACATCTATGATAATTCACAATTTAAAATATGTTGACCTTTGATGTGATTCTCAACATGGATTGGCTGAAAATATTTCGAGGTCACATTGACTGCTATCAGTGGTGTGTCCCATTCACTTCAACAAAGGGAGATAAGTTCATGATGATCATAGAGTGGGAATTGGGAGTAGTTAGAGTTGGACCAGACTTGAGTCAACATGGAATGATCACAACACATATGGTGATCTTGGATCTTTTAGTAGAATCAGTGATAGCCCCTTGACTTTTCCTCCAGTCATGGATCCATATTAGGATGCCTTTTCAGATAATTTCGCATGACTTATGCCTAAAAGAGGAGTTGAATTTGAGATTGAGATTGTAATGGGTGCATATCCCATTTTAATACCACCTTATCATATGGCACTAGTCAGTCTAAAATATCTTGAGGTAAAAATCAAGGAATTGAAGCATAAGGGATTTTTCAGGAAGAGAACTTCACCATAGGGTGCACCCATGTTGTGTTATAACAAAGTGTATAGTAGTATTTGATTCTAAATTGTCTATTGAAAGCTAATCCTTATGAATATGAAGAACAAATATCCCTTTCCCATGATCGATGAACTTTTTGATCAATTATGGGGAGCTCATTGGTTATTTAATATTATCTTCAATTATGCTATCACTAGCTATGAGTTATAGAGGAGGAAATTACGAAGAAAATATTTCAGAGTAGGTATGGGTTTTACAAGTAATTAGTGATATTTTTTGAACTGAAGAACATTTTAGAAGTGTTCATGGTCTTCATGAACAATATCTTCCACTTATAAATAAACTCATTCATTTTGGTATTTTTTGAAAAAATAATTATATACTTGTCGACACCAAATCAAAATGAGAGACACTTTAAAATAACCCTAAGTATGATTTGATTACATAAAAATTATACTGAGATTTATAAGTGTGAGTTTTGGATATGGTAGGTGAGATTATTAGGTTCATGTGCTATTTGAAATAGGTAATCCATAGTGTAACGACCTGAATTTTTTGAATAAATCTTATTTCCTAATTTTATGTGTTATTTTATTTTATTTTTATACTCAACAAAAATGTTTCATTTGATAACATGAGTATAATTAAAATGAGACTGTTGGGTTTTGACTATTATTTGACCATTGGTCAATGTGACCGCTGGAAACTAAATGTTTTGATTACTATCTCTAAATACAAGCAATCTTGGTTAATTAATATAGAAAGAAGATTCGATGGCCTCACCCAGTACTCTTGGACCGATCGAAGCCCATCTAACAGAACTTGGGAAGGAGGTAGCACCACTGGGCTTTGCTCTGGACCAAACCCAAGCTGAACTTCATCGTGTGAAGCTAGAACGGGATCGCCTTCGCGAGAAGTTCAAACTAATAGAAATTACGACTCGTGCGATGTTGGCCGAGCCTCCCTCGGATTCTCTCACCTTAGCACACCTTACACTTAGGTCCTATGCTGGTGTGATAAGGGGATATGTAAGGAGACCGTGATTGCCTTGTGTAATCCTTTGTTTTAAATAAAAATTTGGATTTCTTCTTATGATGAAGTTTATGAATTTTCAAATGTCCATATAAATATAGTATGCATATTTTTGATAAATTTTAGAGAAAGGATATTTTAAAAATGTTTATGTAAACCTTAAATAAATAAAAATGTGTAATGATTTTCAAAAAATGGTCTTCTACAATTATGTTCACTACGAAATTTCGAGTCTAATAAGATCAACTTGATTTTTGATGAATAGTAAATTATGAATAGTGATTTTACGCTTAGGATTAGTAATGTGACCAAATGGATTAGTAATCTCACTTAAAGAAAGTATTAATATAATCTAGGCACCTTAATTAAGTAATGTGATTCAATAAAATGGTTAAATAACGGTTTCATAAATTATTATTCAAGTATTAGTTTTTTGGGTGAATAGTGTTTTTTAATTAAAAATTTAATTAAAAATATTTAGAAAATTATTTTTATAAAACAGATTTCATTTTTGAACTCAGAGCACCGATATTATGCTATGGTAATTTTTGGGGTTTTTTCTGAAAAAATGAATTTTCAGTGAATAGTGTTTTTATTTAAAAATTAAATTAAAAATATTTAGAAAATTATTTTTATAAAATGGAGTTCATATTTGTAATCAGAGCGTTGATATTTTGTTAAGGTGAAATTTTTGGATTATTCTGAGAAAGTTGAATTTTCAATGAATAGTGAAAATACAGTTTCTAAGTTACGGGTGTCTAATGACATCATTAAATGATGTATTAAGTATATATTCAATATGTTCGAATTGTGAATAGTATGATAAGGTATGAGGTGTCCCAAGTGTCCAATACCATGGGCAAATACCATGGGAAAGCCCATGGTTTTTCCAAAACCACTAATGAGGTGTCCCTTGGCCATTAATGCCTTGTCCCCTCACTTTCCCTATAAATACCCACCCATTCCTCCTTTGGTTTTCACTCCCAACTCTCCCCCAACGAAGTTCGGGTCTCCTTACCTCCCAAGGAGTCCTCCCAAGGTGCCCCCAAGCCCTCAAGGTCCAAAACTTTGAGTTTCAAGAGTCACATTTTAAGGTAAGGGATCCGACCTCTCTCTTTCATTTCAAGTAATCTCTTTTATGTCATTCCTTTTATGCTACATGTTCTTATGTTGGAGGATGTTCTTTTATACTCCTCTTACTGACCTTTTTATGTTCATATAATGAGAGATCCACTCTTACTCTCATTATTTCGTTTTATGATGTTTTAAGTGGTGCCGTTAGGCTGCCGAAATGTTTGTAACAGACTCTTTCTCCCTTCTCATTTTTCAAGATCTATTTTCATGTAAAGTCTTTCAAGTTCCTTTTTATTATGTTGGGGTATGATCTCTAAATTTATCATAGTGATATTTTATGATCATATGATGAGAGAACCCATTTTATCTCTTCAATTCAGTATTTTGAAGTTTTAAGTGGCGTCGTTAGGTTGCCGAATTTTTAAGTGGTTCTTCACCCTTCTCATTTTGAAGTTCTACTTTCATGTCAATTCTTTCAAGTTCCTTTTTTGTTATGTTGGGGTATGATCTCTATATCTATCATACTGGACTCTTATGTTCATATGATGAGAGACCCCATTTGATCTCTTCAATTCAGTATTTTGAAGTTTTAAGTGGCGCCGTTAGGCTGCCGAATTTTTAGGGGATTCTTTCACCCTTCTCATTCTTTTCAAAGTTCTACTTTCATGTCAAGTCTTTCAAGTTCCTTTTTTATGTTGGGGAATTATCTCTATATATATAATACTGAACTCTTATGTTCACATGATGAGAGACCCTATTTGATCTTTTCAAATCATTGTGTTTGAAGTTTAAGTAACGTCGTTAGGCTGCCGAACTTTCATAAGAGAAATCTAATTTTTGTCTTTCTTCCATGTTTTTCATTTCAAATGGTATGTCCTTGAAATTTCATTACCATGATCATGTATCCTTCTTATTCTATCCTTCTACTGTTTTATGGGTCATTTATGAATGTTTGACCCATTTTCCCTCTCTTTTTAATGTCTTCTAAAACCTCGTAACATAGCCGTTATGCTGCAGAATTTTTATCTCAAAATGTCTCTCTCTTTTTCTAAAGTTATTTTATATTATTAAGTGAATACTCAAAGATCTTTCTTCTAAAGGGGTATTCACATATATATAAAAATGTTCTATTTTAAATTCTGGGATTTACATACATGATACCCGCTTTCCCTTTCTGTGGGTTTAAAGTAACGTAAAGATCAAGTCTTTCAAGCAGTTTTTAAAACGTTATGATTATGAAATAAAACCCATTTATTTTATGCTATATGGGTTATTTATGAAATGTTTGATGATGATATATGTGGATCACATGATAATAAAGGAAAATTTAAGGGTGCACCCTGATAGCGCTCCAATGCATTGGGTAAAGACTTAATCTCTAGAGATGACCATTTTTAACGACGCCTTGGTGAATAACCTTGGTAATTTTTAATGACACCTTGGGGATGGACCTTGGTGAAACGAAACGATTTTCAATATTAAATGTTGCAGCCACATCTTCAAGTTATGAAAAATGTTATTTTTATTATGAAATGCCTCATGATTTCTTTCTCATGCCTTAAAGTTCTTTTCATGTCCTTATTGAAGTATCTCAAGTTCACATGTAAAATGTTCATCTTGTTTCCCTTACTGGGCCTTTTGCTCACACTTTCTTTTGATGTTTGTCCCCAGGTTATGAGATGCAGTAATGAACCTAGGATGAACATAAGGAGAAGCCTTTCAAGTGTTTAAGAGGAATGTTTTATGTTGTATTCATGTATTATGTTCCTAGTTTCCAAGACACTAAACCTTAAAGATCCTCAGTTTTGTATAATGTAATGAAAGTTTATGTTATAAAAAGGCGGGATGCTATAGTTGGTATCAAAGGATGGTTTAGTTATTTTTGGAAATTAGGATATGAAAACTCTAGGAAGAACCCTATAGAAAAGTTAAAAAAAAGGAAATCTTCCTGGTATTTTGGTGAGTATTGAGTAAGGGGTTGCCAAGCAAATACATCCCTGTCTGGATATGAGAAGGTAGAGGTGGATCTGGCACAGATGTACATAGGGGTAAAACCGGAAAACACCGCTTTGAGCTAGACTTGAACGGGAACTGGTACACGACAACGGGCCTTGCTGCACTCTTGGTTACGACACTCCCGGGGGATATGCTTTGGTAAATTCATAAGCTTAGTATGAACCATTGTTAAAGGAACAAAGATAAAATAAAATAAAGATTCACATAAGAATATATGATCATGGATAACCTAGATGGGAACCTTGGGGATCACAAGTTAGGGTATACTTTTCTTTTACAAGTTATCCTTATATGCTTTCAGTTCCTTTTCATGATTATTGGCTAAGTACTTAAGCCCCTAATTACGCTTTCTCTTCATAGTTAATGGTGGGAAATGGAAGAACATGTCCAAACAACCAATGTGATAGGAAATGCGACGATTGTCGTATTAATATGACAGGGATGACTAGGGGATTAAAATATGATTATTATTTTGGAAGATTTTCACTATTTTGGGGACCCTATATGATCGAGGTAAATAGATTACTACGGTATTTTCATTGAAGAGTAGGGTTGACTTATATTTTGAAGAATCGATGAATTTAAGGTGGAATTATAGTAATTTAGGTTACTTATGGAAATTATTAACCTATCTTGGGGTAAATATGTTTAGGTTAGTTACTTTTTTTAAGATGTTAGGAGTGGTTGATGTTGTTTGGAGATGAATGATAAAGTTTACCTTGGAAGACTATGTTATCAAATCCTTCTTGTATTTGGGTTTCAATCTTAGTTTGGTTTATTTTGAGTATTTTTAAGGACAATTATTTATGGAATGGACTATGATGAACTTTGGGTAGTACCATGTAACTTTGAAGATTTAAAATTATTTTCCATTCCTATGGGATTATTTCTTTTTGAAGAGTTGTTTTACCTTACCCTTTCTGTTTTTGGGATAATGTTTAAAGATAGAAGAAATAGATAGTTAATATTTTGTGGATTATGAAGATGATTCTTGTGTTTTGATGAGACCAAGTAGTTTTGAATTCTCATAATTTGGAGAAAAGATTAGTTTTGGGTAGAAACTTATTAAAGGATGAAACTCTACATGAAGATAGGTATATTTTCTTATGTTTTTGTTTTATGTTGTAAATTAATTCCTAAAAATTATGAAAAGGAACGTGAAACAAAAATGTTGTTGGTTTACGTTTCCTACTTGGTAATCAAAGACCATTTACACACATCATAAGTTTGGGATTTTCTTATGGTTAACGTTCTCCTAATCATGTTCTCTATCACTCTCCCCCAGAAATTGACCCTTTTTTTTCTTCCATGTCCATGTTTTCCTCCATGGAATCCTAGTATGGGTTAACTCGGGTGACCTTTGTACTTCCCTTTCTTTCTTTTAAAGTAATAGTTTTACTGACTCCTTTTCCGATGTGGGACTTTCGATGAAATTTCAAAACCCAATTTTAAAAATTGCGAGGACGCAATTTCTTAAGGGGAGAAGATTATAACGACCCGAATTTTTTGAATAAATCTTATTTCCTAATTTTATGTGTTATTTTATTTTATTTTTATACTCAAAAAAATGTTTCATTTGATAACATGAGTATAATTAAAATGAGACTGTTGGGTTTTGACTATTATTTGACCATTGGTCAATGTGACCGCTGGAAACTAAATGTTTTGATTACTATCTCTAAATACAAGCAATCTTGGTTAATTAATATAGAAAGAAGATTCGATGGCCTCACCCAGTAGTCTTGGACCGATCGAAGCCCATCTAAGAGAACTTGGGAAGGAGGTAGCACCACTGGGATTTGCTCTGGACCAAACCCAAGCTGAACTTCATCTTGTGAAGCTAGAACGGGATCGCCTTCGCAAGAAGTTCAAACTAATAGAAATTACGACTCGTGCGATGTTGGTCGAGCCTCCCTCGGATTCTCTCACCTTAGTACACCTTACACTTAGGTCCTATACTGGTGTGATAAGGGGCTATGTAAGGAGACCGTGATTGCCTTGTGTAATCCTTTGTTTTAAATAAAAATTTGGATTTCTTCTTATGATGAAGTTTATGAATTTTCAAATGTCCATATAAATATAGTATGCATATTTTTGATAAATTTTAGAGAAATGATATTTTAAAAATGTTTATGTAAACCTTAAATAAATAAAAATGTGTAATGATTTTCAAAAAATGGTCTTCTACAACTATGTTCACTACAAAATTTTGAGTCTAATAAGATCAACTTGATTTTTGATGAATAGTAAATTATGAATAGTGATTTTACGCTTAGGATTAGTAATGTGACCAAATGGATTAGTAATCTCACTTAAAGAAAGTATTAATATAATCTAGGCACCTTAATTAAGTAATGTGATTCAATAAAATGGTTAAATAACGGTTTCATAAATTATTATTCAAGTATTAGTTTTTTGGGTGAATAGTGTTTTTTAATTAAAAATTTAATTAAAAATATTTAGAAAAGTATTTTTATAAAACGGATTTCATTTTTGAACTCAGAGCACCGATATTATGCTTTGGTAATTTTTGGGGTTTTTTCTGAAAAAATGAATTTTCAGTGAATAGTGTTTTTATTTAAAAATTAAATTAAAAATATTTAGAAAATTATTTTTATAAAATGGAGTTCATATTTTTAATCAGAGCGTTGATATTTGGTTAAGGTGAAATTTTGGGATTATTCTGAGAAAGTTGAATTTTCAATGAATAGTGAAAATACAGTTTCTAAGTTACGGGTGTCTAATGACATCATTAAATGATGTATTAAGTATATATTCAATATGGTAGAATTGTGAATAGTAAGATAAGGTATGAGGTGTCCCAAGTGGCCAATACCATGGGCAAATACCATGGGCAAGCCCATGGTTTTGCCAAAACCACTAATGAGGTGTCCCTTGGCCATTAATGCCTTGTCCCCTCACTTTCCCTATAAATACCCACCCATTCATCCTTTGGTTTTCACTCCCAACTCTCCCCCAACGAAGTTCTGGTCTCCTTACCTCCCAAGGAGTCCTCCCAAGGTGCCCCCAAGCACTCAAGGTCCAAAACTTTGAGTTTCAAGAGTCACATTTTAAGGTAAGGGATCCGACCTCTCTCTTTCATTTCAAGTAATCTCTTTTATGTCATTCCTTTTATGCTACATGTTCTTATGTTGGAGGATGTTCTTTTATACTCCTCTTACTGCCCTTTTTATGTTCATATAATTAGAGATACCCTATTACTCTCATTATTTCGTTTTATGAAGTTTTAAGTGGCGCCGTTAGGCTGCCGGAATTTTTGTAACGGACTCTTTCTCCCTTCTCATTTTTCAAGATCTATTTTCATGTAAAGTCTTTCAAGTTCCTTTTTATTATGTTGGGGTATGATCTCTAAATTTATCATAGTGATCTTTTATGATCATATTATGAGAGACCCCATTTTATCTCTTCAATTCAGTATTTTGAAGTTTTAAGTGGCGCTGTTAGGCTGCTGAATTTTTAAGTGGTTCTTCACCCTTCTCGTTTTGAAGTTCTACTTTCATGTAAATTCTTTCAAGTTACTTTTTTGTTATGTTGGGTTATGATCTCTATATCTATCATACTGGAATCTTATGTTCATATGATGAGAGACCCCATTTGATCTCTTCAATTCAGTATTTTGAAGTTTTAAGTGGCGCCGTTGGGCTGCCGAATTTTTAGGGGATTCTTTCACCCTTCTCATTCTTTTCAAAGTTCTACTTTCATGTCAAGTCTTTCAAGTTCCTTTTTTATGTTGGGGCATTATCTCTATATCTATCATACTTAACTCTTATGTTCACATGATGAGAGACCCTATTTGATCTTTTCAAATCATTGTTTTTGAAGTTTAAGTAACGTCGTTAGGCTGCCGAACTTTCATAAGAGAAATCTAATTTTTGTCTTTCTTCCATGTTTTTCATTTCAAATGGTATGTCCTTGAAATTTCATTACCATGATCATGTATCCTTCTTATTCTGTCCATCTACTGTTTTATGGGTCATTTATGAATGTTTGACCCATTTTCCCTCTCTTTTTAATGTCTTCTAAAACCTCGTAACATAGCCGTTATGCTGCAGAATTTCCATCTCAAAATGTCTCTCTCTTTTTCTAAAGTTCTTTTATATTATTAAGTGAATACTCAAAGCTCTTTCTTCTAAAGGGGTATTCACATATATATAAAAATGTTCTATTTTAAATTCTGGGATTTACATACATGATACCCGCTTTCCCTTTCCGTGGGTTTAAAGTAATGTAAAGATCAAGTCTTTCAAGCAGTTTTTAAAACGTTATGATTATGAAATGAAACCCATTTATTTTATGCTATATGGGTTATTTATGAAATGTTTGATGATGATATATGTGGCTCACATGATAATAAAGGCAAATTTAAGGGTGCGCCCTGATAGCGCTCCAATGCATTGGGTAAAGCCTTAATCTCTAGAGATGACCATTTTTAACGACGCCTTGGTGAATAACCTTGGTAATTTTTAATGACACCTTGGGGATGGACCTTGGTGAAACGAAACGATTGTCAATATTAAATGTTGAAGCCACATCTTCAAGTTATGAAAAATGTTATTTTTATTATGAAATGCCTCATGATTTCTTTCTCATGCCTTAAAGTTCTTTTCATGTCCTTATTGAAGTATCTCAAGTTCACATGTAAAATGTTCATCTTGTTTCCCTTACTGGTCCTTTTGCTCACCCTTTCTTTTGATGTATGTACCCAGGTTATGAGATGCAGTAATGAACCTAGGATGAACATAAGGAGAAGCCTTTCAAGTGTTTAAGAGGAATGTTTTATGTTGTTTTCATGTATTATGTTCCTAGTTTCCAAGACACTAAACCTTAAATATCCTCAGTTTTGTATAATGTAATGAAAGTTTATGTTATAAAAAGGCGGGATGCTATACATAGATCCAAAGATAGTGGATTCAATCATGTCCTAAAAAAATCCCCAAAATATATTTGATATTAGGAGATTTATGGGTTTAGACTAATATTATTAATGGTTTTTCAAGGAATTCTTCTGGATATCAGCACCCATGATAGTGTTGAGGAAGAAGCAAGTGAAGTTCCAATGGTTATACCGATGTGAAGAAGTTTTTCTTGAGATGAAGAGGATATTGATGATAACTCCAATGTTGACACTCCTTGATAATGGGATTGGTTATGAAATTTAAATTGATGCATCAAGAGTTGGTCTAAAGAGGTGGTGTTTTATAGATAAAATATAGTAGCCTATGGGTCTCTTTAGCTATGAAGCCATGAGTGGAACTACCCCACTCATGACTTGGATCTACTAGCTGTGGTCCATGCTCTAAAGTGTTGGAGATACTGTCTCTTCAGGGAGAGATTTTTTGTTTACACATACCAAAAAATCCTTCGATATATCTTCATATAGTGAGACCAAAATCTGATATAGAGGAGTTGGGTAGATTATCTTTAGACATTTGACTTTGAGATGGATTATGCACCAGGTAAGGGTAACTTCATTATAGACTCCCTTAGCCATAATACATAGGCTGAGAAGGAGCTTGGTGAGAGGCCTTCTAATGAGTAGTGGAAATTGATGAGATTGTTGGAATATTGGAGAATGGATGCTTTAGAGGATCAAGGATCAATTATTTGTGCCCATTTGGTGATCACATCATCACTTTTGGAATGGGTGAAGACTATTCAGGAGTTAGACCTAGAGTGTATTGTGATGATGGAATGACTATTTAGAGGTGATCTGATACCTATGTGTTCATTGGGTGATGATGACATGGTCATGGTGTATGGGAGAGTAATATACCTTTCTTCCATCAGAGAGGAGCTGATGAGGGATTACTATACATCTATATGGATAGTATACCTTGTAGAAATGAAGATGTACCATGAATTTAGATAATAATTCTTGTTTTCGGGCATGAAGAGGGAAATTTCTGGGTTCATCTTTCAATGCCTTACCGATCATAGGGTGACGAATAAGCACCAAAATCCTAATAGTTTTCTTTAGCTGCTTCTAGTTCCCATGTAAAAGTGGGAGGAATTCATGATATAATTTTTGACAGGATTACCCATGACACTGAGGAGTCATGACATTGTCTGGGTGATTTTCAATTGGTTAATGAATGTGTCTCACTTATTACTAATCAAAGAGACTCACTCAGTATAAGATATGGGAAATCTATACATCTTTGAGATTGTGCACTTACATGGAGTACCCTTAATCATTTTTTAGACAAATATGAACATTTAATGTCACACTTTTTATAAGGATTGTAGAGAGATCTAGGGAATATATTGGTATTGAACACAACATACCATCCAAAGAAAGAAAAATATTTCAAGTGGACTATATTTATATCAGAGGATATACTTCAAGATTGCATTCTAGATTTCAGTGGAGGTTGGGATGATCATCTAGCCTGAGTTGAGTTTTCATATATCAATAGTTACTAGTCTTTAATTAGTATGGAACCTTACACTGCTCTATATGGGAGGCCATTTCATTCACATCTTTTTTGGCATGATGTGGGTGAGGTAACCATTATGGGGACCATTGTAGATCTAGAGACCTTTGAGAGAGTGAAATTGATTCAGAAGAGGTTGATTACTGATGCACCCAATTTGTGTATACATTTTCATATATATAATTGAAGATAAAAACAAGTTTTCAGCAAATATATGTTGTTTTATGAACATATTATTTGATTTTGGTGAATCTGTTTACTTTCAGGAGCTTTCTGGCTAAATACGCGGATCAAAGGAAGTCTGTGAAAATTTTGAAACTACACGGCGTGTACTTTTATACACGCCGTGTACATACAGGTAGGGACACGGACCGAAGGAGGGATTACACGCCCATGTCTCCAGGAAGAAGATACACGCCGTGTGTGGCGGCGCTACACGCCGTGTACTACTTTCTAGAAGCGGTAGTTGCCGAAGAAAAGTCCACACACCCATGTGACCGTTGATGAAGACACGGCGTGTTTGAACTTTTACACGCTGTGTCTGCTATTCTACAAGGGGTTGGCGGACAAACTTATGATACTACATGCCATTTATGGTGGCGCTACATGCCATGTACACCCAACCACCAGGCAGTTCTATGTTCAAAAGTCAAAGACAGCGTGTTAGGCCGCCTACCCGTGGAGAAATTGGTGCCAAAGAGCATTGACGAAAAGTACACGGCGTGTACTTTCTATACACACCGTGTACTTTATTTTTCTATAAAAATAAGCCTTGGCCTAAGGATTTGAGATGGGGGAGAACCATTGAGAGGAAAGAGAAACTCTACTATCACCATTCCCAAAGCTACTAAGGTGCCGTCACTCCGCCATTCCACCTTCCGACACTCTACCTCAACGCCTACATGATGAATCCGTCAGGTATCATGTGTGTCGTTTCTATCCCACTTTCTATGTGTAACTAAACCCCTCGTGTTGGGGCTGTGGATGATGGGATCATAATTTGTATTTTGTTTTATATAGTTGTGTTTGAATCATTGTAATTCATCTTAATCTTCTTAAACCACTGTATAATATAACTGAGAATTCTTAGCCGGACCAAGGGAAGGATTATCAGTGATACAAAAGAAAAGTAATCGTGAAAACATCCATGACTATTGGAAGGTTTTCACTGATTCAAATAATGGAATGGATGTAATAAAGAATTAAGAACACTGACTACCAGACCAAGGAGTCAGCTGCTCTAATTCCAAACAAGAGGCACCGTACCAAGGAAATCTTGTAACAAAATGAAATCCTGAATGATTGAGTTATTATGAACAACACAATCATTTAAACAATATGCATAAAAAATATTTATTCACCACATCCCTGACACATCTTTTCTTTTCATTTTAAAAACTCTTTAAATTTACTCGTTGTTTCCTTTCAAACTGTATCCATTTCTTCAAAGTAAATCAATTTAGTTTCAATCAAAACCCAAAATCAACCCAATCGCTTCTAAATTCTGCATACTTCACCTAATTAATTATTAACTCAATTGAATTCACGCACGCCACGGTTCCCTGTGGATCGACCCCGAACTTATGCTATACTAAAGTTCTAAGAACAGGTAATTAATTTGGGACACATATAACTTCAATCAACGATAAGTGAGACCAAATTTTGGCGCCGTTGCCAGGGAACACCATTTGGTTTAAGTGATAAGATTTAAATTGTGTTAATAATTGATTTAAGTGAAAAAAAATAAAAAATCAAAAATATATTTTCAGATCCCATTTCCAATTTTCTCTTTTATTTTTCCATTTTATGCTTGGTTTTCGTTTTTGTGTTTTTTAGAGCTTAAAGTGTATGTTTAGATGTTTTACATGATCCAGAAATGCCGAGTCTTCAGAATTAGTTCCGCTTGACCCAGAAATCGAACAGACCTTGCTTCATCGTCGGCGTACACGGACAGAAACTCACAACCATCAACCACAACCCATGGAGAACAAGGAAGAGGGAACACAAGTCGTAGATGCTACGACTGAGCATCAGTACCAGGATCAGCAGCCTCCCACTGCTGGTCTACCATAGCAACCTCATGGAGCCTTCATGGAATTCCTACCAAGGTAGTACCAACGGCCGCCGCAACAACTCTTCCCACGGCCATACTTTGCCCCTCAGGAGCAGTTTATGCAAGCTCCACCCCATCAACAACAACCTCCAAGACGTACCCTTATGGAGTACGGACTTCCATCGATTCACGGAGCTGATATGGGAATCGTTTGTCCTCCGGTCCAGGCCCAACAATTCAAGATCAAGCCTGCTATCATGCTACTGATCCAGAACACAGTCCAATTTGGAGGCCTGGCCAGTGAGGACCCGAACGCCCATCTCTCCAACTTTCTGGAGATCTGCGACACTTTTCTATACCATGGCGTGTCTGAGGACGCCATCCGTCTTCACCTATTCCCTTTTTCTATACGGGAAAAGGCGAAGGACTGGATCAAGGGGCTGCCACAACAATCTATCCTCACTTGGGAGGAGCTAGCCTAGGCGTTCCTGTCCAAGTACTTCCCACCATCCAAGACGGTGACACTTCGAAATGAGATTCATAACTTCCAACAGCACGACTCCGAGTCATTGTACGAGTCCTGGGAACGCTTCAAGGAGATGTTATGAAAATGCCCCCATCACGAACTCCCACTCTGGATGCAAGTCCAGACCTTCTACGAAGGACTTACCACGAATACCAAGTCCGTGGTGGACGCTGCTGCTGGAGGTACGGTGATGCGGAAGTACCCCAAAGAATTATTCGAACTACTGGAAGACATATCAGCCAATAGCTTCCAGTGGCACTCCGAGCGGGGGAATCAAAAGTGAGGTATGCACAACATTGACGCTACCACTATGTTAGCTGCTCAGTTGGACGTTGTGTCCAAGAAAATCGACGCATTGAACCTCAAAGGAGCATCTCAAGTTAATGCGGCGAACCATCCAGCATGTGGCGACTATGGTGATAACCACATCATGGGAGAATTTCCGGGTTTGGATGGAGGCCCCTCGATGAGCAAGGTGAGTTATTTTGCCCAAAATCAAGGGACCAACCAGTACCAGCAGTACTAGAACCCGGCATGGCGAGATCAACAGAACATTGGCTGGGGTCAACAACAGTAGAATCCTCCGCCCCAGCGACCGTCCAACTATAACCAACCTCCATATCAGAACCAATACCAAAGGCCGCAATAACCCCAATAGGGTCCTTATCAGCAAAAAGGGTATCAAAACCCTCGTCCATAGCAGCCACGACAGCCACCTCCTCCACCGGCTCAACAACCACCTCAGCAGGAGAATACCTCAAGGTTAGAGGATCTGATGACTAAATTCATATCTACTGTTGAGACCCGATTCTAAAATCAGGAAGCTTCGATTCGAGGCTTGGAGAATTAGATTGGCCAGATGGAAAATCAACTCTTAGGGAGGCAGCCCGGTACACTACCGGGGAACACCGAAAAGAACCCAAGGGAGGAGGCCAATGTTATCATGCTCCGGAGTGGAAAAGAGATCCACCAGAACCAATCAGCACAACAAAGTGCATCCCCACCCACTTTTGATGAAAAAGGTACCAATACCGACCCCTCATCATCCAAAAGCCCACAGAAGGAGGCTTTACAAAATAAAGAAAAGGAAGTAATCCAACCATTCAAGTCTGCCTTACCTTTTCCGGAAAGATTGAAGCAGAGGAAGCTGGGCCACCAGTTCAGCAAATTCATGGATGTTTTCAAGAAGCTACATATCAACATACCATTTGTGGAGGCCCTGACACAAATGCCAACATACACCAAATTCATGAAGGAAATCCTCTCGAATAAGAGGAAGATGGAGGGTTTGGGCGTTACTGCAATAATGAAGGAGTGCTTCGCGGTGGTTCAACATTCCATTCCTCCCAAACTCCAAGATCCAGGTAGTTTCACCATTCCTTGTGCTATTGGATCCTGTGAGTTTGGGAAGGTCCTCTGTGACTTAGGGGCCAGCATGAGCCTCATGCCCCTCGGAGTTTTCAAGAATCTAGGACTCCATGAGCTCAAGACTACCCGCGTAGCCCTTCAACTTGCTGATTGATCCATCAAGCACCTAAAGGGACTACTAGAGGAAGTACTGGTCAAGGTAGGTAGGATGATCCTTCCCGCTGATTTCATTATCCTCGACATGGGGGATGACCAAGAATCACCTCTTATACTTGGAAGACCTTTCTTGGTAACTGGGAAGGTACTGATTGATGTGCACCAAGGGGAGCTTATTTTTCGGGTAGGTGATGAAAGGGTTTCCTACAACGTCCTCAAAGCCGTCAAACATGCTTCCTTGTCAGAGTATGAGGACTGTTATGCAGTTTCCACCATGGTTAATCATTTTAGTGACAAAGGGGATGATCTGGTATGTTCTTCTATTTTGAATAATTTAACTGATCCCGATATTCTATTAGAAGAAGCGCCAGAAGACTTGCAATTCATAAAAGGCCAGGGCGGCCACTATTGGCAGCATGCAGTTGTTCCTGATAGTTTGGAATGGGATAAGGTGCAGCCACTTGTACCTTCGATTTTAAAGGCGCCTGAACTCGAACTGAAGCCACTTCCATCTTCTCTCAAGTATTGGTATTTAGGACCTAATCAAACTTTGCCTGTTAAAATTAATGCAGAACTATCACAGGAGCAGGAAGATGCACTTATACAGGTTCTCAAATAGTGGAATCATGCTATTGGGTGGACAGTCGCTGATCTGAAGGGCATCAACCCTACCATTTTCACTCACAAGGTGCTACTTGAATAGGGTGCCAAGAAATATCATCAACCACAACAGCGCTTGAATCCTCCCATGAAGGAAGTTGTAAAGAAGGAGGTGATCAAATTATTAGATGCAGGCATCACCTATCCCATATCAGATAGTTCGTGGGTGATTCCTCTCCAAGTGGTACCCAAAAAGGGGGGTATCACTGTGATTTCAAATGAAAAGAACGAGCTCATCCCTACACGCACTATCACGGGATGGCGAGTCTGTGTGGATTACCAAAAGCTAAACGATGCCACAAGAAAGGATCACTTCCCCTTTCCATTCATGGATCAAATGTTAGAGAGGCTAGCAGGGCAAAACTTCTATTGCTTCCTTGACGATTTTTCCGGTTACAACCAAATCTCCATTGCTCCAGAGGATCAGGAAAAGAGCACATTCACATGCCCCTATGACACATTTTCTTATCGAAGGATGTCTTTCGGCATGTGTAATGCCCCCGCCACCTTCCATCGCTGTATGCTAGCCGTCTTCCACAACCCGGTGGAACGAATCCTGGAGGTATTCATGGATGATTTTTCCGTTTACGGAAAATCATTCACCATTTGTTTACCGCACCTAGAACTAGTTTTAGAACGATGTGAGCACACTAACCTAGTCTTGAACTGGGAAAAGTGTCATTTCATGGTGCAAAGTGGAATAGTCCTTGGCCACAGAATTTCAGCAAAGGGGATAGAGGTGGACCCAGCGAATATTGAAGTCATTTCACGATTAACAATACCAAGTTCCGTCCGCGCCATCCGCAGATTCCTGGGGCATGCAGATTTTTACAGGCGGTTTGTCTGCAAATTCTCCAAAATAGCCCAACCCTTCACCAATCTTCTAACCAAGGATTCCATATTTGAGTTCGATGACCAATTTGACAGATCTTTTGAGCATCTAAAGCAGCTCCTTGTGGAAGCTCCAGTTATGATTTCTCCCAACTGTGAGGAACAATTTTATGTGATGTGCGATGCGAGCGACTACGCAGTGGGAGCAGTCTTGGGCCAGCGACTTGACCGGATTTTCTGACCTATCTATTATGCCATCATGATGCTCAACGAAGCACAGATTAACTACACCACCATAGAAAAGGTGATGCTCATAGTGGTTTTTTCATTTGACAGGTTTCGTTCTTACTTAGTGTTGTCTAAAGTTATTGTTTATACTGACCATGCAGTACTAAAGTACCTACTCAACAAGAAAGACGCGAAGCCCCGATTGATCCGCTGGGTACTCCTCCTACAAGAATTCGATCTTGAGATCCAGGATAAGAAAGGGAGTGAGAACTTCATTGCTGACCATATCTCCCGCCTCGAGCTGCCTCACTTGGAGAAGAAAGAAGATCGAGATATCAGGGAGGATTTTCCTGATGAGCACCTCTTTTTGATCAGTGAAACACCTTGACCATGGTATGCTGATATCGCTAATTTTCTGGTTACAAGTGTCGTTCATCCCGACATCTCCTTCTAGCAATGGAAAAGTTTTTTCTCTGATGTGAAAAGGTACTTCTGGGAGGATCCTCTGCTATTCCGATCCTGTGCAGATGGAGTGATCCGCCATTGCATCCCGGAGAATGAAGTTCACGGTGTCCTGGAGTTCTGTCATGCCTCACCAGTAGGAGGACATCATGGGCCGGACCATACCATAGCTAAGATCATGCAGTCTGGAATTTTTTGGCCCACCATGCATAGAGATGCCTAGGCCTTTGTTTCCTGTTGTGATCGGTGCCAGAGGACAGGTAATGTGGGACGTAGAGCCGAGATTCCTCAGCACCCCATCCTGGTGGTCAATATTTTTGACGTCTGGGGCATAGATTTTATGGGTCCTTTTACCTCATCTTTTGGGAACACTTACATCCTGGTCTGCGTCGACTACGTCTCCAAATGGGTGGAAGCTACTGCTACAGCTCACAAAATAGCCAAGGTAGTCATAAATTTCTTAAAGAAAAATATGTTTAGCAGGTTTGGAGTTCCACGAGTACTGATCAGTGATAGAGGGACCCACTTCGACAACACACTGATGAGAGGAATACTGTTGAAGTATGGAGTAAAGCATCAGATGGGGACACCATATCATCCCCAGTCCAGTGGATAGGTAGAGCTCTCCAATCGTGAGCTCAAGCAGATCCTGGAGAAAACAATGAACACTTCACGGAAGGACTGGTCCAAGAAGTTAGATGATGCCTTTTGGGCATATCAGACTGCTTTCAAAACACCACTGGGAATGTCCCCGTTCCGCCTCATCTATGGAAAGCCCTACCATTTTCCAGTAGAATTGGAACCAAAGCCTACTGGGCCGTCAAAGCCCTAAATTTTGATCTAAAGGCAGCTGACGAGAAATGGAAGTTCCAACTTTCAGAACTAGATGAGATCCGATTAGAGGAATACGAGAACGCCAAGTTGTACAAGGAGAAGACAAGATCTATTCACGACCAGATGATATCACGAAAATCTTTCCAACCTAGTGATCAGGTAATTCTCTTTAATTCTCGTCTTCGCTTATTTCCAGGGAAGTTAAATTCACGCTGGTCAGGACCATTCCACATTAGCCACGTATTCCATCATAGAGCGGTAGAAATTTCTGGAGAAGATGGTCAACCATTCAAGGTAAACGGGAAGCACTTGAAAGCTTACCATCCTACAGACAACATGGTGGGAACGTTGTCCACCATACACCTCAGGTAAGCAAGGTAAGTAGGTCGAGCCAATGACCTAAAACAAAGGCGCTTCCTGGGAGGCAACCCAGAGGTTACACGCCGTGTCCTACTTATATACACGGTGTGTACTAATTCTTTTTTAATTTATAAACTTTATAGTATAAATATATAGAATCACAAATAAATAACCAGGGATAATGCCGGTGCAGATGGAAAAGTCACTGAAGTTTATTCAAGCTGTCCTCGGTTCGAATCCTCCTGACCTACCTTTGGCACGGGGTTCCTCCTTTTAATTACATGACGTGTGTGGTATTTTCAATATATATATATATAAATATGTTTAATAAAACCCATGGTGGGGATGAACCGGTTGTCTCGAATCGTAATCCGGTTTCAAAAGACCCGGGTTCGAATCTAGACAACCGTCCCATTTCCATCATTTGTTCTTTTAATAAAACCACACGACGTGTACTTCGATATACGCCGTGTGCGCCATGATTTTTTAAATATAAATTAAAAACGTTTTAAAAATAATAAATTACATGCAGGTGAAGTTGGTGGATTGGAAAAGTCTCGGCACCAGGTTCACAAGACCCAGTTTCGAATCACGCTAATCTCCCCGCTTCACCCCCATCCTTTCCTAAATAAAAACCACACGCCATGCTTTTCTTTCTTTCCGTGTGTATAGGTTGTATAGAATAAATATATATATAAAATAAATATGAATAGCAGAACAACCTTTGCTCCAGTGGGTGAGGGAGTCCGTTCGAATCGGCTGATCGCCGGTTCGAATCTCGCCCTAAGCACCGGACCAAAGGTTGTACTACTCTTTTTTTTCATTTTAAAATACACGCCATGTATTTCCCGATATACTTCGTGTATAGGTTTATGTATAATAGAATTTGTAGATACATCTATTTTTAATTATTAATAATAACTATTATATAGTTTACTATAATAATTATATTTATTTATATAAATAATAAAAAAAATCAGGATACACGGTGTGTACCAAAAATACACGTCGTGTCCCACGGTTATATAAGCCGCGGGCCACCCGGCTTGAGGCCGTGTCACACGGCTGCCCCATTCTTCCCATTCTTCCCGTTTCTTCTCCCAAACGCCATCCGAACCCCCTTTGCCAGATCTGTCGATTTGGGGCTTTAAAAGTTCTGATTATTCTCACATTGTGATCCTCAGTCCAGGTATGCCGTTCTGCACCCTCTATTTCAAGTTTTTAGAATTGTTTAGGGTGTTTATCGGATCGGCCGACCGTTCGGCTTCCGCCTGTACACGACCACGAAATGAAGAACACACGCCGTGTACATCTGTACATGGCCACACACAAAATATTTCAAAATTTGAATGTACACGGTGTGTATGTTCGGTACACACGGCGTGTATGTTCGGTACACACCGTGTAGAACATTTCCCTTGGCCCCTTCGTGTGTGGCACATAACACGACCTGTCACCCCATGTTCCAGAACACGGCGTGTATGTTTGGTACACGCCGTGCCCTTTATACCTGTAGCCAACCTATGTCTCACCCTCTACACGACCATGTTCTTCATGTGCAGTACACGCCGTGGACTGTAACTACATGGTGTGTATTGTTTTCTTAGAACTGATAGCAACATGTCCGTGCCATTTATAATACACGACCACCTGCACTTTGATATAAACATGGTGTGTATGTTCGGTTAACGCCGTGTCCTATTACATGGTCAATTTCCACCCTAGGCGTGTCCCTCCAGAGAACACGAGATACTCTATATTCTGACTACACGCCGTGTACTCTGGAGTACACACCATGTACTTTTATTTTCCAGTTTTCTCACATTTTATTTGTTTTATTTTATTCCTTTTTATTCTTCTTTTGTTTTGTTTTCTTTTTTCTTTCTATTTCAGGATATGGCAGATCGTGATCCTTCCCGTGGGAAATGGCCAGCCTCCGCCACTGAGGGCGAGAGGCCCAGCTATCGTTGGATCCGACTCTGACCACCTACGCAGCCGGACCTCGACGCTCCGGTCTTTGAGCTCCCTCCGTTGGCCATTCTTCCGCCACTCACTCCCTCAGATGAGGCTGGTCCTACTTCTACTGCACCAGATGCCACTTTCCCTGTACTATCATCCTCAACAGCTAGTCCCTCTTCGAGCACACCTTCCATCGAGCCACCTTCTTCTTCGGCGGATCCACCTCCGGAGCCAGACGTTGCTGCTGCACCGACACTTGGGCCGGGACCTGCAGGTGCTCCCTATCCCTGGACGGTCTTCCCGGTCACCGACCTCACATATGAAAGGATCCGACGCTTCTCTCATCGGCCGATACCATTGAGTGGATGGTACCTTGACAACAAAATTCCGTAGCGGCTCGGTATTTGGGAGGAGCTGGAGGTAATTCTCGGGCACACCGCACTCCTCGAGATTTTCCAGTTCAGCACTCCTGTGTTCCGAGATTTATTTTTAGAGTTTGCGGCCTTCTTTGAGTTCGATGGAGCGGAGTACTGGGAGACACCTAGCGATGCGGTGCCAGTAGTTCGATTCTGGCTAGGCGGCCGCCGTTTTTCTCTAACGATGACAGAGTTTGACTGAGGGTGCAGCTTCTACCCCCATCCTATCACACCACCCCCTATTTCTGACTTGACCCGGACCGAGCGCTCTGACCTTATTTCCATGTGGCGGGAGATCACTGGGCCTGACCACCGGTACTCCCCCAATTCCCAGAAGAGCACTCTTATAGTCGAACCTGTCCTTCTCTTTACCCACCAGTGCTTCAACGCCATTCTTTTTCCCCTCCATGAGGATATGGGGGTCGTGACCGGCCGTGACATGGAGTTTCTTACCTGTGTCATCTGGAACGCCTACCCGGACCTCCCCTATCTTGCCGCCTCCTATTTCCACTCCATGTTTAACGACCGTCAGGGCAACCTGAACGACGGGTTTTACACCACCCGTCTTGCCCAACACTTGGGGGTATTCGAGCCCTCATTACCTCATTACTTGATAGGTTCACCCCAGTGGATGTACTTCCTCATGCTCATTCGCATGGGATTGGTCCAGAAGCAAGGGGTGCCTACATCTCTGCTCAGGCTCGAGCCCCGCCACCTGCTGACCCCCCTGCCCCAGCTGCTGACCTCGCTCCTCCTTCCCCACCCCCTCCAGATTCTCCACCTCACCCACCTCCTATTGACCCCACTTCTTCTAACCTTCCTTCTTCTGTCCCATCCCACATCCCTCCTACCCCCGCACCCTCGGTCGATCCGACCCTTTCCCTCCGCCTAGCCATGATGGAGCAGAAGTTAGCCCATATCATCAGCCACCAGGACACCATTGCACGCCATTTGATTCATCTGGACGACCGCTAGGACCGGATGGAGAATCTGTTGGTGCATATTGCTCAGCATCTTGGTGTTCCACTACCTCAGCCACCAGCCTCTGCCTCCATTCCTGGCCCTTCTGCTGCTGCTCCACCACCGTCTCCTACGCCAGCCACAGATTCCGTTCTGATGACTACGGTGATATCTGCTGCTGCCACTTCTGCCGGGCCAGGGCCTACTGTTGAGCTTCCGATCCCAAGTCCAGCACATGCGGCTCCTACTTCTTCAGCTACCCTTCCCGATGCCGAGTCAGAGCCTCACCCTTCCACACCTCCTGCGCCGTCTCTACCGGCTGATTCTGTACAGGATGATGCCTCCCCTGAGGCGACCCCATGATAGTGACATTTTTCTTTATCTTATATATCTCTTATATCATTTTCTGTGCTATGATGTTATGCGTGTTTGTAATTTTCCTTTTTCTCGATAGTCACAGGTACGGGCATGGAGCGCATTGGGCATCACTTTTCCCGAGGAGAGTATTTTTCCATTTCTATTTTCTTTCTTTTTGGATTTACTTCTTCCATTGCTTTCCCTCATTTTGTCCCCCATTTCTCCCCATTGCCCACCCTTTACCTTAGTATTTCACTTGGTGGACCATGTGCAGTATTCAGTGTGGGGGGGCATCTTTATCTTTCACCTTAGTCTTTGCCCTTAAACTAACCTAAGAGACATCATTATTAGACTCTATATTTGAAAATGTAAAGAAATTTTGGTTAATCAATCTTATAAATGCTAGAGTTATCAGTAGGAACTTCTGGAAAGGTTACATGATTATTTTAGTTTTTAAGTATTTTAAAATGATTGCTGATATAGTTTCAATTGTAGCCTTTCATCCTTGATTAAATTACATTAATTAGGCTAATCATTTATATGTGTGTCATGACCTGATTGTCCCTTTATTATTTTTCCACTCCTGAGAGGTATTCTAAACCCTTTTTCGTATTTCTTCTCTAAATACCCTCTTTATTGAGAGATTCTTAGGATATGAATCACTACCAGAATTTGCAAGTTTTTTCTTTTCGAACCATGAAGAAATTTTTGAATTAATTTAACATGATTGAGGCATTAGATTGTTTCAACCCCTTATCTTGAGACATACCCTACATTTATTCTTCGTTAAGCCCATAGAAGCCATGAACAACCTTTATAGGAAGCCACATTACAAGCCTATTTCCCTTCCTACCCTATTTCTTTTTAAACTTTGCATGATTATTCATTTAAGCTTTAAAGAGGGAGTTGGCAATACATGGAATATTTTTGTGTACAGTCATGGAATAAAGTGTGGGGGAGTGCCTCTTGATTAGTTGGGGTATAATGGGTTCCAAACATCTACTCATTGTATTCATAAGGGATTCCCTTGTTTTTTGTTTAAAAAAAACAACAACAAACAAACAACAAGGGGACCTTATGCTTATTTTCCCATGAACCCTACTTGCATAAGGAAGATGGTGATGATGACAAAATCATTTGACTAAGATTTTTAAGGATGTATTTTTAGTGAGCTTTACTTTGAATATCATTCAATGTTGTTTAAAGGAATTAGCCTTCCTTTTTCAAGCCTCATAATTTATTTTCACATCTGAACCTACCAACCCTTAGCCACAGAAACATCTGAACCTTATTGATAAAGCCCTCATGATTTTTGTAATTCAATTTTTATGAAGTAGAGAAAAAGATATCTTTCAAACCTATGGATAAAGTGTATATACCTTGGATTGAGCATAACTCCGAATAAAAATTTCTTGAGTGTGAAGTGTGATTTTGATTGGTAAGGTAAATCATCAAATGACATGCTTATTTTTGAAGGGTTGAAAATGTGTTGAAAAAGGATAAGAGTAGTTAATTTCATTATATATGAGGCATGATTTTAATATCTTATAAATTGAATTTGTTTGTGCCTTTCAGAATTTTTCCTCAGTAACTTTATCAGTTATATGTTTGATTAATTAAATTCCTTCCTTTTAAAGTATAAGCTCTCTTAATTAGATGTTGAGATTTTGCTTGAGGGCAATCAAAAGACTAAGTGTGGGGGAATTTGATGAACCCAATTTTTGTATACATTTCCATATATATAATTGAAGATAAAAACAAGTTTTCAGCAAATAAATGTTTTTTTATGAACATATTCTTTGATTTTGGGGAATCTGTTTACTTTTAGGAGCTTTCTGGCTAAATACACGGATCAAAGGAAGCCTGTGAAAATTTTGAAACTACACGGCGTGTAATTTTATACACGCCGTGTACATCCAGGCAGGGACACGGACTGAAGGAGGGAGTACACACCCATGTCTCCAGGCAAAAGATACACACTGTGTGTGGCGGCGCTACATGCCGTGTACTACTTTATAGAAGTGGTAGTTGCCGAAGAAAAGTCCACACGCCCATGTGACCGTTGATGAAGACACGACGTGTTTGAACTTTTACATGCCGTGTCTGCTATTCTAGAAGGGTATGGTGGCCAAACTTATGATACTACACGCCATGTATGGCGGCGCTAAACGCCATGTACACCCAACCACCAGGCAGCTCCGTGTTCAAAAGTCAAAGATGGTGTGTTAGGCCGCCTACCCGTGGAGAAATTAGCGCCAAAGCACATTGACGAAAAGTACATGGCGTGTACTTTCTATACACGCCGTGTACTTTATTTTTCTATAAAAATAATCCTTGGCCTACGGATTTGAGAGGGGGTAGAACCATTGAGGGGAAATAGAAACTCTGGTATCACCATTCCCGAAGCTACTAAGGTGCCGTCACTCCACCATTCCACCTTCCGACACTCTACCTCAACGCCTACACGATGAATCCGTTAGGTATCACGTGTGTCGTTTCTCTCCCACTTTCTATGTGTAACTAAACCCCTTGTGTTGGGGCTGTGGATGATGGGATCATAATTTTTATGTTGTTTTATATAGTTGTGTTTTAATCGTTGTAATTTATCTTAATCTTCTTAAACCACTGTCTTATATAACTGAGAATTCTTAGCCGGACCAAGGGAAGGATTCTTAGCGATACAAAAGAAAAGTAAGGGTGAAAACATACATGACCATTGGAAGGTTTTAACCAATTCAAATAATGGACTGGACATAATAAAGAATTAAGAACACTGACTACCGGACCAAGGAGTCACCTGCTCTAATTCCAAACAAGAGAAACCGGACCAAGGAAATCTTGTAACAAAATGAAATCATGAATGATTGAATTATTATGAACAACACAACCATTTAAACAATCTGTATAAAAACTCCTTATTCACCACATCCCCGACACATCTTTTCTTTCCATTATAAAAACTCTTTAAATTTACCCATTGTTTCCTTTCAAACCGTGTCCATTTCTTCAAATTAAATCAATTTAGTTTCAATCAAAACCCAAAATCAACCCAATCAATTCTAAATTCTGCATACTTCACCTAATTAAGTATTAACTCAATTGAATTCACGCACGCCACGGTTCCCTGTGGATCGACCCCGAACTTATGCTATACTAAAGTTCTAAGAACGGGTAATTAATTTGGGACGCATATAACTTCAATCAACGATAAGCGAGACCAATTACCACTTACAGAAGGTAGAGATCATATACTAACCATAGTAGGAGGACTTCAGAGTTCATTGTGTGTGATATTATTTTCTTGAGAGAGACTCCTTAGTTAGGTCACTGAGTTCTGAGGAATAAAGGTAATATATAACCACATTTTTTGGGACCCTTCAAGATTATTGAGCAGTTTGGGGAAGTGGCATACCATTTGGACCTTCCTACACATTATCTAGGTATTCATGATGTGTTTCATGTTTCTCAGATTTAGATGTACAAGCCTTATCTTATGCATGTTATAGATTGCGAGGATGTTGAGTTGGAACCAGATATAACATATGAGGAGCATCCGATGTGGATTATAGACCAAAGTGAGAATTATTATGAGGGAATATGGTATGACTCTTCCAGATTCGTTGGTAGCATGGGTAGATCTAGGAGGAGGCTTGGGAGTGAGGCTAGAATTTGAGCTTAGTGGAATGAGTTATTAAAACAGGAACCCTATAGATGATTCTATAGGGTGAGAAGTATTTAAGAGGGGGAGAATTGAAAATCTATTTTTTTCACCTTAATGAAAGCCTTCTTTCTCTTTTACTACTTGTTTTTAGGTGAGTATTATTTGGGTATAGGGTTGTTGGATTTTAGATTCTTGTAGAATATTTTATGTGTTTTTAGTAGCCTTTATGTCCAAATTAGGGGTTTATAATCTATAAAACACACAACCATGATGTAGAGTAATCAGTTACACCATAGTGGAAGTGGATACTCTATAATGTATCTATGAAGTTGAGGCCACCCCGTAGAGGAAGTAATTTTTTCAAAGTGGTTCAGGGTGATGTTTTTTTAGCTTAGCCTTTTCTATGGTGATACCTACTAATGAAGGATATTCCATGGTGGGTTACACCATGCCAAAATTCCTCTTTCCATGTCAGTTAAAAATAATTGGAATGGACATTTGTCGAGAATTGGTCATTGAGAGTTAAGTCCAGGAATGGGATGTTGTGATTTAAATTACGAAAATGCATTTTTAAATTGCATAATAGGATTCATTTCAAAATTAAATAGGATTAAATAAGGGTTTTCCATGTGGCATAGTTATGAAAATATGGATTCCCTCTCTACGTTTGGTGATTGATCTAGAACTCTGAAGGGATGAAGAGATAACTCGATGGTACAGTCCCCACCCCATGCCACAGTGGTTTGTTTTTTTAGTGTGTTTCCATGCCATCATCATCACTCTCTATACCATGGAGGTCTTTCTCTAGTGTTTCACATTCTGAAATATCCGATCTTTTTTTCCATTAATGTATGTTTCCATGATGAGTTCGTTCATCCCGCACCACAATGAGTTATTTCGAAGTAGCCCTGCACTATGGTGAAACGCTCTACGTTGCGGTGGTTGTCTCTTATACACCCCCATAACACATCACCTTTACTTTCACCATGGAGCCTCCCAAATTTTTAGAGAGCCTTCCTCCTCGCTTATTAGACCAATCTTGAGGACCCTTTTGAAGACAATAAACCTCAATTAATAATTGGATCTACCCTATTGGCTTGTTTTACCTTACCTTACTTTATAACCCTTTACTTATTGGATTGGAATCAGTTATAAGAGTCCTTGATGGGGGATCATGTTTTAGTTGGTGTGTAAATATGGTTCTTGTGATGACATCTTCAACAAACATTTACGTTGATGTGGAAACCATGAGGTATGAAGTTATTTACCATTTTAGTCTATGTATATGATGTTGGCATGATATATTATTTATTCTTAATTAGTCCATGTTTTTTATGAGTTTAATGTGGGTGGGAGTGGCCATGAATCCTACTTTATTATGACCATGTTATTATGTGTGACTCCTAACATTTGATCATGGTGTTCCTTATTGATCCTTACTAAGACATGTATTGTTTGTTGTTTTATATAACTTATGGAACCATGTTTCATGTATCAAGATGATTAAGTGGATACTTGAGGTTGGTGTGATGTGGTCCAAACATCCCAAAATGAGGGCATGGTTATCCTTATAGAGGGATGTACATAAGTGGCCAATTATCCAAACTGATGTAGTCCAAACATCCTTAAAGGTGGGAATGGATATCCCTGTAGAGGGATGTTCATGAGTGGTTGACTGAAAAATACTAGTATGGTATTCCAATGGACTTGGTTCATATGTGTTTAAAAGTATATATGCCTAGGGATTGAAAGGGTGGAACATGGATTATTCTTAATGAAAACCACCATCTAGGTGGGGTGAGCTATGTTACCTTAAATGTTGGTACTTATTTGACTTATTTAACATCTTTACCAGAAATGAGCCAAAGTTGGTGAGGCTGGGGTTTGTGGAGGCTTGTTCAATATATAATAACTCAAAACATGTATGGTTTTATGTTTATTTTAGAATTTAATTATTTCATGACAAACAATGCTATATATTATGTGAAATTATGTCAAGGACACATTTGTGGTGTCCTACTGAGTCTTGTACTCACACCCTAGTCAATAATTTTAGCATGCTTGTAGATTTCATGATTGGATACCTGGTGAAGGGAAAGGGCCCTTTGGCAGATAGCTGATAATAGGAGTACAAAGATGGTAGTGGATCGAGATATACTCTAGATTACCCACTATTTATTTATTTATTTACATGCTATCCATTTTCTTGGTTTGTCTTACCACTTTGGGATCCCATTATCTCTTGTATGACTTGTACTCCATATTTATATTTCCATATGATTAATATTATTATTTATTAAATTGTTTATTATTATTATTATCTACTTGATGACATGATACCGAGGGGAATGTCTACCTAGTAATGGACTTTGACCCTCGTTTCTAGTCGATATCCTCTTTCATACAAGGAGGCACACATGATGTCATGTGGAATTTTGACTTAGACCCGGTGGTTTGGGTTGATATGTTTCAATATCAATAATAATGAAATATAATATATTATATCGATTAGAACACCATAAATGATTACCCATCATGGGTCAATATCATACATTAAAATCCAGAATAAATGACACTAGAGATAACCTCATATAGACACCAAGGATCCATCCAATTCTGTCTCCACATCAGCCATGCAAGTGGCTTGTACTATAACCCATCATTCACCATCTCCAAATATAACCTCAGTTCTATACCATTTACTGAAATATAAGACATAAAACTACACACAAACACTAATATTCCTATTCAAGGTGTGAGTATGAAACTTAGTAGGCCACCACCAATGTGTCTCAAAATTGATCCAATATAATATAGAACAATTACACAGGGTACTATACCATTACCCTTATTCATCAATCAACATGTTTTAGTTAGTTCCTAAGTGAGATGATGTATCCATATTCTAAACACATGTTTAGGCACAAACGACCCTCTACCATAACTCATCACAATAATAGTGACCCCACATCACCAACACATTTACCAAGAATCAAAGTTCAATTTTGGTGATATCCCAATCACCACATATCTACAATGAATATCATATCTTCATAAATGGGGTATCAAACCCTATATATAACTTGTTTAATGGACCTAATTCATTATGTGTAAAACACCACCTCAATTCATGGACAATATATATGCTGTATCTCTCCCCCAATCTGATGATAAACACTAACACCCTAAGACACAACATCTATGGAGGATCCCACAAACATTACACAGGTCAACACTACCCCTCTCCCATGTCACATGACCCAACAAACTTAAAACTAACAGCGTGAAACAACACCAATATCCTATAACCATAACCATGGAGAACCATAGTCACCCTATCACTAGTGAATGATATATTACCATTATACTATACTAGTGAATCACATCACCAATCCAAGCATCCACAAAATATAAACATCTCCCCATAACTGGTGGATATGTCACCCCAAAATCATGAAATCATAATCCTTAAGTATTGGTGATCACTAGGTCACCCCTAATAGTAACCAATCATAACACCATACCATAACATACCGACTCTTAACCACTACATATACCACAACCAATGATACCCCACATTGAGAACACACACTAGACCTTCCATTACAATGCTACCGAACTCGATTTTCAATGAAAAATCAGATCCAATAGGCTATATATTCAAACTATGAACATGTTACACCTTGGGTATCCCTTATAAACCTCATCTATCTCGACCAACCATAAAAAACACAATAACCAATATTCATCCAATTTCCATGCTAGATCATCCTCTCTTAGAGGCTAGTGCATTTGAATGAGGATGCTAATAATTTTTTATACATCCAAAGAAGACCATACAATTTATCCCATGTTCACAAAACACAAAAAATATTGATGCACATATCTATACCATTAATGTCAGTGAAACCTAATACCCCATAAAAAATTCCATAGACCACTCACATGTCACACAACACCCTGGGACCCCTCATGTTCTTGAAAAACTGATGTTGGTTCTATTATACCATTGTCCCACCTAGCAAACTACCTATTCCATAACACTATATGAAAACATTAATATAATAATAGAATAAATTCTAGATCCATATACATGAAACTAAAACCAACCTTTCTATTGAGCATCACAATATAATTTAGATTCAATTAGAGAAAAACAAAAAACATAACAAAACCCCCAATTTAGGTAATAACCATGAGTTATGAAGAAACTATTTAGGTGAGAGATTAATTTTTTTTATAGAGGAAATGTAATACCACTAAAAGGGTAAAATACAATGCCCTTATTTCAAAAGACTTATTAGAGATGGAGAAAAAATGACTGGGTGCTAGTGCATCCAAAGATACAGGATAGTGCAGCAAAAGTCAGTCCATAAGAAGTTTATTAATAGAAAGATGAAGTAAGAGGGACATACTATGAGTTCACCAGAGGGTATACATTTATATATATAGGAACATTAAGGTATTGGAGTGATTTTAATAGATGAAGGGTTCTTCCATTTATCTTGGAGGGTGTGGAATTCATCCCTTGAAGATGGGATAATGGTGGAAATTAGAATCAAAAGATAGAATCTACTATAAAAGTAGCATGGATCACTTATGATCCACACACAAAATGAGATGAATTGATCACTATAATTTTCCTCTTTGATTATTTGAATAAAGTGAACTATCATTCCCTTGTTTATTATGAAGTAATTATAATCCAATTAATCCTTTGTGTTATTATTTTTTGTTCTATTTTTCTTTTGATTGTTGTTTTTGTTAGTTATTTTCTATATCTTCTAGTGTGTTTATGTTTTGGTGTAGTGGATTAAGTGTTTTAATATTATAATTTCTGGGAATCTTACATGGGGTTTATTCCCAAAAAATTTCTTCCATGCGCAAAGTTTTGGTAGAATAACTTCAAGTGGGGTTACCATAAGGGGGTTATGGACCTCACATGTGGTATAAATGATCAAGGTTAGATTGATTTTTGGATGATTAGGCCCGGGTGAAGGTGTTTCAAAGCTCAGTTCAGTAGAAATTTTCAACCCTTTTATTATAGGATAATATCATCAATAAATTATTGACATATTGTTTTCAATTGACTAAAACCAGTGTGAGTTCACAATTTTTAGTGGGGTGGAATAAGATGAGAGAATGGTATAACTAGAGAAGTTCTACAGAATGTATTTTGGTATTTGTAAAATGTAGATAGAGGATGGTATTATATATAAATAACTTTATGTTTTGTTTATTAGAGCTAAGTTATAAGTGATAAAAAAGGAAAAACGAGAGAGGATGGATAAGAAAACACCCAGGTTGATATGAATGCCACTTTCTTAGAATGTGGAGATAAACATCCAAAAAGTGAAGACTATGACAGAACTAACAAAGTCCTTAGTTTATATGCATGATGAGATGATGAAAATGGATAAATAGTTATTGATACATTGATTATTTTGTATGTGAATATCATAAGTATGATCTAACACTGATTATATGAATGAATTCAATGTAATTTGAAGTTATATGGAATCAGTAAAGGTAGATTTTGGGGACCTGGTTTGGGCACTATTGTTGCTTTTCTCATTTATAGAGTGATGGGAAATAATGGTGATTACTATGAGTAATTCCAATGGAAAGAAATATTTAATGTTCAAATATTTTTGAAACCTAATCTTGAATAAGGAAATTCATCCGAAGGGGATCCAAGTGTCTTACAGTAACTCTTAAAATGTGGAAGGAAGAGGGAATACCATTTGATTAAAATTACACTATAAATGGAAAGGTAGGTAGACCTAGAGTGGGAGAATCTTGGAGGATGGTGATCCCATGTGTTGGAATTGTGGGAGGTAAGGATACCGAAAGAAAGATGGCATTTATTAAGTGGAGAAATCTAGAAGATATACTCTTGTTAGTGGTTATGAAAACCCAATATAAAAGGAAAGAGTGATTTTGTTCTAAGTGAGACCAAATCACTTGATTCTTTCATGATAGACCCATAATCTTCACATCATTCAACATATGAGAGGGATAATATGAAAAATTACACCTCTAGAAGATATGAAAGAGTCTATATGGTGGATGGGAAAGATCTTGAGATGGTTGACATGAGTGATGTCTCCGTTTGGATAAGGGAAAAATATTTTGTATATGGAAGGTGTGTGGAACATCACTATATTGAGGAATAACTTCATTTTCAACACTCCAAGATATAATATTTATTTCATTTGAAATAAACTTTAAGTATTCAATAGTTTTCTTTACATCCAACCCTGAGTCTAGATTAATCATGATATAATATTCCTTTATAAACTAGTAGTTGGATTTATGAGTATGATTAATATTAGAAATATTATTAAATATATATAAAAATATTTTCCTAAATTAAAATGTATTGATTAATTCCTAATAAATAATCATTTAATTTTTAATTAAATTATTTTGTGATTAAAAAACCTATTTTTTGAAGAAATGTATTTTTCTACTGGTTATGTATTATTATCTAAAATAACTATATTGATCATTATTAAAAAGAAAATTTTATGAAATTTATTCTTAATTTATGAATAAATATCCATACATTAGTTATCCAAAGAATAGTAATGAAGATAAAATCATTGAAAGGTAAAAAGAGTTATTTTTATAAAACTATTTTTATGTGCTCAATGTGATTTTATCATAATAAAATAAATAAACCATTAATTATTAGTGTTTTTAATGAAATGTATATATTATAAATTCCATAAAATATTTTTGCATTCATTTGGTGGATTTTACTAGGAAAACAATAAATATAAATTCAATTTTATGTGTAAAAATGTATTTTTAAAAAAATTTATTTTCATTGCATTTTTGTATATTTATTTTAAAATGAATTTATGCCATTTATCAGAATTGAATTTGATAAATTTGTATCCATATTTGGAATCATAATTCTCAAATTTTTTATTTATAACACTTTCATTTTTGTATATAATGAATAATAAAAAAATTAATTTTTTTTCATGGTTAAGGTTAAAATGGGTTTATCGGTGGGTGGGGGTGGGGTGGGGGGGGGGGGGGGGTTTAAACAAAGCGATAAGGGTAATAATTCCACATAAAATTGTATAATTATTGTTTTTTGAAGATGTTTATACAATTTATTATCCTAAATTCGAATTATTATCCATTTTGATCCACTTTCATAAGAAAATGACATTGTATAATTTAAATCTTCTAAGTAATTCAATGTGTGTCATCTCCCACACTTATAAAAGGGCACATCCTCTCCTACATTATTAATGAATTTTGTCCCTTATATATCAGTCAATAACTACCCCAAAAACTTTATAGCTTACTTAAATTTTTCCTAGATCCCTTAGTCTTCTCCTAATACCAATCTTTCAAGGCTAAAGGTGTAAGCCAGAGGAGGTCTTTCAAAGAAGAGGTATAAATCTTAACCGAGCTATTTTAATTTTATTTCTTCTTATATATCCTTTAATACTTTTTATATTAATCATGAAATTAATAATATAGTATCATAAATATACTTATATGTTATTATTATTATGTTAAAACCCATTTTCACCTCTTTTCCATCAAATGATAAATGAAAGTACCGCTCATATATACGTGTGAACTACCACCTTCACATAGAGATATGATTTATTTTTCAATACCACATAAAATTGATGGATATAATGAAGGAGTTAATAAAAATATATGATATTGATGATATAATTATGATTATTTAATTATAAAATACTATTTATCTTTCTTTCCTTATTTTTGTTAGAAAATGAAAACAATGTTCATGCATACATACAGACTATCATCTTCATGAATGATGTAATTCATTTTTATATCTATAGATTTGATGGATAATTTTAAATATGTATATAATGATTAAAATTTTATAGATAATGAAAAGATGATCAATTTACAAGTACCAAAACTACTAAACTGAAACTCTAATGAAAAATGAAACAGTTAACACCCAGAAATGATGATTTTAATAAATAATTTTTAATAAATTGGTGTTGAAATTTTATAAGTGGATAATATATGATATTAAGTATGTTTATATTTCTTTTATATAATTATAATAAATTTAAATTTATTATATCAGAGTTTAGATCCCTTACAAAGCAATTCAAACTTGAGGTAAGAGTTTTATGTTGCAATCACATTTTTTACTAGGATTGTTTGTGAATAAATTTATAATAATGAAATTATATGATATATATATAAAATATCATGAAATTTATTATCCTATAGTTATTTATATATATAAAATGATCTCCTTTCATTTTATTTTTAATTAATTAAGAGATAAAAATAACGTTTTTAAGGAAAATCAACTTTATTTCTCTCTTCGACCAGGAATCTTTTATTTTATATCCATATTTTATTTTAAATATTTTAAAAATGTTTTTACCATTACCTAATGATTTTATTAATATATTTTTACCCATGTTTGAATTTCTATGGTTTTTTTAAAAGGAATCTTTTTGTCATTTTCTGAATGAGTTACTTTTAACTTTTTACCTAAGATGTGAAAGGGGTCTTTATTTTAACGTACATGCATGAATGAATTTTCCTAGTATCAGGAATTCTATTTTTTTTATGTTTACTTTAAAAATTTCCATAGTTATTTTCAGTGAAAATGTTTTCCTTAAAATTTTAGAAATATTTATATTTTAAATAAGTGATTTCAAAATAAAAATAATATTTTACTCAAAAATGTTTTAATGATCTTTTAAAGGCATTTTCATCTATAAAAATATCGTTTTATGTTTATTATACTTTATTGGGGATATAATAAAAATTTACCATCTTTTTTCTCTCTTTGGATGGTTTATGATTATTATTGTGAAATATTTATTAAACTCATTTTCTTTTCCATGGTTTAATCTTTGATATAATGGTAAATGTTCTCATGATATGACAATATACATATGAATGGATTATGATTATGTGATGGGTAGGTCAGTTATATACCTCCAATTAATTGGGTAAATATTATTATTTTATGAGCTCAAAGGGTACATTAGAGGTTATACCAAGCCTAAAATAGGGTACACTAAAGGTTATCCCAAGCCTAAAAGTGGGTACATAGGAGGTTATCTCAAGCCCAAAGAAGGTACACAGGTGGTTAGTCCAAGACGAAGATGTGATGAATATATTTGTGGGTATCACTAACATAATATTTCTATGATTATGATTATGTAATAATTTATGTCACTCTTTTATGACATGATCTTATGCCAATGTTATGCTCTCATGGATCATGTTCTTTGATTCCTTTACGATTCATATCTTATAAACTACCAAGATTTATTCCATGGCTCATGATTATGATCTATGAATTATTGGGTATGGTTTTAAAATGTCAAGCTCATATTATCATACCCTTATAGACATGTTATTATTAAATGATCATTTATATATATCCATTTTTTACCCTTATCAAGCATCTAAACTCACCCTTTATTATATTACCTTTTACCCAGGATATGAAGAAAAAATTTAAGTATGATATCATTGCTGGAATACTGGGTTATAAAAATGGTTTAAAACCATTGGTATTTGGCTAGATAAGCATTGGTATAACCTATACCTATGGTTCCCCAAATTGTTGGCTATAGTGTTGTTAATAAAGGCCTATACCAATAGTTATCAGTGAACCATTGGTATAGGGTGATCTAAATTTCACTTTAAACAATGGTTTATAGTGAACCATTGGTATATAGGCATCCCAATGGTTTTTAACTATTGGTATAAAACTATAACAATGGTTTAAACCATTAGTATAATTCTATCCCAATGGTTCAAAACTGTTGGGATACCTCTATACTAATGATTCACTATGAACCATTGGATTAAGGATATACTAACGTTATAAAACTATTGGTATATACCCCCACCCAATTCCATAGCCAGCAGTAGCCCCACCCTACCCACAGAACCAAAAAACCTGCAATTAATAACAAAGAACCTACAATATAATTTAAATAGAACATCCTCAAATAGAACCTGAAAAAAATTGATGCATCCTCAAAGAGAAACAACACAAAAAATCAATCGATGCATTTAACCAATGATAAAAAACATAAAAAACATCACATATATTCATTCATAAAAAATTATAAAACATAAAATGTCATAAATATCAGTAAAAAATGTAAAGTATCTGTCTTTCCCTTATCACCATCACTATCATCACTGTCATCCTCAACCTCATACTCACCCTCGACCTCATCCTTATCCTCAGTCTCATCCTCATCCTCAGCCTCATCATCATCCTTAACCTCATCCTCACCCTCTTTCTTATCATCATCCTCACCATAAACATCGTCAGGAATGTCATCATCCCAACCACCACTATGACTACTTCCCAGTGAACTATATAACATATGAATCATTTACATATATGAAACATAATACATAGTGGTCTATAGTGGATGTGATGGACATAAAACTTACATTAGTTTCATAAATTCAGTGTTTTCCTTTTGATCCCCTTCTTCCTCCTGTATGGCCCTTTTCAGCCTTTTCTTCCTTAGCCTCAGCCAGTTTTACCCATGAATTATATTCTTCCAACCTAGTGCTACTAGAAATGGAACCTAATGTGGGTCAACACCTCATTAGGAAAATACTCTTACCTGTTCGACATCGTACTCTGCCATGGTGATCATCTCCCAAAACTTGATGCAAGTGATCGTTTGACCCAAATTTTTCATCTTCTTGGGCATTAAGGGACTCTAAATCACATTGTTACAAATATAAATATTCTTTTATGTTACAAAAATGATATTAAAAATTTGAAATCAAAAAATCAAAACTTATAATTTTCTGATGTGTCAATTCGTTTACCGTGCTTCCATATTTTTTCTTTATCCTTGAGAAAAATAATTTTTCTTGAGGCACATGTCCTTCAATATTTAAACCCCCTCTATAATGACATTGAATATAGAAAACCATAATTTAAAATAGGTTACTAATAATGAATTTCATAACTAAAATTAAATGGATATTAATTCTGAATAATGCTAAAAATAAAAACATATGGTAAATGAATTATAACTGAGTATCAATGAATGGATTATCAATAGATATAACATATA
Organism: Viscum album; assembly: GCA_963277665.1. Taxonomy (NCBI): domain Eukaryota; kingdom Viridiplantae; phylum Streptophyta; class Magnoliopsida; order Santalales; family Viscaceae; genus Viscum; species Viscum album. The sequence continues at coordinate 591,070,448 of OY728134.1, read as the reverse complement.
TATAAGTGAAAAGGTCATCACAATAATCAATAAAAAGGTGGTTGTTTGATAACCATACTTAATGATAATATGGACATGTATTACTATAACATAAATGAATAATCATGAATGGGTTATCAACACTCTAATCATAACTATAACATAAAGGAATTATAATAAGTATATTTTTCAAAAATATAAAAACATAAAACATGCATGTTTACATGAAAAAAGTTAAGGTATTAATGATTATATCCCTAAAAATTATGGCCCTAATATTGAAACCTATTAAACTAATGAACATTTAATAAAATAATCAGTGGTTGTATATGTTCATGACATGCTCACAAACATAACAATACTAACCCTAAAATTTATATACATACTAAATGATTTCAATAATAAACTAAAGAATAAATGATCATTTATCTAGCCCAATAAAAAATGGAATGAAATATGAAGTAAATAAAATAAAGTGCATGTCCTAAAGAAAAATTATAAACGAGTGTCGTACTTGCTTCCTCTCATGGTTTGACATCATTTTCCACCCCAGAGTGTGGAGGTATTTCGTAACATCCTTGTTTTTTTATTTATTCCTAAAAATTACTAAAAAATAATTTTCAATAATACAAAATAAATTATTAATGTAAATCATGGTAATTTTCATTTAAAAACATCAAATTTTATTAATACTTTGAACTTGATGCTCATCCAATGAGCAATCATTTCCCGATAATATTCTACCGGATAGTCATCCATGATAGGTGTGGCCTCTAAATTTGTTCCAACTCTTGCACTCTAACCACTATAAAACTCATGCTTATAGCCTCTCCACAACTCACCTAATTATATGAGCTGTGCTAGCCTCATATCCTCACCATCCGGTAAATTAAAATGAAGATGGAACCAAAATAATAGTTCATAAAAATACAATAATAATATAACATTAAATCCAAATAATTGGTTTACCCATATTTTTTTCTAATCGTTATCTTTTACTTCATTTGTTAGGTGTCTCTAGGAGAGTTCCCTAACGATAATGATGTCAGAGTATTTGGAAATCATCACAAAAAAAAACTCCTACATTCCCACCTAGTTTTTCAATCAATTGGTTTTTGTTCATTTTAATCCAACATAACCTATGTGAAGTTGTTCCACACCACAAACATTCATGCATTATCATGCCTCTTATTGTAAGATCTAGAAATTAAAGAATAAAAATAAATATTATATCAATAAATCTTATAATGAAAGTAAATTATTGTAATTTTTTTACTACGATTCTATAAATATACTTAAGGTAGGATGATTAGTGGGAATCTCTAGATCCCTAAGCATTAAAGGAGAAACAACCTATATAGATGGCGTGGGTCCCAATGTATTCTCCACGGGCTCATAATGTGTCATAAAAGGAGTTGAATAAGCATGAATGTAGAAGCTCATGGAGAGGGAAGTGGAAGGAAAAGAAGATGACATAGTTGGATGTGCAAATGAATAATATGGATGAGAAGTAGGAATCATCATCGGATATGAGAAAGATAGGAGAGAAGACTCATATGAAAATTATGGTGCAAATATGGGAGACCTAAATATATCGGGTGTCTATAACGATACTATGAGATCAGAAGGTGTGGTAGATGGTATGTTGGGGGGAGGGATAGGGTGTAATCAAGTACACCAATTGGAGCACCTAACTATAGTACCACCCCCTTCATATCACCATCCTAACCACTGAAACCACTAGGCTGGTTGGTGAATAACTAGTGCCTTAGTTATGGATCCTGATTAAAAGTTAAAAAAATTTAATCACATAAAAATTATATGTTATTGATATATATATTTGGAATAAAATACTTACAACATGCACTAAAGGAGGGATGTCCATATCACTCATTCAGAGATTATTTTCTTCCATCCTTTTTCTTTGTATCTTCTCAATCTTTTTCATTTCCTACATTTCCAAACAAATATGTAATTAATTATAAATCCATAACTAATGTGTAAATCAAACACGAAATAAGATGACGCATGAATTAATTAAAGAATACCACTTGTTAAACAAAATACAATATATGTTGAGATATAAAAAAAACATTTTATATCTAGTGGGAAGAATATCAAAACATAATACATGTCATAGAAAAATATATGTTAAAATTAGCATGTTTATAATGGGTATGATATAGTTTTCTTCTATTTTAAATCCGATCCAATTCAATTTTGGTTAGGTCATTTGGTTCATTATGGTTAATTGATTAGGCTATTTGTTCATTTTTATTTGTCTTAGTTCATTTGGTTAATTTTTATCAATTAATTATGTCATCTCTCTATTTTTATTTTTCTTAGGCCATTTGGTTCATATTTTGGGTTAGTTCATTTTTCCATTTTTTTGTTATGTTTTTATTTTTATTGGTTTTTATATTCATATCAATTAGTTTAATATTTAAAATTTAATTCATATTGTTTTTTGTTACAATTCAATTGTTTAATTTTTTTTTCCGGTTTTTCAGGTTTGAATATAGTTCAATTCAATATTAAAATATGAAACTCAAAGAAAACTACAACTAGTAAATATTGAAAATTAACATGAATATCAAGTTGGATAAAAAATATCTTCAATCAATAATAAATAAATTATTATAGCACCAACCCTAATAACCCAGGTTAATCTAAACCAAAATAAATGAGAACATAGATGGATGATTCTATATAGTTCCCACCACAAATTTAGGTTCTCAATGAACTATGAAAATTGAAGTATTGAAGTCATCATTAGTAATAAATGGATAAGGGAAAATGGGAGCAGTGATGGTGTTAATTCCATTATCAGCATCATCAAAAATATGTCTTGGAATTACTTCAATAAAGACACCAAATTCTGGTCAAAGATGATCTTTGATATAAAAATCCTATTTCTCCATTGATGCCAATACATATAGTTCATCAGTAGTAAGAGTGTGAGTAATATCAATAACTCGAAATTTATAATCATCAATAAATGTTCCATTCCTTTTCATCGAATAAAATCCCTAGAATTTCATCATAGTGACTCGACCATGAGATTAATAATCCAATATTAGTATTTTCTAAATGAATCCATAATAAGATACATTTTCAAATTGAGGTATACTATCCGATGCACTGGAATAACAGTCTTTTGTGGAATTTACCATAACACCATCATGTTTTTTTCTCATGTTGTTTTCTCATTCAGTGATAATAAATATTTACCCATTGATCATAATTTATTTGCATTCATGAACCATAGAATTAGGACTAAAATCCAAAGCTCTAATTTCCTCAGAGATATAGTCAACATAAAAACTCAATACCTGAAATATAAATTAATATTAAAATTAATGAAATATTAATTTTATTAATTTATTACATTAATATTTCTACCTTTGATTTCAACCAACCAGAAAAATATTTACTATGCAAAGTATATCTCCTTATCAAAGATAAATAATGATACTTTCTAATTATCATTTGTTTATGTTCTCTACTGAAAAATTGGAAATAGTACAACAAATATGTAAAATTACATGAGAAGACATAAGATATACATGTTTAATTTACTAACTTTATGTATTCATCAAATAAACACAGTTGAAAAAAACTATTCTATGTGCCATCTCCCGCTCTTCAAGTATTAATATGGTCAATGTATATGATTAGGGAATTTCCCATGTTTGGGGAAGTGATGAAAAAATACATCCTATTTTCTCATACTATTCTTATTCATTTCGCATTGGTCTGTTCTGTATCATAGTTAGATTAGACAAATAAATTGAATTGAAATCATACATTTTGATCCAAGTAACCTTTCATGATAGAACCATCAGAATGATTTTTATCCTAGACATAAGAATTTAATGTGAACATGTTTCTTTCAGTTGGATACATCCAATAAAAATAAAAAGGTCCTTTTATAAGTATTTCAGTTGGAAGATGGACAGTTAGATGCAACATGCATGTGAAAAATGACTGAAGAAATATTTTCTCTACCTCACATAAAATTAATTGTGCGTCTGTCAATTGTTTTACAAGAAATACTTCTAAAATTTATTAGCAGAAAGATATTTAATGAAATAACACAACCAAATAACTGACACCCATAAATTATTGGATAGAATATGATGGATTGTTACTGGAATCAACTCACGTAAAAGGATGTGATAATCATGAGTCTTTAAAGATTTCAGCTTCAACTATATTTTGTTGGCCCATTTTGATATGTTTCTTAAATAAACATCTGGAACTTTAATATTCTATAGTTCTTCCAAAAATTTATTTTCTTGCAGGTTTCATCACATAATAAGCACACAAAACTTTCCATTTATTTTTACTGATACACACAAAATGCAATTATGGTTTGATTCCCCAATACACCAAGTCACGAAGAGATTATAAATCATATTTTGTATTTTCCTTGACATTTAGAATATTTAAAGAAACATTTCACATATATTATTTTCAATGTTCATTACGTCTAAGTAATGATGTAAAAAATTGGTTGCACAATAAGAAAATTCAATGAAGATACTTCTCTTCTTCCAATTATAACAGGTTTATGTGGAAACATTCTTCCTATTTCTAGATTTCATCTAACCCTTAATGAATGAAAAAAATGAAATCTTTCAATTCATTAAGCACATCAGTTCTATACATACATTGAGGTGGATTTTTAGTCTCCATGGTATTGTGAAATCTTAGATGATTATTCCTATATGGATGGTCTATTGGAAAGAATCATTGATATCCCATAAAACTCAAAATATAGAGATATTTTAGTCTTATAGATTGTGTATTCTTCATAAAAAATGGAATATTTTAGTTTTCCATTCATTCTCCATCCAAAAATCATTGCATAAACAGGAAAATCATTGATCATCCACATAAGCGCAACACGCATATGAAATATATCTTTAGAACTTACATCATATATGCACACACCCACATTCCAAAGATGTTTCAACTCTTTTATTAAAGGTTTCATGTATACGTCTATATCATTTTTGGGATTATAAGGTCCAGATATGAGTATACTCATGAAAGAGAAATGTTTTTTCATACACATCCATGGAGGAAGGTTATAAATTTGTATGAAAACTAGACATGTGCTGTGAAAAGTATGAATATTCCCAAACAGATTAAATCCATCACATGAAATTCCAAGACTCACATTATGCATGTCAGTTATAAAATCAGGATATCGAGCATCGAATCTATTCTATGTAAATCCATTTTTAGGGTGAACCAACTCATCATTATACTTCTTTCTCTTCATATAATTTTATCGCATTTTTATTGATATTTCATCAGACATGAAAATATTTTGGAGTCTGGGGATCAATGGAAAGTTCCACATTACTTTATGTATCACACAAGATCGTATCCCATCAGCTTTTGGATTCCATCAGGATGTGCCACATTTTATACAACCATTTTGTTAAATAGTTTCCTCCCATAATAAATTGAAATCTTTCTGGAAATCATGAATTTTGTTTTTTGAAAATAAAAGTTTCTTAACTTACTTCCATGCCATATAGTGGTTTGAAGGAATATTTAAATCATTTATAAGTAAGTCATTTAAAAAGGTAAGAATTTAATCAATGTAAATATTAGAAATACCATAGATTATTTTCCTATGAAACAATTGGATTAAAAATTATAGATTTTTCATTTTATCACATTGCTGATATACTCGAGTCGTGGAAACATCATTCAGTTTTTTCACCCTATAAACATCATCATTTTCATTAGATTCATCATGAGTTATCATATCAAAGTATTCTTGGCTTAGAATCCTTTACTTCCCATGGTGAAAAATAGACGGAAACTGGTTATCCAACAAATTCTCTAATCCAATCCTCTCGTTTAGATCATGATCATTTTGAGATTTCATTTTCTCCCCATTATGATACCACACATAGTAGTTTTCTTGAAAACCATATTTAGTTATATGGTATCTAAATTTTTCACAACTCAACCAAGGTCTTCTAACACAACTATAACATGATAAGTGTATGTGAACACTATCTAAAGCATTATGAAATGAAAAATCTAAAAATATCTCCAAATTGTTTTGAAAATCAATTGAGACCTGATCACTTTCATACATACAACTTATATCCATTCTATAAAAAAAATTTATATATCATTCTATAAAATCAATTAAATAAGATCTAAGTTTAATAAAAAATATATTTAAGAAAACAATAGTTGTTCACTTTAAATGAAACCATAACTGACACACTAGACTATATGATAATCATAGTATAAAAGACAACAAAATACTATATATATAACAAAATAATATAAATATAAAACCATGATATTGAGTTTAATTATACCAATGAGTTAGAACTATATATAATACTATACAAAATTGTGTTTGTAATTGTTCTATTCACTATTTTACAAATGTTATACTAATTAAATAAATTAATATATAAAAGATTATTAATTCTAGGTAACCATATTCTATTTTTTTATTATTAGTTTAGTTTTAGTTGATTTATTTTGGTTGGGTTTGGTTATTTTATTTGGATTGGGCGGGTGAATGTCTATTAGTGTTTCATTAAAGATTGTTGAAGTTAGTTCAGTTTTTATAATTACTATATAATTTCCTTTAGTTAAGTTCAATTTAGTTCACTTGTTTTTATTTTAGTTTAGTTTAATATAGTTTCATGTAGATTGGGTCTAATCAAGTCTACTTGGGTCAGATCAAGTCATTTCAATTTAATTCAGTTGGTTTGGTCAAGTCGGTTCAATTATGATATAGATATGATTTGTTAATTTGGTTAGGTTTCAGTGTGTAAATGGTTTATAGGTTCAGTTCATTTACTTTTAAGGCTAGTTAGGTCAGTTTAGTACAATTTATCTTACTTAGGGATAGATCAATTCATTTAAATTTAGTTTATTTAGTGGTTCATCATAACAAGGAATAAATTAGGATATTATGTGAAAGATAGTGGATGTTATATAAAATAATTTCATAAATAAGGATATCTCTAGGATAATTATGAGAAAATAATTGTTATTAAGTCTAAATTTATAGAGATCATTGTATTACATAATTAATGATATTTCTAATAAATTATGGCCCTCAAGTAAAGATATTTGTTTAGTGTAAGGAACCTAAATTGTAGTATTGGTGATCAATGATTCCATAGTAGGATATTTTGATGATAAACATATTATCAAAATAATGCGTATATCTTAAATAGTTTATACACCATTGAATAATTTTTTATAGGGTGTATTTCTAAGGTATCTATCTTAGAAAAATTCATTTTTTGTTGATTTTTATTTATCAATTTTTATTCTATTTATTGTTAATTAATTTCATGGGACTCATATAGTTTTATATAGGCTTCTATTTGAGTTTTAATTCCTATATATATGAGTATTCTAATAATCTATGTTATCTTATAGGATATTATAGGATTACCCTTGTATGTATGTTTATTGTCTATTAAGGCTTATCCAATAATGTGAGTGAGATTTCTATATTTTTATACACTCCAATAGTTAAGCCTATTCAAGTAATTTTCCTCTTAATACACTCTCCAATATTTGAGTCTTATACAATAATCAATATAATACCCCTTCTAATGGATTTCTATAATAACGAAGGATTATTCAATATGATAACATGATTTTACCTATTGATATATAATTATTTTTTATCACAAAGGGTAATTTTATTTAACATTATAAGAATATAAAATTATTTTCCATAAAAAACTCAAGTTATATTTAATTTTTAAATATTTAATAAAATATTAATCAAGCTACTGTAGATGAGGTTGTGGCATATAGTGTCTCTAATGGTAAGGGAATCAAGACAAAACACCATATTGGTGGATGATGTCTTTAGATTCTAGCTATAAAACATCCCCTATTAGCACTATATTTTTTCTCAATAATTTCACAATAAAACCCAAAATGTAATAACATGTATGAGAAATAATATTATCAAGATTTATCATGTATTATAGAGCTATAAATATTAAATCTTTATTCAAATAATCATATAGCATGTATATATCAATAAATACATTGTCATTCATTATATAAAGATCATAAAAATATTTATTCCTTTAGTTATACCAATAAAAACTTGTTTGTGTTGTTATAACATCATCTCTATAACATTTATCTACACCTATAAGTATTCACATGTATCTCTTGTGAACAACAATGGTCATTGAATCTTAATACATGGTCTGAATCTATACCACCCTATGGCTATGACTCTGCCAACACCACACTCAAACCATAAATATTTCATAAAACCTTGGATGCCTCATTATCTTTTCCAACACACACTATATATTTTCTAAATAATTAGCGTATATGTTCATACTATCCATAACAGTCGATTATATGTGATAGTGACACCTAGCAGCTCACTACATTATCTAACCTGAAAAAACCCTAATGGATCTAGTAGTACAGTTCCATATATTTCTACAAACTCTAGAAAGATACCCCACCCTTAGAAGATATAAAGTATTTGGAACATTCCAATTTAATATTTAAGAATAATCAAATGAAAACCTTAATAGATGAGAGACTGCAGCAGATGTGGAATGAAACTAAAAGTCATAGATAAAAAGGATAAATAAATCTAGGCAGAAGATATAACTCATTTCAAACTCACCAATTTGAAGTGGAAGAAACCAAATGACTTAAACCATGTATGGATAACTGGATGGGAAGAATAGGATCACTCATGTATGAAAAAACGAGGATCAATTCGGTAATGAGGAGGGTGTCCATGCGCTACATTTGAGGAAACTCTATCCCAACGATTTTAAAAAATTGTTGGGATAGCCTTATATAAAATGGCCTATCCCAATAGTTATATTGAACCATTGGGATAGGACCCCCTATGCCAATGGTTTTTTAAAACTATTGGCATCGGGGCGTTGGTATAGTTAGGATTTTAAATAGTGCATTTCTAAGAAGGGTGCTAGTTGTCATGAACTTAATGGGATATAATGTCAATATTTTATGTACTAGTTGTTTATGTATCCAATTTTCCAAAGATAATAAATCTTTATGATTCTAGAATGGATCACAATGATATTTAATGAATATTTATCTAATAAGATTCATTATTTATGTTTGAAATGATTCAGTTTACTCAATTGGAATCATATCAAGGTTAATATATTTTTGGAAAATTGATGAGAAAAATTTATTGAGAACCCTTAAGATAAGCCTAAGTAAAGGAGAATATCTAATGTTATGGTAAAGAAATTATTATGGTTTTCCTAGAAAACAAATCATTATCTAGATACTATAATGTGGATATGGCTGTAGCATAGGTGCACCTAGGTTTAACAACTCTGAAAGGGGTGGATTGGGTATCAAATCAATCATCACTGGGGTATTATGAGTGGTCATTGGACTTCACACCTAAATTGACACTCATATGGGATATTCTTGGGTAAATTTACATTGTATTTATACAAAATTATGAATGATTTGAATAGATGAAACCCATGAATATCCTTGGTTAAACCAACGGTGTCATGGATTGAAAATAAGGTGTCATGATTTTGACATAATATAAACAATTTTCATGATTATATGGTTTCTCACTATGATTATTGTTACTAAAATTATTCTTTTTAGTTTTAGTCTATGGATAGAACTAAAAGGTACCATATTAAAATTGAATGTGATAGACAATGAAAATATGTTTCTCCCTATAAATTGAATGTTATGGGATATGGAATGAAAAATATCATTTCTATTCTTATACAACTTTCTCAAGATATGAATCATTATGAGCTTTGAAATGAGAAAAGGAGAGAACAACATTATTTTAAGTCCTTCATGAGAAAATATACACCTTCTTTTAGTGGGAATTCTAATCCAGTTATTGTTGAGAAATTGATTAGTTCTATTGAAAAGACATTTTCTATTATCCAGTGCTTAGAGCATGAAAAAGTTATTTTGGCTATTTATAGCTTGGAAGGAAAATCATATCAATGGTAGAACCTTATCAAGAACATGAGGCAACAAAAATAAATTAAATCTATGGAGTGGGATGATTTTATAAGTTAATTTTTCAACAAATAATTTCCTTATATTCTTTATATGAAAATGGATAAGGAATTCCTTGAGCTAATGTATAAGGATGATACATATGAGGGAAATTTTACAAGGCATATGAGGTATACCATTTTATCATTAAATTAAGAATTTTTTGATTCCACTTTAAACCTAAATAAAATTTTAATCCAAACTACTGTAGAATGGAAGTACCCTAGGTTGTGTCCCCAAAAGACCTCCCTATAGGAGTTTCACTATCCTAATTTATTATTATTATTATTTTATATTTATAATAGAATTTTTATGATGGAAGATAACCAATTGTAGTTTTTCAATACAAGAAAACTATAAAAAGAATTCAGAGAAATCAAAAAAATATAAAATAAGTGGCCTATTCTAGTTATCCTATGGATCATCTACTCTTCATCATTTAAAAATATTATAACATAAATAACTTTCTCAACAAACGTTCTATTATCAAATATAGGAATCTTATTTATTTCATTAAATTAGTGACAAAAACCAAGATCACAACTGTTGGTCTCCTTTTAGTCAGAGTCAATCAATGTACTCAACAATCTTTGAGTACACTAACATAGTCATCTCACTTTTTGATCACGATACTTGATTGATAAATTATAAATTTAAACAAAGAGGATCGAGTTCAAACTCCTACTCGACATGAATTAACTAGTCACTTTAGGAGACTTAAACACTCCAATTGGTGATGCATCATTCTCAGAATAGAAGAACAATAAATAAATTAAGTAATAAAAAAATTGAACATTGATCAATGATTTTATTTAAATATTAAATTATATAGAGATAATTATTGTTTGAAATTGAAAGATTATCTCTTATAGAGAAATTACTATGAGTTTCCTCTAGATTCATCCATAAAAGAACTTAATCGGACATGATTATAGAGTTTGGAAGGATTTTTATCTTTATCCGCATCCTATATAGCAACAAATCTATAGAAGATCTTCTTATTTCCACTCCCATCACTCCACTTCAAAAAATTTTCCACAAGTTGTGGATGTATACTTTCAAAACAATCCCCCAAATATCTAGAATAATGATATTTTTTAACATCCCTATAAGAATCTCTTATTCTAACTAAAAATCAGTTATGAAAATCCTACACTTTAATTGGTGAGCATTAAGTGGTAGAATTTATTCTATATCCTTTTGTCACTCTTCAAGTCACTTTAACAAAACTCTAAAACCAACTCGAAAACTTGAATATTCAATGGATACTCCATCTTACACCAATTTATTTTCATGACATCACTCCTCAACACACATAATCTAATTCTTATAAGTGTTTGTGACTATATTAAAAAAGGTACCAGTTTAATAATTATCTATGTAAATACACAAAAATAAATTCAGCTACATAACCACTTAAAATCCCTGAACCTTCTTCCTAAAAAAATGATTATTTTTTATTGTTTCATGCAGTCATTTCATCCAGCACTTGGTGTGAAAGAATTTCTATCCTCACAACCATAGAATTGGGGAACTAACCTGACCATTTTCTTCATAAATACATACCTATAAACAATTAAACCATTTATTGATAGATTCAAATTCAAATTAAATATAGCTGGTCATCAGATTTGATATCTCCCAAAAAATTGAATCTGACTCAAGACCACTTAACCTCAAATTTTATCTGCTTTAAAAAAAATATCCTTCACCGACATCATTATAACTTCCAATAATCTTTACATTGATCGATGAAAGACTTGATAAAACTAAATTATTTTTATTATGATCTTGGTTAAGTTTTCTTCACTAAATATCCATACATAGATGGTTATCATGCTTCTTTAATGTTGGTGGCCATGAATCTAAAATCAGCACTGGTCATCTTCCAAGATATGGTTTTGTCAGCTTGAGGAATAGTTTTTGTCGTATCCTTTGCAAATTTATATTCAAAGATTTGTTGAAAATATTTGTTAGTCTTCAACCCAGACCTGGTAAGTTAGCATGGGTTTTATGGTGGCTCAATATCTATTTTTTTTCATCCACAGTAGTGCGAGGTCAAACACAACAGTGTATGTAACGTCCCGGCCTGGGTGCCATGCAACAGGGCCCAAGCCGGTCTGTCACATGCCATCAAGCATGACTCCCCATATGGTGAGGGTTAAAACTAGTAGTGAGGTTCTAGTAAGTCATTATTGGGGAGACTATACCCTCTTTTATCAGAGTAAAGTACTAGAAGAAGTAAACAACAAGAAACAAGTGCAGAATCATATAAATCACCATAACAATACCAATGTCACAAAAAAGTCAAAACAGAAAATTCCATACTCAATTGAAATGGAAAACATGTTGTAACAATGAAAGTACCAAGTGTCTACAATGTAACTAAAATTAATGACATAACAAATCCATAGCGGGTCCCGAACTATGTCTAGTTACCTCACCCATGCTCCATTCCTAAATAACAACCTATCCCAGGGCCTTTCCCTTATCCTGTTCTGCAACAACAAAGTCTTCTCGGGTGTCGATCAGGCGGCCCGAGTAGGGTGTGAGTAAAACTCAGTAGGCCACCACCAACAGTGTCTAAAACAAGTCCAGTTAAAAGATATTGTATTCAATTATATAAATCAACAAGTACAATGCATAATTAAATAGTTATCACATTGTCATTTATTCTTTGTTTAAACACATTAAACTCAGGTTTGATTCATGTCTGTCATTCATTTCATAATTAATTATTGTCATTAATTTGGTGTTGAATGCCATGTAAAACACCCCAAACCTCTTCTAGTGTAGATTGCCACATAAACCACCATAAATCCCATCTGGTGTAGATCTCCACGTCTACCACCTCTCATCACAAGCGTTTGGATAACTATTGGGGTAGAACGCCATGTATAAGCCCTAACTTCTCTATTGGTGTATAATTCCATGTCTAGCACCCACATTCTCAATAATTTACATCATTTATTTATTCATAAAGAATTATTATCATCAATACCTTACTAATACAATGATTAGTTAAATACATCAAAACCCATTAGTTAACCTATGTTTAACTAAGTGCACAACCTATTAATTAATTCATCAATTAATCAATCAATCAACATTAATCTCATTCCATAATTAATTCTCCATAATTAATTATCCAAATTAAATCTCAACTTATCAAAATTAATCTCACAATTAATTATCTTAATGAAATAAAAAGGAATATAATTAGTCCACTATTAATTATCTCGCATAGACAATCTTTATCTCATAATTAATTCCCCTTGATTAATTATCTCGAACCCAACCAAATTCAATATCCTAATTACAATATCTCAACTGATAAATAATTTACCCAAATCAAACATCTATTTGGACAAACCCTTAGCCTCATGGTTGAATCGTCTATTTAATCACTAAGGCATCAACAAATCAATTTCACATTCCTAATTACTCCAATTTAGGAAATCAATTATTAAGGGAATCTATAAAATCAATAATGTCAAATACACATATCAAATCCATGACTATGGGAGTAATATTTAGACCACCTACCTCGGTTTGTTGATGGATGTTTTCCCAATGGAAATCCTCAAAATATGAGCAGCACAACGATGTTTATTAGAATCCGTATCTAAATCCCTAAACTCAAAATTAAGATCAAAGGAATCAAGATCTTTCAAATATAGATCTAGATCCACAATCCTAAATCTATATCTCAACACATAGGTTTAGATCCACGTAAATAGTGGATATATTCTATGAATAGATCAAAGAAATATAGAGGAAAGAGCATCGAGATGAAATACACTTACTGGGAAGAGAGAATATCTTTAATCAGGGATTTCGATCTCGAAGAACAGTGTTTTAATCACCTTGTAATCCCTCTAGAAATCTCTGGAATCACCTAGAATTGGTCAAGCCCGATCTTAGGTCTAAATAAATAGTTTTTGGGGGTTTAGGTGATTTAAAAACTAATTTTCATAGAATAATTCTCTGTGTGAATGGTTTCACCTAACAGGGGAACACAGTTAAGGAAACTATCCATAAATCATGAGGACCTCCCTATCTAGGTTCGCACGGTTCACCCAGTTACCTGGGTTTTAGTGAATAGTTTTTCAAACCATGTGCAAACCATGCACAACCCTCTGTGCATATATTTTTCTTAAAACTTCATCCAAACTCACCTCAAACCACAATTCCAAAGAAAAGGTACTTAAAAACAACAAAAAGTACCTAAAAAATGCACCCTAGATTACTCTAAAAAAGGATGGGATATTACAGTGAAACTCAACTTAATGGCGATGACCTTAGTTTTGTCTCTTTCACAAACTGTAAGCTAAAAAATAATCAACAACAACACCTCATAAAAATTAAAAATAAAGAATAAAATTATAATTTAATTTTACTAATTATTAAATTATTTAAATAAAATAAATTAAACGAGACGATTCAATCAAATAACTAATAGAAAACAAGGAAAATAAAAATTAAATTATCAAAACATAAAAATAGACAATGATGCTAAAATTAATATTTTTAAAAAATATTCAAAATAAAATAATAAATCAAATATAAATCAAAAATTATAATTAAAACATAAAAACATTAGTTAAACATAAAATTAAAATCTTTATTAATTAAACACCAAATTAAAATGAATTGTAAATTATTCAATAAAAAATAACTTTAGTAATTAAAAATTAATTAAACTAATGAAATCATGTGGAAAATAGTATCAAAATAAATCCACATAAAGTCCCCACACACTAAAATTTTGTTTTTACTCAAGAAAAAAATGATCCAAATTCCATGGAATGAAATTAATCTGAAATATAAAATACTGAATGGCCATAGAAAATTGATTTTCAAAAGGATTTTCCCCCTTGAATATTTATCAAGTAATGAAATATTTTATCCACAATAAATTTAATATTTTTAATAAAAAATTTATTCCTATTTTAAAAATATGATTGAAATTAATTTTTTTTAAATAGATTAAACCTACTTCAATTTGAATTGAAATAAAAGTCCAAACTTCTCTTTAACTCTAGGAGAAAAAACTCACATAATTAGAAAAAATAATAATTTAGACACTCTATTTGGATTATAAAACTTAATAATTTAAAAGGAAGCATAAATAAAATATAAAAAAAAATTTATAATAAAAGGTTGAGTTTAACATGGATTAGGATTTTCATTTTAGAATTCATTTGAATGCATATTTTATGAGTTTAAATCAAAATTTAAGAATTTAAGGGCAATGATAATTGTATAACATTCAAAAATTCTTTTACAAAAGTCAACCAATTTTCAAGAGGGAAAAAATGTTTTACTCGACTAAATCAAAGTGGTATTATAAAATTAAACTCCTAAAAGTGGATACACAACATTAAATATTTTAAATAACTTATAGCCACAAAAAATGATTAATTAAAACTTGAAAAATAGTAAAATTTTAAAAATCTTAGGGGTATCTAATATGAACCACATTGTGGTGCAATTTAGCATAGTGAAAGACCATCACCCACACAATAAAACTCCACATTTTCCCTAATGTTAAATTAAAAGTGTGGGAACATGTGAAATCAATAGTAAAGTTAAAAACAGATTTTGAAATTTAGTAGAAAAGAATCATGTTCAAAGGGTTGCAAGAAATATCAAAGTGTTTTTCCTCACAACGCAAATAATTAACAACTGAAAACATGCACAAAAGTTTGATATAGGTTACCACTTAAATCATTCAGCTAAAAAATAAAATTCTTAAAATTTTCTTGTTCAAGGAAGTGTTTATAAAAATTTCCCACAAAAATAGTAATATTTATCACCAATACATAATAAAAAACAACGAATTTAATGGAATTAACTTACATGTTTTAGTAATAATTTCATCATGCTAATAGTCTTAAATTTAAAATTTTATTTTAACCAATTAATCTCAAAGAGTTAGTAGTAGAAAGATTTTAGAAACCATAAAAATGTGAAATGTTTTTTAGAAAAAGTCCCCTAAAATAGAAGCAATTTTCCCTTAAATCTAAAAAAATTACCCCTTCTTCACTTTGAAAAATTTCCTCTGGTTAGCTTGAAAAATATTAAATATGTAAACAAATAAACATATAAGTCTATAAAAAACCAACTCAAGTAAAATAAAACCAGAGTTTTAGAAAGTAAGAGGGTATCAAAGTTTTATAGTTGGGTTTTGGCTTAGTGGTAAGCACTCAGTAATACTACATCAAGGTTAGGGGTTCTAAAACTATTGGGCATAGGTACTATAGTATTACTCTAACAACTCAAACTATTATAAATAAAATCCCCCTTATGATTTAATTAAATGTCTTATTATGTAATATGGTTATAGAAAACACATGCACATATTTGGTTTTATTAAGTCCAATTGGATTTAAAAGTACATTAAGCATCATTATCATTGATAATATAGTCATTGAACAATGATCATATCATTAGTATAAATATATGGCTTTAACAAATCCAATTGACATAGATAAAGGAAGTTATGACCTCAACCTGTAGGATCATACCCCATGAATCTCATTTATCAGATCTTCTAAGGGAGATAACATCTATGAGATTTTCCCTTGACCAATCCCAATATTAGGACCTATAACTTAATCACAATCTAAACCATTTATAGGAGAAATTTAATCTTATTGAGATCACAATTCAAACCATGTATGCCAAATCACCTCGTCAAAGTCTCACCATTGCGAACCACACTCTTAGGGAATTTTATAGTATATTAAATGTATATGTATCAAGGCCATAATAATGTGAATATGTGTATTATATTTTAAATAGAATAATGGTTATATTTACTTCTCATCATTACATTAAAAACAATTTTGATTTTGATACAATAAAACACGAATTATATTTTTGGTAATATTAAAATTTAATTAAGGAATTTATTTTGATGAATTATTTCATTTTTTAAATAAATAGTATTTTATTTAAATATTATTATTAAATAATGTTTATTAAATATAAATTATCATATAATTTTTATGAAATCAAATGTAATTTTTATAAGGGTTCAAAAATTGTTATTGTAAAAAAACCTATCATTTCTTAATAAATGTCGATCATTATTTTAAAATTGAAAATTCAAATATTTATAAAAATATTTAGATAAAATGATTATTATTTTTTTAATCATGACATTTAAATTATCCAATGGATAATTTTTCATTATTTTACCTGATAGTCAAATTTTCAAGTAAAAATTAAATACCGTATAAATATACGGTGTGTATTATGACATCATAATGACCCCAAAGTGATGTAATAAATAATATAAATGGTATCCCTGAAAAAATATATTTTTCCATTTAAAATAATTTTATTTTATGTTTATTTGATTAATTTTATTAATCCTTTATGAATCCTTCAAAACCTATAATATATTCTAAGGTTTTAAAATCATATATTTAAGAGCACAACTCACTTCCACACCAATAATGGTGTTGTTTTAATAAATTATGCTCTTGTACTAATAAAATAATGAAAACCAACCATATTTTATAGAAACCATTGACAAAATCCATGAAAAGGTTTGTGGTTTTGGTTATTTAATTATATAGAGTCCAAAACCTAAGTTTTGGAAATAATAAAGAATTCCCCTCTCTTTAACTATATAAACCTACCCAATATCCCATTGATCTTTACTAAAAATTAATGGATCACATCCTTAATCTACCCCCCCTCTCTATATTCCTTCTAAGTTTCCTCCAAGATCTCAATAAGATCCTCCCAAGCATTTGGAGTCACATTCTCAAGGTAAGGGTTCTTTTACTTCTCCTCTTTATTCAAGTATCTTCATTAACTTATGCCTCTTATATTCAATTACTAATGTTGTGATATGTTCTTCCATACCAAATTACTACCCCATATGATTCTTAAATTATGATATACCCCTTCCACTCTCATTAATACCTTCCATGAACATTTATATGCCCCCATTAGGTTGTCGAAATTTCACCGTGATTTTCCATTCCGAACAAATGTGTAGTGAATACCCATACCCAATTCCTATCAAGATTGTTCACCTTTATGAACTTATAATTATTTTATTAGGTATTTACATGTATTTATTCAACACTAATTGATTGTGTAATAAATATTGATGAAAAATTATTCCATGTTTTATGATCTATGTGACATACTTAAGCATGAGAATGAAATGAAAGTGACAGGTGTGACTACAATTATATAGTGATGCAATGAACTGGGTAATGTTTTAGTGTTATGAGAGATCATTCATGGGATTATATAGTGAACCTAATCCACCATGTGGGTTTTTACATCATGATGTCTTGGAAGTCAGCCTTAACCTATGTTTATGATGCAGTGTTTTATGTTGTTGTCACATTTCCAATGTTTCATTTATGTTATCATGCTATATCATTACTCATTATTCATGTTTATGATTATCAACCCTTTTATTCCCCATTTATATTCCTATTTTATAAAATGTATTACCTTCTTCATGTTATTCCATGCTTACTCCCTTACTGGGATTTATAGCTCACCCCTTTCTTATGTATGTCCCCAGGTTATCCCATGCAGTGTTAAGTATAAAGTAATAACATGATCATGTTAAGAATGTTTTCAAAAAATATGATGTATTCCCTATTCTAAGTTGTTATGTAATGTACCTAATTCACAAATACACTAGAATTTTGATCTTCTGGGTTGTATTATGTGTGCTTTTATATAATAAATCATAAATTATTATATAATAAAGAGAAGGGTTGTCATAAGCACTGTAGAAAAACTATAATAGTGGTGGACTGTATCACTAGTGAAATAATAGTGGTGGCATGAACTATAGTAGGAACTGTAGTAGTGGCGGTACTGTAGTAGGTACTATAGCATCCATGGTTCTATTGTAGTACTATTCACTAGAGGGTGTTTAGGAAACAAATACGATCCTTTAGGTCCATGTAATTTGATTTAATTCCCACTAGGCTTATGGGACATGTAATGGGTATCCTCTACAAAAACGAGGTCATTTATTTCAATAAAAAATAGACTTTGACCCATTTTTTTTAAAAAGTTTCTTTTGGTTATAGATTCTTTTCATCAGTGTAGATTTTAAAAATTCTTCTCCAATATGATGATAAAGTTCAGAGAAGATCCAAGTTGATTCCCTAGAATGAGAAATATGAATAGATACACCGATCAAGATCACTTTATTCCAGCCACAAGAGAACTTAGCCAGAAATGATCACCGAGTGAAGAAGGATTTTGATCTTTATCCGTATCTAAAGTAGAAAAAACTCTACATAAATTCTTCTACTTTTTGCTTCTGTCACTCTACTTTAGAAAATTCTCTGTAAGTTTTTATTTTCCCCTTTTAAAATAATCCCCTAAATATCCATAATAATGATATTTTTTTAACATCCTTGGAATCCTATTTTATTCCACCTAAAAACCATTGACTAAAATTCTCTACTTTAATTCATGATCATTAAGTAGAAGACTTTATTCTCTACCCCCTATCACTGTTCAAGTCACTTTAGCAAAACTCTTAAAACATCTTTGCCACTTGAGTGTGAAATGAATACTCTATCTTCAAACAATTCATTTTCATTACATCACTCCTTAGTACACATCATATTATTCTGATAAGTGCCCATACTTATCTTTAAAAATGCACATGTTTTCGATTCAACTAGGTGAATGCACAACACTGAGTTTGGATACATCGCTACTTCGAATCCATGAAGATTATTCCAATAAAAAAATAATACGTTTTATTGTTTATCATATTAATTTCAACCCTCACCTGGTGTGAAAAAAATTCCATCCTCATAACCACAACATTGGGTAACTACTTAAAACATTTTCTTTATCAATCGAGACCTACAAAAAATTAATCCATTTATTGATAATTTGAAATTTAAGTTAAACATAGCTCATCATTGAATTTGATATCTCCCCAAAAATTTAATCTGACTTAGGATCACTCAAACTCAAATAATATCTTCTTTGAAAACCTTCTCCTTCACCTATATCACTTCAAATTCTATTATACATATTTATGTTGATCGATAGTATCCTTGAGAAAACTTTAGTATTCTTCTTCGACACTCGATTAATTATTATTCAATAAATATTTAGACTCATATGGTTATCAAGATTATTCAATATTGGTGGCCAAAAATATCAAAGTGGCACCAATCATCTTCCCATATCTGATTTCATTGGCTTGAGGAATTGGATTCCTTATATCCTTTACAAATTTAGATTCAAATATTCATTGAAAAGCTTTATTGGCCTTCAGTCCAGATCTAGTAAGATAGCTTGGGTTCAATAGTGGCTAGGTATCTATTTTTTTTATCCTTGGTGGTGAGAGGTCAAACTCAGTAGTGTGACTCATGTCAATGAAGGTTGCCTTGGTCTCATCTCCTTCACAAACAGTAAGCTTAAATGGAATTGGTGGTAGTGTCAGATTTCAGATCCATGATGTCAGTGTAGATTATCTTCAGGGATCATCCATATATTTAACTTGATTAGAACTCAAGATTCTTTGGTAATATTGGGTTTTGGATTTACTAGTGATCTCAATGGACTTTAAATTTTATCAAAGGTTTCATTATAATTGTCCATGTACCCAAATATTGCACATGTGAATTGAATCAGGTATGCAGTTCCTTAAATAATCAGGCATGTGAAACCTATAATGAAATCAACTATGTTATTACAATTTAAAAATTCAACTAGGTAGTTATATTTTAAAAATTGGTTACATGGGTAGTAGTAGAAATAGACTATGTGGTCTTTTTTGGATTTGAATACATGAAGCTTCATGGTAGTTTGGATACATCACTACTACTTCAACCAAAAACAAAAAAAAATTACAGAATGAATAATACAAAGAAAATAATGTAAAATAAAGTATTATTTTTTAAATAATTTAAAACATAAAAAAACATTTAATTAAATTATTACTCATTATTTTGTAAAAATTTATAAATTAAAAATTAAAATCAAATCACTTAAATTAATTAACCGATTAAAAAATTAACAGAATAATGAAATGATAAAAATTAAAAAATAATTAAATTATAGTTCAATGTCACTAATTATTAAATTATTTAATAAAGAAAATTAAATGCTGCACTTTAATTAACTAATTAATAAAAAACAAGGTATGGAAAAATAAAATTAACAAAACATAAAAATAATGCATGATTTTAAAATTAATATTTTAGAAGAATCATCAAAATTAAATAATAACTCAAAGTTGAATCAAAATTTACAATTAAAAAATAATAAACATTAATTGAACATAATATTAAACTATTTATTAACTCAACACTAAATTAACATCAATTCTAAATTATTTAATAAAAACATAAATTTAAAAATTAAAACATAATTAAATTAAATAAATTATGTGTCAAAATAGTATCAAAATAAATCCACATCAATCATCCAACCTAAAATAAATATTGATCAATTCTACAATTTTCTAAAACTAAGTCTCCGAAGGGAATTATACACAAGAGACTTTAGTAGCCCTAAGGAAATTGTTTGATGTGCTCTCAAGGTATAAATGGTGATTAGAGTCACCCATCAATATCATGCTTTTGATAAGAAAAGATATATCAAATTTAAAGGAAATTATAATCATAAAAACCCTAGAGGGAAGAAGATAAGTATTCATTTATGTCATAAGTGAGAAAAGAAACATGAAAAAAGTTGTCTTAAAGGGTACTAGTAAATACTTTAAGTGTGATAATGAAGGTCATTAGACAATAAAATGCTAAAGTGATGAGAATAATTTAGCTAATGACGTGAATGAAGAGAAATATCTACAAAATGCACCACCCACATTCCATTATTTCAAATGAAATGAGTTTGGAAATAATTATAAACAGTGGTTGGAACCAAGGGTTAATGATAATGATCATCGTCAGTAGTATCTTAAGCGTAAAGGCAAAGGGAAATATCATACGAGCACTATTGTTGATATGGGGTATAATAACGAAGTGGGGGAATGCACACTCACTATCCACTCTAGAACTATTAATGTATTATTTTATTATGGATCTACCCAATATCTTACAACTAAATTTTCTTATAAGGGTATCAAATTACCAACTCAATTTTATATTTTATTATTATTGAAAACTACTAATGGTATGATGATCACATATCAAGTTTATGATTCTTCTTTGATTGAATTTTATGGGATTATGATTCTTGAAAATCTTGTCATTCTCCATCTAGTTGAATTTGATTTTATTTTGGGCATGGATTGCATTTATTTATATAAATACTATATTAATTGTAGAGTAAGGTAAGTCACATTTGATATTCTAAACCAATGTATTATTCAATAGTAGAGTGAGGATTAATTTGAACTTCCAATAAAAATTACATACATTTTATGGGTCATGATTCCAATTCAAAATGGGTATAAATCTTAGTTAGTTTGGGAAAAACTCAACATCAATGATATTCCTATTTTATAAGAGTTTTTTGATGTATTTATAGAATATTTTCCTAGTATTCCTTTGAATAATGAAGTTGGGGTTTTAATATAACTCATACCTAGTTATACACATATTGAAAAGACTCTATATAGAATAGCCTTGATTGAGTTTCAAAAATTAAAAAAGAAACTCTAGAATAATATTAATAAGGTATTCATTCATCCAAATGCATCACCATGGGGTGAAACTACTCTTTTTATTAATAATAAATATAGATCCATATGACTATATAATGATTATTAGGAACATAAGTTCAAAATCAAGAATATATATCCTATTACCTATATTTATGATTACTTTGATCAATTATGTGATGCTTAATATTTCTTAAAGATTAAAATTTGTTTTGGATACTATAATTGAGGGTCAAAAGTGAATATAGAGCCAAATAATCCTTCCATACAAGGCATGTACACTATGAATTTATAGTGATTCCATTTATTCTTACTAATTCCCCCATTATATTTAGGGATTCAATGAATAAAGTCTTTAGAGATTACCTTGATCAGTTTTTGGCAATATTTGTAGATGATATTCTTATATATTCTAAGAGTAAGGAAGTGTATGAATATCACTTGATGATTTTACTGAATACCCTATGGAAGGATAAGTTTTTTTAAAAAATTCTATATAAAGTTTCATTTTTTGGGTTATATAATCTCAAATGAGGGTATATTAGTGGATGATTCAAATACACAGGTTATTGAACATTGGCCCAAACCGACCACTATAACTGAGATCCATTGTTTTTTAGATTGGATAGATATTATCGATGTTTTATGAAGAATTTATCATGGTTATCTAATACACTCACTAAGTTAACTCAGAAGGGATCCAAGTTCCTTTGGACCGATGAATGTGAAGAAAATTTCATATAAATGAAGAAAAGGTTGGTCAATACATCCGAACTCACACTACCTTGCAATGGATAAGGGTTTTTGATTTATAGTGATGCATCAAAGAAGGTTATAGGATCTATTCTTATATAAAATGATATGGTTATATCTTATACCTCATTCTAATTAAATATTTATGAAAATAATTACTTAACTAATGATTTGGATTTAGAAATAGTAATATTTTAATTATAGGTATGAAAGAATTATCTATATGGATAAAGGTGTGACATATATATTGATAAAAAGTTTTAAAGTATATATACACCTAGAAAGAGTTAAATATGCACTATAGAATATGGTTAGTGTTGATTAAATAATATGACTATTCATATACATTACCACCCTGGGAAAGCGAACAAGGCCAAATATGCTTTGAGTGACTTGAATTTTTATTACATGACTATTACATCATTTTTAAGATAAAAAACATAATAGGGATAAAATCCATGATCTAAAGGTTTAGTATCTTGGGTAAATTAGGCTCATACATCACATATACATAAAAAATAACAATTATTTAAAAAATTCTTATTTATCATTCTAAAATCTCTCACATTATTTTTAGTACATATAATCACCTAAGGATATATATAAAAGAAAGGGGTGAGATAAAATCATAGTAAGGGTAGAAATAATGGACATAAATAAATAGTACATGGGTGAGCATTATCAACATCATCATATCATAAGAATAGGATAATAATCATAATAATGAGGGAAAAATTTGATGAAGAAATGGAATTTTTCATATTCATAATAATGAAGCATCATAACATATTGTTCAAATGACACACATAGTTGTGAACAAAGCTAGCATCATGTTCACACATAAAACATGTACATAAATCGCAACATCATAATTGTGAAAAAATATAGTATTATGTTCAGGAATAATACACATAATATCATGAGATATATCAAATTAAAAAATTAATTTGAGGGATATATAATTTTGGGACCACCTGTCACATTATAAAACACTCATAATCATGCATGCCACATAGAATGTATAACAATCATAGTCAAGAAATAAACCTATAGAAATGAAAGGGTTTCATAAGGATTTCATAAATCATACTTTAAGGAATAACCTTTGGGGTTCTCAAATTAATAATGAAGATCATACTTTGGAATAAAATATGTATTTTATTTGAAAAAGAAACAACTTAATAATATTCAAAGATATGTTTTAAAAAATAAAGTCCTTTTCGAATTTTTTTTTAATTGTCTTAGAAGACCTATAAATATAGTAAAAACTTGTATATACTTAGAAATAGAGGGAAAATAATTATAAAATGATGATTTAATGATAATATAGGAACATATATATATCGATAATAATGGGAAATAAGAGATAAACCAAAAGAAAGTGAATTGGGTTTCAAAACCCCCATTACCTTAAATTCCTCTTTATTTCATCACTTTTTTGACTCCTAAATAATAAACTTAGGTTTATTAAAACATAGAACCATAAGTGAATTATTATAATTTTTTTTCACTCTTTATTAATTATAATAATTGAATTATATTCTATAATTCCCTTTGTTAAAGGTGAAACATTTTGATATCATATTTTCCTTAAAAATATCTTATTTTGTTTTAATTTTTCTGTTTTTGTTCAAAGTCATTTATACATAAGTATAATTAATTACAGAAGCTTAAAATAAATATATTTATACATTTATATATCATAAATAATTTATTATAACTATCCATAAGGGTAGTAATAATAAAATAGTTGGAAACATTCATGTGGGAGTTAACCAACCGTTAACGGGACATTGTCAACAGAAAAAGAAAGTATTAAATATATATACATCATAATATAATTATTAAAGTAAGTGAAAATAATTAATATATTGGAAACATACTAGTCACTTAATATTAGAATATTTTTTTGAAAGGAATAAATAATAAAGTAATTAAAGTGGAAAATGAGAAGAGAAGTTGATGAAAACATACCCTTTTCTAGGTGTTTCTTTTTTCTACGACACTAAAATCCACGGATTCTTGGAGTTGGTTTACTCTTGAATATCCCAAATAATTATAAGGGGGTTAAAATAGGGTATTTTGGAATAAATTTTTATTTGTTAAGTGTAAGTGATGTGGGTTTCCAAGGGAGGTGTGAGGGGTTATTTACATTTGAAGAGAGGAGAATTTTTGAGTTATAATATTGAATAAAATATTATATCTAAGGAAAACCTTTCAATATTAATATTTTTGAAATTATAAAATACATTTTAATTAAATAACATGATTTTAATACTTTAAAAAACTTTGTAATATAAATCTATTAGTTTAATCAAAAGGAAAGGTGGAAAAAATACAAAATATTATTTTTATGGAATACTTTAGACTTTAGACTTTAGAAAATACTTTTTAGGTTCGAAAAAAATGTTTATTTTTTAAATGACTCATTTATAAAATTAAAAATATTTTTTCAATCCAAAATTTCTATAATTTATTAGGTCATTATTATGTCATGAATGATGTAATTTAAAATACACCAGCTATGAAAAAACTATATTTTTACTATTCAATTAAAAATTGAAGTATTTTTAAAAATTATCTAAAAAATCCTTAGAAAATGTTGACATGCTAATTCTAGAAAAGAAATTAATTTTATCAAAATTATATTAATCATTAGTAATTTTAATCTTTAATATAAAAATTTATATTTTTTATAAAATACATTAAAATATAGTTTATCAAAAATGTGCTTATAGTTTATTTGAGGTTTAAATCTTGATATTTATTTTATGGAATTATAATATTTATATCTTCTTAAATTACTCATGATAAATATTATTTACATTACATTTTATTATTTTTAAGTGAAATTACTATTCCAACAACCAGAGTACTATTCTCAATGGTTAGGTTAATTTTACCAATGGTCATATTACTACTCTAATGGTTAAATTACTATTCTCACAGTCACATTTCCAATGTTCATATTACCTCCTATAAATACCACTTCATCCCTTTACTCAACATTCACTATAATTCCTCCCAATATTCGATATTTTCCTTTTCCAAGATGTTAATTGGTTTAATAATATTATTTTTCTTTTCCATTATGTCATTCATGTAGGAAATAATTCTATCCAATTGGAATGATCCAAATTTTCCCATTTTATCTTTTCTATTTAATATATTTGTTCCATTATAATATTTGTCTTTTTTCACAGGTTTAATTTATAACTATTGAAACAATAAATATTAAATAAATAAATAATTATTGGTTTCTATATGTGTTGTATGTGTATAATAATATATAATATAATATAGATCACATTTATTAAATAAAACAATTCACTTATAAAATTTGGGTCATTATAGATATACATTAATAAAGTGGTAAGGTTGCATGGATTACCACATTATATTGTATATGATCGAGAGTTGTGGTGTACCTCAATGTTATGGTGAAGTATTTAGAAATCCCTAGATAAAAAGTGGGGTTCTAGAACTACTTAGCATCCTCAGACTGATGTTCAATATAAAAGGACCATTCAAACCCTGGAGGATATACTAAAATCCTATTCTCTAGATTTTAAAGGTGGTTAAGATCAATATCTTCCCCTTATCAAATTATCATATAACAATAAATTTTAATAGAGAATTAATATGGATACTTATCAATCCCTCTATGGAACGAAGTAAAAAATTCAATGTTTTAGGATGAATTTATAGAAATAAAGTAATTAAAACCTGAATAACTGAAGAAATAGTAGTGAATGTTAGAGCCATTTAGCATCACTTTAAGGCATTTTAGAGTCGAAAAAAGATTTATTCTGAAAATAATTGATGAAATTATAAATTTGAAGTTGGTGAGAAGTTATTCCTATGAATTTCTCTAAATAAGAAGTTTATGAGATTAAAAAATGAAGGAAAGACGAGTCCTAGGTATATTGTTCCCTTATAAATTCTTGATCAAGTAAGGACAGTTTATTGCTTGGTGATTCAACTAAAACTCTCTCAAGTTCACAATGTGTTCCATGTATATATCTTGAAGAAGTACATACCTAATCCTTTACATGTACTAAACTTAGAGGTTATAACACTAAAACATGATCTTTCCTCTAAAGAAAAACCGGTAGAAATTTTTGATCGTAGAGATAAATTTCTCTGAAACAAGACTACTCACCTAGTTAAAGTTATTTGGAGGAATGAAAAATTCAATGAATCTACATGGGAACCATGAGATGTGATGAATTAGAGATATCTTTATTTTTTTTATATTAGAGTGATGGAATTCTGAGGGAAAAATTCATTTTATGGGGGGTTATAATATAACATCCCAAGATTTTTATATGTATTTCCTTTTACAAGAGTGAGCTCCCTAGACTCAACTAAACCGTACTTTTTTGATTTCCATATCATGCATACAATGAGTAATGAATGATATAAACCAACCATAATAGTGTTTATATTTCTATACCCACTATTTATAAGGTAATTTACAAAGATTAATTATCATATCAAAAGGTTATAGTAGTTCTCGGGCTATAATGAGATCCTCAAGATACTATGACATTAATCTTATACACATTTTCTATTGTATAGATACATCATATTAACTAGAAATAGTTTTTTTCCATCTATCATGTGTTTGGGGCTCATAAGCATTGAGTCTTATACTCATTAAGTTCACACTTAGTGATATCTAGTATGTGAGATCATGAGGACAGACCCACCAATTGAAATACCACATGTTTTGGGTATCATTGGTTGTTTCTTTCTATTAACACGTGTATTGGTTTTCTAAATTAAGATCATTATCAATGTGTACCATGTTATCATGCACTTTGATGCAAATAAAAAACCATGAAATTGAAGTTGTGGTGAGGTATCTTATGTTGAGTCTGTATTTGGTGGTATGACATTGGTAGAATGATCAAGATAGAATTTTTCGCTTCTGAGATGAGGATGTGATATCTTAGGCCTAGTTTATAAGGATGGTAATACCTTCATAAATACATGACCATGACATTCAAAGGTAATTCTATCTTATTAGATCAAAAAATAATAAATCAAGAACAAATTATTACACAAGTAGCGCATCATACTTTATGAGATATCACAAGACAAAGCAATTATATTACACAGTGTGTGTTTGTAGGATGGAATTCATTGCTATGAAAATTCATTATCGCATTAGGGGACTTGATGGGTTGATATAATCTTCCCCTTGTATGTGAATAATATCCACTGCTATTGAGATAAGGGCCTAGAGGGTCACACACAATAGTATATTAAAGAGTCTTCTATATTTTAGGGAATAGGTATATAGGACATGCTAGGCCCTACCATGGTTTATTAGAGTTCTCCAATATTTGAAATCGTTGATAAATAAATAAATTCATATTATTCAAGTATAAAATAATTGGATTAAATTTATTTATTAAACATATTCACAAGGAATTAAGTGAATATAAGGAAAAAATATTATATGGATGAATATCATTTTAATATTCAAGGTTCATTTAATATTAGCGGGAAATACGAGTCGAGTTGATGACTCAGTTTTTCTAATATTATATTTATTATATATTACAAGTATGTAATAAAATATAAATTAACTTGATGATATAGTTACTTCATCATAACATGTCATTTATTGCTTATTTAGTGGGTGTTTCTTATATGATGGTCGGGGAACCCTTTCTTGGCAATTAACACCCACTATATAAATAGGAGGAAACTCTTTTCATGGGTATTATTCATACCCATGAATTTGAGAGATCATCTATCTTCATTCCAAAATTATAGTGATAGAAATATCTCATGAAAGATTTTAATTTTCGATCTCCTTCACAGATTAAAGGGGTAGGATCATGGTGATCATTGGGACATCAAAGGAATCATCAGAGCTCCAAGATAACACCCAGAATTAGATGGTCATTGTCCACGAGGATTCTTGAAGAATGTGTTGATGATATATAGAGGTTTGATCTTGAATCCTTTGAGTGATGATCTCCGGTGACAAGTTGTAGTTGAATGCTCTATCGATTCGAATGAGTTAAACATTTGTTTTAAGTTTTTTCTTAATAAATTCACACTAGATCATTGAAACTCTTCTAGGGTTAGATCACTAGAGATGATGAAGTTTTTTCATTCTAGTGATGAAAGTTTTTAAATACCCATCCCATCAACTTCTATTGTGTGCCTTGATACCTTTAATCGGTATCAAAGTGTTCACATGATTTTTTAAGATAATGAAATATTAAATTTGTTATAAATTAATGTAGAGAGTACCGAAATTGTCCCAACCCCACTAATGAAATTTCAATCCAATCTTGGATGGCTGAGTTACAACTATCTAAAGATTTCAATCAGATTAAATCAGTTTTTTTCAGGTATTAAATTTAAGAACATATATATTTAAATATATATTGGTTTTACCCGAACACGCACAGTGAGGATTTTTATAGTCATCTCAAAATTTATGTCATTTTTGGTAGTCAAAACAGTTTTTTCCAATTGGGGAAATGATTCCATGAGATACGGAATTTTATAAACAAAATTTTTCCAAACACCTAAAGGTATTAGGCTTGAAATTTTTTATAATAAAACAAAAACTTAAAGGAGGGTGGATGAATCCTGATAGTCCACTAGACTATCATAATAATAATAATAATAATAAATTTTTCTATATGGGTAGCGCATCCCGTGAAGCTGATGCTTAGTTAAAAAAATAATTTTTTTAATTAAAAAATGGAAGCTACCTAAGGAAGCCACGAGCCCTCTCCTTCTAACGACAAAATTGGCTATAGGGTTTTTTTAATTTAAGGGGGTTAGGTCTTTTTTATTTGGGTATATGGGTCTGTTCAGTGCCAATTAAATTGGCACTTTGGCCCCACGCACCTCCTACGCCCCACCCCACCTCCCCTTACATACATAATAAAATTATATGTTAATAATTATAAATAAGTATAATAAATATATATTTACTATAATAATTATTTATAATAAATATATATTAAATATATTAAATATATAAATATAAATATAATAAATATATAATTATAAATACAATTAATATATAATTACTATTATAAATATTTATTTATATAGTTATAAATAAACCTTATTTAATATATAAATTACTATAATAAATATATAATACTATAATGAACATTTAAAAATATAATAAATATATAATTATAATTCTTTAAATATATCTATAATTATATAAATATTGATTTATATATATAAATAATCCTTATTAAATTTATTTATAATTATATAATTATAAATCTATATTTATAAATCTACATTTATTTAGCTATAAATAAATCTTATTTAATATATATATATTTCTATTATAAATATTTATAATAAATATATAATTATAAATATTTATAATAAATATATAATTATTATAATAAATATTTATAAAAAATATATAAATATAAATACTTATAATAAATAAATAATTACTATAATACATATCTTTAAATATTAACAACTATATAAATATAGATTTATAAATAAATATTTATAATTATATAATTATAAAAATATTTGTAAATATAATTATAATTATATATTTATTATAAATATTTATAATTATATATTTATTATGAATATTCATAATTATATATTTATTATGAATATTTATAATTATATATTTATTATGTATATTTATAATTATATATTTATTATGAATATTTATAAATATATATTTATTATAAATATCTAAAATTATATATTTATTATAAATATTTATAAATATTTATCATAATGATTATATATTTATTATAAATATTTATACTTATATATTTAAAAATAAATCTTAATTAAATTAATAATATAAAAAAATATAAATTTTTATAATAATTTTGTTATTAAAAATTTATTATATGTTTAAAAATATTTCAAATTTATTTATAAATAAATATTTATAACTATATAAATATAGATTTTTAAATATAGATTTATAATTATATAATTATAAATATATTTTTAAATATTATATATATATAAGGTGCTTTTGGGGGTACAATTACATCAAACACACCCACCCCACATACAAGCTGAAAAGGCAGACCATAGCCCCCCCAAGGGGATAACCCACCCATTAAGCCTTATAAATATAGATTTATAATTATATAATTATAAATAAATTTAATTAGTATTATTTAAATAAATATATAAATCAATATTTATATAATTATAAATATATTTAAAGAATTATAATTATATATTTATTATATTGGTAAATGTTTATTATAGTAATTATATATTTGTTATAAATATTTATTATAGTAATTTATATATTAAATAAGGTTTATTTATAACTATATAAATAAATATTTATTATAGTAATTATATATTTATTATAGTAATTATATATTAATTATAATTATAATTATATATCTATTATAATTATATATTTATTACGAGTATTAAAACATATTTATGATAGTAATGATATATTTGTTGTAAATATATATACTTATATATTTAAAAATAAATCTTAATTAAATTAGTAATATAAAAAATATAATTTGTTATAATAATGTTGTTATTAACAATTTATTATATGTTTAACAATATTTCAAATTTATTTATGTTGAGTCTTTCCTACGGGTGAGAGTTCTTCCTAGGGTTTCCTAGGTGTCAAAGCTCATCCCTCATCGTGACAGCGCAATGCCCTCCTAGTCGTCTGCCGATCTCTCTCCATCGCCTCTATTAACACCTCTCTGATCACCCGCATCACAAAATTTCACCTTCTATGTAGCTTTAATTACAACCCCCTTCGTCTAATCCTCCCTATTGGAGATGCATTTTTCACAGAGACATCTGCGTGTTTTGCGGTGCGATCCTGATCTTTCTTTTAGGGCTTCAGCTCCACCCACCCAGATCTCTTTGAATGTCGATGGTAGGACCTCTTCGACTGGACAACTTATTGTGAGGATTTTTTTTCCCATCATTTGTGGTCTCTCATTTTGGGTTTGGGGGCCTCAATTTCATCTCTTCAGATTGCTTCATCAATTGACTGTGGATCTCAATTCCATGTTGTAAAAGTTTCAGAACCTGGTTGCAGCGGTTCGCGAGGGCCTACCAAATAAGGAGTTTCCATTTTAGTATGCGGAGCGGTGGTCTACGTAGGTCATTTGGAAGAAGTTTTCTTCGGGTGGCC
Source organism: Viscum album (assembly GCA_963277665.1). Lineage (NCBI taxonomy): Eukaryota > Viridiplantae > Streptophyta > Magnoliopsida > Santalales > Viscaceae > Viscum > Viscum album. The sequence continues at coordinate 591,037,842 of OY728134.1, read as the reverse complement.
TCTGCGGTCTGTGTAGGGATTTTGGCAGCATTTTGCGGGGGCCTGTCCGTGAAGGATTCGCCTGTTTGGTTTGCGGAGTAGTGGTCCGCATAGTGCGATTAACAGAGGGTTTTTCGGTTGGCCTTTATTGTCCGGATTGGGCTTTTGGAAGCGGTTTTAGGAGGTATGTTTGTGAAGGAATCTTCTTTTTGGTTAGCGGTCCATGTAGGGAATTTGGAAGTGGTATCTTTTTTATTTGCCTTTGGTGGTTCGCGTAGGTGTGGCCCGCGTTCAACTCACGGTGGTCTTGGCCCATGAATCTTCACTGTGTTTCCATTCTCATGTGGACCTAGTTCGTTTATATTTCCCTTGCTGCTAGAATGGGTTGGGACCGAGATTTTAGTGCTCACGACTTTGGTGACCTGGTATCCATCAGTAAAATGTATAACGATCTGGTCAACAGATGAAAAAATCTATCACTAATAGATAAAGAAAAAGAAACAATCATTACCAATAATGACGATGATTTCGTCCTAATGTGGAACATCTCCCTGTTATTAGTTGGGAAATCCATATCCAGAACACCCTTTAACCTAGGTGCGCTAAAGAATACACTATAGTTAATATAACACTTGGATGATGAGGTGGAAATAAGGGAAGTCAGAGAGGGGCACCTAATCATAGAATTATTCAATATGAAGGAAAAACAAAATGTGCTCCAGGGGAGACCGTGGTTGTTTGATAATCACCTTCTGATGATGAAAGACTTGAAAAATAGATAATTCATACTCACAATTGATTTTTCCAAGTCCCCTTTCTGGCTACGACTAACTGGGATTCCTTTCTATGGAAGGTCAGAACAGGTGATGCGAAAAATTTGAAATCATATTGGCCAGTTCATGGAATGGGACCAATTGAACCCCATCCACTAGGGACCATCAATTAGGATTAAAGTGATGGTTGAGATCACCAAACCTCTCATGAGAGGTATATTCTTAACCCTTAATGACTTGAAATATTGGATAGCCTTTTAATACGAAAAGTTGCCAAACTGCTGCTTCTTTTGTGACTACCTTGGACACTCTCAGAAAGATTTATCAAAAAAAGTGGCAAACAATGAAGAAAATCTGGTGATGCAGTATGAACCATGGTTACACTCTAGGAATACACGAATGTTCTTCATCCCTGAAGCCGAAAGATAACTTGATAAGGAAAGACTTACCAAGGCTCTCAACGCACAACATGCTCCCATGAACAGTAAAATCATTTTTGTTAGACCTCCTGCTACCCCGGATAAATTATGTATTACAGAGAAATAGAGTGGTATTAGGAAACTCCTAACTAATTCCCCATCAATGAAAACTGAAAGAATGGATAAACCCTAGATGACACTCTCGAAAACAATGATCATATCCACTGGAGTCAAGCCTCTGAACTTGGGGAATTATCATCGACTACCAGATAGCCCCAAAAACATCTAGTCAGACCCTCAGATAGCATGAATACTCATAGGGGTTTTCACTACTCGCAATCTCTTCAACTAGGCATTTCCCTACTTCCCATTAATGTGTTTATGCCCAAAATGATATATAAGTGGAAGAGGAAGGAAAGATGCGAGTATGGCTGTGACATGGACTCATCAGATTCAAGTGGATCAAAAAGATATTTAGAGGAACCATTGAAAAATGAGAATTACCCCCAAAGGTGGAAAGTTACTGATGATGGAATCTTACTCAAATTACAAGGGGTAGATACTATAATAAACTAGTATTTCCTAGCACAATGATTATACTAAGCTGGAACAATCGTGAGCTTGGAAACCCACAAAAGGTTCAGATGCTCCAGTGCCATTGTGCTAAAAGTTACCTTGATATGGTTTTCCTATCTGAAACCATGTTGTAAAGCAAGGAAAATAATGGTATCACACACAAATGTGGTTTTTATGGCTGCTTCTCGGTTCCCCGCCAAGGCCACTTAGGGGGGTTGTGCATATTATGGAAGGATAACATTGATGCGAAAATCATCTCTTACTATTCGAATCATATGGCGGCATCGATTCATGATGACCTTATTCCACCTTAGACATTTGTTGTTTTTTTATGGATGTCTATCTCAGAATGAGAAATGAAAATCATGGGATCTTCTCTGCTTTCTCCAACGAAGAATTTTTGGACTAGTACTTTTTGGGGGTGAATTTATTGAAATCCTATCTCAGAATGAAAAAAGAGGGGGAGCTTCTCAGTCCTTTTCTGTAATGCCTAGCTTCTGGGATGTGATATCCAGGGCAGAGTAGTCTGACCTTGGTTTTTTAGGGATCCCCTTTACCTGGTTTTGTGGGAATACAGGGAACTCACATATTGATAAGTTTCTGGATAGATTTTTGGGCTCCATGGATTTGACCAATATTTTCAGAATGTTCCACGTGTCTCACCTAACGCTGAATTCCTTCGACCACTGCCCTATCATCATTGAGTTATCTCATAGAGGCCGAAATAAAATAAATGGGAAACCTTTTTGATTTAAAAGCTTCTGGGTAAGAGATCGCGAATGTGAAGAGAGAGTCTGTTCATGTTGGAATGGAGGAAAATAAGACATGTGTTCAAACCTCCAGCAGATGGAATCTAAGCTGAGTGCTTGGAGAAATTCTAAATTTCTCCAACCTGGTATGCACTGTTACTCAATTTAGAGATAATTGAATTCCCTTTCTGGTCGACCACTGACTGATTCTATTCTTTCCAGAATTAACTTTCTTCAAGGAAAAATGGATGTGGCCCTTTGTATTAAAGAAATCTTTTGGGCTATGAGAGAACGTGAAAGTCGCATTAAAGAAGGGGATACCAACACCCGTTACTTCCACCAGAAGGCCTCTGCTAGATGCTGAAAAAATACTATATCCTACCTCTCATACCCCGATTGTAGAGCTGCTTCCAATTTTGAAGGAATCCATGATATTATTTCCTACAATTTCTAGAAGATTTATACAACTGGGGAATCTACTTTACCGGTTGAGTTGTAAGCCTATATCAAACCTGTAATCACCAATGTAATAAACCAAAAAATCACAAAATAGATTTCAAATTATGAGATTTTACGAGCATTGAAACAAATCCATTCCACTAAATCCCCAGGTCTGGATGTCTTTAATGCCCTTTTTTTCAAGAAATAATGGCACATTCTTGGCCCACACATTACTGCTCTTATGAAAGATATCTAGGTAGAGAAAATCAATCTATTCTCTCTCAACAAGACAATTCTAACCCTAATTCCAAAGATAAATAAAACCCTCTTCGCTTCAGAATTTAGGACAATCAGCTTATGAAACATCCCTTATAATTATTTTCAGTGATTATAGTCAACCGACTACATATGTGGATACCTTCTATTATCTCTAAAAATCAAAGAACTTTCGTTCCAAAATGGAATATCATAGATAATTCTATTTTTTCCCATGAGGCATTACATTCAATGAAAACACATTGAGTTGTAAAAAGAGGAATTATGGCCTGGAAATTGGATATGACTAAGACATATGATAGTGTGTAATGGCATTTCCTCCAGTTTGTTATGACTAAAATGGGTTTCTGTTCAAAATGGATTGATACGATCATGCACTATGTGTCTCTTGTTTCTTTCTGGTTCAATATTAATGGAGGACTATCACAAAGAATTTTACCCACTCGAAACCTTCATCAGGGGGAGCCTCTCTCCCCCTTTCTCTTCATTTTGGGGGTGGATGTCTTCTCCAATCTCATCTCTTTGGTAGATTCATCTAAATTGATTCACGAAGTAAAGGTGTGCCAAACTAGCCTACCTATCTCTCACCTTATTTTTTGCAGATGATCGCCTCCTTTTCTCAAATTACACACATGATGAATGCTATACTATATGCAATGTGATATGCCTCTATGAGAGGGCTTCTAGAAAAGTTATTAATCAGGCCAAATCAGAAATATCATTTAGCTCAGGCGTGCCACCAAATAAGAGAGTAGAGCTTTGTCTCACTGCTGGAATCGAGATGGTTGAAAAGAACAATAAATACCATGGGCTCCCCATTATAGTTGGCCGGTTAAAAAAATAAATTTTCTCCTCAACTGTGGATAGAATTGAGAAAAAAAATTTAGGGCTCATCCATGATGAGAATATCTAAGGCGGGAAAAGAAACCCTTATTAAGGCTACTTTTCAGTCTATCCCCAGCTATATCATGTCACTATTCAAGATTCCCAGTGATATTGTCAACCAGATTCACTCCCGTATTGCTAATTTTTGGTGGGGTCATAGCAACGGGAGGAATAAAATCCACTGGATCGCCTAGGAGTCACTATGCACCCCTAAAACAGGCGGTGGTATGAGTTTACAAGACCTTGGCCTATTTAATGATGCTCTATTTTCTAATCATAGATGGCGCCTTCTAACTCAACCTTCATCACTGTGTACTCAGATTCTATATGAGAAATATTTTTTTCCCTCTGACTTCCGGAACTAATCCCTGGGTCCCTGCCCTAGCTTTCTATAGAGAAGTATCTAGGGTTCAAATAATTTAATCGATAAAGGAATTTTCTGGTGGATTGAGGATGGAAAAAAAGTCAACATATGGAAGGATTATTGGTTGATTGAAAATGACAGCAAGATGGCTACTTCCCCTATCTTTCCTGGTACAGAGGAGGCCACTGTCCGCTATTTATTCGATGAAGCTGGTTCCAATTGGTGCTTGAATAAAATTTACTCCTGGTTTAATAAAAGATATAGAAGAATTATTATTAGAATTCCTTACATGATGGATGTTGGGCCAGACTGTCCTTTTTTGGTGCAATGATAATTCAGGATCCTACTTAGTATGATCCGGCTATCAAATTGCTCTCGATGCTCACCTTGATGATAGAGAGGGGCTGCGGAAAATTTTCTAGAACATGAATGTCCCCCCAAAGATCTGCTACTTCTGGTGGTATATCTATATGTGTATTCTCCACACATTGAACTTCCTTTCCTTTTTCCATGTCATGAACAACTAGTTATTCCCCCTTTGTTCGGATGTCATGGAATACCCTTTGCATGCTATCATTCATTTCCTAGGGGTTTGGGAGATTTGTATTGATTGGGGTTCGTTTTCATAGATTCTGCTAGACACAACATCAAATCTCCCATCACTGATTATGATGTGGTCTTCCACTTTCACTGCTGATATGGTTTCCTCACTCTGCATTGTGGATTGGATTTTTTGGGTTAGACGAAATGACTTCTTCTTTAATCATGACTCAAAACCCTATGGTTTTTGGATAGAACGTGCAACTTCTTGGATGGATGGGTGGAATCGGGACACGAAGTAGAATGTGTTCCCTAATCCCTGAGTTGTTGAAGCTAGATGGACCCCCTCCTGAAGGGATTTTCAAGATTAATGTCGATGCTTCTTTACCCAAGAGTGGAATTGTTGGAATTGGGTTGATGGTCCGTGACCATTGTGGCAAGATCATCACTGCCAGATAGGATTCAATCAATGCGTTATGGGAGACCGCTGCCGCTGAATCACATGCTATACTTACCAGTCTAACCTTTGGAATAAAGTATGGATGGAATAATATATATATGGAATCTGATTGTCTCGGTATCATCAATTCCATCAACACCAACGATCTCATATTCCAATCTTATGGCTTCCTCATTAGAAAAATCAAGTCGCCCAGTCACAGATTCACAGTTTTCTTTTTCACATTCACCAAACGAGAAGGAAATGAAGTAGCTCACCATTTGGATTCCTATCATGCATCTGAGGAAAATCATCTTTGGATGAACTTTTTCCCTTCATAGATGTTGGATCTTGTTACTTGTGATCTATGTGATTAATATAATCTCCTTTGTTTTTAAAAAAAAATATTTTAAATTTATTTCTAAATAAATATTTATAACTATATAAATATATATTTATAAATATAGATTTATAATTATATAATTATAAATATATTTGTAAATATAATTATAATTATGTATTTATTATAAATATTTATTATAAATATTTATAATTATATATTTATTATAAATATTTATAAATATTTTTGATAGAAATGATATATTTATTATAAATATTTATACTTATATATTTAAAAATAAATCTTAATTAAATTAGTAATATAAAAAATATAATTTTTAACAAAAATGTTGTTATTAACAATTTATTATATGACTAAAAATATTTCAAATTTATTTATAAATAAATATTTATAATAAATATATATTAAATAAGGTTTATTTATAACTATATAAATTTAGATTTATAAATATATATTTATAACTATATAATTATAAATAAATTTAATAAGGATTATATATATATATATATATATATATATCAATTTTTATATAATTATAAATATATTTAAAGAATTATAATTATATATTTATTATATTTTTAAATATTTATTATTTAAATTATATATTTATTATAGGAATTAATATACTAAACTAGGTTTATTTATATCGATATAAATAAATATTTATTATAGTAATTATATATTTGTTATAAATATTTATTATATTTCTTATATATTAATCATATTTATAATTATATATTTATTATATTTATATATTTATTATAAATATTTATAATTATATATTAATTATAAATATTTATGATAGTGATGATATATTTATTATAAATATTTATACTTATATGTTTAAAATAAATATTAATTAAATTAGTAATAGAGAAAATATATTTTTTACAATAATTTTGCTATTAACAATTTATTACATGTTTAAAAACATTTCAAATTTATAGATAAGTAAATAATTTCACCATGTCAGCCGTTTATTGGTGGTACACCCTCAAGTTTCCCCTAATTCACCCCTGACCAGCACTGCCATGGCACATGAGCCTCAGACCAGTTGGTGAGGACTCGCTAGGTGCATCCAAGAGACCCGAGATCAAATCCGGGTGGAGGCATATTTCCGGGTTACTGTAGCAGTACTGTAGTAGGCACTGTAGCAGACACTATTTGGTACTATAGCAGTCAGAACTATTCATCCATCTGGGCCTTCAGGCCACTGGTTTGGTCCTCGGGTCCTACAGGGCTTTAGGGCCACCCAAGGCCTTTGGGCCAAGTTGATTCTCAAGGCCTTCGGGCCAACTTAAGGCCTTAGGGCCACCCCAAGGCCTTCAGGCCACATGAATGCAGGCCCCAGACACACTACAAAAAAGGAGCAGCCCCAGAAGAGGATTCAGAGCAGGTGCACTCACTAGAGCAGAGCCAAATGGATTGTCATAATAAGGGGGTATGACTATGACATTGGTACCAGCCTATACTTGCCCGGGAAACCTAGCCAAATGGTCATGAAAAGGTGGAGAGCTATTATTAGGATGCAGATACTGGGGAGGGGTAGTTCCTTGTAGATAGTCTGGTTGAATTCCCTAAGACCTTCAGGTTATGTATTCTTCTAAGCCTACGAGCCATGTAATCTCTGATCCCACAGGCCTTGTAAGGGTTCCCCCTAATTCCTTGAAAGGGGGGTTATCAAAAATCAATAAAAATGAAGGCCTTCGGGCCATTTAGGCCAGCACTTCCATGGGTTTCTCTTTCCAACCCCACCACTCTCGACCTTATCGTAATTGGTCCGAACTAGAACATGTTAGCCCCGGTTCTGCCTGATCCATGATTGGTTGGGGCCAGTCCTTCTCGACCCACCCAACCTTATCCGAGCTACACAAGGACTTGGAAAACTTTATATATATATATATATATGAATGTATATATAAATATATTTCAACATTAAGTTATATTTAAAAATAAAAAATTCACCGAGATCGTGAAAAATACTATATTTAAATTAAAATCATTAATTAATTATTTTAACTCATTTATTAGCCCTCAATATAAATTTATTGTAAATATATTTTCATTATGTATTATTTATCATTATTTTTATTACATATTTAAAATTTCACATCGAATGATCTTGAACAATAACCAACCATTTGTTTTCATGGGTTTATTTTATTTAATTAATTATAACAACTCTGTGTGATACATGATATTAATTATTTAAATAGGATGGTTTGTGCATATTTAGTTTTTCTAATTTAATATATTTAAGGGTCAGTGTGTCCACAAGTTCTGCTTTTTTGTGTATTACACATTTCTGGGACCCCCTCTCTTGCATGCGATTATTTTTTTTACAATGACGAGGAAGGTGTAAGACGAAGACAATGTCAATATGAGGTGGTATCCTAAATGCGATGTAGAAACATTAGACGAGGGAGTGAGTTGCGATACAGGTCATAACTTGACTAAGGTATTATACCCCTAGGTCATGGTTGGTTCATTGAGTTTAAATGGATCAACCATTAATAGATGCCCAAGATCAGTCGAGTAGTTTATTTAATTTATGCATTATTTGTTATTGTTTTTTAAATTTTTAAACTAGTGTGATCACATAGAATAATAAACTAAAATATATAGATTAAGTAAATTTATAATGTGATGAATGTTTTTATATTTATTTTAAAATAATCTTTGAGTGAGATCACATATTTTGTTCATGTCAGATAGAAAAATAATTTCATTCATCAATAAATAATTTGAAACTCTCAAAGAAATATTAATTCAAAAATTCCTTTAGTCATTTGAATTTGAACACAACCAGCTGTACATTGTGCTCATCATCCCTAGCTAAGAGTGGATCCACCTACTAGGGTGTACTTATGAGAGTGATGGGTTAAATTAACAAACTATTATAACAAAGAAGTATTCATAACTATCTTATTGAATATTTAGGGGAAAAGTTTTGAGTAAATAATTTTTATGATTTTTAGTAGATGAGACTACACTTAACAAATCAAGGGGCTTTGAGTTATGTGGTTAGCTAGCCAAGTTCCTACCTTGGAACTCTTCGAGTAGCGGCATAGCCATAACTTGTAGAATATGAGGAAAGTTTTCAAAGATATTTCCCACTAAAATAATCAAGTGATAGAGTATTCCAAGTATATTAATGAGGGATACTAAAGTTAAAAAAATAGTATTAGATATTTTATGATTAAAATAATCGATAATTTTTAATCAAAAATCAATATAATAGTATTAATATGCTAGATTTTGTTTTTTATAAAATTACAAGTAATACCACAAGTACCTTGAAATTAATTTTGAAAAAATTCAATGTCCTCTCCAACACAAGTTTCCAAATATTAGTATAGGCACTTGTGAAAATTATTATGATATAGGAAATTCAAGGCGCTATAGTCCCCACTACCTATTGAGACACCTCAAGAACCGAGGGTGTGAATGATACTTATAGGATACTCATGTATCATACATTTTATGTGTACATCATAATCCTATCATCAATGCTTGATGTGATTTGTGGATACAATATCAAGACATGGATGATTTTACATGTTTTCTCATCTATGAGAATATTATGAGGATAAAGTAACATACTATATTAATAATGTGATCTTTACACTTGATACATGAAAATATGAAAGATAGATCATGATCTTTCAATACATCTCACTCTTATATCTTTATCACCCATTTACTATAGTTTCATTTAAGATTAAAAAATGATAATTGTGGAGAAAATGATTCAATTAATTTTAGTTAAAGGTTATCAAGTAAATAAGAACTTAAATAAAGTATAATATTTAGTTCTTATGGTGAAAAAGTTGGAATATAAGGAAAAAAAGGACAATGTAAAGTGTGATGCCAAAGGCACATTCACAACGTACTTCAAAGAATATATTTTGATAATAAAATATGAGGTTATTTTTTTTTCATTTCATGAGTTAATTCTATGAAAGAGAAAATTCAATGAATTTAATTAAACAAGTAATTTGTCGCTTCTTCTTTAGGTATATTCATCAATTGTATGTAATGTTTCTGTTTTACTACTTTAATATTTATTAGAATATGCCTCTCACATATGTGTATTTAAATATAGAAACCAAATAAGAAAAGAACCATGACAAGAATTAAGATGTATTCTCCAAGTGGTTGAGAAAGAATGATTCATAAGTTAGCGGTGAGAAGTACACAACTTCTAATTCCTAAGTAAATGGTTCTCATTGAAATTTTAGTGAGTATAAACAAAAAATTTATCCAATGTGTTCATTGGAAACTAAGATAAATTATTATAGTTTTATAATGAATGTTTTTGTGATGTTTAATACTAAACTAATTTTTCATTAATACATGAATTATTTAAAATATAAAATGTAAGACTCTAATACCCAGTTCTGAAAATAATATTATTTTTCAAGTAAAACTAAAATTAGTATTCAAGAATATACCTAGTATAGTATTTATAATATTTGGATATAAATTCCTTAAGTATTATCAATACATTGTCCTATTTAGTTTTGGACAAAGAAACCTTTAGAAATAAAGGTATTCTATAATGCTTTTCGAATTAGTTCACCTAGATAGTGTGAAATATTCCAAGGTAATGCTAATGGTAAATACAGTTCATAAGATTTATTTAATTATTTTAAGGAATGAAAAAGCGTATTGTAATATATGAATTGTTAGAAGATATGAGTTACTTTGGGCCCGTGCGCTGAAGAATATCATGACGAAGTATTCATCGACCATTATAATGTAGCATGGAGTAATTCCTTAATGAAAATTACCTTAATAAAAATCAAAGTTTTGATATTGGTAAGGAGGATCGATGATGAGTCATACATGAAAACATTTATCATTAAAATATAGAATGGAGTAATTCCTAAATTCACATTTCCTTATACATATTGGATTCTTAATGTAAGTAAAAGGAGAATCAATGTTTTGATTCATTTTCATTAAATATACTTCCATTATTTTCAGTAAATGATTCACAAATGGAGGCATTATCCCATAATAATATACCAAATAAAATGAAAAATGGATATCATATGAGTTATATTATGATATAAATACATAATGTCATAATAACATGTGTTTAGATGAATAGTATTTGTTAAGGATATAAACAAAATTTCATCAAGAAAAACACAAAATAAATCTCATTTAATATTCTAAAGTTCATATAGGGTATTATATCAAATCCCTATGATAGAAAATGTGATAGTCGAATGATAGATTATATTTCTATAAATGGTTTCACATCTCTATTTGAGAAAGTTGGAGAAATATTGACTTGGATTTAGTCAATTCTAAAGATGCACAAGTAGTTGGTATAAGAATAAATTCCACAAGAGCACATGGAAAAGTAATATTTCAGATACATACTATATAGGAAGGTAAAAAAATGGTAATGGTTTTATATTCACCACATCCGATGATACATTATTCATTAGGAATAATGGACCCCATAAGAAAGTAGTAAATGGATACAAGCTAATATTGACAAGATCAATTAAAATTTAATAACAGATTCCATGTATCAAAGTATAGGAGATTATTATTTTGAATACCATTACGGGTATTCAAGTAAGACTATACATGGTTGGTATAAACGAGGTACCAATAAATATTGATTGGTAATACCTAGTTAATAAGCCTAAATCCATTAAAATTTTACATATCATAGCTACTTTATATGATAATTATATTGAGATTTGGATGTCAAGAACACCAATATTAGAAGGCATCTATATGATGAAACTAGAAAGGGTTGATGAAACTAAATAATTCCAATAAGAGGTGTAAGTTACTGAAATCTAGTTTTGGATTAAAGTAAATAAAAGATCATGGAATGTTAATTTGGAATGAATATTTTCAAGGTTTCTATAAGTGGTTAGTGAGAGAAACACTATTTTAAATGTAAAATATGTTTTCTAACATATTGAAAAAATATATTGATCTTATAGTTATTTAATACTATAATGAAAGTAACACTCTAGATATTGACTTAAAGTAGAACCTAAGTTCTAGGAAATGAGATCTACTGAGGATAATCTAATGATTTCTTGGACCTAGTCAATAGTACATATAATGACAAGGTATTGAAAAATACAAGTTAGAATAATTCAAGAGAGAATTATTACCAATGTCACTAGGCATAAATCTATCCAAGAAGACATGCATGAGGTATAAGAGGAGATTAATGTAGTGAGTATAATTCTATATTCTTTTATGACAATTCAATCACATTTTTCATGCTCTATACAAGATATTATATTTCCACAAAAACTTTATGTAAGGAAAATATTAGTTATATCTAGGAGAACTGCATAGGAAACAGTCAGAACTATACAATTGTACTTGAGCTAGTACAAAGGATATGAACTAGGTATATGGATAGGAAGGGATACTAGTTATAATGGGACACAAACTAGTACTCTTAAAATCAAGATGATATTATATCATAGTCAAGATAATAAAATGAGCAGGAGAAGCTCATTCAAGTCAGTGTTATCTATATCTATAAATAATGAGTATTTTTTATCTTCCGAGGAAGCTAAATAAGTAGTATATAATACACAATGATTTTTTATAGTTCTTGAAATCACACCTAATAAATCAATTTTTATCATATTATGATAATTATATTTCTGGTACTAGCCAATATTTCAAGTTTAATAGTGGAAAAAAGGTATATACTCAGGGTTTACATATCTTGAGGAGTTTTACTCAAGAAGGTGAGGTCATAAATAATATAATAGCCACAAAATAGAGATTTGGAAGGCCCATGAATAAATATTTAACTCATTTAAAATTTGATCTTATCATGTGAGTGCTAATAAGAATATTTAGTAAGTTGGCTCTAATAGAGTGTTGTAATAGTGGATTCCCTAGAACCAACTGAATAACACTTTTTGATTACCATATCATATATAGAATGAGTTATGCATGATGTATACTTACCATAACAGTGTTGATATTTCTACATCCACTGTTTATATGGTAATTTCCATAGAATAATCACTATATGAAAAGGTTATAACAATCCCCAAGATGTAATGAGAACCTTGAGATACTATGATGTTTTTCATGAACCATCCCTGACACCCAAGTACTCTGATAACTGAGCCATGTCTAACATAGACCAAAGGGCATTCCCGATCCCAATGGGTTGGTGACTAGAACCTGACATCATACAAGATAACAGTGGGAGTAGTTTTTCCAAAAAACAACATAATATAACAAAAACATATCAGTATTATCAACACTCCAAAATAATACAATACCAAAAAATTAACAGGTATATTAAAAAAACATTACATCATCAAAGTAATCAGAAATAGAAAATATAAACTCAAAATCCCAAGGGAAACAAAACTCTAAGACCAAAGGTTTAAGAACATCCAACTCAACCAAGAGGTTCTTTCCCTTTGCTCAGACCTGGTAGAAGGAAATCTATAAACACCTGATGGAAAAGATTGGGTGTGAGATAAAAATACCAATAAGGTCTCACCAAGCATTCTATAATAAAATTACATAATAAATAAACAAAGTAATGCTTTAAATTTTAATAAAATAGGTCATGGAAATGCACTTTCATATTTAAAATAAAACACGATTTCCTTTCAAAATGATGTAAAAAATTTCGAATTTTGGTTAAATAAAATTTTTATATAAATTTTTTTATATAAATGATCTGCCATGAATAAAGAAATTTCACAATCAATTTCATATATATCAAAGTAATCACAACAAGCACCATGGTCATCTACCTTGTGGTATGATGGTTCCTAATTATAGGATCCTCACACTCTCATATTAGTGATCATGGAAACATGCACACACATCCCTGAGACTCATGCCGAATATGAATCATAAACAACCCATACAGGATAATATATTCTTAAATAGGGTTTTATTAGAGTTTTCTTTATCAATACATTGTTAGGGAATTACTATCCGAACATTATTGTCCCAAATAACCTATTAACTATCCATACTCACATGTTATCAATAAATCAATCAATAATGGTAAAATAATCTCATTTCAAATAAAATCATTATTTACAAATAAATTTCCCAATTTCTAATTTCAATATGTAAAATCAATTCCAAAACCAAAACATGGATTTTTTCATCATTTCATGCCTTCTAAAAATAAAATAAATCATAGGTTTTTATCAATTCAATTTAATCCATTTTCCAAAACAATTTTCAAATCAAATAATAAATTCCCTAAATTTCAAAATAAACCCCAAATTATAATTACATTATAATTGGAGGGTTTTCCAAAAAATCCATACCATATAAAATTATAATTCTAATTTGTATCAAATTGGGTTTTCACAAATCAATTAAAATCAATCTAAAATAATTAATAAAATCCAGGTCTGGTTAAATGGATAATCTTAAACAGAACCACCTACTTTATCACAGAGATCACAATGCATAACGAACACAATTAGATTTACTAATGAAGAATAAGGGAAATTGAGATCTAGAAATACAACCTAGAATCAATATTCAACTACATAGATTTTAGATCCATCAATCACAAGATGATCTATCATACTCTATGGAGGAAAGAAATAGATAACTGAAGAGACAAGAATACCACTTACCCAAAGAGATTCACCATAACCAACATGATGATCAATTACTGAAAAGGTGATATAGAGGGATTGGAGAACTCCAAAATTTCCTAGGGATGGATATAGGTCAAGAGGGAAAGGCTACAGGTTGAAACAAAAAGAAATCAACCATGATGCCAGGTTTAAAATTCTAGGTCAGGGGAATACACAACATGTATTCCTTTCAGGTAATGTAATCCTATTCAATGAAATGACATAAAAAACATGACACATTTTATTTAAAAACCCGATTTATCCATTTCACATCATAAACCAAATTCACAACATCTTCCTTGAAAAAATTACATGACGCGTAATCAAATTACACAACGTGTAAATTCTAGGAAGACAGTGCTTCGCCCAGTTACCTATACAAAAGACCCAAACTAAAATAAAGGAATCCAAAAAACGAAAATTCATACCTTTTAAGGTAATGGGGTGTTACAAAATCCCCACCATAAAAACTTTATATCCCCAAAAATCTTATAAAGAAGCTTCCATATCAAAAAGGTGAGGCCACTATTTTCTCCTTAGTGCCTCACACTCCCACATCTCATGAGAATCAGAACCATGCTGCCAAAGCACACAAACCAAAGGTATTGTACTCCCATGAATTACCTTTGTATCAAAATCAACTATCTTGACTAGATTCTTAGTCATGGATAAATCAGGCTCAACATGAAGATCCTCCTAGATCTAGACATGATATGGGTCAGAATGATATCTCCAAATCTACCATATGTGGAACACATTATGTATTGATGTCAACTATTGAGGAAGTGCTAAATAGTACTACACTTTACCCACTTACTCCACAACCTCAAAATGTCCCATGAAATGTGGATAAATCTTACCTTTCCTCCAAAACCATCGATGACCTAAATGAGGTGAAACTTTCAAGAACACCTGGTCACTGGCAAAGATCTCCAACGGTCTACGATAACGATCATCATAAGATTTATACTTTCTCTATACTTTCAACATTATCTGAATAACTAACCAAATATTTACTATTGTCTCTTAGAACAAGTTTGGTCTAACTAAGGAACATTCACCAATCTCTAAGCAACATAATGGATAATTATAAGGCCTAACATATAAGGTCTAAAAAAGAATCATTCTGATCATAGAATAGTAATTATTGTTATAAGTAAACTCAACCAGTCATAAATGGTCATCCTAAGCTCCCCCAAAATCGAAGATGTGGGTAAAAAGAATATCCTCAAGGATCTATAAAGCCCTCTCTATCTAAACATATATCTGTGGATGGTATGTCGTACTCAAAAAAACCTGAGATCCCAGTGCATATTGGAGGCCTCTCCAAAAGTGATAAGTAAAAGGGGGATCTCTATTAGAGACTATAGAAAATGGAACTCTGTTCAAATGAAAAATCAACTTCACATAGAAATTTCCCAACTCCTCAATTTGGTTCTATAACAAATGGGTATAAAGTAATCCAATTTGGTTAGCCTATCGATCAAAACCCATATCACATTCCTCTTTCTATGGATATGTGGAAACCAAACCAAAAAGTTTAGAGAAATATCACCCCACTTCTGAGCCGATACTAGAAGTGGATGAAGAAATGTGAAGGAATTTGGTGATCGACCTTGACCTGTTGGAAAGTATAATAAAGAGAGACAAAATAAACAATGTCCCATATCATACCTAGCCACCAGAATTGTTGCTGCATTTCATAAAATATCTTTTTGGTTCTTGGGTGCATAACCAATTAGGAATTATGGAAATCCCCCATGACAGCTTTCCTTATAGATAACAACACAACAAACCTATTCTAAAAACATAGAATAAATTTGGTGTAGAAGGATCACTCATCAAAAATATCCCCACCATAAAGAGAGTCTCTAATGCCATTAAACTCATTATCAAGCTGTGTTTCCTGAATAATCATCTCAAGAAGAATGAATATCAATATAAGACTATCCCAGACTACCTCATTCCCTATTTCCTAGGTTCCTAAATGAAACTATGAAAAAAAATTCATCAGGTTCCACTCATCTGATGATTCTTTCATGTCTTGGGTTGGAAGTTTATTTCACAAGGCATCAAAGATGACATTCCATTTCCCTAGGGTATATGCATTGTTGAAATCTAAATATTGCAGGTACTCCACCCAATTCCTCTAACAAAGATTCAAATATTTTTGAGAGAAGATATAACTCAAACTATTGTGGTCCAAAAACATGGTAAATCTTTCTCTAAAAAGGTAATACCGCCAATACTTAATTTCATACATTACGACTATGAGTTTAAGGTCATGGTTTAGGTAATTATTCTCATGTGGCCTAAGATTATAAGATCTATAGGCTACCACATGATCCGCCTATATAAGAACACAACCCAAACCTGAACCTGATGCATCATAGAAGACCACATAGCCCTACCTGACCTCTGAAATAGTCAAACCTATGGAGAAGCCAAAATATTTTTCATCTCAACAAAAAAACTTTTACATTTCTCATCCCATGAAAAATTTACCCCCTTCCGAGTGAGAGTGATCATCGTCAAATCCATCTTTGAGAAATAATTTATGAACTAGTGATAATACCCTTATAAACCCAAGAATCTCCCATTATCAAAAACATTTCATGGTCATTTCAATGTTATAACAACTCCCAACTTCTCAGGATCGACTAAGATACCATGTTATGACACCACATGTCCCAAGAACCTCACTTACGAAATCCAAAAATCACATTCTGATAGTTTGGAATAAAGTTGGTGATCTCTCAATAATTCCAGCTTTTCTATTAGATGAAACACATGATCCTCATAGTAATTAGAGTAAACCAAGATTCCATCCAAAAAGACAACCATGAACATATCATGATACTCATGTAAGATCATATTCATCAAACCCATAAATACTTCAAGATCATTAGTTAGACCAAATGACATAATAAAATACCCATAATGGCTATACCTACTCCATAATTTAGTTCTCGGAATATCATATTGTTTTATTCTCAATTGGTGATAACCATATCAATGATAAATATTTAATAACCACTTATCCCCTTTAAAATGGTCAAACATATCATCAATATGTGGTAACAGATACTAATTCTTTACCATAACTCTGTTGAGCTTATGGTAATTAACACATAGGTGATGTGTCCCATCATATTTCTTAGAAAAAAGAATAGGAACCACCCATAGTGACACACTCGGGCATATAAATCCTTTCTCTAATAGATCATCTAATTGAGTCTTCAACTCTTTCATTTTAGCTAGTTCCATGCGGTAATAAGGAATTGATACAAGTTGAGTACCAGAAAATAAATCAATAGAGAATTCTACCTCTCTTACTAGTGGTAAACCAAGTAAATGAGAAGGAAAACATCAGAAAACTTGACCATAAATGGAGGGATACCATCAGGTCCCACCCAAATTTACTCAAGTTTTTAGGGTTAAGCGACCACTTGTAGTTTAGTTTAGATTGTCGAATCATCAGATACCTAAGAAGAAAATTATAGACACATACATTCTATGGACTGTTTTTGTCTATGAAGTGGTCAAATTTGGATTGATTTTAGATTGTTTTAAAAGATCACTAATAGATATATGAGAATTCAAATTATGATAAAATGATTTGATCCTAGGTTATTGCTTGGGGTGGATTGGATGAATTCTTTTTTTAACGATTTCAATTTCATTAACCTGAGAAGGATTCATTTAATGAATTCAAACTAACCTCACCACTTACAAGTTAAACACATTAAAAAATAAATAATAATCACATATAAACTTGTAGGATCATTTTTATGAGCACTCCAAGGTCAATGATCTTATTAGCACATAAAAGTAGGGCGAATAAATTCAATAAGGAAGAGGAAGAGAGAAAATCATTTAATAAATGAAACTCAAATAAAAGAAATTAATAAACATTCAGAGAGTGAGAAATAACATACAATATAACTCCTTGATACTCCCTTGTATCAACCCATAAAATATTTATCCCTCCATTGGTGACATGTTTTTATGGGAAGCGAGAAGTAGACTTACAAGGGTGGAATTGATGAAGTAAAAATAACAAAATAACGATCACTCTACATTTGTGTGATAAATTTCACAATGTTTGGTGTGAATAAGTTCACACCTTGAGGAAATGGTATCAACATGATATTAATAAGAATATAATAAGAGGAAATTAAGAACTTTTATTAAGAAATTAAGGTGAATTGAACAACTTACATGAGAAAGAAATGTGATTACAAACTTAAAGCGCTAACATAACATTACAATGAAACAAATCAAAAAATATGGTTATATACTCCACCAAAATTGCATTAAATATTAATCTTAGGAGTCTTGGGTTAAGCCTCAAACAGTTTAACTCTTCTCAATTAATGGTGGTAGGCCAAGGTGGGTGGAAAGTTTGTGGAATTTAGACATTTCCATCCTTGACCCAAAATGGCATCTAGCTTACATCTACAACACAGAGGCACCTAAATGAGGTTATATATGGCTTAATTTAGGTGGGACATAGAATAAGAAAATGGATATTCAGATTTCCCTTGATATCATGTAAAATTTCATCCTAAAATAATATTTTTCTTCGAGATATGTGTAAAATGGTGTGATGTTTTTCTAGGATTCAGAATATAGCCCATAATTGTATCTCCAAATCAGACCACATGTAAATACCTTTAACACTCAGAATTATATATTTTCACTATTAAATTAAATTTTCCAAATTATTTATTCTATATTCAGTTAAAATTTCATATTCATTGGGTTTTGATCTTTTTTTCTAATATAATTTTAACGGGTCGTTGTCCAATTCACTTTGCCCAGAATGTTCTTGGTTCAAGACCCATTTTGGTGGTATTTAAATGGGAATATTCAAGTACTTCAAAATCATTAATTGTTCCTTTTAGCATGGGGGAACTAAAAATAAAATATGGAAAAATAATCAAGACAGTTTTTTGTTTTATGAGGTGTTCAAAAAATGTACCATGTAATAGTGCATTTTAAAAAGGAATTACAATCATAATGTGAAATAATGTTCAATTTTTAAAATGCACTAAAAATGGTGTTTATTAATAATGAGTCACATGAATATTATAGAAATATATTAAAAATTAATATTAGCCTCTTAAAATGGCTAATCACACCACCCAACCTGAGTTTTTCTAGTCTATAGAAAAATGTATCTCAAAAATATGAAATTCGAATTCCCTTTTCCAAAAACATTTTAATACACATTTCTCATCCAAAGACCTCATACCAAACAATTATGAAACCCATAAAAATAATTTAAAACAAGCTAGGTCTAGAGACATATCCCAAGACCAATCCCATTCCTTTTTTCAAATTCATCACCACATTTTATCTAATTTCAATTAAGCATGATGAAGTGTTGTGTGTCACAATAGACATGGGGGTTCATCTTTATTCAAGGGAGAAAAATATGGCAGCGTTAGGTGGAATCAAATTTTAATATTAAGATGATTATTCATTTTTTTTATTTTTTGTGTTTTTTGTTGTTGCAATTTTTCCATGGTAATTTAAATTGAACTTAATTGAGTCAACGCATGTAGCAAGACTTTGCTGATGACTTCTAGGCTCAAAGACCTTAAGGCACCGGGTGAAGCTCACATACTCAGGAATCATCTCAAGTTTACTCAATAAAAAAAAATCAAATGACCACAAATAGAGATAAAATGACAAAATATGGACCAGGAAAAAATGGACTCATGATCCCCAAGTGTCAAAATCCATACATTAGGTCAATCTATTTTTCTACGTGCAATTAATTTTTTCTGTTTGATTTTTTTGTCTTGATTTTGTCTTGATTTTTTTAATAATCATGTTAAAATTAAAATGATCACCAAAACTATTCCATTTATTATGGGACCCCAAGAACTCAAACTAATACCCTAAAATCCAGAGGGTGTGCATCATAGTTTTTTTGTTATTAAATATATTAAAATATAAATGGTGAAAAATCACATCGAACAACTGCACTTTCCAAAATCTATGCACATGAACTTAAACTTACATTAAAATCATAATCAAGGCATGAAAAATTATTTTATATTCAATCTAAAAGTTTGAGACGTTTATTATCATATTCAATGTTAAAGAAAATTTACTTTCACACATTTTTTTATGCACACAAAAGTATTTTTTTTATTTTAACTCCCCCCTAACTTGAAATAACACTGTCCCCAGTGTTTAAAGAAAAGAAAATTTAGATGGGGATAGAGTTATAGGAGAAGAGTTATAGAAGGAAATTGAAATAATAAACATGGACCATAGTCACCTGGTGGTTGAATTTGAAGTTCATGATACTCCTGATTACTTCTTTGATCTCTATGTCACTCAGAGAAACCTTATTGATGATAGTATTTTGTGTTTGTACACCTATGATTTTCCTAAAAATTAATGAATCTCTACTGCCCTAGAAGATTACACCCCAATACAATTAGAATCCATGGAAACCCATTGAGGTTCCCTTAACTAAAAATAAACAAAAAAAAGAAAAAAATAAATTTTTATTTTGATACTCCAAACCCTGAGTTAGAGTACAAGTAAAGGCTGGGTTGCCTTCTGGAAAGCGCTTAGTTTAATGTCATTAGTTTTAAATGAATCCCCCCAACCTACCCAATACCAATTTTTTAAATTTTAAGAAACAAATTTTCTCCACTTATAAAATATTAATATTGAGTATATATTGGATTTGGTGTGAATTTTTGACAACTAAATCATTAAAAATCATATAGGTCCCAATGAAGAAAAAAATCCAATGAATATTCCAAAGTGACCATCCAATTTTTTTAATCTTTATTAAGACATAAAGGAGACTTTTCTTACTATTATAATTGAGATAGGATGAAATTAAAAGTGAAATATTTTTAATATCCCCTATGATGTAATATTTGGGAGAGGAAAGAAAAAAAATTTAGATAGAGGTAGAGACTTTAAATCTTACTCAGTTTCATTTTCCAAATTTCTCAATAGAATTGGTTCCTTTTTAATATATGATTCAACCAAAAAATTAGAAATATTAGTTTTAGGAATGGGTATGGAGTCAATTTTTTTATTTCTCCCAATGGTTTAGTGATTGATGTTTCTAAAAAATCATCAATGGAGATATAATCAGTACACTCAATCTATGAGGTAAAATTATCCTCTTGTGAATACAAGAAATCAATTTCCTCCTGATTTAAAGACCCTTAAAAAATTACTTGATCATATTCATATACCCCAAATCCAAAGGTTTTTTCTTCAATAAATTCATGAGAGGTTTGTGGGAAACTAGACACTCCATATAAGGTTATGGAAGGGAGAGTTGGTGTAGGGATGGTTTCCTCACAGGTTTTAATGATTTTTAGTTCTAAACTCAAATATCAAACCTTAAAATCCATTATATCCATTTATTGAAACAATTTTTTATGTAAAGTATCTGGATAAGCGTGGATAGGGGGTTGAGCTAAATGGTCTACTCTAAGTGGATAATTATGTTGTTGGAATTTCATAGGAGGATGTTCATATTGGCCTTGTTGGGATTGGAACTCATTATATGTTGGAACTATTTGTGGAGAATATGAGTTAAAATATTTTTTTTGATTAGTTTGTTGGTTATCCCACCAATAGAAACTAGTATTTTCATTGTACATCATACATTGTGTAGGGTAGTCAAACTAGGGAGAGGTTCCCCATGTTTGGATTTGTTCAAAAGGGATTTCTGCAGGAGTGAAATCGGGGATGAGAATAGAGATGTGGTGATGAGAAAAGGATGGTAGTGTCTAAGATAACTTACTTAGGTCCTTGAAATGGTGCCAAAATTTGGTCTCTCCCAAATTTACCCAAGTTTTTAGGGTTAAGTGGTCACTTGTAGTTTAGATTGGGTTGTCTAATCCTTGAAGACCTAAGAAGAAACCTATAGATACATACATTTATGGACTATTTTTGCCTATGAAGTGGATAAATTTGGGTTTGTTTTAGATGGTTTTAAAAGAGCACTAAGAGATCTATGTGAATTTAAATTACGAGAAAATGAGTTGATCCTAGGTTATTGCTCATGGTGGATTAGATGATTTTTTTTTACTGATTTCAATTTCATTAACTTGAGAAGGATTAATTCAATGAATTCAAACTAACCTCATCACTTATTGGTTAAACACCTTCACAAACACATTATAATTACCTATACACTTTTAGGATCATTTTCATGATCAATCAAAGGTAAAGGATGTTATTATCACATAAAAGTAGGGTGAATAAATTCAATAAGGACGAGGAAGAGAGAAAATCATTGAATAAAAGAATATAAAATAAAATAAATTAATAAAAATTTAGAGATTGAGAAATAACATCCAATAAAACCCCTTAATAATCAATTTCATCAACCCATAAAATATTTATCCATCCATTTTTGACATTTTCTCAACAGAAGCGGGAATTAGACTTACGAGGGTGGAATTGATGAAGTAAACACAACAAAATAACAATCACTCCACCGTTGTGTGATATATTTCACAAGGTTTGGTGTGAAAAAATTCACACCTTGAGGAAATGGTATAAAATTTATATAGATAAGAACATAATAATAGTAAAGTAAGAACTTTTATTGAGAAATGAAAGTGAATTTAACAACTTACATGAGAAAGAAATGTGATTACAAACACAAAGCAACAACATAACATTACAATGAAACCAAGCACAAAATATGCTTATATACTCCACAAAAACTGTATTAAATAGGAATTTTAATTCGCTTGGGTCAAGACAAAAATAGTCCAAGTCTCCTAAATTAACGGTGGTAGGCCAAGGTGGGTGGAGAGTTTGTGAAATTTGAACTTTTCCACCCTTGAACCAAAATGGTATCCGTCTTGAATCCACAAAATAGAGGCGCCTAAATTAGGTTCTATATGGAGGAATTTTGGTGGGACATAGAAAAAAATGTATATTTGTATGCCCCCTGATATATTGTAAAATTTCATCCTAAAATGATTTTTTTCGAGATATGTGTAAAATGGTGGTCTATTTTTCTAAGATGCAAAATCTAGCCCAGAATTTTATCTCCAACTTGGGATGAATGTAAATACATTTAACTCTCTAGATTATATCTTTTCACTATTAGATTAAATGTTCCCCATGATATATTATATCTTTAGTTAAAATTTCAGATTCATTGGGTTTGGATCTTGTCTTCTACAATAATTTGAATGGGCTGCTATCCAATTCACTTCACCCAGAATGTTCTTGGTTCAAGGCCCATTTTGGTGGTCTTCCAATGGGAATATTCAATTACTAAAACATCATTAATTGTTCCTTATATCATTGTGGAACTGAAAATAAAATATAAAAATAAAATCCATAACATTTTGTGTTTATTAGGGGTTCAAAAAATGTACCAAGCGATAGTGCATTTTAGGAAAGAATTACAATCATAATGTGAAATAATGCTCAATTTGTAAAATGAACTAAAAATGGTGTTTATGAATAATGAATCACATGAATAATATATATATTAACGATGAATATAATCCTATTCCAATGGCTAATAACACCCCCAACTTGAGTTTTTCTAGTCCTGAGAAAAATATATCTCAAAAATATGAAAGTTGAATTTCCTTTTCTGAAAACATTTTAATACACATTACTCACCAAAGACCTCATACCAAACAATTATGAAACCCATAAAAATAATTTAAAACAAGATAGGTATAGAGGCATATTCCAATCCCATTCCCATTCCTTTTTTCAAATTTATCGCCACATTTTGTCCAATTTTAATTAAGAATGATGAAGTGTTGTGCGTCACAATAAACATGGGGGTGCATCTTTATTCAAGGGAGAAAATATGGAAGAGCTAGGTGGAATCACATCTTAATATTAATATGAATATTCATTTTTTCTATTTTTTTGTGTTTTTGTTTTTGAATTTTTTTTACGGTAATTTAAATTGAACTCAATCGAGTCAACACATATAGGAAGACTTTGCCGATGACTCCAAGTTTCAAAGACTATAGGGCACCAAGTGAAGCCCACATACTCAGACGTCATCTCGATTTTACTCAATCAAAAGAAAGTTCAAATTACCAAAAATAAAGATAAAATTCAAAACTCTAGGACATAAAACTTTGGATTCATGATCCCCATGTGCCGAAAGCCACACACTAGATCAATCCATTACTCTAAACACAATTTATTTTTTTGTTTGATTTTTTTGTCTTGATTTTTGTATTTTTTTAATACTCAAGTTAAAATTAAAATAATCACTAAACCTATGACATTTATTATGGGACCCCAAGAACTTAAACTAATACTCTAAAATATAGAGGATGTGCATTGTGTTTTTTATTATTAAATATATGAAAATATAATCATTGAATAATCACATCGGAAAACCGCACTTTCCAAAATATATGCACATGAACTTAAACTTACATTAAAATTCGAATAAAGGCATGAAAAATTATTTTATATTCAATTTAAAAGTTTTCAATGTGTATTATCATGTTTGAGGTTAAATTAATTTTTCATTCCACACATTGTTTTATGAATACAAAAGCAATTTTTCTTATTTCACCTCCCCCAGAATTTAAATAATACCATCCCTAGTGTTTAAAGAAAATAAAATTTATAAGGGGATATGGGTAGAAGAGAATATTTTTAAAATTAAATTGAAATAATAAACAAGGAACAAAGTCACCTGGTGGTTGAAGTTAAAGTTCATGATGCTCCTGATTAATCCTTCGATCTCCATGTCACTCAGAGAAACCTCATCAATGATGGTAGTTTGTGTTTGTACACCTATGATTTGAAAAAAAATTCATGAATCTCAATATCACCTAGAGATTAAACCCCAATACAATTATAAACCATGGAAATACATTGAGGATCCCTTAACTAAAAATAAATAAAAACAAAAGGAATGGAAAAAACACAACTGTTTATTTTGAAACTCCAAACCTCGAGTTAGTGTATAGGTAAAGGCCGAGTTGCCTCCCAGAAATCACTTAGTTTAATGTCATTAGATTTAAATGAATCCTCATAACTTACCCAATAACAACTTTAAAAATTTTAAGAACTGCATTTTTATCCACTTCTAAAATATTAATATTGAGTCTATATTGGATTTGGTGGGAAGTTTTGGAAATTGAATCATTAAAAATCATATAGGTCATAGTGAATGGGAAAATCCCATGAATATCAAAAAGTGACAATCCAATTGTTTTTAATATTTCTTAAGACATCAAGGAGAATTTTATTTCCATTATAATTGAGATAGGATGAAATGAAAAGTGATTTTTTTTAATATCCTCAATGATGGAATATTTGGGAGAGGAAGGATGGACCTCGAGTTTGAGATTAGGAAGGACAAAACTCTTAGACATAGGTAGAGACTTTGAATCTAACTCAATTTCATTTTCCAAGTTTCTCAATAGAATTGGTGCATTTTGAATAGAATATTCAACCAAAAAAATTATAAATATCAGTTTTAGGAATGGGTATGGAATCAATGTTTTTGATTTCTCCCAATGGTTCAGTGATTGGTGTTTCTAAAAAATCATCAATGGAGATATAATCTGTACACTCAATCGATGGGGTCAAATTATCTTCTTGTGAATACATGAAATAAATTTTCTTCAGATTTAAAGACCCTTCAACAATTCCTTTATCATCTTCATATACCCCAAATCCAATGGTTTTTTCTTCAGTAAATTCATGAGAGGTTTGTGGGAAACTAAACACTCCACATAAGGTTATGGAAGGGAGAGTTGGAGTTGGTATGGGTTACTCACAAGTTTTAATGATTTTTAGTTATAATATCAAATATGATACCTCAAAATTCATTCTATTAATTTTTTGACACAAATTTTCAAGTAATGGATGTAGATCAGTATAGACAAGGGGTTGAGCTAAATGGTATATTCCAGGTGAATAAATAAGTTGTTAGAATTCCACAAGAGGATGTTCAGATTGGCCTTGTTGGGATTGGAACTCATTATATGTTGGAATTATTTGTGTAAAATATGAGTTCAAACATTGTGGCTTATTATTTTGTTGATTATCCCACAAATAGAAATAAGATGTTCATTTTACATCACACTTGGTGTGGGGTAGTCAATGTTGGGAGAGGTTACCCAGGTTTGGATTTGTTCAAAAGGGATTTCCATAGGAGTGAAATTGAGGATGAGAATAGATATGTGTGATGAGAAAAGGATGGTAGTGTCTAAGATAAATTACTTAGGTCCCTAGAAATGGTGCTAAAATTTGGTCTCGCCCAAATTGACCCATGTTTTTAGGGTTAAGCGGTTGCTTGTAGTTTAACTTAAATTGTTGAATCCTCATAGATATAAGAAGAAACCTATGGACAAGTAAATTATATGGACTATTTTTGGCTATGAAGTAGACAAATTTTGTTTGATTTTAGATGGTTTTAAAAGAGTACTAAGTGATATATGTGAATTCATATTATTAGAAAATGAGTTGATCCTAGGTTATTACTTGGGGTGGATTATATGGATTCATTTTATGATGATTTCAATTTTATTAACTTAAGAATGATTCATTCAATGAATTAAAACTAACCTCGTAACTTACTGGTTAAAAACATTAAAAAACATATGATAATCATCTATACACTTGTAGGATCATTTTTTTATGAACTCCAAGGTAAAGGATCTTATTAACACACAAAAGTGGGGTGAATAAATTCAATAAGGAAGAAAAAAAGAGAAAATCGTTGAATAAAAGAAACTCAAATAAAAGAAATAATAAAAATTTAGAGAGTGAGAAATAAAATCCAATAAATCCCCTTACTACTAACTTGGATAAACCCATAAAAGAGGTATCCCTCCATTGATGATATGTTCTCAATGGAAGTGGGAAGTAGACTTATGATGGTGGAATTGATGAAGTAAAAACAATAAAATAATGACCACCCCACCATTGTGTGATAAATTTCACAAGATTTGGTGTGAATAAATTCACACCTTGAGGAAACCATATCAATGTGATATGGATAATTATAGAATAAGAGGAAAGGAAGATATTTTATTAAGAAAATAAGGTGAATTTAACAACTCACATGAGAAAGAAATAATATTATAAACACAAAGCGACAACATAATACTACAATGAAACCAAGCACAAAAGATGTTTATATTATCCACACAAAATACCTTAAATAGGAATTTTAAGAGGATTGGGTCGATCCTCAAACATTCCAAGTCTCCTCAATTAATAGTGTAAGGCCAAGGTGGGTGGAAAGTTTGTGGAATTTGGAATTTTCCACCCTTGACCTGAAATGGAATCTAGCTTGCACCCACAAAACATAGGCACCTAAATGAGGTTCTAGATGGACGAATTTGGGTGGGCCATAGAAAATAAAAATAGATATTCTGATTTTCCTTGATAGAATGTAAAATTTCAGCCTAAAATGATATTTGGGCTTCAAGATATGTGTAAAATGGTGGGTTGTTTTTCTAGAATGTAGAATCTAGCCCAAAATTTTATCTCCAACTTGGGCCGTATAGAACTCATTTTAACACTCATAATTAGCTATTGTCACTATTATATTAAATTTTCCCGACGATTTATTCTATCTTAAGTTAAAATTTAAGATTAATTAGGTTTGGATCTTATCTTATATAGTAATTTGAATGGGCTGCTGTCCAATTCACTTCACCCAGAATGTTTTTGGTTCAAGGCCCATTTTGGTGGTCTTCTAATGGGAATGTTCAAGTAATCCAAAATAATTAATTGTTACTTATAACATAGGGGTATTAAAAATAAAATATGAATATAAATTCAAGACCATTTTGTGTTTTATTAGGTGTTCAAAAAATGTACCATGAAATAGTGCATTTTAAGAAGAAATTACAATCATAATGTGAAATAATGATCAATTTTTAAAATGAACTAAAAATGGTGTTTATGAACAATGAAGAACATGAATATTATATTTATTAAAAATGAATATTATCCTCTCCCAATTGATATTCATCATCATGCTAATATTTATACTTTAGATCAAAATAAAACACTGATATTACTTTCCCCAACTCTGGAAAAGAAGGCCTGGATCTACTCAACATTGGGTCCTATCATCCCTAAAAATATAGATCACCCCATTTGGACTAGTAAAGGAGACTTTTAGATGATAATATTCAATTCTGGATTCATTATCAATCAACCAATACATCCTTAAAACGACATCAAGAGGTTTCATGTCGATAACCATATAATCCAAAGTAAGATCAATCTACAATAAAGAGAAGACACAATCATGATAACAATGACCATACTCTCTCTTCATTACAATGGGTTTAGTAATATGCATCACATAAGAAAAAAGATATGTGGGAATATTTAGTTGGTTCAAAATATAGGTCGATATAAATGAATTAGATGCACCAATATCAAATAATGTAATCATTTAAGATGAATCTCTAGTGATAGTACGTCTCAAAATTGTTGGATCCATATCTGCTGCTTATGGAGACTCTTCTATAATGTGAAGAAACTTTGTTTCGAATGCATGTGGTTGAAACCCATTTTTTCACAAAGCATTTGATTGTACCACAATAATTTTAGGGGATTATGAGACCATTATACAAAATAAAGAAGAGAATATATGATATAACTTCTACAAGTGACCTGATCATCTATAGGAACCACATATCTTGGGTGCCTCAATGTAAACCCATTTCAAATTATCAGTCTTTCCACACCGGAAGAAAGTCAAAGGGCCTCTCTCCAAAACTTCAAGATTTCTAGAAGAACCCTACTATCATGAACCAACATGTGGATAATTATGTTCCCTATTCCATTTATGAGAACTCACTGAGCTACCAATTGGAGAAAAAGGAACTCCTGTCACCCTGACTTACTAGTTAGATCATGTTTAACCATCAATGACTTATCCAACACATCAACATAAGAGGAAAGTTTTAGAAAGAAAATCCAAGAAAAAAAATTAGTCCAAAGTACCATATCAAAACATTGAGTCTCCATCATATCATTCAATGCAATATCAGGTAAAAACTGTAGAGGCTCAACAAATAGGTTTGCCTATTCTATCACAGTCCTGTCATCCTTCTTGAGCTTTAAAAACTCTATAGCCTTAGCCATCACCATATACTCTAGATAGAACTAATCAGTGAAATGAAATTTAAATTCCTTCCACTATAATCTCTAATTATTATTCACCATCACCATCTAATCCCACCATCTCTTATTAGGTCCCTCCATCTTAAAGGTAACACACTTTACCTTACTAGCTTTGGGAGTTTCTATAAAATCAAAGAGAAGCACTATATTTCTTAGCCAATCATTAGAATCTTGAGGATCACTTGAAACATGGAATTATAGTAACTTATAGTGAAGGAACTCAGAATTACGATTTCAGGATTCATACCTATGAGGTTCCAAAACTGGAGCTTGAATGATAATAATTGAAGGTTCCTATCTCATATCTTGAAAAGCATGCACAACAATCTCAATGATATTCTAGTCCATGGGAGGATTCACTCACTATGGTTCACCAGTTTCTTCCTATTAGGTCTTATTCAAAAGTCCTATCAGAGGCATGATGCTACACAACATCATCAAACAAAATTAAAGACATCAAAAGGATTCTCAGATAAACAACTCAATCATTAGAAATAGGGAAAATTAATCCCATCATATATATATAAAGATTTTGATTTCAATCTATCCAAATAAAAATCATGGAAAAACTAGAATTATTCCCCAATATGCCTTTCTCAAACAACCCCTATAGTCTTATGGCTTGTTATGATGATTGCTGGCTAGACACTCACTCATAACTACCTCCTAAGTCCTGATAAGATCTCTCAACCGCATACTGAAGTCAAGGAAATATGCTCCACCTGAAACCTTTGATACCATGTTATCATGAACTGGCCCAGATACCATGGTACCCTAATACCTGAGTTGGCTTTGACATGGACCAAAGGGAATTCCCATTCCCCATGAGTTAGTAGCTATAACCTGAAATCATAAAAGATAAAATTGGGAATAATTTTTCCACAAAACAATGAAAGATAAACAAACATATCAGTATTCTCAACACTACTAAAGGAGAAAGTACTAGAAACTAAAAAGGTATATCAAAAATACAAAATAGTATATCATCAAATTAATTAGAAATATAAAATATAAAATCAACATCCCTAAGGAAAACACACTCCATACCCAAAGGATCAAGAACATCCAACTCATCTAAGAGGCACTTTCCCTTTGGTCGGACCTGGTAGAAGAAAATATACAAATGCCTAAAGAAAAAGTTAGGGTGTGAGCTAAAAATCCTAATAGGGTCTCACTAATAATTCCATAATAAGATTTCATAATAAACAAACCAAATCATGATTTTAATTTTAATAATATAGGTAAATGACAATACAATTTCATATTTAAAACAAAACATTATTTTATTTAAAATGGTAGAAAACATTTCAAATGACAGATCAATAAAAATTTTATATAAAATAGTTTATATAAATCATTTGGAATGAATAAAGAAGTTTCATTATCAATGGAATATATATCAAATTAATCACAACATGTACCATGGACACCTTCCCTATGGTATGATAGTTCCCAATTATAGGATCATCACACTCTCATATCAGTGATCATCAAAATGTGTACACACGTTCCTCAGGCTCAGGCTGAATTGGACTCATCAACATCCCATATAGGATAATATATTACTAACTAGGTTTTTTAGAGTTTTTATAGTCAATTTGTTCATATGGAATTACCATCCTAGAATGATTATAACAAATAACCCACAAACTACCCATGTTTTCATGTGTTCAATCAATCAATCAAAAAATGGGAAAACCATTTCATTTCAAATCAAATCATCATTTAAAAATCAATATCCCAATTTATCATTTCAATATACCAAATCAATGTCAAACCCAAAATGTGGATTTTTTATCATTTGATTCCTTTTCAAAATAAAATTAATCATATTTTTTTATCAATTCAATTTAATAATTTTTTTTCAAACAATTCTTAAATAAAATCAGCAATTCCATCAATTTCAAAATACACCCCATATTCCAATTCCATTAGAATTGGGGGGTTTCCCCAAAATAAATACCAAATAACATTAAAATTCAAATTTTCATCAAATTGGTTTTCACAAATCAATTGAAATCACTTTCAAATACTCAATAAAATCAAGGTTCAATTAAAAAACTAATCTCAAATGGAACCACCTACATTTATCATGAAGATCACAACATATAACACCCATAACATAATTTTCCAATGAAGAAAGAGGGAAACATAGATCTAGAAATATAACCTAGAATCAAGATTAAATAACATAGACTTAGATCCATAAATACCAATATGATCTATTAAACTCTAAGGAGTAAAGAAAGAGATAATAGAAGACACATGATGACCACTTACCCGAAGAGACACACCACATCAAACACAATGACCAATCATTAAATGAATGATCTGGAGGGATTGGAGAACTTCAAAATCGCATAAGGATGGATCAAGGTAGATAGTATAGAAACCCTATACTTTTAAACATATCATTACATGATTTCATGCATAACTAAACATCAAATTACAAGCCAAGGATCTTAAATTCTAGTGTCTTGGAAGGCTAGGTACATAAAACTAAAAACATCATACTAAATAGAACATTTAATTATTTAATATTCATAAAGAGATCCTAAATTTATTTGAACCCTTAAATTGATATAGGATAACATAGGGATAACATAGAAAAAGGGATGATCTAAAATCCTAGTAAGGGAATAAACATAAGAACAAAGCTTATCACATGGGTTAGAAGTCATAACAAAATGATATAAAGAGGCATGGTAAACGATTAAACATAAGGAATAATAACATTTAGAACATGGGATCATATAATCATGTAATCATAGAAATATAAAAGAAACATAAAACATGAATTTAGTAGGATCCAAGCTCCTTGCACATAAAGGAGCACAAGTCATGGTTAACCACCAAGACCATTTCACATGGAGCATGAGTTAAGGCTAACAGTCAAGACTGATACACATAACATCTAATGAGACTAAACTTCACCCAATGAATTAGAGATAAATATAAGATAACCCATCATAACATGTTCATGAATATGTTTTCCACATAAATAATCACACAAAATCAATCATACATAAACATAAGGGTACCCATGGAATGAAATGGGTATCATAATCATGTCACAAAGCATAACCAAAGGGTGTATCATAGACGTGTCCATGAATAAAATGAATTAGATAATGATTGGAAAATAATAAGATATAATATAAATATATCATGATAAGTGATGTCAAATTAATGAGATATCATGTAAAAAGAGTACTTAATAAATTTCGAAATTAAAACATTTTAGTGCGGTTTAAGGAAAATATCAAAGATCATTTAAAACAGAAAAGGGTGTAATATTTTATATAAAAATAGAATTGAACCAATAAATTTTAAATAATAAAATTAGTGATCTTAGAAAGATAATGGTGGTTTAAAATATATTATAGGGTGCACTTGAAATTGGGTAAGAATTAGGGAAGTTCCCTTTAAATGGGCTTTCTTATCAGAAATAATTGATAAGGGAACCACTTAAAAACATGTATATCCAAAAAAGAGAATTATTAATGGATCTTGATGCATGTTTTTTAGAAAATATACACAGAATTAATAATATTTAAATAAAAATAAAATATAACTTCATTTGGGAAAAAATAAAGATAGAGCAACCCGAAGGAATAATGGAGGTTCAGGTAGAACTCCTTACCTTAAGTCCGAAGGTGTTATTCACTTGATATTAATGTCTGGATAACCAAATTAGATTCATTAATTAATAAATAAATAATATATTCTACATTAATTTGATTTATTATCATTTATTATGTTCTTTTATTCCTTTTTTGATGAGTTATAGTGTTCAATATCTTCGTTCGTGAGTGATGGTTTTCTTAGTTTTCATGATCAGTTTGATTGAATAGAAGTTCATGTGAAATGGGAATGGATTTACAGCAGATTAATTATATTATATTAATGAAATTATATAATATAAAATATTTATACCATTCATTTTATTAAATTTTATGAGTATGAATCATTAGATAAAACTTTAATGATAACTGTTTGGGTTAATTAGTGGGTTTTGATCACAATGAACTCATTTTGTTTTATAAATCAATACCATTTGTAAAAAATGATTCTAGAAAAATAAATAGTATATATTAAATAAATAATAATATGGTTCAATAATTAAAATTGTTTCATGACCATAATTGAATATAGTAATAGAAATTGAAAACCCGTCGTCTTTGAATGTGATCAATTAACACATCTCGGATGGTGTTTCCATTTTTAGTATAAAAGGAGGGGAAAGGATAGATGATGATGAATTATTACATTAGCATAAAAATATTCTATTTCTTGTAATTTACAGTATTTATCACACCATTTTTATGAGGATAGGTGAGGATAGAAAAGAATACAAAGGAACTTGAAAAAAAACTGAAAGAAAACGGGAGAGGGTTTTACCTCTTGATTCCTTCCTCTTAAGAACCTCCTTAGGGGAGAGGTTTTGGTATTTTGATGAGACCAAGAGTTCTTGGATGTGAGATAGAGAATTAGGGAGATATTTGAGTATAGTTTGAATAAGGCACAAGGATTGAGATGTGTGAGGAGAAGAGGTGGTGAGGGGTGGTATTTATAGTGGCGGAGAGGGGAGTTTTCTCAGTATTTAATTCATTAGTATATTATTTTTCTCCAGACAAGAAATAGTGCCAATTATTAAGACTAAATAAAGCAATTAGATCATGTGAGTTAAAAATAATGGTACTTACATCATCCATGACTCAATAAATAGTGTATTTAACATATAATGTATATATACCGTAAATTATCGTATTTTACTATTCACAAAAAATTCATGTATTTCAGAAAAATACAAAAAAATCACCCTAACCATTTTTCGTCATGTAGAATTAAAAAATAAACTCCATTTTTTAAAAATAATTTTCTAAATATGAGAAATTTAATATTTAATCAAAATCATAATTTACTTGAAAAATAAAAATTTTAAAATTAAAACTATTTTTCTAACACTTTGAAAAATTAATTAAGGTATCATAAAATTATATTATAATAATAATAAATGAAAATATTATTTTATGAAAACATTTTATGAAAATAAATTTTCTTTTAATTAATTAAATTAATCCTAAAATTGTAATTAAATATACATGACTTACAAAAAATACCAACACTTAATTAATAGTTTTTAAAATATTTATTTACTTATACTGTGATATAATTAAATCATATTGACACTTATAAGATGATAAAAGTCATTTATACCTTGATTGGCGAGGTTACTATTACATTAGCCAATTTACTATTTATGAGGGCCACATTACTATTCCAAAGGTCAAGTTACTATATCTTCAGTATGTGTTCTTTAACTTCTAGAGATACCTTTTATTTCACTCATTATTTATTTATAAAGTTTTTATTGTGTTCCATATGTAATATTATGTGATTATAATATAATTCATAATTATAAGAAGGTAAATACATTGATAAGACATTGGGTCATCACATTCTTCCCCCTTATGAAATTTCACCCTTGAAATTTCGTTTTATAAGTTAGGCTGAAAATAAGTGTGGGTACTTCTCCTTCATCGATTTCTCCAGTTCCCATGTTTCCTCTTTGTACTTATTGTTCCACCATATTACTTCGACCATGTGAGTAATCTTGTTGCATAGAAATTTATCTCCATGATCCAAGATCTTCAATGGATTATCCTCGAAAGAAAGATTATTCTCTAACTGTAGCACCTCTGAATAAAGTACATGTAAAGGATCTAGTATGTACTTCCTTAAGAGGGATATATGGAATACATCATGTAATTTAGACATGGTAGGTGGAAGTTCTAGTCAATAGGCCATAGATCTGATGTAATTTGGGTTTCCTTGATATACTGCTGAATGGGTTTTACATTTTCCACCATTTCTTTGACCATTTTAGGTCCTAGAAGCTTACTTTCACCAACTTTATCCCAAAATTCTAGTGTTCTACACCTTTTCCCATAAAGGGCTTCATATGGTTCCATTTGGATGCTCGAGTAGAAACTATTGTTATAAGAGAACTCAACCATAGGTAGATGTTATTCCCATCATCCTTTTAAGTATACAGAACATTCTCTCAACATGTCATCAAATGTATGAATAGTTCACTCAGATTGTCCATCAGTTTGAGGATGATAGGCTGTACTGAAGTTCATCTTAGTGCTTAGAGCATGTTGGAGACTTTTCCAGAACTTCGAGGTGAATCTGAGATATCGATTAGATACAATCGATATTGTTACTCCATGTAGCCTTTTTGATATATATCGGTGCAAGTTCATCCAATGAGAATTCCTATAAAATTGAAAAAATGTGAGCTGTCTTTGTAAGGCGATCCACAATAACCCATATATCATTATTTCATCTGGATGTCCTTGGAAGTCCAGTGAAAAAGTCCATGGTAATGTTCTTCCACTTCCATGTTGGTATGGGTAGTGGTTGCAAAATCCCTTTATACTTTAGCCTTTTATCCTTCACTTGCTGACATACCGGGTTCTTTGATGTATATTCAGTGATCTCTATTTTCATATTGTCCCACCAATAGTTTTCTCAGAGATATCGATACATCTTTGTGCTCCTAGGGTGAATAGATAAGGTTGATCTATGTGCATAATTTATAAGATTCTTCTTTATCTATAGATATGATGGTACACATAATCATGGACCAAATCTTATAACTCCTTCCTCATCAATCTTTAACTCAGAAGATTTCCAATTTCTAATAGCTTCCACCCTTTTCAGAATTTCCAAATAATTTCTTTGAGAATACTTTATTTTATATATGAGGGATGGATGAGAAATCATTTTAGAAAATATTGGTGATATTCCTCCCTTAATTATTTCCATGTCCATCCTCTTTAAATATAAAAATTTTGGATCCTTCTCAATTCTCATCGTTGATAAAGATACATGATCCTTTATACTTAGAGCATCTGCAACCTTATTTTCCTTACCAGGATGGTAGTGGATTGAGCACTCATAATCCTTAATGATCTCTAACCATCTTCTCTGGAACATAGTAATATTATTCTGTGTGAATATATATTTGAGACTCCTACGATCAGTATATATATCAAACTTCTCCTCATAGAGATAATGCTGCCAGATTTTCATTGCAAAGATCACAGTTTCCAACTACAGATCATGCATGAGATATTTTTTCTCATGAATTTTCAACTATCTTAAGGCATAGGATATCACTTTATCATTTTCATTAGTACATAGCTTAATACTTTCTTTTAAGAATTTATATACACTACAAATATTTCTCCACTTGTTGGGAGTGTATGTACTGGCGTAGTGATAAGCCTATTTTTAATCTCCTTAAATCTTTCCTCACATTCTTGAGTCCAAAAAAACTTCACTCCCTTCCATGTCAGCTTGATCATTGGGTTTGAAAATCATCAGATTTTCTCCACAAATCATTGTTAATACACATCTAGGTTAAGGAAACTATGGATCTCCATTACATACATTGGTCTAGGCCAATCTTAGATTGCCTTTTTATTATAAGGGTCCATAGACATCCCTTTCCTGGTGATAACATGCCCCAAGAATGATACTTCCTCCATCTAGAACTTACATTTACTCTAATTTTCATAAAGTTTCTCCCTTCACAAAGTATTCAGCATAGTATTCGACTACTCCTCATGTTCCTACTTGCCCTTTGAGTACATCAGAATATCATCAATAAAGACTACCACAAATTTGTCGAGGTAATCCATAAAGTCTATATTCCTTAAATCCATGAAAATTTTAGAGCATTAGTGAGTCAGAAGGGAATCACTATGAACTCATAGTGTATATATATAAGGACATAGCCTTTAAAAAATTACATAATCTTGAATTAAATGAATAATTCACATATAGGATCTTTCGAGGTTTATATTTTTTGAGAATTAGTCCATAACTATTACATTACATCTCAAAAATTAAAAAGTAGGAACTTATAATCAGTTTCCATTTTCTTCATAAAATAAAAACTCTTTAAAAAAGAGTCATGTATAGTTACATGTTTTAGAGAGCATGAATTTTCCTTGATCCCATCCTTGACCCTATTCATCTTTAAGTCCTGTGAAAAACATTTCAAAACTTGGGATGAGCATAAAAATCTTAGTAAGAGTTATAAAATAATGAAAGAAAAAATTAGTCCATCAAAACATAAGCCTTTTAACATACCTCATAAAATCATAAGATTTATGAATAACACATAGAAATCATGAATCATAAAGGTAACTTGTGGAATTTATATCATACTAACATTGTATCCATCATAACTACATAGGGAGTTACATTGGAATACTCATCAGAGTACATTACCTAAATCTATTAGGAGAAGAATTCATGTTTACCTCCATCATGTTACGCAATGCATTGGAGAGCTATCTCATGCTCAACCTCCCTAGGATTATCATGGAACCACCCATATACGCAAACAATTCCAAAGAACCATAACATATTTATAACACATAAAAAAAATATAAAGGAAAGATAACATTTCCACATTTCAATCACAATATATCATTTAAAGATATTGACATAAAAAATCGATTATCAAAACAATTTTCAATACCAAAATACGTAAAAGAGTATATGGTATTTATTTTCCTTTTAAAAACATTATGGCTTGTTAAGGAATCCAAAGATCAAATAATACTCATGATGGCGGAAAGGTTGTTGTCACCGCTTACATTAATAGAAACATTATTTTTTTGTCGTTTAGTAAAATGACTCATAGAAAAAGGCTCCCTTTAAATTAAATGAAAAGTAAAAGGTGTTTATACAGTGTATAAAAGAAATTTGTGTAAAAATAAAAATATGCCTCAATGAAAGGAGATTGAGATGAAGTCCCTTACCTCGTGTCAGACTTGACCTGTTCGTTCTTTAATCTCTTGAATAATAATCTAAAGTTAATTTCTAATTGCTTAAGAACATTTTTCAAGTATATTATTCCTTTTATTTTACTTATTACCATGTTATAAACATTATGTAATCATTTAAGTTAGTAATGGTCATTTTGTCGATATTTGTTACTTGATTCACAAATGAACTTCTTATAATTAGAAGTTGTTCATGTGGTCAAAGGTCCATTATCTACAGAATGATATTCATGATGTATATATAATATGTATCATATATATCTAGTATATATATGTATTTATAATAGTACATAACATTTGGAGATAAGAAATTAAATGCACCGTTAATGGAGATGGTAAACCATACGTACACATGAATGCTATTTCCATTTCTATTTTGTATTTTAATTGAATGAAAAATTAATGATACATAGGTATATTATAATTCTAGTATAATATCATATATAATTTTAATAACTTCATCCTTTATAGGTTCCACGTATGGCATGAACGAGTCATATGACTTTGAGGGGGCGGTAGTCCGCACTTCCTCAAATGAAATTATCACGTTTACCCATAATGGAAACCATAAAGGTATTCTATAAATAAAAAATACAGAAGTATAGATACAATATAAAAGTAAATAATAAAAAGAGTTTAGGGGGTTGGTGAAGTAAAATAAAAGAAAAGAACTTAAGAGAAGACATTACCTTTAAATTTGGCATCTCCCTTTGGTTTGAACCAAAAGGTTTACTTGAAGTGCCTTATGCCTAAGGTAAGGCTTCTAGGAGGAATAGAGGGATGTAGATAAATTAATTTGGTAGAGTTTGGATTATCCAAGGGGCTTGAGAAGTGTGAGGAATGGGTTAGAAGTGAGGGATTTTTATAAGGGGGAGTAGGGACTCTTTAGGAATGTTTGCAAATATTATTTTATTATATAATGATTTTCGGTTTCTAATAGTCCAAAACTTATTAAAGTCAAAGATAATATGACTCTTGTTTGAAAAAAAACCATACAATAATAATTGGATATGTTTTGGATAGTTTTTAAATTTTATAATCTCATTTATTCAAATCATTCTTTAATGAGGTAAACACAACATCATTATTGTGTCATAAATAATTTTATTTATTTGATGTCTAAAAATTATAAAAAAATACCATGATGTAAGAAATATTTTTATATTTCAAATCATTATTTATAGTTAAAGTGATAACTTATATAACCCCATGTAAAAACTGATTTACTAAAAGATATATGTTTATGCCATTTTTGTCTTTACTTTAAATTAATTAATATAAACTGTCATTATCACTCTTAAGTGGATTCATGGGGTCCCAAAACCGTCCCAAGGATGAAAATGGTCAGAAATGTATCAACCAATAAGATTATGACACATGTTAGGGTAATTTAATATTATTATAATAATATTTTTACCCTTATTTACTATATTTACCATTTAACCATGGTAAATAAAATATTTACTGAAGTAAATATTTAAAATGTCTAAAAATAAAAGTTACCTATTTACACAATTTGGAACTCCTGATTGCAAATATAGAATCCATTTTTTCAAATTCAAAACACATAAGTCATATAAATTAATTTAAAATTAATTTCTGTTGTCAAAACAAAAAGCGTGTTTTTAAGAAATAATAACTATTAAAAGATTGACACATGTTTATGTCCAATTTCAAAGTAAAATTACTTACAATGACCAAAATTGGATTAATTAGTAAAAATATAATATAATTACACTTTAAAACCAATTTAAAATATAATCTAACCATATAAATAAATTAGATTAAAGGTCAGTTTTGAATTTAAATACAGTATTTTTCACTATTCATTAAAAATGGATTTTATCAGAAAAATACCAAAAATTTACCCAAAGTAAATTTTGATGTCTTGATTATAAAGAATAATTTTATTTTGTCAAATATAACATATAAAAGTGACCAAAACTAGATTTAATGAGGGTTCTCCATCAAAAGGTGATGAATCAACCTTTTAAAGAATATTAGAGTATTTATGCTTAAAATTGGATTCATTCGCATTTTAAGCCTCTAAAATTTATTGGATAAATATAAATATATTTAACAAACATGTACAATCATTTTGTTTTTAGTTATGTTCATTCCCTCCATTACAACGGTTAGGCATCAACTACCATTTAAAATAATAATATTTTATTATTAGTGTCCAACGTAAGATTTCAAAGAAACCCATTGTTGCGTATCGGGTATGCCATCAAACATAGAATCCCCTTGAAAGTAAAATTAATTTTTAATTCAAAAATATTAATAAATATGCAAATGTCTTATTATTTATTTACCTGGGATGTTACATCCTTCCCCCTTTTTGGAAATTGTGTCCTCACAATTTTTATTCACTTATCAAATAAGTGGGTGTATTTATCCCTCATAGCATTTTCAGATTCACACGTTGCCTCTTCAACCATATCGGGTTTTCAAAAAACCTTTACTTGAT
Organism: Viscum album; assembly: GCA_963277665.1. NCBI lineage: Eukaryota > Viridiplantae > Streptophyta > Magnoliopsida > Santalales > Viscaceae > Viscum > Viscum album. The sequence continues at coordinate 590,996,911 of OY728134.1, read as the reverse complement.
TAATTAACTTATTCTGCAACACTTTCTCTCTTCTGTCAAGAATCTGGACTGGTTGTTCCTCATAAGAGAGATTATCTTACAACTGAACTACCTCTGGGCTCAAAACATCAGATGGATCTGGAATATACTTTCTTTGAAACATGATAAACATTGTGTACCTGGGATGAACTTGGAGGTGAAGCCACTATATATGCAACTGATCTAACTTTCTCCAAGAATTCATAAGGTCAAATGAACCTCAGACTCAACTTTCCCGTCTTACCAAAACGCAACACACTTTTCCATGGAGAAACTTCGAGAAAGACATGATCACCTACCTAAAAAAAATCATTTCTCCGATTATCCGCACAACTTTTCTGCCTTCTCTGAGCTGTTATCATATGCTTATGAATCAACTAAAATTTTTCTACCATCTCTTCTATCAATTATGGTCCCATCAGTTTCCTTTCACCTACTTCATCCCAAAAATCTGGAGTTTGACAACGCTTTCCATATAATGCCTCAAATGGATCCATCTGTATACTGGATTGAAAACTATTATTATAGGAAAATTCAACCAAATAAAGATGTTGGTCCCAACTTCCCTGGTAATCCATTGAGAAAGCACATAACATATCCTCCAAGATCTGAATTGTTCATTCTGACTGCCCATCTGATTGAAGATGAAAATCTATACTAAAATTTAATTGAGTACCCAATGACTTCGGAAGGCCTTTCCAAAAAGTTAGAAGTAAACCTAGGATCATGATCAGATACAATGGAGAGGGGAACTCCATGAAACTTTACTATCTCTTTAACATACAACTAAGAAAGTTTATCTAGAGAAAAAGTATCTCAAATAGGAAGTAAATGAGCAGATTTAGTCAACTGGTCGACAATAATCCAGATTGCATTATTACCTTGAGATGTCTTTGGTAATCTCACAACAAAGTCCATGAACATATTTTCCCATTTCTACTATGTTACCGGTAAATTTTGAAGCATCCCTTTTAGTAATTGACACTCTAATTTAACCCATTGACAGGTTAAACAATTTAAAATAAAGTGGGCAATATCTTTTTTAATTCCATCCCACCAGTAATACTTCCGAAGATCTCTATACATCTTAGTACTGCCAGGATGAACTGAAAATGGAGAACTATGAGCTTTACATAACAACTCATTCTTAAAGTGTGAATCATAATGCATGCATAATATCTTTCCAAATATCAAAACACAATCATTATCAATGTTAAAATCATGAAACTTAGCCTTCTGAACCAACTCTACTTTTTTCTGCAACTCATTGTCTTCCTTTTTCACTTGCTTAATTCTGTCTGATAGAGATGATTTCACTGACACCTGAAACAAAACAGAGGAATTTCCTACACCCACAACTTCTATGCCAAATTTAATCAAATATTTAATCAAAGGATCTTGTTCCAAATGTAACATTGTTAACGTAGCATTACTTTTCTGACTCAAAGCGTCAGCCACTTTATTTTCATTTCATAGATGAAAATTGATCATGCAATCATAATCCTTGATTAATTCTAACCCTCACCTCTATCTTATGTTCAATTATTTCTGAGTGAATATAAACTTTAAACTTGTGTGGTTATATAATTTAGATTTTACTCCATACAAATGATACCAACAAATTTTTCAAGGAAAAAAAGTAGCTAATTCCAAATCATGTGTAGGGTAATTTAACCCATAAGGTTTTAACTGATGTGAAACATAAGAAATTCATTCTAGAAAAGGACACAACCAAGTCCTTTCAATGAAGCATCATTTTAGATAACAAACTCACCATTTCTAGAAGGAAGTGCGAAAATTGGAGCATTCACCAATCTTCTTTTGAATTCTTGAAAACAATCATCACATTATTTTGTCCAAATAAACTTAACACCTTTTTGAGTTTACTTAGTCATTGACTAGATAACCATGCAAAATTATCAACAAACCTCATGTAATAACCTACCAAACCAAGAAAACTTTAGATCCTAGTAATATTTGTGGGTCTTGGCCATTCTTCAACAACTTTTGTTTTATCAGGATCAACAGTTATCCCATTTTTTGAAACAATGTGACCAAGGAATGAAATTTTTTGTAACAAAAACTCACACTTTCTGAATTTCCCAAATAGTTTCTTTTCTTTTAAGGTTTGCAAGACAACCCTAAAATGACTTTCATTCTCCTCTTTGATTTTAGAATAAACCAAAATATCATCAATAAATACGACCACAAACTTATCCAAAACTCACGGAAAATTCTATTCATATGATCCATGAATACAGTAGGTGTTTTGGTTAACCCAAAAGGCATAACAAAAAATTCATAATGGCCATATCTAGTACAAAATGTGGTCTTCAAAATTTCTGCTTTCTTTACTTTAAACTAATGATACCCCAACCTCAAAGCAATCTTAGAGAAATACTGATCTCCCTAGAGATGATCAATCAAATCATCGATATGAGGCAAATGACACTTGTTCTTAAAAGTGGTGTTATTAAATACTCTATAATAAATGAAAAGTCTCATTGAACCATCTTTCTTTTTAACAAACAAGATAGTATCACCACATGGTGATTTTCTAGGTCAAATGAAACCTTTATCTAATAACTCCAGTAATTTCTTTTTTAACTCTAAAATTTCAATTTGAGCCATTCGATAAGGGGGTTTTGAAATTGGATTAGCATCAGGAACTAAGAAAACAATAAATTAAACTTCCCAATCAGGTATAATACTAGGAAACTCATCAAGAAAAACATCAAGGTACTCATTTACCATTGTAACATCATTAATATGAATAGTTCCTTTGTTTTAAACAATACGTGCAAGGTAACATTCATTTCCATATTTTACTAGTTTCTGAGCTTCCTGATATATTATAAAAAGTAAGGGTTCATTCTTGTACACAAACTGAAAATATTTCTGAAAAGAAACCTCTTTAGCTCTATAGTTAATCTTAGCTTGATAAACAGAAAGCTAATCCATACCCAAAATAACATCAAACTCTACTAGATTCAATACAATAAGGTCTGTAGGTAGATTCTTTCCCTACACAAGGACAAGAAGGTTCTTATAATTTCTTTTTGTCTCAACATTTCCTCCTGGTGTTTTTACCATAAATTTAGGATTCATATCTTGAGATAAAATTACTAATTTACTAGAAAACTTCTTAGAAATGAACGAATGTGTAGACCATGAATCAAAAAACAAATTGGAATAATTTGAACAAACAAAAAATGTACCTAATACTACTTCATTTGATGGCCCAACATCTACTGAAATAGTTGCAAAGGATTTCACCACCCCTTTCTTCTTGTAGTCTGGCTACTTTCCCTCAGTTGAGTTCTTAGTTGGACACTCATTTTCATAATAAACCATTTCATTGCACTTAAAACATTTTAATAACTATAAATCAGATTTTGTCTTTCCATTACCCTGATCTTTTTCAGTGCAATTATGAGCCTTATGCCCCATTTTACCACATCGGTAGCACTTTCCAGAATTCAAAAGAAATAACCTAGCATGTTTTTACCACATTTTTTACAAATTTTAAACTTAATTTTCCTACTATCAGACTTTTTTGAAGAGTTCTTACCTTTCATCTTCCACATCGACCTCTTATTCTATTATTTTTCAAAGAACTCTTGATCATCAAAAAACTCCATTTCCACCTTCTCCACACATCAAACAAGTTTTTTATAATTTTTGAACTCATGAGAAGCTAAATTCCTTCGATACTTTGGATTTAATGCTAAGTAAAAAAAGGTTGATTTTACTATCAAGATATCGTATGAAATTTGGAGCATACCTTGCTAGTCGAGTGAATTTTGATTCATAAGTAGCCACTGGGTCATCCTCCTGCCTCAATTATAAGAATTGTTTTTCCATCATAAGATGAACCACCTTAGGAAAATATTTCTCAAGAAACATACCTTTGAATTCATCCCAATCAAGAGCATCAATATCCTCACCTTCCCTGATATTTTTCATCATTGACCACCACTGATCGGATTCACCTTCAAAATGGTAAACAAAAAGACTAAACTTTTGATGTTATGAACACCCCATGCCATCAAAAATCTTTTCCAGTTCTTTAATCCACTCTTCTGCTAGCACAAGGTCAGATGATCCTCTGAATGATGGGGAGTTGACTCATAAAATGCTCTACTACTGATATGTTCCTCTGTGTTTGATCTGGCTAATATCATGCATGGATACCACCACCATTTATAACCTAAGTAAACTATTCCATCACTGCAAAAAACAGTTTAGTTCCAATTCTGACTATCCTAGGTTTCTGATTTGGAAGGTTGTCTTCCTCCTGATGTCGTCCCATTATAGTTTCCCTGTTTCCTCTGCTGAAAACCATTCTGAACACAGAAATATTTTAGGCGAAGCAACATGGTAATTTATAAATGATATATCATTTCAATCTTACCATAAATTAAAAATAATTCATGGATATTAATTTAAAAATATACTAACTTCTAAAGTTGTCTAAACTGACCTCTAATACCAACTATAAGGACCCAACCTTAAAATATTACATAATCTTGAATTAAATGAATAATTCAAATTGAGGATCTTTTCAGCTTTAGAGTTTTAGAGAATTAGTCCATAACTATTACATTACATCTCAAAAATTACAAAGTATACACTTATACTCAGTTTCCATTTTTTCCATAAAATAAAAACTGTTGAAAAAAAGAGACATGTCTAGTTCCATGTTTTAGGCAGCCTGAATTTTCCTTGATCCCATCCTTGACCCTATTCATCTTTAAGTCCAGTGAAAAACATTTCAAAACTTGGGATGATCATAAAAATCTCAGTCAGGGTTATAAAATATAGATAAAAAAATTATTCCATCAAAACATAATCTTTTTAACATACCTCATGAAATCATATGATTTATGAATATCACATAGAAATAATAAATAATAAAGTTAACTTGTAGCATCCATATCAAACTTACATTGTAGCCATCACAACTACATAAGGAGTAACATGGGAATACCCATCATAGTATATTACCTAAATATCTTAAGAGAAACATTCACATTTACCTCTGTCACGTTACCTAATTCATTAGAGAGATATATCGGGCTCAACCGCCCTAGGTTTATCACAGAACCACCCGTATACTTAAACAATTCCCAAGAACCATAACATATTCATAACACATAAAACAAACATAAAGGAAAGATAACATTTCCACATTTCAACCACAATATATCATTTAAATATATTGAAATAAAAAATCCATTATCAAAACCATTTTCATTACCAAAATACGTAAAAGAGTATATGATATTTATTTTCCTTTTAAAAACATTACATCTTGTTAAGGAAGCCAAATATCAAATAATACTCACGGCGGTGGAAGGGTCGTTGTCACCGCTTAAGTTAAAAGAAACATTCTTTTTTTGTTGTTTATTAAAACAACTCATAGAAAAAGATTCCCTTTGAATGAAATGAAAAGTAAAAGTTGTTTATACATCGTATAAAATACAGTTGTGTAAAAATCAAAATATGCCTCAATGAAAGGAGATTGAGACGAAGTCCCTTACCTCGTGTCTAATTTTACCCATTCATTCTTTAATATCCTAAATAATAAACTAAAGTTAATTTTTACTTTATTAAGAAGATTTTTCAAGTTTATTATTCCTTTTATATTACTTATTACCATGTTATAAACATTATGTAATCATTTAAGTTAATAATGGTTGTTTTGTCGATATTTAGTACTTGAGTCAAAAATGAACTTCTATAATTACAAGTTGTTCATGTGGTCAAATGTACATTATCTGAAGAATTATATTCATGATGTAGATATCATATAGATCATATATATCCAGTATATATATGTATTTATAATAGTACATAACATTTGGACATAAGAAATTAAATGCACCATTCATGGAGACGGTAAGTTGTACGTACGCATGAACACTACTTCCATTTATATTTCATATTTTAATGGAATGAAAAATTAATGATACATAGGTATATTATAATTAATATATAATATCATATATAATTTCAGTAACTCCATCCTTTATAGGTTCCATGTATGACATGAACGAGTCATATCACTTTGAGGGGGTGGTACTCCACACTTCCTCAAATGAAATTATCGCATTTACCCATAATGGAAACCATAAAGGTATACTATAAATAAAAAATAAAGAAGTATAGAAACAATATAAATATAATATATATCACATGTAAATACAGTTCCATCCTAATGGCTTCCATAAGAGGTAGTAGGAGAAGATTGAACAATCATCGTTTTGTGAGACAGTAGTTTTCCATCCACAGAAACGGTGTATTCTTTACCCATTAGATGGAGTTTTGTGTAAGTGTAGTTCGAATAATTATCATAAAAACATTCTAGTATATTTAGGAAACTGGTGTTGTAATAAAAGAAAGGAATAAAAATAGTTTAGTGGGTTGGAGAAGTAAAATAAAAGAAAAGAACTTATGAGAAGACGTTACCTTTAAATTGGACATCTCCTTTTGGTTTGAACCAAAATGTTTACCTGAAGTTCCTTATGCATAAGGTGAGGCTTATAGGAGGAAGAGAGGGATGTAAGGAAATTAATTGGGAAGAGTTTGGATGAGACAAGGGGCTTGATAAGTGTGAAGAATGGGTTAGAGTGAGATATTTTTATAAGGGGGAGGACAGGCTCTTTAGGAATGTTTGAAAATATTATTTAATTATATAATGATTTTCTATTTATAAAGGTCCAAAACTTATTAAAGTATAAGATAAGATGAATATTGTTCAAAAAAAAAACCATCCAATAATAATTTCATAGGTTTTGTATAGTTTTTACATTTTATAATCTCATTTATTTAAATCATTCATTAATGAGGTAAACATTGCATCATTATTGTGTCATAAATAATTATATTTATTTGATGTCTAAAAATTATAAAAAAATACCATGATGCTTAAAATATTTTTAGATTTTAAATTATTATTTATAGTTTAAGATATAACTTATATAAACTATGTTAAAATTTATTTACTAAAAGATATATGTTTATGTCATTTTTGTCTTTACTTTAAATTAATTAATATAAAGTGTCATTATCAGTCTTAAGTGGATCCATGGGGTCCCAAAATAGACTCAAGGATGCCCATGGTCGGACATATATCAACCAATAGTATTAGGAAACATGTTAGGTTAATTTAATATTATTATAATATTATGTTGTTACCCTTATTTACCATATTTACCTTTTAACCATGGTAAATAAAATATTTATTGAAGTAAATATTTAAAATGTATAAAAATAAAAGTTACATATTTACACAATTTGGACCTCCTGATTCCAAATATGGAATCCATTTTTCCAAATTCAAAACAAAAAAGTGGTAGAAATTAATTTAAAATTAATTTCCGTTGTCAAAACAAAAAGCATGTTTTTTAGAAATAATAACTATCAAAAGACTGGCACTTGTTTATATCCAATTTTAAAGTGAAATTACTTACAATGACTAAAATTGGATTAATTTGTAAAAATATAATATAATTAAACTTTAAAACTAATTAAAAATATAATCAAACCATATAAATAAATTATATTAAAAGATAATTTTGAATTAAAATATAGTATTTTCACTGTTCATTAAAAATGAATTTTTTCAGAAAAATACCAAAAATTTACCCAAAGTAAATTTGATGTCCCGATTCTAAAGAAGAATTTTATTTTGTGAAATAAAACATATAAAAGTGACCAAAACTATATTTAAAGAGGGTTTTCCATCAAAAGGTGGTAAATTGACCTTTTAAATAATATTAGAGTATTTATGCTTAAAATTGGATTCATTCGCATTTTAAGCCTCTAAATTTTATTGGATAAATGTAAATACATTTAGAAAACATGTATAATAATTTTTTAGTTTTTTATGTTCATTCCCTTCATTATAATGGCTAGTAATTAACTACCATTTAAAATAATAATATTATATTATTAATGTGCAACGTAAGATTTCCAAGAAACCCGTTATTGCGTATCAGGTATGCTATCGAACATAGCATCCCCTTGAAAGTAAAATTAATATTTAATTCATAAATATTAAAAAATATGAAAATATCTCATTCTTTATTTACCTGATATGTTATACGATAACTCATTCTAAAGGTAGTCTTGGTAATATCTTCCTTCCTCACCTTTATTTGGAGATATCCCGACCAAAGGTCCACCTAAGAGAAATAACTGGCCCCATGTAGCTGATCGAACAAGTCATCTATCCGAGGAATGTGATACTTTTTCTTCATCTTGATTTTATTGAGCTTATGATAATAAATGAAGAGGATCATTGATCCATCCTTCTTCGTAACAAAGACGACTGATGCACCCCATGGTGAAGCACTCATGCATATAAAACCCATCTCCAGATTCTCCTATAACTGCTTCTTCATCTCTTCCAGCTCAATGGTGGCCATTCTATATGGTTTATTTTATATTGGTAGAGATCCAGGAATAAGTTCAATTGAGAACTCAACCTATCAATTAGGTGGAAGACCATGGAACTCTTCAGGGAATACATCAGTGTAATCCCTCATGATGGGCATATCTTAAAGAATAATTTTCTACTTTTTGTCAATAATTTTGGCTAGATATGCTTGGTCATAAGGTATAAATATATATACATGATACAATGATTCCAAAATATATTTATCCTCCTCCTTACACTTGTATAAGATTGGAGGATTCTTTGGGATTTGAATAGTGATCTCCTTTTCCCAAAAATTGATGTTGTCTTTATGTACAGATAGCCAATCCATGCCCTGTAAGAATGGTATACAGTAAGAGGTTTCCAACCTCTGATACCAATTGTAGGATCGAAATAGTAATGTAGATGCTCAATATACAAGAGGGGGGGTGAATTGTATACTTTAAAAATTCCTTTGGAACCTTTAAAGTTAGTTATGAATAACTATGTTTTCCTTAAGCAAAGGAAAAGGCTAAGTTTAACAAAGTTAAACTAAGCAAATTCACAACACCTCTTAACACCGAATGCAAACAAGGAAAGAGATTCCGAAAGTAGGTTCCGGAAATATGGTTCCGGAAGTTGAGACTTAACAAAAGATTACAATATGAGATTCTACCTTAAAGCGTATAGAATCTAAATGAAACAGAGTACAAATAAGGAAGTATAAGAAAGTTATACTTTCCTTATATTACAAAATGCAGCGGAATAAAAACAAGTAGTAAAACTACTAGTAACAAGATATAAGTCTTTTAACCCAAAGTGAAGGGTATCCAACAACCTTGGATAAAGGTCCCTTGATTTATACTTTCAAGCAAGTCTGTCTTACCCACACCAGGGTAAGCCCTCGATACGAAGATCGAAGTCTCAGTCTTGCTATCCCTGAAAGCCCTCAACTTCAAGGTAGTTGGCAACCTCTGTCTTCCTCAGCAAGGAAGACCTCGAACTTCAAGGTAGTCGGCACCTCTGTCTTCCTATCCTCGGAAGCCCTCGAATGTAAACACCAACATTCGGAGTCGCACGAAGATTTGAGAGTTAATAAGAGTCTCTCTCTCTAGAAATCACTTCAAGCAAATTAGTCAGCCTTTCAGCACTTTCATCAGCTATCAGCTGTTTGCTGTCAGCTACGAGCTCTTTCAAATGGGATCCTATTTATAGGTAAGGTCGGCTCTTTCTCCAACGGTCATATTTTCATTAAAGATCGGAGGGACCTGTACACGTGTCACTTAGACAACGGTTAGTTTATAACAAAACAGACGACATCGTTTTATAACAAAACAAGTGTAACAGAATGTACGACATCGTTTTAAACTCTAACATAAAAGTTCAGAATGAAAACTTCGGAGTGAAGGTTCGGAGTGTAAGGAACAATAGTAAAGAGTAGACAATTTTTAGAAGTGTAAGCAATATAAAAGTTCGGAGTCAAACAAAGATATTTTTCAGAGTCTGAATTAATTCAGAGTGTATAAAACAAAGATACTCAAATTCTGTTTAATAGGGGAATTCAGAATGAGAATTCGGAATAGGAATTCTTCATCAGAAATCGTAATGAGAATTCATCATCAAGATTCATAATGAGAATTCGTCATCAGAATTCGTAATGAGAATTCGTCATTAGAATTCGTAATGAGAATTCGTCATCAGAATTCGTAATGGAAATTCTTCATCAGAATTTTTAATGAGAATTCTTAATCAGAATTCGTAATGAGAATTCTTCATCAGAATTCATAATGAGAATTCTTCATCAGAATTCGTAATGGGAATTCGGAATGAGATTTCTTCATTAGAATTCGTAATGAGAATTCTTCATTGGAATTCGTAATGAGAATTCTTCTTCAGAATTCGTATCCTGAATCTGGAATAGAACTTAGTCAGAGTTCATATCCGGAATTCGGAATGAAACTTCCTTATAGTTCTTATCCAGAATCCGAATCCTAAAACAGAATGCTTTATATCAAAGTTTCAGTGATTCCGAGAAAATGAATCCGAATCTCATACTTAAGAAAAATATGGATGAAAATATGATAAGGATAATTTTTCTTATAAAAGCGATTTTCCTTAAGAAAGCAATTTTCCTTATAAAAGCGATTTTCCTTATAAAAGCAATTTTCCTTAAGATAAGATGTTTGTGATTTTCAAAACAAGAAGGAATGGAAAAGTCATAAGGAAAAACTTATTGACTCAACAATCTCCCCCTTTTTGGAAAGCACAAACATCCTTACGAAAAAGAAATTCTAAGAAGAAAGAAAAACATTAAGGCTTATCTCCCTTTGCTTTAAGGATATTTATGAATACGACTAACTCCCCCTTAGGTTTTGAAAACTCTAAGGATCGTATTCAGATTTCCGGAGTGATAGATAAGAAGGTATTCTTTAATGAAAAAGCTCCCCCTTAAACAAACTCTTATTATAGTTTTTCTTTTTCTTAAGGATCTTTTTCTTCTCCCCCTTTGATAAACTCTTATTAGAGTTCTTCTTTTTCTTAAGGATCTTTTCCTTCTCCCCCTTTGTGATTTTCAAAAAGAATTGGAGGGAATGGAAAAAAATAACAAAGTACCTGAATAATTAGTAATGATAACAATAGAAACAACAAGCACAACTTTCATTAGATTTGAAATCTTGACAACAAAGAAAAAATTACAACAAAAAGATCGGATTAGGTTATTTCAGATCTTTTTCCTTTGACATGAGCCCCTTTAGAATAGTCTTGATCTTCTTCAGGTCTTTATGATCTTCTTCAGCTTGCTTCTCTAAGATAACTATTCTTGCGGACTGAGCTTCAATTTTTTCTTCCTGGGCTTTCATCTTTTCTTCCTGAGCTTTGATTTTCTCTTCCTGAGCCTTCATCCTTTCTTCAAAATCGATCCGATGATCTCTTTAAAATTTCCAGTTTTGAGAAACAGAATTGAGCTTCCCATTCAGATCTCTCACTTATTGAATCCGGAAGTTCTTTTCTTCTATCAGCTTCTCTTCAAAGGATGCAGTTAACTCATTTATCTTCTTGTCCTCTGTCTCAAAAGCATCTTTAACATTGTCTTGAAACTCATCGAGCAACCTCATCTCTTCCACAGTCTTCTTCGACCAATTTGTCATCCTCTTGCAAGATTTTCTATGAGCATCGTAGCCAACAAAAAACGTTTTGAACTGAGCCTCTATTTCAACACACTTGTCCATAACCATAGATACGAAGTCAGTTTTCTGATTCAAAGCATGTTGGAGCATCTGGCATCTTGAATCAATACTTGAGAAGGTCGGAATGGTTCCCACCAACTTCTTCAAATACTGAACAACAAAGTCATGCCCCACTGAAGATGACTCCGAATCTGAAACTTTGCTTGGAGAAATTTCTTCTTCAACAAGTTCAAGCTTTCTCTTTGAAGAGCTACCAACTTCCTTCCTCTTCCTCACTTCTGAGCTCGGAGTATCAGCAAGAATTTGCTTTCCCTTGTCTTTTTCTGGAATTGAATCCTGTTCCGGAGTTCTCTTCTCACTATTAGAAACTTGAACAACATTATCTTCTTCATCAGCGACTTCCTGAACATGAACCCCTACGATTTCTTTCTGAGAAACATCAAGTAAAATATGTTCTTCTTCTCCATGATAAGAAACTTCTTCTTCTCCTTTCTCTTCTTCTATTGCTGGAGTAACTAGTTTCGAAGATTCTGCTTCAGAAGTTCGGAGTGATAAGTGTTCCGAAGGTGTCCCCTTGTAATCATCTACTTGTTTCAGCACATCTCCAGTTTCACCACTTCCTTCAGTACCTTCTTCTACTTGTTCCACTTGTTCAACTTGCTCTACTTCCTCAGTATTCTTATCAATAGCTTCTTCCGGAGCAACAAAATTTCTTCCTGGAGTCTCAGGTAGAGATTCCAAGGAGAAAGATCTCGGAACAGGAATAGTTCCTGAAACCATTTCATTGAATTTTAACAAAGCCTGAGCTACCTCAGCCTCAGACATCTTCTTCTTGAGCTTCTTTTGCTTTGCTTGTTTTTCAAGCTCATCAGCAGTTCTCTCCTTCAAGGCTTTAGCCTCCGCATGGTCCAATCCGAACTGCGGATCCCCTTATTTCCTTTTCTCTTTATCATCTCTCCACTTTGTAACAACCTCATCAGGATAGGCTTTCTTCTTCTTAGGATTTGGAGGTGCAGAATGGACTTCCTTAGACTTAGGATTCTCTGCTTGTACTTCCACTTCTTTCAGCTTTCTCTTCCTTACTGGCTTAGATGATTCCAGTTTAGCAGCTTTCGGAGCCGCTTCTTCTTGATTTGGCAAATCGAAGAATTCACCAGTTTCCTTGCTGAAAGCCACATCCATCCTCTTAAGAGTACCATCGCTGACCATCATGATCTTGCAAACTCTTGGCTTAGATTTTCAAGCCTCCTTGAAATACTCAAGGCACTGAACAATTAACTTGGAGAGGATTGCTGGATACATAATAATCTGAGCTCTCAGATTTCCTTTCTTCAAATTTTCAATAGTAAGAAGAATATGCTTCATCAAGTTGAACTTCCTTAGATTTATCAGGAAATCTAAGATATAGATCTCACTTTTCTTCAAGCTATATTTATCACCTTTCCTTGGAACGATAAGTCCTTGCACCCATAACTCCAGAATCCGGAAATTTGTAGATAGAGTTGCAATCTTAGGAGCCTTGTCATCTGCCAGTCTGAGAGTTTCTAAGGCTTTTTCCTTGTCGAAGCTACCCTTAGAGTCTGACAACACATGTGAAATAAACTCGGCTTCTCCTTCATAAGACATCCCTACCAAGCTTGCAGCCTTGGTGTGAGAAATCTTGTAAGTCTTGCCATAAGACTTAAAAGAGAACTTCTCCCTATTATCTTCCTTAAATAAAGAAACTGATTCATAAAACTCGACAAGTAAGTCTGAATATACTTCATCTTGGTTCCCAGTTTTTGACACCGCAACATCTTCCCAGCCATTCAACTTAATGTTCTTTGAAATAAGGGAATCATAGTTGTTGAAGAAATCCGGATGGACTAAACTTTCTCTGTAAACTAACCACTGAGAAATAGGCTTAGTGGATGACATTTCTTGAGATGCTAACTCCGCAGACATTCGGATCTGAAGTCCTCTGAGAAGTTCGGTACGGAGAAAACTAAAGTTCGGAACGGCCTTAAATCAGAGAGGCAGAGATTCGGGACGCGAGAGCTTGAGATCGATGTGGGACGAATATTTGGGTCCCTTTTATATAGGCAACGAGATGACGGTTCACATTCCACAGTTGATCTAACGGTTGGAATGAGATGAGATCAGATCTGACGGTTGAAAACTTGAATCCGATCTTTTTGAGGTTTTTATTAAGACAAAGAATTAAGAAAACTATAATATGAAAACATAATACAAGAAAATTCCAGAAAGTAAAATATGACTACGAAAACTTGAGTAGGGAAATCATACCTTTCGGATTGGCTTAGGAGGATTATTCGTAATGGCAGATTTCGCAAAAAATTTTACTATGAAAAATAAACTTAGTACGAAAAACTCATTACGGAAAACTCAGTACGAAAAACAAACTTAAGAATAAAAACAGTACGAAGAACTTAGTACGAAAAATACATTACAAAGAAATTGGTATGAAAATTCCTTTATGAAAATACCAGTACGAAAATTTTCATTCCGGAAAGGTTCAATACGAATACTTCCATTCCAGAAGTGTTCTGTTCGAAAATGTCCAATCTTCTATGCCATAACCAAGAATGATCTTCCATTGCACTTAGGCAAGGTAAATCTTGGCTTCTGAGGTCTTCTAAGTTTAAGGTGTAAACATTCTCTTGCCTATTGGCTGAGAGAATAAATTCTTCCTTGGAATTGTGAACAAAACACTTATCATTTCTAAAATTCACAAGGTAACCTTCATCACATAACTGACTTATGCTAATGAGGTTGTGCTTAAGACCCTTAACAAAAAGAACTTTTGAAATCAAGGTTTTACCTAAAAGAACAATATTACCAATACCAACAATCTCTCCCTTAGCATTGTCTCCAAAAGTTACCTTTCCTCCTTTCGTTTTGATAATCTTTTCAAAAAAAACTTTTGTTACCAGTCATGTGCCGGGAACATCCACTATCCATGTACCATGTATTGTTGCTGGTACTTTCTTTATTTTCCTGAAATCAAGAAGAAAATTAGACTTTCGGAATCCAAACTTGTTTGGATCTAAGATTTCCAGACAATAAAATTTTAGGAACCCACATCTTCTTAGAAAAGTAAGCTTTGTGAAATCCTAGAGATTGGGTTTTGTTTAAGGAACAATTATTTGCCCAGTGACCACCACATTGACACTTGGTACAAAATGGGGCACTTTGAGGAACAAAATAATTGTTACTGAAAATAGGTTTTTCATGGGTATAACCAAATCCGGATTTATTTCTTAAAGGTCGTATTTGGGAATACATCTTATCAAAATTTTCCTTACCGTGGGTAAAGTTTGATAAACACTTCTTTAAGGAAAAAATTTCAGACTTGAGTTTTACAACCAAGTTTTTATCCTCAAAATCATTAGTTTTAGAACTAGAGTTAGGCTCAAAAACATTTTTCTTAGAAATTACTTTTTCTAACTCTTTAGAAAGTTTGTTCTTCTCAGAACTTACTTCCTCAAGATTTTTTGAAATATTTTCAAAATCAGCATTTTTCCTATCAAGATCTTTAGAAAGATCTGATATCTCTTTTGTAAGAATAGAATTCCTAGAGTTTGCCTTATCAAGTTTCTTATTGAGTTTGGAATTCTCAATCTCAAGAAGTTCAGCAAACCTAGAGACTTCTTCATAAGTAGGTAAAGTATTTTCCTCATCAGAAGATGATTCTTCATCAGAAGAGTTATAATACTTACTATCATTAGAATTTAAAGAAACATTGGTCAATGATTCAGTATTTCGTACCTTAGCCATAAGACAATGATTATCAATAAGTAATTTGGCTATAAGACCAAGATTCTTCTGTCCTGAAGATTCATAATCAGAAGATTCATCTGAAGAGTCACCACCACTGGCACTCCAAGTTTCATTAGCTTTCAAAACATTCTTAGCTTTAGCTTTATAATACTTCTTTCTATTTCTGTCTGAATGTCTTTCCTTCCTTTCTCTCTTTTTGAGCATAGGGCAATCTGGTCTAATATGTCCAGCTCTCTTGCATTCATAACAAGTAACTTCTCCATCTTTCTTATCTTTCCTTTCCTTTTTCTTATACTTGGATTGAAAGTTTCTCTGACCAGCTATCTTGTTCATCCTTCGAGCAAGATTGGCTAATTCATTTTTTGAGACTTCACTCTCACTAGATTCGGATTGAAAAATAACTTTCTTAGACTTGGATCTAGTAACTCTCTCAGGAGTCTTAGCTTTCATCTGATTTAAAGTTGTAGTAAAAGCAACAGTACCATTTCCATTCTTCTTCTTGATGTTGTCAGCATCTCTCTTCATTCTTGTTTCATGTTGTAGAAGAGTTCCAAAAATCTCATCAAGAGGAATTTGAGTTACCTTCCTGTTCTCATCTATAGCTGTTCTCTTGGATTCCCACTCATTGGGAATAATATCAATTATCTTGTCCACAAGAGCTTCATCATCTAAACCTTTCTCTCCCATAGATTGTAGACTGTTGAATATAGTCATAAATCTTTGTTGAACTTTACAGATAGGTTCTCCATAAGGAAAATTGAAGCCATGATATTCAGCTCTAAGCATAGCTCTTCTAGTCTCAATCACCTTGGAAGTCCCAAAGTGTGTAACCTCTAACTTCTTCCATATACAGTTAGCTGCTTCACAAGAAGAAATTTGCCTATATATATTTCTAGTCATTGAACATAGTAAAGTGTTGCATACCTTATAGTTTAGTTGATATTCATGCTTTTCCTGATTAGTAAAAGTTCTGACTTCCTTGTCAGGAATTTTATAATCACCAGTAAGCATAACAAAGTTTTCTACTCCAGTATTGATAACAAAAGTCTTCATACGATCTCTCCAGTACTCATAGTCATTACCATAAAAGATAGGTGGTCTTGTCGGATTCAGATTTTCAATAGATCCAACATTAATTCCTGCCATACTTAAAATAACTTTGCACACAAACTTGTTAGTAGCAAAGAATCGTAATAACAAAGTTCGGAATGAGAAAGTCCGAAATAGGAAAATTCGGAATGACAAAGTTCGGAAGGATAAAGTGAGCAAGAAAAACTTATTCGTGAGTATAATTATTTCAGAGACCTGCTCTGATACCAAATGTAAGATTGGTATAGAGTAAGAGGTTTCCAACCTCTGATACCAATTGTAGGATCGAAATAGTAATGTAGATGCTCAATATACAAGAGGGGGGTGAATTGTATACTTTAAAAATTCCTTTGGAACCTTTAAAGTTAGTTATGAATAACTATGTTTTCCTTGAGCAAAGGAAAAGGCTAAATTTAACAAAGTTAAACTAAGAAAATTCACAACACCTCTTAACACCGAATGCAAACAAGGAAAGAGATTCCGAAAGTAGGTTCCGGAAATATGGTTCCGGAAGTTGAGACTTAACAAAAGATTACAATATGAGATTCTACCTTAAAGCGTATAGAATCTAAATGAAACAGAGTACAAATAAGGAAGTATAAGAAAGTTATACTTTCCTTATATTACAAAATGCAGCGGAATAAAAACAAGTAGTAAAACTACTAGTAACAAGATATAAGTCTTTTAACCCAAAGAGAAGGGTATCCAACAACCTTGGATAAAGGTCTATTGATTTATACTTTCAAGCAAGTCTGTCTTACCCACACCAGGGTAAGCCCTCGATATGAAGATCAGAGTCTCTGTCTTGCTATCCCCGCAAGCCCTCAACTTCAAGGTAGTTGGCAACCTCTGTCTTCCTCAGCAAGGAAGCCCTCAAACTTCCAGGTAGTCGGCACCTCTGTCTTCCTATCCCCGGAAGCCCTCGAATGTAAACACCAACATTCGGAGTCGCACGAAGCTTTGAGAGTTAATAAGAGTCTCTCTCTCTAGAAATCACTTCAAGCAAATTAGTCAGCCTTTCAGCACTTTCATCAGCTATCAGCTATTTGCTGTCAGCTACGAGCTCTTTCAAATGAGCTCCTATTTATAGGTAAAGTCGGCTCCTTCTCCAACGGTCATATTTTCCTTAAAGATCAGAGGGACCTATACATGTGTCACTTAGACAACGGTTAGTTTATAACAAAACAGACGACATCGTTTTATAACAAAACAAGTGTAACAGAATGTACGACATCGTTTTAAACTCTAACATAAAAGTTCGGAATGAAAACTTCGGAGTGAAGGTTCGGAGTGTAAGGAACAATAGTAAAGATTAGACAATTTTTAGAAGTGTAAGCAATATAAAAGTTCGGAGTCAAACAAAGATATTTTTCGGAGTCTGAATTAATTCAGAGTGTATAAAACAAAGATACTCAAATTCTGTTTAATAGGGGAATTCAGAATGATAATTCGGAATAGGAATTCGTCATCAGAAATCGTAATGAGAATTCATCATCAAGATTCGTAATGAGAATTCATCATCAGAATTCGTAATGAGAATTCGTCATTAGAATTCGTAATGAGAATTCGTCCTCAGAATTCGTAATGGGAATTCTTCATCAGAATTTGTAATGAGAATTCTTCATCAGAATTCGTAATGAGAATTCTTCATCAGAATTCGTAATGAGAATTCTTCATCAGAATTCATAATGGGAATTCGGAATGAGATTTCTTCATTAGAATTCGTAATGAGAATTCTTCATTGGAATTCGTAATGAGAATTCTTCTTCAAAATTCGTATCTTGAATCTGGAATAGAACTTAGTCAGAGTTCATATCCGGAATTCGGAATGAAACTTCCTTATAGTTCTTATCCAGAATCAGAATCCTAAAACATAATGATTTATATCAAAGTTTCAATGATTCCGAGAAAATGAATCCGAATCTCATACTTAAGAAAAATATGGATGAAAATATGATAAGGATAATTTTTCTTATAAAAGCGATTTTCCTTATAAAAGAAATTTTCCTTAAGATAAGATGTTTATGATTTTCAAAACAAGAAGGAATGGAAAAGTCATAAGGAAAACCTTATTGACTCAACATGCCCAAAATAGAACCAAACTCTAACAAAGAGATTATGACAAGATTTTCTGGGAGGTGCAGTCCAAAAACATTAACTGGGGAGGAGTTATAAACTTTTGACACAATAATTACCTCATTTTATATTCTCATAGATAACTCAACATCCAAATTTTGAGGTAGTGATTGAATAGTTCTACCAAACTTGAAAGATATGAAAGAATGCGTAGAACCAGAATAATATAGTACATTCACTATTCTTAAATGAATAACCAGCATACCTATCACCATAGTTTTGTCTGGCTCAATATCAGTAGTAGTGATATCATATTTCCTTCCTTGTTTCCTTAGAGGTTGTTGTTGATTTCCTCTGACAACCCTGGGCTTAGGGCATTGATTTTCAAAATTCCCATGTTCCTTGTAGTTAAAACACTACACTACAAGCTAAGTGTTGATCCGAACCTTCCTTTATTCCTCTACAATATTGGAATTTGTCATATTCCTTTGGAAGTTATTAGATAGATGCCTCATTCTACCATAATTGAATCATTTTATGGTTCCCTTTTAATAGTTCCTAGGATGCTTCTTTCCACAATTTTGACACGTGGTATGTTTAGTATTCTTTCCATCATGGGATTTGTTTTGTAGATACACCCATGTTAGACTCAATTTTCTTATTTTTTTCCCCGATCCCAAGAGACCATTGAGAGTTTCTGATCTCCATTTCAACTTTAAGGGAATAATGTAAACTCTCTTCATGGATATCAAATTCAGGAATCTCCAATTCTTTTCATACACTCAACTTTAGTCCACTAAATAAGTATTCCACCTTGATTTTGATGTTCATGAAAAATACAGAGAAGTACCTTCCATTCCTTGTAAAGTTTTATTCATAGGACCTGATAGAATCATTTTCTTTTTTCTTAAGTATGAGGAATTCCCTTTCCATCTTGATATGGAGGGTTCGGGGAAAATATATATTGAATTTGTTTTTCTTGAATTCCTTCCAATACATGGAATTAATTTCCTCCTGAGACTTTATATTCTTGATTAGTGTCCACCACTGATCAGATTTCCCATCAAAACGATAGACCGCCAACATGACTTTCTCTTCTTATGGGCACTTTTGTATAGAGAATATTTTTTCAATGGAGTTAATCCATTGTTCCATGAGGAGGGGATCATAAAATCCAATAAACATAGCAAGACTTTGTCACATGAAGGATTCAATTACAACTTTATATTTCCTTAGAGGATGAGGGTGATCCACATGATTTATTTTATTATTTATAAGCTGATACAGCTGAGAAAGTACTGTCATAAAGTTTTTAGCACCCATTCCCATCATATTTGGAATATCATTAGGGAAATCATCACATTGCCTATCATATTTATTGTTGGCACATGTTCTTATATTTCCCGCTATTAACTAAGAAAAATAAAGCACAAATATGGGTCTTGAATACTTATATAATAAGAATAAAAAGAAACTTTTAACATAAAAGGATAAAATCTTAAAGAAAAATTATATCCTAACTTGTGATTCCCTAGGTTTATTTCTTGGTTTTTCATGATCTATTTACTAACATATATTCTTAAGGGATTTTCCTTTTTGTTCCCTTAATAATGTTTCATAATGATCTTATGATTTTACCAAAGCATATCACTTGGGATTTTCAAACGAGGTGCGCAGTAAGTCCCGTTGTCGTGTACCAGGTTACCCCGAGTTAGGCCCTGAACACCTTGTCAGATTTTTCACTCTTAAGTTTATCTATACCAGAACCATGTCCACTTGTAGTATCCATAATGGGATGTATTTTCTTGATAAATCAATCACTCTATACTTACCAAAATTTTGGTGTGTTTTCTTATACTTAGTCTTATCCCAAAGGTTCTTACTAATGTTCTCTCATTCTAATATTCAAAAATAACCAGACCAGCCTCTAATACCAACTATAGAGACCTATACTTTTACACAAATCATTAAATTATTTTAAACATAATTAAACATCAAATTACAATCCAAGTATCATAAAGTCTAGTGTCTTGTAAG
This sequence comes from Viscum album, assembly GCA_963277665.1. NCBI lineage: Eukaryota > Viridiplantae > Streptophyta > Magnoliopsida > Santalales > Viscaceae > Viscum > Viscum album. The sequence goes on along the minus strand of OY728134.1, from coordinate 590,976,301 downwards.
AAAGGTACATAAAACTTAAAACACAAGACTAAATAAAGAATTTATTTATTTAATATTCATAAAGATCTAATAACTTCCTTTGACCCCTTACATCATCATAGGATAACCTAGGGATAAAAGGAAAAAAGGGATGAGCTAAAATCCTAGTAAGGGAATAAACATATGAATAATGCTTAACACATGAGTTAGAAGGCAGAACAAAATGATTTAAAGAGGCATGGTACATGATTAAACACAAGGAATCGTAACATTTAGAACACGAGAACATATAATCATGGAATCATAGTAATGTGGTGGAAACATAAAACATGACTTTAGAATAATCCAAGATCATTTCATATAGAGGATCACAACTCAAGGTTAACCACCAAGACAGTTTCACACAGAGCACGAGTCAAGGCTAACCGTCAAGACCGTTGCACATAAGGTCTCATGAGACAAAAATTTACCCAATGAATTGTAGAACTATCTGGGAACACCCATCATAACATGTTCATGAATATGTTTTCCATATAAATAATCATATATAATCAATCATACATAAACATAAGGGTACCCATGAAATGAAATGAGTATCATAATCATGTCATAAAGCATAACCAACGGGAATATCATAGAAGTGTCCACGAAGAAAAAAAATTTGATCTTATATGGACAATAATAAGGTATAATTGTCATATATCATGATAAGTGATGTAAAATTGAAGTGATATCATGTAAAAATATTATTTAAGAAACTTTAGAATTAAAACATTTTAGTGCGGTTTAGGGAAAATATCAAAGATCATTTAAAACAGTTTAGGGAGTAATATTTTATATAAAAACATAATTTAACCAAGATAGTTTTAATAATAAAATCAGTGATTTTATAAATATAATGGTGGGTTAAAACATATTATAGAGTAAACTTTAAATTGGGTAAGAATTCAGGAAGTTCCCTTAAAACGAGCTTTCTTATCAGGAAGAATTGAGAAGGGAACCACTTAAAAACATGTATATCACAAAAAGATAAGGATTAATGGTTATTGATACATGAGTTTTGGAATATATAAACCAAATTAATAATATTTTTATATAAATAAAAGATAACTTCATTTGGGTAAAAAGAAAGATAGAGCAACCTGAAGGAATAATGGATGTTTGGGTAGAATCCCTTACCTTAAGTCTAAAGGTGTTCTTCACTTGATCTTAATGTCATGGATAACCAAATTAGATTTATTAATTAATAATTCCAGAACATATTATATATTAATCTGATTTAGTATCATTTTATTAAGTTCTTTTATGCCTTTTTTGATGAGTTAGAGTGTTCAATTTCTTCATTCGTGAGTGTTCATTTTCTTAGTTTTCATGATCGGTTCGCTTGAATGGAAGTTAATATAAAATGGGAATAGTTTTCCAGTAGTTTTATTATATTATATTAATGATATTATAGAAGATAAAATGGTTGTAACATTCATTTGATTAAATGGTATGTGGATAAATTAGTAGATAAAACTTTATTGATAACCATTTGGGTTAATTGATGTTTTTTTATTACAACGAACTCATTTTGTTTTATAAATTTATACCATTTGTAAAAAATGATTCCAGAAAATTAAATAGGATATATATTACATACCTAATAATCTGGTTTAACCATTAAAATGGTTTCCTTATGAGAATTGAGTACAGTAATAGAAATTGAAAACTCGTCGTCCTTGAATGTGATAAATTAACACATCTCAAACAGTGTTTCCATTTCTAGTATAAAAGGAGGGGAAATTAGAGATGATGATTAATTATTCCATTATAATAAAAAAATTATAGTAATTTTAAGGTACTAGAGTTATCACACCATTTTTATACGGATAGGTTAGGATAGAAAATAATACAAAGGAACATTAAAAGAAATTGAAATAAACCGGAAGATGGTTTTACCTCTTGATTCCTTCCTCTTAAGAACCTCCTTAGGGGAGAGGTTTTGGTATTTTGATGATACCAAGAGATCCTGGATGTGGGATAGGGACTTGGGAAGATATTTTAGTATAATTTTGATAATACACAGTGATTTAGAGGTTTTAGGAGAAGAGGTAGTGAGGGGTGGTATTTATAGTGGAGGAGAGGGGAGTTTTCTCAATATTTAATTCATTAGTATATTATTTTTCTCAAGACAAGAAATAGTAATGATTCATGAGACTAAATAAATTAATTAGATCATGTGAGTTTGTAACAATGGTTCTTATATCATCTATGACTCAACAAATAATGTGTTTATCATTTAATGTATATATACTAGAAATTACCATATTTTACTATTCACTATAAATCAAGTATTTCATAAAAATACCAAAAAATATCCCTAACCATTTGTTGACATGTAGAATTAAAAAATTAACTCAATTTATTTAAAATAATTTTCTAAATATGATAAATTTAATTTTTAATTAAAATCACAATTTATTAGAAAAATAAAAATTTTAAAATTAAAACTGTTTTTTAACATTTTGAAAAATTTATTAAGGTATCACAAAATTATCTAATAATAATAAGACATAAAAATATTATTTTATGAATACATTTTATGAAAATAAATTTTCTTTTAATTTATTAAATTAATAATAAAATTTTAATTAAATATACATGACTTACAAAAAATACCAACACTTAATTAATAGTTTTTAAAATATTTATTTACTTATACTATGATATAATTATATCATATTGACACTTATAAGATGGGAAATTTTTTTTATACCTTTATTGGTGAGGTTACTATTACATTGGCTAGGTTAATATTCATGAGGGTCACATTACTATTCCAAAGGTTAAGTTACTATTTCTTCAGTATGCGTTCATTAACTTCTAGAGATACCTTTTACATCACTCAATATTCATTTATAAAGTTTTTATTGTGTTCTATATATAATATTATGTGATTATACTATAAGAAATAATCATTATAAGGTAAATCCATTGATAAAACATTGGTTCTTCACATATATGGGAAAGGCTATAGTTTGAAACAAAAGGAAATCAGTGAAGCCACATGGTTTAAAATGTTGGGTCGGGAGAATACACACCGTGTATCCCTTTCACATAGTGTAATTAAATGAAATGAAATGGTACTAAAAAATGCATTGCCTTTTGTTTAAAAACTCGATTTAAACATTTCACATTGTGATCCAAATTCATGACATATTCACTAAGAAAATTTCATGATGTGTAATAACATTTCACAATGTTTAAATTATTTGTATACAGTGATTTTCCCATTTCCCTGCAGAAAATCCCCAAACAAAAATAATGGAATCCAAAACAAAGTACAAGGCATACCTTAAAAGGTATCAGGGTGTTACAACATTTATCTTAAACATATTTCATATAGTCTCAATATATCATACTGACTATACATAGTTTATTTATGACTATCAGGTGTTGTGGGATTATAAGCATTGGTAATTATTTTCATAAATTTCACACATGGTTATCTATTTTAGGTGATATAATGAGGACAAATACACCAATAGGAACACCACATGTTTTGGGTGTCATTGTTTGTTCATATATATGAACATACTTATTGGTATCCTGACTTGATATCATTATCAATGTGTACCATTTGATCACATAATTGATGCGAGCAAAAAACCATGATATTGAATTCGTGGTGAGGTATCTTGTGTTGGTTGTTTCTTTAGTGGTAAGGAATTGGTTCAATGGTCAAGATAAAATTTTCCACTTTCGAGTTGAGGAAGTGATATCTTGGGCCTAGTTGATTAGGATGGTAGTAACTTTATAAATCCATAGACATGGTATTCAAAGGTAAGTCCATCTAGTTAGATCAACAAATAATAAAGAAAGAATGGATGATGACACAAGAAATGCCTTATTCTTTATGAGATATCATGAGATAAAGAGATTATGTTATATAGTGTGTGTTCATAGGATGGTTGTCATTGCTATGACCATTACTTATCTATTTAGGAGACTTGATGGGTTTCTAGACTCCACTCATGGTCTATGAATAATATTCACTACTATCAAGATAATGGCCTAGAGGGTCACACACAATAACATATTTAGGATTTTCCCCTATTTTGGTGAATAAGTATATTGGATATGATGGGAACCACCATGAGGTCTGAGAGTTGTCCAATTATTTAAGATCACTGATAAATGAAAAAATTCATATTATTTGAGTATATAATAATTAGGTTGAATTTATTTATTAAATGTATTCACAAGGTATTAAGTGAATACATGAAAAAAATATTATACGAACAAATATTATTTTAATATTCAAGGTTTGTTTCATATTAGAAGGAAATATGAGTTTAGTTAATGGATTGGCTTCATCATATAATATATTTATTATATATTAAAAGTATGTTATAATATATAAATAATGTTTATTATGTAGTTAGTTCATCATAACATGTCATTTATTGCTTATTTAGTGGGTGTTGATTATACGAGGATCAAAGAACCCTTTTTGAGTAATTAATACCCACTATATAAGTAGAAGGGATCTCTTTTACTTAGAACTATTCATACCCATGAATTTGAGAGCTCATCTCTCTTTATTCATGCATCTTAGAGATAGAAATCTCCCGTCCAAAATTTTGATTTTTGGCCTCCTTATGGACTGAGGGGATGAGATCATAGAGATTGTTGTGTCATTGAAGGAATCATCAAATATCCATGATAGCTCCCAGAATTCAACAATCAACATCCATAAATATTCTTGAAGCATGTGTGGATGTTGTAGAGGGGTTTGCCCTTGTATCCTTTTATAAATTATCACCAACGACAAGTTACTGTTGAACATGCTTCATATTCGAATGAGGTAAATTTTCATTTAACATTTGTGGTTAATAAATTCATATAATATCCTCAGACCTCTATCAAGGCTCATTTAATTGAAGAAGATGAAGTTTTATCACCCTAGTGATGATTTTTTAAAATTCCCAGACCACAAACTTTTTTTACGTTCCCCAATACATTACTTTCATTATAAATAAACATGAAGTATTCAATAACTTGTTTTACATGCAACCCTAAGTCTAAATAAACCATGATATAGTATATCTTTATAACTTAGCTTTTGGATTAGAGTGTAAATCCATGAGACCTATGCTTTCAGATCCGATATGAAAATGCTGTATTTTTTTTATAAAAATAACTAAAAAATATATATCCATTTATATCTGAGGATATTTTCTAGTCTATATTTTTGAGGAAAGAGACCACTATTACAAACTACTATAGTTAAAATAATAAATAAAAAGGTAGTGATTGAACTTTTCTCGTGCTTGCTCATTATCGAAGCTCAACTCCATAAAACCTCAAAATGATTATGAAAACATTTTATAAAACATAGGGTGAGTATAATTTCCCAGTAAAGGGGTTTTAATATGAAAACATTTTTGAAAATACCTTTTAAAAATAGACCTTTGGAAAATAATTTTATAAAAATCCTTTAAAAATAATTATAATTTTAAAAAATTCGTTTTTGAAATAGTTTTCTAAATATAATATCTTTAAAAATGTATTTAAAAATCATTTGAAAACATATTTTTTAAAATTTCTTTGAAGATAATTACACCTTTTAAAATACTATAATACCTTTGAAAATACTTACGCTTTTTAAAACATTGTAATACATTTGAAAATAATTATTCTTTTGAAAACATTATAATACGTTTTAAAACAATTAAGCTTTGAAAACATTATATTACCTTTGAAAATAATTATTATTTTGAAAATGTTATAATACCTTTGAAACTTAATAAAATAATACAGTTGTTTTTTAGAAAATATTAAGCAATCTTTAGAAAACAAAAACACTGATCCACTTGAAACATTGAAGGATGTTTGGGACTACTCACTTTCCCAAGGGATGGGTCACTCCCAAATTCCCTATCATCTTTCAATGTTCCAAATTTTATAAAATCATTTTGATCTTTCCTTATATATATATTCACTAGATTTTTTTGATTTAAAAACATGACAATTCATTAAATACATACATACACTTATATATCTTTCCATTTATATATATGACATTTCATAGGAAATTTCTTATTTAATTTGGTATAACCAAATCTCATGTCAAACATACTTTTCATTCACACATGGGATATTAATGAAAGAATGATTAACACCCATATATTTAAAATTTCATTAATAAACTCATAAAATCCATTTTTATTGAAATTAGACATAAAATGATAAATGTTTTCATTTATAATCCATTCTTTATTAAAGAAACGAGATACCCATTTTGGAATGTGTTTAGAAATATCATTTTTATACATAAAATAATGGTGTGATGTCATGAATGATTCAAATGAAATAATAGTTATTATCAAATTACTATTCAAATAAAATAATAATTTTAAATATATAGATATATAATAATTCTTTCTTAAAACAATCAGAAGAAAAAACAATTATAAAATTATAAAAGTAATATTTTTAAAATAATCATTTCATCCTTACATGATTTGAGGATACCCTCTTGGGTAAGATTATGATTAATTTTTTTGGTATATGAATTTCTTGTTTAAATCATAGAATAATAGATAAATGTATATATATATATATGTCTCTATGTGTGTGTGTACACATATATCATAAGTATGAAAACCCTTACTTAAATATTAATTGAAAATACTTTTATAGTTAGAAGTATTAAAATGAATAAGCTTGTAATTTAAAATGCGCACATATATGTTTTGAATAAGATAAACTTGATGATTGAAAAATACTATATATATTTTCATATCCACTCATTTACATAATAATAAACTTGAAATTAGAATTCTTACAAAATGAATGAACTTGAAAATTGAATATAACCTATATATGTATATATAACTTGAAATTCGAAAATAATATATATACTTATATGTATACACCCTTACATAAACATAACTATGAAAATACTTATACCAATGGAAGTCTTGAAATAAATAATCTTAGAATTCGAACACATATGAATATATAGACTTGAATTTGAAAATAATTTAAATATATATAATAGTTTTAAATAAAGTGATCCTATTACCTATTTACTGAAAAACCAAACCAAGAAGTGGACTTATACCTACTTGAGGGTACTCGAACTAGTGTGTAAGAGGGGAGAATAAAGGGAGAGGGATTCAACATGGGTCTTCCCATGAGAAAATTGGGATCTACCTATGAAATAAATAGCTTATATATACACAGGTTCAGATAGTATTTAGCTATAGATTCTAAGAGAATTTAGGATAATCACTGAATGATATTACAATAGGCCTACACCTAAGATACATCAATCAAGTTTTTTTTTAAAAACAACTGATTTTAATTTAAAACAGACTATCTTAATTTAAATTTTGATAAGAATTTATGTGTACTACATAGTTATGCTTCTTTAAGATATAAGGGATAACTATGGTGGATCAAGTTTCTATAGGTTTAAGACCTAAAAAATAGTTCAATGTTCATGTATCGATGAATAAAATAGTGTACCACACTATACTTATGTCATTTTTCTTATGGTTTTCATGCATCAGAAGGAGGAGTAGAAGGAAAATCGAATGGGAAGAATGATGGTGACAACATTGTCTTGGATTTCTCGAGAATCTATATGAATAATAAAGGGGATTGGATGGATCATGAATAGTGATGGAGAGAGGCATCATGAGGAAGAATATGACTCAGGAGATTAGACAACGGTGGTGGGTTGATTCAATCGTTGTGATATAACTGATGTTTTAAATGGTAAATAGTAACCATGTTTTTTGACCCCACATCAAAAAAAACATGGCTCTTGGCTTGAATATAATCCAAAACTTAAGTTTAGCCAACCAGAAGCTGTAATAAGTTCAGTTCTCAAGGGCCTTATACATGGAACCATGTAGGATTTAGCCTAACCTATGCATGCAGGTCCGAGTCCACCCTACATATACATGATTGGGTATTGGGTGAAGATATGCCTCTGGGATATCTGGTTAGGGATGGCTCCCACCAGGTGGCCGAGCATGCCCAGTGTGTGTTCCCACTCTAAGGTTGAGTTGGCCAAACCAGTTATCCTAGATGGATTATTTTTTGTTATAAAAAATCTAAAACATAAAGTAAAAAATATTTGGAACAAATAAATTATAAAAACATTTTCAACAAAAAAGTTATTTTACTAATTACTATTATTTTCTTATAACTTTTTTTAAGTAGATAATTAATTCAAATTGATTACTATTTAAAAAAAATTAACAAAGAAAAATTTTAAAATAAGGGTTTTTTAATTATTATTATGTTATTACTTAAATAAGACACATTTTCTATTTGTAAAAAAAATTTATAAATTAATAAAAGATCTTAATTATCACAAGTCTAAAAATTCCAAGTTTTTTAATTAGAAGTTATAGATTAAAAACATAGGATTATGAAAACCATAAATAAATATAGTTTTAAAATTATATTAATTTTAAATATACTTTTATTAAAAGGGATATAGTTTAGAAAGGAAAGTTCATATTAAATGTTCTTTTAATAACATAATAAATAACCTGCAAATGACCATGTAAAAATAAAAAATTAATTCATATCATTTAAAAATACCATAATAAAATATATTTCATCATGATTTATGAAAAAAAAATTATTTAGAAATATAAATATATTAATATACTTTCATATTCATTAAAAAAAGTAATATTTTATATTAATTTTTTAAAAATATTTATATTAAATTATACTTTAGTTTGTTTTAACAATAAAAAAATTTTATTTATAAACATTTATATAATAGAATAAATTCATGGGTTGTTACATTATACCCCCTTAAATATAATTTTGTCCTTGAAACTTGTTTTTCATAGATAAGAAACATTCTAAAATTCTAGTTTTAGAATTAGGAAAACAAGAGCCACTAGAATTTTTATTCTTAAAGTTCACTTAACTACCTTGGAGTTCAAAATTAGATTTATAATTCTTAGTTTGTTTATCAATATTAAATGTTATAAAATAGAATTTTCACTAAAATAATATTCTTATAAACATAACCTTTTTAACCAAAATTCATAATCTCTAAATTTATATAAACCTTTCATCTCATACCAATTCTAAAGACTAGAGACCCATGCTTATGGATCTGGTACAAAAATATTGTATATTTTTTTTATAAAAAGTAACTGAAAAATATAAAGTCATTTACATCTAAGGATCTTTTTTAGTGTAGGATTTGGAGGAAAATTACTAACATTACAAACTATCATATTTAAAATAATAAATAAAAAGACAACAATTAAACTTTTCTCACACTAATTCCAAATTGAATCTAAACTCCATTTAATCTCTCAATTATCCTAAAAATATTTTATAAAACATATAGTGAACACAATTTCTTATTAAGGGTTTTTAAAAAACCCAATGATTTTTTTTAAAATATCTTTTTAAAAATATAAATTTGTAAAGTTTTTTATAAAAATCCTTTAAAAATACTTAAAATTTTAAAACATCATTTTGAAAACTATTTTTGAAATATAATATTTTTAAAAATTATTTTAAAAATACTTTGAAAAAAATATTTTGAAAATTCCTTTTAAAATACTTATGCCTTCGAAAATACTATAATACCTTGGAAAATACTTATACTTTTGAAAACATTGTAACAAATTTGAAAATAGTTATGCTTTTGAATACATTATAATTCCTTTGAAAATACTTATTCATTGAAAAATTATAATAACTTTGAAAATATATATTCTTTTGAAAACTGTATAATACCTTTGAAAATAATTACTCTTTGAAAATGATTTTATTAATAAAATGATCCAGTGGTTTTTCAGAAAAGTTTAAGCAAGATTTGGAAAATAGAAACATGAGTCCACTTGAAACATTGAAGGATAATGGGCATAAAAACTTTCTTAAGAGATTAGTTCACTTTCCACTTCCCTATCATCTTTCCAAGTGCCAAATTATATAAAATATATTTTCAGCTTTCGTTACATATAAATATATTTTTCACAATATTTTTTTCTTTAAAAAAAGGAAAATTCATTAAATACATATATACACTTATATATATATATATATTTATGAACTTTCATAGGAAATTTATTATTTAATTTGGTATAACTAGATCTCATGAAAAACAACATTTTCATTCATGCATGAGATTTTAAATAAAGAATGATAAACACCCATTTATTTAAAATTTCATTCATAAACTCATAAAATTCATTTTTATTGAATATGACATAAAATGATAAAATTTTTCATTTATAATCCATCCTTTATTAAATAAATGATATAAAAATTTTAAAAGATGTTTATAAACATCATTTTTATACATAAAATAATGATGTGAAAGAATGAATCCTTCACATGAAATAATAGTAAATGTGAAATTACTATTCACATAAAATAATAATTTTAAAGATATAGATATATAATTTTTCTTTCATAAAATAATCATAAGAAAAAAAGTATGAAATTATAAAAGTAACATTTTTAAAATAAATATTTCATCCTTGCATGATTTGAGGATACCCTCTTTGGTAATATTATGATTATAAAAAATTTAGTACATGAATTGATTATTTAAATCATGCAATAATAGGGAAATGTGTGTGTGTGTGTATGTATATACACACACACATATATCATAAGTATGAAAACCCTTACTTAAATATAAATTGAAAATACTTACATAGTTAGAAGTCTTAAAATTAATAAGCCTGTAATTTAAAGTAAGTGCATATTTTTTTTGAAGAATATAAACTTAAAGATTGAAAAATACTAAATATATGTATAAATATATACTCCTTTTCAAAATCATAAACATGAAATTAAAAGTCTTATGAAAATGAATGAACTTGAAAATTGAATATAACACAAATATATATATATATATAACTTTAAATTTGAAAATTATATATATACTTATATGTATACACCCTTACATAAACATAAGTACGAAAATACTTATACCAATAGAAGTATTAAAATAATTATGCTTGTATTTTGAACACATATGAATATATAAACATGAATTTTAAAATAATTTACATATATATAATAGTTTTAGATAAAGATATCTCCTTACCTGTTTATTGGAAAACCAAACCTGGTAGTGGCCTTCTTCTTGCTTGATCATACTCAAACTAGTGGTTAAGAGGGGAGAATAAAGGGAGTGGGTTTTGGCTTGGTTATTCCCACATGATAATGGGGTTCTACTAGTGAAATAAACGACTTATATATACATAAGTTAGAATAGGCTTGATCTTTAGCTTCTAGGAGAAGCTAGAATAATCACTGAATGGTATTATAGTAGGCCAATAACTAAGAGACCTTGATCGATTTTTATTTTAAAATGATAAATTTTATTTTAAAAAATATATCGATGTCATTTTTTATAATAATTTATGTATTGTGCCTGACTATGCTTCTTTGATAAGAAAGGAAAAATGCTGGTGGATCGAGTTTCTATAGCCTGATAACCTAAGGAATAGTTTGAGGGTCAGGTCTCGATGAAAAAAAAAGTTTAGAACACTATAATTAGATCATTTTACTTATGGTTTTCTTACACTAGAAGGAGGGGGAGAAAACAAATCGAATGGGAAGGATGATGGCGATGAAACTATCCCAACATGCTTGAGAATCTATATGAACTATGAAGGGGATTGACTAGATCTTGAATAGTGAGGGAGGGAGGTGTCGTGAGGAAGAAGATGAATTAGAAAATTAGACAACGTTGGTGAGTTGATCCAACAATTGTGATATAAGTGATGGTTTAAACGATGAATAGTAACCATGTTTTTCGATCCCACATGAAAACGAAACATGGTTCCTAACTGGTATATAAGGTAAACAATGATTTTATACGAGCAGAAGCTGTAATGGGGTTAGCTCTCAAAGGCCTTATACATGGGCCCATGCAGGCTTAGGCTTTACCAATGCACATGGGTCATGCACCACCCTACCTATACATAGATGGGTATTGTCTGAAGATATTTATCTAGGATCTCTGGTTAGGGTTGGCTTACATTGGGTGGTTGATCATGACCAGTGTGTGTTACCACTCTATGGTTGAGCTAGCCAAACTAGTTATCCTAGATTACCTATTCTTTTTTAAAAAAAATTTAAAACATGAAGTAAAAATATTTGGAACTTATATATTATAAAAACATTTTCAAAATAAAACTACTTTTACTAATTACTAATTATTATTACTATTATTTTCCTTTAACTTGAATTTCAAGTAGATTATTATTTCAAATTGATTAGTTTTTAAAACAAATTACCAAAGAAACATTTTAAAATAATCGTTTTATTAATTATTATTATGTTATTACTTAAATAAGTCACATTTTTCATTTTTCAAAACAATATATCAATTAATTAAAGCTCTTAATTTTCACAAGTCTTGAAATACTAAATTATTTAATTAGTAGTTACACATTAAAACCATAAGATTATGAAAACTACAAATAAAGATACTTTTATGAATATCTTAATTTTAAATAAAATTTTACTAAAAGGGATATAGTTTAAAAAATAAATTTCATATTAAATGTTCTTTTAATAACATAATAAATCACTTGTAATAACTAGGTAAGATTAACACATTAATTCATATCTTTTTAAAATTCCAAAATAAAATACATTTCAGCTTGATTTTTGAAAATTCCAATATTTAAGAATATAAATATACTAATATAATTTCATATTTCTTAATAAAAGTATTATTATATTTTAATTTTAAAAAATCATTTATATTAAATTATACTTTCATTTGTTTTAATGAAAAAACAATTTTTTATTTAAATCCATAAATTATTGGGCTGTTACATTTTACCGACCTTAAATATAATTTCATCCTCTAAATTTTTTTTTCATACATAAGAAAAATTATGAAATTCCATTTTAAGTATTTTGAAAACTAGAATCACTAGAATTCATTATTCATAACGGTCACTTAAATACCTATAAGTTCAAACGTGGATGTTTAATTCTTATATTTTTCTTCAATATTAAAGGTTAGAAAACCAAAGTTTTACTAAAATAATGTACTTATAAACTTAACCTATTTTAAACCAGACGTCTTATTCTTAAAAGTTATCTAAACTATTTCTCTGAAACTAATTGTAAAGCCCCATGAACCATGCTTCTGGTTTCGGTACAAAAATACTCTATATTTTTTTATAAAAAGATACTAAAAAGTATAAAGTAATTTACATCTAAGGATATTTTCCAATCTTGTATTTGGACGAAAAGGACAAATATTACAAACTATAAGAGCTAAAATAATAAATAAAAATGTAGTGATTAAAATTTTCTCATGTTAATTCCTTATCGAAGCTAAACTTCTCGAAACCTCTAAATGATCCTATTTTTTTTATAAAACATAGGGTGAGAATAATTTTCTTATAAGGGGTTAAAAAAACCATTGAAAAACCTTTTTGAAAATAATTTTTTTAAAATATAACTTTGTAAAATACTTTTATAAAAATCCTTTGGAAATACTTATAATTTTTAAAACACCCTTTTAAAACACTTTTCAAAATATAATAGCTTATAAAGTAATTTTAAAAATCCATTGAAAAAACGATTTTAAAAATTCCTTTGAAAACACTTACACTATTGAAAATACTATAATTCATTTGAAAATACTTACTCTTTTAAAAACATTAAAATAAATTTGAAAATATTTACGCATTTGAAAAAATTATAATACCTTTGAAAATACGTATTCTTTGAAAACATTATAATACCTTTGAAAGTACTTACTCTTTTAAAAATGTTATAATACCTTTGAAAATACTTATTCATTGAAAATGATTTTCTTAATAAAATAATCCAATGGTTTTTTATAAAATATTAAGTAGACTTTGTAAAACAAAAACATGTGGCCACTTGAAACATTGAAGGCTGTCTGGGATTATTCACTTTCCCAGGGGATGGGTTCACTCCCCACTTTCCCATAATCTTTACAAGTGCCAATTTTTATAAAAAAAATTTATGCTTTCCTTATATATATATATATTTCACTCAAGTATTTTTTTAAAAACATGACAATACATTAAATACACATACACACACACACACATATATATATATATATAATATTTCATAGGAAATTTCTTGTTTAATTTGGTAGAACCAAATCTTATGAAAAATAGCATTTTCATTCATGCATGAGATGTTAACAAAATAATTATTAACACCCTTATACTTAAACCTTCATTCATAAACTCTTAAAATCCATTGTTATTGAAATATTACATAAAATTATAATATTTTTCATTTATAATCCATCATTGATTAAAGAAATGAGATACCAATTTTTAATGGTGTTTAGAAACATCATTTTTATATAAAAAAAATGGTGTGGAAGCATGAATCCATCACCTGAATTAATAGTAATTGTGAAATTACTATTTGTATAAAATAATAATTTAAAATATATAGATATATAATTTTTATTTTATAAAATAATCTTAAGAAAAAAATTTATAAAATTATAAAAGTAACATTTTTAAAATAAAAATTTAATCCTTATATGATTTGAGGATACCCTCTTGGGTAATATTATGATTAAAAAAAATTATTACATGAATATATTGTTTAAATCATGAAATAATAGACAAATGTGTGTGTATATATATATGTATATATATACAAATATATCATAAGTACGAAAACCCTCACTTAAATATAAATTAAAAATAGTTCCATTGTTAGAAGTCTTAAAATTAATATGCTTGTAATTTAAAATATATTCATATATGTTTTGAAGAACATAAAATTGTAGATTAGAAAATAATATATATATATATACCAACACAAACATACATATGTACTCTTTTACATAGCTATAAACTTGAAATTAGAAGTCTTAAAAAAATTAATGTTGTTGAAAATTGAATATAACACATATATGTATATCTAATGTGAAATTTGAAAATAATATATATAGTTATATGTCTACACCCTTTCATAAATATATGTTTTAAAATACTTATAAAAATGAAATTCTTGAAATAAATAATTGTTTCCGATGCTTTCGCTGGGGCGCGCGCATCCGTCCGTGGAGGACGCGCAGCTGTTGCCCCACATTCCCGCTTTCCAAAGGCGGGCGGCATTCGCTCCTTATTCAGGGACGTCTGCTCCTTGATCGAAACGGGATGATGGGATGTCCGTTCTTCTTTCTGGGGATTCCTCCTCAGAACTCGTCACCTAGTCCGGGTCTTCCTCATAGATTTAATACGTTGTTCGTGAATCTCATTCCCAGTGCCATATCTTCATGGACACCGGTTAATTACACTACTTCCGTTAAGACTTTCCTTAGGGTCTTGACATGGTAGCGACCTTCGGTCGGAGTAGACGAAAACATCAGGTATGTCGGGGCATCTCTGGGTGCGTGGACATAGGGGAACCTGTATTCTTCCTCATAAGAGGGCATCTCAAGGGTGCAGAACCCGAGGCATGCATCTGAGGTTTTCCTCAGCTTCCTGTGTTTAACACAGTGTATGTCGCAAGATTAACGTCTAGCAGAGACGGTTACGCCAAAGGCGTTCCATCCGAGGTTTTCCTCAGGCATCTCATGTTTATCACGAGGTAGGCCGTGAGTTTAACGTCTTGCGGAGACGGAATGAGGGTGATCAAAACGTCCGGTAGAGACAGATCAGATGGTGGTGTGCCCCGTAGAGGGGAGATGTCACACCGTAATGGCTGATCTGAACACCACTGAGGGCGGATCAGGGGAAGTGAACCCCCGGATGGGGTACATCACCATTGGTTGGGATTGAACCTCTTGGAGGTTTCCTACATACCCTGTGTAGAGGACAGGGATCAAAACCCACATAGTTCGAAGGGGTGATGAATTGGGGTGTACACAGAGGACAACGACCCGGAGATATGCTGGGGCTTACACGTGGAAAGCGGCCCATGCACTGCTAGGAGCATCGAGGAGGTGGATGGCATGATCCCACCGGGATGTGGCGGCCCGGGTGAGAATCAGGATGGTTGATGGATGGGTGAATGAAGTGGAGGGGGAGTGAAATGGGACCATCGTAGGGGCGACGGTGAAATTGGGCTTGAGCCTCTAAGAGACCTCCTACGTATCCCAGTGGTAGGGAATCAAAGTCCGCATAGTTCGGGATGGTGCCGGTGGACCGACGTGAAGGTGGACCTTGGTCCGATGGGCATCGTCAGCGTGCCGACGTGAAGGTGGACCTTAGTCCAATGGAAATCGTCAGCATGCCAACGTGAATGTGAACCTTGGTCCAATGAGTGGTGGGCTTGGGCCTCTGGAAGGATTCCTACGTACCATGCCTTGACATGGATCAAAGTCCTCGTAGTTCAAAGGGTTTCATCGGTGAACCGACGTGAAATTAGACCCGTGGGTCCACTAATGGTGGGCTTGAACCTTGGGAAGGTTTCTTATGTACCATGCCTTGACATGGATCAAAGTCCTCATAGTTCAAAGGATTGATGGAATACAGTTTAACGTCATGCGGGACGGGGGTGAACCGACGTGAATGAGGTCGGGACGACCGGATGGTGGGTTTGAACCTCGTAGAGGCTTCCTACGTACCATGCCTTGACATGGATCAAAGACCTCGTAGTTCGGGTTAGTCACAACAGCTTGCCGTCGGACTGGAATTGCAGTTTAACGTCATGCTGGACGTAGGTAGAACACGACGTGAATTGGATGATGGGTGGGCTTGAACCTCGTGGAGGCTTCCTACGTACCACGCCTTGAAATGGGTCAAAGGCCTCGTAGTTCAAATGGGGCTTTATCGGCGGACCGACGTGAAAGTGGACCTTGGTCCAATGGGTGGTGGGCTTGAACCTGTGGAAGGTTTCCTACATACCATGCCTTGACATGGATCAATGACCTCGTAGTTCAGGTGGGAATGGGTGTGCAGTTTAATGTCATGCAGGACAAAAGGAGGCATATAGTTTAACGTCATGATGGACAAGGGAATGCAGTTTAACGTCATACTGGACGGGGCGTGCAGTTTAACATCATGCTGGACAAGGACATACAGTTTAACGTCATACTGGACGAGGGAGAAACTCGACGTGAATGAACGACCGAGCAATGTGTGGCTTGAACCTCATGGAGGCTTCCTACGTACCATGCCTTGACATGGATCAAAGTCCTCGTAGTTCTCTAGATGGGTCGCAATGGCTTTCCATTGTACCGGAATGCAGTTTATCATCATGATGGACGGGAATGAGACCCAACGTGAATAAATGACGGGTGGGCTTGAACCTCATGGAGGCTTCCTACGTACCATGCCTTGACGTGGATCAAAGTCCTCGTAGTTCGTTAGATGGGGTTCAGGGTCGGTGCTCACTCTAAGCCCACGTGAGTCATGCTCGGTGTGAGAAACAAGAGGTTGCAAGGACCTGACGATCACGTCGCGAAGGATGCGTCCGTGAGAAGCGAAGAGGGGCTTACGCGTTAGGTGGCCCATGGTGCTGGGACTTACTCTAGGATGGAGGCCCATAGAAAAGGATGATGATGGTTTCGGGCTTGATCCTTGAAGAGGCTTCCTACGTATCCCCGTGGAAGGGAATCAAATTCTGCGCAGTTCTTCTGATAACGGCTTACCACCGATTGGGGGATTCAACGGCTTACCACTAAATATGGTCAGAACTGATTACCGTTAAATGGGGTCGCAACGACTTACCACTGGATTGGGTCACAACGGCTTACCGCTGGATAAGGATGTCAACGGCTTACCGCTGAATGGGGTCGCAACGGCTTACCGCTAAATGAGGATGTCAATGGCTTACCGCTACATGGGATCACAACAGTGGATGGGGCTTATGCGACGAAGCTGCCCGAGTGCTGCTGAGGAGTTGCAACGGTGAATGGGGCTTACACTAGGAAGCTGCCCCGATGCCGCTATGGAGTGGCACTGGTGAATGGGGCTTACGCTATGAAGCTTCCCCGGTGCCGCTATGGAGTGACACTGGTGAATGGGGCTTACACTAGGAAGCTGCCTGGGTGCCGCCATGGAGCGGCAATGGTGAATTGGGCTTACGCAAGGAAGCTGCCCGGGTGCCGCCATGGAGCGACAATGGTGAATGGGGCTTACGCTAGGAAGCTGCCTGGGTGCTGCTGAGGAGCGGCAACGGTGGTTGGGGATTACGCTAGGAAGCTGCCCATATTGTATTCCTCATGTCCGGCCATGAGGGCATCCCAACTCACTGGCGAGTTGAGGCCTTCACTTATGCACTAGTGCACAAGAGGGAAAATGCCAAGGGGCGTTGGAATCAGGCCATTGTAATCATGGCATTGAGCATCTTACGCTTGGAGCATAAGGCATCTCATGTTTAGAACAAGAGGCATACTACGTTAGGAACATAGGGAGAATACTACAGTTTATAATCTTGTAGGTAGGACTGTTGGCATCTCATGCTAGGATCATAAGGCATCTCTTATTTGGAGAAAGAGGCATCCTATGTTTGGCACATAGGGCTTACTACAGTTTAAAGTCATGTAGATATGACTGTTAGGCAGAAGGTGCCTAGAAATGGTTGGTGTCGGGACTTACGCAAGGGCGGCCCTTTCAGGTTCAACCTGGCATAGGAGCCAAGTGATAGGGTTTGGAGGAGTTTCTTGAGGAATGGTTCGACTCAAGGTACTCAGGGAATTGATGATGAGAATCTCAACTCACGACATGGAATGAAACCAAGAGGAATATGTCAACTCAAGGTGTTTCATGGTGTTTGAAGGAGTATTTCAAATCACGATGTTCCATAGGTGGAAGGTGGGAGTGCATAAGGGCGCAATGGAAAATCCCGGCATCCTGGCCCGAAACGTTCGCGGTGTGACTCTCCATTTTTCATGGGGGTCTGTGACGGTAGCGAAGGGACCGGGACCGTAGCCCGACACTAACCCCGAGCGGGGGTGCAGGGGTGCATCCCCCGCAGTATGGACCGGTGGGTGCGAAGGTATGATCCTCATGAAGGATAGGTCTTCGCGAAGTAGCTTCACGGAGCATGGCCCCGCGGAGCAATGGTCTCTCGCGGAGCAAAGGGGTCTCGCGGAGCAACATCGCGAAGAAAAGGGGTCTCGTGGAGCTTGGTCTCGTGGAGCAACATCACGGAGCAAATGGGTCTCGCGGAGCTTGGTCTCGCGGAGCAGCATCGTAGAGCAACATCGCGGAGCAAAGGGCTCTCGCGGAGCTTGGTCTCGCGGAGCAGCATCGCGGAGCATAGGCTCGCGGAGCATGGACTCATGGAGTCTCAGCTCGCGGAGCAGCAACGCGAAGGAAGCTGCTCGCGGAGGATGGCTTCGCCGAGCCGCAATGCGGAGCTCCGCTTGGCCGCCCAAGGGGCGAAGTGGCCGTGGCCTTCCTTTTGGAGAAGGGGGGTGAGCTGGGTATTTATAGGCAAGGGGTGCCGCGAAGCAGACCTCCCTCGCCGCTTCAGGAGCTTCGCGGCGCGCTCGCAAACGTCAAATTCGTTCGCGGAGAGGTACCGCCCTCGGAGCTTCGCGGCAGGCTCGCGAACGTCAAATTCGTTCGCAGAGAGTTACCGCCTCCGGAGCTTTGTGGGACCATGATGCTTGGGTACTTCGCATCGGTGCTTTGCATCTGTGCTTCGCATCTGTGCTTCGCATCGGTGCTTCGCGTCTGTGCTTCGCGAGGGGTCTTCGCGGCGCATCGCGAACGTCAAACGGGTTCGCGGAGCCTCTCGTCTCATTACTTCGCGGCGGCGCTCCGCGATCACGGAGGGGGCTTCGCGAACGGCGCTTCACGAACCAGATTTCCAGCCCAACTTCAAATTTCCATAACTCCAATTCCGTAGCTCCGTTCGGGCCCTGAGACCTACCAAATCGAAGCTTAAGAAAAGTTCTACGATCTTGGATCGTGTATGGAAGCATTTGGAAAATTTCAGGAACGCGTTTTTCGGGGTCTACAATAATATTGGAGTTTGATAGATATGAATATATAGACCTGAATTTGAAAATAATTTACATATATAAAATAGTTTTAAATAAAGAGATCATCTTACCTGTTTGTTGGAAAACCAAGCTGGGTAGTGGCCTTCTGCCTACTTGAGGGTACTAAAACTAGTGGGTAAGAGGGGAGAATATAGGGAGATGGTTTTGTCTTGGGTCTTCCCATGAGAGAATTTGGTTCTCCCTATGAAAGAAAAATATCATATATACACAAGTTTAAGAAGGATTGAGCTTCAGGTTCTTGGAGAAGCTGGTATAATCATTGAATGGTATTACAATAGGCCTACACCTAAGATACCTGAATTGAATTTTTTTTAAAAATAGATTTTATTTTAAAGCATAAAATATAGATTTCAATTTTGATGAGAATTTATGTGTACTGTATGACTATGATTCTTTGGAAAGAAAAAAGAAATGCTGGTGGATCGAGTTTCTATAGGCTGAGGAGCAATGAAATAGTTTGAAGGTTGGGTCTTAATGATAGAAAATAGTGTGGCACATTGTACTTAGGTATTTTTCTATGTGGTTTTATTACAATAGAAGGAGGAGGAGAAGTCAACTCAAATGGGAAGGCCGATGGTGGCAGTGTTGTCCTAACATGCTAAAGGATATGTATAAACAATGAAGGGGATCAGATGGATCATGCACAGTGAGGGAGGGAGGCATTGTGAGGAAGAACATGGCTAGAGTGATCGGATGGTGGTGGTGAGTTGATCCAACATTTTTGATATAACCGATGTTTTAAATGGTGAACAATAACTGTGTTTTTTGATCCCACATCAAAACAAAACATGGTTCCAGGTTGGAATATAAGCCAAACCACGAGTTTATCCAGCCAGAAGCTATAACAGGGTCAACTCTCAAGGTCCTCATACATAGTCCCATATATTCTTAGACCAAATCTATTCATGTGGGTCATGGACCACCCTACCTATACATGGATTGATATTGGCCGAAGCTATTCCTACAGACTCTTTGGTTAGGGATGGCTCCCACCGGGTGGTCAAGCATGCTCAGTGTGTGTTCCCACTCTAATGTTGAGGTGGAAAGACCAGTTATCCTAGATGGCCTAATTTTTTTTATAAAAATTCTAAAATATAAAGTAAAAATATTTGTAACTAGTAAATTATAAAAACATTTTCAACATAAAACCACTTTTACTAATCACTAAGTATTATTACTATTATTTTCTTGTAACTTTCATTTTATGTAGATCATTATTTCAAATTGATTAATTTTTAAAACAAAGTACTAAAGAAACATTTTAAAATAATGTTTTTATTAATTATTATTATGTCATTACTCAAATAAGTTACATTTTTCATTTTTCAAAACAATCTATCAATTAATTTAATCTCTTAATTATTACAAGTCTAAAAATATTAAGTTATTTTGTTTTTAGTTATACACTAAAATCATAAGATTATGAAAACTATAAATAAATATACTTTTACAATTATCTTAATCTTAAATACACTTTTATTAAAAGGGATATAGTTTAAAAAGGAAAGTTCATATTAAATATTCTTTTAATAAAATAAGAAATCACTTGTAGTGACTAAATAAAATTAGCACATTAATTCATGTATTTTCAAAATGAAAAAATAAAATACATTTTAGGTTGATCGATAAAAATAAATTTATTTAAGAATATAAATATATCAATATACTTGTATATTATTTAATAAAATAAATATTTTATTTAAATTTAAAAAATATATTTATATTAAGTTATAATTTAATTTGTATTAACAATAAAATAATTTTATTTAATAAACATGTATTTAAAAGAATAAATTGTTGGCCTATTGCATTTTATCTACCCTTGAACATAATTTTGTCCTTAATATTCATTTTTTATATATAAGGAAATTATAAAATTTCTTTTTCATAATTTGGAAACCTAGAATCACTAGAATTATTTATTTTTAAAGGTCACTTAACTACCTTGGAGTTCAAAAGTAGATTTCTAATTATTTATATTTTTCCTCAATATTAAAGGATATAAAAAATTGTTTTACTAAAATAATATACTTAAAACCTAACCTATTTTCAACCAGATGTCTTAATTTCCAAAGTTATCTAAACCGTTCCACTGATACCAATTGTAAAGAATAAAGACAGACACTTCTGAATTAGGTACAAAAATTATATATATATATATATATATATTATTTATAAAAATTAACTAAAAAATATATATTCATTTACATCTGAGGATATTTTTCGGTCTAGACCTTGGAGGAAGAGGACCAGTGTTACAAACTATTAGAGTTAAAACAATAAACACTACTACAAAACTAGGTTTATCCAGTACTAAGGATTTAACAACACTAGCTAAAAGCACTATTAAAGATACCTTTATCAGTTTTAGAAAAAATGATGTTAAAAGGAGCACTTTATCAGCGCTAAAAAATGGGGACCCTTTATCAGTGATAGTAAAAAAGTACTGATAAGGGGGGTCTTTATCAGCGCTTGTAAAAAAGTGCTGATAAAGACCCCCGTTATCAACAATTATTTAATAAAACTAATTAAGGGTATATTATAAAAATTACATTTCATTAAAAATTATATATTAATATATAAATTTATTTATATTGATATGAATATAATATATATTTTCTAAATATGTTTTAGTTAAATCTAAATAGACATTCACACTTAATATATAAAATATTTAGTGAAAATGGATTATAAAATAATTAAAAAATATTTATTAGTAATTCTATAATTATTATCGAGTAAAAGTCATTTAATAACAATTTAAAGATAAAAAATAAAAAAATCAATAAAAGATCTGAAATAGGTTAAAAACGCAACTCCAAGTTAAACGACCATAACTTTTGATCTGGAAATCCGTTTGGGCTCTATGACATATCAAATTGAAGCTTGAGACAGTATCTATACCCTAGTGACCCTAGGGAACCCACGACTATAGTTTTTAAGTCCATAAAAGTCCCAAAAGGCTACCAAAACTATGTTTTTAGTTTGGGTACCCCATTTTTTTAAAATTTAATGAATTTTCAGCCTCGTTTAAGGGGGTCTTATTGTCTTTTTTTTAGTGGCGACTAAATTTATTCCCAGGTATTACATTCATATTAATATTATAGTTTTTATGTTTTATAATTTTTTATATTGTATTTTTATTTATAACCAAATATTAAAAAATATATACCTATTTTTTATATATTCACGCATAAAAAAGTAATTTTATAAATAAAATTTTAATCATATTTATATATAAAATATATTTCTCGATATATAAACCATATCAAAATAAAAACTAATATCTTTTTTTAAATAAATATGTATGAATATTTATATACCAATACAATTAATGTATATATAATGTTTATATATATATATATATTTGTGTGTGTATTAACAAACATATATATATTCTAACATATGTGTATAAATATTAATATATAATATATGTAAGAAATATATATATGTTTAATTATATTTATAGATGCACACACACACATATGTATGTATGCATGTATTTATAAACACAAACATACACAAACAACATATTTTATATATGTATTTAAATAAATAAATATATAAATATATATAAATATGTTGATAAAAAATGTTATGATATAAATAAATAAATAAATAAATATATATATATATATCATAAAATGGAAAAATATATAGGGGAGTGGAAAAGGTACAAGCGAATGAGCTGGATGTATCAGGTTCGGAACTCGCTAGAGGTATGAGTGCACACTAGAGGGTGGAATTATCTAAAGTGCTAATAGGGGGTTGCTCAGGTGAGTGGGTGACAAGAATTGATGGGGGGGGGGGGGGGTGGAGAGAGATGATAAAAAGTGGGGTAGGTTTGAACAACCCCATTATTAGCAAATCCTTTATCAACACTTTTTTTAGCACTGATAAAGAGGGTCTTTAACAACACTAAAAATATACTGATGAAGGGGGCCTTTATTATTATTTTTACAATAATTTTTTAAGATAACCCTTTAAAATCATTCGTATTATCAGTTCTTATATAGAACTGATAAACCCGTTTTAATATCTCCCTTAAAGGCCATGTTTGTACTAGTGAAATAAAAAGTCAACGATTGAACTTTTCTCATGCTAGCTCTTTATAAAATATAAATTACATGAAACCTATAAATGATCATGAAAACATTTTATAAAACACAGGGTGATAACAATTTCCTAGTAATGCGATTTAAAAAAACCATTGAAAAACATTTTTGAAAATACATTTTAAAAAATATACCTTTGGAAATTAATTTTATAAAAAACCTTTGAAAATAATTATAATTTTGAAAACACTTTTCAAAATATAATATATTTAAAAATAATTTTAAAAATACTTTGAAAAAATTATTTTGAAAATGCATTTGAGAATAATTATGCCTTTGAAAATACTACAATACCTTTCAAAATACTTTGTATTTTGAAAACATTGTAATACATTTTAAAATACTTACACTTTTAAAAACATTATAATAACTTTGAAAATACTTAAAATTTGAAAAAATAATAATACCTTTAAAAATACTTACACTTTTTAAAATGTTATAATACCTTTGAAAATAATTTTTCTTTAAAAATTATTTTCTTAATAAAATTATCTAGGGGGTTTTCAGAAAATATTAAACAAGCATTGAAAAAAACATGTGTCCACTTGAGACATTGAAGCCTTTCTGGGCTTACTCACTTTCCTGAGGGATTGGTTCACTCTCCACTTTCCTATCATCTTTCAAAGTGAAAAATTTTACAAAAACATTTTGAACTTTCATTATATATATATATATATATATATATATATATATTTCCTAAATTTTTTTCTTCAAAAACATGAGAAAAAATTAAATACATATAGACACTTATATTTATATAATTATATATATATATGAACTTTCATTGTAAATATCTTTATTAATATTTTATAACCAAATTTCAAGAAAAATATCATTTTCATTCATACATGATATGTTAACGAAATAATTATTAACACCTATATATTTAAAATTTCATTCATAAACTCAAAAAACCCATTTTTATTTAAATAGAACATAAAATAATAAAACTTTTCATTTATAATCCATCATTTATTAAATAAATGAGATACCCATTTTTAATGGTGTTTAAAATCATCATTTTTATATATAAAATAACGGTGTGAAGGAATGAATGCTTCACATGAAATAACAATAATAGAGAAATTACTATTCACATAAAATAATACTTTTAAATATGTAGATATATAATTTTGATTTATTAAAATACTAATAAGAAAAAACAATTATAAAATTTTAAAAATAAAAATTTTAAGATAAACATTTCATCCTTGCATGATTTGAGGATACCCTCTTAGTTAAGATTATGATTAAAACAAATTTTAGTGCATGCATTTCTTGTTTAAGTCATGAAATAACTACTAAATGTGAATATATATATATATATAGACATATATATAGACATATATCATAAGTATGAAAAACCTTACCTAAATATAAATTGAAAATACTTTCATAGTTAGAAGTATTAAAATGAATAAACTTTTAATTTTAAATACATGCATATGATTTTTGAGGAACATAAAATTGAATATTGTAAAATACTATATATATATATATTTACTCCTTAACAAAATCATAAACATTAAATTATAAGTCTTCAAAAATGAATGAACTTGAAAATTGAATATAGTACATATATGTATAGATAAATTAAAATCTAAAAATAATATATATACTTATATGTATACACCCTTACATAAACATAAGTATGAAAATAATTATACAAATGGAAGTCTTGAAATAAATGAGCTTGTATTTTGAACATATAAAAATATATATACTTGAATTTAAAAATAATTTACATATATATAATTGTTTTAAATAAAGAGACCCCCTTACCTATTTACATGGAAACCAAACTAGGCAGTGTTCTCCTTCCTGCTTGAGGGTACTCGAACTAGTGGGTAAAATGGGAGAATAGAGGGAGATATTTTCATCTTGGGAATTCCTATGAGATAATGGTGTTCTACTTATGAAAGAAAAGGCTTATATATATACATAGTTTCAGATAGGCTTGAGATTTATCTTCTAAGAGAAGTTGGGATTATCACTGAATGATATTACATAGGCCTACACCTAAGAGACCTCAATTGAGGGGTTTAAAAAAGTTATTTGATTTTAAAATAGAAAATATGGATTTCAATTTTGATAAGCATTTATGTGTACTTCCCCACTATGATTCTTTGAGAAGCAAGGAATAACACTGTCAGATAATGTTTTTTAGGTTAAGGACCTAAGAAATAGTTTGAAGGTTGGGTCTCAATGAAAAAAATAGTATAGCACACTGTACTTAGTCCATTCACCCTATGGTTTTCTTACACCTAAAGAAAGAGAAGGTGAAAACTCGAATGGGAATAATGAGGAAAAAGGTGTTGTCCTGGAGTGTTTGAGGAGCTGTATAAACAGTGAAGGGGATCTACTTAATAATGAACATTGAGTGAGGGAGGTGTCATGAGGAAGAATATGACTCGAGTGATCAGATGGTGTTGGTGAGTTGATCCAACAATTTTGATATAGGTGATGTTTTAAATAGTGAATAATAACCATGTTTTTCAATCCCACATCGAAACAAAACATGGTTCCTAGTTGGAATATAATCCAGACTATGAGTTTAGCTAACAAGAAGCTGTAACTGGTTCATCTCCTGAGGGCCTTATGCATAGTCACATTCAGGCTTAGATTTAACCTATTCATATGGGTTATAGTTTACCTTACCTATAAAGGGCCGAGTATTGGCCAAAGCTATGCCTCTAGGCTCTCTAGTCAGGGCTGGTGCCCATTAGGTGGTTGAAAATTCCCCGTCTGTATTCCCACTCTAAGGTTGAGATGACTAGACTAGTTAACCTTTTTTTCATAAAAATTCTAAAACATAAAGTAAAAATATCTTGAACAAGTAAATTATAAAAACATTTTCAATATAAAATTAATTTTACTATTTGATAAGTATTATTACTATTATTTTCTTGCAAATTTATTTTTAAGTAGACAATTGTTTCAAATTTATTACTTTTTAAAACAAAGTACCAAATAAACATTTTAAAATATGGGTTTTATTAATTATTATTATGTTATTACTCAAATAAGTGACATTTTTTCATTTTTCAAAAAAATTTATCAATTAATTAAGGATCTTAATTTTATTAAGACAAAAAATACTAAGTTATTTAATTGGTAGTTATTCATTAAAACCATAATATTAAGAAAAATATAAAATAAAGACACTTTTATAATTATCTTAATTTTAAATACACTTATTAAAATGGATATAGTTTAAAAAGGAAATTTTATACTAAATGTTCTTTTAATAACATAATAAATCACATGTAATGACTAAGTAAAATTAACACATTAATTTTTATCTTTTAAAAATTCCAAAAATAAAATACATTTCAACTTGATTTATGAAAATAAATTTATTTTAGAATATAAATATATTAATATACTTGCATATTATTTAATAAAATTAAAAATTTATTTCAATTTTAAAAAATATTTATATTAAATTATACATTTTTTAACAATTAGAAATTTTATTTAATAAGAATTTATTTAAAAGCATAAATTCTTGGGCTATTACATTGGACTACTCTTAAACATAATTCCATCCTAAAAATTCATTTTTTGTATATAAGGAAAATTCTGAAATTATATTTTCAAAATTTGGAAAACTAGAATCACTAGAATTATTTATTATTAAAGGAAACCTAACTACCTAAAATTTGAAAAGTATATTTCTAATTATTATATATTTCCATCAATATTAAAGGTTAGAAAAAAATGTTTTACAAAAATAATATACTTATATTCCTAACCAATTTTTAACCAGACACTGTAATCTCCAAAGTTATCTAAACTGTTCCTCTAATACCAATTGTAAAGCCCTAAGACCCATGCTTCCGGATCAGGTACAAAAATGCTATATTTTTTATAGAAAGTAATTAAACAATATAGATCCATTTATATCAGAGGATCTTTTCCAATTTAGACTTTGGAGGAAAATGACCACTATTACAAACAACCAGAGTTAAACGAACTATTAAATTACCAACGATTGAACTATTCTTGCGTTATCTCCTTAAAAAATATAAACTCCATGAAACCCTTAAATGATGCTAAAAACATTTTATAAAACATTGTGTTATCATAATTTCCTAGTATGGGGTTTAAAAAAATAATGAAAAAACTTTTTAAATATACCTTTTTAAAAATAGTTTTTTTTGTAAAATATTTTTATAAAAATCATCTAAAAATTCTTATAATTTTTAAAAAATAATTTTGAAAACACTCTTCAAAATATAATATATTTAAAAATACTTCTAAAATTATTTTGAAACCATGATTTTAAAAATTCCTTTTAAAATACTTACACTTTTTAAAATACTATAATACCTTTCAAAATACTTATTCTTTTGAAAAAATTGTAATAAATTTGAAAATAACCATTCTTTTGAAAACATTATAATACCTTTAAAAATACTTATGCTTTGAAAACATTATAATAACTCTAAAAATACTTTCACCTTTTAAAACATAATAATACCTTTGAAAATACTTTTTCTTTGAAAATGATTTTCTTAATAAAATAATCCTGTAGTTTTTCAAAAAAATTAAGCATGCTTTGGAAAAAAAACATGAGGCCACTTGAAACATTGAAGGATGTATGAGCCTACTCTCTTTCTTAAGAAATGGATTCACTCCCCATTTTCCTATCATCTTTCCACATGCCAAATTTTATAAAAAACATTTTTATATTTCCTTATATATCTATTAATGGGGTTTTTACTTTAAAAACATGAAAATGAATTATATATACACACACACACACACACTTAAATATATATATATATATATATATGAACTTTAATAGGAAACTTCTTTTTCAATTTGGTATAATGAAATCTCATGAAAAATAGTATTATAATTCATGCATGTGATGTTAATGAAATAATGATTAACATCTATATATTTAATATTTCATTCATAAAATAAAAAAAAATATATTTTTTTGAAATACGACATAAAATGATAATTTTTTCATTTATAATTAATCCTTGATTAAATAAATGAGATACCCATTTTGTAAAGTGTTTAAAAACATCATTTTTATACATAAAATAATGGTGTAAAGGTATGGATCCTTCACATGAAATTATAATAATTATGAAAATACCATTCACATAAAATAATAATTTTAAATTTATAGATATATAATTTTGTTTTCTTAAAATAATAATAAACAATATATATATATATATAACATTTTTAAAATAAACATTTCATACTTGCATTATTTGAGGATACCCTCTTGGGTAAGATTATGATTTAAACAAATTTTATAACATGAATTGCTTGTTTAATTCATGAAATAATAGCTAAATATGTATATATATAGACACACACACACACACACCTATATCATAAGTATGAAAACCCTTCCATAAATATAAATTAAAAATTATTCCATAGTTAGAAGTCTTAAAATGAATAATATTTTAATATAAAATACATGCATATATGATTTTAAGAACATAAACATGAATATTGGAAAATTCTAAATATATATATATATACATTTTTTACTCCTTTAAATAATCATTAAATTTAAAATAGAAGTCTTAAAAAATTGAATGAACTTGAAAATTTAATATGAAACATATATGTATATGTAACATGAAATTTTATAATAATATATATACTTATATATAAACAAACTTACATAAAAATAAGTATGAAAATTCTTATACTTATAGAAGTATTGAAATAAATAAGCTTGGATTTTGAACACATATTAATATATGGAATTGATTTTTTTTTACAAATATATAATAGTTTTAAATAAAGATACCCCCTTATATGTTTTCTAGAAAACCAAACTAGGTAGTGTCCTTCAACCTTGTTGAGGGTACTCGAACCAGTGGGCAAGAGGGAAGAATATAGGGAGAGGGTTTCTTTTTGGGTATTCCCACATGATAATTTGGTTCTAGCTATGAAAACATAATCTAATATATATATTTATATATATATATATAGGATAGATAGGCTTGATTTTCAGCTTCTAGGAGAAGCTCAGATAATCAATGAATGGTATTATAGTAGGGATGCACCTAAGAGACATCAATAGAGTTTTTTTTTTAAAAAAACAACCTATTTTATTTTAAAATTGAAAATATTGATTTCAATTTTTATAATAATTTATGTGTACTGCCTAACTATACTTCTTTGAAAATCTAGGAATAATGCTGGTGGATTGATTTCTTATAGGTTGAGGACCTATGAAATAGTTTTAAGGTCAGGTCTCGATAAAAAAATAGTATAGAACATTGTACTTAGGTTGTTTTACCTATCGTTTTATTGCACTAGAAGGAGGAGGAGACAACTCAAATGGGAAGGTTGGTGGAGAAAACTTTATCCAGGAATGCTCAAGAAGCCGTATGAACAACAAAGGGGCTTGGCTAGATCTTGAATAGTGAGGGACATGAGGAAGATGAATCAGGTGATTAGATGGTTTTGGTTAGTTGATCCAACAATTTTGATATAACCAATGTTTTAAACGGTGAATAGTAACCATGTTTTTTTTGATTCCACATCAAAACAAATCATGGTTCTAGGTTGGCATATAGGCCAAATTGTGAGTTTAGCCGACCAGAAGCTCTAACGAGGTCAGCTCCCAATGTCCTTATACACGGGCCCATATAGGCTTAGGCCTAACCAGATAATGTGGGCCACATACCACCCTACATATACATGGCCAGGTATTGACTGAACTATGCCTCTTGGCTCTCTGATCCGGGCTGGCTCCCACCGGGTGGTCGAGTATGCCCAATGTGTGTTCTCACTCTAAGGTTAATCTAGCCAGGCTAGTTATCCAAGATGACCTATTTTTTGTTATAAAAATTCTAAAACAAAAAGTAAAAATATTTGGAACTAGTAAATTATAAAAACATTATCCACATAAAATTACTTTTACTAATTAATAATTATTATTACTGTTATTTTCTTGTAACTTGAATTTTAAGAAGATCATTATTTCAAATTGATTACTTTTTAAAATAAAGTAACAAAGAAAAATTTTAAAATAATTTTTTTTATTAATTATTATTATTTTATTACTAAAATAAGTCACATATTACATTTTTCAAAAGAATTTATCAATTAATTAAAGCTCTTAATTATCAAAAATATAAAAATACTAAGTTATATAATTAGTTGGTATACATTAAAGCATAAGATAATATAAACTATAAATAAAGATAATTTTACAATTAACTTAATTTAAAATATACTTTTATTAAAAGGGATATAGTTTAAAAAGGATAGTTCATATTAAATATTCTATTAATAATAATATAATTCACTTGTAATGACTATGTAAAATTAACACATTAATTCATACATTTTCAAATTGCCAAAATAAAATACATTTCAACTTAATTTATAAAAATAAATTTATTTACTAATATAAATATATTAATATAACTTCATATTCCTTAATAAAATTAATATTTTATTTTATTTTTTAAAAATATTTATATTAAATTTTACATTAATTTGTTTTAACAATAAAATAATTTTATTTAATAAAAATTTATTTAAAAGAATAAATTCTTGGTCTGTTACATAGAGGGTATGAATAGGATGAAACAATTATGGAATATATATAGAATCATTTTTCTAAATTCAAATTTATTGAATAATTACTAAGAAATTATCATTAAAATTTTCATGAAATTAATTATTGATTAAGAGACCTATTTTTTAAGAAATGTATTTTTTACATGTTATATATTATTTTATAAACAAAGTATATTGATAACTATTAAAAAATTATTTTAATGAAATTTATTCGTAATTTATGAATAAAAATCCATACATTAGCTATCTAATGGTTAAGAATGAAGATCGTTTAAAGGTAAAAGATTTATTTTTCTTAAAACTTTTTTAATGTGTGTAATGAGCTTTTATCACAATAAATTAAATAAATCACTATTTATTAATGGTTTTAAATAAATTTATATATTATATATTGTATTAAATATTTTTACATTAAATTTATATATTTTTCTAGGAAAAAAATGAAAGTAAATCCATTTTTTTGCTTAAAAATTAATTTGTCAAAAAATAGGTTTTCATTTCATTTTGTATGTTTATTTTAAAATGAATTTCTCCTATTTATAAGAATTTAATTTGATATAATGGTATCCATATTTTGAATCACCATGTATATATTTTTTAATGAGTCTGTTTTCATTTTTTTCTTATAATGAACAATAAAAGTATTAAAAATTTGTGACCATAGTTAGGGTTAAAATGAGTTTACTAGGGAGGGGGGAGGGTGGGGGTTAAACCAAGAGTTATGGGTAATATTACCACATAAAATTGTCTAATTATTATTTTTTAAATAATATTTATACCTTATCATAACTTATGAATCTTTTCCTTTTGGATCCACTTACACAAGTAAATTATATTATATTATTTAAATATTTTAAGTAATTATATGTGCATCCTCTCACTGAATTATAAAAGAGAACCTCCTACCCTCCCTTATTATGGAATTTGAGACTTTTATATATTCCAATCCCTACCCTAAAACTATACTATATTATTTTTATTTGTCATATATCCTATGGTCTTCAGTTAATACCAATTTTCAGGGGTTAAGGTGTAAACCAACAGAGGACCCTCAAAGAGGAGATATAAATCTTAATCGAGATCTTTCAATTTTATTTATTCTTCCATATCCTATAATCCTATTGTATCTATAATAACATAATGAATACAATATCATGAATATAATGAGATGTTACAATTATGATGTAAGGACCTTTTTTCACTTCCTTTCAATCAAATGGGAAATGAATGTATATCTCGTGCGTACATGTGGATTACCGCCTCCATGTAGCGACATCATTCATTTTTCCTCAAAACTAAAATTAATGGATATAAATAAGGATTTAATAAAAATATATGATATTTTAGCATAATTATGATTCTTTAATGATAAAATATTATTTATCTTTCTTTTCTTTTTTTATTATAAAATGAAAACAATGTTCATGTGTACGTACATACTAATATCTCCACGAATGATGTAATTCATTTTTCTATCTATAAATTTTATGGATGGTTATAAATATGTATATAATTTTTATACATGATATTAAAACCATTATTAAAATTATATATATAATGAAACCATGATCAATGTATAATGACCAACATTAACGAACTGAAATTTTCATGAAAAACGAAATAGTTAACACATGGAAACAATGATTTTAATAAATAATTATTAATAAATGGGTGTTGAAATGTTATATGTGGATAATATATGATATTATAAGTATGTATATATTTATGTTATATAAGTATAATAAATTTAAATTTGTTATAAAATAGGTTAGATAGCTTACTAATCAAGTCAAAATTGAGGTAAGGGTTTCACGTTACAATCTCATTTCTACTAGGATTGTTTATGATTAAATTTATAATGATGAAAACATATGATATATATTTTAGAAAACTTCTGAATTTAATTATTATATGTTTATTTATAGATATTACATATTTTCCTTTAATTTTTTAGTCTTTAAGTAATCAAGATATCAAAAGAATGTTTTTAAGGGAACCAAAATTTATTTGTCTCTTCAGTCATTGTTCTGCCTCTCAGGTGGATCATTTCAAGTGATAAAGAAATTGTCCTATGAGAATCATCACCCACCTATTTTCTATAAAGACATTTTCTTGTCAAATTTATCATTTCTTTTGTTTCAACCCATTCTTCATCATTATCCTTTAATATAGGATTGGATTAACCCCCTTGGGGCCGAGCAATTCCTCCATTTTTCATTGTGAAAGAGATTCCATAGTCAGTTGGTCTTAGTGGGTGATTTAATTTGGTCATGTACTTGTGAAATCGGTCCTCCTTGGATATAAATTCTTCATATGGTCTCCAAGAGGTTTATTCATGGAGCCAGAAACACCCAATGACCCTAGTATCCATAATTCATGGACCTTATTTCCAAAGGTAGGTGCTCATTGATTGATGATTCATCCAACAACACTTAAGGAATCCATTGGTCGAGAGGTTGGGAAGTCAGGATCACCACGCCCTTTTAGGGGGAGGACTATCTCCTGTTCTAGGACTTTCTTATCGATTTAATTTGTGTTCATATGTTCGTGAATCCTTGGTTCATTCTCGAAGAGTGTGTCCATGGGTTACCCCTAGTTTGTAAGATCGTCATAAGCACATATGGATTTGATGCTATGAAGGTGATGCTGACATGAGCCATACAATAAAGCGCTCTGGATTTTATCATCATCAAGGGGGGACAGAAGGTGACTTGATGTTGGGATCAGACCCATAATATGGGTTTCCTACATATCCTCAAGAGAGAAATCAGAACCCATGTAGTTCAGAATTATATGGGGCTTACGCAGGGAAGCTACCCATTTGGGGGACGTGGTTGGGTGAACCCTTTTGGATGGGAACCCTTTTGAGATCAGGCCTCCAGGAAGGTGTCATACTTATCCTGGTTTGATCAGGAATAATAGTTCTTATAGTTCATCTTGTGTGGATGTTTAATCTTCACAAACCTCTAATCCCAATGATTCATTCTCGGTGAGAGAAACAAGAGGATGTGGGAGATCCAACCAACCACATGCTTCCTCTCCTATTGGTGGAAGATAGAGATCCTATGACGCAAGAGGCCAAGGTGATAGTGGGTGAGGGAACAGAGCGATGAACCTTTCAATATGAAATGACATTAAATGTCATACAGCTATGCCATGGAATATTGGGGACTTACCTCAGTGGGAGGGCTCTGGGACACATTCTGGGAAGGGGAGGAGTTTCATACTCGTCAAAGGTGAGAGAAAACATTACCCCTTCTACTGATCACTACTCCCCATTGAGTGGAAAGCAAAGTGATCACCCATAATCCCTAGAGTTGGTAGGTTCACGTCAGAATCCCAAGGTTGGACTCCAGGTTACCATGGGAATGTAGACCCACATGCATTCTAGAAGCCTTAACCGTTGTGGGGAGAACCTTCGTGGCTCTGCTTACCATGAGTATGTAGACTCAAAGGGGCATGATGATGCACTCGATGGTCTGATCATATGGGTCTGGTGGTTTTGGAGGAGTCTTTGGCCAGATGCCAGAGGATTTGTTCATGGAGGGATTATGGAGGACTGGATGGTGATGGAGGGGTAAGGTTGGAACTAGAGGAAATAATACCCAAAAATACCCTATTACGTGTACTGTTTTATTATGTGGGATAGGGGAAGCTCTGCATACCATTGTGTTATGTGGGTAGAGGGGACATCTGTGTACCGATGCGGTACAGGAGAATGGGTATGGACCACCATGTAATATGGTGGTATGCGGTCCATCCGACCGCTTTGGGTTCCACCTGTGTACTGATGTAATACACGGTGCGGAGTTATATCCTTATATCAATACACTACGCAGAACACCCTTTTGGAGGAGGGTTTGGGGGACCATCATTCATAGGAAGTTCATCTGCGAGAAGTATATGGTTCTTGGTTTCAACATTTAGGTTCACAGTTCTCTTTTTATTATTATGTTCCCCCTTTTTATGGTTCTTAACTGGTTGTACCTGTGGATAACATGATTCGCGATTCAGGCTTCACCGATAATTCTAGACTGAAGCTAGAATCTTCTCTAAGTTCTTTCTACCAACCTCTCGGTTCCCTTCAAGCTTTCTTCATCCATTCTTTCTCAATTCCTTATATTCTCATTTTATAGAGAATCAGGG
This sequence comes from Viscum album, assembly GCA_963277665.1. NCBI lineage: Eukaryota > Viridiplantae > Streptophyta > Magnoliopsida > Santalales > Viscaceae > Viscum > Viscum album. Next base: position 590,940,508 of record OY728134.1, on the reverse strand, counting down.
TAATTTTATCTATTAGGCATGCAACACCATTTGTAGAGGCCCATGCATAGATATTTTGATCCATATAAGACTCGGTCAATCTAGGGTTTGCGGAGGCTACGATTCAGGATCATGGTTCATGAAACCCTACAGGTTTGCTTCTCCCACAAACTACTTTGAGTTCCTGAGACGGTAAACGGACCACCTTCATGCACATGAGTCCTCCAACGATGTGGTTTGTGGTGCTACTTGTTCGCTGGACATCATTCCATAGGATAAAGGTTTGTGAATCATTCTATGTACCGGTGGTTTGTGATCTAGGCAGTCTGTGGACCCTTCCCAGTGATGGTATGCAGGCCACTTGAAATTCTTTGAAAACATAGAATTCCCTTAAGTTTCTTCTAAAATTTGCAACTCGATTTGAGTACAGTCACCTTTATAGACTTATAGGAATACTTGATTACTTCTAAAAAGTGATTGTGGGAGTATTTTATTCCCTTGGTAAAATTTTCAAGACCCTAAAAATTCCTCCCATCAGAATAGGGTCCATGCAGAACGAAAAGGGGACTATTCCGATGTAGAAGTGGTCTTGAACTGAAATGGTTTGTGGTAGAACAAATAGGCCTAGTAGGAGAGGACCGAACCTATAAATAGGGGCCCATATCAATTTTCTTTTACCATTTCTCATGGAAAGAAGTTCTCTTGACTCCCTTGGCTTCCTCTACATTTGCGTATCATGCTTCTGGTGAAAATACTGTTTGCGAACCACATCATATCTGCCATGAAACAAACTTTTCTCCATATCTCTGTCAGTATACTGAATTTTGGATTTCGCGTACAACATTGTGGAATTTTAAAACCAAAATTCAGATTCCATGTAGGAGGAAACTACACGGATTGTGTGTCCTCATACCAAGCTTGAATCAGCGAACCTAACTTTAATAACTAATAATATGAACCTAAACTTTTAACACATGATCTTTGAAAAAGAAGTTAATGAGGCCTAGGTTTGGGGTATCCACCTCCTGCGAACCTTTCTATACATCGTCCAATGATCCGTGGGCCAACGCCTCATGGATGGTTTAGATACCATGGATGTACATGGTGAAATGAATCCGTGTACCATAGCCACATGAGGGGTTTCTTCCACGCATTATGCACTACGTGAAACATGCCTACCACATACTATTTCTAGGAATATTACGTGGATCCATAGGTGGACATATTTTAAGTCCTTTTTTCATTCCTTTGTATCCTTTATCCAAAATTTTTTATTGGACTGCCTTTTTATCGGCTTTTGGATCTTCTTATGTAGGTTACAATGGTTGCTTCAAAGGCTGTGATTAAATTGACGAAGACAAAGGTGGCCATGGTGGGTAATTGTGAGGATCATATTCACACTAACATTATTCCTCATGAAATCTTCTTAAATTATTTATTGAAACTAGAGATCTTAGCTTACCCGCTATCTGTACAGTTTCCACTTTACGACTTTGGTCTCCCTGACAACGTTTTTCTGTCATTGGATAACTTTGATGCCCCTTTAATCCACTTAGATTCACTGCAAGGAAATGATCGAGCCAACATTTTTCCAATAGAAGAAGTCACACCCACTCTGATTAAAGAGAATTTCTTCACACTAGGAGGCTTAATATAGACTCAGGGAAACTGCAGGTGTCATGATGGTGTCCCGAGACTAGGAACCTGAGAGTACCCATCCATTATCAACATCTCCCTAGAAAATACTAATGGAAGGTGGAGCACCAAGTGGGATCTGTGGGCCAGAGGATGTTTCTCTGATGAATGGGCCTGGGCATTTTGGGTACATCAAACCTACTTGGAGTCCCCTGACCAGTTGGAGGTGGTGGGCTTGTATCAGGCAGCCTGAGTTTCTCAGTTTTCAGTCTTCTCCCCAGGTGAAATCCTTCCTGAGTTGCTGAGCTGTTGGTGTTCAAGCACCAAAAACTTATGCTTATTTCATGGGGAGGTGGGAATCAGCTTATGGGATATCCACCATCTTGGAGGACTCCCCATACTTGGAGATATGTATGACAAGTTTCTCTCGGAAGCCGCTACTTGGAATGATACTGACCACGTTCCCCCTTTGACAAGGAGTTTACTAGTTGTGACAGATGGATTACTTGATAATCCCCTCTAGACTCACTCTCTTATCCAATTTGAGGCATGGATATGATTATTCTTACAAGAGAATGAACCTAAGATGAAGGCTTTCCACAATCAAACTCATACATCCCATCAGTCCTACTAAACTCTAGGGTCATATTGTTCTACCCTTGAAGTGGGATGATATACCACATGAGGATATGAGCATCAAATAGATGTATCACCTGCCCTTAGATTATCAGGTTTCTTTTCCATGTTTTTGAGTGGATAGATTTTCCAATTCCATGACATGTATAATGGGGTTTGGACCTGTACTTTGATGATGGTGGCCACACTGGTAGAGGATCGACCTATTAATTTGGCCCTTCCTACTATCGCCTAGCTTTATGAGTTGTTGGGACAAATACAGGAAGGTAGGTCCCCACAAAATCTCAGTAGACTATTCCAATTTATGTATGGGTGGATGGCAGAACACTTCCCCTATTATGAATACCAGCATACTGTAAAGATTAATCATTTTGACTTTCAACCCGCCCTTCTCAGAATTTTCACTATTCGTCCTAAGACTCTAAGAATTATTGATGTGGTTGGGATATTGAGCGACACTTCTTGTTTCTCATTTTCACTGCATCCTACCCCTCATGGGTCATTAAGAGGTGGCGGGGGTGGTTCTTTGGGGGAATGATCATACCTCATCGCACTTCGGGACGAGATACTCACTACTTGTATAGATCGAGTAGTCATTTGTGAGCCATACCTCCCTTACCAGTTTTATAGTAAATTTGGATGCCTTCAAAAATCTTCACTTCTTCTTGCTGCTCAGTTAATGGGTGAGTATCATCCCATTATTTTTCTCCAATTATGGCTTATGATGATGCATGAAGGTGCCTATATTGATGTTATTATCCCCAATATGACAAAATCCACTTTTCTCTCATCAAAATATGTCCAAATGTGGGCGTATTGTTAACCAAATGGTATGCTGAGAGAACCAGTTCGGTGGGTGAAGAACCTTTAACCATTTCCTACCCCGTCCTTACCCCAACGACAATGCCACACATTGTGAAGAGTGAGACAGCTGCACCTTCCACTCATATCCCTATAGCAGCCACAATGGACACACCACCTATTCCTTCCCTTGTGGTAAGAAAACACTCAGTTTGATGTCAGAAGCATCTGGGAGGGGCTTAATTGGTACAACTTATCTCAGTGGGGAGTGATTCTGACTTCTCCCATCTTATAGATACTTCCCAAGACCTTAATGTGTTTAGAACCAGAAGAGTATCACTGGCTACCTCGAAAGCTGTGGCTACTCCTCCGCATTCGACTCTAGTGGTTGAACCATCTGATGAAAAAGAGAGTCCCCCATCTTGGGTGACCTGTCTTAGGTCCTTGACCACTTTTTTGATGACACTTCCTACTTATAGACTTTTTGTAGCAGGGGAGGATCAAGGTAATGGTGTTACGAGGAGGCACCATGTAGTGCAAAATTAGGCATGGAGCTAGTTATGTGCTCTTAATACAGAGATACCTATGACAAATTTTGCCGATGATATTGACAATTTTCGGTGATTACTCACGGATAAGGGTTCTTATGACTTCAATTATCAGTAGTTACACCTCAACATCTGCCAAATCTTCATTGATAGAGAAGACCTTTCCTCTTGCGTGGACAAGATGGCTAAGTTCAATTCTTCCCATCATTAGGGGATGAACTTGCAAGATGTTTTGAAGGAAGTCGATCACTTAACGGATGAGGAGGCAAAGGCTCATGATTTTGTGGAAACCCAAAAGGAAGAACTGTGGGAGTGTGAGGACCACACAGAAAGGTCGAGGGATCAACTGGACTCTTTGTGTGCCAACTATGAATCCATCTAGAATAAAGGGTGGGACCTTAAAGTCGTTCTGGAGCATGTGCATATGGCGGTTAAGGATGAAATGGAGAAGAGATATTCTTTAAAGAAAACTATTTATAGCCCATGGAAATCACTTTTCATCCTTCTAGAAAGGGCGAACCAAGCCTTATTGTAGCTCCATCCCTCATCATGTTATGCACTCTTTCCCCTTTTTTTGATACTTTGGAGAGACTCTAGACTGGGGATGTTCCTCCATTTTTGTTGAGATTAATGAAACTAATTTTACTTTAAATCCTTTTTCTTCACCTTTTATCGTCATTTCAATTGATCATAATCAATCATATAAACATCATTTTGTTCTGGTATTAATTTTAAACCATGACCAGTAACTGAAATAATCGACTCGGTCTTTAATGTTTTTCTGAGCCGCAGGACTCAACAAGCATAGTTCAATTATTACTGAGGTTTTATGGAACACCTCATGAAATTTTATGTATTTTTAATTATTAACCTAATTTTTCCCTATGAAAGCTTGGAATAGGCTTAGAAGTCATAAATTGACTTTTTCTTAGGCCACCCTTTATGGGTTTTTGACCTAACAAGATTTATGCGTATTTTGATGGCTCAATGTTTTTTAACGAACCGATACTTGACTTTTACCCAGAGGTGCCTTCAACATATTATCCCTTGGGAAAGTATAGTGTATTTTTCTTTCTCTATCAGTTCACAATTCTTCTAATAAAAACTTATTACTAATGTTTTAGGTCGAACATCTTTTTCCAAACTTAACAGGGAAGGTCCCTAATTCAAAATCGTCCACTAAGAATGTTCTAATATCCTTTAGATATGGATTAGGGATTTTTCTTAACTCTAAACTTGTAAATTTTGGACATGCATGAGGCTCATGAGCCATTTTAAGTGTACTAAAGTAGGAAAAGACACTCCTGGGGACAAATTTGCCTTTTATTGATGGCCATTTTTGTTGGAAACATATGAAGAGACATCGGGGCATGATGTGCATAGTCAATAATAGGTGTCTGTGGGACACTGGACTTCCATCTTCGATGGGCTAGGAATGTTATAAAACACTTTGAATTTATTTTAATGTCAGGACCCACAGTGGGTGGATGACCTGAGTAGTGGTATATGAAAATATTAGGGGCATTCATATAGGCTTCGAGTGGGCAACTATTCCTGCATGATTCTTACTTATTTAAGGGCGAGCTGGTGAATGTCCAGTTTAGTTACAAATACCTTTTTTTATGTTAGTGGAATTTGGAAGAGGAAGGTATGTAAGCCGTTATTCATAAGTTTTCCAAATCCGGGGTTGTGACAGGACATGAATGTCATCCAATTGTACGGAAACTAGAATTTACTCTCCCAGGGATGAATTTTACTTTTATAAACTACCATTTTTTAGGAAACATATGTAGATACACTGGGGCATGATGTGTATAGTCAATCAAATGTGTCTACAAGACACTGGACTTCCATTTCTGATGGCTGTGAAGGATTACGGAGATTGGGATCTTTTTGAATACGGTATGTGACCTTTGACAAGGGGTGGACCTAATAAAAAAAGGGGGGAATTTTAACTAAACTTTTTCTGGATATGAGTGGGGACACTCTTGTTTTTTATGCATATTAACTTCATGCATATGGATGAGGTATCCTTAGAAACCTCAAAAGGGACCAGAGATGAATTGGGCTCATATGTTCTGATATATCCAGGATACATATAGGGAAGATAATGTAAACCATGACTTTGAGGGACCTTGAATCAGGAGGGATGGAATTAGGCTTGGAAGCCATTGGGAATACTGAGATAGGATAGGACTCTACTGGGGATAGATTTGCCTTTGATTGACAACTGTTTTTGTGGTAAACATATGCAGAGGCACTAAGGCATAATGTGAATAGTCAAAAAGGTGTCTACAGGACATTGGACTTCCATATTAAATGTCCATGGAGGATTATGAAGATTTAAGATCGCTCAGAGCATGGAGTTTGAGGTATGGAAGGAGTGTATCTAGACATAATGGAAACATTGGGGCTGCGATTTACTCATGTGACTAGGTATACATTCTGTAGATCTAACTCACACACAGGGTGAGTCATTTTCCTCATCTATTGGGGTACCCTATCATTTAATGTTATATGGCCAGGATGTGGGGTTTCTCATGGGGAAGGGAGACGTGACATGCCTTTTAGGGTCGTGCTTCTAGGACCAAATTCATGGACTGTTATTCCATAATGTCATAGTGGATATCTCATTAAGATCCCCACGCTCACATGAGCTATGCTCAGTGTGAGAAACAAGGGATTATGAGGATTTTGGGTTATTACATAGGAAGAGAAAAACCAACATCATAGGTAACATTAGGCTTAAAAAATTTCTATGTAGTTTAACATCATACATTAGGGATGATTTTGGCCTTGCAGTTTAATGTCGTGCGGTGAGGACTTGATGCTGTGCAGTTTAGAGTCACGAAGTGAGGATGATTATGATGTCATAAAGGTCTTTAATAGTTTTGAGTTAATCTTAATCAGGATGCTCTGGAGTTTCTTAGACACGAGCGATGATAGTTGGTGTAAACCATAGTCCTGGGGGAAACTTGAATCAGGAGGAATGACATGGTTCTTGGAATCCATAATGCATATTGAGATGGGAGAGGGCTCTCATGGGGACAAATTTTCCTTCGATTGATGGCTCTTTTTATGGAAAAAATTTGTAGACCCACTGGGGAATGATGTCCATAGTCAAACAAAGGTGTCCACAGGACACTGGCCTTACATCTAAGATGGTCTTGAATGATTATGGGTATCCATATTTTCCCAAAATATGGAGTTTGAAAAACGGGAATGATGTGCCGGTGGACATAAATAATACCTAGACCGTGACTAACCATGAACTACTGGAGCTTCCACATAATTTTGAATCATACGTATAGGGGGAAGTAGTATCTTTTGACTTCACATGAGTGAGGGGAATGTGTGGGATCTTGTGAAACTAAGAATTGGGCCAGACATAACTCTTGAATAATTTCACAGTTTATGGTCATGTGATTAGGACCTTTCATGGACTCTCCATAAAAGTTTGACCTAAGCACGGGGAAAGGGGAATTTTTTTGATGGTGGATGGGTTGAGATTCCAAATCTGGGAATCACTACGTATCCTGCAACAGTAGGAATCAAGCCGCATGTATTTCTGAAAGATCCCCGTATTGATCTGGATCATTCCATGTGTATAGAAATTTTTATTTCATTTTCCATGGGTGTTGGGTCTACCATATTTTTCTATATTTTTTTTTGCATAAGATAATCCTTACCACTGATCCTATGCTCACCTGAGTTACACTTGATGTGAGAAACAAGGAGTGATAAGGGTTTCTCACACCGTTGTTGGGAGGTAGAGGATATGATGGGGTATTTTTTTCCTTGTGGGGGATTGGCCACAATAAATGATCGAGGTATCACTACATATCCTAAGGGGGCAGGAATCAATCTTCATGTAGCTCTATGAGAGATCATGCAATTTATCATCACGCGATTAGGATGCTTTTTTCTATGCAGTTTAACATCCTGCAATGAGGACATGAGTCATAGTTTAATGTCATGTTTCAGGGATGATTTCCTTACAATTTAGCATCACGTGGAAAATACTATGACTGATAGTTTAAGGTATTAGAGTTTGGACCATGAATTCACTTTATTTCAACTCATATTTTAAAGTCTTAGAGTTTGGACCATGGCTAATAGTATACATTTTAACATCTCGTTGGTTAGGAAAACAACTCATTGTTTAGGGTCATAGAGTTTTGATCATGAATTCACTTTAATGATACTCATAGTTTAAGGTATTAGAGTTTGGACCATGGATAAGACCATACATTTTAACATCATGCTGGTTAAGAAAACAACTCATAGTTTAGGTCCATAGAGTTTGGACCATGGATTCACATTGTTGCTACTCATAGTTTATGTTCTTAGAGTTTGGACTGTGGCTAATACCATACATTTTAACATCATGTTGGTTAGGAAAACAACTCGTAGTTTAGGTTCATAGTGTTTAGACCATGAATTAATTTTATTTCTACTCATAGATTAAGGTCTTAGAGTTTGGAGCATGGCTTGGGGGTATTATAACTCATAGTTTAGGGCCATAGAGCTTGGACCATGGTTTGGTATATATTATAACTCATATTTTAGGGTCATAGAGCTTGGACCATGGTTTGGGACATATTATAACCCATAGTTTAGGGTCATAGAGCTTGGACCATGGCTTGATCATATTATAACTCATAGTTTAGGGTCATAGAGCTTAGACCATGGCTTTATCTTTGCTATTACATGATGTACTTATTCTGGAACTTTTCATTTATAGGATCCATGATCAGTTGTCTGTCCATTGATGTCAAGGCGTATGATCCATTGGAAAAGAACCTATGTATGACATATGGTCCTTTCAACTTTGGTTCATGCTTTGTGGGATTCTTCTCGAGTATCATCGGGGCTCTAAGGACTAACACCATTTCTCCTTCGAGGAAATATTGAAGGAGAACCTTTTTGTTGAAGGCTTGTGCAATACAGTTTTGGTATATTTCCAAATGGTGTAAAGTGTGAATATTTTTTTTATAGCTTCTCCAACTCATCAAATCATCTCTGGGATTGTTCATCCATGGAAAGTTGATCGAAAATGTCCACACAAAGTGATGGAACTTGGATTTTGATAGAAAACACTACCTATGGCTTGTATAATAGTGAATATGGGGTCACCTGGGTGGCAGTATGGGTCATGGTATAGTAAGCCCACAAAGTATGGAGGAGATTTTTTGGACATGATTTCTTATCCTTATCAATATTCTTCTGGAGTATCTTGGACATAGACTTGTTGAAAGCCTCTATCTTCCCATTATCTACCATGTGGTAATGGGACAAATGGTTGTATTTAATTCTATACTCCTAGTATAAGTTGTCCAACTCAACAGAGCAGAAGTTGGTGCCTTTGTCTGTCAATATTGTATTAGGGACACCAAATCTAGTAATGATGTTGGCCATCACAAATCTAATGATGTTTTTCTCCTTGACTTTTTAAGAGTTATTGATTTGGACGATTTGGAAAATCAGTCATTCGCTATGAGTATAAACTTGAACTGTCTGGTTATAGCAGGAGGATATGGTCCCACAACATCTATCCCCCAGGCGGTGAATGGCCAGGAGTACTTAGCTGTATGAAGTAACTCTAGGGGTCAGTGTATGAAATTGGCATGAACTTGGTAGGAATTAACTTCTTGTTGAATATGGCACTATCCTGTATCATAGTGGGGTAGTAATAAACAAGACTTCAAATTTGGTGAGAGCATTTATTTGTTTATTGATGTGCTCCACAAGCTCTGGTGAGCACTTCTTTCATGAAAAGATCAGTCTATTCCCCATAAATTCACCGGAGAAGGAATCTATCAAGGTCTTGTTTGTAGAGAACCTTTTCTTGGCTTACCCCATTGTACAAGATGAAGTTGACTGCCCATCTTCAGACTTACTCCATTCCATACCTATCTGGTGGGATTTCCCTATTTCGAAGAAAATTTGCAATGGGTGTCATCCAACCAGTGGTGTGACCATAAGGCTCATAAATGAGACTAATTTCGTCAATTTCCTCCATACTACTCTAGATGAATGTAAAGACCATCCGACGGTGGGAAATGCTAATGACTATTTCATCTCAGTCTTGATCAGCTAAGGCTATGGCTACATTTAACAAAGTGTTATCTTGGGAATTTTGTGACCGGGGGACATAAGTCAACGTTGGTTGTAATGGTAATTCTTCAATTTGTTCTCGAACATGGTTCATCAAGGGGACCAATGCTTCTTTCTTAATGGCATAGTCACTACTGACCTATTTTATGACTAGCTCGGAATCACCCTTTATTTTTAGATGTTTGGCTTGCACATGAAGTGTTAGTTTTAGGCCGGTAATGAGGGTCTGATATTCTGCTTCATTATTTTTAAAGCCTACCAAAAGAAAGAATGAGAAAGGTAGGATGACCTTTTTGGGGTATATGAGTATAATTCCGAGACCCACTTTTTGAGCTTGGGATCCTCAATCATTTTCCCTATCGTTATTTCAGAAGCACCATCAAAGTACATTTCCCATGTCTAGGGGTCCTCCTAGATGGAGAAAACATATTCATCTGAAAGTTCATTATCCAAAGATGTTGTTTCTTATGAGGGGTGCTTATCCAAGAAGTTTACTAATGACTGGACTTTGATGGCCTTCTGGGGGACGTAATATATGTCAAACTATTATAGGATGACCACCCATCATGATAGGAATCCATTTAGCATGGAACAGTTGAGGATATATTTGAGTGGGTTGCAGTAGGAGACCAGTTAGATCTCATGGTGCTATAGGTAATGCCCGAGTTTCTTAATTATGAAGATTAGGTCTAGGCAATTATTTTCAATTTTTGAATACCGAGTTTCAACATCAATCATTGTTTGGATGAGGTAATAGTGTTTTTTCTCGCTACCAGAAACATTCTTCTGTGCGAGGAAGGTTCCTAATGACCATTCCAGGGTGGTTACATACAAAATGAGTGGTATCCCATCAGCTGGTGGCATTATCACTGGAGGGCTTAGGATATATCTTTTAAGATTGTTGAATTCTTCTTGGAAACCATTATCCTACTCATACATAACTCCTTTATTCATGATCCCAGTGAAAGGTAAGAATTTACCTACTAGGTTGGATATGAAGTGCCGAATATTGGCGAGGTGCCCTTGGAGACCTCTCAACTCGGTGAGGTTGCGAGGTGGGGACATTCCAAGGATGGATTTTGTCTTCTCAGGGTCGACTTCTATGTTGAGATGGCGTACGATGAAGTTGATGAATTTTCCAGAGTTAACGCCAAAGGCACATTTTAGGGGATTCATCTTTAAACTATGCTGCTGTAATTTGTTGACGACAGTTTCAAAATTGAACAAGTGGTTTGAGAGATTTCGCGATTTATCCACCAGATCATTAACATAACACTCGACCAATCTTCCCAAGAAGGGATTGAAGATGTGATTCATGGCGCACTGATATGTGGAACCGACATTCTTTAGACCAAAGGGAATTACTTTATAACAGAACACTCTCTGAGTGTCCCTAAAAGAAGTAGCTTCTTCATCTCCTCAGGCCATCCAGATCTGGTTGTATCCCGGATAGCCAACCATGAAAGAGTGGGCTTTATATCCTGTAGTTACATAGATCAAAAATTTTATGATCAGGACTGGGAAATCGTCTTTTGGGCAATACTGATTGGGGTCCCTGAACTCAATGCAGATTCTAATAGGTCTGTTCTTTTTTACAGGGAATAAATTTACTAGCCAGATCAAATACTAGACCTACCGTATGAAGCTGGATTTGATCAAATTGACAACTTCAACCTCTATTTTGGTATCATGCATCGGGTGGGTCCTTTTGGCTGCCTACTTATAGCCCCAATGACCCTCTTGTAAGCTTATATGATAAGTGGAAACCTCAGGATCAAGGATTGGCATTTCTGTGTAGTTCCAAGCAAACACATCTCAGTTCTTCTTTAGTAAAGAGGTATATGCCTCTTACTCCTTGATGGGCATATCCACACTGATCAGAGTGGGCCTCAGACCATCTTTGGTTCCCATGTTTATCTCATTAAGTTCATCGATTGTGGTGGAGACACCTTCTTAGAATATAGGAGGGCCATCATTTTGGTATTATTATTATTCTTCTTCTTCTTCCTCATTATCTTAATATTCTTCCCTTATGATGGAGAGAGGATTATTGCGATGAAATCTCTAATTTTGGGAGAAAAATCATCTTTTTCCTTAGTGAGTGAGTCATGGGACGTCTGGGGTACTGAGGATGGGACAAGAGCATCTCTGTTAGGGATTTTCCAGACATTATGGGAGTCAGCCTGATTTTCGGTGTCCTTGGATTTGGTGGCCATAACAGAGACCATATAGATGATTGAGTCTGAATCTGGACTTACACTTGTGAATTAAAATCAATTGATGGGTAATACATACTCTTCCACAAGTTGATGGAGGGGATTGGTGGGATCCATTTCCAATCCATTCAGGATAGTAATCTAGTCAATGTTGTCGGATAAAGAATACTTTTCTTCCAATTCATCGAACCCTACATCGACATAATACGACTCATAGGAATCAAATGAGGATTTATCAGCATGTAATGTCCCATTTCCCATTAGTTCAACATTTGATGCACTGATGGTATGATGATGGAATTGCAGCATGCTGATGCATCCAAGACCTCCCTAACATGACGTTGAAGTCTGTACTTTTCCATACTTCCAGGAACTCAGAATCCAACATGAGGTCTTAGAGCTGAGTTTTAATATTGATTTAGTTTCTGCTAGGTTTTTTCATATCCTAGAAGAGTTGTAGTGAAAAGTGTCAAGATGTCTTCATCATACCCTTGCTAACAAAGCATTCACAGCGGGAGGAGGTTAACTTCAGATCTGTTGTTGATGAAGATCCTTCGGACATCAATTCCATTTATCTTTCCACACACATATAAGGTCTTGATGTGCCCTTGCATGATGGAATATTTATCTCTGTCTTTGAAGGAGATGATGTCATGACATTGTCTAGGACTGGTCTCTATCCGATAGACTTCACATTCTGCTACTTCATCCTTGAACTCCTGGGGACTTAGTAAGGCTTCAATGAGTGCCTCCCTAAGATCTATAGATAGGCTTAGTGCATCCCTGATTGAAATTTGTTCTGGTACTAAAGCCAAATACTTTAGAATATTATATTTCTACTCTAAAGGTCAGTGATTCCCACTTCGGGGTTGCTCTTTCACAGACACTTTAGAGGTTTGGTCTTTAGACGTAGATGGTTCGACCTCTGTGACTGGGGTTGGTGCTGTTGCGGTCCTTTCCAGGTTTGGCCAAACTGGTCCACCTGTATGCCTTGGGTGATTTGATATTTGTTCTTCCTTTGAAGAATACTCTAGGATAACTGGGCTTGAATTTCTTATAATTGGGGTAAAGGAGCATTCCAGTTCTTGTTGTGTCTGCCGGTGGGTCCTTCTGTAAGATTCTGAAATTTTAACGGTTTGACATATGGTGTGGCTGGGAATTTGACTCCTACCATGATCGTGCCTTCCAAGAAACATCTGGCCTCTGTGGTCTCTTCCTTCGGATCTTCGGTTTGGTACGGGGAACTCAAGTTCGTCGCTATAGTCTCTATCTGAGAAGGGTTCTATCAAGTGAATGACATCAAAATATCAGTTCTTGAGCTGGCAATGTTTCTATTTGACTGTCTCCTTCTTATGGTTCTATTTGGCGGGGTAGTGCCCGTTGTACCATTTGGTGGGGGTGGTGCCCTTTTTATCATTTGGTGGGGCGGTGCCTGTTATACAAAGACTATTGGAATGAAGGCTGAAAGTGTCAATAATAACTTCATATTTTGTAACACCCCAAGATTCCACGGTATTTTTTCCTTTGAATAATGCAATAGGTTTCATTGTATGCAAATTCGAGATTTTAACACACTACGACCAATCAAACTAGCCGTTATGAATAGTAATACCCACTTTTTAAAAATTTTTAAATTTTATTTTTCAAAATGGACTTCATTATTAAATTCAAAATATTGAAATTAGCTTAGGGTGAATTTTTGGTATTTTTCTGAAAACTTTCAATTTTTGATGAATAGTGAAAAACACTGCGTTATTGGTTAAAACCAAATTTTTATTTAAATAATTGTTTATTTTATTTAAATTTATTTTAGGTCAAAATAGATACATAATACCTATATAAGTTCAATGTAATTCATTGGAGTCATTTTATAATAATTTTAGATATATAAAAATTTATTGAACATTTTATCGTCTTTTACCCACCTCTTAGGAGGATTTGAAAATTTGCATAAAACATAATTTTACCACTTCTGTGAGTTAAATTTAAAAAATCCAAGAGACACGGTTAATATCAGTAAGCAAAATTTGGTTTAATAAGATGAAAATATTTTTTGGTGAATAATAACTTTTGACTTTTATTTACCACGGTAAAAAGTAAACAGGAGAATTAAGGTTAAAAATGATATCATAATTACCCTAAAACATGTCCTAATTCTATTTTATAAGTATAATTAGACCAAAAAAACCTTAGGAATAAAATATGATCCTCTTTGGTCCACTTGAATTAGATTAGGACATTTATTATTATTTTATTTAAAGAAGAGCTAAAAGAGTTAAATTCAACATTTAATAACTAAACCATTTTTAATATAGGGCTACACACAATATAAATTCAACTATAAATATTTATTAGAAAGATAAAAATATTTCCTATACAATTTTATTTTATTTATAATTTTTATACATTAAATAATTTAATTTATTTATGACACAATGATGATGCAGTAATTACCTTATTAATGAAATATTAAAACAATTGATATTTTAAATATAAAAATAAATGTAAATTTAGAATTATGATGAATTAAACTAATTTTATAGGTTAATATTAAATTTTATTATGGGTTAAATAAATTTAATTTGAAGTGAAATTGTTTTTATGGCTTTCAAAAAAATCAAATTCTAAATAGTGTCAAAATTGACATAATTGAGTTTTTAAAACAAATACTATATTATTAATTGATATAATATTCCTAAAAATATAATTTTCTTCCAAAGGACTTAGATAAGGTTATATATATTAATAATTAACCACATGGGGTTCTTTTTTCCTGTTATAGTAAGTTTATTAACCATATAATATAAAAAAACAAAGAGACATGGTAAATGTCAAACTATTTAACTACGAGTTAAATCTAAAAGATAAGGTTAATATGATGACCTAAACCTATAAAAAACCTATTAGTTGAGATTTTTTCAACCCATACCCACCTTATACTTGAAATAATTCGTTTTGGATCCATTAGAAACCGAAAATGATTTTATTATAAAATAATATTTCAAGCTTTTCCTAAAGTGACCCTCACCTCTAATATAAAAGGCCACTTCCCCTTCTCTTAATTTCACACCTCCAAAGCCATTTGGATCGGCCAAAACCTACCCAAATATAATCTCAACTATACTACCTTAAAACTAGAGGACTTACTTTGATCAGAAATCCAACTTAAGGATCGTTTTTGATCAAATCAAAAGGAAGAACCCGAAGAAGAGGAAAATATTTCATCACCTCTTTGAAGTTATTTTCTTCTTCCACTTCCTCTTTCTTTGTTTTTTGAATTATAAAATAATAAATCCATTATATTATATATACTGTTATTTTATTAAAATGGGACAACCATATTCATTATTCTATCCATCATATGAATGACAAAGTCACCATACGTGCGTACATACGAATTACCGTCTCCACGTCATGGTGTAGTTTGTTATTCAAACATTTAATTATTTGGATAGGTATAATATTGAGTATAAAGGATGTAAATAATAAATATATTATATTAATTACTATTTATATATGATATAACATCCAATTATATATTATTTCACCATCAATATAATGATATTTTCGCTCGTGCGTACGTACGGATTACCGTTTCCATGAACGCGATGAGATTCATTCCCCATCGTAATCATTCACGACTAATTTTAATTTTATGAATAAAAATAATGTCTAAGAACTTAATAACATTCTATATATAAATTAAATACATCCTATTCATAACAAACATGGCTTACGTTAACTGAAAATATAAAGGAAAATAGATCAATTAACACCTGAAACGATGATACAACTAAAATATTATTAACAAATCAATATTAGAGGATAATATATGATATCATATTTATGTATATAGTTATTTTATAAATTAATAAAAATTATTTAACTATTAAATAAGAGGTTAACGTACCCCCTACCAAGGAAAAGTACAAGGTAAGGGTTAATTCCACAATCTCTTTATTATCCAAGGGTTTTTACGTAAGTATCTACTGGGAACTCTTTATCATCCACATCCGTGTTTTCTTAAAAATGTATTTAAAAACATTTTTACTATTTACTAGACAATGGTTTAAAGTAATTTATACCCTTATTTGACCTTATATATTTTTAAATGAATGTTTTCGTCATTTTCCATACAAGGTACTTTATGACCTTTTCGACACAATTAAGGTGAGAACCTTTTTTTAACTTATACAGCGAGTGAAACTATTTTCTGCCATTATAACATCATCAAAGCTTCCCTTACAAGATTATAATAATATTTTCAAAATAAATGCTTCCTTTTATATTTATATTACTTTTAAATGATTTCAAAATAGAAAGAGATATTTCTCTAAAAAAAGTTTTGATTTCTTCTATGTCAACATCATTTTGATGAATTTTAAGATTGTTTGATGTTGATTTATTATGATACAAATATTCCATATTGTATTTAAGGTTTTGTGATATGTTTGACTGTGGATGTGTTATTCTTATACCATTCATGGTTTATGGATAAATTATTGAAATTTCGTATACTAATTTTAATTCGAATGTTTATGTTATGTTTAAACATTTTCATATGAGGAATTCATTGGACTCAGTAAGTGACGAGTGGAGCCCACAATAGATCCTAGATGCATCAGTAGGTATCATGAGACAAACTAGTGTCTTGGAACAAGGCCTTGACAAAAGTTTATTTATAGTCTTGGAACAAGGCCTTAACTATGTGGTTATTAAGTCTGGCATTATGCATTCCATCATTATGGAAGAGTCTATTGATATTGCATGTGATTATTCAACTAGTAGAATATCCATGTGAATAATTGAATGAAATTATTTCATTTTATCTTTTCCATATTATACTGAAGTTTAAGTTTAAAAGGATTTTGTTTTAGTATAATACATTTCCTTAAATGTTTATGCTTATTTATTAAAGTTTCTGCTATATTGTTATCCTTAATGAACATCTAAGATCACCCCTTTCTATGTTTTATTTATCCCAGGATGTGAATAAGTATTCTATAGTTGACCTACAGGGATAGTCTAAGGATATAAGTGTGTTAAAAAGGGGACAAAATGTTGTTGATGTTTTTATTTCATGATGTAATGTAAAACTTATGAATGTATCTAGTACTTCCAAGGTTACTAAACTGATTGGTTTTTTAGGATATGATTCCTTGTATCATGCAAATGTTATGTAATAATGCACCGAATCTAGGTAACTGGGGTTAGGGAATTACATCTTTGGTTTCATGCCATCTTCTTCTTCTTGATTTCTACCCTTATGGCTTTTGGAGGGATGTAGGGCTGAGGAAAATGATTGTGTTATATTAAGAGATTTTGGGGGAACGATTGGTTGTTTCAACTAAACCTGGAGAATTTTGTGAACTTGGTTGACTGTCTTCTGGGTTATTCAATTGTAAAACTTTTTCTCCTTCTTACTGGTGACTGTTTTCCGTTCCTTTTCCTCTATTGAGTTAGAGGAGGAAACATACGCCACTTATGCTAGCCGTGAGACCAACTTGACTTGCGCAGAATCCACAATCATTTGTAGGAGATCCTTGAAAAACAATCATTCTTGAATGGTGTGTTCTAGTATCTGGTGATAGGGAAAAAAATTTGGACGGTCGTCGAGACCCACTTCATCAGCTCGCTTTGGCTCTCGTAGCCGGAACAAGTTGCAATTCATGGCAGCTATGAAATAGCCGCGTACCTGGTCTTCTCATAATGAGTAGACATTATTTATTTATTCTTAAAAATGATTTATTTTAGCACCTTTTTTCTCATATTTCTGAGGTTGGGGTGGTTTTTGTCATATAGGGGGTCCCGCATGGTTCGGTGTGGGCCTCGCAACTGAAGCTGGTACCTGGGGTGGCTTAAGCGTGACAAAAGCTACTTTAGTTTTTCCCATTATTTTTTCTGGAGATGATGGGGCCACTCAAGACTTTAGGCTGGTCCATAGCAAGGAGTCTTCTATTCTTTGAGAAATGGTAGAGAAGTCTTAGAACCCACTTGTGTACTTCACCAGGATGAGTGGTGTTCGCAATTCATCCCAAAGGTTATCGATGAAAATGGCGAGCATCTTATCCCAGGGGAGCAACCAGCTCATGGAATAAGTCAGACCTTTCCATATGGAAATTAAGTCTGAGACTCTTTCATTCTATTTCTATTTTCATTTCATGATATCACTGAAAGTCGTCTTAGTAAAATTTGAACTGAACTGGAAGAGAAACTGTCGCCGGAGATCCTCTCAACCTGTGATTGAATTGGCTAGCAGGCTAGTATACCATACGAAGACCGAGCCCTACAGAATTCGTATAAAGCACCTGATTTTTCCTGCTTCTTACTACTCTGGAGTACCCATCATGAGATTACAATAATAGTCATGGTTCATTAAATGCTGTTCAGGGTCCACCTGAGCTATTGAATACTAGGAATACGAGGTTTCCAAAATTTGGCGGTGGCGGAACATTGCTCACCCAATCAGGGTAGGGTTTGTGCTCTAGTTGTATTAGAGCGCACCACCCCTCCATGGATTCTAGTTGACCTGTTAGTTGTTAGATAATATTCTGGATCCCTTGATGCATATCCTTTCGCTCTTGAGATTGGGATCGTGTGGAAGTGGGCCAAACTGGGTGTGCCAGCGCTGCTAGAATTTGGGGTGGATACCCAGTTAGGGGTATCCTTTGTTGGTTTACCTAAATATATTTTGGATGCCTTTCTAGTGGTGGTATGTCTTGATGACATTCTGGGTCCGGGTTGATTGGACCTTTGAGTTTGGATTCATTCACCAAGATGAGTGTCTGTGGCAAGGGTACCTTTTCTGGGAGTACCTACTGACATTCCGCGGGGGGAACACATCCGATAATGTAGCTCCCTCGACACAGCTCGACATTAATTCACCTGAGATCTTTCATTTATTTTTCCTACTTGGATAACCTTTAATTGAGAGTGAGGGACACATTATCAGGGGGAGGAGTAGGTGGGTCATAGACGAACTTGTATTTATTATTATCCTTGTCGGGGTTTGACATGGGGGATAATGATGGATTAACTATGGGGGAGCCTAGATTTAGGAATGCCCTATGGTTCCGAGTACGCACACCATCAGGCTAGGTGTGGGATGCATCTCGTAGGGAACCATATTCCCTTGATTCCTCTCTAGCTACGTCATTTACTAAAAGATCCTCAGGGTTTATGTTTACCATGTTCACTAAGGCATACTGTCTTGGGGGTGGTGTACCTGGTGCCAAATGGTAGGAAGGATTTCCACGTACTTTTTTGGATTTTCTCCTTTCACCTTGCGGTATTCTTTGGGTTTCTTGGTGAATATTGACCTGAAGAGAGCCTTGATTCGACCTCGTAATGTGCCTTTGTCTCGAAGGGTGCGAACCATGAAAAGGGGTAGAACGAGTGACTCCTCTATCCATCACTCTTCCTAGATGGGAGAAGACATACGTTTGCTGTGTGGGGAATTGAGGTAAAAATTTCCCCACCCTGTGGGATGGGGTTGTTCCCGTTCTTTTTTTAATACAGTGCAACCTAGAGTTTTTGGTCTTATAGGGGCACTTTGATTTAAAAATTCCCACGACCCTGTGGGTTGGGGTTGTTCCTGTATTGTAGAGGTAGCTACCGCTATCACCACCTTTTCTGTTTCATGTACTACCACTTGGGTGTGATCCGAGTATGGAATTGGGCCTGCATGGAGTCTATGGTCTTTTGAAAACATGAGTACTACTTGCTAGTTAGCTTCCCTTAGGTGGGAAGCCTGCTGGATGTTCCTGGTTGCCTGAATTAGAAGCTTTTCGATGGCTTGATCTCTTCAGTCCTCACAGTTTGGAGACTTACTCCGGGATGGTTTTTGTTGAGTATCACATATTTCTTGAGCAGGGGTTTCACTTGATTGCTACCTTTGGGTGATGAAATTGCAAGATGTTATTCCTATGGGGTTTTCTATATGGGACGAGGGGTGAATGGTAGAGCTCCATGTTCTCCCCATTCTCCAATGTAAACTATAGTTAGGGTGTTGCCAATGAGGTGACACAACTTATACAGTGCATGGATCCAGAACAAATCAAGGTTTTTCTGTCACCTTTGTGATTGTGGCTACCATGAGGATGGTAGGGATTTTAGGTTGATTAGATGGTGAAACTCCCCTAACATGTTGACATGGAATGCATAACATTCACAGGGTATGGATTTTTCTTTCAGCTGATGAAGACTCATCCATATATTGAGAAAATTTCATGTATAAATTCCCTATAAAACTCTCCTCATATGTCAAAGTGAGAAGTGGTCATAAGACAATACATCACTGGTATATTATCCTTAGCTAGTTGTCTTCTCACAAGCAACATATCCTACTGTTGTTCTTCTGGAGGCTCCTCTACTTGATATGCCCATCTTGACTACTTCTTAATGATTTCGTTCCAAGTAGTCGGGCTGGTGGGAACCTCATTGATATGTGGATGGTACAGGGATGGCTCAGAAGATGAGCATGGACACGGGACATCCTTTGGTTGAAAATGAATATCACTTGTTATAAACAGAGTACTCGATGTGTCTAACTCCATTCCAAGCACTTCAACATAGAAGGGATTTCTCATATTTGTTCTGGAAATGGGAGGGAAATCTTTCCAGTATGCCTTTCGGTTGTAGGGAGGACCTTCGAAATTGGTGCTGCAATGGAGAGGGCTACTATTGTAACTTGATGCCCGACTGCGGGAAATGTACTTACGATGTATACCATAGGGAGGACCTTCAAAGAGAGCTACAAAGAGGGGTGGGGGGGTTCTTACTTCTTGATGTCACTGATGGGAGGACCTTCACAGCAACTGTCATTGTAGGGAGGGAATACTCAGTGACCGTTATCATGGTGAGGACTACCATCACAACTTGATACCTGGTTGCAGGGAGAATTTCTACAGTGTGGACCTTGGGGAGGGCCTCAAAGATGTACTACAATGAGGGGAAGACCTTTTCATTACTTGACGTTACTATAATAAGGGCCTTCATAGAAACTACCATTGCAGGGAGGGCCTTCACAATGACTTTCATCATGGTGAGTACTACCATCATGACTTGATGTCCAACTATAGGGAGAGGAATATCTGCAGCGTATACCCTGGGGAGGACTATCAAGGTGGATGATAGAAAGGGGGGAATTTCTTTCCGTCTAATATTCAA
Organism: Viscum album; assembly: GCA_963277665.1. NCBI lineage: Eukaryota > Viridiplantae > Streptophyta > Magnoliopsida > Santalales > Viscaceae > Viscum > Viscum album. Next base: position 590,919,408 of record OY728134.1, on the reverse strand, counting down.
GTCGAGGGGAGGGCTACCCCAATGTGCATAAGGAGATAGGCTCTCATGATCGATCATTCCAGGCCCATGGAGTGATCCCCTGTGGGTGCTCTGGGGAGGACCTTCAGAGCCGCTGGTAGCGATATTACGGGGAGTACCTTCACAACTACTAATGCCACTTATATAATTTGGTAATGGAATGACATGGTCTTGAGCCTTTATTGATATATATTTAAGGACATCAAGAACTCCAACTTCCAGTAGAGCAGGATCATGTATGTGCTCTTCATTTTTTGTTTGCCTTTGACATGTTTCATTTTTGAGCGCTCTTTTGCGGGAAACCAGGGCCGTACGCTATTGGTAATGACCTTCATATATGATTCACTATCTTTTTGGGTCCCGTGATGTTGTTGGGATATGCCGAAGAGCATCTTGAGTTTTGAAATGAATATATGCCCTCCCTGGAGTGGCCACCATGTTGGACCGACATCCCCCAGTTGGAACGAGTATTTATTCCTAATCTGGTTGTCTATGTATTGTGGGATATTTCCATCGACCCTAATAGACTAGAGAAGGGATGCATAACTACTTCGGAGTGACTAACTCATTTTGCGAGTGATTCATTCTATTCGAGGAAACCAGGTCGTGGGCCCAGTTTCTCACCATTCCTGCTGATGTAATAATGTCTTGGCATGTTTGGATGATATGGTTTGGGATCAACATATGATCTTACATCATTTCTAGGATGTGATGAGATAAATCTTTGGCTAGAACGGGTATGAAGGCCCATTCTGATATCTAAGTAAGAGTTTGTTCCTGCTCCGGTCCCCCATGAGTTTCTAGTAAATACTAGAGGTTCTCCTATTCCAGGATAGAGAAATGAGTCTGACACCAGCTGTCTTCTCCGATTTCCACCATATTTGATTGGTGGTTTTCATATTCACGATGAGGGATTTTTATCTACTCTATTGTCACTGTATTTTTCTCACAGGCTTTTTATGCACCCACAAGAATTTAAATATCCTCATATTTTCTTGTCTCCCTATTTGGATGGCGGGATTGATATGAATCAGTAGGTATTTGTGCCTATGTGTAGATGGTTTCCACACTATTTGGTTGACATGCTTGTTGTGAATAAGTAGATATCGATATCTTCTTGTAGTTTTCCACTCTGTCTGTACGGAGGGACCAACGAGAAATAGAAGGAACATTCATGTGCTCGTATTGTGCCACCCTATTTCTGTGGTGGGCCTGAGTGGAAGGTAAAAATTTGTATGTTTTCTCATTGAATGCCACAACGTTAGTATAGTGAAGTTTCTCCTCAGAAACTAGGGTGATAGCGTGTTCCTAATTATATATTTTCCACCCTTATAGGGAAACCCAAGGGGCCCGGGTCTTCTGGACTTTAGCAGGTTCCCTCAACATAAGGCCCTCTTCGGCGGGAAGAGGTCTAGCCATCTGATGTTGGCGGTGATGCTCTCTGTTGAGTGTGCATGAGTAGGACCCTTGTGCGGTTAAGATGAAGTTGTAATAAATGACTTAATCTACCTCCCAAAGATAAGGGAGGTACTCATTGTGACATTCCGGGGATAGGCTCCCAAAATGGTTTGAGACGACCACTAGGGACTCCTTGGGATGGGGTTTCGGTCACAGTTGAAGAGGCGGGTGGCGAGTATTTGTAGACTAGAGGGATTATCTCATGGCCTCCACTGTGGGTAGAGTACCATTTCTGTGTTACTCTTTGATCAATGTGTTGGATACCCAGCGTTGAAGACGCTGGGTAGGCGAGGGGGTCCTTCTCTTCATTGGAGCCCCGATCACCTATGGGATTGTTTATGTGCATGTCTTCATTGGTCTTCAGGATGTCATTTGGATCAAAGGTTGCTTTGCGGGAACCTGCGACATATATACATGACATACCAATGACAACACCTCTTCAAAGTAGCATTCTTTTAAACAGATTCATATTTTGAGATTTATTTTATCCCCCTTTCCCTCTTTCTTTTTTTTGTTGTGGGGTGAAGGGGATTGAGTAGGGTAATACCATCACCTTGGTTAAGGATTCATATCAGGTTCACCATTTTTTTCTACCTCTGAGGTGGAACATTTCGCACGTACATGGGAGAAAAAAATTGTTTGACATACAACATCATGTTGTCTATTATCATTGAGGTAGAACCTTCACCTTGTTTAAGGATTCACATTGGGTTCACCATTTTCATTCTTCCATAGATATGGAGCATTTCAAGTGATGATGAAATGGTCCGAAAAGAATCATCACCCACCTCTTTTCTATAGAGACATTTTCTTTTCAAATTCACCATTTTTTTGTTTCGACCCATTCTACATCATTATCCTTTAAAAGAGTGTTGGATTAACCCCAATGGAGCTGATCAATTCACTCCTTTAGGATTGTGATGGAGATTACCTAGTCATTTGGTCTTAGAAGGTGATTTCATGGGGTCAAGTACTTGTGCAATCAGTCCTCCTCATATATAACTTCCTCAGATGGTCGCCAACGGGTTTATTTGTGGATCCATAATCACCCAACGTCCCTGGTATCCATGATTCATGGACCTACATTCCAAAGGTAAGTACTCGTTGATTGATGATTTAGAAAACGAAACTTAAGGACTTTATTGGTCGAGAGGGTGGGAAGTCGGGCTCACCACACCCTTTTTGGGGGAGGACTATCGCCTCTTCCAAGACTCTCTTATAGATTTAAGTCATGTTCATATGTTCATGAATACTTGGTACATTTCTGAAGAGTGTGTCCATGGGAAACCCCTAGTTTGGAGGATTGTAATAAGCACATATGGATTTGATGCTATGGAGGTGATACTGACTTGAGCCATACAATACGGTGCTCTAGAGTTTATCATCATCCATGGGGGGACATAAGGTGACTTTTTTTTTGGATCAGACCCATAATATGGGTTTCTTACGTATCCTTGAGAGAGGAATCAGAACCCACGTAGTTCGAAATTATGTGTGGCTTACTCATGGAAGCTTCCCATTTGGGGGGACATGGTTGGGTGAACCCTTTTGGATGAAAACCCTTTTGAGCTTGGGACTTCAGGTACAAATCCTACATATCTTGGTTTGATCAGGAATAAAAGTTCTCGTAGTTTAGATAGTGTGGATGTTATAATCATCAAAAACCTCTAAGCCCATGTGAGTCATGCTCGGTGTGAGAAACAAGAGGATGTGGAGATCCAACCAACCACATGCTTCCTCTCATGCTGGTGGGAGAGGGAGAGCCTATGGAGGAAGAGGTACGGATGATGGTGGGTGAGGGTATGGAGCAATGAACCTTTCAATGTGAAATTCAATTAAAGGTCATCTGGCTTGGACTAGGAAGATTTGGGACTTACCTTAGTAGGAGGGCCCTAGGATACATTCTAGGAAGGGGAGGAGTTTCGTCCTTATCAAAGGGTAGAGTGAACATAACCCCTTCAACTGATGACTAATCCTCATATAATGGAAAATCAAGTGATCACCCTTAATCCCTAGAATGGGGAGGTTCATGTCAACATCCCAAGGTTGGAGTCTGAGTTACCATGGGAATGTAGACCCACAGGCATTCCCGAAGCCTGAACCGTTGTGGGGAGAGCCTTTGTGAATCCACTTACCATGGGTATGTAGACTCAAAGGGTCACGTTGATGCACCCGATGGTCTAGTCATATAGGTCTGGTGGATTAGGAGGATGCTTTGGATAGATGTCGGAGGACTGGTTCGACGAAGGATTATGGAGGACTGGACGGTAATGGAGGGGTGAGGTTGGAACCATAGGAAATAATACTTAAAAATACCAACTCCGCATATTATATTCTTATGTGGGATGGGGGAAGCTCCAAATATTGTAGTGGTATGTGAGAAGAGGGGCCATCTGGGAATCGAAGTGGTACGCATGCATGGGTATGGACCACCACATACCATGGTGGTATGTGGTTCGTCATGCCGCTTTGGGTTCCACCCGCATACTGATGTAGTACGTGACACAGATTTAAATCCGCGTAGCGATACACTACGTAGAACACCATTTTGGAGGAGGGTTCGGGGGATCATCATTCATAGGAAGTTCATCCGTGAGAATTATATGGTTTTCGGTTTCACCATTTAGGTTCGTGGTTATTTTTTTATTATTAAGTTACCCTATTTTATGGTTTTCGGCTAGCTGTACCTACAGAGAACGTGATTCACGATTCAGACTTCACCGATAATTCAATACTGAAGTCAAAATCTTCACCAAGTTCTTTCTTCCAACCTCTGGGTCCCCTTCAAGTTTTCATCATCAGTCCTTTGAAAATTACTTCTATGGTCCTTTTATAGAGCATCAGAGAAATTGTATCTATTGGGTATGAAGAACCATTTGCGGAGGCCCATGCAGAGATATTTTGACCTATGGAAGACTCAGTGAATCTAGGGTTTGCAGAGGCTACGGTTCGCAATCATGGTTTGCAGAACCCTACCAGTTTTCTTTTCCCTTGAACTGCTGAGTTCAAGAGGTGTTACATGGATCTCCTTTCCATGCATAAGTCCTCCAAATACGTGGTTTGTGGTGCTCCTTGATCACTAGCCATTGTTCCTTAGGGTAGCGGTTCACGAATCATTCCACATACTGGTAGTTCGTGATCTAGGCGGTCTGCAGACCCTTCCCGGTGATGGTTCATGGGCCACATGAAATTATTTCAAAACATAGAATTCCTTTACGTTTATTCTGAAATTTTCAACATTATTTGATTCTATTCACCTTGATATACTTGTAGGAACAATTTCTTCCTTCTGCAAAGTGATTGTGGGAGTATTTTCTTCCCTTCGCATAATTTTCAGGTTCCTAAAATTATGAATATTTTATTCTATATACATAATTTAATTAAAATGTGTTCAAAAATATTTTTACCATTCCTAAATAATTTTATAAATTCATTTTTACCCATGTTTGATATTCTATAGTTTTTTTAAAATGAGACTTCTTATCATTTTCTAAACAGGGTTCTTTTGAATTTTTACTGAAGATGTGAAATGAATATTTTCCTTAACATACATAGCATAAATGAATTTCCCCACTTTTATGAATTATATTTTCTTTAAAATATTAATTTAAAAGTTTCCAAGATTCATTTCAAATAAAAAATTTCCTTAATATTTTTGGAAACTTTTATATTTTAAATAAGTGATTTGAAAATGAAAAGGTCCATTTACTCAAGAAATGTTCCAATGATATTTTAAAGGTATTTTCATCTATAAAAACATCATTTGATGTTTTTATGATTTACTTGGTATATGATCCAATGTTACAATATTTAATCTCTTTCTGGATGATTTATTATTATGATAATAAAATATTGATTCAACCCATTTTATTTTCTACAGATTAAGCTTTGATGCAATGATAAATTTTTTTCATGCTCAGGTGGCATAAATATGAATGGATTATGATGTTGTGACTGGTGGGTCTATTATAGCTCTCCAATTAATTGGGTAAATATTAATGTTTTATGAGATCAAAGGGTACATGTAATATTATCCAAATTTAGAAATAGGGTATACATGAGGTTATTATATGCCCAAAAGTGGGTATATAGGAGGTTATCCCAAGACTAAATTAGGTACATGGGTATTTAGAACAAGCCTAACATGTGATGAATGTCTTGATAGGTATCCTTGACATAAGTTTTCTATGATTATTATTATTTTACAATTTATGAAACACTTTTATAACGTAATATTATGTCAATTTTATACTCTCATGGCTTATGTTCTTTGATTCCTTTATGATTCATGTCTTTTGAATTGCCAAGATTTATGCCATGAATAATTATTATGATATATTAATTATTGGTTAAATGTTAATATCTTGGTATCATAACCTTATTAACGTTTAATAATTAAATGATAATTATTACTTCCCTTGTTTACCCTTAAAGAGAATTTAAGCTTATACTTTATTATGTTTCATTTTCCTCAAGATATGAAGAAAGGTTTTTAGTATTATTGGACTAAGAAGTGTGATAGTTGTCAATAACTTATGTGGAGATGATGTAAATATTTTATGTACCAATTTTTATGTATCCAAGTTTCAAAATAAACTAAAATTTTATAGTTCTAGTATGGATCACAATGATATGTAATGAATATTCATCTAATAATATGAAATATTTATGAATGAAATGATTAGGTAACCTTATAATATATGGGGGAAACTTGATGATATGTTTTTTGGTACAATTCGTGAGGATGGAATGTGGAATATTTCACATGGATCTACAGTGACAACAAAGTGAGTGAAGGATGGGATGTTATACCTCACTCGTTCAATGTAAGGAGAAATGAATGATTTAGAAATAAATTATTTAATGTTATAAAATAGTTATCTCATCTAACTTAGTGAGAAAGTGATGGATATCCTTTTTTCTAATGGATTGCTGAAGGAAAAAATCACCAACTATGAAACATATGAGGATTGTGTCTTTGGGAAAAAACTAAAGGAGTATTTCCTATTATGTCTTGAAGAGTGATGGGGTATGGCGATGGAATAAGGACTAGAAGGGGGGGGGTGAATAGGCCTTTATTAAAATTATTAGACTTATTAAATATCAATTTTTTAATTTTTTGGTTTTTAACTATTAAACAATTATTTCATAAAATACTTATATTAATAGATGTGTAAAGAGTGTTTTTAGAAAACTAAATAGAAGAGAATAAGTAATTTTTATAGTTGTTCAAATCAAAATGATCCTACCCTACTCTTGACACCCCAACCATTGGATTATGGAACCCACTATGAAAGAGAGTGTGGTAATTTTACATGGGAGAAATATAAACCCATTACTTTTACATTGGATGAATCCCAACTGAAGAATTTGTTATAAGTAGCCCAAAAAACACACACACACAACACAAACTTTTGCAGGAGCAGACAGAAACCCATGATTTCTACAAGGATCAACCCCAACCAAAGTGTACTACCATTTTTCAGGTAATAATAACTAAGGAACTTTCTTTTGGTATGGTTGTACAACCATAGAATACTATTTATAGGTGTTATAACCTATTGTGTGAATGATATAAGTGTATAAAACTCTACCCAACTAGAAGAAATAAATACAACAATTACTAAACTATTAAAGAGTTGTAAAAAATATGATGTAGATGAAAAAATTGATGCATACCCTTTGGATTTATTTTAATGATGAATTCCAAGTGTTCTATTAAAGGTATAATACATATCTACATGGTGAATGAATCTGAAGAATATATGTTTCCTTCTTCAGAGTTCATCACAAAGGATGTAAACTATTGAGCACAACATCAAGGTTCACAGAAGATAATTTCCTTGAATTGATTCAAGTTTTATTTAATGTTATTGTCATCAATTTTTGAAGAATCCTTGAGTCCTTTAAATAAAAATCTATTTGGAATTCACACTTGAGAAAATATTTAGAACAATAAAAGTGATAAAAATGGATTATCAGAGAGAAAGGGAGAGGTGCATTTTTGTTTTATAATAATAAATCAACTCAAGAATCATATTTATGAAAATTTGTTTTAAAATTATCCTAAAATAATTGAAATAATATCCATAATAATAGGTCAATGAAATATCCCATGAAAATCACATGTTTGAATTTGAAATATGAAGTACACAAATATTCCATTCAAAAACAATAAATATAAAGAGAATATCAAAGAATTAATAACATTTAATTAGATATATTAAGAAAATATTGAATTAATTTAATATAAACTAATATTATTTTTTAAATAATTATATCTAAGAAAACAATACAAAATTGTAATAAATATTTTTGAGTTTCAAGATATAAGTTTATATGTGAAACAAACCTTCAATCTTTCTAAAAACATGTTCAAAACAATGAATTAGGTTTTACATAATTAATATGAATTTATAAAGTCATTAGAACAATTTAAACATATGAAATTAATATTAATAAAATTGATATATAAATCATTACATAAAATAAATCATTTCCCTCTTGGAATTTTAATATACTGCGTATGTATTTCCACATAGTGGAATTTCACCTAAGAAAATAGATGTAAGTGATTCACATAAGAAAATAAAAATATGCAAATCTATATAGGTGATTTAATTAAGGAAAATAAATATATCAAAATCATGTAAGTTATTCTCCATGTAAGGGATTTATATAAGAAAATTTCTTATGTTGTCAGTTCATGTAATGGGATTCTTGAAAATCTAAAAATAAATTGAATTCTCAATATTTAGATATAAAATAGACCTCTATATAAGAAGATTAATTTTTTTTTCTTTTGAATTAAATTTATAAAATTTCATTATGTTTCTAAAGAGTCTAGAATCACCTTAATTAGGTATCTATAGCTCAAATTATTGTAAAAAAACAGAATAAAAACTATTTTGAAAAGAGGAAGAAAATATTCTAAAAATATGCAGTGGTTTTAAGCCTAATTCCTAACATGGTGTCAAATTATTTAGATGTTTATTCCTTCTAGTTAATTGTAGATAATTTTTTTATATTTCCGAAAAATAATAACTCAATTCGGAGGTGTGTAGCCTATGATATGGTAGAAATACACAGGGATCCCAATTGTGAAAATTATCTTTATAAATTACCATCCTGCTACATGGTTTTCAAAATGGATACATGGTAACCATTACTTATTATATAAAGAAACATTAAAAACATATATAAATTATATTTTAAGTCCCCAAATGACTTATTTATCCTAGGAAATTTAAATAAAACTTAAAGAACATGTTATGAAAAATAAAAACATGAAATCTAAATATAAATTATGTAATGAATAAAATGTTATGATTAAAGTTAAACATACTTTAAATAATAAAAAATTAAAATTATTAAATATTTGAAAGAAATAAAACAAATATATTTTTTTAATTATCAGAACATAAATTTGATCAAGGAGCCACTCAACATTTATAAACAAAAGGGAAGCACCAAAGTATCAAAATTTGTAGTTGGTTCACATAGATGTTTGGGTGCTAGATTTAGTGATCTCACATATAGGTTTACTCTATTATGTGACCTTAATTTATGAATGTATACAAAAAATGTGTGTTTACTTATCCAATACAAGTCCTAGGTGTTTTATAATATCATTTTGTGGAGGTATGTAGTGGGGAAGGAGACCAAAAGTAAGTTTAAGTTCTTTTAATCGGATAATAATGTTTAGTACAAAAGTAAGGAGTTCCATAGGTTATTTTTGGTGAAATAGGATTCATTCTGAGATGACCATTCCAAATATTCTATATCATAATAGAATTTTATATAGGATGAATAATAATTTGAATGAGAAGGCTTGGAGTATGAGGATTCACACAGGGTTCCCCAAGGTGATTTTGAAAGAAGATGTGAACCATGTATCATACTTAGTCTATTATAATCCATCATCACCATAGGTTATAAAATTTTATAGACCTATTTATCTAGAATGAATTTTGATTTGAACCTCCAAATAGTCATTAGAGAACTCGCCTATGCTAAAGTTGATGCTAAGGAATGAGATAAGCTATAAGATAAGTCTCAAGTGTGTTAATTTTTTTTGGTAATGTCACTGAAGAATTTGGTTTTCAAATATAGGACAAATAACTCAAGTAAATTCATGATAAGTCAAAATGTGATATTCAAAGAGGAGTTTTGGTGGAAGTATCATAACATAACATGATATTCTGATGATAGAAAAGTATCATCGAAAGATTAGGTTCACCTGGATGGAAGACTATAAGATGATAATGTTACAAAATATTCGGGAACCATGATATTTTGGAAAACAATGGAATATTTTGTGAATTCATTGAAATAGTATCAGGTTCAAATGATATTTCTTAGGCCTAAAATTTCAAAGATTTCAAGGACTATGGAATCTTAATCATTTGAAGTTCACACTCTGGAATTTGTAGTATTATATGGAACTTATCCATAGGAAATATTTTGGAGATATACTAGAGAGATAAACCCAATAAAAAACTAAGGTATTACATTCCATTATCCACTTCTAATAAATGATGGAGAGCCTTAATTCGTGGAGGGAAGGAGTTTGAGGGATTTGAAATCGTGGGAGTTATCTATGAGGGATGAACTTCAGTCCCTCCATGTATCCACAATATGGGAGCCGATGAGAGGCCTTCTAGGAATAAAATTATTAAAAACAAATGAGTTTATGGATGAAGTAAGATAAACATAGTGGGTGTAGGTACAAGGATAAACTAGTTGTGGAAGGATTTTAATATAAATAAAGAAGGTATTTTTCTGACTGGTAGTTAAGAACACAACTATTTGAATATTGTTGAGTAAAGTTTCATTATAAGATTTTTATATGGAGTAGTTAGACATCAAGACAAAATTACCTTATGGATATTTAGATAAACATATCTATATGGAGTATGAGGATAGTTTTAAGGATCAACATAACTAGGAAATTGTGTATCGACTCAAACATTACCTTTACAGTTCATAGTAGGTGCTAAGGAATTGTAATAGAAAGTTTAATGGTTTTATGATGGAAGAAAAGTTTTTATAGAGTAATGTTGTTCATTTCTATTATTATAAGGTGTTTTATTATGGAATTTTCATAATCCCTTGACTTTATGTGGATGTCATGTGAATAGTCAGTACGATGAAATAAAGGATTGATGAGATAAATGATGAGTTGTTCAGAAAATTTGTGATAAAGGGTATCCGTCCATGAAATATAATTTTTGGGATGAGGATTGAATGATAGTAAAGTTCTAGTACACTGTACCCAACCTAGGTTAACTATATATAAGGTGGTGTAATTCTTTGACATGATTGGAGTGAAGTTGGTGACCACACCCTTGGCTAGGTATTTCAATCCAAGTAAGGATAAGTATTCATGAACAAAATTTATAGTCAAGTACATGGTGAAGTTTCTATATGAATGAACAATCATCAGTTATATTTACACCATGTTTTATACTCATATAGATAATGAACATGCAGTGGGAGTTGTCTTCAAGTTTATGTTGAACACTGAAAGAGAGAACTAGGAGGATAAGAAGTGGATTCTCTCGTACTTAATGTGTTAAAATGACATGTAATTATTTGTTAGAATTAATGAGTCTCTAAAAGGTTTTTTAGAATCTAAATTTGGTAAAGATTTAGATATATATAATATCACTAATAGATAATTGTCTAATTTGGTAGAACAATGGTGAGTTAAATATATAAACTTCAACTAGTGTTCACACATTCATCAATGAAATTAGAGAATGTCAATTTGATGGAATCAAGGAAGGAGTTTATTTGGATGAAGAGTTTGTTGAAGGATCTTAGAAGAGGTAGGGTTATGGGATTCTATTTTTTTATTCATACAGTGTGATTCACTTATCCAAGAATCTAATGTTTCACTCTCATATGAAGTACACTTAATTGAAGTACCACTTCATCAGAATGATTTTGGAGGAAAGAGTGTTATAACTATGAAAGATTAAACTTATATGAAATATAGATAGAAAATGGAAAATGGACGTGAATTAGGAATTTTTGAGGTGGTGATAGGAATTAGTAATTTTGGGTTGACTAAAATGAAGGCTCAGAGGAGAACCACAACATTACTTTATGAAAATTTCATAGAGAAGGATGAAGTTTGTATGGGATATGGTGGATGAATTTTTCATAGTACTAAAAAGTATCTCAAGTGGTAGATTTTTGAGGTGTGAGAGTATTTTTTACATAATTAGAAAATGTAAAACCACCAGACAGAGAAAATTTGGTGGCCTTATTTTAAATGACTCCCTAGATATAGAGTGACAATGGAAGGGTGTCTGTGCACTAGAAGATACATGATAGTGAAATAGAAATTAGTCCATTAGATGTTAATTCAGTATAATATAAAGTAAGAGAGATATAATATGAGTTCACTAGAGGGTGAAAGATTAGTTGGATGGGAACATTTATGTGGTGGTGTGATTTTATCAGATGAAGGGATACTCTATATATCTCAGAGTAGGAAGAATTCAGCTCATAAAGATAGGATAAAGGTGGATACTAAAAAATGAATTGAATCTACTATAAAATTAAGGTGGATCACTTGTGATCTACACACATAGTTAGATGACTCGATTATATTAATCATCATATTTAATTAATTAAAAAATTTAACGAAAAATTCCCCTGTGTATTAGGACACAAGTTTAAACCACACAATTCTTTGTGTTGTTCTTTTCCTTTATAGTTTTTTATTGTTCTCTCCATTAGTTATTGTTTGTATCTTATAGTTTGTTTATGTTGTAGTGAAGTAAATTGGGTGTGATTGTCTTACATTTTTTGGAATCATATGTGTGGTTTATTCTAGATTTTTTGTGCCATGCATTAATTTTCTATAGAGTATCTTCTTCTGATGTTATTGAAAGGTTGCAGTGGACCCAACATAAACTACGAGATAATTAGAAAATAAATATAAGAGGAACATATGAATTAATTATAATGATCCCATATAATATAAAACAAAGATATCTTACCACAAATGAAGGATATCCCCCATTGGGAGTGGAGAGAATGAGAGGGATAGGAGAGTACGAGTGATCATGCTGACCGAAGAATGAGTGAATCCCTCAATTAGTTAATTTTTAAAATTTTAATTAAAATCTTAGAAAAAAATGTATTAAAGATGGGTTTTAGAATGACCACATGGGTTATGAAGAGATTCCCCTACCTGGGTCACATTATCATGTGGCACTATAGGTCATAATGTAATGAAACGCAATAGGGAATAACCAAATAACCCTACAACCCCATCTCAGGGCCACGTTGTGGTGTGACATTTTACATCATAGTGGAATGCCTTCCAACACTGTGTATTTACAATACTTCCAATAATTATTGTGGAATTATTTCACCCCCATTGGTTACCCTTCATTGTGTAAAAAACATAATCAACTTCCTAACCTAAAAAATAATCTCATACATCTTTTCAAAACACTATAATGCCCTATTTTGCAGCATGAACTTCTATATGCAGCTAAATTTTTGTCTGAACCATGATAAATATCTTGAAATAGCAACCCATAACCCCAACTAACACCTCCAACAACCCAAACTATTTGGTTTAATTAATATTATAATTTAATCACCTACCCAAACTATTTGTTTTCCAAGGATTAAATAATACCTATAAAATGTATTAGAAAAAAAATAAAAAACCCAAACCAAGATCACCCATGTGTAAAAACCTGAAACCGTGATATTGTAAAATGAATAAACTTTTCATATAAACATTTAATTTATGAACTCTACTTATAATAACTTTAAAATTCTTGATAAAGATACTAAAGATGCCACCTAAATACATACCCTCTCTACAGTGTATCCATGATTTGAATGAATGGGAATTAAATGAGCTGACCCTGTGAGCCGATCCACTATCACCCATATGGAATCGTGTTTCCAAACTATTCTTAGAAGGCATGTCAAGAAATCCATAGATATCTTCTAAAATTTCAAAATAAGAATAAGTAAAGTTTTCAACATACCTACTGGCCACTGGTGCTATGCCTTAACCTACTGATAAGTGAGGAATCTTGAAAAAAAGTCAACCACCTTTATTTTCATACTAACCCATTAAAATTTTGCTTTTAACACCTTATACATCTTCCATGTTACAGGATGGGAAACCCGTCTCAAATAATGGTAATCATGAAGTAGTTTTTCTTAATAAACCAAGGTTATGACCATCCGACCGTGAAACCACAAAACCGAAATCCCACCTAGTTCTATCCCTCAATGGTGTCCACACTATTGAGTTTTGACCTAATAACAATGCATTCTGAATCGGATGTCTCTGCATCTTTAACCGTCTTCATTAAATTAGGGAAAAAATCTTAAAAGAATACCTAAACATCTCCTTAGTATTTACATTCCAAGTAAATGTCAGCTATCATTGATATCATATGCCACTAATATGAAGATTCTTTTTCCAACTAACCATAAAACATTATGCTTAATCCATCTGCCGATGAATTTCCTTTACCTGATGTATAAATCATGTCAAATTTAAACATCTATAGATACTCCATCCATATTATTTGTCTTAGATTCAAATCCCTTTATGATAAAATGTGTTTCAATATCTTATGATCTATAAACACCATAAATTTCTCACCAAAGAGGTAATGATGTCAAGTATTCAAAGCATGGAATACGATATCTAACTCTAAATCATGTGTTGGGTAATTCTTATCATGAAACTATAAGTATCGTGAGACATAAGAAACTACATGATATTACTACATGAGAACACATCCCAAACCAGATCCGAAAGCATCACAATTCACCACATACCCTTGTTGTGATTCTGGAAAAATAAATATTGGTGTTTATGTAAGGAGGAATTTAAGCTATTGAAAATACTTCTGACATTCCTCATTATATTATAATGAAACATTTCCCCTTTTCAAATATGTAATTGTCGAAGATAGTCATGAAATTTCATGAATTAAATGTTTGTAATAATAAGCTAAACCAAGGAAAATGCGTATCTAGAAGACATTATTTGATGTTTTCTAAGAGATAACAACCACAATATTTTTTGGATTAAAAACACCTATTTTGGAGATTACATGGCCTAGTAAAAATATATATTTTATCCAAAAATAACACTTTTATAATTTTTCATACATAAGATGATCCCATAAAATTCCAAACACTGTCTCTATGTGTTTCTCATGCTCAACAATTTTCCTTGAATACACCAATATGTCATAAAAAACAACACTAATAATAATCCAAATACCTTTGAAATATCCAATTCATCAATTATATAAATACCATTGGTATATTCGTAATACTGAAATTCATAACCACATATTGGTAAGGGACATATCTTCTTTTGAAATCTATTTTAGGAATATCCTCTTTCTAAAACCACATTTGGTGATATCCTATCTACAAATAAATTTTATAGAACCACTAAGGTCCTCTAAATTGATCAAAAAGATCATATATGCATGGAAGTGAATACAAATTCTGTATCGTAACTTGGTTTAGAATATGATAATCCACACAAAACTGAATATTTCCATCCACCTTTTTGAAAAACAAGACTGGTTTATCCCATAAATACACGCTAAGCCGAATAAACCCCTTTCTTTCAAGATATTTTAACTGCACTTTCAATTCCCTTAATTCTACTGGTTCTATCTGGTAAGACATAAGGGAAATAGTACTAGTCCCAAGAAGGTGATCTATTGTAAATTCCACTTCTCATGTAGGTGGAAAACCTAAGAAATTATAAGGAAAAACATTTGGAAACTGATTAACAACTACTGGAAAATTGATATTATTGATCTCTTTCATCGATTCCAATGTCACCATTTCCAACTGGTAAAAGATCATTCAAACTATTGGTGCCAAAAAGGCCGCTTCACTTGCCTTTACATTCCTTTCTTCTCTAAAGAGATATTTGATGCCATTATTAGTCGTAAAAATAACCATTTTGGTATAAAAATTGATGTGAGACTTTAAAATTTTCAACCAATCCATACAAAGAATTATGTCATAGACATAGAATTCAAGAATAGATAAATCCCATATTAATTCATCTCTATCAACAGTTTAGAACATTCTTTACACAAATATTCATGACATTCTCTTTGTCTAAGATGATTTTTAAGTTGAAAAATAGAAAGAATCATCTAAAAATGTAAACCTAGAAAATCAATAGCACTAGAATAAATAACGAATGGGATGTACCCGTATCAAAAAAATATTGTAAAGGGTAGAATTACAAATAATCATACCTCTCATAATCGATGACCCAAATTGATCATCCATAATAACTTTCTTAGATCCATATAAAAACTTACTCACTACACTCTTTTCTTTATTTCCCAACTAAGATTTCCCTTGATAAGGTGTCATGGTATTCCTACAATCACTATGGCTAGATCATCTCTATTGATGAGAGTTATTCTACTGCACTCTTCTTATTGAAGCATATGAAGTTTTCGAAACATGATATGTTTCTTGAAAACCCAACCTTGGAGTACTAAAATAATAACATTTAAGATTATCCATCGGATTGATATTGTTGAATGATATAGGTAGCTCTGTACACTCTCGCTTCATGTGATCAAAAGATCCACATTGGAAACATCCATCTCTACTCTTGGATCTTAGAAGAAGATTTACCGATCCATCCATCTCATTATAAGTCATACTCCCACCCTGGAAATAGGTGTCCCTCTTCCACTTATTCCCAACATTATAGTTCCCACCATTTCCCATAGGTATCAATATGTTCCCTCCACCCGTAGCTCAGGAGATGTCCCTTTCTTCCACCATTTCTCTATTTACCAAATCTACATAATCTATTATAAAAATCAAGGAAATCGTTGAGAGAATATCCTATCTCAGCCCCGATTAAAAAAATACATGACTATAAGGATGAACTAGCATCAAATTCAAGTAAAAACATACTAAATTCATTATTCTAGCTCCATACTCTATCACTGAGAGGATCTCCTGATTCAATATGAAAATTTCTGTCATTTTTGAAATCTTGAATGTTTAAGGATATAATTGTTTGTTGAACAATTCTTAAAAATCCTCCCATGTAATTAATCCATCTAATTTAGTTCGAACTGCTAAATCCCACCATTATCATGCAAGATCTTACAACATATACATATCCCACATGAATTTCTTCTCAACTAGTGTGATAATGAAATCAAATATTAAATTCATCATATTTATCCACAACATTTCCTTCTTTGGTTCTAAATCACCCTAAAATATATGTGGATTCTTCTTCTAAAATTGAATTAAATGATCCAATTTCCTTGGTTAGTCCCTTCATTTCCCATTATCCACAACCTAAAAATATTGAACTATACTCTAAACTAGTATTTGGTTGACCCGTTTCTTAGGTGAAACCACACTCTCAATATCTTCTTTCAGTTGGTTTATACGATTCCTATCAGGTTCCATTTTCTATAACCAAAACAAAACACCTTTAGTCTTATTCTCCAGAAACTGAAGGCTTTCCAATTTCAAATTTACCACATAAAAAATATCACAAAAATGATTTCCAAAAATGAATAATTTTATTTTTTCAATCCATTTTTGAAAATTACACCATGATTTTGAAAATCAAACCTTTTTAAAAATACCAGTACCATGTCATTTTAAAAATATTACACCAAATTTTTTTGTTTCAATAATTTTAAAAAATCAACATTTTTGCACCAAAATCATAAATCATTACTCAAAATTAAATATACACTCTTAGCAGGAAGTCACTTCTATCAATTCATGTCATGCTCTTCTCATTGTCTAAACCCATGACAATGATATTATCACCTCGATAAGTATCTATAAAAAAATTATGTACACAACTCCCTCTAAACTTGAGGTTTATCATAAATAGGTTAGCTATGCCTATTTATACTCTACATATCAAGTTCTAACAATAATACTCATTTATACCATCCCATATCAAGGACTAATCAATAATTATTTTCCAACTCCAAGACCAACGACCAATACTATTTGTACCAACATGAAAGAGAGACCGACCAAGACTGATACCACTTGAAAGTCAAAGACTGAACAAACTAATACCATCTGTAACATTCCACCCCTCCTCAATGGATTTAGTTGAGGAAAAATTACTACTAGGCCTTATGTGACATCCCCAAGATGCCAAGGATTGGTAATAAATTTCAATGGCTTCAAAAAAATTGTGGTATGATTTTCCCTTTGAAAATAGAAACAACTATAACCAATAATACCATAACCAAAACCACTATATGATGCATGATAACAATATAATACATCAAAAAGTAATACCAAAATACAACATTACCAAACTATACTATAAACCAAAATCATATTACCAAGAGGAAACCAAGAT
Source organism: Viscum album (assembly GCA_963277665.1). NCBI lineage: Eukaryota > Viridiplantae > Streptophyta > Magnoliopsida > Santalales > Viscaceae > Viscum > Viscum album. The sequence goes on along the minus strand of OY728134.1, from coordinate 590,901,530 downwards.
CAACATTGACTATGAAGTGGAAGATAAAACCAACAAAGCTTAGAGACTCTAAATAATTTATCTCAACAACTCCAAACAAACTCAAAGATCCAACTCCACAATCCATGAGCAATTATTACAAAGAACCAATAAAGTAATGTGATACTTTCCCTTTAACTATTCCCTAATAAATGATATCTGCAAACACACTAAAGTTCCCAAGTAGGGGGTGAGTAATGAAACTTGGCAGGTTTTTCCCAAATGACTTCTCTAATGATACCCATAGATGTACCAAGGTTCAATCCATAATTAGGAACCACCCATCACTTAGATATCCAATTAATTCCTCATATTTATAATTATCAATACAATTCATTCTCAAAATACTTTATAGGTCAATAATTATCTATACTTAAACAAGAATATGTAACATCGATACTTCACCATCATAAAACTTCTAGAGAAATAATAAATATGGTATTATTGGATAATGTCCCTAGTAATATAAATGTGTGTTTTAATAGTTGAAAATACCTTTAAAATATCACTAGAACATTTCTTGATAAAAATACCCTTTTTTACTAGGAAGTCACTTATTAAATTCTAAAAATATCTCAAATATTAATTAAAAAAGTTTCTTTGAAAATAAATTTTGAAAATTATAAATAAATATTTAAATTATTGAGCTATCATGATGGTTGGATATTTCATTCATGCTGTGTATGATAAAACAATGATTCATTTTAATTTTTTTTGTAAAAATCCAAAATTGAATTGTTTGGAAAACGAAAATAAGATTTCTTTTTTTAAAAATTTGTAAAAATTGAATCTTGGGTAAAGATAAATTTACATAATCATAGATGAATATTAAAAAAAATCTTGATTTTTTAAAAAAATATGGACATGGACCAAAAAGATTTTCGACTAAAGATGAAATAAAATACACTTTTCTGGAAAACATTTTCTCAATATTTTGAAGAAAAAAAGAGGAAAATTGCACCATTACATGAAGATTTCATTAATAACTAGAGTTCAATAAAGTTAAATGGTTTTATAATATAATCATAATATAATTTTACTTAATGGAAATTCAAACATAAACAATCCTAAAATAAAATGATATTTTAAAAGAAATCTGTCACCACTCTAGTATCTTTCGAATCATAACTTAAATGAAATAAACAACTTAAAATGAATATTTAAATACAATTAATATAAATGAATTCATTATATAACATATCAAAGGGATATTATATATACTATATGAAATAATTAAGTAGTGAATATGATATATGTCTCATAAAAACAAATGTGTGTTGAAAAAACCCTTACCTCAAATCCAACTCGCTTTTGTAAGTGATTTTATCCTCCAATATAACAAATTTAAATTTATTATAATTATATTAAATCACCTTATAAAGAATTATAATATCATATATGATCCACTTATAATATTTAATACTCTTTTATTAATAATTATTTATTGAAATTGATGTTTTTGAGTGTTAAATGATTGATTTTTTTCATGACAATTTGAATTAGGTAGTTATGATCCTTATAATTTGATCATGGTTATATAATATACATTATTTTATTCATTATAAAAATATAATATATATAAATATAAATATATATATATATATCTATATAGTCATAAATAATTTTTAGATATAAAAAATGAATTACACCTTTCATGGAGACCTTAGGCTGTACGTACGTATGAATGTTGTTTTCACTTTTCGATGGATGGAAGGAAAAAAAGGTAAATAATAATTAAAATTTATATAATATTTATTCTATCATATATATAATATATAATAATTGAATATATTTTTATTTCCACCCATGTAAAGAAGAGATGAACAACAAATCACATTTCTTCATGGAGGTGGTAGTCCACAAGAACGACGTTATTATTTTACAAAATATTAAAAGGTAATAAGGTAGATATGATATTATAATTATAGAATCATAATATTTTCAAAAATATAATATATATTCATTTGTTACATATTTATAACAATCTAAGTAAAATGGTGATGAAAAACAAATTACAATGCTATGTGGAGACGATAAGCCGTACGTATGCATGGGCGATGTTTTCAATTCCCATAGGATGGAAAAGAGATGGAAAATGGTTATTACATAATCATAGTAATAATTATGTATATTAAATATATTGAATTAATTATTATAAAATGGATAACACAAATTTACATGTGGTATAAGAAGAAATAAATTGAAAATGACCAGTTAAGAGTTATACCTCTTCGTTGAGAATCATCTCTTGGATTACATAATATGACTTGAAGGGATGGTGTTTTGGAAATAAATGAAGCTACATGATGTGGTTAAGGAATATAAGAAGGTATTAATTTATATATTGTCTGATCTATGAGGATAAAAAGGTTTATGGAATATAGGATAAGAGGTTCCCTTTTATTATAGGGGGAGGGGAACTCTTGGAATTACATTATGTATTAAATTAATATAAATTATTTTTTTATGAAAAAATGACTAAAAATTGATATAAATAGAATATAATATGGGAATGATTCAATATTATATCATTTAATAAGATCTATATATATTGTGGTTATTTTTCACCCTTATCTCTTAGTTTTAACCCCCATTAATCTTTTTTACAATTACCATAATATTAAAGTTACGTACTCTTTAAGGGTCATGAATATCACCATAAAAGGAAAAGTGGCACATTAATGAAACCATATCCCATTAAAATTTTCTAATATATTATTATTATGATTTTTTAATAATTTAATAAAATATTGTTTATTATAAAATATCATTAATGTCATTTTTAGAAATACATGAAATATTATAATATAATATCTATCTAAATCATGAAAAATGGTTCCAAAATGGCATGGATTCAAGTATAAGGAATATATGGTATTAATATAATCATTAAATAAATATTTTATAGGTTTAGATATCATTTTAAACGTTACATTTTCATTTAATATCTTGGTTAACCAATTCTAACCTTAACCATGGTAATAACATTTCCAATATTAAAGATTTATAATTTTATTTAAAAGATAAAAATTGGATCATAAATGGAAAAAGGTTTTAATTTTAGAAAATTTATCATACTAATTATCATCTATCAATATTTTTATTATTTTTTATAATTTAATAAAGTATATTTAACAAAAAATACAATTAATGTCATTTTAAGAACTATTCACATAATTTGAATTTGATAACAACATGATAGTAATGTATTTATAATAAAATCCTTTAAAAAATATTAAATATGCTATATTTGTATTTAAAATTCATGTTACACTTTAACTCACCCAAAAAATAATACTTTTAGTGTTTTTAAAATCATTTACTTAATTTATTCACTACTTGCTCATGCACTGCATCAAAGTTGGTTAACTATTTAATGTAATTATTTCATCACTAAATATTAAAAATAAATTTAATTCATAAAAAGATAATTTATCTTTGAAATAATCTTTAATAACTAAACATAAGTTTTTTTTATCTGTCAAAACATATTACAGATATTAGAAGTACTCGAGTAAATTTTTTGACTTTACATTTACAAATAATAATATAAATGTTATAATAAAAGAAATATGGAAATAAATTACCCCATTTTAAAAATATGTATGATTATTAATGAAATATACTCATAAAATTAAATATATTCTATTTTAGGTTGATTTCAAGACCTTATCAAATTATTTTTAACCTTAATTTCACGATTTAACTTGATTGTGGTACAAAAAGTTACTATGGTAACTATTCATAATAGAAAAAATAAAAGGAAATTATTTACCAAATATGAAACTCATAATTAAAAATATTCTTTCTAATTTTAGACATTAAATTTACATAAGTGTTTAGAATAAATTTTTATATTAATATTTAAAACATAATGAATTTTTTTTAGAGAATGCGTTTTAAGCCTAAAAATGAATTATACTGAAATAAGTTATAATGAAAAAAATATATATAATTAAATATATTATTTATAATTAAATTATAATTATATTACATTAAGATAAAATTATATTTTTAAATTACTTTATCCAATGAAAATAAACTATATATTTACAAAAATATGTATTTTTCACTATTTACTAGAAAATCAACCATTTAAAAGAAATCCAAAAAATTAATTCTAAGATAATTTTGATATGTTGATTTTAAAAATGATTTCCTTTTATAAAAATAAATTTTTTTATATGTTTTATAAATTAATTATAATGTTTTCTCACAAAAAGAAATAAAAACCATTTTTGATGAAAATGTATTTTTGAAGGATAAAATTATTTTTCTAAAACTTGAGTACTTATTTATTAGTATATTTTATTATCTAAAAAATTATATTATTTTCAATTTTTTTATTCCTATTTATATCTCCATTTTTAAAATCTAGGTTAAATAATCATGTTTAAATAATAATATTTAAGAGTATATCGTGGGTCGTTTAAACTCATATTTATGTGTAACATAAGGTGTCAAAGAAATTGAATTTATTTAAAGAAAAATATAACATAAAATCTCAAGGTGTTACATTCTGGCCCCTTGAATAAATTTAACCCTGAATATTTTATCTCAGTAATTAGAGGTTAAACCTTTTTTTGAAAACCTACATCACACTTAGGTGTAATAAAAATTTCATTGAAATGTGAAAGTGGAAAGAATAATGATTACTTGAAATAAAACATAATTAGGTTCCTAGATAGGGAGAAAATTAGTGGTAAGTTAAAATTTAGGCCTGGGGGAGAAAAATAGTATCTATATACTAATAGATATTGATAGATAAAATGGTTATGAGAATGTTAATGACCACAAACCATAAATATGTGATGGGTAAAAATACCGTTGATTAATTAAAAATGAAGGTAAAAGTATAAATTTTTTATTTAAATAACAATTTAACATTTAATTTTATAAATAATATACTAATTCCTAAATAATAAAAACTAAAAAACCCTAAAAATAAGGATTATTTAAAATCCCTAAAAAGTGTAAAAACCATGATTGCAACTAGGGAATAGTTTTTCATCTTAACAGAAACTATTCAATAACCAGATTCCTACATAGTTTCTTGATTGATAATTATTTTATTAGAGTTTCAAGATATGATTTGATACCTATGAAAGGAGTATATAAATCTAGAATATAATAAACCATGAGTTTATGATTAATATTATTTCAACTCAAGGGATTGTAACTTAAGTTATAGTGTTTTCGTAATCTTGGTATTCTCCCCCTGGATTCTTCTATGATAAGTTCCCCTGATACATTAAACATTGTCTTGAATAAATATCCATCTTTTTACAGTTGAATCATTGGATAATAGTGGTTTCTTTATTTTCCTTTCATTCAAGAGCCTTATGACCCCTTTATTCAGAATTGAACCAAACTTCTTTTCCCATTAATCAAATACGTGGGTGTTTCATTCCAAAATTATCACATGTGGGAAGTTTCACCCTTCCCATTCTTTTTATTCACCTCATTGTTTTATTCCTGCTCAATTATTTCCTTCTTCCCTTGATTTACTTTTTAATTATATGAATTGTATAATTATTTATCCATTCTGATAACACTTGATACCATATCATCATATGCAGAAAACATTTGAGAGACTAGTGCCCTTTGGAGGCTTATATTAAGACTATAAAATTAATGGTAAATCCTACTTTTTGAATTATGTACATAGTCCATAGCATGCCTTTTCTATCTTTTAAATTTTTCCTCATACTCAGTAACACTTCCCTCTCCCACTCATCTTAGATTGTGGAAAGCGTTTCCATATCATCTTATTTATCATGAGGAACGTATTTCTTGAAGAATATCACTTTAAAAGTCCACTATTCCACAATTTATATTTTATAAACCTCTTCAGTCATCCAGACCAATGACCACCATTGATCGATGTATACTTTCAAACAATAAGCTATCAGATTAACTTTTTTGACTTTCATACTTCCCAAAGCTAGGAATTTATTTTCAAGGGACTCAATCCACTGTTCAAATAATAATAGATAAGTAGTTCCATTAAAAAATTTAATATTTTTTTCATGAATAGATTTAACATAGGTGATTCATGTTATGGAATAACAGGTTGTTCTATATGAGAAAAGATATTCATCAAATATTGAGTCATCTTCTATAATATAGTCACAATTAGCTCATACCAACACTAGATGTATTGGATTTCTCATTTAATAAATCCATACATTGACTACATGTTTTGATTCCCTTTCTTTTATTAGGAACCATCACTAAATAATGTAATACATTGAGTTAGATCATGATCATCATGAATATTTATCCATAAAATAAAAACCCCCATATAGTAAATGTTCTCAATTTATATAAGTTATTATCATAATTATCATATTACCTCTTATCATTTAAAATATTGCTTTATAAGTTTCTAATAAACTTTCTCTAATACCAAATTTAAAGGACCTAACCCTAGTAGACTAGATTTATAGGTTACTTTATTATATTGGAATTGGATACAAGTGATCACATCCCAAAGGACAAAGTAATTTTGTAGTCTTGATAAACTAGATAAATACATGATTCCCATATTATGTTGGAAATATAAAAACATAGAATAAGAATAATTTTTTCATCCTTGATATTATTCACAATATCCTTATTCATATCTTAGAGAATGGAAAACAAATAATGGGTGAGCTCAGAATCTCAGTAAGGGTTACTTACAATGGAAGTTATCATGCGTAAAGAAGAAATAAATAACATTTCATAATGGATAATAAAAATAAAATCCATTCAACTAATAACATGTGTTAAATGAGTATCCATGAATAATATCAACATAGAAAACACATGGATATTGAAAATTGAATTCTTAATAAAGGAAATTCATAATTAATGACTTTCATGATCAAGGCCTCTCGGAAAATAAATTATGAATCTTACCATCAAGGCGTATCAACAAATATATTATCATTGTATGGAAAGACATATACCAAATACCCAAATATTATAAAATAATGTTACAGACTTAGACTATAGACCATTCTATCACATTTTTTCTCATGAGACCGATCAATACATTAACGGAATATCTATAATTGGGCCCCAACTATCACTTACATTTCCGATGCATTTCTTATATTTAAAATGATCAATACAATTCATTATCAAAATGCCTTATAATTCAATAATTATCTATATTGAATAAAAAATATGTATATCCAATACTTAATCATTATAAACCATATAGATAAATAATAAAGAATGTATCATTGGATCATATCCCCAGTAAGATCAATGGGTTTTTTCATAGTTGATAATTCCTTTAAAAGATCACTTGAACATTTCATGAAGTGAAATTACATTTTCAATTTGAAATCGCTAATTAAAATATAAAAATTTACAAAATATTAAAATAAAATATTTTATTTTAAAATAACTTTAAAAATTCTTAAACTAAACTTTAAATCACTTAGCATTCATCATGATGTGGTATTTTTTTTCATGTTTTTTACATTAAAAGAAATATTCCTTTTACAATTTTAGTAAAAATTTAAAAATACGTCATTCAAAAAATTATCAGAAGTTTCCTTTTAATTTTTTTATAAAAATTCAATCATGAGTAAAAATGAATTTAAAAAATTATTGGTTAATATTAATAACATTCAGGAAATGTTTTTTAGAAGACATGGACATGGAATAAAAATATTCCCTACTAAAGAGGAAATAAAGTTTGTTTTTATTAAAAACATTTTCTTGATATTTTTAAGTACCTAATAGAGGAAAATGGTACTATTTGTTGAAAATTACATGAATAAATATATTATAATAAAATTAAAGGGTTTTATTAAATAAGATTAACAAAATTCTCCTCAATAGAAATTGAAACATAAACAATCTCGAAATAAAATAAGATTATAAAAGAAATCCCTCAACACTTTGGTATATTTTTAATCATAAAAAATTGAAGGAAATAATTTCAAATAAAACATTAAATACCATGAAAAATAAACAACCATGTTAAGGTGGGGTGTCTGTTCTATTAATGGGCCCCAAATGTTACATTGGTATTAGAGTAGTAACCTAGCCTTAAGTGTGGTGCACTTCCTTGGTTGAAATATAGAGACTACAATGAGGATGTTGTTCTCCAGGTGGTGGGAGGGGGGGGGGGTGAATTGAAATACATATAATGATAAAGGGTTAACAAAATAAATGATATGAACCATGTCAATAAGGTGTACCCTTATTTTCTGGAGCCTACCTGATTAGAACTCCATAGTTAAGCGTGCTTGGCAGGAGTATTGATCATGGTGGGTGAACTTCGAGGAAGTTTCCCAAGGGTTTGTGTGAGTGAGTAAAATCATAATGAAAATAACATGTGTTTTCCTGTGGGGATAATCATTAGTCTGATGACCCTTTGGGAATGTGTGTGGGCCCTAGGTAGGGGACCACGTGTTTGTGAGGCAACTGGTGGTACCTGGTGGGACAAGACCCGATGACCATATTAAAGAGGGGTGTACATATTGTCAGTGGGACCCAGTTATTAAAATATAAATATATTAATGATATAACATATCAAAGGTAAAGTATATATACCACATTAAAGAAATAAGTCCTGAATATGACATATGTCTAATGCAAACAGAAGTGAGACAAGAAAACACTTACCTCAAATCTGACTTTCTTTGTAAATTCTATTATCATCCAGAATAATAAATTTAAATTTATTATAATTATATAATAGAACCATATAAATACTTCTAATATCATATATGATCCTATTATTACATATAAACACTCATTTATTAATCATTATTTAATAAAATCATCGTTTCTAAGTGTTAATTGGTTTTTTCTATGAATTTTGGTTTGGTGGTTCCATTCTTTGTAATTTGGTAATTATTCCATAATATCCAAAATTTTCTTCATTATATAATTATAATATATATAAATTATATAAATATATATTTAAACTCTTACAAAAAATTTAAATATGTAAAAAATAATTATAATGTTCATGGAGACGGTAAGTCGTACATACGAATGAATGATGTTTTCACTTTTTCAAGGATGGAATGAAATAATTGTAAATAACAATTAAAAATTAAATAATAATTATAATATCATATATATTATGTATATTAATTAAATATATCCTTATTACAATCCATGTAAAGCATAAATAAAAAATGGATCACATCACTTTCTTACGGTGGTAGTCCACACGTACAAACATGCGACATTATCGTTTTCCAAAAGATTAGAAGGTATGAAGGTAAATATAATATTAAAATTAAATATTAATAATTATGTATTAAATATAATATATATTTATTATTTCCACATTTATAACTATCCATGTAAAATTGTGATGAAAATCGAAGTACACCATTATGTGGAGATGGTGAGCAGTGCATACACACATAAAATGTTTTCACCTTCCGTACAATGGAAAAGAGATGAAAACCCATAATTACTTCATCATAATAACAATTTTATTATATTTATTGGAATAAATTATTTATTTTATAATTGATACCATGGGTTTATAGGAGGTACACTTTGAAATAAATTGAAAACACTTGGTTAATAGTTATACATCTTTATTGTGAATCCTCTTTTGGAATACATGTTAATAATTAAAGGGATTGTATTTCTTAAAGACCATAAGAACTAGGATGTGTTGGAGGAAACTATTAAGGTATTATTTTAAGTCTTGGATTATATATAAGGCTCAAAATGTGTGATTAATAAAGGATAAGATATATCCTTTTATAAGAGTGGGGAGGGGCACTCTTAGAATTACTTAAAGTTTTAAATTAATATAAATTAATTTTTAGTAAAAATGACTCTAAATTTATATAATTATAATATAATATTTCTATGAGTAAAAATTATCTTATATAATAAAATTTTTATAAGTTTTAGTTATGTTTTCACCCTCATCTCTTAGTTTTAACCCTCAATTAACCATTTTGACAATTACCATAATATTAAAGTTTTCCAATCTTTAAGGGTCAAGAATGTCACCATAAATGTATAAGTTACCAATTAATGGACCATGGTTGATATTTTAAACCACATCTAATTCAATTAGACGAATATTTTGTTTTTTATTAATTTTAAATCATTTAATAAAATTTTATTTATTATAAAATATCATTTATATCCTTTTTAGAAATATATGAAATATTATAATATAATATGTTTATAACTCATGAAAAATGGTTTTAAAATGAAATATATTAAAAATAATTAATATATGATATTAATATAATCATTTTAAAAAATTTATACCATTTTAAAAATTATTTTTAACCTTATCTTTTGGTTTATCTTCTTGGTTAACCAATTTTAACCTTAACCATGATACCAGCTTTTTCAATATTAAAAGTTTATAATTTTATTTATAAGTAGAAAATTGGAATATAAATGGGAGACTTATGAAATTTTATTCAATTTATTATCATAACTACCCTATTTTAATATTTTCATGATTTTTAAATAATTTAATAAAATATATTTAACAAAAATACTATTAATGCCATTTCAGAACTATTCACATAATTTGAATTTGAAAATAGAATGAAAATAATGATGTTTGGATATAATTATTAATAAATATAAAATATGGTATATATATCTTAAATATTTATGGGACACTCTAAATAACCCAAAAAATAATACTTTTATAGTTTTTTAAACGATTTACATAATTTTTTTCTACTTGCACAAGCACTATCTTGGCGTTGTTTAAGAATTTAGGGTAATTATTTCATTCCTAAAAATTAAAAATAAGTAACAATGATAATAAAATAATTTTATTTAAAATAAATATTTATAACTGGACGTATTTTTTTATCCCTATCACAAAATATTAAAGATACTAAAATCAAGGGAGTGTCATTTTTGAATTTATATTTACATAATATAATATTAATGTTATAATCAAAGTAAAGTGGAAATAAACTACCCAATTTTAAAATTTTATATGGTTATAGATGAAATATACTAATAAAATGAAATATATTCAAGTATGGGGTTGATTTTTATACTTTATAATAATATTTTTTACCTTAATTAGCTGATTTACCATTACTGTGATAATACAGATTTACTATTGTTACTAGTCATAATGAAAAGTGTAAATGGGAATTATTTACAAAAAATTTACCAATTTATTCCAAATATGGTATGTATTTTTTGAGATTAAATTAATTTAATGGAATAAATCAAATTTAATATAGATTTATAAAACGCAATAAAAACAATTTTTAGAAAAATACATCTTTATGCCTAAAAACGAAATCATACAAAAATTATGTATAATGATAAATAATATTTAATTATTTATATTATTTATAATTAAATGATAATTATGTTTCTTTATGATCAAATGGTAATTTTAAATTAATTTATTTTATGAAATTAAATGACTGTTTTAAAAAAATTGGTATTTTTCACTATTCACTAAAAGAACAATAGTTTTTGAAAAATCCCAAAAAAATAATTCAAAGAAAATTTTAATATGACAATTTAAAAATTATATCATTTTTATAATATATAATTTTTAAAATTGGTATAAATTAATTATAATTTTTTCTCATAAAAGGAATCAAAAACCATTTATGAAGAAAATATATTTTTGAAGCATAAAATAATTTTACTAAAAATTATAAACTTGTGTATTAGTATATTCCCATTATCTATAACATTTATACAAATTTTTCAAAATTTAGTTATTCCTATCCATATATAATATTTTAATAGTTAGTTTATAATAATAATGTTTAAATGATAATATTTTAATAGTATATTACAGTTCTTTTAAACTCAGTATTATGTGTAACACAAGATATCAAAGGAATTAAATTTATTTGAGGATAAATGTAACATAAAATCTCTATGATTTACAATTAATCCACCACCTACTAGGCTCTATGAAAGACTAATATAGTGTTGTATAAAATTAACCACACGATACTCAGAAACTATATCCTACAAGAACTGAGCATGAAATTAACCTAGTGAGGCCATGTATGATTAATCATGTTCAATAATCATCTAAATATTATTAACTCATATAAGTGAAATATTCCATGAGAGGAATTTTGTAGGGTGAACATGCATGAAAATTATGATATAACTACCAAATATTATTAACCTCAATTTGCATGCCTTGGGTGACATTAATAATGAATTTTTATTATGTGTGTTATGTGAAAGGCCCATGTAAGAATCAATAATCAATTATCATAATGTTGTGATACCCCTACCCCCACTCTGAGTTATATTTAGCAATACACATTAAATCACTTAAGAAGATTCAATGATCTTTTTTTAGTAGAATCATTTGAAACTCCATTTTATAATATGATTTCAAGATTCTAATGACATGGAAAAGATTTGATATAATTAATAGGTTTTTATGGATCTTATACCAATTATGAAATTTAATAGAAACAAATTAGAAAGCCAAACCAATATCAAACATGTGTAAAAACCTAAAATTGTGCTATTGTAAAATGAAAAAACTACTCATGTCTATCTTTCACTGATGAAAAATGCAGCTACTAACTTTATCATAGTTGATAAATATTACGAAGAGGTAGCCTAAATACTTCCCTCCTTCATGGTGAATCTAAAATTTAGCTAAATCACTCAACACACTCATGTGGTAATCTCACCAACCTTTGATATTCTAGTATCTATGGATAGAAATGGGAGGATAAGAGAGAGATATGGGTAAGAGAGTAATTGAAGGAGGAATGAAACTTATTAAAGAGACCCATTACAATGATTTTATCCTCATTATATATCCCTCGATATGTTCTTGATCCAACCATGAATTTATTCATTCTTTACAAGATGAATTAGTAAATCTTTTTCCATATTTATTTATGTATACATTTAGCTTATAAATTATACTTCTAAATCCCCATAATAATGATAGCTAATGTGTAAGATGATCCAAATGTGAAAATTTAACATTTGAATTCCTATATCAGTCATATGATATTTTATATCATCATAATATATGATTCATCCAAATTATATGGTATAATATAGTCTAACTAGATCATATTGGATTGAGGATTAAGGGCATATCTCCAACAAAAACATCCTAGTTTTTTACACTTAAATTGATTCATTTATGTCTAAAGAGTTAAAATATTGTGAAAGTGTGTTTTAATGGGTGATTGGTTGATATTATTTTTTATTGATTTTTTTCTTCTAATTTCATACTTTTTAAACCTTGTTATGGTTAGTATTAGTCTTTATAGTGAGTTTTTCTAGTTGGTTTCGAGTGATGGTGTGATTTATCTACTATGGTGAAAGTTGGGGGGGGGGGGTGATAATGTGTTATATTTTTTGGATGGTTTGCAATAGTTTATGCAGAAAGGATAAAATGACGTTGCAATGTAAGTGATGGTTTTTTAGTTTTGGTTATTGAATGAAAATGCATGGAAGTGGATATTATTTTATGTGTGGGTTAATGTGGTGGTTTTGTAGTTTCATGAAGATTTATAATAGTGTTTAAATAATTAAATTGGAAATGGTTGTGGGTTATGATAGTTTGAATGTTGGGAATGAATTATTAATAAAAGTGGTGAATAAATGAAATATCATAAATTAAAATATAAATAAATAAGATGAGGTTTTTAAATGAATTATTAGTGGCTGGAATGAAAGAAATTGAAATAATATAATATTGTTGGTAATGGATAATCTGGAAATTGGTTATGATGTGATAAACTGATAAATTGATATTGTTGTGTGGCTGTTTTACAATTGTTGTGCGGTTATTTGTTTTATAGTGATGAAAATTGTTTTTATCAAGAGGAATTGATTACGTGAGGACTATTTTGGGATGTAATAATGGTTAATTCATGAGTTAATCATTAAAAAGGTATTATATTGTTTATTTTATAGATTATATTTCTTGTTTTTTAAATACCACCACTCGATTAAGGAAATATTACTATCACCGAAAACATTTTGAGTTTTTGGTGTTTCCCTCAATATCCAAGTTATAAAGGATAAATATGGATGACCACTCCCTCTTCCTTGATAGCTATTTTGGATGTTGTATAGGCTATGATGGACTAAGGTTATGATTTATAGGCTATGATGACCAGTGGTCATTGTGTTTATATGATATGGTCATATTATGATGTATGGTGGGGTTTGTATATAGGAGGAGGGAATGAGGTTTATGTTCTTCATGTTTATGTTACATTACCCTAAAAGGGATGATGTGATGTGTGAGTTTAATGATGTGATATGGAATGTTGTAGAGGTTATGGTATAGTGTGGTTGTGATTTGTTGTGGCGATGATGAGGATGTAGCTGTGATTTGGTATACAGTTATGTGAATATTGAAGGTATGATAGCACTAGGACATATTACATTATTGAATGGGAGAAATTAGATCAGTGGGGAAGTGTTTTAAAGGTAACTAATTGATACATTCTATTAATATAATATTATAATTCTTAGATGTGTTATTGGTTGAGTGAGCCTTGGTGAGGATGGGTGGTAGATAACCTGACATATGTGTCAAGTTGGTTTGGATATTTGTTCAATAAGGAATCAATACGTTTCTTATAAATTTACATGAGAGGTTTTAGGGATGATCTTACTGAGTATTCCTATATTCTCACCCCCACACAAACATAGATTTTCAAGTGGTAGTTGGTGATCTAGCTAGAAAACACTAGTCTAAGGAGTTTGTAATTGGGGTTGGTTTCACTACTAAGAAGCTTCATTGGTACTTTATTTTGGAGGCCTTTGGTTATGTATGACATTTAAAAGAATAATATATTTAGTTTTCTTTTTTTAATTGGTACTTTAACTTAAATTCCTATGATTTATAAGGGTAATGGCTCCCATAACTGTGTTTTATACCCTCAATACTAATCACAAACTTATGGACTATTAGAGGCGGATTTTGGGTGTCATACTCATCTTCACTGTATTCATAGAAGGGTTATTGTGAGGGAAATTAATGAAAACCAAATGGTGTGAATAATGATATATATATTTGGAAAGGAGGGTTTAGGAACTAAAATACTATATTATTTTCAAAATTGTCTGAAAATGATCTTGTCGTGTAATTACTTGATATAAAATACAACATGAATTTATTATTTAACCCATTTCAAATGGAAAATCAACATGAAAATTCCTTCAAAACATTAATTCATATTAATACTTCTTTAATTGATTATGATTGATAGATATAAATTTATTTAACCCACCGAGACTATTAGTATTCGAAGAAAGGGACAAACATGTGCATTTATGGACGGATTTTTATATTTTACTTAGACATATTTTCTTTCTCATAAACTTTATTCCCTTACTCAATTGAAAAAATAATTTAGTTTTGTGAAAAAATTAAAAAATATATATGTATATCTCAATTAAAAGTGATATTGGAGGAGAATTCTAAAATAACTTTTTTGACAGATTTTCTGAGGAATATGAATACTTTTATAACTTTTTAGCCTTTAAGACTACATAAAAGAATGAATTTGTGGAGAGGATTGATAAAACTATACATGATATTATATAAACCATGATAAATTAATATTTTCACCCTAATTATTTTTTAGTTATAATTAGTATATATTATTTTCTATGTTTTAAATATAGTAATTCTTAGACCCATCCTTTATAAATCACCATATGAAAAATAGAAAAATAAAAACCATAAATTATGTCACATTTAGGAGTTTTGGTGTGTGATTTATATTATGAACACTAAGGAAAATATATAAAAATTTTATGCTAATGATGATGGATTATTTATAGAATATTCTAATCACAATAAAAAATACAATGTAAATATTAAAATAAATTTAGTTGTTGTGAAATCAATGTGTCTTAAATTTGATGAAAAAGACCCATTTGTTTAAATATATTACCAAAATGATATGTGCAACACACTGACCTAGCAACCAATTAACATGTGCTCTAATAAATTGGTCCATTGGACCTTAAGATCACCTACCTTTATTCTAAAGGCTATTGAATTGTCATAAGGGTTTATTGGGTGATAGTGGGGAGACTGTACCCCCTAGTAATAATAATAAAATTGTCAAAATTTTACTATGCTATGGAATCTATAAAAATAATAATAATAAGCATATATAAAACATCGTCAATAATAAGACCAAAAAGAGAAATAGCTAAATAAACCAGATAATGCATACATTTCATTCATGACATAAAAAAACCTATAATATCGCTCATGTAACAATCATATAAGTACACACACAAAATCCCAAAAGGTCTCGTGATCTATACAAAAGAACCCCCTAGTCCATCATCCATCAATCCCCTGCATGAAAAACACATACCTATTCACTAATTTCCAACCCAAGAGTCTGATCACTTACCTTATCATAAAGACATAAAGTCAGCACAAGTCCTGGGGGGCCCATGTAGTGTGTGAGTATGAACTAAGTAGGCCACCACCAATATGTTCCAATATTACATCCTTTTTTTTACTAGTGTATAAAAAAAAAATAAAGAGAACTTATTCATATATACCACATTAAACTTTTTTCTTGTGCTCAACAACCACATCGGAGAATTTACCTACTTTAGAAAACACTAGAATGGAATGATGTATCCACTATCTGTCATACTAAAATAACCCTCAGTCTCCCTCTATTTCTATATCACATGGAATCCCATGAAAACAGTTACCACAAATAAATCATGTCAATCCAAAATTATGTCCCCTCAGCATTCCCATTGTTATGTCACAAGTCCCTTAGACATACAATCAATTAAGCACCATCGGCTCAACAGCCGAACATCCCAAGGAATGGTGATATTCATTCTTCTATAGTCTTGAGAAATCGAACTCAAAATCATAATGAGTATTAGACCTGATATTATGATCCCACACCATCAACCATGGATTTTTGTGTTTAGAACCTCCTCCACAACTAATGATCACCATCACCCCCTATACTGCTATATCTATGGAGGCCTTTACCCATATCGAGTGGCCAAAACCATCTCATTGAGTCATTATTATGTGAGCACATAACCCCGATAGTGATTTTTGGCCAATAATGGTGAGATTAGATTCATTAAAATACCTAATACACAACTCTGGTAACCTCTGTTTCCATATGAGAACCTCGCCTATCAACCATGGCACTATCCATCACCCTCTTCCTCATCCTAATGAACCATGTAACCATAATACCAGTGATCATCATCCCCAAATATTTCACAAGCCAATCCCAACCTGTTCCCATAGAACCAATATAATCACATTATAATTCAATTAATTTTAAATAACATCACATCCTTCCCAAACAAATTAAAACATTGTTTCACAAATGCATTGCTATTTGAGGCCCAAAATATCTAAACAATCATGGAATTTTCCATCGATATCTTCCAATAATAACATAAAACAAAATCAATAACAAAATTTTCATTCCAAACCACCCCACTAATGAATATTCATAATATATCATAAACACACATATAAAATAGAGGAAATCTAGGGATCACCTAGCTTATCCCCATAGATATTCTCTCATCGAAGACTGGCCTCTAATTGGAACCAAAACAGGAGAAAAATATGAATGAGACAAATGACCTAGAAATAGGACATATTCTCTTAGATGAAAATATCAATCCAAAAGAAAATATAAAAGAAAAAAGTTATAAAGAATAATTTTAGATTTAAAATTATCTATCTACTTCAATCTATGGAGCTTGAATCAGAGCTCAAACATAGAAATTAAGCAAAATTATATAGTAGATCCAAGGAGTGCTTTATGGCTTGATGTGAATAGAAATGGGGAAAATGGAGGAAGAAAGTATAAAGGAAAAAAGGTAATTTTGGTTATTTCACCCTATTAAATGATCTCCATGGTTTGGATACAAGGATTGGATAACCATATGCTATCTATGTGATGACTCTATCTAGAGAGACCCACCTCACAAAGCTATAGTGTACTGTTAGAAAAACTGTACACCTAACTGTGTGGGTCTCCCCACCACTTTACACTATGTCACCCAGTTTTTTACCCCCTTTCATGGTATATACTAAACATTCTCTATTTAAAATGGTACACATGGTTTGGGAAATATGGTTAACACTAACCATACGCCTACCATGTACCCAATGTGGTGTCCCGCAGATTTTGGTTTTCAAAGCCCAACTCTTCTAGAAATGAAACAAACCATGAAGACACTTACCTAGTATTAATACCCATAAAACACATTAATTTATTGTTACTATTAGAAGTTTATTCTAAATATTAAATTTAAATTTGTCCTATACACCAATTTAAAATTTCAAATTGATTTAGAATTTTTAACCCGCTAAAAAACCTTGGATTTTACAACATACCCCCCTTATGATAGTTTCTCACCAAGATAAATGGTCTAATTATGATATGATAATGAACATATAAATCTTATAAACATTACCCCAAGCTACTTTGGTCACTTATTCAATACTAATTCATCTTATGGATCCCTACTTTAGGAATTACCCTTCAGGTCACTTCTCAACCCAAACTGAATATTCCGATGGTCCCACACTAACCAACCCCCAAAAGGCACATCCCAACACCAAATATTATTAATAATTCATCTCATAAGATTATCCTATCATAATTGCATCAAATATTATGCCTATAATGTCCCAAATAACAATCGATTCCCATGAGTTCTTGCATCACACCTGAGGCTCAAACGATCCCTCATTATATAAATAATTTCTAAAAAGTTTCTTGATTCACATTCATCTCATATAAGTTATGCACCATAACCTATAGAAATATATTAACTAGAAATTTTTTTAATTAAAAAACAACACAATCACTCTATGAAATATTATTAGTCATTACCAAAACAAGAAGAATACACCCTCAATCATGGCATACCTCCAACTATCATGAACTCCCTAGCCTGCTTTGAACCTACAAGTTCCACCGCATGAACTTAGAATAAATTATGAATTCCTCATTCCTATCCTCCCTATGATGTTGTACCAATTAAAATTAACTACTCACATAGCTTGGTATCCCTCTCCCTATGATGACATATGCATACTGTAGTATCCTGACTACCTGCTCTTGGTATAACTCCAAGTCCTACCTTAAATCCATGATTTTGATATTATCCTTAACTCCTAACTACCCAAGACGTCCTCTGATAGAACCTGTATAGGTTTCCTATCTTCCCATATTCTTGACACTCCATTGGAGTCCATTAACCCTGATTTTGAACATGACCCAATTACCCATAGTAGAATCACACCATCAATGACCCAATACTTGGTGGATTTCCTGCATCTCTGTCCTAACTAAATTGAAAGGATTCCTCATGGACCCAATCCTAAATACACTAATAAACACTTTTTAGATCATATGACACTATATTTTGGCTTAATTAAGTCTTTTTTGTCAGGTTCCCTATGGCTATAAATGCCTGGTTCACTGCCTCCGAGAACAAGGTCAACCTAAAGATGTTCACCTACAACATGATGGAATGTTGAAATATATCCTTGAACCATCTCACCCATGTGTTGTCATCCCCTTCTATAGAGGTCAAAAAATAGGATAGGTCTATGAAACTCCAAATATAATCCATGACCGACGTGTCCCCCTGCTATATGTTCATGAACTTGAGGGCTCAGTTTGCCCCCAATTTCCATAAGAAGAAGTGATAAAAGAACCAAGTCTATATGTTATTACACCTAAATCCATCATGCCTTCCTACATGTATCTATATATCCTACTAGTGATTTTCTGGTCCTCGGAGCATATACATATCCATATTCACCATCCTCCCTGGGGGTTTCACAATCTGCTCAAATATTTTCTACACAGATTCAATCCAATCCAATACTACATGTAGTCCACCCCAATCCTAAAAAAAGAGGGTGTTGATATTGAAACTCATGAATTATATAATCCATGGATGGTTTAGATCCCTGAAATACCCAATAAATACTTTTAATGACCAAAACCAAGCTCTCCATGATATAATAATCTAACCATGGACAAAACTTGTATATCTATTACGTCTGCACCACCTACCTCAGAGCCTCTACATGTGGATCATGACCATCAGAAATCTCAAGGGCCTCATCCTATGCATTCCTTAGTGGCACCAAATCTCCACCATCCCGACGCTCTATCAGAGCTCATCTAGGTGGAATCATGCTAAAGACCAAAAACAATGATCAATACCAATAATAACAGTCAAAATATCATAAATATAGAAATCTTTAATAAGAAACACATATCAAAACCCTTACACTTTCCTACCGCACCCATATCACATATCATCTAACCTCATGTACCCCAGCCTACACATATCAAATTCATGCATCAAATACAGATCATACTATAAACCACTAACCTGGGGTGGTTGAGTGGAATTCCACCAAGATGCTATGTATAAAAACATTGTTTTTCTTATTGTTGACACTTTAAACATATCACCACTTTCCTTTATTCCTTCCTAATATTATCAGAGTCAAGATTCACAAACACCATTTACATATTTTATTATATACAAATCACATAAAGAACCACATACTTAGGCTAGTTGAGTATAATTCCTCCAAGAAACTATGCTAGAAAATGTAGTTTAGCTAAACAACCCAACCCCTTTCCTCATATTCGATGTTGAAAGAAATAATTACATGAAAATAAATATTTAATTTGAACCTAAGTGCCTATAATGATGCATGAATTATCCTCCCATTCCATATTGGGCCAAGGGTCAAAATCTCATAAACCAATAACAACACATCCAAGTTCACTACTCATGGTGGAAAATAAATCAACGGTAAAAGAGAAATCAAGAAAATCATTTCCCACCCTTGGTAACTAAGTTTATACTACATTAATAGAGATGTAGGCACACATGAATTAGATCTTCTCTTAGCTATGAGAAGATACTAGTATCCTATATACCATACCCAAGTGGCATGATAAAATAAAAATACTCTAATACCACTTATAACACCCCAACCAGAGAGCCACTTAACCTACTCTCTAGGCCATAGGATCACTGGGAATTAGAAGTGCCTCCCTATATTACAAAACATTATAACTAGTAGTGATGATCAGTTGGGAGATAGTGGGGAGGATATACCCTCTAGTGATAATAATTATAATGGTAAACATTTTATTGTATTTCAAAAGATATAATCAAAACTAAATTAAATATTATATAAAATAACAGTAATAACAAGAAAAAAAGTAAATAAATAGATATGTAAACCAAATAATGAATACATTTAATTAACTTCTTACAAAAACAAGAATTCTTTCCTATAGGGAGACCATATAAGTACATAAAAAATACCCTAAATATCTCCCTCTCAGCATAAAAGAAGTCCCTAGTCTATCTTCTATCCAGCCCATATAACAACAACACATCCCTATTGACTAGGTTCTATCCCACAAGTCTAATCCATTACCTAATCTCAAATCTATAATTTCTGTCTGCATCCTAAGGGGCTCATATAGGGAATGAGTGTAAAATAAATATGCCACCACCAATTTAAAATTATTTTTGATCAATATTTATTCCATTATATGAAAAAATAGTGACTACACACATATATCTAATAAACTGCTTTTCTTGTGCTCAACAACCACAAGGGAGAATTTATATATTTTTACCAATGATGGTATATAATGATGTATCCACTATATGTCATATCATAAGAACCCTCAGTATTCCATCAACTTCTATATCACATGACAACTCATAATGACCATTACCATAGATACATCAAATCAAACCAATCTGATGTACCCTTAGCATGCCCATAAATATATTACAAGTCCATTGGACATCCAATAATTTAATCACCATTGACTTAATAACCCAATATCCCAAGGAAAAAAAATATCTATCCTTCCATAGTTTTGGCCTATCAACCTAAACATCATGGAAAGCCTTATCACTTATCTGATGTCCTCACACCATCAACTGTAGATTTTTAGAGTGAGAACATCCTCCATAATTGATGGTCATCACCATCCCCTGTGCCACTATGTCTAAAAAGGCCTCCACAAATATCAAACAGTCAAAAACTTCTCATTGGGTCCTAATCCCATGTGAACATGACACTAAAGTTGCTTTTGACCAATAACAATGAGTGTAAATTCACCTGCATACCTAATCCACAACTTTGGAAAATGATATTTCCACATGAAAACCTCATTACCCAACCTTGTAACTGGCCATATCTCTCTGCATCATCCAAACAAACCATGTTGACTCAATTTTGATGATCATCATCACCTAATATCTCAGAGTCTTAGACCAACCCATTCCCATGGAACCAATATAATCACATTATAATTAAATTAATTTTAAACATCGAAACATCCTGGCTAACCAACTTGGAAACCATTTTCAAACATTCCATGCCATTCAAGTCTCAACATATCTAAATAAGCATTAAATTTCATATCAACATCTTAGTATAATAACATAAAATACAAATAGTAAGTAAATGATCATACTTGGATCACCCCACTCATGTGTATTTATCCAATAACCTTAACACACATAAAATATGATAAATTTAAGAACCACCTACCATATTCACATATATTTTTACTCATTAAAGACCATCCTCTAATTTTATCTAAAACTAGAGAGAAATTAGAATAAAAAAATGACCTTGAAATAGGACATATTTGGTCATATAGAAATAGAATTCCAAATAGCAAGAGAAAATATGAATGAAAGAAATTGGGCTAGTAGCCTTACCAGTAGATATCTAATGAAACTAGAAAATCTTAAATCAAATATGAAATGAAGAAATTAGGACATATCCTATAGGATATCAAAGGGGTTCTCCATGACCTACTGTTCATTGAAATGTGGGAAAAGGGAGGAAGAAAGTATAATGGAGGTAGGGGATTTTTTTTCATTTCATCCTATTAAATGAACCACACGGTTTGACTAACCATGAACCACCAGTGCACTTATTTTTTCCAAATATACACCCACCTTGTATTGTTATAATGGAAAATTAGAAAAATTATGAACCTAACTATGTTGTTATCGCAAACTCTATGCACCAATTCACATGATTTTTATCCCCTCTCATGGTTTGGACTAACCATGCTCTATTTCAAATGGTCTGTATTGTTTGGGTAGAACGATTAACACCAATCATGTTCCAATCATGAACTCAGTGCAGTGTCTCCTAGATTTTGTTTTTCAAAGATCAAAACATCAAAAAATGAACCGAAACCTAGATAAAATTACCAATGATTAATCCCTATCTGAAAAACATTATCATGTTACGACTCTTAAAATTTCATTCCAAATATTAAATTAAATGTTTACCCATCCACAAATTTATAAGTTTAAATTCACTTTGAGTCTTCATCTATTTTAAAAACTCGAGATGTTATAATATATTATTAACCCTAATGAATTGAGATTAACTAAAATAAATTATTTTATTATTAATGAAGTAAAATATAATGATCTATATGAGGGGTACCCTAAGTCACCTCCACCAAAAAGTTGAAAGATTCATAATTATCACTTGATTGAAAATATAAATAGTGATTTTTATTCTGGACCTCAAAGAAGAAATTCTGGGTAAAATATGTGTAAGAATACTTTATCCATTTTATATAAAGTTCTTAATAATATTGAAGATTATTTGGAAGAAACTATTTGTGTCATTATGATGTAGGTTAAAATCAATTAGTTTATAAGGAATAATATATGAGAAATTATAGAACATGTAAAGTATCAAAGAGTGATTATGTACTTGAATAAATTAGATGAATTTATACAGACTATGAGAAATTTTTTTAGACTTATAGAACAAAAATATAGTCAATAGGAAGGAATAAATTATGTTGAAACTTTTTCACCTGTTTTTAGTTTATTTTATTATATTTTCTATAAATATATAATTCACATGAATTTTGAGTTATTTAAAATGGATGTAAAAATTTCTTTTTTAAATGGTTTTAAAATGGAATTTTTTTTATTAAACATCCCCATAGTTTTGAACATGATAAATTAAAGTTACCAAATGGATTTGTGAATATGAATTTATATTTTTTTCAATATAATATATCCAAAATTCAATGAGTGATAGAGAAGTTGAGATGATTCTACTTAGAACATTAGGCTAGATAGGTTTAAGGAGTAACATATAAATGTTATGACTGATGTGATGATCTTGAAAGGAATCAAGGTAATGTGTTGTTAGATGAAAAATTACCATCCAAAACATTTTTTTTGTAAAAGTTTATAAGTTTACCAATAAGGATATTAAAGGCTTCGATAATATTTGAGTGAAGTCTATAATTATTGTACCTATATAAAAATGGTAAAGGGTGGAAACCTATTCACTTTATAGGGTATAATGAAATCATCATAAGTTAGAAACCTTAGTAATTTTAAGGTACATATTGAGAATAAAACCAGATATTTGGAAAAGGAATGAACCATATAATGGAATTCATAGGTTATGTTTGATCTTCATAAGGTACAACATAATACCATTATAATATACATGAGACTTCATATGGTATTACCCAAATTCATAGTGTACAACCCTTTGTGAAAAAAACTAAGAAATTGAGAGAATCATAAGGAACATAAACACTATGTTAGAGACTTAATAAGGCACAAGAACTTCATAGGGTACCATTTTATACTAAGATATTCATAAGGTATAAATGAACCCTATGAAAAATAAAAGTTCTGATTATACCCTATGAAAATAGTTAAATCTGATTGGGAATTATTAGTATGAGATATTGAAGAAAAACTAGAATAAATTTAAAATGAATATTATGATATTTTGTGAAAAAAACACATTCAATGGTTCTAAAATATTCTTAAAGGATTTAAATATAACTAATAAAATATATCACAATCAAAGATGAGATAATAATGAGGCTGAAGTTGATTAAATATGTAATTTTGATATGGATTGCATGCTGCAAGCTGTTTTTCCATGTCACAATTTCACATTGTTCATGAGCATGTATATTAAATTCAAAAAAACCTGAATCTATAGATTCTATGTATTTTTGAAGAAAAGAAATATTTTGAGTGTTATAGTATTTAAATAAATATACTGGTAGATATTTAAATAAGTTTTAATGTGGAGATGAATTGGGAATTATTTTTATTGATTTAAAGAGAAAAAGATGAATAATGCACCATTGTTAATTATGGGAGTTTCTATAAATCATTATGAAAATAATATCAATAATTACCCTTTGAATATGAATATGTATAAAAATGAATTAGAATATATAATGATAATTGAGAGCCTAAGAACATGATATGCTATAATATTTATGAGCTAAATAAGAGATTAAAGTAGAGATCCATTGATGAAGGAGGACTCTTTTATCCTTCTGGGTTTAGGTATTGTGAGATTCATGTCATCGAAGATCTGAGGAGGAAAGTGAACAAGACTAGAAGTTAATATCGTGATCATTGGATGTTAATGTTTGTGAAGAAACATGAGAAGACTAGTTGATACAATGTGTTCATATAGGGGGATATACATCAATAGGAGTAGGTGTGACATTTGGAAGAAGGATATTTTTTTTTGGATCAAACCTTTTTAGTGGGTAGTGGTAAGATATGATCTCTAATGGGAATTTGGAGAAAGTGCATAGTGGTTCTCTATGGTGATAGTATAAGAAAGGTACTTTGTGTAACCTCTTGGGGATATAATGGAGAATATATGATTAGGGAATATAAACAATCATAATAAGGAGTATGATTTTAAGGCCAAACCTTTTAAATCCTTTCATTACATGCTTTCTCTATTTTTATTCCATACAATGTGTGGATGATTTATGTCAAGATTAATAGGATCAAGACTTAAAAAAGTTTATAGAGATTAATTATAAAAGAAAATAATTATAAAAATTATACCACTAGTTCACCCTCCTCTTAGTGGTACAATTGGTTAGGGCACTATAATTGGTATATGAGAAATTCAAGGTTCCCTCTAAAATATCCAAATATTTATTGAGGATGGAAAATTTGAATTTATTTAACAAACAGGTTGTTCCCACATATTATAGTATGAAAAACCATATTTGGGGGAATAAGATGTTTCCCCATCTCTTTTCACTTAATCTGTAAGTGAGAGATGAAACAAAAATAATATTTCAACCAATTGTTGGGGGAGATACTATAAATTTTTTTATAAAAATAAACATGGAAGTGGATTCAAAGTCTTAAAACGATATTTTTATTTCTATTTTATAAAAAGAATATACAAAATTCATGGGGATTCAAATACAAATAAATTTGGAACAAATCAAGGATATTTTATAAGGGAAATGTAAAAGTTAATAAATCCAAACTAAAAATTTGGAATATTATATTTTAAGATATTAAAATGGATGATGATGAAAATATTGATGATTATTTTACAAGGATAGGTGATATTGTATGAAATATCTAGGGTTTTTGTGAGAAGTTTTATGACTCTACTATTTTTAAGAAAATGATGAGAAAAGTTCCAGATAGGTTTGATCCAATGATACCATACTTGGAAGATAGAGAATATCTATCACATGATGATTTATATAGTATGATTATCACTTATAAATTAAAAAAATATACCAACTATCAATAGGGAAGAAAATATTGATATTGAATTAGTGGATATGACAATTATTAATGACAAAGATGATGAAGAGGTGGAATCATGTTATTTTGATAGTGAGTAAGTTGATAATTAATTCAATAAAAAATAATGTCCTTAATTCAAAAGACATTAAAAACGGTAAGTGGAAAGGAAACCGAAACAAACCACCGATGTTCTATAATGGTAATGGTATTGGAAGCTTTTACAATAATTATTAAAATAATAGGCATATAAAATATGAAATAGAAGAGGATGATGAACAACCTAAAAAATGGAATTTGGATAAAATAAAGAAGAAATATTCATGTAGTAATAGAAGGAGTTTAATGAGAAAGAAAAAACAATATGAATTATATTCAAGTATCTAGTTATAAGATGAAGTTAATTTTATGTAACATGTTGAGAGAGATATTGATAACTCAAGTAGTAATGATGGAGAACAAAGGAAAAATGTAAATACTTGATTGAAGATGAGATAGAATCCTATCCTGAGTTGAAAACACAGCTCATGAAAGAAAAGATAGTGATGATGAATAAAATAATAATATAGCTGCTGAAAAACAATATTAAACCAAGAAATATGTTACATTCATTTATGAGATTAATAAATATAAATTAAAGGTATTTGAGAGAGATAAAATTCCAATATATCTTGAATAAAAACTATTTGAGAAGTTTGAATAGATACTCAAGAAAAAATCTCCGTGTTTTAATACTCAAAATAATATTTTGAAAATTAGAGAAGAATTATTGAGGTGAAAGTTGAGTCATCTCAATATGGTGATAAGAATAGTCCCAATAGGTAGATAAGTTCTATTTCTAATTAAATATAAATCATTAATTTTTTATAATTAGGGTTTAAAAATAAGTATAAACTTATTTGGAAAAAATTGACAAGTGAGAAATCCTATTCTATATTAATGGAAGAGTGAAATATTTCAAGAAGATCACATCCCATAAGAAAAATAATAATCAGTTTTAAAAAATTTGATAATAAATATTTTATGAAAAATTTTATTATCAGTATGGGAGATCAATGTTTATAGTTTTTTTCTAATGTTGTGGAAGGTATGGATATAAATCGTACTATTGTTCATGTAACATTGAATTTATTGGTAAGTGTAATGAACTAATGGGGATCTGTAGTGAGAATATGAGGATAGATTCCTAAATAAAGAAACATGTGATCAATAATATAAAAATATCTCATCCCAAAATAGATTAGGTTATTTAGAAGTAATGGGTGGAAAATGTGAACAAGAAGGATATAATGCTGATAAATGCATGACTCAGTTACCAGGAGAAGCTTTCTATAGTACAAATGAGAAGTAAACTCAAAGGGGAAAAGAAGAAAAGTCTTTCATTTCAAGGTTTCTAAGAAATCATGAAACAATATAAATAAATGGGAGTGTATAGAAATAATGTCTAATAGTTTGGATAGTATAGTTGGACATGGATAATAAAATAGAGAAATCATAAGAAAATTCTAATGATAGAGGTAAAAAAGTATGTTAACATAAGAATATTATGGCACATGATAAGTTATCTAAATTTGGTGACATGAAAATTCATAAGATTTTATGTTGAAGGTGTTTGTAGGTTGGGAATGATATGAAAAATTATATTCTTGTATATATAGCTCAAAAAAATTGACAATAAAGCTAATACAAGTATCAAGTAATGAATTTTACTTGATAAAGGCAAGAAAAACTCTTTACATAATGTTGCAATTTAGTGGATGAAAAATAGAAAACAATATGTTAAGACCCATAATAAAAAAATACATTAATAAATCTTCCCATGTTGAGATTGGAAGGAATATAAGTCTTGGTTGAGTGGAAACTCTAAACCTTTCTACTTTAACTAATGAATTAATTGGTCCATCCTTATTCTCATATTTTTTATTTATTTTATACTAACTTAAAGGGAATTAATAGTGTTAGATGAGGATACCACTATTATATAACAAAAATTATATCTCTCCATGTAGTGTTCTAACTACCATGAGGAAGAAAAATGAGTGTATCTCTTTCAGGGGTGTAAAATTGAAGAGGATCTATCCAAACATCACATTTTATGTGAATATGAAAATTTTGTGTATCCCTATAAAAATAGAAAACGTGGCTATCCAGATCACAATTACATCCTTGTTGTTTTATTATTTTTATAAAGGAGGAGCATTGATTGATGAAAAACTTAGAGGAATGAGTGTTATTTATCATGCACTTTAACTTTTCTAATAGATTTGTTAAAGATGTGTAAATGTCAAAATTTATTATTAAAACTGGATGAACATCTCTTAAAGTGAGTTGTGTTGAGTTTGCATCAAAATTATTATTGTTTATTTAATAATTTGGTCACCTTGGTTATTCACTCTTGTTTTATATATTATTATTTCCCATGTATACTTAGAGCTGACTGAATAAATAATAATTGATAAGAAAGCATGGGAATACATATTTTTCAACTTCTGAATCAAGCTAAAATTACAGATAAATTAATGAGAACAATAATATAGATAATAACTATTGAAAAATATTGAATATGAGATGAGTAAAATCCTACCTTTAGATTCATTTTCATTTAATATCAATAAGGGGGAGAGAAATCGACATTAAAAAAAGGTGTGTGTTGATAAAAAATATAATGGGATATATTTATGTTCCAGGATGGAATTGTGAATATGGATTTGTATTTTTTTCAATCTAATTTGTGATAAAGTCAACGAGTGGTGGAGAAGTTGAGTGGCTATTACTTGGAATATCTGGAAGGACATGTTTAATAAGCAGCCCCTAAATGTGATCATTAATGTGTTGATATTAATGTAAATCAAGGACATGTGTTTCAGATGAAAAATCATCATTTATTATATTTATTTTCCTAAAAGTTGACAATCTAACAGATATGGAGATTGAATGCTTTGAAAATCTTTTAGTGAAGTCTATAGTTGTTATAACTAAGTGAAAAATTGAAAAGGGAGGGACCCTATACACCTTTTATGCTATAATAAAATCATCATAGTGTATAAATATTATAATTCTTAAGGTATACTATTTCATAAAATATAAATATTTGGGAACTTCATAGAGAATATGATGGACTTCACATGTGACATTTGATATTTGTAATGTGAAATACAATACCTTTCTAAGGTATAATAGATTTCTTAAGGGTACAACCACACTTCTTAGGAAAAAATCCCTTTTTAAAAATTAAGAAGTTGAGAGAATATTAAGGTATATAAACCGTGTGTTAAATAATTCACAATTTATGAGAGATTCATCAGGTACCATCATAGGTTAAAATATTTATAAGCTATAAATAAACCCTACAAAGAATGAAATAGTTCATTCTAACCTATGAAAATAGTGAAATCTGAATGAGAAATATTAGTATGAGATAACAAAGGAAAAAATAAATTCAGAATGAATATCAGATATTTTTTGAATAAAATTTAGATGGTGATGATGAAATATTCTTTAAGAATATAAATATAATGATTTAGATATATCATTATCCAAGATGAGATAATGAATCAACCTGAAGCTGATTCGATATGGTGTATTAAGATGGATTCCATGTCTCAAGTTACCATAACAAAACACAATTTCATGCTATTATTTCAAACATAGAATAATTCAAAATTAATTAGAGCCACATATTCTATAGAGTCATTAGAAAATGAAATATCATGAGTCTTATCTGATTCAATTGAGTATAAAGACTGATATTTGAATTAATTTTAATGAGTAGATAAATCTTAAATTTCATTGATTGATTTAAATAAAAACCTTTGATGAATACACTACCTATAATTATGGGAATTTATATAAATCATTACGGAAAAAATATTCATAATTAAACTATTAATATAAATGTTTATAAAAATGAAGAATAATATAGTGTGTGAGTTTATAACTTAAGAAACTAACATTCTAAAGTATAAATGATAGTAAAAAGTGATATAATATGAGTTATATTCAAGAAAGAGTATTATTATATCATTGAGAGTTCAAGGAATTGAGAGAGTTAGATCAATTAAGATCTAAATAAGAATGTAAGTAACACCAGTATGCCAAATCAGGATCATTGGTTTTCAAGGTTCAAGATAAATCACATGTAGACGAATTGATCTAGTGTGTTCATTGAGGGATATTTACATCAAAAGGGGTGAAAGTGACATAGAGAATAAAGAGATCTTTCCCATTTTTTGATAAATCTATTGTAGTGGGAAGTGGGATGCCATGATCTTTAGTGGGACTCTAGAGAATGAGTATAGTAGATCTTCATGCCGATAGTACTGGAAAAATCCTTATTGTAACCACTTGGGTATATAGTAGAGAATCCTTTATTGGGGTGTTTGAACAATCCTGACAAGGAATATGATTTTAATGATAAACATTATAAATCATTATGTGATGTGATTTAACCATTTCTATTTCATATGAGGAAAGTTTGATTTAATTCAATATTGGGAGGATACATAATTTAACCAGGCCTTAGAGGTTAATTCTAAAAGAATTAATTATAAAAATTGTACCACTAATTCTTCCCCACTTTCAGTGCTACTAACCAACCCGTGCACTAAAAAAATTATCCAACCATATTTTTAAATTTACTAAAACATTTTTAGACTAAAACCAGACCTTCAAACTTGGTATGAACACTTTCAACATTTTTATTAAAAAAATATTTTGATATTGGTAAGAATACCCCACTTTATTGATAAAAATACTTTCCAATGATATATTGATCAATTAAATATATGTAGATGAAATATTTTTTAGATTAACTAATGAAAAGTATTTAATTGATTTTTCTAAAATAGTCAATAGATAATTTGAAATGAGCCATATGTATGAATTCAAATTATTCCTTATTTTTAAATTTTATATAGAAATTATGGAACTTTCATAAACCAAAGTATATATTCAAAAAAATATCTTTAATGGATTTAAATTATAAACTATTAAAAATATAAGTACCCCTATGAAAACTACTTGTATACTAAATGATAATGTGTAAAGGGAGACAATAGGTAAAAATACATATCGAGTGATGATGGGATGGCTATTATATTTTATTTCCAATAGATCATACACCATTTTTAATGTATACCTCTATGATAGATCCCAACATAATACCAAGGAAACTCATATGAAATAAATGATTAGGATTCTAAACTATATTAGGGAATTTCTTAACAAATGATCATTATATTCCATTATATTTTTCATTTGATTTGACAATTTATAGTAATACAAATTTTGGAATATGTAAGATTGAAAAAAATAGTACCACTGTAATGTTTCACTTGTATTTTATTTATCTCTTTGATTTTGATGAGATAAAACTACGTTTCAATATTTATTATCTAAATATAAATACATGGTTGTCTCTAGACACTACTCACAAATTATATATAGTATATTTACTTTGAGTGATTTTTTACTTATGTTAAAGAGAGTACACATTATGTTTGAAATTTTTTATTTTGATTATATATTGATAAATCTCATGAAACTCTCTATACCCAAAAATATTTATGTTTTAAACAAACTTATTAGAGATAATGCATAAAAAAGTGATTTGTTTTGTGATTATACCCATTTACCCACAATAAATAAATAAATATTCCCAAATCCATTAGATTTAATCGAGATTGATTTAATAAAGATGAATATTGTGATTAAGGAATCAAGATAAATTTTTTCATACATTAGTTTAGAAGCTTATTGTTGTTCTATATTTTTAAAGTGTTACAAATTTGATGAACGGAAAAAGTTTTTTTAAGGTTTAAATTATAAAAGTTTATAAATATATCACTATATTTTACATACTTATATATAAAAAATAACCTTATTTCTAAATGTGTTAGAAGTTGGGAATAATTTAGGGCACCATTATCAATATATCATTAGGTGTGATATAGTTCATAGGGAGTGAAAGAAACCTATAAGTGGATGTGATATATTATTAGAAAACATTATTAATATATTTATGGATGTGAAAAGGCCACTAAAAGTTAAATACACTAATCATTGGGAGTGATATGAACACAGGTAGTGTTATGGTATTATTATTAAGAATCATCTAAAAGAAGAGGGAATTATATCCTTATACAAGGAGATTTATACAATATAGAGGGCGATATATTCTATCAAAAAATATTGAAATAAACCTAAATAATACAATTAGGTATCAATATTTTTTATTTAACTTCTTAAGATATTTCCTTCCCTAAAAGACTACATACAGAACCAAATATAAAAGTCCTCATATGCTATCCTAAACATACCCAAATAATGGGTAAAATGTAATTTCAAATATATTAATTACACAAAATCTTAAAACATTAAATATTTTTACTCAATGTTTACAGTATGTCACATTTTTATTCATTTAGAGATGTGATTCCTCATTTTATCAAGCCTAGGATATAGAGATTATTCAAAGGTTTTTTTGGAACACTCAAAGAAATAAGATTTCTGTTTTTTTAATACTATATTCAATAGAACCAAAGGAAAAATGATTATTGGTTCATGTTACCAATAAAACTCTAGAGAGTTTTCCATCTTCCCCTATATCAAGTAAAGGTAAGAGATGATAGTGGATATTATAACTAAATTTAAAAAGATCTAAATCCTCTCAGTTTCCTAAAGATAGTATTGTATCTATTTCTATTAAAATTATATTATATAAAAAATAAACTAATAGAAAAATCATATATATAAGAATGATTGAAATTATTTTACCCAGTGATTGTAAACTTTCATTTACTAACGAGATGAAATTTTCGAATTTGACTATGATTTATCATAGTATTGAAGAAGAAAAGATATATGATAATGAGGTTATATAATTTTATGCTAATTTCAAAGTACAAATTAAATATGAATATAACACATGTATGAATAAAATGAATGGGATAAAGATAAATATCAATTATTTTAAAATATAATATATGTTTAAAATAAACCATAATTTAAAATTTTTCATTTACTGTAGGTGATTTCTAATGTAATTGAAATTTAACCAAGAATAAATAATAAAAATATTGGTTAAGAAAATTTAATCTAATAAAATTAAGATATCAAAACCATCTACCAAACATAGATTAATATATAAAATCATTCAATACTTTATTATTCCAAGATTGATAAACATTGATAATATCATATTTCAATATATTAAGGTATTGAATTTCATTATTTATAAAAAACCTCTGAACTTTATTCAAATTATTCTTAGATTGATTCATT
Organism: Viscum album; assembly: GCA_963277665.1. NCBI lineage: Eukaryota > Viridiplantae > Streptophyta > Magnoliopsida > Santalales > Viscaceae > Viscum > Viscum album. The sequence goes on along the minus strand of OY728134.1, from coordinate 590,867,618 downwards.
GTGTTGTATAAGAGATAAGTTAAGCTAAATAATCCCTTAGTTATAGAATAATGATTTGTGTAATATTTTAAAATTTTATTTTATTAGATAATAAGAAAGTAAAATTTCATAAGGAGTATCATTTCATTAGTGAGGGTTAGTTAGAAAAAAATGTACATATTATGGGACCCTTGGAGTAAATAATTTCTTAATGATGTTTCATGTTTGTTTTAACAATATCCTCCAAATTATAATTATTTTCCTCATACAGATTAGGATTAAAATGTGATACCTAATGTTATAGTAAATAAAGTTATCCTTGTACCTATCCCATTCACATAAGAAAAATAAATTCCATCTATTAAAAGTAAGTATAACGAGGTGGAATGGTTCATTTAAAAGTGCTATTTTGATAAAAATGTGAAAGAAATAAAAAATATAAAATTTAGAAATTAAACTAAATGAAATAGAATTTGAAATATGTTGTGATGGACATGAAAGAAATTTAAAAATTAGATTCAAGTCATGGAAATTATTTTTTATTGAAATTTTAATTGAATGGATACAAATTTGAATATACTTATTAGGTAAATTTTCTTGATTAGAAAAGGGATATTAGAGGTAATAACTTACATGCATGAATAATAATAAAAGGGAAAAATAAAAAATATAGATTTATAATATTTATGAAAGAGTTAATGAAGTTTTACCTCATTTATAAAATTAATATTGTGGTCCTAAATAAACAGAAAGAGGATAAATTATATATTCCAAATGAACTAGAAGAGTATGTTGTGGAAAGTGAAGCAAGAGAAGACACCATTCCTATAAATAATTTGGTGGATATTGAAATAGAAATAAAAAATGTTAAAAATAAATAAATAAAAGGTAGTTATGAAAACTATGAATCAACATTTTATGACAATATTTGGTGATAAGAAGAGAAAACCCAAGAAGGAATTTATTTTTAAAAATGAATATAAAAAGACCAGTGCGTTTTTTTTAATAGTGAATAAGTGGTTTATATTAAGAGGAGAAATGGTAATGAAACTAATTTTATTAATGAAAATGTAATATATTCAATTTTGGTAATAACTAGTTCACTTACCAAAGTTAGAGTTTATATATATATACCTCATATGTGAAATTTAGTTCCTAAAGTTATGTTTAGTGTGTTACTTCCATCAACTAAATAATTTTATAAAAGAAAAAAATATGGATACCCTATACCATACTTGGATAATAGTATATAATAAACCATAAAAGATTTAAAAGGGACTTCCACTGCTAAAAATAGATGAATTTAATAAATTTAAAATGGTTAATGATAAAATATACAATAATTAAGGGAAATAACAAGAAGAATCTAAGAAAGATGTTTAATATGGAATGGTTTTTTTTATTTCTATAATAAATTTATATCTACTTTATTATATATTTTGTTCAATATATGTGTTTATTGTTTTACAACATGATTTCATCATTCCATGTAATTATTTTATATACCTTTTAAGTGTTAGAGGGATCAGAAACATTGGGGATAAAGAATATGAATTTAATATTATATTCAAGTTTATTTTATGTCTAAATGTTTTATATATGAATGGTTTACATGCTATAATTGAATGTGTAATCCTTATTAAAAAGGGAGATATTATTGGATGACTGAACCTAATCATTTTTTTAATAAGTACAATTTTTTGAATATGTGTTTCACATTTTTTATTTTGGTTTAATTAAAATATAAAATTTATATAATTTTATTAGAAGTGATTTAAACATGATTCCATATGAATTAAAATAATTTTTTTAGGTTGAGATATAATATTAAAAGTTCATGAGATATATAACATGAAAAATGATGTTTTTTAAACATTGTATGATTTATAATTTTATCCATATGTGACATATATTTATTTCCTTTAATGATATAACATTATTTCTATCCCCATTATATTGAAACTTATGCATTAGTTATTTTTTTTAACAATTTGTGGTAGTGATATATAAGAAAAATATGAAGGTAGAAGGAATTTATATGAACAAGGGTATATATAAAGATATACTTGGTGTTATATGAAGAAATATGTAAATAAAGATAGAGTTTTGTTTTAACATTTAAATGATTTATTTAATATTGTTAGAAAATTTAAAATAATGATGGGGAATCTTTGGTTAGAGATTGGATTGATGAAGTTTGATGTGATATTTGGTTTGGTTGGATGAATAATTAGGTGAATCATATTTACTATAGTTTTATATTTTCTTTGAGTAGTTTTAAAGATATTTAGAGTAGGATGGAATTAATTCTAGAAAAATATGAGTTCTTTATAAGATTAAACAATACTCACCAATGTCTATGCGTAATAAATTCAAGAAATATTCTATTTATATGAGATTAAATATTAATTTCAGGGGCTATGTGAGATTAAACTTGCATATAATGGGGCTATGTAATTTTAAACTGGTATAAGTAAGTTTTCATAATATAAAGACACGTTTATGACTTTTATTGTGAGATTAAGTCAAGTGGTACCTTGATCAAATAATAATAAAGCTATAGGGTTTGGATCATATAAGAATAAACATGTATTTTTTTAATTTTCAGATTTGATTAACTTGGATCTTCTAAATTCTACTTAGGATTAAACTAAGGCTCATATGAGATTAAAACTGTATAAAAAACATGTAAGATTAAATACCACTGGCCTAGATTTATATTTGAGATGCATAAAAAAATTTCAAAACTCAATTAGGAAATTTATAAAAGAGTTACATTGTAAAGTGATGAATGAAATATCGTGGGAATTGATTCAGGAATTAAAAATCAAGATTCATAGATAATTAAATAAATTATAAAATAGTATAAATTTATAGAAGATTAAAGGAAAGCATTTGTTTCCACAATCAAAGTTTTAAATTCCAAATATCATGGAGTTTTAATGTAGAGTTTGAACTATAAAGATAATTCTACACCATAAAGTATTAATGGAAACATTGATAGATCTTCTTATATAAAGGATATCATGTCATGTAAGGAACCAACCGAGTTTGAGCTAACCCATCACACAAGATGGCATGTCACAAGGCCTGAAGTTCATTCATGAACACAAGGAGATAGTGATAAGAACTAGGTAGTCTTAGATAACCATTTGTGAACAATTTCACCCTTGAAAATTCTGTATGACTCGTCCATGAATTGGATAGACACACTAAATAAATAAGTAAAAAAATATATAAATATCTGATAGAGTAAAAATATTAATGAATAAAAGAAGACATTATAACATTATCACATAAAAAATCCTAAAAAAGAAATATACATATCATATTATAGTATAAGGATCAAAATAGGGAATAAGATAAAAAATTCAATACATCATATGCCAATGATAAAAAATCCCAAAACCACTCCATAAGATCTAAACTCAATGAGACCATCTCTCCACCATCCCAAAATGACCTTGAATGTCAGTAATCAAGAAGGGACATGATCTGAAAGGTGTGCTTGCCCTTACCCATGTCCTATAAAACAAGGTCCACCTATTCCTAAAGGAATATGTAGGGTGTGATGCATCAATCCCATTAGGATACCACCATGAATCTATATAAGGTATTTATCCATACAATAATCTTAGTTTAGTTTTAAAACTCATTTTCAAAACCATGCCCACTTTTTAAAGACAAGTTCACTTGAAAACAACACATTATAAACCTTTTTAGTTTTTTCACAATTAAAACATTTTTTTAAAACCTATAAAATAAGTCTTAAATAAAGAAATTAATCCACACATTATAAACAGGCACAACCCACCCAATATGGAATAAACAGCGGAATAAGAATAAACTAATTACATAATAAAATAATTGAAATGGAATAAGAATAGTATATCATAAAAAATCAAGTAACTGGTTCTTGTATAAATCATATAAAAACTAATTGGCAACAACTAGTATTCACCATAGGATATAACCAATAGGTTATTGTGTCACTTATTCTAAGAAAATAATTCTCTAGTTTCCTAAGAAAGGTATACCAAGTTTGGAATATCTCTTTGTCTTCCCCAAGACCAACTATAATTCCATGGAGACTCTTGGTATGCATGACCACATTTTGGAATCTCCCTAAGTCTCCCTTAAAAAGTCCCCCTTGGACCCTTATATAACATTACCTATCTATTATAAGATATAAGATAATGTTCCATTTATCTAATTCATGAACACACACACACCCACAGTATCCCATGTGATACACAATTCCAAATACATAAATATCAACAAGTTACATTCTCATAATCTAATTAATATCCATTTTTATAAACCCTCCATACCCATAAAAGACATGCATTTAACACCATACGTTTTTTTTGATTTTTTTTTTCAGAAACCCATTTTAAATTATAATACATCTTTGATCCATTTTAAAACACACATTGGGTGCATTAAATCTAACCCCCTTTGAAAAGATACTTTAAACCCCTAAATAGAAAACCTATTCTAAGAATCAAAACAAGAATAGATAGACCGTTAATAATAATAATAATAATTCAATTTAGGGGAAATTTAACAACCCAAAACGAAGGAAAATAAATAATCCATGGACACAGGCCCTTAAAATGAGACACCTATCTCGATACTAAACCAAATCTTGTCACCTTTGATGATAACCATAATTTTTTAGTAGGAGTGGTATTGAAACACTTAAGTCACAAATAAACAATACAAAATAGAAAAAATACCATATATTTGGCCAAATGTAAATCTAGGGTTTCCATACTCTATGAAAATTGAAACAATAAGGGTGAAAAAGTGGGAATATGGTGAAATACTGAAGAAATCAATCTTTCCTCAAGCTAGAGAACCAACAATCCAAGGATAATCCACAAGAATCTAAGGGAGCAGATCTATTAGGCTTGGGAGAGAGGTTTTTCATGTATAGGGGAGGAAATGAGTGGGAAATTATTAAATATTTGAAATGAAAATGGTCAAAATCTATTTTTTTAATGTCCAAGACACACTACATAGTTTAGATGCATGATTAGATAATCCATGCACCAACTATCCAGGATACACCATCTCTCTAAAATAAAACCCACATAGTTTCTAGAGATCCTTTTAATGTTATAAATTTCATGCTCAAGACAAGAGAAACCTCAATATACCCCCCAAAACCCTCTCACATGGTTAGTTACACGATTTCACTAACATTGTACAAACTGTGCATTAGAGCCTATTTTTCTAAGGACTGAGGATTTTCATCTCCATAATCTAAAAAATACCATAATAAATAATTAAATAAATAAATCTCAAAATAAAACACACCAGTGACCTAGCCGGTGTCACATGTCGTGAAGAGTAGGCCATACTATGGTGATACCAAAATTGGAAGAAGTATTTTTTATTTTTGAGAGGAAAAATAAGACATGTTTTTGAAGTATAGAGATCCCACTAAAATATTGGACATAAAAGAGATTGTGGAGAGATTTTTCATTATAGATATTTTTAGAGTTATATAAAGAGATTATGCCTAGTTATTTAAATATAGTTTTTATGAGATATCATACTATAATTAGAATTTATATACCATAAAAATAGTACACGAAGATAGAATCACACCACAATAAATATGATTAATCCATGAGTAGTATAGTAGTAGTTAAATTCATTTTTTTTAATTTTAAATGGATTTGTTTGCTCGATATTTTAGGAGGTTAAATTGATATTCATTAATCATGACTATACTAATTATTTTGAAACTTGGAATGATCAAGGAGTATTGAGAAGAATGAAAATGATTCTAATCCTTGGATAAATGATCGATATTTTTAGAGAGATAATACAAATACATTATAGTAGTTCTGGAATATAAAATATATAATAGAATGATAATAAAATATGGTGCTTAAGAAGAAGAAATAAATACAAGTTTCAATGAAACTTTTAGTATGTTAAAAGGAAAAATAACATATTCATTAGATTCACTACCCAATATTTTCCTAGAGGAATAATAAATGAAGAATAAAAAGTCCCCCTACTACATCTGGTTGTTTTTAGGAAGGAAACTTATGACAATCCTAAACCCGAACACCTATATTTGGTGATAAAAAATATAATATTTACATTTATAAATTTTATATTGATAAAAATGACCCAATTTTATCTATAAAAAACATAAAATATAAAAAACCAATACTTGTTTTACTTACATAACCAAGGACCTTTTAGGTTTAGAGTTTTATTGAATTGGAGAAAACTCATTCATAAAAATACACATGTTTTAAAGTAATATTTTTTCTACTATACAAAGATTTTTTTATTTCAAAAAAGTGTTCAACATATCCAATAAAGCTATTCACACATGAAAAATTTCTAGACACAATTTATTTAAAATAATTCTTCATAACCTGGGAAAAATGGAAAATATAAGAAGGTTGATCTAAAATGCTCAATCAGGGTAAAACTAAGCATTAACAATTGAATGAAATTAGTGATCATACGATGAGAATAATGGTATGATGACATAATAAAATTTCATGAGAATAACATAAGTGAATTAATACCCATAAAAACCTAGATCATTAAACACATGACATGGTATGAGTCAAAAGAATCAATAATCACGGGCCATGTAATGTAATTATTTATCAAAGGAACCATTAAAAACCTATAGAAAGCATAGAGAAAATGTTGTTTCATATTAAAAAAATTATATTCATGAACCTTAACCACTCATTCCATAAATAAATATATCCTATTTAAATCAATAGTTGAAACCTCCCCGGTTAACTCCCTCCATCTTCCCTTTAATGACAAGTAACATTACCCAATGCATTGGAGAGATATATCGGGCTCACCCATTGTATAATATATATCATTATCAACCATAATAATAAATAATTTCCTAGTATCATAAATCAATATAACAAACCTAATATTACATTTTCATCATCAATCTTTTAAAAAAAGTATTCATTCATTTATAACTTTATTTACCTATGGAAGGGAAACTTGTTCCCAGAAAATCTATTTAAAAAATCATAATCTATATAGATAAAGAATAAGGTTGGTATCATTGTATCATAAACACATTATAGAATAGTAAAATAATAATGTATGTTTCCATATATGAAAAATAACTTTAAAATAATGTTTAATATATTTATTTGAAATAGTAAAAAATATCCTTTTCTTTTGAAAATTTTATATAAAAATGTACAAAATATTGGTAAAAATATTTCATTTAAAAATAACTACATAAAATTATAAATGAATATTTAAATAAAATAATAAATATGATGGAAAGATAAACCATTCATGTTGTAAATGTTAAAAATAATAATTTTTTTAAAACTTTTGTAAAGAGAGTCTAAAGGGGCCCATGTAGAAATTATTTTGAAATTTCTTTTTAAAACCTTTTAAAATATGGTAAAATATCATAGAAAATAAATTGAGGAAATAATTTATGTTTATAAAATAATATTCTTGAAATAATAAAAAGAACATATAGTAATATTTTGGTTAAAAGTATTTAAAATGTTTTTAAAATGTTTTTAAATAAATACATTTTTATGGACTTTTAAAACCTAAATCCACATGAAATAATTTACATAAGAAGGAACATAAAATACCATGAATATGAAAAATTCATGATATTATATGTCAATATTCATTATACACACCATATAAATGAATATTGGTGCATCAATAAACAACATTCCTCAAAGAAGGATGTTTAAGACGGAAACCCTTGCAACTTGGGAAATACTTGAATAAAATAGCCATAGAATGAGGGAACATAAAATTATTTTGTAGAAAACAAAATTGAGCTTAAATAATATGATATAAAACATTTATTGGTAAATAATTATATCATATAAAATAAATCATGGTGCATAACATGAATTTTATCTCAAAGAATAAAAATCGAGACCATAAAAACCCATGAAACTTTTATAACCTTTGAGTAAATATATCATGAAAGAGAGAAATTAAATAGAACTTTAAATATCATGATAAAAGATTAATTCTGGAAATAATATATCAATTGGAAGCATATACACCTTATAAATGTAAGATAACAAATAATATAAGACATGTCTCTAAGTAACAATATTGAGAAGAATAATCCTTACAAAGATCTTATCATTGATGTTTGAATTAACCAGTGAAGTGATTATGTGTAAAAATTTTAAAACCAAATAAATAATTGGAAATATAATATATTATAATAATATTTAATTTCACATATAATATTGGTATAACATATTTAATGAAGTAGTAATATAACATAATGAATGAAAATTAAGATAAGAAAACCTTTACCTTATCTCCAGAATTTCTATGTATGTACTTTAAATAATATATAATAAACTTATATTAATTATTTAATTATTTAATAACATTTTTAAAGTTTAATAATTTATCATTAAACCATTTATTTCAATGACATATTTTATTAATTTATTTCTTAATTCCACATCGAGTATTTTTTAGGACGTTCGATTCAGAAGTACAATATTACTTTGGTAGGTAGACTGTGGTAAATTGGGTAATTATTCCATAATCTTCAGAATAATAATAATAATTATATAATTATCATTTTATAATCATACAAAAAATTCAAATATGAAAAACGAATCACATAGCTTTGTGGAGGAGATAATCCACACATATGCACAGACGACACTATCATTTTCTAATGAATGGAAGGGTAAGAGAATATATGAAATATTATCTTTATAGAATTATAAATAAGTCTTTAATATAATAATATATATATATATATTAAATCCATAATTATAAATATCTATGAGAGGTGGTGATGGAATGTGAAACAAATCGCTTCGTGGAGGTAAGAGTCCACACATTTGAATGAATGGTGCTTTCTTTCACCATTTTATTTAAAAAGAGATGAATAAGGTTAGTAAATTAACATAATAACGTATAAGTATATGAGATATAATTATTTTGTTATATTTTAATAGTTATGATATAATTTAATGAGGTATAAGAAGAAGTAAAATGAAAATGGTCGGTTGAGATGATTACCTCCCCTTTGAAGAACCACCTTTGAATCTCTCTTTAAGGACCCTAGGTATGGTCTTTTGAGAATAAAACCAACACTAGAATGTTTATAAGGAAGTTAATAAGATATTTTTTAGGATTTTTTAGATATAATTGGATCAATAATTTTTTGTAAGAGAGGAGTGGTAGTGTCCCTATATAAGAGAGGAAAGGGGAACCCCTGTGATGACTTAATGTATTAAATTAATATAAATTAATTTCCTTGTTAAAGTGGTCCAAAATGGGAATATTTAGAATATAAAATATTTATAATTATAAATAATATCATAAAACAATATTTATATTAGTTTTGGTGATGTTTTTAACCTATATATCATAGTTTTAACCCCCCCTCCCATTATCCCATTAAACGATTACTGTGATAATATTGCTTTTATACTCTTTTAGGGTCAAGAAAGTTAAAAAAAAAGAAAATTATTCCATAATTGAAAAATGGTTGATATTATAGAAAATATCCAATTCAATTTTCTAAATATAATATTTTTATAAATTTTATATCATTTAGTAAAATATTATTTATCATAAAATACCTTTAAAGTCATTTTCAAAACTATTCAAATAATTAAATTTTAAAAATATCATGAAATTAATTTAACCAAAATAAAAAATTTAAAAATATAAAAAATATATTATATTTATATTATAAATTCATGAAATAAATTAATTAATCCAAATTATATTGCTTTTATTTTATTTAAAACCATTTACTCGATTTTTATATTACTTAAACACGCACTGTATCGACGTTGTGTAAGAATTTATGGTAATTATTCCATCAAAAAAATATAAAAATAAATTACCATGATAAAATAAATCATAAATATTTCAAATAAAAAGTTTTAAATAAACATAAAATATTTTTATAATTATCACAAAATATTTTAGATATTAAAATCAAGAGAGTGGCATTTTTAATTTATCATCTACTTGAAATAATAAAAATGTTATAATCAAATTAAAGTGGAAATAAATTTATGAATTTTATAATATTTGATGTTTATGTTCTAAAAAGACTCATATAATTATATAAAGACAAGTTTTTGGTTGTTTTTAAAGTCTTATCCCATGTTTTTAATCTTGTTTTACCCGTTTTACCCTTATCGATGTGAAAAATATTTACTATATTTAATATTCATAATGATACAAAATTAAAAGGAAATATATATCAAATTTGAATATATTGATTCAAAACATGGAATAAGTTTTTATATATTCAACTTCTATATGCTCCATGAATCAATATTAATATAAATGTGTAAAACAAAATGAAATTTCTTTTTTGAAAAAATATTTTTAATCCAAAAAAAGAACTTATACTAAAATCAAGTATAATGATGATTAATATGTAATAAATTAGATTATATTTAATTAAATAATCTTTATGTTACTTTAATATCAAATTCAAAACATTTTTTTAATTTTAAATTTCTCTATTCAATGAAAAGAAATGTTAGTTTTTCAAAAATCAATATTTTTCACCATTCACTTGAAAATAATTCTTTTACAATAAATAAAAATTATTCACCCTAAGATAATATTGACGTAATTATTTAAAAAATAATATTCATTTACTTAAATAAAATTTTAAAAAATAGTATAAATTGATTATAATTTCCACACAAAAAATGAAATAAAAAACCATTTTTCCAGAAAACTTAATTTTTAAGCATAAATCTAATTTACTGAAAATTGAGTGCATATTAATTAATAAATAAAATATATAGAAAATTTATAAATATTTTTAATCCTATGGTTATTATTCTTCATTCATCCAATTTAACAACTATATTATAATGATAACATTTGAATACTAATATTTTTATAGAATATCACAATTCACTTATAACATAGTGTTACATATTATGAAAGATATCAACCATAATATTCTTCTAAAAAACATTTTAGGGTATTTTATTATATACCATCAATGAAATTTTATCCTTGCCCTTTTATCAAATTGTTGACAAAAAATTAGTTTAATTTGTTTTTAAAATTTACTCCATAGAGTTGAGGTTAAAACATACAATCATAAAATGATAAAAATTATTAAAATATTGCAATACCTTATTGAAAATACTCATAAAAAAGTTTATAATAAAGAATCATTTTTAAAAGTGGAAATGATAAATATTAAGTTCATATAGAATGACAAATAATCAGGTTCCCATATAAAGATAACATTTTTGGGAAGTTAAAATATAAACATAGAGGAAGAAATGTACAAGGAATAATAGAGAGTGATGGAGAACATGGCCATGATAAAGTTAAAAACCAAAAAACCATAATAATTATTGGATAATAAGACAATAAATTCATCATAAATGAAAGTAATATTATAAATTTTTTATTTCAATAACTTTTTCCAATAGTTGAGGGTTTTTCTATTAAGATAGAGAAAACAATAAAATATACTTACTTGATTTATTTACATTCCAAGAGAAAGATTTCATCTTTTATATGTGATTAAATCAATATATATATATATATATATATATATATTATCTCTTACTTTATGAAATAAAAACTCAAGATGAATTTTTTGTAACGTCCTGGTTCTGGAAGCCACCTAGAGGAGCCCGTACTCAGTTGGTCACATTGCCTCAAGTGCATTTCTCTGAACACTAGAGGCTGCCATATAACAGTTAGGGCCTTGGGGGAGATAGTGGGGAAACTATGCCCTCATTAGAAGAGTAACACAACAGAAGAAAAACAATAGCAATATCGAAAGTAGTAATAGTCCATACAAAAGTAAACAGCAGAAGACTAGAAAATAATAAATTGGATCACAAATATATATATGAAAGATGCATGATACATATGTCTATGAAAGAGGCCAAACAAATCACAATGCTAGAATACAATAGTACTAAACCGAATACAAAAGGAATCAAGTAATCAACTCCTCAACATCGCAAGCCATAGCTTGGTCCCATGCTCTCCAGCTCCACAGTCAATCAAGAACCTGAAGTAGAAGGGCTCTTTACCTTATATAAAAATGCAACAATATAATATGTTTGGGCCCAAAAGCATGACCCAAATAGGGTGTGAGACTAAATTCTAGTAGGCAACCACCCAAAGATCTGTGCCTAATAGTCAGTGAATAAATATGGCCGGAAAAAATTAACAGAACAGTAAACAATTTCACAGTTTCAAGCATTCAATTTAGCGTACCAAATAAGTAGCTAATCAAAGTAGGTAACCCTATAGGAAGTACACACAACCTATCCCCTCTAGTTCAGCTATAATAATAAACAAAGACTCTCTGAGGAAGCACTCACAGTAAATTCCCCTTATAGTCTATAGTGATAAATAACTCTCTGAGGAAGCTCACACAGTCAATTCCCCTTATATCCAAGTGTGGTAAATGAATCTCTGAGGATTCTCACATGGTGGATTCCCCTTATATCCAAATGTTTTGTAAACACTCTCTAAGGAAGCTCACTCGGTCAATCCCCCTGATAGTCTACTACACCAGGTTCCCACGACCCTGTGTAAGTAAAACAAGCATAGTAGTGCAATACAGCCAAAGTAAAACTCTTGAACTACTTGGATAAATAGTCTATAGCATATCAAGCACGTTAGATAACAATAATCGCATCATCCTATAACTAGGAATGGAAAATCATGGAAAGGCGGCCTAACATGCTACATAGGACCAACAATCGTACATTAAAAAAAGCATGGGAAAACACATCCAAGACAAGAAATCAACCCTATTTATATCCAATTAACCTCTACGCAAGCATACAAGCATGTAAGGAAATTAACAAGGGTAAAACGGTAAATATGCAATACCACATTCAAGGGTATTAGGAAATTTTTTCACATATTACTCAAATACTTTCAATGAAAAGGAAAAAACCACCTACCTTAGTGTTGGGAGATCGCTATACTTGAGTCCTGGGGATTGAATCACTGTAGAATGCCAAAGATCTACGAAAACGTCTAAAACGTTTAACATAGGATAACTTAAGAAAGAGAAGGAATCAAGAAAAGATGCTCTATAATAAGGAAGAGCATACTGAGGTGATCCCAATGCAATCGATGGCGGTCGAATCAGAGATCAGACGAAGGCTTGGGAGCTCAGAGAAGGATCAAGACCGTACATGTTCTCTCGGATGAACATGACCTATAAGAAGGTTGTTTTGTCAATTAGACATGGGCCTAGTCTGTTTAATGAAAATAGAAAAGAAAATACATGGTGTGTACTTTTGAAGTTCAAGGTGTGTAGTTTCCATTTCTGTACTCCTCTTTTGTAAGCCTTCAAATCACCCCCACACGGCCATGTGTGTGGGCACTACATGGCCAGAAACAACTACTCGTGGTAACCATGTACACGATGTGTACTCATAAAGTACACGACACGTACTTGGGAAATTTCCAGAAATTCATCTTTTTCTCAAAAATGATCAGAAAAGGAAAACATACCTGAAAATAACGTCTAGGTTATTAAAAACTTCCCCCCTTAAAGAAACTCATCCCCGATGTTCCCTTGTGTGGAGTAGAAGAAGAAACCTCAAACAGCTTCGGCCAATGTGCTCGTACATCGACCTCCCTCTCCCAAGTCTCATCCTATACTTTCCCGTGCTGCCATAGAAACCATACTAAAGGAACATACCGGCCATGTAGAACCTTCAGACTGCGATCAACAACCCAGATAGGATGCTCCTCAAACAACACATCCACTTAGAGCTCAACCTCCTCGGGTTGAAAGACATGAGACAGGTCTGAAAAGTGATGTCGGAGCTAAGAAACATGAAAAACGTCATGCATAGCCTGGTACCTTAGGGTAACTAAAATCGATAGGAAACTGGTGCAACTCTCTCCACAACCTCAAACGGCCTGATGTAACTCAGTGAAAGCTTACCCTATCTCCTAATTATTCTTTGTCCCAACCTCGGTGTGACACACAAGAAAACATGATCCCTAACCTCGAACTCCAAAGGTAATCTCTGCTAATCAGTATAAGACTTCTGTCGAGACTATGCAGTATCCATCCTATTTCGAATCAACTCTATCTATTTTGTGGTCTCCTGAACAAGATGTGTTCCCAACAAAACTGCCTCTCCTGCCTCCAGCCATCATAAGGGTGATCGACATGGCCTACCGTACAAAGCCTCATAGGGTTCAATATGAATAGTTTCTTGAAAACTATTTTTGTAGGTAAACTCCACAAGAGGTATGTGCTTATCCCAAGAACTTCCAAAATCTAAGATGCATACTCGGAGCATGTCCTCAAGCACCTGAATTGTATGCTCGGATTAACCAACTGTCTGGGGGTGGTAAGCTATACTCAAAATTACCTATATACCCAAAGCTTTCTGAAGCCCCTTCCAGACCTGAGAAGTAAAACATGCATCCCTGTCTGAAACAATGGAGTGTGAAACTCCAAGAAGCCATACAATCTCACAGATGTACATATGTCCCATATCATCAAAAATAAAGGTCTCTTTGATCGGCAAGAAGTGAGAAACCTTCGTGATTCTATCAATGACAACCCAAACTGCATCATTCCCTGGAGGCGACCTCGATAAAACTGTCATGAAATCCATCGCATCATCATTGCACTTCCACTCAAGAATGGGTAACTACTGAAAAAGACCTGTTGGCCGCTGATGCTCTGCCTTCACCTGCTGACAGATGGAATAACTCATGATGAAACCAACAACATCTCTCTTCATACTTGAATTCCAATACTGACGGTATAGATCGCGATACATCTTGGTGACACCAGGATGAACTGCCCAAATTAAGGAATAAACGTCCCACATCAGCTCCTCACGTATGTCTGCTAGCACCCATACACGCCCCTAGAAATGAAAGATCTCATCCTCACCTATGGTCCATCCAGGAATAGGTTCCTCTCCTGACACACTCTCCCATAGGACTAGGCCTTCATAATCAGAGAGCTGCCTCATTCAAACTCGATCACGAAGAGTAGAGGTAACAACTACAGAAAAAAGAAACGTCTACCCATATCTATCGTGAACCTCCAAATTCATCTCAGAGAATAGAGCCATAAGCTGGCACTCACTACTGGCTTCCTGAAAAACCTATATCTGAGTCCTCCTACTCAACGCATCAGCTACTATGTTGCCTTTCCTAGGCATATAGGCAAGCTAAAAGTCAAAATACTAAAAGTACTCAACCCACCTTTGGTGTCTTAAATTCACATCATGTTGAGTAAAGATGTACTTGAGACTTTTGTGGTCAGTGAAAACCACAAAATTATCTCCTAACAGATAATGTCTCCAACATCATAAAACATGAACAATAACTTCCAACTCGAGATCATGCATCTGGTAGTTCCTCTCATGTGGCCTCAACTGCTGAGACCCGTACACAACGAATCCTTCTCCCTACATAAGCACAAATCCTAGACCAATACCTGAAGCCTGAGAAAAAATAGTATAGCTCTTGACCAGCTCTAGAAATACTAGTATCAGTGTTGAAGTCAATATCCCTTTCAGCTCCTGAACGGTTGACTCACAAGAATCTAACCACAAGAACTTTTCACCCTTCTTAGTCAAACACGTGAGTGGTGTTTCTATGCATGAGAAGTCTTGTATGAAGCATCTGTAGTATCCATCCAGCCCTAGAAAACTCGACACCAAAAATATGTTTCGAGGCTACTCCCAGGAAACTACTGCTCTCACTTTATCTAGGTCTACTGATACTATTGTCTCTAAGATAACATGACCCAAGAAGTGAATCTTATCTATCTAGAACTGGCATTTTGAGATCTTAGCATACAAATGATGCTCTCTCAGTGTATGCAAAACTATCTCAAGATGGGTAGCATGGTCATGTCGAGTGTGAGAGTACACCAAGATATCATCCACAAAGACCACCATGAAGGAATCCAAGTAGGAATGAAACACTCAATTCATCAGTGCCAGGAAAACTTCTGGTGCGTTCGTAAGACCGAACGACATAACCATATACTCGTATTGACCATACTTGCTCCAAAATGCTGTGAGAGGTATATAAGATGGTCTAACACGCAACTGATGTTAACTGGATCTCAGTCCAATCTTCGAGAACACCCGGGATCCTCGTAGCTAATCAAAGATATTATCAATCTTAGGCAAGGGATATCAGTTCTTGACCGTCAACTTCTTGAACTTTCTATATTCCACAAAAATCATGATGTTACCATCTACCTTCTTCACAAACAGGATCGGAGAACCCCAAGGAGAAGTACTGGGTCAGATGAAACCCTTTTCCTACAACTCCTCCAAATACTTCTTGAGAACCTGCAACTCTGGTGTAGCCATCCTATAAGAAGGAATGGATACTGGTGCTGCTCCTAGAATGAGCTCAATAGAAATGTCTACCTCTCGCTTCGGAGGCAAAACTGAAAAGTCCTATAGGAGGACATCACTGAAACGGTCCACCAATGGAGGAAAGTCTAACTATGAAGTCCCCATGTTATCTAGGTATCGACTAGAAATCTGGGTTGTAACTCCTCCCAGCCCATGATGCTCGGGTCCTGCTCTGCTCTCCTAGACATCCCACTCACCCCTATGAAGAAACGATCTACCCTCTGGTGTTTTGAAACTCACCCTACGGTGTTAATTGTTGACAGCTGCCTTTGAGGGAACTAAATAGTCCATCTCGAGAATGACATCATAACCTGCCATCTCTAGGACATAGAGGTCCCATAAAAAGTGACATCCACCAACCTCTAGAGGGCACTCCTTGCACTGAAGTACAATAGCCGTTCTCGTCCCCAACAGAATGTCTAGCATCAAGATATCAGTAGAAGAAAAGATATAGAGACCAATTACATCTATAAAGCTATGGTAAGCCCCAGTATATAAAAGAGCAGAAGATAAAACTGAGGCTACTAAGATCGTACCTCGAACTGTAGAGGGTCTAGGATCCTACTTCTACTGGTTCTAATCCACTAAAATGGTCTGGCCTACACCGCAACCCTATGACCCTACCTGACCACTCTGAGCTGATCCACCCTACTATAGCTGAATGACCGGTGACTGACTGCCACAACCACGACCTCCACCCTGGCCTAAACATCTGGAAGAACTCCAATTCCTAGACTGGTGAGAAACTGGTGGCACTGCTCCTGAATGAGGAGTCATTGAAGAACCCCTGTCACTAGCTGCTGGTGAGAAGGTCTAATAGAAATACTGAAGGTGACCCATCTTGCCGCAAGATCGGCACTCCACTGGGTCTCTCGGGTAATTTGGCCTCATATGCCCGCTCTTTATGCACTAGTAGCACACCACATGGCTATAAGAAGATGCATCATGCCTACTCTGATCTCTACGTGCATTCTCTTGGAAGCACTTCCTGCTATCATTAGGAAGAATAATAACTCTGGATGTCGAACCGCCCTGGCTCACAGCTCTAGAATCCCTCAAATTACGCACTGTAATCAGCACCTGGTTGATGATAGAGGATATCAAAGTCAGCCTAAAGATGTTCACCTGGGATCAGACATCCTGCCTGAGACCGTCCTTAAACTTCCATGTCAGAAACAACTCATATCCCCCTAGAAAGGGTGTAAAGTGCTACAACTCAGTGAAGCGAGAGGAATACTCCATAAGAGAAAATAGTAGACTGCTCCAGACTCATGAACTCTCGGGCTCGATCAGCCCTCAAGGTCTCCGGATAGAAGTAATCATAGAAGATGTTCTGAAACTCATCCCAAGACATATTTTACTAGCGTCCCACCTATGAGACCACATCCCACCACCTTTTGGTGGAGTCTCATAGCATGTACGTAGTGAGATTCAACCTCCCCTCTGGAGATATCTCCAGATGCTCGAAGATCATCAGCATGGCTTCTAGTAATGACTCTACAGCCTGAGGTCCTCCATCCCCTGAGAAAGTGGGAGTATGTTGCTGTTGAATGACCCATGCCAATTCTTACATTGACGGGGTAGGAGAAGACACTCCCTGAAAGGTCTTCATCATCCTCATAAAACCTTATCTGAACTATGCATCATCACCTGTGTCAGGTATAATGGTTGGTGCCCAACCTAGAGAAACTAAAGGATCTACTGGAAGTCCCTGATCATCCATGTCCAGTGTCTGATCACTACCTAGAAACAGGTGTACAACCGGAGGACGTCTCGGTGGCATGAATTTAAAAGGTCAATTGCACACCTTAGAACAAGATTATCAAGGACTGAATGTTATAAGCACAAGAAGGGAACATTAGAAATAAAGCCTTTAAGTTTTACAAAACACAGATACATGGCGTGCATGTCCACTACATGGCATGTACTTGAATCCTTTTTCCCTGTCCGAGTTCCCTTACACGGCTAAACCATATGGTTTCTCCTAGAACAAGACTACACAACGTGTCTGTTCTGGGCACGACATGTACTAGAAGAACATCACCAACCCGCATTGTTAGCTACACGGCCGGTTACACAGCTCACACTACACATCGTGTTTCAGATGGACACAACGTGTACTTAGAGGATTTCACTGACCTGTGTTGTTAATTACACGATCGGACTCCAAGATCACACTACATGGCGTGTGAAAGATTAACATGGCGTGTAAAACCTATTATTTTATCCCTACATGTCATTAGTCACATAGATGAACACAGGTTCTAGACACACGGCGTGTACATCCGATACATGGAATGTTCCCACAAGAATTTCACTGTCCCGTGTCTCTGCCCACATGGCCTATGACCCGGTTAGAGACTAAATGGCGTGTATAATCGGTACATAGTGTGTACTTAAAAAAATAATATTCTTCTTGAATAGAAGAACACATGGAGTCTAGTCAAAACTACAAGACATGTCTTCTAGGTTTTTCCAGACAGTAAGCCTCAGAAACTACTCCGGAGCCCATAAAAACACTGAAACGGTCCCTTAAGTGCCAAATTCCGATCCATGAGGGCCCATACTCCTAACGAATCAAATCTTTTCATATTATACATGTTATAAACAAGGATAACGGTGCAATGATCCACCAAATTCCAGTCCATGAGGGCCCATAACACCTCATGAGCCAAAGTTTGGTGTTCATTAAAGAAAAACATTACACAATCACTGCTCCAACAAAAAGAAGGTATTCTACCAAGGAATCTATAAAAAAATATGCATATTCTACATAACACCTATCACAACAACATGCAACCACTAATGCACACTAAATGGCATGGAAAGAAAGAATGACATGTGATTTCTAACAAGTTCCTATATGATGCATGAGATGACATACCCTCATCACATCAGGTTGTGATAGAAATAAAAACTCAATAACATAAACAATAATTGTATAGAACAAGTGATTCACCCAACGGTGAAAATAAAATCAACCGTAAAATTTCAAAACTAGAAAAATTTCATTAAATGAGGTAGATTGGATTTTCCCTATACACGGGTTAGCTACTCCCGGACACAGCTTCTTACCAAGTACCTATTCCATCCTATCCCTGACTAAAGGCTCCAAATAGTAAGTCAAGAGAAAAAACCTTCCTCTGATACCACTTTGTAGCATCCCGGTTTTGGAAGCCACCCAGATGTGCCCATACCCGGTTGGTCACATGGACTCAAGCGAGTTTCCCCAAACACCAGAGGCTACCGACTAGCAGCGAGGGCCTTGGGTGTGATAGTGGAGAAACTATTCCCTCATTGATAGAGTAAAACAACAGAATAAAAACAATAACAATAGAGGAAGCAGTAATAGTCCATACAAAAGTAAATAATTGAAGACTGGAAAATAATAAACTGGAGCACGCATATATATATGAATGATGCATGATACATATGTATAGGAAAGCAGACAAACAAATCAAAATTATGGAATACAGTAGTACTAAACCAAATACAAAATAAAGCATGTAAACAACTCCTAAGAATCGCAAGACATAGCTTGGTCCCATGCTCTCCAGCTCCATATTCAATCAAGAACTTGAAGTAGAAGGGCACTAGCCCTTATATATACCTTCAACAATATTATCTATTTTGGCTCAAAAGCATGACTCAAACAGGGTGTGAGACTAAATCCCAGTAGGAAACCACCCAAATATCTGTGCCTAACAATCAGTGAATAAATATGGCAGTAGAAAAATGTAACAGAGATGTAAAAAATTCCACAGTTTCAAGAATTCAATTTTGCATACCAAATAAGCATCTAATCAAAGCAGGTAACCCTTTGGGAAGTACACACAACCTATCCCCTCTAGTTCATCTATAATAATAAACAAATAATCTTTTAGGAAGCACTCATAGTCAATTCCCCTTATAGTATAAAGTGATAAATGACTCTCTGAGGAAGCTCACATGGTCAATTCCCCTTATAGCCAAGTGTGGTCAATGGCTCTTTGAGGAAGCTCACACAGTCAATTCCCCTTATAGAAAAAAGTGGTTTTAAAACTCTTCGAGGAAGCTCACATGGTCAGTTACCCTTATAGTCTAATGTAATCAAAGACTCTCTGAGGAAGCCCACATGGTCAATCCCCCTTATAGTCTACCACACCAGGTCCCCACGACCCTGTGTAAGTCAAACAAGAACAGTAGTGAAATACGGCTAAAGTAATCCTCCTGAACTACTTGGATAAACAATCTATAGCATATCAATCATGTTAGATAGCAATAATCACATCATCCTACAACTAGGCATGGAAAAGCATGGCAAGGTGGCCTAATAGGATACACAGGACCAACAGTCGTACATATAAAAAAGCATAGGAAAACACATCCAAGACAAGCAATAAACCTTATTCCTATCTAATTAACCTCTACACAAGCATACAAACATGGCAGGCAGTTAACAAGGGTAAAACGGTAAATACAAAATACCTCGTTCAAGGTTATTGGGAATAATTTTCACATATTACTCAAAGACATTCAATGGAAAGGCACAAACAACCTACCTCAGTGTTTGGAGATCGCTATACTTAAGTCCCAATTCTTGAATCACCTTAGAATGTAGAAGATCTACAAAAACGTCTAAAATGTTCAATAGTGAATAACTTGAGAAAGAGAAGGAATCATGAAATGATGCTCTAGAATAAGGAAGAGCTTACCTAAGTGATACCCATGCAATCAGCGATGGCCGAATCAGAGATCAGATGTAGGCTTAGGGGCTCGGAGAATGATCGCGGCCATACGGGTTCCTCAGATGAACGAGACCTAGAAGAAGGGTGTTCTTTTAATTAGATGTGACCCCAGTCCATTTAATTAAAAAAAAAAGAAAATACATGACGTCTACTTTTGAAGTACACAATGTGTACTTTCCATTTCCGTACTCTACTTTAGGCAGCCTCCAAGTCACCCCCACATGGCCATGTGTGTGGCCACTACACGGCCAACACATGGCTACCCATGGTAACTGAGAACACGACGTCTACACATATGACCTGTACTTTGGAAATTTCCAGAAATTCCTCTTTTTCTCAAAAATGAACAGATAAGGAAAACATACCTGAAAAGAAGGTCCGGGTTCTTACATTTTCTTCCCCAAATCACTAAAATTAAATTTTAATGGATCACAATATCCATAAAAGTATAAGAAGTTATTACTATTTTATTTAGACATTAATCAAAACCGAAATGGTTAGAATAAGATAATATCTAATGAATAAATATTACATTAATTTCAAAAATCTTCTAATATTTTCCATAAATAACATAAATCTCCATAAAGACACAATAAAATCATAAATGCTTATAAAATATAATTAAATCTTTATTCCTTAAATAAACTCCCAAATTAGCTAAAAATATTTCCATTTTTCTTAATCATATAATGTTTCCAATATAGTGAACTTCTTTAAAAAAACATTAATCACTTAGTCACCAAATAAAATTTGAATCCCATGGTTATCTACATGATAAATCATCTGTTTTCAAAATGCAGTGACCCTTTTACACCATTAAATATAATTACCTCAACATTAGAGATAATATTAACTCAAAATTTTATCAATACCTTTTAATGTATATAACAAGTTTCACCTTTCTTTTTCTCTATCCTCATTTGAACTCCTCTAAAATTAGACTATGCAATGAAGAATCTATCAAGACCCTCTATTACTTGGATTTGTGTTAATAATGATGTTTCCCAAAGGCTCCTATCCCAAATATGGATACAAAATGGAAATTATGGGTTCTTTCAGGAATTGATTTATGAACATATGCCAACATATTGCTATTTATACCACGGGATTGGACATTCCAAGATTGATTGTGATAATAGATTAGTTTGTTCACTAACACATAAACTAACATGGATTGAAAAGGAAAAACTAAGGCTAGAAGATGGAAATGAATGTCATATAGTTACTACTAGCCCTTATATAGTGAAATACCCCCTTTTATATCATATTTATGTTAATAAGATGCATAATAATTTTATTTATCAATATGAGGAGATGACTAGTTTGTAAAATGAATGAGACCTCTTTCTATGAATATTGACATTTCAGATTTTGTTATTGCATTTAACACCACTTTAAGTTATATAATTGATTCCCCCTATCCAGTTGGTGTTCAGAAGGAACCTGAACCTCTTAATGCCTTCCAAGAAAAGTATCATAGTGAACACTCTAATTATTTTGAGCCTTTACATTAATTTTGTGACAAAGCTTGTCTAATAGAGGTTTATTTCTTAAAATTGAGCTCCAAGAAAGGTAAAGAACTGATTTTTTACTCAGATGGATTCATTTATCCAAATCCAAAGAAGACTTGAAAACAAAGATATTACTCTAATATTGAGAGAAAACCATTACTATATTTTTAGAGGCTTCCATAATGATGATTATAAATGTCCCTCCATTGATTGAGTCTACTACAAATTTTGTTTTAGATAATTCTACTGACAATAGAGATAATGAAAACACTGACATGCCTGTGAGGGATTATTTTCAATATGATGATGAGGTGTTAGAAGAACTGGAATCTTGGATGGATGAGCAATAGATAATAGTATTCTAAATATATATGAATGGTGGAATTACTGTAGAGAACCTCCTTAAAATAAAATAAATAATGTTCATCAAATTGATAGAGGAATTTAAACTTAACCCTCACTTTAATTTTAGAGATATTCTGTAGAAATAACTTGATATTTTTCCATGTAGAGGAATTTGTGATTGAATAGTTTTTGAATATTTCACAAACTTCTTTAAACGAATATATTTTGATTTTTATTCGAACATGATTTTTAGCCTCAAATTTACTATTGGGTTCAATGGTTTTTTGTCATATTTCATATTTTCTTTTATTAAACTTGTGAATTTAAGATTGGTGGACATTTATTTGTCCTCCTTCATTGTCTATACACTCATAAATTATGGTTTTGATGTCCTTCTTATCACAATGATTCAATTATAAGGAAACCTTGGACTTTTGGAGTTTGTGTATTCCCTATAGATCTGTTGTTTTTGAATATTTTGGACTTTACCTAACGCTCTTTCTCCATCTGACTTCACTTGGTTTTATGTTCTCCCTAGAAGATTTTAGTTGGTGGGTGATTTTTTATCTATGGTTTAGTTTTCTAAGTTCAGTCTTCTCTATAGTGTAGTATTGATCTATATTAATACCAAGGGAACTCTAATGTTGCAACATAGTTTTAATGGATTAAGAACATCGACCTATTGCTCTTGGATATGGACACATAACTTGGTTGTATACTTTTTTGGTTGTATGAACTTCATAATTCTATTGATGTTTTTATGATAGATACAGAAACATCTCACTCAATGAATTTTTGGTTCTTTAGTCTGTTCTTCATCCTACCCCTACTAGTTTTTTATGATGAGTGTATTTTGTGTTTTTGGATCATGCTTGCTGGAGTTTTGATGAAATAGGGAGCTTATTTGATGTAGTATATTTTTCGTAGCATGTGTGAAAAGATTTTTGGATGATTCTGCTTATTTTTTGATCTGTATAAAGAATTATTTCTCTTATCCTTTCTAGTATTTCACAAACGTGGTCTGATTTTTGTGGTCTCAAGTTTGAGACATATTCTGTTCAGATTTTCTGAAATTAATGGTTGTTATTCACTTAGTAGCATTTATGAATTCAGTTACCTCATGGTGTAGTGACGTTCATGCCACATCCCTTTCTAGAGGAGTTCATTGACAGGTTTATCAGAGGATGTTTCAGAAATGTATTATGCAACTTGAGATTTTGTTTGATTCTCTTTAAAACTTCAGCTTCTATCCCACTCAATCCTCTATTGGTGTAATCTCTTTACACCTCATGATTTTATTGTTACATTTTATTCTTTTAATAAATTTCTTTAGGCTATTAATTAGGTGACCAATTCATTCCACTATTTTTTAGAAAAAATACCTTTTAATTTATGTCCCAAAAATACATGTTAAACATAAGGTTTATATATACATAAAACATTTAAGAAAACTCCATAAATATATCCGAAAGTATTCTAATCAAATAAAACATTAAAAAGGTTATATATTCCTTTAAACTTATTATCAACCTCAAACCTATTAAATGATGATTCTATCCATAACTAATTTTTCCTCACATGGAAACATCATAATTTCCAAAGTTATCTAAACCCTCCTCTAATACAAACTATAACAACCCTAAATCCCCACTCCCATATCCAATGCTAAAAACATAATATTTAAATTTCTAGATTTGATACTGATAAAAGTGACCTAATTTTATCCATCTCAAACATACAAAATCAACTAGAAATATTGGATCACTTACATACTCAAGGACCTTTTTAGTTTTGGAGTTTCAAAGAATTAGGAAATACACATACATAACAATACAAATGTCATCTAGTGATAATTTTCCTATTATACCCAGATTTTCTTATTTCCAAAAAACACATCAATATCTCCCATAAAAGTTTTCACACATGAAACTATTATAGATATAATTCATTTAACATCATTCTTCCAATCCTAAGATAAATAGAAAACATAATAAGGGCGAGATCAAGTTCTTAGAAAGGGTAAATATAACCATTAACAGCAGAATTCCATTAGTGAGAATAAGATAATCATAAGGGTATGATGGCATAATAAAATTGTATGATCATAGCATATGAGAACTTATCTCTATAAAAATATGGATCATTAAACATAAGACATGGAAACAGTCAAAAGAATCAATTATCGTGAGTGATGTGATGTAAATCTTGATCAATGAAACCATTAAAAACATATAGCAAGCATATAAAATATGTGTTTGTATCTTCGAACATTTTATTCATCACCCATGATCACTCATGTTGGAAACACTAGTTCCCAGTTAAATCTATAAGAGAAACCTACTCAATTAACTCCCTCCTTCTTACCATTAAAGATATGGAACATTACATACTGGATTAGAGAGCCTTATTAGGCTCACCCATCATATAAACTATATTAGGCTCACCCAAAATCATGAAATATATCATGCTCACCCATTATCATAAATAATTTCAAAGTAGCATACATGAATATAACATATGGAATCTTATATTTTCATGATCAATATTTTAATAATAGCTTGCATTCTTTTATAACTTGATTTACTTGTGGAAAAGAAATAGGTTCCATGGTAATATCATTAAATAATATTAATCCATATAGATAAAGATTAAGGATGGTATAATAGCCTTATAACACCATTGGAGTATAGAAAAATAATAATGTATGTTTCCATATGTGAAAAATGACATAAAAAGAACATTTAATACATTTCTTTGAAAATAATGATAAATTATCTTTTCTTTTGATAATATTTTATAAAAATTTCCAGAATATTGGGAAAAGTATTTTATTTGAAAATAACTATGTAAACTTATAAAATAATATTAACAAAATAATATTTATAATATAGGGAAAGTATATTCATGTAATAAATTTTAAAAATAAAAATTCTTCTCAATCTTTTGTAATGAGAGTAAAAAGTGACCCATGTAGAAATTATTAATAAATTTACTTATAGTCTTTTTAGTGAAGTGTAAATATCATTGAAAATAACACTCATAAATTATTTATTTTTAATATATAATATTCTTGAAATATGATAAAGAACATGGAGGAAGAGTTTGGTTCAATTTCCTTATATATTTTTAAAAAATAGTTTTAAAGAAATACCCTTTTATGGACTTTTAAAAGAAAAAACTTTTTGAAAGAGAGAATATAATAAGGAACATAAAATAACATGAGTATAAATAAATTAATGATATTATATTTCAATATTCAGTGTATACAGATATAAATAAATATAGGTGCATCAGTAAAAAACGTGTCTCGTAGAAGCCAATTTGAGATAAGAAGCCCTTGAAAATTGGGTGATGTATGAATCAAAAAGACATTGAATGAAGGAACATAACACGATTCTATAAAAAAAAAATTTATATGAAATAATATGTTATGAAAAATTCATGGGGAAATAAATACACCACATTAAATAAATCACGGTGCATAAAATGGAATATGTCTCAAAGAATTTAAATTGAGACCATAAAAACCATTTTAACCTTTATAACATTTATAACATTTGTATCAATATATCATGAAACATAGAACTTAAAAAGAACATTTAATATAATTATAAAACATTAATTCATGAAATAATATCTCAATATGAAGCATATTCACCTTATAAAAGGTAGTAAGTTCATATTAAAGAACATGTCTCAATGAAACAATATTTGGATGAGTAATCCTTACAGATATCATATCATTGATGTTATAATTAATCAATGAAGTGATTATGTGTAGCCATTTTAAAGCCATAAAAAATGCAAGTAAAAAATAATACAACCATAGGTCATTTAAAATATAATCTTGGAATAATATACTTAATAAAGTAGAAGTATAAACCAATGATTGGAAATTTAGATAAGAAACCCCTCACCTTGAGTCCAACCATATAATGTATATCATTTAATCCTATATAAAAAACATATTTTAATTATTTATTTTTAATAAAATTTTATAAGTTTATTATTTTATAATTAAACTATTTATTTAATTTATTTCAATGACATATTTATTACTTAATCAGTTAATTCTACGTTATCTATTTTGTGGACATTTGGTTCATAATTAAAAAATGAATCTTGTTGGATGACCATATTCAAAGGGGTTATTATTATATCATATATATAATAATAATAAATTAATTAACATTTTTATTATTTTAATTAAAATTTATAATCATCCATGAATGATGTATATAAAAAATGAATCACATCGATTCATGGAAGAAGTAAACCACACGTACAAAAAAACAATGTTATCATTTTCCAAAGGACGGAAAGGAATGAAAATAGATGAAATATTATCATCCCATAATGATAATTATTTCATGAATATCATATATATACATTAAATCCATCATTATCAAGATCCATTAGGGGTGGTCATGGAAAATATAACACATCACTTCATAGAGGTAACAGTCCACACGTACAAATGAACAATGTTTTCATTCTTAATTTGATGGAAAATAGAAAGAATAAGGTTATTAAATTAACATAAAAACATACTACTATATGAGAGATACTCATGTGATTATATTTAAACTATTATGATATAATTTATGGGTGTAAAAGAATTAGTAAAATGAAAATGCTCGGTTGAAATAATTATCTCCTCTTTGAAGAACCTTCATTGGACATATCCATAAGGACCCTAAGGATGGTATTTTAAGAATAACATAACCTATAAAATTTATATAAGGAATTTAAGAAGAGTTTTTGGATGGTTTTATTCAATATAAGTGTCTCAAGATGTGTGAAGAAGAAAGGAGAGGTAATGTCCTT
Organism: Viscum album; assembly: GCA_963277665.1. Classification (NCBI taxonomy): domain Eukaryota; kingdom Viridiplantae; phylum Streptophyta; class Magnoliopsida; order Santalales; family Viscaceae; genus Viscum; species Viscum album. The sequence continues at coordinate 590,839,820 of OY728134.1, read as the reverse complement.
GTATGAGAGAAGAGAGGAACACCATTAGAATTACCTAAAGTATTAAATTAATATAAATTAATTTTCATTTTCAAGTGGATATAAATTTATATATAGATAAGTCAAAATAATCTCATAAAATTAAATTTATATAATTTTAGTTGATGTTTTTAACCCTTATCTCTTATTTTTCACCCTTTTTAACCCTTTTAATGATTACCGTGATAACAATGTTCTTTTATGATTTAAGTTCCAAGAAGTTTATAAAAAAGGGTAATTTTTCCATAAGTGGATAATTTTTTGTATTCTAAGATAGTATTTTTATAATTTTTATATGATTTAATAAAATATCATTTAACATAAGATATAATTAAAATCATTTTTAGGACAATTCACATAATTTGACTTAAAAATATCATGAAGGAAATATATTAAGAATATAAATTTTCAAAACATCAGTAATATATTATATTTTTCTAAAAAAGTTATTGGATATAATAATTATTCAAAATTATATAAATTTTAATGTTTTTAAAATCATTTACTTTATTTTTCTATTACTTGAACGTGCATTGTGTCTGCGTTGCAGATGTATTTAAGGTAATTGTTCCATTATTAAAATTAAAAATAAATTAACCTGATAAAAAAATCATTAATATTTAAAATTAAAATTTATAACCAAACATAACATGTCTTTATTATTTTCACAAAATATTATAGATAATAAAATATAGTGTGTGGTATTTTGAATTAATCCTTTATTTAAAATAATATAAAAGTTATAATCAAAAGAAAGTGGAAAGACATATATTTGTTTTCAAATATTGGATGGTTATGGTAAAAAAAACTAATCTAATTAAATAATGGAATTTTTTTGGATGATTTTAAAGTCTTATTCCATTGTTTTAACCTTTTTACCTGTTTTACCCTTACTGAGTTGACAAATATTTACTACACTTACTATTCATAATTTCTAAAAATAAAAGACTCCTATTTACTATATTGGAACCTCATAATTAAGAATATGGAATCCATTTTTTAATATTCAATTTATATAATTTTAATAAATCAAATTTAATATAAATGTGTAAAATTAAATGAAGAACAACTTTTAGAAAAATACGTTTTAAACTAAAAAATGAGTTTAGACCAAAATCAAATATAAAGATGATTAAAATGAAATTAATTATATTATATATAATAAAATAAGACTTATTTTATATTAATATTAAATTCAACAAATATTGGTACTTTTAAACTATTCCATTTAATAAAAAGAAATGATAGTTTTTCAAAAATTGATATTTTTCACTATTCACTTAATAATAAATCATTTTAGAAAAATCCTGAAAATACATCCTAATATAATGATGAAATGATGATTTAAAAAATGATATTAATTTACCCAAATAAAATTTCTAAAAATGTAGGAAATTAATTTTCATTTCCAAAAAAATAAATAAGAAACCGTTTTTGAAGAAAACATATTTTTGAAGCATAAATAAATTTTAAAAAATATTGAGTGATTATAGATTAATCAATAACTTATATTAAAAATTTATACATATTTCTGATAGTGTGGATATTACTATTCATACTTCCAATTTCATAGCTATGTCATAATGATCACATTGAAATATTAATATTTTTATAGTATATTTCAGTTCGCATAAAGCTTTGTCTTGCGTATTATGAAATCTATAAAGTATAATATTATTTTAAAATAAAAATTTTGGATGTTACACAAAGATAAAAATGAATATTTACTTTACTTAATTATTATTTATCTAGAGGTTTTTATCTCAATAATTATTACTTAAAAGATAAAGAGTTGATCTTCACATTAATTGACCCCTGTCATCTAGATTTGGAAGACAAAGACTCAAACCTTACACTAAGTAGTTTATTTCATTTGGTTTAAATAATAGGGAAAAACTTAATTGGATTTTAATGTCACATAAATGTTGGACTTATGATTCATGTAGATTCATACTGAACAATGATATACCCTCAAGTCTATAAAAGAACTAAAACATCCCTAAAATTGTGTGTGGTGGAGAAGAAGTGGGAGTACCCACTGGATGAGGAGCATATAAACACGAAATATTGTAAAGTAAGTGATACATGACAATGAGTGACCATGAATGAACTTGTATCCACCAAATTAGTTCATTAGTTGATTTTGGTACATCAACTCCAGTACCGTCTGAAAGACATTGTTAATTCCAATAGGGATACTGAATTTAATAATTTTTAAAACATGAAACTACAATCACTAAATCTATAACCAAGTAGTATATGATTTAAATATTTAAGGTTTATCCCACAAGGATAGGTTGGATAATTATAATTAATTTAATAATAAATACTTAATTTTAAAAATAATTGAAGAAATGATAATCTAAATTATCGAACATTGATTTTAGAGAAGGTGAGGGGAGAAAAAAATAAAACAAAACATACCAAGAATATGATATTTAGGTCCCTAAATTAATTTATATAAATTCTCATCAATTAATATTTCTATCATTAAAATTAAGTCTTAATAAATACCAATGGTTATGGTAATTACTATTACTCTCCTAAACTCATCTTTTCTAATGGTCATGAACTTTGTTTTATTAGTGAAAGAGATAACATAAAACAATTTTCAAATAAAGAATTTGGGAAAGCTAATGGTCATGGTGAAGACATGGTTCTGGATATTTCACTATATAAATCCCCATTAATTAAACATGCAATGGTTATGTTATTAAAATTAAATAAAAAGATAGGGAAGAGTGACTAAATACAAACACTGAACATTAAGTAAAAATAAAGAAATAAATATATTAATAAAACTCCCCTTAAAATCATATATTTTAATGAATGAAAAGTCATGTCGTCATGATATCCATGAGAGTTTGAGAAAAATAATGAAATTAATACCCTAAAAGAAATTTATCGAGTAATCCCAATGAAGAAATCTACCAAAATGCAACATCTCACCATAGAGCTCTAATATATAATTCATTTACATATCCTCCCTAGAAATTTATTTATAGGAATAAATGTCCCCCATGTGGCTTAAATTCCATAAAATAATTCGATGAAACTTTCGAAGTCAACTTTGGGGGTTAAATAACATTAATACATGGATCCTAGTTAAAATTTAAAAAAACTACGATGTTATGGAATCCCTTTATCCATATTCATGACGTGAAAAGGGTTTTCATATAGTGAAATATAAGGTCTGACCTCTAAAGGACCCCAGAACAGCCTTGATAGGGGAGGGGTTAATGAGGGTGTCAAATTTTTTATTTTAAAGTAAAGGATCTTGTTCCCATGTTGGAAAGAACTTTTTAAATCTATCTAATGGTAATGTGTTGTAATTTAAAAATTCACACGAAGAAGGACCACACAAAAAATTTACTTGGTTCACCACTAAGGGCTTGTCCAAAGAGAATACGCCGATAGGTTGTTAGTCGTACTAATTTATACTAATCTTCACTAGTTGTGGATTACAAATGTTTTGTATAGTCACTCTATCCCGGTGTACTGGATTTACAAGGTCTTAGGTATATCACCAATTGTCCCTCAGATCATTTCCATTGACTCCCCCTAGCTCACTACATTGGGAAGAATCTGAACTTAGTTTACCGACTTAATGGTCTCTTAAATGGGTTGGAATTCAATCATGCATCCTCAACAATAGATAGATACTCTATTGAAGTCCAATTTTCCCTTTTATATATAATCTACTTTTTTCATGTACTGTTCATTCACAAACTTGTCTTCCGTGATCTGACCATCTTCCTCTTCCTACCGCACTACACTACTTACTGTGAGTGCCTCACAAACCACCTCTCCTTCCATGTACCTTCATGCTTCACAAACATATTCTCACTCCATGAACCACCACTATTTTGCAAACTACAAGAGATCCCTCCACATACTTCCTGTCCTATATAAACATGTTTTCCCATAAACCACTTTACACTTCACTGAATTCCTCTGAATTTCTAATCAGAATCTATTTGATGGGGTTATCTTCCCACAAACTACTCTAGACTTCACCAAATTCCTCCCGATTTTTTAATCTCAGATCCATATCTTAATAAAGGAATTAGTTCTCCTTATATAGTAAAATATATCCAAAAAATACTCTAAAATGATATTTACCAAATCTTCAACATGATGCTTCCTTTACTGTATACCGTGCATCTCCCGCGAACCATTTTTCCTATGCTGTCTCTATTTCACCACTACGTGGAAATCCTAAAGGATCTGAACGCAGAAGATCCATCGCAGTTGGGAGAGCCCAAATTTTCCTTTTTCTAATTCTATGAACAATCTAGGATCAATATGACGATAAACGTCAGTATCCACGAATTAAGATCAAAGATATAGACAAAAGAAGAAAAGGGTGCCGAATTCTAGAGAGAGGATCTTACACATCATGTTTATAATTAATTTAAATAATTTTTACAAAAATTAAATACCCAGACCTTTGGTACTTTCTTATTTTGTGGAATTGATCATTTTGAATGACCCTTCCAGATTGTATCATTATGCTTGCGAGGATGCAAAATAGAATCCCACTAGCGGTGATCCACACATGTTCTGAAGGGATCTAATCAAAACCACTCATTCTATGAGTGCTAGCGTGGTGAAGTGAGTGTCTAGCGTTGATCATTCCTGATCACCTATTCTTCAGTATTGAAGAAAGTCTCTCATTCTTGAGAGGTTATAAGAGAGGATTTGAGAGAGAATTTTTTTTGGCTCAAAAATTCTTTTACCATCGGCAATTTGGTTCACCAGCCCTAATGGAACAATATAGGTACCTATCTATTTAATGACATGGGATTTCAGTTACAATATTTAATTATGTAACATCAATTAAATACATTCAAAAATTTAGATTAAACACATGCTACATAATAACAATAACAGAACCATTATTTTTGGTGTTCCATCTTGCGCAAAATGGAATTATAAATCAAATCTTGTGCCACATAATGATAACAACATTATTTTTTTGTGCCAACTAGTTAAATAATTATTTAAGATCTTTAAAATAATTATTTTAACACCAAACCTATCTTGGTCTACTCGAACTCCACATCCATTTATTGAACACCCAAATAAATAAATATATAATTTATTCTCTTAAATAAATATTTTATTTAAAAACTAGTAAATAAATATTTATTAAATGTTCAATAAAATAAATAAATAAATTTTATATAATTTTAGCGATCATTTTAACTTGAATAAAATTGTTCCATAGGTGAGAGAATGATATTTATTCCATTTATTAAATTAAAAAAGAATTTGATCAAAACCACAGGAAACACATAGTGTGTGAACCTCTAGGATTCTTTCTCGTTGGCATTAAGAGGGATTTCCTAAAGTCCAAGAGTACTGTGTTGAATTGGGCCATGGAACCCAAGATAAAGAACTTAATGGCGCAATGATGAAATCAACTTACGAATGCTCACTCTGTAATTTAATCCCTTTGTCTCAATATCTTATCAAAGAGGTTTCATGATAGTTTCATCAACATGTTTTCTTGATATGTCTTTCCTTGACTACCTTAAATAAAATCATCATTACACCATGGCCATGAAATTTAGGGAGACAGTTCTATTTCAATAAAAGAGATGAGATATCAACATACATAAATGTAAGGTACAAATCCTTCCTCGACTTATCTATTAATAACATGTCACTACTGACACACCCAACATACCCTACTTCCCACCAACATATGGTGTGACAATTTTCATCTGTAAATCAAAGTGCACGAGTCGTGAAACACATTAATGATAATATTAAATTCTAAATACCATTACACACACTCATAAATAGGAATATATGTTGACAACAAAACATGCAGAATTTCTACAGGAGGGTCTGTTCTTATAACTACATGTCTTGGAGATTACCAATTGAAAACTTTTTGAGAACTAGTCTCATCTTCTTATGAGCAATCACACCTAATGGTATGTATACTATGTTTACCATCATAAAATTTCATCCAACTGAAGGACTATATTTAAGAATATTTTCATAGCACTTAAAGGTTCTCTTTATAGTGGGGAACTGCTCTGACTTTTTCAATATGACAAATACTGTAGAACATTATTACATCATAGTCATGTAGAGCAACGAACAATATGTAATAAGATGTTTAATATTTAAATAATATAAATATTAATTTAATCAAAGTAAAAATAGTTGGTTCTAGGACACCAACTCTAACACACTCATTCTTGTACTAGAGGTAACTGCCTACAACTTTCAGTCTACTAGATCTCACATAATGATCATGTTTCTGTTGAGTCAAGGATTTAGTCAAAGGGTTGACCACATTGTATTCTTTGGAAATGATAATCACTAAAACTTCAACTCTTTGAGAAAAATCCCTCAAGAGATGATTCTTCCAAAGTATGTGCTTTGTCCACTGATGTGACTTTGGCTCTTTTGCGAGATCCACTGCTAAAATATTATCATAATAGAGTGTGATGAGATATTTATTAATAGGTACCACATCCAGCTCTTGGACAAATATTCACATAAAAAATGGTTTTTTTTGCCTTAGAAGATGTGATATTCTCAGAATCTTCAATAGAATCTATGGCCACACCCTCCTTTGAGCTCTTCCAGCTCACAACACCACCATTCAAAGTGAATATGTACCTTGTCTATGACTTCATGTCATCCTAATCAGTTTGGAAACTAGTATTTTCATATCCTATGATGGCTAGTTCCTTAAATCCTCTATAAAGTAGGAACATGTCCTTATTAAGCCTGAGATAGTTAAGTATAGTCTTGACTAATGTAAAGACCCCGAATTTACATGTAATTTTTTTTAAAATAAATGGGAATTTTAAGAGTCTGTGAAAATTGACGGCGCGTGATTCTGATGGTCGGAGTGCCCAGAATAAATTTCTGAACTTTATTTTGGGTACGTTTAATAAACCTATGAGTGGATTTTTTCAAACTTTTGAACCGGTGCTCAGAATTGAAATCTGAGGGCACTGTTGAACTCGCAACGTCAGTATTCAATTAAGGAGACTTTCACCTGGACGACAGATGGTCGAGGGTGAAAGATAGTTTTTGGTTTTTTCGTGTAAGAATAAAATAAAAATAAAAGTGTGTGACAATTTTTTTATTTGGAATACCCATGTGAGTGTTGGGAGGTGAGGTGGAGAGGTCCACTGGAACTAAACCTCTATATAAATGTTATGAAGTGGGGACCACCAGACCTTAACCTTCCATGAGAGGTTATGGTGGTGGGGACCACCTGAGGCTGAAACCTCTTGAACTCCCCTCATTATGGAGAAAACCCTCTCAACCCACTCATTAATGTGGAGGAGCCTCTTGACATCCTCCACATTAATTGTGCCAACCATCCTTAATTAATCTTTCAACCCTTCCCTTTAATTAATGGAACCAACAAAATAATTAAGAAATTAAACTATTTGAATTTATGCCAACAAACATAATAGAACTCATAATCTTATATTTGGGGATATGAATTCTTTTGGTGGAATTGGGGAGAGGATGAACTTGGGAGAAATCTCCCCAACGAAGAAAACTCATCCAATGAAGAACACCGACCTCCTTCGACCTTCTTCCTCGGGACTTCTTCCAACATGGGACATCCTCATCTATGGAGAATTGACGACTATACTACCTCCTTGTGCCAACATCAACAAGCAAATGAGGTAGAGGTTTAATTGTGTTTGATTGTTTGTGGGAAGTTGTAGGGTGGTTGATTGATTTTCTTCTATCTTCAATTCTTGATAATTATTTGAAATTCAAGAGGGGATTTAACCACTTGCTACCACTCTAAACGCGGAGGGTGCGTGCCAAATGAACATGGGCCGACCCCTCCTCTATTCTTCTTTGATATGTTCTTCTAAATGTAGGAATGCGGCGAAGGGGACGAAGGCAAAAACACCACCATGCACGACCTCGACGACCCACGCCACCCCTGCGGCATTCCGGTCTCCCGGCCGAACCGGTCGCGCACCCCGGCCAAGCCACCAGTGGTGCTCCAGCCTCTCAACCAAACCAGCCGCATGCCCCAGCTTTGTGCTCCGGCCGAGCCACCCCTTGGCGCTCCGGCCTCCCGGCCGAACCGTCCCCATGCCCCACGATTCTTTGGCCTTCCGGCCGAACCATCCCTGCGCCCCCATGGTGCTCCGACCGCCTGTCCGAACCATCCCCTCTCCCTTTGGTCGCTTCGGCCTCCCCACCGAACTGGCCCCACACCCCCGCGGTGCTCTAGCCTCTCGACTGGACCGGACCCGCACCCCGGCCGTACCGCCCTCATTGCGGCACTATGAGCCACCCTACTCTGCCCGCCCATCGACCCTCCGAGCCACCCCGGCTCGCACCGCCCACTGGTCCTCTGATCTGGCCCGTCTTGCGCCGCCCGCTGAACCTCCGAGCTGCCCCGGCCGAGCCACCCCGCGGCCTCGTGCCCTCGTGGCCACCCATGACCCTCTGCGGCCCTCAAGGCCCTCTTTGGACCCTCTTAGAATGTCGGGCCGGATCCTGTGGGGATGGAAAGACCCAGAAAGATAGGTTGGGTCAGGCCGGGTTGGTCTGACCTGGTGTGACCAGACCCGAGCCCACTACGACCCCTTTTACATTTTTTGGCCATATCTTTGGTACTGAATGTCCGTTTGAAGAACCATCAGTGGTGTTGGGAATCTTGGAGAAAGACGGTCCCTTTGAGTATATTCCATAGAGTTTTGGATTGAGATGGGGAAAGGCCAGGTTGGATTGAGCATGAATATAACCGGGCCCCCGGAACTAAAAGGCTAATAACTCACAGGCTGGGTGTCTGATTAACGCGCCGTCTGTTTCGTTGAGATCCCTATGATGTGGCAGACCTTTGAGACACTTATTTGTGGGACTTCATGACAGTTGGAGTATTGACCAATAGCTTGTGGAGAAGATTCTTCTGGAGACGAGTGATCATAGTGCGAATACCTAGTGGCCCCTTGAGACTTGATGACTGGTGACCGTTTCGACTCAGAGTGACTCGATAGGCCCAGTGGGGAGCACCTTGGTGACACGGTAAACCCACAGTGTGGAGCACCTTGGTGACGTGGAATACCCACGGTACTCGACAGGAGGATTACCTCAGTAGGCCTTAAGGGGGAGTGCCTCGGTGTGACGTGGAAGACCCACAGTGGGGAGCACCTCTGTGTGATGCAACAGACCCACGATACTCGATAGGAGGAGTACCTCAGCAGTCCAAGGTTGGTGGGGAGTGTCCATGTGTGACGCGGCAGACCCACTATACTCGATAGAGGAGGAGTTCTCCAGCAACTGAGGTGTTCGACGTTTTGTTTTAAATGTTACTTGTTACTACCCCTAGAATAAATCCTGGTGTGAGCTGAGTCAGAACCTCTGTGTTTTCCTCTTGATTTAGATATATTACCTGATAATTTAGGTATATGTATGGTCATATACCTAAGTAATGTTATCTATAGATTTCATTCTTTGTGTTTATCCTTGATGGATTTTGTGAGACCTAGAGGATCTTGTGGTCCCAACTGAGTATCGTTATACTCACCCCTACACGGGATATTCCCACACATTGTTGTGTTTGGTGTAGACAACGGACAACGCTGACTGAGGACGAGAGTGCTAGGTCTAGAGAGTACCTATAGGTGGACCTTACGATGAGTCGGTACACGGAGGATACAGACGGACGAGGAGTGCTGAGGTGGTGATCTGTACCTACCCTTTAGGTATGAACCTCAGAGAATTACCCAACAACTAAATTTCTCTATTCTTTAGTTGTATTGTATCACAGTTGTACTTGTACTTTCCAGTTGGTCTTGTATTCTAGCCCCTTTTACTTTTAGCACTCTTTTGTTATACAGTTTACTTGGTGTTTCATATCTAGCTATGTTCTTGCTTGTGTGTGTGTTTACAAGTTATAAAGGTAATGCATTCCCATTTTTAGTTAATACACCTTTGTGCTAGTCTCCAACCCCTGGCCTATGGAAGGCGAGCTTGGGGTAGTCACGGCCCGGGCCCCGGGAGACGGGTCGTGACAAATTGGTATCAGAGGAGTCGGTTCTTCCATAGAACTTAGGACTTTAATATTTCTTTTCAACAGAAATAATGTTAAGTGTAGTGAGTGTGGTTATCAGTTTAGGGAATTCAGTGTTTGTGTGGCGGCCGACGTATCCATACACCGGGACCCTGAAATCTGATTTCCGAACCAGGGCATGAAAAAACTGACTGCGTGTGTGTTTTCAAGTGTCTTCTTTGTGAACTCTTTGAGTCATCTCACCAGGTCAGCTCACCAGGTATAACTTTTTGACCGTAGGACACCAATTTCTTTTCAGGATGCCTCCAAACTGACAGACATCTAGAGTTCCGAGAGTTGTATGCACTGATATCCCACCGAGCAACGAGGCCTCGGTGCATGACCCTCTTCCATTAGAGGCACTAGCGGAGGCACCATCAGTACTATTGCCCATTGGGCCACCGATGTCACCATCCCCAACAGCAGACGGTGCATGCCGCTTGAGTGAGTTATATGTGTTCCAGAGCTAGAGGCCACCCAGGTTCTGGGGAGAGACAAACCCACAGGCAGTTGAGGATTGGATAGAGGCCGTGGTGAGAGTTTTCCGATTGGTAGGGACACCAGCTGATTTCATGGTGATCCTTGCCACCCACATTCTACAGTAAGCAACAGGCAGATGGTGGATCTTGATACTTCGGGTTCACAATGAGGTGACACTTATTTGGGAAGACTTTGAGAGCCTATTTCAGGTAGATTTTTTTTCCAGCAACGCTTTGCGCAGTGCACATACATGAGCTACTTCATCTGCAGCAGGGCAGCATGACAGTGGCTCAGTACTCTGTGAGGTTCACCGACCTCTCACGCTACACCACAGATATGGTGCGAGACCCATTATTCAGGGCCTAGAACTTTGAGCAGGGACTTAGGCAGGATATTATAGATTCGATGATCTCACTCAGCATCCCGATGCAGGCAGGGGTATTAGAGAGAGCCCTCTTAGTGGAGAGTTTCCTTGCTGAGCAGTCACTATCAGTGAGACCCACTACCAGTCATCATGTAGCGGAGTCTTCTACAATAGGAAAAAGAAAAATGTTTTAGAGGTCCAAGAGAACCAGAGCTATAGGTGGATGACCGCATGACATAGGATCGGTTGTGCATGGCACCTGAAGTAGATCTAGTCATGCCCGGAGCAGGCAGTGTTACGCATAAGGCGGGCAAGGTCACATGGCTCGTGAATGTCTAACCCGCCGTAAATATGATCAATAGATGGTCAAAGAACCGCCCAAGCAGAGACATAGGTTTGACCGAGGAGGTCCGTAGGGAGTAAGCAGATGTGGCAGAGGAGTTGGTCATGCAGCTGGCGGTGGGAGATGATTCGAGATGTCACAGCCACCACCACCAAGAGGTCCACCCCGACCATAGAGAGCATGTGTACAGGGGAGATCTCAACTCCAAGAAGATGAGGCTTATGATAATGGAACTTTGGAGATGATAGGAGGTACAATTTGTGTCTACTATACCTTAGCTGTAGTACTTATAGAGACAGGTGCCAGTCATTATTTCATTGCCACTGCCATCATTCGGAGCTCAGACATTCCGACGGAGCCCTTGGCTCGATCCTTACAGCTAGAGATTCCTACGGGAGAGGATTCGACAATTACGCACTGGTGCTGACAGTGTGAGCATACTCTAGGAGATGAGAGCTTCGGATGGGATCTCCTAGTAGCAGCGTCGAGGCCTTACAACATCATCTTGGGTATGAACTGGTTATCTACAGTCTATGCTCAGATAAACTGTATTTGGTGCAAAGTGTGGTGTGTCCATATGTATGGGACCAGGTTTACCTTCACTGGAGAGAAGGGAGCCTTTTCAGCGCATGATGGACTTACCCACAGGAGGGTGCAGCCGATTACTCATCAGTTGGCTAGCCTTACCCTCAGAGCGGTTGAAGTGCAGAGTCCGAGTTATCCTATAGTGGTGGACCAGTACATGGATGTTTCCCTTGATGATGTCTCAATTTTACATTCTCATAGAGAGGTGGAAATTTATATTGACTTGTATCCCAGGATAACACCGATATCTATACCAGCATATCAGATGGCTCCCGTGGAACTTCGTGAGCTGTGGGTACAACTGGACGACTTGAAAGGGAAGGGATTCATTTGGCCCAGTGTTTCTCCTTGGGCAGCCCCGATTCTGTTCTCCAAGAAGGCAGATGGGAGCTTGAGGATTTGTGTTGACTATCAGTGCGTGAACCAGGTGATAGTGAAGAACAGGTACCCACTCCCAAGGATTTAAGACCTCTTTGACCAGCTGAAGGGAGCATGGTGGTTCTTGAAAATAGACCTTGAATCTGGCTATCACCAGCTCAGAGTACGAGACATGGATGTGCAAAAGTTGAACTTTAGGTGTCGGTACAACCATTATGAGTTCTTGGTTATGCCATTCGGTGTAACCAATTCTCCAACAGTGTTCATGAGGATCATGAACAAGATCTTTCAGCCATACCTCGATCACTTTGTCATAGTTTTTATTGATAATATTCTGATCTACTCGACCACTAAGGAGAAGCATGCCTATCATATATAAGTAGAACTGGACACACTCTGAGAGAACCTGCTTTATAGTAAGCTCTCAAAGTTCCAGTTTTGGATCTGAGAGGTTCACTTTCTTGGACATGTCATTTTGGAGGATGTAGTTGCAGTAGATCCAGTGAAGATTGAGGTGGTACTTGCTTGGGAGCCACCCAAGAGTGTGACAGAGGTACGGAGTTTCCTAGGTTTGGGTAGATATTACCGGAGGTTTGTGCCAGAATTATCCAGATTTGCAGCACCACTATCAGCCTTGACAAAGAAGGGGCCACCCTTCATGTGGTCAGAGAGATTCTAGAACAGTTTTTCGGAGCTGAGGTAGAGTCAGACTAGTTCCCCCATCATGGGGCTTCAAGAGGAGGGCGTACGGTACACAGTTTATTGCGACACATCAGGGACTGGAGTCAGATGTGTCCTAATGCAAGAGCTAGAAGTGATCACATATGGATTTCAATAGCTGAGACATCATGAGAAGAACTATTCTTCCCATGACCTGAAGTTAGCATCAATGTTATTCTCCTTGAAGATGTGGCGACACTATTTGATGGGTGAGAATTTTACCATCTACTCTGATCACAAGAATCTCAGATATATCTTCTCTTAGAAGTACCTGAACCTGATACAACAACATTGGCTTGAGTTCCTCCAGGAATATGACTTTAAGATATTATATACTCCAGGGAAGGGGAACATTGTTGTAGATGCACTCATCCAGAGATCTGGTATACAGCTGCTAGGCAGGACGACAAATCAGTTGGCCGCTTTGAAGATATCCTTTATGGATATAGATGAAGCACTTTTACTTTAGTCTCTTATAGTCACTCCACCACAAGTTCAGTAAGTCAAGGAGGTGTAGCATGGGGACATTGACTGTGAGACATGATGTGCTCAAATATCCACAGGACAGGCACCTGATGGATTTCTGAAGGTGGGTATCACGTCATCCCCTTCAGGGGACATACCATGGTACCGGTGTCACATCAGGAGAAAGTATTTAAAGAGTTCCATAAATCCCATCTAGCGGTACATACAGAAGTGGTGAAGATGTACCAGGATCTCCAACGATAGTACTGGTGGCAGAGAATGAGTAAAGTAGTTGGAGAGTTTTTCTCTTGATGCCTCACTTGTTAGCAAGTGAAGGCGGTGCATAAGGTACTACCAGGCATAGTTCAGCCTTTAGAGGTCCCAGAGTGGAAGTGAGATGAGATATCCATGGACTTTGTGACAGGACATCCACGTACATCCAGGGGTCATGACTCAATTTGGGTGATCGTTGACCGACTCACCAAGTCGGACCACTTCCTACCGATCAGAGAGAAGGGTTTAGTAGAGATCTTGGGACACCTCTATGTGTAAGAGATTGTGAAGCCTCATAGAGTACCATCTATGATTTTCTCTGATAATGATACACGTTTTACTTCCGGGATATAGAAGGGGTTTCAGGAGGCTTTTGGGACGCAAATTTGTTTGAGCACCACCTTCCATCCTCAGACAGATGGCCAGACTGAGTGGATGATTCAGATCCTTGAGGATATGATACGTGCTTGTGTCCTCGACTTCAGTTACAGCCGGGAGGGTCACTTTCCTTTGGTGGAGTTTGCATAAAACAATAGTTATCACTCCACCATTGGGATGGAACCTTTCAAGGTGTTGTACGGGCGACCTTGCAGATCACCTTTGTGCTGGATGGACCTAGGGGAGTCAGCACTAGTGGGACCAGAGATGGTACGGGCTACCACAGAGAAGGTTAAGATCATCCAATAGCGGATGAATACTACCCAGAGTAGGAATAAGTCATATGATGATAGGAGACATAGAACTTTGGAGTTTGAGGATGGTGACCACGTCTTTCTACGGGTCTCACCTCGATGAGGTTTGCAGATATTTGGCCGTGGCAGTAAGTTATCTCCTAGATTCATCATACCTTTTCAGGTCCTCAGTAGATTTTGAAAGGTGGAAAGCTGGCTTACCTCTTAGCTCTTCCACCTCAGTTGCACCGGGTGCACAATGTCTTCCACGTATCCCATCTGAGGAGATACGTGCACGACCCTTCCTACATCATTGACCATGGAGAGATGGATGTCGATGATGGGGATAATTTTACAGAGGTTCCCATAGAGATTGAGGATTGACAGGAAAGGGTCCTTCGTGGATGGTCAATAACTCTAGTGCTTGTTCGCTGGCAGCAGAGGAACCTCCAGAAGAGCGCATGGGACCAGGAGGCTCAGATGCATGCTCAATACCCCCACTTGTTCCCTTAGTTTGAGTTGTGGCTTACAGGGATGTAAAGCCTGAAGTGGGGAGAATGTAAAGACCCAGAATTTCAATGTAATGTTTTTAAATAAATGGGAATTTTACGAGTCTGAAAAATTAATGGAGCGTGATTCCGAGGCCCGGAGTGCCTGGAATGAATTTCAGAAGTTTATTTCGGGTACGTTTAGTAAATGTGTGAGTGGGATTTTTCTAAATTTTGAACTGGTGCTCAGAATTGAAATCTAAGGGCACCGTTGAACTCGCAATGCCAATATTCGTTTGAGGATACTTTCACCTCAATGATATATGGTTGAGGGTGAAAGTTAGTTTTTGGGGTTTTTGTGTAAGAATACAATAAAAATAAAAGTGAGTGACATTTTTATTTTTATTTGAAACACCCATGTGGGTGTTGGGATGTGGGGTACACCATAACTAAACCTCCTTGTGGAATTTGAGAAGTGGGGACCACCAGACCCAAACCTCCCATGAGAGGTAATGGTGGTGGGGACCACCTGAACCTAACCTCCCATGAGAGGTTATGGTGGTGGGGACCACCTGAGGCTGAAACCTCTTGAACTCCCTTTATTATGGAGAAAAACCTCTCAACCGCCCTCATTAATGTGGATGAGCCTCTTGACTTCCTCTACATTAATTGTGCCAACCCTCATTAATTAATCTTTCCAAGCCTTTCGTTTAATTAATTGAACCAACACATAAATTAATTAATTAAACTATTTGAATTTATTCCAACAAATATAATATAACTCATAAACTATTATTTTGGGATACAAATTATTTTGGGGGAATTGGGGAGAGGAGGAACTTGGGAGAAAGCTCTCCAACGAAGAATGATCTTCCAATGAAGAACGCCGACCTCCTTCGACCTTCTTCCTCGGTACTTCTTCTGACATGGGACGTCCTCATCTATGGTGAATCGATGACTGTACTACCTCCCTAGTCCAACATCAAAAAGTGAACGAGGTAGGGGTTTAATTGTGTTTGATTATTTGTGGGATGTTTTAGGGTGGTTGATTGATTTTGTTCTCTTTATTCTTGATAACTCATTGAAATTCAATAGGGGATTTAACCGCTTTCTACCACTCTAAACGCAGAGGGTTTGGGCCAAACAAACATGGAACGACCCCTCCACCGTTCTTCCTTCATGTGTACCTAGAAATGGAGGACAGAGACGAAGGAGACGAAAGTGAATAAGGCAAAAAAACTGCCACCCGTGGGCTCGGTGACCAGCGCCGCTCCCGCGGTGTTCTGGTCTCCAGGCCGAACTGGCCGCACGACCCGGATCCATGCCCCGGCCGAGCCACCCACGGTGCTCCGACCTCCTGGCCAAACTGACCTTGTACCCTAGCTACGCGCCCCATCCAAGCCACCCCACGGTGCTCCGGCCTCCTGACCGAACCGGCCCCGTACCCCGCAGCGCTCCGGCCTTCCGGCCGAACCGGCACCACGCCCCGCGTTGCTCCAGCCTCCAGGCCAAACCGACCCTGCACCCCCTGGGTGCTCTAGCCTCCAAGAAGAACCGTACCCATGCCCCCGCGGTGCTCCCACCTCCCAGCCGAACCAGACCCGTGCCATGGCAGAACTGCCCTCGCAGCGGCCCTCCGAGCCGCCCCAGATCACGCCGCCCACTGGCCCTCCGAGCTGCCCCAGCTCGCACCCCCTGCCGGGCTTCCGAGCTGCCCCGGCCGAGCCGCCCTATGGCCTTGCACCCTCGCGGCCACCCACGGCCCTCTGGGGCCCCTCGCGGTCTGTCGGGTTGGGACAGACCCAACGGGTCAGGCCGAGTCGACCCTGACCCGGGCCCACTATGACCACTTTTACTATCTTTTGGGCATAGCTTTGGCACAATACGTCTATTTGAAAAACTGTCAGCAGAGTTGGGAATCTTGGAGAGATATGGTCCCTTTTTGTATATTCCATAGAGTTTTGGATTGAGATGGGGAATAGTCAGGTTGGATCGAGCACAAATCCCACCGGGCCCCTCGGACTTAAAGGCTAATAACTCACAGACCGGGTGTCCGATTGACACCCCATCTGTTTCATTGAGATCCCTATGAAATTAGAGACCTTTGAGACACTTATTTGTGTTACTTCATGGCAGTTGGAGTATCAACCAGTAGCTTGTGGAGCAGATCCTCCCAGAGACGACTGATCATAGTGCGGAGACCTAGTGGCTGGCTGAGATTTGACGACTGCTGACCGTTTCGACTCGGAGTTACTCGACATGCCCAGTGGGGAGTGCGTTGGTGAAGCGGTAGAACCATGGTGGGGAGAGCCTTGGTGACGCGGCACACCCATGATACTCGACAGGAGGAGTGCCTTAGCAGGCCTTGAGGGGGAGCGCCTCTGTGTGATGCGGTAGACCCATCATGGGGAGCGCCTCTGTGTGACATGGCAGACCCACGGTACTCAATGGGAGGAGTAACTCATCCATCCAAGGTTTGTGTAAAGAGTCTCTGTAATGACGCGGTAGGTCCAATTTACTCGATAGAGGAGGAGTTCTCCTGCTTCTGAGGTGTTCGATGTTGTGTTCGAAATTTTAGTTGTTACTACCCCTAGAATAAATCATGGTGTGAGCTGAGTCCAAACCTCAGTGTTTTCCTCATGATTGAGATGGATTACTTGATAAGTTAGGTATATTTATGGGCATATACCTAATTAAGGTTATCTGTTGATTTCATTCTTTGTGTTTATCCTTGATGAATTTTGTGAGACCTAGAAGGTCTCGGGGTCCCTACTGAGTATCGTTATACTCACCCCTGTATGGGCTATAACCACACTTTATTGTGTTTGGTGCAGAAGATGGACAACGCTAACTGAGGATGAGTGTACCAGGTCTGGATGGTACCCAGAGGTGGAACTTACAATGAGTCAGTACACGGAGGAGATACACGAACAAGGAGTACTAAGGAGGCGATCTATACCTACCCTTCAGGTAGGAACCTCAGAGGATGACCCAGTAGCTAACATTCTCTTTTCTTCAGTTGTACTGTATCACAATTGTACTTGTACATTCCAGTTGGGATTTTATTCTGGCCCCTTTTACTTTCTACACTATTTTGTTATACAATTTACTTGGTGTTTCGTATCTAGCTATGTGCTTGCTTGTGTGTGTGTTTACAGGTTATTAAGGCAATGCCTTCCTAGTTTTAGGGAATAAGCTTTTGGTTATAGTCTCCAGACCCTGACCTATAGAAAGCGGGCTTGGGGTAGTCATGGTACGGGCCCTGGGGGATGGGTCGTGACAACTACCATCTAATAGTGGTCACCTGGGTCATCTTGATATCTACCTACCACACTTAATGCGTAGGCGACATCTAGCCTAGTAAATAACATGGAATAAATGAATGACCAAATCGCCAATGTGTATGGATTCCTTTCCATTCATTATCTTTCCTCATGAATCTAAGGAGACCTTTTCTTGTAAATATGAATTCCATGTGACATTAGAAATAATCCCCTCTTGGATTGTTCCATCCTAGGCCCAACAATCTCTTGGATCTATCATGGTGGATCTTGATCCTAAGAATATATGCTACCTCACCTAAGTACTTCATGGATAAACAGTGATTCAACCATGCCTTAATAGATTGTAAGACTGATATCTGATTTCCAATAAGTAATATGTCATCAACATATACTTTTCAGATAACAACTTCACTCCTAATAAATTATTTGTAGACACAAGGTTCACATTCATTATTTATAAAACCAAATTCCATTATGGATTCATCAAAATGATTGTTCCATGACATGGATGCTTGCTTTAATCCTTTAATTGATTTCTGTAACTTGTATATCTTTTTGGCATCATTTGGAGTCACAAATCCTTTAGGTTGTATCATGTAGACATCTTCTTGAAGGTTCCCGTTAAGGAAGGATGTTTTGAAATACATTTTCCAGATCTCATAATCATGGTAAGAAGAAATGGACAATATAATTATGATGGGTTTTAGCATCACAATTGGTGAAAAGGTTCCATCCTAGTCAATACCTTGATGCTGTTTGAACCCTTTCGCAACTAGTCATGCCTAATAGGTATTTACTTGTCCTTCCATGTCCAGTTTCTTCTTGAATACCCATTTGAAACCAATAGGATTTACATCAATTGGAATATTTACCAAAATATAGACATGGTTTTGGTACATGTAACCCGTTTCATAATTCATGGCTTCTTGAAACATAGAAAAATAAATGCCACTTAATGATTCCTTGTAGTTTAAAGGATCATTATTGTCAACTAATAATGAGTCACCATCAACAACTACTAGAAAATTGTATCATTTTAGTCCTCTAATCTCTCTTGTAATATGATGCAGTACTTATGTCTCTGGAACATATATTTATTCCATGAGGCTTTGTGGAATCTGCTCCTATACGTACTCTTGTATACCTTGAGCCTCAACTTCATTGAAGTATATCTCACCCCCACCATCTCTTTTGGAGATGTGCTCCCTCTCAATTAATATGGTGTTTTTTCCACTATAAACTTTTTATATAAGGGTTCATATAGGTAATATCCCCTCGTTTCCTTGGGGTATTCTATAAAGGTACACCTTGTGCCTTGGGGTGAACATTTGTTACCTGAAGTGGCCTTAACAAATTCTTTTCTACCCCACACATGTAAAACTGATAACATGGATTTTCATCCACTTCAAAACTCATATGGAATACCATTTATCGAATTAGTTGGTACTTGGTTTAGTATGTGTGCCACTATTTGTAACACATATCTCCAAAAGGAAAATGGATGACTTTTATAACTCATCATTGATCTCACCATGTCCAACATGGTGCGGTTCCTCCTTTCACTTACAACATTCCACCAAGGTGTGTACGGAGGAGTGAGTTGGGATAGGATCCCAAAATATTATAAGTAATCAATGAAGTATTGATTAAGATACTCCCCATCTCATTCTGAGTGGAGTTTCTTAATCTTATTACCAAGATGGTCCTTCGTTCTTGTATTCCTTGAACTTATTAAAAGAATCCAAATTATACCTCATTAAGTAGATATATCCATATATACAAAAATAATTAGTAAAAGTTATGAAGTATGTGTACCCACCCCTTTCTTCAACTGGAAATGGTCCACACACATCAGTATGAATCAATTCAAAAAGCTCTTTGTCTATTTAACCTTTCTCACAAAATGGGGCTTTGGTCATTTTGCTTTGAAAACACACGTGACATACCCCAAGTGGTTTTAGTTTGAAAGAATATAAATATCCATCTTGATTTAATTTGTTAGACATTACTTGTTTACATGACCTAGCCACTAATGCCAATGTTGGGTGTGGTATTTGTCAGGTGAGGTATCTTTTTTATCGATTTAAATTACGTGGTTTGTGTAATCCAACATGTAAAGACCGTTGTATAAATGTTCCCTACCAAAACAAATTCTATCTTTGTAAAAGAAGAAACATTCATTTCCAAACCTGAAAAAAAATCCATCAGTATGTTGTCTTGATATAGAAATAATGTTTTTGGTAACATAAGGCACAAAATAACAACCCTTTAACACCAAGATCAACCCAGTCAGAAATGTGATGTGGTAGTCCCTGAAAGCTACAACTACAAGTCTAGATCTGTTTGTTGCTCATAGATATACCTCCCTTGATCAATTTTCTTAAATATACTTGGTTTTAATATTTGAAAACATACGTGATCACCAAAAGATGTATCCAATACCCAATTCATAGAAAAATATAAATTGCACTTGATAATAAAAACACCTAAGGCTTCCTCTTTCTTCTTTGAATGGGTGCAGTTTTTTCTTCCAGTGGACCTTCTTTCCACATGAAAAAATAGGTTCCTATTCCATTTCCTCCCATGATCTTCCTTTTCTTAGAAGGGAACGAAGAAGCATTGGGATTAAAGCTCTTCACCTTCGCTTTCCTCTTATTTACTGTAAGGAAAGAAGTCTTGTCGTGCTTCATATATTTTTCCACTTAAAGAATGAGGATAATAATATCAGATA
The DNA here is from genome assembly GCA_963277665.1 of Viscum album. Classification (NCBI taxonomy): domain Eukaryota; kingdom Viridiplantae; phylum Streptophyta; class Magnoliopsida; order Santalales; family Viscaceae; genus Viscum; species Viscum album. Next base: position 590,818,957 of record OY728134.1, on the reverse strand, counting down.
TAGACTTCTCAATGTTGTTAATGTTGAAATTAACAATATAATTGGATAATATCTAAGGGTGTGATGTGAGAATGAGATCGAAACCCAGTTCTTCGGGGAGTTTAAACCCTAGAACATCTAGTCTCTCAATTTATCCAATGATCTTGACTATGTGAGGCCTAGTTGGAGAATCTTCTCCAAGATTACTCTGAAAGAGTTCCTTGGATATCTCAAAACTTTCCTATCTTTCTATATCCTAGTACAGACCACATATGTTCTCGAGCATGATACACACATCCATGATTTTGCGAGACTTCATGAGTTTACAATACATTGATCATAGAATCAAACATTCAGTGTCGACCACATCCTTCATATGTTTCTTATAGACTAGGAAATACTCATCACTCACCACTTTGGCAGGCAGATCAGGTAATACTAACTCCAACATGTAAGAATTCCATTCATGGAATAGAAAAACAAGAAGGTGTCTAAACCATTCATAGAAGTTACTTCCTATGAGATTTTTGTATTTATCCAAAATTGATCATAGGGATAGTGTGGTAGAGCTTGTCATTTTATTCTACAATTAAAATAGAAGATTATTAGTACTTTATTGATTACATTTTATGAGAAATAATAACTTAATTTTATTAAGTCTCCCCCTATTTATCAAGTCCTAATGGCCCTCACCATTGAACTAAGAATGTCTATTTTCTTAGACATTCTAGTGGAAAGGATCCATATTCCCCTTTTCAAAACCCCAACATGTGTTGTTCAAGCTATTTGAAGGTATTTATGTAGGAAGGTCTTTTCCAATTGTGAGATTGCAACTCCTTGATCTATTGAGTGGACTCCCCAGTCCTAAAATTCCAACTTGGATTTCCTCAACACATGCCTCCAATGTTACCCCATGTTTATCAAGGGATACTCCTCTTGATGTAATATGGTTAATTCAACCCAAAAAATTCATAAGGGATTCTTGTATAAAAGTATGTGTTCCAACAAGGTTTGGTCAAACACAAAGTTTTATTGAGTCATTCCTTTAATCAAGTAATGAAAGGATTAGTCTGACTTAATATTTTGTTGAGGAATTTTTATCTCTTATGCATAAATTGATTATTATATTTATCACATTATTTTTAATATTAATTGGAACTTACATAAGTGATTTAACTTGCCTTTTTAATATTTACGTATAATCCCAGTTTATTTTAGTTCCATATTGCATTCTTCTTTAATTTGTTAATTATGTGATCGTGACAACACATCTATAATGATAAAACATGAAACTAATAGAAATAAAATAAATGAAAGGGAATGATCATGAGATTTTCTAATGGTTAGTTTATCTAGTGGTTGATAAACTAACCCTAACATAGGGGAGAAACACATTGAACCTTTTGGGTTTGTGTTTACATCTTTCCACCTATCCACCTTTGTATCTCCTAGGATTGGTTTTGTCTCGGCTATAGGTTGAACTGCCTCCACTAGCTTGGGGGCTCCATCCATTACATATACCTTTTAACTCACACTAATGTGAGGGGTAAAATGGGGTTTTACATAAAATAAACCATGCGCACACATGACCTATATATTAATGAGGTGAGATGGTTCGCAGGACAATAATTTAATTGAAAAAAACCAATCACATACAAAGGTCTATTCTAGCTCATGATCATCCACACATATGAAATGAATTTTTCAATTAATAAAACTAGAATTAAATTATTTTGTTGTTCGCATCAAGATAAATCTTGTTTGAATAGATTAATTATTATATTTAATTAATCAATCATTTTTTCTTAATCACTTTTCTGAATTTCCTTGATATTCTCATCCTTGTACATAAATGTACTTTGGAGGTAACCTAGTGAATACCTGTTCGAATCTAACAAAAATGTATTATATTCATATACTGTTTTAATATTTAGACATATGGAATACTTGATGCTTCAATTAATAGAGTAACAATATATACTATAATTTATACATGATAAGTAGTTCTAAACATTACACAAACATTAAAGTTTTAACTTTGTGTAATTTGGTAAAGTACATGGTTTGTAGTTCCGACTACACGAAGTGTACTACCTTCACCATATTTCCCAAAGTACATTCCTAGGGACTTGGTGTGTGAGGCATAATTTGGATATTTCGGAGTACATAGCGTGTACAATGGGATACATGCTGTGTTGTCTCCATGTTACACGATTACCGGTCAGCTCAATATGTGTATTGGATACATGGATTGGACCCGAACCTGATGTGATTTCATGCCATGTCCAGTGGGAAACACAACTTGTAATCCAGTAAGCGTGTGCCTATCTATGATAGTAAGCATGCATTGTATAATTAATTACACCATCGACAATAAATGCACATGACTTGGGTAATTAATGAATTAATCCTGATGCGCTGAACACGACTACATTACATGTAGTAGAGATTACATGGCGTTTATGGTAGACAACACAATGTGAAAGTACGAACACAGGGTGTGTATTTTTGTGTCACCTCGATAGAATTGTTATCCCCTCCTGATGAGTTCCTCTCTTTAATTTTAATCCAAAAATTATTCATTTCTATTAGATCTATGGGAAATGAAAGAGGAAGAAAAAAGTATCGAGATCCATATTACAAGAATGATTAAACATTAATTGACAAAATAAATTATTAAATAAAAAATCATTAAATAATTTCCTAAATAATTATAAATGATGATGAAACATGCTCTAATACCACTTTTAGAAACTAAATGCAGCAGAATCTTGGTGGTTGGGAGGGCCCAAATTTTCCTTTGGCATAATTGATGACCAATCAGGTATCAATACAAAGATAAACTTCAGTATCCTTGGATTAAGATCAATGATCTTGAAAAAATAAGAAAAGGGAACCATATCCTAGAGAGAAGATCTTGCACATCATGTTTATAATTAATGTAAATAATCTTTTCAGAAATTAAATACCGAGATCTTTGGTACTTCCTTCATTGATGACGTTGATCATCCAAAATGACCCTTTCATATTTTCCCGTCGCTCTTGCAAGGATCCAATCTAGAATCCCTCTAGTGGTGATCCACACATGTTCCGATGACCTTCTATCGACACAACATGTACTCCCAGTGCTTGCAAGGAGAAGTAAATGTCTTGCATCATTTTTTCTTGATCATATATTCTTTAGTCTTTAAGAACATCTCTTATTATTGAGAGGGGAGAAGGAAGGATTCAGGAGAGAAATTGTTTTGGCTCAAGAATTATCTCACCACTGGACATTTGGTTCCCCAAGAGTAATGACACAATAGACATACCTGTCTATTTAACAACATGGGGTTTCAGTTACTATATTTAATTGCGTAACAATAATTAAATACATTCATAACCTTAGAGAAAATCCATTCTACATAATAACAATAACAAAAACACTATTCATGGCGTGACAACTTCCTATAAATGGAATCATTAATGAAATACCGTACCACATAATGATAACAACATTATTATTATTTTGTCTTGTTCCATCTAGCTAAATAATTATTTTACTAATGGACTAGAATTGGTTTTATCGAACTCCACTTCCATTTATTGAACACCTGAATAAATAAAAAAATAATTTATTCTCTTAAATAAATATTTTCTTTAAAAAATAGTAAAAATATATTTATTAAATTTTAAATAAAATAAATAAATATATTTTATTTACGTTACTTGATCATTTTAACTTGAATAAAATTATTCCTTGTTCTTGAGAATAATATTTTTTCCATTAATTAAATTCAAATAGAATTTGATCGGGACCATAAGAAATACATAGTGTGTGACCCTCTAGGATTATTTCTCTTTGGAATTAGGCAGGTTTTCATAAAGTACAAGAGTACTACCAAGAAACGGGTCATGTCACCCAAGAGAAAGTACTTAAAGTTTCAATGTTGAAATCCATATACGAACACTCATTGTGTAATATAATCCCTTTGTCTTAATATCTCATCAAGCAGGTTTCAAGATAGTGTCATCAACCATTTTTTTTGATACATATTTCTTTGACTACCTAAAATAAATTCATCGTTACATTATGTACATGGAATTTAGGGAGATGTTTCTATTTAAATCAAAGGGTAGAGATATCAACTTCCATTAATGGAAGGGAAAATCCTTTATCAACTTATCCATTAATAACATGTCACTCGTGATGAACCCAACATACCCTACTTTCCACAAACATATGGCATGAAATTTTTCATTAGTAAATCAAAGTGCATGAGTCCTGACACACATTAATAATAATATTAAAGTTTAAGGACCATTACACATGCTCACAGATAAAAATATCCGATGAAACCAAAACATGAAAAATTCTTACAGGCAGGTCAATTCATATAACCTCCCATCTTGGAGACCGCCAAGTGATAACTTCATGAGAAGAAGTATCATATGCTTATGAGTACTCACACATAACGGTCTGTATACTACATGTCCCATCATAGTATGTCATCATTGTGAGGAATTATATTTATGAATATAGTCATAGAAATTTAAGGTTCTCATCATAGTAAGAGAATTCTATGACCTTGTTAATGTGATAAATACTCTAGGACATTATTAAATCATAGTCATGAAAAAAATGGCCAATATGTAATAAGATGTTTAATATTTAAATAAATTAAATATTCATGTAATTAAAGTATAAAAAATTGGTTCTAGGACACAATATCTAACAGATCCTACCTTTAATTTTTTTCCTCACTGACCCACGTACCTCCTATGTGGTCCAAAAACTATCCTTCGTAGTCTATGAACCAATCTTTACAGACTCCTTTTGTATAAAACATTCCTTTGACACAAAAATAAACTCTCAATTTTGAGCACCAGTAAATTTGAAAAACACTAGGAAACTACACTACCTTAAACACCTACTTCAGCATATACTGTAAGAATACCTATCTTGAAAATCCCTTGATCAACCCAATGTTGATTGAAATAAACACAAACCATAATCCAGTTCCAACAAAGAACATACTTGGGTCCAACAATATCCCCCTTTGTGTTTTTTGGTAATCTTCAAATTAATTCAATAAGCTACCAAAAACAATCAAAACTTGAAACACAAGAAACAACTCATCCAACACTCTAATCTATGGGAATAATTGTCAGTGTAGTTTACCAGAGGGTAAGTATGAATTGAGTTCTCATATCTATATTTTTTAATCTCCCCCTCTGTTTCTCAATTCCCCTTCAACTTTTAATTTCTCCTATAACCACATAGTACTAAATTTATCCATTCTCCCACATTATAAATAAACCTAAAGAACCTATTATTGAACATGTATAGCTCAAAAAACACCCCCTCGATCATATATCCACCATACACCTGCATCAATACCAAAAATAAATTAAAATAGTTAATGAAATTGGGGAGAGGGGAACAACCAAAACTTCCTCATTCCCTAGGAGTTCGTTGAACACTAAGGTTCAACCAATGTTTTTCAAACACATGTGCTGATAATTACTTGGTCAGTATGTCATAAAATGGATAATTAGTTCCAACATTATCCATTTTAATCATTCCTTATTCTAATTTTTACTTGATGAATTGATATCTGATTTCAATGTGTTTTGTAAAAGAATGCTGAATAGGATTCTTTGTAAGATCAATTTCACTCTTATAGTCATAGTGAATCACCATTAGATGTTTCACCTCTTGACCAATATCATTTAGTTATTTATTCATCCAAATTAGTTGAGTGCAGGCCTTTATAGCAGAGATATAATCAGCTACAGTGGTACTAAGAGAAGTGATTTCATATTTCTTACTCAATTAGCCCACATATTTCTTTCCAATTAAGAATGCTCCACTACTTGTGGATTTTATATCCACCACATCTCCAGCCCAGTCAGCATTAGAAAATTTTGATAGTTCATTTTATTTTCCTAAAACAAAGCATAATCCATACTTGTGAGTACCTAGAATGTACCTCATGATTCGTTTAACTAATTACATATGTTATTTTTTTGGATTAATTTGAAATAGGACCACTAAGAATGATAAAAAGAAAATATCTAGAAGTATTAAAATTAAGTATAACCAGATTCCGATTATTCTCTTGTACATGGTGGGATATACATAATTCCCATGCTCATGATTTACAAGTTTAGTTTCAACCACAATCGGAGTTGAAATTGGTTTGGATTCATGCATAGTGTAATTATATAGCAAATCTCTTTCATAGTTTTCCTAATAAATAAAAGTTTAGACTTTAATCTGAATCACTTGCAACCCTAAGAAGTATGTGAGTTTACCAATCATAGACATTGGAAATTCTAATCTCATGTGTTTTGAAAATTCATCCACTTATACTTACCTGTTTCCACCAAATATAATATCATCTACATACACCAGTATCATGAACTGATATTTCTGAGAATTCATCACATGGAGATTGTGATCCACTCCTCCTCTTATAAATTTGATCTTCCTTAAATAATAATCTAGCTGGGAATAAAATTCTCGTGGTTCCTAATTTAATCTATATAGAGACTTATTTAATCTATAAACCTTCATTTCATCATTACCATGTAGAAAACCCACTGGTTGGTCTATGTAGACATATTCTTCAAGAACACCTTTTATGAAAGCCATTTTGACCTCCATTTGATAAACTTTTTATCTTATTTGATTTTACAAGGAAATAAAAAGGCTGATTGACTCCAGTCTAGCCACCAGAGTGAATGTTTCTTTAACATCAACCCATTAAATATGTGAATATTCTTTACACACCAAGAATGATTTATTTCTGATCACATTTCCATGACCATCGAATTTATTTTTAAAAAGACACTTTGTACCAATCACATTGTTGTTATCAGGTCTCTTAACCAAATCCCATGTTTGATTCTTATCTATCTGATCCAAATCTTCATTCATAGACTTAACCCACAATTAATCATTTGTAGATTATTCAAATGAGTATGGTTCCAAAAATGATAGGAATACATATTGTGCATAATTCCTTATTCTTATTTTTTGTGTGGGAGTAGTCCAATCCCCAATGATTTTGTATTGACCAATTTCTGCTCTTCGATTTCTCCTTTGAGGTTCAGATAAATTTTCTTCAGCCATGGTTTCCTCTTCTAATTCATCTTATGATTCAATGGAATGAGTTGATTCATGGGTGTTTTTAATACCTTCCTCTGCTTCTGTATTTGGATCCATTCCATGTACACATTATTCCTCTTCTTATATCACATCAGCAGATGAATTCCTTGAGGAATTTGGGGTTTTATCTTTAATGATATTCACATCACCTCTTTCCATAATTTTTCTAAGATGTTTATTAAAATATTTTTAGGCTTTTATATTTATTGAATATATGAGGAATATTCCTTCATCTATAACATCACTATACTTAACTTGATTTCCTTCTACTTTTTGGATAAAACATTTACTTCTAAAAGTATGAAAATACTTAAAATTGGGTTTCCTTTCATAAAATAATATATATGGTGTCCTGGTTTCATCTATATAAATCCTTGTTTAGTTTTGAATATAAACTTCTGCTTGAAAAACCTCTTTCTAGTAATGGAAAGAGATACCACTCTCAATCAGCATAGTTCTGGCCATATTATTTACTTATCGATTCTGGTGTTCAACAACTCCATTTTGCTGTGGAGCTCTCATAGCATCTACCTCATGTTGTATTCCATGTTTTTCCTTGTAATTTTCAAATTCAATGGATATGTATTCCCCTCCATTGTCAAGCCATAGAACTTTGATTATCTGTCCAATATCATTGTTTGTTATTTAGTGATACGTTTTCATGCAATCAAGCACTTATTATTTCTTATTTATAACCATCAAACACAATATTCTACAACAATAATAAATGAAAAGGATGAATTACCTTTCTCCATATGTTATTGAAACATTTATTGGGCCACATACATATGTATGAATGAGATCAAGAATATTTGATGCTCTTTTCTTCTTTGGATGATATGAACTGCACATCAACTTTCCTCACATCCAAGCATCACAAGTCTTATCCCATTCAAACTTCATATTTGGGATATCCATGGCAATATTTAGTTTAGATGTCTTTTCCATACCTTACTGATTGATGTAACCCAACCTCTGGTGCCAAAAGTTATTCTCTTTTTCAATTGTCTTGTAATAAATGTTCTCTTTACTATCAACCTGATATAGGTTTTTATTTATTATGCATCCATTCATGAGATAATTATCTATTATTCATTTTGTATCACACCCCTTTTGATTTAATGTCACTATAATTCATGAGTAATAAAGTTGACTCACACTCATAATATTGTGACATAACCCGTTCAAAAAAAGAACTTCGATCTTCATCAGCACACAATTGGCCAGTTTAGTACTCCCACCACCTTTGATCTTCAAAGCACAATCATTTATGAATCTCACTATTCCATTAAATTTTTTCTTAACATTAATTAATAGGTCTTAATTTCCCACCATATGAGATAAGCATCAAATTTCAAGAATCCAAGTGTTTTTGTTCTTGGTATCTTTGAGATCTACTTCTGCAAGGTTGGATTTTTATTTTTCTTCTTTTGCTTCCATGAAATATTAGTTTGAGTGAAGGATAAAGATGGATTTTTAAATATATTTTCCATGTGCATAGGTTCATCAAACTCACACTCTTCTTCCAAAAGATATAACCTATTTGTAAGAACAGCACTTTCTGGTTGGTGAGTGCTGACTTGTCTTTGAGATCTGTATGAATTATTCCTACGATTCCTCTTCCAGAAATCAATTTCATTATGGAAAAAGTTAAAACCATGAAAACAATATCCATTGAAACTATTTCTTATATAATATTTAGGATTTGAATTTTTTCTCCTTTTTTGACTTCCTAGCTCTTCCCCATTCAAATAACTCCTTACCTATTCATAGTATGATATGGAATGGCCCAAATAGCCATAGAATTGACATTTCATAAGTGGAAATGTCTTGTCACTTCTATTCCTCATAATGTACTTCCTTAGGAGGATAGTTTGATAGTTTATCATCTTCAAAAACATGATTATAGTTTTCAGTCATCCTTTCAGTATGATTTGAGACTTTCTTTATTTAGACTTCAGGTTTCTTTATGATATGTCTGATTTTTAGCTTGCCTTTATTTTGGACCATTTTACTTCTAGTGTTCAATGTTTCAACATCACAACCAATTCCTATGTTTTCAATGAATGTGGGTATTTTTTCATTCATAACCTTTTCAAATCCATAAGAACCATGCTTAACTCTCTCCAGCAGCTCAACATCAGAGAATTTTCCAAACTAAAATTTATTTTTTGTTTCTTTTGAACATGACTCACTCTAAAGTTTAATTCTAAGAGTAACAAACTCCTCTTCAAGTCCCTCAATAGTTTTGTACTTCTCCTCTAGTCTATATATAATTTCATTAATTAATTTTTCTATTATTCAATTATGATATTTAGTTCAAATATATCTTCTGAGCATTAAATAGTTGTTGAATGTTCCATTACTACATCCTCAAGTCGATAAATGTTAGCTTCTAGTATATAAACTTATTCTGATGACTCTCCCATAACCTATCTTCAATTTTTTCATCTCTTTCATTGATTTTCAATATGACCAAAATCATCCTTAAGTTTCAACTTGAGATTGAAATCAGTGGTCAACTGATTATCTATATCTTTATCTTTCGATGGTTCTAACGTTTCAGCAGTAGCCATCATTGAGGATTGGTTCCAAATTTAAATTCTGGTTCTTTTCCCCAGATAATTCACTTTCATCAACTTATTCATCATAGAAAAAACTCTTTATCTGTAATTTCTTACCAGACTTGAAGTATCCATTTTTGAAAAACCTTTTCTGAGGCTTCTTCAGGTCTCAAGCTTCACTCTCTTTATCATTGAACTTTCTTGTGCACCAGGAGTCAATGCACCCAAATATGCCACAAAAAAAAATCCAGAGGTAACTTTACTTTAAATTTCCCTTTAACATCTTTAATTTCTTAGAAATAACAAAAATAAGTTCTTTTTCCTTATTATATTCACCAATACTGTATCCTAAAATTTCACATTTGTCTATGGATTTGAATACCATTTCCATGCTTACTCAAGTTGCTCCATCTTCTAGTTTGACTGTCATCTCATATGCCCCTAGGCTACTCATAAGATCATCTAGAGAAAGTTTGGAAAGATCCCTTTCCTTAAGGGATGACAATTTTCATTGTAAAGAGGTGGAATTATTCTAAAGATTTTATTTACAATATCAATGTATTTGATTTATTCTCTAAGTCCTCATATTTCATCAACAACTTCAATAATAAATTTGAAAAAGTTATCTACATTTTCATAAGGATTCATCTTCAGATCATCGAAACTATTGTGAAAAACATGTAGTTTCTCCTCTTTTATTTTATTGTTACCTTCATAAATATTCTCCAATTTTTCCCACATATACTTTTCTAACATAAATCTCATCAAATTTATATATATCTGATCAGAAAGATCTATAGTTATGGCATTCTATATTTTAGAATCTACATCAAGCATTTTCTTTTCTGCACAGCCATAGACAACCTCATCGGACCAGTGATCTATATTCATCATGTAGTTGAAAATAAAGACTTACATTCTAAGATATCTAAGATAATATCTCATCTTTTTTTCTAAATATGGAAGTTTCTTCCATCAAAAAGGGGTAAACCCCTGACATTTTCTGAGTTCTCTATGTTAGAAGAGATGGAAAAATTTATCACTAGAAACCATTTCCCTTTGATACCACTTGAAGGACCCTGAAACACCCTGAGAGGGGAGGGGTGAATCATGGTGTCAAAATTTTATTTTATAGTGTCAGATCTTGGTCCAATGTTGGTAGTAACTTGTTAAATATGTATGTTGGTAATGTGATGTAATTTAAACATTCACATGCAGAAGGAACACACAATAATTTTAGTTGGTTCATCACTAAGGGCTAGTCCAAGGAGAATATACCGATAGGTTTTCGGTCAAATAAAAGTCCACTAATATTCACTAGTTAGGGATTAGAAAAGTTTAGCACATTTAGTTTGTGCCAGGATTACTGCCTTTACAAGGTTTTAGGGATAGTACAATACGTCACTCAGACCACTTCCATTGAATCATTCTTTCTCACTGCATTGGGAAGAATCTGATCTCAGATCACCGAATTGAAGGTTGCTTCAATGGGTTGGAATTAAATCATGCATCCTAAACTACAGATAGATTTTATGTTGAAGTCCCATTTTTTTATATGTAATATACTTTTTTGTGTACTGTTCAATCATGAAATTTTCCTCCATGAACTAGCCTTGTTCCTCTTCATACTGCTCTGCACCACGTACTATGAGTGCTTTGCGAACCATATCCCCCTTTCAGATACTATCATGAATTTTGGACAAATTATACCTCCACAAACCACCTCTCTTTCACTAACTACAAGAGCCTCCTCTATGTACTACATCTCATACACAAACATGTCTTCCTGCAAACCACTTCACACTTCGCCGACTTCCTCCAAATTTCTAATCAGAATATCTTTCATGGGGTTGTCTTCGTGTGAACCACTCTAGACATCACCAAATTCCTCCCAGATTTTTAATCTCAGTGACACCCCATAATGAAGGTATTAGTTCTCCTTATATAGGAAAATGGATCCACATAATTTTCTAAACCAAGATTTACCAAATCTTTAAAATGAAACCAAATTTACCACATACTGTGCATCTCCCACAAACCATTTTTCCTACATAGTCCACATTGCACCACTATGTGTAAATCCTACCTTTTCCATTTTTCTTGACAAACCTTATACCTCCTATGTGTTCCACAAACTTTCCTTTGTGATCCACAAACCAAGATTTGCAAATTCCTTTGGAAAAAAACACCTACTTTGGCTGCCAATGAGCTTATACCCAAGTGGTACAGGCTCATGCTTGGTATCCAAAAGACCCAGGATGAAATCCAGGTAGGGATGAATTTTCCAAGGGTACTATAGCAGGGCACTGTAGTAGTAATGTAGTGGTGATGAAACTGTAGCGGCACGGTACTGTAGCAGTACTATTCACTGAGGGATCCTTTGAAAAAATAGTGGGATTTCAAGCCTTGTAATGAGGCCACTTGGACTTGGGCCTTTGGACTATGTAATGGGTCTCTCTCTACCCACACTAAAGAGGTATTTTCTTCAATAATAAATTGAGGCTTCGGCCCCAAACTTTTAAAAAACACCTGCTTTGGCCTGTACTGTAAGAATCATTATCTTAAAAACCTCTTGATCAACCCTATGTGGGTTAAAAAAATATATAAACCATACTCTAATTCTATAAAAGAACACCCTTGGATCAAAAACCTCTTAGATTGATGTTCATGACATTGTTTCATAGCCCAAGTCATTTTTTGGAATTCCATGGTGTGATTGAGTGCATCACACCATGAATATTTTTTCTCTATCCCTAAACATTTTTCTTCATCCTATTTTTCTTTTGTCATTATTTTTTGATGAATTTTACATCATGAATAGGTTATTGATGACATGAATGGTTGATTTCCAAACAATTCAGCTTCATTTAGACTTGAATCTTCAATTCCAAACCTCAGATTCAAGCCTGGACTTATCCCATACCATGGAGAATCATTTTACATCATGAATCTTTCTATATTTTCTCATTTTCATACTTTGAATTTATTTCAAATCTAACTTGAAATAAATGAATAAATAATTAAATATCTTTGAAATATTTATCAATTTAAAATAATAAAATCATTATTTTAAATATTTAAGAGACATTCTTGAAATATAGCCATTCCATAAAAATTTGTACTTCCCAAAGGTGTAATCAAATTCCATCAGGGATACAAAATTTAATAATTTATAAAACATAGAACCACAAAAAGTAACTCTATAATACAGTAGTATATGATTTTTAAGTCTGAGGTCAATTCCATGAAGACAGGTTGGAGAATTATAATTAATTTAATAATCAATAATTAAATTTAAAAATGATTGAATAAAATAGATTATAAATTATTGAACATTGATTTTGGAGATGGTGGGGGGGGGGATAAAAAAATAAATACAAAGTATATGGTATCTAGGTTCATGTATTAATGACTGTAATGTTTAATTAAGTAATATTAATGTCATCAAAATTAAGTCTTATCAATTCCAATGGTCATGGTAATTATACCATATCTCATAAATTCCCTTTTTCTAATGGTCGTATAATTCATGTTATTAGTAGAAGAGGTAACCTAAAACCAATTTCAAATATAGAAATAATCCAACCCAATGGTCATGGTAAAGTCATAGTTCTTGAAATTTCATTATAAAAATCATCATTAATTAACATTCAATGGTCATATAATGAAAATAAGAGATAATGAGAGAGAACATATTTTGAATGAAAACAACCAATTAGAATTAAAAATTAAACAGCAATTATATTAATACAATTCCACTTTAAATAATATCTTGGCACAAAAGAAAAACAACGCCACCATGATATCAATGATAGGGTGAAAAATTAACTAATTTAAAACTCAAAAATAAATTTGTGGAGCCGGCCTTGTGGAGTAATATGCCAAAACAAAACACCACACCATAGAGATCTGATATCTAATTCCTTTATATCTCTTCCCTAGACTTGTATTTATAGGTGTAAATGGAACCCTGAGTGGCTTAAATGACTTAAAATCACTTATTGAATCTGTTCTTGTCAACTCGGGGGGTTATGAGACATTAAGGTTTGGGGAATGATTGAAATTTGACCACAATCATAGTTTCTATAATCCCATCATCCATAGTAATGTTGTATTGAAATATAGATGTAAATTTATATGATATTTCACAATACAAGAGGGGGGGGGGGTAAATTTTAGGTTTAAAAACTTTTTATTTAAACTCATAAGAAAGAACTTAGTTTAAGAGGTGTTAAACTAATACAATTCACAACCAATAAAAATGACCATATGGGTCTTAGATCTAATGGATATGATATGATGTAATACCAAAAGTAATGAAAAACAATTGTATTTAGATTGAATTCAATGATTAGAGTAATGTAAATGATTCTACCATAGATCATATAGAATCTATTAATATAAAATCTAATGAATGTATCATAATTGAAACTATTACAATAGAAAAGAATATGAATAGAATGAGGAAACAAAATGATTCCCTTTCTATTATAAATAGCAGCGGAAATGTAAAAGTATTAAAATTATTTTATCCAAAAGAGTAGGGTATCCTTTCACCTAGGATGTCACGACCCGCCTTCACCACAAGGAGGGAAGGGTCAGCAGATTGCTAGGCCCTTCCTTCTTTAAGTTTAAGGAGAGATAATGACCCCCGAAACCCACCTTCAATAGGTCCCGGAGTGGCGACTAAAACCAAGGGTATAGAATCACACACTAAATAAAAGGCATTACCATTTTTCTGTTAATAGGATCAGAGGTAAGATGGTAAATCCCAATAACACCAAAAAGCAGAAAGTAAAATTAAATCCAATAACCATTCCAAATGCATGTTTCAAAAGTAAAAACCACAAGGTACAAAGTGACTACAAGAGTAAAGTACCAAAGAAAGAAAAACAGCAACTGCAACTTCCCCAAGGGTCCGAGCTAGTATAATCCCGTGCGATCCCTGAAGCCTTCCTGGAAACCTGAAAGAAATTTTATATACGTAGGGTGAGCATACAAGTACACTCAGTAGGGAAAACCAAAGACTCTCGTGCACAAGTGGGGGAACGTACTAAAGTCCCATGAGAAAAAGAGTAAACCAAACACCTAACAAGGTAAACTATCCACCCAAGCCTCACCAAGGCACACTCCACAAATAACGCAAGTCAAGTAATATATATATAATAGCACATCGATGTTTGGGTACCCCACCCCACTTTCCCACCGGTTATTGAAGACATCCTATGCATCAAACCAATACCTCCATTCTCACCGCAGTCCCACTGCCACACCCCGTCCGCACACACCTGGGCCACAACTGAACATAGTCCCACTACCGAATCCCGCCCACACACACCTGGGCCACAACTATCACACGTAACCACGCCTGCAAACACCTAGTCTAGAACAACCACCGCCACACCCGAAGACACTTGGGCCTCATCCCGAAGATACTTGGGAAACTACCTGCCCGCACACACCTGGGCCATAACCACCACACTACCCTGCCCGAAGGTTCTTGGGCTAATAATGGACCTCAGGCCATCACAGCCTACCCAAAGATACTTGGGATATCCGGGAAAGGGAGTAGAAAATGAGCCAATAACCAACCACTAATAATAGTGTTGGGAAAAACACCCTCCCCCATGTAATGGGGGTGTTTGGCACTAAGTTATCAACTTGGGTGGGGCATGAATAAGAAACACAAAACTACAAGTATAAGTATATATAATAAGGACTCACCCAAAGTTTAGGTTTTTCTTTAGCCTGCCTAAAGAACACAAACAGTACCATGTCCAAGTCACAACTCACATCAAACCAAAACCCATTTGCCCCATCCTGGTTTATAAGTTCAATAAAAATGTTTAAATAAGTTTCTGCACTACTGGGAAACTAACACCATAAGCACAAACCAAGGGAAAAAGATACAACCAAACGTCAATTTAAGCATCCACTTCGAGATCTCTTGTAAAGCCACAACAACCAAATAAAATCCCAAGTTAAAACCCCATGCCCAAAATCCAGGAGCCAAGGGTTTCTCATCAACAAAGGATTCCACCCCAATTTGTGATATAATAGAGGATCCCATCCTCAATCTTGCAACCACTCAGATCATAACAACAGAGGATCCCATCCCCATCCACATCACCCAACAATCGACCCATGAAAGAAAAGAAAATAAAAACCCACTACCACCAAATCAAATCAGGTCCATGCCGGTACTTTCAGATTTAAATGATTTAACACACTCCATGATTTCAATTTCCGTGTGTTTTAACCAGGGTTATCATAGAAGGATTGATCCTGGTGCCTCAATTTATTTAGCCAGATACACGTGATTAACCAATTTCCTTTTTATAGCAGGAGTTAACAATTACAGAACAATCCATTTAAAACATCACCATGGGTTCATTAGTGCACAGAGAAATACCACCAACGACCATGATTTTTAGTAGGCGTAAGCCTAACAAATTCAGAAAAGAAGATCATAAAACAGAGCAGCGTCATCAATCACAGCCTCCCCCCCTTCGTTCTTTACAGAATCCGTTCATTATCTTTATTTAGGTCTGGTACATCCAATTATACAGAATCTAAAGCATTCCAACCTCGCATGATACACAAAAGGGAGAGACGAAGTAGAAATTCCCTACTTGTTATCAACGATTGACGCTAAGCCCGGGCGTGGAACTTCACAGATAGCGATACGACTCGTCCGAACGAAAAGCTTCTCGTCTGAACGAAGGGTACTCCTAGCATAGGGTGATCGAGAAAAGAAACTTAGGGAGAACTCTTTTTGGTTTATAAAGGCCAAGGATGGTTGAGATAAGGATGCAAAACTGCGTAATGACTGGGGTCATGGGTTGACCACGTGGTTGAGACACCCCACATGTCATTAATAGTCGGGCAGTTTAAACAGACACACACACCCGGTTAATTCAAGAAATATTTAATTAAAACATTTATGGGCGTTATCGGGATTTAAAACAAGCTTAAGGGGTCGAAATAGGGTTTAAAACCCAATTTATGTAAAAAGGAGGCGCTACTGGAAAGACCCCGTGGGGGTAGGCGAGAGCCACCGGTGGCTGACAGCTACCGGTAGCTGAGAGATACCGGTAAGCTGTAGCGACCGGTAGACTGAGCTACCGTTAGACAGAGCTACCGGTTGACAGAGCTACTGGTAGGCTGCAGCTACCGGTAGACCAAGCTACCGGTAGTCCTACTACCGATAGGCTAAGGCTACTGGTAGGCATACTGCTAGAGGCCAAACTTCACTGAGATTCCCAGACCAAAAAACCCAACTTGAGATTTTCACAAAGTAATGGACCCCAAAAAACCAGTACATTACATCAGATACCTCTTAAACGATTCTCGTCCTTGAGAATCAAAACAACCCAGAAGGAAGAGAGGGTCCGAACAACCACCTCGAAAGATACCTCTTAGGAGTGAACCTCATTGTCAACTAAGAACACTTTCCTGTCAAGAACCAAGCAACATACCATGTTAAACTGCCCAACCATGTGGGTTGTGGAGTCTCCTTCCCCATGTCAAGATACTATCCGCTTTGGGCGGCACTGACTCGCCCACACGGGTTTAATCGCATCCACCTTAATGTGTCTTGATTAGGGGTCGGGTTCTCTCCTCCCCATAGCTTGGGATTTTCACACACATTCAGAGGAAAGAAAACCAGTATTTCAAATCCAACAAGGTAAAGAGTTCCACCACAATAGGTATAACAAACAGAACATCACAAACTCAAAACAACTCTGGGTACTGTGCACGCATCTATGCTTCCCTCTCCCACGTACTATCCTCAAGCCCACCATGTCTCCATAACACACGAACCAAGGGAATGGTTCACCCATGAAGCACCTTCTCCTTGGGATCCTCGATCATTACTGGTCTCTCCACAAAAGTCACGTCGTCCTTGATGTCCAGATCTCCCCAGCCGAGGACATGTGAATCATCATGCACATACCGACAGAGCTGGGACACATGGAAGACATCATGTATCCTCAGTAGTGGCGGTGGTAACGCTAGCTGATAAGCCACTTTTCCGACCCGCCGCAACACTTCTAAGGACCCGATGAACCTGTGAGAAATCTTACTCCCCTTGCCGAACCTCCATTTTCCACACCAAGTGGAGACCTTCAAGAACACGTGGTCTCCAACCTCAAACTCCAAGGGTCTCCTCCTAGTATCAGCATATGAGTTCTGTCGGTCCTGGGCCGCTTTCATCCTTCCCCGTATAAGCTAAACTCTCTCCGTCGTGCTCTGCACCATCTACGAGCCCATGATGCCCACCTCTCTGACTTCGGTCCAACACACAGGTGAGCGGCATGGCCTCCCATAAAATGATTCAAACGGGGCCATACCAATGGTAGAGTGATAGATATTATTGTAGGTGAACTCTACCAGAAGAAAGTGTTGGACCCATGATCCTCCTGAGTCCAGAACACATGCCCGCATCATATCCTCCAAGGTCTGGATGGTGCACTCTGTCTGTCCATCTGTCTGGGGATGGAAAGCAGTGATAAGACGCAGCTGGGTGCCAAAAGCATGCCACAATCCTCTCCAAACTCTAGAGGTAAACTGTACATCCCTATATGAGACTATAGACCTCGGAACCCCATGAAATCTCACCACATCATCCAAGTAACTTCGTGCCAAATAATCCACTACACTTGACTCCCTGATCACCAGAAAGTGAGCCGATTTTGTCAACTGGTCCACTACCACCCAGATGGCGTCGTATCCCCCTTGGACCTTTGGTAGTCCCATGAATAAATTCATTGAGATGTCATCCCACTTCCACTCGGGGACATCTAGAGACTGCAGTAGGATGCCTGGAACTCGATGTTTATCCTTCACTTACTAACAAAATAAGCACTTGGCCACAAACTCTGCCACTGCTAGCTTAACTCCGGGCCACCAAAACTGTTTCTTCAGTCCCTGGTACATCTTGGAAACTCCTGGGTGTACCGCCAGGGGTGAGTTGTGGAAATCACTGAGAACCTTTCCGCACAACACTTCTGGAACAAACGACCTTCCCTGGAAAAGCATCTGGTTCTGACCATCCTCTATCCATCCTTCCGGAGCATTGCCCTGGTCAACTCGGTCACGCATCACTTCGCACTCTGGGTCTCCTCACTGAGACTCCTCCACTTGCTGCAACAGAGAAGACTGCACTGTCATCTGATACAGGCAGCCTCTACTGCTATCCATCATCGCATCCAGGTGTAAGGCAACCAACTACTCCATTTCCTTCTAGGTGTCTGCCGACTCTCAGACCACATCCTTCTGTGATCTCCTACTCAAGGCATCATCCACTACATCCTCCTTCCCTAAAGTGTAAAAGATCTCGAAGTCATAATCCTGGAGGAACTCCATCCACCTTCGCTGCCGCAAGTTTAGGTCCCGCTGGGAGAAGATATACCTCAAGCTATTGTGATCTGTGAATACCACAAAGCGTTCTCCGATGAGGTAGTGCCGCCATAAATTCAGCGCAAAAACGATCGCTGCAAGCTCCAGGTCGTGGGTGGAATAATTACGCTCATGAGGGCGTAGCTGCCTAGTCCAATAAGAGATCACCCCTTGTCACTGCATCAAAAAACATCACAGACACTGTCCTGAAGCATCACTGAACACCTCATAGGCCGCCCCTTCTTCTAGTAATCTCAGCACTGGGGAACTAACCAAATTTTCCTTCAAATAGCTGAAGGCTGACTCGCACTGCTCACTCCACACAAAAACCTGGTCTTTCTTGGTCAGGGCTGTCAAAGGGGCTGCTACTTGGGAGAATTTGGGTACGAACCTCCGATAGTAACCTTCCATCCTGAGGAAACTACTGACCTCTTCCACATTCTTGGGTGCTTCCCAAGAAACAACTTCCTCAAACTTTGATGGGTCCACCGTTACCCCCTGCTCGGACACAACGTGCCCGAGGAAGTGTACTTCTCGTGTCCAGAATTTACATTTCGACAACTTCCCATAGAGCTGGTGCTATCGGATGACCTCCAAAACCATCCTCAGGTGCTCTGCATGGTCCTCCTCTGATCTCGAATTGATCCGGATGTCGTCGATGAACACAACTACGAACCAATCCAGGTACTCTCGGAAGATGGAGTTCATAAGCCCCATGAACACAGTCGGGGCGTTCGTAACACCGAAGGTCATAGCTACAAACTCGAAGTGTCCATATCTGCACCTGAAGGCCGTCTTCAGGATGTCACTCTCCTTTAGCCTCAACTGGTGATACCCAGAATGTAGGTCAATCTTTAAGAACCACCCTGCCCCTTTCACCTGGTCGAAAAGATCGTCTATCCTAAGAAGAGGGTAGCGATTCTTGATCGTCACCTGATTCATCCTCCTGTAGTCTATGCACAACCTGAGACCACCATCTTCCTTCTTTGAGAATAATACTGGAGCACCCCACGGTGATGCACTCGGTCGAACATAACCCCTCTTAATAAAGTTTTCAATCTGAATCCACAACTCCCGTAGCTCCGAAGGTTCAATCCGGAAAGGAGCCATCGAGATCGGCTGAGAACCAGGCCGCAAGTCTATCCCAAACTCGATATCACGTCGAGGGGGTAGAGTCATCACCTCCTCAGGAAAGACGTCCATAAACTCATGGATGATCTCTGGCACCTTCACCATTTCAACATCTATAGACTCTACTGACAGATCAATTAACAAGGAGAAGAGGGGTTCCTCTCGCCTGCTGCCCTTCTGAATGCTCCGCTCGCCGGTGAAGGTAACATGCCGGCCACCCAAGTCTGAGAACACAACCCTTCCTCAGAAGTAGTCGATGACGACACACATAGAGAATATCCATTCGATTCCTAGGATGACATCGTATGGCTATTTCTGTAGCAGAAGAAGATCCCTAACCGACTAATGTGGCCCTATCATCAGTCTGTATCCTCGACAAACAAATAACAAGTCGGTTTGACCTCTGACTGGTGTGCTCAGCACCAGGGGTACTGGAAGTCTCTCGGCATCTAGACCCAAGGCGCATGCTAGACTGGGTGCAACAAAGGAGTGCAAAGCTCTTGTATCGGACATGGAAAAAACAAGGGTACTGAACAAACTGATCGTACCTCGAACAACCTCCGACCCTGATGGAACTGCTGCCTCCACGACGTGTAGCTATCCACGCCTAGCTCCTCTTCCCCTCGGCTATCGACCACCTCCCCGACCACGCCCTGGTCAAGGTCCCTAAGGAGTGCCCTGAGGTCGTCCTCCTCCTCCTATGTCTGCCCTCAGAGGAGTGGGAGCTCGCTGTCCCTGCTGTTGCTACTGGAAAGGCCTGGATGGAAGCTGCTGCTGGGGCGGGTGCCGGGGATGTCCGCCACCATCGTACTATACCATGTCCGGGCATTGAATCCAGAGATTTCCATGTATCCCACAGATGAAGCACCGCGGTCTCGGGCCCGAAGGAAAAGGGTGAGGACCGGGGGATCAAAACTGAAATTGCTGCGGCCTACTCCCTGCTGGTCAGAACCTGGAGGGTCCTGACACTGGAGGTCTGGTACTGATGGCCTTCCCCATCGATGGTCCTAGCTGGATCCCCTCTCATGACACACCTCCTAGAGCATGCATCCTATCCACCACTTCATCCTTCTTCTGGACCTCCAAGTACGTCAGTAGGGTAAAGGGGGTAACAACATACTGGAGGGAGGGTTGGAGCGGCTCCTCCAAACGCCTTTCCCGAGACTCCTCATCGGGAAAGAGGTCTGGAGCAAAATGTAGGAGGTCCTTGAACTTGATTCCTAGCTCCCTCACTGACATACTCCCCTGCTGGAGGGAGAGTAGCTCCTGTCTCTTTTACACCTTCATCGTCGAAGAGAGGAATTCCGACTGGAACTCCCTATCAAAATCAGTCCATGACACCTCAGCCTCTCTCCTCTCCCCCAGGTAAAGCATCCACCACTGTCGCGCCGCTCCACGCATTTGGCTGACGGCTAGAGGAGCCCATTACTCGATCGGATCCCGGATCAAGACAAAGTCTATCACCAGCTCCTCTAGCCTGCCCTCCATCTTCATATCAGAGGTACTTCCCTCATACTTCTTGAGGGTCTGTCACTGGAAGGCCTGAAGTGTCTTCTGCCACTGGTCGTCCTCCTCCTCTCGATTAGCTCTCTGCCGATCGGCCAAGGTAGTCTCTGGAGACTCGATTTCCCGCACCAAACGTTGTCACATCCCAGGTGCCATAGCTAAAAGGTAAAGAAGGAATGCCTAAGCCCAAGTAGTGCATAATATTATTTAAAACTTATTAAACTTTTTATTTATTCTTAATTCCCATAACACCCCAGAAACACGAGAACACAAGTCATTATGATGCATGTATGTTTCCTAGGGTCTCTACCCTGAAATCAGTGTGGCCTCACTTGGTCGTTCAGTAGGTCCAAAGTCCTGGCGTCGGATCACGGGGGCCCCTAAAATCCCGTGTCCTAGCCGGTCTTCCCTGGCCTAATTCATGCACCAAGGTCACCCAACACTATTTCCCTACCATCCCATGAAATCCTCACTGTGCCTAACTATAGACTCTATCCAATCTCTGAACCACTTCTGATACCATTCTGCCACGAGCCACATTCTCCAGAAGGAGGGAAGGGTCCGCAGATTGCCAGGCCCTTCCTTATTTAAGTTGAAGCAGAGATAATGACCCCCGAAACCTACCTTCAATAGGTCCCTGAGTGGAAACTAGAACCAAGGGTATAGAATCACACACTAAATGGAAGGCATTACCCTTTTTCTGTTAATAGGATCAGAGATAAGATGTTAAATACCAACAACACCAAAAAGTGGAAAGTAAAAGTAAATCCAAGAACCATTCCAAATTCATGTTACATAAGTAAAAACCACAAGGTACAAAGTGACTACAAGGGTAAAGTACCAAAGAAAGAAAAACAACAAATGAAACTGCCCCAAGGGTCCGAGCTAGTATAGTCTCTCTCGATCCCAAAAGTCCTCTTGGAAACCTGAAATCAGTTTTATATACATAGGGTGAGCATACAAGTACACTCAGTAGGGAAAACCGAAGACTCTCGTGCACAAGTGGGGGAACGTACTAAAGCCCTATGAGAAGAAGAGTAAACCAAACACCTAACAAGTTAAACTATCCACCCAAGCCTCACCAAGGCACACTCCCCAAATAACGCAAGTCAAGTAATATATATATAAGAGAAAATCGAGGTTTGGGTACCCCGCGCCACTTTCCCACTGGTTATTGAAGATATCCTACGCATCGAACCAATCCCGCCATTCTCACCACAATCCCACTGCCACACCCCGCCCGCACACACCTGGGCCACAACTGCACGCAGCCCCACTGCCGAATCCCACCCGCACACACCGGGGCCACAACTGTCACACATAACCACGCCTGCAAACACCTAGGCCAAAACAACCACCACCACGCCTGAAGAAACCTGGGCTAGAAGATCCACTGCCACACCTGAAGACACCTGGGCCTCATCCCGAAGATACTTGGGAAACTACCTGCCCACACACAACTGGGCCATAACCACCACACTACCCCGCCCAAAGGTTCTTGGACTAATAATGAACCTCAGGCCATCATAGCTTTTCCGAAGATACTTGGGCTATCTGGGAAAGGGAGCAGAAAAGTAGCTAATAACCATCCACTAATAATAGTGTTGATAAAAACACCCTACCCCATGTAATGGGGGTGTTCGGCACAAAGTTCTCAACTTGGGTGGGGCGCGAATAAGAAACACAAAACTACAAGTATAAGTATAGGTAACAAGCACTCACCCAAAGTTTAGGTTTTTCTTAAGCCTTCCTAAAGAACACAAACAGTATCATGTCCAAGTCACACCTCACATCAAACCAAAACCCATTTTACCCATCCTGGTTTACATGTTCAATAACAACGTTTAAATAAGTTTTTGCACTACTCGGAAACTAACACCATAAGCAAAAACCAAGGGAAAAAGATCCAGCCAAATGTCAATTTAAGCATCCACTCTGGGCTCTCTTGTAAAGCTACAACAACCAAAGAAAATCCCAAGTTATAGCCCCATGTCCAAAATCCAGGAGCCAAGGGTTTCTAATAAATAGAGTATTCCAACCCAATTTGTGATATAACAGAGGATCCCATCCTCAATTTCACAACCACCCAGAGCATAAGAACAAGGGATCCCATCCCCATCCACATCACCCAGCAATCGGCCCATGAAAGAAAAGAAAAGAACAACCCACTACCAAAAAAGAAAAGTAGGTCCATGTCGGTACTTTCAGATTTAAACGATTTAACACACTCCATGATTTCAATTTCTGTTTGTTTTAACCGGGGTTATCACAGAAGGATTGATGCTGGTGCCTCAATTTATTTAGCCGAATATACGTGATTAACCAATTTGATTTTTATAGATGGAGTCCATAATTACAGAACAATCCATTTAAAACATCACCAGGGGTTCATTAGTGCATAGATAAAGACCACCAACGGCCATGATTTTCAGTAGGCATAAGCCCGAAAAATTCAGAAAAGAAGATCATAAAACAGAGCAACGCCATCAATCACAGCCCCCATTCGTTCTTTATAGAATCTGTTCTTTATCTTTATTTAGGTCTGGTTCACCTAATTCTACATAATCTAAAGCATGCCCACCCCGCATGATACAGAAAAGGGAGAGATGAATGATAAATTCCCTACTTGTTATCAACGATCGACACTAAGCCTGGCGTGGAACTTCCCGGATAGGGATGCGGCTCGTCCGAACAAAAATCTGCTCGTCTGAACGAAGGGTACTCCTAGCACAGGGTGATCAAGAAAAGAAACTTAGGGAGAACCCTTTTTGGTTTATAATGGCCGGGGACAGTTGAGAGAAGGATGAAAAACCGCGTAATGACTGAGGTCATGGGTTGACCACGCGGTTGAGACACCCGACATTTCATTAGTGGTCGGGTGGTTTAAACCGATGCACACACCTGGTTAATTCATTAAATATATAATTAAAACATTTATGGGAATTATGGGGATTTAAAACAAGATTAATGAGTAAAAATAGGGTTTAAAACCCAATTTGCGCAAAAAGGAGGCGCTACTGGAAGGACCCCGTGGGGGTAGGCGAGAGCCACCAGTGGCTGACAGCGACCGGTAGCTGAGCTACCGGTGGGCTGCAGTGACCGGTAGGCCGAGCTACCCGTAAGCCACAGCTACCGGTTGCTGCAGCTACCAGTAGACCTAGCTACAAGTAGACAGAGCTGCTGGTAGGTTGTGGCTACCGGTAAACTGAGCTACCAGTAGGCCTGCTACCGGTAGGCTAAGGCTAACAGTAGGCCTACCGTTAGAGGCCAAACTTCACCGAGATTCCCAGACCAGAAAACCCAACTTGAGATTTTCACAAAGTAATGGACCCCAAAACCCCGGTCCATTACATAAGATAAATGGTTTTCCTTACCACCACTCGATTAATCACTTGATATGATGATTGGAACGACCATCTTCCTATCCTTAGAAGCCCTTGATTGCAAAGGTAATCATCTATGTCTTCCAAAAACTTAAAATTACTTAATATGATGATCGATATCGCGTATTACTATCCCTGTAAGCCCACGATTGTTATCACAATGATCAGTTGCACAAATAAAAACAAATCACTTATTGAAGTACAAGAACTTAGAAGAAGATGTTCACATCTTGTATCTTCAAGGATTTCACACAAAACAAGAGACAAGTCACAATATCTCTCTTTAGAACTTGATAGTAACAAAATTTGTACATTTTTTGCACTCTGGTTCGAATGACCTTATATTTATAGGCCTTAGGTTCCAACAGTCATATATCCTCCAACAGTCATATTTTTCCAAAAAATTCCAAAGTACTTGGACACCTAAAATTATAACTGTCAAAACAAACAGAATACACAACATCAATTTGATTTTTATAAAAATAACTTCATGACATAGTTTTGGTTAGAAAATAATAAGTGAAAAGTATGAAATAACAAGTACGATGAAATATAATGAAAATCATGTATGTGGTATTAGAGTAAAATATGAGTCTAATGCATTACATGAGTATGATACATAACTTGGTTACGATGTATATCATGATGATGATGCATATTGTGGTTACAATACATAACATGGTTACAGTTCTTCACATGGATAAGATTCATATCATGGTTACAATTCATTTTGTGGTTATGATTCATATCATGGTTACGATGAACAATGTAACTACGATGTATAACCGGGTTACAATGCACAGTTACGATGTATAATTATGATACAATAATTAACTTGGTTACGATGCATGATTACGATACAATACTTAACCTGGTTACAATACACATTGTTATGATACATAATATGAATACGATACAGAACTTGGTTACATTTCACATGGTTACAAAAACATCATATGTAGTTACGATTGTAAAAAAATTTATGTTTTTATGATGGGAAATTAAATATGCGATTGAAATTGAAAAATAAAAGGCATATTATTACAATGTTGAGGAACACATGTGTGGTTACAATGGAAAACAAATATGGGATTATGATTGTATATGATTACAATATATGTAATTATGATGTGAATACAACATATAAAACAAGAATTATTTTGTGATTTCAAAAAAAAATATCAATGGGAAAGTCGAAACATGTTTTGAATCATCAATCTCCCCCTTTTTGGAAAGCACAAAAAAAATAAACAATAAAGAATAATCTCCCCCAGAGTTTAATAACTCTATTGAAAGTAACAATGAATATGACTAATCCCACCCTAGGTTCAAACAAATCACATGGAATCAAATTCTCTTTACTTTTACTTGTGATTTATCCCCCTTAATAAGGTATTCATCAATTAAATGATTTCTAAACTATTCTCCCCTTTGTGATTTTCAAAAAGAAAAAGGGAAAACATTTATTTCCTGCAAGATGTTAGAGAAAAAGAGTATGAAATAATATATATTACTTGTAATGAAACAAAATTTTATTAGAACAAGAGTTCTAAAAACCTTTCTTTCCCCTTTTTTTCTAAGAGGTTAAACATCAAAATATTTATCTTCTTGAAGACTTTTCTATCCTCAATCAATTAATCGAGAGCTTCATGCTGAGCCTTCAACATCGCATCCTGTTCTTCAATAATTCTTTCTTTCTTTTGGAGTATATCTTCATGATGTTGATTTATTGATTCTTGAGCTTTATTCCGTACTTCCTAGTTATTGAAATCATATTGTTTGATTCTATAGGATTTCTATAGTATTAAAATTCTATTTGATGGAAAAACAGCCTCATTACTCTCATTCTAAAATTTTTCCCTTAGAAGATCAAGATCTTTTGATTCTATTCCTTTTGAAGTACCGGGTCTTTGAAAGACTTACAGTTTTTTATTCAGATCATTTATCCAATTCACCAATTCATCTGGCTTGTCCATAAGATTCTTGAGGATATCATCAACATTATATGACAAATTTACAACCTTATTACAAAACTTTCTATGCTCAGTAGCACCTTCCTTGAATATCTTGAAATCAACATCAATATTCATAAATCTGTCCATAAGAACCTTGATAGAGTCTATTCTTTTATTATGACTATTTGAAAGGATTTCTATCCTGGGTTCAATTTTTGGAATGAATAGTATCATCTTTTCCAATCTGTTCCAAGCTCGTTCGATGTACTGAATTCCCTTCAAAGTGATTGTCCTTTCAGAATTGGTAGTTTCAGCGTATTCTTGGAGATCAACAAAATGAGTCTCAGTACTAATAAATTGAGCTGGCTAATTCTAATTCCTATCAAATTTTTCTTCTTCGCCTTATCTTAAATCTGAATAACTTTCTTGTAAGAAACCATTTAAGAAACATCCTTGGATGGATGAGGATCTGAAGATGGAAATTTGAAGGATGGAACTTCCGAGGATTCAGTTGAATGGGTTCTCTTGTTTTCATCTTCATTCTCTTCCATGTATTCTTCTTGTCCTAGTTCTTCTTCCCCTTCTTCTTCTTATTATTATTATTATTATTATTATTATTATTCATATTCTTTAATAAGATATTGATTATAATATTTTTAAAAATCATGTTTTTATTTGCCTTTATCTTCTGGATCCTATTGAGTCTGATCAGGTGGCTCCCTTATTACAATACCAGGTTTTCTTACTCATCTATTTTAAGAAGAATATCAATGTCAATAGCTTGGGGCTTTCACTTCTTTCTTTTTTCTTCTTTACAAGTTTCTTATGATCTTATTTTTAGAGATAGAGCTTTATCTAGATCCAAACCAAATTTTGGATCCAATTCTTTTCTTTCTTTCTATTTTTTCCTCCATTCAGTGACAACCTCATCAGATACAACCTTTTATTTCTTTGATCATTTTGGAGATGTAGTATTAAATACATTTATTTTAGTTGAATATTATTTGGATGGATTTAAAGGTTTCTCACCACCTTCATCTACTTACCTTCCTTTCTCAGCTTCCGAATCCTTCTCAAACTTTTTAAATTTAGGATTAAACCATAGCATAAGTCTTCTTATCGTATCCTTGCTGATAAGAGGGTCTTTGAAGGATGTCAGATCTAACATTATTGAAACATTACATAAATTCAGGAATTATTTCAAAAACTTACTCATAATGGTGAGAAATATGATCACCTATGACTTTATGACACCAGATTTAAGATTCATAATTTTAAAGAAAATGAATCCCATCAGATTAAACTTCCTCATGTTCACCAAATAGTCAAACACATAAACATCTAAAACATTCAAATTTTTCTTATCACCCTTTCTTAGCCCTAAAAAACCTTTCATCCTGAGGTCTATGAGTCCATTATCTCCTAATAAATGACTTTGTTATCTCTTTTCCTCATGAATCTCAAAAAGGGATTCTTCACCTTTTCTCTTATCAAAAGTCCCATCCAACTCCGATAATTTATGGGAAGGACATAGGGAATCTCCCTCAGATGGAACACCTAGAAACGTAGCTGCTTGTTTTATGTATGTTTTATACTTATTCTCATACATCATAAAGAAAATCATGAGACCGTTGTCTATATCGATTGTTTTATAAAATTGCAGCACTTCCTTATAGTACACAAAATCTTGATCTGAATTCAATCTTTCATCACAAATGGATTCCCAGCCTTGGAAACTTATTATCCTTTCCAAATATGAATCAAATGTATCATAAATGTCTCGAGAGACTAACCTTTCACCATAAAAGGTCATAGAAGAGAAATCTTTTGAAGAAATTTTATTTGGAGATGAAGTAGTTGACTTAGACGTAAATGACTAACTAGAACACAAATGTTTTTCCTAGTAATGAAATATGATTAGATCTTTGATTACGAAAACTGAGTTAAAATATGATTATAACCTCACTGAGTATTTATAGAGAAATAATAATTGAGAGGAAATCAATGGAGTTTGATATGGGATAGGTTGGGAGTGGTTCTTTAAAAAAAATTAACGACCATTATTAGATCAAGAAAATCCCATGGTTGAGAATCACTCCAAACTACTCAGTTTTACCTTAAAATAAAATCGTATTCAAAAGGAATCTGATTTGGAGTTAAAATAAATAATTGAAAAACAACTATTTGATCAACCAAAATAAGGTATTAGAAATTTTACCTTTCGGAATATCATGATAGATATATTGGTTTTAGTATATTGTTCTTATGATAATAATACACACAATACTAAAAGTCTTATGAGACCGAAAGGAATTATAAAATAGATAAAATAAAATTAATCTAGTACCAATAAAATATTCTAATAATGATAATATATTACTAATAGGATAATTCAATACTGATAATATAGTACTGGTAGAATAATCTAATACCAATAAGGATGAAACAGATTAAAAATAGAAACCGATAAAAGGTGAAATTGATAAAAAGTGAAACCAATTAAAGTGAAACCGATAAAAGTGAAATCGATTAAAGTGAAACTGATAAATATGTAAAACCGATAAACATATAAAACCGATAAATGTAAAACTAATAAATGAAAAACTGATAAACAAAAAACCTACAAATGTATAACTGATAAATGTTAAACTGAAGTGTAAAACTGATAAAATGTAAAACAAAAGAGTGAAAATGATAAAATGTAAAACTAAAGAGTGAAATTGATAAAATGTAAAACAAAAGAGTGAAACTGATAAAATGTATAACTAAAGAGAGGTTTGTATAGACCCCTTTGAAAAGGAGAAACATAATTTAAGGAGATAGTTTAAAAAAGAAATATATGTGAATTATTACTTTATAGTTATCATTCCTAGATTTTGTTTAATGTATTCAAATCTATCAGAATATAATGGTTTTGTGAAAATGTTTGGATATTATTCTTGCGTTCTGATGAATTGTAAAATAATATCTCATCTTTGTGTGTGATATCTAAGAAAGATATGCCTAATATATATTTGTTTTTCATGTGAGTGATGTGGAGGATATTTACAAAGAGCAATGGCACTAGTATTATCACATAGTATTTGATTTTTGGAAAAACTCATTCCATAGTCAGTGAGTGTGTATTGCAACCACAACACCTGAGCACAAATACTAACATTTGCTACATATTCATCTTTAGCAGTGGATAATGCTACAGAATGTTTTTTTTCAGGAACAAGAATCTAATGAATATCCTAAGAAATGATATGCTCCAAATTTTCTTTTTCTATCCATTTTACAACTACTAAAGTCAGTATCTGAGAAGATTAAAAAAAGGCATTTTCTGAAGAATAGAATAGTCATAAATCCATAGTTCCCTTTAAGTAGTGGAAAATTATTTTTCAATGCTTTTAAATGAGATTCCTTTAGATTAGATTGATATCTTTCACAGAATCATACTAAAAATATTATGTTTGGATGAATACCTGTTAAGTATTACAAGATTCCTATCGTACCTCTAAAAGATGTTTGATCTACTGGTTTCCTAGCTTCATCAAGATCAAATGTATTTGAGGTACCGATTGGAGTACTTATACTCTTAGTGTTGTCATATACATACTTTTTAATTAAATCTTTGATATAATTTTTATAGGATATATAGGTTCCTTCCGGTTTTTGAGATATTTGAAATCCTAAAAAGAATGTTAACTCACCCATAATACTCATTTAAAACTCATATTGGATCACATTCACAAAATAATTAGTTAGGTATTGTTGAGTTGATCCAAATATAATGTCATAAAACTATATTTGAACAATAAATATGTTTTTTTTCCATTTTTAGAAAAAGAGTTAGATCTGCGGTACCTTTGGCATAATTGTTTTGTAAAATAAACCCAATGAGTTTATTATACTTTGCTATTTGGGATTGTTTAATGCCATACAAAGCTTTGGTATGTTTAAAAACAAGATCACGATGTTTTAAATCTAGAAAACCAAGAGGCTATTCTAAAAAAACATCTTAGTGTACTAAACCATTTAGAAAATCCCATTTTACATCCATTTTAAAATGTTTAAAGTTAGATAATGTTGAAAAGGCTAATAGAATAGAATAGATCCATGTCTAGAAACTGGAGTATAGGTTTTTTCATAGTATATTCCCTCTTGTTGATTATATCCTTTAGCAAAAAGTCTTTCTTTATTTCTTATAATGACTCAATCTTCATCACATTAGTTTCTCAAAACCCATTTACACCAATTATAGTTGTTTCTTTAGGTCTTTCAACCATGGTCCAGACTTGATTCCTTCTAAATTAATTTATTTTATCTTGCATTTCCTTAATCCAATCTTCATCACCTAAGGCCTAATTTGATGTTTTAGGTTCTAATTGAGATAGAAAATCAAGATGTTTTATTTCATTTATTTGGGAATTTCTAATCCTTATGGGTTGATTTACATCACTAATGATATTATCACTATGATTATTCCAAAGAAACAATTGATTTGGGTTTTTAAAAATTTTTCATCAACATAAGTTAGAATGAATTCTGGGGTAAATATTTCAGAGATATTTTCTTAAGTAATTCCCTTTTCAGAAGAGTTTTCAATCAAGGGTTGGTAATTAGTTTGTGAAAAAACATCTATTGATGTAGGAAGGATTTGTTTAAAAACAGAAGGGTTAGTTTCATAAAATTTGACTAACACAATTTCTTAAATAGTACAAGAGTTTCTGTTAAGAACTATATAAGTCTTTAGTGAAGTGGAATAACCTTGAATGATTCCTTCATCAGATTTGGGTGTGAATTTATATAAATTATATTTAGTATTCAATATGAATAATTTTCATCCAAATACTCCTAAGTATGAAACTTTAGGTTTTCATCCAGTCCAAAATTCCGAAGGTGTTTTATTAAGAAATGTTCTAGTTAAAACTCGATTTATAGTATAACATGAAATACTTATAGCTTCAGCCCATAAATGATTAGAAATCGAGTATTCACTCAACATGGTTCTTGTAATTTATTGAAGAATATGGTTTATTATTTCAACAACAACATTTCTATGTGGGGTTCTTGGAGATGAACATTTGTGAAAAATACCTTTCTTACTACAAAAAGATTCAAAATTTGAATTTTTAAATTCTCCTCCATGATCACTATGAATAGTTATCATTGGTATGTTTTTTTCATTCTTAAATTGGGCTCTGAAATTTTTGAAATAGAAAAAAGTTTCAGATTTATTTTCTAGAAAATAGACCCATATAAATATAGTTTAGTCACTAACTGAAACAAATACATAGTATTTTCCTCAAATACTTCCATTTTCTATAGGACCAAAAATATCCATGTGAACTAACTGTAAAGCATTAGAAGTTTAAACTTCATTAATTGATTTAATGAAAGTTTTATGTTTCCTTCCATATTTAGAAGGGTCATAAACTTTTAAATAATCATACTTTAGATCTGGTAGGTCTTTAGCAAGTATTTTATTTTAAAGTTTACAAAGGTTCCTAAGGTTACGATGTCCTAACCTTCTATGTCATAACCAAGATTGGTCTTCCATTTCACTGAAGAATGGTAAGTATTGGTTCCTAATGTCTTCTAAGTTAATTGTATATATATTCTCATGCCTATGGAGGACATCATGAAATCATCATTGGAATTTTGAACTAAAAATTTATCATTCCTAAAATTCACAAGGTAGCCTTCATCACAAAATAGACATATGGTTATTAGGTTGTGATTAATACCTTTAACAAAAAAAACATTTTAAATTAAATGTTTTCCTAAAAGAACAATATTACCTATACCAATGATATTTCCCTAAGAATTATCTTTGAAGGTCACTCTTCCACCTTTCATTTCAATGATATTTTCAAAAAAATCTTTCCTTCCAATCATATGTTGACAAAAAACACTATCCATGTACCAAACATTCTTATTGTTGGTACACTTTTCGTTTTCTTAAAAAAGAAACAATTAGTTTTTCAAAACCCAAACTTGTTTGGATATGAAAATGTTAGATAATATAATTTTAGGAATCCACATTTGTTTTAAAAAATGAGCTTTACATAATACTAAAGAATGAGTTTTATTAAGAGAGCAATTTATTTTCCAATGTCCAGTGTAACGCCCCGACCCCAGTTACCCAGAGTCGGTGCATTATTACATAACATTTTCATGATCACAAGAAAGATCAAATCTCAAAAGACCAATTGGTTTAGTAGCCTTGGAAACACTAGATATATTCATAAAGTTTTACATTACATCATAAGGTGAAAAACTACTACAACAACATAGTCTCCATAGTCCACACTCTTATCCTATCACACTATCCCTGCAGGTCATTCATAAATTACTTCTTCACATCCTGGGAAAAATAAAACATAGAAAAGGGGTGAGCTCAAATGCCCAGTAAGGATACAATATAGCGGAAACTTTCATAAATAAGAATAAACATTTAAGGCAATGTATAACTAAACTAAAAGCCTTTTAAACTTGAACTTCAACATAGTATGGAAAAAGTAAAATGAAATAATGCCATTTACTTATTCACGAGGATATTATACTAATCGAATAATCACATGCAATATCAATAACAACATTCATAATGATGGAATTCATAATGCCAGACTATCATAACCACATAGCCAAGGCCTCGTGCCAAGACTATAAATAAGATTTTTCCAAGGCCTTGTGACAAGACACCATTTTGTCTCATGAGACCTACCGATTCATCAAGGAGCTATAGCGGGCTCCACCCGTCACTTACTAAGTCCAATTCATTCCCATATGAAAAGGTTTAAACATAACATAAACATTCTTATTAAAACTAGCATACAAAATGTCTATAATTTCTCCATAAACCATGAATGGTATAAAAATAACACATCCACAGTAAAAAATATCACAAAACTTTCAATACAATACAAAAGTTTTTTATCATAATAAATCAACTTCATATAAGATTAAAATACATCAAAGGATAGATGAAAATCAAAACTATTTGAGAGAAATATCTCTTTTCTCGAAATCATTGAGAAGTCACACATTTATAAAGGAAGTAATTTAAAAGAGATTTTTGAATCAAAGTGTCCCATACCACTTTGAAACTTCTGAAAAGAAATATCATTTCAAAACATTCATGTCCATATAAATAAATCCTTAAAATCATTTTAAAAACATGGAAATTAATTAAAAATATTTAGAAAGATAAATCTTTAAAACATTTAAAATTATGATCTTGATAAAGAATACCTTTCACAAATTCATAAAATATTAATTTTAATATCATTTAAAAGTCACATAATTATAAAATAAAACATTTACTTTGAAAATATTCTTATAAGATTCTAAGGGAAGCTTTGAGGATTTTATAACGGTGGTAAATAGCCGTACCCGCCATATAAGTTAAAAAAAAGACATTCTTACCTTAAATTTGTCAAAAAGGTTAAAAGTGCCTTGTTTGGAAAATGACAGAAAAATTCATTTCAAAACACATAAGGGTATAAATGACTTTAACGCATTGTCTAGTAAATAGTAAAAATGTTTTTAAATACATTTTTAAGGAACATGGTTGTGGATGATAAAGAGATCCCAGTAGATAATTGCGTATAAACAACCTCAGATAATGAAGAGATTGTGAAATAAACCCTTACCTTGTAATTTTACTTGGTTGAGGGTAGGTTAACCTCCTGTATAATGGTGAAATAATTGTTATTAATTTATACAAGAATCATATATATTAATATGATATCATATATGATCTTCTAACATTGCTTTGTTAATAATATCTTAGTATTATCGTCGTTTCGGGTGTTAACTTACTCGTTTTCTTTTATATGTTTTGTTATGTAAGTCATGTTTGTCATGGATAGGTTGTATCTTATTAATATACATAATTATATCAAGTACTTAAACATTATTTTCAAATCATCAATTGATAATTATACTTGAATGGATACGATGGAGAATGAATCTCATCGCGTTCGTGGAGACGGTATTCCGTACGTACGCACGAGCGACAATATCATTCTTTTTATATTAAAATAATATATAATTGGATAGTATATCATATACCCAGAATAATTATCATTTTATATTTATTATTTACATGAGTTACACATCATTATTATACCGAGACAAATAATAATATATTGAATAACAATTACACCACGACGTGGAGACGGTAAGCCGTACGTACGCACGTATGGTGACATGTTATTAAAAGGATGGATAGAATACTGAATATGGTTGTACCATATTTATAATAACATCACAGTATATATAAGATACTTGAGTTATTATTTTAGAATAGTAATAACAAAGAAAGAATAAGTGGAAGAAGAAATGAATTTGAAAAAGGGTGGTGAAAACATTACCTCTTCTTCGGGTTCTTCCTTTTGATTTGATCAAAAGGGCTCCTTAGGTTGGATTTCTGATCAAAATAATGCCTCTAGGTTCTATTGAGGGAAGTTGATAGAGTATGTGGGTAGATTTTGGCCGAACCAAAGGCTTTGAAGGTGTGAAGTAATGAGAAGGGGGAGTGCCCTTTTATAAGAGGGGCGAGGGGCACCTTTGGAAAAGCTAGAAATATTAATTTATAATAAATTCATATTCGGTTTATAATGGCTCCAAAGTTTATTATTCAAAGTTTAAGGTGGGTATAGGTCGAAAACCATTTAACCAATATAATTTATACAGGTTTGGGTTACTATATTAACCATATCTTTTAGTTTTAACTCTTAGTTAATTAGTTTGACATTTACCATGTCACTTTGTATTTTTATATTATATAGTTAATAAACTTACTATATACATCTAAGAGACACCCAAGTGGTCCATTAATGATACAACTATCATGATATAAGTCTATTTGCCGAACCTTATATTTTTAGGAATTTAATATCCATTAATAGTATAATATGTGTTTTAAAAACTCTTTTATGTCAATTTTGTCACTATTCAATAGTTGATTTTTGTGAAACTTATAATAGAATGATTACTTCGAACAAGGTCCATTAAATAAATCCTAATATGTCATATTATCCTAGAAAATTAGTTTAATTCATTAAAAGTCTCAAATTATATTTATTTGGGTATTTATAATATCAATTAGTTTAATTTTTCACTATTATGGTAATTACTGCATCATCATCGTGTCATAAATAAATTACATTATTTAATGTCTAAAAATTATAAATAAAATATCATTATGTAGGAAATCCTTTTATCTTTCTAATTAATATTTACAATCGAAAATCCAACATATATAACCCTATGTAAAATTTTTTTTTCTAAAAGATATATGCTTATGTCATTTTTTGTAATTACTTTAACTTAATTAATATAAAGTGTCATTATCACATAAAAGTGGATACATGGGGTCCCAAAATCGACCCAAAGATGCCCATGGTCGGCCATGTATCAACCAATAGGGTTGAGACACGTTTTAGGGTAATTTAATATTATTATAATATTATTTATTTACCCTTATTTACCGGATTTACCATTTAACCATGTTAAATAAAATATTTACCGAAGTAATTATTCAAAATGTCTAAAAACAAAAGTTACCTATTTACACAATTTGGAAATCCAGATTCCAAATATGGAATCCATTTTTCCAAATTCAAAACACATAAGTTGAAGAAATTAATTTAAAATTAATTCCCGCTGTCAAAACAAAAAACGTGTTTTTAAGATATAATAACTATCAAAAGATTGATACTTGTTTATGTCCGGTTTAATTGTGAAATTATGTCCAATGACCAAAATTGTATTAAATTGTAAAAATATATTCTAAATATACTTTAAAACCACTCAAATTCATAATTTATCACTATTAATTATTTTGATTAAAAATGTTGTTTTTAATTAAAATTTAGTAATTTTCACTATTCATCAAAATATTAAAGTTATCCAAAAAGTACCAAAATTTCACCTTAGGATAAATTCGATACTCAGAATCCAAAAATGAAGTCCATTTTGAGAGATAAAATTAATAAAATTTTAAAAATTAGGTATTACTATTCATAACGGCTAGTTTGGTAAGTCATGGTGCGCTTTAACTCGGTGTTGCGTATAATGCAAGTTATTGAATTATTTTGAAGAAATAACACACTATGAAATCTTGGGGTGTTACATTCTCCCATCCTTCAATAAATTTCGTCCTCGCAATTTGAAATTGTTCTTCGAAAATAAAAGGTTGAAAATAAAAAATATCTTTGTGGGAAAACCCACATCGGAAATTGGGTTACTAAAATTTAGTCTTAATATGAGGAAAAGAGAAATGAAAGGGTCACCACAAAATTATGATCTCGATTAAGAGAACATTGGTGGAAATTAGAGACATATAATTAGAGGAAAAACGTAAATATTTATAGGTAGTGATTGAGGTCATCAATCACAAACAAGTGTAAAATTGAGGTCCTTAAATTCATCAATCTATGATGATTTGAAATACCATCGGTTCAACAAAACATAGGGTATTCAGATAACACATTTTTGGTTTTAGGATTCCTTAAATAAAGTATAATAATTAATTTCTTCATAGAATAAGAGAAGAAGAAAAATATATTCTTGACAAGTACAGTTCCATCCTTTAACTAATTTCTACCACAAACTCATCTTTCACTCTAAAAGATAATAGAACTTAAAAAATATATATTCTATTTATCCTATTCGTATAGGGTTAAACAAACAAATTTATAATTCAACTACCATATCTTTTAAAAAAACTACATTATTTAATCCCGGACATCACGTGGGTCAGTTGTAGGTGATACACCCTTGTCGCCCTTTGGTTGTGGGTTCAAGTCTCGCGGCCTTGCCGGACGCGACAAGTTGTCGCCCGACCTCCGGGTTGTCCTTTTATGGAAATCCAAAATAATCCAAACTAGAACTATCCAAAATACTTCAGTCCAAAATTTATAAGGAAGGTAAACACAATAAAGATCCTTTTTTCCGCGTAATAACATGTGAACATCTTCATCATGTATTCTTTTAAAACACTGCAACATCCTGAATTACCATAAAACTTTATTGATTACATTCATAATCCCTTATTCCTTAAAGAATAATAGATATACTCCTTCAATCCAAAAATGTTTTAAACCCCAACAATGATGGAATATACAAATCATTAATCAGTTTCAAGGCAGTCAAGAATTTCCAATATAATTTAACCAAATCAATCATGTATTATTCCAAAATCACTACCTCAGTATCAGAACAATATTATGGTTTATCATTCTCTCAACCATATATTTTCCAAAAATTTATCCTACTATTGAGTCACTTTTCATTGTTCCACACAATCTCAAGTCCTTAATGAAATAGTACTGCAGTACAATCCTTATATACTCCATAATTATTATAATAAGAACATTGTTGATACAACACTCAATTGACATAATCAACATAAGAACTCTAATCATTCCTCTTCATCTGTGGTAGTATCATAACTTATTATCCAATAGAATCATTTACGGCATAGTCTGATGACTGGTACAAAGGTTTGCGTAGTGTCCAAACTCCTTGCAAATGAAGCATTGTACATTTGAAACCATTTTCTTACCCTTACAGTCACGTACTTTGTGCCCTTTTCCTACACACTTATAACAAACTCCCATTCCTTTCAGGCAAGTTCCAGGGTGTTTCTTCCCACAGTTATCACATATGGGAAAATTCTTCTTTTCCCTCTTCCCTTTCTCCAACTTTCTCTCTTCCATCCTTTTCGTCTCTTGCTTCCCTTCAAAGCCATAGGACTCAGTAAAATCTTTACTTATCTTATCAACACATGATATTATTTCTTCATATGATGATAATACATGGTAGACTGTTTATCTTATAAATTCTTGCTTAAGAACATGAAATATATGATCCTTCGTTCTCTTTGGATCATGTGTATTGCTGGTGTTCTCATTCCTTCTACTGGGTGCCATTTCTAAACAATGGCATAAACTAGATCAGTTTATGAATCAAAATACATAATCCCATACTTACAAAACACTTAAAATAAATTGAACTATTTATAGATATAATCCATAATCATAAGAATGTTTTCTTTGAGGAAGTAT
The DNA here is from genome assembly GCA_963277665.1 of Viscum album. Classification (NCBI taxonomy): domain Eukaryota; kingdom Viridiplantae; phylum Streptophyta; class Magnoliopsida; order Santalales; family Viscaceae; genus Viscum; species Viscum album. Next base: position 590,779,822 of record OY728134.1, on the reverse strand, counting down.
ATACTCATAAACCCTTCATAATGATTTTTAAAGAAAATGAGAGTTCTCCTACGCATATCCCCCGGGAGTGTCATAACCAAGAGTGCAGCAAGGCCCGTTGTCGTGCACCAGTTCCCATTTGAGTCTATCTCAAAGCGGTGTTTTCGCGTTTTTCCCCTAGGTACATCTATGCCAGAGCTACCTATACCTGCTCGTATCCATATAGGGATGTATTGCTCGGAAAACTCACAAAATCTCTACAATACCAAAATTCTAGGAAGTTCTTCTATACTAATCCTCAAAGTCAATCTTAAATATATGTACTCTAATCAGAGTTTATCAAAATCTAGCTTCCAAGGTTTATACTAAACTCCCTCTGATACCAACTGTAATGCCCCGACCCCAGTTACCCAGAGTCGGTGCATTATTACATAACATTGGCATGATCACAAGAAAGATCAAATCTCTAAAGACCGATTAGTTTAGTAGCATTGGAAACACTAGATATATTCCTAATGTTTTACATTACATAATAAGGTGAAAAACTACTACAACAACATAGTCTCCATAGTCCACACTCTTATCCTCTCACACTATCCCTACAGGTCATTCATAAATTACTTCTTCACATCCTGGGAAAAATAAAACATAGAAAAGTGGTGAGCTCAAATGGCCAGTAAGGATACAATATAGAGGAAACTTTCATAAATAAGAATAAACATTTAAGGCAATGTATAACTAAAACAAAAGCCTTTTAAACTTGAACTTCAACATAGTATGGAAAAAGTAAAATGAAATAATTCCATTTACTTATTCACAAGGATATTCTACTAATCGAATAATCACATGCAATATCAATAACCACTTTCATAATGATGGAATGCATAATTTCAGACTATCATAACCACATAGCCAAGGCCTCGTGCCAAGACTATAAATAAGATTTTGCCAAGGCCTTGTGCCAAGACACTAGTTTGTCTCATGAGACCTACCGATGCATCGAGGAGCTATAGCGGGTCCACCAGTCACTTATTAAGTCCAATTCATTCCCATATGAAAAGGTTTAAACATAACATAAACATTCATATTAAAACTAGCACACAAAATGTCAATAATTTCTCCATAAACCATGAATGGTATAAAAATAACACATCCACAGTAAAACATATCACAAAACCATCAATACAATACAAAAGTTTTGTATCATAATAAATCAACTTCATATAAGATTAAAATACATCAAAGGATAGATGAAAATCAAAACTATTTGAGAGAAATATCTCTTTTCTCGAAATCATTGAAAAGTCACACATTTATAAAGGAAGTAATTTAAAAGAGATTTCTGAATCAAAGTGTCCCATACCACTTTGAAACTTTTGAAAAGAAATATCATTTCAAAACATTCATGTCCATATAAATAAATCCTTAAAATCATTTTTAAAACATGGACATTAATTAAAAATATTTAGAAAGATAAATCTTTAAAACATTTAAAATTATGATCTTGATAAAGAATACCTTTCACATATTATTAAAATATTAATTTTAAAATCATTTAAAAGTCACATAATTATAAAATAAAAAATTTACTTTGAAAATATTCTTATAAGCTTCTAAGGGAAGCTTTGACGATTTTATAACGACGGTAAATATTCGTACCCGCCATATAAGTTAAAAAAAAGACATTCTTACCTTAAATTTATCAAAAAGGTTAAAAGTGCCTTGTTTGGAAAACGAAGGAAAAATTACTTTCAAAACACATAAGGGTATAAATGACTTTAACCCATTGTCTAGTAAATAGTAAAAATGTTTTTAAATACATTTTTAAGGAACATGGATGTGGATGATAAAGAGATCCCAGTAGATAATTGCCTATAAACAACCTTGGATAATGAAGAGATTGTGAAATAAACCCTTACCTTGTACTATTCCTTGGTTGAGGGTAGGTTAACCTCCTGTATAATGGTGAAATAATTGTTATTAATTTATACAAGAATCATATAAATTAATATGATATCATATATGATCTTTTAACATTGCTTTGTTAATAATATCTTAGTATTATCGTCGTTTCGGGTGTTAACTTACTCGTTTTCTTTTATATGTTTTGTTACGTAAGTCATGTTTTTCATGGATAGGTTTTATATTATTCATATAAATAATGATATTAGGTCCTTAAACATTATTTTCAAATCATCAATTGATAATTATACTTGAATGGATACGATGGAGAATGAATCTCATCGCGTTCATGGAGACGGTAGTCCGTATGTACGCACGAGAGAAAATATCATTCTTTTTATATTAAAATAATATATAATTGGATAGTATATCATATATACAGAATCATTATCATGTTATATTTATTATTTACATGAGTTACACATCATTATTATACCCATCCAAATAATAATATATTGAATAACAATTATACCATGACGTGGAGATGGTAAGCCGTACGTACGCACGTATGGTGACATGTTATTTAAAGGATGGATAGAATACTGAATATGGTTGTACCATATTTATAATAAAATAACAGTATATATAAGATACTGGAGTTATTATTTTAGAATAGTAATAACAAAGAAAGAAGAAGTGGAAGAAGAAATGAATTTGAAAAAGGGTGGTGAAAACATTACCTCTTCTTCGGGTTCTTCCTTTTGATTTGATCAAAAGGGCTCCTTAGGTTGGCTTTATGATCAAACTAAGGCCTCTAGCTTGTAGTGAGGGAAGTTGATAGATTATTTGGGCAGATTTTGGCCGAACCAAAAGGCATTGATTGTGTTAAGTAATGATAAGGGGGAGTGCCCTTTTATAAGAGGGGTGAGGGGCACCTTTGGAAAAGCTAGAAATGTTAATTTATAATAAATTCATATTCAGTTTATAATGGATCCAAAGTTGATTATTCAAAGGTTAAGGTGGGGATAGGTCGAAAACCATTCAACAAAAAGAATTTAGATAGGTTTGGGTTACTATATTAACCTTATCTTTTAGTTTTAACTCTTAGTTAATTAGTTTGACATTTACCATGTCACTTTGTATTTTTATATTATATAGTTAATAAACTTACTATATACATCCTATTGACCCCCAAGTGGTACATTAATGATACACCTATCATGATATAAGTCTCTTGGCCGAACCTTAGATTTTTAGGAATTTAATATCAATTAATAGTATAATATTGTTTTTAAAAACTCTTTTATGTCAATTTTGACACTATTCAATAGTTGATTTTTTCTGAAACTTATAACAGAATGATTACTTCCAACAAGGTCCATTAAATCAATCCTAGTATGTCATATTATCATATAAAATTAGTGTAATTCATTAAAATTCTCAAATTATATTTATTTGGGTATTTATAATATCAATTATTTTAATTTTTCACTATTATGGTAATTACTGCATCATCATTGTGTCATAAATAAATTAAATTATTTAATGTCTAAAAATTATAAATAAAATATCATTATGTAGGACATCGTTATAGATTTCTAATGAATATTTACAATCGAAAATCGAACATATATAACCTTATGTAATTTTTTTTTGCTAAAAGATATATGCTTATGTCATTTTTGTAATTACTTTAACTTAATTAATATAAAGTGTCATTATCACTTACAAGTGGATCCATGGGGTCCCAAAATCAACCCAAAGATGCCCATGGTTGGCCATGTATCAACCAATAGGGTTGAGACACGTTTTATGGTAATTTAATATTATTATAATATTATTTATTTACCCTTATTTACCGGATTTACCATTTATCCATGGTAAATAAAATATTTACCGAAGTAATTATTCAAAATGTCTAAAAATAAAAGTTACCTATTTACAAAATTTGGACATCCTGATTCCAAATATGGAATCCATTTTTCCAAATTCAAAACACAGAAGTGGAAGAAATTAATTTAAAATTAATTCCCGCTGTCAAAACAAAAAGCGTGTTTTTAAGATATAATAACTATCAAAAGATTGATACTTGTTTATGTCCGGTTTAATTGTGAAATTATGTACAATGACCAAAATTGTATTAAATGGTAAAAATATATTCTAAATATACTTTAAAACCACTCAAATTCATAATTTATCACTATTAATTATTTTGATTAAAAAAGTTGTTTTTAATTAAAATTTAGTAATTTTCACTATTCATCAAAATATTAAAGTTATCCGAAAAGTACCAAAATTTCACCTTAGGCTAAATTCGATACTTCGAATCCAAAAATGAAGTCCATTTTGAAAGATAAAATTTATAAAATTTCAAAAATTAGGTATTACTATTCATAACGGCTAGTTTGGTAAGTCATGGTGCGCTTTAACTCGGTGTTGCGTGTAGTGCAAGTTATTGAATTATTTTGATGAAATAACACACTATGAAATCTTGGGGTTTTACATCCAGCACATTTACATTTAGTGCAGAATGGAGCATTTTGGGGAACAAAATAGTTGTGACTAAAAATTTGTTTTGAATAAGTATATACAATTTTGGAACTATTCCTTATAGAAAATATTTGAGAATATATTCTGTCAAATTATATCCATCCTGTAGTGAAATTTGATATAATTTTATTAAGAGAAATAATTTTAGATTTGAGTCTAATGACTAAATTATCATTCTCACAAAAAATTGTCTTGGAATTGATTTTTATTTCAAAAGCGGTTTTCTTTAAAACAAGTTGTTCAAATTTTTTAGAAATTTTATCCTTCTCAGAATTTACTTCCATAAATTTTTTGAAATATTTTCAAAATAATGAGTTATCTTATCAAGATATTTTGAAAGATCTAATACTTCTTTTGTAAAAATAATTATTTTATAGTTTTTATTATCATGATTTTTCTTGAGTTTGGAATTTTCATTCTCATATAGTTTGGGAAATCTAGATACTTATTCATAATAAGGTAAATTTTCTTCTACTAAGAAAGATTATTTATCCAAAGAGTAAGAATATTTCTCATCAGGGTAATTTTCATCTAAAGATACATTTTTAAGAGATTTTTCATTGTGTAACTTAGCCATGAGACAATGATCTTCAATAGGTAATCTAAATATGGGTGTTATATTCTTATAACCAGAAGATTCATATTCACAATATTCATCTGATGAATCAGCACCACTTGCACTCCAAGTATTATTTTATTTCAAGAATTTCTTTGTCTTTGAATTGTAATACTTTTTATTGTTTCTTTCAGAATGTTTATCCTTCCTATATTTTCTTTTATGGAAAGTACAATTTCATCTAATATGACCTGATATTTTACATTCATAATAATTTACATATGAGTCTTTCTTTTCTTTTCTATATTTATTTTTGAATCATTACTAAAAGTCCTTTTTTACAAAAATCTAGTTCATTATTCAAGCAAGATTGGCTAGTTCATTCTCTGAATGATTAGTTTCACTGGATTTTGATTTAAAAACAACTTTAGATCTTATTACCAACTCTGGTGTCTTGGATTTATATATAGTATTAAAGGCTCCACTTCCATTAATATTATTCTTTTTACTAAAATATTCACCTCTTTTCATTCTTGTATCATGTTGTAAGAGAGCACCAAACAATTAATCAAGAGTGATTGAGTAACATTACCATTATCATCAATAGATATCTTTTTTGATTCCTAGTCATTTGGCATTATATCGATTATCTTTTCCACTAGCACATCATCATCAAGAACGTTTTCTCCTATGGATTGAGGACTGTTGACGATTTTGATAAATCTTTGTTGAATCTTGTATACTAGTTTTCTATAGGTAAAAACAAAACCATGATATTAAGCTTGAATCATGGATATAATTTTTTATATAAACTTAGATGTACCAAAATGCGTGACTTCTAATTTCTTCTAGATACAATTGTACACTTCACATGAAGATATCTGACTATATATATTACTAGTCATAGAACATAACAAAGTATTGTGTACATTGTAATTCAGTTGATATTCTAGTTTCTCTTGGTTGGTGAAGGTTCTGACTTCCTAGACTGGAATTTTGTAATCTCTAGCGAGAATCAAAAAATTATCTACTCCAGTATTATTAACAAATGTCTTCAATTTAGTCTCTCCAATACTGATAATCATTCCCACAAAATATAGGTTGTCTAGTTGGGTTTAGGTTGTCCGGTGATCCAATATTTATTCCTACCATATTCTAAAACAATACTTTTCGACTCCACACCTTATTATAGTAAGATAAACAAATGGTTTATAATAGAAATACAATTATATTATAGATATAAATAAATAATGTGATAAAAATCAGTGGAAACCTCCTCTGATACCAATTGTTGGATCGAAACATAGATGTAAATTTATATGGGATGACACAATACAAGGGGGGGGGGGGTGAATTGTAGGTTTAAAAACATTGTCTTTAAACTCTTAATAAAGAAATTAGTTTAAGAGGTCTTAAAATAATACAATTCATAACCAATACAAATGACCACATGGGTCTTGGATCCGATGGATATGATATGATGTAATACCACAAGTAATGAAAAACAATTGTATTTAGATTTAATACAATGATCAGAGTAATGTAAATGATTATACCATATATAATATAGAATATTTTAATAAAATATGTAATGAATGTATCGTAATTGAAACAATTACAATAGAAAAGAAAATGAATAGAAAGAAGAAATAAAATGATTCCCTTTCTATTATAAATAGCAGCGGAAATGTAAAATGTTAGGACCAATTGGGGCCTATATACCTTGAGAGGGGGGGGGGTGAATCATGGTATGGAGATTCTTTTTCAAAATTCTTCCTGCCCCACTGGATCTTGACCTCTTCATTACAAGGTTCCCTTTATTTTGACTTGTGTGTTTATTAGGACCATGTCTTTTCTTCTTTATCTGATGATTATGATTTAAATGAAATGCAGGGAAGTAAGTAAGAAAACATATAGATTTTTACTTGGTTCACCCTCACTGGGCTATGTCCAAGGAGCATACAACGGTGATGTGCCACTGTACCAAATCCACTAAAGCACACTCCTGTTTACAAGGTTCAAACTAGATCACTTCTATGCCCAGGCTCACCGCCTTTATAAGGTTTAGGGTCAGCTCACCGCTTTCCCAAGGGTTACTCCCTGTTTCTCTCTCTGGCTCACTAAAGGTGGAGAGGATCACCTTCTTCTTCTTCCTTTTCTCACAACTCTGGAAAGGATCCACTCATAGTTTTTAGACCTGTAGGTCTCTTCATTATCACAAATGAATTCATTCTCCGTTGTATGTAGATGCTCTGCTGAATTCCAACTTTCACCAGTGGATGAATCTCACTTTGCACCGAAGGTATCGGGCAATCTTCCAGCTTTCACGCAGCCCTAAATCACTTCCATGATTTAACCATACCTGGATCCCTTCTCCAAGTCGGTGCACAAGTCACAGCGGTAAAGTTAAAACTGGCGCACAAGTTTACCTCAACCTCATGCGTGACACTAGCTTCTACAACTCCAAACTTCCATGACTCACACCCTTTTACGCCTAAACCAATATTTGCGTGCAAACACGAACTGTCGCGCTTCTTCAAAACCTGGCGTGAAAGTGTCACCAAACCACTTGCACGACACCCCCTTCTTCAACTTAAAACATGGGCGAATCCCTTCCTTTCTCTCCCAAACCACTCTGGATGCACAACAACCGACTGGAGTGCAACTTCTACTTGCGCGACCACACTACCACTTGCACGACCACCACACCTGCCTGATGGGAGATCTTATTTTCTCTAAGTGTTGAACTCCTTACCGAATGAGGAGGGGTAGACCTCTATTTATAGTCATCTGGACACCATGCGCGATGGCGCGCAAGTCTCCCCTTAGCGCACAAGTTTCGGTGCGCAAGTCTCTGTCGCGCAAGTCTCTTGCGCGACCTACCCTAAAACTTGGGCTCCCCTTTTCCCTTTTCCATATTTTGATGTTCTGATCCTGAAAAAAATATGGCGCGCAAGTTTCCTCTCCTTCAATTAAACGGCGCGCAAGTCCCTTTTCCAGAACCACTTTTCTCCATTTGTTGATTTTTATGCTGAAAAATTTGGTAAACACTGGAAAATGGCGCCACCTTGTATCTGCTCTTTTTTGTACCACATCTAGACCATCCATTCGTTTTTCAACGTTCTTGAATCAAACATGGATCATTAACCAGAGCCCTTGAACTCGACATGTCACCATGAAATCCCATTTTTCATCAAATTTGTATGTCATGGTTTGCTTTGTCAATAATCACAACATATATGTCCACTTTGTCAACAAACACAATCACCTCAAAAATGCTTCAATGATGCCTTGAGGGATTTTTGGCCAAAAATCCCCCCTTTTGGTTTATTGAAAACTCTTTCATAAAAACATACATTGTTAATTCTTCAGCCACCTGTTGCCTATTATGATTCTGATAGCAATCAAGGATTTCATCAACACATACTTTAAGCCCCCATGAGCAATGTGCGGTGTGAGAAACAAGAGTAAATGAAAATTTCATCAATGAATCACTTCAACTCTGACAACCACTATTGACACCAAAATGATACCAATTTTTGGAAATATTATTAATGCATTCCAACACCACTCTTCTGATTTTATCACGATCCTCAGCTGTTGTGATATCTATTCATTGATCTATCACTTCTAACATCGTCAAATTTTATACTCTTCCCCATCTCATTTCTCTCCCCCTATCTCCCTGCTCCACCTCTCAGCTTCAGGTTGGGTCTTTTACTAAGACATTTTCTCCCTTCTTTATCCATAGTTTCTCCCTCTTGAAGAGTCACTATTAGTCCCCCTTTTTCAACAAACCCAAAGGTCACCCCTTTGCGGTCTGTAATAGTGGAAAGAAGACAGATTAGTGCATTAGAGAAAAACACACACTACCTTGGGGAGAGGGGGATTCCACATCCATGCTCTTTCAGATACGAGGAGTTTACTGAACCTACAGAGCCAGTCGATGCCTCTCAAAAGCTTCATTGGGTAAGGCATTTGTCAGAATGTCTGCAACCTGTAGCTCTGTAGGCACATACTCCAACTTCACGATTCCCTGCTCAACTTTCTCCTTGATAAAATGATACTTTATCTCAATGTGATTTATCCTTTAGAGATGGACAAGATTTTTGCTGAGATTTATAGCACTTGAGTTATCACACTAGATTCTGATCGGAGACTTCACTTCAACTCCCATATCTTCAAGCTACTGCTTCATCCACAATAACTGTGTGCATGCTTGAGTGGCCACAATATAATCAGCTTTTGCGGTGCTCAATGAAATGAAATCTTTCTTCTTTCTTATCCAAGAAATAAACAATCCACCAAGATAGAATGCACCAACTGATGTTGATTTTCTATCATCTTCTGAACCGGACCAGTCTGCATCAGCATATCCCAGTAAATCTTTCTGATATTTGTCATTATATTTCAAGACGAAGTCCACCGTGCCCTTGATATACCAATGTATTATTTTCACTGCAAGCATGTGGCTTTCCTTGGGATTAATCTTATATATCACTACTTGACATGTGGAAAATACAATATCAAGCCTTGTTGCGGTCAAGTACAATAAACTTCCAATAATTTGCCTATATTTTATGATATTAACTGCCTTTCCATCCTCATCTTTGGAAATTTTCATCCGAGTATCAACTGGAGTCTTCATCTCCTCAGAATTTTCCATTCCAAACATTTTCAAAACCTCCTTGGCATATTAGGATTGAGAAATGAATGTTCTATTCCTTCCTTGTGTCACTGGTAGACCAAGAAAAAACATTAGCTCTCCAATCCTTGACATTTCAAACTCAGTTTTCATGAATTCGGAAAACTATTTACACTGAGCTTCATCTGATCCGCCGAATATAATGTCATCGACATAGACGAACCCCATCATTATTTGATTACTGTCATTTCTGAACTAGAGATTGTAATGAACTACCCTATGCTGGAAACCAAGCTTCTTCAAGTACTGATCAAGCCTTGATTACGATGCTCTTGGTGCATGATTCAGCCCATACAATGCCTTCTTCAGTCTGTAAACCTTGTTATCATCCTCATGAATGAGAAAACCATCTGGATGCTCAATATACACTTCCTCCTCTAGGACCCCATTCAAAAATTCATATTTGGAATCCATCTAGAACACTTTGATCTTCCGTTGCACTATAATGGATAGGAATAATCTGACTATCTCTAGCCTTGGAACCTGTTCAAATGTCTTATCGACATCAATTTCCTCTATCTGGGAGTATTATTTGCACACTAGTCGTGCTTTTTTTTGAACCACTATGCTATTTTCATTCATCTTGTTGCGATAGACTCATTTAGTCCCGATGACATTCTTATCTGCTGGCCTCGAAACAACATCCCATGTCTGATTCTTCTCAATCTGATCTAGCTCTTCTTTCATGGCCTGAAACTAGTTTTCATCTTTAGATGCATCAGCAAAGCATTTCGGCTCAGCCTGAGATAGAAAATATGTCTTCTGTAGTGATTTCATTCTCCTTGTCTGAACTGGAGCTGACTAATCACCAATGATATTCTGGCTGTCAATTTCAGCTCCACTCTTTGGATTTTGTGTAGATAAAGATTTTACTTCCTCATACTCACCATCAGTATCTTCTTTGAAATCAACTTTAGCCACTTCTTCTCTCTCTAAGTCTCTTAACAATTCCTCACTATTAACAGAAAACTTGTCATTGTGTCGTTGTTCAATGATGTCATTTCTTTCAACTAATTTCTTAGATTTTGGTTGAATCACCTTTGATTTTCTCTCGTATCTTCTTGGTATCCTGAAAGAATATTGCCGATACCATATTATTAGAACATAATAAATAATCCTAAAAAACTTGTGTGTTGCTGCTTGTCTCCCAATCATTATTCATGAACATAAAAATTCATCCTTCATATCCCACTGAGTTTTTTCATCTAATTAAGATATAAAGTACTTCCCCTATGTTATGAAACACTTCCATTTGTTAGGCCCACTACCAAGGTCTTTAACCATTTTACTCCTCCTGCATCATTTATTCTGATCTAGAACTCGACATTGATCCATTAACCAAATCTCTATGACCACTGAGTTGAAACTCGGAGTAGGAAACAAGAGATAAAGTTAATAAAACATTCAATTCCTATTATGATATGTTCCTCCCTTTCTTCTTTAACTTTGTTACCTGATTTGAGTCAATTGAAACTCTGAAGCATATCACTTCTCCACTTTGCATCTTTAGATGCAAATTCCCCTTGGATCGTATCTCCCTAAAACATGAAACAATTGAATCACCAGTTAAAAACATTTATATACATAGGGAGAGGGGTAATTCTAGAAACCTCAAGACAAGGATTTTGGTTGATCCTGATGGGTCAACCCTTTGATTATTTCTTGTAGAGCATCACACTCCATCCATGCTTATTCTATCTGCCTAGCCAACTTTAACTATTCTGGCCATATGACTACGCATTATTTACCCACATTTTGAGCCTTTTTCTAATATGTAGATTCGGTAGGCTTGGAATTCCTCATACTTTGAGGTTTAAACACAATGGTAGACATTTTCTTCTTTGATGTTCCACCAACATGACACTTCCCTTGATTCCTTCACTGGGTAAGAATCTCTCTTCTTGTCATATTACCTTTCTTCTTCCACCATTTCAAGGGTCTTTCTCTTTCCTCTACTTCACGCTGTGGAACATGACATGTGGATTTTTCAATGCATTATTTGTTCATATTTATTTTATCAGATAGCTTAGTCACCAAACTATTATGCATTGGTGGTAGCTCTGCCACTAAAGGTATATTCTTCTTACTCACAGCTGTAACATTTTCTCCCCTGTTCATCCAGATTAGTTCATGTTCTTTTTTAGGAAGAGGTTGTGAGTGTGACAGAGGAGGTGATTGATACACCTTTCGTTCAGCTCCAAGTGATTCCCCTGAGGTTCTAAGCCTATTTTCCAATTTACCACTTTGTCTTCTAGTGTACGATTTCTCCTTATACACCACTGGAGTCGTGAATCTCCTTTCAAGTTCCTTTCCCTTTCCTTCTTTATTCTTACTGAAATGTCTTTCCAAATTCCCATGATTAGAACATATGAAACATCTTCCATTAAAGGCATACCTAATTTTATCATCTCTCAGCCGAGATGTTGATGCAACTTGAGTTCCTCCTCTGACATTGAGATCCTGAGCTTTCTGACACATATTCATGGTGTGTCCCATTCTTCCACAGTAATAGCATCTAATAATGCTTTCCTCTGAGAGACTCTACTCTCTGATTTCTAATGACGCTTCTTCTTATTCTCAGATTTATTACAATTTCTGTCTTCACAATATGAAATGTATTCATGAGCCTCTGAACAGAAGCTTGACGTGTGTATATAAATCCCACAGAAATAGCACATGTCATCACTACTTCTTGTAACTTTCCTCTTAGGACTGTCTCTAGCACCTATAAGATTTTCTCCAACTCTAGAACTATTCACGACTATCTTTCTATCATGCATGGGAGGGGATTAATCAAATCCAATACCAGTTTTTCCCAAACTGTATGGTATTTGAGCTGTGAAAATATTATGTTGTTTCTCTTCAGAAATAGAATATTTTCTTTTTTATTTCATCATCACTTGCCAACGGATAATCAAATAGTAAGTGAAAGGAATCCTTCATTTTAGGATTTCCTCTAGAATTGGATTTATCCACTTTCTTATTCACTGATTCAAGCTCCTTTTCCAACTTTTGAATCTTCATATACATTGATTCAACTTGGGCATTGAGTTCTCTTCTGAGATCGCTTCCACAACTCATCTCATCTTCCAGTTCTCGTGTGAACTTTTCTATCATATCACTTTGCTCCTTTACTTTCAATTTTTCTTGAGAAACATATTAAAAGATAGATACATTCTCTTTTTGTAGACATTGATTCTTCTGAACATTTTCAGACAACTGTGTAGCTAGATCAACATTTCTGGCTTTCAAATTTTGAACTTCATCTGACCTTTGATTCTCTTCATGATCATCAGCCTTTTGTTTTACTTTCATTCTAGCCAACTTTTGAATTTATTCACCTTGAGAATCATTCTTCTCCCTTAGTTCAGTGGCCACATCAATAAGCCTTTGATTTAAGCCTCTTAACTTGTTGACCTCAATTTCCAATACTTGGATCCATAAACCTTTAGATTTAACTTCTTCATCCAATTTCTGATCTAATTTCTTTGTCATGTTGACAACATCTACTGGGGGCCTCCTTCTAAAAACTTATTCATCATCAGTTGCTTCAACATCACATTGATGTTCAATTACTTCACTCATTCCTACACCATGTTTGAGTAAATCAATATTTTCCCTATCAGATCCATCCAAGCCATCCTTCAGTAAGATATTTGATTCTTTTGGTTGAATCACACTTTTTCCATAAACACTTCCACACCGAGAGACATCACCTGACTTCTGATTCTTCTTTGATGTTTTTCCCTTTTCCATGGCACACCAAGATAAGAGCAGACTAATTTAACCACAAAAATCGACTACACCAAGTAGGAGAAAACAAATATGATAAAAGTAGGCTTCCCTCTAATACCAATTTTTAGGACCAATAGAGACCTATATACACTTAGAGGGGGGGGGGGGTAAATTAGGGTATGGATATTATTTTTCAAAATTATTCCTACCCCACTAGATTTTGACCTTTTTATTACAAGGGTCACTTTTTTTGCACTTGTGTGTTTATTGTAACCACTTCTTTTCTTCTTTATCTGATGATGATGCTCTAAATGCAATGTAGGGAAGTAAGCAGGTAGACACAAAGATTTTTACTTGGTTCACCCTTACTGGGCTATGTCCAAGGAGCATACAACGACGATGTGACACTGTACCGAATCCACTAAAGCACACTCCTGTTCACAAGGTTCGAGCTATATCACTTCTATGCCCAGGCTCACTACCATTACAAGGTTTAGGGTCAGCTCACTGCTTTCCCAATGGTCACTCCCTATTTCACTTTCTCTAGCTCACTGCTAGGGGAGAGGATCACCTTCTTCCACTTCCTTTGCTCACTGCTCAGGAAAGGTTCCACTCACAGTTTATAGACCTCTAGGTCTCTTCATTATCGCTAATTAATGCATTCCCTGTTGTATGTAGATGCTCTATTTAATTCCAACTTTCACCCATAGATGAATCTCACTTTTCACCGAAGGTATCAGGCAATCTTCCAGCTTTAACGCATCCCTGAATCATTGTCGTGCTTCAACCATACCTGGAGACCTTCTCCAAGTCGGTGTGCAAGTCACGGTGCGCAAGTTAAAACTGGTTCACAAGTTTACCTCAACCATTTGTGCAACACTAGCTACTTCAACTCCAAACTTGAGCGACTCACACCCTTTTACGCCCAAACCAATATTGGCGTGCAACCACCAACTGTCACGCTTCTTCAAAACCTGGCGCGCAAGTGTCACCAAACCACTTGCACGACACCCCCTTATTCAACTCAAAACATGGGCGACTCCCTTCCTTTCTCTCCCAAACCACTCTGGGCGCGCAACAAACGACTGGCTCAAAAATTCTACTTGTGCGACCACACCACCACTTGCGCAACCACCACACCTGCGCGACGGGAGATCTGAATTTATCTAATTGTTGAAATCTCTACCGAATGAGGAGTAGTCATCATCTATTTATATGAATTTGGACACCCTGCGTGATGGTGCACAAGTCTTCACTCAACGCGCAAGTTTTGGTGCGCAAGTCTCTTCCGCGCAAGTCACTTGCGCGACCTACCCTAAAACTTGTGCGCCACTTTTCCCTTTTCCATATTTTGATGTTCTGATCCTGAAAAAAATATGGCATGCAAGTTTCCTCTCCTTCAAGTCAACAGTTCACAAGTCCCTTATCCAAAACCTCTTTTCTCCATTTGTCGATTTTCAAGCCGAAAAATTTGGCAAACACTGGAAAACGGCGCCACCTTGTATCTGCTCTTTTTGTAACGCCTCCAGATCATCCATTCCTTTGTCGACGTTCTTGAATCAAACATGGATCATTAACCACAACCCTTGAACTTGACATGTCACCATGAAATCCCCTTTGTCAACAAATTTATATGTCATGGTTTTCTTTTTCAACAATTACAACAAAGATGTCCACTTTTTCAACAAACACAGTCACCTCAAAAATGCTTCAGTGATGCTTTGGGGGATTTTTTCCCAACATAAAAGTATTACAAATCTTTTATCCCAAAGAGTAGGGTATCATTTCACCTAGAAAAAATGGTATGTATTTCTACCACCCGGGTAAGCCCTCAATACGATGATCATGATGACCATCTTTCTATCCCTAGATGACCTTTATTAATAAGGTAATAAACACCTATGTCTTCCAAACACTTGAAATACCTCGATACGATGATCGGTAGAACGTATTACTATCCCCATAAGCCCTTGATCATTATCCCAATGATCATTCACACATAGAAAAACAAATAACTTATTTTAATACAAGAACATGGAACAAGATGTTCACAACTTATATTTTCAAGGATTTTACATGAAGCAATAGAGAAGTCACACTATCTCTCTTTAGAACTTGAGAGTAACAAAATTTGTACAAGTTGTGAACTATAGTTCGAATGACCAATTATTTATAGGCCTCAGGTTCCAATGGTCATATTTCTTCTAACGGTCATATTTCTCTGGAAAACTCGAAGGTACTTGGATACTTGGATACTTGGAATTATAACGGTCAAAACAAATAGAATACATGAAATCATTTACATTTTTACAAAACTAACTTTACAACATTGTTTTGTTTAGAAAATTGTAAGTAAAAAAGTATGAAATAATGAGTAACATGAAATATAATGAATATCATGTATGCTGTATTGGAGTAAAATATGAGTGCAATGCATTACATGAGTATGATATATAACTTGGTTGTGATGTATATCATGATTAGGATGCATATTGTGGGTATGATAAATAACACAGTTATTATTCTTAACATAGATAAGATTAATATCATGTTAACGATTCATAAAGTGATTATGATTCATTTTGTGGTTATGATTCATATCATTGTTACGATTCATATCATTGTTACGATGAACAAAGTGACTACGATATATAACCTCATTATGATGCATAAATATGATACAATACTTAACATAGTTACGTTGCATGATTTTGATACAATACTTAACTTGGTTACGATGCACATGTTTAAAATAAAAAATATGAATATGATACATAACCTAGTTATGATGCATATGGTTTTGAAAACATAATATGTGGTTAAGATTGTAAAACAGTTTATGTGGTTACGATGAAAAACAATTTATGTGATTACGATTGAATGAAAAACAATATATGATTTCAATGTAGATCAAAAACATGTATGGTTACAATGTAAAAAAATATGTGATTACGATTGTATGTGATTACGATATATATAATTATGATGAGAATACAACATATAAAACAAGAAGTAATTTGTGATTTCAAAAACAAAATGATCAATGGTAAAGTCAAAACATGTTTTAACTCAACATTTAATGGAATGACAAGGGGTATCACACCATGAAATATCAAGACCAACCTCATGTATTGAATTTCATGACCTTATTTCATAGTCTGATTCATTTTTTGGAATTTCACATTGTGGTAGGGAGTGTCATGCCATGAATCTTCATGATTTTCTCCCAGAATTAATTTTTCGTCAATATTCTCTTTCAAAATTTATTTTTTATTGAATTTTATATGACGAATAGGTGATTCGTGATGTGAATATTGGTTTTATAGAAAATTCAGCCTTTTGTTTTCTACTTGGATTTTCAATTATGGGCCTAAAATTCATGACATGACTTATCTTATACCATGAAGCATCATTTTATATCCTAAATCCATCTCCTTTTGCACATTTTATTTCTTATAATTTAATTAACATACAACCTTACATAAATTAATTAAGAATTAAAAATTCATCCAAGATTTATAAATTTTAATTATAAAAATCGTTTCTTTAAATATTTTTACTATATGGAAGAAATATACATATCAAATACACCCACACATAAACTCATGCCTGTCTTTAAAGAATGAAATATCATGAAATTACAAAGTATTATCACAATAAAATAATTTAATGATAACATCAATTAAATCAATTTATTGAATGAGGAATTAAATATTCAAGTATCACATAAGAAAATTTCACCAACTCAACATTTTTATATGAAAAAAATAAACCATGTCTCTTACCTTTAATTTGTTTTGAATTTAACATTACTCTTTATTATTATATTTATATTTTTTTTAATTGATTTTTAATGTTCATTCCATTTGAAATTTACCTCACTTTAATTTCTCTTCCCTCATAACTCAAGGTAAAAATGTAAATGGAGTTTTTCTCATACATCAAATCATGATTCTTAACATAGGATTGAAATGAATCTACTTTCTCCACATCATAGAGAAAAAAATCATATATAATCTCAAGGGCTTCATGGTAAGGTTTAAATGACTCTGAGTTTTTAGGGTAAGTGAGAAATGATGTCAAAAAAAGAAAAGAAAAAATGAGTTTATCTATAATTTTTTTTCATGATAATCAATAAAATCTTAGTGAAAAATTCATAATTTAGAAACATCATCTCCTATTTACCCAACACTCAATGTAATGAAGCATAATGAATGAAATATGTTATTGTGTTTTAAAAAAATAATATTTTCTTAAATATTTTTTTGGAAAGTTGTGTTTAGATAAGTATAACATCCAACATCCAAACCCAAATGATAAATATCACTGGTCAACTAAATAGTTATTTTTAACCCTCCAAAATTCAACCCATTTTATATATTTATTATTTAAAAAAAATTGTATTTTGAAATTATTTGAAGAGTTAACGCAATAAAGAATAATGAATGAATACTAATGAATCATCCCAATATCCAATAAATAATAACCACACCTATCCATTTCAATATATACAACCATTCTACCATGATTACTTTTTCTACACACCCATAATTTTGGTAATAATGAAAAATATAGAGTAGTGTAGGAAAGGAAAAAGTAGGTTTGTAATGAATCTCTTCCCTTACAAAGCTGTTCCTTGATTTTCTAGGCTTAAGAATGATTAATGTTAAGGTGGGTATTAGTATAAAGGGATAATAAAAATGTTCCAAAATCATTTTAAAAGTGAATTTGTATAATCATAGCTTCAACAAGATGCAATTAACGCTCTATAAGTAAGCATGTCTAAGTTTCGCTAATGAATTATTCTCAAGAAAGAATGGAAATATGAGGAATAGAAAACTTATTAGCAATGAGAACATATGATTAGGAAAATCACCATGGAAAATGAATATTAATAATAAAATCAATTAACATAAATATATAAAAATCAAGAAATGGAAAATAATATAAAAATTTCATTTATGAAAATTAATCTATTTCCTAAATCTTGATTTGTCATCTCCAAAATCCCAATTTTTATCTCCTCCAATTCAATCCCCATTTATCTTAATTAAATTATTTATAAAGTGATGTAAAATATGGTATAATGGTTATTCTTAGAAGTTTTTTCTCCTTGATTATAAAATAAAGTTGAATCAAAGTGCGTGATATTTATATTCAAATAATATTTTTAAAGTAGAAATGTAGGGGTGTAACAGAAAATTCAAAAAAATTAAAAATCGTACTTCCAATTTTTATGGTGTTCTCTAACTTGTGACCATTGAATTTTCTTTATATATATATTTATTAGTTTTCACTATGTAACTTCTCTTTGGTGATACAAAATAAAACAACTCAACAAAGTATAAGGCACATTAATTAAATCTTAAATAGATAAAGGGAATTTAAAATTAAATTTCTAATATAAAATTAAATCTTATGAAAGAAATTAAAACCTACTTTTTAGAAATATATAAAAAATATGGGCCACTAATTAAAAGATTTTATATTTTATTACATATATTTTGCTCGACCTTAACTATGCTAGATGATTAAATATGTTACAAAGATAAACTTCTTGTGTTAAAAAAATTCTAACATTGGAGCACATCCATCATGACACATATCCTCTAAACTGAAATTGGATTGAAATCCTGAGGAGGTAACCAATATTTGAACAGTTTGAATATTTGTAGAATTAATCCATAAATTTTCCGGATTTGGAAGAAATTTTCCTTTTTTAATTGTTTTTATATTTTTGTTCCACTTTAGGAATAATCTCTTCATGTTTTGTATCTAACATCTATCCTTCCTCTTATATTTTTTTTCTTATTCTTATTTTTAATCAGTGGAGATTACAACAAGTTATTTTTCTTCTTTTTATTCTTCCTCCATCTGGGAACCCATATTTCCATCAAAGTTCATAATAAATGAACTATATGAGGTCCCTTGTTTTTATTTTTTTCTTATTCTTCCTCCTACTCTAAAGCGGTATTTTAGAGATTATTATTCATGGAAAAAAAATAATGTTTGGAACTAACTAAAACTTCACAATCCATTTTTGTATGTTGTTGATTCACCTCTTCAAAATCAAATTCTAGGTTATGGGGTGTTACATATTTCAGGCTTAGTTATAGTTATAAGCATAATTTATTTGAGTCTTCATAATTCTTGGATCTTCAATTTGTTTTGTACGATCTCTGATAAGGATTGATATCTTTTTCAAAACATATTGTAATCCTACCATCACAACCAAAAATATCCCAGCACAATAAAAAAATAAAAAAAATGAGAAGCCTAAGATAAATTGAAGAAACAAAAAGAGGTGAGAAAAGCCTTTAAAAAAATATACAATGAATATAATCACTTTTATTATCCCTGTAAACAATGCCAAAAATGAATATCACTATTAAAATTATCGATGCCTTCAGGCAGTACCAAAAACATCATCGGTTTGTGATCCTTGGACATAACCATTTATTACGAAACAAGTAAAATAATCTTGTATTTTGTATTATTTAATTTTATATATTTTTTATGGTTTAGTGATAGAATCATTAAGAGTGAAATAATTAATATGTTTCTTAAAATAAGGAAACATGATCCATATGAAGTTTCTTATAATAAGAAAAATTTTAATATGTGTTATCCCTAATTTATCCATTTTAGAGTCCTAATTTTCAACCTAATCTATACAAGTGGTATCAAATACTAAATATTTTTACTTAGTTTATAATCTTTATATTTTTGTGTGATTTTAACAAATGGAATAAATTATGTGGCCTATAATTTTTAATATAATAAAGTTTTATGGATAGATAATGGAGATGATATGATTCCAAAAAACTTATGGAAATGAAATCATAAAATACATACTATTCGATACCTATTTGACTAAACATAGTGTATGAATTGATGATGTAAATATAGAGAATAACTTGGTTAGATATTTTTCCAATGTAGTTTACAAGAAATATTCTTATTATGGAACTAAATTTAAAAGATGGAAAAATTTGGAATTTTTATGGAAAATTTGTGAAATCCAAGTAGATTAAGACATAAACATAAAATTTATATGAAGAATGCCTTACGTCAAAAGTAAATAAGAGGAGTAGTAGGAATATGAATCTCAAAAATTTTATATCTGTAATAAATTTGATAGATTATAAACTTATTGATAAATATAATCTTAACATTATTTTAGAAGAAAATTTTGAATGTAGAATTTTAGATTTCCTCACAGAAGATAGAGAGGATGGTGATTTTTGGAAGAAGTATCACTAAAATCAAGTCATAAATTTGGGTATTGTTGATTCCATAATCAGGTAGAGATACAGTACTTATAAGAGAAGGTTGGTCAATGGTAAATCATTCATGAAGTAGTTTATAAATTCATAGTAGAATTTTTTTTTAAAAAATTGATTGAATAATTAAGATATTTTATTGAATGAATCCATTTCAAAATGGGTTCAAAAATGAATAAAAAATTTATCTTTTAAAATAATTTTCACATTAATTGAATAAATAATGGACATGGAAAATGTTCTGTGAGAATAAATTAGCAATCTAAAATCACAATTTTAAGATAGGATAAAATATAGAAGATAATTTGGATATGGGTTTCTAATGATGGATGATCAACTAAAAGAGAAGTATATAAAGGTTATGGAAGTTAATATAAGGCTTAAAACCTCCAATTAAAAGATAAATGATATAATTTCTAGGGAATCCTTAATGAGTATAGATTTGAAATTTTAAAATCTATAATAGATATATTTGTGGAATATTTTTTCTAAATATAGTTGATGCAATACAGAAAGAAAATTAAAAATAACAGGATAATATGGTGGAAGAATTGGGCAATCTATGGTTGTTTTCCTTTAGTAAAAGGAGGTGAATAGAAGGAATTATTTTTATAACATCTCAAACATTGAATAACTACATAAGGTATGTTTTTAATGGGATATTTTTATATGAACTAAACATGGTCGTGTTGAATGGAAATAAATTAGTTGAAGTGATTGTAATTCCAAGAGAATAACCCCCATTCCCATGTTGTGGGGGATGGATGTATGGATAAAAGAAGAGTTCTTTATATTTAAAAATATATTATATCAGTTTGAATAAAGTGAAGATGGATTATAAGGATGGGTGCATCAAAATCCAATGTTATATTATCCACAACAACCCTCATAGTGATAATTAAAACAAATGTTAAGAAGAAATAAATAATCCATTTTGATAGGAAAAATAGAGAATATTATCATTAAGTAATACTCACTACATATAAAAATGTTCACGGTGGATCTAATATAAATTGAATTTTAGAAACATGAATAATTCCTTAGTAATTTCATAAATCATACCACATAGAAAGAAGTGAATAATAATGTAAGATCCCCCTAAGGATGAGGAATCAGGAATAAAGACACAACAATGGTGAATCAAATGAAGAAACATATAAAATAGGATTGGTCTCACATTAGAGGTGAATCAAAATCTTAATAAGGTGAATAGTGAAAAAATAATAATCTATAATAAATTCAATAAAAGTTGTATCAACCAAAGAAGAACCACTATGAAGGTTTAGAATAAAGTTATAAGAAAAGGGTTGATATTGGATGTCCAACCAAAATCCTCCACTTGAGGATGCCTGAGAAATTCCCTTCTCTCAATGTATATAATTTTTTTCCTAATATTTTTTGGAAGTGGTACTACCATAAGGGGAAGATACGATCCATGGAGTGATTGTGATTAAAGAAGATGTTTACATGTTTAGAGAAAATTAATGTAATAAATGGTCAGTAATTAAGAACCAATGATATCAAGTCCTAATAAAAATCAATAAGTGTCGTCAGATAAGCACTGTGGATATCGAAAGATAAATATTGAATTAAATGATGAGATGAAAAAGTATAAGTGATATGAAGCCTCATATACAATTCAATAGATTTAAATGTTTTATCATCATTTTGAAATTGTATCAAGTTATATTTAGGGATCAATAAATTGTATCAGGAAGTATTCCTAGAGGCATCAATCCTCAAATAAGAAGGACAACTCATGATGTAGGAATAAAAATAGTAGGAGAAACATGAATTTTTTATGATATTGATATGATTTTTCATGGTATATATGGCTATTTATCATGTAAAATCATCCATGATTATAGGATATTATTTATTTATTTGAGGTGAGAACTCCATAGTGAATGGATGTTATTGAAAATATATTCATGGATTCTTGGAGAGTATATTTTTAACTAATTTTACAAAAATTGAACATCAAAAATCTTATGGCTATTAATAGATCGGAGTAACCTATGTTAATACATTATATATATCAATTGATAAGAATATATAAGTTGTATGCTTCACACATTTTGGAATTTAAGGTTTATTTACTAATGTTTTGTATAAGGGGTATAAGATTAGTTCATGAATCCCTATTTCTTGTGGAGGTATAAGTAATATAAATTTAGTTTATATACACATGGATTCATATATTATAATCTAAAAATTACAAAAGGGGAAATTTTGTAACCAAGGCATTGGTTGATGGATTTATTGACAATTAGTGGTGATTATTTCGGAGAAAAATACAATGGTTGAAGGAATATAAATTCATAAAGAGATACATGAAGATATAATTTTTGTTAAATGGAAAAATATTGAAATAAATTTGGACCTAGTTTTGAATATTAACTTTGTTTATTGAGTGTTTTTGGACACTTTAAAGGCATGCCAAAGAAGATATGGTTGGAAATTGGATCTATGAAGTTCTAAGTGAAATCATTCTTTCTTAGATGGTAAATAAGGAGAAACATGTTTATGATAGTTTAATATTTCATTGGAATTGTTTTTAAGTGATTAAGAGAAAGATGAAATTTATTTCGGATAAATTTGGGTCCTGTGTATGATTAAACAACACTATCCAAGGTATATGTATGATTAAATTATGAAACACACTATTTATATGAGATTAATAAACTGAGGGGTTGTGGGAGAGAAAACTAGTGAATACAAGGGATACATAATATTAAACATAAATAAGGAAGTATTTATAAGATAAATTTATGTGTCTGAATCACTACATGAGATTAAGTCTAGTAGTTCTTGTCTCATGTAAGAATAAATCGGTGAGGTTTGACTGCTATAAGAATAGATTCATGTTTTATGAAGGAATTCTCTAGATTAAAATGGATATTTTGAATGTTTATTATTATTAAACCAAGGATTTAATGATATGAAAACAAAAAAAAAACCATAACTCATGTATGATTAAATCCTAGTGTTCCATATTTCTATGTAATATGGATAAAATTGTATCAAAACGCACATAGGATATTTTTAAAGGGGTTGTGATTTTAATTGTTGAATAAAATATTATGGGTATTAGTTCAAGAATTTCAAATCAAAATTCATGGAGAATTAAAATGATGAAGTCCATGTTAATTTGTCGATGATTAATTAGAATAATTTTTCAAATATTTAAAGTTTTAAAGTCATTAATGTTTTAATGTTAATGTTTCACTATGATGATAATTCTATTTCATAAAGTAGAAAATGTATCTTATAAAGGATATTCACATATAAAGGATATTTTATTGTGAATATGAAATCATTTTCAGTAATAAAAAATTGGTTGTGACATTTTTTTTTATATTTTAGGATAAAAAGATGTATTTACATATAACATAAACATCACTATAATCTTGATCAGATAAACAATTGTGTATATATTTTTTATTCAATGTTTTTTTGGAGTTATTTAAGGATAATAAGAATAGTTATTTTAGTTTTTTGATGAGATATTTTGATTCAATTATAATCTTCATACTGCAATTGCTGTATATGAATAAAGAATAATTCCATGAAAATATTCTTACACCATGAAGAACATTGTAGAAGTAAAATAATTTTTTTTTGAATTTAAAATATAAATTTCTATATTGAGATTCTATGAGGTTTAATTACAATTAAATTAATGAATTATGACCACATTTTATGGAAATATTTAATGATCATAGATTACTGATGGGAAAGAAATTGACTCAAATCCACAAATCAAAGATGAAGGTTTTTAGAGAGACTATAAAAAATTCTTACAGTTTTTTTGGAATATAAAAGGGAGAATTAAACAATATTAAATATATGGTTTCGGATAAAAAAAGATATTAGAATTTCACTATTATTTTTGGTATCTTAAAAGGAATAAATAGATATTCAGGTGCATCACTTCCATACCTAGTTATTATAGTAATAGTAAAAATAAGAGAAAATATTTACATTTCTATATCTTGCCTTTTGAGGAAGGTAGAACAAAACAAGAATAATTACTTTACTGAATCATTATATATATGGATGTTTTGATCACTACTATGATTACATGTAAGATAAATAATCAACCCACACATTGATATATCTATATCATTTCCTTTTTGAGACAATTAATCAACTATCACAATGAGGAGTTTATTTCATATGGTTTGAAGAAGTGGTATCACAATGAAGTTAAGATTAAAGTTAAAGAAATCCTAGAGTTACGAAGTAATTAAATTCATATTAAAAATACCGAGACCCTCAAGTCTATGAAATGGACAAACCATCCCCAAAATTGTTCTTAGAGGAGAATAAAATAATTCATCCTTGGTTGAGGAGTGAACAAACCAACAATCTTGTAAAGGAAGTGATCCATGGAGTAGAGTGACCATGACTGATCTTGTATATAAGAAAATGGTGTTATAATGGATTTTGGTACACTAGCACATAATTGGTGTGTACTACTTGGATTTAAACATTTATGGAGAAAAAATTAATATCCTCATGACTTTTCTATACTTTACTTTACTATAGATTTTTTTTATTTTTTAGTGAGAGATCCGTCAAGTTTGGAAGATTGAGCACATTCCTTCCAAATTGGGAATACAATCCATACATGAATGGTGGCTTAAAAGAAAAAAAATATTTATTTGATTTGAACCCTAATTAACCCCTTCTTAGGGTTCTTACATTCTACTTTATTTTAAAAATTGGCATCATATCCCAAATATTCTAACATGGTGTTAAATCATCAAAACTTTTTTAGACTTAATGCATAAATAGAATCAATTTTAATACCTTCTATTTTCAATGGAACAAAATATAATGGTTTTAGAAAGGATATTATTACCTTCCCATAGACTTATATAAAGAATATAATAAAGAATTTATTATCAGATAAATATTTGACTAAGAATAGTGAATAAATTAGTGATGTGAGGATAGAGAAGATATTGGTTAGATATTTGTCTAGGGAGGTTTATTATAAATAAAAGCATTGTACTAATGCCTTTGAAATATGGAAAACATTATAAGTTGTTAATGAAAAATATTTGGAATACAATGAGATTAAGTTATCTCTTTTAAAGGTGGATAATGGTTTCCATATGTCAAAATTTAAGAACATAAAGAATATGCATAATACTGTTAAGAATATTAACTCTTTTATAAATATGATCAGCTCTAAAAATATTGATTAATTTGATTCAGATAGTGTTTTAAAATATATGTAAAAATATATAATTTTAGATTCCACCATAGAAGTTATAGAGTATATTAATGTCATGGAAGAAGTAGAATTAACATTAATTCATAAATTCATTAATCTAGGGAGTGTTCTTATAATAATCAAAGTGTGATAAAATCCTTGCAATAAATGGTGGATCATTGGTAAATTTTTTATGAAGTAGATTATAAATTTATTAAATCATTAGATTTAAGTCAGGATTAAATGAATCCATTTTAAAATGGACTTAAGAAATTAATAAACAATGTGAACTTTTTTAAGAGTTACTAGATGTATTTAAGACTCAAATGGACATAAAAAAGATTTAAAATATATATTTATCCCTATCAAATCATAAAATGAATATTAAATAAAATATATAAAATTAGATAGACCATTTTGTTTAAATAGATGACTGCTCAGTTGAAAGATAAGGATGAGAATATTATAGAACTTGAAATGATGTTTAAAATCTCATAGAAAAAACCGAAGGAAGTCCCTCACATGAAATTCTAAACATGTAGAGTATGAAAAGTAAAAAAGTCAACAATTATTATGTAAAGTAAATATTGTTTATAAATATGATGGAATTAATATAAAAAGAATGGTAAAATTACAATGTTATTACTGTTGAAGAATTGGACACACAATGGATGTGTGTCTTGATGAAAATGAACTAAATAAAAGAAAAACATTATGCTAACATATCTCAAACCATGTATGAATACATGATGTATGTTTTCAATTATAGATTATTTTTATTAACTAACCATGGTAATATGTAAATGTACTACAGTAGGATAGGATATGATAATTTCAATAAAAGAACACCCTTCCAATATTGATAATGAGAATAATATAGAAAGATTAAGAATCTATTACACTAAAAAAAGATTAACCATGTCACATAAATAACTTATTTTAATGTTAATTTACATTTAATTTTCATTATTGATTTGTTTTGGGGGTTTCCCATTCATTTTGGTGAAAATAGTGAGTTTTCAATATTTAGGCCAAATTGTGAGCCCATTTCCAGAATTGAAAGTTAATTTTGTTTCTTTTATAACACCTTAATTTTTCAACATTTTACACCCATTCCACTTCCCAATTTTCATCTTCTAATATATTAAAACCTCCATATCAATTTTGATCCCATATGAATCCATAATAATGATGGATTTGAGTTTTTTATTAAGGTGTTGGGCCATCCCGAAAGCCCATTTCTTTCTTTAAAATTTTTTTTTAATTATTTAATATCTCATTAAATTTTTATTGTTTTTTTGTGATTATAACTCTCACCTGAGACGACATAATCCAGGCATGCTCCCACGCTCTCCACCCCCTCTTTTGAGATCATATCCCCCACAGATTAGGGAGATCCTTATTATTATTTCCCAAATCCTCTAGATTTGAAGAGGTAAAATGGTTCTTTCATAACTTATTCACTTTTCACTATTTTACCCCACATCCAGTCACCACTTGACGTACTATGTCTCCTTTAAAAATCCCCACCAGTTTTGGTTACTGAAAGATTCAATTGTTGGTGGATTTGGGCCGATGTTTTTAAAGATTTATTCAAGTAAGTGTTTCTCTCTTCATTTCCTTACTTCTCTTTAGGGGTTACTCCCTCTTTCATGATGTTATAAAATTTCCTGAAGTTAGGGTTCGTACCTATGGTTTGATCTGGTGTATTGTTTCTCAAATATTTGGGTTCTAGGTTGTATTTCACTTCCTTAAGGTGCGACAACGATGCAGTTGATGTTTCGCACCATGATTTTGGGGTTTTGATTCAAAAGGTAGGTGATTCCATGTGTAATAATTTTCTTGATGAGTTATCATGCTTGATTTAATTATTTGGAATTTTCCTCATCTGATGTGCATTGATAAAAAATAGTTTTTGATGGTGTTTGTTCAGTGGTTAATTTTATAGTTCCACTTTATTTCAAATTGGGTGTTTTCCAGGTGTAACCCTTGTGGTAATCATTGGGTTGATGTTATAACATATCAAAATGGTTTGTTAAATATTATTTGGGTTCCAATTCTGATTTTTTATGGTATTGGTGTGATTTTGGCTTTAAAAGATGGTTTTTTAAAATGTTTTATGTGTAATACCTTGTTTCACCCCTTGAAAGTGTTTTATGAAAATATGTGTTTTTCATGTGTATAGTTTGTGGTATAATTTGATGTGATTTTTTAGTACTTGAGAATGGTTTATTAAATGTTGTAAGGGATGTAAATTCTACTTCGGTAGGGTCTTGGTATGATTTTGGCCTTCAAAGGGGGTTTTGAAATGGGTTTCGTGTGGAAGACATAGTTATTCCCATTGGGATTGTTTTGTGAAAATTATAAATGTTTTATTTGGATAAACAAAGTGAGAAAAAAGTGTATTTGTTCTGTTTGGGTGAGTTGTTTCACATAATATGGAGTTTTCGATAGGTAAAGCGGTTATTTAAGGTGTTAAACATTTTAATAATGTTTTAAAAATTGATGAAATGTTTTATCAAATGGAAAGAGAAGAGAGAAACACATTTGTGGGCTGTTTTGTGTGAGTGTGATGTGAAAAATAAAATTTGTTGATGAAATAATTATTATGTGATGTGTGTGTGGGCTGTTATGTGAGTTGGAAGATCATTAAATGATTTTATAAATTTTCTTAAAGGATTTTTTGAAGTGTTAATGAAATGTGAAAAGTGTTGTGGGTTATTTTGGTGCGAGTATGATTTCAAAATGAATTTGAATGAAAAAGTGGATTATGTTACATGCGTGATATACATGTGGGATGTTTGGTTAATGTGTGATGTGGAAGTGGTATTTTGATGTGCAAATTATATTTCTAGAATTGTTGAACTTGTTTTGGAACAAGAGGGAAACCCAGGTATCTAGGTGGGTGGATGTGTACTAGTATGCTAGTGAACCTGTGGGGTTTGGCCTCAGCTTCACGTAGAATGTTTGAATCTTAAAACAATAACAAAAATATGATGATGGTGATGATGATGACGGGGGACCACCAGGTAATGGGTATGCTCCCTACAAGTGGATCGTGTTCACGAGAACAGATATTGTGATGGTTACTCACACCGAGATATGAGGTACCTAGGTCCCACAATGAGCTAGTGTCTAGGAATTACATTCCCATTGCTTTTGCTCATTAGTTACTTTGTGCTTACAGTCGGCATATGGTATTGTTGTCTAGAATATTTGGTTGAGTTGGCATTATTTCTAAAAGTGTTGATTCTTTAAAATATCACACTTGAAAATTTATTTTATTTAAGTTGCATCTTATAGATATTGTTACTAGCATTTCATGTCTTGAAAAATTGCATGATTTTCATCTTTGAATATTAATCACATGTAATCTATTAGTGGTGGTATCCTACTAGGATTTGGATCACACCCTACTTACACCTTTGGGTTTAGGTAGATTTGGTTATTCTTGGCATAGGTTTGGGTACAAATTTTGTCCCAACGATTCGGATTTTTAGCGGTCTATCGTGATGCAGTGTTGTAGAGATAGCTTGAGGGCAGTGCCTCTCACCATGTGGAGGTTATTGGGATATTATTTTTGGTTTTATTAATTTTTTATAGTCTTTTAGAGTTGTTCAAAACCATGTAATTCAGTTATGAAATTTTGTAAAATATCATTTTGTTTGAAAAATCCATATTGGTTTTATTGTACTTGTTTGTCGTTGTATTTCAATATACTTGGGTAAATTATTCCCAATTTGTTTTATGATTCCCGGGAACTTGTTCCATCCTATGGGGATTGGGAAATCCCTTCAGACCTTGTAATGGTCTGGGTTTGGTGCCGGTTTTAATGGCAACCAGGTTTCGTTCTTAACAAAACACACTACTACAAATATGGCTTTTATCAGCGCTAAAAATGGCCTTTAACAGCACTAGAAAAGCACTATTAATTCCTCTGAAGATACCGGGGGGGGGGGGTCCCCTTTATCAGCGCTAAAACAAAGCGCTGATAAAAGAGTCCTTTATGAACGCTTTCTTTTTAGAGCTAATAAAAGTCCTATTTTATCAGCGCTTTTAAAAAAGCGCAGTTAAAAGTTAAAAAATAAAAAATTAAAAAAATTAAAAAAAAAATCTTGCCAATCAGAGGGGCTTTTATAGCGCTTGAGCCCCCCCTTTTATAGTGCTTTTCTGCCCCCCTCCAGCGCCCGCACACACCCCTCCACCCTTTATCAGCGCTTGCCCCAGATTCACCCATGCGCACGCATCCCTGCCTCCACCCAAATTTGATCTCAAGACCTCCCCCAACGCGCCTCAAGCCTTTTCCACTCCCCTATATTGATTTGTTCTCCTATTAGTGATATATCTATTTATTTATATATCTATTTAGTTATATTTATTCATATAGTAATATATAATAATATTAATATATATATAGTTATATTAATATAAATATATAGTTATATTAATATAAATATATAGTTATATTAATATATATATATTTATAGTGATATTAATATATATATTTACAATTATATTAATATATATATATAGTTATATTAATATATATAGTTATATTAATATATAGGTATATAAATATTCATATATTTGTATTTTAAATAAAATGGAAATTAGTTATTATTTAGATAAAGCTAATATATTTTATATGCAAATATATTTTATTATTTATATTTATAATTAAAATTTTTAGGTGAGAATATATAAAAAATATGTACATATAGTTATATATTTGATTATAAATAGGAGTGAATTATAAAAAATGATAAAATTCCAAATACATAATATCAATATGAATATCATACATTAGAATAAATTCATTCCCCACCAAAAAAATCCAATAATACCCCCTTAAACAAGGTTGAAAATCCACAAAATGTTAAAAAATTGGGGTACCACGACTGAAAACTCAGTTTTTTAGGCCTTATGGGCCTTTTTTGGACTTGAAAAAACCTTAATCGGGGTTTCCCTGAGTCACAACGGTGTAGATCTCGTCGCAGGCTTTGATTTGATATGTTCTAGAGCTCAAATGGACACTGGAATCAAAAGTTATGGCCGTTTGAAGTTTGAGTTGAGTTTTCAACATATTTTAGATATTTTTTTAATATTTTTTTATTTCTTTAGTCTTTAAATTTTTATTAAATGACTATTGATCCATAATAATTAGCAAATTATTAATTAAAAATATTTTTTTAATATTTTTATAAGCCATTTTCACTAAATATCTTATATATTATGTGTAACTGTATATTTATACTTATCTAAAATATATTTGAAATTATATTTAAAAAATATATATAATATTTATATCAATATAAATATATCTATATATTTAAATATTAATATATTTTTTTAATGAATTTTTTTTGGAAGTTGACCCTTTATCAGCGCTACTAAAAAAGCACTGATAAAAGGGTACCCTTTAACAGCGCTAGAAAAAGCACTGTTAAAGGGGGTCCCTTTATCAGCGCTAAAAAAGCGCTGATAAAGGGGTACTTTTATCAGCACTTTTTCTAGTGCTGATAAAGTTACGCTTTATCAGTGCTTTTTTAGCGCTGATAAAAGTACCCCCCCTTTATCAGTGCTTTTTCGTTAGCGCTGATAAAGGCTGGCGCTGGCCTTGCCCAGTTTTGTGGTAGTGACTGTATCATAGGATTTTCGCTCTTTTTGGTCATGTTATATGGGTAACAGTCTGGAAAGTTTGGTGTTAGGACTCTCGGGACATGAAATTCTAGTTATAGTTAGTGTGTTTGTTCAGCACACCCCATGAAGAGATTCGAGTTGCTAGGGGACGTCAGGATTTGTCTGAGTCCTTTGGTTTTCTTGGTTTGATGATGATTAGGGGAAATGAAAAGAGAGTTGGGTTAATAGTCTCAGTGATCTCATAGGGCATGGAAAGCCATGTGGAGCTGGGGATATTTCCATAGAGCACTCTCTGTGATGGTGAATTGATTGGTGTATGGACGCCAACCACATGTCCAAGTCACTCACTAAAACTAGTTTCCTCTCGCATTATCATGTGATCTTTAGTTTTGAAATCAATGAAGTTTGGTTTTAAGAAAAAATTAATTGGTTTTAAGAAGCATATTGTTTCCATGAAATGATTTTATAATGAAGAGGGAATGACTTGATTTGTGAAATGGGGGTAGTAAATTTTTAGAATTTTTTAGAAATGGAAAATGGTGTGTTTACACATCTTTTTAAAGCAGAAAATTATGTTAAAGTTGGTTTTGAAAAAGTGTTCCCAATAGAGTATTCTAAACTATTGAAAGGTGTTTTAATGGGATGAGATGTTTTGAAATTGATATATATAACTTGTAAGTGAGTATTCATTTGAATTATTCATATTTTGATTTCATGGTTAGTGGTCTTGAGAAGAAAGAAGTATTGGTTGATTGTTTTGGTTTTGAAAAGTGGAAAGAATTTTTGTTTTAACCTTTGGTATTTCCATGAGAAACCACATGCATGGGGTTATATGGAAAGTTGAAGGGTAAATGGAATGACTAGATGAGTTGCAGGACTGATATGAGGAGGGCACCCGGTGTGGCACAAAAACATGTATGTGTGAGGCCCATGGGGTACCATTGGTGGATTCCCTAACCACTGAACTGTTTGTTTTCAAAGAAATGTTTTCAAAGGAAACATTTATGTCTTGATTATTAGTTTTGGATGGTGTATATTATGGGTTTTTTAAAATGTTGATTTTTGGGATGTTTTGAGTCTAAGAACCCCTCCTATTTGAACTGTGTTTTGGGTTTGTGTTTGGTCGGTAAGCTAGGTTGAAGGGTCGGTTAGTGGTCTCTTTTGAAAAATGTTTCAGGATACCTTTATGGTGGTTTCCTTCTTGTGTTTGGATCTAGTTTTTGGAACTTCTTGACCAATAGACCTACTTGGTTGGGTCCTTGGGTTTTCTCGTTGGATAAGGTATGCCCCCCATTAAAGGTTAGTGCACTACTAAAGTGAAACCCATATTTGTTTGCCATTGGAAAATCCTCTAGTTGATCAATATAAGAAATCTTTTTCTCAAGCCATGTAGAATGAGTCTACACCCTTTTCTTTTTGGTTTTGTGGATACTATTGTAGTGGGAGAGTGCTCGTGGAAGGTTGAAAGAGACCTTAGTTTATTAAGTTACCTGATTCGTCAAAGGTGGAAGTAGTATGGGGTTGTTCATGGGGATGAGTATCTAGATGGGGTCTTAGAGGGCCTCTTGGTCCTTCATAGTATCTTTGAAGTAAGGGTTTACTTTAAACTACCAGTGTGGTAAATATGGTCATGAAAGGATATTAGGGACATTTTTTGGAATTTGGTTATGTTTGGGGACATTTCATAAGGTCCCCCTCAATGTATTGTTTCTATCAATCGCATTGGTCATGTTTGATGATGCATTGTGATGTCACGTGCTCGTTTGACTGTAAAGGTGAAGTTTTACATTCTTTTTTGGTTCATTGTTTTGTCATAAGTTTGTCTCCTTTCAGGAAATCTCAACAGCCTTTATTTAGAGGAAGGTGTTTCTATATATCCTTTCCTCCTATTTCTCATCCGAAGAAACAAGGGGTGATGTGTGTACATATTCTAATCCCTTATTTCAGTGAAATGTATGGTTAAGGAAAGATGATTTTAGAGTGTGGTAGTTCTTGGTAAACTTTTTTGGGATTGCAGTGTAGTTTTTCCAAGCACCGAAAGAAGAAGTTCCATTTAGAGGATTCCAAATCCTAACTGCAAGGCTGAAGATACTTCAATCCTTTGAGCTCCAGCCATAGGTCCCAGAGATAAGATGCCACGTAGTTTGTGGAAATACAAGGTTCGTTCAAACCCTTGTACAAATTAATATCCTCATTACAAATTATTGGAGTATTTTAAACCTCTAGTGTCGTTATCATTCTTTTGTTGTTCCCGTTCGATGGAAAGATGTGGGAGGACCGCGTGTCCATGTTAACACCCAATGTCATTCCTTCCCCCTTTGGGAGTTTTTGGAGAAATCTATTAAATTTGGAAAGGTAGGTTTAGCACATGATTAGTAGTAAAAATACTCGAGAAAACCATGTAGATAGAACAATCCCCACAGTTAGCGCACAGTTTCCCAAACCGTGCATACTAACCATGCGGTCGTCCCAACCCTTTAAATTTGGGGTCTTTCTTTGCCAGACCATGTTGGCTGGTTAAGATGGTTGGTTCTTATGGTGGGGAGACCCAATATGATTCTCATGTATGTTCCTTTAGAAATTTCGAATGGAACTCTACCCCTTGTACTCGAGATTCCATTCGGGCCTTCCCTATTAGTTTTTGGATTCTGTCTTGGAAAAATTTAAGTAATATCTTATTTTGGGGAGCCCATTTGTGTCTCAGTGTACTAGTAAATCAGATTTTTCCTTGGTCTTGGATTTGTTGTAGGTAGTCTCTTTTGAAGTAATCTAAATAACAACATCTTACTTGGGTAGACGTTAGGATTAGAGAGCACCCAACAGTTTAGTTACAGTATGGTAAGTTTAACCTTGTTCGTTGTTGTTGTTCATTTGGTTAAATTTCTTGGGTCTTGTTCAGATAGTGTTTGAGGAGTTTTCCTTTGAGATAGAGTCTGAATGTGCTTGATCGTTTCAGGAATGTGGTCTATGTTTTTAATGGTGAGAGTATTCCTTCCTTGATTGATCAATTGGAGGTGTTTTGGCCTTTTGGGGACAGGAAAAACATGGAAAAGGAGTCTATTTTGGCCTTTCAGTTGGGTTTGGTTTTTGCCTTTGGCCTTACTGTGGCTTTTCATAGGAGGAAAGTTTTACGGTGGGGAAAATTTTCACATCCGTGTATTCTTTTAATTTGAATTTTCATTTAATTTCCATTATTTATTTGTTTTGGGGGTTTCCCCTTAATTTTGGTGGAAATGGTGGGTTTTGAACAATTGCACCAAACCCTGAGCCCATTTCCATATTTAAAAATAAATTTTGTTTCTTTTATAACTTATTAATTTTTCAACATTTTACACCCATTATACTCTTAAATTTTCATCCAATGGTATACTAAAACAACCATATCAATTTGGACCCCATAGGAATCTATAATAATGATGGACTTGGGTTTCTTATTAAGGTGTTAAGCCACCCTGAAAGCTCATTTCTAGCTTTAATTTTATTTAACTATTTAATATATAATTCAATATTTATGGTTTTTTGGTTATTAAAACTCTCACCTAATACCACTTACTCAAGGCATGCTCCCCTTCTCTCCTACCACTCTTTGGAGCTCATCTCCCATACAGATTAGGGCGATCTTTCTTAATATTTCTCAAATCTCCCATATTTGAAGAGGTAAAATGTTTCTTTCATAACTCTTTAAATTTTCAATTGTTTCCCAAAATTCAGTCCCCACTTCACCTACTATGACTCCTTATATCATCCCAACCAGTTTTGGTTACTGAAATATTCAACTATTGCTAGATTTAGTCATATTTGTTTTAAGATTTGTTCAAGTAAGTGTTTCTATCTTCTTTCATTCCTTCTCTTTAGGGTTTCCTCCCTCTTTCATGAAGTTATAAAATGTCCAAAAGTTAATGTTAGTACCTATGGTTTTATTTGGTATCTTTTTGGTTAAATATTTGGGTTTTAGGTTGGATTTTAGTTCCTTGAGGTGCAATTGTGGGGCAGTTGATGCTTCACAGAAAGATTTGGGGGTTTTGACTAAAAAGTCAAGTGATTCCATGTGTAATCATTTTTTGATGAGTTATAATGCTTTATTTAATTATTTTAATTTTCCTCATATGTGGTTCATTATGGAAAAACCATTTTTGATGGAATTTGTTAAGCGGATAATTTTATAGTTTCACTTTGTTTCAAATTGGGTGTTTCCATGTGTAACCCTTGTGGTAATATTTGGGTGGATGTTATAACATATGCAAGGGGTTTGTTAAATTCTTTTTGGGAGGACTGTTCTACTTTGGTAGGGTATTGGTATTCTTTTGGGTTTAAAAGGGGGGTTTTGAATAGGTTTTATGTTTAAAACCTTATTTCAATCCTTGAAAGTGTTTTATGAAAGTGTATGTTTTTCATGCGTATCTTTTGTGGTATAATTTGAGGTGATTTTATTGTACTTGATATTGGTTTAATAAATGTTTCAAGGCTGCCAATTCTTCTTTTTTAGGGTCTTGGTGTGATTTTGGCCTTGAAAGGGGGTTTTGAAATGAATTTTGTGTGCAAGACATAGTTGTACCCATTGTGATTGTTTTTTGAAAATTGTAAATGTTTTATTTGGTTAAAAAAAGTGGGAAAAGGGTGTATATGTACTATTTGGGTGAGTTTTTTCACCTAATATGGGTATTTGAAAGGTAAATTGGCAATTTAAGGTGTCAAAAATTTTCAGTATGTTATATAAATTTTTGATATGTTTTATCAAATGGAAAATAGGGAAAAAACACATTTGTGGGATGTTTTGTGTGAGTGTGACGTGAAAAATGAATTTTGTTGATTGAATAAGTATTATTTTATGTGCGTGTATGATGTTATGTGAGTTTTACTATCGTTTAAGGGTTTTATAAATTTTTTAAAGGATTTTTGGAAGTGTTAAAAAAATGTGAAATGTGTTGTGGGCTATTTTGGTGTGAGTATGATTTCAAAATGCATTTGAATGAAAAAGTGGATTATATTAATTTCATGATATATATGTGGGATATTTGGTGAATTTGTGATGTGTAAGTGGTATTTACATGTGAAAATTATTTTTCTTTACTTGTTGAACTTGTTTGATCATAAGAGAGAAACCAGGGTATCAAGGTTGGTGGACGTGTACTAGTATTCTAGTGATCACGTGGGGTTTGGCCTCAGTTTCACGTAGCAAGTTTGATGCTTACAACACCAACTAAACTATGATGATGATGATGATGATGGGGGAACACTAGGTTATGGTTATGCTTAATACTAGTGGATCGTGTGCATGAGAATAGATATTATGATGGTTACTCTCACCGAGATACGGGGTACTTGGGACCCACAATGAGCTAGTGCCTAGGGGTTAATTTCTCATTGATTTTGCTAATTAGTTACTTTGTGGTTACCATAAGCATACAATATTGTTGGATAAAAAATTCATTAGAATTTGAATTATTTTTAAAAGTGTTGATTCTTTAAAATATCCCTCTAGAAAATTTCTTTTATTTATGTTGCATCTTTTAGAGATTGTTACTAGCATTTCATGTCTTGAAAACTTTCATGCTTTTTGTCTTTGAATGTTTATCAAATGGAATATCTTAGTGGTTATATCCAACTAAGATTTGTCTAACAACCTTCTTAAAACATTGGATTTATGTAGACTTGGTTATTTTTTCCGCTGGTTTGGGTACATCTTTTGAGCAAACGGTTCGGGTTTTTAGCGGTCTATCGTGATGCAGTGTTGTTGAGATTGATTAAGGGAGGTCCCTCTCACCATGAAGAGTATCTTGGGATGTCATTTTTGGTTTTATTCATTTGTTATAGTCTTTTATATTTTTTTAAAACCATTTAATTCATTCTATATATTTTGTAAAGATGGTTTTTTTTGAAAATTTCAAAATAGTTTTGTTGGACTTATTTGTCATTGTATGTCTGTAAAATCAGGTAAATCATTTCCAATGTTCATTTTCTGATACTTGATAACTTTTAATAGCTTTTGGGGATTGGTAATTCTATTCATGCCTTGTAACAAGTTGGGTTTGGTTTCGATTTTGATGGAGACCAGATTCGGTTTGTGACGAACCAAGTTGGAAAAAAGTGAATATAGATTACAATGATGGGTTAGTCAAGCCCCAATGATGGATTATCCACAGAATCCCTTATAGAGTGAACAAAAAAAACATGGATAAAAAATAAATAATATATTTTCATTGGAAAAAACAAGGACGCGCAGTTGATGAAAGATTCACTAAAGATGAAAAAAAATCAAATGTGGAACTAATGGGAATTGAAGAGGAGAAACATAAAAAATGTGATAGTGGTTTTATAAATCATACCATAAGGTAAGAAGTGAAGATTAACAGAAGATATGTCTTATGGTTGAGTAAGAATAAATAGATATTAGATAGTGGCATATCAAAGAAAGAATCATGTACTAGTGAGAAAAGTCTCACACTAGAGTTGAATCTCAAGAGAAAGAGGATGAATAATCAAAAAAAGCATATAGAATGATAATTTAAAAGTTTTATCACTTAAAGGAGAACCAATAAAAAGTATTTGAATAAATTTTAAAGAAAAGGGTTGGTTCAACATGACCAACTAAAATCCCATACTTGAGCTTGAACAATAATTACCCCTCTTACCATGTACATGATTTTTCTAATATTTATTAAAAGTTGTATAAGTTTAAGGGGGGAGAGATGATCCCTGGGGAAATTATGCTAAAAGAAAATGTTCACATGTTGAGAGAAAATACTTAAGAAAATGGGTTTAGATTAATCACCAATGGTATCAAGTCCTAATTTAAATCAATAAGTGGTGTCAAACAATAATTATGGATATCAAAAACTAAATATAGAATTTCAGTATGAGATGAAGATGTACATGTGATATAGAGATTGAAATGGAATATAGGAGTGAAAAAATACCTATCTAAGTTGTAAAGTGGTATAAATATAAATATAAGGACCAATAAATGGAATTGAGTTATATTCACAGTGGTATCAGTCATTAAAGAAGGAGGAAACCTCATGATTGAAGAATGAAAACAATAATAGTAGTATAGAGTTAGTATGATATTGTTTTGTTTTTTATCATGATATATACTATTATTTATCATGTGAAATAATCCATTATTATAGGATATTAATGTATTATTTTAGAGGATAACTCCTTAGTTGATAGATAATTTTTAAAAAAAATTCATGGATACTTGGAGTCTAGATTTTTTAAAGGATTTATCTTAGATAAAAGATTATAAAGATGCTTTTTAAGAAGAGATTGGATTTACCTGTTTAAATACCGTATATATGTTAACTGATAAGTATTTAAACATATTATTCCTTACATATTTTTACCTTAATTTTTATTTAGTCATGTTTTATACAATTGTGATTGAGAACACATTGATAAATTTTAGAATAATAGACTTTTTCATGTTGCATAACATTTATAAAAGTAGGTGAGTGAAATAGAAAAATATAATGTTATTGAATTAGAATTTAATTTCATATATAGATTTATGAATAATTAGGATTATATAATTTGTTGATAACTCTTTTTTAAGTGGTAAATTTACTAAATGAACTCCTTAAAATAATGCAACTACAAGTTGATGCTGATAGCATAAATTGTTATAAGAGATTAAAGGTTTTGGATAAGAAGTATGAATAAATTACATTAAAAAAGATTATTAAAAACTCTCTAAATATGGTGCATAAATTATCCCATAATGGGTAGTAGAGTTGATGAAGATACACCCATTAATTTCTACGATAATGGGAAAAAACTAAAGTTGAATATATGGAAATGATACACTTTTATTTTATTGAAAAGGGGGTAAAATAAAAACTAATGAATATTTATCAATTATAGAGGAAGATAATCACATATTTTTAGTTAAAATAAACATGAATTCCTAGAGTTCTATTATAAACAATTAAATGGGGAGAATGTTTCAACCAATTTTCATTGGATATTGGACTTTTGTCCAATTGGTGGTTATGATGCAGGATCAAAATAAAAAGTTATAAGGATGTTAAATGAAGAAGAAGATATAAAAAATATACCTAATATAATGTGGATAAATATGGATATTTATTTGAATATTAAATTGGTTTATTGAATGTTTTTGGTAACATTTAAGGCATGATGAATAATATTTTGTTGGAGATTGGAATAATAATTGTTTTTTGTGAAATATAGATTCATTAGATGATTAATGAGGTCAATAATGTTTGTTTTGGTTTTATATGACCTTATAGTGGTTTTTCTGATATTTGGATAAGTATAGAATAAACATTAAAGAAATTTAGGTTCTAAAAAAGATTAAATTTCATTCTACAAGGTTTATATATAATTAACCTAGGGAATACACTGTCTACATGAGATTAAAAAACAATATAAGGGGTTATGTGATATTAACCTAGAACATAAAAGGGTTATGTAATATTAAATTGATTTCAAAAAAATTTAAGATACATACATGTTTATAAATCACTTCGTGATATTAAGTCAAGTGGTACCTGGTTCACTTAATAATAAATCCCTCAGATTTGAATCATGTAGTAATAAATATGAATTTTCTAAATTCTCAAGTCAGGTTATCTTATATATTTTGAATTCCTTGTAGGATTAAACCAAGGACTACTTGATATTAACACTATAAAGCCATAAATTTAGTAGGATTAAATCTTAGTAAACTAACATTCTATGTAGTACGAATTAAAATATTTCAAAAAACACATAAGATATTTCTAAAAGAGAAATTCTATGAAGTGTTAAATAAAATATCATGGAAATGAGTTCAAGAACTTAAAATTGATATTTATGAAGTAATAAAATTGAAAAAATCATGGTATTTTTTTGACAGTTAAATTAAATGATTTTTTTTCTATCTTTAATGTTTTAATGTATTTATATCATGGTATTTTAAAGTGGTGGTTACACTGTTAAAATAGTACTATATCATAAAGGGAAAAAGGAAACTTGTAAATGATATGCTAATATGAAGGAACTTGTGTCATGAAGATAAGGATATGTTATTAGGATTCCAAAAATTTTATTAGCATGTTTTTAAAATTTTAAGAGTAAAATGAGACTTCCTCATGAAGTATAAACAACACACTATAATTTGGGTTAGATTGGATATCGTGAAAGTTTCTTCATTGTAGGTTTTTTGAGTTATTTTAGATAAGTATGCCAATTTTTTGGATCTAGTTTTGAATAGTTATGAAATTTTATTTAGAATTTATATGCCACAAATGTAATAGATGAATATGAAATGAGATAAA
Source organism: Viscum album (assembly GCA_963277665.1). NCBI lineage: Eukaryota > Viridiplantae > Streptophyta > Magnoliopsida > Santalales > Viscaceae > Viscum > Viscum album. The sequence continues at coordinate 590,738,967 of OY728134.1, read as the reverse complement.
GATTCTTTCACCCTGAAAAAGATGATATTATTTAAATGAAACTTTGGTATGAATTTAAATTGAAATAATTTGGATTAATATTTCAAGATATTGAATTAAATTGAATGAAAAAATTATAACCAAATTATTATATAAACACATGGGATTATCATAGATAATTTATTATATTGAAATTTATTCTAATATATAGATCGAATATATATATTTTTATAGAGACTATAATTTATTTTTATAGTAGTTATAGAATATAGGATCGATAATTGAATGATATTAAAAATATGGTTTGTGAGAAAAAGAAGAGAGAATAGTTTCACTACTACATGTATTATGTTAAAATGAAGAATAATATATTCATTTTCTTCACTTCCATATATAGTTATTATAGGAAGATGAAACGAGGAGGATTATGACAACCCAGATTTTTATTACAACTTAAACATGATTTATTTCATAAAAATTCACTTGATACAACAAAGAAGATAGAGAGGTTTAGTGTCTTTGGGGATTAGTATCATTAAATAAAAACTTAAAACATGAAATACAACATCTTTATTGAAAACTTCCTTTACATGACCACTAAATTCCTTCATACTAAGCATTGCATGGGATAACCTGAGGACATGCATAGGAAAAGGGTGAGCTATAAATCCAAGTAAGGGATTACACATGGAATTACATGAGGAGTAAAATACATGTTAGAAAATATGCATATCAATAGATCATAAGAAAAACATGAACATAAAGGCATGATAAAGCATGAAAATCATAACATGGAAATGTGGCAAGAACACTTAACATGGAATTACCATGAGCCAAAGCCCATTTCACATGGAGCATGAGTAAATCCTCATTGCACATAAAGAACGAGTAAACCCTTGTTGCAATTGAATTAGCATGAGTCCACACTCATTTCACATGACGTATCATGATACTACACTTTAGCCAATGCATTGGAGCGCTATAAAGGCGCACCCTTCTTAAACATTTCATTTCATGCTTAAGTGTGCCACATGGATCATAAAACATGGATTCATAAAACATAATAATTTATTCCACGATAAAGGAATGTGTAATTAATAAATGAAACTTTGTAATAAATAAGTAAAGGTGCATAAAGGTGGATACCCTTGATGGAGAAATGGGCATGGTATCCACTACACAATGGCATTGGATTAGAAAATCGGTGCGGTTTCGACAGCGTAACGACATGACATAAGAATTCAGAAAAACGGTTTATGAGAGAGAAAGGGGTTACTCATCATATTTGCATGTAATATACAGTAAGGAGGTCATATAGATACATGTCCCAATGATTGTAATGGAATTTAGATTCATGATACAAAAATTATTTTCTTGAATGTAAATAAGGAGAGAGGAGTTCCTTTCGGAATTTCGGCATACTAACGGGTGTACATGGGAGGAATTTAATGAGAGAGAAAGGGGTCTCCCATCATTCAAAAATATAGAGGGCAGTATGAGGGAGGTTCCTAACCATACCCCAACATTCATAATTGAAATTAAAAGGAAAAACAACTTAAAGAAAATTGGACAAAAATGATAAAGGAAGAAAAAAACTCTTACTTGGAAGTGTGCTTCCAAAGGCTAGAGAGAGGCTTGTGAGAGGATTCTTGGGAGCTTGGGGCACCTTGGGAATAATCTAGAGAGAGTTGCGCAGAGTTTGGACGAACTAAAAAGGTTTTGAGTGAGGAGGAAGTGGGAGTTTGGGTGGGTTTATATAGGAAAGGTGATAGAATTCATTATTATTTAGGTTTGGGACCCCTTATATTAAATTAATCCAAACCACAAACCATACCATGGTTTTTGCCCATGGTTTTTGGAAAAGGGATGAGGAAAAAAATATTTTATAAGGCCAAAGTCCGAACATCTTAAAATAATAAGGTTTCTTAGGTGGAGGTGAGTCACACTCCCATGGAAATTAATTTAGAAAGGAAAAGTGTTGAATAAGTTTTGAGGGGTCCATTAATGCTTTGAAAAATACGTCAAACAAACCCAAAATCACTTTATTGTAATGGAAAATCATATATTGTACGAACATAAAGCTTATAGTATTTTATTACATCACTATTAGGTCATTATGATGTCATAAAACACATTATATATTTAAACGGTATTTAATTTTTACCCAAAAATTTGAATGTATCAGAAAATTTTGAAAAATTCACCGTTGGATAATTTCGATGTCCTGATTCCAGAAATAACATTTATTTTATCTAAATAATTTTCTAAATATGTTAATTTTCACTTTTAAAATAAAAAACGACATTTATCGAAAATTCACGGGTTTTGACAGAAATGGCTTTCAAACCTTAATAAAAATTTTAATTGCATTCATAAAATTATAAGATCATTTATATTTAATAAAAATTAATTTAATAATAATAATATTATTTTATTAAAATATTATTTAATTCAAAAATCCCTTAATTTAATAAAATATCTTTCTTAATTAAATAATAACTAAAAACACCATTTGTACTTTAAAAACTATTTACAATGTATCAAAATGACTAGAAATTATATTCATTATTATATACAAAAAAAATAATGTACATGAACATAGTACTACGTATTTGTTACATAACCCCTTAAAACAGCTGCATAAGACCTAAGGGTAAGGTGTGCGATGGTGACAGACTCTTGGGGTGGCTCGGATAACATCGCTCGAGTGGTAATTTCAATAAACTTCCACTTTTCCCATAGATGGTCACGTTCAAGCTTGACATGATGAAGCTCAACTTGGGCTTGGTCAAGGGAAAAGCCCAAAGACGCTACCTATTTTCCGAGCTCCGAAAAATGGGCTTCGTATGGTGCAATTCTACTTGATGAGGCCATCGCTACCTTCTGAGTAAATTGGTTTTCTTAAAGTCTTATATTTATACTAATCATGTGATCACTGTTCAACGACTATATTAGCAACAGTCAAAATTCTTAACATAAAACCAAGGAAGTTGACATTTTATATAAACATAAAGAGATATTTAATTAGATCAAGAGGGATTTCCATTAATGAAACTTTGGGTCGTTACAATATTCCCCCCTTTAGAAAATTCACCCTCGAAATTTTCCTTTTCCCACACTAAAACAAATGTGGGTAACTCAGTTTCATCATATCCTCCAACTCCCTAGTCGCTTCTTCAAACTTGTGGTTTCTCCACAACACCTTGACGAGGGGCGTTTTCTTATTTCATAGAACTTTTTCTCTATGATCTAAGATCATCACTGGTTTCTCCTCATAAGAAAGATCATCTTCCAATTGTACCACCTCAGAAGAGAGTACATGTGAAGGGTCCGGTATGTACTTCCTTAAGAGGGATACATGAAAGACATCATGTAATTTGGCCATAGTAGGTGGAAGTGCTAGTAAATAGGCCACAACCCCGACACGATCAAGAATCTCGAAGGGGACGATGTACCTTGGAATTAACTTCCCTTTCTTTCCAAAACTCATGACCTTCTTCCATGGAGATATGCGTAGAAAAACCATGTCTCCAATTTTAAACTCAAGGTCTCGTCGATGATTATCTGCAGAACTCTTCTGTCGGCTCTGGACTGCCTTGATATGCTGCTAAATGGTTTTCACCTTCTCCACCATTTCCTCGACCATTTCTGGTCCAAGCAGCCTACGTTCACCAACCTCATCCCAACATGACGGTGTTCTGCACCTTTTCCCATATAGGGCTTCATATGGTGCCATTTGGATGCTCAAGTGGAAACTATTGTTATAAGAGAACTCAACCAGATGAAGATGTTGATCCCATCCTCCTTTAAAGTCCATTGAGAACACTATAAACATATCCTCAAGTGTTTAGATAGTCCGATCGGATTGGACATCAGTTTGAGGATGATAGGCCATACTGAAGTTCAGTTCAGTATTCAGAGCATGTTGAAGAATCTTCCAAAACATAGAGTTGAATCTTGGATCTCAGTCAGACAAAATAGATAGTGGTACTCCATGCAACCTTACCACTTCCCAGATATATATCTGTGCCAGTTGATCCAATGAGAAAGCCTCCCGAATAGCAATGAAGTGTGAAGTCCTGGTAAGACGATCCACAACAACCCAAGTCGCATTGTTGGCTTTGGATGTCCTTGGAAGTCTGGTGACAAAGTCCATGGTGATGTTATCCCATTTCCATTCTGGTATGGGCAATGGTTGCATCATCCCCTTAGACTTCTGCCTCTCTGCCTTCATTTGCATACACACCAGGCACTTTGATGTATATTCAACGATCTTTTTCTTCATATTATCCCACCAAAAGTTTTCTCAGAGATCTCGATACATCTTTGTGCTCCCTAGGTGAATAGAGAAATTTAAACTATGTGCATCATCCAAAAGTTCCTTCTTCAGCTCCGGACTTGATGGAACACATAGTCTTTTCCCAAACCACACAATTCCTTCTTCATTAACATTAAACTCTGAGGATTTCCCCTTTTTGATAGCTTCCACTTTTTCTTGAATTCCCACATCATCCTTTTGAGCATCCTTTAACCTTTCCAAAAGATACGGTTGAGCAATCATTTGTGAAAGGATTGATGATGTTCCCTTCTCTATGATTCCCATGTCCATCTTCATCAAGTCTAAGAAGATTTTATCCTTCTCAATTCTCATCATTGATAGAATTGATGGGTCCTTTCTACTTAGGGCATCTGCCACCTTTTTCCCTTTCCCAAGGTGGTAATGTATTCAACAGTCATAATCCTTGATGAGATCTATCCATCTTCTCTGGCACATATTAACCTCTTTCTGTGTGAATATATATTTAAGACTCTTATGGTCAGTATATATCTCACATTTCTCTCCATAGAGATAATGCCGCCATATTTTCAAGGCAAAGATCACAGTCGCCAACTCCAGATCATGTGTTGGATAGTTTCGCTAATGGATTTCCAACTGCCTTAAGGTATAGGATATCAATTTATCATTCTGAATCAGAACACATCCTAATCCCTTCTTCAAAGCATCACTGAATACCAAAAAAAGCTCCCCACTTGTGGGTAAAGTGAGCACGGGTGCAGTGATAAGCCTCCTTTTCAACTCCTTGAAGCTTTATTCGCATTCATCACTCCATGAAAACTTTACTCCCTTTTGAGTTATCTTAGTAAGAGGGTTGGACAATCGTGATAAATTTCTCACAAATCGTCGATAATATCCAGCTAACCCCAAGAAGCTACGGATATCCGTTACCGATGATGGCCTCGGCCATCCCTCAATTGCATCTATTTTAGAGGGGTCCATAGATATCCCATTGCTTGTGATGATATGGCCTAATAATGAGACCTCCTTCAACCAGAACTCACACTTTCTGTACTTTTCATAGAGCTTATCCTTGCACAAAGTCTCTAGTACAGTTTTTAAATACTCCTCATGATCTTCCTTGGTTTTGGAGTATATTAGAATATCATCTATAAAGACTGCCACAAATTTGTCAAGGTAATCTCTAAAGACTCTATTAATCAAGTCCATGAATATTTATAGAGCATTGGTGAGTCCGAAAGGCATTACTATGAATTCATAGTGCCCATATCTTGTACAAAAAAGCAGTCTTGGGGACATCTTCCTTCTTCACCCTTACTTGATAATATCCCGACCGAAAATCCACCTTGGAGAAGTATTGTGCTACACACAACTGATTAAACAAGTCATCGATTCTTGGGAGAGGATACTTGTTCATTATCGTGGTTTTTTTAAGTTCACTATAATCGATGAAAAGCCGCATTGACCCATCCTTCTTCTTAATGAAGAGGACTGGTGCACCCCATGGTGAAGTACTTGGGCGTATAAACCCTTTATCCAGATTATTCTGTAGTTGTCTCTTCAGCTCTTCAAGCTCTACAAAAACCATTCTATATGGAGTCTTGGATATTGGTAGCGCCCCAGGTATAATTTCAATTGAGAACTCAACATCTCTTCTTGTAGGAAGACCAGGTAGTTCCTCGGGAAACACTTCAGCGAATTCCCCCACAATAGGCATTTCTTCAAGGATGGTTTCTTCCTTGGACTCAATCATCTGAGCTAGATACACATGCTCATAAGGCAGTAATATCCATGCTTGAGATGATGGATCTAAAGGAGATTCATCTTCCTCCTGACACTTGTAAAGAATCTGGGGTCGATTATCCATATGGTGTGTGATTTCCCTCTCCCGACAATTTATGTTGTCTCTATATAAGGAAAGGAAATCCATGCCAGGAATTGCATCAAATTATACCAGAGGAAGTATGGAAAGGTTCTCTGGGAAATTCAATCCATAGACTATAACAGGGGAGCACTTATATTCATGGGATGCAATTATTTCCCCATTTTCCATACTCACTGACATCTTTACTTCCATGATTTGTGGTGGTGATGGGATTGTTCTACTAAATTTTGAGATATAAAAGAATGCATATAACCTGAATCAAAAAGTACGTTCGCTATTCTTGAATGAATAACTAGTGTACCCATCACCACTTCGTTGTTGGGGTTCACTTCGGTAGAAGTGATGGAAAAAGCTCTTCCTTGCTGCCTTGGAGGTTGTTGGTTGTCTTTGAAAACCCTTGGATTTGGGCACTGATTTGAAAAATGACCCGGTTCTTTGCATTTGTAGCATTGAAAAATGAGTTGAGGTTCTAACGGAGCGTTCCTCTCTTCTATTGCAACCGTGGGTCTTTCTTGCCGATAGTTAATAGTTAGGTGCTCTTCTCTTCCACACCTGAAGCATTTTCTCGTCCCCTTAAGGAAATTTCCAGGGTGCTTCTTTCCGCACTTTTGGCAAGGGGGGTGCTGGATCTTCTTAGCACCATTGGATTTATCCATCGAACCACCAGCATTGAATTCCACCTTACGCTTCTTGTCCCCATGATACCCCTATGATTCCCTGATCTCTATTTTGACCTTGAGGGCACATCAGAAAATTTCCTCATAGCTATCGAAGTCACGGATTGCTAATGCTTTCCGCAAGCTAGGATTCATCCCACCAAAGAAGCGGTCAACCTTGTATTCAGGGGTAACAACAAAGCCGGAAGAGTATCATGCAAGCCTTGTGAAGTTTTCCTCATACAATCCAACAGATTATTCATCTTTTTTCTTGAGGTAAAGGAATTCCCTTTCCACCTTAAGCTAGAGGGTGCGTGGAAAATATTTATCGAAAAACATCTTCCAAAAATCCTTCCATTCCAACGCCACGATATCCTCCTCAGGTTTCATATTTTTGGTCAACTTCCACCATTGATAAGCTTCACCCTCGATACGATAAGCCACCAGAAGAACCTTCTCTTGTTCAGAACATTGGAGGATGGAGAATATCTTTTCAATGGAGTTGATCTATTGTTCAGTGATCGTGGGATCGGATAATCCACTAAAAGTAGGATGCCTTTGTCTCATGAAGCTCTTGATAGAGACTTGTTCTTTCTTAGTGGGGGTTGAACATTCCTCTTGACCCATGTTTCTATTCATAACTTGTGTTAGCTGAGAGAGAAGTGTGACAAAGTTTGCGATTCCCGCTCCCATTGGATTGGGCATCTCATTAGTACAATCATCACACTGATCTTCACAACGGTTGTTAGCCCGATTCCTCCTATTGCCAGCCATTAGCTGGAATAAAAGGAAAGTTAGGGGTAACACATAAAGGGTAATCCAAAGACAAAAGTTGATGACTTATAAGTAAAATTTTATTTCCTTAACTCAGGATTCTATAGGCTTCAATCTAGGATTTTCATGATCTACTTTCTAACATATATCCATAGGGGCATTTTTGTTAATTCCCTTAATAAGGGTTCATATTAAGCTTGTGAATTTACCAATGAATATCCCCCGAGAGTGTCGTAACCAAGAGTGTAGAAAGGCCTGTTGTCATGCACCAGTTCCCGTTCAAGTCTAGCTCAAAGCGGTGTTTTCGGGTTTTACCCCTAGGATACATCTGTGCCAGAGCCGCCTCTACCTGTTCGTATCCAGACAGGGATGTATTTGTTTGATAAACCACTTAATCAGTACTTACAAAAACTTAGGGATGTTTTTATTATACTTAGTCTTGTATCTAAGGCTTTACTAGGGTTTCCTAATCTCAAAAATAACTAAACCTATCCTCTGATACCAACTATGACTGCCCATCTTTTTATTACAACTTAAACATGATTTATTAGAGAAAACATCACTTGATACAACAAAGAAGATCGAGAGGTTTAGTGTATTTGGGGCTTAGGATCATTACATAAAAACTTAAAACATGAAATACAACAGCTTTATTGAAAACTTCCTTTACATGACCACTACATTCCTTCGTACTTAGCATTGCATGGGATAACCTGAGGACATGCATAAGAAAAGGGTGAGCTATAAAGCCCACTAAGGGATTACACATGGAATAACATGAGGAGTACAATACATGTTAGACAATAGGCATATCAATTGATCATAAGAAAAATTTGAACATAAAGGCATGATAAAGCATGATAATCATAACCAGGAAATGTGGCAACAACACTTAACACAGAATTAGCAAGAGCCAAAGCCCATTGCACATGGAGCATGAGTAAATCCTCATTGCACATAAAGCACGAGTAAACCCTCGTTGCACTTGAATTAGAATGAGTCAAAACTCATTTCACATGACGTATCATGATACTACACTTTACCCAATGCATTGAAGCGCTATAGGGGCGCACCCTTCTTAAACATTTCATTTCATGCATAAGTGTGCCACCTGGATCATAAAACATGGATTTATAAAACATAATCATTTATTCCACGATAAAGGAATGTGGAATTCATACATGAAACTTTTTAATCAATAAGTAAAGGTGAATAAAGTTGGATACCCTCGATGGAGAAATGAGCATGGTATCCACTACACAATGGCATTGGCTTAGAAAATCAGTGCGATTTCGGCAGCGTAACGACGTGACATAAGAATTCATAAAAACGGTTGATGAGAGAGAAAGGGGTTCCTCATCATATTTACATGTAATGGACAGTAAGGTGGTCATATAGATACATGTCCTAATAATTGTAATGGAATTTAGATTCATGATACAAAAGTATTTTCTTGAATGTAAATGAGGAGAGAGAAGTTTCATTTTGGAATTTTGGCATAGTAAAGGGTGTACATGGGAGGGTTTTAATGAGAGAGAAAGGGGTATCCCACCATTCAAACATAAAGAGGGAAGTATGAGGGAGGTGAGAAACCATACCCCTACATTCATAATTGAAATTAAAAGGAAAAAAAACTTAAATAAAATTGGAAAAAAATTAGAAAGGAAGAAAAAACCCTTACTTGGAAGTGTGCTTCCAAAGGCTAGAGAGACGCTTGTGAGAGGCTTCTTGGGAGATTGGGGAACCTTGGGAGGATTATAGAGAGAGTTGGGAAGAGGTTGGATGAACTCCAAAGGTTTTTAGTGAGGAGGAAGTGGGAGCTTGGGTGGGTTTATATAGGAAAGATGAGAGAATTCTTTATTATTTAGGTTTGGGACCCCTTATATTAAATTAATCCAAACCACAAACCATCCCATGGTTTTTGCCAATGGTTTTTGGAAAAGGTAATAGGAAAACAATATTTTATAAGGCCAAAGTACTAACTTCTTAAAATAATAAGGTTGATTATGTGTAGGTGAGTCACACTCCCAATGAAAATTAATTTAAAAAGGCAAAGTGTTGAATAAGTCTTGAGGGGTCCATTAATGCTTTGAAAAATAAGTCAAACAAACCCAAAATCAATTTATTTTAATGGTAAAACATATATTGGCCGAAAATAAAGCTTATAGTATTTTAATACATCACTATTGGGTCATTATTATGTCATAAAACGCATTATATATTTAAATGGTATTTAATTTTTACCCAAAAAATTTGACCATCTCAGAAAATTATGAAAAATTCACTGTTGGATAATTTCGACGTTCTTATTCCAGAAATAACATTTATTTTATCTAAATAATTTTCTAAATATGTTAATTTTCACTTTTAAAATAAAAACCGACATTTATCTAAAATTCACGTGTTTTGATAGAAATGGATTTCAAACCATAATAAAAATTTTAATTGCATTCATAAAATTATAAGATCATTTATATTTAATAAAAATTAATTTAATAATAACAATATTATATTATTAAAATATTATTTAATTAAAAAATCCCTTAATTTAATAAAATAGATTTCTTAATTAAATAATAACTAAATATACCATTTGTATTTTAAATACTATTTACAATGTATCAAAAATGACTAGAAATTATATTAATTATTATATACAAAAAAAAATGTACATGAACATAGTACTACTTATTTTTTACATGACCCCTTAAATCAGCTGCATAAGACCTAAGGGTAAGGTGTGCGATGGTGACAGACTCTTGGGGTGGCTCGGATAACATATCTCGAGTGGTAATTTCAATCAACTTCTACTTTTCCCATAGACGGTCACGTTCGAGCTTGACATGATGAAGCTCAGCTTGGGCTTGGTCAAGGGAAAAGCCCAAAGATGCTACCTCTTTTCTGAGCTCTGACAAATGGGCTTCGTATGGTGAAATTCTATTGGATGAGGCCATTGCTTCCTTCTTAGTAAATTGGATTTGTTAAAGTCCTATATTTATACTAATCATGTGATCACTATTGAACGACTATATTAGCAGTGGTCAAAATTGTTAACATAAAACCAAAGAAGTTGACATTTTATATAAACATAAAGAGACATTTAATTAGATCAAGAGGTATTTCCATTAATTAAACTTTGGGTCGTTACAAGGATGGTGTTCTATTACTACATCTAGTCATTTGATTGAATGCAAATCTAAAAAAGTATAATTAATTTACTGAATTATTCTTTATCTTGTGGTTTGTATCACTATTATTATTAACTGTAAGAAAAATAGTCTCCCCTCACATAATTAGGTCTCTCTCATCTAGATTTGGAAAACAAGGACATAACAATTATATCAAGGAATTGATCTCATACGGTTTGAAGAAGATAAAGTTAAAATTAGTGGATCATAAAGTTGTATCAATTGTAGAGTTATTTATTAAGTATAATCATGTTAAAAATGGAGTAGTCATCAAGTTTATAAATTAAACAAACCTTCCTTGAATAAATTCATGTAGGGGAATAATATGGATTTACCCTTGGGAAAGGAGTTATCATACCATAAATCATGTAAATGAAGTGATCAATGGCGTGGATTGATCATAATTAAACTTATTTCCATTGAACTAGTGCATAAGTGGATTTTTTTTAAAAAAAAGTATTGGTGTGTTCTCCTTAGACATAACCATTTTTTTGAAAACTAAGTAAAATCCTTGTGTCTTTTGTGTTGTTTACTTTCTTGCATATTTGTGTATGGTCCTGTGTGAGCACCATAAAGAGTGAAATATTTCAATTGTTCCTTAAAATGAGGGAATAAGATCCATATTGGAAAGGATAATTCAATTAAAAAAAGTTTTAATTGGAGTCTACCCTAATTCAACCACCCCTGTATGGGTGTTTATATTCAACCAGGTATTAACACTAATTGAATCACACAAAGTGATATACGAAAACTGTAATGTCTATATTTTGGGGATTAATTTTTATATAGAAATGGGGGTGTAATATTGATGCTCAAAGATAGTTTTTCTACTTTTTATAGATTAATATATATATGATATTTTATGTATGTTTTGTTTTTATTAGTGGATATGAAACATGGTGTTACCTTAGGGTCTAAGTATTGTGTGATTCAAAATTTTGGGTATAATTTGGGATACTTTTTATTGGGATGTAGGGCCTCCTATATTGTCTTTATATGGTATTGAAAACCTTGTATACCTTATATTTTTGTTCAAGGATATTTTCACGGTACCAGTATGGTCCTGAAGACTATGTACTCAATTTTTTGTGTAGTAAAACTTGGACAATGATGGAGATCATTTATAGTGACTATGCAGTTTGGTTAAAGTGGTATAGTTCTATCGTTTAGATATTATAACTCCTACTAAATTTCTTATTATTACCCAAATAATCACTGACCAATTTGATGGGTAATTTAGGGAAAATTTGTTAACCTCCCAACCTTTCATCGAAGGATTAAAGGTGTGGGTTATAAGATTAGACAATATATCTTAAGTATACCCTAGTGATACTTACCCTATCTTATTTTATTTTTCTTTCTATCTTATATATGGGATTAGGGATGTTATATCTTAGATTATAGGGTCATAAATTGAAGTTTTTTGTTCATATTGATATTTATTAGTAAATTTAACCCTTTGGTGTTATTTTAATCCTTGAAATTAATGAAATATTACAATTGACACAACCATATAGGTTTCTCCAATCTCATTTATATTTGGATAATTTCATATGTGTTGTTAATTTATTGCATTTCAATAAGAATTTCTTGATTAATTTCAATATAATATTTAATTTATACAAAATAGTGGTTTTATCATAAAAGTGTTTTGATGAGAATTAGGGTCTTAAGAAACCATTAATATTTTTAAAAGAAATTAGGAATTTAGAAATAGGTATTTTCAAATAAAAAGATAAATTATTTTTATTTTTATTTTGAAAATTTTTATTTTTAAAAAATAGAAATATTCATTTTTATTTTGGAATTGAAATGTATTTTCAATGGATAATTTTGTTTACGTGATAAAACTATATGGGTTTTAAGAAAATTTTAGAAATTTTGATAATTTTATTACTATAAATTCATTTTGATAATTGAATTAAGATATGTGGAATTAAACATGGATTCATAACATTTGAGTTCTTGTGATAAATTGTTTTATTAAGACAAATTATGAATGCTCAATGTTTTACCAAAGGAAGTGATATTTCATCCATATAAATGAATATGAATCTCAGATAACATTGTCTACGATGATTAAATGGTTTATATAACATAAAAATATAAGGAAACACTTATTATGGTGTGATTTTGGTTTTATAAATGATGTTTATACTTGAGTAAACCTAGATAGTAGATGTTATATAAAATGTGCATTTTATATTATATGAATACTGAAAATGAGTTAATATAGGAAATTCATTTTGTTATATAAATAGGATGTTTCCAATAGATATTTAGAAAACATGATGCTTTTTTCAAATTTTTGGAAATAGATAATTCATAACAATTTATGAAAACAAATTGTTTTCTTAGAACATGAGGAAAATGGTATTTTCTAGAAAAGTATATTTTCAAAGTGAAAACATGGAATTGTTTTATCAATGGGATTTATACCTTGCATTAAGTTTTTTGATAAACTATGTTTTTTGTCAAATAATGGTAGTATTATAGTTAATTTGTTTAAATAAAATGTTTTAATATTTACTTTTTTTATTTAGTTTGGTTTATTGAAATTACATTTTAAATTTTCATTATATGGGAATGCAATGGAGTCTTAGATAAATCCTACCAAGTTTATATTTATCCCCTAAATATTAACCTTGGTGGACATATATACATGATTATTTATGATAATGGTAAAAGGATATACTATTATTCATTAGTGGTGAGATGCAGTTCCATACTGGAGTCATAGACGAGAAAATAATATCTCATAGTTTGAGCTTTTTCATTGGTGTCACTGTTCTATTTCTATTTTATTTGACACTATAGTTTGGTCTATTTTATAAAAACATAATTTTATGATGTTAATGTTAATTTTAAATTTTTTTATTCTAATGATTTTGTCACAATTTTAATTTTTTTATGGTTTTTCATTTGACGAAAAATAATACCGCATAATTTCCTATTTACCTTACCATTTTTCAGAAGCATTTTTTAATTAGAGGGTAATATTGAGACTTGTGTCTCGAGAATAAATATCTCAAGTCAAGGGGTTACAATGTTCTATTATAGTATTTTTGTTAGTCTAGTCTTGTTTTGTTTGATAGAAATAGGAAATAAGATGGTTTAGGCTTCCTATATACCCAAAAAATGATGTAGAAAACCTTTTCTGGTGAGCGTTGAGTTGCCAAGACGTTCTAGTAAAAGAGAGGTTGTTGATATCTTCTCAGGATTTTTATTTTTACTATATTAACCCATAATGTTTTAAATATATAAAGAGTTCTTGTATCATGGTTGGCATGGTATGAACTAAATCACATGATATAGTTTTTAATAAAAGTTATTTTCTTTCAAAAAAATGGGTTCCAGATGATTATAAGGTTTTGACCTTTAAATTTTTTATTAACATGATTCGTTAATATAGATTGGATTGAACTATTATAAAACATGATTAAAATATTATGATGAATGGTTTGGAATGAAATTATCCAAAGAAAAAGTAATATATCTAGTCATAATACACAAATTGAAATTTTATAATGATTAAAGATGAAAGAGTTATGTGGTATGATTGGGATTCATTAAATTTTATAGAAAGTTTCAACTAAGAGATATCTATTTTAGTTCAGATGAGGAAAGGGAGTGACAAATAATCCTCTTATATACCCTCAGTTGGAAGGCATTATTGTGTGAGTTATCTACGAGATTATGGGGGAGATATTATGGATATGTATAAAGAGGTGGATAGAGAATCAAAGATCATGTTTTAAAACACTCAATTATTTAAAGAAGATGAGAGGCTGAAGAAATCTAAAGAGTGATTGAATAAGATCCATAATATTTTCATGTTCTTGAAAATATAAAAGGCCATGAAGGCTAAGTACATTTTTTATTTATTGGAGGAAAAGTTCAAAATTTGAGGGTAGTGAATGATGGATATACACAAGATAAATATATTGAATGGAAATGGTTTTATAAGATCTTTAACAATGAATAATACTCAAATTAGTTTATGTTATATGGAGATCAATAGTTTTATGATTTCAAGACGGGGATTTTTTTCATGGAGTGCATATTGATGTTTTTTGAGTTAGTAAATTATGCGATATATATTGAGGTGGATAAAAGGCACAAAGAACATAAGTTTAAGATGTAAAGATGAGTAGAAATTTGATCAAGGATATTATTATGAATATACCTACCTATTTATAGGTACTTATATAATTTATTCAATTGAGGAAGATTTAATAGACCCAAACAAGGAATGTTATTTTCTTCCCCTTTTAGGTGGGAGAAATAATGGTTTTAGTGGTTTAAAAAGGAAATGGAAAGAATTTGAATTAATATAATCAATGTATTATTCTTTAGTTTTCCAAGTAAAGGGATCACTAGAGTAATTATATTATGGAATGATTATGCACCTAAAATTTAAGTTCCCAAGTCCTCTATGTACATTTTATTTCTATGGAATAGTGAGGAATTATTAGGAAATATTGTAGCTCGTAATCATAAACAACCAACGGTGAAACATCCAACCAATTGTAGTGTAAAAACATACACGGTGATGAAATAAGGTATGATGAGTTAGGGAATCATGAAAGAGTAGTAAGTAATATTCAAATAGATAATTTTATACCTCAAAAGTGTTAGGGGTAACTCTTTACTACTGATCATGAATTAGAGTTTGTTGAGGTTGGTGTGGGGAAATCTATGGTGCAAGGTACCAAATTGATAAATTACCCTATTATTTTTTAATTATTTGATATATTAGTGTCAAATTTATTTATCAATAATTGGTTATTCTATATTTTGGGGTTTCACATGGTGGTAATTTCATATTCAGTGAGGATTCATACACCTCTTGGTGAAAGAATTGATTAAGGGTTTAATTATCCATTTTAATCGATCATGATTAGTGATGTAGAAATATAATGTGATTATTTTATTATTGATATGAAGATATATAATTTGACCACTATGATGGATTATAATATTTAATTTCAGTCGAAATTTTTTTTATAGCCATTAGATTCATTTTATAGGAATATATGTGTTTATCTACACTTTTAAGGGAGATTGGGATATTTAGGAAAGTATAATGGTTTTGATTATGGGATATGTTGGATCCTTGTCTTACTAGTTGGTGGGATTAGTTAATAATTCCATAGAGGTGAATAATAAAACTCTAATTCCATGGTGTTGTATTTTTATTTAGATATTTCCCTAGAGGATTTCCCTAGATTTCCACTACAGTGATTGATGAAAATATTTTCCTTTTCAAAGAACCTTTTCATTTTTTTATTTTTTCAAAATTTATGATTAGAATAATCCTAAAATCCAACACCTAACCTCATATGATAAATATCATACGTCTAGTAATGGTGGTTTTTGGTTTTCCCAGATCAAGACACATTTTTCTAATTTTTTGGTTCTTGTTGTCATTTTCCATTTTTTTTTCAAGAGAGGAAAACAATGAAGTATCATGAATGATTCAAAAACCATAATTAATTCCCTAAATAAGAACCCAAAAAGTTCTTCCACATAATATATTTAATCCCTTCCACCATAATTCCTATCACCCCAACACTTCAACGTTAAAATATCATGAAAATACAAAGAGTAGGGTAAGAATGGATAGAATATCCTAAAACATGGATTGTCCCTATAAAGGTCATTCATGGTCTCTATGGGTAATGGATGTATTGATGTAATGGTGGTATTTTAAGGGTAATTGGTTTATCAAAAATTTCCTCAATCATTTTAAATATGTTTTTTCAGAGTCATAATTTTGACAAGTTCAAATGTAGGTTTCGATCTGTGACATGTCCCAAGATTACTCAAGAAAAATGATCAAGAATAAATTAGAAGTACATGGTATAGAAATAATCATAGGAACGATACATTCAATTAGGGGAAAAAATAATGTAATGACCCATAAAAAAATCAATTTACTTGAATTTCATAAATTCAAAGCTAGAGAAAGTTCATGGAAATTTAATTTACATCAATCAACTAATTCCCTCAATGCATGAGTCCTCATTTTAATAACCACAATACACTTTAAACATTAAATTGTCCATTTTAATCATTCAATATCATTAACATTAAAATGTGAAACCTAACATCATTGGATTCTTAAGAAAATTATATCTCCTAGAAACGTCAAGTAAATCATATTTCAAGAATGGAAATGTTATTTCTAGTCTAAAACTAAAATCAAGTTGTTAGAAAAAAAATGTAAGGAGTTTAAAAGATAAAAATTAAAAGTGAAATACCTTTTGAAATGGATATAAGTCCTTTTTATTACACTATTTAGGGGTTACCTTCTAAAATTAGGAACCTATAAAATAAAATTACTCAATTAAGCACAATGATCATGTCATTTAATCTAAAAAATATAATATGTAGTAAGATTCATGCTGGACTAATCCAAAAAATGAAAATGAAATCTAAATTTCTAAGATTTAAATATAATGTAATAGAAAGAAATTAAAGGATAAGTCTTGGTATGATCCCCCAAGTGGGCCTTGAATTTTTACTACCTCCGAAGGGTAGTACCAGCTATTATACATATTTTTATGGGGGGGGGGGTGGATATTCTTGGAATTAAACCACCACATGTGGCCTTCCCAGATTCTAGTTATCATATGTTTTTGTTGAGGATAATTCCATATATAAAGTACACCAGAAGTACCCCTTCTTAATGTGGTGTAGTTTTTAGGGTAATGGTAGGATGAATTACGAAATATCCTCTTATTTGGTTGCTACTTGTGTAACATATTCTTCTCTGTCCATTGGTTTAGCAAGGTATGATTCCTCAAAAGAATAATCAAAGTGAAAACTAGAGTGTTATTATATTCAAATAATATTAAAACATAATTTATCAATATCAAATTTTTCCCCATAAATGTAAGTAGATTTTGGCTTGATTTCTTTAGGATACAGCTCTTGGATCTCCTCATGAACTTCGTCCAACAAATATTCAACATGTCCAGAAAGCTCCATATATTCCTAAATAGGTAAAGGTTAATATTATTCATATTCCAATAAGGAAAACAAAAAATTTACCATATATTAAATTAATGATCTTAAGGAGTGATACTCAAATCAGATTGAATGAAATCAGAAAAGAAAAATTTCAATAAAGGGTCATCTCCTAGAGTTGGTTCTGGTTCAATCACTTCTTCAGTGATAAGTACATCTTAATGGTGAGTCATAGAAGATAGAGTTAAGTAGTCAAGATCCTATATTTCTTGGACATCCTTATAAAAATTAGGTAATACCATGGGGGAATCTTCTAGGACAATGGATACTTTACAAAATTATGGAATTTAATGTGAGAACTCAGTTTTCTACTAGGCCATCACTTCCAAAATTTATTTGTTCATGTCCTCCCTCAGAAAAAATATGAATTCTTTGAATGTATGCTCCTCAATAATTGATTTTCCAAAATAAAGTCACGTATATAATAATAATAGAAACACCATCCTCTATATACAAGGGTATGATATTAAATGGTTCCTTCACATGTGGCTAATATTTCCATGAATTGAAACCATCATGAAAAAATAATTTTTTTTAATTTACAAATTTTTTATTTTTGTATGAATTTTTTTGTGTGAAATATTTTTATGTAAAAAAATTATGAGCACAAATTTTCTATGAATCCCAGGTCAGAAATTCGTTTTCCTAAACATGCAATATAATGCACACCGAGGGTCAATCTCAAGGAGGCAGCTCACAAAACATTAAATTTGTATTATCACAATTTATATGATACATAATTTAAAACTAAATAATATAGTGTGAATGAGTTTTAAATATGAATAAAATATTGATATATATATATATATATATAAAATGTGGAAAAAATGAATGCAGGAAAAATTATTTTTGATAGAAAGCTAATTGCCCCAGGAGAACACCTAGAGTGAACCTTCATCATCTCTTTATTAGTTTCAAATTTACTTAATAAACATACTCCATCATATTAATTAATAATATATTATAACTTTGGTTGTAAATATATAGTGTAAAAAACAATAACCAAGAGACCACACATCCACCTCCTCGATCGAGGGAAAGTGTTGCAGAAGAGAATGTCAAGCCTTGGGTGGAAAGTGGACACATAGTGGTGCCTTACCCACTAAGACCCCACTTGAAATAACTATAAGAAATTAAGAAATAATAAACATGAAAGTGAAATGACTTGGTTTAAACACTATATTGACCCCTCGATAACTTTATCTAGCTATTTACTCATGATGATGTGTTTTAATGATCACAATGGATAAGAACAGGGTGTAATCACAAAATAGTTATAATATGATAATGAGATAAATAAGACATGTAAAATATAGTAAAGATTAATAATAATATTATAAATAAAATAAACTAAAAAATATTGAAAATTTCCACATATAATTTCCAATATTTTTAGAAGGAGAGGGAATATATTTTTATAAGCAAAAGGGTTGAGATTTTTGGATCCAAAATTCATCCTCTAAAATTTTTCATGTGGTTGGACCATTTAATTGAACAATATGAAATAGTAGTCTTATGTAAATTTATTTCAAAATAAATTTTTATTTTCTCCCCAAAATTTCATATTTGTACTTCTTACGTAGAAAAAATGTCCCATTAACATTAAAAAATTTCTTATGGAGGAATGTTTCATATTTCTACCCCAAAATTTCTAGCATCCCATGGTTGCACTAATGATGGAATATCTCTGTGATATTTAATGGAAGAATTCCCCATTTAACTATATTTCAAATACAGTTATAATTTCCTTAATTGGAGATGTTTGTCTTGATTTGTGTAACAATTACCGATGTGGGGTCTCTGATACCAACTAGAATGATTTTACAACTTGATTGATTTTTTCTGGAAATTTAGCTAGAAAAAATTACTATTAGTCTGAGAAGATAAATTTGTATCGAAAAAATTAAGGAATACTAAAAAATAATTACTCAATTCGGATCAAAATTTTATATGTTATTCATGAAATACCAAAGGGATTAAATTCTATTAAAATTACAGAATTAAGAAATTTTCATATTTTAGCCCAAAACACACCAAAGCCTAAAATTTATGAAAATAATCTCAAATAGACAAATTGGTATGGATTAAATCATTTAATTATTTTTTAAAATGATTAAAATATTCTCTATATCAGTGATATATAGATCTATCCATTTATTTGGTGTCTGGGACGAGTCCTGTATCAGTACTATTGTTCGAAGTGGAAAATTTAAGAGGGGGGGGGGGTGAATGAAGCTTCCGATGATTTTTTTAAATTAATTTTCAATCTAAACCCCCAAATTTCATAAAAATTCCTAGTTAAAAAAAATATTTGAAATATATAATTTAATATCTTGAAAATTTTCTTAAAATATCAATCATATATTAGTTAAAATACTTTGTAAAGTACATTTAACTTTGGAAACTAAGATACTTATATCAAACAAAGTATAGATAAGACTAGTTTAAGTTAAATATTAGAGTATAGTTTTGTTTATTTGAAAAGGAAATTGAAACATGTTTGATTTAAAACAATAAAAATGAAATATATAAAACATATTAGAAATTAACAAGGGTTTCTATCACAAGACAAGATTTAATACCCTCCACTTGGAAGTCAAATATTTCCAAGAAATTTATTGTTAAATATACTAATACACAACTTGTATTAGGTTTTAAAAACAACATATCACAAGTATTTCTAGGCATAAATCATATTCCGTAGTTATTCATGTGATAAAAACAAGATACCAAGTCATACATGAATTATTCCATAATTTTTCAGGGGAATAAAAATGAATAAAATAGATATTGTGTTCCAAGAACTATCATGTTTAATATATGAGATTGTGTTTTAAAAATATATAGAGAAATAGACACATATAAAAATAAATTCTTAAATATAAAGGGAAAGTGTTTTGATATGATGAAATGTAGTTCTTCTTAATCTGAATAGATGTAGTTGTTCTAAATTCCATGAATTTGTCTTTGAAAACAAGTCAAACAAGATGAACGTGAATTATAGTAAAACAGAGGGTTGTGGATGTCTATAAAATCTTCTAATTTTATTTTGTGAATGACTAGATATCCTCCACAGACATGTGTCTCTTATTCCTTTTTATCTCATTATACAAGAGTCAGTGATTTAGTTTTCATGCATGTGCCTCTTAATCATGTGTGTCTCTCTTATGAATATCCTTTTTTTACACAAGGATTATTCTTTTGAATTTAAAGTGTTTTAGGTCCAATTATCCATTGAAGTTTAATATTATAATAATCAAGATACCCATACTAATTATCACAGATCCTAAAAAACTGAATTTTTATTTAATATAACAATGGAGTTCTTTAAGAATAATTGTTATTAAATCCATGTGGGGTTTTCCATCATTGAATTCATAAATTAGATGTTAAATAATTAATTTTTAAATTAATTCCTATCTGCTATGGTTTCACTTATGAAGTAGCTTCATCAGAGGTAAATCCTTAGAGTGGTAGATCTTCATTAGTGGTATATACTCCTAATGGTATCTATTCTAACTTATACCTTAATTAAGGCAGTAACACCATCAAATTTATGGTAGCATTGAGTGATGGTAGTAGTTATAGGTAGTAGATCTACTTAATAGTAGATTGATCAAATGGTCATTCCTTTTTCATTGACTATAGGAGTGATCACTGGTTTTTCTGTTGAAATAATAGTAGAAAATATGTTCTGACAGTAGCACTGAGAAAAAAGTGGTGGTATCTCCACTCAATTTTATATTTTCTTGGTGGTACTAGCACTTTATGGTGGGAGAGTTGAATGATTGGTACAGTCTGGAAGTAGGATGGTTAAACTAGTAGTATATCGACTCTTAGATAAATTTCATAACTTGGATAGAAAATTAATTACTATGATAAAACATTAAACTTATTAAAATAAAAATAAACATGATTTATAATTATTAAATAAGGAGGTTCCAACTATTGGAGTTAGTGACCTAGAACCAAATTTTGTTTACATTACGATAACCTATATTCATTAATTGTAATCCTAATAAACTACTTATCAAATCATGATTATTCTTCTATGTAACATAATATGTGATAATGTTCTAAGAGTAGATGTTTCACTGAAAGTTCTTAATAGTTCCCCACTATGATGAGAAACTAGAATTGAAATGATATTATTCTTAAATATTTGTTATAAAGTCAGATGAAATCATTTCGAGGGATAAAAATGATACATGATATCAGGTGTAGAGAATAATAGGGTTTTGAGGCACCTTCTTACGATGTATGCCCATGATAATATCTAGTGTAGGATCTTAGGAGATCAAGACCTTCCAGAAGGAAATATGAATTTATATGTTTCATTGGATGTCCCTATATTTAGACATATATATTGATCCTTATACTTTAAAATTATTATTAATGAGTATTATAAATCACATACATTGACACATTGATGAAAACCTCAATGAAATAAGTTTGTGTCAGGATATGATATGTTTGGTGCATCTTGATTAATGTTTCATTAATTAATAATGTGAGAAAGAATTTTTCCCTTATATTTTTTAATGGAAGTTGATATCTCAGGCCCTTTTATGGAAATTATATAGCCTAAATATATCTAATGCCATGATGTTCTATAGGAAATTTTGATTTCTGTATAGTGAAAGAAAGAGACATCGAGCACATAAGATGATGAAACCTACATGTTACCTTCTTTATTAGAGATATCATGATAAATGGATTATATTACATAGTTATAATACATACAAGGTATAATGAAATTAAGAAATTAAGTTATTTTTATATGGGTGCTTTGGTGTGTAGTTAAAGTCTTACCTCAGATTTTAGGCTGCTCTGTATAATTCCACTGAGAAAGAGGCCTAGAAGATCACACACTATGTGTATCCATAATCTCAATTAAATAATATATTATTGTTATTTTTTAGTTAACAAGATGAATAAATATTATTCATTAACATGGTTTAATAATTATTCATATTTTCTTGATTGCATATATTCTATCACTAGTTATTTGAGAGAATATTATCTGAGAAGAATATTTAATAAATAAAAATTTTATATTTAGTGAAAATAATATTTATTTAATTATTGGTGAATACTGTAGTGATATTTATTTATAAAATAAATAGTCAATATTCATGGTACGATAAATATTATATAGTAATTACAGACTGAATTTAATAGTCTGGTAAGAAATATTATATATTTAATATTATTTGAATAAATAATACATGATTTAATTGATGATTTTAGAACATGTTAATAAATAATATTATTATATACATGAGGTTCTAAATGGATTAAGGAAATAATAAAGGTATTATGTTTAATTATTATTTTATAACCCTAGATATATATAAACCCAATTATATTATTTTTAAAGTGATCCAATTCATTTCATTTGTTGTGCACAAAGAATTCTATGGAATCCTCTCGAAGCCCTAAATATCTCCCTTTTCCAAGAATTATATTATGAATAAAGATATATCTTCCTCTAAATTCAACTCTTGTGTGTAGATAGATCAAATAGAATCATATGGAAGTGATTCTTGGGGTGATTAAAGGTGAAATATTCAAGTGATAAGATCTACCATGCTAACACATGGAGATTCCTATGGTGATGTTAGGATATATTTAAAACACATGTGGATTACCACTGGAGGGAATCTATTCTTGATTCAAAAAATTAAATAATAGTACGAGGTTGATTTGTTGTCATATCCATCAATGAAGAATGAATTTCTTTAAGGTAATACTTAAATAATCTATGATGATTATGCACTTCAATTATAACATTTATCCATTATCTATATTCTTTAATTCAATTCCATTGATAATTTTTTTTATCATTTTGTAAATCTTAGAATAATCATCGATATTGGAAGAATGGTGAGTTGGGAATGACCCATATGATGCTTCAACTACACTTGAACCCTTCAAGTGGTATCATATGGCTCACATAATTATTTGTAATTATTCAAATTTTATTGATTGATTTAGAAATTTTTAATTAAATTTCAATTCTAGTGTATATGTACTTTAATATAAATTGTGATATCTCCTTTATTCCTATTCTTTTTTCAAAAATAAAATCAAATTGATTAATTTTATGAATGAAATAAATTTGAAGATCTCATCCGAAGGTGATAAGGAGTCTAGTTGGATAAAACAAGAGTACATACCATATAACCCATGGGTACACGCTGTGTACTAGTGTTTAATACACAAATAAGTAATTCAAAATTAATTCAAGCTGTGTGAATTAATTACAAATTGTGAATTTAATTATACATTACATGTTCAATGGGCCATCCTGGTGCATGGCCAGCTAGAGTACATGTCATGTAACTTTATACTCGACGTATAGTCCCTTATCCAGAGACGATCTGTGTATTCTCATACAAAGCCTACATGACTGGTGGTCATGTAACCTATAGACCACACACCATGTATCCCATGTACAGGTCTTGTACTCCAACATTATCCATGACATGGTTACATGCTGAGTCCCTAGGTGTGTGCTGAAGATAGATGGTGAGAAAAATACATGTTGAATAGCTCCCACATACATGTTGTGTACTTTTACCAAATTATATATAATTGGAAATTAATCTAATATATCATGAAAAATTTATTAATCTATTCTCCTTGTGGTCATTATGTTGATTGTACGTTCCATGTGATGGGTTATATATATATATATATGTTTAATTAGTGTCTATATAATGTTCAAATCAAAATATCATATATAATAAGTATTATAGTTATTACTATATATGCATTGAATCATTACATGCTACGTAAATACCATGTGTTCTGTGTGGTCATTAATTTGATAGTACACAAAATGAATTTACGTGATAGTTCATGTAGTCCACATGTCACACGAGTAAGTAGTATATGAGTATAATACATGTTGGGTAGTTCAGATAAGTACTCATCGTGTTGCCTCCAGGGTACATTTTATACACATTTAGCTTTAAATCAATATAATTAATTGTTTAAAATTATAATGGATGAGAATATGAATAAAATTTATATGAGAATAAAGATAAAATAATTTATTAATTAAGTAAGATAATTAATTTATTCAATAACGATTTATCTTAAATAAGAATGATTATAATTGAATGCTAATTTTATTAAATGCATAATTTTTTGGATGCATGTGGATGATCATGATCCTATACCATACATTTCATGTGGTTGGATTTTTCTAACTTATTATTAAATTTAATTTTTGGTACGTGTTTCATCTCTCTAATCATTATGTAATGTTCTGTGTAACCATAATTTCTTTTATGAAAATCCCTTAACCAATTCTTTGTTTCCCTCACCTATGTGTGAGTAAGAGCATATGTAATTTTTGGAGATCCTAATCTAGTTAAGTCAGTTCAATTTTGGATCCAAGGGGAAACAAGTCCAAGATATATACATTGGGTTGAAATGTGGAAAGCTACAAAAAGAACGTTAATTAGTTCAAGGTGTTTCCCTTATACTGATGGTCAGTTTATCATCTTCTAGATAAATAAACTATTATTAAAAGATCATTGTCATACCAATATATTATTATATTTCTAAATATATGAATGTTTATTTCATAATGGATGTTTTATCAAGATCACATGAATTAATGAATTAATACGCGTGTAAGATAGAACTAAAATAAATTGACTTATGTATAAATATTATCTAAGACATGGTTAATCACTTAATAAAATACACATAATATTAACAAGCATGTAATAAAGATAATAATTTTAAATTTACACATAAATGATAAAATCCCACAATTATATATATATATTAATTCATTATATCCTTTTAGTACTTCTATTTAAATTGAACCATAGTTCAAAGTGCATGACCAGCCAAAGTTAGGATGCTTTCAATTATCGGGGAATTCAAACTTGATGTTTTTGTTTAACATAACATAGTTCAAATAAAGGGCTGACTGTTAAAGAAATACTTGGTGTAACTAAGAGTAAAAGGTTGAGGAAATATGATTTAAGGATTTTAGATTGGGGAGTCCAATCAACAGATCATTGAACTTTTAGTTAATCCAGTAGGAATTTGGAATTCCTACCTAAAACCATTCAAATTTATTTAACAACCAAAGTCAGGGTGATGAGAAGGGGAAGATGGATCTTTCCCACTAGAATATCCAAGAAATATGATATTCCAAATATAATGGTTAGGGATATTATGTTTTTATAAAATATTTTGAGATTAATAAATAGAGTATTTATTTATTTTTCTAAATTTGATTAGATAAAGTACTAGAAATCTGATCATCTTATTTGTAGAAAAAATTACTTCAAAAATATCACTATGATATATACTTGAAAAGGATAATCTTCTCACCATTACAAATTTCCAAGAGTGGAAATGGTTCTTACATGTTATCATATTCCATGAAATAAAATTTTATGTATTGGGCGATCTTATTCCAGATGTGCCAAGAAATTAGGCTAGTGAGGAAGAGTTTATTCTCTATAAGAAACATTTAAATGATTCTTCTTATATTTAGTGTTCCATGCTATCATCCATGACTAATGAGATTTTAAATCAACATTAGGTAATGGATCCATATATAATGTTGTCTCACCATCGGGATCCCTATCAAGAGGCGGTGAGGCAAGAGAGATAAAAGATCTCCAATGCTCTGTTTACAACTAATATTAGAGAGTCAGTACCAGATAGTCCTCACGTAGTCATGATTATTAGATACATTGAATGGTTATTAATATTAGGGGTTACATTTATAGATGAGTTGTGCATATATATCATACTTTACTCACTACCCAATACCTTCTCCTATTTTATTAATAATAATAAAATGAGAGATAATTTTAAGACTTTCAGAACATCTTACCTTAATTCATCAAGTGGATATGGACATGGACATGAAAAACCTATGATCCTTATTGTTTATTATAAAATGAATAACATGCGAAGGGATCAAAACTCATCAAAAGTCTAAACTTTCGAGCACTATCCTTCCATGAAGAGGAAGATCAAGAGGCAGGGAAATGAAAAGGAGGTAATATGTTTTTCATGTGGAAAGTAAGGACACTAGAAGAGGAATTGAACCCCAAAGAAATGGTAAGATAAAGTGTGTTCTTTATTGAGTGAAATCTTTCAATATCTACAGATTGGTTATTATATATAGCTTGTGGTGTTCACATACGTATTAAAATATAGGAACCAAGTATATTTTTAAATATTGATAGTGGAGAGGTTCATTTTCAAGCTTCCAATGGTTCAAGGATAGATTCTCTAGCCATTAGAGACTACAAAATTTAATTTCCAATACAAAAAATTTTGATTTTGAGATATTATTATTATGTACCAACTATTACCAAGAACATAATTTCTATATCATGCCTAGATGAATATGGTTTTATTATTAAATGTGGAAATAAAAATTGTCTCTTTTATAAAGACAACATATGTGATGGTATAAAAAATTGGAATAATAATCATTATGTATTAAATTATAAAAAATTTTATTATAAATAGATAACGAATCATGTGCACATGACTCTTATAATAACCAGATATGGAATCCCTATCCGCGTTCGGTAAATAAGAAATGATTGAAAAATATCTTTTAAGATGGTTATTAAGACTATTTTGAGCTAAAAACACTTGAAATATGTAATGATTATATACAAGGAGAAATGAATAAACCACCATTATGTGGACAATGTGAAATGGCCATATATATTTTAGGATTGGTAAACACTGGTTTTTGTGGATCATTTCTAGTAGAAACTAGAGGTGGGTATTCTTAATTCATAAATTTTATTGATGACTTGAGTAGATATGAACATTTCTACATGATGAGTGATAAGTCCATGTATGTTTTGAAATTAAAAGAATTTAATAATGAAGTTGAGAATCAACATAGAAATAAGATAAAAAAGTTTCAATTGGATAAAGGTGGTGATTATCTTAACCAAGAGTCTATCGATTTTCTATCAGAGTTTTGGATTCTATCCTAACTCACTCCACCTTACAAACCATTGTAGTATGTTGTTGGTGAAAGGAAAAAGCATAACTTATTAGACATGGTAAGGTTGATGATGAGTCATGTAGGTTATACATTATCCTTTTGGTGATATTCTTACAAAATGTTTCATACACACTAAAACGAGTACAAATTAAAAAAGAAAATGGGATTCCCTTTCAGTTATAGAGTGGAATGAAACCCTTTTTTCACATCCAAGTATATGGGGTTGTGAGGCATTTGTTAAAGAATTTTTAGGAAAAAAACTAACACCCTAAGGCACAAAGTGTATCTTTATAGGGTATCATATGGAAACAAATGGATAATACCTATACAACCTGTAAAAAAAGTGACTATCTCAAGACAAGATGTTTTTCTTAAGATGGATCACATCCTAAAAAATGATAGTGGGAGAAATATTTTCTTTGATGAATTTAAAAAAGATAATAAAAATTTGGTACATAAATAGATTCTATAGGTCCCCATAGAAGAAGTATATTTTGAAATAGAAGTACTATATATGATCACTAGATAGGTAAGAGACCAGAGAGATATGAATTTTTAGTCCTTGAATATGGTAACATAATATTGGTTGAAAATGATGAACCTCTCTTTTACAAAGAGGGAGTAGAGAACTTAAAATCTGCAAGTTGGAAAGAATTCATGAATTCTAAAATGGATTCCATGTATCAGGATAAAGTTTGGGTTTTGTTCGATGTGTGAGTTGATGTAAATCCTATTGTGTGCAAATGGATATTCAAGAGAAAACACAGAATGGAATGTAATGTAAATACTTATAAAGAAATTCTGGTGGCTAATGGTTTTAATCAACATCAAGGAATTAACTATGATGAAACTTTTTCACCAATTTATATTTTTTAGGTCCACTATAATTCTACATGATATAGCGACTTACTATGATTATTAAATTTGGAAGATTGATATCAAAACAACTTTCCTTCATGGTAACCTTTAGGAAAATGTCTACTTGACACAACTAGAAGGGTTGTGACTCAAGGTGATTCCAAAAAGATTTTAATGTCAGAGAGATCCATTTATGGATTGAAGCAAGAATCTAAGTCATACAATATTCAATTCAATTAATCTATAAAAGAATTTGGGTTCATTAAGAATGAATGTGATCCATGTGTTTGCAATAGGTTATGTGGGAATGCGTCATTATCTGAGTAGTTTATGTTGATGAAAAATAACTTATTGGAAACTACATAACATTAGTAGGGTCTATTAAGGACTGGTTGAACAAGTGTTTCTCTATGAAGGACATAGGTGAAGCAGCCTATATTCTAGGCATCAAGATCATTCATGATAAATCCAAGTGGATTTTTGTACTAATTCAATGTACATTCATTGATCAGTTACAAAAGCGATTTAGTATAGAACCATACAAGATTTGTTTGGTTCTAATGTCACATGGTATATATAATTATAAGAAAATGTGTCCTTAGACACAAAAAGATAAAGGGATAATGAGTAGTATCTCATATGCTTTAGTGATAGGATTAATTTTGTATTCCATGATCTATACTAGCCTTTATGTTGCTTATTAATTGATTATGATAGGAAGATATCATGATGATCGAGGAGAATATCATTGGTATGATGTTAAGGTTATCCTTAAGTATCTAAGAAGAAATAAGGATATGTTCTTATTGTATGGGGGAGATGAAGAGATAGTAATCATGGCCTATATAGATGATTTCTTTTAAAATAGAATATAATTATATGAATTTATGGCCATGATATGTATTCTATCTCAACAAGGGAGCTATGGGATGGAAGAGTTCAAATTAGCTAGTTTTCAATGATTCTACATTTGAGACTGAGTATATTGCTGCTTTTGATATAGGCATGGAATCTATTTTGATATTTTATTTTTTAGAATCTTGATGTGGTATCTAGAAGTAAATCCATATCACATTGTATTGTGATAATACTACAATAGTGGATCTTACAAATGAGACAAGGTCACACCAATGAAGAAAGCACATACTCTATAAGAATCACCTCTTAAGGGATTTTTTATAATAGAGATGAAGTTTAAATAAGTATAGTTCACAAATAAGAAAACATGGTAGGCCCCTTTGACTAAAGGACTATCTCAATAAAATCATAAGTATCATGTGAGAGATAGTGGACTAATTGTTGTTAGAAGTTGGCTCTAGTGAAAGTGGGAGTCTATTGGAGTTGGTGCCGTAGAACCAACTTCTATGTACATTATGATAACCTGTATTCTTTTATTTTATTATTAATAAAATAATTATGAAATCATGACTGTTCTTATGTGTAACATTGTATTTGATAATGTCTTAACAGTAGTTGTCATGTTGAAAGGTCATAAAAATTCTACACGGTGATGAGAAACCAGAAGTTCCACAATAGTATTTCTAAAAATTTATTTTATAGTTAAATAAAATAATTTGAGTTACATAAATAATATCGGATACCTGGGGAAGAGACTCATAATACATTTAGGTACCTTATCATGGTGTATGCTGTCAGAAATATCTAATATGTGATATTATTAGAATGCGACCATCGCTTAGTAAATCCATATTTATATGTTTCATTAGATGGTCATATCTGCAGAAATGTGTATTGATCCTTATATTTTATTATTATTAACGAGTACTATATGTTTCATACTTTGATGTATTGATAAAATCCATGATGACATATGTTCTTGGAGAGGTAGGATACGTTGGGTACATCATTATAAATATTTCATTAATGAATAATGTGAAAAATGTTTTGTACCTTCTAATATTTAATAGGAGTTAATATCTCAGATCCTTATATGGAAATGATATATATTAAATAAATCAACTTCCACATCGTTCTATATGAATGTTCGATTTTTGGAAGGTCAAAGAAAGAGACGTCAAAAATTCATTGGTTGAGGAACCTATAAAGGATTCAAAAATTCCACCATTTAACTTGGGAAGAGGATTAAAGTATATATAATATAATTAGGCCTTTTGTTTAAGATGCCAATAGTGAATTATATATTAATACACATGATGTATTTAGTTATAATTTGGGTAAGTAACAAACATAATATGGATAGGGATTACACAAGATCATACACTATATTGTGGCCTATTAATGAATCCAACAAGGATAGTTAGCCCTCTAGAAAACAATTATTTACACACCACAACATGAATGATTTTGGGACATTGAGGTGGGGTGGTGTTTTTGGAAAATAAATAAGTGGTCTAAAAGGGTGAGGATTGATATGAATGCACTACCGCTGGTGTAGAAATAATCGTATGAAGAAAATCTACAGAGTTAAAAACCATTATGTCTAAAGGGACCACTAGGGAGAATTATATTGACTTTACCATGATATGTTACATGGGAAAATACTAATGACTTGAAATAATCCAGTGGATTAGAAAATACCGCAAGGACTTTGGTGTAACATTTCTATGATAATGGATTAATGAAAGGAATATAATTTTCCATACATGTTTTAAAATGTTTTTCCAAGGGAACCATTAACCAATTTTTGAACTCCCAAACATTGTGAAGTGGCTTATCATGAAGGAAACAATAAAGGAAACATTAGAAGTCACTTATTAAACAATATTTTCATTTACCTTATGTTTTTTTGTTTATATATAACTTACAAGATATTAATCTCCTTATTGGATCATTGTCTAAGTGTGAAAATTCTAGGGCTTATTTGATGGTTTCCTCTATAGATTATATCCCTCCTTTATTTGGATGTAAAATAATAAATTTATTTATAATGGAATTATTTTCATATTGCTTCATCCTTAGGTTCAATGAGACATGATAATGAAATATATATATTGCTTTGAATATAATGCGCATTATGGTTTCGTCTTGTTTAAAATGGTGTTTTAATTTTAGCATCAACGGATTATTGAGTATAGAAAACCATTTTATGTTTACCCAAATATCTCAGAAATATTTTTTAACCCTTATAAAATTTCATTGAATAATTTTTTGGATCCCACATACACTAAGTAAATTTCAAATGATGGTACTAAAAATATTAAAGTATATGAAATTATATACATACATAACTCATTATAACGAGTTTAGGCTAAAATATCTTAAAAAACTATAAAATATACTATTGGTTAAATGAGATTATCAATGTCAGGATTCATGTAACACTAACCATTTAAAAATTTAAGAATGTACTAATATTTTTTGTAAACTATACATTAAAATTAGAGTTATACTACAATAACTATATTTCCTTATTATAATATTAAAAAATATAATGTGAATGGGTGGATTTAAATGTTGATGATGTGGTAATAAAACATTTAGTTTAAACATGATGAAGTTAAACTAATATCTATCTGTTTTACCATGTGGATATAATATATATGGTTAATCGTTTCTAGATGTTATTGTTTTTCTTGAATCTTTCCTTAAGAAATTATTTAGCTTCCCAATGTGATACCCTCACCTTTTGACATTATAACTTCTAAATAATATTTTTATGATGATGTTATTATTATTTTGGAATAATCATTTACCATGAAGTTTGCCATTCAACATATTTTAATTACTATTTTATGGTTCTCTGTTTTTATGGTGGATACTATTTCTTGTGGTTTTATGCATTTGGAAATTCATTTTGGAGGTTTTTGATGTCCTGTATGGTTTCTGATTATAGTTGAGGTCCTTTTTAATCTTTTACCTTTATCCTTCCTTCTTATCCTACAATTCCCAACCCTTGATATTTCAGGACAAAAACATACAGTTTTCTTTTGTGTCTTGAGGATGAATCTTATTGTTGTACATTGATTTGGTGGTAGTGGGATTTATAAGTGATACCCTTTAGTCTCATTTTTTAGGAGGTTTAGTGTTTTATGTTATGTGGGTCTGTGTTTATCGAATATTGAAATGATGGATTTTGTGGGTGAAATATGTTATTAGAAGAAACCTCGAAGAACTCTATCTATTACAAATAAAAAAATGAATAACTCCTTATACACTAGACAGTATATGATCTAATCACATTAGGTAACTTGAAAATAAATATTCACAATGATACTATAAATAAATTTGTTCAATAAAAAACTCTTCTATGCTTATGGACTTAACATGGATGATATGACACCTAATTACAAAACATAACTCTATGAGCACAATTCACAAAAAATAGACAATAAATATTATCATAGTTTGAGAAAATTTCCTACATCCATTAGAGAACACAATAAAAATATTTCATTATGGATATATAATTGATGTAAAACTCACTCTCTCACTTCCTCTCAACATTCATGTCTCAGAAAATTAATTCATAAACCCACACATTTTAGCATAACAAAAACACTTTGTTTACACATCATCTGAGCTAGGGCACCACATCTTTAAACAGGCCTATGTTAGGTAAACAAGTTTCACTAACCTATGGGTTTCAAATAAAAGTTCCCATTCACTAGGGATGCCACTAATACAAATTTAAAGAATCCATTACAACATCTTGTGAAGAAAAAAAATATTAATGGGTTGCATCTCCCAGTTTACACTATCTATGAGGGGTTCATCCAATGATTATGTTCTTATCATCTCTTTCTGATTAATTGATTGATAGGAATTATATTTTATGACATCCTTACCAATTATCTCTAAGACTGAACAATAATAAGCACCCACCCAGTATATCTAATCATATTAGTATAATCATCTGAGCCCACTAACATTCTTTAGGAACACTCAGTTTGATGAAAACATGAATAAATTTCCATAAAACCCCAAAAGTACCACATGTTAATTACATTAGGATTATAGTCTCCCTTAACAAACCATGTTAGTTCATTATATTTACTATGCATAAATAACTCTATACACTACCAAATCATCCATGTCCAACTAAGGAATAATGTTTCCTAAAAATTTAATAAAATTTCACCTTGGTAAACATATCCCCGGGATTATTTTTCCAAGAAATGTTCTAAAGATCTAACATATTATCTTACAAAATAATTTTTATAAAGTGTAATTTCTTATCAATATGTTTTGTTCTTTCATGAAACAAAACAATATGAAAATGTTGAATGTCTCTCTAATTATATAAAATAAAATTCATCTATCTGATACATTTTGTTG
This sequence comes from Viscum album, assembly GCA_963277665.1. Classification (NCBI taxonomy): domain Eukaryota; kingdom Viridiplantae; phylum Streptophyta; class Magnoliopsida; order Santalales; family Viscaceae; genus Viscum; species Viscum album. The sequence goes on along the minus strand of OY728134.1, from coordinate 590,705,027 downwards.
TTACTTTAGTATGTCCATAAAACATATCAATTTTTATATAATTTGATAATAGTAAAAAATATATGATTCGTCTATAGATCAATTTACAACAGGGTTCCCTTGAGAAATCAAGAATCACTATTGTCCAACTGAATGTCAATATAAATCCTACAGTATTTTAGATTGTGCCTATGTCTCAATTAAAATACACTTCTATAAAACCTTTCAACTAATCATTCTCACTAAAAGATGAATATGCATCCTTAGAAACCTTCAACTATTTAAAGATCCATTTCATAGATTCTAATATTTCCTGACAATATTCTACATGAGGCAAATAATAAATCCCACTATAAAACAAATATCTAGTCAAGTACAAAACATTACATACATCAAAATTCATACAACCTATGTATTAAGAACCAACCCTATGTAAAAAAATTAACTATGAATCAGTGATTTGAGAGTTTTAGAATGTTTGAAGTACAAGAATAGGTTTCCTATGATAAGATTAAAACCAACAATTCTGAATCACTCGATGATCTTCTTACGTACTCCTTCAAGGATATAAACAAAGCGATGTATTTTCTAGCCCTCTTGATTCACATCCCTAATATTTTTTTATCTTGTCCCTGGTTATTTAAATCATACATTCTTGATATTTTCCATTTTAATTAATCAATCTAATTGAAGCGTGAGATGAAAATAATGATATTATCAAATTATAGCAACATTATGATATATATTTTTATCTTCCCATTGATTTTTATTATAAATATGATAATAATTACATCAACTGAAACATTATTCCAAGATGAAATCATTAAACCTCATATTCTACAATATTAGAGTTTGATTCAAACCATTGACACATTATTCCAACTTATAAAAAAAATCCTCAATCTGATGAAATTTATAAACCTAAATCATAATTATATAAATTATTTACTCCAACTATCCATGATGAAATTTTGGCATTATATCCCTATACTCTAAGTGTAGATCATTAGAAAAAATAATGACATGAACTGTCCAAATATTAATGTTCTTCAACAGTTGTGATAAAATTTTAAAAAATTCAATCCTTTTTTTTTTCTGAAAAACCATTAACCAAAACCTTGATTAGTACCTCTTTCTTTTATTAACGTCCTTATTCAAACTAAAAGATATTTATATTATAGAGGAATCATTCAATCATATAGTTTAGCTAATTCCCATATATTATTGGGGTTTAAGGTAATCATTTCCTCTTTCATGGATAACTCCAACTATGTAATGTCTCTAAGTGAAGCTAATTTATCATGATTATATGGTTCCAGTGCATTCATTCTAAGTAATATACTGATATACTATCTAATCATATGAACTGGTTTTTTATGAGTATAATTTTATAAAAAAACCTCACATGTTTTCTTTTAAAACTCCTATTTATGATATTCCTCTTTACGATCTTTCCCTGTTCTATACATGTCTATTTAATCTTTTCCCATTCGGTGATAGTCTTCCTAATAATCCTCCATACATCTATGGTATGTTTGGTTGTTTCCTATCCAATGGATCTCTATTAAAGTACCAACCATTAATGTTTCACCTAAAATTTCAAGGACGAACTTCTATCAAGTATCCTCTATCTGATTTCCCTTAAAATTGATAGTTTATTTAACATAAACTTCATTATCATCCATGTATTGATGTTTCCATGGAATTTATTCATGTAAATTAACATCTCATCTCATGATGACTTGTTTATTTTAATAATACAATTGTTGATTATAAAAATTTCATCACTATGTAAGATAATAAAACACAATTTTTTATTTCTCAACCAATATATCTATATCCTTAACATCAATAGGAAAATTTAAAATTCTTCTAAAGAATTAGAGATGGTTCCGCCCTTGTCTCTTATCGAAACATTGTTCATAAGGAATATTATAACTCACAACTGAAGAAGGACAAATTTTCAATAAATATATTTCTATATATATTTCCTCAACCCAATTTATTTTAGTAATTCCATAATGAATTGTAACGCCCCAAGATTTTATGAAAAATATTCTTTTTAATTTCATTAATGTCTTGTGTTGTACGCTACAACAAAAGAAGCTTTCACAATACGCATCCTTGACTTTCCTTCCGTTACACGCAATCACGACCTTCCTCGATAGCGTGTGTAGTACGCAATACTGAGTTTCACGAAACAACGATATGCTATTAAAATATTATTAAAACTAGCCGTTATGAATAGTAATAACCACTTTTTGGAAATTTTGTAAATTTTATTTTTCAAAATGGAATTCATTTTTGGATTCGGAGTATCGAACTTAGCCTAAGGTGAAATTTTGGTACTTTTCGGATAACTTTCATATTCTAATGAATAGTGAAAATTACTAAATTATAATTAAAAACAACTTTTTTAATCGAAATAATTAATAGTGATAAATTATTAATTTGAGTGGTTTTAAAGTATATTTAGAATATATTTTTACAATTTAATACAATGTTGGTCATTGTTTGTAATTTCACATTTAAACCAGACATAATCAAGTGTCAATCTTTTGATAGATTTTGTTTCTTAAAAAAAACACGCTATTTGTTTTAACAGCGGGATTTAATTATAAAATTAATTAATGCAACTTCTATGTTATGAATTTGGTAAAATAGACTTCATTTTTGAATTCGGAATATGAAATATAGCTTAGGATGAAATTTTGGCATTTTTCTGAAAACTTTCAATTTTTGATGAATAGTGAAACCACTAAGTGGTAGGTTAAAAACGGAATTTTGCATAAAACTTAATTTTACCGCTTCTGTGAATGGAATTTCGAAAATCCGAGAGACACGGTTAATATCAAGGACTAAAATGTGGTTCAATGAGATGAAAATAATTTTTTGGTGAATAATAACTTTTTACTTTTTTTACCACGGTTAATAGTAAATAGGGTAACTAAGGGTAAATATGATATTAATATTACCCTAACACATGTCCTAATTCTATTGGACAAGTGTAATTCGACCAAAAACAAACTTAGGAATAAAATATGACCATTTAGGCCCACTTGGATTAGATTAGGACATTTATTATTAATTTATTTAAAGAAGGGTTAAAATAGTTAAAATCAAAGTTTAATAAGTAAATCATTTTTAATATGGGGTTATACATAAGATAAATTCGACTATAAATATTCATTAGAAAGCTAAAAAGATTTCCTACATGATGGTATTTTATTTGTAATTTTTAGACAGCATATAATATAATTTATTTATGACACAAAGATGATGCAGTAATTATCTTATTAATGAAATATTGACATAATTGATAATATAAATACCAAAATAAATGTAATTTAAGACTTTTTATGAATTCCACTAATTTTCTAGGTTACTATGATATATTAGTGTTGATTTAATCAACTTGGTTCGAATATATAATTCTTTTATGACTTTAAAAAAAATCATATATCAAATAGTGTCAAAATTGACACAAAATAGTTTTTAAATCAAATATTATATTATTAATTGTTATTTTATTCCTAAAAATCTAAGGTTCGGCCAAATGACTTAGATAAGGATATATGTATTAATAATAAACAATTTGGGGTTCGTTTGGCATGTTATAGTAAGTGTATTAACCATATAGTGAAAGAAAACAAAAAGACACGGTAAAAGTTAAATTATTTAACTTAGAGTTAAATCTAATTGATAAGGTTTAAAATAAGATCCAAACATGTATAAATTTGATTGGTTGATGAGATTACAACCCTATCTCATATAAGCTTCGAATATGAGTCATTTTTGGAGGTTTTTAAGTGGGGTTATATTTATTATAAATTAATATTTTTAAGAATTCCTAAGGTGCCCCTCTCCTCCCTTATAAAAGGACACCTCCTCCCCCTCCTCCTCACACCAATTTGAGCACTCAAGCTCGGCCAACCCCTGCCAAAAGCCCTTCTCCACTTCCCTAGCAACATCCTAGAGGTTCTGGTCTTCCTCAAAGACCAATTCTAGTGCCCTAAGAGGAGGTCTCAAAGAGGCACTTCAAAGAAGAGGTAATTACCGTTACCAATTCTTTCATCTTTATTTCTTCTTCCACTTCTTCTTCTTAGGTTGTTTCATTATTAAGTAATAACATCAGTATCACTCATATACTGATATGTTATTATAAGTATGAAACAACCCTATTTCACCATCTATCCATCCTACGGAAAAAGAAATCACCGCGCGTGCGTACGTACGGAATACCGTCTCCACGCCGTGGTGTAATCTATTTTCCACCACCACCTTACATGGATGGGTATAATGGTGTAAAGAATAACTATAAATAGTTATTACAACATAATAATGATTCTGATATATTTTATAATCCACTCCAATTCAATTCAATATTTATAGAAATGATATCATCGCTCGTGCGTACGTACGGAATACCGTCTCCACGACGCGATGAGATTCATTCTCCATGTTAACCATTTAAGAATGATTATAATGTATATATAAGAAATAATAATGAAATACATGACATTATAAAGCTACTGGATTTATGTATATATATATACATATGTATGTCATCTACTTACTTCCATTTCAAGACAATAAGGAAAGAAAAACAGCGTTCATGCGTACGTACGGACTACCGTCTCCATGAACGGTGTTTTTCATTTTATTTATCTATCTATTATATATATATATACTGAATATATATGATATATAAATCATATTTTATATTCTGTAAGTAAGTAAATCATGATATAAGTAATAATGATGTCAAGAACAACAAGTCAAAACACCTACGATAAATGAAACGATTTTACCCAAAACGCTTCTTTAACATGGAATTTACAAAAGAACGGGTAATATAATGTCATAAGTGAACCATATATGATATCATAACAATGAATATGATTCTGTAATAAGTCAATGACATTATTTAAATCATTATACAGGAGGTTCGGACACATACGAAGCAAATTGGACCTAAGGTAAGGGAAATATCACAATCTCATTTTTATCCGAGATTGTTTATTCGTAAGTATTTACTGGGGTGTATTTTATCATCCACATCCATGTTTCATCAAAATGTAATATTATTTCCATCCACCTACAATTGTTTAAATCCATTTTTACCCTTCGGTGAGTTTTTAGTAATATGTATGAAAGGAATCTTTTGTCGTACGAGGTACTTTTTGACTTTTCCGACAAAAGTACGAAGAATGTTTTTTTTAACTTATACGGCACGAACGGATTTCTACTGTTTTATAAAGCCTTATTTTCATGAAGCTTCCTCTAAAAGATTTCATGACTATTTTCAATAAAATCTCTTTCTTTTAAAGTTGCATGATGTTTTGTGAAAAGAAATTGATTTTGAAGAAGAAAGGATATTTTCCTCAAGAATTCAATTCAAGTGTTTTATCAAAATTATTTTCCATCTAAGATAATAAAGAGTTCTGTTTCTATCCATATTTTTACATTGATTTGACTATGTTGTGATGGAATTATGTTTATGAATTCCTTTATCTTATATGAATGGTTTTATGATGTCATGTTGTTTAAGAATCCCATTTTTATTACATGGGTTATGAAATGATGTATGATTTATGATTTTGTGGCACACATAAGAAAGGATTCATTAAGAGATGGGTGGGACCTATATCTCCCTCCAATGCATTGGGTAAAGATTTTATATCTCATGAGATAGACATGGCTGGAATGGTAGGTTATACCGGTTCAGTGAAACAGGACTGAAACGAGGATTACTCGATTCAGAAAGGGACTTTGTCCACTAAGATAGTCTTGGCAATGAGTCTTGACTAACAAGAAATGATTCTCTATGATTATGTGTGTATGCCACAATGAGTAATGTTTTAAGTTATGATTTCATTTCACTACTATGATTTATCCCATGTTATGAAATTATGCTCTCTTTTGCAGGTTAAGATTTCCAAAAATGTTATGTTCTTATGAAAATTATGTGATTGATATTTCCTTTGTTTACCCTTACTGAGCATTTGAGCTCACCCTTTTATGTTTTCTTTTCCCCAGGATATAAAGAAAGGTTTTAGGTAGAAAAAAGGGATGACCTTTATGGGAGATATTGAAGAACTTTCACCACGATTAGAAGATTACGTTCCGAGTTTCCAAAGACACTAAACTATTACGATCCTTTAGTGTGTGTTTTTGTTATGTACTAAGTATTCCGCAAATGTAATGTAATGTCCATGTACGATAAGCTTCAGGTCTCTACAGTTGGTATCAGAGGAAAGGTTTAGTCAACCTTTGGAAACTAGGATGCGAGAACTTTAGTGAGATCCCTAGAGATATTTCTAAGGTATGTCTAGGGATGTCCCTAGGGATAAGTATACGTATAGGTTATAGTAATAGAATTACGCTAACGATCATAGAATTAAACTTAAGATGTTGGATATTGAAGGTACTCCCCCTTTATTATGTTGTTTTCCCTATCATGATTTTTTCCTCTCACACTATTCTTTTTGGGTTTTAGACGATGGCTGGAACCCGAAGGAACCGTGTTGATCAATGCAATGGACAATGCAATGATTGCCCTCCTGAACAAACAAATGTTATGGGAGATGGAGTGCAAAATCTTATTGCTATACTTACACAAGCTATGAATCATTCTGGACTTCCAAATGAGCAGAGAAGGGAACAATATTCTATTGAGTCCTTCATGAGGCAACGTCCACCTTCTTTCAATGGGTCTTCTGATCCACTTGTGGCTGAACAATGGATCAGTACTACTGAAAAGATATTTTCAGTTCTTCAATGTTCTGATCATGATAAAGTCATCTTAGCAGTATATCGTTTGGAAGGTGAAGCTGATCAATGGTGGAATCTTATCAAGAATACGAGGCCAAGAGATGAAATTGAGTCTATAGAATGGGACGAGTTCAAGAACTTATTTTTCAATAAGTACTTCCCTCGTATTCTTCGAACAAAGATGGAGAAAGAGTTTCTTGAACTGAAGCAAAGGGACGATGAATCTGTTGGTACCTATGAAGCAAATTTTACAAGACTTGCAAGGTATGCTTCTGGAATTATCATCCAACCTGAAAGTAAAGTTGATCGATTTTTCAGTGGCTTAAAACCAAGTCTTCGAAGGGCATTAGCTATAAGAGACTTCAGTAGCTATGAAGAAATTGTGCGTTGTGCTATCAAGGTAGAAATGGAAGTTAGTGTTACATATCCATCTCATGGTTTTGACAAGAAACGAAAGATGGAGTTCAAGGAGAAATCTCAGAATAATGGTGAAAAGAAGATGAATGTTTCCTTATGCACAAAGTGTGGAAAGAAGCATGGTGGAGATTGTCTAAAAGGGACTAGAAAATGTTTTAAGTGTGGAAAAGAAGGTCATCGAGCAGCTGAGTGTCGAAGTAATGGAAAAAGGGTTTCTAATGATAAAGCAAACACTGCAGAGAACGCACCGCCAACACTTCAATGCTTCAAGTGCAAGGAAATGGGGCATTATGCTAATAATTGCCCTAATCCAAGGGTTAGTGATGATCAACATGAGCAACCACTGAAGGCAAAGGACAAAGGGAAATCACATGCGATCACTATTGGCAATGTTGAATATTACAACGATGTGGTGGAATGATTAAGTGTTTATGTAATGGGATTCCAAAATAATGTTGTATCATTGAGTATTGCAATATTTATTGATGTGGTATTCAAAGTGATTGAGATATTTTTTTTTTGGAAATAAGATGATATGCGCATAATGAAGACGAGAAAATGAAATGTTTAATAGTATTCATGAGCTCATGATTGATATAAGGACTAAGTGATATCATGGTTTGAGTATAAATAATTTTGAGGATTTTGGTATGTGTAAAGTGTTAACTTTTAACTGCATTCAAGTTTTCACTAAGGTTCAATGGGTATTCAAGAGTATACATGATTAAGGACTTTGAATGTTTGGAATGTGACAAAAAAAAAACATATCTTATGATATATGGGGATCAACGATGATATTAAATCTCTGGTAATTGTTTTCACTATGTTATGAGAGTGGACTGCAGTATTATGGATAAGCCTAAAGATTGGAATGGATTGTGTTGGACGATATTATTGATGGGATGTTATAGTAGTTTTGGAAAAAGGACAACCTGCAGGACGGGCGACAGCCCATCGCTTCGGACAAGGCTGTGGGAATCGAACCCACAACCGAAGTGCGACTGGCCTTTATCGCCTACCACTGGCCTACAGGAAGTCCCTGTTTAGTAGAAACTAGTTTTATTATATTAAGCAGTATGATATATGAAGTATAAGTCCATTTTAGAAACCATATGTGATTAATCTCACTATAGATCGACTTATGTATATAATTTTTACTAACCTTTTGTTTGAGACAGATGGAATGACTCGTCATTCTATCACATGATCTGCTAACACTTCACGAATAACAAATTCAACTTCATTTATTTAAGAGATGAAGTAGAAATTGTTCAAGGCACGAACAAAAGTGATATTTTACCAAAATAAAGTAAGTATTTATTCTAAGCAAATTTTCAACTTTAGGGAAATGATCTTGAAAACCAAAAATGTTGTCCTAGTGATCTTATACCTGATGAATCAGATGGTACCTTATATCATCACAAATCTATGGATTTGTGATTACTGGCTTTTCCATAGCCATGTTCTCTACCACTCTCCATCAGAACATGATGGTTAGATTTTTCTTCCATATCCATATTTTCACCTATGTGGAAACCCAGTGATTAGTATATTTGGGTAATCGTTACATTTTATACTTTAGTTTTTAAAGCCATGTTTTGGTATTCCTTTTTACGATGTGGGTTTCTATCAAAGAAAATTTTGAATAGTAAACCATTTATAACCCCGACGAATTTCGAGGGCGAAATTCATTTTAAGGGGGGTAGAATGTAACGCCCCAAGATTTTATGAAAAATATTCTTTTTAATTTCATTAATGTCTTGTGTTGTACGCTACAACAAAAGAAGCTTTCACAATACGCATCCTTGACTTTCCTTCTGTTACACGCAATCGCGACCTTCCTCGATAGCGTGTGTAGTACGCAATACTGAGTTTCACGAAACAACGATATGCTATTAAAATATTATTAAAACTAGCCGTTATGAATAGTAATAACCACTTTTTGGAAATTTTGTAAATTTTATTTTTCAAAATGGAATTCATTTTTGGATTCGGAGTATCGAATTTAGCCTAAGGTGAAATTTTGGTACTTTTCGGATAACTTTCATATTCTAATGAATAGTGAAAATTACTAAATTATAATTAAAAACAACTTTTTTAATCGAAATAATTAATAGTGATAAATTATTAATTTGAGTGGTTTTAAAGTATATTTAGAATATATTTTTACAATTTAATACAATGTTGGTCATTGTTTGTAATTTCACATTTAAACCAGACATAATCAAGTGTCAATCTTTTGATAGATTTTGTTTCTTAAAAAAACACGCTATTTGTTTTAACATCGGGATTTAATTATAAAATTAATTAATGCAACTTCTATGTTATGAATTTGGTAAAATAGACTTCATTTTTGAATTCGGAATATGAAATATAGCTTAGGATGAAATTTTGGCATTTTTCTGAAAACTTTCAATTTTTGATGAATAGTGAAACCACTAAGTGGTAGGTTAAAAACGGAATTTTGCATAAAACTTAATTTTACCGCTTCTGTGAATGGAATTTAGAAAATCCGAGAGACACGGTTAATATCAAGGACTAAAATGTGGTTCAATGAGATGAAAATAATTTTTTGGTGAATAGTAACTTTTTACTTTTTTTACCACGGTTAATAGTAAATAGGGTAACTAAGGGTAAATATGATATTAATATTACCCTAACACATGTCCTAATTCTATTGGACAAGTGTAATTCGACCAAAAACAAACTTAGGAATAAAATATGACCATTTAGGCCCACTTGGATTAGATTATGACATTTATTATTAATTTATTTAAAGAAGGGTTAAAATAGTTAAAATCAAGTTCAATAAGTAAATCATTTTTAATATGGGGTTATACATAAGATAAATTCGACTATAAATATTCATTAGAAAGCTAAAAAGATTTCCTACATGATGGTATTTTATTTGTAATTTTTAGACAGCATATAATATAATTTATTTATGACACAAAGATGATGCAGTAATTATCTTATTAATGAAATATTGACATAATTGATAATATAAATACCAAAATAAATGTAATTTAAGACTTTTTATGAATTCCACTAATTTTCTAGGTTACTATGATATATTAGTGTTGATTTAATCAACTTGGTTCGAATATATAATTCTTTTATGACTTTAAAAAAAATCATATATCAAATAGTGTCAAAATTGACACAAAATAGTTTTTAAATCAAATATTATATTATTAATTGTTATTTTATTCCTAAAAATCTAAGGTTCGGCCAAATGACTTAGATAAGGATATATGTATTAATAATATACAATTTGGGGTTCGTTTGGCATGTTATAGTAAGTGTATTAACCATATAGTGAAAGAAAACAAAAAGACACGGTAAAAGTTAAATTATTTAACTTAGAGTTAAATCTAATTGATAAGGTTTAAAATAAGATCCAAACATGTATAAATTTGATTGGTTGATGAGATTACAACCCTATCTCATCTAAGCTTCGAATATGAGTCATTTTTGGAGGTTTTTAAGTGGGGTTATATTTATTATAAATTAATATTTTTAAGAATTCCTAAGGTGCCCCTCTCCTCCCTTATAAAAGGACACCTCCTCCCCCTCCTCCTCACACCAATTTGAGCACTCAAGCTCGGCCAACCCCTGCCAAAATCCCTTCTCCACTTCCCTAGCAACATCCTAGAGGTTCTGGTCTTCCTCAAAGACCAATTCTAGTGCCCTAAGAGGAGGTCTCAAAGAGGCACTTCAAAGAAGAGGTAATTACCGTTACCAATTCTTTCATCTTTATTTCTTCTTCCACTTCTTCTTCTTAGGTTGTTTCATTATGAAGTAATAACATCAGTATCACTCATATACTTATATGTTATTATAAGTATGAAACAACCCTATTTCACCATCTATCCATCCTACGGAAAAAGAAATCACCGCGCGTGCGTACGTACGGAATACCGTCTCCACGCCGTGGTGTAATCTATTTTCCACCAACACCTTACATGGATGGGTATAATGGTGTAAAGAATAACTATACATAGTTATTACAACATCATAATGATTCTGATATATTTTATAATCCACTCCAATTCAATTCAATATTTATAGAAATGATATCATCGCTCGTGCGTACGTACGGAATACCGTCTCCACGACGCGATGAGATTCATTCTCCATGTTAACCATTTAAGAATGATTATAATGTATATATAAGAAATAATAATGAAATACATGACATTATAAAGCTACTGGATTTATGTATATATATATACATATGTATGTCATCTACTTACTTCCATTTCAAGACAATAAGGAAAGAAAAACAGCGTTCATGCGTACGTACGGACTACCGTCTCCATGAACGGTGTTTTTCATTTTATTTATCTATCTATTATATATATATATACTGAATATATATGATATATAAATCATATTTTATATTCTGGAAGTAAGTAAATCATGATATAAGTAATAATGATGTCAAGAACAACAAGTCAAAACACCTACGATAAATGAAACGATTTTACCCAAAACGCTTCTTTAACATGGAATTTACAAAAGAACGGGTAATATAATGTCATAAGTGAACCATATATGATATCATAACAATGAATATGATTCTGTAATAAGTCAATGACATTATTTAAATCATTATACAGGAGGTTCGGACACATACGAAGCAAATTGGACCTAAGGTAAGGGAAATATCACAATCTCATTTTTATCCGAGATTGTTTATTCGTAAGTATTTACTGGGGTGTATTTTATCATCCACATCCATGTTTCATCAAAATGTAATATTATTTCCATCCACCTACAATTGTTTAAATCCATTTTTACCCTTCGGTGAGTTTTTAGTAATATGTATGAAAGGAATCTTTTGTCGTACGAGGTACTTTTTGACTTTTCCGACAAAAGTACGAAGAATGTTTTTTTTAACTTATACGGCACGAACGGATTTCTACTGTTTTATAAAGCCTTATTTTCATGAAGCTTCCTCTAAAAGATTTCATGACTATTTTCAATAAAATCTCTTTCTTTTAAAGTTGCATGATGTTTTGTGAAAAGAAATTGATTTTGAAGAAGAAAGGATATTTTCCTCAAGAATTCAATTCAAGTGTTTTATCAAAATTATTTTCCATCTAAGATAATAAAGAGTTCTGTTTCTATCCATATTTTTACATTGATTTGACTATGTTGTGATGGAATTATGTTTATGAATTCCTTTATCTTATATGAATGGTTTTATGATGTCATGTTGTTTAAGAATCCCATTTTTATTACATGGGTTATGAAATGATGTATGATTTATGATTTTGTGGCACACATAAGAAAGGATTCATTAAGAGATGGGTGGGACCTATATCTCCCTCCAATGCATTGGGTAAAGATTTTATATCTCATGAGATAGACATGGCTGGAATGGTAGGTTATACCGGTTCAGTGAAACAGGACTGAAACGAGGATTACTCGATTCAGAAAGGGACTTTGTCCACTAAGATAGTCTTGGCAATGAGTCTTGACTAACAAGAAATGATTCTCTATGATTATGTGTGTATGCCACAATGAGTAATGTTTTAAGTTATGATTTCATTTCACTACTATGATTTATCCCATGTTATGAAATTATGCTCTCTTTTGCAGGTTAAGATTTCCAAAAATGTTATGTTCTTATGAAAATTATGTGATTGATATTTCCTTTGTTTACCCTTACTGAGCATTTGAGCTCACCCTTTTATGTTTTCTTTTCCCCAGGATATAAAGAAAGGTTTTAGGTAGAAAAAAGGGATGACCTTTATGGGAGATATTGAAGAACTTTCACCACGATTAGAAGATTACGTTCCGAGTTTCCAAAGACACTAAACTATTACGATCCTTTAGTGTGTGTTTTTGTTATGTACTAAGTATTCCGCAAATGTAATGTAATGTCCATGTACGATAAGCTTCAGGTCTCTACAGTTGGTATCAGAGGAAAGGTTTAGTCAACCTTTGGAAACTAGGATGCGAGAACTTTAGTGAGATCCCTAGAGATATTTCTAAGGTATGTCTAGGGATGTCCCTAGGGATAAGTATACGTATAGGTTATAGTAATAGAATTACGCTAACGATCATAGAATTAAACTTAAGATGTTGGATATTGAAGGTACTCCCCCTTTATTATGTTGTTTTCCCTATCATGATTTTTTCCTCTCACACTATTCTTTTTGGGTTTTAGACGATGGCTGGAACCCGAAGGAACCGTGTTGATCAATGCAATGGACAATGCAATGATTGCCCTCCTGAACAAACAAATGTTATGGGAGATGGAGTGCAAAATCTTATTGCTATACTTACACAAGCTATGAATCATTCTGGACTTCCAAATGAGCAGAGAAGGGAACAATATTCTATTGAGTCCTTCATGAGGCAACGTCCACCTTCTTTCAATGGGTCTTCTGATCCACTTGTGGCTGAACAATGGATCAGTACTACTGAAAAGATATTTTCAGTTCTTCAATGTTCTGATCATGATAAAGTCATCTTAGCAGTATATCGTTTGGAAGGTGAAGCTGATCAATGGTGGAATCTTATCAAGAATACGAGGCCAAGAGATGAAATTGAGTCTATAGAATGGGACGAGTTCAAGAACTTATTTTTCAATAAGTACTTCCCTCGTATTCTTCGAACAAAGATGGAGAAAGAGTTTCTTGAACTGAAGCAAAGGGACGATGAATCTGTTGGTACCTATGAAGCAAATTTTACAAGACTTGCAAGGTATGCTTCTGGAATTATCATCCAACCTGAAAGTAAAGTTGATCGATTTTTCAGTGGCTTAAAACCAAGTCTTCGAAGGGCATTAGCTATAAGAGACTTCAGTAGCTATGAAGAAATTGTGCGTTGTGCTATCAAGGTAGAAATGGAAGTTAGTGTTACATATCCATCTCATGGTTTTGACAAGAAACGAAAGATGGAGTTCAAGGAGAAATCTCAGAATAATGGTGAAAAGAAGATGAATGTTTCCTTATGCACAAAGTGTGGAAAGAAGCATGGTGGAGATTGTCTAAAAGGGACTAGAAAATGTTTTAAGTGTGGAAAAGAAGGTCATCGAGCAGCTGAGTGTCGAAGTAATGGAAAAAGGGTTTCTAATGATAAAGCAAACACTGCAGAGAACGCACCGCCAACACTTCAATGCTTCAAGTGCAAGGAAATGGGGCATTATGCTAATAATTGCCCTAATCCAAGGGTTAGTGATGATCAACATGAGCAACCACTGAAGGCAAAGGACAAAGGGAAATCACATGCGATCACTATTGGCAATGTTGAATATTACAACGATGTGGTGGAATGATTAAGTGTTTATGTAATGGGATTCCAAAATAATGTTGTATCATTGAGTATTGCAATATTTATTGATGTGGTATTCAAAGTGATTGAGATATTTTTTTTTTGGAAATAAGATGATATGCGCATAATGAAGACGAGAAAATGAAATGTTTAATAGTATTCATGAGCTCATGATTGATATAAGGACTAAGTGATATCATGGTTTGAGTATAAATAATTTTGAGGATTTTGGTATGTGTAAAGTGTTAACTTTTAACTGCATTCAAGTTTTCACTAAGGTTCAATGGGTATTCAAGAGTATACATGATTAAGGACTTTGAATGTTTGGAATGTGACCAAAAAAAAACATATCTTATGATATATGGGGATCAACGATGATATTAAATCTCTGGTAATTGTTTTCACTATGTTATGAGAGTGGACTGCAGTATTATGGATAAGCCTAAAGATTGGAATGGATTGTGTTGGACGATATTATTGATGGGATGTTATAGTAGTTTTGGAAAAAGGACAACCTGCAGGACGGGCGACAGCCCATCGCTTCGGACAAGGCTGTGGGAATCGAACCCACAACCGAAGTGCGACTGGCCTTTATCGCCTACCACTGGCCTACAGGAAGTCCCTGTTTAGTAGAAACTAGTTTTATTATATTAAGCAGTATGATATATGAAGTATAAGTCCATTTTAGAAACCATATGTGATTAATCTCACTATAGATCGACTTATGTATATAATTTTTACTAACCTTTTGTTTGAGACAGATGGAATGACTCGTCATTCTATCACATGATCTGCTAACACTTCACGAATAACAAATTCAACTTCATTTATTTAAGAGATGAAGTAGAAATTGTTCAAGGCACGAACAAAAGTGATATTTTACCAAAATAAAGTAAGTATTTATTCTAAGCAAATTTTCAACTTTAGGGAAATGATCTTGAAAACCAAAAATGTTGTCCTAGTGATCTTATACCTGATGAATCAGATGGTACCTTATATCATCACAAATCTATGGATTTGTGATTACTGGCTTTTCCATAGCCATGTTCTCTACCACTCTCCATCAGAACATGATGGTTAGATTTTTCTTCCATATCCATATTTTCACCTATGTGGAAACCCAGTGATTAGTATATTTGGGTAATCGTTACATTTTATACTTTAGTTTTTAAAGCCATGTTTTGGTATTCCTTTTTACGATGTGGGTTTCTATCAAAGAAAATTTTGAATAGTAAACCATTTATAACCCCGACGAATTTCGAGGGTGAAATTCATTTTAAGGGGGGTAGAATGTAACGCCCCAAGATTTTATGAAAAATATTCTTTTTAATTTCATTAATGTCTTGTGTTGTACGCTACAACAAAAGAAGCTTTCACAATACGCATCCTTGACTTTCCTTCTGTTACACGCAATCGCGACCTTCCTCGATAGCGTGTGTAGTACGCAATACTGAGTTTCACGAAACAACGATATGCTATTAAAATATTATTAAAACTAGCCGTTATGAATAGTAATAACCACTTTTTGTAAATTTTGTAAATTTTATTTTTCAAAATGGAATTCATTTTTGGATTCGGAGTATCGAATTTAGCCTAAGGTGAAATTTTGGTACTTTTCGGATAACTTTCATATTCTAATGAATAGTGAAAATTACTAAATTATAATTAAAAACAACTTTTTTAATCGAAATAATTAATAGTGATAAATTATTAATTTGAGTGGTTTTAAAGTATATTTAGAATATATTTTTACAATTTAATACAATGTTGGTCATTGTTTGTAATTTCACATTTAAACCAGACATAATCAAGTGTCAATCTTTTGATAGATTTTGTTTCTTAAAAAAACACGCTATTTGTTTTAACATCGGGATTTAATTATAAAATTAATTAATGCAACTTCTATGTTATGAATTTGGTAAAATAGACTTCATTTTTGAATTCGGAATATGAAATATAGCTTAGGATGAAATTTTGGCATTTTTCTGAAAACTTTCAATTTTTGATGAATAGTGAAACCACTAAGTGGTAGGTTAAAAACGGAATTTTGCATAAAACTTAATTTTACCGCTTCTGTGAATGGAATTTAGAAAATCCGAGAGACACGGTTAATATCAAGGACTAAAATGTGGTTCAATGAGATGAAAATAATTTTTTGGTGAATAGTAACTTTTTACTTTTTTTACCACGGTTAATAGTAAATAGGGTAACTAAGGGTAAATATGATATTAATATTACCCTAACACATGTCCTAATTCTATTGGACAAGTGTAATTCGACCAAAAACAAACTTAGGAATAAAATATGACCATTTAGGCCCACTTGGATTAGATTAGGACATTTATTATTAATTTATTTAAAGAAGGGTTAAAATAGTTAAAATCAAGTTCAATAAGTAAATCATTTTTAATATGGGGTTATACATAAGATAAATTCGACTATAAATATTCATTAGAAAGCTAAAAAGATTTCCTACATGATGGTATTTTATTTGTAATTTTTAGACAGCATATAATATAATTTATTTATGACACAAAGATGATGCAGTAATTATCTTATTAATGAAATATTGACATAATTGATAATATAAATACCAAAATAAATGTAATTTAAGACTTTTTATGAATTCCACTAATTTTCTAGGTTACTATGATATATTAGTGTTGATTTAATCAACTTGGTTCGAATATATAATTCTTTTATGACTTTAAAAAAAATCATATATCAAATAGTGTCAAAATTGACACAAAATAGTTTTTAAATCAAATATTATATTATTAATTGTTATTTTATTCCTAAAAATCTAAGGTTCGGCCAAATGACTTAGATAAGGATATATGTATTAATAATATACAATTTGGGGTTCGTTTGGCATGTTATAGTAAGTGTATTAACCATATAGTGAAAGAAAACAAAAAGACACGGTAAAAGTTAAATTATTTAACTTAGAGTTAAATCTAATTGATAAGGTTTAAAATAAGATCCAAACATGTATAAATTTGATTGGTTGATGAGATTACAACCCTATCTCATCTAAGCTTCGAATATGAGTCATTTTTGGAGGTTTTTAAGTGGGGTTATATTTATTATAAATTAATATTTTTAAGAATTCCTAAGGTGCCCCTCTCCTCCCTTATAAAAGGACACCTCCTCCCCCTCCTCCTCACACCAATTTGAGCACTCAAGCTCGGCCAACCCCTGCCAAAATCCCTTCTCCACTTCCCTAGCAACATCCTAGAGGTTCTGGTCTTCCTCAAAGACCAATTCTAGTGCCCTAAGAGGAGGTCTCAAAGAGGCACTTCAAAGAAGAGGTAATTACCGTTACCAATTCTTTCATCTTTATTTCTTCTTCCACTTCTTCTTCTTAGGTTGTTTCATTATGAAGTAATAACATCAGTATCACTCATATACTTATATGTTATTATAAGTATGAAACAACCCTATTTCACCATCTATCCATCCTACGGAAAAAGAAATCACCGCGCGTGCGTACGTACGGAATACCGTCTCCACGCCGTGGTGTAATCTATTTTCCACCAACACCTTACATGGATGGGTATAATGGTGTAAAGAATAACTATACATAGTTATTACAACATCATAATGATTCTGATATATTTTATAATCCACTCCAATTCAATTCAATATTTATAGAAATGATATCATCGCTCGTGCGTACGTACGGAATACCGTCTCCACGACGCGATGAGATTCATTCTCCATGTTAACCATTTAAGAATGATTATAATGTATATATAAGAAATAATAATGAAATACATGACATTATAAAGCTACTGGATTTATGTATATATATATACATATGTATGTCATCTACTTACTTCCATTTCAAGACAATAAGGAAAGAAAAACAGCGTTCATGCGTACGTACGGACTACCGTCTCCATGAACGGTGTTTTTCATTTTATTTATCTATCTATTATATATATATATACTGAATATATATTATATATAAATCATATTTTATATTCTGGAAGTAAGTAAATCATGATATAAGTAATAATGATGTCAAGAACAACAAGTCAAAACACCTACGATAAATGAAACGATTTTACCCAAAACGCTTCTTTAACATGGAATTTACAAAAGAACGGGTAATATAATGTCATAAGTGAACCATATATGATATCATAACAATGAATATGATTCTGTAATAAGTCAATGACATTATTTAAATCATTATACAGGAGGTTCGGACACATACGAAGCAAATTGGACCTAAGGTAAGGGAAATATCACAATCTCATTTTTATCCGAGATTGTTTATTCGTAAGTATTTACTGGGGTGTATTTTATCATCCACATCCATGTTTCATCAAAATGTAATATTATTTCCATCCACCTACAATTGTTTAAATCCATTTTTACCCTTCGGTGAGTTTTTAGTAATATGTATGAAAGGAATCTTTTGTCGTACGAGGTACTTTTTGACTTTTCCGACAAAAGTACGAAGAATGTTTTTTTTAACTTATACGGCACGAACGGATTTCTACTGTTTTATAAAGCCTTATTTTCATGAAGCTTCCTCTAAAAGATTTCATGACTATTTTCAATAAAATCTCTTTCTTTTAAAGTTGCATGATGTTTTGTGAAAAGAAATTGATTTTGAAGAAGAAAGGATATTTTCCTCAAGAATTCAATTCAAGTGTTTTATCAAAATTATTTTCCATCTAAGATAATAAAGAGTTCTGTTTCTATCCATATTTTTACATTGATTTGACTATGTTGTGATGGAATTATGTTTATGAATTCCTTTATCTTATATGAATGGTTTTATGATGTCATGTTGTTTAAGAATCCCATTTTTATTACATGGGTTATGAAATGATGTATGATTTATGATTTTGTGGCACACATAAGAAAGGATTCATTAAGAGATGGGTGGGACCTATATCTCCCTCCAATGCATTGGGTAAAGATTTTATATCTCATGAGATAGACATGGCTGGAATGGTAGGTTATACCGGTTCAGTGAAACAGGACTGAAACGAGGATTACTCGATTCAGAAAGGGACTTTGTCCACTAAGATAGTCTTGGAAATGAGTCTTGACTAACAAGAAATGATTCTCTATGATTATGTGTGTATGCCACAATGAGTAATGTTTTAAGTTATGATTTCATTTCACTACTATGATTTATCCCATGTTATGAAATTATGCTCTCTTTTGCAGGTTAAGATTTCCAAAAATGTTATGTTCTTATGAAAATTATGTGATTGATATTTCCTTTGTTTACCCTTACTGAGCATTTGAGCTCACCCTTTTATGTTTTCTTTTCCCCAGGATATAAAGAAAGGTTTTAAGTAGAAAAAAGGGATGACCTTTATGGGAGATATTGAAGAACTTTCACCACGATTAGAAGATTACGTTCCGAGTTTCCAAAGACACTAAACTATTACGATCCTTTAGTGTGTGTTTTTGTTATGTACTAAGTATTCCGCAAATGTAATGTAATGTCCATGTACGATAAGCTTCGGGTCTCTACATGAATCATATTAATTTTGGATTTCTGTACCAGATTCCCTCTAAGTAAATCCATTTTTTATGGAGTTCCATAAATTTTCTTGTCACTACTCATGACCTTCTTTCAAAAAAAGGTAAAAATGTTGTTCTTGGTGTATTCACATATATTTTACATTCAAATACATTTCACTTTTCTTTTACACTCATTATTGGAAAAAACATTCCACTGACTAAAATATTGAAGCACAATAACTTTATTTTTTCAGAATCAAACCTAGAAAATAGGGTAACATAATCAATGAATATCTAAATGTATAGTGATCCTTTATTCGAGTGATTTAGGGATGGAACCCAAAGATAAAATGAAAAGTTATACCTCTCTCTATCATAGCATTTTTTTACCATCCTGACTTGACTTACCATAAATCTAGTAGCCAGACCAGTACTTCACAAGGCCTCAAGACCGTCTCCCCATACGCCAGAGGCTTCTGACTAGTAGAGATGGGTCTAAAGAGATGATTGTGGGGATACTATACCATCATATCAAAGTAGAGAAATTTTAAAATTGAAAATAAATAGCATGTACCAATGGAAGTGGTAAATAAACATTTAACAAAAAATTAGTGTAAAAAAATATTATAATAACTGAATGAAGGTGGATGATGTTAGTTTATACAAAGAATGCATGAAAGATGATGATAGATGAGATAAAATGGTTGACATACAGAAAAAAATTCAATACAGTACAATACATGAATCATGTAAAGAAAAAACGAAAAGCCATAAAGGTAATCCCCTCAAGTGTCCCGAGATTTAGCTCAATCCTTTTTTCATAACTCTCAGGTAAACGCACACAAAAACAAGCATCATCCATGGTCTTGTGGACAAGATGGTATACTCGGGTACCTTATTGGAATGATGGCCTGAGAAGGGGGTGAGATATGAATCTCTATAGGATAACACCCATGTTGTCTAGCCTAATCCAAATAGTGAAATATAACATTAAACAATGTGCTGACATAAATAAATAATTTACAGAAGTAAAAAAATACACAACCACCTATCATGGTTCCTAAGGGACACCTGATGGTTAAACCTACTTCACCATATAACCATGATAAGAGTATGATCATATCCTTATATATATATATATATTATATAGTTATATATAAATATATAATATATAAATATATTCTTTCAGTGGACCAGGACATAACATGCTGGAATAAAATGCCAGTTTAGGAGATGATATGCTATATTCATAGGGTAGTAAGACCGATATATATATATATATATATCTGGAGTGGAATGGGATATAACACGTAAGGAGCCAACACGAATCTATGAGATGATAAGATCTACTCACAGGCTAGTAATCCTAACATCCTGAAAGAGTGGGGGTCTTCCCCGTCACTCGGGGTGACTAGTGTTCATGCCATGACAACACACTAGATGAAACATGGTGCTCAAAATATCATCACCAATATTTTATTAGTGGTAAGGGTCCATTTCCATCATTTAATTTAGAAAGCCTGAGTCTTCACGCACATCCGGACATCCCATTCTATAAGATCACATCCTCTTTCAAAGGAGAATCTTTATAGACAATGGGAAAATAAAAACCTCTCATCCATATCATTATTATGCCATTTACAGGACAAAATTATCACATTTATGATGAAATATATGAGGCAGTATGTCTAATTCTTTTCATATACCCATCGAAATATGACCACATTCACAATAATAAAATAATTCACAAGTCTATAACTCTTACGCATTTCAATACCATGTTAAATTTCAAAATAAAACATTACATTGAACTTGAATCATTTTAGAAATCATTACAAGGGAATGACCTTACCATTCCCTGGGTTTTTCCATTTAAAAAATTTGATTCACTTTAGGAAAAAACTAGCATTCTTTGTTAATTAATTTTAAAATAATTCCATTGTTCATACCAAAACATGCCAAAACCATTTATGAAATTCAAGGTCAACAAAATGAACCATGTTCAAAAATTATATAATGGATTATTCAATATTGAATAATCCATCTTATACAATCCAATTACCTTGTCCAATACATTTAACTCATTAAGAAATGAAAACATTATTTCAAAGGGTCATGTATAATGGAATGGTGTCATAGAAACAATGAATATGTCAAGAGGATAAATTTTCACTAAAAGGGTCCTAATACAAACTTTCAAAAGATCAACCAATAAGTAGAAGTAATATGGAAAACTCAAACCATAATAAAGATGATTTGAATTTCTATCACTACTTTCTGGGTTGGAAGTCAAAACACCTCCATTTGAGGGGTTTTATTACAAAATCATGGCATTATTATTTAAACAATTCATTTATCGCATTAAAAATTTAAGACAAGAATCATACTCAATTCACATTAAAGAGGAATTTAATATAAATAAAATACATCATTAATTAAAATCTAACGATGGTGTGAAAAGTAGATAATTAATAAATTCTTTAAAATTAAAGGGAAAGGAAAGAGGTACTACCTCCGGAAGTAGACCAAGCCTATATAAACACTCAACAGATGATGATTTTAACTAGAATATGCTGGACACATTCACACACATATCGTCTTATATATATGTATATATCCATTAATCAAATGAACATATTCCCCTCACCATGATGGAATATGTGCATGTAATATTTTTATATAGACACACACATAGACCTATGTATAAGAGTGAAAGCCTTCACAAATTTATCAAATACTCTCAAAATAATCCTAGGAACCTTAAAACCCCATAAAGATACTAAATAATATAGGTAAAACCAGAAAACATAAGAAAACCCACTTTAAATAGATGGTCTCCAAATAAATAAAACCAAACCCATTAAAAGTCGACAGAGAATGTCGCAATACGCATGAAGGAGTCCCAAGAGACTCTTCGCATACCATAACATCGAAGGATAACCAAAATCCAGATTTACCCCAAACCCTATGTTTCGGTCGCACCACACCAGGTGACGACGAGAGGAAAAAATGGATGGAAGAGAGGAAGAGGACTATGGAGAAGGTTTACCTTGAAGATTCAGACAATGTAACATGAAGAATCTAGGTGTATTCATTTAAGTGAGGGACCACAAGGAGATGGGGTGATCATGACACTGGGGTTCGACTGAGGGGGCTCACATGAGAGGTCAGGCGAGACCCCCTTATAGGGTTCTCTCTTAAAACCTAATATCAATTTTATTAATTTTAATAATAATGAAAATATTAATCATTAACATAATAGTAAACATAATAATATTTAAATATTTCCTCATTATTTTTTTATTTCAAATTACATATTTTTTTTATTAAAGTTAACAAACTACATCGTTTGGGTCACATGGTTAACCAAAATACAGGCCAACTGTGTGCCACCCTCAACCTAAAAAACTATCCCCCATGCATTTCCCCACATACCTAGACTAACTGTGCATAAACCATGCATTGAATAGTGTGATGGTACTTCAAAAGTTGAATTACCGTGCAACTATCCCGAATAGTTTGGTTTGACATTGAATAGCCCGTGTATGACGCTTCTCTACCCATGTTGTAGTGGCATGTTTTCTACTGCTGGGTTATATGGTTTTAGAGAAACTGTGTGCCCTAAAAAGACCACCAAAAGCACTTGATTTCTTGTCCCAGAGATTTCAAGACTCACTATGGAACTTGAGAAACATCTCAGTCCTTATCTATGTCTAAAAGCATCCTATTTAAGGGTCCTAACTGTTGAAATATCATTCCAAGTCTTAATTTTAAAACTCGCCAATCTAGTAAATGAAAAAGATCAAATTCCTTTGTATTTTCATCCATTCCAAAACATGTCTCATTACAACCTCCCCACCTTAGAATTCCTCATCCCTAAGAATCCTTCATGAAAAATTCAAACATAACTTGACCTACCAGGGCCATGAAGATATGTTGAAATGGTTGTGTTGAATTTCCAAATCCCAACACACCTATATGAATTTCTTTAAGAATAAAACATCTAATCCATCAACACGATAGAAAAATATAACTTTTTAAATGAAGCATCGAGACAATTGTTACTCAAGTACATTTAACTAGAGGCATGATCATGCCACCATTTTTGTAAATATCTGACCAAAGGTGCACCCCACTATAGTTTTTATTATTACAAGGGGCCAATTATAAGTCATTCCATTTCCACCATTGTGATGGCCTTTCAAATCATTCCCTTTATGTTTTTTAACGATTCTATATCATTATTTTGAACTTACTAAATGGTCAATCCCATGTCATCCTCATTTAAACTAGGTTAGAAATATTTTCATGAAATGTCTTAGATAACACATACCGCAATCATCTCCACCTGATGAAATGCCAGAAATGGTTCTTCACAGACCATTTCATTGAATAATAACGAAAACTAGTTGATCCACTCTAGATGAAAATTAAAGAAGATTCTCATCTTAGATGGAATTCATTTTATAAACCGAACTACGATTCCATCTCCCAAGTCCTGTCACATTGTGATGAACAAGATCACTGAAGTCCATGACAGACTTTCCATGATGTTCATTGGAAAAAATTCACAATACCATTAAAACTATAGTTCTTCATCATGAACGAGGGTGTAACTCCAATCTATACCACTGGAATCATCACCCTTTAAACATTAACTACGAGCTTGTCAATGAGACCAGAGTTACTTCAGATTCATCACACTCTAGTCCAACTAACTTTCCAAATTACTCCATACACCATGCTTCAAGTGTGACGTTGGCATAAGGTCACAACATATACTTCAAAACAATAAATTATCCTAGAGTGACACCCACCTAGAGGCCATGTATAAAGAAATAGTTTGAATAAAAGAGGTCTTTCAAGGTGTTCCCACTTGGGAAACTACGTTTCACTCAAAACCACCATGCCTCGATAAGAACTATGCTTCATCATACAATGGTAAAAATTACCACCGCAACAAAAACAATAGATTTGAAGACAAAATCATGGATTAATATGAACACTATCTTAGTATATCAAGGATAAGGTCATGATATAGGACACAATCATCACTAAGTACAAAAAACTAAAAGGATTTAAATAGTGTCCTACTAGTCATGAAACCAAATGAAGGATAGTTGATCAACTACTGGTCAACTTAATAAGAGAAAATCAACTTCACATGTCGAGGCATTGTCTTTAACCGATCAACAAGACATTACCACCAAAGGTGTTACATGATCAAGAAAGATTTAACCACCAATGTCCTTGCAAGACTGATAGTGTTTTCTCACAGGTTTCATATACAACCAACCATTTCCAAAATAAATTTATGGAGAAATCAATGACATGATTTATGAAATATAATCCTCAGTGAAATTTGAGAAAAAACAAACCATTTCAGAATGGTATTTTTATGTTTTTGTCTTTCTACATGGAAGGAAATATTTAACCAGAACCGATGTGATGTTCCCCACTTTAGGAGTGTCCTAGAATTTGAAAGAAGATAAACTCGCTACTAAAAATCATGCAAGATGAAAAAAAACTTATAATAACATGTGTCGCTCCTCTAATCCATGATCACAATCTCAAAGAATTCAAAGAAAGCAAAAAACAGACCACCCAACATGTCAAAACACAAGAGTCTTCCTGGAATTTCATCCTAAGAATTGATGAAATATTGATTCTTAAATAGCATTTGACTCTACTACAGAAAGGGCCTGAGACTGTACACAAGAGATAAAGGTTAAATTATCTCAATGAACTTAACCATTTAGTTACCACATTTAATAATTGATGGTACAACGTATATCAACACATAATTCATGAGCATACACGACAAAACGACACAACGTAAATACTACCCATAGTTTTAAATGACATATTCATTCAATTATTGGATGTAATACACAAGAGATTTGTTTTAGAGTTGTTATACAATTTCCCAACTTTATCTTGGATGATGATAAGACATGATGTCAACAAATGATGAAAATAAGGGTTCCAGTGGCCTACGATGCAATCCACTATGACTGAGGCAAGGCTAACCAGTTGAACCAGACCATCACTCAATGTCCATTCCCATAAAAAGGCCATAGACATAGTGACCAACCATATGAGAAAGGGTGTATTTGGAATGTAAATGTTTTGTTAGGGATAAAAACACCCAAATGACACCAAACTTTGGAAGATCCTGACATTTATTACGGCACAAGATCTCTAATAGTGGTAATTACCATGACTAATCCACTAACAAGAGAATAACGTGATGAACCACAATGAGGTCACACAAAATTAATTTACTATGATCAAGAGCCGATCATCTAATCAATTTATAAATAAAAGGATTCATATGGAAAATTGTTTAACTTTTGTTACAATGCATCTCAAAGTATAAACTAAAACTGGCCTTACATGAGGGTATAAATAGAGGAAACCGCTTTTGGTTCCATTTACATTCTATTCATATTTAATTACATTTTACCTTTTAAACAATTTAAAATATTTAATTCCAAACATCAAGTACCCTTATAAAATATGAATAGATGGTACTTCATTTAGCTAATTCCCTAATGGAAAAATAAAAAGGCATTAGAAAAATCATTTTAAAAAATTAATAATATTTATATATCCCTTATAAATAATAAATTTAACTTATAAACTCATTTTTAATTGAAATGACCACCGATAGTGGTCCCATTTTAACCAAAATGGGATCATAAAAATGAATCAAAAAATTAGTTATAAAATTATTAATGTTTCAAACACCCAAACATGTCACCTCATATGTAACATGCCCCAAATGAAAAACTTGTGTCCAGTTGTGCATTTAGAATTTAACCATTTGATTTGAGATCAATATTAAATATCCCTTTACATTTATATTGATTTAACTGTAAATCATGGAATTATTTTTAATATGGGTTTAAATTTACCAATTCACGAAGCACCCATACACTTTAGGGATTTAAAATTTCCTTCCATTAATAAAAAATAATATAATTTCGCAATATAATATGATCATATACAACCGTACATTCTTATGGGTTTCCATATACCAATCCATAAAGAACCCAAACATGTTACATGTGGAATTTATCTGCCATTTATTCATAATAAATTCACACAGTATTTGATCTTTAATATTCATTTACAAGGGTATGAATACATGGGTTACCTTTTCCCAGTTATAAGGTTCCAATACACCTTATAATTGAAAACTCGAACCAATTTAGTTTTCCACCAATAAATTTTTATCCCATGAAACCATTTATATATTAAAACAAAACTAGCATGTCATTAAAAGATGTTAACACAGAGAAACATGATGTAATAACAAATGCATGGAATATTAATAACAGTAGCATGCCACAAATACTAGTAAAAACCAAATCATCATATAACATAGGAACATGGAATATAAGCAACAAAGGTAAGAAATAATGAATAAAAAACTATAATATATAAAAAATTAATAAAGTTATATAGGAAACCACACAAATAATTACCTTAAAATGGTAAAAAATAAGTATGTCATATCACTCAAGTCACACAATCAAACATAGTAGGAAACATACTAATGGAATTACATGGATTGTTATATGCCAGAAATTTTAATGGTCAACATGCCTACTATTATGCATTCAATGATTCATCATTTTAAAACCCAGGGAAGGGTAAATTTCCATAAAATTCACTAATTAAATAGTAGTGGAAAGTACAATGGTCACATTAGGTGAAATCGTATCAACTATAATAGAAAACAACATGAACAACAATCATAGCCCTGGACACTTGGTCATTTCCCATACAAGGGGTGATTTGTCCCAAAAATGAATATTAACCAAGAGCTGACACATTCCTAGCATCATGTGTACCAACCCAAAATAGTAAGTCAAAGGATAGAAATTACCATCGAAGCCACTTTTTAACTTCTCACACTAGATTACCATCCAAACAGTAGCCGAACCGGTAGGTCACATGGCCTCAAGCATATCCTATATTTTCCAGAGGATTTCGACTAGTACTGAGGGTTGAAAGAGGTGATAATGGATAAAATATATTCTCATATCAGAATATCACAATAGTAAAAATAGAAAATAAATATAATATAAAATCAAAATCATTAAATAAACAGTTGATAACAAATAATTGGAAGATAAATATTATAATAAATAAATTAAGAGGGAAAATTCCAGTTTATAAGAATCATGCATGAAAGATGATCATACATAAGCT
Source organism: Viscum album (assembly GCA_963277665.1). Classification (NCBI taxonomy): domain Eukaryota; kingdom Viridiplantae; phylum Streptophyta; class Magnoliopsida; order Santalales; family Viscaceae; genus Viscum; species Viscum album. The sequence goes on along the minus strand of OY728134.1, from coordinate 590,676,857 downwards.
AAAATGATAAATATACAACAACATTTTCATTATATTAACACACATTACTCAAGTAAATAAAAAAATAAACATGCCAAAGGAAATATCCACAAGAATCATGATCCCATACTTATTAATTTTCCCATAACTTATAGGCAGAAGCACGCAATAACAAGAAGGGTCCATGTTTCTGTAAATAAGATGGTCTCCTCAGGTACCCCAGTGGAATGGCTACTCAAGTCGGGTGTATGATATAAATCACATTAGCCTGACACCCATGGTGTCTATCCCATTTTAGATAGTGTAATATAAATTAAACAATGTGAATTCATATAGATTTAGTATATAGAACTAAATAAATACACCACCATCCGCCCATGTTCCCAAGGAAAACATAACCATTATATAAGCTTCATATTATAGCCAGGATAAGATTCTGATCATATCGCCATATATATATAGAATATATAGGAACAAGAATAGAAACACACTCGCACACACACACACACATTGTTGGAGTGGATTGGGATGTAACACATCGGTATCCAGCACCAGTATTGGAGCTGAAAAGCTATACTCATAGGGTAGAAATCAATATATATATATATATTGTTTCAGTGGACCAGGAAATAACACATAAGAACACAACACCATCCTATGAGCTGATATGATCTACTCATGGGGTAGTAAGCCCGACATCCCAATATGGTGGGGGTCATCACACCAATCACTCAGGATGGAGAGTGTGCACTCCAGGGAAATACTAAATTTGGAATGTGGTGCTCAAAAGTACAGCTCACATATCAAATCAGTGGGGAGGGTCAACATTCCCATTATTCATGTAAGTGATTGTGAATAACCATGCTCATCCAGACATCCCTTACCATCATATCACAACTATTTTTAAAGGAGAATTTATAACGTGCATGGTAAAAGAAAAAATTCCCATCCATATTTTTATTAAACCATTTATAAAATAAAAATAATCGCATATTTGATGATATCCATGGGGAAATACCTCTAATGATATGGATGTATCCATCCCACTATATGCACTATCACAATTATAATATAATTAATATATAAATACCTATTATGTATTTTAATACCATCTTTAATTTCCAAATAAAACATTACATTGAACATGAAGCATTTAACCAAGCATCAAAATAAAATGGGAAAACCATCCCTTAGGGAATTTAATTTAAAACAATTTTATTCACTTTACGAAATTACCCAAAATTATTTACTCATTCCATATAAAACAATTTTATTGTTTATACGAAAACCTTCCAATACCATTTATGAAGGTAAAGGTCAATAAAAGGTACCATGTTCAAAATATATCTAATGGATGCAACCATCTTACATAATCCATAATATACAATCCATTTACTTTAACCAAATCATATAACTCATTAGGACATGAAAATTTCATTCTAATGGACAAAATTTAATGTAATGGTGTCATGGAAAAAATGTATATGTCCACTTGGGTAATTTTAAATTAAAAGGGCTCAAATACTAACTTTTCACAAATCAAACAGTAACCAGAGGTCATATGTAATAATAAAATCTGAACAAGAATGATATAAATGAATATAACTAATTTTTTATTCATAATATAGTGCAGATCCGTTGGAGGGTTTTTATTGAAAAATCATATCATTGTTTATTAAAAAATTCATTAATCACATTGAAAATTTCATCCTATAATCATAATGAATTCAAATTAAAGATGAATTTAATCTAAATACCATACTACATTATTTAAAATCTATGAAATGTTAAATCCATAATTAATTAATTTATTGTTTAAAATTAAATGGAAACCAAAGATATCCTACATTAGGAAGTAGACCATGCCAAACCAAACACTCGACACTTGATGATTCTAACTCAATGCTTCTCCACACATAAATTCATATATATATATATATATCCCTTTATCTAAGTCACATATTCCCCTCACTATGAGAGAATATGTACCAGGAATATATATATATATATGTATATAAATCTACCTACATTTTTATATCATTTCTAACCTTTATAGAGTCATCAAATGATATATAAATAAATATAAGAACCTTTAATCTACATAATGACCCTAAATAATACAGGTAAAACAAAATAATGTGGGATAACCTCACCACAAATCGATATCGATGAATCAAATCAATCCAAACTGCTTCCCCTTCATATAAGGATGTTGGGATACACAAGAAAGAATATCGTGAGACCCTTCAAATACCCTAACATCAAAGGAAAACCAAAATCTAGTGTAGCCCCAAACCATAGGGTTCAGATACACCTCACCGGGTGATTAAGAGAGAGAGAAATAACCAAAATAGAAAAAGTGGAAGGAGTAGAAGGCTTACTTTGAATATTCAGATGAAAGAACCGGATAATTCGGAGTGGATTTGTTTAATAGAGGAGTGAAGAGGCGAGGGGGTATCACACAAAGGGGGGAGACTGAGGGGGATCATGCGACAGGTAATGGAGTCCCCCTTTAGCGATTCCCTCATAAAACCGAATTTTAATAATAATTAATCTAATAATAATGATGATATTAATAATTACATCAATAATAATAACAATAACCAAAAAATAATAACAATTTTATTACTATTGTTTAAAAATTTCATTATATTTATTTCAATTTCAATTAATTTTTTTTTATTTTCCTTAAACATAACACACTACATGGTCTGGGTTTCATGGTTAGTTAATCCATGTACCAACCATGTAGCACCCTCAACCTGCATGGTTCTTCCCATGTGGTTAGACTATCTAAGATGTGAATAGTGACAATGATCTTTCTATGTGGCACTACCCATGGGCCTATCCTACACGATTTGGATAAATAATGCAAAGACCATGCAGGCCGCTTCCGCACCCCTACTATAGGTGCATAATTTTATGCTGTTGGGATGCATGGTTTTAGAAAAACACTATTCCCTATATAGACCACCAAAACCATTGTATTTTTAGGCCCATATCTATATAGACTCACTAAAGAATCTAGGAAATTTTTTTGGACTTCAACAAAGTCCCAAAGTATTATGTTGAATGGTTCCAAGTCTTGGAATTTAATTCTGGATCTCATTTTTATAAATGGACCATTGAGTAAATGAAAAAAATTCAAATTCCTTTGGATTTTCATCCATTCCAAAACAATGGTAATTTACATTTTCATGATACAAAATCACTTAACATTCTATAAGTTTCATATATGTGAGTTGAAATTTTTTATAAAATCCAATGTTATGAATGTGAGGGCATCTCCATGTTTCTATAAAGCCTTGATGAAGGATTGGAAATGTATCTATCTATTTTTAATGTCCTTTATATATTATTTGAATGAAAATATATGGAATTTGAGTAAAGTGGAGGAGGATTTAGCTGAACCTATGTTGGTAGAAACGACACCATCTACCTAGTGAAAAATTTGTAACATCTTTGGAGTGTAGAACTACAACCAGATACCTAATAGAGGGGAACAAGGTAGTCATTTTCTTTCTCAGTTATATATGAAGAAAAAAAAATTGGCTGGTAGAAACTGACAGGTTGTGGTAATAAATTAGAACCAAACTACATGAATCCAATTGAATACCCAATTTATGTTATCATGTATCCATTAGAATCAGTAAAACTCAAAAAACCTGAATTTAGTAGGGATAAAGACCATAATGATGGTTCATTATAATTTAAATCAACCTAGTGAATTCAAAATGATTCCTAATTATTTTGGAGAATATTAAAGGACTCCCTTTAATCCTTAGAAGAATCACCTTTGTCTTGAACAATATTTTTTACTTGAATCAATTTTTATTTTCTAAAGATCTCAAATCATCTAAAATATCCAAATTCAAACTCCCAAATACGTTAATGGTTCTTTACCATCAACCAAAATATCTCATCCTCTATTGTAAAAATTTAATTATGATAGGTTTGATCTTATTTTTAATATTGTTTCTTAAAGGAAACATTTTTTTCCTCATTCTCCATTGTCCAATGGTTCAAACTCTACAAAAGTGAGTCAGATGTTACATAATGACCAATGATGTTCAAGAGGGAACTCAGAAGACAAAACTGTGAAGGATGAATTATTGATCAACATTGAGACTAAGGGATTTATACCACTAAACTCTCAATTTAAGGGGGGGGGGAATTGGTGTTCACAATGAGATTTACCCAAAATACTTGTCAATTTTTCATGCCACATATTTACTTTTATGAATTTCATTATTAAACATCATCTCTAATACCTACATAATTTGAACATTAACATTTATAAGCAGTAATTACATTTATATTTTCGTTATAAATATGAGTCAAAGTTATCGGGTATCGAATTTTAAATGTCTCACTTTATTATTTATAAATCATTAAAATTTTTAATAATTTTTTTACTCTAGTTTATAATTTTTAAAAGTAAAATTCCCCCTTTTATCCATAATTTAGGACCAATAATTGGTAATAAATTCAGGTTTTTATTTTGATCATCAAATCATTTTTTTCAAAACTATTTTTATATTTATATGTTTTTCTTAAATCATTAATTTAATTTTATGTTTAGTTTTACTATGGAATCTAATTCCAGTTCACATGATCCTATTTTTTACTGAACAAATTACTCATATTAGAAGAATTATAAATCAAATTTCCTTGATAATATTTATTATCCCATACAAAAATGGAAATGCATGAGTATATTCCCACCAATTAATGTAAAGAAAAATAGACTCCAGATGATGTTAATAACTTTTAATTGAATAACAATGCTATGAATTCATAACATTGTGGTCTATATAGAAAAAAGATTAATTATTTTTAACATTAAAAAATACTTATGAGATATGTATTATATTGTAAGTGAGCCATGAAAGAACATATAATGAAAAGGATATAAGATTAGATATATTTGTTTAATATTTTGGAAGCATTAGTATGAGTTTTGATTAATCTATTACAAGTGTTTTTATGTGATTTACTGAAATATGAGATGGTAAAATTTTCATCAATGATCAATGATCTAAATAAATGATTATAAATAAATTATTATAGGACTTACCTAGATAATAGTAGCCTAAAGTCACGGTTATACAATAATATAATGATGTGAAAAATATGGTGGTAGAGGATCTTTTCATATCTATAATAAAATAATAAATTATAATGAAATACTTAGCTAAAATGGTGTGAAATGAAGCTAATGAAGCCAAGAAAAAAAGTCACCTTCCATGATACAAATGAAGAATGTTTTTGAGGTGAGGTTATTGAAAGTTATCTCCTTACATGGAACATGTTCAATCACTTCCAAAAGAAGAACATAAAAAAGTGATCTAGAATGTAATCTCAAAATGTGGTATTGGCGCTGAAATGATATAAATGGAAGAAAATGGTTACATCATACCAGAGTTCCATATCCGTAATAAAATGATAACTAAAAATAATAAAGGTAAAAGGATATTAAATATCTACATATATTGAAGGTGATACATTCATGGATTATACACCATCTTCTATATCATGTGAATTAAGACTACAGTTACTCAGGGAACGTGTTGATGACGATGATGAGGTTAATACTCTATTTCCTATTTATACCTCCTCCTATTCATCTCATATTTATTCTCCTCTATCTTATTTTTATTACTCCCCCAGCCACTGAAATTATTATTATTTAAAATATCCCATAAATCAAATAAAAAATGGACATCATCAATATGATTATTTATATCTTAAACTAAAAAGTAAATTTAATGATCCTTGAATAAAAATGAAATATCACAAAATTAAATGATCATATCATATAAGAAAAAGAAGAATTATATATGAAAATAAAAATCAACCATATATCAATAAGATCAAATTCAACCAAATTTACCTAAACAGATCCATGTTTTTAATTTACCATAGGTGATGAGAATTAAAATATAATTTTTGGATATCAATAACTGAGAAAATATTGGGCTATCATTGGTTTCTCTAATCATTCAACAACATCTAAAAATATAGAGACACCCACTTTTTTTAAATATGTTTTCAATAATTTTTTAAAAATATTTTCAAAATCACCGATCATTTAATATATGAGTGTGATTGAAAAATGAACGATATGGTAAAGAATAGTTACATCATCTGTCATCAAATATTTTTCAAATAAAAACATCCAAAAACACATGGTTTCTATAATAATTTTTAGCTAACTTAACTATACCCATGTTTTTATGGGTTCCAAATCCACCAATAATTTAATCATGTAGTAATTGTTTATTCTGATCAAAACCCAAGAAGTAATGTGGTTTCTAGATACTAGTTTCTTATGACACTTTTGTGGGAACCACTCTAAATTTAATCAAATTGATAAACATGATGGAGGTCATGTCACTTCATATAATAATTCTATGGGTAAGATAATCGATGAAGGTTCCATCAGTTTTTATAACTTAACCATAAATAAAAAAGTTTACACATAAAGGTATTGAAACAGAAATTACTATGTATTATTCAATTGTGGAATATCTATTTTAAATCATCTTTTAGAAAACTACTTTTGAAATGTTTTTAATTCAAAGGAAACATTATATTTATAACTTCATTATTTTAAAATGTTTATAAAATTAATTTAAAAACCCTCGGTAGCCAAAATTTCAAATATTTGAACGCACAAGTTCGTGAGTCAAGGATTTAGCACTGATGCCTGGGTTATTACATCACTCAACCCCTTTACAAACTCAAGTGATAACTACTAGTACAATATCTTCCATGATTTAATTTTAACGATGAAATGGGTTTTTAATCATACCATCATGGTATGAAATTAATATACTCTTTTAAATATGAATTTTTTTTCTTAATAATATGTTAAACTAATTCATCTTGAACTATTGGGTTGAAAATTAATTGAAAATCGGGGAAGAAAATCCTATATTCTCATAATTTTTGATGTCTTTACATTATTCAAGGGATCTTATTTTTGGAATCATAAATGTGAATCTTGAAAATAATTTAACAAGTTTTTAAAAATTGTTGAAATATTTTTTAAATTTTTTTAAAATTAAAGTTATCATTGTAGTAGAAAGGAAAAATTGAAGAATCAAAGAAATCAGTCAAAATATTTTATATAATTTTTATCAGTAAAGATATTTTTGGTGTAATGTTATATATATTCCTTTCTATATCATTAATTATGTCGTCATTATCTATTTTCTTAAGACATACCATTATGATAATTGAAAAAATAAAAAACCTATGGTGGGATTTGATGTATTTTTGGTGGAAAATAATTTATTTCTAAACAATAAAGACAATCACTAAAAATTCACCTCTAAATATGGTGAATGAATCTTTCATGGGTGTTAACAATTATGAAAAGATTACCAGGACTTTAACAAAATGAATAAACACTAGATGAATTAATAACTGTTTTTTCGATAAATATTTTCTAAATTGACTTTCTAAATTTTTGTTAATTTTTTTCAATAAACCTTTTAAAATTAAATAAGCTGAAGAAGAAGATGAATAATGTCATTTAAATTATATACCTATTTTTTCAGAAAATATTTACAACAATACTTGAAGTTTTCCATGATGATTTTTAAGTTAGAACTTGTACTCATAGTTTAGTCAAAAATTAGGTCGAACGCCTAACCCTTATCTCTAACGTGGAACCCTTAAACCTCAATGATTCATGTAATGATGAATATTGGAGACATTACATGAATTAGATTCATAATAAGTTCACTAAAAATGATGTACAAACTCTCATTTAATGACTTAATGATCATCTTTTTATTTTTACTAAATGTGTTTTTTGAAAAAAAATATATATGAATATAGTGACAACAATAGAAATAAAGCATGTTTTGTTGTAAAACATCGCAAACAAAAATAAATAATAAACTATAGTGAAACCCTTTTCTCCATCACTCATTTAAAATTCATAATAATCTCATTTTAATTCAAGTATCATCTATATTATATACTCAATAGAATGTACATAAATAAAATTTATTTTGAAGTTTTTTTGGAAATTAGTTTTTCAATAAACCAACTTTTTTTGGAAATCTATTTTTTTTCAAATTATTTTTTCAAAATTTACAAATGACAATATAGATTAAAACTATCCCCCATGGGATTTTTTGGAAACCTTTCAAAATATATTATTTTAAATTTATTTAAAATAGTTGAAGATGATTAAAATCATTTAAAAAAAATATACAATGAATTTTTTTATTCAAATATAAATTTATGTTTTGTTTTTATATATACAAATGAAAATATTTGTTTTTAATTTTCTTAATGAACAAAAAATAAATTTGAGGTGAATTTATGGGTGAACTGAAACTCTTTCTTTCCATTCTTATTTTTCAAAATTGAAATGGAATCTTTTAAATACAAGTAAAATAAATTAATGAACTTATAAAATGATTTATAATTGATCATGTTAAGTAAATTTGTACTCCGATAAGTACAAAATGTAATTTATCGTTTGATAAATCAAGTTAATGGTCAAAAAATGTTTTTTATAGAATTATAAATGAATGTCGAATTTACCTTATTGGGACCCATCCTAATAGCATGGTTAGTTTTTGAATTTGATATAATTTTCATTAAAATAAAAATGAATATCTTTTAAAATATATAAAAATTATTTTACGTTTCTTAAAAGGTTATAAAATCGTTTTTCATTTTATCTAAACGAAAATTGGTTTAAATTAACATCTTTTTATAATTTTGAATTTGATGGAAGAAAAAAAGATATAAAAAATACTAATTTAAGTAATAATATTCATGGAAAATATGTGATCTCATGGGGTAATAGAAAGTATAATTTAATTTCACTTTCTATAGTTGATGTGGAATATATAGTATCTAGGAGTTGTTATACTCAAATATTCTAGACACAACACACTCTATTGAAATTTAGGCTAACATTTCATCATAACCATATCATGTGAAATAATAATTGTTCCATCAATGTCTCTAAAAATCATATCCAAACCCCAAACCCCAAAACCATATACCATCATCCCCATTTCAAAAGAGATCACTTCCAAAATGTTGACATCTTATTATATTTTTCCAAATGAAATATAATCTTCTTGATATTTTTACCGAACCCCTATCCCTTGATCATTTTTAATCATTAATTCTAAATTAATAATTATTAGATTGATAGATTATTCATTTTATTTATAGATATATTGAGTCTTATTTAATAGAATATTTTTTAAAATTTAATTTTTAAATTTATTTTAAAATTTTTGAATTTATTTATTTATTAATTTATTTATCTTGGATAAGATCCATTATTTCACATGTTTTACCCTTAGATGGGGTAAGCTTATCTATTTTAATTCCAAAATTTTTATCTAGAGAGATATTTAGTATTCAAAATAATAATAATAATATATTACTACTATTAAACTATCTTTAATTCCATGTATTTACATTTTGAACATTCTTTTCAAATGTTTTTGAAAAAATGATTTTCAAATCAATATATGTATTTATAATTTGTTTTTATCCGCATTAATGAATATTAATGTTTATTTAAAATTATTTATATATATTTATCTATAACATTTCTCATGAGTTATATTTCGAATAAAATACAAATATGAGACATATTTTTGAATAATGTTATCAGCTACCATAAATATCATCTAAAATCAATTTTAAATTATAAATCTCTCAATAAATGTAAAACCATTCCTTGATGTCTGATAAAAAAGTTATGTATTATTTTAAATTTTAATATTTTTCATTCATATTCTTATCTTATTTATCTCTTTTATTCTCTTAAATTGTAATCTATTTTTTCCTTTTTCTTTATGTAACCCTTGATTACTTCTTTATATTACCATTTTTCTGTTGATAAATAATTTTTTTCTTTTTTATATTTATAATCTATATTTATAATGATCCTATTATTTTTGGAGTTTCATAAGTTAATAACTATTTTTTATATTTGTTTATTCATTTTTCTTTGACTTTCCTTATATTTTCTCATAATACTAATTATATTGCCTATTTTTTCCATTAATTAATCTAATTTTTTTTTATAATCTTAAAATGGGAGAAATTTATTCAACACATTATTTTTATAAAGGGGTAAGAATATTATTTAATTTTTTATTGGATATTTGTTCTTAAATTATAAATTATATTCAGTCTTTTATGAATTAATTAGTTTACAAAGTGGTATATTTTAAAATCTATTAAATCTATTCCTTAAATTTTTTATATTTTAATTAATTAGTTTAATTTTTGAGTTCCTTGAATATCATTTTAATCTCTTGAATTTATTATCTATCTCTTTCAATCATTATCTATAATTACTTTGTCTCTTTATGTTAAGTGTTTTTATCAGAAAAAGGGGTATGTTATTTTACCTATTTTTCTATCATTGAGTTTTATTGAGCACAAGAAATATCATATCTTTCTAATTTTTTTATTTAATTTTGTTTAAGTTTTTTATTAAAATCAATGTCATGACTTTCATAGAAACATATATTTTTATAAATCCTTGATAAAGGATTACAAACAACTCTAACCATTCATAAATTATATTTAATATACTTTAGAGAACCATGGAAGGAATTTGATTGAAGTGGATGAGTCTCTAGTTAAAGGTGTTATTGTGTAGAAAACACTGACAACCTGGTGCAGTGCACTAACTACCTGATGTAATAGTGGAAACATCACAGCAGTGTAGAACTAACACATAATATCTATTTGAATGGCATAAACTACCAAATGGATATTTTATTGATTTTTGGATCTATTCGGTAGCCATTGGATAGCTATTATCAAGAAGAAACTACCCAGTGGAGGTTCTACTATAGGCGCTAACTATAGGTACCGACTAATAGTGGAGTTAAGAAAAATCAAACATACTTTCATTTATTATGCATAAAAATTCCATAATAGTTGTCCATTATAAGTTAAATACACATGGATAATACTAAATTATTTCTAACCCTTTTATATTATATATAAGGACTCTCTTGTCTCATTAAAAGAATAACATTTCTCTCAAACAACGTTCTTGTTCAAAATTATTTATGAATTTTTAGATCTCTCAAAAATTCTGAAAGAGGAAATTTTAATATTAGAGGTCATTTAAAGTTTAAATAACATAATCTATAATCCGTAATTTTCAATTATACTTATTCTATTATCATATTTTTCTTATTCTTTGAATGGTTTTTTCCTAAACAAAATATATTTTTCCCCAAAATATTTTTATAATGGTCCAAACTCCAGAAAAGTGTGTAATGGGATAGTTGACGACCAAAAAATATTATGAGGGAACTAAGAAGAAAAAATATTTAGGGATGGGTTCTTTATGATGATTTAGATAATGGTAATTAAATCATTTAACTCTTTAGTAAAGGGGTGGAGACGTTGGAGATAAAATCAATCTTTAGCTGAACTGCTTATCAATTTTTCCCATCATTTATTTGGTTCTATACATTATATCCTTAAACATCATCTCACATAACTTCGTAATTTTTATTTGAATGTTTCTAGAATTTAATTAATATTATATATTCCTTATAAACTCAAATAAAATTATTCAAATATTTCACATCCTATTTCTCTCTTGGTTATTTCTAAATCATTTAATTTTGTAATAATTTTTATCCACATTACATATTTAGAAAGGGAAATTCACCACCCTATTTCTATAATCCATGACTAAAAAACAAGTACAAAAATTTTATTCCATGAATATATACTATACAATTTGAATTAAACTCTATTATTTTTTAATGACATATAAATTACATATCATCCAATATTTGTGTGATAGAGTTTATGTATGAATTGTACCACTAAAAACTCACCTTATTTATCTATGTTGAAAAAACCCAGAGTTTGACATTTTTAGACTAATAGATGATTTATTTTGATGATATAACTTCATAACTTCATATTCTCAATTATAAGGTAGTATTATTAAATTTTTGAGCAATAACTATAGACCATCTATTGATATTCCAAACCCTATTTAAAAAATTCATTCAAGAACATGAATTATTTATCATTCCCAATATTCTGAGGTCACTCTATGTGTAATGAAATATTATTAATATATTTCATTCTCAATATACTTATATTTTTCACATGATTGTTAACATTAACTTTCCCCACTATATTCATAGCTTTAACATCAACTGGGTGAAATATGCCCAATATTCCTAGTACACGATCAACTATGAACCCATGACAACATATTTAATTAAAAGATACACATGAGTTAATAAACATTTAATCCTTTATAATTATCATACTCAATATCAAGTTAGATACTTTATTCATTAAATTGACCAATTTTTCTTGATCATAAGTGGATGCCTTAGTCTAAATCCTACATCCTTTTTAAATATTTCCCTTCTTCCCACAAATCCAATTTTGAGGACATGCACCAATAAATTTCCATAAAATTATTCTCTAGAACTTATCCTATCAGGATTCTATATTTTCAAGGATTATTCATTTATTTTAACATCCCCATCAGGTATCCTTGATATTAACTTCATAAGGTTTTTTAACTTCTTTAATCCACAAATCCTTTTTCAAAATCATGTTTTGAATTTCATAAATACAAGATATCCCTTCACATTAGACTATATCACAAATTTCACCATGTCTTAGCAGTTATATAGAATTTATGAAAGTATAGTAAAATCCAAAAAAAATCAACGAATGTTACCTTCACTGATATGATCTACCCAAAAATCATAATAAAGTCATTAAGTTGATCAGTTTTAGGATTTCAATCCAATAACCTCTTTCTAAATAAACATGACATCATGAAAAAATTATTATATAGATTTTTATTTTCATAAATTTCAGCCAAAAATTTCATAACCTATGTATTATTATTTTTCTCTCTAATATAAAAAACAATATTTTGATCATGATATATTCTAATCAATGCAAATCCTTCATCTCCAAACACTCCCAATCCATTTAGTCTTTGGTTTTTAATCATTTACTAGAAAAAGTTAAAGCAATATGTTTTTGTGTCAAATTATCCTCTAGTTTTACTCTATAAAATTAAAAATATGTTTTATAAAACACACAAACACACAGAAAAATATATATATATATATATATATATAAACATTCCTTTCACAAAAATAGTTATTCAGATTTCAATAGAACCGACTAAAACCAAATATCACGTTTTCTAGGTGGAGAAGAAACATGAATGTTTTGGGTGAAATAAAAGAAATAATTTGATAAAAAATGTTATGAGAGGAACCCTAGAAGAACCCCATCTGTTAAAGGTAATTTATATACCATGATATATCCATATACATTTTAATTATATTGGAATGGTCACTTTAGCCCATGAAGAAATAATTATTTATAATGATATAGGTAAAATGTTTATCTGATAACCACCACCGCAGAGATTGTGAACATGAACTATGATGTTATGTTAATTAATAATCACAAAAAACACACTATTGAAAATAAAAAATAAAATAAAATAAAATAAACATGATTTATGTGTTTTTGAAAAATATCATGCATACATGGGAGTGCACAACAATGATTTTTCATTAAGAAGATAAAAGTGAAGTAAAACATTCTCACTCACCTATTATCAAATATTGAACCCCATATTATTACTTTAGAAACTACCACTTTTCAACATAAGAAACAAAAAATATTAAATCATCCTCAAATCTAGTCCACCATATATTTACATAAGCCTTTAATTGGTTAACCAATTACACAAACCATTTAGATTTATGTTCAACTTTCTATTGAATGATCAAAAACCGATACATAGTTCTACTGGCTATTATAATTAGCAAAAAAAGTTAACATTAATCAATTGAATGATTGATTATTTTATACCAATGGACACTACATTTGAGATCATTTTATGATGAAATTTTTCCAATCATCTTTATTTGATGAATTATCTAATGGAATGATTGTCTAGTGACACCTTTTCCTTTCGTCATTGTGATTGATCAATAAGAAATGTCCTTATAATATATTTGATGCTCTCAATATTATTATTATAGTCTTTTATCATTAGTTTGGAAGACTCAGTCTAATGAAATAATGAAGGAATTTCCTAAAAAACACAACAAAACCAACATTTGTCTAAAATATTTAATTTCCATGTTGGAAGATTGTGATATTTTTTAGTTTTTTCGGTCCCCATTCGAGTGTACTATTTATTTCATGTATTTTAGCGATGGGTTCTAATTTCCTAGGGTATGTTATTTATTTTTTGTGGTTCATCTGGTTTTACATTTTGTTTAGATTTTAGTTTTTCAATTTTAAATGTCCAGTCATTGATGTTAAATATAGTGGTGATGGCATCTTGAGAATATCATTGATAGATTCCGATGGAGATGATTAAACAGGATGTGAATGTTGGGTTAGGGTGTAAATAATATGGTTCATTATCTTACAATAATGTTATGGGTCAACTATTTTATCTTTGTAGGTGGAATAATAGAATTTTGTGCTTTCATGGTGTCTATTATGGTAAAATATCTTATAGTGGCATTCATGTTTAGTTAGTTGTTTTTGAATAGCAATTGTAATCCACTAAATTTATAATCATAGGGGTTTTTATCCCATGTGGTGTTCTTTTATACAAAGATTAACCACTTACAGTGGTTCTTTGATCTACATGTGGTGACTAATTGAGGTATTATTTGTGAAATGGTGATGGAAGAAACAAGGGAGGACCTCATGTGTCTAGTTTTTATTGAGGAATTAACCTTGTTTTTCATGTTGGTTAATATATATGGATGATTAGGGTTTGATTCATGCAAACATGGATTTCCAATCATCCCATCCCATATCATCCTCATTTGAAATAATTGTTTTTTGGGTTTCAAGTTTTGTTTTGTGTGACTACCCTCCTATAAGAAGATTTGAGTTATATTTTAGTGGTTTGGATTGTAGTATTTGGGTTTTCTTTGGCCATATATACTTATGAACTGAACCCCTATTTACAGCACCCAGTCCCTCATATGGATATTTGAAAATATATAAAAACGTTATTTGAGATAAAAATTACATGTTGTCAAGGATCGATTAGAAATGAAATCAATTACCTTAAAATAAATCATAAAATCCATGAAATATAAAGAATATTCATGTATTAGTTATAACAATGATTATAATAATGAATATATGAATTTTCAAGAATAATATATATAATAATTTTTACAAGAAAAAATTCTATATATGATGTCTTATAATTTGAATGGAAAATATGATTGAATATGTGACTGGTAGAAAGATAATAAATTTTTTTGTAAATTGATACTCTATGATTAAACGAATAAAGTAAAAATCAAAGAATGTGTCTCAAATATTAAATAAATAAATAAAGAAGAAATGATAATGTTTCCCTAGAATGTTTTCAAAATAGTAATATATATTTTTTTTGAAGATAGATTCAGTTTCTCAAATCATAGTGATGTAGATTGTATACGAGAAAAGGAAAACCAATTCATTAAAAGAATTACATTATAAGAAACCAAACACTAACAATTCGATTTATAAAAAAGAAAAAATATATGAATATTTAATGTTTATTGAGGAATTAGTTGAATATTTTCTAATTCTTGGGGACATAATGAATTGAATAGATGAAAAATAAAAGAATGAAGAAGAACCATATACTCTTATTAAATAACAAAGATGAGACTAAAAATTAAATTTTCTAAAAATTATTTGTGAAGAAAGTCGTAGAGACTCTCAGAACTAAAAATTTTTATTTTAAAAGGACATTGAAATAAAACTAAGGGTAGGGATACCATAGAAAAACAACTAGGATCCCAAATTCCTCCCTGATACAATATTGCAATTAATTAATAACAAGTGACATAAACAAATTTTATAGATTTTTTTTCTATAATTAAATTATAATCCTAGAAAATATCTCATTTAATAATTTTTATTGGATAATATGTTATGTCCCAACCCAAGGTAAAAAAATCACATTTTTTTAGATCGAACCGAGAATCCTTTTAGAATATTTTTTTTATATATGATAAGTCTATTATGATATTATGAGAAACTAAGGAAAAAATTATCCACTATTATGGAACTAAAATAATTTGATAATTGGAATACATTGATATGTATTTATTTTTTGTAACATGTTTAAATAAAATATAAAAAATTATATGGTACCAAGATGTTTTTTGTTTAAGGATCATGACTTGTGAATACTCTAGTTTTAATTGTCAATTAAAAGTTGGTAGAGATAATACTTCTCATGGAGATAATGAAAAATGTAAAATAATTCATCTTGAACAATTTGGTATTTCAAATTATTCACTTATTTTAACAATATTATTTATAGATTGTTCAAATTAAAATCTAATTTTTTTAATATTGTATATTATGTAATGTATTAGAATGATTAATCAGAAATGTATACAAGAAATAATGATGTAGAATTTATTGCAATAAAAAATGAAAATATTTTAATTTTTATTTTCCAAAATTGTTTCCTGTGATATACATTTATAGATATTCATGGATATATCATACGAGTCTAGAATATTTAAATATTCATTTACTCAGTAGAATTTCATAGAATGGTTTATTATTGGATCTTCTAAATCTAGATTTTGAAACTAGTAATGTTTTTAATCCTTGTAAAATGTTTCTGATGAATAATATTTTATTTATAATATTGAAAATGGTCTCAATCTCTCAAACTCTATATCTAGTTCGTATATGTTTTCTTGATTATTTTTATCTTATAGACTAGGTGGAATGAAGTAATCTTATTTCATTATTAACTACGAATCATGGTTCACCTATGATTAAATTTTATCACAAAAGAGTAAATATAGAACATATTTTTCTATTTTTAAAGGATATTTATGAACCAAAATGGACATACAATAATGACCCTAACAAATGAGCTTTTCAATTTTTTTTGAATGTAAAAACTAGAAATTTATTTATTCATTCCATGAGCATGATGGAATCTTCTCTACCCTTATAGGTCCTAAATAAAATGATTTTTTGAAAGAACAATGAAAATATCCAAGTGATATCATATAATATAACCAATTTTTATGAGAAAAAAAGAATATACACTTAAACAAGATAAAACGATTAAAATGGTGAATTTGGAAATATAAATGGAAAAAAATAAATCTGAATCTGAATCCACCACAACCTATTAATCCTATTGAAGAGAGGAATAAATGGATGTTTTAGTTTATGATATTGTCTAGAATTCCATTCTACATTAAAAATTTCCATATGGTTTTTAATTATGATGTCAAAAATTTCTTTATATCAATTATACCCTCTATTATTTTTCTTCCCAATTAAGATTCACTTCAGTTAATTAAAGCTTACAATAGTTCAACTCAATAGTTACCTCTCCATGAGATTAAAATTAGGTTAAATTAATTTTTTTCTTGAAGATAAAGTGTCAAAGATAGATTCTGATTTAGGATTATGAATTTTTAACACTTGGTAAAAACATGTCAATTCTTTTATAAATACTTTTTACCCTGGGGACATCACCATAGATGTGCAGAAAAAATAAAATTATTTTTACAGGATGAGTGAGAAATCATTCATGAATCATGGGATAGATTCATTGGCATAATTAGGAAATTTAAAATCCACCAAATTGATTCCTATAATATTATGGTAACTTTTTACAATAGTCACACTCCGTACCATCAAAATATTGAGGATTATTTTTGAATATTTGAAGATTTAAAATGATATATAAATATTATTCAAACAAATTGTGGAGAAAAAATGGGATCAACATAACTATAACAAAATTATATTTGTAAAATTACATGGAACTTCAAATTATCCTACTTTTTCCAAAAATCATTCACAAACACCATAAAGAACCCACTCGATTGAATACCCAAAATATAAATGAAATTTATTTGAGGATTCATGTGGTATATGTACACCTTCCCACAAAAAATATTAGTTTTCATAGTATGTGAATTTCCCTATTCCCAATAAAATGAGATTTTTTTATCAAGTGATTCATTGGACTTTTCATCCACTAAAAATAAGATTACAATTTCTTACAACATAAGGAAGTGTATTCCAAACCCTATAGTAAAAATTCAACTGTGTATTATATAGTTGATTTTTTTCACCTATTGCCTAAGGTCATCCATTCTATATGTATGACTATTTTAGGAAATTATTTTTTTATTTCACTAACTATAAATAACTTATTATTCTCCATGAAAGAATGATGTGTAAATTAATTCATGGAAATTTGGATATAGAGATAGAATAAAAGTGATAAACATATATTTTAGGAATCTTATTGCAAATTATATATTACCTCTCAACAAAAAAGGTAGATAAATCCCCATGAATTAGTCTCTTATAAAAGGTACATGATTGAATAGAGGATACTTTTGAAAAAGGGGGAGGTCTTTCATTTCCCAAAAATAAGATATTCTCCTTTTCAAAGCAATCCACTCATGGATGAACAACCCTTATAGGATACACCAATTTTCTATCATCATGAACTCACAAAACAAAACCACTAGGTGAAATGGGATATAACTAAGGTACTCACCTATCTGGTCTTAATAGTCCCCTTCTACATAGAAGTTAGATTTATATTATCCCCTTAATGATGTATCCAAATTTGTCTATCTCATGAACATTAATATGTAAGGAAATTAAATTAAAGACCCCCTGAAAATCCACTAGATGCACATGATCATATTATTAGTGCACATCATTGTGTCCCCCTTCAATCATGAATTCCCTTGATTAAATATATTCACCAATCAACAACCCTAATATATGGAGTTATCATGAAATATGTTTTATAAATCCACTTAGAAATGAGTATTTTAATCCTTGAGTAAATGTTGTGAAATTTTATGGACCATTTAGTGGAACACATGTTCCCTATTATACCTAATATGTAAAGTGAATTAGGTAGTGTTCATGCCTTTTCATTAATACTAATTGGTAGTATCATAAATAAAGGGTTTATAAATATACTATAATATGATAATGTTAATCCTTGTTATAGAAAGACCCAATTATTATTTTCTAGCTACACTTCGAAAGAATCACCCTTGTTCACCAATGTGGGAGGCATAGATTTTTCTAAGCATCGCTTTTGGAGTAAGCTAGTAGCCATTCATGCAAGAGATCATTTCATTCATACATTACATATCCCTTCCTTTCCCGTTTGTGGATGAGTAAATAAGTTCAATAATCGGCTTCAAGTTTTAGTGTATGTACAATTTGAAACCAATTATGTAATGTGACTTATCTGTTAGTGACTCAAGTTTTTAGCATAGAGCATGAATCACAAGGGCTTCATGAAGAGAGTTGGTCATGTAACTAGAAGAATAAAAATGAAAACCCAAGCCTCCTATTTAGGTATAATCCACACCCATACCAAACTATATGAAATTTGATTCATGTTATGGTGGGATACAAAGTATTCATCCTTGAGGTTAAAACACAATATATTTATCCCATAATCACTCTTATTGATTCGTATTTCCAATTAGATCATTCCCCCACCTTATGGGATACAATCATTTGGGGTCATTTTAATTATCAATGGATGATCATGTATATGTATCACACCATACTTCTATATGATCATTTTTATTAGATTCCCCATGTCTCGTGATGTTAAAATTCATGATTTGGTTTATTTTGGGTGACAATAAATTGTTAAATATGTATTGTTAATAGTAATTGAACATCGAGAGTTATCAATATATTTATAAGGATAAGTAGGAAACCCTATCAAGGGGATGAATCACAACATAAAAACAATAAATGTTTCTTTGGATGATGGTGAATTCTAGATTACCTAATTGTACATACTAAAACCAAAACTACGTAAAGTCATAAATAATAAAATGAAAATAAAAAATCGAGGAACCAGTGATACATATATATGGTTCCATTGATTAAGAACCTTTGATATATATAAATGGTTTCATTAATGGGGAAACTCTGATATATATATATATATATGGTTCCACTATGGGAGAACCATTAATGCATATATATGTTAACATTCTTATATATTAATTACTTTTTGTAACTATAAACTAGGGAATCGTCCCATATTGTTATTTGAGAAATATTCACGAACATGTCTTAAATCTATAAGATAATCCTAGAGTAGGCAATAATTCACCCCCAAAAGGGTCTGGTGATCCAACCATCCAATCATCATATACATCAAGAATCTTAAAGTGCCAATGGTAAACCACATGGATGACCACCTGCCATTGGAAAGAATATTTGTAGTTCCCTAATGATTTTTTAACCATTGAATGATTTTGGCCCAATGAATATAACCAATTAGAAACCATCTATAGGGTTTATGTAATTTCCAAATAAATATTTTATTTACCAATATAACTATTTTTCAGTTCATTAGGCCTTCATTTTGTGAAAACAAAAAAAATAAACCCAATAAGGACCTTTTAAATAAATATTTAATGTATTCCCTTGTTGAATTATAATTATAATTTGATGGGTTTATTTTTTTGATTGGTCTTAACCATATACTATTTCACTAGAGTTCCCATTAATCTAAATGGAATCATACCTATCATGAAAAAACTATGAAACTTTTCTTTCAAGAGATGGTTCGTCATTAAATCATTGGACACAATATCCCACCTAGTACTATTAACATTGGGTGATAAAGAAACTAATTTTAGAGTACCCTATGAATAGTATTATCCATTGGTGGTCATGTGTGAATCCATAAAATGCATGAAACCCCCCAACCATCTACCCATTAACATGAACTAGAGATGAATCAAATGTCACTTTTTAGTGTTTCAAACCATTTCAGGGGGCCCTCCCATTAATTCAATATTATATACATCCATTACATATATGAGGTGGACTAAAAATTTAAAAATAACTTTACCCTAGTATCCGAGCCATCTAGAATGACTTCATCCAATTGTACCACTTCTAACACCAGGTAACATCATCTCCTAAACATATATATAATGCTACTACATGAGTCCTGACTCATTTCACATAATCCTGAGCTCCCAGTAATACTTATCGAGGGAGGAAATACATAAAAAACTAGGATAAATTCCATATCACTAATTCCACTAAAAATTCACACCAATATAATTTTGATAAAACCTTTGAGTAGAAACACATACATTCTGCCATCTAGAATCCTATCAATACATTATAGAGGACCCCGAAGAAGTTATTATATATATCCAGATGATGAATGTTGGGATGGAATTTTTTTTCATATTACAAAACATGAGGATCATGGGTATATCCTAGTGGAAATCACATGAAAACAGTAGAAAAAAATTCATGTTCTAACCAATGAATGGACACATATTACCATTACAACTTTAGAACACCATCATCACATACTGGGCACAATATAGTGGAATAGAATACTTCACTACCCATATCCTATGATTATTTCAACATACCCTAGTAGTAGAAGTAGTCTGTGGGAAGGTACACACCCCCACCCCCACCACTAGTGTATTTACTTAATAAAAAAAAATTATTAAATAGGTAAAGGAAAAAATTATATCTCCCATCAAATAGGGCCATCAACACACTTGTGAAAATAAGAAATAGTATTGGCCACATATCCCTATTCCCAATAGAGGTAATCCTCTTATTCCAATGAAAAAAAACTAGTTTAGCGCACATTCCATCCAAAACTACAAAATATTTGGGAAAGTTTTTATAATAACAAGGGGTATCGAAGTTTGGCTCGTAAATATGAAATCCATTGATTAAAACATGTGACTGTAATCACAAAATTTAGAGCATCCTAAAAGATTTTTCACCAAGGGTGATCTAAAATCTAATAGTAGGACCATGTCTATGATCTTCATAATGACGGTGTTCTTGGGGACCAAAAATATTTATCCATGGTATACCAAGGTCCTATTGACTCATTTCCAGATCAAGGAAGCTTGATTTTTAGTTTGGAAGGTCTTCCTTACAAATATACTATACGCAATTATAGAGGTTCCCCAAGATAATTCATTGTGAAGGCCTCCATCATGATATTAGTAATATTAGTTTTGAGATATATTCTCATGATGATTACCACTTAATACCACTTTATGGAAAAAGATCAAATGGAAATAAGGCCCCTTGTACCATTTTATACCATAAAGGTCCTCCCAAGGGCATATTCTACTGGGAAACTCACTGTGGCTAGACATCCAGTCATGATGGTGGTCATCCCCATTATGACATCAACTGAGAAGTTCCTCTAAATTTTGATATTTAATTTCCCCAAGAAGGAAATCCCATTATTGAATCAACTATTTGAAGTCCCACATATCATATGTCACTTGACAATATGAGTCCATCCATGCTTTACAAATTGTCTTTTACATGTGAAATTATTTATATTCATGAAGATATCTTATAAGGAATAATTATTCTTTGATCCACTACTAGATCAATGATCTTACATTACAACTATGGAGGTTCTAATAAATCCTCATTTCTAAAAAACATCACACGGAAAATGACCCCTTTAGTTATAAAATTTGAAGCAATCTCTCACACAATATAAAGAGAATGCAAGATAATAAGTAAATAAATGGCCAAAGAAAATATATTAGTCATGTTTTCTCCCCTGGTGACTACTCAGTATGATATTTGAGAAAACAATTGATATAACAATGAATACATCATATCTTCATAAATATATATAAAAATATTCACTATTTGGAAGTGAAATTATATCCTTATGTATAATATTTATAACACATCAATCAAATTTTACAATTTTACCTTCTTATTAACTTGGATACTCTTTTATTTATACGATTCCCAAAATTGGGAAAGACATATGAAAATATTTATCAAGCATACCTGGATTTTTGGAAAAAATGTACAAAAATTGGTTATTGATGGCCCATTCAAAGTCCATATTAGAGGGTGGGGAAGAAATATGGAGTTTTATTTCAAATATCTTCCTAATTTAAATAACTTTTATAAGTGAAATTAATATATTTCCTCACTCTAAGATAAGTCTTAGAATCATCTTCTTCACAAGAAATAGGGTATTCTAAGTTGGGATTTCCCATGACCAAATTTCCCAAGAACAAATTCCAACAATAGAAATATATAAAAATGATAATACCATAAGAATCTATCATGACTAAGAAATATTATCAATTTAGAAGAACCAATCCTCAAGTGGAAACAATAACCTTAGAAGATGAAAGCATACTTGTTAAGAACATTCATTTCACCTATATCATACACGAAAAAATATCTGTAATATTAAGTGAAAATAATTTAATGTTTTAGTAATAGAAATTGAAGAGAATAACTAGTACACATGACTTGAGGATATTTTAACATAGTATCCTACATAAATTTATAAAATCTTGTCCAAAATGTTGTATTACTAGATTAAGAGGATCCCCAACCCACTTGGATGGAGGCCTTTTTACCTCAATCTCCTCCCATTATAAGATAGTACTTTTACTATTTATGTTATATGGAAAATGTGTCTCTATATTATGACTCAACTTCTAACCCATAATTATATTAGGGAATGTGTACAATATAGTTTTATAGATACTCTCTCTATATTACCCTATGCAAAAAAAGCCTTAGGATAATCCTACAAAGGAAATATGAAGGCTAAAAAAGGTCACAAACCATGGAAACACATGTAGAAGGAAATTTACCTTGAAGATCGTGAATTTTAACTCAATGGATATCCCAAGGGTGTCCAATATTAATATAATTCATGTGGTGATATGATACCCACACCACATTATGTAATGGTCATTGTCATAGGAACTGGTCTTGTAGACACTATGATGCCAGTGCATAAGAATATAAAAACATGTATCCATTCAAAATAAGGTCCATAGAAAAATGAGTGAGGATGTTTTTCATGATAATAATAAAATTAAAAATAAAATATTAGAATAACCTAAGTGTTTAGCTACCCCCTTTCCTTTTAAATTTATAAAAAGAAAAGGGGAATGTTGTGGCTATGTGCCACCCATTACTTGATCAAGTATAAACTCATAAAACTGTTATAATATTTCATCAATATAAGGAATAAATGAATGAGTTGAAATGAATCATTATTTAATTACTCCTAGGGAATATATTCATTGGCTATGATATCCCATAATAGTATGACCTCAGTCTTTAAACATATATCCATCAAATGGAATAGATAATATTTTTAGAAAAAATGAATCCCATGCATCAAATAAACTTGGAATCTGAAAAACAAAATATAATTAGATCCAATGATGGAAGGATTTTACGAGTAAATTCCCAATATTACACAACACGATTTAGTACTAAAACATGATGTGTATTTTTCTATAAAAATAACAAAACAATACATAGTAAATTATACATTCTAGTATCTTTTCCGGTATAGATTTTTTAGAATTTGAAAAAACCATATATCCTTATCAATGTTGCATAAAATTATATAATTAAAATATTTTATTCTCATGTTATAAATACTAATATGATACAGATACAATTTTTATTTATAAAAACATATGAAAAATAATTTAAAACATAGGGTGAGAATTAAATTTCCTAGAAGGGGGTTTTATATACATTGGAAAATAATTTTATTTAATAATAATAAATCTACATTGAAAAAAATTATCAAATAAAAAATTTGATTAAATAAATACTAATATACCAAATATCTAAATCAAAATCCTGTAAGAGTATTTTTATTTAAAAAAAACATTAAATTTTCAAAATAAATAACTTTAAAAATAATCCCTGGATTTCACCTCTTAAAAAATTCAATGTAATATGATTTTTTGGATTACTTATGATAATTTTAAGGAATCAATAGTAAAATATGACCAATGAATCGTATCACTAATAAGTTAGTTTCCCCAAGGGGTCATTGGTTTACTTACCATAACATATAATGTCATTTTATACTCATGTGCTGAATTTCATGAAAACATTTTAGAGTTTTCCCTTATTAATTAATAACCCAAAAATCTTCAAAATATTATTTAAATTATTTTCATAAATGAATATAATTTTACAACTTCTTTTAATGGAAAATAAAATTTTATGAAAATCCCACAGAACTATGAGAAATCCCCTTTTCCAAATAATTTTGTTTTATTTGCAACACATAATCATATTATCATAGAAATTAAATTAAATACTATTATTAAAATAAATGTAATTTACAAAATATACATATATTATGGCCATATATAATATTATTAATGAAATTCGTGGCTCTAGAAGAAACATTTTCACATAAAATGACAACTTTTATAATTATACCTTTAATATAACCCACACAAAAAATGATAAAATCTATTTTCATAAAATAATAACTATTCTCATTGAAAATATTAACATATAAATTTTTATAAAAAAAGGTAGTTTAAATTTTATGTTAAATAATAATGAAACAAGGATTTTTCTTTTATTTTACATTGTGGATAAAAAAAGGGTTTTTCTATTTAAATTTGAAAATATAATTGTTTATATAAGATATTAATGTGATAAAATTAATTCTTTTACATAATATACATATATATATATATAGTAATTTTTTTTGAAAACAAATAAAATTTTGAAAAATTTAAAACATTTACCTTACCCTAAATTACAAATTTACATGAATCATTCCATCTATAGATATAGAGAGTTTAGAGTTGGTTTTTTTGGGTGAATGAAGAGATGGTTTTATATAAAAAATTTATTGTTTATATTCTAATTAATTAAATTATTTTTTATAACGAATTGAAGTGTGACACTACTTATTTCTTATTGAAAAAACTATTTTGGGTGTTTTCCAAGTATTCAATTCATTTAATTAGATATTAAGTATAATATATAAATATTATTATGTTTCTTGAATTTCTATATTTGAATATCTGAAGTGGAACTGAAATAATGAAAAAATAGATTGAAAAAAGGTGTTTGTTATGATTTTAACATAATTAGAATCACATAGGTTCAATATGATAGAATATATATATATACATATATATATTAATTTAAACTTGATTCCAAATCCCAAAAAAAGAGATATCTAAAATTTGGTATGTTTTACTTTATAAATTGATTACTCCTTTTTAGAAGACTAAACATGAAGATGGGCCATGTTTTTGTCACATTCAAAGATGGAAGTAAGTTGGAAGAAATTTTTTGGAATCGAGGGTTCAGTTCGATTAAACCTAAGGTTAAAGATGACATGAAAACGAATAAATGTTTTATATTAACTGCAACGAATGGCTTTTATTATATCCAGTGTTCTATTGACCAGATTAATGGTAAACCATCCCTACATCCCACAAAAAAACCAACATGTGGGAGTCCATTAATAAGTTAATTAGTGGTAAAATCAATCCAAAATAAAATAACACACCACATTATGCTTACACATGCACCTAACTAGAATTATGTCCTAACCAATGTGAAAATTCAGTGGGACCTATACACAGTTCAGCGTGATAGTAGTGGGTGTTATAATCATTCAAAACCTACCTACAGGGTTACAAGACCTGATAAAAATGTGGATTCCCACTGAGGGATTGGCTTATGGACAAGGAATACCTAAGAAGTGGTTAGTGAGGCACATAACCGACTTTGGTGGATGGGTTAAATTGTAATCAAAATATCTATTTCAATTTAATAAAATTGATTCTTTTTTAATCATTATTATTATTTCAAATGTTTCAATTATGTTATTCATACCATTTTAATCATTAATTTATATTATTAATTTTTTTATACTATAATTTATTATTATCAACATAAAATTATATTAAATTTATTTTTATGTCACTATAAGTTATCCATGGTTAACACTTTTTTTAATAATATAAAAAATAAAACTCTAATTAATACATTATAATGGTCATAAAAATTCTTATAAGTATATATGTTATAGAAGTATTATAATAAATCTAATTCTCTTGAAGTCTATTTCTTACTCCCAATATGGTTCTCTAATTCCCTTTTACTAGAAGCATATTCATTAAACTCAGCGACAATGATTTTATAATTATGGAATATTAAAGAGAATTAAGTTAATATTTTGGCATTGTTATATTGATAGGTGGTTCTCCAATTGTCTTACAGATTCTATTAATTAGTAAGTTAGATTAGTTACAAGATCATATATTTTAATTATGTTTTGAAGTTAATGTATTGTGAAAAAAATTCATAATTATTTACATCATATTTGGATTCCTATTTATTTATTTTATATATTTAATGGATAAAATACATAAAAATTACAGGGTTTTAAATTATCCCCCCATAAATGAATTTTACCTCAAATTGTTTTTATACAAACACCATTATTCTTCTTCTTCCAAGCATTAATCGTAGTGTTACATCAAAAATAACTTTATTATTATCACTAATCAAAGTAAAATTAATTTAAATAGAAAATTATTACATTTACCAAACTATATAATATTGGTGGTCTTGTCTAAGTATATGGGTTCATCTATGATAAATTTTTCTAATAATGGGTTCATGTTTATACGCCTCTTTTCCCCATATATATGTGTAATATATAGTGAAAAGATCTTTTTAAGTGAACTTGATTCTAATTGAATATTTTAAATGACTAATATTATAATATTTCAAAGTATTGTAATCTTACATAAAAACAAAAACATAAAATTTGACACTTATAATTTTCTTTTAGGTTACCCTCTTATACATATTAAACAACATTTGACAAAGATTCAAATTGATTAGACATGGTAAATAATTTGAAGAGACCTTAACAATACATTCCTCATCATTCATAATAGAATTTGGGAAAGAAAAATGGAATAAAAAAATAATGATTCTTGAAATAATTTGGGTATATTAGAAGTGACAGATATTTTGTAAATACATATATAGGTGAGATAAAGGCTTAAAAAGGGCTCAAAATCATCCCAACATTATTTTACAATTATCCTCTTGAGTAACTCTATTAGAAGGGATAAATGAATTGTTTTGGTTATTATTACTTACATGTGAAAATGGTAAGGAAAAAGGATTAACTAAGGAGGAATACATAAATTATTAATTTTTCATAATTTCTAAAATTAACTAAATTTTTACTCTAAATCCAATGGTAAATTCTCTAAGACACACTTCTAGATTGAGGACTAAAACATACTATCTGTTATTTTAATAAAAATAACTGAATAATAAACAAATCCTTATGAATTCAAAACCATTTTTGTCTAGATTTTATATAATTAAAAAAAATAAAAAATATTTATAAAAGTTTTATAAAAAGTCTACAATTATAAAAATTCCTTCCCATTCACTAACTCCTTATATCAGACAAGAACAATTTGAATTTATACAAAACACGTGAAAAATAATTTAAAACATAGGGTGAGAATTAGATTGCCCAGTGAGGGGGTTTAAATACATTTGAGAATAATGTTCTTTGAAAACTATAAATCTCATTTGATTTTTTTTTTCAAATATATCATTTGATAAAATCAATAAATAACATAGATATACCTATCTAAAAATCCTTTAATAGTACATTTTATTTTGAAAACTATTTGATTTTTAAAATCAGTAACCTTTTTAAATAATCATTGGAATTACCCTCTTAAATCGTTGAAAGTAATAAATTTTTTTGGAATTACTTATGATACTTGGAAGACACTAAGAAAAAAATGTGTCCACTTAGTGGTATCACATTAGATACAATGTCACCTTGATGTCATTGGATTTTTACCCATACCATATCATATCATTCGATACTCACCTGATGAGTTTTGAGAAATCATTTTATGGGTCATTCTATTCTCATTAATAACAAAAATATCCTTCAAAATATCAGATAAATTATTTTTAATGATGAATGTTATTTTATAACTTATTTTCATGGAATTGTTTTTAGGAAAATCGAAAAAAATTGGGAGATATCCACCGTTCTATAGAATTGATTATAATTTATATGAAATAATTATATTATCTTAGAAATTAATTAAATATTATAATAAAATTCATGTAATGTCAACAATATATATATATATATAATGTCCATATCTAATAGTATGTATGAAAATCATGGATATATAAAAACATTTTGCACATAAAAAGATAAATATTTATTTAAAACATTATGTAAATAGAAACCACACATAAAATGATAACTTTTATTTACATAAAATAATAACAATTTTAATATAAAATATTGATATTTAAATATTAATAAAATAAATTATCCTTTAAATTTTATGTTAAGCAATAAAAAATCACGTTTTTTCTTTTTTTTACAGCACAGATCAAAATTGGTGTTTTTGTGTTAGAAATTAAAATATAATTGCTTATTTACAATCATAAAGTGATAAAATTAATTCCCTTATGTAATATATATAGTGTAATTTTTGGAAAATAAATAAATTTTGGAAAATTTCAAAACATTTACCTTTCTTTAAATTATAAATGGAGATGACTCATTTCTTTTGCAGAGGTAGAGAGTTTAGAGTCCTGTATTTTTGGGGTTAATGAAGATATGGGTCTATATAAAAAATTTATAATGCATATTTTATTTACATAAACTATTTATGATGTGTAATTTCAATGTCCTACTAAATTTATATTTTTCAAAAATGTATTTGGGTTTTCTAAAGGATCCATTCATTTCAATATCTATTAAATTATATATATATATATATTTATGTTTCATTCATCGTTTCATTATAATACTTGAAGGGGATTTGAAATCTTGAGAAAAAATTGAATTAACAATTGTGTTCATTAAGATTTTAAGAAATTCCAAATTGCATAAATTAGATTTTACAGAAAATATATATATAACACATATAACTTTCTTCTGAAGACAAAAAAATTTGATCTTCGATCTGTAGATTATTTTAGTTTAAAAATATTTTACATTGTTTTATAAGTATTGAAGTCGAGCTGGGCCATGTTTTATAGTGGTCAAAGATGGAATAATTTGGGAAGGAATGTGATGGAGTCAACGGTTCAGTTTGATCAACCACAAGGTTGATGAAGACCTAAAAATGGATGAACATCTCATATCAACTCGAACATGAAACTTTGATTATATTTGGTGTTTTGGGGATCAGATAAACATTATCTCATCCTTGAGTTACACATTAAAAAAATATAGCATGTGAATGTCACTTTGTAAGTTAAGTAGTGAGGGGTTTAGTTTGAAATCAAATCACACACCCCATGAGCCTTACAGAGGGGCACTATAGGAATTTTCTCCTAAGAAATGAAAAAATTATGTTTTCTCTATACCTATTTCACATTGATTATGTTAGGACATATGCTCATTAAAAACATACATGAGGGATTACATAGTGTTCTTAACCTTTAGATTCCCACTGAGAGTGTGGCCAGTGCACTGGTCCCACCTAAGTTGTGTTTGACCAAGAACCTGACTTCCATTGATGGTTGAATAACTTTTTTTTTACCAAAATATCTTTTTGGAAGCAAAGAAATTAATATTTTTTACCCATTATTATTATTTCAATTATTTCAATGAGGATACTTGTACAATTTTAATGATTACTTTTTATTATTAAAATTTTGATTATAATTTGTCACTATAAAAAAAATTATTTGGAAATTATTTCTAATTCATCAAAAGGTATCAACTGTTAATAATTTTATTTGTAATATAATAATTAAAACTCCATCATTTAATTTATAATAGTTATAAACAAAATTTTCTATAAATACCTATGCCTTAGTTGTATTTGATTAAATCAGAATCTTTGAAATTATATTTCTCAATCCTAATATGGTTATCTATTTTTCTGTTACTCTATAATTATTTTGAATCCTCATTGATACTTAATTTCTAATTATTAATGATCTAAGATAAGCATGTTACTCTTTTAGGGTTAATATGGTTATTGAAGTTTCACCAATTGTATTACTAATTCTAGTAATTATTTTATTAGATTAGTTTCAAGCTCTTATATTGTAACAATGTTATGAAGATAACATATTAATAAAATGTTTCTTCATTATTGTATTTAAATTTAGAATCTAATTTATTTAAATTAATTATTTAAATTAAAAAATACCTAAAAATTATGGGGTGTTACATTAGAAGTTACCCCCATTAGGAAATTAGTCGAGACTTTTAAAAGTTAATTACCACATGCCAACTCAGATTGGATACCTTCCAAAAATATATCTAGACATATTTGATTTAGATCTACCATCATTTCACCTATTCAAGGTCTTATTCAACCAAAAGTACCTTCTTAAATCATTGACATAACTGATTCACTGATAGATGGACTGATAGAAATGGAATAATTGAGATCACTTATGTTGTCGAAGAAAAATCCTTTCCCCCCTGAAGGGGTAGAAAAAATATCCCCTCCCCCAATTTTGGGAAGACTATATACCAAACATTCAATGGTACAAGGGATCTATATGATCATTTCACACATTTTATGTCTCATTCATTCCCATGGTGGGAACCCTTGAATAATAGGAATAATTAAATTTCAGGTTCCTTAAAATGACTCTATAGGGTCTTTCCATTATATGGTATACAAGTCTACCAACTAGGTCTACCATATGATGGGATGACCTACATAGATGATTTATTTATCTATTCTATTCTCCCCTATAAAATACAATAATCTGATACCTCTAAACTTTAAAAAAATATGAGAAGGATTTATTCACATATTTCATTTTTATATGTTGAGGTTGACTTACTCCTTTAGCATACATCACCCCATTGATTATTTATTGCATCTCTATATGGAGGACCTCCCTAGAATGTTGTAAACACCACTTATCCATGTCAAATATATTGGTGGGTTTCATAAACATTATATATTTTAAAAAAAGATTTAAATATTCCATTTGGTGTACTAAAGATAACTATCAACCAATGTTGGTAACTCAATTGAATAGAAAGGATAAAATAGATACCATGACTATCACAATCATTCCAACTCCTAAGTAGTTATAACACTTAATGTGGTACCATATTTCACCACAACACCTATAGAATGGAAACCATATAAGAAATATCCTTTCCAAGATGAAAAATATAGTAGAAAAGTTTTTCCATTTGAGGACTGAAGGAATAATTTTTATTCCATCTTAGATCAACTGGTCCCTATCATCTTTATAATATCTATGGAATAAAATTTGTTATAATTTCAATATCTTGAAAGGACTGATCATGATGAGTTCAGTGATTTCCCATATTATTTCACCTTTCACCAAACATTGGATTATACCATTAAAGAGTTATTTTTTAATAACATCCTCCAACTGATGGTTGATTCAAGAAATGTAAAAGTGGTCAAGCCACTAGTATAAGTGAACTGTGTTTCTTTTACTATTTTATAAGAATATAGAAAATAAGAATAATTTTTAGGAAATTATTTATTGAAGTTCAATGGTTAGATGACCCTAAATGAAATTAATAAAACTAATTTTACCATCAATGGACTTATTAAACGTTTAGTGGTTCCCCTTTTATATTATATAATTGTTTTACCAACCTTGTCTATACCATAGTCTTCAAATACGTGGTCTTATAAAAACATAATCAGATTAAAAAAATATTCATGTATATGATGGACAACCTTTACTAATGCTAAATCAAATTTTGACCCCCTAAAACCTCACACCTTTAGTCTCATGCTAGTGGGAGATCTCATTCTAAATGATACAATGGGCGCATCCCAAAAAAACAATCCTTGTTGGATGGAAAATTACTCTTTGGTCCTATTAATGTAATTCATTTAATGTACCCCTTCTTTGATAAGGATTATTCTCCAGAACCCGAGTTACCTATGCCTAATCGAGGGATTTGGAATAAAGGCCATGTGAGTTAAGGAAATAAGGTAATACGTAGTCAAGTTCATTCCCAATATCAAGTCCATGTATCTACAAAAACCATATATGCAGCTGAACCCTATATGCAATCACTTTAGTGAACCTATCCATGGGTTCATGGAGACACTGCAACATCTTTCAATAGTCACCCAAATATAATTAAATTATAAGAATGAATGATGAATAGTAATTTTTTTGATCATCTCTAATGACTGGGTGAATCTGCTAGCCCGATCTTTTAGAGATATGGATTTCATTTAACTAGGGTCATGTACATGACCTATCTCGTTTAAACACTTTGGTTCCTAGAGAACATTCTAAGGATAATCCTTGTAATGGGATGCGAAGAAATTTAGCTCAAAATTATTCTATATTGAATAAATTCAGTATGGATACTTCCCAGATTTCAATCCCAAATTCCCTCAGTTTATCGAAAGATCTCTAAGAGAAACCCGTAGAGGCCCTATTATGCCATCACAAGTTCAAAGTCAAGGTAACTTGTAGTGACTTGAAATTATAAAGTTGGTAAAATTATTGATATGTTTGACAACATGAATTACATTCTACACTTAATGACAAAACCATGAAATATATTTAGAGACAATTATTATTAAATTTAATAAAGTGACTAGGATGGTAAAAAATTCAATATTTTAACGGTAAGTAATTAAAATGAGTAAATATCAAAAAAAATTATTTTTTATAAAAACCATACTATTTTAGTAATTTATTTTATTTTAAAATATTAATTTCAAAATTCAATATAATAAAATTTGAAAATAAATTTCATCTTTAAATTTATCATTTAAAAATTTACATAGTAAGCATTTTCCAGTTTTTTATAAAAATGTTGATTTAAGTTGAAAAATACAGTTTTTGAGAAAATTATAATTTTTATTTTAAATTATTATTTTAACTTATAACATGATGTTTAAAATTTTCAAATATTAATTAAAATGATACTTTAATTAAATATATTGTTTACCATCTTTTTCAAAAATCAATTGTTTAAATGTTATAATTTTTTTGGATTGCATTTAATTCATCATACCATTATTTTTTATAAAAAAATAAATTATCTAATTAAAAGTAGTATTAAAGTTTATTATTTCTTTGGTATAAAGATAATGAATAAAAAAAACTTTTTCTAGAAACTATTTTTTTTACTCGACTAAGCCTGTTTATTTTATAATTAAATTTTCATATGTTTAGAAGTTTTATGAGTTAAAATGATTATAAAATTCAAAATCATATTGTTAAAATCAGGTAAAATAAACAAATCTTAATTTTTTCATTCATGTTAATTCCTATTGTTAAAAATTAATTGAAAAACTAAAAGTTAATTGAGGTGAAAGTTTAAAAGTAAAAAACAGTAAATAAATAATACATTCTATCCAAATTAATGGATGAGTTGAGTTTCAACTTATTTTGTGGAACACCACATAATTTTCAACTTTTGGGATATTGAACCTCTAATACTGTCATGATTACATTAAAAAATGATCTGAATTTCCAAAAGGTATTTTTCTTCTCTTGTAAAAGGATACCACTTCCACCAATTGAAAGTTAAAATTCACCTATGAGTTAATCCATTAAAATCTTCCTTTTATCCACCTAGAACCTTTTCACACTTACATAATCCTATGCTCAACATATGTTTTCATATGTCCTTCTATTTGAAGGAGTTTTCTAAGAGAAAAATCAAGATTGTAACATGAGTATTACCTCCTCTTTTTCTTTTATTTCATTATACTCATTTCTAAAAAATAGAACCATGTTAATATAAAGAAATCAATATCATTATCAGGCATAAATTTGATTATATTAATTTTAGAAAAAGTATTAATTCCTTTCCATTCACTATGAAAAATAAATTTCATCAATCATGTCTATAAGAAGACTACTGCCTCCATGACGGGATACATTTTTTATTCCATAAAAACATAATACGGTATTTATAATGGATGTATTTAATGAAAAAATTAGTTTTATATATCAAAAAGACAATTTTTAAATGATCATTTCTTATATAACATTTTTTTCATTCAGTGGGATGTTGGATTATTAATCATGCTTATGCGTAGATTATCACCTCTATTAATAAAAAATTTCATCTGTTGTAAACACAAATCTTTGATGGTTCTGTGAATGAGTTTTGTAAAAATATATTATTATTATGAAATCTTCATGAATTTTTAAAAATTTATGTTAGTTGTATATAATATCATTCACATACTCATTAAATCATTATAACACACTCTTATTTTGGGGGTTTTTAACAATCATCTTGGGTGATGTTGTAATGTTTATGCCATGGATGATTTCATAATTTTATATTTTGATAAAAAAACAAGTAATAATAATTTATTCAATATATCCAAATGATTATGATGTGAGAATATAAATATTTAATGATCTTATTAACATATCTCATTTTATTTATTAAACTCAACAAAACGAGACATTCTTCATATTCATCATCGGAAAAAATTTCCAAAATAATTATGAAATTAAATTAATCATTTAAAAAATATTTTAAAAAATTTATTCCACTACCGAGTATAGTTTATGAATGAGGATCTTTGGTAGAGGAATAAAGAAAAAAACAACCGTTATAAAACTAGTTCAAAATGATGAATATTTATGACACCCAAGTTCGAAAATAGATGATAACTAATTAGTATAATTGTTTTAAAATACTTATTAAATATTATAGGGGTGAATAAGTTTTTGAATTATTTGATTAATATATATATATATATATATATTTGTGATATAGGAGGTTATAGTGAATTATAGTAAGTGGGAGTAAGGGAAATGAATATTTGTGGCTCAAATACATACCATGGAGCATAATCAATCTAAAACCATTTCATGTATGATCTTATCTAATATATAATAATGTTGGGTTTTATTTTAAAATTTTTTTATAGTGGAATCATGTTTCAAAAAAATTTATTACTCTTTCATGAATCTATTATTTAGTGAAATTGAAATTTTATTGAGAATAATTCCCATCTCTTTTAACAATGTTTCCCTCTATGTTCATATTTTTTACTTCTCATAAATGTTCTACATTCCCTAGATGAAAATTAAATTGTTTTTATCTCCACTGAGCTTTATATGTCCCCTTATTTTAACACAATGGGTTCACTTTACTTATAATTATTTTAGTGTTTCAATAAATTAATTTTCAAATATTTGAATTTCTATTCCTTTAATTGATCATTTATTATTCCCCTCTATATTGAATTTTGACATATGCTATAATTTTATATAATATATAATTAATAAAAATTGTTTCTAAATATTTTTTTAATATTTTTTCTATTCATTTAAAAAAAATGGGGTTTGGAATATGAATTTAAAATAATGCATTTTTAATGTGATATTAAGAAAAATTCATTGAAAAATAATTTTTTTGATTTATTGTCTATTTTGGAACGATTCTTATCAAATAAAGTAATGCTTCATAAATCACATGACATAATCTATTTTTGGGTGATCATATTTTTGGTTTCATATGATCAATTTTTTTATGTTATACCATTTGGGAATGTTATTTAACCTATTTTTGTTCCCATGGCTCATATATGATCAGATATTTTTTTTATTTTAAGTGGAAGTCATATGTATGTATGATTATGGGTGGGTTCATATATCGACCCCCAGTTCATTGGATATGGTTTTATTTCTGAAGAGAGAATGATTTGTAGAAGTACATGGATTTTTTTACAATGATAAATGGTGGAAATGTGTGGATGTTTTTACAAAACCAAAGGGTGAAAAAATTGTATTTTTTTATAATGTTTTATTATACTTATATTTGTTCCACTACTTCTCTAAAATTTCT
Source organism: Viscum album (assembly GCA_963277665.1). Taxonomy (NCBI): domain Eukaryota; kingdom Viridiplantae; phylum Streptophyta; class Magnoliopsida; order Santalales; family Viscaceae; genus Viscum; species Viscum album. The sequence goes on along the minus strand of OY728134.1, from coordinate 590,640,139 downwards.
ATTATTTTCATGATTTTATGAATTTTTATCATATTCTACATTTTAAAGTAGTTATTCGTTCTTATGTATTTTTTTTTCTTGTTAGTCATATTTTTCTATGCCAAATTTTCTTAACTTTTATTTGTTTTTATTTCCACATGATATGATCTTTAATAATAAATCATGTTTTTTATAACTTATGATTTAACTATCTATTTATATAATATTACTCCCCCACTCATGTTTACCTTATATTTAATATCTTACCATTTTGACTAGTTTATTTGTTTCCCTTAATAATATTTCATGATCACACATTCTATTATTATCATTTCGTATATTATAAAGATGACGTAATCATGTGAGTTGTATGGATGATAGTCCATAGAAGAAATTTTATAGGGAAATGATTATAAAAGTTACAAAATAAGATATTTATATAGTCTATCACTATGAAAATAAAACTATCTCTCCTTTATTTGTGAGACAATTTATGGAATGCCGTATTTTACCCATGAAAGCAGTGTGGTATTTATATATGCTTATATTGGGCCTCTACAGTTGACATTAGTGGACATGTTTATTCATTTGGGGATTTTTTAGAGATATTTAATGACAAATATAGGATTGAGACTATGTATTTGATAACATCATGATATATTTGTTAAGTATATAACATGTGTTTTTTATAGAAATAAATCCATGTATAGATACTAATAAATGGATGTGGCTATGACACAAATTAACATAGGGTAATCACACCAAAAATGGTTGGCTGAGTAGAGATTTGATCATCACCCAGATGCAGGATGATTGGCCTTAAGATTGCAGAACTAACATGAAATGGTTGAGGGGTATGATTATTTTAATTTAAATTTCAATTATAAAACACTAGGAAGGATTTGGATATCATGTTAACTTGTGTGTTAAAGAAATTATTTTTTATAAATAATCATGGATAACCTTGATTTAAACACAGGGAGTTGATAGAAAATAATATAATGAATATTTATATATAATTTATTCTATGGTCATAGTATTCCCAAAGAACCTGAAGTTGGATTATCAATTTATCTAATCCTTGGATCATTTCCTATCTCAAATAATCCTTATATAACTTATTTCATTGAATTAGTGGAATTAAATAAGATATTAAAAGATAATATTTATAAGAATTTTATATGCCCGAGTGCTTAACACCCCGACCCTAGATGCCTGAAGCTGGTGAATTATTTTATTAGATTGGCATAAATACAAGATTTATTTCCCAAAGGTTAAAATAATTTATTAGATTCGAAAAACCATATTAAATATATGATACCCAAATTAAATTAGAAAAATAAATAAATCAAAACAAAAATAAATTCTCAGCATCTTTAAAACTCATTCAATGGATTTTTCTTCATAACATTGGGAAAAGAAACATAATAATGGAAAGATAAAATGCTTCATAAGGGTAAATAAAATGGAATAAAAAATTATTTGATAATATTATATCATCAACGAAAGGTAAATAACTGATAACAAATTCCATTGAAATAATTATTAAGTAATAATCAATATGAAGGGTAAGAAAATGAGAAGACAATCTATTTGATCAGTAGTTTAAAAATATAATGCATCTATAGATTTTATCATATAAAATTTTCAGGGATAATAAAAATATTACATATAATATCAATTATGTAAATTCTTAAATAAGGGATGTCATTTTTAAGGGATACATAACCATATACCATCAAAACCGTGCACAATATAGTTTAAAACTATGTGTAGAAACCTATTTAATTTGGACATATTATTTGTGCCATTAGAACATGTTGATACATCGATGGGATATATAAATTATTGGCCCCATATCATTTCCTTTTCAAATAATTTCCCATATCATGTTATCAATAAATAAACAATATTCCTTATAAAATAATACATATTTCCTAAGGAATAAAAATTTATCAAAAAATTCCCCACTTAATCGAATGACTGTCAAAGTGAACACAATATGTTAAAATGATATATGGTTTAATGAATAATAATATCAATTTTATAAGAATATGAATACTCAAGGAAATTACCAATTAAAATTGATTACAATAATGTCTTTGTTTCAATATAATTCTAAAAACAACAAAAGGAATTGAGATTACAAAGATAACCATTAAGATCATTCATTGGGAGAAATAGTCTTTAAACATTCCAAAGTATCCCATACCACTTGAAAATATTCGAATCATAATCCTCATAATGGAAATACATTAAATTAATCTTATAATATCATGAGAATATGTTTATTTATCATATAAAATTTTAGAGGATAATATATATACCAAATAAAGGTTAATTGGTGCATATCATCAAATAAGTCGCAATAGAATGTAAATTGATATTAAATACATTGCCCTACACTTAATTTTTTGTTTTTTGTATTTAAACACATGTATAATGGTTTAAACCTATCAAAAACTTATACTGTAACCATATAAATATTTATTATATCATATATGTTCTTCGAATAATATATTATTACCAGTTTGTTAATTATTTTCACTACTTCAGGTGTTAATCACCTAGTTTCTTGAGTATATTTTGACTTGTTACTTGTAATTCATATCATGAATTCATCACCTAAAAAATTAAATCCATGATTTAAATATCATATATATTCATAATATATGTATTTATAATTATCTACAAATATTGAAGAAAATAAAATGAAATTCACTATTCATGGAGATGGTAGGCCGTATGTACGCATGAATGCTTCATTAATTTCTTTTCTATATTTTAAAAAAGAAAATTAAATTATATATATGTATAATATAATATAATTAAATTATTTATTGAATATATATTATATTGGTTTATTAAAACCATATTTTATACATTCTATGTATATCGGGTACGAATCACATCGCTTTGAGGAGGCTGTAGTCCACATTTCCACAAATTATGTTATCATATTTCCACAAAATGGAGTACATAAAGGTATGTGTTAAAAAAATAATTATAAAAAAAAATAAAGGAATTATAAATATTGTATATATAATATATAAACAGCATGATAATAATAATTTTTAACCATTCTAGGTTGTCAAGGAATAACAAACAATATCATTCCATGAGGCGGGAGTTTAATGTACACAAATAGTATGTTTATTACCCCTCATATTGAGGAGTTTGTAAGTGAAGTTAAACCCCTTAAAATATATACATATTATTATATTTATTATATTTATGTTATTATATAATATTTTATGATGAATATTTTATGATATGGATAATGTAAATAAAATAAAAGAGTTTGATCAAGGTTGTTACCTCTTCTTTGGGTAACTTATATTTGTTTTCACCAAAGGGATTACATGGGAGGATTTAACCCAAAGGATAGGATTATTGGAAGAGGGGAGGGGTATTTGGAGATTATGATATTAGATTTTGGGAGAGTTAAAATTATTTAGAGGTGTTTTAATGGTGAGGATGAGTTTCTTTTTATATTAGACGAGGTGTGGCATTCTTGTAAATTTTGGAAAAGGGAATTCCAAATACATATTAATATGTGTAGTTGTTCCAAAAATGTTCCAAAAAGGTAAAATGAGAGTATAGGGGATAACTATGGATAGGAAAATTAATTTTTACAAGTTATTATATTTTTGGTGTCTCTTAAGTTTATGGTTTAGTCTTTTGTTAAGGTAATTTTTATCTTAATCGTTGTACTGAATTCTAATCAGATTCAGTTATATGTTTAATAAAACAATAATTATAACACATTATAAATTATAAATTATTATGATTAAAAATATGGAATCCATTTTTTTGAATTACAATATCTTTTTTAGAAGAAATTAATTTAATTTTAATCCCATAGATGAGACGGTAAAGCGAGTTTAAGAATAAAAATGTTCAAAAGCATGATATGTTTATTTATCCAATTTCAATGTGATGTTAGATCCAATAACAAATATTAGATTAATTATTGTAAAATTTACCTATATATGTTTTAAAAACTATCAATAATATTATTTTACCTCATAAATAATTTATAAAATAATGATGTTTTGAATTAAAAATTAGTATTTTTTCACTATCCTTTTAAGAAATAAAACTTCTTAAAAAATTACCAAAAAAATCACTCAAACCTAATGTTTATGTAAAAATTTAAAAAATGATGTTTTTTTTGAAATATAAAATTTATAAAAGCTAAAAAAAGTTAATTTATATTAGTTACCCCATTAAAAGGCGAAAAAACTACGTTTATAAAAAAAGTATTTTTGCATAAAATTGAGTTTGTTTTTATCTTATTCCTGTCAAATACATTGAATAAATGTTAAAATATTTTATTGAATAAATGATATATAAATTTAATTTATAAACTCTCAAAAAGGGTTATAATTTAATTAACTATGTAAAACATGACAGAATATTGGCTTTTTTAAATCAAGAGCTATGTGTATTTCTATATATCAACAAAATCAAATTTATTCCAAAAGGAAAATATTGTAAAGCCTCAGGGTGATACATTATTACCTCATATAAAAATTTCATCCTTGAAATTTTATGGATTTTACATTCCAGAACTATGTGACTAATTCTCTTACATAGAATCCTCTGGTTCCCATATTGATTCTTCCATTTTTAGATTTGTTTATAATACCTTTTTCGGGTGAGTTTTCCAATTTCACAATACACTCTCTCTGGTGTCAAGAATCAGAAGGGGTTATTCATCATATAAAAATTTAGGTTCCAACTATATTTCTTTATAGGTGAGTGCATGTGTTGGGTCAAGCATTCATTTCCTTAGCAGATATATATGGAACACATCATGTACTTTGGAGAGACATGGTATCATATCCAAAAGATATAGAATATCACAAACTCTTTCAATAAAATCCAAGGGTCAGATATACCTACGAATCAATTTCCCTTTCATACCAAACCTTATGACACCCTTCCATGGAGATACATTCAAAAAAACATGATCAACCACATGGAAATCTAAATCATTATAATGATTATCAGTAAAATATTTTTTCATACTTTTTTATACATTAATATGATTCAGAATATCCTTTAACATTATCGTCATATATTCAACATGTTCTGGGCCTATGAGTTTCCTTTCACCAACTTCATCTCAACAAGTTGGAGTATAAGAACTCTTTCTATTTAATTCTTTGTATGACACCATTTGAATAATTTAATGGAAAATTGTATTATAGAAAAAGTTTAACAATGGTATGTACTAACCCCATATACCTTGAAAGTTGATTGAACATGAACTCAACATGTCATCTAGTTTTTTAATTATCCTTTCAGACTATCTATCTGTTTGGAGATGGTAGGTAGTGCTGAAATGAGGCTCAGTTTCAAGTGACTTCTGAACACATTTTCTAAAAATTCAATGTAAATATGGGATCTCGATCAGAAATTACTAATATAGGATCACCATTAAGTCATACTACTTTATTAATATGGAGCCTTATAGTGCACTACTGAGGATTGTCTTCTCTTATAGCATGGAAATGTGTATATTGGGTTAAGGGATCAATGATAACCCATATTGAATCATTATGTTTATGTATATTGGGAAGTCATATGAAATATTTCATAGTAATTTCATCCCATTTCAACATAGGAATAGGAAGACATTGTAATAATTTTTTAGGATGTTGCCTCATTGAATTCACTTTTCGACAAATGAAGCATTTGGATACAAAAACATAAATTTACCTCTTTATGTTATCCAAAAAAAGGATCCTTCATGTACCTATACATATTTTTTATTATAGAGTTTATAGAAATATTTGAGCTATGATAATCATCCAAAAATTCCCTTTTTATCTCAGTAATATATAAAACACATATCCTTTTACAAAACATTATAACACCATATTCAAGTTTTTTTCTTCTAATTTTACATCATTCGCAACATTAATTTTCTTCTAAAAGTTATAATAATCTTATTGAAAATTCATTATCTAATATATTAGAGATGGGTTTCTAATCATTTTAAAAATTAATGATGTCACACCTTCCTTAGAAATTAAAATATACATCTTTAGTATATCAATGAACATAGGATCCCTCTCAAACCTCAATTGGTTTTGAACTCCTCGATCCATTATCCTAAATTAATCCACTAAATTATTTTATTTCCCTGGGTGATAGTGTATTGAGAAATCATAATCCTTGATTAGATTGAGCCATCACATTTTACTAATGATGATATATTTTTGTGAGAAGATGTATTTCATGATTTTAAGATCCATGTATATCTCACATAATTCATCACAGAGATAATGTCTGCATATTTTTGAAGTTAAAATTATATCCACTTAATCAAGATCATGTGTGGTATAGTTCGGTTCTCATGTCTTAAATTGCATTGATTCATTTGTATTAATGTTATTATTTTTCATTAGGAAAAAACAAAGCCCCTTCTTTGACGAATCATTACATATTAAAACCCATCACTTCTAGATGGTAGTGTCAAAATATCATCATTGACTAATATTTTATTTAGTTCATTAATTAATTATTCACTTTCCTTTATCTAAAAAACATTAAAATTTTATGTGTAATATTGGATAATGAGTTAGATAATCAAGAATAATTCAAAATTAATACCTAATAGTAACATGAAAAACAAATGATTCTACATAACTAGGTCATGTTTGTGGTTATTGTCCATTCTCTGGATGTATTTTTCTTTTTATTATTAACTGATTTATCATCCTTGTATACAATATAGAAAAGAAAAGAGACTTATTTAAGATAGATATCACACTTAATAAATTTACCTTATATATCTTAACTTCTAATATTCTTATTGTTAGCCCACATGTGATTCTCAATGTCCTCATTGGTTTTCAAATACAGAAGAACTGCATCAGTGGATTCCACCAAAAAATCATCATGATATTCCTTGAATACCTTATTCATTCGGTCCATGAAAATAGTCGGCAAATTTTTCAATCCAAATTGAATTATTTCAAACTTTTAATGTCAACACCTCACCCTAAAATCTATCCTTTAAAAGTATTTCTTCTTCAATAATAATTAGAGATACCTATAATAAAGATAGATCTTTGAAAAATATTGGGATCCATGAATTTGATCAACGAAGTCATTAATGGGATGTATCAGACACTTGTTCATTATTATAATAGAATTGATTTCCCTTTAATCATTTCACAACCTCATGGATCCATCTTTATTATTGAAAAATATGACAAGGGATCCACATTGTGAAATAATAAGGATAATAAATCCCTTATTACCCAAATAATCTTGTTTTTTCACCAATTCCACTACTTCCATTGTGCCTATTCTATTGGTAGTATATGATATTTCCCTTGAATTGAAAATTAAATCATGGTAAAATTCAACTTTATCCTCCGGGGGATGTCCAAGTAATTACTTACAAAATACATCAATGTATTCTTTTAAAATAGGTACATAATTAATTATCACATTACCATTCTCATCTATAGATTTTGTTTTCTCTTATTCCTCAAGAATCTCATGCAGTAGAGATACTGAGGGTGGATCTAGAGAATAATCACATGAGGAATCTTCTGGTCTAAAGATGAGGGATTCTACATCTTCCTGACACATTATAATTTTTCTCTCTCTTGCAATAAATGTTTCTATCATATTTTGATAGCTATTCCACCTCATGGATTATAAATAATTTACCAAAGTTATGATAATAATGTCTGCATAGAAATCACATTTACATGTAATGATAGGGAGAACTCAACACATCTTTGTAGTAATCATACTTCCCTTTGAAATTTTGACTTATAACTGTCATATTTAAAATAAATGAAAATGTTTAAATTTCATTAAAAAATGGTTTGATATAAAAGTGTGTGATGATATAGAGAAAAATAAGGCATAAGTATAAATTTGATGATAATTTTAATGTATCTTCCACCACATCATTGAGTACTTATACCTTATAATTTTTGATTTCATAAGCTTTTCCATATCTTATTAGACTCTTTGTGAAAAAATCCCTTGATGCTTGGGTCATTCACTTGAATTCTGACTCATATATTTATAATTATATCATAATAAGTAATTGATTTTTCCTTCCATTTTCCTTCATGAGTCTTGCAACTCCTATCTCTGCACATATAATAAAATACCAATCACTTTAAACATCTACCATAGAAATTTTCCCATGGTTTTCACAAGATTAAAATCTATCAATATTCTTCTTATTCATTTATGAATTACCTTTTTAATTATTCTTATATGGACTCTTCTTTTCTTAGTTTACCATGAATATATTTATTCTAGAAAATTTATTCGTCATCGTGATGGCACATAAACAATTTTATTTATATGATGAAAGAGTTGTAGATACCAGTTCCCTTGGGATATTTTTCTTAAAACCATTAAAGAAGTGGTCTATATTGCACTCTGAATTGTGTATATAATTTGTAACATACCTGGATATCCTTGGCAACATGGAATACTAATTTTGAGCAGTTTAATCATACTTTTTCTTTAAGATAATGAAATTTATATTTATCTCAGTTATTTATCATAAGGGATGTATTTATTGAAGAATTGATCCATAATAGTTTATCATTCCATGAGTTCTATTTATTTATATTCCCTAGTATTTGGGATCAAACACAACCATAAATTAAAATCACCATGGAGAAAATACACCACAAGTGTAATCATTTCTATTTAAATGCATTCCAAGCCTATAAATAGAATATAAGGAGACTTAATTTATTTCTATGATAAAATTATATTATTTTCCCCACTATATTAAGGGAGATTCTGTCATATAACATAATCAAGAATAAGATATTATCTCCATGGAAAAGGTTTATCCATTTGAGTAATGTTATTTTTCCTAACTTTATTACCATACCCTAAAATTTCCATAATGTTCTAAATTATAATTCATGATGAATTGGTTAACTCAACATGGAAATCTATACATTTTTCATAAGTATTGATTCCAATTATCCTTCCAGGAACCAATGATAAACAATTACATTTACTATATTAGCATATAAGATCATAATTTATAATTCTAAATATGGTACAACACATATGAGAAATTTATGAATTTTAAATTTTAGAATCATAAACATTGGTTTTTTTGGGGATAACATTAATTTTAAATCCATCATAATGGTATGTCAGGATAATGAGAATTATCATAAGAATATCACTTATGATTGTAAATCCATGTCTGTAGTTAGACCCATTATCATGTGCCTTGTTACGCTGAGTCAGACCTAACACACCTTTTAAGAGTTGTTTCCCATAGGTATATCGGTTCCAGGTCCACTTCCACTTGTAGTATCAAGATAGGGATGTTCTAATATAAATTCAAACATAATTTATACCTTTCCAAAATTATAATATGTTCATATATACTTATCCTTAAATTTTATCTTAGGTTTATGTTCCTTAATCTATGATTTCTAAATCTTGTTTCCAATTTTTCTGTTAAACTTCCTCTAACACCTAGTATATCTCCCCAACCCTAGAAGCTCGGAGTCGATGAATAATTTTATTATATTGGAATAGTTACAAGCATAGTATCCTAATATATATAAAATTTTAGTAGATTTTAAAACAAAAATATATTTCATATATGGTCCTATATTACATTGAGAAAAAAATACACCATAAAAAATGGAAGATCAACATTCTTGAAACACTTTTTTGGATTCCTCAGTATAAATTTGGGAAAGTAAACATAATAAGGGTGAGATAAAGTTTTCAGAAAGGGAATATTAAGTGGAAGTAATAATTAATTGATTAGATTAAATCAAAATAGAATGTTAAGTAACTAATAACACATTACATTAAATTAACTGAACAAGGAATAACCAAAATAACATAGTAAAAAATTAAATAAACATTCCATTTAATCATTAAATCTAGAATGAAATGAATATATATATTTTATCATATATAAACCTCTATGATAATAACAATGATAACTGAAATTTATAGGAAATACATGATTAATTATTGGATGTAATGTATGAGGTATATGAAAACGGATACTATCATTTCCTTTCACAAGATGGTTTAAAACTATGGTTATAAACCTGTTTAATTTGGCCAACTTATTTGTCTCATGAGTCCCTATCGAGGCATAGGGGTGATATGAAAAGTTTGGGACCCACCAATAACAACCCATACAAAGGATTCCTCATATTGAGTAATCAATAATTAAATAATATTCCACGTCAAATGTTATAATTGAATAAGGAATACATAGTTATCATTAATTGAAAAGTTATTCAAATAACTGTAAAAGTGATCACCGTATGTAAAAAGATATATTGTTTAGAAAATAATAATATCCATTTTATGATAATATTGATATTAATGGGAATGAAAAAAATTTATTACATTAATGTTATTTTTTTAAGTGAAAGTTATCAATCACAAAAATAAGTGAGATTACAAAGATAGCCATTAAGAACAATCATGAGGGAAATAATTCTTAAACATTAAAAAGTGTCACATACCCCTTTGAAACATTTGAATCATAATAAACCTAAATTAATGAAATTAAATGAATGTTATATTATCATGAGAATAATTTTTTTATTATATGACATGTCAAATGGTTGTATATACACCATATAAAAGTGAATTGGTGCATAAAAAAAATAAGTCTCAATGGAATGTAAATTGAGATGAAACATATTACCTTATCATTAATTATTTATGTGGTATTTAAACACCTTAATAGTGGTTTACACATCTTACTAGCTAATAATTGAACCATAATCATATTTATGATATCATATATTATGTTCTTATATAATCTTACTACCAATTTGTTAATTATTTTCACTACTTTTGGTTTTAATTCCCATGTTTCTCAAGTATGTTTTGACATGTTAATTACTATTCCTATCATGGTTTCGTCATTAAAATAATGTAAATAAATATTAAAATTTCATATATATTCATTATATTTTTATTTATAAAATTCCATAATATTTGGAGATAATAAATGAAATACATCATCTATGAAGATGGTAGGTCGTACATATGTATGAGCACCACTTTTCTTTATTTCCCATATTAAAGAATGAAAATTCTATATATATATATATATATATCTTAAATATAGTATCATATTTTTATCATATATTTTATATATGTTTTTTGAAACTATCCTTTATGATTTCATTGTAATGATTCCCTTCACCTTGAGGATTCTATAATCCACACTTCCACAAATGATGTGATCATATTCCCACAAAATGGAGTTCATAAATTTTTGTGTTAAAATAGAACTACATAAGAATAAAATATTTAAAAATATCATATATATCATATATAAATATCATATCCATTGTAATTCATAACCATGGAGGAGGTAGTGAAAAAAATGTAAAAAATCATTTTGCAAGGTGATAGTTTTCCATGCACGAACGATATAGTTGTTATCCATTAGAAAGATGTGTATGTATGTGAAGGTAGAAATTAAAAATAACAAAAATATAAATATACATAGGAAATTTCTGTTATTAAATAATATTGGGATCAGAATATTTGAGTTTATAGAGAAGGTAAATAATATAAAAGAACATGAGTAAGGATGATACCTCTTCTTTGGGTAACTCCTTTTGGTTTTAACAAAAGGTCCTACTTGGATGGATTTCAACCTAATGTGAGGAATTAAGGATTAGGGGATGGATTTTGGTAGATTAATTGAGTAGATAAGGGAAAATATAAAGGGATTTATAAGTGTGAGTAAGTGGTAGGGTGAGTGCATTTTTATAGTGGTGGAGGTTGACATTCTTGTAAATTTCTTAAAAGGGAATTCCACACACGTTTTTCTGTTTCTTTATAGATCCAATAATCAACTAAATTAGAGACAATGGATTATAATATCAAAATATTAACATTGAATGAATTTTAGAAAATTTTCTTTATTTTTTTGTCTATAATGTTTAAGGCTTAGTCCTTTATTAAGATATTATTTCTCACAATCGTGGTAATTAATTTTTTTTTCTTTTTTACTAATATTTTAGGTGAAAAACTATGTTGAAATTATCAGAAATTAGAAACTATTCTGATTCCAAATATTTATTCCATTTTCCAAATTTCCAATTACATAATTGGAATAAATTAATTTAAATTTAGTACCTCAGATGGGAAGACAATATAGGTTTTAAATTAAAAATGATCAATAGTTTTTTGTTTTTATATCCTATTTTAATGTGAAATTTTTTACAATTAATTCAATTGTATTAATTGATGTAAAATTTATCTTTTTATGTTTTCAAACCAAAAACAATTATCATTTTTCCTTATAAATAAATTATATAAAAAATAAGTTTTGAATTAAAATTTGTATATTCACTATTGATATAAAAATGAAACATCTATAAAAAATAAAAAAACATACCCTAACCTAATATTGATGTTACTATTATACAAATTTAATTTATATATATATATATATAATATAAAATCATCAAAATTAATATTTATAATAGGTTTTTCTTTAAAAGGCAGAGAAATGCCTTTATAAAAATATATTATTGTATTCATAAAAATGGGTTTGATTTTTATCTTAAGACTGTGAAATATATTGATTAAATTTCTTAATATTTGATTGGATATTTCATGACCCATCCCCCGGGGCCCGTGCCATGACTAACCCAAGCATGCCTTCTAGAGGCCAGGGGCTAGCGACTAGAACCAAAAGGTGTATTCCCAGAAATAGGGAAGGCATTGAATTTTTAACTTGTAAACTCACACAACCATGCACAAAGAAGGATACAAGCACAAAGTAAAAATATATTGTAAAAATGGTGTGTGCAGAAAGAAAAAGGGGCCAAAATTCAAGCTCAAATGGAAGGTGCAAGAAAACTGGGATGTACAAGTAAACTCAAACAGCTCCTATGAACACTCACCAAGGATCCTACATGAAGGGTACGCACAACTCTTGAACAGTCATCACTATGGTACGACTCATCTAATTTCCACCTTTGAGCTATCTCTAGTTCTGGTACCCTCAGTCTCAATCAATGCTTTCTATCATCTACACCAAACACAATAAGGTGTGGGCATTGCTCGTGCATGGGTGAGTATAACGATACTGAGTAGGGACCCTGAAACATGAAAACAACTGACAACCCTACTTAGGAATATTCCCATACATATACCTATGTTGTCGAGTAAACCATCTCAATCATGATGAAATACAAGGCCCAACTCGAAATCCAAAATCTCATCTATCCCATGAAGGAAAGAATACCACGAAGGAAAGTACAACAAAGGTAACACCACAGAGAAGAATACAACAAAGGTATCACCACGAATGTAAGTACAACAAAGGTAATGCCACACAAGAAGAATACCACAATGTTATCACCACAAAGGTATGAATCCCAATGTTATTCCACATAGATTATTACTACATAGGTAAAGACTCAGCTCACATCAGGTATAACATAGATACAAAAGTAAATATGATTATATGTAACTACTAAATCATCTTACTCTGTTAAGAAGCAGACCAACATATGATCCTAAACCATCAGACCCACATAAGATCCTAGTATATCAGACCCCCATAAGATCCTAGAGCAATCCCACATGGATTTCTAGAGCATATCCAACTGGAATACTAGAACACAAACCCATTTAGGATTTCAAAGAACATAACCACATAGGATCCTAAGGAACATACCCTCATAGGATCCATTTATCATCTTACAACCAGCTACAGGGTTCCCGCACTAAGCTCGATTGATTCTAAAAGGGTCTTCTCCTCAGTCCATAGGTTTTTAATCCAAATGCAATAAAGTCCCACAATGAATTATCACAATGGACCCCCACTTAATAGGGGTCTCAACACAATATATGGTGCTTTAATCAAACTCATGGTCTATAAATTATTGTCCTTTTAGTCCCGAGGGCCTGGTTGGATTCGTGTTTGATCCAACCCTGTCGTACCCCAACTTTATCTAAAGCTCAAATGGGGTATACTAAAAGGCCTGTCTCGGTCCAAGGTTCTCAGCTCCGTAGATGGTTCATCAAACAGATGCTTGTAGCTCAAGTTATGGTCGAAACAGTGGAAAAGGGTCAAAGGTGGTCCTGGTCCGATCAGCCCGGTCGGACCGACATGGCCTGACCTGGTCTGGGCCGACCCAGGTCTAGCCCTGGGTATGACCTTGCCTGCTGGACAATGTTGGCCCGCTGTCGTTTGGCCCAACGGTGGGGTCCGCCTTAGCCGCCACCCAAGGGGGAGACTCCCCTTGTGTACCCTGAATAGATGCGCCGTTCAGGTTGGGTAACCAACTGGCCAACAGCACGTGGTGCCGGAAGCTGGTGGGTGAGAGCCATGGTCCCACTCATCTCCCAAGCTGGCTGGAAAACCAGCCCACCCACACGGCACTGTCATGCTCTGTGCCACTACTGGCTGCTGGAAGCGAGCCAACCGCCATCCTTCACTACTGCGGCCATGTGTCGTGGCTCTTGCATGCCCAGAAGCGTGGTCGCGCGCCGCCACCCCCTTCACGCAGCCAGCTATGCGCCGACCACCACCCAGGTCCACCACGACTAGTGAGCCACATCCCTTATATGGTAGCGGGGTCATGCCGCTGACGTCTTCATGGCCGGCCGGAGTGCCGACCGCCATTCCCGAGCCCCACCAGTTCCAGTCACCATCACAGGTTATCGCCGACGTTTGTCGGGTCACCGAGTGCCCCAATGGTGGCCCATTCTTCATTCAAAAAACTCCCAAACTCGACTCATAACTTTGCTATCAATTCATGACCATCATAAACCACAAAGGATGTGGAGAGGTAGGGCTATGTTCATTTGGAAAGCACCCTCTGCATTAGAATGATATCAAGAAGCATAATTGTTCTTAAATCAAGAAGATTGACAAGAACCGGGTAAGGGGTATTCAAAACAACATTCTCTACATCGATTTCTCATTAAAGGTGTCGTGAGATGAAGTTAGTGAAGGTGAGGAAAATACAAATATTGGATCATCATCATTGAAGAAGTTCCTCATTAGGGATCCTTCAATGGAGTTCTTCGTTGGAGAATGTGTTCTTCGTAAGAGAGATTATTTTTTCACAATTATCCCAAGCACTCCTTTGCTAACAAATCCATCAACCAAGAGGTTAAATTACAAATAAATAAAGCTAAGTTAATTAATAAAATTATTTTTGGCACATTAATTAATATTATTTTGGAACAATTAATGGGAAAATAACCCAAGAGTCACCTCTCTCATTAAAGTGGGAGTTCAAGGCTCGGGTGGTCCCTACACCCAAATTCAATTTGAGAGGATTAAATTTCGAAAATAATTTTTTTTATTTTCTCTCACAAATAGCACAAAAACTAACTTTCACCCCCCAACCTACTGCAGTCAAGTTAAAGGTCTCCTTAAGAGAATATTGGTGCAATGAGATCAACGGTGTCCTCAAATTTTAATTCCATGCACCGATTCAAATGTCACAAAAACCAACTCGCACGGTTACTGAACGTACCCGAAAAAAAGTTCATAAATTCATTCCAGTCACTTTGGGCCTCAGAATCATGCGCCTTCAATTTTCAAGGACTCATAATATCCTCATATAATTAAAAAAATTACATGGAATATCCAGGTCTGTATATTCTCCCCACCTCAAGGATTTGCATCTCGGAAAGCAACAATACAAAAACTAGAAAAACAAGTGGGGGTAATGGGCATGAATCTAAGCCTCCCGCTCCCAGGTGGTCTCTTGAAGGTTACTATGCTTCAAACACACACACACAAACCAAATGTATCAATCTCCCACGAATGGATCTATCCTGTTGATCCTCAATCTCCACGGGAACCGCTGAAAAAGTCACTTCATCATCGATGTCTATCTCTCCCCTGTAAATGACATGGAAATGATCATGTACGTGTCTCCTAGGCTAGGATACATGAAAAAATAAATGCACCAGGCGAAACTGAGGGGGAAATTCTAGGCGTTAAGCCACCTCGCCAACTCTACTGAGGACCTAAAAGGGTCCGATGAACCTCAGAGATGACTTGCTGCCCCAGCCAAATCTCTGCAAACCTCATCGGGGTGAGACCCTTATAAAGACGTGGTCACCATCCTAAAACTCCATTGGTCTCTATCTTCTGTCGGCATAAGACATCAGACATCTCTATGTATTCTTCAACTACTCCTAGATAATTTGTACCTTCTCCATGGTAGCCCATACAATATCTGGTCCCATAAGTGCTGACTCCCCTGGGTTAGTCCAGCAGGATGGTGATATGCAAGGTTGGATGTACGGAGCCTTGAAACGTGCCATCCCAAAGCTGGAGTGATATCTTTTGTTGTATGAAAACTCCATAAATGGAAATTGATCCTCCCATCTACGACCGAAGTCGAGGACGCAAGCACGCAACATGTCCTCGAGGGTCTTAATAGTCTGCTTAGTCTGGCCATCCGTCTGATGATGGAAGGTGTTTCTTAGATGAATTTGCATCCCAAAAGCCTCCTGAAACCCCATTAAAAGTCAGGAAGTAAAATTTTCATCATGATCAGAGAAAATTATCGAGGGTACTCCATGTAACCATACAATATCATGCACATAGAGGTGTCCCAAGCTCTCTACTAAACCCTGCTCTCTGATGGGTAGGTTGTGGGCTGACTTGGTGAGTAGTTCAACGATCACCCAGATAGAATCATGACCTCTGGATGTATGTGGGAGTCCTGTCACGAATTCCATGTATATCCCATCCCACTTCCACTCGAGGACCTCTGAATGGTGAACTAATCCTGTTGGTACCTGATGATCTGCCTTTACTTGCTGACAAGTGAGGCACTGAGAGACAAACTCTCCTACTGCTTTCTTCATTCCTGGCCCCCAATACTATCTTAGGAGGTCTTAGTAAATCTTCTCCACTCCAAGATATACCTCTAGAGTGGATTTGTGGAACTCCCACAAAACTTCCTCCCGAAGCGACACTGGTACCAGGATAGGTCCTCTGAAAAGGATGACATGCTCCCCACCTTCAGAAAATCCATTAGGTTTATGTCCTATAGATATCTGAGCATGTTGAGCCTCGCATTCAGTGTCCCCATGCTGCGCCTTCATGACTCACTGAAGGAGTGGGAGAGTGACTATAAGAGACTGAAGAAAATCTACTCCATCTCAACCACAAAGGATATCTACAAAGCAACCAGCGCTCCGTCACCTCACCTATAAGTTTTATACCAGATCTCTAGCTGAGTGCATATGCTACAATGTTCCTCTTCCTAGGTGTATAGACTATCTCAAAGTCATAGTCCTGGTGGAACTGAAGACAACGTCACTGTGTCAGGTTCAAGTCCTTCTGGGAGATGATATACCTGATACTTTGGTGATCAGAGTAGACCGTAAAATTCTCGCCCATAAGATAGTGTCACAACAACTTCAAAGTGAATACCACTGCTGATAACTCAAGGTCATGGGTAGTGTAGTTATACTCATGTTGTCTAATATTTCGAGAACCATATGCAAAAACTGCTCTATCTTGCATCAGGACACATCCGAGCCTAGTCCCTAATGTGTCATAGTAGACTATGTACCCAACACCATCCTCCGGAATCCTCAAGATGGGGGGACTAGTCATCCTCTTCCTCATCTCCTGAAAATTCTTCTGGCATATCTCTGACCACACGAAGGGTTTCCCCTTATTCATCAATGTTGATAAAGGTTCTGCAACTCTGGATAAATCTAGCACAAGTCTTCGGTAGTATCTGGCCAAACCCAGGAAACTCCGTACCTCCGTCACACTCTTGGGTGGCTCCGAAGCATGTATAACCTCAATCATCACTGGATCCACCGCAAATCCAGCCTCTAAGATGACATGTCCCAAAATGTGAACCTATTGCATACAAAACTAAAACTTCAAGAGCTTACTATAAAGCTGGTGCTCTTGGATTGTGTCCAGAACAACCTGAAAATGATAGGCATGCTCCTCCTTAGTAGCCGAGAAGATCAGAATGTTGCTCATGAAGACTACTACAAAGTGATCATGGTATGGTGTCAAGATCCAGTTCATGAGTCCCATGAACACTGATGGAGCATTGGTCATGCTGAATGGCATAACCAAGAACTCGTAGTGGCCATACTAACATCTGAAAGTCATCTTCTTCAAATCCTCATCTCATACTCTGAGTTGGTGATAGCCTGACCTGAGGTCTATCTTCGAGAACCACCTTACTCCCTTCAGCTAATCAAAGAGGTTGGAAATCCTTGGAAGTGGGTACTTGTTCTTCATGGTCACCTGGTTTAGGCGCCGATAGTCAACACAAAGTCTCAAGATCTTATCCTCCTTCTTAGTGAACAAAATCGGTGCTGCCCAAGGAGAAAAACTGGGTGGGATGAACCCCTTCCCCTATAAGTCCTACAGCGGTACCCGCAGCTCACGAAGCTCCGCGGGATCCATCTGATACACTGGTGTAGATATCGGTGCCGTATCGGGGTACAATTCATTGTAAAATCCCACCTATCTATGAGGAGTTAGACACGTAACATCATCGGGGAAGACATCCACATACTAGTCCACCACTACAGGATAGCTCAGACTCTCCACATAAACCACTCCGAGGGAAAGGCTATTCAACTGGTGAGTGATTGGATGCACTCTCCTCCGGGTAAGTACATCCTATGCTGCAGAGTCTCCCTTCTCACTATTGGAGGTAAACCTAGTCCCATTAGTGCGGACACACTGCACTTTGCGCCCAATACAGTCGATCTGGGCATGGATTGTATATAACCAATCCATACCCAAGATGACGTTGTAAAGCCTCGACGTTGCTACAAGGAGATCCTAGCTATTGCTCTCACCTCTTATAGTAATCTCACACTATCATCACTAGTGTGTTATCATCAAATCCTCTACCATAGGACTATATATCCTTAAGGATTGACCAAACAACTCCACCGGAATATCCGAGCTCTGAATGAGGGAAGTGGAAATAAAAGAATGACTGACACATTTGTCTATAAGTACTGAAGCTAAGGTGGAGTACACACAGATCGTACCTCGTATCATATCTGGAGTATCGTTCTCATAGGCTTCAGTTGCCTGGAGTTGAGCTCGCCCCTGTCCACCGGCTCCCAGTTGTGAGGGTGGACCACCTGGTGGTGGTGGTGGTAACATCCCAAATCGACACACGCTTCCAGCTACATTGCCTGCTCCTCTGTGATGTCCACCTTCTCCCTATGGACCTCCTCGGTCAAACCTATGTCTTTGACTAGGAGGTCCTTTAACCATTTTCTGATCATCTATATGGCGGGTCAGGCAGTCATGAGCCATGTGACCCTACCCACCTCATGCCTAACACTGCATGCTTCTCACGTGACTGGATCTATCTCAGATACCCTGTAAAACCGACCCTGAAACCTACGGTCATCAACCTGTAGGTCTGGTCCTCTTGGACCTATGTGGCATCTACTGACTTCTAGCTATAGAAGAATCTTCTACGTGATGGCTGGTGGTGGGTCTCACTGACGGTGACTGCTCTCCAAGAAAACTCTCCACTGAATGGGATCTCTCTAACACCCCTTCCTGTGTCGGGATGCTGAGAGAAATCATCGATGCCCTGATCTCCCACCTAAATCCCTGCTCAAAGATCCGGGACATGAATAATGGGTCCCACACCATATGTGTGGAGTAGCGTGAGAGGTTGGTGAACCTCGCTGAGTACTGATCCAAAGTCACGCTACCCTACTGCAGATGAAGAATCTCATTTTTGTGCATTGCGTGAAGGGTCATTGGGACAAACTATGCCCGAAACAGGCTCTCAAAGTCTACCCGAAGAAATGTCACCATGTCTTGAACCTAGAACAACAATCTCCACCATTTGGCTTCCGCTTCTTGTAGAAGACTGGCGGTAAGGATCACCATGAGATAAGCTGGTGTCCCTACTAGTCGGAAGACTCTCACCACAACCTCCATCTAATCCCCTGCTGCCTATGGGTTCATCTATCCCCTGAACCTGGGTGGCATCTAGCGCTGAAACTCGTGTAACGTGCCAATGTGGCGTGCACTCTCTACTGCTGGTGCTGGTGGAATCAGTGGCCAAATGGGTAATGGTACCGCTGGTGCCTCTGCTGGTGCCTCTATTGATAAGGGGCCCACACAGAGTCCTCATCGCTCAGTGGGTTGTCATCACGTACACTTTCTGAAACCATAGCTGGTTGTCTACGTGGAGGCATGCTGAAAATAAAAAGGTGCACCATAGTGATAAATCTATACCTGGTGAGATGAAATAATAAATCACAAAGAAAACATTTCAAATCACACACGCAATCAGTGTTTTCGTTCACTGAGTCAGAAATCAGAAGTCAAGGTCCTAGTGTATGGATACGTCGGCCGCTGCACCAAAACTGGATTCCCTAAACTGATAACCATACTCATAACACTTAACACTATTACTATTAAAAGATCATAGTCTAATGTTCTATGGTAGAACCAACTCCTCTGATGCCAATTTGTCATGACCCATCCCCCGGGGCCCATACTGTCACTACCCCAAGCCTGCCTTCCATAGGCGAGGGGTTGGCACCTTGCACCAAAAGGCGTATTCCCTAAAACCAGTATGGCATTTCCATTATAACCTCTAAAATCACACAACTGTGCACAAAGTAGGATACATGTACAATGTAAAACTGTATAGTAAATATGGTGTGTAAAAAAAGAAAAAAGGGCCAGAATACAAGCCCAACTAGAAAGTACAAGAAAAATAAGAAGTAAAAGTAAACTGGAATTTCTCCTTTGAACACCCACCATGGATCCTACCTGTAGGGTTGGTATATCCCTCGAACGGTCTTCAATGCGCTATGCCTCGTCTAATTTCCACCTCTGAGCTACCTCCAGTCCTGGTACCCTCGGCCTCGATCAATGTTGTCTGTCTACTGCACCAAACACAACAAGGTGCGGGCGTAGCCCGTACATGGGTGAGTATAACGATACATAGTAGGGACCCAAAGACCCTCTAAGGTCTCTGAAAATCCAGAAAGTATAAACTAAAAATCACGAAAACAACTGAAAACCTACTTAGGTATATGCCCATACATATACCTAAGTTGTCGAGTAAACCCATCTCAATCATGAGGAAACAAAATGCCCAACTTGATAGCCCAATGCTCAATTGTCCCACAAAATAAAGAATACCACAAAGTTAACACCATGAAGGTAAGTATCGCAAAGGTAATGCCACAAAGAATAATACAACAAATGTATCACAACGAAGGTAAGAACCACAAACGTGACACCACACAGAAGAATGCCACAAAGGTATCACCATGAAGGTATGCATCCGAAAGGTATGCCACACATATTATTACCACATAGGTAAAGACTCATCTCACATCAGGTATAACTTAGGTATGGAAGTAAAGATGATTGTATATAACTAGTGAATAATCTTACTCTTTTAAGAGGCAGACCCACGTAGGATCATAAATCATCAGACCCACATAGGATCCTAGTACAGCAGACCCATGTAGGATCCTCCAGTAATCCCCTGTGGATTCCTAGAGTGTATCCAAGTGGGATACTAGAACACAGACCCACGTAGGATCCCAAAGAATAGACCCACGTAGGATCCTAAGGCACAAACCCACATATGATCCTTTTCTCATGTTACAACCAGCTATAGGGTTCCCGCACTAAGCTTACCAGATTCCGGAAGGGTCCACTTCTGAAGAAAACGATCAATACTCCAACTACAACGACGTCTCACAAAAAAGTATCCCAAAGTACCTCCAAATAATAGGGGTTTCAACGCAATAGACAGTACGTCGATCAGATGACTGGTCTGTTAGTTATTGGTCTTTTAGTCTCGAGGGCCCAATTGGATTTGTGTTCTATCCAACCCAGTCATACCCCAACCTTATCCAAAACTCAAATGGGGTATACCAAAAGGATCGTCTCGATCCAAGGTTCATGGTGCCACATAATGTTTTTCAAATAGACACCTGTATATCAAGTTATGTCTGAAAGAGTTGAAAAGGGTCAAAGATGGTCCGGGTACGGTCCGACCTGATCAGACGGACCCAGCCCGACCCGGCCTAGGCCGACCTGGGTGCAGCCCTGGGTCCGACCCGGCAAGCTGGTTCCATACCAGCCCACTGGGTCTATCCCAGCATGCGCTAGGCGGCCCGCACTAGGTGACTTGCCGGGTGGCCCGCTGGCCTGTACTGGCCCGTGGCTGGGTGGCACTGTGGTGGGGTCCGCCCTAGCCCCCACCCAAGGGGGTGGCACCCCATCGGTACCCCGAAGGGCTTGGCCATTTGGGTTGGGTATCTGACAGGCCGACGCCACATGGCACTGGAAGCTGGCACGTGGGACCTGGGCTCAAGCTTGGCTCCCTAGATGGCAGACAACCAACCCACCTGCGCGGCACGGTCGCACACCACGCCGCCACTGGTAGCTGGAAATGAGCCGACCGCCCTCCTTCACCATAACTGCCTCATGTCGTGACTCATGGACACCCAGCGGAGCGGTCGCACACTACCACCCCCTTCGCGCAGTCGACCGTGTGTTGGATGCCACCCTAGCTCTGTCACAGCCGACGGGCCGTATCCCTTCTCTGGCAGCATGGTTGCACCGCTGACGTCGTCATGGCTGACTGGAGTGTCGATCACCATTCTTGAGCCCCACCGGTGCCGCTCACCGGCACGGGTTGCCGACGACGTTCCTCGGGTCACAGGGCGCACCCCAGTCACCTGTTCTTCATTAAGAAAACTCCCACACCTGACTCGGAACGTCGCCATCGATTCAAGACCAACATAAACCACAAAGGTTGCGGAGAGGTCAGTCCATTTTAGATTAGCCCACACCCTCCCCATTAGAACGGTATCAAGAGGCATAATTGTTCTTAAATCAAGAAGATTGACAAGAACATGTTAAGGGGTATTCAAAACAACATCCCCTTCCTCAATATCTCATTGGAGGTGTTGTGATTTGAAGTCGGTGAAGGGGAGGAAAAGGCAGACGTCGGTTCATCATTGTTGAAGACAGTCCTTGTTGGGGATCCTTCAACTAAGTTCTTCTTTAGGGAAAGTGTTCTTTCTTGGAGATATTTTTTCTTCACAATTCTCCCAAGCTCTCCTTTGTCAACAAATCCCCTAAAAAAGGTGAAATACCAAATAAATAAAGTTACATTAATCAATAAAATTAATATTGACAGATTAATTAATTTGATGTTGGAACAATTAATGGGAAAAGAACCCAATAGTCACCTCCCTCATTAATGAGGGAGTTAAAGGCTCGAGTGGTCCCCAACAACAAATTCATTTTGAGAGGATTGAATTTAAAAAATAAAATAAAGTTAATTTATTTTATTCTCTCCCATGAAATGCACAAAAATTAATTTTCACCCTCGACCTACTACGGTCGAGGTAATGGTCTCCTTAAGCGAATACCAGTGTTGTGAGCTCAATAGGGTCCTCAGATTTCAATTCTGAGCACCAGTTCAAAAGTAACAAAAAAGCACTCACACGTTTATTGAACGTACCCAAAAAAAAGTTAAGAAATTCAGTCAAGGCACTCTTGGACCTGGAATCACGTGCCATCAATTTTCGCAGACTCATAATATTCCCATATAATTAAAAACAATTTGCATGGAATTTTCAGGACTTTAAAAGATATATCATATATAAATTTAATATATAAACTCCCAAAAAGACTTTTAATTTAATTGTCTATGTAAAATGTTACTAGATTGTGTATTGTTTAAATTATGTGTTGTGTGTACTGATGGATATCAATACAATTGAATTTATGATAAAATGAAAACATAGTAAATTATAGGGGTGATACATAGTGCTTACCCATGTGGTGTACTATTTATTCATTTTAAGAATAAGTATTGATCAATGAACATATCTATTAACTTTCACTAACTTAATAACATCATGATTAATAAAATATATCATCTTTCTTGTATTGATGATTTGTTCAACAAACAATAAAGAGATAAATATTTATCAAAGATTTATCGTAGACCTAGATATCATCAATTGTGGGTATGGAGAGAATATATACCAAAAATAGATTTCCACACAAGTTATGCATATTATGAATTTATAGTTATTTCATTTGGTATTTCAAATGATTTGGATATCATTATGTATTTGATAAATAGAGTCTATAGATATTACATTAAAAATTCCTTGATAGTAATTATTTATGAAATTTTTATATATTATATGATAAAGGAATAATATGAATATCATTTGGGAATTATTCTATGGATATTCCAAAATGAGAAATTACATGCCTTGTTCAAGAATGTGTGAAGTTTTTATGTAATGAGTATTCTTAATGGGTGATGTTATTATATATGGATGTATATCAATGAATATATAAAGGACAAATTTAATTAAAAAATGGATGAGACCATACACTATGAATAATATCCAATTTATTCTTTGATTATTTGGATAAAACTTGTGTTTTGTGAAAAACATTTCATGAATATCCAATCCACTATCCAAGCTGACTCTAAATGGATTGATGTTACTATTGATAACAAAATATGATGAAAGATTTAGGGTTGATAAGAAGATATTGGCCAATGATCCTATTCTTTCACTTCCTTATAGTGGAGAATGGTTTGTGATATATACTGATGTTTATTTTAATTCGTTGGGATGAGTGTTTATATAGAATAATAAGTTAGTATTTTTTATATCATGGTAACTAAAGACTCATGTGTATAACTACCCAACTCATGATTTAGAGCTTGAAGAAGTTATATTTACATAAAATATTTTATGGAATCATCTTTATGGTGAGAAGTGTTGGATTTATACTTACCATATGGGCCTAAAGTATATACTCTAAAAAACAATGTGAACATGCACAAATGGATGTGGTTATATTTGATAAATGACTATGATGTCTCGACACATTACCACGTTTGGAAGGAAAACAAGGTGGATTTATTCCTTTAGTAGCAATGATCATTCTATATTATCCATGGAGAGTATTGAAAACAATTCAAAACTCTTGGATTTAGAATAAAATAATCTTAAAATCATATGGTCATGTGAAAAATACTACTTTTTCTAAATGTTTTCTCAACCATCCATTAAAAAATAGAATACTAAATACTAGATGGATAATGTTCTTATATAGAAAAAGGTATTGAGTATTCTAGAGTTCGGGTTCGATAAAGATGATGTTATAATGTTTGGAAATCTTCTATTTTTTCCATAAAATCTATAATTGAGTAAGAATATTATGGAATATACTGATAGATTATCCGTATATGTTAATTTCATTAACATAATGATTTTTAGTGATCTAATACAAATAATTTGGATGGATAGTATGAACAGAGAGATCACAGATTAAATATCTCCATATCTCCATACTTGGTATGCATGAATGTTGTGGCTAAAGAAAAAAATTTTACAGGTAATTATCGTACATTACCCATCGAAAAATAAAATGAAAAATCCTAGCCCTCAAATTTCTTTTAGGACTCTAACTGAAGTGCATTATGTTGCATTTGTTGTCAATGAGGCATGAAGTTTTCATGGAATGAATGGATGTCAAGGAATGTCAAGATGTGAATGACAAAGGTTGTGATGGTGTTGGTGATGAATGGAGAATGGCCATGGTACTAAGATGCATGTCACTTAGGAGATTCACTAAGTGAAATAGGATGTTGTGGTTGAAACATTCTCTATGTAAATCTGAAGATTGCTGAGCTGCTCTTTAAGTTCATAGAACTTGTATCCTGATGATACAAAGTCACAACATTGATTGAAGACCATGCATTGTCTTCACAATGCATGAGGAGTTGAAAGGAGTTCCATCCACAACTACTAAGTGGATAATGTGCATTAATGAAGTCCATGCACTATCACTTAGTGCATGTGAACATGAACATGGTCCAATTGATCTCTGATTGGATCAATGAAGAACATTGAAGATTCTGTGATTCAGGAGCTCAGTTGATGAAGAAGACCCTTCGGGAATTCCACATTCTATGTATTGAGTATATGTGAGGAGGATGGGGGAATTCTAATGAAGAAGAAAAATGAAGAAGGAAGAAGTGGCATTTGGCATTTGAACTTGGGTTACTTTGTTTTTGTACAAAGTCCCTAAGTCTCTCTCTAGCAAAAAAGGAGCCACCAAGGGCCAGCCTTAAGGGTTCAACCCCAAGGCACATGTGGGACTCGAGGTCGCCACGCCCAAGGGGGATCCCATGGGGCCAGCCCGAGAGGCCGCGGCCGTGTGTAATCCGGGGCCACGCAGGGGATCAGGCCTGCGCAGCAGGGGTGCGAAGAGCGCGCCCGTGACATGCATAGTGGGCGCCAGTGGCGCGCCCGCAGGGAGCAGAGTGGGCGCAGAGCGCGCCCGCAGGGAGAACACGGTGCGGGGCGGCACCGTGGAGGGGGAAGTTCAATTGCTGAGAGGCGGGCAGTGCCAGGGTGATAAACCGCGGCAAAACCGCGCCCCGTTTCGATGTGGGACGCGGAAAAATCTCCAGGAGCGCATCCTGGCCGTCCGAGTGCTCGCGCGGCTGATCTCCGCCGCTCATCGCATCGCGCCGCTCCTGTTCTGATCGCGGCCGTCCGATGTGTTTCATTCGCCCGATCCAACGGCTCCCGGTCCATCTCCTACCTCAAGCTCGCTCGAAGCCACCCGCGTGCCTCCGTCGAACCAGGAGCAACCCGAGCACGGTTTTTGAGTTCCCGGCCACCTCCGAGCAAACCGAGACCTCCATAGAGATCGTCTGGCCCTAAGGAATCCATCCATGCCTTAAAATGTACATACATACGTGAAATGGAGTTTTTCGAAGAATGTCGAGGCAAACGAAGTTTCCGAGGCTTCATGGGTTCGTGTTTTGCATGGATTGGAAGAAAAGAGGCCGTGCATGCGTTCTAAGTCGCATGCACGTGAAGAAGACCGAAGAAAAATAAAAATGGAACCCGCGTGAAACAGAGAGTAAAATCAAGATTTTGAAGATTTTAAAAGAACCGAAAATCTCGGGAGTTTGAATTTATATCCACGCGGATTGAACGAGATGCCTCTGCCTATATAAGGAGAGCCCGAGGCATTGGAGAAGCTTGCTGATCCTTTGTTGAAAATCCGGAGTCCCGTGAGAGCACCTTTGCCTCGCGAAGAAGAGCCTGCGCGCACACTTGCGCGGCAGTACAGCCCGGAGCTCCCCTAGCTCTGTTTGGTTCCTTTTGCTCACTTCTTGCGCGAAAGAAGAAAGGGGAAGTCCCCTGCGCACCTTCCCTTTGCGCGACAGGAAGACCCGAGGCAGCCGCAAGCACCTTGCGTGCCCTCGTGGTTTGTTGAGGCTTGCGCGACCAAGTGTCCCGAGGTCTTGCGCGCCCCTGTGCCGTGCACCTTGCACGCCCGAAGGCTAAGTGAAGACCGAGGCAGTGCCTCGTGTGTGAACATTGAGAAGGCCGAGCCTTTGTGCTTGTGTGCCAAGAAGACAAGAACACCCTACGGGCAGTGGGTGTGCAAAGAGGAGCAAGGCAAGGCTTGCACTTTGTGTGTGCATTTGAAGAAGAAGGCCGTAGCCCTTATGTGAGTGCACACCTACGGGTTGTGTGCAAGAAGGAGTGGAAGGCCACCACATCTTGTGTGTGTGTGCAATTGAAGAACCCGAACCCAAGTGTGTGCTAAACAAAGTGGAGGCCGTAGCCTTTGGTATGTGCAAGAAGAAGTGAAGGCCAAGTCATGTGTGTGCAACAAGTGAAGACCACAACTCAACCTATGTTGTGTGTGTGTGCAAATTAAAATAAGTGGCCGAACCTTAGTGTGTGTGAAAACCAAAGTGTGTACACACTAAGAAGAAGAGAAGATATCCACACTAGTGTATAACACACATTTATGTGTGTAATCAAAAGAGAATAAAGTGTGTGAAGTTTAGTGAGAAGGTGTGTGCTTAAAGTGACTACACCCTTTGAGGGTTTATTGCACCAAGAGGAGAAATATGAGAGTGCATGCATGCATGCATGCACATGCACACGTGAACAGAGCCAAATCAATGGTGTGCATTTGAGTTGTCCAAGACTTGAAGATCTTGAAGAATTTGAGAAGGCCATGCAGTCAGTGCATGAAGATGCAGAGTTTCCATGCACTCAGTGCATGAAGTTTTTTTGAAGTGAGACTGGACCAGACTGAAGTTAAAGACATCAATTGTCTGAGTATTCAGTAATTGGAGAGAAGCCAGGTCATCCTTAGAAGAAGGAGATAAATCCTGAGCAATACGAGAAGACCTGATCATCACAAGTGATCAGAGGTACAGAGCAAGGCCAGCAGTCTTTATCCCAGACCGCTGAAGATACTTGAAGAGCTGAACAAGAAGAAGAGCTACTCGTGTGACTCAAGCAGCCAGGAGAAGACCCCTGTGAGACTCAGGGTGGAGGAAGTCTCCAGTGGGATTCTGGAGCAGGCCAGTGGGACTCTGGTAACACTGTGGGACGCAGTATAAAGACCCTCCTGTGGGACTCAGGAGAGATACGGTGGGAATCTGTATCGACCATTGTAATTCTAACAAGTTATAATGGGAGAATCCATGCTGGGAGAGCATGGCAAGGATGTAGTCCTTTGGTGCCGAACCTTGTAAATCCTTGTGTCCTGTGCCTTTTCATTACTGCATTATCCGGGAAAGGTTGAGAGACATAAGAAGAGTGGATCGAGGCCTTAACAAGCCATAGAGGTTTAATTGATTAAGAATCAATTAGTAAAAAGTTTTAAAGGATCACTAATTCACCCCCTCCCCCTCTCAGTGATTCACACTGATCTGGGCACTTCACTAACCAGATATGATTTATTTGTAGGGAATAAGCTCATAGGTCTTGAACTTGTCTTAGAAATAATAGAGATGGTTCAACCCATTCAGGTGTATATAATAGTTGGAAAAATAATATTATTGAGATATACATATAATCATCAATGATATATACAGTTTGAAGTTAGAGATAAGGTATTCATCTTGATATATCCATGGAAGTGGGTTTTGATATTTTGGAAGAAAGGGATGTAGAGACCTAGGTACATTGATCCATTTGAGATCCTTAATCATTTCAGGTAAGTTTCTTATCACTCTTCACAACCTCCTGACCTATCACTCAAACATGATTTATTCTATGAATCTCATTTCAAGAAATAAATTTTAGAAATAGAACATATTATAAATTCATAATCAATGGAACCCGAATAAGATTTATTATATATGGTATTACAAGAATAAATTATAGATCTTAATTTTATGGTTATGTGTACCAAGTCCACTAATCTCTTCAATGTTATGTGGAAGAATCAATAGTTTCAGGAATCTATATTGGAACATGATTATGTGATGATAGAATAAAATTCTCTCTTTTTTTCTTCTATGTAATAAATTTTTGGGGAAGAAATTCTATTATGTAAGGTCGAATGCAATAACTCAAAATTCTAGACTTTTTAAAATTGATGATATTTTTGATAACTTATGATACACATAACTCCCAACTATCAAAAACAATAACTTATTAATATAAATAGTTGAGTAATTTTATAATAAATAATTATATATCAAACCATTAAATAATATTATGGTAAATAATTTATTTGAGTTTATATTAAAGATGTTATTTTAAATAAAATCCATTTACTTTGAATTATATATATTATTTTAAAATATAAATTAAAAAATAATTAAATTTATATTTTATAAAATTAAATTAATTTTTAATTACATATATCAATATTTACTTAATAAGTTTTTTATTTTTTTCTGAATGAATATGTTTATTCGAAAATATGGTTTTTGGAGAAATTAGAAATTTTATGATTTTATAATTACACTAGATTCTCCAATATAATTATTAAAAACTATGTAATATATTATTTTTTATGTAATAAGATTATTACTTTTAAAATATTCTTTTAAATTATGATCCCATGGTAAATTTTTTTTGAACTAAGTTTAAATGTCACTTTAATAAAAATATTATTATAAATATATTCCTATAATTAAGTATTTAAATGAGGAATTTATAAATACCCCCACCTTAGTATCATAGAGTGAGTGGTTAATTTATTACAGTAGAATATAACATAAGGAATAGTATCTGGAAGGACCAATCATTTTTTCAGTTTTGGAAACAATACACATACATGATACCCATTTTTCATTAGGAAAAGAAGATAAACCATAATACATAATAAATGATAATAAAATGAATCCATGAAAACCCTTTCAAAGATATATTCTTCATAACCCTGGGAAAGCAAACAAAATAAGTGTGAGCTCAAAATCTTAGTAAGGGTTATGTACAATAATTTATAACTTGTACAAAAGATAATAATTAATATAGGAAGGTAAATAACTGAAAAAACAATTCTTGGTAATAAATAAAATGGGAAATAAATTTACTCCCTATATTTTTTCATTCTGAATGCCCTTTTTATACTAATAACTAAAATGAATGAAATTTATAATTTCGGGTGTTTGACATATTATGATATTTTATCTAGATAGTTACTATCAATATCAATCCTCTTGAAATTTTAAGTCTGTGGGTAGAAACATGTTTAATTTTTATTGGAATCAAATGTGAAGTTTTTTTATCTAAATTATTTCATCTCAAGAGAATTATGATTCATCAAGGGGATTTCATTAACTGGTCTAGAATCCATGCCTTTCATGCCAACAACATTTCTCATATATCAAGTATTTGATTTAATTAAAAACAGTGTACCTTTTCATAAAATATCAATATTTAATAAATAATAATGATTTATCAATAATTCATTAATAAAGGATATGTAACAATTAGTTTTTTTGATGTTGGTGAATGGAATTACCATTCAATGATCATTAAAATGCTCTCGAGGAAAATATTCTTTAAACATTCCAAAGTGTCTCATATAACTTTGAAACATTTGAGCCATAATCTACATGAAGGAATAAAATTAAATGAAACATTGAATATCTTCTCAATAATATGATTCATGATATAACATGTCAAAGGGTTGTATATAAACCATATTAAAAAAACATGGAGTATAATATTAAAATATGTCACAATGAAATGTATTTGAGATGAAATCCATTACCTTGCATTTCTATTTTCATGCACAATATATAATCTTATGTATAATGGTTTTAAGAATATTATTAACTTATAAATGAAATATAATAATATTTATAAAATCATATATAAACTTTTTACAATATATCATTACCCGTTGGTTATCAATCCTCCATTATTCTCACTATTTTGGGTGTTAATTGCCTCATTTTTTAGTATGTTTTGACCTATTAATTATTGTTTGTATTAATTAGATCATTATTTAATCATATAAAGAATTTAAAATATTCTATAAATATCATATATATATAGTACATATGTATTTATAATAATCCAAAAATATTTGATATGGGAAATGAAATTCACCGTTTGTTGAGATGGTATGATGTGCGTACACATGAATGATACTCCCATTTATTTTCCCTAGTAAAATATTGAAAAGTAAATGATGTATACTATAATTATAGTATCATATTTTTTTTATATAAGTCATATATTTTTATTAAAATAATCTTTAATACAATCCATGTTCTTTGTGAATTAAACACATCACATTGGGGAAGCGGTAGTCCACACGTCCACTAATGAAGTTATCACATGCCAACAAAATAGTATGTGTTATATAAAAATTATAGAAGTATAAAGACATCATAAATATAATATATATCATATTTAATCTATAAATCCATAATTATGTCCAACCCTGAGAGGTGGAAAGTGAGGGAATGAATGGAATTTGTTCAGGTAATGGTAGTCCGCCGTACACACGAACAATGGTTTCGTATCCCATTTGTTGAATGTGTGTGAAATTTTATACCGAACTCTTATAATAACAATATATATGTGTTTTTATGATACATATATTATTATATATTCATTTAAAAATAATTATTAAATGTGGTGAGTATCAAATAAACCAAAAGTGATCGTTGAATAATGTTACCTCGTTTTTAGGGTAACTCCTTTTTGTTTCTTCAAATATACTTATATGGTTTGATTTATTATGAAATGTAAGATTATAGAATAAATGTAGGGAATCTAGGGGCTTATATGAGGTGGGATAGGATGAGCTATAAGGCTCAATGTGGTGTGAGGAAATGAGGGGGTGGGCTTCCTATCATAACTGATGTAAGGGGCACATTAGAAAACTCTCAAATTATTAAATTAATATAAATTAATTTTCACTTAAAAATGTATAAAAAGTGAGTTATATATAATATTGGTTGAGTATGGGTATAAATAATCTCATATAATAAATTTTATAATATTTTAGGTCATATTATTACCCTTATCAATTGGATTTAACCCTTATTTAATCCCTTTAACCTTTACATTGACAATATGTGTTTTCATTCATTTATTGTTAATATATTTATAATAAAATTTAAAAAAACATTAAATTGATAATTTATGAATTATTTACCTTATACCAATTATTTAACAGATTTTTTGTTATTTTGAATAATTTTATATCATTTAATAAAATATTTATTATTTTTAAATATCATTAATGTCATTTTTGATAGTATTCATTACAAGACTTTCAAAAAAATATCAATACAGATGATGACATAAAAAACATTAAATTCACCAATAATATTCATATTTAATCTAAAATATTCATGCATAACATTAATGATATCAAATGATATTTATTTTAATATTTTTAATATCATTTACTTGATATTTTCATTAATTAAACAATTATCGCATCATCATATTGTAATCCTTTAAGGAAATTATTCATATCCTAAAAATAAAAAATAAATTACTATGATGGATATAAATATCATATATTTACAAGGACTCTTTATATTAAATGCTATCTACTGAAAGACCAAATAAAAAAAATATAATACTTATTTAAAACATGTGTGTGTTATATTGTACATTCCTTAGAATAAAATACTAAAAAATGATTAATTTCATCTATGTGTCTCCAAGAGGCCATATTATTGGACCAAGGGTGATTTGGATCGAAATTTACTCATCTGATAAAATTAGAATATGTTTTATGTAATTTTGTAGTATTTATAAAATTGTTTTTAAACTTAACAACTCAATTTACCTATAGTAGTGTTATTAATGAAATTTCCAATTTAACTATTCATAATGTTTAAAAATAAAAGGAAACTATTTAATAAATATGTAGTCAATGATTTCAAATATAAAATCCATTTCTCAACAATATAAAAACAAAAGATTAAAAAATAAATTAATAATAAATTCCATTGATGGAACGAGAAATCATGTTTTTCTAAAGTGAAAATGTTCAAATGATTGAACTTTTTTTTGTATTAAAATTCATTTTGACATTGATATCAATGACCTAAATTAGATTAAATTGTAATGACCTATTGTTTTAGGAATGAAATTCTCTTCTTATAATTATTCCTTATAGTATAATCACATTATTTAACACAATGATATATCATGATACTAAATTCAATGTGACCCTTAAATAAATTTTTTTCAACTTCTGTGTCTTGAATTTCAAAACTCTGACATACACTACTGCGTTCAAGTTGTTATTTGGGTCCTGACGGAACACACATAATTTTTCGGTGAATAATGACCTACCATTATAAATATTAACATACCCTTATGAATATTAATATGACCCTTACGAATAAAAAATTGTTCAAAAGAATAGTAACCTCACCGTTGAATGTATAAATAAAATTTATACATCATTTAAGTGATAATATTACCATAGTAATAGTATTGGTTATTTTTTATTTCATAAATAATTAATTACAATTAATTTATTAATTTTTTAAAAAAAATTCCTATAAGGTTTTTATAAATTAATAATTTTATGTATTCTATTTTTATGATAATTTTATTACACATTATGTAATTTTATAATGAATTATAAAATCAGTTATAGTTTTAAAATCTATATTTTTCAAATAAATAATGATTTTAATTAAAAATTAAATTAATCTTATTTAATTTTTTTTTGAAAAATGGATTTTTTTTGGATTATACACATAAAAAATTTTTGGGGCGAATTTATGGGATTTTTTCTGAAATACATGATTTTTTTATGAATAATACATAACAATAAATTATGATAAATGTTAAAACCTGAATTTTTTGCATCATAATTGATTCATAGATGATGATAATGGCCATCTATTAGAAGTCAAATACACATATTACTATCTTTTCACAAAAATCAAGACTATTCATAGTTTTTAGAAAAGAATATTAAACAAATGGTTAAAATAATGGGAAACCCCTCGTATTCTCTACTATAAAAACTACCACCACCTATCTCATCTCATCACACCCCTCAAGCCTTTCTACATTCCTAAATTCTATTCAAATATATCCCAAAGATCACTACCAATATTTGTAAACCCTTGGTTTCCTCAAAAGATCAAATCCTATCCCCTTAAGATTCTCTCAAGGAAGAATAATTCAAGAGGTTAATTCCTCTTTTCCATTCTATTACTTTGTTTCCATGTTCATTTGTTTTCTTTTACACCCTTAACAATACTCATCAAAATGTTATGAAAACATTAGTACCATAAATTTATTGTAATATTGTTATTATAAGGTAAAAATTTATTCTTATCTCTCTTTTACCCTTCTTTTATACCATTTGCAATAAAGGCATCTGAGACCTGTTAATTTACAACAGTCAAGGATGATGGGTGTTCAATTTAAATTTAAATATTAAATTATAGTCATGAAACAATTATTATGGGTAAAAAATAATATTATATTTGTATTATGTGTCATATATGGTTTTGAAATCAATTTTTACACATGGTTTTGATTTATAAAACAAAATGTGTTCGTTGTGATCAAAAACCGCCAATTAACCCAAACAGTTACCCCTAATGTTTCATATAATGAATCATATTCACTCCATTTAACAAAATGAAATTTACAACCATGTAAAATTTTATATGTTCAATAATATACCTCCAATTTTGAACTATCACCCTCATTTTACCTGACTATCAATTCATGTATATAAGTAAATCGATCATAGAATAAATGGACCCGAACAATGAAATTAAAGCTCATAACGAAACCAAATTATTATGAACGAACTCAAAATGGTCATAATGAATGAATTTAAAGAATAAAAGGTTATTTAATTATTAATTAATAATCTTAAATTAATTATCCAGGTCATTAATATCAAGTGTATATCACCATCAGACTTACGGTAAGGGATTCTACCCGAACCTCAATTATTCCTTCGAGTTAATCTTAACCTATTATTACTCAAACAAAATACTATATTTTGTTATATACATATTCAGATTTCTTCTTATATCTACAAAATCATGAGTCATGATCCATTAATAATTCTCTTTCATGGATATACATTATTTTAAGTGATTCAACCCTCAATACTTCTCGATAAGAAAACCCAATTTGAGGGAACTTAATAAAATATTACAAAATTTCAAGTTCACACTACTATCTATTTTAAGCCAACTTTTTTTATTAAATCAGTATTTATATTATTAAAATTGTCTTATTTCACTTATGGTTTTATACAATAGATTATTCCCTTTTTATTGTAAATTTTCTTTAGTATTTTCCTTAAAATCACACTATAATTTTTAATGCTAAAATTTCCTAAATACTCTATTTACATGTTATCACTTCTATTTGACTTCACAAACCTCAATATATGCCAATGTATGATCTAATTCATTTCCATCTTGTATACCTATGTGATACACCCATTAAATTATGCTTTGTGACATGATTATTATACTCATTTCATCCCATGGGTTCCCTTATGTTTATGTATGATGGATTATGTATGATTCATTATGTGGAAAGAATATTCATGATCATGTTAAGATGGGTGAACCAAGATAGTACTCCAATGCATTGGGTAAAATTGAGTCTCATGAGATGTTATGTGCAATGGTCTTTGTAGTTAGCCTTGACTTGTGCTACCACATGGAACGGTCTTGGCAGTTCTGCTTTACTTGTGATACAATGTGCAATGGTCTTTGGAAGAAATTGTTTCTTCCTTGTAGGTATGTGTCTTATTTTTTACTTTTCTTTTTACGTTGTTTTTTTGAAAAAATGGGGAAACCTGGGTAGTTCTGGAAATTTCATGGTTACACATCGTATACTCGTAAGTACACGTCATGTGTATGTTTGGTGTGTACTCACCACATGTTTATTAAGTACATTACATGTGGTGACTATGTAAAAATAATCTATAACATAGTGTGTAGGGTTTGTTAACACACTGTGTATTTTACTTTCCACATACCAGCTGAGTCCTAGCCATGTGTTGACTCGTGTGACGCGTCTAAAATCATGTGATGACCTAGAAAACTACGTAAGGTAGAGTAAAGACAAGCTACTACAGATCATGTAGTCCTTAATCGAAAAAGTTTACTTTTATCATTATTCATTTATATGGTTGAGAATCGCATCTTGTTTCCAGAAATTTCCTCTTCTTTCCCGTTTTCAGACTATGTCACTCCGGGATTCCGATAACACTTCTTCTCGTAGATTCTTCATCTGAAGTCCGTTCTTCAATCTATCGATGGATGTGGGATTACACCAAGAAGGGTAACCCCGTGCACCCTATTATGTTATTGATTCTTTTCCTCACATGGCTCAGTTTACAGTTGTGAATAATTTCCATAATTTGATATAAATTTAGATCTATGAAGATCATCTTCAAATTGGGGCTCGATATCAGACTTTCCTAAGTCTATGAGTCTAAAGTAGGTGGTGAAAACCATGTTTTGTGTTATCTTGTTCATTAGGGGGTTAATTATTTTTAGTGCAAAATTAGGTATTGAGAAAGACCCTTTTTTGATTATATTTAATTGAACATATGACTTATGGGATGTCATTGGTCATTCACTTACCTTGTTATGCTTGAGCAGGGTCGGGTTAGAGGTCATTGATCACTTGGGAATTTTGACCAGGGGTTCAAAAATTATTATAATTGATTTTTTGGATTAAAACAATTATTTTAAACTGTTTATGCATGATTAAGTTTATTAGAGTCTTTCCGGACCTCAGTTCTAATATTGGACAACACATGGTAGAGTAATTCTACTGTTTAAATTGTTTTTCCTATTAAAAGTGATTCTTTGGATTAAATATATGTGATTCTTGATATTTCATTTACTGGAACATTTGGATGTTTTGGGAATGTCCCATATATTCTTGACTTATGTTGATAATAATTGGGACTTGGCCCAAATTATTTGGGTGGTTTGACCATGGGATTTGGCGTCGTGGACGTCAGATTGTGGTAGTGTGACTATACGGTTGTGCATGGCCCTGGTTACTTTCATGGAAACTCCATCAGATTTGGATCAATATGGTCGTAGGGGAACGAGGTTCTAGAGACTTTGTGGCTTGGGTTATGAATTTTGTGATTACCACTCACCTGCAATTTGGGTAGTGTGCACACAGATTACACTATAGTGATGTAGTTTTGACCACTTGTTTGGGTAGAGGCCCTTGTAGTTGTGGTTAGGTGGTGGCAGTTTTGGGGGATCTTACCGTGGTAGCCATGTGGAAGTTAGGGAGACTTAAAATTGTTTGGGTGTGCCTATGGGATGTCGGTATTGGATACATTATGTGTTTTGAGGAACATACATATTATTATTTCTTAGGAATTCCTTCGGGACGTTAGTACTTGAGATAAATAGTGTCAAGAGGCACATGGTAATAGGATACATGACTGGGATTCCAACACTGGACAAAGTAGGTGACACTCTTTAGTGGCTCCTAAGCACCCCTGGAGGATGTGTTCACTTCATGCATTATACTATTTATTTTCCTTATAGATGCATTACTGCTTAAAACACATCTACTAGGTTTTCACTAGATGGTGTTATCCTATTGAAATTCGTCTCACACCTTACATGGGGCCTTCGAGATGCGTGTATAATTTATGGGTTTATATATAGTTAAAGGATCAACCTTAGGAGATGGATCACAGTACTGTTTGGTATAGAGATTGGTATGGAATTTGATGACATTCATAGATGGAGTTTTAATTTGTTTAGATTTATTTCCTGTATCATTATGCTTAATTATATATAGATCTACTTCAAATAGCCACGAGAACCCATTGTTTATTTACATGTATGACCTACTATGGATGCATGCTTGGTTTGTAAGTGGATAAAAGTGATTTATGGGAAGATGTTGTTTTTTCCTTTCTGATGCACCTGTTTATATATTTCTTTGACTATTTATCTTATCTTGGATAATCTTCTTCTATGCGGGTCTGGTTCGGTTCTGCTGAGTCTTTTTTACCGCTATAGGTTTTATTATTATACTCAGAATAGTACCTTACTTTCCTTCTAGAGGGTATAACCTCCTCACTATACCTGTATACACCCCTCTTATAGAAGGCAACCTTTGGGTTTCGTGGAGGTGACCCTAAGGTAGTAACCCCCAACCCGTTTAGAACTGTTTGGGTGGTTTTTTGGGTCTGAGATATTATAATATTGTATCAAAGAAGTTGTTAATGACTAGGATTTCATAGCCACTTTGGACTGACTACTAATGAGATCAATTATTATTTTTTATTTCGGCAAGTTTACTATTAAGGATATGTTAGACTGGAGATAAGTTGTTATTGGAATGTGGTTTTTAGCTTATTACTAGGTACCATCATCCCTAGGTATGAGGGATGGACCAAGATACCTTGGGTGAGAATTGTTGTTATTCTTTTTCTCAGATTACAATTTATATGATTTCCACCTTGGTGGCTTACTTGGTTTGCTTTATTATTGGTTGTGATATGCTATCCTCAACCTGGTGCAGTAAGGGAGAATTTTACCATGTCCTAGTATGGAAAGGTGTGATCTTATAGCATTTGATAGGAAGCTTTTTAGGGTATTTCAATTTCATAACTACACATATGATTTTTGAAGTTATAATACCATGTGAATAATATCAATTTCCATGATATAGATGCTTTTGAAATGTGAAATATAAAATTCATGATAGAATTTCTTGATTATTTCAATGTAATATACCATGATTTAGATTATGTAAAATGTCATGTGGCATGAGATTTGGTCCTAGATCATATATGAGTAGGTCAATACTATGAATGAGGTGATGTTGATCACTTGGATTGGGCATCCTAGATGTAAGTTTGAGGCAGTGAGGCCATCGGGATTGGGTGACTCGATCATCGGTTTGAGGGAACAATGGTTTTCGGTATGGGCATGGCCCAAGGTACTTTTGATACTTGTCTATTTTGAAGGAGGATAAGGAGTCCATGGGGCTGGGATGACATGGGTCATTATTGTGATGGGGAAGAGTAAGGGTATATTTTATGGGGCACCTATTTACTAATTTCTTTATACGTGTTATATATATATTGTTATATATGTGGGATGTCTGACCATTTATGGTATTTAGCAGGTTCCTCCTAGACGACTTGATGTAGATCAGGCATGTGATGGTATAGTTCCACAAGAGCATGATCAGGTTTAGACACCTGAGGGATAGAAAGAGCGTGAGCCACAGGTATAGGCTCAGGGATATGATCAGGTTCAAGATCTAGTTTTGGTTAACCAACAACTCGGTGTGGACACATGTGGTCCATGTCTAGACGAGAAGCATCGATCCAGTCTAGTACATGTCTTGTAGGGGATTTATAAAGGCGCTTAAGGTATAGAGCCCATTATGGAATATCTGACGTCAGAGTTCCAGTCGTAGAACCTACCACTTTTCCAGGGTGAGGGTGGTCCATAGGTGGCTAGGAATTGGATAGAGGGAATGAAGATGATCTTTGAGCATCTCGAGATGCCTCTATAGCAGCGGGTTAAGCTAGAGATGTACATACTACAAGGACTAGTGAAGAGTTGGTGGGATGTGTAGGTTCGGGCTCGCAGACACAAAGGACTGGCATCGAAGGACATCAATGATTGGAATTTTGAGCACTTTTTCCAAGAGTTGCTGAGGGAAGAGAGAGCTCATGAGTTTTTAAGAATCCAGTAGTGTGACATGTCCATCATTGACTATGAATATACCTTCACTAAGCTCTCTTTATTTTCACCAGGTATGATAAGCGATGTCACCTAGAGGGCGAGGCACATCAATGATGGAATAAAACACACCATTAAGGTTGAGGTAAAGATCATCAGGTTGGCCTCGTTCTCAGAGCTGGTGAATAAGGCACTCATAGCCGAGGGAAACATGATGGACATGTCCTGTTTGAGATGGATAGCAGCTTTTGGTTTTGGTTCAGATAGTAAGAAGCAAGGTCCGAATGTGTTCCAATAGGGCAGTCAGTCCAAGTTCTTAGTTAGACCACATAATGGAAGTTTATCAGTGGTTTTTTTAGGGTGGGCAACCAGGTAATTTCTGAACTCAGTGTGACGAGCCACCAATGGAGTTTCAGGAATGTGGACGGTTTGGGCATCTCAATAGGTTTTGCAGACGACCTTATGGGACATCCAAAAGGCACGGCCATTGATAGACTGTAGAATCTGGGTCCAGATCAAGTTCGATAACTTGTGAGGGTTGCTGAGGTTTAGCTGCACATAGATGACGTATCATATATAGTTGGACCTATCCATGGGGTTAGGGGCCAACGATTGGTGCAACACTGAATGTAGAACATGACTAAATAAGTTGTGTGTTAATTCAGGGGCACGCTGTGGAGCTATCAGGGGATGAGTAGGCTGGTGAGCTGACGATGGTCAGAGATACGCTGTGACCGTGGCTGTGATTACATGTTTTCATTTTGGCATGGCATGTTGATGAATTTTTATTTTGAGTGCATGAGGTGCACGAAGTTTTTTTAATGACCGTATGCTGGTTAGTAGGATGGTACCATATTGGGTGCGTGATATATATATATATTTATTTATA
Organism: Viscum album; assembly: GCA_963277665.1. Lineage (NCBI taxonomy): Eukaryota > Viridiplantae > Streptophyta > Magnoliopsida > Santalales > Viscaceae > Viscum > Viscum album. The sequence continues at coordinate 590,599,243 of OY728134.1, read as the reverse complement.
TGAGATATTTGGATTCAGGAGAATAGATAGAAGTGAGTAACATGTGGTGTTGAGGAATTAGGGAATCATTGGGTGTGAGTTACATGAGGTGCCTTGGGCATCAGGGCATCATGGATACAGGTTACATGAGGTTCCTTGGGAATCAGGGCATTGAGGATGCAGTTGTTATTGAGGTGCAATGCAAAAAATAATTTTGAGAATCCATGGGGTGCGATACCTCATTGTTCCATGGGTTCCATGGGCTCGAGACGGGCGCCGATGTAGTGTGGGATATGATTGGGTGTCGTGAACGACATAGGAGAACTAAAAAATGTTCAGGGTTCATGATGCATCACGGGACGACCCTGGGTCTATGTAATTGGTAGATGAACATTTGATTGACTTGAGTTCTAGGCCAAAGTTGTTAAAGAATCCTTCATCACCACCCATGGAAGGGATATTCCGGGACAAATTTCTTTAATGGGGGATGTTTTTAAGAACCTCTTTCTTCCTTTTAGCTACATGTATTCTTTTTTCCTTTTCCTTTTTTGTTTTTTTTGAAAAGGGGAAAAATGGGATGTTCTGGAAATTTCTAGGTTACATGCTGGGTACTACCAAGTAGAAGTCGTGTGTATGTTAGGCATGTAGTGAAGACATGCTGACTAAGTACATTCCATGTGGTGACATTGAAAAAATAATCAACTACACGACGTGTGGTGTAATTTAACACGCTATGTATTTTACTTTTCGCATACTAGTTGAGTCATAGTCGTGTGTTGACCAATGGGAAGCATCTTAAACTGTGTGACTACCTAGGAAACCACATAATATGGTGTATAGGCAAGATCTTCCAAGAAATGTATCCCTTATTACACATAGTGTACATTTCTTTTTAGTCATTTATAGGGAGAGTATCACGTATCATTTTAGGAAATGTCTTCTTCATCCCCATGTTTAGACCATGTCACTCCAGGACGTCAAGAACACTTCTTATCCTAGATTCTTAATCATAGGTCCATCAGTAAATCCGTTGTTGGCTACATGATCGCACCAAGAATGCTAAGCCCATGCACCCAATTCTATTCTGGTTCCTTGGTCTCACATGCATCAATTTCCATCCAACCAGATTTTCTATAATTCAATAGAAACTTTGATCTATGAATATTAGTTTTGAATTGTAGCTTGATATTCAATGTTCCTATGTCTATGAGTGTAATGTGAGTGGTTCATACCACATTTTTTTTGTTTTTGTCAGCAATTGGTTGTTGCATATTTTAAGTGCAACATTAGGTACTGAGAGATACCCATTTTTTTATATTTAATTGATTGTATGCCTTATGGGATGCCATTGGGAATTTAATTACCTTGTTATGAATGAGTGAGGCCGGGTTAGAGGTCTTTGATCACTAGGGGAATTTTGGGTGGGGGTTCCAAAATGGGTATAAATGATTTTTTGATTAAAATGGAGAGTTTAAACTTTTTCATCATGATTATGTTTATTAGAGGCTTTCAAGACCTCAGTGCTGGTATGGGACAACACATGGGTAGTGTAGTTCATCTGTTTAAACTGTTTTTCTAGTTTAAAGACATTATTTTGATTAAATATTTGTGATTCTTGATATTTCATAAGCTGGAACCTTTTAGTTTTGTAGGGCGTGGCCCCGATATTCATATGTTATGTTGATTATAGGTTGGGATAGGAATTGATTATTTGGGTGGCTGGACCATAGGATTGGGCATTGTGGACATCAGATTAAGTGTGTGTGATTGTCAGGTTTAGCATGGACCAAGTTACATTGATGGAAAGACCATTCTATTCTAAGTGACTTGGTCGTAAGGGAACGAGGTGATAGAGAGGTTGGGGATTGGGTTATGAATTTGATGATTATTCCTCACCTGTGATTTGGGCCATGTGCACAATATGACTCTGTAATGAGGTGGTTTTGACCACCCATGTGGGTAGAGCCCCCCATAGTTGCAGTTAAGTGATTTTATTTTGAGGGTGCTTATCGTGAATGCCACATGTAAGGTTAGGAGCCTAATGATTATTTGTGTGGGCCTATAGGACATTGGTACAAGAGACATAAGGTGTTATTAGGCACATTTTGACATGTTACTACTTCTTGGGTATGCCTGTGGGACATCGGCATGTGAGACATGAGTGTCAGGAGGCACATGGTGCTGGGTTACTATTTCATGGGCATGCCTTTGGGATTTCGGTACATGATACATGTGGTGTCAGGAGGTAAATGGTTCTGGGTTATGTGATTGAGATTCTGACGTTGGCCGAAGCAGGTGACTCTCCCTTGTGGATACTAAGAACTTATTGAGGTTGAGTTTACTTCATGCTTAGTACTATTTATTTTCCATATATATGTATGTTTTCTTAAACACCTATACAAGTTATGCACCACTGGGTGGTATCCTACTAACATTTGTCTCACACCATATGCAGGCCATTCATGGAACATGTAGAATTTATGGTTTTACAAATAGGTAAAGTATCTGCCTCAGTAGCTGGATCACAATACTATTTAGAAAGATGAATGGTATGGACCATGAGTTCATTCCTATAGGGATTTCTACTTTTGTTTATCGTTATTCCATTAATCAACATGATTACAATTATATGCAGCTTCTATGGGTATCCATGGTTTCCCATTGTGCATTTACATGTATAGCTTGCTATGGATGCATGCTTGGTTTGTTACTGAAAAAATTCATTACTGGAATGATGTTCTATTTACCTTCTACTGCACTGGTTTATATATTTCTTTCAATATTTATCTTATCTTTTATGGGATTTCTCACATAGTTTTGGTTCGAGTCTACTGAGTCTTTATTACCACTACAGTTTTTTTTATTCTTGGACCAGTACCTTACTTTCCTCTGAGAGGGTATAGATTCCCCACTAATCCTGTTTACACCCTCATTGCAGGTCGGTAGCCTTTTTAATTTGGGTAGGTTCCCATAAGGTAGTAACACCCGACCCATTTAGCACTTTCTGGGTGGATGTTCGGGTCCGGGACGTTACAATCTTGGAGGTTAACCTTGACATGTGCTACTCTAAGTGAAACAATCCTTGAATCATGATAAATTCATGTTTTATGTTTCAATAAAATTATTATTATTCCATGTTTATATGATCCCATGTTATAAATATTATGGTTATATATGTTCACTTATCTTTTATTCCTTTTTATATCATTAGGTTAGGCTTTCGAACCAATGTGCTAATGTTTTATTCCTATGATTTTTCTCTGACTAGGTTTTTTTAGATCATCTATTTTTTTATGTTATCCATAAGTTATTCTATGCCGATGAATGGGAAAAACAGATTTTAGCAGCACAATATGAAGATTAAATAAATAAATGTTTTATGTTTTTAGTTTTATGTACCTAGTCATGAAATACTCTATTCTTCATGAACCATGGATATTATTCTTCTATATAATTTTGCATAAAATACTGTAATGTTATGTGAAAGAAGAATAGGGTCGCTATAGTTGGTATCAGAGAATGGTCTAGTTTTTGGAGAATAAGAAAATAACACTATAGTAAGAACCTTAAAGATGATAATAAGTATAAGTAAACATCCCTAAAATTTGGAGAGTATAGAGTATGTGTTTCATCAAGATAATACATCCCTAGCGGGATACAAATAGGTATAGGTGTCTCTGGAATAGAAGTATCTATGGGTAAAACACAAAAACAATGCTATGAGAAAAACTGAAATGGTAACTGGTGCACAACAGTGGGCCTTGTTTCACTCTTGGTTTGACACTCCCAAGGGATATTATTTGGTAAATTCAAAATATTGGTAAGGACCGTTACTATGTTAACAAAAAAATAAATAATCCCATAAAAATATATGTTGTGAAACATATCCTGGATAACTTAGATAGAGACCTAGGGAACCAGAATTAAGGATATTCTTTTCCATTAAGAGTTAATCCTTTTATGTTTAATGTTTCCATTTTATGCTTATTAACTATGTTTTCAATCCTCATTATCATATGTTATTTTTCATATTTAATGGCATGAAATATAGGAACACAATCCAACAATCAATGTGATAGAGAATGTGAAGATTTTCATAATTATATGAAAAATATGATGGGAATGGGTGCTCAAAGAATCATTATAGTACCTTCTCAGCTAACTCACATTATGAATAATAACTTGAATCATATGGAACAACCTCCACCTCAAAAAAAGAGAATGTTTCTTTTGAATCCTTTGTGCAGAAAATGGCTCACGTGTTTAGTGGATCTTCTGATCCCCTATTTACAGAACAATGGTTCAACTCCATTGAAAAAATATTTTCTATCCTCCAATGCGTAGAAGAAGAGAAAGTTGTACCAGCAGTCTATAATTTTTATGGGGAAGTTGATCAGTGGTGTAAACTGAAAAAATGTATTAATTACTAGGAGGAAATTGATTCCATGGACTGGGTGTAATTCAAGAGAATATTTTTCAATAAATATTTTCCTTCAACCCTCCATCACATAATGGAAAGGGAGTTCCTCGAACTCAAGAAAAAATAACATGAGTCTATTAGGGCACATTAAACACACATTAAAATCCATATAAGGTTCGCCTCTTTCATTTTCATAAACACCAAATGTAATATGAATCACTTATTTAGATGACTAATGCCGATTATATTAAATTAATTGGCAATTTCAGACATTGATAGTTATGAGTAGAGTGCTCATTATTACCTTAAGGTTGAAATGGATATCAAAGACTTGCAATGGTCTCATGGTACTGGTAACAAGAAGTTGAAAAAGGAGGGTAATATGGTGGTTTCAGAATATAAATACCATGATGGAATGATGATAGAATATCTTATATGTCAAAATTTTGGGATGTAGCATCCTGGGAACTATCTAAAGGGAACCTGGTATTGCTTCAAATGTGGATGAATGGGATATCTGGATAAAAACTGCCGATGGGATATAAAGAATCCCACTAATGTGGAAGAATAAATGAAGGAAAGGATAAATTCTCAACTATCGGTGATGTGTTACAACTTCAAGTAACATGGTCATTATGTGAACAATTTGCCTAAGCTAAGGGTTGTTCGAGGAAATCATTAACGACAACCTCCACATAAAATTTGAAGGGCTTATGAAATCAAAACTACTGAGGTGGATCTAGACAATTATATACTGACATATATGATAATTATTCATTCAATAAAAGAGAAATTACTATTTTATTTAGGTTCTATGCATTCATTCATATCTTTCAACTGTAGTAGAACAATTCAAACACCACCAATAAAACTGGAGGATTAGTTATCAGTGAGAATAGTAAATGGGGAAATTATTACATCTGTTGTTTGTAACTCCTCCTCGATTAATGTATGTGGACTGAACCACCTAGAAAATCCCATCAAACTTTTTTTAGTGGAGTTAGAAGTAGTTACAGTAGAATCTATAGAAGGGTTTTATATTCCCAAGTACTTAACCATGTGGATCACTAGTCCTCTTTTTCAACAACAGGATGGTTCAATGCGTATATGCATTAACTACAATGATCTCCATAAAATCATGATAAAGAACAAGTATCCCCTTCCACAGATAAATGAATTTTTTGATCTACTTCATGGGGCCAGTTATTTCCCTAAGGTGGGCCTTCGATCAAGAAATCATAAATCAAAGGTGAGGAAGGAAGATATTCCCTAAACAACATTTCGAACAAGATATGGACACTATGAATTCATATTGATGCCCTTCATACCCACTAATTCTCCAACAATTTTCATTTATTTAATGAATTGTGTCTTTATATATTACCTTATGAAATTTTTGGTTGTCTTTATTGATGATATTTAGATATACTCCATGAAAAAGGAAGAACATGAGGATTATATGAATACTATGTTAAAGACTTTGTGAAGGGAGAATATGCATGAAAAGTATAGTAAATATGATTTCTGGATGGTGGAAGTATCATTCATGGGAAATGTTATTACCTATAAAGGGATATTTTTAGACTATTCCAAGAAAATGGAATTGAAGAGTGGCCTAGGCCAACGTTTTTAACAGAGATCCATAACATCCATGGTCTTGTTTGGTATTATCGAATATTTATAGAGAATTATTCATGATTTCCACATCCAATGACCAAGATGACATAGAATGCGTGATTTCTATCTAGACTCAAGAATGCGTGGAATGGTTTAAGGAGCTCAAATATAGGTTTATCAGTGCACCCATACTCACACACTCAATAAGTGGAGAAATATTTGTGGTGTACAATGATGCTTCAAGGAAGGGATTATGTTTTTTTTCTAATAAAAAATGATAAATTCGTAGCATACATCGCATTGAATCTGAAATCTATAAGAAAAACTATCATATGCATGATCTAGAGTTGGTGAATGTTATCATTGCATTACAAATACAAAATGATTATATTTATGGGGATACTGTAAGATATATACTTATCATGAGAGTCTAAAATATATATTAAAAAAATAGTTTAATATTAACCATTGATGATGTTTAGAGATCATCAAGGATTATGACTACTCAATCAACTAACATCACCATAAGAAAAATAATGTGTTAGATACTCTATGTAGAAAGGACCCTTCATCATTATCAATAATGTTAATTCAAAAGGATCTAATCTTATTAGATTTTTAGAGGATGGAAATGGGAATCATTAAGGGAGGAACATCATCAAACCTTTCTCAAATTTTTTCTCAACTATCTCTAATGGAGAAACTAAGGAATTCTCAAAGAAAAGATGTGGAAATTCATAAAATGGTAGAAGCCAATAGAAATGTAAAATCCACTAAGTTCATGATTGATGGGGATGGAGTTGTAATACTTGGGTCATGATTATGTGTATCATCCGATCCCCATATAAAGAAAAAATATTTTGAATGCTTCACATAGCTAAACCTTCTCTATTCACCAAAGGAGCACGATGAAGTATCGAGATATTTAAGAGAAATTTTAGTGGGAAAATATCTAGAAGATGATTGCTAAATATACATCAATGTTTCTAGTATGTCATCAAGTGAAGACTAAAAGGGAACAATCTAAGGGGATGATAGAAACCACTACCCATTCCAACATGAAAGTGGTATAACATCACCTTGTACTTTTTCATTGGACTTATGAGGACATCGAGAAGAAACAATGTTACATGGGTCATTTTGGATCATATTACAAAGACATCTCACTTTGTTGAAATTAGAGAGGAAATATCAATATATCATCATTCATGAATATATATCAAAGATGTTGTAAGGATTCATGGATTACCACTATCTGTTTTATCTAATGGTGATCTGAGAGTCACCTCGAAGATCTGGAAAAGTATCCAACATGCTTTGAGCACTAAGATGAACTTCAGTATGGACTATCAACCTCAAACTTATCACCAATCTAAGAGTACAATTAATACAATGGAAGATATGTTTATATCATGTTATATGGAATTAAAAAGATGGTGGGACCAACATCTTCCAATCGTTTAATTATCCTGCAACAAAATTTTCCACTCCAGAATCTGAATGGCATCATACGAAGTCCTTTTTTTGGAAAAGGTATAGAACACCGTCATGATGGGATGATGTCAGTGAGCGCAAGCTATTTGGACCCAAAATGGTTAAACAAATGGAAGAGTAGGTGAAGACAATTTATCTACAATTATGGAATCCCAATTTTGACAAAAGACTTATGAATACAATTGTCGATGAGACCTTGAGTTCAAAGTTGGAAAAATGGTACTTCTCCACATATATCTAGGGATGAAGGCCATGTGGTTTGGAAAGAAAGGAAAGCTATGTCCCTGGATCATTATCCCCTACAAGATCCTTGATCAAGTTAGAGTTTTTGCCTATCGACTAGAAATTCCACCTACACTCTCTAAAGTGAACAATGTATTTGATCTATCCCTCTTAAGAAAGTACTTTGTAGATCCTTCACATGTATTATCATCAAAGTTGGAATAGCTAGAGAATGTTATTTCTTACGAGGAGCATCTTATAAATATCTTAGATCATTATGATAATGATCTATGCAACAATAGAACTCACTTGGTTAAGGTACTATGGCAGAATAATAATTATGGAGAGGAAACATTGTAACTTGAGGAAAAATGAAAAATGTACCCACATCTGTTTGTATATTAAAATGTAAAACTATATTTTGAGGGTGAAAATTCATAGTGGAGGGAGAATGTAGTGACCCAAGGTTTTATCAATTGAATTCCCTTATTATAATTATTGCTTGTTGTATTATCACATTATTTAACACAATGAAATATCATGGTACTAAATAATATGTTACCATTAGTTATAATGTTTCCACTTTTATGTCTTGAATTTCGAAAATCTGACATACACTTTTGTGTTTAGGGTGTTTTTTGGGTTCTGATGGAACAAACCTATTTTTTGTTGTGAATAGTAACATACACTTATGAATAGTAACATACTCTTATGAATAGTAATATGACCCTTGGGAATAGTAAATCATCCAAAAGAATACCAACCTCACCCTTGAATGTATAAATAAAATTTAGGCACCTTATAAGTGATAATATAACCCTAGTAAAAGTACTGGTATTTTTGAAAGTCATAAATAAATAATTACAATTATTTTAAAGGAAAATTTATTTTCCTAAAAGTTGTTCATAAATTAAAATTTTCATTTCTTCTATTTTTAATATAATTTTATTAGTCCTTTTTTAATTTATGGAAGCATTATAAAATCAATTATTGTTTTAAAATACGTATTTTTAAAATAAATTTTGATTTTAATTAAAAATATAATTAATCGTATTTAGAAATCTATAATTAAATGATAGATTTCATTTTTTCTTTATACACATAAAAAATGGTTGGGGTGAAATTTTGGGATTTTTACTAAAATACGTGAATTTTTCATGAATATTGAAATATAATAAATTATGATTAATGCTAAAACCGAAATTTATGCATCATGATTGAGTCAAGGCTGATATAAATGGACATTGTTTCAAACTCAAATGAAAATATAAATTTTTTGTTTACAAGAATCAATACTATTCATAGTCATGAGAAAAATATTAAACTAATTATTAAAATAAAGGGAAACCCCTCATCTCCTCGACTATAATAACCACCTCACCTACCTCTTCTATTCACTCATATCAAGCCCTATACCTTTACTAAATTCTACTAAAATTTCTCCCCAATATCCTCCCCACATCCAAAATCCTTTGGTCTCCTCTAATTCCTAAATAATATCTCATTAAGAGGCTCCCAAAGAAGATAAATTGAAGAGGTAAATTCCACTTTTCAATTCTTTAAATTTCATTCCATGTTCCTTTGATTTATTTTCAATCCTTACCTCTCCTAATTTAATGTTTACAACAACTCCAGTACTTTATATGTAATGTAATGTACTTATGATAATGTAATAATTTATTATTGTCTCCCCTTTACCCTTATTTTATAATAGTAGTAAAAATTGCATCTGAGATACATTAATTTACGGCATTCAAGGACGATGGGTGTCCAATTTCAATTAACGTCTTCAAATCTGGTCATAAAACGATTCAAATAGTAGAACCAAACTATCATATATGTATTATGTATCATCTATGGTAATGGAATCTTTTTTTAAAGATGGATTTGATTTATAAAACGAAATGTGTTTGTTGAGATAAAAAACTGTTAATTAACACAAAAGGTTATCACTATTGTTTTATATAATGAATCATGTTACTTCCATGTAAAAAACTTAAATTTAAAACCATGAAACTTTTAAGATATTCCATAATATAACTCCAATTCAGAATAACCATATTCATTTTACATGATTATCCTTTCATGCATATATGTAAATCGATCATGAAACAAATGGACCCGAACAATGAAATTGAACCTCATAACTAATCAAAAAGGTTTTGAATGTACTAATTTTTTTTATAATAAATCAATTACAAGTAAAAATAAGTTCTTGATATATTAATTAATGAACCTAATTATATTATTCCTATCATAAATATCATGTGGAGAACACCATCATACATAAGGTAAGGGATTCTACCCGAACGTCCATTATTCTTTCGGGTAATTATCACTCTCTTTTTACCGAAATGAAATCCTACATTATATTTATGTACATATTATATTTGAGTTCTATATGTAAAAAATAATGTATTATTATCCATTAATAATTATATTTAATTACTATACAAGATTTTAATTGATTCCCTCCGCAGTTCTTCCTCATAATCAAACAAATGTGAGGGATCTTCCCGAATTCTTACTCAATTTGAAGTGCATTGTACCATATATTTTAATGCACCACTATTTTTATAAAATCAGTATTTATATTATTATAACCTTTTTATTTCAATTCTGGTTTTTTATAAATTATTATTCCCTTTTTGATTTTAAATTCTCTTTAGTATTTTCCTTAAAACCTCACAATACTCTTTTTACATGTTATCAATTATGTTTGACATCACCTACAATGATATATGTGCATATATGTTCTAATTCAATTACTTCATGGATAATTGTTTGAAAATACATTTAAATTATTCTTTATGACATGATTATGATAACCATTTCTTTTCATGGGTTCTCTTATGTTTATGTAAGAATAACCATGTATGATTCATTTGGTGGCAATCATATTCAGGAAAATGTTAAGATGGGTGTGCCCGGAAAGAGCTCCAATGCATTGGGTAATGATGAGTCTTATAAGACATTATGTGGATTGGTTTCAGTGGTTATCATCTACATGTTCTACCATGTGCAATGGTCTTGGTGATTATCCTTGACTTCTGCTACCGTGTACAACGATCATGGTTGTTTACCTTTACTTGTGCTCCTCTAAGTTCAATGATCCTTGAATCATTCTAAATTAATGTCTTATATTTCTTCCACATTACTATGATTCCATGATTATATTATCCCAAGATATACATGTTATGGTTCGATATGTTTAGTTATGTTTTATTCCCTTTTTATGTCATTATGTCATGTTTCCTAACCAATGTGCAAAATATTTATTCTTATTATTTTTCCTTTATTGGGATTTTAGCTAACCCCTTTGTTCATATTATCCACAAGTTATCCTAGGAAGATGTATGAGAAAAATGAAATTCAGGATCTCAATATGATGATTAAATAAAGAATTTTTTTAATTATTTTGTTTTATGTACTTATTATTAAAAGACACTAGACATCACAGTCCTTGGATTATATTCCAATGTAGAATTATGCATAAAATCATGCAATAATATGTGAAAAGGATAGATTTCCTATATAAATGAAAAAAAATTTATCTAATTATACTTTGAAACCATGTATAAATATATGTTACCAATATAAATTATTTAGATGAAAAAACTATTATCAATTAAAGAGAAGTATATTTTACCCTATATCAAAACATGAAACTTATCAAAAAATACTAAAACTTAAATAAAAGTAAATTTTTATAATATTGTTTCCAATTTTTATTATATTTAATTAAATGAAATATATAAAAGCGTCAAAAACTGGATTTAAAATAAGTGATACATCAAATGGAGTAAAACTACCTTTACAAAAAAAATAGAATTGTTATGCAAAAAATTAGATTTATTATTAACTTGTGCCTATAATATAATTTGGAGGAATTGAAAAAAATGATTATATATATAATATATAAATTTTATAATTTGGTTAATACTCTTCATTCCCACCAATTTAACATCTATTTTATAATAATATTTCATTGTTCATTTAAGTTGGTAATTGCGTATAATATAAGATTTAGAGAAGACTATATTAAAAAATAGAGATACAGTAAAATATTTGGCTGTTACATTCTCCCCTATCAGAATAAATTTCATCCTATCAATTATAAATTGATCATTAAAAATAAATGGTTGATAGATGAAAATTCCTTTCTGATAAACCCTAATAAAAAAATAAGATAAATAAAACATCCCTTTAATAATAGGGAAAAGGATATGTGAATGTCACCAAAAAAATTGGAATTTTTAATTGGATAACATTAGAGGGAATTGAAGAACTGGTCATAGAAGGGAAATCTAAATATCATGTTTTGATGGAGAGTGATATAGAACATGGTCATTAAAAAATTAACCATCACAAAACCATAATGCTGTGATTTTTTAAGAACCCATTGATTTCCTAGAAATAAATTTAAAAGGATAAAGTTTTTTCTCCAAATTACTTTTCCAATTTTTAAGGGATTACTTTTTGATTAAGGAATGCAATTAAGAAAGTAAATATTATTGATTAATTTCTATGCCATAATATCTTATTTTGGTTGTGCATCGATCTATTTGATCTTCATTTGACACATGGACATGGATTTTCAAGATGAATTATTATACCTAAAGCACTCTTAAGGAATTATATGGGCTATATGAAATTCCTTAATCCTTCAAATGGTTGATAAAACCAAAAAATTTATCACATAGCATCCAATAAATAATAATTTATCCTAAAAAATAATATTCAATTTTCAACATAATCCATTCCAACCTTAAGACTCGAGCAAAATATGTCTTTCCAAATTCAAATTCAAGAAAATGTATTTAAATTTCCAAAATAAATATTAACATTATATTATATAAAAAATGTAATGTAAATCATATTTTCACCTATAAAATATATGAAAACCTTAATCACCTTAAATGAAAACATACTTGCATCCAAATCGATAATGAAGAAGTACAACTATAATATTCTTATATATATTTTGATTATTATAGCAAAATTATGAATTATAGAATTCATCTACAATATAATTAGTGAATCCAAATGTTGAAATATTAATCATTCATCTTCTTTTGCGGTAATATCATTATCTTGACCATGATACTTTATCTTCTTTTGAGGTATATTCTCCTGAATCTTAGGGAACTCATTTTCATAGTGCCCTATCTCCATGTATATGTAACATTGAATTTTATACCTTTAATTTATTCATTTTCATTATTTATCATGGTAAACCTAATCTCTATACTTATGTAATAATATAAATCTTTTTAAATAAGTAACAAAGTGTTTATTTCAATAATTACCACATGTGGGAAGATAATTATTTCTTTTAATTCATTTATCCATAGTAATGTACTATTTTTATCATGCTTCTTTATGATGACATAATACTTGGATAATTATTTCTCTATCTCAATATCACTTGATACTATGTACTCATATGAAGAGAATTTTTCTAAGACTAATTACCTTCTAAATGTTGGCTTAAACCCATCGAAGAAATGATCATTCATGCTCATTAGATTATGTACATTGATTCAGTTTACATTAATTATTCTAGAAACTATTTATAATGTATTTAATACACTATATTAGATAATAAAATTATGAAATAAAATTTATAATTTCATAATGAGTACATCAAATAACGTAAATTGAGCATTTATGTTTAACTAATATCTAAATCATAATCTTGGTTTCTTTGGGAATATTTAAAAATTATGTCATAGGGTTTTGATCTCTAATCTGTGTTTTAAAAAATCGTATTCCCATGGTTTCTACTAAATATCCACTGATACAAACTATAAGGAACCTTTCCTTAGTTTCCAGGATTCAGTGGTGAATTTATTACATTGGAATATTATAAAATAAAATTTATCCCGAAGGACCGATCAATTTAGCAGTTCAAGAAACCATATACATACATGATACCCATTTATCATTGGGAAAAGATGATAAAACATAAAACATAAAAAATACAAATAATATGAATACTTGATAAATCATTCAGTTATTTTATTTTCATATCATTGTCAAATGAAAAAATATATGTGTGAGATCAAATGCACAATTTGAGTTATGTACAGTGGATACTTACTTAAATAAAATAGAATTTCAATATAGAAAGGTAAATAACAGAATAAGAATGTCATGTAATCAATAAAATAAGAATTAATATGAATCCATAGATTTTTTTCATTATGAAAATTCTTCGGATATAAATAACTAAAATGAAGAAAATTCATAATATCGAACGTATGGACTATCACGATATATCCTATAGATTGTTACTCTCATGATAAATCCATTTTCGAATTTTGGCCTATTGGTAGAAACCTATATTATTATTATTATAAAAAATAGTGAAGGGTTTTACCCTAACTGATTTCATCTCAAGAGACTTGTGATTCATCAAGGGGTTTTCATTAATCGGTTCCCAAATACAGTATTGTATGTCCATATAATTTCACATATACAGAATAATTTTTTATTGAAAATTAATGTAACGTTTTATCAAATATAAATATTGAATAAATAATTTTATTTTATCAATAATTATTAAATGGAGGATATGTAACAACATATTGTTTTATGGATGAAGGGAAATACCATTGAATGAACATTGAAACATTATTGAGGGAAATAATTTTAAACATTCGAAAGTGTCCCATAAAACATTGAAACATTTGTATCAAAATACCCATGAAGGGATTAAATTATATGATACTTATAATATCATTATGATAAGTAAATTTATTATATAAAATGTTAAAGGGAAGAATATACACCATACAAATTAAATTAGGTGTATAAAATTACAATATGCCTCAATTAAATGAAATTGAGATAAAATCCTTTACCTTTCCTTTCCTTTTTGGTGAAAAACATATAAAATCTCGTATAATTTTTTAATCATGTTATTAACTTTTACAAGAACCATAATCAAATTTATAATGTAATATATTAACTTTTTAAAGTATACTATTAACTGTTTTTTATGAATCATATACTATTTTCACTATTTTGGGAATTAATTTCCTAGTTTGTCAAGAATGTTTTGACTTCTTACTTATTTCTCATATTAATTATGTCCTTATTTCATCATATCTATAATTTAAAAATAATATAAATTCATTAAATACTTATTTATAATAATTTATCAAATTCGGAGATAGAAATGAAATGCACCATTCCGAGAGATGATAGGTCATACATACATGTAAATCCTACTTCCATTTATTTTCCGTATTTAAAAATGAAAATTAAATAATTTTAATGTTTTAAGGATTTAATAAAAACCAAAGGGGGTAGGGGATTGAATTATTGTTCACTTTTTATTAGTTTTAAAAATTTTAAAAATAGAACCACCACAACCTATTAAGATTTATAACTGTATAAACCTTTATTAAATACCCATGCATGAAAAGGTATGAAAGAAAGAAAAGAAAAAAATATTTACAAGGTTTGTCCTCAGTGTAATAACCTTCATCCTTCTCATATCCACTCCCTTGGGTATATTAAAATTCACAAGTGTGAAGTAGTTAATAAATCTTATTCCAACCCGATTAAACACATTCAATATTTCAAGTTGAAGTATTATACTAACTCCCATCAATTTACAAGGATTTATTATATAAAAGTTGAAAAAAAAACAAAAATAAAATACTTTGATGAATATAATCCACAAACAGAATTTGGGATCTGATTTTTTGTAGAATGATGGATCCGATTTTTTCATAAGTCTGGATCAAATTTTCATAGAATACTTGGTCAAAGTTTCTAAAAAAAGATGTTACAATTTTCATAGTATAGTGATTTTGATTTTCTTATAATTTTGGTTGTGACATTTTCACAATAATTATTCTTAATTTCATAGAATCATAGTTCCAAATTACTCATAATATAGGTTTTTATTTGGTTAGAATCTTGGTTTCAATTTTATTAGAATGTTGGTTTCGATTCGCTCAGAATATTGGTTCTTATTTTATCAAAATAATTGTTTTGTATTTATCAGAATATTGGTTCGACTTTTCTCAGAATACTGCATCTTATTTTTCCAAATCATGGAATTTATTTTCATAGAATCTTAGTTTTTATTATCTCATAATCCTGGTTCTAATTTTCATAGAATCTTGGTAACAAATTTTGTTAGAACTATCTGCAAAACTCAAACTTCAATAGAATTATCCATAGAGTTCTTCTTCAATCCGATCGGAAATTTTACTTCGATTTCGACAATACTCCCCCTGTCATGCATATTATCAATGTTGTAAATTAATGACTGATATGATAATGTATTTATAGAAAAATCAAAAACCATATATGAGAAACATTGAAAACATTATCTATTCCTTAAATCTAAAAACTCCACATACCAATTTCATTGAAAAATTCAAATTTTACTTCATCAAACCTCCTTATATTTTTCTAATATTTATGAAATATTAAATTTCATGTTTGACCTCATCAACTTCTAAAATATTCTTTTTGAGTGAATCTAATTTCTGTATAGGATGGATCCGATTTTCTAAATATGTTATATCTAATTTTCTAAGATGTTGGATCTGATTTTTTAAAGATGATGATCTGATTTTTAGAATAGGTTTGATTAGATTTTACAAATATGTTGGACCTTATTTTTAGAAAAATAAAAGCAAATCTGATTTTCTAATGATGTTTGATCTAATTTTAGAACAATAATATGGATTCAATTTTTTGAAGATGTTGGATCTGATTTTCATAACAATAACGATGGATCCAATTTTCTAAAGTTATTTCATAAAATTTTTAGAAAAATAAGATGGATCTGATTTTTTTATTTTTTTTTGTGATTTTAATTTCTTCAAACATGTCCCATATTTCATCAAAATATTTTATCATGAATGTTTTCATAATTTGTGAGAACTTATTGATCTAAAAATATTTTATTGAATTAGTTTAGAAAGTTTGAAAACTTTTTAAATCTAAAAATCACATTCTTCAACAAACATCTTTAGTAACAAAATAACTTCTTCAAAAAACAACTTCTATATAAGCAGTCTTCATTCATCCTAACTCAAAAACATTATTCTTCATGGATTATAAAAATAGACATCAATAATGGAGTTAGTTTTCAACAAATAAAAAAACTTTTTAAAAACATTTATGCCATAGTTACTTCAATCTACCCATTTTTATTTATTGAAAACCCTCATTAAATTGTTTTCCAACTCTCGGAATTTATGAAAACGTATATTTTTTAAACAGGTCATGTTTTTGTGTTTTCTCAAAACATAGCCTTTCTCATAAAAAAGTTTCATGAAACCACGCTACTGGACAAAGTAATGTTTTTTATGTAATTACATCCCCCCCAGTGGAATGAAAATTATTCATTCATGTAAAGATAAACCCCCCTTACTTTTATCTATTTCTCTCTCACTCTTCTTTTCCTCTCTCTCATATTTTTCTTCCCCATTATATGATAACCACATCTTCAGATTCAAAAATGAATGCTAACTAAAATCTTCTTACAAAGTATGATGTTGTTAATGTCTCTCTATGTTTTTCAACATAATCCAAAGCATGGTGTGGGTACTTCCTAAAAAGTTTTAGGAAGTTACTAGAGGAGGTTTAACATGAAGTTGCTGATTCAATTCCACAAACATTTATTTTTTATTTGATTTGGTAAATATATCCGCATTATGATACAATGTTGAAGTTTATTCCATAAAAACATATCCAACGACAACATTATCTTTTATAATGTGAAACTTTAAATCAATTTTTTATCTTGAATGTTGGATAAGAATCCTTAAAATATAAATTTCACCCCGATTAACAAAAATTATCTTTAATGGTTTAGAAACTATTACATTCAAATGATCCAGCTGAACCATCATCCACAACATTTGAGTACAAGCCTAAGTAGTTGCAATGTATTTAGATTTAGTTGTTCTCAAAGTTACTTAAATTTGTTTCTTACTACACCAACTCACACAACATTCACCAAGAAAAAAGGTTCCTCCTTAGGATGAATTTAAATCATTACAATTTGTAGCCTAATCGACCTCAGTATAACCAAGAAACTTCATCTCACAATTTCTTTTGTATTACAACCAATGTGAAGTTCTTGATTTCAAACATATTATAACTCTTTTTTATTCCAATATATGTGATTCCTTTGGATTAATTTGATAATTGGATCATAAATTCACAACATAAACAATATGAGGCCTTGAAGCTATAAGGTAAAGAATACTTCTTATGCAATTTTGAATTTATTTATGGTTTACACTTATTTTGGATTCATCATTGCTCAATTTTTTCTCATTGAATTAGAATTTTAAAATTCATTGGATTCATCCATTCTAAACAACTTTAACAATTCCCAATCACACTTCTCATGTGATAAGAAAATGTATTTTTCTTTTTTTTGAACTTGTAAGCCAATAAATAAAGGTAATTATCTAAACATTGAAATTTTAATATTAATATTAATTTCTTCAGTAAATGCTTCACAAACCTTTTCTTATTCCCCATCAAAAAATGATATCATCTTCATAAATATTTAAAATTATTATTTTGTAGTCAGCATCTTTCACATAAAAGTTGATATAAAATTTTCCATTTCAAAGATTGATCATTCTAAAAAAAATCAATCTTTGAATACCACGATGAAGATATTGTTTCATCACCTATAGATATTTCTAAAATTTAATTTTTTTTTCATCCTCATCAATTAGAAACCCACAGGGTTTATTAATGTAATCTTCCTACTCAATATTACCTTTTTAGAAATATGACTTTACATCCATCAGATAAACTATGTAATTCCAATGTGAGACTACTTAAATAAACATTCGAATAGTATCCAATATTATATATGGGGAAATAGTTTCATCAAAATCTATAAGTGTCACCTTTTGATATCTTTTACAATCAATTATTGATTTGTTTCTTTAAACATATCCATGCTCATTAAATTTTTTATATAAACCTACTTGGTTATAATAAAATTTATATTTACTAGCCTTGGAACAAGATCCCATGTTTCATTATTCTCAATCTAATACAACTCTTCATTTATATAATCCACCCATTATTTATGTCGAATAGCCTCAAAAACTTTTTATTATGAAACCTAAGAAATATGTGAAGTCTGATTTTCTAATATAATATCTTTTTTAGTTTGAAATAGATCCTTATGATTTCTAATTATGATTTTGGATTCAACATATTTTCATAATGTTTGAAATCTCATATTTTCGTCCCCAGTTGGAATTTCATACGACATGACTAGTTTGATTCTTGATAAGAATTTTTTTAATTACATTCACTATTATTGGAAATTTCTAATTTGTACTCCTCTTCATTCTCAACAACATTTTTGAAGGAACTTTGATTTTAAATTACCTTCATATGATATGATTCCACATAGTTTTGTAAATTTTTACCATCATTTATAACTTCTCCCATTTGGCGAATAACCAATAAATGTTCCTTCCTCATATTTTTCATCAAACATTCCCAAATATAGATTTTCAATTTTGATATAACATAGAATTCCAAAAACATTGAATTATTTCAATGATATTTTTTCCACATTTCATAAAAATTCATGTTGGTTTTAGGTCTCAACAAGCATCAAATTAGAACTTGTACAACTATAAATACAGATTCACTCCAAATGAATTCTTAGTTTTTATATTCTCATAACATACTTCATCCAATTTCAACCAAGATTAATTTAAATTTTTTATACTAAACTTTTTGTGTTGTATAAGGATCACTATATTGATGTTTGATACACCATTTTCTCAAATGATCTTCAAACATATTGTCTATAAAATTAGTACCATTATATATTTTTACATTCTTTATGGAAACCCCCAATTCTTTTTAAATTTATTTTCAGAATAATTTGAAAATTTCAATTTACTATGACTTGTGATTCATAAACATGATGTTTTTAATCCATGTGAAATAATAAATTACAGACATAATGTACAAGTCTCCATTTTTTGAATTCTATCTCATCAGTCCAGAGAAATTGGAATGAATAAGCCCAAGTGGTATGGTATATTGAATCTCAACTCTTTTATGACTTTTTATTCATCATTCCCTTCTAGAATGTAATACAAACATATACATCTCTTCTTTTAAATTCTAGAAAATTCTTGAAAACAACAACATTATAAGGTTTATTCATGTTTTATACCCAAGGTTTCTAAGTATTCAATGCCAAAAAATGTTTTCATCTTCAAGCCTCATGTTATATTAGTTATTTGTTTCTCTTATTTTAAAGAGAATCCCACTAGTTCTTTATCCTTTTTTAATGACTTTCCATATTTCACAATTTTAATGATACAAGAATCATTTTTGAAGATTACATATTTTCCATGATCAAAATGTTTTCATACACTAAGTAAGTTATGTGTTATCCCCTAAACATATAAAACTTTAGAATATTTTAATTTATCTACTTAAATCATTACTATTAAAATTCCTATAATTTTTAAACATCTATCATTTTCAAATGTTACTTATCATCTGTCATGACTTTCTACATGTTTCAATATTTTTATATCACCTTTCATCTATGAAGATAAAATAATATAAAGTATTAATGGTTTGTTCCTATTAATTTCATTAATGATGTCTACAAAAAAAAAATTGTAACCTTAATCTTTTCACCTTTCTTTTCATTTATATCATATGACACTTATTCTGGATGGAGTTTCATACATATTTTAGTATGAAGAATAGACTGATCACATATTCCAGAAACTTCTTTTAAACATTCAAATTAATTTTTTTGTTGGAATATTTCTAACATCTGAAGAATTAACCTTTTTAACGTCTTTTAATTATTGAATGTTGCTCATTATTCCTTCACAATTTCTGCCATATTTTTCAAATCTTTGTTCAGGTAAAGATATTTTTTGAAAATAATTTTAAGCTATGTTACCATAGATTTCACAACACCAGTAATATCTATCAAATCTCAATTTACTATTCAAGAAAGATCTTTCCCTATAGAATCATTATTGAAATTAATAACTTCTTTAACCTATAAAATGATCAAAAAGTGAACCAAATTTTAATTTGAGTGAGTTTTCTACTTTTTTAGAATTTATAAGGTTATCACTTCTTTTCTCTACACATTTATTCCTAGTACTTTTTCTGAAACCTGATCTTTAAAAAGAAGAATATAAAACAATGTTTTTGGTTAGAGAATATTTCACCAGATTCTCATATTGATCCTTATCATAAACTTTATAAGTCTCAAATTTTATATCCAAAGATTTTTTGAGTTTTCATTGGTATTCTTCAAGGTAAATTTGGACTCGAGAAGTTTTGATTTCATGTTCTTAACCTCTTATTCATTAGCTTCAATATTCTTTCTAAGATCTTAAATCTTCATTCCCTGCTTAGAAATTCTATGTTTGTGACTTATAATCTTACAAATGTAGTCTTCCTTTAGCTTGATGAAATATTTTCTTCAATCATAAACTTCTTCAAAATATTAATTTTTCACTAAGATTTTTATTGAGAATTTTGTTTTTCTAAAGATATAACACATGTTTGGTTCTGAGTTGGAACTCTCTATAAGATTCTTCACCATATTTTTCACTATCTAAGGGATCATTTGTTTTCTATAGTTTTGCAATAAAAGATCTAAATTTTTCTTAAATTTCATCTTTATATGAATTATTATCATTTTAGTCCGATTCAATATTAATAATAAATATTCGTATTTCGTTTCTAATAAACTTATTCTTTTATCTTTTGAATATTTTTTTTATTATTTATCATTTTTATTATAATTATTACCATGAGGTTTTTCATTATAATCATCTTGATATGTTACAACATTATTATTAGGGAAATTAATAGAAAAGTGTTTGATTCCACCACTCGTACAAAATTTGAGAGGATGTTAACCTTCATACCTTCCTCTTCATCTTCAATAGTTCTTTGATGTAATAAACATGATTTTTTCATTTAGAAAATTATCCTATTTATCATAAAACTCACAAAGTTTTGATTTTTCAATATCTTGGATTTTCAATTTTCTCATAGTTTCAAAAATCATTTCATATTTCATACTCTTTTTAAACTTTGGGTCTTTCCTCATTTCATAAAAAACAAGAATGTTATGAAATTCCGCAAGAGATAAATTATCATTATCTACAAAAGAAAATTTTTTACAATAAAATATATGAGGAATGATTCTCATAAGTTTCTTCACAATTATAGAGTCTCCCATAACATATTTGAATTTCCAAATGTTGCAAAAAATTTAATATAATCTGGTGAAGTATTCATCAATTGTTTTTTTGTCTCTAATTTTGAAATCATCACACATAATAAGCCATATTTGTATCTTTTCTTCCATAAATTTTTTATTCCCTTTGAATACATCTTCTAGATTGTCCCACATTTTTTTTATTTGTTGAGTCCCATCACCTTCTGGAAAACATTTTTGGATAATTACATCAGAAGAGCATTTCCTACATTCAAATAAACATATATATTTCTCTTATAAGTAGACGTCATAAAATAATCTTTGTCAATAGGTTGTAAAACAATAGTAGAGGCACCAACAAAATTCCGGCCAAGAGATAGTAGATAAGAAGTCATCATATTTTTCTGTCCATAACAATTTTTTCCATCAAATATAAGAATTCCTCTATTATTGATAGAATTGATATTATTCATGAAAAGGATTCATCAAGGGAACCTGAACCACCCATTTATACCAATTGATGCTCCATTGATCGAATAACAACTTACTGGGGGAGTGGGGGAGGGGGTTGTATCAGTTGTACACTTTTTATAAGTTTCAAAAAATTTAAAAACATAACCCCTAAAACCTTTATGATTTATATCCTTATCAAGATTTTGTAAATAATCATTAATAAAAGGTAGACAAGAATGAAAATCACATGATATTTTCAAGGCTCTGACTTAGTGTGAGAACTTGTAACTTTTCAATAGCCACTCCCATGGGTATTTGGAAATCCACTATTATAAAGAAGTGAATACAACTTATGAAAACTCCTGTTAGAAATCTTCTATATTTTGATAAGAAATATTATACTGACTCTCATCAGTTTAGAATGTTATTCATAAAACTATTCATCCAAACACAAGAATAAAGACTTTTTGGAATTATCTCCCACTCATAAAGTTTTATCAAATTTTTACAGAATGTTGGATCACTTATTTAAAGAATAATGGATCCAATTTTTGAAAAATATTGATTCCAATTTTCTCAGAATATTTGTTTTTATTTTCTCAGGATCATGGTTATAATTTTCTCATAATCTTGGTTCTGATTTGTTTGGAATCTTGGTTTCAATTTTCTCAAAATAGTGGTTTCAATTTTCTCATAATCCGGTTCCAATTTTTTTCAGAATCTTTATTCTGATTTTCATATAATATTGGTTCTAATTTTCTCAAAATCTTGATTTTTATTTTCATAGAATAATGATTCATATTTTCTATGAATTTTAGTTTTGATTTTCATAGAATCTTAGTTCCAATTTTCTTAGATTCTTGGATCTTGGGTTTCTAGAACTATTTGAAAAACTGCACCTCTGATAAAATGATCAATACATTTTATATTCAATTAGATAGAAATTTTCCCTTTTAATTATCGCATGCCCTTCCTTTTTCATGTATGTTTGAAGTTGAAAATTAATGAATTAGATGAGAATGTATTTATTGGAAATGTAAAAACATAGGGCATGAAGCATTGAAAACATTCATAGTTCCTTAAATATCAAAAACTCTTCAAATATCTCACATTTTAAACATCAAATATTACTTCATCAAACCTTCATATATTTCTCCATTGTCTTAGAAAAATTAAATTACATGTTTTACAACCTTAACTTCTAGAATTTTTATTTTGAGTGAATCTATATATATTGGATACGATTTTATGAAGATGTTGGATCCAATTTTTTGATGATTTTGGGTTGGATTTTTTATAAGATAATCAATCTTATTTTCAGAATAATAATGCTAGATACAATTTTCATAATAAATTGGATCTGATTTTTTGAATATGTTGGATATGATTTTAGTAATAATAAGTTTGATTCAATTTTTGGAATATGTTGGATTTGATTGTGGGAATAATAATATCGGATTCGTTTTTCGGAAGATGTTGGATCCAATTTTCAGAATAATAATTTTTATTAAATTTTATAAAAAATTTTATTGATTCCAATTTCATCAAACCACTCCCCCATTTCTTTAAAATATTTTATCATGAATGATTTCATGATATGTGAGAAATTCTTGAGCAGCAAAGCATCATCTAATTCAGTTTGTAATGTATGAAAATTTTTATCTCATGACATCACTTTCATATACAAATATCTTCTGTAAAAAACAACTTCTTCAACCAAAAAAATAAATCTCAACAATATTATTTCATGAAAACATAGAAACTACATTCCTCCTAGATAACAAAAACATTCACTAAAAAATGTAAGTTTTCAACAAATAAAAAAACATTGTTAACCAATTTATAAAAAAGGTACTTCAGATGCATTTTATAATTACATTATCATACCTATGTCATATATGACACAAATATTTACTAAAATAATCATTAAAACATTTAATGTACAGTGTGAAAAAGTCACATAACCTTCAGGAGGCATTAATCCACACATCCCCAAATGAAGTTATCATATTTCCACAAAATGGAAATCATAATGTTATGTGTAAATAAATATTATTGAAGTATAAAGACCAAATTAATAAGATATATATTATATATAAAATGTAAATTTATAATTATTTGAAACCTTTAAAGGTGATAAATAGAAGAATAAATGACATCAGTTCGTGAGGTGGTAGTCCTCTGTAAACACGAATGCTGATTCTATATCCCATTTGATGGATGTGTCTGAAAGAGTTGGTAAAGGTAATTGAATAAAAAATATCAGAATATTTAATATACTAATATTATTATATAATCATGGAATAAGAATAATCAAATAATTGTAGGATGAAGTGAAACAACAGTGATCATTGAATAATGCTTCTCATTTTCTGGTAATTCGAAATGGATTATACCAAATTAATTACTTTGTTGGATTTCTCCCAAAAGAGTGGATTCTTGGATGAGTGAAGGTATGTTTGCATATTATTTTGAAATGTATATTGTTATCTAAAAAGCTCAATGTTGTGTGAGGAGGTGAGGGAGGAGTTTCCCTTTCATAATTGATCTAAGAGACACTTTTAGAAAATCTCAAAATATTAAATTAATATAAATTACTATTCAGTTAAAAATTAATCCACATTGAGTTATATGTAATATAAGAGTATTATGGGTATAAAAGTTGTCATATAAAAATTATATTCAAATTTATGATATATTATAATTCTTGTATTTGGGATCTAACCCTTATTTAATCACATTATCTCTTACCATGATAACATGTATTTTTATTTCGTAAGGGTTACTATTGTTATTATAAAATTAAAAACTATCTATAAAGGGAAAAATTATGGAATATTTAACATTATTGCAATTATTTGGTTTAATTTTATATTTTTATTAATTTTATATCATTGAATAAAATATTATTTATTTTAAAATATCAGTAATGACAATTTTGACACAATTCATTACATGACATTTTTTAAAATGTTAATACATAAGATAACCTAAAGAAGAATCATTAATACCTCCCTAATATATTTTGGAAACATATAAAATTCATGTATGACATTAATTATCTCAATTGAAATTTATTTTAAAAAATTAATATAATTTATTGGATATTTAAATTAATTTAAAAATTAATCAGTCCTCATTCTGTAAGATTTTATGATAATTATTTATGTCCAAAAAATTGAAAATAAATTAACATGTTAAATATATAAAACTAAACAATTTCAAAAGATTGATTTTTTTTATATAAAAATTCAATTTTGGATTTATTTGAATGAACTAAATAAGATTAAATTGTAAAAAATATCTAATTAAACTTTAAAACTAAATTAAAAGATAACTTAAAACTATAAATAACTTAAAATAAAATTGTATTTTCAATTTAAATACTATATTTTTTACTATTGATCAAAACATGGAACTTATCAAAAAATTCATGAAATTAAATCCAAATAACCTTTTTCTAAGAATATTTAAAATTAGAATTTTTTTCATATATAATTTATAAATGTGTCAAAAATGGATATAAAAAAACTACGACATCAGAAGGCGTTAAAATTACATTTAAAATATATTTCATTTTAATGCATAAAACCAGATTTATTCTTTTATTATGCCAATAGAACCATCTGTATGAATTAATTTTTTTACTAAATATATAATATATAAATTTTTTATTTTTTAAATACTATTCATTCCCCCAAATTTAATTGATAAGTTATAATAATGCCTTATTCTTGTTTTAAACTAGGCGTTGCATGCAATGTATGATTTTGAAAAGATTAGTTATAAAATTATCAATGCCATAAAATAATGGGGATTTATAAATATTCAGTTTTGGATTACCTTAAAATACATATAAATTTTTTATATTTCATAATAAAATAATTTATTTCATTAAATTTTATATCCAATATAACTTTGTCTTATTTATAAATTTAATGGTCATTGACATTTTGTGTAAAAAACAATATTTTTACATGATTCTGTGTGATTATTTTATAATTGACTTTCAAGATCATTATAACGTTTTTGTGTTAAAATTCATCTAAAAGTTTAAATTATAAGGATCAAATTACATGAGATGATGTAATATTTATTTTTTTTAAATAATTCTAATTACTATGGTTAACAATTAATTACCAAGGTAAAACATAGTTTGTGTAAAATGTTAAAATATAAAAAAAACATTGTTAAATTGTATCCAAATTATTGTATCAGAGGATTTACAAACTTATATTGTCTCACATTCCCTCTTTTTCCACTTTTCATCAATCAACCATTGAATAATGTCACCACTTTTTATAAAATGATGATTATTTCAAAAAATTTACTTTTATTCTATTATAAAAGATTATTTTTATACCAATTAAAAGTCAAACTTCAACTAAAAACTAATCCATTAAACTCTTAATTTATTATCATAATAGAAAAAATCTCCCACCTAATTATGTTTCTAGTCACCTTCTAGTTTCTTAAGCCCTTCACATCCATATTTTTAAGAGAAATCCCAATATTCCAATGTAAGTATTACCATCTCATTGTCATATCTTTTATTTTAATCCTTTATAATTTTTTTATCATTTCTTATATATTAAAATCATTATAATAATTATAATAAGGAAAAAAAATTTTTGTTATACAATAAATATTTAATACTTTCTATCTACTAAGGGTAAAAAATAGCATCAAATGATCGTACATGCGAACTAATGCCTCCATGACGTGATATAGGTTTTTCTCATCAATCCCTATGAAAGACTGTATATTGTATATATTTAATGAATAATTTTTGAATATGTCAAAAATACAATTATTAAATGATTATTTTTAATATTCCATATTTTTTCCATTCATTGTTAACTAGGATGGATAGTTGTCTGTTTCTGTGTCTACCACCTCCACGAATAAGAGATATCATTTTCATAACCACCCATAATTAATTAATTTCAGAATGATTTTAATAATGGTAAAGTATTCTTATAAAATTTTCAATATTAACTTAGAGTAACATTTACATTATATAATAATGTTCTCTTTCTCATTCGATTATTATAACACACAATTGGTTATGTCTTTGTTCCCACCTACATCAGTGAAGTTTTAATGCCTATGTTGTGTATAATTAATGAATTTTTTATTTTGATACACCATGAAATAATAGTTTATTAATATGTATAAATAAATTTTTAGTCATAATATCAATATCTAATATTGTTATCAATATATCACCTTTTATTTGTTAAACTCAACAAAACAATTTCATATGTATTTTTTTCATCATAAAAAGTTACCAAAACACTTAGTAAATGATATAAAAATTTTATAATGTATTTTAAATAATATAATATAGTACATATAATTATCTATTAATGATGAAAATTGGGAGAATAACAAAAAACCACATCACCCTTACAAAACTAGTTAAAAACTATGGGTATTTCTAACACCCTCTTTTAAAAATAGATGATAAATATCTAATATATTTTTTGAATATTTATAAATGGAGTTTATAAAATATTATAAAAATGAACAAGGCTTTTAAATAATTAATTAAAATAGTTATTTTTTTTGATATAGGAGGTTATAGATCATTCTACTAATAAAGAGTAATGGTAACGAGTTTTCATGACTCAAATCCCCTTTGATTTATAATCACTTCTACTTATCTAAAAAAATTAATGTATGATAGTATCAAGCCAATGATAATGTTATATTTTATTGAAATATTTTTATTAAAAAATAAATTTTATCACCATCTTCTTCTTCCTTAATTAATCTATTATTTTATGGAAAATAAATTTTTTTGAGAATACTTCTTATTACTTTTACTGGATTTTCCAACATTCCTATGTTTGTTTTCTTATCTCCAACGTTCTACATTCCATAGGATAAATTCCAATTGTTTTTATCTATAATTAACCTTATATTCCACTTAAATTTAAAACAATGCTTTATACATCCCTTTACATGTGTTGGAATTTTAATAAAGTAGTTTTAAAATATATCAAATTCTATTACTTTCCAAGATCACATATTACTATCTTATTCATCACTTTTATTAATATGATTTAATTATTTTCAATTTTAATTTTGGGAACTTTTGTTAAAATAATTTATTATAATGTTTCTCTATATTTCAAATAATTGTTTTTGTAATGTGACTCAAAAATCATTATTTTTAATATGCTGGTAAGAAAAAATTATTTAGAATCATCCTTTTTGATATTTATCTTTAATTTTGAAAGGATTATTCTCCAATAATTTTTTTTCATTAATCACCAAATATATTATATTTTTGGTTGATCGTGTTTTTGTTATAATATTATAAGGGTTTAATGTGACAATATTTGGAAATGTTTTGAAACCCATTATTATTACCACAAGTTATTTATGAAAAGGTGAATGATTTGATTTTATGTGGTACTCATATATATATATTATAATGGGTGGGGCCCTATATCTCCCTCATATGTACTATTTATTGTTATATATGTCATGATATAATGATTCATGGACATTTGGTTATTGTTCACAAAATTAAATGATGGATATATAATGATTTCTATAAACAAATAAAATGGTGTGCATGTTTTGATTTATTCAAAATATTATAATATTATTAGTTTTTCTCCACAATTTCTCTAAAATGTTTTTTCATTTTTAGAATATACCAAATGTTTAGGATATTCCATGTTGTAAAGATATTCTTATTTTTAATGTATTGATTGCATGTTCATTATATGATTTCAATCCATGTTTTGGATAACTTCTATTTATTTTTATGTTCTATTACAATGATCCCAAATGATCTATAAATTTTTTGGACACTTATGATCTTAGGATATTTTTATCTAATATTAAAATATTAATAATGTTTCCAACTAATTCTAGTTCAAACAGCTATGACTAGTAGATATGTTTCCCTTGCTGATATTTTGAGTACACCAACTACTAAGTTACCTCTCTTATGATTTTGAATATGAATATAGAATATTTTATTTCTAGAAGAGGTATAAAAGAGAATTTATATGTGGGATTTTTTATAAGTGTTTTAAAATTAGATGTTTATTTATTCAGTGTCCAAGACAATTGACCTTTTGGTCCATAGTTTTTGAGAATATTTAGGGAATGTATTAATTATACCATGAAATTAATGTATTTATTTATATGTTTATATTGGGTCTATATATAACTGATGTCGAAGTATATCATACAGTGACTAATTCCACAGAATGTTATATAATAATCTTTTTCACAGAGTAGGATAATGATACTATTATGTCAGGAAACATTAGAATGTTTTATGTCTTTTTCAAGATAAAGAATGTTGATATATTATGACCCTTAATTGAAAATGTATAAGGAAACAACATCACTATAGTTTGGACACTTTTTTAGTTGATATATAGAGAAGTTATTTTTTATCCTCATTTAATAAATTTGTATGGTAATGAAAATACTTAGAATAAATCTATTAGCTGAATCTACCTCAGAGAAAACATTGGAAAACTTATATTTGACTTTGAATTTGTGTGTGTTCTATAGGATATAAATTTTATGTCCTACTTGGGAGGCCTTAGTTGTATCAACAAGCAATAGTTTGTTCATCATACCATCAACATCTCCAAAACTATGTAAATTTTCATATTGGTAAATTTCATGGCGATACTGATATTTTCAAATAATGTGACTCTCAATATGTTGACACCTAGTTTTACTAGAGAGAATAAACACAAACCATTAATGATGATGTCACTTAGTGCGGCGTCCCACTTGAACAACCACCCCAAAAGTGAAATCGGGTCAGGTGACAATGGCCTTGGTGTGCCTACCCAAATATAAAAGGATACTGACTAAGAGTGAGGGTGTAATTTAAATATTTTGGGATACTATATCCTTTGGGGATAGATAATAAACTGGTTTGAGTATAATAGTAACACATGTAGGGGAAATAGTTGACTGAACATATTCAAACCAAACCCCTAGAGCGGAAACAAAACAATATCAGTTAAATAGAGGAATAAAAAACACATAGAAGTAGTGGAAAGTAAATAGAACAACACGCCATAATGAAACTTATAGCCACTCAAAACTAAACCAGAAAAGTATGAATTCTATGTTAGGTCATACGATACAATATATAAGGTTCTTTTCATGGATGAATATAGTAGCTGAATATACTAATCATATATACACTAAAGAAAACATAACAAAACTCTAACTTAAAATGACCTTGAGGTCCATGCAAAAATAAATGCCAAACAGTACTACGATTCAACTACTGAGGCCAGTACTTTACATGTATGTAAATCCATATATTCTATACACATCTCGAATAACCCATGTAGGGTGTGACATGAATCTCAGTAGGATAAAACCCATTATTCTATACATAGTATATGTGTTTAAGAAGACTTGAATCTATATGAAAGGTAAATAGTATGATTAAATAATTAATAAAACTTCCAATTGTGATCAGTATCCACCAAGGAGTGTCACCTAGTTCAAAAAATGTTATAATTTCAAAATCAAGGAGAGTCATGACCCATGGGCTAAGGTACCAATATATTCACAAGTCCAGGTGAATCCTTAGGTTCCACATTAATCACATAACCCGACAGCACATTCCCCTTTACTCCTCATGTCCTAAGTACTAACATCCCAAAGGCATGCCCACACAATAGTATCCTAGTCCCACTGACCCCTTCTCAAAATCTCCCATCAGACCATGGTAGAATAACTAGAGGAACAAGGATACATATCCTGGAGTAAATATATAGACTCATGGCCTCAAACACAAAGGGCCTCAACCTTCAAGCTGATAGGCTCATCACTATCAACTAAAGTATCCTCACCTTCTATGTGGATTTTTTTAAATCATCCCAAATGCATAAATACCTAACCTGCAACTATCAAGGGCCTCTACAAACAAAAGTGTCCAAAACAAACTCAGCAAGTAGTCAAATGGTGTGTACAAGACCTGTTTTCCATACCATAAAAACTGTGCACATCTCTCTATAATTATACAAATGAGTCCTCATGTACGTGCACCACCACCCACACGGTTTACCCAAAATTATGTGCCTGTACGTACTTCCCAAACAATTAGTCCTTCAGGCCTTGAATACTCCCAAAACCATTCTGAACACCCTAGGTAATCTCCTAGCCACTAAACCCACCCAAAACATAATTTGAGTTCAATGGAACTCTCAAAATTGAGTTCATATCAACGAATCAAAAAGTAGCACATCCTCTAATAGAAAAGATCAAACTAGGTGGGGGATTTTCACTCGTTCCAAAAACCCTTGTTGTTAAAATCTACCCATCATAACATAGATCGTCCCCAATCTATAAAATAATACATGGAGATGGTTCCAACCATAACCATCCCATCCAATGTAACTCGAACATCCATTTTTCTCAAAGTATAAGTCGATTTCTGCAGGGTTGGGGAGGGGGGCTCGACACCTTAAGAGTATCCCAAATCGATCACAACATGACCAAATATCAAATTGTCAAGGGTCCATCGACCTTTTTCCCAGACACATGGTCCTCCCATGACACATTTTCACTCCCATAACTTAACAAGTAATCTTAGGTCTCTCTTGACACCCAATTATGTTCCACACCACATCAGTTCTTTCCTCAATCCCATGAAACCCATGGCACAATAAGGTCCCATATCCCATGAATGCTCAAAAAAAAACTTGGTGCCTTTAAAATCATCACAAACAACATATTTAATGCCCCGATTGACAAGGTGCGTCATGTAACATGCATCCCTTAGATGAATTGATGCTTAAAAACCTCATAACATGCATCCAACGATGCCCCTGATGTCAAGAAACTCATATCTATATAATCATGCACCCGAGATAGTACCAATGCACTAACCAATGTTTAGTGAGTCCATATACAGTCTGTGCACTCCGTTCACTCAAAATGGACGTGCCTCAAAAAGATATACAAAAAAAACAAATCATGGCTACGCTAGCGGTGTATAATTGACCATCCTTGGATCACCATGCTACTCATCCCCTGATAGTTTTGAGGTGTGCACCTAGCCTAACACATGGCTACCTAATGCCTGGCCTCGCTATGGTGTTGCACCAGCCACTAGCCATAGCTGGGTCCCATTAACTATGTCATGTCCTCTTCTTATAGCTGAACCTAAAATTCCCTCATCAGGTAATGATCTTGAACCGATATATTAATCCTCCACCTACATCATACCATCTACCAACTATCTGAGAAGGCTTCTTATAGATAATCTCAAGAGGGCCAACCTATCCAAAAGCTTGTCACTCCTTTGGTGTCCTATCCCACTGAGTCTAAACATGCCCTTGTTTCCTACAATGAATGAAAATCACTTTAGAGCTACCACGAGGTGGTCTAGCTGAGTCATTGGCCTGACCACCATGTTTGAACTCATCCCAACTATGTTTTCTTCCATCTGAACCTTTATCGGAAGCAACCACCTTGCTCATGTGAAACCTGTTTGTTAGGTTTTCCTGGGATATGAGTTCTTGATTCACCTATACTGAGAATGAGGAAAACCTAAAGATGTTTACTTGCACATGTATGGCCTTCCGTAATCCATCTTCTATGTGCCTCGAAATCAAGGTGTCATCGCTATCCATACCTAGTGCACAGTGAGAAAAATTAGTGAATGAATATGCACAGTCCATGAAAGACATGTCACCCTATTAAAGCCTCAAGAACTCCCAATCTCTCTCTCCCCTTAGTGTCTCAAGGACTAATTTTTAAAAGAATCTATCCTCAGAGTCCTTCCAAGTGAGTCTCTTATGTCTGTGGGCCTAAACATACACATCCCACTAGTGCTTAGTCAGTCCTATAATAATATAGGTCTCTAGCTTAACCCTCTAATCTGAGGCATCTCGAGGTCCTTTGAAATCATCTACACGCTTTCTATCCATTTCTCAGCCACCTATGGACCACCCTCACCCTCAAAAAGTAGAGAGTACTGAGACCGGAACTCTATAGTAAGGTAGGATATAGAGGGCTCTATTCCCTGATCACATCTATCAATCCCATTCAAGACACCTACCAAGAGTTATCAGAGCTTCCCATCATTCCACAACCCATTTTTTGACATGTATGGATGCTTCGTTGCCTGCACTGGGCTATGAAACCGAACGTGTCTCTAATCCTATACATGCGGCCCATGATCCTTCTGACTCTCATGGGTCTGAACCTGATCATGCTCCTGTAGCACTATACCATCACCTTCCCGATGCTCTATTGAGTTATCTAATAGGGAACAACTGAATACCATATATGCCCAGGGAGATCATATATATATAATTGTAGATAAAGAAGATATTAAAAATGAATCATATAACAAGTAACTTTACACTCCCCTATCACAACCATTCTCAATGGAATATTAGCCACATGGCCTCCTTACTGTCCCTTAACAGATCCATATATCATAATATCATAGGGACATGCCTATTCTGACAACCAACTTTCCCTCAAACCAATGACCTAGATGCCCAATCCTGGTGATCAAAATCCCCACATCTATAGTACCAGACTTGTCAATAAGATCTAGTAAAATTACAATTCCACAAGAAATTATACTTAAATTTAAAGGATAGAATATTAGAATACATAAAACACGAAATTATATCCTGAATTTGAACATTTTTCACATGGAAATTGACATATATCACATGGTAGTTTCATTTTATAATGAATACATGAATATATCCAATTGAAATACCCTAAAACTATGCCAATACAAAGCCACACAATCATACCTTTCCATAATAAGGTAAGGTCAAATTCTCCTTTACCGTATCAGGTCGTGGGTCACATATCAAACCCAATAATCATCATAAACTAAGTGAGACACCAAGGTTGAAACCATAGAAACTATTATCTAAGCCAAAGAAAACATCAATTTCCCACCCAAGGCAACTAGTTTTGTCCCTCATACCCAGGGCTATAGGCATCCAATCACATGCTCTAAACCCAGTTCTAATAATAAAATATCTCTATTCTACCATATCCCAAATAGTATTCCTTTAGAAAATAAATTCATTCTTGATCTCATTAGTATCCATTCAAAATCTATTACTAAATGACATTCAATAATTTCTTTGATACCACTTGTAGAATTCCCGACCTGAACAAACACCTGAACAATGGTATCAAACTAGGTTCTATTGGACTTCGGTGTGCCTCCACAAACACCAATGGTTATAGACTATGGTGATGGTGTAATTTAACAATTTGGAGAAATGATACCCAGTTGGGATAGATAATAAATTGGTCCGAGAATAATTTAAACACATGAAGTAGAAATAAATGACTTATTATTCTCAAACTAGACCTATAGAGTGAAAATATCACAATATTAGATAAATATTATAATCAATAACAAATAGAATAAGTGGAAAGTAAATATATTTACATACCATAAAATCAATTGTATCCACTCAAAAAAACAAGAAAAGCATGAAATCTAAATTTGGTGGTACAGTAAATTATACAAGGTGCTTGACATGGTAGACCATAATAGCTACATATATTATGCATTTTGAAACTAATGAAAATAGAAATAAAACTCTAGCTAGGCATGACTTCAAGGTCCATGCCAAACTCCATTCCAAACAATACTGCAATCCAGCTCCTGAGGCTGATCCTTCACCGGTACTTAAATCCATAAAGTCAATATGAAACCAAAAGGTACCACGTAGGGTGTGATATGAATCTCAATTGGATACCACCCATTGGTGAATTCCTATTACATATATTTATGAAAACATGAATCTCAATGAAAGGTAAAAAGTATGTTGCAATAGTAAATACAACCTCTATTGGTTCATAGCTTCCACCAGGGAGTGTCACATTCTTAAACCAATGCTAGAATCTTGGAAGCAAGTAAATTTCTTGGCATAGGGACCAAGGTACCCTTATAGTCACAATTACACAAAAACCCTCAGGTTTTACATCAATCACATATCCTGACACCATGTTCCCCTTGAAACATCGTTTCTCAAGTACTGACATCTCGAAGGAAGGCCTAGAAAATAGTATCCCGATCCCATGGACTTCTGCTCAAAATCTCACGTCATCCCATGGAACTACAACTGGAAGAACATCAATGTATTTCCTCAAATTAATATCCAGTCCCAATGTTTCAATTAGAGATATCCTCAACCCCTACCCCGATAACCTTATCTCTATTAACCATAGGATCCTTACCTTCCACATGTATTTCTTTGGAAAGAACCCCCAAAACATAAATACATAATCCAAAACTAACAGGGGACTCTACCCACAAGAGTGGTGAAAACCACCTCAGCATAGAGTTATCAATTGTTCACATGACTCATTCAGCATAATGTCCCTCACGAGTGTGTGGAAATCACCAAATTTAACCCTAAGGCACACCATTTAAGGAACATCGTGCCCATGCCACCATGTTGCTCTAATATGATGACATTTCCATCCAAGTATTACATGGATTGACCTTCATAATGAACTCTCCACCTCATTTTGTTGTCTATGATGCCCAATCCTAAGGTCCAAATCAATAAATAAAATCTAGTCCAAATCCAACTCGTGATCAACATCAGTCAATCATGATTGAAAATCTATCCTCACCTCGGGTAAATCCTATCACAACCCAAAGGGTCTCTTCATAAGTAATCTCAAGCATTACATATATATATATATATATAACATTAAATAACTTTAAAAAAGAAATTAAATTTATACAAATTGGATTTCCTAAGATACCTATTATATCATATCAACTTGGATGTCTTGAATGCCTCTAATCTTCTTAATCAAGAAATAACAGTTTGAACCTATTAGTTTAAATTAAAACAAGTCATTTAAATCCTTTTTGACACCCTGAACAAAAAACCACAAGGAGAAAAAACCTCTCAAATGACCTAGTGAAAGACTAATAGATTCAGGGCATGCTGAGGACATCCCACCTGGTCTGAAAATCATTTTGTCAGGCTATAACATGGTTCCGCTCAATAACCACCATTTATCTAAAAATCCTTAACCCCCAAAAGTATGTTTTAACTAAAAAAATTTAAGAAATACCTAATTTAGACTCGTATATGTAGGCACATCCTATATTGAAGTCCAACTCGAAGAATATTGACGTTGATTTTAGTTTCCATCTTAATCCTTGAAATCAGATTGGACAGAAACATCGATCCATAAGGTGAAGGATCAAAGAATAATAAGGGCGTGTGGGGTTATCATTATCATGGTGACCTCATATCATCCTATGGATCAAATAATGGAGGTTGGATAGAGGAGTTGGATTAAAATACATCGGAGGAGCAAAGGGGAGGATCTTCCCTTTTGTGTGTGCAACTAAGAAGGGAGAACGAGGTAGAGAGAACAAAAAAGGGAGTAAGGGAAAATAATTTAATTTTTCCTCACTTATTTGGCTTCATAGTTCTCCAAACTATTATGAAACCACACAGAGCCACTTCATAAGGTTGGATCCTCACACGACCACCCTGTACAGTTTTCCATACCTTGCACAAATAGTTCCCAGATCTTTGTAATTCTATAGACAAGTCTTCATGACCATCCTCCACAACTAGCATAGTTTCCCTAAACACTGTGCCTACACATTATTCCCTAAAACCAGGCCTTCAGGCCTCCAATTCTCCTGAAGCCCTTTCAATCGCCCAAGTAACTCTCATAGCCTCTAAAAACTGAAAAAACAATTAAAGGCAAATAGAACTCTCATAATTAAGTTCTGATCAATGAATCCAAAAGAATAATAACCACTAATTGAAAAGTTCAAATAGGGAGGGGATTATTGACCTCTTCCAAAAACCTAAGACTTTACACATAGGTTACTACACCAAATAGTTTCAAAGAAACCCAAAGTATCCCATTTTAAGATAATGGTAAGGAATATGTATTTCCCATCAATCAAATTGAAGACATAAGATTCGTTTTTGGTATCTTTTTTTTAGTTCATATGATATCGTCCATATCATCCAAAACCAAGAATGAAAAAGAATAACATGATCAATTTACATGTGAAAACACCCCTAGTTAAAATCCCATCACTCCATCCCTAGAACATCAGAAGACCTCTACATCTCTAGTTGAATCAGAAGAGAATCTCATCTTACCAGTATGAAGCTAGAAAACTCACATTTCATCTTCTAAATTTTGGGACATTGATGCATATTCTAGATATGATGAATCCCCCACATCACACATTCTTCTTGAGAATGGTGAGGAGTAAGACTAAGATGATCTAAGAGACACCCCTATATTATTTGTGGAAGGTGTCTGTAACACCCGAGACTTTTATGTTATATAAATTATCAAAGGAATCTTTTTCTACGCAACACTTGCTTGACTTGCTTTACACGCAATCGCGACCTTCCTCGATAGCTTGCGTCGTACGCAATACCGAGTTTCACTAAACAACAATATGCTATTAAAACTAGCCGTTATGAATAGTAATAACCACTTTTTGAAATTTTATAAATTTTATTTTTCAAAATGGACTTCATTTTTGGACTCAGAATATCGAAATTAGCCTAGGGTGAAATTTTGGTATTTTTCTGAAAACTTTCAATTTTTGATGAATAGTGAAACCACTAAGTGGTAGGTTAAAAACTGAATTTTGCATAAAACTTAATTTTACCGCTTCTGTGAATGGAATTTCAAAAATCCGAGAGACACGGTTAATATCAAGGACTAAAATGTTGTTCAATGAGATGAAAATAATTTTTTGGTGAATAGTAACTTTTTACTATTTTTACCGCGGTTAATGGTAAATAGGGTAACTAAGGGTAAATATGATATCAATATTACCCTAACACATGTCCTAATACTATTGGACAAGTGTAATTCGACCAAAAACAAACTTAGGAATAAAATATGACCATTTAGGCCCACTTGGATTAGATTAGGACATTTATTATTAATTTATTTAAAGAAGGGTTAAAATAGTTAAAATCAACGTTTAACAAGTAAATCATTTTTAATATAGGGTTATACATAAGATAAATTCGATTGTAAATATTCATTAGAAAGCTAAAAAGATTTCCTACATGATGGTATTTTATTTGTAATTTTTAGACATCAAATAATTTAATTTATTTATGACACAATGATGATGCAGTAACTATCTTATTAATGAAATATTGACAAAATTGATAATATAAATACCAAAATAAATGTAATTTGAGACTTTTTATGAATTACACTAATTTTCTAGGTTACTATGATATATTAGTGTTGATTTAATCAACTTTTTTCGAACATATAATTCTGTTATGACTTTCACAAAAATCATATATCAAATAGTGTCAAAATTGACACAAAATAGTTTTTAAATCAAATATTATATTATTAATTGTTATTTTATTCCTAAAAATCTATGGTTCGGCCAAATGACTTAGATAAGGATATATATATTAATAATAAACAATTTGGGGTTCGTTTGGCATGTTATAGAAAGTTTATTAACCATATAGTGAAAGAAAACAAAAAGACACGGTAAAAGTTAAATTAATTAACTTAGAGTTAAATCTAATTGATAAGGTTAAAATAATACCCTAAACTTGTCTAAATCCTATTGGTTGATATGATTTCGACCCTTCCCCACTTTATCTTCGAAATAAGACCCTTTGGAACCATTATAAACCGATTTTGACTTTAATATAAAATAATATTTTGAGATATTCCTAAGGTGCCCCTCTCCTCCCTTATAAAAGGGCACCTCCTCCCCCTCCTCCTCACACCAATTTGAGCACTCAAGCTCGGCCAACCCCTGCCATTTTCCCTTCTCCACTTCCCTAGAATAATCCTAGAGGTCCTGGTCTTCTCCAAAGACCAATCTTAGTTCCTTAAGTGGAGGATTCAAAAAGGCGTTCCAAAGAAGAGGTAATATCCATTACCGATATTTTCAATTTCTTTCTTCTTCAACTTCTTCTTCTTCAGTTGTTTCATGATAAAGTAATAACATCAGTATTACTTACATAATGATATGTTATTATAAATATGAAACAACCCTAATTCACCTTCTATCCATCCTACGGAAAAATGAAATCACCGCGCGTGCGTACGTACGGAATACCGTCTCCACGCCGTGGTGTAATCTATTTTCCACCATCACCTTACAAGGATGGGTATAATGGTGTAATGAGTAACTATATATGATTATTATTAAGTAATATTGATACTGAAATAATATATATATATACTCCAATACAATTCCACGATCATAGGAACGATATCATCACTCGTGCGTACGTACGGAATACCGTCTCCACGATGTGATGCGACTCGTTCTACATGATCTTCATTCCATAATGATTGTATAAATGAATTGAATGAATGAATATGGTATATACTACACTAATACCATTTTGGAAATTAATTATCTATAACCTAAAGATAAGAATAAGAATTTATTCGACAAAACACGCATAAGAACAAAAAGTTATAAAGACCCGAGTAACAAGTAACAATGAAATATTACTAACAAGAAGCTAATAATATGACCATATATGATCTCATATCAATATGTATGATTCTGGAATAAGTCAATAACATTATTTAAACCATTATACAGGAGCTTCGGACACGAACAAAGCAAATCGGACCTAAGGTAAGGGAAATATCACAATCTCATTTTTATCCGAGATTGTTTATTCGTAAGTATTTACTGGGGTGTATTTTATCATCCACATCCATGTTCCATCAATATGTAATATTGTTTCCATCCACTTGAAATAGTTTAAATCCAATTTTACCCTTAGGTGAGTTTTTAGTAAAGAATATGAAAGGAATCTTTTGTCGTTTTTCCGTACGAGGTACTTTTTGACTTTTCCGACAAAAGTACGAAGAATGTTTTTTTTAACTTATACGGCATGAATGGATTTTTAAAACATTGTTTCCAAGAAGCTTCCTTTACAAGTTTTAAAGTTTATTTTTAATCAACTTCTTTTATTTTAAAGTTGTATGACATGTTATGAAAGGAAAAATGTTTTTGAAGAAGAAAGGATATTTTCCTCAAGAATGGAGTTCAAGTGTTTTATCAAAATTATTTTCCATCTAAGATAATAAAGGGTTCTGTTTTTATCCCTATTATTAAATTGATTTATGGAATTATTTTTATGAATTCCTTTATCTTATATGAATTGATTTATGATGTCATGATGTTTCAAGAATCCCATTTTTGTTACATGTGTTATGCGATGATGTATGTTTTATGATTATGTGGCACACATAAGAAAGGATTCATTATAAGATGGGTGGGACCTATATCTCCCTCCAATGCATTGGGTAAAGATTTTATATCTCATGAGATAGACATGGCTGGAACGGAAGGTTATTTCGGTTCAGTGATACAGGACTGAAACGAGGAGTGAACTCGGTTCAGAAAGGGACTTTGTCCACTAAGATAGTCTTGGCAATGAGTCATGACTAACAAGAAATGATTTTCCATGATTATGTGTGCATGCCACAAAGTTTCAAGTTTTATGTTATGGGGATCTCATTTTCACTTCTATGATTTATTCCATGTTAAGATATTATGATCTCTTTTGCAGGTTTTGATTTTCATAAAGATATGATATGATTTTTATTTCCTTTATTTGCCCTTGCTGAGCATTTGAGCTCACCCTTTTATGTTTTCTTTTCCCCAGGTAAGGAAGATGGATATTAAGTAGAATATGCTAAAAGGGACCCTAGATATGATGAAATAAATGGGAGACACTGTAGAAGATTTATGAACCAGTTGTTTATGTTTCCCCAGTTTCTAAAGACACTATACCTATACGGTCCTTTGTGGTTTTGTCATATGTTGTAATAAGAGTGATTCAATTTTGAAGTATTAACAATGTATGTAAAGTGTGGGTCGTTATAGTTGGTATCAGAGGCAAAGGAGGTAGGAATGTATCCGATCCTTGGGAACTCTCACATGTGAGCTTTGGACGAAGCATGGCTCTCCGCCCAAGGGCTTCATGAGGAAATGGCTGCCACTGGGGATGGTGGTGTGTCCCGCCCAGGGGGTGTAGCCGCCCATGGAGTGCCCTGATAGGTATCAACTATAGTCCACTGGAAGTAATTCCAGACCGTTATAGTTGGTATCAGAGGAAAGGTATAGTCAACCTTTGGAAACTAGGATGTGAAAGCCTTAGTAAGAACCCTAAGGATAAGTCTAAGCATAGAACACAATCTTAGTGTTTTAGAAATGGCCTTGAATAACCTAGGATAAGACCTTAAGCATGAAAATTTTATTCTTGAATTATGTGGTTTCCTATTATAATTAGTGTTGCTCACACTATTCTTCTTGGTTTTAGTCAATGGCTAGAACCCGAAGGAACCGTGTTAATGCGGAATGCGATGGGCAATGCAATGATTGTCCCCCTGAGCAACCAAACGATATGGGAGCTGGAATGCAAAATCTTGTAGCCATGCTCACACAACTTTCTCAAGCTATGAATCATGCAGGATTTCCAAACGAACAAAGAAGGGAGCAACATTCTGTTGAATCCTTCATGAGGCAGCGTCCACCATCTTTCAGCGGGTCTACTGATCCATTAGTTGCTGAACAATGGATTAGTACTACTGAAAAGATATTTTCAGTTCTTCAATGTTCTGAGCATGATAAAGTCATCCTAGCAGTGTATCGTTTGGAAGGAGATGCGGATCAATGGTGGAATCTTGTTAAGAATACGAGGCAAAGGGATGAAATTGAGTCTATGGAATGGGACGAGTTCAAGAACTTATTTTTCAATAAGTACTTCCCTCGTATTCTCCGAACAAAGATGGAGAAAGAGTTCCTTGAACTGAAGCAAAGGGATGATGAATCTGTTAGTACCTATGAAGCAAATTTTACAAGACTTGCAAGGTACGCTTCTGGTATTATTATCCAACCTGAGAGTAAGATCGATTGATTCTTTAGTGGCTTAAAACCAAGTCTTCGAAGGGCGTTAGCCATAAGGGACTTCAATAGCTACGAGGAAATCGTTCGATGTGCTCTCAAAGTCGAGATGGAGATTGGAGCAACCCATCAGTCACATGGGTTTGATAAGAAGAGGAAGATGGAATTCAAAGAAAAATCTAAAGAGCACACGGAAAAGAAGATGAACTTTCCCTTATGCTCAAAGTGTGGAAAGAAACATGGAGGGAGTTGTCTTAAAGGGACAAGTAAATGTTTTAAATGTGGAAAGGAAGGCCATCGGGAATTTGAATGCCGTGATAATGG
Organism: Viscum album; assembly: GCA_963277665.1. Classification (NCBI taxonomy): domain Eukaryota; kingdom Viridiplantae; phylum Streptophyta; class Magnoliopsida; order Santalales; family Viscaceae; genus Viscum; species Viscum album. Next base: position 590,556,580 of record OY728134.1, on the reverse strand, counting down.
GAAGAAGATGTCTAATGATGCAAACAAAGGAAGGGATACACAGAATGAACCTGATACACTTCAATGTTTCAAGTGTAAGGAGATGGGGCATTATGCCAATCAATGCCCAAATCCAAGGGTTGATGATGATGGTCGACGTCAACAAACTCTTAAGGCTAAAGACAAAGGAAAGTCACATGCAATTTCTATCAGCGATGTGGAGTACGATAACGATGTGGTGAAAGGTACACTTACCATCCACTCTAAAGTAGCAAATGTTTTATTTGATTCTGGATCCACCCACTCTTTTATTTCTGAAAAATTTTCTAAGGGTATCACCGTATTACCTCAACAATTAGATGTTGAGTTAGCTGTGACAACACCTAATGGCACATCAATCGCATCAGAAGTTTATAATTCTTCTCCGATCGAAGTTTGTGGGAAAGTGCTTCCTGCAAATCTTGTGATCCTTCCTTTAGTGGAATTTGATGTGATTCTTGGCATGGATTGGCTTTCTCTACATGGAGCTCATATCAATTGCCAAAGAAGGGAAGTCACATTTCATATTCCAGATCAACCTACGATCATCTATCAATGCAAGGATGAACATAACCTTCCAGTGAAAATTTCTTCCATCTTATGGGTATTGATTCCACTAAATGAAGGTTATTTATCTCAAATGGTTGGTGAGAAACTCACGATTAAGAATATGCCCATTGTACGGGAGTTTGATGATGTCTTTCCGGAGGAATTGCCGGGTCTTCCACCAAATCGTGAAGTTGAGTTTTCAATAGAACTCGTACCGGGTGCTTTGCCTATTTCAAAGACACCTTATAGAATGGCCCCAATTGAGTTGCAGGAATTGAAGAAGCAACTCCAAGAGAATCTTGATAAGGGATTCATACGCCCTAGTGCGTCACCTTGGGGAGCACCTGTTCTATTTGTTAAGAAGAAAGATGGATCAATGAGACTCTGCATTGATTATCGAGAACTTAACAAGATCACTATCAAGAACAAATATCCTCTCCCACGCATTGATGACTTATTTGACCAACTACGCGGAGCTCAATAATTTTCCAAGATTGATCTTCGTTCAGGGTATCATCAATTAAGGGTCAAAAGGGAGGATATACCAAAGACGGCTTTCCGTACAAGGTATGGACACTATGAATTTATAGTGATGCCATTTGGTCTTACTAATGCCCCTGCTATCTTCATGGATCTAATGAATAGAGTCTTTAGAGACTATCTTGATCAATTTGTGGTAGTCTTTATGGACGATATTCTTGTCTATTCAAAGAGCAAGGAAGAACATGAAGATCACTTGAGAATTATATTGAAGACCCTGAGAAAGGAGAAGCTTTATGCCAAATTTACCAAGTGTGAATTTTGGCTTCAAAAAGTTGCATTTTTGGGTCATATAATCTCAAAAGAGGGGATATCTGTGGATCCAGCAAAAACAGAGGTTATCGAAAGATGGTCAAGACCAACAACAGTAACTGAGATCCGAAGTTTTCTTGGTTTGGCTGGATATTATCGACGTTTTGTAAAAGATTTTTCACGATTATCTAATCCACTCACCAAGTTGACTCGGAAAGGAGTTAAGTTTGTCTGGACAGAGGAATGTGAAGAGAATTTCAAGGAGTTGAAAAGAAGGTTATCCAGTGCACCTGTGCTCACACTGCCTTGTAGTGGAGAAAGGTTTGTGATCTACAGTGATGCATCCAAGAAGGGATTGGGGTGTGTTCTTATGCAAAATGATATGGTGATAGCTTATGCCTCACGACAGTTGAAAATCCATGAGCAAAATTACCCAACACATGATTTGGAGTTGGCTGCGGTAATCTTTGCATTAAAGATTTGGAGGCATTACCTTTATGGTGAAAGGTGTGATATTTATACTGATCATAAAAGTTTAAAGTATATTTTCACACAAAAGGAGTTGAATATGCGCCAAAGAAGATGGTTGGAGCTGATTAAGGATTATGACTGCTCAATCCATTACCACCCTGGGAAAGCAAACAAGGTGGCAGATGCATTAAGTCGACAAGACCATGCTAGTTTATCCATGATGAGGATCACAAAAGATCCAATATTTATGGATTTACAAAGGATGGATCTTGGAATTATAATGGAAGGGGAAAAATCTTATCTTTCTCAAATGAATGTTCAACCATCTATACATGTGAAGATTAAAGAGGCACAGAAAGAAGATGTCGAGTTACAAAAGAAGGTGAGAAATGTTCCTGAATTCAACCTTGATTGTGATGGGATAATAAAGTTCAGGAATCGTGTTTGCGTTCCTCCCATCCCCGAATTAAAGAATGAGCTGCTGGATGAGGCTCATAGTTCATCATTTTCTATTCATCCTGGAAGCACGAAGATGTATAGGGACCTGAAAGAGTACTTCTGGTGGGATGGCATGAAAAGAGATGTTGCTGAATATGTCTCTCGATGCTTGGTTTGTCAACAAGTTAAAGATGAGAGACAGAAGTCTAAGGGGATGTTACAACCATTACCCATACCCGAATGGAAATGGGAAAACATCACTATGGACTTTGTCACAGGACTTCCTAAAACATCCAAAGGCAATAATGCTATCTGGGTCATAGTTGATCGTCTTACAAAGTCTGCACACTTCATTGCTATTAGAGAGGATTTCTCTCTAGATCAGCTTGCCAGGATATATGTAAAGGAAGTGGTAAGATTGCATGGAGTACCACTTTCTATTATATCTGATCGAGATCCGAGATTTACCTCGAAGTTCTGGCGAAGTCTTCAGCATACTCTGGATACAGAGTTGAGTTTCAGCACTGCTTATCATCCCCAGACAGACGGTCAGTCTGAGAGAACAATTCAAACCCTAGAAGATATGTTGAGAGCTTGCTCTATGGATTTCAAAGGAGGTTGGGATCAACACCTACCTTTGGTGGAATTTTCTTATAATAATAGCTTTCACTCCAGTATTCAGATGGCTCCTTATGAAGCTCTCTATGGAAAGAAATGCAGGACTCCAACTTGCTGGGATGAAGTTGGGGAAAGAAAGCTATTAGGACCTGATCTCGTTGATGAAATGGCAGAAAAGGTTAGATCTATTCAACAACACATAAGAGCAGCTCAAAGTCGACAGAAAAGTTATGCCGACAACCGAAGAAAAGACCTAGAGTTTGAAGTGGGCGATAAAGTGTTCTTACGAATATCTCCCTGGAAGAGGGTTATGAGATTTGGAAAGAAGGGGAAGTTGAGCCCTAGATATATCGGTCCTTTTGAAATACTGGATCGTGTTGGGAAGGTAGCTTACCGATTGGCGCTTCCACCGAATCTCTCTCAAGTTCACGATGTGTTCCACGTATCTCTCCTGAGAAAGTACATACCAGATCCTTCACATGTACTCAGCTCAGAAGTTGTACCGCTGGAGCAAGATCTTTCTTATGAAGAACAGCCGATAGAGATTCTGGATCGTAGCGAAAAAATCCTACGAAACAAGACCACTCGCTTGGTGAAAGTTTTATGGAGGAACCACCAACTTGAAGAAGCTACATGGGAGCTTGAGGATATGATGAGGGAGAAGTATCCTCATCTATTTGTTACAAAGTGACGAATTTCGAGGGCGAAATTCTTTTTAAGGGGGGTAGAATGTAACACCCGAGACTTTTATGTTATATAAATTATCAAAGGAATCTTTTTCTACGCAACACTTGCTTGACTTGCTTTACACGCAATCGCGACCTTCCTCGATAGCTTGCGTCGTACGCAATACCGAGTTTCACTAAACAACAATATGCTATTAAAACTAGCCGTTATGAATAGTAATAACCACTTTTTGAAATTTTATAAATTTTATTTTTCAAAATGGACTTCATTTTTGGACTCAGAATATCGAAATTAGCCTAGGGTGAAATTTTGGTATTTTTCTGAAAACTTTCAATTTTTGATGAATAGTGAAACCACTAAGTGGTAGGTTAAAAACTGAATTTTGCATAAAACTTAATTTTACCGCTTCTGTGAATGGAATTTCAAAAATCCGAGAGACACGGTTAATATCAAGGACTAAAATGTGGTTCAATGAGATGAAAATAATTTTTTGGTGAATAGTAACTTTTTACTATTTTTACCGCGGTTAATGGTAAATAGGGTAACTAAGGGTAAATATGATATCAATATTACCCTAACACATGTCCTAATACTATTGGACAAGTGTAATTCGACCAAAAACAAACTTAGGAATAAAATATGACCATTTAGGCCCACTTGGATTAGATTAGGACATTTATTATTAATTTATTTAAAGAAGGGTTAAAATAGTTAAAATCAAAGTTTAACAAGTAAATCATTTTTAATATAGGGTTATACATAAGATAAATTCGATTGTAAATATTCATTAGAAAGCTAAAAAGATTTCCTACATGATGGTATTTTATTTGTAATTTTTAGACATCAAATAATTTAATTTATTTATGACACAAAGATGATGCAGTAATTATCTTATTAATGAAATATTGACAAAATTGATAATATAAATACCAAAATAAATGTAATTTGAGACTTTTTATGAATTCCACTAATTTTCTAGGTTACTATGATATATTAGTGTTGATTTAATCAACTTGGTTCGAACATATAATTCTGTTATGACTTTCACAAAAATCATATATCAAATAGTGTCAAAATTGACACAAAATAGTTTTTAAATCAAATATTATATTATTAATTGTTATTTTATTCCTAAAAATCTATGGTTCGGCCAAATGACTTATATAAGGATATATATATTATTAATAAACAATTTGGTGTTCGTTTGGCATGTTATAGAAAGTTTATTAACCATATAGTGAAAGAAAACAAAAAGACACGGTAAAAGTTAAATTAATTAACTTAGAGTTAAATCTAATTGATAAGGTTAAAATAATACCCTAAACTTGTCTAAATCCTATTGGTTGATAGGATTTAGACCCTTCCCCACTTTACCTTCGAAATAAGACCCTTTGGAACCATTATAAACCGATTTTTGACTTTAATATAAAATAATATTTTGAGATATTCCTAAGGTGCCCCTCTCCTCCCTTATAAAAGGGCACCTCCTCCCCCTCCTCCTCACACCAATTTGAGCACTCAAGCTCGGCCAACCCCTGCCATTTTCCCTTATCCACTTCCCTAGAATAATCCTAGAGGTCCTGGTCTTCTCCAAAGACCAATCTTAGTTCCTTAAGTGGAGGATTCAAAAAGGCGTTCCAAAGAAGAGGTAATATCCATTACCGATCTTTTCAATTTCTTTCTTCTTCAACTTCTTCTTCTTCAGTTGTTTCATGATAAAGTAATAACATCAGTATTACTTACATACTGATATGTTATTATAAATATGAAACAACCCTAATTCACCTTCTATCCATCCTACGGAAAAATGAAATCACCGCGCGTGCGTACGTACGGAATACCGTCTCCACGCCGTGGTGTAATCTATTTTCCACCATCACCTTACAAGGATGGGTATAATGGTGTAATGAGTAACTATATATGATTATTATTAAGTAATATTGATACTGAAATAATATATATATATACTCCAATACAATTCCACGATCATAGGAACGATATCATCACTCGTGCGTACGTACGGAATACCGTCTCCACAATGTGATGCGACTCGTTCTACATGATCTTCATTTCATAATGATTGTATAAATGAATTGAATGAATGAATATGGTATATAATACACTAATACCATTCTGGAAATTAATTATCTATAACCTAAAGATAATAATAAGAATTTATTCGACAAAACACGCATAAGAACAAAAAGTTATAAAGACCCGAGTAACAAGTAACAATGAAATATTACTAACAAGAAGCTAATAATATGACCATATATGATCTCATATCAATATGTATGATTCTGGAATAAGTCAATAACATTATTTAAACCATTATACAGGAGCTTCGGACACGAACAAAGCAAATCGGACCTAAGGTAAGGGAAATATCACAATCTCATTTTTATCCGAGATTGTTTATTCGTAAGTATTTACTGGGGTGTATTTTATCATCCACATCCATGTTCCCTCAATATGTAATATTGTTTCCATCCACTTGAAATAGTTTAAATCCAATTTTACCCTTAGGTGAGTTTTTAGTAAAGAATATGAAAGGAATCTTTTGTCGTTTTTCCGTACGAGGTACTTTTTGACTTTTCCGACAAAAGTACGAAGAATGTTTTTTTTAACTTATACGGCATGAATGGATTTTTAAAACATTGTTTCCAAGAAGCTTCCTTTACAAGTTTTAAAGTTTATTTTTAATCAACTTCTTTTATTTTAAAGTTGTATGACATGTTATGAAAGGAAAAATGTTTTTGAAGAAGAAAGGATATTTTCCTCAAGAATGGAGTTCAAGTGTTTTATCAAAATTATTTTCCATCTAAGATAATAAAGGGTTCTGTTTTTATCCCTATTATTAAATTGATTTATGGAATTATTTTTATGAATTCCTTTATCTTATATGAATTGATTTATGATGTCATGATGTTTCAAGAATCCCATTTTTGTTACATGTGTTATGCGATGATGTATGTTTTATGATTATGTGGCACACATAAGAAAGGATTCATTATAAGATGGGTGGGACCTATATCTCCCTCCAATGCATTGGGTAAAGATTTTATATCTCATGAGATAGACATGGCTGGAACGGAAGGTTATTTCGGTTCAGTGATACAGGACTGAAACGAGGAGTGAACTCGGTTCAGAAAGGGACTTTGTCCACTAAGATAGTCTTGGCAATGAGTCATGACTAACAAGAAATGATTTTCCATGATTATGTGTGCATGCCACAAAGTTTCAAGTTTTATGTTATGGGGATCTCATTTTCACTTCTATGATTTATTCCATGTTAAGATATTATGATCTCTTTTGCAGGTTTTGATTTTCATAAAGATATGATATGATTTTTATTTCCTTTATTTGCCCTTGCTGAGCATTTGAGCTCACCCTTTTATGTTTTCTTTTCCCCAGGTAAGGAAGATGGATATTAAGTAGAATATGCTAAAAGGGACCCTAGATATGATGAAATAAATGGGAGACACTGTAGAAGATTTATGAACCAGTTGTTTATGTTTCCCCAGTTTCTAAAGACACTATACCTATACGGTCCTTTGTGGTTTTGTCATATGTTGTAATAAGAGTGATTCAATTTTGAAGTATTAACAATGTATGTAAAGTGTGGGTCGTTATAGTGTCTCCAATACCATTGATGAGCTTTAAAAATAAATTCTTGTTACAAAGGAATAAGTAAGACCCCATTGATTAAAAAGACAATTTATTATGACGAACAATAGGTGTACACATATTTTTTGAAGTGGAAGTAAGATTTGATTATTTGAAATTACACATAAATATTAGGACTTAATCCTAATGTCTCCGCCCAACACATGGGTTTTCTAGAGGATCACCATGGTTATAAGATTATATATATAAGAATGAATCCAACTCATGATTCCAAGGTTGAAGCCGATTTTAATGATGTTATCAAGATGAAATTCATTCAGGAAGTCCAATACATGTAATTACTAGCTAATATTTTCCCAGTCAAGAAGATTAATAAAAAGATTATATTTTTTCTCATGAATTCAGATATCTCAACCAATATTTTCCAAAATATGACTTCACAGTCCTAATTATTGAACATATAATCAATGAAACCATCAACTATTAAGACCTTTACGTTATGGATAGATGTTAAGATTACAATAAAACCTTAATTCCTCCCAAGGATGAAGAGTCCCAAAATTCGATGACACCCTAAGGTGTATACATCAATAAATTTATACCTTTCAGTTTGGAGAATAGTGGTGTTACATATCAACATGAAATATATTATATTTTAATCTCTTCCTATAAAATATAATCTAATATTATGTCAATGATATGGTGGTAAAATCATAGAAGCACTATGACTGCCCTATAATCCTTGAGATTTTTATCAAGTAGTTTTGACCACAGATCTTGAAAATCGACCCCATAAAATGTGCCCTTCGGTTCACCTAAGGAATGTTTCTCATCAAATAGTAAGTCACCATGGAAATGAATTTAATTCAATGAAAACCAAGGATATACTTAAAATGTAACCTCCTTAAAAACTTAAATAGTTTAGAGGATATTAATGGTGCCTCACCTATGTATGATACTTTATAGTAATCCCTAAATGAAAACTCAAACCATTAATTTGACTAATGAATATGGATGTAACATAAATATGGAACAATAAATCCCTAGAGGATTTTAAAAATCATAGAAATTCATTTTTAGTCCACCATTGTTAACACCTCGTGTTAAAGGAAAGGGACTAGATTTATATAAGACATCACAAGAGAATTCACTATTAATATTTATTTTAAAGATAATTAAGTAGGGAATGAGAATATTCTCTATTATCTCATAAAAACAATGTGTGACACTAAAACATGATATTCATATTTTTGGTAGAATTCCCTTGATTTAACAATTTGTATTCAGGAATTGAGGCATAGTATTAAACACCAGGAAGTCCAACTATTCTCAGTTAATGACATGTTAAAATATATCGTAAATCATCCCATTTTTAATAGATGCTTGGTATGAGTTGGGGTCATTATGCATTAATTTTAGAATCCTTTCACTCTAAAAATGGAAATAAAAGGACATGAATTAATTTTTTTATTATAGATACTCCCACTAAATAAAATGTACCACTAGATACTGAATTTCACGATGAATAAATTTTTTTATCAAAGAATACACCCAAACATGGTTGATTTAATTTAATGGAGCCTCTGGAATCCCAATAGTTTAATAATTGGAAGAACAAAAACTCAATAGTGTTTGTATGGGATTCATTCTTATCTCCCCTACCAAATCATTCATACCTTATTACTTCTTTCTTAATTAATATAAAACTAACATAGGGTAGAATACCATGCCACCATTAATGTTTTTTCATTGGAATTGAATATACCTGTAGCTCTCTTTAAATGTGATTTTGTGTTTGTGATCATGAGAAAAAAACAAATATTACATAAAAATTAATTGGTAATTCCAATAACTAACTATATATGAGGATTTATGTTTGAATTAACCCCATATATAACATTGAATCAAATCACCAAATCTATAAAACACCTAGAGGAATAAACTATATATTATGGATATAGCTCAAGAAGTTCCAGACTAGGATGAAATAATCATCAGTATTTCACATCGTAGGATACTGTCACTGATTTTTGGTAGAATAATTGATGGAATTAATGAGATTTATTCCATCCCTAATCATTAACATTATTTAAATTTATGGATAAATCTTATAGTGTAGTAACAAAAAAATGGGTTTCTTCTATCAAACTAAGAATGAAGAGAGAAAATATGATGGTTGTATTTCAACTTCACTCTCTATAATGACCTAAATTAGAAGAAAATATTCAATGATTGAGTATTTTTCAGAGTTCTCCTTAGATTAATTGATATAAGGGAAAATATAACTATTATATAGGTTATTAATGCTGGTTCTTTTGGTTACCATCAGTTTGGGATCAATGACTCAATTATAATTGCTAGGATTTGGTATTTTTTTGGCAATCAGTGACATTAGATTGTATATAATTCACCACAGAGCAACATTCTTAAAATATATTTGAAAAATACATCTTTTTACCCCCAATGTTGATGTATACCATTAAAAATTAATGTATATTTCGTATTTGTAGAATCTATGTAATGGTGTCTTATCCTCAAATAATATCCATGTAGTTCAGGTACATATTTACTAACTCAAACCTCATCTTTTTGTGGGATATAAAGAATAAGGGACAATGTTTATCTTTAGTTTTTTCATGTCAACAATCATTCCTAGATTTAGTGTACCTAATTTTTTTTTTGAAAATGAATACAACTTCATTTCTTACAAACTAAAAAGGCTTTACTAGAAATATGGTTTAACATATACCTATTATAACGACCCATACTTTACATACATTGTTATTACTTCAAAATTGAACCACACTTATTACAACATATAACAAAACCAGGAAAGGACCATATAGGTATAATGTCTTTAGAAACTGGGAAACATAAACAACTGGTTCATAAAGCGTCTATACTGTCTCCCAATTATTTCATCATATCTGTAGTCCCTTTTGGCATATCTTACTTAATAAGCTTCTTCCTGACCTAGGGAAAGAAAATATACAAAAGGGTGATCTCAAATGCTCAGTAAGGGTAAACAAAAGAAATATCAATCACATCATATTCATAAGAACATAACATTTTGGAAATCTTAACCTGCAAAAGAGGGCATAATTGCATAACATGGGATAAATCATAGTAGTGAAATGTAATCCCAATAATCATAACATAAAACATGAAACTTTGTGACATACACACATAATCATAGAGAATCATTTCTTGTTAGTCAAGACTCATTTCCAAGACTATCTTAGTGGACAAAGTCCATTTCTGAACCGAGTTCACTCCTTGTTTCAGTCCTGTTTCACTGAACCGGTTTAACCTGCCGTTCCAGCCATGTCTATCTCATGAGATATAAAATATTTACCCAATTAATTGAAGGGAGATATAGGTCCCACCCATCTCATAATGATACTATTCTTGTGTGTGCCACAAAATCATAAACCATACATCATAGCATAACCCATGTAATAAAAATGGGAATCTTAAACATCATGACTTCATAAAACAATTCATATAAGATAAAGGAATTCATAAAAATATTTCCGTCACAAAATAATCAAATCAATATAATAATAGGGATAGAAACAGAACCCTATATTATCTTAGATGTAAAATAATTTTGATAAAATACTTGAACTCCATTCTTGAGGAAAATATCCTTTCTACTTCAAAAACATTTTCCTTTCTTAACATGTCTTACAATTTTAAACTAAAAGAAGTTTATTAAAAATAAACTTGAAAACTTGTAAAGGAAGCTTCTGGGAAATAATTTTTTAAAAATCCATTCATGCCGTATAAGATAAGAAAAATATTCTTCTCGTACTTTTGTCGGAAAAGTCAAAAAGTACCTCGTACGAAAAACGACAAAAGATTCCTTTCATATATTTTACTATAAACTCACCATAGAGTAAAAATGGATTCAAACAATTGTAGGTGTATGGAAATAATATTACATATTGAGGAAACATGGATGTGGATGATAAAATACACCCCAGTAAATACTGAAGTATAAACAATCTCGGAAAAAAATGAGATTGTGATATTTTCCTTACCTTAGGTCCGATTTGCCTCGTAAGTGTGTGAACCTCCTGTATAATTATTTAAATAATGTTATTTAATTATTATAGAATCATAATTATTGTTATGATATCATATATGGTCATATTCTTAGCTTCTTAGTAGTAATATTTCATTGCTACTTGTTATTCGGGTGTTTATAACTTTTTGTTCTTATGCGTGTTTTGTCGAATAAATTCTTATTATTCTTTTTAGGTTATAGATACATAATTTACAGAATGGTATTATTGTACTATATATCATATTTATTCATTCAATTCATTTATATAATCATTATACAATGAAGATCATGTAGAATGAATCACATCACATCGTGGAGACGGTATTCCCTACGTACATACGAGCGATGATATCATTCCCATGATCGTGGAATTGTATTGGAGTGTATGTATATTATTTCAGAATCAATATCACCTTATAATAATCATATATAGTAATTATTTACACCATTATACCCATCCAAGTAAGGTGGTGGTGGAAAAATATATTACACCACGGCGTGGAGACGGTATTCCGTACGTACGCAGGTGCGGTGATTTCATTTTCCATAGGATGGATAGATGTTGAAATAGGGTTGTTTCATACTTATAATAATATATAAGTATATGAGTGATACGTATGTTATTACATCATAATGAAACAACTAAATAAGAAGAATTTGAAGAAGAAATAATTTGGAAAGGATCGGTAATGGATATTACCTCTTTTTGACGCGCCTCTTCTTAACCTCCTCTTAGGGCACTAGGGTTGGTCTTTGAAGAAGACCAGAACCTCTAGGATGATTCTAGGTAAGTGGAGAGTAGATATTGGCAGGGGTTGACCAAGCTTGAAGGCTCAAAGTGGTGTGAGTAAGAGGGGGAGGAGGTTCCCTTTTATAAGGGAGGAGAGGGGCACCTTTGGAATAACTAAAAAATATTAATTTATAATAAATCTAACCCCACTTACAAACCTCCAAAAATGACTAATATCCGAATATTAGATGAGATAGGGTTGTAATCTCATAAACCAATAAAATTTAGACATGTTAGGAATTTATTTTAAACATTATCAACTTGATTTATCCTTATTTATCAATTTAATTTTATTTGTGGTAATAATATTCTAAAATTTAAATTATTATAAATAATTACATATGTGTTGTTAATTTTCCATAATTTGACACTTTATGACATTTTCGACCATATAAAATTTAATTTATAATTTGTAAATATTTTTGTGATTTTTAAACAATTTTATAATATGTTATTTTTATAAAATAACAATAGTGTCAATTTTGACACTATTCATTTATTTGAAGTTAAATAAAATATTTACAGAGGATATGTTCGAACTAAAAGCTTTAATGGATTAATACAATGCCATATGTATCTAGAAAATTAGTGGAGAACATTAAATAGTGCATATAATAATTATTTTAATATTTTTAAAACCATTTATTTGATACTTTAATTAATAAAATAATTTCAACATCAGTATTGTGTCATAATTAATGATAATTATTTAATCCCTAAAAATTCTAAATAAATTCCTATGATGTATATAAATGTATTAGAGTTCTGGATACTATTCATGTTCGAAGTTTCATTAAGTTTATCGCCAAAGTAAAATTATTATACTTATAAGATTTAAGAAAGCGACATGTTGTCACATTCTTTGGTTTTAATAATAATTAAATTATTTTCATGGACAAAAGTCTATTAAATGAATCTAATCCGACCCTTAGGTGATATGAGCCTACTTTTAGTCATCAAATAGGATTTTGGCAGGTGTTAGGGTAATTTTATAATCTTATATTTATCCTTAATTACCCGATTTACCTTTAACTATGGTAAATAAAATTTACCGTGGTTACTATTCATAATGCCCAAAAAATAAAAAGTAGCCTATTAACATAATTTGGACCCACTAATTCTGAATATGGAATCCATATTTAAAAATTCAAAACATTTAAGTTGCAGTAATTAATTTAAAACAAATCCTGTTGTTAGGAAAACGGGTTTTAGAAGTTAAAACATTGCCAAAGATTGAAATGTTTTTACCTATGAATTCAATGTGAAATTAATGCTAATGACATACATTATATTAAATGGTTAAAATATATTCTATCTACACTTTAAAACCATTCAATATTATAATTTAACCATATAAATTATCTCAATAAAAAAGTTGTTTTTAATTAAAAATTAGCGTATTTTTACTATTCATCAAAATATGAAAGTTATCAGAAAAATATAAAAAATTTATCCAAAGTAATTTTTTTTATCCTGATTCAAAAGAAGAATTTTATTTTGTCAAATTTAACTTATAAACATGTTAAAAACTAGATTTAGTGTGGGTGCGCTATCAAAAAGCGGCAAAACTGCATTTTTTGATAAATACTTATTTTACACAAAAAAAATTTATTTTGTTCTCCTACCATGTTCTAGAAAATGAGTAAGATGAATAATAATGTTGTAAAATTTAAAATTCAGTTAATACTATTCATAACTATCAGTTTATAATATTATAACAATTTATCGTTGTTTAGTGGAACTCGGTATTGCGTACAACACACGCTATCGAGAAAGGTCGCGATTGCGTGTAGCGAAAGATTCCTTTGATGATTTATATAACATAAAAACAAAATATTTGTCATAAACGTATCGGGTGTTACATTCTACTCCCCTTAAAATGAATTTCTCCCTCAAAATTCGTCACTTTGTAACAAACAGATGAGGATACCTCTCCCTCATCATATTTTCAAGCTCCCATGTAGCTTCTTCTAATTGGTGGTTCCTCCATAAAACATTCACCAAGAGAGTGGTCTTTTTTTGTAGGACGTTTTCACTACGATCCAGAATCTCTATCGGTTGTTCTTCATAAGAAAGATCTTTCTCCAGTGGTACAACTTCTGAGCTGAGTACATGTGAAGGATCAGGTTGTACTTTCTTAGGAGAGATACATGGAACCCATCGTGAACTTGAGAGAGATTCGGTGGAAGCGCCAATCGGTAAGCTACCTTCCCAACATGATCCAGTATTTCGAAAGGACCGATATATCTAGGGCTCAACTTCCCCTTCTTTCCAAATCTCATGACCCTCTTCCAGGGAGATATTCGTAAGAACACTTTATCACCCACTTCAAACTCTAGGTCTTTTCTTCGGTTGTCGGCATAACATTTCTGTCGACTTTGAGCTGCTCTTATGTGTTGTTGAATAGATCGGACCCTTTCTGCCATCTCATCATCAATATCAGGTCATAATAGCTTTCTTTCCCCAACTTCATCCCAGCAAGTTGGAGTCCTGCATTTCTTTCCATAGAGAGCTTCATAAGGAGCCATCTGAATACTGGAGTGAAATCTATTATTATAAGAAAATTCCACCAAAGGTAGGTGTTGATCCCAACCACCTTTGAAATCCATAGAGCATGCCCTCAACATAACTTATAGAGTTTGAATTGTTCTCTCAGACTGACCATCTGTCTGAGGATGATAAGCAGTGCTGAAACTCAACTCTGTATCCAGAGTATGATAAAGACTTCGCCAGAACTTTGAGGTAAACCTCGGATCCCTATAAGATATAATAGAAAGTGGTACTCCATGCAATCTTACCACTTCCTTTAAATATATCCTGGCAAGCTGATCCAGAGAGAAATCCTCTCTAATAGCGATGAAGTGTGCAGACTTTGTAAGACGATCAACTATGACCCAGATAGTATTATTGCCTTTGGATGTTTTAGGAAGTCCTCTGACAAAGTCCATAGTGATGTTTTCCCATTTCCATTCAGGTATGGGTAATGGTTGTAAATCCCCTTAGACTTCTGTCTCTCAGCTTTAACTTGCTGAAAACCAAGCATTGAGAGACATATTCAGCAACATCTCTTTTCATGCCATCCCACCAGAAGTACTCTTTCAGGTCCTTAAACATCTTCGTGCTTCCAGGATGAATAGAGAATGAAGAACTATGAGCCTCATCCAGCAGCTCCTTCTTTAATTCGGGGCTGAGAGGAACACAGACCCGATCACTGAACTTTATTATCCCATCACAATCAAGGTTGAATTCAGGAACATTTCTCACCTTCTTTTGTAACTCGACATCTTCTTTCTGTGCCTCTTTAATCTTCACATGTAGAGATGGTTGAACATTCATTTGAGAAAGATACGATTTTCCCCCTTCCATTATAATTCTAAGATTCATCTTTTGTAAATCCATAAATATTGGATCTTTTGTGATCCTCATCATGGATAAACTGGCATGGTCTTGTCGACTTAATGCATCTGCCACCTTGTTTGCTTTCCCAGGGTGGTAATGAATTGAGCAGTCGTAATCCTTAATCAGCTCCAACCATCTTCTCTGGCGCATATTCATCTCCTTTTGTGTGAAAATATACATTAAAATTTTATGATTATTATAAATATCACACATTTCACCATAAAGGTAATGCCTCCAAATCTTTAATGCAAAGATTACCGCAGCTAACTCCAAATCATGAGTTGGGTAATTTTTCTCATGGATTTTAAACTGTCGTGAGGCATAAGCTATCACCATATCATTTTGCATATGAACACACCCCAATCCCTTCTTGGATGCATCACTGTAGATCACAAACTTTTCTCCACTACAAGGCAGTGTGAGAACAGGTGCACTGGATAACCTTCTTTTCAACTCCTTGAAATTCTCTTCACATTCCTCCGTCCAGACAAACTTAACTCCTTTCCGAGTCAACTTGGTGAGTGGATAAGATAATCATGAAAAATCATTCACAAAACGTCGATAATATCCAGCCAAACCAAGAAAACATTGGATCTCAGTTACTGTTGTTGGTCTCGACCATCTTTCGATAACCCTTATTTTTGCTGGATCCACAGATATCCCCTCTTTTGAGATTATGTGACCCAAAAACGAAACTCTTTGAAGCCAAAATTCACACTTGGTAAATTTGGCATAAAGCTTCTCCTTTCTCAGGGTCTTCAATATAATTCTCAAGTGATCTTCATGTTCTTCCTTGCTCTTTGAATAGACAAGAATATCATCTATAAAGACTACCACATACTGATCAATATAGTCTCTAAAGACTCTATTCATTAGATCCATGAAGATATCAGGGGCATTAGTAAGACCAAATGGCATCACTATAAATTCATAGTGTCCATAACTTGTATGGAAAGCCATCTTTGGTATATCCTCCCTTTTGACCCTTAATTGATGATACCCTGAACGAAGATCAATATTGGAAAAGTATTGAGCTCCTCGTAGTTGGTCAAATAATTCATCAATGCGTGGGAGAGGATATTTGTTCTTGATAGTGATCTTGTTAAGTTCTCGATAATCAATGCAGAGTCTCATTGATCCATCTTTCTTCTTAACAAATAGAACAGGTGCTCCCCAAGGTGACACACTAGGGTGTATGAATACCTTATCAAGATTCTCTTGGAGTTGCTTCTTCAACTCCTGCAAGTCAATTGGGGCCATTCTATAAGGTGTATTTGAAATAGGCAAAGCACCCGATATGAGATCTATTGAAAAATCAACTTCAGGATTTGGTGGAAGACCCGACAATTCCTCTGGAAAGACATCGTCAAAATCCCATACAATGGGCTTATTCTTAATCATGTGTTTCTCACCAACCATTTGAGATAAATAACCTTCATTTAGTGGAATCAAGACCCATAAAATGGAAGAAATTTCCACTGGAAGGTTATGTTCATCCTTGCATCGATAGACGATCATAGATTGATCTGGAATATGAATTGTGACTTCCCTTATTTGGAAATTGATATGAGATCCATATAAAGAAAGCCAATCCATGCCAAGAATCACATCAAATTCCACTATAGGAATTATCATAAGATTTGCAGGAAGCACTTTCCCACAAACTTCAATCGGAGAAGAATTATAAACTTTTGATGCGACTGTTGTGCCATTAGGGGTTGTCATAGCAAACTCAACATCTAATTGTTGAGGTAATACGTTGATATCCTTAGAAAATTCTTTATAAATAAAGGAGTGGGTGGATCCAGAATCAAATAAAACATTTGCTACTTTTGAGTGGATGGTAAGTGTACCTTTCACCACATCGTTATCGTACTCCACATCGCTGATAGAAATTGCATGTGACTTTCCTTTGTCTTTAGCCTTAAGATTTTGTTGACGTCGACCATCATCATCAACCCTTGGATTTGGGCATTGATTGGAATAATGCCCCATCTCCTTGCACTTGAAACATTGAAGTGTATTAGGTTCATTCTGTGTATCCCTTCCTTTGTTTTCATCCTTAGAAATCTTCTTCCCATCATTGCGGCATTCAAATGCCCGATGACCTTCCTTTCCACATTTGAAACATTTACTTGTCCCTTTAAGACAACTCCCTCCATGTTTCTTTCCACACTTTGAGCATAAGGGAATGCTCATCTTCTTTTCAGTGTTCTCTTTAGATTTTCCTTTGAATTCCATTTTCCTCTTCTTATCAAACCCATATGACTGATGGGTTACTCCAATATCCATCTCGACTTTGAGAGAACATCGAACGATTTCCTCAAAGCTATTGAAGTCCCTTATGGCTAACGCCCTTCAAAGACTTGGTTTTAAGCCACTAAAGAATCGATCAATCTTACTCTCAGGTTGGATAATAATACCAGAAGCGTACCTTGCAAGTCTTGTAAAATTTGCTTCATAGGTACCAATAGATTAATCATCCTTTTGCTTCAGTTCAAGAAACTCTTTCTCCATCTTTTTTCGGAGAATACAGGGAAGTACTTATTGGAAAATAATTTCTTGAACTTGTCCCATTCCATGGACTCAATTTCATCCCTTTGCCTCGTATTCTTAATAAGATTCCACCATTGATCAGCATCTCCTTCCAAACGATACACTGCTAGGATGACTTTATCATGTTCAGAACATTGAAGAACTAAAAATATCTTTTCAGTAGTACTAATCCATTGTTCATCAATTAATGGATCAGTAGACCCGCTGAATGAAGGTGGACGCTGCCTCATGAAGGATTCAACAGAATTTTGCTCTTTACTTTTCTCTTTTGGAATTCCTGCATGATTCATAGCTTGAGAAAGTTTTGTGGGCATGGATGCAAGATTTTTCATTCCATCTCCCATAACGATTGGTTGCTCAAAGGGAAAATCGTTGCATTTCCCGTCGCATTCCACATTAACACGGTTCCTTCGGGTTCCAACCATTGACTAAAACTAAGAATAATAGTATGAGAAACCCTAATTATAATAGGAAAACCACATAATCAAGAATAAAATTTCACACTTAAGGTCTTATCATAGGTTGTTCATGGCTATTTCTAAAACACTAAGATTGTGTTCTATGCTTAGACTTATCGTTAGGATTCTTACTAAGGCTTTCACATCCTAGTTTCCAAAGGTTGACTATACCTTTCCTCTGATACCAAATATAACGACCCATACTTTACATACATTGTTATTACTTAAAAATTGAATCACACTTATTACAACATATAACAAAACCAGGAATGGACCGTACAGGTATAGTGTCTTTAGAAACTGGGAAACATAAACAACTGGTTCATAAAGCGTCTACACTATCTCCCAATTATTTCATCATATCTATAGTCCCTTTTGGCATATCTTACTTATTAAGCTTCTTCCTGACCTGGGGAAAGAAAGCATACAAAAGGGTGATCTCAAATGCTCAGTAAGGGTAAACAAAAGAAATATCAATCACATCATATTCATAAGAACATAACATTTTGGAAATCTTAACCTGCAAAAGAGAGCATAATTTCATAACATGGGATAAATTATAGTAGTGAAATGTAATCCCAATAACAATAAATTAAAACATGAAACTTTGTGGCATACAAACATAATCATAGAGAATCATTTCTTGTTTGTCAAGAATCATTGCCAAGAATATCTTAGTGGACAAAGTCCATTTTTGAACCGAGTTCACTCCTCGTTTCAGTCCTGTTTCACTGAACCGATTTAACCTGCCGTTCTAGCCATGTCTATCTCATGAGATATAAAATCTTTACCCAATGAATTGGAGGTAGATATAGGTCCCACCCATCTCATAATGATACCATTCTTATGTGTGCCACAAAATCATAAACCATACATCATAGCATAACCCATGTAATAAAAATGGGAATCTTAAACATCATGACCTCATAAAACAATTCATATAAGATAAAGGAATTCATAAAAATATTTCCATCACAAAATAATCATATCAATATAATAATAGGGATAGAAACAGAACCCTATATTATCTTAGATGGAAAATAATTTTGATAAAACACTTGAACTCCATTCTTGAGGAAAATGTCCTTTCTACTTCAAAAACATTTTCCTTTCTTAACATGTCTTACAATTTTAAACTAAAAGAAGTTGATTAAAAATAAACTTGAAAACTTGTAAATTAATCTTCTTGGAAATAATGTTTTAAAAATCCATTCATGCCGTATAAGTTAAAAAAATTATTCTTCTCGTACTTTTGTCAGAAAAGTCAAAAAGTACCTCGTACGAAAAACGACAAAAGATTTCTTTCACATCTTTTACTATAAACTCACCAAAGGGTAAAAATGGATTTAAACAATTGTAGGTGGATGGAAATAATATTACATATTGAGGAAACATGGATGTGGATGATAAAATACACCCCAGTAAATACCAACGTATAAACAATCTCGGATAAAAATGAGATTGTGATATTTCCCTTACCTTAGGTCCGATTTGCCTCGTAAGTGTCCGAACCTCCTGTATAATGATTTAAATAATGTTATTGACTTATTACCGAATCATAATTATTGTTATTATATCGTATATGGTCATATTATTAGCTTCTTAGTAGTAATATTTCATTGCTACTTGTTATTCGGGTGTTTATAACTTTTTGTTCTTATGCGTGTTTTGTCGAATAAATTCTTATTATTCTCTTCAGGTAATAGATACATCATTTCCATAATGGTATTAATGTACTATATATCATATTTATTCATTCAATTCATTTATATAATCATTATGCAATGAAGATCATGTAGAACGAATCACATCACATCGTGGAGACGATATTCCGTACGTACGCACGAGCGATGATATCGTTCCCATGATCATGGAATTGTATTGGAGTGTATGTATAATATTTTATAATCAATATCACTTTATAATAATAATATATAGTAATTATTTACACCATTATACCCATCCAATTAAGGTGGTGGTGGAAAATAGATTACACCACGGCGTGGAGACGGTATTCCGTACGTACGCACGCGCGGTGATTTCGTTTTCCGCAGGATGGATTGATGTTGAAATAGGGTTGTTTCATACTTATAATAACGTATAAGTATATGAGTGATACTTATGTTATTACTTCATAATGAAACAACTAAAGAAGAAGAATTTTAAGAAGAAAGAATTTGGAAAGGATCGGTAATGGATATTACCTCTTTTTGACACGCCTCTTCTTAACCTCCTCTTAGGGCACTAGGGTTGGTCTTTGAAGAAGACCAGAACCTCTAGGATGATTCTAGGGAAGTGTAGAGGAGATATTGGCCGGGGTTGGCCGAGCTTTAAGGCTCAAAGTGGTGTAAGGAAGAGGGGGATGAGGTTCCCTTTTATAAGGGAGGAGAGGGGCACCTTTGGAATAACTAAAAAATATTAATTTATAATAAATCTAACTCCAACTTAAAAACCTCCAAAAATGACTCATATACTAATATTAGATGATATGGGGTTGTAATCTCATCAACCAATAAAATTTAGACATGTTAGAAATTTATTTAAAACATTATCAACTTGATTTATCCTTATTTATCAATTTAATTTTATTTGTGGTAATGAAATTCTAAATTTTAAATTATTATTAATAATTACATATGTGTTGTTAATTTTCCATAATTTGTCCCTTTATGACATTTTAGACCATATAAATTTTAATTTATAATTTTTAAATTTTTTTTTTGATTTTTAAACAATTTTATAATATGTTATATTTATAAAATAACAATAGTATCAATTTTCACTCTATTCATTTATTTGAATTTAAATAAAATATATACAGAGGATATGTTCGAAATAAAAGCATTAATAGATTAATAAAATGTCATATGTATCTAGAAAATTAGTGGAGAACATTAAATAGTGCATATATTAATTATTTTAATATTTTTAAAACCATTTATTTGATACTTTAATTAATAAAATAATTTCAACATCACTATTGTGTCATAATTAATGATAATTATTTAATCCCAAAAAATTCTAAATAAATTCCTATGATGTATATAATTGTATTAGCTTTCTGGAGACTATTAATTTTTGAATTTTTATTAAGTTTATCAACAAATTAAAATTATTATACTTATAAGATTTAAGAAAGTGACATGTTGTCACATTCTTTGGTTTTAATAATAATTAAATTATTTTCATAGAAAAAAGTATATTAAATGAATCTAATCCGACCCTTAGGTGATATGGGTCGACTTTTAGTCATCCAATAGGATTTTGGCAGGTGTTAGGGTTATTTTATAATCTTATATTTACCCTTAATTACCCGATTTACCTTTAACTATGGTAAATAAAATTTACCGTGGTTACTATTCATAATGCCCAAAAAATAAAAGGTAGCCTATTAACATAATTTGGACCCACTGATTCTAAATATGGAATCCATTTTTAAAAATTCAAAACATATAAGTTGCAGTAATTAATTTAAAATAAATTCCGTTGTTAAGAAAACGGGTTTTAGAAGTTAAAACATTGCCAAAGATAGAAATGGTTTCCCTATGAATTCAATGTGAAATTAATGCTAATGACATAAATTAAATTAAATGGTAAAAATATATTCTATATATACTTTAAAACCATTCAATATTATAATTTAACCATATAAATTATCTCAATGAAAAAATTTGTTTTTAATTAAAAATTAGCATATTTTTACTATTCATCAAAATATGAAAGTTATCAGAAAAATATCAAAAATTTAACCAAAGTAAATTTTTATATCCTAATTCAAAAGAAGAATTTTATTTTGTCAAATTGAACTTATAAACGTGTTTAAATCTTGATTTAATGTGGGTACGCCATCAAAAGACGGCAAAACTGCATTTTTTGATAAATACTTATTTTACCCAAAAAAATTATTTTGTTCTCCTACCGTGTTCTAGAAAATGTGTAAGATAAATAATAATGTTGTAAAATTTAAAATTCAGTTAATACTATTCATAACTGTCAGTTTATAATATTATAACAATTTATTGTTGTTTAGTGGAACTCGGTATTGCGTACCACACACGCTATCGAGAAAGGTTGCAATTGCGTGTAGCGAAAGATTCCTTTGATGATTTATATAACATAAAAACAAAATATTTCTCATAAAAGTCTCAGGTGTTACACCTATTCATCCAACTTCCATGCATTAGAAAATGGGTTGATAATATCTTTAAACCAGAATATTCTAAATATACACCAGAAGTTGGTGGATAAATACTAGAAATGTTATCCCAAAAAGTTCCAATTATCTCTTTTGTAATCACGCAATAACCTGTACCACCATATAAGAAACCCCTTTCTCACTCATATACAAAACAATGGTCATTATTCCAATCATGGTCCAATAACATTGTCTCAACATTTTCATTTGAAATCAATTATTTATGGAAAGATATCCTCAAAGTTATTATAGGATTTGTAATATATTGATGATAAGTAGATAAATACACCATTTGAAAGTTTAACAAAACCGAGTAGCACGAGCCTTGAAGAAGTACGATTTTATATTTTCATTTATATAAGGTGAATTGTAATTTCACCTAATAATTCCAATGATATCTAAAAAGATACCTGCAAAACATGGTGTAAAGTGTTAAGGGGATTATGTTATATAAAAGGATTACTATAAAAAATTATATTACATGATTACAATGGATAGGGAGTTTATTACACACCATACAAATTTGATCTTTATTGAGAGATATTTCTCATAGTCCACCCTAGTGGTCTTGGATGTAAACCTTAAAATACATATTTGTTGGTAAAATGTATTCAAAATTAAACTATAGAAATAATTTTTATTTATTGTAAGACACTAAAATGGATGGTCAAATTTCATACCAAAAGTTGTTAAATAGAATAGTCAGTGTTGTTATTGTATGATTCGGAAATACATGTTAATATGGCCATCAGCTAATAGGACCTCCCCATTTTTCATCGGTCTCCTTCCACACCACCTTTAGGAACTACATACGACTTTATTCAAATCCATAATATATATATAGAGATTCCTAGTCCTCTAATATCTATACCAATAAAGAACATACACCCATTTGTGGGGTCACTTATTGTGAAATTGGACCCACATGAGTCCCTCTATTCAAGTCGGGTTTTTGTTTCCTTGGATAATAGACTTACCTATCTGTGTTCTAATCTGTATGACATAAAATCTTAGTATAATACTATTCTAGAAACATGAACTTATTCCTCTAATACTCATTGATGCAAAAAATTTAGAGACACTCAATTGGTCAATGAAAAAAAATCATAAAGTATATCAAACATTAATTTTTACTGTACGATGTTTTACAAGATTTCATAAATCATTATGTAATGATTTTAAACTAATGAAAAGAATATTTTTCCACAGGACATAAAACTATAGGAAAACATATACACCACATAGAAAAAATCAACTAGTGTGTGTTTGAAATGAACTATGGATACATATTAACAAAATTCAAGAAATTGTTATTATTTCTAACACAGAGAATTACTCATTAGGGTTTAGAGGTCTGAGATTATAATTCCAATATTAATGATTAAACTATCCCCATTGAAATTTGGTTTATCTAGACTGACCGTAATCAATTTATAGTTGCCTTTTTTGTATAGCCTAAAACATCCTAACATATAAGTGAGATATATTTAAGGAATATTCCAAAGAAATACATAAGTCATGATTCCCATTTCATGAAGATATAGAGTGAGTCGTAGATCCATTATACTTGGACCACATGGAAACATAAATTTAAAATTAACACATTTTGTCTAAAAAATTACGTTGTTTATTTCCCAACCAATATATAAACAAGGTCCCACAATTCACATATAGATCAAACTCATGTGTAACCAAACATCCATGTTCTGTTGAAAAAACACTAAACTGAAAGGTGGATGTCAACTCGGTATGAATCCAAAATACTCAAGATGGATCATTCCATTTTTATCTATTTCTATAAACAGAATATCTCAATTGATGTGCTTGTCTTTGTCACATAGTTGGATCTCAATTTAATAATAAATATATTTTATTCAATTTACATGAGCCATATCTATGAAAGTACCTTCATAAAAAAACATATAGATTTATTCTCATTTCAGTGAAATATGTAGTGACACCAAAATAAATAATTTTAATACCAATAAAAAAATATAAATCCCATCCTCCCCATATAATAACTTGATCTATATGGGTAGTTACATATAGAGAACTATGTGTCTCTTTATTCTCATTCAAGAATGATATATAGTGATAAACAAATCTCGTATTTTAGTCCTATTTAGAAGATACAAAATACCTTTATCCTTATTATGACTTGGATCTATGAAGAATACTATAATATGGTTTCTAACATTTATAAACCCCTTATAAAAATAAAATTACCCATTCCCTATATACAATATAGACCTATGTAGGGGATATCATAAAAAGAAATAAGTGTTGTTTGATTCATATTTAGAAAAAATGTGTATTGAAACATTAATCCCTTATTTAAGTCCTAATATAAAACATCAAAAATATTATTTAATTTGAATACGAAAAATTTATATGTAAGAGAACCATTTCTAGATACACATAGATTGTATACATATCCTTTTATTAAGATCATATTTCCCCTTTCCTAGAGAGATTGATCCTATATTCTTCTATTATTATTTCAAGAAATATCCTTTTCATAAATCATGTTTCAGGTCATCAAAAACACAGATCCCCACAAAAATTCATTTTATATCAATGAAAATAGTATATGAATATGATGGAAACATATATTTTCACTATACATAGTATGACCCAGATGTGTCTCTTCCCATGTTCCCCTAACATTGTCCATCATTTGGTGGAATTTTGGTCATAAAAATTAAATCCTCTTATCAATGAATGTCCTAACAACATCCCAACAAAACTCTTTTTTTCAACATAGTCCATAGTCATTCCTTTTGTAAATGACTCACACTACAACTTTAGATGAAAATACCAATATAATTAATTTTAATGATTTTACCAAACTATCAAAAGTTATTTTATTTTCATTGGAATGAAACCACTATTCAGGTCATTATTCCAATTTTAACAGTCACAGTGATATAATCTTAAACTACGTAAACATTTTTATGAGATAGGCTCTATATGACATCATCCCATCATAGATATTGTTTCCATGTATAATGATTTAGTTTATAAGGTGTTTAAATATATTCCTATATACTCATGCTCTCTAGGAACTGGGATTTTATATTTGGTGTCTGATATAAAACCAACTAAATTTTTAGTTTATCAATCATTACGGTTCTCCCATTACATAAAATGCTTTCAATAGGGATGGATTGATTGAGGTGATTTTTATCTTACTCCCATATGTTTCCTTTTAATGAGCATGGAATTATATTTTTCAAATAATAATGGTCATTCTAATATTTTTAGTCTCAAACTGAACCCCATATCCTATCTTGGGTGTCACTATGGAAATAACTATTGAACTGCCACTAAAATATATTGATTGAGTGTGGGTTTTGTTTTCTACCATTAATAATGGTCATTCAAATCCTTCCAGTCACTATCTATAATTGAATAATTCATTCATGATTTTTGAATTCTACATTACATAATCAAATTATTGTTTTAAATTAGGAACCCTTAGTGTTATATGTTTTTATATTGTACCCTTTATCATAGAATGATAAAATATTCAAAGATAAACATCTAAAAACACAAAAAACATAAGTCAAAGATGTTTTAAAATAGAAATCATCCATATTAGTACATGTTTCTTGCTTTTAAAATTCATAACCAAAAACGATATAGAACTAAATAGAAAGAAAACTCACAAAGGGATTTTTTGATAAAATGTATTTATTCCACTTATTAGAAACATAATTTCCATGCTCTAGAAAAAATTAGGCAATTCAAATTGAAAAGGTGCATAAAACATTTGATAGAAAATTATTAATGAGAATCCTATAGAAAAGATATAAATTGCTCACTAAGTATTATTCGTATCATAATTAGGAAAATGCTAATATAAGGTGAAAAAAATTGACTGATATTATACTTCATTGTATGGACCTACCAATAGTCAAGCTATAATCACTAGGTAATTTGGCATAAGAAAGTATTTGAGAATTCTACACATACAAATATTTATATTAGAATATTTCCATAAATCCTAAAAAAGGGTAACATGATATTATCCATCCAAATCAAACAACTCTTGTGTTATGATTATGGAATTTATACCTATACATATCTATGATACATATCGGGGAGAAGATCACTTTGACTCAAGTATTCGAGAATAATGACTTACATAATTATTTGAATTTTAGTGAATGAACGATTCCAGATTTCCTCATATTGCATTAAAATTATTGTATGATGAGATAGTGGAATTTTATTTGATAATAACTATGTTTTCACTTATTCATCAAAGAACGAAAAAAGAGGATAATCAACAGTCATATGTTTCTCCTTAATATTACATGTAAATAGATGTGATATATATATATAATTGGATAGGATAATAAAATAAATAAATTGATGCCTAATTGAATGGTATTAAGGGAAAACTGAAATTTTATTAATTAGTCATTTTTTTCTTTTGATTATGGGTTATCCAATTAAATAGAAGACCTTAATTCTAAACTTATTCTAATGGACTCAAGATTGATTTTTTTTCCATGGAAATTGTACCTTCAGTATCACAATGCAAACCTCATATTCCCTCAGTGATGTGGTTTGCACATCTATCCAATCAAAAACTTATTCTTTCTAGGATGTTATCCAATCGTGACATTCTTATTCCTTAAAATAAAAAATATTTTAGTCCATAGAAGTATCCTAAAAATCCAAAGAGTGGTGGTTATTATTATCAAACCGGATGATGTCACATTCCCGGGACACTAGATCCTGTTAATAGATGAGTGTTTGGTCGATAATTTTATAACATTATTTGCAGTAAACCACACATATTTTAAAGATATAGAGAAATTGCCAATGGAGTTCCACCTAATAAAGAATATTCCCTAAAGGATTCTCTATGATTATAAAATATGTGACAAAAATATAATTTTATGATAGAATACCATTTTAAGGATGCATTTGGATCCAATATTTGATTACTATTTATTTTAGGTATATATCTAAAATATGGTGTCATTTTTATTGGTTTTATTTTATTGGTAATATGGGTTCAATTAGTCATTTTCACCACATTCTATCTAATTTTAGATACTGGTCCAATGTGGGTGATCCCCATTAATAAACCGCTCACCACTATCATAGTAAGACCAATGTAAATTTTATAATCAGAATATTTGGATGACAACACAAGATCTTTACAAATTCTATGTTAAATAGCTAAAAAATATGAAAATTCTATATGGTGTTTGGGATAGTCATCTGTATGATTTTATATACGGGAAACCATTTTTAAAAGAATAAAAAGAGAGGGACTATGGGAGAGAAACAAATTTTCTACTCATTGAACCGACTCCCATAATATTCCATCCAAATAATACTCTACTGATGAATTATTATATTACTAGGAAAGGATATTTAAAGAACTAATGTTTGGTTTTATAAATTTCACTACAGTATCTTCATGAAACAACATGAAGAAAAATTGATGGATGATAGTTGGGATTAAATATCTCTTTATATCATTAAGAGTTAAGGAATATTCCTACAATGGATATGTAAAATTCTAGGAAAAAATTTAAGGCGACCATGGATAAAAAATAATAACTCATTATATTTGAGATTTTAAAGTCCCATAATAATAAGATATTATATTAGAATGTACTAATTAGGTTCCTCCGCTATTGTTTTTTAGAGATATAGTAGGTAAAATGTGAGGAATGAAATTAAATTTAGGTTTATTAGTCAAGATATAAATTAAATCATTAACATATAAGGATATTGGATGAACTAGAGTAATATTGGGAAACATTCGGTAAAAGGTAAAATGAGTAAATTTTGTGGTATTTTCATATTCATCAAATTGAATGTGTTCTTCCACCCATCCATATAAAAATTTTACTCCTCCACTAAGGTGGTGTCGAGACCTTCGTTCTTTTCTATGACACAAAAACCTATAAATTTATGAAATTGTGGGAAAATCATGTCAATTAGCTGTCATTGTTCTAATAAATCTTCCACCATCAATATTTAGATCTTTAAAACTAAAGGAACATCATAGTCTAAGAAAATCAGACTTCTCAAACACATAGAGAAAACCCCCTCTAAGAAAAGATCAAAAGTTACATCTGGCCTGATATTGAATCCCCATGTGGTGTATTATCAAACATCTGGGATAGCCAAGTATTTTCATTGTACACCCTAAAACTATTTGGTATGGTGGGTCTTTGAGTTGTTGATATTTAGCCTCAGACCATTACATTATTATAAGATCATTACCTAGTAATAGAATGTAATAATTAAAAGTTTAGGAAAATATTTTACGAATGACATATCTTCTATTATTAATGATTCTATATATAGGGGAGGAATCAATTTTTAGTACCAAAATATGTTATAAATAGGGAGTAAATAATCATAAATCTCACCAAGGATTTGGATTCCTCTCAATTTATAGATATCCCATATACTAATCTCAACATAATTATGTGTAATATGGAAGTATTTCTTATTTGTAAAATATATTATTATAATTTAGGATAAGATCTTAGTAAGAGGATACAACATAAAATGGGATATCAATACATCATGGGATAAAATTATGATTTCCAATAACTCGAAAAATTATACAAATCTAGAAATCACCGAGAATTCCCAAGCACGTTCATCAGAGGTGCTCTTACCAAATTGTATATCCCACATTGAACTCGATCTACCCTTGCAATTATCCTTGTGAGAGGATAAAAATGATGGGTAATTTTAGTGGTATGTTGAAAAGGTGTATCATGTAAATTCTTACCATCGTGATTCTAGGAAGATCCATTATTTATTCTTGAATTGACATTGGGGTTATTTAACCCATAATCGAGATTTTCTATTCATGAAATTTAAAGGAAACATCAATCCATGAATATGGAAAGATCAAAATAGATGTCATAATCAGTGTGTCATCTTACAACCCAATATTGTATTGTGAGAGTCTACTAGAAAATGAATATTTCCAAAACTCATGTAGAATAATATTTTTCAGGATCCCATCTTGATGAATAATACTGTAGTAGGTTCCAATATCAACATATCAAGTAATATCCATTATCCTTTCAACTATATTAATCAAATAAAATAGGTGTATCCACTAATAATACATTGTTTCTACAAAAAAAAAATCAATATATATATTCAAAATCTAAAAAAATTGATAAAATCATGGAAATTTTATAAATCCCAAAAATTATCATTATATAATGTGTACTATGAAAACCACATGACATCCATGCTATTGGGAGATATAAATAATCTGTACAAATCGAGATTCAATAATTGATCATTAATGATTGTTTATAGAACCTTAATTATTTCAGTATAAATTAGT
Organism: Viscum album; assembly: GCA_963277665.1. Lineage (NCBI taxonomy): Eukaryota > Viridiplantae > Streptophyta > Magnoliopsida > Santalales > Viscaceae > Viscum > Viscum album. The sequence goes on along the minus strand of OY728134.1, from coordinate 590,526,565 downwards.
TTATGATAGATTAATGTATTTCTATTTTAAAGGGTGATCACTATGTGGAAGGAACTTTGGTAGTGAGCTAAAAGATGACATCAAAGCACTTTTTCTTTATACCTTCCAAATAATCAATCCGAGGAAAATATATAGTCTTGGTCTTTCATCCTAGTATGATAGGAAAACAGGAAAATCCAATATGCATGTGTAGTTTATTCCTTATTATAGACTCATCTTCATACCAATTATACCCCATTCTAAAGAGAGAATTTTCTAAGACCTACAACATTCGGATGATTTTGAGAAATGTTTTTGAAAAAATTTGGAATCTAAAAATGAGATGATCTAATTTGAAATTGAAGTATATTTTTAAAAGAACATGGAACCATATAACTATTAGTGTTTTATTCATAGAAAACTATGATTTTATGTGTAACCCAATTTATTTCATACAACCCCAATAAAATAAATTATTTTTCTGAGAGATGTGGAATCTACACACAACACATCAATGATTGGAATTTTCAAATAGTGGAAGTCACTCAATCCCCCCACACATGAGATTTTTTAGATCTGTAATTTTTTAGCCCCTATAGAAAAAATGAATGTCTATTATGGAATGAGGTAGTGTATTTCTACACTCAAAAATGAAATACATTTATGAAGTGAGGTGTTTATTTTTTTTACCCACCGCATAACATCTGACTTTCTATATGGATGAACTTCTTAGGAAAGTGGTTTTCCTCTTCCAATACATACAAATACTAGATTATCTCCCCATAATAATGGTGGTAGAAATATACACATGGGTATATGGTTATACTGAGATAGAGAGAGTGTGTGTGAGAAATTTTTATTCCAATAATCTTAAATAAAACTATTGGTGACCCAATAATTGTAAAGGAGAAGAAAAATCCCAAAAATGAGCCTCTCGAAAATTGATCATTATAATAAATGAAATAAATTTCACAAAGTGGGAGGTTCACATGGTGCACTACAAAAAATATATAATTTTTTATGATGTAATCCCCTTTTGAAGGAACAAACCTAGTGAGAGACCCCAATGTGTGATATCCCCAATCTTTCTTAGTAATACCACTATATGAAATAGGGTATACCTTGGGTATTCACCCCTCCATCATTAATATAATCCTTATGCATTAATTTGTATTCATATTATCCTCTCCAAGGTGAATCTCAATTTTTCTCTCTCAGCAATGTTAATACTTGAGGAAGGCCAAATCAAAACCATCTTAAAATCAACTAGAACCAAAATGATTAAGGTAATAGAGAACATTATTATGAACTACTTCCTTCCCATTGAAAAATAATTCACCTAATTAACCTCCCTAATAGGTGTAGCTATCGAGATATGTGTGATTATGGATCACCTTGGTAATGAATACTATAATCATAGAATAATTAGAGATAGGTTTATAGGTCTATGTAGCGAAACTCATCTCCTAAATGATTAATAATATGTGAAGTGAATCTAGAAGTATCCCTATCATTTATTTCCCTTTTAACAGATACATAATCGCCAATATAGTGTTTATAAATCTGCAATAATACTAAAATGGGCATCCTTCATGGAATAGGATCCTAATCATTCTTTCTAGATACCCACCATAACCTATTATTCATCAATCATTAGAAGAGTAGAAGACTCTATTGGGATCTATTTTACATTAATCCCCTTTAATATATTACAAGACCTCATATCATTACATCCTAAAAAATCCCCTCTGATATCCTTCAGTATGCGATGAAAGAATTTCTACCATGGTATTCGAGTTGAGTTGTACATCCCATTTGAATCCAATTTTAAAAAATGAATAATATAATTTTTTCTATTATCTCTAATAAGAAAAATGAATCAGGTAGGATTAGGTAATCGATTTTATCATATAATTAGAAAATTAAAAATGGAACCTCAAGCCTTATGTTTTGGGATAGGCCCCAACTATACCGAACTATATAAGCTTTGATACCCATTCTGATGGGATAAATAAGAGTCATCCATGTAAATGAAACCCATTATATTCCAACTATGATCACTCCTATTGGTTCATATTCCAAATTAGATTATGCCACACCAAAAGGGGTACATTATTTTGGGGTCCTTTTAATTATAATGTGCTTCTCAAAAATAATTCTAATAAAAAACTTTTCTAAAAACCTTTCACCTAGATTCCCTTGTCACATGATGTTAAACTATATGAATTTTTCACTGTCATTTGACTATAAATGGTAAAAAATGAATTATTATGCACCTCCAAAATATGTGAGCATTGATTCTTTTCACAAGGTTATGTAAAAAACCCCATCACAAGACTAAATCCCATCATAAAAAAATTCCCAGTATGAAGATGAATTTAAAAGCTCCAAGATCATTAGTTTAAATCCATAATTACATAATAATTTTCATCAAAAAATAAAAAATATATAAGATAGAGCCATTTGAATATGTATAAATTTTTCAATTTATAGAGATCTTATAATTCATAAAAATGGTGTCATTTATGGAGAACCTATGATAAATACCGATGGTTTCATTGATAGAAAGCCTTTGATACATAAATATGTTCACATCTGGATATGATAAAATATGAATTAATTTATTATTTGGATACCCATCCCATATTTTAATTCTGAAAAAGATTCGTGAATATGTATTAAATTATAAGAGATTCCAACAGTAGGCATTAATTCACCCAAAAGGGTATGTTGATCATGACCTCTTATTCTATTGACCAATGCTAGTCCATAAGTGTTATTGATAAAACACTCCAATGACCTCATTCCTTTGGAATGAATTCCTATAGTTCTATACATATATGAGAACCATTATGTGATTTGGGTTCAAGGTGTATACCCAAATTGAAATCATCATAATGGTTTAGGTAATTTCCACTTACAATTAATAATCCCACCATTTAGGGTCAAAATATTTATTTATACGTTGATTATTTTGTAGAAATAAAAGGTGTGTTGTTCAAACATTTGTTTATCTAAATTTCTCTAAAGTATACAAAAAATGTTATCAGGTAATAGAATAATTCATAAGGGTAAATAACATTCTCATGTTTTTATTATTTGTGATTACTCACATTTAGAGCAATGTGACCACAATTGGATGTTTAGAAACAAAGAGAATTCTTTCCCAAACATTGATATGCCTATCCAAGATTTTTGGGCTAGGAAAAAGTGTAAAAGTCCAATGTTTTGAATCATTATAATATTGCATACCATAATCACCCAAACCATTCTAAGAGAGTCAAAGGTGTGATCAAAGAACCTTCTTCTACCTATGGGAACTCAAATCAACCTAGGAATCAATTTCATAATATATATACTATTAAATTATAATAACATTTTCTGTATTTTTAATAATTTGATAAAAAAATACACTCTCAATAATCTAGTGTTGATAATTTATAAAAAATGGTCCATATTTTTAAAGAACTTTTTTAGCGGTAATTTTTTTTACCTGGTATAATAGTGATGAATCTAAAAGATAATGGGATAATTTTCACTACTATATTAGGATTAAAAATTAAATAACATGTGGAAGTGGATCCCAATGAATATGAGATAATGGTTTTGATTCAATATAACACTTAAGATCATGGAAATGGAAAATTTGGAAAACCATATTGGTATTTTGGAAAAGAATGGAATCATGAACCTACACATGAAAAATTAATAAAAGATAATGAAATAATGTGAAAAATAATAAATGAAGGTAAAAATAATGTTGGGGTTGAAAAGAAGGTGAGTAAGAATCCAATTTTGAAACATTATTCTTTTCCATTCCATTTATCGAAAGAGTCATGTAAAAATATTAGGAACCTAACTAATTTTAATTCTTTTAATATTTTCAAATCATACATTTATCTATAATTTTTTCTTTTTATGAAAACGATTCCATCATCTGTTAATTTTTTTTTGAGAGTTTATTTCATAGAAAAATATATAATAATGAATATGAAACAATAAATATAACTCAGTGGTGTATTAATATCCCTTTTAAATAAGTTACATAAAAGATTAAATGACCCTAATAGTTTTTATTCAATGAATAATATTAGAAAGTAATGAGATTAATTGTTTCTGTAACCTAGGTGATAGTCTCAATCTTATGAAATAGTCATAATTTATATAATTAGGACTCATGGAACAAAAAAAAATATTTATCATTAATTAACTGATATGTTAGTCACCCATTCCCCTTGAAGGGTGGAAAAATTTTTATTCAAAGAATAGAATCTTAATTCATGAAATAAGTTTCAAGATCATTAAATAAAGAGTGTATAAAAGGTTCCCATTATCTTTGGAAGACCATTCTCAACTACTGGTGGTGATGTCAAATATAGTTTCAATGATAAATTTACCATCTAATATATGGATTATCTAGAATAGTTTCATGTTTTTGAGTATTCTAAACCTAATGTTTTCTAATGTACGATACAATTTGTTGAGGATATTTCTAGAGATGATTCATAGAGGGACTAATGTACCATAATGATGAAATTATTAAAGAATTAGTTAATCAAACCCTTAGAGTTAATTTTTATAATTATTGATCCAAAAAATAATTGAAAATGTTAGTTATTTTTTAGAGAACTCTTAAGAAAATAATTATTATGAACCTATAATGCTTTATACTATAATAGTTGTTTATAAAAAATTTTATAATACTCACTTATTTTTAGTTTGGTGAGGTGTATGAAATATTTTTAATTATAAGTGAGTTTCATATCCTTAATAGGAAGACTTTTGATCTTAGGTATTTTTTGTAAGCTTTAAATGATTTTATTTTATATATTTGGTTTACTCCAGTGGGGGGGGACTTGGAAAAATGATGGTCATTTTAGAAGAAATTCTAGGTTGATATATTAAATTTTTATTCACATATCTATGAATATAATAATATAAGGAATAGTGTATTGTAACCATACTCCTAGAGCATTAATGGATTTTAATAAATTATTAATGTTTAATTTTGTTTTAGTAGACTTTTTAAAATATAAAATACTTACACTGAATAGCCAAGAAATAGTCATCAATAATTCAAACCCACTAAATGGAATCAGATAGAGTTTTTAGGGGTCTTTATAGGTAAGAAATCCAATCTTATAGCTTCATGAGAGGAAACCAACAATTTTTAATTTTCTAATATTCATTTTCTATAGAAGTATTTCTTTCTCATTCAATTGGGTTATTTTACTCATTTAAAAATAAAAAATAAGTAATCCTACTATTAAAGTCAATCAAATAAATTCTTGAGAAAAGGTAATTATCTATGAGGCAATGTGACTGTATGACCAGTCAACTGACCGCATGTACAAAGGGGATAATTTAAGGTATCATCACTCAACTAAATGAGAGACAGTCAATCAACAATATGTTGGGTTTTACAGACAGCAAAGGCTAGATACGAGGTTACTTGAATGTTACAGACTTAAATATTAGATCATTTTAAATGAATTTTAAAATTATATCATAATAATACATGCCCCAGAACAATATAGAATAAGTTTGTTTTGATAATAGTTTAATAAACATCATATTTACTAAAATATGTTCAAAATATCCCACAAAATTATTCTCACATAGTACAATTCTTAGTGATACACTACTAAAAACATTACTATATAAACAAAGGAAAGAAAATATAATAATGTGTTACTTCAGATGCTCAATAAGGGTAGACATGGGATATTTCTACAATGATTATATGTAATATTAACATGAGAATAATTTTATAATAATATGATCTAAACATTTAGAAATATTACCCATCAATTAATGGATCACAATACACTTCTAATTTGTACTCTACTCATAACAAGCAAAACATAATTATATTTTTAGAAATAATTTTTTCAATCATATTGATCGAGGCATTCAACACATGTTGGGATTATGATAACCACTCATGTACCATATTTAGTGATGTTTTGACCTCTCATATACCAACTTTTTGATATTATATTACTCATATAACCCTTCATTAAAGCATGGGATAACTTATTATGCACCCTTGGAGCTCATAAGAAATAAACATTACCCAATGGATTCGAAGTTTTTAACACACCCACCCATAACATAATCATATTCATTTCATATTTATTCTATATTATCTTTAAAAGATTTATCATTTCATCATCTAATTAACCATGAAAATAAAAACAAAATCACTTAGATTTCATGATCTTATTAAAATAACATCTATACAATGATTAATTATAGTAAAATAGGATTATATACCTCGTAAATTATAAAAACACAAAATGATATGTATATGGCTGAAAATAAATTTAAAATTTTACTACAACGTTTCTTGGGGAATATAAAATTTCTGTTTTTAAATTACAGAATAAAAATCTAAAAAATTATAGAATAAGAAGAATATTTTAACCTAGAATAAAACTATTGAATCATGTAATGAAATATTTGATGTAAAGAGTTGTAAAGACCCGTAAAACTCAAGGGAAGTTTTTTCTAAATTTTCTTTGGGATTTTACAAGAACACAGTTTTTTTACGGCGCCTGATTCTGAGGCCCAGTGTGCCCGGAATTTCTATCTGAAGTTTAGCTCGGGTACGTTCAGTGAACGAACAAGCGGGAATTTCTAACTTTTGAACCGGTGCCCTGAATCGAATTCTGAGGGCACCGATGGAACCACAGTGCTGGTAATTTTTTAGGAACTCCTGTTTTGGAGTTGCGTTTACACGAGGGGAGTTATTAATTTTTGTGGTAGTTGAAAATAAAAATTAACAATTTTTATTTTTCCCACTTGGTAGTTTTATCCTAAGTAAGGATGTTGGGGGTGGGACCCACCTGTGATAACCAACCTTGAGAGGATAAAGTAAGGTGGGACCCACACGAGCCCAACCCCTCACTTTCTTAACCCCTCTAACCCCCCCCCCAATTTATGTTTTTCTAACTTATGTCCTCATTAATTTTATAACATATTATGTTATAACTTATGTGAGTTAAATGTGGGTTTTGAATTTTCAAACTCTTGAAATTCAAAAAAACCTATGTTGGGTTAATAAAATAAGTGGGAGACTTATTTTATTTTGTTGTTAGAGTTTTTTCATGGAGAGATTTTGGGAAGAACACATTCTTCTTCGACGAAGAACGTGTAGAACACCTCGGACTCCGACAAAGAACACCGTCCTTAGCGAAGGACATCTCCGCCGAAGAACGCGGATAACTTCTTCCATGACGTTCTTCTTCCGCGACGGTTTTCTGCGACGAAATCTCCGTCAACGTCTTCGAATACTTGCTTCGCGACGTCGACGTTCTTTTCCGCGAAGCCCGACCTCCGCGACGCTCGTCTTCCGCGGCTTGTTGACGTGCACCATTCTTGAAACCGAGGTAGGGGTTCGACTATTTTTTAAGTTGGTGATTCTTTCCTTCGAATATGAAAGATAAATCTAACGGCCATGTTCCAATTTTTATTTAAACTAAAAATTGTGAAGGTTAAACATTTTACGTTTCGGAAAACTGCTATCGATATAACGGGAGGGAATCGGTCCGCACAAACACGACCGATACCCCTCCCCCCTTTGCTATTCTTCGGTTTTGAGTAGCGAAGACGGTAATGCATCGTTGCACCGCGCTTGAGGGAAAGGAGACGTGAACGATGCGGGCCACGATGAAGAAACGTGGCGCCGTCGTGCCGCGCTAAGGATTGCGAACAAGGCCGCTATCGGAGTCGGGCCGCGGTGGAAGGCCGCGGCGTCGTCACGACTCGCCGAACTAATTTGCAGCCATTGTTGAAGTAGCGGCCGGAAAAACCACCCACCGGAGAATTCGAAGAAGGCGGCCGGAAATCTGGCCGCCGGCGCCAGAAGGCACGGGACCGCGGGGTCCCGCAGAGAGAAACCGGCCGGCCCTGCACTGGCCGGCCATTGCAGGGGAAAAGCTGGGGGGTTACACCCCCCGGGTTGCACATGGCGCGACCTCTTAATGGGGACCGCCGTTTGAATTAAAGGAGGGGCGAAGCCCCTCCCTTGGACGCACTCGCGCAGCGCGCTGGTCGCCAGCCGGGCCGGGCTTCCTTGCCAGGCCGGGTCGTCGGGCCGGGTCGATGCCCGGGTCGGGTCGACCCGGTTCGGCCGCCCCAGGGGGTACTGGGTCGGGCCGGGCCTAGACCCCCTATTTTCGGACTGAGTTGGTTCAAACGCCCATATATTGGGCTACGTTCCTCCGATCGACGCACCGTCAGTTGAGTAACAATCCCTGGAACGAGACGGTCGTTTCTGTATATCGCAGTGAAGGTTTCGAAATACTTTGGGTTCGGCTGGGTTGGTTCGGTTACGAAACCAACCGGGCCCTCGGAGCGGAAACGCTCGTAACTTGAGTTCCGGACGTCTGATTGACATGTCGTCGACTTTGTTGGATTTCTATTAATGAGACATATCTTTTGGCTTACTCCGATCGAGGTTTGGATGCCGTCGGAGTTCGGTCGGGTTGGTTTGTTCACGAAACCAACCGGGCCCCTCGAACGAAAAAGCCAATAACTCACAGACTGGGCGTCTGATTGACGCATCTTCTGTCTCGTTGTTTTCCTTTTGATGAGACGGAACTTTTGGCATAATTCGCCCGAGTTTTGATTGCTGTTGGATAGTGGCCGGGTTGGATTGTACCCGAAATCCAACCGGGCCCCTGGAACGGTAAAGCTGATATCATTTAGACTAGACGTCCGTTTGACGAACCGTCAGCGGCGTTGGTGATCTCATTGAGAAACAGTCCCTATGAGTATACCCTATGAGTGTTCGGGGTATAGTTGAGTTACGGCCGGATTGGTTCGCACACGAAACCAACCGGGCCTCGGGGATGAAAAGGCTAATAACTCACAGACCGGGCGTCCGATTGGCGCGCCGTCTATTGTGTTGCGACCCCTATGATGAGGCGGTCTTGTGTGATACTTCTTCGCTGGACTTTGTGATACATGGATTATCGACCAGTAGCTCATGGAGCAGACCCTCCCGGAGATGAGCGTACGGAGTACAGAGACTGTGTAGCCGGCTGAGACCTAACGACTGCTTGACCGATTCGACTTGGAGTGAGTCAACTAGCCCAGTGGACGGAGCGCCCGGTATTTGGCGACAGACCCACGGTGGACGGAGCGCCTGGTAGTTGGCCGCAGACCCGCGGTACTCGATAGGAGGGGTACCCCTATAGGCTATTAGGGGGAGCACCCGGTATTTGGCGATATACCCATAGTGGATGGAGCGCCCAGTAGTTGGCCGCAGACCCGCGGTACTCGACAGGAAGAGTACCTAAGCAGTCTTAGGTTAGTGAGCAGTACCTCGGAGTCGTGACAGGACCACTGCACACTTCAGAGACGGAGCTCTTCAGTAGTTACAGTTTCGATAATGAAAATCCTGGTTTGAGATGAGTCTATGACCTTGTGTTTCCTCATGATTGAGATGGGTTACTTGATAACTTAGGTATATGTATGGGCATATACCTGGGTAGTGGTTATCCGTTGATTTCATAATCCTTGTGTTTCCTCATGTTTGAGATGGGTTACTTGATAACTTAGGTATATGTATGGGCATATAACTAAGTAGAGGTTATCTGTGGAGATGTTCTTTGTGGTTATACTTGTTGGTTTTAGTGAGACCTTGAGGGTCTCGGGGTCCCTACTGAGTATTGTTATACTCACCCCTGCACGGGCTATGCCCGCACCTCGTTGTGTTGGTTGCAGACGACGGACAGTGCTGACGGAGGCCGAGTGTTCGAGGACTGGATGGTACCCGGAGGTGGACTACATGACGAGTCAGTACCCGGAGGTGGACTTCACGGTGAGACGACACTCGGAAGAGGTTGACAGGTGAGAGAGTTGTGGAGGCTATCTGTACCTACCCTTCAGGTAGGATCTGTGGTGGACGATCCAGGAGCTGCGCCATCTGTACCTACCCTTCAGGTAGGATCTGAGGATGACGAACCAGGAGCCGTTTCCGTTCTTCCAGTTTTTGTACCTTGTTCAGTTGTAGTTGTACTTTCATTTGGGTTTGTATTCTGGCCCATTTACCTTTCAGCACTTCTCTTTTTACTTAGTGTTTTGCTTCCGCTTGTACTCGGTGGTGTTTTGTTTACTTTTATAAAGGCAATTCCTTCCCAGTTTTCGGGATTCATGCCTTTGGTGCTAGTCGCCATCCCCTGCCCTATGGAAGGCGGGCTTGGGGTAGTCACAGCACGGGCCCCAAGGACGGGTCGTGACAAGAGTGGTCTTGATAAAGGGAAAAAAATTTATATGGTAAAATTTAAAAAATGTTTCCATTCATAGTTTAAGAAAAGTGAAATATATTTAGAAATAAATTTAAATAATTTTTAGAATATTATAAATATTTTTGAAATAATTTTAATGATAATATGTTCATTAAATAAAAAATTCTTGGCCGAAGTGAGAAATAAAATCATTTTTATTTAAAAAAGTTATTTTAGAACATTGATTAATTAGTGAGAATAAAATTAAAAGAAATATTGTAATTTATATAAATAGATTGAGGATATAAAACTAAATTTGAATTTTGAGAGATATATCATATAATTTATTTTCAAAAAAATTAATCTTAAAAAATCATATTAAAATATAGTATTAAAACAGTTAACTCTTACAACTATGATAAATTTTGAATTATGATACACATGAAATAAATAAAATAAAATAAAACCTTATATACCATTAAGAATAAGTTATCCACGATATAAAATATCAAAGGGATTGTATATACATCAAAAATAAAAAAGTGTTGAATATTGGATATTTTCATGAGAAACAAAAGTGAGATGAGAAACTCTTTCCTTGTGTATAAATTTCATCATAACTGATTTATCCTGTTATATAATAAAATTAAATTTACTGTATTTATATTTAATGTCATTATTCATACATAAAGTACCATACATTTTTTACCTATAACATCTTATCACATGTTCATTAACAATTATTCATTATCATACATTCAAGCATTAACTACATTGTTTTTCATTTATGTTTCTGTTCGTCAGTTATGGTTCTTAGACTTCTGTCATGGTTCAATCATCTATAAAATATGATTCATGCCACATATGTCATATTTAATTAATTTATATAATTTTTTAATTATTCTTATTACGTGGGTTTGATAAATAAATCACATCACTTCATTGAGGTGGCAGTACATATATATGTACATGCTAAGTTATTATTTTCCAATGTATGATAAGGAAATATATTTGATAATATAGTATAATTTTAGAAGTAATATTATTTAATAAATATTTTATATAGATATTAAATCCATCATAATAAAAAAATCATTAAATATGGTGATGGGAAATGATTCATATCACTCCATGGAGGTGATATACTACTTATATGCATGAGCGATACTTTAATTTCCTATTTTATGGAAAAGTGGGGGGAAATGTTTGTACCAATTTTATTATAGAATATTTATATTTTGATCATAAAATTTACAAAATGTTATTATGGATACATTAAAATTAATTAAATTTGAAGTATAAATAAAATTTGAATGTGTCAATTAATAATTCTTCATCGAGAGAACTCATTGGAATTACACATTAATCTTTCATAGAATTATCTTCGTGTAAGAAAAGAAGCTCAAGAAATATGTTAGGGATTATATGATGGTTTTGGGTTAGAATTTATTTGTCTAGAAGGTTCAAATTCCATGAATATTAGAGTACAAGATGTTCATTTATATAATTAACTAGAAACACTCACATGTAATTACTTAAAATATTTCAATAATTTAAGGACACTTTCTTGTGAAAGTGGAATAAATAGCCACAAAATCAAGGATATGATAAGAGAAGCTTCAAATATCTTGAAAAAATAATATTCATAAAATTTTACATGGTAATTTTCACTTATATTTTAGTTTAAGCATTAGTAAACCTATTTTAACTGTAATAATGTTAACAAATTTTTTGTACTATTAATTGTCACATTTGTTTTCAAAAATTTAAATTTTTAATCATAAAATTGATTTTACTTTCATTCATCCCATAGTACAATCTTTTAAAATAATTTAAAAATATTTTCTTTAAAATATAATAAAAATATTAAATGATCATCATTAATCTCCAATGATTTATTCAATTAATTATGTTATGTACACATTATGAATATATAAATATTTTTTTAAAAATTAACTCTTGTTTCATTCAAATTATTTTTTCTCCATTATAAAAAATAATAAAAATAACTTTTGAATGAATATTAAAAAATTACTAATAAAATTAAGTAAAAATTTTTTAAATAGAAAATGATATATTTTGTATATAAAATTTCAAAACAGGTAGAAAAATATATTTCTTCAGACAAATAGGTCTTATGATAATGAAATGATTTTATTAATAATTTAATGATTATGGATTTTCAATTAATTGGTATATTTGAATTAAAGAATAAATTTACATATTAATTTTATAATTTGGTTAACTCTATCTAAATCCATGAATCGATTTGTAAGTTTATGGAGATAATAATATATAATGGTTTATTTAGACTCCAGGTTTCATATGAATGAAGCTATCAGATACCTAAAATTTATTTCAATGAAATACATATAAAATATTATGGTGTTAAAATAAACCCATATAAAAATTTTTATCTTTTAAAATTAAATCTCATTTATATACACAACTTGGAATATTTTTTGCTTATAACATCCTTGGGTTCCAATATAGCTTCCTAAAATTTCATATTCCACCACTAAACATTAACCAGGTGAGTACTCTTATTCCATAGAATATTATCTCCATAATATAGGATTTTTACTGGTTATTTTTAATAAGATAGATTATTATATAGTGGAACAATATATGAGCTCAGTACATGTGAAAGATCAAGTATGTACATCCTCAAATGTTATATGTGGAACACATCATGAACTTTACAGAGGTTTTATATAAGTTCCAAGTAATAAGATGCCATTTTTACTTGATCAATAATCTCTAATGGGTCAATATATCAAGGATTTAGACTTACCTTATTTTTGAATATCATAACTTTATTCCATGTAGAAATTTTAGGCATACATTCTCCCCAACTTCCAATATAATATCTCAATGATGATTTCCAAAAAAAAAACTCTTTTGTTGACTCAGATATTCCTTGATGTGCTGCTGAATGACTATGTATTTATTTTCTATTTCATTATCTACATATGATCTGAATTTAATTTTTCTAAAACATCAACTCAAAATGTTAGAGTTCTTCAATGATTATAAAGGTCTTTATATGGCTCCATCTAAATGTTTGAGTTAAAAATGGTATAACAATAAAATACCATAATAAGAATATATTGATCCAAACCACCCATGAAATCTACAGAACATGATATAATAATATATATAGAGACCCATGTTTTATATAAATGGATATTACGTAATTTTATATGTATATTTTTTACATTACGAAATTACATACCCAAGGTATATAATGGTTTATTGTCTTTGTAATATTGGAACACAATCGTCTAACTACATGAAAGGTCTTCAATATCTCCGGTGACGATATTCCCTTTAACACTCCTACTTAAAAAAATTATTTATAACTTAGGGAAATGAAAAATAAGAAAGGGTGAGCTCAAATACATATTAAGGGTAAACATAAGATATATCATTATATGATCACATGGAATAAAACTATAATCATAAGTGTATGTGATCATGAACACGTCTTACATGGTTCATACCTAACCTACTATAGATGATAAACATGAATATGGCATATATATTTGTATTTTATAAGACATGAATCATAAGATAATCAATAAAATGAACTATGAGATAATATCATAGGAATACAACATAGATTTTTGCAATACACACCTATTTATAACATTATGAACATATATATGTAGAAACATGTTCTATGGTTAAATTAAGGACATGAAATTAGGCCCTTGCATAAGCATATGGAAATAAAATGGGGTCCATGAATAACATTGATAATAAGTAATCAGGTTCACCCATATCGTTATATTAATCAATGTAAAATCCTAAGACCACAAACATAGAAGATCTGGACCCTCCAATTTCCCATTGGAGATCAAGAAACACTTGTTTCCTATTATGGATCAGGACACACCAGTTTCACTTTTTGGATTAAGGTAAATATTTTTCCCATTTTGGATTAGGGAACAATTGATTCCAATTGTGGATCATGATCACCGAAATTTTTCCCACTCAATATCTCATGCGATATAAATCATTACCTAATGAATTTGTTGGATATAATGCTCCCACCTATCACATAATTAAATCAAACACATTTCTGTCACAATATCCTAAAAAATCATTATATCATAACCCATTACAAGATATGGGTTTCATAAATATCATATCATAACCCATGAAATGGAATTGGAATAAAAAATATTTATTATATCTTATCATATGTAAAATAGATAGGTTTAATAATCATTTAATTGAATATCCCATGAAATGATGTGAGTTTTATAAGTGTATTATCATTTTATGACATGTGGAAGAGAAATTGGTTTTATAAAAAACTTGTCATATTAAACATAAAACCTTCATAGAAATAATAACAATGGTTTACTCATATTTTATACCCAATAAAGCATTATCTATATAAAAGAATTTCTTATTATATGGTGAAGGATTTATAATGATTTCCTGGTTAATTTGATATGGAAAATAACCTTTCTTTGAAAATAACTTTTTATGACCCAAAAGATTTTGAAAAATACATTTTTAACAAATTAAAAAATAGATTAATTATGATTTAAAAATTATATAACCCATTTATTGAGTAAAATACATGTTCTCTTATGAAAAATGAATTTTTAAATCATAAATCTATTTTAAAACCCTTTCCTTTGAAAATAACCTTCAAAGAATATTAAGGAATAATTGAGAATCATTTTAGCCACTTCGTGAACATAATAAATGGTTGAATAAATTTTTTAATAAACCTATCTAAAAATAATGAATTGTTAGAATATTAGAAAAAAAATTCTTAAAATAATTAATCTCATAAATTTCTAAAGGAAGCTTAAAATAAATGATGATCATGATGGGGGATAAATTGGTATATGCCTAGCATTATTTTTTTCATGCACCACAACATGTTTAGAAAAGTGACTCGATCAAAAAAATGACAAGAGTAATCATTTATTAAAAAAAATATTTTTAAAATGTAAAAAATAGATAAAAATGTATTTTAAATATCATTGTATAATATTATAACATTTTTTATAATATTTATATAGATCATTGTTTTGAAAGAAGACTATGTTCGGACCAAAGAGAGATAAAAAGATAGATTTAATTAAAGAGAATATCTTAATAATCATAAGTACCAAATAGTGAAAAATAATAAAATCAGTTTTGTTTATCATGAATAAATAGGGGAGAATAATATTCATGAGATTCATTGGAATATGAATCCTAATTTTTTATCAATTGAACCATAATCAGAAACAATCTTTATAAAAAATGATATTGTAGCAACAAACTCTCACCACATTACTAATATTTGACCATAATCCACAAAATATAATTACATTAAATGAGGATAAACATATCATGGAAATAATTAGTTTTAGGATACAACATGTCAAATGGTAGTATATACATCTCATAAATTAATAGAGGTGAATAAAATAACTCATGTCTTGAAGAAGGTAAATTAAAATAATTTTTTTTATTGATATGGTAACTTTCGAATTGTAAACCCCATGGAAGAGAGTGATCTTAAAAAATATATATTCATACCCATAAATTTATGAATAATAATCATATAATAAATTAATGTTCAATATATAAACCACACAATAATAATAAGTTATTAATATAGAATATTTATCAGAAAAATAAAAGTGAGATGAGAAAACCCTTTTACATGAGTAACATTTGAATCATGATCCCAATTGATGAATAACATCAATTAAAGATATTGGTATCATTAAATAATTTAAATTAATGATAAAAAATTTCATAGGACAATATATAGACCAGTATAAATATGCGAGTGGTAAATTAAACATGTATCTTAAAGAAATAATAATGTGAGATGAGATTCCCTTAAATTAGGTCTTTAAATTATTCTTACACATTTAAACCTCATTTATAATAAATATAATTATATGTTTTATCTGAAAAAATATATTATTTAATAACCTACCATAGATTATTTCATAATGAATTTATATTACCGGTTCACTAACATATTCAGGTTAAAGTTATGATTTAGATAATACTTCTCTGTTTTTTGTATATGTTTTGACTAGTTAGTATTGATCTCCTTACATAGATCATGATTTAAATATTTACAGAATGAAAAAAAATGATTTAAATATAAAACAAATTCCTTACATAGTTAATTATAACAATATCTAAAATATATAAATATAAAATGGAAGACATCATTCATGGAGATGCTAGGCCATAAGTATACATGAATGATCTTTCAGTTTTCTTGTCGTATTGTAAGAAAGAAATTAAATGATATATATATATATTAACATTAAAGTGATATTTGTATTTCATATGCATCATATACATTTACTACACCCATCCTTAAACATTCCATGTAAAGTGTGATTGAATCACATTGCTTTGAGAATGTGATAGTTCACACATCAACAAACGATGTAACCATATTCACAAAAAAATGTATGAAGGTATAAATTATATAATAATTAATTAAGAATAAATAAATGATAAATATTATATATATCATATAAAAATAGTTATCTTATTTTTATTACCAACCATGAATGGTGGAAATGGAAGAACGAACCACATCGGTTCGTGATGCAGTAGTCCTCAATAATAAAGAACGATGATTGTGAATCCAATTTGATGGAAGTGTGTGTGATTATAGGTAGTTACATTAACATTAAAAATAAAATTATATTATGGATACTTATGTTCTTATGTAATAATATAATAATAATAATTTAAGGGGTATAGAAATAAAGAAAACAATAGTTTTTGTCGAAGGATGTTTCCTCTTCTTTGGTTAATGCCATTTGGTTTTCACCAAAAAGGATTACTTGGATGGATTTATGAAAAACATGAGTCTTCTATGTTGAGATTATATATGTTTGGGGATTAATTTGGTAGGTTTTTATGATTCAAATATATTATAGGTGATAAAAAGTGAGGGAAGTCAGTGCCCTTTTTATAGTGGGGGAGTGGCATTATTTTATATATAAAAAGGTAAATACTATTTAAAGGTATCTGACAGAGAAATTTTACGTGCATCTTTTTTATCCAATTAAGAGTATTTTTGAATGATTTTCAATTATAAAACCTATGTATTTCATTGGTTTATTAAAATAATGGGTAATTTGAAGTTTAGAATGAGAATGAGAAAAATTGTGAAAAGTGCATAATTCTGGATTTTTTGACAGATTTTTACCACAAGGGTATTTTTTTTATTTGTTAAAAACTTTAATTCCAAATTCTGTGAATATAATTTTTTTAGAATAATAATTTTATTTCTTTCATCTTTGATTTCTGGACCAAGAGCTGATTCGGCCATCTAGTGGCCCTAAAAATTCATTAAAGTTGGGAATTTTTCCGGGAGGACAGCATGGACCCCACCACCTTAACGGAACCAAAACTCAGCCTTACCACATAAAATTGATGTTCTTCAACCATGGATATCATGAGGACAAATAGGTCCGTCCCTAAAAAAAATTGGGGAGTTTTGAAGTCATAAAGGCAGCCGTTGAATGTTATACTTTTGGAGGAACCTTCCTGGAATCATCGTCCAAAAAAGAAACCGCCAATGTAAAATTCATAACTCCTTCATCCCCTGCTGCTCTTAACATCCCAACTCATTTATTATTTTATTTTTATTTTAATTTTAGTTTTCTTTTTGTTTCATTTTTAATTTTAATTTAATTTATTTTTTGTTTTATTAATCCATGCGTCTGTGTTTCTATATCCACTTTTTATCTTTTCTTTGTCTCTCTCTCCCTCCATCAATCTTTCTATATTCCTACACCCAATCCAAAAAGTAATATCATACTCACAGAAATTATAGGCTAACTCAAGAAGTTCATTGGGGGGAGGTCGAGATATTCATTAATTTTCTTTAATGTTTGTTTTATTATTTATGGTAGATTTGAGTATCATGCATTGGTGAGGCGAATGTCCTCGATTGGGTGACAGTCCCCAATGACATAATAATAAAACTATTTCTATTATATAAAATATTAGTGATTCAAATATGATATTTCATGTTTGAATTATCAAACTAAATCAAAAACATGTAGGAAAATAATGATTGAATCTAAGACTGAAGCCCAAAACCAAGTTCTTTCTTATTAACTCATTCTGTTTGCACTGCATGATTGTTTATATTTTTAAATCAAAAACCCAAAAAATATTTTCATCTATTTCATTTAAAAAAACATCAAAAATATATAGTTAAGGTGAATTATAATAAATTAAGTGAACCAAACTGAATGGCTCCTCAAGAGAGATGACCCTGGTAATCCATTGTGCTGCACTAGCAAAAAATATATAATTGCTTTTATCCACGCCCCACGACAGGAGTGCATCAAAACTGACATCATTTCCAGGGATCCAATCAATTGTTAATTTAATTTTTCTATTTTCACATATTATATAGATTCTATTTCTTTTTATAAAAAAAACAAAAAAAATTCATTCCATGATGAATTTTAATCATTATTATTCTACATGGACTGAAAATTACTCACAGGTGCAACGACAACAAGAAGAAGATTTTAGAAGTGCTCAGGTGCAAGAAGATAAAGAAAGCATTGAACAATTGACAATAAAATCTGAAAGAGCATTTGACTATGTTCGTGCCTTAATGGGGAATCCTAACACCGATCAGGATCAAGAACCTGAGGTGGAAATGGATGATGACTTCCTGCTGATCTACAAGTGGGAGATCAACACGTATTGGATGATTTTTTTATTAAATGTGAGGAACTGCTTGATCTCTCCATAAAATACAAGGAAAAAAGTCCAACACCACTAAATTAAGAAACCACCCACATGGTGTAATTTTAAGTTAATATGGAGGAGCCTGACTACCAGCCTTCATCCTCAGAGAGTCTACTCCAAGAGGCACGTACCACGGAGGTAGAGATTAAGGTTGAACCGACTCAAGGAGTTAAACCATTATTTGACTATATATCTTTTAATTTTATTCAATTATAATTCTACATCACTACTTATGATTTTGATTATATAGATTCAGACAATATCAACTATGCCTTGGAGGATGATGAAGAACCTGGATGTGCACCTGCTGAGGAACATATGGATCTCCCTAGACAAGTTGAATATTTATTGAAGGAATCTTGTGAAGAGATGCTACTGGATTCTTCTAAGGAGAAAATGAAAAAAGATCCTTACATTGATGGGGAAGAATTTGATCTTAATACTTCTGGTTTTAATTTTATTCAAATAGAATTGCACTCTAACTTTCCCATTGACTATTCTTTGGATGCAGCATACCTTGAGGAACCACTGGATAGAGAAGAAGAGGTTGCACAAGTAGCAACCAAGAATAATGATGATGGTCTATATTACATCCTACCCCCACCATGAAAGATATACATCATTGTGAAGGGGGAGGATATGGTGTACTCTACCCATGGATCATTACTCACCCATAAGGATGATGCACAAGATGGGAAAAGCCACATGTGGTGGTTAAAATAAAAGAAGCTTCATCCTCCATCAGACATTGGATAACAACTGGTACTACCCTTTGGAGGCAGTAAAAATTCATGTCCCACTTGGGGGATCGTACCAAGATTTATCTTTACATGATTTCTAGGAATTTATATTTCAATTTATTTTCTTAGATTTAGTGCAGAATGCATCCCCCTCCCTCATATATTTTATAGCAATAATGACATGATCAATGAAATTTTTTGAGTTGTTTTCTTTTATAGGTTCATAATGGATGAAGGCAACCCCAAACATTGAAGGGTAAGACCAAGTTTCATTGAAAAAAGGGAGTTCAATTTTAGTGTTTTATCATTTAAACTCTCCACATTTTTTTCAAAAACAACTTTTGAGTTTTAAAGATAAAATTGCATGCACACACTTGAATTCATGTTTTACTTGACTTATCTCAGAGACATGAGTTTCTTAAAAACCCAATGATGTCATGTTTTAGATTTCAATGTTTATAATATTAAATGATTGAAATACATGATTTAATTTTTAAATATAAAGCATAGATATTGAAATTATGACTCATGATTTTAAATAAATAATTAATTCATGTAAATGAAATTTCCCTACCATCTTTCATGCATTGACTTTTGGAAATTTATGTGCATTGATTTATTATTATTAGTCATTACAAGAGTAATTGTCCAATGTTATATTTATAATTCCTGATAGGATTTCTAGACCAAGTACTTCCTATTTATTCTTGATCATATTTCTTGAGTGATCTTGGGACATGTAACCGACCCGAACTTTTATTAAAGCTTGTCAAAGCTATGACTGGGAATAAAACACATTTAAAATGGTTGATTCATCCTTTTAAAAGCTACATTTCCTTAAAATACCACCTTTACATAAATCCTTTATTTATCCCATAGAGACCATGAATGACCTTTATAGGGATATTCCATGTTTCAAGCCATTTTTATCCATTCCTACCCAACTCTTGGTATTTTCATGATATTTTAATGTTTAAGTGTGGGGGTAAAGGGAATAATGGTTGATGGGATGAAACAAATTGTGAGGAAGAAGTGTGGGGGTGTTATTGTTGGAATTGTAAAAGGTTGTAAAATCATTCATTATACTATATTTTTTCCCCTCTTGAATTAAAAAATGATTGAAAAAATGGCAAGAAGGAAAAAAATAGAAAAAAATGGGTTTTGATTTGGGAGAACAAAAAATCACCATTTTCCAGACCGACGATCTTATGATCGATGTGGTTAAGTGATTTATGTGAGGATTGATCTAATCATAACTTTCAAAAAAAATTACAAAACAAAAAAATCAAGAGGGTGCGCAAATCATTCACTATTCATAATTTGATCATAACCTTTACTTTGAGTATTGGGAAGTGGGTGTTGCTACTTTGAAGGGGAGAATTTCATTACACTATTAATTTTGATATCATGCATTGTACTTAAGAGATCAACCTCCTCCTTGATCCTTAAATTTTAAAGCATCAAATCCTACCAACCGTACGCCTGAGAGTCATTTGAATTTTTATTGCAAGTGCTCATGATTTTATGTGTCTTTTGTCTTTACAAAGGAGAGAATGTAGTTCATTTACAAGCCTATGGATATGGAGCATGTTCTCATGATATGAGCATAAATATACTTGAATTTTATCATGAGTGATGAGATAAAAGAATCAAAAGTGAGATAAATCATGACTTGGATGTTTAATAATGATGAATCAAGGAGCTTGAATGAATGAAAGAATAAGTTCCATCAATTCTCAAAGGGGAAAAGTAAAATATGTGAACTATTTGTTACCTTGAAAAATGGGAAGTTAAATTTATATTTTATGTATATATTTTAATGTTTGATTTGAAATTGATTTTTTTTGATTTTATTGCATTGGAATTTGAATATTTGTAACATTGGTGTCCTATGATTTCTATGTTGAGATTTTATGATTGAGGACAAGCATGGTTTAAGTGTGGGGGTAATTGACAGAGCGAATTTACGTGCATATTTTTGATCAAATAATGAGTATTTTTTAATGTTTTCAATGATAAAACCCATGTATTTCATTGTTTTATTAATATAATGGGTAATTTTAATTTTAGAATGAAAATGAGAAAAATTGTGAAAAGTGCATAATTTTGGATTTTTGAACATATTTTAACCACAAGGGTATTTTTCTCATTTCTTAAACACTATAATTCGAAATTTTGTGAATCTAATTTTTTTTTAAATCTTAATTTTATATCATTAATCTTTGTATTCTGAACCACGAGCTGATTCGGAAATCTAGTGGCTCTAAAAATTCATTGAAGATGTGACTTTTTCTGGGAAGAGAACGTGGACCCCAGTACCATAACAGAACCAAAATGCGGCCATCACACATCCAATTGAGGTTATTCCACCTAGGATATTATGAGGACAGATAGGGCCGGCCCTAAAAAAATTAGGGGAGTTTTGAAGTCATAAAGGCTTCCGTTGAATGATATACATTTAGAGGAACCTTCCTGGAATCTTTGTCCATAAACGAAACCACCAATGTAAAATTCATAACACCTTTATCCAGTGTCCAAATGCGCTGAACGTTTGAGGGTGAAAGGAAAAATATTTTATGAAAAATATTTAAGAAGGGTTCCACTCGTGAATCGGCCTTTTATTAGTTCAAAAAATGCACAATATTTCGGGAAACTGAAATCTTCCTATAAAAGGAGGCCCTCCCCTCCTCAAATCCTCACCTCGACACCCAAAGCCCAGGAGTGATCCCACAGGGACATGATCCACTGCTGCTCTTATCTTCCCCCATCATTTCTTCTTTTATTTTTATTTTATTTTTCATTTCGTTTAATTTTTAATAAAATTTATTTTAATTTTAGTTTGATTAATCCGTGCATATGTGTATCTCCATCCAATTTTCATCTTTTCATTCTCTCTCTCCCTCTCTCAATATTTCTATATTCCAACACCCAATCCACTAGGTAATCTTATACTCTCATAAATGAGAGGATAACTCAAGACTTGTATTGGGGCGAGGTCGAGAAATTCATGAATTTTGTTTAAAGTTTTTTTTATTGTTTTTGGTAGATTTGAGTATCATGCATTGGTGAGGCGAATGTCCCCGATTGGGTGACGACCCCCAATGAAATTATACTCAAACTATTTATATTCTAGAAACAAGTAGTGATTATAATATGATATTTCATGTGTTAATTATCAAACAAAATCAAACACATGTAGGAAAATAATGGTAGAATCCAAGACTGAACCCCAAAACCAAGTTCTTTCTTATTAACTCATTCTGTTTGCACTGCATGATTGTTTATATTTTTAAATCAAAAAATCAAAAAATATTTGCATTGATTTCATTTAAAAAAAACCACAAAATGATATAGATTAGGTTAATTTGAATAATGTAAGTGAACCAAACTGAAAGGCTTCTCAAGAAAGACAACCCTGGTCAGCCACTGTGGTGCACTATGAAGAAATATATAATTGCTTTTGTCCACACCCCGCGACAGGCATGAGTCAGTCTCACATACATAATGAACCTCCAATAATTTTCCCTTTTCCAAATAATATGGTAATTTCTCTAAATATTTGAATATAATGGCTTTTAAAAATGATTCTAGATTATTTGGATTCTTAAATTAACGTTTAAAAATGATGTAATTAATTTTTTATCCCAATCACTGTAATTAATTTTACGTAAATTCAATAAAAAATTCATTAAGAATTTAAGTTTACATTATTATAAAATATAAATTATTCTGATTTAAATTTTTTTATACATTTTTTCAAATTTAAATCCAAAAAAATAGAAGAAATTGATTTAATAATAATCCCGCAGACATGTTGCAAAAGCCAGATTTTAAAGCGATTTTTTTAGTTATTTGAAATGATTTTATATCCAACATCAATGTGAAGTTGGTTCCAATGAACTAAATTAGATTAATTTATGTAAAATTGAAATAATTAAAAAATAATAATTAATTAAAATATAATTTATCTATATAAAAATATTAGATGAAAAAGATGTTTTCAATTAAAATATAGTGTTTTTCATTATTAATCAAATAATTAAATTTATGAGAAAAATATATAAAATTAACCAAAATAAAATTTCAATAATCATATTTCTAAATTATAGAATATTTTTTAAATAAAAATTATAACATATTTGAATATTATAATTAAAATAAATTCTCTATTAAATGGCGCTAAAATAACATTTTAGAAAATTTCATCTTTTTATTCATAAAATTAGATTTATTCTTATTTTATACCTATAAAATATATTGGATGAGGTTCAAGAAAAATTTATTTAATATATAACATATTAATTTTATTGAAAACATTCATCATAATTATTTTTTTAATATATTGAGAAATAATTATGTTAGTACATAGAAAAATAGTTTCCATAGAAAAAGAATTTATTAATTTTCAGATAGTTCTTACTTTAATTTATAACATATTTATTACCTATAAAATCATTTGATATAATTGTATGAATATCATTTTCATATATTAGTTAATATTAATCCTAAATACCATTCTGAAATCTAACTGATAACTAAAATAATATTTTAATAATAATATTTTTAGTATGTTTTAGATTGGTACTTGTGTGTAGCCTATGTTATTGAAGGAACATAGAATTGTGTGGAACACAATAAAAACATAGTATTTCATGTACATCAGGATAATAAAATTGTTATATGTACTAAAATCATAATGTGATTTTTTTTTCTGGAACGCAATATAATATTAGTTCTTTTATATGACTCAAGCTATATTTATTTTCGCATGAACTAAAAAATTTTCAATTAATTTGAAAAAAAATCACATAATCTCGGGGCGTTACATTATACCACCCATAAAATATTTTGTTCCCTAAAAAATATTTTGGGTAATCAAAGGATTAATACTGGAATGTTCTTTATTATAATCCCACATCATGAAAATGAATACTAAAACTTCCTTTATAAAATAAAATTTTGAAGCAGAATAATCAACTAAAGTATCTCATAAGTATTTTTCAACCTATATGATCATAGGTGGAAAGTGGAAACAAAAACATGTAAGAAAAATATTAATAAAATGTTCTAATGGAGACTAATAGAGAAAATGGTTTGAATAAATATAATTACCACACAACCATAACCCGAAGAGTCTTTAAAAAGTTCATTGATATCCTAAAAAATGATGATATTGGGGAAAATTATATCAATAAACAATTTCCCTAATGTTTATATATTTCCAAGAGATGATACACTTACTATATATCATTCCTATTCAAAATAAAAATCTCTCCCTTCAGTTATCCATTAATAAATTCCAACTCCATATATTACAGTAGGAAATGATGGTGATTTAGTCATTCTTGAGGCACTAACGGATCATGTGATCCATAAATAGAATGATAAGTCATTCCAACTACCTTTAGTTAACATCACAAAAAATATGGTTAGCACTGGTTGTGTTGTGCATTGTAATCCTAATATGGTAATATAATATTTTAATCTCCAAAACTACATCCAAAGTTTAATATAAACCATTCTATATATGTTTAACCTTATAAAAATTTCGAATTATGACTTTACAAAACACTAGAAATATGGCCACTAAATTTCTAAAAAATACCCTAAAATTGATTCCCCATATGTCATAATGTATATCTGGATTATCACATTACAATCAACTGAATAACTTTATCATGAGTTCTTCTGAAACATGGTAATAAACTAGAATTACATTTTTCTTTGTTGAAAAAATATATTCGTTCAAAATAAATTTCAACATGTATTCTTCAAATATTAACTTTTAATATAAAAAATATCCTATTGGAATAATGGGTTTATCTTTTCACTATTAGAATATCAATGTGATTTCATTAATCAAGAATTCATGTTGAGAGAGATACTAAATTTTTAGAATCAAAATAAATCTCACTAAATGATAAACAACATGATTTTCTTTAATCTTATTTTTAAAAGATACTTATAGAGTCATATGATTAACATAAATAGATATCAAATCATTATAAATGAATATTTAAAAAATTATTAAAATAGATACCTGAGGACGGTAATAGTTTAGTGTCAATGGAAACTTGGAAATATAATATTCTAACTTTGTGACGGATATTCAAAATATCCCTTATTGGTCTTCACATTTATTACACCTGCATAAAACATTGTTTTATAACATGGGCAAAGGAGTCATAAAAATGGGCTGAGCTTAGCTAATATACAAGGGTAGATAATTGAGATAGATATGAATAAAATGAGAATATGGGAATTAGAATATGATCATAATATTAGATAATCATACGCTACATATCAAAGATAATAATCAAGAGCCGTGGCATAAATATTCGTATTTTATAAGTAATGAATCATAAGAAAAAAAAGAGAATAATACCTGATATCATAACATAAGAATAAGACATGTGATTTTGGACAATAAATAAACATATAAAATTATATCCATATTAGTTAAGGCTTAAGGACAAGGCCATCTTTGTTGAATGGGTACACTTCACAAACCAACTTATTAGTCATGGTTCACTCATGATACCATATTAGTGGAAAAAATCATTTAAGGAATTAGGTTCACTCCCTTTAATAGCCTACTATTACTGAATTAGTTTCATGTCACATTTTATCCCTATATTTCCGAGCCGAGTTCATATCCCATTCCAGCAATGTTTTATGGAAGTAAGTTCACTCCTAAATCAAGACCTGTATCCCTAAACGAAGTTCACTCGTCGTTAAATCCCTATATTGCAAAACCAATTTCACTCCTCATTCCAACCCTATATTATGGATCCTTAGTCACTCCTCATTTTATCCCTATATTATAGAAATGAGTTCACTCATCATTACAAATTATTATTACTAAACAAAGTTCACTCCCCATTCCAACCATATATTACTGAACTTAGTTCACTCATTGTTCCAACCATGTGTTATTGAACATATTCGACCTCTTGGTCTATCCATATAATACTAAACATAGTTTAATATTCATTCCATCCCTATCATTATAATGAGATATAAATCTTTTCCCAACACATTGGAGTGAGATATAGGTCCCACTAATCACATAATAAAACATAAATACATGTTATAGAAGACAAGAAAACATTCATCATATCAGGACCCATAAAAAGATATGGGTTTCGTGAACATCATATCATAACACAAGAAATGAAATGGGTATCATAAAAATTTCATCACACCATAACCAATTAAAATGATATAGGCTTCCAAAACATTTCATCATTACATAAACTGTGAAAAAAAGTGGGTTTCAAAATAATATAACCCATGGAAGAGAAATGGGTTTCATTAACATAATTCCATAAAAACATAAACCATTAAAGAAATAATATGAATGATATTATTAGATAACACCACCAATAACGCTTATACTTTATAAAATGATGAAATCTTAGACGAATAACGATTTTAAAATATCATTTGGCTCATACTTTTATTTTAAAATCAATTTCAAAAAACACAACATTTTCAAAATCCATTTCTACAAAAACACTACGAAAAAATGTATAATAATAATTAAAAACCATTTAATACATTATTTGACATAAATATCCATTTCACAGTGAAAAAATATTTTTAAAACATAAGCATTTTGAAAACATTTTTTTTTGAAAATAAGGTTCAAAACATATAAAAGAGTCTTTAAAAAATAAAACATTCTTGAAAAACATTTTCATTGTAATCAATTTTTTAAAAAATAATTTCCAAAATATTAGGGAAATAATTATTTTAAAAATAAACCTATATATTTTCAAATGATGCTTCATGTTAATGATGACATATAAATATGTACATGTCAAACATTTATTTTTCATAGTAAAATGATTAGAAAATTTCTTTGATCGATTTTTATAAACACTTTTTTATTAAAAAGGTAATATGTGGGTAAATATTTATTTAACACATCATGGTAAGCCTTTTATTATAATAGTATTAGAAAATGTGTTTTTTTAAATAAAATAAAATCTCACAAAAGAGAGAAATAAATTCATATTTTTTAAAATACATATTCCTAATTATTTGAAGTTATAAAGAGTTGAAAAATGTTACCAATAGATAGATATATAATGGATAACTAGAGGACAATAAAATTAATGAGATTTCATTAGATATTGATAATAAAATTTCATGAATGGAATTAAAATATTAAATAATCTTGATAAAGGATGAGATCATAACATTAAACTGTTACCACTTTGGTTAATTTGAATCACAATAATATGGAAGGAATAAAATTTCATGAAGCCTAAAAAATAATGTAATAAATTAAATTAATTTTATATCTTATCAAAAGTAAATATATACACCTCATAGAAAAATATAGGTTCATAACATAGCCTATGTCTCAAAGAATGAAATTTTAGATAAAATTACTTCAACGATTATGTATCTTCTGAACCAAAAAACCCATGAATTAACGATCTTAAAATGAATATGAAAATACCCATAAATTTATAAATAAAAATAATTGATGAAATTAATATGTAGTAAATACATAACCCAATAGAAATGAGTGGGGAAAAAGGAATAAGTCTCATATAAATAAAAGTGGGACGAGAAAAAACATTTCATTATATATTGACTCTTGTCGTACTTGTTAAATCCTCATGTATTATAAATATAAGTTTTTTATAAATATTACATAGAAACATAAAATTATATTTCATACTATACATTATTTTATTAATACTTTATATTACACTTTTATTATCAATTTCAAGTTAATGATACGTTTCTGGTAATATTTTCGTTGTTTTTTATATGTGTTCTGACTTGTTATTTTCGATTATATTAGATATTTGTTTAAAATTTACTGAACGTAATAAATGATTTAAATTTAATTTATATTAATTAAATGAATATTTATTATGATCTATAAAATATTTACATTTTAAATAGAATTCACCGTTGTTAGAGACGATAGGTTGCACTTACTCTTGAACGTTGTTTCCATTTTATTATGTATTGAAATAAAGAAACTAAATGAAATTTATGTATACATATATATAATATAACTACATTAGAAATATTCTTTCATATATATAATATGTATTAAATAAAACCATTATTAATACATTCCATGTAATGTGTTAATGAATCAAATCTCTTTGAGGAGGCAGTAGTCCACACATCCACAGACGATGTTATCATATTTTCATAAAATGGAAATAATGAAGGTATGTTTTAAATGAAAATTGTTGAACCATAAATACACCATGAATAAAATATATAACATATAAAAACAAACAATTTATCATTAATACCAATATTTAAAGGTGGAAATGGGAGAACTAACAACATTAGTTTGTGAGGCGGTAGTCCACCATAAACAAGAACGATGATTGTGTATACTAATGTATGGAAGTGTGTGTGATTTTATGTCAAATAATTAATATAAAAATTTCTCAATATATTTTTTCAACTTATTATATTATCTATTACAATAATTATAAGATTTTTTTGTGGATAAAGAAAATAAAAAAAAGAGCATATGGTAGGATTTCACCCTTTTTTGGGGTAACTCCTTTTAGTTTTAAAAAAAGTGCATTATTGGATTGATTTCTGGCCAACTGGTGGATTCTAAGAAGAAGGAAGGAAGCTTTGGAAGATATTTGCGCATGATATTTATGATACAAAAGTTATTGATATGTGTAAAGAGAAGGGGAGGAGATGATGCCTTTAATAACTGAAGAAATGATATATTGGGTTTTTTTTAAACTAATTTTGTGCTTACCACATTTCACTTGTCTCCAAAGGGTTATAAATGGAACATTATAGATAATTATAGATATAAATACTTATCTATGTATAGATAATAATTTTTTGACATGTTTATGGTCATTTTAATCCTTATTTTCAAAGATTAATCACTAATTAAACTCATGTTTACCTTAATTGTTGTAATTAGTTTTAATTACATTAACTAATATTTTTGGTAAAAAATTAATTAAAACTTGTAATAAATTATTAATTATTCTTATTATAAATATGGAATCAATTTTTTAAAATTATAATAAGATAATTACCATAAATTAAATTAAAATTAATCCCGTAGGCGGGAGGAGATGATGAGGTTTAAAGTGAAAATGTCAAAAAGAGTGAAAGGGTTTTATAACCAATTTAAATGTAAAATATTATATCATGACCTGAATCTGATTAAGTTATATATATATTATCCACATAAACATTTAATTAAAATTAAAATATAAATAAACTATATAACTAAATTGGACTAAAGGTTGTTTTGAATTATAGATCTGTGTTTTCACTATTAATAAAAAAATAAAACATCGCATAAAAACACAAAACATTCAGAGAAAGTAAATTTTGAATTTATTATTTACAAAAAAAAATTATTTTTTCAAAAAATATATATCAAGAATTAGATTTAAAATTTTTTCTCCATTAAAAGTAAGTAAAATTAACATTTTGAAAAATAAATATTTTTATTCAAAAAATTGGATTTATTACTATCTTATTCCACTCAAACCTATTTGATGAGTGTGAAAACATTTTAAAGAATATATAATATATTAAAAAAATAATCCACATTGGTTTTTTAATTTATTGAGAAAAAAGGTGTTTTTATATTGAAAATAGTTTTAATTGAAATGAAATTTCTTTAGTTTTAATTAGTTATTACTTTCCTCTATTACTAATTGATAAAAGGGTTAGTTATATAAACATGTTTAAATAATATTTTCAAAACTTATTAAATCATATTCATAACTTCCATTTAATGTCTAGGTGAAAAAAATAATGATATTTTAATAATAATGGTAATATTTTACTGCCGTTTGGATAAACTAGGGCGTGCATGTAACACAAGATATCGAAGAAACTTAAAAATGTGAGTGTTGACGCTCCTTTCATCACAGAATCTAAAGATCGGAAAAGTGGAATATCTGAGCTCAAAGTGATTCAACCTTTGAAGAAAACATCAAAAATCGACAAAGGCATGAACAAAGGATCAAAAGCAACTGCACCGCACAAGTTATATCACTGTCGCGCAACTACACTTGCGCGACGCCTTTGGTCGCGCAAGTGACTTGCGCGACCTAAGTGATAACCGCCTGGTAACCGCCCGGGGTCTTGTCCTGCCTATAAATAGACCCTGTGGGCCCCCCATTCGAGAAGATTTTTTTTCCAAAAACTCGGATTGAAGATCCCGACACCCAAGTCTCTTCTCAAAGCTTCCGGAACACTTCTAAAGGTAATTTCTTACCTAGAACGAAAGATTTAAAGAGAAGAAGGAAGGCCTAAGTGTTGAAACTCATCAACAATTGCGCGCCGCCTTATTCCTTCAATAGAACTCGCGCGTCCCTTTTCTGTAAGAACCTAAAGAGGATTCTAAAAGGATTTATAAAGAGTCGCTCAAATATTCTAATGATGTTTGAGAATCGCGCAAGTACCCCTCATGTCGTGCAAGTATACTTGCGCGACCAATACTTGCGCGCCGCCGCAATACTTGCACGCCTTTCAAGACTTGCGCGCCCCTACCTTTTTGGGTGCCCATCTTGCCCATTTTACCCCTCTTAAGCCATCACACCTTTCCTATTCAAGATTCAGTCTACAAGACACTCTTCAAAGACATTTATGTAATGATTTCTTGATTTGACTTCCTTATCTGAAAGGAATTCTGTGGAATATCTCTCAAAACCTAGTGATTTAAATATCCTTATGTCACTAAATATGGAGAGTTCATTCATTCAACCTCATCCTTTAAGATGAGAGAATCCTTAACTTGGGTCTCCTTTTCAGGAATAATCCCCAGTTATAAGTCCTTTAACTTGGGCATCTTCCTCAGGAGTAAGTCCCAAATTCTTAAAGTTCCCAAACTTGGGTATCCTCCTCAGGAGTAAGCCCCAAACCTTAATTCCTTCACTTGGGCATCCTCCTCAGGAGTAAGCCCCAATCTCAAATATGGGCATCCTTCTCAGAAGTAAGCCCCAATCTCAAATATGGGAATCCTCCTTAGGAATAAGCACCGAGTCCCATAACTTGGGCATCCTCCTCAGGAGTAAGCCCCAATCTCAAATATGGGCATCCTCCTTAGAAATAAGCCCCAAATCCCGTAAGTTGGGCATCCTCCTCAGGAGTAAGCCCCAAACCTTAATCCCTAACCAGGGTCTCCTTTTTCAAGTATAAAACCCAGTTATAATCTTGGGCTTCCTTTTCAGGAATAAGCCCCAAGTCCCCTAATTTCTCTTTAACCAGTCCTAATTTACCCTTGATTTGGGTTTACTTTTCAGGAGTAAAACCCAATCATAAGTCCCCTCCTAACTTGGGCATCCTCCTTAGGAGTAATCCCCAAGATTAGAGTATTCAAATCTCCATGAAGCACATATACCTTTATGCACCCTGTTCATGGATTTTCTCCCTAAAAGTGAATCCTAAACCTTCATCTATCTGGGCAGTCATACATACATAAGCCCCAAACCATTTCTTATGATTGCATCTTTCATGGCACAATTGTCTAAATTTTACTAATACCTCTAGTTTCTCACACCGAGCATGACTCACGTGAGCTTAGAGTGTAAAAGTAATTGTGACATCCTGCTTTGAGCCATCAATCATAAACATCATACCCTTATTCGAACTACATGGGTTCTGATTCCTTTTTCAAAACAAATGATACGTAGGTAGCCCATCTATGGGTTCGATCCCAGCTCTGAAGTAATTCATTGTCCTTCTGAATGACGATAAACTTCACGTGCCCCACTGAGTGGCTTTAAAACCATCCTGGTCATCATAATGACCAAGAGACTTTTTTAAATGTTTTGAAGGATACCATTGACCAAGAATCTCTAAATAGATACAGATGATTTTCTATTGATGAAGAACCTCGAATACATATAAAAGATTCTCTAAATTTCTTTCATATTTAATCATTGATTGTTAAACTTAAGGAAAGCTCATTTTATACTTGGTAATGTAATAAGGATTCACGAACATAACTTAAATCTATAAAGAGAGTCCCGGAGTAGACAATAATTCCCCTCAAAAAGGTGTGATGAGTGCGACCTCCCATCCTCTCGACCAATGAAAATTCCTAAGCCTCATTAACCCACAAGCTAATGAGAGCCTACCTTTGGAAAGTAGGTCCAAACGGATGTGGAATCATTGGATGTTTCCGGTTCTATGAATAAACCCGTTAGATACCGATTGGAACATTTGAATCTCAAATCAATGAGGTCATTCCCGATTCCAGCGAGGAAACAAAAATGGTGAACCCGACGTGGATCCTTAACCACGTTAAAGTGATGTTATTCTTATTTGTTAGGCCCCTTGGGCCAATAAAGCAATCATTGACATATGCTCATCCAAAAGATGCAGTGGCCGGATTCATCTTGATTATGTCTGTTATATGGAACATGCACTCTTTTCTCAAGATCTTCTGCAAAATGGCTTTCCTTAAATTCACCCCTGTGAATACTGCTGCTGTAAACAACTCTACTGTGAGGTCTACTGCTGTGAAAACCAATGCTGCTACTCCTGCTGGAACATCGTCCGCTCTGAGGATGACATCACCAACTCAGCGTCTTCAACGCTGGGTTTCTAATGCACTGGTTTAGGAGTACCGTTGCAACGGTACTATCCCAACTCTGGAGGCCGCTCGTCAAGCCCTCCAAGTTAACAACTCTACCTAGTCGTCCGGACAACGACGACCAGCAATCAAGAAGCAGGAGGTGCTGACTGCCGTCTCTAACCGTTTCGGGTCGTTATCCCCGGAACGCAATTTCCATTCACTCCCTTACTCTGAGGAAGTGAATGAGCAGGTCCCTCAGGGCCTTAATTCAAAAATACAAGATTCCTTCCCGAGGGCTCCCATCAACAATCGCCGCCAAAATCGTGCGGTAGTGCGCCCTCAACATGATGAGGGTACCGACTCCAGGCATTCAGTTCAGGATCTTCGAACCCGAGTAGGCAAGATGAACTGCCAGAGACAGAATCCGGTTAACAATGGGCAGGTTATCATCCCTGCCATCTCCGGAGAAGTCCACCAACCTAACTTGGTGGCAAACAATGAGCAGGAACACACACCTGCCCATTTTAATTCCTCTGTTCAGCAGACTCGTCTGGCAGAATCAAGCCAATCCCGCCAGGCAATTCCGACGGAGTACTATAGGCAGGAACATGCACCTGCTTATGCATCATCAGTTAGTCAGTAGGATCGCCTGACTACATATGATGGATTCCACCAACCTAACTTGGTGGCGAACGAACAGGCACACACACCTGTTCGTTTTAATTCCGCTGTCTAGCAGACTCGTCTGGCAGCATCAAGCCAATCCCGTAAGGCAATTCCGATGGAGTATTATAGGCAGGAACATACACCTGCTTATACATCACCAGTTAGTCAGCAGGCTTGTCTGACTACATATGATGGATCTCGTCAACCACGTTTGGCGAAGTGTAATCAGCAGGCACATACACCTGCTAATACTAATCAAGCCTACCAACAGTCTCACTTGGTAGCGCACGGAGAAGTTAGTCGGAAAGCCCCGACGACAAACAGGAGGTAGACTCAACTCTCTGCCTCCACACTTGAGTACTGTCAGGATTCACTGACAGGAAAAGGAGGACAGAAGCAGGCACATACACCTACTCCAAACCCGGAATGGACGTATATCCCCGTTCCAGCGGCTGATGTCACCAAACATATTTTATCAATGGTGAAAGAGCAGAAGCAAATTCCTGCTCATATTCTGGATGCTTAACAGGATATCATAACAGCTTCAGCATCATCTCAGGGACAGACACATAAATCTCTCCCTATCAGTGGAGTGACACATCAACGATTCACTCTAGAACAGACACACACATCTGTTCCAGTCCAAGAGGGTCATGGGGCATACTCCCCCATATCATACGGACAACCAAGTCAGGCACATACACCTGATTTGAGTGGAGATCGTCAGCCTAACTTGACCATCTTTCCTGATCAGGAACATACACCTACTCAGAGCAATCACTTTCGTCATCAAGTGGTTTCTAAAGTGAGTAAGAAGGCATCTAAGAAAAAGATCCGCCCAGCACAGTTAGGAGA
This sequence comes from Viscum album, assembly GCA_963277665.1. Classification (NCBI taxonomy): domain Eukaryota; kingdom Viridiplantae; phylum Streptophyta; class Magnoliopsida; order Santalales; family Viscaceae; genus Viscum; species Viscum album. Next base: position 590,491,769 of record OY728134.1, on the reverse strand, counting down.
TCAAAGGCCAATCTATAACAAGGCCTTGCTCGATGCTGGAGTTCTTGAATCCCTCAGACATTTATCTATCGGAATTCAAGATTCTACTCCCTCAGTTCCCGATAACAAGAACATTAATTCTGAAGGTATTCAACAGACACTTCCTCATGAAGGCTTTCTTCATGAAAATTCGGTCAATCTTGAAGTTTATTCTTCAGATGAGAGCCACAGGAACCCTCTGTGTGGTCAGAAGACCAAGGAGCAAGAGATCTAATCTTTTGCTATAACCCATTATGGTGGTCCTCCCCATGATGATGAATTTCGCTGCGAAAGTCCTCTCCGCAGTAGTGATTCACATTGCCTGGAAAATACTCCAGTGGACAATGTAGTGCCGAGAAATCCCTCTTATCTTGAGGCACTTGCAAATGCGAAACCAGTCATTTCTGATGCTTTATCGCTAACAAGTGAAATACTTTCTCAATCATAAGATAACCCAGGGTGTAGGTCATTCTCCGAACCACCCCTAAGTCATGCATCTTCTAGTTTGACCAATGATATCTCTACCAATCTTGTTGAATCCGATGAAGAAACAAGGAAACACCAACTCTGGTCAAAACAGGTAGAAGAATCTTCATTTAATGATAAAGAGGAAATGCTGAACATGAGGAAAAAACTGGCAAAAGGTGATGTACCAGTCATGTTTTGGCCTTTGGCTGACTCCCAGTACAACATTCCAATGATGTTAACGGATGATGGAATCCATGATATTCGTCTCAACATATGGAAAACTCTTTGTCAATTAAAGAAGAAGGTATAATCTTATGATGAATATGAAAATCATCTTAAGATAATAGAAGGGCTACAACATCAGATTGATTTGGCATCTCTATCAGTCTCTCGGTATCCGAAGGCTGAAAAACAACAGAGAACCCTTCAACGTTCATGCCTTGACGCACTCATAAAATTGCGTCAGTTAATTGCCAATGCTCCATATGATGTTCATATCAGAGGATGTGGTGTTCACGGAGCACTACATTTCACAGTGCTTTCCAGTCAGCAAAGCCTGCCGAAAATGGTCTCATGCAATGTTATTGCCCATGGCCGGCCACAGTCAATGGGCTTTGTTCATAATCAAAATCTTTCTCAAGAACAGGCTTCAACTAGTTCCTCTCAAAATCAAGCATATAGAGAACAAGTTGATGAATTTCTCCTACATCAAGCAGGCGAGAATATTGCACAAGCCTCTCGTATGGAGCAAACACGTCGTCAAATGACAGAAGTCTCGGAAATCATCCAACGGTCTATTGAACCAGGTGATAAAAGTGGATACAGGTTAATGCATCCAGCTAATTTCCAAACTAAGATTCGCAAGATCAAGAGATCTTTTAAGAAGATCTCAGACTTAGCATGTCAAGAGCCACCCCATCTTTTCAGACTGGGGACTTCTCTAACCCAACCCTCAGAGTCAACAAATGGGATTCGAGGAGTTGAGTGGAATCAGCAGGAACATCCCCAGTTCACGAGACTGGGGACTCTTTCAAATCATCAATCCCCTTATCAGAGAATGTCGGTCTTTTCTCGATTGGGGAAGAAGCCCCAAGAGGAAAGAAGATCCAAATTATCAAGAGATTCACTCCAAATTATAGCTCATCAAGAAATTCCTAAATGATTGAATCAACAAAAGGCAGTGTCTCATCAAAGACATGAAAGAATACAATATCACAGAAATGTTGATAGAAGGGATACGATGCATTATGCATCAATCAATGTCATCAATGTCGTTGTTTCTAATCCACCAGAGGAGACTCACTGAGGGGACTCAGATGAAGAGCGTCCTTCTCAAGAAAATTTATGCACCGATACAAATGAAGAAGGTGTATGTACACGAAGTCAAAGGATTACTTAGAACCTAGGTAATCCACTTCCCTCCCTCGAAAAGGAATCCAACAAAGGGAAGGTAAAGAATCAGGTTACATATCCTTCCTCTAGAGAAGGTCAATAGCTCTCATTAGAGCAAAGGTTTTCACAATAGGAGGAAGAAATGAAAGAATTAAGAAGGTTGAATGCAGAACTACTTCAGAGTAGTCTTCTTCTTAAGAATGCTGAAGTTCGACAGCTGATGGAATTTGTTGCAGTGATTGAGATTGATCAAGAATATCCTTCTTTATTCGTACACCCTCAGAGTTCTAATCTTGTGGGTCAAGCGCAACAACGGTTGGCAGTGCTACCATCAATTGCAGCACCAACCACCACATCTGTCCAAGCTCCATTTATTGCACCTACCCAAAACCAAGTTCAACCTGATGTTTCTCAAAAGTTAATAACTACTATTGAGTCATTAACAGCTCGGTTATAAACTATGGAAGGGAAACGGGCGCAAGTTCAACCAGAAAAGAAAGTTTACCCTGAATGGGTAGATTCAATTTCTCCTCCATCTAGTTTTAGAAACCCTGTTTTCCCTACTTTCAATGGATCAGGCGACCCTGAACAACATTTGACGCATTATGTGTCTTGTTGTGATCCTATGATGGGAACTCCAGAGCAGCTAGAAGCAGTGAAACTCAGATTCTTCGTGCGAACCTTGCAAGGACCGTCTTTTGTCTGGTATACAATCTTGAAATCCCGGTCAATCATCGGATGGGAGGATCTTCGTCAAAAATTCCTTTTTCAGTTTAGCTCAACTTTTCCAAAAATGACAGTTTTCGATCTTAAAAACTGCAAGCAAAGGGAGAATGAAAGAGTCTCTGATTTCATTACTCGCTGGAAGGGATTAACGTATTCCCTGAGTTTAGCACTCCCTCAGGAAGAGATGTTGCCAATCTGTGTGGCAAATTTGCGTGACGAATTACGCACACCATTGATCCCTGTGAAATACACAGGAGGATTTTGAGACCTTACTTCAATCGCTCAGCAGATTGAAGATTCCCTTATACAGGCTAAGGTTAAATCTCGTGTAATTCCATCAGCTTCAGGAAGAAGAATGGGTAAAGCAGAAACTGCTACAGTTATGCTTAAACAAGCACCTGTACCTATATCTACTTCAAAACCTTCATCTTCTCGAAGGACTCCACCTCCTGAATGCCAACAAAAAAGGCCGTTTCATCCAAATGATCAAAGAGATCAACGACGAAAACAATTTGAGGATATGAAGAGTAAAACATACTCTTTCCGAAATGAGCAAGTTCCTGGTTACTTCATTTCAGCTCTGGAAAATAATTTGGTTCAATTACCAGTGCCCAAGAGGCCAAACAAGGAAGGAGATAAAGACCGTCCCAATTATTGTCTCTTTCATCAAATGTTGGGGCATACCATCAAGGAGTGTTTTGTCTTTAAAGACCTCCTGCAAAAGATGGTCGACTTGGGACAAGTCAAATTGAAGGGTTCTTCAGCTCATGTAGCGTGTGTTACCGCTACAGGTCCAGAGGAAGGAGGCGAGTGGCAGGAAGTCAGAAGCAAAACTGCGCAAAAATATGATGATTGGATGGTCAGAAAGACAATCAATCGGACCCAAGCCATTTTGCGAACACAATTGAAGAAGCCAATTGTGTCTCCTACAAAAGCTATAGTGAAGCCTCCATCAAAAGACAAATCCTCAAAAGGGCAGCGCAATTCAAAGAAGAAAGAGAGATCAGAAGAAGATGAGTATGTATCGAGGCCTAAGTTGTCTTTGACTCTGGAAGATTTCATGCCATCTGCTTCAAAGCCACGGGCACCGCCCCATCAAACGGCACAACCTAAACAGGCTAGTCAGGCAGGGTCTTTATCAGACGAAGAGTTAATCTTTGGTTCTGTTAATATGATTCAATTAACAGATCCATATTCCAGTCTTGATGAGCCTGAATTCCCTGTATCAAATAAGGGAATCCGAGGAAGTTCCAGAGGTTCAGGATACAGAGGAAGACGTGGATCTTTCCGAAGCCACTACTCCAATTCTACCCCTGCTAGCACTGTGTATGCAGCAGAAACTCGTGGTAGAGCCCTTCAGCGAGCTGAAAAAGAACATGCAAGTTCTCCCAATGGCCAACTCAGTTTTGGCACAGTTATTTTGGAAGACTGATTAAATGTTCCATCTTCTTTATCTCAGCAAGTAAATGGATCTAATCAGTCTAATCTTCTAAAACCAAGGATGTTGCCAACTTCTATCCCAATACAAGATGCATCAGCTTCCAAAACATCTGCTTCCAAGGTACCTGCTAAACCTCATATTCCTATTGGGAAACGCAGAACTCTAGATCAAAAGTATGATATATTGAAACACTTGGCCCAAGTACCAGCCAATTTATCAATTTTGGATGCTTTGAATCTGTCAAAAGATCTTCGGGAATCACTCATCGAAGATTTTTCAAGTCCTCAGGAGTTTGAAGCTGAAATTGCTGCAGCTGAAGTCTATCACATAGAGAATAATCCTACAGAATGCCATGCAGTGATATCTTTTACTGATAAAGATGAAGATGATGTTGTGCATGGGCACATAAAACCTCTCTACTTATCTGGAAAAGTTAATGGTGTAGATATTCAAAGAGTTTTCATTGACAATGGTTCAGGAGTCAACCTCATTCCCATTCGTACACTTCGTCGATTGGGCCTCATGGAATCTGATTTATCTCCTTCTACCATGATGTTACAAGGATATGATAAAAATGAACAAGAACCACTGGGTGAAGTTACACTCAGAACCCAGTTTGGAGATCTTGTATCCAATTCAGATTTCATGATTGTTGATCAAGACTCATCTTTCAACGTCTTGCTTGGAAGACCCTGGCTACATCAGCATGCAGCTATTCCTTCATCATACCATAAATTTCTCAAATACTGTTTCAATAGTCAAGTTGGAACATTGTATGGTGATAAGGCCCCGTTCAAGACATGTGAGTCTCAATACATTGAGGCAGAATTTTATCACATGAAGGGAAGAGAAAAGTCTACAATGAAGGAAATTACCAAAGTTAATGCTCCATATGGTTTGGAGAAAATTCCAATAAATCCATTTACACATGTGAGTACAGATTATGTGTTACCTATCAGTCAAATTGACAAAATAGGCCCAAATCAAAATACTCTTATGGAAAGATCCATAATGTCAGTTACGACAATCGAGCCAGACAACATGGGAGAAATTAGTAACCTACCAAACAGTGATGAAAGCATAAGTGGTGACGTCTTCATTTCATCTATTGAAATCCAACAAGTCTATACTTTTCCAATCAGGCCAGAAGAAGTTATAGCAATACCAGAGGTGAATAATGATGTCGATTCTCAATCCATCCTCTCCTCTTTAATTCCCAAAGAAGGCCCTTTATCATCAATAGGGTTGGAAATGGAAGCTTCTTCTTCAAAATGTGAAAATTTTGATATCTCTTATGATCATGAAAATTTCATTTTGTCATATACTATGCAAGTAGAAATGGAAGAAATAGCACATGATGAAGAGGAAGAGGAAGATCTTAGAGATGCTCCTCCAGCATTTGAAGAGGGTATCTCTACCACTGTGGACGAACTCAGAGAAATAAATCTGGGTACAGAAAAAGATCCACACCCCAATTTAATTAGTGCGGCCATGACCCTTGAAGAGAAAGAGATGTATATTTCTTTTCTAAAGAAAAATAAAGATATTTTTGTTTGGAATTATACAGAAATGCCTGGGCTTGATCCTGATATTGCTACTCATCATTTGGGTTTACCAAAAGAACATCGAGGATTTAAGCAAGCCGCGAGAAGAACACACCCAACCTATACTTCCAAAATTGAAGCTGAAGTGGTTAAGCTGATCAAAGCTAACTTCGTTAGAGAAGTTCAATATCCCAAGTGGTTGGCTAATATTGTCCCTGTAAAGAAAAATAACGGACAAATTAGGGTTTGCATCGATTTCAGATATCTTAATCGGTATTGTCCTAAAGATGATTTCCCAGTTCCGATTACAGAACTCTTAATTGATGCGACGACTGGTTATGAAGTACTTTCCTTCATGGATGGATATTACGAATATAATCAGATCCGAATGGCCCCCGAAGATGAGGAATCTACAGCCTTCAGAGCCCCTCATGGTGTGTTTTGTTACCGGGTGATGCCCTTTGGTTTAAAGAATGCAGGTACAACATGTCAACGCGCCATGCATCGTATCTTCAAAAATTTCTTAGGGAAATTTGTTGAATGCTATGTAGACGATTTGGTGGTTAAATCCAAACAACGTTCTAATCACTTGGCTAATTTGGAAGTCATATTCTACAAGCTTCGACAACATAATTTGAAGATGAACCCCTTAAAATGTGCTTTTGGGGTAACCTCAGGAAAATTCCTCGGCTTTGTTGTACGCCATCGTGGTATTGAAGTCGATCCTGAGAAGACCAAATCAATCCTTGGTATGTCACCTCCTCAGAATTTGAAATAACTAAGAGGACTTCAAGGACACTTAGCCTATATTCGGTGTTTCATATCCAATTTGGCGGGTAAAAGTTTACCCTTTACCAAATTATTGAAAAAAAGAGTCACTTACCAGTGGACTGAAGAATGTAAAGAAGCATTTGATGTTCTCAAGAAATACCTCTTGAGTCCACCAGTACTCATGCCACCTGTTGAAGGAAGACCACTTATCCTCTATGTGACAGCTCTAGAGCGATCATTGGGTGCTTTTCTAGCCCAAAAGAATGATGTTGGGAATGAAAATAGCCTCAACTATCTCAGTAGAACTATGCTTGAAGCAGAAACCCGGTATTCAAGTATTGAAAAGTGCTGCCTAGCATTAATCTTTGCAGTTCAAAAACTGAGAAACTACTTTCAACATCACGAGGTCCAATTGGTATCTCGTAATAATCCGCTCAAATTCATCCTTAGTCGTCCAATGCTTACAGGACGTCTAGCAAGGTGGGCGGTTATTTTGCAACAGTTCGACATTCAGTATGTGTCTCAAAAGGCAATAAAGGGTCAAGATCTGGCTGATTTCCTGGCTGAACATCCTTCCATGGAAGACACGTCTTCAGATATTGAACTCCCTGATGAGGAAGTTTTCTCTATTCAAGAGAATCCTCAAACATGGGAAATGTATTTTGATGGTGCTTCCAGAAGTCCAACAGGGAAGAAAATGGAAAATCCTAAATTTAAAAAAGTTGGTTTAGGAATTGTACTAATTTCTCTAGATAAGGCATTGTTACCTTATTCCTTTCTATTGTGGGAAGGTGGTACTAATAATGAAGCCAAATACCAAGCTCTCATTACAGGCATGGAGTTATCACTCCAAGCACAAGTGAATCACTTAAAAGTGAAAGGTGATTCAGAACTGGTAATCAAACAAGTTAATGGGGATTATGCCATCAGAAAAGAAGAATTAATCCCTTTGTATGATTACGTCAGAGAGTTAATGGCGGAATTCCCTTCAGAACTGACATTTTCTTATGTCTCAAGATCACAAAATGCTCAAGCTGATGCACTGGCTAATATAGCCACAGCTCTAGCAGATCCAAATCGGGACAAGACAACCATCAGTATTGCCCACCGTCGTGCAATTTCACCTTATGTTCAAGCCAGAATAGAGGAAATTAATGAAATTAGTCCCATTCCTGAACCGTATGGTCATACTACCGGATGGATGACACCTATCATGGAATACCTTCAAAATGGAACACTTCCACCTGATAGAGCCGAGAAATAACAAATCTGGTGATGTGTGGTCAATTTTACTCTTTATGATAGCCCAAACCACCTAGAAAAAAATCTCTAAAAACGTGGTTTTGATGGAGATCTCTTCAGATTCATTGATGGTGAAGAGACAATGGCTGTCATGAAAGAAGTGCATGCAGGAGTATATGGTTCCCACCAGTCTGGACATAGATTGTCTGATCAAATTCGAAGTCTTGGATACTTTTGGCCTTCAATGATACAAGATTGTGTTGATTTCACAAAAAAGTGTCATTCATGTCAAGTATATGACAACTTCATTCATCAACCTCCAGATTTGCTTCATACAGCTAAATACTCATGGCCATTTGCCACATGGGGAATGGATGTGGTGGGACCTTACCCTTCAGCTACGGCCAAGCAGTTTAAGTACATTCTTACTGCTACTGATTTCTTTTCCAAATGGGCAGAAGCAGTACCTCTCAAAGAAGTCAGTTCTAAATGCATTGTTAGCATCATCAAGTCTAACATCATTACTAGATTTGGTGTCCCTCATACCATATTGACGGACAACGACACCAACTTTTGTTCTTCTGAGGTGAAGAAATTGTATCAAGAATACAACATTAAATCCAACCATTCATCTAGGTATCATGCGGCAGACAATGTCCAAATAGAAGCCTTTAACAAGACTCTTTAAAATATACTGAAAAATATGGTGGATAAAGATAAGAGGTCATGGCCTGATAAACTCTTTCATGCTTTATCGGCTTATCGTACTACCACCCGCAATGCAACGCGGTCAACTCCATATTCGTTGGTATATGGAACAGAAGCAGTCTTGCCAATTGAAGTTCAATTGCCCTCACTCAGAGTAGCCATTTGTGATCAGTTATCTACAGATGAGCAATCCCCAAAGCGATTGAATGAATTGGAACAGTTAGATGAGAAAAGATTGTGCACTTTGCACCACTTGGAAATCTATCAGAATCGAATAGCATGAGATTTTAACAAAAAAGTTCATCTTCGTTCATTCATTCAGGGAGAATTTGTATTAGTTCTCAGAACTCCAATGATACCAGGAAAGAAACCTCCCAAGCTTGATACAAAATGGGAAGGACCTTATTCAATACATAGGGTCTACTCCAATAGAGCTTATTCATTAATCTCAATGGATGGAGAACTCATCACGACTCCAACCAATGCCAGATTTCTGAAGAAATATTTTGTATAAACACAAAATATGGTCCCCAGAACCAAGACTCTTACAATTGGTTCATACAACAATAGTCCAGTATGACTTTAAACTGCATCATCCATGGTCTATGCATATGAACATAAACTATTTTCACTTTCATCCAACATGACGTTAAACTTTAGAAAAGAAGATGTCCCTGCAACAAGACACTAAATTGTGCAGCACCATTTCGTCCTTGCTATATGACGTTAAAATATATAGCAATGGTCCAGTATGACCTTAAACTTCAACTTCATCCAACATGACGTTAAACTGTGAAAAAGTTCCCTAAACAGTCTAGCATGACCTTAAACTGCATCATCCTTGGTCCATGCATATGACCATAAACTATTTGCAACTCCCTTATGTCCAGCAAGATGTTAAACTGTGACGTCCTAACTACGTGACGCTAAACTGTATAAAAGTCCCTTACGCCCGGAAAGACGTTAAACTATATAGTCTCAATGGTCCAGCATGACATTAAACTGCACCATTCACGGTCCATGTATATGACCTTAAACTGTAGGCACTTTCGTCCGACATGACGTTAAAATGGTACACTCTTTTGTCCTTACTGCATGACATTAAACTGCACAATCCCCCTTTTGTCCTACATGACATTAAACTGTTATTCTGTCCCTACTACATGACACTAAACTGTGCAGCACCAATAGTCCTAACTGCAAGACTTTAAACTGCATAGTCCCTGAATATGTCCTACATGACATTAAACTGTGCATCGTTAAGGTTGTTATTACCTCTTGTTTCTCACACCGAGTATGACTCACATGAGCTTAGAGAAAACCTCAACCATAACACTCTCTTCGGGCCCCTAACCATGTGTGAGTCCCAACAACATTTTTTATTAGATCATTGTCCCCAAGAAAAACTTGATCATTAATTCATTCTTTAATTGAACTACACGGACTTTGACCCTTGCCCTCCAGGCTGGGTATGTAGGCAACCTCCCAGGGTTCAAGCCCAAAAACAATCTCTTCACATCGGTTCCCCACCATCTCATATGATGTTGATTCATGAAACCACACCTAGAATCAATATCTTTACATTGATTCACTTTCGTCCTTGTTATATGATGTTAAACTATGCAACACTTTTGTCCGGTACGACAATAAACTACAATATTCTTTGATTTCCTCATTTGAGAGAGAACTATTATTGACATTGATTTTTTAATCATGGTTTTCATTTTCAAAAGACTACGTGCATACATGGTAATGCCTAAACATTTTATCTTAGGTTAAACCATCATTGCACTAAAGTCCCCTTTCACCCTTCACATGTACGAACCAAATTTTTACAAAGGGTAGTTCTAGAACTACGTGGACTTGATTCCCATCCCTATGGGATACGTAGGAACATTCGAGTATCCCTCAAATCCTGTCCCAAGTCTTTTGGGCCTAACCCCAAATTTCACTTTCAGTCCCTTGGCTGAAAAGTCCTCATGAAAACACACACTGTGTATTCATTATTAGGGTCTGAATTCAATGACCCTAAACTAAGATCACTCATACTTTCATCCTTCACGACGTTAAACTGCATTTCAAGAACTGCGTATGGCTTGATTCTCATTCTTATGAGATATGTAGTGAAGTCCAAAATTTCAATTCAGGACCCAGCCACAACATGATTATGGTTATAATTGACCTATGTATCTCTATATACATTAGACAATACCCATATTTATGTGTTATAATCCTAACCTTAAATATTTTCAGATCTTCATAACCCTTTTCATGACTTCTAGTCACAAAAATGTCAAAAATTCTGAGAATTCTTTTGCCTAACTATGCAGCACGTGCCCATAGGTGGCCTTGCATAAATAGTCCACATAACAGACTTGTCAGCCAAAAGATACTATTTTATTTAACTATGCAGCCAATTCCCTTAGGTGGCCCTGCATAATTCAACCCCCTAACGGGTTTGTTAAATGATGGTAACTTCATTCTTGGGAAGAATGCCTCTTTTGTCCTTATTTGTCTTAAACGATAGTATGTAGGGATCCGAAAAAAATAGCCATCCTTAACATATTTGTCCCATATCCTTTTCATGATCTAAAAGTATTCAAGTCTATGGTTTATTCTTCTTCCCTACGTTTGGGTCAGACCTTCGTAGGAGTGATATTCATCCAGTTCTTCGATATTCTTGTTCGGAAATATCTTCTCCATATTCAAGTACCTCTTTCCATACAACAAACTCTTTACTTTAGAAAATTTGAATCTCCATAAACTTTCACTGGCTTTTAGCACTAGGAAAGTAAATTTTTGAGAGTTCTTTTCACCTGACTATGCATCACGTGCCCATAGGTGGCCTTGCATAAACAGTCCACATAACAGACTTGTCAGCCAAAAGATACTATTTATTTGACCATGCAGCCAATGCCCATAGGTGGCCCTGCATATTTCAACCCCCTAACGGGTTTTGTTAAATAATAGTAACTTCATTCTTGGAAACTACTTCTTCTAATGCCTTTTAGCTCTTTTTCATATCATTCCTCAGATTCAAATATTCTTAAGCCATAGTTTACATATTTTCTCTCATACTTGAGTATAGTAATATGTTTTCAGATAAATTTTCAAGGAATTGAATCCATTTTAATCCATTTTGGTCAAAGCTATTTCGTCCTTAAACATTAGCCCCTTTATATCCGGCGTGCATGACTTTAAACTGCCCACAAAAAGACAAAGGAACTCTTAATAAAAGTCAAGTTCCAACTCACTAAACATACATTCTGTATGATTTAGGTAATATTGAGCAATTAAAAGATTCAAAGTTTGTAGGGTTATTTGTAATAATCCTAGTAAAAATCAAACTATGCTTACTGGGCCCATTGGCTTAAGTAAATTTGAAGCAGGTAGTGAAAGAATGAAGGTAAAAATGATTGAAGATGAAAGTGTTTTTTTATTGATGCACAAGAGTTAGAAGGACATCCACAGACTGGATTCTCTTCTCTTTTTCAAGAAATTACAAGAGGCTTTCAACATAACACTTCATTTGATTTACGACATCTTTTTTCACCTTGCGCGGCTAAGGTAACCTACGTGACGAGAGGTCGAGAAGTTATGAAGTCCGGAAACCCGGATGCTTGTACGGAGGTGAATCCATGTATTTATAGGCCAGGAGGCCTATCTGCGCGCCGTACCCAGTGCGCTCAAGGCCTGCGCGACGCCAACTTGCGCGCCGCCCTCTATGCCCTGAAGACCTGCGCGCCCCTTTTCCTTTGGATAGGATTCGATTTCCTCAGAGTCAAATCCTCATTTCTCTCCGGATCCAACTCTGAGGGGGGACTTTTGTTGACGCTCCTTTCGTCACAGAATCTAAAGATCGGAAAAGGGGAATATCTGAGCTCAAAGTGATTCAACCTTTGAAGAAAGCATAAAAAATCGACAAAGGCATGAACAAAGGATCAAAAGAAACTGCACCACGCAAGTTATATCACTGTCGCGCAAGTACACTTGCGCAAAGCCCTTGGTCGTGCAAGTGACTTGCGCGACCTAAGTGATAACCACCCGGTAACCGCCCAGGGTCTTCTCCTGCCTATAAATAGACCCTGTGGGCCCCCCATTCGAGAGGATTTTTTTACAGAAACTCGGATTGAAGCTCCCGAAGCCCAAGTCTCTTCTAAATTCTTCCAAATCACTTCTAAAGGTAATTTCTTACCTAGAACGGAAGATTTAACGAGAAGAAGGAAGGCCTAAGTGTTGAAACTCATCAACACTTGCGCGCGGCCTTATTCCTTCAATAGAAATCACGCATCCCTTTTCTGGAAGAACCTCAAGAGGATTCTAAAAGGATTTATAAAGAGTCGCTCAAATATTCTAATGATGTTTGAGAATCGCGCAAGTACCCCTCATGTCGCGCAAGTATACTTGTGTGACCAATACTTGCGCGCCGCCGCAATACTTGCGCGCCTTTCAAGAATTGCGCGCCCCTACCTATTTGGGTTCCCATATTGCCCATTTTACCCCTCTTAAGCCATCACACCTTTCCTTTTCAAGATTCAGTCTTCAAGACACTCTTCAAAGCCATTTATGGCATGATTTCTTGATTTTACTTCCTTATCTGAAAGGAATTCTGTGGAATATCTCTCAAAACCTACTGATTTAAATATCCTTATGTCACTAAATATGGAGAGTTCATTCCTTCAACCTCATCCTTTAAAATGAGAGAATCCTTAACATGGGTCTCCTTTTCAGGAATAATCCCCAGTTATAAGTCCTTTAACTTGGGCATCTTCCTCAAAAGTAAGTCCCAAATTCTAAAAGTTCCCAAACTTGGGTATCCTCCTCAGGAGTAAGCCCCAAACCTTAATTCCTTAACTTGGGAATCCTCCTCAGGAGTAAGCCCCAATCTCAAATATGGGCATCCTCCTCAGGAGTAAGCCCCAATCTCAAATATGGGCATCCTCCTTAGGAATAAGCCCCGAGTCCCGTAACTTGGGCATCCTCCTCAGGAGTAAGCCCCAATCTCAAATATGGGCATCCTCCTTAGGAATAAGCCCCGAATCCCGTAACTTGGGCATTCTCCTCAGGAGTAAGCCCCAAACCTTAATCCCAAACCTGGGTCTCCTTTTTCAAGTATAAAACCCAGTTATAATCTTGGGCTTCCTTTTCAGGAATAAGCCCCAAGTCCCCTAATTTCTCATTAACCAGTCCTAATTTACCCTTGATTTGGGTTTCCTTTTCAGGAGTAAAACCCAATCATAAGTCCCATCCTAACTTGGGCATCCTCCTTAGGAGTAAGCCCCAAGATTAGAGTATTCAAATCCCCATGAAGCACATATACCTTTATGGACCCTGTTCATGGATTTTCTCCCTAAAAGTGAATCCTAAAACTTCATCTATCTGGGCAGTCATACATACATAAGCCCCAAACCATTTGTTATGATTGCATCTTTCATGGCACAATTGTCTAAATTTTACTAATACCTCTTGTTTCTCACACCGAGCATAACTCACGTGAGCTTAGAGTGTAAAAGTAATTGTGACATCCTGCTTTGAGCCATCAATCATAAAATTCATACCCTTATTCGAACTACGTGGGTTCTGATTCCTTTTTCAAAACAAAGGATACGTAGGTAGCCCATCTATGGGTTCGATCCCAACTATGAAGTAATTCATTGTCCTTCTGAATGACGATAAACTTCAAGTGCCCCACTGAGTGTCTTTAAAACCAGCCTGGTCATCATAATGACCAAGAGAATTTTTTAAATGTTTTGAAGGATACCATTGACCAAGAATCTCTAAATATATACAGATGATTCTCTATTGATGAATAACCTCGAATACATATAAAATATTCTCTAAATTTGTTTCATATTTAATCATTGATTGTTAAATTGAAGGAAAGATCATTTTATACTTGGTAATGTAATAAGGATTCAAGAACATAACTTAAATCTATAAAGAGAGTCCTGGAGTAGACAATAATTCCCCTCAAAAAGGTGTGATGAGTCCGACCTCCCATCCTCTCGACCAATGAAAATTCCTAAGCCTCATTATCCCACAAGCTAATGAGCATCTACCTTTGGAAAGTAGGTCCAAACGGATGTGGAATCATTGGATGTTTCCGGTTCTATGAATAAACCCGTTAGATACCGATTGGAACGTTTGAATCTCAAATCAACGAGGTCATTCCCGATTCCAGTGAGGAAACAGTGAGTAATTGAGGAGAACCACAGTTTTTTGTGTACCATAAGATAATCTATGTGTTTCATGTACTGGGAAAAAAATTATATTGTGTAAAAGGAAGGATTAACATTGGGCTTTCCCATAACACATGACATATTCAGTCTTGCATGAAAAGAAAAATATTGAAATGATAAAATAAATTCTAAAAAATCTTAGGGGTGTTGTATTCTTCCCACCATAAAATCAATTTCACCCTCAAATGATTTTGGGTATTAAAAGTTATAATATTTTAATGTTACATTCATAGAAACCAACATCATAAAAATGAATACTAACACATCCCTCAATAAGGAAAATGTCAAAACATAATAAGTAAACAATATAACATATTACTTGGTTTCCACATACAAGAACATAGGCATGATGTGGAAACATAGAAATTGAATAAAGATTAAATAATAAAAGTTTGTTTTAAATATGACTAATCATAATAATGTGGGTGATCCTGAGAAACTTAGTAATAAAGAAAACATAAATTTAAGAATCATGAAAGATGTCAATGACATAATAAAAATGTTGACAATAGGGAAAACATTATTTCAAGACCACTTTCTGAAAACTGAATAAAATATCACAGATATACAGACATGATTTATTTCCCATTCATATGAAAAATCACACCATTTAATTAGGACTTTTCCAATTTCCACTTCTTCCCTTACACCAAAAACTGGTGAATATTTCATTTATGAAGAAGTTCAAGACCATGAGATCCATGATAAGTCAGCCCATTGTTTATTTAGTTTACCTAAAAAATTGGTTATAACAGGTTATCAATGTTCATAAATCCTCACAAGATTATATAATACTTCAATATCAAAAATTTAATCCAAATTATAACTAAAAAATTCTATAAACAGTTAATCTTTTTCGCCCTATAAAATCTAAAAATCCAAAACATCAGAAAAAAGATAACTAAATTCTCAAAAATAATATTAACATTAATACAACATATATTATAGAGTGTCTATTTATTATCACATACCAACCATGTTAATACCTTAATCATGTATTTTCTTGAAACATGGTAATTACTTGAATTATTGAAAATCCTTATTTAAAAAATACATGATTTTTCATTCATTATATAAAACAAAAATTACTGGATATATTACATAAATGTTTTTTTTGCTAAATTCATCTATGATAATATATACCACTTCTTAAACATGTCAATAATAAGTTACAAGGTAGTTAATAACATCCAATATACTCTATCCCTATCAATCATCTCTTTATCCAAGGTAAACACAATTTTCTCAACATCAGTAACACATTAAGGGTTACGTATCCTCAGAAACATATCATCTTTCCATTAAATATATTTTTGATGTCTTCAGAACAATTCAAAATATACTTTTCAATCAATATTGGAATTATTATGTTAGTAGAACTTATATAATTCATGATTAAAATAATAGAATCATTGTATTAAAAAACATATATATTTCCATAATCAAACAATATTCTTAAAGCAGTACCCAGGCATCATATTATTATTCATTAATACCTCATTCATAGAATTTCAAATATCTATCATTTCTTTTGGTACCTCATCCTCAATATAATCATTCATCTTACATTTAATGTAATAAATATTATTATAACACCCCATATGTAACAACCTAAACAATTATGAAAAAAATTAAACTTTTTAATTTAATTAAATTTATTATGGTTATAGAAAACACATTAACATTTAATATTATTATATCCAATTTTATTTTAATGAACATTATTTACCATTACTCTTGATAATATATTTATTGAACAAGGATTAAAAGATATGTACAAATATTGGGTTTTATCAAATACAATTTTCATCGAAAAAAGGAAGTGATGGCCTCAACTAGTAGGATCAGACACTACGAATTCCATTTATTGGAGCTTTAGAAAGAGATAGTATTTGTAAGATTTTCCAAAGACCAATCCAAATCCCAGATTCAATATCATATGCTTGATAGAAACCATTTGTGGGAGAATTTCAAGATCATAGATATCATGACTGAAACCTTGTTTACTGAATAAATCCATGAAAGCCCCACCATCACACACCTTACTCTTGGAGCTTATATTTGTGTTTTAAAGAGATATGTATCAAGACCCTAGAAATATGAATATGTAAATTTTTTTTATCGAACAATGAATATATTTTCATCCTATTATTTTTATTTTATAAATTTTTTTTATTTTGATTCAATAAAAAATAGTTTTTTAATTAAGATATATATATATTTTTTTATTATTTAATGGATTTTCAAAATAAATAATTTTTGAAAAAATATTATTATTAAATAATTTTTATTCAATGTAAATGAAGATATAATTTTATAAAGTAAACTATAATTACTATAAGGTTTCATAAATGTAATTTTCAAATACTCATCAGTTTAAATAAATTAAGGTTTTTAATTTAGAAGTGGAAATTAATATATTAATTAAATTATTTTGATAAAATGTATATTATCTTTTGAAGCAAGATGTTGAAATTATCTAATGATGAATTTTTAATAATTTTATGAGATAGTCGAATTTTTAGGTAAAAATTAAATATCATATAGGTATAATTTATATATTATAACATTATAATCACTCAAAACTAATATAAATAATTTCCCAGACAAAATATATGTGAACCTTAAAAAATCACATTTATATATTTTTTATATATTTTTGAAATCCATTATTAATCTTATAATAGCTTTAAGATATGTTATTATTTTAAAATCATTTCTTTAAGGGTATGACTCTCATCTACATAAAAAATAGTCTTATATTAATATGTTTAATGCTTTTCCTTATATAATAATTTCATACAGTCTCATATGGTAAAAAAATTGAAATAAACTATTGGATGGTATGTGGTTTTGTATATTATATTATGTAGAGTCAAAAAACTAAATATTATTAAAACCCTCCTCCTTCCTATAAAAACCCACCAGGCCCTCATTTATCTTCACTCAAACTCCTTGAATCACATCCAAACTCATCCCTCTACTCCCTAGAGTACCCCAAGGGACCCCAATATCCTATTAATTCCCTCCCAATCCCTTGGAGTCAAATATTCTATAGGGGGTCCTCATCTTCCTTTCATTTTATGCGCATTATTTGAAATTAACCTTCTTAATTTCAATTTTATTTTTATAAAAGGATGGGGCCGAAGCCTCAATTTATTATTTAAAGCAATGACTTATTTAGACAAGATAGAGGGAGACCCATTACATAGCCCAAAGGCCATTGGCCAAGTGGACTAAATACAAGGCTTGAAAGCCTGTTTTTGGCCCAAAGGACCCCTCAGTGAATAGTACTGCTACAGTGCCCACGTTGCTATTGTACCTGCTAAAATACAGTCGCCGATATAGTACCTACTACTGTCCCTCCGCCACTACAGTTCCATCGCTGCTATAGTGTTGTCACTGTTACATTACTGCTACTGTGCCCGCCTATAGTAATTCTACAGTACATGGAAATTCGCCCCTGCCCAGATTTGATCCTCGGTCTTTTTGGATGCCAAGAAAGAGCATGTACTGAAGTTGTTACTTTTTTGAAATGGGGAAATGGATCTTCCACTTTACATTTTTATCAAGATGTGATTTTATATTATGTCTTCTAATTTTTTTAAATATAATGGGATATGTAATTCTATGTTACACTTACTCTCAATTTTGGTATAAATAATGATATCTTCCTTTCCCTCAAATCAAGCCTCCCATGATCCTTTATGTACACCCATTACCATGTTGAATTTTTTAAGGATTATTTTCCCAATCCCTGTTTCTTCATTACGTCATGCATTCTATTTTAAAATTTATATTGTGGCGATATTACCTTCAATGTTCCTTTTACATCCCATTTTATGTTCAATGAATTAGGTACCCTTTTTCTATCATTAACCTTTTTTATTAATTTTTAAATCACACTATTATGCTGATGAAATTGCACTATGAATTTCCTTTCTAAAACAATTGTGTAGTTAATACCATGAACATTTTCAATCATGGGTATTTTCCATTATACACACATACTTATTTGGTTTAGGAATTAAATTTATTTATTAAAAACTAATTGATCTTGGAATAAATTATGATGATGAATTAATCAGTGTTAATTGATCTATATGGCACACATAAACACAAGAATGAAATGAATGTCACCGGTGCCCCCAAAATTATATAGCTCCCCAATGCATTGGGTAATGGTTAGTATCATGATACGTCACATTAAGACAATGGTATTACCTGATTATTTTATGGTAATTTTTCCACCATTATGTATTTTCAATTTTATCCTTAACATATGATTATGATACAGTGTTTAAGTTGTTTTCACATTTCTCATGTAATGGTTGTCATGTTATATCCTGCCTTATTATTCATGTTTCTTTTATGATGAACTAATAACCATATGGTCTATCAGGTATTTTTATCTTCATGT
Organism: Viscum album; assembly: GCA_963277665.1. NCBI lineage: Eukaryota > Viridiplantae > Streptophyta > Magnoliopsida > Santalales > Viscaceae > Viscum > Viscum album. The sequence continues at coordinate 590,472,800 of OY728134.1, read as the reverse complement.
TAAACATTTTTTATTCCCTTACTAGGATTTATATCTCACCCCTTTTTTATGTATTTCCTCAAGTTATCTTATGTAGTGTTAAGTAAAAATTAACATTTTGATCATGTTAGACAAGTTCACAATAAAGATGTTTTTTTTCTACGTTTCAAGTCGTTATATAATGTACATAATTTAAAAATTACAGTATACCTCTATATATTTTGGTTTATATTAGGTGTAATTATATGTAATAAAACAAGTTTAAATGTGAAATAACAAGCAGGGTTGTTGTAGTTGGTATTAGAGGATATGTCTATTTATTTTGGGATTAGGATTAGAAAACATTAGCAAAAGAATTAAAAATAATAAATCTCATAAGAAAACATCCACAATTTTTTAGTATAGATCAAGTGGTTTATCATCAAATTAAATCCATTTTGGTAACTATAAGGGGATTTCGATCTCGAATAGATGTACCCAGGGGTAACAACATTGACAAGATGTTCCGGGCCTGAATCAAGGTAATCATGTATATGGTATCGAGCCTTACTATGCACCTGGTACGACATTCTGAGGGGACAATATTTCATAAATTAATAATCCTATTACTAATCAAAATTAAGGGAAAAGTACCCCTAAAATTATGTGTTAGGAAATATATCACCAATAACATATATTGAATTTTAGAAACTTATATGTTAAGGAGATAAATGTAATTTAAAATTAATCCCTTTAATATCATTGATCTCCCTTCATGTGTTTAATATGTTAAAATACTCATCCATAATTTTCCTTTTATTCTATCCATTGCACGTTAATATGAGGAATTAGGTTAACAACTGAGGTGAAGGTCAATGTTATTCCTATCCCAATGAGATGCCCAACCCAATTGGAGTGGGAATCCCGCCCTTTGTCACAATACTATCTTAGATAACTCAAGATATGAATATTATACTAATTTAAGAGGAGTAACCAATACACATAAGAGAGAACATTCCCCAATCAATAGATTCTTGTGATAAAGGCCTTCGACATTCAAAGGATCATCTAGTCCCTAAATCATGGAACAATGGATCCACTCCATTGAGAATATCATATCCATATTTCAATTTTTAGATTAAAATAATAAGCTTCTCAATGTTTATTGTATGGAGGGAGTAGCAGATCATTGGTGGAAATTGATAAATAATATGAAGCCTAAGGAATAGATAAAGACAATGGAGTAAAAGGAATTAAAGAAAATGTATTTCAATAAATATTTTCCCCATACTCCCCATCATAAAACAGAATTCAATTTCCCTTCACTTATGAAAAAATGAAACAAACCTTTTAGGGAATATAAGAAAAAAATCACAATACTTTCATGATACACCTCTATCTTTTTCATTACCTTTAATGTAAGGTTTACCACATCATTGGTTGGATAAACCCAATTCTATGAAATGCTCTAGAGATCCGTGACATAGATAGCTTAGTGGAAATTATCTGACATTCCCTCAAATTAAAAATTGAGATTTTAGAATACCAAGGGTATTAGAAATGGAATTAAAATTTTAATTATCATAGTCTGATGGATAAATAGAATGGTGATATGAAATTTTAGCATCCCACATGTCAATGGTGTGAAATAACGAACCCCATTAATTTCCTAAGGGTAATAAGGAAATGCATTAGGCGTGGATGAAAAGAGAGCCTGTCCATTGATTATTAATTGAAGAAACTCAAAAATGTGATAGTGGAATGGAATTATACTATTAAACCTAAATCCATTTTTAATTTCATTTACTAAATGGAACATGAGAACATTGTGAACTAATGCACTAAGTTAAAGGTTTTGGAGGAAGTCAAAATCCTCTAAGGCAGCAAGGGTGCGTTTTTTCCGTTACTGCTACTAATGTGAATCTGGACAACAAAGAGGTTATATGTACACTAGTTATTCATTCTATAATAGTGAATTTTTTTTATATTCTGGTTCTACATAGTCCTTCATATCACAAAATGATAGTAGAATAATTCAAACACCAGCACAAATCATTGAAGTAGTTACTTCTTGGAAAATAAATAATGGGGAAATTATTTATTCCCAAGTATATAACTCCACCTATATAAAACTTTTGGGTAAAAATTATTGAAAAGATATGTCACAGTACCTTTGGTATAATTTTATTCAATTTTGGGGAAGGATTGGAATTTTTTTATATATAGCCAACATAAATTGTTGTAAGAAGGACATCACTCTATATATAGCGAATAATCTCCATATTCTGTAAAAGTTCAAGAGGAGGATGAATATTATTTTGAATTCTCATATCAAGAATGTATATTATTTCCCTATAAGAAACGGTATATATCTCAAATTATTGATTTTATTTAATGAAACATCCTCAAAGACATGCATTTGGTAAGGGAATATACTGATGTTCTTCCCACGTTAGTGTGAAAACACGATTTAATGCCAGTTTTTTTTCAAATTAGACACCAGGTTTCCACCTATGAATAAAAAGGTGATGTAAAAATTATGGTTTTTGGCATTGGGTTTTTAATAACGGATGCTGAATATACTTTTCGAGATGGATTTCATCATCAGTTTTATATAAACCCAACACCGAACACCCAAATGATAACAATTTTTGGCATCAGTTTTTAAAAAACAAGGCAGGAAACCTTATCAGTTTGGTTTTAACACCATTTTATTATAAACAATGACAATGAAAAACATGTTATTTTTTGATGATTTGACGTTTGATTCTATAAAAACATAGGTCATAGGTTAATTTTTTTATAAATATTTAAAAATTGCATCCCCAAAATATTAAGATTCAATATAATAAAAAATATTATACAAAAATTAGATAACATGTAGCATTGACTAAAAAGGTATAAAAACAAACATAATTTTATCTATTTAATAAAAACAGTATCTATAAATTTTTATTATAAAGTGGAATTAAATAACACAATCATGTAACTTACAAAATGATCATTGTTTGTTATCGATTAAACTTTAATTTCAGACCATTACGTTCAAACAAAAATTATGATAATAGAATTAGTTTTTTATCATATTTTATGACGAATGTGTAATTTTTATTAGAAACATAATAAGATACATATCATAAATACTAAACACATTAATCAAATACTATACAAACAAAGATCGAAGAAGGTTAATTTCTTCATGAGTGTATTAATTGACATCATTGAATGTATATGATAACATTGTATGATATAATGTTATAATGTTGAATACTATGAAAGAAAATATAAAATAATTAATATGACTAACCTGATCATAATCTGTCATTACACCATTTTTGTCATATCATACATGAATTGTAGAACATAATAACAACATTTGATATTTCCTTGTTGACAATAACACTGTAGTTAAAATAACATTTCCTTGAAAAAAATAAATATATATATATATATATATATCCAAAAATTGAAATAATATCTAATATAAAAAATAACTATCATTACTTTAAATTGTTTATTGCATTTATCATCTATATTGAAAAGTGAAAAATGTTAATTTTTTTTCCTTGAGCCACATTTTCATATATCTCAACTAATAATAAATGTATACAAAATGAAAATTAAACATAATGAGCATATAAAAAACATAAATAACATACAATTCAAACAATATGGTAAATTTTCTATGAACAAATGTTAAGAAAAACAAAAAAAATATAATGTGTTTTAACATTGGAAGAATATACCTAACATATAATTATGTCTACAATATAGAAAATTTTCATTTAATAGCATTATAATGAACATTAGTCCATAATTATGTTTTGGCTCTTACCCATCATGAAATGTCACAAACCAACACCCAAAATCTATCATTGATAACCTCTCACATATATATGGAACTCTATGTTTATTCAACACATATTACACGCCTATTGAAATGTATTTTGGATCTATAAAACTAGAATGTCATGTATTGTCATTTTCAACAAGTATCACGTGTAGATAACAAATATAAAAATTAATATACTTAATCAATTTAATCCATTTTTAACTTAAAAAATTAAAAAGGAAACATCAATATGATTATATGGGAAACAACTAAAACATAGGCACTATGAGCTCTTTAAAATCAATTTGTTCTATGATATATTTACTGAATATTCTCAGTGGATAGTCTCTTCCACATATATTTGATGAAATTTGAAACTGATAGATATTAGCTAAAAAAGAAGAAACATGAGACAATATTTCTATCCCATCAGAAATATTTTATGTATCTATAGTTTGTTCATGAGACTTTTGATTCCATTGTGCCATTAATTTTGATTTTATATGCTGTTATATAATTTTAATGTTAGATAAAATTAAATGTAGTTTTTTATTAGATGTAGTTATTATATAAAAAACACACACCTAATATGAAACCTGACTATGATGTCTAGATCGAAAATATAAAAAATCATTCATACAATCCTCAACTCTAGTAATCTCCATTGTAGGGAATGGTAGATGAGAAACATGATCAATAATATCATGTATTGAAAATCTATCCTAAAATGTTATAATAGGTTCTTGATGTATAGAATCCATCATAAAATGGACGGCTCCAAACTATATAATACGTACATATGTATCTCTTGCATTAAACTCATAGTATAAGGTGGGGACTGAATGAGGAGGTGGAGGATCTGAGTAGGTAGGCTGGGAAGGCTGGTCTAGCTAGAAAGGCTTTGTAAACTATGAATTTCTCATCATTTGTTCTAAAATTTCATTTTCTAAAACTACTTGAATTTGATTTCACATGGACTATTTCATATATTTCAGCTATTATTTTATGGATTTGATTTATGGGTCTCTTGATTGTATACTTTGATGACCCAAATCTTCTCAAATACTAACACCTACCTCATATCCTCTTATATAGTTGGCGTGTTCTGGATTTCCCAATGTAGTGGCTATGATGTCAATCCGACCGATATCCATAAAAGTTCCATGTATTTATTACTCCAAAATTCCATCATTAAATGAAAAATTAAAATGTTATATTATTTTAGTTAATTTATAAATTAAAAAAATTAATGAAAAATAATAATTATTTACTTAAAATTCTTTCGGTTTCTAAATTAGATTTATCTGTAAGATACTATTTTTTTCTTCTCTCTCTTTTTCGTTTCCCATAGTAGGTAAGTGGAGATGGAGGAATGAATTGGACCTCATTATAACTACTTTTAGAGTGAGCTCTTAGTGATTCAATCATTTCCACAATCATTTTTTTCCTAAATAAATGATACCCTCAACATGATAAAGTATGAGGGTAAACATTATGCAATTGGTTGACTTGATGGGATTTCATAGAGGGTTTTTATATTAAACATAAACTAATAAGTAATTAGGTACATATATATGTAATTTTATAATATTTTATAATATAATTATCATGCCTAAAATATTTCATCTTGTGTGGTGGAAGAAAATTTCTTCCATGTGTCTTCATCTAAAAAAAATACTTGAGGCATGATATTTCACTTTTTTTGTTCCGAAAACATAATATTTTGTCAAATTTTTTTGAAATCCTTTCATCGAACCACCTCTAATGTAAGACATAATTTCTTAACTCATTTTTTTCTTAAAAACATAGTGTCATCTGTAATTACATAAATTAAATATTAATCATTTAAAATATATCATATTCAAAAAATGATATAAAATAAATCAATCCTAATATTTTTCCTTAATGTCCTCCCAAAGACGATCTATCTCCATATTTTTTTATAGGCTTCTAATTAGGATATAATATTCTTAACCTTTAATGGGTTGACATGCCATTATAGGGGATAAAATATGTTTCATTTGGGCCAGTTTCATTATTATTATCATAAAAATGAATATGTAATCACTCCTATCCATGAGAAAGTGCTAGTGTTTGTGAATGTGTTAAGACACACTGACTAAATTAAGAATTCAATTTCCAAATACTAAAATCGGACAACTCCCCTACAAAATTCTCATCAGTAGACCAACAATTTTGTTTTTTAAATTAAATTTTTTATTACATTAACTAATTATGTAACGAGATATTTAATAATATGAAAAAATAAAAATACATTAGTAGATGTTCTTCTATATTTTTATTCAAATATATCATTGAAATTATAAAATTTAATGAAATTTTTGTGTACTGAATTATTATTAGATAGTATAGTAATTGCGAAACTGGAAAACAAAAACATGTTTGTAAAAAAAGTGGCAAACATTTGTATGTTTTATAAAAAAATAATTATGTTATGATTCGTAACCCCAAAAAATATGCAAGGTGAACTATTAAATATAAACACAACTTCTAAAAACATATAAACATTTAAAAATGTAAAAATCGATGACTGAAAACGTTTTCTCATATGTATAAATTAAAATAGAATATATTATTGTTTATCGGGTATTTCAATAACATGATGTTTATTTAGAACCATGGAATATCAACATTTAACACAGAAAATCAAATAATTAATCCAATATATATAATTAAATATCTAATAGTTATTAAATAATATATTTTTTTACACATTTACGTTTTAAAAAATAGATATAAAGTAAATAATTACTAGATTAATTAAGAGAGGAACATTGTGTTTTCCCATATTCTTTCATCATGATCATTTAATATTTCATGAACTATGTCTACATTATAATTATTGTTATTTGGAAATTTTGTAATATAATAAGAAACCTCATATAAATCAATAACATCATCCTCATCCTCATTATCCAAATTGATTCTTTTCCCTTTAAAATGTAATAAACCATTATTCATTTGATGGATCGATGACATTATATATTTTCTTTTTATGTGTGTCCCTAAGAAATGGTTCCTCATTACAACTATATCTGTTCAAATCAACCAATTTAAACCCATATTCATCATTTTTAACACCACAATGTCTTGAAACCCAAATACACTAAAACACAGTGACACCAAATTTAATATAATGAATTTCTTATATAATTTCAAGAACTCCAAAATAAGGCATTTATGTAGAAATTGGTATTTTTATCTTTTACACTCGAAAAATGAAGCTCTTTAGTGATGACCATTGCACCATTATTTTGAGTGATACTCTAGTCATTTAGATTCTTTGTGTAAAATATGTTCCCATTAATATCATAACAAGTCCATGTGATCACATTAATAGATGGCCCCTACTAACCATTTCAATGTTTATTTTTCAAATATATCTTTGTTGAATTTCTCTTTAAACCATAAACAAATGTATTTTTATGCTTAATCATCATCCAATTTTCATTTTATTCCAGATATCATAATTTTAATTCTACAATATGTGATGATATATATTATTGAACCTCATTTATGTTGTTTAAAATGTATAAATTTTCCTTCATCACTTCTTCATGTAGGATGATATTTGCTTTATAGCCTCAAATCCATCTAGCTTCACTATTAACTGTCATATGTCAAGATATAGGGAGACCAATATGCTCCACTTCAAACAAATAATGAGTACATAACTCAATCATCTCATCCAATACATACTTTAGAACAATAAAGGCCTTTTGTCTATGTATTTTTAACATATCTATTCAAAATTTTAATTTATCTTTCAAAAGGTTACATCCATTATAAATAAAAGGGCCCACATATTTTTATCTCATGCACAAAATGAATCACTACATGAACCATTATATAAAAAAACATTTATAGGAGATATATTTGTAGTTGAAAAAGAATAAAAGATGCTTCATTCTCCAACACATAAAACAAATTTGGATCAAAGAATTTTGTATAATTGGATTTGAAAAAATTACATATCATGATGGTAGTCTTTCTGAAAACTGTCGATAATATATCATACTGTGCGACTAATAGATGTTGATTCACCAATACATGACAATCATGAGAGTTCATACCTATTAATTTACAATCCATCAGTGATACCAATTTATTCACTTATTAAAAAACCACTATGTACTTCAATACCATGAAGACACTAAAAAAGTTTAACTTCTCAATCTTTCTTAATGTTTGACATGCCGGAGATAAATATGTTATGTTTCCTTTCATAGCGAGAGATAACTTCGTATGTATTCCCATTGATATCAAGTTCAATATAGCCTGAAATCCATATTTTTTATTTCCTTTAATTTATAAAAATGTTCATATATAACTATCACATATGTTATTCTCAACATTTATAACATTAGAATAGTGTTTTATCTCAAAAAATATATAATAAGGTAGGTTAAAAAAGATAAATTATTTCTTTTAGATATTTAATTGAAGATCAGAACTTATTTTCTTTGAAAATTTGAAAACAAATTTTTTTACCCTATCATAATATTCCACAACTGAAAATGGTCAAGGGGAAATGTTCTATTCTTATAAAACGTTGAATTCTTTTTTCAATATATTTTAATGATGATAAATTCAAAAATATCATTTATTTCCTATGTACACTATATTTATTCCATTTTGAAATTGATAATATGAAGTATCTACTTCACAAATTGGACATTCTTTATTTCCCTTTAAACTATATCTCGATAAGATTCCATATTCATGAAATTAATTTAAAGTGAACATTATCATAACACTAAAAAGAATATACACTTTCTTATATGCATCGAAAATATTATCACCTATCTCCCATAGTAGTTTCAAATCATCAATAAATAGTGAACGATACACAACAATATCATTTCCTAGATATTTTGGTCCAAAAATCATTAATCTCATCATAAAATATTTTTTTCGTCCAATATATATAAGGGTTAAAGTTGAAAAATACCAACAAAATAGGCTATGAACTACGTTGTCTAATTAGGATTCAAAATAGTTTCATTCCAACAGTACACAATCCCATTCTGTAAATTCTATATTCACTTCCAAAATTATGAATTTTTTTATAAAATCTCTTCCACTATGGTGAATCCGTAGGGTGACGTAATTTACCATCTGATATGCGATCATCTGAATGGAATATTAACCATTTTCATCCATTGAATTTTGAAATATATGCTTCAAATTAAGAATTATAAGATGTTTCTATGTTTATTTTGAAGGGTTTTCTGATTCTAGTACCTAATAATCAATCATAATTAAATTATAAAAATTTTATTATTAAATCATTAGACGATATCATTAGAAAGTAAAAATTATTTTCATGATGTTATATGTGAGTACATGAGAATGAATCAGAGTTGACATTTTTGTCCATCTTATAACATGATGTACCACATGTAGGAAAACTTGAAAAACATTCATATTCTTTCCTATACAACCCACTATGATTTAGGAAAAAATGTATCTTTTTATTCCCCAATACCATTAGGCATAATATTTTATTCACCTAATAATTAGAATCTGGAAGCTTGTTTCCTTTTGGAAGTATCTCTTCTAAAATATCAGGTATGTTGGAGAAACTTTTTTCACTCCCCCCATTTCTTTATTTCTGGTTAACTAATTTCAGAACCACTGATAACAATGTATATTTACTGCAACCTGGGAATATAGGTTTCTCATAATCTCCATAAAATAAGTTAACATTTATATTTTTTCTGGTTTGAAAACCTAAATCATGAATTAATACTTCAATATGATCTTATTCCTCATTATAAATATTTTCATCATAATTTGATAGTTATTTCACCAGGCTAGATCGAACATGCATAATTAAGGCTAAAAATATAGAAAATGAGATGATTCTTGATTTCTCTATGTTTTAAAATTATCATATTCATACACTTCACACAAGTAAAGAAAACCAAATCTATGTTTTCAATCATTCGTTTAAAAAAATACACAAATTCATCAACTCATTTTTCATATTCACTAGTGGTTTGTCATAAATTTATCCAATTATAATCCATTCAATATGTGATATAGTAATATAATTATTGAATATATTAAAACATATAAATTTAAAAAGATATATAGGAATAGATAAATACAAAATAAAAAAATACAATAAAAATGATTGAAACTCATATATGAAATATTAATGATTATTAATAATAAAATAATAACAAATATATTCTAGGTTTTTAATTAACATGATGTTTCATACTGATCCATAAGTCGATGATTTTTTTAGAATAAAAAATCCAAAAATAAATATATCACAACTAAATTCAATTTACATATATTCACATATACGAAAACATATATACATGTATACATATAGAACATATAAAAAATTAAAATATATATATATATAAAGAGATAAATTTTAAACAAAAAATTATATAAAATCATATCTGATCTGGATAAAGATATCAATGATTATTAGGAAATAAATAAACAATAAATTACTCTAGGTATTTATTTATTTTATATAAATAATTATAAAAAATTCTTGATGTCTATAGTAAAGGAATAAAAATATTTCAATCATGTTTAGATAGATTTTTTAAAGGACTATCTGACAACATTTCTTTATTTTTACATAGATTCATCATAAAATAAATCATTATAACTCTTATTTTAAACCTATAACAAACCCATTTGATAATAATATCAAATAAATAATTTATAAAATTAAACACACTTTAAAAAAAATTATAATTGAAATTAAAATCAATATAAACAAACGAATGAGTGAATCAAATTTATAACTAACAGGGAATGAATTTATAATAAAATATATTACAAAATACATACAAATTTTGACGTGTACGATGCATGATTGATCTGAAATATAGACAAAATACCTTGAATTTTTTTAGGAAGAACACTAAAAAAATAATTAAAATATTTGAAAAAAAAAAAAACAAAAAAGAACAACAAAATAACCTCTAATCATGTTGTTTCTCGACTGAAATAGGGTTATCAAAGATAAAATATATATATAATATCACTTGAATTTTTTAGTAAGAAAAATACTAAACAAAACAATTATAACATTTCAAAAAATAATGAACATGAAAAAAAAGCAATAAAAAACTAATAATCCATGTATGAATCAATAATAAAAGAGTTAAAGAGATGAAATAAATACCAGGATCATGAAAGGAGAAATGATGATGGTCATGGATCATGAATGTAGGATTCAAATAAAACAAACTCCACCAAAATACCTATTTCAATGGTTTTAATCAATGTTAGGAGCCTCGTAGGTTGAGTGGGAAACGAAGATGTGATATATGAAATAAGGGTTCACTATTAGGGTTCTTTATTTAAAAGGGTCTTAAGTTCAATTTCTACTAAAATAGACATTAAAAAATTTTAATTTTTTTTCAAGAGTTTTCCATAAAACTGACACCAAAAATCCGAGACACTCAGTTTTTCATGTTGGTTTTTAATAAAGATGATGCAAAAAGACATTTTGGCCTCAGTTTGTAGAAAACCTGACGATTAATACTGATTTTTCGTCATGAGTTTAATTAACAACTGATACAAAAATGTAACTATATGTTTTTCATCACCGATTATAATAATAAACAGTTCCAAAATATAAAATATTCACCATTATAGAATCGATCATGTATAACCAACGTTATAAAGGTGACATTAAAATTAAATTTTCTACCAGCTCCATAGAATTTCCTAGTCATCCTCTTATATGAGTGGTTTAATATTCCATAGATCTTATACCTAGGGTACTGACAATATCAAAGATTATTTATGTAATAGATTTAGTGGATCTTGAGGAGCTGAATAAAAAAATACATATGAATCTTGTTAAATGGTTCATATTCCCAAGTGAATTATTATGGGTTTCACCGATCATCTTCGTTATGAAGAAGGTTTGGTCAATGACCATTTTCATTGATTATTATGAGCATAAAAAGATCATGATAAAGATCATGTATCCTATCTCTCAGATTGATTACTTTTTCAATCTACTATGTGGAGCCCAATACTTCTCCAAGGTGGATATTTTATCAGGATGTTATAAAGTAAGGGTGAAGAATGAAGATATCCCCACATATTCTTTTCATTCAAGGTATGGGCACTATGACTTCACAGTGATTAAATGGGGACTCACAAACACTCCAAAAATAATCATGTACATGGTGAATAAATTATTTATAGATAACATCAATAAATTTTTGGTAGTATTTATAGATGATATTTTAATATACTCCCAAACCACAGAGTATAATGAGGAGAAACTAAGAACTTTTCCAAAGGCCTTGTGGAAGGCGAAGCATTATGAATTTTACAACATGTGTGGGTTATAGTTGAAGGATGTCACCTTATTTGGGAATATCATCAGAGGAAATTGGATATTTATGGATCCTTAAATGACAAAAGAAATTGAAGGATTTTTGTTGTCAACATCTATGAAAGAAATTCGTAGCTTCCTTCAGTTAGCTGGGTAGTATCACCGATTTGTGAGAAATTTCTCAAAATTATCAAACCCAAATACCAAGATAAATTAGAAGGGGTAAATATTTCTTGGAATGATGAGTGTGAAGAAATATTCATGTAGTATAAAACTATGCATATCACTTCCCATATGCTCACACTTCTAGTAAGTGGGGAACCATTCATAATTTTCAGTGATTATTGGAAGAAGGGATTGGTCTTTTTGTTCATGGAAAAGGAGAAATAAATTTACTACACCTAAATATAGTTTAAAATTCGTGAGAAAAACTACCCCACACATGATATAGAGTTTGCGACTATGATCTTTTTGTTGAAAATATGGCGGTATTATCTTTATGGGGGGAAGTGTGAGATATGTACTGATCAATGGAGCTTCAAATATATATTCATACATAAAGAGGTTAGTATTCACCATTGAATATGGTTAGAGATCATTAATGATTAAAACATCTCAATCCACTACCATACTTGTAATGAAAATAATGTGGTAGATGATCTAAGTATAAATGACCCAAAAATTCTATCATTGATGAGAATTAATAAGAATCTGATCTACTTGGATTTGAAGAGGATGAACATGGTAACCATAAACAGAGGAACAACATCCAACAATTAAAAAATGATTTCTTAACCATCACTTTTGGTAAGGTAATATGATGGTAAAAAAGATGATGTGGGAATTGAAAAGAGGGTGGAAAATATTAATAAATGGAAATCTTCAAATTTTAATGTTAATGAAGATGGAATTTGGAGATTTTGGTCATGAATATGTGCTCCATAAAATCTTGAGTTAAAGATCTATCTATTGGATGATGCATATTCATTGACATTCTCCATTCACCCAGGTAATGAAAAGATATGTCAAGATCTTTGAGTGAACAATTGGTGGGAAAAAATGAAGAAGGAGATCATTGAATATACATCAATGTGCTAAGAATTTCTGCATGTGAATTTGTAAAGGTACAAGTCTCAATTTATGATGCAACCATTACCCATAAATGCATGAAAATGGGAAAACATCACCCATGAAATTTTCACCATACTTCTTAAGACTCTAATAAAAAATAATTCTATCTAGGTTGTTGTGGACCATCTTACAATAAATGAACACTTCATCATGATTGAAGTAGTTTTATCACTATATCAACATGTACAAATAAACATCAAATAAGTTGTGAGGCAGCATGGAGTAACACAATCAATTATGTCCAATTGAGATCCAATATTCACCAGTAGGTTTTGGAAAAGTCTTTAGAATTCCCTAAACACTGAGCTGAACTTATGTATGGCTTATCACACTTAATCTAATTTCCAGTGTGAGCAGACTATCCAAACACTTTATGGAATATTGAGATAATTATTAATTAACTTCAATGAAGGATGGGGCCAAAATCTTCGTCTAGATGGGTTCTCTTACAATAATAATTTCAGCTCGAGCATCCAAATGGCTCCTTATGATGACCTTTACGTGAATAAATATAGAATTTTGATATATCCAAATGAAGTTGGGGAAGGAAAACTGTTAGGTCCTGAAATGGTTGAGGAAATGGGGGAGAAGGTAATGAACCTTAAACATTACAACAAGGATACTCAGAGCCCATATAATAGCTATGTTGAAAATCATCAATGAGACCTAGAGTTTGATGTTTGAGACATGTTATTCCTTCATATACCTCCATGGAAAAAATATCTGAGATTGGGGAAGAATAGAATGCATAATCCAAGGTACATCAACACTTTATACATCCTTGATCACATTGGACTTGTGGCCTATCGATTATAACTCCCACATAATCTATCTCAATTACATGATGTATACCATGTATCCTTCTTAATAAAGTATATACTAGACCCCTGACATGTACTAAATCCAAATGTGGTACCATTGGATAATTATCTTTGCTATGAAGAGCAGTCAGTGAATATCTTAGATCATAAGGAAAAAGTTATTTGAAATTGGACAATGAGCATATTCAAATTTATGTTGAGAAGACACAACATTGAAGAGAAAACATGGTAACCATATATGGTGATGATGTAGATCCACCGTCATATTTTCTAGTGAGGAAAAAAAATTTGAGGGTGAAATTTCTAAAGGGGGGGGGGAATATAGTAACGACTCAAAATGTTGTAAATAAAATCCACATTTTTATTTTCATTAAATTTCCTATGGTTATAAAAAACACATGCACATATTTTTATTATTATATACAAATGGATTATAAATATTATTAAGTATCTTTACTATTTATAATATAGCTTTTGAATAATTATAACATGATTAGAATAAATTTATTTATTACAAAATCCAATTGTCATAAAACAATTATGTGTTAGACTCAAATATTTGGATCCAACCCTATGAATCCCATTTATTAGATATTTTGGGGGAGATAGAAATTTTTCGGTTTTCTCTAGACATAGCCAAAGCCCAGATCTGAAAACTTAAGATTGATTAAACCAATTTTCATGAGAATTTGAAGCTTATCGAGAACACGAAACAAACCATGTTTGTTGAATAAACCCATGATATCCTCACCATAACACACCTTACTGTTATGAAATATTCTTTTCTATTAAAAGGATATGTATCAAGGTCCTAAAAATAATAATATGTACATTATGTTTTATATAATAATAAATATATTTTCATTCTATTATTGTTAAATCATAAATGATTTTTATTTTTATTCAATAAAAAGTAGTATTTTTAGTTAATTAATATATAAATTTTGATGAATTAATTGATTGTTTAAATAAATCACATTTAAATAAAATATTATTATTATGCAATATTTATTTAATAAAAATGATCATTTAATTTTTATGATGTCAAATGTAATTTTTATAAGGGTTCAAAAATGTGATTGTCAAAACCGGTCATTTTCAATAATTATAAATTTATATTTTAGAAGTGGAAATTCACATATTTATAAAATTATTTAGATAAAATGGATATTATTTTGGGAATCATGATGTCAGAATTATCCAACAAATATTTTTTTCATAATTTTCAAAGGCAATAAAATTTTTGGGTAAAAATTACAAACCATACAAATATAATCTTTATATTATAAGATCATAATGACCAAAAATTAAAATAAATTGGATCTACAACCTCAAATACATGTTCCATTTAAAAAAATGTTATTTTATATTTATTTGATATATTTTTTAAAGCCATAATTAATCATCCACAAGTTATAATATATTTTATATATTTAAAACCATTTCAATAAGAGTGTGACTCACCTCCACATAAAAAGTGGAAATATTTTAATATATTCATCCATTTTTACATAAAATAAACTAAACCACTCCCTTCTAGAGGAAAACATTGTCAAAATAATAGGATTGTTGTTTTTGATATTTTATTATGCAGAGTCCAAAACCTAAATAATCTAAAAATCCCTCTCATCTCCACTATATACCAACCCAAAACCCCATTTACTTCACCACAACTCCTTTGAGAACGTCAAAACGCTTCCCTCCACTCTCTATAGTCCTCCTATAGTGCCCCAAATCACTTAAGAATACCCTCCCAAGCCTTTGGAGGCACAAATATTGTAATGGATCCCCACCTTCCTCTTGTCCTTTCATTTCATGCGAATTCTTTGAAATTAATTTTCTTAATTTTAATTTATTATATTTTCAATAACTTATATTCCTTACATTATTATCCAATTTATTATATACTAATTAGAGATCATTAATCCCATCTTCCACAATACTGTAAGGTATATTCCACTTTCCTCTTTTATCCCGAAATCATGTTATGTTATCTCTTTAAATTTAAATTTAAATTTGAGGGGTTATAATATTCCATATTCCCCTTAATATCCATTTTATGTTTAATTGATGACATATTCCATTCACACTCTTTAATCCTTCCATAATCCTTTATATAAACCCTTTACCATGTCGAAATTTCACAAAGATTATTTTATTTATTCTTTTTTTAATTACCTTAAGCCTACTATTTTCAAATTTCTAAAGGATGGATATTCATGTCGATAACCCTATTACAACCCATTTTATTTCCAAATAATGAGATACCCCTATCTATATCATCAACCATTTTTATAGACATTTATGCAGAAAAAAATTGCTGGGAAAATTGCAATGTGATTTTCCATTCCAAAATAATTATGTAGTGAATACCATGCCCATTATCTATCATGAGTATTCTCATTTTTACAGATATACATCATTTATTGTGGAAATACTTATATTTATTCCACATTCCTTGATCATGAAATAAATTATTATAATCAATGAATCCAATTTGATTTATTTATGTGTAATAGTAAAGCATGATAAAGAAATGAATGTGATGCGTGAACCCAAATGCATATAACACTAAAATGGGTTGGGTTATGGTTATTATCTGGATTCGTCACATTGGGATAGGGAGTTACCTGATTTATTTATGGGTCTTTTTCTACCATGATGTCCTAGTGGGCTTAGCCTTGATCTATATTTATGATTTAGTGTTTTAAGCTGTTTCCACATTTCCCATGTTATGATTACCATGATATATCATGCATTATTATTCATGAACCTTTTATTATCCACTGATATGCTTCTTTTTTGACAAGTGTTGTCTTCTTCATGTTATGAATTGTTTATTCCCTTACTAATCTTTATAGCTCACCCCTATCTTATGTATGTCCTCAGGTTATCCCATGAAGTTAAATTTATGAAGGAACATTTGTTCATGTTAAAGAAGCTTTCAATAAAGACAATGTTTTCCCGATTCTAAGATGTTAAGTAATGTACCTAATTTATCTATGACACTATATCTCTAGATATTCCAAGTTGTATGAGTATTCATTTAATGTAATAAATCATGTTTAATTTTGAAATAAAAGTCATGGTTGTTATACCATACCTTTCAAATGTTGTTTTTAGTCTCTTTATCCACAACAGTATAATAAATACTCATACCAATATCATTATTATCTTCATTTGATTTACACATAGGAAATAAATTTTATAGTTCCCATACTCTCCACATTATAGAAATTCAATGTGAACCCAGTTACTTCTAGTTTCTACCATTGGATATATCTTTAAATCATTTTTTGACAATGAATAATAATAGTAAAATTCACATAATCATTAGACATTACTTTTAGGATGCCTAAATTATTAAACCTACCCTTAAAAATATAACACATTAAAATTAAACAAAGATACATCCCTATACATATCCCTAAAAATATAACTATTGATCTCAATGATGTTTTCTCAAATTATTTTCTAATGGTTGACTATACCATTCCTTTGATACAATATTTTATGACCTATGGTTTTCATACATGGATATTCTGTCATTTTAGATAAATATTCGTCACATTAAAAAATACATTCACATGGACCTTAATAGTTTTATTGTCTTTGGAAACATGGAAACATAATATTATAACATGTTGAAAGCTCTTCAACATATCCATTAAAAATACATCCCTTTAGCAATACTAATTAAAACCTTCCTTCACCACCTGGGGAAAGGAAACATAGGAATGTGGTGATATTAAATGATCTGTAAGGGTAAACAAGGGAGATAGGTAAAAATAACATGGGCATAAAGGTATGAAGACCTGATATTAGCATTATAAGATCTTACCTTGCATATCAAATATCATAATCAAGATCCATGGAATTAATATTTGTAGTTCATTAAGAATAAATCTTAAGGAAATAAGGATCATAATCATGGAGATCATAACATAAGAATAAGACTTGTGATCATGGAAGACACATAGAAATATAAAATGATTTCTTTAGTAGTCAAGGAAAAATGGAAAGGCCATATTTCTTGGAATGGATTTACTCCAAAAAACCATCTTAGTAATCATGGATAAATCCCATGATAATATTTGTGGATGAAGTCCATTACTGAACCAGGTTCCCTCACCGTTCTAGCCCTGTATTACTAAACTGGGTTCACTTCCCATTCATACTCTGTATTACTGAACTAGTTTTTCCACCTATTCTAGCCCTGAATTACTGAACCATGTTCACTTGTCATTCTATCCCTATATTGCTGAACTAATTATAATCCTCACACCATCCTTGTATTATAAAACCAATTTCAATCTTCATCCCATCACTCTATTGCTAAATTGAGTTAACTCCTCATTGAAGCCTTGTATTATTGAACTTGGTTCACTAATCTTTCCATCCCATTATTACTAAATTGAGTTGACTCCTCAATCAAGCCTTGTATTACTAAAATGAGTTAACACCTTAATCATGCCATGTATTAGTGAACTATGTTCACCTCCCCTTCCATACCTAAATTAATTCCTGGTGTTTTCCACTAATTCTATCCATATCATACTCATGAGATATAAATTTCAACCCAATTAATTGAAGGGATATATTGGTCCCACCCTTTAGAGAATAAAATCATACATTAAAGTGACACAAGAAAGTAAAAAAAATTTCATATCATGAACCACAAAAAATATATGTGTTTCATAAATATCATATCATATACCCAATAAATAAATGGGTATCATAAACATTTCATCACATCATAGGATACTGAATAGAGACAAGTTTCATAATCATATCTACAAAGTGTAACCCATGAGAAGAAGCAGGTTCTAAATGTATATAACTCGTGGAAGAGAATCCTGAGTCATAAAAAAATTACATCAAAACCTAAACCAATAAATAAATAATATGAATGTTTTTTTGGGTAATGTATATAATAAATTTTAAACTATATCAAAGGATGACATCATAGTTGGAGATAAATTTGTAAATACCATATGGATGATAAAATTCCTATGAAAATCAATTTTCAAAACTTGTAATATTTTTAAACACACACTCATTGAAAACTAAATGACAATATACAGTTGTCGTTAAAAATAATGTAAAACATTTATCTATATAAATATCCATTCAACTTTGAAGAACAATTTTTCAAACATAATCAGTTTGAAAACATTTACCATTGAAAAAAATAATAAAAACCTACAAAAAAATTTCTATAAAACATATAATACATTTAAAAAACCTTTTTATTAAAAAAAATTATAAAAAGGAAATTACAGAATTTGAGGGAAATATTTTATTTTAAAAATAAACTTGTTAAATTTTAAAGGTTGTTTCAAGGAAATATTGATGGGCAAATCCGTACATGTCGTGCATTACTTTTCCACTATAAAAAGTATTAATATGTTCATTGATTAGAAAATGACATGGAAAACCCTTTTTTAAAAAAAATTCTGTAAATATAAAAAAATTGTTAAAAAATTCATTACCACACCAGAGAAAAACATATTTGGAATATTTTTTTTGAAAACATGGATTTTTTTATTAAACAATATCTGGCCTATGATAGAAATAGTGTCACACTTTATAAAAAATATTTACTTAACAATATTAAGTCCCAATGAGAAACAAATGGTACCCATACATGAATATATCATGCTTAACAAGAGGATAAGAAAATTCTTAATAGTTATTTAGAAATAGATGATAATATTTTATCCATTAAACCATAATCATAGATAATCTCAATAAATGATGAGATTGTAATAATATTCAGTTTCCAAATTGATAACATTGAATCACACTAACATGGAAGTAATAACATTATATATGGATTAAAATTTCATGAAGTGAATTATATTCATGTTTTAACATTTTAAAGGGAATTATATAATACTCATAAAAAATATAGGTGAATAGCATGGAATTTGTCTCATTGAAGGAAAATTGAGTCAAATTTACATTACCAATTTGGTAACATTCAAACCATAAACCGCATAAAATCAATATCCTAAAAAGGACATGTAAATAAAAAAAACTAATTATATTTATCCCAGAATACATTCATAGGAAATATATATATCACAGAAAATAAATGGGTGGTTAAAAAGGAACAACTCTCACAGAAACAGATGTGAGATCATAAAAACCCTTACCTTATGTCTTAGCTATCTCTATAATCATTAAAACCAATTATATAATAAATATAATATTGTTATAAATATAAAAAATAAAAAAATATTTATATATCATACCATATATTATTTTTTTATGAAATTATATTTCCCTTTTATTTACAATTTTTTTAATGTTGCGCTTCAGGTAATATATTCTTTGTTTTTTGCATGTGTTCTCAGTTGTAATTATTGGCCCTCTTACTCAAATAATTATTAAAAATTTAAATGAAGTAAAAAATTATTTAAATATCATATATATTTAGTATATAAAAATTTATAATATTTTATAAAATATATAAATATGAAATGAAATACAATATTCATGAATATGGTTGAACACAAATACGTAGAGACACTTTTTCACTTTTACTATGTATTGAATGAAAGAACATAAATGATATTTATATACACATATATATAGTATAATTCTAGTAGAATTATTATTTAAAATTTATCATATATTTTTACTAATCCCATCCTTAATACATAATATGTAAAGTGTGGACAAATCACATCGTGTTGAGGAGGCGGTAGTCCACGCGTCCAAAAAACAAGTTATTATATTTACAAAAATGGAAATAATGAATGTATATGTTTGATAATAATTAAATAGTCATAAATAAATCATATTTATCATATAAATCATATAAAACTTAAAATTACATAATTATTCATATCCTTGAAGGATGGAAATGGAAGAATGAATGACATCTATCCATGAGGAGGTTCTCCAAAGTACACACGAATGCTGATTATGTATCCCATTTGATTTAATTGTGTGTAAGTTGTAGTAGAAAACATAATATAAAAAAAATATAAAAAATATTTACTATATTTGGGTTATTATTTAAGAAATTCATTAAAATATTTCAGGGGTGGATAATCTAAATAATAAAAATGAGCTTTTGTAAAGATGTTACCTCTTCTTTGGGTAACTCCCTTTTGTTTTGACTAAAGTGATCCTTGGATCTCCTTATGAAAAATTTGAGTACTCTATAATGAACTGAGGGAATTTGGGAGAATATTTTTTTGGGTTTGGAGAATCCAGAGGGTCTTGAGAGGTGTAAATAAAGTGATAGGAGAGTATGTCTTTTATAAGTGAGGAAACAGACACATTGTGTATTCTTGAAACAAATTGTTCGCATCCCAAATTTTACATGTAAAAAATGGGTTAAAATGGACCATTATACATCATTATAGGTGTAATGGTAGAAACATGTGCATAAAATAATTTTTATATGTGTGTAGAGTCATTTTTTAAACCTTATTTTTAATGTTTAGTCATTCATTTAGACTGTTTTAAACATAATCATTGTAATTAATTTTAATTACATTCAATAATATTTTTGATGAAAAACTATGATGAAATTATAAGAGATTATAATGTATTCTTATTCAAAATATGTAATCCTTTTCAAAAAATTCTAATCATTGAATTATGTAGAAATTAAATTAAAATTAACTACATGGATGAGACAAGAAGATGTGGTTTTAAAGTGAAAAGTCCAAAAGTTTGAAATGCTGATTTTTCCAATTTCAATGACAAATTGGATAAATTACCTTAATTGGATTAATTTTTCAATAATTTATCAAATTTATATTTAAAAACAAACTAAAATATAATTTTA
Organism: Viscum album; assembly: GCA_963277665.1. NCBI lineage: Eukaryota > Viridiplantae > Streptophyta > Magnoliopsida > Santalales > Viscaceae > Viscum > Viscum album. The sequence continues at coordinate 590,450,901 of OY728134.1, read as the reverse complement.
ATATAAATATATAAATTTTATTAAATGATGTTTTGAATTAAAATTCTTTGTTTTCAATATTCATCATAAAATGTAACTTGTCATAAAAATATAAAAAACTCAGAGAATATAAATTTTGATATTAATATTGCTGAAATGTTGTTTATTTTTTCATAAAGAAATTATAAAATTTCCAAAATTATATTTAATATGAGTTCCCCATTAAACGGAAGTAAAATTAATTTTTAGAAAAATACGCCTTTTTTGTTCATAAAATTTGATTTATTATTATATTATTCATATCAATCCTATTATATGAGTTTGAAACAAAATTTGATTGAATATATAATATATTGAAGAGATTCATTAACATATGTTTTTTATTTATTGAGATAAAATGGTGTTTTCATATAGAAAATTTGTTTTTTAGAAAAGAAATTTATTTATTATCAAACTCATTATACATTAATTTCTTTGTAATTGATAACAAAAATGTTCATTTTATATATAGGTTTAAAGAATATTTTCAAAAATTAGTTAATATTATTCATAACATATATTCTAATGACTATGTGACAATTATAAGAATATTTTAATAATAATATTAATAGTATGTTGTATTTTGGTAAAACTAGGTATTTCTTGTAACACATAATATTGAAGGAACTCATCATTATGTGTAACACAAACCGATCATATTACTTCAGGTACCACAAGATAATATATGAGTTCCTTATAGTGAAATCTCAACATTATGTTATGTACAAAGTAATAATAACATGGTGTTTTCATATAACACAAGCTATATATAGTGTTGCATAAAATAAAGAATATTTAAAAGATTAAATTAATTCATAATTAAAATTTTAGAATATATCTGGTTGTTAAAATCCCACATAAAACTTCCCACTATATAGTGACTTAATTATAATGATTCACTTCATCTGTTTTGATTTCATATGATTTCCCTTTTTTTATTTTTATGTAGAGGTGGTTGGCATTGATCACCATTATTAACCCTTTGATTTTAGAATTTTTAGGGAAATTCCAAAAATACATTCAATGGAAACAAAATAGAATGGGAGGTTCATTCTATATATATTTTTAATTATTCACACCATTAGATAACTTTTTCCAAACACTTCAATATTCAACCGCTCAATATTATTCCATTACACAATTAAAACATTTAATAGCCCCTTTTAAGAAAATTGTTGGAACCATTGTCTTCTATGCATGATTTGGAGTATGATTTGTGTTTGTTGTCAATCCTCAGTCGATGTTCAGAATGTGTACTTTCAAAGAGATCATACAGTTCAAGCAGACAACAATATTGAAGGTGACGCTGTTTCCCAGTGTTTGCTAATTTTTGGGCCTGAAAATCGACAAATGGAGAAAAGCATTTTTCGCAAAGAGAGACTTGCGCGCTGTGTACTTGATGAAGAGAAAACTTACGCGCCATATGTTTTTCAAGATCAGAACATGGTAAAATGGAAAAGGGATACATGCCGCGCAAGTTTTGGGCTGGTCGCGCAAGTGACCTGCGCGCCGTGAAGAGACTTGCGCGCTGATGCCTATGAGGTTTTTAAACTTGAGCGTCTATTGTTTTCCAAGATTATAACTTCAAAATATGGCAAATTAAAGAAGGTCACGCAAGTATTTGTGTGGTCGTGCAAGTGATTAGTGTGGAAGAGGCTAGGGAGGATGAGCTGTGTGCCGGAACCTACGCGTCGAGGGAAGACTTGTGCGCCACTACGCAGGGGGTCCTATAAATAGAGGACCACCCCTCCTCATTTGTAACAGAGTTCAAGACTTAGAGATTTTTTGAGCTCTCATCATGCAAGTGGTTCATTCGCGCAAGTGTTTTTTGGGTCGAGCATGTAGAGGCTGCGCACCGGTTGTTGGTTGCGCGACCAAGGCAGTTGGGGTGTTAAAGGCGCAACATCGCGCAAGTTCAGAGTTGAAAGAGGTAGTGTCGTGCAGGTGGGTTGGTGTCACCTGCACGCTGAATTTGTACTGCTCAAGTGACTTGCGCGCTGGGATTGAAACTTGTGCGCCATGATTGGAGAAGCGTCATGGGGTTGTTAAAGTACATCTGTCCTCTTCAAGCTGCACAAAAGCTGGAAGATCGCTCGGTACCCTCAGTGCAAAGTGAGATTCATCTTCTAGTGAGAATTGGACTTCAATAGAGCATCTACATACAACGGAGGATGCATTCTTATGCAATGATAAAGAGACCTTCACGTCCATAAACTAAGTGGGACTTCACCAATGGAAGTGATCTAGTGGGAGTCAACGGGAGTGACCCGAGGGACGTAGTGAGCTATCCCTGAACATTTGTAAAGGTAGTGAGCCCAAGACAGAGTGACTGTTCCCGAACCATTTTCATCCTCAACTAGTGAAGTTTAGTGGAATTTGGTACGACCGGCAACTTGTCGGCGTATGCTCCTTGGACGTAGCCCTTAGTGGTGAACCAAGTAAAAAGGGTTGTTTCTTCTCTGTGCATGTGAATGTTTTTTTTGATCATATTCATCATACAGGTTCAACAAGTTCCTACCAACGTGGGTACAAGATCCGTCACATTAGAAGAAAAATTTGTCACCCTGATTCACCCCTCCCATCTCAGGGTGTCCCGAGGTCCTTCAAAAATCCCTCCAGGTTTCTTCATATACTTAAAGCATAAATGATAGCTCATATTGATCTATAAATTGTTTATATAATTTCATTTGAATTTAGTTTTTGTATTCTTATCAAAACTATGAGGATGATATATATATACAACTTCTATTTCCTCCTTAATAGCGTATAAAAATATCTTCATAGCGTATGAAGTTCCTTATGTCTAGAACCCTTTAGAGATTTTGTTTCAAGCCATTAAAAAATCAGTGAACTATAAATTTAGGATGGATGGTAATACCTAAGTAGTACATTTCATTTCTTGTAAAATTTTCTTCATAGGAACCTTTAGATTCACCATTCTTATGTTTCAGATCAAGGAATTACTTTTCCATTTTTGTTCATTGGAATCAGGGAAGTACATACTAAGAAATATCCCCAAAAACTCTTTACATTCCATAAATTCAAATTCTTCTTGTTCCATCGTTTCATTATTAAGGTTCCAGTTATAAAATACCCCGATATCAAAATAATAAATAGGAAACATGATTCTTTCATTCCCTAAATGCTAAAGAAAAAAGTCATATTTTTAGTGTAATTGGAACATTTCTCCTCTACTAGTAGATTAGTATAACTACTAAAAGAAGGTGGATGTTTTCTTATAAAGGACCCAATATAATGTCATTCCTACCTTTGATAATTTTCATTTCCAACATAATTTATTGATTTGGAAAATTTTGAGAGAATAATAATAATTTTCTCCATTCTAGATCTCACAACATTTGGGGTCTCATGAAAACAATCACTCAATATTCCATTCCATTCAAAATAACATGGTTTATTCATGTTATAACCATTAAAAACCAAAAATTATATAATGTTAAATACTTATCGTAGTTTAAAACCACATAATCATGAAAAATATATTACATGGTGTCTAAATCGTGACTCATTATTTTATATTTATGATACCATAACCTTACCATATGTTTTTCATAGTAATATTCTATTCAAATACTTTATAATGTTAGACAATGAGTTTGTGGATTACCGAATCATGTCCCTCGGAAGTGTTTAAGTAGGTGTGAAGAAAGGCCTATTGTTGTGCACTAGTTCCCGATCATGTCTATCTCAATATGAGGTTTTCAAGGGTCACAACCCCTATCTACATATGTGATAGATCCACATCCACTTGTAGTATCTAGAATAAAATGTATTAATTGGAAACCAATCAATCTATCATTTACAAAAATTATAGTTCATTTTCCATTACATTACCTCATACTTAGACTATTCCTTATAGACATCCCTAGACATATACATAGAAATATCCCTTGGTGTCTCATTAAAGTTTTCTCATTCAATTTTCTAATTCATAACTAATAAATTTAATTGATACCAATTATAGGGAATCAGGATTAATATAAATGGATATTACATCATTTTAGATGAATACTTAGTACAATATAGATTTACATTCCTGGGGACCATAATAGTTTAGTGTATTTGAAAAATTTAAACAAAATATTATAACTTTGTAAAATATCATCAATGTCTCTGGTAAAGATCACACCGTTTATCACTCATACTTAAACCCATTATTTATAACCTATGGAAATTTATAATAATTAAGGGTGGTCTCAAATACTCATAAAGAGTAATCATAAATTATATTAATTTGGGATCCTATGAATGAAAAATTTAATCATATGGGTATATGATCATAAAATTATCTTCCAAGGTTCATACCTAACATATGAAAGAGGATAGACATGAGGCATGACATAAATATAGGTAGTTATAAGACATAAATAAAAATATTATCAATAAAACGAACCATGATAACATATAATTGGCATAAGACATATATTTGTGTCATAACCATCTTCTTATAACATTGTGACCATGTATATGTTGAAATAGGTTCACTCATTAGGCTATGGACATGAAATCAGGACCATGTATAATCTTATATATGTGCAATTAAGACCCTTCATAACATTGAGAACACGTAATCAGGTTCACACATAACATCATAATAGTAATGGTTCGCTCCCAAGACTATACATATACTGTTTCATTACACACTTGTTTCTAATTGTGGATCAAGACACACCTATTTCCCATTTCTAGATCCTAACACACCTATTTCCCTTTTTGGATAAAAGAAAAAATGTTTCTCATTTGGGACTAGGACACACCTATTTAAAATTATTGATTAAGGCCATCAATTTTTTTCATATCATTATATCATGATATATAAATCATTACCCAATTAATTGGAGGTATATATAGGTCCCACCCATCACATAATGAAATCATTTATATTTTTTCCAAAACATCATAAAAAACATCATATCATGACCAATAAAAATATACAGGTTCATAAACATCATATTAAAACATTTGAATTGAATTGGGAATAATAAAATTTTTATCATATCCTACCATGTGTACAAGATATTTGTTTCATAATCATTTCACCATAGCATAACCCATTAAAATAATCAGGCTTCATATTCATTTTATAATGGTATAACCCATGGAAGAGATATTAGTTCCATATAAAACATATCATCTTAAACATAAACCATTCAGATAAAGAATAATAATGGTTTTCATAGATTATATCCCATGTAAAGAATAATATATATCAATTTTATTCACCTTATTTATAGGATTTTGAAAGATTACCTGGAGAATTTGATAAACCAAATAACCTCTAATTGAATATAAATTTTTAATACAAAAAACATTTTCAAGAATAATTTTTTAAAACATCTTTAAAAACATATGATGTATGATTTTAGAACCATTTAAACCATATGTTGATGAAAATATATATTATAATATCAAAAAATCTTTCTAAAACTCATAACTTTTTGAAAACATTTTCCTTTTAAAATAACCTTGAAATATTATAATGTAAGCTTTGAAAAGTATCTAAAGTAATTCATGTACAGAATTTCTTTTTGAGAAGGTTTTTTTTTGAAAAAAATAAATACAAACAATGAATTTATATAATATTAGGAGATAATGTTTTGTTAAAAAAATTATATTTTAAAATTTAAAATTAATCTTCTATGAAATGATGGTCATGATGGTGGATAAATCTGTATATGCCAACCATTCTTTTTTTTTCCACAACATGCATTGAAAAATTCCTCGATCGAAAAAAGTTGATTCCTTTATAAAAAATAATATTCATAAAAAAATTGGAAAAATGATTTTTAAATATCATATGATAATAGTAGATTATTATTGATAATTTTTTTTATAAAATATGGCTTTGAAATGACATAGATTTTTTACTGAAGAAAGTGATGATGTATGATTTTCTCATTGTTGTTTAATTATCTTATATACAAAATTATGAACAAATGGCACCATTAAATGAATATTCCATGAATAGATATAATAGAATATGTTTTATTTGTGTCCCTGATATATGGATCATAAAAATTCATCAATAGAAGCATAATCATATAAAATCATGATAAACAATAAGATTGTAGCAAAATACTTTTACCGCTTTGGTGACGTTGAATGACAATTCACATGACTGAATAACATGAAATGAGGCATAAAATATCATTTAATGGATTATATTAATTATGTAATATGTCAAATGTAATTATATACACATATTAAAAAAATATTGGTCCCTAATTTAACATGTGTCTCAATCAATTCAAGTTGATAAAAAATTACAATACCAATTGGTATCGTCGGAATCGTAAACCCCATGAAAGAGAGAGATTAAAAAATTATTTTTTAATGCTATTTAATTTAATTATAGTAATCATAAAATACATTAATCAGTAGTATATACCACCAAAATAATAATAATATGTTAATATAATATATATCTCAAAGAAATAAAAGTGAGAAAAGAAAATATTTAGTATAATAGTAACTCTTGAATCATGTAGCCAATGAAAAAACGAAAGAAAATAAATATTTTAATATCATGAAATAAATGAAATTAATTATGTTACATGTCATATGGTATTATATACATGACACAAAATAATTGAGTGGTTAATATGGAATGTATCTCACAGAAATAAAAAAGTGAGATGAAATTCTTTTTCTTTATGTATTTAATTTCTTCATACATGTTAAAAAACCTATATTTTAAATATATGTTTATTATTCATATAAAATATAACAATATTATTTTATATAATACCATATATGATTTTATTATGAATTTATATTACACTTTTATTGATTATTTCATGTTTATTTTATGTTTCAGGTAATGACCGCTTTGTTTTTTTATGGTTTGACTTGTTATTCCTGATCATATTTCTTGTTTCATGATTTAATTACTCAAATATTGTAAAAAATGAATAAATATAATAGATATTCATTTTATAAGGATTTATAATAATCTAAAATAGATATAAATATGAAATGAAATACATGGTTCAGAGAGATGGTAGGTCATACGTATGCACGATCACGATTTCAGATTTATTAACATATTAACAGGATGAAAATGAAAAATCCATATATATATTTAAATTAAATAATAATTATTATGTCATATATATCATATAAATGTACTAAACACAACCCTAATACATTAAATTTAATTTTGGAACGAATTACATCCCTTTGAGTAGGAGGTAGTCCACACATCCAACAATAAAGATATCATAATCCCAAAAAATAGAAAGAATGATGGTAATCGTTATATAATAATTAGTTAAAAATAAATACATCATAAATATCATATATATAATTTAAAAATAGTATTTAAAAAATTATTCACAACCTTGAATGATACTAATGTAAGAACAAATGAAATCAGTCCAGAATGCGGTAGTCCGTCACACACACTAATTAGGATTATGTATCCCATTTGATGGAAGTGTGTGTGATTTTAGGTCATAACCATAATATAAAAACAATAATCATATATTTATGCCTCTTAATTTATTTTATAATCATTTATGAAAACAAATTTATGGGGGTATAGAAATAATGAGAAAAAAAGTTATTATTGGGGGATATTAAATCTTCTTTGGGTAATTCCTTTTATCATTCACCAAAGGACTTCCTATGATGAATTTATTCTCAACTTTATTAATATAGTATGTGACTAGTGAAGATCAGAGCTTATTTATGTTGGGTTTTATGATCTAACAGGTTTGAGAGGTGTGAATACGTGATGGGTGTGATTGCAGTTTTTATAGTAGAGGAGGATTGGAATTCTTATAAATATAATAATGTAAACAATATTAAGAGGTCCCTAATATAATGTGACACCAAGATTTTTTTTCATTTTCTAGAAAATATGTTACATTTAATAAATATATACATCCAATGGATTTTGGACATGTATCTATCTTACTTGAGTCCTTAAATTAATTTTTAACAACTACGTAAACTCATTTTAACATTGATTGTAGTAATTAATTTTAATTACAATCACTAATAACTTTGGTAAAAAACTAAATTGAAATTAATAGAGAATAAAAATTATTTTTATTCCAAATATGGATTCAATTTTCTCCAATTCTAATCAAAATGTGATGTAAATATATTTAAAATTAACCATGCATACCTGTTGTGAAAGCGTTGTTTTAAAGCGTAAATACCCAGAGGTTTAAAAATGTTTTTATTTTGAATTCCAATGTGAAATTAGATCCAATAAACTAAAATGAATTATATTATGTTAAATTTAACTAATTTTAAATTAAAACCATATTAAAATACAATTTATCTATATGAATAAAATATATTAAAATGTATTTTTCAATTAATGTTCAGTGTTTCTCATTATTCATCAAAAAATGAATCTTCTCAAAAAAATACCATCAATTTAGATAATGTAATTATTGTCCTTAAAATTTCAAAATAAATATTTTTTGTTTCAATATAAAATTAAAAATGTGTTAATATTTATATTTAAAATATGTTTTCCTTCAAAAGATGGTTAAATTACATTTCAAGAAAATATATTTTTATTAATAATTTAATATTTATTGTTATCTTATACCTATAAAATATATTTGAAAAGGTTAATTAAAATTTCATTGAATAAATAATATATGATTTTTAAAAAATAATTTTACCAAGAGTGGTTTGTTTAATTTATTGAGATAAAATGGTGTCTGAACATTGAAAAAATGTTTTTTTAGAAATTGAATTTATTTATTTTTAGACAGTTATTACTATAATTTATAATTAATTGATAACCGAAGGATTAATTTTATATATGTTCATAAAGAATATTATTGCATTTTATTTATTATTTTTTGTAACATCCATTCCAATTGCTAGGTGGTAACTATAATTATATTTCAATAAAAAAATTAATAATATATTTTAGTTTGGTAAAACATATCTTCTCATATAACACATGCTATCAATGAATCTTGGATTTGTGTGTAACATTATGAAAATATAGTGTTTTATGTACCAAAATACAAATTTCATTTTGCATGAAGTAGAAAATTAAATTCATTTTGTGTGAAACAGAAGATAAACCATTGTTCTTTTATATAAATATGTGGCCCATGTTCTGTTTTGGTTGTATTTGATTTCAACTAATTAATATATTGATTATGTTGGAAAAAATAGTGTATATAGAGAAATGTAATGGAAATCAAGATTTGATGAAGTATTTTTTGAAGCGTTTAATTAGATCCAGACTATCAACATGAGATTATGATCGAGAACCATCAGTATGAAGATTGGACTCACCATTGTAATTAGTAGAATTTTTTTTGTAGGTGTTTCATTTTCTTATTGAAGGAAACAAATCATCCAACTTGAAAAATTATTTGGGTGAATGGACTTAACATCCTATTCTAAACCTCTAGATCACAATGTTAATAAAATTCCATCATATTTGGATGATATTTACGAGAGAAAAATGTCTCATCAGACTCAACTTGGGTCTGAAATGAGGTTTTGATCACAACGAGAAAGGGAATCATATTTGGTTCTAATATTTTGTAAATGTTATTATTGTTTGATATTTTTTAATTCTAAAAAATCACATATATTTTTTAATACCCATGATTCAATATTTATTAAAGGGGGAGAGAAGGTGCAGCCAATTGTATTCTGGTTTTGGTAGCAAAGAAAGATGTTTCTGGATGGATGGGAAGATTCAATAAATTCCATATAAATTTAGATGATAAAATTCTTATAATCAAATTATTCAAATTTATGGATAAATTCATCATATATGTTGATGTCTGTTAAATAATGTAGTTTGTGAATCCAATTTTTTCGATTCTCATTCCATTGGTATGAGATCATTGGACTCAATTTTTTCTAATGACTGAGATATTTGATTAGAATGATAGATGATGAATATTCTAGTTTTTAGTAAGATCAAAAATTGATGAGATATAAATCTTCTATGTAAGGGGTTGAGTACTAAAAGTCTATTGGTATCATATTCAGTAAAGGAAAGATGTTTTTGAAGTGGAATGTACAGGAATTGGTTCCTCAAGAGGAGTGTTCACCGATCTATCATAATGGATTAATACAACAATTCATATTTTTGATATCTCTTAAATATCAGATTTACAGTATTATTAGAGTCATATTTTTGTGGCAATTTTTTGGGATGAATAAAAGGAAAATTTTTTTTGGGATTTTGTCCCCAATAAATACGGTGAAGAAGATAGGTTTTCGGTGACCAATATGCTATAGAAAATCAGAGATTAATCCAAAATGTAGCTAACCATTTTTCATCAAGATGAATTGATGGTTGTTTTATGGAAATATTGTTTTCCTCATCAATTAGGTCAAGATGAATAAGAATTGTGATAAAACTTTTTCATGTGGGTCAATACTATCAGACTAGAGATGACACAATAAACATTATCGAACACAAGATCATCGATATGATGAAATGAAGACAAGTAAAATAAATGGAAGGGGTTGAATGAGAATTAAGAATGAATATCAAATGTTTCATTTGAGGAACAGAAGAAAATGAAGAATCATGAGTATACATTAGAGTGAACAAACAAAAATGGTTTTAATATAATTAATGTGATTATTACAATGTGAAGTCTTCAATTCTAATGAATTTGAATGTTGGTATAGTAAACTATAGTTACCAAATGCTTTTATCATAATAGAGAAATCCTATTGGGGAATAAGAATAATAATTAGACTGAATTTTGTTAATAATACTAAAGTGAGATGAAGTTGTAATAAGATTTGAGAATATTTGAGAAGAGTTAATAAAAATTGAAAAATTTATAAATGAATCCCAAATTCATGGGAAAAAATATTTCGGTGAATTTGGATGAGTGATAAAATATTTAATAAATCCCACCACACCCATTTTAAGATTCCTATATAATGGGAAAGAAATTATTACATTATAACATGGGTTCACTATTGAGAATAAATGAAATAAGTTCTAAATTTCTTTGGAGAAAATGTTCACAGATAGTTCTTACCTAAGAAACTTAGTCGGACATAAGAAGAAAAGTGAAGATAAAATATCATAATCTACTTTTTATCTCATTTTCCTGGATAATCAAACCAGAAAATTGTATTGAGATTTCAAAACTAAGGAAGAAGAATATCAGAATATGTTCAGTGGTATTATGATAGAGTTATATTTCCATATTGAGTAATTTTTCATGCGAATCAGAATGTATAGTTAGACTGAGAATCATTATGAATACTAGTATTTTATAACCCAAATCTTGATAATAATGAGAAGAATTGTTTTTTGAAGAAAATATATGTGAATGTTGATCAGACATCATTATAACATGTTCATTACACATATTTTATTACATATTTCATTTTATAAGATTTGTATCCACTATCATATTATTTCTATTGTTTGACACTAGTGTAAGGGTATATTTTACACATTTTATTCCACATAAAATGAAGGTTTTATACTAGATTTTATGGTAAAATATTATTTCCATAGAAATGAAATGATGTATCTACTATTATTTAGTATGAAAACATTTAAATTCTTTTTTTAGAAATGCAGGTTTTATTTGATTTTAGTAGGGAATAAAATACTTAATAAGAGTAAACATTTTTCTAATTTACATGTAAACATAATGTAAAAATAATTCCCTAACTGACCCCCCTCACTCTAAGGTAGATGGATCCTTATAGGGGAAAACAACTGTTATTTGAGAAAAGGTTCCCTTCTTTTATTCTTAACTGATGTTTGGAAAGATATGTGTTGTTAGGGAATCTATGTTGGGTGAACAGTAAGGGGATTCCTATCTTAAATGATAGGAATTATCATATCATGGAATGTATAATTTTTTGATATCTTTTTTACTTTGGGTAAGATGCTTTAAAATATGTTACATATGGAATCTCCCTTTATGTTGAGAGTACTCCTCATACAAATACTGATAAAGAAAGCTTCGATAAGGATGGAAGAGATAATAATTCATTACAATCATAACTTTCTAAAAGTGAGTTTCCAAGAGTAAAAGGTTTTCACACTTCAAAAGTTATATAGGATAAAATGAAAAACATTAGGAAAATAAAAAAGTAATGAATGTAATGTTACAAATCATGATATTGAAGTATTAAGATATCAGGATGGGTGAGTCTAAATTAGTTGGTGACTTATTTACCAAGGTTAATATTATTTTTATCACTATTATATGTCTTGGTAAAGAGTAAGAATATTATACTTTTGTTGTAGTGATCTTGATAATTCTTACCAAAAAGTTTGATGCTAATACTTCTTCATTAAATGATCGAGATCTTGAAACATTATCTCTGAATGATTTGTATAGCACCCTTATTGATTATGAAATTATTTGGGATACTGTTATGACGACATAAATAAAAGTTGATGGAGAAATAAATTACATGGAAGCCAAGAAAAAAAATTAAAATAACATTCATGTTGAAGAAAAAGTAGGTAAATTTTATTTCGAAAATGAGGTATAAAAAAATTTCTAAAATTTTATCCTTTTTTTCTAAAAAATTAAAAAATAGTACAAGAATGTCTAAAGTTAATATTCTCCTAAAATGTTTTGGATAAGGAACCATTGTGTAGTTTGTTTCCAATTTTCCTACAAGATATGATAAATAATATTGTAATGAATATGAAAGTGATGAAGTAGAAAAAAGGAAATAAAGATATTGAATGAAACATAGTGATAAATAGAATTATATTCTAACAATAAATACAACATGTCCTAGAAATCTTAATGTAAAAATGAGGTGTGGTCTAACTACTGATATATCAATGTGGTAGACCATCGTTGCTGGGCCGTTACCCTCTAGGACGCTCGGCCATCTTGGCTATAAAACACTCCTTCCCCGGCTGGGGAACTGCCTCAGGGTAATGACCTCTTTATGGGGAGGTGGTTTCACATTATGGAGGGTTCAAAAAGACCACATAGGGGAATTTACATCCAGATAAAAGGATATAATGATTTTACAAATAGTATTGAAGAAATAATATTGATTTAAATAGTCTACGAATAAATATTTTTAGAGGATTTTCAGAGGGAGAAGAATGTTAATCTAAATCCACAAAATATTTTGAGAATGATTGATAAAATATGTTTATTAAAATAGATAAAAAAATAAGGAGTTCAAAAGTAGTAGTTCTGAAGTAGAATAAACACAGGTATAGTTTAATCTAAAAGAATAATTTAAATAATGTTTGAGAAATATTGGGAGTCTTGAGAAAGAATTTAAGAAGTTGAAAAGTGATGAATATTTAACAAATAACCAATAATGTTCTCATGATGAGAATGTAATATTATTGGAATAGTCTAATGATTTTATTCAATACATAGAGAAAGAAAATTATTGTAATGAACATCATGAAGTAAAGTTGAAGGAAAAAAGAAGAAGTTATTGACCTTTTTCAAAAAAATCTAATGCTGAATGGAGGGTTACATGTTTCAATAATTCTATATTTGATGTAGGTGAATGGTCTAGAAAGGGTAAACATGAGAAGGATCAAATGATACCATCAATGATAAAAAATAAACCTAAAATAATTTATGAGAAGAGGTATAGGAATGTTTTGTATATTGTTAAGACCAAAAAGTAGAGAGGTTAGAAGTCTCTAAAAAGTATGAGTATGAAAATATTTATAATACTTGTTGTTCTGATAAGGTAGAAAATAAACATAAGTTGAATTAGAAGAATTCATTTGATATCAGAAAGGAATGGGGGTCAACAAAATTAAAATTTAAATGTTATGGATGTTTCAAAGTGACATATAAACAATTCCATATATAATGGAAGTTATATACGAAGGTAATACTTCCATTTTTACTACTAGAATTGTGGTTGTTAGAGAATAAATATAACATGTACCGGTTCAACAAATAATTAGAAAACTATTCTAAGAGTTATAAAAATAAATTTTTAGGGGGTTTAATCCTCTAAAAGAAAAAAAATCAGAGAATGGTATGTTGAAACATGAGAAAAATTAATATACTATCCCTGAAAAAAGATAGTGCATAGTTATTTGTCTAGAACAAGTTACAATGTCATTAATGTTGGAATAATCACAAAAAATTAGATGAATCAAAGTGGACAAAAGGTTTCTATGAATGAGAACAAAGTTGATAAATATTTATCCATTTTTTAATGCCCCAACCCAGTTACCTAGAATTCGTACATTATTACATAACATTTTAATGATAAAAGGAATAATGTCATGAAACACCAATCAGTTTAGTAGCCTAGGAAGTACTAGATACATACATAATTTTTACATTACATCATGAAATAAAACAAACATTATGTCCAATTTGAACACTCTTATATTCCTTAGCCTATTCTTGCAGGTTAATCATATTCTACTTCTTTGAATCATACGATAAATAAAACCCAAGAAAAGGGTGAGATCAGATGCTCAGTAGAGATAAAAATATAGTGTAAACTTTCATAAATAAGTATAAACATCTAAGGAAATGTATTAGACTAAAACAAAAGCCTTTTAAACATAAGATTTTGCATAATATGGAAATGATAAAATCAAATAATTCCATTTGATTATTCACTTCCATAATCTTATAGTCAAATAATCACATCCAATATAAATAGACACATTCAATATGATGGAATGTATAATTCTATACTTCATAACCACATAATGAAGGCCTTGTGCCAAGACTACAAAAAAGATTTTGTCAAGGCCTTATGCCAAGACACTAGTTTGCCTCATGTGACATACCGAAGCATCAAGGAGCTATAGCGGGCTCCACATATCACTTACTAAGTCCAATTCATTCCTCATATTAAAGGTTGAAACATAATCTAAACATTATAATAAAAACTACCATATGAAATTTCAATATTCAAACCATAACCCATGAATAGAATAAAAATAGCATATCCATAGTAAAAAATAACTCATTCAATACAATATAGATGATTGAATTATGATAAATCAACCTCAATAAATAATAATATACACTAAAGGATATTTTAAAAGAAGAAAATATTCATTAAAACTATTTGAGAGAACTATCGCCTTTTTCTTTAAAACATTAAAATGTCACACTATTTATCAAAGAAGTCATTTAAAAGAGATTTTAGAATCCAAGTGTCCCATTACTATTTGAAAATTTAAAATGGATTTATAATTTCAAAACATATATGTGCATAAAAATAAATACTTAAAATAATTTTTAAAACGTGTACTTTAATGAGAAAGATCTAGAAGAATAAATATTTAAAACTTTTATACCAATATTTTAGATAAAGAGTTCCTCACCAAATAAGAGACGCTTGAATAAAAGTAATTGAGGAATAAAATTAATCAAAACATTATAATATCATGAGAATAAAGAGATTCATTATATAATATGTCAAAGGACAGTGTATACACCATATAAATGCGAATTGGTGCATAACGAGAAAGAGGTATCAAAGGAATGTAAATTGTGACGAAATACATTATACAGACTGTATCCATAGATTGAGGATAAATAAATGAAATAATTCTGTGTGAAAAATATAAATACTCTCAATATAATTGAATATTATGTGTAAATTAATCAGATTATATTTAAACATATTCGTGTAAAAACAAAATCAATGACTTGGATATTTAACTCAATGAATAGAAATTGAGTTAAGATTACACTTATAAAGTTCATATCAATGGTGTGTGAATCATAAATGGAGTAATTATGTGTATCAAAGGTGTATCCAAAGAAAGGGGAGTGGAAATTACTACATTAATAATCAATAGTGATTCCACACCATATATTGGAGTAAAATAATAAATGAAGTATGCGTAAATCCCAGTGAGTGGAAATTGAAAATTGAAATTTCCTTACCAATTTGGAAACATACAAAACATAAACCCCATAAAATTAGTATCATACAATGAATTTTTAAATACCCATAAATTAAGTTATATTATAGAAATAAATAAATCATGGGAAGTACATACACCACACTAAAGGGAATAGTTGAAATATAGCATGAATCTCACAGGAATAAAAAAAGGGATGAAAACCCCTTACAATGTTGTAATCAATCAAGTTGTATGAAAAAATGTTAATAAACACCAAATTAATCACATAATACCATGAATATAAATATAATCATGATAATATATATCAAATGGTAATACACAATACACCACATGCAATAAATAAGTGGCGAACAATGGAAATCTCACGGAATTAAAAGTGAGATAAGAAACCCCTAACCTTGTACTTTTCCTTGGTTGATGGTACATTAACATCTTGTATAATAATTAAATACTTATTATTAAATTATACAAAAACTATATACATAAATATGATATCATATATGATCTGATAATATTTATTTGTTAATAATATTTTAGTAATTTCATCATTTTGGGTGTCAACTGATCCATTTTCCTTTATATGCTCGGTTACGTATACAATGTTTGTTATGGAAAGAATGTATTTTATTCATATAAAGAATGACATTAAGTTCATAAAAATTATATTTAATAATAAAATGAAAATTATTCTTGAATGATTGCGATGGGGAATGAATCTCATCGCTTTTGTGGATACGGTAATTCATACGTATACATGAGCGAAAATATCATTATTTTGATG
The DNA here is from genome assembly GCA_963277665.1 of Viscum album. NCBI lineage: Eukaryota > Viridiplantae > Streptophyta > Magnoliopsida > Santalales > Viscaceae > Viscum > Viscum album. The sequence goes on along the minus strand of OY728134.1, from coordinate 590,434,255 downwards.
GTGAAATCGTTTGTAATTAGATGGTATATAATATTTAAATAATCAATAACATGTTATATTTATTATTTACATTGGTTATACTCATTATTATACCAATCCAAATAATGAAAGTGTTTCAATAACAAACTACACCACAACGTGGAGATGGTGACCCGTACGTACGCACATATGGTGACTTTGTCATTCATATGATGGAGAGAATAATGAATATGGATGTACCATATTTATAATAACATCAATGTATATATAATATATCATAGTTATTATTTTAGAATAGAATCAAAAATGAAATAGTATGAGGAAGAAGAAAAGAACTTAAAAGAGGATAGTGAAATTATTACCTCTTCCTCGGGTGTTTCCTTTTGAGTTGATCAAACGGGCTCCATAAGTTGGAATTATGATCAAATTAAGAACTCAAGGTAGATTTTTGGGATGTTGGGAGGATATATGGGTAAGGTTTTGCCGAGCCCAATTGCTTTGACAGTGTGAAATTAAGAGAAGAGGAAGTGCCATTTTATACGAGTGGTGAGAGTCACTTTAAGAAAACCTTGAAATATTATTTTATAATAAATTCATTTTCGGTTTATAATGGCTCCAAAATGATTTATTTAGAAGCCAAGGTGGGTATTGGTATAAAACATCTCAAAAAATAGGTTTTAAAAATGTTTAGGTTACCATTGAAACCTTATATTGTTTATTTAACACTTAGTTAAATTGGTTAACTTTTACCGTGACTTCTTGTATTCTTAAACTATATGGTTAATAAACATACTCTAAACATCCAAGATATTATCAAGTGGGTCATTAATAAAATATATAATATTATTTAATCCCTTTGGCCAATCCTTATATTTTTAGGAATATTATATCAACTAATAATATAATATTTATTTTAAAAACTCATTTATGTCAATTTTGACATTATTTAGTACTTGGTTTTTGTGAAAATCATAATAGGATTATTACTTAGAATTTTTTTTATTAATTCAACCCTAAAATTTCATATTAACATATTAAATTATTCTAATTAATCTGAAGACTAAAATTACTTTTATTTATTTATTTATAAAATCAATTATTTTAATCTATCATTAATAAGGTAATTACTTCATCATCATTGATTCATAAATAAATTTAAATATTTAATGTCTAAAAATTATAAATAAAATACCATTATATTGTAAATATTTTAATCTTTCTGAGGAATTTTTATAGTTTAATTAATTTTTTGTATAACACTCTATTAAAAATGGTTTATTTATTAAACATTGAATTTAACTCTTTTAAATATTCTTTAAATAAACTAATAATAAATGTCTTAATATAATCCAAGTGAACCGAATAGGGTCAAATTTTATTTCTAAGGTTGTTTTTGGTCGAATTACACTTATCCAATAGAATTAGGAGACGACAGATGTCAGGTATCGGCACTTTGCCAGAATGCTGGTGGAAGTCGACCTCAGGTCCACTCTCATTGACACAGTAACACTTTCTATTCCCTCTGATCAAATTCTAATTGATGTTGAATATGAAAACAAACCCCTCTTCTACATGAAATGCATGGCTGTGGGGTACTCTTTGGAGTCATGTCGTAAAAACATTACTTGCAAAGAGTGTGGACTGCGAGGGCACCCCTCCAATCATTGTCGCCGTAAAGTGAATCAAAAGGATCCGCCTTCACCAAAGCCTGTCACCAGGGACAGTGACCCGCTTTTGGAATCTGACACTCGTGAGCTGCCGTTTTCTAGGAATGGTAAAGAGGTGATAATTGATGCTTCTCCGCCTAGATCTTATGATCATACTGGATCTCAGGAGCCTCCCTCTGAAAAGGCTCTGAGTACAGCCCCCGCTATGATGGTGATTGATCCTCCACAACAGAATGTGCAACCCTCCTCCTCTGCGTCTGAGAAAGGAAGGGCGGAGGAATCCACTCCTGGAGTTGGGGACCTAACCCTATGCAAAGGGGGTGACTCTCATGTTGAGACCAAGGGAGGAGATATGGATGCAAATAAGATATCATATAGTGAAATTTTTCGAGGAGAAAAGAAAAGAGGCTCTGACAATGAGGGGGTCAGATCTGCCCCTGTTTCAAGGAAACCAAGGAAGGACTACTCTACAGTTCCGAGGACCGTGACCACTAGGGCATCTTCCAAGAAGGAGATCGATAAGCTATCAAAGGAGCAACTATAAAAACGGATGTTTTATAAGAATATTCTTAAACAATATGAGACTCAATCAGAATGGGAATCAGCTGATGCTGATGACACGATCGGGTATGGAGGTGGTGACTATGAATATTTTGACATGTAATCTCTCTCTCCTCCTTTCTCCTGTCTCTTCACTTTTATTTTATTAATAAATTTTGTGGTCCAAGCTTTCTTGGATCGGACCTTCTGGTAATAGAATTAGGATATGTTTTAGGGTAATTATGATATCATTTTTACCCTTAATTACCCTATTTACTTTTAACTATGGAAAATAAAAGTCAAAAGTTACTATTAACCAAAAAAATATTTCCATCTTATTGAACCAAATTTGACATAATCATATTAACCATGTCTATTTGATTTTAGAAATTAAACTCACAAAATTGATTAAATTATGTTTTTTTTTTAATTTGCAAATGGTCATAGGAGGTGGGTAAAAGAGGGTAAAAAGTTAATTAACTTTTTATATATCTAAACTTATTATAAAATGACTCCAATATGAAATTCTAAAATTTTTATATATCTAAACTTATTATAAAATGCTCAGTTTTGTGTGTAGCACAATATATTGAATTACTTTAAAGAAAATAACTTACTATTAAATCATGGGGTGGTACATTATTCCCCCTTTTGGAAATTTCTTCCTCACTATTTTAAAATTTGGCATAGGAACTTCCTTGAATGTCCCACATCGGAAAAACACTCCATAAAACTATCACATTAAAATAATGAATGATAAGTAAAAAGGTCACCCGAGATAACCCATACTAGGATTCCATGTAGGAAAACATGGATATGGAAGATAAAATAATTGTCACATTTTGAAAAATAGTGATAGGAAACATGATCAGGAGAAAGTTAACAACAAAAATACCACAAACTTATGATTGAAAAAATGGTCATTAATACCCTAGTAGATAAAGTAAAAAAGACAATGTTTTTTTGTTTTATGTTCCATTTCATAAATTTTAGGAAATTATTTATGAGATTGATGAAGAACATAAAGAGATATACTTACTTTCTAGGTATAGTTTCATCCATTAATAAATTTATACCACTAACCCATCTTTTTTTTCAAACGATGAGTTTTCAATATGACAAGGTCAAACCTGAAGCGTTTGAATCAACATCTAGAGAATCAAATGATCCTATAAGGATAAAATAAATATTTCACTTTTCATTAGATATTATCCAAAACAAAAATAGTTATTACAAGATCTGATGATCCCCAAAATGAAAAATCCTTAAGGGAAAGAAATACTAAGCTTAATTTCTAAAATTAAACCAACAATACCCAAAGTTCAATAAATACCATTCAATAAACAATTGTCTTTAAAATCCTTCAATATAATCCAAACGATTATAGAAACGCAAAACTTATAAAAAATTGATTATGTAGTATTTCATATTTAATTGTTTCTCCAAATAACATCGAGTACTCTTAAAGTCACAAACATAGAATTAATTAAACTAATCACATATTCTCTATGATAGGTTAATTATTTTCATAAATAACCCAAATAACTATAAATCCACAATAAAAACATAGATAAAAATCCACCATTACTCCTCAAATGAAATCCCATAGTATTCTATTTTCCATAGGCATATAGTGTTCCCAATAGAGTGAATATCTTCCAAAATAACATTTATCACTTAATCACCAAATCATTTTCCTATACTAAGGATATTTATTTGATAATACATAAAATCCCAAATCAACATTTTATTGATCAATAAAATCAATTAACTAAAAACAATTAATGACACTAACCATGTAATTCACATAGTCCAGTGGAAGGTGAAAAATCCCAATCACACTCTGGTTGTGGGTTCGATTCCCATAGATTTTTCAAACATGATGGTTTGTTACATGGTCTGTGTGTTTTCCTTTTTCAAAAACTATATTTTATTACATTCTCAAAATGAGATAAATTCCTCAAAATAACCATTACATAATTTCATCACAAATGTTATCTCACACCTCTCATTTTCATCCCAAGTTTCAATAACTCGTAATTGCCTCTAATTCAAGGATCATATAAACCCAAATGGTTATTTATAACTATATAAACAATAGAAAAGACAATTTTTCCTAAAGTATAATTTTCACATAACAAATTGCAGGGTTACACATAAAACAGAAAAGTCTTCCAAAGTAATCCCCTAAACAAAGAGCACTAATGATTTTAAAAATTTCACCAACCATTTATTTCCACATAGTTTCTTCCTTGACTAAGATATTTTCCTATTTAATAGGTCATTTACTTGGGTAATTCCTAGGTCACATAAATTTACATAAAATTACTCTAAATGGATTCTTGGGATAATTTTTATTTTCTTCCATAGTACTCTTCATTTTTCATCGGCAATTCTTTACATTATGTCCTTCTTTCCCACACATAAATCATTTATTTATTCCATTGAGACACTTACCTATGTGTCGCCATCCACATTTCCTACATAATGGAAATTGAGGTTTATTTTTTCAATGGTCTCCACTGTTGGAGCTCTTATCATTCACCACTTTTCACATCATTTTTTGAGTCTTGGAGTTTGTTAATATATATGTCATTGATCATATTTTTGTAATCCTGATTCGTAATGAACACTATACCTTTTATAACTATCAACATTCTATTTAGTTTCACATTTTCACCATTGTGACCACCTTGTACATCATCTGGAATGTTACCATGACTTCTTTGGAATCCAGCCATTGACTAACAGAAGAAAGCATAGTGTGAGTCATAAAATATTTTAGAGAATATCATAACACCTTATTTTCAATATAAAACACCTTAGTATTAACCAATGTTATTTATTCTCTTTATATATTAAAATACATAAAATATATTTGTAAATAAAATGTGAATTATTTTATGCATATACCTCGGGAGTTTCATAACCAAAAGTGAAGCAAGACCCGTTGTCATGTACTAGGATACCCCGGGTCAAGCCTAAAACTCTTTTTCTGAGTTTTAACACGTAGGTACATCTGTTCCAATGCCTCCTCTACCTTCTCATATCCATAAAAGGATGTATTTCTTGTAATACCTATATAATATTTACATTAACATAATTTTTGGATGTTCTTCTATACTAATCCTCAATGTCGATCTTAGGGAATTTTTTCCTAATAAGAGTTTTTCTAAATCTAGCTTCCAAGGTTTATACTAATAATCTTCTAAAAACAACTATAATGTTCTGAACCTAGTTACCCAGAATCAGTTCATTATTACATATCATTGGCATGATATAAGTAATCATTTCCTGATAGACCAATCAGTTTAATAGCCTTGGTAGTACTAGATACATACATAAGTTTTACATTACATCATGTAATAAAAAAACATTGTGTCCCCTTTGAACACACTTATATTCCTTAGTCTATTCCTCTGGTTAAATTGTATTATACTTTTTTCCATCTAGGGAAAAATAAAACATCAAAAAGTTCTGAGCTCATATGCTCAGTAAGGATAAAAATATAGCGGAACCATTCATAAATAAATATAAACATTTAAGGAAATGTATTAGAAGAAAACAAAAGCCTTTTAAACATAAACATCAGCATAATAAGGAAATGATAAAATTAAATAATTCTATTTACTTATTCACATGTATATTATACTAGTAAAAAAATAAAATACAATGTCAATATCCACTTTCATTATGACGGAATGCATAATTCTATACTTCATAACCAGATAGTCAAGGCCTTCTGCCAAAACTATAAATAAGATTGTGTCAAGGCCTTGTGCCAAGAGACAAGTCAGTCTAATGATACATACAGATGCAACGAGAAGCTATAGTGGGGTGCTCCTATCACTTACTAAGTCCAATGCATTCTTCATATGAAAGGTTGAAACATAATCTAAACATTCATATTAAAAATATCCTACGAAATGTAAATATTTTAACCACAAACCATAAATGGCATAAAAATAGCACATCCACAATAAAAAATAACTCATTAAATGCAATATGGATGATTATATTATGATGAATCAACATAAATAAAGAATATTATACATTGAAGGATATTTACAAAGATTATAATAGTCATTTAATCTTTTTGAGAGAAATATCCAATTTTTTCTTGAAAACCTTAAAATGTCGCACTATTTATCAAAGAAGTCGTTTAAAAAAGATTTTAGAATAAAAGTGTCCCAAAAAACATAGAAACATAAAAAAGGAATTCTAATTTCAAAACATATATGTCCATATAAATAAACACTTAAACTATTTTTAAATCATGGACATTAATGAGAAATAATTAGAAGAATAAATATTTAAAACTTTTAAAAAAATATTTTAGTTAAAGAGTCCCTCACAAAATAAGAGACACTTGAATACAATTAATTGAGGAATAACATTAATCAAAACATTATTATATCATTTTAATAAAGTAATTCATGTTATAATATGTTAAAGTATAATATATAAACCATATAAATGTGAATTGGTGCATAACGACAAAGAGGGCTCAAAAGAATGTAAATTGAGATGAAATACCTTATAAAGACCATATCCTTAGATTAAGGATGAATAGATAAAATAATTATGTGAGAAAAATATAAATACACTCAATATAATTGGATATTTATGGTAAATAAGTCAGATTACATTCACACATATTCTAGTAAAAACAAAACCAATGACTAGGATGTTTAACTCAATGAATGGAAATTGAGATAAGATTACCTTTAAAAAGTTCATATCAATGGTGTGTAAATAATAAATAGAGTAATTATGTGTATGAAATGTGTATCCATAGAAAGGGGAGTGGAAATTAATACATAAATAATAAATAGTGATTCCACATATAACCTTGGAGTAAAATAATCAATGAATTATTCTTAAAGATTAATGAGTGGAAATTGAAATTTGAAATTACCTTACCAATTTGGTAACTTAAAAAACAAGAACCCCATAAAATATGTATCATAAAATGAAGTTTTTAATACTAATAAATTAAATTATATAACAAAAATAATACAATCATGGGCAGCATATACACCACACCAAAGGAAATAGTGGCAATATAGCATGAATCTCACGGGAATAAGAAGTGAGATGAAAACCCCTTACCATGTTGTAATCAATCGAGTCGTATGACCAAAAGTTAATAACCACCAAATGAAACACCGAATACCATTAATATAAAGATAATAATGATAATAAATATCAAATGGCAGAACACAATACACTATATGAAAAAAAATAAGTGGCGAACAATGGAAATCTCATTGAATTAAAAGTGAGATAAGAAACACCTTACCTTGTACTTTTCCTTGGTCAAGGGTAATTTAACCTAATGTGTAATAGTTAAATAATTGTTATTAAATTATACACAAACTATATACATAAATATGATATCATATGTTATCCTATAATATTTCATTGTTAATAATATTTTAGTAATATCATCGTTTCAGGTGTTAACTGATCTATTTTCCTTTATATTCTCAGTTACATAAGCCATGTTTTTTAATTATGTGATTTATTTTATTCATATCCAGAATTATATTAAGTTATTAAACATTATTTTTAATCATAAAATGAAAATTATTCTTGAATGATTACGATGGGGAATGAATCTCATCGTGTTCGTGGAGATGGTAATCCGTACGTACACACAAGCGACTATATCATTATATTAATGGTGAAATAATATGTAATTGGATGTTATATAATATATAAAGAATCTATAACATGTTATATTCTTCATTTACATCAGTTATACACATTGTTATACCGATCCAAATAATGATGTTTTTGAATAACAAACTCCATCACGACGTGGAGACAGTAAACCCTATGTATGCATGTTTGGTGACTTGGTCATTAAAATGATGGATAGAGTAATGAATATGGTTGTACCATTTTTATAATAACATAAAAGTATATTTAAGATAATGAATTAATTATTTTATAATTAAATCAACCAATAAAGAGGATATGGAAGAAAAAAGGAACTAGAAAGAGGGTGGTGAAATTATAACCTCTTACCCAGGTGTCTCTTTTTGAGTTGTTCAAAAGGGATCCATAAGTTGGATTTATGATCAATTTAAAGAATATATGTTAATTTTAGGTTATTTGGGAGGATATTTTGGATGGGTTTTGCAGATAAAAATGGTTTTGGAGGTGTTAAATTAAGAGAAGGGAAGTACCCTTTTATAATAGAGGTGAGAGTCAATTTATGAAAACCTTGAAATATTATTATATAATAAAATAATTTCTGGTTTAAAATGGCACAAAAATAATATATTTCGAATATAAGGTGGGTATGGGTTTCAAAAAAGTTCAAAAACCAGTTTTAGAAATGTTTAGGTTACCATTTTAACCTTATCTTTTAGATTTAACTCTTTGTTAAATAGTCTAACTTTTACCGTGTCTTCTTGTATTCTGACATAATATTGTTAAAAAACTAACAATAAACTTCAAATAGAACCTAAAGTGGTTCATTAGTGACATATATAATATTATTTCAGCCCTTTTTTGGAACCTCGGATTTATAAGAATATTATATCAACAAATAATATAGTATTTCCTTTAAAAACTCATTTTTGTCAATTTTCACAATATTTAGTATTTGGATTTTGTGAAAATCATAAAAATATGATTACACGGAAACAATTTATTTAATAAACCCTAATATCTCTTATTAATTTAGAAAATTAGTGTAATTTATCAAATGTCTAAGATTACATTTATTTGGATATTTATAATATCAATTATTTTAATCTTTCATTAATAAGGTAGTTACTGAATCATCATTGTGTCATAAACAATTTTAGTTATTTAATGTCTAAAATTTATAAATAAAATACCATTATGTTATAAATACTTTTATCTTTCTAAATATTATTTATAGTCTAATTTATCTTATGTATACCCCTATATTAAAAATTGTTTAGTTATTAAACTTTGAATTTAAATATTTTAACTCTTCTTTAAATAAAATAATAATAAATGTCCTAATCTAATACATGTGGACCAAATAGGATCATATTTGTTTCCTATGTTTTTTCAGTATAATTACATTTATCGAATTTAATTAGGTCATGTGTTAGTGTATTTGTTATATCATTTTGACCCTTAATTACCTTATTTACTTTTAACTATGGTAAATAAAAGTCAAAAGTTACTATTCATAAAAATATATTTTCAACTTATTGAAACTAAAATTAATTAGTGATATTAACTGTGTATCTCATAGTTTTTGAAATTCAACTCACAGAAGCGGTAATATTATGTTTTATGCAAATTTGTAAATACTGTTAGGAGGTGGGTAAAAGATGGTAAAAAGTTCAATAAACTTTTTATATATCTAAATTTATTATAAAATGACTCAATGAATTAAATTTTATCATATATATGTATTATTTATCTATTTTAACAAAAAATAAATATAAATAAAATAAATAATTATTTAAAAAAAGTCAGTTTAAACCAATAACATAGTGCTTTTCATTATTCATAAAAATTTCAAAGTTTTCAGAAAAATACAACAAATTTACCCTAAGATAATTTTGATATTATGAATTTAAAAATAATTTATATTTTACAAAATAAAAAACAAATAATATGCATTAATTAATTTAAAATTAATTCTTGTTGTCAAAACTGAAGAGTGGGTTTTTAGAAAGTAAAAACTATCAAACTATTGACATGTGTTTATGTCAAATATAAATGTGAAATTACTTATAATGACCAAAATTGTATTAAATGGTAAAAATATAAACTAATTATACTTACAAACCATTCAAATGTATAATTTAACACTATAAATCATTTCTATTAAAAATGTTGTTTTAAATTAAAATTTAGTATTTTTCAGTATTCGTCAAAAGATGAAATCTATTAGAAAAGTATAAAAATTTTATCCAAAATAAATTTTTATGTCCCGATTCTAAATAAGAATTTGATTTCATTAAATTTAATATATAATAGGGTAAAATATCGGTTTTAAAAATGGTTTTCCATTAAAATGTTGTAAAATTTCATTTTTTAAAAAAATACATCATTTTATCTATAAAAAAATTAGTTGATTCTAATATTATGACTAAGAAACACATAATATGGATTCTAAAATTATATAGACTATATAAAATTCAAAATTCTGTTAATACTATTCATAACCACTTTTTGAACGGCTAGTTCGGTAAGTTCTGGTGTACTCGAACTCAGTGTTGCGTGTAACACAACCTATCAAATTACATTAAAAAAATAACTTAATATAAAATATTGTGGTGTTACATATTAATTGTGACTTGAAGAACCATAAAGGATGCATGAGATGTGAGAAATAAGGGCTAGTTACTAATTTTTTTTATTATAGTTCCATCCAAAGAAGAAAATATGAAGAAGATGTTACAAACTAATTTTAACAAAGATGTTACTAAAGTTAAAGAAATGTAGAAATCCTCATTTAAAGACACTAATTATGAGAACAAAGTTATGAAAAAATATAATAAGGATAAGGGGAATGAAGAAAAAAATCCAATTAAAATCTAATAAAAATAAGAAATAGTGTATACATAAAGAGAACTCTCATATTGATAGTTAATTCTAACAAAAAACAAAGATTCCTCGTTAATCCAATTTTATAATACTTATAATAACTTATAAGTAATTGATGGATTCAAAATAATGAAGCTGGTATTGATGAGTATTTCACTAGTCTTGAGAAAGTATGTTATGTGGTTATGAAAATTATATCTATTTTAAAAATGGTGTTAATTAACATAAACTTTATGATAAAATTGATGAGTTGGGTGCACAATAATTTTGTCATATAAAAATTAATTCAAAAATAGATCAATCCCTGATAGTGATTAAATAAACAAGATTAGAGATTACATGCAATGTTTTTTATCATACAACATTGATAACCTTGATTATACACTCTTATTTTCTACACCGTGTTTTCCCACATAGACTTAAATATGTATAGTTAAACGCTCTTTGTGAATAAATTCATGTTATATTTATGTTCTTAGGAAGAAGTGTTTCAAGATTAAAAATGAACAGATCCAACCCTTGAAAATTAGATCATTTGTCAACAAGGGGGAAACGTATCATGACATCCCTTTTTTTATTTTCCACAAGGGTGAGAGATAATAAAAAGGGGGAGTGATAAGAAATGTGGGTTGAAAGAAAAGAATAGGGACATAAATAAATAGTGAGTAAAGAAAATATAATGTGTAATTATTTAGAAGTGATTATTTGGTATTGAAGTGGGTATTGATAGTAAACACATTGGTGGAGATTGTTTGGCCCAATCTATCTGAAGGTTTAATTTTTTCACAATAGATAAAACAGATGATTTTTTGAAAAACATATTATATAGAGAAGGTTAATGAAAATTTGGATTGAAGAAATTTTTGTGTGAAGATATCAATTAGATCTAGACTAGCACTATAAGAATCAGATCAAGAACTACCAAAATTAAGATTGGACTCACCATCATAACCAAGAAGTTCATTTTTTACACATGTTTTTCTTTTCTTTTCAAAGGAAATAAATTTCCATACATTTTAAAATATTTGGGTGATCTGGTAGACCATAAAATTCAAAACATTTGGCACAAAATTATTACGAAATTCCAATGAATTTTGAATATTATTATGGGATGAAAAGGATCATCGATATCACCTGGGGTCTGGAATGTTTTTTTGACCATAATGAGAATGAGAATCCGAATCTGCGTGGATAAAATTTAAAACTGGTGATGATTTTATATTTTATAATCCTAAAAAAATAATTATTATATAAAATTTGTGATTAAATCTTTATTAAATAAAATGGCATGAAAGGTAATACCAATCATATTTTGGTGAATCATTTCTGGTTCATGTTTGATGGAAAGAATTGTTTAGATGGATGGGAAACAAATACATTCAATTTGGAGTCAGACAGTTCTAAACTTATCATAAACATATTCAATGTCATTAATAAAGTCATGATTGAAGTTGAAGTTTATTGAAGGTGGTGGTTTGTGAAGCCAAAAATTTCTGGTCTCAGTCTATCAATATGATATCATAAAAATGAAATTTATTTTATATATAGGAAGGTTTATCGTAATGAGAGAAGATAAAGATACTAGTTTTTAGTTAGACCAGAAATCCCTGAGATATAAATCTTAGAAGTAAGAAGTTAAGTATAGAATATTAATTGGTATTATATTCAAATAAGGAATGAAGTTGCTAAAGATGATGCTTCTAGAACCAATCCATCAAATATCATGTTCTACTGATCGATCAAAATGGAGTCTGAAACCATTTCATATTAATGATATCTTTTTAATATCAAATGTTGTGTTTTTTAAGATAAAGAGTTTTTTTGTTAGAATTTTATGGGACCAATAAAATAGAAATAAATTATGATTCTTTGGAACCTATAAATTAATAGAATGAGACATTTTTTGGGACCAATATGATGAATAAAATTAGAGATCCATCAACAATGTGGTCAACCATTTCTCATCAGGATGAATTTTTGATTGTTTTATGTAAACATTGTTTTCCAAATCAATTGGGCCAACATGAACAATAACACTAACATATGACTATCAATTGGGTGAAGATTAAGAAAAACTATGATACATATTTTTCATGTGTGTAAAAAATATCAATTTAGAGATGGGATATATAACTTAATTAGACATAAGATTTTCGGTCTAATGAAATTAAGATAAGGAGAATTGATTAAAGGGGTTGACAGAGTTTTAAGAATGATTTTAATATATATTAATTTGTGTAGATAAAAAAATGAATAATAGGATGTATTCATCATAATGATGAAATTAGATTGGTTTTTATGTCATTAAAGTGATTATCATAATGGGTTGTTCTCAGTTCATATGAATATTCACATTGGTCTAGAAAATTGAAGTGCCCAAATGCCTTTATCTTAATGAATAAATCATATTGGAAAATTAAAATTTGAATCAGTCTGATGTTTTTTAAAAAGTATAAAGTTATCTAATGTCATAAAGAGATTCAAGAAGACTAGATAAGTGTTTAAATTCATTGATGATGTCATAAATGCATAGAGAGTTTATGGGAAGTTGATATTTTGGGCAATTTCATATTGTGGAAAAATCATTTGTAAATATAACCCAAACCATTTTGGGTTTCCTATAAATGGAGAAATTATTTTTTTACTTTCTAACATAGATGTAATATATATAAGGAAAGTGAATATCTTTGAAATTATAGGGAGATGAAGTGTCTAGATTGGGAGTACCTAATAAAGTTATCCAAAAATTGGAATAAATGAGAGGAGATAAGATCGTATTTGGCAGGTTATCATATTTCACAGGATAATCTGACTAGGAAAATCATATTGAAATTTTCAAAACAAGGGAGAATAAATTCAGAATTTTTTAGTGGTATAATGATAGAGTTATATTGTTTTATTGAGGAATCACACATTGGAATTAGACTGAGTGTCATGACAAACTCCAAGCAGTTCTCTATTACTACTTGGTAAGAATGTGAAGAATTTATTTCCATAGAGAATATTTTTAAAGTAGATCAAGATTAACTTTAAATTTTTGTTACACAAATCATATTACATAATTTTTACTATAAGAAGCATAAAAATTATCATATTGTTTCCATAGAGTATCATGAGTGTAATGGTATATCCTTCTCATTATATTCCACATAAACAAATTGTTTTCTAGAGGATTGTATGGTATCAAATTGAATCCATATGATACCATGGATGTAGCTACTCATGTTCCGTGGTAAAGCATGTAAATTCTTCTATTTTTTGTGGACATGTGTTTGATTTATTTTAAACAAGGAATGAAATCGTTTTCAATAGGTAGTATTTATTTTTTTAGTAAGGAAACATAAAAGAAAATGACATCACTAATTGACCACTCCCCCTCTCTGTGATACTTGGATCTAGCATGGGAACTAATGATAACACATTATATATTCAGTTTTTAATGAGAGGAGGAATATTAAAATCTAAGTGTGTAATTGTATCATCAAATGTTTAAATTGTCCCCTTAGACTGGGAATATATATTTGGCTGATAGAAAATACTGAAACATAAATCTTTATAAAGAGTATACTAAAAAGTATTATAGTGCCACGAGGTGAACCACATATCATGATCATACATAAGAGACTATTGTACTCCATGAAACCTCACATCTTCCTTAATGTATATCTAGAAATACTATGACAAGGAAAGTGTTCTTTGATAGAATTTAAATATGCTTATTTGTTTGGTTATCACCTTTAACTGAAATATCATTTTTCCCATTAGACATATTAGGTGTCCTACAATGAAGTCAATTGTGATGTTTTCCTATTTCTATATAGTTATGGGTAACAGTTTATAAGTCATATTATAATTATATAATGCAAAAATAACTTGTGGGCATACTAGGCACTAAGAAAAACCCAACACTATAGATCTCTTCAAGTCATCCCACAAAAAATTCTCATTAATCTATATATGATTTTCCATAATTAGTGGATGAATATATAATTATGATACTTGAGCTTCATCCAATAAATCATTCAATTCATTTATAACTAGGAAACATACCATAATCCAGAACGTTAACACTCAATCAAAATCAATGATGAAATCTAAAACATTTCGAACCTACTATTGTGTCTCTATTATTCCTCCCATCCCGTTTTACTCTTCACATGGATAGAGAGATGAACACTCCTTTGAGTAAGATAATATTTCTCCAAATTCATTCTATTTTTCTTGTTTTATCATTTTATAATCCATAAATATTTCATTAATTGTGATCCTTATCATAGATAAGCTATCATGATCTATTCAACTCAAAGTATCATCCACCTTGTTCACTATCCTGTGGTGGTAATGTGTTGATACATCATACTATTTAATCAATTTCATCCATATCCATTTATATTTATTCAAATACTTCAATGTGAATATATAATTCAATTATTTATGATAATTATATATATATATATATATATCTGGAACCTTTACCAACATAGGCAATTCTTTCATTTCTTCAATGTGAAAATTACCACAAAGAAATATAAATCCTAATTCTAGTATATTTTCTAATGATCCTTGAATTGATGATAATAATATTCTAAAAATATGTATTCAAAATAAATCAAATAACAACCTTCTTAGATGCATCACTGCAGTTCACAACACTATGTCCACTGTAAGGTTTCTATGAGTATATGTGTACCATCTGACCATCTCTTCATCTTTTTCTGTTCACATTCCTCGGTCTAATGGAACATTACTCCCTACTATGTAAAATTATTGAGTGGATTATATAAATATGATAAATTCTTCTTAAATAAATTATAATGTATATACAATAAAATAAAAATATGGATGTTAGTCATAGTGGTTGGCCCACACTAATGTTAAATAACTTCGGACATAGAAGAATCTATCTATATACACTTACTTTTGATGACATGTCCCAATTATGATACTTTCTAAAACTTCAGTTCCCAACTTATAAATATTTGATATTGTTTATTCTTCCTTATGATCATCAAAATAATTCTAAACATATTTTAATATACCTCTTTACACTTAGAGTTTATATGAATATCGTCAATAAATAATTCCAAAAATTAATCATGATAATAAATAAAGACAATATTCATTAAATCCCTAGAGATATTAGGGGAATTATAACTCCAAATTGAATTAATATAAATTCACAGTGTCTATAATTCATATGGAAATCTATCTTAAGTATCTTTCTACCTTTGGACCTCAATTTATAGTATCCATAATGAACCAAAATCTGGTTAAATAATTGAGCTCCTCCAATGTTATCAAAAAAGTATTCATTATAAGATTAAGAATTTATATTATTGAAAATTATTTTTTTATGTTCTAGATAATCAATACATCTTCACATTGATCCATATATTTTCTTAATAAACTTAATAGGTTCACCCAATGGTAAAGGGATTGGATGAAAGAAACCCTTGTCAATATTCTCCATATGTTTCTTATTCAATTCCAACTACTCAACCGAGGAAATTTTATAATGATTAATTGAAAAAAATAGAGAACTAAGAATGAGTTCATTGAAAACTAAAATTCATGATTTAGGGATATACTAGGAAACTCTTCCAGAAATACATCATCACATTTTCAAACAATAGGCATGTCTTCATTTTTGAGTTTCTCCCCAACCATTTGAGGTAAATAACCCTAAATAATATGTAATAAGACCCATATAAAAGATGTAGGTTCCATAACAAGTTCATAGTTATCCTCACATATATAGAAAATAATGAGTTACTACAAAGACACCAAAAATATTATTCTAGAAATATTTATTGAATCTATATAGAGAGGGAAAATCCTTGTATAAAATTGTATCAAATTACACTAAAAGATTAATTATAAAATTTATAGAGGGAAAATTATTATAAATGTGAACATGAAATCCATATAATATTATTGGAGGACAAGTGGGACTTAATTACACTACACTAGAATTATTTTTACCATCTGTTTAGTGAACCATCAGTAAAAATAATTTTGAGGCTTCTATAGAATGTTTTTAAATATACTACTAAATGTTAAGTTTTTTAATAAAAACAAACTATTCTCATGACCCACTACATATTTTTTAACCACCCTCCCCTTTCTCCCCGACCTCAAACCAGCGCTAACCCCCCCCCCCCCCCCACCCCACCGGCCAGCATCACCCGAGCCCAATCCGTCGAAGCCAACACTAGTATCTCCTGAGCCTGAGCCCTCCAAGCCATCATCAGTGTCTCTTATGCCCAAGCCCTCCAAAATGTCATTAGTTGAGCCCAAGAACTCATATCCTAAGCCCTCTAGTCCCATTCAAGCATCACCCAAGCTATAGGCCACCAAGCCCTTTCCAAAAGAGCCCTTACCAGAGGAGCCCTCTCCATCTGAGCTCGAGCTTGAGCACTCAGATCACAAGCCCCCTTATCCCTTGTATGTTATACTCTAACATTGTCTATTCTACTATGTGTTGTTCTTATAACCCCAAATTGAAGAAGATTTACTATTGTGTTATCAATAATAAAAAGGTTTTTATATTCTTCCCTTATATAGCTACGCCATTTTTATGGGAGCTTTTGTTAAAATTTGGATAATGTTTGTTAGGATATGTGTTTTATAAGAAATGATGAATTAATTATAGGAAATAATAAATCTATAAGAATTATAATTAAGGAACATGATTCATTTGTATAGAATATATGTACAGACCATGGTATTTCTATTTTTTTCATCCTCAACATAGGTCTCTACCATGGTATCATGGGAGTTTTCAATGGCCATGCAAGTTCCCCTTGAATAAATGAGTTGAGGATACCCTTCTTGTAAAATTCCAATTTTACTCTATTATAATTCATTTAAAATTAGAATGACATGTGTTACCATTTCTTATTGATATGTTCTAATTCATAAAGTCATATACGAAACAATGCTTCGACTTTGATAACTAGTTATATTTAGTGATGAGTTATTTTATAATTCCATGATGGTTTCATTCATATATATCACCATATCATCCATACATTTCTCGTTTTCCCTTCTATATATAAATGAAATATGTATAGGGTGATTCTATATCAAAAAAATGGGTGTATTGATTCCTATACCAATGGGATTCATTTTTATTCCAATATATAACCTATAATCCAAATATTTATAATCAATCATTATGTTAGACCTCTACCAAAGGTGATATATATACATACTCATGTCAGATATTCACTATGTTATTGTGAAGGATGGAACATATAAGTTCATATTATCATTGACACTCCATTTATGTCAGGTTTAATCTATTCTGAAACTAGGATATTCATTCACATTATTATCATTACCCACATTACCTGATTTTACCATTATTAATTTTTTTCTTTGGAAATAGTTATTTATTTTATTTTTGTAATAATGTGTAGGAAAATTGTGATATTTTGATATATATTGGTAAAATAAAGATCAAATTAATGAGGTACAAAACCCATTATGTTAAGGGTTTGGAGGAGTTTTTAGATTTAGAAATTTCTAATCCATTTTTTTATGGGAGAATAAGATGTCCATGTCCTAAATGTAAATATAGAAGATGGTAGAAGAGATATGATTTTTAAGAACAATTGATATTGATGAAATTACCTACTCATTATTTATATTGTATTTGGCACTAAAAATCAAAAATTACAGAAAATTTGACCATCGATGTCAATTGAAAGAATGAGCTCCCGATATCATCGACAATAGATAATGAAATGAAAAAACCTATTAAAGATGCATTTTTCATTGCAAGAAACCTACATAAATATCATAACATATCAGAACAACTAATTGAGGGTGTGACAAATAGAAATGAAACAGTCGATGTTTCTGATACTATATGACAACTAGATCAAGATTGTAACATATAATTGAATCCCTCACTTGATTATGGGGAGAATAAATTAAGAGAAAACTGTATTGATTAGACAGATGCGTTTTATGGATTAGTTGATGGTGGGAATCAAGAGTAGTATAGTAGATATTTTAAATATTCAAAACATTAATTTCTATTTATGATGTACAATATCAAATGCCTATGTGAAATTACAAAAAAATAGTTTTACATGATTTTATGATTGTTCTGTGATACATTTTTTGAAACAAATATGTATAATTTTTTTATTATATGATTAATGTTATTAACTATATTTTTCTGAATTATAAAAAAATACTCGCATATCATAATTATTGTATACTTTATTGGGGAGGGGATTCAAGTTGACAAGATTGAATAAAATATTCTTCATCTATGTGGAAGTCAATGGGTGATTTTGGAAGTCTGAATCAACATGATACTATGAAGAAGTAGAAAAGGAACTCATTTAAAAGGTTTTTCATTACTGTCCTTTAAATCCCCGATAAAAAAGAATAATCATGTGATCATAAAATTTCAAACACATGAAGTGACATTATGTAGATAATAAAATTGATGGTTTCATTTTATATCCATGAAATTCAAAACCATGGAAGAAATTTGATTCATTATATCTAGATTTCTCATATAATTTTAGGAATTATTGATTGGTATTAGCATTCAATGGAATCAACCCATTTGGATCTTTAAGCACCAGTTATTTAATTGGGAACATTTTTTTGATCCATTACAATTTTACTCCATGGATATGTATGGATCAATGTATTTCATATTTCCGATGATTATTTCTCAAAAAAAGATGCATGGAAATGATATTGATGTATACTTGTAGCCTTTAATTGAATAATTAATGGAGTTGTGGAGCAATTCCATTCAGATATATAATACATATTCTACAAAAATGATCCAAAGGAATGCTTCCCTAATGTTGACTAGTAGTGAATTCCATGTACATGGGAATTTAGCCAGTTGGAACATGTACACGAGTTTGGCATATCCTATTTTTAACATTAATTTTGAGCCTAAACAACAACCTCACAGTATAAAATGGTGCTTCTTATGTCATCATGGATTTCTTGATGCATCTCATAGATTTTGGTTAACCAAGTAAATATTCAATGGTTATATTTTCTGTAGACCACATTTATCATTACTGAAATGATATGATACATTGGACTAACTTGGAAATTTAAAAATATAATCTGGGAAGGTGTATACCTCGAATGATAGTTGGGAACAAGTTCGACGTGAATCATCATGTGAAATCGGAATGCAACAATTGATGAAAATAAGTATATTCTTCAAACATCCATTTTAGTAATTTAATTTTTCGCTCAATAATGTTGGTGAGATTCATATTGAAAAGAATGTTTGTGAAAATTTTATATTCACATTACATAATAAGAATGGAAAATTGAAGGATATTCTCAATGATTGGAAATAATTTCAAGCAATGAACATATAGCATGATCTCTGGCAAGATTAGATTTGAAAGTATGCTCCAAAAATATTTGAAATGAAACATAGGGATAAAGATACATTCCTTTGATGTTAGAAATATTTCAATGTATTTGATGGGTATTAAAGTCACATATCAAGGTGTGTTGACTTAAATAATCATAGGTTACATGGATATAAAAGTCAATATTACCAAATATTGTTATATGAGTTGCTACCATTGGCATTGCCTACTTTATTTCCTGAAAAGGGTAATATTGTTTCAATCAAAATTTTCACATTCTTCAGAAAAATATGTGAGAAAACTCTGCAACCATTTGATCTTGAAACCTTTAGGAGAGAATTTTGTTGACACTTTATGCAATGGATATGATATTTCCTCCTTTTTTTACGATCATAATGAATTCAACTGTGTATTTCCTTAAGGAAGCTAAATTATAAGACCTCATACATTATCGATGGATGTATCTAACTGGGAGGTACATTATTTATATAGTTTTCATTTATGTACAAAATTATTTGAACTTCATTAAATAGAAAATTTTGTTTTTTAATTTATTTCAATGATATCATAGACATTTGAAATCGTAAGTGAAAAATATATCTCAACAAGAAGGATATATTTCTAAAGGATGTTTTATAGGGGAGTATATTCCATTTTTTTCTAGATACTTTCATTATATTGAGACAAGATTATATTGATTTGGATGTATTGATGACACATCAAATCAATATCATCTACATGGGAAATAATAAATCTTTTCTATTATTATATGATTGTTTGGGAGGTTCTCAAATGTTACACTAACAAAAATGGAATTATAATAGGCACATAGATATGTGCAACTGAATAATAAAATTTCAGATACATTTATTGAATAATAGAAGATACAAAAAAGGATATGAATGATATATTGAACATGAAATAAGAGAGATATAACAAAATATGTTAATTAAGATCTTGTAGAATATTTTTCATGATGTGTAAATTAATAAATATTACCATCAACAAAGATATTTGGTTGATATATATATTGTTTAAATCTAATAATGTATATTACCCTTTTTAGATCATTAATACTGATACTCAAGATGAGTTTTCAGAATAATTGAATTTTATTTCTAATGGTCCTCTAAAACAGGCTAGAGTTTTCGACGCCTACAATGTGAATGACTTTAAATTTCATACATTCACTCGGGAAGAGGGTATGGAACCTTATAACTGAGTTATATTTATTTTTACCAATGTGGGATACATTTAATAGTTTACTGATATTATTTAATTAAACTACCATAATCATATTTCATTTTTTATTCAAATGCAATTGGGTCAATTTTATATGGGGATTTCAATGAGATTCCATGAAATTTACTTCAGTGAACTTCTATCACATGCCATATATTGGTGACCATGAAATAAATGATTCATATATATTATCATCATAAGATAATATTCTATATTGTGTAGAAGATTTCATTGATGAATGGTGGATTAAAATTTTTCATGTAAAATAAATATACTTGTACAATATGGGTAAGGAAGTGGATGATTCAAACTCTAACATTGAACCCCAGCAGTAGAGATAAGAGAACATATTTTTCCATCATGATATTGAAAATATTAGTCTTTAAAGGGTGGATTATGTAGATGAGGTATTGTTGGATCAGGAAATTGACAATATTGAAGGATAAAATGATTGTATGTGTAGTCTTCCATTCTTTTATTAGCCACTTATGAATTTTTTGTAGTATATATTATATAGTTACTTTTATTTGATTAAATGACTAGAATTCCAAGGAGTAAAAATTATATTGATACCAATCGACCCTCAGCAGTGAGGCTACATGCCACTCATGGTTTGTACAAGGATATTGTATGGTGATTATTATTGGTAGAGAATTTAATATATGTAATGTTATTTCATTTTTTTATCTACTAGCTATTTTTTCATAAAAGATGGAAGAAATGTTACTATAGAGAAAAATATGAAAAGTTCAGATGTTTGGATTATGGGTGTACTAATGATCGTTGTCCCATATGACTACTATGCGGTCCCTATGGATGATGTTGTGGGATTATTTGGCTCGATTCTAGGCCATGTTGTTGTGGAATGGGTTACCATTCCAATTAAATATGAGGATTTGAGACATATTCCTTCATCTTGAAAAAACAAAGTTAATGTGTAACGCCCCGACCCTAGATACCCAGAGTCGGTGCATTATTACATAACATTGGCATGATAAAAAAGGATCAAGTTTCGAAAGACCGATTAGTTTATTAGTCTTGGAAACACTAGATATATTAATAAGTCTTACATTACATCATAAGGTAAAAAAAAACTAAAACAAAATATTGTCTTCATATCCCCTCATACTATCCTTTCAGGTCATTCATAAATTACTTCTTCTCATCCTGGGATAAATAAAACACTAAAAGGGGTGAGCTCAGATGCTTAGTAAGGATAACAATATAGAAGAAGCTTTTATAGATAAGTATAAACACTTAAAGCAATTTATAACTAAAACAAAAGCCTTTTAAACTTGAACTTCAGCATAATATGGAAAAGATAAAATGAAATAATACCATTTACTTATTCACATAGATATTCTACTAGTCGAACAATCACATGCAATATCAATAACCACTTTCATAATGATGGAATGCATAATGCCATACTATCATAACCACATAGCCAAGGCCTCGTGCCAAGACTACAAATATGATTTTTCCAAGGCCTTGTGCCAAGACACTAGTTTGTCTCATGAGACCTACCGATGCATCGAGGAGCTATAGCGGGCTCCACCCGTCACTTACTAAGTCCGATGCATTCCTCATATGAAAAGTTTGAAACATATCATAAACATTCGTATTAAAACTAGCATATGAAATGTCAATACTTTATCCAAAAACCATGAATGGTATAAAAATAGCACATCCACAGTCAAACATAACTCATTCAATACAATATGGGAGATTGTATTGTATCATATTAACCTCAGTCGAGAATAATGAAGGATATTGACATAGATGAAAATAATCATCAAAACTATTTGAGAGAAATATTCCCCTTTTCCTTGAAATCATTTAAAGTCACACTATTTTTCTAGAAGCCATTTAAAAATAGATTTTTGAATCAAAGTGTCCCATACCACTTTGAAACTTTTTAAAATGAGTTTTAATTTTAAAAATTTAATGTCCATATAAATAAATCCTTAAAACCATTTTTAAAATATGGACATTAATGAGAAAGATTTAGATGGATAAGTATTTAAAACATATAAAAAATGGTATTTTAGTTATATATTCTAACCAAAAGAGAGACACTTGAATAAAAATAATTGAGGTAATAAAAACTTTGTAATATCATGAGAATAAAGGGATTCATGATATACTATGTCAAAGTACATTATATACACCACATAAAAGTGATTTGGTGTATATCAACAAAGAAGTCTCAATGGAATGTAAATTGAGATGAAATCTCTAATAAAGGCCGTATCCTTAGGTTAAGGATAAATCAACGACATAGTTATGTGTGACAAATATAAATACACTAAATATTATTGGATATTCAGTGTAAATCAATCAAAGGATATTCACACATAATCTTATAAAAACAACACCAATGAATTGGATGTTTAACTCAACAAATGGAGAATGAGTTAAAATTACTCTTATCAAATTCATATCGATGAATTGAGAAATTATCAATGGATTGATTATGTGTATCAAAAGTATATCAACAGAAAAGGGGAGTGGAAATTATGACATAAGAAAATGAATAGTTATTCCACACATAATCTTGGAGTAATATAATCAATGAAATATGCGTAAAGCCGAATAAATGGAAATTGAAATTTCAAATTCCCTTATTGATTTGGTAACATACAAAACATACAACCATTAAAGAAGGATCACACAATGATGATGTAAATATATATGAATTAATGTATATTACACAATGAATACAAACATGGGTAGTACACACACCACATGTAATAAATAAGTGGTGAACAATGGAATTATCACGGAATTAAAAGTGAGATAAGAAACCCCTTACTTTGTAGTTTTTCCTTGGTCGATGGAAGGTTAACATCCTGTATAATGGCGAAATAATTGTTATTGAATTATACAAGAATCATTTACATTAATATGATATCATATTTTATCTTTTAACATTTATTTGTTAATAATATTTTAGAATTATCGTCATTTCAGGTGTTAACGAGTTTATTTTACTTTATATTCTTTGTTATGTGAGCCATATTTGTTATTAATGGGATGTATATTATTCATAACCAAAATTATATCAAGTCCTTAAAAATTATTTTTAATCATCAAATGAGAATTATACTTGAATGGATATGATGGAGAATGAATCTCATCGCGTTCGTGGGGACGGTACTCCGTACGTACACACGAGTGAAAATATCATTATTTTGATATAAAAATAATATATAATTGGATAGTATATCATATATACATAATCATTATCTTGTTATATTTATTATTTACATGAGTTAAACATCATTATTATACCCATCCAAATAATAATATATTGAATAACAATTACACCACGACGTGGAGACGGTAAGCCGTACGTACGAACGTATGGTGACATGTTATTCAAAGGGTGGATAGAATACTGAATATGGTTGTACCATATTTATAATAACATCACAGTATATATATGATACTGGATTTATTATTTTATAATGGTAATAACAAAGAAAGAATAAGTGGAAGAAGAAAGGAACTTGAAAAGGGGTGGTGAAGACATTACCTCTTCTTCGAGTCCTTTCTTTTGATTTGCTCAAAAGGGATCCTTAGGATGGCTTTCTGATCCAAATAATGTCTCTAGATTGTAGTGAGGGAAGTTTAAAGAGTATTTGGGCAGGATTTGGTCGAACCAAAAGGCTTTGAAGGTGTGAAGAAGTTAGAAGGAGGAGTTCCCTTTTATAAGAGGGGTGAGGGGAACCTTTGGAAAAACTAGAAATATTAATTTATAATAAATTCATATTCGGTTTCTAAGGGCTCAAAAGTTGATTATTAAAAGGTTAAGGTAATGATAGGTCTAAAACCATTCAACCAATAGAATGTAGACAGGTTTGGGTCATTATATTAACCTTATCTTTTAGTTTCAACTCTTAGTTAATTAGTTTGACATTTACAATGTCACTTTGTATTTTTTTATTATATAGTTAATAAACTCACTATATACATCCAAGAGACCCCAAAGTGGTACATTAAAGATACCCCTATCATGATATAAGTCTCTTGGACGAACCGTATATTTTTATGAATTTAAAATCAATTAATAATAAAATATTTTTTCTAAAAACTCTTTTATGTCAATTTTGACACTATTCAATAGTTGATTTTTGAAAAACTCATAAAAGAATTATTACTTTGTAAAAAGTTAATTAAATCATTACTAACATGTCATATTAACCTAGAAAATTAGTTTAATTCATTAAAAGTCTCAAATTATATTTATTTGTGTATTTTTAATATCAATTATTTTAATTTGTTACTATTATGGTAATTACTACATCATCATTGTGTCATACATAAATTAAATTATATAATGTCTAAAAATTATAAATAAAATACCATTATGTATTAAATCATTATAGCTTTCTAATGAATAATTTTAGTCTAAAATGCAACATATATAACTCTGTGTAAAAATTGATTTTCTAAAAGATATATGCTTGTGTCATTTTTGTATTCATTTTAACTTAATTAAAATAAATTGTCCCTATCACTTACAAGTGGCTCCATGGGGTCCCAAAATCGACCCAAAGATGCCCATGGTCGGACATGTATCAACCAATAAGGTTAGCACACGTTTTAGGGTAATTTGTTTATTATTATAATATTATTTGTTAACTCTTATTTACCGGATTTACCTTTTAACCATGGAAAATAAAATATTTACCGAAGTAATTATTCAAAATGTCTAAAAATAAAAGTTACCTATTTACACAATTTAGACATCCTGATTCCAAATACAGAATCCATTTTTCAAAATTCAATACACAGAAGTGTCATAAATTAATTTAAAATTAATTCCCGTTGTTAAAACAAAAAGCGTGTTTTTAAGAGATAATAACTATCAAAAGATTGGCACTTGTTTATGTCCAATTTCAAAGTGAAATTAATTATAATGAACACCATTGGATACAATGGTAAAAATATATTCTAATTATGCTTTAAAACCACTCAATAATATAATTTATCATTATAAATTATTTTGATTTAAAAAGTTGTTTTTAATTAAAATTTAGTAATTTTCATTATTCATCAAAATATGAAAGTTATCCGAAAAGTACCAAAATTTCACCCTAGGATAATTTCGATATTCTGAATCCAAAAAATGAAGTCCATTTTGAGAGATAGAATTTATAAAATTTCATAACGGCTAGATTGATTGGTTGTGGTGTGTTAGAATCTCGAAGTTGCGTACAATGCACGCCATTGCATTATTCAAAGCGGAACGTACCATGGAAGCTTGGGGTGTTACATTCTCCCCTCCTTCAATAAATTGCGTCCTCGCAATTTTTAAAATTGTGCTTGGGAATATAATGTGAAGTCCCACATCGGAAAAAGAGTCAATAAAACTATCACTTTAAAAGAAAGAAAGAGAGGTATAAAGGTTAACCAAGATAACCCATACTCGGATTCCATGTAGGAAAACATGGATATGGATGATAAACTAAGTGTCAAGTTCTGATGGAGAGGGATAGAAATCATGATCAGGATAAAGTTAACAATAAGAAAACCACAAACTTGTGTTGGGACAAACGACAATTAGTCTCCATGTAGGAAAGTAAACGTACAACATTTTTTGTTTTAAGTTACATTACATAAGGATGAGGAATTCATTTATGATATTGACTATGAATATGAATATTTATACTTAATTTTTATGTAGAGTTTCATTTTTTAATAAATGTCCACCACTAACTCATTTTTTTAAACGATGAGTATTCACCAAGACTTGGTCACACTGGAAGAGCTAGAACAAACTTCTATAGAATCACGTGATCCATGCAGGATAAACTATATATTTACATTGTCTTTAGAGATTAATCAAAACCAAAATGGTTAGTACAAGATCTAATGATCCCCCAAAAGGATATTCCTTGAGAGAAATAAACACTAATCTTAATTTCTAAAATTAAACCAATAATACCCCAAAGTTAAATAAATACCATTCAATAATCAATTGTCCTTAAAATCCTTCAATATAATCAAAACTAATATTAAAACCCAAAACATAGAAGAATTTGATTATGTAGTCTCCCATGTTAAATTGTATCTCCAAATGAAATTAATTACTTTTAAAGTCACATACTTAAAAGTAATTAACCTAATAATTTCCATAAATAACACAAATCATTATAGATCCATAATAAAAACATAGATAAAAATCCACCATTACTCCTCAAATTAAATCCCATACTACTCTATTTTCCTTTGGCATATAGTGTTCTCAACAAAGCGAACAACTTCCAAAATAACATTTATCACTTAATCACCAAATAATTTTCCTATACTAAGGGTATTTATTTTGTATGACATAAGATCCCAAATCAAATTATTATTGATCAATAAAATCATTTAACTAAAAATAACAGTCACACTAACAAGGGACTTCACGTAGTCCAGTGGTAGGTGATAAATCCCAATCGCACTTTGGTTGTGGGTTCGATTCCCACAGCTTTGTCCGACACGACGGGTTGTCACACGGTCTACGTGTTGTACTTTTTCAAAAATTATATTTTATAACATTACCAAAATGAGATAAATTTCTCAAAATAACCATAACATAATTTAACCACAAATTTTATCTCATACCTTGCATTTTCATCCCAAATTATAATAATTTTTAATTGCCTCAAACCCAATGATCATATAAAACGAAATGGTTATTCATAACTATATCCACAAGAGAAAAGATAATTATTCCTCAAATATAATTCTCACATGGAAAACTGCAGGGTTACAAATACAAGAGAAAATTATTCCAAAGTAAACCCATCAACAAGGAGTACTAACACTTTTTAAACATTTCTCCAACCATTTATTTCCACTTAGCTTCTTCTTTGACCATGAAAATATCCTATAGAATAGGGCATTCACTCGGGTAATGGTCAGGTCCCCTAAATTTACGAAAAATGACTGTAAATGGATTCTTGGGACCATTTTTATCTTCTTCCATAGTACTCTTCATTCTTCTTCGGCAATTCTTCACTTTATGTCCTTCCTTCCCGCATTAAAAGCATTTCTTTGTCCCACTGAGACACTTTCCTAGGTGTCTCCTTCCACATTTCCTGCATGATGGAAATTGAGAATTTCTTTCTCCATGGTCTCCACTACTGGAGATCTTATTATTCATCACCTTTCTCTTCGTTGTTGAGTCCAGTAATTGGTTAATATATATATTGTTGATCATATTTTTGGAAAACTGATTTGGAATAAAGACGATATATTTTATGCCTATCAACATTCCATTTTGTTGCTCATTGCCACCATCGTTCCCACCTTGTACATCATTCTCAAAGTCACTATGACTTCTTTGGAATCCAGCCATTGACTAAAACTAGAAAGAATTGTGTGAGTAATAGTAGTCATACAATCATTTAGAGATTAACGTGTCACCATATTCTCAATTTGAAACACATTACGATTAACCAAGGTCATTTACTCTCATATTATATATATAATACTTTAAATCTGTTTGTAAAGAAAATGTAAATTATCCTAGGCATATCCCTCGGGAGTGTCGTAACCAAGAGTGCAGCAAGGCCTGTTGTTGTGCACCAGTTCCCGTTCGAGTCTAGCTCAAATCAGTGTTTTTGGGTTTTACCCCTATGTACATCTGTGCCAGAGCCGCCTCTACCTGCTCGTATCCAGATAGGGATGTATTTCTCAGAAAACTCAAAAAATTTCTAAAATACCAAAATTCTAGGAAGTTCTTCTATACTAATCCTCAAATTTCATCTTAGTTCTACGTGCTCTGATCAGAGTTTATCTAAATCTAGCTTCCAAGGTTTGTACTAAACTTTCTCTGATACCAATTGTAATGCCCCGACCCTAGATACCCAGAGTCAGTGCATTATTACATAACATTGGCATGATAACAAAGGATCAAGTCTTGAAAAACTGATTAGTTTAGTAGTCTTGGAAACACTAGATATATTAATAAGTCTTACATTACATCATAAGGTAAAAAACCTAAAACAACATCTTGTCTTCATATCCCCTCATACTATCCTAGCAGGTCATTCATAAATTATTTCTTCTCATCCTGGGAAAAATAAAACACTGAAAGGGGTGAGCTTAGATGCTCAGAAAGGATAACAATATAGCAGAAGCTTTTATAGATAAGTATAAACACTTAAAGAAATTTATAACTAAAACAAAAGCCTTTTAAACATGAACTTCAACATAATATGGAAAAGATAAAATGAAATAATGCCATTTACTTATTCACATTGATATTATACTAGTCGAACAATCACATGCAATATCAATAACCACTTTCATAATGATGGAATGCATAATACCAGACTATCATAACCACATAGCCAAGGCCTCGTGCCAAGACTAGAAATAAGATTTTCCCAAGGCCTTGTGCCAAGACACTAGTTTGTCTCATGAGACCTACCGATGCATCGAGGAGCTATAACGAGCTCCACCCGTCACTTACTATGTCCAATGCATTCCTCATATGAAAAGTTTGAAACATTACATAAACATTCATATTAAAACTAGCATACGAAATGTCAATACTTTATCAAAAAACCATGAATGGTATAAAAATAGCACATCCACAGTCAAACATAACTCATTCGATGCAATATGGAAGATTGTATTGTATCATATTAACCTCAATTGATAATAATGAAGGATATTGACATATATGAAAATAATCATCAAAAATATTTGAGAGAAATATACCCCTTTTCCTTGAAATCTTTTAAAGTCACACTATTTGTCATGAAGCCATTTAAAAATAGATTTTTGAATCAAAGTGTCCCATACCACTTTGAAACTTTTTAAAAGGAGTTTTAATTTTAAAACTTTAATTTCCATATAAATAAATCCTTTAAACCATTTCTAAAACATGGACATTAATGAGAAAGATTTAGATGAATAAGTCTTTAAAACATTTAAAAAATGGTATTTTAGTTAGAGATTCTAACCAAAAGAGAGACACTTGAATACAAATAATTGAGGTAATCAAAACATTGTAATATCATGAGAATAAATGGATTCATGATATACTATGTCAAAGTACATTATATACACCACATAAAACTGATTTGGTGTATATCAACAAAGAAGTCTTAATGGAATGTAAATTGAGATGAAATCTCTAATAAAGGTCGTATCCTTAGGTTAAGGATAAATCAATGACATAGTTATGTGTGAAAAAAATAAATACACTAAATATTATTGAATATTCAGTGTAAATCAATCAAAGGATATTCACACATAATCTTATAAAAACAACACCAATGAATTGGATGTTTAACTCAACAAATGGAGAATGAGTTAAAATTACTCTTATCAAATTCATATCGATGACTTGAGAAATTATCAATGGAGTGATTATGTGTATCAAAAGTCTATCCACAGAAAAGGGGTATGGAAATTATGACATAATCAAATGAATAGTTATTCCACACATAATCTTGGAGTAATATAATCAATGAAATATGTGTAAAGCCGAATAAATGGCAATTGAAATTTCAAATTCCCTTATTGATTTGGTAACATAAAAAACATACACCCATGAAAGAAGGATCATAAAATGATGATGTAAATATAAATGAATTAATGTATATTACACAATGAATACAAACATGGGCAGTACACACACCACATGTAATAAATAAGTGGTGAACAATGGAATTCTCACGGAATTAAAAGTGAGATAAGAAACCCCTTACTTTGTACTTTTTCCTTGGTCGATGGTAGGTTAACCTCCTGTATAATGGTGAAATAATTTTAATTGAATTATAAAATAATCATTTACATTAATATGATATCATATATGATCTTTTAACATTGATTTGTTAATAATATTTTAGAATTATCGTCATTTCGGGTGTTAACGGGTTTATTTTATTTTATATTCATTGTTATGTGAGCCATATTTGTTATTAATGGGATGTATATTATTCATAACCATAATGATATCATGTCCTGAAAAATTATTTTTAATCATAAAATGAGAATTATACTTGAATGGATATGATGGAGAATGAATCTCATCGCCTTCGTAGAGACGGTACTCCATACGTACGCACGAGCGAAAATATCATTATTTTGATATTAAAATAATATATAATTGGATGGTATATCATATATACAGAATCATTATCATGTTATATTTATTATTTACATGAGTTACATATCATTATTATACCCATCCAAATAATAATATATTGCAAAACAATTGCACCACGACGTGGAGACGGTAAGCCGTATGTACGCACGTATGGTGACATGTTATTCAAAGGGTGGATAGAATAATGAATATGGTTGTACCATATTTATAATAACATCACAGTATATATATGATACTGAATTTATTATTTTAGAATGGTAATAACAAAGAAAGAATAAGTGGAAGAAGAAAGGAACTTGAAAAGGGGTGGTGAAAACATTACCTCTTCTTCAGGTTCTTCCTTTTCATTTGCTCAAAAGGGATCCTTATGATGGATTTCTGATCCAAATAATGTATCTAGGTTGTAGTGAGGGAAGTTTAGAGAGTATTTGGGCAGGTTTTGGTCGAACAAAAAGGATTTGAAGGTGTTAAGAAATGAGAAGGAGGAGTGCCCTTTTATAAGAGGGGTGAGGGGCACCTTTGGAAAAGCTGGAAATATTAATTTATAATAAATTCATATTCGGTTTCTAATGGCTCAGAAGTTGATTATTAAAAGGTTAAGGTGGGGATAGGTCGAAAAACATTCAACCAATAGAATTTAGACATGTTTTGGTCATTATATTAACCTTATCTTTTAGTTTTAACTCTTAGTTAATTAGTTTGACATTTACAATGTCACTTTGTATTTTTTTATTATATAGTTAATAATCGTACTATATACATCCAATCGACCCCCAATTGGTTCATTAATGATACACCTATCATGATATAAGTGTCTTGGCCGAACCTTATATTTTTAGAAATTTAATATCAATTAATAATATAATATTTGTTTTAAAAACTCTTTTATGTCAATTTTGACACTATTCAATGGTTGATTTTTTTAAAACTCGTAACAAAATTATTACTTCGAAAAAAGTTAATTAAATCATTACTAACATGTCATATTAACCTATAAAATTAGTTTAATTCATTAAAAGTATCAAATTATATTTATTTGTGTATTTATAATAACAATTATTTTAATTTGTTACTATTATGGTAGTTACTGCATCATCATTGTGTCATAAATATATTAAATTATATAATGTATAAAAAATATAAATAAAATACCATTATGTAGGAACTCTTTTTAGATTTCTAATTAATATTTGTAGTCAAAAATCCAACATATATAACCCTATGTAACAATTGATTTTCTAAAAGATATATGCTTGTGTCATTTTTGTATTCATTTTAACTTAATTAAAAAAATTGTCCCTATCACTTACAAGTGGCTCCATGGAGTCCCAACATCGACCCAAAGATGACCATGGTCGGACATGTATCAACCAATAAGGTTAGGACACGTTTTAGGGTAATTTATTTATTATAATAATATTATTTTGTAACCCTTATTTACCGGATTTACCTTTTAACCATGGTAAATAAAATATTTACCGAAGTAATTATTCAAAATGTCTAAAAATAAAAGTTTCCTATTTACACAATTTGAACATCCTGATTCCAAATATGGAATTCATTTTTCCAAATTCAATACACATAAGTGACAAAAATTAAATTAAAATTAATTCTCGTTGTTAAAACAAATAGCATGTTTTTAAGAGATAATAACTATCAAACGATTGGCACTTGTTTATGTCCAATTACAAAGTGAAATTAATTATAATGAACACCATTGGATACAATGGTAAAAATATATTCTAATTATACTTTAAAACCACTCAATAATATAATTTATCATTATAAATTATTTTTATTTAAAAAGTTGTTTTTAATTAAAATTTAGTTATTTTCACTATTCATCAAAATATGAAAGTTATCCGAAAAGTACCAAAATGTCACCCTAGGCTAATTTTGATATTATGAATCTAAAAAATGAAGTCCATTTTGAGAGATAGAATTTATAAAATTTCATAATGGCTATATTGATTGGTTGTGGTGTGTTTCAATCTCAAAGTTGCGTACAATGCACGCCATTGCATTATTCAAAGGGAAACGTACCGTGGAAGCTTGGGGTGTTACATAATGATTCACAAAAAATGTAATTTTTATACATTATAGTATAATTGAATGACATTATGTTATAAAACTTTAATATTTTTAAAATGGATCTCTTTGTATATATGTTTTTCTACTTTCATGTTGCTGAGGTTATAACATGAAAGAGGAAATTAGAAGCATTTGTTGAATTATATTAGAAGACAACCAGATATGTCACTAGTGAAATGGAATTGAAGACTGGTTGTGAGCAGGTAAATCAAATAACATTAAAATCATTTAAATCACAAACGATTATTGGGAATATGTTTAATTATAAATATAATACACTTTTAAATTTTCAATACAATTTTCTTATAGGTTTTGGTAGTTGGAAATAGAGATAGAGATTAAGATGGAGATTGATATGGGGAGGGTGATGAGCAGTGTTCAGCTAGTAGTAATTAGTGGTCTGTTTGATTTTTTGGACAAATATGGAATGACATGGTTTATTTATTATTTTTGACACATATGTGAAATTTTTTATGGTGTTATGTGAACTAATATATTTGTTTTTTGATGTCATAATTGTTATATATGTGTGATTTTCATTGCTAGTGATGGGAATTTTTTTCCTACTGATTGGAGATGCACATGGATTGCATATTTTTAAGGCAGTTCTAGGACTGCATAATCTACATATAGAATTTTTTAAATCAAAATTTAGACGAATTTTAAACCTACACTACATAGGGGATATTTTTATTTGTGGTGGTTTTAATCACCACTATAGTAAGCATTTTTCTTTTTTAAGTTGGTTAAATCCATCGTTATATATGACACATTATTATTTAGCCGTAGTTTTAATATGTTTATTAGGGATTTTGATTCATTTTTTTGGGATTTGGAGGTTGTTTTAACTACTACATAATCCTCGTATTTTTTCTCCTCATAATTTTTGTGTAAATGTAAATAAATGATTCTAAATAGACATTCTATGATGATTACCATAAACCAATGTAAAATGGATGAAAGTGCTGCATATTAGAAGTTGACACATGATTTACTAGTGGTTTTATAAATACTTCAAAAAAAATTCAGCTACATTTTAAACCGCCACTACTCAAACATCTTCTTATAGTGTTATCATGATCCTATTTAGTAAAAAACATATCATATTCCCTTCCTTGTTCTAGATGTTAACTCTTCAATTTTTTCATTAACTAAAAAAATTCACAATTTTCCCACACATAATACATATAATTATATATTGTACCTTTTGATATAATTTATTTCTATATAGACCCATTACTTTTAAACAGATAATTTTATTCTTTTTAATACATAAATATCCATTTACGAAACAGAAGGATCATAAATCCCTGGTGACTTTGTAAGATAATTTTTTTATTACATCAAATGAAAATAAAACCGGAAATCCAAATTTTAGTCTCCATACTGAGATTTAAATTTCTATTTTAGCTCCTTAAATAGAAAATTACAACATGGGGGAATACACAAAATAGTGGGGAGTTGAAAACCCCAGTATGGTAATAAACATTATAAGTAATCATTATATGTGAGTCAAAGAAATAACATGATATAATAAAAAAAAATCCCATGAGTAATCACATGGAAGTATAACAATAAGAGAAAGGTATCATAATATCATGGTAACATATGAAATTTTTTAGAAATAAAAAACAAAATAGATACATGATTCGAGGATAAATTATAATACATCATCATATGGTAGAGAAAGTCCCATGATGGATTAGGATTACACGCTATTCCCATACATGGAGTCTCATGAAACTATAACATTACCAAATGCATTGAAATACTATCTTAGAATACCCATCATAATATATAAAGGATTTATTTGATCCATAAAAATTAAATCAATCATTATTTATAAGAATGATAATTAACCTTGGAAATAAAATGGGTTTCACAATCTTACCCAATGTCATAATAAAAGGGGATTTATTAATGAAGTATTTTATAAATGAACATAACTCATGCAATACCAAATAAAAGAATTTATAATTAGATATGTATATATTTGGGATACATATATATAGAATTTATAAGAATTAAAAAATATTAAAGAGAGAGAAAGTGAGTTAGAGAGAGAAGGGTCATAACCTGAAAAGGAGGGTGGGATAGAAAAATACCCCATCTTGATCCCGATTAATCACGTGTACTCTTTATATTGCTGAATAATAAATTTTTATTAATTATTTACATTCTTAATAAATTTTATCAATATTATTTTTTTCTATTATTTTATTTATGATCATGTTATATTCATTAACATGACTGTTTAGGTTAATGTCACACCTTTTGATAATGTTCATATCATATATCCAAAATCACATCAAAATATTTAATATGGTCAAAGAGATTACTAGTAAAAAATCTCTACAATAATAATCATGAAATAATATTAATTTTTATGTACCATTGTTATTTTAAAACCAATAATTTTGGCTGGTTATAAAAAATGAACTACATTTCTATCATGGAGACGGTAAGCCGTACGTAGGCATGAGTAATGTTTCAATTATTAAACAAAATTGATGGAAAGAAGTTAAGTGTTATTTTTTATTTCTATAATTATAATTATATGATAAATATATTTATATTCATTCAAATAAACATACATATACCATCCATGTTTTGTAATAATAACAAATGAATCAAATTTCTTCTTGAGGTGGTAGTCCATTGTACAGACGAACGACACAATAATTTTCAATAGTTAGTCTGTTTTGAAAGTATATGTCATATATCATTTCTATAATTATTAAGATGTATTAAACATCATATATAATAGTTAAACCTATCATAATAAATATTATTGAGTGGTGATGATGGAAAACAAGTTACGTCGGTTCACGATGTGAAAGTCACCCGTACACATGAACGATGATTTCATTTCTCATTTGATAGAAGTGGAGATAGATTTAGGTTATTAAATTGTCATAATATTGTATTAGCAGGTGTAAGAAACTAATATAAATATATTATCATGATTAATAAATATTTAAAAGATGTTGATGTTTAAATAATACAAAGATACCCGGTTAATAATGTTACCTCTTCTTCATATCACAACTTTAACATTAAACATAAACCTACCAAGATTGGATTTTAGATTGAAATAAGGCCTCAAGGATTCAAGGGAGAAATTAAATATGTTACTTTCATAGGTATTATATGATCCAAGGGTTTTTGGAAGTGCATAAAGGAGTGTATAGGGGATCCCTTTTATAAGGGAAGTGTGATATTCTTATAAATATCCAAAACTATTCAATAATTAGAAGTCAATATCAATAAAAGTTCATAAAAAAAATCATAATAGAGGATTTTAGTAGTGATTATTCAAATAAAAGAATATTAAAAAAATATTTTTTGAACATGTTATTATATTAACTAAATTAGTTTACCCCCCTCACAAAAACTGATTTTAATATTAAAAATGGTAACATATTATTACTATGTTTACCATTGATTTTGAAAAAAATAATTTTCCCATTTTATATAATATTAATTAGTCTTATTAATGACATGGAATCCATTTTATAAATTTTTTTTCATAGAAGTGGATTATTTTAATATATAAATAAACCCGCAAAAGTTTCTTAAAATGGGATTTCAAGAAAAGTTTTTTTCAAGCATAAGATGATATTATAATAAATATATGTCAAGTAATCATAATTAAATGGATCTAAATTAATGTTTTTTAAATATATATTATATATATTTAATCTAAATAAATCCTCATTATGCATTATTATAATTATTTAAAATGATGAAACATTAAGCATTTTAAAATAGTTTATTAGAAAATGTGTTTTAATGCCTAAAAAGAAACTCATATTAAAATATTGTATAATGAAAATTTAT
Source organism: Viscum album (assembly GCA_963277665.1). Classification (NCBI taxonomy): domain Eukaryota; kingdom Viridiplantae; phylum Streptophyta; class Magnoliopsida; order Santalales; family Viscaceae; genus Viscum; species Viscum album. The sequence continues at coordinate 590,396,858 of OY728134.1, read as the reverse complement.
GTAAAATTAATTGAATTAAAATTAACTAAATAATACGTATGTTAATTTTAAATAATATTTAAATAAAAATGTTAATTTTACATGAAATATTTTATGAAAATTAAATATTAGTTTTACCAAAAATCTGTATGTTTCCTATTCACTAAAATATCAATATTTTCTGAAAAAATATCACAATTTCACACTATGTTAATATAGATATGAGTATTTGAAAAATGAAGCTAATTTTATAAAATAGAATTTCAAAAATTTCCCAAAACTAATTACACAATACACTTACAAAAATAAAAAAACATTTTTGAAGGATTTTTTTTAGGAATTAATGTCCTAATTAAAAATTGAGCTCTTATTTCCAATATTTTCTTAAATTTATAAGAAAACATATTTCTGTTTTATAATGTATTTAATCTTATTGGTACCATAAATTATTATGGCTATGTTATAATGATCATATTTAAATAATCATGGTAAATTTGGGTTTATTGTTTTATGTCTCATAGGATTTAAATCATACTTTCTCCTTTAATAATGAATATTGTTACACCCCCTTAGAATATGACCCAAGAAATTTTATATTATATTCTATAATGAAAATAATTAAGATTAATTCTTCTTTATAGCCTCTTCAAGTTCCCATGTTTCTTCCTCAAACACATGGTTTATCTACCAAACTTTTACGAGGTGACCTATATTGTTTCATAGAAATTTATCTCAAGGATCTATGATCTTGACCCACTACTCCTCCTATAATTTTTTATTCTCCCTTTATACCACCTATGGACTCATTACATGAGAAGAGTATAGTATACACATTCTTGAGAGGGATGCATGGAACACATCATGTATATAATATATGTTCAGTGTGAGTGTTATTCAATATTCCATCACTCTAATGTGATCAATGATATCAACGGGGTAAATGTATCTTAGAATAAGCTTTCACTTCTTCCAAAAACTCAATAATTTATTCCATGATCTTATATGAACAAACACCTTTTCTATGATCTCAAACACTATAAATCTTGTAAGATTATCCACATAGAGTTTCATTTTTGTACCTTTTGTATATTTCATATGATGTTGAATAAGTTGAACATTCTGTTTCATATCTTGGGAAATGTCTAGTAAAATTAGATTTTCATCTCTAACATCACCGCAACATGTTGGATTATAACACCAATCCCATATATTGCTTCATATGGTGAAATTTTAATGTTAGATTAGACAATATTATTCACATATAAATATAATGGGGGATGGTTCCAATCCCAAAATCCATATAAATTAATTTAATAAGATCTCATAATATCCTCTAGAGTTTGTATGGTTCTTTCAGATTGGCCATCCGTCTGAGGGTGATAAGCATATCTGAAATTGATTTTTATATCCAATTATTTCTCAAGGTTTCTCTAAAACCGTAATGTAAACCTCACATGTTGATCTTATATAGTAAATAGTGGGAATCCCTGAATTCATAAAACATACCTTATATATACCATAGTGATTTGATCAAGATATAAGTTTTATTTGATAACAATGAATCATGCTGAATTTATATGGATATCGACTTGAAGATTGATAGAGTTATTTTATTTTAGGTGACTTAGGGAGTCCTATAATGAAATAAATTGTTACGATTTCCCACAAACATACTATTATTGGAAATGGTTGTATCATACCCTAATATTTCTATTAATCAGGTTTAGGTTGATGGGATACCAAGCATAAATATACAAATTACACAATGTCCCTCTTAATTTTACCTCAATAGAAGTTTTAATTTAGTTATTTATACATCTTAGTGATTCCCAAACAATAATTTAAGGATGATATGTGTGTATTTCTCATATTCCCCCTCATCAGTAATGGTTTTTATGGGAAACTTGTCTCAGATTCAAACCTTATTACTTTATCTTCATTAAAGTTAAACTCCAGAAATTTTTCTACCTTTTTCTGTAGCACCCCATATCATTTCTAGAAATCCACGATCTTCTCATGAATTGATGGTTGTGTAGTTATTTGATCAAGTTAGGATAAAAACTATTATACAATTCCAATATCTATTCTTCTTTAATCTATGAATATTTTATCCTTCTCTATTCTCATCATTGACAAAATTATAGGAGCATTTCAACATAGAGAATCTTCCACACAGTTTTTTCCATAGATGGAAATAGATTTAGCGACCATTTATGTTGACCATCACTAACCATATTTGATGCCACATGCTCCTCTATTTCTACGTGAATACATATTTTAGGTTCTTATGATCTGTATATATTTCACCACTCACCCAAAAGAGATAATATCACCATATATTTAATGAAAGTATCTGTACAAATGACTCCATTTCATGTGTAAGATAGTGTTTCTCATCAAATTTCAACTTTCTTGAGGCATAAGCTATAACTTTACTCATTATGAATTAGTAAAAAGTCTAATCCATTATTTAAAAAATAATTGTAGACCAAAAAAAGATCCCTACTTGAGGGAAGTGTGAGGAATAGTGTATTGATACACTTTTCTTCAAATATATAAATATATATTTGTGTATATTTGTTAATCCATATTTTACATCCTTCTGCATTGTCTCGGTTAGTGGGATTGAAAATCTAAAAAAAATTAAAACATTTCAGTAATTCCTAGCTAATCTAGAGATTCTATAGATCATTAATATAGATCATGGTCTAGTCTATTCATGGATTTTTGTTTTCTAGAAGGGTCTACAAATGTCCATTTTCCAGTGATAGCTTTCACCAAGAATGAAAATCCTTCAACCAAAACTCATTTTTACTATAAATTTCATATATATTATCATTCATTATATCCTTAAATATAGAAATCAAATAATCTATATAGAAGTATTTTATTTTTTTTAAATGAAAATATTTTCAACAAAGACTTGGAAAAACTTGTTGAGGAAATATCTAAAGTATATATTCATAAATCCCATAAGTTTATTTGGAAATTATTGACTTTAAAGGAATAATTATGAAATCATAGAGTGCATACATTTTTGAAATGACATTTATGTTATATTTTCTTTCGTTACAATTAACTAGTGACATCCAGTTCCAAGATAATCCTTAGTGAAAAATTGTTCTCTATGTAGTTGATCGAAGAAGTTGACTGTCGATGGGAGTTTAAATTTTATCGTTATCAATTTTTTTGTTTCACAATAATAAATATAGTGGGACATTGACCCAATATTATTCTTGTTGAAGAGGATTGACACACACCATAGTGAATCACATGGTCACATACATCCCTTTTATGTATTCTATTATAACTTCTTCTTCAGATATTCTAACTCAATGGCCACCAACCTTTAAGGATTATTTGATATAGGTAGATATCCATGTATAATATAATTTGAGTATCATTCTATTGGTCGTGAGAAAGACTAGAATACTCTTCTTCGAATACATAAGTATAATCCCATATAGTAGGCATGAATTCAAGCATGATTCTATCTATTGTCTCAATCATTTGGATTGGATATCATTATTCTAAAGGAAACAATATCCATGCTTGAATAGATGATTCTAGGGGATATTCACCCCTCTTTCAAATTATAGATTCAATGGGTGACTTGGGCCATGTACGCTGATCTCCATATCAATAAATTTGATGTTGGATTTATATAAGGGCAACTAATCAATTACCAAATAACATGAAAATCTACTGATATATTTAAGTTGATATTTTATGGAAGATAAATTTCAGAAAAATTCACAGGGGATGTGTAATATACTTGGGATCAAAACATCACATAATTTTATGTTTTAACAAATAGCTCAACCCATTGTTTTTAGGTGTTTATTATGTATTTAAAATAAGTAATGAACATATGAAATTATGTGTAGAAAATAATTAACATTTTTGTTCTCTATAATTTAATAAATAACAAGTGTACCTGTCACCACATCATCATCAGGATTCACCTATACATTAGTGATATAATAAAATCCTCCTTGTTATATAATCTATGGGTGTAGATTCATTGATTGTCTCTAACAAACCATGGGTTAGAGGCTTGTATTGTTTTAATATCATGTTAATTGAAATTGAATCACAACACTATAACATTTTTATTGATTTCAACCTAATTTTATTCTTCTGCATTCCAAGGTTTCTTAATTTCCCTTTGAAACTGATTATCCTAATTCCCTTATTTTCAACATTTGAATAATCTATTGGTTCCCATAAGATAGTTTCCATGATTCTTCTTCCCATACATTTTACAATTATGTTGTTGGGTTTTCATTAAACCATGATTTTTATCTATTTATAATTTGGATGAAAACATTATTTTAATATTTTTTCCCCTCATTCCATCAGTCCACATGGAGTCACTTCTCTCTATATCTAGTTTGATGGAATAATAAATAATCACTTCATAGTCATGAATGTTTCTAAAGGATAATTCTTTTCATCGTCTCAGTTTTAACCCACTAATGAATCATTAAAACATACATTCATTGTTTATGAAAAATTCCAAGGTATACCATTAAACAGTTGTGGAGTCTTCATCATATTCCCTAACATAACTAGCATCACTTTTCTTTGGTTTGAGGAACTCCCACAATTTTTTAAGGTGGATAGTCTAAGGATAATATTTATTTAATATTTTTATTAAAGTGATCTATTCCATGGAATTAATACCATATTTAGACTTTATTTTCTAGATCATTATCGAAGAAATAATCATCTTCTCCCCCACAATGTGATAACTATCTAGTATAAATTTCTATTACTCAATGAATTGGAGGGAAATTAATATATTCTTAGTGTAGTTAATTCCTTTTTTAGTGATAATGGGATCAGATGACCCACTAATGGTTTGTGACATCATTTCATAAAATATTATCCTGCAACATAATCCCTCTTAAGAGTATGATTGTGTTCCTTAGGATTCATGTTATTATTCATAACATCAACTAGTTTTTCTTTTACTAAAAATAAGTTCACTAAGTCTTTTATGTTTAGTAATATCATTGGGGGGAATATCATATTGCATATCATATTTATTGTTGGATGGATTTCCTATATTTACAGTCATTAACTTAAAATAAAAATAGGATGAGAATTAATTAATATAAACAAGGTAAAAATAAAAACATGGGATGAATATCTTATAAATGATAAATATATCATAACATATGGGTCTCCTAGTTTTCATCTTGAATTTTGATAATAATATTTCTTATTAGGTTTTCTAACCAAGAAAATGTTTTCAAGTCCTTCATAATTATAGCGACCCGACATTTTCATACATTACTATTACATCATTTCAAAGATAAACAACATCATAGTATTACACATAGAGCATCCAAAGGTTTAGTTTATTGGGCAAGCTAGGGAAACACATAAAAAATACAACATCAACCATAAACATTTATTTAATTTCATATTCACTAGCTTCTTAGTGGAACTTGTCCTCTCCTTAGTACATATAGCCACCTGAGGATATACATCAAAAGGGGTGATCTAGAATCCTAGTAAGAGGATAGATAAGAACAATATATCATGGGTCAAGCATAATCATTACATAGGAAAAGATCATGAACATGAGAGGACCATAAATAAAAGACTTGAAATGTGGGAATGCATAAAAATGAAACATCATGTCTTAGTGGTTGACTACCACACATACTTGTGAACCAGGATAGAATCTTGTTCAGACATCATTTCACATTTACTCTTCAGATTCATTACTTTACCCAATGCATTGGAGCGCTATATAATTCTGGGCGCACCCGTCACATTTAAACATTCATATTGCGCTATATAATTTCGAGTGCACCTGTCACATCATAACATTATCATTTATCGTGATTTCCACAATGAACATATAACATAAATTAACATAAGTAACCCATTAAAATTAATGGGTTTCATATCATAATAACACATTCATAAGCTTTGGGTTACCAAAAGAAATAGGGAATAACATATATGTTACAAGAACTATCCACCTTGAGTGAGAAGTAAAAGGGGTGTTCTTAAAAGAAGAGTTCTTTTAGAAAACATTTTTATGGACATAATAACCAGTGACTAACATGTATATCCCTAAAAAGTAAAGATAATTATGAAAAAATGACGTTTAAGAAATAAACATATCAAAATAGATTGAAAGAGGGAGAACCCGAAGGAAGAAAATTGGGGTCAAGGTTTCCCCTTACCTTGTACTCGAATGCCTCCTTCTCTTTAATGTCTCGTATAATGACATTATATTCATTAATTATAAATTCAAGAACCTTTTATACATTAATAGGGTTCATTATGGTTTTGTTATGTCATATTATGATCCTTTGGAAGACTTATAGAGTTTAAAAACATTGTTCAAGGATGTTCGATTTTATGGTTTTCTTGAGTGGTTCACATGTATTCTTAAATTGAACATTGGGTAGAACAAGGGTAAACATACAGAACTGATATTACATGTTATTAATTAAATTTCATGAGTTTTTATGATCTTATAATGAATCAAATTAGATCAATGTGGGTGAATCATTAGATAAGAATTAAATGATGGTTATTTGGGTCAATTTGGGCGGTTTTTGGATCACAACGAACTTGTTTTAACTTATCACTTATTAATATGGAAATAGGTTATTTCCAGAACATTAAATAGAACATAGTAAATATAATATATTCTGGTTCCACCATAAAAATGGTTTAATGACCAGATCTGAAGGTAGATATGGAAGAAGAATGTATATCGTTCTTGAAGGTGATAAATTAACACCTCACGAAAAACGTTCTCTTTAATAAAATAAAAGGAAGTGGGAAAGGGGGTTGGATGATATAATATACCATTAGAATCATAAAATTACATCATATGTATAATAATGTATTTATAATACAATTTGGATGAAGATAGGTGGGGAGAGATCATGAAATGAACTTGAACTTCGAAGGAAATTAAATGAGAAGAGTGAGAGAAATTACCTCTTGAATCCTTCTCTTGAGAACCTCTTTAAGGGCCTATGCATGGTATTTTGATGAGACAATAATCTCTTGGAAGTTGTGGAGGGGCTAGGGAAGGTTTTTGGGCATATTTTAGATAAGTCTTGGAGCTTGAGTGGTGTGAGGAAAAGAGGGTGTGAAGGGTGGCTTTTATAGTGGAGGGGAGAGGGGTTTCCTTAATATAAATTTCATTAGTTAATTATTTCCCCAAAAGACAAGTAATAGTGGGTATTTAATGACCATGAATAGTAAATTAATAATGTAATCCGGAACCAAGTGGGCTTACATCAGCAGAAAATCACACATGACCCTATAATTAGCTTATTTAGCTTATTTTGTAAATTACGGTATTTCACTATTCATCAAAAAATCAAGTATCTCAGAAAAATCCCAAAAATGTACCCCAACCATTTTTCAACATGTAGAATAAAAAATGAAGTCCATTTTTCAAATATAATTTTCTAAATATTATTAAATTAATATTTAATAAAAATTATAATTTACTTAAAAAACAGTTTTTAAGATTAAAACTGATTTTATAGTGCTTTCATAAATTACGTAGGGTCTTATTAAATTATCTAAAAACTATAAGACATTGATTAAATAATTTATGAATACATTTTAGGGAAATAAATATTCTTTTAAATTATTTAATTAATTATATTTAACAATTTATGACTTACAAAATATCAAAACATTTACTAAGGTCAAATTTTCACTTTCTAAGGTGTCTAAATTTTATTTTATTATTCATAGGTAATGTTACTCTTATGTTGGATGATTTACTATTAATAAGGGTCATATTACCATTCATAAGGGTATGTTACTATTCCTAAGGGTATGTTACTATTCACCTGAAATTATTTTTGTTTCATTAGACTCCCAAAATCATCTTGAACACAACCGTATTTGTCAGATTTTCAAAATTACAAACATAGGAGTGACAAACTTATGTTGAAAGGTCACTTATCACTTAGAAGTTCATTATTTTATGATTTAATGTTATTTTATGACATAAATATAAGAATAGAAATTTTTATTGAATGACTTTTGGTCATTACATTCTTCCCCCCTTAAGAAATTTCACCCCCAAAATTTCACATTACACAAAAAGGTGAGGGTACTTCTCCTTCATTGCATATTCTGGTTCCCAAGTTGCTTCCTCAAACTTATGGTTCCTCCACAACATTTTGACAATATTGGTTGTCTTGTTGCGTAGAACCTTATACCTTCGGTCCAGAATCTTTACTGGATTCTCCTCATAGGAGAGATCATCTTCCAGCTGCACCACCTTGGAGTTTAATACTTGTGAGGGGTTTGGTATGTACTTCCTCAGTAGTGATACATGGAACACGTCATCAAATTGAGCCATATTCTGTGGAAGTTCAAGATGATAGGCCATGGCTCCTATGAGGTCAAGGATCTCAAAGGGGCCAATATACCTTGGTCATAGCTTCCCTTTCTTCCCGAATCACATGACTCACTTCCATGGATATTTTCGAAGAAATACTTTATCTCCAATGTCAAACCCCATGTCCCTTCGACAGTTGTCAACATAGCTCATTTGCTGACTCTGAATAGCTTTGATGTGTTTTTGGATGGATTGATCCTTCTTTGTCATCTCTTGAACAAGATCGGGCTCAAGTAGCTTTCTTTCTCTAACTTCATCTCAACAGGTTGGAGTTCTACATCGCTTCCCCTAAAGAGCTTCATACAAAGCCATCTGAATACTTGAGTGGAAGCTATTATTGTATGAGAACTCAACCATTGGGAGATGTTGATCCCAACCACCTTTAATTCAAGAGAGCATGCTCTTAACATATCTTCAAACATCTAAATAGTCCTTTCAGACTGGCCATCGGTTTGGGGGTGATAGGTCATGCTGAAATTTAATTCAGTACTCAAAAAATGTTGAAGGCTCCTCCAAAATTTAGATGTGATCCTTGGATGACGGTCAGAGACAATTGAGAGTGGAACACTGTGCAGTCTTACCACTTCTTTCACATATATATTTGCAAGTTTTTCAAGTGATAGGTTTTCCCAAATAGCGATAAATTGGGCAGTCTTGGTTAGTCGGTCAACCACAACCCATATCACATTATTTCCCTTTGACGTCTTCGGGAGACCCATGAAAAATTACATGGTAACATTTTTCCATTTCCACAAAGGTATAGGCAATGGCTGCATCATACCCTTGGACTTTTTTCTCTCAGCATTAACTTGCTGACATACTGAGCACCTTGATATATATTCCGCAATCTCATTCTTCATGTTATCCCACCAGAAGTGTTCTTGGAGATCATGATACATCATGGTACTCCCAAGATGGATAGAGAAATTTGATCTATGTGCATTATAAAATAGCTCCTTCTTTATCCCAGGTGATGAAGGCACACAAATCCACATTCCAAACCGAATCACAACATCATCATCGATATGGAACACTTGCAGATTTCCTTCCTTTACTGTATTCAACCTATTTTGTATCTCTACATCATCCCTTTGTTCTTCCTTAATCTTCTCTTGGATGGATGGTTTCGCAATCATTTGGGAAAGGTAGGATTTATCCCCTACCCTTATGATTTCCAAATCCATACTTTGCATATCTAAGAAGATAGGGTCTTTCTCAATCCACATCATGGATAGGGTACCCAGTTCTTTTCTTCTTAGAGCATCAACTACCTTGTTCGCCTTTCCAGGATGATAGTGAATAAAGCAATCATTATCCTTGATTAGCTCTAACCATCTCCTTTGACGCATGTTGAGCTCCTTTTGTGTGAATATATACTTTAGGCTCTTGTGGTCGGTGTATATGTCAGACTTCTCACCATAAAGGTAGTGCCACCAGATTTTCAAGGAAAAAATCATGGTTTCCAGCTCTAGATCATGCATCGAGTAAATCGGCTCATGGATCTTCAACTTTCGTGTGGCGTAGGCTATCACATTATCATTTTTTATGAGTAATCAACACATGCCTTTCATTGAAGAATCACTGTATATCACAAAACATTCTCCACTTTTCGGTAGTGTGAGTACAGGTGCATTGATCATCCTTCTCTTTAGCTCTTTGAAGCTTCCCTCACATTCTTTCGTCTATACATAATTTACCCCTTTCCTTGTTAACTTAGTTAGAGGGCTTGACAATCGTGAGAAGTTTCTCACAAAACTTTGGTAGTACCCTTATAATCCAAGAAAACTACAGATTTCTGTGACACTAGAGGGTCTGGGCCATTCCTCAATCACCTTTGTCTTTGAAGGATCCACAGAAATTCCCTCAATAGTAATCACATGTCCCAAGAATGTGACTTTATTCATCAAAAAGACACGCTTCCTGAACTTGGCGTACAACTTCTCCTTTTTGAATATCACGAACACAAGTCTTATATGTTCTTCATATTCCTCCTTACTCTTGGAGTAGATGATAATATCGTCGATAAACATTACGACAAATTTTTTGAGGTAATGTCTAAAGACTCTATTCATAAAATCCATGAAGATTGAAGGGGAATTAGTAAGTCCAAAGGGAATCACCAAAAACTCATAGTGCCCATACCTTATACAGAAGGCCGTCTTATGAATATATTCTTTCTTCACCTTTACCTGATGATATCTAGAACGAAGATCCACCTTTGAGAAGTATTGAGATCCTCTTAACTGGTTGAACAAGTCATCAATCCTTGGGAGAGGTTACTTGTTCTTTATGGCAATCTTGTTGAGTTCCTGATAATTGATACACAGCCACATGGTTCCATCCTTATTCTTGACAAAGAGCACCGGTGCACCCCAAGGTGATGCACTAGGGTGTATGAACCCTTTATCCAGATGCTCTTGCAGCTGCTTCTTTAACTCCTCCAGTTCGATAGGAACCATCGTATAGGGACATTTTGAGATAGGAGTAGCTCTAGGTATGAGTTCAATTGAGAACTCTACCTCACGATCCGGGGAAATTTCGGGTAACTCTTCGAGAAATAAATCATTGTATTCCCTCATGATGGGAATTTCCTCAAGGTTGGCACTTTCCTTCGACTCAACCATTTGGGAGAGGTATGCTTCTTCATAGGGAATCAACACCCACACCATTGAAGGATTTTTTAAAGGAGATTCATGATCTTCCTTGCATTTGTATAGGAGCATGGGATGGTTCGTAATATGAAAAGATATTTCCTTTTCCCTACAGTTGATATGCACTCTATATAACGAGAGCCAGTCCATTCCCATTATAGCGTCGAATTCCACCAAGGGAAGTATTACGAGATTTTCCAGAAGAATCTTCCCACATACACTAATGGGAGAAGAGTTAAACACTTGGGTTGTAATTATTGAACCACTTTGTGTTTTTATAGATATCTATACTTCAAGGTTTCTGGGATTCAATTCTATAGTTCTAGTAAACATTCAAGATATAAAGGAATGTGTACAACCATAATCAAATAAGACTTTTTCCATTATTGAGTGAATAGGAAGTGTACCCTGTATGACTTTATTTTCATGCTCCACCTCTGCAGTAGTGATGGCATAATCCTTCCCTTGTTCCTTTTGATTTGTTGGCTGCTGATTCTGATTACCCACAAGAGCTCAAAGTTCAGTGAACTGGTTTGCATTGTGCCCTAGCTCTTTACAGTTGTAGCATTGAACCATGAGTGGTTCTCTCCTTTCATCAGCTACATTCTCCTTCCTTTTTGTGTCTTTTCGACACTCTTGAGCATGGTGTATTTCTTTCCCACACTTGAAGCATTTCCCCTTCCCTTTTAGGCAGTTCCCACTATGCAACTTCCCACATTTTTTCCATGTGGGTCATTTATTTTTCTTCCCACCTTTATCATTAGATCCACCAGCTTGAAACTCCATCTTTCTTTTCATATCACCATAGCCATGAGACCATTCTCCATACCCCACCTTTACTTTGAGAGCACACCGAACAACTTCTTCATAATTCCCAATGTCTTGAATTGCAAGAGCCTTTTGAAGGTGTGGTTTTAATCCACTAAATAATCTATCAATTTTTTTATCACTATTGATAACAAAACCTGAAGCATACCTTGAAAGCTTTGTGAAATTCACTTCATAGGTTTTGAAAGATTCTACATCTTTTTTACTTGAGCTCTATGAATTCTATCTCCATATTTGGGAAAATAGTTCATGGGAATTACTTATTAAGAAACATTATCTTAAAATCTTCCCATTCCATCTCTTCAATTTCCTCCCTTGGCTTGGTGTTCTTAATCAAATCCCACCATTGATCGGCTTCTCCATCTAGATGATAAAGGGCTAGAGTCACCTTATCCATCTCAGAACAGTGAAGAATAGAAATGATCTTCTCTATAGAGTTGACCCACTGTTCTGCAACTAGTGTATCGAAAGATCCACTAAACGTCAGTGGTCGTTGTCACATTTAACATTCGACAGCCAGTTGCTCCCTCTTTGGTGAAGGAGGATGTTCCGCATTATTATGGTTATTGTTCATAACCTGAGATAATGGGGTAATCATCTCCATGAAGGTTTTAGCTCCACCTCCCAAATCATTGGGTATGTCATTCGGGAAATCGTTGCATTGGCCCTCACATGAGTTGTTGGTCTGATTTCTCCTGGTTCCCACCATTTTCTAAAATAGAAAAGGATAAAAAAAACATAAGTAAACAAGTCATGTATAACTTATTCATTTAAACAATTTATAGTAAAAACATAACATATGGGATCCCTATGTAAATATTCATGTGTTCATATTTGTACGTAGTCTCATGTTGTAGGTTTTCCCTAGGGTTCACTAATCCTAATTCCCAAATTAACTAAACCTTGCCTCTGATACGAACTATAATGACCCGGAATTTTCCTAAATTACTATTAAATCATTTCAAATATAAACAACATAATAGTATTACACACAGAGGAACCAAATGTTTAGTGTCTTAAACAAACTAGGACCACACATAACAAAAACAACATCAACCATAAACATTTATTTAATTTCTTCTTCACTAGCTTCTCAGTGGAACTTGTCCTCTCCTTAGTACATGTAGCCACCTAAGGATATACATCAAAAGAGGTGAGATATAAGCCCAGTAAGAGGATAGATAAGAACAATATATAATGGGGTGAGCATAATCATAACATAGGAAAAATATCATGAACATGAGAGGAGCATAAATAAAATCCTTGAAATGTGGCAATGCATAAAAATGAAACATCATGGGTTAATGGTTAACTACCATACATACTTGTGAACCAAGCTAGAATATTGTTCACACATAATTTCACATTTACTAATCCGATTAATCACTTTACCCAATGCATTGGAGCATTGTATAATTCCGGGCACACCCGTCACATTTAAACATTCATATTGCGCTATATAATCCAGGGCGTACCCATCACATCATAAGATTATCATTTATCATGCTTTCCACAATGAACATATAACATAAATAAACATAATGTACCCATGAAAAGGAATGGGTTTAATCTCATAATAACACATTCATAAGCTTTGTGTTCCTAAAAGAAAGAGGGAATAACATTCATGTTACAATAACCATCCACCTTGAGTGAGAAGTAAATGGGGATTTCTTAAAAGAAGAGTTCTTTTGGAAAAAATTTTGATGGACATAAAAACCAGTGAAAAACATATATATCCCATAAAATTAAAGATAATGATGAAAAAATGACTTTTAATAAGTAACCATATCAAAATGGAGTGAAAGAGGGAGTACCCGAAGGAAGAAAATTGGGTTCTAGATTTCCCCTTACCTTGTACTTGAAGGCCTCCTTCTCTTTAATGTCCTGTATAATGACATTATATTCATTAATTATAAATTAAAGAAACTTTTATACATTAATATGGTTCATTATAGTTTCATTATGTCATATTATATTCCATTGGAAGACTTATAGAGTTTAAAAACATAGTTCTGGGATGTTTGTTTTTTTGGTTTTCCTGAGTGGTTCACTTGTATTCTTAAATTGAAGTTTGTGTAGAACATGGGTAAACATCCAGAACTGATATTACATGTTATTAATGATATATCAGGAGTTTGTATGATCTTATAATGAATCAAATTATATCCATGTGGATGAATCATTAGATAATAATTAAATGATTGTTATTTGGGTCAATTTGGGCAGTTTTTTGGATCACAACGAACTTGTTTTAACTTATCACTTAGTAGTATGGCCATAAGTTATAAACAGAACTTTAAATCGAACGTAATACATATAAAATATTATGTTTCCACTATAAAAATTGTTTAATGACCAGATCTGAAGGTAGAAATGGAAGAATAAAGTATGTCGTTCTTGAAGGTGATAAATTAACACCTCACAAACAACGTTCTCTTAATAAAATAAAATGAAGTGGGAAAGGGGGTTGGATGATATAAGATACCACTATAATCATAAAATTATAGAATATGTATAATAATAGAGTTATAATACAATTTTTATGGAGATAGGTGGGGAGAGATCAAGAAATGAACTTGAACTTGAAAGGAAATTAAAGGAGAAGAGGGAGAGAAATTACCTCTTGAATCCTTCTCTTGAGAACCTCTTTAAAGGACTTATCATGGTCTTTTGATGATACCATCAGCTCTCTGATGTGGGGGAGGGGCTAGGGAAGTTGTTTGGGTAGAGTTTAGAGAAGGCTTGGATCTTGAGAGGTGTGAGTAAAAGAGGGTGTGAAGGGTGGCTTTTATAGTGGAGGGGAGAGGGGTTTCCTTAATATAAAATTAATTAGTTTATTATTTCCCCAAAAGACAAGGAATAGTGAGTTTTGAACGACCAATAATAGTAATTTTATAATTTAATCCTGAACCAAGTGGGATTAAATCAGTAGAACATCACACATGACCCTATAATTAGCTTATTTAGCTTATTTTTTAAATTAAGGCATTTCACTATTCATAAAAAATTCAAGTATCTCAGAAAAATCCAAAAAAATTTCCCCAACCATTTTTAAAAATTCAGAATCCAAAAATTAAGTCCATTTTTCAAAAATAATTTTCTAAATATTATTAATTTAATATCTAATTAAAATTATAATTTACTTAAAAAAACAGTTTTTAAGATTAAAATGGATTTTATAGTGCTTTCCAAAATTATGTAGGGTCTTATTAAATTATATAAAAACTATAATACATTGATTCAATAATTTATGTATACATTTTAGGGAAATAAATATTATTTTAAATTAACTAATTAATTATAATTAATTATTTATGGCTTACAAAATATTAAAACGTTTACTAAAGTCAAATTTTCACCTTCTAATATGTATAAATTTTATTTTATTATTCATAGGTAATGTTACTCTTATGTTGGATGATTTACTATTCATAAGGGTCATATTATTATTCATAAGGGTATGTTACTATTCCTAAGGGTATGTTAATATTCACCAGAAATTATTTTTATTTCATTAGACTCCAAAAATCATCTTGAACACAACCGTATATGTCGGATTTTCAAAATTCCAAACATAGGAGTGAAAAACTTATGTTGAAAGGTCACTTATCACTTAGTAGTTCATTATTTTATGATTTCATGTTATTTTATGACATAAATATAAGAAGGGAAATTTTCATTGAAAATCTTTGGGTCGTTACAATAATGGTTTATAAAGATTTTGTAAATTTCCAATGATTATCTCATGGGAGTGTTGAACCAAGTGTGTAGTGTGGATTATTTTCTTGCACCAGGTGATTTTTGAGTCTATTTTAATGTTCCCTTTTCATAGTGATTACCCCTATGTACATGTCATTAAATGATAATTCCTCTTGTATTATTTAGAATGTGATTTATTATCACAACCTACCTTCCCCAAGTTGAGGGATGTGACAGAAAAGTGCCATGCCCTTCCTTCCTCAAGGTGGAGGAGAGATAACGACCCCCGAGTCCCGCCTTCAGTAGGCCCCGATGTGGATACATGCACCAAGGGTATAAATTCTCACATATATGGAATTCAATACCCTATTTATAGAAGAATATTTGGAGATAAGATAGTGAATTCCAACAAAACCAAAGACTAAAGGTAAATGTAAATCCATGAATCCATTCCCACATACATGTTCAAAAGTAAAACTGATACAAGGAAAGACAAAAATCCCAAATAATGTACCAAAAGAAGAAAGATAAACAGAAACAACAACTATCCAAACACTAATCTAGTAAGGTCCATCCCGGTCCTCAATGTCCTCCTAGAAACCAGAAAACAGTTTTTTCATATGTAGGGTGAGCATACAAGTATACCATTAGGTAAAACAATGCTACTTGTGAAAAAGTGAAGGAACATACAAATACCCCTATGAGAGAAATATTAGAACCTCAAACAACTACCACCAAACACTAACCAGCCCAACGTCAATAAGTAACACTCACCCAATTAACTCAAATCAAGTAAAGTAATAACATATGCACATTGAAATTTGGGTACATCGCAGTCCACTTTTCCATAGGTTAAGTGCTCATTCCTAATGATCTCTCATCTTAACACTACCTCTATTCCCACACGAAATCCCACTACCACAACCTTCCCACACACACCTAAGCCACAAACCAAACACAACCACACACATAGACACCTAGTCCACAACAACCAATGACACACCCAAAGAACACCAGTCCAAAACAACAATACACCATGCCCGATGACACATGGAAATCACCCCAAAGATACATGGGAAAACAAACCTGGCCTAGAAACACCTGACAGCCTTGTCCAAAAAAAAACCTTTACCGAAATAATATTGGACTATGGTAATCTTTAATCCATTAGAGGCTTCCCGAATGTGCTTGAGTGGCAGGATCTGGAAGAGGATGTGAGGAAGAAAATCATTTACCATCCATCCATCCTCCAATAGGGATGTTGGTAAAGACTTGTTCCCCCATGAAATGGAGGCGTTCAGCACATAGTGCTCAATAAGGGTGGGATGTATATAGAAATGACAAGGTACTAAAATTTATATTTAGGTAAACCATCATTCATACCCAACTTACAGGTTCCACACAAAGAGACAACAAACCCACACCAGCACCGCTTTTGCTACTACCCATACATGCCCAACCGTATAACCACCACTACTAAGCATAAAACCCAACCCCCTTTTGTTTGACTTCCATTTATTTATTTAAGGGGATTCACTTTAAATTATTCGATCACTACAAAGAAACTAACAATAGTAACCATACCTAGAAAACAACAGACCAAAACTGTAGTCCCACTACACAACATCAACAAACTAGACATGGAGTCCCACTGTACATCCCTTTTCAACTACCATCAATAACTAATTTTCAATGTAATATCATTGATTTCTTCTCTGAAAAACTAGCCATGCATCCCCGCTGCCCAAAAAAAACCCCAATGTAGTACCACTGCATAAGGAGACTACAACCACACTAGAGTCCCACTACTAGACGTTGCTTCACGACGACAACACAACAAAAGGTAGTTCAACTGTCAATAAGATCATCCATTCCACAATAAATCAGTCTCTCTAATAGAGACACCAACACACAATGGACAGTCCCACTGCATATAAGTTTTTCCATTACACAATCAAATAGTTTCAAAGACTAAGACACCAACACACCCCATGTACCACCCCACATATCAACCCCACCAAACATAGACTATTACACACATCACATAACCACAACCATCAAACAAAGCGTATTCAAATTTAACCAACGTGTGTTCTTTAATTTCCAATTTAATATAACTGAGGTTATCAGAAAACAATTTTGATCATGTAACATTCATTTATTTAACAGAGTGTACGTGATTAACTAGATTTAGTGTTATCTATGTATATAAAAACATCATAGTGATATACCTCCAATTGACAATAAAATACCACCAAAAATTGTGATTTTCAAAATCCACAGAACCAAAAATTACTTAAGAGAATCAAATATATCAAAAACATAAATAGGAGAACAAGATCAACCACACCATGCCCATTATTTTATTTACTCATGTTATCTTATGATCATATTAAATTCTTGTTTGATTCATTATTCAAGATGATTATTTAGCTATTAGTTTCAAGAAAAAATTAATATACCCACCCTACATGATGCACCATTTAATGAGAAGAAAAACAAAATCCCTACATAGATGATCAAAGATCGAAGATCCTCCTTTCTCCAAGAATATGGGATGACAAAAATTGTAAGAAAAACTCCATGGATAAGCCTGAAGGTCTTCAGAACGGGTGCACAAATCATCTCAGGAGTAAGTTTCTAGGCGCACCAAGAGAAACGAAAGTAATAAGAAGGAAAGAATCCCGGCATAAAAAGAGGCTAGATCCTAAAATCATGGGGAAAATTTCAATATACTTAAAAGTCATATCATGTCTTGACCATGTGTCCTGGCAGTTTAAAATGTTAGAATTAATTGAGATTTAATAATTCCCTTAAAAAATGGTAGAGATAGAGCGGTGGATGGTCGCAAGTTGATAGATTAACTCTAAATAGTGAAAAACACATTATAGGGGGGAAACTAGAAAATCAGGGAAAAACAAGATATGATTCACTGACGGGAGAGTAACCAAAGATGAGCCACTGATGTTGAGCCATCAACAGATGAGCTACTGACACGACCTACTGACACCTCGAACTACTAAATCCCTGGCATGAAAACAATCTGAACTACTAATGCTCGGACCTATTGATGCTTTGACCTACCGACACTCACACTGTTGACTCACTGATGTAAATGCGCTTGACTTACTGATGTCGATGACCCTTGACCCACTGATATCAAAGCCCATTTACACACTAATGCCGACACCCTTGACTCACTAATGTTGATTCCCCATGACCCATCAATGCATTGACAATTAGATGCACTGATATAATGACACACTGACGTGTCGATACAATAACATACCAATAGAAAAAATAGAAATTTTTGAAAACTCTTGAAATGAGCCATTGAGAGTCCCTGGAATACCTTAACACTAGATTTTTAAAAAGGAAGGGATAGAAGAAAATTTGGGTTATTACATCAGATGCCTCTCAAAACTATTCCCGTCATTAAGATTTTAAAAATAACATATAAGAACAAAGGTCTGAACAACCATCGATTAATATACCTCTCAGGAGTAAACTACCATATGTTGAAATTTGGGGGGGGGGGACCTCAACATCCTGGAACAACTCTCTCGCATATATCTCCTGTGCAACTGGGGAGACACTAAGGCTCCACTATCTACATGAAATCATACAAACACCAAGGGCCACACTATCCAAATACAAGGATTAGGGATTTCCTTCCTCCAAGTTATGATACTATCGAATTTTTGCAACACTGACCTGCCCCGCATGGGTTAAATTGCATCCACATTAATACTTCTTTGTTAGGGATCATGTTCTCCCCTCCCCATGGCCATGAAATTTAACAAAAAAATTTGATGTATATGGAAACAAATTATTATAGAACAAATGAGGTCAATCATTTCATCACATGAAAGGCGCAAAATAAAAAAATAATAGCAAAATTCAGAAAAACCCTGGGTTCTAGGCACATATTTTTGAATCTTGTTACCAGGTACTCTCCTCATGGCCACCATGCCTCCATAACATACGGACCAAGGGAATGGTCCATCCATTAATCACTTTCTCCTTGAGGTCCTTGATTCTCACCGGTCACTCCATGAATGTCAGAACATCCTTTATATTCAACTCCCCCCATTCTAGGATATGGGAGTCAACATTTAGATACCTACCGTGCTGAGATACATGAATGAAGATGTGGATGCTTTCTATCCACAGTGTTAATGCTAGCATATACACCTCCTCTCTGACTCGTCCCAACACCTTGAAAAGTTTGATGAACCTGGGAGAAAGCTTACTTCCCCCTACCGAAACTCTACTATCCACTCCTATGTGAGACCTTTAAGAACACATGTTCCCCAACATCAAACTTCAAGGGTCTCCTCCTATGACTGGCATATGACCTCTACTAATCCTGAGATTCCTTAATCCTTTCACGCACAATCTGAACCATATCCTTCGTGCTCTCCACCACCTTCAGGCTAAGAACACCTCCCTCCCCAACCACTGTTCAACACAAGGGTGAAAGACACAGTCTTCCTTAAGAGGATTCAAATGGTTCCATGCAAATGTTAGAGTGATAGATTTTATTATAGGAAAATTTCACTAGGATAATGTTTTGTACCCACGATCATATGAAGTCCAGAACAAACGCTCATAATATATTCTCCAACGTCTGGATGGTCCTCCCTATCGGTCCATCTGTCTGAGGGTGGAAAGCAGTGATAAGGCATACCTGGGATCCAAAAGCACACTATAATCCCTTTTAGTCTCATGAATTTAGGAATGTATCCCAATAAAAAATGATAGACCTTGGAACTCTATGTAGTCATACCACTTCACCGACGTACCTCTGGGTTAAGGAATCCACTGTGTTCATCCCCTTAACCACATAGAAGTGAGCTGATTTCATCAATCCGTACACCAATAAATGGATGGAATCATAGCCTCACTCAGCACTAGTTATCCATATGATAAAATCTATCAATAATCCATCCCAATTACACTAGGTAATGTCTAAGGGATGAAATAGACTACACAGAACATGGTGTTCATCCTTCACCTGCTGAAACAAGAGGCACTTTGACATAAAATCCAACACTTCCCACTTCACCCCAGGCCAAAAAACCTGACCCCTCAATACTCAGTACATTTGGGATACTCCTAGATTTTCCACCAATGGTGAGTTATAGAACTCACCCAGAACTCCTTCACGCATCACCACCGAAAAAAAGCTTCCCAAAGAAAATCATCTGATTCTGACTATCCTCCGACCATCACTCTAGTGCAACACCCTGGTTAATGTGATCATACATGAATTCAACCTATAAGTCTCCCCAATGAGAATCCTCCACCTAAATTACAATGGATGTCTACACCATCATCTGAAATAGACAACATATACCATCCTATACACTCGATCCCAAATGTAAAGCATCTGAATCCTCCCTTGACATCCAAGAATCAATGGACTCCTGAACTACATCTTTATGTGACTTCCTACTCAAGGCAATGGCCACCATGTTACCCATTCCGGAGGTGTATGAGATTTAGAAGTTTCTATCCCAAAGATACTCCACCCACATTCGCTGCTGCAAGTCTGGTCTCCCTGGGAGAAAACATACCTCGGTCATTTATGATCGGAGAATATTAAAAAGCGTACCTTTCTGGGATAATTCTGCCGCAACATCTATGCGAATACGACCAATTCAATTTCTAGGTCTTGGGTGGAATATTTATGTTTATGTGGGCATAGCATCCTAGACCCATAAGAGATCACTCCACACTATATAATCAACAGACACCCCAAGACGAGAATGAAATCATCACAAAACACTTCAAACGTCACAACCACTTCTTGAAACCACAACACTGGGGTACAAAATAGATTTCATTTTAGATAACTGAAATCATCTTGGAACTACTCACTCCATACAAAAGCCTGAACTTTTCTTTTCAATTATATCAAATGCACTGCAACTCGAGAGATGTCGGGTACGAACCTCCGGTAGTAACCTGCCAGACCCCAGGAACTATGAACCCCAACAACATTCTTGGGTACTACCAAAGAAACAACCACTTCAACCTATAATGGGTCCAATACTATTACATTATGGGACTCTTTGTGTCCAAAAAAGTGAACCTATCATTTTTAGAACGTTCACGTGGATAAATCCGTGTATTAATGGTGGTGTCGAAGGACCTCCAAAACTATATAAGATGCTCGATGAGATCCTCCTCTGATATTGAGTATATTAGGATGTCGTGGATGAACAAAACCACAAACCTATCCATATATTCATCCAAAAACGGAGCTCATGATTCCCATGAACCCAACCAGTGTGTTTGTAACACTAAATCCCATGACCACGAACTCAAAGTGACCATACGTGCTCCAGATATCAGTCTCTGGGATGTCACTCTCCTTCACCATCAAATGGTGATATCCAGACCACAATTCGATCCTAGGGAACCATCCTAATCCCTTTAAGTGTTCAAAAAGGTCATAGATCCTCAGGAGGGGGTAATGGTTTGTGACCATCACCTGATTCAGTCTATGGTACTATATGTACAATCTGAGACCACCATCTACCTTTTATCCGACCAAGTGTATCACACCATTCTGTCATGAACCGCCTTCCCCATGATATGGGAAGGGATGAAAAATTTTCATGTTCTTCCTTCCTCAAGGTGACAGAGAGACAATGACCCTAGAGTCCCACCATTAGTGGGCCTCGAATTGGAGACCAGAACCAAGGGTATAGAATCTCTTATAAATGGACTGAATTAGCCATTTTATAATACAAGATCGGTAGATAAGATGGAGAATTCCAATAAAACCAAAGAATAAAAGTAAAAGTAATGTCATGAAAATATTCCCACATGTATGTTCAATAGTAAAACTGATACATGGTAAGATAAAACACCAAAATAATGTACCAAAAGAATAAATTTAAACAAAAAATAACTATCTTGATGCCGAACTAGTATGGTCCAACATGGTACTCTAAGTCCTCTTGGAAATATGAAAATAGTTATTACAAATGTATGGAGAGAATACAAGTATACCAAGTAGGGAAACTAAATCCACTCCTTCACAAGCGAGGGAATATATAAATGCTCCTGTGAAAGAAAATGTAAAACCGCAATCACCTACCAAGTAATACTAACCCACCCAACCTCACCAAGGCACACTCACCCATGTAACACAAATCAAGTAATGTAATAATATAAGCACATAGACATTTTGGTACCCCAAACACCACATTCCCACCAGTTAACTACTCACTCCTAACGATCTGATTTTCTGATGCTACCACCCTTCCCACATTCAGTCCCAAGCCGCAACCTGCCTATACACACCTAGGCCTCAAACCACACACAACCACACCCGTAGACACCTAGGCCACAACCACCCCACCACATCCAAAGGCACCAAGGCTAGAACCATCATATTTATTTATGTTGATTATATTATATTTTTTGTAAATGATGAAAGAACTTGTGAACGATTTTTCGAAGAGATGAAAAAATTGTTTGAGATGTCTATGTTGGGGAAAATGAAATACTTTCTTGGGGTACAAATCTCACAAAATAAAAAATTTATTTTTCTTTCCCAAGAAATTTATTCTATGGAACCTCATAAGAAGCTCATAATGGATAATTCTAAACCTATTTACACACCATTATTAGTGGGAACCAAGTTGTCTAAAGAAACAGATGTAATGTGAGTTGATCAGAAAGAGTTTTACAAGAAAATTGGATGTTTGTTGTACTTGACTTCCATAAGACCCAAAATTGTGTATCCTATTACCTTATGTGAATGATTACAAAGTTATAAAATAGAATATCATTGGTTTGATTGAAAAAGAATAATTAGACATATCAAAGGCATGTTAAATTTCAGAATCAGGTATGATATCTCAAAAAGTACTTATATGTATGAGTATTCAGATGTCGATTGGGCATGAAATGTTGATGATATATGACCCACATCTAGTTGAGTTTTATTTTTTGGGAAAATTTGTGTTATTTTGATTCCAAAAAATAGATTTCAGTAACTCTTGTCATGAATTATGTGAATTTTGTTGACTCACATCAAGATACTTCTCAACTAATGTTGATAAATAAACAATTATAATATTTTCTTGATAAATTGATGATACCATTCTTCCTGGGTTGTGACAACCCAAGGGAAAACAACCATACTAGAAACCTGGTTCAATATTCTTGTATAGAATATATTGATATCAAATATCATTTTACCAAGAGAATATAAAGAATAGTGAATTAAAAATAGAGTGTGTTCATACATTAAAAAAATTTGATGAAATTTTCAGAAAACCATCATCAAATTTTTTTTCATAAACTAAGGATGGAAATTGGAGTCTAACCTCCTTTTCATCAAGGTTGGGGTATTTAATTTTCCCTTCTGCCATCTTGTCTTGGAATAGTGTTGTCAAGGGGTATAATTGATTCATAATTTTATCAATTTTTTTGTGCTAATCTTTTTAAGGATGCATTTAAATATTGGTAGTTTGGGGTAAGATTTGAATCTATAACGTAAGTGTGTGAACTATTCTACCTTTTTTGGAATGTTTTTCGAAAAATTTACTTAATTGGAATATAAAAGAAACATGTGTAGAAACATGTCATGAAAAATATGCGTATGTTTTTTGTGATCCACTAAATTTTGAGAGCATGGTTTTCTAATAATGATTTTTGTTTTTCTAAACTATTTAACTCTCATAGGATAATAATTGTCAATAATAAATCCATAGCATGGGTTAAATTTTTTTTAGTGATATATGAATCATGGTTTAATTAAAATACAAAGGGGTAGATTTTTGGGGCTCAATTGACAAAGGAAGTTGTTTTTTGGAAGATGAAAGTTATTTTCATTGATAGTTTTTTATTTTTTTCAAGAATAATGAAATAATTTCACCTTGTAAATGATGGAAATTTGAGGGACCATTATATTCATAAAATTATAGTAATATTGATTATGAAATTTCATTATATTAAGAATAAATGTTTTTGAAGGAAATGGATCATCAGACTCACATTGACATTGGAATAATATGTTCATCGTAATAAGGTTTAGAGTCTAGTTGGATATGATGAAAATATTATGATTCTTTTCTTTTTTTTACAAATTTCTGATAATTTTCAATGGATTCCTTCTGAAGAAAATGTGGAGAATAAGTGTTGCCAATGTTATTCTGGATTAGTTGGAAAGAATAATTAATTTTAAGTATGAGATTATATAATAATTCAATTTATAATTCAGATGATGTTGGAGATGATCTTAATCATATTTAATTTCACGAGAAAGTCCTGAAAAAATCATAGGTTTTTTAAAAAATAATATCGAGGAAGATGAATATTTTAGGTCATAGTTTATAAGTGTTAGAACACCGGACAAAGACAAATTAGTTTTTTTGAGAAGTGTGATCTATATTTGAAGTAATAAAGATAATATTTTTCAATCAGACTGATAATCCATGATAAGAAAATCATCATATAATGTAGTAGGAGTGAATCATAATGAGTGAAATAATTATGTTGATGAAGTTGGAGCTACTGGAACCGGTCCATCAGATTTGGTGTTCCACTGATTATCAGATTTATACTCACAATGATAATCAAATACAAATCAGAGGAATAATTGTTTTTATATAAGTTTATAGACAAATAAAAATTAAAATAAAGACATTTTTTAGGGACAATGTGAGGATGAAAATTAGAATTCAATCATCAATATATTCAACCATATTCATTAAGATGAATTATTTGTTCTTTTTAAGTGGGAAAATAATGTTCTATAACCAGAGGGTCTAGAGAAAGAATAAATATGAGTTTTTTTCAATTGTTTTTACATCAAGTGGGTCAAGACTGTCAGGATGATGTTGATACTGATGACTTTATCAAAAACAAGATCAACAATGACAAAATATCATTTATCTATGAAAAGAATAAAAATATAATTTCATGAAGACAGTTGAATTGCTGTCAAGATGGATCATAAAAGTACTTGATGTTGTTTGAATAATGGTTCTCATATGTTTAATTTGGTTTAGAAAAATGTAAAGAAAAACATTATGACTTCATCAAATTTAATAAATTAGATTCAACTTTATTGTTTTGATAATTTTAATAAGAATACATAGGTTCATTTTTCAAGTGCTTCGAAGAAATTTAATTATATTTCAATATCATAATGATAAAATAGAATGGAAATTTAGTATTTTAATGGTGGGTTTAATTTTTTTTAATAATTATGGATTTTTTATGAGTCATGAAGTGTTGAAGATTTCAAATATTGATCTGAGATTTGTGGGTAATGGAGAATTCAAAAAACATGGTTTGGTGAATAATATTTTTAAAATCCCACCCAAACCATATTTGGGTTGCCTGTATATGTAAGTGGTACTTCTTACATTCTTAACGTAAGTACTATGCAATGACTAAGAGATAAAACCTATAAATCTCTAAGGAGAATAAATTTACAAATTATGATTTCTTAAAGACATTATCTGAAAAGAAGAAGTAAAGGATAATAGAGAATGTCATATTTAGCTGGCCATCATTTCAGGTTGGATCATCGGACAGGGAATCAAACTGGGGCTTATGGACTAAGGAGTAATCTATGTAGTATTGTCTCAACTATATTTGGGTAGAATTATATATTAGTAT
Source organism: Viscum album (assembly GCA_963277665.1). NCBI lineage: Eukaryota > Viridiplantae > Streptophyta > Magnoliopsida > Santalales > Viscaceae > Viscum > Viscum album. Next base: position 590,370,644 of record OY728134.1, on the reverse strand, counting down.
TGAGCAATTGGACTTGGAAATTGTATTGGAAAATTGGACTAAGTATCATTAAGAATTCTTCAATAAGTTCTTGCCTTTAACAAGTGTAAGGAGGGGATGATTTTCTTTATATCTTATTTGTAAAAGTTAATCATGAATCACATTGTGTTTTATATTAAAAAAATTGTATTGCATCATTACATGATACTTGAGGCACACAAACTAGTTTAATGAAAATTTTGCTACATGGGAGTAAGGGAAAATCAGGATCATTGTATTCTACAAAAAAGGATTGTTTTCTACAGGATCGTGTGGTATTATATTATTTAAAAATAATAAAAAGGAGGTAGACACCCTTGTTGAGTAGTGGAACTTGTATATTCTTTTGTTCATGTGGATTTTAAATTTTTTCAGAGAAAGTGAAAACTCGTTAATAGGAGGTGAATGCTATTTTATAAAAAATGAAACTTCTAATAGAAAGATATCACAAATTCACCCATCCCCCACTTAGTGATACATTGGTCCTACTAGGAATACGCAATCCTATAATATTTTTTTGAACATATAATGTTTTATAGAAATTTTAGACCCATGGGAATTAATATTAATGCCACCAATCATTTAATGTGTAATGTAAACAGTGTATTGTTTAGATATTCAACAGTAGACAACATATTGTTCCTTAGAGATCCATTTTTAAAGATGTATGTAGTGTATTTTTTTGAAGACTGATTGATGTAATTTATATAGAATGGTTCACATACTAATTTATCAGAACAATTTGAGATAGGGGGGATTTTTGATCTTCAAAAAGATGATGAAGGTGGTGGCTCATGCCCCTCATGGAAAACCCCCACCTCAGAATGATGTTCTAGATGAACTCCCCTAAGAAATTTTTAATAATTTCCTAGGTGTTTTATATAATAGTCGAGAAAATACATCCATACCTAGAGAAATTTCATCCTTAAGGGAGGAAACAACCACCCAAACTTGGATCTCAAACAGAATTCCCTCATAATGAAAATTAATATATTGGGATACACAATGGGGGATGCTGTAAAAAAATGTTTGAATGTTTTGATGGATAATCATCCCACATGAAACTATTAACATAATAATGTAAGGAACATATTTTTGACACAAACATACCTCCAACCACTATTGGGTCATTGGTGAAGGATCTATCCTCAAAAAATATGATTGGTGAAATTGATCGTTTTCTTTCATAGATGTATTCCTGGAAGAAAACAATGTTCCTATCCAATTCTTCATGCCAAGTAACCCTAGAACTCTCTATAAATTTCTATTCATGTTACAGAAAAATTTGAAAAACTTTTTAATTCATGTCAACCTAATTTCTACAAATATCATCATCCCAAGATTATTTGAGGTTCCTATCATCTTTCTCAGGATCGGATTTTTTTCCATCAATATCCTAGATGTGAGAGGGTTTGTTAGAATCCCAAAAAATGTGGTCCCCTTTTAGCCACCACATCTTATTATAGAACCTGAACAATGATTCTTGATTAAAAATATTATCCCATGAGTATGAACCTCCCTATGATAGTCTGGTTCAGACATTAATTGACCCAAGTTGAAGAAATGGTTTCTATGAGTAACATTATTTGCGATACTAATGAGTAGTGAAGAATGATCTCACAATGTTCAAATAAATTTTTCTGCATTAATATTAAATAAGGATGAAATTTATTAACTATTACCCTGAAATATATCAAAATAGAACCACATGTGTCCATGTGGATGTCTATGAAAAATGTTTCTTGTAATGATCTTTGAGGTACTTACACCAAAGAAGCCTGATGTGCTTGGAATATATGTGATAACCTAGGTGATGTAAGATTTTATATGGAATATTGAACAACAAGGATAGTAATGAAAAGGAATAAGAAATAATACGACCCTCTATGTTGGATGAACCCGAACTAGGAATATCGCCCACAGATCATTAGGTAGAATTTTGGTTGATGTGTTTTAACCTCAGGCATGCTTCCAATGTATCTCGGATGGTAGGCAATCAAAGCCCACATAGTTTGAAATATTTGGACTTACTCCTATAAAGGATGTGTAATGATATTTTTAATTGGTAATATGTAACATTAATGTTTGGTAATGTAGGGAATATAATCCTTTTAGGGGACGGTGACATGATTTTGGTTCTTACAAATAATAAGAGGCCCATTGGATCATGTGAATGTCGTGGTCACCACCAACCACTAATCCCATGCGAGTTATGCTCAGTGTAAGAACCAGATAAAGTGGTATACCTAAAATATCACATTATCTTCATCATATAGTGGTGGTTTAGTCCTGGGTTATTTGAAAGTGAAAAGTTATTGAGTGTTCCCATAAACATTTTTTGTTAACCAAGATATTCACAGATGATTACATATCTCTCTACAGCCTAACTGAGAAATATAATAGTGTTTGTGACCTTCTTCTAAGGGTTTATCAATGTGTGATTCCCTTTTCTAGATTATGTATAATATTTGAGGATTATCCACTATCCCTCAAAAGGAAAAGAAAGCATTTTCAACCCCCTTACCTTCTAGAATTGGTAGTCCCTTGAAACTACCTACATGGTTAGGACCCTCATTACCATGGGGATTTATGATCAAGAACATTCATTGGAAACCATTATTAAGTAGGTTACCAATATGACCTCATTTATCATTGTTATATATTCTTAAGAGGACATGTTGATGTTCTAACAATTTCATCATACATATCCAGATGTTATGGCAGAGGTCATTGACTGATTGTTTATGAAGGGGGGCATAGAAAGGGGTCTTAGTTATGTCTTTTTGGAGGAGTGATTCATAAAGGGACCCAATTGGGATCTTCATTAGGAGAGATTCATGAAGGGTTCTTATTGGGTTATTTGAGAAGTGTTCTTGGTGAAGGAGAGTTGATGGAGAGTATTATTTGAGCAATTTTTAAGGGGCTCACAGAAGGATGAGCGCTTCAATGAAGGGTACCAAGACTAAAGGGACCCATAAATCAAACTATTTATTATGTGAGATGGTTGTCTAAATTGAATTAAACTTTTTTTAATAATATAATGATGTTGTATAGAGGAATTTTCTATGAAATCCACGATTAATAAATCCACCAAAAAACATCTATATAAAAAAAACATCCCCCATATTCTTCTTTGTGTGTGGATTTTTTAAGGGTATATATGTAACATCACAACCACCACTCATGAACGATTTTAGTTTCCATGCGGCCACCTCACCCCATAAATGGGATTTTTATTTTTGAGTGGCCTAAAAAAGGAAACAAACACCACAAAAATATTCTCTATTTTAAGGTGTTCTAAAAGGGACATCTTTCACTAAAAAGGAAAAAAAATTCATAGAGAAAAAAGATGGTGTCACTCCCCACAAATGAGAATTAAATTGTGGATATGATACGGAAGACATTTCCCCACAAAAAAGAAATTTCATTTTTGAGGGACACCTTCTAATAGATATTTATGGAGGATCCAGGCTAAGGTGTTATATAGTGTAGAAACTCTCCTAGAGATCATGATATGTAGACAATAAGGTTCCTTTTTGATTCAGTGTACATTTATATATTAATCATTTTGATATAGACCAGTTAATCATAATCAGGCCATTCAAAAACCGTCTGATCTTCTATGTAGTATTTTTCAAACCCAATAGGGTAGATAAAGCTAGTATTTATTTAAGGAATATACATAGTGAAATCATAGTTTGTTATGACCCCCTTAAAACAATTTATAGTAGTACTCTTATTTATCAATGACAGAAAAAATTGATGCTTTCCATGATTCATGATTTAATATCAATTGAGGATTTATCCTTACTATATTTGGTTTTACTAGCTCACTAACCTTTTCATCATAGTCCATTTATATCTATTGTTCTATTTTTTCTCTAATCACTTGTAACTAATAAGTGAATATAGTCAGATTAATTTTTCATAGTGATTTTATAGTTAGACATGTATTAATAGGTAATATTGGGTTGATTTCTAAAATATTATTTTTTTATCTTGGTAATTATCTTTGAATCAATGCTAAGAGAATTTTTTTTCCAATTTCCTCTTAAAATTTGAAAAAAGGAAGCATAACATGATTTTTACAAATCACATTCATATATACATATAATATAGAATAATGATATAATTTGAATATCATAATTGTACCAACAATGTTTTTATTAAGAATTTTATTTTTAGTCATCGGTGAGGAAGTTTTATATTCATGGGAACAAATGACTAATTTTAACACGATAAAAAAATCATAGTTCTATAGTGTGTTATAGGTGTTCCTCATTCCACATCATATTTTATATAAAATATAATAATTTTTGTTTCATAGAAATTCTATCATATTGGATGGTACTTGTTCCTATCATCCATATTATCCCTAAGGTTATATAATTTTATTGGATAATGTCCAGGTTTCCTAAATTAAATGTATTTTACATGAGAAGTTCGACCACATAATGTATTACAGTTCTAAGTTATTTAATTAACGCCTTGTTTAACATATATCACTCTAGGTAAAATTGTGGTTTTTCTAGTACATGTTCTCACATATTCTTTCACCTAATTTCATATTATAATAAAACCATTATAATTTATTTGAAATTGAACTTTATTAACAAGTGAATATCCCTTGAGAGTGTCAATCTAGGTTTACTCTCTATGGTATAATCATCATGATCCATAGGGAAAATTGGGGTAATATATGACTATCCTTTTTAAAAGTGATTACCAATAGTTCAATCTACACCATAACCACGCCAACTCTCAAGTATATAGACATGCAAGAAATTTATAGGAGAATAAAAATGGTAAGAAATTACTAAAAAAATGATATCATATAATATAATAACACATATCGGTAGGTTTTTCAAAAAGTTTTTATTATCCGAATACCCTGAATATTCAAAACCACCTTAACTAATCTAAAGGATTATCTATATCTTTGAAATTAAGGGAAAATTATACATATCATAATTTTATGACATTTATATACTCAGATAATAACATAATATTCTCAAATGTTATCTTAATATTTCTCTAAACAATTATGGTTACTACAGGTGTGACCATCTCAATTAAAAGTCTAATGCAAAATATTTGATTACGATAAATTCATATGATATTTTAGAATTAGAGTTTTATATAACTTATAAAAAAAATTAGAAAAAAACAATGTCCTTTTCAACTAATGGAAATTTTACCTAATTTATAAGAAGTTAATTATTCCATAAAAATTATAGAACATCTCGAAAATATTCCCTAAAAAAGATAATATTCTAAACACATCATTCCTATTAATTTTTTACAAAAATGTGGAAATGAAAAACTATGAAATATATGAGTTAATACGTTTAATAAGGATAGTCATAGTAAATAAAAAATAATGATAATAAGTTTTCATATAATTATATTATAGGTATAATCAAGATATATAAGAACATTATAATGAACAAATAATAAATCATAAATCATGGAATAAAAGATGGAATTACCAAAAATCATTTAATATATAATAAAATTTGCATAAAAATTTAATGAAACATAGATTGAAAAAAATATACCTAGAAATGTGTCATAATCATAATCACTTCAATTTTTTTTAAAAAAAATCCATATATGTCAAACCTTTATGTTATGAAAAAAATCAAATTCTATCCACCCTTTAATTTCTGAAATTATATAAGTATGTCCTGTAACATACCAAGTAAGTAATGAATAATATATATTCTTATCTATGTCTATTTATGAATAATATAGTGTTTTAAAGGCTTAAAATGAGAATAAATCCAATCATAAGCATGAAATACACTAATATTTTTAAAAGATTGTTTTATTGCCTTTTGATGGAAAACCATTTTTAAATCAAACTTTTGACAATTTTATAAGATCTATTTATCAAAATAAAATTATTATTTATGATTGGGACATTTAAATATACTTTGGATAAATTTCTGGTATTTTTCTGACAATGTTCATTTTTTAATGAATAGTGAAACATACTGCATTTTACATCAAAACTGAATTTTCATCTAATTTAATTATATGGTTAGATTATATTTTTAATTGGTTTTAAAGTGTAAATAAAATATATTTTTACCATTTAATCCAATGGTGGTCATTGTTATTAATTTCACTTTGTAATTGGGCATAAACAAGTGCCAAATTTTTCATAGATATTGTTTTTAAAAAAACCCGCTATTTGTTTTGACAACATGAAATATATTTAAATTAATTATTGAAATTTATATATTTGTAGTTTGGTAAAATGGATTCCATATTTGGAATCAGAAGGTCCAAATTATCTAATTAAGACTCTTTTGTTTTTGGACATTATTAATAGTAACGACGGTAATTATCATTAATTATCTTGATTAATTAGTAATCGGGTAGTTAAGGATAATAAAATAATATCATAAAAATATAAAATGACCCAAAAATGTGTCCTAATGCTACTGTTTGTGTCATTTACGACCATGGTATGCCTTGTTCCAAACTTGGGGGCCCCATGGAATCACTTTTGTGTGATAATGACTTTTTATTTTTTATTTTTAAAGAAAGTTAAATATAACAAAGAATGTATCACCCAAGTAAAACATTTTTAATTTTGTATAAATAAATTATTTATTGGAATATAAATATTCATTGTAAATATAATAATATTTCCTACATCATAGTATTTTTGTTATAATTTTTAGACATTATATAAATTAAATTATTATGACATCATGATGATGTCACGATTACCTCATTAATGAACGATTTAAATAAAATGAAATGATAATGTAAAATCTAAGACTTAAACTTTTCGAAGACCAATTGGATGATCATATTTAGAACCCCTATCACCTTATCCTCTATATACCTCAATGTGGGACCTTTAAAATCCGAAACTCATTTGAAAATAAAGTAACATTTTATACCTTTCCAAGAGTGCCCCTCCTCTCCTCTTATAAAAGGCCCCCACCTCTACCTCCTTACCCAAACTTCGCAAGCCATTGGATCGGCCAAACCATACTCATTTTATCTCTCCACATCCCTCTCTTCATCCTAGATTCCTTACTATAGGCATAAATCTCTTCAAGAAACCTTTTTGGTTCTAATCAATAGGAGTTATCCGATTTAAAGGTAAAGACTTCTATAATGTTCTTTTGTTTTGTTTTTCTCCTACAACCCCCTAAACTCTTTTTATTCATTTATTTTGTAACAACACCAGTATTTTCAATATACTAGGTTGTTTTTATAAGAATTATTTAAGCTACACTTACACACACCTACTTATAATGGTTAAAGAACATACTGTTTCCGTGGATGGAGAATTTCTGCCTCACGAAACGATGATTGTTCAATATTCTTATAACACCTTCAAAGGTGGCCATTACAATGTAACTATATTTATATATGATATATACTATGTTTATTGTTTCCTTATTCTTCTGTATTTTTCATTTATGTCATACCTTTATGGCTTCTATTATGGTTAAATGCGATATCTTCATTTTAGGAAGTGCGGACTACTGCCCCCTCAAAGTGATTTGATTCATTAATGCCATATGTGGGACGTATACAGGATGGAGTTAATGATATTATATATGATATTATACAGTAATTATAATATATCTTTATATAATTATGATTCCATTCCATAAAATATGAAATAGAAATGAAAGTAGCGTTCATGCGTACGTACGGCTTACCGTCTCCATTAACGGTGCATTTCATTTCTTACCTCTAAATGTTTTGTAATATTATAAATGAATGTATATGCTGTATATATATGATATATATGATATCTACATCATGAATATAACTCTGGATATAATGGATACATGAACAACTTGTAATTATAACGATTTTATTTTTGACTCAAGTATCAATGATCGTTAAAATGACTGTTATTAACTTAAATAATTACATAGTGTTCATGACATGGTAATAAGTGATATAAAAGGAATAATGAACTTGAAAAAGGTTCTTAATCATGTAGAAATTAACTCAAATTTATTATTCAGGAGATTAAAAAATGATTGAGTCAAGTTGGATACGAGGTAAGGGACTTCGTCTCAATCTCCTTTCATTGAGGCAATTTTGTTTTATACACAACTTTAATTTATACGGTGTATAAAACCCCTTGACTTTGACGTTTATTTAAAAGTATTTTTTTTATATGAATAATTTACTAAAGGAAAAAAGGGAATGTTTTTATTTGTCGTACGTATGCGGCGACAATGGCTTCTCCACTGTCGTGACCATTATTTGAGTTTCGGCTTACTCTACAAGTCATAACTTTTTTTAATGGAAAATAAATACCATGTATTACATTTCTTTTATTTTGGTATTGAAAATGGTTTTTATAATGTTTTTATTATATCAATGTGTTGTATTGATATCTTGTTATTGAAATGTGGAAATGTTATGTCTCCTTTATGCATGTTTTATGTGATACAATTATGTTATGGTTCTTGGGAATTGTAATGAAGATGGGTGGTTCCGTGATAAAATAAGGGCGAGTGAGCCCGATATAGCTCTCCAATGCATTGGGTAACGCAAAGGGGTTAAATGTTAAGGTTTCTCTGAAGAGATTTAGGGAATATACTCTGATGGGTATTCCAAACGTAACCATGAGGGTTACTCCCTACGTAATAATGTTATGAATGCCTCAAGTTACCTATATTTCTTATATTTTCTATGAGTTATTAATAAATCTTATGATTTCATGAGGTATGTTAACGTGCTTATGTTTTATGAGTAAAGTATGATTTCACTTACTCTTATGTATACATGTACTAAAGTTTCCTTTACATATTCTTATATCCCTTACTGAGCTTTTTATGCCCATCCCATGTTTTTGAAATGTTTTTCACATGTCAAGGGAAAGGTACATGACGTGATGATAGTGTCAAGGATGTGTCAAGAAAGAATCTATGTTTTATTTTAAATATGTTTCCAATGATATGAAAAATGTGTACTATCATTTATGAAACCACTTTGTTTAAATACAGAGTGTAATGCATGATTTATGATCTAATTCTCTAAAACTCTAAACCTAAAAAGATCCTTAATGTGTAATATTGTAATAACTCAAGATTAAGTAATTTTTTAGGCTGGGGCCTTATAGTTGGTATCAGAGGGAGGTTTAGATAACTTTAGGAGTTGGAATTCTATTAAATTATTATCCAAAAATATTTGTTTATTGTCAATTTGAAATGATGTAGCATTTGAATATTACCATGTTGCTTCATCTAAGACATGTTTGTTCAGAAATGTTTTACGTAAAGGAAACAGGGAAGCAGTTCTAGGAAGGCATACAGAAGGAAATGACCTTCCAAATCAGCATCCTAAGATGGTCAGAATTGGAACTGAACAGTTTGTTGCAATGATGGCGTAGTTGACTCATGCGATAAATGGTGGTGGTATCCATGCACGAGATCAGCTAGATTAACTATAGAGGAACATTTCAGTGGTGGAACATTTCATGAGGCAACACCCCCATCATTCAGAGGATCATCTGAACCTGTGCTAGCTTAAGGGTGGATTAAAGAACTAGAGAATATTTTCAATGTCATGGGGTGTTCAAAAAATCGAAAGGTTAGTCTTGTTATTTACCGTTTGGAGGGTGAAGCAGATTAGTGGTGGTCGATGGTTATAAATATCAGGGACGTTGATGAGATTGATTCTCTCGACTGGGATGAATTCCATGGTATGTTTCTTGAGAAGTATTTTCCTAAGGATGTTCGACATTGGATGGAAAAACAATTCTTGGAATTGAGGCAAGTGGACGACTCAGTGGCTGCTTATAATGAGAGGTTCACTCGATTGGCAAGGTATGCTCCAAATTTTATCTGAGACCTTGATAGTAAAATCAATCATTTTTACTCAGGATTAAAGCAAAAATATCGAAGGGCATTAGCTTCTTGCGAGTTCAAGAGTTATGAAAAGCTTGTTCGATGTGCGGAGAAGGTGGAAATAGAGATTACTGATGATCAAGTGATCTATAACAACCAACTGAAGAAGAGACCGAGGTGACAGGAGAAAGGGAAGAATTCTTCAAAAATGTCTGATAGTAAGAAAACTAAGTTTTTAGTTTCTGATAAATGTGGTTAAAGGCATGCTGGGGAATGTCTTCTGAATTATGGAAAGTGCTATCGATGTGGTAAGATGGGACATAAGGCTCGTGATTGCACTGAAAAAGATCAAGGTGATGGTAAGCCAAATTTGATTTACAATTAGTGAAATTATTTATGTGAAATGAGATGGTTCACTATGCAAATGAGTGTCCGACAAAGAGCTTGAGTGATGGGGAGCATTTAGAATAAAAGAATAAAAGGGTGGCGAAATCCTTTGAAACTGCTTCAGTAGATGTTGGGCCATCAAATGAAGTGGTATTAGGTACTTTCAGATTATTCCAGTGTGTTGTTTGATTCAGGGTCTACACATTATTTCATCTCTGAAAACGTTTCTTGTAAAATGGGAATACCATCTCAAGAAATGACTCCTGAACTTGTGGTAAAAACACTTGGGGGAAATGTTGAGAAAAAAATAATTTATAAGAATTTTCCTATCCTTATCCGTGGAAAGAACCTACTTGTAAACCTTATTGTTTTACCTCTACAATAGTTTGATGTTATCCTGGGTAAGGATTGGCTCTTTATTTACCATGCTAAGATTGACTGTAGAGCTAAAGAAGTTTCTTTTTAGAAAGACTTTCAGTTTGTGTACAAGAATTAACCCTTAATGTTGATAATATATCAAGAGGCTGAGAAACTTGTAAAATATGGAAATGAATGTTACCTTACACATATCATTGAAAACAAGGGAACTGTTCAGATTAATGATGTGCCAGTGGTAAATGAGTATCCTGATGTTTTTCTTGATGAGTTTCCTGGAAGAATACCAGATCGGGAAGTTGAATTTACCTTTGACTTAGTTCATGATGCTAAGAAAATTTCAGAACCCCCTTATCGAATAGCTCAAATTGAACTTTTAGAGTTGAAGGAGAAATTTCAATATTTATTAGAGAAATGTTTCATTCGACCTAGCACATCACCATGGGGTGCTCCTATTTTATTTGTTAAAAAGAAAGATGGTTCAATAAGAATTTGCATTGATTATAGAGGCTTGAATAACATCACTGTTAAGAACAAATATCCTTTTCCTCATATCGATGATTTATTTGATCATCTCCAGGGAGCTCAGTTTTTTTCAAAGATTGACCTGAGATCGGGGTACCATCATTTGAAGGTAAAGGAAGAAGATATTCTGAAGACCGAGTTTCATACAAGATATGGCCATTATGAATTTGTAGTTATGCCTTTTGGGCTAACCAATGCACCTGTTGTATTCATGGTCCTTATGAATAGAATTTTCCAGGAGTTCTTGGATAAGTTTGTGGTTGTTTTCATTGATGATATTTTGGTGTTTTCTAAAATTAAAGAGGAGCATGAAATTCATTTAAAGGTTATATTGAAAACCTTAAAAGAAAAGAAATTTTATGGGAAATTCATAAAGTGTGAGTTTTTGTTTCAACAAATTTCTTTCCTTGGTCACATGGTTTCTAAAGATGTGATAACTATTGATCTTGCAAAAACAAAGGTTGTTAAAGAATGGACAAGACCCACAAATGTAACTGAGATTCGTAGCTTCCTTGGTTTGGCAGGCTATTACCGAAGGTTTGTTAGAAAGTTTTTATGGCTATCTAGTCCAATGACTAAGCTAACTCAGAAGGGTGTTAAGTTTATCTGGAAAAAATAATGTGATTATTGTTTTCAATAATTGAAAAGAAGATTGGTGAATGCTCTAGTTTTGGAACTACATTCCATGAATGGTGAGTTTTTTACCTACAGTGATGCTCCATTGAAATGACTTGGTTGCGTCCGAATGTAGAATGATCAGGTAATTGCTTATGCTTCACAATAGTTGAAAACACATGAGGTAAATTACCCAACACATGAATTAGAATTAGCTGCTATTTTTTCGCTTTAAAATTTTGGAGGCATCATTTGTATGGACTAAAGTCTGAAATATATACCAATCAACAAAGTTTAAAGTATATATTCACTCCAAAAGAATTGAACATGAGATAGAGGAGATGGCTGGAATTAATCAAGGATTACGATTGTACAATTCATTACCATCTGGGAAAAGCAAATAAAGTGGTTGATGCTTTGAGTCAAAATGTAATGCTTCATTAACAATGTTTTGTTTGGAACGTGATCCTTTGGTTAAGGATTTGATGATATTTGGCATAGAATTTGTTGGTGCAGGATGTTCTTCTGTTTTGTTTCAGGTATTAGTGAAATCTTCTCTATTAGACAAAATTAATCAAGCACAGAAGCAAGAAAACAAGTTGCAGAAAAAGGTAGAGCTGGTTCAGAAGGGTAAGTTTCCTGAATTCAACATTGATAATTACTGTACTTTGAGATTTGGGAAGAGATTTTCTGTGTCGTGTGATTCACAGTTGAAGAGAGAGTTTTTATGTGAAGCTCATAGTTCTCCGTTTTAGTTCATCCAGGCAGTACTAAGATGTATAGAGATCTTCAGGAGTGTTAATGGTTGGATGGAATGAAAAGAGACATTACCGATTTTATTGTGAAGTGTTTGACTTGTGAACAGATTAAAGCAGAGTGGCAGTTACCGAAAGGGATGATTCATCCTTTACCAGTACCAAAGTGGAAAGGGGAGAATATATCCATGGACTTTGTTGTGGGATTGCCGAAGACACCTCGAGGTAATAATGCAATCTGGGTTATTGTTGATTGCTTGACTAAATCTTCTCACTTCCTCTCTATATGAGATAATTTTTACCTAGATCAACTTTCCCGTTTGTATGATAAAGAGATAGTCAGGTTAGATGGAGTTCCTCTCTCCATTTTATCTGACCGTGATCTCAGGTTCACTTCTAACTTTTGGAAAGGCCTTTTTAAGTCATTGGGTACTGAATTAAATTTTAGTACAGCTTTTCATCCTCAATCAGATGGGCAGTCAGAACGAATAATTCAGACTTTGTAGGATATGCTACGTGCTTGTTCGATGGATTATCAGGGAAGTTGGGACCATCATCTTTCTTTGGTTGAGTTTTCTTATAATAACAGTTTTCATTCCAGTATACAGATGGCACCATTTGAGGCGTTATATGGGAATCGGTGTCGAACTCCAGCTTTTTGGGATGAAGTAGGTGAAAGGAAGTTGATGGGACCAGAATTGGTAGAATAGTTGGCAGAAAACGTTTAGATGATACAGAAACACATGAGAACAGCTCAGAGGAGGCAGAAGAGTTATGCGGACAACAGGAGGAAGGATCTCTCTTTTGAGGTAGGTGATCATGTCTTCCTCAAAGTCTCACCATGGAAAAGTTTGATGTGATTTGGTAAGAAAGGAAAGCTGAGTCAAAGGTTCATTGGACCATATGAAATTCTGGAGAGAGTTAGATCAGTTGAATATCGAGTGGATTTACCTCTGAGTTTATCTCATGTACACAATGTTTTTCATGTTTCAATGTTAAGGAAGTACATTCTAGATCCATCTCATGTTTTGAGTCTAGAGGTAGTTCAGTTGGAAGAGAATCTATCTTATGAGGAACAACCGGTCCAGATTCTTAACCACAGGGAGCATGTGTTATGGAATAATGTGATTCATCAAGTAAAGGTTTTGTGGAAAAACCACATGAGTGAAGAGGTAACATGGGAATCTAAAAATGCAATGAGGTCTAAATACCCCCACTTATTCGATAAGTAAATAACTTGCGGGGACACAATTTTTTAAAGGGGGGAAGGTTGTAACATCCCAAGTAAGTAATGAATAATAGATATTCTTATCTATATCTATTTATGAATTATATAGTGTTTTAGAGGCCTAAAATGAGAATAAATCCAATCTTAAGCAAGAAATACACTAATATTTTTAAAATATTGTTTTACTGCCTTTTGATCGAAAACCATATTTAAATCAAACATTTGAAACTTTTATAAGCTATATTTTTCAAAATAAACTTATTCTTTATGATTGAGACATTGAAATTTACTTTGGATAAATTTTTGGTATTTTTCTGACAATGTTCATTTTTTAATGAATAGTGAAAAATACTGCATTTTACATCAAAACTGGATTTTCATCTAATTTAATTATATGGATAGATTATATTTTTAATTGTTTTTAAAGTTTAAATAGAATTTATTTTTACCATGTAATCCAATGGTGGTCATTGGGATTAATTTCACTTTGTATTTGGGCATAAACAAGTGTCAAACTTTTCAAAGATATTGTTTCAAAAAAACCCGCTATTTGTTTTGACAACGGGAATTATATTTAAATTAATTGTTGAAATTTATATGTTTGTGATTTGGTAAAATGGATTCCATATTTGTAATCAGAACTTCCAAATTATCTAATTATGACTCTTTGGTTTTTGGACATTATGAATAGTAACGACGTTAATTATCTTTAATTATTTTGATTAATTAGTAATCGGGTAGTTAAGGATAAGAAAATAATATCATAATAATGAAAAATGACCCCAAAATGTTTCATAAAGATATTGGTTGTTTCATGTCCGACGATGGGATTCCTTGTGCCAAAATTGGGGACCCCATGGAATAACATTTTTGTGATAATGACTTTTTCTCTTTTTATTTTTAATGAAAGTTAAATATAACAAAGAATGTATCACCTGAGTAAAACATTTTTACTTTTGTCTAAATAAATTATTTATTGGACTATAAATAGTCATTGGAAATCTAAAAGGATTTACTACATCATAGTATTTGTTTTATAATTTTTAGACATTAAATAAATTAAATTATTTATGACATCATGATGATGCTGCAATTATCTCATTAATGAACGATTTAAATAAAATGAAAAGGTAATGTAAACTCTAATGCTTACTCTTTTCAAAGACCTATTGGGTGAGTATATTTATAACCCTTATCAACTTATCCTATAAATACATCAATTTGGGACCTTTAAAATCCGAAACACATTTGAAAATAGAGTAACATTTTATACCTTTCCAAGAGTGCCCCTCCTCTCCTCTTATAAAAGGCCCCCCACCTATACCTCCTTACCCACACTTATCAAGACATTGGCTCGGCCAATCCCTGCTCATTTTATCTCTTCACATCCCTCTATTCATCCTAGATGCCTTACCTTAGACAAAAAGCTCTTCAAGAAAACCTTTTGGTTCTAACCAAGAGGAGTTGTCCGATTTAAAGGTAAAGACTTCTCTAATGTTATTTTGTTTTATTTTGCTTCTCCAACCCCATAAAATATTTTTATTAATTTCTTTTTTAACAAAACCAGTATTTTAAATATACTATGATGTGTTTATAATAATTATTCGAGCTACACTTACACACACCTACATCTAATGGTTAAAGTACATACTGTTTCCGTGGATGTCGAATTTCTGGCTCACGAAACGATGATTGTTCAATATTATTATAAGACCATGAAAGGTGGCCATTAAGATGTCACTATATTTATATATGATATATAATATGTTTATGTTTTCATTATTCTTCTGTATTTTTCATTTATGGCATACCTTTATGGCTTCCATTATGGTTAAACGCGATATCTTCATTTTAGGAAGTGCGGACTACCACCCCCTCAAAGTGATTTGATTCGTTAATGTCGTATGTGGGACATATAAAGGATGGATTTAATGATATTATATATGATATTATACTGGAATTATAATATACCTTTATATAATTATGATTAAATTCCATAAAATACGAAATAGAAATGAAAGTAGTGTTCATGTGTACGTACGACATATCGTCTCCATGATCGGTGCATTTCATTTCTTACCTCTAAATGTTATGTAATATTATAAATGCATGTATATAATGGATATATATGATATATATGATATCTAAATCATGAATATAACTCTGGATACAATGGATACACGAATAGCTTGTAATTATAAAGAGTTTATTTTTAACTCAAGTACCAATGATCGTTAAAACGACTGTTATTAACTTAAATAAATACATAGTGTTCATTACATGGTAATAAGTGATATAAAAAGAATAATGAAATTGATAAAGGTTCTTAAGAAAGTATAAATTAACTCAAGTTTATTATTCAGGAGATTAAAGAACGATCAAGTCAAGTTGGATACGAGGTAAGGGACTTCGTCTCAATCTCATTTCATTGAGGCATATTTTTTTTTATACACAACTTTATTTTATACGGTGTATAAACCCCTTTGACTTTTACGTTTTTTCAAAAGTAATCTTTTTTATACAAAGATTTTACTAAATTAAAAAAGGGAATGTTTTTATTTGTCGTACGAATGCGGCGACAATGACTTCTCTGCCGTCGTGACCATTATTTGAGTTTCGACTTCCTTTACAAGCCATAAATTTTTTTTAATGGAAAATAAATACCATGTTTTACTTTTCTTTTATTTTTGTATTTAAAATGGTTTTCATAATTTTTTTATTATACCAATGTGTTGTATTGATATCTTGTGATTGAAATGTGGAAATGTTATGTTTCCTTTATGCATGTTTTATGTGATACGATTATGTTATGATTCTTGGGAATTGTTATGAAGACTAGTGGTTCCGTGATAAACTAAGGGTTGGTGAGCCCGATATAGCTCTCCAATGCATTGGGTAACGCGAAGGGGTTAAACATTAAGGTTTCTCCGAAGAGATTTAGGGAATATACTATGATGGGTATTCCAAACGTAACCATGAGGGTTACCCCCTACGTAAGAATGTTAAGAATGCCTCATGTTACCTCTATGTCTTATGTTTTCTATGAGTTATTCATAAATCTTATGATTTCATGAGGTATGTTAACATGCTTATGTTTTATTAGTAAAGTATGATTTAATTGACTCTTATGTATACATGTACTAAAGTTTCCATTACGTATTCTTATATCCCTTACGGAGCTTTTTATGATCATCCAATGTTTTTGAAAGGTTTTTCACAGGTCAATGGAAAGGTACATGATGTGATGATAGTGTAATGGAAGTGTCAAGAAAGAATCTATGTTTTATTTTAAATATGTTTCCGATGATGGGAAAAATGAGTACTATCTTTTATGTAACCACTTTGTTTAAATACGGAGTGTAATGCATGATTTATGATCTAATTCTCTAAAACTCTAAACCTGAAAAGATACTCAATGTGTAATATGGTAATAACTCAAGATTAAGTAATGTTTAAGGCTGGGGCCTTATATTTCCACCCAATTTTTTAACCAAACCCAAGTATGACCCCATATCACTATATCATGAGATATTAAACCCTATCCAATTAATTATAGGGGGATATAATACCATATTCATTTTATCCATACATATGAGGGCCACATAAATTTAATCATTGAATATATCATAATGATCCTAGGGAAAAAATTACTTCAATATCCTTTTAAAATTTATTCACATAAATATTTCTTCTATAATTCCATCAATAAATATAAAAATATTACCCCATTAGAAATAAATTGACATCCAATAACATAATATAACATTATAGGTAAATACCATTCAATTTTGGTGATGAACTGTATAGAATTTACACTATATAGAAAAATAGAATATTTCTATTAAATAATTTAACAAATCAATTGATTTATATATATCTATGTTAACTAACATATTTATAGAATTAATAAATGATTTTACAATGAAAAGTAATTATAAGAAAAATCATATCTATAGAGAGTGGATTTTTAGGTGGGACAAAAATAATGATACATAATTTATTTTATAGAAAATAAAATTACATAAGCTATGAGAAGAAAGAATGAGGTTGATATCATCTAAATAATAACTTCAATAAATTATAAGACTCGTCAATTGATGATGAATAAAATTAAGAATACTTTATAAGAGATTTAGAGAAATCACTTTAGAATTAATAATCATCCGTGATATTATAAATTAATTTCTATTTTTTAAAAAAATAACATTTTATAAAACATGGATGCCTATATTTTATTTTTGATACCATTGAAATTGTAAATATTATGTTTAATATAAAATTAAATGGATGAAAGATGAATCCACACAAGGAATGTTTAAATGATATTTTTTTCACACATTGATGAAAACGATGGATACCGAACACATTTAAAAAATTTTTAAAACATTGAAGGAAGATAAAAGTAGTTGAATATGATATTTATCAATTATTACATTATATATAAGTAAATTAAAAAAACAAGTGAATATAACCATGGAAATGAATGATACCTAAGGGAAAGGTAGTGGAATATCTGGTCACCATATTCTTGGAAAATAATTAAGAAAGGTGGAAAATGAAAATTTTGGATGATTTATAAAACCAAAAAACAACTGTATGAGGGAAAATTGTTGGATATTTTATAGTTAATGAGTATAAAAAATCACTAGTGCTATTATGTTTCAATAGAATTCTCTAATTTAAATTGTTATTGAAAAAGAAACTCTTACATTAATACTAACATAAGAATAATTAGAACACAAGAGGGTTTTCCGAAAAATGAAAATGAAATTATCATGAAATGACTAATATCCATTATACTGGATGGATATAGGTTATTTAATAAACTCTATAAAACAAATTATTGTTTATAAAATAAAAATATCTCTTAGAATTGGAAATTTAGACAAATAACTTTTTAAAACTATGGTATCTTTTGAATATAGATCCATTTAAAGAGAATACATGAAGTGGATCTTAAAACAAAATGAATTAATTTAATAATTTAATATGATTAATTTTTATATAAAAACATCGTATTATAGATATCATGGTTCATAATAATAAGTATTTCATAAAAAAATTTAAATAGAGACAAAGAAACCCTTACCATAATTCCAATCTTCAACTAACATAATTGAATATATTTTATTAAAAAGTATCTTAAGGAAATATTTACTAACATTATTTGTAACACCCCAAGATTTCATAGTACGTTATTTCTTCAAAGTAATTCAATAACTTGCACTACACGCAACACTGAGTTCAATTGCACCATGACTTACCAAACTAGATATTAAAAAGTGGTTATGAATAGTATTAAATGAATTTTGAACTTTATATAATACTTATAATTTTATAATCCATATTATGAGTTTCTTAGACATAATTTAACAATAAATTCATTTTTTCAGATAAAAGAATTATTTAAAAAAAATGCTATTTTACCGCCTTTTAATGGAGAACCATTTTTAAATCCAATATTTGAAACTTTTATATATTCAATTATAAAAATAAACTTCCTTCTTTACAATTGGAACATAATAATTTAGTTTCAATAAATTTTGGTACTTTTCTAATAACTTTCATATTTTGATGAATAGTTAAAATTATGAAATTTTAATTAAAAACAAATTTTTAAATAACAATAATTAATAGTGATAAATTATGAATTTTATTGGTTTTAAAGTATAATTAGATTATATTTTTACCATGTAATCCGATTTTGGTCATTGGACATAGTTTCATATTTAAAATGGACATACACAAGTGTCAATCTTTTGATAGTTATTATTTCTTAAAAACACGCTTTTTGTTTTGACAACGGGAATTAATTTTAAATTAATTTATTAAATTTATGTGTTTATAATTTAGAAAAATGGATTCCATATTTATAATTTTGAGGTCCAAATTGTATAAAGAGGAAACTTTAATTTTTAGAAATTTTGAATAATTACTTCGGTAAATATTTTATTTACCATGGTTAAAGGCTAAATCCTGTAAAAAGGGGTGAAACATTAATATTATAATAATATTAAATTACCCTAACATGTTTCAAAACCATATTGGATGATACATGTACGACCATGGGCATCTTTGTGTCGATTTTGGGACCCCATAGATCCACTTGTAAGTGATAATGACACTTTATAAAGTAAATACAAAAATGACATAAGCATATCTCTTTTAGTAAAACAATTTTTACATAGGGTTATAGATAGTATAAATCCGACTATAAATATTCATTGGATAGAAAAAATGATTTCATATAGAATGGTATTTTAGTTATAATTTTTAAACATTTAATAATTAAATTTATTAATGACACAATGATGATGCAATAATTTTCTTATTAATGAAAGAATCAAATAAATGATATTATAAATACTAAAATAAATATAATTTGAATGTTTTTATTCCATAAAAAAATTTATAGGTTACTATGACATGTTAGGGTTGATTAAAGGTATTTATTTTGATGTTATAAATATTTTAGGACTTTAACAAAAATAAATTATTAAAATATATCAAAATTGATATAATCTTGTTTTTAACACTAATACAATATTATTAGTTGATATAATATTCCTAAAATTATAAGGTTCTTCCAAAGGTACTAAATAATATTATATGAGACATTAATTAACCTATTGGGGTTCTCATGGAAGTTTATAGTGAGTTTCTTAACCATATAATATGAAAATACAAAGAGACATGGTAAATGTCAAACTATTTTACTAAGAGGTAAATATAAAAGATAAGGTTAAAATAGGGACAAAAACCTGTATAAAACTTATTGATTGATTGGTTTTAGACCCATCCCACCTTATCCTTTAAATAATATATTTTGGAGCCATTATAAACCGAAAATTATTTTATTATAAAATAATATTTCTAGCTTTTCCTAAGGTGCCCCTCACCCCTCTTATAAAAGGGCACTCTCCCTTCTCTCTAATTCACACTTTAAAAGACATTTGGCTTGGACAAACTCTTCCCAAATACTCTATAAATAGTCCTAACTTTATCCTAGAGGCCTTACTTTAGTCATAAAGCTATCCTAAGGATCCATTTTTATCAAATCAAAAGGAAGAACCTGAAGAAGAGGTAAATATTTCATCACCTCTTTCTAGTTCCTTTCTTCTTCCACTTCCTTTTTCACTATTGTTTCCATTGTAAAATAATAACTCCAGTGTCTTCTATATACTTTTATGATATTATAAAAATGGTAAAAAAATATTCACTATTCAATCCATCTTTTTAATGACATGTCTCCATATGTGTGTACGTACCGCTTACCGTCTCCATGTCGTGGTGTAATTGTTATTCCATACATTATTAATTGGATGGATATAATAATGATGTGTAATTGATGTATATAATGAATATTACATGATAATTATTCTTTATATAAGATATAACTTCCTATTATATATTATTTTAATATCAAAAGAATGATATTTTCGATCGTGTGTACGTACGGATTACCGTCTCCACGAACGTGATGAGATTCATTCCTCATCACATCCATTCAAGAATAATTTTCATTTTATGATTAAAATTAATGTTTAAAGACTTGATATCATTTTAGATATGATTAATATACATCCCATCCATAAAAAATATGTCTCACAAATAATAAAAAGGAAAACGAATCTATTAACACCTGAAACAATGATAATACTAAGATATTATAAACAAAAAATGTTAAAAGATCATATATTATACCATATTAATGTATAATATTCGTGTATAATTTAATAAAAACTATTTCACCATTATAGAGGAGGTTAACCTACCCTCGACCAAGTAAAATTACAAGGTAAGGGTGATGAAGCTCACATTTTCATATATTTTATACTGTAAAACATTGTTTATAATCCCACAAAAGTGTTATTGAATGGGTAATTATCATGTTTTTAGGTTTTAGTGTTATTTTGAACCCAAATGTGAAAAACGACTAATTCTGGATTTTTGACAGAATTTTACGTCAAGGGTATTTTGGTCATTTCAGGAAACATAAAATTCCAAATTTTCTGATCTAAATTTTGTTAGAATCCGTATTTCATTTCCTTCATTTTTGTCTTCTGGACCAGGAGATGATTCGGTCATCTAAAGGGTCTAAAAAATCATTGAAGATTGGAATTTTTCCGGGAGGACAGCATGGACCCACCCAAGGTAACGGAAATCAAACGCGGCCTACACATATCCAAATGATGTGTTTCCACCTGGGATACCTTGAGGAAAGATAGGTCCGTCTCTTAAATAAATGTTTAGGATTTTTGAGGTCATTAAGGAGGCTAATGAATGACATTATGTTGGAGGAACCAACCTGGATGCTTCGTCCAGAAACAGAAACCGAGACTAAAAAATTCATAACTCTTACATACGGTTTCCAAATTATATGAAATTTGGGGAGGAGACGGAAAAGATATTTATGAACATCATTTATGAAGGGTACAACGCGTGAAGAGGTCATTAAGGGGGTATAAAACGCTCAACAATTCTGGGGTCGAATTCTGCCTATAAAAGGAGGCCATCACCTCCTCCTCAAAGCATCCCATTCTCCATCCATTTCTTCAAGGCACCAAGGAGGAGATCTCCACCGAAGGAGGCCGGCCGCAAATCTTCCACCTTTCTTTTTATTTTATTTCTTTTATTTATTTTTAGTTTTTAATTGTAATTTATATTTCTAATAAATTCATGCATTGTTTTTATTTTTGTGTCCACCGATTCACCCTCTTTTCTTCCTCTCATCTTACCATCGTGAACTATAATACTCATGATCATGAGTAACTAATCCGAGGAATATCCCGAGGGATTAATCAGGTTCTTGAACCCAAGACCATGTTTTTCATATTCTTTGAGTTAATTCTAAGGATAATTTATAGTGGGTGTAATCCTCACTATGGTTGTCTAAAGATTAACTTCTTAATCTACAACCATTTTCCCTCGATTGAGGAGGTGGATGGAAGGTGTGCTTGGCGATCGCTAAGTAGACTTTTCATTCATAACTGGTGTAGAATAAGGTGTGCACACATACGATGTAGTGTGTAAACTAAGAATATTTGAAGCTGGCCAATGAAGGTGCTCCCTGAATATTCTCTCGGGAGAACTTCCTTTCTTCCCTAATTACATTCTGTTTAGCATTGCATGGTAATTTATAATTAAATTTTAGTTTCTTCTGATTTATAAATTTCATTTATTTTATTAAATTACATTTATTTCATAAAATATTAAACAACAAAAAAAGAATTAGATTAGGTGGAATAGAAGTAGTGATTTATTAACCACAAAAGCTCCTCAAGAGAACGACCTAGGTCAGCCCCTGTGCTGCACTTAGCTATAAATATTTTTGAGAGCGTGCACGACAACGCTTCGTCAAATTGGCGCCGTTGCTGGGGAGCCAAGTGGTTTTCATTCACTATTTTTATTCACACTGTGTAAATAATTTTCCTTTCATTAAAAAAAACAACAAAAAATTCATAAATTTCAAAAACTAAAAAAATCTTCTTTGTTCATGATGTATTCAAATTATGATTATTATGCATGGACTGATCAATCTCAAGTGCAAGAAAAGTTTTACAATGAACTATATGCGCAATTTCATAGGATTAGTGATAAAGTGAAAAACCTGGAGGGCCAAATAGAATTGATTGCAGAATATGTACACGCATCCCAAGAACAACTCGAACCTGAACCGGAACCTGAACCAGAACGAGTGGTGGAAGAGATTTCACCCATCATTTTTTATGCTAAAGAACCTGAGGAGGGTGAGAAGGAGCTACTAAAAGAATTAATCACATCATCCCGCACTCAACCATTGCTCGAGGAGGTCCCAGAAGTAAACATTCCAACTGATGCACTGATGGGAGGTCAACATTTTTTGGAAGAATCTTGGAATAACTTTGTTGAAGATAACTTGAAACATGATCTTCCCATACTTAATAATGAAACATCAGACACTTTCTACCTCTCTCTTGCTTTGGAAGATAAGGAAGAAGACGCACCTACTGAGATTGAGTTTCCAATGGTCATGCCTGAAGAGATCAATTACCATGCTAAATTACTTGAAAGGGAAGATTTCTTTATTAATTCATCATGTTTTAATATTATTCAAGCTAAATTATTTTCTTACATCTCTTCCTTTGAAATTTCTGATACAGCACAAATGGAGCAGACCATGGATGATATGAAAGATACCACTAAAGTAGTGGTAATCAAGGAAGAAGATCCGGAGAAGGTGGCAGTGGTGAGACTACCTCCTCAACAAAAATTTTCATACCATATGGAGGAGGACACCACCGAAGTTAACAGGGAGCACCCTTATCTTTTATTCCCTCCCACTTCGAACCTCAAATTTCTTCTTTATTCTTTCTCGGGGGTTGGGAACATTCAAATCTTATTTGGGGTTATCTACTTTCAGGTTTTACTCATGGATATCGGGAAAACTCACATGTGGTTGTTCATCTCAAAGAAACCACACCCACCTTCTAATTGGGGATAATCTACTGAAACTGCCTGACTAGGGGCAGTAAAAACCTAGCACCCGCTTGGGGGTCTAAACCAAGCATTATCTCTTTTCTTTTCCCTTTCTCATTCTTTTTATTTATTTTTCTTATGTATTTTCATTACTTTCTTTTAGTTTTAAAGTGGCTGCTTCTAGGAGCTTAACTCAAGGCATCCACTTCTAAAATAATGTCAGGTTGTATCTTTCCTTCCCTTTTATTTTTTTACCTTTATATTTTTATTTTGTTGAGTTGAAATAAGGGGTAGTTAAATTTAAGTGTGGGGGAGTGTCAACCTGCTTAGTTCTTCTTGTGTGCTTTTCATTTTTTTAGGATTTTTGAGCTTTAATGAATATTCTTATCACTTTTCACAAAACAATTTATTTTGAAAGAGTTGAAATGATTTTTGAAATAATGTATTTTAAATGATTGTTGATGTGAAAAAAAAATTTCTTGAATTGGATTATCAATCATTTGTATGAGTTTGACTGATTTTTGAAATCCATGACCATGAAACAACTGACTCAAAATATTTTTTTCCCAATCCTGTGAGGTATTCTAAACCACTTTTACATATTCTTCCTAATACCCACACTTTCTTGAGGGAAACTTGAATTTTGTGTGAGAACCAGAATTTGTGAATATTCTCTTTCGAAGCTTTGGATTTCATGGAATGTATTTAAAATGATTGAGGCATCTCATTAGCTAGCCACATTTTATCCTGAGACCCACCTTTACATTTATCCTTCGTAATCCCTTAGATGCCATGAATTTCCTTATAGGTTTAAGCCACATTACAAGCCAATTTTTCCATACCTACCCGCACTTTTAGTATTTTTGCATGGATATTTCAAGTTTGAGTGTGGGGGAAGGGCCTTTCGTGTGCGTTCATTGGGATGTGTATCATTTATGGGTAGTGTGAAGTGTGTGTCAATATTTTGGGCAGTGGATAACAAGGGAATTGGGCATGTGTCATCATTTCATTGTGCTTTATTTGGTTCATCCATTTCTCCTAAAAAAAAAATAGAGATGAGCTTGAATTACTCATTGTAAATTCTTTTATGACTCATGTCCCTCCCAAAAATCAAGGGCATGAATTGTCATTCATTCATTGTATTCAATTTTTTAGCTCATCCTCTATGAAAAAAAGAAAGAAAAAAAAGAAAAAAAAGAAAATAAAGTTGTGCCTTTATGGAGATTTGAAAAAAAAAGAGGAGAAGTTAGATGATATCATCACTTATTGGCTCATGTACCACGTCATAAAGAGGGGTGGGTTTGTTTTTCACATTTACAAGTAGTATTGAGTGAGGAATTTCCTGTGTTTTCACTTGATTTAATCATGCATTGTACTTATAAGTCAAACCTCCTCTTTCTAGCCTGGAACATTTTTTTAATAATTTTCCCACCAACCCTAATCCACAGAATCAGTTGAACCATTAATTGAAGCCCTCTTGATTAGATTCATTTTCATGTTTCACGCTGTGGAGAAATGATAATTTTCACAAACCTATGGTGATACATGCGATTTTCAAGTATGAGTATAACTCTAGATTCAATTTCTCTTGAGTGAAGAGTGACATAAAAATCAATGTGAGGTAGGTTGTGATTGGGCCATGGATTGATTTATGAGGTTGAACAAATTTTAATGATTGAAATGAAAATTGGAGAATTATTATTCATAAATGAGACATGATGGAATTCTATTTTGGATAAAATCATTGATATTTTCTCATTTTTGATTGTTGTGTGGATTTTGATTTGGATGTAAGATGATTTCCCAAGAGTGCAATGTTTAAGTGTGGGGGAGTGATGAAGCTCACATTTTCATATATTTTATACTGTAAAACATTGTTTATAATCCCACAAAAGTTTTATTGAATGGGTAATTATCATGTTTTTAGGTTTTAGTGTTATTTTGAACCCAAATGTGAAAAACGACTAATTCTGGATTTTTGACAGAATTTTACGTCAGGGGTATTTTGGTCATTTCAGGAAACATAAAATTCAAAATTTTCTGATTTAAATTTTTTTAGAATCCTTATTTTATTTCCTTCATTTTTGTCTTCTTAACCAAGAGCTGATTCGGTCATCTAAAGGGTCTAACAAATCATTGAAGATTGGAATTTTTCCAGGAGGACAGCATGGACCCACCCAAGTTAACGGACATCAAACGCGGCCTACACATATCCAAATGATGTGTTTCCACCTGGGATACCTTGAGGACAGATAGGGCCGTCTCTTAAATAAATTTGGAGGATTTTTGAGGTCATTAATGAGGCTATTGAATGACATTATTTTGGAGTAACCAACCTGGATGCTTCGTCCAGAAACAGAAACCGAGACTACAAAATTCATAACTCTTACATACGGTTTCCAAATTATATAAAATTTGGAGAGGAGACGGACACGATCTTTATGAACATCATTTATGAAGGGTGGAACGCGTGAAGAGGTCATTAAGGGGGTATAAAACACTCAACAATTCTGGGGTCGAATTCTGCCTATAAAAGGAGACCATCACCTCCTCCTCAAAGCATCCCATTCTCCATCCATTTCTTCAAGGCACCAAGGAGGAGATATCCACCGAGGGAGGCCGGCCGCAAATCTTCCACCTTTCTTTTTATTTTATTTCTTTTCTTTATTTTTAGTTTTTAATTGTAATTTATATTTCTAATAAATTCATGCATTGTTTTTATTTTTGTGTCCACCGATTCACCCTCTTTTCTTCCTCTCATATTACCATCGTGAACTATAATACTCATGATCATGAGTAACTTATCCGAGGAATATCCCGAGGGATTAATCAGGTTCTTGAACCCAAGACCATGTTTTTCATATTCTTTGAGTTAATTCTAAGGATAATTTATAGTGGGTGTAATCCTCACTATGGTTGTCTAAAGATTAACTTCTTAATCTACAACCATTTTCCCTCGATTGAGGAGGTGGATGGAAGGTGTTCTTGGCGATCGCTAAGTAGACTTTTCATTCATAACTGGTGTAGAATAATGTGTGGACACATACTATGGAGTTTGTAAACTAAGAATATTTGAAGCTGGCCAATGAAGGTGCTCCCTGAATATTCTCTCTGGAGAACTTCCTTTCTTCCCTAATTACATTCTGTTTAGCATTGCATGGTAATTTATAATTAAATTTTAGTTTCTTCTGATTTATTAATTTCATTTATTTTATTAAATTACATTTATTTCATAAAATATTAAACAACAAAAAAAGAATTAGATTAGGTGGAATAGAAGTAGTGATTTATTAACCACAAAAGCTCCTCAAGAGAATGACCTAGGTCAGCCCCTGTGCTGCACTTAGCTATAAATATTTTTGAGAGCGTGCACGAAAACTCTATGTCAAAGGGTTTATTTTATAATCTCTTAATTATCTGAGGTTGTTCATATGCAATTATCTACTGGGACCTCTTTATCATCCACATCCATGTTTCTTAAAAATGTATTTCAAAGAATTATTACTATTTTATAGACTATGGGTTAAATTAATTTATACCATTCTTTTAATTTTTATAAGATGTTTATAATGTAATCTTTTTGTCATTTTCCAAACAAGGTCCTTTTTAACATTTTCGACAAAAATAAGGTAAGAGTGTCTTTTTTTTACTTATACGGCGGGTACGGATATTTTGCACCATTATAAAATCATCAAAGCTTCCCTTAAAAAATATTATAAGAATATTTTCAAAATAAATTTTTTATTTATAATTATGTTACTCTAAAAGTATTTCACAATAGAAATAGATATTTCTCTTAAAAGGGATTTTATTTCATCCATGTCAACATCCTTTGATGGATCTTAAGTTTATTTGAAGTTGATTTATTATGATACAAAACTTTCATATTGTATTGAATTTTTTGTTATATGTTTGACTGTGGATGTGTTATTTTTATACCATTCATGGTTTATGGTTAAAGTATTGACATTTCGTATGCTAGTTTTAATACGAATGTTTATGATATGTCTAAAACTTTTCATATGAGAAATGTATTGGACTTAGTAAGTGATGGGTGGAGCCCACTATAGCTCCTCAATGCATCGGTAGGTCTCACGATACAACTAGAAGTGGAATTGGATGAGGCCATTTCTCAATTGGATATGTGGTTTTGGCCGAGGCTTTAATCATTTTTAGACGTCTTGGTCGAGTCCTCGACAAAATGTTTCAAAATGTCCGGCATTATACATTCCGTCATTATGAAAATAATATTGATGGTTCATGTTGTCATTCGACTAGTAGAAAACACATGATAATGTTTTATTATGGAATTATTTACTCTGTTCATATTCCTGCTATAAAGTAACTCATTTTTATTATTGTTAAAGTAATGTGGTTTCAATTACCCAACATGCTTAATATTTATATTATCTTTTGCTGTATTGATTACCCTTACTGAGCGTTTGAGATCACCCCTTTCTTATGTTTCATTTTCCCAAGATATGAAGAGGTTAGTTATGAGTGACTTGAAGGCATAATCTAGGAGGCTTGTATGTTTCTAATGGAATAAATTCATGTTTTATTTATTTTCAAGTTGTAATGTTGAACTTATGTATGAATCTTGTTTCCAATAATACTAAACTGATTGGTCTTTCGAGACATGACTTCCTTGTGATCATGAAAATGTTATGTAATAAAGCACCGACTCTGGGTAACTAGGGTCAGTGTGTTATAGTTGGTATCATAGGATGTTTAATAAAAAACATGGAAGCTAGATTTAGATAAACTCTTATTAGAGAACATTTCCCTAAGATAGACTTTGAGGATTAGTATATAAGAACTTCCTAGAATTTTGGTAATGTAGAGAATTTGGGAGTGTTCTGAGCAATACATCCTTGTCTAGATATGAGTAGGTAGAGGCGACTCTGGCACTAATGCACCTAGGGGTAAAACCCGAAAATACTGCTTTGAGCTACACCCAAACTTGAACTGGTAAACAACAATAGGCCTTTCTACACTCTTGGTTATGATAATCCTAGGGGATATGCTTAGGATAATTCTCATTTTCATTACAAATCATTATGAAGTATTTATGAGTATATACCTCCTCAAAGAATATATTTTTATGATTATGGATTATATCCATAAACTGTTCAATTTACGTTAGTTATTTTACAAGTTTGTAATTATTCATTGTAATTCATAAACTGACCAAGTGTATTCCATTATATAGAAATCACACCTATTAGAAGGAATGAGACCTCCAACAATTCATATGGTCCAAAAATTAAGAAGGATCATATCTTTCACTCTATTATGCCAAAATTTTGAAGGGGAATAGTCTCCCACGTATTATCATCATATGAAGAAATAACATCATGTGTTAATATGATAAGTAAATAATTTTCTGAGTCCAATGGCTTTGAAGGGAAGAAAGAGAAGAAAAGGATGGTAGAGAGAATGATGAATAAAGGGAAGAGGAGAAAGAAGGATTTTCCCATATGTGATAAATGTGGAAATAAGATCCTTGTTAAATTCTTGGAGAGAATGGGAGTTTGTTATAAGTGTGGAGAAAAAGGACACCATGTATGTGATTGCAAGGGTAATAAAAAGTTTTCAAATGTATAATGCTTCATCTAAAAAGAGTTGGGACACTATGTGAATCAATTTCCCAATCATCAGAGTATACCACAAATGATGCTATTAGATTATATTCAAGTTATGATAATAACTCTGATTAAGAGGAATGACCAGTGTTCTTATGATGTTATTATAGAATTATTTCATTTGAGTGTTGTATTAGCAATATACTGGTTATATGAATTATGGAGATAAATAAGGATTGTACTACAGTCTTATTTTATTGAGGATTTGAGATTATATAGTTCTAAGAAAAGTGACGTAATAGTAATCTACAATTTTTGGAAAATACATGGTTGAAGGAAAGGTAATCCTTAATATGGTCTTGAAAATGAGGTAGTGATTTTGGAATAAGAGATGATTGATTTGGATAAATTATGTTGGATTTTCTTGAATTCCTTAGAACTGATTAATAATTTCTTTTTATTTCATTATATTTTGGATATTAAAAAAATTGGATATAAGGAATATATCTAGTATTGTATAAAATATAAGGGAGTATGAATGTAATCAATATGGTTTTATATTAATTCAGGGTGTTACCATGTTCCAAAATAATACATGATGAAGGTGTTAAAATATTATTACATGGAAAAAAGGATCTTTATTGTGTTTAAATTCCTTATAAATTTTGGACTGTGAGTTTGGAAAAAAGAATTTTGCATAATTCTAGTTTGAGATTATTTTTAGATTTCTATAAAAGGACAACCCGGAGGTTGGGCATCAACCCGTCGTGTCTGGAAAGGTTGCGATACTTGAACCCACAACTGAAGGGTAACAAGGGTGTATCACATACCACTGGCCCACGCGATGTCCTCAATTGAATAATATTTTTTTTAAAGGTCTGGTAAATGAATTATAATTTTTTTTGAACCCTATACGAATAGGATAAATAAAATATTTATTTTAGTTCTATTATCTTTTAGAGTGAAAGATGAGTTTTTGGTAAAAATTAGTTCAAGGATTGAACTCTACTTGTCAATTATATATTTTTTCCCTTATTATATTAATATATGAAGAAAATAATTCTTCAACTTTAGGTAAGGGATCTTAAAACTAAAAATGTGTTATCCTAAAATCTTATGTTTTGTGGAACCGATGATATTTTAAATCATCATAGATTGATGGCTTTGAGGCCCTTAATTCTACAATTATTTGTGACTTATGATCTAAATCACTCTCTATAAATATTTATGTTTTTACTCTAATAATGTGTCTCTAATTTCCACTAATGTTCTCCTAATCGAGATCATAATTTGGTGGTGGCTTTTTCATTCCCATTTTCCTCTTATTAAGACTAAATTTTATTAACCCAATTTTGGATGTGGGTTTTCTGAAAAAACGTATTTTCAATTTTCAACCATTTATTTTCAAAGAATAATTTCAAATTGTGAGGAAACAATTTATTTAAGGAGGGAATAATGTAACACCCCAAGATTTCATAGTATGTTATTTCTTCCAAGTAATTCAATAACTTGAACTACACACAACACTGAATTCAAGTGCACCACAAATTACCAAACAAGTCGTTCAAAAGCGGTTATGAATAGTATTAATTGAATTTTGAACTTTATATAATTATTATAATTTTAGAATCCATATTATGAGTTTCATAGATATAATGTAAGAACAAATTCATGTTTTCAGATAAAAGAATTATTTTTCAAAAAATGAAATTTTACCGCATTTTAATAGAGAACCCTTTTTAAATAAAATATTTGAAGCTTTTATATATTTAATATGAAAAAATAAACATCTTTTTCAGAATAGGGACATATGAATTTAGTTTAAATAATTTTTTTGTACTTTTATGATAACATTCATATTTTGATGAATAATGAAAATTACTAAATTTTAATTAAAAACTAGTTTTTTATAAAAATAATTAATAGTGATAAATTATGCATTTAAGTGGTTTTAAAGTTTAATTATATTATAATTTTACCATTTAATCCAATGTTAGTCATTGTACATAATTTCACACTTAAATTGGAATTAAAAAGTGGCAATCTTTTTATAGTTATTATTTCTTAAAAACACGCCTTTTTATTTTGACAACGGGAATTAATTTTTAATTAATTTCGGCCACTTATGTGTTTTTAATTTTGAAAAATGGATTCCATATTTATAATATGGAGGTCCAAATTGTGTAAAGTGAAAACTTTTATTTTTAGACATTTTGAATAATTACTTCGGTAAATATTTTATTTACCATGATTAAAGGGTAAATCCGGTAAATAAGGGTGAAAAAATAATCTTATAATAATATTAAATTACCCTAAAATGTTTCTTAACCATATTTTATGATACATTTACTACCATGATCATCTTTGGGTTGATTTTGGGACCCCATGGTGTCACCTTTAAGTGATAATGACAATTTATAATGTAAATACAAAAATGACATAAGAATATATCTTTTAGTAAAACAATATTTACATAGAGTCATACAAGTTATATCTTCGTCTATAAAAATTAATTATAAATCTAAAAAACATTTCCTACAAAATATTATATTACTTATAATATTTAGAAATTTAATAATTAAATTTATTTATGACACAATGATGATGCAGTATTTTTCTTATTAAAGAAAGAATAAAATAAATGATATTATAAATACTAAAATAAATATAATTTGAAAGTTTTGATGCCATCCAAAAATTTTATATGTTAATAAGACATGTTTGGGATGATTAAAGGTATTTAGTTTGAAGTAATAATGTTTTTACGTCTTTAACAAAAAATCAATTATTAAATAATCTCAAAATTGACATAAATGATTTTTTAAAACAAATACAATATTATGGGTTGATATAATATTACTAAGAGTCTAAGGTTATTCCAAAGGGACTAAATAATATTATATGTGATATTAATGAACCTATTGGGGTTATCGTGGAAGTTTATTTTATGTTTATTAACAATATAATATAAAAATACAGAGACATAGTAAATGTCAAACTAATTTAATAAGAGTTAAATCTAAAAGATAAGGTTAATATAGTATCCAAAACCTATATAAATCCAATTGGATGAGTGTTTTTTGACCCATCCTCACCTTATCCTTTAAATAATCCATTTTTGAGCAATTAGAAACAGAAAATTAGTTTATTATAAAATAACATTTCTAGATTTTCCTAAGGTTTCCCTTACCCCTCTTATAAAAGGGAACTCCCACCTTCTCTATAATTCACAACATCAAAGCCATTTGGTTCAGAAAACCTCTGCCCAAATACCCTCTAAACAGTCCTACCTTCATTTTAGAGGCCTTCCTTTAGTCAGAAAGAAAACCTATGGATCACTTTGGATTAAATCAAAAGGAAGAACCCAAAGAAGGGGTAAATATTTCATCACCTCTTTCTAGTTCCTTTCTTCTTCTACTTCTTATTTCATTGTTGTTTCCATTATAAAATAATAACTCAAGTATCTTCTATATAATGTGATGATATTATAAATATTTTACAACCATATTCACTATTTTATCCATCCTTTGAATGACATGTCACCATACGTGCGTACGTACGGCTTACCATCTCCACGTCGTGGTGTAATTGTTATTCAATACATTATTATTAGGATGGGTATGATAATGATGTGTAATTGATGTAAATAATGAATATTACATGATAATTTTTCTATATATTTGATATACCATCCAATTATATATTATTTTAATATAAAATAAATGATATTTTCACTCATGTGTACCTACATAATACCGTCTCCACAAACGCGAGGAGATTCATTCCCCATCGCATCCATTCAAGAATAATTTTCATTTGATGATTAAAAAAAATTTAAAGACTTGATATCATTCTATATATGAATAAGATACATCCCATCCATAAAAAATATCATCACAAATAATATAATGGAAAACAAATCCGTTAATACCAGAAACAATGATAATACTAAGATATTATTATCAACGAAATGTTAAAAGATCATATTTGATATCATATTAATGTATATGATTATAGTATAATTTAATAACAATTATTTCACCATTATACAGGATTTTAACCTACCCTAGACCAAGGAAAATTACAAGGTAAGGGTTTATTTTACAATCTCTTCATTATCTGAGGTTGTTTATACGTAATAATCTATTGGGACCTCTTTATCATCCACATCAATGTTTCTTAAATATGTATTTCAAAACATTATTAATATTTTATAGACTATGGGTTAAGGTCATTTATACCCTTTTTTGACTTTTTATAATATTTTTATAAAGGAATTTTTCCGTCGTTTTCCAAACAAGGTCCTTTTTAACCTTTTCAACAAAATTAAGGTAAGAATGCCTTTTTTTAACTTATACGGCGGGTGCGGCTATTTTCATCCATTATAAAATCATCGAAGCTTCCTTTAAAAGCATATAAGAATATTTTAAAAATAAATTTTTTCTTTATAATTATGCGACTCTTAAATGATTTCACAATATAAATAGATATTTCACTTAAAAGGGTTTTGATTTCATCTATGTCAACATCTTTTGATGGATCTTATGTTTATTTGAAGTTGATTTATTATGATACAAAACAACCATAACGTATTGAAGGTTTTTTGATATGTTTACTGTGGATGTGCTGTTTTTATACCATTCATGGTTTATGGTTAAAGTATTAACATTTTTTATGCATGTTTTAATACTAATGTTTATGATATGTTCAAACCTTTTCATATAAGGAATGTATTGGACGTAGTGAGTGATGGGGGGAGCCTGTTATAGCTCCTCGATGCATCGGTAGGTCTCATGAGTCAAATAGATGTGGAATTGTCCAAGGATCTTTCCCAATTTGATATGTGGTTTTGGATGAGGCCTTAATCATTTTCATATGTCTTGGCTGAGGCATTGACAAAATTTTTCAAAATGTCTGTCATTATACATTCCCTCATTATGAAAATAATATTGATGGTTCATGTGGTCATTCGACTCATATAATACCCCTGATTATGTTTTATTATGACATTATTTTCTTAGTTCATTTTACTGCCATAAAAGTATTCATGTTTATTATTGGTAAATTCATGTGGTTTCAATTACTCAACAAGCATAATATTTAGGTTATCTTACACTATATTTCTTACCCTTACTGAGCGTTTGAGCTCCCCCTTTTCTTATGTTTCATTTTCCCAGGATATGAAGAAGTTAGTTATGAGTGACTTTCAGGGATAATATAGTAGGCATGGATGTTTCTAATGGAATAAATTCGTGTTGTATTTATTTTTAACTAGAAATATTAAACTTATGTATAAATCTTATTTCCAATAATACTCAACTGATTAGTCTTTCAATACATGATTTCTTTCTAATCATGAAAATGTTATGTAATAAGGCACCGACTCTGGGTAACTGGGTTCAGGGTGTTACATTATTCTTATCTAAACATTTTCTTATAATAATTTATAACTAATCACTAAATGAAAAATAATAATTTATTATAGATTTTCAATATTATGGATGAGTAATCATGATCCATTCAATCTAGTTTCATAATATAATTTTTTAATTATTCTCCCAAAGTCTTTCATTCAAAAATCATGAAAGGTTTTATAATGTATTAATTATAATCATTTATAAAATTATAATTTCCATATACTATTGTTTTGGTTTTGATCCTTATAGAGTTAATTTTTGAAGAGTTTGCTTTTGTGATTTTTAATGAACAATCATTGGTATATTAATTTGTGAGTTTAATATTGATATTACCACTAAAGAACCAAATTAAAATCATTATTTACATATTTAAAAAATATATTATTAGAAATTATGTTCTTATAGTAATCAATTATTTTATATTAAGTCACTATTCAAGTAATTGGTTATATCGATACAAATAAAAACATATCATAATTAGTGGATGAGTATGGTTATAAAAGTGGAGTATTTTGGAATGATATCGCTATTAAAAAAGATTATTAATATTATTAATATATTATTAATGTGTTTATTCATATGTTAATATATTCAAAAAATAAAAAATAAATGACTTGAGAAGTGAGATGGGTCACTTTGTGGAGGTGGTTGTCTGCAAAAACCTACAAATAGAATTTTTTCATCTCATATTAGAAAAATGGAAAACATGGTTAATTATTGTTACCATATAATAATAACATTAAATAGATAAAAGTGTTTATTTAATCACTATAATAAAATCACCGCATTTAAATTTCTTAAACCACCGTCATATGCCTCTCTGATGGGTTCATAAAGCCACAACTTAATCGGGTGTCGGCATCCAACACCTGGAAATTTATTCAATTTAGAAACTGCTTCTTGAAAGTGGCATAGAAAAACTATTTAGTGGTAGTATTGGTTGTTTTAGCAGTGGTTTCATGGGAAAACATATTGTGTAATCATATGCGGTTTTGACTGATGATAATTTTTTTCCATTTTTTCAGATTAAAACTGCTGTTAAAACCACCAAAATCATCACTAAATAATAATGTACATTTATCTAGAGTTGGTTTTAACCACCACCGATAAGAAAATATCATCCTATATAGGCAGTTTAAAAATCCAATAAATATAGATTTACAAATAAAAAAAGGCTACATAATCTGAAGCCCTAGTACCCATACCCTAAAAAAATGTGTAGAGAACATATAACAGAAAAAAGAGATTCCAAAATAACATATCATAGTCACATCTTAAATAGTGACTAACCTCAGAACCATCAGCTTGATAATGGTGTTGAATATATCTTATATATAGGCTCAGTCAATGTTCTCAAGAACATAGTGGTGTAGCTCCCAAAGTGTTGAAATCTACCCAGAAATCACATAATGTTAACATCCACACTATAGGTCTCCCTCAATTTGGATCCCCAACATCCCCTAAGTATTATTCTCCCCCATAGTGATGGTTCATGGCCTAAATAGGATCGCTTACCATTTAGGGCACACTCATTAAAGGATCTATTGTGATATGTGATCATTCCCAAGGATATGAATGTGGTCAATGGTCGACCCAGCATTTGTGGGCTCCATCCATGAATGACATGGTTGTGGGGCTTGTGTCTCTAATTTGAATAAAATGAATCAAAAAACTAACATAATAGTTTGTAAAATAATACTAATATACACATCCGAACATAACTGAAATGAAAATATTATATATCTCCATCTTCTATATGGAACATAGATTACATCATACTCCAGAATCTACATACACCACCAATTCTAGACTCAGTACCTTACTAAATCATCAAGTAATATCAAATTCCAATACATTTATCAAACATGGAAAATCAAGAAAATGTTAGGCCCTGAAAATATTTTGTGACTACTCTTTGCAACACATGATACATAAAAAACCTCTATTTCCATATTTGTCTAACATATAAACAATACCACTAACCACACTCTGATGACGAGAACATACTTCACCCTCTCCACCTCTATCTCTACATCTTTCTACCGGCACCAACAAGACAATTATACTAAAAATAAAAAAATGTTTTATATTTATATATAAACATAAAAAAATAATTTTCTTTAATATAAATGATTTTGAAGTTGTGTGATTTACCTTCTCACCACCCATCATCGATGAAATATCACAATGGACAAATCATGTCATCTTCTGATATAAATCAACCAACGCTTTCTACAAAGTGGATTTTTTTATCCCCCTATTCATGAATTATGTTATGAATATAATCAAAATCTCAAAAATTATATCACCTACAACCAGGAGTAGATGTATCTTCAATCCCTAATGTTTTGTTCAAGACATAAGATGGTAAGGGTCCCAAACCCATCATGTGCACTTGACCAGGATGCTCTTTCCCATGCTCTTTTCCCACTAGGTCATCCTGAGAGTGTGAGTAGGACTATGTGAGATTTACATCCTATAGATATTTTATTTTTACATATAAATAAAATATCATCCATATTATAAGAAATTTATATTTACATAGTGACCACTACTAATAAGTTATTATAATGAAAAATCAATTCATACCCCACCTTCTTTGGCATGCTCATTAACGAAACTCCAATCATATTTTTTATGTACATCCAGTCAAACAACTGTTCGGGAAGCATGGTAACCAAAACTGTGTGACTTTATTAAACAAATATATATTAAAATTTAATATATTAAATTGAAAATATTTTCTTATAAATATTCAAAATAATGAATAGATTACAATAGTCTATTGTCTTTTAGAAACAAAAAATGATCTCGTAGTGTGAGGGATGATTTTTGTAGCTCGGATCGATGCATTATTCCTTTAATGGTCTTGAAATAAATTAAATTTAATTTAATATTAATGTATTCAATGTCATCTCAATATCATTTACTCGTATAAATGTAAAATTATATTAATTTAATAATATATATTTAAATACCATGTACTTCTCGTCATGATGTTTGTCTATAAAAACATTCTATTTCTATTTGGGTACCACATCAGGTAAATTATTATATATAATTTGAGTTTTCATGGAAGTATGATTGACCTCACTCCATAGTCTCCATTTAGTATCTTTCCATTTGTTGCCAAGATTTTCTAATGGCCACTTTCATGTTATCACATCAGCAACTGTAAAGTGGAAAAATGTCTATAAACCAAAATACATTTTTAATATATTAGAATTTCATAACATAATGGAATTAAAATACACCATAGTGTATTAAAAATAAATTCATTTCTGAATCAAAGACATCAATTTTTCAAGGTGAATGCATATTCCTCCAATCATCATACGTGATTGGAAGGGAAACCGTCTCCACGGCCAGGTGGCCTTGAATCTAGCCACGTAATCCTAGGATGTTATATGTAGGGACCCCATAGAAATCAAAGGGGGAAACTATATTTAATTTCGTTAGATTCCATACATCTAAAATTTTAAATTTTTTCTCAATAGTTTAATTATTTCCAGATTCTATGAACAAAAAGTTATTATAAGTAATGTACAATAAACTTATTTATATTAAAATTTGTACCTATAATAGTAATCCTCTAATATCCCCATGAAGAACTAGGAGTGGCACCCTACTCCGTCACTATTTTGGCTACTGAATGGGAAGGGGTCAAATGAGTTGCTGATGGGACACTCACAGAGGGTGTGAGAGATGGTGTAGGAGGTAAGAAGATGGTGTCTCAAATGATTTAGGGATTGAGAAAGATGGATCAGAATATATTGGTGTGGTTGATGGAACACTATAATGATTCATACTTGGCATTCCTATCATTTAATCAAATAAAATTAATTTTTGAATAAATATGTCAAAAAATTATGCAAAACAAAATTAGAAATGATAATATATGTCCATTATTGACAAATAAAATGTAAATAATAATGATAAATAATGAAGAATATTAAATAATGTTTTCTATTTCATTCTTGCTTCAAACAGTTTTATAGATTTCTCTGGAGGATTCCATACAAATATTTGTTGTACTAATAAAATATCCAGAAATGAAGTAAAATGTTTTCAAGGTCTAAACTGAAGAATAAAAGAATTTTGTGGTCTATATAATGATATATTGTTTAAAAAGACTAAAAAAGACATGAAACCCATGTAAAATGATGAAATGGTTGATAGGTGGAGTATCATATAAAAATGGTCAAGCCCAAAAAGACTATGCCCATTGTGGGAGGATCTCTGATAGCCTAACAATCAACTAGGAAATATAGTGTATATGTAGTGAGTGGTGGTTTTGTATGTAACATATATATAGAACTTAGTTTCAGCATGATACAATAATGAATACAAGATTTTATACTCCATATTTTTATGTTGTTGGAGTATGATGCACAATAAATAACTGAATTCCATATATTAGGGTATGTATTGAAGCCATATTTTCCAAATTTAATGATAACTCTAAAAAAACAAAATAGTCCTATGATATATAGTGGAAACATAAATTTAGGTATCATTATGCCATAATGAAAGTGTTGTTATTTAAGAGGATGAACCGATTTTCAGTTGTTTTAGAAAACTATACAATTCGATAAACACGTAATAGATTATTATTTTTTATGAGTACATGTTTATTAGTCATAGAGGTCATCATTCCCATGTAATAGAGTATCATTTTTTATAATTAAATGTTTTCCCCCTTTTTATTACACCATCGTTGTCACATTAATTCATAGGTTCATAAAGCCTTAATTTCATTTAATTTATTACGTAACCCAAT
Source organism: Viscum album (assembly GCA_963277665.1). Classification (NCBI taxonomy): domain Eukaryota; kingdom Viridiplantae; phylum Streptophyta; class Magnoliopsida; order Santalales; family Viscaceae; genus Viscum; species Viscum album. The sequence goes on along the minus strand of OY728134.1, from coordinate 590,330,662 downwards.
ATTCTTTTGATTGATGTAGGTCTTCCTAGGAAGACCATTTCTATTAGTTTTAAACCCTCCAGCGTTATAAAAAACTCTTGGGTAATCAACATAGGTCCATGAATTATGACCACAAACTATTTATAACACCATAGTCTATGGTCTATGAAATTACACAACGATTCATATTTTGAGCAATAAGACCATTGACTATATGAAACCATGTGGTCTAGGTATTGTGTCCCTAAAAGATTTTAAACATATCAGTGTGACTACTATGACCATGAACTAAAAAACGATTGAAGTAATAATGTATGCGAGGTTGAAAACCCAAAATGGAAACCTAAGCCTATGTCTGAATCCCCCTATCAGGTCAGTCCCATTACTTAGGAACTATTAATGCAATATAAGAAATAGGTACAAATCCAATAGGGACGCACTAGGGACCCATATAAAATTAAGGATATTTTATTACACAATTTTCATAAGACATTTAGAATGAAGGAATCAAAATTAATAAATAAAAAATAATAAAAACCACTCCCCATGTATAGAGTAAATGGAAAAAACTACGATCATATGGAAACACATCAAAAAAATGATATATAAGTAATATATATGAAGAATCATATGTGTACATTGTAAAATTATCCACATTATATTAATCATATAGACAATTAAGATCCAATAATAGTAAACAAATGATACCAGATCCATCAAAACACTAATCATTATCGGCTCCAATTGTTCTCTTCACATTCTTCTTCTAAACATTCTTCGACATCCACCCTTCATCATTTAGACCTTTCCATTTTATGAAGCATGATATATAAAGTATAGAAAAATATATATTGATCAAATGTTTGGAGTGGGTATAAAATACTCAAATGATTTCCAATAATCTCTCCTATACATATTTAGTTGTATAATAATATATGCATATGTAATCATCTTGTAGTGTTTTATACCATTCCTAATATGTAATGATAGAAAACAAATCAATTTCATACATGGTGATTCAAAAAATATGTCTAAAACCACTATAATGAATCAAAGTTCTTACTAGTAACCATATAACTCATACTTATATCCATCATGTCACTCCTAGGTTAATCGTATAGACTAAATAAAATTTTATAATGTAACCTTTTCACAAAGTCCATTAAGGCGGGAAAATAACAAAACCAATAATTTATTTAAACATGGTTTCATATTTATATAAAAAATATTAATTTCAATATCATATAAAATTACAGAACCCTCCTTCTATAATAATTCTATAAGTGTAAAGTACCTTATATTCTGAAAATGTGTAGCCTCCTTTAAAAATCCTTGCATAATGGTGAATGATAAACAAGAATTTTTTTAGTTTAAATAGAGGCAGACACAGAATCATAAAACATAGAATCATATCAGGACATATAAACTCTAAATCATGTAAATGTACCATTTTTATTTTATATCAGTCCATAAAAGATATAATCATGGTGTAAATGGAATAATACTAATGATGGGCAGTGGAAGGCAGTGAGTCGAGGGAGGTTATGCTAGGCACGACAAGGGCTGATGAGGAACTACGAGGCGAGGTGTAGCTAGGAGAGGTGTGGTGAGGGCCGACGAGTGGCGGTTATGGGAAGATGTAAGAACCAAAATCATCATTTCAGGTATGGATCTTCATTTAGGGGTTTTTTCGGAAAAAGAATGAAATGTGTAATTTTCTAAGTACAGATCTTGTACTTTATAGTACATAACAATTTCCCAGTTGCCACGTGTAACCATGTACTGGCCATGTAACGACCGAGTCGTTACTGTGTGGGTGACTTGATAGACCGCCTAATATGGGGACTAGTAGGGATAGTACAAGGAGTTTACATTAAATGAAAACTCTGTGTACTTTTCTTTTTATTTTATAAATCATTGTGGGGTCTCGTCTGCCGTCTCTAACACCCTTCTTCTCCCCTCAGTTCATATAGGAGAATGATGGACAACCGAAGAACATTGAGCTCCATCAATTTCTCCGTCCAATCTCCGATTGAGACTCCATTGGGTGTATTGGATTCCCATCGGTGATTTCTCAATTTCTCTAGAGCCTCCCTTCCTAATATCTCATCTCTCATGAGTTATCCGGGGTTAATTAATTTTTCACTTTTGGGTATATCTTCTTCATTCTAGTTCGATTAAATGTTCGACGATAAATATTGTTGATCATAAAACAACATGGTAGGTGGTTTGTTCCTTTCTACAATTATCTTTTCACTATATATACTAAATGTTCCAAATAACCCAGTTTGGGGGGATTCATATTTTATTAATATGAACGTGTTTAATACCTTTTATGGTTTGTTTGATTGAGAATGGATGATTTCTTATGAATATTATTAGATTCCTTGTTTACGGGACACCCCATGGGTGTATTTCCCCAGTTTGATTGTTTGTGGCTGTTGGCCTAGGTTGCCTTTGAGGCGTACCTCGTTTCCATGCCTTGAGTTGTTTATATAGAGTTTTATTGAATTTATTAATTTTATGTGTTATGTTTGTTAATTTTATCCATGAAGTATTTATAGATTACATGTGCTATATTGTTTTGTTGTGCGCCCTTATCTTCTAATGGCCCATAATATCCTTGGACCAAGAAAACTATGGGGGTTTCCATGTTTGTTACACAATGCCGTGAGAGCCTTGGTGTAGACTTTTACCCAGGGGTATTGATCGTGAGAGCTAACTAGAAGGTCATTTATTATTATTTTATTCAATGTTTTCATAGAGGGTATTGGCTGTGAGAGATACTCAGAGGTCATTTATTATTTATTGATTCCATGATGACCCAGGATATTTACCGTGAGAGATACCCTGGTGGTCATTTCTAAATGATTAGTTCTATGTTAAATTAAATGGGTTAGACCGTGAGATATTTCCCATAGGTTTGTTTATGAATGATTGAATGAATGTGATAATTTTCCAGGCCCAAGAACAATCTTGGACTCAATCTTAATAGATTGGTTAGATTGTATTCTGAGACGTCTGTTGTTACTATTATTTAGGGGGGATATAGAGCATAGGTTAGACCACAAGATTACAATATCCAATGGAATCTATAATTGAAAAATGTAAATTAATTTAAATAATGTTTTAGGATTTTATAATTTTGATTACTTCATCATTCCCTGCTTCATTTTTCATATTTTGTTTCTAGAAATATTCACTGACAATTAGGAACAGATCTTTTTGTGGTTTCTTACTAAAATTTATCTCAAACCCTATTTGGGTCATGCTTTTGGACCCAAACAAATTATATGGTTGCAGGTATAGATAAGGACAAACACCCTTCTTCATCAGGTACATGATTACTATCAGAGATGTAGAACATCGTACCAAGATGAGGCTTGTGATGATGCCAGAGTTTACATGTTTTCTATTGTACTTTGGTTTATGTATTTTTTTCCAGCATTGTGACTTGTTTGTCTTATCTCTTAGACAAATATGAAATCCATAATTTATATATTTTCCTGTTTTTATATTCCTATCAGTATTCTACTATGTACTTCTTTTGTTGGTATTACGACATTCACTATTGTTTACTATTTCTTATTCTGTTGTATATACTCTTCTAATGAGGGCATAATTTCACCACTATCAGACCATGGACCTCTCTACAAGTCGATATCCTCTAGAATTTGGGGAAATTCACTTGAGTTCATGAGACCAAATGAGTACGGGGTACCCATGGGTGGTTCCTAGAACATGGACGTTACAACGTCGATGGGTGGAAATGGGCGACGACAAGCCTAGGGCTCTTGGTAGTTTGTGAGGTGGGGGTTGATGGTGTTAGGGGGGTTCAAGGGTGTGGGAGGAAGGAGATATTGTCATGTTTGTAAAAAAATTTATCTATTTAGCAACGGATTATAAGAAAGTGTGAAGAAATTATTTACAAAAAAATAGTGGTGGTTTTGTAAACAGATTCTAAAAAACTGCGATTAAATGGTTAGTTTGGTGTAGTGAATGATTTAGGAATGATAAAAATATACTTGGGAATGTCAGACAAAAAATAAATTTTGTTAGGGAAAAATTTGTACTCCCATTGAGTAACATGGCTTTCCAAAGTTGGACTCCTTGTAAATGGATGGATTATATGTACTAACTATGACCACAATCTAAATAATGTGAATGTGGATTCTAGGGGAATGAAATTGACAAGTGTGTTAAGAGGACCCTAAATTTATAGTTATATTTAAGGGGTGGTGTGGTGCCTCTTTTATAAGTGGTGAGAATAACATGTTTTAAAATAGTTCAACTATATATAATGAGTTAACATATTTCAAATGACAAGAAAACTAAAAACTAAAAAATAAATGATTATATATACTTTTTGGTATATTAAAATATAGAAAATAAATTTTAATCATTTTTATAACTTTTTATCTCTTCTCCAATTTCATTAACCCTTTTTTGTATTTGGATATTATAGTGGTAACTCCTTTTTGACCATGTAATTGATTTTTAGACCCAAAAATAAAACATTTAATATTAAATAATATTTAAATAATATTTAAAAAATTTCTATCAATTTTACAGATAAAATGTATCATTTTAAGTAAATTTATTTTAACATCATGCATGTAATAAAGTAAACAAGTTTGTATAAAAAGTATATTTTTTAGATTAAAATTTTATTTAAAGGCTAAAATTATCAATATAATTTATTTTCAAGATATAAATTTGTGTGGTATAAAAAATATACATGCTTCTCAAGTATAGGAAAATATGAATTTTAACAAAATGGTATTTAATTAAAATATAACTAAAAATTAACTTTCTTTACTGGAAAATATTACTTTTATTAGTAAAATTTTGAAAAATTGATTTTTAAATTCATTATTGTAGGTAAAAAATCAATAAAATTAAAAATTTGAAGCATTATTGATCATTGAAAGTAATTTATATAAATTATATAATACATACATTTTGATAGAGTCATAAAGCCAATGGTTTTAGTAAAAACTGTTATTTTCATTATTCAGTAAAAATTAATTATTCCATAAAAGCCCAAAAAATTATATTATGATAATTTTGAAATTATAAATGAATGAAATGACAGTTTTTTAATAAATTCATGATCTGAAATTTTTTTAAAAATGAAAATTCCAAATATAAATATAACTAATTTTATTCAAATTTGTCATTTTGAACATTAAGTGTTCATATTATTCCATTCCAATTTCTATTTTAAATAATCAGTTTATAATAATTTATATATTTTAATATAATATATAATCATGATAATAATTTAAAATTGGTTTGTTTAATTTATTAAAACATAAATGATTTATTTTAGAATCAATAATCCTTTTTTAAAATATTAAATTATATTAATTATTTCTCCACTAAAGGTATGAAATTTTAATCGATTTCTATCTTTCCATTTACTAAATGTTTTATTCAACTTATTATTTTCATTTATAATATTCATCTAATATTCTATGACTCATTTTTTGTATTTTTTTGTATGTATATAAAGATAATATGTATATAAGGCCCATATATAGTGATGTTTTAGGTGGTTATAATGAATATAAACTCACTTGTCATGAAATGTGTATATATTGATTTTTATTATTATTTAATAGGTATGTAATTACATATGTGTATCTTATGAATTTATAATATGAATGTTATTTCACTATTTATTTTTAATAATGATTATGTTATTGATATTATTTTAATAAAAAATGGAGAATTGAATCATTTAAGTAGTCCACATATTTTAGTGGAATGTGAAGTGCACTATTGGTCATGTGGTGGTAGAACATAGGTTATGTTTTGAAAATTTATTCTAAGACATTACAAAATAGAATTAAACAATTTTTTTGTACTTTTATCTATTTGGTAACTTGTTTTATGGGTAAATAAAATGTCTGAGGCTAGGATGAACATTAGACCAGTTCCCAAGGAACTATTTTCTGGTGAAGGATCTTGGTTACTAGATATATGTGATTTTCATTGTTAGTTTCTCCTATTATAATATAGATATTTTTCTAGTATGATTGGATAAATTAAAGTTGTCCTTCCATAAGTTTTCTCTAGAACTAGTTTGGTGAGATGTATATTTATATGCATTATATTTGGAATATTTTTTTCACATAATTTTTTTTTGGTGTGTGGATGATGATAAAATTATCATAATGGTTTTAATTATTTAATGTTTCAATGATATATAATATTACATTTATATATATATGTGTTTTTATTTATGTTCTTCTAATCAATTTCATAGTTTTTTATTTTTCTACGATAAAATGATTAATTGATGATTATCTATATGGATATAATCATTTATCATTATCTTATTATGATTGTACACTTCTTATACACAAGTGATGTGGGGTAACCCTTTGTGGGTAATTTTCGGTATTTAATGAGTCATTGATTCATTGAAACAGGTAGGATGTGATTGAGAAGAGGTTAAGAAAGGGCAAAATATTTTTTGAGCTGTTGGATTCCCTTGAGAGGTTAGAGAATGTCATGTAGAATTCCTTCAACAATTTTGATGTAAATAAACTAGAGTGATTTTGGTATTTTGATCATGTTTAGAACATGTTATTTTTTATATTCATATCTTTATTGGTTCTATGTATTGTTTTTTGATGGGATAGTGAAAGATGGACTATTTCAAATTTCACTTGGATTGATAGAGAATATATAGATTCATTCTGGGTTTAATTTGATACATGAGTGGTGTGTGATATGTGATCATATGTAGGGCCTTAACATAGGTGTGATTCCTATAGATCTTAATAGTGTATGAAATTATTATGCTTCTAGGAAATTTATATTGACCTACAAGGGGTTCATGAGTAGTTGGTTAAGAATATGATACTAAGGTTGATTGGAAGAAAATATGTGAAGAATGTGTCATGATGTGTTATTGGGAATAATGGGATAGAATTCATAATTTTGGGCTATGTCACATTGATATGGTTGATGAGATAAAAACCAATGAGAGGGATATTTATAGATTTCACAATATCTTGGAAATAGAAGTGTGGGCACTATAAGACGCATAGTTAATGGGATGTTGATGTATAAAGGAAGATGCATTACAGTTAAATTCAATGAATTTTTGTTATTTACTATGTCATAATTGGAATTATATGGATAAGTTTAGAATTTTCCATGTTCTAGGTGAACCCTATTGGTTCAAAGATGATGGTATCACAGTGAGTACCCCTTAATCCCGATTTCGATTGAGACAGGTCATAGGACATCTAGGTGTTTGGGGAAATATATCCTTACTGTATGATTACAGATGGGATATGGATCATCAACTTTAGTATGGGTAGACGACCATTGATATCTATGAGATTATGATGGGTGTAGAGGCCAGAGGATCAGATAGAAATTTAAGAACCAAATTTATGTTACAACACCCATAATATGCGGCCATTTTGAGGTTTTAGTATGTTGTAGGATTTTTTATATCCAAAATTGATGGGAACATGATATTGTAGTTCATGGTGAAAGATTATGTTGAATTAGAAAACATTATATGAGTATTGAAATATGATTAATGGATCATCATTAAAACTCCCCTACAAATCCTACATTGGGTCTGAAATGGAATCTAACACGACACTCAATGATGACCTCCTATAGTCTATCAGCTGGGGACTACCCCTGAGGGTATCTACCACAATTATGGGAAGTATTTCCCTCTTAATTATCTATAAAATGGAATCAATCAATCCATAAAATAAATATATGTAACTAATAAGGGATGATTACTCAATAAAAACTATGGCTACAATAGATAAAATCCAATACCACCAATGAGAGTGGAAGACAGAGCTCCCAAATATCAACTCTAGATACATAAATAGTATCATTTCCTATTTCCATTTAGTAATCATTTAAAATTAATAATGAAACATTGTATATGTGTGATAAATTAGGAGTAATCATTAGGATCATATTTCAAATCGTAACAACATCCATGTGGAATAATTGTTCCAAGATAGAGATACATAAAAACTAAAAATTATGGAAAGGATGGAAATATTAATAAGTATAGGTAGTCAATATAGACAATTTTAAACACAGTTATCAAATTCTAATGAACCACTAACAACCACCACAAAACAAAAAATATCCATTATCATAAATAAATGATGAATATATCCAATGTTTGGAATCAATATCTAGAATCATAACCAACCACATACATGGAAACCATATCCTCATTTTGATAAACTATGGCCATCAATCATCATGGACAATATCATCGATAATATATCATGTATTAAAAGATCCCAAAAAAATACCACCATACATAATTTTCAATTAATGTTCCCTTACATCACAAATAGACATACTGATGGTATGATGACTCCACACTAATAGACCAGGAAAATTAGAATGAAAAAAACACAGACACATAATTCAACCTTCACATCCAACCATCATGTCAATATAACCAAAACACATCATAAAAGTCGTAATTATTCCACTTCCTCCCCATTGTCCACCCACATTGAATATACCATAATCCTATTACACACCATTACAAGATAATGTCATGTTATATAATCTATTAAGCATATCATATCAAATATAAATAAACACACGTTATAAACCTCATTTCCATGAGCAAGAAAAATTTAATAATCAAGTAATATAATGATCAATGTTGAAATAAAAGATCACCATGTCAATATAAATCACAATAAATAGATACCATAATAAATAAGGATGTTCACTTAATATAAATTTACTAATAACTTTACATACACAATATAATCGAATATGTTATCATTTAAATGTCATATTAAAATTCAAATAATTTATTCATTGTTTTCAACATCTATTCATAATGTAATCATAAGAGAGTTTTAGAGGTTATTATATTTAATTATTTTACATATTATCAACACATTACAAACATTTAATTGAACCCATGGATATTTAATATAGGAATAAAATCATGTGGATAAACCAATTCATTTACTTAATTAATCATCAGAAAATAAATCCTAAATTATATTACCAGTATTCCAATCTATATTCTGGTAACTATTTCTTTTCTTAATTAAGTAAAGAATTAAATTCATTTACATAAAAACTCGAATATTTATTGGATTAATTCAAGAATCAACCCTCACTACCATATTTCAAGGACATACAACTAGACTAATCATTCTATTCCGAAGACATTCTATAAAAAGACATATAATCACACAACCATACCATCCTATATAACATGAAAAACATTAAAAAAAATCACTTTTCAATTCCATCTTCAAAACCACCCAACTCCCATCACCAAATATCCCACAACAACACATCTATATATCCCCCTTATATGGAATCAAATCATAGAACTACCCATCCAACAACAACCACTAGAAGAAAAATCATGAATAATAGAACACCCCCTTCTTCTATAGACCTCTAGATTCTCATTAAACTACCAAATTTTCGAGGAATAATCCTAATTTAAATAATGATACATTAATTGAAAATATTTACACAGTTGATTAAAAACTACACCCTTATATCCTATATTTTTCATGATTATCCCCATATAACCTTTTGGGACAAAATTAATGTATCTAACCTTCTAATCATAATCCATCCCCCAACTATAGAACAATGCAACAACATACAAGGAGAAATGTACCCACATAACATTAGTGATAGCCAAATAATATAATTACCACAGATCAGTACATGAAAGAGTATTTATATTAGTAGAAATCAATTTTTTATTACTTTCCATTTTCATTACCATTCCTAAGATACATTTTTTTCATTAATTGAATTCTATATTTATTTTCTCATCCACCTTCCCAATTCCCATAGAAATTTAATCCTAATGTTATACATATCTAATTAAAAGAATATTGAAATATAAAGTACAAGTTGACCATATTTATATGTTGAAAAAGAGGAAGATAATCAACATTTTAGCCTTATAATATTTATTTTACATTCCCATTCACGTATCCAATGAACCAATATTCATTGCAGCCGAATACATAACAACAAAATAGTGTAGTACCATTGAAAAATTAGATGAAGAAATAGATGAGTCCTAATAATGAAGGAATAATTGATCAAAAGCAATGATAAATAAGAGGATTAAAATTCATCCTTCCCCTAGAGTAAAATACAGAACACTGAGCCCATGAAAAGGGAGTAGAAAAGGAAGAGATGATAAAAAATAACAAAATACCCTCAGCCAAAGCTTCAATATTAGACATGAGAGAACAATGGATATTAAAATTATTTCATAGATATTAATCCATACCACCATGCCCATCTATCTTCACCAATACCAAAGGGATAGTAATCACTTACTTATTATGATGGAATTTATGTTGTAGATTTTATATAAAAATATAATGTTTTATCAAATATCATATATCATAGGATCAATCACGTGGGTTTCAATCCATTAAATTCTAGATGTTCTTATGATTAATATGAAGGGATTATAATTGATTAGTAATGATGGTAATTATAGTCATTTTATTCAAGGGAGATGATAATAAAAGGGTTATTGGTTCAAAAGGGAAACTCATATGTTACAAAACATATTAACATTAAAGAAGATTCAAAAGATAATAGGGATATTAGAAATTCCATACTTCTAAGGAAATACACAATCGAAAATATATGCTTGTAATTCCCTGATCTCATTAGGGAAATGATAGAATATAATGGTATGGAATTTTTGACACTCCTTTCGTCACAGAATCTAAAGATCGGAAAAGGGGAATATTTGAGCTGAAAGTGATTCAACCTTTGATGAAAACATCAAAAATCGACAAAGGGATGAACATGGAAAACATTGCCCATAGGCCGCGCAAGTTTCCTCATGGTCGCGCAAGTGGACTTGCGCGACGCACCTTGGCGCGCAAGTGACTTGCGCGACCTAATTAATAACCACCCGGTAACCGCCCGGGGTCTTCTCCTGCCTATAAATACACCCTGTGGGACCCCCATTCGAGAGGATATTTTTTTTTCAGAAACTCGGATTGAAGCTCCCGACGCCCAAGTCTCTTCTCAAAGCTTCTAGAACACTTCTAAGGTAATTTCTTACCTAGAACGGAAGATCAAAAGAGAGGGAGGAAGGCCTAAGTGTTGAAACTCATCAACACTTGCGCGCCAGAGTGGCCAGCCCTTAAGGGAAGTGGTCCCACTTGCGTGCCGCCTTATTACTTCGATAGAACTTGAAAGTCCCTTTTCTAGAAGAACCTCAAGAGAATTCTAAAGGCTTTAATAAAGAGTTTCTCAAGTATTTCAATGCTGGTTGACCATCGCGCAAGTACACCACATGTTGTGCAGGTATACCTGCGTGACCAATACTTGCGCGCCCCCGCAATACTTGCACGTCTTCCAAGACTTGCGCACCCCTTCCTTTTTGGGTGCCTTTCTTGCCCATTTCACCCCTCTTAAGCCATTACATTTCCTTTTTAAGATTCAGTCTTCAAGACACTCTTCAAAGTCATTTATGGCATGATTTCTTGATTTGATTTCTTTATCTGAAAGGAATTCTGTGGAATATCTCTCAAAACCTAGTGATTTAAATATCCTTATGTCACTAAATATGGATAGTTCATTCATTCAACCTCATCCTTAAAGATGAGAGAATCCTTAACCTGGGTCTCCTTTTCAGGAATAATCCCCAGTCATAAGTCCTCTAATTTGGGCATCCTTTTTAGGAGTAAGCCCCAAACCTTAATCCTTAACCTGGGTCTCCTTTTCAGGAATAAGTCCCAGTCATAATTTTGGGCTTCCTTCTCAAGAGTAAGCCCCAAGTCCCCTAACCTGGGTCTCCTTTTCAGGAATAAGTCCCAGTCCTAATCTTGGGCTTCCTTTTTCAGGAATAAGCCCCAAGTCCCTTAAATTCTCTTTAACCAGTCCTAATTTATGTTTGATCTGGGATTCCTTCTCAAGAGTAAAACCCAGTTATCAATCCTCTCCTAATTTGGGATTCCTTTTCTGGAATAAGTTCCAAGTTAGAGTATTCAAATCTCCATGAAGCACATATACCTTTTTGGACCCTATTCTAGGATTTTCTCCCTAAAGTAAATCCTCTGGGCAGTCATACATACATAAGCCCCAAACCATTTCTTATGATTGCATCTTTCATGGAACAGTTGTCTAATTTTTACCAATACCTCTTGTTTCTCACACCGAGCATGACTCACATGAGCTTAGAGTGTAAAAGTAATTGTGACATCCTTCTTTGAGCCATCAATCATAAACATCACACCCTTATTCGAACTATGTGGGTTCTGATTCCTTTTCCAAAACAAAGGATACGTAGGTAGCCCATCTATGGGTTCGATCCCAACTTTGAAATAATTCATGTCCTTCTGAATGACAATAAACATAAAGTGCCCCACTGAGTGGATTTATAACCAGCCTAGTCATCATAATAACCCAGAGACTTTTATATAAATATTTTGAAGGATACCATTGACCAAGAATCTCTAAATAGATATAGATGATTCTCTATCGATGAAGAACCTCGAATACATATAAATGAATCTCTAAATTTCATACATATTTAATCATTGATTGTTATACTGAAGGAAAGCTCATTTTATACTTGTTAATATAATAAGGATTCACGAACATAACTTAAATCTATAAAGAGAGCCCCGGAATAGCCAATAATTCCCCTCAAAAAGGTGTGATGAGTCCGACCTCCCATCCTCTCGACCAATGAAAATTCCTAAGCCTCATCAGTCCACAAGCTAATGAGCGCCTACCTTTGGAAAGTAGGTCCAAATGGATGTGGAATCATTGGATGTTTCCGGTTCTATGAAAAAACCCGCTAGAAACCGATCGGAACGTTTGAATCTCCCATCCAGGAGGTCATCCACGAATTCCGAGGGAAATAAAAAATGGTGAACCCGACGTGAATCCTTAACCAAGTTAAAATGATGTTTTACCTATTTGTTAAACCCCTATTTAAAACTCAATAAGAGGGCTAACAAAAACAATCATTGACATGTGTGCTCATCCAAAGGATGAAGTTGCTGAATTTTATCTTGATTACGTCTGTAATATCAAACAGGCACTCTTTTCCAAGATCTTCTGTATTTCCATAATGGCTGCTCTCAAATTCACATCTGTGAATACTATTGCTGCAAATACCACTGCTGCTATTCCTACTGGATCGTCATCCACTCTGAGGATGACATCACCTACTCAGCGTCTTCAACGCTGGGTATCAAATGCGCAGGTTAAGGAGTACCGTCAACACGATACCATCCCAACTTTGGAGGCTTCCCGACAGGCCCTCCAAGTGAACAACTCACGCAGGTCATCCGGACAACGATGACCAGTGATCAAGAGGCAGGCGGTGCTGACTACCGTCTCCAACCGTTTCGGGTCATTATCCCCGGAACACAATTTCCATTCGCTCCCTTACTCTGAGGAAGTGAATAACCAGGTCCCTCAGGGCCTTAATTCAAAAATACAGGAGTCCTTCCCGAGGGCTCCCATCAACAATCGCTGCCAGACTCGTGCGGCAGTGCACCCTCAACATGATGAGGGTACCGACTCCAGGCATTCAGCTCAGGTTCCTCGAACCCAAGCAGGCAAGAAGAACCGCCAGAGATGGAATCCGGTTAAAAATGGGCAGGTTTTCATCCCTGCCATCTCCGGAGAAGTCCACCAACCTAACTTGGTGGAAAACAACGGACATGCACACACACCAGTCCGTTTTAATTCCGCTGTCCAGCAGACTCGTCTGGCAGCATCAAGCCAATCCCGCCAGGCAATTCTGGCGGAGTACTATAGGCAGGAACATACACCTACTTATACATCATTTGTTAGTCAGCAGGCTCGCCTGACTACATATGATGGATCTCGTCAACCGCGTTTGGCGAAGTGTAATCAGCAGGCACATACACCGGCTAGTACTAATCAAGCCTACAAACAGTCTCGCTTGGTAGCCCACAGAGAAGTCAGTCGGAAAGCTCCGATGACAAACAGGAGTTAGACTCAACTCTCTGCCTCCACACTTGAGTACTGTCAGGATTCACTGACAGGAAAAGGAGGACAGGAGCAGGCACATACACCTACTCCAAGCCCGGAATGGACGTATATCCCCGTTCCGGCGGCTGAAGTCACCAAGCATATTTTCTCAATGGTGAAAGAGCAGAAGAAAATTCCTACTCATATTCTGGATGCTTGCCAGGATATCATAACAGCTTCAGAATCATCTCAGGGACAGACACATAAATCTATCCCTAGAAGTGGAGTGACACATCAATGATTCACTCCGGAACAGACACACACATCTGTTCCAGTCCAAGAGGGTTTTGGGGAATACTCCCCCATATCATACGAACAACCAAGTCAGGAACATACACATAATTTGAGTAGAGATCGTCAGCCTAACCTGACCATCTTTCCTGATCAGGCACATACACCTGCATAGAGTAACCAATTTTTTCAACAAGTGGTTTCCAAAGTAAGTAAGAAGGAATCTAAGAAAAAGATCCACCCAGCACAGTCAGGAGATCAAAGGCCAATCTGTAACAAGGCCTTGCTCGATGCTGGAGTTCTTGAGGCCCTCAGACATTTATCTGTTGGAATTCAAGATTCTACTCCCTCAGTTCCCAATAACAGGAACATTAATTCCGAAAGTCTTCAATAGACACTTCCTCATGAAGGCTTGCTTCATGAAAATTCGGTCAATCTTGAAGTTTCTTCTTCAGATGAGAGCCACATGAACCCTCTGTGTGGTCACAAGACCAAGGAGCAAGAGATCTCATCTTTTGCTATAACCCGTTATGGTGGTCCTCCCCATGATGATGAATTTCGTTGCGAAAGTCCTCTCCGAAGTAGTGATTCACATTGCCTGGAAAATACTCCAGTGGACAATGTAGTGCCGAGAAAGCCCTCTTATCTTGAGGCACTTGCAAATGCGAAACCAGTCATGTCTGATGCTTTATCGCTAGCAAGTGAAATACTTTCTAAATCAGAAGATAGCCCAGGGTGTAGGTCATTCTTTGAACCACCCCTAAGTCATGCATCTTCTAGTTTGATCAATGATCTCTCTACCAATCTTGTTGAATCCGATGAAGCAACAAGGAAACACTAACTCTGGTCAAAACAGGTAGAAGAATCTTCATTTAATAATAAAAAGGAAATGATGAACATGAGGAAAAAACTAGCAAAAAGTGAAGTACCAGTCATGTTTGGCCTTTCGTTGACTCCCAGTATGATATTCCAAAGATGTTGACGGAAGATGGAGTCCATGATATTCGTCTCAACAAATGGAAAACTCTTAGTCAATTGAAGAAGAAGGTATTATCTTATGATGAATATGAAAATAATCTTAAGATAATAAAAGGGCTACAACATCAGATTGATTTGGCATCTTTATCAGTATCTCGGTATCCGAAGGCTGAAAAGCAACAGAGAACCCTTCAACGTTCATGCCTTGGCGCACTAAGAAAATTGCGTCAATTGATTTCCAATGCTCCATCTGGTTTTCATATCAGAGGATGGGGTGTTCACGGAGCACTACATTTCACAGTGCTTTCCAATCAGCAAAGCCCGCGGAAAATGGTCTCATGAAATGTTATTGCCCATGGCCGGCCACAGTCAATGGGCTTTGTTCATAATCAAAAGCTTGCTCAAGAACAGGCTTCAACTAGTTCCTCTAAAAATCAAGCATATAGAGAACAAGTTGTTGAATTTCTCCTACATCAAGCAGGCAAGAAAATTGTACAAGCCTCTCGTATAGAGAAAACAAATCATCAAATGACAGAAGTCTCGGAAATCATCCAACGGTCTGTTGAACCAGGTGATAAAAGTGGATACAGGTTAATGCATCCAGCTAATTTCCGAACTAAGATTCGCAAGATCAAGAGAGATTTTAAGAAGGTCTCAGACATAGCATTTCAAGATCCACCCCAGCTTGTCAGACTGGGGACTCCTTTAACCCAACCCTCAGAGTCAACAAATGGGATTCGAGGAGTTGAGCAGAAGCAGCAGGAACATCCCCAGTTCTCGAGACTGAGGACTCTTTCAAACCATCAATCCCCTTCTCAGAGAATATCGGTCTTTTCTCGATTGGGGAAGAAGCCCCAAGAAGAACGAAGAGCCAAATTATCAGGAGATTACCTCCATGTTATAGCTCATCAAGAAGTTCCTAAAAGATTAAATCAACAAAAGGCAATGTCTCATCAAAGACATGAAAGAAGACAATATCACAGAAATGTTAATAGAAGGGATGTGATGCATTATACATCAATCAATGTCATCAATGTCGTTGTTGCTAATCCACCAGAGGAGACTCACTCAGGGGACTCAGATAAAGAGCATCCTGCTCAAGAAAATGTACGCGCCGATACAAATGAAGAAGGTGTGCGTACACGAAGTCAAGGTATTACTCAGAACCTAGGTAATCCACTACCTTCTCTCCAAAAATTATCCAACAAAGGGAGGGTGAAGAATCAGGTTACATATCCTTCCTCTGGAGAAGGTCAATCACTCTCGTTAGAGCAAAGGTTTTCACAACAAGAGGAAGAAATGAAAGAATTAAGATGGTTGAATGCAGAACTACTTCAGAGTAGTCTTCTTCTTAAGAATGCTGAAGTCCGACAGCCGAAGGAATTTGTTGCAGTTACTGAGATTGATCAAGAATATCCTCCTTTATCAGTACACCCTCAGAGGTCTAATCCCGTGGGTCAAGCGCAACAACGGTTGGCAGTGCTACCATCAGTTGCAGCACCAACCACCACATCTGTCCAAGCTCTATTCATTGCACCTACTCAAGACCAAATTCAACCGGATGTTTCTCAAAAGTTAATAACTACTATTGAGTCATTAACAGCTCGGTTAGAAACTATGGAAGGGGAAAGGGTGCAAGTTCAACCAGAAAAGAAAGTTTACCCTGAATGGGTAGATTCAATTTCTCCTCCATCTAGTTTTAAAAACCCTGTTTTCCCTACTTTCAATGGATCATGCGACCCTGAACAACATTTGACGCATTACGTGTCTTGTTGTGATCCTATGATGGGAACTCCAGAGCAGCAAGAAGAAGTGAAACTCAGATGATTTGTGCAAACCTTGCAAGGACCATCTTTTGTCTGGTATACAAACTTGCAATCCCGGCCAATCATCGGATGAGAGGATCTTCGTAAAAAATTCCTTCTTCAGTTCAGCTCAACATTGCCAAAAATGACAGTTTTCGATCTTAAAAACTTCAAGCAAAGGGAGAATGAAAGAGTCTCTGATTTCATTGCTCGCTGGAAGGGATTAACGTATTCCCTGAGTTTAGCACTCCCTCAGGAAGAGATATTGCCAATCTGTGTGGAAAATTTGCGTGACGAATTATGCACGCCATTGATCCCTGTGAAATACACAGGAGGGTTTTGAGACCTTACTTCAATCACTCAGCAGATTGAAGATTCCCTTATACAGGCTAAGGTTAAATCTCGTGTAATTCCATCAGCTCCAGGAAGGAGAATGGGTAAAGCAGAAACTGCTACAGTTATGCTTAAACAATCACCTGTACCTATTTCTACTTCAAAACCTTCATATTCTCGAAGGGCTCCACCTCCTGAACGCCAACAACAAAGGTTGTTTCGTCCAAATGATCAAAGAGATCAACGATGAAAAAAATTTGAGTATTTTAAGAGTAAAACATACTCTTTCAGAAGTGAGCAAGTTCCTGGTTACTTCATTTCAGCTCTGGAAAATAATTTGGTTCAATTACCAGTGCCCAAGAGGCTAAACAAGGAAGGAGATGAAGACCGTCCCAATTATTGTCCCTTTCATCAAATGTTAGGGCATCCCATCCCGGAGTGTTTTTTCTTCAAAGACCTCCTGCAAAATATGGTCGACTTGGGACAAGTCAAGTTGAAAGGTTCTTCAACTCAGGTAGCATGTGTTGCTGCTACAGTTCCAGAGGAGGAAGGTGAATGGCATGAAGTCAAAAGCAGAAATGCATAGAAATATGATGATTGGATTGTCAGAAAGACAATCAATCGGACTCATTCCATTTTGCGAACACAATTAAAGAAAACAATTGTGTCTTCTGCCATGAATATTGCAGTAAAACCCTCTTCGTTAGAGGGAAAATCCTCAAAGAAACGGTTTGATTCAAAGAAGGAAAAAGAATCAGAAGAAGATGAGTATGTGTCATAGCCTAAATTGTCTTTGACTCTGGTAGACATTATGCCATCTACTTCAAAACCACGGGCACCGCCCCATCAAATGGCACAGTTTAAACAGGCTAGTCAGACAGAGTCTTTATTAGACAAAGAGTTAATCTTCGGTTCTGTTAATACGATTCAATTAATAGATCTGTATTCCAGTTGTAATTTCAAGTTTGATAAGTCTGAATTCCCTGTATCAAATAAGTGAATCCGAGGAAGTTCCAGAGGTTTAGGATACAGGGGAAGATGTGGATCTTTCTGAAGCCGCTACTCTAATTCTACCCCTGCTAGTACTGTGTATCCATCAAAAACTTGTGGTAGAGACCTTCTGCGAGCTCAAAAAGAACAAGCAAGTTCTTCTGCCAATAGTCAACTCAGTCATGGCACATTTATTTTGGAAGACCGATTGAAAATTCCATCTTCTTTATCTCAGCAAGTAAATGGATCTAATCAGTATAATCTTCCAAAACCAAGGATTTTGCCAACTTCTATCCCAATACAAGATGCATCAGCTTCCAAAGCATCTGCTTCCAAGGTACCTGCTAAACCGCATATTCCTGTTGGGAAATGCAGACCTCTAGATCAAAAGTATGATATATTGAAACACTTGGCCCATGTACTAGCCAAGTTATCAATTTTAGATGCTTTGAATCTGTCAAAAGATCTTCAGGAAGCACTCATCGAAGCTTTGTCAAGTCCTCAGGAATTTGAAGCTGAAATTGCTGTAGCTGAAGTCTATCACATAGAGAATAATCCTGCAGAATGCCATATAGTGATATCTTTTACTGATAAAGATGAAGATGATGTTGTTCATGGGCACATAAAACCTTTGTACTTATCTGGCAAAGTCAATGGTGTGGATAACCGAAGAGCTTTCATTGACAATGGTTCATGAGTCAACCTCATGCCCATCTGTACACTTCATCAATTGGGCCTCACGGAATCTGATTTATCTCCTTCTACCATGATATTACAAGGATATGATAAAAATGAACAAGAACCAATGGGCGAAGTTACACTCAGAACTCAGTTTGGAGATCTTGTATCCAATTTGGATTTCATGATTGTTAATCAAGACTCATCTTTCAACGTCTTGCTTGGAAGACCCTGGCTACATCATCATGCAACTATTCCTTCATCATACCATCAATGTCTCAAATACTGTTTCAATGGTTAATTTGGAACATTGTATGGTGATAAGTGTTGGACGGAGAAAAAGGGAAGTGATGGCAAGAGGGGGGGTGAATTGCCTTTTAAAAAAAGATTAACAAATTAAAATCAAATTTAAAAATGCAGCGGAAAGTAAAGAGGCAAGACACAAGAAATTGATAACGGAGTTCGGCCAAAACCCGGCCTACGTCTCCGCTCCCAACTCAACCCTTGAGAGATTCCTACCGCTTGCTTTTCAATGGTTTTAGCAAGAAACCCACTAGGCTTTGAGGTAGCACTAGAACCTATTACAGCTTTCTTTTGAATTGGTTTAGCAAGAACCCACTTGCTTTTAATGGTTGAGCAAGAACCCACTAGCCTTCTTACAGGTGAAGGCTAGCTCACCTATGACACAAGCCTTTTAAAAGGAAAGGCTTGAAGAAACCTCTTCACACCTTAATGGTGATGTGAAACCCAAAAGAAAGAGGGATGAAGAAAGAGTTTGGGGTTTGTAGGCACAAACCCAAATTTAAAGCTCAAAATAAATAAAACAATAAAAACCGTATATGAGAAGAAGCCTTGGGCGCCTTTGAATGATTGGAGATGTTGAAGGCCGCTTCCAAGCTTCTTCGGTGGAGCTCCTTGGATGTGGAAGTTGTTGGAGCACTTGAGGTTCCTTTGAAGGAAGTCGCCGGAGGTTGGCCAATTGATACAAAATATGTCCGTTGGCTTCGTATATGATCTGGTTAGTGTCTGGGGGTTCCTTGGCCTTTATTTATAGGCATGGAACCCTTGGGGAGTCTTCGGAGCCATTGGAGAGGTTTAAAGAGCCGTTGGGAGCCAAGTGGGCCAGCCTGGTCAAACTGCAACGGCTAGTTTGACTGGCTCCACCGGCTGGCCGGTACAGTCCCACCGGCTGGCCGGTGCTTGAGGAATTTGGGAGATTTCGAGTCTTGGCTCCACCGGCTGACCGGTGGATGGGCCACCGGTTGGCCGGTGGCTTAGCAGTAGCTGATTCTTCTTTTCCAGGCACCACCGGCTGACCGGTGCCAGAGCCACCGGCTGGCCGGTGGGCAGACAGTAGCTACCACTGTTTGACTGGATGCCACCGGCTGGCCGGTGGTCAAGCCACTGGCTGACCGGTGGAGCCTGGCAGTGGGCAATGCCTCTGCCAGGTCCACCGGCTGGCCGGTGCTATCACACCGGTTGGCCGGTGGACTGAATTTCAGTCCACTTGATGTGCTTCATGGCCCATTTCCTTGGCAATCTTTTGCCTATAAAACAAAAACACTTAAAACAATGTTAGATAAATAAGAAAGTGATTGTGATCATGAAAATTAAACCACGAGGGGATACGAGAGGTACAACAATCTCCCCCTATTTTGATGATCACAATCACCGAAACAGTCAAAGTAAAATACTGAAATTAAAGACATTCTTAAAGGATAATTTGAAAATAAATCAAAGCATGATAGAAAATACTCTCCCCCAATCAATCAAGAAATTTCTCCCCCTTTGAGATTATCAAAATAGCGTGGGGCATAAAAATTTGATTGAGGGAAAATTGAAAATCAAGATCAATTGGAATTTCTGAAAATTGAATTGAAAAATTTGAATAACAGTTTGAATTGAAAGTTTTGAATAAAATTTTGAAATGAGAATTTGAAATTGAAGAAATTTGAAATGAAAGTTCGAATTGAAAGTTTAAATTAAAAAATGAATTGAAAGTTTTGAAATTGAAAGATTGAATAACAGTTTGAATTGAATGTTTGAAAACAAATAAAGAAACTTTCTCCCCCTAAATAAAACAAAAAATCATCAGGGAAACGAAACTATTTTTGGCCCGGAGAGACTCGCCAAAAGGGATTTTTCAATCCAAATTTGTTTCATGGCGGGTCTTCTCCTATAAAATTCGTCCGAATAAAAAATAGATTTGGGTTGACCGTACCGGGCATTTTTGCAATCACATTCATAAATTAGGTGCCCGGGTTTCTTACAATAATTACAAAATTTAAAACTAGAGCTCCCCCTAACAAAAACAGTGGGTGCATGGGAGGAGGAAGCTATATTGGTGTAGCCAAGTCCATTGGTGGTTCTAGATACTCGTTGAGAACCAAGGAGTTTTGAAAGGTTTTGTTCCCCTTGGGTGAACTTGGCTAGGGATTCCCTTAAGTCTTTGATAGTTGATTCCATGGAATCAATATCGGGAAGGTTTTGGATTTTGAGGGTCAACTCTTCCTTCTCTTTGAGAAGTTGTTCTTTTTCGGAAGAGAGTTTTTTGAAATTCTTTTTTAAAGAAACAAATTTGGAAGAAAGTTCATGAAAACCATTTTCTAGTTGGTCTCTAGCATGTTGGAGTTCTTCATATGATAAATGATTAAAAGAATTAGAAGAACTAGAGGATGATGAGGAAGAAGAGTCGGAAGATGATACCTCATGTTTTGCCATTAGGCATTTTTTACCTTGGTCGCTCGAGGAGAAAGAGGAGAAGGAGGAGCTATCACTCCATGTTGCCTTTGAAGCCTTCTTCTTTTTCTTCTTCTTGGCCCTTTTCTTGTGAAGTGGGCAAGCGGGTACGGATTTTGCATCGGGTTCTTGCTTTTGAGCGGGTTCTTGCTTTTGATCCATGTTAGTACCTTCATGGGTTAGCTCTAAATATTTCCAAATATCATAAGAGGTAGTGCAAGAAGAAATACAATTAAATATATTACGGTCTAAGCCACAATGAAGAGCATTCATGGCTTTGCCATCAAGCTCGAAATTTGCAATGTCGGCGGGGGTCCATTTAGACTCATTGGGAGAAGAGAGCGTAAAACCATGCATAACAATTCTAAAAATAGGATAGCTAATGCTTTTAAGAAACGTTGACATGCGGGTTTTCCAAAAAGTATAATCGGCTCCATCAAAGAATGGAGCACGACCCAATGAATGACCTTCGAGGGTTGGAGAAGAAGAAGCGGTAGAAGCCATCAAAAAAAAGATCTTGAATTTGAAACCGGTTAGGGTATTACTCAAACCTCCCTCTGATACCAATTGTTGGACGGAGAAAAATGTAAGTGATGGCAAGAGGGGGGGGGGGGTGAATTGCCTTTTAAAAAAAAGATTAACAAATTAAAATCAAAGTTAAAAATGCAGCGGAAAGTAAAGAGGCAAGACAGAAGAAATTGATAACGGAGTTCGGCCAAAACCCGGCCTACGTCTCCGCTCCCAACTCAACCGTTGAGAGATTCCTACCGCTTGCTTTTCAATGGTTTTA
This sequence comes from Viscum album, assembly GCA_963277665.1. Taxonomy (NCBI): domain Eukaryota; kingdom Viridiplantae; phylum Streptophyta; class Magnoliopsida; order Santalales; family Viscaceae; genus Viscum; species Viscum album. Next base: position 590,308,093 of record OY728134.1, on the reverse strand, counting down.
GCAAGAAACCCACTAGGCTTTGAGGTAGCACTAGAACCTATTACAGCTTGCTTTTGAATTGGTTTAGCAAGAACCCACTTGCTTTTAATGGTTGAGCAAGAACCCACTAGCCTTCTTACAGGTGAAGGCTAGCTCACCTATGACACAAGCCTTTTAAAAGGAAAGGCTTGAAGAAACCTCTTCACACCTTAATGGTGATGTGAAACCCAAAAGAAAGAGGGATGAAGAAAGAGTTTGGGGTTTGTAGGCACAAACCCAAATTTAAAGCTCAAAATAAATAAAACAATAAAAACCGTATATGAGAAGAAGCCTTGGGCGCCTTTGAATGATTGGAGATGTTGAAGGCCGCTTCCAAGCTTCTTTGGTGGAGCTCCTTGGATGTGGAAGTTGTTGGAGCACTTGAGGTTCCTTTGAAGGAAGTCGCCGAAGGTTGGCCAATTGATACAAAATATGTCCGTTGGCTTCGTATATGATCCGGTTAGTGTCCGGGGCTTCCTTGGCCTTTATTTATAGGCATGGAACCCTTGGGGAGTCTTCGGAGCCGTTGGAGAGGCTTAAAGAGCCGTTGGGAGCCAAGTGGGCCAGCCTGGTCAAACTGCAACAGCTAGTTTGACTGGCTCCACCGGCTGGCCGGTACAGTCCCACCGGCTGGCCGGTGCTTGAGGAATTTGGGAGATTTCGAGTCTTGGCTCCACCGGCTGACCGGTGGATGGGCCACCGGTTGGTCGGTGGCTTGGCAGTAGCTGGTTCTTCTTTTCCAGGCACCACCGGCTGACCGGTGCCAGAGCCACCGGCTGGCCGGTGGGCAGACAGTAGCTACCACAGTTTGACTGGATGCCACCGGCTGGCCGGTGGTCAAGCCACTGGCTGACCAGTGGAGCCTGGCAGTGGGCAATGCCTCTGCCAGGTCCACCGGCTGGCCAGTGCTATCACACCGGTTGGTCGGTGGACTGAATTTCAGTCCACTTGATGTGCTTCATGGCCCATTTCCTTGGCAATCTTTTGCCTATAAAACAAAAACACTTAAAACAATGTTAGATAAATAAGAAAGTGATTGTGATCATGAAAATTAAACCACGAGGGGATACGAGAGGTACAACAATAAGACCCCGTTCAAGACATGTGAGTCTCAATACATTGAGGCAGAATTTTATCACATGAAGGGAAGAGAAAAATCTACAATGAAGGAAATTATCAAAGTTAATGCTCCATATGGTTTGGAGAAAATTCCAATAAATCCATTTACACATGGGAGTACAGATTATGTGTTACCTATCAGTCAAATTGAAAAAATAGGCCCAAATCAAAATACTCTTATGGAAAGATCCATAATGTCAATTACGGCAATTGAGCCAGACAACATGGGAGAAATTGGTAACCTACCAAATAGTGATGAAAGCACAAGTGGTGACATCTTCATTTCATCTACTGAAATCCAACAGGTCTATACTTCGCCAATCAGGCCATAAGAAGTTATAGCAACATCGGAGGTGAATAATGATGTGAATTCTCAATCCATAATCTCCTCTTTATTTCCAAAATAAGGCCCTTTATCATCAATAGAGTCGGAAATGGAAGCTTCTTCTTCAAAATGTGCAAATTTTGACATCTCTTCTGATCATGAAAATTTCGTTTTGTCATCTACTATGCAAGTAGAAACGGAAGAAATAGCACATGATGAAGAGAAAGAGGAAGATCTTAGAGATGCTCCTCCAGCATTTGAAGAAGGTATCTCTACCATTGTGGATGAACTCAGAGAAATACATCTGGGTACCGAGAATGATCCACGCCCCACATTAATTAGTGCGGTCATGACCCTTGAAGAGCAAGAGATGTATATTTCTTTTCTAAAGAAAAATAAATATATTTTCGCTTGGAACTATACAGAAATGCCTGGGCTTGATCCTGATATTGCTACTCATCATTTGGGTTTACCAAAAGAACATCGAGGATTTAAGAAAGCCGCGAGAAGAAAACACCCAACCTATGCTTCCAAAATTAAAGCTGAAGTGGATAAGCTGATCAAAGCTAACTTCATCAGAGAAGTTCAGTATCCTAAGTGGTTGGCTAATATTGTCCCTGTAAAGAAGAAGAATGGACAAATTAGGGTTTGCATCGATTTCAGAGATCTTAATCGGTATTGTCCTAAAGATGATTTCCTAGTTCCGATTACAGAACTCTTAATTGATGTGATGGCTGGCTATGAAGTACTTTCCTTCATGGATGGATATTCTGGATATAATTAGATCCGAATGGCCCCAGAAGATAAGGAATCTACAGCCTTCAGAGCCCCTCAAGGTGTGTTTTGTTACCGGGTGATTCCCTTTGGTTTAAAGAATGCAGGTGCAACATATCAACGCGCCATGCATCGTATCTTCAAACCTTTCTTAGGGAAGTTTGTTGAATGCTATGTAGACGATTTGGTGGTTAAATCCAAACAACGTTCTAATCACTTGGCTGATTTGGAAGTCATATTCCACAAGCTTCGACAACATAATTTGAAGATGAACCCCTTAAAATGTGCTTTTGGGGTAACCTAAGGAAAATTCCTCGTCTTTGTTGTATGCCATCGTGGTATTGAAGTCGATCCTGAGAAGACCAAGTCAATCCTTGGTATGTCACCTCCTCATAATTTGAAAGAATTAAGAGGACTTCAAGGACACTTAGCCTATATTTGGCGTTTCATCGCCAATTTGGCAGGCAAAAGTTTACCCTTTACCAAATTATTGAAAAAAGGAGTCACTTACCAGTGGACTGAAAAATGTCAAGAAGCGTTTGATGTTCTCAAGAAATACCTCTTGAGTTCACCAGTACTCATGCCACCTGTTGAAGGTAGAGCACTTATCCTCTATGTGACAGCTCTAGAGCGATCATTGGGTGCCTTTCTCGCTCAAAAGAATAATGCTGGGAATGAAAATAGCCTCTACTAACTCAGTAGAACTATGCTTGAAGCAGAAACCCGGTATTCAAGTATTGAGAAGTGCTGCCTGGCATTAATCTTTGCAGTTGAAAAACTGAGACACTACCTGCAACATCACGAGGACCAATTAGTATCTCGCAATAATCCGCTCAAATTCATCCTTAGTCGTCCAATGCTCACAGGACGTCTAGCAAGGTGGGCAGTTATTTTGCAGCAGTTCGACATTCAGTATGTATCTCAAAAGGAAATAAAGGGCCAAGCTCTGGCTGATTTCCTGGCTGAACATCCTTCAGTGGAAGACACGTCTTCAGATATTGAACTCCCTGATGAGGAAGTTTTTTCTATTCAAGAGTGTCCTCAAACATGGGAAATGTATTTTGATGGTGCTTCCAGAAGTCCAACAGGGAAGAAAATGGAAAAACCTAAATTCAACAAAGTTTGTTTAGGAATTGTACTCATTTCTCCAGATAAGGCATTGTTACCTTATTCCTTTTTATTATGGGAAGGTGGTACCAATAATTAATCCGAATACCAAGCTCTTATCACAGGCATGGAGTTAGCGCTTCAAGAACAAGTAAATCACTTAAAGGTGAAAGGTGATTCAGACTTGGTAATCAAACAAGTCAATGGGGATTATGCCATCAGAAAAGAAGAGTTAATACCTTTCTATGATTATGTCATAAAGTTAATGGCGGAATTCCCTTCAGAACCGACATTTTCGTATGTCCCAAGATCACAAAATTCTCAAGCTGACGCACTGGCTTATATAGCCACAGCTCTAGCAGATCCAAATCGGGATGAGACAACCATCATTATTGCCCACCGTCGTGCAATTTCACCTTATGTTCAAGCCAGAACAGAGGAAATTAATGAAATTAGTCCCATTCCTGAACCATATGGTCATACTACAGGATGGATTTCACCTATCAGGGAATACCTTCAAAATGGAACACTTCCACCTGATAGAGATGAGAAAGAACAAATCCGGCGACGTGTGGTCAATTTTACTCTTTATGATAGCCCAAACCACCTAGAGAAAATTCTCTACAAACGTTTTTTTTGATGGAGTTCTCTTCAGATGCATTGATGGTGAAGAGACAATGGCTGTCATGAAAGAAGTGCATGCAGGAGTCTGTGGTGCCCACCAGTCTGGACATAGATTGTCTGATCAAATTTGAAGGCTTGGACACTTTTGGCCTTCAATGATGCAAGATTGTGTTGATTTCACAAAAAAGTTTCATTCATGTCAAGTACATGACAACTTCATTCATCAACCTCTAGAGTTGCTTCATACACCTAAATACTCATGGCCATTTGCCACATGGGGAATGGATGTGGTGGGACCTTACCCTTCAGCTACAGCCAAGCAGTTTAAGTACATGCTTACTGCTACTGATTTCTTTTCCAAATGGGCAGAGGTAGTACCTCTCAAAGAAATTAGTTCTAAATTCGTTGTTAGCTTCATCAAGTCTAACATCATTACTAGATTTGGTGTCCCTCATACCATATTGACGGACAACGGCACCAACTTCTATTCTTTTGAGGTGAAGAAATTGTATCAAGAATACGACATTAAATCCAACCATTCATCTCGGTATCATGCGGCAGCCAATGGCCAAATAGAAGGCTTTAACAAGACTCTTTCAAATATACTGCAAAATATGGTGGATAAAGATAAGAGGTCATGGCCTGATAAACTCTTTCATGATTTATGGTCTTATCGGACTACCACCCGCAATGCAACGCGGTCAACTCCATATTCGTTGGTATATGGAACAGAAGCAGTCTTGCCAATTGAAGTTCAATTGCCCTCACTCAGAGTAGCCATTTGTGATCAGTTATCTACAGATGAGGAATCCCAAAAGTGATAGAATGAATTGGAACAGTTAGATGAGAAAAGATTGTGCACTTTGCACCACTTGGAAATCTATCAGAATCGAATAGCACGAGCTTTTAACAAAAAAGTTCGTCTTCATTCATTCATTCAGGGAGAATTGGTATTAGTTCTCAGAACTCCAATGATACCAGGAAAGAAACCTCCCAAGCTTGAACCAAAATGGGAGGGACCTTATTCAATACATAGGGTCTACTCCAATAGAGATTATTCATTAATCTCGATGGATGGAGAACTCATTACTACTCCAACTAATGCCATATTTTTGAAGAAATATTTTGTATAAAATACAAAGTATTCACATTATTTCCCCACAACATGACACTAAACTGTGCATCACCAGTTCGTCTTTTCTATATGACGTTAAACTATACAACAATGGTCCAGTATGACCTTAAACTGCAACTTCATCCCACACGACATTAAACTGTGAAAAAGTTCCCTAAAAAGTCCTGTATGACTTTAAACTACACCATGGTCCTGTATGACATTAAACTGCACCATCCATGGTCCATGCATATGACCCTAAACTCTTTAAAAGTCCCTTATGTCCGGAAAGACGTTAAACTACATAAACTGTAAATAAAAAAAATCTCCAATGCGTCCAACATGATGTTAAAATGGTGCACTCTTTTGTCCTCACTGCATGACATTAAACTACACAGTTCCCCCCTTTCGTCCAACATGACGTTAAACTATATTGTTCCCATCGTCCTAACTACATGACGCTAAACTATACAGAATGTTCATAATACGTCCTACATGACATTTAAACTGTATTTTTTCCCTGCTACATGACACTAAACTGCACAGCACCAATAGTCCTAACTCCAAGACTTTAAACTGCATAGTCCCTTTATATGTCCTACATGACATTAAACTATGAATCGTTAAGTTTGTTGTTACCTCTTGTTTCTCACACCGATTATGACTCACGTGAGCTTAGAGAAAACCTCAACCGTAACACTCTCTTTGGGCCGCTAACCATGTATAAGTCCCAACAACATTTTTTTTATTAGATCGTTGTCCCCAAGAACAACTTGATCATTAATTCATTCTTTAATTGAACTAAACGGACTTTGATCCTTTCCCTCCAGGCTGGGTATGTAGGCAACCTCCCAGGGTTCAAGCCCAAAAACAATCTCTTCACATCAGTTCACCACCATCTCATCTGATGTTGATTCGTGAAACCGCCCCTAGAATCAATATCTTTACATTGATTCACTTTCGTCCTTGTTATATGATGATTAAACTATGCAACACTTTTGTCCGGTACGACAATAAACTAAAATACTCTTTGATTTCCTCATTTGAGAGAGAACTATTATTGACATTGATTCTTCAATCATGTTTCATTTCAAAAGACTACGTGCATACATGGTAATGCCTAAACTTTTTGTCTCGGGTTAAACCATCATTGCACTAAAGTCCCCTTTCACCCTTCACATGTACGAACCAAATTTGTACAAAGGGTAGTTCTAGAACTACGTGGGCTTGATTCCCATCCTTATGGGATACGTAGGAACGTTCGAGTATCCCTCGAATCCAGCCCCAAGTCTTTTGAGCCCAACCCCAAATTTCACTTTCAGTCCCTTGCCTGAAAAGTCCTCATGAAAACACACACTGTGTATTCATCATTATGGTCCGAACTCTATGACCCTAAACTAAGATCTCTCATACTTTCGTCCTGCATGACATTAAATTGCATTTCAAGAACTATGTATGGCTTGATTCTCATTCTTATGAGATACATAGTGAAGTCCAAAATTTCAATTCAGGACCCAGCCAAAAAATGATTATGGTTATCATTGACCTATGTATCTCTATATACATCGGAAAATACCCATCTTTATGTGTTATAATCCTAACCTTAAATATTTCCAGTTCTTCACAACCCTTTTCATGACTTTTAGTCACAAAAATGTCAAAACTTCTGAGAATTATTTAGCATGACTATGCAGTACGTGCCCATAGGTGGCCTTGCATAAACAGTCCACATAACAGACTTTTCAGCTGAAGGATACTATTTATTTGACTATGCAGCCAATGCCCTTAGGTGGCCCTGCATAATTCAACCCCCTAACAGGTTTGTTAAATGATGGTAACTTCATTCTTGGGAAGAATGCCTCTTTTGTCCTTATTTGTCTTAAACGACAGTATGTAGGGATCCGCAAAAAAATAGCCATCCTTAACATATTTGTCCCATATCCTTTTTCATGATCTGAAAGTATTCAAGTCTATGGTTTATTCTTCTTCCCTACATTTGGGTCAGACCTTCGTAGGAGTGATATTCATCCAGTTCTTCGATAATCTTGTCTGGAAATATCTTCTCCATATTCAAGTACCTCTTTCCATACAGCAAACTCTATACTTTAGAAAATTTGAATCTCCATAAACTTTCACTGGCTTTTAGCACTAGGAAAGTAAATTTCTGAGAGTTCTTTTTGCCTGACTATGCAGCACGTGTCCATAGGTGGCCTTGCATAAACAGTCTACATAACAGACTTGTCATCCGAAAGATGCTATTTATTTGACCATGCAGCCAATTCCCTTAGGTGGCCCTGCATAATTCAACCCCTAACAGGTTTTTGTCAAATAATAGTAACTTCATTCTTGGAAACTACTTCTTTTAATGCCTTTTAGCTCTTTTTCATATCATTCCTCGGATTCAAATATTCTTAAGACATAGTTTACATATTTTCCCTCATACTTGAGTTTGGTAATATGTTTTCAGATAAATTGTCAAGGAATTGAATCAATTTTAATCCATTTTGGTCAAAGCTATTTCGACCTTAAACATTATCCCCTTTATGTCTGGTGTGCATGACATTAAACTTCCCACGAAAGACAAAGGAACTATGAATAAAAGTCAAGTTCCAGCTCAATAAACATACATTCTGTATGATTTAGGTAATATTGAGCAATTAAAATATTCAAGGTTTATAGGGTTATTTCTAATAATCCTAGTAAAAATAAAACTATGATTACTAAGCCCATTGGCTTAAGTAAATTTGAAGCAGGTAGTGAAAGAATGCAGGTACAAATGATTGAAGATGAAAGTGTTTTTCATTGATACACAAGAGTTAGAAGAACATCCACAGACTGGAGTCTCTTCTCTTTTTCAAAGAATTACAAGAGGCTTTCAACATAACTCTTCATTTTATTTACGACATCCTGAGATTTATCAGCAGTTACTTGAAGCTCATGCACTTGACCAGCTTCACTCTTTTCACCTTGATGAAGTGCCTTCTTAGAATCTGCGATGGCTTTCATGCCATTCATATGAATTTCATCCAATGATTTATTAAGCTGATCATGTTCCCCAATAACAGCATCTAACTGTTGCTGGAGTTGCACCTGCTGGACAGCTTTTTCTTTGATTTTATGCTTCATCTCCTTCATCTTGGCAGCATAATCAGCTTCAGCTTGGGATACCGCAGCCTCAAATTCACCTATGTTGACTGACAGTTTCACTCTGATCAAATCTTCGCGACTTTTTTGAGCCTGCTCCCTCTTGAAAATGATCTGTTTCACCGTGGCGTGGATCTTTTCATATCCAAAACCACCAAGACCTAGTATAACAAATTGGGATGACAATTGAGAAATTTTCGATGGTATCCCTTCTAAAGGCACCCCAGATATGATGTTCCATATGTTGTTCCATGCCTTACGTCGTGAAAAGATGAACGCTTTAAGCATCTCTGGATCTGATTCAACATCATCGTCAGAGGGGGGCATGTAATTTGGAGTTAATGCACTTATAGAAGTGCCATGTCCAGCTTTTCCCCCCCTGATTAGTGCTTCTTCACTTTCAATTCCTGTTGGGGCAGAGGCTGAGGCCTCACCTCCGGATCTAGTCATTGCAGTTGATGGTCCTGCATGATTAATTGAAAGATTTAGTTAGCTTCAAAGGATAACAAATGAATAGATTTCCTTGCGAATAAAGTACAATCACAAATATTGTTATCCCTTACCCAAGGATGGTTCAGCAACCTGAGAAGACTTCTCCCCATCTTTCCCGGTCTCAACAGGATTTTCAAGATGGGTCTCAGGAGGGTTTATTGGCTTTATCTCTACTTGAGCTAATGTTTCTGCAATGGTAGGGTTGACATCAATGTCCACACCCTCTTCAGGAATTGGCAGTTGAGTAGCTTCTACGGAAGAAACTGAATATTGTTTTCAGTCATGGTTAGAAGTGTAAATTTTAAAAAAAAATGGGCGAAGGGTAGCACTCACACCCAAGGTCTTCTAATCACATGACAACTTAGCATGATCATAAAATTCTTCGAATGTCATTCCTTGATTCATCATTTCATCCAATGATGTTTCAGAATCCTGGTTAGCCTCACCAGTGAAAGCATTTGCTACATCTTCTTGCCAACTTATGTCCTACAACCCCTGACCCTGGACAGCATCTTCAGCAGAAAGAGGGATACTGGGAATGGATGGTAGCTCTTCTCCAGGAGCAACCAAGTTAGCTTGGGTCTGTGATTGTTCTACATCACCCACCACAGCCTTTGAAGGAGGTTCAGTCCCTTCCCTCAAGGGGGAAATTGAAGAAGCCCCTGCAATCCTCAGAAATATGAGTAACCATGTGATTATGAGTATAAACTCATGATTATTCGAAGGACTTACCGCTACTAATGAAGCGTTTATCTTTGGATTTCTTCCTTCGTTGCCTTGGATTCTTTTTTTTCGGAGTATCAGTAGTCTCCCTTATTGGAACTTGGATTGGCGAATGGAAGGCTATGTCCAGTGCCTCATTCATGGCCTGCTGGCCTAGAGATATCTCACCTGGTTCGTGATGAGAATTAGCAGCATCCCCGATAGCAGTACCACCAGGGCTATACTATGGCGAAGGAACCCCAGTTCCTTTCTTTGCAAGCTGCGAGATGAAGAAAATAACATCCTTAAGTAACAAAGCATCAACTGAAATCAAGTTGCAATGAAAATAAAGAAAGAAAACTTACATCTTCAGGAGCCATGTACTCTTGACATACCTCATCTCCAGAACCACCAGCCCCCTCAGTGGCACCACGATCAATCATTTCCTTCACCCGCCTGGTGATAGGAACCGAGTCATCAGTGGAATATATGAGCATTTCCAGCTCTCTGATGTAAGCTCGCACTTCATTGGGGTTATCTCCGTATTGAAGATTTTTAGAAGCTATAAGATTTCCTATTCCAGGAAGTTGTAGGCCCTCACACAAATCCAGCCAGGCGGTCTCAGTACCACAGTATAAGCTCTGCCATAACTGAACAACCTCTGGACTTAGATATGAAAGCTTTGAGGAAGGTCCTACAATTTTTTATTTTAATTTCTTCCCAGATCCTGCAGCTACAGATAGAGAATAAGAAAGTAAGACTTATTACTTTATAAAAAATTAGCAGTGATTGAAATTACTACAATGAAACAACTCACCAGGAGTTGATGGAGTGGGTCTTTTAATTCTGGCCGGAGGATTATATCGGGCACGAAACCGCTTTGCTTCCGGTTGTGCCTCATCATCCCCATCATGATAATCCTATGAATCAGTTCTAGAAGAGGAGTCTGTTGAACCTATTTCAGGTGGGGAAGCGTCACCTTCATGAGGAAGGGTTTCTTTCTCTACAGTCCTATTCCTATTTCCCACTTGAGATACTGGGTGATTTAATATCCCTTTGGGGTATGATGCTATCCAGTGTTCGGAATAATATGTAGTCAAATTATGTGCCGCTTTTTCAACTGGTAGATCAAATACTGCCCCAGTCTTCTCTCTTGATGGAAGCAGCCATAGTTTTCAAGAAACCATCGGATGTTTCTCTAACATGACATGTACCGGAGGGGATACATCAATCTGTTGCAGACATTTGAATTAGCGTGCAGATCTATATGGAGCATAGGCCTCACATATGATCTCTCCATCAATCCTGGCTACTAACACACCATCCCTGCAAGCTAGCATGTATGCCCTTAAATCCAAATGGGTTGTCCCATCATCATTAAACCGCCCGGATAGAGGAATTCCATAGGGAAAGAAGTTAAATTCCTTAAACATGCTCAGCCTCACTTTCATGTCATAACCATTAACATCTAATGGATCAATTCCAGAGAATTCTTGCACTGACGGTCTGAAAGAGATCCAGGAATTTGTAATCCATTCTATACATTGTAAGTCCTGAAATGAGTGGCGATCCATCCCCACAAAACCTGGAATGGTCCCTCTATTCTTAAAGGAGATTTACCCCGGAAGACATGAAGTAAACTCCTGTGAATCTTTGCTAAAATGGGGGTAGCCAACCCACCCATTTTTCCCTCAGCCAACTTTGTCACAATGACGAAGGTCCCTGGCCTAACGCCTCCCTTCGAATCCCTGACCGACAAGAGATAAACACTGAGCCACATTTCCATGAAACCCGCCAGATGAGTTTTCTTTGGAATTCTTTGATTCACTTCATATCCCCACTTTTCAAACTCTCCTTCTTCTTGAGTTGGCCAGAATGTGCCAGGAGCTCTTCTCTTCTCAGGTTTTGGACAGGTGGTAGGACGTCTGGCCCTGGTATCCTTGGATTTATTTTTCTTGGATCCTTTTTCTTTTGGCTCCATCCCTTTCTTCTCAATAAGAAACACATTCATCCATTCTTACAGATGAATATCTTTTATAAAATGAGTTAATGAGGTCTCTGAACTCTTGAGCCTGTGGAAGATCTTAAATAATTCTCGAGCTAAAGCAGGAGTCTTCTCTGAATCATTCCAAGTCACCTTGGGAGGAATGAATTCATCATACATATCGCCCAAAATTGGAGCCCCTGAGATCTTGTGGACATCCCACAAACTGATACCTACTTCTCCATGAGTCAAATGGAAAGAATTAGTTGCTGGGCTCCAGTGGCTGAGTATCTTTGGCATGAAGTTATCATGTCTGTAAACATATGTTTTCCCAACCCAGACAGCCTCATATACTGCAGCTCTCTTCAGATCCTCAATAAACTCTACGCAGGTCTGTCGCACCCAGTACGCCCACATCCATGTTGGCTTTACACCTCCCCCAGGACGGAAGTCCCAACTTTTCTTCCAGCCTTTGGATTGATCCGTCTGAGCATTTCGGAAGATTGAAGGATGACAATGTGGTTGAAGCTCAGGTGTATGTTTTTTCATATCTGGTGTGCAAGTGCTATGATGCATCATATAGGCCTTCTCCACTGTTCCAATAGTTAGAAATACTCCTCCACCTGAGATATTTGCTGAAGCAAAGTTGGTATAATTCTGAAACCATGAAAATGGAAGATAATTCTTTACTTCTAGAATAATGACTTCTTGTAGATGACCATAGCCATACAAAGGTAGATAAGTGCTTTGAGGAAAGTTGAGATGATATTTCTTCAGATACTTAGCCAAATTTGGAAGAGTACTATCTTTGACAGTATAATAATCATGGCCAATGATGTTCATCATATCATCTATCCGCTTGCTAGCCAGTTCATCAATTAATCCGGGTCTAAGAGCCATTAATTCTTCACAAAGAGTTGATTAAGTTAATTTATAAATGAATTAATTTTTCAGAAACTTTGTGAAAGAATTCAAAAAAATGGCTAAGGCATTAAGGTGCGCATGTATGGAGATGTCGCGCAAGTGTTACATGTGCCGCACAAGTTTTTGTCGTGCATGTATCACCGCGCAAGTCCTATTACCTTGAGAGTAGCGCGTCAGCAAGGAAATAGTGGAAAAAAGAGACTTGCGCGGCGAAGATGACTTGCACGGCGAGAGCTCGAGAAATTCGGGATTAGACGCTATACACGGCCAAAAGCTGTGTATTTATAGGCCAGGAAGCCTATCTGCGCGCCGTACCCAGTGCGCTTAAGGCCTGCGCGGAGAAAACTTGTGCGCCGCCCTCTGTGCCCTGAAGACTTGCGCGCCCCCTTTTCCTTTGGATGTATTCGATTTCCTCAGAGTCAAATCCTCATTTCTCTCTGGATCCAACTCTGAGGGGGGACTTTTGTTGACGCTCCTTTCGTCACAGAATCTAAAGATCGGAAAAGGGGAATATTTGAGCTGAAAGTGATTCAACCTTTGAAGAAAACATTAAAAATAGACAAAGGGATGAATAGGGAAAACATTGCCCATAGGCTGCGCAAGTTTCCTCATGGTCGCGCAAGTGGACTTGCGCGACGCACCTTAGCGCGCAAGTGACTTGCGTGACCTAATTGATAACCGACCGGGGTATTCTCCTGCCTATAAATAGACCCTGTGGGCCCCCATTCGAGTGGATCTTTTTTTCAGAAACTCGGATTGAAGCTCCCAACGCCCAAGTCTCTTCTAAAAGCTTCCGGAACACTTCTAAGGTAATTTCTTACCTAGAACGGAAGATCAAAAGAGAGGGAGGAAGGCCTAAGTGTTGAAACTCATCAACACTTGAGCGCCTGAGTGGCCAGCCATTAAGAGAAGTGGTCCCACTTGCGTGCCACCTTATTCCTTCGATAGAACTTGCACCTCCCTTTTCTAGAAGAACCTCAAGAGAATTCTAAAGGCTTTAATAAAGAGTCGCTCAAGTATTTCAATGCTGGTTGACCATCGCGCAAGTACACCACATGTCGCGCAGGTATACCTGTGCGACCAATACTTGCGCGCCCCCGCAATACTTGCGCGTCTTCCAAGACTTGCATGCCCCTTCCTTTTTGGGTGCCTTTCTTTCCCATTTCACCCCTCTTAATCCATTACCTTTCATTTTTAAGATTCAGTCTTCAAGACACTCTTCAAAGCCATTTATGGTATGATTTCTTGATTTGATTTCTTTATCTGAAAGGAATTCTGTGGAATATCTCTCAAAACCTAGTGATTTAAATATCCTTATGTCACTAAATATGGAGAGTTCATTCATTCAACCTCATCCTTAAAGATGAGAGAATCCTTAACCTGGGTTTCCTTTTTAGGAATAATCCCCAGTCATAAGTCCTCTAATTTGGGCATCCTTTTCAGGAGTAAGCCCCACACCTTAATCCTTAACCTGGGTCTGTTTTTCATGAATAAGTCCCAGTCATAATTTTGGGCTTCCTTCTCAGGAGTAAGCCCCAAGTCCCCTAACCTGGGTCTCCTTTTCAGGAATAAGTCCCAGTCATAATCTTGGGCTTCCTTTTTCAGGAATAAGCCCCAATTCCCTTAAATTCTCTTTAACCAGTCCTAATTTACATTTGATCTGGGATTCCTTCTCAAGAGTAAAACCCAGTTATCAATCCTCTCCTAATTTGGGATTCCTTTTCAGGAATAAGTCCCAAGTTAGAGTATTCAAATCTCCATGAAGCACATATACCTTTATGGACCCTGTTCCTGGATTTTCTCCCTAAAGTAAATCCTCTGGGGAGTCATACGTACATAAGCCCCAAACCATTTCTTATGATTGCATCTTTCATGGCACAATTGTCTAATTTTTACCAATACCTCTTGTTTCTCACACCGAGCATGACTCACATGATCTTAGAGTGTAAAAGTAATTGTGACATCCTGCTTTGAGCCATCAATCATAAACATCATACCCTTATTCGAACTATGTGGGTTCTGATTACTTTTCCAAAACAAAGGATATGTAGGTAGCCCATCTATGGGTTTGATCCCAACCTTGAAATAATTCATGTCCTTCTGAATGACAATAAACTTCAAGTGCCCCACTGAGTGGCTTTAAAACCAGCCTAGTCATCATAATAACCAAGAGACTTTTATATAAATATTTTGAAGGATACCATTGACCAAGAATCTCTAAATAGATATATATGATTATCTATCGATGAAGAACCTCGAATACATATAAAAGAATCTCTAAATTTCTTACATATTTAATCATTGATTGTTAAACTGAAGGAAAGCTCATTTTATACTTGTTAATATAATAAGGATTCACGAACATAACTTAAATCTATAAAGAGAGTCCCGGAATAGACAATAATTCCCCTAAAAAAGGTGTGATGAGTCCGACCTCCCATCCTCTCGACCAATGAAAATTCCTAAGCCTCATCAGTCCACAAGCTAATGAGCGCCTACCTTTGGAAAGTAGGTCCAAATAGATGTGGAATCATTGGATGTTTCCGGTTCTACGAACAAACCCGCTAGAAACCAATCGGAACGTTTGAATCTCCCATCCAGGAGGTCATCCACGAATTCCGAGGGAAACAGGAATAATCAATGGAGATCATGGGATTATCTATTATTTCATTCCTAAATGAAATAAATTACAATAGAGGAACCCATAATATAATGGTACAATATGTGGGGGACATAAAAAATCCCCATATGATTTGATATAAATATGGTAAATGAAAAATATAGTTCAATTCTCCACAAAAAAACATTCAATTCATGTTAGGATTGAAACATAAAAAATAGTGAGGATATAATGTAAATATAAAAATAAAACCCCCAAAAATATGGAATTCATGAAATTTTCAAACTACTACCATTATGTATTTTAACCCAACATGGTCATGGTTCCCTCGACCACTAGATCCTCTATAATCACACCAAGGCATGGAGGATTTATAATATCCATTTATTTCCCAACATATAATAGTCCATAAATTTTATGACCACCCCTCATCATATAAAAAATATTTTATGATGAAACTTCTCCTTGAATTATAACAACCACATAGACATCCTCTGGAATTTTAGTCTTAATAATTTTACATTAGTAAATAATCCAAGCACCACACCTACATGAATTTTTTATCCATATAATGTGGTAACCTCCTCTGAAAACACACGGATTAATCCTAGAACATGATGAAACAACACCCTATAGAATAAAATTTTCTCATATCCTTTTGTTTCATAGAGAAATTCATAACACACATAGCCCAAAGAGGCTTAAAATATATAGTGTAACATCATCCACACTTCATATAATAACTTCCCCAAGTCAACCACATGAACTGTGCTTACAGATATGGGATCCACCATGGTAATTTCTCACCATGGTTCACCCTGAAACCAAATATGTTGTCTCCTATGAATATGATTCAAATACTGGTTAGACCACAAAATTCTATACATTCAGTTATATGAGTGTTTCATAGCTTAGGTAAACTAGACACTGGTTAACTACAAAGACCACATCCCTATAACGCCACCCACTATAGCCTACACCGTAGTAATTTTTTTACTATTTGGTTCCAAAAATTAACACAATTCCTTAGTAATAACTCTAGACTCCCTTTAGATAACATTAAATCCATGTAAACAGAAAGGTAAGGTTTTGAAAAAAATTGATCCCTTATAAAAAGTGTAATTGGATGTCCATGGGTTGAATTTTCATGATGTTTTGCATTTGTGTGTGTGGCCTATTAGTGGTTTTATTGAAAGGGATCAGTTTGGATCTAGATAATATTCACTTGTTTAATATAATAACCTATAACAAAATGTGACTGTGAAAGATAATTATTGTATGTCATATACTAGGGAGTGAAAATTTGACTTTTCATAAGTGTTTCTAAAATTTAGAGGGAATTTGGGTTAATGTTGAGGTGGAGATTCCCATTAGTATTGGGGTTATAAGTTTTTATAAATTCTTATTAGAAAATGGGTATTATTTTGATATTCATGTTTAGTTACTATGTTCAGTATTTGATTAAAAAATGTTTTTGAATATCAGTATGTTGGGAAACAAGTATCTTAGCAGTTTCTTCATGTATGATCCTTGCACCAATATCATCCCCATGAAATTGAATATGTTGACTATTGGTTATGATATCACCTAATATGTTGGTATATTTTGGGGAAAATTCAATATAGTTCCTCAATAAACACAAAAATTGTAATTCATTTCAAGTGTAATGGTAGATTTACTTGGTGGGGTGGCTGAGTCATGGATAATTTTATGTCCTGTCTAAAGGGGAACTTATACCAATTATTAATTGGTTATCATAAAGAGTGTTTGGTGATGGTTTTTTATAGATTGTGAATTCAGTTCTCAATTGAATTATGTGATGGGTTTGGAATTCAAGGTGGATGTTTGGGGGATTATAATATTCATAAGGGAGTTGGGACATTATGATATGTTTAGTGAGATGGTTCATCAGCATGACAGACAAAATAATTTCAAGAGAAGTTAAAAAATGAATGAATGACTAGTATTCCTTATATAATTGGATGCAGGGATGAGGGAAACACATTATATTCATTGTTTTGGATGTTTAATTTTTGTTTTTAAGATTTTAATTTGAACTTGTAGGGAAAAATGTAGTATATTTTTATAGAGTTCATGAACAGTGAGGATATATTTATTTCAATTTAAAATTTTTATAGAGTATTTATATCATATTTTGATCAGTGATTAGAAGTTCAAAGCCATTATTGAGTTTATTTTTTGGATGATAAGTTATGTAGTGGGTAGATTATAATTTCGTTCATCATTATTTGTTGATAAATTCTTCTGGTATGTGAATTTTGAGTCCCAGAGTAAGGGTTTTTTGAGAGTTGGTATTTTGATGAGAATAATGAGGGTTATGACATATCAAGATATTTTTTAATGATTAGAGGTTAGAGAGGCATGTCAAAATTTTGAGAAATGGTTAACATTGGGAGATGTAATTTTTGAGTGTTGTAGATGAAACGTGGTACTTGGTGTAAGTGGATTGGGTACCTTATTAGTCATATGTGGTAGTTAAATTCTATTAGAAACCAAAAAGGTACATATTGTAAGGATACCGGCTACCTAATGGTGCTTCTAGGCTTACTGGTTAATTTTATTCCCACCAGGTACCTGGTGTAGTATTTTATATATTTTTTAAATTAGATCATGGAAAAAATTTAACTGTAACAACTTCTAATTTTGAGTTAATGTGAGAGTGAGGGAGGTCTATTCATATAGTTCCTCCCTATATTCCTCTAATGAATTCTTGGGGATTATAGGTGTTTGGATGAGATTTTAGTATAATTTTATAGGTATGATGAATATTTTATTAATTCCCAACTTTTTCTCATTTTATAACTATTTTTATTGTTTTGAGTTAAAGGTTATATATTGATTCCTTCAAATAATGAAAGAATCATATCAATCTAGGTAGAATTTTTATTTAGTAGCTACAGGATTCACTGGTATGATGAACACATGTCATATATCACTGTTTCATTATCAAAACATTACTATGAGTGTTTTATTATAATTTCCCTTGATACAATTTTCAATTGAAAATTATTTTTTTTTCAGATATTGGTGATTTTTATGATAGAGGTTCTAAGAATATTACATGGATATTTTATACATAGTTCTTCATGGATTTGATGTCACACGATATCTCGATGGATTCAAAAAATTTATACAACATTGGAATTATTTTTTTTATTAGTTATTAATTTTTATAAATATTTTTGTTAGAGTCATTCCTTGAGATAGAGACCATTATATATCTATATCTTGGCATGGTTTGCAGCAAGATTAGATAAATATAGACGAGGCACTTTTAGATGACTATATGGTTGGTATTGAGGTAAATGGACCTGATGATATATAATGATATACCTTTTTATATAATATTTTTTACAACACCATAGAGAGTGATGATAGGGTAAATTTTAATTAGATTGAGATTTAACTAAGTGAAAATAATTTTAATTATAATCCATGGGTTATTAGAGCATGTAATCCACTTTTATTAAGAAATTTGTAATTTTCTAGAGACTACTTTGATATGGTAGTGGTTGATAGTCGTGTATCTGAGGGATTCAAGATTTGATTTCGGGATTGCGATGAATTTTGGATAGCAGAGTTCAGTTTCATAGGGAAAATATGATATGAATGTTTGGACCAGACCTATGGGAGATTATTGATTTGTCTATTCATCTTGAGAATAGCTGGGATCATCCCATTGAAGGTAGGTTATAATCCCAGTTCATGGAATGTGAGTGATATGGCCTCTATGATTGGTTTGGTATGATGATGAGGGTTTGGAAAAATACATTTTTTCATACAATTTTTATTTTAAAGTTATTCAATCTCAAATTAAAATTTACTATTCATTAAAATGTGATTATTTTTTATCATATTATTGAAGAAAACATTTGAATGAAATTTTAAGGTAAACAAAAAATAGAATAATTAAGTTCTATGGTGTGATGTAGGTATATTTAAGATGATATAAAGATGATAAAAATTAATAAATACAGGGAAAGGACAATTCAAATAATGGTTATCAATTACAATGTAAATGGGTAGACATAGATATATAGCAGAAATTTTATCATCCATTCATGATGTAAAAAAAATTAACACCTTGTACAACCTCCATTAATGATATTCCCACTATGAATGTAACTCACCAAGAGAGTTAATTGAGGCCAGGAAAGAGTTTGTGTTGATTAATTCATGGAAATTAATTAATACATGATATCCAGAAGAAAAAATATTTTGGATATTGGAACCACACCATTCAAATCAAAAAATATCATTTCACATTGTGAACCCATCTTCAACAATAGAATTAAAGAATGGATTTTTCCGAATCCTTGACGGACTTAAACAATTCCTACTGTGAAAATTTATTATATTAACTCGAATGAATTCAAAAGTTGGATATTAACATTAAATACAACCTAGGGGATGAATATAACAATAAATAACAGGTCCAATACCCTACTCTAAATGATTCATTCATCAAAAAATATCTAGACCAATTAGAGGTGAAACTAATGAGGTTGGGGAAATATTATATTATAATTAGAACAAGATTTTTATTTTCCTAAACTTTCATAAATATAAATAGGTACTATACATTATGATATGAAATTATTTTGAATATGTATTGATTGTGTCATGGTATTTTATATCTAAATATAATTTCTTTCGGCCCCTGATGCATGATTTAATTATCAATTTTCTTCTTCTTCTTATTCATACATGATCTTTGTGTGATGGGTGAGGGAGTGATATAATTAATCAATTGAATATTGGATGACCCTTACCATGACCAATTAATAATTAAAAGAAACAATGTACCATGACTATTTAAAGAAGGATAATTTAATAATTATAGGTTCATTACTAGACCATTGGATTCACCGATAGTTGATTCTAACAAATCATGGTTTCAAATTAATAATTATAGGCCTTAATTAATCATTGACATGAATTTTTAACTTTTGAGAAAATTTTATGATTTATTTTACTTCAACTAATCCATAATCATACAGTCTTCAATTGTAATAGTCCTGATTTATTTCACATAATAGTTGAGGTTTTTATTGTTAAATTATTATTTTATCCCAACCAGTCTCTGTGGTTTTGACCTCGTGATTACACTTACAAAACAAATATTAAGTGTATATATTTCTATGAGTTTTAAAATATCTAGTTTTTGTATCCCCATGGTATTTAATTAATCCCCATGGGATATTAGGTTTCATATAGATGACTAGACTGAGAGGTCTCTTGGAGTGGTGTGAAATGGGAAACTAAGATTTGGGTTATGTAAATTATTTAATCAATACATAATAATGAGTTACCCAAAGAAAATGGGAATCCCAAGGATGATATAGACCTGGAATATTGATACATGGATGGTTTCTTGGAATTTAGATGAGGAGTTAGACTATCCTATGTGGGACATGGTCATGTAGAGACTATGAGCTGTGGATCGCTATGGGTTGTTGAATACAAGTCTCTATCAATGAGTAAAGAATGAGTGGGTTATAAGAAACCTATATGACTATGTTCATTTGTTTCAAATTTATGAAAATGGTGTTTTATTACCATTCTCTAGGTGTTATGGATGGTCATGGAGGGGATACACAATGATGATATTCTTGATGAGATGTAATCTGGGTTTTGGGCAATGTCTTCCCTAAAAAATGAATATATTATTAGTATATGCATATGATTCATTTTATGTGTGGGATTTGTAAATAAGATAATGAAAAGGGGTGGTGATATCTTAATTAATATGATATAGAAATGGGACTGTACCTTTAGGGGATGGTGCAACCTATGTAGGAGGTTTTCTCTATAATTCTTCTATTCAATATACATTACCTATATATGTGATTATCCATGGTACCTCACCTTAAGGGGATGGTTCAACTCATGCCATAAATTGTCTATGTTATCTCCCTACCAACGATCATGTACAATAATATATGTTCTTCCTTGGGACTTCACCAAAGTGGATGGTTTAGACTATCTGGGTGGTTGGATCTGTTATTAACCTCCTCAGAATCGGCTTCCTATATAATCATCTAGTTATGATGTCAATGTATTCTAATTTTCATGTTCCACTATGAGAGGGCCCTAATATGTTGTGTTTTTATGGACCAAAGAGTGATGTTCACCCAATTTGATGTTCTGTAAAGACCATTTATAGAGGATCCCTAGTTGATATGTGCATAAAGACCACCAAGAGAGGATCCCTAACTAATCTATGCCTCAGTATTACTAAGAAAGGATCCCTTGACACTACATATTCCATGGAAAAGTTTTGTACTAAACTTCAATTGATTTTATTTTAATAACAAGTTAGTAATGAGAAAATTTTACCTATATATAAAAAACTAGGTGGGGATGGGTATCTTTTGATGCTCATCAAATGGGAATTAAAAATTCTTGGATTTAATAAAAACCTGAAGCATATGTATTGTTTTCCACACCAAGAAATTAAAGGAGAATCATGGGAATGGGTCACACACTTCATGTGATATATCTATTTTTCAAATAAAATTTATTTGATGAAATATCCTAAACTAAAGAGAGACTTTAAACCAATCCTGATGGCCATGTGAATGCTTCCAGATAGTCATCCAAATCATGGAAATTCTAATCATACATCATTCTTGATCATGTGGAGTCCCTCAAATGAGTATATTTTATCATGTAAAATGATAGATATTTATTTAATGAAATTATGGTATTCTATTTATGAAATAAAAAAAAAATGAAAAAATGATTAATGTATATGTGAAAAAATCGCACTATATTTTATGTGAATGTGTTATGCACTTCGTGTGAATAGTGTCCTTATCACATGAAGGAGCTCCCACCTGGTAAATTTTTCTTTTAATGGGACCTATACATTTCAAACTTATCTTGAGAAGGCCTTAACACATGTCAACTAAATTATACACAGCCTTCCAAATGAGTTATTATAATCATGCGACTTACCAATAAATATATATATGTGACAATTACTGAAGGGATCATGGATTAAAAACTGAAAAAAGGTGGAAGATCCATTTGAAAAGAGTTAAATTGATTTTTTTTCATTACATAGTTATGTGATTCTATTTCATTATTTATGATCATGTTAATCCCCTTAGACAATCCTACATTTACTACAAAAAATCCAATTTGAAATCTGAATTGATCTTGTAATTCCCATTACGAATGTCCATTTTATCATGAGATGCCTTGATATAAAATATATTGGAAAATTACATAGGTTTTAAAAATTAATAATTTAAATTTATGGTACCCTAATGAGAATAATAGTTTTAATTTTTTTCATGTGAAGGGGTTAATAACTTCACAAAATTAGTTTACCGGTAATTAAAAGGCCCTCCGATAGGAATTATAGAACTCATGAAGGTCCTTATACATGTTTTCCTGATATTATGAAGGACTCTTGACATCTAACCCAATTATATGATGGTTATTGTTAAAATGCATTATATTATGTGAAAACCCAATTTTGGAATCCCATAATGATCATGTAAATGCCCTTTGACTATACATGGGTTTTATAATGTTAGTAATGATTTATTGATCACACGATGACTATTTATCACATGATACAAAAATGATTTCATGGATGACTTTCTATTGGATCCCAGGAAACATGTTATGAGGGATCCCTCTTCCTACCCGAGAAAACAATTTTATTTATGTTTCGTTCGATGGGGAATTATTCTAGGTGTGATGAATATAATTTCTCCCTAGGTAGAAGAAAACAATATTGTAACATAAGTAGGAGATCATATTCATTAGTGGAGAACTAAAAAATCACAAGATTCTTCCATAGTTAATACCTAGGAAGAAAATAATGGATTACAACGTATGACTATTTACTTCTCAATATCATACCATTAATCATAAAAAAGTACATCTTTGATGCTAGATATATAATTTAAAGGAGTTTCCATGTCTCAAAATTATCATGTGAGGAATAAATTATCCATCACCTATTGAATATTAAGGAATTTGTGAAATAAAAGGTGAAAATAATGGAAGCTTCTTGGGAATATTGATACAATTATTTTTATGTGAGTGGATCATGTGCTACCATTAATCTATTCATTGATAATACAATGTCCTCAAGACATGATAGCCAGATCACATGATTTCCTCTATAAATTTTAGCTAAATCAAGGGATGATCCCAAGAAATATCGTAAAGGTCCCACAAAGTCCTCTAAAAATGTCATAATGATCATGGGAAATACTCTGGACATATTAGCAAGGTCATGTCATAACATCATTACATTTCATCTAGGTTACACAATTTCCTCCAAACATGTCAGCCATATCATACAAGGACGTCTAAAAAATTCATTCAGATCACATGATTACCTATAGGCATGTTATCTAGATTAGACAATGACATCTAGGAATTTCATCTTGAACATGTGAGGATCCCTTGACATTTCATCAAGAACACATGAAGCACTTTGTATATTTCAACCAAATCATGTGAATCATCCTAATTTTTTTGAGTTTGAACATGTTAATACCCTCACAATTTTTAGGAATATTTTACATAAAAGTCATTAAGACATGATGGACACATCAGACAGACATTTTTAATAAGTTGGGAAACACCCCTAAACATGTCAGCCTTGTCCTGCGGGAATAATCAAATATGTACCCTAAAATCCATGTGAACCAAATATGTTGATTATTTTTTATCATTCCCCCTTAATATGGTATGTGTCTATAGTTTATTAGGTTTATTTACTCATAAAACATTATATGGTTTTTAAGTATCTTAATAATTCTAAATCAAACACTCATTGACTGACACTCTATATTATTCAGAAGATAAGGGTTGGGTAGATTTAATGGGCATCCACCATGGTGAAATCCCCAATTTTTCCCAAAAAAAATTATCCCATAAGAACCAAATCCTCTCTTTATTCTATAATCCTTACTTGTCTATCAGTGGATGAGAAATTGGATTATATATGGCAATCCTCCTTGGTTTGATCCCGATCGGGATCTAAAGAACCGTAAACCCTCTAATGGGTTAAGGGAGATACCAAACTATAATGAATGTGTTTCTTATTATGGGAAGGACACATAGGACACCTTCCTAGGAATCAAGCATCATATCATATATTCTATCAGGTTAGATCTGGTGCATAAGTACTATATATGAATATAGTGTATTTGATTACTTGCTTACTCTTGTTTCTCAAACCGAGCATAACTCACATGATATAATGGATTTCCAATGATTGTATCACTAACATCATAAAATTAAAAAATCAAGGTAACCTCACCCTATAATCACTATTTGGTAATATTATATAAATTTCCCTTTACATGGGAATTCCCTATCAAATAAGTCATAGAGGCATTCCCATATTAATCAAATATAATGTAATAACCCTCATGAGTACTAATTATCTATCCCTACCCATAAATGAGTTGAATAAAAACTAATAATAGATGATTTTGATTCTTTTTATAAAAAAGATATGTAGGAATCCTTCCTAATAACACATCTTCACACCCAATTCCATACAACCCTCATACCCATTATCACTACGTGAGGTTAAATAGTACATTGTAGTCTTATTATATAAACATAAACTCTAGAAAAATAACTATATGGGTTTTGATTCATCTTTTTACATGATATATAGCACGCAACTCAAAGGATTAATATTGAACCTGAAACACCAATCAATTACATATATGATAGTAAACTCAACAATTCATGTTCATATGTATTTAATACATAAGTATTTACCCATTTCTTAGAAATATTTGGAATCATATAGAGAATATTGATACATATAGAAAGGTTCACTAATATAATACAATTATGCCTAAGCAGGGACTTAGACCAACAATTATTTTGTTAGATAAAACATTCATGAATCAATATTTGGGAAGGTTTCATGATGATATCTTAATGAAAGGATATATTCCTAGAGATGGAAATAGTAACCCACCAAATGGAATAGATGATCCTGAGTTACATTCCTCTCGACTAATATGAGTTCATAAGAACTTTGGGTTTGAAACCCCAATTGGTCTCCTACATATGGAATGTAATCATGTGACTTATTACATAAATAGGATTTATTCAATTTTTCTATTGGAGAAATAACATTTTTAAACCTGAAAAAAATACCAAATCTATTAGAAACAAAAATTGTTAACCAAATGTGAAATTTTCTAATAATAATAAAAGTGGGTGGTTATGTTTCATTCACTTTTGTTTTTTGTCTCCTATATAGACTGATGTGAATCATTCAAACAATGAAAACAAAATAATCTTCTCATGAAAAAACATTTACCCTATATATTTCAAGAAATACAAATGGCCAAACCAACAACAAGAATAAAGGTTTTTGGACCAATGCATATCTAAATAAGCTTGTTCCATTCCAGTGACGATGAACTGATTAGTAACTTGTTCCTTGTGGTATTTGTGACTATAAATATTGATCTCACCAAAAAACCTTGACTTTAAATCATGTATTTATCATGTTAATTATTTGTAACCTCATCTACTACAACAACCTTCACAAGTTGCAAAATGGAATCACCCACCAAACGCCTTCAACTTTGGGTGAAGAAAATGATGGTTCAAGAATACCACTGCTATAGAAAGAATATGATCCTCTAGGATGTGTGTATATATCTCTAAATTTTTATTACTACACATACACCACATTCATGTAAATATAATAATAATATGATGGCACCCATAACGACTACCAATAACTTTTTAAGCTTATCCCTAGATCATGAAAATCATCGCATTCTTTACCATAGGATTCTAGGTCCTGTAGTTGAATATGGATCTATCATTATTTAATAGATACTGGGGATGAATCTTATTTACTGACATCCATAGAGTTACCATTCTAGCTCCACTTAGTCTCTTCCTAAAGGAAAATATTAATAATTCATTACCCAGGACACCCATGTCCATGAACAATATAGGTCTTACCAGGAATATAAATATGTAGATCATCGGGAGGGGGATCATGTAAAAACATCAACCGACAAATTCCATTGGAATATTCTGATGATGGCCAATGAGAATGATCATATCCTAAGTAACATATATTAAGTATTCATGTATATTCCTATAACATGCAAGGGGAAGAAAATATCCCTACCTCAATGCATGAAAACCATTAACATACACTGATGGAACAAATAGGATAATAGGGAGATTATATCCCTAATTATGTAAATATATCTAGGAGAATGAGAAAGTGTAGTCGTATATTTCTGTAGACATCCTATTGAAGTGTTACTCTATACTATAAATATTGGAAGAGTTTTACCCACATATCACTAAACTTGTACAAATACATGTTCAGGAAGATTTCCCAATCCCCACAATCAAAGAAGTATATCACTATGATCAACATGGATAGGTTTTATATTCTTAGAAGGAACAAATTCTTGTTCTTTTCTAGGAGGATTATCTATATATTTTGAAAGTAGATGAGGCATAAGAAATAATCATATTCCCATTACAAATGGGGATCACCAACCTAGTTTGGAACACTCCTTAGGATATGTGAACAATATTTTCAAAGAATGAATGAAGTATATTCCATAGTAATAGTATTAGTATCAGACCCCCAATCCAACTATGGTCTGTCAACACGATTTAAAATTAATCTTATGGAAAAATAATATCCCTGCTGATGAAGCTACTTGACATATTCCATTATATTATAGAAGCCTGAATAATATCCATACTTTTAGCAATGAAAGACTACACTACCATACTTCAATGGTTATATAGTTGGGGGATCATTTACCATCTCCCAATTTGGAAGACTATAAACATATTCAAATTTGTAATGTGAATGTTATATGGGATTATACCACTTCTTCATTCAAGGATAACAACTATAATCTTAAAACCACCCAAAAGCAAGTTCATACCCCCCCACTGATGATATAGATGATCATTAGTATTCTTAGGTTTCATCTTTGTAGAGAGATCATATTCCCACACAAATATGGGTTCATTAACATATTCTAGAAAATTTCATGTGGAATGATCATATGCCTATTCATCCCCAAAATTTAGGTCAACATATCCTAACCACAATGTTGTGTGAGGCTCAAAATTTTACTATGCTCAATGCCAGTGTCCTCGGGGCTATAAAATTCATAACTACAATATCCTCAGGGACCTCCAAATATTATTTCAAAAGATAAGGTGATACCTAACTTGATTTTCCTCTTCACTAATGTATGAATATGGATCACATGGACTATAATATCGATATTCTCAATGGAAAACCTCTCCATGATAATATATCACAATAAAAGGAAATCCTCCCAAATCCTAGTCACCATCACATAGAGAGGTACTAAAAACACTAGGTTTAACAAAATATAGTTCCCTTTAACTTTCAGAAACACCTCTCCTCATTCACTAGGAATCTCAAAAAATTTACCTATGTGTTCTAACATGGTTGAGGAGTATGATTCCAAATAACAAGATGATCTTATGTATATACAGAGGGAGTAATGTAGAAAAAACCACCCAAATATGTTTTTTTTACATTGCCACTTCAATTTATAATGTCTTCAATGAACTAAAGAAATGAACATGTTCCCTATGTTCGTTAGAACCTTTAAATAATATTTTGGTAGTTAATGGACTTTCACCACTATTATAAATGATATTAGGGCCACCAATATTTCAAAAACAATCTCTCTTGTCAAATAGAAATGGACACTGTCTCCATGGAATTGTAATTGAGATTGAAATGGTAAAATAATATCCTATATCATGCTTACCACCATATCATGTCATCGCTTCGATAGTTGATTGAGGAATCCCGTATGTAAATCCATATTAGAGGATGGGTTGAGTACATGGCACTAAACTTTACTAAATACCAAAAATAGAAAATATACCTAGACATGGAATTATGAAAACTCATTGTCGTAGGATAGTTCAAGGGATCATGTAATAGATGGACTAATTGGTAAATACAGGAAATATCCCCTAATAAGATCATGCAAATATGCCACAAACAACGAGAGAGGCATGTCGAAAGACTAATAATATAGGCCTCTTGAAAAAATGGGAAAAATCCTAAAACAAAGATGTTGAAGTCATTAATTATCCTACATATTCACATAAGAAGATATCCCCATCATAGGAAACCATTCTACGTAACCCATATGTGAATAAAATTTCCCCAAATCAAATGAATCGTAATAGCAACATCTATAACAGCCATCCAAGATAAAACCAAATCCATAAGGCTGTGGAAATTTTTTTGTCAATCTCAATCACTAGGTTCATCTTACCCAAATATGGTATTGAAAAAATTAATCAAGGTCACATATCAACCCTATCCCATAGGTTTGTGGTAAATATTATATCAATTTCTATTCCAATGGCTATTTGATCATCAATTGGATTCATTAGGTCCTTGACAAGAGGATCTGAAATTGCAAAGAGTAGCCCCGAATCAACCTTATACTTTTGGTTTTGGGGAATTTTTATCATCACCATCACCCCAAAAGGAGTTAGTCCGATCTAGCTTGGGTGGTAAATATTAATAGGCCTTTTTTGAGATATTCCTCCTACAATGACACACACCTCTTTCATTTTGGGACACCATAGCATGTATGACTACAAACCCTCGTAAGGAAATTTTTAAAAATATGACATAATGTAAATTTTGGGAAAAAAACTAAAACCCATATGGTTCATAATAAAATACAGACAAATAGGGCCATCAGTTAGAGAAATGACCCTGATAAAATCATTAATTGTGGATTAAGTAATATATAAGAAACATATTATGTGTTGAGTGATGGGGAAACTATCATTATCTAATAAAAATTAGTTAATTTTAAAAATATAAATATATTTAATGATGTGGATCAAGAAAAAAACATAGTGGGACATAATGAAGAAACCATTTCTTGAGATACATGTGATTTAGATAAACATATTGAATATTGAGATAGCCAAAATTAGAGAAAGGGGCAGAACCTAGAACCTTAAAATGATGATTTTTTCTCACTTTTTCACAATCTTTCATGTATAAAGGATAAGGTACTACTATAGCCCACTCACCACCAATATGATCAAAAATTTCTTCCACAGAGAAATCACTAAAATAATATGAGAATGAGACCTGTAATATTGGAAAACTCAATGAGGAACTACCAATGGGAGTTATTACCACTAGATATTTCTTAAAAATAGAAGCAAAAAATTCATCCCAATACACATCAAAAGGGAGAAAATACAACTAATAGAGATAAATTTTCACATTATGGTGGTTTTTTATCTTTAAAACGGATCTATATAGATGAGGATGTCAAAGATGATTGTGACTTTCTACCATTATGATGGCATCCGCCCCCATTAGTGTGATCATTTAATCCTAGTACAGATCTAGAATCATGGATATATGAGAATTGGTCCATCACATTAATCCTTTAAATCACTATATAGATTGGAGGCAATCTAAATTGATTCAATTCATGAATACCTCAACAACATTTAATCCCTAGCTTCTTGAATGGACTCCTAGGAGGTGAGGAGTTCCCACAAGAAACCTGAAACCAAGTCATATCCCAAATGGGTTGATGAAATATCATATATCCTATTTATTCTATGTAATAGAATATATAGAACAACATCTTCTATAGTTTGGGTCCTAATGTGTCCTGATGATGGGCCTTCATGACCCATAAGATGAATAAAGATTAGAATTATCAAGCAAACATTGGTTGGCCTAGCCTTAATTGGGTATAATGGCCTTCTAGCTTGATACATCATGGAATAGGAAGACCATATTAATTAATTACTCCCTTATTTCATCTTTGTGATAAGGAAAATGATAATCATTGATCTCATAAATTTCATGTAGAGTGAAAATTAGTGGGTTTGTTAATTTATCGCTAGACGAGAAAGGATAACATACTCCCTCAGTATCCCACATGGGGAAGATAAATTTATAGAACAATATTCCCATTATAATCATGATGATATGAAAACACCATTGTTCTTGATGAAGTATCTAGAATTATTTTCTGAGATCACGGATATGGAATAATGGTTAGATGATTACATTCGATGAACTAAGGAAAATCTTAGCCCAAGCCTAAGATTTTGTGGAAATGGATGGATAAGATTTGATTTATACAATTACATTAAAACTATTAATTGTGCATATCAAATCACCTAGGGGCCCCAAATCAAACAATGACTCCTTTTGTGCACACAGACAACAAAATCACCATTTTATGGAAGAAAAAAGATATTTGAGTGGATTTCTATTGAAGGAACAGATGAAAAAAGTGTATTTCATTGGAAATAAACTCGTATTTAGTTATTTCCATACAATTATGGAAAATATCCTACTTAATGTACTAGATCCATGGAAACCTAGTGACTTAAACATCACTGAACACCATAACAATATCAATTTTCATTGGAGACTAGGTGATACCATCTATGATTTCATTGTCTTCAATGATTTCCTCTAGAGAATTGTAGATTCCGGAAAGGTTATACAGGGGAATTTTTAGGAATAATACATCAGTATAAATATCACTCATGTAGATGAACATGGTGACTTAAATTTTTTTGTGCCCACGTGTTAGTAGATTTTTTAGCTAGAATACTCATAAAATAGTTGATCAACCCCATGCAACCCTTTCATATCAACATTATAAAATTTTAATAGTTGCAAAACCTAGGTCGACACCATTGAATATGAATCTATGAGTAAGAAAAAATATAAAATAAAAGAAAATAAAAAATACAAAGAGTCATATCTTACAGAAACACAAACCCTAAATCATGTATATTTATTTCCATTAAAATTTGGATAGCATGAACCTACCCACCAAATGGAAACCTCATCTGGTAAAGAGATCAATTTTTTGTTTTATAAACATATTTCACTTAGTTGATACATTTTTAAATTATGAATGAAGTCTTCAATATAAGATTCCTTTACCTGACCTGGGAGTCAGATGATGAGGAAATAGAAGTCAAAGATACATGGGATAATTTATGCATGGATAAAACTAATATTTTAGTCACATCTATGTATAATCTATATAATCATATGATACCCATTGGAAAGAGGTTAAGAAAGACCAATATAATCATTGATATATCTTATATACCCTTATTAGTCATTCATAACCAATAATTTTAATTTATTTATTCATGGGGGATGTTCTTTTCTATTTATCCAGGACAAAGTGGAAGTTTAATGAGACAAACTCCATTTGAAACAATAACTCCCTCAACATCCTATGAGGAACCATGTCTATCTGCAACAAATATATCACCTCTAAAAACTAGTGATAAGGAGAAACCCAAACATGTGAAGTGTATAACTTTGAAAAAAAAATATGATATTCAAAAATAGGTTTCGGTGTTCCCTGCAAAACTATCAATCCTTGATGGTCTCCAACTTTCAAAACAACATAAGGAGGAACTCATTGAGAACCATTGGATCCCATATGAGTTTGAGATGATGTCTCCACAATCTAGGGTTTCTAAGTTGATACCACACCAGTAATTCATACCAAAATCATGTTTACAGAATAGGACCAGGAGGATGTTATCTTGCGATATATCAAATCCTTTTATGTATTAGGAAATAGTGATAATTTCATTATCTTAAGGTCTTAATTTTATAATGGTTCCTGGATCAACCCTATCCAAGATAAAACCCTCAAACATTTAGGATATTATGGGGTGGAATTTTCTTAGAAAAGTCTATCCATTCACGTTAATGACATGTGTGAGTATAGACATATCAAGAAGACCATGTCCAAGGCCTAGTACAAATATGTCACATTTAATGATATGTTCTTGGATATACATTATGCTAGATCATAAAATGACCATCTCAAAATACCTTGTATTCATATCCATGTGGTGGTGCCTTCACCATTTCATCATTATTACAAATACCCCATCAATGAAATGGTTAGCAAACTATCTAGTGACTAAGTCACCATTTAATCATTCAAATCCATATATATTTAGTTATGTTTCAATATGACTGATGAAAAACTATAATGGTGGTTAATGATATGATGGTTTACCCTACCAATGTCTTGATAACGACCCCTAAAAATCCATATATCAGGCTCCAAAGTGATTATGTAATACCAAAAAACCTTATTAAGGTATTAAACTCAATCATATATAACAATTTAGTAGTACAAACATCCCCAACCCATGCCCATGTTATAGAAATTGTGTTAGATAAAGTGGTTTCATCAAAGGGAAATAAGACTAATGCTCTATTGGGATATGATAATTACCTTTTCCAATTATAAGATATACAATATTCCCCAAATACATTACTTATAACCTTCTATTTCTATTATTTTCCATCCCTTAGTAGTAGTGTAACAGAACATAAGAATGCATATAATCTCTCTATGACAACTCGGGCATTTCAAGATTTTAGTGTCTATTATCATCGCCTCTTCTATCCCAAGAGAGTAAATGTTAACCCTAAATTACCAACAATCTCTACAAATGAATTCATGGAAATATATATGGAAGTTAAAGAATATGACATCATGAAAAATCCTCTAGTATTTTATGAAGGAATCTTCAGGACAATTTTTTAGATCAGGCAGGTGAATATTGGAAATGATGAAGACATGTGACCTACGTTGATTATTTTTATAATTATTCATGGGGAGAAGGGGAAGTATATTTTTTTTAAATAGAATCGATACATGTTAAAATAGAATTATATAGAGATTTCAGGTTGAACCCCATTATCACTACATATCACCGAGGCATTTTCAATGACCATAGAGTTTCTAAATAGAAATATAGGAAAATGAAACCCTTTCATGTTGCTAATTTGTAATGTAAAGTGAAAAAAATTAATTAAAGAAATATTTTACTGAGTGGTGTATTACCATAAATGGATTTCAATATCATACTCTTTATGGAAAAGAATTAGTAGATCTAGGTCTACCTTGATTTCAGATACCATAATTTTCACCTACCATAGTAGGACATTGCACTGCCAATCACAAAAATTTTGATCAATAAAACTACACCTTACATGCCATTTCATTTATAAATGGGTACTTAATTTATAATTGTCACGCCCCATCCCCCATGTCCTATTCTATGACAACTCCAAGCCCACCACCCATAGTCTAGGGGATAACAACTATCATCGAGTAGGAATTTACCTAAAAGTGGAGGTATTTTCTTATAAACGTACACACATGAACCCATCCTGATGAAATGTAAGGAAACTAAAAACATAGAGTAAATAGATATGAAATCGACTAAGACAACAACTGAGAGTAACATAAAAACATAAAAGTAATCAGGCTAGAATACAAGCCCAACTGAAATAGAAATGTACAACCCCCTGGATTATGTTTACAAAAAACCATAGCTAAAGGGTAGGTACAGTAAGTTGTCTGAATGTCACTAAAGCATACCACATCTATCAGGTCAACCTAAATCACCCCTGTGTCTGGACCACCAAGGACTCCAACAAATTTTTCAATCATCTAAACAATACATGACACATGTAGGCATATCCTGTGCATGAGTGAGTTAAACAATACTCTATTGGGACCCCAAACCACAATGTTAAAACACAAGGAAGACTACTAATGAGGCGAAAAGAGTGTATCCTCCTAGAAGTACAATCAAGAGAGTCATTAGAATTAGGTCACACCCAGATACATAAACAATGAAAGTATGAGAATATCCAAATCCAAGGAGACACACTCTTCATTTTCATAGGATACACACTCCACGCCACCTTAGGAGGCACAATCCATATATCCATATGAGACACACTCCCTATAGCTGTAGAAGACACATTTCATATAACCATATGAGACACACTCCGAATAACCATATGAGACACACTATGTACATCGGTAGGTGACACACTAACTATATGTGTAGGAGACAGACTCTGTATCTTCTTATAGTCGTCCACAAGATTTCTCTCTTAGAGCACTCATTTCGAGAACACATACTCCACAAGACAATAGGCCATACTCCAACCTCCTTGAAAACCCTCTTATAGTATGTCAAAAGGATTTCTAGATCATGTGGGTCCCAATGCCACACGCAGGTCTCCAAACAGACACATGTGTTGAGAGTTATGGGCATTTAAGAAAAAAGGGGTCAGTTGGGTCTCAGCTCGGTCCAACCCGGTCGGACTGACCTGACCAAACCCAACATCGGTCACACCCGACCCAACCCACTGGGTGTGATTCAGCCAGTGGGGTTAAATTGTCCTGAAACCATCCTAGCCCACCGACTATATCCTAACTCACTTGAGCAGGCCGGTTCATATGCCCATGACGGGATAGAGTGTCACATCCCCACATAGACAACTCGGTCGTTGTGTAAAACACCACACAACGGTTGTCATGGGGTCTTATATTGGTGAAATATAACATAGTGTTCTTTTAAATCAAGATAAGCCCCACAACCAGTCATTGAGTGGTTGGCCATGTCCATTGCCCGCAACAGCCATGTCGTGAGATCCTCCTGCCAGGTGGCCACACCACCACATGCCGGCGGTGGTGGCTGTACATATGTAGGATGCCACCATC
The DNA here is from genome assembly GCA_963277665.1 of Viscum album. Classification (NCBI taxonomy): domain Eukaryota; kingdom Viridiplantae; phylum Streptophyta; class Magnoliopsida; order Santalales; family Viscaceae; genus Viscum; species Viscum album. The sequence continues at coordinate 590,273,512 of OY728134.1, read as the reverse complement.
GTCATGGTTGCTTGTTTCTTAAATTGAGAATAATTGTGCTATACCTATGTCTCAACCTTCATCTAAATGGACTCCAAATATTATCGCTGTCACTCCGGGGGACCAGTCACGTTTGGAACCACCCGACAAAACATGCCACAACCACAAGGGTCCATCAAGGAAGAATGTAAGAATGGGGGAATACAGATAAGCATAAGAACACCCTTAGATTGAAACATGGACATGTTTATCATCCCTAGCCCATTCATGTTAGTGGAAATTTGAATGAGGATCAAGAGAATATTTAATAACATTCATCCCCATTAATCTAGCATTTTTAACCATCCCTCAAGAACGACCAAACAACATATCAACATGTTCATGGGTTGGTCTGCACGTGTCTTTGGAAAAAAGAATGGGGAAAATCATGAGGAAAATAAACCCCCTTCCTAGAAAAAAGTTCATTTGGAGGAGAGAATTGGTCGTTGATAGTGATTCAACCACGAACATCCTCGACCCGTCATTTTTTGGTATTCTTCGTTCAACATCACCGGAGGGAGAGACTCATTATCATTGCCTCAAATAGTCTAGAGAGGCCGTGGGAGGAATTGTCAATATTTATGCATTATAATACTGGGCCCTGCCTATGATTAATGGATTTTATGCGTTAACTAATTTTAGCCTTTCCACGACACTGCATAGCAGTGTCGCTGAGTCTCCACATCATAGTGTTGCTGATTCACAGTGTAACGTTGAAGAAATAAATTAAGATAACTTTTTATGTAATGTTTATTATCCTCATACAACATCCATAAATTAACATTTTTATCTTACTAGTTGCAGCCGATCTTAGTTCTAACCTAGTGTAAACTCATTGTTCTATGATCAACAGGGCCCTCAGATTTCCAATATAGGCACCCGTTTATATGTTACTAAATCCTCACACACATGCTATTTTAAATAAAAATAAAAATAGTTCAAACATTTATTTTAGACACCCTGGAGCTCAGAATTATGTGTCTTCTTAGCTACTAGTCTTGATATAATCCCTTATAATTTTCAAAAAATTTATATGGAAAATATGAGGTATTACATTCTACTTACCCTTGGGCTTTATGTCCCTGAAAGAGAAAACAAGGGATAAGTAAACAAATGGGGATACTGAGTATGAATATAAGCCTTCCACTCCCACATGATCTCAAAGAGGTTCCCATGTTTCCACCAAACACACACTATATGTAACACCCCAAGCTTCCATGGTACTCTTCTCTTTGAATAATACAATTGCATGTGTTGTACGCAACTTCGAGTTCTAACACACTACAACCAATCAAACTAGCAGTTATGAATAGTAATACCCACTTTTTGAAATTTTATAAAATTTATCTTTTAAAATGGACCTCATTTTAGGATTTTTAATATTGAAATTAGCTTAGTGTGAATTTTTGGATTTTTTTAGAAAACCTTCAATTTTTGATGAATAGTGAAAAACACTGAGTCATTGTTTAAAACTGACTTTATATTTAAATAATTATTTATTTTATTTAAATTTATTTTAGGTCAAAATAGATACATAATACCTATATATGTTCAATGTAAGTCATTAGAGTTAGTTTATAATATTTTTATATATATAAATATTTTATTAAATTTTTTACCGTCTTTTACCAACCTCAAGGAGTATTTGTAAATTTACATAAAACATAATTTAACACTTTTGTGAGTTGAATTTTGAAAATCTGAGAGACATGGTTAATATGATGCAGTAAAATTTGGTTCACTAAGATAAAAATAATATTTTTTTGAATAGTATCTTTTTACTTTTATCTACCACAGTTGAAGGTAAATAGGGTAATTAAAGGTAAAAATTATATTATTTTTACCCTAAAAGATGTACTAATTCTATTGGATAAGTATAATTCGACCAAAAACAACCTTAGGAATAAAATATGATCCTTTAGTTACACTTGGATAATAATTGTACATTTATTATTATTTAATTCAAAGAGCAGTTAAAAGAGTTAAAATCAATGTTTAATAACTAATATGTTTTTAATATAGGGTCACACATAAGATAAATTCAACTATAAATATTCATTATAATGTTAAAAATATTTCATAAATAATGGTATTTTATTTATATTTTTTAGACCTTAAATAATTTAATTTATTTACGACACAATGATGATGCAGTAATTAACTAATTAAAGAAATATTAAAATAATTGATATTATAAATATCCAAATAAATGTAATTTGAGACTTTTAACAAATTAAAATAAGTTTATAGGTTAATATTACATATTAGGGTTGGTTAGATGAATTTTAATCAAAGTAATAATGCTGTTATGAATTTAGCAAAAACAAATACCAAATAGTGTCAAAATTGACATAAAGAAGTTTTTAAAACAAATATTATAATATTAATTGATATTATATTCATTAAAATATAGGGATCAGCCGAAATACTTATATAAAGATAGGTGTATCATTAATGAATCACTTGGAGTTCTCTTTGATATATATATTATGTTTATTAACCATATAATATAAAAATACAAAGATAAAAGGTAAATGTCATTCTATTTAACTGAGAGTTAAATCTAAAAGATAAGGTTAATATAGTTAACCAAACCTGTCTCAAACCTATTGGTTTGGTATTTATCAACCCATAAAAACCTTAGCCTTTAAATAATCCATTCTGGAGACATTAGAAACCGAAAGTGATTTTATTATAAAATAATATTTCAAGCTTTCCTAAGGTGCGCCTCACCCCTCTTATAAAAGGTCACTCCACCATCTCTAAAACTAAAACCTTCTATGACATTTGGCTTGGCCAAACCCTACCCAAATACCCTATCAACTTTCCTCCCTTCATCCTAAAGGCCTTCCATTAGTCATAAAACCATCCTAAGTAGCATTTTTTATCAATTAGAAAAAAGAAACTGAAGAGGAGGTAAATATTTCATCACCTCTTTCCAGTTCCTTTTTCTTCCACTTCCTCTTTCTTTTTTGTTTCCATTATAAAATAATAAATTCATTATATTCTATATATTTTGAGTTTATTATAAATATGGTACAACCATATTCATAATTCTATCCATCCATTTAATGACATGTCACCATACATGCGTACGTATGACTTACTGTGTCCACGTCGTGGTGTAATTGTTATTCGATACATTATTATTTGGGTGGGTATAGTAATGTTGTGTAAATGATGTAAATAATAAATAGAAAAAGATAATTATTCTGTATATATGATATACCATCCAATTATATATTATTTTTAATATCAAAATAATGATATTGTCTCTCGTGCGTACGTACGGATTACCGTCTCCAGGAACGCGATGAGATTCATTCCCCATCGTATCCATTAAAGACTAATTTTCATTTGATGATTAAAAATAATGTTTAAAGACTTGATATAATTTTGGGTATGAATAAGATACTTCCCATCCATAAAAAATATGACCCACATAAAAATGAATATAATGGAAAACGAATCCGTTAACACCCAAAACTACGATAATAGTAAGATGTTATTAACAAAGAAATGTTAAAAGATAATATATGGTATCATATTAATGTATATGATTATTGTATTATTTAATAAAAATTATTTTACCATTATACAGGAGGTCAACCTACCCTCGACCAAGTAAAAGTACAAGTCAATGGTTAATTCAACAATCTCTTCATTATTTGAGGTTGTTTATACGTAATTATCTATTGGGACATCTTTATCATCCAGATCCATGTTTCTTAAAAAAATTCAAAACATTATTAATATTTTATAGTCTATGGTTTAAAATCATTAATACCCTTGTTTGAATTTTATAATATGTTTATAAAGGAATCTTTTCTTCATAATCCAAACAAGGTATTTTTTGACCTTTTCGACAAAATTAAGGTAAGAATGTTTTTTTAACTTATACGGTGGGTGCGGCTATTTTCCACTGTTATAAAATCGTTGAATATTCCGTTACATTCTTTAAAGAATATTTTCAATATAAATGTTTTCTTTATAATTATGTGACTATTAAATGATTTCAAAATAGAAAGAGGTATTTCTCTAAAAACGGTTTTAATTTCATCTATGTCAACATCCTTTGATGGATTTTATGTTTATTTGAAGTTGATTTATTATGATAAAAAACTTTCATATTGTATTGAAGGCTTTATGATATGTTTGACTGTGGTTGTGCTATTTTATACCATTCATGGTTTATGGTTAAAGTATTTATATTTTGTATGCTAGTTTTAATATGAATGTTTATGTTATATTTCAACCTTTTCATATAAGGAATGTATTGGACATCGTAAGTGATGGGTGGAGCCCGCTATAGCTCCGTGAGGACTTAGTAGGTCTAATGAGACAACTAGACATGGAATTGGTTGAGGCCTTTCCCAATGTGATATATGGTTTTGGCCGAGGCCTTAATCATTTTTATACGTCTTGTTCGAGGGCTTGACAAAATGATTCAGAATGTCCGAAATTATACATTCCCTTATTATGAAAATAATATTGATGGTTCATGTGGTCATTCGACTCGTAGAATACCCATGATTATGTTTTATTATCGAATTATTTACTCAGATCATATTTCTTCCTTAAAATCATTCATGTTTATTGGTAAAGGCATGTAGTTTTTAATTATTCACCATGCTCAATATTTTTGTTATCTTCCACTATTTTCCTTAACCTTACTGAGCGTTTGAGATCACCCCTTCAATATGTTTCATTTTCCCATGATATGAATAAGTTTGTTATGAGTGACTTGCAGGCATAATCTAGGAGTCTTGGATGATTCGAATGGAATAATTTTGAGTTGTATTTCTTTTTAACTTGTAAAGTTGAACTTATTGATGAATCTTGTTTTTAACAATACTAAACCGATTGGACTTTCAAGAAAAGATTTCCTTATGATCATGCAAATGTTATATAATATTGCACCGACTCTGGGTAACTATGGTCAGTGTGTTACAGTTGGTATCAGAGGAAGTTTAGTTCAAACCATATAATCTATATTTAGATAAACTCTGATTAGAGCACATTACCCTAAAATAGACTTTGAGGATTAGTATATAAGAACTTCCTAAAATTTTGGTATTGGAGAGATTTTATGAGTTTTTGAAGCAATACATCCATGTCATGATACGAGCACGTAGAGGTGGCTCTGGAACATATGTACCTAGGGGTAAAACCCTAAAACACCGCTTTGAGCTAGACTCAAACGGGAACTGGTGCACGATAACGGGTCTTGCTGCACTCTTGGTTATGACACTCTGTGGGGGGGGATATTCTTAGGATAATTCTCATTTTCATTAAAAATCATTATGAAGGGTTTATGAGTATATACTTTTCCAAAGAAAACATATTTATGATTAAGGACTGTATCCATAAACTGTTCAATTTATGTTACGTGTTTTATAAGTTTGGAATTATGTATTTCGATTCATAAACTAATATAGTATATGCCATTGTTTATAAATTGAGCCTAGTGGAAGGAATGAAAACTGTATCAATGAACATGCTCCATATAGGGATTTCCCTACTACTCTAGATAATTATAGTGGATCTAGTGAGGCAATTGGTGCTGATCAGCTAATCACCAAACTGGGACAACTCACTCCGGTTATGAATAATTACTTTACTCGTATGGAGCACCCTGATCTGTAGCGTGGAGGATCAATGTTAGATTGTTTCATGAAGAAACAACCACCAACATTCAATGGAGGTACAAAATCCATTAGTAACTGAGCAATGGATAAATTCATTAGAGAAAATATTCCATGCCATGTAAAGTATTGAATAGGGAAAAGTTGTCATGACAGTTTATAGCCTCACTGGAGATGATGATCAATGGTGGTCATTGTTTCAAAACACAAAGGAATATGATGAAGTATCCAATATGTAATGGAGGGAGTTTAAAGATATTTTCATAGAAATATAATTTCCTCGAGACCATCAAGCAGATATGGAAAGGAAATTTCTAAGTCTAAGGTAAAAGTAGGATGAGAATGTCGCAAAGTATGAGGCTAGCTTTATAAGGTTAGCAAGGCATGCTACATAATATATACGTAACAAAATAAGTAATATTGATAGTTTCTTTGATGGGTTAAAACCATTTATCCATCGAGCATTAGTATCAAAATCCTTCTCATCATACGATGATATTGTCTCATGAGCTGTCAAGATAGAAAATGAATTCTCTAAGTCCTATGACTTTAAATCATAGAAAGAGAAGAATAGTTCTGATGAACACTCTAGGAAAGGAAATAAGGAAACAAGGAAGAAGGGAAGAATTAAATTTCCACCCTATGATAAATTTTGATGGAAGCACCATGGTGCCTATCTAAAAGGAAAAGGAGTATGCTAAAAATGTGGATAGAAAGGCCATCTTGCGGGTGATTTCAAGGGAAAGAAAGAAGCTACCAATGTTCAATGCTACAATTTCCGGGAGATGGGACATTATGCAAATGAATGTCCTAAGAGTCAGGGAAACATACCTCAGAAAAGGCCAAGGGATCAAGGCCAAGCTTATGAGATCACTACTGGTGAGGTTGAAGCCCTAAAAGATGTGGTGGCGGGTAATTTAATGGTTTACTCAAGTTTATGCAATGCTTTATTTGATTATGGATCATCACATTGTTTCATATCTTCCCAGTTTGATAAAAAAAATTAGATATTTCCAATTTGATTTAACAAGGTAGTTTTCGGTCAAAACTCCTAAGGAATGTATCATTGCTACAATGTTTTGTGAATTAGTTCTCATTAGGGAATATAAATGTTCTTTATCTGCTGATCTCATTATCATACCCATGATTGAATTTGATATAATCCTCGGTATGGATTGGCTTTTAGAACATGATGAAAAAATTTTTTGTAAGAAGAATGAGGTTACTATTTTTTATGACGGTGATAAAGAACACCTTATCTTTAGAGCAGAATCATCCCCACCTAATTTTTATCTAGATCTACCCCCAATAGCTCTACTAAATTCAATTATTGGGGAGGAAGAGAATGAAATAACTATCGGTGAGGAAAAAATGTTCAAATAGAGGATGTACCTATTCTACAAGAGTATGCTGGTTTATTTCGAGAGGATTTACCTGGATATCCTCTAGAACGAGAAATTGAGTTTTCCGTTGATTTAATTCCTGGTTCAAGGCCCATATCAAATACCCCTTATAATATGGCCACTATGGAATTAGTGGAACTAAAGAAACAACTAGAGGAATTGAGTAATAAGGTATTTATGTTCCCCAGTGTTTCTCCATGGGGAGCCCCTCTCCTTTTTGTTAAAAAGAATTATGGATCCATGAGGTTGTACATTGACTATTGGGAGATCAATGCTATAATAATAATGAAAAAGTATCCCCTACCTCACATTGATGATTTATTCGACCAAATTCATGGAGCTCAATACTTTTCAAAGATTGACCTTCGATCTGGATATCATCAATTGTGTGTGAAGAAGGAAGACATTCTAAAAATTGCATTTCATACCGGGTATGTGCATTACTAGTTTACAGTAATGCCTTTTGGATTGACTAATGCACCCTCTGTCTTCATGGATCTAATGAATATAGTTTTCAAGGAATATCTTGATGACTTTGTAGTGGTATTTATGGATGATAACTTGTTATACTCTAAAAGCTACAAAGATCATGAAAATCACATGGGCATTATCCTAAAGACTCTTAGACGACATAAATTATATGGGAAGTTTAGAAAGTGTGAATTCTGGTTTTAGAAGATCTGTTTTTTTGGCTATATTGTCTCTAAGGATGGAATCTTCATTGATCCTTCTATGAACAAGGAAATCCAAGAATGTCCAGCACCAATGAGTGTAACTAAGGTACGCAGTTTTATTTGTTTAGTAGGTTATTATTAGCGTTTCATCCAAATTTTTCACGATTGGATAACCCATTAACCAAGCTCACACGTGAAAGGGTTAAATGTTTTTGGAAAAAATAGTGTTAATAATGTTTTGAAGAATTGAAGAGAAAATTATTCAATGCTCTTATATTGACTCTACCATCATGGAATGATGGGTTTGTTATTTACAGTTATGCTTCAATGAAAGGACTTGGTTTTGTCCTTATACAAAATGATAGAGTTATTTCCCATGCATCACGACAGCTGAAAATTCATGATAAAAACTATCCTACTCATCATCTTGAGTTAGCAACTGTAATCATTGATTTGGAGATATAGATACATTTTCTCTATGGTAAAAAATGTGAGATTTATACTGATTACAAGAGTTTGAAGTATATTTTCTCACATAAAGAACTCAAAATGAGGCAAAGGAGATGTCTTGAACAACTCAAGAATTTTGATTGCACGATACACTACCACCCGAGGAAGACAAATAAGGTTGAATATGCTTTGAGAAGAAAAGATCATGGAGTTTTGAACAAGATGAGAGTTGAAAGGGATCCTATTTTCATGGATATAGTAAAGATGAATATGGGAATAATCATAGAAGGTGAAACATCAATAATTTTTCAAATGGTTTCCAAACCATATTTACTATAAAGGATAAAAAGTTCTCAGGCTGATGATGAGGAATTTCAAAAGAAGATTAAAGCTGTGAATGATGGGAGATTGAGTGACTTTGTGTATGAAGATGGAAATTTGAAATTTTGGATGAGACTTTGTGTTCCTGATATACCTGATCTAAAAAGGGAATTGTTGGATGATACTCAAAGTTCCAGTTTCTCTATACACCATGGTAGCACTATGATATTAAGAGATTTTAAGGAATGTTTTTTTGGAACAACATGAATAGGGAGATTGATGATTTTGTGTCAAGATGTATGGTTTGTCGGCAAGTGAAAGCTGGAAGAAAATATCCTGGAGGAGTCATGCAGCCTCTTCCCATACCTGAGTGGAAATGGGATAATATTACACTGGACATTGTCATGGGACTACCAAAGACTCCTAGTAGTAATGATGCAATATGGGTCATTATTCATCGTCTTACCAAGTCAGCACATTTTTTTGCTATAAGAAAAGATTTACCACTTGAACGTTTATCAATATTGTATATTAATGATGTTTTAAGACATCATGGAGTACCACTATCGATTGTTTCTAATTTTGGTCCCCATTTTACATCAATATTTTGGAAAAGTCTTCAAAAATCCCTGGATACTAAACTTCGTTTGAGCACTGCCTACCACACCCAAACTGATGGACAATCAAAACAGACTATTCAAATGTTAGAAGACATGTAGAGACCATGCTCGCTTGACTTTCAAGGTATGTGGGATCAATATTTACCTCTGGTATAATTTTCCTATAACAATAGCTTCCATTCAAGTATTTAGATGGCACCATATGAAGCGAAAAATGGAAAGAGATGCCGCACACCAACCTTTGGGATGATGTTGGTGAAAGAAAAATAATAATCCCAAAACATGTGGAGGAAATGATGGAAAAGGTTAAGGAAATCCAAAACCACATCAAGGAAGATCAAAGTAGACAGAAGAGATATGCTGATAACTGAAGGAAGGATTTAAAATTTCAGGTAAGAGATCATGTTTTCTTGAAGGTATCTCCATGGAAGGGTGTTATAAATTTTGGTTAGAAGGGTAAATTGAGTCCCAGTTAAATCAGACCTTTGGAAATTCTATAACGACTTGGGTTTGTAGCTTACCATTTGGCAATTCCACCAAGTCTCTCCAAAGTTCACGATGTGTTCCTCATATCACTGTTGAGAAAATACATGGCTGACCCAACGCATGTACTCACCTATGAGGAATTAGAACTGTAACCTGGTCTGTCTAATTGTAAAGAGCCTCTAAATATTCTTTATACAAGAGAACATGTGCTGAGAAACCGGACGACTCGTCTGGTGAAAGTTCTATGGAGAAACCATATGATGGAAGAGGTAACGTGGGAACCCGAGGAACTTATGATGAAGAACCACCCATGTCTTTTTACATAGTAATGCTATAGAAAGTTCGGGGAGAAATTATTTGAAGTAGGGTAGAATGTAACACACCAAGCTTCCAAGGTACGCTTCTCTTTGAATAATACAGTAGCGTGTGTTGTACGCAACTTCGAGTTCTAACACACCACAACCAATCAAACTAGCTATTAGGAATAGTAATACCCACTTTTTGACATTTTATAAATTTTATCTTTCAAACTGGACTTCATTTTTGGATTCGGAATATCGAAATTATCTTAGGGTGAATTTTTTTGTATTTTTCTGAAAACATTCAATTCTTGATGAATAGTGAAAACACCGAGTCATTGTTTAAAACCGGCATTTTATTTAAATAATTTTTTATTTGATTAAAATTTATTTTCTGTCAAAATAGATACATAATACCTATATATGGTGAATGTAATTCATTTGAGTCATTTTATAATAATTTTATATGTATAAAAATTTTATTGAACTTTTTACCGTATTTTACCTACCTCATAGTATTATTCGAAAAACTACATAAAATATGATTTTACCACTTCTGTTAGTTGAATTTCAAAAATTCAAGAGATAATCTTAATATCAAGGAGTAAAATTCTATTCAATAAGATAAAAACAATTTCGAGTGAATAGTAAATTTTTCTTTTATTTACCACAGTTAAAAGTAAATAGGGTAATTAAAGGTAAAAATGATAATATTATTACCCTAACACATATAATAATTCTATTGGATAAGTATAATTCTACCGAAAACAACATTAGGAATAAAATATGATCATTTATGTGCACTTGGATTAGATCAAGAGACTAATTATTATTTAATTCAAAGAAGAGTTAAAAGACTTAAAATCAATGTTTAAAAACTAAATCATTTATAATATAGGGTTACACAAAAGCTAATTTCGACTATAAATATTTATTATAAAGTTAAAACTATTTCCTACATAATGGTATTTTATTTATATTTTTTAGACATTAAATAATATAATTTATTTATGACATAATGAAAATGTAGTAATAATCTAATTAATGGAATATTAAAATAATTGATATTATAAATATCCAAATAAATGTAATTTGAGACTTTTTATGAATTACACTAATTCTATAGGTTAATATGACATATTAGGGTTGTTTATATGAATATTTTTCTAAGTAATAATGCTATCATGAATTTAGAAAAAACAAATACCAAATAGTATCAAAATTGACATAAAAGGGTTTTTAAAACAAATATTATATTATTAATTGATCACCTATTTATAAAAATCTATGGTTCCACCAAAAAACTTATATAATTATAGTTGTATCATTAATGAACAATTTTGTGTTCACTTGTAAGTATATAGTATGTTTATTAACCATATAATATAAAAATACAAAGAAGTATGGTAAATGTCAAACTAATTAACTAAGAGTTAAATCGAAATGATAAGGTTAATATAGTGACCCAAACCTATCTAAAACCTATTGGTTGAGTGTTTTACGACCCTTCCCCTACTTATTCTTTAAATAATCCATTTTGGATCCATTATAACCCGAGAATTATTTTATTATAAAACATATTTTCAAACTTTTCCAATGGTGCCCCTCACCCCTCTTATAAAAGGGCACTCCCCCTTCTCTCTAATTCACACCTTCTAAGCCACTTGTATCGGCCAAAACCATCCCAAATACCTTCTAAACAGTCCTAATGTTTTCCTAGAGGCTTTACTTTAGTCATAAATCCATCTTAGGGATCCGTTTTGATGAAATCAAAAGGAAAACCCCGAAGAAGAGGTAAATATTTCATCACCTCTTTCAAGTTCCTTTCATCTTCCACTTCCTCATTCTTTATTGTTTCCATTATAAAATAATAACTCCAATTTCTTCTATATAATGTGATGTTATTATAAATATTGTGCAACCATATTAATTATTCTATCCATATTTTGAATGGCATGTCACCATATGTGTGTACGTACAGCTTACCGTCTCCACGTCATGGTGTAATTGTTATTCAATACATTATTATTTGGGTGGGTATAATAATGATGTTTAATTGATTTAAATAATAAATATAACATGATAATTATTCTCTATATATGATATACCATCCAATTATATATTATTTTAATATAAAAAGAATCATATTGTCGCTCGTGCGTATGTACGGATTACCGTCTCCACGAAAGCGATGAGATTCATTCTCCATCTTATCCATTCAAGATTAGTTTTCATTTGATCATTAAAAATAATGTTTAAATACTTGATATAATTATGGGTATGAATAAGATACATCCCATCCATAAAACATATGACTCACATAACAAAGAATATAAAAAGAAAACAAATCCATTAACACCTGAAACGACAATAATACTAAGATATTATTATCAAAGCAATATTAAAAGATCATATATGATATCATATTAATGTATGTGATTATTGTATAATTTAATAACATTTATTTCACCATTATACAAGAGTTTAACCTACCCTCTTCCAAGTAAAAATACAAGGTAAGGGTTAATTCTACAATTTCTTCATTAGTCGAGGTTGTTTATATGTAATTATCTACTGGGACCTCTTTATCATATAAATCCATGTTTCTTAAAAATGTATTTCAAAATGTTCTTACTATTTTAAAGACTATGTGTTAAATTTATTTATACCCTTGTTTAAATTTTATAAGAAGTTTATAAAGTAATCTTTACATCATTTTCCAATGAAGGTACTTTTTCACCTTTTCGAAAAAATTAAGGTAAGAATGTTTTATTTGACTTATATTTTAGGTGTAGCTATTTTTTGACATTATAACATCATCAAATCATCCCTTACAATATTATAAAAATACTTTAAAAATAAATGTTTTCTTTATAATTATGAGAATCTTAAATTATTTCAAAATAAAAAAATATATTTCTCTAAAAAAGGTTTTGATTTCATCTATGTCAACATTCTTTGATAGATTTTATGTTTATTTGAAGTTGATTTATTATGATAAAAAACATAAATATTGTATTGAAGGTTTTGTGATATGTTTGACTGTGGATGTGGTATTTTTATACCATTCATGGTTTACAGTCAATGTATTGACATTTCGTATGCTGGTTTTAATAAAAATGTTTATGTTATATTTCAACATATTCATATGATGAATGTATTGGACTTAGTATGTTACGGGTGGAGCCCGCTATAGCTCCTCGATGCATCGGTAGGTATCATGAGACAACTATACAAGGAATTGGCCGAGGCCTTTCCCAATTTGATATATGGTTTTGGTCGGGGCCTAAATCATTTTTAGATAACTTGGACAAGGCCTTAACAAAATGTTTCGGAATGTCTGTAAATATACATTCCCTCATTATGAAAATAATATTGATGGTTCATGTGGTGAATCGACTTCTAGAATACCCATGATATGTTTTATTATGTCATTATTTACTAATATCATATTCCTTCCATAAAACTATTCTTGTTTATTGGTAAAGGAATGTGGTTTCCAATTATTCTCCATGCTTAATATTTATGTTATCTTCCGCTGTATTGCTTACCCTTACTGTTCCTTTGAGCTCACACCTTTTTCATATTTAAAATTCCCAGGATATGAAGAAGTTTTTTATGAGTGACTTGCAAGAATAATCTAGGAGTCTTGGATGTTTCTAATGTAATAATTTAGTGTTGTATTTATTTTCAGGTTGTAATGTTGAACTTATGTTTGAATCTTGTTTCCAATAATACTAAAATTATCGGTCATTAGATACATGATTTACATGTGATCATGCAAATGTTATGTAATAAGGAACCAAATCTGGGTAACGAGGGTCGGGGCGTTACACTAGAGCAATCGATCACCCATGGAGGGTCATCCCTTATAGATCCTCGATCTGCAGTGTGAACTCCAAAAAAGTCACCTTGTCATCAACGTCCATCTCACCCCAGTGGCTGGAGTTTGAAGAGTCGTGTTCAAATCTCTTCATCTAGGATACGTGAAAGGTGTCATGCACCCTCCCTAACTGTGGAGGTAGAGCCAAGTGGAATTCCACTCCACCCATGGTACACAGTATCAAAAAAGGTCCAATTAACCCCATAGATAACTTGCCACCCCGTCCAAATCTCGGTATCCCATGTTGAGGAGAGACCTAATGGAACACATGGTCTCCGACTGTGAACTCCAATAGTCTCTGTCTCCTATCAGCATTGGAATTATGATGGCTCTGTGCAATCTTCATCCACTATTGGATGACTAGAACCTTCTCTATAGTAGCCTGCAAAAACTCTAGGCCCATGAGAGATGACTCTCCGAGGTCATTCCAACAATGTGATGACCTACAAGGACCCCTGTTCATGTCCTTGAACAGTTACATACTGATGTCGGTGTGGTATCAGTTATGGTATGAAAACTCCACCAGATGTAGGTGATCCTCCCAAAAATGGCCAAAATAGATGATGCAAACATGTTTCATGTCCTCTAAGACCTGAATTATCTTCTCCACATAGAAATATGTCTGTGGGTGTAAAGTTGTGCTCAAAAACAAATGAGTCCCAAACGCTTCCTAAAATACCTTCCACAACCAGGATGCAAAGAATGTGTCATGATCTGATACCATCATATACGGTACTCCATGGAGTTGAACAATCTCTTCTATGTAGAGGCATCCCGCGCTCTTTACTGAACCCTATTCCCAATTTGTTTGGAAGTGGGATTACATGGTGAGTCAATCAAAAATCACCCAGATGGTATCATTTCCCTTGATGTACATGGTAATTCTATAATGTATTTCATCGATATTCTATCCCACTCCTACTCTATCACATCAAGGGTTTGTGTCAATATCACTGGAACCTGGGGCTTGGGCATCACTTGCTGAGATATGAGGTATCGAGAGACAAACTCTGCCACTTACTTCTTCATCCCCATCCACCAAAACTGACATAGGAGGTCCTATTAAATCTCTACTACACCTGGATGTTCCGCAAATGGGGATGTATGGATCTCCAATAACACCTCCTACTGTAATGTCACTTGTAAAACTGTGAATCCTCTAAAAAGGATGGTGTTCTTCCCGCCTTTCAAATATTCATCAGGGGAAATCCCTGTGGGAATTTGAGCATGAGTAGTATCACAACTGATATCTATGATATTTTCCTCCCTCATACACTATAATAGTTGAGGGTAACCATCATCGACTGAATATATGTTGATTCATCTCCATCCATTGAGGATATTTGAAGAGATTCTAACTTCTCTGAGGCCTAATTCAGTTGTTATGAACTTGATCTAAAACTGATAGAATCTACCACAACATTACCCTATACTTATAGTATAGACTACATCAAATTCATAGTCTCGGAGAAACCCTAGCCAACATTGTTGCCTCAGTTTCATATCATTCTACGAAAATTTATACCTTAGAATTTTATGGTCTGAGTGGCTGATAAACCACTCACCCATAAGGTAGTGTCACCACATCATCAATGTGAAGAGTACTACTACCAAATCCTGATCATGGGTTGTGTAGCTATGCTTATTTATTTTCAATTATTGTGATCGTAAGCAATCACTGCTTTCCCCTGCATTAGGACACAACCATGTTCATTTTTTAATGCGTCACAAAACACCATGTACATGACACCCTCCTCTGAAAATTGAAAGATGGTAGTGATCCTCAATCTCTATATAATATTTTGAAATCTCTCAAAGAACATCTCCATCTATACGAAAGCTTTACCCTTTCATGTCAAGGATTTCATGGATGCTGCTACTCTAGAAAATTCGTGCACGAACCTCCAATAGTATCCAGCCAACCAAAGGAAACACTTCACCTTTGTTATGATTTTTTTTGTCTCCCAAGAAATAACCACCTCTATCTTTATAGGATATACTGGAACTCGATCCTCCAAAATGAAATGTCCTAGAAAGTGGACCTATCATTACTAAAAATGACACTTTGTGAGATTCCCATAATACTGGTTCATTAAGAGTAAGTCCAAGAGCATCCTTATGTTTTTCTCTTGCTCCTCATAAGTTGGTGAGTACACCAGGATGTCATCAATAAAGACCATTAAAACCCAATCTAGGTCATCCTGAAATATCTTGTTCATGATTCATATGATCATGGTGGAGGAATTCCTTAGGAAAAATGGCATAACTATGTACTCATAGTGGCTGTAGTGACACCTAAATGATGTCACGAGAATATTCTTTTCTCACACCCAAAGTGAGTGATATCCTGATCAGAGGTCTATATTTGAGAACCATCTCATTCCCTTCAGTTGATCTAAGAGTTCATCAATCCTTAGTAGTGGATACTTATTCTTCATAACCATGTGATTCAAGAACTAAGAGTCCCCACACAACCTCAAGCTCCTATTTGTTTCATGGAAAACAAAAATGGGGCTAGCCATGGTGAAACACGAGGTCTCTTGAAGACCTTTCTCTAAAACCCCTCTAACAATTACCTCAATTCACAAATCTATGAGAGAGAAATATGATATTCTAGTGTAGATATTAGTATGGTCCAGAGGTACTGGTCAATGTAGAAGTCTACCTCCCTGCGAAGAGGTAGCCCTGAAACATCTTCTATAATAACATCCCCGTACTCATCATCCAATGTAGGAATATGAATACTTGTCTCATCCACTACACTAAGGGCAATGATGTACAACTGATGTCTGATCAGCTGCACCCACATTTGTGGGAGTCTATCATATAATTCTTGTTCTTCCCTTTTGTTGAAAAATGAAAACTTGGTCCTATACCAGTGGACACACTACAATGTGTTCTTGAAACAGTTGATTTGAGCATGAACTGTGGATAACCAATTCAGACCTAGAATATTTTCGTATGGCCTCAACGCTGCAACCAAGTGATTCCAACCAATTATATCACCCCAAGAGTAAGGGAAAACAATATATCCCAATTTGTGATCATTTAATCTTCTCCTATCTGAGTATCTATGTATAGGGATCGAGTGAACTGATCCACAAGAATTGTCGTGTTTTTAACAAGGTTCATAGAGAGAAAAAAATGACTAGAACACGTGTCTATCAAAGCTACAGGTAGGGTGGAAAGAACACATATCATACCTCTAATCATAATGGGAGTCTCAGGATTGTAAGCCTCCATCGCTTGGAGATGGCCTCACCCTTGTCCACCAGCTCCCCTAGCTCGGTGTGGACCACATGGTTGTGGTGATGGTAGTTCCTTGAATCATCGTCCACCTCATACAACTTTTCGTTCTCCTATTCCATGTCCATCACTTGATGGACCACCCTGTTCATGCCTCTTCTACCACCTCAGCAGTCCCTTGACCATCTCTTGGTTGGTCATAGAGATAGTCAGAAAAGATATATCCATATGTCCCTGACCACTGCATGAGTTGCATAACCTCTCCTTCAGGTAACAAGTACTACCCTGGAAGCCATAAACCACTAATATCTTGTCCAAGAGTCATCCCCTAGATTATCTTTTCCTATGGGACCCCTACGTCAGTTGTCAGCTACATTCTGCCGATGTCCCAACTTCTTGATGCTCGGTGGTAGCTCCCACCACTAATTCCTGCTCCTCAAGAAATATCTCAACCAGTAGTGCCCTCTACAACACCCCCACATTGATAGGAATGCTAAGGGATATCAAAAATAGATTGAACTTCTGAATTAGTCCCTGATCAAAGGTACGTTCCCTTGAGAGTAAGTTCAACACCTTGTCTGTATATTAGCGAGAAAGATCCCTGAATATTTTTGAGTACACTACCACCGTCTGGATGCCCTACTGCAGATGTAGGAGCTCCTATATACGCAAAGATCATATCTTCACAAGAGAAAAATCCTACCCGAAGAAACACTAAATATCTATCCAATAGAGGGTCCCCTCATCAGGTGTATTGATCATCATGCTCCACCATCAACCAACTAAGCCCTATAGAAGAATCGTGGCGTGGACTGCCATCTAGTCAAGAGGTGACCTCAAATGGCAGAAACTCATGTCACCACCTCCAACTGGTCCTCCGATACCTTATGATTCATCTAACCTCCAAACCTAATAGGTCAATATCTATGGAACTCATGCAATTCACTGATCCCATGTGCATCCCCTAATGGTAATGCCGATAAAACTGCTTCTCTTTAGGTTTTGGTATCTCTAGAACACCACCAAGAGGTTTCATCTCTATCAAAGGTCCCTATAGTAATGCCTCATCACTTGGTGGATCATCCTCATTGTCACACTCTGAAATCCTAGACTTTTGTCTGTGTAGAAGAATCCTGAAATAAAACAAGATGCTCCACAGTCAATAGAGTATACATGGTGAGATGACATTAACTGAATAAGTACATGAGAACACACTGAATTTTTATATGATGCATGAACAATTAATTTCCCTTTCATCTATTATTTTCACGTACATAGTCAGAATTTAGAATTCAAGGTCCTCGTGTATGGATATGTTGGCTCACACACCAACATTGGGTTCCCCAGTCTGAAAGCTAAACTAGAAACACAGAACATTGTTGCCCAAAAAAAGTAAAACCAACCACCCTCTAATACCACTCTATTATAAACCATCCCTAGGGCTCATGACATGACTACCCCAAGTCCTCATCCCATAGGCCAGGGGCTAGCGACTACCACCGAGTTTTCATTTATCACAAAGGGGGATATTTCCCTATAATACTGCACACAGGAACTTGTCCCCAAGAAAGGTACTCCAATTAAATAATCTAAGTAAAGAGATATAAATCCCACTAAGACAACCACTGAATGTAACAATGAAAATTGGAATGCAAAAGAGCCATAATATAAGTCCAAATGAAATTGAAAAGTATATGCTCATTGATCTTGTCCATAGATAACCCAACCTAAATTTTAGGTACTACAAGATGTCTGAATGTTGTTGAAGAGTACCATATTCATCAGGTCACCCTGAATCGCCACATATCTTCGACCACACAATGCCTCCATCAATTTTGTTGATCATCTGCACAAGATAAAACATGTGCAGGTGAAGCACGTACCGTGATGAGTAAAACAACAATCAGTATGGACCCCCCAAACTATTATGGAAAAACAAAAGGCACACTACTAAAGAGGAACGTAGAGTGTAGATTATAAAAAATAAAATCAAGTGAGTTACTAGAGTCAGATCAAACAAGGATACATATTCAAAAAATGTCCATGAAAATCTAAATCCAGGGAGACACACTCTGCATCTTCGTAAGAGACACAATCTACACCTTCATAGGAAATACACTTTGTATATCCCTAGGATAAACACTCCCTATAACCATAGGAGACACAAACTATTTAACCATAGGAGACACGCTCAGCATAACTATTGAATAGACATTCCATATAACCATTGGAGAAACACTCCATATATGTATAGGATACACACTCTGTATATAGGTAAGAGACACACTCCTTGTATGCCGAGGATACACATTCCATATCTTTGCACAACCAGCCACAATATTTCTATCCGAGCATGCTCGTTCTGGGAGCACCTACATGTTGAGAAACAATTTCATACGCCAACCACCATGAAAACTCTCATAGAGTATATCAAAAGGAACACCTCATCAAGATGGTACTAACGTCACCAATGAATCATAAAATGGACACACAATTTGAGAGCTATGGGAATTTAAGTAAAAAGGGTTTGGTTGTGTCCGAGCCGGAGCCGACCTTGTCTGACTGACCCGAGATGACCTGACTGGTCCTACACGACCTACTGAGTTTGACCCGACCCACCGGTTTTCCATAGCCTTCTTGGTCTGGCCCTCCTAGGTTGAGCCCAGCATGCTAGATCCATCCTAGTCTGCTCGAGTGGGCTTGTTTGTTCACCTGGGAAATGGTAGTTACTACATCCCCACATTGTCAACGAGGTGAACATTCGCATTCAACGTGGACGACCGATGTGTGAACTGCCCCATAGTAGTTATCACATCCAGCTGAGCCCCAATTCCAACCGTCATGACAACTTTCCTATCCATCACACGCGGTAATAATGTCACAAGCTCATATGGTTGAGTGATCATGTCGGCATGCACCACCACTGGCGCCGCATAAAGATACTCTTATGTGGGATACCACCTTCATCGTGGTGGCACGTTTCTTGATCCAAAAATAACTACGTGATACTTTGATTATTGTCTTCACTACCATTGAATCCAAATCATCTCTCTTTCACTCCAAGGGTCCTGTCACAATTAGAACCACTAGGAAATACATGTCACGACCACGAGGGTCCATTAATGGAGAACAAAAAAATGAGGAAATGAGATAATAACAAGAACCCCCTTAGTACAAACCATGGATTTATTCATCATCATCAGCCCACTCATGTCATTGTAAATATGAAAAATGATCATGATAAATTTTAATAAGACTCACCCTCTTTAATCCTGAATTTTTAGTAATCTTGAAAGAATGATCGAACCCCGGATCAACCTGTTCATGGGTTAGTCGACATTCGTCATTAGAAACCAGATCATGGAACAAAATCATGGAGAAAATAAACCGTCTACCTAGAAATAGTATAAATTGGAGGAGATAATTATTCATTGAAGTTGATAAATCCATGAATGTCCTTGATTCGTCGTTCATCCGCATTCATCATTCATCGTCGCAGGTGGGAGATCATATTTCTCCTTTACTTAGGGAATCATCAAGGCTCCTGGGAGGAATTCTTCATAGTTATGAATTATAACATGATACACTTCCAATTATTAATGGAGGAAACTTATTAGCACATTTAATCATTTACAGGAAGCTATATTGCAAGGACATTGAGTCACCACATATTAGTGCTACTGAGTAACTTCGTAACATTGAAGAAATAAAATAAAATAACTTTTTATGTATATTTTATTTTTTTGTTAAAAGGTCCATAAATTAAATTTTTCAGCTGACCCATGCCATCCAATGTTAAACTCATTTTTCTGACCATAGAGGTGTCCTCAAATTTACAATATGGGAACCCATTTAGAAGTTACTAAAACCAAACATGTGTACTATTTTTAATAAACATAAAATTATTTCAAACATTTATTACAGGTACCTAGAGCCTCAAAATTACATGTCATATAAGCCCCTTTTCTCAATATAACCCGATATAATTTTAAAATATTTTATATAGAAAATCCGGGACATTACAACAATCTAATAATGAAGGGCTTTGAAAATAAAGAATATAATACCATCAGAGAACCACAAGGGTTATTTTCTTCCTACATAACAACTATTTGATTAAATAATGTTGTAACATTTTAAAACTATGAAAGGAATCAATTTTTATACAATATGTATGAATAATCCAAGAAAGTTATGCTTTAGACTAGGTGGTTTTATGAAGATAATGTTCTGATCACCTTAGTGATCATTGTACAGTCTTTAGAAAATTACAATATCATTGTTTGATGATGATCCATTTGAAATGTGATTTTAGGGTAACAAAAAGAAATTACATGCCTTTTCAGTATGCTAACATGACATCAAGGTTGATTTAAAAACATATATTGTAGTTCTTGTAATACCACCGCATATAATCATAATGAACCAAGGGTTATCTAAGGTAACTTCAATGATATTAGATGTTTCATAGATAACATATATGAAATGTCTCTCTTATTCAATATGTTAATGAAAAATGTATTCCTCTACTGATGGTATGAGGACATCCAATAAGCATTCAAGATGATCAATCAGTTCATGATATATCCACCGACTTTGTTTCTTCTCATTAAAGGAATCCCCTTATCCTATATGAGGTCACCATGGAATGACAACTCATTGATATCATTGAATAGAAAAATAACGCAAGGAATGAAAATAACCTCTCCTATGTCACTCAGACAATGATAGATATTGAATCTAGATATTCCAAAATTTAAAAGAAATACCTCAAACTTATATTTGAAGAGAAAAAGACAGGGCACTACATGCATCATCACAAAGTCCATATCATCTCTCATATCAAACTTCTCAAGTCTAATATTGTCCAACCCATGCTAAATGGGTGTCTGGCCTGATGGTTTGTTATCCTAAAATATTATGACATCTAATTTTTTTCGAAGAATGTAGTTAAATTGAAGGCCCTATTTGATTTCCTTGTAGCACATCCCACCACAAAAAATACTCTAGTGGACACTGATCTCATAGATGGTTTTTTTTCAGTGAATGTGGGATATATATTTTGAATGTTCCACCTAAAGTCCTATGGGAAATAAAATAGAATACCTGAATTGAAACTGGGTTATCCTTTGTATTTTATTTGTTTTGAAGGAAAATGAAATGTTTCCATATTCATTCTTATTGTCTGATGTTTGTACTAATAAGGAATTAGGATATAAATCCCTTATCACTAGCTTGGAGCTAGCCATACAGTTGTAGATAGCTCACCTGTTTATCAAAGGGGACTCAGATATAGTAATAAAATAGATGAACAATTAGTATTCCATAATGAAGGAAGAATTTTACCCCTCAATAGTTACATCAGAGGAATTATAGAAAAATTCCCTTATGAAAGGACACTACATCAAGTCCCTTGATATTAAATGTTTGTTCCAATGCATTGGTAAATGTAGCGACAATAATTTTTGATTTCAATCAGGACTATGTTTCTTTACACATCACTCACTGAATGTTTTTCTCACCATTCAATGATTGTGACGTGGAAGAAATCATCCAGGTCAACACTACCTCATAGCATTATTATCCTATATACACAACTATGTGGATAGATCCTATACTAGATTACCTCCAAAATGAGACTCTCTCATTAGATAGATCTATAAGGGAACTAATATAATGCCAATGAAAGAACCACACCATTCAGGATGGCCTAAATGAAATGAAAACCCACTATAAAAGACGATTCAATAGGGTCATCCCTGGATGCATTTCATTATATATTCTAACCATCATCCAAGAATTCCACACAATAGCCAGAATTGATCACCAATCTGAAACCACACTCTCACACCAAATTATAAGCCTTGGTTACTAATTGAAAAAATTATGGAGAAATTTTTATAATTCACTAGAAAGTGTTACAAATTTAATAACCATGAAAATTTTTCCCATAATAACATGAAGTTTTTATATACAACTATGTATTTCTGGCCATTTTCTGTATGGGTAGTGGATGTGGTGGTCCATATCCCACAAATACAACAATGTACTTTAAGTATCTTACCACTAATAACAACTTCATTTCTAAATAGGATATGGAAATACCCCACAAGAATGTTATGATTTAGAATATCATTAAGTCCATAGAGTCCAATATAATCACCCAATTCAGTGTCCCTAACATGATATTAATGTATAATGACACCAAATTCTATTCTTATGTGAAAATCAAATTATACCATGTGTAAAATATCTAGTATAACTAAAACAACCTGTCTCTTTATTAAACATTAATTCATGATTTATTAACTAAAAGTAAACATATACCACTTGATGGATCGTGGATTCTACTGTCTTACTGAATTAGGTACTTAGAATAATATCTTGAACAAGGTATACAATAAAAATTATTAAAAATATTACTTAACATGCTTCTAAATTTCCATAGATTCCTAAATTTCATGGGATAACCTAGGGACAAATATAAAAAATTTGTGAGATATAAATCCCACTAAGTTAATAAACATGGAATAACATGAATTGACTAATACATGTTAATTAATAGCTCTATAAATGGGTCATACAAAGTTTATGAATCATAAACATGAACAATGAGACATGATATTAGATGATAATCATAAATGGGAAATATTGAATAAAAAAACACTGAATCATAGACGTAGGTCAAGGATAAACCTAAAAAGAAATCATGGTAAAAAAAGTCCCATAAAGGAATCATGATCACCCCTATCCCAACATGATGTATCATGATACTAAACATTATCCGCTGTATAATAGCGTTATATGGGCATAAACATCATATTCATTTAATTCTCATGGTTATGTTTTCCACATAGATCAGACATCATGGATTCATTCAACATCATAATTTATTCCATGACCATGGAATGCTTAATAAATTAATAAATGTCCCCAATAAATAAGTATTTCTGAATATAGGTGAATAACCATGATTTAAAAAATGGATATGTTAATATCTACAGAACTATTTTGGCATGGAAAATTGTGTTGAAATTTTGGAAGCACAAAGACATTACGTAAAAATTCATAAAAATGGTTAATTAGAGATAAATAAGTCTCCAAAACGTTATAAATAAAATTTGTAGTAATAGGATAATGTAAATTCATGTTACTACTATGGGAAATGGAAATTTTATGAATTAGTTCATCATGGGACTTTAATAAAGAAGAAAAGGTGAGGATCCCTTATAGAATTTCGACATAGTAACTACTTAGTTAAGTTTCTAAATAAGGGGGGATAAATGATCCCTAATTAAAATATCATCAATTCGATAGTATGTTAATGATTATAATTGAATTAAAATATACCCAGTTAAAATTTAAAAAATTAATTTCAAAAAAGGTGCTTGATTTTGAAATAAAGATTGGAAGGTGAGGATCCCTGACATTAGTATGTGACTCCAAATGTTTGGTAGGGGATTCTGGAGGGATTGGGTGTTCCTTGGGATGAATCTAGAGAGTGAATGTAAGATTATGATTGTTCTCGAATGATTTTTAGTGAATAGAAATGGGATCTTGGGTGGGTTTATATAGGAAAAGAGAGGGATTTATTTATACTTTAGGTTTACGACACTTCATAATAAAATATCAAAAAACCCAAACCATATAATTTTTTCACATGGATTCTTCCATAAGGGGGTGGTTTTCATTATTTTATAAGTTCATGGGTCGTACATATTAAAATAGTTCCCTTCTTTATGGAGAGTAAATTCCTAATCATGAAGAAATTATTTTTGAACACTAAAATATATTATTGGTTTTGGATGATTCATAAGGGACTAAAAATAATAAAATAAAAATAAAATAAAAGTATTTTAAAGGTAAAAAATTATTTTTCTATCGATCCCATTTATAGTTAATATTCAAACACTTTTGGGTCATTATGATGTCATAAAACAAAAACAATATTTATACCATATTTAGTTTTTATATGAAACATCAGCAAACATATAAAATTATGAAAAAATTACCTATGGATAATTTTAATGATCTGATTCCAATAATAATATTAATTTTATCTAAACAATGTTCTAAATATTGTATTTTATCATTCAAAATTAAATCGTTATAAAATAAGAAATGTTAGGTTTTTTTACCTTCTCATTTTTTGAACCCTTATAAAAAATTACATTTGACATCATAAAAATTATATTTGACAACATAAAAATTATATTCTCTTTTATTTTTGATAAAAAAAATTTAAAATATTAATAAATTATTATTTTTTGTGGAAATACTTAATTCAAATAATTATTAATTACGGTTTTAAATTTTCCAAAAATATTTTTTTATTGAATAAAAAATAAAAATCATTTATAAAGAAAAAATAATGGGATGAAAATATATTCATTATTATGTAAACAATAATGCACATACACATAATTTTATGTTATTGATATGTATCCCTTTAATACAACAGGTTATTCCCTAAGAGTAAGGTGTGTGGTGGTGGGACATTCATGGGGTGATTTAGCAAACATGGATTGGTTTGTGATCTCGATTTGATTGAACGTATCCCGTAAATGGGTTTGATGAAGCTAATATTATTTTATATTATCTTAGTCTTGGTTATGGCGAAATCCAAGAAATTTTATCTCCGTTAGAATATTTGATAAATAGGCTTTATAGGGTATAATCATACAGGTTAAGGCCATATATTCCTTTGTCTGTGTCAATAAAATTTATTAAAAACCAATATTTATACTAATCACATGATCACTCTTACACTAATATATATTCAATGTTGTAGATACATAATTGTGCTTTTAAATATAAATGGACTTGATAAAACAAAATAATGGAACATTTTTTCTATAACTATATTATATAATAATACAATTAAATATTTCAAAATGAAATTTTTTATTTATAATAGTTTCGGTCTTTACATCGTTCCACCCTTAAGATATGTCACCCTAAAAATTTTCATTTACCACTCTAAAACACACCAGGGTAACTCTATTACATCACATCCTCTAGTTCCCACATTTCTCGTTCAATCGTTCGGTTTCTCCACAATAATTTGAGAAGGTGAATTTTTCTATTTCGTAGATCTTTTTCTCTACGATCTAAGATCTTCACCGAATGCTCATCATTAGAGAAATGATTCTACAATAGGGCCAGCCCTATATTGAGTATATTTGAGGGGTTTGGTATGTACTTACTCAATATGGACACATGGAATACATCATGTACATGAGATAGGTTCGGTCAGAGGGATAATCGAGAGGCCACCGCTCCGATGCGATCAAGGATATGAAAAGGGTCGATGTACCTTGCACAAAGATTTCCCTTCCATGAAAAACTCATCACTCACTTACATGGAGATTATAGTGGAATAACATGTCTCCAACATCAAAATTTAGGTATTTTCAATGATTGTCAATATAGATCTTCTATCGACTCTATGAAGCCTTGATGTGATGCTGAATAGTATTCACCTTTTCCACCATTTCCTCAACTATTTCTAGTGGTATAAGATTTCATTACCCAACTTCATCCTAAAATGTAGGTGTTATATCTATATTCCTATAAATGTATTTATAAATATACATTTGGAATCCTGAGTGGAAACTCTTTTTGTATGAAACCTTGGAAAGAGGAATATTTTCATAGCATCCTTTTTTAAAGTATATCGAACATGATCCCTAAATGTATTCTAGTGTTTCAAAACTCCAATCGTATTGGCCATTAGTTTGAGAATGATAGGCCATATTGGAGTTTATATTAGTGTTTAGATCATGTCCAATATATTTCTGTAACATGGAATTTAATCTAGTAATGTGATCAGATATAATCGATAGTGGTACTCTATGCTGCTTTACCACTTATCTGATGTATAGCTATACATGTTGATTCGAGGAAAAGTCCTCTTGAAATGTGATAAAGTGTATTTCCATTGTAAGATGATCCATAACAACCCATATATCTTTGTTTCCCAATGATGAATTTGGATGTTCTGTGAAAAATTATATGTTTATGTTCTACCTTTTATATATTGTTATGAGAAATGGTTGCATTATCTTCCAAGACTTCTTCTTTTCATCCTTCACATGCTAGAATACTAGACAATTTGATATAAATTAAACAATATCTTTATTAATATTATCCCACTAATATTTTTTATGGATATCATGATACATATTAGTGCTTAAATGGTGAATGGGGAATGTTATCTTATCTGAATCATCCAAAATTTTCTTCTATAACTCATGATTTCATGGAACACATAGCCTGGGCCTAAATCTCAAAATCCCGTCTTTATCAGTTTTAAACTCCAAGGACTTATTTTTTCCCATTTCTCCCTCTGTATTCTAAATTTCCATATAATTTCTTTGATAATCCATTAATCATTCCAAAATAGATGATTTAGCAATAATCTGTGAAATTATTGATAATGTTCCATCCTTTCTGATTCACATGTCCATCTTTTGCAGTTCTAAGAAGATTGGATCCTCTTAAATTATAATCAATGATAAATGTGTAGGATATTTTCTACATAGACCATACACTAATTTATTCAATTTTTTAGGATTTTAGTGTATTGAATATTTATATTCCTTGATAATCTCTAACCATATTTGTTTCCACATAGTAATCTCTTTTTGTGTCAAAATATACCTGAGGATTTTGTAATCTGTATATATTTCACACTTCTCCCATTGGAGATGATGTCTCAAAATTTTGAATGCAAATATCACAGAAGCCAACTCCATATCATGTGTGGGATATGTTTTCTCAAGAACATTCTACTTAAATGAATCATAGGATATGAATTTTTCATTATTCAGTAATAAATGACTCAAAACCTTATTCAAAGCATCACTAAATAATATGAATTGATATCCACTTGTTGGTAGTGTGAGGATAGGTGCATTGATATGCCTTCTTTTTTACTCAATGAAACTCTCTTCATATTCATAATTACATGAAAACATGACTCCCTTATAAGATATATTGGTAAGAGGGTTTTAAAATCCTGAGGAATTTCTGACAAATCAGGGATAATAGCCAGCTCACCCAATGAAACTATGGATATAATACCTATATGTTGGCCCCAACCATCCATCAATTTTATCTGAAATTGGAGGGTCTATAAATATCTAATTTACTGTGATAATATTTACCAATAAAGTGACTTACATCAACCCGAAATCACATTTGATGTACTTGGAATAATGATTCTCCACTCGTAGTGTCTTTAGCAGTTTTCTCATATAATACCCATTCTACTGATTACTTTTGGATTATATTAGAATATCATCTATAAATACTATAAAATTTTTTATGAGGTAATCTCTCAAGACTCCATTCATCATATCCCTAAATTTTTTGGGAGAATTAGTGAGTTATAATGGCATCCCTATGAACTCAGACTTCTCAATCCATGTATGAAAAGCAGTCTTGGGGATATCTTTCTTCTTGAAAATTATATGATCATATACCAACCAAATATCCACCTTTCAGAAGTGTTAGTATCCATGTAGATGGCCAAATAATTCATCCATCCATGTCATAGGATACCTGTTATTTATCGTGATCTTATTGAGATTCGTATGGTCAATGAAAAGTCATAATTACCCATCCTTCTTCTCAATGAAGAGGGATGGTAGACCTAATAGTGATTCACTTGGGAATTTGAACTATTTATCCAGATGAAATTTTAGTTATTTATTTATCTCCTCATGATCCACATGAAGAATTCAATATGGAGTCTTGGATAAGGGAAAGGATCTAGATATATGATTGATTTTAAATTCAACCTCTCAACTAGGAGGAAGATGAGTAAATTCTTCAGGAAACACATCAGCCTATTCACTCATAATTGGAAGGTATTCCAGGATGGTTGTTTCCTTATACCCAATATTTCGATCAAGATACTATTTATAATATATAAATAATATCAATGCTTGAGATGATTGTGTTAAAAAATATCCATGCCCCTCCTTTCACTTGTATAGAATTGGGGGTTAATTTTCTATACGAAGAGTGGTTTACTTCTCGTAGAAATTTTTGTTGTCTCTATATAATAAAATAAAATCTCTTCCTTTAATTGAATTAAATTACACCAAGGTATTATTTTAAATTTCACATGGATGATCAAAAAAAATATTATGATACAGGATGAGTTAAATACATGGGATGCAATAATTTTCCTAGTTATCCATTTTCATCGACATGCAGTTGAAACCAAGACTATTCATTCCTCGAATTGGTGTATGGTTTCTTTCTATTATCAATCCGGATTGTGTTGATCATGGGGTTATTAAGATAAGTGGTCTTAATTTATATGGTGAATCAAGTGTTTATTGTCACATTATTTGGTATTGATTTCCAAAATTTTGGGCCTCAAAATCATGAGTTTGGTTTTTGGAAAATGATGTTTTTTTATGTAGGAGTGTAAAGTACATATATCACTAAATAATGTTCATGGATTGAGAATGAGGTATGTAATAATTGTTTTCAAAAGGCATATGGTAAACATACCATGTAGGAGTAACAATTCTCATAGTTAAAGTGGTTTGTGTGAAGGTATGCAGTTCATGGAAGGAAAACGGTTTGCGGGATGGAGTGTCATTCACAAAAATGAGGTGGAGAGGTTCATAGAAGAGACGGTTCATGGGATGGCTTGTAATTGATGAAAATGAGGTAGATATTGATTTAAGGAATATATAATCTTCCATGAAAGAAAAGGCAGTATGCAGACCCTATAGGGAATAATTGATCGCATGAGCACAGTACATGGTGATGATTTGGAAATTATCGATTTAGTGGATTATACAGATCTACATGCCTATATAAAGGGAACTAATCCAATCATTATAGAGAGAGTATTTGATTTAAAATCTTGGAGGAATTAAGTGAAGTCCATAAGGGGTTCACGTGCATTAAACTCCATAATGGAGAAGAGGTTTGTGAGGAGGTTTCCTTGAAAGGATAAGTGGCCCGCAGAGACATTCCATTGATGGATTTTTGTTGGGCAATGAATCCCACAATAGAAAATGTTTGGTGGAAAATAGTTCATGGAAGATGGTTAGTAGAAGAGGAGATGTTTTGTGGAGAAGAAGATGTATGAAAAAGTGGTACACAGAAGTAGATTTCAAATGTAGTACGCATAGGCAGTATGAAAAGTGCTCAAAATATCTGGTACAGTGTAGTATGTGGAGAAAGATTTCCATTTTGCAGAGAAACTTTTAACCAAAAAATAGTACCTTGAAAAGTGGATTACATATATAGGGGAAAATGTGATTTAAATAGAGAATATATACATAGTATAATATTCAAGATTTAATTCCATCCCATTAATGAAAAAATCATGTTGATAAATTGATTTCAGATTCATCCCAACACTGTGCGCAAGGGGGAGCCAACAGAAGTGACCAAAGGGACATAGTGCACTTTTCCTAAGAACTTATAACGACATTGTACTTGTCACATAGTTATTGTGCTAAAATTTTATAATCCCTAACTAGTGATGAGTAGTGGACTTTGGTATGACTAACAACATATTAGGATATTCTCCATGTATTATCCCTTTGTGGTGAACCATGTAAAATTTTTGTGTGGTCCTTCTATGTGTGAATTTTTAAATTACATCACATTACCAATAGTAAGATTTAACATGTTCCTACCAATATGTTATCAAGGTCTACCACAGTAAAAAAATATGACACCTTAATTTAACCACCCCTTATCTGGGTGTTCTAGGGTCCTTCACATCCATACCTCCATGATTTTTGGTTGTGTTTGAATACTTATACTTAACATTTCTGATATTAAATAATGAATAGAACCAAAATTAAATGATACATTCTCTTTTATTTAATGACTAACTAGAGTACCAATCACTACTTTTTTGTTATGATCTTTATTAGCAGTAGTGATGGAAAAATCTCTCCCATTCTTCCATGGATGTTGTTCATTATCTCTAAAAACCCTTATATTATGGAATTTGTTTGAAAAGTTCCATAGATCATTGATATTGAAGAAATGAATAATGTGATGAGGGTTGAATGGAGTATTCCTTTCTTTAATCCCATTAGTGGGTTTCTAATATCAAGAATTGCTAGTTATGTGTCCTTCTTTCCCTCACATAAATCGTTTATTCATTCCCCTTATGATAATTTCAAGGTTCTTCTTATTGCTCCTTTGATAAGTGGGATGTTGGAATTTCAGGGAACATTTAAATAAATACATTATATGACCAAAATTGAATTCCAATTTATAATGTTTTCACCAAGATATCCTTGATATTATCATATGTCCATTTCATCTTTGAGGCATCATCAGACTATTTTCATATAGCTATCAAATTCACAGATCACAATGGAATTTCATAGAAAACTTTTTAGAACACCAAAGAAGTTGTAAACCTTGCTTTCGGTGGTAATGAGAATGACATATGAATATTGTGAACATATTTTGAAGTTTTTTTTGTACACCCTAATAGATTCACCATATTTTTTCTTGAGGTTATGAAAATAACATTACATTTTATGTCATAGAGTGTGAGAGAAATATTTATTGAAAAACATTTTATGGAATTCCTTCCACACCATCGCTTAGACCTCTTCTCTAGGATATATATTTTTATCAATTTCCCCCACTAATATGCTTATCCCACTATATGATAAACATCATGTAGAACCTTATCTTTTTTGGAACATTGAATTACTGAGAATATCTTCTCATTGGATTAAATATATGATTCCTTGACTACATGATTAGATGATCAACTAAATTAAGGAGGACTTTGTCACATGATGCTCTTAATTTAGGCTTTATCTCTTATGGGGGTTTGGGTGATCCACTTTATTTAGATTACAATTGATAAAATGATTAATTTTAGAGAGTATCATCATAATGTTTGTGATTCCTTCTCCCTTCAGGTTGGGAATTTTTTTGGGGAATTCATCAAATTTCCCATCACATTGATGTTTTACCCAAATCCTTATATTTCTATCCATTGTATATAATAAAGTTAAAATTATTGATAATTATTTTTAAACTGTTAAACCCATAAATTTGAATCCAATGATAGTAAATGGATTAATTATAAATTTATTTTATTTTCTAAACTTATGAATTTCGAGGATTTAACCTATATTATCCATAATCTATTTAATTACATATATTCTTATGGGATATTACGCTTAATAATGGTTTGTAATGATCCTATGAATATATCAAATAATATTTCAAAGGAGTGTCAAAATATTTTTTTTAGTAAGGCTCAATTTTGTGTACCAGGTTACACTAACTCAGGCCTAAAACACCTTGTCGGTGTTGTTACACTTATGAACATCTATGCCAGAACCACATCCAATTTTAGTATTTAGAGAGGGTTATATTTTCTTGATAAAATAGTTATTCTATACTAAAAAATATTTATTCTCATTTTCATATAATTATTCTTATCTATATATATTTCTTTACTATTTTCTAATCTTAATCCCAAAAATAACTAAACTTTTCCATTAATAACAACTATAACAACCCTTCTAATTATTACACTATAATACTTGATTTATAAAATAAAAGTGCACTAAATAAAACCCAAAGGATATATAAATATAGTGTATTTGGTAATTAATAAAATATAATATTCTAATGAATATGCAATACAACAACATTATTAAAAATATTAATTAACATTCTTCTAATATTCCATGGATTCTAAAACTGCACGAGATAAATTGGGGAAACAAATTTGAAATAGGTGAGCTATAAAGCACATTATGGGGATAATCATGTAATAAAATGAAGTAAATAGTAAATATTACCCAATTATAATTTCAAAAGGGCATAAAAATTGTATTAATCATAATCATTAATGTTGATACTTGATATATCTTGATAATCATAAATAGGAAATGTGGAAACAACGTAAAACATAGAATCATAAACATATAATTAAGATAAACCAGTCAATATATCATGGTGAAAAAAGTCCCATAATGGAATTAGGATCACCCTCTCCCAACATGAATTATCATGATACTAAACATTTCCCAATGAATTGGAGCACTATCACGATGCACCCAACATATTAATTTCATTCTAATGCTTATGTGTGCCACATAGATCATACAACATGGATTCATTGATCATCATAATTTATTCCACTTTAAAAAATGTGGAATAAATAAATGCATGTCCCCAATATATATATATATATATATGTTCATAAAGTTGAGTACCATTGATAGAAAAAATGGATATGGTATTCACTACACAACTATTTCAGCATGGAAAATTGTGGTGAAACATCGACAACATAACAAAATTAATAAAAAACTCATAAAAATTGTAAATGGTAGTGAATTGGATATATCAAAAAATGTAAATAAAATGTGCAGTAATTTGGAAAAGGAAATACATGTTTCAAATTTATTAAATCGAAATATAGTGCATAAGTTAATAAAGAAACATTTGTAAAGAAGGGATGGTGAGGATCCCTTACAGAATTTCATCATATGAATGACTTAGGTAAGGGTGAAAATGAGGGAGGATAAATGATCCATAATTAAAAAAAATGGATAGTAAGGTTATAATTATAAATTAATGAAAATATAACCAATTGGAATTAAAATAACTAATTTCAATGTAGGAGTATAGTATCAAAGGAGAAGAGGAACGCGAGGATCCCTTACACGAGTGTGTGACTAAAAAACATTGAGAGGGCAATATTATGGGATTAGATAAACCTTGGGAGGACTCCCGAGAGTGGAGGGTAGAGTGTGGACATTATCAATGGATTTTTATCAAAGATAAATCAGATCATGTGGGGGTTATATAGAAAAAATGGGGGATTTCTTCATTCATTAGGTTTTGGTCTCTATATAATAAAATACCCAAATCCAAAAACTATCCAATTCTTTTTTAACATGGTTTTGACAAAAAGTTTTTTTACCATTATTTTTTAATTCAATATCCAATCTTATGAAAATAATTTCCTCAGTTATGTAAAGGTGAGTTACACTCCTACAGAAATGATTTTAAAAACATAAAATATATTATAGGTTTTGAAAGATTCATAATGGCTTTAAATATATAAAATAAACATAATATCATATAATTTTAGAGGGAAAAATTTATATAGTTAAGGATCCCATTTAAATAAATTATTTCATCACATTTATGTCACTATAAAGTCATAAATCATAGTGTATATTTATATGATATTTAATTTTTATCTGAAATTTCGACTATCTCATAAAATTATATAACATTTACCATAGGATAATTTCGATTTTTGATTCCAAAAATAATATTCATTTTATCTTAATTATTATATAAATAATTGAAATTTTACTTTTTATAATAAATAGACATTAATTAAGAAATATTGGTTCTTTTGAAAATAATATTATTCGACCCCTTATAAAAAATTACATTAGGACATCATAAAAATTATATGATAATATATATTTGATAAAAAAATATTTAATAAAAATATTAAAATATTAATTATATTTTAAACCCATTTATTAAGTAATTAACTAATTTAATTTGATGATTAACCATAAAACTCTATTTTTATTATTGAAACAAAAATAAAAATCTTTTTAAAAGTAACAATAATTGGGTGTAAATTTGTTAATTATAATTTACGAATTAGTGTACATACCCATAATGATATGGTGTTAATAAAAATCCCTTTAATACACTAGAAAACATCCTATGAGTAATAACATGACCTTTGAAATAGTAATGTGACCATTGTGAATAGTAATCTGACCTATGTAATATTAAACTCATCTTGAAATTATAAATAAAATTAATCAAACATATAAATGTCAATATGATATAAATATATCATATTATAAGTAAATATATGTTTTATAAATTATTGATTAAGTGTTTGTATTTATGAATGTCACCTATATTTTATTTCAATTTTTTAATTAATTTTAAAAATTAAAAGATTATTTATATCCATAAAATGTATTTATATAATAATATTTTGATTTCATATGATTAAATGATAGTTTTATGAGATTATAATTAATTTTTAAATGTGTTAGAAAAGTAGTTTGGATATTCAAATTTGTTTTTTTCATTTAAATTTTTATTTTATTTAATAATTAAATTTCACATATATAGATAACTATATTCATAAAATGGTGTTCATTTTTAAAATCTTCACATCAAAAATGGTTTGGGTTAATTTTTTGGAATATTTGAAAAAACATGAATTTTTCTTGAAATGTAAAATATTGCAATTTACTATAAATGCTAAATCCTGAATTTCTGATTCATGATTGAATAATGGACGATGTAAATGACCATTATTTTGGAATAACATTATATATAAAATATTTTTTGTCCAAATAATCGATACAATTCATTTTCTTGAGAAAAAATATTAATTGAATGATTAAAATAATGGAAAACCCATCTTCTCCTCCAATATAAACACCACCCCTCTTTACCTCTTTTAGATAACCAAATCTTGATGTACATTGATATTACATTACTTTTTGTGGAATACTTAATACATAACTAAAACATACACACAAGGACCATAATAGTTTAGTGTCTTTGGAAACTCAGAAAATAATCTTCTAATAGAGGTGAAAGATCTTCAACATCTCCCATAAAGATCTTCCCCTTTTGTTTTCTTACCTAAAACCTTTCTTTAAAACCATGGGAAAAGAAAACATATAAAGGGTGAGATCAAATAGTCAGCAAGGGTAAGCATAGAGAACATAAAACAGTCCATAAACATTTGAATGCAAAAACTTGAACATAAAATCTAAACATCAAAATCATGAGCAACGACATAAATCTTGGAAGTACACAAGGCATATATCGTAAAGGAACATTATTCATGATAAACTAGCATGGTAATAAAACATGTAATTATGGCCTCCATTAACTACATGTTATGATTTCTATATTATCCAAGGCATTGCTACCAAGACCATCTTAGTGGACAAAGACCCATTCTGAATCGAGTTCACTCCTCGTTCTAGTCCTATAACACTAAACCAGATTAACTTACCATTCCAGCCATGTCTATCTCATGAGATATAAATCATTACCCAAAGCATTTTAGGGAGATATAGGTCCCACCCATCTCATTATGAAATCATTCTTACTTGTTCCACAAAATAAACATAAATCATTCATCATAACCCAAAAAATAAAATGTGTTTCGTAAACATCATACCATCATCACAAAACCCATATAAAACAAATGGATATCATTTCATCATAAGAAAAGTGAAACCATGTAAATTATAGAGATATTATACTTGAGACATACACATATGAAATAATGTCATCTTAGATGGAAAATGGTTTTGATAAAACACTTGAAATGAATTCTAGAAAAAAAATATCCTTCTTCAAAATCATTTTCTTTTCACAAAATGCCAAGAAATTTTAAAATAAAAGGTTTTTTTGAAAATAATCAAGAAATATAGTATAGGAAACTTCATTAAATTGAGGCGTTATGAAACCATAAAAATCTGCTCACGCTGTATAATTTAAAAATAACATTCTCCTCATACTTTTGTCGGAAAAGTCAAAAAGTACCTCGTATGGTAATCAAAATAAATATTACATACATACCATGTAGTAAAAGTCAAAAATGGGTAAAAATGAATTTAAGCAGACATGAAACCATTTTTAGAAAACAGGGACATGGATGATAAATATAACCCCAGTAAATATTTACGAATAAATAATCTCGAATAAAAATGAGATTGGAATAATTATCCCTTACCTTATGTCTGATATTCTTCGTATGTATCCAAACCTCTTGTATAATGATTTAAATAATGTCATTGAATTATTACAGATTCATATTCATTGTTATGATATAATATATGGTTTACTTATGACATTATATTACACGTTCTTTTGTAAATTTGATGTAAAAGCAGCGATTTGGGTAAAATTGTTTCATTTATTGTACGTGTTTAGAATTGTTGTTCTTGATATTATTACTTATATCCTGATATACTTAATTTCATAATGTAAAACATGATTTATATATAATATATATTCATCATATACATATATATATGATAGATCGATAAATGGAATGAAATACACTGTTCAGGGAGACGGTAGGTCGTACATACACATGAATGTTGTTTTCATTTCCTTATTGAATTGAATGGAATTAAGTAGATGAAATACATATATATATATATACATAAATCAAGTATCATTATTATGTCATATATTTCATGATTACTTATTAGATATACTTTATAATAATTCTTGAATTGTTATCATGGAAAATTAATCTCATAGCGTCATGGAGACGGTAATCCGTACCTACGCACGAGCAATGATATCATTCCCATATTTATTGAATGGAATTGGAGTGGATTATATAATATATTATAATCCTTATGATGTTATAATAACCATATATAGTTATTTTTTACACCATTATACCCATCCAAGTAAGGTGGTGGGGGAAAAACAGATTACACCACAACGTGGAGACGGTATTCCGTACGTACGCATGCACGATGATTTTGTTTTCCGTAGGATGGATAGAAGGTGAAATAGGTTTGTTTCATATTTATAATAATATATCAGTATATAATTAATACTTATGTTATTACTTTATAATGAGACAACTAAAGAATAAGAAGTAGAAGAAGAAAGAAGCCTGAGAGAATTGGAAGAAGAGATTACCTCTTCTTCGACGCACCTCCATTAAGCTTCCTCTTATGGAAGTAGAGTTTGTCTTTTGAGAAGACCATTACCTAAAGAATGTTTCTAGAGAAGTGGATAAGGGAAATGGGTAGGGGTTTTCCATGATTCAAGGCTCAACAGGGTGTGAATAGAAGAGTGAAGTGGTGCCCTTTTTATAAGGGAGGAGAGGGGCACCTTTGGAAAAACATAAACTATTAGTTTATAATAAAGTCATATTCGGTTTATAATAGATCCAAATTGATCTATTTCAAAGCAAAGTAGGGATGGGTCGAAATCCTCTCATCCAATAGATTTTAGACAAGTTTAGGTTACAATTTCAACCTTATCATTTATATTTAACTCTAAGTTAAATAATTTAACTTTTACTGTCTCTTCTTGTTTTCATACACTATATGGTTAATAAACTTACTATAACAAGCCAAAATAACCCCAAGTGGTTCATTATTAATATATATATTATTATATAAGTCATTTTTTCGGACATTTTATTTTTTAGGAATAAAATAACAATTAATAATATAATATGTTTTTTAAAAACTCTTTTATGTCAATTTTGAAACTAGTTGGTAATTTATTTTTGTGAAAATCATAACAGCATGATTAGTCCATAAAAAGTACATTAAATCAATAATAACATGTCATATTAAACTAGAAAATTATTTTAATTCATAAAAAGTCTCAAATTTCTTTTATTTGGGTATTTATAATATCAATTATTTTAATATTTCATTAATTAGGTTATTACTGCATCACCATTGTGTCATAAATAAATTAAATTATTTAATGTTTAAAAATTATAAATAAAATACCATTAGGTAGGAAATATTTTTATCTTTATAATGAATATTTATAGTTGAATTTATTATATGTATAACTCTGTATTAAAAATAAATTAGTTATTAAACTTTGATTTTAACTATGTTAAGCCTTCTTTAAATAAATTAATAATAAATGTCCTAATCTAATAAAAGTGGACCTAAATGGTCATATATTATTCATAAGGGTTTTTTTGGTCGAATTACACTTATCCAATAGAATTATTACTTGTGTTAGGATAATAATAGTATCATTTTTACCCTTAATTACCCTATTTACTTTTAACCGTGGTAAATAAAAGTGAAAAGTTACTATTCACAAAAAATTATTTTCATCTCATTGAACAAAATTTTAGTCCTTGATATTTAATTTTTCTCTCGGATTTTCAAAATTCCACTCAGAGAAGTGGTAAAATTATGTTTTATGTAAATTTCTAAATTCTCCTAGGAGGTGGGTCAAAGACGGTGAAAAGTTCAATAAAATTTTTATATATCTAAAATTATTATAAAATGACTCCAATGAATTATATTGAAATTACATAGGTACTATGTATCACTTGTGACCTAAAATAAATTTAAATAAAATAAATAATTATTTAAATAAAAATTCTGTTTTTAAATAGTAACCCGATGTTTTCACTAGTAATCAAAAATTGAAAGTTTTTAGAAAAATACCAAAATTTCACCCTAGGATAATTTTGATATTCCGAATCCAAAAATGACGTCCATTTTGAAATATAAAATTTATAAAATTTCAAAAAGTGGGTATTACTATTCATAACGGCTAGTTTTAATAATATTTTAATAGCATATCATTTTTTAGTGAAACTCGGTATTGCGTACAATGCAAGATATCGAGGAAGGTCGTGATTTTGTGTAAAGCATGCCAAGCTAGAATTTTGTGTAGTGAAATATTTCTTTAATGATGTATAAAACATAAAAACAAAATATTTCCCATAAAAATCTCAGGTGTTACAACTCTTATCTTAACTCCTCTCAAGACCTGTTAGTAGTCCAAATTATACTAAAATATCTCCATATGAGTCTCTCCCACGTACATAATACATTTTTATTTTCAACAAAAAAATAATCTCACCTAAAGTGGCTCTCAAGGAATATAAATAGAAGAGGTAAATTCTTATTTTCACTTCTTTTATTTTTTTTCAAGTCCCTTTCTTTTTATTTTTCATTCCTGAGATCTTTTCATCTAATTATTATGAAAAAAATAGTAAATTAAATGTAAATTAATTTTTTTTATGATAATTTAATAATTTATCATCATCTTACCTTTCCCCTTTTTTATACTAGAAATGAAAACACCATTTGAGATATGTTATTTTTTTACATTCAAGGATGATGAGTTTTCAATTTCTTTTAACGTCTTTAATTATAGGCATCAAACAATTTTATTGGTTGATCCAGACTATAATATATGTATTATTTATCGTTTTAGGTTTTGGAATTTTTTGTACAGATGATATTAATATATAAATAAAAATATGTTTGTTGTGATAAAAAACTACCAATTAACCAAAATGGTTACCATTAAAGTTTAATATAATTCTTCATATTCACTCCATATAAATAAAAGAACTTTTAACCATGTAATATTTTATATGTTCAATAATTAAAAGCATCTTTAAATCTGGACAACCATTCTTATCCTACATGTTTTGAATTATATAAATATAAGGAAACCAATCATGAAAACCAAAGAAACAAATACTCCAAAACAATGAAATCGATCCTCTTAACCCATTAAAAATTTCATAAATGAACTTAATAATATTATAAGAATTAAATTAAATGGATAATAGTTTATTTAAATATAAATTAATGAAACTTATTCGATAAGACATATCATTAAGATCAAGGAATGGACACCATCAGACATAAGGTATTGGATTCTAACTAATCCTCTATTATGATATCACGTTGTTCTATATATCTTTTTACCCAAATGAAGTTATCTATTGTTTTTATGAAAATATTATAAATTATGTGCATATTATACCAAATCACGTATCAAGATCCATTAGTCATTCTATTTAGGGATATACATGTTTTTGAAATCACTATGTCCACAATATGTCATGAAAATAAAACCTGTTTAAGGTAACTTCCCAAATTTTTACCCATTTTAAAGTGCACTATATCATCTGTTTTAAGAAACCGTTGTTTTTATAAAATATTTTTGTTATTATAACTTTCTTGCTTCACTTCTGGTTTTATATAAAGATTATTTCCCTTTCTATTTTAAATGCTCTTCAGTATTTTCCTTATAACCGCACAAAAATGGTTTAATGATCAAATATATTAGATACTCTTCTTACATGTTTTCACATATCTTTGAAATCACATACCATGATTTATTCATAGATCCCTTATAAATGTAAATTTATGTTTTAATTCATTTATTTCATGGAAACTTGTATGGTACACCAATTTATTATGCTTTATGACATGATTATGATTCCCATTTCATTACATGGGTCCCCTTATATTTATGTATGATTGATTATGTAAGATTAATTCTATGGAAAACATATTAATGAACTTTTTATGATGGGTGATCTTAGATAAAAATCCAATTAATTGGGTAATTTTGAGTCTCATTAGACGTTATGTGCAACGGTCTTGGCGGTTAGCCTTGACTCATGCTACCATGTGCAATTGTCCTGGTAGTTAACCTTGAAATGTGCTTCTCTATATTAAATAAGCCTTGAATCGTGAAAAAGTCATGTTTTATGTTTCTTCCATGTTACTCTGAATCCATTTTTATATGATCCCATGATTATATTTTATTATTCTATATGTTCCATGCCTTTATATATCATTATGTTTTTTCCTTCTAACCCATGTGGTAGTGATGTATTCTTATTTTTATTCCCTTTCTCTGAATATTAGTGCATCCATTTTTGTGTGTTAAACCTAGGATATCCTATTAAGATATATTATAACAATTGGATTTAGGATCTCTGTATTAATATTCAATAATGAATGTTTTTATTTTGTCCCATGTGTTCAGTTTGATGTAACTTATCTTCCAAGACACTATACATTACGATCCTGTGATTGTAATTTGATGTTTAAATATTCTTAAATTTATGTAATGATATGTAAAAAATGATAGGTTCTCTACAGTTGGTATCATATAGAGGTATATTTATATTTTGAGATTAAAAAAAAGATCACTTTAATAAGAACCTTAGGGGTGAGACTATAAGAAAACATCCCTAATGTTTGGTAAGTACAGAGTAAGCTGTTTATCAAGAAAGTACATCTCAGTCTAGATTTGAACATGTTGATGTGGCTATGGAACATATGTATCTAGGGTTAAAACAAGAAAACAACTCTTCGAGTTAGACTTTAATGGGAACTGGTGCACGACAATGGGCCTTGTTTCACACCTCATTTGACACCACAGGGGGATATTCCTTGGTAAATTCACAAGCTTAGTAAAAATCATTATAAAGGGAAAAGAATAAAAGAATCCCATTAGAATATATGTTAGGAAACAGGTCATGTAGAAACTATACTCAAACCTAGGGAAGCAGATCTTAGGATATACATTTTCTTTAATATTTTATCCTTTTATGTTTAATGTTTATTTTTTAATACATATTAGATACATATTCAAGCCCCGAAATTGTACATTATTTTTCTTAGTTAATGGAGGGAAATAGAATAACACCTTCCAAAAATATGTGTGATAGGATTTTCAAGGATTTCCTTAATGATATTCCTGATATGATTGAAATAGGTGCCAAAACATTATGACAGTACATGCTTAATGGGATGAAGTTATGAATAATAACCTCAATCATGTGGAATTCTCTCCTCCTCTAAGTAAAAAAGAATGTTTTAAATTGAATCATTCATATAGAAATGGCACCCCATGTTTAGGGTATCTTCTAATACACTCCTCATGGAACAATGGATTATGTCCATTGAAAGATATTCTATATCCTCTTGTACTCAGAAGATGATAAAGTCATACTATCCTTCTATTCATTTGATGGGGAAGCTAATCATTGGGGGACATTGATCAAGAATACAAAGTCCATGGAGGAAATCGATTCAATGGATTGGGAGGAATTCATGAAAATGTTATTCAATAAATGTTTTCCCAGAACCTCATATCTCATTATGGGAAGAGAGTTCCTCATACTTATGTAGAAATAAGATGAGTCCATCAGGGTGCAAGAAAAGAACATTACAAGGCTTGAAAGATATGCCTACGGAATTGTTTTGGACATTGAAAATAATGTAGACCGATTCTTTAGTGAACTAAAGTTGAGTTTATGAAAGCTATTAGAGAATAAAGACATTGATAGTTAAGAGGATATTGTATATTGTGCCATAATGGTTAAAATGGAGATTAGAGACTCTCTATGGTCTCATGGGACAGGTGAAAAAAGTATTAAATAGAATCTAATGTGGTTGGTTCAGAAAATAAATCCCATTATAAAAAAAGATGAAACATCTTCCATATCAAAATGGTCGGCAGAATCATCTAAGGAATTGTCTAAAGGGAACCATGAATTGCATCAAATTTAAAAGAATGAGACATCCAACTAAAAACAACTAATGAGATATGAAGATTCCCACTAATGTGGAAGGGGAAAGGATGGTTAATATCAATTTTCATCCAGTAGTGAAACTCTTCAATTATAAGGAACATAGTAATTATGTGAACAATTTTCTAAGGCAATGGTTTTTATAGGAAATGAACAAAAAACTCCATGGGAACAAGGAATGGATTATTATATTACTACTGTTGAGGTGGATTTGGACCACGATGTGGTGATAGGTACACTAGTAATTCATTAATTAATAGTAAATGTACAATTTGATTATAGTGCTAATCATTATTTCATATCATCCATTTTAACAGAACCACTCAAACATAACTTCATAATTTGGAGATTGAGTTATCTATGAGAACACCAAATGGGGTAATTATTGCATCAAATGTATATAACTCCTCCTTGTTTAACTTTTTGCAAATTAACCTCCATGAAAGTATCATTATAATTCATTTATTGGAGTTCGATGTTAAATGGGCCATCTATTGGAGATCCTTATACATACCTAACATCAATAATCAGGAAAGGGAGATTACTCTTCACATCCGGAAGCATCCTTCAATTCTCTAAAAGTGTATGGAGAATGATGAATCTCTTTCTGAATAATTATCTAACATATGGATATTTATTATTAATAAAGAAACATATCTACCTCAAATGATTGAGACAAATGAGATAATATTGCTTGAATACATTCCCATGTTGATGGATTACAATGATGTATTTCCTGAGGAATTTACTAGTCTTACTCCAGATCGAGAGGTTGAGTTATGAAATGTACTTATTCCAGGATATTTTTCTATATCGATGAAACCTTATTTAATGGAAACTATGGAGAAAGAAGGGATGAAAAATTAGTTTGCAAGAGAATCTGGATAAGGGTTTTATATTTCTTAGTGATTCACAATGGGGTGGGTCATTCATCTTCATAAAAAATAAGCATTATTCAATGCTTCTTTGAATTTATTACCGTGATATCAATAAAATAATGATAAATAAAAAGTATCCCCTACCTCAGATAGATGACTTGTTCGATTAGATTTGTGGGGAAAGTTATTTCCCTAAGGTGGACCTTTGATCAGGATATCACTAATTAAAGGCGAGAAACGAAGATATTCCCAAGTCTACCTTTCAAATGAGGTATGGACACTATGAGTTCATGGTGATTCCCATTAGGATCATTAAATTTCCATCAATATTTGTGGATTTTATTAATAGTGTCTATAAATGTCACATCATCAAATTTGTGGTA
The DNA here is from genome assembly GCA_963277665.1 of Viscum album. NCBI lineage: Eukaryota > Viridiplantae > Streptophyta > Magnoliopsida > Santalales > Viscaceae > Viscum > Viscum album. The sequence goes on along the minus strand of OY728134.1, from coordinate 590,229,087 downwards.
GTCTCTATCGATGATATTATGATATACTACTAGAGTAAGGAGGAACATGAAAAGCAATTGAATACAGTGCTAATGACATTACGAAGGGATAATATATATGGAATGGAAATTAAATGTGATTTCTAGATGGAAGAAGTATCATTCTTGGGGAAAATTATCACTAGAAAAGGAATATCTAAGGACCCTTACAAGACGATGGAAATTGAAGAGTGGCCCAGGTCAACATTTGTAACGGAGATCCATACCTTTCTGGGTCTAGTTGGGTATTATTGATGATTTTTAAAGAACATATCATGATTGTAAAACCCAATGACTATGAATTCATAGAAGGGAGTGAAGTTCTCATGGACTCAAGAATGTGTGTAAATATTTATGGATCTCAAAAAGATGCTTATCACTGCACCAGTACTCACACTCCTGATAAGTGGGGAACTCTTGGTTGTGTAATGTGATGCTTCAAATAAGGGATTAGGCTATGTGATGATGAAAAATGATAAAGTGATAGCCTATGCCTCTAGGTAGATGAAAATACCTTAGAAATAATATCCCATGCATGATATGGAGTCGAAAGTTGTGATATGTGCATTGATGATATTTAGACATTACCTCTATAGGGAGAAGTGTGAGATATATACTGATCATAAGAGAATAAAATATATTTTCACATATAAGTAGAATAATATGGGCCAGCAAAGATTATTTTATCTCATTAAGTATTATGAGCACTCAATCCACTACCATCTTGGTAAGGCCAGTATAGTGGCAGATGCTCTCAAGAGAAAGGATCCTACATCTTTACCAATGATTATAGTTGAGAAGCATCCAATATTTATAGATTTGTATATGATATACTTGGGAATAATTAAGGGAGAGACACGATCAATCATTTCAGTAAAGGTTTCTCAACCATCCCACATGGAGAAAATAGAGGATTATTAATGAAAAGATGTTGAAATTTTTAAAAGAGTGGAAGGTATTAAGAATGGGTAATCCAACAAGTTAAATATTTATGAGGAAAGAGTAGAAAGATTCAAGTCACGATTATGTGTAAAATCTGGTGCAGAGATAAACAATGATATTTTGAATGATTCACATAGCTTAACCTTTTCAATTAACCCAAGGAGTAGAAAGAAGTATCAATATTTATGAGAGAACGTTTGGTGGGATAATATGAATAATGATATTTTTGAATACACATCAAAGTGCCTGGTATGAAAACAAGTGAATACTAAAATACAAAATTATATGGGGTTGAAAAACCACTACCCATACCAAATGGAGGTTACAGAACAACACCTTGGACTTTTTCACTGGACTTATAAGGACATGTAGAGGAGACAATGTTATATGGGTCATTTTGGATGATCTTATAAAGATAGTTCACTTTATTTAAATTTAAGAGGATGTCTCATTGGATAAACATTCATAGATATATATCAAAGAGGTGATAAGTCTACATAGAGTTCCAATATATATTTTATCTTATAGATTTAGGAGATTCACCTAGAAGTTCTGGAAAAGTCTCTAACATTATCAAAGATATGAACTGAACATTAGTAAGACCTAGAATCCTCAAACTAATGTACAATCTAAGTGAACTATTCATACATTAGAAGATATGTTGAGAGCATGTTTTATTAACTTTAAAGGAATATGGGACCAACATATTCCACTGGTCGAATTCTCTTACAACAATAGTTTTCACTTGAGAAACTAAATGGAAGCATAAAAAGTCACTTATGGGAAAAGGAGTGGAAATATGGCATGTTGTGGTGAAGTAAGTGAGTGTATGCAGCTAGGACCTAAAATGGTAGAAGAAATGGTGGAGGAGATGAAAAAAATCAGTAGCACATCATAGCATCCCAAAATTGAATGAAGAGTAATGCATAAAATTATTGATGAGACCTTTAGTTCAATGTTGGGGATATGTTATTCCTCCACTTATCTCCATGGAATAAGGTTGTGAGTTTTGTGATGAAAGGAAAGCGAAGTCATTGGTACATCATCCCCTTGGAGATCCTTGATCATGTTAGAGTTATGGACTATCGAATGGAACTTCCACATACCATGTATGAACTAAATAATGTTTTTTATATATCCCTCTTTAGGAAGTGCATACCATATTCATTACATGTACTATCTTCAGATTCGGTATAGTTGGAAAAATATCATTCTTATGAGGATCAGCTAGGGATCATATTAGATCACAAAGGTAATGTTCTACATAGAAAGACAACTAACCTAGAAATAGTACTATAAAGGAACCATAAGTATGAAGAGGAAACATGGGAACTGGATGAAGTAATGAAGGAAAACTACTCACAGCTGTTTATGGATTAGAATGTAAAATTTCAAGTGATAAATATTATAAGGCGGAATAATGTAATGAGAAAATTTTTTATCCATATAATTACTTTTTTATAATTGTTTATTATATTATAATCACACAATTTTACATATAGAAAACAAAAAACACCTTATAAATGATGAATGAGTAAAATAAAGGGTATTACTTGAAGATAAGGAACAAGTACTAATGAAATAATAACTTGATATTTGAAATAGTAATGTGACCCATATCAATAGTATACTAAAAAATATAATATAAACCTCATAAATGAAACTATAAATAAAATTTATCCATCATAAAATTGTTAATATGATATAATTATATCATAGTAAAATTAAATAAATATTTTAAAAATTATTGATTACTTGTTTGTATTTTTTTAGTCCAGAAAATTTAATTATTGTTATTTTGATTTATTTAATAAATTAAAAAAAGGATTTTCTGAAAATTTATTCTTTAAATATTATTTTTATGTCTTATATTTATAATATAATTTTATGAGATGTTAATAAAATTGTCAATTTGTTAAAAAAGTGGTTTTAATTTTAAAATTTATATTTTTCAAGTAAATTATGATTTTGATTAATATTTAAATTTAACATATTTAGTAAATTATTTTCAAAAACTGTATATCATTTTTCAATTATACACACTGAAAAATATTTGGGGTGAATAATTGGGGTTTTTCTGAAATACATGAATTTGTAATGATTAGTAAAATACAACAATTTATGATAACTTCTAAAACCTGAGTTTATGCATCATACAGGAGTCATGGATGATGTAAATGACCATCTATTCTAACTATCATGGTATATTTTCTATTTTCTATCACACTAATCTTGAATATTCATTGTTTGGAGAAAAAATATTAAACTATTGATTAAAATATTGGAAAACCCCTCCTCTCCTCCCCTATAAATAGCATCTCACTTTACCTCTTCTCTTCACATCTCTCAAGCCTTGTGCCTAGTGAATATTCGGCTCAAATATCTCCCTAATACTCTATCCCACGTTGATAAACCCTTGTTATGTTCAAAATACTAAATCCTCTTCCCTAAATATATCCACAAGTAAGATAAATTCAAGATGTAAATTCCTTTTTTCCCTTCATTTATTTTCTTTCATGTTCCGTTATTTTTTTTCTTTCCTAGCCTCCTTTAAAAAAATACCATGATAAGTCCAGTACCATAAATTTTGTGTAATTTTTATATGATAATGTAATAATTCATCACCATATCTCTTTTCCCCTCCTTTTATACTAGAAATGAAAACAACCTCTCATATGGGTTAATTTATCATATTCAAGGATGACGGGTTTTCAATTTTGTTACCTTATTCAATTATTGTCATTAGAACATTTTTTTGGATGATCCATATTATAATATATGTATTATTTATAATTTAAGGTTCTGTAATCTTTTTTACACATGATATTTATTTATATAGAAAAATGTGGTCATTGAGATAAAAACTACAAATTAACCAAATTAGTTATTGTTAAAGTTTTATATAATGAATCATTATCACTCCAAATAACCAAATTAATTTTATAACCACATAATCTTTTTTATGTTAACTTATAACAAAAAATATATTTTTTTTAAAACCATTATCACCTTACATGTTTATCCTCACACATATATAAGTAAACCAATCTTTAAAACCAAGGAAATAAATGCCCCAAAATAATGAAATCGAGCCACATAACCCATCAAAAAGGTCCTGAATTAACATAATAAGGTTATAATAAATCAGGTATATAAATACAAGGCTCTATAAATAATAATTAAAGAACATATTTTGATTATTAATTTAATTAAGATCAAAGGAAGTACACCTTCAATCATAACGTAAGGGATTCTACCTTAACATCCATTATTCCTTCAGGTTGTTCTATCTTTCTTTTTACCCAGATAAGGTTATCTATTATTTTTATAAACACATTATAAATTATGTTTATATGATCCAAACTAATGTATCTATATCCATTCATCACTATGTTTTTGGAATATACATGTTTTTAAAAGATTCATCCCCTAATACTTCCCTATAAGCAAACCCATTTAAGGGAACTTCCCGAATTATTGCCCAATTTTAGGTGCACTCTATTATATATTTTAAGTTACCATTGTTTTTATAAAATTATCCCTTTTATTATTATAACCTTATTTTTTCACTTATGTTTCCATATAAAATTTTATTCCCTTTTCTTTTTTAAATTATTTTTCGTACATTCCTTAAAACAACACAAATATGTTTTAGTGTAAAAATTTCTTAAATAGTCCTCTTACATGCAACTTATATTTGAAAACACATAAAATGATATATTCCCATTTTCATTTATAAATTTATATTTTTGGTATTAATTCCTTTATTTCATAGACCCTTTTTGGTACACCAATTTATTATGCTTTGTGACATTATTATGATACCCATTTCTTTCCATGGGTACCCTTATGTTTATGTATCATTATTAATGTATGATTATTTATGTGGAAAAAATTTTAATGAACATGTTATTATGTGTGATCCTATATATATCTTTAATGAGTCTGTTAATTTTGAGTTTCATGACATGTTATGCACAACGATCTCTGCAGTTAGCCTTGACTAGTGCAACCTTGTGCAACGGTCCAACTGGTTAACCTTGAATTGTGATTCTCTATAAGAAACAAGATTTAAATCATGATAATGCCATGTTTTCTATTACTGGAACATTAATATGACTCCATTATTATATTATCCCATATTTATATGTTATGATTCTATATATTCCATGCCTTTATGTATCAATATGTTTTTCCTTCTAACCCATGTGCTAAAGCGATTGTTTTATGTTTATTCCCTTACATGGAATATTAGCTCATTCCTTTGTTCATGTTATCCCCAAATTATCCAATGTAGATGTATGATAAAAATGGAATATAGGATATGTTTATGAATATTGAATAAAAAATGTTTTATTTATTCCCATTTTTTTAGTTTTATGTACCTAGTCTTCCAAGACACTAGAATTTACAATCCTTGGCTTGTAATTTGATGTTTAATTATGATTAAAATCATATAATGATTTTTATAAATGGATAGGGTCGCTATAACACATGTATGATAAATATATATTTATTATTAATGTTCCAGATAACCAAATTATTAATACCACATATGATTTTATTATAACATTATATTTGCATTTTATAAATAACTGCATGATAATGTAATGTTTCGTGTAATAACCATATTTTTTCTTATGTATTTTAACCAATTATTCTTGATCCTATTACATAGATAATGATTTAATTATTTATTGAATTTAAAATTTTATATAAAGATCATATAGAGTAATTAAATTAATATTTATCATAATCTATAAAATTTAGAAATATAAAATGAAATACACCGTTCATGGAGATAGTATGTCATATGTCCTCATGAAGGATGTTTCCATTTTATTGTCATTTTGAATGAAAGAAACTAAATAATATATAAATATATAATATAATTATAATATAATTATTATTTAATATTGTTATATATATTTAGTAAACTAAACCTTAATACATTCCATGTAATGAGTGAATGAATCATATCGCTTTGAATAGGTAGTAGTCCACACATCTCCAAATGAAGTTATCATATTTACATAAGATTGAAATAATTAATTTATGTTTTATATAATAATTCAAGAATAATTAATCCATAAAATATATTATATATAAACTATAAGAATATTATTTCCATCTTATTTATAAACCATCAGAGGTGGTGAAGATAATTCAAATGAAAAAAAATTTCAAGGTGGCAGTCCTCCACTGACATGATAAATGTGTTCATTTCCCTTTTGATGGAACTATTTTTAGGTTTAGATAACATCCTTATAATAAAAATCACTTAGTATATTAATGATAATTATGTTATTATAAAATAAATAAATAATAATAATTGATGTGGTGGATAAATAAATAAAATAAAGCTTCTTATGGAAGGGTATTACCTCTTCTTTGGGTAACTCATTTTGGTTTCCACCAAAGCACATCTTTGGTAGAATTTATGAATAATTTAGGCCTATTAGATGAAGTTAGATAAGATTAGATATTATTTATCAATGTTTTGGATGATCCGATGGGGCTTGTGTGGTGTGAATAAGTGAGTGGTGTGATTTATCTTTTATAGTGGAGGAGGAGTGTTATTTTTGAAAATATAAAAAAACAGTATTGAGAGGTCTCCCTTATATCATGTGTCTCCAATAATAGTATATTTTATTAAAAAATTAATTTTATGGTTTAAATATTTCCATAAAATTTATTTTGGACTTGTTTATAGGGTATATATAGCCTTATGTTTATGTATTACTAGTAAATAATCTAATTGTTACGTTAATTGATGTAATTAATTTTAATTACTTATGCTATTTTTTTAAAAAGTTACTTTTTCAGTGTTATAGATTATAAAATATTCTGAATCAAAATATTTTTTAAATATATATTAGAATTACATAAGTCGAAGAAATTACTTTAATATAAATCCTGTAGATGGGAAATGATGGTGAATTTTTAAAGAAAAATTTTGCAAAAGTATGAAGTATTTTCATATACAATTTCAATGTGAAATTGGATCCAATGAACATAATTGGTTTACATTACGCATTATTGATTTAATTATACTTCAAAATAAAATTAAAAAATAATTTAACTATAGTTATAATATAGATAAAAAACCAGTTTTGAATTAATATTTAGTGTTTCTTACTATTCATTAAGAAATAAATTTTCTCAGAAAAATGTCAAAAAAATTCCCAAGGAAAATTATGATATTATTCATTAAAAAATGAATATTTATTTTTCTTGTAAAAAATTATAAATGTTTAAAAACTTATATTGAAAATGGATTCTCCCAAAAAAACGAAAAAATACATTTTAGAAAAATACATATTTTAATTAATAAAATTGGATTTATTATTTTAGTTTACCTATAAAATATATTGGATGTGTTTAATAAATATTTATCTAATATATATAAATTTTATTAAAAAGATTAATAATAATTTTTTTGTTTATTTTAATGAGATACAATTTTTTTTGTACATAGAAATATAGTTTTCATTGAAATGTAATATCTTTATTTTGAAATATTTCTTTCATTCACATCATATTATTGATAACCAAATGATTATTTTTATATTAACGAGTAAATAAAAATAACAAAATTTATTTAACCTTATTTTTAACTTCCATTCCAACAGCTGGGTTTTAGCTACAACAATATTTGTATGATAATATTAATTGTATATTGTAGTTCTGTAAAACTCAACATTTCATGCAATAGAAGCTATCGAATGAAATCTATATTGTCTGTAATACATGACAAGAAAAGGGTTGTGTGTACTAATAGATAATCTAACTGTTGAATGTATTGCAACAATAATATGATTTTGTATAAAAACAATCCAATCATTTTAATTTAATATTGAAAATGTTATATTTAGAGTTGTGTGAAATGAAAAATATAAAAAATATTACATTAATTTGAGAAACATAATTCACAAAATCTTAGGGTGTTACAATCTACCAGAAATTAAAAATGAATTTAACCCTCTAAATTCAACTATGTTATAAAAATATTAATACATTATAGTTCCTTTTATTGAAAACCACATTATAAAAATGAATACTAAACCCTCCATTAAAAAGGGAAAGTTGGATCTATAACTATAACCCAAATTTAATCATAACTAGGTTTCCAATTTGGAGATCATATTTTGGGATTGAGTATTGGACATGGAAGTAATGTGAAAATAATTATAAAGATAGATAAAGATCAATGATTATAGTAAAGTGGGTGATCTAGTGAATGTTAACAATCAAAAAAAGATAAACTAAAGATGATTGAAAGAGGTCATTTATATCATCCAAAATGATGATACATGGAAAACATTTACTATCAAGAGAATTTTCCCAATTGTAAATTTTTTTTCAAGAGAATACATACTTACATGACATTAAGAAAACCCAACCCTTTGTGGTTTCATCATCAAGTTGTACTTTATCTATTACTCCATGAAACAAAGGAGAATTTTTCATTCTTGAAACATTAGTAGATCATGTGGTCTATAAATAGAATGATAGGTGATTCCATATGTCTTTAGTTTTTACAAAAACAATGTTATCACCATTTTTTTAATGTGGATAAATCCTCATATGGAGAGATAATACTTGAATCATTATAAAAATAACTGAAGTTATGAATAAACTATACATCAAATGGTTATCCTTAAAAACCTTATGAAATATGTAAATCCAAAACACTAGTAATAATTTTACTAAATCTCCCAAAAAAATTATAGCATTTATTCCATAAAAATCATAATTTAGATCTTGTTTGTCACATACCAAACATGCGAATAGCTTCATAAAATATTCTATTGAATCATGGTGATAACATGAATTACCATAAATCATTATTGAAAACATGCATGTTTCGTAATTCCATGTTTTCTTGGTCATATTTCATTAATTAAAAATTGTTGTAAACTCTATCCTTAATAGTGTAATATACTTTTTCATTAAATCCATATTTATTTACAAGGTAATTAATACCACTTACTGTATCCAAAAATAGTTGTCATAACATCAATAAAATATTAAGTGATATCATTCCCTTAATCTTGAATTTCCCATGAACATCACCTTCCCATTAAATCCCTTTCCAAGTCCATCAAAACTATTAAACCTATTTTTGTAAATCCATATTATAAAAAACCTAAAATTAATATCCATATATATTTTACCATTTATATAACCAATTTTTTTTGAATCCAAATACATTATAACTACAATTATTACACATTATCCTTCAACCATTTATAAGGACTCCTCATCATTTTACATAATACCTCTTCCTTTTCACAATTCACCTGTATTATCCTAATCATCAGCAATAAAACCATAACTCATACCACCATACAAGTTGTATTCATTATCATTACACTTGAGATAATCAATTCTCATAATTACTATTCATTATACACATAAATAATTTAATCGTCGATGATTTCAATGGGAGGCCAATTTTCCCGTCAATTGCATCAACTGCGCCCATCATTTTTTCATTATAGTTATTTGTTTTTTTTCCTTAAATTCCACATTAAAAACCACTTCTTATTCCTCTAATATATTTTCACTAGGGTGATTCTTTCCACATTCATGAAGTAAATAAAATTGAATATTCATTTTTCTTAGGTATGCATTTCCCAAACTCTTAGTGAAATCCTACGATCTCTTATTTAGTGAGTCTAAGAGTTGGTTCATGTACACATAGTAAATCATTATTTTTGAAAACTAATTATAAATTATAAAAAATATTTCACTCTAAATATTATTCCTTTGGGATTCTCATCTTTAAACTATCTATCACATTCAATTTTAACCTAGTTCCTTCACGTTCCCGTGATTGACTAATACATTAAAGCATAGTGTGAGTGTGTGAATCACTTATCAAATTGTTAAACCACATAATCATGACACATATCTTATAGTATTTCTAATTTTATATCCCATTCATTTATATCTATTACACAATATGCTTCTCCTTAGATGCATCCCTAGACATATCCCTATAAATATCACTACAGATCTCATAAAAGAATTCACATAAAAGGTTCCAAAGGATGAATAAACCCTCCCTTTGGTACCACCTATAGAGGCAAAGGGTAAAAATACAGGGATATTCTTTCATTTTATATTAATATTAAGAAATTTTCTAAAATACATGCCGGAGGATCGTAATTGTTTAGTTTTTTTGGAAAATTTCATCAAAATATTCTAACAAGGTGAATGATCCCCAATATTTCCCACAATGATCTTACCATTTTTTACATCAACTTAAATCATTTCATTATAAACTTGAGGAAGGAAAAAATGAATGGGGTGTTCTCAGGTGGTCATCAATGGAATGAAACAGATATATTTGAGCATAACATGAGCATAAGAATTTGGTAAAACGTTCATTATATTAGAAGATCATACCCTACATATCAAATATCCTAAAATTGAATCCTGGAATGTACATTTGTAGTTCATAAGTCATGAATCATAAGGTAATTAATAGTACAACACATGAAATCATAATATTGGAATAAGAAATATAATTTTTTGTGGACATAGAATCCTATAAAAATGATTTCCATTGATGTCTGGTATTTGTTCCAAGGCCATATTAGTTGAATGGGTTCACTCCCAAATCTATTTTTTTACTCACAGTTTACTCCCATGACCAAATTAATAATCAAAGTTCACTCCCAATACTATATTACATGAAAAAGTCCATTTCTAAACCAAGTTCACTCCCTGTTCCATCCATGTTTTCTCATGCTATATAAATCATTACCCAATGCATTGGAGGGGATATAGGTCTCAACCATCTCATAATAAAACCATACATATGTGTTTCGATATATCATAAACATTCATTACATCATAACCCATGAAATGAAATGGGTATTACAAGCATGTAATCATATCACAACTTGTGGAAATTGGACTCGTTTAATAATCATTTCATCAATGAATAACCTACAAAAAATTACATTTCTTAATAATATAACCCATGAAAGAGAAATGAGTTTCCTAAACATATAAAAAATGAAATATAATAGGTTTTCCTAATCATTCCACCAAAAGATAAACCTTTTAGATAAAATAATATTATTGGGACCCTTTGATCATATCCTCAATAAATAATGAGTAACACCAATAGTTTTCATATTAGATGGAATATAATTTTTCTGAAATCTTTTAAAAGAATTTATTTTTGAAAATATATATTAAACATTGAAAGAAAATATATTTTAAAACAGAAAACATTTTAAAAAAAAATTTCCTTGAAAATAACCATGAAAATTGATAAAGGAAGGGAGTAAAAATTTTAAAGAATTGTTTTCAATAAAACTTATAAGGAATCCTGGAACAAAAAATTAAAATTATTTTCTTAGAAAAAATATCAAGTAAGAATGAAAACATTTGGGAATGTTTTTGCATTGAAAAAATTTAAATGAATCATGAAAAAAATTTGGAATCCTTTTTCATTGATTACTTATAATGGAATATTGAAAAAAAATTTAAAACATTTTTTTGAAAAAAAATAACAAATTTATATATAATGATTTGAATTGGTTTTAAACACTAATCGAACATAAAAAATATTTGAAGACATTTTTTTACAAAATATATAAAATAATAAATTTCCAAAATATTTTAAAATTTTATTTTCTTGAAAATAAATATTCCAATATTTCCAAATAATATTGAATGGTTGGATGGTCATGATTGCAGATAAATCCATACATGATGAATATTCCCTTTTCAATAATTTTTTTAGAAACGTTCCTTGACCAGAAAATGATAACAAGATTAATTTTTAAATATAAAAATAAAAAAAGATAACACATGGGTAATAATTAAATTTAAATATAATTGTATTATATTAAAAATATTAAGAAAACATATTTTAGAAAACATGGTTTCAAAAGATCACATATTTCCAACTTATTAGAGAGATAATGTCGGATTTCCTAAAAAACATTATAAATTATATTAACTATGAAAGAGTAAAAAATTTAAAATATTTCATAGATAAATAATGAATAATAATAGGATAAAAAATAAATATGTTTTTGAGTTATTAACCATTATATTTATTCAGTGTAAGCATAAACCTAAACCATCACGATAAATGACGAGACAGTATGAATAAACTATTTCTACTTCGGTAACATTGAATCATAATAATAAAGAAAGAATAACATTAAGTAAATATTAAAATATAATTAAAATAATTAGATTCATGATATAACAGGTTAAATGGTAGTTTATACACCTCATAAAATATTATATCTCCATAATATGGATTGTGTCTTTGTGGAGGAAAATTGAGACACAATAACATTACTGATTTGGTAACATTTGAACCATAAACCTCATGAAAGAAAAATAATAAAATGGATATTTAATGTCCCATAAATTTATAGATAAAAATAATATAATATTTTCACGGTATGTATATACACCACAAAAAATAAATTAGTGGTGTATAAGGCATAAATATCATTGAAATAAAAGTGAGATAAGATCACCATTACCACTAGTCTTGTCAGTTTTTTTTTAAATTCAAACGTCCTATATAAAAAATATTGATTTATTATAAATATAATACATAAAAATACATTTAATTCCAAATATGGTTCGATTATAACATTATATTACCTATTTATTGACAATTACATGTTAATGATACATTTTGGGCAATATCTTATTTTTTTAAATGTTTTGAGTTATTATCCTTGATCCTCTTACTTACAACATGATTTACTTGTTTGAATATTTTGAAACATGATATAGATATCATATATATTTATTATTTAAATATTTATAATAATATATAAAATGAATAAAAATAAAATGAATTTCTCCATTCACTGAGATGGTAGGATGTACGTACACAATAATGTTGTTTCTATTTTATTATCGGGTTGAAAGAAAGAAAGTTAAAGGAATATATGTATATATATATATAATATAATTATACTATAATTATTAATTAATTTTTATCATATTATATAATTAACCAATCTATAATAAATACTATGTAAAGTGTGAACGAATCACATCTCTTTGAGAGGGTGGGAGTCCACATCTCCATAAAGGAAGTTAGCATAGTTACACAATATAGAATGAATTAAGCTATGTGTTATATAATACTTACAGAATAATAAATAAATCATAAAAATAATATATAATATATAAAAACATTATTTAAAACATAATTACCGACCATGATATGTGTTGAAGGAAATATGAATTATATCATTTCGTGATGCGATAATATGTCGTACACACAAACTGTAAGTTTGTTACCCATTTCATGGAAGTGTGCATATATGTAGTTAGAACCCATAGAATAAAAAAAATAAAAATAAATTTTTGATACAATGTTTATTATATAATCAGTATATAATAATAATTTATGTGGTGTATAAATAATTAAAATATAAGTCATTGTGTAAGGGCATCACCTCTTCATTGGGTAACCCCATTTGGTTTAAAACAAAGGTCCTAGATGGTTGGATTTATGCTCAATTTGAGGCCTCTATAGTTAATTCAGATACTCTAAGAGCATATTTGGTATGTTGTTGGATGATCAAAAGGATCTTTATATGTGCAAATTTGTGAGGTGGGTGTTTTCCCTTTTATAATGGTGGAGGTGTGGCATCCTTGTAAATATAAAAAATAAAAACACTACTGAGAGGTCACTCATACATTATGGCTCTCCAATAATTTTACATTATAGACTCAAGGAAGTATATGGTCTATATATGAATAGATAATGTATTTTTTACATTTTTATAAGGTATTTGTGTAATTATGATAATGTTAAACTACTAAATAAACACGTTTTACCTTAATCACTGTATATAATTTTAATTACATTCGGTAATATATTTTTAATAGAAATTAGCTTGATTTTATATGAAATTATAAATTATGATTTATCCATACATGGAATCGATTTTTCTAAAATCTAATAACATAAATGGTAGATGTTAATTTAAAAATAATTTTGCCGATGGGATGAGATGTTGAGTAGTTAAAGCGAAAAGGTCTAGAAGAAGGAAATGTTTTTATATCCAATTTAAATGAGAAATTATTTCAAATTTCCTAAATTGGATTAATTGATATATAAATTATATAATATTACTTTTAAAACATATTAAAATACAATTTATCTATATAAATAAATTATAGGAAAAGTAATATTGAATTAAAATTTTGTGTTTTTCATTGTTAATAAAATAATGAAACATCTTAAAAAAATACCAAAATTTTCCACAATGTAAATTTTTACATTATTATTTAAAAAATTAAGTTTATTTTTATAATTAAAAAAACATTTAAAAAACTAGATTTACAATCGGTTCACCATTAAAGGGAAGTAAATTTACCATATAGAAAAATACATGTTTTTTCATAAAATTAAACTTATTATATTACTATACCTATAAATTCTATTATGTGATTAATGAAAATATTGATTTAATATATATAATTTTTTTTATAAAAAAATAATAAAAAGTGGTCTGTTTAATTTTTTTGAGATACAATTGTTTTTGTAAATAAAAAATAGTTTTCTTATAAAAGAAATTTCTTTATTTTCACATACTTATTAAATTAATTTCTACTATTTGATAATAAAAGGATTCATTTTATAAACATTTATAAATAATTCATTATTTATTTTTTTACCTTATTCATATCTTCCATTCCAATGGAAAAGTGGTAGGTTAAAAAACTGTAATTATATTAATAGTATATTGTAGTTTGGTAAAACTCGGCCTTGATTGTAAAGAATGCTTTTAAAGGGACTCAGTATTGTGTGCAATACAATCCAAATATAATGATTTATATACCAAAATATAATATAAGTATTGTGTTTAGAGGATGATTAAATTATTTTTTTATAGTGAATTCCAATCATATATCTTTCATATAACTGAAGTATATTGAGTGTTGTTTCAAATTGAGAAATAAGAAAAATATTAATTTAATTTAAAAATATAATTCAAAACTGTCAAGGTTTTACATAAAATGTGTTATATGAGTTAGAAAAACTCATTAAAATAATGTTCTATATACTTCGCATCCATGAAGTTCCTCATAATTGGATCGCATGAGCTGTCAATGAAAAGGTTCACCTCCACTCATTCATCCCGGTATAACTGTTAGATTCCTGATGACCCAATAAAAGAAATATAAAATAATAAAACCCAATTGTGAAGAACCATACATAATACATAATTTCTATTCCAAAGGATCATTATTATTGTACAAAATATATGGGAACTCATTACACTCAGCACCAATGTATGGTTTCTCAAGAATTACATTGCATAAATCAAATTCGGAACACTATGTCCTTGTTTAAAAACATTAAACTATATAGAATGTAATTACTTAACCACATGAAATTAAACTACATGGAAGATGTCTTTCAACATTATGTTAAACTCTGTGAAGGAAATTACTTCTTTAATGACTCACTACTCATTAGATAGCTCTGTGATGAGGAGAAAATAAAGTAACTCATACCTATGTTTATTTCAGATCCCCGTAAGTGGATTTTCCATGAACTATGTGTGGATTTATTATTACTATAAAGGGATATATAGTGATTCTCAGATCCCAAATCCTAGGTCCATCCACAATATTAATTGTAAAATTTCCCATTTCCATGAATGGGTAAGACATGTGCAAAGAAATTTCTATTCAAGTACTATGTGTGGCTCGATTCCTATTATTATAGGATATGTAGTAATTCCTAGATCCCATAATAATAGGTCCATCAATAATATATATATATATATATATATATATATTCCCATCCCTTATATGGGTCAGACCCATCCAATGATATTTTTCATAAACTACATATGGATTGATTATTGTTATTACAGGATACATAGTTATTCCCACATCCCAAATATTTTCCCTAGCCATAATATAATGCTAATTACATATACATACAATGAAACTTGAGAATTGTATGGAATTTCTCAGGAAATAACTATGTTTGTATTTATTCCTATTACCACTAGATGCATAGTGATGTCTGGATCTTTCATTTTTGGCCCATCCAAAAGTTCTCATCACATTGAATAATATCCCTCCAGGATAGTAATATATGTGTAACGAATCTAGTCCAAATGAAATTGTAAAACCCCTATAAATTTCCTTTCCCACACTTTCATACAACCTAATTAAATTCCCAGTTATCACCCACTTCTCATACCAATAATGACTTATGTGAGCTTAGGGAACCTAAAAACTCACACTGACCTATGCGATCATAGTTTATTATACCCAAATACAGTAAACCATTATCTATTTTGATGAATTTTAAAATCATTACAATATCCTAGTCACATGGAATTAAACTACATGACTTGAGGTCTTTATGACAAATTGATCATCCATTGATGACATTATATCCCTGAATTGTATGATTTGTCCCCTTTCAATAAAATTGTGTTTGATACATGTTTCTTTAGTCTTTTGGGTGATTCAACTATACTTGAATATTATGTTCTCCAAGAATAAACATTATATCATTGACATCTTGTTGATACAAACCAATTCCCAGAGTTAATATCTTTATTTTGGGATCCCATGAACCACAAACCTGCCTAATATTGATTATCCATTATATAAAACATGGAATAGGGTAAAGCTAATCCAAATGGAACTTATTATAATTACCTAGTGAAAAACACAACATCTCATAGCTTGTACTTAGTGGGAATTCTGGTCCAAAATAAGGCCCCCTGAAATCCAAGTGTAATTTTTCCAACTCGGTAGAATATGGGCTTCCTGAATTAAAAATGGTTAGGATAAACCCAACTACATTAACCTCTTATTGAAACATATATTCAAGGTTCATGATTTATACTTCCCAAAAAAATATTTTTATAAACTATTCATAATCGATATTACTGACATGTGCATAGAACACATTTTCAAAGAATGATTAAGAAAACACATCCTTATACCCTTTATTTTGAGGTTATGCATCCAAATTGGAGACCCATCTTCCATGATCATCGAAATAACATTAGTCATATCATTATTCTACCACACAATCTTCATTCCCTATTTTCTTGATTAAATCCCCATATACATTGAGCGGATATTCTATGGGAATTACATTGACCTTGAGCTCACATCCTCGTAGTTCCCCCTTTCCAAAAATTGGTAGTAGAGACTAACCAATATAGAAGAATCATATCTAGGATTAGCTAGTGATTAACATAATTACTATGTGATTCTTACTAGGGTCTGTTTTGGATCCTTAAGTTGCATTGATAAGATTTGATGGTGAATAACATTATGACTTAGAGCTTGAACTATGTGGGTGTTATAGTCCTAGAAGAATGGTTCCCCTTAAATCTGAGATCTATTTCTCTAATTTTGCAGTGTTACTCTAACTAATAATCAAACGATCATTATAGATATGTATCCTTAAATATAATATGAATTTTACCCTTTTTCTTTAAGTCCTATAGGGATCAAAAATTACATAATTATTTATGCCTTCATATTCCATGTCCTGATGGTAAAAATATAAACTATATTTAATTTATAATGTAACTACATGGGTATGAATTCCTATTACCTCATGATATATAGTTATGAACGAGTCATCAGTATTGTGTCCAACCATGGATCACTAACAAAATACCCCTTCCTTGTACATGAGATTGATCTTGTAGGAATATTTCTTTCTATAAACTACACATGGATTGATTCTAATTCCCTTGATATACATAGTGTTCCATGTAAATCACTCTCTGTATTATCAATGAATCATTCCCTACATATGATTTAGATCAATGTAGAAGAATTTAGAAAATTATCAGTATATTCCAAAGATTTATAGTTCCTCCTCTTATTGCACAAGAACCTGATCTGTGTAGGGAACATTATTTTGAAGAACTACATGTGACCTGATTCCTATTATAACAAGATTAATAGTGATGCACCAGTCTCTAATTCTAGTCCAAGTGGTAAAAAAGTAGAAACTAAACCCCCTTCCTTTTCTCATGGGTAAGACCTACACTAGGGATTCTTTATTAATAACTATCCAAAACATCCTTCTCATTCAAGGGGATACGTAGTGGTGCCTGATTCCACCATTTTAGGCTCATCCAAGAAATCTAATCACACCCAACTATGGCCCTTGATGAGAATAACAATGTGGGTATTCCCACTCATGTAGAAATGTTAAAAACCACAGATATTTCTTATCATGATCTCTCGCAAGGCTTAATTAACTATCCAGTTTTATCTTGTTTCTCTGACCAGGTATGAATCATGTGGGATTATGGAATCTAGTAATTCATTCCAACCATTGTAATCAAGGTGAATCACATTAAATGGTTGGAAACTACATCATTTTCATAGGATATTAATTTGAATGATAAAATCCTTATTACATACCGTTAAACTATATAATAGTCTCTCTTCATGTCAGAATGAAAATACCCTCTAATTATTATGTACTCAAGAATCAATTTTTCTATCCCTTTACCTCAAAATGCATTCAATACACATGGAAATATAAATTAGGATGATTTTACCATTCTTTAATATTATGTTCTCTTTGAACCAACATCATATATTTGACAACTAAGACGATACTAACTGATACCTTCAGTTGATATCCTTATCTTAGAATCTCGCAGACATCAGGAATGAGTAATATTTATAATCCCATATATGTGACCGGTAATTAGGTTAGGCTAATCCAATGGAATCCCTCTAGTATTAACTATAGAATAACATAATTAATCTGATATTGTTTTTATCATATATTGTGGTCCCAAATTATATTCCCCTTAATTCCAATAGCTATTATCCCAACCATGTTGAACATGGGTTTCCACCATTGTCAATGGCATTCCTATACCCACCAGTGTCCACCTCCTATTCACTAAGATATTTTTGGATTATGATTTATACTTCATATAACCAAACTATTAAAGTGGATTCAGATACCCTCGATGTTGGATATCAATTTATTACACCCATTGTAAAATATATATTATAATATCATATTTTTATACAAATCTATCCTAGGATATTCATCAAATAGGAAGACACAATTTCCATGAATTATTCATTCCACTTAGTAATACATCACAGTTATATGAGGTTATACTACACAACAACTAATTAGTGGAATGACGTTAAACTACATGATAGATAGCCTATCTGGTAAGACCAAAACTTTCATAGAGTGGGGTTTTCCTATCAATAAATATTTGTTAGATATGAATTTGTAATCTCCATGCATGTATGAAATATAGAATTTTTTTCGCTACCTATGATCCTGGTCTATGAAGAAGACCCCTTATCCAACAATGATGTTGAGGCTCACTAAGGGAAGATAATAAATGCCCCTCCATTCACATGAGTTTGATCTATACCAAGAGTCTCTTTTTTAAATAACTATGTTTGCTTGATTCCAAACCCAGTTGGATGTTTAGTGATATCCATGTATTTTATCCTACACAAAATCAATGGTCTTCAATAATATAGACATATAAATCAATTAGGGGTCCTTATCTACCCCTAAAAAATTACTTTCTACACTCACTAAGACCATTGAATTATGAACGTGATAGATCACTCTCCCATTTGGAAATATTCATCCAAATTATGTTTTTACACATGGTGATATTATAACTATTTGAGAATATACATGAATGAGGGTTCATATTTCATTAATTATTTATGGGTATTTATCACAGGATGTCTACTATGATTTTAGAATTTGAGTTCTGAATTTTTGTTTACTTAACATAAAAAAGGGATTGATTTATTTTTAATTATATATTATATCAAGCTAATAAAATTCCATAAATGTGCTAAAAGAAATGGTGTTTGATAGAAAATTAAATGGTTTAATGGTTTATTCATTCATAATATTGAACTGGGGGAAGATTCTATACATTATATAGTCTCTCCCGTGGTTTCTCAAAGATACAAAAACCTATATTATCATTACAAGATCGCGTGAACTAATAATTCCAAATTAGAATAAATATATAGAGGTGTCAATTGAGCAATAATTTTCTATCCACCCCATTTATTCCCCCATCCCCAACCGATGAAGAGTCTCAACAATAATGGACAAAACATCACTCACTCTTTAAGACATCACTAATAAAAAGTGTGTTATTAAAAGATCAAAACATGCATGATCTATGAGTGATACATTTTTTTAAATCTCTTCAGTGAAGTCATCCATTTGAGCACACTACTTAGAGACTTTCTAGTGCTTCTATTGGTGAACCTACAAAGATTCCCTTTTTTATTATTCTAGATAATGACTATAACAAATTCTTCATAATTTCCACTCCTTACTATCCAATTGTTTTCAAGACAGAAACATTTGTAGTTTGATATCATATAATTACTGATAGTCAAATCGACCATGTCCTAATTCATAAAATAATATGAGAAGGAGTTCCTCTTGGTCATGGATCTTCTCAAAGGGTGTCTCAATATTTAGGTTATGTATATGTTACCAAATTATCCTTTACGGTGTTCAAATCATAGCCATATATTGAGGCATAACTTTGGAAGGAAGACCAATTTATTTTATGTATTCAGATGCCATGTTCATTGATATAAGGATCATCCGAGCAGATGTAGATACTAGAGAAGAAGTCACCTATACTCTCCCCACCATCAATGATTCATCTGTCACTATTAATTAATGATCATCTTCATCAAAAAACCATACCCTATAGATGGAATACATTTCACTCTAGTAAGGGAGCTTTATTGGGGGATCACCAGAGTCCTAAACCAATTCTATCACATCCATGGAAATGGGGCTCCCAAAAAGACATAGTTTTTCTACATGGAGTTCTAATTAATTTATAATAACAACCCTGTAATCTATAACCCATGCTTTTTAATAGTCATGACATATTTAGAAAGGAAAATCAATGGAAAAAATAATGATTTCATCATATGTGTCATCATGAACCAAAATAAGCTAGAATTTTTAATGAGTCCAAGATGACGTTCTCCCCACGTGACAACTAATAGAAGTTGATAAGTCATTTGAGTACAGTAAATATCATGAGAAATAAGTGGGGGTATATGTATTTTATATTCTTATATATTCCACAATAAATATAAGAACCAAATCTTAACGTGTTACTTGATAAGGCCCCTCATTATGGGGAACACTTCAATTGTTAATAATTTTCCATGTATGTGTAGGGAAAACCATAAAATCAAAATAGATATGGTGGTGTAAAATACCAATAATCAGGTGAGTACCAAATTCCATTACCTCTACATGGGATATGATTTCAATCCTAGGATAGAACAAAGATTTAGATATTTTGGTAGTATTCTAATTCATGTAACACCAATAATTTATATCTATATAGGTAGATTAAAATTGAAAATGATCATTGATCAAGCCAAAGACATTACCTTTTTGAATAAGGACAAGTGGATGAAAATGTTGAGAAATTTTTGGTACAAATAGGTTGAGGGGTATACCTTATTCCATCCATGATTCTGTCATCAATGTGATGACTTGGATTCCCATGTGTGCTTCTCTGGCATGGAAAATACATCCATTTAAAAATATGGGGAAAAACATAGCAAACAAGAGGCCTGGATGTTCATCCAGGGTCACCTGATATCCTAATGTTTAATATTACCCAGCCTCAAGAGTCGTCCAATAATATGAATTTTAGTCTTGAACTTGTTGATATGGTCATCTACAAGGTTTTATGGAAGTTAGATGAGTCTTACATTGATAATGGAAGACATTATTCCAATATTTGAATGAATTGATTAGGCATGGGTTCATCTCTTTATTTAACTTCTACATCATAATGGTGGTCATATCTCACACTTGTGTTAGATTCAATTTAGGGTCATCTCAAACATCCATGGAAGGATGAAAGTCATCATACATTTCATAGAGATGTTGTACTCCCCCCATATAGTAAATATCCTATAGGAAGAAACCTAACTCACAATTGATCATTTGAAAATTGTTGGTTCAAGTGCAATACATTATGATCAATTATTTTAGGAGTTCTCGTTGAAGGTACACAATAGAATAAGAAATCCATGTCACTTCACAATCATGGATAGCATGAAAGTGATTGAAAAATTGTACAAAGCTCATCAGAACCTCGAAAGGTCATGTCCATTCACCAAAAAATTATCCAACAAATAAGAAATTCCACATTAAACTATAGCAACTTTTTTGGTTGTCTGTAGAGTAGTCAGACATTGTCTTGTAACTCTAATTAATCTGTGGATGATAAAGATCATGACTATCCAATACCATAAGGGATTTAGTCAATGTATAGTAAATCTGCGAGAATGGTTCCATAATTAACTAAATTTCATTATAAATGGTTATCTAAATATAGTCGTGAGAGGGTGAAAACCAGTGAGACCAAGGATTATAGTTGAGTAATAGAATGATATTTTTATCATTAAGGATGAATCAACATATGGGTAGTCAGTGAGAAAATTGATATATTTTAATCTAATTTATATGAATTACCTTTAAAATCAT
The DNA here is from genome assembly GCA_963277665.1 of Viscum album. NCBI lineage: Eukaryota > Viridiplantae > Streptophyta > Magnoliopsida > Santalales > Viscaceae > Viscum > Viscum album. The sequence goes on along the minus strand of OY728134.1, from coordinate 590,206,568 downwards.
ATTATTTGAAAAGACCCCATATCGACAGTTAGCATTTTAGATTGTGACAATCAGAGAGCTCCAGTTGACTGCATCAGGAGACATCTATGATCTAGAATCCAAGGGCAGAAGATTATAGATAGTATTAGAGAATGGGTAAAATAATGAATTAGGAATAAATTAAAAATAAATTCATTGAAGGTATATTATTAATAGAAACACATGGACCGTTCTATGACATAAGTATCACATGAACCCGTCAAAACCACATGATCACATGAGTCAACCTAAACCATATTGATTGCATGACCATGGGATGTTAATGAAAATTTATAAATCAAGTAGATCATACATATCATGTGACGGGACCCTACAACTAAGGATATGTGTCACTGTTTCTGAGACAAACAATTTATTAGTTCACAGATTCATTAAATTACTCAACAATATAGGGATATCAAAAAATGTTTTTAAGAAATGAGATCAACTGATCATGTCTCATGAGCAGTTATCACGATGGGGTCACATGGATATATATTGTGAATTAATCATATGACAGAGGAAACGATGATAAATCTATAGATTTGGGTTACAATGGAAATGTTAAGCCTCCTACAACATTATTTATAAGGAACTTAGTAAATTAAAAATGATATCATGGAAGACTAAAAAAATCTTGTAACACTGACTTGTGGAATCACAAAATAATTTAGTGGGAATTAACTTCCTATGAATTGGATTATTTTTTTCATCAGAACTCACTCTTTAGGGGAATAATTTTATCATTAAATCCAAATTGAATCTCAAATTTTAGAATTTGTGAAATACTCGAATCATAGAATAATTTTCTCAATAATGGAAAAATTGAATATAAAGTGAATGGATCACAGGCTTAATTTGATCTATCAATTGATCACAAAAATATAGTCTGATGAGACATCATGATTTATGAGAAATTATAGAATAATAATTACGATTATGAAAAAATTATTCAATACAAGTCTCCAAAATCATTTTAAGCCCTATGAGACAGATTTCTAGATCATGTATAATCCTTCATATTAGTCTCTTTGATCATGAAAAATGATATTTGACATTTTCATGAAAATATCCCAAGACCTTAAAGAAATAAATTGAAAGGAATGCATAATATTTATACAATGATATTTATTCTAATTTTAGTGCAAAAGGTTTGTTCACTTCATGTGATCAATTTTCTAATCACACAAAGGACATATGGCATACTTGCGTGATCTCGTGAGGGGCCCCTTAAATGTCATCCGTATATTATGAAGGCCATATAACAAGTCAAATCAATCATTAGTAGGCATAAAAATGAATCATTACAGTATTTTGGTAGTTCCATTGATATAATCCTAAAAATCCTTAATGGTATCATTAAATATTAGATGAACAATTATTGAATATTTATGTGAATGGGTGTATGTTGATTATCAAATTATTTTTTTATGTTATTCCCATGATCTTTTGATAACCATGTGATTCCCCTCATAAAATAAATTATTTAACATGAAAATTCCTCTTTGAATAAAAACATGATCTCACAAAGGCCATTTGACATGTCTATTTGAGAACACAACACTCTGAGGGAAAAAAGATGGTAGAATACCATAGACTTAAGAAAATATATGAAAAATATGGTACCATTATGAAAAGAAGAGTTAAAATATTTTCCATGATATGGGGTTATGTTCTTAATGTGATGGATTTATTGATCAAGGTATGTCCCTTTGATAGGCCATCACAATCATGACAAGGGCCATTTACATGTTAGTCAGATCTTGTGAAGGCCTCTTATCAATCTAACTTACTCATGTAAAGACTATTGGGAATATTCATTTGATTGGAAAAAATATATTTGGTAACTCAGATTAATCAGGAGAAAAATATTTGGAAATCCGTGGCTTTAATAAATACAGTAGCAATGGAGTGATCATGTGATATCTATATATTACATTAAATGAAAATGAAATCATGGATTACTTTGTGATAGATCAGATGAAAAATGTGATGTGATCCTCTCTCTTCCAGCTCAAGATGTTATATATTATTTAAGAATTGTGTTTTGTGGTTTAAATCAATGATATTGATTCCCATAAATTCTCCACACAAACATATAATAAAAAATATTAGTTGTATATAGGTGAGTGTTTATTTTTTGGAGTATATAATAATACAATCAAAAGAGTATTCCACCATGTATTCCTGGGGAATGAATTAAGGGTTTACACTATATGATTATTAACATTACATGATCACTCCATTAATCAGTTGAAGGAAATATTGAATGATATATGGCTTAGGTAATTGAATTTATTCAGGTTCAAATGATTGTTTGAGGCCTTATAAGGCCAGAACCTGATGACCATTGATCCATTTATGCAATGAATCTTGAAAATGATGGAATATAATGTTAAATATTGATATGATTATTTTCATGAGAGTGATTTATTCGATTTTCATTATCTATTCATTGATCCGGGAAATGCCTCGAAACATCTCATTCAGGCCATGTGATGTCCTTTGGACATTTTTACATTATCATGTTATGACCCCTAGACATATGCATCGGTTCATACAAAGTCTTTATGGACATGTCATCCTGATCATCCAATAAACTGAATACATATCATCAAATCCATGTGATAACCTTTGTTTATATTGGCCAAGTCGCATAGAGTCCTCCTTACATGTCATCCTAATTATACGATATCCTATGGGTATGTCAATAAAATCTCATTATGGAATCTTAAAATGGCATTCAGGTTGTGCAACGACTTCATAAAATGTTATATAGATCACATGATGTCTCCTAGAAATGTTATCCATTGCATGAAATGTTCCCCATATGTTATACCTAGATCTTGTGAAGTATCATAAATATGTTGGTTTTTATATGGTGATGACACTCGAGCATGTTAGGTAGACACCTCAGAAATTTAAGGTAGGAACTCATGTCACATTAGAGATATATCCACGACTTTTCTCAAATACACCTCTATACATATCAACCATTCCATTAAATTATAATTAGATATGTACACTCAGATTCATATAATCACAAAACCATGAGTCTCTTGGGGAGCATTCCTACTTCACATTGGATGTGTCCAAAATGGATTATGGTCATGCACTTATACAACATTTTGTGGTCCCCATGCCACTGTATCATCGCAAATTGACCTCTCATGGACCCACACTCTCAATCCATTAGAGGTTAATGTATGGGTGTCATCAATTGGAATCCCTATTTATGTAACTCCCTCTATATCCAAAACACTTGAGCTCATGTGACATAAATATTCCAATGAGCATATCATCATTCCAAGTACAATAGCAGAACAGAACTGGGTTTATACATGTGAATTAATTTAGGTGTAAGCCCAAACTAATCTGTTAGGAACACAAATCCCACTAGTATTTTAGGGGTCATACCTAACTATAAATATTATGATTCTTATTATAGTCATGATTTGTTGGATTCCTTCTTAAGGCTTGAGATCTATGTCAAATAATCTTTCAGGGAAGATACAATGCCTAATTTCCATACACAAATGTTGTGCATTTGATTACAAACAATCCCTTGTTTCTTACACTGATAATGACTCACATAGTATTTTGTATTTTTAATGATCGTATCATTGGAATCATAAAATTAAAAAAAATTGGGATACCTCACTATGAAATCCCATTAAATAAAATGATACAAATTCTTATTCAAAAAGGAATACACTTTGGAATATGTCCTGAACGCATTCCCATATTTATAAAATCTATAGAAATTACCTTCATGAATACTTCATATCTTTCCATTCCCATTAGTTGTGTGAGGACATACTAAAAAACAAATAATTTGATTCCTATTATAAGAAGGATATATTAGATTCCCTCATAAGGATTGAGATCCATACCAAATCCCTGAGTGAACTCATGTATATCCTCGTGGCATGATGTTGAACTACATAGTGGAGTCTTGTTATACTACCTTATTTGATTCCAAATTAACTTTGTGGGTTTTGATTCATATTCTCAAAGGATATATAGGATTCCTCTCGAATTTTCAATCCTATCCTTGAAACACCATATTCCAATCTAGATGATACTAATATCTATAATTCAAGATCATATGGATTTAAAACACAATAAACCAAAAATTTACAAGAATTAATGGAGATCATACGTGGAACCTTGATACATATATAAGGGTTCATTTATAAAACATCCTTTTTCATGAAGAGGGTTATGAAACACTAATTATTTTTTTGGGTAAGTATCCCAGGATTTGGGAATTATTTAGAAACATATCATAAATCTATAAGTGAGTACCAAATTAGGAAATAGTTCCCCCAAAATGAATCAATTAGACTAACCTCCCATACACTTAACCAATGTGATTTCTGATGCATAATTTGTTTTGAACCCCCAAAATACTATCTTCTATTGGAAAAGAGGTCTATAATTTGTAAAAAAATAGTAGTAGATCGGAGTATCCATGGGACCTAAGAAATGATAAACCAATAGAACCATTCTAATACATTTAGAAACAGTTTCTTAGATCCTTGTTATCACATGATTTCCATACATGATATCTTATGTGATATGTGTTTAAATATTTTGTTTTCATTTTTCATACAAAAATATATGATGAAATACATTAGGGTAACTTTTTGACAGTCTACTATGTTGTATTTCTCACACACACGTGAGAAAAATAGTGCACATGCCTACCACATGTTTTTTACATATTTTTGATAATCAGTTGAAATGTGGGTCTAGCCAGAGCATCATAACAAGGATTTTTTATGGGTTTGGGTGATGCTTTTTTTTAGTAGTAGAGCCTCTATGCACATGTTTTTAATTTTTTACATGATACATGTGATTAGATATGTTATTGATTTCATAGGATGTATGAATTTATGACTATATATTTATTTTTTATTTAATGGTTAAATGTATATTTTTATATAGATTTCTTTGGTAATAATAAAAAATAAGAATACTCTAATTTATTTACTATAAATTATTTTTGTTTATTTATTATCATTGATAGATTATAAAATGTGAATATAGTCTCCAAAACCATGATTATAGACTCTCCCCATGGGTCTAAAACCCATGATGAATGGGGTGGTGCACCTAAATCCATATGGAACTCTGTATTGGGTATCATTTGGGAAATTTTAGAAGGTTCATTACAAGTATAAGCCTCTTCCAATTACAAACATCTTCTGATGTAATATATATCATCAAAAATAAAACCAACCCCATTAACCCTCAAAAATACTTATTAATGGAAAATGCTTATATTCTTATCCAAGCATGTCTAATATTAGGTATTTTAACTGAATATTTTAACTAATGTAATCATACATTAAATAACTGTTATGTTGTGATGATAATTTGAGAATCTTAGTGGCCATATTATCGAAAAAATAGTTTTGGGGTTTATTTTTCAAAATCAAATACATGGATTATTAAATCATTTTGACCCCAAAATTTCTTTAGTTATTCCCTCTTATTCAATGAATGAATCTACATTGAGTAACTCCACTCATCATTTGAGGATACCATTCTACTATATTAATAAATTTATCAACTTTTTCTCATATATGTCGCATTCATTAAGTAAATCCTTCATTCTATCTTATGTTCGTGCAAATATTTAAGTATCTTTGACCACTCTATCCCACACAACTCTAATGTAATGAAAATATTTCTTCTTTTTCACACATTGTATTTTATGGTGAGTAAAACATCCCAACATGTATCATATTTACTTGATGAATTATATACTATTATTTCACTATCTCATGATAAATTGTTGTGTGTAGTTACCTTTTCAACCTCTTATTATATAAAATTCATCTTATATGATACTCTATTTAATTAAAGTTATAGCCCACCTCAAAAGAGTCCTTAAAAATACAAGTTTTACCCATGTAGGTCCAATACTGAATCACAAAAGTCGGAATCTTTGATAAATTTTATAGATTCTTGTGGTGTAACTCAATATTTGTTCCACTAAACTCTTTTACCATTCCATTTTTCTCTATGAATCACTATTATCTCAAATACTTACATCATGGAACATCAATAGTTTTCCATTTAATTCCACATATCATAATTATTAGACTATTTATATATTACAAAAGATATTTTAATCAAATTTGGTTCCTTTTTGTTACTTTCATATCAAATTCCATACTACTAAAATATGTTCCAAAACATCATTATAACGAATAATAAATGTCAATGTACCTATAATTACATTTTAACCATAACTCACATAAAACAATTGTGTATTTTTTGAAAAATAAAATTCATGAAAAATAAAAAATTAGAAATAATATTTTTAAATGTCTTAAAATTCCCAATATAGACATTTTATAATGAAAACAATGAATCCCTTAAAAAATTTGACAATAAAAAATATATATTATCATCATGTGTTGTTTTATGGAATATTGAATATACATGGTGATTCTTTGATCAATAATTTGTCATAAATTGTTTCCATTGAGTTTTTTATAATTATTAAACATAATTATTAGTATGTAATTATATCCCTATATCATGAATGATTAATGACTCGCCTTCTCATTCAATGATATTCAAATGAATATGTTCATGGTTTTGATACATCATTTTTATCTAGTTGTTTTTATACACAATTGTTATATCCAACCCAATGATTAGTCTTGTTATCTCAATTTGTCATCATTCTTCATTAGGATATGATTCTCCTCATCGTGACTCTTTAGTTACACTTTTTTTTCGACAAACACACTCTTTAAATTCATAATTTTTTAGAGTAAAAACAATATTTGTTACCTCTTATAACATGGTAGGTTCTGAACCCCACAAAAGAGATATAGAGGGGTGTTTGTGAGAGAACTATATCCCTTAGTGATATAGCCTTTTAATGTTTTAGGATGTTTATCTATAGTATTTCACTATATCCTGTATAATCATGTCCTTATGATGTTATTTGGGATATATTTTCTTATCATTATACTCATAAAATTTCATAAGATTACTATCCATCATCAATTACTCTTTTCCTATATGATGATAAATCATATATTATTATTACAAAATAATATCACAAATGATTGCATGTGTTATTAAATATACCAATTTGGATTTTTTATCACCCCATTAGCATCATAAATCCCATATCACATGCGTTATAACAATAAAAATTCATGAAAAGAATTAACATCACAAAGACTCGAATCCCCTTGATCTATCTATTTGGATAATAAATATTATTATTCTTCATTATTATATAATTTCATATATTTGGATTTATATGAATTTATTTCCTTTTGAAAACATACTCTAAGGGAAAAAAAATGTATGTGGATCATAATAATACCACACAACCATGATGTTTTTTTTGGATTATAATAGAATCTCAAATATAATTACTCATATTGATGATGAATGAGACATTTTTTCCTAGATAATTATTACTGAATAATTAATTCAACTTCTTCATAAACCTAGATTATATAAAGAGACTTTAATTATAGTGGATAATGTTTTTTCTATTCTATTTAACTTCATTTGTTAGATTATTTCTCGTTTTGTTACATTGTTCTTCTCATGGAACTATCTATCACTTTATCCATTAAAAATTTTATTCTATTATGATGATTAATAATATGAATCTGTCATTTATTTGTGTACAATGGTACCACAACTCCAAAAAAATCCCTAGAAAAATAGTTTCTCTATAGAGAAATATTTTTATTTCTTTTTTAGATTTATGTTCACAGATTGTTCTAGGCCAACATTGAACTCTATTAGGAACAAAAACCTTTATAGGAAACATCATAAAAATTCTTTTCCTTTTCACTAATTTATATGAAATTTTCTTGAAAAGTGAAATACAATAAATTTCAAAACCACATGTTCCTTCACTATAAATATATTTCAAATTTTGAAAATATACATGAGGGTTTTCTCATAGATTTAGTATTATTTTTATCTCATGTAATATCAAAATATTTCATCAACATTACGATATATTTGGGTCTCTTATTCTTATAAATAAATCTTTTATAGGTCGATGTTCAATATTTTGGTCATCTATGATATAATATTTTTACATTGTAAATTTTACATAGTTGTTTTCATATATTCCAAATTGAATCTACAAAGAATATATGACCATTATTTGTAATTTAAGGAGACATTTATTTATTTACAAGCTCATATAGATATTTTGGATTCATACATATATATATATATATATCAGTTCTTTATGTTTGATATTTTATTCAGAATAAATGTATTGTGATAAGTACAGTATGAACCCATGTTTTAATATGAGGTAAATATACATATTTTTTCTATTTAACTACTTAACTATAGACTAATGTTAATACCCATTAAATTTATGGGTGTTTTAGGGGTGTTTTAGGCTTTTTCATAGCTACAAACTAGTTATTTTTTGGGAAATTATAAAGGAACATTTTAAGTAGAAACTGTGGGGAGAAGCTAATGGTCTGACTAACTGTCCAAGGCCAAGATAGAAGTAAATAGGATTCCACAAGGTTTGTAAAACCATGAGGATCGAGGCACACAAAAATGTAAAGTCCTATGTGTTTTTTTGATAGTGGGATGAGGCATGGTTTGTTCATAGTTAGTCAAACCATGCATGCTAAATGAGAAAGGTTCCCCTCTTTAAAGAAGCAGGAACATGATTGGAGCATAGTTTGGCCAACCACTTGATCACACCATGGGGCCCTATAAATTTTGAGATTTTTTTAAAAATTTACCATATAATGATTATAATTTTAATATTAATTATCTCTTCTATCATGTTGGATAGATGTGATATTTTGGAGTACCCTTGAAGCTATTTTGTATATTTTGATCCCTCACCTTTGTCTAATCGTGAAATCATGCATCCTCAATCATGTTGTATCTGCAATGATGAGTACTCAATTTCTCTAATATTATTACTAATTATTCTCAGTATCAAAAATGTTATTTTGTTGTAATATAATTTTTCATATTTCTAGGTTCTTCGGTTGTTTTTCCATTTTCATATAATCTAAGTGGAATCAGAATATGTTATTGGATTATTACTCTACTATAGACCCACAGTATGTGGTCTATAACATTCATATTCAGTTTGGTGAATAATAGAGATGGTTTATATTGTGCCACCCACTAGAAATTTTTTATATACCTACAAAATTAATTTACTATTTGAACTAAACGAAATGGGACTTGTAAGGGAAGCCTTTGATTTTCTTTGTGATGTATTTGAGGTTTTTTCCTAAACAATGAAAACCATAGGGTGTGATAGTTCTATTGACTATGAATATAACTTTTTAAAAATCCAATGGGGTCTATTAGTTATTTCACAGTTAGAGGATGACTGTAAATTAATGAACTTAATTGAATTGTATTAATATAAGATGGATTTACTCTTTTATATGTCGCTATTTTTAAATGTTTTATATGTATTTATTATGAGAGAGGGTATACTCATTGAATGTAATTGAATGTGAATTGTTATATGAGTAGGTATACTCAGAGAACATGAATGTTTGTATATGATGGATGGAATTTGAGGAACTGAATAGTAATCGATGACATAGTTGGTATACCATATATTGTGACTCCATTTGATGTGATGGAAATTTCTCCCATGGGTCTTGAATGTGGTAGTGGACTCCTTAGAAGATATTCTTAATTGTTTCTTATTTATGTGGGATTCACTAGGCCTTTCTACCCCTTCGATCTAGTCTTTTTGTGACCACAGTGGACATCGTCTTGGGACAAGTCTCTTGGACCCTATTAAAGACTAACCAAATTTCCATTGAGATACTACTAGGAATATATGAGGATGTCGTGGTACACTATTACTTTAATTTATACCGGGGGGACATGAAATTTCTGAGTATACAGCTACAATGTGGTAATTGTGTTATGATTGGTTGTACGGCATGGCCACTGATACGTATTTTCTAATTATACATCTTGATCATGGTTGCTATGGTTCTATACATTACATGAAAAATTAAATGGTTGAATGAGATAATGTTTATATGGAAAGGCCATGCTGGTAAATTTTATTTACATTAATACCACCTTGTTATTTGAGTCTGACCCATGTTTTTCTAGGATATTTGTTGTCCTATACATGTTCACAATTTTTGTAGTACATACACCCTGGGAAGTTTACTTTTAATAAATACATAACATTTATATAAATTTAAATATATAAATATTTCAAACTTCTTAGAATATATTACAGTGATAGGGTTTTCTATAGAAATTTTGGGTTTTAACTACTAGGATTGATCTCACAACTTGGTTGGGCTATCGTTGGGTAACCATACGAACTATTCAGACGCAGGTAGAGACTAGGGAATGCCCTAGAAGGTCAATGGTTTACACTGTTCCATGCTTAGGAGAAAATGAGCATGAGATTGAGTTGAGGGACCTGATGATATTTAAAGATATCACATTTGTCTATTTTGTTATTTTGTTACATGCATTGCACTATGTTTCTATATACCTATATTGGATGCTTTCTAGATACATGACATAATAATAATTGTTTTTGGGATTACCTTTGGAATTGTTATCTATTCCCATTATTTATCTATTGTATGACTATTATATTACATACATTATTGACTATTTTTGATATTTTTTGGTGTTACACTTTGGTAATGAGGGTATACTCTCCCACAAGAACACTCTTGACCATTGATGATAGACATCAGACTATGGTCTTTGGGTAGATGAATGTGAGGCCATTTTCCCAACTAGGACTGGGGAACCATTCAGTGAAATCCTAGACCAAAATGTTAAAATTTTGTATCAAAGTATTTTCATTTCTAGTTTATTATTTGGCCATAATTGATAGGGATAATAATTTAAGGGAATATGTTAATGAACTGTGACAGGGAATAGGTGACCCACATAAAGGGAAAAGGCCAAATATCCCCAAATTAAAATTGAGGTTTCATGGATTTTCACTATTATAGTTGATTTAATTCCTCTATTGGGTGATGAAATTGAATTGTGATTTTATTGTTTGCATGATTGTGTTTTCTATTGAGTTGAAACACGATGATATTATGGTATTTCATCTCATGCATAAATTTTAGGAACATTATATGAATCCCATGTCATGCATTATTATATTCTATATAGGATGATTAGATTTTTTTTCATGATTTCTTATAGGTTCCTTGATAGATTTTCCTATTATTTTGAGAGAATGTTTTCCATTGGATTGGAAACATGGTTGGTACATTGATTTTCCGTCATATCCTAAGCCGTGTTTTCTTGATTTGACTACATCAGACACACTAAGAAAAAAATTATAGAATGCAGAGTTAGGGACTATGAGAATAATGAACTATAATATTTTATAGTTTGGATTATGTGGATTTCATATTTTGGTTCTTGAGATGTATCTGCCTTTATTGATTTGATCTGACAAACCATTTGGTTAAACCATTTTAAATAAGTGTCAAATGTATTTGAAATAAATTGTAAATTGAAATGATAAATTGAATGTTGGCCTTATATTTGGATTTTGATTGTTAAATGGGTTGTGTATTTATTAGATTTTATGGATATTTCATTATATTGTACCTGATCTAGGAGAAGTTTGAGTATTATGGCCTTGATATAAGATGGTTTTTACTTGTCCTATGCTTTTTGCTATGAAATTGTTATCATTATTTTGTAAGCTATGTTTTTTTAATTTTAGAGTCATGACACCACAATAAACACCACTCATACACCATGAGGGTAGTGATAACCAAACTCTAGAGTTTTTGGACGATGGGATAATAGTGGATAATACTGTAGTGCATGTTTCAGAACCAATCATTTCACCAGACACAAGTGATGAGGCACAATTCCACGAGGGATTTTTAGATTTATAGAGACTATTTCGAGAGCACCACAACCTACCATGTCTATGGATGACATAACACATGTGTTTTAGTTGCATAAGCCTCCCATGTTTTTAGGGTATGGTGGTCCACATGATACTGAGAAGTTACATGATTCTACACTATAAATCTTCAAGAATCTTGAGACACATCCTTAGAGGATAGTGAATCTCATGAAATATATGATTCAAAGAGATGTAATGTATTGGTGGAATTTTTTGAACTAGGTTGAAAAGAAACAGGTTATGGTTTGGGTTGATTTTGAAACATGGTTCTATGAGTACTTTTACATTGAGACTCTGAGGGTATAGTGGTCTAGTGACTTCATGAATTTAGAGGAGGGATCCATGATACACATGTATTACTCAACACACTTTATTGAGTTATAAAATCTTCTTGCTGATATAACTTGATGATGAGTTATTGAGGGTGTGATGTTTTGAGGTTTTTCTCTATGATTGAATTCAGTCTTAGGTCAACATCTTCAGACAGAAATATATTACTAAGATAGTAAATCAAGAACTAATTTCAGAGCAGAAATTGAGGGAAGCTGGAGGCACATTATAGATCCATGAATTCTCTCGACTATTTGGTTAAACATAATTTGGAATAAATCACCATTTTGATACTTCCTATGATATGATTACTAGTCAGTCTAAAATTAATTTTATCGTAGTTTTCTATAATTAATTTGTAAGTTTGTTCCACATGAATAATTAGTGTGATTTTGATCCAATCAATTTTTGAGCATTCTTTAGGATGTTCCCCATGTAAAATTTATACAATACATTCCTTCCAATAGTTTGTGGTATGTGGGTATCCATGATTATACGTTCGAGAGTGGGTTTCGAAGCTCTATGTTAGGCAGTGAGCTGGAGGAGTAATGGTTGATCAGGTTTAGGTGGTGGTGGTCATGGCGGTGGAAACCAGGTACCAGTTATACCAAGATGGTAGAGTGGGCCTACTATCGGTAATGAGACTACACCACAGGTCCCCTATTTAGGATAGATCTATTATGTAAATACTACACCAAAGAATTGGGGTGATGGACCATCTAGGCTGGGACTTATGATATTAGTAGTGTTAGCTCTTGTAGATTATATTTTTGAAATAATTTCCTTTTGTAATTTTATATATTCACCGATTGTTGGGAGACTATGGCTCACACATCGAATTTTTGAAGGTTTTATGATGCATTAAACAAAATTGGGGATCATAACAGAGGTTTTACTTTAGTTAAGGGAGTGTCCCATAAAGTTCAATGGTGTCACTTTATATGGATTCGTTTTTTCCATGAGATAGGAGGGTTTGAAATCATACTCATAATTGTCTGCATAGAGGCTTATCGAGCCTATGTTGATTTCTGTCACTGGATTGTGACTTTGACATAACCATACAGATGAGTTTATGTTCACAAATGTGAATGGGATGTCCAGGTGAGCTGAGTTGGACCACAACAATGTGGAATGGATCAGATGACAGCCAAGATTTCTCGTTTGTATCTGAATGATCTATGAACATGTTAGGCTGATATTCCACAAATTCATGATCATTTTAGGGACATTATCAAGAATGACCTTTTTCTACCTCCTAAAATGGAGGTTGAGTTCTCCATCATACTAGTGGTATGAGATTCTCTAGTATCCATTCCACCTTATAAGATTGCTATAGTGGAGTTGCACAAGCACAAGTGGAAATCATAGGATTTAAAGGAAAAGGGGTTTATCGAACCAATACATCTATATGTGGTTCACAATTCCTTTTGTGAAAAATGGGGATGGTACACTTAGGATATGTGTGGATTAACCAAAATTAAACTAGTAGATAGTTATGAAATGGTATCATCTTCCTTTGATAAATGGTATATACGATCATCTTTGAGAAGATCATGTAACACGTTGACCCCAGAAGCCCAGATCTGGTGTATTACTTATTACATTGGAATGATTAAAAGGAATGAAATCCTGAAGGAATAATTAGATTTTAATTCTTGGTTAAACAAGATACATACATGTAATTCATTTTACATTAGTATAGGTAACACAAAACAATACGAAACAAAAAACTAAAAAACTACATCCATGAGAACTCAATAAATGGTATCCTCATCCTAAACTATTGAAGGTAAACAACTGAAAGGGGTGAGAAAAAATTAATAGTAAGGTTTAAAAGTAGTGGTATATGGAATTAAAAATAATTTAATCATAATAAAATTGGCATAGTCAATATGGAAGGGTGAAAAAATGAAAAACAGACACTATTAATAAACAGTAAATGAAACTGCATCCATAGAATTTTTCATTGTGAAAACCTCATGGATAGTAATAACTGAAAATTTATAAAGAGAATGAATATTAATCGGAAATCATTTACCTAGAACATGATACCACTATACAATCTCAATGGATTAATTTTGGGTGGTAGATACCCATCTGATTCTATTTTGGAAACTAACTTGAAGGGATTGTCACCAACTGAAATATCTCATGAGACATGTCGATGCATTGAGGGGATATAGAGGGAACCACCCATCACTGAAATTCCAATTCATTCTATATAGATAAATTTAATACCAGTGCAATATGCCTTCTCAATATCTGTATAGAGTAGAGGATATATATTCATCCATATTTCCATAGTTAAAACAACATTCCAAATAAACACCATATGTAAAAGGGTATACGACATAAGAAAATAATCATATCCATGAAACCATAATATGGATATATAATATATTTTAAATTTAAAATGAAAATTTATCTCAATGGTGCAGTAGTTACACCACATAAGAATGATTTGGTGCACAATACCATGTATGTCTTGATGAAATGGAAACCGATACAATATCCCTTAAAACATTATAATAAATAAAGTTAATAATAATCATGTGATTCACTAAATACATTAAATATAAATAGAATAATTATATTAGATATCAAATGGAAGAAAATAAACCCTATACATGAAATAAGTGGACAACAATAGAAATCGCATGGAAATAAAAGTGAGATGAGAAACCCCTTACCTTTTCCCTGAATGTGTTCTATGATTGATCTTAATGACGTAAATAATAAAATTTACAATAATTAATTAAAAAATAACATATTTCTTCTACATGTAATGTTTTTATTATATCATAATTAGGTTAATTAATGTTCTTTTTTATGGGTTTAAGAGGTTTGATTTTATTGTTTTGGAAGCATTTTCTTCATTGGTTTTCATGATCAGTTTACATGTATTCATGAATTGAAGTTAATTTGAAATGTTTTTAAAAATCCAGAATTGTTATTTTATATTAATAGTGATATTAAAAATATTTAAATGATATTATATTGATTTTGGGTTATATACCATGAGAATAACCTATTTGTTAAAAGATAATGATAAATGCTTGGATTAAATGCCCGATTTTGTGCATAATTAACGTGTTTTGTATAATTATTTTATATTATAATTTTAAACATATTACACTACATTTAATTAGAATAAATACATATATTATGATCTGGTTCAACTATAAGAATAGTATGAGGACCATAATTGAAAAATATAATAATAAATAAAAACATTTCATCCCTGAATGTGATAAATTGACACATCTCAGATGGTGTTTTCATTTTTAGTATAAGAGGAGGGGTAAGAGAGAGATGATTTAGAAATATTCCATTATCATAATAAAACTATAGTTCATGTAAGGTACTGGAATTATCATATCATTTGGATGTGGGGATGTGAGTAAAGAGAAACAAAAATAAGGAATTTGTAAAAGAAGTTGACTGAAAAATGAAGAGAGGTCCACCTCTTGAGTAATCGTCCTTGAGAATCTCTTTGATGCCTTAATTTTTTTCCTTTTGATGAGATGAGGAGGTCTGAGACATATGGAGATTTATTGAAAATTGTATTTGAAATAACAAAGGCATATCTCAAGGACTGAGTGGTGTGAGAGGAAGAGGGGTTGAGGGTTGGTTTATATAGTGGAGGAGAGGAGGGTTTCTGCATTATTTTAATCATTACATTATTATTCTTTAAAAGATAAGGAATAATATTGATTATTGTGACCAAAAAAGTAATAAATTAATTTTACATATACAAGTTATCCAATTTCTCAATACCTTCTCCCTTGTGTTAAGAATCTTATTAGTCTCTTCACAGTATGAAAAATTAGGCTCCAGCAGTATTTCTTCATAGGTGAATACATACATTGGTAATGGTATGTATTTCTTTAATAATTTCATGTGGAACACCTTGTGATCTTTGGAGAGACATTATGTTATTGCTAAACGGTATTCTATACCTCTAATTATTTCCTGAATGCTTAATAGTTCGATATACCTAAGGCTCAGTTTACTTTCCTTACCAAACATTAAGATACCATTCCACAAATATACTTTTAGAAAGAAATGAACTTCTACTTTAAATTTCAAAACCTTTATTTTGTTGTAATCATAACTAATTTTCCTACATTGGGTTGATTTAATATGGTCCTAATTTTTGTACATTTTCAGTTGTCTTTTTAATATATTATGGGAATATATGTTTTCTCTCATCAACTTTATCCAAAAAATTTGGACTTGGAAACCTCCTACCATATAATACTTCATATGTTTCCATTTTAATTTTAGATTTAATACTATTATTTTAGGAAAATTCCACCAAAGTAATGTATTGATCCCACAAACATTGAAAGTCAAGAGAGTATGATTTCAACATGTCTTTAAGTGTTTGAATAGTCATTTTAGACAGACCATCAGTTTGGGGGTGATAAGAAGTACTAATATGAAGCTCAGTATCCAATTCCTTCTGGAAAATTCCATAATTTTGATGTAAATTAGGGTTCTCTATCAGACACAATATATAGAGGTTCACCATGAAGACTTAAAACGTCATTAATATAAATCATTTCCAATAACTCAAGTGCTAAATCCTCTCTTTTAGAATGTAAATTTTCTGATTCTATAAGATGATCAATAATTACCCATATTTAATAATTCCTTCTTGGTGTCCTAGGTTATCATGTGAAAAAATCCATCGTAATGTCATACCATTTCCTCAAAGAAATAGGTAGAGGTTCTACGACCCCACTAGGACGTTTTCACACATACTTCACTTGTGGATAAACTAGACATCTTGACACATAGTCCTCAATTTCTCACTTCATGTTATCCCACAAAAAATGTTGCTTCAGATCTTTATACATATCAGTGCTAATAGGGTGTATATAGAAATTTGAGCTATGAGAATAATCTAATAGTTCCCTTTTTAGCTCAGGTACGGATGGACCAGATAAACTCTTTCCAAATTCCAGAACTCCATCCTCATACATGAAGTCCTCCAATCATCCATCCTTAATAGATTAAATTTTCTTTTATAGATTTTCATTAAAATATTGATTGATTTTATCATCTCTACTAATTATGTTTTAGAATTCATTTGAAAGTGGAAGACAATTTATTGTTCCTTAACAATTACCATATATATATTTAGTAAATCAAGGAATATAGAATATTTTTCACTCTTTATTTCGAAAAAATGTCCGTGATCTTTCCAGATTAATGCATCTACCACCTTGTTTACCATTCCTGGGTGGTAGTGTATTTAAAAATTAAAATCATTGTGTAACTTGAGTTACCCCCTTTTCCTCATGTTGATTTCAGTCTTTTTAGAAATGCATTTCAAAATCTTGTGATCTGTATATATCCCACATCTTTCACCATATAGATATTTTCACCATATTTTCATAGAAATGATTACATCTTCTGACTCAAGATCATGAGTTAGGTTATTGTTCTCAAGATTCTTTAACTTCTTTGATGAATAATAAATAACATTATCATTTTTCATAAGGATGAAACCCAATCCATTCTTTGATGAATCAATGTAGATCATAAATCCATTATTTCCTGATGGAAGATTCAAAATTAAAGCATTTAACCATCATCTATTAAATTCATCAATGAATTTTGTGAATTCTTTCATTCATACTAACTTAAACCATTTGCGTGTGATCTTGGTTTGAGGGTTAAACAGTTGGGAAAATTTATTAATGAAACATTGATAGTGACCCACTATTCCAATAGAACTATAAACCTTGGTTATGATTGTTGGAATGGTCCATTATTGGATTGCATTTTTCTTCATATGATCAAATAATATTCCATCCTTAGAGATGATATGGCCGAGAACAGAAACTTATTGATTCCAAAATTCACACTTTCTAAACATCCCATATAATTGATTTCATCTAAGAGTGTTTAGAATAATCTGTTATTGATTCTAATGGACTTTGTACCTTTTGGTGTACACCATGATATCATTGATAAATACCACCAAAACATCAACAAAATATTCCTTGATCACACTATTAATTAGATCCGCGAAACTTGAGGGTGAATCAGTCCATAAAAAAGGAATTACGGTAAACTCATAATGCCCATACCTGGTTCAAAATTCATTCGTTGTAATTTCTTCCTTCCTCGTGCATAGATGATGATATCCATATCGATGGTAAGTCTTTAAAAAATATTGGCATCATGATTTTGATCAAATAAATCCTCAATGCATGGCATATGATACTTTTTCTTTATTGTTATAGCATTTATTTCCCTATAATCAATGTGTATCCTCATAGAAACATCATTCTTCTTGATAAAGAGGATAAGGGATCCTTATGGATAAACACTAGGTCGATTTTTCACTCAATTCCTCTAGTTGTTTCTTTATATCCACTAATTCCATGGTCTCTATTCTATAGGGATTCATTGATATAGGTCTTCCATGAGTAATTAAATCAATAAGGAACACAATTTACTTCTCTAGAGGATGTCTAGGTAAATCCTCTGGAAATACATCAATGTATTCTTTCCCAATAGGAACATCTTCAATTTGAAGGTTTCTTTCCATGCCCATAGATATTATTTTTCACTTCCTCCCCAACAATTTCATTCAGTAGAGCTATTGGGGTGGATATAGATAAGAATAAAATGGAGAGGTTTATACACTAATGATAATGGATTCTACACCATTCTCAAAAATTGAAACTTCTTTCTTACTACAATACATCATCACATCATAATTTGTTAGGAAACTGATACTGAGAATTATATCAAATTATATCATGGGCATGATGATAAGGTTAAAAACTAATACACGTTTATGTGTTATGAGGGGGACTGATTGACACATATTTGTTGCAATGATACATCACCAAGGAGTGTTTATGGGTAACTCCTTTGTTAAATGAAATTGTAAATGTCTAATTTTCTCGGTGAAATGGAAAGATATAAATGAATATGATGATCCAGAATCAAATAAAGCATTGGCTATGTTTGAGGAAATAATTATAGTGCCTTTCACCACAACATTAGGAACATAAACATCTGTTATTGTAATTGAATATGTATGACCTTGCTATCACGACCTTTTCTAGGGAATGTTTCCTTGGTGCATAGAACAATCATTTCAAAGTGTTGCATAAATCTACAATTATAGCATTGAAAATCGTTATCTTGTCTCTTCTCCGGACATTCACTAGATCGATGAACTTTTTCTCAAAACTTATAGAAAACTCCCATGCCTTTCAAACATGTCCCAGGATGATTCATTCCTCAGTTACAATATAATTAAAATTACATCATTACCTTCATTGCCATTGGTTCTTCAACTTTTCCATGGTTATTAGAATGCCTTTTCTTATCTTTATTTACATTGAAAAAATTTGATCTAGAAAATTCCTTCCTTATTTAGATGGAACGCAATACAATTTCATTGTATGATGAAAAGGGTTGAGAAACTATTTCCCTTCAATAAATTGGATATATAACTACAAGTAAATGATCAAACATGTCTTCTAAATAACATATGTAATCTATAGAATACCTGGATAGTCTTGTGATGGTAGCCTCATACTCTCCAACACTATCTTCTTCCCTTTTTAAGATAAATAATTTCCTCTTCAATTAAGTTTATTGTTCATGAGGGAAATATTTGTAGACAAGTATTTACTTAAATGTTAACCATTCCATATCTTCTATTTTATCATCCACCATGGTATTCTGGATCAAGGAACACCACTTATCAGAATCACCCTTGAGGAAATGAACTATAAGTACTATATTTTCATTATCATTTCATCTTAATTCCATAAATATCTTTTATAGGGACTTGATCCACTATTCACCTACAACCGGATTGGTAGTCCCACTAAAATACATGGGATTCAGCCACATGGAATGATCTATTATAGGTGTAGCAAGGTTATTTGACACAACCTGTGTAATTGGTCCCGATATGGTCTTGATATGATCTGATCCAACATTGACTATATTGACTAGATCAGTGGGGAATCCCTATATTTTCTGCGAGTATAGATTCACCTTCTTCAATAAAGCCTCATAATTAAGCAATGGAATTCACAAAATTAGGTCACAGTTCAAAATATCGAACTAGAAAACAGTTATGATAGTCTTAAAATTTATATACAACTAATCTCATAATTATAAATATTATAAATATTTACCTCTAAATCATTTATAATGGCTTGTATGAAAAATTTACATTATCCTAAACATATCCCCTTGGATTGTTAAAATATGGGTGTAGTAAGGCCCATTGTCATGTAACAAAATACCCTAGGTAATTCCCAAAACTCATTGTCGGAGTTGTAACTCCTAGGTACATCTGTGCCAAAACCACATCCACTTGTAGTATCCAAACAGGGATGTATTTACTAGGAAGACCCATATAATCTCCACTTTACCAAAATTACAGAATGTTATTCTATGATTATCCTAAAAGTCTTTTATAGGGTTATGTCCTCTAAATTTTGTTTCCTAAATATAGATTCCAAGGTTGCTACTAAAATTCCTCTGATACCGACATTAACACCCTGACCCCAGAAGCCAAGATATAGGGAATTAATTATTACATTATCATGATGAAAGTTAATTAAATATTGAAGTAATGATCTGTTTAGTATTATTGAAGATACTAGATACATAAGTGTAACACATATTACATTGGGAAAAGAAACAAATTACAATATTTTAAAAAAAACTAATAAACTACATCCATTATAACTCAATAAATGGTCTCCACATCATAACATCCTGAAGGTAAAATATTAAAAGGGGATATCTCAAATGATCATTATGGGATACAAATAGTGGTATCTTGTATAAAAAATAATGGAATCATAATCAAATTGGCATAGTCAAGATGGTCTGGTGAACAAATGAAAAACACACGCCATTAATAAAGATCGAATGAAACTACATCAATAAATTTTTTCGTAGTTAAAAACTCATGGATATTAATAACTAAAAATCATTAAATATAATTATTATTAATTTAACATCATGTATATTTCACAAAAAACCACTATTCTATTGAAACAATTTAATTTTTTGGGTATATACTCGTCTGATCTATTTTTGGAAACAAGCTCAAGGTGATTGTCTCTGACTGACTTGTCTCGTGAGACCTGTGATGAATCAAGGGGATATATCAGGCCCCAACCATCATTAAAAGTATAAATAATTATTTATACAAACATTTAATGCATGTACAATATTCCTTCTCAAAATCCATATAGTGTAGAGGATACAAAATCATTATTATTTTCATAGTTAAAAAAACATTCCAAATAATCACCATATTTAAAAGCATATACGGATTAATACAATAATCATATCCATGATACCAAAATATGGATATAATATATAATTAAAAATTCGAATAATTTTTTTCCCAAAGCGACAGTAGGTACACCACATAAGAATGATTAGGTGCAAAATACCAAGTAAGTCTCATTTAATAGGAAATAGAAAGAAAGACTCACTTAAACATTGTAATCGATCAAGTTAAAAATCATCAAGTGAATAACTTAATACCTTTAATATAGAGGGAATAATGATATTATATATCAAATGGTAGTAAAAAACACCACATAAACGAAATAAGTTTCGAACAATGAAAATATCACGAAAATAAAAGTGAGATGAGAAACCCCTTAACTTATGCCCGAATGTGTTCTTTGATTGATCTTAATGTCTTGAATAATCAAATTTAGCATCATTAATTAAAAATTAAAAGACCTCATCTACATGTAATAGAATTATTATAACCTAAGTAGTTTCATTCAGGTCCTATTTAATTCGTTTAAGATGATTAATTTTATTGTTTTGGAACCATTTTTTTCTTTCTTTTCAAGATCGTTTTACATGAATTCTTGAATGGAAGATCAATTTCTTTGTTGTAAAATATCTATGATTGTGAACATATATTATCAGTGACATTCTAGATATATATTATCATATAATTATTTTGGGATATATACCCTGAGGATGAGTTTTTTATTAAAGATAATGATAAACGCTTCGATTAACTTGGTGGTTTTGTGCATAATGTACTTGTTTTGTATTATTTATTAATATTATGATTTTTTAAGGATTAAAGAACATTAAATAAGATGAAATACGTTTATTTTGATCATGATTGACCACAAAAATGGTTTCATGACCAGAATTGAAGATGGTAATAAAAATAAAAAACCCATCGTCCTTGAATGTGATAAATTAAAACATATCAGAAGATGTTTTCATATTTTGTATTAGAGGAGGGAGAAAAATAGTGATGATGATAAAATATTCTATTAGCATAATAAAATTCTAGTTCATATAAGGTAATATATATATCATAGAAATTTCATGTCGGTGGCTAAGGAGAGAGTAAAAAAATAATGTAATGTGTAATAGAAGTTGAAAGATAAAGGATGAGAGGTTCACCACTCGAGTACTCCTCCTTGAGAAACACATTAAATCCTTTTTTGGACTTTTGGTGAGACCAGTGGATCTTGGAAATGGAGTGAGGTCTTGGGAAGTTTATTTTTTAAGAAGAGATGAAATATTTAGTGGTGTGGGAGGAAGAGGTGGTGGGGGTGGTTTATATAGTGGAGGAGAGGGGGGTTTTTTCATTATTTTAATTAATAGTATGTTCTTTTTCCCAAGACAAGGAATAATATTGATCCTTGTGACAAAAAAAATGTAATAATTTCAATTGAAGTAAAAAAATTGTACTTTTAATTCATCCAAGACACAATAATTATGCAAGAATTAATTTATTTATCATTTTTCATAAATTATCAAATTTAACTATTCAAGGGAAATTCAAGTATTTCAAACAAATCCAAAAAATCACCCTTAACATTTTTCAGTGTCTAGAATCGGAAAATAAGATCCAATTTTAAAAAATAATTTTATAAATATGATAAATTATATAATTAATTAAAATCATCATTTAATTGAAAAATACCAACACTTAAAATATTCACCTTCATTTTTAATATGCTTAAATTTTATTTATAACTCCATGGGTAAGGTTACCATTTTTAAGGGTCATATTAATATTCATAATGGAAAATTAATATTCATAAGGGTATGTTACTATTCATAAGGGTATGTTATTATCCACAAAAAATTAGGTTGATTTTATTTGACTCTAAATATCAACTTTATTGCAACGGTGTATGCCTGTTTTTCAAAATTCAAAACACAAATTTTGAAATTTTATGTTTAATGGATAGATTATGACTTTCTCCTCAATATAAAAGTGTTTTTCAAAGAGTCTCAATTATTTATGCAATATAGGCTATCTAATGAATTGAATTTATTTAAGAGAAGCACTCCACAAAATGTATGTGGTGTTATAGATCAGGTGTTCTAGAAAATTATTTTGAGGACGAAATATCACCAAGTACATGTTAGACCAACAAAAATAAACTGTATAGATTATCATAGCATGTATATTCCATAAGATCATCTGGTAATATCCTTCAGTCTAATGAATGTTCCCATTATTTTCATGGATCTAATGAACTGAGTCTTCTATGCATATCTGTATTAATTTGGTGTGGTTTTTAGGTATGATATCTTGGTGAACTCTCAAAATTAACATGACCATACAAAAAATATTGATATCATTTTGGAAACACTAAGAGTAAATCCATTATATGATATTCTCACAAATTTCAACTTCTTGGTGGATAAAATTATCTACATAGGTGATATTATCCTGAAGAAAATACTATCAGTATACCAAATGAATGTGAGAGCTATAGTTTACTAGGAAAATATGAAGAACATCATTGAAATATGGATTTTATTGGTGAAATGTGAATATTATAGGTGTTCCATAGGGGACATATCATAGTTATCATCACCATTAAAAGTCATTATTAAGAAGGTTACGATGTTTGTATGGTCAAGTACATGTGATAAAGCCTTTTAGGATCTTAATGGGAGATAAACATCAACACTTGTACTGATTCTACCTGAGTATATATGAAGGTACACTCTATATTGTGATGCATCATGTATTATGTTAGGAGCAGTGATGATGTAGGGGGAAAGATTCATTCCATATAGGTCTTAAAATATGAGGTCACAGAAGAGGAATTACCTAATGCATGATCTCATGTTAGTTGCACTTGTTAATGTTTTTCACTTTGGGAGATATTATTTACATGAAGTTGGGTTTTGTTGTACACAGACCCTATAATCCTCATATATATATTTATATAGAATTATCTAAATATGAGGTAGTCATGGTGGGCTGAGTACCGACATTTTTTTGACTTCGAACCTACCAACATGCCCTGAAATGGAAATTTAGTGACCAATGCACTGAATATGAGGAATCAGATAAATGAAGTTTAGGAATCCAAAATATTGAGTGGTATCTTATAGATTTGTTATATGAGATACACTTGTATTTGGAGGATAGTCAAGGAAGTAATTTCATTCATCTTTTTTGGTTACATGTACTCTTCCAGAGAAATAGTGGATGAGGGAGATATCACTAAGTTCCTAGTCCTATGGGATAGTGTGGTAGGTGAGGAACCATCTCTTAGTTGGGCGATAGTAGAGTTTGAGATCATGTGCATCCACAGTCTTGCATCGATTCTGGTAGACATACATGAAGAAATGATGCATGTGTTTCATGCATCAGTTTGGGTAGTGAATCCCTGGGTTACCAAGATGTACAATGACATATCCCATTTGTACTATTGGTCAGGTTTGAAACATATGGTATTTGGTTTTATTATAAGGTATTCCACCTATCAGAAGTTAAAGGTAGTACATAATTACCGACCATACTTTTATAGCATTTACCTTTTTATTAAGTGGAAATGGGATGATTTCATGATGTATTTAATGGCATGTTTTCTGAGTTCACATCAAGGTAGCAATGTCGTGTGGGTTATTTTAAACATACTTCTGATGGTTTCTCATTTACATCAAATAACGGATTCCTATAGTGTGAATGATATTTAATAGTTCTATATGCATGAGATAGTATTCCTTCAAAATTCCCCCTTAAATTTTTTTATATTGGGATTCCCACTATACATCTCATTTATAGAAGTGTTTTTGGAGGGCAGTCAGTAAACTTGTTCTTCAGAGCATATCATACAATCCTCAAACTAATGACCACTTAGAGCGTACCATAAAGGTGCATGAAAATATGCTACATGAATAAAATAATGATATTTTGGGATCCTGGGAGAGGCATATACACATAGTTATGATCTCCTACAAAAATAATAATATGATTAAAATATATATTAATACTTATGAGGGTTTTTACATTATTAATGTTGACTACCCCTATTCTGGTTAGAGGAATTTTAGGCAGAATTAATGGGATTATGTATGAGCATGGGACTTCCGAGTAGGTCCATCTGATTAAGAAGTGGGTGAAACTCCATGGTATTGACAAA
Organism: Viscum album; assembly: GCA_963277665.1. Taxonomy (NCBI): domain Eukaryota; kingdom Viridiplantae; phylum Streptophyta; class Magnoliopsida; order Santalales; family Viscaceae; genus Viscum; species Viscum album. Next base: position 590,180,858 of record OY728134.1, on the reverse strand, counting down.
AATATTAAACTAATCTTTGTAGATGTCCCCTAGAGTCTGAGATCTGGGATCATGTATTTTTACACATCTCACCAAGGATGAGACATTGATGGATAATGAGATAATGTAATCCTTATCCGTGATATGTTGGGCCTTTGGAAATTTAGGAACGATTCATTCGGGTAGCCTATCTGTTGTATTTAACTAAGTAATACCAATCCATGCCCTAGGTGTTATAGGTATCATAGTTGTCCCATTATCCCTCAGATCCATCTCACATTCTACATACTGAGGAGGTGGAGTTATAGTTAAATTATTCATTTTCGGAGCATCTGATTTGTGTAGTTAACGAAATATAAGTTACTCAAACACATATTAGTTCTAATAGTAAAGGTGTTATGGAAGCACAATTATTTATTAGAAGATACATGGGAGAGGGAGTTCTAATTACATGATTTGTGGAAGGATCTATTTTCAATGAAATCTTTATCACCTTGAGAGAGAAATTTGAGTACTAATTAATTTCAGGATGGATATTGAAGGATCTCGGATTTTATTATGAGGAATGGATCCATTTGTTTCATTTTAACAAATAATTATTACCTAATGTGAATAACAATTAATGTTACCAGTGTATCGAGGGTTTCTGAGATTGTTCGAATCTCAGATCCCATCTTTTTGGAAATTCAATCACATTCCATGTTAGTAGAAATCGAGCAAGGCTGGCCACAAAGTATGACTAATTATGTGAGGCCTATGAAAAAGGAAAGAGGGATGAAATGGTTTTTAAAACCATAAAGATGGAGATTCATGACAATACAAGGGCTTCTACAGTTTTTTAGATTATGTAGAAACATGGTTTGTGCACGGTTTGTCAAACTGTGTGTGCAAACCATGCGAGGTTCCCCCCTTACAATAGTGTGTGTATGATTGGTGTAAAGTCTGGCCAATAGTGCTTCAAAACCATGAAACCCACTAAATTGAGAAAAATTAACAAATTTCCTTTAAATTTTTTATATTTTTTATACAAATTATATATTCTCACATGTTAGAGAAAAATGTGATTTTGGAGCTTCCCTTGAATCTATTTCATAGATTTTTATAATTTTCTTCAATCTGATCTCATAACGGAGTGTTTTTGGTCTCATTGGATCTACATTGGTGAGTAATCAATTCCTTTTATTTCATTATTTGTTCTTATTTGTAGTGATGGAGTCATTTAGGTGTATGATAATATTCTATAGTTCATAGTTCTTCATCTGTTCTTCGGTTTTCATCTGATATGAGTTAAATTAGAAGCTAATAATCTATGAGCATGCTACATCCAACCAATGGTATGCCATCTATAATTATTCCATTTGGTTTTTTTATTTATAGTTGTAGTTTTCATTGTTCCACTCACCATATTTACAATTGAGGACCAGAAAATAATTGATTAGTTGAATTTAATGAAATGGGACCAATTATGGATTATTTTGACATCAATTGTGATGATTTAGAGGGGTTTCCCCAACCATGGTGACCCTTGTGCATTCCAAGTGAATTTGATTTTCTTAGGCCAATTTAAACCACCCATGAGGTGATTATGTGCTTTCCTAGTTAAAGAATTCTCATTAGTTAACAAACAAAAATCAGTTGGTCAAATATGATATGTGATTCCTCCTTTTCATATTGATTCTTTTTAATGGATTATATGGATTTATTTTATGAATTTGTAGAAGTGATGAATATAATTGAATGTGGATTGATATATGAGTTGTTTCAATGAGTGAAATTAAACACCTTTATATTATGGATATAATATGACGAACTAAATAGTATTGGATGTATTTTTTGGTATACATTGGATCCTGATTCCATTAGACACCATGGTATTTTCTCTAATGGTTATTGATCATAATAGTGGATTACTTGGATGAGATTCCAACTTGGTTATTTATTCCATGGTATTTCTTGAGCCTTACTACCCTTTAGATATTGTTTTTTTGGATCATAATTGACGTCGTTTGTTGACATGTTCCTTGGACCCAAATTTATGCCTAATAGAGTTTCCATAAATTTTTTACTTGGAATCAAAGAGGATAACTTAGTCCACTATACTAATGATTCCGAACAAATAGGTGTGGTATGATTGATTATATGGCTTTCCCATGGTAAATGTGATATTCTATGTTGTATGGTGTGGCTGCATATGATTTCAAATTTTTGATTATACACCTCAACCATCATTTATGTGGTATTATAGGTTACACGAGAATCAAGTGGGTTGAATGTGATCTTTTGTATACTGTGAGGCCATGGTGATCACTTTTTTAAGTTACATTTTTCTTTATTATAGGATCTTGACCCATGTTTTTCAGGGAGCCTTGTAGGGCTATACCTAATTACATTTTTTGTTGATACACAATGAGAACATTACATTTATTTATTACTTAACTATGATATATATATATATATCTCATAGTGATCAGATTATATTCCGCGATCAAGGCATTCTATAGACCTTTGGGTGGTTACCAATTGGGATTGTATCTCACACCCTTTCTGAGTTGTTGTTTGGTACACAGACAAACTATTTAGATGTATGTGTGGAGCGGGGAATGTACCAGCAGTTTGATGATTGAACTTATACCATGAATAGGAGTAGGGGATCGAAGGATTTAGCTAAGAAATATGATGAAATTTAGAGATAGTGATTATTGGTCTTTTTGGGATATTTTTACTTAGATTATAATGGATTTCTCTATACCTTTTTGGGTAATTTCTAGATACATGAGATGATTATAATTTTATGTGATATTTCTTTTGGAATTGTTATATATTTATACTTTTTATCTAATGTCTGACTATTATACGACTTTTTATATTGATTTTTATCGATATTCTTCCAAGTTACTCTCTAGCAATGAAGGCATAGTCTCCCCATGGAAACACCATATTCCATATCTATTAGTCGGAAGCCTCTTGCATTCAGAGAGATGTTCATGAGGCCGTGTGGCAATATAGAATCATATTAATGGATGTGATTTCCTATTTTTTATTTTTTTGGTTTCATTATCAATTCAAGTCATTGATTTTGATATAACTTTATCACTTCTAGTGTATTTTATTCATTTTATTTTCATATTAATTTTTTATAAATATAGATCAAAGTCCTACTGATTTTTTTTTGACATATGTAATCCTTCATTAATTATAATAATTTGAGATAAGAGACTATGACAATGTCTGATTTCATTTCAAGTCTTATATGAAGAAAGAGTCATGATAAAACATCTTGAATTTCCTTATGATGAAATTTTATAATATAGTATTTTGTAAATAATTTATTTTCATGACTCAATACTAAGAGATAGAACACTAATAGTTTTTAGGTTAGTAGATACAAGATATAGTATGATGTAAATTATATAGTAAGGATATTCATGAGATAACCTCCCCAAATAAAAACATTCTTAAAGAATAATTTTTGGTAGTTATGTTTTATGAATGATGCCACACGTTTAATAAAATGATTGGTGTTAGAACACCAATATCACGAACTATAGTAATATAATGTCAAATGATAAATCCTTATCAGGAAAAGACATTGTATTTGAAAAACATGAATTCATACTCAGGTAATAATTCTTATAAAAAACAATTAATTATTTTTTTAATTGTTTCATAAGATAAAAATAAATCCTCAATAAATTATCTAATGATGACATGAGAAGTTATTAACACTTAACACAGTAATGTGAAATTTCATTTTTTAAACTAGAAAGAAATAATTATTGATCTAAAACATAGAAACCTCATACATTTTTAAGGGAATCATATTTCTCCATCTATTCATATATGTATAAGGATAGTAATATGATTTATATAGTATACTTGGATTAGGATACTATCATCATACTATCAATTGTTTTCAGTTTTCTTTAAACAATATTTGTTTGTGTGATTTTTTTCTTATATCTATTTGAGCTACATTATTCCAAAATAACTTATTTTTTATTTTGAGTTATAAATATTTAATTGATGAAAATATAGTATATCATTTAAATAGGTTTTTTTTTCAAAAGACCATTTTTCATATACTAGGTATAACATCATTGAAAAGGTTACTATGATAAACTAACACGGATTGTGCAACAGACTAGAACCGATGAAAATCCATACACAACCCAATTGGTGTTCTTGATCCATAGGATCTATTATCAATAAAATGGGAATCAAGAAATTCTATTGGGAAAAAAAATTTCTAAAAACTATTCAATGAAAATATTACATAAAAAATGGAAATATCAATATTCTAACACAAAAATACATAAGTGTGGAGTCAAATGTATGTAAAATATCGGTTCTAAAAAACATAAAAAACCAACAAAAACATGATAAATATTGAATTCACTAAAAACTACGAACACCATGATACATGTAGTCACCTCAATACTCTTACACCCCACTAATGAGGAAACATTCTTCCTCCATATACATCTATACCTTTATCTTAATCACACAAAAGATGATCTGTATACACCCAAATACAAATTTAGGGTGGGAGAAGAACATTCCCTTTAGGATGTCACTATGTGATCCAAAAGGGAACATTATAATATAAACTAATTGTTATCATGTATATAAATATAATTAATGAGGTAAAAGTTTAAAAATATTAATAACAAACATGAAAAAATCTATTTTTAACATTATTTAAAATATCCCATAATCCCAGTGTTAAATTAATGTTAATAACATTATGAACATACATTTAATATATTATCAATTAAAAATTCACTCTTGGGGTAAAATTATTTTCTGGTTAGTGAGGACACCCATAATAATCTAAATATCAATACACCACTAGGAAGGTAGATTGCCCTAGTAAAAATGGACTATGGGTAAATTATTAGTAACAAGACACTAGTATAAATATTGGACATGGATTTAGTATTTTGATATTTTTTATTAAAATAATTAATAGTAATGAGGAAAACCATTAATATTTTATTTTTATAAAAAACATGTTAACAAGTATTCAGTATTACATGTAAAATCATCTTTTATTTAAATTTTCATTAAATGTTTGTTAGAAATATCAATAATGTTGGTTTGAATGAAAAATGAAGTAAAAATCATTAGTAAAACATTATATGGTCATATTTCATGAAAATTGATACTAAAATGGATTAAAAAATCTTAAACAATTGTTTTCATGAAGATTAATTTTTAAACTGATTAAAAACTATTTAAGAATATATATTAAAGAAAAAAAGTTAATAGTTATTTGAAAAATACATCCAAAACCTCAAATATTATTTTTCATTCCCTCAAAACCCAACATCTCAATCGACAACGACATTAGATAGCTTCAGCGACCCTCGATGGCCTTTGATTATCAATTTTTGTCAATTTTCATCCACTTTTCAGTTTTTTTATCTTAAATCTTCCATCCTTTTTTCTTATTTCAGGATCATTTAGCTATTATGATCGACCTTCTACAACTATTTATGGTTTTTTATTTTTTGACATCATTTTTGTACTCATTTTTCATCAATCATTGAGTTTTTTTACTCTTTTCCATTGAGATCGATTAATTTTATCGGAATTCAGTAGGTATTATTCATTATCGATATCAAAAACTTATTTATTTATAACAAATTATGTATATTTTTTTGTTAGGATTTCATTTTATTTTTTATATGTTAATTTAACTATTTTTTTGTTAATTGTTCATTTTGATATTTTTTTTAATATATTTTTCATTACTAATTATATATTTTTTCGGGGGTTATTTATGCATAACTGATTGAACAATTTTTGATATAATCATTTTATTTTTTATTTTTTTATAATTGTTTACATGTTATTTTTGTATAATTGTTTTTATAATATTTTTTAAATTTTTCTTTAATAATTTTTGGGGATTCATGTGGTATTACGAATAATTATTTATATGTTATTTTTTATGTTTAATAATCTTTTATGATTTTTTTATGAAATGAAATATGAATAATTTTTTGTTATGAAAGTTTTGTTGTTTTGATATTTTTTTGTCATGATAATAAATTATTAGTGACTATATGGTTTTTAAGATTTATAAATTATGTACAAATTTTTGTAATTATTATTATTATTTTTGAAGATGCATTATTTATAATTTTATGTTGACAAATTTTGTATAATTTTTTAATGATATATTATGTAAACTATTTTTTATTTTTGAAAATTATGTATTAATAATATGATTTCATCATTATGTAAAAGTATTTTTTATGACCAAATAGTTTCAATAATATATTAATTTCATTATATGTTTTTATTTTTATAATTTATCTATTTTCTATATAATTTTAAATATTAATATTTTTTAATATATTGTTGATTCATATTTTGTTCTAAGGCAATTAATGTATAGTTATTGGATAATTTTACAAAAACACTGATCAATATGAGAAAGGATTTGATGATTTATTAGAATTTTCTAGATATAGTCTAGTAATCTATGATATGAATTTATATCCATATTGTATTTTTTTGAATATGAGAAAGCTAAATTCTACAGAAATAAAGGATCATATAATTTTTATGGTATTATCCATAATTGTATGTTTTATATGGAATTGTGAAATAATATAAATTTCCATATCTAATGTTGATGAAAATATTCACCATGAGACAGAGGGTCATATTTATGAATTAAATAATCTTTTATGCATTGAAAACATTGAAAATAAAAAAAATTTAATGATTGAATGGAAATTATCATAATACACTAATCTAAGGTTGTGATAAATTTAATGTCTTTTTAGGAGAACTGATAATAGTTAATATAAGGCCCCAGCCTTAAACCTTACTTAATCTTGAGTTATTACAAGATTACACATTGAGGATCTTTTCAGGTTTAGAGTTTTAGAGAATTAGATCATGAAACTTGCATTACATTCCACATTTAAACAAAGTGGTTACATAAAAGACAATATTAAATCTTCCCATCAACGGAAACATATTTAAAATAAAACACGGATTCTTTATTGACACATCCTTGACACTATCATCACATCATGTACCTTTACCTTGACCTGTGAAAAACATTTCAAAAAACTTGGGATGAGCATAAAAAGCACAGTAAGGGTTATAAAAAATATGGAAAGGAAACATGAGTTCATATATACATAAGAATGAAATCGTACTTTACCCATAAAACATAGGCAATTTAACATACCTCATCAAACCATGAATAAATCATAGAAATCATAATACATATAGGTAACTTGAGGCATTCATAACATTCTTACGTAGGGAGTAACCCTCTTGGTTACGTTTGGAATACCCATCACAGTATATTCCCTAAATCTCTTCGGAGAAACCTTAACGTTTCACCCCTTCGCATTACCCAATGCATTAGAGAGCTATATCGGGCTCACCCGCCCTTAGTGTATCACGGAACCAACCGTCTTCATAATAATTCCCAAGAACCTCAACATAATCATATCACATAAAACATGCATAAAGGAAACATAACATTTCCACTATTCAATCACAAGATATCAATACAACACATTGATATAAAAACATTATGAAAACCATTTTCAATACCAAAATAAAAGAAAAGTAAAACATGGTATTTATTTTTCTTTTAAAAAAAGGTATGGCTTGTAGAGGAAGTTGAAACTCAAATAATGGTCACGGCGGTGGAGAAGTCGTTGTTGCCGCATACGTACAACAAAAACATTCCCTTTTGTCGTTTAGTAAAATGATTCGTATAAAAATGATTTCTTTTGGATAAACGTAAAAGTCAAAGGGGTTTATACACCGTATAAAATAAGGTTGTGTATAAAAAAAATATGCCTCAATGAAAGGAGATTGAGACGAAGTCCCTTACAAAGACGATATCCTTGGTTTAAGGATAAATCAATTACATAATTATGTGTGACAAACGAATACACCAAATATAAGTGGATATTATGTGTAAAATAATCAAAGGTCATTCACACATATTCAAAGGATGACATATTCAATAACTACATGTTGAACCCAAAGAAATCGAAATTGGGTTAAGAAGTTCCCTTGAGAGCCTAACGGCGTCACATCAAAATGAGTTGATGAGAGATAAAAAAAGATATCTCATCACTTGGACATAAAATTTACATCAATAAGGATATATGAGAACATATCCCAACATAACAATATGTAAAATAAAAGACCCAACAAAAGAAGTCTTTTAAAAAGAGTAGGGTGAAAGGTTCCCTTACCGACATGGGTATCTTTCGAAACATACGCCCCGTGAAAGAAGGACAATACAACATTGATTTAAATACTCATAAATGAAAGAATATTACACAATGAGTAAAATAATGGTCAGTACATACACCACTCAAAGGAAATTGTGGCAAATGTAGCATAAATCTCACAGGAATAAAAGTGAGATGAAAAATCCCTTACGAAAACTCGGCAGCCTAACAGCGCCACTTAAAACTTCCAAAAATGGATTGATGAGATCAAATAGGGTATCTCATCATATTAAAATAAAATTTACAGAAAGTGGAATATAAAAGAACATCCCCCATCATAAAAAAATAGGAGCTTAAAAGAAGTGACATAAAGGAGAGTACTTAAAGAGAAAGAGAGAGGTTAGATCTCTTACGAAAATTCAGTAGCCTAACGGTGCCACTCAAAACTTCCAAAATGGATTGATGAGAGGAAAATAGGGTCTCTCATCATATGAACATAATAATTACAGTAGGAGTAATATAAAAGAACATCCCAATCATAAGAAATATGAGCTTAAAAAGGAATGACATAAAAGAGTGTACTTAAAAAGAAAGAGAGGTGTAAGATCCCTTACCTCGGGTCCGACTTGACTCGATCATTCTTTAACGTCCTGAATAATAAACTTGAGTTAATATATACTTTATTAAGAACCTTTTTATAGTTCATTATTCCTTTTAGATCACTTATTGTCATGTTATAAACATTATGTAATCATTTAAGTTAATAATGTTTATTTTGTCGATATTTGGTTCTTAAGTCGAAAGTGGACTTGTTACAATTACATTGTAACACCCGAGACTTTTATGTTATATAAATTATCAAAGGAATCTTTTTCTACGCAACACTTGCTTGACTTGCTTTACACGCAATCGCGACCTTCCTCGATAGCTTGCGTCGTACGCAATACCGAGTTTCACTAAACAACAATATGCTATTAAAACTAGCCGTTATGAATAGTAATAACCACTTTTTGAAATTTTATAAATTTTATTTTTCAAAATGGACTTCATTTTTGGACTCAGAATATCGAAATTAGCCTAGGGTGAAATTTTGGTATTTTTCTGAAAACTTTCAATTTTTGATGAATAGTGAAACCACTAAGTGGTAGGTTAAAAACTGAATTTTGCATAAAACTTAATTTTACCGCTTCTGTGAATGGAATTTCAAAAATCCGAGAGACACGGTTAATATCAAGGACTAAAATGTGGTTCAATGAGATGAAAATAATTTTTTGGTGAATAGTAACTTTTTACTATTTTTACCGCGGTTAATGGTAAATAGGGTAACTAAGGGTAAATATGATATCAATATTACCCTAACACATGTCCTAATACTATTGGACAAGTGTAATTCGACCAAAAACAAACTTAGGAATAAAATATGACCATTTAGGCCCACTTGGATTAGATTAGGACATTTATTATTAATTTATTTAAAGAAGGGTTAAAATAGTTAAAATCAAAGTTTAACAAGTAAATCATTTTTAATATAGGGTTATACATAAGATAAATTCGATTGTAAATATTCATTAGAAAGCTAAAAAGATTTCCTACATGATGGTATTTTATTTGTAATTTTTAGACATCAAATAAGTTAATTTATTTATGACACAAAGATGATGCAGTAATTATCTTATTAATGAAATATTGACAAAATTGATAATATAAATACCAAAATAAATGTAATTTGAGACTTTTTATGAATTCCACTAATTTTCTAGGTTACTATGATATATTAGTAATGATTTAATTAACTTGGTTCTAACATATAATTCTGTTATGACTTTCACAAAAATCATATATCAAATAGTGTCAAAATTGACACAAAATAGTTTTTAAATCAAATATTATATTATTAATTGTTATTTTATTCCTAAAAATCTATGGTTCGGCCAAATGACTTAGATAAGGATATATATATTAATAATAAACAATTTGGGGTTCGTTTGGCATGTTATAGTAAGTGTATTAACCATATAGTGAAAGAAAACAAAAAAGACACGGTAAAAGTTAAATTAATTAACTTAGAGTTAAATCTAATTGATAAGGGTAAAATAATACCCTAAACTTGTCTAAATCCTATTGGTTGATAGGATTTCGACCCTTCCCCACTTTATCTTCGAAATAAGACCCTTTGGAACCATTATAAACCGATTTTGACTTTAATATAAAATAATATTTTGAGATATTCCTAAGGTGCCCCTCTCCTCCCTTATAAAAGGGCACCTCCTCCCCCTCCTCCTCACACCAATTTGAGCACTCAAGCTCGGCCAACCCCTGCCATTTTCCCTTCTCCACTTCCCTAGAATAATCCTAGAGGTCCTGGTCTTCTCCAAAGACCAATCTTAGTTCCTTAAGTGGAGGATTCAAAAAGGCGTTCCAAAGAAGAGGTAATATCCATTACCGATCTTTTCAATTTCTTTCTTCTTCAACTTCTTCTTCTTCAGTTGTTTCATGATAAAGTAATAACATCAGTATTACTTACATACTGATATGTTATTATAAATATGAAACAACCCTAATTCACCTTCTATCCATCCTACGGAAAAATGAAATCACCGTGCGTGCGTACGTACGGAATACCGTCTCCACGCCGTGGTGTAATCTATTTTCCACCATCACCTTACAAGGATGGGTATAATGGTGTAATGAGTAACTATATATGATTATTATTAAGTAATATTGATACTGAAATAATATATATATATACTCCAATACAATTCCACGATCATAGGAACGATATCATCACTCGTGCGTACGTACGGAATACCGTCTCCACGATGTGATGCGACTCGTTCTACATGATCTTCATTTCATAATGATTGTATAAATGAATTGAATGAATGAATATGGTATATACTACACTAATACCATTCTGGAAATTAATTATCTATAACCTAAAGATAAGAATAAGAATTTATTCGACAAAACACGCATAAGAACAAAAAGTTATAAAGACCTGAGTAACAAGTAACAATGAAATATTACTAACAAGAAGCTAATAATATGACCATATATGATCTCATATCAATATGTATAAGTCAATAACATTATTTAAACCATTATACAGGAGCTTCGGACACGAACAAAGCAAATCGGACCTAAGGTAAGGGAAATATCACAATCTCATTTTTATCCGAGATTGTTTATTCGTAAGTATTTACTGGGGTGTATTTTATCATCCACATCCATGTTCCCTCAATATGTAATATTGTTTCCATCCACTTAAAATAGTTTAAATCCAATTTTACCCTTAGGTGAGTTTTTAGTAAAGAATATGAAAGGAATCTTTTGTCGTTTTTCCGTACGAGGTACTTTTTGACTTTTCCGACAAAAGTACGAAGAATGTTTTTTTTAACTTATACGGCATGAATGGATTTTTAAAACATTACTTCAAAGAATCTTCCTTTACAAGTTTTCAAGTTTATTTTTAATCAACTTCTTTTATTTTAAAGTTGTATGACATGTTATGAAAGGAAAAATGTTTTTGAAGAAGAAAGGATATTTTCCTCAAGAATTCAATTCAAGTGTTTTATCAAAATTATTTTCCATCTAAGATAATAAAGGGTTCTGTTTCTATCCATATTTTTACATTGGTTTGACTATGTTTTGATGGAATTATGTTTATGAATTCCTTTATCATATATGAATTGATTTATGATGTCATGATGTTTCAAGAATCCCATTTTTGTTATATGTGTTATGCGATGATGTATGTTTTATGATTATGTGGCACACATAAGAAAGGATTCATTATAAGATGGGTGGGACCTATATCTCCCTCCAATGCATTGGGTAATGATTTTATATCTCATGAGATAGACATGGCTGGAACGGAAGGTTATTTCGGTTCAGTGATACAGGACTGAAACGAGGAGTGAACTCAGTTCAGAAAGGGACTTTGTCCACTAAGATAGTCTTGGCAATGAGTCATGACTAACAAGAAATGATTTTCCATGATTATGTGTGCATGCCACAAAGTTTCAAGTTTTATGTTATGGGGATCTCATTTTCACTTCTATGATTTATTCCATGTTAAGATATTATGATCTCTTTTGCAGGTTTTGATTTTCATAAAGATATGATATGATTTTTATTTCCTTTATTTGCCCTTGCTGAGCATTTGAGCTCACCCTTTTATGTTTTCTTTTCCCCAGGTAAGGAAGATGGATATTAAGTAGAATATGCTAAAAGGGACCCTAGATATGATGAAATAAATGGGAGACACTGTAGAAGATTTATGAACCAGTTGTTTATGTTTCCCCAGTTTCTAAAGACACTATACCTATACGGTCCTTTGTGGTTTTGTCATATGTTGTAATAAGAGTGATTCAATTTTGAAGTATTAACAATGTATGTAAAGTGTGGGTCGTTATAGTTGGTATCAGAGGAAAGGTATAGTCAACCTTTGGAAACTAGGATGTGAAAGCCTTAGTAAGAACCCTAAGGATAAGTCTAAGCATAGAACACAATCTTAGTGTTTTAGAAATGGCCTTGAATAACCTAGGATAAGACCTTAAGCATGAAAATTTTATTCTTGAATTATGTGGTTTCCTATTATAATTAGTGTTGCTCACACTATTCTTCTTGGTTTTAGTCAATGGCTGGAACCCGAAGGAACCGTGTTAATGCGGAATGCGATGGGCAATGCAATGATTGTCCCCCTGAGCAACCAAACGATATGGGAGCTGGAATGCAAAATCTTGTAGCCATGCTCACACAACTTTCTCAAGCTATGAATCATGCAGGATTTCCAAACGAACAAAGAAGGGAGCAACATTCTGTTGAATCCTTCATGAGGCAGCGTCCACCATCTTTCAGCGGGTCTACTGATCCATTAGTTGCTGAACAATGGATTAGTACTACTGAAAAGATATTTTCAGTTCTTCAATGTTCTGAGCATGATAAAGTCATCCTAGCAGTGTATCGTTTGGAAGGAGATGCGGATCAATGGTGGAATCTTGTTAAGAATACGAGGCAAAGGGATGAAATTGAGTCTATGGAATGGGACGAGTTCAAGAACTTATTTTTCAATAAGTACTTCCCTCGTATTCTCCGAACAAAGATGGAGAAAGAGTTCCTTGAACTGAAGCAAAGGGATGATGAATCTGTTAGTACCTATGAAGCAAATTTTACAAGACTTGCAAGGTACGCTTCTGGTATTATTATCCAACTTGAGAGTAAGATCGATCGATTCTTTAGTGGCTTAAAACCAAGTCTTCGAAGGGCGTTAGCCATAAGGGACTTCAATAGCTACGAGGAAATCGTTCGATGTGCTCTCAAAGTCGAGATGGAGATTGGAGCAACCCATCAGTCACATGGGTTTGATAAGAAGAGGAAGATGGAATTCAAAGAAAAATCTAAAGAGCACACGGAAAAGAAGATGAACTTTCCCTTATGCTCAAAGTGTGGAAAGAAACATGGAGGGAGTTGTCTTAAAGGGACAAGTAAATGTTTTAAATGTGGAAAGGAAGGCCATCGGGCATTTGAATGCCGTGATAATGGGAAGAAGATGTCTAATGATGCAAACAAAGGAAGGGATACACAGAATGAACCTGCTACACTTCAATGTTTCAAGTGCAAGGAGATGGGGCATTATGCCAATCAATGCCCAAATCCAAGGGTTGATGATGATGGTCGACGTCAACAAACTCTTAAGGCTAAAGACAAAGGAAAGTCACAGGCAATTTCTATCAGCGATGTGGAGTACGATAACGATGTGGTGAAAGGTACACTTACCATCCACTCTAAAGTAGCAAATGTTTTATTTGATTCTGGATCCACCCACTCTTTTATTTCTGAAAAATTTTCTAAGGGTATCACCGTATTACCTCAACAATTTGATGTTGAGTTAGCTGTGACAACACCTAATGGCACATCAATCGCATCAGAAGTTTATAATTCTTCTCCGATCGAAGTTTGTGGGAAATTGCTTCCTGCAAATCTTGTGATCCTTCCTTTAGTGGAATTTGATGTGATTCTTGGCATGGATTGGCTTTCTCTACATGGAGCTCATATCAATTGCCAAAGAAGGGAAGTCACATTTCATATTCCAGATCAACCTACGATCGTCTATCAATGCAAGGATGAACATAACCTTCCAGTGGAAATTTCTTCCATCTTATGGGTATTGATTCCACTAAATGAAGGTTATTTATCTCAAATGGTTGGTGAGAAACTCACGATTAAGAATATGCCCATTGTACGGGAGTTTGATGATGTCTTTCCGGAGGAATTGTCGGGTCTTCCACCAAATCGTGAAGTTGAGTTTTCAATAGAACTCGTACCGGGTGCTTTGCCTATTTCAAAGACACCTTATAGAATGGCCCCAATTGAGTTGCAGGAATTGAAGAAGCAACTCCAAGAGAATCTTGATAAGGGATTCATACGCCCTAGTGCGTCACCTTGGGGAGCACCTGTTCTATTTGTTAAGAAGAAAGATGGATCAATGAGACTCTGCATTGATTATCGAGAACTTAACAAGATCACTATCAAGAACAAATATCCTCTCCCACGCATTGATGACTTATTTGACCAACTACGCGGAGCTCAATACTTTTCCAAGATTGATCTTCGTTCAGGGTATCATCAATTAAGGGTCAAAAGGGAGGATATACCAAAGACGGCTTTCCGTACAAGGTATGGACACTATGAATTTATAGTGATGCCATTTGGTCTTACTAATGCCCCTGCTATCTTCATGGATCTAATGAATAGAGTCTTTAGAGACTATCTTGATCAATTTGTGGTAGTCTTTATAGACGATATTCTTGTCTATTCAAAGAGCAAGGAAGAACATGAAGATCACTTGAGAATTATATTGAAGACCCTGAGAAAGGAGAAGCTTTATGCCAAATTTACCAAGTGTGAATTTTGGCTTCAAAAAGTTTCATTTTTGGGTCATATAATCTCAAAAGAGGGGATATCTGTGGATCCAGCAAAAACAGAGGTTATCGAAAGATGGTCAAGACCAACAACAGTAACTGAGATCCGAAGTTTTCTTGGTTTGGCTGGATATTATCGACGTTTTGTAAAAGATTTTTCACGATTATCTAATCCACTCACCAAGTTGACTCGGAAAGGAGTTAAGTTTGTCTGGACAGAGGAATGTGAAGAGAATTTCAAGGAGTTGAAAAGAAGTTTATCCAGTGCACCTGTGCTCACACTGCCTTGTAGTGGAGAAAGGTTTGTGATCTACAGTGATGCATCCAAGAAGGGATTGGGGTGTGTTCTTATGCAAAATGATATGGTGATAGCTTATGCCTCACGACAGTTGAAAATCCATGAGCAAAATTACCCAACACATGATTTGGAGTTGGCTGCGGTAATCTTTGCATTAAAGATTTGGAGGCATTACCTTTATGGTGAAAGGTGTGATATTTATACTGATCATAAAAGTTTAAAGTATATTTTCACACAAAAGGAGTTGAATATGCGCCAAAGAAGATGGTTGGAGCTGATTAAGGATTATGACTGCTCAATCCATTACCACCCTGGGAAAGCAAACAAGGTGGCAGATGCATTAAGTCGACAAGACCATGCTAGTTTATCCATGATGAGGATCACAAAAGATCCAATATTTATGGATTTACAAAGGATGGATCTTGGAATTATAATGGAAGGGGAAAAATCTTATCTTTCTCAAATGAATGTTCAACCATCTATACATGTGAAGATTAAAGAGGCACAGAAAGAAGATGTCGAGTTACAAAAGAAGGTGAGAAATGTTCCTGAATTCAACCTTGATTGTGATGGGATAATAAAGTTCAGGAATCGTGTTTGCGTTCCTCCCATCCCCGAATTAAAGAATGAGCTGCTGGATGAGGCTCATAGTTCATCATTTTCTATTCATCCTGGAAGCACGAAGATGTATAGGGACCTGAAAGAGTACTTCTGGTGGGATGGCATGAAAAGAGATGTTGCTGAATATGTCTCTCGATGCTTGGTTTGTCAACAAGTTAAAGCTGAGAGACAGAAGTCTAAGGGGATGTTACAACCATTACCCATACCCGAATGGAAATGGGAAAACATCACTATGGACTTTGTCACAGGACTTCCTAAAACATCCAAAGGCAATAATGCTATCTGGGTCATAGTTGATCGTCTTACAAAGTCTGCACACTTCATTGCTATTAGAGAGGATTTCTCTCTAGATCAGCTTGCCAGGATATATGTAAAGGAAGTGGTAAGATTGCATGGAGTACCACTTTCTATTATATCTGATCGAGATCCGAGATTTACCTCGAAGTTCTGGCGAAGTCTTCAGCATACTCTGGATACAGAGTTGAGTTTCAGCACTGCTTATCATCCCCAGACAGACGGTCAGTCTGAGAGAACAATTCAAACCCTAGAAGATATGTTGAGAGCTTGCTCTATGGATTTCAAAGGAGGTTGGGATCAACACCTACCTTTGGTGGAATTTTCTTATAATAATAGCTTTCACTCCAGTATTCAGATGGCTCCTTATGAAGCTCTCTATGGAAAGAAATGCAGGACTCCAACTTGCTGGGATGAAGTTGGGGAAAGAAAGCTATTAGGACCTGATCTCGTTGATGAAATGGCAGAAAAGGTTAGATCTATTCAACAACACATAAGAGCAGCTCAAAGTCGACAGAAAAGTTGTGCCGACAACCGAAGAAAAGACCTAGAGTTTGAAGTGGGCGATAAAGTGTTCTTACGAATATCTCCCTGGAAGAGGGTTATGAGATTTGGAAAGAAGGGGAAGTTGAGCCCTAGATATATCGGTCCTTTTGAAATACTGGATCGTGTTGGGAAGGTAGCTTACCGATTGGCGCTTCCACCGAATCTCTCTCAAGTTCACGATGTGTTCCACGTATCTCTCCTGAGAAAGTACATACCAGATCCTTCACATGTACTCAGCTCAGAAGTTGTACCGCTGGAGCAAGATCTTTCTTATGAAGAACAGCCGATAGAGATTTTGGATCGTAGCGAAAAAGTCCTACGAAACAAGACCACTCGCTTGGTGAATGTTTTATGGAGGAACCACCAACTTGAAGAAGCTACATGGGAGCTTGAGGATATGATGAGGGAGAAGTATCCTCATCTATTTGTTACAAAGTGATGAATTTCGAGGGCGAAATTCTTTTTAAGGGGGGTAGAATGTAACACCCGAGACTTTTATGTTATATAAATTATCAAAGGAATCTTTTTCTACGCAACACTTGCTTGACTTGCTTTACACGCAATCGCGACCTTCCTCGATAGCTTGCGTCGTACGCAATACCGAGTTTCACTAAACAACAATATGCTATTAAAACTAGCCGTTATGAATAGTAATAACCACTTTTTGAAATTTTATAAATTTTATTTTTCAAAATGGACTTCATTTTTGGACTCAGAATATCGAAATTAGCCTAGGGTGAAATTTTGGTATTTTTCTGAAAACTTTCAATTTTTGATGAATAGTGAAACCACTAAGTGGTAGGTTAAAAACTGAATTTTGCATAAAACTTAATTTTACCGCTTCTGTGAATGGAATTTCAAAAATCCGAGAGACACGGTTAATATCAAGGACTAAAATGTGGTTCAATGAGATGAAAATAATTTTTTGGTGAATAGTAACTTTTTACTATTTTTACCGCGGTTAATGGTAAATAGGGTAACTAAGGGTAAATATGATATCAATATTACCCTAACACATGTCCTAATACTATTGGACAAGTGTAATTCGACCAAAAACAAACTTAGGAATAAAATATGACCATTTAGGCCCACTTGGATTAGATTAGGACATTTATTATTAATTTATTTAAAGAAGGGTTAAAATAGTTAAAATCAAAGTTTAACAAGTAAATCATTTTTAATATAGGGTTATACATAAGATAAATTCGATTGTAAATATTCATTAGAAAGCTAAAAAGATTTCCTACATGATGGTATTTTATTTGTAATTTTTAGACATCAAATAATTTAATTTATTTATGACACAAAGATGATGCAGTAATTATCTTATTAATGAAATATTGACAAAATTGATAATATAAATACCAAAATAAATGTAATTTGAGACTTTTTATGAATTCCACTAATTTTCTAGGTTACTATGATATATTATTAATGATTTAATTAACTTGGTTCGAACATATAATTCTGTTATGACTTTCAAAAAAATCATATATCAAATAGTGTCAAAATTGACACAAAATAGTTTTTAAATCAAATATTATATTATTAATTGTTATTTTATTCCTAAAAATCTATGGTTCGGCCAAATGACTTAGATAAGGATATATATATTAATAATAAACAATTTGGGGTTCGTTTGGCATGTTATAGTAAGTGTATTAACCATATAGTGAAAGAAAACAAAAAAGACACGGTAAAAGTTAAATTAATTAACTTAGAGTTAAATCTAATTGATAAGGTTAAAATAATACCCTAAACTTGTCTAAATCCTATTGGTTGATAGGATTTCGACCCTTCCCCACTTTATCTTCGAAATAAGACCCTTTGGAACCATTATAAACCGATTTTGACTTTAATATAAAATAATATTTTGAGATATTCCTAAGGTGCCCCTCTCCTCCCTTATAAAAGGGCACCTCCTCCCCCTCCTCCTCACACCAATTTGAGCACTCAAGCTCGGCCAACCCCTTCCATTTTCCCTTCTCCACTTCCCTAGAATAATCCTAGAGGTCCTGGTCTTCTCCAAAGACCAATCTTAGTTCCTTAAGTGGAGGATTCAAAAAGGCGTTCCAAAGAAGAGGTAATATCCATTACCGATCTTTTCAATTTCTTTCTTCTTCAACTTCTTCTTCTTCAGTTGTTTCATGATAAATTAATAACATCAGTATTACTTACATACTGATATGTTATTATAAATATGAAACAACCCTAATTCACCTTCTATCCATCCTACGGAAAAATGAAATCACCGCGCGTGCGTACGTACGGAATACCGTCTCCACGCCGTGGTGTAATCTATTTTCCACCATCACCTTACAAGGATGGGTATAATGGTGTAATGAGTAACTATATATGATTATTATTAAGTAATATTGATACTGAAATAATATATATATATACTCCAATACAATTCCACGATCATAGGAACGATATCATCACTCGTGCGTACGTACGGAATACCGTCTCCACGATGTGATGCGACTCGTTCTACATGATCTTCATTTCATAATGATTGTATAAATGAATTGAATGAATGAATATGGTATATACTACACTAAAACCATTCTGGAAATTAATTATCTATAACCTAAAGATAAGAATAAGAATTTATTCGACAAAACACGCATAAGAACAAAAATTTATAAAGACCCGAGTAACAAGTAACAATGAAATATTACTAACAAGAAGCTAATAATATGACCATATATGATCTCATATCAATATGTATAAGTCAATAACATTATTTAAACCATTATACAGGAGCTTCTGACACGAACAAAGCAAATCGGACCTAAGGTAAGGGAAATATCACAATCTCATTTTTATCCGAGATTGTTTATTCGTAAGTATTTACTGGGGTGTATTTTATCATCCACATCCATGTTCCCTCAATATGTAATATTGTTTCCATCCACTTGAAATAGTTTAAATCCAATTTTACCCTTAGGTGAGTTTTTAGTAAAGAATATGAAAGGAATATTTTGTCGTTTTTCCGTACGAGGTACTTTTTGACTTTTCCGACAAAAGTACGAAGAATGTTTTTTTTAACTTATACGGCATGAATGGATTTTTAAAACATTACTTCAAAGAATCTTCCTTTACAAGTTTTCAAGTTTATTTTTAATCAACTTCTTTTATTTTAAAGTTGTATGACATGTTATAAAAGGAAAAATGTTTTTGAAGAAGAAAGGATATTTTCCTCAAGAATTCAATTCAAGTGTTTTATCAAAATTATTTTCCATCTAAGATAATAAAGGGTTCTGTTTCTATCCATATTTTTACATTGGTTTGACTATGTTGTGATGGAATTATGTTTATGAATTCCTTTATCATATATGAATTGATTTATGATGTCATGATGTTTCAAGAATCCCATTTTTGTTATATGTGTTATGCGATGATGTATGTTTTATGATTATGTGGCACACATAAGAAAGGATTCATTATAAGATGGGTGGGACCTATATCTCCCTCCAATGCATTGGGTAATGATTTTATATCTCATGAGATAGAAATGGCTGGAACGGAAGGTTATTTCGGTTCAGTGATACAGGACTGAAATGAGGAGTGAACTCGGTTCAGAAAGGGACTTTGTCCACTAAGATAGTCTTGGCAATGAGTCATGACTAACAAGAAATGATTTTCCATGATTATGTGTGCATGCCACAAAGTTTCAAGTTTTATGTTATGGGGATCTCATTTTCACTTCTATGATTTATTCCATGTCAAGATATTATGATCTCTTTTGCAGGTTTTGATTTTCATAAAGATATGATATGATTTTTATTTCCTTTATTTGCCCTTGCTGAGCATTTGAGCTCACCCTTTTATGTTTTCTTTTCCCCAGGTAAGGAAGATGGATATTAAGTAGAATGTGCTAAAAGGGACCCTAGATATGATGAAATAAATGGGAGACACTGTAGAAGATTTATGAACCAGTTGTTTATGTTTCCCCAGTTTCTAAAGACACTATACCTATACGGTCCTTTGTGGTTTTGTCATATGTTGTAATAAGAGTGATTCAATTTTGAAGTATTAACAATGTATGTAAAGTGTGGGTCGTTATATACATGTTGTTCGTGTGGTCAAAGGTTCTTTATATCCAGAATGACATTACTGATTTGGATAGAATATATATCATATATATCCAGCATATACATGTATTTATAATATTACATAATCATTTATAGGTAAGAAATGAAATGCACCGTTCATGGAGACGGTAATCCGTACGTACGCATGAACACTACTTTCATTTCTTTGTCATATTAATGGAATTAAAACTAAATGAGAGGTATGTATATTTTAATTACAGAATTATATTCATCATTTAGATGTATCATTCATCATATATATCCATTATATACATGTACTTATAATAGTACATTACATTTGGGGATAAGAAATGAAATTCCCCGTTCATGGAGACGGTAAGCCGTACGTACGCATGAACGCTACTTTCATTTCTATCTCATACTTTAATGGAAAGAAATAAAAATTATATATAGGTATATTATAATTCCTGTATAAAAACATATATAGTAACATTAAATACATCCTTTATATGTCCCACGTATGGCATTAACAAATCACATCACTTTGAGGGGGCGGTAGTCCGGACTTCCTAAAATGAAGATATCGTGTATACCCATAATGGAAACAATAATGGTATGCCATAAATGAAAAATACAGAAGCTTAAGTAAATAATAAACATATCATATATCATATATAAAAATATTGACATCATAATGGCCACCTTTGAAGGTGTTAAATGAGTATTGAACAATCATCGTTTCGGGAGGCAGAATTTCTCCATCCACGGAAACCGTATGTTCCTTAACCATTTGATGTAGTTGTGTGATAGTGTAGCTCGAATAAATATTATAACAACATACTAGTATATTTAAGATACTTGTTTTGTAACAAAAAAAGTAAATAAAAAGAGTTTAGGGGGTTGGAGAAGAAAAATAAAACAAATGAACATGAGAGAATGAATTACCTTTAAAAGTGTAACTCCTTTTGATTTGAGCATAAAGGCTTCCTTTGAAAGGATTCTTCCCAAAGGGAATCCTCTAGGATGATGAGAGGGATGTGGAGAGAGTAAATGGGAAGGGTATGGTCGAGAAAAAGGCTTGAGGAGTGTGTGAAATGAGGGAGAGGTGGGGGCCTTTTATAAGAGGAGAGGAGGGGCACTTTTGGAAATCATGAAACTATTATTTTATTTTCAAAAGTGTTTCGAATTTATAAGGTCCCACATTGATATATTTAGAAGATAAGAGATAAGGCTTCTAAATATTCCCATCTAATAGTTTTTGGACAAGTGTAGGTCTTAGATTTTATATTATCGTTTCTTTTTATTTAAACTGTTCATTAATGAGGTCATCGTTGCATCATCATGATGTCATAATTCAATTAATTTATTTAATGTCTACAAATTATAAAAAAAATATCCTGATGTAGGAAATCTTTTTATCTTTCCAAAGAGTATTTATATACAAAAATATTATTAGTATAACCCCTTCTAAAAATTGTTTTAGTAAAACAATTTATGTTATTGTCATTTTCACCTTTATTTAAAAAAAAGGCATTAAAATCATTATCTCACCCAAGAGGCTCCATAGGGTCCCCTAAATCTACCCATGGGTTGTCTTGGTCGGCCATGACTCATCCAATAGGGTTAGGACAAGTGTCATGGTGTTTTAATATTTTCATAATATCATTTTTACCTTAAATTACACTAATTACCTATAATCGCGATTAATGAAAAAAAGTTACTATTCACCAAAAAAATTATTTTCATCCCATTGAACCACATTTTACATACTAATGACAACCATGTATGTCGGATTTTTAAAATTCAATACACATTAGTGGTAAACTTTCATTTAACTGAAAAATCAGTTTGCTTGATTACCACTAGTGGTTTCACTATTCATCAAAAATTGGAGTTTTTCAGAAAATTACCAAAAATTCACTCTAAGATATATTCGATATTCCGAATTCAAAAATGATGTTTATATTACCTAATTCAAAGAATATAATTAGAATTAATTAATTTAATAATTAACTCCCGCTGTTAAAACAAATAGCGTGTTTTTAAGAAACAATATATATCAAAAGATTGATATTTGTTTATGTCGAATTTCAAAGTGAAATTAATTCCAAAGTCCACCATTGAATAAAATGGTAAAAATATTTTATGGTTTCACTTTAAAACCAATTCAAAAGATAATCTAATCATATAAATAAATTAGATTAAAAGAGTTTTTGAATTAAAATACAACATTTTTCACTTATTCATAAAAAATTAACTTTATCGGAAGAATAACAAAATCATACACAAAGTAAATTTT
The DNA here is from genome assembly GCA_963277665.1 of Viscum album. Taxonomy (NCBI): domain Eukaryota; kingdom Viridiplantae; phylum Streptophyta; class Magnoliopsida; order Santalales; family Viscaceae; genus Viscum; species Viscum album. The sequence continues at coordinate 590,157,621 of OY728134.1, read as the reverse complement.
GATGTCCCAATTATAAAGAAAGATTTTATTTGGTCCAAAAGAATGTATAAGAGTGACCAAAACTATATTTAAAGAGGGTTCGCCATCAAAAGGTGATAAGTGAACCTTTAGTGAAAACTAGGGCATAAACGCCTAAAATTGAATTCTTTCCGTATTTTTAGCCTTTATCTTTTATTGGATAAATGTAAAAACATTTAAAAACATATATAATCATATTTTAGTTATTTATATCCATTCTCGCCAATACAACGGCTACATGTTAACCTCCATTTAAAATACTATTATTTTATTATTAGAGTGCAACGTAAGATTCCCAAGAAACTCGTTGTTTCGTGTTGGGTACGCCATCAAGCATAGAGTCCCCTTTAAAGTCATATTAATATTTTATTCACAAATATGGATAAATATGAAAATTTCATATTCTTTATTTACCTGGGGTGTTACATCCTTCCCCCCTTTTGGGAATTGCGTCCTCACAATTTTAAAATTGGGCTTGGAAACATCCTTGAAAGTCCCACATCGGAAGAAGAGTCGGTAAAATAATCACTTTAAAATAAAGAAAGATAAGTACAAAGGTCACCCGAGTTAACCCATACTAGGATTCCAAGTATGAAAACATGGACATGGAGGAGAAAACATATGGTCATGTTCTGATGAAGAGTGATAGAAAACATGTTTAGGAGAAAGTTAACCATGAGAAAATCACAAACTTGTGATGGGTTAAACGGTATTCGATTCCCCAAGAGGAAAAGTTAATAGACAACATTTTTGTTTTAAGATACTTTTTATTTGGGAATTTATTCATAAGGAAACATAATCACTTATCATGTTGACTTTCAACTTTTATTAGATTCCTTACACAAACTCATATTTTCTCCAAAAGGCGAGTATTTAGGAAGACTTGTTCACATTAAGAGTACTATAATAAACTTTTAGAGAATCACCTAATCCACAAAAGAGAACTATATAATTCCCATGTCTTTAGTCTTTAACCAAAACCAAAACCAAAAAGGTTAGTACAGGACCAGATAATCCAGAAAAGGATAACCCTTTATAAAAAGAAAATCTATTATTAACCTCCAAAATTTGTCCAACAAAACCCAAAGTTCAACGAGGACCATTAGATAAACAATTTTTCCATAAAATTATTCAAAGTAAACCAATCTAAGATTGAAACCAAAATATTTGAAGAATTTAGTCTCATAGTCTTCGAAGTTAAATCGTAACATATATCTCCAAACAACATCAGTTGCTCCTAAAGTCTTGTATTGAAAAGTAATTAACCTAATCACATATCCTCCATGATAGGTTAATTATTTTTATAAATAACCCAAAATCAACTTACTCTTAATTCATAAAATCATATAACTAGAAATAATCAGTCAAACTAACCAGGGACTTCACGTAGTCCAGTGGTAGGCGATAAATACCAGTCGCACTTTGGTTGTGGGTTTGATTCCCGTAGCATTGTCCAACGCGACGGGTTGTCACACGGTCTGCGTGTTGTCCTTTTTCCAAAACTATATAATTCTCAAAACATTTCCCAAAATGAGATAAAATCTTCAAAAATAAACATAACATATTTTAACCCCAAGTTTATCTCATGCCTTTCATTTTCCATTATAACATATAACAACCCATAATTACCTCAAAAGTAAGGATCATATAAACCCTAATGGTTACCTTTTTAATTATTACTTGAACTTCCACATCGATTGGTCATCTCGTACATGATGCATTATAGAACATACCAAGGTTCACGTGGTTGATCATGACTCCTTGATAGTTGGTTTAGAACAACCATGAGTTTCCTCATTGAATACCCCATTTCATTGAGTCTCTTAATCAGAGAACCACCACAGTTTCCTTCAAACCAATTGTCACTTTGGTGCCTGCGAGATCCAGCCATTCACTAAAAACTGAAATGTCAGTGTGAGTATATCAACAAAACCATCATTTACTAATGAGGAAGGTAAACACTAAGATATACTTACTCATTCACTTTATCTAAAACTATGACTCTTTCTGAAATCCTAACCATTATGGTAATGTAACTTATGCTTAGAGAATACCCTAACCTCTAAAGTTATCTAAACTGACCTTTGATACCAACTATAAGGCCCCAGCCTTAAACCTTACTTAATCTTGAGTTATTACAAGATTACACATTGAGGATCTTTTCAGGTTTAGAGTTTTAGAGAATTAGATCATGAAACTTGCATTACATTCCACATTTAAACAAAGTGGTTACATAAAAGACAATATTCATTCTTCCCATCAACGGAAACATATTTAAAATAAAACACGGATTCTTTCTTGACACATCCTTGACACTATCATCACACCATGTACCTTTCCCTTGACCTGTGAAAAACATTTCAAAAAACTTGGGATGAGCATAAAAAGATCAGTAAGGGTTATAAAAAATATGGAAAGGAAACATGAGTTCATATATACATAAGAATGAAATCGTACTTTACCCATAAAACATAGGAACTTTAGCATACCTCGTCAAACCATGAATAAATCATAGAAACCATAAGACATAAAGGTAACTTGAGGCATTCATAACATTCTTACGTAGGGAGTAACCCTCTTGGTTACATTTGGAATACCCATCACAGTATATTCCCTAAATCTCTTCGGAGAAACCTTAACATTTCACCCCTTCGCGTTACCCAATGCATTAGAGAGCTATATCGGGCTCACCCGCCCTTAGTTTATCACAGAACCACCCGTCTTCATAATAATGCCTAAGAACCTCAACATAATCATATCACATAAAACATGCATAAAGGAAACAAAACATTTCCACCTTTCAATCACAAGATATCAATACAACACATTGATATAAAAACATTATGAAAACCATTTTCAATACCAAAATAAAAGAAAAGTAAAACATGGTATTTATTTTTCTTTTAAAAAAAGGTATGGCTTGTAGAGGAAGCTGAAACTCAAATAATGGTCACGGTGGCGGAGAAGTCGTTGTCGCCGCATACGTACGACAAAAACATTCCCTTTTGTCGTTTAGTAAAGCGCTTCGTATAAAAATATTCATTTTGGATAAACGTAAAAGTCAAAGGGGTTTATACACCGTATAAAATAAGGTTGTGTATAAAACAAAATATGCCTCAATGAAAGGAGATTGAGACGAAGTCCCTTACAAAGACGGTATCCTTGGTTTAAGGATAAATCAATTACATAATTATGTGTGACAAACGAATACACCAAATATAAGTGGATATTAAGTGTAAAATAATCAAAGTTCATTCACACATATTCAAAGGATGACATATTCAATAACTACATGTTGAACCCAAAGAAATTGAAATTGGGTTAAGAAGTTCCCTTGACAACCTAACGGCGTCACATCAAAATGAGTTCATGAGAGATAAAAAAAAGATATCTCATCACTTGGACATAAAATTTACATCAATAAGGATATATGAGAACATATCCCAACATAACAATATGTAAAATAAAAGACCCAACAAAAGAAGTCTTTTAAAAAGAGGAGGGTGAAAGGTTCCCTTACCGACATGGGTATCTTTCGAAACATACGCCCCGTGAAAGAAGGAAAATACAACATTGATTTAAATACTCATAAATGAAAGAATATTACACAATGATTAAAATAATGGTCAGTACATACACCACTCAAAGGAAATTGTGGCAAATGTTGCATAAATCTCACAGGAATACAAGTGAGATGAAAAATCCCTTATGAAAACTCGGCAGCCTAACAGCGCCACTTAAAACTTCCAAAAATGGATTGATGGGATCAAATAGGGTATCTCATCACATTAAAATAAAATGTACAGAAATAGGAATATAAAAGAACATCCCCCATCATAAAACAGAGGAGATTAAAAGAAGTGACATAAAGGAGAGTACTTAAAGAGAAAGGGAGAGGTTAGATCTCTTACGAAAATTTGGCAGCCTAACGGCGCCACTCAAAACTTCAAAAATGGATTGATGAGAGGAAAATAGGGTCTCTCATCATATGAACATAATAATTAAAGTAGGATTAATATAAAAGAACATCCCAATCATAATAAAGATGAGCTTAAAATGAATGACATAAAAGAGTGTACTTAAAAAGAAAGAGAGGTGTAGGATCCCTTACCTCGGGTCCGACTTGACTCGATCATTCTTTAACGTCCTGAATAATAAACTTGAGTTAATATACACTTTTTTAAGAACCTTTTTCTAGTACATTATTCCTTTTATATCACTTATTGTCATGTTATAAACATTATGTAATCATTTAAGTTAATAATGTTTGTTTTGTCGATATTTGGTTCTTAAGTCGAAAGTGGACTTCTTACAATTACATGTTGTTCGTGTGGTCAAAGGTTCTTTATATCCAGAATGACATTACTGATTTGGATAGCATATATAGCATATATATCCATAATATACATTTATTTATAATATTACATAATCATTTAGAGGTAAGAAATTAAATGCACCGTTCATGGAGACGGTAAGCCGTACGTACGCATGAACGCTACATCCATTTCTTTGTCATATTAAGGGAATTAAAACTAAATGATAGGTATGTATATTTTTATTCCAGAATTATATTCATCATTTAGATGTATCATTCATCATATATATCCATTATATACATATACTTATAATAGTACATTACATTTGGGGATAAGAAATGAAATGCACCGTTCATGGAGACGGTAAGTCGTACGTACGCATGAACGCTACTTTCATTTCTATCTCATACTTTAATGGAAAGAAATAAAAATGATATATAGGTATATTATAATTCCAGTATAACATCATATATAATAACATTAAATCCATCCTTTATACGTCCCACGTATGGCATTAACAAATCACATCACTTTGAGGGGGCGGTAGTCCGCACTTCCCAAAATGAAGATATCGTGTATACCCATAATGGAAACAACAATGGAATGACATAAATGAAAAATACAGAATCTTAAGGAAAGAATAAAAATATTATATATCATATATAAAAATAGTGACATCATAATGGCCACCTTTGAAGGTGTTAAATGAGTATTGAACAATCATCGTTTTGGGAGGCAGAATTTCGCCATCCACGGAAACCGTATGTTCCTTAACCATTTGATGTAGTTGTGTGAGAGTGTAGCTCGAATAAATCTTATAACAACATACTAGTATATTGAAGATACTTGTGTTGTTACAAAATAATTAAATCAAAAGAGTTTAGGGGGTTGGAGAAGCAAAATAAAACAAATGAACATGAGAGAATGAATTACCTTTAAAAGTGTAACTCCTTTTGATTTGAGCCTAAAGGCTTCCTTTGAAAGGATTCTTCCCAAAGGTAATCCTCTAGGACGAGGAGAGGGATGTGGAGAGAGTACATGGGCAGGGGATGGTCGAGCCAAAGGCTTGCGGAGTGTGTGAAATGAGGTAGAGGTGGGGGCCTTTTATAAGAGGAGAGGAGGGTCACTTTTGGAAATCATGAAACTATTATTTTATTTTCAAACGTGTTTCGAATTTCTAAGGTCCCACATTGATATATTTCTAAGATAAGATGATAAGGATTCGAAATATTTTCATCCAATAGTTTTTGGACAAGTGTAGGTCTTAGATTTTATATTATCGTTTCATTTTATTTAAAATGTTCATTAATGAGGTCATCGTTGCATCATCATGATGTCATAATTAAATTAATTTATTTAATGTCTAAAAATTATAAAAAAAATATCCTGATGTAGGAAATCGTTTTATCTTTCCAAAAAGTATTTATAGACAAAAATATGATTAGTATAACCCCTTATAAAAATTGTTTTAGTAAAACAATTTATGTTAGTGTCATTTTCACCTTTATTTAAAAAAAAAGGCATTAAAGTCATTATCTCACCCAAGAGGCTCAATAGGGTCCCCTAAATCGACCCATGGGTTGTCTTGGTCGGACATGACTCATCCAATATGGGTAGGACAAGTTTCATGGTGTTTTCATATTTTTATAATATCATTTTTACTTTAAATTACACTAATTACCTCTAATCGCGATTAATGAAAAAAAGTTACTATTCACCAAAAAAATTATTTTCATCCCATTGAACCACATTTTACATACTAATGACAACCATGTATGTCAGATTTTCAAAATTCAATACACATTTGTGGTAAACTTTCATTTAACTGAAAAATCAGTTTGCTTGATTACCACTTTGTGGTTTCACTATTCATCAAAAATTGGAGTTTTTCAGAAAATTACCAAAAATTCACTCTAAGATATATTCGATATTCCGAATTCAAAAATGATGTTTATATTAACTAATTCAAAGAATATAAGTAGAATTAATTAATTTAATAATTAACTCCCACTGTCAAAACAAATAGCGTGTTTTTAAGAAACAATATATATCAAAATATTGATATTTGTTTATGTCGAATTTCAAAGTGAAATTAATTCCAAAGTCCACCATTGAATAAAATGGTAAAAATATTTTATGTTTCACTTTAAAACCAATTAAAAAGATAATATAATCATATAAATAAATTATATTAAAAGAGGTTTTGAATTAAAATACAACATTTTTCACTTATTCATAAAAAATGAACTTTATCAGAAGAATAACAAAAACATACACAAAGTAAATTTTGATGTCCCAACTATAAAGAAGGATTTTATTTGGTCCAAAAGAATGTATAAGAGTGAACAAAACTATATTTAAAGAGGGTTCGCCATCAAAAGGTGATAAGTGAACCTTTAGTGAAAACTAGGGCATAAACGCCTAAAATTGAATTCTTTCCGTATTTTAAGCCTTTATCTTTTATTGGATAAATGTAAAAACATTTAAAAACATATATAATCATATTTTAGTTATTTCTATACATTCTCGCCAATACAACGGCTACATGTTAACTGCCATTTAAAATACTATTATTTTATTATTAGATTGCAACGTAAGATTCCCAAGAAACTCGTTGTTGCGTGTTGGGTACGCCATCGAGAATAGCGTCCCCTTTAAAGTCATATTAATATTTTATTCACAAATAGGGATAAATATTAAAACGTCATATTTTTTATTTACCTGGGGTGTTACAGTTAACATGACAATAAGAAATGGATGTAGTGATAAACATTTCTCTGAATTTATTGAAATTTTAAAAGATCTATATTGAGAAAGAAACAAGATTCTACATGTCAATTATAATACAATGAAAATATTATTCCCAATGGGATTGGTGTATAATAACATTCATTCTTTCTCCAGTTATTTTGTTTTGTATAGTATGGAATAATAATGTTTATCAAAATATCAAAAAAAAAATTAACATAACTATATATGATGGATTCAAATTTGCTCAATGGTTAATTATCAAGTATTAGAATCAATACTCCTATTAAATATATGGGTTATATTATAATAATTCAATATTTTAAGCCTCAATTTTAAAATAAATTTTTTAAAAAAATGTTATGATTCCATACAGATGATCATATATTTGATATTAACTTATGTCTCCCTACTAATTCACCACAGTGAAAGATAGTTTTTTAATAAAATTACAAATTTTTTATTTAAAGTTACAAATATTAGAATGGGAATGTGCACGAATTGAATGATTCCACATTGAAGATTCGGTATCAAATATAGTTAATGGTCTGTTTTTTGGTATATTATAACATTTACCCACATATTTATATGATTAATTTTTTCATGATTCACTTAATTATTAAAGGAACAAAATGTTTGCCTCTATGGGAGGAATGTGTTACAGTTTTTTATGAATATAAGAATGAGTATTTTCCATTTCATGTTATGATAATGTTTTCTATAAAAACATTCCTATATATAGAAATATATTTGGATATAGTGTTGTAGAATATAAATCATTTCCAATTTTTGGTGAAGAGATTTGACATTATCAATGACACAATGGAAGAAATTCAGTGTACATGAAAAATTGAATATTTTTTAATATTGATCACCCTTATAATAGATTGAAAAGAGAATTTAATTTTTTATAAGAATATAACCTACACCCATAACTATTCTTAGCTGAATAATATTATGATAGTGTGAAAACATTGATTTAACATTTAGAATGATGAAAATCATCGATCAAAAAAAATATTTAAAATAAACAAATTGTCATTTATGAATGATAATATTATAGATAAAACATAGAAATAATGTTATTCTTGTTGAAAAAAACATATGTGATGGTTTGATTGAATCTTTGTTAGACATAAATGGAATGTAAAAAAAGATGGATTTCATGCTATATTGGACTTGATATCCATGGGAATATGACATCAGCCAGCTCACACTATGAAATAAAATAAGAGATATTTACCTCTAGCATTCCACAAATTAATAGAGTTAGAATAAATTTTTTTTCATTGTCTCCATTGTATTAAAGTACCACGTGGCTATTACTCAAATGATAATAATTTTCTTTCATTAATTACTTATTTATAACACCTCAAGGTTTTGTGAAATAGTTTTTTTCCCCTAAATTTATTAGTTTTTATATTTTTAATATTTAATTAAATATTCAGTTTATCTTTCATTACATATAATATATATGTAATATTATACTACATGTAACTATATGTTAAGCATACTTTAAACATGATGATGAGTTTTATAAAAACCATGATATTTTATTTAAATAGTTATTTAAAAGAAAATGTTGTAACCTAGACATTTGAAATAGTGGTGTGAATTTTAAAAAATAATTTTAAATTTTTTAATAAAATTTTTTTATATAAATAAATCATATTGATTTAAACAAAATTATTGTTTAGAATAGTGTTTATTCATTTGGAAAATATTATTTTGTCAAAAAATTATTTTTATTTATTTTTGTGCACTTCAATAAAATTAATTTCATAAAATAATTATAAAATGAATTTTATAAAACTAATCTTATTTTTGAAATAATAATTTCATAAATAAATTATAGTGATTTTTTATGATTGTTTGAAAAATTATTATTATTTAATGAATAATGAAAAATAGATCATTTTAATTGGAAACTTCAATTTCCATTAAATTATTTATAATGTTAAGTTATATTTTTATCCATTTTCCAGTTAACATTAGTATGATTTTATATAAATTAATCAAATTAAATTTATTGGAATAATTCTTTCATTGAATTTTGATATAAAACAATTCTGAATTTTTTAAATTTTTATCTTTAAAAAATAGTATTTCTTATTGTGTATGTGAGGTTAATTTTTATATTAATTATTTTCAATTATGTAGGAGGAATTTTAAGTAATGTATTCAATAATTAGAATCATAATAAGTAATGAAGTCTAATAAGGTATACATATTATTTTCCAATATATATTGTGAATACATTAAAAATTAATTACCATAGTTAATATAAAAATGGGTTAGTGGGGATTAAACTAAAATGTAATGGGTACAAATGGAATATATTTTTTTTTTAAAACTATTTTATAACCATATATTGACAATTAATTTGATATTCTTAGAGAATTTTTTAATTTAGACCCGAATGAAATGTGTTAAAATTGGGGTCACTTATTTATTTTCAAAAATACAATGTGTGTCATATCCCCAACTTATAAATGGACAACTCATCTATTATCCTCTTGACACAATAAAAAAACTTTGGTTAATCCATTAACTCAACAAATAAATTAAAAAATTACCTTATATAATCCGATAAGCCTTGGTTTCAACATAAATTCATCCTAATAATTCATTATTGAGACTCAAAGGAGGATACCTAAAGATGAGTTAATGTTATTCAACGACCATCTTTATTTTATTTTATTCTCCACCTACATAAATTGTTATTAAACCAAAATTATATAATAAATTAAATATATATAATGTAATATGATTTTTCAAAAACTAATTTCACGATCTAAATCCATATACACTCTGAGGAAATGGGTTATGATATCACCATTCATGTGTATGAATGATTACATACTCATAAACTGATGTTAATCATTTTTCCTTTACCACATTTTTATGTTGGAAATAATTATGTATTTATTTTTTATACATTATATTTATGATATTATTATTCTTATTTAATTATAATATCTTATAATACATTATTCCTTCCTTTTTTTCAAGACTACACAAATGTCACTCCTGGGCACGAAACACTACAGTGTCACAAAGAAATGTGATTCGTTCACACATTACATGAAAGGTGATAAGGGTAAGGTCAATGATTATATGTTATATAAATGAATTAATTATGATTTTTGTAAATATTTTTCATTATTATGATATTATATATTTCATAATTTTTCACTCAATGAAAGATGATAAAATTGATCGTGTACATGTAAACTACCGCCTTCCTAAAGCGATGTGTCACTCTTTTCAAAATCACACCACATGTATTATATGTAAAAAAATATATAATTAAATAATATGTTTTTTTTTAATTTTATCAAAATTTTAAAATGATAATTTATTATATACCTTTTTTTAATAATGATGATTGAAAAATGGAATTATTACTCCTACGTACATACGACCTACCATCTCCATGATCGTAATATACTTCATTTCTTATATACAAATTTCATAATTGGTATTAAATTTTTTTCAGATTTATAAATTTTATAATAATGTAATTATTTTTATTCTTTAGGTGATCGAATGATAATCAATTTAATATGTATGAAAAAATCAAAACATATATGAAAAAGAAACTGGTTATTACCCAGAAAGTGATTGTAACATAAAATTGTTAATAAAAAATAATAAATGTACATATTTAAATATTATATATGTAATTTTTTTTCATTAATAAATTCATAATAAAACTTTATTTATTATACCTAAGGTTAAAACCACTACAAAGTATGTCGAGACATTCAGCAAGTGATTTTTGTCTCACTTTTCACTTTTGTGATCAACATGCCATAATTATCACTTAATTATTTAATGTTGCATATATACATAAAATTAAATTATTTTAGTATTATTGTAATTAATTATTTTTATTTACATATCCATTTTAGGATCTCCGTTTAGTGGGTTTATGTTTCAAAAGTTAAAAAATCATTAAATGATTTTTACTCAATTTTTATTCATGGAGACGTATGTTCGATTTTGCAGTAATATTCATTCACGAGATGTAAATAAGGACCATTTTACTAGAAAATAATAAATTTATTGATCATCATGAAGTTTAAATTTCCATTTTATCTTACCCATTCAAGGGAATTAAGATTCTAATGTTACCAAAATGGTAAATATTTTAGGTTACAATCTCATTGTTTATTGTGATTATTTAGGATTATGTATAAAATGAAAAAAAAATTATAATACATCACACAATATAATTATTCATTTTCATATTAACTTGTAATTATTTATATTTTCATGGAATATTCCATTTTCTTATATTTGGTTTATAAAAATATTGATGTATTTTTTTTAATTAAATCAACCATTATTTCTCTCCTCAAATGTGAATCTATTTTCTTCAAAAATAAGTTTTATAAATTTGTTTTCAAAAATATTTTGTTATTATAATACTATTTTTAAGAGAAATAATTTTTTATGATATAATTTTAACACGAATGCTCAAAATGAAACATATTTTCATTTCCCAAATAATTACCATTTTATATTTTACCAAAAATAGTATTGGAATGTTCCTATCGAATTTTAAACAACAAACTATTCTATTATTTTTATTGAATAAAGGAATGTTATTTTAACTTATATAGAATATATGTATATACCATCTTTTATTTCATTGAGTATTTATTTTCCAATTTACATTTATATTTTTAGCATAAATGTTTTTTTAATATTAAGGATTTATTAATTTCTAAAAGAGATTTTCAAAGAAAAGGATTTTAAAATTATTTTGATAGTGATTTTAAATGTGTAATGTATATTTTTTCCAAGAAAAAGTTTAATTTTTTTAAATGATTCATTTATAATACATTGTGGTTATTTTAAATGAAATGGATTTTGAAAAAGGATACATGTATTAAAAATTATTTTCAAATGAAATCTATTTTCCTCAAGAAATGATTTAAATGATGGATCAAAAAATCAATCTATGATTACATACGTTGATTCTAACTGTAACTTTATAAATATATTATACACGGATACCATTCATATTAATTCTCAGAATAGTTTATGTTTATAGTGGAATTATATTTATGAAACTCATTTCTCTTCCAAGAGTTATGCAATGATAATATTATTATCAAATCCACATCATTTTCCATGGGTTATGATGTGATGATTATGAATCCAATTTTTTACCTTATATTATGATATGATCAATTTTTTATGAATCCCATTTATTTTTATTGCTTATAATATGATGAATGTTTTTTCACATTGTTCACACATATATATGATATTCATTATGTGATTGTGGTTCTCTTATAACCAATGATAGTTATTTCATTATAACTATGGACAATTCTTACATTAGAACTAAATAAGGGTGGGACCTGAATATCCATCCAATTCATTAGGTATGTATTTATTGTTAATGATATATATAAGTCTGTAATTGGGAGTGAACCATGTTGATTAAGGCATGACTGGAATTTGGAGTGAACCAGGTTGAATAATAAAATACTAGATTGGAGAGTGGAGAAGGTTTTAAAAGATAGGACTATAATACGGAGTCAATGTTGTTCCATAAGACATGGGTAGAACGGTGAATGATCCGATTTAAATAAGATCTTTTCTCCACTATGTTGCTATTTTTAGTGAACCTTGACTACTGTTATGGTTCTTGGAGTGAACACATAAAAATATGATAGATTGGGACATGAGACTTGATATATATATATATATATATAAATGATTTTATATTCTTATGTCTAAGAAAAAAAGTTGTATATTTTTTCATTTTTGTCCTATCACGTATCATGTTCTTTGATTACCTAAAAACGTTTATCGTATGAACTAAAAAAATTTATTCCATGAATCATGATTATGATATATGATAGGTTTGGTAGGAGCTTCATGATTTATGATCATTATCATATACCCTTAGTCTTATGTTTCACTTTAATATGATCATAGATTGATATGTCTTATGTTTACCCATGGTTATAATCTTAGCCCAAAATTTATAATTTTTACTTTCCCAAGGTTGTGAAGAATGGTTTCTAATAAGTAATATCTATTTAGAGTAATGAATGAAATGATCATTGTGGTAATCATTGAAATCTTTCACCAATGTAGAATATTGTGTTCCATGTTTCTAAATTCACTAGGAATTATGGTTCTATGTCATGTGTCTTTGTAATATAATGAATATTCATCTAAAAATATGTAATATCCATATATGAGAATCATGGGTGACTATTATTGGCATCAATGGAAAGGTTTAGTTATCCTTTAAAAACTAGGATGATAAAACATTAATGGGATCTCTAGGGATATTTTTAATGAGATTCCTAGGGATGGAACTAAGTATATTCCAAAGGATGAGTAAAATATAAAAATATTTATAGGAACCTTATCAAAGGATAGAGTGGTTACATTCCAAGTAGTGAAATATCTATTTTGAAACTATATGTTGAGGTGGGAATAGCCTAGATATGTCTATTGATAACAACACAAAGAACACTTTTTTGAGCTAGTATCAATCAGAAACTAGATCCCAATAATGGGAATAAATTATTACTTAGATTTACATCTATGGGGGATATGGTTCATAAATTCCAAAAATATTTAAGAAAAATCATGAAGTATTTAAGTTGAAGATGTCTATTAATGACCCAAAATTAACTTTATTTATCATAGTTAAAGAATGGGATATTATTTTGATATCCTATAAGTGATTTCTTATTATTATGTGGTTTTCCACTATGATTAGAATTTATCATTCTATGATTTTTGTTTTTAATAAACGATGATTACATGAATGAATTTGGATTACATTGAATATGACAATCAGCTTACTGATGAGAATCCAAATGGGTTGATAACTGGAGTGAAGGATATTATGTATGTAGCTAATCAGTTATCATCGAACGTGTTAAAAAACATGAACTGTAACAAACACTAAGAATAAATAGAGAAAATAAGGATTTAGTTTACTAAGTGTTTTTGTAAAAGAGGCTATAGAGGAAACATGATTCAGTCTACTATATGCTAGAAATGTGTGGATATGCATTGAGGGAATTTCATGAATGGATTTGGGAAATTCATTAAATGTTTAAAGGAATGTTCTGAATCTTTATAATGTGTAAATTAAATTAATGGTATGGTTATTTCAATGAATTCAAAGATGAATCCGTCATATATACCACTAACTCTCATGTTTTTCAAGTTCAATGAGTTTTGGAATTACGCGAATCAAAGTCCTAGAGGGAAAGCCATGAAGATAATCAATAGGTTCATACAAGTAATGGGTTTTTAGTTGGCTTTGACGTATCTAACAAAAATATATGGAATGAAATTGGTGTTAAAAAATAATATAATGAATTCTACTTACTTTTTTGAAAAGGAAGTTGAATGATTGAAGTATTTTAGTTTTTTCATTAAATAATTATTAACTATATCGGTATTTGTTACTATATGGGTTTTTTATGATATTAAAGTATATGTTAAAGGATAATAATGACCAAATTATTTATTTAAAGAAAATTTTATATTTTATTGAAGACACTTGACTAAAGGACGATAACCCTTACAATGTTATTGATTTTGTGAAAATGGTGTCTCTTTTGGATAAAGATATATTTAATAAGAATTAATTAAACTGGATAGTACTAAATACCTTGGAATAGATTGTTGGATTATTGAAAAGTGGTATGTTCTCTCATGAATTGAGTTTACAACATTTTATAATATAATTAATATATCCAATATTTGGTGATTTATGTAAGTAATGAAGAAACATGTATGTTTTGAATATGGTTTTTTTGTAATTCATGTTATTACTATATTTTAAGAGAATACATAATAAAGGTATTCACATGCTTGGAATGTGAAAATCAACATATACATTATGATTTACTGTGGATCAATGTTAGGATGATTTTGAGATATTTAGCCACCTTATTTCTCACAATTTTTTATTTTAGTCATTCATTGGGGTCCTAAGGTAAAGAATTTATGAAATTGTTTTTGTTGAATGAAGAATGATTTTTAAGAGATTAATGTTATTTTTACTTTATATTAAGAATCATTAATATTAATATTATATCATATTTGATAACCTATTATATCCATTTTTTGTTATATCTATTTATAGGAGTCAATTATCATTCATTATAGATATTATAACCCATTGATGATATAAGAATTAAAAATGAAACTTCATTTCAAAGAGTATGTTATTAATTTTAAAGTCGTCAAGGAATAACCAATGGTTGAGATTGTAATTATTAAATGGAAGGAAATAAAATAATCATATCTTCCCATGGAAATTATTCAACATTAGTAAAAGGATATTGAAATAAAATGTTATCCTACTATCATAATTTTTATGATATCAATGACAATTTTACAATGTATTCTTTTATGGAATTGTGGTTAGTAACCTTATCTGGATCACTTACATTCCTATGATCAACATTCTTTATCACTCTGGATCAATTTTGGGAGTTAGTTTTCTCCAATATGTCCATTTTTTCACTTCCCATCTATGTTCCCCCATTTGGAAACCATTTATGTTCTATTTCTAGATGACTTACATGCATCCATTTATCTTTTTCATGGTGAATTTTTATAAACCCTCTTTATTATTTTGGTTTCTATGAAATAATTTTCAAATGTTAAACTTTTGATAATCGTGGTGAACTTCTTGGGAGATACTTATTCTGGGGGGTTATAATGTGACTCCATGAGAATTGTGAAATATTATATCTCAATTTTGTTTAATATTTTTTATATGTTTTCATTAAAACCAATATTTAATGTATCTTGAATGCCACAAAATACTTAGTTAAACATATGCTACAAGAAACACTATACTAATCTTGCATCACACATGACACTGAGTTTAAAAAAACTACGATATATTATTAAAAATGTTTTAAAAAAAATCCATTGTAGCCTATTCCCCCAACATTGTGATATGAATATTAATAACTAATTTATAAATAATATCTCTAATTTATTTAAACAAATAAAACATATTTGTAAAAATATATTTAATTATAAGAAAATAATTTTTACTTTTTGAAGATATTATTTTCTCAATAATCATTTAAATTTTTTCTACCTAAAAAAAATTTAATTTTGTTGAATATTTTTTATAATTAATATGATAAATATGCATCAATGTTGACATAATAATATCAACATTATCTTATGGTGAATTTTTGGATTTTTTTCTAAAATGTTACATTTTTATGAATAGTAAAAAATATTATATATTAATTTTAAATTCATTTTCATTGAAATTAATTAAAAATTAAAATTAAATTTTTACCTGGTTTTAAAGTTACATAAATTAAATTTTAATGTCTATTAATATATTGAATTGAAAAAAAGTGTTCCTTAGTCGGTAAACATAATGATATTAATATTAAAAACTAATTTTAAAATATTATTTATATGTTATTTAAATAATGAAAACATATTGATAAAAATTTATTAAATTTTTTGAAAAGACATAATACATTTTCAAACAACTATTTTTTAAATAAATGTTTTTTATTTTTCTATGCTCAATAAAAAAGTAATTTTTTTAAAAAATATTCTAATATGAATTTGATAACAAAATACAAAATATTAGAAATTATTATGTCAAAATTATATGCATTTGAATTTTATGGATTTTTCTAGAATGTTACTTTTTTATGAATAATAAAAAATATTGAATTTTAATTGAATATAATATTTTCATTTAAATTAATTAAAATTTTAAATTATATTTTAAAGTGGTTTTAAAGTAACATAAATTAAATTTTATATCAACTAATAAATTTTAGTTCATTATAGTAAATTTAATATTTTTTTTTAAATATTTTTAAATTTTTATGAATGTTTTCTTATTAAAACCGTACATTTTTATCATTTCAACCAGATTATTTTTAAATCTTTTTTACCCAATTATGTGAATGAAATTTAGAAAAATTGATTCCATATTTTATTATAATACTAACTCTGAATTTATAATATTTTTGTACATAATGGATGGTGAATGTTGTAAAAGTTCATTATAGTGGTTAAGCTAAAATTGGGTTTATAGTGGTGTTAAATAGATAAGATAATGGAAAATGTGTGTAGAGACCCGAATCGTGACATACATGGACATTACATTACTTTTTCGGAATACTTAATACATAACAAAAACAGACATACAAGGACTATAATAGTTTAGTGTCTTTGGAAACATGGAACATAATCTTCTAATCGTGGTGAAAGATCTTCAACATCTCCCATAAAGATCTTCCCTTTTTTTCTTACCTAAAACATTTCTTTATATCCTGGGGAAAAGAAAACATAAAAAGGGTGAGCTCAAATGCTCAGTAAGGCTAAGCATTGGTAAAATAAAACATACCATATACATTTGAACCTAAAAACATGAACATAATGTTTAAACATCAAAAACATGAGAAAAGACATAAAACATAGAAGTCCGTAAGGCATAGATCCTAAAGAAACATTAAGAATGAAAAAATAAAACAGGAATAAAACATGTAATTGTGCAACCATTAAGCACATGATATGATTTCCATATTAGCCAAGGCATTGCTGCCAAGACCATCTTAGTGGACAAAGTCCCTTTCTGAATCGAGTTCACTCCTCGTTACAGTCCAGTATTACTGAACCCGTTTAACTTTTTATTCCAGCCATGTGAGATATAAATATTTACCCAATCCATTGGAGGGATATATAGGTCCCACCCATCTCATAATGAAATAATTCTTACTTGTGCCACAAAATAAACTTAAAACATTCATCATAACCCAAATAATAAAATGGGGTTCGTAAACATCATCCCATCATTTCATAATCCATATAAAACAAATGGATATTTCATCATAAGAAAATTGAACCATGTAAATCATAGTGACATTAAACTTAAAACATACACATATGAAATAATGTCATCTTAGATGGAAAATGGTTTTGATAAAACATTTAAAATGAATTCTTGCGGAAAATATCCTTTCTTCGTCAAAATAATTTTATTTTCAAAAAATTCCATGCACTTTTAAAATAAAAGTATTTTGTTGAAAATAGTCAAAAAATCATGTAGAGTATAATTCATGAAAAATGAGGCATTATTAACCCGTAAAAAAATTCGTTCACGCCGTATAAGTTAAGAAAACATTCTTCTCGTACTTTTGCCGGAAAAGTCAAAAAAGTACCTCGTAATGTAAACAAAAAAAGATTCCTTACATACCATATAGTAAAAGTAAAAAATGGGTAAAAAGGACTTTAAACATACATGAAAACACTTTTATAAAACATGGACATGTATGATAGAAATAACCCCAGTAAATACATACGAATAAGTAATCTCGGATAAAAATGAGATTTGCAAAATTATCCCTCACCTTAGGTCCGATATGCTTCATACGTATCAGAACCTCCTGTATAATGATTTAAATAATGTCATTAACTTATTAAATAATCATATTCATTGTTATGATATCATATATGTTTCACTTATTACTTTATATTACCTGTTCTTTTGTAAATTCCATGTTAAAGCGGTGTTTTGGGTGAAATCATTTTATTTATCGTATGTGTTTCGACTTGTCATTCTTGATATTATTACTTATATCCTGATTTAAATAATTCCAGAATGTAAGACATGATTTATATATAATATATATTCATCATATACATATATATTATATATCGATAAAAGGAATGAAATACACCGTTCTTGGAGACGGTAGGTCGTACGTACACATGAACGCTGTTTTCATTTCCCTTTTGAATTGAATGGAATTAAGTAAATAACATACATATATATATATACATAAATACAGTATCATTATTATGTCATATATTTCATTATTATTCATTATATATACTTTATAATCATTCATGAATGGTTAACATGGAGAGTGAATCTCATCGTGTCGTGGAGACGGTAGTCCGTACGTACACACGAGCGATGATATCATTCCCAAGATCATGTAATTGTATTAAAGTGTATGTATAATATTACAGAATCAATATCACTTTAAAATAATCATATATATTCATTACTTTCACCATTATACCCATCCATGTAAGGTGGTGGTGGAAAATAGATTGCACCACTGCGTGGAGACAGTATTCCGTACGTACGCACGCGCGGTGATTTCGTTTTCCATTGGTTTTTTCATACTTATAATAACATACCAGTATATTATTGATACTGATGTTATTACCTCAAAATGAAACAACTAAAAAAATAATAAGTGGAAGAACAAATAAAGTTGAAAGAATCGGTAATGGACATTACCTCTTCTTTGAAGCGCCTCTTTGAGACCTCATCTTAGGGAACTAAAATTGGTCATTGAAGAAGACCATGACATCTAGGATGTTTCTAAGAAAGTGGAGAAGAGAATTTGTCAGAGTTTGGCCGAGCTTTAAGGCTCAAAGTGGTGTGAGGAAGTGAGGGAGGAGGTGCCCTTTTATAAGCGAGGAGAGGGGCACCTTTGGAATAAATAAAAATATTATATTATTATAAAGTCAAATTCGGTTTTTAGTAGATCCAAATTGATATATTTCGAATATAAGGTGGGGATGGGTCGAAATCCTCTCATCCAATATAATTTAGACAATTTTAGGTCATTATATTAACCTTATCTTTTAGTTTTAACTCTTAGTTAATTAGATTGACATTTACCATGTCACTTTGTATTTTTATATTATATAGTTAATAAACATACCATATACATCCAATAAACCCCCAAGTGGTCCATTAATAATACACCTATCATGATATAAGTATCTTGGCCAAACCTTATATTTTTAATAATAAAATAACAATCAATAATATAATATTAGTTTTAAAAACTATTTTATGTCAATTTTAACACTATTTAGTAATTGATTTTTGTGAAAATCATAACAGAATGGTTAGTTCGAAAAAGTTAATTAAATCAATACTAACATGTCATATTAACCTAGAAAATTAGTGTAATTCATAAAAAGTCTCAAATTACATTTATTTGGGTATTTATAACATCAATTATGTCAATATTTCATTAATAGGATAATTACTGCATCATCATTGTATCATAAATAAATTAAATTATTTTAAGTCTAAAAATTAAAAATAAAACACCATTATTTTTGAAATCGTTTTATCCTTCTAATGAATATTTATAGTCGAATTTATCTTATGTATAATCCTATATTAAAAATGATTTAGTTATTAAGCTTTGATTTTAACTATTTTAACCCTTCTTTAAATAAATTGATAATAAATGTCCTAATCTAATCCAAGTGGGTATAAATGGTCATATGTTATTCCTAATGTTGTTTTTGGTCGAATTACACTTATCCAATAGAATTAGGACATGTGTTAGGGTAATAATAATAACACTTTTACCCTTAATTTCTCTATTTACTTTTAACCGTGGTAAAAAAAAGTAAAAAGTTATTATTCACCAAATATTATTTTCATCTCATTAAACCACATTTTAGTCCTTGATATTAACCGGGTCTCTCGCATTTTTGAAATTCCACTCACAGAAGCGGTAAAATTAAGTTTTATGAAAAATTCAGTTTTTTAAACTACCACTTAGTGGTTTCACTATTCATCAAAAAATGAAAGTTTCTAGAAAAATACCAAAAATTATGCCTAAGATATATTTGATATTATGAATTCAAAAATGATGTCTATTTTATCAAATTCAAAAAATATGATTTACATTAACTAATTTAAAAATTAATTCCTGTCGTCAAAACAAATAGCGTGTTTTTAAGAGATAATAACTATCAAAAGATTGACACTTGTTTATATCTGGTTTAAATGTGAAATTACATCCAATGAACAAAATTGTATTAAATTGTAAAAATATATTCTAAATATATACTTTAAAACCCCTCAAATTAATAATTTATCACTATTAATTATTTCAATTAAAAAAGTTGTTTTTAATTAAAATTTAGTAATTTTCACTATTCATCAGAATATGAAAGTTATCCGAAAAGTACCAAAATTTCACCCTAAGCTAATTTCGATATTCTGAATCCAAAAATGAGTCCGTTTTGAAAGATAAAATTTATAAAATTTCAAAAAGTGGGTATTACTATTCATAACGGCTAGTTCATAATAATATTATAATAATATCTCATTTAGTGAAACAAAGTATTGCGTACTACACACGCTATCATGGAAGGTCGTAATTGCGTGTAATGAAAGCCAAGTCAGGTATGTGTGTAGTGAAAGCTCTTTTTGGTTTAGAATACAACACAAGGCATCAATAAAATTAAAAAGAATATTTTTCATAAAATCTCAGGGTGTTACATTCTACCCCCCTTAAAATGAATTTTGCCCTCGAAATTCGTCGGGGTTATAAATGGTTTACTACTCGAAAGTTTATTTAATAGAAAACCACATCGTAAAAAGTAATACCAAAACTTGGTTTTAAAAACTAAAGTATGAAATGTAACGGTTACCCAAATTAACTAATCACTGGGTTTCTACATAGGAGAACATAGGTGAAAATATGGATATAGAAGAGAAATATAACCATCATGTTCTGATGGAGAGTGGTAGAGAACATGGCATTGAAAAAGACAACAATCACAAAGCCATAAATTTGTGATGATCTAGGGTACCATCTGATTAATCGGATATAAGGTCACTAAGACAACATTTTTTGTTTTCAAGATCATTTCCCTAAAGTTGATGAATTAAAAGAAATACTTACATGATTTTAGTGCAATCTCACTGATGTTCGTGAACTGAACAATTTCCACTTCATCCCTTAATGAAATGAAGTTGAATTTGTTATTCGTGATGTGTTAGCAGATCATGTGATAGAATGATGGGTCATTCCATCTGTTTCAAAAAAAAGGTTAGCAAAAGTTCTAAGTCCATCATATGGTTAGATTAATCATATATGGTTCCAAAAATGAACTTATACTTCATATATCATACCACCTAATAAGATAAAACTATTTTCTACTAACCAGGGACTTCCTGTAGGCCAGTGGTAGGTGATAAAGGCCATTCACACTTCGGTTGTGGGTTCGATTCCCACAGCCTTGTCCGACGCAATGGGCTGTCACCCGTCCTGCAAGTTGTCCTTTTTCTAAAACTACATTACTATAACATCCCATCAATAATATCGAAAAAAGTTCTATCCTTAAACAATACTAACTGATTTCCAACATAATCCATTCCAATATTTAGGCTTATCTAAAATACTTCGGTCCAAGCTCATAGTATAAAGAAAATGATTACTTGAAATATCACATAACAATCACGTGAATGCCATCATTTATCCATAATATATCATAAGATATATCTTGTTGGTCAAATTAAAAACATGTGAATACCCTAATCATGTATTCTCTTGAAGAATGAATACCCATTGAACCTTAGTGAAAACATGAATGCAGTTAAAAGTTAACACTTTCCTCATTCCAAAATTTTAAAAATTCTATATACTCAAACCATGATATCACTTAGTCCTTATATCAATCATGAGCTCATGAATACAATCAAACATCTCATTATCTTCTTATCCCTTCATTATGCACATGTCATCTGCTTTCCAAAATATTTGAATCACTTTTCATGGTTACCGGTACCATAAAATTATTGAAAACCACAATAGACTAATACAAAAATATTCTAATAAACCATAAAAGTACCTAAACAACATTATTATTGAATACCAATACATAAACACTTCAATCCATCCTCTTTAATGATTGTCCTGGAATAATTCCTTCCTTGATTTATAAGTAACTTCTTAGGTCAGGGCATTGAGTTGGGTAATGCCCATGTTCTCCACAAATAAGACATTGAACTTCATAACAGTCTGTCACTCTATGACCCTTTTCTCCACACTAATAACATATTTCCTTCCATTTGAGGTATTCCTCAAGGTTCTTCTTCCCTTATTTAGAAATATCAATCTTCTATTCTTTATGCTCCTCAACATGCGAACATGCATAAAAGTATATCTTCCTCTTATTTGCTAAATTAGTCATACCACTAAATTTCACCTTGTTAACCATATATCGTGATGACTGATTCGGCATAATCACAATATCTTTCTCTCTAGGAATTACACAATTTTGTTGCTCATAGTCACCAATTTTTCCATTGGATTCAATGTTAACTGAATTCCTTTTGGTTCCCTCCATTGACTTAAAACACAAAAATAATTCTGTGAGAGACAAAAATCTTGGTAGAGAAAACAACATAGTAAAGGGGGAGTACCCTCAATATCTAACATCTTAGGTTAAATTCTAATATCGTTACCATAGTTTTAGGACTATATCCTATACGTACACTTATCCTTAGAGACATCCCTAAACATACCTTAGAAATATCTCTAGGGATATCACTAACGTTTTCGCATCCTAGTTTCCAAAGATTGATTAAACCTTTCCTCTGATACCAACTGTAGAGACCTGAAGCTTGACGTACATGGACATTACATTACTTTTGCAGAATACTTAATACATAACAAAAACAGACATACAAGGACCGTAATATTTTAGTGTCTTTGGAAACTTGGAACATAATCTTCTAATCGTGGTGAAACATCTTCAACATCTCCCATAAAGATCTTCCTTTTTTTCTTACCTAAAACCTTTCTTTATATCCTGGGGAAAAGAAAACATAAAAAGGGTGAGCTCAAATGCTCAGTAAGGGTAAGCATGGGTAAAATAAAACATACCATATACATTTGAACCTAAAAACATGAACATAATGTTTAAACATCAAAAACTTGAGAAAAGACATAAAACATAGAAGTCCATAAGGAATAGATCATAAAGAAACATTAAGAATGATAAAATATCACGGGAATAAAACATGTAATTGTGGAAACCATTAAGCACATGATATGATTTCCATATTATCCAAGGCATTGCTTCCAAGACCATCTTAGTGGACAAAGTCCCTTTCTGAATCGAGTTCACTCCTCGTTCTAGTCCTGTATTACTGAACCGGGTTAAATTTCCGTTCCAGCCATGTCTATCTCATGATATATAAATCTTTACCCAATGAATTAGAGTGATATATAGGTCCCACCCATCTCATAATGAAATCATACTTACTTGTGCCACAAAATAAACTTAAAACATTCATCATAACCCAAAGAATAAAATGGGTTTCATAAACATCATCCCATCATTTCATAATCCGTATAAAACAAATGGACATGTCATCATAAGAAAATTGAACCATGTCAATCATAGATTCATTAAACATAAAACATACACATATGAAATAATGTCATCTTATATGGAAAATGGTTTTGATAAAACATTTGAAATGAATTCTTGAGGAAAATATCCTTTCTTCGTCAAAATCATTTTATTTTCAAAAAATGCCATGAAATTTTAAAATAAAAGTTTTTTGTTGAAAATATTCATAAAATCATGTAGAGTAAGCTTAATGAAAATGAGGCGTTATTAACCCATAAGAAATCCGTTCACACCGTATAAGTTAAAAAAACATTCTTCTCATACTTTTTCCAGATAAGTCAAAAAAGTACCTCGTAACGTAAACAAAAGAAAGATTTCTTATATACCAAGTAGTAAAAGTCAAAATGGGTAAAAAGGACTTTAAAAATAAATGAAAACACTTTTATAAAACATGGACATGGATGATAGAAATAACCCCAGTAAATACATACGAATAAGCAATCTCGGATAAAAATGAGATTTGCAAAATTATCCCTTACCTTAGGTCTGATATGCTTTGTACGTATCAGAACCTACTGTATAATTATTTGAATAATGTCATTAACTTATTACAGAATCATATTCATTGTTATGATATCATATATGTTTCACTTATGACTTTATATTACCCGTTCTTTTGTAAATTCCATGTTAAAGCAGTGTTTTGGGTAAAATCATTTTATATATCGTATGTGTTTCGACTTGTCATTCTTGATATTATTACTTATATCCTGATTTAAAAAATTCCAGAATGTAAAACATGATTTATATATAATATATATTCATCATATACATATATATTATAGGTCGATAAAAGGAATGAAATACACTGTTCATGGAGACGGTAGGTCATACGTACGCATGAATGCTATTTTCGTTTTACTTTTGAATTGAATGAAATTAAGTAAATGACATACATATATATATATATACACACACACAAATCCAGTATCACTATTATTTCAAATATTTCATTATTATTCATTATATATACTTTATAATCCTTCATGAATGGTTAACATGGAGATTGAATCTCATCGCGTCGTGGAGACGGTAGTCCGTACGTACGCACGAGCGATGATATCATTCCCAAGATCGTGTAATTGTATTAAATTGTATGTATAAAATTAAAAAATCAATATCACTTTACAATAATCATATATATTCATTAATTTCACCATTATACCCATCCATGTAAGGTGGTGGTGTAAAATAGATTAAACCACGGCGTGGAGACGGTATTCTGTACGTACGCACGCGCGGTGATTTCGTTTTCCGTTGGTTGTTTCATACTTATATTAACACATCATTATATTATTGATATTGATGTTATTACCTCATAATGAAACAACTAAAAAAAGAAGAAGTGGAAGAAGAAATAAAGTTGAACGAATTGGTAATGGACATTACCTCTTCTTTGAAGCGCCTCTTTGAGACCTCCTCTTAGGGCACTAAAATTGGTCTTTGAAGAGGACCAGGACATATAAGATGTTTCTAGGGAAGTGGAGAAGATAATTTGGTAGAGTTGTTCCAAGATTTAAGGCTCAAAGTGGTGTGAGGAAGAGAGGGATGAGGTGCCCTTTTATAAGGGAGGAGAGGGGCACCTTTGGAATAACAAAAAATATTATTTTATTATAATGTCAAATTCGGTTTTTAATAGCTCCAAATTGATATATTTAGAAGATAAGGTGGGGATGGGTCGAAACCCTCTCATCCAATAGAATTTAGACAAGTTTAGGTGTAGAGACCCTAAGCCTGACTTACATGAACATTACATTACATTTGCGGAATACTTAGTACATAACAATAACACACACTAAAGGATCGTAATAGTTTAGTGTCTTTGGAAACTCGGAACGTAATCTTCTAATCCTGGTGAAAGATCTTCAAAATCTCCCATAAAGATCTTCCTTTTTTTTACCTAAAACCTTTCTTTATATCCTGGGGAAAAGAAAACATAAAAGGGTGAGCTCAAATGCTCAGTAAGGGTAAACAAAATAAATATCAATCACATCATATTCATAAGAACATAACATTTTGGAAATCATAACCTGCAAAAGAGAGCATAATTTCATAATCATGGGATAAATCATGGCAGTGAAAAATTAATCCCAATAATCATAACTTAAAACATGAAACTTTGTGGCATACACACATAATCATAGAGAATCATTTCTTGTTAGTCAAGACTAATTGCCAAGACTATCTTAGTGGACAAAGTCCCTTTCTGAATCGAGTAACCCTCGTTTCAGTCCTGTTTCACTAAACCGGTATAACCTACCGTTCCAGCCCTGTCTATATCATGAGATATAAAATCTTTACCCAATGCATTGGAGGGAGATATAGGTCCCACCCATCTTATAATTAATCCTTTCTTATGTGTTCCACATAATCATAAATCATACATCATCGCATAACCCATGTAATAAAAATGGGATTCTTAAACAACATGACATCATAAAACAATTCATATAAGATAAAGGAATTCATAAAAATATTTCCATCACAACATAATCAAATCCATGTAATAATAGGGATAAAAACAGAACCCTTTTATTATCTTAGATGGAAAATAATTTTTGATAAAATACTGGAACTCCATTCTTGAGGAAAATATCCTTTCTTCTTCAAAAACATTTTCCTTTCTTAACATGTCTTACAATTTAAAACTAAAAGAAGTTGATTAAAAATAAACTTGAAAACTTGTAAAGGAAGCTTATTGGAAATAATGTTTTAAAAATCCAGTCATGCCGTATAAGTAAAAAAAACATTCTTCGTACTTTTGTCGGAAAAGTCAAAAAATCACCTCGTACGAAAAAGCGACAAAAGATTCCTTTCATATTATTTACTAAAAACTCAACGAAGGGTAAAAATGGATTTAAACAATTGTAGGTGGATGGAAATAATATTAAATATTGATGAAACATGGATGTGGATGATAAAATACACCCCAGTAAATACTTACGAATAAACAATCTCGGATAAAAATGAGATTGTGATATTTCCCTTACCTTAGGTCCGTTTTGCTTGGTATGTGTCCGAATCTCCTGTATAATGATTTAAATAATGTCATTGACTTATTACAGAATCATATTCATTGTTATTATATTATATATGGTTCACTTATGAAATTATATTACCCGTTCTTTTGTAAATTCCATGTTAAAGAAGCGTTTTGGGTAAAATCGTTTCATTTATCGTAGGTGTTTTGACTTGTTGTTCTTGACATTATCATTACTTATATCATGATTTACTTACTTCCAGAATATAAAATATGATTTATATATCATATATATTCAGTATATATATATATAATAGATAGATAAATGAAATGAAAAACACCGTTCATGGAGACGGTAGTCCGTACGTACGCATGAACGCTGTTTTCCTTTCCTTATTGTCTTGAATGGAAGTAAGTAGATGACATACATATATATACATAAATCCAGTAGCTTTATAATGTCATATATTTCATTATTATTTTTATATGTACTTTATAATCATTCTTAAATGGTTAACATGGAGAATGAATCTCATCGCGTCATGGAGACGGTAGTCCGTACGTACGCACGAGCGATGATATCATTTCCATAAATATTGAATTGAATTGGAGTGGTTTATACAATATATAATAATCAATATGATGTTGTAATAACTATGTATATTTATTCTTTACACCATTATACCCATCCATGTAAGGTGGTGGTGGAAAATAGATTACACCACGGCGTGGAGACGGTATTCCGTACGTATGCACGTGTGGTGATTTCTTTTTCCGTAGGATGGATAGATGGTGAAATAGGGTTGTTTCATACTTAAAATAACATATCAGTATATGAGTGATACTGATGTTATTACTTTGTTATGAAACAACTAAAGAAGAAGAAGTTGAAGAAGAAAGGAATTGAAAAGATCGGTAATGGATATTACCTCTTCTTTGGAACGCTTCTTTGAATCCTCCACTTAGGGAACTATGATTGGTCTTTGAAGAATACCAGGACCTCTAGGATTATTCTAGGGAATTGGAGAAGGGATTTTGGCAGAGGTTGTCCGAGCTTGAGTGCTCAAATTGGTGTGAGGAGGAAGGGGGAGGAGGTGTCCTTTTATAAGGGAGGAGAGGGGCACCTTAGGAATATCTCAAAATATTATTTTATTATAAAGTCAAGTTCGGTTTTAATTAGCTCCAAATTGATTTATTTCGAAGCTAAGGTGGGTATGGGTCGAAATCCTCTCATCCAATATAATTTAGACAAGTTTAGGGTATTATTTTAACCTTATCAATTAGATTTAACTCTAAGTTAAATAATTTATCTTTTACCGTGTCTTTTTGTTTCCTTTCACTATATGGTTAATACACTTACTATAACATGCCAAACGAACCCCAAATTGTTTAATATTAATACATATATCCTTATCTAAGTCATTTGGCCGAACCCTAGATTTTTAGGAATAAAATAACAATTAATAATATAATATTTGATTTAAAAACTATTTTGTGTCAATTTTGACACTATTTGATATATGATTTTTGTGAAAGTCATAACAGAGTTATATGTTCGAACCAAGTTGATTAAATCAACACTAATATATTATAGTGACCTAGAAAATTAGTTTAAGTCATAAAATGTCTCAAATTACATTCATTTGAGCATTTATAACATCAATTATGTTAATATTTCCTTAAAAGGGTAATTACTGCATCATCGTTGTGTCATAAATAAATTAATTTATTTAAAGTCTAAAAATTATAAATAAAATATCATTATGTAGGGAATATTTTTAGCTTTCTAATTAATATTTATAGTCGAATTTATCTTATGTATAACACCATATTAAAAATGTTTTAGGTATTAAACTTTGATTTTAACTATTTTAACTATTCATTAAATAATATAATATTAAATGTCATAATCTAATCCAAGTGGACCTAAATGGTCATATTATATTCATAAGGTTGTTTTCGGTCGAATTACACTTATCCAATAGAATTAGGACATGTGTTAGGGTAATAGTAATATCATATTTACCCTTAGTTACCCTATTTACTATTAACCGTGGTAAAAAAAAGTAAAAAGTTACTATTCACCAAAAATTATTTTCATCTCATTGAACCACATTTTACTTACTAACATCAACCGTGTCTCTCGGATTTTTGAAATTCCATTCACAGAAGCGGTAAAATTATGATTTATGAAGAAATTAATTTTTTTAACTACCACTTAGTAGTTTCACTATTCATCAAAAATTGATGTTTTTCAGAACAATGCCAAAATTTCATCCTAAGCTATATTTCATATTCCGAATTCAAAAATGAAGTCTATTTTACCAAATTCATATCATATAATTTTCATTAATTAATTTTATAATTAAATCCCGCTGTTAAAACAAATAGCGTGTTTTTAAGAAACAATATCTATCAAAAGATTGACACTTGATTATGTCTGGTTTAAATGTGAAATTACATCCAATGACCAACATTGTATTAAATTGTAAAAATATATTCTAAATATACTTTAAAACCACTCAAATTAATAATTTATCAATATTAATTATTTCGATTAAAAAAGTTGTTTTTAATTAAAATTTAGTAATTTTCACTATTCATCAGAATATGAAAGTTATCCGAAATGTACCAAAATTTCACCTTAGGCTAAATTCGATATTCCGAATCCATAAATGAAATCCATTTTGAAAAATAAAATTTAAAAAATTTCAAAAAGTGGTTATTACTATTCATAACGGCTAGTTTTAATAACATTTTAATAGCATATCGCTGTTTAGTGAAACTCGTTATTGCGTACTACACACGCTATCGAGGAAGGTCGCGATTGCGTGTAATGCAAGGCAAGTCAAGGATGTGTGTTGTGCAATATCCTTTTCGTGTAGCGTACAACACAAGACATTAGTGAAATAAAAAGAATATTTTTCATAAAATCTCGGGCTGTTACATTCTACCCCCCTTAAAATGAATTTCGCCCTCGAAATTCATCGGGGTTATAAATGGTTTACTATTCGAAAGTTTCTTTAATAGAATACCACATTGTAAAAAGGAATACCAAAACCAATCTTTAAAAACAAAAGTATGAAACCTAACGGTTACCCAAATAAACTAATCACTGGGTTTCCATATAGGTGAAAATATGGATAGGGAAGAGAAATATGACCATCATGTTTTGATGGAGAGTGGTAGAGAACATGGCTATGGAAAAGCCAACAATCACAAAGCCATAAATTTGTGACGATCTAAGGTACCATATGATTCATCAGATATAAGATCACTAGGACAACATTTATGGTTTTCAAGATCGTTTCCCTAAAGTTAAAGAATTTGAATTGGAATAAATACTTACTTTATTTTGGTACAATCTCACTGTTGTTCGTGCCTTTAACAATTTCCACTTCATCTCTTAAATAAATGAAGTTGTATTTGTTATTCGTGAAGTGTTAGCAGATTATGTGATAGAATGACGGGTCATTCCATCTGCCTCAAACAAAAGGTTACATAAGTCATTCTATAGTGAGATTAATCATATATGGTTCCTAAAATGGACTTATACTTCATATATTATACTGTTTAATAAAATAAAACTAGTTTCTACTAAACAGGGACTTCCTGTAGGCCAGTGGTAGGCGATAAAGGCCAGTCGCATTTCGGTTGTGGGTTCAATTCCCACAGCCTTGTCCGAAGCGATGGGCTGTCACCCATCCTGCAGGTTGTCCCTTTTTCTAAAACTATATTACTATAACATCCCATCAATAATATCGAAAAAACTTTTATCCTTAAACAATACTAACTTATGTCCAACGTAATCCATTCTAATCTTTAGGCTTATCCATAATACTGCAGTCCACTCTCATAATATAGTGAAAACGATTAGCAGAGATTTAATACTATTGTTAATCCCCATATATATGTCTTGTTGGTCACATTCCAAACATTCAAAGGCCTTAATCATGATTCTCTTGAATACCTTAGTGAAAACATGAATGCAGTTTAAAGTTAACACTTTCCACATACCAAAATCCTCAAAATTCTATATACTCAAACCATGATATCACTTAGTCCTTATATCAATCATGAGCTCATGAATACTATCAAACATATTAGATTCTCTTTATCCCTTCATTATGCGCATATCATCCACTTTCCAAAAAAAATATCTGAATAACCTTTCATTGTTACTCATACCATTCATCATAAACTTCCAAAACTTAAGGAAAGACAACAGTGTAACAATCCTTAGATGTCTTTTTATTCTATAGTACAACATTACACTTGATAAACATGTAATCATTCCACTACCTTCTTAAACCATTGACCGAGCTTCAATAATTCTTTCATCTCACATATCATTTGTAGTCTCTTCATCATCATCAACATAAATACTTCCCATACGACCATACTGATTATCTTCATGAGACTTTCCCTTAGGGAATTGGTTTTCATAATGCCCGTACATTCCACATTTAAAACATTTAACCATTGTTGATGTCGTAGCAATACCATTATCCTCATCCATGGTGTTAACTGAACCTTTTCCTTTGCACTTACTTGCTTTGTGTCCTTCTTTTCCACACCCAAAGCATCTTCCAGTTCCTTTGAAACATTCTCCTTGATGCCTCTTCCCACATGATTTACATAGGGGAAATTGAACTTTCTTTCCTCTATGATCATCATAAAACTCCATCTTTCTCTTATTAGCCGAGTCAGGAAACTTACCAAATTTTACTTTATTGATCATATTATGAGATTGCTGATTCGGCATAATAATGATGTTTGGACTTCCAAATCCCATTTCACTATGAAGAATATCATTCCATTGTCCATCATATCCTCCATTATCGTGAATCATCTTGTTTCCAGCCATTTTCTAAAACCCAAAAAGAATAGTGTGAGTGGCAAAAATCATGCTAGGGAAAACAACATAATAAAGGGGGAGTACCTTCAATATCTAACATCTTAGGTTTAATTCTATGATCGTTAGCGTAGTTCTAGTACTATAACCTATACGTATACTTAACCTTAGGGACATCCCTAGACATACCTTAGAAATATCTCTAGGGATCTCACTAATGTTTTCGCATCCTAGTTTCCAAAGGTTGACTAAACCTTTCCTCTGATACCAACTGTAGAGACTCGAAGCCTGACTTACATGAACATTACATTACATTTGCGGAATACTTAGTACATAACAATAACACACACTAAAGGATCGTAACAGTTTAGTGTCTTTGAAAACTCGGAACGTAATCTTCTAATCCTGGTGAAAGATCTTCAAAATCTCCCATAAAGATCTTTCTTTTTTTTACCTAAAACATTTCTTTATATCCTGGGGAAAAGAAAACATAAAAGGGTGAGCTCAAATGCTCAGTAAGGGTAAACAAAATAAATATCAATCACATCATATTCATAAGAACATAACATTTTGGAAATCATAACCTGCAAAAGAGAGCATAATTTCATAATCATGGGATAAATCATGGCAGTGAAAAAGTAATCCCAATAATCATAACTTAAAACATGAAACTTTGTGGCATACACACATAATCATAGAGAATCATTTCTTGTTAGTCAAGACTAATTTCCAAGACTATCTTAGTGGACAAAGTCCCTTTCTGAATCGAGTAACCCTCGTTTCAGTCCTGTTTCACTGAACTGGTATAACCTACCGTTCCAACCCTGTCTATCTCATGAGATATAAAATCTTTACCCAATGCATTGGAGGGAGATATAGGTCCCACCCATCTTATAATGAATCCTTTCTTATGTGTTCCACATAATCATAAATCATACATCATCGCATAACCCATGTAATAAAAATGGGATTCTTAAACAACATGACATCATAAAACAATTCATATAAGATAAAGGAATTCATAAAAATATTTCCATCACAACATAATCAAATCCATGTAATAATAGGGATAAAAACATAACCCTTTTATTATCTTAGATGTAAAATAATTTTGATAAAATACTGGAACTCCATTCTTGAGGAAAATATCCTTTCTTCTTCAAAAACATTTTCCTTTCTTAACATGTCTTACAATTTAAAACTAAAAGAAGTTGATTAAAAATAAACTTGAAAACTTGTAAAGGAAGCTTCTTGGAAATAATGTTTTAAAAATCCATTCATGCCGTATAAGTAAAAAAAACATTCTTCGTACTTTTGTCGGAAAAGTCAAAAAAATCACCTCGTACGAAAAAGCGACAAAAGATTCCTTTCATATTCTTTACTAAGAACTCACCGAAGGGTAAAAATGGATTTAAACAATTGTAGGTGGATGGAAATAATATTACATATTGATGAAACATGGATGTGGATGATAAAATACACCCCAGTAAATACTTACGAATAAACAATCTCGGATAAAAATGAGATTGTGATATTTCCCTTACCTTAGGTCCGTTTTTCTTCGTATGTGTCTGAATCTCCTGTATAATGATTTAAATAATGTCATTGACTTATTACAGAATCATATTCATTGTTATGATATTATATATGGTTCACTTATGACATTATATTACCCGTTCTTTTGTAAATTCCATGTTAAAGAAGCGTTTTGGGTAAAATCGTTTCATTTATCGTAGGTGTTTTGACTTGTTGTTCTTGACATTATCATTACTTATATCATGATTTACTTACTTCCAGAATATAAAATATGATTTATATATCATATATATTCAGCATATATATATATAATAGATAGATAAATGAAATGAAAAACACCGTTCATGGAGACGGTAGTCCGTACGTACGCATGAACGCTGTTTTCCTTTCCTTATTGTCTTGAATGGAAGTAAGTAGATGACATACATATATATACATAAATCCAGTAGCTTTATAATGTCATATATTTCATTATTATTTTTATATTTACTTTATAATCATTCTTAAATGGTTAACATGGAGAATGAATCTCATCGCGTCGTGGAGACGGTAGTCCGTACGTACGCACGAGCGATGATATCATTTCCATAAATATTGAATTGAATTGGAGTGGTTTATACAATATATCAGAATCAATATGATGTTGTAATAACTATGTATATTTATTCTTTACACCATTATACCCATCCATGTAAGGTGGTGGTGGAAAATAGATTACACCACGGCGTGGAGACGGTATTCCGTACGTACGCACGTGTGGTGATTTCTTTTTCCGTAGGATGGATAGATGGTGAAATAGGGTTGTTTCATACTTAAAATAACATATCAGTATATGAGTGATACTGATGTTATTACTTTGTTATGAAACAACTAAATAAGAAGAAGTTGAAGAAGAAAGAAATTGAAAAGATCGGTAATGGATATTACCTCTTCTTTGGAACGCTTCTTTGAATCCTCCACTTAGGGAACTATGATTGGTCTTTGAAGAATACCAGGACCTCTAGGATTATTCTATGGAAGTGGAGAAGGGATTTTGTCAGAGGTTGGCCGAGCTTGAGTGCTCAAATTGGTGTGAGGAGGAAGGGGGGGAGGTGTCCTTTTATAAGGGAGGAGAGGGGAACCTTAGGAATATCTCAAAATATTATTTTATTATAAAGTCAAGTTCGGTTTTAATTAGCTCCAAATTGATTTATTTCGAGGTTAAGGTGGGGATGGGTCGAAATCCTCTCATCCAATATAATTTAGACAAGTTTAGGGTATTATTTTAACCTTATCAATTAGATTTAACTCTAAGTTAAATAATTTAACTTTTACCGTGTCTTTTTGTTTCCTTTCACTATATGGTTAATACACTTACTATAACATGCCAAACGAACCCCAAATAGTTTATTATTAATACATATATCCTTATCTAAGTCATTTGGCCGAACCCTAGATTTTTAGGAATAAAATAACAATTAATAATATAATATTTTATTTAAAAATTATTTTGTGTCAATTTTGACACTATTTGATATATGATTTTTGTGAAAGTCATACCAGAGTTATATGTTCGAACCAAGTTGATTAAATCAACACTAATATATCATAGTAACCTAGAAAATTAGTTTAAGTCATAAAGAGTCTCAAATTACATTCATTTGAGCATTTATAACATCAATTATGTTAATATTTCCTTAAAAGGGTAATTACTGCATCATCGTTGTGTCATAAATAAATTAATTTATTTAAAGTCTAAAAATTATAAATAAAATATCATTATGTAGGAAATCTTTTTAGCTTTCTAATGAATATTTATAGTCGAATTTATTATATGTATAACCCCATATTAAAAATGTTTTAGTTATTAAACTTTGATTTTAACTATTTTAACTATTCATTAAATAATATAATATTAAATGTCATAATCTAATCCAAGTGGACCTAAATGGTCATATTATATTCATAAGGTTGTTTTTGGTCGAATTACACTTATCCAATAGAATTAGGACATGTGTTAGGGTAATAGTAATATCATATTTACCCTTAGTTACCCTATTTACTATTAACCATGGTAAAAAAAAGTAAAAAGTTACTATTCACCAAAAATTATTTTCATCTCATTGAACCACATTTTACTTACTGACATCAACCGTGTCTCTCGGATTTTTGAAATTCCATTCACAGAAGCGGTAAAATTAAGATTTATGAAGAAATTAATTTTTTTAACTACCACTTAGTAGTTTCACTATTCATCAAAAATTGATGTTTTTCAGAACAATGCCAAAATTTCATCCTAAGCTATATTTCATATTCCGAATTCAAAAATGAAGTCTATTTTACCAAATTCATATCATAGAATTTGCTTTAATTAATTTTATAATTAAATCCCGCTGTTAAAACAAATAGCGTGTTTTTAAGAAACAATATCTATCAAAAGATTGACACTTGATTATGTCTGGTTTAAATGTGAAATTACATCCAATGACCAACATTGTATTAAATTGTAAAAATATATTCTAAATATACTTTAAAACCACTCAAATTAATAATTTATCAATATTAATTATTTCTATTAAAAAAGTTGTTTTTAATTAAAATTTAGTAATTTTCACTATTCATCGGAATATGAAAGTTATCCGAAATGTACCAAAATTTCACCTTAGGCTAAATTCGATATTCCGAATCCAAAAATGAAATCCATTTTGAAAAATAAAATTTAAAAAATTTCAAAAAGTGGTTATTACTATTCATAACGGCTAGTTTTAATAACATTTTAATAGCATATCGTTGTTTAGTGAAACTCGTTATTGCGTACTACACACGCTATCGAGGAAGGTCGTGATTGCGTGTAATGCAAGGCAAGTCAAGGATGCGTGTTGTGAAAGATCCTTTTCGTGTAGCGTACAACACAAGACATTAGTGAAATAAAAAGAATATTTTTCATAAAATCTCGGGCTGTTACATTAGGTCATTATATTAACCTTATCTTTTAGTTTTAACTCTTAGTTAATTAGATTGACATTTACCATGTCACTTTGTATTTTTATATTATATAGTTAATAAACTTACCATATAAATCCAAGAGACCCCCAAATGGTCCATTAATGATACACCTATCATGATATCAGTATCTTGGCCTAACCTTAGATTTTTAGGAATAAAATAACAATCAATATTATAATATTTGTTTTAAAAACTATTTTCTATCAATTTTGACACTATTTAGTAATTGATTTTTGTGAAAATCATAAGAGAATGATTAGTTCGAATAAAGTTAACTAAATCAATACTAACATGTCATATTAACCTAGAAAATTAGTGTAATTCAAAAAAAGTCTCAAATTACATTTATTTGGGTATTTATAACATCAATTATGTCAATATTTCATTAATAGGATAATTACTGCATCATCATTATATCATAAATAAATTAAATTATTTTAAGTCTAAAAATTAAAAATAAAACACCATTATTTTTGAAATCGTTTTATCCTTCTAATGAATATTTATAGTCGAATTTATCTTATGTATAATCCTATATTAAAAATGATATAGTTATTAAGCTTTGATTTTAACTATTTTAACCCTTCTTTAAATAAATTGATAATAAATGTCCTAATCTAATACAAGTGGGCCTAAATGGTCATATTGTATTCCTAAGGTAGTTTGTGGTCAAATTACACTTATCCAATAGAATTTGGACATGTTCTAGGGTAATAATAATAACACTTTTACCCTTAATTACCCTATTTACTTTTAACTGTGGTAAAAAAAAGTAAAAAGTTACTATTCAACAAAAATTATTTTCATCTCATTGAACCACCTTTTATTCCATGATATTAACCGTGTCTCTCACATTTTAGAAATCCCACTCACAGAAGCGGTAAAATTAAGTTTTATGAAAAATTCATTTTTTTTTAATACCACTTAGTGGTTTCACTATTCATCAAAAAATGAAAGTTTCCAGAAAAATACCCAAAATTGGGCCTAAGATATATTTGATATTATGAATTCAAAAATGATGTCTATTTTATCAAATTCAAAACATATCAGTTACATTAACTAATTTAAAAATTAATTCCCGTCGTTAAAACAAATAGCGTGTTTTTACGAGATAATAACTATCAAAAGATTGACACTCGTTTATATCTTGTTTAAATGTGAAATTACATCCAATGAACAACATTGTATTAAATTGTAAAAATATATTCTAAATATACTTTAAAACCACTCAAATTCATAATTTATCACTATTAATTGTTTCGATTAAAAAAGTTGTTTTTAATTAAAATTTAGTAATTTTCATTATTCATCAGAATATGAAAGTTATCCGAAAAGTACCAAAATTTCACCCTAAGATAATTTCGATATTCTGAATCCAAAAATGAAGTCCTTTTTGAAAGATAAAATTTATAAAATTTTAAAAAGTGGGTATTACTATTCATAACGGCTAGTTCATAATAATATTATAATAATATCTCATTTAGTGAAACTCGGTATTGCGTACTACACACGCTATCGTGGAAGATCGTAATTGCGTGTAATGCAAGACAAGTCAGGGATTTGTGTAGTGAAAGCTCTTTTTGGTGTAGCGTACAACACAAGACATCAATAAAATTAAAAAGAATATTTTTCATAAAATCTCAGGGTGTTACAATCTGACCTATAAAAATGTGTATAAACTATTTTATAGACCTAATTTTAATGTATTACAACTCTAAAGTAATATAATATCCTAATATAGAAACTTTTGGCTTATGGAAAATGTGGGATCACTTATTATTTCATTCAAAAAATATCAAAGTGTGTCCTCTTCGTGCCTTGTAAAAGGATACCCCCTCTCACCCCTCTCCACACATTAAGAACTATTTGGTTCGAAAAACACTAAACATATAACTATTAAAAATCCCACATATCATCCTATAATCCTTTTCTTGGACATAAATCCAACATATTAAGGCCTTAGTACAATCCTATGGAGGATACCTAAAATAGAGTTTATGTTCTTCCAAAACCATCTTTATTTTATTTCATTATCCACCACCATAAGTTATTATTTATCCACGTTGATATAATAAAATCATGTCATTCAACATACTGGGTTGTAGTTATAAGATTTTTATGATCTACAACCTTATACACTTCCATAAAATGGGTTACAAAATCATCATTCATGTGTATGGTAGACAATAACCTCGCAAACCGATATAATTCATATTTACATCAACAGATGTAAAAGTTTGAAACAAATATGTATTAATGTTTTACACATTTTTATGATATTAATATTATTATTGAATTATTATATCACACATAAATTTATTCTTTCAATTTTTTGGGAATTTGATAACTCCTCTCATGTGTACGACATATTACCACCTCACGAAGCGATGAGGTTTAGTCACGTTGTACATGGAAGGTGATAACGTAAATGTTAATGAATATATATGATATAAATTAAATAATTATGATTTTAATAATTTTTTTATATTTATTAAAATACAATATATATCACTTTATTTCTTGAATTTTTACTTAATTAATGATGACAATGCCGCTTGTGTAAGTGCGGACTACTGCCTTCAAGAAGCGACGTGAAACTCAATTCATCACCACAACATATGTGTGATATGTATTAAAATATTTTAAGAAATAATATATTTTAAATTATATTATTATCATTATTTAATGTTAATACATTACTTACCTCATTTCCATAATTATAATTGAAAATGGAAATTTTACTCATCAATATGTACTCCCTACCATCCCCCTGATCGTAAAATACTTCATTTCTCAAAAACATAATTCATAATTAGTGTGAAAATAATTTTAAAATTTAAATATTATAATTATGTTATTTATATTATTATTTAAGTTTTGGAAAAATGTTAAAAGCTAGAGGTCCAAAAATAATAAATCATAACATATACGAAAAACAAAGCAGTTGTACCTGAAGCGTGACATTAGAAAAGAATTATTAATAAAAATATAATAAAAGGATTTAATTAAATAATATATTTTATAATATATAATATTATGGTTTTATAAAAATTAATATAAAAATTATATTTATTATATAGTAGGTTTTAATATGTGTGAAGAAAGTCGAGGCTTTGAGTAGGGGATTTCTTTGTCACATAGTACTTTTGTGAGACAAATCACATATTCCTAACCTATTTATTTTATATGGTGTATATAATTACCATGAATTTATTTTATAATTATTTACCATAAAA
Organism: Viscum album; assembly: GCA_963277665.1. Taxonomy (NCBI): domain Eukaryota; kingdom Viridiplantae; phylum Streptophyta; class Magnoliopsida; order Santalales; family Viscaceae; genus Viscum; species Viscum album. The sequence continues at coordinate 590,117,706 of OY728134.1, read as the reverse complement.
TTATTATGATTTAAATTTCTTTTTTAACATCCCCCTTTAAGAGGGTTTATGGTTCAAATGATAACAAATTGGTATGAGGTTTTTTGTCTACATTTTTCTTCATTTAGATGTATGTTATGTTATGAATCTATTCTCATTCATTATATGCATAAACATTCACTTTGATGTGTAATATGATGAATTTATATATCCTTATTATAATTTATGTTCCAATTTATTTTATCTCTTTATAGGGATTACAAATACAATGTTACAAAAAATAGTAAAGATTTAATGTTATAGTCTCATCGTTTATCTGGGTTGTTTATGAGTATGTTTCGGATAAAAATATCCTACGACACATCCCTCAATACGCAAAAAAAATCCCTTTTTTATATTTATTCATAATATTTTCATTTAATAGTACCATTTTTCAACTCTTAGTAACTTTATATAATTTAGATGTTGTTTTTAACAAAAACCCACTTTATTTCTCTTTTTTGCTGGGAATCCCTTGTCTTCGAAAACCATGTTTTCTACAAATGTGTTAAAAATGAATTTTTATTATAGTAATGTAATGAATGAATTTTTTTCCCATGATTTTGTTTTCAAAAACTTATTTCGAAGGAATCATCTTGCTATTTTCAAAAGAAATATTTTTTGGGTTTTATCCAAAATGGGAAAGTAATCTTTTATTATTTTCAAAACAAGACACATTTATATCCTTTTAAATGTGAAATGGGAACTTTCTTTTAACATGTACATAATTTATGGGTTTACCTATAATAATTTATTTAATGTATCCTATGGAAATTTACAAGGATATTTTTAATTAATATTTATTCCTAATATTCTGAAAATTATTAATTCATAAAAGTGATTTTTAACGAAAAAAATTTCAAATATTTTCATAAGTGTGTATTTATGTGGAGAGGATATTTTCCAAAAAAACAGTTTTAAATAATTTAATAGTATACTCTCTATTTAATATTTCATTTTTATTTTTAATGAAAATAATTTTAAAAAATGTATTATTTTTTAAAAATGAAATTCAATGAGAATTTTTTTCTCATGAAATGTATTAAATAATCAATAAAATTATTTTTGCATCTAAATTATAGTGATGAATGCTAGATATATCTTATTGGGGATATCATTTAACGATACCGATATTATTAGTTATCTAAATGGTTTGTTATTTTAATGACATGATGTTTATGAAATCTATTCATATTCAACAGGTTATACCACGATATGATTATTATAGAGCCCACATATTTTTCACTAGTTTTTATATGATGGTTATGAAATTACTTTCTTTTAAATATGATTTTATGTAATGAAATTTTTATGAATTATATTTATTGTAATGTGTTATGATAAGATGAATTTTTTAAGATATCTTGGAACACATATGTACTATTATCATTATGTGGTGGGGGTTTTAATATAACAATAGATGGTGGTTACGTTATAACCAAGGATACTGGATCCATTATAACCATTGATGGGTGGGGCCTATATATTCCTAAAATACATTGTTTAATGATTTATATCTCATGGGATTGATAGAAATGGAATAGGAAGTGAACCTTGTTCTGTAACACATGACAGGAATTGGGAGTCAACCTAATTCTATAAGACATAACATGAATTTGGAGTGATCCGAGTTTAGAAATAAAAGACTAAAATGTGGAGTGATCACGGTTCAGTAATATTGGGATTGAAAATGGAGTTAACTCGATTTAGTGAAGGAATTTTTCCAGTATGATTCTCATGGAGGGAACTATTACAACTTTGATGGTTTAGGGAGTTAAACTATTACAACATGAAAGCCTTGGTAATAAATATTCACTAATATGGAAATGATTTTAATTTCATATATTCATGGTAATAATAAATTTTTGATGACAATGTTATACTCTCATGGATCATGTTCATTGATTCCAATGTGATTCATGTCCAATAAACTATCTAAATTTATACCTTCACAGAGGTTTATGACCTAAAATTCGATGGGTATGAACCTCATAAGTTATGATCATTATCTTTTACAATTGAACATATCTTATTCTTTCTTATGATCATCGGTTAAAATATCTTGTGTTTTCCATTAAGGAGAATCCAATATCACCCTTTCTTGTATATCTTTTCACAATGTGATAAATAAAGGTTTTATATATGTAATGTATATTAAGAGTACTAAATAGGAATATATTTTTTCTGAAATAATGAATATCTTTCACCAGATTATATGATTATGTTCCATATTACTAAAGAAACTAAACTATTAAGTTCCATAAACATGTATTTATGTAATTTAATAAATATTCATCTAAAAATATGTAATTTATAGGTATGTGATGATGAACCCACTATATAATAAATTAATAGAAATAAAATATCATGAGTATATCATGTATTAGTTTAACAACTTCTACTAGTTTCACTGCATGGTATATTTCTGACACCTATTATAAATTCTATCATTAGATAATATTAATTTTTTAAAATCCATTCGTAGAAATTTCATTTATTCAAATTTTTATATAAATTGGATTATGAATTTGATCTCAAAAATTGACAATTAGAAATGTATCTTCCAAGTATGATATTGGATAAAATGTTTAATCTGGTGATTTTTTTGGTGTGTGAGAAAAGAATAAGTATGTATATTTTTTGATATTGGTTGTTTCCTTCTGAATGATATATACCAATTTTGAAGGGATATGTTAAATATTCTCACATATCAGAGGCCTTTTTTGTTGAAAAATATATATCAGAAGAGGTTATTGAGTTCAACTCTGATTATTGAATAATTTAGAGCATATTTCTCTTCTTATATCATGACATTTGATAGTTGATAGTAAATATATAGGGATCCACATTCTAAAGGTAACGTTCATTTAATTTGATGAAGTGATAATGGTAAATTTAAATATTTCGGAACACACATGAGGATCACCCATATATGTCACGACATACTGCTGAATTAAATGGATAATATCTAGAAAAATATATATAATGGTTGATGATTGTTCATAAATATAAATTTATTTAAAGGTATAAATAAAATGACAACAAATATATACCTAAATTAAAAAAAAAATTAATGGTTGAAAGAGATTGTCTCTTAATATGGTCACATGGTTTAGTTTTGATATTAATCGGTACACATTTTAAAAAAACAAGATTACAAGAGTATTTTTTGAAATAGTGGGTTAATTTCCATCACTGAAGAACAAAATGTTTCAAGTCAAAAAGTTAAAAACCTAATTTTTACATAAAAAACCTATTTATGTGTTCTTAATAATATATGGTAAATTCATTATACTATATTTTAACTACTTGTGTTTTAGTGTAATAAGTTTGATTATACTTGAGGTGTGAAACATGGTGATTATGTGTTCAAACAAGTTGATTTGGAAATATTTAGTATCACTAAGGATCCATTTATCATAGTGAAACATGCAATGAAAATATTTTATGTCATCAACCCATCGAATGATATGTGGTATTTCATTTTTTAAAGTAAATGAATTCATTTGGGAGATGATGATAATGATTATGTTAGGGATTTTTGTGAGGTTTCTTTATTTTTTATTTGATTTAATGATGACAACAACAATTACAATGCTTACATACTTTATGATGTCTGAAATAATTACGCTGAAATGTTATAGGAAAAGAGTAAATTACCCTTCTAATTATTAACAAAAATATTTATATTTAATTTATTTTGGAAAATTTATATGTTTAAAATCTATTTTTTATCCATTAGATGTTTTATTATATTTATTGATTTTTATATGATTCTTTGTTTAAATTTAATATTCAATGGTAATTAGTAAACATTTTTTGATTGATATACTCAAAAGTAAATCATTATTTTTTTGTTAAAAGGATGCATATTAAAACACATTTATGTAAATATGGTATTTATATATGTAATGGTTTCTATCAATTTATCATTAATGTTTATATTAAATAGTTTTAAATTCATATATTTTTTTTATGAAAAATTAAATCATTATATTTTTGAAACATACATGTGTTTGAAACTATTTTTTACTAATATATTTTATAATCATTGTTTTTAATTTTTAAATTTTATTATAATATGCATTTACAACGAATTTCATGAATGTTTTCTATTATGGTTACATATAGATTTGTATAGTAAAATTTACCAAGGTACATTTATTTTTTCCATGATAATAAATATTGAATAATATAATAATTTAATAAAGGAAAATGACTAATTAATAATTAAATAATTTCAGGACTATTGATGCACCTCATATGGAGAAGACTCCTCTATATTATATAGAAAAAAATAATTAATAAATTGGTAGAGGTGGGTTTAAAAAAATACCAATACATTATATTTCTCATGGAGACAAAATAATAAATAATAATTTTTTGGTATGAATAACCTAACTACCCAAAATCTAACATATTTTACCAGTATTATTTCCTTGTAGTAGAATTGATTGATTTTCATTTTATAACATGATCAAAATAATATAGAGAAGATTTAAAATGAGTAGCTATTGGAGTCCATAATGATAAAAAATATCAATTGATTTATATTTATATCATTATTATAAAAACATATATTTTATGAAACTTTTATTAAATTTATTAAGTTATATATGAAAATACATTTTTTTTGAAATTTATGAAATTAAGAAAATATTTAAATCACTAGTGGCAGTCCCTTTGACAAATTTTAAAACAAAATTTAAAAAATTTATGTTTATCGGAGGTTGTAGAGGGAAAACCACACTTCAAATATGGGGTTTTAGATGTAGATACATGGATTAAATTAGTCTCTATCTAATATGATGAAGCATTAATGGAATAATAATTGTTTTATATTGTAAACTTTCTTATATATTATTTGATTGTGGATTAGTTAATTTTTTTGTAAAAGGCCTTAAAAAATTATCATCAAAATATCTATTCGCATAATACATACCATCATATATTATTTCATGGAGGATATAATTTATTAAAGGAGAAAATTATTTTATAATATTTTGATGCATTAATAAGTAAATATAATCATGGTTCATAAGAGGTTCATTTTAGTCTTCCAAATCCACCATCATTCCATGAAAAATGTAAATTAGTGAGATATTAAAAAAGAAAATGTATCATATAGAAAAATCTAACGATGTTGATGATAGAATTATTTGAAATTAACTTTTATATTCCATGAATTTCTATATTTTAAAAAATTAAAATACTAATATTCAATTTTAGTATTTTATTTTAGGATGACCCTTAGGGGAAATCAAGGTTCAGGAGTTTTAACCCTTCGGGTATGATGGACAAACATGGAACTTATTTTTGGACATATAGAACACCCCAACCATGTAAGAGGGTATGAGTCAGATATCTGTATAATGAATATTTTTTTCACAATGAAAAAAACCATTATATCCAAAAATATATTCCTTATAAGACAAGCTAAAAGACATTAAGAAGTCTATGGTTGATCAAATTCAATTATTTGTTCATGGTATATTTTTGCAAGTGACAAGAGAATCACAACCTTTGTATATTTTACATTTTTCATAGTCGAGAGACTATACCTAGGCTACCAAGATTTCATACTCAAATCCTCCACATCCTCATTTAGAAATGACCTCATAATCAGATTTTTATACTAGAGATCCCCATGTATGTACTACAATAATCAAAAGTTTTCATATTATATTGGATTTTTTACATCACTATCCTATGAAAATGGGTAATGTAAGAATATAAGTACATGAAAATATAGATCCAAATAGTCTACTAGAATTTCCTACTGAGGATATTACTAGAGTGGGGGATTTTATGGGTCGTGTTTTTTTACTTTGGCCAGTATTCGTTCATCATCATCTGACATAAGAGGTATGTATTTTATAATATGTATTTTTTATTTTCATAAATAATAATTATAAATTTTTAATACATTTATTTTTTATAGTTGTTTAATAAATTATTAAAATTAGTATAAAATAAAAAAATTATAGGAACCAATAACTTCATATACATCTAAAATTTCTATTATGATAAAATATTATTTCAGGTTTGTTCCTTCTTGGATAATATTAATGAGTTCAGGATGTTGTCTCAAATATATGGAAGTGACTATCCATTGATAATATTAAAAAAAAATATCATATATATGGATATTTATTTACTCATTGATCTTGGGTTGTAGTTGTTTTCAATGTATTTACATTCTTGTTTTGGATTTTATTTCATTAATGAATGTTAATTTCATGTGGCATATAATATTTTTTATTTATTTAGGTATTTATATAAACTTTTAATACAAAATGATACCACTAGTATTTATATTCTTATTGATCTATAATAAATTTAAATTTCTAGGATATATCTAAATATTAGTGATAGAGTTACATTTATATGTGAGAGATTATCCAAAATGGATACTGGGTGATTTTTTTCCACTCAATGATAGGTAAGAATACTAAAATTATTATAAACTAATATTCACTATAATTTCATAAATTTTAATTTTATTTGTATTGTATTAGCCATTGGATGTGAAGAATGACATTCCCATTTGAAGGCACATTATATTTTTGTTCCACATTATTAGCTTGTTTTGGAAAAAATGTAGTAATGTTTTAAACAAGTAAGTTTTATTCATTTCTGTTTTTCATTATTTTTTATTCTCATTACTTATACATGTTTTATTAGTATATATATAGGAAAATGAAGTTCATGGAATATTTTTGTAAAATATAATGTGTTCATACTTGATCTAAAGACCATAAAATATGTGTAATTTAGGTTAAATATATTTTTTATTAGATACTATTTGAATATATATGTGTGTGTTTTTCTTTTAATGTTCATGTTATATAATCATAGAGTCATCATAAAAAGGTAATAATGTATTTTGGAAATTATTTTATAAGATTTATATATGAGATAATGAAAACTGGGTCAACAAATGAATTTTATAAGGTTATTTAAATGAATTATTTTTGGTTTTATATTAAAAAATATATTTTTTTAGTCTTATAACATTAATTATTATTGTACCCTTGAACAATATTGAGTTTCATACAAATGAGTACCTTACCAATGATTTCAAATCATTTGAAAACTATTATTTTTATAGGATTATTTTTTATATTATTATGTTTGTATCTATTAATTGAAGTAAAAAATATTGTTTAGAGAATAATTTTATTCTATAAGTTGGAATATTCTATTTATTTTTATAGGTTTGTTATCTATTGTATAATGAGTTATAGAAATATAAAAACAATATCCACAATACAAAAGTATTTAATTTAGAATAATACTATATAAATACAACATTGCTTGAGTAACCAAACCATGCACTCATATGACTGAGAGAAAATTAATTACTCAATAAAACAAGGAATATATGTTTATAAAAAAATCAATACAGTATACATACATAAATTTATAAAAAAATCGAGACATAACAATCAACTAAGATAAATTAAACATAGGGAAAAAATATCAAATAAATTTAGATAATATGTTATTCATATAAGTATGTATTAATATTTTAATATAAATTGTCTAAAAAGAATTCCAATCATTCCATAAATCATAATAATTTTCAATTTGAATGGAAAATAAATTCATAATATAAATTTAAATGAAACCAAATAAAATTGTTTTGAATGATGAGAAAGATAAATAAAAATAAATAAATACATAACATAAAAAACCTTGAAAATAAATTTACTATATATATAAAAATATATTTAAAAACCCACCATTAGTAATTTTATAAATAAAGTCAATTTTTATTTCAATTTTCTAAAAAAATGTAATAATATTCTAAGAATAACTTTTAGATTCAATCAATGATTTGATTATCATTACATTATTCATTGTCATGTTTTATCTCTGTAATGAATTAAGGAAAACCAAAAAATACCTAAAAACTAATAGAAAATATTTCATAACAAAAAAATCCAAGATAAGACACACCATAATTAACAAATCAAAAATCCCCATAAAATAACACACAAGAAATGATGAGTTATTTTTTTGAGATGAATTTATTTGAATACATTTTTTGATAAATCACATCATACTACTTATTTTACATTTACAAAAAAAATTCATCTTTTATTTTTTAGTAACTGAAACATTCCATTTATGATTAATATCAAAATAATATGCTTTTTAATATAAAAAATTCATTTTTATTTTATATTTTCAATAATGATTAGTTTTATATGAATGAATATAGTACTAAAATTTGATATTTATTTATAGAAAATATGTTAAGTATGATTGAATTTTAAATTATTTTGTAGGTCTCTTTTAATTGAATATTAGACAATCATTTTCTACTTTAATTTTCTACATATTATTTTTTTCATACTGGGGTTCAGATGTTTCAGTTTTTTCTATCTCAATTAATGTTTAATAAATGATTATTTTGATAATAAAATATTTTTTTAGGTTTTTATATTGTTTTTTACAGTTATTTTCATCTCAATATGTTTATGTTTTTTATGTTTTTATAGGGATTTAATTTTTTTAGAAAATTTAAATATCACTAAACTTTTAAACAATTATATATTTCCAAATTAGTTTTGGAAAAAATTGATGGTGATTCTAGTATTGAATGTTTAATTGTTAGTTTTAATTTAAATAAATTTATAAAATCTATTCCAAAGTACATTATTTCTTTATTACTAATAAAAACAACATAGAAAGTTATTTAAATAATAAAATAATGTTTACATTATGTTTTACCAAAAAACAATATCTTATGGTCATTCAACATGAGTTTTTCAGAAAAACTAATGTTGAAATTTTAGAAAGAAAATCTTGGAAACATTTCAAAAATAATGATATCAATAACCCTTAATTTTAACATTAATTTGGTAAACATTGGATAGAAAAGAATGATAAAAATTAAATAAAATTCAATGATACAATCAGTTTTTATACTAGTTTGTTTAGATTCCATCAACTAATTTGGCCACCTAGTGCACACATTACCCTATTAGAACATGATTAGGGTGTAAGAGTTCATTATTGAGGAGGAATCCCACCTCCTTCAATGATCTTAGTTTGGATGAATATATTAATATAATTCAATGGGAATTCCATCATTATAAATAAAAAACATGACATTAAATCCAATTTCCTAAAAATTCTAAAGGGGAAAATCCACTAGCTTAATCCTAAACAAAACCCAAATAATTTTTAAATATATTAAACATGACACTAAAAAAATTTATGACCCAATTTCAGGGACCTGGAAAGCAAGGAGTATATAATAAATCTAGTTTATAAAACCACACACCTCAAAACATGATAATTCAATCAATAAGATATTATTCAAAAGGTAAAATTAACTAAGGGTTTAATAAGATTAGGGAGAACCCCAATCTATGAATTCTTAAATCATTATATCCTATTCATAACTCCTAGGAATTCATAAGGGATGGAAATAGAATACCATAATGATCCATGAAGAACTCATGAAAATCAATGATGATTTGGATAGTTATTTCCAATTTCATGATGAATCATTAAGAAACCAAATTTTGTCATGTAATAAACCATATATATTGATCCAATATCCTTAATTTAATTTAACATTTTAGAATATAATTATGAATCTAGATTAATAATGAATAACATAAAATAAACAGTGACATGCCATCAAGTTCCCAGATCTTATTCTACTAGATCTAATCGATTGGAAATCTTGAATACAAGGAATATCTAAAATATCAGAGAATAGTATCATAAGTTGAGATCCTAATTTAATAAAGGGAAAAATATATCCAAACTAATTTTTTCGGTTCAATAAATAGTAATTTTATTATTTATTTAATGTTTTATTTTGTTTTTGCATCACAGTTTGGAAGAACATGCACCAACCGTGCACCCCTTTCTAGGATACATGGGGTGATGCATGATTTGGAAACATGGTTTAACGAAAAGTGAACCAATAATTTATAATTCATTTATTATAGTTTTTATGTTTTTAGGAGATGTAAAAATATTATTTCCTAACCATGATCCTAACTATGCACCCTCCTTTGGGACACCCACACAAGTTGTATAATTTCTACATAAGACCAATATGATATTCCCTAGCTATGCGTTAAAAATGAACTTGCATATATACTTCTCCAAATATCAATATTACACCATTAATTACCTGATAAACGTCCTAAATTTTAAATTTTATGAGAAATAATGATTTTTGGGCTTCAATGAAACATAATTATGTGGAAATTCTTTCCAATAGATTTATTTACTTCCCTAGAAATCTATTTTGAAATGGATAGTCAGTAATGAGAGGATTACACTGATCTCTCAACACTAAATCCCACTCCCAAATCTCAATTGAGCGTGACACATGTATTCAGAAACACAAAACAGCTATATATAATTTCTATATAGAACTATTACCTAAGAATCAAAAAACGTGAAATTTTTTATCTATCACACAAATGTAAGGCTCTAGGTTGATGTTCTCCCAATTCAGAATGTGGTATGGGTTAAGATGATATTTTTTCAGTTTGTAAACAAAAAAAACATTGTTTATCAATGAAAACTATGGTTTTGAATAAAATATATATGACACCATTCCATTCAATTTAATTAATTTAAATGGGCCCACATAACTAAGAGAAAGATTACCTTTTTTAGTGGGATCAAGACAATGAAATATAGAAAATCAAGGCATAGTTCTAACATGTGAGAACACTCATTTATTTGGATAGTGGTGTAGAATCTCAAAGGCTTGCATAGAATGGGGTGAGAGCCTAAAGGGTTAGATCTTGGGTGGTAGTGTGTAATATTGGTTGGGTTTTTCAACCTTGTTGTCGAATCAATAAAAAAGTGTCTAATTTTCTAATATAATGTATGGATTTCATAATAAGATTTCAATGTGGGATTAGATTTTAACATAACTATTCATGTGATTAAATCACAAGCACATAATCATTTGATATGATCCTCCAAAAAAATCTTTCTTGATACATTTAAAACTCATGATCCTACACTACACATATATGAAATAATCTAATTCCCATGTATCAATAAACCACATATTCAACCTCCCAATACCTTTGTTCATTTTCAAATTACACACCTGATTCCTACTCGACATGAACACTATTTATAGTGCATTGTATATTTCTTGAAGATCCCCACAAAACCAAAATGGATGTAAATGAAATCAGCATCCTCTATCTAAAATGTACGTGATCTGTCACTTGAGTCCCGTCACAATAACTGGTGGAATGTCACAAGAACAATCACCAAAAAAATTAATCTATTATGTGATCATTTTTTGATCATGAAATCTATGTCGAGAAAATCTCTGAATGCATCACATGATGTTTACGACCACATGACCGTTTCATCTTCTACCTTAGTTTTCATCTATGTTAATTCAAAATTATCTCACATCGAATCATAAATGAAAATCGACGAATCCCATGATCAATGAAGTGATCTTGTGATCTAGAAAATTACATATTAGGATTTAATGATTTCTATACCATGAAGTCTCCACCACCTTGGCCAACACACATGGCCTCCTCCCCATGTACAACCACTCCACCTTCTTCTAACCTCAACTTATATACCCCATATCTCTTTCGAAAAAACTCATGTGAGAAGAGGAGATGGATAAATAGAGAAGGAAAGTATATGAACAAATCATAATAGAAAATGTCCACGGAGAACCTCCCCAGGTGATCGTGAGAGCCTACAACATGATCTTTTTAAGATCAAGGCGTCACATGTTGAACTAAGCATCATATGATGACTAGTTTATAAGAGGTATTCACATGATATCGTGATACCTTGTTGGGTTCATGGATTTAGTATGAAGGATTTTCAGCTATTCTTATTGTCCTAGTGTGCATCCTCTGCACTTTTTCACAAGGCCTCTTGTAAGAATTTTATTCAGATAACATGGTATATTAAGTGATAGAACAACATGGGACATGATTATACAGGCCCCCGGACACACAGAGCACCCACACTAGTTCCCACCAGTACCTAACATTGGGTGTGAAAACCATAAAAGTTGTGAATTATAATAGACATCTATCTTATGGCATATAAATGTAGCATTATACATGTATTCCTTATCATGAATAAACCCCATAGTTTGTTTCCATATCCCGAGATTTTATCACTAAACCCATGTTGGTTATGTGATTAGAGATTGGTAGTTGAGGTTCAGAGTGTCAAATTATGTGTGTGTTATTTTATTAAGCTCCTTCGATCAAGAAATTCCCATGTTTATGTTCACAAGCATGTAAAAATAGACATAGATTATTTTAGTTATGTGGTACCATAGGTCCATGTCCATGCAACTGAAACACCATAGACATGCATATCATTTTCCATGTTCCCCCTTTCTCCATGCAACATACACCCTCATCCATGCTTTTGGTTTCATTGGGAATCCTCTATGCATATTTTACAACTCCTTCACAAAGCCCTTATGAGTTCATATGAATTTCCTGAACAACGGGTCATCAAGAGAGTGTCTCTTGAGATACATACAATTCCATGAATAATACCTCCTTTCATTGTGAAATCTCTATGTTGTATTAAATTTACATGAACACTCAGGCATGAATCATTTCCCATGAAACATTAGGAATAATACCTTTGAACATGTTTCCTCAATCATTAATCAATCCCTATTTTTCTTTTATGTGATAACAAATATGTCTTCGATATCCTGCTATGTTAATAGTTTTAGGTCATGAGATCATAGTATTTTCCACTAATTTCATGATTTCCTAAGGTGAACTTCGAAAATTCAAGATAGTCATGTGGAAATCCTTAAAAAATTCAGGTTGATCTCAATATATCTAACGGACCTGACATCATTATCATGTGGAAGTCCAAAGACAAGCCATGTGGATTAGGAGACATTCCCTTCACATGTCTACATAGTCTCAAGATAGGTCTTGGACAAGATGGTTTGATCTCTTGAGTTCTTTTTGACATTTCAAAATTTTCAAATGACTTATCCTTTATAGGTATGCATTGTTATATTATTTTCAATGGATAAACCAAGTTGATTAATATACATTATGTGTAAAACTCAGCTGATTACCCAATGGATCTAAGAAAATTTAGTTTGGTTCTAAGATAGACCATATAAATTTATGGATGATCTCGGGATAGTTTTTTGACAATATTGGCATTATCATTTTACAACATATTAACATGTCATCATTTTAATGATATAGTCTGATGAAAAGTCAGTTTGATCATGTGACTATGTATAATAATGTCTACTTCTATCATGTACAAGGCCTCAGACATTTTCACTTTGATTATGAGAATCATGTTGGACATGTAAACATTACTGATTTGAATAAATCCAAGTCATTTCCATAGATCATGTGAAGAATAATTGACATGTTAAGATGACTCCCTTAAACGTGTCTTCAATTTCAGGATTACACCTCAAACATATTTAGTGGAAAATATAGATATGTATGAAAGGCAATCAAGATATTTTAGACAAATACCCAAGTATTTTTCCACTTCATCAATTAGATACATTAATACCCATTACATGAAGACCATGGACAATTACCATTGGTTACATGCACCTTGTAAATGGATGTTTCCTTAATGAGAAATTATTACGCCATCATATGATCCAATTATAGTACTCTTAGGAAAACCTCCATGTCATGAAAATAATATCTATAATTAATTTCATGGTGATAATCATCTACCCTCATATGTTAGAAGACATGGAATCAATATAAAGAAGGGAAACCTTGGTGTTAAATCCCTGATTGAACTGAACTATGATATCTCTGAATCCAGCTAAAACCGAAGTTCATGGCCACCTTCCCAAGGCCTGACCACCATTGATAATCCATCCTAGAGTATTCCCCATGAAATATGGAAACCATGAGTATAAAAATAATTCCTCCGAGTGTAATCATCTACCTTAACCCATCATCAGGTTACAGATCTAGTGATGTCTGAGAAATATGATTCCTTCTATAATCAGGATATGTAAGACACCATCCAAAGGCCCAATCACAAATGAGAATCCACTTCGATGTAAGTCCATTAATTTCCCAAGTATTTTTGACTTGTGGGACTAAATTATCCAATGATTATTACATATTTCATCATCCATTAGTGCATGAGATGTTTTTCGTTACACATGCATCATTTTATGTTTAAGTCCTGATCATTCCCCCAAGTATCTAAAACCTATGAATGAGCTAGGGATGAAATAAAATATGATAACTCTGAATCCTATTATATAACACGATATGTACTTAACATTACTAGGAACCAATGTGACTTTTTTATCCTCCATGATATGGGTAATTACACCAATCACATGGAATCATTGATGTAGAAGCCCTGCTCAAATATAATCTCATGAAATGTGTATGATCTCTCATTATGTCTTGTTTCCCACACCTTATATGAATCACATGGGCTTAGAGACTAGAATTTATTCTACTAATAGTGTGATGAGTATACCCTAGTGTGGGACCCACACTTAGTTGCATGTATCATTACACCTCATCCTCAATCATAGGGCCATTCTTCCAAGGAGATAATCTAGGGATATATTACATGCATACGTATCCCCTATGGCCTCTGTGATTTTGTCTCCCCCAGCCTAGAAACCCATATAATAAATAAATATAGTCTTATTCATACCTTGAATAAGATAATTATGATTCCTTAATATGGTTAAAGTATTATATTTACTTCTTTATCATATGATGTTAAACTACATGGATGGGTCTGGTCACACGACCATAAAATATATCAAATGAACTATGTGGGTATTGATTCCGATTTTAAAAAGATATTTAGGATTCATCATAGTGTTTAAATCTCATCTCCATGATAACAACCTAATCTATATAAAATAATAAACGAGAAATATACAAAACATGTTTATAAACTAAAGCATCATATACAAATAATATAGGGATATAGAACATGTGATATGCCCACAGTGGTTCCTATCAGTTAATGTTCAGAATCTAGTTATTTGAAAAAGGGAAACCAGTCCAATATCGAGGTCTATGAAGGATTTCAAAAACATATCTAAAATATATATGATATTCCAGGAGTAGGAACCCCCTCAGGGCGTGATGTGCTTGACCTCCCATACTCTTGAATAATGTGAGTTCCTAACCATCGTTGGGTTTGAAACCCAAAAGGACCACATGCCTTGGGAATATAGGTTTGTACATAGTTATAGATGTGTTAACTCATGGAATTTTCTATGAAATACTAAATAACTGGTAAACCAGATGAAAATGACTGAGAAAGTAATTAAACCCCCCATAGTGACACTATGAGGCCAAATCCCATTAATTTATTTCTTAAATAAATAGAATTCTGTACCCAACCTAAAATACATTAACTCTGTCATCCATTTCACTACTCAAAATGAGTATATTTTCCAAAGGCCGTCAGAATAGTTTTTTCTATAGCCTTTATGCAATGAAACTAATAAACATATATATTTAATTTAATTTCATTGATCCTTACGTAAAAATAAAGAGCCACATGTTTATCCTTATATATAATTATTATTTATCAAACATGTAATCTTATATATGATTCTTCACTAATATATGGTTTATTTATTCTTATTTAGTAAAAATTATGTAACACCTCGAGCTTCCACGATACGCTTCTCTTTCAATAATGCAATAGCTTGCATTGTACGCAAGTTCGAGATTCTAACACACTACAACCAATCAAAATAGCCATTATTAATAGTAATACCCACTTTTTGAAATTATATATATTTCACATTTCAAAATGGACTTCATTTTTGGATTCGTAATATCGAAATTAGCCTATGTTGAATTTTTGGTATTTTTCTGAGAACTTCTAATTTTTCATGAATAGTGAAAACTACTTAAAAACAAATTTTTTAATAAAAATAATTTATAGTGATAAATTATACTATTTAGCGGTTTTAAAGTATAATTAGAATATATTTTTACCATTTTATCCAATGGTGGTCATTATAATTAATTTCACTTTGAAATTGGACATAAACAATTGTCAATCTTTTGATATATATTGTTTCTTAAAAACACGCTATTTGTTGTGACAGCGGGAATTAATTATAAAATAAATTAATACAACTTATATGTTTGGAATTTTTTAAAATAGAGATCATTTTTGAATTCGGAATATCAATTATAGCTTAGGGTGAAATTTTGGCAATTTTTTGAAAAACTTCAATTTTTGATGAATAGTGAAACCACTAAGTGGTAGTTAAAAAACTGATTTTTTGTATAAATGAAACATTACCACTTCTGTGATTTGATTTTTAAAAATCCAACATACATGGTTGTCATTAGGAAGTAAAATTTGGTTCAATGGGATTAAAATAATTTTTGGTGAATAGTAACTTTTATGTTTAATTAATCGCGATTAAAGGTCATTAGTGTAATTTAAGGTAAAGATAATGTTATAATAATATGAAATGACCTTGAAACTTGTCCTACCCCTATTGGATGAGTCATGGCCGACCAAGAAAATCAATGGGTCAACTTGGGGACCCCATGGAGCCACATTGGTAGGAATATGACATTAAAAACTTTTTATTTAATGTTAAAATAAAAATGTCACAAACATGAGTTGTTTTACTAAAACAATTTTTAAATGGGATTAAACAAGTCATAGTTTTAAATATAAATATTCATTAGAAATATAAAAAGATTTCCTACATCATGATATTTATTTTTATAATTTTTAGACATTAAATAAATTAAATTATTTATGACACCATATGATGCAGCGATTACCACATTATTTAACGATTTAAATAAAATGAAAAGATAATGTAAACTCTAAGACCTACACATGTCAAAAACCTATTATATGGGTTTATTTAGAACCCTTATCACCTTATACTCTAAATATATAAGTGTGAGACCTTTAAAATCCGAAACTCATTATATAATAAAGTAACATTTCATTACTTTCCAAGAGTGTCCCTCCTCTACTCTTATAAAAGTCCCCCACCACTACCACCTTATTCACACCATAAAAGCCATTTGGATCAGGAAAAATCTTCCTAAATACTCTCCCAACATCCCTATATTACTTTTAGAAGCCTCACTTTGGGCAGAAGTCTTCCCAAGGAATCTGTTGGCCCAAATCAAAAAGAGTTACCTGATTTTAAGGTAATGTCTTCTCTAATGTTGTTTTGTTTTATTTTGATTCTCCAACCCCCTATATTCTTTTTATTATTTTCTTTTGTAACAACACCATTATCTTAAATATAATAGGATGTTTTTATGAGAATTATTTTATTTACACTTACAAACACCTTCGTCTAATGGTTAAAGAACATACTGTTTCTGTGGGTGGCGAATTATTGCCTCACGAAACGATGATTGTTCAAACTTCTTTTGACACCTCTCATGGTGGCCATTATGATGACACTATTTTTTATATATGATATATATTATGTTTATGTTTTCCTTATGCTTCGGTATTTTTCATTTATGGAACACCTTTATGATTTCCATTATGGGTAAACACGATAATTTCATTTTTGGAAGCGCGGACTACCGCCCCCTCAAAGTGATTTGAATCTTTAATGCCATATATGGGATGTATAAAGGATGGAGTAAATGGTATTATACATTATATTATACTGGAATTATATTATAACTTTATATAATTATAATTTTATTCCATTAAATATGAAATAGAAATGAAACTAGCGTTCATGCGTACGTACGGCTTACCGTCTCCATGAACAGTGCATTTCATTTCTTACCTCTAAATGTTATGAATATTATAAATGCATGTATATACTGGATATATAGGATATATATGATATCTACATCATGAATATAATTCTAAATATAATGTATATTCTACCACATAAACAACTTTTAATTATAAGAAGTTTATTGTTGACTCAAGTACCAAAGATCGACAAAACGACAGTTATTAACTTAAATGACTACATAATTCTCGTAACATTGTAATAAGTGATATAAAAGGTATAATGAACTTCAAAAAGGTTCTTAAGAAAGTATAGATTAACTCTAGTTTATTATTTAGGAGGTTAAAGAGCGGTCGAGTCAAGTCGGACACGAGGTAAGGGAACTTCTTAACCCAATTTCCATTCTTTGGGTTAATCTCCTACTTTAAAATTATGTCATGATATTATTATGTCCTATATTGTATTTGTACTGTATTTATGCGTACGTATAGTTAATACACATACTAGATCTAATTTATTTAAAAAAATGATCTCTTTAAAGGACTTTGTCTCAATCTCCTTTCATTGTGGCATATTTTGTTTTATACACAACTTTCTTTTATACGGTGTATAAACCCATTTGACTTTTACATTTATCCAAAAGGAATCTTTTTTATACGAAGCGTTTTTACTAAATGACAAAAGGAATGTTTGGTCTTACATATGCGGCGACAATGACTTCTCCGCCGCCGTGACCATTATTTGAGTTTCGGTTTCCTCTACAAGCCATAACATTTTTAAAATGAAAAATAAATACCACGTTTTAATTATCTTTTATTTTGGTATTGAAAATGGTTTTGAAAGTGTTTTTATTATATCAATATGTTGTATTGATATCTTGTGATTGAAATGTGGAAATGTTATGTTTCCTTTATGCATGTTTTATGTGATGCAATTATGTTGTGGTTTATGATATGTTTAAACCTGTTCATATGAGGAATGCATTGGAATTAATAAGTGACGGGTGGAGCCCACTATAGCTCATCGATGCATCAGTAGGTCTCATGAGACAAACTAGTGTCTTGGCACGAGGACTTGACAAAATATTATTTTTATTCTTGGCACGAGGCCTTGGATACGTAGTTATAATAGTTTGTCATTATGTATTCCATCATTATGAAAGTGGTTATTGATATTGCATGTGATTATTCGACTAGTAGAATATCCATGTGAATAAGTAAATGCATTATTTCATTTTATTTTTCCATATTATGCTGAAGTTCATGTTTAAAAGTCTTTGTTAATTATAAATTGCCTTAAATGTTTAGGTTTATTTATGAAAGCTTCAGCTATATTGTTATCCTTACTGAGCATCTGAGCTCACCCCTTTTAATGTTTTAATTTTTCCAAGTTGTGAAGAAGTATTTTAGGAATGACCTGCAGGGATAGTCTGAAGGGGATATAAGTGTGGAAAATGGAGACTATATTATTGTAGTATTTCACTTTATAATATGATGTAACATTTATGAATGTATCTAGTGTTTCCAAGTCTACTAAACTAATCGGTCTTTCGAGACTTGATCTTTTGTGATCATGCCAATGTTATACAATAATGCACCGACTCTGGGTAACTGGGGTCGCAGCGTTACAGTTGGTATCAGAGGCAGTTTAGTACTAACCTTGGAAGAAACATTTAGATAAAATCTGATTAGAGAACATAGATCAAATATAGACTTTGAGGATTAGTATAGAAGAACTTCCTAGAATTTTGGTATTATAGAGATTTTGTGAGTTTTCCGAGCAATACATCCATGTCTGGATACGAGCAGGTAGAGGCGACTCTGGAACAAATGTACCTAGGGGTAAAACCTGAAAACAAAGCTTTGAGCTAGACTCGAATGGGAACTGGTGAACGACAATGGGCCTTGCTGCACTCTTGGTTACGACACTCCCGGGGGATATGCTTAGGATAATACTCATTTTTTTACAAACCATTATAAAGGGTTTATGAGTATATACTTCCTTAAAGAAAACATTTTTTATGATTATGGATTATATCCATAAACCGTTCAATTTACATTAAGTATTTTACAAGTTTGGAATTATTCATTGCAATTCATAAACTAACCTAGTTTATGCCATTGTATAGAAATGGTGCCCAGTAGAAGGAGTGTGAACTCCATCAATACGTATGATCCAAAGAGTAAGAAGGATCATATCTTTCACGGTATTAAGCCAACATTTAAAAGGGAAATAGTCTCCCATGTGTTCTCAACATATGAAGAATTAGTATCATGTGTTAATAAGATAAGTAAATAAATCTCTGAGTCTTATGGATTTGAATGGAAGAAATAGAAGAAAAGGGTGGAAGAGAGAATGATGGATAAAGGGTTGAGGGGAAAGAATAATTTTCCAATATGTGATAACTGTGGGAAGAAACACCTTGGAACTTTCCTAAAGGGAATGGGGGTTTGTTATAATTGTGGAGAAAAAGGACACCAAGTGCGTGACTACAAGGGTAAGAAAAAGGTTTCAAATGTACAATGCTTCATCTACAAGGAGTGGGGACACTACGGAAACCAATGTCCAAATCATCAGAGTATGCCCCAAATGATGTTTTTGGATAATAATCAAGTTATGATACTACCATAGATGAGGAGGAATGATTAGAGTTCTTATGTTGTTTTAAAGAATTTTTTCATTTGAGTGTTGTATCAATGATGTACTGGTTATAATAATTATGGAGTATATAAGGATTGTACTACAGTACTATTTCATCAAGGACTTGAGATTGTGTGGAACCAAGAAAAGTGACTCCACAACAGGTTAAATTTATGGAAAATATATGGTTGGGAGAAAGATAAACCATAATATGGTTCTGATACCGAGATAGTGATTTTGGAATAAGACATGATTGATTTGGATAAACTATATTAGATATCCTTAACTTCCTTGAAACTGATTAATGATTTGTATACATTTTTGGATAGAAGGAGTATATCTAGTATTCTATAAAGAATAATGGATCATGAATGTAATAAATAAGGATTTATGGTAATTTAGGATGTTGCAGTGTTTTAAAAGAATACATGATGAAGGTGTTCACATGTTATTACGCGGAAAAAAAGGCTATTCATTGTGTTTACCTTTCTTATAAAATCTGGACTGTGAGTTGGAAAGAAGTATTTTGGATAACTATAAAGGTTGGAATGGATTAAGTTGAACTTTGGATACTATGTCTTAAGGTTAAAACATTTCTTAATATTATTTATGGAATATTATAATACTATAGTTTTAGAAAAAGGACAACCTTCAGGTTGGGCGATAACCCGTCGCTTCGGACAAAGCTGCAGGAATCGAACCCACAACCATAGTGTGACAGGCCTTTATTACCTACCACTATCTTGCAGGAAGTACCTGGTTATTACAAAATAGTTTTCCTAATCTAAATGCTATGTGTTAATATTTTTAACCTTGTACTATTAGGATAAATATAATATTTTTGAGTTCTATTATCTTTTTGAGTGAATGATGAGTTTATGGTAGAAATTAGTTGAAGGTTGAAACTCTACTTGTCAAGAATAAATATATATATACCTATCTCTTATTCTATGAATAAATTAATTCTTATACTTTATTAAAGGTATATTAAAACAAAAAATGTGTTATCCTAATATCTTCTGTCTTGTTGAACTGATAAATTTTTAAATCAACATAGATTGAAGGCTTTGAGGCCCTCAATTTCACACATGTTTGTGATTGATGACCTCAATCACTACCTAAAAATATTTACGTTTTTCCTCCAATTATATGTCTCTAATTTCCACCAATTTTTTCTTTATCGAGATCATAATTTGGTGGTGACTTTTTCATTCCCCTTTCCCTCTTATTAAAGCTAAATTATATTAACCTTATTTTCGATGTGGGTTTTCCACAAAGGTATTTCCTATTTTCAACCTTTTATTTTCAAAGAAAAATTACAAATTTCTAGAATGCAATTTATTGAAGGAGGTTAGAATGTAACACCCCGAGATTCAACGATACGCTTCTCTTTCAACAATGCAATAGCTTGCATTGTACGCAAGTTCGAGATTCTAACACACCGCGACCAATCAAAATAGCCATTATGAATAGTAATAGCCACTTTTTGAAATTATATATATTTTTTATTTCAAAATGGACTTCATTTTTGGATTCAGAATATCGAAATTAGCCTACGTTGAATTTTTGGTATTTTTCTGAGAACTTCCAATTTTTTATGAATAGTGAAAAATACTTAAAAACAACTTTTTTAATCAAAATAATTTATAGTGATAAATTATACTATTGAGTGGTTTTAAAGTATAATTAGAATATATTTTTACCATTTTATCCAATGGTAGTCATTATAATTAATTTCACTTTGAAATTGGACATAAACAATTGGTAATCTTTTGATATATATTGTTTCTTAAAAACATGCAATTTGTTGTGATAGCGGGAATTAATTATAAAATTAATTAATAAAACTTATATGTATGGAATTTTTTAAATTAGACATCATTTTTGAATTTGGAATATCAATTATAGCTTAGGGTGAAATTTTGGAATTGTTCTAAAAAACTTCAATTTTTGATGTATAGTGAAACCACTAAGTGGTAGTTAAAAAAACTGATTTTTTGTTTAAATAAAACATTACCACTTCTGTGATTTAATTTTCAAAAATCCGACATAAATGGTTGTCATTAGGAAGTAAAATGTGGTTCAATGGGATTAAAATAATTTTTGGTGAATAGTAACTTTTAAGTTTAATTAATCGCGATTAAAGGTAATTAGTGTAATTTAAGGTAAAGATAATGTTATAATAATATGAAATGACCTTGAAACTTGTCCTAACCCTATTGGATTAGTCATGTCCGACCAAGACAATACATGGGTCAACTTTGGGACCCCATGGAGCTACTTTGGTAGGAAAATTACATTAAAAACTTTTTATTTAATGTTAAAATAAAAATGTCACAAACATGAGTTGTTTTACTAAAAAAAATTAAATGGGGTTATAAAAGTCATAGTTTTGACTATAAATATTCATTAAAAAGCTAAAAAGATTTCCTACATCATGATAGTTTTTTTATAATTTTTATTCAATAAATAAATTTATTTATTTATGACACCATGATGATGCAGCGATTACCTCATTATTTTACGATTTAACTAAAATGAAACGATAATGTAAAATCTAAGACCTACACATGTCAAAAACCTATTGGATGGATGGATTTAGAACCCTTATCACCTTATACTCGAAATATATAAGTGTGGGACCTTTAAAATCTGAAACTCATTATATAATAAAGTAACATTTCATGACTTTCCAAGAGTGCCCCTCCTCTCCTCTTATAAAAGGCCCCCACCACTACCACCTTATTCACACCATCAAAGCCATTTGGCCCGGCCAAACTCTACCCAAAAACTCTCCCAACTTCCCTCTCTTACTCCTAGAAGCCTCACTTTTGGCAGAAGTCTTCCCAAGGAAGCCTTTGGCTCAAATCAAAAAGAGTTACCCGATTTTAAGGTAATGTCTTCTCTAATGTTGTTTTGTTTTATTTTGCTTCTCCAACCCCCTATATTCTTTTTATTCTTTTATTTTGTAACAACACCAGTATCTTCAATATACTAGGATGTTGTTATGAGAAGTATTTGATTTACACTGTCACACACCTTCATCTAATGGTTAAAAAACATATTGTTTCTGTGGGTGGCGAATTACTGCCTCACGAAACGATGATTGTTCAAACTTCTTTTAACACCTCTCATGGTGGCCATTATGATGACACTATTTTTTATATATTATATATATTATGTTTATGTTTTCCTTATTCTTCTGTATTTTTCATTTATGGCACACCTTTATGATTTCCATTATGGGTAAACGCGATAATTTCATTTTAGGAAGTGCGGACTACCGCCCCCTCAAAGTGATTTGAATCGTTAATGCCATATGTGGGATGTATAAAGTATGGAGTAAATGGTATTATAAATTATATTATACTAGAATTATAGTATAACTTTATATAATTATAATTTCATTCCATTGAATACGAAATAGAAATGAAAGTGGTGTTCATGCGTACGTACGGCTTACCGTCTCCATGAATGGTACATTTCATTTCTTACCTCTAAATGTTATGAATATTATAAATGCATGTATATACTGGATATATAGGATATATATGATATCTACATCATGAATATAATTATAAAGATAATGGATATTCTACCACATAAACAACTTGTAATTATAAGAAGTTTATTGTTGACTCAAGTACCAAAGATCGACAAAACGACCGTTATTAACTTAAATGACTACATAATTTTCGTAACATTGTAATAAGTGATATAAAAGGGATAATGAACTTGAAAAATATTCTTAAGAAAGTATAGATTAACTCTAGTTTATTATTCAGGAGGTTAAAGAGCGGTCGAGTCAAGTCAGACACAAGGTAAGGGAACTTCTTAACCCAATTTCCATTCTTTGGGTTAATCTCCTACTTTCAAATTATGTCACGATATTGTTATGTCCTATCTTTTATTTGTACTGTATTTATGTGTACTTATATTTAATACACATAATAGATCTATTTTATTTAAAAAAATGATCTTTGTAAAGGAATTTGTCTCAATCTCATTTCATTGAGGCATATTTTGTTTTATACACAACTTTCTTTTATATGGTGTATAAACCCCTTTGACTTTTACATTTATTCAAAAAGAATATTTTTTATACGAAGCATTTTTACTAAAAGACAAAAGGAATGTTTTTTCTTACGTATGCGGTGACAATGACTTCTCCGCCGCCGTGACCATTATTTGAGTTTCGGCTTCCTCTACAAGCCATAATCTTTTTAAAATGAAAAATAAATACCAAGTTTTAATTATCTTTTATTTTGGTATTGAAAATGGTTTTGAAAGTGTTTTTATTATATCAATATGTTGTATTGATATCTTGTGATTAAAATGTGGAAATGTTATGTTTCCTTTATGCATGTTTTATGTGATACGATTATGTTATGGTTTATGATATGTTTAAACTTGTTCATATGAGGAATGGATTAGACTTAATAAGTGACGGGTGGAGCCCGTTATAGCTCATCGACGCATCAGCAGGTCTCATGAGACAAACTAGTGTCTTGGCATGAGGCCTTGACAAAATCTTATTTGTAGTCTTGGCACGAGGCCATGGTTACATGGTTATGATAGTCTGGCATTATGCATTCCATAATTATGAAAGTGGTTATTGATATTGCATTTGATTATTCGACTAGTAGAATATCCATGTGAACGTAAATGGCATTATTTCATTTTATTTTGACATATTATGCTGAAGTTCATGTTTAAAAGGATTTGTTTATTTATACATTGCCTTAAATGTTTATGTCTATTTATGAAAGCTTCCGCTTTATTTTTATCCTTACTGAGCATCTGAGCTCACCCCTTTCAATGTTTTAATTTTTCCAGGATGTGAAGAAGTATTTTAGGAATGACCTGCTGGGATAGTCTGAAGGGGATATGAGTGTGGAAAATGGAGACTATGTTATTGTAGTTTTTCACTTTATGATATAATGTAACATTTATGAATGTATCTAGTGTTTCCAAGGCTACTAAACTAATCAGTCTTTTGAGACATGATCTTTTGTGGTCATGCCAATGTTATGCAATAATGAACTGACTCTGGGTAACTGGGGTCAAGGCGTTACAGTTTAGATTCCTTGAAATCGAAGAGACATCATCAAATGATCCTACCGATACCAAGAACAATTGATAGGATGCTATAGACCCGAGGCCCAGACCTACATTGTCACCAACACACCACCTCCAATACCAGTTTGTGAACATCATGGTATGGGATTACCACATAAAGAAGTGTTTCCCAGATCTAGAAATAGCACATGAAATTATTTAGAGGATGAGTTCCCATATGCTTTATTTTTTACAACAGGTGACATGAGAGGATGTGTCCCTTTTTCCCACATCAATCACATTGGGAGCTATCCCTTGAGCATAACAATGTATACTTTCCATACCTCATGGTGGTGGAGGAGGAAAATAAACACACAAGAACCATCACATAGGAGCTTCCTAGTAGGTATCAGATCCATTATAGTCAATATCATCGACATGTGAACTTGATGCCTCAATGATCTGTAGATGATGTTGTGTATACACTAACTATCAAAGTTGGTGAAACAGTAGGAGAGTCTAATAGAGGTTTCCAGACAATGCATCTATTGAGTAGGATTAAATCCTTTCTACCACCAATCATTCTAAGGACACTAGTATATCCTTATAGTGGCCCAAAATAAATCCCAAATCATCACCTTTAAATAGCTTATTACTTCACCACATCTTTCTTTGGTGACTGTGTAATCCTAGTGAGAATCCCATTATAGGGAAGGGGATGGGGGTATTGGGGGGTTTTTGTCATAATTTACCATGGAATAATTTTCAACATGGACACTGAACCCTAAAATGGTACCAGGGGAACCAAATCCCCAAAAGGTACTACAACCATTAACCACTTAAATGGATCCATGGTCACCGTCCCCTCAAATATTAGAATGGGAACTGGCCCCTCAAATAGTATGATGGCCACTGACCCCTCAAAATGTACCTTGATCCTCAACCCCTTAAACGGTACCATAGTCACCAAACATGAAAATGGTACCATGGGAACCGACCCTTTAGTGGGTATCATGAGAACCTACCAATCAAACAGTCTCATGGGCACCAACCCCTCCAATGGTACTTTGAGAACCGTGCCACTCAATTGTATAATGGGACCCAACCCACTAAAACAGATATAATTTCGAGGAAGAGAACTATTCCAATTGTGTCTCTATAAAAATGATATAAATTGCATATAAAGACACATCAAAAAGTATGGATGAGTTCACTCATGACGAGTGCAATCATACCCTCTTGTAGTAATCTGAGTCACAACATGCTCTCCTACCTTCTTCCATTAGAACATTAAAAAATGGATCAGTGGTATCTTTCATGAATCTACATACATTACCAAATGTTTTTTAAAATGGTAATAAATATGAATCATATGTATAGTTGAAGAAGTGGAATCAATTAGTGGGGTCTACATCAGAACTACCATCATCATCCTCTCACACTGCCATCAATAGAGGATATGGTGTCTTTATGGATCTGGGCAGTCATTCCTTGAAAATGAAAATGAAATTTCTATAGACGAATGGATCACCAAAAACCAATTAGAGAATAGGTATATCTATAATTTTTTTCAGAATAATCCTAATATATCTACCTTGAGACAATGTACCAATACATGCATATGGTTGGTTCCCATGCATTTATGATCCCCAACCCATAGGGCTGGAGGAATATTCATATTTTTCATCCCCTAACCAGTTGAAATAAAGACATTTTTTCACCTCTCCCTGTACAATAGGGATAGATATATTCCCATATTATCCACATCCTCATAGATGATATTTTTTAATCCATTAGACCTCATATGGTTCCAATAATACCCTAGGGGAATTAGGGTATTTTAATTAGTGGGAAGCATCTTCATTTCCCAATAACCCCAATGATTTATTACCAGCACCCAAAATAATAAAAACTAAGACTCTATACCTCAGGCTCCGAAAGAAAAAATGAAACCATTCCAATGGATGTGTAGATTACATGTGGGTGAAGGAACATGCTTTCCCATATCATGATGGAAGATAGTGAAAATTGCATTCCTTCAAATTAATACATGTTCCACGGTAATTTAACTATGCCATAGAAAATGGATTTATAAATCTCCAAATAGTTAGAAAATAAATTAAGGAAAAGATGATATTTTATGATAATCTTTTTCCCTACCATCAAAGCCATGACAAAACAATTGATGGTTGCCTTACAATCAAAGGATCGCGTCTTGTATAGATGGACATGGGGATATTTGAACCACCAACACTTGAATCCCTAATACACCCATCTAATCACTCTGAATAAGACACACCAGTTTTGAATGAGAGCATGAACCACATAACACATAGGGATAAATGACCCTTTTTAAATGAATGATATAAAACCCCTATTATTTAAAAAAAAACTTACCCCCTTGTTTATTGACTATGCCAAGAAGAATGGATTTATAGAACTCCCAACAACAAGGAATCCAAATGAAGAGGGTTTACTGGACATGAAAACCCTTTCCCCTACCATCGAAATCTTGGGAATATAATAATGGTGTTGTTTTTGTTTATGGATTGGTTGGTCATATAATAATGTACATGAATGATAGAGTTGAAGGATCTCGATGCTATTGTAATACGCCTAAAAGTCATACAAGCTCCATCAGAAGAGTCAATCACCTTATATGATGTTAACATCATCCATACATCAATAAGTTGAATAGGAAAGATTAAATCCTTAGGGAAATACATTAAAATAAATAGACAATGTATTTACCATATGATGTTAAATTACACAGTTAATGTCCTTACTGTAATGCATTAAGCTATATGGACCACATCCTTACCACAAGTCATTAAAATTCAAGGATGATGACCTTTCTATACGAAATTCAACAGTACAAGTTACTAGAAATACACAGTGCTTCATTCTCATCCTAATGAGATACACATGGATTCATGGATCCTATATCCTAATCCATCTCCATATATTCATGTCCCCACTCCAAGACCTTAAATAATATGATTGATGTCTTTTCCAAATGAAAATTCTGTAGAAAGGGTTTTTAGAACTATGTAGGGCTTGATTATCTTCATAATGAGATACACGTGGACACCAAATCCTACATCTTGGCACATCCACATATATTCACGTCCATAAAAAATGTGAAAATGCATGAATGATGTATTTACTGCATGAAATTAATCTCAATATGTTTCTAGAACTATGTACAACTTGATTCTCATCCTAACGAGGTACATTGGAATGTGAGATCATATATATTAGCCCAACCACCTTTTTTTGAATCCTCACTACAATACATTAATCTAAATAGAATATGTCCTTACAAAATGACATTACACAATATGAATGATTCTCTTACCATATATTAATAATCTGCATGGGTGTTATTTTTATCATAATACATTAAACTCAATGGTTGATGTCCTTACCACAAGAAATTAAACTACATGGATATCATCCTTATCTCAAGATGATAAACTGCATGGACCAAATAATTACCACTAGACATTATACTTCACAACTAATGTCCTTAAAACATTAAATTATACTACATGGATGATGTGATAACCATATGACATTAATCTACATGGATTATTTCATTACCAAAAGAAATATAATTCCATGGCTGATGTCATTACCACAGTATATTAAACAAACTATCAATTGTCCTTAACGCGATATGTTAAATTGCATTGACCAAACTCTAACTGTATAATAAATAAACTAAATGACTAATCTTGTTACCCTATGAAATTAAACTACAATGACGACATCCATATATCTTGATATTAAACTGACGTCTCAGGTTCTAATCGCATGACACTAAACTACATGGGTTTCTAGAACTATGAATAGACTTATTCTCATCCTAATGAGATACATAGGGATTCCAGATATTATATTTGGACCCAGACAACTATATTCATGTTATTACATTTGGAAGTTTAACAACACAGTTGGTGTCCTTACCAAAAGTCATTAAATTACATAGGCTTATAGATCTATGTAGAGCATAATTCTCATTATAAGGGAATATGAAGGGATCAATGGATCCTATATCATAGACATGTAACCAATATTCACATCATTAAAACATGATGATAAATATAATGAAACACATCCTAGTCAGAGGACGATAAAATGTATTGTGTCTTAATAACAGGGATACATCATTATCTTTATGGGGAAATTGTTGTTTCTAGAAGCATGACCGATATAGAACATGCTCGATTCCATCTATAACAAAAAAATTCCAATAAACCTCAGACACTTCTTGAGGGTGTTCTAAAACTGTTCCCATCCAATAACATTCAGATTTGGGTGTTAAGGAATCCTTTTAAAATTTAGAAATATGTGGATCTGAGAATCAATCCACATACCCATGCTAGTTCAAACATGGTCTTTCTTTATACCCAGGAAGAAAATAAAGGGTATTTATAATTCCACTTCACCATGAATAACTTCCATTAGTATATTCTAATGAAACAAGATGGAATGGAGTGGGTGTATATCCCTATATCTAACAATGAGATCGACCAACATATCTTTGAATCTAAGTGCGTACATGCATATATTCTTATACATAAATGGTTTAAGTGTCAACTCATTATGACAGAAGCAGAGGAGATCTACCTATTTATTCTACTAAAGATGAATGCATAGTCATATATTCCTATCCTAAAATCCAGTGAATCAAAAATCTCTTATTAGTTTGAAAATGTGGAAACTCTAGAGTAATAACATATCATTGTTTCTATCTAGGATGATTATCGACATATTACAATAATGGACACGCCATAAGGATTGAGATCATGTCACCATTCCAACTAGGGTTCACCATGTAGGAGTGAAAAATGCCTCAAGATACACACATATTCCTATTGAAGAAGACAAGTGGCATATTTCAAAGGCCCATGGTTAGGATCATTTCCATGTTCTATCTAGGGTTCACCAAGTTAGAGTTGTGTATGCCTTGATACGGTCTCATATCCTTGTACAAAGAGACTGGTGGAATACTCTAAAGGGTATGCATAGGGCTCATATCTCTATTATGGTTGAGGATTACCATGTCTGGGTGTAACATGTCTTGGGATATTGTCATATCATGGACAACCAAGCTACTAAAAATATCCCAGTATCATACGAGGGGTGCCACATATCAGTTCTCCCATTCCATTGGTCTCTAAACATATTCTAATGTGGAATGCATTTAATGACTATGCTCATATCCTCATTTGAATAGGATCTCGCCAAGTGAGATCAGAACATGCCTTTGGAAACGCTCATACTCCAATCAAAAAGGCCAATGTAAAATTCAAAAGGACCTATATTACACTAATATACATGTTCCATTCAAGGACAATCATGTTATGGAAGAACAAACCTCAATATAAGCTGAAATCTCTATCAAAGAAGATCATTGGAATAGTGTTGTATCTTCTCAGTAGTAAGATCATATTTCTACAAAACCATATGGTTATAAATTGATTTTAGTATCCATCTTAGAGAAGGATTATATCTTTAGTGAAACCCAAAATGTATGATGACATATTATGAACACAACACTAAGTGAAGCTCGTACCCCTGACCTATAAAATTCCATGTTTCCATGAGGATGCTTGAGAAACATTCTCAACACCCCATGGGTCCATTGACACTTCATATGAAAACGTAGGTGATCATTACCATAATAGTCCTCTTTGTGGTAGTGTGTAAATGGATTCCTAGGACTTAACTCTTAACATCTTCCATGGTTAGCCTCCCCACAGTAATATCTACCACGGACAATGAAATCATCCCCTTGTCTAGACACCATCGTATATATAGGTACTAAAACATATTAGGAATCTTCATATAGAAATAGGCTCACAATATCTTGGTTAACCATATATAGTTCCAAAATCAACCCTCAAAAGCACTCGACCCAAGTTATTAGGCAACCCATAGGGGAATCCTCTGTGGTCTAAAAATGTAACGATGTATATATCTTATTAGGAAGTGACAAACATAAATATATGGAGTGTGTTAGGTGAAAGAAAACTCCTATAAATTCTAAGACCCTTTTGAATATATAATTAAGTGATCCAAAATGATTCAAAAAGGGAATATCAGATTTATTCCTAAACACATGAAATTAAATAATACAGATCTTATCACAGCCATATGATGTTTTACGGTATGAAGATAACCCTAAACACATTTGGTTAAACTATACTGAGTTTATCCAAACAAAATGATGTAAAACCATATCAAGGTATTCTTGACCACATGAAATTAAACTATATAGAGAAGGTCCAAACCAGATTACTTTAAATAGTATAGAGTATGTCATGATCACATGATGTTAAACTATACAGAATATGTCCTGACCACAAGATATTAAACTGCATGAATCAAGTCATAAATAAAATACATTAAACATTACATCATCTAATTTCCTAACCACATGAAATAAAAACATATCGTTTTCCTAAACGTATGATACTAAAATGCACAATGGAATCCCAGTTATATGATGTTAAAATAGTTCATGAATATCTGGTCCACATAATTCTAAACTCTATAGATCATGTACTCACTGCATGATGTTAAGATATATGATCCCCCAACGGTGCATCTTCACTCTTTTCAAGTGGCCCTATTCCTCACCACAAGATGTTAAAATGAATGGATGATATCCTCTATGGATTACTATAAACTTCATGGTTCTCAATAACTATGCATGGGATGATTCCTGCTATCATAGGATACCTAGTTAGGGTTGAACCTCCATTATTATGATCCGGCCATAATATTACCTTCCTTTCACATCATATGATCATTGTACATATTAAATTAAGTTAAATTCCACACAAAAATGTCCTTACCACACAACATTAAACTGTATGGATTTCTTGAACTATATACGACATGATTCACATTTCAATGAGATGCATCAAGATTACTCAATATCATATTCTAGTAAAATAATAGCATGATAAAAAAAATCATATATCCAATATTTAAATTGGTTCATTATTATGAGAGCAACCGTTTATATTTATTTTTTCTCACTCTATGAATATCTCACATGAGATTAGTAATTTCAATAAAGGAATTCCCACATGAAAATCACATAATATCCAATGACCAGTTCATCATGGTCCATAAAGCAAGACCTTAAAATTTGAACCATGATACCTCACCACATGAAATTAAATTGCATAGTTTATGGACCTTTCATGACATTGAATTTTCTATTCATGTGAAACTCTATTGAGAGGACCAAAATTCTTGGTTATTGGTCTCCAACCACAACTCAATTCAAGAGTTGTAAGTGATTTGGTTCCTTACATCATATGAGACATTGTGTTCCTATAATTTCAATTTTCATGTCTAGTAATAAAAAATATGATTTCCAAGGCCCTCCCTTCATATATGTTAGAATTTTATAGGAAGCTCCTTCTTAAATAACTGCATGTTACTTTATTCATATTACTATATGATACATAGTGATGCCTATATTTCAATCCATTGTCCTAAGATCTATAATAACCCATAATTTTATCATTGAAAATCAAATTCTTATAATTAATACATATAGTATAATAATATAAAGTCACCCTAATAACCTAATAAAATATCTATAAATGATGAATGAATGACATAAGAGGTATTTCCAGAAGTTAAGGAACCTATACCAATGAAATAGTAAATTGACCTTTGGAATAGTAATGTGACCCATATGAATAATAAAACGGCCAATATAATACTAACAACACCTATGAATGTATTGTTAAAAATTATAATTTTTATAAACAAAAATATTATATCATTATATCATAGTATAAATAAATAAATTTTTTATAAAATATTTATTGAGTGTTGAAATTTTTATAAAATCAATTATTTTATTTCAATAATATAATTAATATAATGTGATTAAAGTAAAAAATATTTCCATAAAATTTATGAATGATTTATTTTCTTATAATTTATATATACTTTTAGGATACTTTAATTATTTTTTCATTGTGTTATAAAAGTAGTTATAATTTTAAAAAAATTATTTCCCATGTAAATGATGATTTAAATAAAAATGAATTTCATCGTTGAATTATACATATCAAATAATGGTTAGGGTTATTTTGTGAGATTTTTCTAAAATAGTTGATATTTTTGTGAATAATAAAATACTGTAATGTACAGTCTATATACATAGTAACGCCCCGACCCTAGTTACCCAGAGTCGGTGCATTATTACATAACATTGGCATGATCACAAGGAAATCGCTTCTTGAAAGACCGATCAATTTAGTATTATTGGATACAAGATTCATACATAAGTTAAAATTTAAAACATGAAAAGAAATACAACACGAATTTATTCCACTTGAAACATACAAGACTCATAGATTGTGCCTACAAGTCACTCATAATTAAATTCTTCATATCCTAGGAAAATAAAACATAAGAAATGGGTGAGCTCAAATGCTCAGTAAGGGTATGCAATACAGTAGAAGAAAACATAAATATTAAGCATGCTAAATAGTTGAAAACCACATGCCTTTACAAATAAACATGAATAATTTTATGGAAGGAATATTAGCTGAGTAAATAATGGGAAAATGAAACATAATCATGGGTATTATACTAGTTGAATGTCCACGTGAATCATCAATTTTATTTTCATAATGATGGACTGTATAGTTCTAGAAATTTTGAAACATTTTGTCAAGGCTTAAGCCAAGATGTCTAAAAATGTTTAAGGCCTCAGCCAAAACCGAATATCAAATTGGGAAAGGCCTTAGCCAATTCCACATCTAGTGGTCTCATGATATCTACTGATGCATCGAGGAGATATAGTAGGATCCACCCGTTACTTACTAAGTCCAATAAATTCATCATATGAAAAGGTTGAAATATAACATATACATTCATATTAAAACTAGAATACGAAATGTCAATACGTTAACCATAAACCAAGAATGGTATAATAATAGAACATCCACATTAAAACATATCAAAAAACCTTCAATACAATATGGAAGTTTTGTATCATAATAAATCAATTTCAAATAAACTTAAAATCCAACAAAGGATTTTGAAATATATGAAATCAAAACATTTTTTTGAGAAATATATCTTTCTATTTTGAAATAATTTAAGAGTGAAATAATTATAAAGAAAGAATTTATTTTGGAAATATATTTATAAGCTTTTAAGTGAAGCCTCGACGATGTTATAATGGCATAAAATAGTCACACCCGCCGTATAAGATAAAAAAACATTTTTACCTTAATTTTTTCGAAAAGGTCAAAAAGTACCTTGTTTGGAAAATGATGGAAAGATTCTTTTATAAACATCTTATAAAAGTCAAACAAGGGTATAAATGAATTTAACCCATTTATTATAAAATTTTAATAATGTTTTGAAATACATTTTTAAGAAACATGAATGTGGATGATAAAGTGGTCCCAGTAGATAATTACATATAAACAACCACATATAATGACGAAATTATAGATTTTACCCTTACCTTGTACATTTCCTTAGTCGAGGGTAGGTTAACCTCCTGTATAATGGTGAAATAAGTTTTATTAAATTATACAAGAATTATATATATATTAATATGATATCATATATGATCTTATAACATTGTTTTGTTAATAATATCATAGTATTATCGTCGTATCGGGTGTTAACGTATTCATTTTCTTTTATATTGTTTGTTATGTGAGTCATATTTTTTATTTATGGGATGTAGATTATTCATACCCGGAATTATATAAATTCTTTAAACATTATTTTTAATCATCAAATGAAAATTAGTCTTGAATGGATATGATGGGGAATGAATCTCAGCGCGTTTGTGGAGACAGTAATCCATACGTACGCACGAGCGACAATATCATTCTTTTGATATTAAAATAATATATAATTGGATGATATATCATATATGCAGAATAATTATCATGTTATATTTATTATTTTTATCAATTACACATCATTATTATACCCACACAAATAATAATGTATTGAATAACAATTACACCACAACGTGGAGACGGTAAGTTGTACGTACGCACGTATGGTGACATGTCATTAAAAGGATGTATAGAATAATAAATATGGTTCTACAATATTTAAAATAACATCTAAATATATATAATATATTTTAGTTCTTATTTTTGAATGGAAACAACAAAGAAATAGGAAGTGGAAAAAGAAAGGAACTTAAAAGATGTGATGAAATATTTACCTCTTCTCCGGGTTCTTCTTTTTGATTTGATTAAAAGGGATTCTTAAGATGGATTTATGACTAAATTAAGTCCTCTAAGATGAATAGAGGATAGTTGAGAGAGTATTTGGGTAGGGTTTGTCGGAGCCAAATGGCTTAGATGGTGTGAATTGGAGAGAAGGGGGAGTTCCCTTTTATAAGAGGGGTGAGGGGAACCTTAGGAAAAGCTAGAAATATTATTTTATAATAATATATTTTTTGGTTTTCAATGGCCCCAAAATGGATTATTTAAAGTCTAAGGTTGGGAGGGGTTGAACACCACTCATACAATAGGTTTTAGATAGGTTTGGGTCACTATATTGTCCTTATCGTTTAGATTTAACCTTTAGTTAAATAGTTCGACATTTACCATGTCTCTTTGTATTTTTATATAAAATGGTTACTAAATTTACTATATACATCCAAGAGAACCCCAAGTGGTTCATTAGTGATAAACCTATAATTATATAAGTATTTTGGCTGATCTTTATATTTTTATAAATATAATATCAAATAATAATATAATATATTTTTTAAAAACTATTTTTTGTCAATTTTGACTCTATTTTGTATTTTGTTTTTTTCTAAATTCATAACAGCATTATTACATCGCAAAAATTCTTCAAAACAACCCTAATATGTCATATTAACCTATAAAGTTTGTGTAATTCATAAAAATTCTCAAATTATATTTATTTGGATATTTATTGAATCAATTATTGTAATATTTCATTAATTAGTTAATTACTACATCATCATTGTGTCATGAATAAATTAAATTATTTAATGCCAAAAAATATAAATAAAATACCATTATGTAGGAAATTTTTTTTGATTTATAATGAATATGTATAGTCTAATTTATTTTATTTTTATCCTTATATTAAAAAAAAATTAGTTATTAAACATTGATTTTAACTCTTTTAACTCTTCTTTGAATTAAATAATAATAAATGTCCTAATCTAATCCAAGTGGACCTAAATGAGCATATTGTATTACTAAGGTTTTTTTTGGTCGAATTATACTTATCCAATAGAATTATAACTTGTGTTTGGGTAATAATAATATCATTTTTACCTTTAATTTCCCTATTTACTTTTAACCGTGGTAAATAAAAGTTAAAAGATACTATTCACCAAAAATTAATTTTATCTTATTAAACCACATTTTACACTTTAATATTAAATTTTTCTCTCAGGTTTTCAGAATTCAACTCATAGAAGTGGTAAAATTATGTTTTATATAAATTTTCAAATTCTCCTAGAAGGTAGGTAAAAGACGGTAAAAAGATCAATAAAATTTTTATATATCAAAAATTATTATAAACTCGCTCCAATGAATTAAATTGAACATATATAGCTATTATGTATCTATTTTGACATAAAAAAATTTAAATAAAATAAATAATTATTTAATTAAAAAGTCAGTTTTAAATAATGACTTAGTGTTTTTCATTATTCATCAAAAATTGAATGTTATCAAAAAAATACAAAAAATTCACCCTAAGCTAATTTTGATATTCCAAATCCAAAAATGAAGTCCATTTTGAAGTATAAAATTTATAAAATTTTAAAAAGTGGGTATTAATATTCATAACGGCTAGTTTGATTGGTTGTTGTGTGTTAGAACTCGATGTTGCGTGCAACACACGCTACTATATTATTCAATGAGAAGCGTACCATGGAAGCTTGGGGTGTTACATTCTCCCATCCTTCAAATAATTTCATACTTGAAATTTCTAGAGTATTACTACGTAAAAAGAATCGAGTGGTTCTTTATTATAAGTTCCTTGGGTTCCCATGTTTCCTCTTCCATCTTATGGTTATTCCATAGAACTTTCACCAGACGAGTCATCTGGTTTCTCATCACTTGTTCTATTGTATCAAGAATATTGACAGGATCTTCATAATAATATATATCAGGTTCCAATTCTAATTCCTCATAGGTCAGCACATGTGTTGGGTTAAGCATGTAGTTTCTCAATAGCGATACGTGGAACACATCATGAAATTTGGAGAGACTTGGTGGCATTTCTAAACAGTAAGATACAACCCCAATTCGTTCTAGAATTTAGAAATGTCTGATATACCTGGGACTCAATTTACCATTCTTACTGTAACGTATTACACCCTTAAATGGAGATACCTTTATGAAAACATGATCTCCTACCTGAAATCCCAAATCCTTCATTCGGTTATCAACATAGATCTTCTGTCTACCCTGAGCTACCTTGATGTGGTATTGGATTACTTTCACCTTTTCTATCATTTCCTCCAAAAGTTCTGGACCTATGAGTTTTCTTTCACCAACATCATCCCAATAGGATGGTGTGTGACATCTCTTCCCATATAACGCTTTATATGGTGCCATCTGAATAATTGAATAGAAGCTATTGTTATTGGAAAATTATACGAGAGGTAAATACTGATCATATATACCTTGAAAGTCAAGTGTGCATGATCTCAACATTTCTTCTAATGTTTGAATAGTCCGTTCTGATTGTCCATCATTTTGGGGGTCGTAGGCAGTGCTCAAATAAATTTCAGTATCTAGGGATTTCTGAATACTTTTGTAGAATCTTGATGTAAAATGGGGATCAAGATCGAAACAATCGATAGTGGTACTCCATGAAGTCTTAAAACATCATTAATATACAATATTGTTAAACATTCAAGTGGTAAATATTCTCTTATAGCACAAAAATGTGATGACTTGGTAAGATGATCAACAATGACCCATATTGCATCTTTCCTTCTAGGAGTCTTTGGAAGTCCCATGACAATGTTTATCGTAATATTATCCCATTTCCACTCAGGTATGAGAAGAGGTTTCATGAATCCTCTAGTTTGTTTCCTTCCATCTTTCACTTGGTGAAAAATCATACATATTGACACAAAATCTGCAATCTCACTCTTCATGTTGTCCGACCAAAAATTTTCCTTCAAATCTCTATACATCTTAGTGCTAACAGGGTGTATACAGAAATTGGAACTATGAGAATCATCAAAAAATTCTTTTTTTAGATTAGGTATATCAGGAACACAAAGTCTCTTCCCAAATTTTAAAATTCAATCTTCACACACAAAGTTTCTCAATCTCCAATAATTCACACCTTTAATCTTATTTTGAAATTCCTCATCATCAGCCTGAGAACATTTTATCCTTTCTAGTAAAGATGGTTTGGAATCCATTTGAAAACACATTGATGTTTCACCTTCCATGGTAATTACCATATCCATATTTACTAGATCCATGAAAATAGGATCCCTTTCAACTCTTATCATGTTGAAAACTCTGTGATCATTTCTGCTCAAAGCATCTACCACCTTATTTTCCTTCCCCAGGTTGTAGTGTATTGTGAAATCATAATCCTCGAGTAGTTCAAGCTATCTCTTTTTCCTCATGTTGAGTTCTTTCTGTGAGAACATATACTTCAAACTCTTGTGATCAGTATTAATCTCACATTTTCACCATAGAGATAATGTCTCCATATCTTCAAAGCCAATATTATAGCTGTTAACTCAAGATCGTGAGTATGATAGTTTTGCTCATGAATTTTCATCTGTCGTGATGCATAAGCAGTAACTCTATCATTCTTCATAAAGACACAACCATTTCCTTTCTTTGAAGCATCACTATAAATAACAAACCCATCATTCCCCGATGGTAGAGTCAATATAGGAGCATTGACTAATATTCTCTTCAATCATTCAAAACATTCTTCACAACCTATAGTCTAATCAAATTTAACCCCTTTACGTGTGAGCCTGGTTAATGGGTTAACCAATCGGGCAAAATTCTGGAAGAAACACAGATAATAACCAGCAAAACTAATAAAACTTTGTACCTCAGTTATACTAGTTTGTGATGGCCATTAATGGATTGCTTTGGTCTTAGAAGGATTAACGAAGATTCCATCCGTGGAGACAATATGGCCAAGAAAAGAAATATCATGAATCCAAAATTCACATTTGCTTGACTTCACATAAAATTCATGTCTTCTAATAGTCTTTAGGATAATGCGCAAGTGATTTTCATGATCTTTTTAGCTTCTGGAGTATACCAATATATCATCAATAAATACCACTACAAATTCATCAATATATTCATTGAAAACTCTATTCATTAGATCCATGAAGACCGAGGGTGCGTTAGTCAATCCAAAATTAATTACTATAAACTTGTAATGCCCGTACCTGGTTTTAAATGTTGTTTTCAAAATGTCTCTCCTCTTCACAAACAATAGATGATATCCTGATTGAAGGTCAATCTTTGAAAAGTATTGAGCCCTATGAAGTTGGTCAAATAAAGGATCAATGGGAGGTAGGGGATACTTGTTCTTTACTGTTATAGCATTGATCTCCCTATAGTCAATGCACAACCTCATAGATCCATCTTTTTTTAACAAAAATGACAGGGGATCCCCATGGTGAAACACTAGGGAGAATAAATCCCCTATTACTCAATTCGTCTTGTTTTTTCTTTAGTTTTAATAATTCCATAGTGTCCACTCTATAAGGGGTATTCAATATGGGCCTTGAACTAGGAATAAATCAATGATAAATTGAATTTATCATTCTAGAGGATGTCCATGTAAATCCTTTAGAAATACATCAACATACTCTTGCACAATAGGTACATCCTATATTTGAACATTCTTTTTCTCACCCATAGTTATTTTATTCTCTTACTCTCCAATAATTGAATATAGTTGAGCTACTGGGGGTGGATCTATATAAGAATTTGGTGGTGGTGATTCTTCTATAAAGATAATGTGTTATTTATCATCGTCATCAAAAATAGTAACCTCCTTCTTCTTAAAATAAATTTTGGTGTCATGGTCCGAAATCCAATCCATATCCAGGATTATATCAAATTCAATAATGGGTTTGATGATGAGATCAACATATAAAGAACATTTATATAACCTAATGGGAACGAATTCACAAAACTTTGTAATAGTGATACTTCCATTAGATGTTTTGACCGACAACTCCCTTGTTAAATCAAATTGGAAATATCTAATTTTCCTAGAAAACTAGGAAGATATGAAAAAATGCCATGAACCAGAATCAAATAAATCATTGGATAAACTTGAGGAAACCATTAAATTACCTTCCACCACGTCTTTCAGGGTATCAACCTCAGCAGTAGTGATTGAATAATCTTGGCCTTGATCTCTTGGCCTTTTCTGAGGTATGATTCCATAACTCTTAGGAAATTAATTTTCATAATGGACCATCTCCCTGCAATTGTATAATTGAACATTGGTAGCGTCTTTAATTCCATTACAATCACCAAAAAGATGGCCTTTCTTTCCACATTTCTATCGTACTCTTTTTTCTTTTAGACAGGCACCGAGGTGCTTCCTTCCATAATTATCACAATGTGTAAATTAAATTCTTCCCTTCTTACCTGTTTCTTTATTTACTTTCCCAGAGTGTTCAGCAGATCTATTCTTCTCATGCTTTGCTTTAAATTCATAAGACTTAGAGAATTCCTTTTCTGTCTTGATAGCACATGAGACAATATGTTCGTATAATGAGAAGGATTGTGATATTAATTCTCAACGGAGAAATAGTTTTAAACCATCAAAGAAACAACTAATCTCACTTCTTGGGTTATGTATATAATCTACAGCATGCCTCGCTAACCTTGTAATGTTAGCCTCATACTTTGCGACATTATCATCCTCCTTTTTCCTTACACTCAGAAATTGCTTCTACATATATTCCCGATGGTCAAGAGGAAATTATTTTTCTATGAAAACCTCTTTAAACTCCATCCATTCCAAATTTGATACTTCATCATCTTACTTTTTGTTTTGAATCAATGATCACCATTGACCAACATCTCCAGTAAGTTGGTAAACTACCATGATAAGTTTTTCCTTTTCACTACTCCCCAAGGTGTGGAATATTTTATCTAAAGCCTTTATCCATTGCTAAGATACTAATGGATTTATACCCCCATGGAATGTTGTTCATTGTTTCCTCATGAAGCAATCTAACATTGTTCCTCCACGCTACGGATCAGGGTTCTTTATACAGGTAATGTTATTATTAATAACCTGAGTGAGTTGTCCCAATATGGTGATTAGCCGATTAGCACCAGTTGCATCACCAGCTCCACTATAATTATCTTAAGTAGGAGGAAAATCCCTACATAGACTGCATGCATTGATATAGTTTCTGTTCCTTCTACTAGGCTCCATTTCTAAAAAATGTCATAAACAAAATAAGTTTATGAATCGAAATACATAATTCCAAACCTGTAAAACACTTAACATAAATTGAACAGTTTATGGATACAATCCATAATCATAAAAAATGTTTTCATTGAGGAATTATATACTCATAAACCCTTCATAATTTTTTGTAATGAAATTGAGAATTATCCTAAGCATATCCCCCAGAAGTTTCATAACCAAGTGTGAAGTAAGGCCTGTTATCGTGCACCAGTTCCCGTTTGAGTCTAGCTCAATGCGGTGTTTTCATGTTTTACACCTAGGTACATATGTACCAGATATTCCTCTACCTACTCGTATCTAGACAAGAATGTATTTCTTGGAAAACACACAAAATCTCTACAATACCAAAATTATAAGAAGTTCTTCTATTCCAATCCTCAAAGTCAATGTTAGGTTAATGTGCTTTAATTAGAGTTTATCTAAATCTATATTCCAAGGTTTGTACTAAACATCTATTGATACCAACTGTAATGCCCCGACCCTAGTTACCCAGAGTCAGTGCATTATTACATAACATTGGCATGATCACAAGGAAATCATGTGTTGAAAGACAGATCAGTTTAGTATTATTGGAAGCAAAAATTATACATAAGTTCAACTTTACAACATGAAATGAAAGACAACACGAATTTATTCCATTAGAAACATCCAAGCCTCCTAGATTGTTCCTGAAAGTCACCCATAACTAACTTCTTCATATCTTGTGAAAATGAAACATAAGAAAGGGGTGAGCTCAAACTCCCAGTAAGGGTAAGCAATACAATGGATGATAACATAAATATTAAGCATGGTGAATAATTGAAAACCACACGTCTTTACCAATAAACATGAATACGTTTATGGAAGGAATATGAGGTGAGTAAATAATTCAATAATAAAACATAATCATTGGTATTCTACTGGTCAAATGAACACATGATCCATCAATATTATCTTCGTAATGAGGGAATTTATAATTGCGGAAATTCTTAAAAATTTTGTCATGTCCTCGGCCAAGACGTCTAAAAATTATTAAGGCATCAGCCAAAACCTTATATCAAATTGGGAAAGGCCTCATGTAATTCTATGTCTAGTTGTCTCATGAGACCTACCGACGCATTGAGGAGGTATACCGGGCTCCACCCATCACTTACTAAGTCAAATACATTCCTCATATGAAATGGTTGAAATATAACATAAACATTGGTATTAAAAGTAGCATAAAAATTATCAATACTTTAACCGTACACCATGATTGTTATAAAAATATCACATCCACTGTCAAACTTATAACAAAACCTTCAATATAGTATGTAACTTTTGTATCATAATAAATCAACTTTAATTAAACATAAAATCCATCAAAATATGTTGACATAGATGAAATCAAAACATTTTTTAGAGAAATATCTCCTTCTATTTTGATATAATTTAAGAGTCACATAATTATAAAGAAAAAATTTATTTTAAAAATATTAAAATAATCTTGTAAGGTAAGTATCAACGATGTTATAACTGCGGAAAATATCTGCACCTGCTATATAAGATAAAAAACATTCTTACCTTAATTTTGTCGAAAAGGGAAAAAAGTACCTTTTTTGGAAAACAACATAAAGATTCCTTTATAGACATATTATAAAATTAAAACAAGGGTATATTTTAATTTAACCCATAGTATATAAAATAGTAAGAATTTTTTGAAATATCTTTTTAAGAAACATGGATGTGGATGATAAAGTGGTCCTAGTAGATAATTATGTATAAACAACCTTGGATAATGATGAGATTGTATAATTAACCCTTACATTGTACTTTTACTTGGTCAAGGTTAGGTTAACCACCTATATAATGGTGACATAATTTTTATTAAATTATAAAATTATCATATACATTAATATGATATCATATATGATTTTTTAACATTTCTTTGTTAATAATATCTCAGTATTATCGTCGTTTCAGGTGTTAACGGATTCGTTTTCCTTTATATTATTTGATATGTGAGTCATATATTTTATGTATGGGATGTACCATATTCATA
This sequence comes from Viscum album, assembly GCA_963277665.1. Classification (NCBI taxonomy): domain Eukaryota; kingdom Viridiplantae; phylum Streptophyta; class Magnoliopsida; order Santalales; family Viscaceae; genus Viscum; species Viscum album. Next base: position 590,073,724 of record OY728134.1, on the reverse strand, counting down.
CTCATAATGATATTAAGTCTTTAAACATTATTTTTAATCATCAAATGAAAATTAATCTTGAATGGATACAATGGAGATTGAATCTCATCACGTTCGTGGAGACGGTAATCCCTACGTATGCACAAGGGACAATATCATTATTTTGATATTAAAATAATATATAATTGGATGGTATATCATATATAAATAATAATTATCATGTTATATGTATTATTTACATCAATTACACATCACTATTATACCCAACCAAATAACAATTTATTGAATAACAATTACACCACGACGTGGAGACGGTAAGCCGTACGTACGCACGTATGGTGACATGTCATTAAAAAGATGGATAGAATAATCAATATAGTTGTACCATATTTATAATAACATCATTGTATATAGAAGATACTGGAGTTATTATTTTATAATGGAAACAACAAAGAAAGATGAAGTGGAAGAAGAAAGGAACTTGAAAGATGTGATGAAATATTTACCTCTTCTTCAGGTTCTTCCATTTGTTTTGATCAAAAGGGCTCCTTAGGTTGGCTTTCTGACAAAATTAAGGCCTCTAGGACGAATATAGGATAGTTTAGAGGGTATTTGGGCATGGTCTAGCCAATCCAAATGTCTTAGAAATTTTGAATTAGAGAGAAGGGGGAGTGCCCTTTTATAAGAGGGGTGAGGGGCACCTTATGAAAAGCTAAAAATATTATTTTATAATAAAATATTTTTTCGGTTTCTAATCAATTTAAAATGGATTATTTAATGTCTAAGGTGAGGATGGGTCGATGACCACTCAACCAATAGGTTTTAGACAGGTTTTGTTCACTATATTAACATTATCTTTTAGATTTAACTCTTAGTTAAATAGTATGACATTTACCATGTCTCTTTGTATTTTTATATTATATGGTTAATAAACATTATATATACTTCCAAGAGAACCCCAAGTGGTTAATTAATGATACACCTATCATTATATAAGTTTTTTGGACAAATATTATATTTTTATGAATAGAATATGAATTAATAATATAATATTTGTTTTAAAAATTCTTTTAGGTCAATTTTTACACTATTTTGTTTTTTGTTTTTTCTAAATTCATAACAACATTATTACTTCAAAATAAATTCATATATGCAACCCTAATATGTAATATTAACCTATAAATGTAGTGAAATTCATAAAAAGTCAAAAATTACATTTATTTGGATATTTATAAAATCAATTATTTTAATATTTCACTAATTAGTTAATTACGACCTAATAATTGTTTCATAAATCAATTAAATTATTTAATGTATAAAAAATATTTATATAATACCATTAAGTAAGAAATATTTTTAGATTTCTAATTAATTTTTAGAGTCTAATTTATCTTATGTGTATCCCTATATTTAAAATGTATTCGTTATTAAACATTGATTTTAACTCTTTTAACTCCTCTTTGAATTAAATAATAATAAATGTCCTAATCTAATCCAAGTGGACCTAAAGGGTCATATTTTATTCCTAAGGTTATTTTTGGTAGAATTTTACTTACCAAAAGAATTAGTATATGTGTTAGGGTAATAATAATATCAATTTTACCTTTAATTACCGTATTTACTTTTAACCGTGGTAATAAAAGTAAAAAAGTTACTATTCACAAAAAAATTATTTTTATCTTATTAAAGAACATTTTACTCCTTAATATTATATATTTCTCTCGAATTTTCAAAATTCAACTCACAAAAGTGGTAAAATTATGTTTTATGTAAATTTTCAAATACTTCTTTGAGGTAGGTAAAAGATGGTAAAATGTTCAATAAAAATTTTATATATCTAAAATTTTTATAAACTGACTCCAATGAATTACATTGAACATATATAGATATTATTTATCTATTTTGACCTAATATAAATTTCAATAAAATAAATATTTATTTGAATAAAAATTTGGTTTTAAACAATGACTTAGTGTTTTTAATTATTCATCAGAAATTGAATGTTTTCAGAAAAATACCAAAAATTCACCCTATGTTAATTTCGATATTCTGAATAAAAAAATGAAGTTCATTTTGAAAGATAAAATTTATAAAATTTTGATATGTGGGTATTACTACTCATAATGTCTAGTTTGATTGGTTGTGGTTTGTTAGAATGCGATGTTGCGTACGACACATGCTAGTGTATTATTCAAAGAGAAGCGTATCGTGGAAGCTTGGGGTGTTACATACCTTATAAGTTAAATACACTATTCCTTGAGTCATATTTGATATATATACCAGAATCTAGAAATACCCTTTATTATTTTAATATATTTAGGGATGATGATCAAACTATTCGTATCCTCAAGAAAAAATAATAAAATAATGAATACAATAATGGGAAAACAGCCCTGTCCTCCCATATAAATAACACTCCTCACCAAATCCTCTAATCACACCTATCAAGCATTCAGACATGTCCAAATTATTCTCAAATCACATCCAATTTCCTTACCACAATTCTATGAGCAATTTTTATCAACAAAAGACTAAAACTAATCGCTCTATGGTGGTTATCAAGAAGAAAGATTCAAGTAGTAAAATCCCATTTCTATTAATTTCAATTCACGTTATTTTATTTTCTTATTATAACATCACCTACCCTCATCCAAATATAATGATTAATCCAGTAAATAAAATAAACCATAATGTAATTATGAAAATTGAATAATACATCATCATTTAATTCCCCTATCCTTTGGAACTAAAAATGAAAACATCATTACTAATGTATTAATTTATCACCTTAAAGGATGAAAATGTTTTCATTTCCATTCCCTCTATAAAGAGTAATCATAAAACCATTTTTTGGTGATATTGAAATAAATGTATTATTTTCTATTTAGTGTTCTAGAACAATGATATATACATTATATTAATTAATAAAAAAACTACACTCTGATGATCAAAATCGTATAATAATATAAACGATTATCATTGACATATTATCTAATGATTCATCTTCACCACAATTTAGAAAATGAATTATATAAAAATTTAATATTATATATTCCTAATAATAACATATAAATTAAATTCTATAAAACCAATCTCATTTTCCATGATTTTCCACACATATATAGAAGTAATAGATCCTAAAAATCAAGGAAACAAATTCTCCCTAACGATGAGATTGTATCATATAACACTTCAAATGGGTCTAAATGAACTTAGTAATATTATAATAGATAAAGTAAATTGTAGAAATAGTTTTAAAATAATTTATTAATGTCTTAAATTTATTATCTGGAACATTGATATCAAGTGAAGAACACATTCGTACATAAGGTACGAGTTTCTTCTCGAACCACCATTTTTTCCTTTAGGTTACAGTTTTCATCACTTTATGCTAATGTAACTCTCCTTTTATATATCATTTTTCTAAATTCTATGTATATGTTTGAAACTCATGTATATAAATAATTTTATTATCCTTTATTAGAGCTATACATATTTTCATAATTTTCCATTCTCAATTCTTCCCGATAGGAAAGCCTAATTAAAGGAAACTTCTAAAATTCTTACCCATTTTCAAGTACCATACATAATATATTTTAATAAAACATTTTCATTATCAAATCACTAAAGTTTTCATGAAAAACAAAATTTATTCATTTTTTTGTTTTAATGAATACAAATATTACTTTTTTTCATTAAATTATATTTAATATATTCCTTAAACTACACAAAAATGTTTCATTTATAAAGTTTCATATTCATTTATTTCACATTTATGCTTCAATTGGATATCATTTTGACATTATATATTCATAATTTACGATATTAATATCCATGTAATATTTAAATCCATTCATTCATGGACACCATTATGATATTCTTTTTTTTATGCCATATTACAGGATTATGATTCACAATTTTTTCCATGGGTAACCCATATGATTGATTATTTATATTGAACACATATGTGTGAACATGTCTTGGTGGGTGTATAAATATTTCACTCTAAATCATTTAAGTAATGTTTATTCTCATGAGGCCTCACGTTGGGAATGGGAGTGAACCTGATTTGTTTATGGGAGTTTTTCCACAATGAAATTTAGCCTTGGTTTTTTGACATTGAATAATGTTTATACATTGTTATATGACATTTCCAAATTCCAATGATTTCATGGTTATATGTTCCCATTTTATACAAGTAATTATTAATTATTTGTATGCATGTTCCACACCTTTATGCAATTAGGTTATTAATTCTATCCTATGTGTTCTATTTAATTCCCATGCTTATTTCTTAACTGGGCTATTTAGCTCATACCTTTTGTCATTTTCTTCCCAAGGTTATCATATGTAGATGTAAGAACACAATGGGTGTTAGTATATCATTTATGAGATTAAATTAAATATATTCTTTTATTTTGTTTTCATGTTTTCTAATTATGTATCTAATCATCGAAATAAACTAGTTATAATGATACCTTGCTTATAATTGGTTATTAACTATGATTAAAACTCTGTCATAATATTTGTAAATAAATAGAAATTTTATAACTAGTATTATAAAAACAAATAGTTATTATTGGATATTAGTACTAGATCTCTTTAGTAAGAACCCTAAGGATAATTATACGACCATAAAAAACCCAGATTGAAACATAGGGTATCACAGGTTAGGATATAGTTTTCATTTACAGGTTTATCTATCTATGTTCAATGGTATATTTTTATATTTGTATTTTTGATATATTCAATTACCCAAATGTAATTTATATTCTTCATTAGTGGAAGGAAATAGAAGAACTGATTCCAACAATCTATATGATTGGTAATTCAATTATTTACCTAATGATATTTTAAATATGATGGAAAGGGTGATTAAAACTCCATGATAGTGCTTTCTCAGCTACTTCATGTTGTGAAAAATAACCGGAACTATTTAGAACACACCCATTCTTTTAATAATGATCAATATTTAATTTAATTCTTTATGCATAAATGGTCTCCCATAATTAGTGGAGATCTTAATACCCTCTTTAAAAACAATATATTAACTTCATTGAGAACATATTCTTTGTCCTCCATTTCTCAAAAGAAGAGAATGTTGTGATGAAAGTTTACCATTTTGATAGGGAACCTTATCAATGGTGGACACTTTTCAAAAACACAAAATCCAAGGAGGAAATTGATTCCATATAATAGAAATGTTTCATGAAAATAATTTTCAATAAATATTTTCCATAAACCCTATATATTATTATCGATAGGTGGTTCCACATACTAAATCAAAACGAAGATAAGTCTATCTAGGTTTATGAAGAAAAAATCACATGGATTGTAATATATGCACCCAACATTTTCATGAACACTAAAATAAAGGTGGATCTCTTCTTTAGAGGATGAAATCTATGTCTATGAAAATCAATGGTTATTTAAGTCATTGATAGAAATTATGATATTGTGCATTGTTCCCTTAAGGTTGAAATAAATATTAGATACTCTTACTAGACTAGTGGGCCTACTAACAAACAGATAAAAATAGAGTTTAATATGTTCAGATCGATAGTCAGATCCTATGATGGAAAGACGTTCCAACCTAAAATATGCCAAAAGTGTGGGAAAAAGAATCCTAGAAACTGCCTAAAGGGAACCGACTGATAACTCAAATGTTGAAGAGTATGGAATATGGAAAAAATTTCTAAAGGGAAATAAAGAATCAAACTAATAAAAAGAAAAAAAGGATGCATCAGATTAAAACTCAGCCTAAATATTATTGTTTCAACTATACGGAACATGGTAATTAAGTGATCCATTTCCCTATGTAAAAGGTTTTTTGAGGTAACACTAGTGGAAAAATTGTTTTTAACGTGCATAGTTTAACGTTGGTTCTAAGAGAATGATGTTAAAATACCCTTTTTGGTGTCAGTTTTACAAAAACCCGACACCAAAGATCAAAATAAAACTTTTAGATAATTTCCAAAGATTCAATTTCATAGGTCGTGGAGTGAAAACGGACTTACGGATCAAACATTATAGACGTTGGAAGTTGGAGATTATATGATTTGATTTTTGGCGTCGGTTTTTTTCAATAAACGACGTTAAAAGACCCTTTTTTGGTGTCGGTTTTACAAAAACCAGATGCCAAATATCAAAATTAAATATTTAGATAATTTTCTAAGATTTAATTTGATAGGTCGTGGAGGGAAAATGGACTTACGAATCAAATTTTATGGGCGTCGGAATTTGGAGATTATCTGATTTGATTTTTGGCGTCAGTTTTTTCAATAACCGACGTTAAAAGACCCTTTTTGTGTTGGTTTTACAAAAATCTGACACCAAAGATCAAAATAAAAGTTTTAGATAATTTCCCAATACTCAATTTGATAGGTCGTGGAGCGAAAACGAACTTATGGATCAAAAGGTATGGGCTTCGGATGTTGGCTATTATATGACATGATTTTTGTCTTCAGTTCTTGTAATAACTGATTCCAAATATCTAAATAAAAGTTTTAGATAATTTCTCAATATTCAATTTGACAGGTCGTGGAGTGAAAACGGACTTAAGGATCAAAATTTATGGGATTAGGACGTTAGAGATTATATGACATGATTTTTGGTGTCGGTTTTTTAAAAACCGACATTAAAAGGCCCTTTTTGGCGTCAGTTTTACAAAAACCCGACGCCAAATATCAAAATAAAAGTTTTAGATAATTTCCCAGGCTTCAATTTGATAGGTTATGGAGTGAAAATGGACTTACGAATCAAATGTTATGGGCATTGGAATTCAGAGATTATATGACTTGATTTTTGGTGTCGGTTTTTTTAATAACAGACGTTAAAAGTACCTTTTTGGCATCGGCTTTACAAAAAACCAATGCCAATGATCATAATAAAAGTTTTAGATAATTTCTATATATTCAATTTGATAGGTTGTGGAGAAAAAACGGACTTACTGATCAAAAGTTATGGCAGACGGAAATTCAAGATTATATGACTTGATTTTTGGCGTCGGTTTTTTTTTAATAACCGACGTTAAAAGACCCTTTTTGGCATCAGTTTTACAAATAACCGATGTTAAAAGTCCCTTTTTTGCATCATTTTTTCAAAAAAAGATGTTAATACCCCAACATGAGAATATTTTTAGCATTATTTATATATTTAACCGATGTTAAAAGTAAAATTTCAAATACGCGGCTTTGATATTTCAATTTTTTCCCAACGTGCGTTCCTATTTTCAAAATCCCACTAAAATTTTATTGAATCACCACTGTAGAATTTTTTATTTAAACTATATAAAATCTCATCCTCTTTATTTCAACATTTTTGAAATCATTGATACAATCAATATTTCACATATTCTTCAATCGACGATTTTTACAAGGTATTTATTTTCATAATTTAATTTCATTATTATTGTTTTCCTTATCACTAAAAATCTAATTATTTTTATAATGATGATGAAAGATTCTTCTAATCGAGATACAAAAATAATACTTCTGCATAATATTAATTAGTTTTTGGGAAATTGTTTTTATCACTCACTATTTTCATTACTGCGTGAGTTCTCCCTTAAAATGAAGTGAAATAATGATAAACAACATATCGATTCAAATGGACCAATAAAAGAATTAAAGTTAGTTTCAATCATTAATTATATTTTTTTGTTCATTTGGCATATTAATTTCGGTTCTTTTTTTCATGTATTCTTCAAAGAAAGTTGTATCGATCGACCCATAAAGAGGTACAACTTACGGCGACCATAACTTTTGATCCGTAAGTCCGTTTTAGCTCCATAACCAGTAAAATAGAATCTTGGGAAACGATCTATATTCCAATATTCAGAGTTCCGAGGTTTTGAGGTCGGTTTTTTTGAAAACAGATATGGAAAAAACTTTTTTATAAAAAATAATTTTTGCGTCCGTTTTTATCAAAAACTAACATTAAAACTCATGTAGAAGCCAGATTTAGATGTCGGTTTTCTAAAAAACCGACACCAATTACCCCCGAGGTCATAAATTTCGGCATCGGTTTAAAAAACTAACGCCAAAGATCCCCAGGTCCTGATTTTTGGTTTCGGTTTATATAAAATCTGATGCCAAAGATCCCTGAGGCCCTGAAATTTGGCATCGGTTTTTATATAAAACGACGCCAAAGACCCACGTGGCGAAAATTTTTGACGTCAGTTAAAAACCAACGTTAAAATGTTAAAAAACCTATGTGGAAATTCATTTTTCCACTAGTTTAATAAACAACAAAAACATCCTTGGAAAAAGGGAAGGGTATATTCTATCAATTCTACTAATAAGGTACCCAACATTGATGAGGTGATAGGTTCACTAGTTATTCATTCAAGAATAATAAATGTACAATTTGATTTCAGTTCTACACATTACTAAAATCATCCAAGTTTAGTAGAACTATTATATCACCACCTATAAATGTGGAGGTTGATTTATCTAGGGGAATATCAAATGGGACAATAATTTCATCAAAAAAATATACCTCCTCCCAAGTAATTTTTTTGGAATAAACCTCATAGAAAATTTATTATTACATTATTTGGTGGAGATTGATTCTATATTAGGAATTGATTGACTATCTATATAGAAATCCAATAACAATTGATCAGAAATGGAGATCAAACTTCAGGTAATAAATCATCATCGAATTTTGTACCAATGTAAGGAGAAAAAGGAATCACCTTCTAAATCATCATCTCAATTATGGATTTTGTTTCTTTATGAGTGGTAATATTGAGTGAAAATCATTCATAAAAATAGAGAATGGTTCTTTCAGAAAATCCCATTGTCATGGAATAAACTCATGAATTCCCCAAAAAGTTTTTTGGTCTTCCTTAGGATAGAGAAGTAGATATCTCAATTTAACTTATACATGGATCTCTGACTATATCAAAAATAACATATAAAATTTCCATCTTTGAGTTGTAAGAACCGATGAAGCTGTTACAATTGAGTCTGGAAAAGGGTTTTATATTCCTAAGTTCATCACCAAGGGGTGCACAATTCCTCTTTGAAAAAAATAATAATGGAGTCTGTTCCTCTTCATTGATTATTGTGAGATAAAAAACCATGATAAAGAAAACGTATACCCTTCCAGGGATATATGACATGTTTGACCAACTACATGGGGCCATGTATTTCTCTAAGGTGGAACTTAGGTCGATATATCACTAATTAAAGGCGAGGATTAATAATATTTCCAATAATACCTTTAGAACATGGTATGGAAAAAATAAGTTCATAGTGATTCCTTTGGGACTCACTAATTATGTAATAATTTTAATGGATTTAATGAATAGAGTCATTAATGATTACTTTGATAATTTTGACGCAGAATCTATTGATGATAACCTGATATACTACAAGATAAAAGAGGAACATGAGGTTATTTTGAATACTATGATGAAGACTTTGGGAATGAGTAAAATTTATGAAAAGTATAGAAAATGTGAGTTCTGGGTGGAGAAAGTATCATTTTTGGGCATGTTATCACATGTAATGGAATATCTATGGAGACTATCAATGTAATTGAAATTGATTAGTAGGAAGACCAACATCTGTAATTGAGATCCAACCCTTCCACGGTCTAGCTAGGTATTACTAGTGATTTGTGAAAAGCTTCTCAAAATTTTCAAACCCACAAACATAGATGACTCATAAGGAATAAAAATTTTTATGGACTAGTGAAATTGAATACTGCTTTAATATGTTCAAAAAGGATTATCACTATAGTAGTGCCCACACTAACAAAATCCAGGGGACTCATTTTAGTGTAAAAAGATGATTCAAAGAAGGACTTTGGTTTTCTACTGATTCAAAATTATAATGTGATATCATATGCCTAAATTTAGTTGAAAATTAATGAGAAAAACTATCCAACACATGATCTTAGGTGGAACCTATGATCTTCATGTTGAAACTAGGGAAGCCATATCTTTATTAGGAAATGTGTGAAATATACAAATATCAGAAGAGCCTCAAATATATATTCACATAGAATGATATTAATATACACCAGATAATTTGGTTATATATCATCGATTATTATGACTAATCAATCCACTATAATTTGGGTAAAGCATATATGGTAGCAGATTCTCTATATAGAAAGGATCATGAATCATTATTAGTAATGAGAATTGAGAGGGATCCAATCCTCTTATACATGGAATGTATAGACATGGTAATCAAAAATAAAGGAACATCATCAACCCATTCATAAATTTTTTCTCATCCATCCCTCATAGAGGAAATAAAGTATTCTCAAAGAAATGATATAGAAATTCAGAAAAAAGTGGATGCTATACAAAATTAGAAATCCTCAGAGTTACAAATGAATGAGGAAGGAGTCATGATATTTGGATAACAATAATGTATAACTTCATATCTAGAGATAAATATAAGGCTATTGAATGACACACATAACTCAAATTTGTCTATTTAGCTGGGGAGAACAAATATGTATTTAGATCTATAAGATAACTATTGGTTGGATAATATGAAGAAGGTTATTTCTGGACATACATCAAGGTGCATAGTATGTTATAAAGTGAAGGCTAAAAGGAAAAATTATAAGGCAATGTTGAAACCATTACACATACCGACATGGAAATGGGAGAACATCACTATTGACATTGTCACCACACTTCTGAATACATCCATAAGAAATAAAATTCTATGGAATGTTGTGAATTATATTATAATGATAACTCACTTTATCAAAATTTTAGTAGACTTAACACTGGATAACCTTTAATGGATATACATCAAAGAAGTGTTAATGATGCATGTATTACCACCATTTATCATATCTGATAAAGATTTTATATTCACCTCTAGTTTCTAGAAAAGTCTCTAATATCTCTGAACACTGAGTTTATCTTAATTACCACCTATCATCCCCAAATTGATGGCCAATCAATACACATTATTCAGACACTGTAAGACATGTTGAGTGTTTTTATTGACTTAAATGGAGAATGGGACCAACATCTTCCTTTGGACATGTTCTCTTATAACAATAGTTTCTACTCAAGAATCCAAATGATTCCCTATTAGTCCCTTTATGGGAAAAGATGAAGAACACTAGAATGATGGGTTGGGGTCAATGAACATAAGCATTATAGGGCCTGAAATGGTTAATGAAATGGAAGAAAAGGTGAAAAAATTTAATATCATGTCTAGAAGACCAAATATGATATAATAACTAGGCATATAATCATTAACAATACCTATATATAATTATTGTATACATGTTATTCCTCTACCTAACTCAATGGAGGAGTATTATGGGATTTGGAGAGAATGGACAGCTAATTACCATGTACATTGGCCCATTAGAAAATCTTGATCATGTTAGAGTTGTGGGTTATCGACTAGCACTTTCCCCAACAATATCTCTCGTACATGTTGTCTTCCACATGTCCCTTTGGAGTAATTACATACCTGATCCCTCACTTGTACTGAATTCATAGGGGGTTTAGTTGGAGAATGATATCTCTTATGAGGAGTAGCTGGTAAAGATCGTGTACCGTAGAGATAGACATCTATGCAACTAGACTACTCACCTATTCAAGGTATTATGGTCAAACCATAAGTATGAAGTGGAAACATGGTAATTAGAGGATTTGATGATGTATAAGTACCCTCAAATGATTTCACTATTTTTTGTAAAAATAAATTTTTAGTATAAAATTTCTTTAGGTGGAATAATGCAATGATCAAAAATTTTATCAATGAATATTAAATTTGTATAATTAATTCATATAGTTCAATCACATAAAATCACATTATGAACCCAAAAAATTTTATATATGAATAATGAATTAAATACTAGGTATTTCTAGAAGTTAATGAACATATATCGATTAAATAGAAACATTACCTTTTGAATATTAATATGAACCTCATGAATATTAAGTAGGACACTAGAATAGTGACATAACCTATAATAGTAAAAATAAAATTTATCCATCCAATAAATGAAAATATTATATTATTATATCAATGTATAAGTAAATAATTTTTTTAAAAATTACTAATTTAGGGTTGATACTTTTTTAAAATATTAATGATAATTTTCAATATTATAATTTATATAATTTTTTAAAAGAAAAATATTTTCTACAAAAAGTATTCATATTTAATTTTATTTTCATTATAAGATAATTTTATAAGATGTTAATTAATTTTTCAATGTGTAATAAAATCAGTTATAATTTTAATTTTGGTATTTTCCATGTAAAATATGATTTTAAGTAAAAATTAAATTTCTCCTATTTAAAAAATTATTTTCATAAAATAGAGTTAAATTTCCAATTATCCATTTGAAAAAAATGTTTGGGGTGAATTTGTGGGATTTTTCCAAAATAGATTTATTTTTTCTAAATAGAAAAATACAGTAACTTACGGTATATTTACATTATAAGTCAAATACAGTATTTATTGATTCATCGATAATGTAAGCACCAGAGTCTCTAACCCCATTAATTATTTTACTACAAACATTTATAATTTACAAACTATTTATAGTCTTTTGGATAATAATAAACTAATGAATAAATTAATGAGAAAAATCCCATCTCCTCCCATATAAATACCACATATCACCACCTCCTCTCCTCACACCTCTCATGATTTCATTCTTGTATGAATTATACTCAAATATTTTCCCAATCCCCTCCCACACATCTAGGATCCTTTTTATCAAACAAAACTCCAAAAAAACCATCTTAAAGAGGTTCCCAAGAAGAAGGATTCGAGAGGTAAAAACCTCTTTCTATTAATTTATATTCATGTTTTTTTCTTTTCCTATTCTCTGCTCACCACCTAATATAAATTTTATGATAACTCCAGTATGATACATATACTATAGATTTATTATTCTAATTGAATAATCCATCATCATTTATCCCTCCTGTAATTTTGTATGGAATATTAATATATCGTCTCTTATGTCTTAATATATCACTTTCAAGGAAGATAATGTTTTCAAATTCTATTCCCTCCTCAAATAATGATCATAAAAGAATTTTTATGGTTAAAATAGATTATAATATTTTAATTAAAACTTATTTAATATTTTGGAACAATTTTATATATAGGATATTGATGAATAAAACAAAACATCTATGTAAGGATCGAAGAACCACCAAAATAATCTAAATGATTATCACCGACGTCTAATATAATGATTATTCATAACACTATACTAACAAATGAATTATATAACCATTTAATATTTTGGATGTTCATTGATTAGATATATCTTTAATTATGGACAATAATTCTCATTTTACATGATTTCCCATACATTTATACATGTAACCGATCATAGAAACAAGGGAAACAAACACTTCCAAATGACGAAATTGTATCTTATAACCCAAAAAAAGAGAAATAAATGAAATTTATAAAATTATAATTAATCGATTAAAAATATAATAGGTTCTGAGTTAATAAATTAATTCATTCAACTTGATGATCAAAGATATTAAGATTAGGTGAATAGCACTTTCGAACCAAATGTTAGGGTTTCTTCCTGAACCTCCATTTATTTCTGCTGGTTATGATTTATCTATCATTACCTAAATGTAACTCTTATATATTTTTAAATAATTCTTATAAATCCTATTTATATCTTCCGAACTCATGTTTCTTGATCATTTCAACCTTATTTTTCAAGGAAATACATGTTTTAAAAGGTTATCTTCTCAATTATTTTCAATAAGAAATCTTGATTAAAGAGAACATCCAAATCTTTTCACCATTTTCACGTACCATACATATTATAATTTAAGAAAAAATTATTTTCCTAAAATCAGTCATTTAATCATGAAAAACTGCATTTTTTTCATTTCTAGTTTTATTGATAAAAAATATTATTTTTTCATTAAATCCCTTTAATATTTTCCTTAAACCACACTAAAATGTTTCATTTCTAAATTAACTTAAAGAGAACTCATGTTTCTTGATCATTTCAACCTTATTTTTCAAGGAAATACATGTTTTAAAAGGTTATCTTCTCAATTATTTTCAATAAGAAAGCTTGATTAAAGAGAACATCCAAATCTTTTCACCATTTTCACGTACCATACATATTATAATTTAAGAAAAAATTATTTTCCTAAAATCAGTCATTTAATCATGAAAAACTACATGTTATTCTTCCGTATATTTATTCATATTTTATGAATTTAGGTCATCATTTTATACTTTCTAACCAATGTGCTCTATTTCATTCCCATGTTTATTCCCTTATTGATCTTTTTAGCTAATACATTTTTAATGTATTTTTTTTACATTATCTAATGCAGATGTAGGAGATCAATAGAAATCAAGAAGATCATTATAGAAACTTAATAAAAATTTATTTTTGTTTTATGTTTTCTAACTATGAAATTAATCTTCCAAGGACTCTAGACTTTATGATACTTGGTTGGTAATTGATGGATAATAATTATTTAAACCATGTTCAAATATTGGTAAAAATATTGGGTCATTAAAGCAGTAATACCCAATATTTCATCGGGAAGCCGACATCCATTCTACATGATGCAAAACTACAAGGTTCCCCAAGAACATTGTGTGGATTGATTTATAATACCATAGGATATGTAGTGACTCCCATATTACCATCCTTAGGTCCAACCATAATACCCAGTTTCACATCAGAAGCCGACATCCTTTTGCATTATGTTAAACTATATGGTTACTTAAGAACTCTCTGTTTCTTTATTCCTATCACAACAGGATATGTAGTGATGTATTGATGTCCAATATCAAGCCCAGATGAAAAAATCAATACAAACCTTGTCCACCTATGCATATAGGTCAAATTTACATAGAGAGTTTCCCATTGAAAAAATTATGTGGCTTTATTCTTATCATAAATGGATGCATAAAAATGTTATGATCTCCTATATAAGTCCCAATTATAAAAAACAATACAAAAATTCATTCTAATACATTAGGTTCGAGCCGTAAAATACAATTTTTTTAATGTATGAGTCATATATATGTGCTGACTATTAATGGATGTAATATATATTGCACAATTTTTCACATTGACTCCCACATTCTCACCGCATGATGTTAAATGGAAAGGTGAAAGGATCTTTCTTCATGACATTAAACTATAAGATAAATATTCTTACTACATGATGTTAAACTAAATATAAAAAATTTAATCCACACTACATGATGTTAAACTATGAAGAGAATCATCCATTATTATCCCCTATTAAAGGGACACAAGCATCATACCATAACCATCTTGGGTCTTTGGTGCTTCCACCATCTATTAATCCCAACCATCCATATAATGAACATCATTTATAGAGTGCCAATGTTTTCCAAAAACATTTCTTGGACCTTATAAAGGAAAAGATATCTACATACTTGATGATGTTATTGATTCATAAGTTCCAAGACCTAAAAATATGAGATATCTTGGCTCTGTTTGGAGGGATATCAAATCCACATGATCTTGTTGTCATCTTAACAGAACTTATCACCTAAGCATGTTATGGGTTATCCCTATTAAAATTGTCCCATATCATTTCTAATGACCTATGAACCTATACACATGATTCAAAACATTTTCATCTTCTTCCAAAAAGTATTTTAGACTTCACTTAACACTAGTTATTTTAATTGGGACATTTTGTAATATCCTCCAAATTAGGTCAATGTACTTCCAATCTTTAAACTACTTTCACTTTCTTAAAAGTTGTATGTATTTAAACTCTAGATGATAATGGTTTAAATATCAAGACTTTAAAAATCAATGGAAAGAGACAAAAAAATATCTTATTGAATATTTTCAATGGGAGGATTCACAAAAATTCAACTATTCACTCAATAAACTCTTCATCTCCATAGGTTTGGAATTAATCAGGGTAAATATAAATAAGGCATAAACCTCATAGTGTCCACATTACGGCCCAAGTAAAATCCAAGCCATGTTCACTATACCCTTAGACCAAAAAAAGATAGAGTAATGGTTTTTCAGATCTCATTTTCATGATAACATGTTCACATGGCAGTGACCCAACTTTTAGGTTCCTAGAACCCTTCTAAAATCATAAATTTTCCACAAATCAGACTTCCTGATTTAATTTCATTCACTATTTCCAAACATTTCATTGCACTAAAAATAGAAAATATATCTATCTCATTGGGATTGTTATTAATGCACAAGGGTTTAGACCTAAAAAATTGATAAATCTTAGTCTAATATAAATTTATTTATGATTATTATGAGTGTAAAATGACCATGGTAGAGCTCGACACCAAAGTGTGTTATGGGTGATTCCCAACATGATTTTAAAATACCATCTTCAATATATGAGAACTTTTGACCATGATTTATAATTCTATTCACCATATTATTCATGTGGATTAAATATCCTATATGTGAAGGCACCAAGTTTGGTACCCTTTCTAAAATTAGAGTTGCCACACTCCATTCCAAAACCATTTGGTTTCCCACACCTCATTTATCGAAACCATAGGGCGTTGGGATTGATCTTCAAAATTTATGAGATAATGTTCCCTAGGGGTCTACAACCCATCATGGACATCATTCCACCATACCCATATTCATTGGAAAAATGCTCGGTTCTTCAAAAACATTACACGACCTGTGAAAATGAGCTGAAATACCTGTATTTGATCATGTTGCCGAATCATAAGGGTGTTAGACCTACAAACCATAAGCATCCCCTCCATACAGTAATGGATCTCCATTCCCTGTGATCCTTGGTAAAACCATGGTGGTACTCATAATCATTGAGTGTCTTGGGAAATCCTTGGTACACATTCATCATTCAATTACCAATAAATTCAAACTCTTTGGAATGTGACTTACAGGAACCACATTCTAACTATCAATGTGGTCCTAGGATCTCTAGAATTTATCCCTTCACTAATATTACCAACTTCAATCTTCTAGAGTGCTTGAAAAATATTTGAGACTCTTCTATTTGACAATGATACCATTTATTATGTACATTGACCTACTTATCATAGGAATATTATCTACACAAAAAAGGAACAAAACTCCTCGTGAACTCTTGATATTCCACAACAGAACTCATCTCCCTAGAGTGTTTTGATACATACATGGTCTATCAACCCCAAAATACAATTTAATCAAACATGACCGTGTTTTTGACTCTTCTCTAGGGTGCACATCCGTCTTTGGAGGATGCGTAGCTTCTGCCCTGAATATCCAATTTCCAAGGGTGTGAAACATCCATCACTTATTTAGGGACATTTTCTCTACGTTCAAAATGGGATGATGGTATTTTGGTTCCTCCTTCAATGTATCCCTCCATATAACTTGTTTATTTTTCTAAGTCTCCCTCATAGACTTAATACGTTGTTCGTGAATCTCTTCCCAGTGCCACATCTTTAGGGATTCTAGTTAATTATGGGGCTTCTGTAAAGACATTCCAAAGGGTCTTGATAGGGTAGCAACCTTCTATCATGGGAGTAGTCACATTGGACATCGCTGGCATGTATGGATGCTGGAACACTGATTCATCTTTGTATTTTCCTCTTACGATAGGGCTTATTGGGGGTGCAGAAGCTTGAGGAATACCACATCGAATGTGTGGAATTTTATGCCATAGTCATGTCTCTGAAGTGTTTCTCAGCTACCCAGGTTTAACATAGGGTATGTCGTGAGTTTAACGCCTAGTTGAGATGGATCTGACTAACTAGAACACTTATGTTATTGGATCAGGTGGGTGTAACCCTATGAGGGAGCACTGATGTTGGGGATAATTTGCAGTTTGTTACCAGATTTCTTATAGGAGTAGAGAGAAAGGTGGTTTCATGATCTCACCGGGATGTGTCAGCTCGGGTAAGAATTTGGATGGATATGGATGATTGGGTTAAGTGAGTGGAGAATGAGATAAAAACATTGTGAATGTGATGACATCCTTGGTCTTGAACCTCATAAAGTCTTCTTATGTATCCATGTGGCAGGGAATCATATTCCACATAGTTCATTGGGGCGATGGAGAACCGGAGGAGGTGACCCATGAGAATAGACATATGGATAGGACCCAGAGGAAGTGGAACCTCCAGGTTAGGGAATGACATTCCTAAAAAACAAAGGATCGAGGGGAAGACCGAGATGAGACATGGGTTTTGAGATTGAACCTCAGGGTGGCTTCCTATGTATCCTCGTGGAAGGTAATTAAAGTCTACATAGTTTATGATGAGGGGTACAGAATCGGAGTGTTCATAGTGGACAACCACAAGACGACATACTTGGGCATACTTGTGGTTAGAATCCTACGTAGGTATGAGACCTGGGGAAGACCAGAGATATGGGTCCCAACAAGGGGGACACCAAATTTTACTAGTGTTTGCATTTGAACATCAGGGTGGCTTCCTATGAACCATTATTACGAGATAGGGATCAAACCATGTAGTTCATCTTACAACAAATTACCATCATGTGGGTCTAACTATGTCTTTCCGTTGGGTGGAGTCACAAAAAATTACTTCTTGGTGGGATACAACATCTTACCACTGGATGGGGTACACCAACTTATCATCGATTGGGGAACACAATGACTTACCGTCAATTGGAGAACACAATAGACTACCATTGATTGGGGAACAGAACAACTTACAATCAATTGGAATGGGACCTCAACGAGGCTTCCTACGCACCTGGTCTGGGAGAAAAGGATCAAAGCCAACATAGTTAAAATTGGTACAATTTAACATCTTGCATGACGAAGGGGTCATACAATTTAACATCATGTTGGATGAGGGTGAACCGGTGTAAAGAGGTCAGAACATGTGGGTGTTGGGGTTGAACCTTAGGGAGGCTTCTTATGTTTCATTCCTAGCAGACAAGGATCAATAACCATGTAGTTCAGGGTGGTGGATACAGTTTAACATCATGCAAGATGAAGGTGAACCGATATGAATGGGTTAGGAAAACTAAGAGTTGGTCTTGAACCTCATTGAAGCTTCTTATGTACCCTATCTAGCAAAGAAGGATCATAGAACGTGTAATTAGGGATAGGGTATATAGTTTAACCTCATTTGGGATGAAGGTGAACCAATGTGACGTAGTAGGGACTAGTGAGTGATGGGCTTGAACCTGAGGGAGGCTTCATATGTACCATGTCCTAGGGACAACGATAAACGTCCTCATAGTTTGGAATGGGGTCTAGGGCCATACATGATATGGTGTCCCAGGAAGGATTACATGGTCAATGCTTACTCAAAGCCCATGTAATTCATTCTTGGTTTGAGAAATAAGAGGAAGCAAAGACCATACGATCATGTTGTGAAGGGTGCATCTATGGTAAGTGGATTGGGGATTACATGGGGTAACCGACCTAAAGAGGAAACAAGTGTCTTACACATAGTTAGAATACTAGGGAGAAAATAGGGGCTTACACATCGTTGTCATACTAGGGATATGGAGATTGGGACTTACTCCATGATGGAGGCCTAGTGGAGACAAATCCCAAATGGAGATGGATGAGATAATGAAGTTCCCTATTCCCATCTATTCTCTTTTCTTAGGCACCGAATATGAGAGGAGAAAGGGTGATACCTCCTACAAGAAAGGTTATGAGATTACACCAAAATGGGTTCCCATCCCCATAGATAGATGCCACTCCAACAAAGAGGATCTCATTCCATGTGAGTAAGATCTCGCTACCATGGAGATGAGCATACATAGAGAATGTCCGAGACGTGGTAACCCATGTATGATGCATAGGGTGAGGACACAGTTTAACGTCATGTGTTGGGGACAATGGTTTTTGGTAGTTTAACATCCTACAGCTTGGATGAAATAGGTTCGCTTCGCACCCCTAGGACATATATAACCGGCACACATTAACCCTTTGTGAAGGGAAGGCACAGACAAAGCCATGGTGAGGTGGTGTTTTGGATTGATCCACAAAGATTCCAATGATAGCGCGGCTATGCGAATAAACAATATCCCTTACCATACCTATGTGAAGAAGAATAAGGCTACGAAACATAGTGTAAATCACCGCCCAAGGGAATATGAAATCACATCATACAATCTGAGAGGGTCGTACATGAGAAGGGTTTGCAAAGAAAATGGCTTCATAGGAAGGGACCTTATGAAGCTCTAGTTCTCCATGTATTGGAGGGGATTCACAAAGTGGTATGATTTGTAATGTGGGGAGGCCTAGCCTAGGCATAGGGAATATGTGCATATAGAGGGTGCTTCATGAAGTGGAAAGGCTTTCGCAGAGTAGGACATCATGAAGAAATGTTACCTTGGAAAGCATAGATTTGCAAAGCAATGTTCTCTGTGAAGAACAGTGACCCCACTTTAGAATATTTTTTACATGTGCCTGGAGGGTACTTTGTGATGCATGAGTGATTTTTGATGACCTGAGTCCCCTTGAGGGTCTCCTTATTTCATGGTAGACTCTGGGATCCATGAAGGGAATCCCTGCATGAAGAGGGGTTGTATTTGAGCTAAGGGAATGGTACTTCAAAATACTCTTGCTCCTATAAGAGCTCATTTTTTCTCAAGGTTTCACTGAGTAGAAGTTTCTTCGCTATTTGTGAGTAGGGAAGGTTAATGGTAGGAGTATCCATCCTTTGAACTTGAGGGGAACCTAATATTTAAAGGTGATGGGTGGCATGAAGCATGGATAGCTCAGTACGAAGCCACATGGCATTCTGTGTTCGGCCATGGGTCACGTGAAGATCATTGTAACCTT
This sequence comes from Viscum album, assembly GCA_963277665.1. Classification (NCBI taxonomy): domain Eukaryota; kingdom Viridiplantae; phylum Streptophyta; class Magnoliopsida; order Santalales; family Viscaceae; genus Viscum; species Viscum album. The sequence goes on along the minus strand of OY728134.1, from coordinate 590,052,984 downwards.
GTAGTCGATCGTTATCTCCTCCTCAGCACAGAGATCTCCTGAGGGCTCTACGTGGTTCTCACTAAGGCATCTGTCAAGTTATATGGGTTCTTAGAGGACGATTCAAGTCCCTCTATGGTGCGAGGGTTCCGGTCCATTGCGTCTTAACCATACAGCCTCTCGCCTCATTACTCCGCGGAGACCACAGATGGGGATTCAGCATCGCACTGGCCACAAGGTGATGGTGCTCCATGAATTGCATGATTCTAAGGAGCTCCGTAAATGGGCTTCACAAGGAATCCTTTCATGGATTTGGTTTTCTCTTTGTTTTCTTTTACTCCACACATATTTCGGCACCAATAGTCCTATTGTCAATAATTTTGACTACATGGAATGATTATATCTAATCTAAAAAAAACCTTATGCCAACAACAAAATAAGGTCCAATATAGAATACCCTAAAATACATCACATGGTTGGTCTATCTTGTAGAATAAAAAAAAAACCTCTTACAAGTGACATAATTATCTCCTCATAGAATATTTGATATGTAAACCCTAGTTAACTGTCATGTATCTTCACAATAGACATTCACCATATATGATCAATGAAAATTTTAGAATATATAAAATTCAAGAGGCACAAAAACATTTTATGTCAAAAACCATTGAGTAGGTGGCCCATGAAAAATTCAAGTCCATGACCACTATGATATCCTACATATAATGATTAATAAAAAGTTATGAAAATAAATAAATTGAAAAAATCTTGTGGGTCCCACCATATGGCCTATAAAAAACCAAGATAGGCTAACTAAGTCCCTTTACATAGGTATATTTCGTATAAATATACCTTTTTGAAGGATATCATACCCGAATTATCCGTTCAATTCAAATGATATCAAGTCAACTGGATGATGCAATTCAATGAGGAATCTCATGTTGGGGGGAATTTATGAAAATTTCCCAATAGAAATATTTTTTAAGATATGAACTAAAATCATGGCGATTGGATCATTTTGTTATTACACACAAAGGATGGGTATCATGGGTGATCTGATAAATATCTCTTCTGAAACATGGATCTATAATATGGATTTCAAGACAAAACAATGACACTCCCATTCCTATGTATGAGATAGTTCTATATATGGACATTATTCAATGAGTTATTTATCCATGATCTAATTTTTCCAATGCATGAGTTTGATATACACAGTGATATTATTCAAAACTACATACGAATTGATTCCAATTCTCAAGGGATAAGTAGTAATGTCCAATTACATCACTTAGGATCTACCCATAAGTTCATTTTCACCCAATCCCTTTTCCGTTTTGAAAATTAAAAACATTCCAAATTTTTCATATCCATTCTCAGATTCAGCTCCACATACTACATCATATTTTTTCAATCACACAAGGTCAGATGTCTTCTATTGATAACACATTAAATTCCTATGTTTAGATTCTCAAGATATATTTTCTTAGGATGGTTAATATCAATGCTCGTCAGATATTTATATATATGGAAAAGTTATATATGTTTACCTTATAATCATTTTTTTTCATTAGGATTGAATCTTATTATAAGAGGTGGGGTGGAAAATTTTGACACATAGAATTGTGTGATATATAGTTTTCGATTAAATAAATCACAACTATAAAGTCAATGAAATATATCGATATGATTTGGAATAAGTACACATATATGGTATCCTTAATGAATTTTATTGGGATATGACATACGGACATAAACTTTTCCCATTTACTCATATATGGAAACATTCTAACTATTAGCCAAATATTTATCCATTACACTAGCCTACCGGACCAGGGATCCACCATAGGCTAATGAGGGACATGATTTGACCATGCCCAGTGGGATCCATCTCCATCCAACTAGATAACGGAGGTGGAGTTCTCATAGGCTAACATGACCTTGTATAAGGATAGTGGTGCATGATCCCAAAGTCATTCATATAGTTTGCTGGGATCCCATTGGGATGAAGCCCAAGGGGTGGTGTGTTTTAGTGTTATGGGTGCTAAACCCCATTTTCAGCTATAGGGAATAGTGACCACAAATTATCATATAAACAAAAGAGAAGGTTCTATAGTATTGAAATATGGGACCAGATTTTTGCAACATTGTCCATGGGATTAAATTACATCCACTTACTGATACGATCGTATCCATCCTATGAAATATGTAATGATGCATTTGAATATCTTGATATCATTAAACACATATTGAAAATAATTCTAATCCTATGAAATGTTAAAATTCATCATCAACCTCCCAACACCGTAGTTTTACATCACAAGTAACACCTAATGCATTCTCAACATCACCTCCATCTGTAGTTATTTATTGATATTTGTAGAGCCTGAGATAACCAACATAGATATCCCTACAATTAGAATCCTACATATTACTTTTAAATGATACAAAACATGAATCCCTTCTCAAAAACCAATGGCATGTAATAAGATCATCCACCAATGCATGAATCAGTATCATGATATTATTTTGATCATCCTATCGAAGTGATGAAATCATTGAAATCATCACACGATGTTTATGACCACGTGAAACATTATTATTATACAAGATTTTTTTATCTAAATTAATTCATAATAATGTCACATGTAGTCATATAATAAAATTTTATCGTACCTTGATCAATTAAGTGATCAAACGATGAAGATAAATCCATGTCGTGATCATGTGATGCTAATCCCATGATGTCTGCACCTCCTCAGTCAACAGACATGGAATTCATCCCATAAATACAGGTTCCACATTCAGCTGACCTTGGAAAATAAATAACCCTAATACACATTATAAAAACACACACATGGAGATCCATGGGAGCAATGGAGAAGAGAAGTATAGGAATAAATTTCTCTATTGAACGTTCACAAAAATCAGTTATAGTGATAAAAAGAACCTACCACGTGAAATTTTATAGATCAGGATATTACATAATGAAGTAGAATTATGTAGATCCTGGTTTATTTTATGTACTCACATGATTTCCTGATACCCCATTGGGTTTGTGACTTCACCAAATAGGGCCTTCGACCATGGTCACAATCCTAGTGTTCACCACTTAACTCATTTGAAAGACCTCATGCAAGACCATAATTTAGGTCACATGATCGACTGAATAATTATACCTCATACCAGAAAAAAAAATATTGGCTCCAGGATATGCAGAGAACCCATAATGGTTCCTAAAAGTATACCCCAGTGGTAGTTCCAATCATCTATCTTTTGAATGTAGAGAGACCTCTATCTTTCAATTCTTCCATGTAGCCTTGGACATGGCTTCCTTGTCATAAAGTAGCCCCACATTCTGTTGGCATAGTCGGAGTGTCAATTTAAATACCTCATTTTCATCATGTGATTTTATATTTGTAGTTCAGATTTATATGGTCCTATCATTCTAGTGTTCCATTATCATACTCATTTGATCAACTGACTCCAATGTCGGTGTTTTTTAGAATTCACAATTTCATAAACAGACCCTCAATTATGGAGTTTCATCGGTTTGGGTCCATGTACCTAAAAACCATGGGCACGCGTCTTGTTTTCCATATTAACTCCTTCACTATGAAGTATACAACCTCATAAATGCTTGTGGAATCATAAGGAATACTCTGGGAATGATTACCTACTCCCCCAAAATTCCCATCTGAGTTCATGCTAATTTCACAAATAATGGGGTGTCAGGAGAGTGCCTTTTAACCTGTGTAAGAGACCATTGGGAGGAATGCATTCCACCATGAAATCCCTATAGTGTAGAACCTTGATGTTCACCGTTGACCATGCATCATTTCCCATGATACATTAAGAATAATCCCCTTGGGTAGGTTTTCTCAGTCCTCAGGAATTTTCCCTTTATCAATAAAGTGATCATAAACATGTTTGTGAGACCCTACCGTGTGAATAGTTCATGTTCATGTGAGCGCCTGTTCTCCAATTATCTCTTGATTTTCTTAAGTTATTTTGGATGAGTCATTTTGGTCACTCAACAAGAGTTGGGAAATTCAAGTTGATATAATTATAGTTGATTAAAATGTAATCATTATTATGTGTCAGTCTGAAGAAAATCCATTTTGATTAGGAAAAACCCATTGACATGTCTACATAGTCATAAGATAGGCCCTGGAAAAGTCTGTTTGATCTCGGGATAGCTTTTAGAAAATTAAATATTATCATGATATTTCCCATTGATATTCTTGTATTGTTAAGTTATTCTTTAGGAAAAATCCTTTCTGATCACCAAATAGTATAAGGAAAAAAGTTTAGTTGATCATGCACTAGATCATGGATAGTTCAATTTGGTCACAAGAGATTCCTTGGAAAATTCAGTTTGATCTGACAAAATATTATTTACATGAATGCAATTTTCATGAAACAACTCATTTAAAGTTACCATTTCCTTAAAACATTCAAAATACAAATCAGTTTGATCATGCGACAATGTATAGAAATGTCCACATCAATCATGCACAAGACCATAGACATGTCTCTTTGGTTATGAAAATAATCATCGACAAGTTCCCTCAGTCATGTGAATGCATCCAATATAGAACCACTGATCATGTGAATAATCTTTTCCATGTCAAACTGACAACCTTGAATGTGTCATCCATTTTAGGATGACACATCAATCGTATAGAGCGTATAATCAAGACGTGTACAACAGGAAACCATGATATGCTATAAAAATCCCCTAGTACATGTAAAACTCACCAATAATATAGGCCTATTCCCATTCCATGTGGACCCCATCCAAGAACCTTTGGCAGTATACCCCTTTTCAAGGAATGTATCCTTAGTGGGATGGATTACACAATCATGTGATCCTGTTACTATGATGCTCAGAGGTCGGCCCTCCATGGAATGAAAACTATATATTCGATACCCTTGATGGATTTCATTATCCTACATTATATTTCAGCAGATGGAGAATGAGTATACCGAAGGGAAACCTCAGTTTATAATTCCTAGTTGAATTTAACTACAAGAACATTGATTCTTACCCAAACATGATACATAAGATGCCTTTTGTGGACTCGATATCCAATGGGAATTCATCCTGGAGTAATACAATATCATTCACCAAACCTAGGGGATAATAATAATATCTATGAGTGTGATCATATACCTTAACCCATCATCTATTTAAGTATCCAATGAACTATGAGAACTCTGATTCCCGTGATAAATGAGATATATATGATGCATTTCTATGTTTTGAGATTCCGTGGGAATCCATATTTGTGAAAATCCCATAATTTCGTAATTATATTTGAATTAGGGGACTAAATTCACTCTTGAGTCTATAATCCTTCATCAACAATTATAATATGAGAAGTGTCCTCATACATGATAATCATTTTATGTATTAGTCTGGATCATTCCCTTGAGTACCTCAATCCCAATAATAGGTTATAGCAGAACTAAACTACAATGAATCTGATTATTGTTAGAAAATATGATATTTAGGGTGGATTAATAAGTACGTATATCCATACCATATCCTCCATGATATATGTAATTGTACCTCCATCATGGTAACAATCATGTGTAAACCCCGATAAAATTTCCTATCATGAAATTTCTCTAATCCCCCAATGTATCTTCATTCCCACAATGAGTATGACTCAATTGGGAATAGATAATAGTGATGATTATACCAATTATGTGATGAGGATTCCCCGTTATGGGTCCATTATTGGATGTATGTTTTATTAAAAATCATCACCACTCAATGGGACATACAACTGATGATATAATCCAAAGAATATCTTATATATATAAGTCTATAGAAAGGCATCTAGGGTTATATATCTCACAAAATAGAATCCCATATCAAAATTATGTAGACTATGATTCATATCTCAAATTGGATAGTTGGGATGCCTCATTGTGGTCTGATATCAATATTTACATACTTACCATAGGACATTATACTATATGGGTGGTTTCTGTCCCACAACCACAAACTATGTCAAACTAACTATCTAGTTTTTTATTGTTATTTTCATAAGATACATACGATGCTTCAGAGAGGATCAATCCCATATCAAAGACAACAACTACCTCCATGGAAAATAATAAGCTATAGGGTTCCCAAAGCATGGTAATAAATAAAATCATCATAAATAAATAAGATAGTGATAGAGAAAATGTGATATTTTTACAATGGTTTTATCAATTAAAGTTTGTAATAAAGTAATTTTAATAAGTGTAAAAATACTCATATAATGGTATGGTAATGATTTCATGAGAATATCTTAAATCTATAGAAGTGTCCAAGAGTAGGAAACAATCCCCCAAAAATGAGGTTATTATCCCAACCTTATATCTTATCAAAAAATAGGAGTTCTTAAGTGTCATTGGGCTTGATACCCAATGGACCACCTTCCTTTTAGAAGGAGTTACATACATAGTTATGGATGTGAGAACCATTCCATGTTTATATTTAAGACTAAATAAATGGTAAACCTAATGTGAATGACTATGTTTGGAATTAAACCTCTTACAATCAAACCATCAGGCCAAATCCCATCCCTATCATTCTTAATGAAATGGTGCTCTATATAGGGTTTGTACTAGATTTGATCTATAAAACATATTTAAGAAACATTTAAATATTTTCCATTTTTTCTTGATCAAATATCATTATTATCAAGAAATAGTTTCTATTCTCAGTCCAACAAAATGATCAGTTATATGGTTAACCATATAAGGCGTAAAAAGTGACCATATTGATGGATATTTGGAAAATGTTGTAAAAAAATATTCCCAAAATGGATATAATAAAAAAAACTCAAATTCCATGAAAATATAATTTTAAATATCATATAGAATAATAATTTATTGTTTCCTAATTCCTTCACTTTATTGGATTCATAGATATGTGGGAAATGATCTTACTTTGTCAACCTCTCAATTATCACATAAATTTTGTTCTTACCTTGTTGAGTATGATGTAAAATAATGATAAAATTAATTAATATCTCATTCAATTTCAATGTTTTCATGGGAATATAATGATAAATACAAAACATACATTTATATTCATCTGTAATATGTTGGTATGTATAGTATTGCGATAATATGTTGGATATGTCCCACTTCAAACTAGGTTACTACAACCAAAACATCAAGTCATAAAAACAATTTTTGTTTCAGGGTAACCAACCCACAAAGAATGATGGATATCTTCCAAAATAAAATTTATAATTTTAAAAGATACAATAGAGTGGTTCTTCAAGAAAATAATACCTTTTATGTAGATATAACACTAAAAATTGGACTCTCCACCATAAAATGAATCTATGATATTCAAAAACATGATATATCTCTGTATCTCTTGTAAAATCATCTCCTTGAGATAAGATTTCAAATGAACACTTTGAAGATCATAACTATAACCATCCTCCACAAATCCCAATCACACTTGAGAAAATACCCACATCATATTCCATTAATCCTTAATTTCCTTCAAAGCCTCAAAATAAAATTTCAAACAAATAGCTTCAACTACCACATTATAATTTAATAGATTGTAGTAAATTTCAATATTAAAGGAATAAATGTGTTTCATACATTATCTCAATTATAGATACAAATATTATGGAAAAAATATATAGCATATAATCTCATTGTTAGAGTAAAAGATAAATATATCCTCAAAAGGTAGGGTCACCAACTTTTTAGGGAATGTAAAAAAGATGTGAGATCCGAATAATGTATGGGATAATTCATAGTGTGAGGTAGAATTCGATGTGATACATTTTTAGGATCATCTCCTTGAGATAGGATTTCTAAGGCTAAAATCCTATCAACTATATTGAATGATATCAGATACTAAAAGTCAAATGAAAAATTCATCCCCTTATGGGTGAGAGAAGTCAAAGGAGATGAATGATTTGGTAAATACATTATGAACTACTGATATTATACAATAAAAAAATAGGGAAGATTATATATGAAATATATTTTGTTGTTCTTATCATGATATTAATTTTATAACATTTTTAGGATCAACTAAAATACCATGATAAGAGACCACGTGTTCTAGGAACATTACTTCTAAAATCAAAAATTAGAATTTTTTTAAAATTTTTAAATATTTGAGAATCTTGTAGTGTTCCAAAATAATATCTCAGGTAATAGATGTTATCTTATGTGGTTGTTGATTAAAATAATTTTTCATCCATGAATATAATTTTTTTTAATATATAGGTGGAAAATATAGTTCATCAGCACCAAAAACTTGTAAGGGATTTATTTTGACCATATAGCACTATGAGGTACTTGAAATGTCCATAACATCCCCTAAGGTTGTTTTTAGAATATATGACTCCTTGATTCAAAGATGGTGATAAACATAATAATGAATATTTTTTAAGAACCAAATTTCTCCATTTAGGTTATAATAAAATTATTAATAAGAGGAAAGGCATATTTATTATCAACCATTACTTAATTGAGTTACCAAGAATCCACACATATGAGAATAGATCATTTATCATTCATAGTAAAGATTATATGGGCTTCCTAAAGGTATAAACATGGTCATATAAATCATATATATGTAAAATCATATAGTTTAATTTTTATTTCTTTAAACTTGTTTGGATCCATATAATAAAACAACATCGATATTAGTAGAGTTCATAACACTGGACCAATCAAGAATCCCACTTCTCTTATCAGAGGTAGAGCAGAAATGTAATATGGAAATACTCTAGTGAAAAAATAAACTACCAAAAGAGTATTTACATATAAATATCAATTTCCTAGGTATACCATTGAAAAATATATTAAATTAATATGATTTTTAAGAGGAGTCTCTACCCGACTGGGAATCATGTTTCTTTCTCCAAAAAATACACAGGGGTTCCCATTGACGGTAGTAATTGATGGCCAATAATGATAAAAATCAATTCAATATTTGTGATAAATAATAAATTCTATCCTAAAAATAAAATATAAGAGTTATATGTTTAATACCACTAAATCCAAAACCATATCTATGTCACACATGGTGAAATATCATAGGGGTAATAAATACCCAAACCCATCTTCTTTCATAAAAAATCAAATTAAAAAATAGATGGAAGAAGTTTTTTTGAATGTTACTATATATAAAAAATATGTGTCATCAAAATTGAGTGGGAGAAACTTGTATCAAATAATACTGTTTATAAGCTTGAAGAAGCCAAAAAGGTACCTCAAATAGTTGCCTAATTGACATTAACTTCCATTTGAGACTCATCCAATACATATAAGTACATTATTTTTGAGGCATGTGTAAAGAACCCTATTTTCCATGAATCATATAACATCACCATCTTTACTATAGGTTTTTATGAGAATATTATATAGAGAGGTGATGAAAATTATTGATAGAACATATTCATGTTCCCATGATGTGAAAATGTGTTTCATATTTTTATAAACATAAAAAAAATTTCCTCTTGTGCATCATTTGAATAAATTGGTAGTATGTCAGGAACCCAACTACTATGGTTGGAACAAAAAAGGATTCCAGGAAGAACCATTACTATTTATTCTATGAAAACATCCCCACTTTTACTTCCCTTTAAGAGAGCCCCTATATCTACCATTAGATGTGATCATCCTTGAATTTTCAACCAATTCAATCTCCTTTATCAATATCATATCCAAAACATTAGTATAGGCATACATATTTATCTTGAATACCTGTGATAAGATAGAATATTGAATAACCATTGAGACCCTCTTATCCCTCATCTTATCATTATAATCAATCATAGGGTAAAACATGTCTATCGTCCTGTTTTAATCCACATATTATATCACTTTTTAGTTTATGTTCTATAATGTGAGGAACTTCGTGGATCTACTCAATGTTATAGACTGCTTGTAATGAGAAGATGGACCATTAGTTTCTCAAAAATATTCTCTTTTTATTTTTTTTCCAAAACTACAAAATAATTAAACATTATTTTCAGGCCTTAAATATTGAAGACAAAGCACCGCATCTTAACTAAATCAGTTATCTATAATCATTAAATAATAGAATTTTTAGCATTCCCATCATTTTCTTCTCCTTAAAGATATATTCCCTTGTAAATATTGTTGTTTTTAATGAAGAATCTACTTGGATTGGCTCTTATACTCACCAATTATAGGTTATACCGATATTTCCTGACTTGGGGTGGGTGTTAAATCACATTTCATATCTTAAACTAGAAACACAATAGATTGGATGTGTTTTTGATCAACTGGATGGTTCTCACCCTCTTGAAGATTCATAGGAATCTTTATTAGATTCATGATACTACACAACACCAAACGAAGACACACAAGAATATGAGAACCATGAATAAAATAATACTTAAGTACATAAAAAATTAAATGTGTTATGGAAAAAGTAATTATTGAACCAAAAACACTCTAAATCCAAAAGTATGAACTTACTAACCACTCTGGGAAACATAAGTCTATTCATGATGAGTTATAGCTAGGAACTCACTCAAGAAATACCCCATATGTTGTAACATTTTTAAATAATAGATATCACAATATCCTAAGATGAATATTTATAAAAAAACATATATTAACATCTATTGATACTAATTTGTTTGGAACCAACTAAAAATTCAAAATGCCTGATAACACAACAATATAGTGATATAGCAAAAAGGGTATTCTGGATCAATATAGGCTGGTGAAAAATTCTTCAACAACAGTAACTATGATTTGAAATTATTTTTCTAGAAAATATCATAATATATGAATACATGGATAATGTTAATGTCAGTATTACATAACAACACAATAATGTAAACATGGAAAAAGTATGGAAAATACAGGTTCCAAAAAGAAAAAAATAAACTAAAAATAAAAGAACTATAAAATACACAACAATATACCAAATAAATTTGATATGAACTCACTTACACACTCCCAAACCCAGTTAATGATAAAATAAAATACCTCCGTATGAAAAATTGACTTTACTTATGTTAGATAAAACATGATCTGCATACCCATAAAGGTGTGTGATGGTGAAAAAAACCATCCCAGTAATGTCCCAACATGGGTTTTAAAATTTTATTTCATAATATATTAAAATTATATTCATTTTAATAATATAAAATCCTGAGATACAATTTTACATAGTTGAATATAGGTTATAGAAATACACCATTTATATTGTTTGTAAAAATATAAAAATAAGCATGGTTTTGGATGCATTTTCAAAACATTAAAAACATGTTTTTCAATGATTATAAATCAAGAATAAAATCATATTGTAGACCATTTTTTCATGGATAGTGAGGATCATTGTACCAATCTAAATATCAATAGTCCACTGAATGTACATACTACACTAGTAGAACTGGCCTAGTGGGTAACATTTCACTACAGAGTGTCACACCCTACCATAAATTTGGTAATATGGTGCACACATTACATTATAAAACATTCCTAGTGGGTAAGTGTTCATAAATGAAGAATAATCCCTACCTCACCAAGGACCATATTCAAGAATGTCCATGTTAAAAACATTCAAAGTTAATTTAATATTAAAAAAATATATACAAATTGTGTTTTAAATCCATTTCTGTTGACATCACCAAAGGGGAAGATTAATTTTCATAAGCACAACCAAAACCACCATATTTTTTAATGAAAAAGTTTTCATGAATTTATTATGTGTCTAAAATAATTTTGTAGATCAATAAATAATGGTTTGTAGTATATATTCAATTTATTAAACCATGCACCTTAAAACAGAAAAAAAAACCCAACACTCGCATGTGATTGACAAGACAAGAAGAACTAATGTATTATGATGAAAATACTGAATCATATTCCATTAATTTAAAATAATAATGTATATTTCTGAAATTATAGAAAAATGTAATATAGATAAATCATTTATCATGATTATCCACAATGAACATAGAAGGGTCAATGATTATCTAAACACTATTTCCCATTTCCATATTCAGTATATAAAAATATAATTGGATCAGGCCACTACCCCTATATTGAGAATAAGAAACACATATTTAATTATAATTTAAAGATTAAAATATTGGATTTAGATAATGAAAAAATACTTAAAAATAATGGGAATATACAACTAGAATCCTAGATCTAATTCCCTTACATATAATTTTTCACACTCAAGAATGAAATGAATCTCTAATATGTGTCTCCAAAGTTGAGATACCAATTAAACATATAAATAATGATTAAAAAATTTGATTCTTTGGGACTTAAAAATATAAGTAAAATTAATTAAATAATTTTCTTGGTGTGACCATAAAATCTGGAAAAAAGTGCACCCACCATGCACCCCATTTAGGGATACTGGGGGAGTTTCTTGGGTTCAATACATGAGTTGAAAAACATTTCACCAACCATGTGAATCAGTTCTATCCCAAGATGCATGGATTAAAGAGAAGGATAAATGTTTTTTTCTATCTATGTGATTATCTTTGTTCCTTATTAGGAAACTCAAACACATGAAAGATATTTTTCATGAAAGTCCCACATGGTTTTACATAACATTACACTAACCTTGTTCATACCCATAAAAATCTTAAAAAATACTGAATGTCACCTAACATGACTCAATTAAACTCCAAAAGTCATGTTCCTAAAAAATTTGATGTATGTACTTGAAAGAAGCATAGTGATGAGGTAGTAAGATTTTATATTTATTTCCATCACTTGACCAAATATTTTTGTATTCAATTGTTCCCTAAATAGAAATGAAATTATGTAGTTGGGTTGTTCATAAATTTAAAAAATATATTACATAGTGTGATACAATTCTCTTTAAGAGTATAGTGGATATGAATAGTGTATGAGTAATTTCACTCAGATCTAATATAAAAATTTTTATTCACATTATCTTTTATTTTTTGTTCTATAAAATTTTAATTGGTCCAATTCACCCCTCATGACATATAACAATGATAATTATTTTGGTAAATAAGTATTCTTAATGCACTTGTATCTATTGGATACATATATATGTTTTTATTAACATTATCCTTTGACTTTAAAAGTCTAAGAGAAAGATATCATTTCATGGATAGTAAAAGAACTAGTGATGGATGAACCGTTAAAGAATCCATCAACTGTTGATGAAAATTATTATTAATATTATAAAAAAATTATGGAATCATAATTTAATAGTTTTAATTTTGAGCATTGGACTTGCATACTAAAACCAAATTTTTTTTGAGGTTGACTCAAAACTCGTATTAGTATTGATATATTAAAGAATGTTTATAATAATATTATTATGAATACTATTTTTTGTCTTATAAGTCCTAGAAACATTATCCATGTACCATATTGTAAAAAAGATCATGAAATAGGGATTATTCTATTAGAAATTCACTATGGAACATCCATGATGCAAAGGTCTATACATCAAATGTTTTTGGTTGAGTACCAAATTTTCAAGATGTATGGTGATGAATCCTTAGACCAGATTTCCCTTATATTCACAAGGATATAGATTGACATGAGTGTATATATAGAGAAATTTTAGAATTATATTATAGTAGGAATGAACTAAATGATGTCATAAAAGGGATGAGAGGATAAGATTTTTTTTTTGAAAAAACTAATTTTAATTTTAAATAATCGAATTGAAATGTTTTAGGGTGGAACGAAATCATTTGGTCGATGATTGATTTTACCTTTTCCATACTTCCAACTAAAAAATACAAATAACATGAAGAACATAACTTAAAAATTTCATAGAGAGGATATTTTTTCATTTATTATAATGTTAATTTATGACATAAATTAACATGAGTATGATCATTCTTCAAGAATTATTATGATATGATTCTTTTCATGTATTTAATAGGGTGAAAAAGTTATATGTGGATTAATCGAGATTTATCCACACATTATCCATGAATATATAAACAAATATTGTTTATTTTAAGAGTTCTGACAAGGACGAAACCAGTGATTTACATCACACTCCAATACTCATCATAACTGATTCTTTTTCTCTATATTTATTTTAAAGTGAGGGAGGATGATATTTAATTACAAATTGAGGGAATTAACTAACATCGCTTACTTTTGAAAAAAAAATTATCTGAATTTATATAATATAGAATACACACTTTGGGTTGAAATTAGATAATTATAAAATGAACATTATTCTAATATTTATTTATAGTAATTTCACATGTAAAATAATAATTAAAATATTATTATTATATGTGTCATCGTGTTCTCATTTTAATATAATTGGTTATATTAATAAAGTAGTATTTAATTATATAATATTAAATTAAATATATCTTTTCCTTTAGGCCCTTAACTATTCTCATCAATCCTAATCTGAATTAATAGATTCTCGAATAATTTATTAATTATTTAAGTTAAAGAATATATATAATTTGTATTATAAATAAATATCATATAACCACTAAACACATAAATAAATATTCATTTTAATAATCATGTTACTAAAAAATTATTTGTATTATTAAGTTCAGTAAATATGAAAATAAATAAATATTTATCTATTTTCATGTGAATAATAAATAAGTGATAAAATTGAACTCACATACTCTGAACTCAAATATTTTAGGATTGAATTATTATGATCAATAATACATGAATGATTATTAATTCAGAATCTAAGAATTATATTTAGTATCAATATCAAATTTGATCAAGTTTAATATGAGTTTGGATACACATAGTTTGTGAATATAAATGGCTCTTTCTCATGAAATTGGGTGAACTAACCAAAAGTCCAAGATTATTATATAATTACAAGTCATGAAACTCATGAATAATGAAGTAAATTTCACAATTTGAAAAATCTTACAATGGATTCGAATATGTAAAATACTCACATTTTATTCTAATACCCAATAATGCAAGGTGTGAAATGTATTCATCACATGATATGCTTGCTTAATCATTATTTGTATTTCTAAAAATATATTTTTGATGAACTACTATGACCTTGTATTAAATCAAACATTTTTATTCGAATCAA
The DNA here is from genome assembly GCA_963277665.1 of Viscum album. NCBI lineage: Eukaryota > Viridiplantae > Streptophyta > Magnoliopsida > Santalales > Viscaceae > Viscum > Viscum album. Next base: position 590,037,932 of record OY728134.1, on the reverse strand, counting down.
ATAAAACATGTTATGTTCTTCCAATAAATTTCTAGTGGGGAATCCATTCTGGAGTTATTAATTTAATATAAGGTAACTTATGATCAACCCAATGTATTCAACCTCTACATGGGAATATGATGTCATAATTTATATATATAAATTATAGTCTGTGATTGATGATATATATTGAGACAAATGTATATTCTATGGACCTATACAGACATATATATATATAGTCATATACAATTACTCATTAATATGTGTACTTTTTATTATTGGGTTTATCCTAATAACCATATTTACTGGAGATGAATTAATGTGATCTTCGTGAGAGGAACCACAAATGTTTAATATAACTTCATAAAATAATATCCAAACATATCCAATTTCTCATAAGATAGATGTAATCTGGGCCATAGTAAATAAGGCTAATAATATTTTCTATAAACTTAAATTTTCAAATTATTTCACAGAATTTTAATTAACATATCAATGTGTCAAATTATTTATGAATAATTAATGGAACATAGAAGAAAACATATCTTATGATAATATTTTTTTTTAACATTATCATAACTAAAAGTCAAAATTATATTGGTAATGTTTCCCAATATTAAAAATGTAATTTTTTTATATCATTTCCATAAGATAACAATAAAAACTCATAAACCATTTCAAAATCCCAAAAAATGAATGGTTCAATATATTTAAAGAAAAATTATATAAGAAGATTATTTTATAGTAAATATTAATAGTTTTTCATATAATACCCACACTAGACTCCATTATATAATTCTCATAAGTAAAACTAATATTCATAACCCTTATAATCGAAACATAAGAAATGGGTGATCTAAAATGATAATTATGGGTAAACAAAAGATAAAATAATCATATAACACAAGCGAGTATTTGATTATTATAAATGTATAATAAATATACATAATAAAATCATACCCAACAAAGAATATATCATAAATAACATTTAAAAGAACAGGTCTTGGAATAACATGTGATATGATTCAAAATCATTTGGAAACATTAGTAAATAAACATGAGCCTTGAGTATTTATCATTGGAATAAGAATATGAACAATAGTGTGGAAAACATTCATAATAAATATACTTTTTTAAATATATATTAACAATAATTATATCTAAACATAGTTTTTTTTGTCATACATTAACAATATTTCTAATCCTACACAACCCTTTGTTCGTAGATTATGTGCAATTATCCCCATGCACAACATTGTGAGATTATCTTAACCACAATCAAACATAGAGAAAAAAATATGTGTATAGAATAACCACATTTATACACATAAAAAACCCTAAAAAATTATAATAACTACAGTTATAACCAAATGAGTACTTATAAGAATATACTAATTTTCATTATACCCATATGAAATATGTTTTCTTAACTAATACACATTATACTCATGCAAAACCTTATGATAATTACTAAAACACGATTATACACACCAAAAAATCATTTTCTCAAGAGTTATAAACCCATTACCAATGAATTTAAGGGAGACATATCAGTCCATAAATCAATAATTATTAAATTCCTGTTCCATTGGAAAATAAATCATTCATTATTTCATAAATAACCAATGTATAAAAAATTGGTTTCACATTATTTTATATGGTATCAATAGAACATACCTCAAGTCTATAAACTATTGATACCAAAAAATTTAATCTCCCCACAGTATTACTTTATAAAAAGTTTATGGGTGGTTTATATAAAATATCATCTACGAAAACAAGGATATTATAGATAATTTGTAAAATGGTATAAAAAACAAAAAACTTTTTTTATAAAATATTTTTAACATTTTTATAAATAAAAAGGTAATGGGCCATTATTAAATTTTAATTTTTGAAAATAAAAATATGATGAATTGAGAAGAATTAATGTTTTACATCATTATTTTTATTGAAATCTCTATAATGAATCTTTTAAATATACATAATAGTTACAAATAAAGATTTGAAAATATTTTAATTTTTTAAAACTAATCATAAATAATAGTTCCGGGAAAGAATGAAAATGTTTTTACAAAATGTGGGGTAAAATATTAGGGAAAATTTTAATTTTAAAAATAAAAATCAATAACTAAACCCATTAAAATTCATAATAATTATAAAATCTGAATTAATAATATAAGATAGAACATTTAATTTGGAATCACTAGAAAACCATTTCCAAATATTAAAACACTATTCGGAAATACTAAGTATTAAAACAAGTAAAAAAAAACCTTTTTAAAATAAGATAATATAAAAATTAAGAAAGCGTCATAAAACAAAAAAAAATCTATATAAAATTTATATAGTCGATATGAATGTGAAATATGTAAATTTATTTGAAACTATCATTATATATGATGTGGAATATTATCAATAATGATTTAGTAATTTAGGAAGAAATTTATGAATTTAAAATATTTGAGTGAAACATTCATTATCCCTTTGGAGGAAGTGAATGTACCTTGAAATAAAATCATATGGTGGGAGAATCAAATTTTTGGAGAAGAAGTTCAAGAATAATAATTATAACTCAATATAGGGATTTGAGTTAACAAAAACCCGTATAACATCAAAATATTCTGAATTGATATACATTTTATGAAAGGACAAGATATAGATTTTTAAACCCCATGAGTAATGTAAATAAGGTAAAATTCACATATTAATATTTAATAAATCTACATTAATGATATCAGGGGGTACAATATGATTTTTTTCTTAGGATATTAAATTTTAGACAAATAAACCCTTATGATATTAGAGAATTTCAAATCAACACACCTTGAGTGATTTATTAAAAATGAAAAAATAAATAATTTGAATAATTATAAGACAATGATACAAAAAATTAATGTTGATGTAGAAATAGAATTATAAATAAAACATAATTTATAATAGGAATTTTTGTTCAAGAATATAAATATTTGATAAGAAAGCCTTATATAGAATTATTGATTAGCTGATCTCACTAAAACCCCATAATTAACAAAAATAACCATAATTTCCAGAAATTTAGGTACTTCATTCATTTTTATAAAAATAATTATATCTATTTACTATTATTTTATATTTGTATATTAGTTAGCTATTTTATATTTTCAAAAAGTGGATGGGTAATAATGATTGGTTGGAATATATTTCAAAACTATTTTTTTTATTCATTTGTCTCATAATCTTCATTATCAAAAAAATCATAAAAGGTATTGGTACTGATGTTTTAATGGTTTTTATAATAATATAATTTAGTTCTAGATATTTTTAGTTATATTCATTACTGAAGTAATTGAATAAAAGTGTGCATTAGTGACTTTTGAAAAATTAACAGCGGTAATATTCCAATAAATAAAGAAAAATTTCATTATTGAATTTTTGTTATAAAATATTAATTTTAAACACCGATACATGATAGAAATTTTTATCCATTTCCAAATACGATGTTATACTAACCCAGTAAGAACATGGTAAAATTTGCATGCTTGTATGGATTTGGAATAGGTTGTTTTTTATAATATCACTATTAAAAAATTATAATTAAATTATTTATATTATATTAAGGAGGTCAATAAAATTTTGTAATATTAATAAGAATAATGTAAATTAAATATATTTTTTCACTTATAGATAATTGTCGTTACCCCTTAGTATGTTTATTTCGGGAATAATGTTTTACAATGATCAATTATTGATAATATTAAATACAGTTTTATTAATTTTTATTTATAAATTATAAATCAAGACATATATAAAATATCTAATAAACAATCCCATTACTAAAACCATCCATCTAATATATAAATAAATAACAAAACATGTCATTTATGGCGGTGGTAGTCCGCCTATACACATGATTAACATTTTCATATTTTTATTGAATGTGAGTGGAAATGATAATGGGTATACCATCAATATAAAAAATTTATTATATTATTTATACTAATGTAATTATAAACATATGTTTTGAATTTTGTTGGAGGATGTCGGATCAGAAATCTAATGGATGTAATTTAAAGGGTATGTAATAATTATATTTAGAACTTGGATTCTTTTCTTAAAGTATATGTTGGAAATGATGTTCCATAGGCACTTTTTTTAGGATAAAACCATAATAACATGTATCAAATCTCTAGAATAATTAAATTTTTTAGTGAAAAATGTGATTTTAAAACTGGGGGTGATGATTGAAAAGTTTGTATGTGTGCTCCTTTTATAGGTAAAAAGGGATAAGTCTATGGAAATTAATGTTCGGTAAGAGGTAAAAATTTAAATGAATGATTATAATAAGATTTAGATATAGAAATTTTGATAAGATATGTAGGCTTGACATTCCATCTCAATAATGTTATTATAAGAAATCTAGGTGTCAAATTGTTTTGTTAAAATTTGAGTCACATTAGATTACCAATTTTATCCCTTATCAATATACATTAAATATTAATCATGGTTTTTATTTGATCACTAAAAATAATAGATGAATCTTAAAATTGATTCATCAGTTGTATCAATATTTTTAACTAATTTAATCTAATTAAACAATTAAATAACTTTTATGTTAAAATAGACAATGTTTTTAAAAAACTAGTTTTGGTTGAAAAGAATGTTGTTTTAATAATTAAGATTTATTGATATTAATTAAAATTGGTTACAAATTTAATGGTTGATAATTTATTTTATTATATTTTAAACATAATATTGTATTAATAATTTAAAATATAAAAATTTAATTTAAAAATGTAAGAACCTGGAACTTCTTTTCAGTTATGTTTTCCATTTCTGGTCATTTTTTGAGAAAAAGGAGGGTTTTCAGGAGGTTTTGTAGGGGCGCAAGGTTGGTGCACGGTCTGAACAAACCATGCGTCCAGCCCATAAAACCATACACCCTTGACAGTGGGCTCCGAATGGGCTGTGCACGGTTTTTCAAACTGTGTAGTCAAGTCGTGTGAAGTCCCTGGGTGAGACAATGGCAACTGCATGGTTGGTGCATGGTTTTCCATACTGTGCGGGGTAACTGTGTGGCCACTTAATGTTATGATTTTTATGTCATGGGCCACTCGGGATTTATCTTTCCTCGACAATTCTTCCTCCCACTCGTGGATCACTCGGGAGTTACGATTTTCAAAGGTTGGGGGACCTCTTTGGCTCTTTTGGAGGAAAATCGAAGGGGTTTCAGTGTGTTTTGAAGGTGGTTTCTCCCACGTAAGTCTCTCCTCATAGTTTCTTAGTGTTTTCCTCTAGATCTACATCTCTCTCTTTCTCTCTCTGTTAGTTTTCTAGATCTTCAACCATTGTGTGTAGATCTACTATTTTGGTTTCCTTGGTTGTTGGTTTTAAGACTTGTGGACATTAGGGAAGGGGATATAGAGCGTTTTTGGTGGTGCATTATCCAGATTTGAGGAGGTGTGGTAGCTTGTGGATCTACATCATTGAAACCCTAATAGGTAGAAGGTTTGTTCGTTTTAGTTAAGGGTCTTTGAATTTTATGTGCAAAATCGCAAATACCCATGAACGATGTATTGTGTGTTTACCGTTTTGACCCTGTTAATTGCATGCATTGCTGGTTTATGCGAGTAGAGGATAATTGTATGTTAGTAGGGTTGATTGATATGCTTTGGAGGTGTTGCCCAAGCACATTATTTTTATGACTATTTGGTTCTGCTTAGCCTGTTAGGTTGCATTGTTTGTTTCCCTTGCCTAGTATTTTAGGATGGAGTGATCTTGTTTATTTGACATGGTGATATGTTATAGACTACAAGACAAGTAGTTCATGAGGTTTACTTTGGCCGATACATGTTTTTATACTTGTTTTACTTACACGAGGTCGTGAGAACCTGGTGTAGTGGACCATAGGGAGAATGGACATAAGGGCTTCTCTAGAATGTCTTATAATTTACGATGTGAGACCATAGGGGGAATTTATATTGAGTGCTTTCCCAGAGAGTTTGTAGTTCTTTGACGCGGGCCACAGAGGGAATGTGATGTTAGTGCTTCCCTAGAACACCTTTAGATACGATATTAGACTATTTGGGGGAATTGACAGTGTGTGCTTCCTTAGAGAGTATATGCTTAAGCATAACCAGAGGGGTTAGACCAAGTGTGCTGCCCAGAGGGTTGCTAGTACTAGATTGGTAGGACCAGAGGGTATAGGATGTGGACACTTCTTAGAGGGTTACATATTTGTTAACTGCTTGCTTGTGCTGCAAGGTATTACCAGAGTGGATAGTTTGTGGGTACTTCCTAGAGGGTTACCTATTTTTGTTTATCTGTTTGGATAGTTGTTTCTTCATATTGAAACAGTGGATTGTTTACTATTGAGTACTTTTTTTTGTGCTCTATGTCCTTTTACCTGCCTTATATTCAATGACTATTAGGAATAGATCTCGTGGTGGTTTCCTACTGGGATTTAGTCTCACACCTTATTTGGGCCATGATTATGGGCCCAAACAGATTATATTGCTGCATGTATAGAAAAGGGAAAGTGCCCTTCTATATCAGATACTTAATGTGTTGTGGAGCTGGAGAGCATGGGACCAAGATTAGGCTTGATATGCTGAAGATCTGTTATTTTTTTCTTTTGTTCTTGGGTTTAGTTCTGTTTTTATTCAGCATTATGACTTGTATGGCTATTTTACAATACATATGTATCATGAATCATTATATATATAAGTTCTCGAGTTGTTTATTATTTCAATATTTTGTTGTTTACCATTGTTGGATATTTACTGCTTCTACTATTGTTTATTTGTTTCTATTCCACTGTGTTACTCTGCCAATGAGGGAATAGTTTCCCCACTATCACAACCAAGGCCCTCGCTGCTTGTTGACAGCCTCTGGTGTTCGGGGAAATACGGTTGATTTCATGTGACCAATCGGGTACGGGGTGCCTCGGGGTGGATTCCAGACCTAGAACATTAAAAAGTGGTATCAGAGGGTCTCTTTTCTATTGACTTACTATTTTTATCCTTTAACCTGGGATAAGAAGGAATAGGTACATGGTAATAATCTATGCCCGAGATTAGCTACCCCATGTATAGGGAAAATCTAATCTACATCGTTTATTTCAATTTTTCTAGTCTGTGATTTTATAGTTGATTTGATTTTCACTGTTAGGTGACTCTCATTTATTGTGCTATTATAATTGATATTATTGAGGTTCTATTTTTTTCGCAACCCGATGAGATGAGGGTATGCCATCTCATGCATCATATATGCACTTTCTAGAATTCACATGTCATGAATTCTTTCCATGCCATCTTGGATGAATTATCAATTGCATGTTGTTGTGGAAGATGTTGTGTAGGATAGTATTCTATTGTGATAGATTCCTTGATAAAAATATGTGTTGTTTGATAGGGTGTTGTTTGTGAGGGTTTAATTTGAATGAACACAAAATTTTTCTTCCTAGGGTGTTATGGGCCCTCATTGACCGGAACTTGGTGGATCATTTCCTTATCCTTTCTTGTTTATAACATGTATAAGTTTTCAAGTGTTGATTCTTGGGGAGTATGGGCTCACACAGATTGGAATTGTGCACTTTTAATGTTCATTTTAGCGTTTCTCCGGGTTCCTAAGTAGTTTTTTAGGCTTAATGTCTGAAAAAACCTAGAATGTGCACCATATAGTTTTGACTACACGACTTGTGTTCTTATATTTGGGAAGAAACAATATTTCTTAAGTGCATACTATGTACTCTCTATACATGTCGTGTACTCATATGTTTCAGACCATATTAATCTTGATCTGAGGTGTGCATTTGACCATGAAAAGTAATGACACTAAGACATCCTTCAGTTGTATGCCAGCCACAATGCGGTGATGAGACACCAGATATGGTTGATCATGGAATTCCTGGAGATCCTTCTACTGTGCCAGTCTTGGCACCAGCAGTTATACCTGACACAGGTGCTGATGCATAGTTCATGGAAGACATTGTGAGGATGATTCAAACCTTTCAGGGGGAACCACCTCCTACCCCGTCGATGGGAGATTTTATGCGGGTCTTTTAGTAGCAGCATCCTCCCACTTTCTCAGGGGATGGGGGACCCCAGGATACAGATTAATGGCTAGAAGACATGCTGACGATCTTCGAGCATCAGGAGATGCCTATAGAGGGGAGTGTCAACCTCGATACCTATATGCTTCGGGACTCTGCTGAGAGGTGGTGGGATGTGATATCACAGGTGGGATGCAAGTAGTTTATGTCGTGAGATGAGTTTCAATGCATATTCTTTGACTTATTCTATCCGGATACCTTGGCGGCCAATTGATCCCGATAGTTTATGAGTCTGGAGTAGGGTAGGCTTTCTGTTATGGATTATTCCTCTTGCTTTATCGAGCTGTAGCACATACAATCAATTCCAGAAGGTGATCAGTTATACCTGGTATGGAAGTTCAAGGATGGTCTGAGGCACAACATCTGATCACAGGTGGACATCTTCAGGTTGAATTCCATCACTTCTATCGTCAACCAGGAACTGATCATGGAGCAAAATCTGAGGGATTCTAGATGTGTGAGTCAGGGTGGCTTGACATCTGGAGTTTGTGTTTCTTCTATTGATAGTAGGAAGCATAGCATGGAGATTTCACGAGGAGATCAGAGTAGGCGGGATGCATATTCTAGAAGCTAGGTGGTATGCTACTAGTGCCGTAGGAGAAGGCATAAGAGGAAAAATTACCCAAGAGACCCAGTGGAGTTCTGTTCATGCGGCATGATGAGTCATCTTCAGTGGTTCTTCTTGATCTTCTCACCAACAGCTGGTGATAGGGGTTCCTCTTTGACTCCTAATACAAGAGAATCTTCTCCAGTTTCTCACCAGTTTGTGAACTGGAGTCCTTCAGGCTGCTCAGGCCGAGGTGGAGGTCGTGACCACAGTGGTCCGTCACTAGGCTACCAGCGATAGCAGGGTGGATCAGCTCCGAGTGTTTAGGTAGGGTCACAGGGCCATTGACGGTCAATAACTGATATCCCTTACCCAGGATTGATGATCTCTTTGATCAGCTTCAAGGATCCTGGGTGTTCTCGAAGATTGACGTGAGATCCAATTACAATTAGTTGGGCATTAGACCATCTGATATACCTCTTACAGCCTTATAGAGTAGGTATGTTCTATATGAGTATAGGGTTATGTTGCTCGGTCTCACAAATGCGCATGAAGTTTTCATGGCCTTGATGAACCAAGTGTTCCATCCATACTTGGATTCCTTCATGGTTGTTTTCAGGGATGATATCTTGGTGTACTCTCACACTTGACATGACCATGCAATAAATCTTGAGATTGTTTTGATTACTCTGAGAGAGTATCAGTTATATGCTAAGCTCACAAAAATGCAACTTTTGGATGAATCAGATTCACTTTCTTGGTCATCTTATTTCAGAGGCAGGAGTGTTAGTAGACCCAGAGAAAGTGAGGGAAGTAGTTTCCTGGGAGAATTCGAAGAACGTCATTGAGGATATGAGTTTTCTAGGGCTGACTAGATACTACATATGTTTCATAGAGGACTTCTCATTCTTAGAAGCACCGCTGATGGGTCCAACTAAGAAGGGTGTGATGTTCTTATAGTCAGATTCTTGGGATGCATCCTTTCAGAAGATAAAAGGGATGTTTTCTTCAGCACTGATACTATTCTTTCTAGAGCTGGCAAAGAGCTATACAGTTTACTGTGATGCATCGGGTATCGGGCTGGGAGCTGTGCTTATGCAGGGGGGTGGACTCATTGCGTACAAGTCTTGGAATTTGAGGCCATATGAGAGGAATTACCTAACGCAAAATCTAGATTTGGCATCCATTGTTCATTCCCTACATTGTTGGAGAAATTATCTTCTGGGATAGAATTTTGTGGTTTTCACTGACCACAAAAGTCTCATGTACATCTTCACTCTGCGTGATATAAATTTGAGACAGTGAAGGTGGGTGGAGTACCTTCAGTATTTTGACTTTGAGCTTGCCTACACGCCTGGGAAAGGCAACGTAGAGGCTGATGGGTTGAGAAGAAGGAATCAGATACAGGAAGTTCAAGAGGCTAGTAGTGAGTGGTAGCTTATGGCTCTATTCTTTGAGATGCATTTGGAGGTGTATGGAAGATAGGGGTAGACTATTCTTTATTTTGTAGCTGCTAACTATACTCCTCTTAATCGAGTGTGGATGAGGAATCTATCAGATTTTGAAGGATTAGTCCTATGGGAGAGTGTGTCCTGAGGGGAACCTTTTAATGGATGGACCACAAGTGAGGTTGAGATCTTTCATTTCTAGGGGTGTGAATGGGTTCCAGCAGACATATGCAAGGATTCGATACAGGACTTCCATTCCTCAATTTTGGCAGTTAATCCTGGAATCACCAAGATGTATTGTGATCTACACCATCTGTATTGGTGGACAGGTATGAAGAGACGCATTGTTGGTTCTTTCAGGAGGTGTTCCACCAATCAGAAGGTGAAGACGAAACACCAGCGACCAGTAGGTCTTTTGAAGAAGTTACCCATTTTTGAGTGGAAGTGGAACGATGTCGCGATGGATTTCGTGACCAATTTTTTGAGGTCACCCCATGGGAATGATACAGTATGGTTTTTCATTGATAGGCATACAAAGGTTGCTCACTTCTTGCTGAGTAAAGAGACCTTCAGTGTTGATGAGTTGGGACAGTTGTACATTCGAGAGATTTTAAGTCTACATGGAGTTCCACACTCCAACGTTTCAGACAGGGATGCATGTTTTACTTCCTAGGTCTGGCAGGGGCTTTAGAAGGCATTGGGTACACATGTACTTAGGAGTATAGCTTACCACCCCCAGATGTAAGGCCAATCTAAGCGTACGATTCAGGTTCCTGAGGACATGCTCCGAGCATGCATTCTGGATTCTGGAGGTTATTGGGAGAAGCGTATTCCTCTTGTGGAATTTTCCTAAAATAATATTTTTCATGAAACTATACAGATGGAACCATATGAGGCTTTGTACGGTAAGGCATTCTGACCACCATTATGTTGGCTGAAGGTAGGAGATGCAGATTTGATGAGGCCTCATCTTGTTCAACAAACCACAAAACAAGTAGAGTTGATTTGGAAGATGATAGCTACTACACAGTCTCAATATAAGTCTTATACTGATCAGCAGAGACGGTCTCTAGAGTTTGATCTCGGGGATCAGGTTTTTCTACATGTCACACCGAGGTTGGGTCACATAATGATTAGGAGATAGGGTAAGCTTTCGTTGAGGTATGTCGGGCTGTTTGATGTGTTGAAGAGAGTTGGGCCAGTTGCCTATCGGTTGCAGTTACCTCAGTGGTACCGGGCTATGCACGACGTCTTACATGTTTCACTACTTAGATATTACTTTTTAGACCCATCTCATGGCATTCAACCTAAGGAGGTTGAGCTAGAAGTTTATGCATCGTTCGAGGAGCACCCTATCTAGATTGTTAATCATTGTACAATGGTTTATGTGGTCGGTCTGTTCCTCTAGTACGAGTGCTATGGCAGAACGGGTGAGTACATGACGAGACATGGGAGAGGGAGGGCGATGTATGAGCTTAGAGGTTGGATCTGTTATGGGTTTCTTCTTCTGCGCTGCGCTAGGGAAATTCGAGGACAAATTTCATTAATGGGGGTTGTTTGTAAAAACCCAGACCTTCATTTCAGGTCTGTTTTCCTTTTCTGGTCATTTTTTAGAAAAATTGGTTTTTTGGGAGGTTGTGCAGGGGCACACGGTTGGCGCACGTTCTGAACAAATAGTGCATCCAGCACAGGAAACTGTGATCCCTTGAAAGTGGGCTCCGCACGAGCTACGCACGGTTTGTTAAACCATGTGATCAAGACATGAGAAGTCCCTGGGTGAGATAGTGGGAACCGCATGGTTGGCGCAGAATTTTCCAAACCGTGTGGTGTAACCGTGCGACCATTTAATGTTAGGGTTGTGATGTCCCGGGCCACTCAAAATTTCCCTTTCTTCCACCATTCTTCCTCCCACTCTTGGCTCACGTGGGAGTTGAGATTTTAAGAGGTTGGGGAAGCTCCTTGTCTCGTTTTGGAGGCAAATAGAAGGGGTTTCAAGTTGGTTTGAAGGTGATTTGAAGGCAGTTTCTCCCAAGTCTGTCTCTCCTTTTAGATTCTTTTTGTTTTCCTCTAGATCTACATCTCTCTCTTTCTCTCTTGGATTTCTAGATAAACACCTGTTGTGTGTAGATCTAGGGTTTTGGTTGCTTTGGGAATTGATTTTAAACTTTTGGATGTTAGGGAAGGGGTTATATAGTGTTTCCAGGGGTGCGTTCGCCTGATTTGATGAGGTATGGTAGCTTGTGGATCGACTTCATCGAAACCCTAAGAGGTAGGTGGTTTGTGACTTTCAGTTTAAGGCCTTTTTATTGTATGTGAAAAATCGCCAATACCCATGAATGAGGTATTGTTATTTTACCATATTAAACTCTATTAATTGCTTGCTTTTCTGGTGTGTGCGAGTAAAGGTTATTTGTATATGAATAGGGTTGATTGCTATGATTTGGAGGTGATGCCCATGCTTGTTCTGTTTATGACTTTTTGGTTCTTCTTAGCCTGTTAGGCTGCTTTGTTTGTTTCCCATGACTAGTATTGTTGTATGCAGTGATCTTGTTTATCTGACATGCTAATATGTTTTAGACTGCAATCCAAGTAGCTCTTGAGGTTTACTTTGGCCGATATGTGTTGCAATACTATTTTGACTTACACAGGGCTGGGAGATGCTGTTGTAGTAGACCATAGGGAGAATGGACACAAGGGATTCTCCTGAGTGTCTTGTAATTTACGATGTGAGACCCCATGGGGAATTGACATTGAGTGCTTCCCCAACGAGTATGTAGTTCCTCGACGTGGGCCACAGAGGGAATGTGACGTAAGTGCTTCCCTAGTGTGCCATCAGATACGATATGAGACTATAGAAGGAATTGATAGTGAGTGTTTCCTCAGAGAGTCTATGCATAATCTGAACCAGAAGGGTTAGACAGAGTGTGATGCCTGGTGGTTTTCTTGTACATGATAGGTATGACCAGAGGGGATAGGTTGTGGGCACATCCTAGAGGGTTACCTATTTTTTAAATGCTTGCTTGTGTTTCTAGGTATGACTATAGGGGATAGACTACGAGTACTTCTCAAGGGGTTACCTGTTTGTGTTATTCTTCCTGGATAGTTGTTTCATGATATTGAAACTATGGATTGTTTACTATTGAGTACATTCCTTTTTACTGCTTTCTGTACTTTTACCTACCTTATATTCACTGACTGTTAGGCACAGATCTCATGGTGGTCACCTTCTGGGATGTAGTCTCACACCTGGTTTGCGCCATTCTTTTGGGCCCAAACATATTACATTGATGTAGGTATAGACAAGGTAAAGAGCTCTTCTACTTCAGATACTTGATGTGTTGTGGAGCTGGAGATCATGGAACCAAACTTGGGCTTGAGATGCTAAGAAGTTGTTTTCTATTTATTTTGTACTTGGGTTTAGTACTGTTTGTATTCAGCATAGTGACTTGTTTGGATGTTTTCTGAGACATATGTATCATGCATAATTGTGTGTGTGTGTGTGTGTGTGTTCTCTAGTTGTTTATTATTTCAATCTTTCGCTGTTTACCATTGTTGAATATTTACAGCTTCTGCTATTGTATATTTGTTTCTCTTCCACTGTGTTACACTGCCAATGATGGCATAGTTTCCCCACTATTACACACAAGGCCCTCACTGCTAGTTTGCAGCCTCTGGCATTCGGGGAAATGTGCTTGATGTCATGTGACCAACTAGGTACGCGGTGCCTCAAGGTGGCTTACGGAACCGGGACGATACAAAAAATAAATAATATTTATAAAATTATAGTTATTTTTAAAAAACTACTTATCCAACAAAACTCATATTTAACTAAGAGACATAATTATTTTACAAAAAATTAAATTGAACTACATATATTATTTTATCTTTTTTATTTAATTTATGAAAATTATTTTATAAAATTCATAAATGATAGAGAAATTACTTTTAATGTTAGCACACATAGCACATAAGAACCATTTTTAGAGAAAGTGTGTTCGTAATCATAAAATTAATGTGTATTGAAAATTTATAAATTGTTTTTATTTTCATGATATAATTTATTAAATTATAAAATTTAAATTATATGTGCCTTTAAATTCAACCAAAAACCTATTTTTATAGAAATAATAATTAATTGAAATAAAAAAATTAAAACAGTTTCCTTTATTAGAAAATACTACATAAGTTTATTAAATGTAAAATAAAAGATATAAAAATTAATAATACTATTTAATAATGTATGGGTTTACTAATTCAATACATATTTTTTCAATAAAAAGGTTTTATAAACTAATTTTTCCATATATATTGATAAAGACGTCAAATTTATATTATTTATAGAAATGATATTTTTCAGTATTCTCCTTCAAATGATGAATTTTTGAATAACTAAAAAAATCATATTTGAATAATTTTTAGAATAATAATAAAATAATCCAATTCATTTCAAAAATAATAATTTTTAAAATTTATAAACATAAGCTTGAGATGAAAATATAATATTTATAGAAAAAAATTAATTAAAAAATATGTCCTTTTCAACATACCGTTTTTTAATCCTATTTTGTTTGATTTTAAAATTGGTAATTATCTTATAATATAATATAGGTATTATTATTATTATTATTCTACTACCCAATATGGCATGGGTTGTTTTAGTCATGTGTTCTCTGTAGAGAAAGTAATAGAACATAATATTATTTTTTTTAAAATATGTTACAAAAAATATGGGTTGTTATATTATCTCCATCACATAAAACACATACTCAAAATTTAGATTATCACTAACCAAAATATATCTTTGGGTATATAAAAAATATTTATGACTTATTTTATAATATCTAGATATGTATATTAACCATAAAAACTATATACATATCTTTATTCTAAGAACAAGCATAAACCTATCATTTATTTCATTCCAAAAAATTAAGCCAATAATATATTATTTTTTGATAACATGACCCACATTAAAAGAATTTATTCTCAATGGTGTTTATAATCATCATTCTGTTTAATTAAATAAGTTGATATGAACTGTGGTATCATTTTTCAAAGTAATATTTCCATTAAGTGTATATAACCAATCCATTTTCAAAATAGAACTAAATTTATCTTAAGGAATAATAAAAAGGCTTTCACAATGTAAGTTCCCATAAAAATTGACATGGGATAAAATAATCTAAAATAATTTCTAGATAATAAAATCCATTTGGTGGTTATTTATTATTTTTTATAAGACATCCTATATACCTTAGACCAAAATTCAATAAGTGATCAATATATATCGCATGGTGGAAAAATTTTTCCATAATGGTGATGGTCCACTGATGCAGTTCTGATTGGATAGTATTTCAATTTATTTCATTTTCTTAGGAGGATGTGGTTACCTATAATCCTTGTTAGAACATGGAATGAGGAATTTATTTTCATACCCCCAAACTCCATTTAGTTAATGGGTTGAATTTAGTGTGGTGTATTAGTTGGGTCTCAATAAAAATCCATTATATAGGTTGACCTATTAATTTCTCATTGAGAATCATGTAAAGGATGGAAAACATTTCCACACTTGAAAAATTTTCTTATTTATTTGAGATATTCCCTTGGATTGTTCCTCTAACATTTTTTACACATATGATGTTTAATCTTATATCCTTTATCTACTCCATCACCTATTCTTTAAAAAAAATCAATCCTTATCATATATAGTCTATTTTGATTTTGGAAAAACTAAATTTATTATTCATAACTCCAGATTGTTGGGTGATCATAAACACAAGAAATTCAAGGAAAACTTATGTAACATTTTTAATATAATTTAGAAAAATATTTCATTATCTATTACATTCATTATGAATATGGTTCCTATTATATCAAGCTACTTATTAATCTTAAAGGTGTTAATTATGATAGATGAAAAATTGACACCATAAGAGGATTACAATAAAATAATTACATTTTAACATAACCCTTCAAAGATCATTCTCCTATTAATTTTATCATTAGATTCTAGTTCAACCTAAATCACGATTGGTTCAATCGAGGTTTTTGAGTATAGGTTTTCCAATATTTCTTTACCCAATTTCAAAAAATAATAAATCACTTACAATGGATATAAAATAGAATGTGATTAAGCAAAAAATATCCCATGGAAGTGTCTATTTAGATGTACAATCTTAGGACCACACATTGTTCACTATAGTGAAGATTGAGTTGATAATAATGTAACATTTTTTTAGGGTGACTACCCTTATGTTCATATATTTCACGATAACATTTATTTTCTAGTTTATACGTAGAGATTTAATTTCTAGGAAATAAAATAAATATCTAATTTACTAAAATATAATGATGTTATTCTAAAAATATACTTATCATTATGTTTTTCACTATTTTTCTCATTTATTATCATCATAATAACTAAACTAATCCTTCACAAAAAATAATCCCAACACATATTCTAACTAAGGAAACCCCTAACTAATCATCGCATAATATTACATCACTTCCTTAAGATATAAATTACAAGTTTTACATTATCTCATAGTACTAAAAATTGATGGTTATTTTTCTTTAAAAATCATATACATAGGAAACATATTTAACACAACCTATGAACATTTCTCCATAGTCAAACAACACTAGACTCCCTTATATAATTTTCATTAGGTAAAATCATATCCATAACTTTTGGAATTTAAGAATAAAAAAGGGGTTCATGGATTCTCAGTAAGGGTAAATATAAGAGATAAAAATAAAAGATTATACTTGAACATAAGATGAGTATATAGATAAAATCATGATATATAAAAAATAAAAGAAAAAAATACATATTTGAAAATTTTTGAGTCATGGATTAAGGCTTTTAAAAACATAATAAATGAATAAAAAGTGTGTGAATGCATTACAAAATAAAAATGAGGCTTTAGAGATGATTATGAGTTTTGAATAAACGTTGGAATAATGAAATATATATCCATGAACATTGATTAAACCTGAATTTGTCCATAAAAAGTATCATGACCATAACATAACATCAATTATACTCTTTCACAACCCTATGAGTATTGAATAAGTATAATTATACACAAATATAACCATGTGAACAAAGATTAACTAAAAGCATACCCATTCACATCCTTTTGTTCATATATTAGTAAAAATTATACTCAAGAATAGCCATTTGATCATAGATTAAACAAAATTATAGCCATAAATAATGAAACATCCCGGTTTCAAGTATATTACACTTTTATTATCTATTTTGTAATTATATAATAATTTCTTAGAGATTTGTGTGTTTGAAGATGGTATTGGGAAATTTTGTAAGGATATATAAGGTTTCATAGTTTTAGCATAGTTTTGGTAAAAAAATAAATTTTCTCTAGAAAAATGCCAGAGATTATGGGATTTTCTATGAGGCCACATAGTTGGTGCACGTTTGGTAGACATTTTTTCCAAACCAAGTGGTTACTTAAGAGAAACCATGGAATCTGTGATAGTGGAAAAAAATTATCGGCAAGTGGTTTTTCAAACCTTATGAACCAAAAATGTTGTGAGATGGTTTGGAGGTATTAGATTACACATGTTCATAACAAGGTTTCATAAAATGAGATACCTAAATATGTAAAACACATTAAAATATTTAATAAATTGAGTTTTAATAATTTTTACATCCCTAAACCCTTACATATCACCTCTTCTCTTAGGAACTCATACTCCTATTAACTCTTAAATTTTATTTTTCATTCCATTTAATCTAAAAGATGGTTTTACTTGATCTATGTGAATTGGATATTCAAAATAAATGGTAGGTCTCAGTTTTCTATCATATCTATATATATTATCAACCCCTCTAAAATGTAATGAATTATTTAATCTGTTGTAAAATGATTTATGATCATTTTTTGTACTTGTGTGTTCTTGATTGGATTAAATTAAAGAAAGTGGTTTCAAACCCAGATATAAAGGTTTCATTATTCATATCATCAATTTTGTCACTTTTTGTGTGGATGGTGGCCTCTCTATCTTTCCATATACAAAAGATCTTGAAGTATTAGTTTTATTTGAATTTATTGACTAGATTCAGAAAGATAAAATTGAATATCTGCTTCAAGGAAACTTTTTTTGTTTATGATTAGGGAACATGTGAATTTAAATGTATTTGAAAAAACATTTCAATTTTTTATTATATATCATTGATTTTTTAATGCCAAAATTTTTTAGATGAAATGTTATAATGGGAATATTTTTTTGATTGATTTTATATGAGAATAGATATACATGGTTGAAATGATTTCATTTTCATTTGATTTGACACTGAATAAGGGTTGTAGGGTAGACTAGATATACCTAGGGATTGGTATCCTAGTGATGACATAAAGGATTAGTGAGTAACAATAAATAGTATGGAATTTTCACGTGTATAGCATGTGTGTGAGTTTATAGATAATTTCTTGGTATTCAATGTGATGAAATTGATAGTTTTTTTTCATTTATTTTTTTAATTTTTAAACTTTTCTATGTACCTCTATTAAAAATTATATTTTTTAAAACTGTGAGATAACATTTTTTCCCCTAAGGCATGAGTTGAGAAGTATCATGGGGAAGGATTAATTGGTGTAATTACACCCATGATACAAATCAAATTTTTTACATATAAAAACATTATTATACATGAAACCTGTTAGATAATAGTCTCTTATTTCAATATTAGTGCATAATGATTATATTCTCCCTAGATGCAATTATGTAATATCTATTTGTCCTAATATTTGGATGTAGTGATGTCACATTGGTTTTAATCCCCCATTATATCATTTTTATTGAGTTTTATTTTTATAATTTTAAAACATTACTACGATATTGCTATTTTATTGCATTGGGTAATACATTTTAGTTTCATTATTTATTATCATGCACTATATATTTGGTTTCGTTTTTTGTGTTTTTTCTTGAGATATTCTGTTTTTATAAAATATAAAATCATAGACAAATTTTTAGGAAGTCCTTGGAATAACATTTCAGACACTTTTGTCTTTGGTATGTAACATTTGGATAGTATTACCATAAACCTGGCCCAATATAATGGGATGGGTGGTGATATTACAAATACTATCATACATGGTTGTTCAATCACCTTGGGATAGTATAATGTATTTAGGAATATCAAAACCTAAAATTTACACCAAAAAATTTTGTAGATAAAGTTTTTATGATGAAATTTATGTTACAAGGGTGGTATTGGTAAAAAAGTGTCATAAAACACTTATATGAGTGTTTTCATTTCATAATAATGGATTTAGATGATGAGTGTATTATATCATGCTTTAGTAGTGAGACTTCACAAAAGGAATGCATTAATCTAGTAAGGTTTCCTGATTTTTGAAATGTCTTGATAATTATAATTTCTTTTCATTATTTAGAATATTATATGACTTAATAATACAATGAGTAATAATATGTGGTGTTTTTTACTAATAATATATAAATGTAACATGTTTAGTGATGTATAAAACCCTCGACGATGCAGAAGATAACCTTTTTCACTTAAACCCCAGGTGAACCATCCTCTAGTTAAAATCATTATTTAACATTTTCAAGATATTGATAAGGGGAATAAAAATGATAGACAATGTAAAATAGATCACTATACATAGTTTTAGAAAATTAATATAATTATATTTCATGGGGATTCAGAACCTAAAAAATCCAAATCATTTCTTAATAAAATGAATTAGATAATTTATTTCCTTAGAACAATGATTGATCTAAATGTCAGGTTATATGTATATATGATGGTGGATCTCTCACACTAATGGTATGATTTAAAAATCTATGATAAGGTAGATTAAGGCCCTATAAGGGAGGGATTTAAATAATTTTTCAAAAATAAATTATATCCCCACTCCTTCATTATTGCGTGAATGAGATACATCTTCATATTAAAGAAATAAAATCTGTCATTAATGGTTCAAAAAACTATTTTTATTATCATAGTTTGTATTTATCAAGAAGTATATACTAGAACATCATAAAAGGTATACATATTTCAATGTAGACTACGTGTAGTAATTCATTAATTGATATTAATGCTATGTATTAATGATTATATGGGGATTGATATTAAAGACAATGTTGATGAATGAGGTATCTTGAGAAACCAAACTAGAGGAAGTATGTTTTTGACTATAGAAATATGTTGTAATTTTAATGCTATAAATAAGTGTAATTGGGACAACTACATCCAATGTGGAGGAGTATCTCATAATCAAAACACTATATCGGTTACCTTTCCCCAATTACCCATAAAGAAATCCTATATGCTTCATTTGAGCATATGAAGTGATATTGTATGACAAAACCCAGTGATTTCCTATAATATTATTATATGTCAATTCTTTTTCAGTATTTTTTACTGATATAAAATATCTGAATAGAAATACATATCTTGAATGTTTGATATATTATGCTTCAACTGAAATATCTCATCATAATAGTCTTCATATATAGAATGGAGGGAACCCGAGTGACTATTGAAAAGACATGAATCCTCAAAAAATGAAACCACAAAATGGAAGCAATGATTAATGGGGATTGAGTAAATTGTTTTATGTTACTGGGTAGATGATCATAGAGTTTTAATTAGTGTTTTAAAATTTATGATGAATAAATATTCAAATTTTATCTTTACGATGTTCTATTTATTACTAGTATATCCCACTCTTTTATTGAATCTCGTTTTTTTGATAAAATTTGGATACATTTTTGGACTATTCAACATGAGTTATGAAATGTATCATCACTAACAGAATCAAGAGTTGCTAGTATATAAATGTTTTTCCTATTCTATTGAACTCAATGGGGTCTATTTTTATTGTTAACATTCTATTTTAGGAATTTATATCATCTATTTTATCATGGGAATATATTGTTTCATTTATTTAATGACATATATCAATTTTTATACATGATGGGTATTGTTTGTATTTTCATATGTAAAATTTCATATATTTTATGGGGGATAAGAAATAATTATATGATGAAGATAACCTATTACACCAATTTTTGGAATTATTTCATTTAAATTTGTATTAATTAGTTTGGGGAATAATATCATAGGTGAGGATAAAAATTTTCCTTCCTTTGTGTATCGTTATCCAAATATGTTTTGTGAATATTTCACTGGCTGTTCACATGAAACTGATGTGTATTTTTTTATTGGTCTTCTTCTTGGGAAAAAAGTATTTCACTTTCTTCATATAAAATGGAACCAATACAATTGAAGGTTTTGAATATCAAATTGGAAGAGTTAGAATGTAATGGTTATATATTCTGAGTACAATACCTTGGAATTCCCTAGTTTTTACTTTTTCCTAAAAAAAATAATTCATTATTACTCTATATTGATTATCATAAGATTGATTACTTTATGATAAATAATAATTACCCACTACCACATATTGATGTCAATTTTGATGAATTTATTAGATCATTATGGTTCATTAAACATAATCTATGGTCAAGGTATAAAAATTATTTTATAGATAAGAGGATATACCAAAGAAAACATTTAAAGTCATTACAATCGTTATGAATTTGTTTTCATGCCCCATGATCATAAAAATAAACAAAAATAATTCATGTAATTGATGAATCATATATTTTGTGGTAATTTAACTATTTAATTATAGTATTTATTGATAACATTATGGTGTAATCTAAAATCTAGAAAGAACACGATGAACATTTATATATTTTGTAGTGAATAATGTGGGAACACTGGTTATAAGAAAATTTATCTAAACACATTTATTGGATAAAAGGATTTTTCTTCTATAGGCATTTCATTTCTTATAACGGAATACTAGTATACCCTACAATTATAATTTTTTTTAATCTTGTAATCCACTTTAATGAACCTATGAGATATGGAACATTGTGGGTTTATAAAGATACTATAATAGATTTTTTAGTAACTTATGATTACTCACATCACAGATTAAATAAATCTTGAGAAAAATAACTATATTATATTAGAGTTAGTATTGTTCACAATTGGTTTTAGAGATTAAATAAAGGATCACTTCGACATTATTTCTTATGTTTCTATAGCCCTGGAAGCATTATGTAGATTATTATGATGCATCTGTTTATATACTCATCTTTTATCTCATTAAAAGATATAATTTGGTAGCTTATGGATCATGATAACTTTGAATTTATGAAATGAATTATCTAACCCTTGATTTAGAGTTTTTTTGGTGGTTCATTATTTGAAAACATGGTTTTGTTATCTGTTAGGTGTTATATTCACAATATTAATATGCAATAAAATTTGAAAATAAATCCATTAAAAAAGTGATTGAAACCCGATAGAATTATGATGGATGGAATATGTTTAAATTTTCATCATTAACATGGTTTTTAGGTTTTGAAGATGGAATTTCATGGTAAATGATTTCATAATAAATTCATTCAATAAATTACCCAATGAATCTTATGATCAATAGAAATTTATAATTATATTATTTAATGAATTTTTATTGTAATATGAAAATTTATTCCCTGATTTTATTTCTAATGACCGATTTTCATTACATGGTTATGAATATTAAGAATTATGAAAGAATGGATCCTGATTTACTTACATTAACATCAAAACTCAATGGTGGGGAGACCGTTCATAGATGTAAATGGTATGAGGGATCTTTGTTCCCTTTTCAATAATGGATATTAATTTTTCATAAATGTTAAGAACAACAACTTTTCTCCACCACTACTAAAAATGGGTTTTTCATTCCATAATTTTGATGATTTATAAAGCTTTGAGAACTTATTTACTGTGGAAATGAAATAAAATGGAAAGTGGAATTGTATATATAGAGATTCTTTATGTTTTAGAAAAAAATTCTATAAAATAAACTAGAAAGGTATTTTGGAGAAATTTCTTATCCCTCTCCTGAAATTAGATCTCGTATATATGTATTTTTTCATAGTATACCACGAATTTTTTAAAACAAAATTTCATATGGGTGATTGTGGATTGAATCTTCACTTAAGGTAATTTCATAATTATTCATGAACAAAATATGTTTAAGACATTGATGACCATTATATGTTGTCTATCATTTTGATTCATTGAATAACTATTTAAATTTCCTCTAACAAAGTTCCTTATTTGACATATAGTATGTGGAGAGGTTTACAAGTAATTTTTGGTATCCAATTAAAAATGAGGATAATTTATCCCCTTCAAAAAGAATTGTCAGTCATAAATGATAATAAAAATGTTACAATACTATATTCATGATTCTGTTATTGATTTTATAGGCTCATTGAAATATCATGTATGATTAGTGAAGTTATTTTACTATATCATCTTGTAGGCCTTGATACATATGGATCCTTTTGAAGTATTGTATGTTTGTCTATTCCAGTATCTAATTGTTTTTGTAGTGACTAGAAAAAAATCTTCTTTATGACCCAACCATGTTTCATAGATGACTAGAAACATTATGATGATTAAGAAAAGAATGGTGGAAATTCAGTGACATCATAAATCTTATGCAGATCAGAATCTGAAGTCATTGTTGTATAATTTGGTATATCATGTGTTATTGAATGTCCCTCTAAGGCTTGGTAATCAATTTCTGGGTTTTTAAGGTAAATTTAATACTTATTAAATCAAAACATTTGAAATACTATAATGGATTATTTTTTTTATCTTATTATTTGGATTTTATACCATGATTTAGCTTGGAACACAATGTATTTCTAATATATCAATTGATAAAGTACTATCCTGATCATAAATGTAGAATTCAATGTGACCACGTGTATCATACACTAGATATTACTTTTCAACATGTGAAAATATGTATTGTGGATATATAGTAGAAATATTTATGGAGAATGAGTATCCATGATGTGTGAGTTGAATGAAAACATGTTCTGGTTCAAGAGAAAACAAGGGAAAATCAGAATTAAAATCTGGAATGGTGGACCAAACATTTATAAAGCATTAAGAATGTCATGTTTTATAGGCAAGGATATCTCAATGTAATTCATATTGTAAAAACCTTAGTTTTATGACCATTACCATTTTATTTTGTATTTAAAATTTTTAAAATAATGTTTTTTAGTTTCTGGAGTTTTTTATGTTTTAGTTTATATTTTGAAGGGTATTTAAGGGACAATAGTTGGGAGGGAATATGAAACTTCTCTTGGAAAAAATAAATGATATTTTATGAGTTTTAGGAAGGTGAAATGTTTTTGAATGATTTATCTAGGCTATGTGAGTGTCAAGAAGAATATATAAAAGATAAGATAGATGTTAAAACTCAATTGGTGTTTGGTTTGTCAAACTGTGCAATTCAACCATGTGAGGGATTGTTTGGAGATAGTATCATGCTCGCATATAGTTCATGGATTCCTAATTTGTGAACCTCAACCATGTGACGTGTATTAAAAACTCAAAAAATAATAAATTAATAATCAATTACACCCAATAAAAATATTTTTTCACATGTCCTCTCAGGATCTAAAATACATATGCTCTCCTAGTTATTCTTGGAAAATACCCTTTCCCTATAAGATGGGTTTTATATGTCTAAACATATTAGATCTCTATAATCAATGGTATTTTTTTTTTATATCTTACTCTTTATATCCTCTCCTCTATTCTCATATGGAATGTTTGATTTAATTCGTTGTAGATATATATATATAACCTGTGATGTTTTTTATGATATATTTTGGAATCTATTGAATAATTAAGCTTTCCTTCCAAGATTTATAGGATTTTCAGTGAAATTATCTATTTTCATCAGTTTTAGTGTGGTAAGTGGGTAATTTATCTTCTTAATATATTCTATAACTTCAAAGATTAATTTTATTTGGATTTATTTCAGATTTTAATAAGTAAATTTAATGGATTTATTGATGGAAAACCTTTTGGTTTATTATTTTGAAGTTTTTAATTTAAAAAGGATTTTTCAATACCCTTAATTTATATCTTTAAATCGTGGTTTAAAATTATGGTCTGAGTTTAATATAAGAAATATGTTAAAATAATATTTTTAATGGGAATAAATGTTTTATATTGATTTATTTGAAATTATATCGTAACTTACATTGTTAGAATGAGTGAGTATTCATTTGATTTGAACCCTAAAAGGGGAATGGTTATAGAAATGAGGAAATTCAATATTTTTCACCTTTTAACAACATATTGGATAATTGAGTAATCCCTCATATGTATGGTACTATAAACGGAATGCAAGTATGTGTGAGTGGATAGATGGGGTTTGTGAAATCCAAATGAAATAAATGTATTTAATCCTTCTGAATTAAATTTTAAATGATTTTAAATTGAAAAATAATTTAACTTAACTTTATTTGATAAAAATTAGGATTATATAAACTACCAGTTTAAATGATCTTATAGTAGTGGCATGGGTTGAGAATTATATTGGGGAATGTCTACATGTTTTTATTTTTAACTGTATATATTCACCTTGGTTCATATGATGATTTTATTATTCATTCCAGATGTAATGTAAATATCCCAAAATTATATAGAGGATCAGTATGATGTCATTATCACATGATGATTTATGGAGTTTTGAGTTTCTCTCAAATAATGCAAAGTGTAATGTTGCATTTGTGTCTCTATTTCAAGACATCCTTTTGGGTAATTAAGTCATTTTTTATAGTTTTTCATTCATACTCTGATATAGTTAATTTTTTAGAATTACATTCAACTTGTGTTATTTATATTTAGGCCCTATATAGTCCCCTTTTTTGGATTAATAGGTTATAATTTTAAATGTACATTCATCCCAAAATACATAGGTAATAACTATAAATATATTTTTTTCCTCTAGTGCCTTGTGGATGTCACCTTTGGCTATTCACACGTTCAACCCAGCCTGGTCCAGTGAGTTGGGTGAGGATATTACCCAAAACCTTATTTGTATATCATAATCATAATTACACCAAAACACAACATTATAATCATGACCAAAATATTAATACACCTGTTCATAACATTGTGAGAATTACTATATATAAATTTTATGTACCCAAAAAATCATTGTTTAAAGATGTATAAAACCATAAGAAATGCATTGGAGAGTGATATAAGGTCTATTATACCAATCAATAATACATATGTTCTCCAATTGAATTTAATCATTAATTATATCATAAATAACCCATGGAAAGTTCTATGGGTGTCACATAATTTCTAGGTGATATCAATAAAATTAACCTATAAAATGTAATTATTTGATACCCAAAAATTAATTCAAAATAAAATTGTATTTCCTTAAAAAAAATATAGAGTGGGGATCATTAAAAATAACTTACATTGAAATAAGGCCTTCAAAGATAATGTTTAAAATGAAAGTGAAACCATAAATTCTTTTTAAATTTTTTTATTCATTTTCATAAAATTAGATATTATGGGTCATTTTTAAAATCCTTTTTTGGAGTGTTCGCATTTTAGAAACTGAAACAAAGTGATTTTAAAATCATTATTTTGAAAGAATAACAAATAATTATTCCATGAAAGAGAGATAAGGGTTTAATAAATGGTATGTGAGTACATTTTTAAATATTTTACTTCAAAAAAGATTCTCCAACAATGGACCATTGAAAAAGTCATATTGTTTTTGTAAAAATTAATATAAAAATTTTGTAAGAAATATAATTTAAAGTTAATATTTCAAAATTAAACCATGATAAATTCAAGAATAATTAAAAATAAAATCATTTTGTTGAAGATTAAACATTAAATTTATAAAAAAATGGAAAATCATTATTAATTTATGAAGTACCTTTTTAAAAAACTATCATTGTAAAATGAGTAGCACAAACATATTTTTTTAATAGGATATGAAAAATATGAATGATTAATGAGAAAATAAATAAAAATATTTCCAAATATATTAGAGAACTGTTTTAGATAAGTCAAATATATATAATGTGGGGAAATTATCATTTTAGGGGATTAGATTTAATATTAATAATGTTATACTTTTTAGGGGGAGATTCATCAAGCAAATCATATTTAATTTAGAAATTCAATATCCCTATAGAATGAAAATTTTTCATGAAAAAAATCATAGGATGGAATATTAAAATCCTTGAATAGGAACAAAAAAATATGATTAATTTCTTAATGAAGGGGGTTTAGTTAACAAAGACCCACACCACTATGATATCTTTTGAATCAAAATCTATTTAAAAATAAAACATGATATGGATATTTAAACTACATATATAATATTAATATGTTAAAAGACATTAATTATGTATTAATCACAACATATTAAAGATATTAAGTTTCATAATAAGAAATAATTATCAAGAAATTTAATTATTGAAAAATAATCCATTATGATAATAGAAATAACAGAATCAAAACCCCCTGAGGGGAATAATTTCAAATTAATAATCGAATAAAAAGAATAATGATATGATAATGAAAAATATATTAATTTTTTATTATTAATATTATTCAATGTATAAAAAGTTATATAATTTTAAATACATATCAGTAAAATATATTAGATGCCATAAATGCTTATATTGAATTCATGTTTAGTATATGGCACTATAAAATCCATTATATACTACATATATAAATTAATCACTAATTTAAGAAGCTTAATAATTAATTTTATCAATTTATAAACTTCATTTATAATTATTCTCCACATTTATAGTAGTTCAATATTAATTTTTTCAATATAGGGTGTAATTATTCTTGATCATTTTGAACTACTTTCAAATTAGTGATGATGTTCTTCATTATTATCGAAAATTCCATCATTCCTAGATCACACAATGTACTGTAAGGGGTGTATTAGGTTATTTTATAATCATATAATTTAATTATATTTTATTATTATCCATGGTATTTAGATGAAAGTTTATGACAAGCATGTTTAAGTTATTTTTAACAAATGAATGGTGGTAACATAATAAATGAGTTAAATGTTTATATTACAAATATTTGAAAAAAATTAAAACATTATTTATGTAATAATATCAAATATTATGAATCCATTTATATAAATGAAAAAAATTCTTATCATTTCCTATGTAATTGGTTAAACATGCCCAATAAGAACATTCTTAAATCTACATGTGAGTGTGACTATAGAAGAGATTATATTGTTACAATGCAACTGAATCAAATGTATAAAAATTATTTAGATGATATTAATGTGAATAATTATTATTGGAAATAATTGAAATAATTAGGTAATAAAAAATGTTTCTTTCAATTATAACTAAATATCTTTTCCTCCTGAAATGTTGGTTTTAGGTGGTTATTTTTACAATGAATGTTTATTTCTAGTATTACTTTTAGTTTTATTAAATTATATTTTTGTAATAATAAATATTAGTTATATAAAATATATATCATGTTAACCCTTTCTTAGTACAATCCCTAAATGATGTTTATGGAAAAAAACTGTTACATTCAAGGAGGCAGTGTTCCACAAATGTACACAGGAAAAGTTTTCATTTTTTCAATAGAATTGGTGGGGAGTAGATATAGGTTATAACATAAATATAATAAAATTTATATATATTATTTATATTGGTTTTATTATATACATATAGATAGAATCAGTCTATAGGACTGTTGATAATAAAGTTAATGAAAGGTATGATATGGGTAAATACTATATACGTTGAGAATTTAGATATTCTCTTAAGGTATCATTTAGAAATGATGGACTTGAGAAACGTTTTTGAGGATTTATGATATTAAAAATTTATAGATTATCTATATAATTTATTTTTTCTATAGTTTAATTGGATCTTAATTATAAGAATGTGGATTTAAAAGGGTGGAAGTGAGTTTCTTTTATATTTGAAAAATAGGGACACAATTTTGGAGAATAATGCTAGGTATTGGATAAGAATGTAATTTAATGAGTGTTATGTTGGGATTTTTTCATGATATTTGTAGGTATGATATTCTAAAAGAATAATAACTTATTTTATAAGGTTTATGTGTCAAACTTCTTTAGTAAAACTCAATCCACATTAGCTTACACATTTTCAAACTTATTGATTATGATTAAATATGAATATTAATTTTTATTTTATCTTAAAATTTATAGTTTGAAACATAATAAAAAATTTATATTATCTAAAGAAAATTTTAAAATCATTTAAACTTTATCAATTTTTAAATTTGTGAAAATTAACACATTTTTTAAATCATATATTATGTTTAAAAATTATTTTTGTCAGAAAATATCATTTTAACCCTTAAGTGTTCTCAATATTATTTAGTATTGATTTCCAATTAAATAGATTTTAACAAATTTTTTATATTTTTAAACATAATAATTGGGTATAAAATTAAAATAGATCTACTAAATATAATAATACAGAATATTTGTAAGAAAATATTTATTTGAAAAATAATCGTTCGACAATGATTAATTATATTAATAATTTTTTAAAACAATTAATTAATATATATGAACATGAATATATTAAATAATTACAAAATATAGTTAACAAATATGAGAACAATTTTATTAAATTTCTACTGGATATAAAATTTTCTTTCAATATTAGTGTATATAGCACCAAAAAACCATTTTTAGAAAAATATCACTGTCAAGATGAGAATGGTTTTGTAATATGCATTTATAAATGATTTTGATTTTCATGATATGATTTTTTAATTATAGAAAAATAAAATAAATGTAGCTTTCAACAAAATACCAAAGTGGTTTCTTTTAAATAATACTTAATTAAAAAAATAAAACATTTCCTTTTACGGAATAATATTACTAAAGTTCATAAAATAATAATCATATGTTTTATAAATGTATATTAGTATATCATAAAGTATATTTTTTCCAAAAATATATCATTGGGAAATTTAAATGTTTTATAAACATATTAGTCTTGCATATAGAATTAGTAATAATATTAAATTTTTTGTAAAAAATGTAATATTCACTATTCACAAAAAATAAAGTATTTTAGAAAGATTCCATAAATTAGTTATATAATATTTATGATATGTTGAATATAATTATGTAATTAATTTTTTAAATAAAAAATCCTATGGTTTATAAATTATGAAATTAAAATTAATAATATATTTAAAGAAAAATAACTTTTAATAAAAAAATGTCATTTTATAACATTTGGTGTCCTTAATCAAATTTTGTATGCATTTATAATTGATTACTATATTTTTATCCACTATAGTTTTTATTATTGTTATAAGTTCCTTATATTATATTTCATAGATCATTTTATTTTTGTGTTCCATTTGGTGAAAGAAATCAAAATTAGTATTAATTTTGAAAAATAAATTCCAAAATGTGAGGGTGTTACAGTTGGTTTATGGAACCAACATAAATGAATCACACGTACATTATATCTAGTATATTATTAATATTTCTTATATCTCAGCTAAAAAATATTCTTCTATTGAGTTTTGGCTATAACAGTGGAGATGGAAACATATATCCATGGATAATCAAGTTATTGTGACTTCACAACTTTTATATAAAATTAATAAAGAAGTGATATCATAAATTATTTCTCTTTTCCCATTGAAATAAACATGAAATATTTTATAATTAAATATTCATTATTTTATCTCAATATATTTTATGTTAATAACTAATTATTTTGGTAAAATCCAAGAATTTGAATAAGTCAATACATAAAATAAATTATATGTTGCATCAGGAAGTGTAATATTCTCAAACGTTATTAATTTGGCTACATGTATTTTCATTAACTATATCTTTCTTAATTCCATTGTATTTATAGGATAATACATAAAATATACTTGACTTATGACTATTTGTTTATCCACTTAAAAAAATATTATTTCAACTTCTTTATGTACTGAATATTTTCCTTTCTTACTTATCTGATGTTTAGTTAAACATTTTTCTCTACTTCCTTATAGAAATATCCTAATTAAATTATATATTGTGGACTTATGATTCATTCATAATAAATAGAAAAAAATATAAACATAACATTGAATATGTGATAAATTTAAATATCTTAATTACAAATAATAATATTCATTATAACAATCACTCCATGTGCTTTAATACATCTTCATGGAGATATTTTACACCATGTGACATTGGGAAAAATTTAATTTTGAATTGTTTCATTTTTATTTTTCAATACTTTGTAAATGTATGAAAATAACATGATATAATATATTGCATAGTTATTTATATGTATATCTATTTATCTTGAACTTGGTTTCAAACTTTAGAAATTTCTTAGTGAAATAATCATAGTTTTTCTTAACTAACTATACTATTAAATATATATTTTACATATGTTTTCAACAAAAAACATTTCAAAAAAATAATAGAAATCCCACCAACCTTATGTAGAAAAGTGGCTCAAGTTAATTTAAAAAATAATAATTATTAATGGATTTTATAAAATGAATATTCAATGATAATGAGGTTTACTTCATTCCATAAATGGATCCCAGTAACTTCCAATATGTATAGATATATTTAGTGTCACTAGCCATTCTAGATGAATTATATTGAAATCTTCCATGAGTTGTTTTATAAATTATGGTGTTAATAATATTTATATTATGAAAATTTCATGGTTATATTATATTTCAATGAAAAATATAAATCTATGGTATTTTATCAATATGATTGGTTGAAAGGATTCATCAAATACTTAGCCAAAAAATTTCTTTAAAAAAATTGGAAACTAATAACTTTTTTTGTGTACCTACATTTATATACATGCCTCATCTCTTCATTAGTACCAATCATCATTTTAAAATCTGTTGGAGAAAACAGCAATATAAAAAACTATATTTTTGTACATGTAATCTATTTATACATTTATATGAACCTTCTAATCATCAATTTTATTGACTTAATAATTCCTTATTGGATTCGTTATTCTTATAAAATACTATATCAAATAACATTTTGAATATAAAACCAACATTTATAATTAAAATTTTCAATGAATTATTTATATTTTTAAAAACTCCTCACACTATGTTTTGTGATGTTTCATATTTATATGATGACTCTTGCACATATAGACCTTGGAATTCATAGAAGTCCAGATTGATCCCATAATATAAAAAGGTAAGTTGTTATATCTTATATAAATATAGTAATTCATTTCATTAATACCATTATATATATATGAAATAGTCATATCTTGAGTATATTTTTGGATGCTGAATTGAGATGATCATATTGTTTATTTGATATATGTTTTATTCTATGACTAGCTTTAGAAAATAGAGGTTATTAGATAACATAAAGATATAAAATATTATACTTCATGTAAATTTTATATAAGATGGTATCCATTATCATATATAATTAGAATACGATGATAATGTTTTAACAGATATATTTGAGAAACACTTCTTGAAATTAATTTTTTAATTTTGTAGTACTTATACAAGTCATCATCATGACACTTTTTACTACCATGATCATTATTGAGTCTACAAATTAATGTGTGTTTTTGAATAGGCCAAATCAACATGAATTTATCGATGATTATTTGGTTACGATTTTCTTTTACTATCTCATTTGGAGTATCTTGTATCTTATACCAAATATATTCTGTAGTCCATTATAAATTTCAAAACAATATTAGCATTATCTCATGAATAATATGAATTAACCTCAATATTTTTCAAATAATTAGTTTTACATATCATGCTGAGTTAACTCTTCAATATATTGGGATTTATGACCCTTATTTACAATGGATTCCATTTCTTAAAACATAATAATTTGGTATATCAAAATACATAATAGGTTTGTCTCCTAAATTTTAAAAACCATTTTGGGTAAATTTTTGTTAGTCAATCGTAGTTTTACATGACCAAGAATTATATTCCCACGATATGATATTATTTTTGTATTATAATTTATATTAACCATTCATAAATAATTTTGTACATTTTTTTCACATATTATAAAAATAATAAATTTATAAGATATACCCAAAAAATTTAATTTAAAAGATTAAATAATATCTCATTTTTCATATAACTAGATACTGAGATAAATGTTTTAGAAACAAACGATAGAAAAAAATGATTTCTTTTAGTCAGAAAAATTGGATGTGTAATATTTTTACCATCTCTTAGATAACTTGGTATTCATCCTCTATCAACTACATTGAATGTTCAACTTACTTCTCAAAATATTTCTTCAAAATATTTTGTTTCTTTATTTGGATAAAAATATTTGTGTCTGATATTATATTTAATACCCAAGATCTAAAATAGAATTATTACATACAATAATGAAAGTTACTAAAGTATAAGGCCCAGATTGATTCATCATTTAATCATTTTAGTTTTTATTACAATGTTCTTTTATTCCATAGGTGAAGAAAACAAATTCTTTTTAACAACTCTCCCCCTAAATTGGTTTCTGATTTGGTGGATGTTGTGAAAGAACCATTGAATATTAACTACTCATTGGTATTTCTACATTGTCCTCACATCATTATGTATAGTTGGAAAGGAACAATGTTCCCTATAGTCCCCATACACTTGGTGATGTATATTCAAAATATTCCAAAGTGGATTCTCTATATGATTCCATGAATAGTTCTAAATCAATACATATAATATATGTGGTAAAGGGAATAATATGAGATTAATAGATAATTGTTTATCCATATGCTATTCTTACATTTCTTATTGATCAGTTTACTTCAACACCTTTATCACATGATCAAAATATAGGTTTTCCTCTTCATGTTTACAATTATAACATGTTATTAAAATTTCATTTTTATTTAGCTTATCTTCCCATATTCATGATTATTGAAACATTCAAACATGGTTTGTTTCTCTTTGTAATTATTTCATATATTTATCTATCGTGAAATTTTTTTGTAAAATGATATAAGGGTAATATAAAGTATCCTCCATGAAAATTATGTATAAATATTACATTTTTTGTCCCAATAATGAGATGTGACAAAATAAGATGGGTGGAGGTGAATTCTATATCACAAAATAATCAGATTAATTTAAATTATAATGTAGAATTTGATGGTTATAAAGATTAAATATTATTTAAGTAAAAAAATTAGTAGTGATTGTGATGTGTATATTAAAAATAGAAAATATAACACAATGATCTTAGATTAGTTTGGATCCAAATGATCATAAATCTACTCTTCACACTCCATACCCAAGAGTATGGATAGAAAATATAAATATCATTTTATAATGAGTGATACCAAACCCCAATATTTTAATCTAGATTAAACTTAAGCCATCCATTAACATAGGAAACGACCCAAAACCATACTCTATAAGGAGAAACCATCACCTAGTGAATTTTAATAATTCTATAAATGACCTATATTACTGATTTTTCTTAATAGAATATATCCTTATAATAATTTTTAATGATGGTATAGAGATACAAGAAAAATAATTTATCGTATAATCAATTCAAGAAAATTATATTATAAAATAATGAAACTAATGGATTGATTTCCTGGTCTAGAAAAGGTACTATGCCAGCGAACCAATGATTTAGTATAGTAAATAGTACTTTCATGTATCTTTATTCCATGGATATTATATTTTGTCCTATAAAATATAATAGAATAGAAAAGGATAGATCTCTTTGATAGTCTACATAACCATACTATAATGTTCATCGATAATATTTATTTTGGGAAATTTTATATAATCATTTAGGTAAAAAAAGAATATGAAAATAGAGTTACTATAAATCCCATAATATTTTATATGATTAAAAATTTCAATAATATTTCTCACCACCACTTTCTCACTAAATTGAATGATCGGGAATAGGGGATTCAAGAAAAAATATAGATTTAATTATTCAATTGTACTATATATTTTCAAGTACCACTATAATATTCTTTTACTAGCACATATATTTTCTTATTCTCCGAACGATCACAGTATTCCCATACATATTTTTTAAATTTTCCACAACAATGAAAATAATATTTTTTGTAATTTATCATGTTTACTGATTATGACATAAAAAAATTAATTTAAATTTTCCCCCACTATTTTATCAAGTAAAAATATCACTCATCATTTGATTGAAAAAATCACGTCTCTTCGATATTTCAGTGGCAGGGATCCATACTCATCTTTTAATAAAAATGATTACTTCCATGAACATTAATGCAATGTATTTAGGTATTATTTTCATTTCAATTTCATTAACTTTTAGTTCACAAATCTATTGAGTAGAATCATGAATCATGGAATCCTATACTCAAATTTTGTAATTGGTTGTATTCAAATTCAATTATGTAGAATATACAAAATACCCTTAATACCATTGTGGATATGTCAACCCATTTTCTTGGTGTACACTCCATGATAATTGAAAATTATCTCCAATTATGTCCTAATTGACACTTTAACTCTGATTGTATATTTACACATAAAAATGAATCTAATTTATAATGAAATACTTTTAATTGATTATATTCAACTTACACATAAATATTCTTTATATTATTATTCACATTATTGTTATTGTAACATGAATGTTTCCAAATTAATTAACTATGTTAGATAAAAACATTTATATATTATAATATACTTTATTTCATCTTAGAATTCATGTTAATTTAATTCGATCGTGTGATCATATTTAATTCACCAAAAAACCCATGCACTATCATATAAAATCAACTTGTGATCTAATCATGAGTTTTTATCTAGAGGTTATCTTATTAATAAATAAAAACCAACCATGACCCAAGGGTAAATAACTCCTTGATCCCATTCATGTATCGATTTACAACACTCCTCCATTAAAATTTGTGTCTTCATAGTTGGTTTTACATTAAATGAAATAATTAAAAATATTATCTTGATGAGTGATCCATATTTTATAAAACTTTACACACTTATAGGTGAGATGTACATTTGGTTCAGGGTTACATTAAATAAAAATTATACATGTAGGACTGTGAATAATAAAGGAGGGAGGGATGGATCATATATAATAATATTTTATTTAATAATTAATTATCATTTAAGACTATGTTATAAATAATAAAATTATATAAACCTAACACATACACTAGCTTTCCAAGATCATGATAAATCACAACAAAACATTAATTCACATTTGAACATACTAAAAATCATTAAAATATTTTTAAATTAAGATAAATTTGTTTGAATTTATAAATGAAATAATTATATATTAATTTTTCTTAAAAGTTTCTCCAAAAAATATTCAAGATATATTAACATTACAAATATAAATTTTTTAAAATAAATTTTATAATTTTTTATATTTTAAAATAATTAAGTAGATGTATTTTATTGATCTAACAACATGACATGATTGATTTTTCCTGATTCAAATATTTTCAAGAATTTAATATAAAAAAATTGAGTTCACATAAGGTAACCAAAAAAATATATTATAC
Organism: Viscum album; assembly: GCA_963277665.1. NCBI lineage: Eukaryota > Viridiplantae > Streptophyta > Magnoliopsida > Santalales > Viscaceae > Viscum > Viscum album. The sequence goes on along the minus strand of OY728134.1, from coordinate 590,001,382 downwards.
ATCTAATTAAATACATTAATAAATTTTATTCTTACAAAACATAAATTATCTCTCGAAACATCATGTGACTTACTCTTTTTATTGTTATTTCCATATATATTGTAAACCACATGAATTCTTATATAATGAATTTTTTAGGTTAGGATTTATTGTTTGTGAGTAATGTCTGACCATATGAAATTATATAAACATACTCAGCATGTACCATTGGCAATGTGCATAAAGTACATGACTGTAAAAACTACCTTTACACATCATGTAGTTTTAGAATTTTATATAGATAATAATTATTATGCACTTATATCAACATAGTAGAACAAATATCAATTAGTGTGTACTAAGGGTGGAAGGACACCTATCATGGTGAATGCAAAACCAGTTACGTGGCATGTAAAATATTTATTACTTGAATAATTCACATGTTGACTAACATGTCACATCAAGATAATCTTATTATGTACATTGCATGAATTTACATCTATTACATGACAAGTACATCCTACTACATTCTATATAATTCATTTATAATCACATCACCCTATTAGTAATTAATATTTGGTGTAATTATGCCTCATTATTTACCACATAATATGCCTCACAACATCATAGTATGTTAATCGCCTCCAAAAATACAACATGGGTGACAATATTGCCCACAAAATCAGAACCAAAAAAACCTTTTACACAATGAATTGGGGATTCATAAGAAATGTTCGTCAAAAATTAGGATTAACTAAATGATTTATTCATTGAATAATTTATCTTTTTGGCGCTTCTTAGATATCCATTTTTATTATTGGATCCCTAGTTGAATAACTTAAATACTCCGAGTGAGGGAGACAAAATTATCCTTTCTCAGCCTTTGTATTTTCCATTGCAGAGGATTACCTTAGAATGATTTTTTATTCACATGGTGGGAAAGGGTGAACTGTAAACCCTCAGAGTGGATAGAGGTTTCTATACCCCCTCTAATTTATTTTTGGATGATTATATCACCATCATTACTCTAGGAAACATAAGGAATATCACCATCATCATGAATGATTTAAAACACTATAATGATATCTCAGCCTAAAAGTTAGCAAGAATAAATCATTTATTTATTTTGGAAGGAATATCCCCCCTTCAATAAAGAGAAACATTATCAGTGATATGGGAATAATTTGAAGGATCCATCCCTTTCACATATCTTGATGTTCCCATATTCTGGGGTAGACCGCGTGCCTCTTACATTGCTTGTGCCTTGATCCAAATTTGAATAAATCTTACATCATGGAAGGGTAAATCTCATTAAATGGAAGGACAAATATTCCTTTTTTTAAGAATGTGGTAGTTTAAATGATTTTTTATTCATTCATGGTTTAATTAAAGCCTTCCTCCATCATCAAAATCTTCAATTCTATGATGAGAAACATTTTTTGGAGTAGAAACATAATAGAACGGAAAGTCATCATTGCTCTTAAGAACAAATATCTCATTACATATTCTTTGGGAGGTATTGGCATAAAATCATTGAGTAATTTAGTACTCCTTACTAGATCAATTAATGTGGAATTTAATAAAATAATAATAATTCTCTATAGGAATTTTATAGATCCATATTCCTTGCACGAATCATTATATGGAAGCTTTACTATATTGAATCCTCTATTTGGCCGGTGATGAGAACTATTTTATAGAAAATCTATCACCACTCTCACTGGCTAATTATTATTAACTCAAACCTTATCTTTTGGTATACTGGATGGATTAGAGAGCCTTTGGTGGACATGGTCATCTCCTTGGATTACAACATTATTTATAACAGCTCGATTAAGGAGAAATTGGAAAATATGGATATGTTACCCAATGAAGTTGTCTCCAATGATAAAATCAATTATTTCATCAACTATTAGGATATAATCATTTACGAGGAATCTCTAAATGGATAGCTTGACTCCAAATCATTATATAATCATCTCTTACTAGGAGACTACAAATGGATTAGTGATTTCAATAACAAAATTGGATGCTTCGTTCCTCGTATACATTTCTATGTTGGATCTCTTTCAATAAAATTAAATTGGATAAAAATAATCAATTTATTGGTATTTCTATTCATTCTAAAAGTTTCATGTGGCATAAGAATCATGAAGATATCAATCGCCTTTTCTTGAGTTTAAAATTCGATTCATTTCTATGGAGGGATTATTTTGATATTTTTAATGTACATTATCCTCAATGTGGCTCTGTTCGGAATTGTGTTCTTGATCTTCTTGACATCCAGTACACAAATAAACTCACCTCTATATTTAGAGTTTCATGTGCATAAGTCTTTCACGTACTTTAGCATGGAAAGAACAAGGCAGTGCATAACAGGGAGATGTTCAGACAACGACCTATTATCATTGTTATCATTGCATATGTCCATAACATGAACATGGTGCATATTGAAACCTACCCAAACATTATAAGGGGACTGATTAACATAAGACAAATAAACCTGTTAGGTAACATATCTAGCCACAAAACTTGTTTTAGGTCTTCTAGATACCTCCTTTTTTATGGATGAAATTTTACACAGACGGCGCCTCACGAGGAAATCTCGGAAAAACATGATTTGGCCTTGCATGAAGAAACCACAATGGTTATGTAGTTTAGTATCTTCATGGATAATGTCGTAATGTCACTACTCTTAAGGCATTGATATTTGGGATTATCAAATTAGTTGAACTTTCCTATCAATTAAACTAGAATAAATTATGATTTCAGTTCGACTTTACTAGAATTTTTTGAAGTGATGACAATGGGAAAGTATCACTGGTCATGGAGGATAACTACAAAATGGGTAAATTTAATGGAAAATATCTCTTTAATGAACTACATTATAACTGACACTTATCTAGAGGAAAATTATATTATTGATGGACTTTTTAAAAAGGGTTAAATGCTAAGGGAGACTTCATCTCTTACCTTCTTCCTTCCGATTTATTTCCCAATTTTGTTCACCATAATTTTAAGCTTCCTTCCTTTAGACATTTGTAATTATATATATATATGTGCCTTGGCTCATTTTTCTAAAAAAAATAATTTTATAGGGAATGCTCTCTATCTACGCACATGCCATCCAATATAAACAATTGACCTTACCAGTGAACAATATGCAACATGTCATTTCACCACAAACTAGTCATCACAACACTCAAAGTTTTTCATGGAATACACCTTCTTTAGTTATCTATGGGAACATGTTTTATAATTTTTAACTACATGAATATTATCCATGGAAAAAAGACAACAACCATGAAAACTTTTAATGATATATTTGATAATTATTCATTTATTATCAAACGATTCATAAGACACATACTAGTTGAAAATGTTATCATGATTATTGGATTTATAGTGAAATTATGGAAATGAAATACTAGGAAATAAGGAAACCATTCAAAAAATTATAAGTATTTATAAATTATAATATTATATCTTTGATACTCTCAGAAGGTTATAGGGTATAACAGAGGTTTTTGGTTAGTTCCCAGTAATGGTTTTTCGATTTTAATAGATCAAACTAATGAAATAAACAACCAAAGACAAAATATTTAATAGAGGATGTTTTCATGTTAAATTTATTTTTAGTTTTTTAAAAAATTACCTCAAACATGATAATTCATCTAGATCAATTTAGAATCAAATGTCCTCAAGCAATCATTTTAGTGGAGAATCCAGGAAATTATTGCTTATGATAAATACATGCTTTCTCTATAAATATATGAACAAAATTAATATTATACCATGTTCTAGCTAAAATAAACCTACTGTATTAATAATTCACTATTTTCCATAAGAAGTAAATATATTCCTCACAATATATTTATTATATAGAGGGGGTGATATTCGATATAGGACATGATAGAATTTTCTAGAGTCCTTTAGTTGTTAACAATAACTATATTTTCTAATTTGATTTAAGATATAAGATATAATAATTACTAGTATTTGATAATTATATAATGAAACATTACCAAATATTTATTCTAGGTAATTTCATATGTATAATTATTATTATTATTATTATTATTATTATTATTTTATTATTATTTTCATTGAGGTTAATTTATTTGTATATCATTTTTTAAATAAATAAATCAAAATTTAAATAAATGATATTAAATAAAATATATCCTTTCTTTGGGGCTGATAAATTAGTTCTTGAATCCTATTAATTTATCAAATATTAAATAATAAAATGTTTTGATAAAATAAAAAATAAATTATATCCATTCGCTAATTAAATGAATATTATATTAATTAAAAATAAGAATAAATATTTTATTTGATATTCACATTACTAGATAAATATTTATATTAATTTGTTTATTGAAATGATGAATAAATAAAATAATATTAATTACCTTTTAAAAATAAAAAAGGCTATAAATTTGAATAAATATATTCTAAACCTGAATATCAATTGATGGATTTTATGGCATTAATAAGAGTTGAATAATTAAAAATCCACAATAAAAAAATGATATTTATTAATAACATTGAATTTAATAAAATTAAAGTAGGTTCTTGATAAAAATTGTGTACAATAGCCTAGGTTTTTTTAATATACGCAATTTTTGAACTTATATAATTTCCCAGATCATCACCTAACAAGACATTAAGGAATGAATAGAAAATGATGTTTTTGTAACATTGAAAATAACTTTCCAATGAATGATACCACATAATATGATCATTGTTTAGACCAGTCCTATCAATAATGGTTCATAATTGTGTCATCACCCTGTATTATTGATAGATCATTCATTGTATTATCGAAATAATCTTTTTGATGAACTAACATAACCATTAAATTAATCAACCAGTCCCATTTCAATCAAGGGTTATAGATATCTTATTCAATTAACCTGGAATGGAAAAATCCCATTTGGGAATTAGTCAATCAATATGATATCACTTATGATTCACTAAATTTATAGTACCTCAATGTGATATTTTTTAATGATATTTTTTTCTATATATTTAAGTACATTATTAATAATATAAATTTATAACAATATTAAATCTCATGACTAATACACTTGATCGAAGATAGTAATTTAAAATGATACATAAACATGTGGAATTAATATTATAATGACTATCCTTCTAATATACCTTTTTGAAGATTACCATATGTGAGCTTTATGCGGAGAGGTATCAATGTATTATGAGACTCCAGTAGATAGACAAACATCAATTTTTTCTCTTCAAAGTGATGATTTCTAAACCATGAGATATATGATTAATTATCCTTCCATATCCTTTATAGGATATAATTATATAAGGGAAATATTATACACTTTCAATGTAACAAATAATCTATGAGAATTATTCAATTAATTTTATTGAAAATAAACAAAATTATTGGATAAGTTGTTAATTAATATTCAAGTGATATTTGTTAAAATTTAGTTGGTTATAGGGGACAAACCAGAACTAAATGTTTCTTTATTTAAGATCATAATGAAATATTATATAAATACAGATTGTCTAAAGATAAATAATAAAATTTATTTATAAGGACCCAACCTTAAACATTACATATTATTGAATTAAATGAAAAATTCACATTGAGGATCATTTCAGGTTTAGATTTTTAGAGAATTAGGTAATAACTATTACATCTCAATGATTACAAAGTAGACACATCTACTCAGCTTCCATTTTTTTCACAAAATAAAAACTCTTGAACAAAAGAGTCATGTCTAGTTCCTTGTTTTAGATATCCTGACATTTCCTTGATCCCATCCTTGACCATATTCAACTATATGTCCTGTCAAAAACATTTCAAAAAACTTGGGATGAGCATAAAATGCTCAGTAAGGGTTATATGAATAGGGAAAGAAAACATTATTCCATGTATACATAAGAATCAATGAAATCATACATTACTCATAAAACATAAGCACGTTAACATACCTCATGAAATCATAAGATTTATGAATAACTCATAGAAAGCATAAAAAATAATGGTAACTTGAGGAATTCATAACATTCATACATAGGGAGTAACCCTCATGGTTGCATTTGGAATACCCATCATAGTATATTCCCTAAATCTCTTTGGAGAAACCTTAGTGTTTAACTCCTTCGCGTTTTCCAATGCATTGGAGAGCTATATCGGGCTCACCCGCCCATAGTTTATCACGGAACCACCCATCTTTATAAATAATTCCCATCAACCATAACATAATTGTATTGCATAAAACATGCATAAATTAAACATAACATTCCCACATTTCAATATCAATATAACATTTTAAGATATTGAAATAATGAATCCATTCTAAAAACTATTTTCAAAACCATTTAAAACATTTAATAAAGATATTTTTGAATCAAAGTCTCAAATACCACTTTGAATATTTTTAAATTTTAAACCATTACTATCTATATAAATAAATCCTTAAAATCATTTTTAAAACATGGATATTAATGAGAAATATTTATAATTATAAATCATTAAAACATTTAAAATGATATTTTAGATAAAGGGTTTTTAACAAAATGAGAGACACTTGAATACAATAATTGAGGAATAACATTTAATCATAACTTTATAATATCATGAGAATAAAGGGATTCATGATATAATATTCCAAAGGACAGTATATACACCATATAAGAGTAAATTGGTGTATAACAACAACGAAGTCTCAATAGAAATGTAAAATGAGATGAAATCCCTTATAAAGAATGTATCCTTAAATTAAGGATAAATCATTCTCATAATAATGTGTGAAAAATATAAATACACCCAATATAAGTGGATATTAAGTGTAAAACAATAAAAGGTCATTCACACATATTAAAAGGATGACATATTCAATAACTACATGTTGAACCCAAAAAAATCGAAATTAAGTTAAGAAGTTCCTTTGGTAAAATTCGACAACCTAACGACGTCACCTTAAAATTAATAAAATTAGTTGATGAGAGAGAAAATGGTATCTCATCACATGGAAACAAAATTTACATCAATGAGGATATATAAGAACATATCCCAACATAAAAATATGTAAATTAAAAGACATAACAAAATAAGTCTTTTAAAAAAGGAGTGTGAAAGGTTTCCTTACTCATTTGGGAAACTTTCGAAACGTACACCACATGAAAGAAGGGTCGTACAATGAAGATGTAAATACCCATAAATGAGAGTATATAATAACAATAGTAAAATAATGGGCAGTACATACACCGCACAAAAGGAAATAGTTTCCAATGTAGAATGAATCTCACGGGAATAAAAAATGAGATGAAAATCCCCTTATGAAAATTCGGCAGCCTAATGGCGCCACAAAAAACATCCAAAAATGGACTGATGAGATAAAATAGGGTCTCTACTAATATGAAAATAAAAATTACAGAATTAGGAACATAAAATAACATCCCCAAACATAATAAATATGAGCTTAAAATAAATGACATAAAAGATAGTACTTATAAAGAATGAGAGAGGTAGGATTCCTTACCTCAAGTCTGACTTGTCTTGTTCGTTTCATTATATTAATGAATAATAAACTTTGGTCAATTTATAATTTCTTAAGGTCGTCCTTTAAATATTATTATTCAGTTCACATCACATATTATAATGTTATAATAATTGGTTTATAATGTGAGTTCATATCAGACGTTTTTGTTGATGTTTGGTACATGAGTCAAAAATGAACTTGTTTGAAAATGATTTTCCATGTAGTTATACGTAAATAATCTCCAGAATAGTATTAATTATTTAAATATCATATATATACATTACATATTCATTGTATACTATTCCATAACATTTGGAGATAAAAAGAAATGAAATGCACCGTTCATGGAGACGGTAGGTCGTACGTAGCATGAACGCTACTTTCATTTATTTGTCATATTAATGGAATTAAAAATAATTGAGAGATATATATATTATAATTCCATTATAATATATATGTTTTATAGGTCACATAAGTTCATTAATTTCATTCTTTATACATTCCATGTATTTCATGAACGAGTCACATCACGTGAGGGGGCGGTAGTCCACACTTCCTCGGATGAAATTTTCGCAATTGCACAACATGAAAAGCATAAAGGTTTGATTTAAATATAAAATACATAAGCATATGGAAAACATAAATACCATATATATCATATATAAAATACAGTGACATCATAATGGCCACCATGATATGTGTTAAGAAAAGATTCAACAATCATCGTTTCATGAGGCAGTAATTCGCCATCCACAGAAACAGTGTGTTCTTTAACAATTAGACTAAGGTGTGTGTAAGTGTAGCTCGAATACTTCACATAACAACATCCTAGTATATTTAATATACTGGTGTTGTTACAAAAGAAAGTAATATAAAGAGTTTAGGGGTTTGGAGAAGCAAAATAACACAAAATAACACAAGTGAAGACATTACCTTTAAATCGGGTAACTCCTCTTGGTTTGAACCAAAAGGGTTTCTCGAAGAGAATTATGCCAAAGGTGAGGCTCCAACGATGAAGAGAGAGATGTGGACAGATGAAATGGGAAGGATTTGGCCAAGCGAAAGGCTTGAGAGGTTTGGGTAAGTTGGTATAGGTGGGGGTCTTTTATAAGAGAAGAGGAGGGGCACTCTTGGAATGTTATAAAATATTACTTTATTATAAAATGCTTTTCGGATTTTAAAGGTCCCAAAAGGATATATTTAGAGGCTAAGGTGATAAGGTTTCTAAATACACACATGAAATAGGTTTTTTACAATTGTAAGATTTATATTTCACCCTATCTTCTCATTTTATTTAAATCATTCATTTATGAGGTAATCACTGCATCATCACGGTGTCATAAATAAAATAATTTATTTAATGTCTAAAAATTATAAAAAAATATCATGATGTAGGAAATATTTTTTTCTTTCTAATTAATATTTATTGTAAAAAATATGACTTTTATAACTACATTTAAAAAAAAATTAGTAAAATAATACATGTTTGTGACATTTTAATTTTAACTTTAAATAAAAAGTTATTAATGTCATTTTCCAACCAAAGTGGCTCCATGGGGTCCCCAAGTTGACCCATGGATTTTCTAAGTCATACATGACTCATCCAATAAGGTTAGGACATGTGTCAATGTCATTTTATATTATTATAACATTATCTTTACCTTAAATTAAACTAATTACCTCTAACCGCGATTAATAAAACTTAAAAGTTACTATTCACCAAAAAATTATTTTAATCTCATTGAACCACATTTTACTTCTAATGATAACCATGTATGTTGGAATTTTGAAAATCAAATCACATAAGTGTTAAAGTCTCATTTAAATGAAAAATCAGTTTCTTTAACTGCCACTTAGTAGTTTCACTATTCATCAAAAATTGAAGTTTTTCGGAAAAATACCAAAAATTCACCCTAAGCTATATTTGATATTCTGAATTCAAAAATGATATCTATATTAAAAATTTCAAAATGTATAAGTTGCATTAATTAATTTAATAATTCATTCCCGCTGTCAAAACAAATTGCGTGTTTTTAAGAAACGATATCTATTAAAAGATTGACACTGGTTTAAGTCCAATTTAAAAGTGAAATTAATTCCAATGGCCACCATTGGATTAAATGTTAAAAATATATTATAAATACAGTTTAATCTCAATTAAACAGATAATCTATCCATATAAATAAATCAGAATAAAAGGAGTTTTTGAATTAAAATTCAACATTTTCACTAAAAATGATCTTTATCGGAAAAATAACAAAAATTTACACAAAGTAAATTTTGATCTCCAGATTATAAAGAAGGATTTTATTTTGTCTAATACAACATATAAAATTGTCTAAAGTATATTTAAAATGGGTTCTCCATCAAAATGCGGTTAATCGACCTTTTAAAGAATATTAGAAGATTTATGCTTAAAATTGGATTCATTTGAATTTTAAGCCTCTAACATTTATTGGATAAAAGTAAAAATATTTACAAAACATATGTAATCATTTTTTAGTTATTTCTGTTCATTACCTCCATTAGAATTTCTAGGCGTTAACTATTATAATATTATTATATTATTAGTGTGCAACGTAAGATTTCAACTAAACTCGTTGTTGTGTATTGGGTACGCCATCGAGCATAGCATTCCTTTTAAAGTAGTATTAACATTTTATTCACAAATATTGATAAAAATTAGAATTTAATATTATTTATTTACCTGAGATGTTACATCCTTCCCCCCTTTTGGGAATTGCATCCTCGCAATTTCAAAATTGGGCTTGGAAACTTCATTGAAATTCCCACATCAGAACAAGAGTCAGTAAAACTATCACTTTAAAAGAAAGGGAGAGAAGTACAAAGGTTACACGAGTTAACCCATACTAGGATTCCAAGTATGAAAATATGGATATGGAGGAGAAAAAAAGGGTCATGTTTCGATGGAGAGTGATAGTAAACATGTCTAGGAGAAAGTTAACCACAAGAAAATCACAATCTTATGATGGGTTAAACAGTATTCGATTCCCCGGTACGAAAAGTTAACATAAAACATTTTGTTTTTAAGTTACTCTTCATTGAGGAATTTATTTTTGAGCTTAACTAAATCATAATGAAACATACTTGTCACGTAGACTTTCAAATTTTACTAGATTCCTTAATAAAAATCATATTTTCTCCAAAAGATGAGTATTTAAGAAGACTTGTTCTCGTTAAGATTACTATACTCAACTTCTAGAGAATCACCTAATACAAAAAATAGAACTATATACTTCCCATGTCTTTAGACCTTAACCAAAACTAAAACCAAAAAGTTTAGTATGAGATCAGATAATACCCAAAAAGTATAATCCTTTATATAAAAAATCTATTCTTAATATCCAAAATTTGTCAAACAATACCCAAAGTTCAACAAAGACCATTCAATAAACATCTATAGATAAAATTTTTCAAAGTAATCAAAACTAAGACTGAAACCCAAATATCTGAAGGATTTAATCACATTGTCTTCCAAGATAAACCTTAACATTTATCTCAAAATAATATCAGTTACTCTTAAAGTATCATACTGAAAATTAATTAACCTAATCACATATTCTCCATGATAGGTTAATAATTTCCATAGATAACCAAATATAAACTTATTCTAGATTCATAAGATCATCGGACTAAAAAGAATTAGTCAAACTAACCAAGTACTTCATGTATTCTAGTGGTAGGAGATAAATACCAGTCGCACTTTGGTTGTGGGTTCGATTCTCGTAGCTTCGTCGGACGCGACAGGTTGTCACACGGTCTACGTGTTGTCCTTTTTCCAAAACTATATAATTCTTATAAAAATCCCCAAAAAGTGATAAAATCTTCAAAAATAACCATAACAAAATTTAACCTCATGTTTATATCATGTTGTTCATATTCCATCATAACATATAGTAACCCATAATTACCTCAAAAGTAAGGATCATATATACCCTAATTGTCACGAACCAGGCCAGTGCGTCATCCGACCTGGCGCCCGACCCGGTCCGCGACATGGCCCGAAGGGCGTCCCCGATCCCCACGGGCTGGCAACTAGTGTCGGGCATCAAAACATGCGGTTGGGAATGATTTAGCCCAGAAAATAAAAGACATGAAAACAAAAGTAAACAGAGAAAAACAATTAAACATTAACAGCGGGAAAAATAAAATAAAGATAGGAAACTAGGCATACCTCCAAGTAACCCCATGGGTCACCACCTAACTTATAACCACGCTCAATCGAAGAGCGATCCAAGTCTATAACCTGAAACTGAAAATTAAAGTAGGCGTGAGCACCGAGATGCTCAGCAGGAAAGCCAAGGAATAACCACGCCCTATGCCCTTACCTTTAAAAGAAACCCAATTATGCTAGTTTGAAAATAAGAAATAATAAAATAATGTTTTTTTTTCTTTTCAAATCCAAATCACAAGTTGACATTTTTATGAAAATCATTTCTATTCCACCATATTTTCAAAATCGATTCCAAGAGTGCATTCAATTTTCGAAATTTGCAAGAAAAACAGTCTAGTTTGA